>JAGVSL010000068.1:0-5704773 GCA_022494535.1 Himalopsyche phryganea | reverse complement strand
GAATTTCAATATTAAACATGAATCGCTCAGATTTTCCACATTTCCAAACGTTTTGTCACTAATGATCCGGCATTTGCCTTTCTTCAAACATTCAAGTACACGGCTGAACTCGAACTGAGCTGTCAGTTTGAAATGTACAGTTTCTTTTTTTTGGGTAGTAACCTTTTAAAGATTTTTTGTGTTGCAAAACATATTTATGATTCGCACTTAAATATTGGAACGTAGAAACTTAATAAGTCATTAATTTTAACACAAGACTCTACACGAAAGATATAATTAAAATTGATGAAACACTGTAGTCATTAATTAATATCAAGCCAAACAAAATAAATGCTTTAATTAATGAAATGCAATAGAGCATATCATCTGTTTTGGTTGTTGCAGCACTTCAAAATCCTAACGACACATGGGGGAGATTGATAAAAAATTTAAGCGTCAACTGGAAATCGCACTCCAAATTTAGAGCAAATATACAATTGATTATTGTCTATCCAGTCAAAATCAACCGCAAGTGAATGCGTATTTTCGGTTGCAAACAATTTTCAAACAAAACTTTGCAGTTCGATGGAACATGAAATTTTAGATGCATTAGTGTTTAAAGAATTATTTTTTGTATAGATAGTCAAACAAAATGCAAAATATTTTTTTTTAATACACCTAATTATGTAAATGCTTATTGTATTAGTATACAAACAGAAATAACAGATCTATATATAATATTATTGATATGCATATAAATTCAATTATCATCCGTTCTATTTTGTTTGTGATTCGATTTTTCATCTATTCCAATTTTTTCCATTTAGTCTGTGTATCAACAATTTTATGATTTTTCCATGACCTAAGTTTTTTGTATCCTATTTGGTTTTATCCTATGTGTCTAAACACTGTTGTCTTTTCCAGTTCAAGTTCCAAGAATTTTCAATGTATTCAAATAGTGCTCTATTTATGAGGTTATTAACCTCTATTATTTTCGTTTTGTGAATAATTTCTCATAAAAGTTAAAATAGATTCTATATTTTTTTCGTATTTTTGAGTCATTACCATAATATACTAAGTATTATGTATAAGTAGGTACTAATAAATAAAATTATTTTCAAATAAAATATTATTTTTGTGAACCTTTTGTGAATATCTGATTAATTGGATGCCCTACTCTCGCCCGATCCTAAATCTGGGAATAGCGAGAGCAATCATCTAACCCTATCCTTCTTTCCTTACTCCATTACAAAGAGAGGTTGAGTGAGTAATAAGTAGTCTTCCTAGAAAGGAAATATCTGTTGACATAAACTCAATTAGGAGTCCATATTACTCCACAGAGATGGTTTAAAAAAATATCTTTTTAAAATTCATAACCATTCGGTTTATATAATATATACTTCACGAATCAGCAATTGGTTAATAGATAGCACAATATGCTTTGCATAATGATTTCACTATGAGATGACTATTGTATTATATAACAGAACCCCACTACTTATAATATATTAATTATTAACAACTATTTACTCACCATCAATCACTAACTATGTGACTATTTTTTATAGACATGGCGGTCACACGGAATTGGCCGATCGAATCACCGAACTAGTTTATGAAGTGACAGATCGTTTGGCATATTACCTTTGCAATAAAAAACCTGACCACAAATCCAATAAACATTACATTTCTCTGGAGAAATCAGACGGCCACGAGATGACAGACGTCGCGAAGGCTGCCAGGGGAAAATTGCAGCTGGTAAATATGAGCAATTATTTAGTTTAGTCTTGGAGATGAAGAGGTCGGATATTATTTTGCCTCTGTGATAAATTTTTATATATTCCTATGTATAAAAAAAATGTTCAATGATTAAAATAAAATTATATTTAATTTCAGTTGCCTAATCATCTTTTTGAAGAATTAGTCATGGACATCTATGATGAGGTGGATCGCAGAGAATGCGAAGCAGGTATGCCAGATAGTATACAGAAGAATTTCATTAATATGACACTTCAGAGACTTCCAGTAATTCAGCCATCGAGTTACTTTTTAGTAGCAACATTCGAAACTCGGTCGCTAAGAATTTTGCTTAGCAATTGAAAAAAACTACAGGATACCTGCTTTGACGCTTACTGGTCGACCAGTGTACATGTGCTAAGCCAAGCCCGGTCATGTGCTTTTTATTTCTATCCCAATTAACCAAATCCTTGTTTATACACTTTAAATATGGAAAATTAGAAGTCATACAAAAATTGAAATGTCTATGTGGAATATAAAGAACTTTCAGCTTGAACTGACACCCCCCTCAACGGCATTAGTCTCTTGAGTCATTGAAATTTTACTGTAATTATTACATTCAAATTTATAATTCTGTAATGTATATAATTTAAGACATCGACTGAGGGTGCTTGATGGAATTTCAATATCATGAAGTCTTGTATCAAAAAAACAATGTAAATTAACAGAAAAGATGCTATATTTCGGGAACTTGTCTAAAGACATAAACCAACCTAGGAACGGCATAGAATTAGTTATCTAGGTTGTACAAGCTTTAAAATTAAAAAACAACTCGCTGATAGTGTTAGACCGGCGTTCTATTGCAACAATTCTCTAAGCAAATTGCTTATTAACAATAAAGATAGAGTCCACTTTCAGAACAAATCTGGTATTTATAACTTACAGTGCAGTGATTGCCAAAATTTCTATGTGGGTAAAACCACACGTACATTAGATATAAGGGTATCAGAACATTTAGCTGCCTTTAGATTAAAAAAAGAAACTTCGACATTCGCAAATCACTTGCTATTGGAAAACCATACGTTTAATGCGGATGATGGGGTTAAATTGTTGCATCAAAACATGGGGGATCATAAATTATTTTATCAAAAAATTTTGGAAATCAATAGAGCCCAGTTAAATTCCTTGCCAATTCTGAACGAACAGCTGAACTTTCCAAACTCTCCGTTGCTGTATCCTATACATCGAAACACCTAACAGATGTTACTAAATGTGGAATGATTGTATATATTTATTCTTTCGTCGAATTGCATCCCGTCAAAACCCACAATGCTATTATAATTATAAAATCACTGGTAATTCTAATATTAGTTGGAAAGCGGCAATTCGCCACCCTGTTATTGCATCGTTTACAAAATAAGGATTAAGGTGATTCTCGAAATTTTAACTCGGGTATCAGTGTGGATCCTAGACATATAATATTTTATTTCGTAAATAATATTTGTCGTATTTGTATCTTCTATATAAACGTTAGACACTGTTTACTGTCTGTCAGTTCGAGTCCATTCGTGCGCTCGAATGCCTGAAGATGCCAAAAGGCGAAACCCGGGTCGTTAGTGACAAAATACATGGAAGTGTACAAAATCTCAATAATCCAAATTCTGTAATGCTTTTAAGTATTTTTACTTTTAATTTTTTCATTATTTATTACACCGTATGAATGAACTTTCAGTGTGGAACACTAGTGCCATCGGATTGGAAAGATATGGTGTAGCCTTTCTCCCTGTGAATCCAATATTGAGTGCTCCCAGAAATCAAGGGAGACAAAAACTAGCTCGCCTTTCTCCTAAAGAGATGGCAGCACTTTTACGAGATGTGTTAATAGATGCAACCCGAAGGCAACACATCGCAACGCTGCAACCACAATGTGAGTCAAATATATTTTTGTCTAGTAAAAGTAAAAATACATAATATGTCTAATAAACCTAACTTCATAGAAAATAACTTGGAGGGATATCTAACACCTTCCTCGTGTTACCGTCTTCCTGGATGTGTACACTGAGTTATCGTAAGCTGTCGACCGTCCCGATGATCTGTCCCGCGCTAGTTAGAATCCTATCAGAGTCATGGCAGGCTCGGTTACACATCACACAAGGCATTTCTACTCATGTCAATCTTGAATTTATTTTTATTTCCAGCTATCGCATCTTTAATATCACACGGAGACTCTTCCAAACACAATAATTCAAAACAATTCTCACAGTTATCGGATGACGAACCTTTATACGACTCAGTTGCTTCCGATGATGATTATGCAGCACTCGCGCCTATTCTACCAAATGTAAATTAATTTTTGTTTTTCCTACCAGCAATACTATTCTTCAATTCATTGTTTCAAATAGCAAAAAACGCGTTCCAAATATGGAATTCCAGAATTTTTTTAACCTGAACGAGATGATATAACATAATTTTCTTTCCTCCAAGCCATTATAATATTCATCAGCAGATATTGTGTTTCAAGTTTATTGTGATAATATCATTCTTACATTTATTTTGATTACTCGTCTTAATTCTATGTATTTTTACCATTTCTAGTCTTCTCTAGTATGTAAAATTTTACTCATACTATTTACCACCCATAATGAACCAATCTGCCCCAGTCATGCAATATATAATAATATTATTTTTTATCATTTACTTATATAAAATATCTAATCATTAATGTGCCAATAGGATTCAAAGGGAGTACACAACTCCCCTAAATGTGGAGAAACAGTTTCTAAAACATACGATGCCTCGTTTCCCATTGAACAATCATCGGTTGCAACTCTCACGCAATCTCCAAATATGAGCGAGGCGCACTCGGAGAGTCACGTGAATAAACTTAAAATGAGGGAGATAGAGCTGTTGCAAGAAAAAATAAATTCCAAAGACGATGTCATTTTAGAACTTCAATCTGAGTTGAAATCCTTACAAAAGACTATAGAAAATTTGACCAATGAAAATGTTGCATTACGAAGTTTCGTTGAGAAGGGCAGCAATGTCCCTTCGGGCAGCTCACCTCCTACTAGAGATGTTACTCTGCCTATTAATCCAGTGGTTTTAAATAATGCACCCGTTCCCATCAAACAGACTGATTCAAATGAATTCAGAAATTTAATATCAAACAACCAGAGACCGACTAGCATGTATGAAACGAGAGAGGGTCCTAAAACAAATTGGAGAATCACGAAACATCAGGTAAGCTGGCCAAATTTATCAGTATTGTGTGTTAGAAATCATAACTTAACAACTTGTTTTATGTTTATGATAATGTACGACTGTATCAACAAAACAAAATACTGAAAATACAGTACCTATATTAATTGTTTCTTGTATACCATTGGATTCAGCATATTTTCTCTGTATATTTTTAGCTCACAACTATTGGTGGTTTAGATACGTCATCCGCTCCAAATTCAGGAATCACTCTTATGGTCCCGGAAGAAAGTATGTCGAGTTTAATCCCATCAGCTAAAGATGTCAATAAACACACGGAAGTTATTACCAAGGGGATTCAAGAATTGTGGGGGGCGATGCAAGATCCGGCTGCATTTGGCCATTCGTTTGTGTTTAAGGCTGATAAAATTCAACAGTCAGTTATAAAACTCATATCCATATTTCCAGATGTGAGTTGAAATTATGATTATCTATCATTGATAGTATTTTCGGTATGATGAGAGAAGAATGATAACCTGGCTCCAAATATTAACAGGGATTTCTGTACTATTTCATGCGAAAAAGACAGCTCAGTGATATATCACTGCTCATTTCGAATTAATTTTTTTATGATTGCATATAATTATATAAACATTAATCCAAAAAACAATTTGAGAAGCATTTCTTTTCGTAGTCCACAACAGTTAGTAGATTTTAACATAAATATAACAGTATGTAGTAAAAATTTCTACCTTTCAGTAGCTGATTTCGATTTCTGGCTGCAGAAGTTATTGAAAGCCTTCATCAAGATGTATGGCTTCCTTCTATGAAGTTTATTTCCTATGGTGTTAATTACTATTGTTATTATTCATACGTGGGGAACATGCTAATAATTCTGCTGCGCCCAGTAAAAGAAAGAATCCCCTTAATTTCTCACATTAATTATAAAATCTAATGATGGCGAAACATGTGAAATAACAAAGCTATCAAATTTTTATTTAATATTTATGTTTTTTTTTTTTCATCATAGAAATATCCCGATGACGATGTATATGCAGTTTTGAGTCAACTGTCTGCGGCTTGTGAAAATCTATCCAAGGTTTGCTCACAGTGGGGTGCTATTAATGAAGCAACTGAAGTCGACGGATTCATGCTGAACATCCGTACCGCCGCGTACGAGCTAGCAAAAGCGACAAAATTACTGGTGACAAATTTTCAATTGGATGAAGAAACCCCCTAATATATCAGTAATCGTAGTGGCTATAATTTTATTTGCTGTTGCTGAATGAAATTGAACATTGATGTATATTTTTTTATTTGAAAAATACTGTTTATATCATTAGAATTTTTATTGTAGTTCATAATTATATTTTACGTATAAAATTCGAAAGCCTACTAGCCTGAATTTATTATAACGACGCTTTAGATAAAATTGTTACAAAAGTTTTTGTTACAGACAAAATATATCAATTCTATACAAACATTTATTGTTCTGTTGCGGTTTTTAAGGTTGATTTACAAATATATATTGTGTAGTGAACATCCATGCCCCCTTCCCCCGGTAAGAGAGGCATATATAGGGTAACTGACAGACTGAATTTCATATGGTACTTCTAATTCATCCAGCTTATTGTAGCTGTAGAATTAGTTAAGATATTTTTTTTTCAAACTGAGAAATGTATACAAGAAACCGAAAAATCACAGGTTAACAGAATACACTATTAAAGTGTGTACTTCAAATAATTCATGTTTTCTTTCTGCATCAATAAATTGTTCCTCGTCATGTTTTACACTTTTTACTTGGTCATTCTTTTACAAAATAACTAATAGATGACTTGTCGAAAAAGGTGTGTGTAATTTCTTATGAAAAACATTCTTCGGGCATTTATTCATTATTAAAATTTTTCTTTCCGGCAAGGCTCGTTTAAGAAATGAATAACTGTCACTATTTTTAAAAATTCAAAAAAAGACAACTTTCAAAATACATCATTTAACCTAAATACAACTCCTTTCAAAAAAATCTAACAAGCAAAAATATAATATCTTAACATTTCGGTAGAGTCGTTTGGTTTGTTTTTTCTTTTACAAAAATCATTAATGTATTACATAAATTAATAAGAAAGTCATTTTTTCTACACCTATCAATATTACTACCACATAATTGTATATTTTATTAAAATATTTATCCAAGTTACAACATACATAACGCTTAATGCAATAATGTTTAAAAAAAGCTTTTATAATGTAATGTAATTATTTAGCTTCAAGTAAATTATAAAATGCAAAGAATGTTATATGTTAATGAAATTTTTATCATTAAAATAATATGTGCAACCCTTTATATTATACAATACTATGATAGGTGCTAATGCTTTAATGATAAACTTATTAATAGTTTGCTGCCTTTTTAGGTTTGTTCTGAAATGGTAAAAGAAGAAAAAAAATATGAATACTTTGTGAGAGAATTTTTATTAAATTTATGGATGATGTTGTGTCAATTTGAATTATTGACTTTCATGACAAAAAAATGGATTGAATGATATATATATTATTTATTGGAGGAGTTTACTTTAACATTGATGTTTAAGGAATATATAATGAAATGTTAAATGAAGATTTTACGGGTTTGCCTTACTAAATAACGCCAAATAGTTGTGATTATTATTGACAGTACATCAAAATTTATGCACTATTAATACTGCCACCCTGAACTGTAACTTTCATCGAATATAAGCATTTTTTCTTCATTTTATATGATTCACTTGTTATTAATTTCTAATCAGTCAGGAATCTTGCAATTCATAACAATGACTACTATAGTAAAATAGTCAAAAATATTACAGCAAGATTTTTAAATTAACGGTTATGTTGAGAACGTAAAAATGAACAGTTATCTTCAGAATTTTTTTTTTAAAATTAACTCTGAACCAACAAGTATGTTGGCAAACATAAAATAAATCCTCTTGCATGAATGATTAAAAAACCAAATACATAGATATAATTTAAGACATCGACTGAGGGTGCTTGATGGAATTTCAATATCAAATTTGGATTATTGAGATTTTGTACACTTCCATGTATTTTGTCACTAACGACCCGGGTTTCGTCTTTCGGCATTTTCAGGCATTAGCGAAACCCGGGTCGTTAGTGACAAAATACATGGAAGTGTACAAAATCTCAATAATCCAAATACGTAGAATTGATAATTTATTTTTGTTTCCAAAATGTGCCAAATTTTTTCTTGCCGAATAATACTTTCAGCTGACTGACTATGGATATCTATTTTTTTTTATTATTGCTATTTTATGTATCGGCGATGTCTCATAAAGACGCTCAACATTATGTGCATTTGTATTAATTAATTTGAATTGGTAAAAAGAATAATTGATTATTTTGACATGTAACTATTCTGATGTGAAGGTCACAATATTTAAAGGCTTCCAGATGATGAGATCAGTATTATTTTACATTAAAATATAAATACTTACTGAACATCAGGCAGTATTATTTGTAATATTATCAATTACTGTTTATAATTGTAGTTTTTAATGAAATGCTTAATGAAGTTTAAAAAGTGTATATTTTCTGTTTACGGTGTGAATATGGTGCTCCGTTTATAGGTTTGTGCTTGATACGTTAATGATTATTAATATTATCTAGTGTTGGAATAAAAAAAGCATGCCAGTATACCTGATACAATATTTAACAGTTATTTTGTAATATCAATTTATTATACAACTTATCCGACATAGCCTTAATGTAATCAATTACTAATGTACTTGAAATTTATAAATCATTGTCGGTACTATTTATATAAAAATAAAATATTTAAAGAAAATTCCTTTAATAATGTTTTTTTCTCAAATACGAATCGCAAATTTATAATTTGACTTGAAAGTCGAGAAGGATGGATATTTACAAGTCGCATAAGATTCAATAAAGTATTTTTTTATACCCAGTTTACTTTATTTATTCAATTCATGACCTGAGTTAGGGTACAGTTACAATTCCAATTTTTTCCAATTGAATAATAAAATCTATGAAAAAAAAATATATGTTCTAAACTCATACTGAACCAGTTAGTGTTAGCAATTTAAAAAATCTGAAATTAAGTTGTAGTTATCTACAGTAAATTAGTGTTAAAATATCGTGTTGTTTGTCAAAATTTATGGTTTAATATCAGTTGTTTTAAAAATAAAGTGACTCCCAAGTTCATATCGTGAAATGTTAAAATTATCAATGGTTCGAGGCCAGCAGTGAAAGCTTTGCAAAAAGCTAAAGCAGCTTAGTTGAAGACGGAGACAGGTCAGTGGTACGCAGCTCGCGACAATATTAGCCAATACCTTAAAATAATTCATTGTTCTCTCGCACAGAAACTTCATCCTGTAGAATTTGATATATTAGACCGTGATATTAGATATGTTTCCGAAATCATACAACGCAAATATGAAAAACAAACTTGTAGTTATCTTGTTCAATTTCCTACTTTTGCTACATTCTATGAGAACTTAACCATAGAAATATGAAGAAATAAAACTTTTAGTATATTAAAAATGGCTACTAAAGTAACTATATTCCATATCAAAAACAGAAATTTCGTTAAATGAATTACTTTTAAAGAATTCTTTCTAGATGCAAAATTTTAGAAACTTTTAATTATCTCTAGGCCGTAAGATATTTCATGGAAAGTGATATCGTTATTGTAGATTGTAGATTGTGTCTTATCTAGTTAATTGTTACACTTCATAAAGAAATTTTCTTCAAGCTAAAATACAGATATCAACTTTTTGCTATGTAGTATTGTTAATTTTTATGTTAGTGTAAACTCCCAATGTGGGCATAATATATGTGCTCCTAATAGAGTATAACTCTACAGTAGCTGTATGAAAACTGCTTGTTACTCAGTCACTCAACCTCTCCTTTTCAGAGACAGTATGAATAGAAGGACAGGACTAGTGGTTAGCTCACCGCATCGGGAGGGAATTTAGACATTCATGCCTTCGAACGCAAATTGATTTTTCAATCAATTTATGTTCTGTCCGTACTAGGATTAGAACCTGTGAACATCCCAAACCGAAGCCAACAACGTTGACCTCTTGACTACATTCCTGGCAAACTTTTTAAAATCTAGCGAAATTCAATTCATCAAAGCAACCTAGGATAGGCTAACCTCTTAGGCTGACTGCGCACTAGGCAGCCACAATCATGCGCAGCTAATTCTCGCAGCCAGTTGTAGAAACCAGTAGCCAATGTCACAAGTTCACACTGATCGCTGAACATGACAAACGCCTGGCTGCTGCGACAAGTGGATGCAGACCGAGGCAGCCACATACATTTTACCGTGTCGTATTGGCTGCGCGCAGCCGTGGCTGCCTGTGTAATCGGCGTGTTTCGACTGGCTGCTGCAGCTTATGATATTTGGCTGCCTAGTGCGTTCGCTTGAATACATTTTAATACAAATTTGAAGATCAAATTGGCTGTCTTAGTATAATAACATATATAAAGTCCATAATTTGCTTTGAAACTTTGAAAAAAATACACAGTTAAAGTAATGTATAATTTAAGTCTACGCCATGGTGGAAGGATAAAACTACAAGGTGAGATGCATCGTTGCTATGGAAAATATGTGACGTCACAACGGGCGCATCGTAATTTTGAGTTGTTTGGAAATTTATCGTGATCTTAGTGATCAAAATTGAAATATTTTTGGATTCTATTATAAAATATATTTTATGATTATAGTTTATGTGACAGTTAATTTTATTTTTTTGAAAACTTTTTTCTGGTTTCAATCCCTTATTTAAATCTTAATTCTAAGATGCATCATAGATCTAAAAAGTAATGGTTTTACATTTTCAGAAACTAAGATACTTTCGTTTAAACGATATTTTAAAAAATGATCTTCAGTGAAAATTTTACAACCATTGGATAAGAATTGTTAATGTTTTGCGAAACCGATGATTTACGCAAAATACGAATATAATACCAGTATGAAAAAGCCACCATAATATTATGCCAATTGAAATTTCTTAAAACAAACCATACAGCATATTTGAAATATGTATGGCGACGAATTTCGTAATATTTCGTTTTTCGCATAATTTATTGGTAACATTGATTCCAGTGTTTGACTTTCTGCCAATTTCTTACCCGCAATTAAATTTCCTAGAGAATGATTTGTTTTGTTAAGAATATTTACCAAAATAAAATAAAATCCAAATAATATACTGATGTTGGATTTTTCTTAATCTCATTTTACTCACTAAATATAAAAAAAGATTTTTTTATATGCCATGTCCACTCCCAATGTGGAGCATATGGTCTCTCAATGAAGATATCTCAAAAAAAGTTTTTCTTCTACAACTGCTTGTTACTCAGATGGTCAAGCTCTCATTTTTTTCGAAAAGATCATGGATATACGGATATGAATAGGACAGGACTAGTGGTTAGCTTATCACTCTCGCTACTCCCGTTTTAAGGATCGCATGGATGAGAGGAAATTTAATTAAGACATCACAAACACCTATGATTCACAAATTCAATTCTGTCCGTATTGGGATTTGACCCCATGAGCACCGCAACCGAAGCCAACGACGTAGACCACCCGACCACAAATCCGACCCTTAGGAAAAGTAAAAAACTTCACATTTTTGTCGATTTTTTTTCATGTTCCAGCTCTTACAAGTTTTCATTGCACATTTCGGCACTGTTATTAATTTTTTATCTTTAAAATAAAAGTTTTGCTTAGACAAGAATGTCTAAATGTTTTATTTTAAACTTTATCACACTATTTATTATATATATTTCTCTTTAAAACCGAATTCAAATATTTATCACCTCTTCAAAACAGTGTCGCAAACAAAATACTTTTGATGTTTAAATATTGGCACGTTATGTCTTTAAAAATAAAAATGGCGATTGTCAATTGTTTTACAGCTCATCTTGTAGTTCTATTCCTTCCACCATGAGTCTACGCTGAGGTACATATTTGCAGTGCTGAGCACTTTTTGACAGCTTATGTCAACATCAGCCATATTGGCATATTGATTTTAGCTTCGAAGAATCCCCTCTAGTGTCGGTAGGATAGAAGACAGGGAAAAAGTGTTATATTGAATTAGTGCTTTAACACAAAAACCTGTCTAATTGAAGTATATTTCGATGAAGCTAACACATCAAATAAAAAACAATAGTTCTTAAATACAGTTTTATTTATTTATATATCCTATCAAGATAAATGGATGGTATGGTGTAAGTACAAACAAATTTATAAATATATAATAACTAAGTAATTTCGTTGAAATATATCAAGATTCAATACAATGGAGAATGAAGGTCATAAACAGAAAAATACTTATTATTTTATACATTATCCTATTGAAATTTATATTATTTGTATATATTATATCTTTTTAATACTTTAAGCTCATTGGTTAATTATTTTTAATCCCTGTCTCAAAATAACAAAGCTAGTTGCCCAAGTAGGCACGTTCTGTTCATCAAAAGGAATGAATGTTTGTAGAGCCATACAAATAAAGATGAATTAAGCATAGCCAGGTGATCATTTTTATCTTTAATGTTTTCTTCTTAAGCCATCTGGTGGTGAAAAAAATCATAATGTGAAATTTATAAAATAATCAGCCTTCAGAAAACTGGAAAGTAGAACAAAAATCTAATCATGTAGTAGTAAAATGAAAACAAAAGGTTTTCAAACACATTAAATATGTGGTCGGTATTTTTGGAGTATTAAGTGGAGTATTATTACTCACTAAGTTATGATAACAAATATAACATCTACTGTAGGGATAGGACAGGACTAGTGGTTAGGTAATCGCTCTCGCTATGCCCAATTTTTAGGATCAGATAGGTGGGAAGGAATTTTTGTCATCACAGACATGCATACCTTCGAATACGAATCGATTGAAAAATCAATTTAGGAAACTACCTGTACTGGAATTTGCACCCATGAGCACCGCAACTGAAGCCAATGACGTTGAACACTCAGCTACAAGCATTGGATTCCAAATGAAATTTATCAAATTGTATATATTTTTAAGTTTTTTACGTAGTTTTAAATTATTATATGAAAGTATACATCCACTCATGAGGCTATATTTGTGGCGATATACACTGTAAGTTCCGTAGTTAAATAAATAAAAAAATACCTTGAATATTGAAAAAAAATTATGATTTTTATGCAAAATCATGAATTATTATTGCCCGTATGCAAGTTTGTCATATTAAAAAACAATGGTTTTGTAGAATTGCTCCACTCAAACTTTGCTCAAACTTAAACATGAAATTATGAAAATGCCCACAAGACCACTCATTCAATATTTAAAATTCAATAATATTGCTTGGATGACAAAGCATAATTGAAAGAAAATATTCGATTTGGAATATCAGCATAAATTATGAATCTCTCGCTAATTATTATAGACCAAGGCATGCTTATATGAGATTACAGAATCTCAAAAAATGTTGTATAAATTTGTAAATCTATTGCATTAAATATCAGTCTTCTTATTACAAACTAATAAATAATTCATTACATGAAGGCAATTTTATTCAATATAATAAATTTGTTTTTCATCCTTGCAAATCATTGACTAATAGTATAAATATTTTTGGATGACTTCTTAATGGTAAGTTACAATAAAAATATACAAATATTACTTTATGCTACTATTGGTATTCGGTTATTAACAATTAAGGCCTCCCAGCAAACTTACCGATGTGCTCAATCCATATAAATATTTTGATACCTAATAATTTAAATGAATCATGAAAAATTCAACAATATTGTCACAAAATTTACATTTGGATTACAGTAAAATCATGAATCTCCTAACGTCCCTGTTAGTTGTAGGCGTGACCACCCACTTATTATTCCATTTGGAGGGGGCTATATATTAATTATTTTAGAATTTATTAATCTAATGCCTGTCAAAAAATGTTCAATATCCATTTTAATAAAAGATTAGATAGTATATTTGGCACAATTGGTAATAAAATCTGGTATATAATTACATTGTCTTGTATGATTAATATCCTCTTTATATGCAAAGATCATCTGACCATTCTCATAAGTGTATCGTCATCCTCGAACCAGGCTGTAGTATGTAGTATCTCGAAAAAATGCAGTATTGAGTTAACTACACAACTTTTTTCTCTTTCCACTCCTCTACTGCACAGTACAACATTCGTATCTACATTCCATTTAATTTTGAAGCTATTTGCAAAAAATGCTCACATTTAATAAAAAAATTTTGTTTAAAAAGTGGAGAAAGACAATAAAATGGCAACATTATTTATGGAAAGGCTTAATTAATAAAAACATGAGGGGGGGAAATCAGACAAGATAATAATAGTTTCATTGACTTATGGCATAGTTGAGTGAGACTAAAAACCTTTGGATTCAATTATCGCAAAACTATGATTTTCGACATACTGCAGTCTGGTTCTAGGACAGTGGTATGTATTAAGTATAATAAAGCATTAAATGCTATTCAAGAAGTTCACAATAACCAATTTTTTACAAGAAGGGTACTACAATACGCAGAATGGCAATAAATTATAAATCGATTGTGGAAAGAAAAAAGGATGTAGCCCACTCACAAAAAAATTGTGTATAGCCCAAACAGAACGTTTATTAAATTGTATACATTGTGATTATCGAAAAAAAAATATTTGGAAAAGACGGAGGGATAAGTCCTTTCGCCTTTCTCCAGTCATTATTTTATATATTTATATATACATATAGTGTATTAGTACGTTTTGTGTGAGCTATACACAATATTTTTTGATGTGGGTTACATCCTTTTTCCTTTCCACAGTCGATATTATGTTGTGAAATCTACATTACCTTCTATCTTTTATTATCATGGTCATTACCAAAACATTTATTTTACTGTTGGGTAACTATATAATATATTATCTTTCTCGCCCTTTGAATTTGAGCGATTTTTGCCATGCTGCAAATAATATTTCCTGCAGTAGGCTGCAATCAGAATGTGACTAGTATTTATTTATAGTATGTAACAATGAATTTCATCAGATCTACAAATTTGCTTTCAAGAGCCTTATCAGATTTAGTTACATTTTTCGTCACTTTAACATTTGGTATGCAACACTATGCACAATATTTACACTTTTTACATGTAATAAATAAATTTTGAATTGTTGAGATTTAGTACATTTCCATGTATTCTGTCACTAACGACACGGGCTTCGCCTTTCGGCATCTTCAGGCATTCTAGCACACGAATGGACTCGAATTGACATAGTAAATAGATTAATTCATCATAATTTATATTCAATAATAACCTTAGGTAAAAAAGGTTAGGCAGGTACTTAAATCATGAACATTTCCATATACAAATTGCTTGGTTGCCTCCAAAATAAAGATATAAAATATTTTTTACTTCGTATGATACCTCGAATCCGTATCCTTCCCCGACCACAACATGAAAACTGGGTCCAAATTTTTTATCCATGGTTTCCTTAATCATTTTAGCAGCATGCTCATTATTACTGGCAAATTTTTCACAAGCTGTTACACTCAATTCTGTCGCTTCAAGTCTCATTTCTTCTGGCATATCAGAGTGCTGAAAATTTTATTCATAAATTAAATATGGAATTTATATCTATTATTGGTCAGACATATATATATGTAAAGAACTTCTAATCCTCAATTTGAGATTATATGGTTCACTTCCTTTTTCTAATTATACTATATTTTTGGTTCAATTTAATCTACAGAAGGTGTTGTGCCGTGTTGCCAAACATTTTTAGCACCAACTCAAACAAAAAAATTGAATATCTTGAATTACAGATTTTTTAATAACTGTATTTACCTACTGAAGCCATGTAGAGCTTGCAAATCATGCTTTCAGTTTACTGGCTGAATAAAAATAGACAGGAAATAGAGAGGCTCCATACAGTTTCACTAAGTAAATAGAGCAAGGAAAAAAATGATCTAGAATTCGTTTATTCGGATTGTGTGATTATTGATTATTTTAGGTTGAATCGAAACAATTGGTGTATTTCACAAAAGAAATTGATTATAACTTGTGAATTCACTCTTAATATTAATCTAATCAACAATCATAAGGGCTAAAGCCTTTCGCAAGCTTAAATTAAAAATATAAATAATCTTTCACAAAACATAAAATCATATTTATATTGGTAATATTAACATTTTGTGCATTTAAAAATAATGAACATATTTAACGATTTTAGAGTGCTGGTTTCTTTTGATGAAACAGCGAAAAAGATTTTTTTTATATTGTCAAATAACTCAGAAAATTGGGAATAATAAGTGATATTAATTATCCTGAAAAACGATTACTACTATAACAATAATTATTTTTAATGCATGAACTTCCTTTATTTTTTTTCAATTTGAGATTTTTTATCTTTTCAACAATTTAAAATAATAATCTGCCTTGATTGGCCGGAAATGGAAATCATAATAAGTAAGCACCTACCTAAGTTGTGATAGATAAAATTACCTTGTCTATTTACATTTACGTTTTACAATAAATGCTAGTTTTCGTGAATTGTGTATCATAATTTCGATCATAATTATTTCTAAAAAAAATGCAAAATACAGTAACAATTTATTTTATGGAAAATATCACAATTTGCAGCTTTAAAATTAATTTTAACAATATTAAGTGTTAAAAATGAGTTTATTTAGTTGTGGGGACTATAAAGTCGCGATTTACGTCACTGGAGGGAATAACTATGGATTCATCATTTTAATTATTTGGGATAAAGGCAAAAGACGCTTTCTTAATCAATAATATTTTTCGTCTTTGATTTATTAAAAAAAAAATTTCACATTTATCACATTTACAAATACGCATAAAATCCAATAGGTAAATTCGTTATAACCCGGTGTTATTTTAATGATATAATGAAATGATATGTATTATTAACTATTTAAGCCAGAGCATTCCTACATAAATGCAACCAATTTTGTAAGAATATAAGTAATTCAGCAAAAATAAATCATTAGATATTCGTTTGATCATTTTTTTAGAATGCGATTTTTACATATCTTCCACAACAATATTATGTATTTTCTATATCTTTAATTATTAATCAATTGTAATTTATAACTATTCATTTTTACGAATATCGTAGAAAGACTAAACATATCCGAACTGTTTCTCTTTATAATATTTTTATTGTAACTATATTACACTTTCACAGAACACACTAGTATTATTTCTTACCCTGACAACCGGATAAGTGTGCACAATTTTCTCTTTATGGATGGGTTCACCTTCAGCCATTATTATTAGAAAAATAATAGAAATCTTTGCTCGTCAACGGAAGACGCCGACATTCAATTCATTCGAAAACAGATTCCCAACTGCCCCTCTCTGTTTATCCATCGCGACGAATACCTACTGTCACATCGTGCCGCGGAACGGCGGAACGGATTTGATTGATTTTTTTTGCCCATTGTTTGTAGAAACCCACATTGCTTTGTATACATTTATAGTGTGTACCTTTTCTTGGCCTTCATTTATTGGAGGGGAGAGAAAGACTAATGTGTTTTACGAAGGTTTACTAATAATTCATAGCGTCATAAATTATGAGATCACAAGATGATATTTTTTTGCTCATTATATAATAATTACGTTTGTAGTTTATCACAATCCAGTTTTGCAAGAGTAGTTATTTAAAAAGTGAATTTAGATAACTACTCTTGCAAAACTGAAAGGAAACGTAAAAAACGTTTTTTTACTGCCTTATACATACCTATAATATTTTTCAGCGAGGAAAATCTGGGCAATATGAAAACATCAATCAGTGGCGCACCTATGTAGATGAATAGAGGATGCATGCGCCGGCAATAGGTACGCTTAGATATCAAAGTAAACACTTAAAATCATAAAACCTTCAAATTTTGCTTATCCATCGGTCAAAATAAGTTAACCACAAAAAATTATGCACGGCAGATAGGAAGATTTTGTAAAGGGCTCACTCCCTGATACCAAATCGGAACCTAATAACAGATCCTTTCTAATATAATTAAGATTACTTGCTCTCTCATCGCAGAAGGCTGTCATGTTGGGAAGTAAATTTTAGACACTTTGTTATAGATATTTGAAAAAAATGCAATTTGTAGAGCCTATTAGAAGTAGAATGAATTGAATGATAACCTAACATTTCAGATTACTTCACTTTGAATCCCCTGAAAAGGATTTCGAATATATCTAACAGAAGAATAAGCTACCCTGCTGCCTATTCCAAATAATATGTCTAGTCAACATTCCCTTCCCGACAATCTGCTATGATTCATCGACACATTATTTTTTTTATGAAAGATATTTTAACCAGCTTTGCCCGTGATTAATACTCGATTACTCAATTTATTTGTTAAATCTGTAGTGGAACCCCGATCTAACGTTCTTGCATTCATCGATTTCCAGCATTTATCATAATTTATTTTTATTGTCCCGGCCACATATAAGACGAGTGTTAAATAATCCACACTTATCGTTTCGATATCTATGATGTACATTGTACATTTTACATGATTTTCTCCGGTCACAATTTTTACCTCGATTGATCGTTTTTGTCTAACATTTATCATCCCACTCAGAAGCATGTGCGTCGCCTTCTAGTTGCTATGACTATCATGTTCGCACGATAACGGAGACTGCAAGCCTGGAACCGTTGGAATTGTTATCATAACACGTTTCCGCTGCTGACTCATTCACTGAGTTCACTACTAAATGGTCGCATCAATAGCATCATGAATTATTTTAACTCGCAACAAACACGTATCTCAAGAATAAAGGTATAACTTTAGTTGAGATAGTGAAAATAATTCAAGAAATCCGGCAAAAAAGCATGTTGACAACAAAGCGTCTTGGACTAGTCCCATTAGCTCTCAACTCAATTGTTGCTACGGATAATGAAATCTATGAGCTACCTATGAAATCTATGAGCAAATAGTAGTAATAATAATAAAATAAAGTCCGTAAAGGAGTATAATTTCAACAAGCTTGAGTAAATTCTTTCCACGTACTGGAAGCAGGTCCGACATACCTATTAATAGATCGTATATTAAAAAATTACCATTAAATAACTTTTTCTTAAAATTAAATATTTATGGATTTTGAGACATTCTCACATCGCTTTTTAGGGGCATTATAAAGCATTATTATTGACTACGCAAGACAACATATTTAGGCTAATAGTCAAGGAATAATAATGTTTGCGAATCTTGATTTGCTGATATAGCTTATTGCTTAAAGAATAAGTAAGGTATCTACCTACTATGAGACTCTATATAGTTTATATTTATATATTATCGATAAGAACCGGCAGGAGCCAAAAAGCGTCTATCCTGGATCTCAAAGTTGAAAGAATCTTGATATTCAATTCCACTCAACTAACAGTATACATAATATAATATATTTTTTATATAGAATGCTACATATTATTTATTTACGTGGTTTACTTTTTAATATAAATGAACGGAATCAATCAATATTAAAATAAAGCGTTGATAGGTCATCAGTAAAATTATATGTCCGTCATACGGGGTTATTTCGCCTGGTTTCTCTACGGTTTGTTGTTAATTTATTACTGTACCTATTTCTTTTTTGTACTACGCATTTATTTTTGTGTAGTTTTATTATATACACTTAACTGTAGTTATTCGAAGTGATAAATATTATCGGTTTCCATTATAATATATTAATTACACTGATATCACTATTACGTTATAACATCAATGAGGTAGAATTATAAGTGTTGCGAAAAACCCGGAAATTTTGAAACAATGGAAAAAACCTCGGAAAATTGGGAATGAAATGTTAAATTTGATATTTTCAATTGTTTTTTTTACATATCGAGTCCAGGTGCACATTTAAATATCTGTTGAACACCGAGTTTAACTTTATACATAAAAAACAGGAGCGTTTCCGTAAATATTTTGTGTTGGCTTTAAGTATACATAGATGTAATTATTGAATAAAGTTTCTTACTTTCATCCATAGAGAACTATCCTTCCATCTATATTATCAAACTAATAACTCATTATAACTTAAAATTTGGGGATACAATGTGTGCATACGTCACAAATGCCACGCATTCAAAATAAGTGCTACTGAATGCTAAAAATGATATACATATGCCATTAATATTAAAATGATTTTTCTCAATTTCCCCATGCGAGTTTTTACCCGGTCTCGCATCACTAATAGCTGTCGTATTCGTTCATCGTATCATAGAGAAATATACGCTTAAGTCGTATTATTGTCTATGATAGATAGATAAGTGTCATTCATCTGTCAACCAGATAGTATGTTCCATAGATAATGTACTATAGTATGTTCCGCGCATTGTAATGAATAAATTTATGTTGAAAATTAATTATTCGCTATAGGCATTACTCTTTAATTGTATTCTTGTCAGCTCATTTGCTTTAAACATGGTTTCAAGGTTTAGTGGAGCTCTCCAGCTCACAGATTTGGACGACTTTATCACTCCATCTCAAGTAAATCAGATTGTTATCGAAATTCTTCAATGTAGTGTTCCTAACATGGATAACTTGTAAATTATATTTTCGTTTATAGGAATGCATCAAACCAGTCAAGATTGAAAAAACCAAATATGAAACTGGAGCGAAAATCATAATTGAGAATGAAGGATACGTTCAATTAGTTGGGGGCACTCACCAAAAATTGAAAAAGGTTGAAATAACTCTATCGGATTGTCTCGCTTGTAGCGGATGTATCACGTCTGCCGAAAGCGTTTTGGTAACGAAACAAAGCCAAGAAGAATTGATCAGGTGGGCTCGATAGCCGTTTGAACACTAATTACAAAAAAAAATGTATATTGCAGCTTTTCAACATACGGTATATGGGTGACCTTCTTTGGCGTATGCGAGAGCGTGTCTCAAAAAAAATACAACTTGCAAATTAGGGAGAAATTTGAAGGGTAATGAGGTTGAAACAATCCATCCATCTGCATCATTTTATCTCTTCGATAGCTTTACCATTTAAACAAGAGTGTTTATGTAGGTAAGAGTAGCAAAGGAAAATAAAATAAAGCTATTTTATAGGGATCTTGCTACGTAGAAATAATAATGGTGACAAATAGATGTCAAATATCCATAGCGAGAAGAAAACAGGTATATTAACTGCTTAGTCTGCAAATCGGCCAACTTCGTTAAATTTTTAAATTATTAAGTTAATTCCTGAAAAATTTGCCCAAGCAAGTTTGAAGATATTAACGGTTAATGATCAAAAATGCTTTATTTTACAGAATTAATATTTAAATATTCGAAGCTACTAGTATATATTGTACATATAGCAATATGACAAAGTGAAATAGGGTTAAAAAAATGTTTTTATCACTAGTATTTATTCTGCTCTATAGAAGGGTCGAAATCAATGAAATAACCATACTTTTTTTGGAATTTTTTACCTGTTGGTCTATTGACATACAATAGTAATGAAAAATCATTTTCCCCCATTTAAAACAAGCTAGGATGATCCTTTCCCCCATTCGAATTTTAATATATACTATAACAAATTTTATTCAGGCCTTAGTAAAATTTATTTGGTTTGTTTTTCAGAGTATTCAATGAAAAAAAAGTTCTGGATTCCACTGGTGAAGGAGATATAAAATTGATTGTAGTTTCAGTTTCAATACAACCTATATTATCATTAGCAGCTCGATATAACTTAACACCTGAAGATGCAAATAGAAGGCTAACTGGTAATTTTACTTTTTATTATGATAATTATTTCTTTTATAATGTCAAAGTAAAAAAATGTTCATCCAATGCTTTTATGCTTTGTTTACAGGTTATTTTAAACATTTGGGAGCAGATATTGTCGTTAACATGCAAATCGCAGATGATTTGGCTCTTCTAGAATCCCAAAAAGAGTTTGTCGAGAGATTCAAATCAAATAAAGAAAATCCCAATTCTGAGCTAATTCCAATGTTAGCGTCATCATGCCCAGGTATAAAGTGATATGTCGATTCATTTTCTTGACATCTGTCATATTTTAGATACACTGATGTGCGATTATATATAGCAAGTTAGCACACCATGCATGGGAAAGGCACTAATACCCTTTTCTGTGATTGATGATTAAATACGGTAAGGGTAATTTTTCCGTTTATATAGTTTGGCGTTTATTGTCCAGTAAAGTATTAATACCAGCTGTGTCAAGTTTAATATTTCACTTTAACTATCTTATGAGAATTGATTTAAGTTCTTATAACAAAAAAAGCATCATAGGGTCTAGGATTGAGCTAAAATTTTATTTTTGAAAAGAAAATTTGAGATTAATACGATTGAAGACGATTTGCCCATATATGTTTATTTTGTACACAATTATTTAATATCTTAAGATGGACTCAAGAGAAAAGCTATCACTAGCATATAGTTTTCATGAAAATTCCACTGTTGGAACACTTCGGGAAAGGCACGTTAATCACACTATATTGAAGATAATTGAATTAACCTTTACCACCTGAGCCTTTTTTGTATGTGCTTACCGCCTACTCGAGACGTTTTTCAATGAAAAGCATATTTTCAATATAAAAAATCAATTGGTGAAAAACATGCCAACAAAAAAAAAGCTCAGTTCGAGTCCATTCGTGTGCTCGAATGCCTGAAGATGCCGAAAGGCGAAACCCGGGTCGTTAGTGACAAAATACATGGAAGTGTACAAAATCTCAATAATCCAAATTTAAAAAAAAAAAATGTTTTGTATTATTTCTGTAAAATAGATTTATAATGAATTACTGCACTTATTTTAAAATTATTTATAATTCTTCATTATGTGGTATTTCAAAAAGCAATCTCCTATGTGTAATCCTGGCTTATTGATGAAGGACTCGCAAAATAGTCATGTTTCTGATCTACCACCTGGGATTTTTCTATTTGAACTTACTGCACAGTCTTTCTTAGTCCCGATAAGCAGGACATGTAACTTATCCGCAAGTCGGTCTTCTTTACAAACAGTTGAAGTGCGTCTTTGAAATCCGCCTTGTCAAAAATCTCCTACTACTTGGTCAACAAATAATTTCACAAACTTCAAATGTAAATAATAAATCGATACATACTAATTTTCATTAGACTCAATAGAGTACTTAACATTATATTTGTAAGCTTCTGAATCGGCATAATATACTAGTAAGGATTGTCAGCAAAGAAAATCTATTTATTCAAATAAAAAACTGTGAACTATAGAGACGCCTTTGATTTTCAAATGAATAAAAGCGAATAATAATTCGAGAAAGACACTTCAGATCATGCATAACACTGTTCACCCTCCAGTCACTAGCGCGTTCAATAAATAAGATTTATTATCCTATGCGATAAAAAAATATCGCTTGCACCGAAAGATTCAGATAAAATCACATGTTGAAATTACGCACGCCGTTTTCATTTGGCGACTCCTTTCTCAGATAAATGTAATAACCTATTATTATTCATTCCAACTTGATTGAAATCGCAATAAAAAAATACCTGGAAATATTAAAAAAAACTCAAGTAATACGATAAACTTCCAATGCCGAGTGCAAAGAGTTAAACACAGTTAGGACATATTTGCTATAGCTACGTTTGTATTAAAACCAGTGATATTTGATTAATTTTGTATTTTTAAATATTTGTCAATTTAAGTATTATCTGATTCTTCTGATATCAAAATAAACTCTGTGGCTTGCTATCAATATTATTTCACTATATCGTGGTTGAGTATGATATTTTTGATCAAGCCTTAATATTAAGTGAATGTATATGTATATTTATTTTACAGGGTGGGTTTGTTATGCTGAAAAAACTCATGGAAATTTTATATTGCCATATATTTCAACAACAAAATCCCCTCAACAAATCATGGGCTCTCTAGTGAAAGACTATTTATCCTCTACGAGACAGCTATCTGCAGACAAAATTTACCATGTGACTGTTATGCCTTGCTATGACAAGAAACTTGAAGCATCCAGGGAAGACTTCTTTAGTGACGTATTCAACTGTCGTGACGTCGATTGTGTTATCACATCAGGTATAAAAATAATTCAACTTGACATTTAAGTATTTTTTTAAACTTTTTGTTTAACGAATTTTAATAAAAAATCATTTTTGTCATCAGTTTTGTTTTCACGAGTACAGTTACCAATCATGATTTAACAAATTTGGATTATTGAGATTTTGTACACTTTCATGTATTTTGTCACTAACGACCCGGGTTTCGCCTTTCGGCATCTTCAGGCATTCGTGCGCTCGAACAATCGTTAGTGACAAAATACATGGAAGTGTACAAAATCTCAATAATCCAAATTTGATATTGAAATTCCATCAAGCACCCTCAGTCGATGTCTTAAATTTTGCAATATTTTAGAACAAACACCTGCATAGGAAAGAATATGCGCCATATAATCGACATAATTGAAATATTCATATCGTTGGCATAATTCTAACATACAGTAAGATATTTTTTAAGATTTTTGGTCAGATTTTGGTATTAAAAACAATCTTTTTTTAACTTTTTAGTGGAATTGGAGCAAATGTTGCTGTTAGATGATAAAAGCCTTGACGATTTTAGCCCAGTTGAAGTAGATTGGCCGTGGAACTCTGAAGATGTGGTTAAACCGAATATCAGTCATTTGAATAGTTACATTGGATCGGGATCCGGTGGATATGCAGACCAAATATTCTTGTTTGCTGCCAAAGAAATATTTGGAGAGGAAGATTTAACATTAAACTACAAAAATCTAAGGTTACTTATTTATAAATATAAGACCATGCCATAGTTTCATTCTATCAATATATATTATATTATCAACTGATGGGTGAAAAATTTCCTGGTCTGAAAGGAAAGGGATATTAAGCCAATTGCAAAATGAGTTGAATATTCAGAAATAACTACAATGCATATTAAAGGAGAAAGGGAACCAATCCAATCAATGCCACTAAATTAGTAAATATCATGTTGAAACAACACATCTTTTTCTCAAAAACGCAAATCTTGTTTTAACTCTTCTGGAATGAATCAATTTTAGACTTCAAGCCCTTTTCCTTTCGCACTCAAACAATCTGTTATATTTGTAAAATGTATATACATCAAGAATCGACAGTACCATTTAACAGTTTTATTTATTGTTACAGAAATCCAGATTTTAAAGAAGTAGAACTTATAAAAGATGGAAAAGCAGTTCTTAAATTTGCTATTGCAAACGGTTTTAAAAACATCCAAAATCTTGTACAAAAACTTAAGAAAAAGAAATGTACATATGACTATGTGGAAGTCATGGCGTGTCCGTCAGGTAAAATTAAATTAATTTTTTTTTACATGAAACGAACTTTAAAAGAATATATTTTAAAATAAAATTAATTTTCAGGATGCTTAAATGGAGGTGCTCAAATAAGGCCACAGGAAGGAGAGAATTATAAAGAACTAGTTAACTCCTTAGAGATTATGTACCATAATCTTAAAAAGATTTCACCGTCTTCAAACAAGTTAACTAATCATCTTTACACACACTGGCTAGATGGCAAAGATTCCGATAAATCGAAAGCTTTGCTACACACGGAATATCATGCCATAAAGAAATCTGATGTTGCACTTAATATTAAATGGTAAAATTAGACAGTAAATATAATTTATTATGTCACAAATCTAATGAAATATATGAATAAATTGTTTTATATTTGAGTGTAGCTTTAGTTTTAAACCAAAAAAGAATTGTTATAACTACATGCTCTTTTAAAATCTCGATTGTTTTGGCCAAATCTTATTACTTTATATGAGAAATTGAATAAATCGTCGGTTCCCGATCTTCCATTCGCAATGCACTTTTTATAATAACCATGTAACCCTAACCCTCCCCCTGCCAAATCCCTTTTCTCTTAATCCAAAATTTTCTCCCTGCCAAATTAATTTTCATTAAAATGCATTTAAAATAGAGTAACGAAAACATATAAGATTTTCCAGAGTAAATCTGTAACCTAATACATTTATAATGTGAAACTATTACTTGCATCTGGGTAACCCGGCTCAAAATTTGTGGATGAGTATTTGTAAAAGTAGAGTTCAGGTTTATTTTCATATGAAGATGCCTCGGAAACGCATTCTCGTAGTCAAATGAAAACGAAACTCGAAAGGCGAAAACTGAGTTAGGATTTTATGATACATATAATTCGCTGCACGTTATTTTCTTCAGTTTAATATTTTGTAACCAATCACCAGAATATATTCCGCATCCACCGTGGGGTGCGACACACCGGTGAAAGAAATGTTTTGTTGCTGATAACTTATTTTGATTAAATTTTTTTTATTAATTTCATACACTTTTTGACTTTGTTATTCCACAGTAATATCACATAAATGAGTTTACACTACAATAAATATTCATGGATGTCACTGGCGTTGTATGTAGGTTAAATACAGAGGAAAGTAAGAATAAATTATCAATCGATAATGTAGCATTATTTTTGAAACTTGTCAATATGTTTTTCTACATTTATACACTGAATTAAATTATTTTAAAAGTTGAAGTAAACATTATATTATCATTTAGAACACAGGCTCCCAACATGTGGGCTGTCAACTAAAGAAAGGATAATTTTTCAGTTCATTGCATTTACATACACGTGTATTATGTAACAACAGAAAAATAATTCATTAACATGTTCGATAACTTCTATTTCAAAAATATAATTAGTCTGAAAGCACCAGCACCCATGTAAATATCGAAGAGTGATTTATCATCCATGTGGTATTGGTATCCAATGGCAACTTTGTTCTACACATTCAAGAAACATTTTATGTCCTATTTTCCTTTAGATAATTAATTGGTTGTCAACAAAATGTCTATCATTCTGATAAATGGTAGAAATCTCACTTTGGTGTTTTCATGTTTGGAGAAAAAGCTGTCAAATACGGACTATTTATTAAAAATGGCTAGCTCGCTTATCATGTTTTTTTATAATTTTCGGACTATGTTACGGTGGATTATAATACTAAATTATGATGCGTCATGTCTAAATATCATCATTCAAGTTTTTTATAAATTTATCCTCATATCTCTGCAAGAGTGAAATTTCAGCATTTAAAACAAAGATTGAGAAAAAAATGTGGTTTGTTTTAAACAATGCATTCTGCTTAAAGCTAAGAATTTTATTCTGAAAAACTCTATTTTTAATTTCTTCACTTTAATATATGCCCTATGTCTAAATGTGACAGGGTCGATCATGAGGGTGTTGGGACACCAAAAAGTTTTGGAGCCAATGATTTAGCACCTACTGTGTCTCCGCCATTTATTTTAGGAAAAACTTCAATTTTAAAGATTGTCTGGTAATTTAAGTAATGAATTTAGACTATGCATATTTATTTATTACACAAGAGGAACATGTCACTCAAATTAAATTGTTTATAGTTAGAAAAAAATTGTATTTTTTATCTATTTCCGATAAAATATCTATATGGAAGAATTTTGAAATTTCATAGCCTGTTGTAAAATTCATAATTGTTAATGCGTTCATAAATAACCAAATGTTAAATTATTATTAACATACTTCAAAGGTCATAAATGGTAACACAGCTGTGGTAAACATTTTATTGGGGAGTTGTGTTACATAACACTGTCAATTTATCAATAAATAATTAAGAAAACGGATCAGTCAAAGTTAAATTCTTTCATCAGGAGATTATTCCCTATTTATAGATTCTTCATTTTACTTTAAATTAAGATGTACAATTCACAATATGAAAACTTCTTAGCTTCCTATATTTTAAGCACAGTGGTTGGTTAAATGATCAACCAGCAATGTAAAGGGGTAGTTAAATGCTTTGTTATTAGATAATTGCTTCATGGTAGTCGTTCATCAGATAGGCAACTGAATACACAGGACGAATGGTTACAATATTTAAGAATTTTTTCTTCTCACAAAAAGAATATTTGAAAAATGGATATACAACAGGACCCCACCTTGCTTATCCAGTTTCAATTTTCAAAGACGGTTTGACTAGAAAAATCTATAAATTGTCAAAAGTATTGCAAGTTGTGGAGGGGGTTCACAAATGTAAGTGATTTTAAATGCAAATCTACGGTAAGATATATCGTGCAAAGAAAAGACACTTAAGTCTAAATATGTATAATTAATAATAAGTAATAGGGAGATAAATTAAATCATCTTTTAAATCATTTCAAGCAAGCAAGCAGTTGTTGATTTGATCTGTTTAGAAAATAATATTCCGCATAAATTATTGCAAAATTTCACTTACCGTTTGTTTCCAAAACATAACTTCGTTCAACCTTGGTTCATTTTTAGTGTTTCCTTAATATTATTAAACAAAATATATGGCAATCATTGTGATATGTCATTAAAAGTTTTTTAAATCATGTCCACTGCAAATGTGGAGCATATGACTTCCTAGTGGATGTATCTCAACAGAAGTTTTTCTAGGAGAACTGCTTATTAATCAGTTGCTCAACCTCCCTTTTTCGAAGAGAATAAGGATAGAAAGATAAAGCCAGGACAGGACTAGTGGTTAGCTAATAGCTCTCACTATACTCCATTTTTAAAATTGGGTGGGAGGGAATTTTAGAAATCACTAACATACATGCTTTTAAACAGAAATCTATAAATCAATTTATGAAACTGTCAGTACTGGGATTCGAGCATGTAACCAAACCCAACGACGTTAACCACTCAACCACGGACTACACAGTAATAGATTCTAGATATATATTTTTTTAATATAATAAATAAATAGTAACTCGAACATATCTTTGAAAGGTGCACGGCAGTTACATATAAACCTGACATAGGGAATTTATCGATAATAATTGTCGATGTTAAAAACCATAGTATCTGAAACTTCAAATTAACGTCAATGTACATCAAACAATAATTTAAAGTTTGAAATATTTATATAGGTATCAGTATATCTGACAAATGAAAAAAATTAATCGTCTTATAAACAAAAGAAAATTTATTTTTACATAAATGATACAAACAATTGTGTTACCTGACAATATAAAAAACAGAAGCATTCAGCACATTTTTTTCAAAATAATACTGAAATTCTAGCACACCACTGAGTAACACTGTTACAAGTAATTTTGATAATGTATTATTCATGTATTAAATGTTGCATCAACTATTTCATTCAACTGAAGAATATTATGTTTCTTTGATAACAGTTTTCAAGTGTTACATATGAAATTAAACAAAAAAATAGTGAATTGTAAAGATAAACTGTTATATAAATAATTCAGATATTTATTGATTAAATAACTGTAGTTTGAGTACAAGTATAAAATACAAGATTTTTTAACAGTCAAATAGTAAATTCGTAAATTCTCCGGGTTAGCAGTGATGTCTGTCTGATTGTCTCGAAACATCAGTACAAATGTATATATTGACAGTCAAGTAAAATGCACTTTTTATACAAAAAATATATTTTTGAACGCTTTTAAATACATCATATTCCAGAATGATGAATTATTATTGGCTGTTTGCAATTTTACTTTCTGTTTTGGATAGTATTTCTGCGTCAAGTTTTGGAATATGTCCGAGATATGCACCTATGCCAGATTTCAACATTGAAAAGGTAACTATGTTTTTTTTTTTAATATTGTGATTTTAATAACAAATGAGTATTCGATGGAAAACAATTTTTTTTTTATTTAGTTCACAGGTCAATGGTTTGAAGTTGAACGTTCTTTTTATTTGTTAGAAGTGGTATCCAGCTGTACATCTTTAAATTTAACAACAAATGCTAGAGGGAATCTTGATGTTGTCGCTTCGACTATGAACAGATGGTAAATTTACACAAGTCATTCGATAGTTATAAAATGGCTATAAATTAAAATTCACATTCAATAAATATTAAATATACACAAATCTTATTGAGTCTTGTAGAATAAGGCAAAAAGCAAAACTTATTATTTTAATACACACTTATCTACAGCATATTTTGTAAGGATTTCAGACTGAAAATTATACGAGAGCAATAATCTCGGTTTAATATTATTTGATTAATCCTCTTTTATGAACTATCATTCTTGTATATAATATATATACATATATATATCCTGAAAACTAAACAAAACCAATATCTACACTGGTATTGCTATAGATGATGTAATAAAAAAATAATTGGTAAATTTTAAGTGTGTTGTGTTTATCGCGATTAAATGCTTTTGGTGCCACTTCTCTGCCGACTGCCTCAATCATTCCAAAAAATTGTTTTTGCATAACTTGAGAATATAGAATCATGCTGTACCATCAATCTGATAATTTGGCAATCTATCGTGACAATACTTTATTTTATTATCCCATGTCGTCGACTTAACTTTGAAAACAATACATCGATACTCAACTTTGGTTTTGTAATGTAACTGTTATATTCTCAAAATGCATTTGAGGCATAAAATATCGTTAATCAAAAAATTTACAAATATAAAAACAATTTTCAGGACAGAAACATATTCAGTGAGTAGTGGAAAAGCTATACCTATGTCTAAAGGATCATCAATCTTCAGATTTAAAATCGACACTAGTCTACCCTTTTCATTAGCTCGTCTACTTCCTGGAGCTGGCATTTATAATATACTGTATACAGACTTTGATAATTATGCAATACTGTGGTCATGTACAAGTTATGCCTTCGGACATTCAGGTGGGATTAAATTATGTAAAAATAAGAACTTTTCATTATTATCAAAATAATAAGTCAAAGCAAGTATGCTAGGGTAATTTGAAACAAAGAAATGGTATTTGATTTCCAGATCGTTTTTGGATATTTGGAAGAACAACACGCATTGGTGCCAAAACGAGGATTCATGTATACAATAAAATTAGAAGTTTGGATCTTGATACAGAAAGATTAATATTATCAAAAAACGACAACTGCGATCCTACGGAATCTTTCTAAAATGAAATAAATTGAATACACACTAAATATTTTCTGAATATATTGTGTAATAGATATTTTTTTGTGAAATACATAATTTTACACCGATACGTAATTCTGACTATTTTTTATTTTTCTTTGTATTATGAGGTTTAATATATTTTAAGTTTTTGTAATTTTCATACGAATCATAGTTGAAACATATAAACTTATAAATTGCAGAACAAAATAATTCTTTCACAAATGTACACATAACTTTTCAAACAATAGGACACTGTGTGTGAGAACTTAATCCATGACCAAAATTTCACACCACCTAATCTGTCAATATACAAATAATATATTATGATACAAAACTAAACAACTAACAACATAAATTTAAGACAGCGACTGAGGGTGCTTGATGAAATTTCAATATCAAATTTGGATTATTGAGATTTTGTACATTTCCATGTATTTTGTCACTAACGACCCGGGTTTCGCCTTTCGGCATCTTCAGGCATTCGAGCGCACGAATGGACTCGAACTGACAAAGTTCAGTCAGTTCGAGTCCATTCGTGCGCTCGAATGCCAGAAGATGCCGAAAGGCGAAACCCGGGTCGTTAGTGACATAATACATGGAAATGTACAAAATCTCAATAATCCAAATTTAACAACATTAAATATCAATTATGCAAAACATTGTCATGGTAACATTTCCAGTGGGTAGCCTGTATAAAATAAATGCCGCAGGTACTTAGTATTGTGAACTAAAGTAAATCTAGACTTGAACCTCGGTCAATTATTAATATTTTTGTTGACAGGACTGTAGGGTTGTTTTAAAAATCCACCGATTTCTCCAACTTTACCTCATACCTTCGATTTTAACAATTTAAAAAGTAACAAGTGCAATCTTATTACCAAGTACATAGGCAGTAATAATTGCACCTATCACCGAAACAAATACGACTCATATATTTTTCTTTGCAAGGATTTATCGATTAATTAAAACAGAAAATGATAAAAAAAGAGTTCACTTATTTTTGTACGACTGACTACATCCAAAATACATTAAATACACTACTCCAACTCTGCAGTCCTGTGTACTGACTGCAGCTACTTTTAAAATCAATATAATGAAATGGTGCAGTATTATTTTTGCAGGTATTTTTTATCTGACAAGTTTCTGCAGAAATTTCCTAATATTAATAACTGATTGCCACTTTCGATTGAAACAGTAAAGCTATAATAGTATAAAATATAAATGTACACATTTTGTTACTGGTAACATTTGTTTACAGAATCCATTCCTTTTAAATCTATATAGGTACGAAATAATTATGCATAATCAATAAAAAACAAAAATATGCCAAATCGATAGTAACTACAGTAGAAACATGAATATCAGGACTAAAAAATACGAATGCGTAGTTTGAATATTCGAAAATATTGTTTCAAAAAGAGTTGGAATTGGCAATTTGATGATTTTTGACAACTTACACAACTCCACCTAAGATACAATAAATCCACACTTTTGATTTCACAGTTCGCAATTTAGCAACTCTGAAGATGTTGGTATTTTTCAGTAATTCTGTTTTTTCTATTTCATTATAAAATCTTTCATTTAAAGAGTCTTTGACAGAACATTTGGTTTTGCAAATGTTTTACTACACAAAATCACTATTAATAATGAGTATGGATAATCTATACTAACATATATAATAAAATTACCAAAACCAAATTAAGACAAGCAAATGATAACATTAAATCTTAGCACATGTCTCTCCAGAGCCATTCAAATTTTGTCATCTTTCTCGAGGGTACTCAATATTGGACAAAACCGATCATATTGAAATTAGCTCTTTGCTGACTGTTTGAAAACACCTCCAAATCTTAAAAAAAATATATGGTAGAATAACTTTAGCGTGACTGACAAAAATGATGAAGATATATTATTACATTTTGCAATGAAAATAAACATAGTTAATTTAATAATAACAATGATAATATGGAACAGAAAAAAATTATGAATTCATATATATATATACACTTACGTAGAATAATATAAAAAATAAATATTTTTTCACAATTGCATTCATTTTATTTGTAGCTTACACCGATATAATTTTTTTTATTGAATATCAATACCCGTCGAAACTTCTTTGAATCAGTAATAAATAGCAAATAAATAAAATAAAAACGTCGTGCGAAGCGTTACTTATGACTTGGCATGCTTATTTTGCAAAGTTTTGATTAATTAAAAAATTCCAGGTCTTCAAAAACATTAATAAAATTGAAACCATTATCCCTACACCGTAAAACTGTAAAAGAAAACTTAACGAAAGGATATATTAGAAGCTTTGTGAATCCAAATATATACTTAACATTTCAAAACATAATAATGTATTATTAACTAAGCGGTGAACAAAACAAAAATAAACCCAAAACACTTTTTTTAGCTATCTGTCCGTAATGGAATATTATGTGAGGATAATTTATTGTTACTGATAACACAATCACTGTGTTCGATCGGTTGAACATCATTAAGGGTTAAGCATTCTGCATCACGACTGTCTGCATGCTGCAGGCTATTGTTATATTGCCTATTACTTGGGCAAGAATATTTGTTAAAGTTGAGTTCAGGTTGCATCGCATAGTGATGCTTCCAGGAATGCTTTTCCTCAACTTCTTTGCTAACAACAATAAAGAGTTCCTTATCCTTGCACGACAATTGATCTTTGAGGTATAAGATTAAATCGCTTCCCTGAAAAAAAACCATGAATATAAGTGAGATGATTAACTATTGAAGCAAACATTTTTATAGCATCTGGTGTGTATTGAGCTCTTTACTACCATCATAAATAAAAAAGATAACTGAGGCAATAGGTATATTCCTTCCAATGAAACATAAAATGCGATTGCTACCTTCCTACATATTTTTTTTACTAAGAATGTCGATTGCCGTCAGTTTGTCTTCTATTACAGTGTATAGTCTGATTGAAAATTGTTCAACTCTGCAAGGTAAAGGTTGTGTTAATCCTCTGAACTGCCAGTGAACAAATCAAATGAGAGTTTTTTATTACATAAACAATAAAATGGTCAGTAGAAAGGTTTAGTAGAAAATAATTTGTTTCAATACGTACTCTACCAATAAGTAGGGGACCGTCCAATTTTGAATCTAAATTGTAGAAATTTCCTTGAATTTGTCTTAAAGTTATCCAGTGACGTCGTCTCAAGGGCAGCATTACAAAGCCTAATTTATATTCAGATGGTACATTAAGGATAAATCCACATATATTTGTTAAATCTAAGCACCCTGGGTCTCTGAAAACAGTAGTTGTGATTAATACAAGGTTTGTTGAAGCTATCTACTTAAAAATAACACAAAAATCGGATTTAAAAAAAAATATGCAACTTGTACGTTTTCTAACCTAGACACAAAGATTACCACCAGAAGACTCATACCAATACAAAAATGATTTCACTCTTTTTTATTAAAATCCCTTTTGCTAACGCACCTTAGGTGTTTAAAGGAGGGTAAAAATATTGCAAAAGACAATTGATAAAAATAAATAAATAATAAAATAGGATTTTCGAAATACTTCAACATAATATACTTACATTAATTTAAATGTATTATGGGTAAAATGGAAAAAAAAAACAGAGTTCGAGTGCTATATCTACTCTGACTGTGAGGCTATGGAAATAAGTATAACTAACGTGGTCATGACAATATAAGTCCTTTGGAACGTGACTATACGTATCGACTGTGGAAAAGAAAAGGACGTAACCCACATATAACAAATTTTACAAGAGCCACGAAAAACGTTTTTATAATGATTTTCAGCCAAAATATTAAATATACACAACCGTGAGTTGCATGAAGACTAACAATCTGGCATTATGGATGTATGTAGGAGTATAGGAGTATGTAGCATAGCAAAAATGTTAGTTATAATAATATCAATAAAAGCTTAATAGCACGCTGCAACAATTTTTTTAAAAACAATGCATGATAGTACCTATTACTATTCTACTTCAAGTTAAGTTAAGACATAATTTATAATACATTATGCATGAAAAAATAGACGAGAGAATATATCAGTACGTCATATTTATTCCATTTCACGAGCAGTGTAATCTGAATTGTTCTTATGACTAATTTACAAGATAATCGAATTTCATGCATCGTATAATATTATAACTGTATATAAAGCGGTAAATACTAATAATATTTGTCTATTAAAATGATTTCAATCGTAAATATAAGCGTATTTATAATAATTTCAGGTAAATAGATTGACATGACACATAACCTAAAAACGCACAGTGATGTTTTTAGTAATTATAGCAAAAATTGTGTTAACTCCCTCGTCTAATATGAACAAGAGATGATTGATCTATGATTTAAGATATAGTATTGTTGTAACAGGGTTGTACTTTCACAATATAATTGTAATTTACGATTACGAAAATCTTACGTGAACGACTAATAATATTATTTAATATTATTAATATTTCAAAGTCTCTCTTTTTTTCAAACTTAAAATCCTAATTTTGATACTAATTAGACATTTAGGGCTTACATCCTTTTGATATAACGTGTATCAAGTTGCATACATTGAGATTATCGAAAAAAAGCTATTTTGAAAAAACTACATCCTTTTTTCTTGTCACAGTCGATATGAAATAACAGATAGATTCAAAAAATATATATATATTAATAATGATCAATTCAGCTTACTTCCTCTTATCAAACCAAACGGCTTCATATCCTTTCTTTTGGAGAGCTGCCATTATAACATTGATGTCATAATTCCCCAGTCCCAAGATTGACTTATGTGGGTTTATCCATACATTAGGTGATAAATTATTACAAATAGAATCTAATTCTGCTTTAGAATAATATCCTCGAGTCTAGAAAATATTTAAAAAAAAAAAAAAGAGATAAAAAACAAAAAACACACTCAATTTAGGACACTGAAAATAAATATTATCAAATTTTAGCAAGATATGAAGGTTTGTTCTTTGATAAATACACAAAATAAACATTTTTTCGTCAAAATTTAAAAATAGTTTTAATGACTTCATTTCTAGTTTTAAATATACCCACACTCCAGCTCTAGCCACTATTTTTAAAACTTATAGAAACCTTAATTAGCGTACAGGTGGAAGTATAAAACCCATGGGAATTATGATAGGCAGAGTAATTTGGAACAACGTAGATCATCTTAGAGTAAAAAATAAAGGAAATAATGTTTTATGTGTTTAACTTACTTGAAATAAATTATTCAGAGCATGTAGTGCGCATAGTTCTTTAAGTTGCTTTTCATGATATATACGATTAGAATCACTCATGCTTTACTTATCAACATGCCAAAATCCAAAGAACGTATTATTTATTAAGCCACGCATAATTCAATTCAAAGAAACATCCAATTTTAAGACCATCCAATCATATCTTGGAGGAGCTGTGCTATTATTTGGATATCATTCATAATAAGATAAATCCACTATCGAGCCAATATTAGAAAAACACTACGCGAACCTCAATCCCCTGACAGATTGATTTGGTGTTACTAGAAGTAAAAAAATTTAAAAATAAATCTTTGTGTTTTATTATTAAAAAGTTAAAATCACTATTATAAAACCTTATTTATCAATAAAAAGGTTTTTTTTCATAAATGCATTTGATTTCGCAAAGAATATAAAGAGAGAAACAAAAATAAAAGTTGCCGAGAACTAGCACCTAATTAAATTTACGTTTTTTAATATTTTTGTGTACGTTTACACACGAGTAGAAGCCCGGTGACGTATCGCAAGAAAATATCTGACAGCTGTCATGCATCGAAGCTTCCATAATAATATGTTAAATTTACGCATTGTTGTGCAATACGAAAATTAATAAAGGCGGTAAAATAACTTGACGCTGAGTTTCGACCGTCATTTGTGTTGAAAAATGCGTCTAGATCAAATCAAAACAGTTAAACTAATTGAGTTTCGAATCTCTGCATACAAGACATTATTTAAATATAATGCGATTATTTTAATAACTCAAAATTGAATGAAATTTATACGGCCAGAGTGAATTTTGCATACGAATTTATTAACTGATTCAGTATTAATATTATTTTGTGTTAATTGCTTCCAAATATGGAGCCTTTAAAACCCTCACCTTCCAATCAGACGGCTGAACCAAGTATTGATGTGGAATCCACCAACGGAAATATTCCATCAACTGACTATTCGGCAATACGTGGAAAGGTATTTACGATGAAAAAAAAATCCGGTTTGAAAAAACTTAAGAGTTGAAAGCTTTATCTTAATTATCATTTTATATGTATGTGTATCATTTTTTAATTCAATTAATTTATAGTTAAATGCTTCTTACTTTGTGATACCTGTTTTTGATTTTCTTAGAATACTTATATCGACTATGGAAAGGAAAAAGAACGTAACCCACACCAAAAAGATATTGTGTATAACTCACACAAAACATGCTAATACACCATATGATATTTAGACTGTAGAAAGACAAAAGGATTTATCTCTACGTCTTTTCAAAATTTTTTGATAATCACAATGTATACAATTTAATACACGTTTTGTTTGTGCTATACACAATATTTTTTGTGTTTTTCCTTTCCACAGTCGATATGGAGATGAATATATATCGCTGCCCCTTGTATAAGGGTACAATATTTAAAAAAAAATTGGAACGTTATTCATAATTTTGTCCAGTGTGGAATGTTATTTGTTAATTGAAAACGCTACATTAATTGGAATATTAAAATAATATGATTCACTATGTAAAAAAGTTTGCGCTTATACTGAAATGCATTCAGCATACTTGGTAATTCATAACTGACACATTGTTAAAATGATGCTGTACTGATGTACAGTAACTTTATGAATGAAACACGCATCACTAATGATACAACATATCAGAGTTTTAAATTGAAATGATATTGAAACCTGGGTTGTTGGTGACGAAATACATAGAAATGTGCACAATTTGATATCAGACTTGTCTGGTATCAAAATTGGCCAAATTCAAGTCAAATATTTGTTTCATATGAAAACTTTACACACTTATTTTTCAACGATAAATTTAATTTTTCTTTTCATTATGCAATACTTGCCCTGTTTTTACTCATACATGTCAATAATTATCTTTCAAATGTCATCATTTTTTATAATAATTAAAAACTGTGTTGTCTTACAGTTTTTGAAATATGTACAGGATATTGCTCAATACAGGAAAACATTCTAATAAAAACATAAATATATATATTGAATTATATTAGTCCACCATGTTTTTAAATGGAACGCATTTGTAATAAATGAAAAAAATACCACTAAATATAATATGAATATAAATAAAAATGCTGACACAAACAACTATTCGTCAAATAAAAAACTTGTGCTCAACTAAATTTATTTTTTTAAGCGTTTATAACATGAATTCAATATCTACTAAAGTTTTATTCACTTATGGACACCATTATAACTTTATTTAATTATTACTGGAAGGCTTTGACAAACACGATACAATAAGAACAGAAAAATAATTTCTTTGTCAACGAGCCAAATACATAATAATTACATCATTTCATATTATAACAATGCATAAAAATGAAACCAGTCCTGACCATTAAAGTTCCGCTTCATAACGGGAGTGTTTTTCACGGTACCACTCTTTAGTAAAATATTGATTTTTAAAACGTATTATTAGTGTATATATTTAGTTTATATTTAAGAACTATTAAGTGCACGTGAAAAACTAATACATATAATCATCATAATACTGTAGGTGAGTGTTTACATTTTTTATTTTTTTATCGGAAAGATTTAACATATGTTTTAATGGTTCGCAAATAATTCGCGACAGCATATATCGCGAATAATTATGCAAACGGATACGCCCGCATTGCTCATTAACTTACGCTCAATCGGCGCCGCCAGAGATGTGTTAAAATTGTATAGATTTTTAGTAATACTCCTTAATCAATCGTTAAGATGTATCAATATTGATACAAGAGCAAACATTACTTTATTGCTGCACTCACATTTTATACTTAAGTGCATCTCTGCGTCAACAAGTCTGCTATAAGCATAAAAGACCTGTTGTGTTTGGGGTTTTCTGTAATTGACCTAGATACTTTTGAACATCTGTGTTATTGTTGACCTTCTTGAGCAATATTATTATCTAATATTTGTAATTATCTATTATCATTGTGTCAACATTGAACAATAATTAAAAGCAAAGGGTGACCTGTTGAAACTCTAGCTTTAAAAATGAATGCTCTTACTGTGACTAGAATTATTACAATGTTTGTAGTATGGACTAAATGCTAGTAGTTTTCCGGTGACTTTTCCGGTGAATACAGTCCCGGTATTTAACATTTTTTAAGAACAAATGTCAAATAACATTTGATTACTTGTCTATGATGGGTGTTGAATCAGAACAAACTTTTTCATCTTCAAGAGAAATCTCAAAACCCAGATCATGACTAAAAATATAAGTATTATCTGTTTTTGTCAAGCACACTTTAACTCCAAAAAATATAAGATTTATTTATTACAAAAATGTGCATATGTACCATATATTTTTAATAATGATTTAATAAAAGTAGAAATGTATATATTTTATTCTTTCATTTGGTAAATTTTCACATAAGGCTTAAATGGTATCATTATTTTATCACCTGTTAACTGGTTATGACAATAAAAAATTATAATGGAAAAGTGATAATAAAATGCAATCACTTCCACATAAGGAGTTAGTTTGAAATCTCGGTATATGAAATCAATTAATTGTCAAAACTAATGTATCACATTCGAAATTCAAACATTCCGCTTTCATTGTTTTTGCAAATTTATTTTCTCCATCTTTTCCTTCTATGAATCAATTATATTCATGAATTTAATTTAATTTTGCATTTATCGTTTGTCTCTAGACCATTTTAGTCAGTCCGACTGGAGAGCAGCATGACCTCTTGCAGAAACAGCTAATGGAAAGAATTGAGGCGGGACATGGTGAAATAATTTATGAAATCGGTGTGGATGAAGGTGACGCAATCTCTTTTTTTCTAATCTTCTTAAGCCGTAGCGCAGCATTCAATTATTCCTTATCACTTGTAATCGCCTTATATTTTTCCATACCGTCACCAACATCTAATAGCTTCACCAAATCCGTCCCACTTTGGATCTAAGGACATTAGCTGATATGATGATAGCCATCCAGGAGTTGCTGAATTTACACCAATACATCAGTATTGTTTATTGATTTGACAAAGTGCTTGTTGAATTTACATTAAATACTTTTAGAAAATAAAATATCTCTACGACTAGTGCATTATATAGTTTTATTCAATATGATAATATTGTAGTGCAATAATGGAAAACCTCTTCAAATAAAAGATATGAATAATCAAATTTTAATGGAATTTAATATCCCTAATCGATGCTATAATATGATAGAGAAACGAAAACCGTTTATTTTATTGAATATTAGATGACAGTGAGAGTGGACTGTGTGAAGATGACTATAACGCATCACTGGCAACACTTCAAATGCTTGCCACGGCTCTCGGCGCATCTTGCGTGGAATTGAGGAGGCGTGTTGGATCCCATCCTCAACAACTGAAAACTGGCCAGTATTTAATAAGAAAAAAGCTGGAAGACTCTGACTTTATGGAAATCAGGTTGTTTAAGCTCATTTTTTTTCTTATCAATACATAATTTAAATCAGAGAACTGCCCTTTCCAACTTTCCATGTTTAAAAAAGAAATATTTATTATGAGATAGATTTTTGACTAAAAGAATAAAACTGGTTCGTTATATTTATTCAATCTTCATCAAATTACTAATATTTTCAAATACTGATGAAACTTGATTACATTCCGTATGACACCGTAATGTGCTGTTACATGCTTGAGCTGATTCTCCTCTCGAAGATAAAAGGAAATTCGTGATAATATAATAAGAGGAATTAATCATATCATCAGTAGCATATTACTAAAAGAAATGTTTTTTTATTTTATCTCTTTGAAAGAAGGAGGTAGTTAAGTCTGCAACCACTTTTATTGGGACAACCATTAAAATTCCGACCATTTGCAGTTTTATTGATCATAGAAATAATTATATTAAAAATAATACTGAAAGAATGTTTCTAAATTTTAAAAATGCATTTATTTATTAGTATCTGTGAATAACATATATTATAGCGTGTGATAATTTCATATAGGTGTCGCTAGTTTTAATAATATTATTTAATTTACCACCTTTTCGCTACAAATAATAGATGACGCCTTTGTTGTACGTTAAAAGGCGCATGTGCTGCGTTCTTGAAATTATATATATACTCTATCTCTTCAAACAAACGTAACTTTGCTTGGAAGCTACTTACTACTAGAGTTCCTTTGGTGTCCTAAGCTTCCTAGCCTCTTTGGTAATCCTCCGGTTTCATTCTTATCAAAACGATCTCTGCTGGACACTGCATCCTCAGTTAGATCTGTTCCCGATTAGTAAAATCCTACGGATACCAAACAATCGAAACCATCTCTGCTGAAGCACTACATCCTCAGTTAGATCGGTTCCCGATTAATGAAGTCCTATGGATACCTGCCTATCATTTAAAATTATCATTTGAGTCTTGAGAAGACTTTCTTTTTAATTGTGACATGTGGTATACCTGGCTCCTAATCTACGGGGCTTGTGTAACAAAACTATTCTATAAAATTATACATTTTTTTAAACCGTGTTCCATAGAAATTGAGTATGAATTACTTCAACATAAGGCAATGAATGACAACTGATTTTAAGCATGTCACTCCACCTCTTGTTTCAAATAGGGTAGGGATAGAAAGATGTTGTCAAGAGAGGACTATTTAGCTAATTGATCACTCAACGTTTTTCAGCATTGAGTATTGTGGGAAACATCATGGACATCCATAATATCTTTGGATAAGATTTAATAAATCGATTGGAAAAAAACAATGTTTTCAAATGGCTATTTGTAGAATCGAATTCTTGAACATGCAATGATATTTGGGCAGAAGACCTAAAGAGTTAACAGACGACCACTGCAATCGGTTAAGATTAAATTATAATATCGATTTAGATAATTTAAAATATACAGATATTACAAATTTAACAAGAAACATCTTTTTTACTTAAGCTGCTTGTGATGCTTTAACTTTATATATAATTTTTATTGTCGATTCATTTTTAGGGTGGCTGTTGTTGGAAATGTGGATGCTGGAAAATCAACCCTACTTGGAGTATTGACTCACGGCGAATTAGATAATGGAAGAGGATATGCGCGTCAGAGGCTTTTTCGTCACAAACACGAGATGGAAAGTGGACGTACTAGTTCAGTCGGGAATGATATTTTAGGGTTTGACAGCTTAGGTATTTATTTTTCCTAAACTATGTTGACAAATGAAAGACTTAAGCAATGAATTTTTCAATATAGCTCTTCCTTTATTTTAAGGCAATGTCGTGAATAAACCCTCCCATGGAACATTAGATTGGGTTAATGTTTGCACAAAATCATCCAAGGTGATAACGTTCATTGATTTGGCTGGCCATGAACGCTATTTGAAAACAACAGTTTTTGGAATGACAGGCCACGCTCCCGATTTCGGAATGTTAATGGTGAGAATGTGAAATTTTACAAATGGCATTGAGTGAAAATTATAAATACATATTTTCAATATCATTTTGTAATATTTACAGATAGGTGCAAATGCTGGGATAGTCGGCATGACCAAAGAACATTTAGGGCTTGCATTGGCGCTGTCAGTTCCAGTTTTCGTTGTTGTCACTAAAATTGACATGTGCCCACCGAACGTACTTATGGTACGTTGACTAAAGATGATTATTGTCTGCTCTATATAAAAAAATATAGATTTTTGTGCTGTAATTTAATCGAAATTAGACCTTCATAAAATTCTGGTTACTTATTTCAGGAAAATTTGAAGTTATTGATTCGTCTATTAAAATCTCCTGGATGCCGTAAAGTACCTGTGATGGTAAAAACGAGTGACGATGTGATATTAAGCGCTACCAATTTTGTTTCCGAGAGGTAATATGATTTCAATTTATGTTACTGGATGCATTAACTATAGTTTAACGCTTTTATTTGAAATGTTTCTTTTAGGTTGTGTCCAATTTTCCAAGTGTCTAATATGAGTGGTGAAAATCTTGATTTATTAACTATGTTTCTGAATTTATTGAATACTCGGATGCCATCGCGTGACCAAGAACCGGCTGAATTTCAGATAGACGATACATATTCTGTCCCGGTTAGTGTATATTTTTAAAACTTTAACTTCTAAAATTAAAATAAAATATTGTTATTTATTTTGATCTATCAAACAAATACAACTATTTATTGTCGGTGGACATTTCAGGGCGTCGGTACTGTTGTCTCTGGGACAACTTTGCAAGGAACTATACGCTTAAATGATACTTTACTCCTTGGTCCAGATCCACTAGGTCATTTTATACCCATCGCTGTCAAAAGCATCCACAGGAAAAGAATGAATGTTCGCGAAGTTAGAGGTGGGCAGACAGCCAGTTTTGCACTCAAAAAGGTATTGATAACATTAAAATTATTAAAAACACTTTATTTGCCAAAAAATAATGTGTCTATTTATGGTCTACTACAGTTGAACTGCAATTGCTGGACGAGTGATCAATGTCATGCTCTTTGATTGTGGTTTGGTTCCCAGTACTGACACTTTCTTAATATGAATTCTCAATGAATTCATAGATTTGTGTTCAAAGTCATGAATGACTGTGATGTCTAAAATTCTGACCTACTCAACCCATCCACAAAAAGGAGCATGTTAAGAGTGATTAGATAAGTACTCCTTCTATCCTTACTCTCTGAGTCCATATGCTCCACATTGGGAGCGGAAATGTTTAAAAAAAACATGCTGAATAAGGACATTATTAAGTCATTGTTTGGTTTCAGATAAAAAGATCTCAAATACGTAAAGGAATGGTGATGGTGTCACCGGCTTTAAATCCGCAGGCTTGTTGGCAATTCGAAGGGGAAATTTTAGTTTTGCATCATCCAACCACTATCTTGTCAAGCTACCAAGCTATGGGTATGTCATTTTTGACTTTGGTATTGTATTCGCGTTGCCATATTTGTTTTAAGTTATAAAAAATCTTATTGTAGTTCACTGCGGCAGCATTAGACAGACTGCATCTATACTTGGAATGTCTCAGGAGTTTTTGCGAACTGGTGACAAAGCTCATGTAAGGTTCCGTTTTATTAAACATCCAGAGTACATAAAACCAGGACAACGAATGGTAAGAAATCTTTTGCATTTTTGTATTTTATGTTAATTATAGATTGCATTTTGTATATCTCTTGATTTTCATATTATCTGAGCTTCAAGGAATACAATTATACACCCAAACTAGGGATTCCAATCGACTAATCAAATATATTTGGCTGTTTTTTGATTAATCATTAATATTTAGAAACAGAAAAAAAAAAATTTTTTAAATAAATAAATATGTGGAAGTAGTACAAATGAATTGTGTTTTATTTTTTAAAATATAATGTCTTTCCACCAAGAATTGACAGTTAACACCTTAAAAGTGACAGAAATTTTTATTTTGTAAAATGTGTTCAATATTTTTTTTTACGTTTGAGAGTGTCACTTCTGAATTCTTCAGCCGTTAAATTAACAAAGTGATTTTTTCCTATGCCTGTGCTAAAAATTATTCAAATACTTAAAGGCTATAATTTTCGAATAATTTATTTCACGAATATTTCAATTTTGAATTGTTGAGATTTTGTACATTTCCATGTATTTTGTCACTAACGACCCGGGTTTCACCTTTCGGCATCTTCAGGCATTCGAGCACACTAATGGACTCGAATTGACGGACCGGTCGGTTTGCGACCTTAATATTGATATTGAAAACTATTTATGAAATTAAAATATTTCTCAAACTGACATTTACGGATGCCGTTATACATAAAAATTCTATGCATCCTCTCTCATATAAATTGGCTGCTTTCCATTCTCAGGTATACAGATTAGTCACTATACCTCTAAGTAAATTTAATTTTAAAATCGAACTAAGCATTATTATTAAACAAATTGCCATTAACAATGACTATGAGACGTCTCTTATAAATAGTCTTTTATCAAAAACACAAAGTAAAATAGCAGAAAAGATGTTATATTTCAGGAATTGCCTAAAGACATAGACCAACCTAGGAAATGGTGTAGAATTAGTTATTTAGGTTATACAAGCCTTAAAATTAAAAAAAGGTGGTAGTGTTAGACCGGCCATATATTTCAAAAATTCGTTAGGCAAATTACTCATTAACAATAAAGAATGTCTGAAGGTGCCGAAAGGCAAAACCCGGGTCGTTAGTGAAAAAATACATGGAAATCTACAAAATCTCAACAATTTAAATTTGATATTGAAATTCCATCAAGCACACTCAGTCGATGTCTTAAATTATTTCATTATTCAATTGGCATCAAACACCTTTAAATTTTGTGCATGTTTCGAAATACAGTTCTTATCTACGATAATTTCTTTTTCAGCTTTTCCGAGAGGGACGTACAAAAGCTGTGGGGAATGTTCTCAAATTGATTCATTCTAACAATCCTCTGCAGCCTCCGAGAACAAAAGCAAATAAAATGCACGGCCGAGGACAGCAAAATAGCAATGCTGTGACTAATAATGCTGCAACAAACAATACTGCATCTGGTCCTCATCAGCCATCTTTGCCTCTGGTGAGTTCAACGATAAAATTCCCATAAATATTGTCATTTTACACTGTATCATGATTTGATTGATTAGTAACATAAAATGTATCTGCAAAAATACATTTTTTTAGTTCTAGTCCTAATAAAAGTGCTCAGAATTATTAGTTATAGTCGGTTTTATCCATAACACAAAGAAATATCTCCGCAACAATTATGGATAGTGAAATAATCTTAAACGCATCCACAATACATTTTTGTGTTTATGGTATGTCTTTGATAAGCTAGAATCACACAAACGCATGTGTTAAAACAAGTGACTGGCCTTTCAATTTCACATAGATTTAAGTTACATAAATGAAACAAAGTAAAATTTTTTGTAGCCTTCTGAAGTAACAGATTCAGGGTCTCCATTTGAAGTTCAAAACGATAAAAGAAAAGATTCAGGGCAGCAAAGATCGACTGGCCGACGATCTCGAGGGAAGAAAACTGATCATTCGTCTCACTTAAACATCGATGACTCTTCAAAGGACTCCGCGGATCAAAATATTACCGCAGGAGACCAGTTAGCAGTGAAAATGAATGTTTAAAAAATTTATATTTTTTGAATAAATGTTGACATTTCAGGTCATTTTTATGCATCTCGTATATTACATTGAATGTAAGCACAATACAGCGTGATGATTTTAGAACTGTAAAAACCGTATAAACGCATGTTCAATTGATATATAAATTATATATTTACAAACAAATTACCTAGTATACCAACCAGATGTGAAAAATTCCCATCTTAATCAAACGAATCAGACAAAACTTTTATACAAATAATAGAAAACATGACGCGCAGTGATGTATATTTATATATACCTGATGAGAATAAAACTTCTTTGAATGTAATAGGCAATCTATAAAATGCAATACCTAAATTAAACTACCTTACAAAAAACATGACTTACGAAACATAAAGATGATTCCAACTTAGAAATTTATATTTGACAAAACACTTTGCTTCTAAGTAAAGCTTCTTTACTCTTATTATTATAGTAATTTTTGGGTATTGTAACTAGGTTCGATAAAAATAATATTTTCAATATTTAATTTTGTCAGTATATTATCGCTTGTTCAAATAGGATTTACTTGCTGTATGAATAATTATATTTCTTTTCTATCGAAGTTGTTCTTTATCTGTACCTGATAAGTTTTTTTTTTTATTGAATTTTAAATGTATTTTAACAATATACTTATGTAAAGACATGCATATTGACAAAATTATCTCGTTTTTATATCCACAATATTATAAATAGTTTATTATAGTATTGTTTATGTGATCTGATAAATATATATTATGTTTTGTCCAAAAAGATAGTACAGTAGTAGCAGTCAATCAAAATCTGTGAGTAAATTATCAAAATGTCACTTTATTTTTAACACAAAATAATTAATTCAAAACAAAACTTGTTCCAAAAAGGTAATTTGTGCAGTGTTGTGAATTAATATTAGGCACAACCTACTGGCAACGGCTGACTACATGGATGCTTAAACAGAGCGCATTGCCAACTATATGAAGTACACAGATTATTATTTACACCACAGGCACACATTAATTACACTCTGAGTGTTTCATACTTGGTGAATGACTTGATACTTCAAGCTGATCATTGCAGTGTTAATTTTTCATTCATTGAAATGGAATCATTGTGAAAAATTAAAATTTCCATAATTGAAGTTGATTTATCAGTGTAAAATTTTCACACCTTTCCTAATTATATGATAAATAATAAATATTTTTAGAAGAAATTAATGATCAGTGACATTAACCGAGTTGGCGTTTGTGATAAAAAATTTATAGAAATTATTTATTTTAAAAAATTCAATATTAGACCTGAATATTATTATTTTTTTGTTGGGTTTATTTTAGTCACTTTCATGTTTTGACTTATAGTTAACTTTATTAGCATCAGTCATTATTTACATTATACATTTTCAATCATACATATTATATAAAACAATAAATATTTTTATATCTTCAACGGTGTCCACGGTGTTATATCATCAAGTATTGCGATCAGGGTTTGAACCGTGCATATATAAAATATTTAAGAAATTCTACCACAAAATGTCATTGCTTAAATTGTTATCACCATTAAAAATTCATTGCAAACTAAATTATTAGGGTTTTACACTATTTTTATATAAGTATTACAAAATATTGATTTAGAAAAATATTTACATAATTGATAATTAATAGTATTCATACAATATTTTCTGTATGTCATTTATAGCACTCTTTGATGTATTAGGTAATTCTAAAGTTTAAACCAAAATTATGATGTTCATCAAGGAATATTAGGTTAGGTAGATGATTTGTTTTTGTGTCAAATTTTTGTTATTGAGTAATAGTCTTTTGTTTTTATTTTTATATAAATATGTTCTTGTGGAGAATAAGAGTATTCACATTTGAAAGCCTATTACTTGAATATGATCGCATGATTCTAAATAAAATCATTCACAAACTAAAAAAAAATATATATATGTTGAATTGGAAAGAAAAATATTGTTTTCTTTTGAATGTCATTGGTTAATTTGGGTGTCCACATTCTTTACTTATCTATTTGACCCAACAGCCATGCAAGATGGCTTTTCCATTATTTGCTCAGTGTCATTGGATCGAATTGCATTGACGGGTCTTTCGTTTGCTCTTATATTTTTTTTATTACTTATATAACTTAAGTAAAACGATAATTGAATATCATTAATCCACTTGTATAAAACACTCTGATCGTCCACAGCATGTTTGGTTTGAATTGATGTGCTCTATCTAGATGCATAAAGATACGCTATTTCTGACCAGATAAACTAGAAATGACGGCACCCACAGGCAATATAGGTAATGGTCTACTACAATAAAAAAAGGGGAGGTAAAATTAAACTAATTAATCGGCGTTTAAAGCCCCTGCTCATGCAATGAAAATATTTATTCCACTGGAATTATTCCCATAATTAAAACACAATGTAATGTTTGTTTGTGTTTAGTTATTTATTTCTCTTATAAACTATAGTTTTCAGAAATACTAATTTCATCATAGCCATACTGGGTCACCACCTAAAAGCTCTTCTATATTCGTTGCTATCAAAACTGCTGATAAAAACCATTTAATGTAATTCTATTTGATATTTGTAATGCTATAAAAAAAATTTCCAGGTGTCAATGTTATTTGACTAATGGTTATTAAAAATGTATAAACAAACCAATTTTTCGAAATACCAATCACAGCAATTTCCAAATGGCAGCTTCTAGCAAAATGTAAAAGAGTAATGTCATTGAATTTATATAACAAATAAATTCAACAGTCGATAAACTAGGAACTGGGATACTATAATAATTTTGAATTTTTACTGTAATTAACATCTATATCAAGAAATCTAATTTTACTTCTTCCAACCTCTCGCAAAGTGTGCTGTGTGCGTATGGTAAAACTAAATATCCACGATAAAAAAGTACAAAATCTAAGTTATTTTAATATAATTATTCAACATTAGAAATAACATATATTTTTATGGAATCTTGGTGATTAAATACTTCTCTTTTGAACTTCATTATATTCAATTTATCGGTGTGCTATCTCTTTAACTCACCCGCAATATAATGAAAAAATTACATGTGTGGTGTGTAACCTATTAGTGGAATCATTGTGATGTTAGAATGTCATTTGACTTAAGATTAAAGATTGATATCATCAAAATTATCTTTTAATTTATGATACCTGTATTGTAATGATAAATAAAGATATTTGAAAATTTTCTAGTTTATCACTATCATCAGTTGCAGATTTAACCTTAATTATTTTTGAATGAATATTTAAAATGTGTCATACAATTTAAATTTGATTGCATGAAAGTAAAATAATGATTATGATGGCAACATCAGCTCGACGGGTTAAGGGGAATTTGGCAACTATTCATTTTGAGTTTCTTGTTTAATTTTTATGTATTTAGTGAAAGATGACATAAGTAAAAAGGTATTCATAAAAAAAACACCATGCGTATAACATCACAATTTATTTATTGAAATTAAAGAGAGACTGTTCCGAAAAGAAAAATTAGTCGAGCATAATTTTATTTAATTATAAATATGAGGTGTAAGGATTTATCTAAATGATTAATTAATGCCACTATTTACTTTAGAAACTATTTTTGGTAATTCATCACTTTAACTTCTTTTCGTTATCTTTTATTTGTTGTTTTGCACCCTTCAGCCCTTCTGATAAGTTGGACTTGAAGCGCTTCAAAAATGAAATTATCCATGTCGAACTTATACTACTAGGCGGTGGTATGTTTTCTTTCATTAATAAGCTTTGCGTTCGATAATAGAGCGAGACACATAATTGAGCCGCTCTTTTGATGGGATACGATTCGGCAATCTTCTGGACTAGACGTTCATTATTAGCGAGATATTTCAAAAATCGCAGAGGCATTGTGTCGTCTTGTTGCCCTATTTATTATTATTATTTAAATGGTGTATCAAATGAACACATATTCCTATACTTTTGTAGAAGTTCTCGTTTCAGATGCAATTGACTACGGAGTATCTCAAATTGACGGAGTTGTTCCTGTTTGTTAAAATCAATTCCTGGCAGACGTCTCACCTGGAATGAATAAATAAAGACTTTTACAAACACCTATACTGATTGATAAGTGATGACGTTGCGTTGGAAACATTAATTAACCCTTTTGCTCTCAGGGATTTTACAAGAGTATATGCTAAAATGCTCAGACTATTTTTGCAGTAAAAATTGACTTCGATTCATTGCATTTAAAAAAAATTATTGACTGTTCAATAAACAAAAAAATGTGTTTTGTGCGTAGTTTATTTAATTTTGAAATATTCACATTTCCATATTGACTGGAAAGGAAAAAGGACGTAACCCACACCCATGTGTATAGTCCAAACAAAACATGATTATCGAAAAAGAAATATTTTGAAAAGGCAGAGGGATAAGTCCTTTTTCCTTTCTAGAGTTGATATATTTAAATATAAATACAGTGTATTAGCACGTTTTATGTGAGTCATACACAATATTTTTTCGTGTGGGTTATGCTGAACCCAATCTGTATGAGGAAATAGTCCGTGTGGCTCCAGCACTGTATACGTTTATTATGAGATGACCAAATGAATGTAGAAGAATTTAGAGATAATGAATTTGCTGTTGACAAAATAAAACTATGAAACCCGCGAGGGGGTAAATGTCTATTAGCAGGGACAAAGCCTAAAAATGATAATTTTCACCGAAAACTACACAGAATGATGAGTTAAGTTGTAGTAGGTTATGTTAGGGATGGTTCTGTTTGGTTTTTTCTACCCTGAAGAGCATTATTAAAGGGTAATACCTGTGCCCTGGCGGAATCCAACTTTTTTTGTAGTTCAAGTACTTTCAAACTGCAGTCTTGCGATTCTCTAGCCTTGTCTGCCACATCACGTTCTACACTGAAATTAAAATCGTTATATAATGACCAATATAATAAACATCAAACTTCCATATCTAATAATAACCTAACGCGTAAAAAATGTTCTCATGTAATTTGAAAACGTCAATGTGAATCGAATCTTTACCTTCGTAATATGTCGTAAACAATTGGTAAAATTTCTATATCAACTTCTTGGACCGTTAGAGGAGTGAAATTATTTGGCTCGTTATTTAATTCATTGTTAACAGAATCCATAATCGCATGTTATACCAAATTGCCAATGGATTTAGAGAGCTTAATATAAATAATATACGATAACAATAATACGTTAGATCAGTACCGCAATATCAACGACTGACAGATTGGCGACCGGTATTAGTTGGGGTTGGTAAAAATGTAGCTAAGTTAATACCTCAGCATAGACATTTAAGTTGTGGTTTGTGGTACATACCTACACAATGCTATTTACGTACCTACCTACCTATTGGTAATGTTTGAATGCATACAAATCTAATGTGTTCACATGTTCAAAGATTTATAAATATTTTTGTTTGTTACCAAAAGTGTAATGTTTAATTAAAAAGTTGAATTATTATTTATTATCACCTCTTGTAAGAACTCCACACATTATTTATAGCTCAATTCAAAGTAGGTAGGTATTTAGAACCTACCCACATAGTTCTGTATGCTAGGTGCACACTATGATCATTATTTATAAGCTATAAAATTAGATGGCAGCCATAGATAATATACTATAATGGCAGCATTACAATAGTACTACCAACATCACAGAGGGCCACAATATTTAGCTCTAAATGACGTTTTAATCCGCTCTCACTTATTTTATATTTTCTTTTGTTCACAATTTCAATAATGGGAGCCTTAACCAGCAGGCAAAATGCAGGAGTTGAGGAAGTGGATGTTATATCTAATCATGCATATAAATATCCTCCACGATCCGGTACACAATATCTTCCATTTTACACTAAAATAAACAACATACTCTGTTGACATTTAATTGACTGGCAGATTCAATATGTCCTTGTATCATATTATAGGAAATTACTTTGGAAGTCATTTTATAATGGGAGGAGAGAGATTTGATACTCCCCAACCTGAGGCGTACCTGTTTGGAGAAAATGCCGATTTAAACTTTTTAGGAAGTCGCCCCACCCCGGTAATATAAAACTAGCATTGAATCCTTATTTATCACATATATTCATCCATCATGAAGTGATTGGTTATTATGGTTTATTAACATCTCGGTAAAAGGTTTGTCGAAATTATTTCCGAGATTGCTTAAATGCTACTTTCTAAACCGCCTTAGTGAACATACCATATATAAAACGTACCGTATATAAATAATCTATACCAAACAGCTTTTCCTTGAGATGAGGAAAAATAACAGTTAATTTTAATAGTTAAGTTAGAGATGTAAAACATTTTCAATTTCTCCATGTTGCAATTATTAAACTACACCAGAGAACTATGTTTAAATCTCTTAAGAAATAATTTAAGATCATTTATTTTTTAATGAAATTTCACTTCCACGCTCAAAGTTGTGATTACACGTTAAGATGTTTTCAATGTGATATTGCATGCTATTAAAAAGGGTACTTGTTTGTTATGAAGTGTCATAGAAGCTGCAGCAATGTGCATTTTATGACATGCGAATAAAAATCTCACTGGCATAAATGCATATGCATCCAACATTGGAAGCATCAATGTGTTTTGAATTTCCCATTTGAATATCTGTATTATGAAATATATCCTTTACTTGGTAATAAGTTAGCCAACACGAGGAACACCAATATGTTGTGTCAACATGCTTTTATATTTAGCTTCTTACCTAAATGTGGTTATTTGTTTATATTTGTATGATTGTTTTTTTACCAGTCACTGCCAATATGTTTGAGTAACTTAAGTTGGTGATCTAATATTGACATTTCAAAGAAAACACTACAAGTAACAGGATTTCGTCATTTTCATTGCAAAATTGTGTATCTGCAAAATCAAAATTTTTCATAGTATCATAAAAACAGCAGAAAATAACTTCATCGAATTAAAGCAACAATAAAAAACACGTAATTTATATTAAATATAGACTAATTATCTATTTTTTATTATTGTTTTGATTCTCCATACTATTTTTATGCTCCACTGAATAATAAAATTTTTGCAGCACAATTATGAAATAGAAGCGACGATTCGGCTTTTCAGAAGAATTGTTAAAATAATATATATTCACAATATTATTGCTTTTTCAACTTGCTTATTCATTGCCTTGGTCCAGTTGTAAAAGCTTTCCTCTACCAAATAGATGGTTTTGGTTTTAAGTCCCAGAAAGTTCAATACCAAATTTATTTTTTTCCAATTTAACATCTTGAGCATGGGTGTTAGTGATATCTTGTCATTCGATTCTCATTGTGCCTATCTCCTGTGATTTAAAATTATAAAACATTTTGGGCATTGATAATAATTATTAGCTGCAAAGAAACGAATTTTAAAATATTAATAAAAAATCACTTAGATGTCAAAAGTAACAATTCTTATTCGAAAGATTTGGTTGCATCCTTATAATTAACAAGTACCTTATTAAATAAATTATGCAGATTGACGATAATCTATTATTGTGTGTCTATAGTTTCCCTACCCACCTCCTCAAGTGAACGAACCGACTAAGACTCTGAAAAGCTTAGTGAATATAAGGAAAGAGTCGCTCCGATTTGTTCGCTGTGCTGAGAGTATCGGGAGGATACCGGAGCGTGGTGAAAATCATATCTTGAACAAGTCCACACAGTTCAATATAGAATTCACTTTTGATTGCGATTCACGCTGTGCCATTACAGTATATTATTTTTGTACTGAAGAATTTACTCCAAATGGAGTTGTGTGAGTATATGCTTAGTGTTTATAAATATGATTTTAAAGTATTTGGCTTAAGGGTCAGTAAAAACGTTCAGATTTTGAGATAGGGACATCTATCTATATGAGAAAAATTGTAAATCAAATTTGTTTATTTAATTTTTGTACACTTCCATAAGTTTTTTTACTTAGACTCAGGTTTCGCATTTCAACATGAAAATTTGATATTGAAGTTCTATCAAGCACCCTCGGACGATATCTTAAATTTGTATGATTGCAAAAATATAGTTTACTAGCATTTGAAATCAGATACACATCATACAAACTACAAGTGGATTAATTCCTTTGGTTTGTCTTTATATTTATTTTCAATCTTTTAGATATCATCCTCGTGATGAAACTATGAATTCCCACACGTACCGTTACAAGAGAGGCGCCAATCAACAATTTTCGCAGGCCACTCACATATTTGACCCCAGTAAATATTCAGAAGAAGATCTCATTTTCAATTCAGATAAAGACATATTTCCAATAGCAATACATTGTGTTGTCGAAGATGGACCTGATGGTAATATCATTTATGAAATATAATATTTAAACAAGCGACACCTGACACTATGATATATTTAATATGGCTTTATTGTTTCTGATTCTTATTTTCAGATATTCGTCAATCTCACTCTACGATAGCTGTTGTAGAAAAACATTCCGATGGAACATTCGTTCTTAAAGCTCTCAAGCAGAAACTGTATGTGGATGGTCTCTGTTATTTGTTACAAGAAATATACGGCATAGAGAATAAAAATATAGAAAGCAACAAGGTATTGATTTACTATATGAAAAACATTTGAAATTGTTCCATCTATACATGTGTTCATCTGTTATTTTTGTGAGACATAAGATCAGGTTATCACAGATCATATCTTACTTCGATTCAGAATTGACTCAACGTATATTATGTAAAAAATTCATGGAATATAGCAAAGCTTGTTTTTTCAGACTGTAGAGCGTGTTGAAATCTATCTATCTACATCCATGTCTCAAAACAGCCGATTTCTGACTGATTGAATTTGTAAATCATTAACAAATTTCATTTCAATTCTTAAAACTTTGGTTGTTTATTGATTCAAGTTATGATTTTTAAAATAAATGAACTAAGATTGATATACTCTCTTTAGGGAAACGGAGATGATGACTCCGATGATAATGGAAGTGAATGTGTCATATGCATGTGCGATGTACGGGATACCCTTATTTTACCTTGCCGTCACCTCTGCCTCTGTAATTCGTGTGCAGACTCATTGCGATATCAAGCTAACAATTGTCCAATTTGCCGCGCACCTTTTCGGGCTCTACTACAAATTAGAGCATTACAAAAACAATCCGGACAGCCGCAGCCTCTTCCAGCGAGCCCGCCAGATGTGAGTATTACTTATATATTTAGGAATAATTATACTATGTCTAGTCTATCTCAAAAGATATTTGAATCAAAATTAATACATTGTATATGTGAATATATAAAATGGTTTCTTTGTATATATAATTTATTATAGGGAAGTTCAGAGAACATTCCAGCCGGTTATGAAGCTGTGTCGTTGATAGAAGCGTTGAACGGTCCCGGTCCTGTTCGGGTGGCCTTGCCTCCGACTCCACAGTCCAATCACCAAACGGCTGCCAATGCCAGTCCAGAAGCGGATGTAAATATTGAAGACGTGTCTTACACATTTATTTTAGAATTCGTTTTCATAATATTTAAAAAAAAACCAACGCTGCTGGTCTAGGGCTCTTATATTCTTAAACGAGGCCATAAATCATACATCAGTTTAATGCGTCGTAGGAAAATGTGTTATGATTGCCGGCTTCTTAAATCTTTCAATTGAGAGAAGAAAATAATATTTTTTAAATCTCTAATGCGACGTACAGACTCAAATATAATAATAGTCAAAACAATCATGACTCATTTTCCTGGGTGTGGAACAAAGCTTTCATCCACTGTTTTTTGTTTATGGAATTTGGTTTTTAACACATTTTTATTTTAAGTGTTTATATTTTTTTAATTCATCTTCTTCACAATGTTTCAAATTTTAGGCAGCCGAAGCTTTAAACCGTTGTAATCTTGAAAGGCATTCTTCAGGCAGTATCGGAGGCAGTAACAAAGTGAAAAGTGTTCAAGGAACTACATTTAAACACAATCAAAAAGATTTAGAAGGAAAAAGTCCTCGAGATAGAGCCCTCGCTCAAACGAATGCCCCAGAAGTAATAAATTTCTTTTCAGTGTGTCAGAGATATTAAAATTACTGCGTTTAGAGGTTCAGAAATGAAATTTGATGGTGCTAAAAATAATACATTACAATTAGATTCCGTTACACTACAAACAATGCCAAGTGTTGATGTCTAATGAACATTCTTCATGAAAATTGGGACACGCATTCGACTCTTTGTCAAAATTAACAAAATACAACTTTCACATGATATTCTATATTACTCCATGCTCGTGCAGATTTTAAATAAACCATTAAAATTCTCATCTCTTCAACATGCTTTTAACTAATGCTTTTTTATAATGCTATAAATCTAGCAGACTTTCAAATAACAACGCATGTATATTTTATAGTTTCGTATGTCTGTACTGTTGGCAAGGGAAGAAGAAAATATTAAACCTCTTAACATCAAAATGGCAGTGACTCCTTTATCAGTTGGCCAAAAGACAAAAGCTGATATTACTAAAGCCAAAAACTCAGTAAGTTAACATCAGTACTCTTATTAAATTTTTTACCCACTTCTAAATAGTATTAATTCAATATTTCCACTGCGTCTTTCATCCCGATCTTTATCGGAAGAGTATCAATTTGACGTTTTAGGCAACGTAAAATTTTAACACAATTTAGTTAGTTACACATAATTTATATTGATTTATTGCTTCATGCATTTCATGTAAAACGTTTGTCATGACATCAATCAATCTACAAAACTTATGCTATTACAGATTTAATTTACTATAAATGTTTCTTTGGACCGTTGATCACTATGCGAAAATGTAATATGTTTACATTCAACATGTGTAACTATTCAAGAGTTTATTTTTCATATGCGGTGGATATATTATGTATTTTTAAAATAATTATTAACTTTTATGGTGGATTGCGTTATTAATCCCAGGCTTAACTTAATTAACATTCACCATTCGATTGGATTATATTAATGCTATTTATGTTATTATAAAAATTTTGGTCATCTCTCTTATTCAATTAAATATTCTGCAGGGTTCGGTAATAACAAAAATTAAAAATTGCCTTTTAGCTTCATAATGAAATCAACTGTAAGTCAGCTAAAATATAATATTACATAAAATTACTGACAATTAATAAGGTAACACTGACAGTTTTGACTATGTACATCTAATGTTACATACTGTTAATCCTTGATGGAAACGTTACAAGATATAATGAAAACTCTATGTATATTATATATTCCATAATTTTTATTAAAACATTAGGACCAACTTCAATTCGATAGTAAATATTTTCAAGAGATTTTATTATAACCAATGTTGTTAAATTTACATTTTAGAGTGAGATTTGAAACAATATATGTCTACAGAACAGTAAAATTTTGTCACCGCAAATGTATATTGCATTTTATAGATGACTGATGAATATAGTACAGACGATGTCGAAGCCGAAAGCCAAGAAGTAGATGGAGAGGTTGAAGTAGAAGGTGAAGGGGAAGGAGACAGCGATGCAGAAAAACTTTCTCCTCTCTTGACAGATACTAACAGCGATAACGCCAATATAAGAGTCAACGGTGTCATTAAAAACGGGCCAGTCAATGTAAATACAACCACCAACGGTCCAACTACAGTCGGTAAGCTACCATTGCATCTGGAAGCAGTTATAGAACCCATAGATGATACTGACACTGATGAACCGGAACAGTTATCCATTGCCTGTAAGTCTATGCCTGTCTTTACTCTTAATAACCGAGAATGAAGGCTATTAATCTGACCATTGGTGTCTAGAGAATCGATTTTTTGACAAAAAAAACTTCAGAAGAACTCGGTTTAACTTTTCAAATGAAAAACTAAATAGAAAAGACTTGTTTTTAGGTAATCTCTCCCTGCGCCCCATTTTTAGGAATCGGGTGTGTGTGAGAGAAGGTAAACATCACAGACATTCATGCTTTTGAACACAAATACATAAATCTATTTATCAATGAGTTCGTTCGGGAATTTGAACCTGTAGACAACGTATCCGAATAGAATAAATATTCAGGAGCCCTGATCGATCGGCTACAGGACTGACTGTTTTTCTTTCCATATCTGTTTGTCTAATTTATTATGCAAAATAAGTTAATGCACTTGTATTTCTAAATACACCCTTTTGAAGAACGATTGTAATTATATTGGATTATCAAGTTTTTTAATTGCAGCTGTTGGAGGTCCACCGTGTGTAGCTGAAAATGAAACAGGTGCACCGGCAGAAGATTCCGATTATTTTACTCCGGAAGATACTCACACAACCATTTTGACATCGCCCAATCATCTTCCCAATAATAAACATGTAAGCAATTGTATTTATAATTTATATTAATATACTAGTGATATTTCAATTAAATAATATTACTATCAAGATTTTATTTTGCGAAAGTTCTGTATCGATTTATAAACCATTGGAATGTTGTTAGGATACCGTCGGAAATATGGTGTCTATTAGTTCAACGGAAAGTACGCCTCAAAGATGGGCGAAACCTCATCACGTCACATCATTGCCAGGTAGAATATTAAAATTGTTAATCCATGAATTTATGTCAACTATAGTGAAACCTTTCATTAAAAATTCTTTTTATTACCCATAGTAGATCTCTCACTATGAACATATTTACAAAGATCACGAATACACATTTTGAAGGGCAGAAACTGATAACTAAAATTACAAAAATAATGATTGTTAAATTGAACTTCCACCAGGCAGTCAGTTGAAAGAATGGATAATTTTCTTAAGCTGACGTTTGAAAATTCTCCCTTTTCTAGGAACACCACTCAGCCACGTGAGCAATAGATCGTCGGGAGATTCCTATAGCTCATCTTCTTCCACAAGACAACTGTTGGCCAACCCCAATACGACCTCTGCATCAACTAACCCCACAACGTTACACCATCAGCTCGCTGTTGTTCCCCAAAATATAAATTCCGAGAGTTAAATTAATATCGATGCAGGTGTTTTCTGAAATCTCTTTGAAATTTTACATCAAGGGATGAGTTGAGCCTATATAAGTGCAAAAAATTGAATCATTGCTTTTGATCTACCTTTTTTCAACATAATTAAATAGAAAGGAGATTTTGGGAAGCTTTATTACTCATGACAATCTTCCATACGTCATAAAGAATAGAAGTGTCACAACAAACTTAATCTCATTATACATTCCAGTATAGGATAGTTTTTGTATAATCTATTATGAATAATATTTTACTCACTTTATTTGTTAATTTATTTTGTATCTTGTACAGTATGTATTATAGAATTATTTGTCAGTAGTGGATAGTGACTGGATTATGGTACGAAAAATTGTAAAAAAAAACTAGCTTTACCTAGAAACACAGAAAATAAACTGATTCCATTTATTTTAGGGCTTGAAAATGCTGAATCCATTGTATCTTTTTTTCTTACATCATAAGGTTTGGGTAATGAGTCAATCTAGATAGATAATTTATTATGAAAAAGGTTATAATTTGGAGTTTTAGTCAGACAATAATTTTGTCTGCCGCTATCATGTTTTTAGGCAATATTGTCATCAAATTAAGGAAACTCAATATTGTTAAATGATCGAGTTCAAGCAGCATTCTCTTCAGATTTTATGCATTTATATTACTGGTGATGGAAGCACATAATGTAAATTTTTCTTTTTGTACACATAGGTAGGTAGGTATTTTTAATTATAAATGAATGTGTGTTGAATGGTCAATAGTTAATTCCAGTGTAAATATACTTGGCATTTTCTTGGTAAAATGAGTTATGCTCATTATGTGCAATAATCAATTGGTATTATTTGGTCACTATTTATTTTTAAAATATATTCAATACTCACGAAAGTCCCGATTACCTGATCTATATCCTCAGACATGTGTCAATCCCTCATACTTATTGACCCATTGTGTCATTAATTTTGACAAAAATATTACACATTTTTCTATATTATATTGAGTTGGTGAATAATTAGTCTATATTGTAATGTGACTTTTTATCAAATTTTATTATGAAATAAAAATTATCAGAAAAAATTCTCTTTTTTTATTAAATTTAATCAGGGATATTTGAAGTGGAATTTTTCATACCATAGCAGGAAAATAATCACAAGGATGCCAAGTAAAATTATTGTTCAGATACTTTTACTTTTGGCATTTTGTTAAATATATTTTATTTTTTAATATTTACGGTTTATTTACAATACATAAACGTAATGATTACACATTTTAACAATAGGCACATGTAAAATTATTTATCAAGTAATATAGTTCCTTCAATATTGCACAATGACAGTACAATGTTTAAAATATAATATATCGACAGTCCCTATGCATAATCACGTAAGTGCAAAATATGTGATTATAATATGTCTATGTATTTTAGTTGTCTATGCACTCAGTTCTGTGGGTAGGCATCAAACATCACGGAAAATTAGATTTAAAATAGTAGCACAGTCTCAATTTTGAAGAAGATACATGTAGTCGTTACTTTACAATTGCGTTATGAATCTTTGAAATGCTCTCCTGTAAAATTTCATGTTTGCAGATACAGGGTTATACCTAGGGAGTGTTGATATGATCAATTTTTCATAATAGTACAATAGAAAGATAAAAACTATTTTGTGAGTAATGATTGAACAAATAATACTCTTAACAGGTATTTAACAATAGGGAAAAAATTGAACCCAAAACATTACGTATGTTTCAAAAAGGTTGCCTGTTTAATCGTATTGAAATGTCAGCAAAAAGGTTTATTGACATAGATTTATTGACTTAAAATTAGTCAATTTTTAATAATTACCATATTCATTGTGGTGGGGTATTTTTTGAAAATTTTACCAAAAAAAGAATCACTGAGTGGGATAAATTGCTTATAGTAGAGCAAATATGAGAGGTGGTGTAATTTTTTGGATGTTGAAAATAAATAGTAATAAATCTAAAATTTCATACATCTTGAAAATTAGTACAAGCAACACATCTTGTGGCATCTATTGTTCTATTATTGAATAATGCTGTGACGATTTAAGGCTTCTCTATTGAGTGTTATGTCAGTTTTACCCATAAATTCTGATATTTTTTCCGCCATTAAGAAAATGATTTTTCTCTCAAAAAAAAGAGTTATTTGTTTTGTGACCTATGTCTTATTTCTTACCATCGGCCTCATCAAAACTTTTCTTACTTTGACACCCCATCCCAACAATGTTGTATATGGACGGCCCTTAATTTAAATAGAACCAGATGAAATATTGTATTTGACACCAATAGATACGGCATATAATGAAGATCACCATAGTGATGCTTAAATGATGTCAGTTCTGTAGTCAGATTTTAATGATTCTGAGGAATCTGAAGAATTATTTTTTCTTTTCAAGGCTTTCCGGCGAGCCGAATATGCAGACATTCTTTGCAAACGAACCACTCTCTGTTCTGGGGTTTCTGAGGCCAACCGTCGAGCGGTGTAAGCCGACATTTTCGCTAATCGAATTGAGCGTTCTTCACTTGTTTCGTTTGCAAGCTTCCGTGATGTATATAGAGACATCTTTTTAAGCCTCATAGCTCTTTGAAGTGGGGATTCCTTTGCTATCCTTCTAGCAGCATAGTCAGCCATTTTTGCCAACCTCATACGTCTTTCAACATCATCACCGCAATCGTGATATCGACTTTTAGGTTTTTTTGATTTATAAGTATCCTTTTTCAATGGATCCGAAGAATCATCAGCTTCCTGATTATGCATCAAGTAATTAATATCACTCTTGCTTTCATCAATAACACTGATTCGATGTGTAGTAAGCTTCGGCTCTGAAGAATTCGATCCGTAATCACAATCTTTTATAAAAATTGGTTTATTATCATCGAGACTTGCGATTTCTGGTGAGTGCGATGACGTTTTACTTGGTAGTGTGTTCGTTTCTGACCAGTTTTGATAATTCCGTTGACGTTTCATGCTTTAGTTTACGATTGAGGATTCGTGTTCATGTAATTAATCATTTTATCATAGTTTATTTGCAATAATAATTATAGTGTATGTAAATTTTACAATTGAATAGAAACATATTAACACCGACATAAATAAAAATGTAAACAATTACGGGGGTGCCAGACGAAAAAAGCTGTCAACTATACTAGAGAAAAAGAAACCGAATGAAATATGTAATATAACTTTAAAAAAACCATAATAATTGCGTATTATTATTACTGTCGCAAGTACTTTCGTTAAAGTTTCCTTGATAACAGTTTTATATTCGCTTATTTTATGAATGCAGAATGAAAATAAAATACAATGCTAAACAAAAAAAGCTTATTTTAAGCAGAATAACTAGTTAAATATAATTAAATTAGTCAAAAAGCTTTACATAAACTATCACACAGTGCAAATGTATACATAGGCATATAGATATATTTGCATTAGTTGAAATTATAGGTATGCAGAAATATAAAATAGATACGGAAAAAGTTTTTTCAAAATTTTACATTAGGTATGCACATGGCAAAGTAAACAATGCATACACCTATCATGTTTATACCTTATATTTATAAAGATATGCCTACTTGGCATGAGACGTACGGAGGCTTAGTTTTATTTTGATTTTACATATGTTTTGTTGTAGAGAGAATATTACATGTGAACACTTGTACAATAACGCTAATTTTAAGAATAAATCACAAATTGTTTCGTACTAATTCCATATTTTATAATGATCAGGACTGGTTTCGCTCATCACAAGCATTATTGTTTGCGATGAGCAAAACCAGTCCTGATTATTATACAAATGTGGAAGTAAGGCGAGAAAAATTATTTTTTCCTTTTAAAATATACTGCTTTTCTAACAATAATTGTCAGTAGGTACTTAAAATGATGTAGGTAGTGGATTTTTTACTGATAATAGGTATTAACCAAATTTCTTTGATCGTCATAAATAAATAACAAAATAAAAATGCCTGTAAAAATTGCCTATTCGAGCTTCCACTGTTGAGCCATAATTTATAATGACAATATAATATACCTAAACGAATTATTTAGTAGGTATCCTTTTTATTAATGTTACCATAATACATAAAGTTTGAATATTTTCCTCGAATTAACATTTTTGAACTGGAAACATTCACACGTATCCATCTTTTCCGGTCTGACATTCTGCCACACGGTGAGATAATCTGTTATTTTATTTGTAAATCGTGTTAAATCTTCATCTTCCGAGATACTTTACGCGAATTTTAAATCTTAAGGTTTATATTGAGGGATAACTTAACTCAGATTTAATTATATTTACAGGTCAGGATGGGACGTCGACCCGCGAGATGGTAAGTTCAAGTTGTCAAAAATATTTACTTAAATTGTATTAGTGTTTGAGTTTTTTTTGGATATTAATCTTTTGTTTATCTTTCAGTTATCGCTACTGCAAGAACAAACCGTATCCTAAATCACGGTTCTGTCGTGGTGTCCCTGACGCCAAGATCCGTATTTTCGACTTGGGTAAGAAGAAGGCTTCTGTCGAAGACTTCCCGCTATGCGTGCATATGGTCTCCGACGAATATGAACAGCTCAGCTCTGAGGCCTTGGAGGCTGGACGTATTTGCTGCAACAAATATTTGGTGAAAAATTGTGGCAAAGATCAATTCCACATCCGCATGAGACTTCATCCTTTCCATGTCATCCGAATCAACAAAATGTTATCGTGCGCTGGGGCTGATAGGTGAGTCTACATACATCTTTTACGGGAGTGGTTGCAGTCCTTCATTGTCATTATTAAAATTTTAGAAGTGTCATACAGATGAATATTATTGCGATCGTGTTGTATTAAAGTTTGCAGTGTAGATTTTTCGATTGAAACATGGCTATGTTTCTTTAACCAGAAAGTGTCACATTTTACATCCAAATTGATGATTGACATATGCTTACATTAAAAACGTTCACAGTCCAGAGATGGTACTGCCATGATGGGGCTCAATTTATATTCTATTATCAGCACATTACTCAATTGTTTTATTATTTATAGCACTAAATAACTGCGGTTAATTCTCAGCCTATTTTTGTGAATATATGGAGCCAAGTGTCTGGTCACACTCAACCTAGCTTGTCTAACTATCAGTGTACAGTTTCATGTAATCTTGAAGTTCATTTAATTTAATATTTGCAGTCACAGTATTCCAAAATGCAAATTTTTGTATTTATCTGGAAAGAAAGTGGTTCAAAATAGTATCATTTCCACCCCCCCAGAATATATATAAAACATACCACTTCCAGAAAACTGAATTGAATTACGACTACTATAAACATTTTTCAACTTCATATCTGAGTGTTTGAAAATCAGATTTGTGTATGTTATGATTGCAGAATTACCAGAAAGCTCTTATAAAATGCTACCAAAATTATTTTTGTGATGTCGCCAAATGTTGAATTCTAGTAAAATATACAAATAAAAAAATTAATCAGTTTGAACTGTCATGGTTGATTTAATATTTCAGGCTCCAGACTGGAATGAGAGGTGCTTTTGGTAAACCCCAAGGTACCGTTGCCCGAGTTCATATTGGCCAGCCCATCATGTCGGTGCGATCTAGCGACAGATACAAGCCCGCCGTTATTGAAGCTTTGAGGCGTGCAAAGTTCAAATTCCCTGGTCGCCAAAAGGTATTATATGGAACTTAATTACTATATTTTTCAATCAAACTAAGCCATTAGTTATATTCAATGTTTTCTGATCATAATAATTTTTAAAATTGTAGTATAAGGGGCTGTCTCGGTTTCAAAAAATGACTAAAATCATGTGATTCACATGATTTTCGTAATTTTTTGAAACACCGCGACCCGATTGTCACTAAATCTAACACCATGTTGAAATGATATCCCACTTTTAAAACTGCCCCTCTAAATGTTTTTAAGGGGTTTGGCCTATAAAGATTTTAAATTGTCGAAGCAACTGTCACTTTAGACATGGAAAAAGTTTTAAGAACCATTTTATTTTTGACTGCCTACCACCACCCCCATTTGTTACACTTTGAAAGGAGAATGATGTCTCATATGGGCGTCACCTAGTTGTTTCAGTGGAAGAGTGAAGTGTTTACCTCCTTACGATGTGAATGGTATTTGATAGCAGTAAAAACGAAACTACACCTTTATCCTTAGTCTTTCCTGGGTTTTAATAACAAATTTTTTTTAAAATATTTTTTTCTATTCATTGAAAGAAATAATTATTTCCGTACTGATTTATTTAACATGTCAAATAGTGCTTTGTAAGTGTTGAAAGGTTTATAAGGATTGAGGAAGGGTATATGTTCTAAGACATTTGGGTATTTTTTGTAAGTTTTAAGTGAGTGTATTACATAATATATATGGAATGAAAACTAGAAGATTAGCTCGGCATTGTCTAAGGCCAATTAATTACTGCAGATCTCAACTTCTACAGAAGCCCTCAATCCGCTGATATATTGAATCTGAATTATTGCAATTGAATCCAAACATGTTTTATTGAAAAAGTCTTTTGTCAATCAATCTCCGAAACATATGTAACACACATTACTGTTTTTTTAAATTCCAGATCTACATCTCAAAGAAGTGGGGATTCACTAAATACGAGCGGGAAGTGTACGAGCAACTTCGAGATGACAACCGTCTGGCTCAAGATGGATGCAACGTTAAGTACCGCCCAGAACACGGTCCCTTGACTAACTGGAAGAAATGGCAACATGAACTTCTTGATGTTGTGTAAAATTCTTTTTAAATAAAATTGCATATTTCAGAGCTCAACTTATTTTATTTATTTGAACATAAATGATATGGTTATATCCAACATAAAATTTAGTTTCCCCAGGATTTCATAGTTACTTTATCAAACAATAAATAAATTTATTTTAGCCACTTGAATCCTGAGCATATCTTCGGCTTACAACTAGAATCCACTAAGTGCATAAGACAGGATACTGAGTAAAACACATTTTAAAGATTCATAAAATGGGCGTCCTATTTCAAACTTATTTTGTTAGTTTATATAAACAAAAAAATGGTAATACAGGCAATGCCCTAGATATTTTTTAAATCACATGAAAGAAACTATGGGAATGGGATGGTTGCTCGAGGAGAAAAGACCAATGTCGAAGATTTGATGTGAAATTGGCTGCCAGGACTAAAACCTGGATCTGATAGTTGAGGCTATACCACAGATCGTATAGTAATATACTTTTATAGAGGCAATACCTATACTATGAAGTGAAATTGTGGTTGATATATTGGTAAGGAGCTAATACCAAATGTGAATGGGATATTGTGATGTCATTTCTCACTCTGAAATTAATGATGTGTCAATTTTTGTGATTCATATGCAGTAAATGGAGCAATTTTAGAAGCAAGGCATTAGAATAGAAAAATTATGGCAATCAACATATTGTGGAAAACCTTGTAATATTCAATCAAATAGATAAAATACTTTGTAAATGATATCATTTATCAAGTATTTCATCATAATATCATGTATCCAACATGGTAAAGATGAATCACAATTATGGTTTCTAAGACATCGACTGAGGGTGCTTGATGGAATTTCAATATCAAATTTGGATTATTGAGATTTTGTACACTTCCATGTATTTTGTCACTAACGACCCGGGTTTCGCCTTTCGGCATCTTCAGGCATTCGAGCTCACGAATGGACTCGAACTGACAGACAGTAAACAGTGTCTAACGTTTATATAGAAGATATAAATACGACAAATATTATTTATAAGATAAAATATTATTAGACTAGGATCCACACTGATACCTGAGTTAAAATTTGGAGAATTGCCTTAATCCTTATTTTTGTATTAACAGGGTGGTGAATTGCCGCTTTTCAACTAATATTAGAATTACCAGTGATTTTACAATTATAATAGTATTGTGGGTTTTGAAGGGATGCAATTTGACGAATGGATAAATATAAACAATCATTCTACATTTAGTGGCATCTGTTAGGTGTTTCAATGTATAGGATACAGCAACAGGGAGTTTGGAAGATTCATCTGTTCGTTCAAAATTGGTAAGGAATTTATCTGGGCTCTATCGATTCCGTGCTGCTGTTATCTGTCTCGGAAAAGTAGATTAGATTTCTTTCCTGAATTGATAAATTTTTGATCTACAGAAAATTTGAATACAGTAAGGGTCGATTCTTTTTAGCCTGAATGCCTGTTATTTTGAAGTTAGTTGGCCAACTTCTTCCTCTGGAATTGCCATGGCCTCGGTTTACCATATGACTTGCGGTTAACCACATGACATGAGATGAATGTTGGCAATTTTTGGATCATAATATACATTAATTATTTTGAAACATTTTATGTGAGATAATGATTACACTACACAGGCAGCAGGCTCATATAGCTCATTCACAGAGAATGTTTATCTCATGCCCGACAACATTGATCACTCGCCTACTAGACCAGACAGGATTCGTAATAATTTATACCCAAACTTAAACAGTTATCAAGATGATTATTCGTCAAATGTTGGAATTAATAAATTTCACATGAAAAAATGAATGTTCACAAAAATATGTACCTCCAAAATATGCCGGCGCACGGCCGATTAGAATGAAGAACACGTCAGTCAGGTTGCAAAACTGTTAGATTTTAGTATATAAATGCGGAACTTTAAGTAGTTTTGTTTAATCGCTACGTAAAATAAATATTTAATAATTTACCAAAGAAACAGAAAAAAGACCTCATTTCAGAATTTTAAGATGTGCACCTTGTGCATGAACACGCCACTGCCACATTGCGGTAGGCATTTTTCATAGGTGGCTAGCCGTCAGTGATATGGGCATTTAGAATTACATAATTTGAGTAGTAAATGTACTATAAAATGAGTGGCTGTTAATATTAAAACATTTATTTTTGCTATCTTATAAGCTATATTATCATTGTTTTTATAAATATATTTCAATAAAAATAATTAGGTCTATATTCTGAAGCAGTGTTTCTTGGATGGAATGGAATATACATCCAGAAAGATAATGGTCTAATAAAATATTAATTTTCAATAACCTCAAAATCTCAATCATTTATAATTAAAAAATGAATATCCTAAAGAAAACTATTTCCACATGTGGAAGAAGTACAAACAAATTGTGTTTTATTTTTTAAAATATAATGCCTTTCCACCAAGAATTGACAGATAATACCTTAAAAGTGATCAAAAGAAATGACTAAAGATCAGTGATAGATATTGATTTAGCTCATTTAATTTTCACGTTAAGTCGGTTAAAAATGCCACAAAAGAAGCCAGCTCATTTTGTCAATCAAAATTTACATGCTCTGCGCTATTAAAATATTACTATCGAAAAAAAGTGGTTATTGGTTTACTGCATTCATTCTTTTTCTTCAAACTTTTGGCAGGTTCTTTCGTGTCTCTTTTTCTTTTGACATTACTGAGCGTACAGGGTTGAGGTAGTGGTTTATTAATTTCCTGATGTAACTTTCGAGCTTCATGGTAATCAAGATGTTCAGCAAAAGCAGATTCTTTTATATTTTTACCACACTCAACGCAATGTTGGCAAGGATTTGCGATATTGGATTCAATTTCAGAATTAACTCTGTCATTAATTTTGTTGAATATTGAACATATAGAATTCTTCGTTGTAACAGATTTAGAAGATTTATGTTTTGCTTTCCCGGAAGCTATTGACTTTTTAGTTTGACTGGTGTTGGTTGATAACCTTTCTTCTTCTCTTAAAGATACGGCGAAATGGTAATCAATGTGCGTCGGCAGTTCGTTTTCTAAAATATTTTTGTTACATTGTGTACATGTAACTAATTTTTCTACGGTAACATTTTCTTTGTCAGATGACACAAGTAAATTATTACTATTGGATGATTCATCGGGTGATCTTGAACGTGAAAACAAATTATGTTTTGGAGCTGTTCTAGGTAATTGGAGATTTGGTTCATGAATGTCTAATTGACGACTTTGGTTTATTTCCAGCTCAATTGTACAATCGGAGTCTTCAGAACTACATGGATCATCAAGATTGGTTTTTTCTAATTGTATTGCATTTTTTAAATCGTGATCAAGTGATATGTCATTCGGGACGTTTGTTGGTTTGACTTTTTCAATTTTTTTGAAGTATTTTAGAAAGAAAGATTCTTGTTGCAGCATTTCATCAGGTTTGTCTGCAGATACTTTCTCTGTCAAAGTAAAATTTGATTCAATTTTATGAGTAGTATCAGTGGCACTAAAAATGTTACTTTTTGGGGTTTCTTTCGATTTATCAACATTTTTAAAATATCTTACGAAAGAAGATTCTTGTGGAGCCAAAACTTTATGATCAACTACCTTAGATTTAGTTGCATCATCAATTTTAGTTTGACAGATAAAGTCATTGCTTGTTTCATTTGATTCTTCATTAATTTTGTCAGAACTGTCTGAGCACAATTCTGATTTTTTTACAATCGAGTCATTTTCATTAAGCAATAGTTTTTTAGATATTCTTGAACCAAAAAAAGTGTGAATACTATTTTTTTTATTCTCATTAGTGTCCTCGAATTTGCCTACACTAATGCCAAGATATTTTATCGGGTGGGCTAAGAGAATGATTTCTTGTGTTCCTATAAAAAAAATATTAATAGATAACAGTTGAACAAAATAAGCGACTCTGAAAATAGTATATGGGCTTTTAAGAGCCTTCATTAATTTGGATTAAGGAAAGTAAAAATAAAATATTTCTCTTCAAATTACCTTGAGTTTGCTGATTTTTTTCAGCGGCATAAAACGGCTTTGAATCTCTTTTGATTAACTGTAAAGAATTATCTGCTAGTATTTTTCCACAGTATCCTTCATCTGTTTGAACGTTTAAAGATCGTGAGCACGATATATCTTTTCCATTTGGCAGTTGTTTTGTAAAGCTCACTACCATTTGAGTCGGATGTCTATTATTCTCGACAGAATCAGTTTTAAGGCGGTCCTCGATTTCTTCTCCGAGTTGATTAAGCCAATGCAACAGAGTGGCATAATCGAGTATTGCACCTTTTCCAGCAAATTTCTTGCAACACCCAATGCTTTTTGAACTGAAACGTGGAGTCACAGGATCCGTGTCAATCCCACGGGCTATGCAATACAGCCACGACCTAAAATGTTTATTAATAATAGAAACACATAATTTTACATCGAATGGTAGCATAATCAACCGAATGGTGAAAAAGAATATTCAAAGATAGGAAAAGACTGCAACCGAGTGGATTTAGCTACAGGACAGAAAAATATTTTTAAAATTATTGAGAAAATAAAAGAATACATTTATAAATGAAGTTTTCATAAATTAGTGCACGTCAAACCATTTGAAGCAGTGCCAATCATGCTCAGAACATTGTTAAAATGGTGACTCTTGGATTTAAACATTAATAATAAACTAAAGTCTGTTAAATTAGAAGTAAAGTACAATAAATAAAAACAAGCAAGTGTACCCATTTTTATCATCAAAATGTTTCTGTAAATCTTTCTCGGAGAATTGACAGAGTTCATTCATTTTGGTAATGCCAAGTTGCTCGCACACAGAGATACCGAATTTCCCTCCGAGGCCTTTCAGTTTGGTAACTGGAAGAAACCTAAAATGACGAAAGAAATAAGCATTAATTATGAAGTAAGCGCATTTATTCCCAACAAATGTTTGAAGCAATGTAGGACATAAACATATCAAACAATAGAAAGTCTTTTGACTAATTCTAAAGCAATAGACTTTTTATAAGTCTCAATACGGGACGAGATAATCCTTCAGATGTGCATATTTGTTTCGTAAAGGCTTTCAATTATTTTATTTATGAAAATTTTTATGCAGAAGTAAAGAGTAACTCTACAACATAAGAATTTCAATGACAATTTGTCATTGGCACTTACTCAAACAGTGATGATACTGAACTCTTGGGAAGAATAGTTTGCTTGTTTGGTTTATTCATTCCACAGACTAATTTTGCCATAATTTTATTGCTTGCAATACCAGCTGAGCATGTAAATCCTGAAAAATAACCACAATTTATAATTCATCATATTAGAAATCTTCATTTATTTCTTGTTCAATAGAACGAAACATAATATGATATTAAATTTGGATTATTGCGATATTATTTTGACGTTTAATGGAAAATTTTATTTTAAATAGCACACAGATAATGCATCTAAAATGATGTGAATCAAAAATCGTACCATAGAAATTACACATTCCTGAAAACATTTTGTTACATTTTGCCATGGTGTGCTGCGAAATATTAGTAAGTGCTTAGGTGTGCCGTGGGTGGGAAAAGGTTGCGGAGCACTGCACTAAACGACTAAATAAACAGGGAAAACAAATCTGTGACTAAATTGGGTTGACATTTTGGATTCAAAAGAGTCTGTAAGAAATGTGGGATTTTCCTTTTGTACACTTCCATGTATTTTGTCACTAAGGACCCGGGTTTCGCCTTTCGGCATTTTCAGGCATTCGAGCGCACGAATGGACTCGAACTGACAGACAGTAAACAGTGTCTAACGTTTATATAGAAGATATAAATACGACAAATATTATTTACGAGATAAAATATTATTAGACTAGGATCCACACTGATACCTGAGTTACAATTTCGAGAATTGCCTTAATCCTTATTTTGTAAACAACGCATTAACAGGGTGGTGAATTGCCGTTTTTCAACTAATATTAGAATTACCAGTGATTTTACAATTATAATAGCATTGTGGGTTTCGACGGGATGCAATTCGACGAAAGGGTAAATATATACAATCATTCCACATTTAGTGACATCTGTAACGGAGAATTAGGGAGGTTCAGCTGCTCGTTCAGAATTGGCAAGGAATTTAACTGGGCTCTATTGATTTCCAATCTTGATAAAATAATTTATGATTCCCCATGTTTTGATGCCGTGACAGTTTAACACCATCATCCGCATTAAACGTATGGTTCTCCATTAGCAAATGATTTGCGAATGTCGAAGTTTCTTTTTTTAATCTAAAGGCAGCTAAATGTTCTGATACCCTTATATCTAATGTACGTGTGGTTTTACCCACATTTTGTATATTATAATTGCAAAATTGTAAAATCACTGGTAATTCTAAAAGTAGTTGGAAAGCGGCAATTCGACACTCTGTTAATGTGTTGTTTACAAAATAAGGATTAAGGCGATTCGCGAAATGTTAACTCAGGTATCAGTGTGGATCCCAGACGTATAATATTTTATCTCGTAAATAATATTTGTCGTATTTGTATCTTCTATATAAACGTTAAACGCTGTTTACTGTCTGTCAGTTCGAGTCCATTCGTGCGCTCGAATGCCTGAAGATGCCGAAAGGCGAAACCCGGGTCGTTAGTGACAAAATACATGGGAGTGTACAAAATCTCAATAATCCAAATTTGATATTGAAATTCTATCAAGCACCCTCAGTCGATGTCTTAAATTATAAAATAATATGATATTATTTAACCTATTCGTTGCCCATCCCGAGTTGAACGCCGCACGTTTACCCCATATATATGCATCACCCAATATTCAAATAATATTATATTCTATTTTATTGATATCACTGTCTAATGGATTATCTAAATTTTGAGCGTTAGAGGATAAATCCCTTTTAGCGGTTGGACAAGGAAAGTGTTTAGAGTAACACTATAGAAAGCCGTATATTATACGAACCCAAATTCTTGTGTTAAGTTTTTAAATTTATTGTACAGCACTAAATATTAACCAAACCCATTTGGTTAAAATCACTTATATGTGAGCCGGTTAAAGTCACATTGTAGTGAGTCACTTTTTGAAAATTTTTACTAAAGTCCAGAATTGATATTTAAACATGCCAAGCTGTTAAAATTTAAAGACAGCTAAGTCAAAATGTTTAAGTGCTATCAATAGGTGGCAGTACAAATTTCATGGTTAAACGAAGTAGTGGTTGTTGAAAGCAACAGTGGTGTAAGTCAGACATTTACAACTGTGTGTCGATTATTGTTTCCACTTCGTCAGAGGTTACAGGTGTTTGTGGCAGCATTACCACTATTATTTATTTAGAAGCTGTTTTTTGGTTATTGGTTAAGAGTCCCAAACACAAGACATCCAAGAAATTTGAATCGACTACCAAAGATATCAAGTAATACATAAGGTAATTTAAGACATCGACTGAGGGTGCTTGATGGAATTTCAATATTAAATTTGGATTATTGAGATTTTGTACACTTCCATGTATTTTGTCACTAACGACCCGGGTTTCGCCTTTCGGCATCTTCAGGCATTCGAGCACACGAATGGACTCGAACTGAGAGACAGTAAACAGTGTCTAACGCTTATATAGAAGATACAAATGCGACAAATATCATTTACGAGGCAATACATTATACGTCTGAGAGCCACACCGATACCTGAGTTAAAATTTCGGAAATCGTCCTAATCCTTATTTTGTAAACACCATATTACCAGAGTGGCGAATTGCCGAAGGCGAATTGCCGCTTTTCAACTTCTTTTAGAAATACCAGTGATTTTACAATTATAATAGTATTGTGGGTTTTGACGGGATGTAATTCGACGAATGGGTAAATATATACAATCATTCCACATTTAGTGAAATCTGTTAGGTGTTTCAACGTATCGGATATAATAGCGGAGAATTAGGAAGGTTCAGCTGCTCATTCAAGATTGGTAAGGAGTATAACTGGTCTCTATTAATTTCTAAAATTTCCTGATAAAATAATTTATGATCCCCCATGTTTTTATGCAACAGTTTAACCCCATCATCCATCCTATAACCCCACCATCCATGCTATATTATAAGGGTATCAGAACATTTACCTGCCTTTAGATTAAAAAAAGAAACTTCGACATTCGCAAATCACTTGCTAATGGAGAACCATACGTTTAATGCGGATGATGGGGTTAAACTGTTGCATAAAAACATGGGGGATCATAAATTATTTTATCAGGAAATTTTAGAAATTAATAGAGACCAGTTATACTCCTTACCAATCTTGAATGAGCAGCTGAACCTTCCTAATTCTCCGCTATTATATCCGATACGTTGAAACACCTAACAGATTTCACTAAATGTGGAATGATTGTATATATTTACCCATTCGTCGAATTACATCCCGTCAAAACCCACAATACTATTATAATTGTAAAATCACTGGTATTTCTAAAAGAAGTTGAAAAAGCGGCAATTCGCCTTCGGCAATTCGCCACTCTGGTAATATGGTGTTTACAAAATAAGGATTAGGACGATTTCCGAAATTTTAACTCAGGTATCGGTGTGGCTCTCAGACGTATAATGTATTGCCTCGTAAATGATATTTGTCGCATTTGTATCTTCTATATAAGCGTTAGACACTGTTTACTGTCTCTCAGTTCGAGTCCATTCGTGTGCTCGAATGCCTGAAGATGCCGAAAGGCGAAACCCGGGTCGTTAGTGACAAAATACATGGAAGTGTACAAAATCTCAATAATCCAAATTTGATATTGAAATTCTATCAAGCACCCTCAGTCGATGTCTTAAATTATAAAATAATATGATATTATTTAACCTATTCGTTGCCCATCCCGAGTTGAACGCCGCACGTTTACCCCATATATATGCATCACCCAATATTCAAATAATATTATATTCTATTTTATTGATATCACTGTCTAATGGATTATCTAAATTTTGAGCGTTAGAGGATAAATCCCTTTTAGCGGTTGGACAAGGAAAGTGTTTAGAGTAACACTATAGAAAGCCGTATATTATACGAACCCAAATTCTTGTGTTAGTTTTTAAATTTATTGTACAGCACTAAATATTAACCAAACCCATTTGGTTAAAATCACTTATATGTGAGCCGGTTAAAGTCACATTGTAGTGAGTCACTTTTTGAAAATTTTTACTAAAGTCCAGAATTGATATTTAAACATGCCAAGCTGTTAAAATTTAAAGACAGCTAAGTCAAAATGTTTAAGTGCTATCAATAGGTGGCAGTACAAATTTCATGGTTAAACGAAGTAGTGGTTGTTGAAAGCAACAGTGGTGTAAGTCAGACATTTACAACTGTGTGTCGATTATTGTTTCCACTTCGTCAGAGGTTACAGGTGTTTGTGGCAGCATTACCACTATTATTTATTTAGAAGCTGTTTTTTGGTTATTGGTTAAGAGTCCCAAACACAAGACATCCAAGAAATTTGAATCGACTACCAAAGATATCAAGTAATACATAAGGTAATTTAAGACATCGACTGAGGGTGCTTGATGGAATTTCAATATTAAATTTGGATTATTGAGATTTTGTACACTTCCATGTATTTTGTCACTAACGACCCGGGTTTCGCCTTTCGGCATCTTCAGGCATTCGAGCACACGAATGGACTCGAACTGAGAGACAGTAAACAGTGTCTAACGCTTATATAGAAGATACAAATGCGACAAATATCATTTACGAGGCAATACATTATACGTCTGAGAGCCACACCGATACCTGAGTTAAAATTTCGGAAATCGTCCTAATCCTTATTTTGTAAACACCATATTACCAGAGTGGCGAATTGCCGAAGGCGATTGCCGAAGGCGAATTGCCGCTTTTCAACTTCTTTTAGAAATACCAGTGATTTTACAATTATAATAGTATTGTGGGTTTTGACGGGATGTAATTCGACGAATGGGTAAATATATACAATCATTCCACATTTAGTGAAATCTGTTAGGTGTTTCAACGTATCGGATATAATAGCGGAGAATTAGGAAGGTTCAGCTGCTCATTCAAGATTGGTAAGGAGTATAACTGGTCTCTATTAATTTCTAAAATTTCCTGATAAAATAATTTATGATCCCCCATGTTTTTATGCAACAGTTTAACCCCATCATCCATCCTATAACCCCACCATCCATGCTATATTATAAGGGTATCAGAACATTTACCTGCCTTTAGATTAAAAAAAGAAACTTCGACATTCGCAAATCACTTGCTAATGGAGAACCATACGTTTAATGCGGATGATGGGGTTAAACTGTTGCATAAAAACATGGGGGATCATAAATTATTTTATCAGGAAATTTTAGAAATTAATAGAGACCAGTTATACTCCTTACCAATCTTGAATGAGCAGCTGAACCTTCCTAATTCTCCGCTATTATATCCGATACGTTGAAACACCTAACAGATTTCACTAAATGTGGAATGATTGTATATATTTACCCATTCGTCGAATTACATCCCGTCAAAACCCACAATACTATTATAATTGTAAAATCACTGGTATTTCTAAAAGAAGTTGAAAAGCGGCAATTCGCCTTCGGCAATTCGCCACTCTGGTAATATGGTGTTTACAAAATAAGGATTAGGACGATTTCCGAAATTTTAACTCAGGTATCGGTGTGGCTCTCAGACGTATAATGTATTGCCTCGTAAATGATATTTGTCGCATTTGTATCTTCTATATAAGCGTTAGACACTGTTTACTGTCTCTCAGTTCGAGTCCATTCGTGTGCTCGAATGCCTGAAGATGCCGAAAGGCGAAACCCGGGTCGTTAGTGACAAAATACATGGAAGTGTACAAAATCTCAATAATCCAAATTTGATATTGAAATTCTATCAAGCACCCTCAGTCGATGTCTTAAATTATAAAATAATATGATATTATTTAACCTATTCGTTGCCCATCCCGAGTTGAACGCCGCACGTTTACCCCATATATATGCATCACCCAATATTCAAATAATATTATATTCTATTTTATTGATATCACTGTCTAATGGATTATCTAAATTTTGAGCGTTAGAGGATAAATCCCTTTTAGCGGTTGGACAAGGAAAGTGTTTAGAGTAACACTATAGAAAGCCGTATATTATACGAACCCAAATTCTTGTGTTAGTTTTTAAATTTATTGTACAGCACTAAATATTAACCAAACCCATTTGGTTAAAATCACTTATATGTGAGCCGGTTAAAGTCACATTGTAGTGAGTCACTTTTTGAAAATTTTTACTAAAGTCCAGAATTGATATTTAAACATGCCAAGCTGTTAAAATTTAAAGACAGCTAAGTCAAAATGTTTAAGTGCTATCAATAGGTGGCAGTACAAATTTCATGGTTAAACGAAGTAGTGGTTGTTGAAAGCAACAGTGGTGTAAGTCAGACATTTACAACTGTGTGTCGATTATTGTTTCCACTTCGTCAGAGGTTACAGGTGTTTGTGGCAGCATTACCACTATTATTTATTTAGAAGCTGTTTTTTGGTTATTGGTTAAGAGTCCCAAACACAAGACATCCAAGAAATTTGAATCGACTACCAAAGATATCAAGTAATACATAAGGTAATTTAAGACATCGACTGAGGGTGCTTGATGGAATTTCAATATTAAATTTGGATTATTGAGATTTTGTACACTTCCATGTATTTTGTCACTAACGACCCGGGTTTCGCCTTTCGGCATCTTCAGGCATTCGAGCACACGAATGGACTCGAACTGAGAGACAGTAAACAGTGTCTAACACTTATATAGAAGATACAAATGCGACAAATATCATTTACGAGGCAATACATTATACGTCTGAGAGCCACACCGATACCTGAGTTAAAATTTCGGAAATCGTCCTAATCCTTATTTTGTAAACACCATATTACCAGAGTGGCGAATTGCCGAAGGCGAATTGCCGCTTTTCAACTTCTTTAGAAATACCAGTGATTTTACAATTATAATAGTATTGTGGGTTTTGACGGGATGTAATTCGACGAATGGGTAAATATATACAATCATTCCACATTTAGTGAAATCTGTTAGGTGTTTCAACGTATCGGATATAATAGCGGAGAATTAGGAAGGTTCAGCTGCTCATTCAAGATTGGTAAGGAGTATAACTGGTCTCTATTAATTTCTAAAATTTCCTGATAAAATAATTTATGATCCCCCATGTTTTTATGCAACAGTTTAACCCCATCATCCATCCTATAACCCCACCATCCATGCTATATTATAAGGGTATCAGAACATTTACCTGCCTTTAGATTAAAAAAAGAAACTTCGACATTCGCAAATCACTTGCTAATGGAGAACCATACGTTTAATGCGGATGATGGGGTTAAACTGTTGCATAAAAACATGGGGGATCATAAATTATTTTATCAGGAAATTTTAGAAATTAATAGAGACCAGTTATACTCCTTACCAATCTTGAATGAGCAGCTGAACCTTCCTAATTCTCCGCTATTATATCCGATACGTTGAAACACCTAACAGATTTCACTAAATGTGGAATGATTGTATATATTTACCCATTCGTCGAATTACATCCCGTCAAAACCCACAATACTATTATAATTGTAAAATCACTGGTATTTCTAAAAGAAGTTGAAAAGCGGCAATTCGCCTTCGGCAATTCGCCACTCTGGTAATATGGTGTTTACAAAATAAGGATTAGGACGATTTCCGAAATTTTAACTCAGGTATCGGTGTGGCTCTCAGACGTATAATGTATTGCCTCGTAAATGATATTTGTCGCATTTGTATCTTCTATATAAGCGTTAGACACTGTTTACTGTCTCTCAGTTCGAGTCCATTCGTGTGCTCGAATGCCTGAAGATGCCGAAAGGCGAAACCCGGGTCGTTAGTGACAAAATACATGGAAGTGTACAAAATCTCAATAATCCAAATTTAATACATAAGGCTTTCAAGTTTAAGATTCAAGTATAAATGTTTGCAAAGATTTTTTAACAACTCTGCAAATTTCAGATGAAAAAGTTACAAGATCCATTAAACATAGTAGAGAACAAGCAACTTTGGGGAGATAAAGTAAGGTACAGTGTGAACGCAATTACAAATTCCGGCGGAAGACGCCTGTTAATGAGGTGAATGATGGGTATATGTTCAAGAATTCAATTTATTTCAGGGATTCTAATATAACTGGCTGTATCTAAAAATGAGCTATGTATGACTTAAACCACTGCCTTTCAACGGCAACTATTGCTAAAAAGAAAGGTTTACCTGTTGTTTTAAAAACAGCAGAACGTATTTCCGAAACGATGACACCGCCAACTAACAGTTGTAGAGAGTGCTCTTGGTCGAATCCTGATAGATCTCTATCAATATTATCAGTCGAATAACAGTCAGCAATAAATTTTGATATGTCGGTATAACCTAATACGTAATTGTTCAGTAAATCCGATGAGTTAATTTGTTTTTCTTTACGGTATTTATTTATTCTAGAATTGACCTGCAGATAAAAAATGATTTTTATTTCAATGAATTGTATTATGATTTTGTTAATATAAGAATGTTTTTATAGTTAGTGTATAAGAAGTGGTGTAATATGACGGACATATGCATTTAATGCGAAGGGGATGCCAGAATCTTAAAACCAATAACTGGAATCATTAAATAGTGTTTTCCCACTTGTTCCACTACATATAAATATCCTAGTTTTAAGCTACAATTTTGAAAATGAGTGTTTTCAAACTGGTGATTGAAATTCATGTATAAAATCGACATAACTATTAAAATTATTTAAAAAAGAATATTTCCTGGGAGAATTACAAATTTGAAACAAATATGATCAACTTCTTAAAATAGAATAATTTCGTATGAATTTAAGTAGAATATAATACTGTGCAGAGCTGAAGTACAAGATGTCTAAGATAAACTAACAATAAATTTGAACATATTCCTAGAAAAATATGAAAGCTCTCACAATTTCAGTAATATCAAGGTATGCCTCATCTATTGAAGCTCGCTCGAGAAGTGTTGTAAAACTTTGTAAGACGTGAGCCACATCTTTTCCAGCATCACGGAATCTGGACACAAACTGTTAGGTTAGTATCAATTAAGGTAAACGGCTATAATATTGACCTATTTCAAGTAATTCGTTAGAACAGCGAGATTTGTTCTAGAAATTTCTAGAACTTTCTTTCTAAATTGCCCTTACAGTCTCGGCTACAAAGAGTCAAAATATTTCATTTCCAGTTATTCATTCCTTTTTGTTAGGTCAGTGACAGTGCACGGACGTACAGGAATACGACAATTTTATCAGTTTTGTTGTCAAATAAGCTAAGGAATTACATATTATTACACTGCAGTTTTAATAATTTTTTTGTTTGTGATCAAAGTTTATTTTTTCATTAAAATATGAGTTGAAGTTTCATGTTTAATATTTTTAAATGATCTAACTGTTTTTTTTCATATAAGTGCTTAAAACGCTAATATAGGAGCATGTATAAATATTGGATGTATGTATTATTGACCTACGGTCAGTATAAGAACTTTTAATAAGTAAAAAACTAAATTATTATAAAAGAGTGTGTATTTTAATATGCTATGAAATTTGTTTTGTGCTGAAAATAAACAATTAACTTATGTTATTGTTAACGGAATTCTGACCCATCCTTATGCTTATAGTTTTGTGTACAAATGGAGAATAATGTTTAGGTCAACATAACATCCCCGAGTAGGTCAGTAATGTGTACAGTTTACGTCCATATTGAAGCTACTTTACGATAAAGGTAATTTTAAGTTTTTTCTTCCTTTTTTGGAAAAAAAAAGAAATTGATTAATGAAAAGAAAGTAATGGCTATGAGTGGTACCAACTGGAAATGGCCTGAACGAGAGGATCAGTTGGTGTACCCTCTTACAGGATGTAATTTCCACTATGGCTGAGCCGGAGCTTATTAATTCTAGGGGTATTTATTCCGTTAAGGAAGTAGCTGATTTGAGAAGGCAGTAACTATGGCGTGATCATAAAAGTGAAAACTTTACATTATTCATTGCAATACAAGAAAGTGCAAAATTTTAAAATTTTATTTTATTTTTTTATATTTTTTGTTTTCTATATATTAAGCACAAGTACATATACTATTTATTTTGCGTAAGGAAAATCGCTTATTGTTAACAAATTATATATATATATCTGAATCCAAACGAATACGTTTATTTATTTTATATTGAAATTCAGTTAGGTCAATAATAGGTTCATCACGGGCCAATATAGGACACTGAAAATTTTTGCTAGGTCAATATTGCATGCACATTGTCTTCTTAATTAATTTGTAATAATACTAAATTAAAAGTAATTATCAACGAGCAAACACTATTTTTCTGTGACAACAAATTAGTAAACCAATGCAAAAGATTCTACACCATCTAATTTGAGAAAATATTGAAAAAATTACAGGCTTGCACATTAGAAAATGCGACGCATAGGTCAATATAATAGCCGTTTACCTTATATAGTACAATACAATGTAGAAAAAAACTATTGATTATCATATAACTCGCACTAAAATATGTATTACAAAGTCATGTCAAGTGATTCCTTCAAATTTCATGTTAAAAAGTGAACCAATATTTGAGATATTTTATAACATTAGAATTAATATGTATTAAATTTGGATTATTGAGATTTTGTACACTTCCATGTATTTTGTCACTAACGACCCGGGTTTCGCCCTTCGCCAACTTCAGCAAGAATATAAATTTCCTTGACCTTAATATTGATATTAAAAACTCCATTCATGAATATAAAATATTTCGAAAATCGACGTTTTCGGATGCTATCATCGATTTTAATTCAAACCATCCTTTCTCATATAAATTGGCTGCTTTCCATTCTCAGGTTCACAGATTAGTCACTATACCTCTAAGTAAATTTAATTTTGAAAACGAACTAAACATTATTAAACAAATTGCCATTAATAATGGCTATGAGGCGTCTCTTATAGATAGTCTTGTATCAAAAAAACAACGTAAATTAGCATAAAAGATGCTATATTTCGGGAAATTGTCTAAAGACATAGACCAACCTAGGAACTGGCATAGAATTAGTTATTTAAGTTGCACAAGTTTTAAAATTAAAAAACAACTCGCTGATAGTGTCAGACCGGCGTTCTATTGCAAAAATTCTCTAGGCAAATTACTTATTAACAATAAAGATAGAGTCAATTTTAAGAACAAATCTGGTATTTATAAACTACAATGCAGTGATTGCCAACATTTCTATGTGGGTAAAACCACACGTACATTAGATATAAGGGTATCAGAACATTTAGCTGCCTTTAGATTAAAAAAAGAAACTTCGACATTCGCAAATCACTTGCTAATGGAGAACCATACGTTTAATGCGAATGATGGGGTTAAACTGATGCATCAAAACATGGGGGAACATAAATTATTTTATCAAGAAATTTTGGAAATCAATAGAGCCCAGTTAAATTCCTTGCCAATTCTGAATGAGCAGCTGAACCTTCTTAATTCACCGTTATTATATCCTATACGTTGAAATACCTAACAGATGTCACTAAACGTGGAATGATTGTATATATTTACCCTTTCGTCGAATTGCATCCCGTCGAAACCCACATTGCTATTATAATTGTAGAATCACTGGTAATTCCAAAAGAAGTTGGAAAGCGGCAATTCGACACTCTGTTAATGTGGTGTTTACAAAATAAGGATTAAGGCGATTCTCGAAATTTTAACTCAGGTATCAGTGTGGCTCTCAGACGTATAATATCTTACCTCCTAAATAATATTTGTCGTATTTGTATCTTCTATATAAATGTTAGACACTGTTTACTGTCCGTCAGTTCGAGTCCATTCGTGTGCTCGAGTGCCTGAAGATGCCGAAGGGCGAAACCCGGGTCGTTAGTGACAAAATACATGGAAGTGTACAAAATCTCAATAATCCAAATTTGATATTGAAATTCCATCAAGCACCCTCAGTCGGTCTTAAATTATATAATATGTATTATGCAAAAATTTTACTATGCAGCATTTTATTGTAATATTTACGATGTAAATCTGAAATAAACATCTTTTAGTTGAATGTATAAAGTATCTCTCGTCACTTCTCATCTTAACATAAGTTATTTCAAGAGAAATGGTTGTCAATCAGTCGCTCAATCTCTAAGAAAAGAAAAATAGAGTTTGGATGACTACCATTTCATTAAGCGATCTCTCTAAAGCCCATTGTGCCCTGGTGGGTGAGGAGGGATGACACTATTATAGACATCTATAATTTATAGATACAAGTTCATTAATCAGTTGAAAAATCAATGCATAAAATTTTCCATTGGGGATTATAATTCCTGACACACAAACCGAGTTGGACGAATGCTTAAGAGCATTGACCATTAGGCTATGGACCCGGTTAATGTTTTACAATATTTTATTACATTTACAAATAACTAACTTCGATATATCAGCTTTTCCTCTCACACATGGTACTCTTGCAAGCTGTATGTCAGGGCACTTTTCCCTGGCTTCATCACCTCGCATTTGACGAGTAACTCCTTTAGCCCGCGCTAAATAATTAACAGCAATGATTCTGTAATTTAAGATAAATTCAAAGGAAATGGCTTGTATCATTTAGTTTTATTGTATGGTTATAGTTTCATTGCTATCGTAAACAGTTGCCCAATTTTGTTAAGTGAAATTATAAGTACACATCATTCATGGTGTATATTATTCGAAAAATCTTTAAAACGGCAGTGATGTAAGTAATTAAATACGAACAAATTGTGGACCTTGTTGAAATTTACCTAAAACCCTATTATGTGTCTACTTTAGTATGCCTCCAGAGTTACGTGCCTATGATCATTTTACCCCATCGCATAGAAGTAGAGATGCAGAATTATATTATTATTTGAACTTTTACAAATAACGATTCTCTCTAAAATAAAATTTTTAATATTTGCGAACTAACCCTCCACCTTTCCATTCATTATATTGGACTACTGCAATTGGTTTTCCTTTTAAATTGGGATCAAGTTTTTCTTCAACTTGGCAGTAAAAACAATCCATATCAATCAATGTGACTATTCTTTTTTGGTCAGTCATAATAATGATGTGTATCGGTAAATCAATATAAAACGAAAAATTCTTGCTGTAAAATTGTCAATGTACACAGATGTCGAATTTTGCGCGCTATCGTAACTTGAACGTCAAACTATTAGTAGGTAACAGTTAAAGGTATAGTCTATAGTATATATATAGGTATATTATCTATGGGTATAGTAGTCGGCTGTTATATCCTTATTAGTACATTAGCTATGGCCAAAAGTACCATTAATTGGGGTTATGTCGCCTACCAAGTATAATACCGCCTAATAAAAATTGTTTTGTTGATATTATATCGCTTATTTTTACAGTCGGGTAGACACCATATCTATATTAGCAATAAGAGCGCATACATATATTTTAATAAATTGAGTTTAAAAAAAATTGAATAGATACCTACCTACCGAAGAGCGAAAGAGTTAATTTAGGGTTATTCCGCTTTCAGTATGGTCATAAAAACACTTTTAAACATTATTATTTTTTAGCATCAAGAAAAATATAAATTTTCCTTATTATTTATTTCAGCTAGAAACTAAAGATTGTAAGCCAGCAGCATCAAAGGAGATTGTTTTAAATTGATGCTGAAAATGAAGGGTAAATATTTCATCAGAGGCAATGGAATGTGAAATTTGCCACAAATTATTTCACTAGCGTTGTATTGTGATATGGTTATTTGGTAAACCTATTATATTATTATTGTGTAAGTATAGGGGTTTTGCTGTGAGCCACTTGTTGATATTATTATATCTATGAATGCGTATCTATATGCATAGATAATATACTATATGTTATCTTTGCGATATCTATGGCTTGATGTGTTATTGTATTTTCAATAACTCTGAAATACTTGCTAAACTAGGTACTTGTGACAGTTGATAAATAAGAATTATTCTTATTTCAGAAGATATCGTAGTACGTGTTAACAATCAGCTGTATTCATATCATTTGATATCATTTGCCTATAGATAAGTATATACTATCTAATTGCGAGATAAACTCAGTCTTACGAATTGAATTAATCTTAATTACTTTGGCGTGAAAATGGAAAACATATTCGGAAAATATGAACATGTGAAAAATGAAAATACAGATGCATATTTTACTGCAGTTGGTAAGATATAATATAATATTTACCCATACGCCTTTATTACTATTGGCCTTTTAAATGTAAATGGTATAGTTAACTTTGCTTTCTGCTGAGGGTGTTTAATAGAATTTATCCTGAGTCATTGAAGGATTGTCCGTTTTTACACCAGCTCCTTTTGGCTTTCTATCATACAGTTTAATTAACAAGTTTACTTTATTTGGTGTTTTTGCATGGTAGAATTTCATCGTAAGGTATATTGTCGCCGTAGAGTTTAAGGGAGTATACAAAAGTATTTGGTAAACCTTCGTTTCACCGAACGTGGTCTAAAAATGCTATTTTTACACCGAAAAGTACGCGAAATTTATTTTTTTATGTTACAACAAACCAAACCTAACCCTACCTATCACATTATTTTGGGGGTAAATATCAATTAGCAAGGACAAGGTCTAAAAATGATATTTTTCTTCGAAAACTACACAAAATGATATGTTTTTGCGTAGAATAAACTTTTATAAACCTAAACATGGAAAATATTCGTGAATCGCTAAAGAAAACGTTGGAATATAGGATTAATATGTCGCAAATTTTCATGTCTCTTAAGTACCAACATAACAAAACAAAACTCCACATCTCGTATCCAGAAAAAATGGCGGCTGACATGACAGCTTGCGATCGATTCAGAAAGTATGCGAAAGTATGTGAAATTAAATGTTTTAGAGTAGAACAAACCAAACCAGACCAACCCTAACATAGCCTACTACAACTTAACTCATCATTGTGTGTGGTTTTCGGTGAAAAATATCATTTTAGTAAAAATAGGATGTTTGAGACACGTCCGGCAAAAAATATTTAACGATATGTGGCTTAACGCTATTAAGTAACGAATTAAAAGATAATGTTCAAAAGTGTCTATGTTCAAGTTTCACAGTTTGCGCATTGATTTCTCAGCTTCATGAGTTTTTGGACTGGTTCCCTTGACGCTACCGTATACGGTACTGATATGTTACCTTATGGGCCATCTTTGGTGGACGAAGTCTTTGCGAGCATGAGGCGGCGTGGCGTTGCCGCGCTTGCCGTCGTATCGACGCGCCGTATCTTTTCGTCACCTCTCACGTATGACCCTCCCATTGGCGGAGAATGATTGATATTTTTGCTACGCCGCGCCGCCTCATGTTCGAAAAGACTATGTCCACTTAAGACGGCCTGTTACTCAGTGGTGTAGTTGGGTCTTACACCGTTGGAATTCCTTTTGCTACTACTAAACCTGTACGTAAATCCATTTTGATTAATTTTAGCTATTCATTCTATCTATTTCGTCAAACTGGCAAGTTTTATTGTTTGATTAGCGTACTTTTTTAGCACTACATTACTAGCATCAACTCTTTCTTCAGTTGAAAATGCTCGCGATGAGAGGAACTGGTTGTGATCATTATATTGAATTGTAAAAGTTGTCTTTAATTTTATAAATTTAATGCCTTTCCACCAATAATAATTGACGGTTAACACTGTAACTGATTAAATGCAGATAATAGGTCAGTTTTATTGATTTTGAATTAAAAGGGCCAATCCGTATTTCAAATCAAATCGATTTACAATTCTGAAAGAAGCCTAAACTGTTGTCACAAGATGAATAGAATTTGGCTCTAACGGTTGAAAGTTTTGCTTAACGATGCATTTCATAAAATTTTTTTTTTTTTGTATTTAAGGTGTACCATTTTTGGTACGAAAAATGATGGGCATGTCGTCGCCAACATTGGAAATAATCAAAGACGGGGAGCATTGGATTGTTAGAAATTCATCTCTTATGAAAACCATGGAGCAGAAATTTTTGTTGGGTGAAGAGTATCAAGAGGATATGCCCAATGGCGAAACATTAAAGGTGCAATTTACTTGAAAGCTTACCTACCTATTCATTCCTACTTGTTCATTCAATTGTTGCTTATGATTGTTTCTTAATATTTCAGTGCAATCTGTATTAAAATATTAATACATAGTTATTTAACATTTGCAACAAAGGAGTTTACTATATTTAAATTGGAGATACAAAAGACATTTTATATTTCTACATTTCCCATGCGTTCCACACATCTAATCATTTTCATACATAACTATTATACAGATCTAACACATGTATTTTTTGGGGGGTGGGGGGGTGACTAGAGTAAACAAACAGGGATAAAAATTGACTGTCATTTATAAAAACTTTAGGATTCCGAAAATTGCTGTTTTTTTTAGTTAATGAGATATTTTTAATGCACTAAATGTGTTATTCACTTGCAAAATTTTTTTGTATTAAATGTATATTACAATATATGTCTATTATATTTGTCTTGATATATCTGTCTGTCTGTAATGCACAGCAAAACACTGCGTTTCTGTACAATGCATAGACTCAGAGTGTTTGTGTGTGTGCGTGAGCCTGAGTGCTGAATGAATGTTGGCAGGTGGTGCAACCATCTGATATTTGACACTACTAATATGATCGTAGTTCTTTTCACACAATTAACTTGAAATTATTTTTTTAGAGCATTTCAACTCTTGATCTTAAAAACAATTTAGTGACAAAGTCTGTGATTGTTCAATCGGGGATCAAAACATCACGTTATTATGAATTTGATGGGACGTCTTGTGTTGTTGTGAGTATTTTTATACCCTTAATATCTTTTATTTGTTGCTCCGTCATATGTATATATATATTTTTATGTAGTTACGCATGCATATGTTACTGATTGACTGATAAAAATAGGTTAGAATTTAAATAGAGGTGTATGACAGCGGCGTGCGGTGGAGTTATCTCTATCTTTATCGCACAACCTCACTTGTATATGAGCAAGTAGGATACAAGAGCATGCCCTTGTATATCACTGGCACCCTTCACTTTACATGTGATTGAGCGAGAAAGAGAGAACGACATAGCACGCGCCTGGTGTATGTAGATTTTTAAAAATATGTAGTCTATTTTCGTTACTTGTTAATATAGGAAACAGAATTTCATTGTATCACAAAAATGGTTTCATTATTAAATTCCCAATATAAATTTAGAATATACTTCACTTTAATGTTATGTACTGGACTTTTTGGACATTAAATGCATATCCTAACATTTCACATTTTTTTAAGTGGCTTTTATTGCTGTATTTTTTTAAGGAACTTGTATGAAGTGAAACATGACTGATTGTCGAAGCTCGACAAAAAACGACGTTTGTCGGAATTATCGTGCATTTAAAATAAATAAAACATACTCATTCAATATGAATAAACACTTCTTATATTATATTCTTGTGATATATAAATACATCTTATCATTTTTTAGAATCTGGAGCATGGGAAGAGCCAAGTTACTGCCAAGAGATATTTTTCCAAAGTAAATTAAATATACTAAAATTTTTTTTGAAAATTATGGGACCATAAAAAAATATCTAGCAATAGGACTGATGAAACATTAAAACAGTAATATATATTAAAAAATTGTATTTATATACATTTTAAAATGTATTTATGAAATGTGAAGGAGAAATATCAAATTTCATAGATATTTATTTATTCGGAAGAAATATTATGTTAGTAACAAGTTATTATGAACAAACCAAGTTTTTTATGTACATATCTTTTATAAATTGTGTTGTGAATTTATATTTTTATAAATAATCTTATTAAATCACGTTTTATTGTAATCATTGTTATTCTCAAAATTCTATAATTTTTATGTTCTTATTTACTTAAATTGGGAATACAGTTGACAGTTACTCAGTGGTAACAGTGTAAGGTTCTCATTTCCTGATCAAGGGTTTGAATTGGTAATTGCATACACTGATTTTTCAGTAATTTTATGAATTTGTGAGATTTTCGACTTTGATCAAGGTAGTGATGCAAATTTCTTTGAAGAAGATGAACATTTCCTGTTTTAAATGAATTCACTGTTTGATGCCGTTCTAGATCCTCTATAGCACCTTTCTTATTGAGTGCACATTATTTGGTCTTGATAAGAGTGCAAACTTAGGTCTGCCTTTTGTTTACAGAATTTTCCTTGAAATCAGTTAACTTCGTAAACTAAAGGTTTTTGGTTAGTCGGCGCTATAAGAGTATAACTCTCAGACCCTTATGTCTTGTACAACAGGACAATTGAAAATATCTTGATGTCACTCGACTGCCAGCTACAGGTATTTGACAGGTGCAGATTTGGTTAGTAAGTTTATAGGTTTATATTGGGCTTTTTTTAGTCATTTTGTGAGTAAAAATTGTGTCACTAGAGTTTCATTTGGTAATAGCCTGACATTTGTATTTCATTTGAAAGTCGCTAAACACGCTCCTGGCGATTTTTCAATACAATAAGTTTTTTTTGATTGTTTTTAAATGGTTCACTAATTTTTTCTTATAATTTTCCTGTTTCATTATTGCTTATTGCATTAGTAATGTCATTCAAAATTTTTGTTCAGCTTATGGACTTAAGCTATATTTGTGATTTTAGAATAGTATTTATTGATTTGTAAGAGGTCCATAACATTTTAATTGTAGACTCTTTTATTTGATTTATGTATAATTTGTTTGCTAATCAGTATTTTCGTGTCCTTCGTTCATGAACCATCAGCTTTATATACCTTCATTTTTACACTCAATTTTATATAAATAAGCCTGTTATGTTTGTATTTTTATCAGTTGATAATGCTCGCGATGAGCGAAACCGGTCCTGATCATTATAAATATGTGGAAGTAGTACAAAAGAATTATTTTTTATTTTTTAAAATACAATAAGTTTTAATGTACATATGTGAATTATCGATAGATCTATCAATTTTTCCAGTTGCAAGTCTAAAATTTCTTCCTATTTCGTCCCCTGTTCTTCCTTCTTCTCTTCTTAATCTAAATCTTCTTTTTTTACTCAATCTCAATCCTCGTTTTATACGGTCGACGCGCTCCAAAAACATGACTGTGAAAAGAATATTTTACTTTTCCTTGTACATCGGAAGACACAAAATTACTTAAATTATAATTTTCTATGGATTCGGCGGTAACTTTGTGGAAATTCATTTTTAATATAAAATTGTTGGTAAATTAGTTATTCGACTGATTTTGTCACTGACGTTTCGCATTACGCTTCTTTAAGAAGCATCTTTAGACTAACTGTATCGCAAGGTTATTTATATATAAAATTTGAATTATTGAGACTTTGCACACTTCCATGTATATTGTCACCATCGACCCGGGCTTCGCCTTTCGGCATCTTCAGGCATTCGAGCGCACGAATGGACTCAAACTGACAGTTCGAGTTCGAAATCACTCTGCGGTGAATTTTAAAATTAGGATTTTTTTTGGCGTATCTTTTTGTAACACGATTGAAGTACGTGATATTTTAGCATTTTAATTTGTTGTTTAATTAAAAATTTGTGACGCTCTGGCATTTATCTGCTATGAATAAAAGAATAGTATATTTTGGTGTGTAGTAATAAATGTATTCATTTATTACTACACACCAAAATATACTATTATATAAGTAAATGTGAAAATGAAACTGATATTCCTCAAGTACCAATAATATTTAAGACGAGAGAATATGCATCCTCTACATCCTGAGCTGGATTGTGCTGTGTGGTCCAATAGAAAGATAAAAGGGGGAAGAAAAGAAACATCTTATTTTTGTGAGGCTAAACCTTCGCTCCATCCAGGGGCCTGTTTTGAAAAGTACCATACCAAAAGAGATTATAAAAATTAGAATAAAATATGACATTGTATTATAAATAAAAGATTTTAGAAAAAAAAATGAAATACAAAAACTTGAAAAATTGCATTTTTGACGTGAGCTGGTGGAATAATCCGGAGTGCAAAGGGGTAAGTTGGTGTATTTGTTGGGTTGTTTTTCAAAAATCACAAGTTATTTTGAAGACTCATCTTTGAATGAACTATTTTAATGTTTTGCCTCATTTTTACTGATATATTAATATACGTACAGCTTATATGGTCAACAATATTAATGGATATTTATTTAGCCGGTTTTCGTTGTTTTTTGTTTCACCTTATTGCCTGTATCAGTATATTTTTGGCTACAACTGCAAAATAAACCAAAAAAAGGATAAACTACTCATCTTCGAATATAGATCGTGCTTTAAGATTAGTGCAAGAAGATGGAATTACAATTTAAGCCCATTCAAAATCGAGAGGTGTATTATGGAGTACACTAAACCAGTGCTCTGCAACCGGTGTGCCGCGGCACACTGGTGCGCCGTGGCACAGTGCGTCCAAAACCAGTCGGTGGCAAAGATCTCCGTTAAAATTATTCTCATTTAAACAAAAATATTATTTTGATGTTTAATGGAAAATTGTATTGCAAATAGCACACAGATAATGCATCTAAAATGATGTGAGTCAAAAATCGTACCGTTGAAATTACACATTCCTGAAAACTTTTTGCCATGGTGTGCCGCGAAATATTAGTAAGTGCTTAGGTGTGCCGTGGGTGGGAAAAGGTTGCGGAGCACTGCACTAAACGACTACATAAACAGGGAAAAGAAATCTGTGACTTAACTGGGTTGACATTTTGCATTAAAAAGAGTCTGTAAGAAATGTGGGATTTTCCTTTTTTGTAAGGACGCTATTTATCTAGACGCTTTGACACCTTCTCATCAGCAAAAAGAAAGTCCGACTCGTCAGCAAAATGCTTGAACACTTCAACTGTTAAATAAGAAACAAGGAGCCGAAACAAACAAAAACATCAGAAAACTAAAACATACTGATAATGATTGGATATGTCTTGCATGGGAATTAACATATTCCCTTGATACAAAAGAGAAGATTGGGCATAAATGGGTACAGTCGTCATATTGCACTTATCCATATTATAATAACGATTGTTTGAACTTAGCGCCAGACGATGATGAAATTAACATCATGTGTGACGAGCGTTTAAATAAAATTTATCATTTAGCTATTGATTTAAAAGCTGTATGTAAATCAAAAATACCATTGTCAGCCTCTCTTTCTTTTATAAATAAATATTTTCGCTTATTTCCTATGTATTCAAGTTATCACGGTATTACCTTACCACTATCACGATATTAACGGTGATTGTCACGATATTAACTTACTTTTTGGGTTAAACTAAAATTATTAATAAAATAATAATTACTAAGTTTATGATTTCCATATAATGATTACCATAAAAGTGAAGCATGGCCGTTTAAATCACACATTTCCAGTTTTTAATATTTAACAAGTTTGCAGGTATATATAGTACTTTGTAAAATGTGTCGAATGCTTGGTTATCACCATCCAGGATGTCTAGGATCTCAATCAGAACACCACTCCAGTCCGGTTAATCTCTTATTTATTCAAGATGCAGTGACTTAATACACAAACATTACCACTAAAACATAAAATTGAGTCTACATTTACGTTTTCTAAACACAATTTACCTTTAAGCTACAATACAATTGACACAACAACGATTTTAAATTTAAATTAAATCCAATTTCAAAACAATTTATAATGACTGCGTTGCGGCGGATGCCTCGGCCATCTCACCCACCCGCCGAGGCCTCCGAAAACAGACTAACTGCCAAAATAAAAATTAAAACTTCAAACAATGTAGGCTCCTCCCTTTTGTCAATGACTGTCGTCAAGCGGGCGAGGCTTTCTGCGACAACAACTGAACAAGCAACTGCTTTCTAATTTCAGCTTTAGCCCATCGGTCAATCAGCAACGGATTCATTTTTAACGGCCTTAAACCAGTTCGGTTAATAATTAGTTACCAAGAATCATTTTCTTTAGCTGTTTGCTGTCAGTTCTGGATCCTTTTAAAACTTAAGCTTAACAAACAAAACCAAGGTGTGTCAAACTGTTATGCGATAAACCACTGTTATCATGTTTACTTTCATCATTATTGAATATTTTCCATATATTTAGCTTAATAAAAGGCTATTCTACCCTAGAAAAATTCACTTCGCATGCTTTTTCATGAAAAAAATGCATTTTTACACAACGTTCACCAATACGAACATATACTAAATCTATCATGCTGCCCATAACAGTTTTTCTTGATTTACTAACTCTAAAAATCTTCGGGAGCGTGTTTGGCGACTCATATATGACGATATGTGGACAAACACGGGGCAACTCAAAAATAGCGCTGCTGTAAATTTAACATTTTGCAGTTGACAGAGGTTATGCCCAACGTCACCGTAATATATAGTACTTAGAGGTCTGGACATATTTAAAAAAATAATTTAGTAGTGTTGGTGTTAACCAAACTTATGGAGATTATCAGGACAAATCATGCTATATCTTAACACTCAGACATCCGGCGTTTTCGGGCAAAACTTACACTTAATCCCAAAAATTACGCGCTCGAATCGAATTTGTGAATATATTGCGAAAAAAATCATCTTTTTAAACATTTGAAGTAATGCCTTCAAACAAAAAAGGTTGGGAAGCATGTAATGTTGCATATAAAAATAAAGAAACACTGGTTGTATAATTAGAATAGTATATTGAAAAAATCAAATTAATCTTTGCATTTATATTGACTCTTCTTATGACGTCGCAAAATAAAATAAAACTGTGAAATACAATAATGACAAACCGTACGGCAAAGTGAACATTTTGACAAGTATTGAGCAATAAAACTGCACGAGTTATTAATCTAAATGTTTGTGTAGTTATTATTTGAAAAATGGTGGCATATGAGTTACGAACATTAAGGCGTCAAATGTCTCACTATCATTAATTGTGGAACTTATTTATTATTTATTATTATTTATTGTAGAATTATATGTTATAACTAATACCACATAAACAGTTTTTTTTAATTTATAAACACGTGATTACCGTGCAGTTAAGATAAATGCCGAAAATAAATCGCGATCGCGGAAAATGAAGATGCATACTGTTCAAACAATATATCCACACTAACAAATATTCACATATAATATTCCGGGATACCAAATAGCCTAGAGTATGAGTGATTTGAAAAAAATTGTGACTGGCTAAAAAAATATGATCACAACTAATATTCTAATGTAAAGTTAAGAAATAAATATCATATTTCAAGGGCTTTTTTCAACCTTAACTATAATAAGAACTCGTCAAAAAAATCGTAGTCTTGAATCACACCCTCTTGAATAGTATAACGAAAAAAATAATTCTCAAACAGCCCGTCTCGCGCTAACATAAAATGTCAACTGGTCGTGTAATGTGCAAAAACACAGTAGCGCGGGGCCGGGTTTTAGTGTAATGCGACAATTTCTGCATTACTGCGGGACCGGTTGTTTGAATGTTAATACAATAATTGGCTTGTACACAACAGTTTTAACACTGTTAACACTCTTATATTTTTGAGTAACAGCTATCAGCTGAGTATACTGATTATGTTTTATTTATTAATACCTAATGAATATTCTGGCACAACAAGCTGTTAATAATCTAAAACCTCTAGAAAGTAGATGCTCATTTATATAACAAGGTGTAATATTATAATTTATAAATTAAGAAAGTGTGTATAATCCCAAAGAAATAATATAGCATTGTAATGTGCTCTTGGAGGGTTTAGTAGCAGAATCGTTAATTATTAAACTTCTTCAATCATTTTTTTGGTCTTAATATCGAGTACGTAGGTATACTGAATTATGTGTCTCGGTCGTTTTGTATTCAAAAATATTTTTTATTTATTCAATGAAAATCATACAATTTTGTTCTAGGCAATATTCATATGTCAAATACAAACCAACTTATAAAAATGGCTGACAGTGAGAAGGAAGAGGCCTCAAATCTGGTAAAAACATACTTATAATTTATACAGTTTGATTAATTTAATATTGACAGGTCGCAGAAAGTTATATTAATTACTTATATGTGAAAATCAAAGTGGTTTCATTCATAACATTACTTCAGGATTGTGATTACCTTCAAAAGAAATACTTCATTGAATAATAAATCATATGACTTGAAAACATCGAATACACAATAAAATAATCTTGATATCATAATATGACTAAAAATTGAAATTGATGTTTTTATATCAGTAGATGCATAGTTAATTTAAAATTTAATTCCCATGACCTCGAGAGAGCGTATTGATTGATGAAGTTGACAGCAAAACAAAGTGATGATCGCTAGTCCACACATCATACGCTAGTGTTAATTAGATTTGCACCGTAGTCATTCCTATTATTATAAATTTAATATATTCATAATATGCAGATCAGTTAAAAAAATGTTGCATGAAATTTTTCTGATCACGTCAGACGATAGTGATTTAAGAAACAGAAATGTCTGCTTAATAATTTTATAAGGTCATGGTTTTAAAACTGATAATACAGACCCAGAAAGAACGAACGAACAGTTTGTTTTTAAGCAAATGAAAATCGGTTTAATAAAATTAAAATACAATTCTTGATCTTTAGCTATTCTTGCATTAACACCTAATTCTTAGTTAACATTGAAACTTATTACTGCACAGTCGACAGATAATTTGCTTACCACTCCTCATCTAACAAAGAACTGGTATGCCATATATTTAAACTGTGATTAAATAATATTTTCGAAATATAATTTTTTTGTGATGTAGCTGTTACACCCTACATGATTGACGTTTTGGTTGGTATCACGTGTTCTCCCCACCACCTCTTTTCAGAGTACAGTATAAGATATCTCTCAGAAGCATTATTTTGAGGATAATAAAAACATTCATTCGCACAGTGAAAAATATCTATATTGTTATTTTCATTTCAGCAAATGGAGTTTGAATGGGTATTACATGAAGAGGTCCATGCTATATTACATCAACTTCACTCAATACTAGTTGTAAGTACTCTATGGTAACATATTTAAAATTTATTTTATTTGTGTATGTAGCTTAGAATTCTGAATATATCAGGAAATGGTTTTAGTTTTACCTTTAACCCATTGAACCATAACATTCTTCAGTTATTTTGTTCGATATATTTTTTAAAGTAACCAAACAGTTGATGCGTCAGAGTGCGTTGTCAGAAATTGTCATTTTGAGATAGTCAAAACAAAAAAAAATGAAAAAATATTAGGCAAAGAATTATATTTAGAAGAATATGGAGTATCTTCAGGGACGATTTTATAATCCTGAAATTCTCAAGACTATTAACGTACACTCCCAATTTTTATCTACGTGGCCGAAACCATAACCATGTAATGTTTATTCCTACAACTTGTTCTTCGCATCGGTCATTTGATTCACCAGTTGCAAGAGCCATTCGGCTGATCAATGCATTGCATAGAAAGTTGGATATTTTCAGTATAAAATTCGGTATTGTTCGCTAATCATTTTTTCCTTGTATCTTAATAATGTCTTGTTTTCTTTCTATTTTATTATTTTAATAATGTTTTTAATATTATTATTGTTTTTGTTATTATTATTGTAATGTTGTTATTATTGTGTAAATGCATGCCAAATTGGCGTCTGCTGAAATGCTATGTATTTTAATTTGTTTAAATCTACAAATAAATTAATAAAAAATAAAATATGAGGGACTTATTTAATTTTGTTTTGAGTGTATCTCAAAATGACAATTTCTGACTTATCTGACTACACACTCTGACTCACGAATTGTTATATTCTATTAATAATAATTATTTTGTTTTATTTATATGGAATCAATGTCTTTCCACATTAACACTATAAAAGTGAAGGGTTCAAGTCAGTAAGATTCTTTTCCAAGTGTTCGGGAAGTAACTTTCATTTTTATTTACCTTTTATATGAAATAGGTAACTTTCTTATTCTGCTAGTTGCATAACTATGTGTGAATTTGCAAAGATGTCGATTTTAATTGTATTCATTTCATGTTTGCGATTTCACTAAATCTCAAAACAAAATGTTTGGTGTCCTTAATTGTCATCGATTAGCATGATTGTGAATGCTGCACACAATGCTTAATTAACTGTAAGTGACTACATGGGTTGCCGTAACTTTTATTACTTATGTATCATGGGTGTAAGTATAATTTTAAAATATTACATATTGTAATTCAATACTAAATGAACCAATTTTTAAAAAATGGCGTAAATATTATACTCACTATAATGTGAAATAGACTTGTTTGATAAATATCTGTAGTTTTAGGTCATATTCGTAAAAAGAATTTGATAATTTATTTGTCATGGTAATTTAGAAGAGTATTTTTTTGACATTGGTCATTTCAGTTGTGAGAATTTACGCTTTGACGAAATCAACCAGCAATGTTTTTTAACTGATTATAGATCCATAATATTGTTAGTTTATTCATTGTTTGACTCAATAACATAATTAATAATGAAATTGTGCTTTTCAGGAATGCGCTCATCGCTTCCCGGTTCCTTTGTATGGAAATGAGGGGCAGAAGCAGGATAAGTTTATCTTGTCCTCAGCACCGGAGCAACTCAAATGTGTTGTCACTCTCACTGGAGACAGTATTACTCATGCCGTATGTTGTTTTATCTTCAGTTTAAATATTGCATAACCGTAATTGCATAACAGTTTACATATTATTTTGTGTATTCAATTATGAAGTACAAAGGCCGACACAGAGATATTATTTGTTTTCTAAATAGATGAATAATTATTACAATTTGAAGTAGGTTACAAGTTATTGCATATATTTATTAAATTTTGCGCTCAATAATTTTTACTTTGTCACATCACTGTTTCAAAATATTTCTTTTATAGCTTATTATTTTTCGGCTTAAAGCGTTTTCATTCAAGAATTTTAGCCAAAGCAGAATTATTATATATGTGCTACTGTGTTTTCTAATGGTTAATTGCACCCAGCGAGTTCTGTCTCATTCAAACATTATGAAATATTATCAAGCAATTAGTTTTCCATTCATATTGACTAATTTCTGCTGCCTATTGTCAATAATGAAAAAGTGTTTTCTTGATGACTGACAGATGCTTGCGTCGCCACGTACAACCCGTACTAATGTGGCATACTGACGTCTATAATCAATATTATTTTAATCATTGAAGTGGTATTTATGCCCTATTGATTGTGTGGATATTTCAATCGCAACAATATTTTTTCATTACAGATTTTACTTCATCTTCCTGCAAGGATGTGTAAAAGTATTCTTGTCTATTTAAAATATTGTAAAATTACATTTGATCAGACTTGTCTACTTATTACTATGTCCAAATTCAACACAGCTAATACATATTGCGTTTTGCATTACTGTTTGGTTTTACAATCTATTGTTGATTTGTTTCACAGGAGATTGCTTTTAAAGTATTAAGGCAGATCCATTCGGTATGTCGAACCACTATTCAGCCAGATAATCCATGGAAATTGCAGCAGATTCAAGACGCTGCAAATCATCTGCAACAAGCTATCGGTCATATTGATAATGTAGACAAACACTACATATTTAGGTGAATAATAAATAAATTATAGTATTCGTTATATATTTTAGATTTCATTATTCCTATTCTTTGAATGACAATATTTTTGTTTGCAGGTCAGCTGATGAGGTAATGCATATTGTGGGATGCCTTTTGGGTGCTCTACAGAGAGCTCGCTCAGCCTTAGTATTGCCGAAGAAAAAGACAATTGACAAACTAATGGAAAGTCGTAACATGGTAATTTTAAATTATATTTTTCAACCATGTCTGTTCCAAATGTGGAGTGTGTGGACTCATAATGTAGCATTTCAACAGAACTCTTTTTACGAGAACTGATTATTATACAGCTGAATCTCTTTTGTGGAGAGAGTAAGAATAGGTGGATGGGGCTATGAAATGAAAGGAGTATATTATAGATATATCGATTGAAAAATCAATTATGAAATTTAATTTAAGACATCGACTGATGGTGCTTGATGGAACTTCAATATCAAATTTGAATATACAATACATGGAAGTGTACAAAATCTCAATAACTCATATTATGAAATTGTCTATAGAGGCATTAGGACCCGTGGACACCGCAACTGTGTCAGACCAACGCCAGAGTTGATCAAGTCGGCTACGGGACTGAATATTATAAATATAGAATGATATGTGGTACTGAGATAAACTTGAAGAGAATTTTCACAAAATCATTCAACATTTATGCCAATGATATAAATATATAATATCTTTGATTTTGCTGTTTTACTAGTTGAAATATCGTTTCAGAAATCGTTATCGCCAAACTTGTCCGAAGACTTGGCAATATCTTTCTACATTCAGTCACACAAATTGGTATTCGCTGCATATCAGCTGAGTTCTGTGCACGGTACCATGCAGTTCGACTCATGTCAAGCGGATTGTGCAGTACCGTGGTTAAATGAAGTGCTTTGGCTCCTCACTGCGGCGCTTCAGATGTGTCAGCAGCTAAAAGATAAGGTCAGTTAAATTTATGAACTATTCCTAAAATTGTTAAGAACCTCTAAAGCAGTGGTCTCCAAACTTAATAAGGATGTGAGCTACTTTCAGAAATTTAAATTGTCTGGTGAGCTACTAATACATATTCCTTCTCTATAATTTATTATCATCGTTGTTTATCGTACCATACATAATATTATTATATTACTTATAATAAATTAGGACATTAGATCTCCAATAATGAGTAAAATGCGTACTTTAATTATGTATTTATAAACAATGTAAGACTTGAAAAATATCTTCAAATAAGTGTGAGTAAAAGTAAAAATAATTAGTGAAAAGAATAGCGTTCAATTTCCTCCACAATTTTTTCAATTTTCGGTGAGTACCTTGTAACTCGCATCCGAATGCAATTATCAAAATTTACATCTTGTCTGAGTCTGTTTTTATATTTTCTTTTAACCACCTTCATAGTGAAAAACCTTGATTCACATAAGTAGGTAGAACAAAGCCTTCATTTTGAGTGTAATTCGAACGAACATTGAATACTTTTCTGAAATTCATATAACCGCAACTTGTTAAGCATTTCATTCAAATTTGAGTCCAAAAATAAAATTTGAGAGGCAAATTTATAAATATGATCCTACAGCGAGCGACCGAAAATGCCGCCGCGAGCGACATTTTGGCGATCATTGCTCTAAAGCAATATCTGTCATTTATTTGGTCACCATTAAGTAATACTGTTAGTTCTTGATAATTAACTCTTTAACAGCTGCCAGGAAAATATCTAATTATATTCCGTACACTATCAAATTTATAAACACAAAAAAGAAAATCTTTGAGTTAACTTACTTTTTAAAATATTATACATTCGTGTTATTTTTAATTGTCTCAACAAATGTCATGAATGTTATCTGTTATTACACCTAGTGAGCAATTTTGTATTTCAATGGATTTTTAAGATATTTTTGAAGGGCTCCTATGAAGAAAATAAATACAGTACAACCGTGGACCTCTACATGACGAGTTTCAGATTTATTGAACAAAATTTACAATGTGTAAATATTGTCAAAAACATTTTGTTAAACACATGTTGAAATACAAGTCACCGTTCTTAGACAATATTCCGCTCATGTTAAAGTGTTAATGTGTGCTGCTCGATAATTTACATGAGGTAAACCACATCCCATCCGCAGATTATTTATCATTTTAAATGAAATAATATTTTCAATTCATTTATGGAAACTTCAGTGTCTTTGCATATACAGCCGATTCTCTTTTTGCACAGGGGATATGTTTCAGAGACTACTGTGAAAAAAAAAACCGGATGAAGAAAGATAAGGTGCTCATAAAAAATGAGAGATATGGAATCTTAAAATATGCACTAAGCTGTAAACAATTTGTGACATGTCAAAAAAAAACAATATTGCAGATAAATTTATTTATTTCATTCGGTAAACAGACATAATAAAATAAAATCCAGAAAGGGAATAAAATCAAAACACAGAAAAGCAACATGGATGTGTCAAAACAATAACAAGTCATGCATGAGTCATGAACACCCTTTTTTATAATTCGCCTGTTTTCTTAGAACCGTGCAAAAAGATAATCATCTGTATTTATGCATTGTGTAGCTTATTTTCTCAGTAAAAAATGCATTCGGAAAACCTATTTTAATATACAATGGACATTCAGTTTTAACACATTACTTCGCCCAAATTCGTCTATTGTATTGAGGTCTTCAATTATTATTGTCATTCGTATCTAATTTTGGTTCCTTAATCTTTTTCTTTTTTTCAGATTTGTGTTTTCTCTCAGTATAAGGACTTTACTGTAGGATCGCGTTCTGCTTCTGCGATTTTCTACTGAATTCACTGTGTCATTTTTTCAATGGTGTTAAACATTACAAAACCTGTAATGCCTTATGACTCCGAGTCGATTGTTAATTAAGCATTGTTAAAAAAAGGAAATTGTTATTGGGTTATGTAGGTATGGTAACAAATATTCAGGTGTGTTAAGATATAACAGATACCAAATTCCACATGATATTAATTATTTATTTATGAGTACTGTAATTAATGTTTCGTTCTTAATTGCTTAATTACATGAAGACATGCTGTTTTAATTTATCAAATTAATATATGGAAGACTTCATATTAATTTAAATATTACAAAGCTAGTGCATAGTTATTTCTTAGGGATAATTTAGATTGTGTTGAAAAAAAATATGGCGTCTTATAAACAGTCGGTATAATCAAATGACATGCTATTTTTTAAAAAGGAAAATTTAAATGTGATACTGTTACTTCAAGGTAAGATGTTATTCATTTTCTAAGTCTTACTTAAGATATAAAACAAAATTTCAGCAACCGTAGAATGTGAATTAGAAACATTTATTTTTCTGCGACAACACTATTGATTCCTCATCAAGAATAATGTTTAATTTTATTGTAACTGTATCAGCTTTCAATGGAGCATGTGCACCTTTAATGGAGCTTATCTCGACAGAAGTTGTTCTGCAAGGATCGCTTGTTACTCAGTCGTCCTCATGTCTTTTTTTGGGGGAGAAGGTTGGGGCTAAGGCAGGGCTAGTGGTCAGCATATCGCCCTCGCTACACCCTATTTTTAAGTTTGGATCGGTGGGGGATAATTTAGACATCACAGAAATCGATGCCTTTGAACACAAATTCATAAATCGATTAAAAAATCAGTTTATGAAACTGTCCATACTGTCATACTACATTTATTTGAAACCGTGAACCTCGCAACTGCATACATCGATGCTGCCCACTTGTTTACAGGTCTGGTAGTAATTTTATTGTGACATGTATATCCTTTGGCAATGATGCGGTACTGAAAAGACAACTGCTAGTCCTCGTTCAAGTTTGATGTACAATGATATCACATTGCAAGTGTGTGACACTCCGAGTGTATGAATTTAAATTGTCAATTTTTATTCTGAATGTTCATATGTGACGCGAATGATCCATGAATGGTACTTCCTGTTATGTTGTAAAATTGAATGGTTAGAATGTCCGCTCTTCATAGCCTACCGCAAATAATCCAAATATGAATGTATACGCATAATAATCTATTTTCTCAACAAAATGTTTAATATGAAAATATGTAATATGGATTCTTTTTTAACTATGTTAATTATTTTATGTTTCCTGCTAGACAATAGGTGTAATAACAAAACATTTATAATTTAAACAGTTTCGAATTCTCAAAAATAATGTCACTGCCTTAGTAGCTTATTTATTATACCAATATTTCTTTCAATGTGACAATTAGTTTTGTTAGTTATCAAGGAATTGATGGTGTTAATTATGTACATATTTAGTGTTACAGACATAATATAATATATATTATATTGTTATATTTTGTAATATAAGAACTGTGTAGTTAAAGCTAATGTATTTTGAGATTCAATAGAACAGATAACTGTAGTTTTCAATGGAATTAGTTTTTGTTTGCAATATTATTTATGTATTTATTGTTTCAATTTTATTGCTCTTTACGTACGGTATAGTTATATATCCTATATTTATGTATAGATAGCCATTTTATTTAACTTTAGATCGATCGTTGTAGAGTAGAAGTGATACTACAGAAATGTGCCGTAATCTGAATTTTTAAACTGTTTCACGCTTAGTACACAAAACTGTACTGTCATAATGATAATTTGATGTTTATTATATTTAATGTTACAAACATAAGTTCAATGCAAAATCTGCAATTCAATGTTAATCAAATTATTATTATATTATACATTTTAAAAAATTAGTGGTAAATATTATTTATCTCAATCCAATTATTTTGTTTTATTCTCTGTTATCCTCGTATTTAGTAAAGTATGTACAATTATGATGGTTGACAATAAGATGTTAATGCTTCGTTACTATAAGAAATTTTTACATAATCGTTTTCTTCTTGTGTATAAATATAGGAGTAAAATTATATACAGGCAACTATATCTTTGCATTGCAGGCTGCTTTATTAATAATAGGATCTGTCAAAATTACACAATTTCTAACATATAATTTAGTGTCAGTTAACGTTTTCACACTTAAGTCAGAACAAGATCTTTTGCTCAAGGTTATTTTAATTTTTTATACTGTTATTAGTGTTTCTATAGAGTTGTGGAATTGGTTTACAAAACAATGAAATACCTGGGAATCAAACAATGCAGTTTGTCATATTTAGCCAAAAGCACTACAGTTTGCCATTTTGAGGGCACCTTTGTATTGTTTCTTGTTCTGTGTGAAGTTGGCTATTACTATCAAGCGGCAATAGGAATTATTGTCAGTTAGATGATAGGATCAGTATTGAAATAACAATTAGAAACTTGGGAAATGATTGCTATTGATTCTCAAAAATAACAGATCTTCTAGGGAAGGATCTGTGGAAAATTTACAGCCGATTCTGTGGTTATCGTGTGTGGCATAAAACTTGTTAGGAGGTCTCTCAGTTCTCTACAGAGAGCAAATGCATATCTAAATTGTTTAGGTGTTCCTATATAGTTCCTATAAAACTGTTAAAAATCAATGTCACCATATTTAAATTTGCTCATTGTATATTCATAAGAATGGTAGGTTCTTTGATAAATATTCAATAAGCTTTTAATTACTTTCAGATGCACACATCATAATACAGCATTCAAGTTTTAATTTGTGAGACTGAGGCTTACAATGTCTCTATTGAACTGATGGCTAAGGATCCCATCCACTTTATATTGTAAATTCAAATATTTCTTGCACATTTAGTGTAGCATTACTTTTCTTATAGAAGTAATAAAGCAAATGGTAGGTTTTGGTGGTATACTAAAATACGGAAGATTACTCCAAGGAGTAAAACACTAATGAGCAACAATATTTGATTTACTGCAGGAGCAGTTTATAAATCAAATATTGTTCGTATCACATGAAATAAAGGCAATGGGTTTTTTGAAAAACATTATTCCGTACAATCAACCAAGTAACATTCATGTTACATAAAATACATTGATTTCATGGTGGCAATTTCGCCATTATTCTGGAAAAAAATGTTGAGTTGGAAATACTAGTTGGGTCAATAGATTTTAAATACTATGTGTAACTCACAAACAATTAAACAATGTACATATTCATCGTGAAAATAGTATCTGAATTATGATTCAAATTGGAAAAGACTTTTTAATTTTCTAAAAATATGTTATTTTTGTATATTTTTTTGATGTGGAAAATTCATTTTATTTTTTATAACTGTGTTTTGCCAGATGATAGCTTCACACAGAAGTAAGTCAAAACACAACTTTTTAAGCTAAACGTTTATTGCCAGAACCTACATTGTAGTAATGGTGGTGTAAAATTTGTAAACGGTTAAATTTAACGTCTACCAGTCATGACATTTCAAGAAGTTTTATTTATTCAAAAATTATTTGTTGCTGATGGTTTTTCATTTTCTGCTGGAGGGTACACATTGGCAATAAGAAAACAAATAGGTAATTCTATATTTATTGTATAAATTTTACTCTTTCGTGTATACTTTCTATCAAATAAATCAGTGTATAGTCAGATTTCTGTTTGTATATTTAAGTAGTAATAAAGCTTGTTCTAACACAATTTGCTTGTTTACTTTAAAAAACTTCTTTCTTACAGTCTTCAGTCAGCGAGATTATAGGTGGTCAAATAAAAAGGAAAACCAGGGTTAACGTTGAGGCAAAGTTTTTGTTATTTAAAATATTTCATTGTACTGCATGCATATAATTACTCAAATAAAATATTTTGAACTACCATATTCCAGTAATTGTTAGTTATCTGGTGATTGCAGTCGACAATCGACTTGTATCATGTTTGTATCGTCAACGTAAAATTGAATGTAGCTCTACAGAATTTAGCCAATCCACAATAATATCAAGCTGAGATAATGACGCTTTTGCAATCACATTAAAATTGTAGGAAAATCGCAGCTCTGTGTTATTATTTATATGATGGATATAGCGATAATTGAAACTTATTTCTATTTAATGTAGAATATGACCAACTGACTGTTTTATATAGAATATGAGATCATTCATAGTTTATTTGAATTATAAATATAGCAAGTGTGACTGTTAGCTGAGTGCCTGGCTTGTTTGATCAGCACAATATTTCCGTAGTGTTTTATCCAAAAGTGTTCTATTCGAACTAGAGTAAACCTTCACGCACCTTATTTTACATTTATTTTTTGTGGACTGATTACTTAATAATTACTACTACGTAATAATTAAGGTTGAAGATGAAAACATTTTTTATGTCCTACCATATTTTTTTTTTGCAATTTATTTGAAAAGAACTAATTAAAAGAATAGGTCACTGTTTAAAGCTGATGTAAATGGAGCTACACCCGTTCTATAAGCTAGTGAATAGTATAATAAAGAATACTTAAATGAAATGATATGTTTTCAACATCCTAGGAGCTAGATTTCATCAATTCCGCGAACACAATCTGTATAATAATATATAACATTTTCACACTAATAAATGTTAGTGTTACAGAAACTTCAGACTTCCTTTTCCCTAAATCCATACTGCTGATAATTGGGGGAATAGTATTATTAGTTGTACCTAAATCGACAAAGACATTGCCAATATTGTAGTGAGTAAGATTATAGCAAGTTTAATATTGTTTTAATAAACCCCTAATAATTCTTCACAAGAGATGTCACTATCACAGAAGTATCGGATTTGCTCTTCCCTTTAAACCTCAACCCATATATTATCATATTATTGGCAAGGAAATATTATTTAATGTTATTTTGGTATTGTTAATTACGTAAAAAAACTTTATATCTCATTAAAAACCGGTTAGGAATAAAATCAGACTTACGATTTGGATAGTAAAATGTCGTAGTCGTTAATTAAAATACTGATTATAAAAATATTCGAAAATTGTATCGCTATTTCCAAGAATTCTGTAATTTTTACTTGACTCTTAAGATTAGTCATTCGGAAGTTGCTGTCGATTGAAACGAGCTCGCCTTAAAAGCTATTAAATAATATCAAAAAAGACTTACTTGCTTGCTCTGTTATCAATGCTGTTTTACTCGACGAACTAGCATAACATATTTCATAAGCGGTAAATTTGGAAGTGCCATAAGCTTAGTATCATAATTGCGAAAAAGTGAAAGTATAATTTTTGGTTCAAAACTTTTATTGTCTGTGCGTTGATATATGCGTTATCTATCACCACTATTCTTCAGTTTTGACCGGTCTTTCGACGAAGCAGTCACAAATATTGTGTTAATGTGGACGTCTAGTGTGTGGTGACAACTCAGTTGAAAAAGTTTTTCGCGAGCGTGTAATTTTTTTTTTAAATTTAGCAGTGATAATCATTCTTCAAAATGGATAAGAGTCTTGTTGTTTTGGTTACTGGTAAGATATATACCTATATTTTTTAATAAGTGATAAATTTTCCAGAAATTTTCATCACAATACAAAATGATATGAACTTTATTAGACTACAAAAACTTTTCATCGTTGTTTTTTTATATCATAAGACGAAAATTAGATAGACAATAATTAGATTTTACTATTCGAAATCTTCAAAAATTTAAATCATTCGGTCACAGCAGATTTATTTTTGCGAGTTTCGAGATGAAAAAACATTTTTTTACAAAATAATGAGGAAAAATCAGCTGGTTAACAGGTGGCGTTTGAATCTCATATTTGATGCAAGACAACAATACGCAGTGTTATTTAAATATATACCTAGTTTACATCGGAAATATTCCGTTGTATTTTTTAAAATCTGTAATACTTATTTAATCAGAATAGAATCTGCCAGACTTCCGAAGAATGTAATTGATAGATCGATCTATTTTCAATTTATCTATAAATGTTATGAAAACTTCATGAAAAAACGATCGAATATAAAAACTATCGATTTTTTTTTGATATTGATAATCAAATGATTGAAATATCGTCGTTATATCCGATATGGCGGTGTAAGCATTTTGATTTTATCGTACATATTAAGAAAATGTCTAAAACGTTTTGCAAGGGCGCGATTGTTGCAATTTTTCCATGGACCAAGGACTCCTTCATAGATTTTATTTTTCAAAATAGTAAAATATTTTGTCAAATAAATATAGCAATGTTTCAGCATTGTTCAATTATGTGTAAGGAATCACATTAGAAATAACTTATTTAAGTGTCTACAAAAATGAATTGTTATATTCGAGCAAAAAATCTTTCTTTATGCCCCTACGATACTAATGCTGATGCCATGATGCCATAAGAAAAGATTCTAATCGTAAAAATAAATTGGCGTATATGTTATGCATATTATTAGTACAAAAGATAAATTTAATATAATTTAAGATTAAAGTTGATAAATTTGTTATTCCACTGGCCGTGTTACTAAATGTTTTTGCACGGTAAAAATAATAAATATTTACAATTTTAAAATGAATATCCGAAAGAGGAGAAAAAACAATAAAATAAACACGGAAATAAATATTTAATTGAAATTTTTTCCTCAATAATGCCTTACTAGTGACATCATAGATTCGATTTAAGCATCCGAATATGAATAAATATATTATGATCATTGAAAATAAATTGAAACATAACTAACACTCCAATTAATGGTACTTTTCTTAATGTTTTCATAACTCGATCAGAGAGACGATCCATTACATTACTAACATAAACTTAAGCATTTATAAAATGTCTTCCTGCAAACTAATTTTTGAATTATTGCCAATGGTTTTCGTAAAATAAAAATGATTTCAAATTTTACTGAAAAAGTGTTAACATAATTTTGAGTGATAATATTGTTGAGCCATTCATTTTTAGAAAGCATTTAAATACAAACGACATGTTTTTGAAATAACAATATGAAGTTGTCATTAAGAAATTAATCCCTAAGTTAATGGCCATGGGTAACAAAATTTCAATCCAATGTTAGTTTTGAAATCATAGTAATTCGATTTCATGTGAGTAATCTACCACTGAAATGTCGCTCATTGGTGACTATATAATTATAAAATCTGTTGCATGGAATGCAATTACAAAATTATTAGATAATTATCATATTTTAACAAATTCTTTTAATGAATTATAAAGCAATGATGTATAAAATAGTTTACATTATGATAAATTATGAACCTTGCCAGTGGTGGAATATCCTGTGGTGGAATATCCTTGAAACATACACTGAAATATGATTAAAAGGTAAAAAAATAACAGAATTGCAAAAAAACTTCTAAAGAGAACTTGAAAGTAATGAAATTTAACTAAAAATATTTAATTTTAGAGGTCTTTCATTCTCACTAGCTTTCCTAGTATTTTACTGATTGCTAACGCCACTAACGGCTATTGCTAACTTCATAGAATTAAGTTTTCCAACTACTTTTTCGTACTCAAAAAATAAGCAAAGAGCTGTGAATGCAATAAATGGTTAAACACTACAAAATCGCTTTTATGGATAGCTATAATACTTATTTTAAAATGTCATTATTCGTAAGAATATGAGGATGTTAATCTGTTAAGTCAATCTTTACTAATCTGGAATTCTGTTTTAGTGGTCATATACATTAGTTATTATTATTGAACTAAACAGCACAGTATTTATTTATTGTAATTTAAAAGCACAAATGTAGTGGTCTTTAAACATTTTTGCAATCCAGTAAAAATAAAGGAGTTGTGTATAAATGTCGTTATAATAATTTGTCTATTTATTTCCTAAAATTCCTGAATTTTAGAAAAGTTTAATATAGGATTTTAAATACTTAATACTGACATATATTAATGTTGTGAAAGACGGTGAGTAAAATCACGATACTGTCAAAAAGTATTAGTACATAATATGACTGTGTATAAATTTTTACTACGTGTTTTATAAAAAATAAACGTTTATGCAATTAGTAACTGACGTACATTTATTGTCCGATTAAAATTTAAAAATAGAGATATGTATAATGCAATTTGGTCATCAACCTTTGACAGAAGACGGCCTCAACAGAAAAAGAAATATCTCCTCGATGACATATATAAAATGTACCATTTTAAGGTGGTGCTGGATTCCTTGGTCAACATATCGTCAGAGAATTGCAGCTACGACACCAAACAGTCACAGAAATTCGAGTACTTGATCTGAAACCATATCACAATTTTCTCAGTGAGTATTGTTATATATAATAATAATGTAATATATGTGTCATTGCTATGAATTATTTATCTGTATCAAGAATTCAAAAATGTACAAACTTTCGAAATTTCCTATTCGCAATTATTTCATAATGCTTGATTTATTGATATCAATGATTTGATATAAATATTAATAATATACGATTTCTCGTAATCATAATGAAAGCAAGTTTCATAAATAATATAAAGGAAGTCACTATTTGTTATTATTGCACAACAAAATTAACGAGAGATGCATAATAATAAAATAAAAGTGAAATAACTTTTTACGAGTTGAAAAAGCTGACTAATTAAAAATATTTCTTTTGCTGTAGTCGAATTTAATTTTAAGACGAAAAAAGTACTTACTACTGTACCAACGATACCACATATTAAGTACTTTTATAGTATTAATATTTTAAGCCATTAATAATGTTGATCATTATTTTTTCATCAACATTAAGATATCATCGACTCCCATAAACCAAGTTATTAAAAGGAAAATAATACTTTTCGAAACATAAAACAGCCTCAGTCGTCGAGGCCTGGTATGTTGAGCTATTTTTTTTTATTTGACATTTGGTCATGGGTGTTGGTGATGTCTTTTCTCCTCGAGTCGTGATTTTGAGTGTCTTAGTAAAAATTCTCCATGAGTTTGCGTAAAATGTAAATGAAAACACCAATCAAAAGAATATCTTAGGCATTGGCAATCAGACGTCATTAATGTAGTTTTAAAAGAAGAAAAATATAAAAAATTTAAAAATATTTTTTATTTTGGATAAACAAAAAAAAACTTCTACTGTATTCTACAGTGCATAGTAATATTCTGCATGAAATTATGATAGCAATAATATTAGAAGAGATCTAACTATTGAATCGATGTACATTTATTAGAATTAAAACTTTGAAAATGAGGACATTACCATCAGCTTATAATATATGCTACATACTTTAAAATGCTTAGCACTATATTAGGCACAAGACACATACGACATAATTTTAGACTAATATCAATGTCGCAAAAATTAGCATAAAGACATTTGATAATCAAGTTTCCAAATACCTGATGCTGCTGCTTGAAGCAATTATTATTTTATTTTTTATGTAAAATATGCTTTTGGATGAAAAACTGGTTTTTGAATGCCATATAAAAATGATTTTGTGTTCAGGTTGTTCATATATTTTGTGTGTATGTTGCAAAATTCGTATATCTTACAAAAATGACGTTGTAATCAATTCCTAATAAATAAAACGATTAAAAACCAAATGATGTGAATATATTAAATCTCAATTTATATTACAGTAAACATGTTTTTATACATGATATTCACTTGGACGGTGCTCATTGTAATTTTTGGTGGATATAATACATAAATATAATATGTATAAAAATAAAACTTATTCCATAATGAATTTAAGACGTTCATTTAATGAACGACATTGGTCTTAGTTATCATTAATTAATTAATAATTACTATAAATAGTAGTATGGAAAACATATTTTTTTTTTAAAATTTCATAAGAACTAATCAAGTGGCGTGTGTAAAATCAACGAAATATATTTATGAAGATGGCGTGGTGTCGACAAAGCCACCAACAATATTTTAAAATGCCTAAAGAATTGTGTAAATTGCTGTCATTTAATGGAGTTCTAATAAGTAAATTCTAATTCAATCAATACTATATAAATGATGGTGAAACGTTTTGTATTTTTTAATTACTTAAAGCCTTTACCGGACAAAACTGATTCAGTATTATATTTATTTAGTATAAAGTCAATAATTACAGTTGATGCCGATGTACCATGCATTTGACATCTATCAGGTAGACAGTACATGATACAAAAATAGATATTCGTGAAAAACTGGTACAATATATAATATCTATAAGAATATATCAAAATTTTTCTATTCTTTAATCGATATCAAAAGTAAGATCGAATAATACGGAGCTGACGGATTGTGAACAGCTGGTGTTGTATTTGATGAAAATACTAAAACCTAATAACTAACTGACTGATTTTTTCAGATCACGATGAACCGAAGCCTTTGAAGTCCTTTATAGGTGACGTATGTGACAAATCTTCGATGGAAGAAGCTTTTCGTGGAGTAAACTGTGTTATGCATTGTGCAGCATATGTGTCTTACGAGTACCCGCCGAATTACGACCAACTGAATAAACATAATGTCGAAGGTATTTTACCCCTTGATATCTATTCAAGAAATACTCTCTTGATTTACTACGATCTATTCTATCAGTAAAAACACAGTGCGCCGGCGGAAATGTTATATTAGGTATATTATAGAGTCCATAACAGAAACTGATCTTTTAACATTTTGCAGTGGCTCAAAATTATCCGCAAGTTTACGTTGGAAACTTTTTCTAATAATACTTATAAGATATCTATAATACTAGAATAGAAATTTCAATGCTAACTGTAAATGGTTACGAATATCATATCTCCACACACACTATCTACAAAGAGTCAATTAAAAATATGCTTTTGAGATGTTGCTCATTAGGAAACATTTGACTAGCTTATTGAATTAATAAATGCAATTTCCATAAGAACTCCATACGGAATTAATTGCCTTTTTAGTCAACCACGCCAAAGTAGTTATATTTCCTTATTGGATAATCAAGAGGACACCTTTCTAAACAATTAATAAAAAATTGTACAACTTTCAATTGTTTATAAAACTTGTAGACCGAATTTCTGTATGCAAAAAGCAAAAAAAGACAGTTCTTCTATAAAGAAATACATAACTATTACGTATGCTGGTACCAACGTTAATATTTTTAATGTTTAATATCTTACAAATAATAGCCCAGACCGGCCTGTAAGCGTTTTATTATTATCACATATCACATATAGATATACACTTTGATTATAATCAAAAAATAAAATTAGGTACTTTAGAAATTCAGTATTCCAATTGCAATACCGCCATCTATGACGGGCTTCTCAGTAGTAATAAATAACCCTTCAGGATAGAATACATTATTTACTCTTCTTATCTAAGAAATTCCTTTCCTTTTGCATACATACATTAATTGAAGTTTTAGAATGTGTTTAACAGGTGATCTTTATTCTAGGAACCAAAAATGTGATTTCTTTGTGTCAAGAAAACGATGTAAGTGTATTGGTTTTCGCGAGTACTGCAGAAGTAACATTTTCACCGTACTTGGGAAGACTGTTCATAACTGTAATCGTAAACCAAACGGAACAAAAAGCTTTGCCTCCGTCCGAATCTGGAAACTTCAACATACCTGGTTATGCAGTGTCAAAATACAACGCTGAAACATTTGTTTTAAAGTCGAATGGACTAGTGACAAGTATGGTTTTGAAATAAATCTAATTATTAATATAATATTATTCGTTTCTTACAATACCACAGTATTAATTCGTTTATACAGCAGCAGATTATTGCTGTAAAGCGAATTTCGCCATCAAGTGAAACACTGTAATTTTTAATTTGTCAATATATAAACTGACATGTTATATTACAAAATAAGGAAGTCAAACGTTAAACATGGCATGGATCATGAGTATATTTGAACTTATAATTTAAATCAGAGTTATTATGAAAAGTTCTTTTGAAATAATTATTGTTAAACAAATTAATTAACTGTAGTATCAAATTTGAATTATGGAGATTTTGTACTTTTCCATGTATTTTGTCACTAACGACCCGGGTTTTGCCTTTCGGCATCTTCAGGCATTCGAGCCGGTCGTTAGTGACAAAATACATGGAAATGTACAAAATCTCAATAATTGAAATTTGATATTGAAATTCCATCAAGCACCCTCAGTCGATGTCTTAAATAATTGTAGTATGTTTATTATAAATTCTTGGGTTGATTTTAATCATCATATTATAATAATTTGATTTTAATCGTTTGTTTAATAATTAAAGTTGCATGCGAGAATTTTGATATGAATGTTTTCTCCTGATAAGTTTATTTCCTATTGATCGATTCAACTTCTGCCTACTTATGGGGTACGAATTAGACTTTGAATATGACTTAGGATTTTCAGGATCAGATGAATGGGAAGATGATTTAAACATTACATACATTTTTGCCTTTGAAAAAAAAACGATTGCGTAAGTGTTCAGTCGAGCATTAAAACTGTCACATGAAATAACGAAATTCTTACATGCGACTTCAATACTACGGAAGTTGAGTGACACAATAACAACAAGTAAAATAATTTATGCTGAAGTGCTCCATTAGGAGTACATATGCTCAAAATAGGGAGCTGACATAGCTGAAGAAAAAAGATTTTGGTTGAGTAGAAACGTATTTACCAAAAATAGCGCTGTTTTACATAAGGGTCTTCAATTGAATAGCAATATCAATGTTTTACTGTATAAATAGTCTCAGAAATGAAACTAATTTTATATTTTTTTCTATAGAAAATACGAGTGTTCAGTACGTATTCAAGAATATCGCAGATTTAGAAATATGATAAATGAAGAAATTTGTCTTTGTGTGATTTATAAAATATTGTTTTCGCCCTTTTAACGGAATCGTCAATTTTATGCAAATCGTTATTGATATATCATTGTAAACTAAATTGCAAAACAGCATATTTAAGCACCCACGACATTTATATATAAAGAAAAAACGTGATTAATGTTTAATGGTGTAGGCGTTAATTTATTTCATTACACATATTATGCTAAGATTTAATATAAAATATTTCAGTCTGTCACTACGACAATATAAAAATCGTACGGATTTCATTGAAATAATTGAACTCATTATATATGACATGGCGTATATATTTTATATCTATTACAGTATTTATAAATACGTATATAATATTCAACTAATAGAATAGAACATTCCACATAGTTGGATTATTAAAATGTGTTTCAAATTAAAAATAATATATATTTCAACTGAAATGCTTTGTTTTTGCATTCCAGCATTATTCTAAGAGAACTGTAATTTAAATGAAATTATATTTTTTTGTCAGAAAATAGTACTTAAAAACATGACCATGCTAAAAATAATAAAACTCCAAACATGAGATAATATTGTTGCAAGAATCATGATGATATTTATAATTCATTTTTATACAAACATAATTATGTTAACTATAAAATGCAAAATGTCAAGGAAAAAAATGAATTTTTGCAAACAGAAAAGAAACTAAAAAAATACACAAAATTCTAAAACAACTGTTGTCAGTTACTCTATAATTACTATTTTTTTAATTTAATATACAAGACATATCTTATTACGATATCGTATAGTAAAAAACATTTCGAAATATTGTGCCAAAAAAACTTACTTACGAATTTGAAAGCATTTTATTTTGAAGTAGTTTAAGGACATCATCTAATCCACTATTTTTTAACGAAGGCATGCTAGATAAAAAGTTATGAGGTCGGTGTTAGTTTTTTATAAAGCTATTAAAACAGTCATAAAACTAGATTAAAAAAATATTTTATGATGTACTTATTTTCGAGCTTGTATCCAATTACTTATTCTTTACGACTATCGTTTTTAATCATGACCTTGTTATTTGAATTTCGTTTTACAGAAAATGGATCGATATTAAAAACAATTGCAGTTCGGCCGACTCTTATCTATGGAGAAGAAGATCCTAGATTCATGACCAAAATTATAAATTTCGCATATAAAATGGGAGGGAAAATTCCTAAGCTTGCGGGACCAGGGGGAAAGCAACAAGTTGTATATGCAGGTTAGTAATAGAATGATATTGTTAATAATATATTTTTGAAATCTCTCATATTTGTGATTAAGTTTCTATCGAAAATTTTATGAATAATACTTTAAGATTGGAGAATCTTTGACTATCTTTATTATTCGATTTAAAAATTGAGTAAGAATTGAAATATAAAAAAAACTCATTCAATAATAATTGTAGCACCTTTTCATATCATGCTCTGTAGAGATTCACTTAGCTATCAGAAGGTTCAAGGTCGACATAAAAAGTCCGAGAATGGGTGCTTGAGAAGGATTTTCTCCTCGAGTTGACCTCGGGTAGTTTTAATAAAAATTTCTTTCTGTTTGTCTTCATAATTTGTTTAATAATTTCTTAGTTGTAAATCAGAATATTGTTTTAATATACATAAAAATATAAAAACTTCAGTGTTATACATAAGACTGATGCTGATGACTGAAGAATTTTATCAATCGTGTTATATATTTCTTCTAGAAACTTCTACTTCAATTATACGTAATTTAAATTGACAAATCGAGTATTTTTTTGTTGTTTAGTATATTTCAGCTTTTATTAGTTTTATTATAAGTTTGTTATTGGTTTTAAGTGTTGAATAATCAATTTCTTATACATTTAGGAATAAAAATCGTCAAAATTTAAATTTCATATTAAAAAATTACTTTGGTGTTTAAATAAGTAGGTTGAATGTATTAATTACCATTGACGATGGTTTTATAGTGAATGTTAAAACTGATAGATTCTTAATTCTTAATATAAATTTATTAATATTTATGCCATGCGTAAGCTGATGACGTGATTTAAGCTGTTTAGATTAAATAAATTAATAGTTGAAAATAATATGTTGTGGCTATTTTATACAGGAAACGCTGCTTGGGGACACATTTGTGCTATGGATACACTGCTGAAGGAATCAGAACAAATGTCCGGATTACCAGTATTCATAACAGACGATACGCCCATTATTGACGTGACTAGAACTTGCCAGCGTCTCACAAAAGATGACGACGGTCGTTCACTGTGCAGGCCTACGTGGTGGTTAATACCATTCACCATTATGATTTTGTTCGCTTTGATCGTGCAGACATTTTCAAAAATTTTACCGATCAAAATGCCGTTCAGTCCGGTGGCTTTAGTATCATACTTTGCATCATTTATTTTCTTCAATAGAATGAGGGCCTCAATTCATATGGGATATTCTCCAGTTTACTCTCCAGAAGAGGCAATGAAATTATCATCAAATTTTTATGTCAAGTATTATAAAGCATTGGGTGAAAATGATAAAATAAAGAAACGTTGATCAAAAATTAAAATTAAGTTCAAATTATTATAAGTATGGATTAAGTTATTTTTAAAGATGATTTACGTTTTCTGTTGTGAAAAAAGGGTTTTTTTCATAACACGAAAGGGAGCTGATTATTTCATTGTTAATCTGTAAATACATATGTACAATAAATTTTTTTCTAAATGATTTCGTTTTTTTTATATTTTTAATAAATGGTATATTCATTGTGATGTAGCATGATGTATTATAAAGTTTATTGAATTAATCCATAATTCTGAAGTTGGATAATTTATTTTTAATCCTACATTTTTTTAAATGAAAAAAAAATGCAATGTTCTGGTTAATAAACCGTCTAATCACAGATCACAGTAATTATCATAAATATCATTTATTCAACATGTTGAGTGATGTTCCATGTTTGGGTTTCTTAAAATCAATTTTCCCTTAAGACCATTTGCCGTCGATATATTCTACATACATCTTAAAGTGGTTATCTATTGTCCGAATCACGTCCAAGAGATTTAGTAATATGATCGTCCATATCAAATCTCTAAGCTCGACAAACAATTAATTCATTAAGCACGCTGCTCAAATTAGATACAGTATACATGACTGCCTAGATTAAGAAATTATTATGACGGATTTTTTTTCTAATAAGTAAATTCTAATGAGTAATGGTGAGTCGCACTAACATTTTAACAATCTTATTTACAAAAACAAAAAGAATTTTTGAACGATAAGTAGATGCATATGAAGAAAATGATAAATTAATCGTTGATCTATGAGAAGTTTACGTCTTTTACACCATTTTTATTTAGAACATTTATCGTGGGTAAATTTTATGATGATTCGTCGTTTTTTGATTCTCCGAATTGGCTAGAATTAATATTCTACAGAACGATTATGTTTTGTTCAATCCATTGTATGAGATCGAATAATTCAAAACGGTATAGGGTGACTGCTATCGTAATTGGACACTTAAAGAAGTACTTTCCTTTAACAGTGTATAAGTAAAAAAAAAAGAAGTATATCGGAAACATTTGTAGATATGTAGAGATGATGAATTTAATGAGATTCAAAGAAATGAACACAACAGTAATAAAAACAAAAGGTTTTTACAGATATTTGTAATAGACTGAAAAATATGGAAAAACATAGTAATTGGACACACTTACTTTTCAGGTAAGTTGTTTTAACACTATATAAATCTCAATGAATATTGACAGCTTGTAGTCTCTCACGCTTTCCTGGGAAGTTTCATTACGAAATTCACGAAACTTTTATAAATTAAATGTCACTAAATTATCACTGTTTCTTAAAGGTTCTGTTAACACAAACACGATTTTTCACGATTTTGACCTGACATCACATACGAATGAAGTTTTCTCAGTTTTGTCATCTATTAGTGGATAATTAAAGCTGCAGTTATATACAGATAGAAATTCTAGATATATTTGTCTCCTTCACACGAACAAGAATGCTTAGCTACTCTTATTTTGTACGTTTAAAGTTGAAGTGTCCAATAACTATTGCCATCCAATTACTATAGCAGTCACCCTATCTCAATTCTAAATATACAATAAAATATTTGTTCTGATTTCCGCTACTATTCGTTCCTTTGGAAAAATTCTTTTGATTGTCCAAATCGTAAAATACTACTAAGTAGGTAGGTATTGAATATAATAATAAGAATTAGAAAAGTAAGGATCCTAATGGAAACAGAGTAAGTAAGAAGAGATTATATTGTTGATAATATTGTTGGGATAGAGTTGACTTGTTTTAAAAATATTATATAAATATCGGATAGATTATCAATAGACCCCTAGTAGTAAAAGATAATGAAGTTGGCGTTGAAAACGAATTACCAAATCCGTCAAAATTATTTCTCTCGCACAGACAACTGCTCGAATAAAATTATTAACATTATTAACTGATGAATGCTCACTAGTGGGGTGAAAACAGTACTGATTTTTAAATAAAATTTTTGATATATGTAAAAAATGTAAATATTTTATATTGTCTTTCTACTGAGAAATATCTGTAAAAGACATTAAATTTATATTTGTTTATTATTAACACCCTCAAGATACCACTTTAAATATATGTATTGTCATGGAAAATTTAAATTCATGAATGAAAAAAATGTATTCGGCTGATTTCTGATGCGAAAAACATTTTTTAGGTTTCAATCTTCACAACTTGCGATGAAGCCAAAGAAACTATTAAATAAGTCACTCGACACCAACTCGACAAAATAAAACATTGCAAACACTTATTCCCAAGATTTCAAATGTTAATTAGTCACAAAAATATAATACATATTACGTATTGATCATTACACATTTTGAACCAAGAGCTATTGCCTTTAGGCCCTAGTGACCGACATTAATACTAAATTTAAGATCAATTAGAGAAAAAATACCATTAGCATAAATAATGGTTGCAACAAAAATGCTAAATGTGATTGAATATGAATTTTGTATCCCCAAATTCTGTTTGATACTTTTAATGATTCCGATTATCAATGCGTTGATATCAGCGTTAATCAAATGCAATTTGTTTGTATTATTACAGTAGCTATTATAAGAAAAACATTATATATAGCTCCAAGGTATTACTTCTATTTTATGTGGTAATAGCAAATTCCCAGAACAACAAGGCATGCAGAAATATTCGTAAATAAATTTTATTAAAGCTGACGAAGTGTTGAAAGATAATGGTTCAGTGGATACTTGTTTTACGAAAAAAAATATTACAAATACCATTTTCTTTTTCAATGTAGCATCACAAAAGCTGTGTCATTTTTTCTACTTGTTGCAAGTAGATTACTAACATTAATGTATGCAACAAGAAGTGTCAGGTTTGGACATGACATGTAATAGTTTTGAGGTTTTAGGTTCATTAAATCTTTTATTCCGAGTAAAGAAAACGTATATTTACATTAGAACTAAAATACGACTTAAATAGTCTTACGGATACAAATTCAAATACTTGACATATTAAGTTTTATGACATATGACATATATGCAATTTGGTGATTCTTTCGTTACATTCGCTTTCATCCTTTTGTGGGTATAACATATATTACGTTTATAAGAAATATGCTAATAGAAATCAAATATAAGTTATAAATATCATTCCAAGTTTATAAACATTAATATACGAATTTGAACTTGATTTCCCGAAAAGTTAACGTCGAGCCCCAGATTATTACATTATTATTTGAACTGCAAAATTATTCAAGAAGCGAGAATAGTTTTTTTTCCGAAAACCATCATAAATAATACATTTACTTCATAAATAATGGATCAGTCCGAATGGGAGAAACAAAACTCTAAGTTACTTAATTCAGGGAAGTAAGTTTACAAGAGAAAGGAAAAAATACTGAGGGTGGAAAAAAGACTAACATCTATATTTGAAGATAATTTTATCAGCGATAAATTAGAGTTGAAATGTTTTCTGCTCAAGAAAATTCAATGTATTTTGCCTTATTAGGTGTATGATACGGATCTCAGATAAAAATATGAGATTATTGTAAGAAAGACAAAAAACATAAAATATAATTGATAATTTGATACATACGGCAGATATTATCTGAAGTTGAATTATGTCTGAATAAACCCAATAATACAGAGCTATTTTCTTGGAGGCATGCTGAGTTTATCCCTACTAATTTTATGACATTAGAATGATTATGAATATTTTATGCGTCGTTTGAATGATTATAAAAAACTATCTGCTGATATTGTAAAAATATATTATTATCATCATTTTAAAGAAAGGATTACTGTTAAAAATAATACATACTTAACGGGAATTAATAAGATAAAACGTTCTTAAGAGAAAATGTTCAAGTATTTTCATAATGTTTTTGATTTATTTTGAGGTTAGTAACTTTTGGGAAATTTGTCTTCCATAGACATGTATCAGACTTTTGATATGGTTCCAGTACGGATTATAGTTCCTAACCTAATCTTAGACAATAGATTGTCATTGGATAATAACGTTTACTCAAAGCTAGGTAATAGGAGCAATCGCAGAATGTATCTTATTGTTTGGTTAGATAAGCGCTATCGTTACGCTTTATTTTAAGAATGGAATAGGAAGGACTTATGTGTACGTGTACGTTTGGGGACTCGTGCCTGCGATCCCGTGATTGAATGCAACGATGATCATGGTCACAGATTCAGGATCGGCGGATACTTGACAAACCTCTAATCTTTCCTCTAGTGTTTGAGGTGGACCCCCAAAACCTCAAATGAAAACTGAAAAGTTTTTTAAGACTATTTAGGAACATGATTCCAATTGTTGTATGATTGACGAGATTTAACTGTAGGTATAGAGTGATGATGCTTATGAGATTCTGAAGAGATGTGTGCAGTTTCGGGCGCGACAACTGAATATTCGCACTTCCCTTGGTCGTCCATATATACCGTCGTCAGCTGTCTGTGTTCTGTTTTAGTCATCGTGACTTGCCTTTTTAGAGCCTTCACCTTTATCATTACGTATGCAGAATTGGCGTAGTATATATCGATCAGCGCTTGAATTTGCTGACTGCATTTGTAGAATCTTTTTCTTTATAATCCAAGTTTTATATTTGGCAAGTTATAATGTTTCATAAATCGGTCGCATCATGTTGATGACATGCCATAAATATTATTTGCCAGGTATAATGTTTTTTTTAAATATTATATATCACTACAAGCTACAACAAAATCTGTCCTTTTATGAAAATACAATACAGAACGTATGGCCAAATAGCACGCGGCGCCTCCAGGATTTCTTGCCACCTGCCAATCGTTTTGTTTCCTCATATGATATGCTAGAATCCTTCAGATCCGCTTAGTTAATCCTATGGATAGTATAAACATAGCGGTCCCCAAAGAATTCCACCAGTTGGAAGAAGGGATAAGCAAAGTTGAGGTCCTACGAAGGCATCCGAAGTACGTTATCCAGCCAGTTCCAACGTCTCTCCAAGACCACTGACTGGTCCGCTTCCTAACCTACGAACCTACAATACGCAAATGAAGTCAATGCTACAAACTTCATCAATTTTTTGGTCATCATATATGTTTAATTAAAATCATATATAATTACAATTAGCATGAACTTAATTTTTGATAAAACTAGTAATTATGAATGTTGGACTTGGGCAATATTAATAATATAAGTATGTACGTAAACACAAGTAATTATAGCCTTGATTGACTTGCCATGTTGTTGATTGTCGGCAATTAGTTGTGTATCTGCTGCAAATGATCGGAATTGACGTCATTTGCATTCGAATAACATTCAAAAATAATATTAGGAAGAACAATATTGTTAAAATATTATAGTTAGCACCTGTTTTATTAACCTGGAACACCTACACATTGTTATGATCTAATAATCATCGCCTCCGTAGTTTATTACCTCACTTCCGAAAACAAAAATATAGAATTGAAGTGAGGTCGGCTACGTTATGCAAGGCCGATAAATATGGCTGCGGATTATATATACATTTAAAAATTTGTTTCACGGACCAAATAGAAATCTCTATAAAAAGGTTTACTCAGTATGTAAATATTCAAGATGATACACTATGACTGAAATACATTATTATTCAATTTAAAAAAGTACCGCAAAATCTTTTAATAGTTGGCAAATATGTTCCACAGAAAACCATATATTAAAAAATCGTTACTATTAAGGATTCGTCCCATAATAATAAAAAAACCAATGGAATTAGTTAAAACTAACCCAAATCGTAAAAAAATTATGAAAATCACGTTGACTAAATCAAATTTTGATCAAAACGAAATTGTTACAAAATCATTTTAAATTTACATTATTTTTAAATTAATTAATTTTAGTAAAAAAATAACATTTTGTCATACACAACGAGGCACCCCCCGAATTTAAAATGCATACTACAGGTTCACTGCTTTAGTCATACAACGAGTAACCGCCACATTTCGAATGCTCATTATTTATACGGGCTACATAATATTATTATAAAACGAGAAAGCCATGAATTTTATTGAAATATTTACTTAATAAAATTCCTCTATAATTCGTTGCTCTTTTAATTATTCAAACATACAGATTCGAGTATGCCAAAATATAGCAAGGATATTATTTTTACGTTTTATTAAGGATTAGACATTTCAATATGCCGTGTTTCGAAATACAGGGTAGGTTGAAACAATTAGACGATCGAAAAACGGTGATAGGGTATTTTATATTTTTATCGAGTAGATAAAGTTTAAATACCTTTTTCAATTAAAGTGATTATCTATCAATAGAATATTTGAAAGACATTTACAATATCTTTAACCAAAGTTTTTCATATATAGTTTTCTTCGAAATGCATAGTACTTAAAGAGCATGTTTATTTGAGGAAGAGTTTAACGAACCTAGTCGCAAATCTCTATTCAGAAAGGATAAGAATGAAGTAGAGGAAAGACTACGAGTTAGTTAATTTCTCGCTCTACGCCACATTGAATTTTAAGATATCGCTGGTAGAAAAGGAAGAAACGATCCCAAAAACTGAATATAATATTGATCCATTAATGAATTTACTAACTGTGCTTTGGACATAGAATAGTGGATTTCTTATGTTATAAGCGTATCTCGGAGTCGTCAAAAATCGGTTGACTCGTGTGATTTCATTATTTCGGTTTTAATTGATAATAGTAAACGCTATTAAAAATATGATAATCAAGGGCCTGTGATACTAAAAAGAACAGTTGCATCCTTGTTGTCAGTGAAATAAGTTGTATAAATTGTTGAAATCGGAATCGGAGTGTAAGGTAAATTCGTAGTCGGTCTTTTAAACGAATCTTCATCTTTGTTTATAATCAATTCATTTGAATATATTAATTAATACTATCGTTCATTTTTAGTTTACACTATTCCAAAGAGAGTGAAAAGATTTGTCTTAAAAAGTTACAGATGCTCTTACGTCATGCAAAAAGTAGCACAAATTATTGTGAGTACAAGAATTTAGAGGAAGTCATTTTATATACCTCATATGAACCGATATTATAATATCATGTAACAAGTGGAAGCGAGTTTTGGTTAGACCGGTATTATTGCTATGATATCAATTTAAACTTGACCTCCTTTCTAGCAAGATACAAAAGTATTCAAATTGTAAGTGTATTGCTCAACACGATTATGCTGACACGTATAAAATGGGACTTAAAGCATGTTCCAGCGTTATGTAAACGAAATGATTGCATAAGAATTTTTAACATCACTTCATAACAATAACAATGCACAAAGTATTTTTCAATTTTCAAATCATTAGACCGAAGTTAAGCGACAATTAAATAACGTTCCTTTTTCGATGGATTCGGCTGTAAATTTGTGTAAATTTATTATTATAAATAAATAGCCTTATGATAAAGTTAGTCAGAAGAAGCTTTGCGAAGAAGGGAGAACACGTGTCGTAATTGGTAACAGATTACAGTGGAATTACAAAATTATCATTTTTTTTGATTTAAATAATTCAAAACCAACTCGGGGAAAAACGATATGTTAACAAACTATGATCAGAATTTAAAAACAAATCGATTTTTTTTTATTATTAGTTTACAGGGACGGAGAATTCAATTTTTTTAAATGCTATAAGTCAAAAGTGGCAAAAACTGACTTAAATATAATGTAAAAGAACGTTTTTTGATCGTCTCCTTTTCAAATATGATTGCAATGAAAATTTATGAGATCGAATTGGGTTGACAATTAACTTTATATCAAAGACCGACAGTTTACCTGCCTCGCATAGTAGATAAAAATAATAATTTATTGATGCGTTATCTACCTATAGTATTTACTTAAAAATAATAATGTCGGTATCTGAGATCCCAGCGATAAAATGGATCTAACTTGATGTCCCAGCAACGTCATTGTTAAATTTGAATTTGGAATCTTGGACATTAAGATTTCATTTCTCCTCAAACCAAAAGATCTCATTGAGTTTATCTTATATTGCGTATTGGATGTTGTTTTTGGCTGTGTTATCATTTTTTTCATTAAACATAAAATTTGACATAAATACAGTTTTATATATTATATGATTATATATTAGAAGCAATATGTCCCAATTTCTGTAAAGGTATACCAACTCATGACTGCAGCATCTGAACATCGAGTTTTATCAACTGTGCTACGTCGGTCAGCACTGTTTGAGTTACATGGAATTTACAACTTATTATTTTAAGATACTAATTATTCTTTAAAAACGTTTATCTTTACAGGAATCCATTGGTTTGTTTCAAAAATAAAAACGAAAAATATGTTTCGTTTTTTGGAATATATAAGAAAAATCTCGTTAAAACAATAACAATTGCCGTAGTTCAAAAATGCTTTGAAACGGGTTTTACTTACTGTCAAATGGAGTGATTCCTCGAACTAAAGCGAATCAACTTACATACTGTATTAATTTTTGGAAAAGAACTTCACAATAATTATGCATTTATCTGTTGTTGTCATTAGCAAAATGTAAAAGCACAGATTCTTAAACAAAAAGATTAATTCCAGTGTATTTTGAAACGAATCGAAAAGTTAGTGCGATGTAACATTTTGAGCCATAATGAGTATTGTACTTGATGCTGTTTTAATTAGCATCTCTAAAATCTTTTGTCACCAGAAAACGCAGCTCTGTTGCAATGCAAAAGTGTACTCCACCTACCATCATTACGAAGAGCAACTTTAGTAAGCTGCATTAAATACTAACTTTGTGCAGTTGCAGTTTTGTGACAGCACACTAACTGCGCCACTGTTCAACTTTAATTGAAACATATTTCACGAAAAAAATAGATGTTTATTATAGAATTAAAGCAGACTTATGCAAAAAATGAACAAACAGTGTTCTTGTGCGGAGCTGAACTCTGAAGTTTGCATGTCTTTTTGACGTATTTTACGGAAGTAAAAAAATTAACATGAAACACAAGTTAAAAATGTTTAAATAAGTTCAAAACTAATCATCACATTGCTATTATTTTATAATTTCAGTACAAATATTCAAATATTTTCAGAGTTTTCTTTCAGTAAGGTAAAGTATATTATGTATGTACTTTTGTAGTGTCACCATCGGATATTTAAATGCTTTCTTGAGATTCAGCATGAGATTATTCTACCAAGTAAAAGTTGTTCTTGTCTACTTCTTCTTATAAAATATCGTTTGATGTGCCATCAATGTATAAGTGATGCAGAATTTCATAAAAAAATTTTGTATGGGAATTTCTTCCGAGGAGCAAACACCTTTTCTGTCATTTTCTGTTTCAGAGGATCGCCACGATTGCTGCATTTTTGATAGCGATTGTAAGACAACATTAATTTTCATATTCACCACGAATTACCGGACACAAAAATAGAAAAAATATGTGTTCTGTAATCGACGAAATACGGTTACTGAATGTTACAAATATGCGTGTATACATTTATCAAAAAATGTAGGTCGTTAGAAATTTCGGGAACATCTCAATTGGTTCAAGTATCACTTAGAGTACTATTCCATTGTATATGGCACATGTGAGATCATGATGGGAAAATACTACTGAAAGTTCTGTAACATAAGGTAATATATCAGTGGCCTAATGCTATAATCCCGTAAGTGACTTTTTACAAATTTTACAGCTGAATATTTACGTTAATATGTATATTAGGATTTTTTTCTTGAATCTTTTAAATGGATAGTATGTAGGGTACTTGTAAATCATTAAAACATTTAAATACGTTGTATTATTTTAAATAAACGCGATACGGTTTACAAAGTCATTTTCGTCAACATATCAGATACAGGTTTATAACATTAGGCCATCGATATATTAATTGGACATAATATTACAAATACTTAAGATTTATACAACTGCTACGGTACATGGTATTGTTTATTGAACATTGTGCGCTATAGTAAGAGCTCAGATGTCACTTTTCCTTTTCCTAATTTTCGTTCTCGTCGTTTGAATTAAAAAAAAATCTATTTTGATACAATTGTAGTTTTATTAGAAGTAAAGATTTTATGTTACAATTTTGTTGGTACCACGACCTGTAAAAAAATATCTGGAATATTTCAAAATAAAGAGTATGTTTTCAATAAATTGACAACGTTATCTTCTAATGCCCATAAAAAATTACCATGCATTTCCCGATAGATAAAAAAATATTTTTTACAATATTTCTATAATACGAATCATGATTATTAAACGTACATATAGAATATTTAGTGGCATAATAATTTTAGCTAAATTAATAAATAATCTTTTACTTATGGTGATCTTCTGAATATTCTTTATTTTATTTCAACTCGAAATCAATATTATATGATAATACATAACATCTAATCAGTTAATATTAGATTTATGCAAATTGCGATGGATTTGTCTATACTCGACCTCTGACCCGTCGACTACTTCCGTTCGCGACAGAATATAAATATGAAAATATTCGGTACTTTCCGGTTATCTGAAAGCATTTTAAAAATACTCTTTTTTTTTTCAATAAAAGAACTGCATTTACTGTCCGCTTGGTGAAACAAAAAAAATGATTTTTTCACTCTGTCATCTACATAAAAAGAAGCCGTGAACTATCTAAACTTACCTTGCATAACCTGACCACATGAAGCCCTATGTTGGTTATCCTTTTAAAGAACTTAAATTAAAGAACTTTTTTTTAAGTGCCTCTAGATAAAAGGAAAGTACCAAAATTATCACTTAATGTTATTGCGAATGTATATTGCTCTTAAATGGAAATCAAAATATCTCCAAACGTATGATATTATCATACATAGTTTTTAAGAGTGAAGTGAAATAAAATAATTTTCTTAAAAAATATTTTCATTATTGTGTATTTTCCGATCGAGCGATACGACGCCATTTAATCTTTTTTCAAAAATGGGAATTACACTCACATTAATCACTTTAATGATGGTAATTGTCAGTAATTATTGGTGGAAAAAAACATTGTATTTAATAAAACAAAAGACGTTTTGTTGAACTAATTCCACAATTTTATCAAATGATGATGCACTCACCGCAAGTATATTCAACTGAAAATGAACTGTATTATTATTAAAAGTTTTAAATGAATTTTCTTCGTCTCTTAAGACTCTCAGAAGTCCCTTGTGGTCTCTCTCCACTTATTCAGCTCCAACAATATGCTGTTTCTGGACATTCGAATCACATCATTTCAGGCCTAATAAACTTTCTGAAGTCCCTCCGGTTGGCTTTTGAAGACCCTCTTCGATGGTTGGATATTCACCATAATTTTTACACCGCTTGCCCAGCGGAGTCGTTGCACTTTTATAAATTGGCTTTCAGGGGGTATTTCGAACTTCGCGTAAAGTTTGGTAATAAACCTTATACGCCATACACTATTGTCATAAGAATTTTTTTTTTAAATTGTTCAACTATATCCGCTTCCAATGTGGACCATATGGCCTCCTAATAAACGTATCTCAACAGGAGTTTTTGCTACGAGAGCTGCGTGTTGTTCAGTTTCTGAAACTCTGTCTTTCCAAAGAGAGTTTAGATATAAGGATAGGGCTAGGACAGGGCTAGTGATTAGCTATTCGATCTCACTACGCCCCGACTTTAGGATTGTGAGGGATCACATACATCCATCCTACTGGTACTGAAGCTCGTGAGATCCGTAACCGAACTCAACAATTTTGACCACTGCACCACGGACCCAAATAACTCCCATTATTATTGTAACTAATTTATAAATCATTATGTTTTGCTGACTATAACAAACCTTCAACTGACTGTGTAAAATTATTGAAGTGACTTGATTACATTTCAAAATAGACAGACTAATTTTAAATAAAGTATTGCTGTTATCTTTAAATAATTTTATTTTTTTTGCTTGCGGGAAACATTTCCATTTGTAAAATGGTGTACTAAGAATTTCAAATGATAAGTGTGATTTACAGATCGTCACATTCCTTCATTTATCGTTAAAATATATATTTTATATTATCATATTCATTTTTGAAATAGTATTAATTTTAATTATGCACTAAGAACACTAATAAAAAGCTTTAAATTAAATGCACTTTTGTTTCGATCATATTCACTTTTATGAAAATAGTTTTCACAAATACATTCCACAAAAAACTAATTCTTTCACTAAAAATAAATTGATCCCATATAATAAAATATATTTTAAGATTGAAGAAATATATTACACGTACGAAAAAATATTTTCAGATGGATAAAATAGTTTTCACTCAATATAAATACTCACACTTTGAAATTGATAGTTGCACGAAGCTGTAATGCAATCAAAATACTTGTCACAACTTCACTCTATATTAGGCCACCTATATTGTCTTTACTCCACACATTAGAATACATGACACAAACCAAACCAGACCAACTCACTTTGTTAAAAGAATCCGTGACTAAGTGGAAACTATTAAAATCAAAGCTTGATTGTACTAAGTTAATATTATCTAATCCAAAGTGCAAACTATCGAAATAAAAGTTCAAGTGTGCCATGTGAGTACTATCGAACAAAAAGTGCAATTATTAATAACCCCCAATGAAATAGCGTAGTGCAGTGTCTCAATGTTTTTTGATGGCGTACCCCTTAGGCGGTAAAATTAAATAGCATGAATTTAGTCGATGAGTCGCTGAACACGCTCCTGCCAATTTTTTAATAAGTTTTTAATGAGCGTATGTGCTCTATCGATAAGTCTTTCTCGTCGCAAGTTAAAATTTTTTCCCTATTTTCGTTTTCCTATAATAGTTTTCCAAACTTAAAAATGTCGTTTTTTACACGATCTCGATCATTGTTTTAGACGGTTAACGCGCTCCGAAAAAAACGACAGCGTAAAAGAATATTTTGCTTTTATTTATAGATCGGACGACACAAAATAACTTAAATTATACTTAAAACTATCATACGTTCATAATAGTATTTCGTAATTTACTAAAACTCTTAAAACCTCGGGAGCGTGCTTAGCGACTCAGCGACTCAATTAACAGTATACAACATGACATATTATTATTTACGGATGAAAAAATCCACCAGGCGATATTATCAGAATTTACTGTCACACAAATCGCGTTACAAGATTATTATATCAGCATCATTTATTTCCATCAATTAAATCCTATGGATTAAGTCGGTTACGATTTTTCTTTATCGTCTTAACTAATCTTCGAATTCCCCAGGACGTCAAAACACCTTACCCTCGATAACGCCAGTGGCAAGACTCTCTACCATAAAGCATCACTGGTAGAATGCAAACACTAATTACATGACAGTTGGTTTGGACCAAGAACAGCTGCGTGTCAAAGATCATATATTATGCAAACAAAAACTAATATTGTGCGAATATTTAGTCTTTTCTTTTTGCTTCTTATGCTTAATAAATTGGCAATTATTTATATTGGACCGTAGATGAATTGTGTTATTTGAGTTAAAAGAAAAATAATACCGTTTGGTATTCCATTGTACTTGATTTTATTTTGAAAAAAAGGGACGTACCGTCGCAAATTGAAATGAATGATTTTTTACGTAGTATCAAATGACTAATTTTCTTATTAATTTTATTGTACAAAACTCTTAACACTTTTGATAACGAACCATCACATACTTAATAATTTATTAATATTTTTTGTCGTACCCCACTATGGAGACTAATGACAGTGTACATCGAATGAACAAGCTGATTGATTTAGTGATAAATTTCATGAGAGAAATGATAATTTCTGATAACATGAAACAGAACTAAAAATAAATGATCATTAACTGATAGTGGTCGAAAAAAATTATCCATGAATGCGTAACGTGTAGCCATGTTCTAATGTAGAGAATGAGTGTACAGCATCGGTCGCTTTGGTCCTATTAGGCGGTAGTACTCGCTTCGGCGTCTCTCCAAAATACCCCTAATTGTGGTTAGTGATGTATGTAACAATCGTAGCCCAACTGTTTATTAACCATTTTAACGAAGCCGGTCGGTGCATGTACCGATACTTTTATGCACTGAATGGAGATTTCTTTTTTTTGAAAGCGATACTAGGAGCACATCGCGTTGCAAAGCGGGCGGTTTGTTTGCTGAACGATTTTCTTTGTGAGAAATAATACAACAATATAAAACAGTATGTTTATACATATACTGAAGTGACGTGGCATAGAGAGATATCCTCACGCCGGGCAGTATCGTTATGTTTCCGCAAGAAATAGATGTAAATATATCGAGGGTATACTGACAGAACGCAAGTCAGTTTTTAGTAAATAAGCAGTTATATTAATGTCAAAAATAATAGAATCGTAAAAATCTTATGCATCATTTCACTGATAACATAGTTACCCGATTCAAACATAACATGAAACACGCTTGCCACGAAATACCCCTTTACGATTTAAATATGTGTGATTATTGGCGGGAAGGCATTATATAAAGCATAACGTAGTTTTTTTTTTTTTTTTTAAATTGTATATTTCGAGTGACTATTACGATCTGATTTAGATTTCAATATTTTTTTGTGCACTTTAAGCTAACGTTAATGCATGTTTGACCTAATTCAATGATTGAAAGCGGGGTTGACATAGAACTGTGCTAGATTACTGTCACAAATCATAGTAATAAATAGAAAAAAAAAATGATAGAGTTCGTGAATGCGTAAAGCATACGATAATATGGATACATACATATTACCGTTATGAATAGTTAATGAAGTTTGCAGGTAATGGACCACGGAAACAAAATTCGATACATCGCATAATGATTGACCCAAATATCTGTTTAGTGTTTTGTAGAACGATGATATAATACCCAAAATCTCAAAAGCCGGATTATGTAACGTACATTAAACTAGCAATCATGTCTACGTTGTATTACGGTTCATCATTATATCATTTCGCTTGATATCCGGCGTTTTATCTGCTCTGTTTATCATTCACCGGATAGAAGTAAAGCACCATTGAAATATGAACGGTTTTCAGAAATTTATTTACTTCATAACAGAGATGTGTAAAAAAATCAGTGATGACGGAGGTCTTATGAGTATAAGTCATTTTTTGGTAAATTTGTGGGTACAAATTTCAGGCTGTAACTATGTTGTATAATATAACTAGCAATACCTTGATTACCTGTCGTACAAACATATATATTCTATGTGTTTCACTTCACATTAGTGATCAAGATTTATTTAATATTCAATTAACCAGTGGGTTTCTTTATAAGTACATATTAAAAACATCGAGAGATAATCTGCAAACCAGCTAAACCACAATTCAGGACACAGAAAAAACTTAATTATTTAAATTCCAAGCGGAATTTAACGAACGCGAAATACATTTCATTGCTTTGATTTGTATGTATTTCACCTATGTGCGCAAAAATCTGTTTTTATAGATATTTCTCTGCTGTGCCTTGTTGGACTCACTAGGTTCTGAGTTACGAATATATCAATTTCAAATTAAATGTTGATTTCGGAAATTAAGCATTTAAGATCTTGAAGATAGTTGGTTGTAATGTAGTTTCTCGATGAGTTTGTCTCAAATGATTTTAATATTTAAAACATATTTGGCGCATTCACGAATATATCGTTGTAATATTTTAATAATAGTAACAGTATTTCAAGACAAAAATTGATTCCAGAGAATATAGAAGGATAAATTTACCATATTTTGTGAACGTTTTCGAACACTCATAAAATAAAATTAATAAGCTATATATTTTATTGCATTTGCAGGCCAACATTATAACGGTGAAGAAAGTTTATGCCAAAATGGTTGTCGATATCTTGCCGAAATGCATGTTGAGATTGTTGAGTGAAAGTTGTTTTTTATTTGGTATATTTATTGAGTAAGAAACTAAGGTATGATGAAAAAAAAGTTGTTTTTTTATCAAACAATTATATTATTTATCTGTTACTATTTAACTGGCTGGATAAGAATTTGTCGATCACAAACCCACTGTAAACATTATGTTTTTTATTTTAAATTAAAATACGGAAAATGCTGTAGGCGATTTAATTGATAAATATGTCTCCAGTTTATCCTTATTGCAATGGAGAGACAAATACAATGAAAACGCGTGGAAAATAAATAAATTGTTATTAAATTACATACAGGTATAGTTTAAGACATCGACTGAGGGTGCTTGATGGAATTTCAATATCAAATTTGGATTATTGAGATTTTGTACACTTCCATGTATTTTGTCACTAACGACCCGGGTTTCGCCTTTCGGCATCTTCAGGCATTCGAGCACACGAATGGACTCGAACTGTCAGTTCGAGTCCATTCGTGTGCTCGAATGCCTGAAGATGCCGAAAGGCGAAACCCGGGTCGTTAGTGACAAAATACATGGAAGTGTACAAAATCTCAATAATCCAAATTTACAGGTATAGTGTTTAAGACTAAGAGCCAGTTGGTTGCATAAAAAAAACCCCGTAAATAATACGAACAAATTGTTTTTTGAAATGAATCGATACGATGCTGAATCATGCAAGTTATTTCTAGAAGTGTAAAATAATTAATATATTGCCAAATTTTAATTTTTCTATGGAGCGTAAAAAATAATTGTAAATATATAGAGATTATTTATTGGCTAACATAGATGGTAATAATTTTGAATTAATTTTTACAAGCCATAACAATGTTTTAATGTATTCAAAAATCAACACCATTTATAGGAGGTAATTTTTTAATGTATTTTTGGATTAAATAACACATTTTTACAGGAAAGTCTTCGTAGTGGTACCAATGACTAAAGTTCGATTAAGTGAGAGTTACACATCCCATTAAATTTCAAATAAAAAATATTTTTTTGTTCGATATAACATTGGTATAAAACGTTATATTGTTGAATATTAATAAAATTATAATCATATATAAAAAAATATCTGCTTTCAACACATAGCATATCGACTTCTAAAGTAATAATAGCAATGTGTATTTGACAAGAACTGGTCCTAAGTATTTTTCAACCTCAGTTTTGAACCACAGATATCTGTATCAATTGTGTATGCAAATTTATAGTTCATCTGAAGGAAAATTAATATCTACTCTAATGAACGAGTAGTAGTGGTATAAGGCATTTTGTTTCTTCAAATTAAAAAATAAATAATTTTAATGGATATACTTTTGCCATCTATGGTGGACTTTGTAAACATTATTAGTTTAAGAAAATGCCGATAGATGTCAATGTAATATTCAAATTGATGTCTCTAAAAATGTGGAAAAGTACTTAGAAACTTTTATCGGTGATCGGTATCCGATATTTTTGCAGTGCATGTTTACCCATCCTTTACTCTTTTACCGTTCCTGGCCTATACCCTGTCGCAGTTCGTTCGACCAAAGCGCCACACTCGCTCCAGCAGTGGCAATAAATTAAAGCAGCTTTGTGAAGCTGTCAAATCGCGCTAGTCCAGGCATTTTTCTTTGCTACTTCTTCCTTATGCTCGCCTGATAGCAGCATAGCTGAATGTAGGACTTTTTATAAAACAAAATATTTTTGTATTTTATCATGCGATAGGCAATGAAGCTTCATCAATGGTCAGAAAATTAAAAAAAAACACAGTAAAATATATATAATTATGGTGATAATTACATTAAGAATAGACAGAACTCAACAGATAAGGTAAACAATTAATCCATTCTATTCAAAATCACATGGGAAAATTCAACTGATTAAGCAAGTTCGAATTAAACACAATACTGGTTATTTTTTGATAAATCTTCCACCCTCCACACCATCATACTACGTCATAAAATATTTATAGCCCCTGGCTAAATAATGTCATTTTTGAAACCAGAATCATACAAAGAAATGAATATAATGTTCCAAATATTTATTTCTCAGAAAAAACAGTTTATATTGTGTTTTATTTTATGTGTTATATTTTCGCAGCACCCCTCTTGTTAGAAATCATGAAATCATTTCAGAATATTTATAATCTTTTAATATGTATGTTGGAAATGAAGAAATATTGTAAAAGAATTTAAGCACAAGTAAAAATAAGGAAACCCAAAATATGTACTATTTATTGTAAATAAGTTATACGGGACATTATAATGTAATATTTCATTTAAAAACGGTAACGGTGATGTGCTACGGTTGTAGGTGTTGTTAATTGCGAAATAAAATTATTGTTCTTCTTGTAAAAGCCAAACATATTTCTTTTCTGAACTAAAGTGATAGCCACGCAGTATGTAACTAAACGTAGATGATAGTCAAAGTACCTATGGCGAATCAAGATAGACATATTTGTATGTATACATATATTATTTTCGTTTCTATTATTTTGATAATCCTTTCATAGAAAATTTAAATTGGTACCGAATCTTTTGCGTGGCACATTGTTCAGAAATAATTACTGAGAAATTCATTATTGGTTCTTGATATTATTGTAAAATATTTATAATTATGCACTTTTTTCGGTCGGATTTTAGTAATTTGTCATTAAATATTGTGTGAAACGAATTAAAGTAAGCATATTATTATTTGCGTATTTTTTGTAAAATTTTGACTAAATGTAGAACTATCGGTTTTTGCTTTTAAACGTCTGATATAATTAATATTATGAATTAGCGAGTCTCCAAAACCTGTCAATCAATATTATTTTTGTTTCAGAAAAATAAATTTATATGATAACTTAAATAACGGTATTGTTATTTTTTGAAATCATGAATAAAGTATTGATTAAAATTCCTTGAAAGTATTGGTGAACTCAAGAATACAGTTTTGCGAAGATCAAAAGTAAAATAGCTTTTAGCGGAATTTACGAGAAATGCTTTCTCGAATATCGCGGTTCAACTCATGAAACAAATACATATTTCCATTCGATTGCGTTGAAGACGTTACAATTTGTCATGTCGAAAGTTTAACAGGAATCTTTCAAAGTTTCGGAACGATAGCGACGCGTGCAACCGGGAGAGTGGGGCGAGTCGCAAGGGGGGAAATTCTACCTTCACGGAAAACAAAACTTTAAATGCAGTCGTAGCAAAAACCGGCATTCTGTTGAACAACGTTTAGGAATTGAACTTTGAGTTATAATTTTTGTACAGTTGTTTTGTAAGGCAATCTCGGGACCGGGAATATTCTCCGCTCCATTCGAGGCGGGCATCGGGATGGGGAGAAAAGTTTTTTTGCTGATATTAAGTTTTACGAGGAATTTAATTTGATACGAATTTTGCTACACGGTAAAATGACTGCGGGCAATATTCTTTTTAAGATTCATTACTCGAAGATGAATGGTAAGGGTGTCATTATAATTTATCAACTGTAATCGACAGAATTTTGAACATTTATTAATACAATATTTAGTATTATTATAAAGTTATACGGTTGAATCTAGACAAAGCCATTTAAATGGCAGGCCTTCTGAATTTATTCATCTTGATTTTTTTACTCCTACAACAGTTGCTCTCTTTTTATTTATCCACAGTTACTGTGGATAAATAAAAAGAGAATCACATACAAGCTCATAATCAATTAACTATGGCTAACCCAACAATATTTAAGTAACCACTAAATGTATTTTTGAGAAATATAATAACAAAGATAAAATGACAGAAAATAGAAATAATCGATGTACATGAAGGTTTTATTTTTTTGTTTAGTTAAATCTTCAATTTTTTCGAAATAATAAAATGCATATTTAAAGTGATCATCTTTTGAAGCGCAATGATATTATTCTTTCCTAGTTTGACAAGAAAGTTACTTAGGACCATGTTAAGTGGTTGAATAAATTTGTATGAAAGTAAAATTATGTTAAGACATAAAAATACTAAATAATAATATTATATAAATATATGTCAGTACACAAAAAGTACATGGAATTTTTGTCATAATGAAATGAAAAATATATTAGCCATCATTTATAGAAATAGAGCAGGGTGAGATGAATATTAACTTTGATCAATTGATTCATAGTAAAAAAGTAATTATTTTATGAATGTTATCAATCCAAATCTCTTTTTGCACGTAAAATATGTTCCCGGGACAACCGTGCAAATGAAATCACGTAAATTATAGTGAATATATAAAAATGATAGGTATGTTCCATTACTTTAAGTAATTAAATTTAAATTTCTTAGAATATGATGTATTAATATAATTATTAATGAACATGGTTTCAATTTCAACTAAATCTGTATATATGGAAATGAATGAATGCTTGTTTGTTTGTCTTCTATGCGTTCCTTTGCCATTCATCCGATTTCGATGACACTTTGGTGACTTGTTGTGAGCACATCCGCGAAGGTTTCGAAAAAAATTAAATCTAAAATCTAAAAAAAAGAATCAAATACGTGAAAACAGCGACATCTTTGAAAAGCCTTCTGATTTATTCGTGTACGCATCAGACGGACAAAAAATACTGTCTGTCCAAAATAGAGGTCTGCACGGGCCCAGGCTCGGGCGGGTAAAGACAATTCAAATTCGGACTCGAGCCGGACCCGGGTAAGGGATTCAAATTTAAGAAAAATATTTCGTACTATGTTTGGGCCATGAGTCAGACATAAGACAATAGTATCCTTAAATAATTTATTTCACATGTGCTTGAATATCGTTGGAAATATGGAAACAATAACATATATAGTTTGAAAAGTATAAATGAATTACTACATTAAAAAAAATCGGGCCTTTTTCAGACGGAGAAAAATAAATCTGGGCTTGAGAATAAATCTTTGAATTGAGGTTCGGGCTCAGATCGGATCGGGTCTGAAGATGACGGGCTCGGACTAGGTAATTTTATGAAATTTAGGCCCGTGCAGACCTCTAATCAAAAAGCACTTCAATAAGCAGAAATAAAACACAAAACCTTTCTTTGAGTGGCATTGCAACGCATACCTGGTACCTAGTGTACAATAAAAAAATAAATTTTTTCAGTGTTCAGCTTTTTGGCATTACAAACATAATAAGGTACGTATAATATATTTTATAGCCGTTTTGATACAGAACGATCGGCTTAAAATATTGTCCCGTTCACTTAGACAAGAGAGAATTAAATTTACTTAGTTATATGATTAAAATGCATTAGAATAGTACCTTGTTACTCTTGTTAGCTTGATCGCTTAGCGGACACTACCCAATGAGCGTTTGTGCAGAGAAATGAGACGTCGCGGCGGCGTTGGGCGTCGCACCGGGAGACCTGATTGTCCCTCCTTCGGCCGTCGTGTCTGGCATGTCACTATTTTTGTAATACGATTTTCCCGAGACACTGCAGTAGTTTTGAAGATGAAAAATAAGATTGCAGTTTGCGCGGCAAGATTGCCTCAGGTCGCCGGTGTCTTATGCATAACTTGCCCCGCCGTACGACGCTGCATTTGTATCATGCATTCTGAGATGAAATTTCTTTAAAGTTATTGTTGTTTTTTTCCTGTTTCTTGCCGCGTCTTTCATGAGATGACTTTTGAAGCAGTAACATTTTGTAAGAAGTTTTACAGTATGTAATACGCCACTGCTGTAATTTTATATCAGAATAAACCTTAAACTTCATTAGCTCGTGATATTTAAAAATATAATACATTTTTTATGTACTAGCAGTATGACTATTCCTATAAATTGCTTAGGATAGAATTATAAATACATAAATAATTTGGGTTATTTGGAATAAACTTGTTAGGGCTACATTATAATAAATTAAATAAAGCGAAGTATTTATTTATAAAAGAATTTTGCAATATGGTTTATAATTACTTCAGCAATATACCATAGTTATAAGCATAACATACGAGATGTCGAAGTAGCTATCAATTATTCTAATTATTCAATATTATTCTTGTGAAACTAAATAATTTGCTATCGTTCATCTTTATAAATAAATGTAGATAGATAGATAGTACACAAATAATTCTTACCATAATGTAATGCAGTACATACTAAAAGAATTTACTTGCTAAGAAACTTTCTTCCTTGGCAGCAAGGGTATTTTATTGTTTTGACAGATATTGATGCAATATGTCAATCAAGGTATAATCTTACGTAAAGTTATGTTAAAAAATTGAATACGCAATGGCTTAACTTTATGGGAAAGTCAGTTGACGTACTCTATAAACACTTGTTAGCTATCTTGGAGAAATCTTTTGTTTTGAATCAGCAATGTCTGACTAGTAACGCGCAATACGATATGAATAGTACCGCATTGGTCCGACTATAGGGTGATCCTGATTATAAGGCAGCCCATAGTTTTTTAATCAGACTTTTGGGAAAAGAATACCACATTTTAAGGGTTATATATGTTTTGATAAAATAAAGAAAATGTAAAGATAGAAAAATATTTATCTCTATCATTTGAATACACATGTATATAAGCATTTAAAATTACGACGATGACAATTTTGACAATAACACTAATAAATTTTGATTTGTAACTAAAAAGATTTGTAACTAAAAAACAACTGCCAGAAACTGCAATTTGTAAACAATGCCATCTGTTGAACGCACTCATTAAAATATATTGTGATGGAAGTAATATAGTCATAGCACTCATCGCGAGAAAGTTAATTAATTGTTCATTTTTTGAGACTCGAATAAAAGGCGACTTCTCTATTTTCGTGTCGTTATTTTTAATGAATATCTTACCTTATAGTCAGGCTAATGCGATATGTATTAAAAAAAATAAAAATAATGTGTTTGATGATAAAAAAACTCTTAATTTGAATTAATACCTATACAACCAACTGATAACGGTTTTGTTTTATCAACATCGATCCAAACACCTTATATTTTAAATTCAATAAAATGTAGTAGTAAAAGAGATCTAATAAAACGACATTTTCTAAAAACAACTACCTCAGTAACTAAGCCATCAGAAGAAATTAATAATGTCGGAATATTGGAAGCGGTAAATAATGGTTGTAATAAAATATTATACAATATTAACGTAAAATAACGGCTTAGTAAAATTTTAGTTGAACCATGGAAGACATTTTGCATTATTACGAGTCGTGTTTTGAGGAGCAGAGATAGACAAGGTTTGCGCAACGGCCTACCCTAATGTGACAGGTGACAAACGCAGCTAATTGACAGTGACAGGTGGATAACCGCGCCTCTAGAAACTGTGTCACTAAGGTGTTCAATTTTGCGCCTGCTATTAATTGCTAAAACTCCGTAACAAAACACACGTGTTCGGAATGAATACATTAACAATAAAGCATATTAAAGCACACGAAACTAGGGCATCCAATCCCGGACCATTTTTACGATCCCGGGATTTCAGGATTCAGTATTTCTCAATCCCGGGATCCCGGCATTGGTCATTAAGTTTAATTTCATGTGTTAAATTGTACATTTAATATTTAATTTGTATCCATTATTACTTTAATTGGAATTTATATATGATTAAATATTTTTTGGGCATTGGAATTTTTTTGTTGATTTAAAATCAGACAGTCATTTACAAAAAAAGAGAAAAAATATTTGAAAAAAGACAAAATGATCAAAATAATTATTATGGTAAGTTTTACCATATTTATCCAAAAAGAGGACATGTCCTTCAATTTGAGATATTGCCCTCCATTCATTTAAGAAGCGGTCTTAATTTGTCTATTTTTTAAATTATTTAAAAACGGCTGTTAGGAAACATGATAAAGAAGGAGACTACAATAAATTCATTTTAATTCTATAGGTTTTTAAAAAAAGCCATGTATGTACATGAAAAAACTTAAGATTTGATAGATGATTTTTTAACATTTACAGTGAATCTCGAAATCCCGGGATTGACTGAATCTCAATCCCGAGATTACGAGATTGAATAATTGAGCGGGATCCCGGGATTAGAAGCCCTACACGAAACCACCCTACGAGAAACGAGAGGATAAAAATACTGATGGAAATGTTTGTTTTGGTATGATACAGTAGCTTATATGATAATTAGTTCGTCATTATCACTTTGTATGATCTCTTAATTCCCACCTAGGACATATATAAATATATTTATATGTATGTCTGCTCGGATTGCAGTTAAAACATTTCACATTATAATTAAAATTGTCCAGACAAGGATTCGAACACGTGGACACTGTGACTGAAAAGGGCGAGTCCCCAAAAGCGTTAACCACAAAGTTATAGAAATATAAAATAAATATGCATAAATTTTGTGAGCAATATCAAAAAAATTACGATTTCAAGGTAAAAATAATATCTTTTCGATGGATTAGGCTGTAACTTTGAGAAAATTCGTTTTTAATATAAAATTAAAACTGATAACTTAGTTATTGCATTGGCTGTGTTACTAAATGTGACATGTGTTTCGCTTCTTTAAGGAGCATCTTCAAACTGACTTATTAAAAAAGGTGTCACATTTATTAACACAGCCAGTGGAATACCAAAGATATCAATTTAAATTTGATATTAAAATAAATCTGTTTCGTAAATATCAAAAATCTTCAAAACAGTATTTTAATTCATTAAAATATATACATTTATAATACAAGCATAACTTTAATGTAACAGCTGTAACGGTATATTAATTTCCCTAAAATAATTTCAAAACCCTCCAAAAATAGCGCCAATAAAATACACTTACTCTCTTAAGAATAAATTGACTTTGTCAGTTTTGTCTGAAAAGGATATTTCTGAGCGAAGTATAAATTAAGTAATAAGATATTTTTTGTTTTATAGCCGTCTAAAAATTATGGAAAATCTTTGACAGATTTTTCATTTTTGTAATGATTTTATGTATTTATTAATTCAAAAGTAATAAAATATTTTTCAATATGCCGTTATAAAACTTAAGCAAATAAAAAAATGTGAATCAATGTTTGTGGTCAAATCATATTGATTATGTTGATGATCTTTACACTTAGTATAGATATATTTTTTTGTAATCTCCTCCAAGTGCATTACACTTGCTGATTGTAATTGATTAGTACAGTTTAAAGAATTATACTTAAGAATATATAATGAGACTTGTTAAGACAGCCACCAAAGTAAATCAATTTATCACGGAGATCTCGAATCGGCGTATTGATATTTGAAAAATAAAATTCAATTGTTCATACAGCACTATCAACTGATAAACATGTGGAAGTAGTACAAGCAAATTGTGTTTAATTTAAAAAATATGATGCATTTCCAACAAGAAGTGACAGTTAACACCTTAAAAGTGGTCGGCGTATTTTGTTAAGATGGCCTTGTTTTATTACAATTTTAAAATATCAATGGGTCAAGGAGAACAATTTGAAAACTTTTGTTAAAAGGTATAGTTGAAAATGTAATTTGGCAGTCAGAAATTTAATGTACTTAAAGAAAATGTACATAAAACAATGTGATGGTATAATATGAGGTGTAGCAATAATTTATCAATTAGTGTGACGTAAAAGGGAAATATAATGAATCGGTCATGTGACTCATGTGCAATTATTCTTAATCTGTAATATTTTAATTTAGTTTTGTTGAATAATTAATATTTTGACTATTAGTATTAACGAAAATGAAGACCGACTAAAAAGCCTGCATTTCTTTACCTGTATTAAATTTCTTTTATGGCAAGTGACCTTCTTATGGCATTTTGCAGTCGAGCGCGCCTATTTTACTGCTACATATTATTATACATAAAACGTAGTACGTACAAATGTATTATTGTTATGAATTTTGTTAGAATAAAGTGTAGAGCCTGAGGCAGAAGGGGCGAAGAAGTCGGAGGGGGTGGATTTCCTGGGGGCAGGGAGCTCGGTTTAAATCGGGGGATGTCGGGGGTGGTCGCTGACTCAGCCCTCTCCAATATAACACAATGGTCGTCGGCTCGCTGCAAAAGCCTACAGGGAATTTAGTTTATTAAATCAAAGCTAAATCCGTAAAATCAATGTCAATAGTTATTACCAGTGATGGTAATACTTTTATTTTACTTTGATCCATCCGGAGTGAGAAAGTGATAGCATTTCAGGCAAAAGCGATAATTGAATAAGTTTTATATATTAATATATATAGGTGTTTGTCTATCTAACGCATTTACATATTTAGTTAAAAATTACGAAATATAACTTTTTTTTTCCGTTAATATTGCAATAAGTTTAAGTTAGATTACTTATCCAGTTTTATATTTCTACGTGTATAATTAATTACTTTGAACCAATAAAACACATATCATGACCAAATGGTAGTAAATATTTTTAAATTTATTTGCTGTTTATAATGTCATTAAATTTTAACATTGAATAATAAATTTCAATGATTTACAGAAAAGAGCTAAGCCACATCAAAGAATTTGGACAAGTAGGACTACCACCTGGTAATTTAAAGTATGTACAATTATTATTGTATCGATATTTGCAACTAATGATAAAGTATTTTTGATAAAAGCTGTACATTGATATTTATACTAAACATACTAAGATCGATGATTTATTAATTATATTGAAAATTTTTGGAAAGGAGATACTAGCTACATAGATATTGTACATTTTTATTTTACGATAATAAATAAACATTACTTGCCGAATAAGCAAATAGAGGATTTTGTTTGAGCAATTCAATGATGACGGAATGGGCGGGAAAATGTTTAAATAAGGAAGAGTTAAGAATCTGACGTTACGGCGAATAGGTCGCGACTCGAACAAAAGATGCCTCCACTCGTTCCATTCAGGCCGTTGATGAGATAGAGCCACTCGAGCTTTTTTTATTCCCCGCCGCAGAAACTGCCTTCAATCTCTCTGCCAGGCGAACGTGAACACTTTTTACTTATAAAAGGAAACATGTGCCGAGTCCTCAGCACGCCCACATCGCGGCCTTATTCTTGGAGGGATTATTTTTAGGCTGCGTATAATTTTTCGCTGCCATGCTAACACGGCAGAAGTTTAAACCAACATTTTGATATGTGTAAATATCATCGTTGTAAGATTGGTTCTTTGGATGTCATACTCTACGAAATTGATGCATTTTATTTTTTCCTAAATCGTAGAAAATAAAATTTTATAGGGTAAAATAGAAACTGATTTATTTGATAATGTGATTTGTATTTTTAATAGCAGTATCTATAAGTCAAAAAAATTTACACTAGTCTATAATTCTCTTTGGCATAAATAGTAAAATTCAACAGATCAGCTGAAATGTTGTTGATTTTTTGATACTATAAAGTCGAAATCGATAAAATTTGGATAAATAAAAATTAGATTATTTAAAAAAAAAAAATATCGACAGATTATGCTTCTGATCTATTAAACATTCCGTTTGTAAAACGGAAATTCTGCGCTTTTAAAAATCCCATCGGAAAATGACGAAAAAATTAGTCAATCAACTATAAATATAAAAAATGAAGGATCATTTTTACTAGCACCCTATACGGTGGGTAATTATTAAAATTATATTTTATGAATAAATAGTAAAAGCACACTCCCTGGGCGACATCAACCATTATAATTTTATGAAAAATAATATGTATTTTATTTATATAAATGCATATTCATGTCTTTCCTCCAATAATTGACAGTTGACGCCAATCTAGTAATGAATTAAAAGACGTTAAAATGATTGAAGTAAACATATAAATATATAAGCAATGAATATTTTAAGCAGCCGAAAATGACCGTTGACACCCAACACGGGGTATTTCATTATAATATCTGGCTAGATATGAGCTCAGAGAAGTAAAAAAATGTTAGTTTTTATTAAAAAAATATGTATGTAATACAGAATTGCAACGTATAAAATAAAATGGCGCGAAAAAACACCACTTCAGTCATTTAGCGGTGTGGTAAACATATTTGATATTATCAATTTAGGGAAGTATTTTAAAGTTCAAAAATTCCAACGCGTTTATACTGGCAACACTAAACGTTTAATAGGATCATTGAAATTTTTATTAATGACTCGCATAAGGTGAATGTTCGCTAAAGCGCAAAATTAGAACGGTTCGTACTAAAAAAATCGTAATGATGAATTATTATTGTTATTTTTAAAAGAAAAAATATTTTTCAAAGGTTTTCAGCTTGGAAAAGAACGGTTTTATTAATTTATTGGGATATAACCAATGAATGAATAAAAATTAGATGTTTATCGAAAACTTGCATGATTTTTTTTATTGATGTTGTATGTAACAATATTTCATAGCGTTTTTAGTTCATTTTCAAAGAATATACCATAGAAAATGGCGTGTACCATTAATGTAAAAAAAAATGTAGTAATTTTCGTGTCTAAAATGATATATGGATGATTAGAAACTCGTGTTTTTTTAAAATAAAGATTGAACTGTCTTTGACACAAACGGTGTCAGATATCTGTTTTATAAAATATAAAGAAAAACGATGCAGTTATAATATATTGAATCAGATACAATCCTACCTGTCGGCCAATGTCAGAACCGTCGACAGAGCCATTCTAGAAATAATCCTCAGACAGCCAGTTTATTTCGGTTAGCAGTGCAAACTGTTTTACTGAATATTCAATAGTATTCCGCTTGATAGCGTATTATTGTGTTTCTATTTCCGCCAAAAGAAACTTTATTGGTGAAAATATTTTGCGATTGGCGGTGACAGAATGCATTGATGTATCTAGGTTATTGCGGAGGCAGCACTCATAAGTGTCAATCAAATTAAGCTCCAAGCAAAAAAGCTAGTGATGAAAATATTTTCAATAGACGCATTCACACTCACTATAAATGGGTGTATGTATACTAATTGCAAATATTTCAATAGGAACGATATTAAAAAATGAAATATTCTTTTGATATCATACTGGCTCCGCATATTTCTAAGTATGATTGGCATATTACGATAGTTTTGAATAGATACAATTCTCCTAGAGTACATAAAAGATTATGGCTGATTATGAATAATGGTGAAAAGAACCAATGTTTTAACAACATTTAAATAGACAATTTGTGTATTTTATTCGATTCAGATTTATGACACCGATTGGTAGCAAACCAGGTATATGTAGTGCGTTCAGAACTCAAATAGATATATGAATTTGTGTCAGTAGACATTTGTGACTGAAATGTTTTCAACGCTTCCTACTACACTACATTCCTACTACTTAATACTCCTACTAGAAATATTCCTGCTTGGGACTTTATTATAACATTTATTAGTAGTGGATGTTGTTAAAAGACTGAAGTTATATTTAACACAGTGCTTGTAAGTACAAATGTTATACAACATAATAGGCATAATGTTACAACTTTATTAATGATACAGCTTAAAAAACTAAAAAAATACCGTTTACTTCTATTGACTTGCATAATTTTTAATTATATTTATTAAAAACACAATGCCAGCATTTTTTTCATACTCGCCCACTAACAGCATTTTAACGGTGAATATTTTAACAATTCGTAGTGAATGGGATGCTATTTATAAAATTTTTGAATAATAATTAATTTTCACGAGTTTTCGCTAAGTTTCAATTAACGGAATTTTACATTAAGTGGTATTCTGTTCATTTATAAGTGTTATGTAAATAGGAGAGAAATATTTATTACAACGTTACATAAAATTTCTAAATAAAATAGTCAATGTGGTCGAATTTTATACGATACAGAAAACAGATATGTACCCTTTTTTGCCGGATTTTTGTTGAGAGTAGCGTATTGTCGATGTATAATTACTTGTTTAAAGTGGCACTGACCTCTCTTATCCTAGACATAAACAGGGAACGTGGTTTTTCAAAGTGAGGATGTAACAAGTTTGAAATGGGATTTAGATAAATGTTTGGATAAAGCGCAAACCATGTGAACAATTAACCAATAGGGAACAATGGAGACAGCCTAACCAATATTAATGGGTTTACTGGAGAGCAGTACTCGAAGTTTCTTTGCGAGCTTCTTCATAATGAGAATGTATGGAAAACTGAAAATACTAGCGAATTGGCACAATCTTTTATGATTTTTCGAATTCTTTACAATTAAATGATGTTTAAATTTACTTGCATCCTTTGAGTCCACAAAATATCATTGCACTATTTGAGAAATTTTAGTTGAACAACAATCCAAAGCAACAGTCATGATCGAATGTCAAATCACTATTGTATTCAACTCATATTCAACTTTGATTCCAATTAAGTATGGAATGTTTTTGTAATTCGTACACATTTTATTTCAAAGACCTGGAATTCATTATTATAAAATAATTTGAAGACGCTTCGTGACACTGTAATAGCAATAATTTTTCGATATTAATTTAAAGATTAAGAACGATTTATTTAAAAAAGAAAAGTCCATATTTACCGTGGTATTGTGTATTGTTTGAATTGATACAATAAATAGTTTGTTATAATTTTTATGTAAAACAGCACAAAATATTTCACGGAATAATTGTAATTTCGGTATTTTTTTTTTATATTTCATCGATTGAGTTGATAATTAATTATCATGTGGGAATACGAATTTTGTTTTTAACAGATATTTTCTATGGAACGGAAGAATAAATACATTTTTACATGAGATTATTGAAGATCATGACTTTTTCATATTAAACACGTATATTATGGAATTGCATTTCGAATTAGGTCAAGGTAATTATAATACAACGTGAAGCGTATAGACTTTACGCATAATTTATAATTATATGCGTAGGTCAAACATACTCTATGTTTGAAAGCGAATATAAAAAGTGATCCAAATGATATTTTTTACTAGCTGTATAATTATAGAATCGTAATAGCTACATTTTATGTGTCGTATCCCAAAATAATCAAAATCAACTCATGTGATATGTGATGTAACAAAAGTGTGATAGCTTTAGCGAAACAGTATCAACAATCTATTTGTTGACAGGCCCCTTGAGAGGGTTTGTTGGAGCACCACTCAGGGTCGTCATTGGATGAAGAGAAGGAGAATGAGGGTTTTCTCTACTTTCGAGGCCTATCAGAGATTCGATAAGAGTTTTCCCAAGTCCTTGGAAATCTTCTCATAAAGTAAAAGTGGCATACCAACAACTGGTAATTATAATGGATACTTGTACATACTACGTCAATTATGTGAAACAGACAAATGAAAACTGTATACGTGCAATAAATTTCCTCATAATATCTTGAAAAGTTTCTATCAATTCAATTTCAACTTGTGAGACACGAAAGATTTATAATTGTATTTATTAAATGGGTTGAATTTAGTTTTCATTATGTAAGGGATATTAAAAGGTTTTTGTAATTTAAAATTTAAATAAAATATTCTTGATTGAAATCAACTACAGTGGAACTAAAAAAACATATTTATAAAACAACATCACTAAAAGAATTTTCAATTATCCCCAACCATGTTCGCTTCTCCTTAGGAGCGTATGGACTCCTAATGGAGCATCTAAGTTTGCTTTTCCTTAGAAGATATGGACAGAATAGTGGAATTATTAAAAGGCTAGTATTAAGCTTCCTACACCGTATTTTAAAGATCGGGTGGGTTGGAAGGAAATATAAACATCACACACACCCATGTCATTTAACACAAAATCCATAAATTTGTTAAAAAATCAATGTATGACAGCGTCAGATCGGGGACTCTAACATGACGATACCGTAACCAAATAAAACGAACGGCCAAGAGGGTTGACTACTCGGCTAAAAAAAGGTTAGGACTCTGGATTATTCCAGTACAATGAATGAAAATATTCAAGTCTATGGTAGTTAGGAGCCGATCGTTATTAAGTATGAGGAGTCGTTTTGTTGAATGAAATTAAAATATGTCACAGACGACGAGCGATCATACAAAGTGACTTTTGCCGGGGTATATTATTTGTTTCTCCATTTGAGAGTGAATCAAAATAAATTTAAGGGTTCTCGAGAGACCCCAAGGCTTCGATGTCGCCGGTTTCAGTGACAACCGAAGCGTGTTCAGTAGATAGCATATAAATCGAAAATCGAGCACGGACAAAGGAATAGCGATGTTTTGATCTAGTGAAAGGTCAGGCTTCGCGATAAGGCGAGCCTTATATTGTGGAGGGGAGGGGTGCAAAGAAGTATGGCGGGCGGTGCCACGAGAAACTCTATTGACTGTGAAAACCTCAGCACTCTTTTGATGTCAGTAAGTGATTGCTTCATGATGTAATAGATGCGTTTTTTATCGTGGCCCATTTGAATATTTGATTTCGATATATGATATTGGAAACTAACTAAAGTAGAAATATTCAACCATTCAGAGCCAGCTTAATGGTGAACATGTGAAAGAATTTTGAGAATAATGTGTTAAATATTCGACATTAATAGTTACGCATCAATGCCCATGCCTGCCTGCCGTTTCTAATGATGTTCTGATCGTCATCAATATTAATAAAATTATTAAACTTGAATGCATATACTTAATGACTTTTTCGTATAATGTGTTAATAAAGAGATTAATGACATCCATATTGAATAAATACCATTTACCTGAATTGTTTTGTTTGTGCTGATTTAATATTTATTAGTAACATAATAATATCAATCAATTAAAGAAAATAATACATAGACGAGAAGCATAAACTTGGTTTTTTAGCATAAACAGTCATCCAAATGTAAATTTCATGTCTCGAAGTACGACATCGGTCAAATAGGAAATATTTAAAATTTACACGTATTGGATGGAAAATTTATTTCATTTAACTGCGCGTATGGCCGATAATTAATCGATAAATAAGTAATAAATGCTGGAAAAACGAAATAACCTGAACAGTCTAAATAACTGTAAGAATAAAAGAAATTTTGTTTGGAATTTGGTCGAATTACTGAATGTAAATAGTAAAAAAGAAAAGTGATCAGCTTTTTTCGCCGTTGTAAGTGCATGCTAATAATTCCAAAGAGAAAAAGGTAGAACAATATTTGGATTAAATCGATTTCTGGGCGCTCGTCATTAATCGGAGGACTTGCATTCTAGCTGTGAGTTTAAATCGTTTTATCCTTTTTGCCGACAGAAAGCACACGAAAGTTTGAATGGTAAGCAGGAAGCTGATAGAAAATCGCATGCAGAAGCAAGAAAGGAAAAACATCTTCTAGCTCCGGTGTATTTTAGAGCACTTACTTTGTGGCAAACCAATTTGAAATTATCGCCGTAGCAGCTTGCAACTCGAACAGGAGATAAAAAACAACCAACTTCACTTTAAAAGCCATTCGCGTCGGGTGACAGATGGTGGTTTTGTAGATATCAGGGGGCTTCAATCAGTTTTCCTTCACCTTTTCATAAGTAAAATTATCGATGAATATCAGGTAAGAATTTGTTGTCATTTATTTTCAATGTGAGATGTATAAAATTTATCGTTTTCTATTTTCTGTGTTAGAGACTTACCGATACTATTTTCTATTTTAAATTAATTTCATTACAAAGAATCAAACAGTATATTCTATTTAATTTAATTTTATTGAATACATCCTCTATAACGTTGTTATTTATGGATATTTTTTACCCTCTTATACTGTATTATACAGTGCTAGAGACGCACCGATAGCATTTCCCATTTTAAATTAATTTTATTATTCACAATCAAACAAGCAATTAAAAAAATGTATATTGTACACATCCGCTATTCCTCAGTATACAATAATGTTGCTATTATATTTACGGATAATTTTAACCCTATCATGGTTTATTATAATTAACGAGGTATGCATTAGTATTCACATTACTCACATTTTATTTTATCAAATGATTATTTACTTTACAAATTTTTTTATAAATTATCTGAAAATTATTGCCACAAGCCCAATGTTTTATATACCTTCTGATTAGTCATAAATAATTTATGCTCAGTTGTATTCTCTTTAACAAGCCTCAACCTGATATTATTATGAAATTGTAGTACGGGTAATTTAATATTTTAAAAAATAAATAAACCTATTCCACTTTATTGTGCTGATGAAGTAGAAGCATTGAAGTAACGAACTTTTGATTATTTATTGGTATTGGTAAATAAAATATTATTTAAAAAAAATCCTGTTTTATTGTTTTTGTCATCGGCGCTACAAAGATGTCAGTATTTGGCCATGAGCAATATATCGGCGATTACTCCCATTGAATACCTAGCCACTAGCCATCTTTAAATAAAATGAAATGAGGATAAATTTTGTGTCAGTGACATCTATTAATTAGAAAAAAAACATTAATTTAAGTTTTCAGTAATATTATTAACCGATTCATTTTCCAAATTCGAGCAAACTGGATTTTATAAATTATTCAAATACTTTAAGAGATTTAAATAATTATTTTTTCTCATTGACAGCCGCACTGAAATAAAACATTCAGCTTTTTCCTTCCCCTTAGCACATTGATTCCCGGAGCCATGTTTTCATGTGATACAACAGCCATTGCTTGAGTCCCGGAACCGTGTTTTCACGTGATAGACTATCAAAAACATTCATATTTGAGTCATCAAGCGATACGTGTTAAAAAGGAATCCTGTTCAATACTTAAAACTTTCCAAAACATGCATCTAATTCGAGTTACCACCAAAACAAGCTTTCATTTTATCGACTTAAAATCTCAATCGAATTTCAGTTTTTTAATATTCCCCCTTCTGGAGAAGATATTACGGTGACGCTGAGTTCACTGCGAGCTAGAGTTTTGCAAGATATACAAAACAGGTTGTCGGGGGATATGTTTAATCACATATTGATAACGATACCGTCAACAGAAAAAAAAATTAGCCCTGTAGCAAAGTGTGTGCAAAGCACAAGAAAAGGAGTGAGACTCGGTACATGTGTAAACATTGTTTTGTGGCTATTCACAAAGGAAAATGTAGGCAATTTTAATTAAAAAAATTAAATATTATAATGTTTTAAACAATTTCGCAAAGTTTCATTTGATTTCATTCACTATTTCCATAGTTATAACACTTTTAGTAAATGTTTAAGAAGAATGATATTTCTTCGAAAATGGGCCGGGCACACGGGTTATTTTACCTGATTTTAGCCGGAGCTGATAGTGTTAAGTAGGTACAAAAGATTAGGCTAAATATTTTAATGGCAAATTTTCAGAGCACAGCTCATTACGGATATAATCCTATAATTAGGATTATTATAGTTGTACAAATCCCTCTTACTTAAATTCAAATTGTTAGATTAACTTAAAACTTAGATTAAATTGTTGAATGAGCACTATTTCTTGTTACTTTTTGTAAGAAAGAGCAAATTAAAAATTTATCTAATGATGCATTACAAGATTAATGGTTTTAAAAATCGTATAAAAAAATATCGCAGTAGCTCTGGAAAAGAATGTTATATTAGAAATATTATTAAGAAAATCGATATTGAATATTTTATGTCATCAGTCATCAGGTATTAAGCAATAGACTAAAACCATATAAACCAAAAAAATAGGCAAAAACCATATAACTGGAGGTTGTTACGAAATTCTAACAATTCCAATTTTTGCGTTTCTGTATGACTTTTTAAGGTTGTATTTTAAAATAGAGTTAATGAAATTGTGGTTTTTATAAACAGTTTAACTTGTCAACTGCAAAATGTAGGTATAGTTTAAGATATAAACTGAGGGTGCATGACGGGATTTAAATATATTTCTATGTCTTTCGTCAATAACAACCTGGGCTTCAAAGGTGAAACTCGGATCGTTATTAAAGAAATATATGAAAATGTACAAAATTTCAACAATTCAATAAATACTCCGTTAACCGGCTTGTGATAAGGTAAAATTATGAAAGTATATAATTAGTTCTACAAGAATTAATTATAAACTTCATGCTTCGCCAGATTTTACAATGGAGTTGAAGATGGCACCAAGTAAAGAATAGATTTTTGTGTAGCAAAAAAGTAGATTAAAAAGTATAATTACTCCAAAATACAATGAGATAGTAGATAGAACTCAAATTCATCAAATCGAAATGAAAAATACCTTTAATTGTAAGAAAGCATAAACAATACATTTTTCAGTTATCTAGCTAGACCAAATGAAATTTTCCGTGTTAAAAATCATATAAATGTGTCGTTAATATCAAATATTTGCGTGTAAGCATAGCGTATAATAAAGCATGCATAATTTTGCATGTTGATTTGATTGCAGTTTACAGATGAAATGATCAGAATTTTCCCAAAATTTTTGATCTATTTCTAGCTTAAAGGCATTCTCGTATGCCTATAATTTTCGGAATGCTATACATAATATTTTTTAATTTCGCCACTTGTTACGCATAAAGCGCAAAATACGTTTGAAATTCAAAAACACTGTACAGCAAGGTAAAAAATCATCAAACACACTTTTTTTGGCTACAGAAAAATAAAAATATGTAACAAGAGCATTTGTCAGCGACAAAGATCCAAACAGGCATATCCTTCCTTTGAGTTGATTTAAACTTGAAGAGACTTTCGGCGGTTGGTTGTCTCCCTCAAGAGTGACAAAGTGGGAGAGGGTGGGCAAATTCAGTCGCGTGTCGAAAATTTTCAATCAGTTACAACAGGGTGTAAAAGAAAAATAAATGAAAAGTATAAATAATTGACATTGCAGCTGATTACTAATTTGTCAGATATTTTAAAAACTTTGAGGTTTTTATGCTTGAGGAATAAATTAAGCTGATTAAAAAGTCTCAAGAAGAGAAATACAAAGACCCCTGTAGAAAATCTCAAATTTTTAATTAAAAAGATAAATATTTCATATTGACCATGGCAACAGTTGAATTTGCAACTTTCTGAGCGTTAAACAGAATTCTTAGCACTTAGCTAAAGTGACCATCAAATGTAAGTAATATATCAAATCAAAAAAGTAATACATCAAATGTAAGTAATCCCAATATCACAAAAAGTGGTTGTTGTTTTATGATATTATTTTGTGAACAAGTGTATTTTTATTAAAATCTTTTGTATTCCTAAATAAAAATATCATAATGTTAACTGCTCGAATCTCTATCTTTCTAGTTTCTAAGAAATTCAACGTCTTGCCTGGCACCCACCTCCATCAGCTATACTGGGGGTACCCCGTAACACAGCCGTCTTAAGAGCTTTCAAAACAAGATCAAACACGTTATAATATGTATTGAGTTTATTCCCTATTTGTAATTATTAATTTATAAGCTAAACATTTAATAAGAACCTCATATCACTAACAAATATGGTTAACAGGCCCGACGCTAGACGTTTCGCTGCCTCGGGTAAGATTGTATTTTTGTGACCAAGACTGTGAAGGCGCCATTCTAAATTATTGCTACAGATGGTCACCTGCTACGTCTATGCGTTACGCAAACACTGATGATCAGGATAGAAATTTGACATATAGAGACTGCTGATTATTAGCCAATTATTTATATACACTTGTAATGCTTATCAATGACAATACAAATTCATAAATTGCCTTCAACTATGTCTATCCAGTGTTGCTCAGAACTTAGGATTTCACCTGATAATATTCATTCATCTTGACTTAGCTTCCAGCTTAACAGTTTTTTGCCATGCGCGACCCATCCGTATTATGTACATGGCCCAGCTTTTAATGTTGAATTTGAATAACATAATATATATTCATGAATAATTTTCTCTTTTAGATGTAAAATGGAAACCACTCTTTTGCAGTTTTGTTAAAAGTAAATGATTTGAATTCAATAATTTCAATATGTTTCTGAAGATCATCCGGCGAAAGAAAATATACTGGAGTCTGTGAAATGTTAGCTATTCGACCCTTTGATTAGTACAGCACTGGCTGCCAGGGTAGTTAGGCGTAAGGGCGGGTGTCTGTGGGCGTAGCAGGGGAACAAAGCCGCCCGCGGGCCGGGCGTGGAGCACCACTTGATGGCATTATAATATTCTATGCCTAAGACGTCTTAAGTGGCGAGGAATTCAATTCTCTCGACACTCACTTCGCAGACTTTCGAAATAATGTCGCGTTCTGCGTAAGACTAGTGCTATCTTCTAATGGGTACGTCTTCCCCTCAATCACGCCTAACGACTCAACGAGTGTCTGCCTCAATGACGTATTTTTTGGAGACGGTGACGCGACCGTATAAATTAATTAAAGTATTTTCACACAGCCTCAAAAATTAACATGACAGATTGTTACGATACCGTGGATTAGATATATTTCAAACGTGGAACACTTTCCGTCTGTATTGGTAAATTAAACATTTCTCAATGATCTACTATATTGTAGAAGTGAACGTGCTTTCATATTTCAAATATGTAGCACTTTCCGTCTGTTTGAAATTAATCTATTCTCATTGATATTGTATTATAATAATTATATTACATTGTAGAAGTGAATTCAACTTTCATATTTTAAATATGGACAACTTTCGGTCTCTTTGATGAAATTAAATCATTCTTGTTAATCTACTACATTGTAAAAATGAACGAAAACCTGCCTTTATATTTCAAACGCAAATTGATTTTTCAATATTATGAATATAAATTCAAAGGTTTGATGCCTGTGGTGTTTCTATCCACTATCAAAAATGCGAATCGAGATCCTAAAGATGGATCGTAGCGAGATTGACTAGCTAACTAATAGTCCATTTATAATCCCGTCACTATATCCTTGTCCAATGAATAATAATCACACGCAAAAATGATTTCTATTAGTATGCTTCATTATGTGTCCATATGATCCGCATGGGAGCTAACACGGTTTCTCGCTATGAAAAAAATGGAAAAACATAAAATATTACTTCTGCCCGAATATTTTTCTCTTTTGGGTTATGTGTAAATACTAATTTCTTATGAAGAATGTTTACATTTTTTAACGTAGCTAGGTATTATTTACAGTCACCGGAAGACCATTGAAATTTCTTGATGTAGGGCGGCGCCCTCTCTTGTGCGTTAACAAAAACATTTCCGGAAGTGTTCGCAGGCGAAAATTAAACTTAACAATGGCAAAAGGGGGCGGACAATGACGCATAAGGATATGGGAGTGTTATATTCAAACTTAAACTGTGTGCCATACAATTGTTTATGTTGCCTTACTTTATCAAATAGGAACCTGTTTTGTAAGGCTCGATTAAAAGGAGCTCATACGAACTCGCGCCAAAGTGTGCTTAGGTTTAACAATAGCCGGAAATGTATGAATGCAATCAATTTCCAGAATGAGTGAGAATTTACGTTTGACTAAACACAACAAACACCGAACGCCATCGTTAAGTGCCAATAAATTTATGATAACACAATAAAATTATAATGATTAATTTGTATTTTATTACAGCGTAATTAATTTTGATGTGTTATTGTCATTGAAAGGTGGCTATACAATTGAGATATACTAAATATAATATAATTGCTTATGTTAACGTAATAATCGGCCTGTATTTATTTGTTGAGTAAGTTTTCAGTAAAATATAAAAATCTTCAGTATGTATGCCGTCAGTTACTAAACTACACGTCCATTTTTTCGAATTGAAAAGTCTTGGTTAATGAAATTTTGTATGTAAATAATTATGCTTAAAATTTATATAATACAATGCAATTTAAAAATTACCTTTTGTGTAGTCCCATACAATTATTTCATATGAAAGTTTTATGTTTCGTAGTTGATAGAGTAACTGTGATTACATATTTAAATGTTTACTATCAGAACCATATTATCTTTATATACTTCTTTGTAAATAAAGGTAGTAATTCCGGAATTTAAAGTTATCAGCCAAATTCGGTGCTTACATGTAATTTGACGGTGTTGGCGGAGGGCCAGTTTATCCTGAAATTTGTGCTTTTTAGCCCGCAAAACATTTCAGCTTGTCACATTTCCATTCATTATTTTCTTCCTCCTTTATTTAGTCTATGCAACTCCGCGAAATGAAGGGGTGGGTTCGAAAAGCTATAGACGTAAACTTCTTAAAGCCAGACCAACAAATCTTGCAGAAATACCTTCAACTTTAGGTACCACTGTGAATTTCTTAGACACATGCAGAATTAATCTTAATTCATGAATTTGTCAGACGCATTAGAATTTTTAAAACACAGTCATGTTTTTATTGTCACATAAATGTATATAGCATTTAGTAAATGAAAGAATATTGAATTTATTTAAATTTTATTATTAAAAACTAAAATAGCCATGATTGCTCCATGATATTATTGATTGTTATCAATCGGACAGCAGTTTTAATGAATTTTAGAAGGCAAACGTGTTATAATAATTACTATTTTTATATCTGATTTGTGTACGCAACAAATTTAAGTGTTTTAGATAGTTTCGTAGTAAGATCCAAAAATAACGTTTTTAATGGGAAATAATTTTTTCATAATTATCGTGATTGCATTTTTTTGTAGGTTTCTTTCAAATTTAAAAATACTCATTTTTAATAGTGGAAAGACAGGCGATAATATTTAGGAAAACGTATTAGCAAAAACGCAGAATGACAATATAGGCAATTAACGCTTGATTTTTGCTTACAATAAGAATACTCGTATATTATTGTAAAGAACAGAATGATAAATTAGATTTAATAATGTATTTACATTGATAAAAAGGATCTTCAAAAGCCACACCTAAATGTCGGAGAATTGTGAATTGATGAGAAGTAATTTTAAGTTTTTACTTAATATAAACAAGTTGCAGCTGCACTGATAAATGGCATTTGTTTAAAACAGTTGCAGTTAATTCGTCCTCTTCTTAATAGGAACGAGTACAGATAAATAAAAATGTCCCCGTACACTTTTATCTTGAGAGAGCATGGCCGTCAATCGATGTTGAGTTTTCGCGTGTTTGTAAAGACTAGAAATGAAGTTTGGTCGCAATAGTTCTCTCTCTCAATGTCATTTCCTTATCGTGCTGCCAAAATACATTTCATGTCGGTTAACTGTCTACCTGTAATACACATAAACGAGTGGAAGGTAATACAAATAAGAGATACTTATCTTTCATATGAAATAAACAGTTTGAAAATATTTTTCGAATGCAATACAATTGTAAATAACAGTGCTCAACTATTTACTTCATGTCGATTTTATTTTTACTATTTTAAATTGCTATAGTTTCATTTCATAGAAGTACTTTGGAATTCCACTCTACGGCTTGTTATCATATTTTAAATTTAATTATATTGAAATCTCCATTCCTTAACAGTTTGACTTCCACGAAAAAACAAATTAAATGGTCATAATTTAAATCAATTTTTCGTCAGAATTCAGAATCAACTGTTGGTAAGAATAAAAATATAAACGGTCTGAATAAAATTGTTATGAGGTCAGAATAAAAGGTTAGGTTAGCTAGGTTAGAAATACTGACTTCAATTATTTATTCTGCCCTCTGTAATTCTGACCGATACATTATGACAATTTAATATAAATTTTGACCAACGTATTAAAATTTATGATAGAAACTGTATTAAAATTCTGACCAGAAGAATGCGAGCCTTATTTTTAGTTTATATTATTTCGTAAGTTTAACTTGCCGTTGTATGTAATGTTATGATTATCTTTTTGATTGCGACGGCAGTATTATGTTTCAGGACTTAATGAAAGGTTCTTCTTCATGGTCCTTTTCCTCACTGGTGACGGTCACGACCTCCACTTATCTCCACAACTATGTGTCCCTCGACGATCCTTCGGCACTCCACTGCTCTGAGGGCCATCGGTAAAGAGATTCTCGTGGCGTCCTTCGTCTGGTCACTCCAGCGAGTCGGGATCTTTCCGCATCCCCCTTTGCCTTCAACTTTTACAGTGACCACGAGTTTCTAAGGTAAGTGACATAATTATAGATGTTTGATATTTTGCGTTTGTGATATATTTCCCGTATATAAATATCATATTAAATCACACCAGTTATGGTTTAGAGAAATTCACATGTAAAAGTTTTGAATTTAATATCTGTAATATTTAGATACTATGATTATTAGATAACAAGTCAATTGTTGCCATGCATCATATGGTTTTCGGGTCCCCGTGTTCTATTTAATGACAAGAAAAGTAGCTTCAGCATTCTAAGTAATTGAATATCAATTTGAGAAACATCTGCTGCTGAAAAGAATTATTTCGACACTATACGAATTAGGAGATTAATAATAGTCAAGAAAGAAAGGCGTAAACATTTTTTATTGATATAATGTGTCATCGTAATATCAGTAAAATGTATTGCTGAGCTATATTAAATTTAACGATTTTTTGACATGTAAATGAAATTTTATTTTATTTTAATTGTGATTATATATGATTTTAGTAAATCGATAGCATAAATCTAAAATGTTTTTAACAGCAATCGAATTGTATAATTTGCTCATGGTAGAGTATGGATGAAAAGTTGGCATAAGTTGTGCAATTCAACTGCGTCGTCTTAAGAATATTAAGTAGAGTAGGTGCCATTTCACCCTACTATCCCCTCAATTCTCCCCATCGTCTCCTGGACACTAGAGTAAAAGTAAAGTTGTGCCCCAAATGAATATTTAGCGTGGGAAGCGGGCAGATGAACTTGAAACGAAAAATTATATCGACCTACGTATTGTGCTGAAATGGAGCCGGAGATGTTTACAAAGACGTGTTAAATTGTACCAAGATTTTAAATAACGACGTTTCAATTTGATTTACACATATCTAGAGAGCATATTTAGTTGTATAAAATATTAAACTAAAAGATAGGGATTGGGAAAGAAATGGAAATATAGACTATCTCACCCACAACTAAACTTACCTATGTAAAAACTTTTTGTTTGATCTATTATATTTAATGATTTTGATGTTACTTCTGCTAAAGATGACGTGGACACCAAACAGCACTATAAACATATCCCTAAAGGCTCAACCATTTGCGACTGAGACTGAGCTGGTTATATGAATGAATCGACATCAAATGTCGCAGGAGTTGATCATAAATATATCGATCTTCAGTTACAAGCCATAAATGACTAAATAATAAAAATGCAGCATCTCAAACTTTGTTTAAAGAAAGTTTCCTTTTTAAAAAAGAAAACATCGCTATAAAGTTTCAACAGTGCTAATAAAATGCTTATATTAATAACACTATCATAAAGCGAGTTTATTTAGTTTGATGTGTAAAGCTTTTATTACAAACAATTTATTTTATTTATAATTGTAAATTACAAAAAAAAAATATTGTGCCTTATTTTTCAAGCCAACTTCAATATCGACCATTCATTTAGTTTCCACGAAATTTCAGTAGAGGCCTCAATAAAAGTTATCAGTAATTATTATTGATGTACAAATAATAGTTTTTCATTTCTCATAATAATATATAGAGACGCTTTTGTGAAATATTATATTATACTTCATGTTGGCAATTTTTTATAGATGTATTTAATTAATCAATAAAATTACAATAAACGTAAACTTTGATATTTACATAGTTATGATGTTCTGTTACATTTTGGATTTAAAAAAATCATTTAATTAGTGTAACTATTATTTCAAAGATGGCAGTAGTTGATTTTGCATAAAAAAATAGCGTTGAACTATCACGAAATAATATAATAATATTGTTTTCAAATTGAGTTAATCGAAAGATAAGTTGACTGTATATTGGAGACGATGTCTCTTGGTTCTTCCCCATTCAACTTTCTTCTTACACTGCTTCATTCGGACAGAGAAAAGTTGTTTAATTTTTGGGACAAGAGCCGTGTGGATACTTCTACTTTGGGCACAGCTGCCACTACCTGTTTTATTATTGAAGATTTATTGAGAAAAGATTCATTAAAAATTGAGAGAAATTTTCGATTTCAAAATATTCTGCAAAGTTATTCAAATCAAAAAGTTTGATTATAGCGTATTATTAATAATTGAAAATGATTAAACCATTTCGTTTTACCATATTAATGTTTGTCAATTTATAGTAACAATGATTTTCATGCGTTGTGATATAAGTCATTTAGTATCCAAATGTTTTTATTTACAACACAACGAGGAAAATATATTAAATGTTGTCTACATATTTTTAATTTCTGGACAATTTTTAATACGTTTTTTTTGCACAACGAAGATTGAATCACATATTTTATAATCACATCTTTTCATCGACTAAAGAAATCCTTATCCTCTATCTGTCAAAAAGTTAAATGTATTCATTTATTATTTTACGAATAGAAAGCAAGAGGCGTTTAGACAAGCAGACAAGCAACAGATTTATAAAAATGACATGCACACGTTACTTTAAAAAATTGCAACATTGTTATGGAATGAATGGATTTAACTGATTTCCATTTGGTAATATAGAAATTACGTTTAAAGTAACTTAAACCGCTCCAAATAATTATTCATTTTCACCAAAACATCCCTTACGCCTCTTTGTTTTACAAGCATGATGAAATGAAAAGAACCATGTGAAAAAATATTTCACAATGAATTATATATATATATATAACCAGACCGCTCTGTAGACGCTTTATTATTATCACAAGTAAGTATGAAATTTTCTCATGGCGTAGCGTTCGCGGTGTGAATAATGCACACATATACTTTAGACATTCAGTACTTCAATTTCAATACTGTCATCTATGACGCGTACGGTTGTACTAGTTTTAGATAATGACTGTTAGAAAGAACCAATATCGTCATTTGATCTAGTTAATTTATAGTTAGTTGAATTTATAATAAATAATTTTATACGAAATAGCATATATATTAAATATTTTGAGAAGCAGTAGAGCAAGTGTCAGGAAAGATAGTGGCACGAGTAGCGTCTTACCTGCAGAATTGATTGCTCCAATTTTATTGTTATCACTGACGTAAAAATTTATTGAGACACTTTTGCTTTGCACTGCTTTTACCGAACATGAGAAAAGCTCGAGAACGCACTCACCTGAAAATTATTTTGATAAAAACTTGGATTTATGTGTGCTGCAATAGCGTAAAACATAATAAAATGTAATGAAAACTTCTAAAGTTTCGTCAAGGGAATGAGTACCGTTGAAACTTTTGAAATTGTGACATCTATTGATGGGAATAATGATTAATTGAAACATACATAAATATATTTTTTTTTTATTTACTGTATATTAGAATTTCACAAATAATTATCATAATATTAAGTATCGCAAAAATTATGTGATATGGAATTTAATGTGTTATCTGGCAATTCCTGATGATATTTTTGTATTAATTCCACATTTTTATAACGATCAGGACCGGTTTCGGTTGGATTTGTTTTAGAATATTAGTGATATCTTCCTTATAATAACTTTAAATGTAATTGATAGGAAATATTGATTTTCAGTTGTTAACGTCGTTAGTTTCAGTTACGGATATCCCGGCTTCAAGTCCCGGTGAGGACAGTTTCGTAAATTGATTTTTAAATCGATTTATGGCTTTCTGTTCGTAGGCATGGGTGTTTGTGATGTCTAAAATTCCCTTCCATTCATCCGATCCTAAACACGGGGCATGGCGAGAGCGATTAGCTAACCACTCGTCGTATCCCAACCCTATCATTCTATCCCTACTCTCGTTGTAAAATACAGGTTGAGAAACTGAGTAACAAGCAGTTCTCGTAGAAAAACTTCTGTAGAGATAATTCCATTAGAAAACCTTACGCTCCACACTGTGATCGGACATGGTAAAAAAAGTAATTACATGAACAGGACTGAAATCTATATCGTAATAATGTATATCTATTTATAATACGAACTATCCTTTACGATTAAAATAATATTTACTATCGGCACAATTAATAATAATCCTAATATGAAAAAGCAGTCTTACGTAATTTCACAATCTACAAGATTCTATTAACGATAATATTTTTCCTTCACATTATAAGTTTGTAAGCCAATACATAGTATTTCCTTCCTTATGTACTTAATAAAATTTGAGGATAGTCTTCAATCGTAAATCATTCACTTGGCTTGATTTATTGCGTATCCACGATAGGATATCTGCGGTCAAGATTGCGGTGCGAATATCTAAAATATGAAAAATATATTTGATCTAGTAGAATTATCACAAGTAAACTATAGAAACAATGTAATTATCTTTTAGAGTTATAAGAAATGAAAATATGTAGCAATATTTATAATTTTAAGTAATTCGATTATCATAATAAATGTGCATATCATGTACACTTTCAATATATTGCATATAATTGCAGGTATGATGTACCTTCGTATCGTATATAGTTAATAAAGATTTTCTACGTAGTTAAATTATTGTTTATATAAATGGTTTCAAAAATTGATCAATTTTATATTCGTTAGGATATTATTTATAAGTTGAAATGAAACAGGTAATTTAGTCAAATATGTGGCAATATGTTCCACTAATGTAATAATTCACGAGAATTGATTGTGATTATTCAGAAATTGAATGCGTGTCTGATTTTGTGTGCTAACAGTTTTTGCTTTTAGTGGCGTTTAATAAAGTATTTTTTAAAAATACCGACTGTATATCAATACCAGAGAATAACATACGTAATATGTTAAAAGACTGGTTGACGGCCAAACTGTTTTAAGTTTATATGCTAAAGGGTAGGGTTAGGAAGAATTGACAATATCAAAGCTATACTTGGAAACCTTTCGGATGCAGACGTTACCTGTGGATTCAAACCTAGTAGAAAAAGTTGTTATTTGTTAAATGAAGGCATATTTTAATATTACTATTAACCTATGTATAAATTGGTTACTAATCTCTGAATAAATTCCGTTAAAAATAAAAAAAAGCACATTAAAATTATGATTATGTCGAATCGTTGCAATATTGGTGATCGAATTTTTCTGTAGATTGAATTAATTCCAATAAAAATTTACAATAGTAAAAATGTTTTAGTTATGGTGTTAAAAGTATTTGCATAATGGTGTTATATGTAATAGCTCCGACCGCTCTGTAGACGTTTTATTATTATCACATATCACATCAAGGTATGAAATTTTCCCATGATCTAAGCATCCGCGGTGTATATAAAATCAAATGTTATACAATGCACACACAGTTCCGACGTACTAGCTACTTTAGACATTCAGTATTTCAATTTAAATTCCGTCATATATGACGGGTACGGTAACTAGTTAGTTTAATAATTTTTTAGAACAGATTTATAAAGCATTCTTAGGTTCCGATTCATTAATTTGTATTATACCTGTAAGGTTATTTTTAACTTGTAAGAATTGATTCTGTCTCTGTAATTTTGTTTTTCAGATATTAAAAATTTAATGGTGGCTCTGCTTTATCCACTTAAGATGGCTGTTTATTGTTAATATTAATTACACACTCAATATTTGATTGTTTTTAAATGGTTCACTAATTTTTTCTTATAATTTTCCTGATTCATTATTGCTTATTACATTAGTAATGTCATTAAAATATTTTGCTCAGCTAAATGGACTTTTAATGTAGCTATATTTGTGATTTCAGATAAGTATTTATTCATTTGCAAGAGGTCCATAACATTTTAATTGTAGACTCTTTTATTTGATTTATGTATAATTTGTTTGCTAATCAGTATTTTCTTGTCTTAGTTCATGAACCATCAGTTTTATATACCTTTATATAATTTCATATAAATAAGCCTGTTATGTTTGTCTTTTTATCAGTTGCTAATGCTCGTGATGAGTGAAACCGGTCCTGATCATTATAAATATGTGGAAGTAGTACAAATGAATTGTGTTTTATTTTTTAAAACATTCTTAGGTAATCAAAGAATATAATATAAATATTAAATACATTTAACGTAACGTAGACATAACAAACTATTCCGTCAAGATTTATTAAATCTAATATAATATTAGTTATATCACATGAATACATCATGAAATGAGTGCTTCTTAGCCGTCACGAAACTTACAGCATAAACGAGCCGGATTATCGTGAAACGTTTAATAACGAAGGAAAGTGTAGGGCTTTCCAGCTCGTTACAAAATGGCTTGACATTTTCAGATTTCGATGCTCTGACATTTAAATGTAGGCAAGATTGATAGCTTATGTATAAAAGCTAACAAGTTATGTTGATACGGAAGGAAACGGATACAGCGTGTATTCCTACAGAAATAGAAGTTGCCAGAATGAAAACGCAACGCGAAATGGTAATTTTATTGAAGCGCGTTCCAATGATTTATCGTTTCAAACGTAAACTCGCAAAACGTATTTTCGAGAACCCTTTACACCTACTGCGGATTACAATATTTATAACATTTGTATTAAATCATATTATTTCTTTTTCGAAAAAAGTTCGATCGTTCATACCTTAAATAACATGCTAGGACGAAATGGTGTAGACATAAATGTAAGGGTAAAATGTTGGTAAGACACAATTGCGACAAATGAGTATATAAAATATATTTAACGCATGTTTTTACTATTTTGAAACCTCTGAACTCTGAATGCGTCTTATAATCGATGAACTCTTACAATCATGTTCAAATATTGGATTCGTTGAAGATCCGTTGAAAGTATGTATATAATAAACTAACTTTAATTGTTTTACTCACATTTTCATTATATTTAGATTTCTTGGTTAAAGCAATGTTTTCGTGATGTTTTTATTATTGCTATTTTAAAAAATGGAAGGGTCTAAATTTCTATGGCGTCTTTTAGTCGACAAAATACGATATTTATAATTATACATTTTGTTGGCTATTGGTTGCATAAAATTTTATCGTCAAACCATTTCATCTATTACATATCATTTTTACCGTGTCATCATAAAATGGTTTACTGTAGAATACTTTATGTTAAAATATGAGCAAGAACTGCAAAATAAATACATTGATACTAATATTGAGAAGTAGTGAGGACATGGTATCATGGGGTTAAACTGATGATAGATTGACGCGGGCGTTGATAAAATAGGGTAACTAAAAATGTAGGGTAAATAAAAAGGAAATTTTTCTTAATTTTCTTTTTCTTCATCTTAATCCATACAATCTGGAACATAGAGCAACTAGAATACGACACTTTATTTAATCCACCATTTATCCAAAGAGATTCGTGCACTATTCAGAAACCAATATTTAGAGAAAAATAAAAGTGGTTTGTGAATGAGATGGCCGAAATCGACCAGTAAAGAACGATGGCTGAGAATGAAATTAAATGAATAGTTGTAATTAATGACAGTGCAATTGTAGTTATTTATTTCTGCATCACTTTTTTTTCATCGCTATCAGGCACGATTATATTTCATGTTCATAAAACAAAGTGATTATTTTATGTTTAGAAATAAAAAAATAGATATTTTACAGGTCAAGAATCCACTCAGAAGAGCGTTTTTTATTGACGATATTTGCTCAAGTTTATAAAAAAAAGTGTTCCAATATTATTTGAAAACATATTTTACTTAATTCTCTTCTCTCAAAAAAATTTTCCCCGAAAATGTTGTGCACGTCATATATTATAATTTACGCTATAAATAAGAGAATTTTGTAGGAAAATTAACAAGCTTTATTGAAATTTCCACCGCACATTTGGGCGATTAAGAAATTCTTTCTCAAAACACATGACCGTTAGCATTTTGGCTAGGAGAAACCTTGTGTAAAGGTATATGCTACACCCCTCACGCTATGAGAGCCAGTGGGGTTCTTAACGGGAAACAGCAGCTCACAAAGTAATGTACCAACGCTGTTGTTATTTAAAAAAGGTTTTATTACAGCTAGATTTTAAATTGAATAAATAAATCATTAGTAACAACAGAAAATAACAAATTACATATTTATCATCATATAGAATATTATTTCATAACTGACATTTCGTATATATACCATAAATTATATTTTTTATTGACGATACATTCTATTTTGATTAGGAGAAATTAGAATTGTACAGATTGATTTAATTTCTCTCTCCTGTAACGATTCTAAGCTTAGGTTACTGAAAGACTTAGACAACCCACTAATACCAAAAAAACATATTTTGAAAATACTGGCCTGGATTTCTTGATGTCCTGTCCAGATAAAATAAATCTGTATTAAAGTTAAATTTCATTGTACTTATTTTAAATGCTTTTAATTAACCATTTTGATTATCGAGGTTGATGGGATCAATATAAAACCACATAGTTTCCTCTTCGAGATGCCATATATGCCACTAGATACCGAAGAATATGAAATACAATAAATTAAAGTGAAGGCGAGTCTACAGTTTGTGTTATACATTTCATGATGTTAAAATGTTTTTGACACACAGTAAGCACAACTGTATTTAAAAATCGCACCAGTCTTGGATTCGCATAGAAAAATGTTGACGCTTAACATAAGATATCATTTGGTATCGCATTATATTCTGATGTAATCCATTTTGTTTACTTTAAACAACCAAATATTCAGCCAAAGAATGTACTGACAACAAGTCTGTTATTAAAATTAATACGCCTTGCCAGAAATATTATCGACGATATTTTGGCCAATTGATGTAACCCTCAAAATTGTAATTATTTAGGAGAAAGTAAAAACTATTTTGATTGAAAACATTATATAATGAGTTGGGTTATGAATCTTTGAAATGTACTCCTGTAAATTTTCATGTTTGCAGTTACGAGATTGTACGTAAGGAGAATAATTTTGATTAGTATTGAATGTTTTTGGTGCATAAAATGCATGATCAGTTGACGTCACTGTCTCATCAAGTAGCTTCCAAATTCACGAGCGAAGAGTCGGCGGCAGAGGGTGGTAATGATAAATAGGTCAGACGGCCTTCTCTCGTGCAAAAACGCTGATACGCGCTTCTCCTTCAAAAGAACGAAAGACAGGCGAGCGATCAAGCTTGTTTTGGTTTACTTCTCACCGTCGCCGCGTTTACGCTGGATTGAGATTTATTAACTGCAGATGGCAATTTACAAAATGAAAAAGAAATCTAGCGCTGCAGAGGTTGAACAATCAATTATTTTTTGTGTAACAGTAATAACTCGCTCTAAACGGAGGGATTGGATGTGCTGTGGTGAGAAGCGGTGATGGATAACTCTGTATATAGTCATCACAATTTGGAAATTAATAATGACTCGGGAAAATCAGCCTCATCCTTCAAATTTTTCAACTTTCTGTTTCCGTCATTTATTATTTTCTGTTTTATTTCTCATTTATTGTCATGGGAAGACAGATGATAGATACAATTAAAAATGTAGTGATATCATGAATATAAATAAATTTGAACAGACTCCAGATAATAAAATAATCTATTATCTGCATTCATTTTCCAATAAAAACTATTTGTTTTCAATTTTATGATGTTCGGCACACATTTTTTTCATCGATAGAATGAAGTCAATCGAAAATAAATTTATTTGAATAAATCAAATTAATACTAATTTGTATTTCATTGAATCGTATTTAGTTGTATAAACTAATATTGTAGTTGGCCAATGTAGTACAGCGGTAAGAACATTACTTTAGCAATCTGAACCCGGGTTTAAGTCTCAATACGTTAAATGTCAAATAAAAAAAATTCCATTTAATTTCGAAATCTTGTGTACTGGTGTATATGGTATATATTCTTCTCGGGTTGATCTCGAGTGAATTATAAAATGGCAATCGAGTTTTCTGTGAAATATTTTTTCAAAATATTCCAATAAAAAAATCTAAAATTCAATAGCCTAATGCTAAAATTATCGTTATTTCATAAATATTATGTTTTAAAAAATAAAACACAATTCATTTGTACTACTTCCACATGTTTATAATGAGTAGAACCGGTTTCGCTCATCACGAGTATTATCAACTGATAAAAGTACAAAGATAATAGGACTATTTATATAAAATTGAATGTTAAAAATTAAGGTATATAAAACAGTTGGTTCATGAACTAAGCCAAGAGATAACTGATCATCAAAATAAATTATGCATAAACGAAATAAAATAGTCTAAAAATAACATGTTAAGGACCTCTTGGCATCAGTACCAAGCATCATTAATGTCACTAAAAATATTTGCTCAGTTAATGGACTTTTAAAGTAGCTATATTTGTGATTTCAGATTAGTATTTATTGATTTGTGAGAGGTCTTTAACATTTTTACTATTTTATTTGGTTCATGCACCAACTGTTTTACATATCTTAATTTTTAACATTCAATGTTATTTATATAAAAAGCCCTTCTATGTTAGTATTTTTATCAGTTGATAATGCTCGTGGTGAGCGAAATCGGTCCTGATCATTATAAACATGCGGAAGTAGTACAAATGAATTGTGTTTTATTTTTTAAAATATAATACATTTCCACCAAGAATTGACAGTTAACAACATAAAAAAAATATTATGTGTAGATTTTTTGACTTTATATTTGAGATCTAAGGTTGTCATGTATTTTCTTCCTGATTTTATTCGATTAGCGTTTGCTGTAATGTGAACTTTTTTTAAAACTTTATTTAATGATTTAACATATTAAGGAGTGGTTGTTACCTATTACAATTACGTTACTTTATGCTTAACACCATATGAAATCATTGAAATAACGTGTCAATTACATATACATACCCAATTGCAATACAATACTATTACGTCAACTCAATGAAGGTATAAATAGCAAATGTTTCAACCAATGCTATGAAAGTAAAAATGATGAGCTTTCATAAACATCGTCGAGGCAAACTTGTCTTTGAGACGTGTGATAAAAAGTCTTGCTCCGTCTTTCTGACATATGACATCTTAACGATGGTATCGAGTGTTTCAATTTAATTACAATTTTCAATCTACAATGGACGTTGTCAAATGACCCTAAATTTCGTTTTTGATGTAGTAACTTTTAATAACAAACAAGTGGAATGAATTAATGATAAGAAATACATTATACACAAATGATTTTTATTTCCCAATTTAATGAATATTAGTTACAGATTTTACGTAGGAGAATAAAAAACATTGTGTATGACGATAACGAAACAAAAAATATATGGGGCGGAAAAACCTACTGCAAGCGAAAAACATCCCTTTACATTATAAATCTAAGCCTATACAATATCACAAAAGACAAAATTAAAATCGTTGATTTCATGGAACACAAACCGTCGAGTATAAAAGACTTGTTTTTGTTTTCGAAATTCGCATAGTGGCGGACGAAAAGACAATGAAGTTGAAATGAAGACAGTCGTATAAAAGGATTGTGTGCTGACCGTCAGGTGGTGTGGTGGCGCTGCGTCGCTCGTGGGGGAAACGGGCCACCGGTTGGAATGGGTGTACTGTTGAGAAGGGGGAACGGGGAGGCGCGAAAATATATCCAGAACCTTTTTAATGAACCGATAGATAAGTTTTATGATAATGTTTAATGTGGACGACATTCGTTTTTGAATTGGCAATATAAGAATGGAACCAAAAAAGAGAACTGAGGTAGAAATAATAATTACCGTTAAGTGCCATTTATGATCATTTTTATTTACATAATTTGTAATTAAAATTACAGTATTTTGGGAAAATGTGTAGAATTAATATTTGTACACAGAAACTTTTAAGTAAAAACTAATATTTGGAATCAGTATATAGAAAACTTAAAACAATTAAAAAACATTTTTAATAAACCTATAATACTGTCTTGTTTGCTGTAAAGTATTGTTTTTAAGATTTTTATCTTGATTGTCTGGTTATTTAAGTTAAGAAATATATGTTTTCATGAGATTATTATAGGAGATCATTAAACCGATCAAAATAAATTCAAGTGCTAGTAAAAGCGTAGGTTAACAAAGATTTGAGGTGCTGTTTTCAGTTTTAAAATGTATGTCTTTAATCGCCTGTTTTAAGCCATGTGTATTCCTAATTTGTAGTATATCGACTCTAAGTGGCAGATTTCAAAAGGAGTTTTTTAATGGAATCTTACTGAATTACTCTCTTTACAGAGAGAGATGTACGGAGAGAGATTCGCTTTTTCTATTTGCCGTTTTCCAGATATGATAAGATATGTAATAATGCATGCATCACACAAATTAAGGACTTTTAATACATATAAAATAATATTAAATTTATTGAACAATAAATGTATGAAATTGTCCATTCGAAAATTAAAGTCTCAGTAAGTCTCAGAGTATCACAGGACAAGCAGACATAAAGAGTGGCTAATACTATCAACGAGAAATTATTTTCGCTGATATAACTGATGTTGTAAAAAATCAATTTTATATGTATTTTTTTATATTGTAATCGCAAACAAATTTCAATTGACATCCGCTTAGTAAATCGAGGTCAGAAGGCTTATTTCAGATTCGAATCATAGATTTAAAATCACTGAAGTAATGCCAGATAGCGCTGTGGACTCAGCTACAGTGCTACACGCCACTTCCGGCCCGTTAAACATTATCACGTGTATCGCGACAGCGATAACCAGCGTTAAAAATGAGTCCCTCGGATGTTTTTACAGCGAGATATTTTCATTGTCGCGCATTAATTGTCAAAAATATTTATGATGTGAAACTTAATTTCTTCGACAACAAAAACACGCCGTGATTGGTTGTCGTGTTTATTTTTAAAAAAGGAACATAACCAGGGTTGGGGGTCAAATAAAAACCGAGCGAACCCGACTCTCTTTTATATTACTTAGAATAAATCGTACGTGTGTATTATACATATGAATGAGTAAGGTTTCCGTGACAGTGGCCAGAATGAATGTATACAGATTTGAGAGAAAAAGTCATTCTATTTCTAGTCATATAGTCTATTTTGAACTGGTTGTAAGTAAGTCGTTCCATTTAAGAAAAGAACTAGTAGTTAGTTATTCGTTATATCTACGTTCCATTTTCAGGATCGAGATGTCAGCGGATAGCAAGATATAGCAACATTACATACGTCGATCGAAAATAAATGTAGGTTAGTTTCCATTCAGGGATTTAAGCCCGTGACCTGGAGTGAATAAAACCCTCGAGCATTGACCATTTGGCTACAGCACCGATAATATAATGAATATTGATCACGAAATTGTGAAAATAGTTGAACATGATTTATAAGTTAACTATGACTTCAATATTCAAAGGTGTCAATGAAATAATCAAGATGGAAGTGTCTGCAGCAAATAGCCGAAGCCCATTTTTTTTGAGTTGAGTTTGCATTACTTTTTTAAATCATTATCATTAAGATTTTATTTTAAATTTAATAAAAAAAAACCTTAAAATTGTTCATAGCGTAAATAATTGCAAAAAAACACATTTGGATTACTATGGTTCAAAACTTGCAAGAATGACTTGTCGTAGGGCAATATGTGCCAAAAGTTACTCTCTTTCTTGTGATTTATTTTCGATCGCAGAAGTTATTGAAAGTAATGCCACCAATATAACATTAGCCATAAAACTGAAACTGTTCTAATTATGTTTTTAACTGCGTTTAACGTGAAACAAGGCCAACAAATCTCCATTATGTATAAGAATGGGCCGTGCGTTGCATAAAAATGCCTAATTGCGCGAAACACATTGCGTAATTACTTATCATTAGCGCCAAGACAATAAGGGTCGCTAGGGAGAGCATTCAACTAAACGAAGAAATAGGGCCTCTTAGAGATATTTAAGGTAATAAGAGTAAAAAAATACAACAGGCACTTGCAGCACGATTGCTACTTGTAACGTGAGACCCTTAGGTCAGCGATAGTCAACTTGGCCTTTTTGTAATACACGCAACTCCGGGAGGATTTTTTCAAAACTTATGTTTTAATACGTGGAATGCATTTGACCGTGTATAAAAACATTATTTTTGCTATTAAGTACATTAGCTAAAAATCCTTCTTTTTTCAGCAAAGGTAAAATATGTAAAAATTTAATTTTCGTATTATATAACATTATCGTCTTCTATGGCCAAGCAGTAAGAGCTTCATCTTAACAATCAGATCGGTTTGAGTTTAAGTGTCGGCAAAGTAAATACCAAAATGAAATATTCATATTTAAAATTTGAGATTTTGTCAGCAAAATAAAAGAAAAATACTTTTATTATTAATTATTCTCTTTTATAGCTAATTTCTCAGTGCTGTAGCCAAACTATTTAATTATACTCGGTTCGAATAAATTTTCAAAGATTTATTTTTGAATTTGAGTTCAAAGCCATGGATGCCTGCGATATTATCATTCCTACTACCCAATCTTTTATCCTATCCTAAAAACGGAGCGAAGATAGATTTATTGAAAAACTTAATGGATAAAGAAAGTTTGTATGTAAATTACTATCTAATGATTTTCGTTTAATATTTTCAGTTAAATTTGCCATAAAGAGTTCTTAACAAGCTCCAAAATTAAGAGTCCTTCTAGGTTTAAAAAGAAATATTAAAATATGTATTAATACAGATATTTTTTTATTTGTTCTACCGTTGATTTTTCAACTGAGAAACACCGCCGAGTTAGATAAAAAGAGTTGGCCGTTCGTTATTTGGTTAATATAATAAAAGCAGTGTGTCTCACGTTTCTCATAGATATTTAGGCCGCAGAGTGGCGAGATTGCTAGATGTAACATTAAGTGCGTCATATTCCGGTCTGATTCGGGGCTTTCCCATTCGGCTCTTGCGGGAAAACAAAAAAATCCCTCGGTTTAGCGATGGACCATCATAATTCATGTCTGACCGCTTTCCCGGTCGTAAGGGACGCTAAATATTTAGCTGGGAATACAATAGGCTTATTTTATCGCGCGAAATAGCACCCATATCAGAGCCCCTTACTACATTCACTTCGCCCCATAAAAGACGCGCAGAAGCATACCGTTTTATAGGCTGGCATTTTTGCTCCACGAACATTTTTTCGCGTATATATCATTACATTACACACGGTATAATTGTTCCAAGATTTTCATACTTGGTAATATATTGTGCTCTAAAATTATGGTAGTTTTGAAATATGGAAATGTGCGAGAAAAGGGCCAGGTGTTGAATAGGTATTTTGTATGCTTTACAAAATTCTCTTTTACAAAGGAAATAAAATATTTTTATACATAGTAACAAAGCTTGTAAAATGTGTTGGTACACATAATTAATTACTTTTTTACAGTCATGAAACCTCTATCCTCTCACAAACTGTCCTCAATTACCAACCACGGCGACATGCGCATTATATTCCACATATGCTGGTTTCCCACCACCCCCTGTTATGTATATGCAGTCGATGTAAAAAAAAATCTATTTCTCACATTCATGGCACAAGCAAACCTACACGGGACTAATTTTGAAACATGCACCATAAAATATATTACAAATAGAGTATAAACAATATGACTAGCTCAGCCATTTAAGATAAGTCCATATTGAGTATCCTATGTAAGTCAAAGTATTCAGTGAGCACCATACTACACTATCTGTATTCAGATAATTTGGTCACTGACAAATTTGACGTCATTTTATCGAAATTATAAACAAGTTAAATGATTCTATTGAGCCAATGTTTGGATGATATATTTGCAGTAGTCTTTGTGTAATTCAAAATTCTATACATCATAGGTCGGCTACTTTTTTACTGAATGGGCACCCAAAATGGCTTGCTTATGATATAAGGCACTTTTTTAGATGGGGAGGAGGGGAGTGTTGTGAGCATAAAGTAAATTCCAAAAAAGGCCAAAGCACAACGTGGCTAATAAACCACTGTTTTTTTATTGGGATATTTAAAAAACATATGTTTATTATTAAAATATGCTTAGTAAATAGCCTTAAAATATGTACCTTAAAAATGTATCTGGTTGCCGACCGCTGCTGTACTTGATTATATTAAATGTAATCAGTTTTGAGGTGTAGGTTGTCATTTATTCGTGGAAAGGCATTATATGTATAGAAAATAAAACACAATTTTATCACAATACTTAATTCATTTGACACGTTGTTTTGTAAACTTTATTATTAGTCATCCATAATATTATATTAAAAAATCTGTTCTAATTTATTTTTTATTAGTTGAAAATGCTTGCGATAAGCAAAAACAGTCCTTATAACTGTATAATACAACTGTAGAATTAGTAAAAAAATATGATTAACCAATGTCTGATATATTTAGCTGAAAACAATGTACAATATTACATAAATTGCTGATTTCGCAATACAATTTGACAATTCGCATACACAAAGTCTTCCCCAGATTGTTTCATTGGTTTTCCAATATTCGCAGCGCTGCAGTCGCGCCTGCATATGACGTGGCTTATTCCGACATTTTATTTATGATGGTGGTTCTGGCTGCCATAATTCCAGAAGCCCTTGCGCATCGGACGCCCTCCTCCGCCAGTTTTCGCATCCACTCATCTTCACTAGCTCAACAGCTAGCCTAAGAAGACAATATTTTACTAACACAATTATAATGAGATATTTTAAGAATCAATTAATATTTATTTACCGTAATACTACGAAGGGATATTTCGTGGTATATATAGACGAGGCGTAACATCAAACACGTTTTTGGATATTTTTTTCTGTGATATATCCTTTTGAGTTAAGGAACATACAAATTTGATGCAAATGTTAACAGAATTTAAGATTTTAGTACAAAATTTTATTATTTGTGACATTTTAACTATAATATTTTTGCTTGCTAAGCGACTTCAATATAGTTTGAGTTGTTATGACAACATCTGTGCATGTGCAACTAGATTACGGCGACAAGCAAAAAAAATGATGCACTTGGCGGTTTTTTTTATATGGATCCTCCTCAAGCCGTATGATAGTAATATCCAAGTCCTGTTCCTTAAGTAATAATTCCCAGTTTGAGTGTGATTAACTAAAGCACACAAATATGATAATGTCCTGCCATTCCGTATTATTATAATCATTGCGAGTTTCTGGTAAATCTAAACTGAGTTGTTGATAATGTATCTGATTAAAATAAAATAATTACTTTGGAAGAATGAGTTAAGTAATAATTGAATGAAAAAGCAATATGAAACAAAGAATGAGGGGTATTAGAGAAAATCAATTTAAAAACTATCATGAAAATTACCGAGTTCTCTTATTCGTTGTCAAAGACATGTATGTGACGTTAAGCACATATTTTTTTAACGAACATCAAACTTACAGTGTGTAAAAATACATTAGATTTAGATACTGTTTCTGCTTTATCATCAAATTGAAAAACCAAAAACATATTGATTGCACTTTTCACCGAATCTCTAATCAAACACAATATTATCAAGCCACTTTTCCAAGGAGAAAAATGTATATATCTTTTTAAATACATAATCTATTTGTATGCAGACAATTTTAATGTAAATAAATAGGCATTAACACGTCCAGAAGATGACTCGTTTAACTGAAAACATGTATAGAAAATAGCGCAAAATAAAGAAGATAAAATTACTTATTATACGAAGTACATAATCGATAAAAGAAAAATATAGCAAATAAGAAAAATACAACATTATTTGTCACAGCATGTGGTAATTTCCATTTCAGAAGTCACAAGTGACTTGCGATAGCACTTGAAGAAAAATTAGGAGACCGATCATGAATCTTATTGACTTATGTAATTGAATATTTCTTGTTTAATTGTAGTAAACGAAGTTTTCCTTGTGTTTCATCAGATTAATATTTTTTGTTTTTTTTTTATGTCAAAATACTTAATGTTTATTCTTGTAATAAAATGTTATTACCTGAACTAAATTTATTTTCCGTCTACGGTTAGTTTGATATTTCCTTCTGGGTGACGCATTTGAATAATGTGTTCGACAACGTCGTCCGACGGCGGCGGGCGGAACTTTGATTTCAAACTTCGAATTCTTTAAGAAGAATATTCAAATCAAAGAAAAACGCGCCATAAACCGCTGACGAAAAAAAAAGTGCATTAGAACTTATTTAATATGATAAGGCCTTAATTTCAACCCCCATAATGGAACATTTTTACGACTCTTAGAAGTACCTGTCGTTAATAACCGACGGATGAAAATTGTAATATTGAATAATTTTTTTTTCCTAATATATATTTTTTTCAATTATGTCCGCTCCGAATGATAAGCAAAATTGAGCTTATGTCAACATAAGCTGTTCTACAAGAACTGCTTGTTACACAATCACTCAACGAATAGATCCAGAGCAGGGTTAGTTTTTAAGATCGTATAGGAGAGAGGGAATATAAAAAACATACAATTGATACCCATGCCTTCAAACACAAATCCATAAACCAAATTAAAAAACAATTTATGAAACTGTCCGTACTTGGATTTGAGTCCGTGAACACAATAACCGACGCCAACGACATTAGCCGCTCAGTTACATTCGGGCGAATAATTATAACTAATGCATTTTATACATTATTAAAGAATCATTTAATGAAAAAATCTTATATTTAGAAAGTAAATTGAATATCCTTTAATTTAAGTAAATAAATAATTTATCTTACCGATTTCCTGGAATTCTCGCTTTCTAAAGGTACCGGACTAATTTTTTAATACCTGCAAGCGCCTCACGTTTTCCGTTTTGCTAAATATTCATATCATGTTCTTAAAAAAATATTACAACTCAATTTTGACACATAATCGGTAGTTGTTAATATGAAGAATAACTTTTTTCTTTTTACTATTTGCTAGATCATAATATCAATAGGAACATGAAACATCTCAACAGAAAATGTATTGTCATTCTTTGAAGATCTCTAGAGAGAGTAAGGCTATAAGAATGGGGCTAGGGAGGGACTAGTAATCAGCTAGACACTGTTTTGCCTGTTTACAGGATCAAATAAGGGGTGGTTGAGAAGGAATGAAAACAAAACAGTCATCCATGCGCTTGGAAAAAAACCCTTAAATGTTTATGTAAATGGTTTGTTTTGTACTTTTGATTTTAAGTTCATCATATTCGGTATCATTATATTTTTAGCTAAATTTAGTTTGAATTAACTATGAACCAATTAATGTTGTTATTTATACAAAAATGCTGTGAAAAATTTATTGAGTTAATGTCGCCATGATCAATAAAAAGTATAATCATAATAGTATCAATAATATAAAATAATGAATTTTCAGGAGAAGCATATAAACAAATTATTGTGATTACTATTGCTTTGGTTGCATTGAAGTTATTAAGCCACACGTTATTAAAAGACATTATTTCACACAATAATGTCCAGACAAAAATATTGTGGTTAATTGAAAAATATCTTTTTTTTAAAGAAATGTTAAGAAATGCGTTTTTTTGCCTCATTTCGTTTCATAAGAAAGCTTCACAGTGGATGGTATACAATACGCTCAAATAATTAATTTTCTTATCCTTGAAATATAAGTAAGTAGCATTCATTAAGGAAGTCACAAAAAATGAAATATCTTTAGGAGGAATTGATGACTAAAGACTGATTTTCCTAATGTCTTTGCTTTCCCTGATATTTCTGAATGTTTTTTTTTTCACAATATCACTTAGTTCATAGCAGTAAAAGTTTTTTTGTATGTTTTTTTTTTGGGTTTTTGTAAATTGTGCCGGAAAGTCTTTTCCTAAACATCGTTTTCTTTTTTGACCACTGTTGATTCATTACTTTCATGTCAAATGGTAATAAATCATTCGCGTTACTCGAAAATCTCACAGAATCATTTTTCTCTTTTCTCACTTAGCTCAACATTTAACAAGTGAAACACACTTCATAGATTATGTTTCATAGACTCAGAATACTAAAAAATAGCAAAAAGTCCAAAGGATTAATATGTACGCATATTAAAATATACATTATTTTGAAAACAATAAGATTTATAGATAATAACATAAAATATTTTAGTACACTATTTCAGTATTACAAAGATCACAGTTTTTTGAGTACATTATAAACATATCACATAGTGAACTTATGTGAGACGATCTTCAATAATACAAATTGAAAGCGGACCGGTTAATAGCTTGTTTACTCTTCTTTCTCTGAACAGATAATAATATGAAATTGAGATCAAAGTATAATGGTTGTCAGTTAATTGTTTTACGTCCTGGTGAAACCACATTAAGATGAAAAATATCAAAGAAATCAATACTTTCGCATATGATTCATATAACGAGATTTAATTTCCTTTAGTTTTAGTTCCCTTCAATTTGCATTTCATATCTTTTTAATTGTTTTTCTCACTGGTGAGGATCGTGATCTCTACCTTTTGCAACAATTCCTTTTCCCTCAACGATCCTTTGAAATTCGCTCCTGCACTCCGCTGCTCTGAGGTCTATCGGTAAGCAGAGGCCCGTGGTGTCCTTCACCTGGTCACCCTAGCGTGTTGGGGTCCTTCCGTGTCTCCTTTTACTTTCAACTTTTATTGTGATGACGAGTATCTCAAGATTGTCGCTAAGCTTGCTGGAGATATGTTCAAAAAAGCCGAGTAGGCGTCTTGTATATACGGCCGAGAGTCTATTCTGGATTTGTAACATTTTATATAAGCTCCCTGAAAACCAAATTTTAGTAGAAAATAACTATTTCTCTTCATACTGTAAATGTGGGGCCTGTGATAAGGACTGTCAAAGTTTCTGGGCTTTGGATGATGAATTTGAATATTGTTGACAACTGAAATATACCTCAAACAAAAAAATTAATGAAAACATTATGTTGACAATTGTAACAATCCTTTATTATAAGTTGAACCAAAAAGTCAAATTGATTCAATTTATTAATGTACTATTTACAACATAGATATATGTATTTATATCAAGACATATTGATCCTTACTTGATTAATTCTTTTATTTATTTGATATATTAAATTGCACTTTGACATACAATTTAATGTTCCAAAGCAGGTTGCTACAAAAGTCTAGGCAAACAATACGTATATGCCATCATTATATTATTATGATTCCGTTCCCCAAAGACCTCACGAAAATCAAAATGTCATTTAATGTCATGCTCCTTTTTATTGACGGGTAAATCCAGGTTGACTCACTTTGATAGAATGGACAGTGATTTGATGTAGGTGTACATGGTATATTATGTTTTACAATTTATAAAAAGATGTCAACGGTTTTATGTCAAAATGCTAAATAAATATATTAAATATATACCATTAAGAACAATCACATATTAATTATATTAAAATAGTTAGGGGTTTTTAAGGTTTACTATAAATAAAATTGTAAACGTCATCCATGTTTTTTAATGATAAATTTTGAGGTTACGATGATTATCTTTTTGAATTTAAATGGTAGATAATTTTCCTTAGAGTAAAGGCACATTTTAATTCGATGCAATTATGAGAAATTTTTTCCAATATTTTTTTAAGCCGTAGTAGATTATTTGTGACATCACATATTTCGGGTGCCATGACTTTTCTCATGACAAGTTTGCGTTGTTATGTATATGGCTGAGATTATTTGTGAACAAATCAGTAAGAGATGATGAGAACAGATTGCTTATCGATGTCACCTTAAATTATTACTTAATAAGAAAATTAACCATAATTATCCGTTATTATATAAAAAAACTGTAAGTTGGATTTTGTTAAGTAAATATAATATATTGTCTGTGGAAGGGTATATAAGATATCACTTGACATTGATAAGATGACCCCAGTCAAGTGTGTCTTCAAAATTATATAAAGTTAAATAAATAATCGCAATCATGCTGCTAAGGTATACGAAGTGTATGATTGCAAATAATGCAAATGATGTTATTTTTACGTAAATCAACCTCCAGTCATCTGTCAGTGATTGCCAATTCCAATACCCAATTTTACGTTTATACAGTACCAATAACACTATTAAGAATTGTGCTACCAGTCAGTATTTGCTTAAGAATACTCTGTGTTTCATTCTCTACACCGTGAGGCTTCAAAAATTTTCTACAGTATTAAAAGAACGACTAAAAAAAGTTAAGGAACACTGGTTTAGCAGATGACCACAACAAATCTAGTCAAAATAGAGTTCTGACTATATTTTGACCGTGACAAAGCAATACAAAATGATACAGCAAATTTAAAAATAATTCATTTTTATTGTTTCGCGTTGTAATTTACTGTTTACCTATTGCAGCCGCGCCACATTTGCCTCGTATATTTTCGGCTTATCGGAGTAAATAAATAAATACGAGGGAAAAAGTATGATTATTGTGTCGTTTTACAAATTTCCCTCTACGGTGGTGGTCGCTGGGTATGGGAAATATCGGGGATGAACCAGAGGGGCCAAGGGGCAAAGGTTTCCTGCAGCATTAATGTTCCTAACTATCTCGGATGATCCTTTCGCTGAATCCATAAATAGTAACGACTCCAGTGATTACGCTTTTATTATTCTGATGATTTAGTTTTATCGCCATTTTATTACGGACAAACGTTGAAACGGCTCAAATGTCCCATCCGTCCGGTTTTCTGCCCCCGCCTCAAATAGTTTGTAGGAGTTTATGGAAATATTTATCCAAAAGTTGCATAGATCAAAAATATAACCCATATGCAATTATCGCTATTTTTATTATGTCAAATTCATCCTTAGGTACTTTATGTTTATACTTAAAGCAGCATGAAATAATACAAACATTAGTTAAATGCCTTTAAAAGTTTGCATAGATCGAATGTTATCGATGACGAGCATAACTCTATTATGAATAATGAAAAACAATCTCATTATAATACATGTACATATAATTCAACGAAAAACTATTGTTTACGAATATTGTATTATTAACTATTATTGGCATTTGAAAAAAATACAAATATGTATGAAATTAAGTTACTCAATCAAGTGAAATAAGTATTCAAGAGCAGTGTTCGAGGGCACGTAAAGTTTTTAAGACTGTCCTCTTCTTGAAACTATTAACCGAACTTTTAGAATTTTATTTTGTATTTTACCCTGTCTGAGAGTAGATGGAACCAATTTTGGTCTCCATTGTTTTTACTGAAATATATACATATATAAATACAATATACATTTAATTTCACAAAAAGGTATGACAGTAATCAAAAATACTTTAGATCTCTTAAATGTTGAGAGATTGTTAAATGTTAAGCTTCAATCCACTCAAGGGTGATAGGCATCACGAGAACTCATGTTTTATACAATTATATTATTTTCTTTTTGCAATTAATATTTGATATTACCAAGACGATACACAAGTTCAAACTATTTGATCGCTTAGAGGTCCTTTTTACCACTGCACTGGAACGACCAACTATTAATATTAAAACTCTGAATTAAGTAACTAAGAAAATTATGCAATGCAAGTAATGCAAGTGAAAAACCCTCGTTACAATATTAAACATATATCGATTAATTTAATTTATTGTACTAATTGATAAATATACCATATATTACTGCACAACAGATAATTAATTGAAAAACAATATACGGAAATGATAAATTATTTTAACATCAAGTGACAAAAAACTGATTCCTCCCCCGGCATAAACAAAAGTAAACAATTATCCTGAAATGTGAATAATGATGACCAATTCAAACCAAATGATGAAATTTAGCCCATAATAAAGCGAATTTGAAATCAACGTAAATTCTATCAAATGTCACTTTTATTGATCCAATACATTAAATTTTATATTCTAGAGCGTCAAACCGCGATAAATATTTTTAATAGTGGCCAACGAAAAGGAAATATTGATTTATTTGAATACAATTAATATTTGATTCACTGTTGAACAGATAACATAATAAATAATTATGACAATGAATAGTCAAATGAGATTTGAAATATTTTATTTTATTAAATTTAATGGACGGGGTACTTGTTTTTGATCAACATAAATTAATTCTGTATATTGTGATGGCGACTGTAAAGTAATTTTTAATGATGATTTTTTACGTTTACTGTATGTAAGATGAAAAATGTAGGAGTATTATAAATATAACTAAAAAGAATATTGATTTTCAGTCACCGTAGTCAAATGGTAACAATCAATAAATCTCGTTCTATATAATTGCACGATTACGAGTTCGAATCAATAAGCGGTAAGTTTCATAGATTGATTTTCAAATCAATTTATGAATGGATATCATCTCTTATCCAAACTTGAAAATAAGGTGTGGAAAATTAAATTCTTTATAATGACGATACAGTGGAATCCCGATTTATTATTTTTTACGCGTCCCTAAAAAACGTTTATTGCCGAAAAAGGATAGATAGATATATAAGCCATAATAAATATTCTCTCTACAGATAGTGAGTTGATCGACTGACTTATTCGAAAGGAACCCATATGCTTCAAATGAAAAAATTATTAAGCAATTTTTATGTCACGATATGTGATTAATATCGGTATCAAAAAATTGTGACGTCTTAAACATGTTATTTGTGAAAGCCATTTTATCAGAGTATGATATAATCAAGTGAATGCAAACAATTGAAAGTTTCGAACGGAGGTAAGCACGATACGACGACAGCGTCTATTGTGTGGGGTTTCTCGTTGCACATTCACTGACACTGAAACTTGATAAACAATTTTCTTTTCCGTAATAAAGACTTTTATCTTAAGAAGTGATTTTACCGGCAACGTGTTACATTGTAGCTTAGTGAATTCTCTTTTAAGCGCCCAGTCGACGAAAATAAAACGCAACATAAAATGGACTGACCTTTTGTGCAGCAAATTTTATTTTCTTCATAAAATATTATTTTTAAAAAGTAATTATTAGCGCAGCAGTGGCTTAAAGCTGAACATTGGATAAGCTTCAAACAACACTTTCATTGAATTATATATGAAAAGATAAATCTCTCAGACATTCTTCAGGCGATGAGAAAAGAAAACAGGTAGGTTTTTTCAACGAAATATTGCTGGTTGTAAAACAATCCTATAGATCGCTCAAAAGTACGTAGCGCTGATGCGTATAGCGGACCATAAATTCGTATTTGAGGATGATGGTTAGAACCCTTGAAATGATTCAGAGTAACTTTGAGAGGTTCGTATACTTGGAATGCATTATGTGAGATGATAATTTATGCAACAAAAAGGTGAAGACACATAAAGCACCTTACAGCCTACTATTACGATTAAAAGTAGGCATATTTAAATTAATGAACTAAATTTATTCTATCGTTTATAATCTATTTCTGGTTAACCTGGTAATATGCACAATTATCTATATTATTTTTTTAAAATTTCTAAGTATCAAATTTAAAAAAGATGTCACTTTATTTATAATATACAATAAATTTTATTGGTGAGTTAAAAAAAATATTTATATTTCAATATAAGACGGCCGCTAAAGCTACGTATAAATAACGAGTATTTGGTGGATCTATCAACTTGTTGAAATATTGAATTTATTAAAAGGGATAAAATTAAAAATGTTAAATTTCAAAGCATTGTAATATTTTGTAAGATAATATGGTTTTTATTTCATTGATTTCATTGTAAAAACGCCTTTCCAGCAGACTGAAGGTTTTCGTAAAAATGATAGAATTCGGTTAAATAAACCCTTTATAAATTTATCAAAAACTTGTGTCAATATTGACGTTTTAAAAAGGCTTTTTAGATTCGCCGCAATTAAAGAGCGAAGAAAATCGTCGTAATTAGATTATTTTTGATCCGTGAAGTTGTTGCGGAATATTATTAATTAATTTACTTCGGAGGGTTTGGAAAAAGAAAATTGGGAATTATCGGTTAAAAGATGTATGTATTGGATATATTTAATATGCTATTTAGATGAAAAAAATTCATGTAAATGCCAAGGTTGAAAAAGTCTAAAAAATTAGCTTACCTTATATTTAAAACAGCTTTTCGAGATATTACAATTAATAATAAAATATATACCAAAATTTCACAATTCAAAGTTACAATCGAAGACAAATTAAAAATAAGTCTAAAAAATGTTAAATGGATGAAAAAAACATCTCTTAGAATATAATATATGACCCTGCTAATGAGCTAAGAACGTTTTTTTTAAAAAATAAAACACATATCAGTTGATAATGCTAGCGATGGCCGAAACCAGTCTTGATCAATATGCAATGTGAATGTGTTATAAAAACAAATCGTGCTTTATTTTTAAAATATAATGACTTCCCAGCAAGAACACCTTTAAAGTGCATAATGTAAAACAAAGCAAGTTTATAATTACCCAAAAAATATGACTTCAATAATACTGTCGATAACTATTTCGGCATCACGCCATCACCAAAAGTTTTAAAAATAACTATCAAATATATCATATTAAAATTTTTAATACGTGACTAGAGAAGAAATTCATATTAAAATCGTTTATGGCAGAGAATAAATTATTAATTCCTTTCGAGCCATGTCACATAGTTATTCAATATAGTTATGGTGGGCAAAAATGCCATTCGAAACTCCCTAAAACAGAATGAAAATGCAAAAAAAACTGTTAAATAATAAACATCGTGCTATTCGGTCACAAATTAGGACTGCTGGTAAAGTAAAATTTTATAAGAAAGAACAATAATAATTTCAAATAAAATCCGAATAGATTTTATTCAAATGACATTTCAGTTTATCAACAATACACTGCTTTTGTTTCGAATCATTTTTGGCAGTATTCATGTTGGTCAAGAAATTCACTACTTAAAAGTATATGAAGTGGTTAGCGAAGAAAACTTCTTGATTCCAAGAATAATTTGAGATACAAATGATTTATACGGATTTATTTTTCGGAAATCGCTTAACCATCTTGCATAATATATAATAATTTGATTAAATTGGTTACATTTCAACAGATGATTAACTTTTGACTATCTATGTAAAACATCTCCAATAAAATGAAGTTAAGCGAATATCTTGATTTGATTAAATTTATACGCAGCGAAATTACGGGTAATCTAGTTAACAGTAATCATCCGATATTTCCAAATCTGTAGCTCGCTTTTTCAGTTTCATAATTGAATTGCATTTCCAATTGGTCTTGTATCAACAATGGATATTCCGCACAATAACTTCGGGCAGATGAAACTTTTAAAAGATTTTCCATTAGCTCGCTGTTACTTATGTATTTATCAGAGAATACACCTATAGCCGTATATATAAAATATTTATTAAAAAGTTGTCTTGCTGTAGAGTTGAAATTATATGGAAACTCTGATGTTAAAATTTTTAATGAGGAAATAATAAAACTCTTCGTTTTGATAAACCATCAGAGTTTTTTAAACCAAATTAAAATTAAACTCATAAATATAGTATGGGTAATTCAAGTTTCATTAATTTTCATTAATGATTTACATTACAATAAGGCTCACAAACACTTTAAGCATATAGTTATGTTATTCTATCAGAGAAAATAACAATATTTTCTTGGCTTAAATAGGCAGTTTTATTCCTGGTGTTCATATATTTAATAAATAAATCTTTACTTTGGGTTTATTTAGTTTGGATATCGAATGTATGGGGCAAAGTAATTTCATAGTGGCATATCGGGAACACAGTTTTTTGTTTTTGTTATAATGAAAACAAATTAAAATATGAAAATTAGTCTATCATATATACACTATAATTCACATTGTAACGGGCATGGTTCAGATTTTTAGTGGAGCAAATCACAATGGAGCATTCAAACAAAAGGTCGAGAATGAGAACTGGTTCTAAGTCAGTCATTCAAACCTCATTTTAAAGGAATTTAAGAATGAGGTTTTTGGTATATGAAGAAGTTCAGTTTAATTAACCCATCATGTTTCAGCAAAAAAAAACAAGCAAAATTCAAAAGATCAAACGAAATTTCACAAGACTTGTAAAAATCTATTATGTTAATGTTTCGTGACATTGATTTTATTAATAATGCAAAGGTGCTTCATTATATTACAGATTCGGATAACTCTTACCTCACATTGGTCCATTATACAAAGGTTTTGCTGTAATTGAGCGTGGGTTCAAAATGGAAAATTTATTGAACCGGATTTTTTGACAATTTACGAACCACTTTTGTTGATTTTTTTACGAAACAGTGTGGATTTCATGAACTGGTATGCCGTTCCAGCGAACTCTGGTTGAATTGAAGCCATAGCGTGAATATGTAATACGTTAATTAAATGTTTGAAATATTTCACGTAGAAGACGAGAAATAGAACAATTGTTACTTAACAAGCGCGTGGGTTAAATTTATACTGCCAACGCGTTGCAACAACGTCACTCTCTGTCGAGGCGCCGGGATCCTAAACTAGGTGGAATGCGGCGCGTCAGATAGGAGAATCCGAGCAGCAGCCAATCTAACTTCGAAAGAAACTCAATTAGTCCGCCCCAGTGATAAGTTAATTAATGGCCCGAGGTAGGAATCCAACTCCCATTGACGCGGCGGCCGCGGCTGCCTGACCCCCGCTGATTCCCAGGAACGGGAGACGGTGGAGACTTTCGATGATGAAGCGGCGGGGTGGTAAAAAAGGCGGTGAGTGAAAATATTAATTGTCAAGTATCTATTGTGTATGTGTTTTGTTACACAATTTACAAACGTTAAATGTCATGAAATGTTGCATATATAAAAACTAAACAATTATTATCACGAAATTAAGTTTTTGAATTACATTCTAAAACAATATTAAAAGAAATTCAAGTTCACATTTTGATGCCTTATTTGTTATTAAAAGAATCATGTTATTTCATATTAATTTGATAAAATTCTTAGTATTCTATTGGTCATATTAAAACGACTAATCGTATTTATTTATCACTTTTTAAACATATCTTGTTTACTGTCAATTATTGGTGAAAAGGCATTATATTTTTAAAATAAAACAAAATTTGTTTTTATACTACATTCACATGTTTATAATGATCGCGACCGGTTTCTATCATCACAAATATTATTAGAATTCCCGGTCCTGATCATTGTAAAAAATGTGGAATTAGTAAAACACAAATTGTCTTTTTTTTAATTGGTATTATTTTTTATTAACACCAACTATTATTCACTTCTAAGGTGTTAACTGTCAATCATTGGTGGAAAGACTTTATATTTTAAAAATAAAACACGATTTGTTTGTACTGCTTCCACATGTTTATAATGATCAGAACTGGTTTCACTCATCACGAGCATTATCAACTGATAAAAATACAATCTAAACACGGCTATTACTATTATTACTTAAAACTTGAAATTTTTCTAAGAAATTTGTTCATTTAAAAATTCTTTTTCGCGATCACGTAAGTTGTATTAAAGCATAAAAGATAATGTTATTTATATAGAAACCTGCCAGTCGACGCTACTGCATTGAACATTGTAAAAGGTCAATATGAAGTTTGATAGGAGAAAACGAGTAGATAAGAAGCCTATTTTATCTATTTTAGAACAATAAAACACGGCAAAGGTTTTATAGTTATATGATGAACTTTTACTATGTTATTTACAAAACTTTGCTTGACTCGTATATTTTTTCTTTCATGATTGGGATTCTCAAACTTTTGTTTTATCTATATAGAAACTTTGTCGAAAAACTTCTTGTTTTATGAAAGAATAAAATAATTGAGAAAGAAATTTATCGCAAGAATAACAAAACAAATACTATTTTTCTGTATTATACAATTAGAGATAAATAATACAAACTAATGAAATAAGTGAGATATGAAAGAATAATATCGAGAGTCTGCCATATCAAAATATAGAAATACATACTTGCTGAGTAAAGAGTTTATTGGCGATTGTCATAATCATTTATTCAATTAAGCTTAATCCGGCTTACTATAAAATTGTATTCTCAATGTTATCATAACATACTATGTAATTTTTATCTGGGAATACTTCGTCATTGTATGTACATACTTACCTAATATTATTTTTTCTACATAAAACTGGAGTATATGCAATCTCTATTTCGAGAATATACTTTATCAATCAAACGTCCATAAATAAAAAAAAAACTATATTTTAAAATGATGATTGTTGACGCTATATTATCGGTCTCCATTATTGACAGTGGAAAGTACTTGCAAGACGCTTTTTGTTTAAAAATACATTTTCCTTTATTACACTTTTCGGCATACCTTCAATTGATCAAACATGTGATGTGTCATTTAGACTTATCCGAAATAAAAAAAAATGTCAATCTCCTTAAATTTGAATAATGGAAGCATGAAAAATTTACCCAAGTTGAATTACAACTTAATATTTAAATATCTTTCGTTCTGAAGAGTTTGGCACTTATCATTGATATCTCATAGAGTTTTCAGAAATTAAATAACTCTAATGAAATCTAATCTTTGATTTAAACGCCACGTATTGATTTCTCTAAGAGATAATTATGAACAATAGTATAAACTTTATTTATGTTAGGTTGATGGCAAAAAGTATACCAAAATATTATATTATTGCGTTGTATAGTTAATATTATTTTATAATTCTTTTCCATTTCGTCCAATTGAATAAATTTTGACGTAAATCTTGTAAAGCAATCCCACTCGGAATGTCGGGTAAAAGCACTCCTATTACAGCATCATCACACATTTTAACGAGTGATTGTTTTAGGACATATACTCAATCTCTCTCATAGATAGGTTGAGATAAAGGAAGAGTTTTAGGCAGCTCATCGACATATGTACGCTTCGATTACAAGATTGTATGAAGTGAGTGGAAAGTAATGAAAGTACCATTTAGAAAAAAAGACATTTATTATATTATGGTTATAAGTTTCAATCTGGAGACTCAAATCATTGGCGATTCAAGTGCATTGGAAATCCAACAACGTTTAAAACGATGCTACGAGATCGGTATTCGAAAATATTTGTAAGACTTATTATTTGCGTTTTTGATTGTCGTTGATAAATTGTTGATTTTGGAATTGCGTAAGCGTATCCATAATCTGATATGTGTAAGACGACAAAGTATAAAAGTGTTAAAAATAATGCATACGTATGGCCAAGTAAAAAGTCTTTCCTGTAAAATGAAAATAAAGTACACATTATTTGCTTTTGCCCAGATAGGTATTCGTTAATAAAAAAACATAGTTCCTTTTAGTAAATTTAAGAAACCTCCAATGACATGTAATTAAGCCAAGAGATTTTCACAGCTGAGGGTACTTATTTAAGGAACTTTACCTGTCCCACTATGTCTCCAGGTTGATGCAAGCACACCTGCTCGTCTCTCAAATGAAAGCGCACGACGGCTGCGGAGCAACGTGGACAATTATATTTCCCAGTTTTAATTGCGTACTTGTGAAGTAGACGGGACAAGGCGGAACTCGCGGGGACGTAAAGGGCGGCTCAAATGCTAGGGCAGGGTGGTCCCCACGCCCCTGGGACGCGAGGCCAGAAATGCTTGTTTGCCGGCGGATTTTTTTGCTTCAGCGCAATGATACTCATGTAAAATTTAATGAAACTTGCTGGAAAATTGTGGCGAGCTCCCATAAAGCATTTTGTGTTTTTTTTGCAAGCGTGATTACAAGATAATTAAAGTGACACGAATTTAACAGCAGTCCGAAATATATTGATCAATACAATATCCGGTTTTATTTTTAAACTGCGACGATTAATGCATGCTATAGGTCAATGCTTAATATCAACGGCAGGAAAAATCGCATTTTTGCCAAATCAAAACAAGGATTTTTGTCGAATCTGATTCGAATTTTATTGTAATATTGTAATAATTACCGATTTTATTTCACTAACTAACAATATTTTTTAAGCCCTTAATTTATTTGAATATCATGTAGTTCAGTGCTCCGCAACCGGTGTGTCGCGGCAAAAATTGAATATTTTTATATGTATCAGAAAAACATTAAAGCCACTCGGTTGCTAAAATCCGCGTTTAAATTATTATTTTTGAAACAAATATTACATTATTTTCATATTTAATGGAGTAATTGTACAAGTGTTTACACGGATAGTGTAATTCCAACGATGGGGAATAAATTGGCGGTTGTCTCGTGTGTAAAAGGAAAAAATCCTACTGTACATTAATTACATATTACACAAGTTGGGAAACATTGTTAACGAAAAATTTCCTAAAGGGATTATTAAAAACAATTAACGAACGTATCAAAATAATACGCATTATCAAACTATGAGCCTGAAATACGCATTTTTTTGGTTGTTTCGCACAGAATGTAAACACAATACCACTGGCGTAGCAAGGGGGGGTGGGTTGGCATTTTGAAAATGAAAAGATCTAAGAATAATCATGAAACCTCAATGTCGAGAGAGAAAGAAGAAATTGTTGTCTGGTGAACAATCACAAGATGATGAATTATCATTCGAAGCAGAATTGGGGAGAGAAATGTTTTTTTTACTGGACAGTGATTCATAAAATAACTCTGTAATTTCAACAACTTTATAATCTCGCTGAGAAATATGGTTTTCTTACTCCATCAAACTACTCCTTTTGAATGAAAATTACGAGTGTCAGTTAAATTAAGATCATATTGATGATGATCGGGAAGAATTCAAAATTATGTTGCTGCTTAACATAATGAAACAGATGTGTGGAAGGATGACAAAGATTGAACGTTTGCAATTTATTCAAAAAAAATATTTTATTTTCGCAACTGTGTTGGTCTGGAAGGAGTTTTTTGAAGTTGAAATTAATAAAAAAAAACTATTTAATATAAACAGTGAGCAATTTGCAATTAAAATTAAATTAATTTAAAATTTTTAATTCATATTTATGTAAAATATATATCTATTTATGCATTGTACATACATTTTATATAAATATTAAATTTGTCAAGATTGTAAAAATATAGTGCATATTTTTCAAGAAATTATATTTATACATAAAAAATTTATCAAATAAAAACTAATTAACAAATTGTTTATTTTGTTTTTGAATTTACAGATTTTGGCTTGTAGTGTGCCGTAAAATATTTTCGAGTACTTAGGTGTGCCGTAGAATAGAAAAGGTTGCGGAGCACTGATCTAGTTTGTCAATATTAATCGAAACCAGTACTATTTTAACGATAATCAGTTATTTTGTTACTTATACCGATACTTGAAAGAGCATGCATTTCTTTTTAAAACAGGACATAATACATATGTATATTTATCAAAATTTTGAAATCATTTTTATGCAATCATGATTTTTAGACAGTACTTTATATGTTCTCAAATTTGTCGATTGAATTGTAAATAATTTTGAGAGATGCGATTTTGAGAGATAAATAGTTAAAAGTGAAATATGTAAATACGACTTAATTATTGAAAGCAATAACCACGCAACAACACATACATATTTCATATGAAATAATTGTGAAAAATCAGTTTTTAATTTTATTTTCGTTGAAATTGAGCACTTTTTTAAAATGAGTTTGTTGAATATTAAGAAAACAATGTGAATAATTAAATTGCCATGACAGCTTTGAACATTTTTTGGAAAACGTTTCATTAATAGACCAAAAAATAAGAACATTTTTAGTTTTCTCTTTTTGCATAATTATGTAAATTTTGGAAAACAAAATACTCTTTAAGAAAGTATATTCACATTTTAATGATGTCAGTTGTCAGTGGCAATATATATATAAATAAAACATTATTAAAAAGGGTATCGTCATAAAATTCTCTATTATAAAATCAATAATATTATAATGACTCAAAGTTAGAATTTAAATTTGATTTTTGATTGAATATTTATCGACAAGAGGATAGTGATAGAAATGTTATAAAAAGACTTTTGATGTATATGCCAATATTTTCAATTCAACGTTGTAATAAAGTTGTCCACCGTTTACTTTATGTAAGACCTCTCAGATATAAACAAAAATATTCCACGTAAAAAAGTGAAGAATGCGTCCCACAAAAAAGCGATAAAATACACTTCATGCTCTATCTTCATTTCGCATTGAAGACATGGCACCCGTGTGCCGCTACCGTTCCTCATAATTTTTGTATATTTTGCACAAATAAAACGGCAAACAATTTCCTTTTATATTACGAATATATCAAGATTCCCTCAAATCACAAATAATTCACGAAACAAATTGCGAAAGAATCACATTGCACGGTCGTAATACAGAACATCCCGTCACATCATTAAACATTTATGTGGATTCTAAAACCGGATAAGCTGTACGTCTCCATTGCGCCAGCCCATAGTAGGGGCCTTCTCACCCCCGAACAAATGGAGAACTGGAACCACCTCTCCAATATCTCCCGCCGCGCGCTCCTTTTATATGAAATCATTCCACTGTTGCAATAAATCGGTGAACCGGCAGAGCCTGTGTGCTTGCCACGCCGCTCTTGCTTGCTTGCAGGCTCTTGCTGGCTGAGATATAGGCGACGTGTTGAAAGTTTAACATTTCATCGATGTTAGAACAATTCGATATGATAAATGCGTATCGAATAAAGACATTTGCTGCTGCTAAAATACCACGTGAAATACTTTATTTCTCACTATATAAAATTTGTCGTTCCCATTGCGGTTCATTCTTTGAAACTTTTTGATAATTTGTTTCAACTGCAGTGTATTTATTGTCTGTCTGGTAATTGTATTTTTTAATCAGAAATCCAAATTGTGGTGGTTATATTTATGTGAAAAATATGAGAATACATAATAAATGAGAGATATTTTTGCTGAAGCAGTATTTCTTCCACAATCGAATATTATGATCTAGACCGGTAAATATTCAACTAATCCATGCCCTGACAGACATTGTTAAATTTTGGAATAAATACAAAATATTCTTTTCTAGTTTTATAACTTCATTTCACTACGAATTCCATTCGACTGAAATGTAAATGTTATTAAAATAAAGCTTTATCCGATACCTAAAAGTAGTTCATGGACGAGTTTGGAGAGTTTCTAGAAAGGAAATAAAAATAACTATTACAATACGTAACTACATCTCGACGTCTATTTTTCAGACACAAATGTCACAATGAAAAGAATAACTATCAGTAAAAGATACATTCGGAGATGTAGAAAACATCTGTGATTTTAACATTAGTATTCTCTAACTCTCTTTACTATTTCCAAAAATATGGATATCTTTGGTAAATTATATTATTGTGGGTCGAAGGAATCAAGAAAATGATCATGCGAGTAAGTTTTATTTACTGCAAAATACACTGTGCCGTTTTCTATATTTTACTTCATGGCAGGGAGATTATTTTATTTTGTTACATTAGCTCCAAAAAGTCTGATACTGATCAATAAAGTTTAACAAATAGTAAAGTTATAATTTCTGAAAAACTTTTATGTTATATTTTATAGCTATTTCGGTATCACGCTATTATCTGAACATCGAATAGAAGAACTTCAATGATGCACATTTATAAAACAATGAGATTTAAAGTTTAATGTTTTGTACAAACAAAACTTTTATGTTACCATTTACGCGTCTTACCTGAGGTAGGCAATAAGGTAGGCTTTACGGAAGTAGAGATAGAGAACATCTTAAGGTTGTCGTAGGTGCACTATGCAGTAGAAAGCGAGTGCATGAGTGTGGCAACGATGTAGGATGAAAGCTCTCTCTCCCTTGAATCTGCTGAAACACCATGCGCCTTCCAGTAATCCCACAGAAAGTGCTTGATTAAGCGTGCGATGTATGCATTGCCGGCCAAAAGCTTGGCAAACGAATTGTGAAAGGAAAATTGATTCGATTTAAAAAATGTCATTTTCAATTCAAAATTCACAACGAATTTTGGTGCTATTATTGTTTTAAGGGAGCAGATTTCTATATTGAAATTAATAAATACTATATATTAAATAAAATAACAGAAAGTTCACATCAATATTTGCTTTGTAAAAATCACTCTTAAATTCTAAGTGGCTTGTAAGCCATATTATTTTACTAAATATATATATCCACATGTCTTCGGCAAAATCAGTGCCAGTTGTTCAATTTTGTCATTTAAATGAGGATACTTAAATGAATTGTTCCTGAATAGAGACATGTTATTTACCATTATATTTTTCTTTAAGTTTCTTGTAAAATTAATATTAATCATTATTCACTTTTTAGTTGTTAACTGTCAATTATTGGTGGAAATGTAAATAAAACACAATTTATTTGTACTACTTTTACATGTTTATAATGATCAGAACCGGTCTTGCTCATCACGAGCATTATCAACTGATAAAATTAAAACCTTAGCAGGGCTATTTATATAACATTGAATGTTAAAAATTAAGGTATGTAAAACAGTTAGTTCATGCACTAAGACAAGAATTTACTGATCACCAAACAAATTATACATAAACCAAATAAAATAGTCTACAATTAAAATGTTAAGGACCTCTTACAAATCAATAAATACTAATCTGAAATCACAAATATAGCTACATTGAAAGTCCATTAACTGAGATTTTTTTTTAATGACATTGCAGATTGGAAATATATAGATTGGGATGAATAGAAGATTGGGAAAATTTTAGGAATAAATTTGTGAACCTTTTAAGAAACTTGACATATTAAATATGTAATTAATATTAACAATAAGCAGCCATGGTAAATGGAGAACGCAGAGCAGCCAGGAGCATCCAACAAATACTTATATCTGAAAAACAAAATTAAAGAGACCAGAATCAATTCTTACAAGTTAAATTATAAAAAAAAAGCATTATAGGTATAATACAAATTCAGAATAGGTTAATGAATCGGCCATAACAAAGGAGAAGATGCAAAGATGGTTTGTTCATTCAATAAATTTGAATTGGGAAAAAATTTTATATCTATTTATTTCTAATATCACTTGTTTATCCAATTTTAAAGATTTATAATTTAAGAGCAGGATTTAATTTTTTTTTGTTATATCGAAAGTGTGTTTACTCAGAAACAAATGGTTTCCAAATGTAGACAAATCATCTGCTTTTTTAGCACAACCTAGATGTTCTTTGATTGTAATATTAAAAGATCTTCCTGTTTGTCCAATATATCTAGCTTCGCAGGAATTGTAGTTCAATAGATAAATACCACTTAAGTTAAAAATATTGATTTTATCTTTAGTATGTACTAACAGTTGATAATGCTCGTGGTGAGCGAAACCGGTCCTGATCATTATAAAAATGTCGAAGTAGTACAAAAATTGTGTTTTATTTTTTTAAATATTAATCATTATAATTATATCAAACTAAAACTTTTTCATGTTACTTAATTACGATTAAAAAACCTTTCATATGAAACGAAAAAAAATAAATAGATGCTTTGTCAATGATATACGGAAATATTTTTGCATATAATACATTTGTTTTATAATATAAAGGAAAAATATAACAATGGATGAAAACTCATTAAGGTGTATCTAAAGTGGGACACGATATTTAAAAATTATCCGGGTCACGTAAATTTTGAGAATGTGATACATTTATATATTTAAAAGAAATAAGGTAAGGTAATACCAAGATCGCATGCGATAAATATCGTAATGGGATAAATACCTTAATTACGTTTTAACGATGGCTGTTCGAATAACACTATAATTCACACAGTTACTTATACGAAGGTGAGAAATGGTTTATCAAATTCACAATACATTTTTTTTTAAGAATTTTCCAAGCTAAGTTGGCATTTCATCGGCCTAAAGTATTAAGTTTGCGAATCTCAAAATGAATAAAACGAGAACTTAATGTAATTTTGAACCTTTTTTGGATCGTCTAAACAAATATTTTTCCTATATAAAGAATTATTTAATATAACAATTTTAATGTACTAATGGTACGGATTTTATGAATTCGTTAATTATATGTTGTATCGTAAAGAAATGATTTGTGTTTTCGTGGGAATATGTAGTTTATGGAGTTACGAACATTACACCTTAGGATGGCGATTTGTCGATTTGTAATGAATGATGATATATTGAATCTTTCAAAATGGAATAAGTAAGTGTATAGCATATTTTTTTGTATTAATTGTCATATCCAAAAAACAAATAAAACATTTTGATGAATTAGTGATAAAGGATTGTATTTAAAGTCTAAATCTTGTTTGATACACAAAAGTTGAACTGTTTTGTTATTTTTATTAATATTTAATTTAATATAGTGTTGAAACATTTTTAGGAAGATACCGTATATTTATCCGTAGTCATATGCTGACTTTTTAAATCGTTGTAGACTTCATTACAAAAAAGAATACTTTGATATGAAAGATTGCGAAAAAAATATCGTTAATTTTTCAGTAACTGATTACCTACCCCTGAAAATGACAGATTCAGATTTTAAGACGATTATCACCAATCAAAACACTATGTCTTCCCAAAACGATATCTCTACTTATGAAAACAATGGAAGCTTAAAAATATCCGGTCCGTACCATTATAAATATGTGCAAATATAATGGGTACAAAATAAAAACTTGAAAATAAAGGGTACATTTTACTATGATACTGATTTTTTTATGAAAGCTCGATTTGGTATAGACAGCTTTTAATTGAAGTACGAAGTGACGCCCTGTATGGACAGTTTTATCAAGAATATGAAATGTACTGTTTGAAGTTGAATTGTTGCAATGCGCTTTTGCAACAGTTTTCCATAGTATCGCAAATGTAATTTGAAAGAAAGGTAGACGAGGCGGTTATCTCTGTAAGCAATAACGAAATATGCCGATGCGGCGTACTGCTTGCCAGCTATTTCGCCTGCTTATCTTATACTATGCCTTATGTTCCTGTGACTCAATACAATGATAATGTAAACACAAAACCAATATACTTATAAGTAAATAAAAGCCTGTCATAATAAAGATTTGTCTACATCGTGTTCGCTATTTTGGGGGAGATAGCTTTTAACTTGAGCTTTTTCTTGTAACCATGTCTGCTTTAAATGTGGAGGATATGGACTCTAAATGAAGTATATCTGAACAAATTATTTTTTACTTCTTATTAAATTAAAGTTAATCGCTGTCACATTTAAAATCGAATGAGTAGAAAGGAATCTTAAGATATCTTAATGCCTACGAGCATCATATCTAAAACCGATTTAAAAATCAATTTATAAAACTGTCGTTGTGGAATTCGAACTCGTAACTAACGACATCGACGTTGATCACTTAGCTTCAGGTACGGTCAATTTACGGATCCGATTACATTCGTAAGGAACCCGATTCACACATTGTTTTGTATACACATAAACCTAATCTTGTGGATTTAAACAAGTTAACAAAAAATGGTCAACGTCTACGACATATTCAATTCCGTATTAATTAAATTTTGTACACCGTTCCATTCCTGGGTGAGCTTTTTTAATACGTTGCGCGACCAAATAAAAAAGTCCTCGAACTTTCGATGGATTTTTATTCAAAACACATAGATGTCTGTGATGTTGTAATACCTTGAAACTTATTTCAAATAAACTCAGATTATTGGTTTATTCTTTTGCAAATGCCTTCGACTAAAAACTCACTGTGTAAGGAAGTGTATTAATTATTACATTACATATATTACTCTTAATAACATCATAATTTTCAACAATAAGATTGAATGTTGTCATATTATAACAATAATGAATCAGAATAATTACAAATACAGACCGAATTTAATAAGCATTGTGATTTCAAGCAAATTAAATACACCCCTAATTATATTAATTAGTGAGGCGTTACAATAATTGGAACAGTTGACAAAAATACAATTTGACCAGTCATTTTTAATGGCGTGTCAAAATTAATGATATCCGAAATATATCTGTGTTGTAAAATATTATTATTATTAGCCGTAGAATTTGATAATGTTTATATTATGAAAAGAATCAAAAAAATATCATTCGTTAAATAGAAATACCAAAATATTTTTAAACAGTTTTTAATAAATGGAAAATTGACATTTTCGTGAAGAAATAAATCGATTATAGTGGCTAAGTAATAGCAGATATGTGTTTTATCAGCTTTATGAGCAACGATTCCAAACAACGTGTAGAAAATTCGTAGATTAATAATTTTGAAGAGACGTATGTTTGTAATGTTTTCACTTCCTATATTTTCGTCTGAGTTTACATTATTTTAAAAGTAAAAACGATCGAATTGCATTAAATACTATCTATCAAAATTGTAAATTAAGAATCGTTATGCTGGAATATATATTTTTAAAATTTCAATGTGGAACATTGATATCCTAATCAAGGTATCTCAACAGAAATTTTTTACGATAACTACCAGCTATTCAGTTGCTCTACCTCTATTTTTTAAAGATAGAATGGATTGAAGGTTAGGGCTAGAACAAGACTAGTGGTTAGGTGTAAAGGAATTTCCAGATTTTGCAAACATCCATGCTTTCGAACCGAAATTCATGAATTGATTGCAAAATCAATTTATGAAATTGCTCGCGGTTCAAACCTGTCAGCACCTTGACCGAAGCCAACGACATTCATCACTGCACTGGACCAGGAAATAAAAATTATATAAAAATATTATTTATTGTATTACAATATTAAATAATTATTTTATGTTTTATTGGGACTACGGATGCAAGTTCAATATTAAAAAAATTCTGAAATTTTTATATATTTAGATTAATTGTAAATTTATGTAACTGATGTCAATTCATTCTGGATTAGAAGTGATTTCGTTTTCTATATCTCAGGAGAATTGTTTTTAATAATTTTGAATACAAAATGAATTGATTTCTATAATGTTAATTTATTATCCATCTATGTAAAAAATATGAATATTTCGATTTACATCCGTATGCTTCTCATGTAAAGATATATTATATGAATATCTTTCAGAATGGTTAGGTTATATATAAAAACAAAACAATCCATCTAGAAAGAAAAAAGATTTTCTATACATTTCGTTTTTTTATAATGATCGTAATTGTTAACACACTTACATATAAATGTGAATAAAATTATTATTCTTTTCAGTTGTTTCGTTGTTTGTACAATAGAAATCATTTTAAGACGAATAAAACTTCCAATAATTTTATGTATAATGTTGCTACATTTGTATGTGTGAATATTTTGTGCATTGATATTGTTTTATGGTCTCGATTAAATATGTTATCAGTGTATCATTCAACGACAATTCCCAAGTGATCTATGTCATTTGCATATTTTAATACGTAGATTGTAATTTTTCAATACCGTAAAATGGGGTGAATAGAGTCTGTAGGGTGAATAAAGACAAAAACAAAGTTTGAGTTTCAACACAACTTTGATGAGTATCCAACGTAATCAATGCGGTCAAGGGAGTTTTTTTTTCAAAGGCGTCAATACCATTTCTTTATTGGATACATCAAACGATTTAATGATTTGCCAAAATTGAAAAAACCTGTTAGAGCTTGATACATATGCATTCGTACTTTTAAGACTAGCCATAAACTTCTCTTTTATTTCACAAAAGCTAAGTGAAACAATGTTTTTTTAGTTATTAACTCTTGCATATTTTATTTTCTACAATATACACTTGTTTTTGTTCGATATTTTATACAGTTTCATCGTTATCAGCTACTTTTTGAAAAACATGAAATTCACCAATATTTTGGGGTGAATAGAGACGAGAAAAAGGTGAATAGAGACACCTAGTGGTTGAATAGAGACAGCAACGACGAGTGATTGAAAAATTTAAATTTAACAAAAGTTCGTCATGTTCGGTGTAATATTTCTTTTTTTTCTATTTCTAGAAAGCTTCGTACACAATAAAAACATGCCGCGAGTCTATAAACATGATCCTCGAATAACCAAGACGTATGCGAAACACAACCCCGAGACTTTGCAGGTTGCAGTGCGAGGTATAATAGAGAACAATCTCAGTTATAGAGCAGCTGGGGAGAAATATGAAATACATCGTTCCATTCTTCATAGACACACGTCACGAAATATGAAAACCCAAGGAAGTCAAACGGTTTTATCGAAGGAAGTTGAAGAATATATAATTAGACAATAATTAAATTATTGCTCAGAAGTTTTGAGCATTGATTTATATCATGCTAACTTTAAACATTGAATTGTTGAGATTTTGTACATTTTCATGTATTTTGTCACTAACGACCCAGGTTTCGCCTTCCGGCATCTTCAGGCGTTTAAGTCCATTAGTGTACTCAAACGCCTGAAGATGCCGAAAGAAGAAACCCTGGTCGTTAGTGACAAAATACATGGAAATGTACAAAATCTCAACAATTCAAATTCGATATTGAAATTCCACCAAGCACCCTCAGTCGATGTCTTAAATTAAAACAACTTTAAAATTTTTTGTGAAATATTATATATCTGTATCAATATATTTTTATAATTGATACATTTTTATTAAACATACTGCTCTGTTTATTTGATGTAATAAAATCCATAATTTATTACATTACGGCAAGTTAATTTCGATCATTCCAAACTGTTGTTTTGCCTCTATTCACCTTTCAAGTCCCTAATCACCCCCCTCTCGTCTCTATTCTACTCTATACTCGTTTATTTTCACCCCAATGCAAGTTAAATAGAGACATCGAACAAAATTGACGGTGTCTTGAAAACGGTGATGAATATTTGAAAAATATTGTCATGAATGAGTAGTTGGACCTAGAAACACGTTTCAAGCCATTCATGTGTGAATAATGTGGTGCAAGTATAAAGATACAAAAAGTGTCTCTATTCCGACCATTCTACGGTACTTTAAAATGGGGCACAGAGCGATTTGTTAAATCTGATTTTATTCTGCTTCTTTTACTATTCATGAAAAGAGAGAGTGCTTGACTGTTTTTAGACATTTTTAGATTCCTATCTACCCAAGAAAACTGAAACTATAATTTACAATATATAATCAAAGTCATACAGTAGTTGAATTTGTAGACAATTGGGTTTGAAAGGCATGTAATATCAATAAAAATTCATATATGACGTTGAGTTACCTTTACGAATTTTGATTTGCCGGTTTCACAACCAGCGACCTTTGTTTTTTGCGGCTGGTTTCATTTGGTTTCCGCTCAAATGACTTCAATTTCATTTTTACGCCCAGGTTATAAAATATTTATAATCGAGGGCCTGTGAAACGCATTCATAGCCTACGATCGATGCCTCAGCGATAGCATTCCGTAAATATAATTATTCAACCATTAGAAATTAATGATGTAATCTATTGAAGTTAATTGTGGCGTGAAGTGTGGGAGCGAGGAGTTACGAGAGAAGGCAGACGCCGAGGTTACGTTCACTCAGGAATAGGCAACTTGTGACAAACGTTGAATTGATGAAAATTATAATGCGACTTATTTTGTGAAATAATGTTTTTTTTACGAATAATCTGTCTTTCTTATATTCTATGAATTCGGCGTTTACTTTGTGTACAATATAATATTTATTTTGGCTAAGGAACGGGTGGAAAATTAATTTAAACAACTTCTTATTTTATGTCAGTTGCACAATAAAATCGTCCATGCATTTTAATAAGTGAGTAGAAACCAAAAATAAGCTCAAAGCAACACTAAATTTGAATTGTTCAAATTTTGTACATTTTCATGTATTTAAGGTAGAACTGAACGTCAATTCGAGTTCATCCGTGTACTCCTGTATGCCTGAAAATGCCGAAAGGCGAAACCCGGGTCATAAGTTATGAAATATTCGCATGAAAATTTACAAAATTTGAATAATTCAAATTTAATATTGAAATTTCGTCAAGCACCCTTAGTCGATTTCTTTAATTTTATCAAAGCAGGATCTAAAAATGTAATAAATATATAATACATTTTTAACTACGTTACGTAATATTGAATGATTATTGAAATAGTCGACATACCTATGTGATTTTTCTGAATCTTCATCAATCACTAAAGGTGTGCAATTCCTGTGATTGGAGTTTTCCTGATACCTCGCTGATTTTCTTCGCATTCGAGATGCGAGTTCTTGACAGTGCAAAAATGTATTTCTTTGATGAGAACAGCTTTGAATGATGCGATATTCTTTTCATCTTTGTGTCTGTCAAAAAGAAACAAAATTCAAAGACGAATCAAACGATGTGTCCTTATTTTTTTTCAAGTGGAGACGTTTTTGTAAACGAAGAATTATTTTCAATTGGTAAGTACTTGACGCAATACGATTTTTACTGTAGTTATTTAAAGGAATTATCATATCTTTTTACACGAGAAAGTTATTGAATATTTTGTTGTGAATGGGCGTACCATTAAAAATTATAACACTACAGTATATTTATACATTCCATTAAAATAAAAAAAAACGTTAATTGCTTCGATAAAATGAATACTGTAAATCAAAAGCTCGATTAAATGACATATGTTTAAAACTACAGTACCTACAAAATCTCAATAATCCAAATTAAATATATATAAGAAAAACTATTGTCAAATTATTTTAAAATCTTGAATATACGGTGTTTTTATATACTTACATAAAATAGATTTATATAATAGCAATGGAATATAAAATGTTCAATTTTAATGTCAATAAAGATATATATTGAGTGGGTAGTTTTATGTATTACTTTTTATTCTTATTCGATACTTTTAAAGTACAGTTTATTCAATGCATTATCCAATATAGAATTCCATAGTTTATATAAAAATAAGTAGTAAAACTTTTTTTGAAAGTAATTTTAAATCTAAAGCATTTAGTTTCATTTATATTACAGACGTAATAACATTTGCAGTAAGCAGTTCTTTTGCCCAAAATAACTGACCTCTAGAATTCACCAATGACTCCTATGCTTTCAAGGCGTAGGGTTAAGTTCAAAAATAGACTCCCAGCTTCTACCCTTCTTAGTACGTACACTATTTATTTATAGACGACACAGGCAAATTATAGCAGAAACGAAAATTGCATAGTCATTTTGCTGTGGAGAAAACTATACAATATTTTGTTACATTACTTATTAATTTTTATACATAGATTCATAACTAAAATTAAAACGATGGTAAGAATAAAAACAACACATATTTTATAAACGAGGAAAACTACAGATTACACTGAGAATTCAATCAATTAAGAAATGAAATTAGAGCAAAGAGTTAAGTGAGTCATTGAGATTGTCCATATTTTTGGAGAGTTAGTTGAGAAGTCGCAATACGAAACAGTTAACCGAGAGACGTATTGAATGTTTGTTGACAAACTTTTGATAGAAATTGACTTCAAGATAAGAATAATATTAAAATAAAAACATGCTTCGTAGATAAATTATCTAATTTGAACCACTATATAAATGCAATAGAAATAATCCAAACATTACAAAATTTCTAAGTCAATAAATATGTTGTTTATGTTTTACGAACGTCAGTAGCCACAGGTTGCCAATAGTACTGTACTCTTCTCTCTTACCGTACATTTATATAATCTGATACTGGAAAAGGTCAGTGGTATGACATTTCAGAAGCTTTGATGAGAACTTCTATTCAATGGTAAGGCTAAAATTTGTATACAACCTTCAGCCCGTACAAAAGATATTTCAGAGCTAAAATATATTTGCCCGCACTTATTAAGCATGTTCATGAAATATTCATAAAATAATCGTTTTAATCTGATATCTGATTAAAAATATACGTATATGGAAAGGGATCTAATCATAATGAACAATGATGTCAATTTAACATCAACTTAAAACCACATTAAATTTATCACATGCACTATTTCGCTAATTAAGATTATGCGTTATAGTTACGATAAAATGATTTAAAAAATATCATATTAACCCTAATATAACGCAATGTTTTTTATACATATATTTTGTTGTTGTAAAAAGTCATGTTATATTTTGGCTCTAGTGAAAAAAAATACATGTCTTATTAATGCATAATTTAAATTTGTTGACCCATATGTGGTATTCTATTATTTGGAACATTAACGAAAAGTGTCAAATCACAGTTGACTTCAAATCTTCGTTTGGATTTATCGTTTTTCTGCAACCCTTCAATATTGCAAAATGAGAGAGAAACATAATAATAAACAAAATGTTAATGCCTGTTTTATAAATAACATATTTGTAAAACACACAAATGGAGATTATAGTAAAGAATGCAGCTGTTTACTGTGTAGAAGATTGCATATTGTTTTATAATGCTTATTAGCTGACAATCTGTTACAGTTGTTATATAAACGTGTATATGCAGAGTATGAAGGAACTTGATTTAAAAAAGTATTGCTCTTTTTTGAGAATATTTTTGTATAGAAGTAATTGTTCTTTACAACATTTTACATTCATAATTCATAGCACACATGTTTAGGGTTGATAAAAAGTTTTAGTGCGGACCCCATTTCGGTAGATTGCTATAAGTTTTGGAACTGCAGATGTGTTAGAACATTAATAAAAACTTGAAAGTTTATTTTACCAACTTATTTAGGAATTAAAATTGTGCAATTGAAAACTGACATTAAGTTGAGTTCAGAAACGAGATGTATACAATTTTGACATTACATGTCAAAGAACGATAGATGAGCGTCCGTTAATAAGAATATATTTTTTAAGATACTTAATTTATTTATATAAACATGTAATATTTTTATTAAGTAATTGTCTGCTGTGTTTTAAGTGCCGCTCATATGAAGAATAAAATATAAGATAGAAGTATATACTGTACTTCCAACAAATAACATCGCAGTCTGTTTTGTAGCTTCATTTTGTTACATTACTACCTTGCAATGATATATTTATCGGTACTAACTAGTCTTTCCTTATTGGGTATTGTCAACAACTTTCATACAGTAAAATGGTAGTAAAGTATCACACTTTAACTGTAAAACGTTTTGTTACTTGTACTTTAAAACAACCTAAACAGATAGAGTATGGTAATTCTAAAACAATTTGATAATTTCTGACGTAGATTATCTAAGAGAAATGTGAGGACAAGAAGTCAGCGAGAAGTAGAAATAAATTGATATACATGAACCAAATTCGTTATTTTGAGTAAAATGTGTGAAAAACGACGAAAACAGCTTGTTTAGCAATAATAAACATTATTATTATTATGAGATAGTGCTATTTTAAGAACGGTTTTAAAATGTATGATATCGTAACATAATTAAACAATTAGACAGAAATATTGCAAGATAATAGATGAAATAAAATAAATGCAAGCAATAGTGTATTGTTATTCATAGTTTCTAGCGTGCCGAACAAAAAATGATCAAGATGTCAAAACTACTTTCAAATGAACTAAGCTTAGCACGATGTTTTACATGTTTATGGTTGGTTTCCTTAAATCTGTCGATGACTGTAACTTTTTTTTACTGATCCGTAATATATGTTTTTCCTACCGCTACTTTCCTATTGAAAGTATCATGTGAAGTCCGCGAAGCGGGCACCCAGTTTCCTAGCTAAATTCATTTCTAGGGAGATATATACTAAGTCTTTATATCCTTCTCCCACACGTACGAGTACTATTATCTAAAATGTTCTGTCAGCTGAAGGCTTTGTGTGGGGAAAAAACTTAAGAGAAACCACTTACGAGAATGATTGTTTTTCAATGTAACATTTTATTTTACAAAAATTTTAAAAACAAATCTCTTTTTCGTTTAAGTAAGGAAAGCGACCCGTTAACTGCACTCATTGTTTCAACCATGGATTTGCAACAATACAGGGCTTTATTTGAGAAAACAATTAAATTTTTTTAATATTATGCCTTAGAAACATTATGCTTTTGAGACTTGCTCGTTTATTAACGGTATTGGAAATGGCTTTTAAAAAAATGAGAAAGTAAATTAAGTTTTGATTTTTTGGCGTATGAGCCGTTAATTATTTCAACTCTACGTATAAACTATTTTTTCTGAGAATAACATATTTCTTCAAATATAATCTAATAGTAATTATTATTGAAAGGTTTTGAAAGATAGAGGAGTAAAACAAAGTTGCGAAATTTAGTCGGGAGTTTATACAGGTACTATTAACGACCGCAATGAAAAGTTTTTAGTAATATGATATAAAATAGGCTATGGTGTTTTTATTTTTAAGACCAATATTTAGTTTGAAAGATAACGGAAAAATAACGAAAGATCGATAAGAAAACTTCGTAATTTTTTTATCGATTCACCGGAGGATTTTGGTAGAATTTTAAAAATTGCTCACATTGGAGTAAAAAAATGAAAAGGCTATAGAGAGAGTTGTCACCCGAAGACAACTAAAAGACGATATAATTTTAATCATTTAACTTTTTATTGAAATTCCGCCAAGCACCCTCAGTTGGTATCTCAAATTAAAAGACGATACTTACTTTTTATAGATCATCATTAGAAATTTATACCGTTTACATATCTTTAGAGAGTTTTAGAGAGAGAGAACTGTCATAATTTTTTTTCGGTATATACCGATCTCTTGAAAAGTATTCTAGTAACTCTGTCATGAAAAAGGGTCAGCCAATGAGATTTTTGAGTATTAACTTTTTTCTCTGTTCATATATACTTGTTATACTTACTCTGGTATTATGAGAACTTCTTGATTAGCTGTCTCGAACGATACTTACGTCGAAAAAAAGACGAACAGCTCTCTGCATCGAAGTCTTTGATGTGTGGTTGTTGTTGAAAGTATGCCTTTGAGTGGTTAAAATTTCTCATTCAAACATTTTCTGTAGGGTTGTGTAGCTTATATATTGGTGTGGTGATATGTATTGTATATCCCTATTGTAGCCTGGTTTATAAAAAAAAAACATTGGTTTTTCAATACTCCTTATTTATAAATAATACTTACTGTTTAACAGTGAGGAAAATGTGTTTCACTGCTTTGCAAACTATCTTCAGATTGCTTAAATTATATGAATTTAATGATCCATAATACACGAATTAGTTCTAACAAATGAACTTTTAGATGAATCATAGAATAAGATGTTTAATAATAAAAATGAATGGAACTACGCAAAATTGTATGGTACTCTGGTACATGTTTTTAAACGACACTTAAATATGTACTTTATTTATAAAACATGAAAAAGAACGTTGTTTTAATAATGTATCAAATGAAATTATTTAGCTGCGTAAGTTTTTATTTATTAAGATTTTATATTATTTTATAACTAAATAATTGTTCTCTTAGATTCCATCTAAATACGCCGCAGGGAAGAAGTGTCTATTGTTTGTGATTTTAAGTACACCAGCAGGTACAGATGAACACGGTTTTGGTGTCACCTGGAGCTGTACTTTTTCATTGCAGAGGAGTGTTGAATAACTAGCAGCAAGTGTTGAATAGCATCCCCAGTGAAAAGATGTCACAGTGAGTCGTGCACTCGAAGACTTGTTAGTCTGCCGAGAGAGCTCTCGTATGAGCTTTGAAAGTTGCGACTTTCTGATTCAGCCCGGGGCCGCTATATTTATTCGTCGCTGCGATCTCGATTGTGTTGTCGAGTTTACTGTCAAAGAAAAATATGGAGTGTCCCAGCCATCTCAGGTGAAATGTGTCAGGTTTGCAGTCTTCAGCGGTAATTGGCTTTTACGGTATTGCGATATTATGTTTCTTCGAATTTTTGAGTACTGCAGTCACTGTGGTACTCAATGGTTTCAACAGCATACATTAGATTTACTGGAAAAGTTTATTTTTACTTTGAATATACACAAATATTCATTTGATATTACTCAGTTTTGATTGCGTAAAAAATAAATGTTTTTAAACCATTTTTATGTTGGTGGAAAGTAAATTGAATTTGTTTCATTTTTGTGCTTTTATCTAGAAACGAATATTGTAAAAGAAACTACTCAATAATTGAGCCAAATGGTTATCGTTTTAAATTAATGCAATATAAAATAGATATTTACACTCTTTTTCGTCTTACAGTCTTTTTCGTTTTTAGACTCGTCTTTTAAGAATCAAATACAATGTGCTTCTGAAAAATGTGTAAAAGAATTATTCATATATATTATCACTCAAGCTTTGACTTGTGTTTTTGCTATTCTTATAGCAAACTTTTTTTCATCTTGAAGAAAATAAGGCAAGGCCCACATAGGGCTGTAGTGCAATACAGTTGATAATGAAGTAAGTAGTTTTATTCCTGAAACTAAAAATTATATTGAGTTTGCCAATCATATAAACATGAGTTAATTTTGTCTTTTTTTAAAATTTATAATCAGATTGTTTGTTTCCTTTTAGAAAGAGTTCGGAATATGATTATTTTGCCATTGTAAATTAAAATCATGCTGTATCTAAAGAGGAAAGGTGGAATAAAATGATCGGAGAGTAGGGATTCTAAATAAATAAAAGAGAATTTTGTTTGAACAATGTCCATATTATATTTATTCCCACATACACACGGCACGATGTGAACCTTGTCTTAAATCATTGTGATAGTATAGGTATATGTACATTGCACAATGTGTATACATACATCGTCATACATCCAAGCCCGGAAGGGCTATTATTATTCATTAATTTATTTTGTTCATAATTATAATATAATGTTTAGATATACATTAATGTTCCAATAACTGAAAGTGCACCCGCTCACTTAGGCGGTAAGAATGATCGAGTTACAAATACATATAACGCATTAGTGTTGTATCTGTGTACAAAACGCTATCTGTACAGTCACATAAACGCCTCCGTCGCCATCAATTTTATTATCATAGTGTAAAATTTCATCATAACGTACCTACTAATTGTTATCGTAAATTATTTAATAATTTCATTACTTTCGAAGTCAAAAGCATCCATATGAAGTATATGGTTATTGCTTTTTTATTGCAAGAAGTCGTTGCCGACTCGTAAAGTGGGTGAGGGGAGAAATGATGCAAAAGAAACTCGAGAGACCCGCCTTGTGGCGGAGGGCTGAGGGCTGAGGGCGCTGGCTTCGACGGGGGCGGCGACGCCTACCCGCAAAGCCTACACTAAACTACAAATTACTCAACGAAACTTCCTTCATACAATATCTTCTTCTCAAAATAAAAACGTCGATAGTATAACAGTTAAATTTGGACAGCACGTTTTGTTTCAGTATATAAGTAAGGCCCATGATAAAAGTTTGAATAATAATTAATTATACAACCAAACCATACAGTATATGAATAAATATTGTCGAGATACATGTTCCGTTCGGGAGATACAAATGTACATAGTAAGACTGCGCGGAGAGATGCCCTCAGGGATGGAGTGAGAACATATTGTATGAAATGTATCAGTGTAAAAATCGGTATGTATTTTTTTATTATTATTAAAAAAAATAATATTGTGTTTAGTCAGCTTGTCAATAATAACTCCATCCCAAATAAGACTTCCTTCTCCGCATGTCTCGTACACACCTCTCAAATTGTAAGACAACGAATGTTTATAATTACATCAATACAGGTTCATATTAAATTATGTGACTATAATATATAATAAGAAATTGTAATATTCCATACACCACAATGTATACAATGAGATAAAATCACTTATGAATGTATTAAATTTATCATAGATAAAATGAGAGTTATAAAAGAAGAGGGGCCGGCGGCCATCTTGTGGCTCGCCGTAAGCGACCTCAAGCACGAATATAGAAGCAGAAAGTTTTATATTTCTACAACGCCGTCATCCCGCAGCATCGGAGTCGGCCATTTTAAAACCACTCGTTTCAATTAGTCATGAATTGTTAATATATTTTTAAACGTGGTATTGCCGCATATTGTACACACAATTATTCAGCAAAATCGAGATTTCAATTAATCCAAATGCGATTACTTAAAAGTCATCCAAATGTCATAAAAAAAAGGTATTGATTTCTTGGTATTTTATACACATACATATTGGGGAGTAGATTTCAATCAATAGAAATGTTTTCACTTTAAACTTTATTGTTGATATAAGTCAGCTCTTTTCAACGCATAGGAAAATAAATTAAGCTATAAAAGAGATAGCTTTATTTTCATATTTTTCATACAGAAATGTATTTTAAGATGACTTCTGATGCGATTTAATCAAGTTTTGAAATTGAAAATATATTCAATAGGTTTTAATTCTACTGACATGGTTGACTAATAATAGTGTACTTTAAGCGAAACAACGCTGAAATGTTACCCTGAAAGTATATTCTTGTGAACGTATACAATTTTGGTGTAATTTGGAGCACATTTGGATGCTTGGAATTGATAATGAGAGTGAAATATTTCCTCGTTAGTTATTAGGTTAAATATAATAAATACAATTTTATTATGATTTGAATTGGCGTTAGGGTGTTTGCTATTCTTGCCGAATTGAATTCGCGACAAGGGAGAACGGTGTTGGGAAATAGTGTGGGTGACACAAATACACGCACGATCACATACATACACACACACAGGCACGCACATCGGGAGTCCGCCTAGAGAAACAGCCAAGATTCGTGAATTACATCAATGTGTGATATAGAGTTATATTAATTTAGAGATATTTTTTTCTATATAATTGTAAATATATATAATATATATATATGACACCGAGTAAAATATTGATCATGTTAATTCCTTAAATAAGTAATTGATTTTTTATTGCTATTGAAAATCAGTCAGCACGCGAAGCACGCAATTTAGAAGAAAGCTCCAATCAAAAATTATAATATCAGCTCAGCAAAAAAAAAGAACTACTTTGCTAATATTTGACTGAAGAATCTTTGCTTATGAAGAGGACCAAAATGAATTGATTTAGAACGAAAGTAACTATAACTTATGTACATAATTATTAATCTTTGGAGAAACAAAAACTCTCTAACTATATTTATATTAATTCAGAGATCAATACTTTTATAATGTTTACTTAAGTAAAAAAAATCAAACTTTCGCCGAATTAGAAGACAGTAACATTTTTTTATTTGTTTTTGTTTAAACAAAATATCGTCCTATTTTGTAATAAGAAGCTTCAGAAAAATACGCATAGTTCTAAAACGAATCTAAATAAAAGTGACTATGGACTAAACAATAGCAACTCTTTTTGATGTGTTGTTAAGATTTTCGGGCTTTCATGGCTCTGCGAGTTTTATATAGTTTCTGGGACACGTATTTATATTAAAACCAATGTCTTGTTGTTCATCGAGTTCAAGATTATCTATCCGATGTTTATAGATGCATTGTAATATATTGTTTGTTTTGATAGGTGTTAATCCAGAAAGTATAAAGGGGTTTTTGTTTCGTTCACTCTTACGATGTTTTCAAACAAAATAGAAATTAACTTTTTCACATATAGATATAAATACACGGGCGTTTGACGAATGATTGACCTTCTCTTATGTGTACCTGACAGAAAGAAGTGAGACGGAGTATGTGTATTCCGAGTCATTCGTCTCGATAAGTTAAAGTTCATATAACGCTTACACGTCGTTCGCCATGTGCTAAGTGCTACGCGGGACTTATTCGATTCTTGTGAACTGTTTTTTCGTTTGGTCCACGTATCATAACTTGACTACGCACCTACGACAATAGCCTCGAGCAAAATCTATCTCTACCAGTGCCCCTGCAGTGCGATTGGTAGGCACCGCTACGACGCTAAGCATTTTTTACCAGTCGTTTCATTAAAATAACTATTATCGTAAAAATATACACGTCCGATTATAGAAAATAAATTGGCAATAAGTGTTTACATCAAAAATGATTATGATTTTTATTTTATTCTCAACACGAAAAGATCTTGTTACTCAAAAACAAGTTAAATTGAAAAATACAACATTACTTTTCCTAAATTTTATATTTGTCGAGCACCGAAAAATATTGTTTTTATTTAGCCGACCGTTCAGCTCATATTTAACAGATTTTTTAAAAGTTAAAATATCAATATGTATTCTTCAGCTGTGTAGTTTTTCAATAATTATCTGACTGATTTTTAAATAAATTATTAGTGAATTTTTTCTATGATTTTTGCATAAACGAAATGGAGGGTTAAAAATGAAATTTTATAGATTTAACACGCGACAAAAAAAAAAAATCAAAGTTTTCGTATTCATCCTTAAACTATGAAAAATGATTTAAATCATTAAAAACTTAAAAATTACATACTTACAATCATCAAAACCGAAGTGAATAAAATTTTACACATAAAAAGCAAATTGACCGATAAAAAGCATATTGGATAATATTTAATTGAAAATTATTTTTATCCTAGCTACCTGGCACGAAATAATCATTTGCCATAATTATTATTTTTATTTTAGTTTAATGTGAGAGTGAAAATTTTATGTATGTTACGAAAAATAATCACATTTTTGATGACTTTTAATGAGAGTGCCTTAATATATGACATTATTACAATATAATAATTATTATTTCTTAAGTAATATAAAAGTGACCATAAGAAAAAGATGATATTATGAAATTTTTATTTAATAAGTATGGTGGTAGATATTTCATACAAATTAATAAAATATCTGAAAAAAGTGACTTCTAGATGGTTATTTCTTTATTATCAATTATAAAATTGATAGGTTAACATTAAAAAATCCTACTTTAATAAAGTGTACGTGAATGATTATGGTATGCTCCGGGATAAACGGTTTTATTTCTCTATCTACGCTTGAAATGTCAAATAAAAACGTTTCAATTTCAACTGTTCAAAGTTTTACATATTATTACGTTTGGACGGCAGGTGGCTTCAAATGGAATTGAAAGCATACTCAAATAACTATCTTGATCAACATTTTATAAGGGGATGCGTTGGATCGAAAGATGGGGATGAATTGAAAGACAACCTACCAATAGTTCAGCCGAAAGAGTCACCATCTAATGTGAGGGATCGATTTATCAATTTGTCGAACATAGCACATCTTAACTCATAGAAAAAAGTTGACTTAAAATCAATCGTATTAATTATCAATATTTTTGTAACAGGAAACATTTATATAACATATTTATATAATATTTAAAAAGATTGATTTTTTTTATCTAAGATTCTTTTTAACCTAAATAATTATATTCTACTTAATCATACGGTTATGAATCAAAATAATTTTGATGATTTGGCTGCAGAACATAAGGTTGTAGCAGCAAGTTGCCGATTCGTTTTTGCAAATTTCTTCCAGTAAATTGCAGTCATTTTTATTTAACACAAAAACTCGTACACGTAATGTATTGTGTACATTTGATTTTTACTATATTCGGGCAAATAATAAACGAATTATAAAAATAAACATTTTTATCAAAAATGGCAATGCCACCGCGATAAGTAGAAAAGCCCATTAATATGTGCGTCGTCTACTTTCTACGGAGACAATGAAATCTTTTGGCACGTTAAGAAAACAAAATACAGTATCAAATTGAATGAAAAATGTGATAATACAAAGCGAATATTAGAGAAAGGCTTGAATGAAGTGATTGAGAGGTAGTTTTTAATAAATACTGTATAAAAATGACTACAATTACCTTCAGTAAACCAGAATCAGAGAAAAGGGGATGGCTTGCAATGGACATTTAAGTTAGCTTATATACAGTATTTAACTTCTAAAGAACTGTTTTAAAATAGCAATATTTGTTGACTGTGATAATTGAATGGGATTAAATACCTATTATTTGTTTTTACGTACAGCCATACATAACATTTATTAATATAAAATGTTTGATAGTGTACCGATTAATATAAGTGACGTGACGAAAAAAAGTTATTTCTTAAAGACAATCTCATTTTTGTAAGATTTAGTTTTTCGAATCATTTTCTACAAACTTTTACCAAGTATGTTTTTAGTAACGAATATCACCCCACCGTAAATTTTTCATCGACAATAATATCACATAAAGAACGGCGAAAAGGATTTATAACGATTTCTTATAATAATAGTTGAATTAGTTAGGATTAATTTTTATTTGTAGATGCTAAAACAAACGATACTGAAATTAAAAAGTTCTGAATAAAACGTTAATTTACCTATGTTATGTTAATAAAATACACGAATTGACAAAAATCATATTTTATGTGCTCCGTTTGTGTTGTTGGAGTTTGAAATATACTTAATCATTTTCTAAGGATTGAAATCATTTTAACTGTATACATCACAATTAAACAATTGGCCATGCCTGTACTTTTTCTAGGTTCAAATACCCTGTCGGTTTCTTTGCAAAATCTGTTCTTATTGGAAACGATCAACGCTCGGTTGATAGTTTTATTATGTGCGACGAGACGAAAAATAAAATAAAAAACACACTATTTAACTTACTTCTTGATAACATTTTCAAACAAGAAATGATTACAGTCATTGATTAATAATTGTTATATTATAAATGATATAAACCAGTTTTAATAGAAAATTCAGGGTTTTATTTAAAATTGTAGTAACAATAGTGTAATAACAAACACTATAAATCATAACAAATAGCTGCAAAACATTTATTATAATATAACATTTCAATCATAAGGAAAAGGCCTTCTTGTAGAACCTTGTCTTAATTCATTACATAGTTTCGTGAATATGTACTCGCTACCAAACATACCGATTTAATCGTAAAAGTTAAATGATAAAAATGCCAATTTATATGAATACGATAAAGACAGCTAAACATGTAGAGAAAAATATCATTTTCATCGCAATCGATAATTTTGCTATTTATTGGTGTCTCCCTATTACAATAGGCTCAGATAACTGCAGGTTAAATTGAAAACAAATCAAAGGAATTTGAATGAGCTTCATCGATTTCATTTTGGATTTCATCTAAATCTGAAACGTTCACTAGTAAACTTAAAAAATATTTGTATTCGTGTTTTGACCTGCAAACTTTTGCACCAAATTTTCCTAATAATTTAGATAACAATCGCCCAAAAATTGATGTTTTTCAGGAAATAAAAAGTCAGTATTCACGTCCCTTTAATATTACAGATTCATGATTATTATTTTTCCCTCAATATCAATAAGTTATTTGTATTAAGTGTTTTATAAATTACCTAGGGTTATAGCAATCTTTACGATATAAGATAAAAACATTTGTTGTTTGCATTCAACATGTGGAGAAATAACCTTTACGGTTATAAAGATTTTGTGAATTACAATTTAATTATTAAATACCATTTATAGTTATATAAATAAACTATCGCCATATATTTAAGTGTAATTAAAGTTTTTTTGATTTTTTTTGGGGTATAATTCATATTCATTATTTTACATCATAATATTCTATCGTAATAGTAATAATCAAACAGTAATGTATATAAATATTAATTATTAATTGTGGTAAGTAGGTATGCATCGGTAATAAATAATACGTAAAGATTAAAAGAATGTATCTTCAATTGCTTTTATTCATTTTTGGTGTATTTTTATTGTTATTATGGAAACTAGCATTGTGTTCAATTCCCAAAAATTTGATGATATTATTCAATAATTAAAGATACAAACCGAATCTTTTCTCGCATTCTTCTCACCACGATCATTGAAGATTGCCGAGACACATTATTATAAAGGTTATTTTACATTTATTGCGTCACTAGAGTGACCAACTTGTGTGCACAAAACTCTCGAATGATCTCTTTTAAGTTGATAGACGATTGTTTACAATGAAACATCAAAGAAAAGGGATCGAAAAATTAGTTGTCAAGCAGACGAAAAGACTTTCGCGTTGCTTAAAAAAACAGTTTTTATTTGGTCGGGGTATAAATACATTTTATCTCTTCATATTACTCCGTACTCATACCGCAATACTTATGTACATGCGAGATTGTCAAAAAAGAATATTTATTAAGCGGTGTTTATAGAAAGAAGCCTTTTAACATGCGATTTATTTTACACTGTATTACACGTAAAACTAATATTTCATATTATTTAATGCAAACGAAACGTGTCAGCGAACAAATAAGTTTAAGTAATTGTTAAAATCTAACGTTTTGAGAAACAGAATGTTCCACCTTCAATCGCCACCCTGTCAGAAAACACAGAGAAAACGCTAACGCGATGATAGGCTAACTAAAGTCGATCGATAGAACGAGAAAATTTCAATACAGACAATATCGAGAGAGAAAATTCCTGCAAAAGCCTATGCATTGACATCGCGGCGATATTAATATAATAGAAAGATTCATATGTTGATAACCTAGTTAATGCTCCGGGTCCATAAAGAGAAACCCTACTTTTTACACTGATATAATATATTTACCATGGCTATGAGAATACTTCAAAAATGTGACATTTATATTCATTATTACGATTAAAATTGATTATTTGACACCACATTATTAGGATAGCAGATGACGTAAGAAGGTAGGTACAGTTTAATCGTTTTTTGATAATGATGATAATCTATTTAAAAAAAAATATTTACAGTATCATAATAAATAGATATTTTGTAGTAATAAGTAACATTCATGTTTTTTTTGCTCGCCTCCGTTACGTATCATATTTTACTTTTGCACACTCCAAGGAAAAACAGACGGTTCCATGACATTTCAGCTTATTAGGTGAACCGAATGCGTGGCTCGGCGGGCGAGATGTCTCCGCCGGCTGAGGATATACACTTTGACAGGGGGAAAGGAAGTGTCAAAATCAGAAGCGCCGGGTCGAGGTATTGCAAATATATAATATGGTATCGGGACGACTGCATTGTTTGGTGATATTATTAAAATGTAATATTGAATATGTTCGCCGGTGGTGGGTGTGATGGGCGAGGGCAGGGGGCAGATAAAGGGCGGAACGCCCGCGATGAATGGAGGCCCTCAGCGCGCACCCGCACCTGCTGGAACAAAAATAAACATAATGAAGAAAAATGATCGTACGCTAATTATTCACTCGACTGATTTCTGTATCGTGTATGAACTTTATTTTAACTGATATATGATAAAATATCTGCGAATCAGATAATCTTATTTAAAAATATATTTTATTAAATGAAAGCAAATACGATGAATGAGAACTGATACTATTGAAATTTTATAAATGTAATATAATATTTTACAAAATTGAATTATTGATTAATGTAGTAAATTGGAAATTAACATTTCATTAATAAAATTTTCTATTGAATAGTTACCTTCATTTATCTTGAAATTCCCTTATTAAAATTAGAAAAAAAAGTTTAATTTTGTCTTTCATATAATTTATGTAGATTGAAAATGAATACAAATGGTAAGATTAATTCAAAAAGGTTTGGCACTTTTAAAGAAGGTTAATAGAATGAGTTTTATGGGTCTAAAGAGCCTGTTAATCAACGAAAATTATAAAATAACGAACATTATAATGGATAATAAAACTTGACTCACGTTTACAAATTGTGCTGATCCACCTTCAATGATACCCATTGGTAAAGGCGGCCGGAATCAGTGGGTCCTGAAAACGGTTTATTTTTAGTAAAGGATGTCTTCTTCAACGGTTTTGTAAAATATTTCGTACTAGAAAAGAAAAAAAAGAGTTCCATCATTAGCCACATTAAAACAAAATAATAACTCCCCGTTTTTTTCTTCAATAATAAAATGGCTCAGAAATACTATAAATAGATGATGAAGTTAATAATATTCGTATTTCCTTGTTAAAGAAAATTAAATTTGGAATGATAATAACTGTTAGAAACAAAACATTAGTTTGATTCAATATCACTGAACAAACGCGATTTAACATGCACTGTTATAGTATATAATATGTATATTCATTTTAATTGTATGTTTGTACTGTCTAGTGCAATACAGCACACATACATACGAAGACATTAACTGCCTCTCTGTTTGCATATTGAATGAATATTAACAGGTGGCACTGGTAGGTGATTTTTAGTTTATCAAATGTAGCAATAAAAAAGTACATGTTAAATGATAAATACTAATTGTTTATAAGTTATTACATGAATGCCCTCAATAATTACAGAATAAAATGAGTAGAATCGTTTAAAAGACGTAGACGTCTTATAAGGTGTAACGTGAAGTTTATTTAATGAGAACTTTTGTTAAGTAAAGGGAGAATAAATTCGATAAAAACTGCTACGCAATACTATGTGTAATTCCCACACAAAAAGATCTGGAAAGCTCTGGGAGACAGGGGAAAGAAAAACGAGAGCTAAAACACACGTTGAAGGTTTTTAAGATAACGGTGGCGCGCAGGGGAAAAAAGGCAAAAGTGGCGTTTGTCGGAGCGTGGCGGTGCGCGGGCGATCTCGCGTCACTTGCTTCCCTTGATTTAGGGTTATTGCTTTGGGGGGCGGAGGCTTCAGCGGTCGGCATCCGCCCGAGAAGACGTCGACGCAGACGCTAAGGTAACACTTTTCCCACGTGGAGTGTGCTCCAGTGATATGCAACCACCGCATTGTCATTAATATCAATGTTGAAAAAAGATAACAAATAATTCGCTTGAAATTTTAAAATACGCATTATAATAATTTTATGACAAAAACGTGAAATTTGAATTATTGAGATTTTGTACAATTCCATGTATTTTCAAACCTCATGTTCTCTAATTCCTTGTAATTTTGTAAATTAATAATCTCCATTTCAGCTATGAGAGTGCAGCATTGCACTATCTTGGCCACAAGTGTTCGTTTACATATCATGGTGTAAGCGTCTGTTCTATGAATTTGTAATTGTAGCATGAAAACGGTTTTTTTGGTTTTATCAAAAACAAGCATTGATAGAGACTCTGATAGTATGTTTTGTTTTTTTCCATGTAGATTTTGAATTTGATAGGTCGAATAAACTACAAAGGTCAAAGATGCAACATTAATTTAAGTCATTGAATTGAGTTATCTTTACAATTTCAGTAAAAATTACAAAACACACCAACGTTTTGTAGAATGTAATAGTAAAATAATGATCAACAATAAAGGACTGAGTTGTGCCTTTAGATGATTCTAATAAGAAAGTATTATAAGTGTAGAATATAAATTAAATCAGACCAGAAAAGTTTTACCTCCACAAATATTTCTTTATAGGTGAGATAACTCTATTGCGAGGTGACTGCTTTCTTTTAGAATTAAAGCGAAATTCTAGTCTTGCGATTGCTGAATAATATACTGGAAAAATATACTGTTTCATTTATGTTACTATACGAAAATAAATATTTGTAATTCTGACGTATAAACTTCCAATAAATCACAAAAGGGCTTTATGTAATGTAATGGAAACTTTGAATGTTCTAAATTTAGTATAGGTTTAGAGCACACATCTACTTTTCAGTTATTTCAGTTGATTCTTTTTATCAGTGTATTTTGTTACATGAAAGTGCAATATTTTTTTTCAATTATTTTGTGATAAATTCAATATTATTTGTAAATAATTGTATGACAGTCTTAAGATGCTTCGTCACTGAATATAATGCAGAGATTACATTGTCATATCCTATAATGAAGTAATAACACGTAAACCCGTATCTTTGTAAATTTGTGTGTGGTTATTTTATTTTATTTCGTTTTTTTTTGTTTTTAGAAAAAACAATCATTTAATTTGATGACTACTAATTCATTAAGAAATTTCAATGATGCATACATTATCTGCCCTTACTGACATGAAACATTTGTTTATTTAAATATTATTTAATTTGAATTATTGAGATTTTGTACACTTCCATGTATTTTGTCACTAACGACCCGGGTTTCGCCTTTCAGCATCTTCAGACATTCGAGCGCATGAATGGACTCGAATTGTCAGACAGTAAACATTGTCTAACGTTTATATAGAAGATACAAATACGACAAATATTATTAACGAGATAAAATATTATACATCTCGGATCCACACTGATATCTAGGTTAAAATTTCGAGAATCGCCTTAATCCTTATTTTGTAAACAACGCATTAACAGAGTGGCGAATTGCCGCTTTGAAGAGAAGTGACAGGTAAATGAAAATTGGAATACTTACTTTTATATCTAACACATTGTAAGCATTGATACAACAAAGTTTGCGAATCATTAATTATAAAATACGTAAATCATTGTTCTTGTATTATTATAATAGCTCTAATCAAAGATTTGGAATTGTTGTATCGGTACATTTCATTAAAATTGTCCACTATCTTTTAGCGAAAGTCTTACCTATTGAAAATAAACGAATGTTTTAAAAAATAAATACCAGGAATGAAAATTGCGAGATTGGAAAACAATAACCGCCCAGCATTTCTATCGGAAAAATGTAAACGTCGCGTAATATCCCCATTTCCCAAGACAATAGCATTCCGTCTCTGCCACGTGAAAAACGGAAGCGCAAATGATAAGAAGAAAATGAACAAAATGTTTTGTGCAACAATACAATATACGGAATACCCATTCACTATCAGTTCCTGTATGCAAGAAATATAAAACAGTGATACGTTTTGATATTAATAGAAAATTCTTTCTATTGCAGTAGGAAATAAGGAAGTCAAAGTAAAATACTTAAAATACGAATGTATATAAATATTAAAAGATTTAGTTATATTATTGGATGAGAATTCAACATTTTATTTAAAACTTTGATTCTAAAATTGAATTAACTTTAACCTTCCAATTATTGGCGAAAACCCAAGTAATTAGTTATACGTTAAATATTATTAAGACTTATATAAAATTAAAAATTAATTTCCACAAACTTACCGCAGAATTCATAGAACATATTATAAAGACTAGTTTTGTTCAGTAAACGAGCATTTTCTGCTGATATGAAAGTATAATTCAGGGCTATAGATTAGTAATAACTTATCTAATTATGTAATGAATTTACAAATTGTCAAACGATTTTAAATACTTAATCATAAATAAGAGTCGTTCCTGATTTTTAACGTAAATGAAGTAAACTTCACGTATATAATCAAAAACAGTTACTAAAAAAAACTGAATTTTAAGGTTTTTATTTGTAGTTTATATATTAGTTTAGCCAACTCTAAAAGTATTTTGATGTTGCTGAATTGATCTCAAATTGTTAGAGCTAATATAAATATGTTGTAGGTTGATATTTTTTTACAAATAATTCTGTCTGTTTTTTGCTAGTATTTATGTTTTGATTAAACGTATAAACTAAATTAAACATCGTTTATTAAAATTGTATTAATAGAAAATGCGGCTATTAATAATTAAATCATTTTAATTAGGCAATTAAATTAGTATCTCAATCTTGATATCTAGCAAAGGAACATATTAAACGAAAGGATTGTATAAGATAACGCATGTTCAAATATTCGACCTTACATACGCATTAAATTTACCCTTATGAATGTAAAGATTTAATGATATGGTCGTTTAATTACAGTCCCGTGGTCAAGTGAAATGATATATTGTTGAATAATGAGCATTCTCCTTAATAAATGAATACTAAATGTAATATAAGACGCTGGTTTATGGGAATGTATGTGACTTATTATAATCATTATTGTATTTTAGTAGAATCTTACCACTTTATCTAAAAAAGGGTATTATTTCATATCTTATAAGCTTGACCATTTTATAAATCAAGTTGTGTAATAAACAAAAGTAGTGTATTGCATTATAATAATAAAAGATTTTATAAAACAAAGAAATAATGGAAGATGCCTTGAAACAGAGTAAGAGTCTTATTTATGGTATTTTGATTTGATTTTGTGGACAATTTCTGATATATTTTGTAAGCGGTTGATTTAATTTGAAAGTAATTATTTGCCACAATAGTTACATTAATCTTCGAGCATTATTAACTTCTTCTCGTTTCTTTCCCAATAGAAAAAGATTATTCCGTAAGAAAATTACGTCGTTAATGAAACGATATTTTATTGCTAAAAAGGCAGCAATAGGTTAGATAACATAACTTGTCATTGTAAAATATATTAATATTGTGAATTAAGTCTTGGGCTTGTATTTCTTTTGTGTTTGGCTTATATGATGTAAAATAAAAACGAATTAAAAATGGTCACTTACGGGTCGGCAGTGGACACTCACGGGGCTGTAGTTGAGGGGCGCGCGGCTGACGGCGATGGCCGGGAATCCGGAGGGCTGGGGGCTGGTGGCTTGGACGTACCCGTCAGCAGGATTGTACATGTCGAGGGCGGGGCCTGGTGATCCGGCTGCCGGGAATCCGCGCCCAACGGCGTGTGGAGATGCCGGTGGCCCGAATCCTTGCGCTGCTGCTGCTTGGTAGTTGTTCATCACTGCGTAGAAAAAGTATAATTGTATGTATCTACAAGTAAGTAAATTTTATACCGATTAAAAATATATTAAACATGATCTAAAACTTCTCTATATAATTGCAACCAATCGGTTTGTTGAAACTTATGTTCCAAAAAATTAGTACGGTACTACGAAATATAATAAATATGAAAAGATTATTTATAATATAAAGGAATTTAAGACGCAGTAATGTTATTTGAGAGTATCATCACATGTCTATAAAGTGACACTGATAATAATTACATATTTAGTATTATATATCACTATGTATAATCTGAAGTACAAAGATAATTTCTATAAAATTAGTTTATGACATTCTGAATACGATAAAAAACTAAATAAATACATCGAGATCATCGATCAAATTACAAAAACAGTTTGATCTTTAAAAAATCTTTTGAAAATTGATGGATTGAAAATGTCATGACTGTAATAATTATTTATACAGTTTTATGGTATTATTAATATCCTTGTAGAATAAGATGAACAGAATTGATTTGAAAGTATATGATAATAGTGTGTTTATATATTGTACGACGAAAATTCTAGATAAAAAATGTCATTTTTGATGAGTTACTCGATTATAAACCACCGGCGAGAGTTCATGAAGTGGCTATTTTTGCAAAATGCAAAAAAAAACACACAAAATTGCGACTGAAAAACTATTAAAATTTATATATTCGAACCAAATGATATTTGCATATAAAGTGAGCGGTCGCCGAATGCTGTTAGGGCTTATATGAAAAAATGTAGTTGGATGAAGTATGTATGCAAAAGCAAATGCAGTTGACGGTACGGAAAAAAATTTGCATGCAAATACAGGTATGGCTATATAGGTTGGAGCTTTCGGTGTTCACAAGTGCATAAACGGAAAACGTTACATATTTTCAATACCATATTTCTGCACAGCCAGCCCACAATTTTTTTTCAGGCTCAACTTCGTCTTCTCAACAGAAAATACAACGGCACATGCGTACTAATTTGCTACAGAATATACATGATATAACAATTTACTTGATAACTTTTTTCTATTTCAATACCTCGCTCTAAAATAGCTTTTAAAAGTTCTCAAAGGAGCGGTCGAAACAATTGCGCGACTTAAATTTTAAGTTGCGACCACATATAATATCTAATGGTAGCTTGTCAAAATACACGTTGTATAGGGCAGTTCTACCAAACAACTTTAAATAGCGAAGTAGCGAATTCCACTGATTGGAATCAAGTGATCGAGTCACGCGGAATATTTTTGCAGATATTGAAGACGATCCGATATTCACACAATGATATTGACAATAGAGATGTATTTTTAATTAAATGAGAGTGATGTTACGTAATATGTTACCTGTTATTGAACAAACAATTAATTTGCTAGATGTCCGAAATTCGTTAATACTTTTTATATGTTCTTTCTTAAATTTAGTGATTTTGTATATTTCGATTGGAAAGTTCATTACCTGATTGTTTCGGCCGCAACTTGTAAATGTCTATTAAATAATGTTGGACTAACATCATGCGTACAGATAATGTAGTCTTAGTGCTTAAAATATTTTATATAAACATAAGGCAGAGATTTCGCTGATTTAGTTTTTATAATATATTTTATTTTATTTTCATAGGGATTAGTACTGCTGTACCGTGACAAACAAACACACACAAAGCCGGCAGCAACTTCCTTATGAGAGATTTAAATTTTTGAAGTATGATTAGGCATATTTATTGTTGTTAATTCTATCAATTGCAAAATGTCACCTGTAATGATTATTTAGTGAATATCGTAGTTTACCTGAGAGTGCCTGCGCAAGTAGTGGTGTATTGTTGTTTGGCGTCAGCTGTCCGTTTGTCAAATCCACTGTAACACACCGAGAAAATCACACACCAGTCGCGACCATGGTCAATCAGACACACGACCTTACTTATAACCAACATAACTTGCTCTACCAACTTTCCAAAAACGCCAAACGAAATAACGAGAGTTTTGAAAAAAATAAACAAATATACTCAATAACCGCGTAAGAATTTTGATAAATTAAAAAATATAGGTGACTAAGAATTCACTAAAAGAGTTGTTATAAAGTGTGATAAAAATCAAATAGCAATTTCTAATTAAAATAATGAGTTTACCAAGATTTCGCAGGGTAAAAAAATCTGTTTCCCAGAAGCGTTGAGTTCGATTTAAAAACGAAAAAACGATTTAAGTAAAGAGAATATGACATTTCTTTTTTGTCATTTTATTTTAGATAAAATTTGATTTTAAATAAATAAATTAAACGCTTTCCAATAGCGATAATCTAATATAAAACTTGGTCTTATTTAATATTTTAATTTGAATAAAATCAGGTAATTCTACGAAGAAATACCCTGCTATGCTAATATATTTTTTAAATTTCGATTTACCTATTTGTCTCAAAAGATTTTCTCCAATGAAATGTTGTCAGGTGACATTTTGCAATTATTAATGATAATAGAAATTAAATAAATAAACAAATTGTTTACTTGCAGTTGGAAGATGCAACGTGCTAGGAATGTTATGTTTATAAAATTGTGTTAAATAAATTGATATCATCACTTCATAAAAAATAACTAAATATATTATATAAAACTTGAAAAAAAACCATGCTCTATGTTTGTGCCACGATATGAATGAAACGAAATCATTCTACAATGCGTCTATGGATAAAAAAAATACTTGGGTTTGTTTTTAATAATATAAATGATGTTTTAACTAAATCTTCTAGATACAAATCGAATGAATTATAGAATTTTTTGATTGATATAAACCCAAAATAGTAAAATAATATCAAACTATTATATATATGTTGATATAAAATAATGAACTTTAAGGATTTCTAAGTATTATAAATATACAATTATTACTCTTGATATAATTGAATGGAATGAATAACTTTCAATATCATAACAATGGTAACTTTTACAGTAGTAAAAGGTAAATACATTAATGTTTTAATAGATGATGCAAAATATCGTTAAAAGTAGTAGACTTAAACATGTATAAATTAAGACTATATGACTGTGTCAATATGTTAATTACGTATATCTCCTCTTAAGTTGTAGCGTCGAAATATTGTGACATAAAGTCATTAATGTAATTGATTCGTTTTGAGTTCAGTAATGATGTAATGAATTCTGCTATGAAGGCATATCACGAAAAATGCCTATTTTATTTCAGAATGAGTCAGCAATTTGCTGTAGATTAATCGCAGTCTTTTAAACGTGATGATTTGATTGTAATTCCGTATCCAGTTCGAAAACTATGAATCATTAATCGGATTATTTAGCATCGGTTGATGTTGTTTAGGTCGCTGATCGGCTAGCAGGGTGGGCGGTGGTGAAGCGAGTGGGCGCGAAGGCTCTAGCGGGGCTCCGTACTACGGCTATCGGCAGCCCGCTTCGGGAATGATTGATGTTCGGGCAAGTGGATCATCATACTGTATTCAAGAACGGCGTACATGATATATAAACCGTTGTAATCCTATTACATTATTATTACACCGCTGCGTAGCTCCTACCCCAGAATAAATATGTTGTTTGTTATTATTATAATTCAAAAACGGATATTATTATTTCAAGAGTAGATGTGAAACAACATAATCAGAATATTCTTAATCTGTTACACAAAGGGCGTTGATATCGATTTTCAAAGTGGATATGATTACTGCAATAAATTTGAAAAAAATTCTATTATTGATAGTTTGTAATTTATAAAACATGTGTCGATGACATATTTTTAATTTGTATAGTCACTCACTTTTATCAGTTTGGTGATAAAATATAAGACGTGTCAGACTCCACCGAAGCGTTTTGTATTTATTTATATAAGAAATATTTGGGCCTTTCATAGAAAAACATTTTTTGTCCCCGTTTTTTCCGGGCAATAATGTTGCGTACAGGCTCGCTGTATTTCGTTGGAAAGGAAACTGAGAATTTTTGCGGCATACTATCCATCACCGCGTAGACAAGTTTTATTTTTTGCTTTAATAAAAACGATATTGGATACTGAATTCCTAACGTCTACGAAGGCAAAAGGTGCGGCGGTCGCAATATGAAATATCCGAGGTTTAGGAGCGAATGGCCGGTGCCGAGGAAAGAGTGTTTTTGGTTTCTCCCGCCTGTGATATATTATGTGGCATTCAACCAAAACATGTGCCCAACACGTGGCCCAAATCCATTTAACGCCAAGCAGTTCGCGAGTCTATCTCTTGTTGGTGAATCCAACGGCTTTTTAATATGAGTCATCAATAACTCACTCGCTTGATAATCTCAATTGCTAAATGAGTAGACTCGAGTTGAACACAAAAACAGGGCGATGAATCGGAAAATTTTCGTTCTAAAAATTACTTGAAAGGAAATATGGACTCACAAACGATTATAAATATGTGCTGTATCAAAACATACTGAACTAAAATATATTTAGAGAGAAAAGATGATTAGCATATTTAAAATATCATGAATTTTCAAATGCTACAGAACTATTTTATAGTTTTTTTGACAATTAAGTATTGATTGTTTCCTAATTTATGTTATTAAAGAATTAAAAGAAAATGTTTTTATAAAAATTATGACTATATCAAGACTTCAAATTTTATTATGACAATATCAAAGTATTATATTAATGGAAGCATGTCATGTAATATACATTCTATTTTGTATTATCAGAAGATATTTTTTTAAATAACATGCTTAAGATTACTGAAACTGAATTGATTTGATTGCATTAATAATATGAACTGTTTATGTAGAAGATTATATAGTTAAAGAAGTGGATATATATAATAAAATTAACAAACCTGATATGAAACCTTTTGTTATATTGGAATTGAACACGTGGGCACAAACAAAGAAACAGGCACACTTAGTGATAGAATATTTTTGGATTCATTGGTAGAACAAATATGCTGGTTAGTGCGACAAGTTGAATTATATGGGAAAACACACAATATATAATGAAATATTAGTACAAAAACACAAACACTGTATTGTTAGATAAGATAAAAATACAAGAAAAAACTCTCACTAATATGACTATCTCAATTTCTATCAATAATTATTTCATAGAACTCTATTCTATTATTAATAAAATCCGTAGATTGAAATAATTTTACTAAAAAATTTAGGGTTACAAAAAAAGTATAAAGAATTTTGATTTATTACTAGGATAAAAACCATTTTTTACTAAATATCGTTGATATTTAAGAAATCTATTTTTCTATTAACACATTTAGTATTAAAAAAGACAACAATTAAAAAAATAGATACTACGTATAAATATTTTGATTACACTATTTATTATTTGAGTTCATTTGAAATATATTAATTATAAATAAAAGCGATACTACATTTAAATTGATTTGTATTCGGTAAGCAAACTTAAGAATCATTAAAAAAAACATAGAACTAGTTTTTAAAATGGTAGAAATGTACTATTTAATAAACATTGAACCTTACAATTTTATTGTATTTATAAACGAAAAAAAATCGTGTCAATAATGAATGCGTTATTAAATAAAAAATACAAGTTTACACCACCAATTCGTTACCAGTTTACACCAATATAGTAAAAGATATATTTTTTACAAGTAAAACGGCTTATTACTTCGACTTAAAATAAAAATATACTAAAATAATACTAAATTATTTTTTCACGATTATCACTATGTTCATAAAAATTAAAATATTTTGACCACCTAATATGGTCGTACATTTAAAAATAGACTAATTTTTAAACTATTTTTTTTCATTTTATCTAATCCATTGTAATCTTTTATATATTTAATAATAATATAAGCTAAAAAATATAATATTGACTTAAAAACAAATTTATCGCCTTAAACAATCATGCCATAGTAGGAAGCAAATTTATTCGCAAAATTAAATATATTTTCGAAATTTTATCCATACGCTATTCTATATTATTGTCGTTTTATAGGAAATGTAACTAATATCTGAGCAGGTCTATGCTTAAAAACTAAAAGAACTACCGTCTGTGAATTAGTTTATTTCTATTGTAGTAATCAAAATTTGAGATCTTTCTATGTGAATCGGGTGTACAACTATAAAATCATCAACACGTTACTATTCTTAATTTATCTATACTATCGGAAGTCAAAGTTCGGATAAACTAAACTTTTCTACTTTTAAACAGACATGAATACAAAACTGATGCTCAGATATTGTAAAGACAAAATAGGATGGTTACTCGCCCTCCATTCTTTGCAACAGTTTTCTCCCGTAGATGAAGGTATCAGCTTGACGTTCTTCGTTTATAACATTCTTGGATTTTCAGCTCTGGTGCGAACGACACTTAACACTATACAACTATTTATCTCGTGAGGTGTGGATTCAAAACATCTTCTTCGCGATACGAATCTTTTTAATCATTATACATTTTCAACTTTTCTTGCGTATTTAAAATAATTAACGACCAACGATAAATATTTGAATAATCAATTTTATAAAAAGTTAAAATAATACTTAATATTTTCGTTTGAGTAATCCGTAATTGAGAAGATTTATTACTTTTGTATGATTCAATTTCAAAACACGCGTTAAATTCGATGTAGTATCAGTTATTTCCAAATGTAATCGTGTAAAGTAAGTTTTGGATTTATAAATATAGGGGTGTTGTGTAGTGGATTTTTTTGGTTTTGTTTTAAGATTTTCATGTCAACTATCAAGAATTCTAATTGGATAACTACAATTTTCAATTGTTTTTAATTTGGTTTAGAAAAAGGTTCAAGTAACAATATTACGTCATGATTACCTAAACTACAGTTTCAGCATTAAACCTACCAGGAAAAGAGGGATTCTGTATGTAGAAATTGCTAGACTAACGAAGTAAACACATTTTTATAAGATGCTAAAGCATTAAACATCAAATTTAATATAAAACTCTGACCCATCCAAGCACCACCCCCCATCGACAAACCTCTGCATTTTGAAAAGAAATTCTTTCATAATGTTCTAAAGAATGCTTATGTAATTCTATCTCAAAATTTATACAAAATTTTAACTAAGCTCTATATTGTTGGTGACCAAAAAGGCCGGGACTACTTAGTTTAGAGGAGAAGTAAACACCTTGATCTAAGCATTACATCAAGCACTAAACTATTTAGTACGAAGGTGTCAGTCATTATTTACAAAGGAGTGTCACAAGAAGGTTTTTTAAATGTTATAATTCATATATCGTTTACTTTAAATATATATTTATTTTATACTCATCTAAAGGTACGAGATACGGTATCTAAGAGCGCATTCAGTCGGCTGAATATTGTGGAATTACTTAGCAACTTTTCTATGTGAATTGGGATAAGGGTATGAAGAAATATTTATAAATATGTAATATGAATCCGCCAATGAAATAATATAAAAATTCACACTTATCCGTAGAGATAAACTTATTATCGAAATTAGTTTATATCCGTAATAAACACCATTACCATATTACACTTTAGTATAGGATTTAGTTTAATAATCATCAAATATAGACACAAATGGAATCAAATTCCCTAAATCGAAATGTTTGTTCAACCTATTATAATTAAGCATAAATGTATACAAATTTTGAGAATCCGAATTAAACTGGCCTTTCCTGGTATCATTTCGTCTCAGAATAATGTATATATGCGAGTTATCTAATATTTTGTTTACAGCTAATCTTTAAATGTGCAAATAATTTTATTTAAAAAGATCCAGTCAATTATGTAGACAAATTATCTTTAGTGGCCAATAGTAGTTAAATATTATTAAAAAATTAATGAAATAAAAATGACACATTTTTATAATCGTTTTAAGTTTCCCCAATTGAATAATTGATAATGAACTTTTATTTAAACGTGCGTGTTATTTAATCTGAATCTGAAATAAAGTGTGTAATGATTTGCGACCACGATGACGATTGCAGGAAGAGCGGATGGCGGCACTAATGGATCAGTTCATTCATTAGTCGCAACCTCCTAACGATGCGTTAATCAGTCATATATGATCTGATGCTGCAAATGACGCAAATTACACTAAGCTGCAGACAGATACTTGATAATGAGCTATTTGCTACCATTTGAAAATAGCATTCGATTTTGTGCACATTATTAAACACGGAAACGACGAAAAATATAAGTATGCAGTTGTTAGAATGATTTGAAAAATGTTACTTAAACAATTTTTAAAGAATGTCTAATATAATTAACACACGTATCGTCACTGATTTATTTGTTGAAAGTGCAAAATATCAATTTTTAAAAATGGATTTTGATATACTAATAATGAATTGATTAAAAGCATAACTTGTTGTCGGGTGTTTTCAAAACTGTGTATTAATTTATTAGTAATTAATAAATATGTTTTGTATTGTTTAATACCTTTGAGATTTTGATATTTATTTCGTCAAAATAGGAACTAATAGTTTAACGAAGAATATTAAATCTTGATCAAATGTTAGACAACTGAATTAAATAGATACCCATTTAATGAAATAATCTAAATGATTAAAATGCTTTATTATTTTAAAATATGAAAGGAAACAGAAGGTTGCCAATATGGTAGAAAATATTACATAATACAACATGTAAGGAATCAACTGAATCTTTGCAAACAGATTGTTTTCATTCTACCATATTGATTTTAATAGTAATTAAATATTCGCGAATCCATTTTACGAAATTATGGCAACTGGTTGTCTTAATAAAAAACTGATATACAAATTCTTATAAATTAAAAATACCTATGGTGACCTAATTTTCAAAATTCGATAATAAGTTTTTTCACGGATTTATACAACTTTCAGATATTTTCCCCGTTTGAGACACTCAACGAATAATTGGGATATTAATTAAATATGTCATGTAGTTATTTGGGTGAATGGGGGCGGGGCGGGCTGGCTTACCATGCGGAAGTCTCGGTGGAACGCGACGATCGGCTGCACAGCACCATGACCCTGAATGAGGCATGGATGAGTCAGAAAGTGAATCTAGTACTTCGTCTTAGTTATTAGCAGATTCTACCCACCAGGGCAAGGGAAACGAGTATTACCTATAATTTACTGAACCGATTTGAAAAGCTATTTTACTCACATTTTAATGACGGTTTTAAAGCGTTTTGCATTAGTTTTTTTTCAATGTGAGGGCGATCTTAAATATAATATTTAAATATTATAAATATAAATTAAGTAAAAATTGTCACACATTTGTTAATAATGTGTTATAATAATAATGTGATATAATGAAAAAGTAATTGTAGTTATCAAAAAAATATTATTTTCTAAAATCACGTTGAAATTTATCCTAACATGACATGATATAATTTCTTTAACGTTAACGTGACTAAAACAGGAGCGTTTTTATTCATTCATCACACAGTTTTCTAAAAAGTAATGCGTTTCACAAACAGGTGTCAATTTTAGCAAATTTATTTCTTATAAGCATTATTTAACTTCACCATATTATTTCATATTATATAATATAAATATGCACAATACAGACATGTTGCAATGATCGATGTTCTCAAACCACTTACAACTAACAAAATAATCACATTATGAATAGATACAGATTTCAACTTAACCTAATATGTTAATTATTTTACGCGAATATCGGACATAAAATACCGGAATATTTTGACCATAACATATTTATTCCGATTACCGTAACGTATGGCTGGTGTATAACAGATTCAGAATGATAGAATAACAAATGTATTGAACCCCTTTTGGTGGTCATTAACGTACTTAGGGAGCAAATAAGGGCCGGGCAAAGCCCGGGGCTTCCGTCCTGTGAACACCCCTAGAATCGAACCCATTAACCCTCTTATCTCGGTAAGTTTGAGCCCTTTCTAAATTAATAAATCAGCGATGGCCATCTTTTAGAAAATTGTATAGCCATTAAATGGATTAAAGAGTCCGGAATAAATTTAAATACGTTTATTTCCATGATACAACACATTTAGTGTCTTTTTAAGTTAAATTTATTAACAAAAAATGTTTCAATAGAGAAAATAATAATTGATAAAAAGTATTGGAAATTGGATATCGAATACAGATAAAACAATATTGCAATAGATAAACAAATCTGTTTTGGTATGATTTAAAAAAAATGTTTATAAATTTAGCATACTTAATTTAATATTTAACATACCTTGTTATTAATAATAATATGAAAAAGATAAAAAATCAGTGTTTTGTGAAGAAAAAGGCACGATTTATTCACACCAAGAAATAAGCATTTTCATGCTGTAATATAATAAGTGGAACAGATTAACCGAATAAAATTTTAATACAATAAATCGGTACTTAAAACTCAGGTGAGTGGTTGGGTCTAAATTTAAGCAAAATTGTAAACCATGTATATAACAATGTCAGTTAATATATATATATGCAGCTGTACAGAATTGCTCAGCAGACTTGCTGAAAAAAGAAGTCAATCTTATACTTCATTTAACGTGAATTTGGATGGACGCGGGACGGCTGCGAGAGGAATGTATACAAACTTTTAAAGTTTAAAATATAAACAGAAACAAACCATCATCCATATATTAATAAACCTCAACTAAAATGGAGGGTTCGAAGCTTATATTACATTTTATACTTAATATCGATTCGTTCAAGAGTAGAATTATAATATTGTTTATAAATATGTGAAGTATTCATTAAATGTTTGAAAATATGACGAAATAATAATTAATCGTTGACTTATTTCGTATATAAGAAGATTAAAATCTTTGTTACTTTGCGGAATAATAAAATCGTTAAATAAAAAAAAATATATTGTTATTACAGAACTAAAAATGCCAACGTTAAATAAAGTCATCAAAAATGCTGGCAATATTTTGGGATATTAAAAAAACGGTTATGTTCAGCTGAACAGACTTGTCCATTATTTTTTTTTGCGTTTAATGTTGAAATGGTATACACTTAATAACTTGGCATTTTTGTAAAGATGAATAGCTTAAAACAGACGAAAACTTATTTTTATCAAAGCTCGATATGATTTGTGAGATATGTCAAAGTTTATTCATGGACAAAAATAACAGCAACTCTGTAAATTTTATTTATAATTCTTCAACTATATAAAAACAGTTTTAAAACTGTATCATTACAATTTGAAATAATTAAAAAATCTAACTAAACTATGATTCCACTGTTTACAAAAAAAAAAATACTTTGAACATTTATATTAAGTATTTTATTCGGAAAATCTTGTCTATAATGATTACATAAAGATTACCGGACATCGATGACTACTTTTATAATCCATCAAGAAAAAACGACGACTATCTGTATGTGATGTTTATTTGAGCTACATTACATAATACTATAATTCTTTACGTCAAAATATGGCACAATATCGTAACTGTACTGGCAATAACACTTTGTCATTTGTATGAGGGTAGCGGACAATATATAGTCGTTTAGTACAAAAATTGTTACGTGGAACAGCACCAGCGTTAGAAAAATATACACCAAACCACTGTTTGCTTTTAATAGTGTTGCAATAAGTTGAATTGATTTACGTTCGGTCAAGTGGAACGTATAAACTGTCTGGTGCAAATGCTTTAATGAAGAAAAATTGTAAGCCTTTATTAAAGGGTACGGATTGTTTTGCGAAATTGTACAAAGAAAAATGTTCATTTGGTTAGAAACAGCATCACAATATTATCAGTAATCAATTAAATAGGAAAGTAGAATGAATGGAAAGATTTTATATTAAATACGAATTTTAGAATAATATTTGAACACACGACGGCATATTTTAGTTACAAAAATTTACGTCAATCAGAAGTAATGACAAAATCTCTGTAAATTAGGAGTATTTATGAGAATATGGAATGGATTTTATTTTTAGACATATAAAATTTTTTAAGTGTCATGTAAAACTCTAAAAGGCCTTCAATTGAGAAAAAAGATTCGCTAGATTTTCCTTTTATTTTTGGGAGCATTTTAGCAAACGACGGCACGGAGGGCGCTCGCCTAGCTGGGGTGAGAAGGGCGTGAACGAATAAGGGATGTCGACTAGGAAAGAAACGGGAAGCAAGACGGGGCCGTTCCTGGCAACTGACACTAACAAATGACCTGTTATTAATTATTATGGGGACAACATAGCCGAGCGGCAAGGTATATGTGAGATTTGTGGACGGCCGGGCTTGTTTGCACTACATGCTACATAGATTCTTCGGCAAGAGTGTGATTAATACTACTTGAATTGATCGATAACTAAGCACTGGATGAGACTTGAGCCTTCCACTTTCATATAGAAAAAATCATGTTATATTACGGTTTACTCAACGCGTAAGATTTAAGCTGGTATAATCAATGTCCACACATTTTTAATGGTAAATGATAGTTAAATTACATTTTTTAATTAAAAATACTCTTGTATTTGAAGTACGACAGAAGTTTATTATTTTTTTGCAAGTAGAGGTAAATAAATGTTTTTTTGGATTCGATTAGTGATAATTATATATCAACCATGTAATTGGAAACATGCCATTATTAAGAACTGTTTATGGCACGTTTGAATAGTTACATAATTTAATCACTAAAGAACTGAGAGACGATAAATAATAATTTGGTAGCCGAATTAATGATTGTTGAAGTATAAAGTTGCTGGCTGATAATCAATCTGAGACAGGTTTTTAGTAAAGACAACGTACTTATGGAGTCAATACAAAGTTTGCAGTTGTTGGTTCTAAGCACATCATATGAGACATGTAATACCCACGGTTATTGAGAGCACCGACGTCTACGTTAAATCATGCTCCACCCAATTACTTGAGTTCGGTCTGCCGGGCAAGGGGAGGCGTGGAAGTGTGCTACGGCAGGGGACGGAAAGGGTGGCAATAAAGAAAGGTGGGGCGTGGATGAAAGGTTTACCTTGGACATTTTGAAAATAAAACAGGGAAAATCATTTTGCTCGAGTAACGGCGACAGAGTATACAACCGGTGCGTAATTAATTGCGAAAATTATCACAGAAATTAGTCGTGTTTATGCATGTTTCTGTTTTCTTTGGGCTTAAAATTTTCATTTCGGCCATGGAATGCTTGTTATTGTAAATTTAAAAGATAAAAAACAAGGCGAATACTATTATCCTACAGGAAAATGTAGCTCCTATTAAAATTGAAAAAAATACTGCGTTGAATGGAAGTACAGTAGAACTTCAATATAAAGGATCAATGTGGACAAGTGAGAATCCGCTAATACTAAAAGTTTTGGACATAATAAAGCGGTTTTGTCAATTTTTAATTTTATGTAAAATTAGTTCTTTTCGATTTGTCTATATTATATTACGACGAAATGTTAATGTCAGCAAACAAGTTAATGTAAATGACTGATGGTGGCTTAGAACACATCAAATCGTAGACCGGCACATGTTAATCACTTTTCCGGAAAATCTTCTTCGTTAAATCCGATGTCCAATACATCCAGGTTTTTCTGTAATCTGTATTATAATATTGTATTAAACTGAATAACTTAATCAAAGTGCCAATAAAAATGAATTTAATTATGTTATACGATGCGTTAACTTATGTTACAATTTTGTGCCATATTTAACTATAAGAATCTGCTATCTAGCTATACAACTTGCTAAAATATTATTCAAAGTCTACCCAGCTTATTAACCGTAATAGTATAACAGAACCCACACAGTTTGGCGAATTGACGTTTAAAGCTAATACTAAATACTTATAAGATGTAATTGAGACTTTCCATGTGAACGTGCTGTAACGCTTTCCTAACCTATTTAAGATCTATTCATTTATGTCCTTAAAGACACACGTATATTACCGTAAGGTTAACGTGAAACAGAACTTTAATAGCTTGCATGTAATATTTAGTGAGCTAAAATTTTACTTAACACCTAAGACGAAGAGAAATCTAATACGGAAAGTTACACTGATATGAAATATTACTACGTTAATAAAGATATTATTAATCTAGCTATCTAACACCTTCTACAGATAGATGTCTATGTTTTATATGTTAATCTGATCAATGCTCATGTATGATACTAAGACTTACATATTATGAATAAATTATCCACTAAATTGTTTTTTTAAATACAAAGCAAGAATGTGCACATTATATAAATGTTTTAGTATAAGCATATGACACGGAAAGAAATTTGTCGTCTTTCTAAATGAGGAATGTTTTAGATTTACTTTTTGTTTACATAAAAGCATGAAAACAATATAATGAAATAATGCGCTTATTCAAATATTGAAATACGAATTTCATTTATAATAATATAACTAATAGAAGCTTTATTATATTATATTGCAGAATTATTCATGACTTATGGAGTGTACGAGAGCACTTTGCAGCTTGTTATAATATCACTAGTACAGTGATAAATCTCACCGCAGACTTATTGAATTCTCGATAGGTAAAAGACTTTTTCAAGCGCCAACAAAAACTGGATATTTGACTCAAATCGAAGGCCGAATTATGATAAAATGCTTTAATCACCCTTAATGGGTGGACATTAATAAGGCTAAATTTGGAATTGAAACACGGCGCCGATCGGTAGGAAGCTGTTCGACGTTTCTCCCTTCGCGTTATTAACAGCTTCCATTAAAACCGATAACGAATGCTCATAATATCATCGACTTTGGTGCAATTATTTAGCAGAAAATGAGAGTGCAATAAAACCAGTATGCTAGGTAATACGTTACAAATTGGACGACTAAAAACGTGTACTGACTTCTTGTTTCAGATTCACTGGGTCATTATAATTGTATTTATTTATTGTGGAAATACAGTAATTTGTAGCCGAAACCACAGCAAGGCGGTAATTAAGATTTCGCAGGAATAAAATAAATTTCCCATAAGCCATACAACAACTGTTCACGCGATACAGGTATTAGTACTGTGATGCAAACTTCATTCAAAAGATTGCAGTGCAAATTTTTGTATGATTGATAGTAATGATTACACTGAATACTTTATATATATAAATCGACTTATTTCCGCTATGAAACACAAGTTGGAATAGCAACTCATTATTTTTACAACGGAAACTACGAATGCGTGTGTTATTTTTATGAAATTGTACGACATCTTTTGTTACACTTATGAAGTTCTTGAATATGAGGAACAATATAAGAGTAAGCTTATATAAAATTCAGTTTATCTGAAACCTGTAGCAGCTGTCAATAGCATTTAGATGCGACATTTATTTGTATGCTACATTTTTACGACGCCAATGATTGTGTTTTTCAGAAAAAAATTGGCGGCTTGCCATATCTATGTATCATAACTAGTTAAAGAAAAACCGGAAACTTTTTTCCCAATTTCGGTAAAGAATTTTTTAATAAATGCATACAAATCATTTCCATGCATACGTTCAGTAGAAAAAACAGAAATGACATGTTTATTATGCGTTTGATTTATTGTAAGAATCACGATGTTAATGAATGCTTTTTAGCACACAATATATGTTAAACAAATGTTGTATATATTAATTATACTGATAGGTCAAAAAAATCGCACCATACTTTAAGAATATATGAATTTCTGTGACGGCATTTTAATATTTTAAAAATAACATGGCGATTTCATAAGACATTAATATTCCGTAAACGTGTTATCATACAGCCTATTTCAATGAACAAGTTGTATAAGAATATTCAATCAAAATTATGTGTACAAAAAATTTTCATTTAATTTAAGTTAATTGCTTTACGAATATAAGCGGACCACGCGAACGTTAAGTTCAATTGAGTCTTCATTCTTAAAGAAATTTTTTTTAATATCATACTTTCACCATAAATAAGCAAGAAACGTATTATTTGTAATAGAATAAATAGGTATTTAATATAATGGTTGAAATATTATTCATATCGCAATCGCGGTAGGGTCTTGACAAAACAAAATAACAATTACCAGTTGTGGATTCTTGTACACAGTTAATAAGTTCACTGCAAGACATAATTTAAAAACAGAGTGTGAATATTATGTTAAAAATTAAATATGTTTAAAATATTGCGCTTAAAAAATGTAAATAAAACGACGAGTAGAGGTTCCAACTTGGCTAAGTTTTTGATATTTCGTTTGGTAAATAAGCCCTGACATGTTTTGCGATATTTTCCGTGGCAGTTTTGTGAGGTTTTCAGTTTCTTGTTTATTTATGAGAATGAACGGATAATATAATCGAGTGTTCTTTTCTAATCTCGCGCGGTTTGTTTAGGGTTTCGACCCAAGGGTGTTCACAGGTGCATTGCGTGCATATTAGCCGCGGCCGCGTACACGCCGGTCAGGTGTTCGAGCGGGTGATAGGGCAGCAGAGTTGTTAACGGATGGTGGTGCAAGCCGCCGGCCAAACTGTTACCTGTCGGGTACGGCAGGCCGAAACTAGGGTAGCCCGAATAGCCCCGACCGGCAGCGTAGGCGGCATACGCGGCCGCAGGGAAACCTGGAACAGATAAAACACACAAAGAAAATTATTAGAAGCGTAAAAATACAAAAAAACAAGGAATGTAACAACATCACATAACATATTGCCCTAAGGAAAAAGTAAATGTTAACAAAGTAAAAAACAACTAGTCACCACATCGGTTCGAAATCTCGAAACATTTTATTTTGAAAAATGTTTACTAAGAATTCTTATACATACAGGCTGTCCCCCAAAAATTTAAACAATGTTTTTTGTTTTTCCGTGAATTACAAACATACATTATGAGAATATTCTTCACCAAAAAGAGAAGTTTTGCAAATGTCACTTATTGAAATGCACTGTTTCTAATAATGATTTCAGATATCACGTCATTAGCCATATTTAACGGCGATACATACCAAATAACTATTGAACGAGAGTGCTTAGAAGTACATTTGGAAATTATTTTTGATGTTTGCGATTCTTTTATTTTACATAGAGTTGCATATCTGTAGATTGTTTTGAATCGTGAATCTTAATAAGCACCGATTTTAAAATTATGTATATATACTATAGGCCAATTTATATTTATGTCAAATGTAAGCAATGTATAATAATGGTTGTATACGCTCCTTTTCAAAGCAATTTCAAATTGATACCAATATGGAATTTGCATTTTTATATCAGATAGAATACAATTTAAAGGGATTTGGAAATGAGTTTGTACTGTTTGAAGAATAATCAGTATATATTTGTACAATAAATCAATCCTTTCTAGACGATATTAGTATACTTGTTTGTTATAAGCGGAATTTTGTTTATCAAGTTAATCTGCATGTGCTCTGTTTACCGCACCTGCGTTTGAGCAAATAATTGCATAAAGGCTTGTTTCACGTGTTGCACTATTCACATGAATCAAGGTAAACAAATCTGCAGCAAGAGAGCGCAACAGGGCGAATAATCTCCGTTCCATTATCACTCAGCAAGATTATGGTGAGTTAGTGCCGAGAGAAGCGCCATCAGTTACTATGGCGACGAGGTATTTGTATAATTAAAGCGTTAACTACTTCGCGTACTAAAAGCGCGTCGAATTTCCCGAATTTCGCAGTTTCCGGCAGCAGAGTGCCGAGCGGAAGTGTGAACTCGTGCAAGCTAGGTGCAACAACCCTCCCGGCGATTGTCACAACTTGGCTAGATTACTTTGAGAGGGATTTAAATAATGATCAAACGTAAATTATAATTAACATTGTTAATTGCGCGATTATCCATGCAAGAGTATTTTGGTAACTAAATAGCGTAAACCGTTTGCAGTGATTGAAAATCCCTTGTCGTCTACACGTAAATTGCTAAACAGTAAATATTCACAGTAAAAATAAAAGATAAAGAAGGATTTTTTTTACTTTTAAGACGTATTTTCAAAAAAAGGTTATTTGAATTCCACAGAATGATAGACAAATACAACAACTATTTTTTTTTGATGTTGAATATTTCTAATGATACATAAAGAATAAATAAATGCGGTTATTCTATAAAATTAAAATTAAACTAAAAACCTTTAATCAGTTTATCATTATAAGAGGAGAAATGTATAAATAAATCAGAAGTGAAAAAAATATGAATAAATTGGTGTTAATCAAAAGATAAAAATAATATTTGTTTTTAAAGCTTAGTGCCATTTCAAAGTAACCTTACAACTTGTGACATGAGTTAATTTTGGCGGTAGGTCTGTAACATAACTACGTGTATTGTTTGAACTTGTTGAGGTCGGAATATGTGGTACACTGCGATAACAGTTTAACAATGGTAAAGCTTGTACGAAATGTCATTAGTTGTAATGTATAGAATGGTTTAGGCAACAGGTAGACTAAATTAACAACTTGTAGGGTAAAATAGCTGAAAGTTAAGTAAGCTGATTTTTAAAGTAGATCTTTATTTTATGTTAAACAATTCATGGAAAAAAGACATATCATTGTGACGTATCGTATAGTTTTGACCACAGAGTGACTTAAATACAATACTATTTCTTTTGATCTCAGTCTAAAGGATGCACTTACGTTTATATTGTACACTATTTATATAACACACTGTCTTGTTAAACGTATAAAAGTAATTTTTTTCAAACAACATCAAGTTTAAGAATTGAAATTTATAAAATAAAAACAATCTTGCACTTTATCCCTTTGTACACTATGCTGCTAATAAATGAAAGCTACAAACTATGTACGTATTAAAACTAATAAGACTTTGAAGTGACTAATGAAAAAATAATCACAGTATCAATAATAAAATCGTTAAACGATACTGATTTGGATGTATATAAGTACACATAAAAAATATAAAATTAATAAGGTTTATTCTTAAACATTATTAACCAGATATCAAAATGCCAGCCTGCATGTATTAAGATTGAAATATTTAAAAAAAGTTTTGAAAGGTAAATACAATAATAAATGAAATGTACTTACCGTCAGGAAGAGCTCCCAGTGACCACATGAAATCTAGAAAAACAAAATAATAAAGTTTTACTTTGAGTTGATTTTAATTTTAAACCGTTGCTTAAATGTTATTTAATTAGCAAAAACGTAATATCATGACAAAAGTATTGCAGTGAATACAACAATATTCTTCACCATCTAAAATATATTTCATCTACGAAACTACAGTGAGAATGAATACATAACATAAAAGCGAAATCTAAAAAAATACCACACCCATACGTTCAGTAGTTAAAAATATTCATTAAATTTGAGAATTTTTCACAATATTAACTGAATTCTTGAAGTGATAATTATTTCTATAATTAATAATATTCTAGCCTATATTATGCCAGATAATTATAGAAAAAAAACTACGCTAAAATCTACGGTTATATTTATAAATTACACATATATTTTAAGCGAGAAATTTTAATTACAATCATTTTTTTATTCTTGTTTTATACTTTAACGAACTGATTATGTAAAAATTTTTATATAATAATATAAAACAAATATGGTGCAGGCAATTTTAATTAGTATTTTTAAATCGAAATTAATGTACAAATATAGAGAAATGACAAGTGATGACTTATATGATGTAGTATAACAAAATTTTTTCGAAGAAAGATCTGTCAGAGTTAAAAAAGATGTGAAATAATATATTGGTTCACTTGTTTGTTTCACATTGTTTATTGTTTCAATGTGTACGATGGAAGATACAATACTAATTCGTTTCTCTGTAGCTCATCACTAGTGAGTCTTCACTTAATGTGTAGGGACAGGGTAGAATCATAACAACAAACGAAACATAAAAATAATGATCGTGAACATTATAATGTTTGTGAAAATGTCTGCACCATTATATTGTAGCAAGCGTACCGTGAAATCAACAAGGTAGACCACGCTTGTCGTTTTTGCTCGCGTCATATTGTTTTAATGCCACAGAAAATGAGATTTAAACAGTAAGGATTTCAGCGAATTTAAAAAAAAACACTAAATACCATCATAATATTTTGCTTATAACCAAATGAACATAACAGAAATAACATCAGCATTCATTAAAATGAAGCAAACGTTTTTCATTGGAATGCAATATTAAATAATTTCTCCGAACAATAATTTCAATTGAAGCTGAGAACTAGCACATTCAGTGTCATTTGAAATGACAAATGAATGTAACCATTTTCTCTCCTTTTCATAGTATGAAAATCGATGTGAAAATTGATTGTTGTAGTGGAAGTTCATATAATATAATAACCAAATAAACCTAAATACATGAAAACAAAGAGTCTTTGATTTGATTGCATACAAAATCTTGCAATTATAGAAGCTTATGTTGTGTTCGTGTATAGATATTTGAGTCAGTTGCAGATCAAATATGTGCATTTTAGTGATATTTTCGTTGCCCTTTTTATTGGAATTTCAATAAAACCACGTTTGATCTGCATCGACTCATTTGTAAACATTTTTAGCTATCTATTATATAATTATTTCTATTATTTCACTAAAGTATATAACTAATGTATGCCTAGCGCATACGTTTTTTTCTGGAAGAAATATATATGATTAATCTATATTTAAAAACACCCATATATTATGAAAAAGTTTGTTTACATTTGAAGGAATAATACCTATACAAGACGATATAATGCAGTTGCAACGAAATCTTCAGTGAGCCGAAAGTTGAAGTTCACCTATATGTAGCTAAACTTTCTATTAAAAATTAGGCAATAACAAATATGATATATACCAAAATAATTATTTGAAAAATGATAATTTTGTAATAACACCTAAAAGAGTATTATTTATGAACTGTTCAAAGTTAAATATCGGGGCTAAAAATAAGTTTTTCTCACTGTAGTTATTTTTGCTATACTAATTATAAACTTTTGTTACTATAGAGTTATTATGATAGTAAATATTAGGGAAATTTTATGAATAATATAAAACTCAACTTTTTTTATAAAAATATTTAAAATAATGGAAGTATGTACATACTTTAAGAATACATTATATTGTAGTAGAGAGAGGACACTAAATTCAAACAACGTTACTGATTTTGGGAAATGACAAATAAAGAATTTTATGTTGAGTTTTAATATTGCTAATTCAAATTATTTTCTTCTAAATATATGAAAATTTCCCAAAAATGAAATTTATAAAATTTAGTCGATCTACAATCATTTATATTTTTTGGCATAATACTATAAAATTTTATTCAAAAATATTTAATCAGCTACCTACACTTTTCAAATCTAACTAAATTCTCTACTTGTTCACAGTCAGTTTTCAGTTCATGTTACTATCAACTGCAAAATATATTTTGTTTGAATCTTCAACTAAAATACTTAAAATGAGGTTCACTACCAGTCGTATTTTTATATAATTAGGTTTCGAAAATATTCATAGATTTTGGAAATGCTAATTTTGATATGTGATAACTAATTACTATTGATATACATATATGTGATGTTATCATCGTTACAATTTGGTTGAAAAAGGGTACATGTATACTTAAATAATTTAAAAAAAAAACTTGTTTATTTATTTTTTGTCAGGCAAATTATTGCTTATATATATATATATATAATCTTAATTAATGTTCATAATTGAATATATTATTTGTGATAGAACTTTATTTAGGTATCATCATCAAAATAAATGAGACATATTATTTTAATTGTGAAGAAACATATAGTAAAGAATTTTGGAAAAGTTGGATACAGTTAAAAGACTTAAAACCATAGAAAAAGTGTTTGATTAAAGGTTTCTCTAAGATTTGCCAATGGATATTTTTCAGGAAGGACACTCTCAAATCATGAATGCCCCTTTCAAAGCGGTTGATGGTGGCCAGATGGCAGTAAAAATGTGGGTCATAGTTGCAGCGGAGTAGGCAAATGTGCGGCGATATGCGCGGGTAGAGAAGCGGGCAACGGTGCGCCGAGCGGGGCGCCCAGCGGAGCGTACAGTGCCGACCCGTCGAGAGCGTGCGCTCCTAACAATTCGGCAAGGCTGTAAGCAAGAGTGGGCGGACGAGGGGGCCTTAGAGCGGCCACAGCTGCCAAGGCCCGCCTGTACGCCACCTGCGCCGCTCCGGCGCCCGCGTTGGCCGCAGCCGCCGCTTCGTAGAGCGCGGAGGGCGGCGGATAGGGCGAGAAGCGATATGCGGAGGCAGGTGGTGGACCTGCGCCAGATAACGACTCACCGTAAGCACCGCGACCGGCCGCTCTCGTCTTGGCGAGATTTGCTGGCAGCATCACTTCCTTGGGCTGTGCTTTCTTACACTCCACCTGTAACAATTATAAATACAAGTATTTAGAAAATATACTCATGTATAACAATATATGAAAATTCCCCAACACACTCGGGAAAGTGTTATGAAAGCCAATGGATTTCAAACTAAACTTTACGATTATTCTTCATTGGCTTTGATGTCAAAATAATATATTTAAATTACTAATACAAAATGCATTCATACGAATGCATCAATTATTACGAGAAAATAATAAACTGTTTATTTTTTAGTATCAACCTAGTGAATTTTGTATTTTCAGTGTGTTTTTAAGTCTCACGAAATTGTTGCCTTGTATTGTAATTGGTCTACGTTAACCATTCAGTATAATTACATTTTTCAAGTTTATCTTTTCATTAATCTTCTTATTTTACATAAAGAGAACATAGATGAATTGAAGAATCTATGGTAAGCTTAAGTTTCTTATCATTAACACGTTTCAATAAATATAAGATACGGCGATAAATTAGTTCGATACCATAGCATTAGAGAAGGTAAAGGTTTGAGACTAGAGGGAGATGTATACAAAAAGCTTAAAACGATCTTAGAGACAATTTACAAATGAAATATATGTTTTAAATTCTTATTACTGAAGATGCAACATATTATGGTCCTTAATGGAGCCTTTTTAACGGACTATGTTTCAAATATTTATAATTCAGCCATTTATTTTACCTTTATTTCAGATGAAATACAACAAAGAAAGAGGGTTTAATTTAGACATCGACTGAGGGTGCTTCATGGAATTTCAATATCAAATTTCAATTGTTGAGATTTTGTACATTTCCATGTATTTTGTCACTAACGATTTGGGTTTTGCCTTTCGGAATCTTCAGGCACTCGAACACACGAGTGAACCAGTTCGAGTTCAATCGTGTGCTCAAATGCCTGAAGATGCCAAAAAGTGAATCCCGGGTCGGGAGTGATAAAATGCATGGAAGTGTACAAAATCTCAATAATCCAAATTTGATATTGAAATTCCACCAAAGCACCCTCAGTCGATGTCTCAAATTATATTAAAAAAACATGTTGATCAAAAATGATATTTAGAGTATGGATGACCTGATATGTAAATAAATAGGTTTATTCTGTTATGTTGATTTGTACGTTTTTTATGAAAACCTGTGTTTACTTTAACAATTTCACATTTAAAAACGAACATGACGGAAAAGTTATACTTCCTTTTCCGTAAAAGAAAACGCAAAGTTGTCAAAGATAAAAGGAACACAAACAAATAAGGAGCGACTATTTTTTTCTATTGTAACATTCGTTTGCACGGAAAAAAGAGGAAGAAAAAGTGATGAAATATGACGCGTCTATTTCCCGACTGCTCCGGAAAGTTCTTCCACACTCATATGAATATACTTTGACGTGCATAAGTGTGGAGAGATATGCGAATTCATTTCTAAAGGCACACCGCTTTGAGTTAAAACTATGAGGGAGGCTTGTATCAAAGCGACAAGAAGAAGATACGCGTACAGCCTCCAATTTGTCAATGCCTATCCTAAAAGCCCAACAAATGAAAGCTCCCCGAGTACTGCGCCGTGCCTAAATTGAAATGCTTTAAGAGTCTAAGTTCATAAAAGAACGGTCTGTACGAGAGTGTAAGAAAGTCTTCCTGGCGCTTTTCAATTCATACCGAAACTTGACGAGTATTGGTTGAAAGCTTGTGAACAAATAAGCACACGAGGAATCTGCGCTGATATCGTTTGTTTGAAATGACAGAAACGAGGAAACTTTCGGAAATGAGTTATATATACACTACTTTTCAAAAGTTTAATGTTGGTTTTTCCTTTACTTGAGCAGTTTATATATTGCATTAAATTATAGAAGAATATTATATATACGATTTTTAAAAATTGAGTTATATATATTATTTTCCACTGTAAAAATACATCATAAAATGATTTTTCTTTAAGTGAGATAAAATCCAAATTTCAATATTAATTTAAGAACGTCGATCCTATTGTCAAGTGTTAAACGCTCTTGATCATCGTACTATTTGGTTTTGTGATCAAAGGGTTTGCTTCTCTATATGGAAACATTCATAGACTGATTCATCAGACGATTAGCTTACACTATGATTTCTTATTCCTTTTAATGATATCGTAACTACTTTATGAGTTATTATCAAATTTTCGAAAAGATTTTCCATAATGGAAGTGAACGTGGTTTCAATAACAGGTTAAATCCACACATCACACAGACAAAATCTAACTCATTTTTTTTTAATCATTATAAACTTAATTATGCAAATGGATAATATTTCATTCCATTCAACGCTAGAGGGTGAAATATAACGTTTCTATAATGTAATTTTATTGTATGTGAATGTGATCGTTGTGTAAGAATCTATTGCCGACCGAAGAAACAGTTTTCAACCCGTATTTTCTATTCTTCTTATCTTCTATTGAAGAGCAAATAGAGCTCCCGTATTGCAGCTTGTTTTACATAAATCTGTTCACAATTTCTTTTATTCTTTCTTGTAATTCTATGAGAGATTTGAGCTAAAAACGAATAAAATTATGTGAAAATGTGGCGAACGTGTGACTTTATTCGCTTGTTTCACTCATTGTCATAATTTGCGAAAGAAACGATCATTTGTACTTAGTCATTGATAAGAAAAAAATGTGCAAGGAACGTTTATGGTAAGTCTTTATTTAAAATAAGAAAATAAAATATGTCTTGAATTTGCATTCAGTAAATAAGATACAAAGGTAGAAAGAAACATTTTGAATAAAAGTTAGCTTTCACGGTAAAGTATATTTCATTTCACGATGAAACTCTGTTGTTTATTTGTGCTATTAGATTATTTAATTCTGTTTTTGGAGTAACTTAATAACATAAGGGTGTAGATTTATCATTATCGCTGACTGGTGAAAATATACGAAGTTACATAAGATACTGTATCGCACTTTTGCAAGATTGAAACAAAATATTTTTAGAAAATGCAAAACATCCTAAAAAAGAAAATCTGAAAGGCGGAAAGGGATTGCTTGGGACCGTTTCACTGGAAAAGGCCTAACACGAAAAAAGAAAACTGTTCTTAGTTAAGTCGTCAGATTTGTAGGCGGATTTCAACTTTTCAATCGAATAAACTTTTTCAATAGTACTATACAAGCTTTTTTTTATCCCGATTACATAAACGAAAACACTTTAGAAAAGGTAAGTGCAAAAGTTTACGTCAAATTTGATACGTAGGTGTAACAAATCAAATAATTCGAAAAATTGAAAATGGTAATATTCGACTCACAAATATAAAATAAATAAAATTTGTCAAGAGAGAATGATATGACATTATTACTTACATATTTTGGCAGCGGACTTTATTTGAATATGATTCAAAAATATATATAAATCAGATTGAATTCAGTGAAAGAAAAATAAAAATATGCAAATCGATAAAGATGCCCATTAGAAATCAAGCAAAAATAATTGTTAAACTGTTCGAAATAAATAAATGATTCTGCATAATTTATTTTATACTACAAAAATTATTTTCCGAGTTTCTTCAGTCCAACACCCGTAAAAATGCGTCTCCTGCCAATGGATTGTTATGTAAAACTGACATATCATTTTTAGTACATAAATAAAAACAAAAGTGTTTAAACCCAAACTAGTAAAAAGTCAGATTATTTACCAGAATGAATTGAGAGCATTATTTGAATCCGGTTTTCTGTTCTCTCTATGTACATCCCTTTACAGCACAGTCCACGGCTAACTTCATTCATTTCCAATCGCGCGCGAAAATCTCTTGTTGTATTATATTAAGCACTTTATTCCATGGCGAAGCGGCGGCACCGCTTATTATTTATGCCACTGAAGTGAGAATATAAAAAGAATTCTCAGCTCTATATCGACGATTACCGCAAAAGTGAAGGCCATATTGTCGCTTTCCGTCTCTTTCCAGTTTACGGTGAAACGATAAATTTTAACGAAAACCCACTTTTAGTTCTTTATGTGAACGATTTCAATTCGTTATTTTTCTATAAATTTTGCTTTTTAAAATTCAAATAATTCAAACATTTACTTAAAGCTACAGATACCACCTAATTGAAAAGTATAACAATTGAATTCGAATTTTATTAGAAGTGAGCCTAAAATCTGAAAATTATAATATAGACATTCACGCGCATGTCATTATGTATTACTATGTCTGTATTTTTAATTAAAAAATATCCATTATTTTTTCTTTATAACTATTGTTGGATTTGCTTTGCAATATTACTTTACATGGGAGCTAACTTGTTTGCTGCTGTGATTGATTTTTCGACAGTAATAACCAGTGATCCGTTTAAATATTCACACAGTTAATACAAAAGCAATATGCAATTAAACGTGATTTTCCACGAAAATAAATAAATTGGAAATGATTCCGATATTACATTATTATAATATTTCTGATTGAGACTTACCATATCGACTGTGGAAAGGAAAAAAGACGTAACCAACAGCAAAAAATATTGTGTATAACTCACACAAAACGTGATAATACACTCTATTTAGATGTGAACATATAATATATCGACTGTAGAAAGGCAAAAGGACTTACCCCTCCGTCTTTTCAAAATATTTTTTTTTTCGATAATCACAATACATACAATTAAATGCACGTTTTGTTTGGGCTATATACAATATTTTTTGTGTGTGGGTAACGTCCTTTTTCCTTTCCACAGTCGATATTATCGTAATTTACAAAATATTTATAATGACAACTTATGCAAATTCAGTTTAAACAGAAAACAGTTTATGTAGAAATGTCAAATGATGACCGGGAGAGTATTTGTACAGCTGCAATTGTGTTTTTATTTGTGTACTACAACAGGGGTTATTATTCATATAAATATTAAATTTATTTTTCAAAACTATTATCAAATACTCATAAAGTTTGTTAAGAAGACTAAGTTGTTGAATTAATAATAAATATGATTTTTTCTTGTGAGTAAATAAAAACGGAAGAAAATGGTGTTTGAATTACTTCTAGAGCATTTATGTCAGCTGTCGTTTTCGCATGTACATTATTAATTAGTTGCAGAGCCTCTGACGGTATTATAAGGGAAGGTGCTTTCAAGCAAATGGAATTACACGTCAAACTGTGGAATATCTTGAGTTAAGTGGGCGATCATAGTCCAAAAGAGTACTTTTGTCCCTCACAATTGAAATGAATGAGCAGATATTGAACAGCCTCAGTGAAAGCTGTCATCATTATAAAATAGATAAGGCATGCAAATAGATATTTAAATTGCACTATATTTAACTTTTCTATATTAAATGTGAGTTCTCATATCATCATTATTCGTTTTGATTTCAATGAATGACTCATTAGTTTTTTCTGTAAAGTTGGGATTTATTTAGAGTAGGTTTGAAAAAACATCAGTACGCTGGCCACATGCTGCCCGACACGTATTTTTATTTGGTCCACATTATATTATCTGAACAAACCTTTTCTCGTCGAAAATTATGATTAAGCATCACAGATAAACATTTACAAGCAGTTTAAACAATCTCAATCAAAAAAATCACCTACAAATTTAAAAAAGTTTAAACATGTAAAACATTTCAGTTCATCTTATTAATTTGTCAGTTTTTAAATATAACCACTTATTTCATATGTTTAAATTTACTTTTTAATGATCATAATTATCATGATAAAACTTTTTGACTTACAAATAGCATTTTGATTTTGGCTCTCCGTTCATTTTGAATTCTAATATTAAATAAATTAATACCTGTGTAATAAAAACAGTGTAGGAGTATATGACAATAATACAACAACGACTGGTTTCTTAAAAAAAATGAAGAATCGTTTTCTGGGCCCTTGAATGCGTTTATTAAATATTTAATAATTTTAAGGTGCTAACTGCTATTTTGTGGTGGATCATCATTATAGTTACAATCCATCTTTCTCATTAGTCATACATAAAACTTTATAAATAACTAAAAAAATATGTTTCATTTTTTATAGATATAATTCTGAACTGTTTGTTTTTACCTATGCCAAACGCCACGGCTTGTTAAGGTTAGCATACACAGGTAAATTTTTTCCCGAAATTTTTCTGAAGATGTTTGTAGTATATATTAATTATTTTTAATCGCAATACCATATAACAAAGCAATAGAGAATATAACGTTAGATACTACTGTTTTACCTATAATCGTCAAGCGATACCGTAGTGATCTGAGGTGGGAATCAAAAGGTCAATATCGAATTTAGATTTTTTAACATTAAATCTGGCATCTTGGACGTGGGGACGTTATTTTTCCTCGAGTTAATCACGGGTGAGATGCGCATTAGCTGTAATGTAAACTTTGTATTTGAATATCTTATGCAAATAATTTTACTGTCATAAATAATATGATGCATACATAAAAGCAATACATTTATGAATGTTTACATTACATAATTTGAATGTTAAAAACATAAAAACAGAAATATTTAGCGTTGTAATATGTATAGACGAAAAAGTTTGAAATAAATTTATGCGAGAGGAAAAGGGCTAAGAGAGGTGAAAGCGGGGAATTCAAAGGTGGCTTTGCAGTAGAGGATGGAGTCACCTTTTAGGGAGAAAGTGAAGCGACAACTTTATCTATTTATTTAAACGCACACCTTCATTGTTAACAAAGTGTTTCTGAATAAGTTAATTTATTTTGGCACCGTGTATTTACACATCTTCGCTTGAAGTGGATTAATTGGGAGTATATTTTAAAATGGCTCCAATTTGAATTTGAATTAAAGGAAACAATATCTCTAAACTTGTTATTCTCATGTAAATAAATAAGTGTTGCGCGCTAATTGTTCTCAGAATCTTATTACTTTTAAATGTCATTATTTAAAACGAAATGCTTACCAACTGAAAGAAACATTAGCACATAAAGAATTATTAAAATATCTTTTTCTTTAGATTAAATTGATTTTTTAATAATGTTTTTAACAATTCGATTTCAGTAATAATCAATAAAAACGTTGAAAATATACGTGATGACCAAAACCAGTTCTGGTAGTTTTGATAAATTGAAAAAATGTTATAAAAAATGTGTTTTATTTATAGAAACAAATAGTCTGTTAAGATCCAAACATAATTATATAATAAATTTTATTGTTCACAATATCTATCAGTGTTTTTGAAAGCGTTTTCAAAGAAATTTGTTTTTGATCATATTTAAAAGCTAATATGGACCAAAAAGGATGAAATATGAAGAAAATACTTAGCCGCATAGGAATAAAACCCCATTATCAGCAAACCAATCGTCATTATGGTTAATATTATATACAAACTTTCCTGAACCAGACTGTTCATCTTGTGGATTGTCGTAAATTAGCATATTTAAAAAAAAACTCGCTCAAAAGTTAGTATTTGGCTTAATAAATGATATTCAAAACAAAAAATTACAAATCTAGGATATAATTATTTGTATGGATTTACTTAGATATAAACATATTTTTTATCGACATCCATACAATGCCTAGAACAAGAATTGGGGTGCTAGTTTTAGATTTTATTTAAAAATTAGTACTATTGGATTGTTCTGAGTAAATTTAGTCGTTTCATTCAAATTAAATGATGGCATTCCACCAAAAATTACAAAACGGCCATTATTATATTCGAAATAAATTGAAAAGTACTAATCACGAACGTCATTTTTGAATTTTTTTAGGATTATAATAATATAATACAGTAAGCAGATAAAGCGTTATTTGTTACAGAACTCGTTGAATGGAGTCTTGAGAAAGTTGGCTTGGTTCACTCAAAGGGCCGGGGGAGGGCGCGCCTCGTTTGGTGTTCGTAAATATTAATAGCCCTTACAGACGGTTCATTATATCGAGTGAAGAAAATGTTGACACAATGGAGTTTTAGCCCTGAATATGACACAGTTACCCTGCTGCGGTGAAATCTGTGACGGAAGGGTAAGAATTCTGAAGGGTCTTTGTTTCAAATTAGAGAATTATTTTAATGACTCAAATGGGGGCTTAAGAAATATGAAATCTTTAAAACATCGTGTTTTCAAAAGTTTCCACCCCATCCTGTCAGCGATGAGGAAATGAGATAATACATTACTACGTTTTCTTGAAATTTAAAATCGTATCGTTTTGACGAGAGCTTTTATAAGGAACGTGGGAACAATGGAAAATTTAAGAGCTGAAATATAACATTTTATTAGATAAAGAAATTAGTGAAATGAATGACTTGATTGTTTATGATTCTTTCATCAAATATTAATATTTTTGTAAGACAATTAATTTTTTTGGTAACCATGTCCACTCCCAAAATGAAGCATATGCTTTCTTTTGGAGTTTATATCAGTCGAAGTTGTTTTACGAGAAACGTTTGTTACTCAATTGATCAATGTTTCTTTTTTGAAAAGATTTTGGATAGAAGGAAATAGGCTACAAGTAAAAATATAATAAAGCAATTTATTAATTTCAAAGAATGTTTTAGGATCCAATTTTGTCCTTAAGATTATAAATTACAACACACTTATATCACTGTTTGTTCAAATAATGAAATAATGTATGAAAATATTATTTTGTGATCGTTCTGGAAAATAATTTCTATTTAAGAATTGTTAAATAGAATTTAAAATAAATTTGTTGTTGTAGAGGTTATGAGTTATGTGTTTTTGAGTAAACGCTGACGTGGTTATATGTCTCGGTGGATTTAAAAAATGTAGTTAAGAAAGATTGAGCTAAAAAAATTGCGTAAATGTAGAAAGAAAAAAGCCGCTTTTAAAAAATGAGAGGCAGATACGTGACTGAGATGGATGTAGCGATTAACTGCGCAAAAGGGTGGCTCTAAAAAGACATATCAATATACTTGGTAGAGAAAATACGCCATTTAAGGCATTCCAACAGAGCATCCCTTTGCGTACAAATACATCGAAGAATTTTTCCGCCCTTGTGATATTCATCATAATATGTAAATATTACCGAAACAGTTCAAATCAATAGATTTTATGAATTTTATAAGAAACATTTTTCAAGGATATTACGTGACATTCGTATTCATAGAAAAATTATTGATGTACATAATATTGTATATCGGTATAAAAACGATATTATATAAAACTAATGAGTTGCACATCGCCGCGATTGAATAGCAATTCTCTAAGAATTCTATAAAAATCTCTTTCGATTTATGAATTTGTTTCCGATGGCTGAGTTTTTATCAGTTATTGTGAAGCTGAATTACAACTAGTTCTTGTTGAACCACTCCATAAGAGCTCTATTTAATTCAGAGATGGTACAATAAAGCAGAATATTTTGTGTGAAAAAAATATAATAATATTCCAGTTTTTTAAATTTCTCTCAGTTAAAAAGTCGATGGTTTAATAATTATTTTGAAACTGAATGCTTTTTTGGTTTAAAAAAACGGAATGAATACTTAACAAGCTCATTTTATTCAAGTTTTTTTCTACTATCTTAAATATCTAATAAATATTTTTTATTATCATACATGCGTAAATTTTCATGTCGAAAGAAAATTTCATCATGTCTTGATGATTTAATTTTACATATTGACTGTTCGATAAATTTACAAAAACATTTTCTTTATAATAAAATGTTTTTATTCAATATTTTATTACATTTATCGTTAATTGTTATCTAAGCAATTTGTTTTTCACACTTAAAATAAAAGATATATTCAAAATGTTTTGATCTAAATATGTAACTATTATTTACGTTGAGTTGAAAAAATCTTATTAAATAATGTGTCTCGCTTTCGTATTGTATGGATAAATAATTGTTCTTGTTTCTTGATAGTTTAATCCACTCGGGGAAAAAATGTTTATGTGAGTTCTTAATCTAGCATGAAAAAAATATTTTTATCGAGGAAATCTAGATGAAAAAATATAGGGAAACATTAACGTTTTGCATATTTTATTAACGGTTTTACGTCTCCGAGGACATGTAACATGTTGGCAAAGAAAGACAATACATCTTTTATATGAAAAAGATACCTTATATTTCTTTAAGAAATACCCGTGGGGGAGCTGGGTTAAGCGGTAACTCCCTTAAGTGTAAGCAATTTAATGTAAATACAAAAGAGGGTAGAAAAATGTAGAAAGCCTTACTCACCATTTTATTGTTTATTTCGTGGAAATGAATTTCACAGACTTTATCTACGATGTCTTCACTTTGAAATGTGACGAATCCAAAACCTGAAACAGAAGAAAAACAAGTAAATATACATCAATCGGAATATTTATGTGGAATTTTTGCTTTGATCAGTATGTCTTTGTAGACATTATCCAAAACAAAGGATGCATAAAAACGGAAAAAAATTGAGTAGTGTTATTTCAGTATTTTTAACGTTAATCTTATGGAAAAAAATATAATTATCAATAGAAAAGAACGTTGTATGGTAGATATTGTAGTATATAATTATAGAAATTTGTTTTCATTGCATACTTTTAAGTTGAAAAAACTGCACCTCGAAAGTATAAGGCATCATATCCAATTTTGTTCAAAAACTAGCTTTGAATACAGAATCGTTTTTATCCTATATAATACATAGGAGTATATTAAATTGTTAGTATAGCAGTACGATATGGCAAAACTCAATTTTCTTTTAAAAGCATATATCATATTATGATAACTTAATTTATCTTATAACATTATATCACTGAATAAATATCTAATTAATAATAAAGAATATGGTTATCTTTCGCCTAAAAGAAGTACATCATAAACAGAAAACATGACGAAAATATTCAATAGTTCTCGTATTCTCCTGTCATGTTATCGAACGTGTCTTTGAATCAAATATATGTTAGTTCATAAAATAATGTTAAACGAAGGAAGTATTTTAATTGATCATGAAAAAAATACGAACAATTTATAAACCCAACAGTAAATTTAGATTTATGAAAATCGAATGTTATTACATTTATTTGCTGAAACAAATTTAGATTAATGATATGATGATTCAACAAGATATAATTTAGAGTGATATATAAGTGGTTCTATCATATATTCGTAATATAATGGTAATTATTATTGCATTTTATATAATTAAGTTATGTGTGAGACTAAAATGTTATTCCATGAAGTGTATAGTAAACTGAAAAATATTAAAGACAGACAGTTAAGTGTAATAAATCACTTTGATGTGACAAGACAACTGAATGCAACGAGAGTCTGAGAATACTAGCGTATACCTAGCTTTACCACTTTAGATTTATTGAAATAAACATAAATAAAACAAGGGAATAAAAAAAATGGTAACAACCCTTAAGCATATAATTTGATTATTATCACGCCAATATAATTTTAATTAATACATACACATATTGAAAACGCGGTTGCGAATAAAAATGTAGATTTTCAATTATAAAATAAAGGACAAGTACTTTTAATGGATGTCAAAAAATTACTTTAAGTCGTATTTTATGAAAAGAAGAAGGTTGGTTTGTTGATCAATTATTTAAGACCCATTTTAAGTAGTAAGAAAATAGAATAAAAATAGTGTGGAATATTACTCCACAGGTAGCTTTTTTTAACTTTTAAAGTTCCTTATGAAAATAACTAAAGTTATTAAGTTATGTGCGATGGATGTCAACACAAGGTATATACTTAGAAAAATAAGAAGACCTGTACTTAAATAATTCATGACCTGTTAAATTAAATTAATGTTACAATATATGAATGTCTCTACTTAATTATTTTAATTATCAGGTGTATAACGCCAATTCAATAGAAAATAAAAATGTCAAAGAAATTATACGTGAAAAAAAGCATTACATTAAACATCGGTATCACCCTTTCGAGACATTGGACAATAACAAAAGTTATTGGCATTTAAAATGACAAAAGTTTGAAGAAATACGTCTGCCGTTATGTACATCCGCCCAGAATTGCCAAAGAAAAACTCAACACAAAGTTCTTATTCCGAAGAAAATCTCGAAAAACACGTTTGAGTGAAGCTCATGGCATCTCTCTACTTTGTCGTAGACCAATACCTATCCTTTTGGACAGGCGTGCAAAACATTTCCACCTACATTCATTTATGGGCGAAAATATATCAAAGAATATGACGTATTCGGAGATAACTATGTCATTGTATTTTCAAAATGCAAATATATTTTAAATTGATCAGTATTCCAAAAAGTGAGTAGCAATTATAAAAAATAGTAATCATTGTAATGTTTTGGAAACGTTCGGTATTGAAGAAAAATTTGAGAGATTGATGATTAATATTACAACTCAACTTTATCCATATTTTAAAGGAAACCAAAAAAGTTTTCTTATGGGCACACCAATTTTATTCTAATTAATGAGTACAAATATAATTCATGTCTTAAAATTTGTTCACACTTTCATTTTATTTATTTCGTAGTCCGGGAAGAAGAGCAACACATTTAATTCAACGTTATCTATCAAATATAATATATAGATTTTTGATAATACATAACTGTTGCTAATATTTCTTAACGAAGCTACTGCGCAATTTAACTCTACAATTATCTTACAAGAAACCAATCGTTCAATAAATACAACTGAGCTTGTTTTCTGATGAATAGGCAGGGATTATTAAAATCTTATTTGTATTTCAAGTAAGCCTGACAAAAAACTATTGACGACCAATGAAAATGAAACGAATGGTCAGTGCCTGTGAGGTATAAAGAATGGGACGATATAAAGTCTTTTGTCACACATGGCGTGTGCGAGCGTATTCGATAATCCAGCCGGGCAGTGTATAATAAACCTGCGTGCACCGGTGCCATTGATGGCATAATAATATCCAAATAAAATCGACTTGTTTCCCGCCGTCATTACAAAAACAATATCGCAATGGGTGGGTCGTGTCGTATTTTCTTGTTATGAGCGAAATATATTGGTTTTCCGAATATCTATTACTTACGGAATAAATGTTTTAACTACGCGCAGAGAACACTGCGAAATAGCGCCAGTTGAAGTAATTATTATTAAATATATCAATGTCACAAATGACAGATGTTTCTTATTTATTGATAAAGTAAAATAAGTTCTTATAAGTTCAGTTCATCGGAATAATATTTCAAATCATTCGTTTTATTACACATAAAACTAATAATTTATAATAAACGTCTACGACATGAGCACATAATTATTTCAACGGAAAATCAATGGCGGAACAAAACTATTTTTTATTAAAAGTTAATTTACAATATAATTCTTAATTAATGAGCAAAATTCATTTCAGCTTTGATTATAAATTGAAAAATAGATTGTATCCCCGCGATTGTTTAAGTTATGTGACCAGTAATATTAAATAATTAAAATAGCTTTGCAATAGCTAAGTGCTTAGTTTTAAAACAGAGAGAGAAAAAAATATCTCTCAGTTATATTTTATAATTCTTTTACAACAGCATACTTTTATCTAATTCAAATGAAGTTCTACTAATTTAATATAAACAGATTGAATTAAAACATTGAGCACGTAAATTTATTGATATTTAATAAATTCGTTTAGGTTTATATTATTTATATGTCATATTTTAATATAAAGCTTGTATTATTATTGAAAGTGTATGCCAAAACGTCAAATGTTTCTGGATACTAAGGCGATAAAAAGTATAAAAATTTACATATAAATCTTTCTAGAAACGATATATGGCGAGATTTTCATTTAAAATATTCAAAATCACTTTTTCGCCTCCACGAAATCCGCAAGATGTCGTTAATGCTTTCAGTGGCTTCAGAAGGGTGACGATGCTACTTTCTATCACAGGCCAAACGTTTGATGGGACACCTATAAATATTTATTTTATTAAGATTGTATCCTTTACGGCCGAGTAGCAAAATATTTTACGGCGCGGTTTCGGCCAATATTGTATTTTTTCATACTCTACATAAAAATTGATATTGAAGTGGGGAAAACTTAAATGCGCATGTGTCGGCAGAGAAATCGGAAGCAATTGCCAATAATACGCAGTAATATATTTTCCTTAACCGGACAGGATTGCGTGCGCGATTTTGATTTGATGTAGAATTGTGAAATATTTGATTTCATCCTCCACTTACGATAACCCCTTATTTATGCGCGAAAAACGATTTTGCCAAAATATCCCAAAGACGCTTATTTATGGACAAATATACGAATTCACTTTATTCTAAATAGCATTTCTTCGTTTTCTCAATTTCCAAACAAGCATGCATCGTATATTTCAAAATTGAATAAATTTTCTGCCCACCACCAAGCAAGAATTTATATAATATAGGCCTGATACGGTAGTTTCCCATATTGCTAGAAATATTTCCTCTCGCATCAATAATACTTTGGAGAAGCAGTTGAAATATTATTCTATAGAACGAATATACAAAGAAATTGTAATTCATAGTATTTATAAAATTGATATCCTTAAAATTATTTAACTTTGACGATAATACTCGACGATTCTACAGTTAGCAGAATCAAACTATATTCAATGAAACATTTATTTTCAATGCATTTTTAAATGAAGAACAAATGTAATTTTAAAGTGTATTTTTTCTTGTCACCTGGTCATCTTTGAAATGGTTTTCACAGTTTTTAGACCATGTTAAAATTAATATAATACGAATTCAATTATTATTTTCTCCACGGTAATCAAAATAATACTGCAGAAAATGAATCCTATCTTCACTATGGAACAACTTTTTGTCAAGCTGAAAAGATCATTCTAAGAAATCACCAAAATATTACTATCTTCAGTCATCTCAATGTAATTTACGTTTGGGTTTATATTACTAAAAAAATAACGGCAACAAAAATACAATTTGTTGCGATGAAGAAGATAGTCGTGTTATAAATGCTTAAAATGAAATCCCAACATTAAAAGTACATTTGAACTATAATAAACTAGCGTTTTGAAGAATATGTGATTGGTAGTAGGTAATAACGTTGTATTCAAACGAAATTAAACTTCGCCTATGGATAAAGGGTTGAGTGTAAAATAATATTTAAAATACGTATGTATTACTATGATATACTAAAGCAAACTCAATAAAACCAGTATTAATGAAATTGATATAATAGTTTATGTACTGAACGTATGTGTGTAAAAACACCACTCGACACAATTAAAATCTTTTGATGAAACTTCGTAGAGTTGTATTTATCCATGTGAATTTATTTGATCAGACTGGCTACACGAGCAAAGTTTTATTAAAACGGATTATTTAAATGAGAGTGTCGCGAAGGGCAGGGAGCAGGCTGGCAGAAGAGGTGGAACAGTTAGTTGCTGCTGGTGTGATGGCCTGTAATCCCATTAGCGGTACGTGCCGTTCGACGAGCGGCCAGGATTTACACATGACCTGCCGCCGTAGTATCAGTCCCCCGCATTTTCCGAGCCCCGCAGGACATCCTGGAAGACATTTGCATACCAGACGACCTCTCCTCCCGTGGTCTATGCGTCTGTTAGATCGATTGCATTCATACACTTCTAGACTACTAGCATCCTCATTTGTTTCCAACATCAGTCATGCCAATTTATACAAATTCGTTATGCACTGAAGAAGGTATATAATAATTAAATATTGTAACTGATCGTAGTTATGTAGAAATGTCACCATAAAAAAGTAATTGTATAGATTAACCGGGCTACTTTATTTAACACATCGTAACTATTTGCGAATAAAAATTCTAACTGATTGCATAAAAAACGCACAATTGAATCCTGAAAATAAAAGTTAGTGTTGGATCATTTTAATTAAAACATTCCCCTTTTTTCTATCATAATTGTGGACTGGAGCGTTTCGGTGAAACTACGGCTAAATGTTAAAGATGAATGTAAAATTTTGTTACTAAATTGAATGATACAAAAGTAGTTACAATTAAAATGATCTTCACACTGAATCCATTGAATATTTGAATTACTTTTGTATTGATTACCAAAAGATTGATTAAGAATATTAATTTGTTGTAGCTGATGGATATAATATTGGTAATCAAATATTATTTAGCTAAGTTTTAATTGATATATAATACAGGTGTGTAATAATAACAATATGTAACAGAAATTAACATTTTGATGGCAGGAATCGAACGTCGCAGCTTTAAAAGTTTAAAGTAGTTTGTTATATTCGGATAAAATTAGATCTAAGGCAAACAGAAATATTGTTTAATGTTATTAAGACTACAATAATTTTCAATATTCTACGTAAAAACGGTGTTCAAATATATTATAGAATGTAACGATGAAAAAAATGTCAATTATGACGCCACTCACTATCAAGATAAACATGTGAAAGCGAAATCCTAGAATCGAAAAATGTCTCCCGTCTCTTCATACAGTCTTATTACGAGTCGAATGGTTAGAAGGAGGTTCCCACAGGAAACTGCGGCAGAGGAGGCGGGGGTGGTTTCGTCTGCTACGGAAATCAGGAATGAAATTGAAATGGAAAGAAGAATAGAAAGAGTACATCGAACTGGGGAGGTATATTACTTTCAAGCAACTTGGTTCAAGTACTGTTGTTGGTTGATTACTTTTATTTAGTTGGTTGAAGCAATTTTTAATAAAAATTATAGTCCTTATTAAAGATGGTCATAACTATTAAATTATTAATTAAACTCTTACTTATAAAGAAATATTTGAACTTTATTGACAATGACTGTCCTTGATGAATAAACTTGTTTATTTTATTTAAAACGCAGCGTTGCATTGGTCACAACATACAATATATCAGTATGCCAGAAATAATAAGTAGTAAGTAAATAATTCAAATTTTCATTAAAAATAAACGGCCGTTATTGACAAAATCTAATCAGCAGACCATCTAACTTATTTATGAATTATCCTTTAATTAAGTATTTTAAATATGTCAAATTTATCTTTAAAAAAATCAAAGACGACAAATAAAATAATGACAGGAGTTAGCTAGCTGGTAAGCGATTAGTGTGCATTCAGATGGCCGCATTTATTACCATTGTAGGTCGCAGGTTCACCACACTGTACGAGACTGTCAATCATATACGAATATTGTAAAGGCGTATGTTTGTTGAGTTACTGTAGCTATATAAACGATAAGTAGATAAGCAAACGGAAGAAATGGTCCCCGTGGAAAAATAGATGCGATGTTTCTGTCCGTTAATTTGGTTGCTATTTAATTCCACCGTGATTTCTCTCTGCCCTGTCTTAGATTATTTGATTAAAGCTGCGGCGATTTTCAACAGGGTGGTACGCCATTAATTGGCCCTGCTCCTGTTTTGAGCTGCCGTTAAAAATTCCGCCCGCTAAACTTTTAAATATTCATGTTGCCCGCGCGCCACCCACTCTTGCGTTTCCCCGTATTCTTTGTAAGAAAACACAGCGGCTTAATTGTGTTTTAATTGGTAAAATCCATGATTATAATTGAATCATGGTCTTGATTTTTGATATTTAATGACTTTAAATGGAATTTACAAGATAAATGAATTTCATAATAAAACTTCTGTGAAACAATTATAACATCGTCTTGGCAATTGCAAAACGAAATAAAGACTTTATTATATTTGAAGTAAATTGATTTTATATTCATAATAAAACGCAAGAAAAATAATTTAAATCTAATCAGAGTGAATACCGCATAGTTTTATATATACGATTCAAAATATAACAAGACCAAAACTTATTAAATAAAACAATTAATTTTTATTATTAATGGAAATGTAAAAAAAAATATATCAATACAATGGTTTAAAATGTCAAAATATTGGGAGTAAATTCGTCAAGTAAACATTGATAATTGAAAACTAATTGTGTTGTCAAAACCGCTTTTTTTGTAAAAAAAATACATGGAATAATTCAATTTTAAATAATAACTGTAAGCTGTCTACTTAATTCATCGTTTTTGAATCCAGAAAAACTGTAACATAATTATGTATGCAAATTATACAATGTGTACAAATTATTAAAATCATCGTAATGTCATAAATGACAAATAACTTTACTAGAGTATTTTTTTGAGAAGCTATATTGAAAAGCCAACATGCATTTGACTGTACAACTTAATAGATTTGTTAGAAAATATGTGAAACTGCTTAGTAGTGTGGATACATCACTTTAGTACTCAAGTAATAATTTACAACACTGTAAATATTCACCATTTACAATCAGCTAGCAAAACACGCGTCGTGTTTATATATACAAACTAATCACGAGAACTGCAAACCAACGTAGGTCGTAGACTATCGATAAAGACGTCAGCACCTATTTACGCGTACAAGAGTAAAGACTTGGGAAGGAATCGACATCGATCAGTTTGCAGGGCTTGAGGGATTATCCCGAGGCCAGAACTACATTGTAGTTCGTGCCGAGTTACCGGAGCACAGAGCAATATAGTTGTCGGAGTGCAATATAGTTGGACGGTACCTGCATGGGTGACAAATGTTCATAGAAGCTTCGGGCGAGGCGACCCCGCGGCCAGCACTGCCCAGCCTGGAGGGGCGTTCAAGTGAAATATTGCCTCATTCAAGACAATGTGCCTGTTTGTATCAAACTGTAGGACAATTGAATCTGTGGCACAAGTTGCACCATTATTATTAAAGTGAACTGCGATCATTCAAACGCTATGTTGGTTTACCACTTGTACATTGGGTTTTATTATAATGCTTTTAATTTTTGTGTGTCATTTGATTAAGTATATTAATTGAATTTAAATATAAAGCTGTAACAAGAGAAAGCTTAACCATTCATCTTATCTTATAATGAAGAATCATTTACTGTGCTTCATAAGTCATAATTGGGTGAGGGCACTTCACTGTTAAGCTCTACCAGCTTAGTTGATCAAATGATACGTCATATTGAAAGTGTGACAGCATGCCACTGTATACTGATTAAATAATGAGGTAATGTCCAGTATTAGAAAATTAAAGGAAAGAGTTACTTAAGTCCGTCTAAAATACGATCCGACAGGTTGAGAATTATATTTCATTTAATAAAATTGCTCAACTTACAGAAGCTGTCGTGTTTACAGTGCACAATAACAATCAAGTCTTGTGTAACTGCTCCTGAGACATTCCTGACTAGGATCCGAAAGCATTAGTTTCCTCATAGAAATTGCCAATTTTGAACACAGAATTTATTCTTACTAACAGCTGTATCATTTATATTTGTGTCACTTAGAATGGTAACTCCAAAATTCCGACACCTCCATATATACTCCTAATTTCTTTAAAAACTGTTTTTGGTTTTTATATTCCCATATTAAACAACATTTTTCAGAATAACAGTGAAGAATTTCCAATTTCAGATAAGGAGTAAAGTATACTGACAGACTTAACTACGTTTAAGTTCTTCAATTGACTGACAAACAGTTAATAATGGTTGTTATTTGATCCTAAGAACATTTTACAAAACCTTGATTTTCTAAAAACTTCAAAACTGGAGTTACACCATTACTATTCTACCTGATACATTTATGAAAAGAAATCGTAGTATTTAAATTAAAATATTATTGTGGATTCCATTCGGCCATTTCGATATTCTGATATAAGATTATTATTCGTTCATAATAATAATGAATTTTAAACAACTGGGTTGCCTAAAGTGTCGTTTGTCATTGCATTATATCTTGTTATACGCTATGTTGTTTATTTAAATATCATATTAATCGCATAAGACACACGTTGGAAACTATCATGTGTTAACAATTAGCATGTTTTGTCAGAAATATGATGAAACAAAAATGAAATTCCTACATTATAATGTAAGTTTTAATATTTCAATATTTAAAATCTCTGGTCTCTACATCATCTATATCTAATTATCTTACTCGGTTCAACTTTTCAAATATATTTCCCGAAAACGGTTGATAACGTGTGAGGGATTTGAAAAAAGAGCAATGTGTAAAATACACATGAAGTTTCTAAATATGTATTGACTCGTAGTATACCGCACATTTAAGTATTACTCTGTACTTAACCGTTGTGCATTATGGGAAAAGCTTTATTCTCCGTGAAAAGCGAGAACATTGTACGGGTTTTTTTTCATACAAAAAGAAAACAGAGTATCGGACTGAACGGGAACTCCCGTAAAGGTGATTGCGATTTATTATGTGTTGGTGTTCATTTTGTTTCAGTGTAAAAATTTCTATGTGTAACACATATAAATATATATGTTATGAGAAACAAAGCAATTCGGAAGAGTAAATTACGTAAATTTTTGGTATAAAACGGGGCGTTTTATTAGGCAATCAATATACGAGTGAATGGACAAAACATTCGTTGACATTTTTAATGTTTTATTGAGATGTAAAAGAATAATAAAATCGTAAAAAAGTTTTTTAAGTGGCATTTCGAAAAATATATTGCTTTTATTTACATTAAGAAACATAAAATTGAAATATTAACAAAATTCAAAAGCTATTTTTAAATAAATAATTCACGTAAAAAATAAATTCTTACTTGTTAATAAAACCTGTATGATTTCGATTGAAATAAGGATTTGGAAAATGAAAAAATCAGTAGATGTATGTAAAGAACATTTAAATATAAATAATCGGTATTGACTCTAGTAATGTACACAATATTTAAATAAGTGATAAAACATTTATAAAAATAAAGGCAACGTGGCAAAAAAAATATAGGTAAATGATTAAAGAGTTTAAATTATTTTGTATTTATTGAAAAAAAAATACTCAACTCAAGATTTGCATTTCGTTTCTTTTTTAACACGCTCTGGATAATTGTTCAATATTAGGAATGACTGTATATTGAATGTATAACAAATGGATGATATATGAAAGAAATTCTATGATTTACTTAATGCGTCAGGTGTAATTATTCAGTAATTTGTGATATGAAATCATGAATAATTTGACATACGGCGTGCCTAGGAATAGTCCCGTTTGATCTCCCAATCGTCTCTAATAGGTTGAAATGATTATGCGTCGCCTCCGTCGGGAGCAGCACTGTCGACGCTGAATATAATGACGTCATTATCATAAATGATAATGACGTCATCAATTATGAGCGCAGCATAATAAATCATCTGGCATTGCTCACTGTCAGCTGTGTGCAGTGCAGGATTCAACCATTCAATTCACCTGATCTGGCACGCAGCTAGTATATTTATAGGAGGGCTAATCAAAATAATTTACGTTTAAGAGATAGGATGAAAGTTTTAAAATTAAAATGCATTAATTTTTGAAATCAAATGGTTAAATGTATTCTATATTAATATGTTTATTTGGAGAATTTTATTTTGAAGCAAATACATATAATAGAAGCCTTAAGGCATTTAATATTTCTTTGTAACGCGATATATTTTATTAAATAAATACTGTTTACTGTGTAGAAATAAATACGTATGAACGATATATAAAGATTAACTATTATATTGTGTAATTGTATATAAATATATAATAGTAAGAAAATAAACGTAAGGAGACTGTATTCGTTTCACATATAACTGTTGTTCTGAAGCACCTGTCTCTGATCCTTATGCATATGCAAATCTGGTGCATATTAATCCATGGAGATTACAGTGTACAGACTTGGAACACAGAAAATGAATCACAGCTGTCGGGAATGCATTTCAAAGGACGTTTTATTTTTAACGAGAAATGACACGAAGTTGTATTTGATCGAAAATCAAACGAAAGTGAATTTATAACGTACGACCAATAATAAAATTCCATATAACGTTTCGTGTAAAATAAAAAAAAATACTTGGTGACAAATAATCATTCACTTTGAATGCAGCATTTTACATGTATTCATAGGGTATAAGTCATATAATCTAATGTATCCACTACTCATTATTGATTGCTTGAGTTTTGTTGTTTTGATATGGTATTAATTTAACCCCTTGAGCCTGTATCCAAGTCATCAACGTGACTATCTTTGAATCACAGAGTGTACAGAATAACTGATTAATTTTTCAATCGATTTATGGATTTGTTTCCAATGTCTGTGATTACCGTCGCAAACCATCCGATCCTAAAAGCAGATAATAGCGAGAATGATTAAATAATCGCTTCTTCAATCCTCACTCTCTCCGAAAAACAAAGGTTGAGAGAGTAAAAAAGCTTACATTAAGATAATTTCAATTTGCTTTAAATTTGGAACGGATATGACTATATGACTGAAAAGAATAATGTCACATGCGAAAAACCAATGACGACTCTCACTAGTTACAATACTTTGTGGTGTTTTCATAAAAAGATTGTTTAAAAAAAACATTCTGAAATTATTACGATTTAAATAGAGTTTTATTCTATGATACTGATTGCATTTGTAAAGTTAAGCGAAATATTACACATATTTAACTCGTTCACTGGGGAACTAATTATCTAGTAATTAATACCGTACCGGTTGCCGTATCGTTGCTAATTACTGACAACGCGCGTCTCGTGGGCTCAGCACTGAGTGAGTTAAGCATGATTTTTCATGACTGAAATGATTATAAATATGTGTATAGTTAGGCACCTTTATCAATTTTGACGGTTTGGAGCATTTAAAATTAACAATTTTAGCGTCTATTTTTATGACGATTATTGAAAAAATATATTAAAAAACACAGAAATAATAAATTAAAAAAAGATTTTTATATTAAGCTAAACATGAGACATGTTTCATTCTTGTGTTGCAGCACAACCAAACTCGTTATATTTAATCTTTTTGTCCAATAATAGTTGCAGTGTCACATTTAAAGCCACTCTCATTTACAGAAATCATATATAAAATTTATCTTTATAAGTGTATTCTTAAGGTAATTAGGTATATTTATTTATGAAAAATAATTAATTTTAGAATCTATTCGGATTATTTTATATGTAAGAATTAATTAAAATGTATTTCGAATTTATAGCAAAATATTCAAAACACGAATTTATAACAATGGCATAGTATGACAAGTATAGTCCACAACTTAGAGAGAACCATATCTTGTTAGTGCAATTGGGAATTGAACATTACATTCATGCACACTAGTACAAATTCTGAGTTCTGCCAAACGGATCTTCTAGAATTAGGAAATGTCATACGTAAAGTTCGCTATTGTGTTGTATACATATATTAATATATAAACAAGATAATACATAAATACGTTAGGCAGTTTCCGTTGAAATGAAAGCAGGGGTTCTAATAAAGGAGTGGACACACTGAACTTTACCGACGCTCGTATTAAAATTTCGGGAGAAACGTAACCTTTATGAACACTGTTAACATTTTCATGTCCACCTTAAAATATTATGACGGAAACAAAAGTAAGCAAAAATTGTTATATGTAGCTCAACGGTGCGTATTAAAAGTCTCAATATTGCTTTTTATACAAACATTGAAAAAATATTGCAAACGTAATTGTTTTAGAAATAATATAAGTTTGTATTCAAAATAGATTTAAGTTTTGTGATGAATATTATTTGTAGTTTATTATCAATACTCTCTCGTTTTTATAACATTGTCGATTAAAAAGTTCTCAAGGAGGAATCGGTGGTCAAAGATCAAATGGTAAAAGATATCTCACGTTTCTTATATTAGCAGTACATTTGCGAGACTTATTTAAACATTGGCGACTGAAATAAGAAAATAAATAACTTTTTATTACAATACACTTTCTTTCTAAAATACGATCAAAAATATGAATTGTCTAAAAACAAAGTATATACAGTAAAAGGCTTAAAACATCCAAATTCGTAATGTTGACAAACGAGTTTTAGTTTCCCATTTAAAAACATGATTTGAGATCTTACCGAAGACATTTGAGTCATCGTAAAGAATTTATATTCTAGCACTACGATATTCTTTACATACTTATTCAACCACTAACGCATTAAATAAAGTCATTTTCGTTAAAATTAAGGAATATTTAACCATTTGTTTTAATAAAATAAATGGTTTACAAATACAGACTCAACCGAGTTACTAACACAAATAGTCAACACTGGGCCAAAAACATTCAGGAGTGTGGGGCGGATGCGACCACCCCGTCCTTCAGATACCCCCGCCCTCAGGCAACATTCTGTCAAGTGTAGAGCCGCTAGAAGTGCTGCCCCCTTTGCGTCGCTTCCCGCCCGCCCTTCTCGGCCCCGCGAGCGGTTTTCCGCCCCGCCGCTAATGCGACTGTTTGAGTGTCGCCACTCTACGGCACTGGTTCCAAAAACAAAAAAAAAATGCAATCATTCTCAGCTTGGGCTTGTCTTATTTATGAGAATTATTTGAAATTGTAGGAAAGTGCCTTAATAACGAATGTCAATAGGAACTTTTGCTTGCATCAATTTATTTCTTTATCTAAAATAACTATTGACAGAAATGCTGTAAAAGTGGTATGACTTTTCTAAGTATCTACAAGAAATAGTCAGAAATTTATTTTGACTGTTTATTCCCTCAACTATTTAATTTTTATCGTCACTTTAATTTCTACCGTATTAACGACTTTACTTAAAGATAAGTTATTTCCTTAATAGCATTATAGTTTACTGATTACATTGTTATCAGCTTGGTAGTAGAACTCCATTGCAATATATTATGTTAAAACAGCAAAGAATTTAGTTCCACAAGAATGATATAATATATTTGACAGCTTTTTCAGAAAAAATGAATTGTAAGAATTATTTTCTGTCAGAACGACAGAAATAGTATCAATTTTTTAAATAATTCCTATGTTTTTTTCCCGTTAAATCATAATGTAATACATTTACAAATAGACTTGATTCGTCATTATAGAGTGAGTAAAGGATGAATTTTAACTATCCTAGTATATTTTTTCTGATATATTTAGTGAATGAAAGTAGTCCAAAGGAACAAGAAGAGTTAAAATTCCAATAAAATATTTGAAATATACAACATTTTATCAGAATAAAGGATTGCATTACCAGAAAAGTATTGGAATAATATCGGTATTACACAACTAGAAAAAAAAGAAAAAAGATATTGCAAGTTTCTTAAAATGAAAATGTAACATTGAAAATGCTATTTCATTAACGGAACTTGTCAATCTTCATCGAATGTTCATTATCCTATTCTGCGATTGATTTGATAACTTTCTGAAAGATTAAAACATTATTTTAAGAAGCAGTGGTTTTGAGGCTTGATGTATTTTGATATATGCGAAGAGACAAGTACTATACAAGTAGTCGGCTGACTTCGTGTCGTTTCGCTGGGTGGCGTATCTTGGATGTGATGAGTGATCGCCGAGGCCACCTCCAAACGGTAGGCGGGAAAGCGCTTTTTTCATATCCATACTTTTATTTTTAAATTTTAATTAAGCCGCAAGGAACGTGACACAATGATGCGCGTGCAAATATGTTGAAAGCTCATTAATTCTTGACGAAAATTATGTCGTAAAAATAAACGGTGTAAGACAGATTTGTGAAGTGATTTTTAAAGATTTAGAAGCTTTATTATCTCAGAATGTATTTTTAGTTTAAACGCATTAGAGCGTATTTAATAAATAATTGATACTACTCGTTATCATTGCGTGTTCATTAAAGTAGTTTCATACCAAAAATTGCAACTTATTATATAATGTGGAAAGGCATTATATTTGTGTTTAAATTTTAATGATGTGATCCTTAACAACATGGAGTTAAGAAAGCAACTTTGGTTAAAAATGAGATGAATGCATGAAAAATTATGAATATTTGCGATAATAATGCTAATATTGACGCCGTTGTATTTTTTCCTCCACGACAGATTGCCGACATTGCATCCAGAGCTTTATGAATATGTGACTGGGATAAATAATAAATCCCCGTCGAATGAGCTACTCCGAATCTAGTTCTGCCTTTCAATCCATTTATAGGCAGACAATAGTTAATTATACAATAGACAATTTAAAAAATATTAAATAATTAATAACCTAAAGATATACATGAGAGATATTATATGATTATCGCAAGGAAGAAAAAATATTTTGTAATACTATCTACTACCATATAATTATCAAAGCATAATTTTAAAGACAAATATTTCTAATATAAGTCCTTCTATTTTTCAATGAAGTAATATTTTATTCACGCATAATGGTGTTAATGTGCCGATACATATTTATTAATTTGAATCTAAGTATTTTAATTTTAAGTCTACAAAGGCGTAGATATTCGGTATTGATATGATTATGTGAATATTTCTTTGGCTTGTTTCAAGTCAGTCACATTGAACTTTTAAATATTGTATCAAAATAATCAACCACTTTTTCATTCACTTTAAAACACATTGTTAAAATGCCGATTTTTGATTGTACAAAAGATAAAAAAACAGAATACCTGTTTGTTTATATACGAGAGTTTTGTTAAAAATAGGTTTTGTAAAAAAAAAAATGCAATGAAAATTGTTGAATGTAGTCTTACTGAACCATAAAATTAACATAAAAATGTGTATCACTGAGTTAGCATATACTCGCGGCCTAAGTAAACATCACTTGAAAACAATTCCAGTGTATGAACAGACGTGGTTTTACAAGAACCAACCGTTAAGAATATGTTTATATGGTTCGGCGTTCGTTCAGTACGAGGCCAGTGTTTAAATAAAGCAATGCTGGGCGATTAGTGGAGTAAGATAAGGTTGGAACACACCCCAGACTAATACTGCACGGAGCTCACCCTTGCATATTCTGAGACAGGGTGAGCATTACAAATCACGATCAACTATTACCTTTGAATAAAAACTAGAATTTGCACATATCTTTTGTGTTTATCAATAATCATATTATTCTCATTAAATATAAGTATAATGTAGATCACAGTGAATGTTTAAGGAACGTATTAGTTTCTAGAACGATCTTAATTTAGGTGGCCGTTTGTGTTAACCATTAAATAAGTTTGTTAGTAAACTTGCAATGTTCTCAGATTTTAAAATCTTTGAATATGTAATAAATAATATCGACCATGTTTTGCTCAATTGATGTACCCCTCAAAATTAACATTGTTCAGGAGAGAGTAAAAAATGTATTTATCGAAATTTTTTATGGTGAGTCGCGTTATGAATCTTAGAAATGCACTACTGTAAATTTTTAAGTGTTGATATAATAGTGGCTTACATCAAGTGCAGCCACTATATAATTTTTATACCTAAAACCAACGTAAAACGATATTTCCCTTCAGCAAACTGGTCAATTTATTTTTATAATTTACATCATTTGACTGAGAACTACTCGAACGTCTTTAAAATAAGATCCAATCATTAACTCATTTTTGTATTTTGTGAGGGTTACATTAATTGGCCAAAACACAGTTGATATTATACATAATACATATATAATCATTAAGTTTCCAAGGTCGACACACAGGTCTGCTTGCCAAAAAATATGTGTGGTATTATATAAAAAAAATTCTTGTTCTGCAGCAATCTCAATTGTGCCAACCCTTCAATGAACCTCATATCTACCCACTTGCTCCTTTCCACCACCGCGCACGTTCATATCTCCCCAACAATGTGGCCGTAAACGTTTTAAAGCACTTATCCGTTCATATCTAGTACACTTGCATACCTGTGTGCGAAATGTTTTCACTGAAAGTTTGTTGCGTTTAATTGCAAGAAACGCCAGCTTAAGAAAATGCTCTTGTATCTCTGCAGACTTTCAGGTGAAAATCTCGAACAAGGCCGATTATGAAGTTGTGGTTTTTAATGCAAAAATATTATACTAAAGCTGAAGATTATAATGCATGCTTAAATTACTTAAAATTATAATAAAGCGAGTTTTTTAAAAGCCAAGTAATTTTATGATAATTCATTGTAAAAACACATTCTTGAAATTATTTTTGTTTGAATTTTTTATGTGTTAAATGAACATATGATTTTGTCACCGTATTTTAAAGTAATCATATTAAAAAATATATCAAGCTTAGCTACATAACTAAATGATCAAACGAATTATTATCTTAATTATGATTAACAAAATAAATGATTTTATTATATACAGCTTCTAATCCAAGTGAGATTCAAACTTATTCAATACACGTCAGTATTTTTTAATTATTTCAATTACATATTTGAAACAATCTTTTGTAACAAGTACTTGAAATTGAAAAATCTGTAGCCTTGTAAGCGAAAAACCTAACATCTCTTAATTTATTAATTCAATTATATTTAACTCATCAAATAAAGTACATACATGTTAAATTCTCTTGAATAAAATGATAAACCAAAAAATACAGGACAATGAATAGTTATTGTAGTAACTTAAAACACTGTAAAAATTTACTATTCACTCTAAATAAGAAAATCGAATGGGAATTAAAGTTTAAGACTGCATTTTGCCTTTATCTATGGTATGGCTTCACTTTTTCTTTTTTGTTAATTTATAAGTTGCAAAACTTAATTTCTTCATACATTTTCTCAAATATGAAATTTTAAAGAAGGAATGTACTATATTTTGAAAGAAATATTTTACTTTGGAAAGTTTATGAGGGATGCGAGTTTATATTATTTATGAACAAAATGTTTTATGAATGATTTATAGAGTTGATGTTTTTATAAATAAGTAATCGAGTAAAAATGTGTCTGCCTCGTACATGGTAAATAAATAAAACGAAAATGAATAGTCGTAAATTATGTATATCAACAATATTTGCGAGTAAAGCCACAAAATGGCAATTCCGAAGACGTTTGACGTAAGAAATATGTAAATGAAGTCAAGTAGTGGTTGCAAATCTGTTTGTAAACATGTTCGATGTTTTTATCTCACATTTTCTCCCGAAAAATCTTATAGTGTGAAAGTTACTCACACACGATTGCTGAAGACTATTTGATTTGTTTTGTGAAATGAATCAAAGCGAATTGAGTCAATTTAACGGAAAATGTAAAATAAATAATGTAAGGAAAAATATCACTCAATAAAGTAATCATTAGTTTTATAAAACTATTAAAGAAACAATTTCGATTGGGAACTTATTAAGTGTTTGCAACTGATTGCCTTACTTAATAGTAAGAAGATGAAAATAAAATAATTGTCTTCGGTTTTGGTCGAATTAGCGATAATTATCATAGCATCAATATCAGCTTCAATAAACTGTCGAATCAAGTCTTTCTCTTACTATTGAAGTTACTGACTCAACAACGTGCTTTTTCATTTAATGTCACTTTATCTGATTATTCATAAATCTAATAGTAATCTTTTTGGCAGGTTTTTAGTCTTAGGTAAAAAAATGATAAGAGAACATGATTTTTTCCGGTTGTCTTTGTTATCAATATTCAAGGAATGTTGTTTAATTAGAATTTGAGCCATTGCTTAAAAATACAGGTTTTATTGACATTTTTTTTAAATCGATTAAAAATTTAATAAAACAGTAACTAATGAGTGAAATGTAAGGTGAGTCACTGTGGAATGACCTCAATGCAAATTTATTTAGGCGTTAGATTATCGAAAGCGCTCTTCATTTTACAGCCTTAAGCGAATAGATTTATTGATAAATATAAAACAAGGTGAGTGTAGGTATTTCGTCTATAAATAAGCATTTCTTGCGCAGTCTATCAGCTCATTAATCTGGCTTAAGCCGCCCACAAAGACCGATTGAAGTAATGAGCTTCACCATCACACCTTCCTTCCTTCTAAGCCTCAGACGATAACGCCGTTTCCGCAAATAACGAGCTCGTTTGAATAACCTTTTTGAGTGCGTTCGTTGCCTTATCTAATGAAAGATTTTACAAGAAACTGCTATTTTACAGAGCATTCTCTACGAATCTACTGACTACCCATGTGGATTATGAGATAGAAAATGCATTTATAAAACTATGTTGCAAATGAAGTCCGTTGCATAAGAACACATAATTATCAACACTTTATGTGTATTTTATTAGATTGGAAATGGTATGTTGGTTTAAATAGTATTTACAGCAATTGACGTAAATACGTTATATTCTTTTATGATAAGTAATATTATACAAGAAGAACTGATTCCATAGTTATTAATATATTCAAAATCGATTTAATTCAATGAGCGATCATTGAAAACTGATTAACAATACAAGCATATTAATAAGTTAATTTATCTTACAAGATAAAAAAATCAATTACTGAGCAATTACTATTGTATTTTTAGAGCTATTTTTCTTAAAAATTCTTATCTTAGCTCTAATAATATTTTCATCAATTAATTTATAATTTGCACACGCTTACATGAAAATTAAATAAAAATGATATCGTTTTTAGTTTTATGAATGTTTGTAGCTGCTAAAATGCTTTATTTAAGATAAAACGATAATTATAAACACTTTAAGATCCTTTAATTGTCCACATATTTTAATGTGCATTCACTTTGTCACGATAACAGAAGATTTATTGCAAAATAACTCAGTACTGAAAATAGAAAAATAAACATTGATTTAGTGTTAGCATATTGAAGTCGTCAATTTTACGATTAAACTTTATTCGCTATATCGAAAACGATTTTACGTCACGTTCCCAAGTCCCCCATAAAAAACTCTCAAAATTTATATCCCAATAATTGAGTGCTGTTTTTCTTGCCATTTGAAATATCTAAGAATAATATTACAAAATGATTTGTTCCCCAATCGTTGCCAGAGGCATGTTAACAGTCTCGACTAAAAAGACGATTCAGGATAGAGAAGTGATGTCTGAAATTTTTTTCATCATATACCATATAACGATAAATTAATACAATTGGCAGAAAATACAAATACCCATTCGTCCAATTGCAGCAGTAAAATAAATAACGTTATAAATCAATTCTAAAAAAAGTAAAAAAAAGTCTTTACAAACTACTATGCTGGAACGTTATATTAAGTTATTTGTTAAATGTATTTATCATAAATTATTGTCAAATCGACCATAATTATCGTCAAAAATTGAAATGCATTGAAAATGAATCTCTTGAATTATTAAATATCGTTATTTTTATTTTTATTACGTATTATCAATTTAATCCATGATTAACCAAATGAACAGTACTATATATAGATACATACGTTAATATGCCATTTAACTTTTTAAAATTCAAATCAAATACTTAATATCAACTTAAACAACAGTTCACCCGTTTCAGAATCAAATACAAAAGTGAAACTTCTTGAAAAAAAATGAGAGGCTAAGAATAGTCTAATGGAGACAGATTTATGCGTGGAAGATGTGAAGTAGGCCACTGACCTTATTAAACTGTAGCACCATCCAAACAAACGAACAAAAACATTGTCCTAACAATTGGATATATGAATAAATTACACATATTTTAATAATATTTAAAAGAGTAAAAAGTATTTATCTAACAGCATGTTTGTATTCTTTTAAACTATGCATTATCTATAAAGTAAAAAATAGCTCATATTTCAAAATTTGCGGTTTTCTTACAGTTTTAGATAAGCGCACTCTGTGAATGAAAACGATAGATAACTCAACCAAGAACTTTACAATGATATTTTTGCCGATAGCAATATTTTCATACGTAAACTCAATCTACCTAAGCACTCGCTTTCCTCGCTTTCAAAGAAGCTTCTGACTAAATAATAATATTACCATTATTTTATTATATTTTACGTGGATATATCAGATTATTTCGGATAAGAAAGAAGTTGGTTGCTATCATCAAAGGAAGTATTCAATATGCATTGAAAATTTATCCGATTAAAGTTTTACAAATACACATTATTGAATTGAATGTTATTTACTGGTGATCGGCGACGGGAAAAAAATATTGGTTATCATTAACTAACTATTATATTTATATTATATATTCCATTAAGAGAACCGGCTTCAGTAAGATAGTGAGCGTTTTAAAATCAATTAATAATTTCCGTATCCACGCTTAAATTTTTTTCTAACATCAAAGTGCTCATTGGTTAAAAAAAAATATTTTTATACTCTAATTTTTCATTATATTTGACAAAAAAATATTTTTTACTACTTATTGTAGAAATGTATCAGAAAAATGGATTTAGGTTAACGAGTTTAAAAAAACCGAGAATGTTATCGAAGAGTTTATCAAAACAATTTTCAATGAACACACTAAATTGTGCTTTATTCTACATTATCAGTTCAATAATAAATTATAATTCAATGAAGCTTTTATTGCTAAGCCAAGCATTAATAAATAATTGGCTGTTCTGTATAATAAAATAAACGACACAAAGAGCTAACACGATGTTTTACTTTTGATCTCCATCAGTCGGTTTCATTAAAAGTTTCAGATCAATATTAAAATGATTGAAACGTGAAATTTATAAAACTTTATACGGGAAAATTTTACTTATTTCATAAATCCCTAGCGGGAATTCTTTCTCAAAAAAAAAACTCATTTTTGACGTAACTTTAGCCGATCAGTCTTAACGGTGAAAATCAAACAATGAGATAAAGCCAATGGGTAAATATACCAAGAGTTGCTTCGGCACAATTCTGTTTACTTCGTTGGGGATAATCCTGACTCAGTATTGGAATACAATGTAAAATTTAACCCGGTATGGTTTGTTCCAGTGACGTACATTTCACTTATGATATACGTCATAGAGTAGATCGGGGTTAAATCTATTTTATTAACAAAAAATTACTTAGAGATTCAAATGCATCTGATATATGATATTGAAGATATGCATTTTTAATATGAAATAATCTTAAACTGTCCGAATATTTATTATAAATATTTAAATGGAGAGTGTTTTTTGTGTTAAAATAATAGGTTCTTTGTTAAGATATTAAGTAATACTAAACACTATGAAACGCTAAGTTCTACGTTTTGTACGACGATGAGAGCCTAGTTAAATTAATCATGCTTTTTGAGACTATGTTGGATTCGTAAAGAGCACCATGGTACTTACTGAATTAGACCAGTCAGAAAAATGATTTCACAAAATAAATTGGAAAACTCGTACACTTGTATTAGTTTTCCATTTTACAATAATGATACTTGTGGAGAATTTTTGATTGTACACCCAAGGTATTATGCTGATTTAAACGAATATAATGTTTTTTTAAATTATTATAAATCATAAAATATAAGTCGCTTATTTAAAATAACAGAAGCATTAGCAAGATCCGAAATTGATAGAAAGTATAAAACAATTTTAGTTAAAATTAGTCTGACACGTTTAGACACCATGATCTTTTTTTCTAATACCACGTCAGATTAATCCATTTTATTCATATAATATAAATGTTAAGTTAAATATCTTTTATTTGTGAAGTGTTTTAATGTGACTATTTTAAAACAATAGTTTAATCAATGATGTATAATTATTTAGAAATCATCCTTACATTGATAATTAAGGGAGCGCGCTCGACTAATCAATGACAGCGCGTCATAATAACTTCCGCAAGCCGTCACTGTTTCGTCCAACAAATACAAAACGGTTTAGTGCGCCTACCTTATTTCCCTAATGACGGTATTACCTTTTAATTGCAAATCGAAATGCTGGCCGGTTGACTGACGGCCTGCTGTTTACTAGAGCGTACGTATTTAAAACATTACCGGGCACAAATGGATTGTTCATATATGGAGTTCGGTTCAATTAAATTGGAACTTTAATCCGAGAATATCAGGGATAATGCGCGGATTTATCGATGGTAACAATTGGTTAATGTCCGCATCAGTTGAGTTGAATCATGTGGGTGGGCCGTGTCGTTTATACAGTGTTTATTTTAATCTCTTTAATGATAGGGCCTTTGAGTGAACCCAAATTTAAATTATGCCTGTAAATGATTTTTGCTATTGAATAACACGCTGGGAGATAAAATCACGAAACAATTTGCAGCACCGACGATTTGAATTAAAAGAAACCTTCAACTTTTGTCTTTTAGTTGCTTATAATATGAGAAGATTAACTAAAAAATATATATTAATGTAAACAAACAAATATCCACAAAAGGAAAAAACCTCTGTACATATTACGTTGTATTTAGATTAAACGATTTTTCCTTATCAAGTATGCATGACAGGTAACATTATATGTTTTTTAATCATTTATTTAATATGTCAAATAAATTGTCTACATTGAAAAAGTAAAGTTCTCGGGCATGACTGAATTATTATATAAAAAAAGTTATTCACTATTATTTAAGAGACGATTTAATTAGCAAATAAGTAATGTAAAATAAGTTAAAGGTACGATATTTAACCAAGCAAATGTTTACAGTATAACTATATATGTTGACCAAATATGTATAAGACACTGTGTATGATAAAATAGTTATATTGTTGGTTTATATGAATATTTAATACTTTAAGTATAATTGCATTATAAATATATGATTTGTTAGCCATTTTTAAAAAGAAACTATCATCTACTGATATTCATATGAAAGAAATGCGATTGAATTTTGAAATAACTTTGTAAAACAATTCGATTCAATTCCATTAATTAATTGAATAATCAGATGTCATTATTAACTAGAGCTATGCCATGATAAATATAGGATTGACCTCTTCACTGGTGCGCGCTCGCTGGTGATGTCCAGCCGGACATATTTTATTCAAGCTGCGCTCCAGGTGCGAGCGCTTAATGATTTTCAAACTATTTGCGACAATCATTGCACTAGTATGTGTGCCGGTGGATTTATACTTTATGCGGTGTCCACAAATCTATTCGTTTGCAAATGCACTTTGAACAATTTCATTTATAGGCGGACTGAAATTATAAATACTCGGTTGGATCACGGAGGTAATACACAGGTTGCGGTTGTGGGTTCGTTTCACATCCAATTTAGTGCATTTTATTTAACATTTGATAATGTTTTTAAAAACATATATATATATTTGTAGGCGTTTCTGGAGATATATTTAAACCACCGATTTAGGTGCCTAATATGCTGACTGGTTAAAACTTTTACCAGATAGTTGCCTGTTCAGTTAATAGTATACATGAATGTTTGATTACGATTAACCAATAAAAAAAAATATCAATAATACAAATATTCAGAACATTTGCATATATACATTTGAAAGATAAACTGGTATTCAGTGGGTTTTTTGGTTGTTATTAAAAAATACTATTTTGGAGATGATATCAAGAAGAAAACACTTTATAACATATTCTCATGATCTTGTCAATTAACACTTGTTATGTATAAACGTTTGATATTTATTTTACCTGCATACTGAAAGCCGTGTGTGTTTTCGCAATATTTTGTGCTTGTTGTATTTAGTTGAATATGCAAATAAATCAATCTTATTATGAACCAAATTCATGATATTTTCTATTATGATATGAGTTATATATTAAAATGAAATATAAAAATACTATTCAGAAATTTTAATAATAAAACATAAAATTACTGCGGTAGTCATTTATAATGTTTAATATAACAATGTGTAACGCTCCATTTCCGTGAAAATCTCGTCTAGCCGGTAGTGAAATAATTTTCACTAATAACAAAACAGCCGGGCGTAAAGAAAGATACTTGAGGTGTGGATTCGTCCCCCTCGTGCCCACTCTCCCTAGAGGGTGTCAGAACAGGAACGACTATTGTATGTAATCTAATATGCGGGCTTTGATATAATTATTATATGAATGGAAATCGGCCATGCGCGAACTATAATCGCTGCACTGAGCTGAGCAAATGTCAGAGCTGGCGGGGGAGACTAGCGTGGGTGGGACCGTAAGGGGTATTTGGAAAAAGATATGGCCGTTTTCAACATGAAAAGGTTTGAAGGTTAACTCAATTGAAAGTAATGTTTTTGTGGACGAAAAAACAAACTATTCGACTGGACATTTTTGTGGTTGCCGCTTGTATTTTTACGATTTAGTTAAATATTTTAGTGACGTGTAGTCGGTGAGATTTGTTTTTATTGCGATCATGTGATTTATTTGGATTTGAAAACATCAAAATGACCACACGAATAGTTCGACCAAAAGTATTTTTATGAATATAAAACATCATATCGAGTTTTAGCCACTGGAAAATAAAATTCAACATTCCCAACATACTTCGTATATAAGGCTGACGTTTAATATAGTTCTGGAAAAGAAGTCTCTACAAAAAGTATTCATTAAAAATATGCACATTTGTTTATAAAGTATACTATCAAATAAAATAACTGATTTTGAATCTATTTCCATTAATAGTAATGGGTAGTAGCATCATCAATACTAGCTTTATGATGATGTTAATTTTGATTGAACAATAAATGCCTGAAGTGAATTGTATAAATGATAATGAAACATATTAACGGTATATAAATATTTTATAAAACGAAAGTCATAATATAATATCTATTATCAACACATATAATATCTAGCAGAGCGATACAATTCGATTTATATCAGTATAAAGTCAATAGAAGTGATTCTTGTTGAAGGATCTCGTAGTCTGTAAGTATCTATCGGATATACGATGGTCCAGACGTAATGGATGATGTCGACGACTCAAAATAGGCAGCCTCTCACACACTTAAGTTTATTGTACGGTTTGTCCCACGAAAACTGACAATCAAACATTGTTTTCACAAGTCCGAAGAAAGATATGGGATTTGGAGAACTGTGTTACGTATCTGGAAACTCTCCCAAATTTAATGTTTTCACTTATTGAAAAAAAAGATAAATCTTATAATTGAAATTGCAGGTTATGTGATTTTTAGTAAAACGTCTTTGGCATACTAATTTGTTAAGCGTTTAGTGAGTGCTAAGAAAACGCATATATTATAAATTTTGCAGAAATTGGTTAATATATCCCCGTCGACTATTGATTATTTGTTTTAATCTATATATATATAAATGACAATTTGTTTGTTTGTTTATCCTCTATGCGTTCCTTTACCAAAATTTAGGGAGTGGTTGTACAAATTTAGGGAGTGGTCACACCCGTGAATACTTTTGAAGAAAAAAATTAAAAATCTAAACGTACAACTAGCGACATATCTGAACCAGACGGAAAAACAAAAAATATTGTACATCCAAAATAGAGGTCTGCACGGGCCCGGGCTTGGCCCGCGGACCTTTACCCAGCCAGGCTCGTAGGCCGGGCACGGGTATGAATATCTTTGGAAATATGTAAATAATAACATATATTGTTTGAATCGTATAAATGAATTACTATATTAGAAAAAAAGGCTTTTTTGGGATCGGGTTCAGGTAACAAGTGTGATATTGAGATTCGGGCTTGGGCTGGGTTGGGCCTGAAGATGACGGGCTCGAACCGGGTAATTTTATGAAATTTTGACCCGTGCAGACCTCTAATCCAAAACCACTTCAATAAACAGAATTAAAGCACGAACCCTTTCTTTCTTTGAGTGGCATTCCAACGCATGCCGGGTGTACTCACTAGTTAATTAATATAAAAATGGAATATTCAGGCTATTGGCGTGACAGTTTGTTTATAAATTCGTTTTTTATTTAATATAAAAAATGTTATTTATAGTATATAAAAGAAGCAGATAATCGTTGATAAAAACTTCGATGATTAATTTAATATTAAACGATATAATGGAGTATTTAGGTGTTTTTTTTAATATGTCATTTTCCCAGTCTGGCCTCATACAAGATGCTGCAATTTTAGTGCTTTGTGGTGTCGCATATAATGACGTATAACATTGTAACTGCGAAGATCTTGCGGCACTATATAATCTGCTTTAAAGACGGTAATAACACAATGTTACGATTGAGAGTGACGACTGTTTATAAAGCAGCTTTATCTAAGTGAGCGTTTATGATAACGTTCACAAAGAAATAATATTCTCTCTATTGCAATAATGTTTAAAGGCTACAAAATTTTGCACTATAACTAAAACTACACATTATTAAAGTGAGAAGTTTAAAATTTGCCAAGGAAATTGTGTGGCATAGCGTAAAGACGACCACGTATTGTGACGTTTATTATGTGACTTTTCAGAAGCAATTTAAAACATTTCATACCATAACCTCTAAGCTATTGTTTGTTTGATTGAAAATATAAACCAACAACCGCTTGTCACCACGGTATCTGATGAAAAAAATGGAATATTGATCTCTATTATAGTATACAATTTAAAAATAAATGGTAAAATCTATTTCAGTTGTGCAAACAATAAACAAAAATTTCTATTTTACAAAGTACAGTATGCATTTAAGGGTAACCCTTATTAATACCCTCGTTCTTTGTAACACAGAAGAATTATTCAATTTCCTTCCCAATAAATAACTAAATCGGATAAAACACTATTATTGTATCCGAGATGCAATTTTTGATGGCAATTTATTGTCAGACACCGTCGATTTTAAAATAAAACAATTCAGAGAGACCAAAATATGAAAAAGCATGTTTCTAATAATTGAAGAAAAGCGTTATATTTAATAATTGAATCACCCGGAAAAGACTTTCAAGAAATCATAAATATAGACCGAGATTGCAATACCTTTGTACAACTGTTTTAATTAATGGATATCAGAAGACGTGCGCCCTTTTGTCGTTACTAATACGAGGTTTTGAACACATTGTATTAATAGCTATTGAACACATTTATTTATATTACTCGGATACGTAGTCGAAAATACGTAGTTGAAAATTGATAAAAACGCGCCCTCCGAGAAACACTGCACTCAACGGTTCAATAATGATACTTTCCGATTTTTTTGTTTATGTGAAGAACAAAAAGAAATATCAGTTTTTATATTAAATAACTAAATAGCAGTAATTCAAGAACCTAACCCTACTATATTGTTTTGTATTAAATTAGAAAATTTCAACGTTTGAGTTTATATTACATATTATGAATAGTTAGTACGCCTTCGACGGAATTAAAGCTATGTTGTAATTTTTTATTTAATCAACGGGATGTAGTATTGAAATGTAAATATGTAATGATATTCAACGAAAACACGACTGTTAAAGTTTTACATGCTTGACAGTTATTTTATAATGTTTCCGAAACTATTTTATCGCATGACAATTCCAGTAAAATTAATTTGAAGCAGAACCATTAAAAATCACGCACCAAGCTTATAAATATTGGAATATATTTTAAAAATGCCTTAAAATACGAAATATCTAATAATTTTCAGGTGTGTTATTCATTTTATTCGCCCAATTGAAGAAGCGAGGTTCAATAATCAATTCACGGACCCCTAAATATGCCTGACGTCATATTTATTATTCAATCTCTTATCGTTTCTGTCACGTCTCTATGCGAACAAAAAAGTATCGTTTTGTCTCTCAGACAAATCGCCTTACGGAAAGAAAAATTCGCACGGTGCGTGACGGCTTATCACTTTGTGCCTTGGTAGTCTCCGAGGGACGCGGCCTCTGCAGTATCCAGATCTCCGGACCAATAAACGAGTGTGGGGAGGTAGTAACTCTTCTGCTTTCTGATCCCCTGCTACTTGTCGAAAACATGTTTTTGTTTCAGGATTGATTTACTTCCCGATAATGTTTCAAAACAATGGAAAAAAAATTGTTTCATTTCATAACATCATTAATTTGTTGCTTTGTGTGAAAACTTTTCTGCAACATATACAGGAAAGAATGCAAAGTAGAGGTTTATTGTTCAGCGATTAAGTCCTACTTCATTAAGTAAAATTCTCTATTAAATCTGTCTGTGTCCGTAGCGTAGTTGGTAGCGTCCTTACTCTCTTGGAAAAAAATGAGGTTGAGCAACTGAGTAACAAGCAGTTCTCGCAGAAAAAATCTGTTAAGATACCTCCATTAGGAGACCATATGCTCCACATTGGGAGCGGACATGAAAAAAAAAATTAAATCTGTTTTGTTTTCGTTCATAAAATATTAATTGATTTTTCGACATTAAATATTATTACCATAAGTTAAATACATAAATTATGTAATAATTTTTTGTGTTCTTTTCGTCAGAGAAAATAATAAATAAATAGATGAATTTGATGAAAATGTTTTTCACCGCGCATTTATTTTTAAGAGAATAATATTTTGACTATCCTTATATAAAATTATCCTTCTAAAAACGTATCTTATTTTCAAAGATCATACGTAAATAAAAAATAAATAATACGTATTTAAAGTAACACAATGTATGCTTTGTCAGACTTAAAAAAGACAAACAAAATTATACACATCGATGTCACTCATTGGTAGCGCTTTTGGTACCGTTCCACGATCCATGATTTGAATCCCCGAATGAACGATGATAATATATAATCACTCTTTAAAAAGCAAATATCAATTTAATAACAATCATTCTTTTCCCTACCACGTAATTACTCTCAAAATCTATCTGAGAGAAAAGTTTAAGTGATTGACTAAGGCCGTTTCCTGGTAATTAACCTATTCCACATGTTTAGTAAAATGCCAAAAATTTACACTCGTAGATCGAAAAAAATTCCTATAATATTAAAAAATTGAATAACCTACGAGCACTTTGTTTAATATTAATAAATAAAATATTGTTTTACAAAAAAAGAAGTTTCATATAAATAATATGTTTTCACGAATTTATTGATGAAACGTAACAGTGAATAATAAAGCTGGAAAATAGGCAAACACTATAAAATTTAGACCCACCCGAAAATCGGAAATAAGACATTTCAGGTGTCTAGATTGAGTTCCGCCAAAAATATCATTCATGTAAAAAAGTACTTTGGTAAAGGTTAAGTATGCAAAACGAGGTGTAATTTTTTTAACAGATTCCCAGAAATAGTCATTAAGTACTTACCATAAGAAAACTCGTGAAAAATAATCTTTAAAATCTAGCTCCATTTTTTTGAAGACTGCTCGTTAAATTGTGTATAAGGCTAATGTATCAAAATATGAAATAGGTTCAATAAAAATCCGATAAGGCGATTTATGTTGGTTTCATTAAAAAGCATTCAACTCTAATGATTCCAGCACCATTAGCAGTCATATATTATTAATAGCTTTATGTATATAAATAAAAAAGTTTTGTGATTGTAGTATCACCACTCTGCTTAAAGTATCTAACAGTATGACGTATGACTCATGTTTTCAAGGTTCACAAAAATTTTACTAATATCAGGAGGCAATGCAGAAAGATTATTTTTAATCACCGACTCAATTATCATAAAATCAAAATTAGGCTACTACTAATTTCATTTTTTTTGAAACTGTTTTCGAACATATTTGGAAAAAAAAATGATGAAAATTTGAATATTGTCCATCCGCGAAATGACATTTAAAAAATGTGAATTATATACGTATGAAGCATTTGGTAAGTAAAATAAATTGTGTTACACCTTCGCAGAACACTTTTTTATGGAACTAATTATATTTAAACTACGTAAAATTTTATTGTCGAGATGTTTTCATTACAAGCAATGTTAATCTTAATAATATAGTGGTGCAATTTGAATTTATTTAAAATAATTACGTAATAACACGCCTTGTTATATCGTTTGAAGGTATGCAGTGTAGGAAGACACACATTAAAATAATTGTGTATGATTCACTTATTCCGAAAACATACTTTGTAATTTACAGACCAGGGCATGGGCACCATGAATAGAAGCAAAAGGAATTGTATATTACATTAGATGCCATTCGTCTTGTCAGATTACATTCGAGAGCGTGATATAAAATATATCCATCTTCCACTACGCATCACATTTCTCTACCGTACGCGTTTATTTATCTAACACGTTATGCTTACACGTAGAAATTCACGGAAAATTTTATAATACTTTGCTTCTCGCTGTAAAATAATGCGCTGTAATGATGGGGCAAACAAATGATTCTCATTTTTAATAAAAAAATATGATGCTAAGTAATTATTTTCGCTCTCGTTAACGATGGTATAGAATAGAATTTATCAGAGATATAAAGCAAAAATATGAAGGCAATATGCCATGCCAATAAAGTCTTTATTACAGCGGTATTTTATGCACATTGAACGGCTATTTATTTGTAATAATATTTTTTCTTTACCTTTACAGTCAAGTGAAGTTATGTATTGTAGATTGCTTTCAAAAATTAGTGAGTCAAATTTGAATTATTGAGATTTTACACACTTGAATTTATTTTGTCACTAACGACCCGGGTTTCGCCTTTCAGCATGTTCAGACATTTGAGCGTACGTATGGACTCCAATTGACCATTCCTGAAGATGGCGAAAGGCGAAACCCGGCTCGTTAGTGACAAAATATATTCAAGTGTACAAAATCTCAAATTTGATATTGAAATTCCATCAAGCACCCTCAGTCGATGTCTTAAATTATAAAAAATGAGTGAGTCGTTCAATACAATATGATTTTTTTTAGCTTGCAGATAATAGCAGAACGTCGTATTCAGATTTAAAAGCCTTAAAAAATGATTTGTCTTTGACTAATTTTTGCCAATTAAAATGGAATATTGTTAATGTATTACGAAATAAATTGTATTTGGTAAATAAACCCTAATGAAAAAAAATGCTCTATAAATAATTGTTTTAATGAGATTATGTTCAACAGAATTAATCAAGATTAGAAATAGCACGTAATTATTTTTTGCAGAGGTAAATATTATACTTAGAGATAGTATATATAAAATATAATTTTTCACACTGAATAATATATGTAGGAAATGTATAAATCATTCTAGAACGAATTTAAAGACGTAGGTGTAAAGGAAAATGGAAGCTAGATGTTCACGCGTCATTAGCATCGCAAAATACTGCACTCGCATCCACTTGAAGAGAATAAATCAGAAGTAGACGTGTAAATTGGTATTATATTAAAAAAAGGTTCAAGAACCACCTGCATTCAGTAAGTCGCCATCATTATAATTTCTATTTTTCATATATTCAAGAATTTTTCAAATAGGAAAGTCAGACATTTACTGAATAACATATTATTACAGAAAAATGTTTACGAACGATTTTGTCTGTAATTTAATAGCAATTTTGAAAACTATAACTGAAGACGTTTTTACTTTTATAATAGAAAAACGTTATTATAGACAACATTAATATATTTTAACATTTATATTAACAAATTCGGTATAAATTATGTATAATTAATTTAGAATATCACCGATCTTATCAAGCATATCTTAAACATTGTTGAATCATCGTTATCTTTACTTTTCTTTCTTTGTCCAATCATTAATGAAAGTGCTACTTGACTTGCTTTTCAGTTAACAATACAAACACACCTTGATATTTAAATTAAAATATAAATAATTGTAATTTTTTTTATTAAATATTATTATCTGAGGGAGTTAATTTAATTTAGTATTAAATGAAAACAAGTATTTCCGAAAAAACCTTTTTGATAGAATGACGTCGATATTAAGTATTAAATACTTATTTTGATTACTTTTTAATTTCACACAATGTTTTGAAAGAATGTTTCCATAAGCTCATTCTTTTCCAACGTTGGCAGATGTTTTGTTTCAAACAAAGTTTAGTTCATATTGAAAACAGCCGCGTGACGTTTCCGTATCTTTGAAATAAAAGTTTTGAGAATTTCGTTTTTCCTGGGAAATCAGTTAATTACAAAACAGTATTAATCTAATTACAAAAGTTTAAATCTTTTTCCAAGGCGCACAAGTAAAACAAAGAAAACACGCCGCAAAAGGAATTTTCGTTTTTATAACACTCCGTACGAGAAACGATTCATTTTCAGCTGACAAAAGTGAAACATTAAAAGTGACAAGAGAGTTTTTGGAGTTTTATTTTTCAGGTTACTGAATGTCCCTGAAACTGAGGTTATTATTTCTCTATACCTGTTCCCTAATTCTGTAGAAAAGTCCTTACCTAAACCTTTTCTGGAAGTAAAGTGTTCTTCTATTGTCGGCCACTCTACGCCCTCAAGAATGTTTTCGTCGCAAAGTTACAAAATGTAAATCCCAATTTAATTTATTTTTATCTGGGATTTGGGCACTGTAATTTAATTTTCACGCTTTCGTTGCATTAGTTTTATCTCTGTCTTACGTGCAATGCAATTTTGTGCGCTCGCTTTTTTCAGGTTTCACTTTGGCATGGAAAATAATGAAATTTTTATTCGACTTTAAAATTGCATTCACCTTATTACAATGCTACTCGACATATTAATTATTTAGTTTATTACTTTTAACCTGTTTTTTATCTGTTTCATATTAAAAATAAGGAAAAGGAAATGACATTTTTTATGAATGCTATGCTTTTATGCAGAAATTGCCAATCACTACAGTTGATAAAATATTCCTATATAATAAAATAATCCTGGAAAAGCAGTCAATTTACATAACTGAAATTATTTATTCACGAAGGTGGCCTAAGGCTTCATACAATATATATTTTAATTGATTACTAGTTGATTTGCATTCTGTACATATCCATTTCATATAAATTAACAATGGAATATTTGTCTTATTTAGTAATATTATTATGAATAATAAAAATCGAAGCGTCTTCAATAGAAATTAGCATAACATACCGTTCGAAAATTTTTAATCTCATAGTGGCCACGGTAGGATGTTCTACACCACTATGCAAATCCGCTACTGTTTAAGGTTATTGCAACACAGTGCAATCATTTTGAATACCACTACCGGTTCGTAACGGCGGTCGTAATTTGACCAAATAAAGTTCTTAATCCCGACATATTCAGAATACACGAAAGCTCACCGGTACTTGTAGCTCCGCCGGATTTTGATGTCATGATTTTTTTATTCCCCGGCATATTTTAGCATGATTACGGCACAACTAAAAACATGCTTGTATACTTAGTTTAAGATCGTGCTACATGTTATAGTATAGTATACTAAATAACGGTGATAAGTTAGTTTGTTATATAATAGTGTAGTTCTTTTTATTCAGAATTATTATTTATTGAAAAAAATGACTTATAAACAAGGTCAGCGATTCACGAACGGATTAAAAAATTAACGTTTGAGTGTGATGTGGCGTATAGTACATCAAATCATCGGCCAAAGTGCTTTAAAAAGAGCATTGATAATGAGTTGTGGTTTATGCATTTAAGCACGAAAACCAATAACACAAGTTGTAACAATCTCTTATTTGTTTACGGAAAAAAGAGCGTCTTAACAGTTTTTACATGCCTGTTTTATCATACTTTGCAGGACAATAAAATCAATATCGATTGAATAAAATCAAGAGTTTCATAAATGCCTCTTCTTTAAATCGACTAATGTTTTGTTTATTAGTTTATTTTTCAAATGAGATTACACAAAAACCAATCGTGATTTACATTAGGCATTGACTTTTTGCAAGTAGAATGAATTCCAGTTTCTTTTTTCGGTATTTTTCATTAAAATTGTTACCAAACCAAACGTTCAGCTTACTCATTCAGATGTACCCATGGCCTTATCAATATATTTCGTATCCACTGCCGAAGAGGGTGGGCCATACTATAAATCCCGAAACCAGAGATACATATAAGATTTTTTTTGTCTAAATAAAAAGAATAATAAATATTTAAGTGTTGAACGGAATAAATTACGCGTGTTTCAATTATCAGTACAACTTTAGCAGTTTCGGATGATGGGATTAAATTGTTGCATCAAAACATGGGGGATCATAAATTATTTTATCAAGAAATTTTGGAAATCAATAGAGCCCAGTTGAATTCCTTGCCAATTCTGAATGAGCAGCTGAACCTTCCTAATTCTCCGTTATCGTATCCTATACGTTGAAACACCTAACAGATGTCACTAAATGTGGAATGATTGTATATATTTACCTTATCGTTGAATTGCATCCCGTCGAAACCCACAATGCTATTATAATTGTAAAATCACTGGTAATTCTAAAAGTAATTGGAAAGCGGCAATTTGCCACTCTGTTAATGTATTGTTTACAAAATAAGGATTAAGGCGATTCTCGAAATGTTAACTCAGGTATCAGTGTGGCTCTCAGACGAATAATATTTTACCTCGTAAATAACGTTAGACACTGTTTACTGTCTGTCAGTTTGAGTCCATTCGTGTGCTCGAATGCCTGAAGATGCCGAAAGGCGAAACCCGGGTCGTTAGTGACAAAATACATGGAAGTGTACAAAATCTCAATAATTTAAATTTGACATAGAAATAGCTTATAATAACGATGGTTTTGCAATTAAAAGGGATTTTGAAATGTTGATGTTATCAATTATTGTTATCATTCTTCTATCTATTTTCCATGATGAGCATATTGTCACCATACGGCGCTTCCAGGATTCCCTGTCACCCGTCAATCGTTTTGTTCTCCGCTTTGACTTACCAGGATCTCTTAGTTCTGCCGAGTACATCCTATGGATAGTAACCGATAACCTTCCAGACCACGGAAACCTCACCGGGCAAGCAGAGTTGAGACTTTCTGGAGACATCTGCAATATTATATACACAGCCAGTTCTAACGTATCGATGCTGACGTAACAAGCCGTTGCCTAGACCGATATCTTATCACCGAGATCTTCACAAAATCAAACAACTTCACCCAATTTACGACGTAATCTATTGTCAAAGCTCAGGATACGGATTTTTGTACTAGAATGACAAGTAGAGAGCAAATTATTGCAATTATATTTTTACCAGACGATTGAAAAGTCATATTAAGTACGATTGAAAATTTTAAACGATCATCTGTGATGGATTGTGCTATATCGGAATCGTTGAGTTACGCACGCAAGAAATTTCACTCGTGTTTTTGACATAGCAGGCAGGGCAAGAAACTCTGGCAAAAAACGAACCATTCGGGAAAGCGGTTGGAAAATAAGGGGCCGTGAGATAATAAAACTGAAAAATTATCATGTCGGTTTTGAACCACCAAAAAATCTAAAAATATATAGAACACTGAGAAAGCATAGCGCACTATAAAATAAAGCATCACTTTTATTTGCAGGAAATTTCCGTAATAATAAAAAAAACTAACATTTTCCTTTTCGTAAATTTTTTTTATGCTTGATGTCAATAATTGTCCTGTCAAATATGTAGCATATTGACTTCTAATGAAGCATTAGTTGCTGAACCTTTCATTTTGGAGAGGGTTAAAAAATACGTAAGAAATAGTGAAGACACCAATTAAAACAACTTGAAATTTTTAGAAATTAATAAAAGCTGTAATAGCAATCACTTATAAGTGTATAGGCCATAGGGTATAGGGTATAGGGTAAAGGGTGTAAGTGTATCGCTCCCCTCCATTATAATTATTTCATAAGGGATCTCCCATACATACAAGTAATTAGTATTGTTATATTTTGAATCTAATCAGCGCAGTGTTATAGAAAAAATCCACCCTTGATATCTTTAATGGATAAGTAAAGATTTAGAATCAGTATCTACATTATAGTACGACACAGTGAGCCTCAAGAAGCGTTGTGAAAAAGCCAGTGGAATAATGAAGTCTGAAGAATGAGTTTTCACTTAGTTTATGTCACCGTTTTTGATGTTTCTAAAGTTTAAGACATCGACTGAGGGTGCTTGATGGAATTTCAATATTAAATTTGGATTATTGAGATTTTGTACACTTCCATGTATTTTGTCACTAACGACCCGGGTTTCGCCTTTCGGCATCTCATCTCCATTAGTCCTCAGTTCGAGTCCATTCGTGTGCTCGAATGCCTGAAGATGCCGAAAGGCGAAACCCGGGTCGTTAGTGACAAAATACATGGAAGTGTACAAAATCTCAATAATCCAAAGTGTCTAAAGTTCTTAAGAGAATACACTAGTTTTGATTAAAATAAATTGCTGTATTTTTTGTATTTCAAACAATTTCTAATACCTGTGTTTGATTGTGACGCAATCGACAAGGGGAGTAAGTAGTTGTCGACGGCGATAGCTAAGAACGCTCGTGTGCATATTACCGAAGGGGCGAAAACTAAATCTAAAGATTTATTCCGAGGAGGGGCAACACTAATAAACGAGAAACAAAAGAAGACCGTTCCATCGCATTCCAAATTCAATTTTAAACTGACAGCTGACAGGTTTTCCGTTGGCGGCGAGCATAACATGCAACACAAGATAAATTGTTTGCCTAGAAGCAGTAAAATTATCCCGACGGATTGAATATTGGATAAAATTGAATGATTATGATTAGCTGTCTATAGAATTTACATTTAAGTCACGCAATCGAAACCAAGCGTAAGAATCGGTACAATGGTATCAACGTCGAAACACGGTGAAAGAAAGCATCAATAAGTAATTTTATAGCAGAGTAAATTTAGTAGCGTTATGTATTTGATTCTGTGTTTAAATTATTGTGGACATCTATTTAATTTAGTTTTTATGTTTGAACTGATTTAATTTTACGCTATAATAGAGTCCTACTACATACTTACAAATTAAATCAATAATTACTATAGTTTTAAATTATACGTAATGAGAGAATGATTTAATATTAAATAAACATTCAAACCAATAGGATAACAAATGACACGATAAAAAGAAGTGTTTAGTTAGAAAACAATAATGTAAAGTTGATAGCTATATCTGTATCACACCATCGTTATAACTATATTTCTGATTACTGCATATCGACTATGGAAAGGAAAAATAACGTAACCCACACAAAAAATACTGTGCCCAACAAAATATTTATTAAATTGTATACATTGTGATTATCGAAAAAAATACGTTGAAAATACGGAAATATATGTCCTTTTGCCTTTCTATGTCGATATAGTATATATTTATATATAAATATAATGTATTAGTACGTTTTGTGTGAGTTATACACAATATTTTTTGGTGTGGGTTACGTCGTTTTTCCTTTCCGCAGTCGATATTTATTATGGTAATAAAAATGTTACACTGTGTCACATTAACGTGAGAATGTTTTTAATATTTAGAAAAATTAATTAGTTAAATAGCAGTAAACTTCGTAAAAAAGTAATACGATTTGTCAATGGTGGAAAAATGAACGATTGAGAAAACTTACATTTTAATGTTGTTAATTTTCATAACATGATGTTTTGAGTTTCAATTGTTTTATTTTAAAAATTAACGTCTTACAAAAATCATTGGCTAGAAAAAATAAAACAGTAGTGGTTGGAAAGTGAGTATACCCTAATTTATTATTGAAAAAAGGATCTTAGCAGTTAGTTAACATCTAAGTTTGATTTAAGTAATGAATTTTTATGGAACTGAAGAATCGATAAACCCAAAGCCATAAATTGAAACTGCCTAAGATGTCAAAACTTTTGGCATATTGCTAGACGAGTATCAATTACTCAAGTGTCGAGCTTCATGGTTCTCACTTTCCTGCCTAGTTTGACAGCAGTTTGAGTAAAATATAAAATATCTGCCCAAGTAATAATACAAATATTTAACAACATTTCATGACACATAATCGCCTCATTCATAATATATAAAATAATTAACAAATCAGTAATTATTCATTCAACTACAATCATGATTTTCTTTCAGAGATTGCTTAAAGGAAGGAAAAATAAATATGTAGAATCAATTTTATTTAGTTTTACTATTTTTCAGAGCAGTTTTCTCCAACATTTTTTAAAATAAAGCACATTTTTTTGTTCTAATTTGTAACATTTTCATAATGAAGTCTCAATTGAAAATGGTTGCGATGAGTTAAGCCGGTCCTAATCATTGCATTAAATCAAGTAGAAATATGTGTATTTGTGTCACGGATAGACATTAAACTAACACATTAGAAGAAGAAAGAAAATTTTTAACAAGAAAAATATATTTTATTTATCGTTATCGTAATAAGCAGTTCTCGTAGAAAATTTCTGTTGAGATACCACTCTGTGCTCCACATTGTGAGCGAATATGTTAAAAAATAAATAAAGTATATAAAATATTATATAACATTAATAAGTAAATGGTTATAGCATCTTTGTGGTTATATTATACATATTTGCGTTTAATTTAATTGTATTATATACTATACAAATGTAGTTTTATTGGTTAATAAATAGTTTTATGAAGATTTATAATATATTGTTGTGCCAAATTATTCCTGAATAAATGGGCAAAAATCATGACAATAGAGTAATAAATTGCTATCACGTATTGTCTTCAAAAAGTCACAATCCGAAGACGCCGTTAAGTCTCATACGTATAATTACCGCCACGTGTACAGTTTTTATTTACGAAATCGGATAGAAACAACAAAAAGAATGTATGTTAAGTAAATGACAAAAAATCTGATATTGTAATGGCTGGGATGAAGAGCAAGGAATTAATTTACTAATTGCGTTTTTTATTGCCGGTACAGAACGCATATTTCATGTCCAAGCTTGTAAGCTGAGACCGCTCCTTTTATTTATTTCACCATAAATACATCCACGCTACTTTTCGAATACGGTTATATTGCTTGTAATGAAAATCTACGCTTTTTCCAGTTTATAAAACAAAAGGTTAACTTGGCAAGTGGTGTTGTGATTTTTACTTTCACGCTATTATAGCAATGTCGAACCATGTATTTATTTATACACATCTCGTTAAAAATACCATAATTTTAAATGATCTAAAATGATTGTTTGCTAAGTAAGAACAAATTAAAGTCTAGTCTAGACTCAAATAAGACAATTAACAACAATTTTAATATTTACTTTTAAAGCTTTGGCGAGATAATAAGCAAAACATTAGCTTTCAAAAGGATATAAATTTTTTATATCTTTGATATAAAATGTTTCAGTGTCAACCAATTCTAGTTTTTATCTAGTAATAATAATATGTGAATATTTGATTTTATTTAATGAATCCCTGTGTTTTAATTTCGGACGGGAAACGGATTTACTGTATGAAAAATGATATTTTAAGGTTTTTCTGTGATAACTTTGACCCGCCACTGTGTGAAAATGAACCGAAAGGTGGTGTCAAAACGGAATGGGGTGAAATGAGATGGAGTGAGTCTGAAAGGGGGTAAGGATAGGTGTGCCTGGCGACTAGATGGCGCCGAAGAGACTGTTAGTACCGGTTCTCCTATCAAAAATCGCACTGAAGGCGAGGTGGAGACAACATGGCGATACAGAGCTATTTTTGAAAGGGGAACGATTTTTGATGTGAACATAAAATAAAATTAAGTATCGTTATTATTAAGTATAATTTTTTTAAGTGATCTGCTTTTTAGCTGCTTTTAAATAAACAATATATCGATGTATGTCTTGAATTATCTGTCAGTCTTTGAAGCCCAAACAGATGCATAGCGCAATACAGCATATACTTAATCTTTCTCTGCGCACCGTACGTGTAAAGAAAAGAGCATTGACTTAATTTTGACAGGTAGAACTGCCACCTGGCAACTTATAGCCAAGCAAAAAATAGCTGTAAATAATGTCAAAATAGCAGCCTTATTTAATTTTATTGTAGAACAAAACATATTGTGAATAAAAATATAAATCATAATTCATTGAGTAAAAAATATCAATTACTTCACAATTTGTTATACCACTCAGTAACAAACCGAAAAATGCCTTTTAACAAACGCATTTTTAAGAATCAAGTATTTCCATTAGTTATGTTTATCTGACTGCAGTATTAAAGAATGTCAAGAACTTTCTCGTGTATGAAAAAATAGTCAGAGAAACCAAATGTTCTTCAAAGTATTTGACTATATCGAGAAAGTTTTCACTGATCAAATTGGAATTGTTGAAAATGTCACACTGACACTGAGACACTCATAGAGACACTTTTTACTGTCTGTCAAATCGAGTCCACTTGTGTGCTCGAATGCCTGAAGATGCCAAAAGGCGAAACCCGGGTCGTTAGTGATAAAATACATGGAAATTTACAAAATCTCAACAATTCAAATTTCATATTGAAATTCCATCAAGCACCCTTAGTCGATGTCTTAAATTTACACTGATCATTTTAAGATCATATTTAAAATATGTAAAAGTTCCAATGTTGGTTAGCCCGATGCAGACTAAAAATAAAATATTTCGAAACAATGAGCTAAATAAACAACTGTTAATCGCTCAGTTTACCGAATATGTGTGCCAAATGCCGACCGATTCAGCCTCGTGTTTTTCTGTGTCAGATTGCGACACAATAAAAACGGCTACCCTACAAGGTATTCAATGCGTATCAGGGTTTGTTTACAAGAATTCTGGAGAGGATGTTTTATTGATCGTAAGAAATTTAATGCAGCTTATTGCAATAGATTTTTACCCACTTTATAAACCAAAAACTCTTCATGTCGTTTTGATTATTATCGCAATAAACATTTTTTCTTTGACATGTACTTTTTATGGCAAAAATAAACATATAATATCGTTATCGCTCTGGCGAAAAACATTGGGAATACGTATTTGAGTATATTTTGAATAATCGATAAGCAACGGAACCATACATGAATAAAGTAATAAGATTCCAATTAAAAAGTGTTGAGAACTTGAACATTAAAAACAGATAAATTTGATAAAGATAAAAACAGTGGACAAAGACACGTTCAGTTCATTAATAATTTATAGAAAACGATAAAACTTTTGACCATAATTACAAAATCTTTTTAATTAAAAGTAATCAAATTAAACAATAATTTACTATCATAATAAAAATTACAGTTTGACCTATTTTGATGTGAAATATAAAAGAATGTAAATATAACGTAACGAAAATATCATTTTTATAATAACAGGAAAAACCTGTGGAGTTATTCAACTTTCTCTTTCACAATCCATATTTATTATTTGTTTGGAATATATTCACAAAAAAAAACTACAACCTCTCTTACGCATTGATTCTGATTCTGATTTTGTAGGAAGGGGAGTGAGTGAATTTATGCTCAGCGTGTTTATTTTTAGTTGGCGAACGATTCATCTTAAGGAAGTTTGTCACCAACGTCCATATTATATAATTGATAAAAAATTACCACGAAATTTTACTGAATATAAGAAGTATTTAATATTTTTATTTGCAAGTGTCATTTAAGAGACGATGCAAAATTAAACTTATCAATATGCGACAAACTGTTTGAGTTGAGATGTTTTGGAAAAGGGGAGATGGGTAGTATTAGGACACGCGCTTCTTTGTGGTCTACGATTTTGTTTGTTTGCTTACAGTTCTACATAGATTTGTGTAATTCGATATCTTACGATGTTGTGATTCTTTTGCAAAGGGATGATATTACGGAGTGTAAATTTATCTCAACACTTGCATTTGTAACTTTGTTTGTACTAAAATATATTTGAATCAACTTACTATTTCTTTTAAAATAAGACAGCATCTAATAAAATTTAAACTTTTTTCTACTACTTTATTTGATACACTTTTTTGTAAAAAATAAATAAAAAATAAAGGCATTAAACAAAGTATTGGTAATGTATCATTTAACCTCAGTGGCGAATTTTTTATTCAATCAATATATATTGTATTGTATTAACATAATTATAAAATATGCTTTCAATTTAGAATTTGTAATAAAACTACGATTATGTAATACGGTAAAAATAGCAAATAAGGTTATAAAGTTCTACCAAGTAAATGCAAATTAAATCAATAATCCGGTTTTGTTTAAAACAGTTTATATCATCAGCGGTTATTCAATTTTATAAAAAAATCATTTGGTGTGGTGTATAAAGTAGCCAAAATATTTATTCTTTATACAAAATAATATAAACGTCTTTATATAAAGCCATGATTGCAAGTTATGCGAGCCTTCAAAATAAATTGTTTTAAGGAATAAGAATACGAGTGATTCACAATAAAAACCATTTAATTGTACAGATGCGAAGGAAAAAAAACATTTCATCAGGTATCCGTTTCCGGCTATCAAAAAATTCAATTGAGTGAAATAGCACGCGTGCCCACTTTCTCCTACCTCCTCACAAACATTCAACATTATGATTGTATAAGCGGGGTTTTATTAACCCATTAAAATTTAAGTGTTCATAAAATGTTGCCAGATATAGAAAAGCGAGACGGATCGTCCGCCTTACTCTGTTCCACTATCACTTCCCTTTCGTTCTTTGATAAAATGGCGTGCTCAGTCATCAAAGGGTGAATGGAGCAAAGGTTCCAATAATAATAATTATAGACAGCGCTAAACGGTTCATTGATTTTTAATGAATACAAGTGACGCATACTATATTTATATTATTGTTTTCGCACAAATCAAAAACATTAAATTAAATTCGATTGCTGTATTCATATTTTGGAGTTTTATCCGTTTAAAAACACGTCAAGTAATTTGTCTAAACAAATGAAATTTAAAAAAAAAGTACTAAAGGAAAGAATAATGAATTAAGTACAGTATAATATGGCCACTACGTGGAATGATCATCAGGAATCTCTTTTGTATGACAGTATTCTTATTTATTTTTGAGTTATGACAGATTTTTAAAAGATTGATATACCGTTTAGATAATATTTAGCGCATTCAAAAAGAGAATGCTAGACTAAAACGCTAAACGAGAATGTGATTGGATCCAAGGATTCATGTTTTTTTTTAAATAATTAACCATAAGAAAAGCAAAAAATAAATATTAAATTAATTTCATTTTAACAAGATTCAATCGAATTTACAAAATAATGATGAATTTAATTTAACTATTGTTTTCTATAAAAATACGGTTCACAATCAAAGTAATTCAGAAAAAAATAAATGAATAGGAATAAGAGTCTTGCATAAAAATGATTTATTTTTTTAGTTAGAGGACGACACTGTTTCAACCCTCGCTAGGAAAGTTTGTTGTATTTCATGAAACGTTTCTAAGCCGACACACTGATATTTCTATCGATTAATGTACTACCATTTTAACCCTGCATGCCAGAAACTTGCTATCATTTTTATTTATGATTCACGTTAAGCTTCTTCTATTAACCGTCGGGCGAAACATTTTACTAGGCCGAGAATACTGCTCAAACGATAACACTATAATTCAGAAAGTATAATAAGAAATGGCAAACACTGATAAGCAGGTGTTTATATAAAGAATATTAGATCTATTAAAATAGTTTTCCTATATTTTCAAGCATTAACATTACAAAGTTTGTGTTTTTTTAACAAAGAAACGAGTTGAAGTTGAATTCCAAATAGACGAATTTGATTTTACAATAAGTTTATTTTTAATATGCACAAATTCTTATATGTTTTTTAGACATCGTTTTTTTATTAACTTTAAATGTAAATTGAATGACTAAGGCATTAAGGTAACCAAAAATTAGATATTTTTTATTTTATTCACATTAAAGTGTCTTTATTGTAAAAATTCTGAAAAAGGGTTATCAAGAAAACTGGTTTACCATATGTTGTATTGACGCATTGGTAAGATATCTGTACGGCTGGCAATCCCAGAAACTGTACAATAACTATGTCAAATATTCTTATAATAAATCCTTTTTTGATGTAGAGAAAAATGAATATTTTTACGTTAATATGCCAAAAGCTTGTAAATCGTTATTCATTGATATTCCTCGTGGATTAAATTTAAAAGGTTTACCTATAAAGCTTAAAGAAGACTTGACACTAATGTAAAAGACTTATATAGATAAGGATATAATATGTAATTTATAGATATAATGTCTTTTTTATATTGAGGGGGTACGTTTAATACGCTCTACATATATAGAGAGTATCTTGCCTTCCTTCATATGTAAATTATACAGCTAAAATTGTACGATTCTTCATCTTTAATATAACTATCTATGTACATCTTTTTTATTCTTTATCTTTAATTAAGTTTCGTAAAATATTCTTTCAATAAAAATTTATGATATGTAACTTCATTAATTATAACGCTATTTACTGACATTGAAACATCCATTTTATAAATAAAATTAGTACCTACTTAAACTACCTAAATTAAAATTTTGAATCATGGACTGAAAAAAGCTATAGTTACTTAAATACTGTTGTTTGTGAAAAGTAAATTTGGTTGACTTTTATTGTGTTTTTGAGCGTGATTTATATTGAAAATATTATTATTTATTTACAATCAATTTTTCGGAAACGCTTAACGTTCTCGATCAATTATGAGATAGTCGATGTAAGCTTTTCTTGGTTCACCTTACGATTGGTGGCCAGCACGCAAAGCTGGGCAATAAAAGTGGATTGTTTTCAGCGTCGGCTTAATATGCAAGAAAATTGGTGACCACGCGTCGGCGCATTGCATTTCCGTGGACAATAATAACACCACAGACCGAGGCTTAATGCCAGTACACATTATTGCTTGTAACTGCTATGGATGAACCTCTACGCCTCTACGCTTCTACGCCGTTAAGCTATCTTTTGGCCAGTTAACGCTCGGTGAGTGACGTTGTAGCAAATTGTTGCTATACTTCTGCAAATTGGAAGCCAAATGATAGGGTATCTAAGTATTAACGCTGTCATTGCTATCAGGACAATTTATCACTTTAAATTTACCAAACAACATTATGTTTCCTCGTGTAAATATACATTGCACCATGTTATGTTATACAAAACTACTTTGATAGTACCATTGCCCATCAACAGCAAATTTTTGAAATAATTATAGTGTTATAAATAAATTAGCGTTTCCTATGAACTATTTCTCTCGAATGATACTACTACCTATAGTGAACTCACGCTGGCAAATCAAACGCTTAGATTAGATCTTTATGGAAACCGAAATCCAATTATAAATAAGTCGAAGCTTTGAAAAGTTTTGTATGTTTATAATATCAATATGTTTTCATTCTTTATAATCCATTCTCTATCCAATTCAAAAAGTAAAAGCGATTAGTCAGCTACAGTCAATTCCTAATCAAACTTATTTCTTTGCTATCTCCAAAAAGAGAAGTCGAGTGTCTGAGAAAAAAGCTGTATACTTGCCTGACATTTGTAGAGAGGTGGTTGGTTAAGTTGCAGAAAGATATGCACATGTTATAAGATAACGATATATTAACAATTAAAATCAAGCTTTGTGTTACATCAACAGATTTTGGTGTTACCGTTCCCGTAATTTGGCTATATGTTGACATGGGGCACTTTTCGTTACAAAAGATATTTTTTACTTCAGCGAAGCACATCAAAAGAAAATGTTAAATGATTATGTTGTTTGTTTCGAAGGTAGGAAAACAAGCCTGATAACTTGAAATTTAATTAAAATTTAGAATATTGCTTGACAGGAATATCTATGTCGTAGACATTTTTATGTTTTTAGAGATCACGTACAAAATTGGAAAATATACGAAAAGTATTCAGTATTAGCATTTAGAATCATAAAATAATTCACAGGATTGCGATCGAAGTCGCCATGTGAAACGCAAACGACCCAGCGCCGATAACGAAAGTTTCGAATGGCGTCTCGGTCCGTTCGCTCGGGCGTCGCAAGGTGCGCCAAAGAAGCCCCGTTATCGGCGTCCGTTCCCATCAGTGGCGAGCGGCGATGTTTTTATCGGCCGTTACTGTCCGCTTTACGGGCGTCGGCCATCGTCGCGAGCGTCCACCGCCACTTTATCTCGCGGCCCACGTTATGAACGATGGGCGAGCGAGATATAATTGGCAGCCTTCGAAGAAACTTGAGGTGGTTACATAAGTAACAGTGCCGTGTTAAGATGAAAATTTTAAGATATACACAACATAGCACTAGTTGTAAAAATTGAAAGTCATTCTCTTCGTATAAGTAATTATGCTTAGTAAAATATCTTCAGCCTTTTACAGCCTAAATTGTCTTATAACATAACTGAAACAATAAATTACATTGCTTTGAATCGTTATATTTTCTTATTAAAACACTCATTTTCTGTACAATCGAAACGAAATTTCATCAGAATTGACCAGTCTTAGATAAATAATAAAGATTTTTAAATATCGTTAAATTAACGCTCCCCTTTTAAGTAACATGTTAAATAAAAATATTTTTTATCATTATACTAAGTATAGTAAATGAATTACATTATTTCTTTACAATGCCAAATAGTACGAACAATAGAATTAATACGTTACTCGAATAATGTGAATAAACTGACTTGCTTAGAATAGGCGGTTTCCGATTTTGGTGTTAGGCATCTTTAAATCAAAACTCAAACAGCTAAGGCATACTCGAAGAAATACGGTAAATAGAGAAAACCACAGTAGGCTGACAGGGCCGGCCATGAGGTCAACAACCTTGGTGCCTTGTCTCGGCAACGACCGTTATTTATCTTAGGCGTTATCTACCCCCGGACCCTTAACGGTGCAGTTATCTACTATAGGTATAAATTATACGCTCACCTTCCACTGATGTTTAAGCTAGTTTTGTAATAACTATTTATTTTGATAGCGCTCTATACTTACCTTAGATACTAGTTTTGTTTATGAATCAATAACGCAAAGGATATGGCACAGCGTAAGTTATCGACATCTATAATAAGTTAGGAACACAAAACACAAAATTAGAAGAAACTGTTGAGTACTCTGATGATTCATTACCCAAAACTGAACCAATGTTTATGATGTTTGATGTATACATTTTGCTCATTAAAAACTAGAAGCAGTTACACAAAGAGTATCTAATAAACCGAGTAATTCATGCTGCATATGTGTAAAATTTATTAAATTTTAAAAAAACCCTGTCAAGTATTTTAATATACCTGGTAATATACATATTAAATATTAATAAAAAAATATAATGTGACAAACTGATTCGATTTTGAAACAAACAAAAACTAATAATTGATATATATAAATATATAACAAGATAATATAATAAAGTATTTAGTTCTACAAAATTATATGAAGTAGTTGATAGCTATTTCGGTTTGACATTATCGTCAAAACTATCCTATATATATATATATATATATATATTAAAATGAAATTATCAAAACTTAAATGCTGCAAACTGCAAAAGCGTCTTAAATTAAAAGAAATATTGTTTTTTATTTTGTGACAATATTGAAAAATTGTATATCTTATAAATTATATTTAAAAACAAAACAGCTCAGACTTGACTAAGTGAGTAATATTTTTTTTAATGAAACCTTAATCAATTACCTGATCATATCATATTAAAATTTATAAGTCAAAATGGCCACAAGCGGAGTGAAGCTTTTGCTGTGTTTATAATATAGAGTGAAAAATATATTGTATGCTGCATGTTTATATGGTTGTTTTGTAAAATGAATTTCCATCAAAGGTTAAGAGTAAACAACATTGCATTTATATTAAAGTGTATGTTTTAGTGTAAAAGAAGAATCGGTTAATACAAAAACTTATGACTCATTAATATAAAAATTAATTAAGGTAAAAAAATGACAAATGAATACAAAACCGTTTATAAAATCTGAACCACCGCAGATCAAAGTGGATTTATTTAAAGGGGTTTCCTATAACCATTACAACAGTTTCGTTTTATTACTGCTCAAGCGCTACATTTTAACGGCGGGTAATAATTAGCGGCATTGTCAATAATAATTAATGAGAAGAGTAAGCACTTCGAACGAACCGCCTCGCATTTTAATCGTGGGCGGAGAAATTTATAGGCGAGAATAGAGAGGGAAAATGGGACAGCTAAAACGTTTTAGAGAGCTTGAAAGAGACAGAATTTAGGGGAAACTTTATTGCCCACCCGGAATCTGCAAGGCATCGAGAGCACCTGCGCCGTGTGGAAAATCTAAGCGGAAAACACCTTTTCAATAAATGATAAATACTGCGTCTCGGATATGAAAACTCGCTGAGTTTTCAAACGTAATGTAAGAACAGGTGTAAAAGGTAGATATGTATTAAAAAAACAAAAATATTATTTAAGATATCGATTGAGAATGCTTGATGGAAATTCAAGACGTTTCACTATAAACGTCATTCGGATATAAATTAAAAATATCTATAAATATGGGGTAAATAATTTCATAATAATATATCCAATAAATATTTTGGCGGTTTGTTTGACATCGCGTCATAGTTCTGACGATGACGTTTATTTGTGCTGAATGCTTATTTGTCTTCGTAGAAATAAAAAGTTTTTGTTCAACTACTTTTTCCGAAAACAATTATTTCATTACATTTAAGCTTATCTCTTATTTCAACTTTTCATAAAATTTTCTAGAATTCATTAGTTGTCTTATTTTAAATAATTTATAGTATACTGTCAGTGTTTATATTCTACGAAAGTTATCTTAACAATTGTTTTGCTTCGAAATATAGGAGTTTATTTTGTGCTAGTCAAAATAGCATTCGATATTACTGTGAAATTTATTAATATTCATGAAATAATATTAGCCCTAAAATTTGTTTGAAACAACTAATTAGGTAATTAAAATAAATGATTTACGACCTTAACGTATTCATATATAAATGCTGACGTTAAAGCTTCTGTAAAAACATGAAGAGTTATAATTGTGGGAATTAATATTCTTAGTAAGTATAAACTCGTCCGCAGTAAATTTTTACAAATCTGTTTTAATGCATCATTAAAGTTATCTGGACATTTATATAACATAATTGTGGTAGAGTAAAATTTATACGCCAAGGCAACATTTGAATATTCAAAACGGTGTCCAAACCAGAAAATTTATATTCACATATTATTTGAAAATGAAATATCACTTCTTTGTTAAGCGGTATAAATCACAAAATTGAAATTTGAGCCTGAAATAAATTTCAACTCCGATAAAAGCCAATGCAGCGTTAAATTTGAAATAGTTTAAGCTTCTCCGGTGCATTCGTAATATATTTATGTGGATTGCCAGATACGGAATATTAATCCCTGCATTGGTGCTCTAGAAAAGGATTATGACTCGCTTACCAAAGCGAATAGTCCGTAAGACAGGTTTGCGTAACTAAAACAGTACTTTGCCACTAAGGATGAATTTATTCACATAAAATGTTGCTACCATTTAAAATAAAAGCTAGAACGAACGAATTAGGCTTGTAGGGTGGAGATAATCTCTTATACGTTATTAATTATGCAATTTAAAATATCGTTTTAATTTGCTAATGATTGTTATTATAATCAGCGATAAAAATCCTTGACTAGCATCACAATCGGATAAGTCTTTCAAAGTGTTGAGTAACGTTTGAATATTTATTAAACGTTAAACAAGACAAGTAAATTATTAACGCATTAAAAGTTTAAACTTTTAATCGCTAAATGAAATATTGGTAAACATTTTCATATCCGTCGCTGTTTGTCATATTAAATATTATACAAACACAAATAAAGTTTTCTGTTATTAATAAAATATTTGTCCCACGGTTCAGGGGGCAGAAAATTTAAAATAACATATTAATTAATCAGTGAGATAAAGTTCACTATTACTGTCATAGATATTTGAACTGGTTTTAACAATTAAAATTGTTTTAGTAAATTTGTCACATCAAATTAATATCAATATATTGTATTTTAATGATACTAAAAATACATTAAATGCAGAACTGAGTATCAAATAAATTAAGAAATCAGATGAAAACTACCATCAATAAGGAATTAAAAGTTCATCCATGGAAACAACCCTGCAGAAAATTGACTATAATTTTTGCTGGAATATAGTCAATTCAGACGACCGACAATTTGACCACAGTATTATTTTGTTAGGTTCATTAGTTTGGCGGTGAACGCGTCATTAATTCAACGACACGTTTGCTAGAAGTGGCAGTGGTCGCAAATTTCATTTCCCAGTAGACCATTAAAAGTACTTTACATAATATTATCACGAAGATTTACTTTATCTACATACTATGAATATCTTTTGCAAATCCTGATTCAATATAAAAAGAGTCTCTGAGAGAACATATGGTTAATACTTGGCAATTTGTTAAAAATATTTTAATGGTTATAACTTTAAAGAAATTTGAGATAATATCGAACAATAACAAAATCATTAAACTTTAAAAAAATAAAAAACAAAAGTTGAAATTAAAGCTAACATTAAAACTCGTACAAGTAAAATTTTATAGACAGTACAGTCTACGTCCATTGATAAGAAAAAATATTTCTTTTTCTGTAATTTAACTATAAACTCTTCGGTTTTCCAAAAATGTTCTTTGGAATGCTGATAGTGGTATAAGAAGTTGAAAATAAGAGGAAACAAAAAAAACACACAAAAACATTAAGACTCCTTGTATGTCTGAACTAGAATAATTATTAAAACTTCAAAACCATCTTCTGTGATTTCAACAATCAATAGGCAAGTGCCAGAATAAATTAAGGAGAATGTTCTCTAGAGATTCTCATGACAATCGGAAATTTTCGTAATGAGTTAACTACAGGTAAAAGTAATCTATTTAATATTAAACTCTGATATGTAAAATAAAGATTAATAGATTTTACTATGTAATCATACTCTAAAATTTTTTATTGACTGTTATAAACTATTTATTTATATTTTGATGACTAGATTCATCAATTCATGTGTATTGTTGTTACTTTAAAACAAGATTTATTTGGCAATATTTAATTTAATTTTAAGGCCACTACTAGTGAGAATTAAACTAGAAGTTGTCTAGCTGGCTTGCATCGCAAGATAAAAAATATTCGGAGAGAGTTATTCCATTCGCAAATGAAATTAAGAAAACAAAAGATTGATTCGTTCAAAAGTTGTGAAAGATTCACGTTTTGAGGGCCGAAAAGAAATTTCTTCAAATTTATTTCAAAAATTCTTTGTGCAAGTAAATTGATGGTTCCTGTGAATTATGAAGAAAGGGAGAGTGCAAAAGTTTTAACAATTTCATCATTTAATTTTGAATTCTTTTTAATTTAATTAAAATCCATTAGGATATGATGGCCTACGCACATTTCGAATGAAGCATTTGAAAGTTTCTCCAGTATTTTTGATTGCAAGCGTTCTAACAAAAAAAAATGCAAAAAAATCCAAAACTTATCGTTAAAGGTTCAATAAGAACAAAAAATAAAATTTGCTTTCAAATATACAAAAGAATTAACTGTAATAAAATGAAAAGTTTTATATGATTAAAACAAAGCTTGGAATATTGAGAAAAAGCTTCGTCTCAGTGCGGCGATATTAATTAGGTTAAAGCGTGCGAGGTGGATCGAAGCTCGATAGAGGTTAGCTGATTCGCAATACTCGCGCTCGTCGGGAAAAGCCCATACATCAGCGGAATCTCCGCCGCCCTCGATTTGTTTGTTTTCGCGAGTTGTTTTGTGTCCTACGGCGGGGGTGGAGAACTGGCGAAGGAACAGTCCGAAGGCGGCGTAAAAGAACGACGAGGCGGCGACGAGAATTAGACGCCGGTGTTGACCAATTACGCTGCGTAAATGAAAATAAAGATTTCTTAGAGGCGAAAATCAAACGTAGCTAAGGCGACGTTATAAAAATAATGTAACAGTAAAAAATAAAAATGAAAGCTTTCTTATTCGAGACAAATAATTAATTATTTTTAACGCTAAATACGATTTAAACATATGTACATCAATTTCTTGCCATTGTTATTACAAACAACTGTGACTGTAAATAAATAGTTTAGAAACTAATGCCTATTAACGGCTTCAACATTAAATTATCATACAGTAATAGCACACAATCTGATAACGTTTATTTAAAAAGCAAAAAGCTTAAAAATGTTTGTCAATTATTATACAGATTTATTGCAAGACTTTTGTTTCATAAGAGTTTAGAGTAAATCATAATGATGTATAATGAAAAAGGCTATGTGTCGTATGTAATCTACAGATTTTATTTAAAAAACAGGATCTGTTTGAGTTAAGGTAGTGGGTATTTTCAACTGATAATTTCAACGGGCACCGTCTGAGCAATACCTGTCCTGTCGTTAATTAAAATTTCAGGCGAATGAAGGATTGAACACTATTGCATTTTGGACGATGAAAATATTTTGAAACAAAAAATGGGTTGATAAATACCAAAGTAAAATTTAGATGCAGAACTTTCTGTATAATATTATAAAAAATTAGTAAAAAAAAAACTTATTTTTAAAATATTATACAGCCAATTCATGAAGTCCAATATATAAAATATAAAACATTGTTTCATATAAGTTTCCAAAAATACAAATTCACATTCCGATAAATGCTGCAAATAGAAATAACGGAATTCCCGAGTTATTTTTTTTCCTGTCGTAAATGGTTACGGCTCAAAGGTATTCTGATTGAATCCATTAGGACAAATTTCATTTTGTACATTCGTTATAAAAGGCGAGCGAAAATGCGGTGACCTATCGATATCATGAGAGGGTTTTCGTAAATACATTTTATTTATTTTTGACAATATAATATGAATACGCAATACATTTACCCACTGTTGATATAAAACTGAGAATGAAGGATAATACTAAATTTAGTTAGTTGGTATAACAAAGAATTTTGCTCTGCATAACATTTACTATTTAGCGTTTACGCGGAAAATATGTGTTCACTTTATAACATATGGATAAGTAATTTTGTAATACATAATTGGCCTGTCATTATACGATTCAACAAAGAATATTCAAACTGTGTATTGCGTAAAAAAATGAATTCAACCGGACCTAATTTGTCGTCATACTCAAAGCGTTAATAATATCTAAAAAAATAAACAGTTTTATTTGTGATATTTGATAATTAACATTTAATTTTATTTGATATTTTTATTTCATCGAAAAAAGGTTATAATATAATATTAAGCGTTTCAAATTTTACAAATTAATAATACTAAATGTACTACCAAATATGTGCTCATAATTATATTTATAAAAGTACATTAAAAAGTACAGAGTTACTGATTATATTATTACTAACGATTGAGTGTTATGGTAGTAGCATAAATCGTCTGAAGCATTCCTAATATAGTAAAATATTACACCACGTTAGATGGGTAGTAGAAACAATAAAGGTAGGTCATTGTAAATACATTGGAATTTCATTAAACGTAGCAATGGTTGTGCAGTGCACGCTAGAAATCTTTGGGCAAAATAGTTGTGACGAGTCTGGTGACCGTAATACATAGAGATTCGATTATGCCGGCAAATTGGATCACCTGCAGTGCCATGGACCATGTAAAAGATAAAGACGGCAAAGAGTACCGGGGATATCTCTTACGTTTGTTTCACCCACTTACGTACATCCGTTCGTATACTGGACTGGCAAAAAAGGTCTTGATTTAAATTGGCGTGCCCAATGGAGCCTGCGAAAAATAAATTGAAGTCAACAATTCCGCTTTTCTCCGAGCAAAATTGGTACAAAAGTTTTTATATTGAGAGTTTTTTAGATTTATTTGTTGTTCGACCACTATTAGAAATGTATACAGCGATAGGTACAAGTAAAACTTTTCACAGATCGGTCTTATTTCGCTCTTAGCAACTGGAATGAGGCAACAGAAATTTCGATAAAAATTCTGAAATTTATCTTCGGAATTTATCGAAAGACAAATTAATAAATTGGAATGGATACGTTCATAGGATTTTCTTTAATGCGACTCCGATTGTGTTTTTGGTAAAGAAATAATAAAATGTAGCTTTTATTTTTTATATTTAATTACAAAAACAGTACACAACATTTTTATCGAAGCATAATTTCTTCATACTAAATAAATAAAGCAATATTATCTAAAACAGAAATTGTGTATAAATAAATGAAAGTGGCTGTCATAAATTGATAAAAAATACTGTAGCGTCATATACCGACCCAATTATGTGCAAAGTGTTGTCTGTAAAAATTCTCAGGTAACGAAGGATACACAAGAAAGGACGTGTGGATAGAAGCCTTCCTTTAAGTTTATTAGGAGCGAACAATCAAACGCACAAAGTGAGAAAAAGGCTAACTGGGCTAACTTATTGCTTTCAAAGCTTTCAATCAGAGCTTAAACATTTACGTACAATGCCATAAAGAAACAAGGCTTCAATTTATGCGTGGTCCTTGGTTACGGAAGTAAAGCGTCTTTTTTAATGAAATATATTTTGCGTTATAAAAACACGTAATTTGCAAACAATTTTTGTATATTTTGGCAGAATTAAAAGTGTTTTTGTTTCAATAATTTTAAATAACATGTATGTATTAATTTATCTTTATTTGAGATTCAAAGACAAATAATAAGAATTGATTGCTATCACGATCAAATAAAAAGATATAGCTTGAACATATGGGAGAATTTCTCACTATCTGTCTTTGTTAAACGTTGAGGTTGGTGGAGCTTTATAAAATCCGCTTGTTGATGGGTAGCCACTGGGTGGCGGGTGAGACTTCACACTCTCGGTGTGACCCACGAGGGACCAATCCCGATACCGCAATCGCGGGGGACATTTTTCGGGTTCCATTTCGCTTGCCGAAAACAATTGGAAAGTTTATCGCCCTCGGTGAGATAATTGAACCATCTGAAAATAGATGGTCCGAAATGCTACGGGTCCGTCCGTATCCCTCACCACTTTTGGCACCCTCTGGGTAATATACACTACACTTGTCAGTTTGTTGCTTGCCATCTTTTGCTGATTTATTTATGTTATAATTTTAAATTATATTGTTTGAAAAATGAACGAAAAATTTAAATTGAGTCAATTATTAAAAGAAAAAATTATAACAAAGTCATTGACGAATAAAAGCGTATTAAATTTTTTTTTAAAATGTATGATTCATATAATTTAAACGAACCTTAACTTAACCAAACAGATTGTGTGTGCACAAAATATTTTTAAACGTGGAATGTTATTTAGCTTTATGTATTTATATTCACAAGAGATTTACGATTTTCTCACTAATCAAAATAGTTGATATTTTGAAATTGGAGAAATTTCAGCATTGTTAGTTTTGAAATTAAAATCACTCAAAAAGGATTATGTAAAATCCAAGAAAAAATTAAACTAAAAAATCTTCGTCAAAATCTTAAACGATAGTGTAAAAGAAGAAAGAAATTAAACAACCTTGATTGTCGTAATGTCCTCCATGACTACATAGTTGATTCAATGTAATAAGTAGTAGCCTACAAAGGCTTATCCTATATGTAGAGATTATCTTCTAAATTCGATAGAAGAAGACACCACAAAAAGAAGAATTACTTAAACCTTGAACTTTCTGATCGCAGAATTCTGAAAAATTGTAGAGGCTGAACGCATTTAGCCTTATGACTGTAGTAGATATATAGATACGCAATGATACAAACATTTAGTTGTATTGTCGACAAACAATATTAAAAAAATTAGCTTCCTAAGTTGAGCTGAAAGAAATTTGAAAATTTTATGAAAAATGGTTTTATGATGATATGTCAGTTGACTGAAATATCTTTAGTGTAGCCTTCTGCAACACTAAACTAAAACCTTACAAAGTTTTTGCTTTGTTAATTATGTAAAGAAGTCACATAGATAGCAGTGTGTTTCAAATCTCTGAAATTTTATATGTTTTAAACTAGCAGTGAAAGTTTACAGTCTGATTTGAATGACTATGGTGATGTGTGGTGAGGAATAAAATGTAAAAAGCGCGAGTCGCAGGGTGTGTTTGTAGCAGTAAACCAACGGGCAACGATACTCGTTTTCACAATATCGTTATTTTGGACTGGTGGAGATGTGCTGGCGATAATTTATCGCGTGGTGATACACGAGCAAGGGCCACTTTCGACATGAGAGAGAATTCTTTTCTAAATAATTGACCCCCTTCGTTATGGTCATTTGAGCGGGAAAAAAATAAGGCCGCGTTATCTAGGCTTCAAATGCTCATTTGGCGTGAAGGATGTGTTTATTGTGAGCTTTATTTCTGCTTAATGTTTTGCTTTTTTTTTACTTTACAGCGCAAACAAATATTGTATTTTTTGTTGTAAAAAATGCCGCATACTAAATCGTTCAACTTGTTAAGTCGGCCATTAAATTCATTTTGCGTCATTTACTTTCTCGTGCAATTAAAGAATTTAATTATTATTAAAAGATGAACAGAGACTTGTCTATTTGAGGGTTTGTGGATATAGCCCATGGTTTTATTCAACTGAATTTCTTTTAAACATGCTGAGGTTTAATAGTTTGAAGTCTGAAGAGAAATATACCTGGCCACATAGTTCTTTTGGCTTATGCGAGGCCAAAGTGATAAATAAAAGTGTCAGACGTATGTTTTTAATTACTTTCTTAAGGATTGTTAGGCTGTTCAATGATATTGCTTTGAATATCGATGTGGACGTGAGTGAGTTCAGACACGTAATATTTATAATGTTTAAAAGTAGACTTTATCGGAAATTAACCGATTTTATTCGTTGCCAATTGATTATTTTACTATGCTTTTATCATTTGTCACATTGTAAAAGAAATTCAACTTGAATTTGTAAATTTTTGTATTCATTCAAAATATATAATATAAATTTAAATAAATTGGAATAATGAAATACCTTAAATATGTATATTTATTTTGAATAAAAAATCATTTAGCAGTCATCAACAACATATTGCGTATATGATTATCAGAAATTTATTAAATATAAGAAAAATCAGTTGAGATGAGAGCAATAAATGCTCCGGTTGTGTAACTAATCAAAGAAATGACATAGACATTAAGTATAATTACGCGAAGTCCTTCAAGATGGACGGATGACCGCTTTGTTTATCATAATGCCCTGATAGTTTGTCGAGTGGAAGTTATATGAGTGTTATCTCGGGAGATCTCCCGGTTCCTCTGAACACAGCTCAACTTCTAGTGCTTTGTTCGGAGAGTGGTACTTAGGCGCTTCATCTTGCTGCTTCCACAAAATATATTCCAGCAAAAAATTCTCCTCACAAAATTACGTATCTACGTATGATGTGCTTCATTTTAACCGAGTAATAAGATAACGGAGTGTATTTAATGCTTCTAGAGAAGAAAATGTTGGCATTACTTTCCTTAAAATAAGTGAGAAGTGATGTTTGTTAACATGTTAATACTTTTATCTGGAATTTTATGGAAAAGTTTGCTGAAAATATTAAATAATTTCGACAATAGTTTGTTGAATAATTAATAAACTGTGTAAAAATATGAGGTGACGTATATTGATCTAAACACTTTTTAGACAGCAATGTGAAAAGTTTGTAAAAAAATATTTGACATAGAGTCCTAATTGATATACTGGATTAACGATTTTATATAATTTTATATAAATGCATAATACACTTATATCGATAAACGCGTTATAAATAGTTTTTTATGTAACAAATGTAATATCTTCCACAATAATAATAAAGTTTTTTTTAAATTATTAAACATTATTTTGTTTTTAAACTGATTGACTCAACAACTCCTAGGCCTAATCTAGCAAGGGAAAATAGTTTTGTTGTGTATTTCACTGAAAAAAATCACATTTGTCAAGGTTGGTTTCAAATAGTTATATTCTTGAGGTTGTGTAAAAGATATTACAGATAATAAAATTTATATCGAAGATACAGACCAGGCTTTGTCACGATGATTTTGATAAAAGATTAAAGTTGTATAATCCTTCTTAGCTTTCAAACATAAACTTTCTTACGTTTATAAATAAATAAGAATTCGCAATTTTATTTATTACGCTAAACATCTGTGTGGGAGTTGTAAAAATCGCAAAAGTTTTTTCTTTTCCAACTTTTTGACTGTTTGCAGAAACACAAATATGAAAGATATAATACGTCAAGGCATCGAACAATGTCGAGATAAGAATGACAAATCGAAACTTTTTGTTCACGTCGCGTCCTTCAAAGCCTCAAAGCAAAATGACAGGTTAAAGTTCAACCTACGCACAAAATCAGATTAACTTTTCTGTTCGAGAAATATGCTGATGTAACTGATATTTAAACTGCTTAAACGTTTAATTATATCTTAAAATCATTAAGTGTATTACTTAAGAAATTTAATAAAAGAACATGTTACAAAAAATGTTATTAAAATTTAAAAGATTATTATTCCAAAATATATTTTCACCAATTTTGAAAAATAAAACTAATCACATCTTATTTCCCCTTAATGAAAGTTTAAGCTGTTAGTTCATTTTCAAGCATCACTTAAATATCTTATCTTCTTCACGGTTTTATATAACTAAAGTATTATTTTAAATATTGAATCAAATAATTAATTAAAGTTTAAAAAACAACTTAGAGTTATGGCAGCTCAAAGAGTAGAAACCAAATTTTGCTGGGGCTCCCCTGAGATATTTAGAGGCTGGATGGTTTATTTGACGGGGAAAGGATTATATGCCTACCTTAAAAATGTTTTGGAGTTCTAAACAATTAATTTAAAATTCTTTATTCTTAAACATTTCTAAAGAAGTTTAAAGTTTTGATTCGTGGATTACATCGAAGAAAAAATGAGGTGGCCGTAAATAGGTTTTATAGACAATACTGGTAAACTCAATATTATAAAAGAATTATTAAATTTAAAAAAATACCTTATGCTGTTCATTTAAAGAATATGAGTGTTGAGTTTTGTAACTGTTTATGTATCATGAAGTAATCGAAGACTTAATGGTAGTAGTGTGATATTATTATCAACCAGATATTAATTCAGCTCATCTTTAAACATCGTTTTTATTTTTAAGAATGTGATTGTTGTGTAAAATGAACAATGGAAATCAGTTAACGCGATTGATTTACATTTCTTTATAAACTAAATGAACAATGTTTAAACAAAATAAAGACTAATAATTAAATAAATTATGTGTGTTTATTTGATTACAAATAAACAAAACATACTGGGTGATCTTAAGGCAGCCCTGGTGATGACTTGTTTTTAATTTATATTTAAATCAACAGTTTTCAAAATTTATTTAATTTAGTTTAGTTAATCCGTAAGAAACAAATTTTTCTTTGGTAATTAACAAAATTACCTTATTTTTAATACTTATGAGCTTTGCATTTGATTGAAAATCAATGGTTGTACGCATTCAAAGAAAACCTACCGCATAGTCATTCTCACCCTCCACACTTACTGATCTAGCAGCCTACTTTTCCATCTAGAAAAACTCACTCTCCGGCCTACAGCTAGATAATAAACAACATCACAGTCGAGGGTGATTGATAGCTGACCTGTAGGCTTGTGAGTTACGATCGATGCTGCTAGATAAAAAATACAATTGTCTGAAGAGAGGTGGCCGATTTAAATACGAGAAGAATATAGTGAGAACTCAATTGGAGTGTATAAACATGTTTTTTAAGATAAAAATTGGGCCAAAAAAAATATTGGAAAAAATGTGCTTACACAAATATCTGATATTGAATATTATGCTAAGCTTGACCGAGCTCAATTCTTTAAGGAAAAAAATCCAAATTGATATTTTATATATTTAACACCAATAAAAGATGTTTGGTTTTACTTTTAAATAATAAATGTTGATTTAATTTCAACGTGAATAGTTTCAATAAGGCAGTAGCTTTTTTGTTTTATCTTATGTGTTACAGAATAGCTACCATGCCTCACTTTGTTTTAACAAAAATCTTATTTTTATTTGTTTGTCTTGCAACTGTTGCTTAGGTAATAAAAATTTATAACATTACCTAATATTAAGTAATCTGAAAATGATTTTCAGAGGACTGTGAAGGTATTGGTTTTAATTCAAAGGAATAAATTTTAATTTAATATTTAATATGAAATAGCAAAAAATATCTATCAAATTTGTTGAAGGTTGTTTGTAGTAATTTGACAATCTCCATTAAAAAGCATTTTATGAGCTTAGGTTTCCAGATTTGTATCTACGCATGAGAAAATATTGAAGACAGAAATTTAGTCATTAAATAAATATTCTAAATGTAATGTACAAATTCAACCAAATGTGTCAGGGTAAATGTATTTTGTAAAATTTCATTGTTTTCCTAAAAAAACTTGTATTTAGAAAAATAGTCCAACGATTAAGGATAATATAATCTACTTAAATTTCATCACCAGTGATTTTCTTACCTCAGCATTTCAACGATGATTGTGAAGCTAAGTCTTCGATACGAACTTAACGACGAATTCCTTAGACAGGTCACATTTTAATGGATTGGGATTGAACGATCATGAAGAGAACTATGATCTACTCATTATAAAATCGAATCTATTAACATAGATTGCGTTGAAATACTATAATATACATACGTCAGAGTTAATCAGAAGTTACCATCCAGAATTTAAAAACATTTAGTATAAATATATAGCACGCTGTTATACTTAGCTTAAAATTAGGATAAAAGACTAAAAAGTTATGAGATAATCAAAAAAAAATCTCAATTAATATTTTTTAATGTTAGTTTACACAAATATTTGAGGATATAAATAAACTTCCAACCAAAATAGCGTTAGTGATCAGTTCCCAATCAATAAATGCTGTCGTTTATGCGTAAAATGACACGGCTTCCGATGTCAAACAGAGATGGATTAAAATGAAGGGTGCCGAGAAAGCTCAACGCTTGTCAGGTCTAATATACAGTTAAGTTATACAAAATCAAACTTAGCCGATAAGTATTTCAATAAAAGCTCGGCGTTGAGTTGATTACTACTGAGCCTAAGTGATAATATGACATATTGAGGTTGGTCAAAATTCAATTTATCAAATGAAACTGACAAGTCAAGGCGCCGGACGCCGAGTAAATTGAATCTATTTTAGATTCGTTCGTTTCAATACTGAACTTTGTGTTTTGATATAGACGTAATATTTCAGAGAGTAATCCGACTAAAATGTTTTAATTGTCTTATGAGATAATTTCAAAATTGGTAAAGCTATTTGTTTGTATAGACATCTGAAAAGATATCTGCTCCGATGTGGTTAATGAAGATATATATTATCTGTACATCGGAAGAGTGTAAAGAATCAGCCAAAGAAGATTTCGCTCTCGTGATATTCCTCTTTGATTATTTTTGTGGTTTCGTTCAACTAGTTTGTTTAATTAAATAAGTGCTTTAAGTAAAACATGATAAATATCTGAATACGGAGTATTTTTGGTTGTGTTTGCAATATTCCACAAATAAAAAATAATTGAAAAAAATGTCAAAAATTAAAGTAAATTAAGAAACTTTCATTTATTTAAAACAATATAAAATTTTATTTTGCAATACTGAGGAATTTAAGCCAAACGTGAACGTATTATATGAAAGACATGAAAAAAAATTGAAATGTGCTTCGCTTAATTTACATAATTATGTTAACGATTTCAATAACCAATTTAAATAAAGGAAAAGAATGACAGTTTCACGACAGAGACAAGACACAGGTCACGTGCAATGGTATTTTATGAAAATACCTTTTTTTAATCAACGTCACCTGTTCAATGCGATGCAACTAACCGGAAGCTGAATGGCGTGTAGAAACAGTTACAAAGAAAATCATTAGCAGAAAAATGAAAGATGTAGGGCGGTTGAAGCTGCGAGCCATCCACGTTATATGGACATGCGTAGCGTGTGTAATAATTTATATATCTACAGATGAAAGATTCTAAAGTATTGTTTCTACTTCTAACAAAAGTTATACATAGCCATTATAGTTAAAGTTGCCACAAAAATCTTGCCAAATAAGCAACATTTACTTAGAAAATATTAAGTAACTAATATTGCACTTCATCATAACTTTAGGTCAAACTAATGTTTATAAAGCAAGCTTATTGATCGGTTAATAATTAGATATAACTAACTGGTGCATATATTTGTAAATTAATTTATTGAAGATTAAATATAAAACTAATATAAAATACCATAGTAATTGTTATATAATATCTGACAATGGCACCAGTGAGGCCAAAGAGTGCCATAGATAAAATCCAGGAAAGTGTAACAATAAACTAGTTACAAAATAATCTCAGTCACTGTGAAAGGATTAAAAGTTTAAAGTTACTTCACTCTTGTACTTTGTTGGGAGGTCACTTTAATCTCGCATTACATTTGATGTACGAGCATAACCTCTTTTATCCGCGCCAAACATTAACACCAACAAACTTTAAGGTCCAACCCAACTGGATATTTCACGCATCCTCGTAATACTCGTGAGAGATAACAAGCCTTTTGCATTGCTCTTTGCCATTCTAGTCACACTCATATTATTTCCTCGTTAATGTATTTTATTGACTTGACAATACTAGCAACAGTCACATCAAACGTACTTAAAAGATCAGCCTTTAGGCTGAACAAACGCAAAAACATAATCAAACGTAAAACGCGCAAAAAAAATGTCTGCTTTAGTTTAATGCAAATCCACTAGATTTCTACCGTATTGTTAATAAATTCAATGTTTATTTCTTTTCAACAACACTATAATAATTGTTGCTTATAATATTTATCTTAAAAAATTCAACTTCCTTCTCTTAATATATAATTTACGTTTGTATTGAAGAACAAGACTGTTTTCACATGAATTTAATAATTGGAATGAATTTATCTTTGTTAAAAAAATACAACCATTACTAAAATATGCGTACTGTAATTGTTGTGTAAGTGAAAGTCTAAATTTGAAGTAACATATTAATTTTATTACAAGATCAACTAATAACTTTTGAGCAACCCTTAAGAATGATTTTTTAAGTTAATTTATTTTCGATAAGCATTAATCCATCATAAGTTCATTAAATGTTCAGATCAATATATTTTCTAGGCCTATAGATACTTAACAATGTTAAGCGGAATATTTTCTTCAAGGATTGTACTTAAAATTCAGCTGAATTATTATTTTGTATTATTTTTATAGCTATCGTATTTAGTAACTCCACTTTTTGCGGATTAAAAAATTAAAAAAAGCACCTCCGACCCATTTATCATTCACCGGATTATAAACCGACATCCGCGCCGGATCAAAAAACGCGCAAATCGCCCAGGCGGAGCTTCCACCGGCGCAGACGCGTATATCGCTTTTGGCTACTACCGTCTCAAGCCTCCTTCAAAAAGCGGGAGGCAAGAATAAAATTTAAAAAGTGCTACAACAATAAATTTAATAATTCAACGCAATTCCGAGAATTATATTTTTTGCTACACTGTTTATTTTGTTTAGGATGAAAATAAATTTGATTAATGGCTGTATAGCGACCTCTTCGAGATAACTTCATTTCAATAGAAAGTTTTGCACGCTTTGTTGTATGGTTATGGAAATATTAATTTTTGATGAATATTACAATATTATTCAGAGGCTATTTTGAACTTAAAAATTGAAAACAAATATTGTAAATATATCAGCTTCTCGGCGGTAAAAAAACGTACGAATTGACTATTATTAAATTGTAGCAATATTATATGAGTGAGTAATAGGTTATCCAGTATTGACAAATTTTGAAGATATACGTAGTAAATAATATATATGTCAATTCTCTAAAAAACATTAATATTTATATTTAAGTGGATCCTATATTAGAACATGTAAATGTTAGATTATTGCATGATAGTATGCACGTGAAAAAATCTGAAATGAAAACTTTGGATGCATGCGTACCGGAAAATAAACAAGCTTCCTGAAGGGTATGGCTGAGTCCCACCCTGCTATTCGTAAAGCTGGAAAATTTTTCAGTCGAGGGCACCGTATTAATTCAAGAGCTTACAGCCTTAAAGTCGACGCGAGCATTGGAATCGCAAGTGCGAAGACGGGGAATTTTTCATTTGGCGTACAAACACACCCGTCGACGTCGGCCAGCATCTGATTTGCAAAACCTCCGAACAAACGCACGATGCAGGTTAATTGCTCTTCATTGTCCATTAATAACCTGAATTTTACTTGAACCGTTACGTGATTTTTTTACAGTTAACAGCACCTTTCATCGAAACAATCGCATAAAATTTGCTATAAAACATTAAATTAACATAAACGTCTTTTTAAAATAGTTACACACATCTTAAAAAAATCAGTAAAAAGATTGGTACAAAAATGTTTTCGTTGGCATTTAATGAATTATGTAAAATATGTAGTTTTCTTATAGGCTATTTTATGGGTTGTTTATAATGAATTTTTAATTATCCGTGTACACACTGTGTGTTGACATTAGTATATTAGCTTTTTCGGATTAAAAAAAAAACTTTTCTTACCTTAAGTGTTTTAAAAATGTTTTATTATTTAGAGTGTTGAGGAATATCAAGACTTACCTGTGGACAAAGAATTAAGATGCATTAGAAAACATAATTTTAGATTAAGATATGGTAGAAGTGAATATTTTAAAAGTACTTGTTTAATTTTGTAATCAAGTGTTTTTTATACCAACAAAGTGTTTTTATTTTTCAACAAATTAAATATATCTGTTTATCCTAAATAATGTGTATTGATGATGCAAAGTTACATTGTAAGCCGACCCAATTTTGATCATAGAATGAATGTGGCCCGGTAGGAAAAAAAATATTTTTTTTTCTTTTAAGCGATTGCTGTCCAAAATAAATACCCTTTTTAATTATTATAAAAAAATATTAAGTGACTTAATTTAATATTCTACTAAAACTGACTATCAATACAAAATCATTAACTAATAAGTTTGAAATTCCAAGGTATAAAAAATCCGTTAATTTCATGTGTAAAACAGTTATGTGGCGAATATGAAAGCATGTATTATTTGTTTATCAAGTTATAAGTGGTACAAATTAAGTCGTTATCGCACGATGCTATGTACACACATAAGTAGCGGTACTGCATTATCAATATTGAATCTTAATAATAATTGAAGACTTATTAAAATGAAAAATGCGGAGGAAATCAATTAAGCCATGCGTAATTGATTACTCAAGTTGATTGTAAGTAGCGTCCCGCGGCGGCCGGTCCGAATGAGCCGATCGCCAGCCGCTGATAAATTCGACCTTTTCCGAAAATACCAGCCCTTATCCTCGTAGCTCGTAGTGGTCGCTACGCCGCGCTTCAAACTTTAGGTAAGAGCTACGATAAAATCACCCCAACACATTGGTCCGCATTGCAGGGAAGCTAAACGATAAGTACCATAAGTTTTCGATGGATTCAATAACTTATTTGACATTTAAACTTATTGGCACTTACAGTAATGGTAAATCAGATGTTTAGTGGTTCATACGTTACCAATATTTAATGTCAAGATAAAATTTTAAACTTATTTTAAATCAATTTTTGTAGAAAATATGTTGTCATGTTTTGAACAATTAAAATATACATTTATTTTGAATAAGCCCAATCAAAATTCTAGGAAAGTAAAATTTCACATTTCAGAACGGAAATTGCTTTATTTTATATCTATATATAAAAATGAATGTCTGTTTGTTGGTTTGTTGGTTTGTCCGGATCTTATAGGCTCCTAAACTACTCAATCGATCGCGACGAAACTTTCAGGAAGGACTTATTGTGATCATGCCGGGAAATATTATATAAAATAAATGTTTGTTTGTCCTTTATGCGTTCCTTTACCATTCATACGATTTCCATGAAACTTCGGTGAGTTGTTGTGCACACACCCGTGAAGGGTTCTGAAGAAAAAAAATTGAATATATAAAATTGAAAAAAAGAATCAAATACGTACATACAGCGACATCTAGGAAAAACCTTCTGATTTATTCGTGTACACACCAGACGAAAAACAAAAATATTGTGTTATAACAAGTGTGATATTAAAACTCGGGTTCGGGTCGGGCCAGACCTGAAGATGATGGGCTCGAACCGGGTAAGTCTATAAAATTTCGGCCTGTGCAGACCTCTAATCCAAAAGCAGTTCAATAAACAGAATTAAAACACAAACCCTTTCTTTCTTTGAGTGGCATTGCAACGCATGCCGGGTACTCACTAGTATAATATAAAACCAACTGCAATATAACTGTTTTGGTGATATAAATAATGTTTCTAAGGAAAATAATTTCTATTTCAAATAATAATGTTCGGACGTTTATTTTGAAGAGGGCGATGAAAAAGAATTAAACATTATATTTTGGCGAAATTACAGATTTTTTACTTAAATCTTTTAAAATAAATTAAAATAGTAACTGGTCGTTATTACATGAAATTAATTAAAACAAATGAGAAAATATAATAAAAGTTTTTGTTTTTTCATCGAAATGTTGACTGTGACTGAAACGATGCGAAGGTTATAAGGCGCAGATTCAAGTCAGTAGAGTCGGAGTTAATGAATCTTTCCAGGTTGTAAGCCAACGCTATCTTGAGCTTAGGTAATCCCCGCCATTTTGCCTATGCCACATTTACTCAACAAAGCGCTATCCTTTAAATAATCTATAATTATTTACACAGAAAAATCTTCAGCCAAAGAACTAAATGTTTGTATTTTTTTCGAAAATAATTCATTATGAGATAATTTATTTATTGAAATGATTTCTTAGCTACAAAAGTATTCAGCAAAAATAACAAAATCAATTCACAAGTTTTTTCTTTGACTTACTCAGAACTAATTGAGGAAATCAATGTTGATATACTATCCATGCATCTTCAAATAGAATTTTTAAGCTAAACAAGTCTTCAACAAATTAAATTTTCAAGACAAGACCTTAGTAAACGTTTACATTTATTTTCGCCAGAGTTAAGATTGAATTTTATTTGTTATATAAGCTATTTTGACAACCGAGAAATTGGTCTATATTTTGTTTGAAATGCTGTTTAAAACAATTCAATTTTGAGTATTTTTCCATTGAATGGCAATGAACGTATGTAAAATCACGATAATATTTATTAAGTTGGTACAATGAAGTATAATATTATAAACAAGCGTCTTGAAAAAAAAGGTTAACATATAAATAATGATTCCAGCAAACGTTCGCCATGTTCAAAGACAGAATAATTGAGTAAGGATGGTCGCCTCTGAAAGGTTTATTGAAATGATGTTTAATCATCAACGGTGGCAGGAAGGCGCGGATGGAGTCACGCAAAGGGAACCGACTGTCTCCACAGACTGATCACGACCACATAGCATCGCAGCGCCTCCGCCGGGTACTAGCGGATCACTATCACTATCACGCGATCTGCGGCTCCGAATTCACTCCGCGATTAATAGCTTTCGTTATGAATCTACGTCACTGAATTTCATTAATTAAAAAAAGCTCAATGTTTATTTGATGTATGATTATTGGGAACGGTGATTGATGATGGCTTTTTATTATGTTTGTACACGAATTGGCCAAAGTTTTATGTTGTACAAAAACAAAAACCAATGAAGAGCGAAACGAATTATCATTAATGTTGTTTTCATGATTAATTTTTTTGCTCGGAAAACTTTTTTTGTGAGACATTAATTTGAACGAATGTTTTGAATGGAGTTTTATTTTAATTTGCGTTGCTAGTCAAAAATATCTTACAAAACTGTTCAACGTTTCATAACTCAAATATGACATCTGTATATTTCTAGAAATTTATTTCTATACAGACTCAACGCAAAACATGTAAATTAAACACCCTTTAAATGTTTTGTAGAATATTAAAAAAAACGTCTTCTTGAATTTGAGTGATTTACAATTTTAAATGAGTAAAAATATTTTTAAAATTTGAAAACGTTTTGCTAAAAGTGTGTATGAGTCATTAATCTATACAATGTATTGTCTCATAATTTCTAATTGAATATATTCGTATAAAAACATTAGAATCATGTTCCGTATTAAATTTTTATTGTTAAACTATACCAATAAATTTAAAATTATGGTAATGCCTTTGCTGAAAAAGCTACGTAAAAGAAAAATGTATAAATACATAGAAAGGGCTAAACTACATTCCCCTAAATCACTGTATGCGAATTCATAGAGGAGTTTGAAAGTTGAAACGACCCGACAAGAAAATTATAGAAAAACTTTTCGCTTGATTTAAGGAATGGCCGGGTAAGGGGAAACGGAAACGTCTTATAATATTACAGTAAATAAAAAGTCCCTACACACGTACAAGCCATTCAAACTTGGGATGCGACGACACTGCTACGTCGGTAGATGTCACAGGATGTGAAGACATATCGTTGCAGAACTATAATACAAACTACTTTAACGAAAACAGTACACATTCAAATTGACCCTACTTGTGGTTTTCAAAAGGATTTAGATTTACATAAGTTTTCGATATGACTTCTTTTACGTTATGAGTTAGCTAGAATAGTGTAATATTTCATTGTATAAAAAAGATATAATACGTCCAATTTGTAAATCGAATGAAAACATGACCGTATATACTTAATAACTATTTATTTTACCTAATACGACTACTGAAAAGCTAAAAAGATGGTTATCAATAATCAAATCACAGTTACAATGATTCATAGACAGATATACAAGGTAAAAAAGACAATTCAAATCTTTACATAATTTCGTACTCTAATTAAATCACGACGCCTTTTTTTATGAAATGAATTTAATTGACAATTTTATTTTTTTCTCTAAAAGACGTCACAATGAAAGAAGGTTAGAAATGAGGAAAGGTTTTGTTTTGAGTTGTTCGTTTCTTTATACGCAGTTTCTTATGGAAATTTTCATTTGAGAATTAGAACTCATGACCGTGCAATCGTGCAAAAAAGCGTCATATAGAGTTGATTATTTAACTACAGAGTCGACTGATTGACCGAAGGATGATTTTTTTGTTCTATAATGAAGAAATGTAGTAAGTTGTATATTTCGGTAAAAGTAATACCGTGTAGCAAAGAACCTCATTTATTAATTTAGTTCATTCTGTAACTTTTTTTATAACTAATTGTATTGTATTGCTTAAGAATATAAAGATGACATGATTATAATTTTACATGTAATAAAGATGTCGCAATTGATTATAAGGATAAATAAAAGTCTTCTATCTTAGCAAGATAATAATCGTACAACATATTCTATAGGTGGAGTAATAATCCGGGAAATCTGTGCTTGATTTAATGACAAGATAAACAAGTACACTTTACATGTATTTCCGCACAAAGTGAGAGAAGTGAGTTGTATTACGAGATCAACATTGTTTAATGCGTGCGTAGCATTTTCGAGTCTGATACTAATTTATCTGAATCCTTATGTATATATCCTGTATCCTTGTATAAGATCCGTGCGGCGGCTTACCGAGGATATGTGGAAGGATGTCGTGCACATCTATTCTACTAAGAAGAGGGATTTACAAGCTCCTACGCATTTTTCCTTATAAACAAATGAGTTCAGGCTCTACACTAGTTCAGTTGAAATGATAAACTGCCATCATATTGGATAACGGAAAAAAGCTTATTTTAAAGCTTGAAAAATATAAGTACTTACTTTAAAATGACTATTTTGAGATATTGATAGCGTTTTGGTGGAAAAAAATCTACTTTCAGTTGCTTTATGTATATTTCATATTGCTGTGACGACAAAAAACTTTATCAAAGAATTCTTGAATAACGAAAATGATATTTACAAATAAATGATACATTAAAAATGTAAATCAATTTTATTTTGAAAGGAAATTTGTTTTTATTAAATTATGTTATCGTATATCTAGTTTAAGATTCTGAATTTATTCATCTCAGTGATTTTTCTCCCTATTCGAAATTCAACAAGGTTATTTTATAATTGAAAAGTAGATAGGCGGATTGAATATTTGCAAAAACGTATAGGATGACTGATGCAATCTTGATAGGGGGACGTCTTCCATTTCGCGCCAGGCTAAATTGAAAAATGCACGTTTAATACGATTAATTCACTTAATTTCCGTTTTGGCTGGCAAAGCGCTCGCGATGTGTATCTGTCCACGCCCGGATTCCGTTTCCAGGACGCTCCAGATAAAAGGGAAATAAATTGAAAATTGTTCAGAATTGATTTGAATAGAAGGTTCGGTCATCAATCGTCGGCCGACGTCTGCCGTAATTGGCTGAAAAGTTCTAGATGGAGATTTGCACCGGCGATTTCACGGACAGGAGTCTGTCTTTTCATCGGGTGAGGAATCGCGGATGCTTCCGCGCGACTCGCCAAGCACGCCCGCCCTCCCTTCTTTTCTGACATCGCGGGAAAATAATGGAAAACGCAAAGTGTTGACGTTGAAAAATCGAACAGTATTAATGCGGTGAGAGAAAAAAAAACACGCAACTAAATCGAACGGCATGACTACGTTACAAATGGTTTTACGATGATATTTTTCGAAGCGTATAAACACGAACCCTGCAATATACGGATAAATTTTACATCAAGGATATTGTTTTAGTGGTTAAAATTGAATATTAAAGAATAACATTAAAAAAATGTTCTCGATCATACCGTGCCAAAGAACATAAATTTATTACATTATAATGTTACAAACAACGACATTTTTATTAATTAAATTTCAATAAACATATAGCTATTACATTTATAAATGATTTAAGCTCGATATCAAACGTAATCATATTATAGATTTATTGATTTTATTGAAGTAATTTAATGTCATATGGTACTTAAGTAATACAGCTTATTCTTTAGCTTTCGTGGCTTACGAGATTATTACTGACTAAATTGCTGTAAATGTTTTATTGTGATTGCGTGAAACTACTAGGCTACTGAAAGTAACCATACCAAGTATATTCACAAATGACGGCTCAATTTTTTCAAAAATACTGTTGATTGTTATAAAACAGTGAATATATGGTAACAAATAATGATTATATATTATACATATTCTAATTTATTTAAAATATTAAACATATTATGTATACTAAAACTTTTATCAGGTTTAACATTTTATTAACATTCATTATTTATACATTGAAAGCATGCATTTCGACTGTGCCGCTTTACGATTGCGTGTCATGACACTTCGCCAAGGAACAGGGTAACCATATACTCTGCTATGAAAACAGATGCTTGTGGCGAATACGGTGGTTTGATTTTGTCAGGAACTCGGAGGTAAGAGAGCGGACGGACCAGCCTCTTATTACGTCCAAAATAAGAAGGCGACGATGGACCTGGTTTGGACACGTGCTGTGGATACCCCAGGGAAGTCTGACTCCTGCCTGTCCCTTCTACCAACCAGATGGATTCCGTCGCCCTGAAAAGCCGCTGATGAGCATCCATCAGATGTATTCGGCGGAGCTACGGGGTACTGGGAAGAGCTGGGAGGAAACGAGAAGACTGGCGGGGGACAGAGAAGCTTGGAAAAACCGCGTGATCATATTCTTCGAACAGAGAGCGGATTTGGTTTAAAAAAAACGTTATACGTATTATATGATATGTATTAAAATCACTATAATGAATTTACGATAAAATTTTTTTACAATTGAATCTTTTATTGTTAAATACTTTTTATTTATAAAAGATTTATACGACGCAGTTTACGACTTCTCTTAAAAATAAAATAAACACTAAGGTGGCTATGTTTGATATCTTTGAAGAGAAAATAATTTCAATCGTGGAAAAATACAGTCATTTTATATTTGAAGAATAGTTTTTTTTCTGGAAAGAATTGTGTTGTGTTCATGATTCATATGATATGAAGATAATTCGATATACGTTTCCTCTATAATAGGATACTCGTTAGTAAAATGGGTGGTGTTTCGCCATACAGGCCGTAAATATTTTACCAAACTGATAAGTAAAAGCTACGCAAGGGAAAATTTCCAATCTTTTCAGCCGTTACGGTTGCGATAGCAGGCGGAAATGCGTGATAAGACGCAATCCATTCTATCTTTTCACGGCTATCAAGTCATAGAATTGATGTTAATTTATAAAGTTTACAATCATTAATTATACTCTGGAGTTTTAAGTGTATAATTTCGCTGAATATATTTTACAGACAACACATGAAAACAGTTGGCTTTGCGCGTTTATCATTGTTATAAATTTATTGTCTAATTTAAATACCGTACTTTCCATACAAATGAAAAAAACGAGTTTATCAATTTTTAATCGAAACGATAATTCATATAACTATAGTAAAATTATTACCATATATTCCCCATTATAGACATATATCATTCAACGTGAAATAACAAACAAAACCGTATTTCGCTTAATAAATTAATATTCTAACCTTTTATTTACTATCCAACATAATACTACGCATTCAACAAGAGCAAGAGTATGAATGTATGGTCAGTAAATTTGCGAAATTTCCCAGTTGTATTTATTCCAAAAATATTGAATTCATTGAATGTTTATCTTTATTTCATTAATTTGTTATGCTTTACATAGACAGTTGTTCGTTTTTGAAAATTAAGTCCTGATTTTTTGGAGCTTTTAAAAAGATTAAAAATATCCTTGTCGTTTTCTTTGTCGATAACATGAACAGAATAGAAGTCTAGTAAATTTATAAAATAACTTTCAGTAAATGGCTAAATTGAAAATCCAATTTCACCCTAGAGGAATCCAATCATTCGCACAAATAATTCGATTCCATTCCTCGTTCCTTTTACATTAAACGTTGTTTTTCGAATTGCGTAAAAAATACAATACGGCGCTTGGAATATTAAGTATACATAATCCTATATATAAAATGTTTGCGTCGAATGCGATCCAAAAAATGCCTACTAGAAAAGCGTTATCGAGCGGTCATCGCCCCACACTACACACGAGCCGCAATATATTGCCTCAAATAAGCTGATTTGGGTATAGTTTGAATGCAATATAAACTCACAAACATCTTACATAAAAATAGCGCAAAACATGTTTTTAACAAATTTTTTTTGTTCCTTAAAATATGTATGTTCTTTGGAGGTTTATTTTTTAAATAATGAAACTAATTTGAACAAGTTTTTTTGGTTTATAAAATACGTAATAAAACTTTTACAAATACTAGAGAAATATTTCGACTTGGTATAATCATATTCCTGCTTTTGAGTATACAATGATATATTATAACGTAAGAGATGAGAACGTGTGGCTCTATCGAGAGTTTTTTTATATTTTGTTTTGGTTTAGAAAGTTAGGAACGAAAATACTAATATAAACATAATTAAAATAAAATATTGTTATTTTATGCATAAATCCTGAAATGTTTTTTATTGAAATCAACATTTGAAAAAAACTATTAAAAAAACTACGACACGTGTTAAAAATACTGTACTTCAGTAATATCCCGCTGAAACTACCACTCGATTTTATCGCAATTAATTTGGAGCTTTTTCTCTCACGAGAGAAATGAAGCGGCAAAAGGCTTCACTCGCACCGTAATGCACACAACCTCCGAGTTTCTCGACAAACGGTAGGCTATTTAGGATGACAGATCCAAACCGCCGGGTCGTGCGTAATAAATAGGTGCGCCGTACCCTCAGCGGAAGTTCGCTTCGGTCGCTCGCAGCTTTCGAGAGCTTCGGCACAATGCGACTTGATGGTTTCATAAATTTCAGCATGTGTTCTGAATTGCTATTTGCGCGCGATTTAGGTATAGCCTGCGGCTCTATTACGGAGACTATAGTCGTGTCACGCGGTGTTTATGTGTTGACAAATAATATGGAGCTCGTAAAGCGCTCCCCCCTCGCCGCTAAGATTCCATCCATTATGGAGATAAAATTAGGAAGAATGGATTAACTGAGCCGTTTTATGATAGGTCTAAATTAACATTTTTTTTATGAAGCATCGCGACGGGGTGATCGAAGATTTTGGATTCCATAAGAGGTCATAAAATTATTTTCTTCTTACACAAGTGGATCGTAAATTTATCATTGCGCTTCACACAATAAAAACCATTTTTCATATAAAGTAAGCGAGATATTATCATATTATGTGGAAAATTTGTGGTACTTGTTTGATAAAAAATAAAATACAAATTACTCAGCATTTAAAAAAAAATATTTCATCCATTGATGGTTTCGATTCCAGAATAAGAACTTATTTATAATTGGGTTCCAATGATTTTTAATGTTAATAACAAAAAATATTTTGGTAATGAGTTTCTTATTTTTTCGTTTTAAATAGAGTTAATAGATATAAATGTTAAAAATATTTTTTTTTTATATTAGACCATTTTTATGATAAAGCTCTTAAGCGCGAACGTTTTAGTCAAATACATTTAACGAGATGGTCATTTTTGTGTGTAAACGTGTGCGAGCCAAATAAACATTTCAATAAAATAGCAACTGACGAATCGAACTGGAAATAGATAGGGTGGCGTCAGGTAGGGGGCATCTGTTAGCGCTAGCACGGGGGCGCGGTGGTGGACGGGCTTCATCCATCAAATGCCGAAATGAATTTTAATCAAAGCAGGAGATTGGAAATTACGTTTTCAAACGTGGGGAGCCTAAACGCATTAGCGCCCACCGCGCGTCAACTGAGGACCAACACGGCCTGTGCGATCATTGCAATAATAGTAATAATTGTTCTTGACAGGGTGGCTAAGATTAAATTGCGTCTCAAACGGAAAACGAAAACTCTTAATAGAATCTATTTTGTTATAATTAATTTTGTGACACTAAAATTTATATTTTTTGAAAAGGTTATTAAACGAAATTTATTGAAATAATGTAAAAATTAAAATAAAGAAATTGTTAATCGAAAGTAGGATCCATTTTTTGTTTTTTGTCAAACACAGGTCCTGCTAGAATACGAGTATTCTGTATTGGTTTCAGTGCTGATGTTTTGATATATTTTGTAAGTAATGTATGATAATGTAAAAATAAAATAAACACTATAAATTTTTAAAATTATTCTATAAATTGGACGCATCAAGGCCATATGAAATGATATTAATTTACGCTGTAAGCTTCCTGATTTTGTAATAACTCGGCACTCTTACATAGACAAATGACTGTCACAAGTTCAATTATATGGCTGGGGAAGCAAATTTCCAATCAATTTGGCGGAGCGAATTTGACTTTTAGTATGGAGTAATTTTACAAAATTGTTTCCGCTTCGAATGTTCGATGCTCACGTAACTTGCAGTAGATGACGATGAATATTATTAATATCTGCATATTTATTCAACGGCAAATCATATAAAGACAATTTGAATATTTGTACATAGATTAAATTATATATAGACAAACATTGAAGACATCATATGACGACTAAAACTTACGTCATAAATATGGTTTAGTTTAGTAAAAATGTGTATTTAATTTCGACATATTTTTAATAAGTTCGTGGGAAACAAAGACTTTGAATATTAAATGCATAATTATTTCTCTTCTACGTTATGCTGTCCACCTGATTAAAAACAAATTAATGATCGTGGTCGTTATTGTCGAAACTGTTAATGGGTTTTTCTGATGATTTGCAAGATTTTTCTCTTCTATATGTGAAAACTTTTTTGAAGCCAGATTATATAGTTTGAACTCTGGCATATTATTTATATACAATGGATCAGTATAGCGCAAAGTTTGGCGTGACTTATATTATAGTAATTTATACATGCATCGTTGGCAAGCTACTGACAATGATTGCATATTGAAATTTACTTGTTTGTTGATAAATACAATGTAAAAAGTATTTTATTATATTTTCGTGACTAGTTAATGAATAGATTCTGATTTTGAAATGACAGTTGTACCAACAAGAATCAAATAAACAACTTATAAATTGAAGAAAGAACTCCGGCCAGTGCAGTGGAATAAAGTTAATAATATATTATGTATTTGATATTTTTCTATGGCTTACATCGCAGCTTATTTTAAGAATAAATTTGTGGAAACGTTTTAATAAACTAAGTGTTTATAACTCGATCAAAGTATATCAAGGGCGTTAATAAAGTTTGCCCGAGTTGATTCAATATCAGATGAACATAATTGAACAAGGTTGTATTGTTTAGACTTAGCAAACCGTAAAGTTTTGTTTAAAGTTGGCACAGAAGCAATAGTTTGAAATAGTTATGATATTATGATTATGAGATCCAAAAGTGATTATCGACACCGGTCGTTGGTTCCTCCCCACGACACCGACCGCAGAGTTTCCCCAATGCACGCTGGCGCACACGTCGAGTTGATTATGTCAATAAATTCAAATTGTGTTGCCGGTGACGTTGAATTTGACAGTAAAATGTGTTTGTAATTGAATAGCAAGCCGGTAAATATTGGCAGTTTGTTATTTGTATGTCATCCATCGTCAGCCACGACGGTGGCACATATCATCAACAAATTGGAAAGCCTAATATAAACGTTATTTTTTTAAAATGTGCATCATTTGAGATATGCGAACTGTCATGGTATTTTTATGGTGTTATTAATAAAAATAAAACACCATTTCATCAAACGACCCGCTCAAAATGCTCGCGATGAGTGAAACGCGACCTGACCATTTGATGCAATTGTGAAATTGGTATAAAAATCTATTGTTAGAATACTAATCAAACAAAAGGACGTATATTTTTTTATCTTCATTTCATTAGTTGTAAAAAAAGATACAAATGAATGAATTAATTAAATCAAAACTGAAGTAGAAAAGTATTGATTTTATATCTGAAAGCAACAGGTTTGACAGCTTTTTTAATCTTATGGTCAAAGAAAGCTGTCAAAACATGAGGTTTTAGAAGACTTGGACATCTAAAAGACTTTGGCGAAGATAGCTTTAATGCGCAATAAAAAAAATAATGCTCAAGAAAAATATTAAGATTAACATAGATTCTTTTTTTATAATTAAGTGAATAAAACATGGTTAAAACGGCTCCCGCTTCAAACAATTGGTTAAATTAGCTGAAACCGTTACACATTTTGTTATAAAATTTTGACGATACTGAATTAAATTTTATGTAATGATATGCAAAATGCATTAATTAGCTGGATTATTCGAGCGGATATCTCGTAAATAACGTATCGGCTAAAACGATTGTGTTTGTAGCTGTAATTAAATTAACACATATAAATGCATTATTACCCACATAAAAGGTGAGAATGATTTTATAAAACTGTTTTTTTAATGCGCTATGAAAGATAATAATTATAATATACAGTACCCACACCACCGTGCATATAAAAATAGGGTGAGTAAAGAAATTAACTATTTTTAGTTTTCAATAAGATTTGATTCTTTATATGAAAATGTTTTTTTTTATATTAAGCGTAATTATTAAAATGAAGTATTCGAGATATTAATGAAGATTTATCATAAAAAATAATAAAACTGTTTCCTATACAGCTAACATAATCTAATTTATTGTCTTCAATAAAGTCAGAAACAAACACTATCGCCATTAAGCAATTAAATAATATGTTATTTATTCAATAAATAAATAAACTATTTAATTTTCGACTAATTAATACAGTATGTACTAGGAAATCAACTATCCATAACAAATTCATAATAATGCTAAGGTCAACTGAAACCTTTCTCAGGAATTATTAGATGCATTGTTAATCATCAAATGAGCACTTGACCAACTCGTGACTTGCGGTTGTATTACTAATGGCGTATGTTGTAAATATTTTAAGACTGGTAAATGATTGATTGCTTAAATAGTATATTTATTAATTTATCTGTACGTTTGGTGAAACAAACCAACAATGTTAATTATTAGTAATGTAATAATCGACACCAATATTTACAAAAAATTGCCAACACCTAGATAAATTGAATAGTAAACAAATTATAATTTCATTATTAAATTTGTATACTAAAATCTACCACTAAATCATTAGGAAGATATGGACGTCTTACAATGCTTATTGTTTAAATATGTTTTTATTATAATCTAGTAACAAACTATCGGAATAAATTACTAGCAAAGGATAAAGTGAAGTGAAGGTAGGTTTTCAACAATTGTATATCTCAGATTGCTTACAGTCCTCAGGCAGGAAAACATATTACGACGTTGGAGACAAAGCAGTCTTCCACTTGGGTTTCAAATTTAAATACATAACATGTTTCAATTACTTATTGTTAAACGGTCAAAGTGTACCCAATATACAGCTGTTTGTATTAATGTTTTAATTTGAATGGAACTATCCGAGAAAAACTAATAAACAGTTTTTTTTTTTTTGTTTGAACAGAAAATAACTTGAAACATTATTACAACCTGTGGCATTGTTCTACATTTTCCCTTAATCTATTTTAAAATTCTCTACCATAAAAATGAAAACGCTGTCTTTTTAGTCCTGCGAAAAAAACAAAATAAACTGTTTCGCCTTTTTTCTGGCAAAATTATTTTACAGTGCGCATAAAATATTGCGTCACGGTTTCGTCGAGCCGGAAGTCTCGGACATAAATCATAGCAGAGGCTCAAAGGTGGCGGAGGGCCGCCGAGGTGGAAATGTTTTGAAGAAGATGATACCTGGTGGGGTGAGGTGGAGATCCTCGAACGCCCGAGGAAGGATATGTCATATGAATGATGATAACACACGAAAATTTGTGTCGATGACAAAAAACGTGGCATCACTACAGAAAACAAACGTCGATACTAATCGTTTAGCGGCATTTTTCATATGATATTTATGCCGATTAAATTTGTATAAGTATTATATATTCCAAAACCACATAAACAAAATAAGTACTTGTTTTTGATTAACGCAATTAATTTGAATTTGAATGATCTAATGGACGAATGTTATTATTGTCACATCAAAACGCAAAATTTCATCGAAGCCGGCTCCAATTTTTTTTTAATAATGTAAAATAGAAATTGTAATGAAATATTAATTGTAAAATACCGTAGTCTCATTTGACGAAGCATAAAATATTTTTTTTGGATCTAGTTTTTCTTGACGAAAAATGATGTTAAAAAATCAATGGTTAATTAATGTGGTAATATTACCTCACATATTTCATGTCAATGTAGGGCAAAACCGTAACGCTAGTAAAATTTTCAAATTAATGTCACAGCTAGTTATGTCATGTCCGTGAGAAATAAAAATCCAAATCAATCGTATATCAAAATTTTGCGTAGGCCTAACGTGTATTTCATCATAATAAAAAAATAATAAAAACTGAATGTAAGCCGCGGTAGAAGTTCTTGCATAAGATGTATAATACGACAATTTGACCCGGGAAAGGGCTTTCGCAATATAGCTTAACTTATAGGAAGGTAGAAAAACGAAAAAGTTTCCCAAAGGGGCAACGGTTACATGCTTCGACTCAATTTGCTGAGGACATTAGGTAAATAGGCGGGGAAAGCTGCGTGTTTTGCGGAAATTCTAATGCATTTCTTAAAGAGAATATCTTATCTACAAATAAACAGGGTGACGTATATTGATAACAAGTAAATTCCAATTCCTATTTATTTCAGAATTACTTTTTAAAAGGTCGTAAATATAAATATTTATTGAGGGCTAAGAATGTACATTTATAAAATAATCATTTATATTACATTTTTAAGGAAATATTTACGAATCACTTTTAAAATATACTCAGGGTTTGGGTAAGTAATAGCAATCTTTTCATGTTTGAAATTTCATAACGAACAATTAATTTCTGATACGAATTGGATAATCTTATTTACTACATACCCACAATCAGTATTCTAAAGGGGATTTATTTAAATACTTTACTCATTCAAAGCCTTCGTAGAGTCTTAAGTAAGGTAATGTTTAGCTGGAATATACGCAGGAAAACTATGAACAGATTTAGACTGTACCAACTAGCAACCATAGAAATAAAAAAAATTAGGAAAAAGAACATTTTGCTCCACGAGAACTTCAGTAAGAAAATATAGGTAGATAACAGTATACCAAAAAATATGAGTATTTACAACTAAGCCATATATTTAAATGAATAAAAAATGTCAATATGCGTTATGTCGACTGATTGTATAACAAATTTATGTGTTTTTACCATTAAATTCTAAAAAATTAAGGTTAAGGACGGTAAGAATTTTGATTTGATAGTCTTTGGAAGATGAAGTACTATTTGATAAATACGTTATTTTTAAAAAAAAACTTACAACAAATCGAATAAGAATTTTAAAAATATATTCAGTATTTTAGAAACTATCAGACTTTGGCGATGATATATTGGTACTAGTTCCACAATTTTTGATAATTATCAGTACCTGTTTTCTCATTGCGAGTATTATCAACTGAAGATTGATACCTTAAAACGATATTTATTCGTGATTTCAAACCAATACACACAATCTTGTTACGAATTTTTCCATTACTTTTGTCTGTATACTGTGTATTTAAGGTAAAATAATACTTTTTGAAACACCTGGTGTAACCATTTTCGCATGATATGATTGGTTGGTTGGTGTCATGATATTATCATCTATTTTCTATTGATGGTTGACTATTTTAAGACGACATTAAATTGTATCAGAGTTCTGATACACGAACAGTCACGACAAACGCATATTTCAATAAAAAAAAACAATAAAGTTCGACATAAAACAATATAATCTATAAAATTGATATTGGTGATATAGGAAATGTTTTAACATTGTAAAATTACTTTATTTTCTGAGAAACGCGAAATACAACGAACCATAAAATAAGTTGTTGTTAGAAGACAAAATCACTAGTTTTATTAAGTTTGATTTTCCATAGTTTTTTTTAATCTGATGTAACATATTGAAAAACTTCTGAAAGGTATTCGCGAAGCACTTTCAAAAAGTTAAATCTCGGGAAATCTTTTCGGATAACCGTTTATAAAATAACGATAAATTAGAAAGTCAAGAGGGATCGCCCATTTTCAAGACATACTACAAACGCTTATCACGGAAAAGTTAATACTTTTATTTTCTAGTCTCATCAAATAAGCAGTTACGACAGGCGTCTTCCGCGGCTAGGCCCCGTAAAGAGCATAAAAACTCTCAAAGATAAAACAACACACCTGCCTTTAAATGTTTAATCAAGTGAGATTACATTACCTGTTTAAAAATTATACTTTTTTTAGGCTTTTTAACTTTAAATATGTAGGGGATGCTGGTAGTTTTTTTAGCTTTATATTTAAAGCTTTTTTGTTGCGAAATACTTCAATATTAAGTAAAAAATTGTAAATTTTTGAAAATAATTTTCTTCCAACCGAAAAATCATTAAGTTAAATATTACTTCAGACAATTTATTTAGATTATAAAGTTTTAATTTACTCATATTTATGATCATTCGTTGAATAAAAAATATTTTGAGGAAATGTTTATTTTTCCTTTTTTTATTACCATGTACGATCAAAACGTAGAGCATATGGACTCTTAATGGAAGTATTCCAACAGAAATTTTCTACGAGAATTTATAGTAGTCAGTTATACAACCTCTCTGTGTCGTAGACAGTAGGGATAGAAAGATAGGGCTAAAACAATTAGCTAATCTCTCTAGGTACGCCCCGTTTGTAGGATCGGATGGATGGGAGGGAGTTCTGACTTATTCGTAGTATGTATCGTTACTGTTCTGGAAGAAAACACTAAATCAAAAAAATTACATATAGAGTTAGATATACCAAAAGGTTCATTATTTCAAACTCTACCATATGAAAGAACAAACACTTATTTTTATAAATTATACTTTTACTTAAAAACGGTTTTCTACAATCAAACAAAATGAAAAATGTATAGCATTTCAAACATTTGATAAACTTCAATGTTCAATTACTCAAAAGTAGTATATTTCAGTTAGTGTCGTCTTCCAGATAAACGATGTATTGATAACTAAAAACGCAATATATTTCAATACAGGATTGAATTATGAAATAAAGAATCATATAAATAAACTTTAAGCCTTTTTATTCTTAATTTAAAAAAAGCAAATAATTTAAATTTTGAACGTTTCTGTCTTAAAATAAGTTGAATTTTAATGTGACATAAGATATGCTTTATTTTATTTACAAGAGAAGCACAATTGACATTGAAAATAATATATTACAATTTTAATATATATTATACAGTAGCAAGGTCTATATAATATATAGTATGGTCTTTTTACGTACCTAGTTAAGTTTGGCAAAAAATTAAATGGTCAGAATTTAAATCAACTTTTGATCAGAATAAAAATATGGACGGTCTGAATAAAAGGTTCGATTAGAAATAGTGACCATAAATTATTTATTCTGTCCTCTGTAATTCTGATCGATATATTATGACCATTTAATATAAATTCTGACGAAAGTAATATAAGTTTTATCAAATGTATTAAAATTTATGACCGAAAATGAATTAAAATTGTGACCAGAAAAAAGCGAGTCGTTAAGTTACGTTAAACAGTCTCATAATATTCAAATTCTACGGAATTATTTAGAAACATTTTTAATTCAAAATAAGAATAGAATGGCACTGCCTATGAAAATTTTCGCAGACAATGTGTAAAATTGTCTTTTCTACCTGGCTGTGTTTTTTTTTGTCGCGAGGTCGCCTCTATCAGATGGGGCGGGAGATATGACCAGTAGACTCCCCGTGCTCGTTTGACAGCTGTTATTGCACAGTATGTTCAGCCCATTGTGACTCAATTTGCATAATTAAACGGGCAGAGTAGCGCAGCATAAAGGCGTTATCGTATTCAGTTATCGGATTTAAAAATTTTCCATCCTTACACGACCGCCAATTGTCATGGCATGGGATCGGATAATGGCCCGAATTATTACACGTTTTATTTGCAAAATCAGCATTTAGGGTAAATTCAATTCGTATTGCAATCAACTGAAGTGTTCGATATGTAATTAGTTTATTCATTTTCCATCGTTAAAAATAATACTTAAAATAAAACAAACACAATTCAGTTTTTTGCTCCTTAGACTACGTCAACTAGACTACTAAAAAAAACGTTGATTTTTATAATATATTGCCATAGTTTAGGAGCTATAATATTATTTCTAGTATGTACTTATTTAATATATAAATGATTCGCTACTGCATCAATATTATCTAAATAAAAGCAGTATTGATTTTTGTATGTATCCGTCACAAATGTATATGTCACAAATAGTCAAATTATGAAGTACTTCGAAAACTGTTTGACTGTAATAAATACGTGAAATAATATCATTTTAGAAAGTCATGTGCAGTAAACGGGTATTTATGTTATAAATTAATTGTAAAGTAAAGTTTATATTTTAATGCGTTTTTATTGAACAGACATGATTTTTTGATGTTACTCAAACAAATTGAAGACTAGATTATCATTAGTTTGTTTCTAATAATAGAAATAATATAATATCTAGTGCCAGAAATACCATCATAAGCTGGCGTCTTGAGAAAGAGCTGGAAAAAATACTCCAAAAGAGAGATAGTCATATGATTTTTTATGCCACGAATTACGATTCCATAAACGACCAATGAAAAAAATTCCCAAACAAGAATTATGTAATAAATAGTTGATGGCTATTCCGGTATTATATCAGGATTGATGATGGTGTGACGATAAAAAATAATGTAAATCTACTCTGTTAAATTTTAATTTTGCGTAATGAGGTTGTACCAAGCAATAGGATGTTTATTTGAAATTCTGATACCGGAAAACTCTACGTATTACGTCCGTGTGTTGCAAAATATTTCCGAAATTGTAATGGTGTTATTGTTTAAACTGCAACAATGCAAGTGCTGCAAAAATGAATGTTCAATTATTAAGTGAATAGCGCGTCGTGTATTCAAATGCGCTATTAACTAATCACAGGCGCGAGGGATGGCAAACGAGAATAATAAAGTCTAGAAACAATTGAGGATGACGAAGCCCGCGCTGAGACTATTGTGTGATACATCACCGGCTTGTCAGCGAAACGCGACCATTGAATGGGACACGCTGCCGTACTGTAGTACAATACCTATGTACACTAGCTGTGCTACTGGCACCTGAGGCAAATAATACTCGAGGCATTATGGAAAACATCGAGTGACAAGTAAATTAAGTAAAATAAAAAATAATTTTAGTCACCCAATATTAAACAATAATTAACAATAGTTTCTTATTTTTTTTATCACAAATTAATATGAAAATACCCGTCAATAAATAAACTAATATTCATAGCGGAGTCGTCATATCTGTGTTACTTAAATAATGCTATGAAATTTAAATTTTCTTCTAACAAAAAGATTTAAAAATTCAATGGTAATTTCAAAAACAAAACTATTTATTAATAAGCTTCAAACTAGAACTTAAATACTGTAAGAAAGCGTTGTTTATACATAATGTATCATATTTTACGTCGCACAAATTTTATGTTTTACTCGTATGAAAAGGATTTATAACATTACGATAGTGATGCTAATGAACATAATAATTGCATACTTTATCTCTATAGAATTAAAATTTAAAACAACATTTTTTCAGAATGATAGTGTGTACGTAAACAGTATTAAAGTTTGCCTTTTATACAACACGCATAATATCTATTATATTTATTTAAGAATTTAAGGTTTACAATCACTGTGAGTTTTCAGTTTGAATAATCATATTAATGAATATACTGAATGTTTATTTCCATATAAATAAATCAAATATGAACAAATAAAGATGCAGACCGCAAACTCTGATTTGAATTTTAACGACGAAAATTTGTAGCTTGGAATGATATTTATCATAATAAATAAACAAAATATTACTTTTTTTTAATTCATTCTATAATCAGTAATTTTTGACACATTAATTACCTATCTTTTATTATACTACGAATTTTCAAGTTAACCACGTTTGATTTGCACCGAATCAAATGCTAAACTGTAACACACGTCACGTATTTATTACGGCACGTAAAATTTAATTTACTTCGTGATTAGATCATCAATTTTAATTCAAACAGCGGCATTTAATACCGAATAAAAACGTGATGAACGAGTTTAATTTAGCCGGAGTTTGGTTAAAACCTGAGCAAATTGTGCAGAAAATATTTCAAAATCAAATTAAACAGACGAGTTAATCCGTGTAAAGACAAAACAAGAAATATGCTAATTCATTAAAAACACCACACGGGTTTTCATGTCAAGCTTTCGCGTCTGTAATTAGAGTAAACAAAGGTGGAAATACCAGAAAAGCTAACTTCGGGTAGGCGAAGGCTGCAAAAGTTTTTCGAATGGCCAAAAAATTATAAGATAATATAACCAGTCGATTCTAAAATGTAGTTATGCAAGTTAAAGCGCATACTAAAAATGGTATTTTTATTAAATATTTAACATTATCATACAACTTAAATTCATAAATTAAAATTGATCTTTTCCTACACCTCGTTGGAATAAAATACTATTTAGGCTTTTAAGAAAATGAAGATAGTATTTCTTCATTTAATATGAATCAGCTACCCGGTTTCTGAACGAATAAAATATATTTGTATGACGTAATTTATGTTTTTTGGTTTTTAAATTTCATTTATGTATTATTTTAGTTGGTGTTTGACGGATTTTTTCATACCTTATTACTATGAACAGCAGTTCAAAAATAGAACAATAACTGTATTCTATAATTTAGATTTTTAAAAATTTGAAAAGACCTCACTTAACCTCACTAAAGTCTTTTCAAATTTTTAAAATACAATGTTAATAATAAACATACTACGTGAAACGGGTCGTTTAGAAATAATAATAAACCCATAGCGTCCGATATTTTTGGTACTCTTTATAAATTTAAGACTACATAGAATACATTTATTTTTGATTAAAGATTATGACATTTTTGTATAATAATAATTTTACTTGAAAATATTTTGGCTGGCACAGTGCAGCGCCGAGTTGAATGAAATTGTCTTGGAGCAGCAGGAGCAAAGCGCTGTGGCTGTTATTATTAAATTATTATCGCATGTTTTTCAGTCTCTTCCGATTACGTCAAAGCATTCATTTATAATAATCAGGCAGGTAGCAGATATAGCACAGTATATACGTTCATCATGGGTACACTGAGAAGCAATCTCTCCCTAGAAAATTATCCTCTCATACTCTGGATAAATAATTATTGTTTATACTTGGTGATTGCTAAAAGGATAATATAATCGGAAGCGGATAAATTTGTTAGATAACTTGGATGGACATATGCAATAGAAAATTGAATATTATTGTACAAATGATTAATAAGGATACATTCTTTTTGATCTCATAAATGTTTTATGCTGTAAGCACATATTTATAAAAAAATATAATTTGTTTGCGACGTATTTAATATGTCAGATTTTGACAAACAAAAGAAAGACGATTAACGCAATTTAGATTTTTTAACCATGGCTGCTACCAACATGGAAAAAATTTACTGCTTATGAATATTTTACGAAAATTATTTATAATTTAATTGCTCACTATCTATCTTTTGAGAAGTTACATAAATAAAGTAAGCGTAGGTAGTTAACTAATGGTGAGGTATGAAAACAAACAAATTTGAATGTCAATCCTGTAGTCTGATAATCAAAGTTGTTAGTCTTTCGTTCCCTCGGTTAGGATGTCATGAGTTTGCATCTCGAAAATTTATTAAAATCACAAGACATCACTATTAGACAACAGAGCGGTGGTCAAGTGGTCCCTTCTAAGAATTTCAAACTTTTTACACCACCACGAACCACTTCGCTCTCAAAGGTATAAATACTTAAATATAGATTAATTTGTTTACATTAATTTAAAAATAATTCACTTTAAGCAAATCAATTACATATATAGCATAATTTATTACATGTAATAATAATAATTTATAAAACGAAAAAAGAATTTAATTCTGTTAGAATTTAATATTTCGTAAAGATAAATAATAGTAATATGTAACCATGAGCATTATATTCAGAATTAGAATTTCATTTTTTCATTTCGAAATACCAAATATTAATATTCTTTACCCGAAAACAATTTCAAGGGCATAGTAAAAGAAAGGTAAAGTAAAAAGCTCTCATAAAAAGCACCCTGCTCTCCATGTAAGTAGAAATGCTTTGGTAATGAATTCCATAAATAATAATATATTGTTGTAACCGTAGGCCTCTAGTTCAGTGACTTGCTTCTTGATAATTTTTGTCCAAAATTTGTAGTATTTGTGACCAAGTTTATATGAAACCATGTTTATATATTAAACCTAATGAAAAAGGAATGCGTCCTTATGTACTGTATTAAATATTGGCAGCAGTTATTCATCGGAATTTCGGTGTGTGTTGTGAAAATCATATTTTATTTTATACTTGTTGTTGATTTTATATCACTTGGTGTATTTTAATTTTTGAATAGTTTTCACAGCTTTACAAAATAATTACTGTTAATAGGTTTAGTTTATAATAGTTAAAAGGTTTTAGATATTATATTTAAGCTGTTGGCTTCAAAATTAAATATTAAAGTGAGGAAAAAAGTTTTAGAATGAATCAAATCTGGCCGTGTTAAAATTTTTCAAGTCTTAGTGCTTACATAAACAAATTCAAGAAAACGCGACAAACGCAGAGATGTGCTGAAGAGAGTCAGCTATGAAAACAGTCTGGTTTTCTTAACTTTATCTCATTAAAAATTAATTAAGTAATACGAAGGAATTAAAATACTCAGTCATAAATAATTTTTTCTGCGGAATAATAAATTATGAATTTGAAAGTGAGAGAAACAGACATTAGTTTAAATGAAAAAAGTTTCCCTTTTTTATAAATACATTAAAAAATTAAAAAAAGTTTCGGCTGCCTAGCCGATGAGGAAAATGTTTTTTTATTTTAACGAGTGAAATGTGCAGTCGTTTCCAGTGATAAAGTTTTTTTTTAATTAAGAAGATATTTCATTAAGATAATAGGCTGATGATACTATCTCTACTGGCATCTAGCGTAAAAGAAATTTCACTTAGAGGTTCGCTCTTTAAATTATTTTTGTGAAAGACATTGATTTATTTAAGAACAGTAAGTGCTAGAACATAAAAAATAAGATTACGTCTTTTAAAATATGTTATTTGGTTAAGGTAAATTGTTGTGGTGGGAAACCTGTACATATTTTATATTACGTATTGAAGTAAAAATTGATCGCTTTAAAAATGCGTTGCTAGGTATAATACACGTTTCTCCAAAATCAATTGTGTAAAGAAAGTATAATACTATCGTTGCCGAAAAAAAAATGTAAGTAATATTTTTTTTGTGGCAATAAAATAACTTTTTTGATAATTTTGAATAGCATAATATTATAAAAAGCATTAAAGGTAAAAACCGTATTCGACATTTGGAAAAATGTCATGAAAACTTGTTCACTACTAGAGGAGTCATAGGTCAAATATTATCTATCGACGGTATTATATAAGACTCGGCATATTTGAATTAATCGAGATATTCCAAAAAATTGTACTTCATTAAAAAGTCATGATCTTTAAGATTAAAAGAATAGTATTGACGATGTAATAGTAGAATAGAGAATAAATTGTTGACAAAAAAGAAAATTGACAATGTTTCAATAAAAAGTGTATTTTAAAAACCGTCGAAAAAAGAAGATTACCAAAATGATATTGGAAAGTGAATCTCAAGCACAATGCCACACGTTTTAAAAATGAATCTCTAGTAAAGCAAAGGTATTTATATGACACGTATTAACACAACATAAGAAAGCCTGGTTTAAGAGAGTCAATTTAAGCCAAAATAAAGAATATATTGTTGATAAGTTAAAGCATTATCTAGCATGAAATACAAAATATTATGTTAATGACTGAAATTACGATTAAAATGAAGTGACGTGAGAAGCATTAGAACAGCGATGATATCACGTCAGTGTTTAACATCATGACTGGTTTGTGATTTATTTCATCGACATTATCTGAAACTTCATGCAGACAATATGCCGGGTAATCCACAAGGAAAGCTCCTCATCGCATCGTTCAGCACGTCTCGAGATACGGCCACAGCGATTGCCTACTCTCTTCGCCACGGGCCGTGACTCTAAGAGCGACATAAGCTTGACTAATGACCTATAAATTTGAGGGAATTTACGGTAATCAGTCGACAAATTTTACAAAGTTTGACGTAGGGAAAAATCGCACGGCGCTTCGGGAAATTAGCAAGCTGATTAATAAGCATTACGAAAATTTATATAACTAGTGCGAACATGTTTACATAATTTATAAACCAGTTTTATGAAAATAAAATTAGAGTAAATTGACAGTTTACGGTATGCATCGACATTTAATTATAATTCAATCGGTGAACTATCCTTTTGAGAAAAGATAATCATAAAAGTTTTTATGGATTGAAAAAAAAGAGATAAGATAAAAAATGAAATGGTATGGTAAATCAATAGCAATTTATTATTCGGGTAATCGATCATTGGAATGTGGAACGGCAGTCTAGAGTATTGCGAATACAAAGATTCGTATAATATTAGTTTTCCATTTAAAACTAATTTTCATTTTTAAGATTTCAATAATTACTCTTGTGACGTCGTATTTCTTTGAAACATCAAATTGACTTAGTTAAAATGAGACAGCAAAGACTAAAATATTAGTGAATTTATAGAAGAAAAATAGTTTATAGAAATATGAACTGTGTAATTTGACGAAATATAATTATTATTTTACTCCTAATTTATGACCGCAATCCTGTAATAACGTTTTTTTAAATATTACCATTAAATTCATAAAATTTTATTTGCCATCAAAATATTTGTAAAATATTCAAAATAAAACGAACATTTTTGTAAATATAAAAAAGTAATTTTGTATTGAAGCGAATTTATCCTGTAAAATGGTTATTGGGTGTCATCAGGCAGACATTTTATTGCAGTCACATAAATGTTTAAAAAATGTCTCATAAACAAATTTGCATGTCAAAAATTCAAACATTTACGTCATATTTTTGCGCATTATTTATTGCCATGTTACAGCGTTCTAACACGACACCGAATTGAAATGGCGATAGGAATTTATAGCCAAACAGGGTTTTCCAAATTAGTAGAAATGGAAGAGCACATTCGGCGTTAATGCGTGCATTTCGAGTTTGGGATTGAAAAACACACTTGCTCGTTGTATGCGGGTTTACTAAATTAACGATAATTGAATGCTATTCATTGCGATTTCAAAAGTCAATATCAATTATAATATAGGGATATCTGATGTTTCTCAAATCGTTTCTATGAATTTAATGCAAAATTAAATTGTTTATATCGGAGGTATTTAATTATTTTGAGGGGATAAAGTATCTTTGGATGATGGAATTTCTTTACAAGCTATGTCATTTCATGTCCACTCGTAATATGGCGCATTTCAGTGCAAGTTGTTTTTAGTATCTGAATCAGTTCTCTCTCATTTCAGTGGGTTGTTAAGATAGGATAAAGGGTGGGTTATTAGGTATTTAAAAGCGAATAAGCGGTGAGTGAGAAAAAATGGAAGCATCACAGATAGCAATGTCTTAATAAGTTGAAAAATCAATTTACCAAACCGTTCACTTAAGTATGTGAGCGCTAGCTGTTTAATCATGTTAAGTATGACTTATTACCAGGGATATTTTACATTTGCTTGCAAGAATTTTATCTGTTAAAATTATTAATTTGTGTTTTCATATTATTATTAATACAATAATGCAAATTTGATTTTCTTTAAGCAATGTCATAAGGTCGTATATATTTAATAAAAGTAAAATGATATGACTATAATTGCGCAACTGATATTGCTAGAAATTGCAAAACGATTTGAATGAATTAAAGGGCTTATGTTTTTTTATTAACATGACAAACATTTTTTTATTTCCTATAAATCAGTGATACATAAAAAACAAAACGCTGTTTGAGCGAAATTAATCACGATTAAAATTATCGCCCAACGCTTCAAAATAGAATTCATTTGTTATTTTTATCATTTCAATCAGAGTTGACTAAACAACGTGTCGTTTTTAATTAATTTGTAACAAACGCGACATCACTACAGCTTATAAAGAGGCCAATTCTCAATGAATACATACGAGTAAAATCCTATTCATGTTCAATGATGGATATATAATGATTATATACACCATTCATATCACGATAATGTCATTTCAGTTAAAAGTGTTATTTGAACATCATACATACAATTATCTATACATATAAGATATACTTAAAAAAACTAATGAAAATTGAAGAATTAATGAAAGCTAAATTTAATAAAGGATTAACTTAAAATTTCGCTTAAAGTTCTATAAATAAGAATATTTTCGAATTGAATCATTAATCTTTCGTATTGTTCTTCTTAATAATATTAATGTGTATCTGACAAAGTATTAATAAGCTTTCATAGAATTATGTTCAATATTTGTTATCAAGTTACAAACTAAAATGAAAGACAAACATTTTCTAGAACACAACTATAACACACTTTGGTAATTCATAATACTGTGATTGAAATAGTTTTCAATAGAAGTGTTATTTCATGCTTTATAGATAAATTACCGTGCGATAATTATTTTCTACCGATATTGTACATGTTGACGTTAATTTATGGTAATGAGAAATATTGTTTGAGTAAGTTTTATTTACAGTTATATCATGTTGACAAACTTAAGAGATAAAGTAAATTAATTAAATTGGCGTATGTCAGATTTTTTATAGTTACAGTTTGATTAGTAATGGCTTCTATTTAATGAGACGGCTCTTGTAAAGCAGGTGTTTTTCATGACATATGACGTTTCGCCACATCGCTTTCAGTGTAAATGGACATGGGATGATTTGGGTACAGGGAACTAATTATAGAACAAACCACAGCATGACTAATGAATAAGGTTACATTACAATTGTATCATGGACAAATACAATGAACGTATTAATCAAGATGACATTTTTAATTGGATTTTTAGAAAGAACTGAAAGATAAAAAAATAATTTTATTGAAATATGGAAAATAGCGTGGAATGTTATTTTTCCCAATATTAAGTTTATCATTCGTCTAATGAAATATAACATACGATAGTCTCTTATCCAGGCTGATATTTTACAAAAGTTCAAACAGAAAGTCCTCTTAGCCATGCGGAGAGCGAGTAAACTGTTTTTATTTTGGTATACACTTCAATGCATAATGATTAAGCCAAGGGTAAATGATCCTAAGACAATCCTGGCAATCATTTGAAAGTGATTAATGCTTCTGTGTTACGGGATACTCACAGTAAGCTGTACATCCGTTGCGGATGATAGAGGGTACAACGATTAATACTATGGAAAGATAGATACTGGATAGTGGTTTAAAGAAATCAAATGATAATTATGTGTATGCATATATTTAAATCATTCTCGAAAACTAAATTTATGCTTAATTTATTTTTTCTAGAGATAGAAAAATTTTCATGTATATATTATATAAGACTCGGTTTATGCGGTTAAAGATTAATAATTAAGCTGCATGACAATATTTTGAAATCGGATATTCGAGGTACTGATCCTATAGCGTCGAAAATATAATTTTCTCCCGGCGAGTGCTGTTACATTATGCAACGTGAAATATAAATTATTTTCAACTAAATTGTGTAGTAATATTTCATAGCCAATTTATGATATATTAATTTAACTTTTTGGCTGACAAAATAAACAAATCGTCGAAGCGTAAAATGAGTTGTTTTGGAATATGGCCGACTGCAAACTTCAACGCTTTTCGGAATTGGCTCGCGCAACACTTTTACACTTTTTAGCGGCGCCATTTTATTGGGCCAATCATGGGTCATCCTAAGAGCACTTTCCAATTACGAGGAAAGCTTACACTGAGCATTCACATTAATAGACAAACAAGGACGTACAATTATACAATTATTAACGTTATTGTTATATATACTTCATTCAATTGTTTAATATGGAAGATTTTAGCTGAATTTTCTTTTAATTAGTTCTATCGGAAAGGAAAATTTTTGGATTACGTTATATTCTATTGGTAAAGAGATAAGTATAAAAATAATAATGCTTTACTAAGTGATGCTGTATTAACTGCTAATTCGTGTTGAAAATATATTGTATTATTATATTGTAGATACAAATTTAGTTAAATTTAATGCTCTACGTTCATAAGTTAATTTTAATATATTAACAGCTAACTCTAGGTGGAAATGCATTATATTTATAAAAATGGAACATATTTTTTCGTATTAATTAAAACGATTGTAAGCCATTCGGTTAATATTTTTAAATGTTAAATTATTGATAGTTTGTGTTACGACAAATATCAGCAGAAAAGAAGACTGGAAAGTAAATATACCAATATTTAACAAGAAAATCTTTCCTCTACGTTAGAGATATAAGCAAAAACACATTGACTGAAGAAAAATCTACTTTTTTTTATTATTCTTAAGTTTTTTTTGTAGTACATTTAACGCATTTAAATTTTACTATATTTATGACACGTGAAATCTGTATAATACCTTTAAAATTTTTGACATGCAACAGGAACGTTGAGTTACGAATCTTTCTGCCGTTTTGCTTTTAAAATTGTTGCAACGCAATCAGCTTTCTCTTCGAGTATACTAAACTGCAATTCTAAGCTTTGCACGTCACTGGAGACCAATTTACAAACTGGCGCGAGTATGTGCGCGTCAGGCAATAAAATTTCACGGGCGACTAGCTCAGGTCGCACGCGGTGTCTGTACGTGACCCACACGTCAGTAGTGCATATATTCCCATGCAATGATGTACGGACGGAAATACTCCTGAATGGTTAACTGGACATGTCTTCAGAACATGAGTTGCTTCAATTTATTCATTTGAATATTTTCTATGATATTTTACGACTATTGGAATCATCTCAAGATATTACGTTTTCTTACACCGTTTATTTATTATTAAAGCCATTATTTATATATTGTAGAAAATTATGTAATGTATAAATAATGGTATTAATAGATATTATGTTTAATTTTTGTCAATATTAGTCACGAAACTATAATATATATTACTATTTTAGATTCCCATCAAATTTGTGTACGAAAACATGCATAAATTTCGAGAGTTTGTGTATGTGTGTGTGAACTTATCGACTAACTAATTTAATATTTTATAGGACACATAAAAAAACATGACCTATGTAAAGAAACTTGGATTTAATTGTACTGTAAATTTTTGCTATTATTCGTCGCATTATAAATAATAATAAAAAATATGAAATATTTATTCTTGAATAAAATAAGAAAAGAATATTTTATGCAATCTTTCAATCTTTAATTACAAAGTCGTGTTAAAGTTTCAATCATTTGAGTTGGTTGCAACTGTGTAGTATATTTTTTTATCTTGTTATGCGATAAAAATTTATACCTCTATATCGTTTAAAAATGATGAATTTGTGACAAGTTAACACAATATTCATTGTACATGCAGTTAAAAATATTAATACATCACAAAAAGGTGAAAAACAAGCATTGGAAGTTATTAGCGACATCTATTTGGAAAATCGGCTTATGATATTGCTATGGCCGCTTTATTATCCGAGATAGATAAAGCCGGAATACAAAATAACCCAGCGAGTGTATTGTCACTATTGGCTATTGTTTTTGCATACGCGTAAATGTGTTTGTTTGTAACAGTTCATTGTTATATGCTTGGCGTTAGTACCACTCGTGTATGAGATTATGGAACGGACTCTATGAAAAACAGCCCCAAAGCTCTCCCAACGCAACGCGTCAAAAAAGGTAAGTCCCGATAGCGTTGCTGGGCTATTAATTTCCCGCAAATACTAAACGCGGATGTATTAAATGGTGGGGGATAATAATTTCAATCGAAAGCGTCAATTTGAAACGAAATTACGCAATTGTAAATAAAACGTTAACTGTAAATGATACATGCATCTGTCGGTCGATATCATAAATTTTGTATTTCGTTCATGATGTACAGTTCAATTATATATTAAAATATAACTGACATTGTAGATTATTATATAAACAATTTTATGATATAATTGAAATTGTGTGATTGAAAACTCATAGAACACATTTAAGATAGAGTCAAATAATCAATCTTAGTGAAAATAAATACCATAATTCCATATAGTAAATATTTAAGAATCTCTTCTGGTTAAGTTATACGAAAATAGTCGTATCGAAGAAATCCAGATGCAAAAGCTTACACGACACATTGTGAATCAAAATACTTATTTGTCACTGTCATCTAAATCAAATAAAAATATTTTTACCGAGGTATTAATTTGAATTTTTTACAAAATAAATCTGTTTATCAACTAGGTACTATTTGGTATACTACAGATTAGCGCTATTATAAGGAGAATGAGTTTAAATTGAATGTTTGTTATAAATGGTAGGTATGATAACAATAAAAATTATAATTTTGTTTAAAGTAATAAACATATTTACACTCGTAACGCTCGGATTAAATTCAAAAAGGAAAATGCTTTCTTAATTTGAACATCTAATATTGAAACAATTAAAAACAATGCCTGCAATAATAATTAAAGCTTTTTCCATCTGCCTCCTTGTATTCTGCAGCTTTTGCGTAGGTCACTCTTGTTAACAAGGTAAAGAGCGGCCAATTTAAAAGTGGTTCAAAATTTTACATGCATTTCGGGTAATTCTATTAAAGTTAATGTTTACTGCGCGCGGGTTTTCCCGGTTCGCCCAGGCGTGACCAACCTCCGACCGGAAAACATTACAGTAAAGGATGGCGCATTCTGAAAAGACCTGCTGTCGGTCTATACTCATGTATCTATTTATATAGTAAAATTATTTAGATATGACAAGTATTTTTAAAGTGGTTTTGTTAAAAGTATAAAGTTTAAGCAAGAACGCAAAATATTAAGTTGTTTATACTTTTTATAACCTTATAAAAAGGTTAACTCTTCCATGTTTCTAATACTAAAGTGGTCTTGATATTTTATGTTAAATTGAGAATAATAAACAAAATATGTATTTCGAAAATATACTGAAATTCAAATCTATTCTACCACTCCTTAAGGATTTATTTTATAATTGTTTTTTTTTATATTATACACCAAATGAAGGTAAAATATTCAGAATATAGTAAATAAAATAAAAGTAAAATGTAGCCATTAATAGATTTCTAATGGTCTTTAAAGACTGATAAAGCAAAAATATGACTACATTTCAAGCAGAAACGTTTAATCAAAACTGTTGTCCAAAAAATGAAAAAATTGAATGTAAGTTAAGGACAAAATTCGAAATCAAACTTTTATTGTTAAATTGATTAGAACACGTGTAGAATCCGTGTTTGTATGTACTTCTCTTAATTATTATTGTATGCTGTGCGCGCGCTAAGGACGTTACAAGCTTTATAAAATGTTGAAAAAGTTTGATACCTCGTGGATTCTGACGAATGCGGTAGGGTCCTTTGAGAGTTGGATGTACGACAAGCATGCATTTACGATGTTGCCGTTTCACGCCGCGAAACACATTTACTTTTAGAGACTGTTTTTCTTTTTCCCGCATTCCTATAAATATTTTCGTAGGCCATACAACAGCATTGTTTGAAATATTTTTAAATTTCGTTTTATGATTTGGGTGTGTTTTGATAAATTAAATAAAATGGAATCTGAAGATGCAATTCAATTTCGTAATTAAGTTATTTTTATCCAATCACCGTGGAGAAGCGGTAACGAAGCCCGAAAACGACTTAAAGTCAATTAACTATCAAAAAGAAAAAAACTGTTCATCAATTATTTCCAATCATAAAAAATGCTAATGCTTTTACACTCTAAGAATAAGGATGACTACATTTTTATGTTATCCAAACGTATTTAATAATAAATACGATTTTTAAAGTTAAATTGAACCCAGTTTACCGACTATCTTAAAAGCGTTTATGTGCTAAGGTTATGCTTGTAATTATGCCGTAGATGCGTCGTTTAATGCACTTATACTCAAAACATAACTGCGTGATTCTTAATAAATTTACGTGCATATAGCGTCTCAATAGCCGCAATATGATAACAATATTGTCAATCACCGTAAACACAACACACAGTGCGTAAAACGGGTAGTTGTTTACTCGGTATTAAGAATTTCCTTGTCATCAAATATGTATTGCTTTCATCATGGCTCCCTGAGACAATTTTAATATTAATTCCTCATAAACACGACATAACCGTCTGTTTTATCTCAGTGACATCATTTTATGAAACAGTGGTGTACTCATAATGGTCATATATAAAGCGATTCAAAACTAGCGATTTCAGCCTAACAAATTCACATTTGATTACTATTCGTATACAATATAATGAAAACACATATTTAGCATATATTTCCTGTTTTATTACCCACCAAAGGTTAACTATAAATGTATGGTCTCAATCTCAATCTTAATTTTAAATGAATATATATCTTTACGTTGATTTCATGCGATAAAATTTAATTTTATGAGGTTCTATTTCCTTATATAAAGGGCACAACGTGAAGTAGTATTTTATGTAATCTAAAGGAATATTTTCTTTGAAAATGTTTTTCGATTAATACCAATTACCAAATTTCAACACATATTTAATTCTTTTAATTATTTCTCATAGAAAAATTCTTTGCAGTGAGTAACTAATCCACTTGATGTTACCTTACTCCTCGAACTCCTAGTCTTCTTCAACTCGTATGTTGCAAAGTGTGATGTACATATTGGAAAATTGCGATAATGGGTGAACTTTCACGATGAAGCCAGTTCACGAGAATAACCAATGATTTTTTTATTAAAGATTGAGATCAAGTTTAATTTTGTCCAATATTATTTAAAGAAAATTTATCATATTTAGAATGATGTGGTTAATTTTTAATTGTAAAATATTAGCGCTACCTCAGAATAAAGAACAATAAATTTATTTAAATATTGTCGTTTAGATTTATTGAATAAATTCTTCAAAACATTTTAACGATAAGTAAGAGGAAATTAATCTTTGGTTGGTTTTTTTATTATTACCCTCATTTGGCACGCTACTGAATCGTGAACGTCAAAACTTGAATCGCCAATTACAACCTTCACCCTCTAAATTATTCCGTTGCAGAGCTCTGTTTCTGGTGTCGAGGCCAATGGGACAACCAAACAACTTGACACTGCTTTAGTATGTAAAATACGTGTGAACTGTATATGTGAATGTGCCAGTGTATATTCAGGACAGTAATTTCATACAAAAGCCGGGTGCACCGCACCCCTAGTGGAACCCAAGGATGTCAAGTTGAGAAATTATTAACTGATTAGGACAATTAAAAAGTGAACACACATTTGAATGAACACATTATTTTCAGTACAGTAAAGATGGCCTCTCTTAATTGGGTTAGAAAATTAAATTAGTTAAAATGTTATGAACCTATTCTAAATTGTCAGTATCTACTGGTCAATATGTTTGTGGTTTACTTTTATTAAGTCAGTAACTAACCATCATTGCATTTTTTATTAACTGAAAAAATAATAAGACACCTTAAAGAACTCGATACAGTTACTTCAATAAATGAATAAAACATTGGAAAGGGCATTTTGATATCAATCAAACTATCGAAAGTAATAACAAGTTTGTTGCACGACTTTATAAATTTAGCGTAAAATATTATTATATATATATTTATGTAACGGGGAGTAATAGATACTATTGTGTCATAGTTAAGACGCCATTATCGTTAATGTATTTTATCCTTTACTGACCGATTGATGAATTACTTCGTAGCTTTAAATATAATATGCACATAATTGTGATACATAAAACTTCCAAAAGATTTAAATAAATCATTTTTGAGTGCATGTTACACAAAAGCTTTTAAATAAACACACTGTCAAAATTTGTCTAATAAATAATGAGCTTTAGTATGACTGTAAATATTTTTGCTAAAAATATGGCCAATTTTCTTTTCAGTATCCTTAATTTAATGCGCAGTTGGGACAAGATTATCCTAAGGTATATCCTTACAAATGCGATGTTCTCAAAATCTAAGTGGTACACCTACACATGTACACCCATAAACCATTCACACCTCAAGCCGTACTAACACATTTACTACGTAAAAGGTTTAGCTGGCATAGATTGTGCGTTTTTGTGAAGCAGTACTATAATAATATATACGCTGAATATATTTCGTACGGGTTATGTGCGTTAATTTCGGAGTATTATTTTGTAACTTACAAAGTTAGCAGTTTTATTGCTTCACTGTTTTGTATAGTCGTTGTCGCTTATAAGTTTAAGTGGTAATTTATTGAACGTTATAGTATTGAATAAACTAGTAAAGGATTTGATATAAGTGAAAAACATATTTTTTATTTGAAAAATGCTGATAAAAATATAATAATGTACTGCGTTAATGAAGAGTTTTTAGTGAAAACTTGTATAAACTTGTGTAAACATTTTCCATGTTTCCAAAAGAAACATGGAAAATATTTCAGAATGGCGAGAAATTGTTTTAACACGACAGTGAGAAACATTAAATTATCAAGATATATTAAATATGTGAGTATAATTTGAAAGATGTTGAATTATTACTTCAAAAGAGTTCGTTGATGGCGCCTATCTACAATATATAAGAAAAAACCTTTGAAATGGTTTGCGTTACTAAGAATATTTTGAAAAATCACTATAAACAATTTTGTTATCACATGCATGCTGTTGTCGAGTTAGTAGATTACGCACAGAAGCTCTACGCAAACACCCTCTACGAATGTAGCCTTTACGCACACAGCCTCTATACACCATACGTATCATACGCAAAACGCAAATTAATAAAGGTAACTGCGGTGCGGTATGGTTGGTTTTATGATAATTACAAGTTCTCCCAAGGGGTGGCATGGGACGCGTTCGTCCGCCCCCGCTAATCCTCCCGGAACCCCCGTGCAGCCTGAGAGCGAAAGGCGGGAAAGGCAGAGTCGGGTCAGCCAGGGATATTGTCGCTCCGTTTGGGCCTATGATTAATGAGATTTTTTCACCCGGATAAACAGAAGTAGAAAAAACGCTACGTCCCTTTTCGACGCCGTTATCGGGCGTCGAAAAAAATATCAAAATAATTAAGCCGAGCAAAGTAGTGACGGCAGGGGTTGTTGTTAAAAAAGCTTCATGGTTATTGAGATATTTTAAAGTAATAGTAACTCTTTAATCTATAGAGTTTTCATTGAGAATCGATTGACTCATTTTTATTTGGTGTCGATCAAAACTGATTTTCTGTAACGAATTTAACACACATATAACAGTAGATGAATCATTGATAAAACATTGTTTTATAATATTTAATGTACGCTTCTTTCAAAATAATAAATGTTCTGTACACTGAAGTTAAAAGTGGGTGATATTTAAATGATACCCGCTCTAATAAAAAACGATTGCCAATTTAATTAGATAAAGTCACAATTTTATCTGTAACCATTTTTCATTAAATGCACAAAAGTTAAAATATATGTAAAAAATTTGAGCAGCATATCAATATCAGTGCCATTTTTATGCAACGTCAGTGTTATAAATATATAATAGTCAGTACGAGTAAGTAATTGAAATTTTTCTGCCAATGCTAAGCATATGTGTTGTTAATATTATACAATAAGGTGTTTTGTTCTAACCCTTCCTCTACTTTATGTTTTGTTTAATATATGCAGATATGTATTTACTAATTATGCAAATGAATTAGTTAAGCATTATGCAATTTTATTAAATCATTTGATTATTTAGCAATACATTAAAATAATTGTTTAACTGCAGTAAAAGTAGTATTTTCCAAACGTAACAATAACAAAGTTACAACAGTGTTTCCCAACAAGCACAAAGCAAATAATTTATAATATGAATTTTATTAATACAATATCATAAATATGAGGCAAAAAGCCACAAGCTGTTATGTTCAAAATCTCAAATTTACATAACTAGGATTTTTAAGTTTGTGATATGGGATATGATCTTTTAGTTAAATTCACACATGTCAGTTTTTGACAATTAAAAAAATTCATATTAACCATGAAATATCAAATCAGTTTTTGGTTCTTTACCACTTTAATAGGATAATAAAATTAGCAACACGGAGCTTAACAATTGAGCTGCTTCCATACAACTGTGGAAGCGCTGTGATTCTGATTTTGGATTAAGTAAATATACAATATGATTCACCGCAATGTACAATGTTTACTTGGTCGGTGCAGTTTGTTGAATTGCCAAATGTTTGGATGAATAGGGAGAATAATTGAAGGTTCTATTTGATTTTATTAAGCGCGAAGCAAATAATAATTGCTCTGTTATTTAAATTTCTCCAGCAAGCTCTAATATGAAGAAGTTTGTTTCAAATGAAGCGGTTTCACTGTGGGCCGTAAAGTTCGTGCTTTGAATATCATTACCAAGAAATCTTGTGTTGCCTTGTTAGAGTTGTTTAAAAAGTCATTTTTACTGTAATCATTTTTATAACTTGACTCTCAAAAATTGAGGGTGGGTTTCTTAGCATTTAATTTAATCCTAAGCATTCTATGAATCCACCAAAGATTGCAAATTTACATCTTTGAATATTCACACAAAGTTTTGTTTGTTGAATTAACATTTAAGAAGAAAAACATTGAAGTTGTTTGAGGAAGTAGGAATTGTCTTCGTTTATGATTTTGAAAAATAAAATAAATTTATTCTTTTACAAAATCAGACACAATGATGAAATACAAACCACAGTAACAAATTTATAACAAGTAATACACAAAGAACATAAGTATTATAATCTGAAATTGTTTTGATAGCAAACTTGAAGTTAAATTAACATGCAGTACTATTTGTTTTTATAATAATGATAAGAATATTGAAAAATTGATAAAAACTTGTTTTTTTATTCAGATATGACTTGTTCTTTTATTGAACATTTATTTAATAAAATATTGACAGGTGACATAAATTTTTTAATAAAATTTTCCCCGGAAAGGTTTCTGAGAATCATAACTATAAAAAATGAGGCAATAAATAACAGAATATGAGTACATTCAACAAAAAAGTATAAACAAAAAAAGAATAAGGCCAAAGTAACATCGCAAAAATATGACTTATTAAAACACACCTTTCATACGGGCGTCAACTTTGAAAGGCAAAAAAATACTTTGTTTTTATGCCATATGGTTTATGGAAGAAAACAGTGGAGCGTGCGTACGTTACAACTTGTTACGGTCGAAGAATAACATAGAATCACTTTTTTATTGTATCCTCTTCGAATATATTATTACACAGGCATTTTCAAAAATTCAAATGCGCCGTAAGGCTGGGCCAAAACACAACAGGTGTGGATAATAATATTCCTAATGATAAATACGAAGTAGGCGGGGGAGAGATTTCCCGAGCGAGGGGTCTGTAGAGAGTGCGAGAGAGTGGTATGCCCAGTAGCGTTCTGATAATGAGATTAAGGGATAAATTAGGCTGAAAAGTATGTAAAAAAAAAAGGTTTTCACTAAGCTTCATTATGATTTAATTCCAATAATAAGCTATCAATAAATATTGAATATTCCATTGAGTTTTTAATTGCGACTAGTAGGCTTTATTTTCTATTTCGTTGAGTTGGATCTTTAATTCAAGTGGATAATGTTTATTATATTAAATGACTGTTTTAGATGTAATATTTTTATAAACCATAGAAATTCATGGATAATTCAGAACAGAACAGAGTAAAAACAATATTAATTTTTTAGTTGTAAGTGAAATATATCCGAATGGATCATGTAACATGAAATTAAAATATTCGCATTTTTTTTTCAAATATAACTAGCATAGCATGATAGGCCCAAAAGAAATCTGTTTGTACATAAGAAATTTAACACTCCAAAATGAGTGAGTAGATTAGGGAAACATACTAATTGAAAAAGTTCTTCCGAGAATTACTTTACTTTAATAATAAATATAATATAACTTCTCGGTCATAATAACTAGCGTCGTGTAGTTTATGGATAAAGAGTAAAGTTATCAATTTCTGACTACTTGAATATTTAAGTTAATTTATTTTAAACTGTTGTAGGCGGATAATTCGTAAAATGAGAATATTACTGAAATGCATCTGTTAGGTACACAAGTAAAAGTAATGGTATTTTGAATACGCTACTGGTTCTTATATATTGTGTTTGCATAGCGAGAATGTTCATACAACAGGGACGACAATTATACAGGCCATATTATCCAGAATTAATCCCTCAAAACGGCAATGTCGGTTAATGCAAAACACATCTCGGGGGAGTGAGCTCGCTTGCCAAATGCTCGGTCAAAAATATCGCAGTCAAATTCTATTGTTTAATGTGCAGTGGACGCTTTGAGAATTTATTATTAAATGGAGCCATTTAAAATACGCGACATGGTTCGTAGAAATTAATTTATCCTACTTTATAACAAAAGCATTTTAAGAAGATTTTCGTTGAAACTTCTTTGAAATTAAATTTATCATTGTTTTAAAAATGTAAACCAACAAAAAAACTTTATGAATATTTTTTCCTATTGGTAAACCTTAATATTATGTGAAAAATTACCGAAAAACATGTTAATTTGATGATCACAACAATCTTTATATCGACGGTGTTTTAGCCAATTGATGTAACCCTCAAAATTGAAAAAAACTGTCTTCACAGAAAACATTATAACGTCGTTGTTCTGGAAGAAAACACTAACTGAAAAATACTAGTTCTGAGTGATTGGACTTTGAAGTTTGTCAAATGTTTGAAATCCCATACCTTTTTCATTTATTTTGTTTGTACAAAACTGTTATTAAGTAACGCTGTGATTTATTAAAAATAAGTGCGTTCATTCATGCGGTAGAGTTTGAAATAAGGAACATTTTGGTATTGCTAACTCTATATGTAATTTTTTCGATTTAGTGTTTTCTTTCAGAACAACGACGATATAGTGAGTTACATTATGAATCTTTGAAATGCACTACAGTATATTTTTATGTTTGCAGATACGGGATTAAGCTTAGGGAATGTCGATATTACAGTAGCTTACATCAAGTGGCCGGGTCAGAATTTTTAGGCCTAAAACCAGTATAAAATGATGTTTCCCTTCCAAAAAGTGGTCAATTTATTTTTCTAATTTACATAATTTCGTCGAGACCTGCTATGTCGTCTTTAAAATGAGATCATTAACTCATTTACGTATATTTTGAGGGTTACATCAATTGCTCAAAACATCGTCGATATAATAACTGTGAAATCAATATTTTAACAGTTGTTGGACGAATCCATCTATTTTTTTTTGTATAAAAAAGCTTTGAAGGTTTCAAAATACATAAAAAATATAGATAAGTAGTGTAAAAATTCATTATGTAGTTGAAACATTTATAAATATATGAGAGATTATTATGAAATAATATTGAATAAGTGTTGAAATTGTTTTAATGTTCAATAATTATGCTAACAATAAATATACGTGGAGTATTTTTATGACAAGTTTTTCTGGTATTTATCGATTGCTTTCGTATGTTCTCTTCGATGAAACCATTTCTGCATGATGACGTCAGTGCGTTTTCAACGCTTGTGGTAAAGTATGCTACTATACAAAATTAAAACCACGCGTTGACGTTCAAATGATTGATAATGGATCCAAAACCACGAAATAACAAAAAAGATTAACCTTCCTGTTTTCATGTTCAAAATTTCTTCGGGTCTCATGCAGTCACATTTCGTTTCCATGTGGGTTTTGTCATATAAACGCATTTATAAAACGATATCAAAAAGTAAAATACGGTTTTATGTAGTATTAAGTAATTATTTTACGCTGTGAGCAAAACCTGACATACATACAATCAAACTATGCCAAATTATTGAAAGACGCAAAAATAAAATTGTTCATAGCAGAACAAGCTCGAGACATGTCTTGGTATTTTTGAAAAAAAAAACGGTTGCATACGATACGTCATTAACATATTATAGTAGTCGTTTCTATACTATAATTTCGTATTTTTCTATGGTAAAATTGACGAGGTTTTTAGATTATCATTACACGAAAAAAACGGAAGCTACAATGTATTTTTAATTTTCAATTATATGTAGAACTATTTTATTTACAAATAGAAAAATTTTCATTGACCTGTTTCACAGATAATTTAAAGGTTTAAATTGTGAAGTACATTGTTACACCATAGATACGAAATACTTAAAGAGATGAAATACGAAAAGGATCGAAGTTTGATGTTTAATTCTTAGAAGTAAATTAACTATCGACTTCTAATATGTATAAAGCAGAAGTATTATCGATAGATGTTGATGAAAAATTGTTTGAGATTTATGGTTCTTGGATGCGAGATTATATTTTCTAGTTAAATTCAACGAGTTAATTAAGTGAGGGAAGTTCTATGATAAAAAACAAATACAAGTTTATTGTGTTCCCTTCCCAGAACTCGTGAAAAACATTTTTCGAAACAATTAAAACATCCGATAAAGTTTATTCCAAGTTAGAACCGACGTTTCCGTTGATGATTAAAGTTCAACCGAAACAATTTATTACGCAGATTAGCATCTCAATTACCCGCCAAGCATCGGCTATCTTCTCACCTAGTCGGCGTGTTTCGGTCAGCCATCTGTACACGCCCCCTCAAATGGATGGTGCTACAGTGATACACCGAGAGGTGTGCGGTATGGTGAACGGGTAGGAAGCAAAACTAACTTTGCCATCGCAAACTATCGTCGAATTATACTGGACAGAATAGTCGCAGCCAGTTCACACCGCAAGCGGTCTGTTAATCTACGGAATAATCGGCAAGTATAAGTTTAAATCTAATACGGTGGTATCGTTCCAGCCCAGTCTGGGAACGGCAATACGACATGGCGTCCAAGAGTTTCGAGGATTGGGTGACCGCGGAGATCACGTCTCGGTGTGGAAACGACCCAGGATCAGAAAGTTGATACACCAGACCTTAATGTTGCGACGGTCTGCTACGGCGGCGCTTGCCAAAAAAGCTTCCTGCCTATGGAACAAGCTGACTGTAAAAACTGCGGGCTTTGTGCTTTTTGAGTGAGCCGAATAAGCCGTTGCGGTGCGGCAAATCCGTTGGTATTTGAATAAATTAGTGAGTGCTGTTTTTATTTATAGAATTCATTTTGTTTTATAACAAACCATCGTAAAAATATTTCCATTACGATGAAATTTGGAATTTCATTATGAATGGTAAAAGGAATCATTTTATTTTCATTATTTGACAAAAGTATGACCAACCAAGTATAAATTTTATAAAAAAAATATTGCGTGACGCAGGAAACATCAAGAGAAATTGTATTTGGATTTAATATTGAATGGCAATATTGTTGTTATAAATGATAATAACTTAGCCACTGTTATTATTTGAATGAAAATTCATTTAGTTATTAAAATATGTTTTTCATATTTGAGTGTTAAAATGAATAAGAAACGATTACATTAACTTTTGATCAGAGCGAATAAAAAGGGCCTTAAACCTTACTATGATAATTGCAGTTCTGAAAATGTTTCAAATATCACAGTTAGTAGTAAAGATTCATAACGAGATAAATTGAACGTTAGCTGAATATGTGTTACATCTAGCTTTCAGGAAATAAAATAAAGTCGCTAATATCTATATACGGATTTGTGTCTAAAATCATGGATATCTGTAATGTTAACAAGCTTTCCTACCCACCTTCAGTTCGATTCTAAAAACGTAGTGTAGAGAGTGCGATTATTTTAATACGAGCTTTTTCTACCTCTATCTTACTAAACTTATCCTCTCCGAAAACAAATATTGAACGACTGAATTACAAGAAAATTTTCTTAATAAAATCATTTTTTTGAGATGATTTATTACGAGGCCGTTAAAAAAATGCAATTGTGATATTATTTATGCATTACATGTATCATCGATTGGTTAAAATTCACTTTGATATATTATGCTTTATAACAAGTGAGGTGAATGACGCACTTTATAGGATGTTATAAATGATACTAATTGATAACATGTGCATCGGATATGATTAGCGGTCGGCTAATGTGTGTTCCGTTAATGTGATTTTGATTACGGGGCGTATAGCCGTGTGGCCGCTACATTAGCGGGCCGCGACTACTATAATGTGTGCAGATTTGCGGAATAAGTTTGTGTCGGTCATAAAATGGACGCTAAAAATGAGTTCATTTCACTTAAGCGAAATGTGGTAACGATTGCGAATCATTGCGTCGGCAAATGATAGTGCTTCTAATACCGCTGAGGAAGTAATTCTTAGAAATAATTTATACCGAATTATGAAAAACAGTATTAAAATTTGAAAGCATTTATTTTTCATCATTAAGAAATTTATATACGTATTATTCTGTACTTTTCAAATATTACTTTTGAAGAATAAATACTAAGTAGTAAAATCTTATTTATCATTTTCATAAAGGCTTATTCAAAAATTAAAATGCTTCGTTCTTGGGACAATGATAGAAATTCAGAATATGGAAATCGCGTTGTCTTTCATATCTTTTTCATTAATAGATATTGATAAACATATTAATTTCAAACTGGTAAAATTTGTAAGAGAGCATAGTTTTGTCGCGATTCAATCCGTAGCTAATTTTAATTTTTTGATTGCTTTTGGCATATAGTATAAACATATGAATCATAACATTGAAATACGAGAAATAAACTGCGAATTCATGAAAAACTTTCATTAATTCTTTTAAAATCCGCATTAACATTCAAGCGAAAACATAAATGAATTTAAAAATGATTGCATTTTGTGGTTAAACAAAGTTAACTTTATTCGGGCTTCATTTGGTTGAAATGAGATTTGTAGGCAATCATTGAGATGAGATAATGACTCGGAGCGATCTCTAGCGAGCTATCATGTTAAGGTAATTAAAAACATTCTACTGCGGAATTGCCTCTACTGACAGCTGTTTTATGATCATTGTAAGAAGTTCTACATCTCAGTTTGTTCGATTTCATTTGCATAAAGCGGATTCCGTTCGCTTTGGTGATTTAACGTGGCGTCCTGTGTTTCAAGAAAGACGTTTTGCGCGAATGAAAAAACATGAAAGTTGTCTTTTTTTGCGAAGACACCGAGTCGTAAAAACAAAATACTGAAAAAGTCAATACGTTTTTTATTGCCATCTGATAGATTTTTGTTTTACCTAATCAAAAAAACGCACTGGAGTGTGGGTCGATACTACATTTGGAAACAATATAAAACAGCCATGAATTTATGTCAACTCCGATTTTACAATCGAACAATCGGAATTTTTGAGTCATAAGGACTACGAAGCTGTATTATAGTACACTTTACAAAAATTGCTAAAATAATCCAAAACCGAAAATTATGCTGAAAAATTCGTCCTCCTCGACGTACTAAAATTCATGTATTTAATTGTTTTCAATATTAAAATAATTTTACTATAAAAAGAAAAGATTAGATTTTTTGATTAAACAAAGACACAGTATATTCTCGATGTATCTTTTTTGAAAAGTGTATCGGTTTTAAATATAGCAAAATAAAGAGAAACCGTAGGTTTTGATACAGATTAATTTCAAAATGTGTCACATGCAAGGTTTTTTTTACTATAGTTATTCACCACATACATTAATTTTAAGCAATTAGTGCGGTAAAGCGATACATATAGTACTTTTGAATTTAAATGAAATTTTTTATTTATATTCAAAAGTATAATGCGGGCAAGTATATTTATGTAATCTGGGAAGAATTTTTTGAAAATTTACTATTTAATTAAAAAAAATATTTATATAACAGTTTAATACAATCTAAGTGTAAATTTAATATTGTAATTGATGTTTTAAATTTTATGGCAAATAAGTGTTAATGCCCAAGGACAAAAGTAATAGGTAAAAGGTGAAACTTTGAGTGGAGGTGAAAAGACATTTCGGCAATTTAACTTAAACTAAGTTTAAGTGGAAAAGATCACTTTATGGCCCGTAGGCTGAAGAATTCGCGGGAAAGAGAAATGCGTCATTGTTCCTGTTCCATGCCATAGAGATATTAGAGAGATAAAAGGCAGTTTCTGTATTGGAATGAAAAATTTAATATTTATGAAGTTGTGAATAAGTAAAGTCGTCACGGAGCTCTTATGTGTTCTATATTGAAACGTTATTTGCATGCAAATGTATTTCTTTTGGTTTCTATGCCTCGAAAGCATTACTAGTAAAATCTTTTAACGTGTTTTCAATGGTTTCAATATTCGATCATGTGCGAATAATTCATCCCAACAGCGCGCAACGTATGATTTAAGTTGATTTTTAAAGATAATATATTGAAAATATTTTCAAAACAAATTTGATTTCTTATCTATTAATATTCTGTATCAAAAAATATAAACAAAATGGCAATATTAACAGTTCATACGGTTTTTAAGAAGATTTGAGATTATGAAGCAGATTATTTTATTAATTATGTAAAAAAAAGCATGATTTCTTTTTTTGTTTTTACAATATGCATATGAAATAATTCATAAATTTATCGAATCAATCATTTAATGTCCAAATCTATTAAATAAATAATAATATTTTATATAATAAGAACATGTTTCGATAACAAATTAAACATTATCAACTGAAAATTTCATATTCATACTTTCTCCTCAATCGAGTTTGTAAATAAAATATGAAAAAGTTTTTGAAGATAATATTATTTGATGGCATTTATTCTATAGATGGGAGAAATGGTTTTACTAAAACTTCAATCAGAGAAATGTTTAAGGCTGCTTAAGTATGCAGTTGTACGAAAAACTTCATTTTAGTCAAAAAATTCAAGGTGGATACACTTTCAAGCTATTTTTTTAAACCAACAGAAAAGATTGCCCCAATAGCACCGAAACATAAGGATGAATATTAATTTCTTTATTTCATGGTTGTAAAATGCAACAAAGCGAATCAGATTTTAGTCAGTGTGGCAATTTCGAAACAGCTGTAACGACGAACAATTTAAGATTTGCAGCTTTTCAATACTTTGAAGAGGAAAAGTTTTAGCCGTAACCGTTTCTATGAAATAAGAATCCGAACAACTAAATTCCCCACTCACAGTGCACTAAAAAGTTTCATTCGTACAGAAATATATTTTTGAATCCTATTATTTTTTTTTTCTTTAAAGCATGGTATACTAATTAACAAATTTTACTATCGTGCTGGCAGGTCCACCTGGCATAACAAACGTCTTCAGTATCCTACGATTGAATTTTACAGTTTTTTTGATTGTATACTTGAATAATTTACATACTTAAAAACACGGTTAAAAATAACACATAAAGTGATCAAAATAATAAATTGAAATTGGATGACTTGATTGCATAAATGATATAATTAATTGGGAATTTTTTTCATTAAAATTAATTGATTGACTTGAACAGGTGAAAACATACGATGAATAATAAAACTTACATAAATAAATGGAATGTTAATAAATGAATGTATTTGAATTGTTGAGATTTTGTACATTTCCATGTATTTTGTCACTAACGACCCGGGTTTCGTCTTTCGGCATCATCATAAAAAAAGTATATTTATATTCCCATATAAATAAATTCATCTCATAGTCACCCAACAGAACTCACTAAATTTGTAATGATTGTATGTATTTATCCTTTCTTTGAATTGCATTTTAAAGCCCAAAATGCTATTATAAGTGTAATATCACTGGTGATTGTAGCATTGGTTAGTCATCGGCAATTTGCTACTTTGTTAATGCGTTTGTTTTCCCAAAAAAGATTAAGGCTATTCTCGGAATTTTTAACTCAAGTATCAGTGTGGGTCCTAGACTTTAATATTTTATGTTATAAATAATATTTGGTCGTATTTGAATCTTGTTTATAAACGTTAGACACTGTTTACTGTCTGTCAATTCGAGATCATTCGTGTGCTAGAATGCCTGAGGAAGTCGAAAGTTAGTGACAAAATTCATAGAAATGTACAAAATCCCAACAATTCAAATTTGATATTGAAATTTCAACAATCACCCTCAGTCAACGTCTTAAATTATAAATGAATGTATGTTTGCGTGATCTATTATAAAATATATATGTGTTTATTCGAAAGAGAAATTTTGACGATTTCTATGTAAGCCAGTTTGCAGTACATTCGAAGGCAAGAGGTATGATTTTTTGTTTTGTCATAATTTTTTTCAGTGAATAATTATTACTAGCAATACCTTAAAGGAATATCAATGCAGTTTCAAACCTTTGCCCAGACTACGTTGAAATAGCATGCACCGCTATGGCTGCATTCGAAGCGTTCACTTGTGAAATCCAAAAATGATTTCCATATCTTGGAGCGATATTACGGCAAGTTTTATACGAGTGTGTAACGAAAACAGATTGGCGTTTGATATTGGAGAGCTTAGGAATTTTATTCCCGCAAGATGTGAGTAAAAAAAAACAGCATACGTTGAGTTCACTTTATTGGATACGTAAGGCTTGAATAATATGTATATGAAATATTTGCAAAGAAAACTTTAACAAAACGAAAATACGAATTGAATTTGCATAATAAATAAATACGGATGTTAACCGAAAAATAGAGCTCTTGTACATATTATATAGAATAACTCAAATGAAATTTCAATAAAACATTTATACCGTTTCAAAAGACATTATTTATTTAGTTACCATTTGAGCAGTTTCTTATAATATTACATATACATTTGAGACACGTGAAAAGAAACACGGCAATGCTTATCGATTAAAAGTTTGTTCCGTCATAAGTTATTCGATTAACATACTTTATTTGATACATCCCCGTTTTGCAACATGCCCAAAACTGTCGTTTTTAAATATGGCAATCCATAATTGTACCTTTTGACAGACAAATATTATTTCATTTAACTTCGTACGTGTAAATCAGCAGAGTAACGGTAAAATCATTGTGAAGGGCATTCAGTTCGAAATATACCCCTTGGGGTGGAAACGTCGTATAGCCGTCAAAAAGGTTACAGATTGCAATGTTCGAACTGTTACAAATCGTTGCTTTCGTCAGTATTCATTTGGTCGTCGCTACGTAAAAGTCTCTTGTTTTTTTCGCCCTATCGGACAAGGCAATCAATGTCTTAAGTTTATTTGCCAACACGACGATCATTTTAATTTGTCGTAAGTAAAATGTGTTTTTGTATGTGTCCTAATTTTGTAACCGTAAATATAACCCCGATATTTAAATTGTATTAAACTACTGCCATCTAAATAAAAAAGATTAACCGTACCAAAGTGGCGTTTGTATTGAGACCCTCCATTTCATCCTGGATGCCAGTAACCAACAATTCACCCCTCTTCGACCAGGCTTTCTCATATTCTACAACCAATATTTCATTGATATCGCTCAATATAGTATATTAATTATTATAAAAAAAACACATCTAAAGGAATTGATGACATTTTAGTGCTAGGATTTGTTTCATCAGCATGAAAAATAATATTTTTATTCTACTAAAATACAGAGCTGACAGCTTGAAATAGTCCTGCTTCGATTTTGATTCACTATTATAAGTACTTAAGCCATATAAATTTTTCTCATATTAAAAATCATTCAATAATTAGTTGCAAATTATAAAAAAAGTTGAAAGTGATCCTATTGTATTTGGTTTGTAGCCTTAGTGTACCATTTAAAGTAGATACAACGTATAGATACATGCATAGTACAAATTGCATGTTGTGATATGAATGAACTCTGTATTTAATATAAGATATTTTTTTTGTTAAGTATTCCTTACGGATAACTTCAATATTGAGTTTGAGAATGATAGTTATGCATGAGATAGATAACTTTTTAGGGATTTGAAACATACGTCTACCGAAATACTTTGAAAGATATATCATTATTATTAAAGCATTAAAGAAGTCTTGCCAAGTTAGTTGAGCCATCAAATTGTAGTTTTCTTGTTTTTCGTGCGGCGCGAGAACAAAAAAGGCCGGATATAGAAAAAAGAGATCGTTAAATTATACGAAAACGTAATCGGCTTTTTGGTGGAGTTAAAACTAAATGAAGTCTCAAAGAGGCGATTAGGGACAGTGCAAAAGACGCGGCCGAGTGCAACTAGATGATTCAAATCTCAATTGCTAATACTCCTTCGTTTCGTTTCTTTCTAAAGAAAAATAGAGAAACAGGCATTTAAGGGATTTCAGAGAGATTCAAGTTTTTTAACGATTTCGCAGTAATATGAGACTATAATAGACAACAAATGAGTAATGTAGTTATAGAAGTGGAGCAAGGCACTATTTTATATTGAAATAAAACACAGAATGTTGGGTATATTTTTAGGCAAAACCATATTTAGTTTGCATATTAAAGAACATTTGATTAACATACGATATATGGTTGTTTCAAAAAGTTTTTGGAATTAAATTGTATTCAATATAGTGTTTCATTATTTATAGTCTACATAAATTAAATTTAGGATTTTGTGTAACAAATCGAAATCATGAAATTTGTCAAGTCCTTTCGAGTCCTGATAAATATGAATGCACATAAAGTTATTTTTCGTGAATGATAGAATAAAAGTTAATAAACCTCATCAACGATTGTATTACTGAACAAACCTTTCCATGTGGCCCAGTTTATTGAAGAAATGAAAAAAGTACAAAATATTAAGCTTATATAAGAAAACTAATTGTCCTTATCAAAATATTAATTTAGGTTCATAAATGTTTTATTTTCACAAAGCTTTCCCGGAAAAGGCTCTTTAGTATGCAAAAAAACGAATTGAATCGGATGCCCAGAGTGTGCGATGGGTATGAATATTTAATTCACATATTTGAATGTCGGTTTGTAGGTCACACATTGTTGTATGCAAATTTGACGGCGAGATGCATCATCGAATCGACAAACCATTTTTTCACCTTTTGAAACTGTATTGAATACTGCTATGCAACTGTATTCATTGAATTCATAAATATGAAATTTATATTATAAAGATTTTGTTCACTTCCATGTATTTTGTCACTAACGACCCGGGTTTCGTCTTTCGACATCTTCAGGCATTCGAGCGCACGAATGGACTCGAACTGACCGTTCTGACCTAGCTGATTGTCAGTTCGAGTCCATTCGTGCGCTCGAACGTCTGAAGATGCCGAAAGGCGAAACCCGGGTCGTTAGTAACAAAATACATGGAAGTGTACAAAATCTCAATAATTCAAATTTGATGTTGAAATTCCCTCAGGCACCCTCAGTCGATGTCTTACATTTTATCATAAATATGAATTTTCGTGTTATAAAAATAAAGGGTTGCTTCATTGATGATATATATTGATTTAGTAAGTTCTACCACTATGATATAGTTTAAAAAAATGTCGTACACTTTTATTCAAAAAACAAATATACACTGTGGAAATGCTGATATTTCATTTCCTAAATAAATGTGAAAATGGAAGAACTAACCTGAATATTGCTTTTGATGCGATTTTACAGTTTAAAGGCGCTAATGATCGCATTTGAATTTGAAATGTTGCATTAGAGAAATGCTACTAAAGTCATTTAATAATAGAATGCGAATGAACGGTAAGACTATTGTCGCAAAATCTGCACAAACTGAAATGTGCATTTGCCAAAGAATGGAAAAGCCTTGCATGCATTCAAACGATAGCAGCTTTTTTAATACTACAAAGTTAACAGGAGGGACATTAGTAAGCATTGAATAATTCAAGAAAAATACGGTGCTTTCTGCCGAAATAATGATATTTGCTAGTCATTGGCAAACAAACAAAATCATAATGTTACCAACCTAAGGAAACAAAGATCTACCGATTCTTAAGAAACATCATCAACATCAACTATTATTTTTATAATAAATACTAGTTATGTTTAAACTATTATGGGCTTAATTGACATGACAATTGTTTATATTCAATTATATTATCAGTAAGAAATGTTCTAGAGTAACTGTTAAGAAAAATAGTTTCGAGAGTAAGAGTAACTTGTTTTTATCATATGTAATTCGAATTTGATGAGCCTATTATTCCTCCATAAGAACCGTCGTTATAGAAAACGTTATAAAAGAAGATTAAGAAAGGCATTTTACCCAATTAATGCTTAGAATTTATCCCGAAATCCCATTAGTGTATCTCTATGTTGACTTTCAAAAAGAGCCTTTATCCGCAAAACGCTGTCAGATTGAAACGGACGCTCCCCTTGCGTGTCTGAAGAAAGCCTCGGGTTGGACTTTTATGCGGTTGATGGGAGATATTTATGATGTAGATAAAAGATAGCAGAATGCGCGCGCATTTGGTGACGTGAGTTAAGGCGTCGGGCTCGTCCCCGTCGTGGTGTGGCGACGTCATTTCCTGATGTCAGTCGAATAACGAAAAAGCTCCGCAAGAAGTTTACCAAGGTACATGCACAACTGTAACGCAAAGGTGATAGCTTTCAGTTACCTATTTTAGCCAATATAATGACACTATGTGATTTGTTCTGGAAAGTTTTTAAGTTATAAGAAGCTCTCATTTCACATTAATAAATAAAGTTGTAGTATGATATTTTTCTGTATGAGACTTAAAGAAATACTTTAATGAACCAGAATAATACTTATTGATTCAAAATTATTAGATACAAACAATGTGGTACATTCAAAATTTTACCGTAGGTAAAATGTATTGTATGTTAGACTTTCCCGATTAAAAAAAAACATTTAACATTAAAGGTTTGCATTTTAATTAATGACTTTGAAAAAACAAGTGCGCTTTGAAATACTCACAAAAATCTATGTAAAAAATTAAAAGAACAGGTTGAAGTAAAAAATATTACCTTCCTTAAATGAATTTGTTTTTTTATTTGACATAAAATCAATACAACGCCGCAAGCGTTAAGCGTAAACATCTATCTAGACACGGAAAGTGTAGATATTTTGGTATCTGACTGATTCGAGCAAATATTTCAGCTTTTTTTTTAGAAAATATCAACGCTTTATTTGGAAACCAATCAGTTTGAATGTCAAAGAAAGTGGCAGTTCTGCAAAACTGTCAAATTATCGCAGAGAGACTTTTATCTTTCTACAACATGTGATAGATGTCAAACTATAGTAGAACTCGAGATAGACATAAAAAAATCTCCGTGGACTTACCTCTGTGCCTGTTGGTTTGTTTGTCGAACATAAGCATGGCATCCTCGATCTGAAAGCAAAATAAAAAATTTATGAAAATTCGGTCAGATAATTCAAAAATATACCAACAGTACACTTCAGGTGTGTGAGGGAGTATTTTTTCATGTGATAGGCATAGCATAAAATATTTATCTGTCGGAATAAAAATCCGTTTCAAAAAACAAACAATAAAATAGTGTGATTGAAACACAGAAACTTGTGGCAAGTAAATAAATGTCAAGTGACAATTTCTATTATATTTGGTATATTCATTTGAACTCTGATACCATATACAGTTGCTTACTGAATATTTGTATTTTAATGTTTAAATAGTATTAAGTTGACAAATTATAACCATAAACAAATGTCATCAATACAAATATGTATAGCATAATGATGTTTTCTTTTAAGTTTTTCTTATAAATAATAAAACATTCTCAACTTGACAAATCGAAAGCAATCATGCTGATTTTTATGACTTCCTAATCAAACGTCGAAATATGGTAGTTTTAAAAGAACATGGTCTGTAACAATCTTAATATTTCCATTAAAATATTATTGATCGTGTGGATGTTTTATAAAAAAATATTATTGCATAGTTGATTCATTCAAATATATTAAACATATATTCTCTATATAAAAAATAAGTTAATGTTGTGTTTAGGTGTTTTTAGTTGTGCTTAGTTCCTTACGTTTTATAGAATGTAATGAAACAACCAGTGTATATTAAACACATGTTTCACAATTCTCTATGCGTTATCTGCTTGTAAATGATTACACTTTGGTAAATAAACGAAAGATGTATCTGTAAAATTGTATATATGATAATGAGATGGCTGTAAAATAATGGATATTATGAAGCAATCATATATTGGCTTGTGAGTGAGCTCGTGGCCAGAGGGAATGTCCCTCGTTTAGACGTTATAATGTATCCGATGAATAGGAAAGAAAATTCTGAACTGTGTGCTGGCACGCAGTCGAGCTTCGAACGGCGAGAAGGCATCGAATCGTTCGACTGAAAGGAACTATCGTCGATAGCGATGTTCTTTTTATACGGATAGAAAATTCACCATTAGTTTCTGAGAATATTTTATGGCCTAACCCTGATTTGAATAAGCCAATTTACTTTGTATTTATACACGATGTAGTTTGGATATCGTATTTGAATAAATTACCTTGTTGATCGATATTACAAAGCGACGTAAAATATGATAATATAAGTGTTCTTTTTAAGAAAAAAGTTTCACTCATAAAGATATTGTATTAATTGCTTAAATTTGCATTTTTTTAAAAATCGTAATTAAGTATCAGTGACACTTTCCATTGAAAAGTTTTGGATTGTAAGTAGACTATATCTATAAATGTGTGGAATACTTCGTATGGCCTATGAATATCATTTCAATTGTCATTGATATAAATACTGTCATACAATTTAAGGTATAATTTATCTCTTCTAGATTAAATTTGTTTAAGCGACTCATATTTTTATTTTTGACAACACAGTATAAATTAAATTATTGTGAACAGTATTAAGACACAACAACATACATTTATTTTATATGTCTAAGAGAAAAAATAATTATAAAATAATTTAATTGATACTACCTACTATTGTATTGGTGATATCAAACTCCATGGAAAACAATTAAGTAGAAATATCTACCAACTTTCAGTGTAGAGTTTAATATGGCTGTTTATTAATTAATTAAACTAACGAGCAAGAATTTCGTACGCTTTGTAAAATACAAACAAATTCTTTCAGGTAAGCAGGAAAAACTTAAACAAAACAAGCCGCTAAACCGAAAAGTAAGCAAGCAATGCGTCGGTGGTCCCTAACGACTGTTTATTCTGTTTTCATTTCTGAAAAGGGAACGAAAAAATATTTCATTGTAATAATTTTTACTGTGGCACACACTTCTTCTCTCCATTCATTAAAATTTCTCATTTTTATATTCCTATATATCGTTTTCATTGAATGGAAGCCGTAATTACGGCATTGCGTGCGACCAGTCTGTTTCCTTTTAGGTCGGTCTGATTGTATCTACATGTAAATTGAAGCAGTCTCCCACACATTCTGCAAAGAAAAAATGAATTCCTTACATTTTAAAAATTACTCTACAGACCTTCATAGATATTTTTAAGATACCATCTTGAAAGATCATTTATTAATCTCGAAAAATGTCAATCATAATAAATAAAACAAATTCTGCTATTTCACTATTAAATCTGTAACACGTAGAATTGGGTTTAGAATATTTTTTTTTATAAAATCGTAGCTTGATTATTAAAATTCAAGAAACTTGATGTTGAAGATGCGTATTCTGGTTGTAGCTCAAGGTATACAGTATTTGAAAGAAAAGTTATTATTTCATAGATTTGTGATAATATTAAATGTAGACCAAATACGTTCTTGCAGTCAACCAATATATTGAGATTACATTTAAACGTAAAAACGTTAAATGAATACAGTTGAATATCTAAGTGGAAAAATTTTTCTTCGTAATAAAAGATAAAATAATCTTGGATTAATCATAAATGTATATGCTAAATTTAAGAATATTTTGAAGATACTACTATTAATTTATTTACTAAATACACATAATAATTAATGTGTCTATTTTATTCACGTATGAATATATATAAACTTTTACGATATGTCTATTAAGAAGCTTAATGACCTATTCATTGCTGGAAAATAGCAAAAAAATTCTCATTGTTTTTTTTATTCTTGTAAACTCTTACGAATGTTATAATTTAAAAAATGTCTACGACAGATAGCTTTTAATCCATTGTTTAAAAAAACCTTCACAAAATATGCCTTGTCATAAAATATCTGAGACAAATTAATTAATAACAAAACAGAACCTACCAAAGAAAGGATACGCTTGTTTTATTAACTAATGATGACTATAAATGGGGTGATATTGTAAATATATTCTATTTAGTTAACTAAAATACAATTAAGAAGCCTTTGTTGAATATATCTTTGGGATTTTGTTTTTTGTTCGAACTTTTGAAAATAAAACTGCATGGTTGTTTTTAGGATGAAGTAAACACAGGTAAAAAAATATCCCAGACCGGCTTATTTATCTCATAAATTTAAAGCATACGTCTTAATGTGGCCATTTACAAAGGTAAGATTTATGTACTGAATGAAAGTAGTTTGAATCGGAATCGCAATGTTTACATCGACTGAGGAAGGTGACTGAGAATATCGATGTTAAACAGTGACGTCCTATTCAAGGCATATCTTCACACGTATTTTGAATTACCGCATTTTAGTTTTATAAATACTGAAATGCAGCAAAACAATGTTTGTTACCCGATCAGCAAAAACAAGCTGCTTGATTTTTATAAAAGGAACATATTGCTTTCAACAGTAATATTATATTGAAATAAAAATGAAGATGAAAGTGTAAGCTTGAGTAGCGTAATTTACATCTACGAAATAACATCACGTTAATTGAAGTATATGAAAGAAACGCCTAGCTGTTTCAAGAGAACATGATCAATTTAAAATTGATATATGATTTCACTGGAAACATAACACTACGGAAAATATACAAACCATATATTCAAGTCAAGTGCTGTAATATAATATTATCAATCTATTCCACTAAACACGTACAATATTCATAACAGAGTATTGAAACTAGAAAGAATATAATATTTTATCGCATTATGTTTGAATGTTTGATGTATGAGTATTTCATAGTCTACAGATTTTATATTATTATCGTATCAAAAAGTTTTAAAATTTGATCAAGAGTAAAAAACATACAATATATCGATCAAAAATGTATGTTGACGCCACTGGTATTGTAAAGCATGAATAGGTATATCGATGCTGGGCTCGCAGGTCCACAGAGGGCAGTTGAATGCTGGCGGCTGTGCATAGAAAGACGGAGGGTGGGTTTCAAGCCTGAGTCGAAGGGTGGGGCGCTGCCTTAACTGCTCCCCGGGGCAGCCTTCTGCTACTAACTTACCAATTCAACTTTTTGTTACACTTACTTACAACCGTGACTACGCGTGTTTCCCGTGTAGGAAATTTGCCTTACAGGCCGTTAGGACTCGGCGTACTTCAGATCGCTGAAGTTGGGCGTCGATTTGGATACGTTGAAAGTACGCTAACCCTTAAATCTATGCTGTTATGAATCTTTCATGCAAAAAGACTAATTCAAGAAATGGTCAATACTACTTGGGATTATGCACGTTTTGTATAAGATACAGTAGGTATAAAGTAGTGTATAAAAGACGGAAGAATTTAAAAAAGATTTTTTTACCAATGAGCAGTTATATTTAAAGAAATGATAAAAAAGTTAATAAATTTATCTAAAACGCTTTTTTTCTAAAACAAAAACACGTATAAGTATGAAAACAGAAAACAGGTCAGCTGAATATCGCATGATTTTTGAATTTTTTTAATTCGTAATAATATAACATGGGCTGAAATTTATAGCATTTAGTTTATTCTTACAATATTATTTATACAAGACTTATTTTTCTTGCTAATGAAACTTCTCTCGACGCAATACAAATTACGTCAAATCTTAGAGGTTAGCAAACATATTTTTTCAACGAAGTGTTACTGCGTGTACCACATAAGTCTCGATGAATAGAATTTTTATTCAAATGTAATGAAATTTTACTAGTTATTTTAAGAAATATATATCATATTATTGAACATACAAAAGGTTTTTTTTTATTATTACTTTAAATTTAATTTAATACTTGAGCTCCATTATACTAATAAACACGTAATAACTTGTTGAATGTATTGATTTTTTCACGGTTGGTTGATTTTTATAAATCTGTGAATTTTCATTTGTGAATATTTTTCATAATTCTCTAAAGATTACACTCAAAACTTCAAGAGAGTATTATTTCGAAGTATTCTTGATTCTTTTGATAAAAAAAATAATAAAAATAAGTATCCACTTTGGTAGTTATCACAAAAAGACGTAACAATGCGTATGGGCTGTATTCAATATTCAATGACAAAAGAACACGTACGTCTCAAAGTGATTTGTAAAAAGTAAAATTGTAAGAAAGAAAGTACGCTTTTGGAAGCACACGACGTGGACGGCATTCTATGAATGACGACTTGGTACAAATTCAAAAATAATTATTATCAAACATCATAATGGATTATATTAAAATATGGCTTTTACTTTTCATCATGATCAATAATTAATTAGAACATTCAATAATCAATTATCTATTCGATATTCGTAGTCATTTTGGAAACTGCATTTTTCAAATTTCCATTAAAAAATAAGTTTGGCTGTAATTTTTTGTATTATCACTGAGAGAAAATACGTTGATGTCTCATATCAATTTTTGTGTTGTATAATAAAATAAATATATATTAACTTGACGATTCAAAATATTTGTCAATTTGCATATCGAAATAATCATGAATGAAAAATATAAAAAAATATCTTAGCAATACAAAAAGTTACCCAAGCCGAGTGGTAACGATTTTAGTTAAATACACAAATATGTATTTCATATATTGATTTTTCAATCAATTAATGAATTGATATTCGATGACAGAGATTGCTATTACGGTTTTATCCCTGCTCATTAAAATTATCCATTCAAAGAAATTAATGAAAAGAGAACGATTAACTAATCACATATCCCTTATATTTTTAAAGTCCAATCATACTTAATGTGAATATATTAGTCTTTTTGTATTGTGTAAGAGCAATAATTAATTATTTTCAGTAGTTTATGACTAACGTAAATTTACAATGATTAAATACAAAGCGATCGAAGAAAACATTCGGCTCATACGCACATGTTGGTATGCCTAAGTAGGTGACAAAAATTCTGGGATCAGGCACGACGCGAATCTAAATGAAAAAAATACCTGTTTTTTATGACATAGATCGCAAAGGAGTGGGGAGTTGAAATTCTGGAATGGCATTTTATCTAACGCGAAGTGAACATGTGCGCTGGAGCGGGATTGCTTTTGTTAGCCAATTGTATTAGAACGCGTACCGCTGCTTTTATGTAAACAGAGATCGCCAACTTAACTTAAAAAATAGACAAGAATATTATTTTTTTCAGTCCTGCAAACGAGTCATCAACGGTATTTGGGGCTTTGTGTTATTCTGTTGCGGTGTCCATGGGTTCGAAGCCCATTACAGAAAATTTCATATGCACAAATGAATTTGATCAACGATGAAAACGATTTTTTTGGATTACTCGTGTGCACAAAAACTTTAAATTGTGAGGATTTGGTGAGAATATGTGCTTATGCTATTTCTTCTTGAATAAATTTTTTTAAGCAAATCTCTACTCGAGTTACAATTGAATTTATTTATCAATGTGCTTTATTATGCAGAATTTTCTTAAAAAGAAAAGAAAAAACAAACAATTCTGAAAAGTAAAGAAACTGATTTGTGTTAAACTGCGTAAAAAATGTATGTAGTTCAAAGACCACGAGTGAGTTGAGCCTGGTGTAGAACAGCCCGAAGAAAATACGGATTTTACGAGAAAATATAGGCAAATAGTACACTTAAAAAGGAAATTTACGGTCGTTCATGACGGGTTTTTTCTCCACTGCGAATGAAAGGTAGGTGAGTTGATGATGATTTTGGAAGCTGGCGTTAGATTTTGTAACGGTAAAGGGGAATCTTAAGCGCTTTAGATGATTATGATAACATTTTAAAATAAAGCGTATTTTTTAAGTTTTACTTCTTCTAAAGGTGAAAAAACGTAAGCAGCAAACGGATTAATTTATTATTACTAAATAGGAGTATTTATTTTTATCAAAATCTGAATAACAATTGTCGATAGCAAATGTTCTAATGTATTGATTGATTCCATTAAATTTGTATTCATAAATAAATAAAAATGTAAAAACAATTATAAAATCACCTTTTATTGTGAAATTTCATACATTTTTTTAAAATTATTTTTGTTTGCATGGTCAATAAAATAAGATAGAAAGCTCTTTCACGATGAATGCTATTTGCATTAAAAATGTATTCGGATAATAATAATAAATTCATATTATGACTATTATTGTATTTTGATTTTGTTATAGTTTTTAATAAAAAGGAAAACAAACATAAAATATTAAATTCAAAAAATAGCCAAAAAGATTAAATACATTTCCGCAGTAATAAAGCATACCTCAAACTTCGCATAAAAACATTACCAATGGTATTCCGTTAATAATTTAAGGTTGATGAATTTTTCATTTCGCTTTTTTAGGAAAAATGCTCTAAAAGAATTTCCACATATAAACATATACGATTTTATAAACGTGTAATGTAAATATGTCTATCAGAATTATAATATTACATAATTTATTGCTTTAGCAAGTAAATAAAACAAAACGTATTACTGAAGTAGGCTGTCTAATAGAATGGCTTTACAACAATAACATATTTGGCGATGAAGTTGAGAGAGATATCGCTTTATCTGCTATTGCCAGACGAGGAGCTCGTCGCGTCGTTCCCGACTTTGTGGGCAGAGGTAGACCCGTTCGCTACCCGTAGCCTTCCTAGAGTATCTAATAATATAAATCCTTCCGCATGTAATCCTATTTGTCTGACGACTCATGGAAATACCTTCGTAAGACTTCATATATTATGATATGCGAGAGGGCTGCGCGGATTTGCACATATAATATAATAGAAAAAATGAATCTAAATGGGATATAAATAAAAAAACGTTTTTCATTAGTCAAGTCAAGTTAAATGCAGATTATTAAACCCAACATAGTTTGACTGCTACAACATAATAAATAAAAAGATACGAGTATGGAATATGTGTATCAACGATATTTATTTATTATATAATACCGGGGTTAATACCAATATTTTTATAATATATGAATACATAGAATTTAACTGTTATATTTTGGGATATTCAAACCCGTATATATTTTAAATATTTTATTAATTCCAGAAATATGGCTTCTTCAAATATACGAATTTTATTATACTGTGAGATAAAAAAAAGAAGTGCAATATTACGTAGATACGTAAAATTGACTTATATATGTTCTTTTTTAAAAAAGAAAATATAAATTTGGGTTCAACAGTTCTCTTATTTATCTTTACAGTGTGCATTTATTATTATTTTTATGTTCTGTGGCATAGAATAAAATCATTAAAACTTATTCTTTTCTTACTCTAGACGTCGTTTTAGAATGACAATATGAACAATGTGTCAATATAACTTAGTAGTGAATATACAAATATTAAAAGAAAAATGAATTTATTTTTGAGTTGAATGTTGTTATTTTGAAAAAAAAATAATTTTTAAAGATAACTTTTGACTGAATCTATCTGTTACATAAAAAGAGGGGAAAATTTCAAAAAAGGCGTGTGTAGGACATTTATATATTTTTCATAATTCTGGCGAGGAAAGGTTACAGAAATCAGTATGCCTTGCACGTCACTATGGAACACATAGGTATACAATGTAAGCGGCGGATAACCTGTTTTGCGAGTGTATTATTTTCACGACAGAGACGCCTCGGGGAGCGGCACACTCGATTGTGTTGGCAACCACTGCCAGCGAGAGATAACGGAATTTAACGAAGCGCGCAATACGATTTCATTCGTCTTTTTGTACAATTCTTGCAGCATTTACGTTTTAAAAGGAAGCGGGATTTTTTCATATTTTATTTACTCTTTGAATGTTTTGAAGCGATTTTTTCTATGGAGTTTGATGTAAATTATATTTTATATGTGTCTATATAACCAAATATAATATATTATACAGCCAACATTAGTTGTTACTAATGTAATTCTAAATAATATTTGAAATACTCACTGTCTGACTGTAGTCAGTGGTATGAATAATGTTTAAAACACAATGATCTATGTAGAAAGTTTTTTATGATTACGTGAATAATTGATGAAATTTGCTTATCATTTATTTTAGAATAAAGTACATATACGTACAAAATACGTGTAAACTGAAGTTATAAATTGCATTAAAAATGCACATCAAATAATTTGATTTGGTACTAATGAATGATTTCATAATAGAACTATTTGGTTATTACTAATCGTATTTTTATGTTGAATTAATGTTTCAATTAGCAAACAGTAATTGATTGGCAATTTCTATGTGAGATATTGTTTTCATTTTATCTGCGTAATTAGTCACTTTATAAAGCTGTGTACGGACGAACAGGTGGAAATGAACATTTTGAATTAAAACACTGCAATAAAATTGCCAAAAAAGGCGATTGCTGTCAACTTCGTCACGTTTGCCGGTCTCGACCGCACGTCAAATGAATTCATGTTTCATTAGAATACAAAAAAATATCCATTATTTCACTAGCGACTCTTGAAAACGGGCGCTTTTAGTTTTGCAGCGGTGATATATCAAAATGAACGAAAAAATAACGACAAATTATCAAGCGCTTTTTGCCGAGTTTACGGATATGACATTAATGATATACGATTCAATTTTGAAACAGGATGTGTGGCGATTATGAAATATAATAAACAAAAACCAACTCTGACAATATACCAGGGTAACGTGCAAACATAAAAGACATGATGAATCACGAAAGCGAAGCCATGAACATCTCATTTTTTAGTTATTAAGCATGCTCAAATAAAAGGGTGGAGCAAAAAATTCAGTTTTGTACACTTTAGTTTGAAAGTGAACAAAATTTACGATTAAATATGAAATCGTAGCGGAGAAATTTCAATCATGATATAAAATCGAAATAACTAGAAGGTGTTGTGAATTTTTGATGTTGAATATTGTTCGTTTCAATGAAAAATGATAATAATAGTCAATAATTACCAGTCAAAAATTGTCGTATCATTTCTTTATTTAGTTTAATATATTCAAGTATTTGAGTATAAGTGACTTTACAAAGTCAATATACACAATAAATAGTTAATGAATGTTCGTTTTCTTTAGCAAATTTGATGATCTGGAGTTACTTATGGGTAAAATCCAATTTTTAGTTATAAGATTTAACCGATTTAAACGGTCACTACATTACAATATTTTTACAGACAGGAGAAAGTTTCCATTAATCTCAACATTCTACTTCTCAAGTAAATTAAGTATATTAAACGCCTTTCATCGTACGTAAATATAAAACGCCGTGTGTTATTCGAGCTATGTTGAATTATTGAAATATTGTCGGATATTCGTAACATATTTAAACGTCACTTTTAAGGTTATTTTAAAAATAAAACACAACGAGCAAAACCGGCAATGATCATTAAAAACATGTGAAAGTAGTAAAAATAAATTGTGTTTTATTTTTAAAATATTTAAACGTGTTTGATAATATCTACAGAACTTTTAAATAAATTGAGACATCTAAGTCTACGAAACCACTACACCCTATTTAGCATTATATCACGCAAGATGAGTAAGCGTTTTGAAAACTTGATACGGTATTGCTTTTTGTTTATTCAGAAAAGATTTGCGAAAACATTGCGTGTTCGGTAGCTCTTTGTTGAATCATTTGATTTACTAAATGTGCCTAAAGATTAAAAGTACGGCAAAGGTAGCTATTATTAATCATGTGAAAATTACGGAAAACGTGAAAAAAGGGAAAGCCTATTGAAATGATTTGTTAATTAACAGTTTTCACAGTTTTATAAATGAGTTGACAAACTATTAGTTTGATATGATATATTAAATGAATAGTGCCATAGGAAAGGTATCTGGAACAAAATAGTGGTGTAACAAATTATGTAATTGGTAATAGCTTTTAAAGTATATACATTCAGTTCAGTTTTGTCATGCTTCTTCAAAATAAAAAAATATCATTGACAAATAAGGATTGGTACAAAAAAAAAATAGACAATTATCAGCTGAGCGTTAAAAATACGATACTTTGAATATGTAATTTATTGGTCGTATTGCGATCGTATACGCTCATTGTGTCCCAAGAATTAAAGATATATTTAAATAATATAATTAATTATGATGACCAAAAAAAGGTGAAGATAAGCTTAAAATTTTTAATTACAAATGGTTTTTCTCTTTATTATTTATCAATGATTTTAAATACGTTTCGCAAAACCATTTAGGATATTTTTAAGGAAATTGGAGTATTATGAAAATTGCTTTAATTTAAAAGAAAGCTCATTTGAAAATTAAATAATGTAGAAAGATTACGTAGAATAGGGATTAATATAAACGATCCGCCGTAAATTTACATATTTCAACTATAAATCTATTTTTTATGTGCGGCAATTGAATAAAATCCATAAATTACGTTCGAATCCCTGGCAGTGGATAACATTATCATCAAGCGTAAAGAGGTAAGGAATACTGCTGAATTATGGCAAATAAAAGAACAGGGGAGTAGAAAAGAAAAAGGCTAAGGTCCGCTGGTGGCCATAGATCATCGGTGCGGTGATATCCCCGCCTCGCGCCGAGAATATGGTCTGGAAAATAGGGAAAAATGAACTGGATCTTTTATTTCCCATAGATACTTGCACATAGTATGCCGGAAAATGATGACCCATCGGGAAAAAGACATAAAACTTCCGAAGATATAAGCTTACGCTAGCTAGCACATACTCTACAATATTTATAATACTTTAAAATTGACAGACTTTATAAGAGACATATTACTTATGTACGTAAGTTATTGTTATTTAAACTAAAAATATATAATTATAATGCACATTTTTACAAAAAGCAAATCAGTTGTTCTACCACCATTAAGATTAAAATGGCAAAAACACTTTTTAATGTCAGATAAATTACGTCTGTAATAATTTAATGAGATGAAAAACAGTAAATTTTTGATCGCAATTCAAAGGCAAGTGATATCCGTGTTGAAATGTTTAAAAAAACCAACTTTAAGAATTAAAATCGATAACAATAATATTCACGACTGGGGGCGCTTCATGAAACTTCACATCACATTTGAAACATTAAAACTTGAACATTTCATATATTGTTTAGTGATGTTTTTGGTGAGCACCTTCGACTAAATTCTTTATTAAAATATAGTTATGAAAACATTTTTGAGAAATTTTCTATGGAAAATACAAATTTGGAAATGTGTGCAATAGATAATCGTTTATTAAAATTTAATACTTAATATAACATATTTATGTGTTATGGAACGTATTTCACGCAAAGCGCACAGATCTAATACTATCAATTTTGAAACTTTTTACTAAAGAAAATTATACATTCCAGTGTAATGTTCTACAAAGAACAGTTCTGTCGAACTGAAGCAATAACTCAAAACATTTTCGTGCGGGTGAAACGTATGATTGTCGATGGGAAATCAACATGTGCTGTGTGAGAAACAGCTGCCGAACGCAAGATTTATGCTGAAAGTTTAACCCATTTTAAACACGTGATATTTCGTTGTTACTAAGCGCACGATATAATAATTCAAGACTTTAAGGGAAACCCGCTCCGCAAAGGAAAAGGGAAAGCTCGTAAACTGTTCTCCGATTTAAAAGTCGGAAATACTCATGGAGAGTTTTAAGCTTTTTTCACTTGAAATGAAACATAAAAAAAATTCTGAATGCAAAGCTTAAGCATAATCAATACGTATATATATAAAAGAACACAAAACCTAATAACTAAAGTTTACGATGGAATGAAAATCAATCGAATATATTAAACAGTTTTATTTAAAAATTATATGGTTCAATCACATTTTTCAGTCGAGATCAGGCATAAAACGTTGAAAATAAACGCATTCGAGATAGCATGAAAATGTGGAAAAGAATTATCTGGTATTAAGCTATATAATACTGCGAAAGCTATTATCAAAATACGTTCACTTTGAATTTAGAGCACATGATTTATCACGCAGTATCTTAGAAGAACCTGTCTAGCGAAAACTGGTTGTAGGATAGTCACTTAATTTCTGTATTTGGAAAGAAAGATGGATGTGAAAAATAATTGAAAGTTAATTGACTGTCCTCTCTACGCCTTTAAGATCGGATAGAGAGGTGGGAAAGAATTGACAAATCACAATCGTAAATCCACGTCATAAAATAAAAATCAATGTTTAAACATTGTTATATGAGGATTTAAGTTCTTAACCATGCAAAATATTAGGACAAAAGCTCAAAAGCATTGACTTCTTGGCAATTGCATTGAGTACTCAATACTCAGGTAACAACAATTTCAGTTAATTCCAAATTCTTTGTTTAAATGTATTTGTAATAATACGTTAAATATTGAATTGAATTACAAAAGTATTGTATGATAAACAATAAAGAATTTTTATTCATAATTCGATGTTATCTAAGTCTGAATATATACAGTATTATATTCGATATATTCGACTGTAAGAGGTTTTGTATTTACCAACTTTTTCAACCCTTACAGCAACGTTTTCAGAATGCGTTATTAAGAAGTACAGATAGCACTTTACATGCTTGTTTTCTATTCGAATCGCAAGAAGTAATCTCATAAAATAAGATACAAGACGGGCTCCGGGGTATTTTTTTTATTTGATCACTGCAAACGTATGTCTCGTGAAAGACAAAACAATCAGCCGTCTCAGGAGGGAAATTCTTTTCACATATGTAGTCGATGGTATTATTTTGCATAAATGTGAGAAAACACTTTTATAAAAATACTTTCGTATTCAAGAATTTTGAAGTGGCAACTCTATAAGTGAATATACGGTATAAATATTAATAGTATTTAACGATTGTAAATTTGTTAAACTATTTAAAGCTGAAAAAAGATAATTGTCAAAAAACTTTTCAATTATAAAAAGAGACATCGAAAAAACGCTCAAAAAATTAATACAAATATACAAAAATCATTAATGTTTCACATAAAATTATTTGCGATAATTTGGTAAGTATTTGAATAACATCCATTTGATCTCATACATTAGAAATATAAAGAAGTAAAACCTATTGAAAATTACATATCAAAACAGTTTTATTTAAAAGATATAGACACTTATTTCATATATTAAAATTCAAAATAATTATAACACAGTTTGATTCAAGTTATAATTCAAATGATATCAGACGCCTCTTAAAAAAATAAATTATTACTACTTAAAAATCAAAAAGCAAATCAAAATGAAAGCAAAATCTTGTTATCTGTCAAAATATAATGGTGTTACAACTTTCATCTTCTTTAAGCCTTAGTCTTTAAGTTAATTAGGACTTCGATGTGCTATTTTGAAACTGTTATATACATACTGGAGGGTTATATTTTAAGAAGGCTGAAGCAATGCTGTTGTAACAGAAATTATCTCTTTGGCGCAGGAAGAATTATACAATTGATATACTCATATAAAATAAATGCCCACTGAAAACTTGTAAACACAGTCGTCCAATGGTCGGCGAGAATCAAGGTAAGCCCATTTGAGGCGATTAAAAAGACGTGTATACGTATTTTCTACTCTCGCGTATAATCCAAAGCAAGCTAGTAGAGAGACACCCTTCCTTCCAAGAATGAAACAAGGGCTTTGTAGGTGAGGAATAAATAAGTAGACAGAATTCTCTCAAGAATGTTACACTATAGACGTATTTCATTGACATACGAAACAATGCATACATTATAAATTTAAATTAGTTATATTGTCTACGTAATGAAATTAAAATATGAGACTATAATATTAAGCTATTTCCTCTTAATAACATAAAGAGATGGCAAACTTAATTTATGGCGCGATGAATTTATAAACGTATTCATTAATTCGTGAATAGGTAATATATATCACTATTTTATGTCGTATACTATATCAAAGTTATAGTGAATTTATTCAAAAAATTTGATTATACTATTTTTTGAGTTCTAAATAAAAAAAATTAAAATATGACAGTCATCTGCAACCAAAACAACGCCAGTGGAAAGTATTAATGTATTTCAAGTAAAATATATTTCAACGAAATATTTTATTCATATATTTTCATTACGATTAATACCTACTGGTTTTGTATAAAAGAACTCAAAAAATGCTTTGTCGTTAAAAGAGGTGCATGAGATTTACTGTAACTTTCGTTATTTAACTGTAAAAATAAATAACTATAAAACACTTGTATTATATAATAAAGGAAGATTCTTGAGCGAATCTCGTACTTGCTCTATTTTAGATTATTTAAAGAAGTGATAATAAACACTATTACTTGAATTATATTTCAATAATTGTATTACTATAATAATAATCAACGTTTTTTAATCATGAAACTTTTTTGCTGTGTGTTAATTGTTTATTTTATTAAATCTGAATATTGTTAAAAACATTTTGAATAAAGCTGGTTCACTGTTTTGAATGTAAAAATTAAAATACCCTGCGACATGACATAATTCAAAAATTTGGGTATGAATAAAAAGTTCGGCGGACAAAAGTACGCCTTTAACCAAGGTTGTATAAATTCTATATCCATTGAAATAACTAAAACAAAAGAGACGCATGACTCCAACAAGTAGACAATTCAATTAATTTACGCCTTTCAAAATAAGTACGCAGTCGTCAGAAGTTCTCATCGCGCAAAAGCTTCCCAAAACTTTTTCATTGCTTAACAAGCTCTTCCGTTACTTTCAAAATGTATAAGTTTTTTGAAAAAAAATATTTTTTCTTAACCGATTAAAAAAAACAATTGAAACACCGAATATTTGGGATGAATTATTGAACGATTAAAGTGTATTATCTTAAGTAATAGAAATGATTTTAGAAAACTAATTGTATATTTTTATAATGAAAAAGATTAATCTTGGCAGAGTCATTTGTATCAAATATTTTGCCGAGTATTTTTGTTTAGAATATCCAGTCGATTTCTATAATAATTCAAATATAACTATTAAAAATAGTTATATTGCATAATAATTTGTTTAACCTAGGACATTAGCCAAGCGACTGAAAATAATCCGAGACTTTTACGCATTCATCGCTTTCCCGCATTTATTGATTATTTTTAGGGTCTCTAGAAAACAAATAATCGCGATTCCACTGCAGTTGGATATCTTGTTTCATAAATCTCTACAATCAAATGTCGATATAATATGAAATTAGATCATTTGTTGTTAAACAACGGATTCAAGGCTGCCAGAAACGTTCATCTCGTAAACTGTATCGAGTACTTGTTAGCAAAGCCGCAAAAGTAATGTCGGTTATAATAGTTTAAGGGCACAAGGTGATGTCCCAGTAAGGCTTCTTCACTCGTCAGGTGTTAAATCGACCACATGTTAACCGGTTGAGCCTCCAGGCTCGGGTTAAGAAACACTCTCTATGCGCCTCTTTGCTTTTAACGCCGTAAAAGCCTAGGGGTGAATTCCTTTAAGCCCTAATTTAATTAATTAGGAGCACTATTTACCAACTGTATTATTTGGATACGTTTAATACTGTTTGTTTAAGGGTATTTTACTATTATCATCCCACAATTAAGAGATATTTGTATAATTGAATCTATTTTATTCTATTTGATCTTTCCATTTCATATTTGATCTTTTGCTATTGGTCCTTTGCCGATGTATTAATTATGATAATTATTTAATCTGTCGGTATTATTACGCGAATGGAAATGTATAGTGTAGTTTCTACTGTTTTAATCGATAAAGGTTATACCTACTGTTATATCAAACGGATACAAATAAACATATAGCACAGAATTGAGTTCCACAATATAATTATTTTGATATCACAAAACTGAAATAAATAATTTGTATATTTCAATTCGGTTTGTCTTTCTTTGACTGTAACAAAATGTATAGCCAAAATAATGAGTAGCTTTAATTCGAACCAAAAAACAAATATGCTTACATATAAATATATATAGTGTGTTTTTTTGGAGGTTTTGTTTTTTAAGCTGGCAGCACTTTTCCAGTGACCGCCAATTTGACAGCTGACAGCTGATTTGTGCTCAGTTTTGTTTGCCATTTCAGCATGAATATACCTCTTGACCATCGTGTGCGTCGCAACTTTGGTGAATGGGGTGAAACAAAAATTCGATCTGATCCTGACTTTTACTAAAACATTTTGTTCAGCGATGAGGCTCATTTCTGGTTGCTGGCTTCATCGGTAAACAAAATTGCCGGGTGTGGAGCGACGAGAATCCACAAGCCATTTTTGAAAAGCCGTTACATCCACAAAAATTAACATTTTGGTGTGCTTTATGGGTTGGTGGAATCATTGGTCCATATTTTTTCAAACACGATGCCAGCACAAAATTGAATGGCCATAACGTAAACGAGCTTTGGTTTCGACAAGACGGTCCAATATGCCATTCAGCGCACGCCACAATCAATTTGCTAAAGGAAAAATTCAACCTGTGAATTGGCCACCGAGATCATGTGATATAACACCTATGGGTTTCTTTCTGTGGAGGTATGTGAAGTCGCAAGTCTACGTCAATCAACCAGTAACGCTTAATGACCTTGAAGGCAATATATGCCACTTTATCGCCGATACACAGCCGCAGCTGCTTCAGAAAGTGCTTGAAAATTGTACTTCGAGATTGCTCTTTTTTCATTGTCGCCCACATACCGGAAATCATCTTTAAAAGCTAATGGCGTTTAATAAAATTTTCAATAAATCCAAAATAATGAACATATTACCACGATTATTAAATGTTTTATTTCATTTTAAAGTTCTATACCTCTAAAATAATTCGCTTTACAATACAACAGTTGACGCATTTAAACTTAACTTGAATATTTTGTGAAATAGCTGCTGCTTATTATAGCATATATTGAGTTATTTGGCATTCATAATACTCCATAAAAGAGTTACGGGATCGAATTCTTTTTCAAAAAAATAAACTGAGTGGTTGACTTACTAATAACTACTTTAAAAATGATACACATGGAAACCATACTACTTATAATTAAAAAAAAACGTATTTTTGTTAACGCTTGCGTTGCAGAGAAGGTAAATTTGATTTCGAATATAGCCATTTGTATAAATCATTCAAACACAGGATATTAAAATGAGGCGTAGAGCGGTTTATTACTGTACGTTACTTCGTTAGTATGCGCTACGATATGCCGGTGAAAACTTGTCAATTCTGAAATACGTCAAAAAGACACCAAGTTTAGTGCGATCTCACTTGATTCATTTTTGCAGGCGGAAAACATCGTTGAAATAATTAATTTATGGCTCTATCATTGCCGAACATAAAGTTTATCTCGGAGAGGTGATGAAACTTACGGTCGATACGTCCCAAAAGCGGGGACGAGAGCTTTTGTTATGGTGGTCACGCATTCGACCACCTTCGCAAGTGTTACACTCCGCCCGAAGGCTTTATGTAGAACAGGGAGATTTTCCCTTCGTTTTATACTGCCTCATTGGCTGGCTCCGCAGCAATAGTATCCTCGTCTGATGATGATGTTCGTATGTCACGTAAATGTACTTTGGAGTGTAAGTACGTGACTGGTTTACCGATTTTATTAAAAATCAAATGAATATACTTCATTAATACAAACTCTTACAACCTTTGTTGAAATAATAATATATAAATCCAGTCATTGAAATACTTTTAAAAGGTAAGATGAATTCCACAGCTTTCCATATATTTATAGTGAATTCTGAATGAAACTTATTAATGCAATCTATGCCATGAAAACCATTTAAACCACAATCGCTCAACCTAACTTTATGAAAAAGAATAAGAACATTATATGCCAAGTTAATAGCTAATCGTTCTCTTTATTTCATGATTATAGCATTTGGTGAAACAAAGTAAGAATATCACACACAACCCATTTGAATACAAACAAGATTACCAATTGAAAAAATACTATGCGTAAGTATTCACTTTAAAATTCAACCTCTTGATAACGAAAATACATTATCACTCGTCAAAGGAAATTATTCTATCAATACTCGAGTGCTCATTACATCGATGTAATTTAAAAAAATATTTTAAATTGCATACACGGCAGATATTTTTGAATAACTGATCAACTCAAGTGGAAAAGAAATGACCAACACCCATGCCCAAGATCTCAAATGTGCAGTTAAAAATCTGAATTCGATATTGATCTCCTCGGCACTTGATGTTCAAAATATCTTACCCCTAGGATAAAGCTTTTCCGCTAGAAGCCAAAATATTATATATTGAAATATTTTGATGTGAAAGTAAACGTGCAAAGCGATATTCGTCCAAAAAAAAGAATGTTTCTAGAAGGTCAAATATTTTTCACAAAATTTCTATAAAGAATGAAATGGTTTGTAACATTGTTTATAAAACAAATTTAGACATGGAGTACCATTGTACTTTGACATTTCAACGGAAAGTCTGGAGCGCATTTCTTAAGCAGTGTAAAGAAAAGAAAACACAGAACTAAATCACGTCACGTAGATTCGTAATGTGCCATCGTGGCTTAAAAGTAAATAAAACGTGAGAAAAAACAACTAAATACTAGATGCTGAAAAAACACTAAACACATATAATTTTATAATTATTCAATTACTTAATCTGCCACCATAAGTAAGAAAACAGCTTACATAAGCGTAAAATATTCTGGCAATGAAAAATAAACTATGATTGCCATAAAAGAATTTGTACTTGGTTCAATGAATTATTTTTAGTTTTATAATGTTTGGTATAATATGAAAGATTTTTTTCAACTTTTATTCATTAATTTTTCATAAACTTTAAACTAGTAAATTTGTAGTTTTTTTCAATACAATACAAATATAAGTAAATCGTTTTTTTATTTTTTGAAATAAAATATTTCTTGATACTGCATCAGAAGACAAGGGCGTGCTTTGCGTAGAGATACAAATAAACCGTTTTACATTGATGTAGATGTTGTATTCATAGTCCACGGTGAATGGTTGATAATAAGTACTTTTTTACTCAACAGTGTTCAATATAATTGATTTGAATTGAAATATGCATTTTTTTAAAATTCATTACTACAAAAACTATCGATTTAAAAACCTGGGTTAAGGCAAATAATCAAACATGTATGTTGAGTGACACAATCATTCAGTCAAAAAATATTTCCTGAGACTATTTCTCGTTGTTTTTCCATCTGGTGTACCTAGATTGGTTGAAATGAGGTATTTAGCATAAGAACCTAGATTTTTTTAGATGTTAAAAAATCTCTTGTGAAGTTATATTTATTTGACAAGAAAAGAACCCGTTTTAATGATGTTGGTTTTTTGATAGCACTTATGGCAGTAGATTTAGTTTTGAAATAGAATATTTATTGTGCTTCAAGTATACACAGGCATACGTTTAAGGCAAAAGCACTTAGAAGAGGGAAAAAGGAACAAGGCTATAGCTTTACGGAAACGGTCATAAAACCTTGAAGCTTTTTCTTATATCATTAGAAGCGGGTATTAAAATAAAGCCATTTCAAAACCTCAAAATATTATCGGCCGATGAAAGCTATATTTATCGGATTTATAGAGCTTTTATAGTTGACGGTTATTTTAATATTAGGAAAATTGAAAAATCAATATATAACTTTATTGGTTTCTAAAACGGATCCATAAATACATAAACCAAAACCTGTACCAACAATATAAGAAATCAGGTATTTTATTCCAAAATATTATCATAAATAAAATAACTTATTTATGTCATACCTAAACATTTGAAATACATTTGTCATGTGCCTTTTTATATTTAAAATGTTCTTTTAAAATAGTCTCTATGAGAATCGTATATAGTTTCAATACGAGTTGGACGTTGATGAATAGTGGGTGGGATATTATAAAAACGTTGAATTGTTAACATTTAAGATAAAACATGAATTTTTATAACTGTTGTTATCGTGCTTTCGATGGTTTGATATTATTGAAATATTTCATCATTCCACTAATATTCAAACTTAACATTAAATTATAATTTAGCAATATAAGTTATTACAAACAAATTTGCAATGCGTAAAAATAATGTTTACAAACAGATATATTACTAATAAATATCGTTTAGCTAAACAAAACAAAACCATTCAATAGCATACCTAATATTTTATTTATTCCGTTTCAAAATTTTAGTTTCAGCTTCAGTGATGAATGTTGAAAAATAAAATTAATAACATGCCATTTTATCAACTATTCGTTATTACTATCTATTAACGGTTCATTTTTACAATTCGATGACCTAAAAGGAAATCATTTGTGTTCTCTTGCTGTGCATACTTAAAAGAAACTAGAATTTTCCTAGCCATTTCTTGTTGTAGAATATGTTTTTAATATAGCTGGATTCTTCGGAACAGTAGATATAGAAATAAAATAATCTCCCCACACAATTCAATTTTATGACGTGCATTTGCGTGGCATTTTAAGCAACATCAAAATCGTGCGCTTTCTCTCGTAGTCCACCATAAAACTAGCATAAAAATTGTACCGTATTTACATAAAAAGAAACTAAGAGAACACGCCATGTAAGGAAGTCGCCAAAAAGAATATTTGATCGATAGCCGAACGTGAAAGGGCGGGGGGTGTTAGCGGAGGCCGGGGCCTTTACGCATATTTACTTTAATGCCAGCAGACATTATGTATTCACATGATTGTTCCACTAATTATTTGAGTTATGGCAGGCCAACACGCACGCCACTCTAAGGAAAGATCCCCTACCCCAGCACTGTTTGAATGCTTTATTAAATTTATATTTTAGCAATTTTTGGCCTGATTCATCCCTGGAAAACGTCCGAACATACATTCCTACGACGATAACTAATGTCTCGTAGAATTTTTGACTGTCAGAATGAAAAGGAGCTAGCTATCGCGATGGTATTTGAATAGTATCTCTCATAAGGCTTATCAAGATGTAAAAGTTATTTTCTGAAGTATTTCTAGAACTTAAAAGGAAAATTTTCTTCCATTTAACCAATTAGTTTGCATGAAAGACTTTTATAAAGAAATAGTTATATAATAAGGTCATGTTGTACAAAAAAATCGATTCACGTGCCTCACATTTTATACCAATCTACTGGGAAATAATGACACAACAGAGTAAAGATTTTCAATATGAAACTATAAAAGAAACATATAAAAAGAGTTAATGTATTATGTAAGCTCTAATACGATAATTTAAGAAATTAAATTACAAAAAGATCTTTTGCAAACCGACTTTTTTAGATCATCATTAAAATTTTCTGACAGCGTGACAAAATAAAAATCGACCACTTGAATATATTTTTTTACACACAGAACACCCTAAATTTAATATTTATTTAGCTATCCCGCTTATAAAAGTTTTAATAAATTCAAAATAAATGGAATTTTTATCCTTTGATTTCATTTTCAAACAGAGCAATCTTAAACAGAATATAACGTAGTCGGCATTCAAGAGGTCAGAAATAACGTATTACTTACATTACTAAAAAAATTATTAAATCTATTAATGATCATTACTTTACATTGCATTACTTGATATTTAGCATACAGTTGGAAACAAGTTATATGGAACATTTAAATATAAAATACTCAATATTTGTCGCTTAAATGTGAAAAATAGTTTACGTAGTATGACTGAATAATGCCAAAGAGAATTAAAACTTATAATGAATAACCAAATAACATACTTTTTAACATGCCTAATTAAAACTGTTAATTAGTTTCATTATAGGGGTAGCAAAATATTTCAGAGCGCCGAGAAATAATGATAAATGCTTACTCATTAAAAAACTACAATGACGATCTCGTTTTCGACCATTAATCACCATTTCGTTTTCAACAGTAGACATATTGCTGGAAGCTATCCGCACGGCATCGCCTCCCTCTAAAAAGATACAAAATAATCATTCGAGCCGGAAAAATATGGAAAACGGTTTGCGATATCATAATTTCGAGCACAATTTGGCCGAGAATCCAGATGGGTAGCCCATCCCATCTCAATCCTTCCGCGCAGTCGATGATTCCTTTAATCTGTCAGTCTCCCGTAGCCCGTAAAATTTTAATGGATGCCGGTTATCTCTGTCGCTCGCATCCGCTCTGCCGGATATCGTCTCGCTCGCAAATTTCTACCGTCTCAATAATAGTGGTGGAAAAAAATGCGCGCCAAAGCTTCCGTGCTTCGCTATTATTCAGATTTTTTACAATCGTGATAGTGGTGTAGTTTTGAATGAGGAATCTATAACGGAAAAAAAATGATAAAAAAATACGATGTATTTTGCGTTATTGGAATATTGCCATATAACTTTTAGTACGCAAACATTCCGATGTTTTACAACGTTACATACATTTATGTATGTTATTATTTTTATAACACGTGGATGTGTTGTTAAACTATAAGATACTTATTCATTAAGTCATTCAAATCTTTAATGTCTGTCTGAGTTTGATTGCTAGTTGTTTTTTTTTATAGGAACAAAAAACAAAAACATATTCTTTTATCATATAGCTAAAAACGGAAACTTTGTCTACGGATTCTGATAAGATTTAGGGTAAACTCACTCAAAGTATTTCATTAGTTAATTTATTTGTTTTACTCTCAATAAAATAGTTCTTTTATTTGTAATAATATATCTAAGAGCATATATATTATTATATCAGGTGTGCTCAGTAATTATTTCACTCAATCACGAGTGTAAGTAAGATATAACGACATGCTTGCCTTTGCTCTTTTATCCTACTTGCTTATACACAAGTGAGATTGCGTGATAGAGATAGAGATACATCCACCAAACGCCATGATACATGTAAGTATACACATGTTATAAAGATGAGTCAATTTATTCAGTTTAATTAAATGATGAAAATCAAACGAGTGTTTGTTTTATTTTAAATTCGAATTATTTTATAAAATTTATGACAACTTCTTTCAAATATCGTAATAATATGTACATGCATACTTGTGGTTAGATTATTTATCCACGGTACGTGCGTCATAATTGATTTCAAAATGCTAATTGACGTGGATAAGCATATTTCTGTGATATAATTTGATAGATCGAAATCTACGCGAATCCATACATGTAAACGGCACGATAGCGGAGGCGGCGACGTAATGAAATCTCGTTAAGCTTCCATCTGTGGATTTCATATGTCAGCAGAGTGAGAGCCCGCCGCGGTTTAACTTCCAAATGTGCCAAAACTTTTTGCCAATGCACACCCTTTGGGAGGTGGGTGCCACCGTTGTGTTTGCAATCAGATCGTCTCAGTGGCGTAGGTGACAATTTAGATTTCAGTAGGCAACCTTTAATCTGTACGATATTAATTGTATACTATATTGATTGGTATACTATATAAACGCTAATAACACAACCAAAAATGAATTGAAAGTATATAAATTTTCATTGTTAGTATGGAAACTGTGAAATAAAAATTACTCAATCATTGTATAAAATGAGTGGCTACTGACTACTGTAATAATATACTATATACAGTTATTTTTAATAAATACTAGCGAGATCGAGCATATGCTGCAATGCCACTCAAAGAAGTGTTTTTGTTTTAATTCTGTTTATTTTAGTGCTTTTGGATACACAATAATTTTCGTTTTTCCGTCTCATGTGTACACGAATAAATCAGAAGGTTTTCTGGCATGTCACTATTTGATTCTTTTTTTAGATTTTAATTTTTTTTAGAAACCTTTACGGGTGTGCGGATGACAACATAGTTTCATCGAAATCGGATGTATGGTATAGGAATGCACAAGAAAAAAACAAGCAAACAAACATTCTTTGTTGTATATTGTATAGAAACATAAATACATCAGAATCAAAATAAACGAGTACCAATAAATTATGTTTCTCTTATAGTTTCAAAGGACGGTTTCGATTACCAATGCTTTTTTTATTAATAAAAAAAATGGATTAAAAAATTGTTGACGCTTTACGAAATGTATATTTTATGATTCTTTAAGATTGATTATTATTAAAAATGTACATATAACGTGAGAACGAAGGCTGTGATTTAAAAAAATCTATTTATGTATACCACGAATAATTTAAATCTAAAATTAATTCGATCAACACTTTTACCAATATCGGCGAAAGTGGCCAATGCTGTATTAAAATATTTTCCGTGTTACAGTAATTAATTAAGTTGTAATGTTGATGGTAGATAAACTATTTTTACCTTCTACGAGACACAGTGGTAATGGAGATCATTATTGCGTACCAACCTATCGACGGTATATAGTTCAGTTTTATAATATGTTTTTGGTATGATAACTGGTATTGCCAGTAGAGTGATATTGAAGTTTAATATAATATATAGCGTATGAAGATATGTAACGCCACTGTCAGACTATCTCGATTGTAAAGCGATTATTCTGTTTTGTTTCAATCCAACTTAGTTTAGGATCATGCCGCCGTAACTTGAGTTGAATTATTCACGGTACAGAAGATTCTCTGAAGCCATAACCACAGGACGGCTCTCATGCCGTCTTTCGAGAGTGGGAAGAGCTCGCTCTCTCCTCTCGAAAATCTGCATATAAATCGGGAATCAGTGTTGCGATAATGAGAGCGCAAAGGAGGCGGGGAGGACGGTTTGGGAAGCATTGCACTAATTCGGACACGGTATGTCAAGTGGAACGGTGCGTGCCGCAGCATCTTGAAAAGCTGCTTTGTAATTTTTAATCGCATTAATTATAATTTTATAACGATAAGCCAAGGAAAAAAAAGTAAACCTTCTTATTTTTGTATATTAAAACAACAAAGTTATAACGAAAATTTGATTTTTAAAAAAACCATGAGATGAATTAATTGAGAACACTTTACATTTAATTATTCAGTAAAAAATACGACTTCGATATTTTTATACTTTTGATGTATTAAAAATATTTTTTTTCTATTAAAGTATGATTCAGAAGGTACGTACAATAAAAGCCCAGTATTTTTTTGACAGGAACATTTTTTGGATAATATGAAAAAAATATTTAAACATGATAAAAGAAAATAAACATTGTAGACTTTGTAAAATTGATACTAGCGATACAAAAAATATTTTTGCCAATATTTATTAAAAAATGTCTATCCAGTGTACTGGTGTTCGATGCTTTTTGAATTTCGGTATATTTAGCTGCTTAGTCAAAATTTCTAATTCCGCATCTGCGAATGAAAATATTCTTAAATTGATTTGTCAAACGTTCTATATGTTTTCTATTTAATCCTATGTATCCTGATCTGGAAAACAGGGCGATTAAAGAGCTGAATACTAAAGCTTTTTTACTTATGATATATCTAACATTAGCCTCACTGAATATAGACTCACAACAAAAATACACATTTTATTGCGTGATTAGTAGTTCACAGTTAAAATAAAATGGTAAGGAAGGAAATAAATTCAAAATGTTTATAATATACGAAGTATTTGTATAAAAGTAAAACATAAATGAACTTTAGTCGTAAATTTGATTTATTTATAATATGAAATCTTAAATCACTTAATAAGGCGTGTGGGTGTATAATAGAAAATGCATGATCAGAATGCAAACTTGGCGGCTTGGCAAACACCACGCGGTGGAGTACTTGAGAACTTGAGGCTAGACACTCAGAAGAGCATTGGAGTGTTGCATACCCCACGCCATCCACCGATCTCTTGTCGTCTATTGTTCGTGGGTAATCGGAACTTTAACCGTCACATTTGCAACTCCAACTTCATAGCTGAAAACTGCTGAGAATTATTGTATAGAGTATTAAGAAATGCTGACACTGAAAAATTCCTCGGTGAAAACGATGTTGTTTTCATGCATTTTTGATTGAGATAAATAAATAACAATAAACGAACAGCACGTCTTGTATCTCGCAATTTTATTTTGAAGCAGTATCGGTTTTGTGAAGAAAATAAGTTTTTTAAATCAAAGTTTTTAAAAAAAAAACAAGAGATTTTTAACATATAAAATAAGGTTCAATGATTTACATATATGATCTGTTTCAACTTGAATATACTAAAATTAAAATATTATCAGCTCGTTTAAAACTTCAACAAGCATTACTGTAATAGTAATTTTATTAATTGAGAAGTTCTGTTTGATTGGCATCATTGCTTAATATAATACAAAAAAAAAAAAACATCTTTTATCGTTTTAAAATGATGCATTACTTAAATAAATAACAAGTATGTAATATAAAAGCTGTACAGTATAACGATTGAAAGATATTCATTTAATTACATACCAAAGTAAATAATAATCCGATCTTTTTTCGTTATGAATTCAAAAAATATGATGAGACTCGTTTAATATTGTGACATTAATAATTTGTTTTTACTTGAATGATGAGAAATCTAGACAATTGATAAAAGCCCGTTTATAATTCTGATTAAATTTATTTCGTAAAAAACGGCTTTAGATAAAATTTTATCGGCGTAGCATCAAGCAGCTTATGCTGTCATCTACAACGTAGATCGTAGACGACGATGTTACTCTGACGACGGTAATTACGACAAATATCGAGTTAACAGGCCGTTGCAAATGATTTCACGTCATAAACATCGCACGACAGATTACCGTCATTAGTGGCTATCCACGTCTTTCTGGCGCAAACAAAGCCACGTCGATAAGTAATAATAGCGTCTGTGGCAGCAGAAGAACCTTCAATAGAAACTTGTCGATAAGACGGAGGCCAATTTAAGAAAGCTTTATTAGTGAAACTTTAAAGAGTATTAACCTCGTGACAGTAGCTTCAAATGCCCTATAGGATGACAAATGAAGTTGCGACGTTATTAAGAAAATTTTGAAAGCATTTTAATTTTATATTTTAAAAAACCGTATAAACTTAACCATCAAATTATTATGGATAATTTATTGTGATAGTTTATTGAGAACGATAAGAAGAAGATTACACAGCTACAATAAATTCTGATAAAAATATTCAGAACTGAAGACAGACGTTTATTAAAAATGAAAAGAAGTACAATCTTAATAATTATATGACTTAATTTTGCAGGAAAGGAATCAATTCCATTATTTAAGAACATTACTGTTAAATAAATTATGTTGAAAAACTGTGCAATTGAAACAAGGTGTGTAAAAAGTGAGTTTCATTAATTTGATTAAGAGTGTTTCTTTTGAAAAGGTTTATATTTAAAGCAGAGTTAAAATATTATTTGAAAACCAATACGGAAAAAAGTTTATTACTAACAAAAATTGCATTTAATTGAAAATATTGTGTCAAAGTTTTGAGTATGAGGAATCCAAATAAAAAATCATGAAATGTTATAATACCAAAAAAGTATACATTATTTAATGGACTTAATTTCAAACGATTCCGTGTACAAAGTAAAACCAAATAAATAATTTAAAAAGCCAAAAACCCGAAAAATGTGCTGGCATTAAATATTTTATGGTATTTTTTATTATATTCTAAATAAGTAAAGCTTCAAAATGATCGCCAGATTATATTTTATGCTGTAAAGACCCCACATTTTTCTTTAACAGAGAATGCCAACAAAATCCCTCACGACTAAGCTCAGGGAAATTTACAAGACGTTCAAATTTTTCTTCGGTGTACATATCAAAAACAAAATTTATTTTTACTATAATTGAGCACGAAAAAAATGACAAACCTAGGTAGTCTTTAAAACTACTACAATGATAAGTGAAGAAATTTTGTATCATTAATCCGGATTTTATTAAATTTCGTGTCATGCTACAATAATTGTTTCATATCACTGTAAAGTCAATAAAAATGCTTTTAGTCTTTGTGTACAGAAACTTTTCTTCAAAAAGTTGATAAACGGTATCAATTAATAGTAGAATGATATTTCATAATATAATATTAATATTTATTTATAAATACAACGATTTAATGAATAATATATATATATATAAAAGAATTTCGTTACTTTATATAATTATGTGACACATGTTCAAACTTCGAAGTTCATAAATTCAAGTTGTATATTTTAAATGCATTTTCAAAAAGTTACCACCAAATACATCGACAAAAAGAATGAAACATTATTAAAGAATTGTAAAGTTGAGTATTGTAAATAAGGCTTTCGATTGATAAATAGTAAAAATGTTGTCGTACGTTTTTCTTTCAATCAGCGACAATCTTTTATTTTTAATTCTTGTGGGCTATATTACGTCATCCCTTAATCAAGCTTTGTACAAATAGGGTTCGACATGAAAAAGACAAAAGCCTTTTTCCTTTCATTTTTAGGTAAAGATTATTGTGCTTTGAACTGAATATACAAACAATATGTTGACAGCTTTTGTTCTTCTTCGAAACCCGCTGGAGGAGGAGGAATAAAGCTTGAAGTGCCTATATAAAACTTTATTATGTGACAGGGCAAAAAGCAGTCACAAACTTGTCAGAGACTATAAGAAAAATCAATCATTTTATACTAGGCAACTTTTTCTCAGGCGCGCTAAAGTATCAAGCAAGAAACTGTCTACTCTGAGTAAATGTTTCTAACAAGGATTTCGAACTTAGCTCTTAGGGGTTGTTATATGAACTCAGCCAATGCAATCGATTTCATAATGACTCACGGAGATGAAATTGTCTGTCGAGCTGAGGTATTAAGATATTAAACGTAAACGGGTTGGTGTATAAAGAAAATATTATATTGTTTCGATATTTTCTCAAAAACTTGACAACATTGGAAAATTTTGTGTCATTCAAATGAAGGATTATTAAATTTTGACTCGGTTTAAATAACTCAATTAATTTTCATTCTCATTATTGGTTGAAATTTTAATTAAGATGAAATATAATGTAAGTGTGTTAAAATTCTTATTTAAGTGATAAAATACAAAAAAATTAAACGTTAACAAACAAGAATCTACAAGTATTATTTGACCCTTTAAAATTTTAAATAAAAATAAAGCTTTATAAGTAAATGAAAAAGGATGATTTTAAAAACGTTGTTCTATTTTCGGTGTTGGTAATTATCAAAATTATAGAATAAATCAGAAAAATTGGATTATGCACGAAAAACCTTTGTAACTCTCTGAGCGTACATGACAAATTATAAGCTTTAAAAAGTTTTGATACTACTTTCATGTCACATTTTACGGTAACGTTACTCATTATATTATGAATAGGTATTATTCTTCAGGCATTGTCGAGAATGAGCTATAAACGTAAAAAAAAAGCGGCGAACACCTGAACATTTTGAACAATTTTTCACTCCCGCAAATATAATACCGCACTTCAGCATATAAAAGTGGTGGAAACATATCATAAAGTATACAACCAGGTCGGCGCACTTGTGTGCGAGTAAGAAACATGCGAGGAGAGAGAAAGAAGTATGGGAAGGGATGCATCCTTGAGAACAGGCTATTTTCCAGTCGACTGACCGCCAAACCGGGTGGGCCGGTAAGGACGGGAAGGGTGGCTTTTCATGGGGTACATTCTGAGGGTGGCACTGATAAATTACCGATCTTAACACCAGTGGCAGGTAATTCTCGACATTCGCGAACTACCTAAGCCCCCTACGGGGCTTCGATCTTTTCTTGCCGGTTATTCTTTCCAGTTCATGGATACTTAAATACGAAAGAATGTACATACCTAAAAGTGGAGTAAACAAACGCAATTACTGTGTTAGCACAGTTAGCAAAGTAAAAGCTCAAAATACCTTTTCTCAAAGCAACATTATTTTTTCCCGTATTGTTTTTTGTTTGTAAGAACCTATTTGCGTATAAGCGTTACCTTAATTTCATTAGAGTAAATACATTTGGTGTTGAAATGTGGACGAGATTGACCAAATATTTTTTCTCATCTACACAATTTCCTCGACCGTACAATAGGTGTTATTCTAAATGTCAATAAATTATACGAGTAAACATTTTAATTTTCCCAAATGAATTCTAGTATGGATAGTAAATTTACGAAAAATCAACGAATGTTATTAAATACACATATTAAATAGAAAAATCTGCCAAACACCAACTTTATGTTCAAGGACATTTTTAAGGCATCAATGTGATGATAAAAATAATATGCTATTCCAAGACAATATGAATTTTTTGCAATGAATAAAGCTTGTACTTAAATAAATACGAAACATACAGTGTTTCAATATTGAGTAAGACGATCATTTCTAAATTCTGAGTGAAACACGTAAAACGATATTTTTGAATACTGTGAAGTATGTATGAACACTATTAAGACAGTGAGGTTTGAAGTTAATGGAAACGAGGGATTAAAATTGAAATGCAAGACAGCAATTTATCTATATCGCGAATCGATTCATAAAAATGGTTTTTGTTTACAATGTGAGATGTGTCCGGAAGTCTTTATTTTAAAAAATAAAACAAACTAAAGATCGTAAAATACAAAGTTTAATTCAGTAGAAATATTTTTTTCCCTTATTTACATATATCAATATATTCTTACCATTTTAAAAGATGCCTGGTAATAAAGGACGGTTGGAATTATTTGCTTTCTACGACTATAGTTGTTTTCGGAATACTTTAATGAGTTTCCCAAGTGTTTCGTTAAAAAGCGGAGTTGTAAATTCAATTTAACCCACTCTAATTGCTTTCAAGCACAGTCAAGTACGCAAACAACGAGAAATGTTAATGAGCTTTTGTATTAAATTTATTCAAAATTGAGACAGATAATTTTTCGCGTAAATTTTAAAACAAAATAGGAATAATCTTCTGCGACTGTTAATGAGGCAACAATATTTTGTCGCATAATTAAAGCTATCAGTATAGATACATAATTGTAATGTTTTAAAACAAAATATTTTAACATGGCATAAATAATTATGCAAGTTATAAATAACTTTTGAAGTTAAGTTTCGAAATTATAATAGAACCAATGAAGTTTCCGCCAATTGTTTTGAGTGTAAATTAGATAAATATGGAAGATTTTTTCTTTGCTTCAATATTTTCGTAAAATATTTTAAGCGGTGGTAATTACATTTTTATTTCATACATTAATTATACCAATGTCAATAAAATTGTAAGAAGTATTTTTGGTTCTGTATTTTTCGATAAAACAATTTATTTATTATACGGTATAATCTACAATAAATAGTATCCGTATGCATTCTACTTTGAAATTCAAAAATTCCAATCCTAGAAAAAATTAACTTTATTCTTTTAACTAAATAGTGCTCAGAAATTGATAAATTATTTTGTCATCAAATTTCAATACGAGTCTAGTAATGTCTAAGAATTAATTCCATCCATAAATGTTCGATAAGACTCATAGTAAACTTATGAATTTACCCTATTACTTGGTTACCAAAAAAGTCTTTTTATCGTGGTAATATTACCCAAAAATCTGTTAATTAGAAAAAATGTAATCTTAACTGAATAACAAAAAATAGCTATAGCTTTTATTCAAACATAATTCAGTTTTGTAACAGATAAAATGAAATATAAAATTTTTGCTTTAATGATGCCTCAATTAAACAGAGCTGTCCTATATTCAAGAAATGTAACGATGGAATATTGTATTGTAAAACAGCGTTTGCTTGGGGCAAATTCCATTGAGTTTTGTACTGGTAATATGAGAAGCTACAGTGTTGTACCGATACGCTATTAAATGAAAGATCAGATATCAGAAACATTAAAGCAAAACGGCTTATGCGGTATATCGACAAACACATTTCAATGTACGACACGCTGTTCAGATATATAATAATGTATGTACTCTAACGTTTAAATAATGCGGAATAACGAATTCAATAAAATCTTATAAAATAAAAAAAAACATTATCTTTTTATATCTTTAAAGCCAAAATTAAATTAAAATCCCCATAAAATTATAAATAAATCAAATTAAAACAGGAAAAAAATTTCATACCCTTAAATAATACGAACGTTTTTATTATAGAATTTTGGAAACTGGGAACAAAAGTATCTTTGGTGTTTTTAAATTCATTTATACAAAATTCATAAGTACTTTAAATTGATATTGCGAAATCTATAACAAACAATGCACTTAATCACGTTTGGTTAGTTTGCAACATCCAGAAAATAAATGTGTCTGTCTGTTAAAAGAACTTTTCTCAAACGGTGAACAGCAACGACGTAAAATTTGCACGTGTCATTGTGACTGCCATTTCTAGGTAAACGGTGCTATTTTGAACTTTAAAAATTAATATTGATGGACAATATTATGTGGTTATTTCATGACAACCAAATTTCTTAAATATCAGTAAGGCTATTTTGCTCTCAATGCACAGTTCAAATAGATTCATATCGACTAGCCAATGTAAATAATTTAACACACGAAAGACAATATGGCTCGATTCATAGAAGTGGCAGTTGTATTGTGCAATATTACATTTACCCAGTTATTTAGAATTATTGTTGTTATCAAGTCAATATTCCGTTTTGTGCCATTGTGTTATTTTCTTGTATTAAACAAGTATATTTGCGGTCTGTGGAATGTTTCGTTTTATCGGATAGCGGCCATTATTCCGGCTATACTATCAAATGTTTAATGGGTACCTTTAGAAGTACCCATCCCAAGCGTCAATGAAATAATGTTGATTCTGATATAATGCTTACAAAGTGTAAATATTTGATACATTATTATAAAGTGTTCATTTATATTTGACAAAAATAAGGAGGAATATTAAAACGATACCTTAAAAAATGCACAAGAATTTATTTTTGTTAATATTTCACAAGAATTGGACGATTTTAATATTTGACCAATTTAAAAAATCTCACTATTTCGCTTATCTTTTATCAAAAAAAGTTTGAAAACTTTTAATATATATTTTTTAAAGATAATTTTGAATTGTCACATTAATGTCTAGGTAAATATTTTTTTTTAATTTCTCTAAAGAATTTAAGCAAAGTATCTTTGCTCTCCATTATGTGAACAATAACACAAAACATTATTTTCTGTCGCATAAAAACACATTTCAAAATTTCACGAAATAATCTAACTCAGCTTATTATGCCCAACTCATCGATAAACAATGGCTATTTTCAACTAACTACTTCCTTACAGTCCAAATCGTGATCGCTGAATATATATAATATGTACTAAATATATTTATTTTCTCGAAATAATTCATTAACGATTTTTAAATAAAATATTGAAATACGTACTACAAAACGGTTAGATGCTTAGAAATATTTTAAGTTTTATTTGAAATGATTATTGCTTTAATAATAAAAACGATAATTCCAACAAATTTAAAAATATTGTTACTAAAATATAGAGCTCTGTTAATTTTTTGATTTAAAAAAAAGCTAAGAACTGTTACTTTCTTACCCAGGCACATTGAATTAGCGAACAACATTACATACCGACAAACCGTTTAATAAATTAATACTATTAGAACGTGTACTGCCATAATGTGCATTATTTACAGCTTAAGCCAGCTTGCATTTAAACACACGCTTACCATCGCCAGCACGCTTTGTTACCAACTACGTAAAATATAATTACGATTTCAGTTAATCTGCAGTATAAAATTTTGCCTTAGAACTTTATTCATTATTTATTTACTAATCTTAAGCCGATAAATAAAACCAAATGATATTTGATCATTCATAATATTGTAATAAAAATATTTTTTACTGTCTACTAAATATAGCTTTAAATTCTTGCTCGTTAGCAACTTCTATCAAAATAATCCTTAAATTAAATGAATATAATGTTTATTTAGTTGATTTATATTTTTCTCAAACGTACAAAGTTTCTATTCTTCAGTAATATTTGCTTAAAAATGACATATCATATATCATTATATTGTTTTTATTTTTTGATCATTAGTCAGGCTCTGAGATTCGATTTCCTATGTCAACATATACATTTAATAGTAAAGGTAGCTTTACCTTTATTAATTAAGGGATCGATAAAAATATGACAGTAAACCTTGGTTGGTCTTCCAATCGGTGGGATTCCGGCGTCCTTGACCACCGTCGCGTATTATCCATATGTGGTGCGAAGGGACTTAAGGATGATGGTATGTCATGGAAAGGCGGAGTCGATGGCCACGTGGAATATGGTAAAAGCGAAGAAGAGTAGTAAACCATATAAATAAATAGACAACAAATAATAAGTGAATGTTTTTTCGTTTGATTTATCTAATGAAATTTGAAGCTGCAAGAGAATACAAACTTTCAAACGAAAATAGTACAAAAAAATAGTAATAAAACGTATACTGTAGATAATTTGCTGTGTTAAAAATTTAAATTATATAGTTCTCTTATAAACTTAAATTAAATAAGTAAATATTAAAGTCAAAGTGCAATAAAATTGGCTTTATACAACTTCTGGAAGGCACGGAAAGCTTACATTTGGAAATTTATGGGGGATTCAAAAACTCATGGGGAGCTGCTACAGAAAACTTGATCTTGTATTCAAAAAGTTTGTACGTACAAGCCTTGAAAAAGTACTATTTTTTCTGTGGCAACACAGGTGCGTGATCTCTTTTAGACGGAAGAAAGTTGAAGATTTATTAGGGGCACGTAGAGAAAAAGTATAAGTCTGACATAATCGTTTAGATAAAAAACAACCATAGCTCGCTGAAGGAATGGCGTATTTTAGAGAAAGTAAAACGTTTGGAGGTTCACCGAAAGTGTTATCTTGCGCGTCTATTTACGTGAGTAGCTACAGTTTATGTTTCATATAAAATATACAAAAATGCGCTTAGATTTTTGTAGCACAAGGAATCTCTATCGTTTTCAATTCAGTCACGCAAAAAACAACACCATGTAAAAATTATAATTCAACAATGGATGATAAAATTATTTATAAATTGTTATTCACTATACCAAGGTAGATCATATGATTTTATGACGAAGAATTTAAGCAAACAATGTTTTTGACGATTGGTTGTAAGACTGTCAATGACAAGACAATCTCATTACCTATGTAATTGGATTGAAGAAATAAACTAGTTATCTACTCGAAGTCTCTATTCCTCATTTTAAGAATTATATAAAATATGGGCGAAGTGTGATTTAAACATTCATGCATTGTGATACAAATACATAATACGATTGAAAAGATAAGTGTGAAATTTTTGAAAAACAATTGGTTGAAATGGTCTAGAAAAACAATGTTTTTTCTAGTACAATAATATTTTTCATTTTTAATATACATTCTATATCCAATCCATTAATTTTTTAGAAACATTTAATGAAAAAAAAAAAATTTTGTTTTACATACCTAACAAAGAATACAGCGAATTTTTTTATAAACTAAAATATATAAAAGAAAATTATTTTTATTTGTTATAACATAATTTAATGTAATTATAAAAGTTGCAAAATTGTTTGTTATTACCTAAACTAAATTATTTACAAATACTCGCTGACCAAGCAATCGATAATCCAATATTAACAACGACTATAAACGATTTGATGTTATATACACAGTCAAAATCTAATTACAGGTTAAAGTTTGATGTTCCGATTACGGCCCATTCACAAACTAAGCAACAAATTAGCTGCAAAATTGAGATTGCCGCTTATGCCAATTCATCGGACAATCTGGCAGTAGATTGAAGCCCGATTCCTTGGACAATCCCATGCGACGTAGCACCGTAGCGGCGTAGTTGCAGTGGTCAACGTAGAGACTACGAGACAGGCCACACGCAGCTTCAATACAGCATTAACCAATTACGTTAGAGAGCATGTTAATTGTTCGGTAAGCGGTCTGGCGCATTATGTTGAATACCTGTCTGAGCACTGCACGGTGATCTGCAACTATTTTAATTACTCTGACAACAACGGAAATATATTGAAGATAATGTCAATTATTTTGCTTTTCAAATGACTACAATAAAAGTGAGAAATATTAAATACGGATAAGCTTAAAATAAAACTAAAAAACAAGGACCACTTAGTTAATAATATGATGGTTTAATATTTGAGTCACAAAAACTATGACAATAAAACGATTAAAAATACCAATTATTACTTGTTTAAATTTTTTTGCAAATGCGATTACTGTATAATACTTTTTTGCTAGCTACTTTGGTAAGATAATGAATTAATAAATTAATAATGAAAAGAACATTACATTTATACTATATGCAAAGTAGATGTTTTTTTGATATATTTTTCTTTTCTTTGCCCTGTTTCTATTTCATCACATTATTTGTATTTACATTATAACAAAAAGTTTTCAATAAAAATTTCAGGAAATGTTGCAAATAAACTTCAACATTATGTTTCCTATCCGTTTTATAATACAGTTAAAATTAATAATGAATAAGAAAATAAATGCTGCATTGTTATCAAATAATTTTAAACAGGTTGAAATAATGTTTCATGGATCATACACTTTTATAGTAAGTAACATGCAAGAATATTCAGGGGTGGTAACCGTTGATCCAAGCTAGAAATAATTAACAGACTGCACGCGGCGGCCACCCTAAGTTTGATCTCGGCGCCCTTTTCTCGATTGCTACCAACGTATTCCCGCCTACGCTGACGAAGAAATTTTCCCACCGCCTCGTCCCTAACAGATGAAAAAGCCTCTGCGAGACTGCCTACCGCGAGATAGGATTAATTTTCAATTTGCAAAAAAAGAATTTTTCCCATTATATTTTTTTTCCGCAAAGTTTATCTGAGGTTGAAAATTTTACACATCCTTGGGAAAATTTATTAATGAGACTATTACGAGACTGTTCATCGTATTGCATTATTAATTTTATAGCATGGCGTAAAACATAATATTTATATTTTAAAAAATAAAACACAATTCATTTGTATTACTTTCCACATATTTATAATGATCAGGACCGGTTTCACTCATCACGAGCATTATCAGGAGTAGATGTATTTTATTTTTTGAAATATAATGTCTTTTCATCAAGAATTGACAGTTTACACCTTAAAAAGGATAATATTTATATGTAAGTATTTGTAATTCTTGCAGGAAGCAAATTTTTATGAAAAGTAAACATTATTTTTTCAATAAAACTTAATTATGAATAGATATAGAATAAAGAATGATCATAATTTATTTATAAATAACATGAGCTCTATAAAATCACTTTCACGTTTATGCACGATTCTTCTAAAAGTATTCGAGAAGAAATGTACATGTGTACATTATTCTTGTTTAATGTATTCTGCCATTCTAAGAAAAATTGAACCACAAGTTGTTTTCTTCACACAGAAAATATTAACAGCCCGATAGCGTTAAGTCAGTCGTTGATATATTGATATATTCTACCTGACTGAAAGCGCAAAAATGTGTCTAAATTACCTACATAGAAAATAATCAATTTAAATTATTATAAATGTTCATTTTGTCCGTGAAACGTGTGCCTCGGCCAAAGCTACAGTTTCTGCATATCTGCCCATTCAAACGAAACGATCTGCAGCTTACAAAGAGCATATGCACGTGTTCGCCAGCAGATATACCGATAAATGGCTATTTATATGTCCAAGGTATTACTCGTTTCAATTGGATTAAACGGAGAAGGCACCCAGGCAGCGAATACACTCCCTTGGTCGTTAGCCCACGGCATAGAAGGGTCGGTAGTGTACCTACTCAATATCATTAATGTTTATTATAATGCTCGATTTATCGGTGATTCGCATTAGTGAATGTACGGCAGAAACACACTCGGATGTGGCTTGTAACGCCAGGGGTGCGGCGATTATCTGCGATAACTGGGGAATTTATAGGAGATATTCGAAACAAAGTGGCACAATTCGATGCGAATGCTTACTGCTTTGGTATTTTTATTTGATTTGTTGATATGAAATGAATAAATTCACTTTTCAGAGATATCACATAAACGTATTTTTTTTAAAAGTAAATTTATACCAAATATATTTTATATGTCTACTTCCAACTAATACCACAGGAACAAGTTGGTTTTTACCACTACCACCCGTTGTGTATGTGCAGACAGTATTTTATAGCCGTCTTCCACAACGCTATAGATTGTTTATCAACGACTCTTTGCAAGTTAATCACTCAGCTACTTGTTGTATGAAAGATAGAATATTCATATAAACAAATGATCAATTTTGCATTCGATCTCTTTAATGTTTAATATTAATTTCCGGGAAACACAAAGACTTTCCATATGTCGGTTTTCCTGAGCAACATGCTTAAATATTAAGTATAATTTAAATGGTATTACGCAAATCTAATGTAGTAAAAAAATGATACTAAAAAATCATCGGCATAATATACATACATATAAATGAAGAGTATTTTCTCTTCCATTTGAATTTAAGACAATTATTAAATTGTTTCATTAAATAAGCGACTAAAGTGTGCTGAAATAATTAGAAAACCCTGCAAAGTAAATCAAGTGCGGCTGCCGTGATATTAGAATATGTGAACAGGGAGGGGCCAACCGCGGGTCATCAGGCACTTATTGCGGCGGTCGTATGCAATACGCTGTACAGTGTGCCTGGTATATATGCCGCCCGCCACTACTTAATTATCAATGTGCAAAAGAGAACAATTTAGCAGGTATACGGGCGCCGCGGAACCAGATGTGCTCGACACGTAATACGTAAGGGTAAGCATCGTTACCCTGCGCCCGGTGCTGCTCTACGGTGCCTCTACGTCACTTCTACGGGGGCAAGAGAGGTACAGTGATAAAGTGTAACATTAATTTTTATTTTCAACCTATAAAAACCACGTTTTAAAATTGATTAGGCTTTATTCATACATATTCACAGCAACAATAATAATAAATAACAGTCATTAATATACACAAATATTCATTCTCATTATCTTCTAAGAGAAAAGAAACATTTCCTGTTAAAATTTACCGCGAGTATAATACTAGAATGTAACTCTTTTTCGTGATCCATTAAAAGAATTACAACAGTGCAGTGTTTCTAAGACTCAAAGAACGTTAGATATAAAAAACAACAATAAGAAAAGTTTACACGATTATCAAAAACTTAATTTATTTTTAAAAAACCTAAAAATCTTCATAAATGTACACAAAAAATTGGTAAAGCAATTGCTTAACGGTTTCATAAGTACCACAAAAAATGAAAAATTATTTTAAGTAGAGTCAAATTTATTTTTGTTACGCTTCTTTTCAAACTAAAATATAGAGTACATATTTACACTTGATGTTTAAAACCATTTTAAAATGCAGTTTTAAATCCTTAAAAGCTGATTACTGTTGCAGATGAATGTTATTGTTGGTTGAATAATTTAAACAAAAATTTCACTGAATAATGAACAATGTTATAGCGGTTTGCACCATAAAACAGCTACCTTCTGCCTACAAATCTTCTCTTTTAAGCCATATGTTCAATTTTATTCATTCATGGGCTCTACATACGTCTACATTCTACAGCTAAGCACCATGCGAGCCGTGAAAAATGTTAAAACCTAATGGCCAATTTTTCACGAACGGGTGTTTTTTTCAACCCACCCACACCCTTTCCAGGCCGTGGAATATTCATAATTTAAAAATGTGTGAAAAAAAGCGCGCGACCGTTTTGGCCGGTGTGTGTTCGATTAGTCAACGTGTGAGTAAAATGAGATACATTTAAAAATTTCAGTCTTGTAAACTGTCGCGCGAGTGTTCCGCGGTGCGTATCTGTTTTTTTTTTTATTTGACAGATAATTTAAGCCATGTAAAAAAGGCATTGAATAAAATAAATATCTGATGCAGCACAGGCAAAAATGGAATTAAAAAATACATAAAAATGACTTCGATGGTAGAATGATATCAATCTGTCAAAAATGACACTATGAGTTTTAATGCACGTTTATCAGTAAAAACAAAAAATAAACAGGCGATTGAATGCATTTGTTCCAGATATCTCTTATTTCATTTTTGACACGTTGATGAAAAAAGTTCGCAAACACACAGCTTCACCACAACAAAGTTTTTTTTTTCTAAAAATTATCGTTAAAATAATAAATTTATTTTCATATCTTTGAAATTGTTCTGGAAAACTCTTAGTTCTAATTTTAGATATCAACTGAAGGTGCTTGATGAAATTTCAGTTTCGAATTTGAATTGTTGAGATATTGTACATTTCCAAAATCAGTTCAAATTCATTCGTTTGCTCGAATGCCTGAAGATGCCGAAAGGCAAAACCCGGGTTGTTAGTGACGAAATACATGGAAATGCACAACATCTCAACAATTCAAATTTAATTGCAGTTCTGTTCTTTTTCATTGGTAAAAAAACTTATAAAAGTAGTAAAAACAGCTAGACAAGAGAAGGATGAAATCACATAAAGTTATTGAAACAAAACAAAAAAAATTTGCTTTTAGTATTATTTTTAATGAAATTAAAGTAATCCCCTTTTTAGTTGATAACGAAGTAGTGTATATGTGGTTTTGAATAAATTATATAAAAGTTTTTTTTTCGTTTCGGGGTTCGAATATGATACACCTTTTTTATTTCATTTCAGAGAATAAAACGTTACACAAACAGCAAAATTTTTTCTGACAGATTTTCAGCGATTCTCGATTATTGTGGAATGCTCTTGCACCTGTTCCAGAGGGAGCACAAGAGTAAAATGGAAATCGTGCGAAAATCGACCCCATAAAAATTTCCAAGTATTGACCGAAGAAGACCCGGTCGAAGTGCTCAGTACCTCCGCCAATATCCGCCTGCGGAGAGCAAGCATCCCAGAGTGGAAAAACAGAGCCATTTATTTTCAGGCTGTACCCCCGGGAACTTCGTCCCTTCGAATTCGTCCTGCCCTCTCCGGTCGGCCATATAACGATTATCGGCAGCGAGCACAGCCACACAAGTGTAATATATACCGCTTAATGTACCAAATCAAAAGTTTAAAACTAAAGATATTTGTAAGGTGAAATAGTTACCTTCGTAATTTATATCCAAAAACTTCTAATAAACCAAGAATTTCTTTACCTTAAGAATTAATAACCGATAAGATTTTTAAGTGAAGTTTCAGCAGGAGAAAGTTAAAAAAACTTTATGTAAATGAAAGTTAATATCTATAAGATATTGTTTATCATAAACGATTCCGACTAAAGCTTAAGAAAAGTATATATGCAATAAACAGTTATTTGTTTTAGTTTCTATTTATGTGAAAATATACATAATATTTCATTCTTAATGTGGTGAATACTGAATGTGCTACATAAAATTGTCCATTAAACTGAAAATTCACTTTCTTACTCTCTGGTTATATCGTCATTAAGTATAGATTAATTATTATAAATGTTATCTTTTATTAAATAATCACATATATTATATTTTGTCTTTATTTACCATTAAATACTTCGTTAATGAAGTCGTAAAACCTTATCTATGCACTAAGATTGCATTTGACAGTGTTTTTTTGTACAAAGACTACTAAGTGCCTTCACGGTGCTATAAGTGATATTGAAAGTTGATGACTTGATATCTTACTAACCGCAGATGAACTAGATCAGGAGTTGGAGATATTTCTATCGTGTGTAATATTTATCTGACATTATCCATGATCAATAAAATGTAATTATACTTTAGCAAACTATGAACTCAATGCGGAAAGCCTAGGACTCACGGTTGTACTCGGTCAGAACCAAGTGTCACTTATTCAACGCATGCATTCTGACGTTGCTGCTTTACAGTTGCGAGTCATAGCACCTCATCAAGGCACAGGGTAACCGTATACTGTGCTTTGAAAACAGATGTTTGTGGCGAATACTAGGGGTACGGTGGTTTGATTGTATCAGGAACTCGGAGGTAAGAGAGCGAACGGACCAGCCTCTTATTACGTCCTAAATAAAAAAGCGACGGTATTCGGCGGAGCTGCGGGACGCTGCGATGACCTGAGAGGAAGCGAGAAGACTGAAGGGGGACAGAGAAGCTTGGAGAAACCGGGTGATGGCCATATGCTCCGAATAGGGAGCGGTTTGGTTTATGAAAAGTGTTTTAATAAATAATTCAGAAGTAATTTAAGACATCGACTGAGGGTGCTTGATGGAATTTCAATATCAAATTTGAATTATTGAGATTTTGTACACTTCCATGTATGTTCGTCGTGCGCTCGAATGCCTGAAGATGCCGAAAGGCGAAACCCGGGTCGTTAGTGACAAAATACATGGAATTATACAAAATCTCAATAACATAAATTTAATTCAGAAGTGTTAATCGGAGTGATTTACAACGAATTGAGAAATTGATTTTGTGCGGGTTTGTAATTAAAATATATCACTGTTAAATTTGCCATAGATATTGAAACTAGTGGCAATTGTACAGATACAATGCTTGGTATTGAAAAGAAACTGAATTAAAAGTGTCGTTAGATTAATTGAAAATAATTGTTCTTTTATCAAACTAAACTATTTTCGTACTTTAGACATTTTCAAAATAATATTGCTTATCTTATAATTAAATTAAGTTTACAATGTATTCCAATTATATCTTTGATATTATTATCTTAGATTGAAACGAATGTGGGTTGTTTAAGTAATATGTATAAGGAATATCGAATTGTATTTGATGTAATTTACAGCACACAGAGGTATCGGCTACGTAGTTCACGACGCCGGCATTAAATTGTGCACACGTGTACCCGAGCGCGCGTGTGTGTGTTTGCATTCAGGACGCGTGCGTGTAGGAGAGGCGAGTATTTACGTGGAGAGTAACGGCAAGGTGATAAGGGAATCGGATTATCCACCTGGATAAAATCTGCGTTGCCTTGGCCTGGAATTGCCGCCGGGAAAGACGCAAAAAGAGGCGTGTTATTGGGCCGACTTCGACATACGAACGCTGCAGGAATAGTTGAATAAAATTATGCTTCAAATGAAAAAAAAGCAACACTTCCAAAGGACTAAAGTATAACTTAGTTTTAAATAAAGATTCGTGGAAGATTTTAAATTATAGAAGATTGTTTTGGATTTGATAACTCAGGCTTGCAAAATTCTAAATCGGGATAAACTTATAGCTAACAAAATAAATATTATAAGAACAAATTTGGATTATTGAGATTTTGTACACTTCCATGTATTTTGTCACTAACGACCCGGGTTTCGCCTTTCGGCATCTTCAGGCATTCGAGCACACGAATGGACTCGAACTGACCGTCAGTTCGAGTGTACATGGAAGTGTACAAAATCTCAATAATCCAAATTTTATATTGAAATTCCATCAAGCACCCTCAGTCGATGTCTTAAACTATAAGAACAGTTTCAATTTCTTGTAGCAATAGATAACCAAGCAGTAGAAACAACACCGTTCCGTTATAAGAGATTTAAAATGAAAATTTCTAATTTTCAAACGCAAGAATAAAACATAAAGCTAGTTGTCACTGCATTTTATAATAATCGAAAACCCTGTGATTCTACATATTATAATATTATTAAAGTTTTTTTATAAAAGAGGAAAAAACGCATTAAAAAATATTGATTTCTCAAAATAAATAAAATAATAGCTTAAAAATATATAATACAACTTTTGTATTTACACTGCGAAACCCGTTTTAAATTTTCAGAACAGTATTTTTTTGAACCGACCTCATATTATTTTCAATTTTCACTTAGCTTTTTTTCTTGCCTTTGTGTTCATTTAAATAAACGTCGTTCAAATAAAGCAAAAGTGTTTAAAAATGGTTTAAAAATTAACGGTGTCATTATTGACGCAAGTTCAATTTTTAAATTTAAATTTAATTATTCAAATGAAATAATTGACACACGAATAAAGCTGATTTTTCGTAAATAATAAATAAAAATACAACCTTAATTTCTAAAGAATTTTTTAACTGTGTGTCAAATTTTCATGTAGAGCTCACATTTTACAAATCATCCCTTACACTGTCTTGCGGTTGATCCAATTTTGAAGATAAAGTGTTTCTCCCCTATCTCATAAACTACCATTAAGTACTTTTAGAATTTCAAGATATTTTTAAATACGCAAAAACTATACACAAGGACTTTCGCGATAACACTGAATTTACAACCAAAACAGAAAATAATACTTTAAGTACCTACGTGATGAAAATAAGTAAAGTTTCTTACAATTTTTGTCACTGCTTTATTAGGTTGATACACTTTCACGATTTTTTGATCGCGATTTTTATGTGACTGTTAGTTTAATTATTTTTTTAAAAATGATTAGAAAACAAACTTATCATTTTTAAACAGTATAGCTATTTTTGATACTCTTACAAGGATTTGTAAAAAGAAACGAGTTATGTATTATATTACCTGTCTTAAAGAAAGTAAAATAGAATAACCCCTTTCATATTTAACCATTATACACTAAGCCATCAGTATTATCCAAAATATAAGCTTATTGCAATGAAATCGTTAGGTCTAATACAAGAGACAAATTTATTATATAATTGAGTCACTGAGTCGCTAAAGACGCTCCCGAAGGTTTTTAGAGTTTTAAGTAAATCAAAACTGTTATGGGCAGAATGATAGTTTTAGTTAAGTATAATTTAAGTTGTTTTTTGTCTTCCAGTGTAAAAGGAAAAGTAAAACTTTTACACTGCCATTTTCTCAGAGTGCGTCGAAAATGTAAAACGAGGAAAGAGATCGTGTAAAAAAACGGTATTTATAAGTTTTGAAAAATTATGAATTTTGATCAGGTGACAAAATAGGAAGAAGTTTTAGACTTGCAACTGAAAATGTTGATAGATCTACCAATAGAGCACATACGTAAATTAAAAACTTAATCTACTGAAAAATTGCCAACAGCGTGCTTAGCGACTCAATTGGTCATTTAATGGAGTTACGATTTTTAAGTTTCATGTGTGGAACAAATATTTGAGTCAAAAGAATTACTCGTCTGAATTGAACTATTATTTCTTTTAATTTGATTTCAAGTACAAAAACGCGGTCACATGTTAGTTTAGTCCCAATAATATTTAAAGCTCCTACTAAAAATGAAAGAAACAAATGTTTTTTTTATATAGTATATAAAGCAGATCTTACAAATGCAAAGCAGATCTTAGAATTACAGAAATATAGCCATATAATACACTAATGCAATGTTACATAAAAGTCGGAGCGTTTTAAACCTTATAAAAAATGCACCTGAACTCTTCAAATAAGCGATCATTTTACTCTGTAAAGTACAGAGGCGTTTTTGTATTTCGTGGTACTAAAAATTAAGTTTAATTATTTAGGGTATCTGCTACAATATATAAGAAAATTCTACTAAAACGACATAATCATTTAACTTACAAGCGAATGAGAAGTTTATATAATATTATCTATTCGATTTGTTAAATAAAAAAACTATCCACATTACTATCGACTGTATAAAAATTCAACAAATGTTCTAACCCAATACAAGAGTTAGAACATTTCTTAATCGCAAGATCATTAGTTGAGATTGATAAAATCATGTTTCGTTGGTAAATTGTGTTCTATTCAAATCATTTATAAAATGTCAACAGTAAAACAAGATTGAACATAAATTTATCTGACGCATATTTATTTTTTGTTTTATACAAACGATATTATAAATGAAGGAATCACTACTGGGCAAAAAAATCATTTAATTTTAAAACAATAAAGTTATAACGTTGATAGTTATGTTGGCATCACGGCACCCTACGAATTATCTATTGTTTATTATATAAATCTCTAGCATAGCTATCAATTTTTAAGCAAATAAATTCGTATGAAACTAAATAATTTGATATTTTTTAGACTTTATTATACAATTCAATCAAATCAATTAATAAAATTAGTTTTACTTAAGATAATGGTTAAGTTAATAATTTTTTTAATGAAACACAAAAACAGTTAAAGATATTAATTAGTTCATAACGGCAAAAATTAAGAATTCAAAAAAAAAGTGTAAAATGGCTACAGTTAAATGACTGGTACTGATTTGATGATAATTTTTTGATACTAAAGATATTAATTAATCACGGCTATGTAAAACAGCTACTTAAAATAGTTAGGTAGTTGAAATCTAACTCGGGTTATTAGCAGCCCAGCAGACCGAGTAACAGGGGCGGAGTGTTGAGCTGGAACCGCCTGTCTGAGACGTACAAAATGTGCTTTGGCCGTTATAGAGTCGTAATAGATTAATGCGGCAAAAGTTACCTTCCCCCACGCTGCGCCCCTCCCCGCTTAAGGGTTGCACATTTTTCGTCGACCCGAAATTTCGACCGATTTGATTGCTCCATATAAAACGATGATTACGAGTTTAAAAATTTATTGTTCTATCTAGACTTGTGACTGAATTTATAACGTTGCACTATGACTTCATAATGATTGAGTTTAAAAAAATGCGTAGGTACTCAAAATTATGACACCAAGCATATGAAACAAATGAAAAACAATCAAGCTCTTCTTAATTACTTAATACTTTTTATTCTTGAATCGCAACACAAACTTTTTGAATAAACTCCGTACAAAGCAGTTTATTATTTAAAATTACGGAGTGATTTGAAGAGTAAGCAGGGCCACACAAATTAGATAGTTTTGAAATGTTTTCAACGGATAACAAATTTTCATTTTAAACTGAATTCAGATGATATAAGAATGTTCATTCTTTAAGTGATAACACAATACAGTTTGGGAATTGGTAAAACAGATACTGTTTTATTCTCAATTCATAATTATTTTAAAGAGTTCGAACAGGTTTATTGCATATTTTTTGACATGAATGGTATATAGTTATAGGTGATTATGGCAAAGATTGTGTTGTCGCAATTACATTATTTTCGGTTTATAAAACTGCACGTAGTACGCTGGCTGCAAGTGCTCGTAAACTTGCTAAGCTATAAACCGAGGCAGCTAAGTTTTTCAATTGATGTCGGATCGGAGGTCAAGCCGTCGAAGTTTCCACGGTGGCGATCTGTCGTCACTGCCTTGCAACACGAAACTACACTTCGACTGGCTAAGACAAACTTTACAGGGCAAGAGTTTCATAAAAAAAATGAAACCTGCAACATAATTATTATAAAACAGTACAAGGAGAAAATACTTTATTTCTACGGATATAACAAATAAACATCAATCCTTTGGTCGTTGTAGATTTGGTTTATCAACAGAAGTAAATTTAAATAATCAATCATTGATGTTTTCTTAGTATATTTGCTGCGACTTTTCATGTAATATATTCGGGATGTATATTTAAAATTACAGAAGTACAAAATATGTTAAATTTACGGATTTATTAGTTGAAAATGCCTATTAAATAACTGAAAAATTTGCTGTTTTTTTAATATAAGAGATAAAGAATACTTACGGAGGACAGATTTTTCTGCATTCATTGATTTATTTGTATTTCGTCAAATTATTAGCTCTTAGTTGTTTTTGAGAGGCAACTGTATTTGATTATTGTCGTTAATATGTCACACCAATCTATACAAAATCTTTAAAAAAGTACCGTTATTTTATTTTGCTGAAAATAAATGTTACTATCAATTGAACCGCCAAAATTTATTGCAAATATTATAACTACGTAATAAACGTGAGAAATAAAACTTTTTATTGTAAAAGAGAATGGCTCAATATTTATTTTATATCTCACTTGGATATTTAAGTTAGTAATTACTTCTGTTTAGTTTTAACATGAATATGATTAATCAATTTAACATAGTAAAATGTTCAAATTAAACATTTAAAATGTGTTATACCTAAAAAAATGCTCTGAATTTGTACACATATATTTCAAATGACATTAAGAAATTTGAAAAAGTCATTTATTTGCCAAAGAAATATGTCATTAACCGGCATTTCAGTGGATATCTAAAAGATATACAAATGGCGGTAGTCAATACCATGACTGGCTATATTTGAAAGAAAACCCGCAGTTCGTAAAGGTTGACCATTAGTAAAGGTGCATCATACATTATGTAAGTAGTATGGAATGGGAAATAACATACGTATGAGAATTCACAAGATTCAAAGCTTTTTGGATAACGTAGGATATCAAACCGTAAAAAAGTTCCGTGAAAACTTTGGAAGTACAGTATTTATATACAAACGTGGAAAATTGATGAAACGTTACTGTAAATATGAAGTTGTTTAAAGATATTTGTGATGCAAAATTTATTTGTATTAATTTCTGAATTTTGTCAAACTTAAGGAACCTAAATATGTCACGCTAATAGTAAATTTTTGGTCATAAATAAGAGTGTTTTCATTCTAAGCCCCTATTTCGTAATATTCTTATATAACATTGGATATATAAAACATTATGACTACTGAATTGATTCCATCTTTCGTTTTAAAATAATTGATTGTTTATTTCAATAAAATAATGTGGTATTCGTGTCATATTTCAAAGAAACTGACTTGTTGTTTTAATGTTACATATTAAAAGTGTCAAAAATATCTTATTTCTATAAGCTTTTAATAACAAAATGAAGGTTTTGTAGAAGTCGGCTATAGAAAAGCCGAATGCATAGAATAATGATATTTCTTACATAATAAATTTATGAAGCGCAGATTATGTCTGCGATAAACGTCAATAGCTTTAGAAATTGTATCGTAAATAATGGAAAGCTAATATTAAATCTTGGTAAAACATAAAAGACATTCCTCCAAAGATTGCCTTTAAATTGAACTCGATATGACGTCGGTTTTTACAAGGCTTTCAATTTCCAGTAGCCCATTCTATCTCTCTTTGTTGCGATGGCGTATCGTTGGAGCGATCTCCAATAGCTTTTGTGGTGTCAATTTTGTTTAACAGACAAACGACGCGATGACCGTTCACCGCCGAGGGAGCCCCATTTAATATTTCAGGAAACGGATATCTCAGGGAGGCGGAAACACTTTCGACTATGAAACAAATCGAAAGCGCACTGCCACGTTATTACTCACATAAATCCGGTACCAAAATATTGGCGACCATCCAACTCTAAAATGATCATATCTGTCAATATTGATTACGCAGTCTACTTGACATGTATGCACTCAGCCAAATGCTAAAAGCGGATATGAATTTGCGAAAAATTCTCAGAGTAAAATTTTTATGTTGAAGTTTATCATAACATTTGGTAAATAAAAATTGTGAAGTGTAGTTTGTACAATCTGAGTATTGTTTGTACATTTACTTAATGAGTATTATTTAAATCTCTGGCTTATATTTGTATATACTAGTATCGTCACTGTTTTTGTAGAAAACTAGTTCATTTTTTATTAAACGTTATGTAAGTATTATCACTAATTCTGTATTCGTTAGTAGATTTTCTACAAAAAAAGACTTCAAATGACATAATATTTAAGTATGAAATATAGCTAGAAAAGAGGTTTAAATAATCTAAATTTCCTTATTTAATTAAAAGCAATGAAACTGACAAACAGTTTTGCATCATTCACGCATTTCAAAGAGAAAAAATAGTATTTTTGTATGACAAGAAAAGATTAATTAAAAAATATTGTTAATAAAGTACTCATATGATATGTAAAAAAAATAGTTTTTTGGAAATTTTAATTGAAAGTTTACACGAGTGATAAACTAAAATGAATATAACTGGAAGATCTCATAATTGTTTGTTACTTAATTCGGCTAATCAAGGAACTGTTCAAAGTATATGTGCACAGAAAAAATACATATTGAATCTATTGAGCAAAATGGTCATATCACACTTCTGTCTAAACTATCAAATAATGGGAGTAACTAAGCATTTTCATTACTTAAATATATCATTTTATTATAAAATTTAAAAAAATTGCTGCTTTTTTATCATTTATAATCTTTGTTTTATGCAAAATAGTAAGAGAAGGATGGAATTATGAAAGTAATTTTAAAATATAATAAATTTCATGACAAAAAATTAATTCAAACGTTATTTTTTTGAATTTTGAAAGGTGTTATTAATACGATGGTGTAGAGTACAAATTACAGAGGATGTCAAGTGCTCCCCGCGGGCTGATCCACCTGGTTCAGTGGCCGACCGGTTGACAAGTGCCCCGTCGCCGTCCCCCGAAGCCCCCGGAGGTGGATTTTCATTTATTCAACACGGACAAACTTTGTTCAATTATGTAATTTTCACAAAAGCTACAACGGTCCCGCTCGTTTCACCCACTTCTAATGAACAGCTACAATCCCGCCAGCTCTGTTAAATTTTACGAAACATGCGATGAGTTCCTTTAAAACCATTCTTAAACAATAAAATGAAATATAGCCTATGACAATATTGTATTTATTTTATTACACAATTAAACATAAGCTCTCTTTTTTGATGTAATAATATAAATTAAAATAAATGTCTATACTTTATTATTTCCAAAGGAGTTTTAACCATAAAATATGTTTATTATTACTATTACGATTACTGCTATAAAAAGAAATCATTTGAATTATTCCATACTTTCAATATATAATATATTAAATTGTGATCTTATAAACTGAAATCAAATCAAAAATAATCTGATCAAAAAAGATTTATTAATCATACCTTTTTATTTTGAAGCTAATAAAAAGTTTGTACACTATATTATTATATATATAACTTTTAATAATGTTGCTTTGGATGGCGTATTTGGTGAATCAAATTTTGAAATAAGTATTAATGCATTTGATTTTGATGAAAATGTATGATATTTTCACCAAAAAAAATTGAAGTACTCTTTTAAATATTTATGTAATATAAGAACAACTTGCTATAAACTAAGTGCTATGTTTAAAATGATACATTTAGTAAAATCTCATTTATGAAATACGGTAAGCTTAAAGGTATGTATAACAACGAATATATATTATGTAAATCGGTAGATTAAGCATGTTGTGAAGTACCCAGTGATTATAAAAGTGCGTTCGAAATCCACTACATAACTTGTTAATGAAATAGTCTTGATAAAGGAATTGAATTTTTTCTATATAGACGCTACGATGTTATCACCGAATCCAACGAAACTATATTATTATCTGGTGAAATTATGTATTAAAATTATATTAATGACTGTCATGTCTTTATAAAAAAGGCTATAAATTTTGATTTTCATTTAAATATAACAATGTTTTTAGTCATTTGAAATGAATGTTATAATTGTCGATGCATTTTGAAAACAGAATTAAAAATGTACAAGTGTAATTTTATTAAAAATAATCGTGTTATTGAATATTCTGGAAAAAAATTCTTTAGAGTTATACTTTTTGGCTCAAAATGTAAAAAAATCATTCCCTGAAGGTATTCGCGTTTCAAAATAAGTACTAAAATATCGTACGTGATAAAATATAAGTGCACACGCAATAAGGCCATTTCATTTGGTGAAAAATATTCACACTAGAAGGTTGCCTAACACCTGCTAATCGTATAAGCTTGAACCACGGTTTCCAAAGCACTTTTACCGTTCATTAAAATGATAAATGAGAAAAAGCAGAATGTACGGTATTAATAACATATTCAATACAATATAGAAGATTGAGCCCATCGTTTACTGAACTTCGTGAAGCACAGATTTTTTTCAATAAAAACAAAATTATTCATTATTATGTTTGATTGAAATCATCAATGTATGAAAGATACCGTTAAATTAATGGCATTGATTTTTTCATGAAATCATCAAAGTAAGCATTCGCGAGGTAAAAGTTGACGATAACATTAGACATAAGATATGCTGATTGCTATTTGATTTTTAAAATTTTGATGCAATAAATTGAAAAAAAGGCTATTTTGGTCGGAGAACAAAATAAATGAATCACAAAGTTAATACAAATTTTATCAAACTAAGTCGGCAGTATGTATAGTGCTAACCAACCAATAAACTATGTCTGAGAACAAAATTGAGCCAATTTGAATTTATTTTTGGACAAAAATGGTATTTTCAGCCTTAAAAACAATTGAAACTTTATAGTTATACTGAAAATATACGTAATTTTTAAAACATTTTATATAATAATGGTGACTTTGGTCACTCATATGTTTAATTAAAACGGTAAAATTTTATTTTAAACTGAACTACTAAATGACAGATTGAAACACACTGACATAAAGTTGAAGGTCCATGTGCGGTCTAGCACATTTTTGTTCCCTAATTTAATCGGATAAGGGTGGCATCACCCTTCTGCGGTAACAAAAAGCCATTGTTGCTCAGGGAAGTTTTATTTGACGTAAATCTGAGATTGTTGGGTGGAAAAAGTGTATGAATAGACAATGATTAGCCAGATAAGACGGATTTAATCCGAAAAGGACAGATTGGGCTGGCTTTTCGAGATACGCGCGTATTGTCGCTGTAATATTTTCGATTGGATTACATGTTATTGCAAAAAGATGATAAAGCGCTCAAAGTCTGTTTTTTTTATAAATAGGAACCATATTGAATTCATTGGAATAAGTTGGGTTCAAAATAAGGGTTGATAGAAGACAATACCTAATCACTAAGGAAAAAAATATGAAAATACATAATAATAATTCTAATATTTTATCATAGAAGATTTTTCTATTAATATTGTAAATATTTTATTTTTCGGTGTCCTACATAATATATTTCAAAAACTGTTAAAAATAAAACGTCATGAAAAGTATAACTGTACAATATATGGGTAGCTCATGAACAATTTTATTATTATAATATTTGGTCAATTCAAGAAACGCGTAAAACACTACTTCCACACTGAAATATAATAATTATAAAATAAAGACAAAGTAAATTGAGTATTTGCGATCACAATAAAATTTATGAAGTTTTGTAAAACCTTTCGCCTTTTGTATTCCGGAAACCATCAAAGAAAGTTATAAGGGCCGACGTGTATGTTATTAAACTTAAATGACAGTTGAAATTACTTTATAAAGTGCAAGTTTTCCATAACGTCTGATGCATGCGTGCTTCTAAAATTCTCCCGTCATTTGAAAAACTTTTTAAATTAATCATTTTGATAAAACGTGAGATAAGTAAAGGATTGAATTTATATTGAGTTATATTTCTCACTGAAGAACCCATACTAATATTTATGAACTTCAAAAATCGTTTTCTTATTTCATCAGTAGATTTATATGAATCAACTAACTTTGTTGTTGATATTTTTGTATAACGTAATTTAATTTAAAAATGTGTGATATTGATTAATAGAGATTTGGCGTCGTTTAAGTGTCTTATCTTATCGATGGATGTTAGTTACTGTTTACGTATTTACATACTAAACTAAACTTGCGTGTGTAATTATTCAATCCTTGCTGTGTAGTGTGCCTACAAACTGTCCAACATAAATAAGAAGTAAAACAAATTTTTATTGAAAGCAATATGCTTTGGAGTGCATATGAAAACACTTCTTATACAAATAAAAATGTAGAAGTAGATGGCAGCTGGTCCATCAAATATATTGCCAAAGTCTGTAACCAACAAGATATAATTTACTTGATATGATATGCATTCTAGTCAATATGTACGTATAATTTTATTTTATTGAAAATAATTCAGTCTTAGTGTTAACGGTACTTTAATTATTATTTCATAAAAACTTAAATTTACATAAAAAATACTGCATCGGATAACATAAATATACTATTGATATGAACCTTGTCGCTTAAATAAGATACTATTTTAAAAATTAAAACTAAATACGTTTATGCATTGGGATGACAAGAAAATTAATCGAATTGTTTCACAATAAAATTTCAAATAATTACAGTAGTACAATGTTTGTTTCTATGGAATAACAGAGTAAATGAAATACAGAAATAAAAAAGGTTGCAACAGAAGAAAAAAATAATTACTTTTAATTTTGTATTATAAACGTGTCTTAGTTTTGAAATATTGTTTTATATTTAAATCAGACGATGGAATGTAACATAATAACTTTGTTATACATAATAGTTCTTCTATTATCGATGCCTTATGTAACCAAGAAATTTCTAGACGATATATAAACATCCTCAATAACATTTATAGTAATGCTACAGCAAGTGTGAAGCTTCATAAACCATCCTGTAGATTCGCAATTAACAAGGATGTTCGCCAAGGTGACACAATCTCACCAAAACTATTTACATCCACTCTATAAGATATATTTAAACGCATCGACTGGGAGAGGAGAGGAATATCAACGGGGAATACCTCAGTCACCTGCGCTTTGTAGACGACATTGTCATCTTCGCAGAAACTCAAGAAGAACTCCAGGGCATGATGCAAGAGCTCGCAAATGAAAGCTTGAAAGTAGGTTTAAAGATTAATGTCTCAAAGACAAAAGTTATGATAAACCACTTTGCTGACCACTTCACCAACGGTAATCAAATCGAAAGGGTCAGCAGCTATGTCTACCTCGACCAGCAAATGTCTGTAGACGGAGGCATCGATGACGAGATCGCTCAGAGAGCCAAGCTAGCATGGAGTGCATTTGGGCGCTTAAGTAATATCTTCAAGAGCGACCTTCAATTAGGCCTGAAGCGTAAAGTGTTCAACGAATATGTGCTACCAGTGTTAACATATGCCTGCAAAACATGGACCCTCAATACACGAGAGGTCCAAAAACTAAGAGTGGCACAACGTGACATGGAAAAGTGAATGTTGGACATAACGCATAAGGATCGCAAAAGAAGCCAATGGATAAGGAAACATGCAAGAGTGAGAGATGTGATAGAGGTCACCAAATTGATGAAATGGCAGTGGGCCGGACATGTCGCTCGGCGAACAGACAACCGCTGAACAAATGCAGTCATACTGTGGTACCCGAGGGACACTAAGCGGCCTCAGGGGCATCCCAAAACCCGCTGGATTAACGAACTTGTCAGGTTCAGCAGAAGTACGTGGCAGCGTAAAGCTAGGAACCGAGAAGAGAGGAGGGAACCGGGGGAGGCCTTCATTCATCAATAGATCGACCCCGGCTGAAAATGATGAAAGTGACATAATAATAATTTCTAAAAGTTTCCGGCCTGAGAGTATCAGAGACGAAATGATCATTTTTATTACGATTCATTTTTTTAAAATGGTGAATTATGTTGTGAACATCATTAAAAAATATTTGAATTTTCTCCTTAAAGTTGATTTGTTGTAATGAGCGGTAAATTTTTGGCCTTACTACATATATCAAAAATAATAATTCTGAAATGAAAACGTAACAATTATCTGGATTGAACCAAATGACAAAGAGTTTGTGGATAGCCTATATGCATGTCGCCATGCGTTTGAGTGTGTTTCCCGCGTACTGGCATGTCATGATTAGGCGGTCCCCGGAGCAAATATTTGTATTCCGCCGCGGCGTGAGCGCGCAGGAGTTGTGCTAATTTACTGCCTCTTAGTACACAACTCGAAGCAGTTTCGGTATCGCAGAGCCAAATAATGGCGGCAAATCGCGTTTCCCGCGCGCACACGCCGGATGATAAACAAACTGAAGCGTTCGAACTTGGAACGTGGATTAGCTAAAATTAAAAAATCAAATGTCTTTGCGAATCGTAAGTGTTGCCCTAAGTAAGATTGCTTAATTACCCCAGTTTTGATAAAAGCCGGAAGATATGTTGTAACGGTGTAACTTTATTATATTTTATCTATCATCAAGCCGAAATCTTTCGCTAGTAATTACTAACCATAACATTTGATTGGCAACATAAAAAGTCTAAGAATTATGTCTTAGTTTTGTATAATGAATTACATTAAGATCATTTAACAAGTTTACAGTTCAAAATTTAAATAGGTTAATTACATGTGACCTAACTTATACAAAACCTACATAAATTCTTCATTCCACATGAAAAGATATGAATGTTACATATTAACATTTGTAATGATCGACAAACTTGTTTGAGGAGTTTCTATTTGAACTTAATTGCAAAGCAATGTGAAAAGCGTCTCCACACATTAAAAATAAAAACTGAGATATTACATGTTAAAGTAATTATTAGCTTACGTATGTTTAAAATTTAAACAAAAAAATTTTTTTACATCGAAGCAAATAAGCAATGAGACACTTGAAATAAGTTAAAGATGAACCTTACCTTGTGCCGAGATTGACACAGTCTAAAATATCACATTTCCTTATTCTCAAACCAAATGTTAAATGGAATGAATCAATACATATTCTAGGTGCTTGTTGAATCTGAGATAATTCGTCATTCTGATCGCTAAATGAAGAGTTACCATAAACCTACATACTCCAACCAATGATGAGGATCAAATAATTTAAATTAAAAAACCTTTCCGCAAGGAAGCAAAAAGAATTATTGCTGCGAATCTCGTAAACTGGCTTCACCAATGATTATGTATCACAATAGCGGTAGCGCCTTTTTTATTGTTAATTGAAGGAGAATTCCGAAGCTTATACATCATGAGACTCAAAGCTATATCGAGTGGATATAAAAGAAGGATAAAAAAATAATGTTTTAGATGATTTTTTGTGTTTTGAAAAAAAGTGATTTTATATTGAATCATTACACCAAAATGTTAAATTGTATGTTGATTATTTTGTCTCAAGAAAATAGAACGGATGGGATCCTTCAAACTTCTTCTTCAAACTTAGATGTATTATATTTACAAGACTGAAAATTCGGATAAAGATAAAACGCTTATTAAAATAAACATACTTACACATTTACGCTTGTGCGCACATGCATAAGTACATATAACGCAGTTACTTTAGTAGTTGTAAACAAATACAAACAATTCAAATATTTGCTGATCGTCAAATAGAAAATGGCATTGCGAATAATAAATTTTATATCAATATTTGTCTAATCAAAAGTGGCTGGCGTTGTTGCAAAACCTAGTAAATAATATTTTCAAAAAGGAAGCAATATTATTACGATTCGTAATGGAAAATATTTTACGTTCGCGGAATAAAAACGGCAGCGTGGTAACAAATGTTTACATTAGTAAATGGTTCTAATCCAATGAAATTCATCGACTGAATATTTAGGTATTTTGTGCCAATTAAACCCCGTACCTATTTTTCTTATTCCAATATTTTTATGTTAGATAAATAAAAAAATTGAGTGATTATAATTCAATTCAACGCATTTTATGTTTTCAAAAGACGTAACATATCAAAAAGTCTTACTTAAAGTAAGAGTTATATAAATATACTTTCGGAAACGAACCTTACAGTTTATTTTATGTTGTGAATCCTATGATTCTACCAAAAAATATATTATCATCTAATTATTATATCTTGTATAATCAACCCAAAAGCTTTTTTAAGTGAACTCATAGTTTTAGAGAGTAATTAGAGTGTAGAGTTGATATTTATTTGACTGATTTTAATAAAATAGACATTTTTTACTCAAGACGCAATATAACAATAATTATCGGACTCTATGTTTATGTTATAATGGTAAATGGACGTTCTCTAACACGTCCTGAAAAGGTCGATATCATTTTTTTAATAACATTTGAGAACTTGGAAATGGTTGTTTATAAAATCTTTTATTCTCGAGCAGGTATCGAGTTACTTAATAAAGTCATTGAGTGTATGAATTTTTCAATGACGTGATTTAAAAAATATCTGGTACATTGAAATTTATATGCTATGATTGCAAATTATTTTTTTACTTCAATTTAAACAAAAATATAAATAATTAGTAGTCTTTATCGATAAAATATAATGGGGGTTTTTTTTTTGCTAAAATATAGTATAATAATATATATTTATATTGTTTGTATTGCAGTATTTTTAGACATCAGTGTTTGATCACAATAGGTTATTGTAAGAAACAATAATGATGGGTAAAATTCTCTCAAATATGTCAGTTGATTAAACTGTTCGCCTGATGGTTATATGGCGCGGTGTTTATACTATCGCTGTCCGTATAATTACGTCGTCCAATCTAAACTTATTATAAAATGACACGGCATCCATCACTTTCCTGAAAAATAAACAGATTTTCCAGAAAAAATCTTCACTTCGGTCCCAACCACGCCCCCAATTTACACGTGTTTGTGAAAGAAGATGGCAGTGGCGCGCTTATTTCGTCATCACGACCAAAAATTCGTTTACTAAAACCGAATAAAATTTCTTCATATGACAACGTTCAAGTTGAGCCAAAAATAGATAAATTATTTTCAAGACAAGAAAAATGTGTTTGAGATGCTTCAGTTAAATAGTAATAAATAAAGTTTGATAACGTATTACATAATAATGGAACAGTTTTTTCTTTAATAAATAAATAAAAAAACTTTAGTAATTACAATAATTACAGTTTTATCATATTGCATTGTATATTATGTATGAAAAGTTGACTTTCAGTAAAACACTTTTTGCGATATATTATTGACAACGGTCACACCGCATATATTATATTTTTAATTGAGAGGAAAAAAATGAGATCATATGTAAATATAAAAATTAAAGAAAAACTCACCTTTGATATCTCAATATATAATTACATACTTTCAACTGTCTCTTTGAGAAATGATCTCCGTTGTATTAGAGATTTTGTCAAGTGACCGAATTTATTATTATCCAGTTGCCGAACGTCACTGAGTAGGCGTGATTATGAGTTAAAAGCAATGTTGTGTCAAAATATTATGAGAAATTACAAGGTCCTAATTTTTCCTGATTGACGTCACTTTCTCTCGATTCTCCTTCTATTTTTCTTCTAAGAAAACAATCGCAATAGAATGGTGCTGCTTATCAAAAACAAAGACACGGAGACATCTTATTGGTTCAGACAAAAAAAACAACCCAACAAAATCAAAGTATGTTTTTGCTAGTGCAATAATAAAATCAATGAAGCATTTATTCATATTATAACAATCAATATATCAATCACAAATAAATTATTTTTTTAAAATTATCATTGAAAATGTATTAAACGATTTAAAATATTTGGTATAGAAATTGTTGGACATTTTTAAAATGTTAAAAAAGCCGTTATTTATCGCGGGCGGATAAGCGAAAGACATATTTTTAAAACAATTAAAACGTATTAGTTTATCCTAAATGTTTATTTAAAAACTTCATTAGAGAGAAATTTGAAGGCTTTTTAGTCGCTTAACTTTACAATGAATACTCCAATGGGGGTTTTATACGCAAAATAAAATTAAAGTTAGTCGATCAGCGAAGCAGTTTATTTTAACGTTAGAGCTTAGCGCAAAAGCCGAGGTCTAACGTCCCACAAAAAAGCCAGACGGTATGACCTACATAGCAAACATCTGAACATGTCACTGGAAAAGTGGCATCATTTATTTAAGGTTTAAGCAGGGATTTTAAAGAGTTCATAGGCTGACTTTATAACCAATAATGTGGATTGGTCCAAAGCCTTTATTAAGAGGCTAATCTTTCAGCTGTACAACCGAACTATGGAACTTTCTATTCAACAGATTCAGCCTACAGATTTTCAATGGCCTCATTAATGAAACACAAGAGCTTGACAATTTTCTGTATAAAAAAATAAAGTAATGTTGAAGAATAGGTAAAAAAATAAATGACTTATAATTTTATGAGGTAGATTATAGTACACGTTTATTTTTGATAATATTGTTACTATTAAATAATTGAAAATGGAATATAACATTGTATCCAAACTTGATTTGTTGTAGTTTTTATGATTCAATGTGATAACTTTAATTACAATATATTTGTTTACGTTATCATTTTTTACACAGTAAAAGCAATAATTAATTACATATTTTTTTGTTCTGTTTATATACCAACAAAATTAATTGAAATTGAAATAAAAAAAAATGTATCTTTGTTATTTACGATGGCGTGGAAACTTAACTTGCCAAAAAATGTATAAACACAAACGCAACACATTTTATATCCTTATATGTGGGCGGGTAAATACCAACACAAGCGCATGACCATAACACAACATTTCCTTTCGAATGAATAACAAGAAGTTGTAAAAAAGTATCGTATTTTTTAAGGCGGTTCACAATCGTCTTTCTATTCATTCGGGAGTCGTAAACTCGCCATTAAGCGTACTTCAAATTTTACCATGTAAATCGAGATTCGAGAGCGTAGTCAATTTTTCCCGCCCACCACCATCTTCAAAAGCACGGTCATGTATTTTGTGAAGCGAATCAAAAGTTTAATGAAAATTAAGTTAGAACTTTGATTATGTTCGTCATGCGATACGCGCCAAAAACTTTATTCGAAACAGAGCTTTTAACCAAATACGACGTTTATTTTCAGATAGAGTTATTGTAAATAATGATTCACTAAAATCAACAAACTTAAAATTATTAAGATAACAGTCATAATACATTAACATACATGATTGTTGTACTTGTTCTTTTAGATAAATTTTACAAGTACTTGACGATTGACGACAACAAGTGTTTGACGATTTCGGATATAAAAAAACCACAAACAGAGAGTGTATTTAAAAATTTAGATTAAAATAAAGATTTATTAATCGTCTATATAAAAGAACATTATGGCAGTGACAATCAAGGCAAAAACTAGCAAGAAAAAAACCTTTGTAAACGCATTTCCCGAAAACATTAATCGATTTAAATAAGAAAATTGAGTTAGGAATATATTATTTACTGACTGAACTGTATAAAGTTCATATTGTCTGTTATCGTACTGTCACTTTCTGACAAGTTTTTTGAATGGACCAAATCTCAATTTTGTGAAGGGATTTTTGTTGTTTTATATAAAAAAAATATACAACATTTTTTTAAAGTAAAATCTACCTGAAAATTTTTTGTAAAAAATAAATCTTTTCCATGTCGATTTAGACAGTGGTGCATACACATAATGTGTTTAATTATATTTAAAGAAAATAATAAAAAATGAAAATACCACAAAGTGTTATTATTCACTACAGACGATCAGGCATTAACTCTTTCAAGCAAAGCCTCCATACATAGCCTCTCAAGAAAAGCGATTGGAAAACTTTTAGCACAGCAATAAAAGCATAATATATCCGAAAAGAGAAACTTACAAGATACCAGGGGAGAAGGAACTGCGAGGTGGTGGGCGAACAAAGATAAATAATCGCATTGGAAAAATCTACGCACTGTCAGAAGGTTGCTGTCATAGATTTATATTCGTTTCTCAAACGTACGTATGCCTCGAGCGCTTGAACGTGAACGCGGTTGCTTGCTTTTGTGAGAACATTTTAAATATATTACAAAATATAGGAATTTCTAAGAGCTTCTTTCCTCAAATCATCATAAATCAAACGGAATACTAGAAAGTTGAGTAGCATAAGATTCATATTAACAACGTTATCAATTATGTGCAAGTTATTTCGTTTACTTAAATTCAACATCTATTTTAAACGGTAAAAAACCGTTTCAGGTTTTTTTAATCGTATTACATGAGTACTATTTATTTTTAACATAATCTCGATTCTAATAATTACCTCGTTAATTTCAATGTAAGTTTATTATGAAATTCAAATTTTGATATTTTAATTTTATCTTAATGTATGACTATATAAAAAATAGACCCCTGTGATAGTTAAATTTTTTGCTAACTTACTTACTCCTAAAAATTAGCGTTCTAAGACTTTTTAATGGCAAGAAATATAAGCGCGAAAAGCATGGATACCAAGTTACTGATAAAAATGCTTTATAAGAAATAAATGTACGAAAAATTGGAGCGGATATGACAAAATAACATATAGTTGAAAAATAAAGAAGAAAATTATTATGCGACGTGTTATTATGAATAATCAAGAAAATATAATAGTGATCGAAATCTAATTATTTGTTATTGAAAACAACAAGACATTGTGTATTAAGTTTTATTAATAATATACTCGTAACGTAGCTAGCTGGCCAGTTTTTATAAGAATACAAATATACATACAATTGTGGGTTTATATTTTAAAGTCGAATGAAATGAGAACCAGACGTAATAATGGAGCAATAAAAATACCACATGTCTTTTCAGATTTCTGATATTCGAAAAAACGTACGACCCCTTAAACTGCTAGCCACTTTTCTCCCTTATTGATTTGCTGAATTTTCACTAAATCTATAATAACATGACAAGAGAACGCTTCAAAACAGACAATGCAAACGAAAAATGTATTCTTGAAGGGGGAAAATATGATTTTCTTCTTTGCAAAAAGATAACGTCAAGGGGGAGAGAAGAAAACTCGCCAAAAAAATATTCATGGAAATAATAATAAAAATATTCGATTTGTCGAAACTATAAGCGGTGTTCTTTCGTGTATCAATGATTACTTTCCATTTCGAAATGAAAACATTTGATTAGTTTATCATTTGTAGCAGGTGTTCAATGTCATAAATATTTTTTCCAATGATTTCAATTTTATAATAATATTGTGGGATTGTTTTGCCGCAATAAATAAATTGTTTCAGTATTTATTTTCACATACTTGATTGGTTGGTATATTACATAATAATTATAATACAAAAAAAAAAAAAAAAACAAACGGACCTCCCTATTTCATAGATTAAACTGAAAAATCTGTATTTCTTTGAAACTACTGCTAACTCATTGATTTATTTTGAGAGAAAAATTATTTATCTATTCGTAACCAAGTGGTGATGTTCAAAATATTCGATTGTTATTGGTCGTATGGTCAACGATTCGAAACTCTGGAGATTTTATTCGAATATTATCTAAAGAAACACATTTTTATTATGTTTTTATTTAACACGCCAAAGCGATTTTAAAACGAAACGTGTTGAAAGAGAGATCAATTTTTTTGAAAAGAAATTTGATTATTTCTCGCTTTAATAAAGGAATTTGAATGAATAATGCTACATATTTTTTTGTTATTACCTATGTTTTTATATCATTGCTTAGTGTGTATAAAAACTTAATTAATCATCAGAACATATGATTTTTATTTATTTATGTGAGATTGTGTTTTGATTGAATATTGCTTTCTGTTTATCAAAAAACCAAATGAGAGTGCCTGCAAGTTGACTGTTTAGACCTGGGGACAGACTATGAAGTAGTATGCTTGCATAATGTAGCACTTCCATAGTGACATCTATTGCACCGCGTTGAAAGCACATTAGTATGATGGAAGCGAAATAAAAAAAAAACAACACAAAATGTTAGAACTCTTCGTACTTATGGAACTGGGAAAAAATGGCGCCACAATGGGTACAAAAACAGACGCTGGATGCTGCGAAATGAACACGGAACGCGCTTTTCTTCGTCCTAGAACCCCTTTTAAAGAAAACAATCACTAAAGGCGCAGTGGAAAAAATGTCAACGTGTTTTGTATAACCTTTGGACTGATGCAGAAGACTACATGTTTTTATACATATGTACAAAAGGGTTGAGTTGGCGAATCTATATTAAAATAAGCTTCACAGAAATCTATTAAAAAAATATTAAAGCACACTACACGAATTTAGCTTTGTTTATACTCCTAATTTCTTTGACGCCTTTGCTTTAACACAGCTTACAATTGCGTATTTTTTAAATTGATAGGTTATGTTTAAAATGTACAATGAAGTGTGCATAGAATCTGCTTTTAATTTCAATTGTTTCATTATTTTTTATTGAAGAAGGCGTACTGAAGGATACTGAATTAATAGTTCTTAAAATTTGATTTTCATTTTAATAAACAGAAATATTGTTTATGGTTATAATAGCGAAATACTAAAACAGTCAAGAATCTATCTTGCTGATTGCTGACTGTATAACCTTTTTCGAGAAAACTTTGGTAAACTTTGATTCTACATGCTATAAGTTAATATTTATACACGTGTAGGAAAATATTCCAGCGTCATCAGTTTATTTACACGCCTGGAAATTGTTTGATTCCGGGTAAATAATTAATCAGTTGAATGGAAACATGCTTGAATAAACATATTTATGATATTTAATAACCACCAAACAAAAACTTCGTCCAACAAGTCAGCCCATAATAGTATTTTAATAAAATAAACCTTTACAATTATTAAAAAAATACATTTTTTCAGTAAAGATTTGAAAATGTCAAGCATTATAATTTGAAGAAAAGTGATGTTCAGAATAAATTGTGAAATTGAAAATTTTGCCCCAACCTAAAATACGTTTACAAATAAAGAGGGTGGTAATATCGTGACACGCATTTCATTGCATGATGCACTCATTCGGAAATCCCGTGAATTGCATACATAATTGTGTGATATAATTGACACCATCACCCATCATGCATTGCGATTTGAAATACTGTATGAAACAATTTTATTACGTGTTATTAAAAGCAGCAGTTTCAAATACATGTATACTGGGCATTGTATAAACGCACACAACAATCGTACACGTCTTTATTCACTCCCGTTAGATATGGTCATTACTGTTTTATTGTGTTTTCGTCTTAATTCTATTTGACAACTAAAGCCTACCCTGTATTTAATTCTCAATTTGATCTGTTTTTTTGTTCAAAAAATACGTATTGTTGTCATCAACATAATAATTTTAATTATGTATATTACAAAAATGTTCATGTATACATTACAAAAATAAAATAGTATGTAATAATATGTTGTACTCGGTTCGTAATAGAAAATTGTCTTGTCAATTTCTGTTCTTGTTTTAATTTTCCTGTATTGTATATAGATAAACGAATAAATACATTTTTATATATGTATAAGGATTTTCAAAATTAAATTTGCCATAAAAAGTTATTACTTATAAGAAATTAAATTAGTTTTAAAAAATAAATCAACTAAGATGTTAATATGAATCAACGGTTCAAATTCTAAGGAAGTCTTTACAAACTAAGCACTGCTAGTTAAATAAGGGCGCGATTTAATTCATTTTCGTATCAGTTTAACTCCAAAAAAAGACCAAGCGCTTTGTAGATTACGAACAATTATGCTTTCAATATAATAGAAAACAAGAAAGACTATCTGTGGACCATCTCCGGGCTTTGTGTTGTAGAATCGTAGATCCGTAGAAGCGTAGAAGTGTATAACTGTAGAAGATTCGAATGCGAGCGAGACAGACAGGTCCACGGATGTTTACGCGGGTCATTAGAGAGAGATGTAGCGATTCCCGAAGGCGCCATAGCTCACACCGCCTAATTAGTTATAATACCCTGGTCGTTATCTAGCCAAGAAGAAGAATAAGCGGCTGAAACTCGCGTAGATAATAATAACATACGTGAAACCACGAGTGTTGAACAAAAACGGGTGTGTGGAATCTCCATTGAGGATACAATGAGGTAAATTAAACGTATTTTAATTTAACCTTGTACAATAGTGCAGAAACCACGCACCAGTTGTGAAGCAAAATAATTTATTTTTAAGTGTTAGAAGACAAATTGTCCACTTGTATCTTGTCAACACACTACAATATAAACATTTGGCAGTAATTTGTTAATACGTATAATTTGTACTATAGACACTGCCGCATCAAAAGTTTGAATTTAAATCTATTCCAAGTATATACTTAAGTGATCGCTTAAAATTTCAAGTGAATTTAAAAAAGTTGCAATTTCAATATAACTCATCTGTGTGATTAACAATTAACATGAATTCATATAAATGGTGTTTATATTTTATCGTCTGTGACACTTTTTCATTTTTCAATATAAAATATAAATTCCAAAATAAACACAGTTTACAGTATGTTAAAGTTTCAAAGGTACTTTTATTAAAAAAAAAAATATATAAAAAATATATATCTTTAACATTACCGTTGATTTTATTACGTGACAACGTTTTTTTCTTAATATCGTCTCTAATATTGGAGTGAATACCGTCAATAAAATTCAAAATGATTGTGTTTCATGTTACTTTATATGGATTTTAATATTTTTTATAACTATTTTTTGATTGATATACATGCTGAACAAAACAAGAAAAATATGTATGCGATGTTTGGCATAAAATATGAAAAAATAACAAGAACACTAGGTAAAATATAAGGTACATTCCATATATCATAAGTTGGTCTTTCTTTGGAAGACAGTTGTTTCTGAGATTAACCAGTATGGGAAATTTTTGATGTAAATGCGTTAAGCCGGAGAGAATCCCAGCGGTCCAAATAGTTTTTTCGTTCAAATCCAAATAAAGCCCACACGTAAGAAGACCATAGGCCGCAGCAACAGTTGTGTAACTGAAAAGTTTATTGGCTTTGTTAATTGTGATGATCTCTGATAATTAATCTTCGAGTGCTAAAATATTTTCATTCAAAATCTTTAAGAATTCATGTATTGCAAATTTTTTTTGCAAATAAATAATGAATGCAGTATAATTTTGAAACTACTAATGAAAATTAAAAAGACGTTGTATATTATATTACAAATGATACTCAAATTTTTCAGATGATCAATACGAGTAAAACTTTCGTCAAATAAATAAAGATATAATATAAAACAAGTGTTGACCAATGTATTAGAAAATTTCAATATAGTGTAGTAATTAATCGAAGAGAGTTTAATCAAATTTAAAAACACTAAAAATAAATGAACTAGTGCTCAAAAGAGACGTGTAGCCAATTAAATTGGCTTACAGCGAGTGAATAATTACCATGTGTTATTGGAAAGCTGTTCCGTCTAGTCTGGGCGAATTTTAGTATATGTGCTTAAAATTTATTCATTGGTTGGCATGTTGATGTTATGGTCACGCAGAGTTGTCTTGTTATTTTAACTGAAACAATTTAAAGCCTTACCAAATAAATTGTTGGAGGGAGTTCGTGCGCTGGCAGTGACTTGGAATGACTCTCAAATCGTTTAATTTATGTCAAAGTAACTTACCTGAAAAAAAAAGAAACACACTATTAGTTTGATAGAAATTTAAATACGGAAAATGAATCAATATTATATTAGGTACTATATTAAAATCTATTTATTAAATGATATTTTGACTATCATAGTTATTGAATAGTAAAATGTATGGAAATTCTAATGGCATGATTTAAAGATATTTTATATAAAGCTTTTTTCCTAAATCCATACTTTATTAATTTTGTTAGTCAGAATGCAGTCGGGTAAATAAAGGTAAATGTAATTCTGTACAAATGTGTACATTATTTGTTTCAGTCTGATTTTACTATTTATAAAAATGGCTATTACATAAATTTAAGAACTAGAAAATGATTTGAACATGATTACGTCATTGTTTAAAAACATTCATTTGATAATAAAAATAATAATTCAAAATGAATTTGAATTACTTGTAAGGTTAATCTATTCAATTATTTATCTATTGTATTAATTTTTTATAATAAAACAGAGCAAAAGTGTTTATTTTTGTGTTTTATAATTTTTAATTACTAAGTTTTTAATGTACGTATGTGCTCTATCAATATTTACAGTTGCAAGTCTAAAACTTCTTCTAATTTCGTTACAGTTCAAAATTCAAAAAAATTTTCAAACTTAAAACTTTCGTTTTTTACATGAACTCAATCCTCGTTTTAGACGGTCGACGCGCTTCTGCCCAATCCTGGGATTATAAGATTGATTAATTGACCGGTATCCCAGATCACGGGATTGGAAGCTCTAGGTTACATAAATTGGCCAAAACACCGTCGAATTATGAAAGATCACGTGTCATTTTTAATTGCGGATAATTTTTCATTTCAATTTAAATGAACGAAAATAAAACCAACCCATATTCATTTAGATGTGGGCGATGTGGCTTATGACAAAATTGAATCATTTCAATGTGATTAATCCCGCACTTGTTGAGGCATTATCGAAAATACTATATTTGTGATTCAGTATTTGAAAAACGGTGTACAGATTAAATAAATTGTAAGTGGCGAATCAGCAGTATATTTTATACGGCACTTATGGGAAAGTTTTTGGTCGCGCATACTTGTACCATGTGCGACAAAGCCGGGACAACAAATAACTGAATTGCGCTCGCATTAGGCTCCTGTCCTCGGCGACATATCTCGCGAAAGTTTTCCTGGCGGAGTGGGCTGAATTGTATGAATGACCTCGCAAAAGCGTAAGTACTTGCTTTGCTAGTATGCGACGAGATTAAAAAAGCACTTTAAGTACTTTAAATTACTACAGGTATTTACTTGGAGTGGCTGTTCCATTTTTGTGACTGAATAATTTAACAGTTAAAATATTGGATTCCCGAAAAAATTGTTGTAGCATTAAAATTTAGTAGTAGAATGGTTGTATATTTTATAAATCATTTAAGGTATTTATGACCATTATATAAAATGGATTTAAAACCTAGAAAATAAATCATAACTTGCTTCTATAAAATTAATAATCATAAAATTATAAACGATCGAATAATATATAAAAAGTATATTTTTAAGAATCGTTAAATACATAAAAAAATACATGCATCATTGTTAGTCGTTGTTGATAGAATATTGTGACATTTAAATCGGCGACCACAATTAAAAAATTCACATTTTTATTAATTTAAATCACAACTAAATCGGTCAACGTCATTTTTTTATTATTCCTACGAAGACTTGCGATAATCTTCATTGAGTATTGTCTGCTATTCAAAGAAGATATCTGTAATATTTTTTTATATAAAAAACGTTTGAGGAATAAAACGTTGGGTTGAGTATTTGTAGTTCATAATAATGATGATATTTGCAGGTGTAAAAACGCCATTCGTATGTAAAAAGCTGTTCCTGTATCGAAAACAAATTCAATTTAACATTCGTATTTATATATGAACTTCAATAAAATGAATAAACTTCATTGAAAGAATAACAAATAATCGACAATACAACGAGTGGAGAGAGAGCAAACCCCCAAATGCTGCGAGAGGAAAAAATATTTATCCAGGCACCGAATCCGTTCGTTATCGCAGAAATCGTTATCAAAACACGCGAGAGAGCGCGGATTCATAAACACGTGAAATTCATGTAAATACGGAAGAAAGATAAATATAATAAAAAATACAGAGGACAAACACATCGACTTCAAAGCTCTCCTTTGAATTTGGTCGTTTAATTTTTTTTTGCGCAATTCCCGGTGAATAATCGCATTACGTGCAGGCGATTGCTTGCCACCCGAGACAGTTTTACTTATGAAAGAAATGTTAAATTCAGATTACTGATGGTGATACAAAAAACGTGGCGACATTTAAAATCTATCTATATAATATCCCTTATTATAACACTAAATATTTTGCATCCATTTAGTTTACTGTAATTAAACGAATCAACTTTTTATCTTTAAATTTAAAACACCATAGCCAATTTTGTATACGGGATATTTTTTTAATAGTGTTTTCTTTTAACTCAAACTTTTTCGGTCCTATAGTTGAGTGGTAAGGCCTTTTCGTGATTTCATTTTACTTGGTTTTTAACGGTGGATAGATGAAGGGTTTCAGTCCTTAAATGTAAACTTTTATACATTAATTTGATTTACATTGCTATGATTTTCTCTTCATTTCGAAAAGAAAATGATTAGCTGGGTAAGCAATAAACTTACTAACAATAAATCTACACTTAAGTACTTATAATCTTTCAAAATTTTGTTTGAAAACCATATTTTTATTTGTCATTTAACGATTCACAACTAAAATATGAATTTGGTTTCATACAAATGTTTATTCAATTTATATAATTGTGTCTGTGCTAAAAAATCCTTCATGAAACACGATTTACGTATTTTTCTCAACTTAACATACTTGAATTTTGAGCAGGATTTTTTTGTGTGTGAGAGAATAATACTATTTTTTAAATTGAATTTACGAGATCAACTCATTGTATTGTAAATAAGTACGTCCATTTTTATTGGAATGAATCGAATATAGTAAATCACATTGACTGCTATAGTACTGTACAAAACAAAGTGATTTTTCATACAAAATTATATTTGATCAAAATCCGTTACATTTTTTCATTTAAGCATAATGCGGAAACACGTGCTAAATTTTAAATAAAAAGAGCTGATGGAAGTTAATGTAGTCATACGAGCTTTTCAAGTGCCAGGGTGATAGTCTCACGACCCATCAGTTAACCGGAACTGCCGAAAGCTCAAGCGTTAAACAGACAGCGTCTTAGAGAAGACGGTAGGTATGCAGGGCTTTTAAATAGACACTCTCGTTCACATCCGCACATACACAATGCCATTATATTTACTTCCGTATCCTAAATTCATCGCCGTGTTCAATTCACTGCCATTCGTATGCCTGTCTTACAGTGATTTTAGAATCGAGTCAAAATGCGTTTTTTGGATAATAGGTACGATGAAAATATTCTATAAAAGTGGCTAAGCCTTTGGATGTGAGTTGTTAAAAAAATAAAAATGCTTTTTAATTAAATATTTATTTTATATAATGTGTGAAAGGCTGATATTTATAAAGGCAATAAGGCTTTTTATATAATATTACATTAACAGTAAAGTATTTCTTTTCTTTGATCAACATGTATATTTGATATTTCGAAATCCACTTAAATGCAAGATTTTAAAAAAAGATTGAGAAATAAACTATAGTAATCATTATTTAAGTCTTCTGTAAAAACAAATAGTCAAAACGTTAAGCTTTCGTAAACAAAGATAAAATAGGTTGTCTAATTTATGAGAGGAATAATACTACTGACAACTTTACCCACAGAGAAAGAGTTCAAAAAAGCCTTTTCAATTTTTGAAACGTAGCAAAAACAGTCAAGACAAATGGCCAGGATTGTTAAATAAAGCGATACTGTTAATAAAGAATGTCCCCGGCTATAAGAGATTGTTTTTGTGATAGCTGGATAACAATGCCTTGTTCTTTGGCTGTATCAAATGAGGTAAGCAAATAATGGCACAGAATTAATCGCGGCCCTTACGAACATCAATATCAGACGGCCGTTGACGGTATTTTTTCCGATTCTTTTTAATCCAAATAAATTACCGAACTTTGCCGGCAGAGCGCGGGGCTAACGTAACGAGGAGTAATAAATAGGGTCCCGTGTAGCGTAGCTCACTTTTAGAATGTTGCAACAGCCAACTCGCGAACAATTTTATTAGAAACTCCTCTGGATTGTTCTTGAATGTTTGTGTGTATAAAGTAGCGCGAGGTTCGGAATTACGAGCATCGCTATAAATAAACCGCCCCAAGCGGGAAAGGAGAAACGCCGGAGAAAAATGCGTTGATCTTTGCAAAATTAAAACAAAGGACACAAATATCGTGAATGTAAACAAAATTTGAATATTTTTTTACTTATTACTGGGATTTAAATAATAAATAAGACCGACGCTCCGAATTTGGTCAGCGTTCTACTACATTTACTAATTAAATTTATGCCTTTTTTGCACACATTAGACCCAAGCCAAGGAGCGTGAATATGTGCAGATTTCAAAATCATTAAAATTTTGTGAATATCAAATCATTGAACCAAGCGAGTATTTTAAAATATATCGGCATTAATTAATAAAATTAATTAGTGTTTCAAAACTTAAGATAATATTTACATTTCCAACGTATCGTACTAGTAAATTATCAAAAATATACGATTGATAATTAAGCCATATTATACCCATCAAACTTCCAATGTCAAAATACATTAAAAATTACATCCAGTGAATATTTGTTATCAGTGAGAAATATGTTAAATACAATTATTATTGTTTTCTTGTGCTTGTTTTGTTGAGAATAATCTCTCTCAGCGCATTAATTTATTGTGTTAAGACGCTAAAGTATAAATAATATTTTAATCTCAAACTCGCATTTTTAATATGATTTGCAAGAGAATGCTGCTGTTGCAAATGAAATTTAAAAAATCCGCATTCGTTCTCGCGCTAGTACAAGGTAATCTTCCACTGTTACATACGTCGGGACAAACATTAATTCAAGAAGCCATCTGAGTAATAACTCTGCATATAAGGCATTGTGGAGCAAGCAATATCGCGACGCCATTCTTAATGAAACCCATAAAATACAGAGAGTTTGTTAAGTAGACATTCCCGAGAGCTTGTGACAGTGAAGAAAAAATACCGAGCGCTCCCACGGAAAGGGCTCGCTGTAGAGGTCGTAAAAAATGCGTAGCAACTTTCTTTTGCGACTCGAAATTTTCCGTTCCGCTCGAGATATCGAATCACGGAAAACGCTTTCCTGCCCTCGAGTTAAATTACCTAATGTTATAATGGACAATCGGTGAAATGTTTGTGAATGGAAAACTTGGTGCTCGGCTGAGAAAGTTTTCGATTGTTCCCCTGTCAATATATATTTACCACCTACTTCGTTGCATGCGCTCAGAAGAAAGCCGTTGTACATATTTATTTAAAGGAAATAATACCAAATGGAATTCAGTTATAAAAAATAAGAATTAATAAGAAGAATAAGATCATGATCATGTTAAAAACTTTATTTGTCGTCATAATCGACAAGGCAACGATGACAAGAATAATTAAATATATATTTGCATCATATTTGAAATCAAGCCCGGAATCAAAAGCATAGGACTCCGTTAGGGAATTAGAAGATCTCATTGAGTAAGTGCTGTTGATGGCTTAGGTGTCTTTTTATATATTGTGACATAATATTTGATGTATTGGCGATTAGCTGTAATGCCATATGTATTAAAAAAAAATTGAATGTGCCCACGTTAGATAATTTTGCTATTTATTTTAATGTCCATCACAGTTATTTTATTCAATGAAAGCACTATTACTATGAAAAGTCACATTTTACACTTTATAACGTATTTAAAACAGTTATATTTTAGAGTAATTTAATTTCAAGATGGAAAAAACTTTGTCTTCGTAATAATGCTTAATCACTTCGACTGGAAATTTTTTTTTTCAGCTGTAAGGTTTTGAGATTGCAGCTTTTGCTGTGATTTGAGAAAAGCTCTCGCCCGGAGGCGGGAGGCGTCAGCGGGCAGGAAGCATTGGGGGTGGTGCCTCAGACGACTCGGCGATGTAATCTTTGTCATTTAGTCCTCTAAGTGCCGAACGTGCCTGACGCCGGAACGTCACGATACTCGCGTCACGGCCGCTGCATTTGGCTAGATATATATTCGCCTTATCATTGCAGGGACACCTGTTTCGAATTAGTATTTAAACACCGTTTTGAGCGGCGTCTCCTTTTTGTTACGGCTACATTTCAACTTTTTCTATTCCAAAAACTATGCTCTTTAATGTCTCGGAAAATTTATTTACTGTTTCCATTTTAAATAATTACAGTAAATAGTAGCACAGTAACTGTACACTTTTACCCACACTTTACGATTTCTGTATAATACACAGAGCATGTCAGTGAATTAGGTATGTAGGGATCTCGTGATCGTAAAGCAGTGTATGGATCCCGTGTATGTATCAGTATGGATCCTAGAGCCGGAGTGTAAACTTATACGGCTTACACTCTTCTACATGTTTTAAAATCTTACTATTTCGGCTACAATATTATTTATTTAATATTTTGTTGAATATAATTTCTTGATGTGAAACCAAACAATAAAATAAAATTTGTCGCAGTAAGACTAGAATTGAAGCAGAAAATCAGTTTTCTTGATAAAAAACATATTTGTGGAAGAACATGTGGAAGTAATACAAAAAATTTTGTTTTGTTTTTAAAATAGAATGCTTTTTCACCAAAAGTTGGCAGTTAACAGCTTAAAAGTGAAAAGAGATAGTATACTACATAAATTGTTTATTAAAAATCTTTATTCCATGAATATTACCTACATTTGGAATAGAATAACTGACTTACAATTAACAAAACGTAAATCTGCCAATCTGTTCTTGAAATTTACGAAAACGACAAATTACACATCTTTTGTTATTATTTCGTACTTTCACATAATAATAGTATTGTGTGAATTTTTATTCAATAAACTGTTACATACCGAAAGATTAAAAATTATGGTTTGATGAGAAATATAATTTATATTGGGATGAAAAAACTGGCAAATTTAAAAAAAACTGAAACTCTTACGAGCAGGTTTTATACTAGCGTTGAAAGCTTTCGATTACAGTCTTTGAATATTGTAAGAGTCAGGACATAAAATATTTATATGTAAAACATCCCAAAATACTGTCACTTAACTTTACCAAGTGTGCTGTGGGAGACGGAAAGCTTTAACGCTACATTTCCATAGAAGGTCCAAATGACGACGTAGCGGCTTACCCCTAAAAATAATATACACTCCGAACTTTGCATAATTCAATCAATTGTTTAAACTTACGCCGAGCGTTACAATAATGTGAACTTTGACGCGCGATTAATAATTTAGCAGAAATAACACCCCATTCATCCTGCGCCCCTCGCTTTACTTTACTCAGACCTAAGTGGCAATTAATAAGTTCCACAGTGCAATACAATGACAGAAGCATTTACGATTCGGCTTTGTTTTACAGAAATACGTTTCTGAGCAGACTTTTGAATTGGTTAGTTGTGAAGACAAATACAAGTTAAAATAAGTATCTGGAAAATTATGAAACACTATCGTTGGAAAATAAATAAGCTATACAGTTATTTGAAACACAAAAATAGAATTTCATTAAAACAAAGATAAGGCTTTACGCATTATTATTGACGGAGCTTCAGAGATTAGGAATAATTTTCTTATCATTTTTTTTATGGATTCGGCGCTTAATTTGTGAAAGTTCAATTTTAATATAAAATTGATAACATTACTTGGTTTATCACTAACGCGTCGCGTTTTGCCTCTTCTTAGAAGCATCTTAAGACTAACCATATCGCAGGGCTATTTATTTTATATTAATAATTTTCTTCTCGTGTATTTTAAATATCTAAAAGTATTCATGTGCTCAATAATGAATATATGAAGTAGTTGAATAAAAAGCATGGATTGTGGTGTTATTTTTTATAAATAGTATTTATCAATCATAGTACATAATGTTTAAATAGAAACATATTTATTTGAGTAAGCATTGAATTTATGGTTTGTGTGACCTTCTTTTTTTTCTTTCATACAAAGTAATGAATATTCTTACCACTCTAATAAGTGATATTTTGAGAATTTCTCATCATTTTTTCACTGAATGGAGAGCTATAAAAGTAAAGTTATTGTGCGTAGTAAATTTACATGGATAAGTACCTCTGCACACAGTATAAAATAAAAATTTAAATATATGTCATAAAATGTGGACTATTAAAAAAATCCTTTTTTTTATTTTATTGGACATCATAAAAATTTGTCGCTGCATTTCTCTGCTTTCCGCAAAAGTCGTAAAAATTCAAACAAACCAGCAATTTTATTCTTTCTGAACCGCTTTTTGAAATTGTCTTTGTATTTAAAGACTATTTCCTCAATCGATTCCCAAAGAGGCTTTCCTTGCTTTTCTTGTTCAGCACACCCTCTTCCCAGCCCACCCCAATTTTCCACCATAAAAGGAATCGCTATTTTTTTACTTTTTTCTTTTCTTGTCGAAATAAAACCGAAAAATACAAGCGCACGCACGAGAACCTAAAATACATCGCGATATACACGCAACAAATAATGGCATAAAAAATTCCCACTCGTTCCGTCTTCTCACAAATGAATCTCAGGAGGCACTACGCTTCAGGTTTTTTCAACGCTTTTATTTTCTTCAGTTTTTTTTTTTTTTTAAAATTTTAAGTAGCTTTTTGTCTTACATCATTCTAAATTGATTGGCAGTAACCAGTTTATTCGAGTAGTTGCTTCTGAAAATATTGTCAGCAAAATACTGTCAAAATTATTCTTTATCATTAATTGTTATATATGTGTCGATTTTGGTTAGTTGATTGTATTATTTTACTCTTAATTACACTTTATGACGTTTGTAAAAAAAGAGATAAGAATTACAAGTAAGACATAGAATCATTTTGTTGGAAACGATACTAAACTTGATAACAAAATACGTAATAATAACTAATAATTTGCTCTAGAAATTTTAATTATTTATTGATGGTTATATTATTCTCAATAATTAGAAATTACTTTATCAATTATGTGAACTGATAAAAAAGGAAACCAATGAATAAGAAATTAAACTTGATAACAAAGGATGAACCGAATTAAACTATCACGTATTTAATTTTTTTTTCATTTTATCAATCAAACTAAAAATTGAGTTACATTATGTATTTTCCAGGAAATTTTTACCTTTAAATACTTAAAAAATATTCACAAGAACCACTTTTCAATTGACGTGGGATGTTTTTGATCTTAAAACATTTTTTCTCGAGTGTTTTATCTAAAAGCAAAGTGCAAAATAACTGGCGCAGGTATAAAAAAAACTCTGAATATCCGAGAATTCATATTTTATTTACTGCATGCAATCGAACCCTAATAAAACTTGTTTTTCCCCACACTGTCTTCCACAATATAGTGCTTTAGCACACTGCTTCTCAAATTTTACTGTATGTGAGCTAAAGCAATATTAATTTCATTTTCTGCTTAAGTCACAGTATAATTTTATGATTCACTCTGAAGTTATATGCAAAACTGTATTTCGTTGTCGTTGTCAACTTTTTAGGCAAAAATACTGCCTTAGAGATGTACAGTAATACTTGTCATATTTATTTTTTCACAGTTATTTTGTGGTTTAATGTGAAACATAAACTTTTTAAATTATGATTTGATAATAATCATAGGTTTTTTAATAAGTAGTCAACGTGATATTGAAAACGCGATTAGAATAATAAAAAAATACGTTTAAATTACATTTATTTTTGGCTTTTATTTAATCGACTATTTCTAGAATATTTTTTTTCTATAAGTCGAGTATGCAGAAAATTTTCAAAGTATAGATTGAGAAGCACATCCGATAGATGTGGTAGTATGGGATAAAACGTAGGGATGAGTAGTCACGCAGATGGTCTAACGGTCATTAACAATTATGAATGGGGTTTTCTATATCCATGTGTGGATAATTCTTTATTTTCAGACTCCTATAATACGGCTAATCGAACAATGTTTCAAAATAAATGATTAATTATCAAACGTTCAGTAAAGAAATATAAGTCAAGTTAAACTATCTTTCACAAAACTTTTAAAACTTTCTAAAAAGTAATATGAGAATTCTACATTACTAATTGATATTTTCATACGATAATTGCTATAGAAGAATTTGTAACATATTTCAATAAGTTTTCAAGCTGAAATAATGTTTTAATGTTATTTACCGATCTTAGATGAAATACAAAATCAAATGAAGAAATCAATAAACAGATAATTCGACTGAATTTTCGATTACATATTTATTTCTACAAGACAGCATAAGAATAGTGTTTGTCAATGATTGGCTATACATTTTTCTTTGATTTCAATTGTTTTTGTGTTGCAAAACTTATTTATACGTCAAATAGTCACTTTATAAAGCTAAGTATCAACTTTAGTTAATCGTTGGAGAAATAAACATGATAAGTGTTTTATACTACCGAGGTTTTTTTTTAAACCTTCAAGGTATTTGAGCACCAAGAGGAATAAGTGAGAAAAAATTAAAAACTGTGAAAAATTCGGCGTAAATCTTTTTATGTCAGAGTAAAATATTTTTCGCAGGAATATTGTAAAATAAAAAAATGCGCAGAATTTTAGTTGCTAATAAAAAATCTATACTCCAGCGATACGCGATAGCATTCATTTCTCGTTGGCTTAGTAATCGTTTTAAAAATGTCATTTATTTCGAGATCAAAGGCAAATAAATAAATTCATGGGAAATGTATGGAATCGTGATTTACTGGCATTCGGGTGAATAGGGTAGTATTTTAAGCCCGGGTTCAATGTCCATTGGCATGGTAGAATAATTTTCAGCAAAAAAATAAGTTATTTGAGCTTCCACTTTGAAACGTTTTCTTCTATTTATTGAATCACAATTTAATTCAGTAGGGATATAAATTTAGATAACGTATTTATCGCATAGGTTATTTATTGATAAATTTAATCAAATAATGCTCAAATAAAATATATATTTATCTAATTTATTTTGTTTGAAATATACATTTTGGTTTTCTTTGAATATAAGTTTTGATAGGTTGATAACACAACCCAGGAACCGGTTATAGATTAAGATGCAGAATAATACTTTAAATTGTATTTATTTTTAGGAAAACACTTTTGTAAAACATTCGTATGGTTGAATTCTACCAAGTAAATTGCAATTCGATTGATACAGTATAACTAATTTTGCTAACCACACACCAGCACAACGAGAAAAAGCACACCAGATAAATTTTGTTACGCCTTGATAGATTGTGTGTCTTTTTCTGGAAAATATTTACCAGCTTTCTTCAGTAGCTTAAAATACTCCTGTAGATAAAAATGACAATCGTTAACATAGTCAAAAACGTAACGTATATCTTTATATTTGGCCTAGTTACAGGGATGTATAGTGTTGTCATTACTGTTGGCAACATTGATAAAAGGAGGGGATTCCCAGTGACAAAATCCAAAGATAAAAACACAATACGTATACGAAGATAGGAGCAGAAAAATGTTTCGGCTAGACGCATGGCAGGATTCCCCGATAGGTTTGTAAGATATGTGATATCCCGAATACCGAAAGAGATATTGTCGAGTCGTAAATTTTTACATCGCACAAGATTATACAAAATAATGCTGATACAGCATGTATCTGAAACGTTAAGGTTTATAAAAATGAAGATTACGGAATAAAAGGATACATTAAAAAATTAAATGTACAAAGAAAAAAAAACTTATAATTGCTTACGAAATGTTTTAGACGCTTGATACATAAGTAAATTATTTTCCGTTAATTGACTCATACGAATTTGATAAAATAAAACTTGTGAACCATGCGGTAAAAAAAACAGTTTCTTAATAAGATAAGATAGGCTATAGGTTATAATACAAAATTAGATCTGGATTTGACTACACTACACGAAGATATCAACAATAGACAAAACTAACAGTAGATAAAAACGCAAATAATGATAATGTCAAAAAATAACAGGAAAACCCAAGACGTGGTATCCAGTACCTCGAAAAAAAAATTAAAAGTGCAATTATAAACAAACATGTAAATTTATTATGGTGTTGTATAACATAAAACATTTATTTTGTGTTATTAGTTGAGTAACCATACCTACATTTTGTAATTATTCAAGTATTATTTATATCTTTCAAGCTGTGTGTTCAGAATTTATTACATGCAATATCTAGTCATCAAATTTAATAAATATTTGTCTACTAAGTATTCTTTTCAAATGGCACGCAGCATTAATAAAAAGTCTTAATTGTATCTGACATATTTTTTCTGCCTGAATACCGGTAAAATTACTTTCATTCTGAAGCAAAGGAGATCGTGTAATTGAAAAAGCTCATCAATCATTTTTAGTTAAAAAAGAATGCTCCCAAGAGGTAGACTGAGGCGCATAAAACGCGGAATATGTCCCAGGGTATAAATCAGCATTTTATTTTAATACGTCGTTTGCAACATAACAACTTATGTGGAGATACGGTCTTGTGTGCAAGTGTGTGAAAGAGTTCGCAGAAGGTGAAAAAAACCTCTCCCTGGTGGGTTGATTCTTGCAGCATGTTTTATGGAGACAAGTACTATTCCATCGACGATGTTTAGTGCGCTGGTTTAAGAACATCACGCTTGCTCACGTAAAATAAACACTTATACAACTGGAACTAAATTCCGAAACTAAAAATATTTATAAATTATCACAAAAAAGGCTATCCATAGTAAATATTGTAATGAACAACTATTATATAGTAGATTTTGAATTCTCAATTAAAATGTAATTAATTGAAATTATAAACTTAGCTAAAATGATTGAATATAATTTTTAAACCATCAAAAACAAACTCCATAAATTTTATTAAATATTCAAAAAGTATAATATTTAAGATATATTCAATAGTAACTTATGAAAAATTGGTATAAATATCATATTTACGCAGTAATTCATATATTTGAAAAGAAAAGAGATATATTGTTTAAGTCTCAGGGTGCTTTTAACCAATTTTATTAGGATTAACTTTGTTCTAATTTCAACTCTCGGTTTTTATAATGAGTTATAATGCAAAATATAGTTGTAAATTGAGTTGTATATAATTATAATTAAGTTATTTAACAGAATACTAAATCAAGAATTTTAATATAAAGTGATATCGTATATATATAATAGTCCAGACAGCTCTGTAGTCGTTTTATTATTATCACATATCACATGTAGGTATGAAATTTTATCATGATCTAAGCATTCGCGGTGTATATTTAAAATAAAATGTTATGCAATGCACACACAGTTTCGACGTACTAGCTACTTTAGACAATGAACTATTTCAATTCCAATACCGTTATTTATGACTGGTAAGATTATCCTAGTACTATATGAATATCATGATGAAATACTTAATAATTACAAATGCTGTGAAAACTCATAAAAAACATATATTGTAATATTTTAACCAGTATTCTATTTAATATCACATATATTTTTTCGGTTCATTTTTTTGTGTCACTTGGCTTCTTCCCTTGCACGACCGTAAAGGGTATGTTGTCGACTGTACGCGTGAGAACAGCGGGTAAAAATACACCCTTCGTGAGACAAACAAGAAACGTTCACGTATAATAAGGCCACATATTTTACAGAGGGTGAATGTGTTGGATTATATGAGATTTTATGGATTGTCGTTATAATGTTCAAATTATAATTTTATGTAATTATCAGTGTAGACAATGTAAATTACCAGACATCATTCCAAATTATGAATTAACAAAAAATATTATTGGATACATTATTTTTTTTTGCAGAGTATCAGTGATAAAGAGATCTATAAAATGTTTTCAACTGTTACCGATAAATGGTAAATTCGTAACTCACTAGATGCGAAAGAAGATATTTAATTGCCACTTAGAAGTTTAACAATAATTATGTAACAATATGACATATTTTTTTTTTTAAAGTTCGTCTTCATGTAGGTACCGATTTTACAAAAAATACAAATTTAACCAACGTATGGCGCCCACAAACCGTATTTTTGTGAATTGTTGGATTTCTTTAATTCTCGGCGTAATATTGTATTTAAAGGTTCAAGCAATTTTTTTTGTTAAACCTTTTGCTATTAAAAATATGTTTTATATTAACTGTTGCAACACAAAAGGTGTTGCTAGTGTCAAGACACTGAAAAAATTGTCTATAAAAATATTACAAATCTCTTTATTATTGTTTATCGTCGCAACGTGAGAAAATGTATTGAATATTTAACTTTGTGTATTTAAGAACCTTGTTATTTCAATTACAGTAAATTAAGCCAAAGTTATTGGGAGAGTTTATGCTCTCTCAGATGTTTACATTGAAAACAATTGCTTTGAAAATTTAATTAATTCAGTAATAATTTAATCGTTTAACACTTGGGTATTAGAGGTGTTATTGCTTTGCTTTGAAAATGTTGTATTATTCTTAGAAACTGTATATTAAAATATAAAGATACTGCACCGAATTTTATTATTTTGCTACACAGAAGGTGTGAAAAAAGGAGGGTAATGACGCCTTAATTTTAAAAGCGAGAAAGAAAATTAAATAAACAAAGTGCTGGATATTTCAAATTTTTTGTAATCTACAAAATCTTTCTGTTGTATTTTTAACTGACGTTCAGTTGAGAACTATTGAGTAAATATTTTTTTAAAGAAAACCGTAAAGTATATAATAATAAATTTAATTTTTAAACCAAATATATTCGAAGTTATGGAGATGTATGTTTAACTAGATACATGTAGTCAATTTAATCATAATAATATGAATTAACAATGAGACAATTATTGATAATAAAGTTGACGATCGGTAAGATTACGCAAATGTGATACAAAAGTTCAAGAGCCATCATTATAGGAGCCGGAAAACTTATTTTATTTATTATTGATCTCTAAAAGCTGAGTTAAAACTTTTGAACTGTCGGCAAATATTCATTATTAGGTAACAATACAAAAAAAAAACCGTATTCCACGTGGAATCAAACGCTGAATGAACGTGATCAGAAAAGGTTTCACTTAAACATACTTTGGAAGAAATTCGAGAACCGCAAAAAATATAAGGTATCCGTACAAAAAGCTTTACTTGCGGGTTCTTCTTTTGTGAGATTTATGAGTGAATAAAATGAAAATCCCCATTTTATATGGAAAAAGTTTTGGACTCGTGCTAGAAAATCTATGGGACTCGCACACGAGCAAGCGTGCAGTGAGGTACCCCAACCGAATCCAACTTAGTACTACACTGAATTTCCATCGAACGAATTATTACAGAATTGAAGTTCTTTTATGCGATAAAATATTCAGACAGGTAAAAGTTAGTCTCCATTTACAAAACCAAATCGCCATTATAGAAAACCGATTACAGAATCGAATTTTATATGACGGTATTTTACTATTTATTTTTGCAGGAGTATTGTGAATTTTTCAACGAAATAATATTTGTGCGTTTTATTTATAATATATTAATGGCTTATTAAGCAAGAACGCAACATTACTTAGATATACATAAAGATGAAAAGCTTTAGCGAGTTGATATTATTTGTGAAAAACTTCATATAATTTTAAAAGAATCAATCAATAAATATTATTTTATCAGTAGTATACAAATTAAGTTTTTGTTATTTTTAAAGTTATGAGCTTTTGGTTGTCAGGTGTTGAATATTTAGCAAATTAACTATTTGGAAATATGTGAGAAATAATTAATAATTAAAGAAATCGTGGATTGATCAGTCATACACAATTCTCATCCAAGAAGAGATCATAATTATTTTATATAAATTCTATTAGAAATATAGAACCAAGAAGATTACAGTATATTTTTTGATATTTTAACTACCGTACGGTAGAGGCGGGTAATAATCGTTTTCATATGATTATTTATGAAAACATAGTTTTTTTTATTAAAAAATCTACGTGGAAACACCACTGCATATAAGTAAATAAATCGATCGATGTGAGTATGTATTTAACCCGTAAAATATTTTTAAAAGCATTTCGCTTATTTTTTACGAGGATTTATTATTTATAAGAATCAAACCCGAAGGCTATTTGAAGATAATAAAACCGGGAGGGTACGATTAGAGAAATCAAAGGCTCCATATTTGCGGCTGCTGAATTTCCACATGCTAAATTAACTGCCTTGCATAAACAGGGTATGGTTGTTTTGGTATCTGGGACGGAACCGATATTTATATATTATAATTTATTAATATATCTGAGAAATAATATGGAATTGATTTCGCGAAAAACACGGTTAACTATAATATGTCTAATGTTGTTTATTTGATTTGGTATATTTTTTTGTTGCTATTTTTATTTCAAATCTTTTGATGTTTTCAATGTAGAATCCAAGTTTGATGGAAAATACTTATTCTTAAGTAATACATGCTTTTTGTGCGAAATAATCATTATTGCCATGCTCCTGTAATGTTTTATTTTTATATTCGATTTAAATCAAAGGGTTTTTGTTATATGTTTATAAAATAACGGAAAAATATATTGAATGTTTGAAAATAAAATCTTAATTGTTTATATATTAATTCAAATTTTGTATAGAAATGAATATTTACAAGTAGTTATTATGAGGAGAAATTATATTCCTAATTATTTTTGATGAAGAATTTTCTTATAAAATATATGCGATTAATAAGATTAAAGGCTCATAAAGTTCCAAACTTTAATTGAAAATTTTTAATATTGGATGTAATATATTTCAAACAAAAATATATAAAACTTGTTAAGCTTTTATATTTACTGGTATGTATGTGATGTTAAAGTTAAATAAAACAGAAAAAATCACAACGAAGAAATCATAGAACCGTTTTATGTAATAGTGAATACAGTTTTTGAATTGCATGTAAAACGGTCATTTCAATATTAAAATATTATAGTATATCGCGAACTTTATATATCTCTATGTGGGTAGTAAAATTACCTAACGGGCATGTAATAAACATTCAATGTTACGCGCCACTGAAACGTGAACAAAAAAGAAACTGTAATATCACATAAAAATCATGTCTCTCCATCTCACGGTCAGATTGCAATGCACTCTGAAATATTAATCCACCCCTTTGGCAGGCAGGGAATGCTATGAATTGCCTGCACAACAGAAATATTGACATGGTATAATGTACGTTTGTTGATGCTTAGAAATTTTACAGATTTGAAAAAACCTATCCTAAAAATACCATATGCATGACCAATTATACCACCAGCACCATAAATATAGCTGAAGTAATAGTGTTATTCATTTTTTTTATCTCAAATGTAAAATTAAAATAAAAATATTACCAAATAAATTAAAATTAAAATTATCTCACTTATTTTGACAGTATCGTCACTCTATGGAGAAAAATTAAAATGAGTTAAGAATATTACGTACGGAAATAATTTATTTAATTGAAGTTAGTTATTTGGTAAAAATATGACTAATTCGGAATTAACAGGTTTTGAAGACAGCTTGTCATTCAAGTCATCGGTCATTTTGGCATCCCGCCATCCGTTTAAGATTTTTGTTGACCGGAATATGACAAACCTACCAAAAATGTTATACTCCATCACTTAATAAGGGTCTAAAGTAAGTCTACAATATTTTATCACATATACTGAATCAAAGCATATTTTTTATAAAAGTTTTAAATTACTTCATTAACGATATTAACAATTTGTAACCTATAAGAGACGTTTGTCACAGTTTTATTATTTAACAGTTGTACTCGAATTTTTCTATATTTATTATTTCAAAAGCATATTTAAAACGCTACCTTTAATATCACTTACAAATTAATAAAAAAATCAACATTTGTTATATAGATTTTATATGAATCTGATTTCTTAAAATAAGAGTTTTTTTATAAGAAAACAACACTATCTTAGTCAGCATTTAGAATGAACAATGTTGCGCCTTCTTAGACAAGGCTTTACATGCCTGAGTCTAAAACACCATCTCGTGTTTTCATGTATGAAAAAGGTTCACGATTTGGCTCAATGGCAGATGTAGAATGAAGCCACCCCCGTGTTTCAAACAAGTCAATCCGAATTTTCTCGGTTTCACGTCTTTTGGAAAACACATTGTGAGGGTTCTTTACTTATTTATTTGGTCCCTAAAAATAAGGTAGATTTATGTTTGCTCAGTAGCAAGGAATTAGTTATGATACAATAAAAGAATATTCACACGAACGGAAAATATTAATACAACAATAGTGGGAGTCAATTATGGAAAAATTATTGTTGGAAATATTTGTGATTATAATAAAATATTGAGTGTCTAGATTTGAGTTTAAAAAATTGATGAGTAATTATTATTTGCAGTATAATAATACGTTAACTAATATAGAAACGAGGCTTCAAACATCTTCTTATGATCAACTTTGTGATTTTTTTGTTATATAAGAATGATAGCACTTATTTCAAAATTGCTATACCAAAGTAAAAATTTGTAAACTTTAACTGCGTTTGAGAAGTACTTTAATTTATTTAATTATGATGTTTATCGGGAAAAATCCAGAAATTCACATTAAAATAGTTTTGTGTTTTGGATGATAAATAAAGTACTTTTTCTGTGAACACAATACTTGTAGTACAATTTGAATATTTAAAATTTGTGAATTAATCTTCCTTTACATTATAAAAGGTTCCAAGCGGAATTTAAATGTGTTTTTCAATATTCGGTTAGAACCAACTTTGAACCATTAGTTGAATATGTCACGGTTGCAAATATAGTTGTAATTAAATATGTGAAACATCTTTAAGAAGTGTATTTTTTATTCATATCTGTTATTTTTTTAATTAAATTTGCTTTTTTTGTAAAATAAAATAGCCCAGCAATTTCCTTTTTAATGAAAAATGTTTTTGCTAAAAATTGAGTAGGAAAAGCTGTGCAGATTAGAGAGTACATCAGTGACCTTTGAATCCTAGGAAAAACCCTCGTGCAATCAACCAAATGAGATTTATGTATACTGCGCGGTTTTGAAAGAATTTTCAAAAAACACAATAAAAAACAAATACAAATGGCAAGAAAAGAAGAATTCATGGCAAACAGACAATTTTATTAGGATTGAAATGGGTCAAACATCGAAATGATGTATTTTTGAATAAAAATGCGTTTCCTTTAACAATCTAATATACTGAGTGTGTAATTTTAATGTAAAAACAATCAACAACGCAAAACTCACAAAATTGAAACATAAAGCTGAACTGGACAACGTAAAGACGTAATTTTAATACTTAAAACTAATAATAAGATATATTTTAGATAATATTCTTCCAAGGATTCAAAAACTTTTTTTAATTAAGTAGGAATAAAAACAATTGGGTGTTTATTATAAACATTAATTGAGGAAGAAATAACATAAACAATTGTTTCATATACTTATATATCAGTTTTACTGAAACTGTATTTTAAAATAATATGTTTGAAACGAATAAATATTTATTATATTAATTGACTTTTATTTATGTATTTCTAATACGAATTCATTTAATGATATAATTTACTTAAAAGCAATTTTAAATTACTAATAAACGTATTTTATATTATGGTAATTACGCGATCTGTAACATGGTTCCCTGACTAAAAATTTCATTAAAAATACGACCAGATTTATATAGATGCCAGATATTTTTGTTTGATTTCTTTTTAAAAATAGTTCTGTAAGAAAAATAGTATTTCATCGTTTTATGAAGTTAATTTATTTAAAAATAATACTGGCAAGTGAGTGCTTCACACGATATGAATAACGAAGTGTCAAATGTTATGAAAAATCTCTTTGTATAGGAATGAATATTTATTTCAGAAGCGTTCTCAATAACTACCATTAAATTCAATTGAGAAGCTTATAATACAGTGAAATGCCCGTTGCAAAAGAATATTTTCTTTTTCATCGAAATTTTTCAACACCAACCTCTCACTTTGTTCTTTTTTTATGGAACGTAATTCCCAACGACGTATATTCGATTCAAATATAATATCAACGGTGCTGCAAAATACATTATATTATTGTAAGTGGACTTTTCCGACGTTAAAAGTTTTCTTCAAAGAAAACTAAGCCGCGATATAAGTAATCATTCCTTATTGAAATTACTTGCTTATTAATTTGAAGTTATATGTGTAAATTTCCCGTTTTTTATTAATCCTTTGTGGAAAGATATTGTAAAATATAATACAAAAAGTTATAATTCTTGTTTCATATCCTAGAAGTTAAATTTAAAAAAAATACTGGTTTTACTAAACTTGTGTGTTACCAATGGGTATGTTGTAAAATACGATTTATTAATGTGTAAGATACATTTATGTTTTACTCTTATTCTAACGGTCTAAATAATTTTATCATTTTAGTTAATAGGTATAATTTATTGGGCGTTGTTGGTGAATGGTGGAAGAGTATTTTTTATTAAAAAACATTTTTAAATCGTCGGCAGTAAGTGATAAAAACTAGACAAGTATCAATGTAGATGTTTATTTGCATTAAATTACCTATAATTGATATTTTCTTAAAAAAAAAAATTCTTTTCTACAATAGTAATTCATTAGATATTTTTTTTTTAGAAAAATGTAGAAAATAGTCCGTTTTCTGTAGTATATAGAGGAATACGGAATAAATCCCATCGCAAACGTGCAAATCCACAGAATAGCAAAACGCACTTTATCGAATTGGCATTTGAGTCATTGGGAAGGGAAAAAAACTTTTAATTAAGAGAACAAAACAAAGACGACTAATGCCAGCTCAATCTCAGTCAAGCCGGACGATTCGTGGCCAAACGGGCGGGCGCGGCAAGATATCGGTTCGCGACATAGGTAAGACAGGTTCAGGCTGTACGCTCCGGGCCTCCAAATCCCCGCTTGTCACGTGAGATTCATGCCAGCGACGGGCAGGATAAGCGTTTCCGGTTTTCTGGATGCTGCCAGGCGACGCCGCGAGGGATTGACGGACGTCTCGACGTCGAATTGTTTCGTTGGCCGCCATTTCTAGGAAAACCACTCACTTTCACTCTCGTTCGCTTACAACGTCCGTGACCACTTTTACTTTTTGTTGAGAGCTTTTTCAGGATAAAGTTTGTCTACCTATTTTATTTATATGTATATATATATATACACACACAATGCGTAAAAATATATTTATACATGTATATAGTATAGTCTTGTCGAGCCTTAATTTTACTTCAATTTATGAATTGTCAATTCTGAGCGGATAGACATTTTGTGTACAGTATATATCCCTTAGGATATGATGAACAGTTTAACTCAGAGAGGGCGTAATTTTAACATACGGTTTTAATCATAATGCAAGTACTGTAAATTACACTTAAACAAAAAAACACTTTATTAAGACTATTTTCCTAATTTTTCAAAATTGTTTATTTTTTAAGTATTCTGTCAAAAGCATTAAGTGTTACAGACGTCAATTCAATGATAATTCATTAAAACTGCAATAACTTTTCAAATAGTGTTACTACAAACACCTGTAAGTAAAATTTTTACTAATAGGTGTTTGTAGTATAAAGGATTCAAAATATTAAATATTATAATGTTATTAATTTTCTTCCGAAAAAAGTCCCTTGTATTGGTGAATACAGTATTAAAAACAATACAAAGTAAGTGCTGGATTAAAATAAGTTTTTTTAGTTAAATATTTCAAAAAGCTAATAGAGAAGTAACCGTTTTACGAAAAATGCTCAGACATGTTGGTTGCTGAAACATTTTACAGAGAAGCCGTTAGTAAGGATAACTGTAACTTTTGTTTTGCTTCCAAGAAATATTGTAAATTATTAGCTTCCAAAGTCGACAATTTATTTACGAATCAAAAGTATTTTTTACTTCGGAGAGTCACCAAAACACTTCTAGATATCAAGAGATATGGACGCATTGCTTAAGATACACAGCCATAAGGACAAAATACTGTTAGAAAAAGCGCTTCTGTAGGAAAAAGAACGGCGAAAAAAACTTTGTATGAAGACAAAGTAACCATAAATCGGTAAATACGTCTTTTAAGAGATGTCCCTTGTGGAAACATCGACCGTACTCTAACGCATTAAATACACCAGGTAAACTTATGGTCCGTCGGGGTTTGTGAATTGAAATGGAACATCAGAAGGATTAATCCCCTAGTTTTTGTTTAACATTTTCTTGGCTGTGTAATTAAATTTTATGAGAGAGAGCTTAATACGAATAAACTTTATGAGAACGGAGGTGAACATGCGGAAGTAATGTTTTGAAGAGATTATTCGCTGTGGATGTGTTTGAAGGAAAATTTAGATTTTACGAATGAGTTGATTGTTTTGTTTATTCTTTCGAGAATGCACGATCATTTAAAGAGTAAAAGCCACGATCATAATGTTTCAGACAATTTGCAAGGTTCTACTTAATCAACTCGTAGTCAGATATTTAGTATACATTGACTTACCCGAAATGCATTTATTAGTCGTTTCGCATGTTTTTTTTTTCAAATAAAAATGCATTTTAAAGAGTTCTCTTATGCTGTTTAAATAAATTTGTATCCATATAAATTTGCTAAGCCATGTTTTGAGCAAACTATGATTGTGTCTATGATCTATTCAAATAATGAAAGAGAGTGAAAAGAAAATAAAAATAAAATAACGATATATTGGTTGTAATCAACAAAAGGTTTTATGCAAAGATCGTTCATTAAAGCTTGTGCAAAAAAATATTTTATGTGAATGAAAAATAAACCCTTAATTATTCTCGAATTTATAAAACATACACGTATATAATGGCATAAAACGTTAATTTTGAATATAAATAAGTTATCACAGGTTAGCACAATTATCTGTTTCAATCATTTCCATTACAGGACATATTGATCAATTATGACATATTAAATGCAAATAAATTTTCTTTATTATTATTTTATAAGAGATACAAATATTTATCAATCGATTTACCAATTCATTAAATACTATAAATTCCCAAATTGGTCATTGGCTCCCTTTTAAAATGTCATAAAAGTATACAGAAATAAAAAAGATTTCCAGGTTTTGAAACACATCTAGATAAACCACAATGAATGCAATAAATTGTTAGCTGTCTTTAGAATAAAACATAGGTCACTTTTTTTACCAAAGAAAATAACAATCAAGCTGCCCATTTCATTTATGGTCGAGTTTTATGTCAAGAGATAATACAGTAATGGATTAACAACTAATACTTTGTTGGTTCTTATTACCTTTTCGCGGTTTTGTATCATTTTATTAGATACATTTTCGACAAAGATTGAATGCTACTTATATTATGTTCGGGAATTCGCATTAGCAGGGAAACGAAAAATATATAAAAGACGACTCTGAGGCGGTTTCCCCTACATTCCAGCCATTCATATTATTATAGAGGCCATAAAATAAGCATTCAGAAGGACTTGTATTGCGGCAGGGTTTAAATATGTAACTAGGAAAGTGAAAAATAGCGCGCCGCTGTTGCAAACATTGCCTTTACAAAAAATATCTAGTACGACCAATAAATGACGTTTGCAGAAATAAACAAAAATAAATGAAAATATTTCTTTTAATTGTTGTCTTAAGTTAAATTTTTTTAAAAACTATGTTTCAACATATTTAATAATTCTTAAATAACAAACTATCCAATTTATTGTATAAAAACAATTTTTTTTTGAAAACTTCTTTTCAGAATAATTATTTTTTTGTTGTGGATTAAATGTTATAGCAAGTGTTAATTTATTGCAACCAATTTATGATAACGTAATCTCGTTATTTCCTAAATCATTAAATGATTTTGATTCATCATACGTCGATTAACTCAACATAATACAATATCAGTTACATTTAAAAAAAAAACAAATCATCTCTATATATTATGTATACGTGTTATAGTTTTGTGAATGAACATTGAAGAAGAAATATAATTTATGAAATTTTTCCATTTTATTAGAAGGAAAATAAAATCTGAACCAAAATAAGTCTTTTAATTTTAATTCAACAGGGAAACTTAGTAAATGTGTGTAAGAAAGTTTTATTTTTTTAATTTTGGAAAATCCGTTTCCGCAATAATCCCTGCAAAACGACGTAGAAGTTTCCGGATGAGAGTAAGAATTTATTTGCAAGTAAAGAAAGCTTAATTTGCAGGGTAAGCTAGGTTTTTCGTAAAAGACCTCTCGGCGGGCGTCGGCATTCCGTCAGATAAGCGGAAAAATACGCCAGTCATACGATTGCGAGCCCCGAGAAAATCGCAACATTAAAACTAAGCCTACGTCCTAAGATTCACAGATTGAACTCGGATCCGATTGAGTTCTGTTTTACGACCTGGCCACCCCTGGAACTTTCCCGGGCGGGGCGGATACTTCAAGGGTACTCTTTCGCGGCGCATGGCGCCAGAGATGCCGGAAAAGTTTCAGCGCGACCGCAAAAGAAGGGCGTCGTTGTCTTGTTTTCAAAACATCCCTCGCCCTTCGTGCAAAAACCACCGATATTCATTTTACGATGATGTGTCAAGGGAAAAGCCCTTAAAACTTGTTTATTAGTTATATGTGTATTCTAGTTATTCAGTCAATATAAAAAAGAATATAAATGACATAAAAAGTTAAATAAATATTGAGATCAATTAATTTTGAAATATAATCAAAATAGTATGGTAGGCTTATTTTGTATCCCAAAAAAAAAAAGAAACACGCAGAGTCAATTACTGTTTTATTAGTTGTAAATAGTTCAATAATCGTTTGGTGTTTATTTCATTCTGACATACTGTATTCCTTCACTTCATCAATCAAACCAATATTTTCCTTTCTTGAGCACAACTGTATATTTTTAATCATTTAAGTTTAAATATACATCACTTGATCTTACATGTTAATGTTATAGTTTATTTAGTAAAATTGTAATTATAAGCATTGATATTTTTTACTATATAATTGAATTTATTATATTATAAATAAAGCAATTTGAAATAAATTATGCATCTTCGTCAGTGGATTTTCAGATAGTATCCGTTCCTAATTTATTTGATGCATAAGTTTATTGTTTTTTTAGCCTAGGTGTTGAATATTTTTTGTCTTATTCACTGCGTTGTATCATTTTGTATATCTATTGAAAGAAAAAGCCGGGGTAGAGAAAAAACGGTTGATTACATTGAAAGAATGACTTGGAAGGAAGGAACGAAAAAGCGGCGCTTTATTTTTGGGATAAACGCTATGAATGGCGGATGCAGAACACGGAAAGATTGACTGAAAGGTCAGATGAATTTTTGAGTTTTGAAGAAAAGAAATATGTTCAGAAAGTAGAGCTTTTTTATATTACGGTATTATTTGTAAAATATTCTAAAGAAATATTTTAATAAAGGGCGTAAAATATTTTTTCTTCAATAAACGTTAAATCAACATGATATTTTTATTTCATACAATCTAAAACAAATAAACCATCATAATACCTACACCAAATGTAATATCAAGAGTAGAGAATATTTTATTTCATATTTAAATATTAAAACTTAATGTCTTGGTTAAAAAAAAGTGTTTTTTTAAGTGAAGGAAATACAATTTGTTGATTTTAATTAATGCATTAGATTGAACTTTAAAAGCAAAGTTTTTTTATACAATATATATTAAAACATTTCAATTTTAATAAAAAAATAATCTAGTATCTATTGATTTAATCTGATTTAATTTCCTTTCTGAAAATTTTTCTTCATTCGATTGTAAGGTTTTTCGCTCTTTCGTTAAATTTAAAGATTTAAATAAATTAGAGTTTGTAATTTTATTCTATGATCAAAGGCTACGAATCCTTCTATAAATATTAATATATGAATTATTATTATGAAGCTATGCATGGATACAGTTGTAGTAATTGACGTAAGGCGGTGCGAGGCTACCAGTTCTTATAAAAAAATCCTTGTCAATCGATTCACGAAATAGAATATTTAAATATCAGCTAAAATAATTATTAAATGGAAATATGTATCCTTCAAAACGAGGTCGAATATTGTTTAAAGGTATTTATTATGACTTTTATTTAGGAGGTACAATATAATTCATTCATAGTAGAATGCTATGAAGAATGTGTTTTCTCTTTTGCTTACAGACGAGTACAAAGTACATATGTCGCTGTTTTAAATCCCGGTGACCGGAAAACAATAGCCCGAGGCATGATACATCGTATAAAATCAAATATAAAGCGGCAACAGTTGATATCAAGATATTTTTATTCTCTCTCGAGCAGCCGCAGGGTAATGTTTTCTCCCCACACCCTCCCATCCCTTCTTCATAACCAACTGCTCCTATATTGCTTCTGCAACATTTACTAGTGATACTTTACCATTGGCTGCTGTAAGGTTATTATTAAATCCAACATTATTCGCAATGTGAAGCATTTGAAGCAAGTAAGGGTAGACAGAAAGGAGACAAAAAACGCCACTCCGTCTTAAAAATTGGATGGCTAAGAGTAAATGTTGTCATCTAAGCATCCATGCATTTGAAAACAAACTATAAATCGATCGAAAAATCATCGTATGAAATAATTCGTTCCTGGATTTATAGAATAGGTTGGATGCAGTAAAATATTAAGCGCTCGGGTGCAAGATCAGATTATACTGTGTGATAAATTAAATAAGTATTGCCGATCTTCTGGCCAAGTGGTAAACGATCCGTGGTGTAAGTTATACTCAATTCCGCGATCATGAGATTTATTTGAATAAATTGATTGGATGTTTCTCAATATTTCATTACTTCTATCTACCATATACGAAAGTGAAACTAGGATTGTAGAGAGCAATTAGCGTAATCTTTCTTGATATCAATCTTCCATTTTTACCCTCTCTAAAAACAAAAGTTGAGTTAAAAACTAAAAAAAGTTCTCGTTGAAATAGTACTTTATTTGACTTAATTCGTTCCAAAATTTGTGTAATTTTGTGCATGCATATAATACCAATAGTATTAAACTATATTCATTAATAGTATTAGTTGATACTGATGCATACAAGTAGCTATTATCAATATAAAATATATTTGTATATTACTAATGGATTTTACTACGTTTGAATTTTTCAACAACGACCCAAAATTATGTCTTAAGTTAAAAAATAAATATAAATTGTTTAATATTTTATTGAAATGCGATGATACTCAACAAGGTTGCAAACTCCTGTTATATATGATAAACTGGCGTTGGCTTAAGAGCAGAGCAGTAAGACCAAACATTTTTATTCCATTTTAAATTGTTATTCGACGGCGTCGAGTGTTGCCGACCCCTTTTGGTTAGGAAGATAAATATTTTGAATTTGTCGCTTGGCCACCTTTCAATTTGCAGAAGAGCTTTTCATTACAAGTGATTTAAAAGTTTGCCTTTTCAAATATGTGCGTGGGATGAGTTATATTAAATTCTGTTTAGTTTTATATTAACACGAAATTTTGAAGGAACATGTTGATAATTCTGACACAAATATTTACTTCGAAACATTATTCATAACAACATTGTACGCATGTTATAAATAATATAATATTGATCAATCTATCAATATTAAATTTTATCCAATGTTGTCCACTCTGAATTAAATAAGCTTGACTATTATTATTCTCAACTGCGGTAGATTTAAAACGTACATTTTAATTTTATTGATAATTTTCTAAATAAAGATGTGAATCCTTTATGGAAATAAGTTTAATAGCATGATATTTAATTGGGCAATACATTTGTTAAATTATACTTAAAATAAGAGCTTTACCGTGAGTGAAAATATAAACGTGTATTAATATAAGTTAGATTTATTAATACAGGATAGGCTCAAACAGGTATCATTTAAAAAATTTGCATTATATAATGGATAGTTTAAATTTTTGCACACATTAGGTCTGATTTCATAGATTCATCAATTTTCACCTTCAAACATGGTTTGTTGTTAAAAAATATATATTTTTTTTTGTATGTTAAAGCGTATTGGATAATATAAAATAAGCCTGGTTGATTATTATGAGTATTGACGAAAGAAATAATAATGCTGTTCAAACGGTTTCGGTTTTTTGTACTTTAATTAGATTATTATGTAAACATATACGATCAAAAACACAAAAGCAGCAAAAGAAAGTTCTTTATTACCCTTATCTTGTACAGCGTGATAGTTAGAGGCAGATACTGCATTAATCGTGATGAACGCGATGCAAGTTTCCTTTGGCGTTGTTGTAAGTCTGGTAAGTGTCGAGCGGGCGGGGCAGGGCGCTCTCGAGAAATACGCGCCGCCAAGTATGGCCACTTTATTCTACCCGTAAAACTAAAATGTGATAATTAGCCTGCCGTTACGCTTATATATTGGCCGCTCGCAGCCAAGCGAGGTGCGCCCTAACGAAATGTACGGCCAATTTTCTAAACAGGCAATATGCTAAGAGGATTGCCTTTAGTTGGCCGTAAAACTTTTTCGTTAAACGAAAATTTGCGACGGAAAGGGGAGATTCCGCCCGCGACGGCGGTCGAAAGTTTCGCGGCTTCTCTTTTGCAGACGTAGAATTAAAAACGGACCACATGATAGTTTAGAGTTGATTCTGGTGTGTGGAGAACCAACCCGCCGGAAATTTTTGCCTGTAAATAATGGCGGTTAGCCTGCCTTGTCCGGCGTCAAAAAGGCATTTTCACAAACGAAAACGTGGCAAGGGATGCGGCCTCTTTCATGTACAAGTGAGCAAAAACAGCGTGTAGTACTCGTGTAGCTTACATGTTTACGTGTGCACTTTTGTTAAAGTATTTTATGTATTTCAATCTAAAACTTTGCGGTATAACTTTAAACATTATTTTATAATTTGAATTTTTCTCTTGATGTACTGTAGAATCTAAAAAAGTATCAAACTGCTTGAAATGTTTTATATTTAAAAAAATAATTAAAATAAAAGATGTAATGTTTTTCTTTTATATTAATGAATTGTCTTCGTAATCAAATTTTCCAAAATATTTTCTCTAATTTTTATTTTAGTTGTCTTATGCCGTGTTAAACATACATGTGTTTATTTTATGACGTTATTTCAAGTGATAGCGTTGTATTGATGTACAACATCTTAGGTAGCAACTAATTGCGGAAGATGAAGCTTCAAAACAAAGTAGGAGCACGTCCCGAGAAAGCCTTCCTGCCCCTGTTGAGTATACTCTACGGCTCTACGCCGCTTCGATTTGACATAGAAAACCCTCGACGAGACTTATTGGTATTTTAGACACATTCACGCTTGTTTGTTAATTATAAAGAGAAGGCAAAGGCTCTGCTTGAAACGCGTGAGCAACATTTAAATACGCTTGTATTGGTATTATCACGATTTATAAACGATACATTAAAAAGGATCTATGAAAATAATTATTATTGGTGTATTTTTCAATGATTCGCGACGTTTGATAAATGAGCTGTATGCCAGTTTTATTTCAATTATTCCTTACTTATAAAAATATTGACAGAAGAATATTTTAAATTTATTTGAAATATTGAACGCAGTACAAAATTGAAAAAAGGCTCTTAAGAAGTTTCATCAAGAGAAAATCAATTCATTTTATTACAGTTTACGATATTTAAGGTTTTCTTAGATACAAAATTCTACTGATTCAAAGAAAAAATAACCAGTTCTGATATTAAAAATATAAAAAACGTTTTTTTCTAAAATTGATTATTATATTACATCAAATCACCATATAAACATTACACATATTTTAGAAAGTAACATACAGTCAATGATATAAAGAAGTTATTATGAAATAAGTACTCAAGACATTTTATATTATCTAAAGATCCTTTTAACTGAGTATAATCTTCAAAAGGTTTACTTTTATCATAATAGAAAAAAAAATCAATATAAATGGGCATGGAGCTAAAAATGTGCTTACGAAAATGACAATTGAGTGAATTCTGCAAATAAACGGAAAGGTAAACAATGCAGGTTCACGTCAATAAAAACGAACTATGGCTTTGAAGTAACACATCTTCTTAGTAAAGGTGTGTTACATCCAAAGCAACACCCACAGTCAATAAATCATTATAACGACATCGTTAGAATCGTAGTGCATAAGCGAACAGAACCCATTTATTTATGAGAAAATTTACTTTGCATAGCTGCTTTATCTTTTAAAACAAATTTCAAAGCTTATTTTTTAAAACTCGATATCAGAGGCGTCTCACTTTGTGAAATATTGTAATTAAGCTTTGAGTGCTTCCTTTGTAAAAAAATATGGATATTTCTTTTCTGTATTTAAAATTATATTATTTGAATATGTGATACTGTTATCAATATACGGTAACGCCACGAAAAACAAAATGTCTGTACTTGGTATAACATGAAAGGACAATAAAGAAAAAAATATAACGGTGGTAGAAATAATCGTAATATAAAGTGGCAATGGGTGAAAACATTACACGTTTGCTTTGACATGTGTTATCATGACAGACGTTGAAGAAACTGGCGAGGTCTTTATCTATCAGTGAAATATCGCTAACTCTTGATGATACAATTTACCTGCCATGTGTAAAAAAATATGAAAGATGAATACTGCTGAAGAACTTATACTAAACTTAATCGACTGTGATTTGACCAATTGATGTAACACTCAAAAAATACGAAAATGAGTTAATGATTGAATCTCATTTCAAAGGCGACAAGCAAGTCTCGGCCAAATAATAGTAAATTAGTAAAATATATTGACGACTTTCTGGAAGGGTTATCATTTTATATTGGTTTAAGGTTTAAATATTGTTACCCGGCCACTTGATATAAGCCACTATTACATCGACACTCCCTACGTATATTCCCGTATCTGCAAATATTATGAAAGATTTCTAACTTAAACCACCATATAATGTTTTCAATAAAAAAAGCTTTTACTCTCTCCTGAACAATTTCAATTTTGAGGGTTACATTAATTGGCTAAAACACCGTTGATATAATATACGTTCTACTAAGAGTAAACATACTTTTATTTCAGTGGTATTTACAAATGATAAATTACATCAACGAGTTCCAGAATATCAGCCAATTTATTATTAAAAATTTGTTTAATTTTTATTAAAATGTTCCAAAAATTTATGCAAATCGTTAATTATTTAAAAAGTAAAATACAATTCATTAAAACAAATCGGTTACTCTCAAAAGAATGCGCTGTACCAAATAAAAATAAATCAAATTAAACGAATTCTGCGTCACTGTTTCATATAAAGCAGTCGAATGTAAATTATCTCCCAAACAGAGATAATTTTTGACGATAAAAAAGTCATTTATAGAATGATGAGCATAATGCTGTTTCATTGATGTATATAAATGCTAGAGTTGAATATATTAATGCACTTATGAAAATATTCGTTTTTAAGTTAGCACTATTTAAAAAAATACACATTTTATTTCGGTAAAAGTTAGCTAGTATTGTGCTATGACAAATAAATTTTGGTTGCTACAAGTAAATATTTCATGACTTAAATAAACAGTACTCGACGCTTTTTTGTAATATCCGTTCCCTTAGACTAAAATTTTATTCACAATAAAAAACGTAATTTGTTTTTACGAGTGTATTTTTTTAGTTTAACTACCGATGGCTGGTATTTTTATTAGAAACAAAAAGTGATTGTATTTCACCGTAATTTCCATACGAAGCAAACACACTTACCTGTATAAAAAGCAATTTAAGGTGAAACGTTTCTTTCTTTCACTCATAACACCAGTTATGGCAATATGAAGGTGAAATGAGTTCAGCAAACAACGCAAAGACCAGAAGGTTTGCATATGTAAATGATTCTCTACCTTATTTGATATCTTACAATATCAGACATATTTGAAATCTTGAGTCCAAACATGAAGTAAGAGTTTAGTATGCAAAATCAAAACATTTAACAATATCAATAAACATTGTTTACCCCAATAGTATAGAGCTGCATATTTTACGTGAATATAAAACATTGTTGGTGGCTCGGCGTTAGATTGTATACAAATACTTTCTGATTATATATTCAACTCTAGATAAACAAATAAATAGCATTTACTTTCCGCTTAAGTTGAAAGTAGTTAGTAAATAGTATACAATAATTATCACACAATTATTCACATCATACAATATCATTTCAATGATCTTTTGATAATGGATTATTGAAGATATGATTTATATGAAAATTGTTATTCAAAATACTAAAATATAAAACGTGTATTAAAAATGAAAAATAGAATAAAGCCCGTCATGTTTAATTAAATGATTAAAAATCAACTTTTCAGTGTTCATATTGGGAAAAAATACGTTTCGTGAAGATTATAAACGGTTTTTTATGCTTATCCATTAATGATATTTTACCCTAATATATTGGAAACATATACACGAATTAGGACAGCAAGTCATTTGCTTTTATTATTATTTTAACATGAATAACATAGGTTTCATCCATACCACTTCGAAATTCAAAAATTGTATTCATTAACAACGTTAGCTATTTCACCTGAATTTTTTTAGTGAAGATCATGCATCGATCATGGAGAAATAAATTTTTCACTTGTGAAGCATATTTGTTATTAAATGTGACTGACTATTGCGTGCAAATGTAAATACGTATTATTTAAATAGTATTTTGGGTAAGAAAAATAAGAGTACATTGGATTATAAGAATTTGAAACCGTTCATATTATATTTAGATTTCATTGTACGTATATTGAGTCCATTTGAAATGACCAGCGGATATTAAAATAGCACCGATTCAGCCAGCAATTCCACTATTTGCGAGGTCACGTTTCTAAAATTATCCAAACATATGGACGATCGTTATATTTTTCATTAAAATTGATCCTCTTCCCGAAGCAGACAGAGCAGCGAGTATCGCTTTTATAAATTAATGCAATTTTTGCTATTTGCAGCAAAGCGCTTTAGTTTAGCCAGCTCACGAGGTCTATATCAACAGATTTTGAAACGTTGAGAAACTTCAGATTAAATAAAATCTTTTACCTGCTGATTTTTTCAACTCAAATACGCAGTTGTAAGAGAAATGTTGCATATTTATTTGAATCTATAACTCCACTTACCGATAAAAATTCTCTTAACAATGATTGGAATACAAATTAATTGACATTATTTGATGGCTTTTTTTTATTGAAATAAAATCAACTGTTAACAATAAAAATGAATTGATCATAAAGCTTAGCATAACACTTAATACATTAATCACAAAAAAAAAATCTAATGTGCTGCTTTTATATAATTACAACTTCAGTTGAAAAATGATGAATATGGGAAGGAAAAAATAATTTCCCAACTGAAACATGTTTTCAAATCCGTTCATCTATTTAAAGTATCGATTTACATCTTAAAGCGGTGGAGGTTGAACTGCTGGCCAACGTCAAACACCAAAGTAGTGTCAGTTTGATAGCTTTTACTTGGATTGTTCAAATCGCTTTCAAATAACAATACTGGTTTAAAGCTCATACATAAATGAGTACTTCTTCAAAGAGCTTTTTAATAGCTAATATTATTTTATCAACTAAATACTCGATATAGATCTTAAAATTCAAAAACTATTATCTGACTTTCTACATGATTTTTAAAGTACGAAGATATTATACTGTCTGCTCAATCCAGATTACTGAGTCGTAAGTGACCCAATTTAATTGATTGTTTTATCAAGTGAATATAATCAAGAAAAACATAAATTTTTAGTTTTTTTACCAAAGTTTTATAAAATATGATTTTGTTGTTTTATTTTGAATAAATACGACTAAACCAATTCAGCAGATTTTACTGTAGTATTTCATATAAGATAAGATGAAAATTTCCTCAACGGCTGTTGGCTAGACAATTATTTCATCTAAGAAAATGCAAGATCTCAAGAAATCACGGCAAAAGCCAAAACCGTTTATATTTAACGAATAGCAGTTTCTTGTCAGACTTATTTAAATGCTGAATCTCATTCTGTATTAAAATTATGCAGTGCACCGCTCATTCCGTTTGAGGAAGGATTTGCAGCTCGTTTATGTCTTGCTTCCTTTTTTTTGCCAGCAACGCTATAATTGTTTGTTATTTGTTTATGAATAAGAAAACAACGGGAAAAGTTATAAGGAAAACAAGGCACATTTCTTTAAAGTTCCTCATTGTTGAATTGTAAAAGATAAGACAAAATGCAGTTAAATTGAGATAACTCTTTTGTGACAAAAGTTACTATAATAAAAAGATATTCGCAATGTTTTACTATGTGTATAAAAAATATTATAAGCTAAATGTTTAAGATGCAAGAATATCAGTCAGTGATAAAATAAGTATTTTTTATTTTTGAGTATCTGATAAGTTCAATTGAGCCCATTTGCGAAAAAAAGCGTTGTTCTAAAAACCATTGTTCAGAGATAAAAGCGATTGGTTGTTGTAGATGTACAATTTATCGAAAATATTTATCTTAAATGAATAAAGATGGTTTGGGTAATTTTATTGAGAACACGGTTTATAGATCAAAAATTTTTTTACAAGATAAATGTATTGACAAAAAAAACCAATTAAAGACTAACACTGTTTTTCCGCACATGGGCTCAAGTAAAAGCATAGAATTCAAAACCATTTGATTAAAACACTGTACATAATATATGTAACACCTCTTTTTGAGAGTAAATACATACATTATCATAAATTATATTTCTATTTCGAACTATGTACCTACTTATATTCGGATGTTATATTTTTTGACAAGAATAAGACCTAATAAAATATTATTTTTACTATACCAATTGAGGTATAAAGAGTTTAAAACAACGCTGCGGATGACACAAAGATTTAATATTTAATGTTTAATATCACATTTATTCAATACAAAAACCTAAAATTAATTAAATTCTGAATTTTGACGATACGATTACAAAAAAGCTAAAAAAACGTATTCATGGAACCTATATTGCTCACGGTGTGTATTAATGTAACAATTTTAAATATGAATAATTACGATTGAACGAAACGATAACTCTCACTCCAAAAAAGGAAATTTCATTAATGAAATTTTTTTACAAAAGCCTTGATGACGATAGTATGTAAACAGTAAAGTGTACATATATGTAGTTATAATATATGGAAAATACATGAGCAATTTTGCAGACAAAAAACGAGCACATTGTCGTGAGTCTGGTCGATCAGCACAAAACATCGCAGTAGTAAACGAAAAGCTCTATCGGCCTACGTAAATAGCGATACAGAGTTTCAATCTGGGGGAGATGATCACTTTGTTGAATGTAACCCGTACCATACTGGATTCAATATCGTCCGTTTCAGCTATACTCAACTGGTAATTCTGAAGATATATTATTAACTTCTTGACATCAAAAGCTCGAGATGAGCAGAACTGGTATTGTTATGATGAAAATGTGAAAGTAGTTTAAAAGAAATTGTGTTTATTTTTTTTAAATATGATGCCCTTCCACCAAGAATTGACAGTTAACACCTTAAAAGTATGAAAAAATTATTAAATTCCAGGAAAATTCTGTTCAAAAAACACAAAAAGTATAATGTCACTCTAAGATTGATAGGACTTGTATCGTTTTTGTAGAAAATGATACTTTAATGGAGTTGTTTTTTTAATATCTTCAGACACAGACACTTAAAAAAAATATCCACAAACCTTTTGTAAAACTGATATTATGTGCGTTTTAACATTGAAACTAATGTGAAAATATTTCATCCGATGTATTTTATGACAATTATTAAGCAAATGCCCTTCTAGCTGACAAGTTGACAGTTAATAATCTTCTCTACGAATTTGCTTAAAATTGGATGTAATCAAAAAACGAAAAATATTTTATTTCGACAATTGACAATACCATGTATACTGATACATGACGTTGCAGATTTAAAAAACGTAATACTCGAGGAAAAGTTTTGTTTTGTGCCAGAACATTGTGTCGTCGCAACGAAAAAAAATTGAAAAATAATAATAAGTATTCATCAAACTTTATTTTTATCAGCAAAATTGATGGACGAGTATTCTCGCCACTTGTCGAACTGGAAACATTTTCTTTGAACTGCGAAATCTTCATTATCATCATCATACGTACCTACTGTTTAATCTCGTCAAGTATTCAACCTTGGAAATATATTTCTAAATATATTATGTAGTCGAATCGATTGTGATTTTTAATTATACATATAAAAAAGTTAAAGACAGTGGAAAATTTCAAGTGGTAAAGAATTTGTTTAGCAGAATCTTTCGAAATAATAAGTACTCCTTTTGATTATCAAAGATTGATCATTACTGGTATCCTTAATAAACACTTAAACCTAAAAGCTACTACGTAGATAACGGGTACACACACACATATATATATATACCATATATATAGCATAGAACTGTGGTATAATCAGTTCTATACTGATCCGAGGTGCAAGTGTTTGATGAATCAAAATTGCAACACTAAAGACGAAATAATAATAAACTGGCTATTAAACATAAATATGAAATATGAGTAACGTATTTTTTATATCTATATAATAAATATGTTTTAAGATGTTGAAGTCGAAAGTGTCGGCCAATAAGAATGTAAGAGAATAACATTCTTATTTATATGTTTTTTATATTAATTTACCAATCTATCCTGTTGCAGACTGTTGAAAAATCTACTCCTGGGCTTCAATTTGCAGAGGCGGCTGGGACGGTAAGTTGGTGCGGCTGGTTATATAATGGGCAGCTACTTCCGCTGTAGCGACGAGAGCTTGCAGATTACGCGGGTCGTGCGGTTAATTAATTTTTAAGTCGCCGCCACTGAACGTGCGCTTCCACACTAACGTAGGTAATACATCCTCGCAAAAGCTGCAATATATACAGAAGCTTGCACGCTAACGTCTCTACTTTACCGACATTAATCGCAATATGATACCTACAAAAACGAAATTTGCAATGTATTTAAAATCTTTCGTTAACAATTTCACTTACTGAAAACTTGTTACATCAAATATTATATCAATATAACTATGAAAAATCGTTTAAAGTGGTATGAAGGTTTAAATGGATGAATCACAGTAAAGTTGAACAAACCTGACAACTAAAATTGTTATTTTTAATCATTTAATACAAAAGCAAACATAAAAGGATTCCATCTGTAAAAATACAGGTGTCTATAACAATTCTTCGTGTTCACTAAATATTTCATCTTACTTACTGTTTCTCAAATTTAATTAGCAGTCATTATAATTTAATTTCACGCAGAGACAATCAAAAATTCTTTTTCTTCTTGAAGAAAAAATGCCGTTTTTTATTATTCAAAGAAATTTTTAATGTTCATATTAGGATAAACCCCAATTTGAATAATTAAAAACCTTCTAAAATAAACTATACCTTAATATTACTCGCGATTAAATAAATTATGTTACAAATTACTTTGTCTATGTATAGTTGTCATGTTAAGTAAACTTTCTAACAATGTAGAAGTTTTTTTGTATTATTAGTTTTTTGTTACTTTATTTTCGATAGTTTTTCTTTGCTCGCTTTAATGGCACCGTGTCACCTGCCTAAATCAGAAATTGTGCTACGTTGGTTTACAAATTAATGAAGATTACACACAATTTTAACATTAGGGACATCACTTTATGTGACTAATGTAATTACATCAATCTTCGGCATTTCCCAAGGCATTCTTAATTGCGTATTGTATTTGTTTGCTTTTGAGCGGAAGTGCGTGACTCGCTTTTCCACGAAATAAACCTAAAAAGCTCAAAGCTCTGGCGGCCACTTTGAATCACAGAAAACTTTCATGAAAAACAACCCTGCGATAAAATAACATTATGCAGCCGGGTGTAAGTAAATTTTCTTGATACAGTTTTATAGTTTGTTTTAATCTTACAGATTTTTATCAATTCCCGTGTAAGATAAATTGGTACAGGCCACAAAATTTCCTTTCTGCTGAGTTTAATTAAATTTTTATTCATTATTCGCTTAGTGGCTAAAGATTTATGAAGCTATCAGCAAGACTTGTTGCATATTTTTAATACCATATTTCTCAGTAAATTAATCAAATATTATCATGATTAAACTGTTCAGAAATACTGTTTCATAATAAACAAGATTAAACATAATACTTGTAAGTATAGCATATGTAAAATATAAAAGAAACATGAATGAAAACGATCTATAATGAATAATTATTCTAGTGGTTGCTTTTGGATACATTAAAGTATATAATAAATACTGATATTTTAAAGCAAACAATCACAAGCTACAAGTTATGATTTGCGCAATAGATTTTTATTACAAATAAAATGTAATGTTTTTATTGTTATGAACCTATTCCGTTTCTATTTTACTGATAACATATATTATTATCTTTAAAATCAGTAATCATTTGAATCGGTTCATTTCTCAGTTAAATGTATATACATAAAAGATGTAGGTACCCAAGAGGCTCATTATGATGGTCCCATATCCATTTTATTGACCTTCTAGGAAATACGAAAACCCTTTCTCTTGAGGACACACGTTTTATTATATCCTTACAAACATGTCTGCTTTATTATTATTTGGACTTCCTGAACAATCTTTCAACCAATTAAAAGATGGTCACGGATAACGGATCAAACAATTTTTATAATAAGCATTTTTTTAGTTAATTCTAATAATTTTGCTACAAAAGTGTAATTTACATGCTCATTTTACTTTCTAATTTAATCACTATTTAACACCGAAGCATTGGAAAGGGACGATAATTTCCAACAAATAAACGATCATTAAATTACAGCAAAAGTGTTTTTTGTTTTTTTATTGCACTCGAATGCTATTGAGGCATAATTATTACTGAAATAAAATCATACAACGTAATATCAAGTTTTAGCACTTGATCAGGGGTCGTATTTTGAATGTAGGGTGCGATGCGGGCACATAGCACGCACTGTGTGTAATAATTCCACCCCTGCAATGAAACCAGTTCAATGTTAAGCCTTCATATAAATTCAAGCCATTAATTTAGTTTTTGTATACGGAACCTACTTTAACGAATTGCCCTGGAAGTATTTTCCCCAAGGGAGGTGGTAAAATTCACAGTTTAAATATTTAAAAAAATATTACCATTTCGTATTTTTTTATTAGATTTGAATTCTTAATGGACGTGTTACCTTTAGGGAAAAAGTTTTATTTTGTAATTTTAAAAAATTAAAATATTACATTGGAATAAGTCGCTTTTATTTGAATTGGTTAAAGGAGCTACACATATTTTAAGCAAAAAATTAGAATGAAGACATTTATAATTATAGTCAACTCATTTCGAGAAATTCTAAAAGATAAGTTGACGCCGATTTGTACATGAACTTAAACTGTGAAATAATTATAAAAATAGCGCTAAAATCTTAAATATATATATATATATAGTGTTAAAATATTCATTTATATTATGCATATAAATATTGAAGAACCACGTTCCCGAATCAACCATGCTGCCATGACGCATTTATATTCCAACAAGATAATATTGAAATCTTTCATTTCAGATATTGTTTTTCTTCTATTTTGTATTCAACTGATGCGTCATCTTTCCCAATAGGTATGATATATTTTTACCTAAATTATACTTTATAGTACATGGAAAACACGTGCGTTGCTATACAAATAGTCTGGCATTGAAATAATTATTAAAATTAGGGTATTCGAGATACGTATTTTAAAAAAATACATCAAACAACAACATTAGAATATTACGCTTATAGATTATAAAGGTCTTATTAATGTTTATCAAAACGAATATTTTAAAAGAATTATTAAGTTAGTTTACTATCTCAGAGTGAAAATTATGATAGTGTATGCACGATATATAAATAAAAGTGTTCGTTATCCAACTGAAATCTCAGCATTTACAGTTAAGTAAACTCAAGTTACTCGTTTCTCATTGCAAAGGTAGAACAATCCAATTATCGTGAAGTCTTTGTGTAATGCAATGATAACGTTTTCTACATTTTATTCATAAAAATAATAAGGCAGAAAGAAAGCAAAAAGCGTTCTCCTCGTATAATAAGACAAAGGAGATAAGTGAGCATATAATTTTAAAGGCGACGCTAAGTGCTCTCTTGTAGGAGTGAACCAATTTATTTTTGCAACAGTTTCAGTATAATATTCAAAATTACACATCTATGGAAGCAATTTCTCAGATTTAAGCAGTAATAAAGAAGAATTTAATTTGCACGTAAGCCGCCGGGAATTTTTGGACGATTAAAATTATTAATGCGCCCGAGCGCACCTAACTATTTTTAAAGCTGGCAAATTGAAATAGAATTCTCATGGAAAACCATTACAACGGGCCGCCCGGCGGGTTTTTTTTTATACGGAGAGACTTAATCCACCCGTTATTAGCCAGCCAGTGAGAAAAATTCGCAAAACATGGTCAGCAATCGGGCGATAAATGAAAATCCTCTTTGGTTAAACGGAAAACCGAAGGTGACTCCGAAAGTCAACCGCAACAATAATTATTGAGGCTTGGACCTTTATCGGTATTTTTATTTCTCGACCGTATAAAAGTTATATTCCAACGATAAAATATTGTAACCCTTCTATATTTTAATAGAAAAATGATAATTTTTATCAGTAAATTAAGGAAACATTAAATAAAACGTCGTATTATAAAAGCTTTATATTTCTGCTTTGATTAAAAAGCGTCCTTATTAAAAAAAATGCTTTTCTTTATTTTAAATTATTTAAATTATTAAATAATATACTAAAAACTTCTTCATGGTTTTCGTACGTATTCTACATTTTACATTTACGCAAGAAATGTTACATTCATATTTTTTATTACATTTATTCTATGCTCCAAAAATAAGTAGAGACAAATAAGTTTTGTTTGTACGTTGTTCCAAACAAAAATATTGATCTTATTATAACGATAGAAAATGACCAAAAATAGCTAGTAAAAAACCACATACCGGTCCAAACTGTTCGAAGTAGTTTTTGACGTCTTCGAGCGTTGTGGGCGCCGACAGTCCACCTACAAAGATTTTCTTCGTCCTGGTAACCATCTGAAAGAAGATAAAATAATAAATAAGTTAAACAGTTTTATAAATGCAGTAAAGAATTTTTGTATTTGAAAAGAAGAAAGACATGTATCTCTCCAAATGTAAATACATTGTTAACGCGGTGCGAACGTCGACGATAAATAAAAATCGTACAAATAATTTAAGCATTTAACTGCATGCTTTCAATATAGCATGCCACCATGTTTTAAAAGTTTGTATTATTAAATTAAACACTTTTAGCTAACGATTTTGAAAGTTTTAATGTTAAGAATGCAGTATAATAAACGAGTAATTTTTTGATAGCATAAAACAAATATGTAACATTTTAAATGAAGTTGTTTAATATATAGAATATTTAAGAGAAAATAATATTCATCGGAAAAGTACGCAAACAAGGATAAAAAGGAGTTTGATAATAGACTGGGTTAAAATTATTGAGCTTTGAGCTAAGGATTGGAATTTGGAATCTCTGAAATTGCAATAAAACTAACAAGACTAAGCAAAACCAGGAAAACTGCTCCGGAAGAAGATAAAAGCGGACACGCGGCACCCAAAGAAACAGAGACAGGAGGATGGCAGAGCTAGGGGATGTAAGAATAATTACCGTTCATTCATTATGCAGTCCTTATATAGCAGAGGGGGCGGCGAGGTTTGTGAAGGGAGACAACAGTGGCATTTCTAAGATGTTTTGCTAGCGCATGCAAATGGATACATCTACTTTCATTTTAACGTTAAAATGACAAATTCTTGATGTTATTTCCAGAATAAAAAAGAAAAAATAGTTCAACATTTAGAAAAGCAACAAGTGATGCCACGAAAAATGCCACGTTTTATAAGTCATTTTTTTTTTCACAGTGGAATCAATTATTTTAAGAAAGCTAATACGTTACATATATTGCAGTCTGTTAAATTAAAAGTAGCTGAACTGCTATGACTAAATACTATAAGAACGATACTATTTTTTGAAAAATGAATATGTAGCACATACAATTAAAACAAAAACGATAAAATATTATTATTGATGGAATTGGCATCGGTATTTAGTAGTACAAAAAATTTTCAGTTTCTTGATAGCTACTACAGAAATAATTCTGACAATGGATTGAAGTCTAAATATATATATATATTTACATAGTTTAAGACATCGACTGAGGGTGCTCGATGGAATTTCAATATCAAATTTGAATTATTGAGCTTTTGTACACTTCCATGTATTTTGTCACTAACGACCCGGGTTTCGCCTTTCGGCATCTTCAGGCATTCGAGCGCACGAATGGACTCGAATTGACGGATGGACTCAATTGGAGTCCATTCGTGCGCTCGAATGCCTGAAGATGTCGAAAGGCGAAACCCGGGTCGTTAGTGACAAAATTCATGTAAGTGTACAAAATCTCAATAATTCAAATTTCATATATATTTACTCTGTAAAATATTATTGATTATTAAAAATGCAAATTTTCTTTAGACTCCGATAGTAAAGTATGTAAAAAGGAATTTTGCAAAAAGTGTAGTCATTAACATCCAAGTTTAGCACGCCTCTGAGACAAACTTTCTTTTTCCTGGATTCAGCGGGGCTAGGTTTTATATCACCTCCGTACAAGTTGTCTGGGAGTCAAACAATTAACCGCGTCGGTCGGCTCCCAGTAACCGGCCCCGGGAAATTGCGAGCATTTAAGAAGTTCGGATTAAAATTAAGCCGTCTCGACGGACTGCCATGTGAGCCGCGGACTTTCTACCCGGCGGAACCAAGGAGGGACAGTCGGGAGGAGCTTTTCATTTCTCTTGTAGCGGTGAGAAATTTACTGCGATTGACGTAAATAATACTAAAATGATATTTACGGTTTATCAAATGGAATTGGATACGATCGCTTTGAAAGTTTGATAAATAATTTCAAAATTGAATTGTAGTACTTAAGTATTGAAATGAATCAATAATATTCACAATTTTTTATTTAAGAATAAGAATCTACTTGCTGATACTATTTTGATATTTTCTTATTTGTGTCATCAAGAAAAACTTACATCTATGGTGAGAGAATAGAGCACATTTTTTATTTTTTTAAATTAACTACTGTTAGAAATATGTATGTATATTTTTACAATTATTGTTGTTTAATTGAACTTATAGACTAAAAATTATGTACGCAATGATAATTATAAATAATTTTTTATACACTTTAAATATTGATGAAATAGCTGAAATATTTTTGAAAGTTTAATCGTTAAGTTTCCCAAATAAATTGCTATAGCACAGATGTCAGCGGCATAGAAACAGTTTTAAAGAAACGCTCACGCTGCGAATGACAGAAAGCTTTCATGATTGATAATGACCATTTGAAAACAAAATGAGGGTTCATTTGCGAGAGGTCTAATCTCCTTTTTTATGAAAAAAATATTTTATATTAAAAAGCGGAGTCCGCAAAACCTCTGATATAATATTACGCAGACTGGAGCGGAAAAATCGGAGTCTTTTATGCGGGAAGCGGCTGGCTAAGTACTTGCCATAGCGATTCCCATTATTCTAATGTATTTTTTCTCCTCTCCCGATTCAGCAGCCGTCATATTGCAGCATTATCAATTAAGATAAAAAAAAATACGATCCAAGAGACGTGAAGGAAGCGAGACTTGGTGATATTTTGGCGTAAATTTTGGCCTACCTAAATTTACAGTCAGAGAGAATTATTGACTGTTACCTTCTTGAAGATAATTTATTGCTTCTTTGATGTTTGTAAACTTAAAAGTATCATTGTTTCGACGTGCCGTATTTGTCTGGAGAATTTCAAAGATATAAATATTATTTTAAAGTAAATCTCTTTACATGACACCGATTTGAAACTTGACGTAAAATATATAAGTAAAAATGTAAAGGTATCAAAATAAACCAAATAGTAATTTAAATACACAAATTTATCAACGAAAAATACATTTATAAGAAAAAATGATATTCTACAAAATTAGATTTATTTTTCAGTTGACATAGCGTAAATTATTTCATACCAGTCAAACAGTAAGCTCACATTTTCTACTGCAATTATAAAATTATTTGTTCTTAACATACATAATATATTTAAGATTTATTTATCTACATTAGCAGCACTGTTGACATTTAAAAAAATAACGAGGAAACGAGGATCTTTTTCTTTTCACTTCAAGTATTTTTGTCACAGAAAGAAAAGTTGTAAGGATTATAAAATGTAATCATTTTGAATGTTTAAATTTAGTGTCAAAGAAAACAGAATTCCATTTCACAAACAAATAGACAAACGCTTCCATTCGCTTAAGTTTTTGACAATTATTTCTCTTATTACCAAAAGAAGAATATTTCTAGAAGGTTTGGAAGCAAGCTTCTTAGCCTAGAAAAATAATACCTTAAGAAAAACCGACAGGAGGATCGATTTATTTAGCAGGCAGTCACTTCGTCAGATTGGCTCAAAGGCCGAACCCTGCCGATTTTATTACGGCATGGTGTCATTAGTTGCGGGGTGAACCGAGAGGGAACCTTATACTTAATGTATTTTTAATGTTGATTAGCATGGAACGAAAAGTGATAGTCGTGAAGAGGTGCTCTGTTGTAGCAGGAATGAATCTCGTATCTTTTGAGGAACGAGTGATTTTGACAGATGTTGATATCTTAATTAAATGACTATTGATTAAACTTTTCTTTTTTTTCTGTATTAGGGTTCAACTCCAATGTAAGTAATTTTAAAAATAAAACGCAATTCACCTTTACTACTTCCATATGTTTATAATGATCAGGACGGGTTATTAAAAAGAATTTTTTTTTGGTCAGCTAATGGACTTTTAATGTAGGTGTATATGTGATTTCAGATTAGTATTTATTGATTTGTAAGAGGTCCTTAATATTTCAATTGTAGACTATTTTATTTAGTTTATGTATAATTTGTTTGATGATCAGTAATTTTTTATTTAAACAGATTTAAAATAAAGATTTTTATTTTATTGTTGGTGAAAATTTAAAAAGAGTGCAATAAAGTATAGTCGGCATTTTGTTTTTATTATTTACTTAAATTTTGTGTTAGTATAAGACATGAGTATATAATAATAAATAGATTTAATTGAAATAAATACTGAACAAAAATGCATACATAAATTTGACCGACCAAAACGACCTCGCTGATCTTACTTTTGGTTATAAAAGTCATATTGTAATTGTTCAAAGACAAGCTGAAATAAAAGCAAAGATGTTAACAAATTTTCTTTTTTTTAAATACTTTAAATGTGCGAAGGAAATGAAAGCAAAAATGTAAACCATTTAATTGATTCGAAATAAACCTGAGCTGGTTCGTTTCTGCTTGCAAATCGCGAACAAAGAAAATTTTCATCGCGTATCGGCAAACACTAGCAATAAAAGAAAAGCGAAAGTGAAAAAAGTGAGTCCGTAAGAGATAGGATAAAAAAGGCGGCAAAGTGGAAATTCAATAAGATTTAAGCTACTAATAGAAATTGGGGATAAACGGGCGCCAAAAACGTGCCCGTTGCTCCGAAAAACGAAATTAGAATGAAATATAAATGAAACATAGAGACGCTCTCTGGTAGGTGCTAGCAAAGCAAGAAGGGTGAGAAAATGGAAGCAGAGCTTTACAATAGTATTCCAAAATGACGTTTTTCTCACAGATAGCTTCAGTGTTTTTGATCTGTACTACAAACTATTTTTTTTCCGTAATATCAACAAGTTTTTTTATGTGTGAATAAAGATACGTAAAGGCTACACCAAACTCAATTGTAAACAAGTTATTTTGCTTACTAGATGAATTGAAATAAATATCAACCGTATCCTAATGCCATCAATTGATAAAAGTCTGCGGATAAGATAATAATTAATATGGTGGTCTTTATGATTCAGTTAACAATAGTTTTTGTATTAATTTTCATATTTAATTTGATAATCATGGGTTAATGAACAATGGGTGATTTTCATAACCAAATAGTTCGAATCAACACTTTTCTAACGATTGAAAGATTACATTTTCATCGCTCCTCAAAGCATGCAATAGATTGATTGACGAACAGTTATTTGCACTTATCAATGATAATTGTTCTATAAAAACAATGGATTTTCGTTTAAAACCTCCTTTTGAAATGATTTACTACGAGTTTATATGATCAAATTGGAAACTGGCATAGTTTCGAAAATCTTTATTTCCGTGAATCTTTTTTATTCTACGTCATTGAATTATTCGTAGTGTCTTGTTTCTCTCCATAAAATACATTCTCCTCGACAAGAGGGTGGTTTGCGGAGAGAGGGAACTTTTTGTGCATCCGCCGCACCCTTATTCGTGAATGAACAATAATGGACAATTAAAATGTACGTAACAACAATGCTGTCGAAAACAACGACCACCAGAACTAAAACACCGATTGAAAAAGACTAATTACGTCTTTAAAACAAAAAAATAATGAGCTAGGTGACAGGGAGTAAAGGAAGGTCGTTCAAATTTATGCTCCAATGCTTTATCTGGGACATTAAATGGATATAAATATCTTTAATTAACTTATTCCCAAATCGCGATATGTTTTTGTATCAATTTTAAAGTATATTTAATATATTATTGTGTGAAATATTTATGGAGATAGACAATAATTCTATTTTAATATATTAAAGCATTACAAATTTACTGTTTTTTTAAAACTACACATACTTAAAAAAAGTTTTTAGTTTGCATTACTTTTCGTGGGAGTGCTAGAAAAAGGATGTAAACATCATAGACATTTATCAATACGGATACACATCTATAAATCGATTGAAAAATGTATGCCTGAAATTGTGGATTCAGAAATTTGCAACGGTGTGTATCCCATTTGGATACGGTGACCAGAGAATTGTTGGCCGTATCACTGTTGAAAATAAATAAACGTGTATAACATTTAAAATAAGCAATATTAAAAAAAGGAAATAAGAGTAAATGTACATAAGGCAATGACTATTGGACTTAAATATGGATTTAAGTTAAATTGTTTCATGGTATTTTGAGAGAAACGTTATTTTTTTGTTAGAATACTGTTCAAACGTGAAGTTTATGTTTGACTTAAAGATATTATTTAAAAAAAAATTATGCGTTCAGCATATTAGAGATAAAGTAAAGAATAATGCTTGTGACATATATTGGTAAAGATATTATTTGGTTGGAATCTGCAGATTGTTTGACTTATTTTAGTACATCGCCTTTCATGTATAATATTATAATAAATTTCTATGTGCAAACACATTTCAAATTGAAATATTTTCCCTAATAAATTTTGCGGAGTCATCCTTTTCCCATAAAGCTTCGGATTAAACAGCATTTAGTTTTGGTGGTCGATGTAAAAAAATCACAGCGTACAAAAGAAGCGCAAAAGATATTGTAGTAACCTTTTCATATCATCCCTTTAATCTAGAATCCCTCCTTCACTGTCCGTTAACCCTCGGAAAAACATTTTCAGAGGGTGACGCATGTGTATTGCCCTTAAATCTTATACGACAAACGCAAAATATAGTTATCATGTAAAATTTCATCAATGTATACGTAAGTATTTAGTTGTTTGTCTCATATTGTTTGGAAAAATACGATGTAACTTTTATCTAGTTGTCAATAAAGTTTAAATTCATTACTCATTGAGTTGGCAGTATGCAATTATACTTCTATAAAATCCCTTATTGTAATATTTCTGGTATATAGAAATATGTGTGGCATATTTATTTTCCTGACCACATAAACAGAACTCTTCATTACACTCCCGGAAAAAAATATGTACTGAGGTGTTTGGAGACAAAAAATTATGTTTTAGAAGACACTAAAATAAAACAAAAAAGTTGAAACACATCTGAAATGTCCACTGTTGCCTGCTTCATTTTGAAAATGCCTATACTATTTAATACGTTCTTAGGCTTTCAAGTTTTTAACTATCCGTAGAAGAACTTTAGAATCAGAAGTAAGCTTAAAATCATTGTAAGTATTCTAAAGAATATTAAGTGACAACTGGATTGAATTGAAAAATCAGTCCTTTAGCTTGACAGATTAATCATAATTCAAAGAAAGAAGTCAGCAAAGCTCTCAGAGCTGAAGTTAGATTTGTCTTAAAATTAACTAATGGATATATAGGTGGTTTCTGGTCCTATAAAATTATAAGAAGCAACTATAAAGCATTTTGAACCTCAATATGAAACGTTAATACGATAAATCTAGACTTAAATGTTTATGGAATCAAATACTCGAGAATAGCAAAGAGAAATGGACAACAGTCTGACATTTGCGAAGAAACATTGTTGAAGGAAAGAATATTTCGTTTGGGACGACAACATTTAAAAAATACTCGTAACAATCAGTAAAAATGTTTCTTTGTACGTACAATCTGATTATTCAACTATCGATGTTTGGATGAAGAGATGATAAGAAAAAGTAATGAAGTATTAGAAAACAAAATTTTCAATTGAAAACTTGAATCAGTAAAGAAACCCTAAAAATAATGATATAAATAGACTAGAAATAAAATTAGACTATCCATTTCCAGATATATCACCTGCACGTGTATAGATTATAAGTTATATCTCTATCAATTGAGCAAAAGAGCGTAATGATTTCAATATACCCTCAATAACAATTGATAACATTTGTTCATAATTAATATCATATTTGAACACATGATATTAACATTTTTATTATTAAATTTTAACACAGTTGTCAGTAAAACATTTATACGACTTTTAATGCGCCCACGTGTATTAAACTGGGAATAAAAATGTCAATAAAATGAACACAAAGCGTGAAATTTCCGTATGAAATTCCGTGGAAATTAAATTCCCACTCTTCTTGAAATCGGAAAATGTGACAGAATCGTGTTGTTATTTTTGTAAAAAAATGACATCAAAAAAGAGTTTCCCCTTTGACGCACATAAGGCATAGAGCGATGAGAACATATTTCAGTAGGTTTTAACCGCAGTCAAAGGTTTTATATTGAATAACGCGTTGACTTCTTTTCCTCGCGCGTTATATTAATTCAATAAAGGGACGATCCTGATTGAAAATTACATAAATACCTTGTTTCGTTTTGCACACCCTTACACTTGCCCACGAGGGGTGAAAACGCCTATCAGCCTACACCGAATAAAAATATTTTTACCCTTTTCTGACAATGGATGAATTTAATTTTGATGCCGGTTAGGGTCGAGCGTACGTTTAACGATAATATTCGCTCGACTGGACGAAAACGGCCATAAAGATTATTCTAAAACACAAGCCTTTTTATTTATAAATATTTTTCAAGCCTTCCTTCTACCCACATCGGAAGACATATATACCAACATTTACTTTACTTGTTTTAAAATCATGTTAAAACTTTGTCGATTATTTTAATATCTACTTCCGTTAAAAAAGTAAACTCGTTTTTTGTATAAAATGTCTATTTGAAAAAGATAAAATGTGGAGATAATGCATATTAATGAAAAATCTTTAGATTTGTAGTATAACGTGTCTTTAAATATTGTGCGATAACAATTTTAAAAACAATGTTAATCATAATTTAAGACATCGATCGATTGAGGGCGCTTGATGGAATTTTAATTCTTGAGATTTTGTACATTTCCAAGTATTTCGTCACTAACGACACAAAATCAAATAGTCAGTTCAGAGTTCATTCGTGTACTCAAATGCCTGAAGATGCCGAAAGGAGAAACCAGGGTTTTTAATGACAAAATACATGGAAATGTACAAAATCTCAACAATTCAAATTTGAATGTTAATTATAGTTAAAGTTAACTGAAATGTTTTTATAGTTATTCTCAAAAAAAGTAATTTATAGTTTAATTAAAAAGTAAAAAAAAATTGAATGTTTAATTTGTGTCTGTACGCTGCTATAAAAATTGAAGTTGCTTTGCAATTTTGTTTCACTAATTGCTAGCAATAATTTGCTTTGTAAATCAATTGATTTCATTGTATATTTAGAAGAATTTATTCTTAAAATGCGTTTTTTCTATACCTTCATCATTAACTATGAAAAAGTACGCTGCTTAATTTGAAAAGTATTGTAAAATAACTAAAATTTCCACAATGAAAAAACTCCTTCTGACAGAGGAATAGACACGCATGTACTCAGTCAATGTCTGTGGTGAAAGTGTTTTAAAAACGATAATTTTGTTTGGTAAGAAAACAAACCTTTCATATATACAACACAAACTAACACAGAAGTAACACATGCTGGCTGAAAAGAAACAGTCTTGTTGTTTATCTCGTTTCATAAATGTTTATGTTAGACTTACGTTATTTAATCAAAATATCACTGTCTTATTGCAGTGATTTCATATAGTATGTTTTTGACGCTATAAATATGTTTATTATATCGTGGTTAAAATGGAACTTCGTTATCGAATTTTAAAAATTTGACTAACAATTCTGATTTCAAATAACTGTGCTGGGTGAGATTTATATTAAATAATGTCTTTGGTGATATTATGAAATGACGTTTACATTGATCAAATAAAATTCATAGAATTTATCAAAACAGGTAGCTGTCAAAAAACATTTTATGACAGCAAAATTTGTCGCGTTTGGCATTGGCAGCGTCATTATGTGTAGCAAATTTAGATGACAGTACAATACGAAAACAATACGAAATGTCACAAAAAAATAAATTTAACACTTAATCGATCGTGAATCCAAAGTCATTGCAATTTATAAAACAAAACAAATTTTCTGTACTTGCGATATATAAATCAATGACTTATTACGTGCCAAAAATAATACTTGATAAATAAAAAGGATCAATAAATACTATTTAGGGAAAGAAAAATATAAAATTAAAAAGTTTAAAATAAAATACGCAGAATAATTCAAAATAAGTTATTCAAATACATAAATACAAAATCAGTAAATTGAACGAGTTTTTTTGACAGAACTTGAATTTTTTTGTATTCGTATATGATATTTATGTTTTTTATAACGTTTCCTTGAATTAATTTGATGTTAAAAAAATATTTTTGAGATTGCAAGATTGATTAGCTAAGTAAAAGTGATGACTCAAACCCTATCCTTTTATCATTATTCTCTTCAAAAGAAAGAAAAAATGTGAATAGAATCATGTTCTTGTTAAACATACATATTGATGAACACAGTATGTTTTAAAACTAAATATTTATTACCAGAATTATTTTATTTTCACTGTAAATTATAAAAAAAAATCGTTCATACTGAAAAAATTTACCAAAATATTAATTTGTATATAAATTCAAAACTAAAAGTGCTCAGCCCCATTGAGTTAAGTCAGTGTGAGAGGGTGTTAATACTTCATCACATTTATTTGATAGTGAGATTTTATAAAATTGCATTTTAATTCATTTCATAAAATATTCATTAAAGCTTATTGCAGCGCGCCGTCCAAAAATATTCTATTGCCAAATTGAGTGCATTTATCATACGATATACATAATTGCCTGTGGAAAAAGCACAATTTGATATAAAAAATAGTATACTGATTGAAAATATTTTGTTTAATCCATTTGAGTAATAGTTATAAATTGATATCACTGCATAACCAATTTGACGTTTGTGCTCATTAATTATTCCTTATGATATCATATGTCATGAATAATTTTGGGAAAATTGAAAAAATGTTTCCAGGAGCATAAATTTCATCAAGCGTAAAGAAATAACTATCAATGACAATTTTATTGAACATTTATTTCAGAAATTTTATGAAATCGGCAAGTGTGCTTTCGATAAAATTCAATCAATAACAGATTTATCTTGAATTACAAAACCAAACATTAATACAATGGGATTGTTATTTAAAACTGTTCAGATCCTAATTGAATCAAGTTGTATTCAGTTTGAATGGTTAATTTAAAAAAATCATTATATTATTAGTCCGATCACAGTGCCACTTATCAGCTTTACATAAGCTTAACAGGTTCAATACAGTACTCTGCATTTTAAACAAAATCAAATGCAGAGATATATATAATCTTTTTATTTAGTAAATTATACTGCAGAACATAATGTTTTCTTTTTAAACGAAAATTATAAAAAAAGTTGAATGAATTTATAACAGACACTATAACATTTAAATACGAAATAGGAAATTTGAGAGATAATTATTAAGTAAACTCGTATTGTTTCATATTGTAAAAAATGTACAACACAGTTTGTGATAAAAAACCGAAATTAACCAACGTAAAAATACTTTTTCACAATTGCATCGTTGTCTTTTTCATTGCTTTGTTGTATCAAGTAACACAAGGATGAATTTATCGGGACCTTTTTAGGTGATCCACACAAGTAACCGTAGATTGATATATATGGTTTTCTATAAGCAGAGCACTCGAAGACTGTTTGGATGAGCTGAATAATCCTGGCCTCGAGTATTTTTTTTACACGAGTGCAGAAACAAGCCGCATCTACGCGGGTATAAAAATATACGGCGGCAGAGTCGAATGTAAATGTTTCCATTAGAGGGTCTACGCCGGCCGGCGGGGCTGGCGAGGGCGAGAGGCGCGACGCCCGGGGTTCATCCTGCCCCCCTTTTGTGAGGCTAATCCCGCTCGGAGCGCGGGAAAAAATGATATTTTTCGCGATTCGTTATTTTAATTTTTGACACTTTTTTCGCCCGGAATCGGAGTATTCAGGGCGGCGCGCCATCATACTGGAAACGCGTCCTTTAGGGAGTTTCATTTACGTTATTAAATAAAATATGAGGGTGAACTTTTTCACGTTTTACATTTAGAATTTGAATTCCTATATTATTATTATTTAATTTTTCTCGCTGCTCCGCCGCCGTCTCTCTCTCTTGAAGAAGATTTTTTAAAGTGATATGAAGCTTTTACGGAAAGGAAATATTAATTCCTGGGTTTTGTGTGTCAAAGGTAATTCATGTCGTAAAGAGGCGTATTTGTAAATTATACCGCTCTTTGAAATATTTAGGCGCGATTTATATTTTAAAGAAAAGTTATTTGAAGATAACCATTTACGAAATTGTAAAAATATTTTATCATTTACATAAAAAAATACAGAAAATTTAATACGTTAACTAACTGATTTTATTCTTTATAGATAAAAAAAAAAAAAATTACCACGATATCTGCTGCACTACTTTCAACTGATAGATACTTGTGATGAGCAAAACTTTCCCTAAGCATTGCATCAATTTTAAAGTTGTATTTTTTTGTATTATAATAATGCATTTCCTCAAAGAATTGACAGTTAACAAATTAAACCCAATGATGCTTATTAAAGAAAGCTTTTTCAGTATGATAGAATTCCCTATTTATGCATAATAATAATTTTAAACATATATGTAAGTGTATGTAATCATTTACCCTAGTTCATCATTGCCGGTCAACCCCATTAGCTTGGTATTATTTCCAAGGAAGAGCGTGGTAATTAAGTAAGTGTCATTATCATTGTCTGACAATGCTCCGACGATTGATAACGACCTTATATTATTGAAACTGTAATAATTAATCTTGGTAATATGACAAAGCATGACAACAGTATGAGGTGTACCCACGCAATACTAAACTGTTTTCGAAATACTTTATTACAGTGCATTTAAAGTTAATAACTGTATTTTCACTAATAATATATCCATATATTATACGTATAATTATAAATAAAAAACTCCTTTTGTTTTCAGTATAAATAAATATTATATAAATTAATTATTTAACCTTGACAGTTGACACACGATTCAAGGAAAAACCGTTAGTATTTATGGTGCGCTAAATTATTTAATATGACAATAGTTTGTATAAGAGAATGCTAACGTATGAAACAGTTAAACATTCTTGATGGGAGATTATTTTTGTTTGGTTATATTAAATCCACTGAATATTTATTTTATTATTATTAATGTGGATTTGTTTCTAACGCCAATATATATTATTTTGTCATAAATATTAAGTTCATCTTTTTTAAGGAATTATTATTCATTTTGATTATAAGTGATTAGATGGAATATTTTATTTGTTTCATTGAATCAAAGAGGATGTTTAAATTTACTTTGAAGAAATAAGGATCACAGCAAAGAATTAAGATACGAATAGAATTTGGTTTCTAAAAGATATTTTTGGATTTTGAAAGCATGTAGAAATATTTTTGAATATACAAAGTATTGGTTTTGAAGCAAACATAGTTGTTATTTTATTTAATGCAAAATGAAAATATGTACGATATAATTGGGCTGGTTTGACGATTCCTGTCGTAATTCACGACATTCTAATGCGTTATTACGGCTATCGCAATCTAGCTAAGCAATTTAGGATACTGGCATATAGTATATACTCCGAACAATTAATACTCATCGTTGTTTGCACATGCATAGCATAGCTCTGAGCTTTGGATTATAATTTGCAATCGCCGCTAATGCCTAGGGCGACCATACACGTTGGGGATCGGTGGAATCAATGCGAAGTCCATCTAATATGTGAAACTGAGATCAACGCAAGCTTTTGGCTGTAGGCTGAGTAAACACATCGTTGCAGCTTTAGTAGTTACCACTGTGTGGTTATTGCGAATCAAATAGCATCGTAGAAACAGCAAAATACCTTTAGCAAATATTACACTAACAACCCGATAAATACAATTCATTCACACAATGTATCCTCCCTTTAGAAATCAAAGGTATTTGTAGATCAGAACGTTATGGAAATATCATAGAAATTGTTTTGCATTACATTTTCCAATAACTTTACGAAAAATTCCTTCTCCAAAAGAAAATAAAAAAAAATATTTATAGATTTGTATATATGTATTTCTGTATACTGTATTTCTACGGTGGTAAAATTCGTTGCTCTGCCTCAACATTACAATTTAAATTATCAGTTATAAATATAATCATATATAAGTTTTGCAGAGTTATTAAATACGTAATACAAAGTAACCGCAATATTCACTATCGTCTTTAAAACGATACAATTGTTTTATATTTCAGACTGATAGTTTAATAAATAAAACAACAGTGCAAAATAAATTACTGTTAATAAAGTTTTGGGTGGACATCATGATGTGTGTGCATAGATCATTTTCAACCCATTTTTCATATAATATATTAAATATTATAATCTTACTTATCAAATAGAAGTTAAACTTTAGTATTTCGAATAGGAGAAACCACTTATTGTCGTAGTCGATGTATAATCTTAGAGTATCTTTTCAGTACCAAATATATTATCCAGGGTATAATATGTTATTATGTAGAGCAGATATAAAAATCATAAGGAAAATTGCGATAAAAAAATGTTTATTACCTTCATTTTTGTGTGAACTGTATGTACCAAGATGTAAGGAAACAATTTCATATAATGACCGCTGAAAGAAAGCTGGACGACCGCCAAACAAGACAGAAAGAATTTAGAAAAATTATTTCTGAACGTACTGTCTTACTTTTGAAAGATTATTTTACAAAGAGCTTCTTATAAGCAAACGCTGCAGACAATTTTAAACCTTTTATATCAATTCGGTAAATTTATAATACAATTTATACCAATAATAGACCATTCCTGATTATAGTTACCGGTAATTTCAAAAATCATTTATTTATAATATTATTACAATAAGAGAAATTGAATGTTATAAATATAACATACATAAACAATAAATGTATTTTATTTAATCATTATTTTTATTTTATTGAAAACTAACTTTAATCGAATTATAATATTACATCCTTCTAACAAATTAAATAGAGGGAATAAGAGTTTTTTAAGCTTTTATAGAGTCATAATTAAATATAAAATATATTCGTTGGAATTGTGTTACCAATCAATTCTTCATGAAAGGGCATAATATGTTACTTGTAAAAATAAAACCCAACTTACAGAAATTATTCCATAATTTTATAAACATCAGGGAAAGTTATAAGTAGACGAGTCAAAACGGTATTCTTCAAAACTGTTAAAATGTCTGGTTTAAATTATATTCAATACTTCTTTCTAACAGGAAAAAAAAATTTTTCGCGTATTATGTATCAATTTGCGTTTTAAGGTTGAATATTTGAAACTATTTTAATCATCAAAATCCTACATAAAGAAAATTTTGTATTATTAATAACAATATTATTTTAATAAACATGCTGCGTAATAAATATAGTTGAGAGAAATGTGATCTTTATAAATAGTATGCTGAATAAATACAGTTGTTAAACCAATACACGATTTTAATCAGGAAAAAACTTTAATAATGTTTGCATGACAATGAAATACTTCACAGTGAATTTTATGTAGGTTATGATTAAAAGTTTGGAAAACACGTGCTGACATTTACGTTGACCTCAAACGCTGCCAAGGAGTTAAATATATAAGCTTTACTAGATTATTTGGAAGGGAACAAATGATTGCTCCCCTAACATTTTACAAACAAAAACTCCCCTATATTCTATTCATATACAAAAATGAGTTATTGCGGTCAGTATGGCAGTTAAATAAGGTTATTTAAATACTGAAGGTAAATTTTTGTATTACCTTATAAGTATTTAATAAAAAAATAATAATAAAATATTAACCCACATTTTCCTAAGCTTTAATTGATGAAGACTAAACTTTAATTGAAAAAAGGCTCAAAATGTATTAAAATGAATATATAGGAACTTCGTTAAATTTACTCTTGAAAACATCTGTTATTACATTTAAGAATTTTTAAAAACTGCGGTGTGATTATATAATTAGAAAAACTTGCTACAATTATCAAGATATAATTATTATAATCTTCAAAATATACTTCCATGAGAACTGTCCATGGCTGTTATAAACGACTGGTAAAACACTATCGCATTGGTCTTTACGGGTTGCATACTAGATGGTTTGAGGCAGTCACTGTACAATTTTATATAAAGTTTATTAATTATTAAACTGATCCATAGATGTGGTTCTATATAAGTTCCATTCTTCTTTACCTACTCTCTCCGAAGGTTGAGTAACTGACTAACAACCAGCTCCGTACTGGGAATGGAAATTGGTTTATATAAGTAAAACATTTTTTTTTATTACTAATTCAACAATTGAATACAATCATCAGATGATAGCGCTTGCGATGAGTAAAGCTGGTTCTGTTCACCAAGAATCGATAGTTTACACGTTAAAACTGATAAATAAAAATCTGTTTAACTTTTTTATTTCCTCGCCTAATATTAAATTAAAAAAACCTTTTGTCCAAGACTAATCTTTATTCACTACTGTGTTGTCTATTACTTAAAACTGTTATTGTTTATTGGAGAAGACATCTTAATGGAAAAGATGCAAACAAAATAAATATATTTTAAATGATTTATTACATTTGAAATTTAATAAAAATGAGCTATATTTACTATGTTTTTGGTTTCCTCGACATTTTAAATAAAATATATCGTGTCATAAGAAGTAAAAAGATTTTTATTATTCTAATAACATTCAGAAGTTTCGTATAAACATGTCAGTTCGCAAAATACAAGGGTGATATAACCATGATTACAAGTGATAGGATAACAGAACAGGTATCACGAAAACAATTTGTTGCGAGAAGAAATGATGGTGCACGGCCCCGTCGCGTAAATATTGCCAGGAGATAATACTTCCGGCTGTCGCAACAAATCAAATGGGCAAAGTGACGGGGGCTCACAACTACGTCGCAGCGGGGCCGTAGCGCCGGAGCCGAGGTCATCGGATTGTTGCGCAAACAGAATTCACGCCCTCCGACGGCGGCGTTAACAAGGACTAAACAAACGAATCCGATTTGCGTCGTCGACATCGAGATGGCAAACACGTCAAATCGTCGCGCCACGGCCGCAGGGTCACGCGGAGCTTAGTAGCGGCTTTATTCCGTAGCTTTTAGGGAAAAGTACAACTCGACTTAAAAAAGGAAACAAAACATTGTTTCAAAATAAACATTATGTTAGCGAAAAGTTTTGATGTGATTATTACTTTAAATCGTAATAAATTTACACGCTACTGGGGTAAAATGGCACGAACAAAATGCTGTGATGCGAAAATACAAAAGACAAATTGATAGGAATATAATCTTATAATTTATGTGAAATGTATCGTGATTTTTATTTTTTTTTCTTTATCTGATGATATTCGAAAGATCTAAATGCTAATAAATTCAATAAAATTTACTTTACGTCTTGTGAATCGTTGATATATTTTGATAAATATGAAGTAAAAATAATGCACTTGGAATTACAGGTAATTAATTTGAATGCGCACAGGTATTTGGAAAATATTAAATCACAGAAAATTTCTTTAAGTTACTCGAGACCAACCAGTATCGATTCTCGGGTTTTATTTATTAAATTTAAAAAAATCTAAATTTGATTTTTAACTTGGCGTGACTTGAGCTGAAAACCATCTGATCCCTAGAGTAGAGCTCTGACGTATAGACTACATAAGTCGATAATATTGACCAATGCCACTCTGTAAGAGTGTGAAGCCGTAGTGGGTGGTAGTGGGTACAACGTTGAGTACCATAGGGCATTAAAAAAAACTAATTTAGAATAATGTATTTTTTATGAATATATATCGAAATGTTTGTGTGATCCATAAAACACGATAAATTATTTGATCATATGTGTTGCTTTGAACGAATAAGAGTTACAGAAATATTTTAAATACAATCTAACAATAGTTCGACTATGGTGCATTATATAACAGTCTGTATTAAACAGATCCAGTAAATGGCGCTCACATATTAGACATTCATTAATTCGGCCATGTACGTATCTCCCATTATTTTTTCTCGTCCGGAAGAGAACGCAGGAATCACGACGAGGGGGGCGGCGGGGGCAGTAGGAAAAAACCGCACGGCTTTCGGCAGGAAAAATAATTGAAAAGCGTAAACTTGGTTATATTCATCAAAGCAAACACGCGCAACCTGCAAACTCCGCGCGCGGGTTTTAATTGAAAATGCAATATTTGTTGAAAATATGCGACTTCCCCGTACACGTTTTTGTTTATTGACCCGGGCTTAAATGTGTTATCGACGTTTATCTCATGCTAAACTGTTCAAAGGAAAATATTTTCATTAGCGTTGTGTCAGAAAAAATATTAAAAAAATGCGTTTGGATTCCAATATGGCACGAATATTGCGTTCATATCGAAAATATAACCACAAATATTTCTTACATTTCAGTCATCATAAAAAAATAGATGCTTAATTTTAGCTTTATAAATCCAAACAAAATAATGAATTAATCTAAAATCAAGAATTATCTATTCATATCCATTATTTATGTTTTGTAAAAAAATATCTTATATAATTAATATTGGTTAAATAATTAAGAAAGATTTTATTTCGAAAGAAAAGTGTGAAATTGTCTGATACATTTTTAATTCTCAAACACAGTCTTAAAATGAAATAGTTTTATTATCAATATATAGGATTCATATTGTGCCACAAACTATGTAATTATAATATTTTTAATTGAACTTTTGTGTGGAAAGATCTTGTGAGTAAGACCTAATATTATATAAAAAAATCTTCGAATATTTATTATGTTTCATTAAAAAGTCGTTTAAATTTAAAAAAAATGTGAAATATACATTTTTTGAAAATTACCGTTATAGCATTGACGACATGACACAGCTTTCGTTATTTTAACTATGAGAGCTTAAATCGCTAAGTATGTCGATCAAAGCCGCGTCGCTAATGCCTCACATCACGGCCGTTAATGCCTCTGACACCAGAATATATGCATTAAAGCAATCAAACCTCGAAATCTGCATATTCTTCATCATTATCACTTAGTTGGCTGTGTTTGGAATTTGATAAGGACTTGCGGTGCATTCCAACTCACGGTGCGCTGTTTGATATGCACCAAAAACTTTATCTCAAATTTATTTAATTAATGCCTATATTTATTTGGCTTGTACATACCATACTCGGTCACCGTTCAACTAACCTGATAAAGATACTGACTATTTAATGATTGAGTTGCCATTTACTTGCGAAAACTTCCTAATAATAGAATACAAATAACAAAGTATTCAGTTATACAAAAATTTTATCAGTTTGTAAAAAGTATTTCGGCTTCAGACCATTTCGCAGAACTATCCAACTTATTTAAGCTTGATTTTGTATACTCACTGTTTTAGAAGAAATGGAATTTTATGTGCATTATTATACGATCAACTCAGTTCGAGTCCATTCGTGTGCTCGAATGCCTGAAGATGCCGAAAGGCGAAACCCGGGTCGTTAGTGACAAAATACATGGAAGTGTACAAAATCTCAATAATCCAAATTTAATATTGAAATTCCATCAAGCACCCTCAGTCGATGTCTTAAATTATCTTAAATTATATCAGAAACGTTTTATAAAAAAATACAACCAGTTCAAGTGGACCTACATATTTTAAATATATTTTTTTCGTGATTTGTTAATCTGAATCGCTTTGGCTGATGGTATTAAAAACTAACAACATAATAATAATTGTGTACAGCGTACAAAATCTCTCGTTTTATATGTATGCATTCAATTCCCATGGCTAGATAAGCTTCCGAGCCACAACCGGAAGTGGGCCAGTGTGCTTTTTTGGCATGGTTTTAGTATGAATACGCAAAAAATAATAACATTTCAGTTAAAACAAAAATATGATGTTTTGGTTATCATCCGGTGAAGAGGTTTTACAAAAAATAATGTTTTTAGCATGGTTAGATTTTTTATTTCAGACAAACTTTTATACTAAATGTACAGTGAAATAACAATTTTATTACATTTTGTATTTTAGGATAAATAATGTTCGCTTTCAGTTTAATATGAAAAAAGATAATTTATATGAAATAATAAGATAATAAAAAAAATCAACAAACAAAAGATAGATTAAAACTATTTATGAATAAAGAAACATACATATTTCGATTTCGACTGATTTTTATTTTTAAAGTAAATGTGTTACTTACAAAAAAAGCTTGTCATTTACGAGCTCAACTAGAGACTATTTTTAAGGTCAAGATGAGTTAAATTGTACTCAAGTTATTAAAGTTGGGATTTTTCTATTTTCTCGTCTGAGGTAATTGATTGGGTAAGAAAGGGAAAAAATCGAAAGCATCTTAAACGAATGAACAGTTGAAAATGTCTAATTGACATGATACCGAATTATATCAAGCATACCCCACGTACGAATTAATTAAAAAGAAGTCTAGTTTTGATTGAAATGGCATTTAGTTTTGCTGATGGTTTGATATTGAAATAAATTTAAATATGTATTGAATAACTTAGATAAATGTAAGCTTCAATAATCAACAGTCACAGTGAAAAAGCTCATCAAAAAGCTGTTTTGAAACATTGATAATGTGATAAAACTTGGAAATTGGAAGACAAAAGTTCTAGCGCGGCTGCGTTGGTGCGGTATGAAAAATTGTTTCATTTATAATCATGATGGTAACACGAAACTCTGCCAACGCATATTCAAGAGATTTAAACTACCACTAGTGACATACACCTAATAAAAAATTAAACCTCATAAATTACTATGGCTTTGCGGGGGACTACGCACAACGCACAAAGGTTGTCGGGCAGGGGCTCAGGGGGTAGCGCTGACGGAAAATGAATAGAGATGGATGACAGCCTCTCTTGTTTCCCCTATTTTGAAACCAGCCCTCGGGTATGCATGGCTTGTGCGATTTACATACTGCCATTTTTTGAAAGATAACACCTCAGCAAAGGATAAAATAATGGCATCATTTCGTTGCTGGTAGTATTCCTATTGATTTGCGAGGAGTAGAGTAAAATGTACCATATATGTATTGTGTTTTTGTTACAAATGTATGGTATAAAATTTTGATCAAAAATTATGTGTACATTCGGCCATGTTCAGATTTCTTGAATTGTTAGAGTAGTAAATAAATTAGCTTCAAAATATTTCACAAGAAAACATAAAGATATTATTCAACAAAATCAGATTCAACGTGCACGTTGTTTATGTGATGAAAATAGAATAAATTTGATTCATTTCCAAGGAAATTTATGTAACATGCAAAAAGAGAATTGCTTTTGTTATTAAATTTAGTTTTCTCACTAAAAAGTTTGCAAAGATTGTTTCAAATTAACAAACTTTACTTGAATAAAGAAACATTCTCATAATATATTCATATTTATTTAATTGATTTGAACGTTTAATTTGATGGAGGTAATGGCTGTATTAAGTATAACTGTGTAAGGCCACTTTATGTGTATTTTGGTTCAATTGAATCAATTAGTTTGCGCAGCCAGTCTAAAAGGCTACTTTATAAAGCTCTAGCGAGTACTCAAACTAAAAACCGCTCTCAGCTAGTGCACCCCACAACAGAAACCATCATATGAAGCCGCTTATCTACTTTACACCTCATTAAGTCCGGCACGGAGCATAACAGACGCAATTTGTAACAATACACCCTCGGCCGTGAGTCCGGGTATACAAGGCTATCGGCGGTGTAGGTGCGCGCGACGCCAACGTCCTGTCCACGGCGCACAATGCCGTCGGGGAAACGGAAGTTGCTTTATCCCAAAGAGTGAGGCTTAGAGGTGGATCATGCGATTTCAGTTTAGGAGAGACACTGCGCTTCATATGTGTGGCTGAAAGGCGTGTTGAAATACGGCAGGTGTGGAAATTGAATGGTTATTCCATCAGAAAACATCAAAAATCAGATCTGGTTTTATTGAAATAAAATTTCATATGATAAAATAAAATAAATGAATCAACTGTTTCCTCGTTAGTGCACTTGGTGAGGGTCGTTGATAAAAATATATAATATTTAAATATATTTATGCCTTCAATCTTTTTTCAAAGATTGAAATAATAATTCCCTACTATACTAAAGGAGATAAAAACTTAATACCAGCTGTCGCAAAAACATTTCATCACAATAAAACTTGCTGTAGTGTATTTTGTATATATTGAAAAATCATAATTTTTTGTTAAACATAAATCAAGCATACTTAGGTTGTATTCATAAGTTTTCTGTAAAATTTAATGAATAATTATTTCAAATAATCATACGTTAGGCTATATTTATTAAATCTATCCCGCAGAAACATAATTAAACAGTTTTTTAACAAGATTACACTGCTAGTTATATAAAAAAATATGTTATATAGCTATTTTAGCATTACGCAAAAAAACTATATATTATATATTGAAAACGGGAAAAAGTCAACAAAAAACAACGAGAAAACTTTAAAACTACTGGATAATGAGAAATAATATAAAATAGACGTGAATTAATGATAATTGAAAAACTTCACCATTTTACAAAGTTTATTTTGAAAACTGGCCAGGCCAAAAGTCCAAGTAAGATTATCGCAGAGATGGAATAACAGAGGAAAAATGACAGCATTTATTTCGCCATTGTGGCGCAGTTGGGTTGACGCAAGGATCACAGCGTGGTGCCATTAACAATTCAATGTAACAATGAAAACATAAATGACGGTAGTATGAAGTAATGCCTTGCCGAATTGGATTCGTAGGTATAAATGCGAAAAAGCTTGCGCCACTCTATAAAGTGATTTGCGCCCGTGCGTTAGGATTTAGTAATTAAGGTTCCAACAATAGACGTAACATACAGCAATTTTCATTTTGTTTGAGATGAAATTAAATATGTCCTCCATTTTTGTATTCAGACTTATTTTTGCTACCGAGAAAATAAACCACCTGGAACGGCCAGGTGATTGTATTGTGATTGTCAAATTGTATTCATGAAAGTTGCCGCGAAACAATTAAACGTAATAATATCTATAAACATTTAATTTCTTCGATTTAGTTTTAAAATATAATTTAAATTAGCAAGCGCTTAATAATAGTTTATAAACGTTATACTGGTACGTCATAAAACATATAGTATTTATTAACCGAATTTAAATTAAAATGGCAAAACTAAATTAGAATTGTGAGAATGTCTAAGTAGTTCATGCAGAATATGATTATTTATTATCTTAAAGAACACTATTTATTTTTTGGATTATTGAGATTTTGTACACTTCCATCCATCAAGCACCCTCAGTCGATGTCTTAAATTATAACACTATTTATATTTTATTTCAAATCAATTGACTTTTTACTGAATTATATGGTTGCATTATGCAATATGGTGTTTGAAATCATATTTACGAATACATTAAGTAAATTCTCATGTTAACTAGAGATTTTAATACAGTAGGTTTATCAAAAAAATCATTAAAATCTTACTGTATTGATGTATTCTGATAAAAGAGAGCTAAAATTGTAAGTTTCAGTTGTAGTATTAAATAATTGAAATAATAATGTCAAATTGTTTTACGTAAATTTATAATACATGTTATAAAATTTATATAAATATATGTATGCGTGATATTTGATTGGGTTGGATATTTATTATACGTAAGTTTTACACAGCAGACAGAATTCAGAAGTAGGGTTGGGTACATTTGCCACGTGTCAAAAGGCAGCTGACAAATAGGTGATTAAAGACCGGGTTTGCATTCTAAATGTGGGCGCATATCAATGCTTCTTGGGCCTATTATATTATAACATAGTAAGCAATATAATGTTTGGCACAAATTATTCTCTCCAATGACTCACAAGTATAGAGTGACTTGTATATTCCAATCTCTCCTGTTTATTTCATTCACGAAGATGATTCTTTTTATGCCAGTTAAATGTAGCGAATAAAATAGTTGGCGCATACATATTTATAATATGAATGTAAGAAGTCAATAGTCACTAAATAATTGTTATTTAATTAAAAATAAAAAATGATTTTCTAATAGAATGTTGTATGATAATGCGCATTAAAAACATGGCAAAAGTAATTCCAATATACATCATATTTGTAAAGTGACAATGTCTTTATTTGAATAAATCACTTTGTTTTACTTTCCGTAAAAGTGGAAAATACATCACTTGAAAAATAATGGTTTTCAAGAAATGTTTAAGATATTAATACGATTTTAAATTTCAATTAAAAATATTAAACAAAGCATTATAATGTTAAGACAAATGCTAAACAATTAATTATGTATCTCTGTGTAATAATAATTTAATTAGTGATCAAAAACACAGTTAAACACATATTATAAGGCTTTGATAGTAAAAATGTATTCTAACCTTTAAACCTTGGTTAACAATTGTTTCTTGAAAATTGTTGTTTTATAATAGGAACAGCAAATATTATAGTATACACTTAAGTCATCCACTTTAACACTGCACAAGCACGAACTTTATTATTAACTGCAAAAAATATGATATAATTAAGAAACGCATCTGAGTTATGCAATGTTTATACTAAAACATTCTTAGAAGGAATAAAATTTATTCCCTTCTAAATTTTATATCACAATAAGCCAAATCGCACGTCTCTGTCTGGCAGTATACGTGTAATAGACATCAAACGAAAGAGAGAGTAATGACGAATGAAATAGCCATGATATTATTTTGGTTTGAAGTTCGTGCAAGTATTTTCAATGGATATGAATCGCGAGAAGAAAAACAAAATAGAACCACTACACACTAATACGTTGAATCTTGCAGACAGGTCTGTGCGAGTAAAGTCCCCTCGAGCTTTGCAAAGTATGCTTTATGTACTGTTGCTTGCCAACCTTTTGCGTGTTATTATTTTATAAATTTTGTAAAAAAAACACCTTTACATTGAATATTTTTCTGTTTAAAAGTGTCTCTCAAAGTAAATTGTATAATGATAAAAGAACACATTTGACTTAAGGACAAATTGATTTGACGAACGTGTTAAAAAATCAGTTAATTCAGTAATTTGAAAAGTGCAACTTCATTTCGTTTCGAATGTACATATTTGTAAACACTATTTAAATATAATTTAAGACATCGACTGAGGGTGCTTGATGGAATTTCAATATTAAATTTGGATTATTGAGATTTTGTACACTTCCATGTATTTTGTCACTAACGACCCGGGTTTCGCCTTTCGGCATCTTCAGGCATTCGAGCACACGAATGTTCACTCAGTTCGAGTCCATTCGTGTGCTCGAATGCCTGAAGATGCCGAAAGGCGAAACCCGGGTCGTTAGTGACAAAATACATGGAAGTGTACAAAATCTCAATAATCCAAATTTACTATTTAAATAGATTTAAATGCAAGCTTCAATTTAACGGATGTTGAATCTGTTTGCAAAGGTATTATAAATGTGCAGTTTTTTTTAAATAAAATACAATTTGTTTTTAATACTTTCTCATTTTTATAATGATTAGATCGCTCACGATGAGCGAAACCAGTCAACGTCATTATAAGAATTTAGAAGTATAAAAAAATGTGTTCAATTTTTTAAATATAATGCCTTTCCATCAATAATTGATAGATAAAATATTAAAAGTGATGAACAGAAAATGATTGTCATCATCTACCATAAAGCAGTGAAGATTATAGATGTGTTTATGAAGTTGGTGAGTGAATACGCTAAGTTAAAACAGATAATCGTGGCGTTATAAATAACAGAAAACTTTATTTTTCGTTAATAACGAATAACGATGTTTAAAGAGAATGCAATTTTGAAAGATAAAAGACCGAAAACGTTAGAAGTTCACGCAAATGAATTTTATTTATGCGTTATTTTAATACCACGTACAGTTCACTACCTTTTCTTTAAAAAAAAGGGTTTCTCGCGGGAAAAGAAATATTTACATTTATCATGACAAATCAACAACTATTCTTTCTAAAAAAATATATTTTTATTCAGTTAATAAAAACAATTATGTTAAAATTTTTTCTTGTTTGTTAAAAATACATATTTGCTACATAATATTTATAAACTAATATCAATTTGCGCATAAACACAATGTATTCAATATGAAAACGATGTATAAATTTTAAAATTAAATATACTATTTAAGACAAAATGTGAATGCCAACTGTTGGCAGTTTCTATGAAAATGAATCCAAAATCCGACGATACGGAGCTGTAAAGATGTGTGCGCTTTACTTCCTATGGAACCATTCATCCACTGTTATGTACTCTTTCCCCTCCTTGGCCTATTCCTCTTTATGGAACCAGTTTGTTGTTCGTAATGCGCCGATATGTGCGATTGCGTACCTACTTGTAATGCGAAATTAATTTCGGAGGGTCGAGCAATAATTGAGACAGTCGTTTGAGAAAGGGCAAATATCCAAAAGTAATGGATTAAGGCTTGTATAACGTATGAAACTTAAAATTCAAGAGGAAATCAATATTGCTCAGAAGTTTATTTTACTAAATAGATTTTAACTAATATAGACCAGACTTAATTAAAATTTGATATTTCTATTGGTTAATGAAAACCTCTTAAAATATCCATTAAATTTATCTAATTTAAAATCACATATTTATAAAATTGACGCCATTTGTGATATCGTGAATATTTTTTTTTTTACATGAAAATGTTTTAGCAAAATCAAATAATTTAAAAGGTTTGTCAAACATCAGCATAATACGAAAATATAATAATAATTCTTTAAAATAAATAAATTTTAAATTATTCTGTTAATGACTTATTTAAACGCTTTGATTTTATCTTTTAAATACATGATTTTTTTTTTAATTATCTGTTAGGTAATATAAAAAGGTGGGTAATGTAGTATCGGGAAAACTATACTTTAAAAATATGTTTAGGTAAAAGAAAATAATTATATATTTATGGCATTTCTATCACGATCGATTTAATTTTGAGCACAATTTTAGTATACCCATTATGTGAGTACATATGCGATAAAATTCTTAAGTTTTTAGTAGTTGAATGGAATACTTGTAAAAGCCCTTGAAATAGTTATTAAAGGTTTCAATAGGATATCCTTTCAAGGCATATGAAATACCGGCATGAATAATACAGGCAGAACTAATAATTGAATAGGATAAAGTTCTAGGTGAGTATGCTAAATTTCTAATACGCAGTCTCATATAATATGTTGCCATTCTATATTACTGAATGAACTTTATATAGGTATAATAAACTAGTTATTTAATAACAATATTCAGGTCGCAAAGCTATTCAGCTCATCACTACATACCGTAATATATGATACATATTGTATGAATATATTATTATTCTTGTTTCACAATTTTCAATAAATACTATTTCATGCTATTGTTTGAAAATGACGACATATTGTATCCCAATAATAATATGAAAGATCAATGAAATAATAATTGTAAAACTTTAAGTATAATTGAAGGATGATTTTGATCCTTTTAGGTAGCCTGGAAGTAACGTTTAATATAGGAAACAGGGGAACAGCAATATTAGGCAGAGACCATGCAAAAGAGTTTTGAGCTGAGACCGAGAGAGTTAGATTGCATATTCTTGACTTATACATAATTAGTCTTAGAATTAACAAGATTCTCAGTTGTCGAGAAACGGATAAAGAGAGATCATTCAATTGGAGTATGAAAAAAACAAGTTTTTGTTGTAATTTGAATTCTTTGGGAACTAAGCTATAAATTTAATGTCGAAGAAACTTCTCAATATGAAGAATAATTTTTAAGTTGAAATGCAGAAAATATAGTGTCAAATTTCATGTCCCAAAAAAAACATACTTAGTTTGTTGTATATTTTATTCAGGTAACTTTACTGGAATTTTCGTATCGCTGAGTTCAGAAAAAAATATAAATTGTTAAAAAAAAAATTTTTAAAGCCCGTCTCTCCTCATTTAAATTACGAGAAAGTTGCTTGAATTTATCGCACTACAGATTATTACGGAACAACGGATATAAATGATGATTATAATAATAACAACAAAGCAAAGGCGCACAAATAGACATTCTAAATTATATTGGGCTTAATCCAAATCACAATCGTATTGTCAGTGATTTGAACGGGACCCGTCAATCCGGGATACCGGTTTGTCATACCGGTACGCATCGTTTCACATCGGTTTCAAAGTTGGGCGCGATTCATTATGGAGACGGTAAACAGAGAGGGGTAAGGTTAGGTTAGCATACCTCTAGGAGACGTGAGAGGGCTGATTTGTTTACGGTGGTTTGCACCGCGCATACAAATCACGATCAACTCATTCCTTCGACATATTTGACGCGCGGTGAAATCCTGGTAAGCGACGTATCGTGGTATACTACAATGATTACGACGGAAATAGGCTTTCTCAGTTATCGTAAGCCGAGTTTATTATTATTATTATTACATTATATATTTATTCGAGAATAAAGCAGACAATTCTTTGTCATTGATAGAAAACTAAAAGATATACTTACTATTGGAGCAGAGAAATTTTTTAAAAATATAACTCGTTGAGTTTTAAAGTATTTGAAGGATATAGATTTATTCAATGGTCGGTGGAAATGTTAAAACAGCTTATTTTTTAATAATATTGATAGTTAATTTGTTCTTTTACTGACACGATCAATTAATTTATGTCAATACATTTCTCTACATCAGGTTTTTTTTTGTTTGCATAAGGATATGTTTTGATATATCATATTTAAATTGAATATAATTTGTATTCAACATAATTTTAGGTATCTCATAAATATCTCTGCAATTATACATTATGAGAATGAATACAGATCAAAATAATAATATTTAACTGAATAGAAATGTTTAACACTTATATTTAAATTAAAGAAGTCGCAAAGTCTAGTGAAAAAAAATTATCTGGACAATCGAAATTATTTCTATAACAAATCTATTAAAATCTTGATTCATAGCAATATTAAAATTATAGTGTAGATATATTTAAAAATATGCTGTTGTTACAATAATTCGTTGAACGGAATAAGTCAGTGAAAAAGAATATGGAAATGAATATTTATTAAGTAATTGATTTATTAACTTTGTTAGCTATATTCAATTGATACCGACGCATAGCTGTCACGTTGGCTAGTCTCCTATTTAAACAGTAACACTGAGCTCATTAAGACAGAGAGCATCATCTCAGGTGAAACCACGACCGCAAGGAGCGAAGTCAAGTTGCGCCACAAGAGGCGTGAGTCGGATGCCACATTTTGGCGTCAGCGTTGTCCCACCGCGGCATATTTGTGTACAGCCGAAAACATGTGCTGCGAATGCTCTTTGTTCAAGTGCTTCTACCAAAAAGAAGCAAACGATATAGAGAAAAGCAGAAATGAAATTCCAGTAGTATGAACTGTAAAAACAATTTATATGTACTTAAATGAGAGGAATACATTTACATGAAGTTGTTATGATGAGTGAGAAAAACACGGAGAGGAATTGATTGGTCCTTAAATAAAGACATGATGAAATACAATTTATTTTAAGTTAAATGACGAGTTTCTTTATGGTTAAATTGTAGTTTCTTACAACTCTAACAAAGCAATTGATTAAAAGAATTTAAAATGAATAATTTTTTATCAATTCCGTAATAATAAAGCTAAAGATATTTTTGTTTTGAACATATTTTGATGTTAAATTATTCACTTTAAAGAAAGAATGTTTAACAGGTGTCATTTGTATTCTAAAAAGTAATAGTTTAGAGAAGTTAAGAATAAATTGACAGAACATGTTTAATTATACCATTTTGAAAATGAAAATCACATGTATAAATGTAGCCAGAAGTTGTTTCACGAAAACTGGTTACAATTTACTAACACAACGTTTGTTTTTAGATAAAGTAAGAATAAGGAGGGCTACAAAGTGATTGGTAGTTTTTTCTAGCTTCTCGTCCATTTTTTGGATCGGATAAGAGGTAGGTGGAAAACAATGAATAAAATATAAGCATGGGATGATCCCAGTTATTGAATTAAGTGTCTTCAATATTTTTTTTTTAAATCAATTACCATCATACAGACGGCAGGAATTTAATCGGTATTTTTTTTTAATTTGTATACTAGACTGTCTGTCCCTATCTTAATTCACATGACGCGTAAAATTAATATTTGAGCTTAACTCGCTCAAGTAATAAGCGTTTAATATGATCAATTTGACTGCCAGTATTTTTGGTGGGATAAATAAACGTTGATCGATGCTATTGTATAAAATTGAAATTGCTTTTCATATGAAAAATCTTCAACTTTTCTAATGAATTGATCGTTTGTTTAAAAAACAACGCTTTCTATAAAAATGTAAAATGTTTGGAAAACAAACAGTTAATTAAATCCATTTATATGTTCATTTATAAAATTGTATCCATGATCATTTGTATCATTTATAAAAACGTAATTTTCCATGAACATTTCCAATGTATGGGTTAATTTATTTGCAATATTATATCAACGATACCAGAACTTTACTTGCAAGAAATGCTCACGATCAATTTAATTTTGAATAGTTTATGTTTAAGACATGCTACAGCTTACTTGACCGGACAAATAATTCCTGAATGTATAAATGAACTATAAATTATAAAGGTATCTTTTTTTGAATAAGGAAATAATGTTTTGCACTGACTATATGCATGTTAGTTATTTGAAGCGTTTAATATTACGGAAAAAGTTTGGTCATTACTATTTTAGAAGCTAAAATATAACAAAGGATATTAAAAAATAAAAAAAAAATGAATAATGCAGGTTAACGAACATATCCAAAACAGCGAAATTGTTTAACGAGGTAGTTTTTGTAGCCATGTATATTTTTAATTGTTGTAATCATCAAAATGATAATCTGAAATTTTAAACAAGGCCTATCTGAATTTTTATTTTTAAATAAATATAATAAATTCTAAGAAAGAATGTTCGAATGAAAATAAATTGAAATTGTTCTGTTAATTTTGTCTTGCCGACACTTTTACTTGGATTTTTATTTTTATTCCAATGGTCATAAATTTAATTTCTTACAGGAAAGGCTACGTAATCAAGGTTTCTTTTAAATTGACGTATTATTGAATAGAGCAAGAAATATTTTTGTAAGTATTAAAAAAAACTTACTAAATTTATGATTTTGAAAGCGTCACAAAATCTTTTCAGATTCTTCGCGCTTTGGGGCAAGCTTAAATTTATTTTGAGATTCTACACGCCTATACATTTATGAATCCAAATCGCGTAGCAAATAATGAAAGTGGGCCGGTGTATATTTTGGCTTATTTAAACTGCCGATTCCACGACGCGGAAATCAAAATATTTATTTTACGAATCGATTGCCTAAGAAGCTTTCAAATTGCTTCAATATAAAGTCCCGATGTGAAAACATTGTTGAGACTTGAATGTGATTTTGAATTTTTATTTTTACTTTACCTCAGATAAAATCCGAGAGTGAACTTCACTTCACAGTAATTTATTATCAATCCCAACAATCATTTCATGTTTTTCTGTACGCATTCACTTTAAATATTCTGTAAGAAAACAACTTTTGTGTTATTTTCAGTAGAATTTCAATAGAACGCTACATTAAAACGTCTACAGAACGACCTTTAAAATATTTATTGATATAAATTATGAACCATTTTGTTAGTATGAAAAAAAGACACTAAACATTATAAAAACATATCATTTCGATTCATTTTTAATAATCAACTAAACGTCTTAAAAAATGTGTAGAATATTAAAATGAAATGATATTTTACTTCGTGCATTATGTACAAAATATTGTGGCTAAGATAATAAAGGCCTTGACTGAGAAATAAGTTTTTTCCAACTGTTTCACCCTCAACTGTTGCATTACGAATATGCATGTTTACTTATGTTTAATGAATAAGTCAAAGATATAGAATGTTACGTAAGAAAACAAATTGAGAGTTTAAATACTGTTGGTACTACTTAGAACAATGAAAGAAAGCAGAATATTGACGTATTAACTTCTTTGATTCTGTTTTTGTATCATTGTAAAAACGATATGTTGTGATTGCTATGACAACAGACGATTTTAAATTTTTGTAAGAAATAAAACATGGTAATTAGTATCATGGTCTATTATGGTGGAGATTACTATAGAAGGTAAGAGCAGATTAGTTGGAAGGGAAGTTAGTAGGCTAGTTGGTTTGATAATCCTCGGATCATGACTCGGGTCGACTGTTTAATTCTCCATTTATATGTGTAATATATACATACGTATGCGTACGTAAAATAACTTTTCATTTACTCGTATAATTCGGGAAACACGCACCATTAGCAAGAAGTTATATTGTGCGATAGGAATTTATACTGGATTACACAAGTCATTAGTTCACTTTGAAATGTTTGTACTCAGTTGATAGTTATCGTAAATTAATCTGAGCCAGTCTGATATAAAAAAATTACACTTCTTAAAGAACGTTAAGTTTTTGACATACCAATATTATTAAAAGCTTATTTACATACACCCAAGAGTAACTAAAGCATTATTATTAATAATGCAGAAATATTTTCCAAATTTTTATTAAGTTATTAGTAAGAAATTAAATTTCACAATTATTGGAAAATCGATAAACTATTTCCATAATGGATTTATTGATAAAACTGAATAATGTAATCATGAGAAATAAATTCCTATCCTTTTTAATCACTGAAGTTCAAAAATTAAAAGTATCAGAAATATTTATTAAATTGTGAATACTTTGATTGGCTGGCCATGATGTTCAAATGGACAATGTTCAATCAGCGAGGATCATCGTATAATGAAGAGCAGTCCAGACAGTTGTAAGCAAATTGGTGGGTTCAAACTTTGGTGACTAGAATCTGTCACCAGCAATGCCAAATCAGCCATTGTAACCATCTGACTATCCAGATACTAAGAAGAGTCGTGTATTATCTATTAGATAAAATTATAATACAAGCCATTATTTCAGAGAACTTCAATTGCAGTCCATTTTACTATACACATTGACAAATTTTATAAGAAAATAACTGTTAGATATAACTATAGAGCGACAATACCAAAAGTAAAATATCCCCCCCCGTAAAAGGTTTAAAATGCTGCATAAATACAATATTTTTTTAATATAACGAGCTGTGTCAGAAGTTCAAAACTTTGAACTGATTTTTAACAGAGTTCTTAACAGGAAGCTACAGAACCTGGATATTATGAACGGTGTGTATAAGACTTAAATTTACTAAATTTGGTGACACCTTACTGTCAAAGAATTGATTATTATTAATGGAAGAAAACTCAAAGCCTTGTTCTCTCAAAAAGCATTAACTTTATAAAGTTTTCTACAATGAAATCATAAGATTATATCGCGGAAAATGAAAATGTTGGTTGACTATATTTTCAAAAACTTCGAAAAAAGTCTTCATTTTTTTTAATTATTAATCCGGCATTCATGACAAAAACAATACTGATGGTATCTCCACTCGAGGTTCCGAGAAAGTTCTACCCACTCCAGCTAAAAAGCGCGGCACTTTAAGCGTCCTCACACTTTTAATACCTAAGGGTTGCCCCTTACTTAGTACGTGATAAATTTCGAGGGAATTAGAAACAAGAGCGGCGTAATTATGTGAAATTTACCCCACAATTCCAAACCTCTCGACTCCCCTAGCCCCACGCAGTCCACTCGCTTTCCTAGATTCGTGACTTATTTTAATACAATGTCTCTACCGCCAAACATACAGATTTATTATACCCTTATAATATATTCATATGCATAGTAATTATACCAAAATTCATACCAAAGCAACTCGGTATTTGTTCCTCAATGTAACTGCTCTATCGAAATATTTTTATTAAATTTGACTTGTATAACCAAAACGCGAACTTTTTTACTAAAACAATTATAATATTGATAAATGTATAGATCTCTTCTGCTAAAATATTCATTCTTGGACACAGCCATGGTGTGTGTAATAAAGCTTAATATATATTTTTAAATAAAACACAATTTTTTTGTACTACTTTCACATGTTAATAATGATAATTATCAATGGATGAACCGGTCCTGATCATTATTAACATGTAAAAGTTGTACAAAAAAAACGTGTTTTATATTAAAAATATTCAGCCTTTCCACCTAGAATTGACAGTTAACAACTTAAAAGCGTTTGACATATTTATGATTATGAACTTTTTTTGTTTAAAATTGAATAACAAATACATTCAAAATAAATCTTTTGATTAAGAGTAGAGATTATGAAGTATTTACACGTTGACCTATAAGAACTTTTCAAACAACACCTATTTTTACACATTGAGGTGATTTTATCAGTTTAAATGACAAGTATAACCTGTCAATTTTAATTTTTGACACACTAACAAGGAGTTATTTTAAAAAACGTTTTCATAATAAGTAAGTTTTTTCCTAATGTATAAGCTATTAACTGACAATAAATTTAAATAAAGATAGTCATGATACATTACGAATTATTCTCGATAAATTTGTTGATTTGTTGAGTTTTAAATTTTTAGAAAAAACTCAATATTTGATTGTCCATAAATGATACACACTCTTGAGACACTTGTTTGATTTGTCGAATAATGTTTAGACTAGTCCAATCTTTTTTATCTTTAAAATAAATATACGCAAATTTATTATCCGTATTTCTAATGCTAATTTTTTAAACTAACGAATAACTTTTTTATGTACTTGTTTCACTCATATTTAATAAAGGACAAAGTTTGCTCAGTTTATGGAAAATTTCAGTTATTAATATTTGTAGCTATATACTTGATTGGTGAGAAATATAGGTTGTTATTTTCAATACTTTATATAACGTATTTCCAACAAGGACTAACAGCATATAATGCATACCATCGAAAACCTATAAGCTGCGTTTGACTAAAAACATACAATTTACTATTTTGATTAATGACTGACTTTGAGTATTAAAAAAAGATCATTTTTTACTTATTAAAAGCAATTTCTTTACAACTTCAATTATTTGTAGTGCGATTTAAACATTTAAAAGTGTAAATGTCATTTGATACATATAACAGATTATAATGCTCGCTAAAAATATTCATATTCAAGTTACGTAAACCATAAAGCAAGACGTACTAGTTATTAACAGTTGATTTGTAGCGTGCAGTAACAATTAGGTGCTCCATTGTAAATAATAAAGTATTGAGTCTAAGCAGGAAAGCAGAATACTCTATCAAACGTGCATGTGTGGCTTAAGAATAAAGAGTGCATTCATATTTACAATGTCATTACAGAGTAAATGCTGAAACCGTATAAATGTCAATTATTGGAATATTTCTATGAGAAACAAAGCATGTGGACGTCAAATATGACTTCACAAACGATTTGGAAAATGGTTAAAAAATACATATTTTTACTTTGATGTTCACTAGTTGTTGAAAAAAAATTTTGCATTGTTTTTTAACACACATTCTGCGTAACTTGCAAAATACATATTTATATGTATGGGGGTGATAAATACTGCGAGTTCGCGAAAAATACTTAAATTCCATTGAATTATTTTTGTATTTTGATAATAGATACACGAAAAATGTATTAAATTTAATATTTTATTCAAATGAATAAAGTATAATCAATTGTTCGTACTGAAGTATTTATTATCAACAAATTTCTTTTATTTCCTGTGTAATATTATATTTAGTGCGTTTTTTTGTGATATAAGTTAATGTTCTATAACTTATTAAAAATCATTTTTCCTACGTTTCTTTAAACTAACAATTATTAAATAAAGGATAATAATTGTTTGGTCATGTTTATGATATTTATAAAAATCTTTGAGTCACGTAGAAAGTCAATCAAAAACAATCTTTCACTATTTTAGTGTTTATGAATATTATATGATGACTCAAGCAAAACTTAAAATGACATCTGATTTCACTTAGATATATAATTATGTCACAATTTTAAACTATAAAACGTATTAAACAATTTTTATATTTTATATATAAGCTTTTACAAGAATATAAGTCAAGAATATAAGAATATAAGAATAACGATGTCATTTAATTATTTGCATAGAAAACAAACCAAGAGAAAGAAAATTTGTTGATGACTTTACCAAGATAAAACGTAAAAGAAAATATGGATAACGTAACAAATTGGGATTTACTGTTTCTATAATATTTAACCGTGGTACTAATAATAATAATTGATCAAGGTAACGTGTATTATTGGCGCGCCAGTGTTGAATTTGGCCCCAAACGTGATTGGGTATACATAAGAGAGCAGGGTTAGTGCCTCGTTCGGTTGGTTGAAGGTGGATTACGATTTTATTGTGATTTAACCGCACGGTGATAACATGGATTGTAATTTCACGGGGGAAAATTGTTTTCTCTAGATTAAGGGAGGGCTTTCCCGAACGGTCTTACTGTAGCGCATGAATTTAAATGAATCGAACCAACGTTATTCAAATTCGGTCGATTGGATTTAATGCCTAAAAAATAATTCTCTTTTTCATTTACGTGGTGGAGCTTCTTCCAAGATAAATTATTATTTTGTCTCATTGAACGGAACTCCCAAAACAATGACTTTCTTTTTTATATATTTTTAATTATTTTCTTTTTCAATTAACATTCTATGGAAAGTTTCATTAACATTCAATCATGTTTCAAACAGATTTAAAAAGAATGATATTAATGTAACGGAAAAAATTTAAGAACTAAATTTCTATATTCAAAAGATAGAGTTTTAATTAAATATATGAAAAATAAATTAATTTCGTTGGTAAACAGACATTTTTATGTAGCATTAAATATAAATTATTGCAAGAAATGATTACATATTGTAGAAGAATAATAATTTCACTACTACATCGCAACATACAGATATTATTTTGGGATAGAAATATTAAATTATTTATGCCATGCCTTTTTAAACAAATATAAATATGTGCTATGATAAACAAATGGTCATTTTTATTTTAAGCTTATTTTTTAATGTGCGTTTTTCATGATTTAAAATGAAAGATTTTTGGAGATCCGTTTTTTGGCTTTTCATTATAAACCTTTAGAAAATTCTTAAGCGAAAATTTCATTGTCATCATAACAAACAGCATTTCTCTTTGTATTGTGCTACAAAATACATTAATTACAACTGTGATACTGCCGCCGCAATTATATAAACTTCACAAAACCCTCTTTCCCTTTGAGATTACAAAGCAACCGAAATTATTTTATTTGTTAGAAACGAGAACCGAAAGTAGCTATGAATAGGACACGCGTAGCTTATCCAAAGAAAGAATAAATCGTAGGACGACCTAAAAAATTATGTTATCTTACAATTCAAAAGATAAACATAATAAAAATTATTATTTTATACATGAAAATATTTCAAAATGAATTTAAATACAATAACTCTCTCGTTAATGTAATATGTCCAAATAAGAATGTAGTATTTTATGATCCATGACAATTATTTCAAGAATCATGTATGTGATTGTTTTCTAATATCAAAGTGAAAACTTCTCTGATAATTGTGATGCCACTGAGAAGAGCATTAAAATATTTCAACGTTATTGTTTTGTACATCAATATGTTCAGCGAGAACGTGAGTGGGTTAAAAAAATATTTTGAAATATTTGCTATCGACTTACTCTGTAGAATTATTTTATTATGATGTACTTTTTTTTTTTTGTTATTATTTTTTGCTATAAATACTTTAAATAAACTTGTTTACTAATGATAATGGTTACAAATTTGGTTGTTTAAACTTTTTAATACGTTCTAGTAATTCTTTTTAGTAATTCTAAGTACATTTTTTTGAAAACATTAATAGGGTAATAAATAGCTTATCTTGGTCCCTTTACATACATATAATAGAAGAAAAATGGCTATAGAATTAGTTGAAAGTTACTGTTAACAGTTACTGTCCCTTCACTTTAAGAAATCGGTATCACAAACCAATCACACAATCATTTAATAATGTGTATCATTAGAGGAATGATGATAATAAATACTTTAGTCAGTTAAATAAGCACATATGGATTGTAATATACTGAAAATTTTTACATTCATATTAAGCGTTTCTCGTGAATAAGATAAAAAATATAATGTCATCAATAATTGTTGTTAAAATAGATTGAACGAAATAAATTAGGACGCTTTAATAAAATTTAGAATAAGCTACTATTAAATATAATTAAGCATTGAAAATTATTTGTTAACACATAATATATCATAATAACAATTATTTTACAAAATTTCAATTCTATTGAAAACACAAATCATCCTATGAGTACAACCCAAAACCTGGAAATCCTACAAACAAAGTTAACGTTGTAATTTAATTTGGAAAGAGTTATAAATTAAATTTCGTACTCGGCTAGTATCTAATAATGTACGTTTGTAACAATATATTATATTTTAACATTTTAATTACGTAAATAGGTTATGAAATTATGTATTTCGAAACAGCTACACATTTTTATAAACATCAATAATGAAGCGGTAATTTAATAATTATTTACTGCAGATATAGATTTGTTATTGAACCACTTTATTTCTCAATACAATTTATTTACATTCAGTGAGTATATTTCAATTAAAAATGAATGGATTGTTAGAATAAATTTCAACAAACTGTTTATTATGTTTAAGCTTTATCGATAACTGAACAATGATATTTTAATTCTTTTTTCGTCGATTATTATAATAACATGCTACCAGGAAAGAATGTATTCAATTTTTCATGTATTTATCATAAAATGGTTTATAATAATTATTGAATGATTCCGTCAGATTGATAAATTCTAAGCTTGTAGTGCCTTCCAAATTATATTTTAAAGGTGTTAGTTTAATATCTTGCAGCAACGCAGACTTGAAACGTAATGCACGAATTGCCTCAGAAGAGAACAATGGCCCACTGTAGTCGGCATTTAAACACATTCAGCCATTTATCATCACTTGAGCGCTGTTTAATGCATATCAAAACGCAAATTGCATCACAACTGGACATCCTGCCTTCTTGCTCCGGCAAGAATACAATGCATCGTGCATTTGCTTAAATGTTATGCAAGCACACCCTGTGCCCAACCGACTTACGGAGTGGTCACAGACAGACGTAATACGTGAGCTAACGTGACTGGATTGTTCGCTATTCAAATAAATTGAATCACGTGATTCATATAATATGAGATTGTCATATGAAATTATTATGTGAAAAATCTATCCTTCATAAGCACGTCACTTACGGTTACTTCAATCATATTTTCAAGAGGTAATGAAATGGTAACTAAGAAGAGTTGATAAGCATATTCAATTATTACGATTACTTTAATAATATTAGATGCAAATATATAATTATAAACTTCTCATATTTTTCAAAAATAAAATATATTTCTGGTTTCTCTCAGGAAGTGAATTAGATTAATTTGAATGTAATAATATTTTTTCTTCATAAATTCATTAGTATCGTTTCAATCACAAATGCAAAACCTGACTTAATTTATATTCAATGAAATAATTAACACAACACGCTAAAGTTATGCTGCATAATTACAAATTAGCACCCAAGATAATTAAGTTCCAATATTAATAAATTTCTTGACTAACATTTTTCATTTAATGGGTTCTTCAAATAATAATAATATACCAATTTAATTAAATATATTAACTAAACACAATACACACATTTTTCAATCAATCAAAAGGCAATAAATCAAAAACTGTTGGGTTGTTACGAGATATGAAAGTTACATTAGCAGTGAAATAACGACAGTGCATTTGTTACTAAGTCAGATAAACATTTATTTTTATCACATTTGCGTATATGATTAACTGAGGTAACTACATGCTGATTACAATCATAAAATAAAGCTCGTTTCCTTATATAAGAATACCTGATCGGAATGTAATCGAGTATTGATTTGGGCATCGGAAATTTATTCAATAGCCATCCGAGTTTAGAAAAACCGACTGAACCTGTCGACGGATACTTTAAGATGATACCCCTCCGTAAATTGAAGGCAATACGACGACGTTTTGGCTTTGCTTGAAATAAACGTTTGCCGGTCACGCTATCTCATCCCTAAGAAAGGTACCCTAATGACTACAGAAAGAGAATCGAAACAACACATCATTTCTGAGAAACCATTTTGTTATGGGATTGCTCAAGGATGATTCGCTTATAACACGACATACGTATAGTTGTTTTTCGGTCGTTTAATATCCAGTCAACTATAGATGTTATAATTTGTACGGCTGTTTACTCTTAGTTCATTAATATTGTTACCTTGAAATCACGTGTAAAATTTTAGCGTTGTATCTTTGATGAAGATTATAGATTAAGAGTTTGTTAAAGTCAATTTAATTGCTTATTTTAAAGTGTCACATTTTATTACGTCGCTATTTAAGAGGTGATTAGTAATACTGGAGCCAATATTATATACGTTTCAAATATACGGTATTGCTTACATTATTCAATTTATTATTTTTAACCTTTTCCACGGAAATCGCGAGTGACTTTCGTGAATATGACGTATTTGGCAACCACGAACTTGTTTAATTAGATTTAGTTGTATAAAAATGCCATGTTACTGAAGAATTTATTCACAGCAGAAGGGTTAATCATTACTTTATTTATATTTTTAATAAAAAATAATTTTGGTAATCAAAAATCCCGTTTATTACTTGTTTTGTTTTTTAACCTCCTCCTTATTTAAAGTCCTCAGATGACAGAATATTTCGTTAGATATAACTCAGATAGAATTCATGTGGAATGGTGACAGATGGACAGACTATCAATAAATCAGCCAGAAAGATAAACACGCTTTTACACCAAGGACCTGAGGATCATCTTGTATGCATTAAAGGGATCATCATGCAAAAAAAACGTTTTAATGGATTGAATATTATTATACTTTCCTCCATTATTTATAAACCAACTTTAATATTATTCAAGCTTGATTATTTTTATGAACCACAATTATACTTATATTTTTGAATAGATATTATTTCACACAGAGTTTGTTTTTAAAAATAAAAACAATCGATCCATTAAAAACGTATTGTATCATTTTGGGCCTTTTTTAGGGATAAATATTGCGTTACCCCAGTACTGAAAAGAGGGAGTTCGGAAAATAAAGGTGTTCACGCACACTAACAAATATCTTCACATAGCAAGCAGAACCTATCTTAAATTGAAAGAAAGCCCATTGAACCGTAAGACAAGCGCGCGATATTGGTGTCCCCTCACCTGACGGGTGGTAGGAAGCACCACTGGAATGGTTGTACTAGGGGTGGAAAGATAGGAACTATTTTCCCATTTTGTGAACTTTTAAAGGCAGTACTTTTTTTAAAGGAGTCTTCAAATAAAAATCGATATTATTTGTGGCTTAAACTCCTTTTTTATAAAAACTCTTAACAATAAAACAGAGCGCATATTGGGTACATATTGTGTAAATTTTCAAACAAACTATTTTAAGGTATGGACAACAAAGAAAAGATATTTGGACTTTTCTGATTTGGATCGAAGAAATTTAATAAGCGAAATGCTACGAAAAATGTACTTTATATATTATATTGCATACTTTGAAACTTTTGTGGAAAGAAATTCCAGTTTTAATGAGAAAGAAATGTCAATAGGCTCAATTTCATTCGGATTTATTAAGAATTTTATAACGACTCTAGTAGAATAATCAATAAAAAAAATTCGAAACTGTTTATCAATCTGTCAACATTTTATTTATCTCAAATTAATTCATCGAAAATCATTGTAAAGAAAAAAATATAGCAAGTGTCCCATAAACAATGTTTATTTGTTTTTATTTACAAAAAAATTAATCGAATTATTATGTGCTGTAGCTAAAAAAAAATAAATTGATTGTGTTTTATACTTAAGATTTAAAACGATGCAAGAGTTCAACCTCACTTTAAAAACCCTAAAAAAAGGGTGTGGTATAAAATGGGAGAATCAAACAAATATATATAACGCAAAATACCACGGAAGGTTATTATACAAAATATAAAAAATGTCACAAATAGTTACACAACAAGTAAAATAACAGTATAAAATGTCAATTAAACCAATATTACAACCAAATTCACCAGAAATTATTATTTACTATTAAAAAGTGTACTTAAAAGTTTTTTTTAAATTATACAAAGCACCACAATAAACGTCAACGTTAAACGTTAAGAGTGTGACAATCATAGTTTTAATTAAATAAAACGTAATTAATTATTCGTCAGACATGATTTCAATCTAAGAAACTGAGATATTCGCACAAATTCCTTGGCACATTAAATCTATCACATCCATTATGTGATGTCACCCTTCGTCATTTGAGTTATGTGTTTCTTCTTGCCTCTATGCTTAATACTTGTAGACGTTCAGCGAAATCCGGCACTGAAATATTTATCGGGCGGGTACGAGGAAACGATTGAAGTATGGGCGTAGACGCTCTACGGTTTTCGTAGAATAACGAATCAAAATATTTACATTAGAAATGTAAAAGTTTTTACAACACCAGTATGACATTATTTTGGTTATAATACATTTATGATGCAAAATTATGATGACAGATTTTTTTATACAGTTATTAAAATATTACGATTCTATTTTTGACATTTAAATCTTTTTTATATCAATTTACAATTATTTGAGATGATTTTGTTCATTTCGTTTGGGAAAAATACATTATTTTGAATTAGAAACTACGTGAACTCAAGAGTTGCGTGATGAATGTAGTTAATCTACGAAAGGTTAGCAAAAACGTATGGTAAATAAATATAGTAATCTTTATTTTAGAATAGGCACGGTGAGAATTATGGGACATAAATTACTAGCTGTAGGCAAATAGTTTATATTTACGCTTCGTTTGTAAGATCTGTTCGCATGGAAAACTAGAAAGAAAACTCAAAGGCTAGACCATCGACTGAAAAATGAATGTTAACAAGTAATACAAGTTTTTGTTTCTATTGTAAAAATCCATTCGTGGTTACTTAGCCCAAAATTTTAAATCAATTAAAGATCTTACTTGTTAGCCCCACGAGGATGGGCAAATATTTGACCACCTCATTGTAGCGGCCCTGATATTAATTCTTAAGAGGGGCTCAAATCGTAATTTTGACAGGGGCTACGTGGAAGGATAGCACTAAACTTCAAAATATGGATATGGGTTGTAGGTGTAAGTTGAGTTTTGTTATTACATGGTTGCTTTGTTTAAAATTATCGCTTGGCATGGATATTTTGGTATGATTTTAATTTAAATTACTAAACAGACAGCAAGCATATTTCTGTACCAAAGCGGAAATTATTATATATTTTGTTTAAGAATGTTTCGAAAATGATACTTTGTTTCCAAATAAACTCTGTGTTCATTATGTGGTGTTTTATATATTAATTTTAAATTTAATTTTTAAATAATTGAAAGTGTTCCAATCAATTCAATTTATATTTAATTTAAATTTAAACAAAACATAACGATATTCTGTATTTTATTTAAAATTCATGTTTTATTTTTTCGTTGGCCAATTTTTATGGAAAGATATCTATAGAATCATTAATTTAGTTAAAATTTTATCTATATTAATTATAGTTTATTTACACATATTTCCAAAATCTAAATGACAATCGGAGACATTATTTTTGTTCTGGTTGTATTATTAAGAAATTCATACATATTATTTGTAAAATTACAATCGATTTTGTGTATCTATGAATAATTCTTGCATAATAAAATATAAAAATTAAACGTTTTGTTAGTACTTACTTATTCCACAATTTTATCAAATAATCAATACTGGTTTCGTTCATTGGGAGCATTTTCAATTGAGTCAGTTAGTTTCAATGAGTTGAAAATGTGCAAGCAATAGACAGTACCAATACTGGTAATTTGATAAAATTGTGAAATTAGTACAAAAAAGTGTTTTTTTTTCATATTCTCACGAATGAAAAATCCTCATCAAATTGTGTTGATAAATTATTGTTCACCAAATGAGTAGAATTTATGCTGTATAAAAAAATTTATACATCTGTATAAGCAAATATACTAAAGAATATCATTAGTGGGAATAATATTAATTTAATTTAAAAATGATATTTTAACTAATTTTATAATTTGTGTACACTAGTAAAATTTGGTGCATACTTGTATATTGGTTTATAATCTCTATGTAATGGTTGTTATATGTAATACCTATGTACAATTTAATCTAATTACTTTCTAGTATACTCCAATGATGTGATAGTTTTGTTAATGCCAATTCGAGTTTATTCAAATATTCGTAAACAAAGCGTTAACAATTACCATAGATTATTGATATGCAGTGATCTTAATTCGAAGCCTGCGGCCCTCTTCCCGTAAACGCTCACTCAGAGGTATGTATGGAAATAATTGTTTGCATAACTCAGAATAACAATGCAATGTCTGCACAGATATGCCGGAGGGTGGGATCCTGTATAGATCGGTGGTGAATTCGGAATAATGTCGCTTTTGTACGGAATGTTCTCGAAAACTGGCGGGTCTTATTGAAACTCGTGACCATTGTATTAGAAATTCATCTGATTCAAATAAATGTAATCGATTGGGAAGTCAGTAGTAAAATTAACGTTAATTTTTTTTTTGTAGAATTTCGAATAAAACAAAACATTTCATCGCTGCGTTTTAAAATTTATAGAGTAAATTCAAAAAATGTCGTTTTTTCTTCGGGATTTGGTGAAATTCACCTTTTTAATAAAAATATTTAATATATTTTTAATATGAAATTCAAAAGCCCAATACAAAAGAAATACGTTTATTTAAGAATATGTGTGTTTAAAGTTTTCTGAAATATAATGTACATTTTTCCTTCTTGTAGACATTTATTTTGTAAAAAAATGAAAATTTTAATCAGGGATTGTGAATCTAACACAATTTGCCAATAATTTTAATGTTGCCAATAATTTAATGAGGGTCCTTGATGGAATTTCAATATCAAATTTGGATTATTGAGATTGTGTACACTTCCATGTATTTTGTCACTAACGACCCGGGTTTCGCCTTTCGGCACCTTCAGGCATTCGAGCGCACGAATGGACTCGAACTGACTCGTGCGCTCGAATGCCTGAAGATGCCGAAAGGCGAAACCCGGGTCGTTAGTGACAAAATACATGGAAGTGTACAAAATCTCAATAATCCAAATTTGACAATTTGCCTAATTTTGAAGTTATTATACGAATCGATACATCATTAATAAAAGAGGTTGTATTGTTGGAGATTTTTCATTTTAGACTATGAAAATGGAATATTTGGAAATATTTCAGCATTGTTTTGTTTAATATGACCTAAAAAGGATATCATTTTATTTCATTGAATAATTAAAACACCAAGCGATTTATGTGATGTGTCGATAAGAATCGAAAATAATTAAATCTCTTAGTAATCATAATCACATTTTGTAAATAAGAGGAATTTTGCTGCAAATCTATAATATGATTTGGTTAACAAAAGTCACATGTATCGGGTCTATAATTCAGTCGTTTAATAGTTTAACAATACCTTTCGAAACCACAGCGATATATAGTAGGGTTTTACATAATTTCATCGTGTATTTAGCAGAATTGGTCGGTCCATGAAAACGTTTAGTCAGTCGAGAAGAAGTTTCAAAATCGGCTCTAAATAATTCATACAGCTGATTGGCGTAAATAGGTGGAGGGATAAAGTGCGCGTCAGTGTTTTGACAGTTGAAATGAATGCGAGGTATAATAGGTGGCAGGCAGCCGAAGAGAAACTGGCAGTTTTAGTTTTGATCAGACCCACCGAACTGCCATCGTTCTACCACTGATCGATCTAAAATTAGTAAAGGGCTGCCGACTGACTCTTAATAAATATTTTGTTTCAATGTTTTCTAAAATAATACGTGTGATTTTTTTGCAATATCTGAAGAAAAAATAGACTGGCATTTGCGTTTTCGGTCCTCAAACTTTAAAACCATTTAACTATAAGAGAAGAAAAAAGTGCAAACCAAACACAACGCGACATTTTGAAACCAATAAGGTTTTCAAAGCGTTATTTAAAAATTATAAAAACCAAATTGAATTTCCAGCCCAAAACAATCATCATTAATCAATCAAATATTATTGCGTCATATAAGTACGTTAAAAATAGAACAGCTCCAGAGCACTTTGTATGTTTGCATAATTATATTATATAAGCACACAATTCAAATATAATGGTATTTAAACTATATACAAAAAGAAGTGCCCAGAATATGACGAAAAGATTGCGAATTAATCCTCATTATTAAATATTGATAACAAAACATAAAATATTATAATGTAAAACTTATATTTAAGAGTTAGTTAAGATATTTAAATGAATTTAATTTAATTTAAAAGATATATGAGGGTGGCTTGATAAGAGAAGAAACGTCGTTATACACACATGAAAGTATAAAAGACTACCCTTACAAAATTGCTACTCTGTTGATGGGAAAGCAGCGTATAGCGGTTTTATCTGTGATGCATTTAATATCCAAAGTATCGGGTGATCGGAAAATGATAAGCCAAATCGAAACGATTGGTAATCTATATCAATTAGAATTATTTAGATCAGTTGAAGCTGTTGCGAAGCCAGAGTATTTGTTGTGGCCGCATTGTTGAAGTAAACGACCTCGCTGATATAGATGTATCACGAATATTAAAGAATTAGTTGTGACCCGTTCTTGGCGCGATATGCGTTTAAGATTGAATCGACCGCGTTAAAATGATAAATCATGGATTATATTATTGAAGTACTCTGATTTTCAGATTATCAACACACTGAAAATGAGTATTCAGATCACTGCGAAATATTTTTCGTTTCAGTGAAACTATTTGATAATATTGCCTTGATAATACAGTCACTTCGTTGACAGCTGGTCACGTGACAGCTGGTCACTTCGTTTTTGGTATAATGATGATTTAAGAAGAAAGGAAAATTTTACAAAATCTTCCTATTTATAAATCACTTTTGTTCGTTATTTAAGGAATCGGTTTAAACTTCGGCATCTTTTTGGTATTCAAAAATTTGACTTTATATTTTCCATAAATTGTGTAATCGATGTGCAACGATTGTATAGAATGGTAATTTAACCTGGTTAGATTGAAAAGGCAAAACTGGTAAGATTTGGTGTATTGAAATAATTGTTTCACGATTGCCTGAACCAAATGATTAGTTTGTTTTATGAGCAAAGTGTACTAACGTACTGCTGATCATAAGTATTGAAAGTTTAACCGAAAGACTTGCGCGATCGCATTGGATGATGCATAATGGCTTCTATTTGCTTACTGGGTGTTTGTTACCGACATTATGTTTGGAATTTTTTCACGTTCTTAGTGTGATTTTGATCAAAATTCATTGACACAGTTTACAAATTGAACGGAAACTTTTATGGAATTTTGTTCAAATTGAATTAATCTACTTTTATTTTAAAAAATAAAACACAATTTGTTTATACTACTTCCACATATTTATAATGATCAGGACCGGTTTCGCTCATCACGAGCATTATCAACTGAAGTTTATCAGTTGATAATGCTCGTGATGAGCGAAACCGGTCCTGATCATTATAAATATGTGGAAGTAGTACAAACAAATTGTGTTTTATTTTTTAAAATATAATGTCTTTCCACCAAGAATTGACAGTTAACTCCTTAAAAGGAATTAATCTACATTTTAAAGTTACTCGCTATCTGTATTGCCATCGATTTATATCGGTAAAGTGTTAATTTTTATGTATTTATAATAAAATCTAAAACTCCTATGCCTTATAAAGTGACAATATTATTTTATATATATTATTGTCGTATTTACAAGATAATTTAATTTGTTTGGTTTCACAGGTTTCTATAAATAGGCAAAAACTATACGATCAAATTGCGCTTAAAATATTGTTGAAAATCCTTTACTGTCTTTATCATAGTAGTCGATTTATGAAAAAATATGAATGTAAAAATAATTATTTCACAATTTATTTCAAACAGTAACAGAATACAAACAGCATTTGAGTATAAACATAAAGAAGGGTCAGAGAAAAGCAGATTGCGGTTGCAAAAGCCCCTTTTAAAAATATTTTAAATCCATTTAGGCATGTAACGAAGGTTTAATGTTATGATTTATTATTTCCACTAAAGTTATTATCGTGCAGCGTTCAATTTATCTTACGCCATTATTTTTCGACACGAAGCCAAAATAATTGGCATAAAGGTGAAATAAACAAATGGGAAATAGTGAAATTTGTTATGCATACGTTTGAAATCATAACATTCGTTGCAATGATAGCAATAATAATTTCAATACTAAAATTATTACTGTCAAATCGGTCGTGGAATAATTTCGCGCCAAATAACCTTTTGCATCGCGTGGCACGAAAGCTCCGCACCAAACTTCAGCGCAAACAATTGCAATACATGTTTGGCTAGTTGATTATGTTCTCTATGCTGAATTGAATTGATTAACTAGGCGACAGGTCGTCACTATATTAAGCACGAATGCGATTTGACCTACTACTATAGGATGACTGACACCAATCATCTATCAAATTTTGATGATAAAAAATCGACAGAAGCTAACGATTTTGAAGTGGAAACAATAATGAACAAACTTATTCTTTACGATAAAACATTGCTGGAAAGTCAAATCATTTGTTAATACTTGTGTGATATGAGAATATATAAGAGCCCCGTTGAATTGATTTTTTTAAAGTTAAGTGACATTTTATAACAGAAAAACTGCACACAAAGAAAAGTACATATTATCATTATGAATACTCACATACTAAATTTTTTACATAATGTTAATATCATAAAAAAAATAATTACTAATACTGTTATAAATTCATTATGATTGTAAATTCAACTTATCAAATATTTCATGCTTTAATTACATCAAATTAAATGTTCTGGCATGTTAATCAAACATGTGTTTGATATTGTATTCTTCAGAATTTTCAAATAACCCATCACCCTGTGTGTGTGACTAAAATCAAAAGTGACATTTAATAACATGGCGGTAAATTTCACGTGTCGCTTTAGTTAATAATGTTAATGAGACACCTTGAATTTGATACCCAGGGGGTAAATGTTTGACATGTAATCTTGTAATATTGCCGTAGAGTATTTATTAAGAAACCATGCATGTCGGCTGTGTATTACACTAATTATTATTATATGCTTTAGCTCAGATAATCAAAGGATTAAAGCAGAACATTAAGTTTGCGAAGAAAATGAAGTTTAAATTAAAAAAATATATCAACAAAAGATGTGCGTGCGATGTCAAATATAAGCACGCTTGTTGCATTTTTTTATTCAGAACAGTAACTATACAGCAACTTAATTTAAGATATAATTTAAGACATCGATAGCTGCCTTTCGATTAAAAAAAGAAACTACGACATTCGCAAATCACTTGTTATTGGAGAACCATACGTTTAATGCGGATGATGGGGTTAAATTGTTGCATCAAAACATGGGGGATCATTTATTATTATATTAAGAAATTTTGGAAATCAATAGAGCCCAGTTAAATTCCTTGCCAATTCTAAACGAACGGCTGAACCTTCCAAACTCCCCGTTGCTGTATCCTATACGTTGAATCACCTAACAAATGTCACTAAATGTGGAATGATTGTATTTATTTATCCTTGCGTTGAATTGCATCCCGTTGAAACCCACAACGCTATTATACTTGTAAAATCACTGGTAATTCTAATAGTAGTTGGAAAGCGGGAATTTGCTACTCTGTTAATGCGTTGTTTACAAAATAAGGATTAAGGCAATTCTAGAAATTTTAACTCAGGTATCAGTGTGGATCCTAGACGTATAATATTTTATCTCGTAAATAATATTTGTCGAATTTTTATCTTCTATATAAACGTTAGACAGTGTTTACTGTCTGTCGAGTCCATTCGTGCGCTCGAATGCCTGAAGATGCCAAAAGGTGAAACCCGGGTCGTAAGTGACAAAATACATGGGAGTGTACAAAATTTCAATAATCCAAATTTTATAAAGTAACTGTTAGTCAATAGCGTCATCCGTCGTTTTCAGATTGGATGTAAAAATTGAAAAAATCGCAATGTTTCCACGTGTTTTATTATATACATTTATTGTATAGTCGATGCTATATGTCTCCTCATTGCTTTCAATCGTCTAATCACAGTTAAGACGAAAAATCACGATGCCCATGTTTATATGATATTATTTTTAGTAAAATGATAAAATATTATTATTATTTTAAATAATGATAATTCAAAATAAATTAAGAACTTCTATACGTAGAACTAGTACAGTAAAAGTGTATAATATTATTTATTATGTTCCATAGAATTATAGTCAAAAGTGAAGGAAGTTTTGTCAAACTATCATTAAAGGAAAAAATACTCTTTTTTGTTTATCACAAAGCATTTCAAATAGTCTACCATAACGAAGTGAGATTATAATGGTTTCTGTGCTTTAAAAATGTGAAGGAAGTTGACTATTCTCAGCTTGCTATATCCTTTTTTAACCGATAAGTTAATTAAAAAAAACAGTATCTCAATTAAAGGCAAAGTCAGAAAGCAAAGTTTTTTTTCTTTGATTTTTTTATTGCGAGATTGTGTTAAATATTAAAGGTTTAATATTACCGAATGCGCACTTGGCTAAAAATATTGAACTGAATAATTTTTAAAGAGCGTCTGTAGATGACGTATAATATTTACCAGATAAATAGATGGTACAGCCACAAAGCCAGTTAAAATGACTGAAAACTGTTGGAAAATGCATTGCATAATTTACCGTCCTGTCAATTATGCTAGTAATTTGATTCCAGCAAAAATTTTAAGAGTTTTTAAGAACTACAGTAGATTCCACTTCATGATATTTGTTATAAAATGAGCTCAGCTCCTACTTTAATAAAATTCATTTTATCAATAACCAAGTGATTTATTCACAAGAATGAACTTAACGACTATTCGAGGTCTGAAAAACATATATAACACAATAGTTATCTAAAAAAAATTCCCAACATGACAAACCTATTTTTAAATATAATAAAACACTCAATCAGAATTGTGAAACTGATGAGTGGTTTTTAATTGGTTATAAGTGTTCACACGATTTTCTTGAGCATTTTGATAGTTATACTTGGTCACTTTCTTCAATATGGTAACTAAGTATTGTACCCGAAAGCGATCAGTTAACGTATATTTTTGGTGGATTAAACGGTAACATTTAATTTATAAAATTAAAATTGAAACGGTCTTGGGATTCTTTTCAAAAAGGTGAAACACGTACCACACTTTATTACCATACCAGTGTTATACCAAAGTCATTTTTATAGTTAAAAGAATTTCGGAAAAAAAGATTCAATTGATTTTTCTGAATCGTTATATTTTATGTTTGCATATCATGAACAAATATTTGTAAAATTTCATCAGCAATTTCTAGCGTTGGAGATGTTATTATTGTTAATTAGATATCGTTATAAAAAGTCTTAAATTCTACATTTGCTTAGTGAATTCTGTCAAATAATGTAAGCCGTATGTGATTACTACAAAGAAAACAATCATGAATGCAAAATCTTTATAATTATTCACATTTGAATTGAAGACGCGTTTGGTACGTATAATTCATTTGTTAAGTTAATAACTTACTTCATTTTAATCTAAGAATAGGGGTACCCAAAAGCTGTTTGAATCGCTTCTATTGATATTTGTATTATTTACAGTATTACGTTAAAACACAATACATAGTGTATAGTTTAATCTATTGTTGCCTTAGGACAAACTGCAAAAGTAATTATCAGTGAAGCGAACGGATGAACAAAGTATAGACAAACAGCCTGCCGCCTACACCGCGATATCTCCTCCCATGATATGGAGCCCCTTAATATGAAGCAAGATGCGGGTCCATAGAGATTTGAATCATAGACTAAAAACTTAAGTGATTTGACAGTTTATGAATAAACAATATTGTGTTGCCACTCAAATCAATTTTAAATCAACTTAATACTTTTTTACAGTATAAAAATGTTACTAACATCGCTTTGCAAGTCAAAGCTAACAGTTTAATATGATAAATAGAATATTGAGAAAAACTTTTATATCCAAGACGTTTTTCAAAAAAATTGTAGCAGCTGAATATTTTTAAATATTTAGTGCAATAAGCATTTCTTTGATTTAACTCTTGAAGTTACGATGGCAGAGTGGTGTTTTATTACATAATGATTTTGGTTGTAAATATTTTGCATAAACATTAAAAATATTTTAATGTTTACGTAAACATAGTATATTATGGTTTCAAATATTGAATTTTTTTAATTGAATTATAAACGGAATAGTTACTTTCTTCCTTGGAAGGATTCAATATTGGGTGGTACGTAGATCTGTTGTATTTATATCTTATATTTATAAAAATAAAAAAACATTAAAACATATAATGCCTTTCCACCAAGAATTGACAGCTAACACATTAAAGTGAAGATTATTTTAAGAAAACACTTAAATTTATTGAATTCGTTTGTATTATCGAGAATAATATAAAATAATGTTTTTTGACACGAAAAGACAAAATATTTTTTCAGCGGATCAACTTTAATAACTAATAGAATTATGAGTAGTTTTTTTGATTAGGGTTCTTAAGCCATCATAAATCTAAGATCGCAATGTTTTCAGTTTTATTATGAGATTTCCGATATATTGCCTCAATTATTCACATTGTAAATCATTTTTTACTGACCAACGCGCGAAAACTTGTATCAAATACAATACAACTATCGCTTTTCCAGATACCATGATGTTCCACCCCCTCTCTGATCCAATAACAGATAAAGGTTTTGGCATAAAATATTAATACACTCGCAGCGATGCTAGCGTGTAGCGAAGCGATTCACTTACATAAACGTACATGCTCTTTTATTTACAGCATAACCAAGGCATGTTACGGAAAGCTTATGTAATCATTTAATTGGAATGATAAAAATAAACTCGCTTGAAAAACATAACTAACAGTTTGACGAGAAGTGATTCTGTACAAAAAGCTTGTCGGTAATTTTATACACAACTTTTTACATAAAAAAGAGAATCATAATAATTTAAAAGTCTTTCAAAAGCGTTCTTCGTTTTATTAAATAAGTATCATATATAAATCAAAAAAGTTTTACAAAACAAATTATTGTATTTGTCTTGGATTCGTTTGCGTTAAAAGTTTTAAATTTGACCCAATTTTTTATATTCCAAAATATCGTTATCGTAAGTAATATCTTAACAACAATTAAACTAATAATATTCAAAATTTAGATTTTTAACTCTTGTTTTTAGTCAAATTAAATTACAAAATGTATTAAGGAACTATTTCACCATTTTCTTATATGTAGAGTAAGTATATTTAATATTTAATAAAAAACTCATTCAATCGTTTTGTATCGCATCAATTAATTTTAGTTACAGGCATTTAATTCGCTTACAAAACAAAACTTATTTTGTCTCGCGGAGTAGATATATTTTGAGAAAATGTGCGGAAAACTTTGAAAGCAATATAAAACAATGTGTAAAAAATATTATTCTACATCGCGATGATAAAGTTTCATCCCTTGAATGCGGGTAAAAGTTACAAGAAGGGGTGTAACTCTTATGAAGGATTAAGATACCTAAGCTGATGACGTGCCATAATTTCAAATGCGAAGATTTCACTCGGGGTTGGTTTATCTGCAGTTTGTAACGATACAAAAAGGTGATAATTGTTATAATCAGATAATTAAAACACAAAATTCAACAAGTGGAGAGTATAACGTAGTTATTTATATTGAATGCCGTTTTCAATTTGGCTACCTCCTGAAGTTTTTAATAATTCGTTCAGGTTCAGATAAAAAGCCACTAAATATGAAAGGATGGGAGTATAGCGTTGATACTCAAATATATGATATTGTTTGAAAATCTTATTTGATTTTGTTTTTAATGTGTCGTGGAATTGAAATTTTGTCCTTTGATATGATTTTCTTTAAGTCATATTCTTTTTAATTAAAAAAAAACAATATGACTGATGAATAACTATCATACGATTTCATATTTTTCAGATTATTTCATTTGACAAGGAGTCATCAAATGCTTTATTTAGATTTAAAATTATTGATTTATCAAGTTGTAATGGTATAATTATTTCTGTAATCATTATGTTGTTGGACTGGGTTTCTTCATGAAAGATAAACGTTTATTGAGCCATAAATATGTATAGTAACGATTAGTAGAAAAATAAACATATGAAATCACTTACTGCAAAGGAGAATTGAATTGAATATTTGTAACGTAAACGAGCTAAATAAAATACAACGGTGTCGTGATGTTTTACACATAGATTTTGACATATTCAGTTTTTTTGGACAAATAAAATCTGATTCGATTACTATATTTATATTATTAATTGAATTTATCGTAATTATCATCAAATTGGTTTTTTTTAGCTATTTAATTGTATCACTGTATATTCTTGTTGACAAGATAAATTAAAATTATTTGAATTTTTAAGAGATCTGCATCTAAACATTTTTGGTATCACTAATTCATAAAATTCGTTTCCCTAGTGTTTTAATTGAACAAAAAAAAGAATTTCTTTTTATCAGCTTTCTAGATTAAGAAAACTTGTTTGAACATTGAACATTTATTCAATTAACCCAATGAATTGTAATAACGATAACTTGTAACCATCTTTTTATGGCATAATTATTATTAGCTGTTGTATGAGATGAAATAAAGTAAAATGCAAATTGAAAAAAACAATATGGGCAAATCCCAGAGTCTAATTTGCATGCTCCATGTAGCGGTAACGTTTGTTCAACTTACGTACATCGCAGTATACACGCAAGTAATCTTATTTGGAGATTTGTTACCCGCTTGAGATTAGTTGGCAAAATTAGTTAATTAATTATTCATCAAAACGACCGAAATGTGTGTAATGTGACTGTATCAGATTTCTCAAAGCGGCAAAGGTATGCGCTTAGTGTGATACCGCCGAGAGAGTTTCTGAGTTGAGTGACAGAGAAAATGCTTATTGGACAATAAAGAAGAACAATCAAGTTTATTTTTGCTCGTTCAGCATGGTGAATGGTTTTTAAGCACTTTTTGGTTATCCTAAAACCCACCATTCTTGAATAATACCCCATAAAGTTGTGATAAAATACAGACAATTTTACCTCTGAATTAACAACATACCTAAATTAAAAGAGTAAAAGCCCATTTGAAGCGTTAATCATAAAAAACCAAACACTTTTATGAATTCATTTTATTATTTTTAGAGTGTGAACTTTTCTGGCAGTCTCAATCGTACCAAAATGTTTTATATCGTAAGATTGTTCTCTTAAGCTTTCTTAAAACGATGAACATAATAGTTTAATTATTTGTTTACATAAAATAACGGGTAGCGGCAAATTTCAACGTCACTATTCGGGTAAAGAAAATTTTCGTATTTTTAGCCGTGTACATATTTTTTATTATAAACGACATTTGTTTGAATGGGAACAGATTATTTTTGATACAAACAAAAAAGAGTCGTGTATTACGAGAATAATTTCTATACTGAATAATTATATGCATGCTTCAGAGAATAATAATTTAATAAAATAATTATTGTCGAATAATTTAGATCTGTGCATCCAAAACGTATAAAATTTTAATACTTACATTTTTGGTTGTCACAAAAAAATTAAAAAGAACGTTTTTATGAAATTTGTTATAAGAAATGATTTTTTACTACATATTGTGATAGTTATAAAGTAGATTGTCTTGAAAATTTCATGCATATAGTGCAATAACAATACATCATCAAAATGAATTTTACAAAAAGACGGCTTTGAGAAACAATTCGCCTTGAAAATGCCTATGAAAATAAACTGATAGGCCTAAAGAGGAACTTTATTATTGGGATTATAAACCGGCTGAGGGTGGCATATTTAATTTGATAGTCTCATGCGATCCCATCATTCTGTCGCAACTGTATGGCTATAAGGTAATTGAAAAAACATGAATAATGCAATGAGATTGGTTCCCGTTGCTACGTGTACCCGTGGCCCAGCATTATGTATGAAACTCCGACGGAGCACGGTATATTTATTGTGCGGGCATCATCTGAATTCCAATCACAAACCAAACGAAAGGCCGAGCGCATGGTAAGGTGCGTTATAACGAAATCCTTACGGCTTCTGAGCGTGTCGAACCGTAGATTTTCACGTTTCCCGAAAACATTTTGCAGCATAAATTTATCGTCACAGGTAAGCGCCGCGCCAAAACGGTACACTGAAACACTTTAGCGACGGCAACTCGATGTTTGATTATTTTTGAGAAAACATTAAAAAAAAATCACAACAGTGGAAAAATAAGCTTAGAAACATGCACAAGTATCACACATATCACAAAATAACACAACAAAAATAAATCATTCCCGATCAGTGGAATTCGGACACATTTGACAGTTTTAAACAGAGCGCTTTACACGGTGACGGGCAACCTAATCTGTCGGAAGACTTCGATTTTATGTATTAGGAAGAGGGATTGCGGAGTTGTTTTCAAAATAGGCGATGGGACCGATTAAATTAATAAGTTGTTGCACAGAAGCTACGGCGGCCGACGGATACCGCACGATCGGCCGAGCGGCGAATTGTTTCAAAAGTTCGAGGTTAATTATCAAAGTTTCCGGTGATTTTAGGGATAAAGCAGCCGTAATTGCCGGAGTCCATCGCGGCTTCCGGGTATTTTTTGCGCTCGGCGGCGACAATTCGACAGATCTGAATCGAATCAAACGACTCCGATCTCCGATGCCAGAGGTGGACGCGTGTGGTGGAAAATTACATTGAACAACTTTACGGAAAAAGTTTGCGAGCGTCGCAATTCGCAAACGGCAATCAAAAGTATCGAGCAAAGTCCTCAGGGGCATACTAACTTTCTTTTTCTCCGGAGCGACTGAGTCCATCGGGAAAAACAACCCGCCACCGAATCGCACAACAGCACCCGTTTGCATTCTTCGCTGACGGCGCACTGTCACGAGTCCGACACACTGACTTTAACACTTTGACATGTAAAGCGGAAAACCGAGAGTGACGCAGGAGAGGATGCAACACGATTAAAAAACAAACGCTGTCACCGCACGGGGTGAAAACATGAAAGCGAGCCGCACGCGCGGACTGCAGGCGGGCGGGGACGGGGCCAGGAAGTAATGACGGGACGAGTCTGCGGCCGACTTACAGCGGTGATATCATAGAAGACAGTTAAACTTGAGGAAAAGTGACTTACAGCTAGAGCGATCGGCGGCAGCGGAGCGGCAGGCACGACGTGTCAGGGCGGCGCGCGCTGTGCGAGTGCAGCCCGAGCGCCGCCGCGCGCGCATCGACCACCGCGCCGCCCCCGCCCTCGCCCCCCGCCTACGACGCCGCCCTCGCCCCGCTCTACCCTTCCACGCTCACCCGGAGATTTTCCCCGTTTGCGTGGACTGCTTGCTATACTACGTCCGGTCGTCATTTTGAAAACTCCTGATAAGTTTGGACCCGCGGTCGGTGGGCGAGATTAATGTCCGCTACACTTTATAAAGCTTTTCTTTACGTTTCCTACCTTTGCGTCCACTCGATAATATCAATTATAACACTTTTATACAATGCATATTTGCTAATAGACTTTTGTTTTCTTTCGCTTAAAGGTAATCTGAAAAATGTACAAAAAAAATGTCGTTATTGACAAACTTCGAATTTGATGAGAAAGAATTTTTTTGAGTTGGAAAACGTAAAAATTTATATCACTTGATATTAAAATATGTATTTATATTATTAAAAATCATTAATATGTTCTTATGTATAAACTTATTTATATATCGAGTCAATCAAACTGCATCTTAATTAAGCATGAAATAATTTAAAACTTATTTCATAAAACGCTATAATTGAAAAATATAAACATAACATAAACCAAAAGCATTTGTTTATTTTAAACTCCCTGCTAAAAAATAGGAGGTTTATCAATTTGAACGATGCAATTTTGAAATAATTACACATAATGGGTATCGGGCAACTGCTACGCTCAATCGTAGCGGCGTAGATGGTATGAAATTGTACCCATTTTCGGTTCTACGGCTCTAAGCTGGCATTTATTCCTATTGTAATAAACTGTGTTTTTACAGACAGCTGTAGTTAATATTATTCTTTCACTCGTTTTATACGAATTGGAAAGTATACCGCTGTAAAGCTTATATGTTGTTAAATAATTATAAAGTAAATAGTTTTTTTTTAATCTTTAGAATTTGAATCTTTTAAACTTATTGTTATTTGGATAAACAAATGTAATGACTGGCATAACAAAGTGAGTGGTACAAAATACTGTATTTCAAGTGGATGAATGTCTTTATTGAGTTGAGTGATAAAAGCTCTTCTTTTAATTTTGTTTGTGTAACTTGTAGTAACAACCGATGTAAATATAAAACAGGTTATAAAATAACATTGGTTTTGAGTATAAGTTTGAATGTTTGCTAGTTTGGTCAAGCAACGTAATTTTTACAAATTAGAATAACAGTTATTTAGCAATGGAAACATTTAAAAGTAATATAATTCCAATCCAAAGTCTTGTTATTCCACTATAAATATACTTTATGTACGCTGGTATTTTTTAAGACACTTTTATTTTACATGAATTTGTGAATTTTCTCAGACGACAAAGCTTGAAAAAGAGAACAACAAACACAAAAAAGTATCAATTTATTATATTAATTACGATTTAATAGTGTAAATAATATTTATAATTTGTTTTTAAGGTGTTAGCTGTCAATTCTTCGTGGAAAGACATTGTATTTTAAAAAATAAAACACAATTCATTTGTACTACTTATCAACTGATTAGTTGATAATGCTCGTGATGAGCGAAACCGGTTCTGATCATTATAAATATGTGGAAGTAGTACAAATTAATTGTGTTTTATTTTAAAAAAAAAATTATAATTTGACTGATATTTAAGTTTTTTGACGTTTAATAAGAGTAGAATTAAAAATAATGAAAAATAAAACGAAAAATATTTTTTTTCTATTACATAAACCTGTCACGTTTTAATTTTAATTGTTTAAACAATTCCCATTTTCATAAATTATTAAATATTATATGTTATTGAATGTGTGTAAAACCAATAAACCATTTTTAAGACGAGCCTAAAAATCAAGCTATGCCTGCCAAAACTTAAGAAGGGGAAATATCCATAAAGGTAAATCCCTATGGGACAATAATGTCGAAGCGCTTAAAATCTCATTTTTAAAACAAAGGCTTGACAGGAAAGTGTGCCCGCGGGGTACGAAGGCTTTTTCTGATTTTTAGATTGCATTTAGCTCCGTAAAGGATTTATACATTTTTAAGATATTAATCGTGTTTTTTCAACGTTAAAAGGTGTTTAAATAGACAGCAATAATTTTTTAGGCAGATTTTATAGCTCCAATCAAATTAATGTTTTACAAAAGACAATTTAATGAATAATTAATAAATCCTATACAATGTATATCATGAAATTCGCGAATGATATAAACGTTTCATGAATTGGAAAATTCGGAAGCGCATATAAGCGGTCATGTCATTGTGAGATCATCTTCTTCAAAAATGTACTAGTTTTTTAAGCAAATATAAAGAATTTTATACTTTATTGTGTATTTATTGATCGTGAAAAATTACGATTTCACCGAAAACAAAGACGCTGTTTGTTAACGCTAAGACGCTAGAGTTATATCAAGTATAAGCCAACGCAATGAATGTAAATATCATTTGATAATTTTGTAAAAATGATTTTTGAATAGACTATAATATTCAAATAGAAGTTTTTTATTTAGCATGAGACTCAATCATTATGCGTTTCATTTTAGATAAATGAATGCTTTAAGCACGTAAAAGATATTAGGATAAATATGCAAGTAAATATTCTTTAATCAATTGATATTACTAGAATATGATAATCAGTTACATACTGTCAAATTTGAAAATCATCAAACTATAATATATATAGTGTAATATTTGTTAATAAGTGGGAATGCCCGTCATAGATGACGGCATTAAAATTAAAATATTGAATGTCTAAAGTAGCTGTTCTTTAGTTACCATACAGACGGACTGATTGTTGTATGTTTCCCTCGGATTTGGGTCACGTCGGAACTGTGTGTATTGTTTATACACACCGCGGACGCTTAGGCAATGAGAAAATTTCATACCTACATGTCTATGCAATAATAATAAAACGTTTACATCTACGCCTACAGACGGGTCTGGGCTATTATATATAAGATTTATTCTGTTATTTTGACGGCTTATTTTTTTGTATAGAGAAGTTGAGAGTTATTTTAAGCTTTACAGGGGAAATCAAGGCACATGAAAGCAATAAGTTTAATATTTAGATGAATGTTATATTAGGTAAATAATGTGTTTTGGTAGATGGTTAACAGACTCCCGACGAAGAAATCAGAACAGTTTTGAAACATAAGGTCATAAAAATAAGCATGATACGTTGTTATTCCAAAATAATAATATCATACAGAAGATTATAATCGCTTATTCAACTCTATACTTCATTATATGCTCACTTGAGTAAATGCGCTGTATGTGAAAACTGTTCAATAGCAGTCCATGTAAAGTAATGCAAAAAATTATCAATACGTTTAATAGAAAAGTTCCCGCTACATTGTTATAGAGACATTTAATCCGGTTGGAAATTAAAGTTCATAAACAATGTAGCCTGCAAGCGTAAGGCAACATACTTGTATAATGTAACGTTTTCGACGATGTGTTGTACTTACTTTCTCAGGAAAAACTACGAATTTACGAGCATTTTGCTTAAAGATTAAACTTCTTTGAATTTACTTCGTAGACAGCATTAGCGGCTGTGATAAAATTTTCCGATTTTGTGTGAACATTTCATATCATTTAGCATATAAACTTTTATATTAGTAAAGAAATGAGTATTCTAAATTTAATTTAAAACTACAGAATTCATACGTATGGGTTTTATATCGGCATTATAATATTTTTGTATTGTAAATTATAATTTGTTTTAAAGATACTTTAATTCTGAAACAATGGGAAAGAATTTTCTCAGTCTTGGAAAGCTGCAGTAAATTAAGAATAAACCAATGACGTCACTTTGAAATACTTTTAAAGGGTATTTTCATAAATATTTGGATGGAAGAACTATTTATTGTTAGTTATTTTTAAATTTGATCGTTTCTGTAATGAATTTTTCCGGTAAAAATAATGTATTCTATTTTTACTTTTTAATTATTCTTATCTGATTAAAACAATAGCAAAATTCGTTTCAATACTTAATGGCGTCAAAAATTGTATATGAAATCTAATTTTCGGTCTAGAAGTGAATGAAAAAGATATTCTTTCTTTTAGGCCCACAGTTTCTTAAGTTAGATTTGATAGGGAGACATTTAATTTCTGTGATCCATATTATTTTTCATTATTTAGATCCTTACAAACAAACGTTAATTTCTTCAAAACTTTATGTGGTTATCATCAATCACAAGACGTCTTCTTAAAATAATTATAATATTTGTTATCTAAATATTAGTCGCGTTCGTGGTGCAGTGGTCGTTAGCTTCAGTCACTGGTTTTACGGGTTCCAATACCAGTGTGGACGGTTTCATAAATTGATTTTCCAATCATTTTTATTCAAAGACATGTTTGTGTTGTCTGAAATTTTCTCCCACCCGTACAATCCTAGAACGGGGAGTAGCGAGAGCGATAAGCTGACCACTAGTCTTGGCCTAGCTTTATTCTTATATCCCTACTCTATTTTTAAAAAGTAGATATGGTAAAAAAAGCAGTTATTCAATGGTTTAAAGAGACGATTTATGAGTTCATTTATGGAAGATTTCATGTAGGTAGCTCATTGAAAAAATAATGAAGACAAAACAATCTGGATTTCTGCTGAGACTTGCATTAAAAACGATATATTTTTATTTGATTAAAATTTTATAACTTAAGTATAATACCTCAGAGTCATAAAGTTTCTTAAGACACGTTTTTATTAATTTTAAAACAATGCACTCACCAATATAATAGTAGTAATTGAAACGATGTTGAAAGAGAAGTTTTACATACCTGAAAAAAAAGATAGTACAATTATTAGATACGTAATATTTGAGTTCTAAGGTTAAAACAAATTATTAATTGTTGCGGCGTTTAAAAAACTAAACAACAACTAAACGTGACAACTAAAAATTACTTTTTTACGACTTTAAATTGCAAAATTAATTGTGGCTACCATTTAAAAATATTGTGGGTTGCTCTGAAAGAAATGTGTGAACTATTTACGCACAGCAAAAAAACTATGCTTCGGTGTGTTTATTGACAATGCGGAAATAAATACTCAAAATATTGATAATATTTGTGTATTCGTAACGAAAAAATAATCCAATCAAACATTTCCATCGACAGTCTGCAAATATTTTCATTTGCAAAGCATTAAAAACAAGTTTCAAAAGATAGAAAAAAAAATGTATTCATTATATACATAAATTAATGAAAAAAATGCTTTTGCGTATTAAATCGATTGATGTAAATGAAGAATAATTTGTTCTATGTATATGTATCAAATGCATTATATAATCACCCTTGATGAAAAGGTTAGCCTGTTCTGGTTTTTGTGTATAATAATTGAGTTCATATATTTTTATTCTTTTTTATGAAAAAAATGGTTAATATGGCATAACGTCCTAGCACTTCAATACCAACTGAAAATATTAGCATCGTTTCTACTAGCTCTGTGGTAAAAACATTGTTGTACAGTATGTTTGAAATAGATAAAAAAGTGTTTTCATTTAAACAGATTTAATAGTAAAAGAAAAATGATCATTTTTCTTTGTATTTTTTTAAATTCACAAATTAGAATCAACGAATACGTTATAAATAAATAATTTCACGTTAAACAAAGTCTTAAGATGCTTCTCAAAGAGGCGAAATCGAGGTAAACATACGAGGCACAGTAAGTAAAACAACGAGTAAAATAACAAAGTTATCAATTTTAATTTTATATTAATTTATAAGGGTTGTCATAGAAAAAAGAGCTTTAATTATATGTTATCATATTTTTTATGTGTTTTCTTATGTTGAGATTATTATAATATGACATAATGCAAAAAGCATTGATAATTTTGTATAAAAGTTATACAAAATGTGGACACTAAAATATTTGCTAACCAACTTGTCAGAAACATTTCCAAAATATAACATCACTGTGGAATGTTGTTCCAATGCCACGTTGTTTTATATTTTTGTGGTTTAGCGTGTAGAAAATACGTGACACAGATATTTTTTAATTGAATTCATCGGACTAAAGTTTGGAAACAATTAGCACATTTTTTAAATATTTAAATTTAATTTAAGTGTAATATGGTTCATAAAAATAAATATGTATTTAAAATAAAAATAACAAGCCGCATTATTTAATTTATGTAAACACATTTTTTTTTCACTCGAAAATATCTATTTAAAGCGGGTTGGGTTCATCATCGATCTTTAGTTTCAAATTGAAGAATTTTAAGTTGATTAAAAAATATTCTGTGATTCATGTTAAGGACAATTATATTTTAAACACTAGACAAATTGCTGTTATTATTAATGCAGTCAATTAAAAATACTTCTTAAATGATATGTACAGCTGAACTAAATAAAAATTTAGTATTTCAAGGGTTTTAGCATTACGTTCAATTCAGCTGAATTTTCCATTTTAAGAAATATAATGTTTTATCAACAATATTTATTAAAAAGCGAAAGAGTGTGACTTCTATGATAGTGAAATCTTTTAATGTGAAAAGTTAGTAAAATGAAATTCTGTAATTATTATTGATAAAATTTACCTAAATAGAATTTGGAAAACATTTTAGGTGATTGAAGCATAACTATAGTAACGAACATATTCTATTAAGTTCCCGTTTACTGGAATATACTTTTTTAAACGTTGAACGCTGATTATTTATAGTTCTTCTTAAGTACAGCGGTATATTTTTATTTATACAGCCTTCAACGTTTTATATTGAAAAAAAATCAAGAAAAAACAGTTTAAATCTGTCATCGTTTTCCATCATGTTTTCAATATTCAAATGATTTTATTACTGAAGAAATTGTTTGTAAAATAGTTATTTACTTTTTTTTCCTATTAATAGATGTCACTGATGATGGATCATTTCTCTCTTTTTTTAATAATAATAAAATAAAATAAGTTTTATGATTATATTTAAAAGAAAAAAGTATATTTTCATTGAGATTTATATAACTTGTACTAAAAGTTAAAGTCAATAATAACATGTTATTATTTAATATGATTCTAAAGAAGTAAGCTTTATCTGAGAAGACCAAAATGTTTTAACGTTCAAATTACATTTTTGTTTTATTTCCGGAACGAGCAGAGCAGTTTTGTATTCTTTTTGAACCTATTTTACCGGATATCGAATCAATAATGATTCTCCACATGAACCGAGAATACAAGATATTTTTTTTTTCAAAGATTGCAGACCAAGATGAATTCTATTTTCTCTAAATACACTTATAATATAAAATCAAATATTAATCTAAGCCAGAATTGAAATGAAATGTACTTTCTTTTACTGAGAAATTCTACTTAAAAATTCTAATTCTATTAGGTTTTAATAGAAAATGTGTAATATCTCAAAGAACAGTAGGTTTACGACACGATCACGTTATCTGATTTTTCTATCGTTTGTCTTGCTAAATGAAATATTAGTATTTGTTGTGAACATAATCCACTTAATTCTCAAGTTCTTGATAAAAACACAGATTCAATCACATACTTCTAAATAGGTATACTTGGTGTAATAACAATCACTATGGACGAAGAGTGTTCATTTTTTTTCAATTATTAGTCAAGAACAGAGTAAGTTTTTATAGAATTTCTTCCCACTCATCCCATCCTAACAACGGGGTGTAGCAAATGCAATTAGCTTACCACACGTCCGGTTATAGCCCTTCTAGATATGTTAATAAAAAAATGTTTCTATGGGACGTCTTACTGTAATATCTTACACAAAAAAAACGTTTGAAAAGCGTTTAGAAAACAATCATTTTACTTTTTATTCAACTAGTTTCCTTTTCTCAAACATTATCCTATAATGAGAGATTATCTCAAATATAAATGAATTTTTTATAAGTATTCATTCATCAAAGTAAACCAAGAGAATGGTATAAACATGTTATTTTACGTGAGATATTGAAAGACTTCATCCGTCGAAGAAAGAAATATAATATTTTTAAAAAGCAATCAATACCGTGACGTCAGCAAGGTCAGTCGAGATTTTTCCGCCAAAATTTTTCTTCGGGTTTGTATCGCGTTATTCTAGTCACGATCTCTGCCGGCGCTCTCCTAAACTACACCTAATATTATCATCTACAGCCTTGTGAACTGCTCTTATTTCAAACAGTATAATGCGATCCGTTCAACCTTATTTATTGTATGAAATAAGATTTGTGTTTTGAATATATGTACATACCACTTACGTGATGTATTTGTTAATTTATTTAATAATCTGAGCCGATGCGAATGCATTGAGTGTCGTTCTAGTTAAATACTCACAGTGAATACATCAGAACGGTATTTATCTATTTTGTTTCCAAATAGTGTATGATGTTTTTGTCGTTACCAGATAAATATAAATTCTGTATAAATGTTCATGCACTACGAATGTTAGGAATGTAAATATGCATAAAACAATATTTTGTTTTAATATAACACCTTCTTTAACTTTCAGAGCTTGTTCTGATATTCTATATGTTATAGTAAATTGATTATATTTTTGTGGGTTTGATAATGAAGATAATATCAAAAAAATCAGTGAAGCTTTCTTAAATGTTGATTATTGAAGGTAAAATTTTGTAGGACTTCTTTATGAATACATTATATAATATTTATAAAACAGTGTTTGTCTAAAATATTTGAAATAATGAAGATGTGGTAAAAGATAAAGAAGAGAATAACACAATAGTCAGGTAAAACGTGAAACGATGGATTTACCTTGTTTTTACCTGAAATAAAATCAAAAATGCAAAACAATCTTGCTTCTAACGTTTATTATATTATTCGATTTTCTTTTACCGATCTTTGAAACACTTATTGACGAGCCATCACCGGCTATGAACACACAAATAGAATTCTCTTTTTGTACTGTTTCACTGTTTACAATTTCTCTTGTGCGAGGTTTCTCCTGCGATTCTTTCAACGCGGCGATGAATAAAAAAAGCCTTAACCCGGACGCAAAACGCCCCAAGTGAACGAAAATTGTTGGCCGCTTACGCCGTTTCAGTTATGCGAAATTATCTCGACCTTCTCGGCGCAACTTCGATGTAAATGCAATCGCTTTCAAATACCGAAACTTTTAAATTCAAAATGTATTATTCGTTCTGTCTATATTGTTAAACAAAAAACTTCAAAACACCATTTTTCAGTTGTCATATTTTTAGTTTCTCCATTTATTTCACATTTTGCTTGATTCTTATAATGTTTTACTTCTTGAAGGTAACGTTTAATCTTTCAAGAATTTCAGAAACTTATGTGCGACACAGATGAGTGCGTCGTGTTTAAGGAAGCTTTTGTGTGTAGCTCCTAGCGATTATGAGAAAAGCAGAAAAAGCTTTCGAATTCATGCGAAGATTTAAAATATATAAATTAGTCACGTCGTGATGTCTCATGACACCGAGTATACAGCTGTGTTAAGCCAAGATGTGTATCAAGCACATTCGTATAAATACAATATGTTATGCATAAGAAAACGCTTCATTCTAATAATTCATGGCATTATTTATACGACTTGTGAAAACCTTTTGCAGACACCTGCCACGGGGAGAAATATTTACAGCGCAAGTAATGCCTCGAATTCTTATAGAGCTTAAAATTCTACCACAAAAACGCGTTAAATATCTCAAACTTGAATGTCATCATAATACAAGCTTGTTGGAATTGTATTCAGATTATATTAAATAACAGACAAGAGAAGAAGAGCGCGGAAAAAATAATAATATTTGGAAAGATTCAGTCGCGGTGGGCTAGGCAAGGAAAAACGCTCGCACAAGAGAGAGAAGAAGACGACCATTTGGAATGCAAATATTGTAGTGCCGTGTGGCAAACAAAGTTTCGTAGTGAAGCGATAGGCAAAAGGGGAGGTTTTGGGGCGGTGGCATCCGACGTCGTGCGGGAGACGCTACCTGGCGCCGGCCTGCCCGAGAGCGACATCTATTATAATTATTATCTACGCTCAAGTTATGGCGGGTTTTTTTTTAATTTTATCATTAATTTATCACGCATTTCTTTCAATGCCTATTAAGAGATTACATCAAAATTATTGATTTAACTAAAGTAACATTACATACTTTCTAGGAATAATAATCACTTTTAAGTTGTTAACTGTCAATTCTTGGTGGAAAGCCATTAATATTAAAAAAAAAAGAAAACATAATTTGTTCGTACTATTTCCACATGTTAATAATGATCAATACCTATTTTGCTCATTATCAGCATTATTATAGTAGTATTTCTAGTGCAAGTAGTACAAAACAAATTGTGTTTTGTTTAAAAAAAAGTTATCATAATATTAATTATTATATGAATCCATTTACAAAAAATGATAAAATTTGTAAAGATTGTAGGATACATTAAACATAAAATTATCCATATTCTCTGTAATCATAAATGAAAAAAAGTTTCTTATCTAATTCTAGCACCTTCTATTTTTTCTTTCATAAAATATTTACAGTTAATGCCAGTTGTGTTTGATTGTTCAATGTTTATCTTCTTCTCATTAAATGTATTTTTACTTTTGCCTATTTTTTGATGATTTCCATAGTTTTGTAAGGCAGCTCAATGGTATCATACTTTAAGTACCGGGTGATTTAATTGCTTCCTGTAGTATTACAGAAATAAACACTTTTTGTTAAATCTGTCAGAATTCACGTCAAAAGTTTTTTCTTATTCAGTATGAACAGTTAAATAAATATGAATTTTCTATTCAGAGTCGAATCACCTTTTTTAGACAGCACACAAATTTTTAAATTAAAATTATTTCAATTTGGAGAAGATCCAAAGTGATAAAAGTTAAAACGAAAACATATCCGAAGATACCAAATCACTGCGTTTATTTCCAATTAGAAGAGTAACATACTAAGGCATCTCTTCTGTTTAATTCGTTACGCTGGAAAAGTAAAATTTTCACCTGACTGGAAACTTATTTTTCGGAAATTATTTTCGTTGTTTGCACTCTGGTAATTCAGTTGCGATTATTGAATTACCCCCCCCCAACCGTTAGGAGTGTAAGTTTTCTTAACGTGGTGAGCGAAAGAAATGTTGATTAGTGCCAATTTAACGTATTTCTTCTAATTAGTAACAAAAGATTTCATTGATTACTAACAAAATTGAAAAGACGTTTTATAAATAGTATTTGAAAAAATAAAAAGTGATTAGTGATTGTCAAGGTTCTTTAATTAGTATTATTTATTAAACTTAACTTTAACACTATTAAATAAAATATATTTTTTTTAATATTAGTGTAGGTAAGGGTTTCATTGATCTAACATTCATTTTAAAATGATATAAGAGAAAAAATAATGAAAGAAAGAGAGTTAAATATTTATCTTTTATATTATTATGTTACGATTTTGCTTGCTTTGTACATTTATATAAGCATTTTTAATGTAAATTGTTGAATAATTTTTATATTTTATTAATAACAATTTTTTTTAATATTTATCCTGAGACACTATCACATATGATTTATTGACATCAGATATATATATATTATTTCAGGTAGGTCTAACTGTAGATGATAAAATAGTGTGTTTTTTTGATAATAATGTTAAATTAATAAATTATAATTCTAATAAATATTGTCAAATTAACATCTTTTTAGAGTCTAGACTCTATTTTATCTGGTTTATGTTTTATATACTTGATAACATACGAAAATTTTTTTTCCAACAGAAAAATATAAATATCAATAAAATGCTTGTCTTAAAGGTAGAGAAAATGTTAGTTTTAAAATATTTAAATATTGTTCTATAGTATATTGAGCCCGTTGCTCTATTTCTGAAGAAGGACATACATTTAAATGAGGTGCTGACCATGAACTACATTTAAATAAAATTATCATTTATTTTATAAACATTTCAATAGATTTTTTTGATAATAGAATCTGAAAAAAGATACAGATGTCTTTTAGAGGTCAAAGAAGATCATGGGCTAGACAAGTAAAACACTTCTTTAGTCAGACATACACCGAAAGATTTCGCAAGATTTCAAAATAAACATAATTTTAACACTGCATTTGATTGAATAGCATCTTAAAGTGGTATGTTTAGAAAAATTTAGCTTATGTATCCTCGATCGATTATTTTAAAGAAATTATTATTATTTACTGGTACTGATTTAAATTCGAGACAGTGTAGTAATGATTAGAAATTTTCATAGTTTTGGTGTGAAATAAAATCCTGTATTTACTGAAAATCGATATAATTTAGTAACACAACTAATAAAGCGATAAGGCACACCATTTTTAATATCCCTAGTTTTTAAATAACAATTTTTTTGATGATTTTATAATAAATTAACTAAAATCTTATATTCATAAACAAAGGTTCGCATTTTTCTAGTCAGAATTTTAATTCAGCTTAGGTCATAATTTTTATTACATTTGTAAGAATTAAAATTAAATGGTCATAATGAATCGGTCAGAATTACAGAGGGCAGAATAAATAATTTATCGTCAGTATTTCTAACCTAACCTAACATTTTATTCTGACCGTGTAATAATTTTATTCAGACAATTCATATTCTTATTCTGACCAAATACTGAATTTTATACTGACCAAAAGTTGATTCGAATTCTGATTGATTTAAATTCAGAAAATTTAGTCCATAAATAGATACAGTAAATTAGATCCAAAATTAATTTTTGCATGATTATACGTATCGACAAAAAAAAGATTGAGATGTGAGTGTTTATTTGACACGTATGTATAAACAGGAATCGTTGGGTTACATTGGAGTTCTCATAAACTTGCTAATTGTGTTTTTTAACCATATCCACTCCCTACTTGCAGTATATAGACACCACACGGTGCCTCTCAGATTCTCTGTTCTCCACCAGTTTCTCTGTTTGTATTGTCAGTTGTACTTATTCAACGAAATCTACAGTATGAGTAAGTTTTATAACACATTTTGATATCACAGTTCCAAAGAGAAACAGTTAAAAAATGTGGAGTTTTGAGTAAGAATGAGTAAATTCTGTGTTTATGATTACTTAAGATCCAAACTACAAAAATCATATGAAAATCTCTGAAAACTCTTATTATTATCATTAGAAAAAAATAAGAACATTTTTAAGATGATATTGTAAATATTTTTTCTAGATATTCTTAGAATTAAATTAAAATTGACAAAAAAAGGTGTACAGCAGAAGATTAAGCCTGCCTAAAATTTTGTTTACTAATTATCTCAGAACTGTGTTTCATGGACATTTCATATTAGGCGAATGAAAGCTAGCGTCGACAAAAAAGTAGTAAGAAATAAATTTTTGTTTTCATTTTATAAGTATATTACGTGGTTAACTGATATGTTAGTTGATAATCGGTTAACACTACGAGAATGCAATAGATTGGTTGAATACAAACGTAAGAAAACTGTTATAAATAAACGTACATGTAAGCAATAATTATTCTGTCAGCATCTAAATACTCAGGTGAAAGGTGATTTTTTAATGAGACCGTATAATACTCAAATGCAAATTTTTACTATAGTTTGGTTTTAATTACAACAAGGTCTTCAATTCAGTGGATGGCCTCACCAATTTTATCCTTCGCAGTATGGCAGAGTGCCATGGAGAGTAAGTATTGTAAGGGATCCCTATTTACATTAACATAAATTAGAAGGGTCGGGACAAGGTACTAGGTCCTCACAATGCCCGGCAAGATTCGGCACTGACATTATGAATGTTATAATATATTATGGTCTCCTTAGCGTAGTATTTATTACTCGCACTTGGTACTCACAAACTGGATTTAGGCCGTGTTAAGAGCCCGTCTGGTAGTTTAAGTTCAAAAGTGTAAATAATGGTTTATGCGAAATGTGAAGGGACGGAGACAAATTCAACTATCACAGCTTAACGATTAACTGCGTAAAGGTTGTGTTATATTGCGTAATTGCTTTTATTAATTACGCACGTATTATTATTAAATTACAGATAGTTAATTTGTTTGTTTAGTTAATAATATGATGGTTATTTCATTATGTGAATTCCTGTATATTGTTTTAAAATTTATCAGCTTGGTAAATAATTGAAAATGTATGCTTTTGAGATTTCAAAATCAATTTTTTACTACAATTTTTGTACTGAGCTTAGATTTTCTGCTTTGTTTTTTTTTATCAAGGGATGTGACTTATCATGTTTACTGACTTTTCAATGCCAGTAAAATATAGAATTTGTTTAATATGAACTATCTTAAGATGAATTATTTACTTTCGTTTCAATAAAATTAGTGTAGGTTATTAGTGCAGCTGAATTTATAAATTAAAAATCACTACCTTAAATTATATTACTTGAAAAGTAATTTACGTTATACCCGACTTACACTGGACGCATCTTGTAGAGTATAACCTCAACCGTTTCAATTTCAACTCTGATCTGATATTTTCTATCGAATTGATTGTCAGTGTTTCAGAGCACTAAATGTGAGCTAATTAATCTTCATTAATTTACAGACAGTATTATCATTAAGTAAGAGTATGTTATTTAATTTTGCAGAACATAAGTTTAAATATAAGACTATTTTTATTTAAGTCATGTAAACTCCTCTTGTAAAAATAATAAAAAAACTCACTCGAAGTGAAAATAGTAGTGCTAACACGTGTATCATAATATAAACCAGACCATGCAAAATTAGCGAGGGAAGTGAATAAAAAATAATGGCGTTCTCAGGCCGTCTAAAAAGTGTACCTTTTTCCGGTGTGGCGTACCCACTAAGCCTCTGTTATATCCGGTCCTAGTGAGACCGTTGTGTTTCACGCATAAAACAGTACTGCATCATCGCGCACTTAAAACTTACGAGGTAGGATAAGTGGCGTGCCCCCTTGGGGGGTAGACGGAGTTACAACAGTGACGCGACAAAAAAATTCGCGTCGATTGCGCGATTTTGTTACTTGGAAAATGTGGCAGATGGTGAACATTTTTTCTTGATCGAGCAGGAAACGTCACGGTAAATTTTTGAAAAGTAATTTTTCTTTCGATGCAATTTAAATTATAAAATCTAATTTAAATAGAAAATACACTATTTCGTTGTTTTCAGATTGGTTTATTTTCACAAAAAGACTGTTGATGTATCATTAGTTCAGATAATCTTCCGTTACGTAAAATCAATTCTGAAGTAATACTACCGCTTAAATTAAGGTATTAGATTAAAATATAAAATACTCCCTGAAGATAATATTTTGCAATTCGCTTAAAAAGGCCCACATAAACATACTTGACGTAAGTCAGTTAAATATGGTCGAGGGATAATTGCGACAACTAGGTTACTGTCATCTGTATGTATATATTTCATTTTGCTCCACCCTCTTGTTATGAAATATTTTTGGGTAAAATCTCCACAGCAAATAAACATTGTCCATCATCGACACTTTAACGTGTCCAACCGTACTTCTTATTAAAATTTGTGATAAACAGATACAAAAACTTGCCAAAGTAATAGGTTAATATTATATTTTACATAAAGATTTATCTTTTAAATTGGACGAATCTTGATTAATAATAAAATTAATATGAAAATTTGTAAGTTACAAAATGATTTTTTTTAAGGCAATTGTCTTTCACAGTGAGCAGTTTATGAAATAGTTTTAAAGTAATCGTCCAAGCTCTGTTTACAGATATAATAGGGTAAATTTATGCCAATCATAACGTTCATAGTAGAAGCGTAGACATTAAACAATAATATATAGATTAAAAAACACATTGTGAAATGTGTGTGTACTCATGTTGGATATAAGCTGATGCTATATGATCACGAACATCAAGAATGAAACGGTCTTTCAAATAATTAAAAATAGTGGATTAAATAAACGAAAAAACTTTGGCCATATTATGTGACACGACAAGACGGATCAACTTCTATGTCTTATTATTAAAATCGAGATTTTTGGAAAGTAAAGTGTTTGCAGGAAATTAAAGTAGATCAGGAATGGTTCTCCTACAAAACTTTTGTCTTGTCTAGGCCTGTATTCAGATAAAAAAAAACTACATCATTGCTGACACTTAAAAGTAGCTATAGCATTAAAAAGAAGAAGAATTTTAGTAGAAAAGTTATTGTTATTTAAATACTCCACCTACATCCCGTTTTATGTTTGAGAAACAATGATAATTTCACAAATGTCGATAAGATTGCTTAAATAACAGGTCGTAATTCTATCGAATTATCAGTGTATGAACAGGTATTTATATTCAATCATTAGAGCCATTGATCAGAAACACAATTATAATTTGAGAATTTTTGGTGTGTCACTATTTGGCCACTTTATTGGTATGCTAATCCAAAAAAGATATTATTTTTACACTATTATATAATAAAATAAGTCTGGAAATGCAATATAAATGAATAAAAATAGTTAATAAATAATCTTCGATCGTGAATACGCATATTTTATCTAAATAAATTTATAAAACCTGCTGTCTATGTAAGAAATATTGTCTAAATGTTGATTATTTAGCTAGAATCGGTATCAATCAACTATAAAGATGTTCTTCTAATTTTTAGACTTTATCGGTAGAAATAAAATAAATTTTACAATACGTATTCTGTGTAATACCTTGTTGTATCACCTGAGTTGCCATCCCTTAAGTGTGCCAAACCCTTTTTGTTTTGGGGCTCTGAAGACATTTCGTTTTTTTTCGGTAGACTGGCCTATTAGCAACGCGTGGACAAGCCACCTGAGTCCCCCTATTATGACCGGATAATACCAGATTAATGAACGTGCTTGCGGATACTCGTAAAACGACGGATAAAATGTAGCAAAATTTCATATCCCCGATCCCGCACAGTAAACTATGTCATAGTTTAGTTTAAACCTTCCGTAGAGTTTTAGATACATGAATTTGGCATGAAATATAATAATTTCTTTCCAATTTGAAACTTTTTAAAGTATAAGATAACGTTAATATGAAGCAATAATAATGACATTTATATAAATTCAATAGTAGCATGTTATTACCGTTCATAGTTTTGTATAATAAAACAATCGATTTTTTATTATTATATACGTACTATTTTCAAAACGGAAACATATATTGCTTAACCAATGTTCTAAAATATTTAAAACTTATACAAAAACATTTTTAGTCTTTCAATTATTACGTACAATCCAGATTCAATTATTCAGCAATTTCATGACTTTGAGTATATGGTTTAACCTGAACTAACAGTCAGCAAATGGTTTATATCGTTTGTATATCAAAGATTTTATTTTGGTGATATTAATTATATGAACTCTGTGAATTATTTGAATTATTACAAATGAAGCTGTATATCGTTTGATTGACTTGCAAAATATGCAACTACAAAAGGGAAGGAAATGAATGAACATATATTTATCAAGATTCAAACGATTTTTTGCAGGCGTAAAAAAATCAAAAATAACTTGTTTTTCATCCATAGTTGAAATGTTAAAAAAGTTTTATGTTTTCAAAGAAAATAGGTTAGAAAATTTCTAGCGCAAAAGGCTGATTTATTATCGCATAGTATTGCAGAAAACTTTGGCAATAATTAAGAAAGATACAAGAATAAGTCTTTATAATATGAAAACACAAGGTTCGTCGATATTACTTTTGAAATCACCTCGTTTTTCACACCAACACGTGCCGTAGGAGGACGAGAGCCTATAAACTGATTATATACCTCTAAAGTGGATCGAGCGAGGCGACAATCTAAGACATTGGCGTGAAAAAATTAATCGAAGGTTTTACATCGGGACAGGACAGGGCGAGGAAGGAGGCGTCGAAAAGAGACGTCGGAGGGCGGGAGGCTTTGCCCCGGCATTGTGCCGCAGGGCGGATGTAGATGAGCCTCTTGTACGTTTAACAACAAACACAAAAGTCCTTACATAAATCTTGTCTCCGGCGCAAAACTCCGAGGGCGGCGGAGCGGGAGAAAACCGCCGCCACCTATTCCTGCCTACACTGCTCCGAATATTTTTCGCACAACTATTTGTAGCTTTTGTAAGGAAACACACGGCGTAGATATATCTTTGTTTACGAGCTCGTACGACGGTAGACTTTGGCTGAGCCGCGAATACTTGCAGTAGTTGTAATTTGTGTGTCCCGCTCTCAGGCTGCTATGGGAATACCTTTCGAGTGAATGAGATAGTTTTACGACGCCTTAAACGAAAGTCGCGCACTTTTAATCAAATACCGGATGAAATTTGTCAGATAAATTAAAAGTGCCGAAAGTTATTTCGTCGTTAACTCACTGATAGTCGATTTCGATTCCATAGCTGTTCTTACGTTGCGAGGAAACTGTTTTGAATATTTAAGTATTTTTAACCGTTGAAATTTAGCAGTATTCTTACTGAACTAAAACGGTACCTAAAAAAGTTTACTTAAACACTTTTTATTACTCTTGTAGAGAACTAGTATTTTTAAATAATTGTTAAATAATGTTTTTGAATTATTGTACCGTTCATTTTATCACATTAATAATAAGATAAATTTTGTATGGTAGTTATGAATATATTCATTTAGAAACAAGTCCATGTCTCTTATCATTTATTTAATTTTGATTATTGATAATAAAGTACAATAAAATATTATGTGCATACACTTAATAATGGCTAAGGCATTTTTAAAAAAATAACTGATGATTGCATGTCTTGTAGTCAAATTTAGTTATATAATTGGGAACTTGATAAAACATCCAAAAGTTCATCAATGTTTGTAATATACTGGAATATAAATAAAAATATGTTATATTTATGTACTCTGGCATATTACGCATGTTTTAGTATTGATACTCTCATTAAAAACCGTATGTTTTTGTAAAGAAATTTAAATTGACATTAGCTCAATCGCGTAGAATGAAGATTCAAGAAAACCTAATGGTGCTCACTATCCGTCCAGAGCTTGTTTAATTTTAAGCATTATTAAATAGAATGTAACGCTTCTAACGACACCGTTCAATCAAAGTCTCAAATACAATTACAACGAGCGCTCCGTTTATTTGGCCCGTTGGACGGGATTTATTTCATCATTGTAAATAATTGGGATCAAGTGAGAGCCGGGTTCTTGTCCCCCTCGTTCTGTGCCCCGTCCCCGCCGCCGCTATCCCGCAGGAAGGCTGTGTCTACCGACTGGAATGTAAACATTGCCATTATTCGCGTCTTTAACAAATTAAATTCCATCCCACTTAGTGCCATCTTTCGGCGCTCGTTACAGCTAAGTTTTCCGCGGAGGCTGTGTGGAGGTGCAAACTTTCATATTCGGAAATTAAAACAAGGTGTTTAACTTTGTTAAAGAAAAAGAACGTAATTCGACGCTGATTTGGAGAGGCAGTCTGGAGACTGCGAGAAAATGTTAATGAAGTATACTTTTTACTTCACTCAATTCTCTTATTTGAAGGAAGAAGAGCGAAGTTTTCACGAGGAAACAATTTGAATGTATGCACTTAAATTGTTCAAAAAACAAAAAAAAACTTTTGACTTATTTTTAAATGCCATCCATCACAAATAATCTCTAAAACAATTTTGTCTTACACTTCAAATATTTGGACGCTCATAAAACTCACAAAAATTGAGATAGCATCTATGATAAACAACGGTTGTTAATGTAATTGTTTAACACCAATTTGGTGTTAGTTACTTTATTATTGCACTTTATTGTATCCAAGTAAGTATTAATTTGTTCAATTTTTTTGACATAAAATAAAGACAAGATAGAATATGAAAATCTTAATTTTATATTAAAAATTCATTAACGCAAATAAATAGACGATCTATGGAAAATATTATGTGGTGTGTAAAAAATATTAATGGCTTTAAGAAATACTCTACTGTTCTTCGTTTCATAAAAATATGTTTTTTTATCCATTCCCTCTGCTATTGTGAAACTTTAAGATTGCTAACGAGTTTTATGCAAAGTATTAAACGATTTATAACTAGTTGTAAGCCAGTCTCTTTTCCTTCCTTGAAGACAAAGTGATGAATGAATAAGTGACGTAAGTTAAGGACGCCATGTAAACTTACAGCTTCATCAACGCCCAATTTTTAGGATTGGTTAAAATATAATAAAACACACCACAACCATTTATCTCTTAACTACTGAATTAAGTATGGCAGAGGATAGTAAAGAATATATATATTTTTTTTAATCAACTGAAATTTAGTGTCAGGTATGCTTTATTTTTACAGTTACCTTTGTAAATCTATTAAACAGTTTTAAAAAATAATAAAATGACTTCATTTAAGCTTTGTATACTATTTATAATAATAGAAGTGCATTACTGTAGTGGTCACCGGCCAAAGAAACCCCCAAGAGTACCGGAAGTGAAGAGCTTCTACTTAACGGACACTACGGTCGTACGAGATAAGCTTTGACTACCTTTTATCTGGCGAGAGCCTTAAAAGCTTTCTTTACACAAAAATACAATCAAATTGAATACAAAATCACAGACTATGTTCATGGATGTAGAGAATTCTTTAAAGTGAGTATATTTGGTTTTAATTTCCTCTATGTAATAATAAATTACTAAAGGTATCTATCATAGTTCTCAGCAACAAATATAACCAACATATTTAAATTAATACCAGAAATGTGAAATATACTGAACAAATTGATGTCAAAGATAAGAATAAAAATAAATAAAGAATGTTAATCAAATTAAGAAATCTAACTTAGAATTATGCATTCAACGATAAATAACAATTATTATTTAATAAAATCAAAACCAAATGCCATTTTTATTTCAACTTCATGGCAGTTATACGAACGATAAACAATAAAAATAAAAATGATCTTTTTCAAATAACAGCTTTGAAAGTCAGCATTTTTTTGTAATGTGTGTTTTTATTTCATTCAAATAAACTTATTTCTTCATTCGTTAGGTGCGCTATGCGTCTGCAACATTTCCATATCAGTTCCTTAAGATCTAGCGCAAGTTATGATACCCTTGAAAAAATACACGCTGTTGAAAAAATAATACCCAACCGAAAGAATAACAACTTTTATTTCTGTGAAAAAAAACAAGAAATATTTTTGAATAAGCAAGTATGTAGTGTACATATAATGTCGTACAACTTATTGTTATGTAAATAAAATATATAAAAATTAACAAATTAAAAAAACTTGAAACAATATTTACTTTAGAAAATGTTTTTATTTTTGTGTTTTTAATGAGATTGAACAATACTATGTGATAAATTTAAGTCATCAAAGTCGACCAATTGAAGCTAGTGTTAAATTGAAGTCTTGCTGCATTTTTTTTGTAAAATCATTGATAACTTTTTATATCCTCACACTAAACATTAAAAATACAATAAATTGAATATAGAAATATACCTTAATTTATTGAAAACAATTGTGACGTTTGAAACTATCTCGAAAAAGACTGAAAGTCAATACATTGGTAAGTTTCCAGTAATGAATTAAGAAAAATATATTTATTTTTAAGATTTCAGCAATAATCTAAATAAATGTGTTATGAAAATTTTGTTATGTTGCTCATAATGAAAATCATGTGGACATCAAATTAACTTATTATTTGCAAACACGGCACACTTTTTGCAAAGTGTATTTTTCTTTACAAAATGACATTCAAGATAAATTTTAAAATTTTTATGGAACGAGTCGTGTTTGTAAATAATACCCTCAAATGGAGTAAAATGTAGAGTCAAGAAGCTTTTAAATGAAATCAGACGTAATAAAGTTACTCAACCTTTGATTTTTAGGGAACATTCTGATATAAACGTTTAAGAGTCAACTGATTGATTTTCAATTAACTCTATGTTTTCAAAATGAGGTTAGGCAGAAAAGAATGAATTAAAAATTAGCCGTGATTTTCGATAAAATTTCATAACAGTTTTTGTAGATTTGGGTTAAGTGAAATAAAATACAAGGTATTCTTTGTTCACCATGTACGACATGCGTGCCTGCATTCTATTAGATTCTTTGGTGGGATTCTCAAATAAATGTATGAGCAAACGTCCTTTTTATGAGACCAGCGCAGTAATAGAAACTTTCAGGAAAATATTATGAAAATAACTGCGTCAGCTATCGTTCCTTTAGCTACCAAGCTGTGAGTTAACACTAAACGTTAAGTGCGCTGCATTTTTTTATGGCTAGAATTATTTTAATATGAATGCGCCAGAGAAACGTGGCATTACAACTGTAAGTTCAAATATTTTGTATACTATCTGTATAATGCGAACCATTGAAAGATTTTTTTACCATATTTCTCTAAGAAGGAAATCACAACATAAAATTTTACTGGTTTTAAGTCAGTCACTGGATACTACTTTAAAATATTATAAAATTATAATTGAGTTAACTCATGAAGTTTGAAAAGAATTAATTCTTGACCAATCGCTGTCTATTCACTTCAATGTTAAATACCATTTGGTACAAATTTAAAAATTGATATCAATTTACCAACGGTATAAATATTACAAGACTTAAGTTCATTAATTATGATTGAAATAAATAACTGTTAAATATCTATTGCATACAATTTATGTATTTATGTATTTATTGTAAATTTAAAAAAAATTTAAATGCATTGCATTACAGCTGACGCTAATGCGCCATGCATTACACAAACATGACAACAGAAACAATAATATCTACAATAATAATAATGAAAACAATAATACTAATAAAAACAACATGTAATGAAAATAAAAACAGTTTTTAAATTATAAGATACAAAAAAATACAAGACATTGTTAATTTACAAGGAACTAATATTTTAATTATTATAATTTTTTAAAATTATTGATTTTTAACACCAATAATGACTTATATAGTCGTTCTTTTTTTCTTTCCGAATTGACATAGTTACATCGTTTAGAGTCTGTGAAGCAAGCTCTCAGTTTATTGGTAATTTTTATTTCTAAGTTATGCGCAGACTGAGTCTTTTTTTCTTTTTGCATGTATTTTACTTACATACTGTATTTATGAATATTCTATCAGCTAAAAGCATTCATTAGTTAAAAAAATTCAAAAAACCACTTATAAAAACTGGTAGTGGGTGTTTTTCACCGGGGAATTGTTAGTAAAGTCATAAACTTGAAGAATTTATTTTGACCTGCCAAGACCCTGACTGATTTTCGAGATAAGTGACTGCATTCGTCTTCTTCCGTTTGGTTGCATACACAATCTTGAACCTTTTTTAATTGCTTTTTCTAAAAAAAATTAAACAAATTTTCTTAATAGTTGTTTATATATAACTCTGATTTTTGTCTTTTCTTTCTAACACAAAGAGATTGATTTCAGTTTTAAGCGTCAGAATCACAAGAATAAACTTTTGTTTTTTATAAAAAAGACACTTTATACAAATTGAATAATCGGCAATAAATTATTAGTGTACGAAATGAAAATTGATTGCAACTATTGCAATGACGTTCTGGAATGAGTATTCCCTAGCCCAATCAGGTGAACATAGCGCGTAAGGAGGTGTAATTATAAAGTTTTCCGACGCAAGTACGTAGAGGCGAGCAAGTACTGAACTGACGTCGGATGGTGAACGGCTGCTACTGACGCCCGCCTTGCCGGATGATGGATCGGCGAGAACTCATAATATACTTCTCTGCGTACATATATGCTACCCTGGTACTCGCATTCACATATAAAACAGACATACTTAAACGGGCCGTACTTGTTCTACATGCACTGCTATTTAAGTATATATATTTATACATTTATAGAACCTAAATTATATTTCATTTTATTATATAATCTTAACTTATTAATCACATACCCATTGCAGAATCAAAAAAATTGCAATTTTAAATATTTTGCTGATGTTTTATGACGATTATTTAATCGTAAAACTTTCATTCGTTTCAAGGAGTGTGTGAGAATACAATATTCAAGTCAAGAAGCAAATGTTACAGTCCCTGTATAGCCAATTTCGTATATGTAAAAGAAAAGAATTTGTGCAATTAAATATCCCTTCCACATGTAGCATATATTATTATAAATGAAGGGCAGTGAAATCAATTAGTTTACCGAAAGTCCAAACTATTCTTATTTTCTATATAAATAAAGGTAGGCATTTGAATAAAAACTATTTTTTACTGAAATGTTTCGTTAAGACCATGTTGAATTTTATATATATGATATAAACAAATTATAATGAGAGACGAACTATTGGTTGGAGATAGTAGCCTTGCTTAGGCTGACATTTCACGTGGTGTCGCCTGAACACGAATGGACTCCAAACTTCTCCATCATATTGCATAATATCATTACTATACCCGACTCGGCGTGACCCGGTAACGCAGGACACTGCGGATAGATTAGGAAGTCGGTGATGGATATTACCATTATGAATACTGGTTTAAGGCTGAAGATAAATAATTTCCGCTGGGCTCGACAATGTATAAAAATGGCGGCAGTCAACCTTTGATAGGAAAAAACAACAATAGGAGGATAATATGTTGTCATACTTAACAAAATACAGAAAACATAGGTGTTTAAATAAAAAGATATTTATGAAATATAAATTTGACTAAATATGATATTAAGTTCACTGTCAATTTTACCATGACTTATTTGTGAGTTTTTATAATTGAAATTTTTGACTTGTTTAATTTATATTGTTTAGGTAAATTGAGTTGAACATATTTATTTTAACGTTTTGAATATAACAAAAACATGAACAGAGTACACTTAAAACATGAAACGATTGATGTTTTATGGATTTGTTGACGACTTATTTCACATATCAAATCATACAATATAACAAAATTTTGCAGCTTAAGTTTACGAATCATTGATTTAATATTATTTTACACTTTTTAAAATACAAAAATTTAAGCGCTTGATAATATACTGCAGTCAAAAATGTTCAACGAAAACGTATATAAAGTTTAAGCGTTATTTTATGATTATTTTTATAAAGTGTCACGGCACTCCGTTGAAGAAGCTACGTAATTGATAAATCGCTGTTGAATATGCATGCAGGTCTCATTGTCACGCCTCCCGATGGTGGAAATGCTGCGTGTAATTGAATCGTAAGGCTTTATTAGCATACAGATTGTCTGCGATTCTTTTGGACCAGGTGAGGGTTCTTGAGGTTATTCAGTTACTCTCAAAGATTTTTCGGATATCCGAACATAATTACTGCATATTAATTTGGATAAACGTTTTTTAACCATCTAGCATTCACAATGGAGATTTAATGTTATTTTATCCCTCAACCTTTTCTTTCGAGAAAGTAAGAATATAACAATGGCTCTAGGAAAAGACTACTTATTATTTGTTCGCTTTCTTCATACTTCATTTAAATGATTGGGCAGGCAACCGATAGGAAAGAATAAAGACTTAATCAATTTTAATATTCATGAATCGATACATAAAAATGCTCTTGTTTAATTTGTAAAACAGATTTTTATTTAAAATATATTTAAAAATATGTTTTAATTAAAGAAAAATTTTCTCATCTCAAGGAGGAGTGAAAAAGTCACATATTTAACAGCAGAGGCAAAATGCACTTGCTCTTGATTTTAAATGAGAAAATAAGTGGCGCAATTGAGGATAATGATAAAGTAACCAGCCTACTTATTCAGCATATTAGTGTACTCAGTCGTCGTTAAAAAATCAATTTGAATTTCACATTGATATGTCATGTATAATTTATTTTTTATTTATAAAATACAATAAAGCGTTTAGATTAATATCTAATTGATTGAATATTAAAATTCGCCAAATGATTGATGATTATTAGCTGCATTATGTATTATATAAGATTTCAACTATTTTTTTACTTATACATATTCACTTAGAATTGTTGTTCAATTCATGAGAATATACAGTTTTAAGTGGACTATAAATGCAATGCATCTAATTCTCACGGGGAGTAGCTAGAGCGATTAGCTAACGACTAGTCCTCTCCTTGCCTTATCCTTCGATACCTACACTCTTCGAAAAGGTTGAGCAACTGAGTAACAAGCAGTTCTCATAGAAAAATTCTGTTGAGATACCTCTATTAGGAGGCCATATGCCCCACGTTGGGACCGGATGTGGATTAAAAAAAAATGCTGACATTTTGCAAAAGGCAATGTCGTTCTATAAAAAAAAATCATAAGAATAAAAACACACTAGACAACTTTAAGTTGTTCATAAAATATATAAAAATATGTTGATTTGAAAAAATAAACATATAATATAACGATATCAAAAAGCTTTATTTAAAGCTCAATGTATTATGTGCATTTTTGTATGAAAAAGAGTTTTAATACGCATAACATTTTTATATATGAAAAATGCCTTCATAATGTTGCTATCGGGAGAGTTATATAGAAAAATAGACAACCAATACTCAGCAAATATAGATGAAGCATACTTTTAATGAAGAAACTTGGATTAGATATCGATTAATCAAAAATTAAGACCGCTTGATTAAATTTAAACAATGAATGATCCGGGAGTTTTTAAATTAAAGTGAAAACAAACAGTCACGCGACGTCTTTTCTTATCTGTAGTAACAGAGGCGTTCGAAAATCCATTTTGGTGTGGGGGCATAAATTCGCGTCAAGCGATAGGTATGCCGTATTTGTATCAGCCAAAGATATGTTTTCGAACTATGTAAGCGGCTAACCAAAACTTCTTGCTAACTTCGGCCGCTAGGGATCTCGCTTGTGAAACCTACTGCCACACTCAATACTAACTACAGCCCTTACAGTGAGGAATGAAAGCCTTAAAAACTTAGAATCTAAGTTTCGCTTTTTATAAGTCTAACAATAACAAATTTTTGGGAGAGCATCGATAAAATACAAAGAAATAAGTTAAAGTTCTTTTACGGAGTGGTGTCGAAATTATTTAATGATAAGTAATTTGAAAATAAAAACTTTATTTCAAAAAAACTTGGTAAAGCATTTTTGATTTCATTTCACTTTAACAGGAGAATGTTTGCAGTGTTTGCTGTGGCTTAGAATTATTATGAGGTACATTTTATTTTGACACGCTAATGTAAGAAAAAAAGTTTTAAAGATTTTTATTTTTGACTTATTGTAAAATAAAAATATATTGTTATAATTTCATTCAAAAATAAATAGCATTTATGCTGATTTGGTAAGAGTAACGGAAGCTGCTAGTGCTCGTTTCAACAGCGATAAAAATAAATATAAAACATCAAAAAATTAAATATTGAAATATCATGGAAGCAAATAAAAAATGCATAAGAGATAAAAAGCATTAATAATTCTCATTTAAATTTGTTTACGCTGAAGAACGACGATAAATTTTGATCCGAAAATCTTATCGGCGAGAAAATGTCACAGACAGAATCAAATGAAATAGAAATTTAATTTGAAAAAAAAATGTTTCGAATCGTTATCTTCGAAATCGGTGAAAATACACTCGAGAGCGGAAATCAAATTATATATTTTCCTTCTATTTTTTCTTTCCTCAAAATTCGTATAATGCTACCGTTCTCTTTTCTCCACTTCTCCAGCAGTTATATGGCGGTCTATAACTTTGTTTTAACCTAAACCTCGCCTGGTAAAGTTTGAGTAATCTTACTTATAAAAATAAACTTTTGCATTAACCGTTTTCAAAAAACGTTTTGGATGTCATTTCACAGAGCTTAACGTTAATGATCGTAAATGTTTAATGTCTTTGACATTATGAAAAGTAAATCAAGCGGTGCATTTCATTTGAACTTGTTTTCTAGTAGATTATATTGTGAAATGGATTTGTTTTCTTGAAATATTAAAAAAATGAACTAATTTTTCTGAAGCCGACTATTTTATTGATTTATTTGGTATAACTTATTATAATAAGGTAAAAATAACAATTTACTTAGTTCAAAAAGAGTTTTAACAATTTGTTAATACCAAGCTCTTTTGGTTTCACTCTATGGTAAGAACTACCACATCAAAATTCTGACGATAGTGTGAATTCAAAATAACAATTAAAAATCTAAATACATCATCTTTATTACCTCATTACAGTTTTACTACGTTACAAAATTTAAAAAAATATATTGCATTTATTACAAACAAAATAAAATATTAGGATACGTTATATTTATCAAATACCTGTAAACACAAGAAGTGGACGGTACCTTTTATATGATTTAAATTTAATATTTTAATATAGTTGAGTACATAAAACAGTACAATTTCCGTTTTATTTTTTCAAAAAATATCTCTTTCAAAAATGATTCTTATAAAGAAAACCATTTTATTGAAATTGCATGCAAACTCAATTAAAAATCTGCAGGTTGGCTGTTAATAATAATATTAATTTTTCGTTACGAAATTGAATGTCTTTAAATTTTGTATGTTTCATAGATATTGATTTCAGTTTATGGTCGTGTCGCTGAGTGATCAACACACTTGGCGTTTGTCCACGGATCCAAACCGCCAACCAGACACTTATATACAATAGTTTTTTAATCGATTTAAAAATTTGTCTTTAAAATATTGCTGTCTATAAAATTTACATCGTCTTTCACCCATCATATACTAAAAGACAGGGTGTAACGAGAGCGATTAGCAAACAGCTTGTCCTTTTATATCCCAATTTTCCATTCTTACCTCTTCGAAAAAAGAGGTTTAGCTACTGAAAAACAAGAAGTTCCCGTAAAAATACTCATGTTGGGATGCTCCACGACTAGTTCCACTGTATTAATAGTTTTTCACAAGATACTTAAAAAAATGTTATTAAGTGAGCAAATAATAAAAAAATAAATTAACGATGTTTCAAAAAAGGTTGATTAATATTCGAATAAAATTATAATATTATGATAAATCGAATACGTTAAAAATGAGAGCATACAGTTAACATAAGCTTTCTACAGATAACGAAATCGATCGCGAGCAATCGAAAAATAAAAAAATATTTGTCAGTCATGCAAGCGATTGAAAGATGTTAAGGAATTAATTTTGTTTTAATTTGGATCCGAAGATATTTCGGCTTGAGAAAGAAAAAAATATATTTACCAGATCGTTTTGATAGACGGACGTAGTGGAAGACATCCAAGGATGACTTGACGAGATGGTAGTCGCCAAGTCCTGAAGGAAAAGCGGTGAGTATGAGACAAAGGATCGGAGACGCGATTTACTAATTAAACTATACTTGGAAAAAAGATTTGCTCATTTAAACGAAACTTGAAATGAAAAGTGAAATGTCTTATAACAGACGGTGATTAATTATGATAATGAATGCATTACGTTTTGTAAACACTATAAGCGCAGCATATGAATGTTTTTTTACTAAGTCAAATCATATGAATAAAAGAAAAAAATATTGCCATCCGACTTCAAAAAACAAGATGTTATGTGAAATGAAAACTGAAAATGTATTTGCAGTAAGAAATGTTTCGATGGTCATCTGACATTCAGGTATTACAGTATTTAATCATTGTTTAATGGGGGCTAATGTTTTAATAAAATAAATATTGCTACATACTTACTCAGCTGCGGTAATTCTGGTAGACGAATCAATAAAAATTGTATTTCTAAAGATTGGAATTTTATATTTTAAGCAAATACTAGCTATCACACATCGTAAATCCTACTGAAAACTTACGCATATTATAATAAAGATTATATAGTAACAGATTTTTTAAAAAGAAATATTGCAAATATGCTATCAATAAAATTTGAGAAAAAATTCAATAAATAAACAAAATTTGTGCTATTAAAAGACAAGTCAATCGTATATCAAATATTGTTTTGACCAAACTTCACAATCGTTTTTAATATTGAGAAACAGTTCCACTCATTGTGAGCAGTTTCAACTAAAGGTTAATTTTTAAAAATGTAATGCTTTCCACCAACTATTGATAGTTAGCACCTTAAATTGGAAAATCATTACCTGTAAAACATTTAGTTTTTTGACGATGTTATAAAAATTAGAGCGTATATGGTTGATTAAGAATACTGTAAACACAAAAAATTTAATAATATAATCTCTTTTAAAAACAAATGCGATAAATCGACCATCACGTGTTTATAAACACCTTGTAGATGATATTATTATTCTTGTGTAAGGCAGTAAAACTGTGTAAAAAAAAATTATGATAAAATTTAAACAACGTCATTAACAGCTACAGTGATTTCTTTGTGCTTCAAGTATAACATTGTAAATGAGGACAAAAATAATTATTTCCCTTCGCGTAATTAAGACTACGGTGAAAGCTACTTCGCTAACGATAGAATATTTAAAACATCGGTTATGTTATATGTAGATATATTATAATATCACTCTGTAGCACATTTAAACATAGACTAGTTCTAAGAGGGTGAGTAAATACAACAGTAAACAAGTCATGCAATATATTCAACATTCAACGTCGATCATTATGGCTGTATCTAAAGACGCTCTTGTAACATGTCTTGCACTATTCTGCAAATAGTGGCAAGCAAACGTGTGGTAGTCAATCCTTTGAGGTGGTTTTCTTACTAGGCACTATCCCTTTTCATCACTATTCCGTGAGGATCATACACAGCTTGTGCTAGATTTTTCATTAATGGAAATTTATTTTTTTATTAAAAATAAATCATATTCTATTTATGCGTTAATAATCTTTATTTTCTAATTAAAATTTATTATTCATCACACTTGCAATACAACAAGAGAAATATTTACAATTTGAAAATGCGTAGAAAAATCACGAACACCCTTGTATTATAATAGAAATGCTTGAATACTATAAAAATAATGTTATATTTGTAAATAACTTGTGATATTAATTCCACCATGTCTTAGAATTTAAACTTAAAATTTTATATTCATGACGACTACATAATTTACTAAATTTTTTCTTTCTTAATTTACTGTCAGTGAAATTATGAACTCACATATAATATAACGTTATAAAATGAATCATGTGGTAATCTAAAAATGCAAAAATGGCTTTACATTTTATAAAGGAATGTTCTAGTTCAATAATTTAACTGCAAATTAATACTTTTTTCAGGAAATACAGAATCATATTGTAGCATTCTGTTATTATTACAGAATGAGATTTTGCTTATATTTCAAATTATAGATAATTCCGATGTATTGGGAAAGTCTCTTTTTTGGACTAAATATCAAGAAATGTAAGCCAAACAAAGAAAGAAATTTCTTTGGACATAAAATGTATCCTATTATCTCGAGAAAATAATACCTACAATTACATGTAACGTTGTTTTTATTCACATATCACAAACTCTTTTCAGTTCCATGTCACACCACCTTGGGTATGCGATGTATTTTTTTTCACAATTTTAAAGTTTTTTTTTTAATTTTATGTGAAATGTGCTTATTAATCTCTTTATGTCTCAATTCAATGAAATCGACTGATTATATAAACTACTATTAACCCTGAAATAACTAAAAATATGAGAAGCCTAGTTACACTAAAATATTTGACGAAGAGTATATATCATCTCTCAACCGCATTTTCTGTCTTGTGTACCCCGCCTAGACGAATCTTCTGCCACGCTCTGATTGTCTGAATGGAAGTCTCCCGCCCTTTGACACGATGGGCGGCTATCGCAGGCCGCTTAAACCCACAAAGGATGGCGCTGGGACACATGATTGCACTTGGCGTAAATGCATCATTATCTCAGAGCGATACGATAATGTTTGTTATCGAAGCTTCTGTTGTCACTGGTTGAGATTAAACAATGCCTAATAAATATTTCGTCACCAAACCGTTTTTTTTATAAATTATATTGAAACCAACAGGTAAAAGAGTGACATGGAGAGAAGGGATAATGTTTTTGTACATCAAATATTATTAACTGTTTATCGTGTGTGGAGTGAGTAAAGAAAACACATAAGCATATGAAATTTCCTCATTTTAAGCTACTATTTTCATGTTTTCTTGTGTGTCAAAAATATATTGATTATTATTTTTCTTACGAGTGCATAAATTGAGTTTAAATAAAATATTCATGACTAGACAATGCAAGCTCTAGGAATTTGCATCTGCAATTCACATCCACATGGAAAACAAAAAAACTTATGATAGTTCAAATATTAAGTGACTTGTAAATAAAAGCCATATCCATTTTATTTTAATTTCGAATAAAATATATCAACTACGTCCAATATCCGTACATCCTACATCCGTAGTCATTTTTTCAATTGAATAGATTAGTGCTCTTTTATTACCTTTTTAGCCGGTTTTTAAGGAATTGTGAATGTTCATTCATACTGTGAGAGTAGTCAAGTTAATATAATATATTATATATTCTCCTAATATTTATTGATTAGAAATATTGGTATTTTCGTACTACCCGTAGATGTCAGTGCTGTGTCATTTTTAACATGCGTTACCGAATCACAAAGGCATATGAATTGGAAGTAAAATATTTCACACAATTTTTTAAGCAATGTCGGCGTCCATGAAGCAATCGTTAGTGTCGTTCGCTACGGTTACGGATGTCTAGGGTTCAATTCCCGGTGCGGACGGTTTTCATAAATTGATCTTTCAATCGATTTAAAGATTTCTGTTCGTAGTCTGAGTGTTTGTGATGTCTAATAAACTCCCTTCCACCTATTCGATCCTTACAGGGCGTAGCGAGAGTGATAAGCTAACCATTAGTCCTGACCTAGCCTTATCCTTCTATCCCTACTCTCTTCGAACAAAGAGAGGTTGAGCAACTGGGTAACAAGCGGTTCTAATAGAAACAATCTGTTTAGATAGCTACATTAGGAGACTATATGCTACACATTGGGAGCGGACATTGAAAAAAACCGTTTTAGTAGAAGAATATCTTCAAAGTATTTTAATTAACCTTTCAATTAATGAGAACAATTAAATAACCTATCGCCGTAATTACTGAAGATGCGAACATAAAAGAAAAAATAAAACTGAACGGAATGGGAGTAAGAAAAATATGCAAATCTCGTCACCCTTCAAATGCACTAATAAAGACGTATCAAAGTGTTCCCCGGCGCTGAAAATATGAGCGTCCTTTAATCCGACGCCGCGCACAGTGCTGATTCGAGAGCTACAGAGAAGCGTCTCAAGCGAGAAATAAAGCTCGATTCGCTCATTAGACACCGTTCGATGCGGGTCGCAAGATTCGAAGCGACTAATCTTGCCCTTCTTATTTGCGGGGTAAAGTTTATTGTTGCGATGGATGGGGTGGTGGGTGGCGTTAACTAAGGCGTTGTGTGATAATCATAATGTGTCAATCGATACACGCATTTAAATATCTATTTATAAATGACAGTATAAATACGAACAGAAGAAATGAAAGATGAAAGAAAAACTGTTCTATACATATAGTATGCTAACTGGTTACTCATTACTTCTCCCTATGTGATCAATCAACCATCAATAAAAAATCTCAGTGCACACTATTACTTACATATATCAACTTATAATTTCACGGAATGTTTACTATCATAAGATTTATGAAGCAATATTTATTGAAAAATAATGATGCCACAGAATAAGATGAATAATGAAAATAATTAATGAATGTATTTTATTCTACGTACATTACTTTTTAAAGTATAAATAAAAAAATGAAAACATTAATTCGTTTGGGTTCTTTTGATGTATAAATAAAATACATATAAATTCAATTTGAGATTCGCTGACAATGACATAATAAAATATAAGATAAAAAAATGTACTGTAATCTAATGTTGAATGAAATAACTCGTGCGATCGTGTATTTTCGTGCGACTTTCCCAACTTGAGTAGAATGTACAGAAACGTTTATTGTTAAGACATAAAAAGTCTTTTCAGTACATTGCGAGCATAACTTATTCATTTTGCTCTCGCTGTGCTAAATGTATCGTTCTCCAGATTAATACAAATCGACACAATATAAATAGCGTCCAAATTACCCATAGATTCTGTACAGGGTTGCTACCGGCTTATACAAAGACTTAATATTTTATCGCGGTTAATAACAGCATATTAAAAAAAATTAATTACGATAAAAGTTTATAACATACGAACATGTTGTTTGTAAATCTGAAAAGATGCTTTCAATATTTATGATGATATAAATATACAATATTATGGAACAGAATAAACACTTTGGGATGATTTTTAATAATTCACCAGAGATTAAATGACGTGAATCGTATATAAGTATTAGAAAAATGTCAAAAAATTATATATATATTCATAAGTTATCTATTTTTAATGGATAGTGGTGAAATCTATATTATGAAGTAAGTATTCAGCAAACATTTATTTTTTCATGAAATCCAAAAATATGTATGTATCAAGTTATTTAAATTGAAAATAAAACTAAAAAATTTTTAATTTCTTATTCTAAACATACATATTGTATCTTATTGATCACTTTTAATTTCATTGAAAGACATGTAAAATGCATGTATTGATTCGGCATTTTATTTATAGAACTCCATTATAATATAAGGAAAATGAAAAAGCATTTAATTCTACAAGAATAATATAATAAAACGGTAGTTTTGGTATTTCGGTAGCACACCATTGTCGAAAGTATTAATAAAAATAGGTTTGATGAATTATGATTATTGTGGGACTCAATATTTGCTTTGATCTTTTACCTAATGAACTATTTTAAGCAATGCTTATATAACTTAATTAATATTTTGTTTTTTTTTTTACTTCATGATTTATTATTGCTTTTATGAATATATATAGAATAAGTACTATTCCATAGAAACAAAACTAAGACACATAATATACATTCATTTAAAAATAAGAATTCTTTTGCAACGACTTTCAAATTAAACGATATGCTAGTAAATAGCTGCTTAGAAATTTATGGTCTGAAGTAAGAGATTAAGTAATGTTCACGGTTTTTTATTGTGCCCCTGTGTGGAAATCGCAAAACAAAATACGACATATACCGACGCCGACGATAGGGGGAAAGAGAGACATTAGACGTAACGATTTGTCGGGTCGGTGATTGGAATTTCGTCCGCGGAACAACGGGAGGGAAAATGTCAAGAAAGTGAACGAGGGAAAAGAGAAGAAGAATACATATCTCTGGATGTGGCCCCGCGGCGACAGAATTACGCCTGGATATATCTGGGGAAATCAACGGTAGAACTCTTCGACACGAGGTGGCGTCGGGGGTCGATTGCCTCGATAGCCGCTGATTGACCGAACATTCGAATGGGTCGTATAGGTAAGATTGTATTTTTATTTGGGACCGAAGAAGGTTTACGCTAGAAGAGTATCTAATACGTAAAAAATACACTCCAATTTTCAAATGTTTTAAACGACAAAAATTGTGTATCGTAGCACAAAATTGTATGTCTTTGATTCATTTAAATTGTACATTTTATTTTTGCTTTATTTTTTACATGTGATTTTAGTTTACGGTCAATAATTAAAATCATCAATCTCTGTTGCTTGGTAAGAAAAAGTTTCAATAAAAAATTCTGAATTTGTATCACAGCTTTGTAATTATTACAATTAAGATCTGTATTAAACGGTTTTTCCGAGGACTTTTTGTTTTATAACTAATAATTAATATGGATCAGAGGTAATACTAAAAAATAGGCATTTGTTAGAGCAATTAAGATTGTGTAATTAAAATTTAGTGACATATTTTATTTATTTTATCAATTGATGAGTCTAGTGAAGAGCGACACCGTTCGCGATCATTATAAGATCATTATAAGTTGACAAGAGTCAACACCTGAAATGTGACATACTATAATATTACATGGATGATGAGTTCTTTAGTTTTAGAAGACAGCGTTCTTTTATCGGAAGTTCATTAATATATTCCATGAGAATTTTCTTATGAAACACGATTTCGACTCATAAACATCAAGTTATATGTACTTAATAAGTGTAATATATATCATATTGTGACTGATATTGAAGTAATGTTAAGATAAAATTATGGATTACGTAAGAGATAAAGGTAGTAATGTTTTTTGTAAAGAGTCAAAAAATTAAGAGATCAAGCATTATCATCAGAATAAGTTTTCCCCTTTACAAAACAAGCCAATGAATAATAATATGTTCTGTTGTTATTAAGAATACGACGATGAAAACATTGGAAATCTCTTGTGAATGGAATTTCACTAACCATCGACAGAGAATATTATTAATGGTTAAAGTTTATTTTATTATCGAGTCAATATTAAAACGTTCCATCCCCAAACGAAAAACCGATGATAGATGGATACTTGCCTAAGAACTTGAACATAGTTTGCGAAATTCCAAGCCCAAACGTACGAGGGAAAAAGTGCGAGATGTTGCAAAGAAAAAACAATCTCGAGTTAATATTTTATGAATTATCTAGAATTTTCTTAGTAAGAAACGCCGACAAAAATAAAGCATTACTCATAAAAATGCGTACGTTAATAACGTACGTTTTATAATAATTGTACATAGATCAGATAATCGATGGGTAAAGTTAACGATTTTCTCGTACATAAAATATAGAAAAAGATATTAAAATTGGCATTTGAGAGGATACGTATAATTTAGTTCAGCGGCTTAAATAAAGTTGTGAGCAGTTATATTAATTTCCTGAAGAATTTTTGTCGACTTACCAACAACAGCGATTTACCTAAATATGAGAGTATTATTGGTGTTTTCGGGTTAGTTATCTAAATATTTAGTTCCGGTCTTTCCTGAGGATTTAAATCTTATGTTGCAAATAAATTAACTAAATACTATAGAATAGCACATGCTATTTTAAATGGATAATATTTTCAAAAAAATATGGAAAAAATATCAATTTTTTAAGAAACTCAAGATTCAATTAAATTTTTATGATTTGTTATTTAAAAACCTGTGTCAGATAAACGATTTCTGATTTAATAGACAACAGATTATATGACTCATGTTGCTAAATGAATTTTTCATAAATGATTATTTAGCGTATTTATGGAGAGACATAAATAAAGTTAATTATTATAGTTAGGTTTGCAATTTGTATTTTTAAAATAATTTTGTTAAATTCTATACAGTTCCCTGAGTTGCACAGTTTTGAAATGGCTGATATTTGGTTTTAATATCTACGAACGTAAAGATAATTAGTTACTGGTATATTATACACCACGAACAAAATAAGTGCTGTAATAGCAAGTCAAACTTTAAAAAAGCCTGATAAAAAATTCAGAAGAGCCTCACATATCGCACCGTTTTCTTGGAGATATGTGAAATTTAGGAGCGGTCGACCTCTCCAAAAGCATAAGTTTGCATCAACAAACAGTTGGGACCCCACGCTCGCACAAAGGTGCACATTTAAAAGATAGATGGCGCTATTCCGTTAATTCTGTTATCGGCCGCAAGGTCTCTCCTTATACGTTTTCCTGCTATATAGAGTGCACACTTGGAACAGCTACTTGAACCACACAAATGCATTTTATAGATTTTTGTACAAAACGCAACTGTAATTATCATATATAAATGTAAATACTATACGAATTTAGATAAAAAAAATAGATATTTACTACTAAGCTTATTTATATTTTTTAGTTATATTTAATTTAATTATTGAAGCATATGTAGTAAAATAAGATAATTTTAATGTATTGCTTAGTATTGATTTGACATTTGAAAAATATAATTACCCACTGCTTTAAATACACAATGAAATGATACTATAAAAGTGTTATCAATAGGAATTAAATGTTTATGTTTCTCGACAGCCCAACAAAATATAAAAATAATGTAAATACAGACAAAATATAAATGTACGCTTTTTATTGTGTATACGTATTTAAACAGTAATATTTTAAACGTCTTCTTTTCTTGTTATTGTCAAAAGTTTTCCCTGGAACTTCTTGACGCGTTAAATTGACTTGATTCATCAAACTTTCTAGAGGTAAATGTCACAGTCGAATTCGTACTTGTGCCCAGCCAGAGCTTTGGAAAGAGCTTTACCAAACATAAGGAAATATGCGCGATCATCTCTTGCTCTTTTTGCTGAAAAACAATTTTAATACGTGATTTACGTTTCAATTTCGGGATCAAATTTTGCAAAAGGTTATCTCGGTAAAAAAAAATATGCCAAATATATGCGTGGATCGGTCGTTTACTGTGAATACGCACGCATTTTTCTATGATAATCGTTTGCATTTTTGTGTTATATTAAAGAATGAAAAATGAAGACGGCTTTTATAAATGATTATAAATGACCCTCAATACTGTGCTGTCATAACCTTTTCTATGAAAATTTCAACAATAATTAAACATTTTGATATTATACCCCAAAAAAATAAGCGTCAACATTTAATAGCTGGAAGAAATGGAATAACGATAACTCAACATTCTATTAAGAACGCCTAGTAGCGAAACTATAAGTTTAACGCCTGTAATGTGGCTCCTATTTGGTCTTAGTTTATTTCTCACAAATTACGATCAAAAATCTATACTAAGTAATATTAAAAATAATACTTTGGCAATTAGAATTAAATAATACGTAAAAAAATATTTGACGATATATTGCAATTGATTTACTATAAACAATTTGAATAAATTACCTTACTTAAAATTGTGATGATAAGAAACTTTCGAATGCGTGAAATTCTACTATTCACACCTTTAAAGCATGCAACCTAGTCGGATAAGAATAGCCCCCAGGGGCTGCTTTCGTTACTTACTTACCCCTGTCTACATAATATTATCTTTGAGCTCGCGGTGGTTTTGACAAAATGTTCATTACAAAAATAGTAACATTAAGTTTACTTTATTTTTTGAAATATAAAAGTCTTATTTTTATGATTGATTAATTACTGAATCAACAATGAAGGGGTATTCACAAAAAATGGTTTCGGTAAGAACATAAGCATTGGTAAACATCATAAACAACAAATAATTAAATTAGGACGAAAAACCATTTTTATAACTGTAGATATCATCACAGTCTGTAGTATTGACAAACTAGATTTTTGTTCAAAAGGAAGCGCAACTTATAACTATAATACATAAATTGCTTTTTCAGTCTCTTTAAATCGATAAAGTAAAATATAAATGCACACATCAATCAAAATGTAACTTTAAGGCATAGTTCTTTCATTGATTAAATACAATGTGGCGGGAAGATTTTTATATTTCATTCCATGGGTACTAAAGTATTTTGTGTAAATATTAATGATATCAAAACTAATGTAACCAGATAAATAATCATAATGCTCAATTGATAGTTAGCTTAATTAGGTTATGAAATTGACAATTTGTAGCTTCCAGCGTCAATTAACAAGTTAACAAAATGCAAAACGCGCCTCCGCCATGTTTAATCAAATGTTTAATAGTTGGTAGATAAGCTGTTTTGCTTGGAGTGCTGAAATATAATAGTTTCAGATATCTCTAAATCCTTACTACTACTGAATACAATATTATTTTTATTGAATTATAATTTTGTTCGGTGACTTTTTCTTCGCGGGGGATGAATCGCAAAGTTGACATTTTTTACAATTAAAGTTTTTATACAATTCCCAGTCCGTGGTGTGAAACAATAGTAAGTGTGAAGATAAAGAGGGGTGATAGTATGAAATAGGTAGGCGAATACCCGCTGAGAAAATAGCATTATTAACCTCTTGAGCGTAATATGTGCACCGAGCACAGATATGGTAATGCTTATGGAAATTCACTCTCTTACACTCGTTCACTTTGTACAATATTATATTAACCCGGCAACACGTCTCTAATGGGGTGAGGTGTATAACAATGCAAATTACTGATTAATAATTTTAAATGGAATGTTTCAATTATTATTATCACAGAAAAGAGTACAATCAAAATTATTAAACTACTAATATTCATGTGCTTGATGATCAATGATTGTAGGTGTACAATAAGATAATTAGAAAAAAAATATTTATGAAAATGCATAAAAAATGTTCCTTTTGAAGTAAAATTTATTTAAAACATGTCTAAATGAACATGTTAAACTAATTATTTAAGAAACGATGCATTGATTATTTTTTATCCTTGGTGGTTGAAGCTAAAATCTGTTTTTTTATTACGTTATATTAAAAAATGTTTCAATAATGAATATTTTACCTCTGAGTAAATGCAAACTTTTTTTACTATCTAGGAATTATTCTTCGTAAATCGAGTATTATCTTCCAATCGCTTTCTCTTTTATTCCGTATGGTTTGTGAATGAATGTCATCACTTTATATTAACGCTGTGATGATTTAAAAAACAACACTTTTTTATTGCACTAATCGTTTTATAATAAGACTTGACGGTCGATATAAGTCTTATATAATGTGCAGGTGACTAAATTTAATAGTCGTTAATAATATACAAGGTGTAATAAAATATGTAAGATAACATTAATCTCCAACTTAACAGTCAAGTATTTATTTATGAATCCGAGACCATTATGGAAATTGAAATTATCAGTGAAGAAAGATTATTTATCCGTCTTATACTATATAATGTTCCAGCACCTTAGTGTACTAGTATTGGCAAAATGGTCAAATGCGTTGTTAACATTTTAGTCTGAATCAGCGATAGAGATTAAGATTGATGACAAATATTTTCATTGGTAACGTTCTTCACGGTGCAAGATAGTTTATCACGAAACAATAATATTAACGAGAGTGTCTTGAAACGTAGAAACACAAACATTTCAGAACACCAATAAAAAATCGTTTACCGTTGTCAATCATCCTTTGCAAGTAAAATGCTCTATCATTATTCTTTATAAGCACTTATTTACCATAAAAGCCCTAATACAAAACTAAACGGAAGTTAAGTCGATGTCGAATGAAATGGAAGAGTCGAAAACTAACCATTTCTTTAAAGCGTTGACTGATAATATATACTTTGTGATTTTTCAACATGTACGCTGTTACTTGAAGAACATGTCAGATTATTGAGCTGTTGATATACTTTTATTGTGTCGTTAAAAATGAAACGACAATTGAGCGACAGTGTATATGAAAATGAATAAAAAATACTTGTTTAGAATTGACAAGTGTTTGAAGTAATATTTTAATGATGAAATTGTCAATTTAATTCTATTGAAAGAACTAGACTGCACATTTTTCTGACACTATACATAATAATATTAAGAAACGTTTAATATTATCACAGATAACCTTTATAATTTGAGCTTTTAAGTGGATTGAAGGTAAAATTGTATAATTTCAGTAAGTTGTATTTAAATTTAAATTTATAGTATGTGAAAAATAGTATACGGGTTTTTCGATAAGCGTTTCTCACCCAATTGATTGAATTATTTTTCAAAGAAAGTTCAAATATACAGAATGGTTTGTATTTAAACACAGTTTAAATTAATTTGATCAAAACTATATTTTACTCTACATGCACTTGGTAAAACGCAAAGAGGTTTGAGAACGTATTCGATTATGAGTATTAGCACCAATTTTAATGTATCTTTAATATTCATAAGTTTTTAATTTAATTGTTTAAACAACAAAGTCAAAATAATTGAAAAAATATTTTTATAAATTATCAATAACCAATTTGTAATTCAAAAAGGATTGCAATTGAATAATAAATGGTATTTATTTATGTCACAAATAATTCCTTTCCAAAACCAAATGAAAAATATACTGTAATAAACGAAATATGATTTCGGAGATGAAATCGGATATATTTTTCTAGTGAATATACAAGAACGTACAGATAATGAAATTTATTTGAAGGTTTTAAATTTGTTTATGCTGATACTGTAGTATTGACTGATAGTAAAAATATGGCTATTATTTCGTGATGTATACAATGTGTGTTTATTATCGCTGGACATTAATTGGAAAGTGCCTAATAAATACTCAGCAAAGATTTCAGTAGAAATTTTACAACTTGATCGGTTTACAGCTTTCCCATAACTCACCATAATACTGACGATATGAAGAAGTTTACACTAAAAGCCGATTCATGCCTCGTTAATAGAAATTAAACTATAAATTCGCACAATAAAATGCCTTTAGCACTTGCCAGGCATAATGCTGTACAGTGTTCATATCCGGCTCGGATCGGAATTCTTAAGTTTATGACCCTTATTCGTCGAATGAATTGAAATTACTTCCTTCCGGCGTGTCGAGTATGTGCGACAGCTACCCCATCGAAAACACGTAACTCCAGCCTTGTGGTAGGGGGCAAGAGAAAACGCAGGGGGTTGAATAGCTGAGTTTGTGTAACGCGACAATCAATAAATCCGGTTCGTGTCAATTAGCGATGTGCCCCGCGCCGCGAAAATTTACTTTAATAGGTAGCGATAAACTGACGAATCTTTCAATGAATCGCGTTGATTCGATGAAATAGGTGACTCAAATTTTATCACGCAATCGTTATGATTCAACTTTGTTTCAATCCATCTAGTTATAATTAAAAACTGATGGTAAATTATATTTTAATTTTATACTTCAAAATATTTAAAAAAAATCACTTACCTGCAAACATTCGCTCAACCTCTTCACTCTTTCTCTTAGCATTACGATGAGAGAGTGTGTAGGTTATGCGATACAGATAGACTGATACATCATAACAATTATATATCAAAATTATGTACTGTATTTCTCTGGACGTATTGTAGAATAGTAAACAATATACAAAAAATAAATTAAAAAAACTGTCAATCCGGGGAAAATTCAAAACATTGTAGATTAAGGATTCTGCACGCAAATATTAAAAATAAATTGTTATCATTGGTTCCCATATAATTTAATCGTCGTTACACACTATTTCATTTAACAGAATTTGCTGTTTTGTTTACTCATTTAAATACTATTAATTGCCACAAATTAGTTTAGACGATCTGTAAAAAAAACTGGTGTTGATAACTCTTACTGAACCCTGAGTAACTTTAGTTATTTATGCCATTAAATATAAATCATAAGTACGGGTATTTATGTATTCAAATAAGATTGCAATAAAACATTAATTTACTAGCCCCATCATACAAATGCTGTTACGACACACTTGTTAAAATTGTCTTACTTGTGGATACCATAATTGCGTTTATGTATATAATACGGCACAATGCATATTTATTTTTCAAATAGTTGGTTACAAAAAATTAAAAATAGATATGCTCACTCTTGTAAGTTGAAGTATAAATAAGAAAGTAGGTACCGAAGACATGTGGGAGTATCAATTGAGTTTGAGCCTTGCTTCACAGCGTCAGGTGACGCGGCTAATTATCTAATTAAAATATTTTCGAGTCAACAGGCGCGATAATAGAAATGCGGTCGTTGATTATTTTTATATCTATATAAAAGTAACGGGAATTTTTTAATATTCCAGAGCGTAATACGATTAGTAAACACTTGACTCCAAAGTTTAATCTATTGTTGGGATTATGATAAAGTGTTAAACTTTATCGGAGTGATCGGCTTTCGTTATAATGAATTCAAAACTTGAGAAAATTTATATCTTTTACTGCTCACTGTATTTTAATTAAATCATTTATTTTTAAACTACATAATCGACAGAAGATTCTAACAGGTTAAATAAGGAATACGTTCTTTCTTAAAAAATTATATTTACAAACTACGTTCTTTATGCTAAATACAATAAGAAAATGTAACGCTCTTAACAGGTTAATGTCAGCGGACTCATATAAGAGTCCTACGTAATACAGTTCAAAGATAAGATAATATAATGTAACAAATGTGATGAAACCAATAAAAAATGTAAAAAACATCAGCGTGTTCTTAAAAAGTGATATTTAAAAATACGTCTATAGGCAATATAAACTGTTGAAAACTGTTTTTATTAAAATGAAACTTTCTTCAAACTGTAACACAGTGTAACGTTATATTATATTTGAATAAAAAATATACAATTTATTGTCATTCGACGAAGGAGTTATACAATCAATATTCATATATTAATAATTATAGTATTTGACTAAGTTATTTTAAGTACATTTAACGGATACAGAAAAAAAACTTTTAAGGTGTTAACTGTCAATTCTTGGTGGAAAGGCATTATATTTTAAAAATAAAACACATTTTTTTTGTAGTACTTCAACATGTTTATAATGATCGGGAGTAGTTTCACTCATCACGAGCATTATCAACTAAACTGATCAGGTGATGAGCAAAACCGGTCCCGATCATTATAAACATGTGGAAGTAGTAGAAACAAATTGTTCAATTTTTCAAAGATATAATTATAAAGATGAACACATTACGGCATTAACAAATAAAACAGTTGCATTGCTTAGTATCTTTACTTTCTCATTGTGAATGACTTGAAACAGGAAGGAAGTTTCCACGATATTGTCATAGAACGGTTTCGTCTTTCAGCCGGAAACGGATATGGGTAGGTAAAGTACATACAATAAGTGTCTGATATCAGTACGAACAAGCGGCACCACTTAAATAAATTAAAAGCGCAGCGAAGACAATGCAGTCCGCAGAGCTTTCGCTACCAGGCGAAAGCTCCTTCTAATGGTTTCAAAAGATTTGGAAGGCTTCGCATATGAAGCTAGAAGTACTTTTCATACGATGAATATCTTGTTAATGGATTAAATTTTCCCATTAAATGGAAAAATAATTCAATTAAATTGACTACATCACACAATTAATACCTCAATATTTTTTTACACATACTTTTCGTTGCATTCGATACGTACAAAAATCATGCCAAATAAAATTAAAAAATGCTTTTATAATGTAGCCTTGTTTCAAAAATGTGTTTTAAATTGTTTGTACAGCTAATCAAGTGAAATCAAATGAATATTTATGATTTTATCTGGTAACTTATAATAAAACATTATTTTTGTTTTTGTTCAACTTAGATGAATGGGTAATCTTAAGCAAAACACACTTTTTAAAAATGGTTCAATCGAAATATTACCTAAATTTAAATGTAATTGAAATATTTTAATAACGACAAAGAATAGTTTAATCATTTGGTAGATAAAAATGAAAATTTCTTTTTAAAAAAATGCATGCGTAAAGAAATAATGAATGCTTATATTATATTCATTATTTTTATCAATTTAAAGCGATTTAAAAATAGGAAACAGATTTTCTTTAGTCTAGTGAACATTTTTAAGTGTACTGTACACCGTAAAAATAGCTCGAGAATATAAAATGTGCATATCCCATTTAAGCTTTTAAATCCAGTAGTAATGCGATACGTAATCCTCTTTGTGGATGATTTGCTTTCAGTCCCAGACGTGTGCAACATTATGAGAAATGAAATAAAATTTCGTAAGACATAACTATTATTTCTCACCGATTCCTCTTGGAGTATGAAAAACCCAAAGGATGTGTAGCACACAGTGAAGTGCTTTCAATTAAACACAAAAGAAAAGTTAATCTTAGTCTATGAAATATTCTCGTTTTTCAAAAATATTTTTGGCAAGACAATTAAATCTTATTTAAATGATCATGCTGCTTATGTTATTTGGTATTTTTTTTTATTCACAAGTTTTTTGATCATATTCAATTTAAGATTTACAAACCTTCAGTGTATCAATTAATTGAACATCAAATGGTTAAAAAAATGTGCAATATCAGTGAATAACATTTACATCTGTCACTGCACTTTGATAAAATATAATTACGAATGTGATTAAATTTTGAGTTATTTATCAGTATGACCCATACAAGGAATGTCTCTTTTTTCTTCTGTAAATTTAAGCAACTGCTTGGTTTTATTAGTTTAATATTTAAATTGTTCACATGATGTGCATAATTAAAACAATTTCGTGGTATTCCTTAGTTCGAGAATAAAAAATCAGTTTATAGCAATAGCTTATAAACTATACAATAATTAATTACTTCAATAAGAACAAATCAATAAAAACTGTTTGTTCTATGCTTTTATTACAACACATCTATGTACCCGTACCAATATTAGTCAGTTATCTTGATGCTTTAGCTTTGATATAGTTGCTGGTACGTCACTGAATGTGGAGTCGGAAAGAGCTAGATCAATGGCTCGGGAAAGCTCAGGTTAGGGTTGAACTTACTCAGGACGATGGTGTCTGGGGACTATGAGAATAATTTGAGGGATAAAGTGGTCCACTATTATGTAGCGGGTATATGTTGTTCGAAATTTAAATCGAAATGAGCAGTGTTGTTGCTGAGAGATTTGGGTTAAGCTTTTATTTATGGATAAGGTTGTTGAATTCAGAATTTAAATGTTCATCTTACCCTTGTTTATTCTGGTAAAATTTAGATTTATTTTGCGATAGTTTAAAACATGTATTTGAAATTGGTTAAAACGCTTTTCACAGTGCACTAAATTGTAATGAAACATGAAACTACACACCGTTTTATCAACTAACTATGATAACACATTTAATTATATTTTTTTAACCATAAAGTACTTTTGTTTCAGTTAGTTTAATGTTGAAAATTTCTCCAATACTTTACAGTTGACATTGTTTAAATTTATCCAAAAGATATTAACTAATAAAATTTACGAAAACACGTATACCAACAGAAGAAACTACTAGGAACATAATCAATAATAATGATTGTCGTGAAAGCTTATGATTTATTTCTGTAATTCGGAAATAAAATACTCATAAAAGAATATTTTTTTGTGGTTTAAATAATTTGAAATGTTTTTAAACCGTGATTTTTAATATGAATAATAAATGAGTGAATATAAGTTTCTTTAAATTTAGTCCACTTTTTTACCGATGTCTTGTCTGAAACGGAGGTCACGTCAGTCAGCGTTAAAAGTCTTGGTTTGTGATACTCTTTATTTGAAGTTCATAGTTGCGAGCTACTAGAGTTTCATATTCCCATCGTATTATACTAAACAGACATGACAATTGATTGAGCATTTAGTTAAGCATCAATTTTTTTTTCAAAACTCCTTTACAACTTCCGTTAGGCGTCCATTTGCGTATTGGTGACTTAACAGTTATAAAAAACGATTATCTTATTTCACTTAAAGTTAAAAATATTTGAATTGAAAAAAAACTATTTGTCAATTCTATATGCTGATACTTTAATTCAAATAATCCGGTACGTCAGCGAATATAATGATCCCCACTTCACGTCATTATCAATCGTGCTTCAAAAAGAAGGTTCATCTTAAAATATTCATCGAATATTTTGCGAAGTGGCTGCCCAATATTACCCCGTATATCCTGGGGAGAACGATACGCAAAGAAGGAGCTGAAAAAGTTTAAGGATTGAAAGATGGGTCTATGCGTTTGTCTAACGTCGTTGTCCTATTCTCTTTTTTTACAATAAGTGCATATGATATAACAAATAATGTATTTATACATTTATTGTTTACGTGATAGTGCTATAACATTTATAATATGTTGGTAAAACCTTATTGTTGAATATGTTTGTCATTGCTTATGTATTTTAATCTAAAACCGATATATTTTTTACCTTATGTCTGTAAAAACATTCAATACAATCAAAATAAATGAAACACATCAAAGTGTTCTCTTTTTTCTGATGGTCATAGAAATTGACAACTTCAATTCGTAATACATGATTAATTTACTGCGGTTGGCTACTTTAAAATATTAAAAAAATACATTTGCTGTTTATAACTTCATATATTTGTCGCGTTTTATTGAATGTATTATTATTTTCAATTATTCATAATAGTTTAGAATTTTTTGTTAATATAAAATAATTTCGCAAAGCATACCTGATATTTTAATATCAACAAGAATATGTTGAATATGTGAACGTAGATGCAGGCAAACTAAGATCACTAACTCGAGTGCTCGAAATCACTTGTGCGTCATGAGCAGTAGTGCAAGTGATACACAACTGAAAGAGTCCTTGCTTCGTTCCTTAAAACGTCTATAAAAGCACAAGTGCTGACAAGGTGAAATTATGGTCTCAATATATTTGCCAAGAATGGGGATTCCCGGGTCGGGCGACGCGCGAAAAGGAAACGGAAGACGGCGCTCGGGAATCTGCCGCGATTAGATTGGGGACCGAACGGATCTACCGTACTGATATGCCAGACGTACTCAACGGCCTATGGCCTATCTATATATATGTGTAGGCGTAACATGTAATAATGGTACCTACACAGCCGTCCGATACCGTTTATCTCGTCTCTACGCCTAGGTGGCTTGATCCGATCGCCGCGCTATCAATAAGCCGATAGTGGAACGGCAAGAAATAAATCAGCATAATTAATCTGGAAACCTCAGGTCTAAGGATGCGAAGAAGCTACTAATATGTTTCAATTCTTCTTAAAGAGTTCTGCACCGATAATTTAAACGCTCAAACTGGTAGAATATATGTGCTACTATAAATTGACAATACAAAAAAAATATTTATAACTGTGGTACCATTATCATTATTGAACTGCGATTTAAAAATTTATTGAATAAAACATCAGCCAGCTTATTGAAATTAAAAACAAATTTACGATACTCTAAATTTACAATAAGTTATTTTATGATTTGCAATAATTATTATGTTGCATTGATGAAATAAACGTTCAGACCGTAAGAGTTATAAATTCAATGCTGCTTTTACCGCAACATGAAATATTTGCGCCTCTGTGTGTGATGTAAATAGGACCAAGAATATTTCGCTTGTATAAAAGGACTGTATTTATCCGAGAAAAGAAAGAGAGTCTATTTATTTTAAAGCAATATAGTATAAGTTTTATAAAAAAACAGCTTTTTTTAAAAACTATCAAGGCTGTGGTTGTGATTTAGGCATTTTAACTCAAACAGAAAGCATATTCATGACAACTTAATTTGATGTTTATTACAAGAATGTCTTTTTTCTGAACATCTGTGAATGGAACTGATATTTTGTCAGGATAATGTGAATTTTCTGATGTATTTATATGAATTTGAGATCTTGGCGAAACATTTTAGCTGCTTATCGTATACACACACTTACGTGTGTAATTTATAGCTTCTTAAGGATGTAAGTAATATCACAACATTGCTAGGACAATAAAAGATCAGCTTTATACAGAAATTGAATTAAATCCTCAATCGAAATTGAGTTCAAATTAAAAAGTTAAGAAAATAATTTAAAGATATCAGATGTAAAGAGCTGTTACTGGAAACCTTGACCTACAATGATAATTTTTAAGTTGATACAGAGTAGGAATGTATGAGTGAATTACATTTGTGTATAAATTACCTTTTTGACTTATAGAAAAGCCTATTACAAATCTCAAATGCGTGTGCTAATGCAATAATCATTGGGAAAAAGATCGGAAAATACGGAAACAAAAACGATAGCCTTAACTCTTAAGTAATGTTAATCGAAATGTTATCTTAGTAAAGCGGAACGATTACTTTCGTCTATCTCAGTAATGTATAAGGTTTTTTTATCCTAAATTTAACGAAGCTTTCTAAGCAGGTGGTCGCCATCCTTGTAGTGCTTTCGATATTTATTTTGCGTATTTTTACCTAATTATTTCAAAACACATCCTCTGTTTAACGATTCAAGGAAATCGTCTGCGATAAAATGGAACTTTAAAAGTCTTTAATTGGTGCGACCTGGAAAATAAAATCTATTTAGATGTAAGCGAGATAAAGTTCTTGAAAAACAAAGGAAAGCTCTACAATCAGATTAACGAAAAATTAAAAGATATCTCAACATCAATCTCGTAAGCCTTACAAACCTACAAGCACAAGAAAATAGTATAAAATACTTCGTTTCTTATATTTATTTTTATGGATAAACATAAAATGTTTTTTTACTTTAAAATCCCCGAAATACTTCTCTCAGCTGTAGGTTAGTGAATACATTTATCGATTAAACTACTTTATGGTAGTTTCTTTTCTTTTTCTGAAAATAAATTTTTATATATGTAGAATTGTATGTTGTGAAAGTGAGACTTAATTGGTGGTACGGGCTGAACTGCACTTTGTGATCATTTCTTTTTCAGATAATGTAAAACAATAATAAAAAAACGATTCAGTGAATGTTTCTTTCTATGAAAGTCTAGGATATAATTTTATTAAAAACAGTTACCCAACTCCGGAAAATTTATTTAATATCCAAAAATGAAAATATATTTTCTTGAATGTGGGTTTTACTTTAAGATTACCCAATAAAGGAATCTTTCTTTCAGAATCAACAATACATAATATTCTTGAGCATAGTAGAATTGGTTGTTTATTTACCATTTTTTCTAGCAGAAGTCATTCGTTTTTCATTGTTTTTTAAGCAACGTCGTTGTGCTAAAAGTACGTTTATTTATTGTATAATTGGTACACAGCTTTTCATGATTAACAATAAAGATAAAACTTTCTTTTTCGGACACACTTTGTATCTAAGCGATACTGAATAGTTTTGCAACGTAAGTAAACGGGGAAGTTTCTAAATTAATTAAAGTGTTTGAAGTGCGGTGGCTTAGGTGAAGATTCAGATAAGGTTGCACCAAAAGCTTCGGGAGCAAGTAATGAGGGACACGTCACGCAGTAACTGGATTGGCTTCCCCATTCTGATCGGCCATGCTCGTTTGACAAAGGACCGTCAATCTATTATGGCCACTAAAGAAGGGTAGTGGAAATTCACAAAGAAGGCAAAGCTGTAGCCATTTTTGATGCCGTGCAACTGAAGCGGTAGGGAACAGTTATCTGTGAATAGGTTTCTTTTGTCAGCGTAGAATACCAAATATTCACTGTAAATAGTTATTTTTACTACTTACTTTTATGACAATAGTATGCTTTAATTATAACAAGCTTACCATAATATTAATGTTGATATGTACAAACTTGAAGCTTGCACAAAGATAAAAACTTATTTTGAATAGTCAAAAAAGCAAACTTTGAGTTTATCAGTACAAACATATTACTTTTTTAAGCTTCATTTTTTCTCTGTAAAAAACTGACTTCAAAATCACCGTTATATTTATTAAAATATTCATTGATTTTAAATTAATATTTTCACGTTATTTTACAAAACTCATAATAAATTATATTTGATAAGCACATGACTATTCTGTTGATATTTTCTCAATATTTACTGTTATTTTATCTTTTCCCATGAGGTCGAACTAATATTTAAAATAAAATACTTTTTATTTTAAAAGTTTGTATGCATATTAAAAAAGCTATAGGACAATAATGATGTACCAAAAATACTTCGTAGGTCAAATCTTCTCACAATGGAAACTGAACTTTGCGTGTCCGTTTTAATAATGTTTGATCATGGTTTTAAGAAGATATGATTTATTACGGTTTACGATATTTTTGCATGTGTAAGTACAGTTTTTGACTATAAATATAATTATATTAAGTTAATTTATTCACATAACAAAATAATTTAAAAACACACAGTAGATTAAGATATATTTATAATATTAAACAAAAAATGTTGGCTTATATATTTAATTATTTAAAATATCGAGATATAAAAAGTATTATTTTATACACAAAACGATATAGATAATATGAATAAAAAAAGATACTTACTATATGTTTCAAATGGTTGATTATTGCTTTGGAAAAAAAAATAGAAATTTTTTTCAACAATTTAACTTAAATTATTTTGTTTAAAAAGTAAACACAATAAGTCAGTACATTTCAATTGCTTATTCTTGTTAAAGATTATTAGTTTGACCATAATTTATTGATATAGTTGCAAATATTTACATATCCAATATGTTTAATAGAATCAATCAACGTTGTTGTTTAAATTATTAACAGCATTAACTTTATATCATGATGCCACTCTTAGTAACCAACACTAAATGTGTTAAAAAGTTCATTCATGGTCTCTAAATATATGAAAGATTACTTTCATATCCATTGTTATCTGTTAATCCTGATTCTTTGTCCTTAAGTTTCCATTGCTAGACAAAAATGTACAAATTCTAATGGTTAATATTGTTTAATCTACACTATTACAGTAATGACATTTAAAAAAATAAGATAAAAGAATTAATAACTAGTTTTTAAGAAATTTCGTTTCTTTTTGTAACCATACCCACTCCAAATATTTTATCTCAAAAATTGTCACATTTACAACAACGGCTTGTTACTCAGTCACTCATATTATTTTTTATAGAGAGGAAGAATAAAATTATAAGATTAAGAGAAGACTAGTGGTTAGCTAGTAATTTAGTTACACCCCGATTAGATGATTCGGAGAAAATTTTAAACATTATAGATATCCATGCTTTCAAACATAAATTGATTTATAAAGAATATATTTATGAAACTGTCCATACTGGGATTCAAACCCATGATCAACGAAACCATAGCCAACAAAGTTGACATCTCAGCTACATGTTTTTAAATGGGTTTTAATTTCGGACATGTATTAAATATGTGTCTGTTACAAAATTCAAGCTTGATTTATACCTATTTTACGCCTTGATTAAATTCAACACAACTTCCGATAGTCTAATCAAATTACTTTCCTCCTAGACATGGAGCCAACCAATACAATCATCTGCCTACTTACATTACCTGTTGGTGAGTCGGTTCAAATAGAATCGATTGATTGCATGATCCGACTGCCTTTGAGTCAGACCCACCCTTCTTACACAGGGTTCAAAGTGGCCGCCCGCAGGCTGAGACCGTTTTGCGGGCAGACATTATCGGTTCGCATCGATACGTCACAGATAATAACGCACCTTAACGTACTGAATCTGGTTAATCAATAAAAATATCATTGGTGAAACGCATCGCTCTACGATTATTTAAAAATATGTTTCATAAAATAGCAGAATCTAAAATTCCAATTTCAATCCAATTTCTAATAAAAAATTAATGTTTTCTTAGCCAAAGGTTTAATTTTTTATATAAAAATAGCTTGTGTATATTATATACAACGCAGATAATAATATATTATTGAATTAGAGATCCCAATCAGAGCGGAAGAGTTTTCTTTAAATATACAATATTGTTAATGTTTATAAATCTAAAAGATAACGAAGATCTGTTAATTATTGAGCGTTTTCGAATATTTTCAATATGATACAACTAATCACCATTAGTTTTATAACCAATTTGTAATGTTTATATATAATAAACAACTTTAAGATAAAAGTTTCCGTTTTACAAAAAAAAAACATTTTTTGTACTATAGTTAATTGTGAGCGAGCTATAAAGATTTAAATAAACTCAAATAAAGTCACACAAAACCAACTAAATAGACGAAAAAAAAATTGCAAACCCCCTACAATAAAGATCTGGTATGTCAGATCTGATTGAAACAATCAATATTTGATATTGATCTTATTTTTAGGCTAAAGAATCCCAAAGTATTCCATATGGTTTATTTAGAAAGCAAATGAGTTACAAATATTGTTTACCTTATTAAAAATAATTATGCAGATACATAAATAAAAATTCATTATAAATTAGAACGGTTCAAAGTGTACAAGAGTGTAATATACAGAGTTCAACCTTAAGAAGTTTAATATGAACATCCCATTTAAACATAACTTAACAACAACACGTACCGCAAAATTAATACCTGTATCAAAATTGCTCTCCGTGTTTCCAATACACCTACCTGCCATCTCACGGCCAAATTAATTATTACCTTCATAAGTAAGCGCGGTTAATTTTAACACGTGTAAAACACTCAGAGATTATGGGTGAGGCAAACGAACGTGGGTCGTGAACCGCTCCCGCCTCAAAGAAGATAAGCTCACTGTACTCATATGTAAATGTGTTCGAATTCAATATCGCACGACAATTGAAGATATCTATGCCAAAAGAAGGCATGTCCCTTTTTAAATAATGATTTTTTAATATAGATAGGTTTGAAATTTTACATTTCTTCATTTGGTATTCCGATTCTGAGCAATGAAACTTAAACTGTATTATAACTCTGTTCTAGTATGATTATATCGTCAACCAAACAAGTCAATAACATAATATGCAGGTAAAATTAATTCTCAGATTATAATATTGTACTTTTTACTGATTGTTGAAGTACGAGTGTAACGTTGAGATCATTAAGAATTGTGAGAATTAATACCTATCACTTTTTAATCTGGAAGACATGTTGTTGACATTTTATGAGATATAAGATGACACACCCTGGTTTTATTTATTAAGTTTAAGTATTATTAGGGTCCGCATCTAAGAACGCACAGCGTTAATGACAATGGTTCGTGGAAATCGACTCGACTCTGTCGTGAAGGGTTCGACATCGCCGACGGACACGTTCACTGGAAAAATCCATTTTTGACGGAAAGGGGTGGCTCCGACGGTGGGGGAGTCCGATTTATGATTTTTGGGAGAGTCATTTGCCAGCCTTCGAGCCGTGCGAGCCGCCAGCCCCGTGGCCGGTACCGTTGACCTTGTGGATTGTGTGTGTTTTTTTTTTGAAATTGGACTTAATTTAAAATCGTTTGTCGTGTCACTTGCATTATAATGTAAAAGTAAATTCATGTGTTAAGTAAATGTAAATGTAGACTCAATTTTAAGTGTTAGGAATATTATTTTTGTGTATGTTAAATAAACCACTGCATCTTCGATTAAAAATTAAGAGTTGAACGGGATTTGTAATGGTGTTTGTTTGAGATCCCAGACCTTCCAGGACGTCGATAACGACCATTCGCCTGTCGTCGATTCGGGTTTTCTCAAAGTGATTAAATAGCTATGAATGACTTTCATATTTAGTAAATTTTAAGGGTAACTAATTTCAGACAACAAACGAGGGAGCTTGACGGAATTTCAATATTACATTTGAATTATTGAGATTTTGTACATTTCCATGTATTTTGTCACTAACGACCCGGGTTTCGCTTTTCGGTATCTTCAGGCATTCGAGCACACGAGCGAACTCGAACTTTGAGTTAAAGTACAAAATCTCAACAACTCAAATTTGACAACTAATTATTTTGGTCAGTAACTAATTCCATAAACGGTCAGTAAGAAATAATAAATGGTCAGTTAATAAGTATTTTTGGTCAGTAAATTTTGGTCAATTAAATAACTTAGGTTTAGGTTTAACTAAAAAAACTGACCATTTTATACAAATAACTGACGGTTTATTTTATTAATTAATCACGTAAAGCTCACCATTAATCAATAAATGCAGATCATTTTAATTTATGATCAGTTTTTTAACCATGAACCATCACTGAATAAATTATGAAGATATTTAAATAGCAACAGGATCTGGAGGACGATGACGTGTGGAAAAATATTGACTATTTTGAAGAATGTTGAATTTCATAGCACTTAATAATTGTAGTTCATTATTATGAATTATTCAAGCAAAGATAAGATATATTCATCAGAAAGTATGGAAATGTTTAGCATTACGTTTCTTCTTTATAAAAGAACTTAATAAAATCATTGCCTCTAGCGTTCGACAAAAAATGTCAACCTAATTTTTTTTAAATTTACAATTAAATATTATAAAAAGTTGTAATGCTTATCTCCATTCAATCAGATATGTTTAAGATATGATGGGAAGATAATCCAACATTTTTTATACAGAATTTTGAATTTATGATTACAATTATATATTTTTTTTCAATACGGAATTCATTAGTCTTCAATTAATGCACACGAAATTTTCCCCGAAAAATTTCTTTGTAAGTTATCTAAAAAAATAATTTGAAACGTTAAAATTTGACATGGAGTTCCATGAAGCACGCTCAATCAAGATCATAAATTGTTAGTAATACAAAATTTTCAAAGCTATTTAGCCTGAATATTTTCCGAATTCAAATATAAGTAAATTTAAGATAATTTAAGACATCGACTGAGGGTGCTTGATGGAATTTCAATATCAAATTTGGATTATTGAGATTTTGTACACTTCCATGTATTTTGTCACTAACGACCCGGGTTTCGCCTTTCGGCATCTTCATGCATTCGAGCACGAATGCCTGAAGATGCCGAAAGGCGAAACCCGAGTCGTTAGTGACAAAATACATGGAAGTGTACAAAATCTCAATAATCCAAATTTGATAAGTAAATTTACTGGATGAATGCTTTTTTATAATTCTGCATCAACAAAATAGAACTGACGTGTCCCGTTTTTACAAGACGTCTTCGATTTCTCTCAGATGGAGTGAGATAGGACTGGTTTTGGGGTGAATCGCGAATAGCTAAACCCTCTGGCGTGAATAGATAAGATTAATGGAGCTGTGATCGGCAGTCGGTCGCGGAATGACGCGTCGGAGGACGACTATCTTGTATCTTTCTATACGAATTCATCATCTCCTTTAGACCCTCTCTATTTGCTACCATTGAGTTATATATATATCGAAAAAAATCAGTTGAATTCAATCAACATTATTGTGTGTTTTAACACCTTTATCAAAAGTATGTTTTGAATTTGAGAAATAATGCCCACCTAAGAGTAATGCATTTCTGTTTAATTATAATAAATTGTATAGTGTTTAATTCACAATGGATGATAGCAAATAAGTTTTCTTAATTTATAACCGCGAGAAATATCTCTTTAAAAAATGTCTTTATCACTTAGTCAATATTTTATAATTGTCTAACAAATTGTATGCTTCGTATTTTCAGAAAGCACTGGGAATAGGTTGTTTCAGAAAAAAATCTTTTTATTTGAATTTTTCAATGCTAAAAAAAAATAACTTCCTGCAATTATTACATATCCAAGGCAGATAGCAACTATCGTTTTAGTAACATATGCATGACCGGTGAGATATAATTAAGAGGCAAACTAAGTTTTGCATCATTTTTACCATGATTATTTTTTATCTTGATATTGATATTCAATATTATATCCAATTATCCGTATATCTGTAACGCAGCACACACACACAGACACAGTAACGAATACTCACTATTATTTCATCATGAACATTGAACAAATTTTGACTGGTGAAATTGAGATTTGCATAATATAACTTTAATAAGTATTCATCGATCATTTGAATGGTTTGGAAAACATTTCTCTCATTCTGATAAAACAATGATTAAATCTGTTTCTCTATTGACTAGAGCAGTGTTTAATGAGGTTTTATGTGTTGTTATTGCGATACCTTTTTATTAATTCATGATTTCATTTTTTTGTTAAATTTGAGCATTGTTTTCGCTAGATGGCAGAGAAGTTTCTATTAGATTGCATAAAAATATATTGCGCACAACTGTTAACGATTGAGAATATGTTACGGTCGTATTTTCCTTAAAAAACTATATATCGACACGCGTTCGAGAATTATCAACCGTTGAAGGTGGTGTACATTTACAGGGTATTCTCAACGGGGGAATGGAATCGGTTGGAATATGGAAAGCCATTACTCGTGTCGAATATTAAAGAAAGGGTGAGGACCATTGGCCGTGACGTAGTGAACGGTAAAGAAGTTATGGCCTACGTTTCTCAATTAACTTTACATGGCTGAATTAAATTTTATTTGTAGATAAAACGTTAATATGTTATACTCTTAATACAACGGTATTACTATTATGCAACGTTAAAATGAAGTCACATCTTTTTCAAGTAATTTTAAAAGAGTTATGAAAATACTATATATATTTATATAAAGTAAAGCTTTCAAAATAGATTTATCCAAACCTTAAAACTAAGTAAAAGATCAACATTAAGGTGAATATTGTAATTAAAACAAACAATTATAATTGCTTTCCATCAAGTAAAAGAGAATTGTTTTTGTATCTTTATTACCAAAAGTAAATTATTGAAAAAAAGCGGAAAACAATAATCTGCAAGAAATATTGTTCAATCTTTGTCTTAATGTTTGTGATTAAAGAAGACACGTCATCAACAATATTTGAATATCCTTTAAGAAGTAAATACTATTAATGTATATTTTGACGTTATTTTGATGTAATACAACCAATGACAATGACAGATAAAAAAATTTCGTTATTTATATCTATAAATTACACAAATTTAATTTTTTTGTCAATTATTTAAAAAAATGTATTTTACTTGAGTAGATAAGTTTGAGATGCTTTGCTCAAAGCGCTCAAAAAACTTATCGATACATTAGTGTGGGGCTAAAGGTGGTTGATACATTCTTTCTTTCTTTTAACACAAAGGGGAAATAAACTTCGCACTTGCGATAAAATGCAGTGCCTCCATTCCGAGACTAAGCTACCATGAATACTTTACCAAACACGTGAGATTTTTTTCCGACTGAATTATGTACGTAGAATATTTTTGACTCTGAACAATAAAATTTTTTGTATAACTGTGTGCAGTATGTTGAAATATTTTATTGTACATTTGGTGCCAAGAATTGTAATACTTTTACGCTCAAAAATGTATTTTTATGATTACAAAATATTAAATTTCCAGTTACGACTGTAATTGTATATAATATAAAATTTAGATTATTGTTATAATATTTTAAATAATTAACGACAACTCCTCTCAAGTCCGAGTGCACAATACATTTTTTGTTTGATTAGATTTTCTATGTAAGGATATTTTAATAAAACATGAGTACACGATACAATAAAAGTGAGGTAATTTTCAACGTCAACAAACAACTAAAATGTATTATTGAATAAGCGAAAATGTATCATATATCTACCTTTCCAAATACCCATGAAAACAATAAACCCACATCAGAGCAATGCTGAATCGGAAAGAAAAAGACGAAGGAGTTGAACTCGACCGTGAAACCTGACGTCACTCAAGGAAAGAGACTTTAGCGTCCTTTCCCTTTAAGGACCCTTTCTCGAGCCCCCTTTCTATGTAGAAATATCCCATATAGGCCACTCATTACTTCGCCATACATGTTGAGATTCCAACATATCACAAACCGTAGAATCGTTTTGCCACACTGTTATGTTTTATCATGGGTTACTTAAACAATTTATATTGCAGACAAGTTTTATTGCTTGGAATAATTTTCAAAAAAACCACATAGAGACAGCTTTTTCTTTTTTAAATTACCCATTAAACTCAAATATTTGTCAGTTGAACCGTTTCATTCAGTAATTAATGTGTTTGCTTTTTGTATTTTAATTGAAAACGCTTAAAATGTATTGAATAATAATGAATGTTAGCTAAGAAATCATTTTCAAATTAACGTGTGTTGAAAAGGCAATTTAGAAAGAGTGTGCACAATAATTATCACAAGCTAAATATGCTGGGTAAACAGTCGATTATTCATTGTCAGTAATGTGCTGCGTTTAAATATTGTTTGTTTAAGATATTTAAATTTTGTCGCGCAGACCCTATTCCACAAAAAATCCATTAATATATGACAAACTATTTGATTCGCTTGCCGGGCGATCACGTCACGGGTGACTGAATGGATTATTCCCTCTTTTTATGGCCGAAACCGATCGGCATAATGTCAAACCCGCCATACTAAAAAAGAGTCGATTGAGAAAATATTTTAACGCGTGCAAGATATTTATATACCTTTTAATTTATTTGAAAATCTTGAAATTCATTTCGTAATGATAAACCAATTAATTAATATTTTCATAGCATAGTACATTTATAGAGATGCTATATTTTTCAACTGTATTTTTTATCAGTTGGCAATGTTCACTTAAAGTCAAGCTGAATTTTAATTGAATATTGCTTATTATCAGGAGTTAAACACTTATTTTGATTGAATTATAAGATAATTATTTTATATTTATGAATAAAAAATACGATTTGATGAGGAAAACTCATCTGGTGTTTTTTTTTTCATTGAATAAAAAATTTCTTTCGAGTAGATTTAAAACTGTTACTGGAATGATTTTTATTTGAAATGGTCTATTTTTCTGTAATCATGTAGAAAGGGAATGTTTTAATAATTATATAACACTGAAATATAAGTAAATAATTTGCCAGGAATAATTATTACACCTTGTACGAAAAATGGATTTCTCTGAAATCGATCAATCATTGTTCGATGTAGCTAAATAATTTATATAAGGTGACAAGTTCGGAATGAATAAAACAGGAATCGCAGAGAATATGAACATCGCTTTGTTGCAAAGTTACCAAGAAAATACTTCAATCGTGAATAAATTTGATTAGTCTTTTGAAATAGGGAAGTCGTCAAATATTTTGATAAAAGATAAGCGCTTAAATTCGCTGCAATCTAAAGTTTATACAAGGAGTTGCACAGGTTTCAATAAGTTTTCATCTTTTTGCAATTATCTTTTCTCGTAAAATCATTTTGTTTGTATTTTATAAGACCATAAGTAATAAAAGTTTTTATAAAATCGGATTCAATTTAATACGCTTAAGATAAAACTGTGTTTTATTGAAATTTAAAACAATTGAGATTTATGTATTTTTCCAATCAGTGATTAAATCACACCGGTTAACAATAATAATTAAATGAACACTTCTGTTGTGAGTACCATAGATTATAAAATGATTTTTATCCTGTTCTTTGATGAATGTGATTTAAAATTTGACGGAATAACTGTATTTATGAATAAATTTATTGAAAAATGTCTATTCGAGGATTCGAGCCTTTGGCCGCAAAATTGAGCAGGATAGAAAGATAGAACCATAAAGCATTACCACTCTTTCACGGCGATACAATCAACATATTATTAATTCAAATCTATTTTTCGGATGTGATAAAATGGATGAATCCAAATTCTGGGTTCAAAGTATTTCTAAAAAGTTAAATCATTTTCACGAACAGAACTCAAAATAAGCAGAGCTACAAAATTTTCTTTGCTCAAGCCTAGGTCATAGATTCAATTAAAAGAGCATAAGAAAGTTTATAAGCCTTGCGTAATCCCTGATACGAAGAAATTGTGGTAATATTAGGGATTACAGCCCTAAACCTCGGTTTTTGTTAATTTATTATTTAAGGATATAACAAATGCGTCAGATTTAGGTTTTGTAGTTTTCATTTGATGGAAGTTTTACCCAAATCAAAGTGATTTTAATGTTTTAAGCCGTTTTCGAAATGAATGTTTAAGCTGGATGTTTTCTTGAATTAATAATGACTGATTTTAGACTGCGATAAAAATACGTTTTTCGAGGATTATAAAGATTATCACATTTAATAATTTAACTGGTTGGTTTTAATGGAATAATACTGATTGAAGAGCAATATGAAAATAAAATTTAATGATAAAATATTACACGACAAACGATTTATGCCAAAATTTTGCTGTAAAATATCTGAGTGACCTAAAAACAATTATTTAAACATATGAATCATTGCTGCAAAGCAACCAATATATATAATTCGTTTACAGATCTAAAATAACATCAGTAAGAATGAAATAGGAAATTAAATAGAGAAAATATATGAATAGAAAAATTATTGTATTAAGAAACTTAAGCTTTAAATTTTACCATCAGTTTATTCTTTGCACAAGTAAAATATTCGAATTATAATTATAATGTAAGTATTTAACATAGATTTACTATGTACAATATATCTCACAATTGACCAACATAACGGAAGCGTAAATGCTTAAAAGCAATTAGTCGTCCTTGCTCATGCGATTCGATTAATTTGCAAAAATAGATTATATAGTAACTCAATAATTATAAATACTTAATATAAACAAAATAATTCTGCATTTATTAAAAAATTCGTATTGAATCTGAAGCCACTTAAACTTTGATTATTATCATTTAAGATGAAAAAACTTTATAATGAAATTAATTGTATAGAATACGAATAGAATATGATATGCTTTATTCTAGGTTAGTTATATAATCGAGAAAACGTCTGTTTCAGAATAGAAGTTGAACAGATATAGATTTTGTTAGAAAATTGTTTAAGTTCTAAATAGATTGATGTTTTCTACTCTATTAAATTTCAATTGACACATTTTATGACCCAATAAGAAGCAATATCAACCAAATCGTAATTCAATTTTGCTGAAGAAACTGCCTAATATATATATTTAGAGTTTTCCAAAAACAAATAAATCTTTCCAGCATTAAGCCGACAATGAAATAAACAAAAATAACTGTTTATAAATAAGTAAATAAGCACAGAGAAGCAGTTTTGACATTACCGCTAGAGTGCATTAGGTCCTGTGAGAATTGTTGACTCGCATCTGACTCGTATGTCTGATGCGATGCCAGAGCGGCATCTTGCATTATCAAAACTGGTGCATTTATAAGGTGAGTGAAACAATCCTATCTATTTTCATACTAGTTGAGTCAACAGCGCCATCTATTTGCCAAGCATAGCTTTTACCGCACCGAAATTTGATATAAGAGTGTGAAAAAAAACAATTTAAGGTTGTTAATTTTTTTTAAATTTGAAGCTTTGTTTAGTATTATATTTAAGACCCATGATATAAAATATCGCATAAATAATTGAAAAAGTAGAACTAGAAAGATATCTCGTAAATACAAATTCCTTATAAGAGAACGATTATTTTTTGAGTATTACTTTTATGACATAAGAAATTTCTTTAGCAAATTTGAACCATTTATAAATAAAGCAAATAGTGATATGGGATACACAAAGCATTTTCAATGAAGTCTGGTTTCAAGAAGTATAAATGATAACATAAAATGAAATATAAATCATAATACGAAATAATAGAGAAAAACATTGCACCTTAATCGTAATATCTCTACTATATAGCACAAAATACATGTAGAAATATGTATTTTTGTATGTATGTCGGTCACAACAACTCCACCCAAAGGGCGTATACTCGCGACGTGAAATTTTCACACGTCATTTTGGCTAACATTGTTAGATCAACTGCGCTATTTTCAACTTTCAACTCTATACATTTAACTTTTAACCAAAAACGTAAAACGCAATATTTTTGACGTTTAATAATAAAATCAACAAACGCCGTGGAAGATTGCCTAGGAACCGCTCCATTCCGAATATTCCATGATTATTGCACCATGAGTTCTGTAATGTATTATGTCAAAATATATCATTTTTAAATTAATAATGCAGTTTTATTCAGCATTTTTTTGTTTGTTTATTGCTTGAACGTAGTAACTCAAATACGATGTAAAATGCGTTGTAATTGAGTCAATAACTTCACTAAAGTATTTTCAACATATTTTTAAAAATTTGATCGCTATACTATTATTAAGATATAATGTGATTATGTGTCGATGTAGTGTAGGTATATTTTTGTTGCATTAGTGTATTATTTTTATACCTAGCAACCGATTTAAAAATCAATTTGATGAACAAATTTGCAACTTTTCATTTGCATTTTAATTTGTAATTTTAATTAATAAATTTTAATTTTTAATTTTAATTTTTTTAACCTGTATTGATTATTAATTTCTAATATTTACTTTAATTTAAATATTTGAATTCTTAATATTTAATTTTTCCATTTTTAATTTGTATTTTAATATTTTAATTCGTATTTAAATTTGTATCTCAAAACTATGCACTTGGATTTAGTACAGTAAAGTACTCACGGTGCGTTGTCATCAAAATAGTGCCATGTTGCTTAGCGACAGTATATAATATTATATACTGTCTCAAAAAATAATTTTTCATGTGAATCGTAAAATTAGTAAGAGATTGTTAGGAGAATTAGGTATCCATTAATCAAAGAAAATAATCAATTGTGTAAATTAGGGAAATGTTGCGAGAATTGGCATATGACTCCGATTTAATGTTTAATTTGTGGCGCAGCAGGGGTCATTGTTAAATGCAGATCAACAAGCCACCTATCAAGAAGTTCTACGGCGGCATGACAAGAGTTAAGGGGGGGGGCTATTTTTATCGATGCACCGGGAGGAACCGGAAAAATCTTCCTCATACATGTGTTGCTTGCTAGAATAAGAGGAGAAAACAATATTGCATTCGATGTAGTAACTTCCGGTATTGCTGAAACGCTCATGACTGGTGGACGAACCGCACATTCAATGTTGCAAATCCTGTTTGAATTAATACATAACGAAGTATCTGTTTGCAACATCAAGAAAGGAAGTGCAGAAGCCAAACTGCTGCAGGAGGCTAAAGTACTGTTCTGGGACGAAATTTCGATGATGCACAAGCATGGACTCAAAGCCACGAACAGACCCCTCCAAGACCTTCGTGGCAACAAAGATCCTATGGGAGGCCTCAATTTTTAACAATAATATTAACTCATGGACTATATTTTGTGGGTGTTACACAAGGTGTGGTCCAGAATGATATTTTTAACTAACAAATTTCAACATTAGTTAGCTCCAAAATAATTCCAATGTCTAAATTAGAAAATATAAGCAGCATCTATTTCGGGCGAAGCCGGGTAATAAATACTAGTTTTCTTATAAAAACATGTCACTAAAGTAAATTCGAAATCATGTAGTAGATATTGACGATAGCATAGTTAGCTGTTGTGCAATTACTAGTAAATGTATTTCGATAAAAAAGCAATACAGATACTAATTCTTGCATTTAACCTTTAACCCTCTGAATGCGAGAAACGTCTTGTCCATCTCCGTGGCACGCGGTTCATGAAACATTCACAAATTGCAGGCATTATGAGAAAATTGCTTGCGCTTTCTGCGCGACGGGAAACAGCAATATTTGGACGAAGAGGATACCCTTTGCTTCTTCTCGAAATAACGGTAGAAACAGCTGCTATTGTTTTTATCATAAAACAGGGCTACCAACAATTTTATTATGAATTCTTAGTTTAAAATAATGCATTTTTTATAGAAACATTGATGATAAAGCGTGGCCATATTAATTAAAATAAGAAAAGAATGTCTGTCTTTGCATTTACGAAACATAGCGACAATAGGTAATTTAAAAGTTTTGGAAGTTTATTTCCATTTATTCGTTACTTGGTATATTGGTGTTGTTCGTATAAATAATGCAATAATTATTCAGATGAATAAAGCTACCTATTTGTTAGTTTTAGTTTAAAAAATCATTAAATTTGGTATGACATTGGAAACATCCATTTACGATGAAGCTGATGTTACAAACACATTTTCTTTTGCACAAAATGCATCTGCAGTTGGCATTACATTTTGTGAAATTCAAACGTATTTCTGGATCACTGAGCTTTAGATCGATTTTCAAAATTAACTGCCTTAATAATTGTATTTAAGTAAAAACAACTGCTTCCTTAGACCCTGCCAATAATATTTGACTATTTAACATATTTTTAACATTCCCTATCTGTTGAAGTTTTCTAAAATAACCATCACTGACTGCCTGGATGCAATAAGGTTTCTCGAACCTGTGTACAAACCGACTGGGGAGAAGCCGCGGAATGGAATTTAAAATTTTCCGTTTGCGTGAGTTTTTTTACGTGATTTTATTTTTCTGGCCCCAGAAAATGGAAGCTTAATCTGGTTTTGCATGGAACCAACAAGGCTTGGATAAAATTCTAATAAAAGTTAAATAAAAGCCAACATTTATGGGAACTTGAAAGGGTCGCATACTTTGTTGAAGAACAATTTTTTTTCTTGCTCTGACATTTAAACAATAAAAATGATAAATATTGAACTTATTTCTATGACTGCAAATTTATACATTGCATTGATGGTTATATTAATTCAGAAAATAAAATAATCGAAACGGTACATAGTAAATGCAATAGTTAAACAAAATTTATATTATGATGATAATGGAATTATAAGTTTGTTTCGAAATATTATAAAATATTGAAGGAATTATTTTAAAAATCTGATTGAAAAAGATCAGACTGGGAAGAAAAACTTTAAAATATATTCAAGAAGTATTTTAAAGTACCTTCATATATATTATTTACTCGGGATATTTAGATAAAACACTAAATATATAGATACAATTTTTCTTTGTCCTTAGAATCGTTATCGAAACAATTATGAAAGTTAATAACAGTTGAGGCTCAAATTTTTGTTTTCACATATTTTCTTATCACATCGTTATACTGCTACTTTTGATTCAATTTTCTTTTATGGACAAAGTTGTAATCCATCAAACATTTCAGCCGTGCAATTTTATAAAAATGCCAATAAAATATTTCATATTTATTTTGAAAATTTTTATTTATTAACAAATGCACAAACATAAAATACTGCCGAGGACATCATTTCAAAAAATGACACACAAATAACATATATCAAATGAAAACTTTTAAAACGATTTAAAGGGAAATCAATTGAGTATTAGTTGCTATAAAGTACTTAAAATTTTATATAAGGTAGTAAAAGAAGGATTTTTGACAAGCAACGATTCATACTTTCAAGGGTTAATGGCAAGATGGAAAGATATTTTAAAATCATTATTGATAATTGATTTTTGATCAATTTCCAGCTATTCAAAAATAACAAAAGTATTAGAAAAGCAACGCAGTGCCAACATTCAAAATTTTTATGGTTGACTGCCGATAAAAAGGGCAAGACCTTTCGGAAAGTTTCCTTCATCTAGCTAGCCCACCGCTTAAATATTCAGGACCTCCACCAGTACACTTGTCTTTCTACATTGACACACAAACACAACGCTAGTATATAAATTTACAGATACAGCAGTGGAGTACAGTCCTCAAAGTTTTGACATTATAATAAAAAAGTTTTATGTTACAACTTTTTCAAAAATTAAAATAAAAAAAGGTTTTAAATTACTGTTAAATCGATGATTGTGATCGAACGTCAATACTCATATGGAAAATGAATAATCTTTTTTAATCAATTTTTTTGCCTTCATAATATGGTGAACGTACAGGTGAAAAAAATAAAATAGTTTTCTTCTATTTTGTATAGGTGATATATTAAGGCGATAATTTTTGATAGACGATCAACGTTCTTCTTCAAATCTTAACCTGAGAAGTTTGAATAAAATATTGTAATCGAGTAAGTTTTATAATCGTTATAAAATCATTGTTTTATTATTTTGGTTTTATCACTTTTTTTATAGGATTTCATAAATGTATTTTTTCGATGATACATTGCGGTTCATTTTTTATAAGATAAAAAAAGATAAAATTTATATTGTGATACGATTTGCTTTTGTAACTTTATTTTATTCATTTTTAATATGACTATATAAACTTATATCGAAAATATATTATGAGGAAGAATTTCACATAGAAAATACCCGAAAATCAAAATGTGAAAATATCAATACATGAGAGTGATAATCGTAATTTTCGACATCCTTGATTCTTGAGTATATAATATGTCATAAATACGCTACAACGAGTATATTTATAGCTTTTCTTATCTGTCACCGCACCGCACGCCACTGGTGTACACGTACGGAAATAATGAAAGACGAACTCCGCGCATAATGAGAAATCTCTAATGGCACGTTGACATGTTGTATATTGAACGAGCAACTTCCCCTCCGAAGCTTTTGTGTCGCGTCGAACTAAGCAAACGCCGAGTGAAACATTGGTGCTACGCCGTAGAAGAAGTGTGCCTACGGAAATCGTAGCAGAGCTTAAGAAAATATGATTGAACTAAAATTAATTTTTCAACAATAATACTATAAATAGTGTACACGACATCCTGTGAAAAAATGGCATAAAATATGTTTAAATTATGTCCGCATACAATGTAGAACAGACGCTAGTATAACCGTATCCGTCAGAGATGATGGTATTAAAATTGAAATACTGAATGTCCAATGAAACTAGTACATCAAAACTGTGTGTTCGTTGCATTGCAAATGCTTACATCTTGAGAAAATTTGATACCTACATGTGATATGTGATAATAAAAAAATTTACAGAGCGGTATTAAATATAAGATAGGGCATTACAACAGAAAAGATTTAACGAGAAACGCTTATGAATCGGTATCTCATTTTCCTGTTTCAAAATAGCATGAAACAAAAACAGATGAAAAATGTTGTGAAAAAATATTATTTCAACAAACAAAGCATTTTAAAGCCGTCAGACGTATAAAGATTGGATTTTTATCTGTCTATTACTACTTAAAACAAATTAAAATTTAATATCATTGGGTTTTTTGAAATAGATATTTTTATTGTGAATTGACACGCTTATTTATAATGTTACAAATAATATTTTTCAAAAGCCGTAACGTTTACACAATGATATCAATAGTCATAATAAATTGTCAGATTTTTTATAAAAATATCAAAACGAAGAGCACTCTTAAAAAAGTCTCTTTATTACTGGGAAAATGTATTTTATATTAATATTAAATTATTATAAAATATATAAATTACAAAATGAAAACAATAAAAGAATTTAAACCCATTTATAATAACACACTATGGAAGCATTTTCCACTGTCGGACCATTTGTTTGCAAACGCCCCACGTAGCACCTTTGTAGCGATAATATCTAAATGCACAATGCATTTTATTACACCTATTCTTCTAAAGAAAGTAATTTGACCTAAATAATTACATACTTTCTATGCTTGTAAAAGAAAAACATAGAAGAAAATAAGTTAGCCTCTGTACGAATGCACTTCGCTCAAGAAAACCCGAAAGCATTACCGATATCCCAAAAGATCCCTTTTATTTCAGTTTTAAAACTTTCCACTGCAAATATATTATTATTGGAGTTTTCGGATAAGTTCCAATGGAAGAGGATTGAAGGCGTAGAGCTGGTTTTATTTTATAAATGTTTTGTTTCAAGTTTCCCTCATTTATTACTTTTATGTTTTAGCCTTAAAGCAAATGTACAGTATTCATCTTATTTATGAATCTAAAATCGGTGGTGTCATCGTAATCTGATTTACTTAAAAACAATTTCAAATTTTACATTGTTTAGCAGCGTTTAAATATTTTTCTTCAATATACAAGTTCAAGCAAACTCTTTTGTTTAATTTTTTAAACTAAATTTTAGTATGTTGAAATAAATCTTTCAAAAGATTTGTCTTCTCATAAATCTTGAAAATTATTATATGTTGACATTATCAGTATTACAGTGTTTACAGTTGAAAAGATACTTAGGAAACCTTTGTCTAGGAAGTGTTTATAATTAGTAATGTTTCTAAAGTGAAACGGATTTTATTGCAGTTTTAATAGATTAATATAATTTTCAAACAAACGAATTATTTAATATAATTAAAAGTGTTAATAATGGCTTTCCTTAAAAAAGATCGTACTAAAGTAAACGTAGAAAAAGAATTATGTAAATTTAAATAAGTCTTACTTTATAAAAAAGTTAGTATTGCTTTCTATAAAAAAGCTTCCCAAAGCTCCCCTCTGAAGCTCGTTCAATTTTCTTATTTTCAAAAAGCAATGATAATAGGAAACTATTTTCTCAAAGGTCAGCCATACGTTCGCTTGTTTAATGCTTTACCATAATGCGTTCCGCCTTTTGCTTGTTAGACGTTGAATCTGTATTGACGATGCGTGCGAAGCGATGTCGTCTCTTAAAACTCACACAATAGAGATACCAGGGGTACTAACTAACTTTTACTGTAAAACACAATATTAAATAAACAATGTTGGAAAAGTTCATGAGAAAATCAACGCTGACTACTAACATTAATGTTAAAAAAGCAAGTACTTCGCCAGAACTTCGTATTGAAAAAAATATAAAAACGTGTGTAAAAAGTAGTAATGTTCTTATTTCCCATTTAACTAAAACTAAAATGATAGGTTACAGTAGTGGCGAATGGTTGTCAAAATTATTGCAATTATATCACTGAAAATCTATATAAAGACGATTAAATTTTTTTTATGAAATATTGAATGCCGAAATGTTTTAACATATTTTTGTACTCATACATGACGCTGCAGATGTACGAAACATAATACTCAATGAAAAGCTTTGTTTCGTGCCAGAGCACTACGTCGCATCAGCAACGAAGCAGAGTTGACAAATAATAAAGAGTCAGCAAACTTTATTATTATCAGCAAAATTGATAGTTATTATCAAAGAAAACGATTCGATAAAGTCTTCTACTGTCAAGTCTTCACTTGGCATAAGCGTCTTACTTGACACCAAATGCGATATTTGAAAAACACAACAGGACAACTAAATTGGAATACGAATATGGAAAGAGGACCATCGTTCTGTCGACACTCTCCTAACGGGAAATATTTCCTCAGAACTGCATAATCATCATCATCCATCCGTCCAACTGTTTAATCGCGCCAAGGGAATATATTCCTAAAATTTATTTAACGTTACAACAGTATATACGCGTATTGAGTGCTTATGAAGAATGTTGTGATACATAGAAGTCAATATACGTAAGAAAACAACAATTTTCGAATATTGTATAATGTTAATCAATTTAGCATAGAATGTACGTATTTAAAACGTTTTTTATATTCTTCGCCAAGCACACTGCGCTACATCGTAAACAGATTTTTAAATGTCTACGTTTATTTTATTGGCCGTAATAATAAAATTAAACAGATTTATGGGGAATATAATACAACTAAATACAGTCATTTTATGTGAAGTAATAAAAATAAATTTACTCAGCGAAAATTTCTAGAAAGATATAAAATTATCACATTGAATGCAATCAATGTATATTTTAAATACGTACGGGTTTGTTTTAAAAAACTTATAAATTTTTAAATAAATGGCTATTATATTAGTTTGATAATTAAAGATTCAATTATTTTGTGATTAAAACATTATAAGATTCGAAATGGTGAGAGTTAAGACATATTATGATATTTTAAAGAGATCCAATGTCCCGCTGAATTGGTGAGATTGTAAATAGTTGCTTAAGCATAACGAAGTATTGAAATAATCATGATTTTGTAGAAGCCTGTGTCGAATGTGCATATTATGATATATCTCAACACTGTTAGCTCAAAGCTATAAGAGCTTACATATAAAACAGTAGTTTTGTTGACATATTACATGGCAAGATATTTTTCTTATAACGTATATAAAATGAGAAATAAGTGTATTAATAGATTTTAATGGAATATGGAAGACATAGTATGCTAGAAGACGATCCACTTAGACTTAGACAGTATAAATCGTAGAGTGTAAGTATCGTTTTCAGTAAAATCGATTGATTAATTATGCACAATTCGAATAATTGATACACTAATTTGATTAGTAATTCAACGTTACTATACCATTGAAGAACCGTACAGAGAAATAAATTAAAATGATGTGCTAATTCATTACATAAATCGTTTTAAATTACTATCAAACGATGAAAAACGTTGATTTATTGCTTTGTTATGTTTAAATGTTACCATTAAAAAATATTGCTATAAAAATATTTTAAATAGCTATTTTATCATATGCCCGAAAAACGGAAGAGTCGGAGTATAAATCATAGCTTGAAATTGATAATTAAATATACCGCGCTTTTGAAATTGTATTTGAAATTGTGAGTTTTTTACATAATCTGTCATCGTTATCAAGATACTTTTGACATAACAGTGCTTGGCGTATTATTTTCAACATTAATATTTTGTTACAAAAATAAACATGCACGAAAAATTATCTTATATATGAAGTGAACAACATCACAACAGTATCACTCATTTTTCATCAAAAGTTTATCTAATGACTGTATTCTGATTTATAATTTAATTATATTTTAACATTTGATTGACAACTGCAGGTTTTTGAATCTCGAAATAAAATCTTATATTGGAAACAATGTGTTGTTGATAGCTCGATGGCGCAGATGCAAAATTCATTTTTATAATTTTTTTATGAATGATATTACTCCTGTTATCAAATAGGATTTGATATTAAATTATTTCCGGGAAAAAAAGTGCTATTCCGTGCTAACAATGCTATTTATGAAAGCTAAGTAAATGTATATTTTAGAGAATTACAATAAAAAACTCCTTATGTCATTGATTATTGAGTTTTTATATTATGAGACTCATATTATAAGTTATTTTTAAGCTGATTTTGGAGAGTGAAATAATTCACGATGTGTGTTTTGTTTTGTACATTATTTAAATGATACTTGTTTTGTCTGCATACTGCCCGATAACGTGGGGTTATAAGGTTTGAGCAGGAGATTTTTCAATAAATTAACTTGACTTTTGAATGAAATGATATCTGGCAGTACTATTGTTACTTCATGAAAAATATGATAATTGCTTTTAATTGGAAAACTTTTGGAGCATGGTAAAAGAAACTTTAGTGTGAATAAATATCGTCACGAGAAATGCAAATTTCGCGGCGAATGTACATGAAAGTTAATAAAATCCATGCACTTGGAGAGCGAGCCTCGCCTCTAATACGGTTTCACTTGATTCTACTTTAACCGCCAGACTTAAAACTGCAACTAACTTTGTTCTAAGTAAAGAACTTGTGAATTTCTGAGTGGGAGGTGCGCCAAATGAAATGAAACTTAGACATAAGCCGCGATGCACACCTTCTTGTCGACTAAAGTCACTTTTCTTGAAATAATCACGCTTTTACGATACTTTGTTCTTTAACGTCTTCTGATTTTTCCATCGACACGAAAAGTTTTAACAGACATAGTTAAAAGATATCTTAAGGCCGTACTTAATGTATTCTTTTAATAAACTAGTGTAACTTTTTATATATCAAAATACAAAAAATAAACGTATACACAATTCAAATAACGATATTCAAGATGTTAAAACAAAAAATGCATTATTTATGTTTCCATAAAAAGTTGATCGAAAACTTCAACTGCAAACTTGTTTTTGTTGTTGAAATGTATAAGTGAAATTTGAACCGAAGATGTAATAATTATTCCTGTTAACTTTAACTACTCATAATATATATTTATACTGTAGGTTACAATTTGGCTCACCTTAACATATTTGATGTGTTATCGCATCCAAGCTTTTTTATCTTGATATGAAAGCATTTAAGTTTAGAAAAAAATGCGTATATATTATAGTAAAAGTGATTGTTGCGTAACATCTAAAATTTGAAGACTTAAGAGCAACTTGACATATTGTTGGCATTAAACTAATACTGATAAATATTTTCGGCGTCGCGATACATGGGTGTTTAATATAAGCGATTTCAGAATATTCAACCACGTTTTAGTATAAACCAGTTTAGCCCCATGGCGTTATATGACACCTATGATGCGATGCTTTAATCACATTACAATTTGAAATCACACCAAATTGCGATAACTCATATCTCTACGGTGTTGGCTCTACGCGTTATGTCGGCGTAGCATTCATCGTAGACGTGAAAGCCTCTCACCTAATCCACAGGAACAGGGGAATTCAACGTTATGTACGTACATAAATTATATAGTCGTGACAGAGGTTTTTCGTATTATAAATTATTAGTCTGCTTGTGGTAGAGAATAATTAATAAATTTACATCACATTATTAAATGAAACGGTTACAATTAAGTTATATTAAATACTGCGAAAGGAGCTGTAAAGTATATTTATATTTTTGATAAATCAAGGTAGATTTCATAATGATAGTATTTGATATATTGAAATGAATAAATTAAATTACTAAAAAAAAGATTTATTTGTTTCTTAAATTTATAATATAGTCAAGACCAGTAAAGCTGATGAGCATTTGAAGATTTTGGTCATGATGGTCATCATTCAAAAAAAATGTTAAATAAGCACGTACAATATATTTTTTTGTATTGTGTTGATTATATCTTTTATGTAAATAGTTTGTTCAGATAATAATAATTTGAATTTCGGAAACTTTTAAATATAGTCCAGACCATGAAATGAGAATGTATGCTTTCAGTCATTTCACCGGATGCGTAGAGCAGCAATAAGGGGACATGCGAATGACATACAACTTATCATTTCCTTAATTTTAGCGTAGTAGGCGTTGGATCGCACGGCGTTCCGGGGCACAAAAACCGCCCGCAACCTCGCCGGGCGTGAGAAATGATTCGCGTCAAAGGCAGGGTTAGCCGTGGGGTAGGCGGGGCAGGGTGCCGGGGAGGAAAGTACGATTGGCACCCATTACTTTTATCGCGTTTTAAACAACCCTCCTACTTCTTGTGAAGTTTCCACCGATCGGCAGTGGGTAAAATAAAAGCGTCTCTTGTGTGAAAGAAACCATTTCGTATAAAAAAACATTATAATACTCACAATAAATGCAATGTGAACAGTTCAAAGTTGCTTTCTTAGACAAAAAAACAAATCTATCAATCACTATTAGGGAAATATGGTCATTTTATGTAAGCTGTTACAAAACACAATAAAATATAACTCTGAATATCATTTTATTGAGTTTTAAAGGCTTTATATACGTAAATCCCCCGGCTGTGAATGAGCGCAAAAATGTTTTACTTGGTTTTTCAACATTTTTGAAAAATGAAGATTTAATATTTCCTTTTTATATATTATGTTGTGTATGTGATAAGAGAAATATATTTTATTTAACTTCATGAATGACTTAAATGTTCGAATGAAAGCTTTTATATTGTAGTTCACTTAAAAAACAAGCTTTAAAAAAATAAAATTATTTTTTGAAAATAAAACTGAAATTAGCAAACTTATTTTTTTAAATGTTTTTAATTTCAATATGGGAAATCTCTTCCTAATGCCCGATTGACAAGTTGAAAAGGATATTCTAAGAAATAATATATTAATCAATAAAACTCCATTTTCAGCTAAAAATCACAGAGGCAACTTTTTGTTTTCTGTTTCGATATAAAATAAAAGGAAAACATTTTTTAAATTATTTTTCGTGTCAACACTTGATTCGTTCTTTTGCGATACTCATTTGATGAACGGTCTAAGACCTTTAATGTAATTTTATTTTATTGTATTATTATTAAAATACATATAATATATATATATGGTTCATCATTTTAAGGTGTTAACTGTCAATTCTTGGTGGAAAGGCATTATATTTAAAAAAAGTAAAACGGTTTTGTTCGCTACTTGTGTGAAACTTTTGATTGATGTTTTGTTGATTTGATAACGCTCTCGATTAGCGAAACCAGTCTTGATCAGTATAAAAAATGTGTAAGTAGTACAAAAAAAATAGGTTTTATTTATAAATGGTCTATTTTTATTTAATTAGTAGAGCATGAGGTGGAATTTGTTTAATCTTTGTTTTGTAAAATGATTTGATTTGATAAATAAATAAATAATTTTACAAAAACACATACGTCTTCTAAGTGTTTCTACAAATGCTCTTTCAACAATAAACGTCATATTGCAACACAATTTTACTTTGACATAATGCATATTGCGTTAAAGGTTTGAATGAATGTGTTTTTGGGATTTATCCTTCTTACTTCAGAGACTCGCTGACAACGCTGGCGGCAGGTACATTGAAACAATACGAGACACTTTCCAGGGGGAAGAATTACATTTTCCAAGTGTTTATAAAGTACATTCTGAGAAATGTGTTCTCCAACTATTATTGGGAGAATCTATATTAACTCCATAAATCTATCATAAATCTATACTAACTCCAAGATATTGGGAGAATCTTAGTGATCTTTACAGTCCACTGGATATATCTTATGAAGTTCCTTATGAAATGAACCAACTTTATGGTTTCTCAAGTTATAAGTAACATATTTTCACTATTTTTAAAATTTCGAAATAAAATTACGATAATTGATAGAAGTACTAAAATAAGAGTCTGTCAAGAATGATGTGAGCTTATTTTATATTATACATAAGTAATCTTTTACATTACATTTTAGACGCTAAATTATAAGAGGATATTAATTAGGTATCATAATTAGAGATAAAATAGTACATTGAAATAGACAATCTAAGTCAACAGCATAAAAAGTGAATTTTCACGAAAAAGCCAAAGTAGAGTCAGGGTTTTTCGGAAAAAAAAATTAATGATCCAACTGAAACCTTTTGTTAATTAGATTTCGATTTAAAAAAAATAATCGTTCAACTTTCTCGCGATGTAAAAACAAAACAAAAGTGTGATGTTACAAAATATTATATACAGAATTAAATTTTCCATATAATTTGAACAGCCAGTGCTTAAAAATAATATAACAAGATAATTGAAATCATGCATTGCAGTTATTCCATAGAATGTTTGAGCGAATAACGATGATTTTTTTACAAGATGACTTGATGATGTTTCACAATTTAATGTTGGTCGTAATATTTTTTTTTGTCATGTATAAAAGAGACCCCAAATTTGATATTGGAATGGCAAGATAATAATTTATACTTTAATAGAATAAATTGAGTAACAGTATGGTAAATATTTGTGTAAAATAAATTATTTGTGCTCTAAATAAAGCCTATTAAAAATAATCCTATTGTTATTTGATATCGGAAGAGTTGGATTAGAGAATAGGTTTAAAATAAAGGTTTTAGTACAAATAAACGAGGGAGAGCATTCAGATATTAGGTTTCATAGGTTTCATGTGAAATGAAACAAATTGTTTGCCAAAGATACACAGAAATAATGAGAAGATTTCGTATTTATAGATTAAATAACACGAGTATTTCGGACAGGTAAATGAAGATTTTTCATCATAATAACCATATGTTTATTAAAATAATTATTTTGAATGAACGTGTTTTTATAAATGAGGTTTTAAATCTCTTTTCAATCGGATAAGCTTATTTGTGTAATATCATCTAAGCTGACTAAGATATCAAAATAGTTATTCAATTTCAAAAAATTTCAATTTATCTTTTTTTAACGCTTATCAATAATTTTTAATTTTTGCATAAAAAATAACGCTTTAAATAAAAGGATTATATTTTTTATATGAATAGAAGCTAACAATATTCAATAAATCAGAAATACGTTTTCTTTGCGACGTCTTCTCATCCGGATAATCCTAATTACATGTATTAATATATAAACTAGTATATAAGTCGCAAGGTGAATGTTTTTAGACTTTCGCTTTACGACGATTGCAGGGTCACAGGTTTGAATTCCAGAGTAGAAACATTCCAATCAGTTTATTATTTTGTACTAAAACGCATATTGACATAATATCTTTTTTCCAATATTGTTTAAGGGACTGACTTGTAGTAAATTCTTGTTAAGCAAACTCTGTTGGACTCATAAATTGAGAACAAACAAATTCCCTATTTTGTAGTTTATATACAGTCAAAATTAAGCAAAGAAAGAAATATTTCATAATAAAAATATTTTGACCTAGAACCACACCAGTAAAATAACAACTCCTTTTTGAAATTGTATTTTCTTTGCTTATACCTTAACGGAAGTGTAAGCAACATTAACAACAAGAATCAAGGATGAAAGATAATGATTGATTCTTAAGTTCGCCCCTTCGGTGAAGTAATTAATAAAGTTGTGGTGTCAAGTTTATTAAGACGTCGTCTACTTGCTCAAAATCCTTGAGCCAAGTCGCTAACTATGATCGTCTTCCATTAGGTCATTATACTTGACCCTTCGGCTCTCGTCCTCGAACACCTCTTGGAGGTAATTGAAATTATCATCAATCTTATCTTGAACAACAAAGTTCCCTTATAAAGTTTAATACGAATATAGGTGTATGTTTATTATATCACCCACGTATATTAAACTTAAATATATAAACACAATATTTATAATTAATTACGCATATTAATTTGAATAGACATTTCCGCATTTAAATTACCGAGATACAGTTTTTTGATGCCTGTGTTCAATAAAATTGTTATTATATACATGTTAAGTTTTTCTTTTGTAAGAAAATATGAATGTATAAAATGAGAATTTGTGTCAAACGATTACAGTAAATATAAAATTGTTGTGAATAAGTTGTAACATTGCCATTCCATGTATACATGCAAGATTTTCATTTCACTCCACAGTAGACATATGAGAGTTTTATTATATAAATAAAATAAAATTCGAGCGTCAGTGGTTATTTTTTTTTCAAATCTCAAGTCAGTTTTTTTCTCATGGAATATTTCAATAGCCATATGGCTGATTCTAGATTGTTCAACTTTATAAGATAGGCCTTATATATGCTAAATAAACCAGTTTACTGTGCGTAAAATTATTTTCAATAGTTTCGTATCTAGTGCGCATTTTTTTTAAATGATTAATTGTAAGATTTTGATTCAATTGAAGGATTTACAATTTTGAATTTCGATTTTAAATAAAGCCAGGTAGATGAGTGAATTCTATAAGAAAACGATACGTTTTATAAATTATGTAAAAGTTATATAATTCAAGTAAAAAAATAAGAAATTAATAAAAAAAATAAAAACAAAATGAATAGCGATTCAGAGGAATTAATTATTATAGACATCACATAATTTTAATAATTTTTAACTTTTTGAGAATCTTGTTAAGACGGTCTTATATTGAAGCGAACATACATTTAAAACGAAAAATCAACCAATAAGAAACTTTTAAAACCGAGAATGATTATGAGACGTTCTTTAACTTTCCATTAATTTTTCACGGCTTTTTCCTTTGGGCTTTTTATTCCTATCGAGAAAACTTAACACATCAACTGCGCCTCATTGACTATTGCTTATCATTACGAAAGTTAAATGGCTAAATTATTTTGTAAACTGATAAGATACTGTATAATCGAAAAGCTTATTTTATTTCTGTTTTTATTGAAAATCTTCGGTCAATTTCTTTTACATTTTTGCTGTTATAGTGTTTCTATTCTTTCTATGTAGTATATTAAACGTTTTATTTATATTCCAATATTAAATGAACAAAAAACAATAATAAGCTATAATTGACGATAAAAATGAAACTAAAGCATTTATAAAATTATAAATAAGAGACATAAAATATTGTATTCCTTAGTAACAAGGTAATTTGTTGTGAAGGCGATTAAGTAGGTTTTTCTGTCATTTCGCGAAAATCGTTAATCGTTTTCCATCGCCTAAAAAATATGAAACGTTGAAATAAAAAAAAACATTTCATAAGTACACTTTCAGAGTATTTGTTTAAATTACTGCATTTTTATTTAAATGAAAATAATAAAGTTTTTAAGCCTGTCTAGCAAAGATTTGACACCTGTTTTTCAGAAATGCTTTTATTTGCTTTACGCCTCGACTAGATTAGAGTTTATTGTAGGTTATCGAGATTTTATACCTGAGACAAAATCGTATGAAAAGTAAATTTTAGAAAGTGGTCGTGATGGAATTTGTAATTTATTGAATATAACGATTATATTAAAATTTTTGAAATGTACCAACAAGTTCGTTTTCTTGCACCTTTTCTGACTGATGTTTAAAGTAGAATTATACTGAAAATATTTTTTTAAAAAATAGAGCAACAAGAAATTCTATTATATACGTTATTATAATAAATTAATAAAAGTTATAAATAGTAATCATTTTTCGGGGATATGTTTCTATTACCTTCCTTTCGGCAAACGATTAACGATGTTCGCGAAATGACAGAAAAACCTACGTAATCGCCTTAAGCTGAGTTATAAGTCAAAAAAAATATATTGTAGATGTCGTGAAAAAGATATGAGTATATGTCACATGTGCTTTTAAAAATGTTTGATTGTAATATAATTAAATGAAACACTTTTTAAATTTGGATTATTGAGATTTTGTACACTTCCATGTATTTTGTCACTAACGACCCGGGTTTCGCCTTTCGGCATCTTCAGGCATTCGAGCACACGAATGGACTCGAACTGAGAGACAGTAAACAGTTCTGTTCAGAAACTGTTTACTGTCTCTCAGTTCGAGTCCATTCGTGTGCTCGAATGCCTGAAGATGCCGAAAGGCGAAACCCGGGTCGTTAGTGACAAAATACATGGAAGTGTACAAAATCTCAATAATCCAAATTTAATATTGAAATTCCATCAAGCACCCTCAGTCGATGTCTTAAATGAAACACTTTTTGTTCATAATGCATTAAGAAACCATTTTGACTAGCTAAAATTAAAAACAAAATCTGTTAAGATTTGCAAATACTATTTCAATCAAATAATTGTATAATTATTGGGTTTTAGTGAGATGAGAAATCAGCATAAAAGATGTTTTCAGAATATTTGTAAAGGAAGATCGTGTAAAGTTGACCGTGATCGCAAGTGTTAAGAGGGCCGATGAAGAGCATCGCACCCCCGGCGCAGCGTTAATTAAGACCAAATCAAATTACCATTTGGATTCCGTGCTCATTAAATCCATCTAGCGCGAGATTATTTACGTACTTTCGACGTCGGCGTCGGGTCGATTGCTTCGGGATGCCGGATGGAGACGGCAAGGGAAGGAAAGGTCCGCCGAGGCTTTGGAGAAGGAAGGAAACCAGCAAACTTAGGGTCGCTATTACGAGGCGCGCGTACTCCTAAAGGCCGCGTGTGTTCCTCTTGTTTTCTACACAAGTGATTCTCAATCCATTCAAAGCTTGCTATTACATAAATTACATGTCACGTCCCTAGCTTAACCTTTGACTTACCTACACTTAAATTTTGATGACAAAGTAAGATGAGATGTTTAATTAATTTAGCAGCAGTGATTTTTTTAAACATTCTTGCTAAGCTTTTAATTATTGACATTAACGTGATAGAACGTACGTTAAAAATTTACATATTTATTAGTGTTTAAATGAATACTTGAGTATTTATGAAAAAGAATTTGTTGTCATGTAATTTGTATTTGTAAAATATATTTTCACTCATATTCGATTATTCAATATGGAAATAATTATATACATAAATTGAAAACAATTCATAGCTAAGCGCATTCTATTTTTTTCAGTTAAGTTTATTAAAAACCAAAGTCAAATTCTATTACAAAAAATGTGGTGTTCAATTAATAACTGTAAATAAGTATTTAAATAAAAAATGAGATACAAAAATGTAAAATTTTTAGTAATTTAGAAGACAATTCTTAATAATGTAATCCATGATTAAAAAGAAACATAAATACATCATATAAATTTTCACACATCTTTGCATTTTTATGACGTGTTTAGGAATGAAAAATAAGTAATCAAAAAGTATTCGGAATATAATATTTAAAAAACATTTGTAACAAATGCATTAAACAATTATCATTATTCCGAATGTATCATCATTTTATTTTGAAGAACACTGCTGAAGCCAATACACAAGGGGCGCTATTTGGGTAGAGAATTTATATTAAGAGATAAATATTAAAAGTAACTTAGATGTTTCAGTTGGTTTTCAACGAAGCAGGCCGCTTTGTAACGATAAAGTAAAATGCGAATTCGGGTAAATTTTAATCCCGATTTTGAGTTTGATAAAAAGGTCTACCATACTCCAAAGATGTTTTATTTAACAAGAAAAATTTTCACTTAAGAAACTCAAAATTTCTACTTTCAAGATTATTTAAATCGACATTTTATACGTTTACATTAAAATTTTATGCAACCACAAACCTCTAGCAAGCTCGGTATATTATAAAGTATACTTATATATTTTATGTATATTTATTAAATTAAAAAATTTATTGTTGATTTTGAAAACAGACTTTTCTGTGACGATATCAATTCTTCTCATTGTGTAATATAAATTGTTAATTATAATTTTAATCATTCCTGAATTAATACTGCGTGGGTGTGTTAAGAAATTGTCTGATCTCTTTGATTATATTAGAAAGATAGCGTTACCTTGAATTGTTACCTAGCGTACTAAGGATTTTTTTAAGTTAGTTAGAATAGATTATTTTTATTGAGTAATGTTAGCTATAAGAAAAAACGAAAAGAATTACTTTAAATAAAAGTTATTTCAATTATTGCAAATCACAACAATTGCGTAGCGTCTTCTGTTTTTTTAAACTACACATAATTGTTTTTGGTTAACAAAAAAAATATTGTTATCATAGTTGCTATGTATTTTATTCAAAAAAATGATAATTCTATACATTATTGAAATATTAAACTGATAGGAATTCGTAAAATCTTCTGACACGTTAGGATGTTTTAAATTACATAATATTCTAAAACAATCTAATGGCAACGTCAAAGCTTACAACAATTTGTTTTAGAAAATTCGAATTGAGCTCGCACTGCTTTACGCTACAAAGAGTAAAATGCGGCCCGTAGCTAGGCAATAAGGCAAACGGCCACAAAATTTACCTACACTTACGTGCTGCAAGCTAAACTTAGACCAGATGCGAGCACATAGTCAGAAAACGACCGGACATGCAAATTCTAGCCAACGTACGCGCCGGGGCGTAAACGTATGTTCTGAGAATCTTTAAAAGACATTCAAAAACACAATATATTTATTTAATCCAATATAGTTTTAAATCAATTATGTAATGATAAAATATAAAATTATTTACACTTTACGTGACATACAAACACTTGTTGTGGGAATGCGATTAAGATTTTACGAAATTAATATTTTTATATTTCTCTTTTTAAATTGAATAAACTCAATTCAAGGTGTTTTAATTTGCATCTTATTGAAAACAACAAAGTTTGTTTTGTACAAATAAATGAACTTAGGCACATAAAAACTACAACGAGAGTCTAGCTTACAATACTAGACAAAATAAATTCAAATTATTAACATTTTTATCTCATACACTCAACTAATACAGCGCTTGAAGCAAATAGAATAGATCTGTGCAAGATAAATGTTGGGTGTATTTTTTATAACATAGCTTTTTTAAAATAAGTAGTCACAAATGCTAAAAAGCGCTTATCTTTAAGTTGCGGTATGATAAGACCTATTTAATATCGATTTTGAATTACATATAACATTAAATATCCTTTCATCGCTAAACTTTCTTTTTCGGAAAATTAAATAACTTAAGCAAAAGATGTCCATAAAAGTTGTCATCAATAGATAGATAAGGCGAAATTCTGAGTTTAAATCCCCACCCGACTTGAAGAGACCGTAAGTAAAATAATCAATTACAAGTAAATGATCCCAATTTAAGATAAAGATGAACCGTTTCCTAAGGGAGAGAGCGACGGCGCAATTTCCTGCCCCATCAGCGTTACTCATTAGCAGAGTACCTACCCCCTCCGCAGGGTGAGATTTTAGGCTGAAAGAAATATAAAAGGAGGCGATAATATCATAAAACTCAGCACCTTTTCAAAAAAGCAAATAATCATTAACGCGGTTTCAAGACTTGAAAACCCGAAGACAGAATCAATGGCGTACCAAAAATAAAATGACTGTGGCATTGATAAAATAATCATTTGAAAAAACACCAAAATTAAAGGTTGTATTAAACCTTTAAATTTAAAATTAATATTTTGACCGTAAATAAACATGACTAGTTAATGTCATTGTCTTCAGTTGAAGGGTTCACGGGCTCGAATCTCAGTACGGCTAGTTTCATAAATTGATTTGTCAATCAATTATGTATTTGTGTTCAAAAGTATGGATGTATAATATTATTATGATGTCTCAATTTCTTCCCACACATCCGATCCTCCAAACGGGGAGTAACGACAACGATAAGCTAATCACTTGTCGTTCTGTCTTTACCCTCTACGAAAAAGAAAAGTATAGCGACCGTCAAAAAAATGAAGTTGTTAAAAAACGAAAATCATTAAAAACGTCTATAAATATAAGTATAAAATTTTTTCATATGAAAACTTTCATTAAGTCACTCAGAGAAAAACTTTCTTGTCAATATTTCTCAGCTATATCCATTTCGATGAAAGTCGAAAGTTGTCCATGGATATTGAAATTTATCAATGATTTTCAAAGCTTGGGTATATTTTCAATCACTTCATATTTAAGAAATATAGTTAAAAACTTTATTGTAAGGTGCTTTGATTGTTAGTGATATCATTGCTTTATTTGGTTTCTTTTGTAAGAGACTATATCGTCGTTGTTCTGGAAGAAGACACTAACTGAATAATACTAGTTTTGAATATTTTGTCAGTAAAGTTTGTCAATGTTTGAAATTCTATACCTTTTTCATTTTGTTTGTTTGTACAAAACCGATTTTAAGTAAAAGTACAATTTATAAAAAAAGTGTGTTCTTTCATACAGTTGAGTTTGAAATAAGGAACATTTTGGTATAACTAACTCAATAAATAACTTTTCGATTTAGTGTTTTTTTCCAGAACAGTGACGATATATCACTAGTTTGATAATATTTGAAAATATATAAAATTTCTATTTACAATTTACGACATATATTTAGGAGAATATTATTATTAATAGCTTATTTTCAATAAGCAATTAGTATGGATTAAATTATATTTGGTTTTTTTATAAAGTAGGTACCTCACTGGAAGAATACTGGTGTGAGGCGCTAAAGTTCTCACTGCTATAATGAAAGAATCTACCGTGAAAATGGCTTATTACATATTAAAACACTTCAAAGAAACGAATATTAAATCGTTTTTTTTTATCTAATTGGTGTAAATAATACTCAAAGCACATACAGATTTCGTTTTGGGATTACATTATATAATGCTGTGATTTAAAAAAAAAATAGTTTTTATTTCGAATCAAAGCAATTGTAAGTAACAAGCGGAGAATTAGGATTAAGGAGACAGAAAGGATAGTATCACAAAATATGTAAAAAATGGATAGCTCAGCGGAGAACTAGGATAGAATTGTCACAGGGAAGTGGATAAGGTTTTCCAATCTCGGTACACTTTACTTGGTTCTGTACGGATAAATATATGGGGTAGTTAAATTTCGAGGCGCCAGGCGTGAGGATGCACGCCACATGAAAGATAATAAGAATGAATATACGGTTACCGTTAAAAAAACAGCTTTAATATGGATGCGGAAACCGTAGATGCACAGAATTTAAATTATAAACAAATAAAACAGAAATTACATGACGAAACAATATTTATGAACAGATGGTTACACTTAAACAAAAGAAAACTATTATAATATATATATATATAAAATTACGACCTTATGGATGATAAAACATCTTGGCGACGAACTCGGGTGTCCGAGGCCAATCTTAAGAGCGTTACCGGCACGTCATACTTGTTCCACATCCTGGCGAATAACAAAGTTTTAACGCAATTCTTGGCGAGGCTTCCCCTTGGTCTTCTACCAACGATGTGCTTATCGCCGATAGGTGACGATTGTAATGACGAGATTGTAACAATAACTCTTACTGAAGTTGATTTTTTAAAATAAAATATACAAAAAAATATGAAGTTACCGATACAAATCACACAATAAATCATGAGTTTAGTTTAGATGAAGCCGTATATATAGATTTTCAATTATTCTTATATGGAGCGATTAAGAACTATACCATAAGTATAGACAGTTTACTTAACTTTACTGAAATGAAAAATAAAAAACGCGCTGTAAATTGGATATGCCATGTTTTTTATTCCAAATTCTTCTGTTTGTCACTATTAGCTGTAAGCTGTCAATTCCAGTCGAAACGGCGTTATAATATATTATTTAAAAAATAAAACGTATTTTTTTGTACAAATTTTATACCATGATCAAGCCCGTTTTGTTTCATGATCATTTTTAGCTAATGACAAATAAAATATCTGCAATTGCATAAATACTATACACATATAAATCTAAAAACTGGTCTTTTACCACAAAAGAATAAGACGTTAAGTAAATTCATTTTATATTGATTTTATTGTTCGTCGTATTTGGATGTAAAATATTTACAATTCAAGAAGTCTAAATAAAAAAGGTAAAACGTGAATTTAAATATTGTTTGTTGAATAGGATGTAACTGATTTACATTGTTTTGAATGAAAATTCTTCCCAAGAGTCTTTTTAGTATGCGCCACGATGCTAAAACAAAAAAAAAATGCATCGGGCAACATTTCGTTTGGCCTCCCGATGTTCACATAAAAATCTATTGCCTGTGCGAGGCATATTCAAGAACATGGTTTTCTGGCAAGATAAGATCAACATGGCTAAATGATATATTATATAATTTAAGAATTAAACCCGTTTTAATGATAATGGCTTCACGAAATCTCTTTGTAGTTTCAACAAATGTTTGCAGAGAGATTTAACACTATTTTGTATTCGTATTGCTCTGAAGTTTTGTAGAATTTTTAAAACGTTGATAAAAAATAAGAATTTATTTTTAAAAACAAAATACAATTTGTACCATTATCACCTGAATGCTCATGATGAGAGAAATTGGTCTTGATCATTATAAACATTTGGTAGTAGTACAAAAAAATTGCGTTTTATTTTTAAAATACAATGCTTTTCCACCAAGACAGTTAGCACCTTAAAAGTGAGTTAGATGACTATATTGTTAAAATATAATGAAAGAGATAACACAAAAAAAAATATGTTGAATTTCAAGCCCCTTCAAAATATTATTATATATTAATAAATATTTTACTTTTCAAAGCTTTTGAATTTCCACCGATCATAACTAGGCGTCCATCCATAATAATAAATTATTTATTTTTATTTTCAAATGTTACTTGAAATGCGGTAGAGATATGTCCACAGTGTATTTAGTGTGCGTCTTTGTTTTTATCAGCGTATTATGCATATTTATATGCAAATACACAAAATAGATTTGTGAAATCTTTTTACGGTGGAATATCCATCATCCAACTTTTTTATTCCCTGACTACATTACCTCATATGACGGATATGATGCAAAACTAACAAACAAGTATTCCGAAGTCAGCGGCGTAGTGAAATATACGATATCCATCAGTATTCAGTAACTCGTTTCCGCTCGACTGAATAATCTTGCTCAGAAAACTTATCATCTTTACCGCCTCGCTGCAAAGTTAAAAACTCATAAATTCGGCAAAAACACTAAAGTAGTTTTCGAAAATACACATGCTTCATAAATGGTAATAAGACGTTAGCCGGGCGACCTTACTTTAGGGGTGAAAGGGGACGGGTGAGATCACTTGAAAGAACGAGGATACCTAGCGAGTTGTTATCATAACTTAGAGAATGTTTAAAATATAAATCGTGGAAGGGAGAGATGCGGCAAAATGCAATTTCTTTATAAACTATGTTCGCGTACGGTCGGCCATAACTTCAGCAATCATATAGCTCGTTTGTACCAGTGCCCGGCGACAAGTGGAGCTTCTTGCCACGTTCATAACAGTGGTGGTGAGTTTAAAATAAAACTTTCATTCTTCGCAATGAACGCATTGCTTTCAATAAGTTATATTGAAAACGACAGTTTTTAATTGGAAATATGTAAATCTTATTAAATGACAAAATTATCTAATCATTGATGAAAAATAAAATTTTCAAGACATAACTTATTTTTTTAATCTGTTATCTACTGTTTTCTTTCTTACCTCTGTTCTCTTTATGAAACTATATTGAGTCTACGTAGCGTATTCTCAATTTCCATCGGACTAATTCATTGCACTACAGAATAAGTTGTTATATTACTTTACCGTATATATTCAACTAAAAATTTTGTTAGTTAAAAGCTTTTGATTGGGAAAAAAATTATCTTACGAATACTGACTGAAATACAAAAAACGAAAAATTGTTTCTATATAATTTAACTATAAATATGAAAAGTCACTATTCTGTTAAAACTATAATTATTTTTCCGCGGTTTTGACGGTAACTAAACTTGTAAAAATTCATTATTATATAACACATGTCATACTTATTCGCACAACCAGTTGAAATGACAAATTCTAATTTGTATAATAATGCATTTAATCGAAAGTGGCACGAAGGTTTTCTTTGGTGAGGTGACCAGACGCTATATTATTGACAGGATTGTCCTCAAATAGGATTTTCTACAAGCGAATTGTTTTTAACGAAAATTTAATGATAAAATGTATTTACTAATAAAATAAGCGGTACAATTAATCTGTGTAAAACGATTCCTTATTTATTTTAAAAAGTATCAAAGTTCAAACAAGCTTTGGTGTTGTAATTAAGGCATTTTAAGTAAAGTGTCGCGTTTAGACAAATTACTGTAAATATTGTTTTTACTGTGAGAACAAAAGTGATAAGACTTGCAGTTAAAATTATCTATAATTTTATTGAAAACTGTAAAACTAGTGAAAGAGTTTACGGATATGAGAGCGCATTTGTATGACTAATTTGATATGCCAAACCTGAGCTTTTGACTACCACTGTAAGAAGTACCGTAGTACTATTGTATTCTTGGACCTCACCCCTGGTTGAGTTACTAGCGACTTGTGTGTCCGCATGATATATTCAAGAGCGAGTCGCGCAGCCGAATCCACCTTCACACGGATTTCCTTACAAATTTGTATACAAGATAACAATGTATTTTTACGGAAAACTTAGGCGCTGCAACAATGTTGCGAACTTGCCGTGTAAGCAGAATATATTACAAAAGAATTTGCCAGCTCTTGAGAGCATTGAATTATTTGCCTTAAATTTATTCCGGCGCGTTACTCAAATTTCTAAAGGAAACCACCATTTAATAAACAAACGTGAATTTTTATATGATTTTATTTGAATTTTTAAACTAGGATACGTTTTCACAAGAGTTTTATTGCTTTTGTTAAAATCCAATTAAATTTCAACTTTTCCGTCACTTTACGTTTTATGAATCAAGAATAGCCAGAACGTTCCGCATGATGTACTAGTTACCTGTCAAGCAATCTGTTGTAGAACGCGACTAAAGTCGTTATAAACATTTGTTAAAAAAATATTTTCTTCTTGTCCGTAAGATAGTTGATCTTCAATCTCTATTACCAACAACAAGTTAATCAATTTTCAATATCGTCTATACAACTTAAACCTTGCAAGAGTTATCACTGTTATTAGTTTTAAATTTTAAATTTCTTAAAAAAATACATTGTAGATATTTTTAAAATAAATAGTGTAGATATTTTTGATAATTTTAATGGACTTAATGGCATAATGTGTGGCTTATTATCAATTAAAAATCTTAATATTTATATTTGTAACTGTTAACTTAACATATATCTACATAACATATCCCGATAATACAATACAAGGACGCCTCAACTGGTAAAAATGGGAACGTGCGGAAAATTTCTGGAAAATATTGTTATGCACATAATTTTGGAAAGCCTTGCAAATCCCTTCTGCGCACTAAGAACAATTTGCACTATATGGTGTATTAATTCCTCAGTTAAATCTTGGAGGAGCAATGTGGTTTCTTGGGAGCTACGGTAAGTGGTGGAGCGTGCGGGAGTTACCGTGACAGGGCGAGCTTTCGATTTACGCGGCCCGCGGCCAAAATAAGCTAGAACCCGCTCTGGCCGTATAATATGGTCAGTGGCTTGATAGTCTGATTGCAGCGAATAGAATATAGTAAAATTTATAATTTTGTTTTACAGAATAATATATTAAAATACTTTCTTGGACATTCTTCTTAACCATTGACTATATAAATATTTATATAATAAAATAAACATATAAGATCTTTGTAAGATGATGTAGTTGATTTTTTGATTGAATTGGCATTTAATTGGTAGAACTCCTTTATAATATGATAAAATATCACAGTGTTTAGTTCTACAAAATATTGTAGAAATATTGACTAAAAATAATAACAGAAATCTTCGCAAAAGCGAAGAGTCGTTCGTATTCTTGATGACGCAAAGTAAAAGAATCAATTACTTCTGGCACGAAATAGTTTTTATAAGATAAGAACAAAAAAGATTAATACATCATTTGAATGAAGTCAATTGTCAACAGAATCGATTATTAGTAAGGTGTTCAGTGTCAATTCATGACAGGAAATTTATTTACAAAAATTAAACACATTTTTGTGTTCCATTTATAAGTTAAAAACATTGTCTTGAAGAATTGCTTTTAACTATTGATTATTGAATTATTTATAATTTTGCTAATTTTTTTTCAGGAATATTTTCAAATCAATAAAATTCTTTATCGGCTGAGCATTTTATTATTGAAACACTTAGTTTGATTCTTCATGGATTGTTATATTTTTAGCAGTTACTGTTTATACGTTGTACTCCCCAGTCATTTTCATAGGCAAATGAAGGGCTGTGGGAACAGGTGAGGTAAATGTGTCGGTTAAACTGCTCTAAGATCGGACAGTTGGAGTTTGATCGATGACCCATCGTGGGGAGGGGTTTAATATGTCGAGATATTTGGACGATGTAGCATATTGATGGGCAAGTGATAAAATGTAAAACGGTCGTAAAATAAATTAAAGCGATGACTTTGGCATATGAAATGGCCGGTGATTTTCACTTTTTTCACAATGGGCGACTTGCAAAAGCATCCTTGTCGATTAAAATATTTTTGATGGAACAATAAATCACGTATCTGTCTAACTGGAATGTAGTATATTTTGCAAAATATGTATAATAATTCACGTGGCAGAATTTAACAAATATAATAATTAAAACTGTTGAAGTATTTTTACAACCATAATATATGAGTTATAAAATAGAAGAAACGTGACTTAAAAACTTTCATTAGTAAAGATAAAAAATTGTTTAAAGAATAGTCGATTTAAGGACAGTATTTTATGTCAAATACTATAATACCAAATCATTTTATAGTAGTACAATCATCGGATTTGATCAAGCGTCATATGGAAAAAAGTTATCTATTTTGCTGATCTGAAATACTGAATCAGTTGATGACTTACTCTATTACTTTTACGGCGTTAACAATCAATTCTTATATTTTAAAATAAAACATATTTGATGACTTCGGTCCTGATCATTATAAAAATGTGGAAAGTAGTACAAAAATGAACTGTGTTTCATCACGAGCATTATCAACTGATGATGCTCGTGATGAGCGAAACCGGTCCTGATCATTATAAAAATGTGAAAGTAGTACAAAAATGAACTGTGTTTTATTTTTTAAGACTTACTTATTGTTATAGAAAAGACTCAAATTATAAATTTAGCTTTTGTAACGAATATTACTTATGTAATAATCTTGCCATGGGAATATTATTATATTATGATAAATTAAAATACGGATATTTTTCGATATAATTAGATAATAAAGGAGATATCTATATATTTCAGGGAATAAATACCTTCCATATATTGTAGATATTATTTTTCTTTCAAATATTCAACATTTGGTAATCATAAATCAATCTATTATTGATTGTGGTACAAATATCGATGTATTTAGTTCTACAAAAATTAACAAATATTGCTGATTCTAGCACATGATATTTTTTGAAGAACTGAATACATTGTAGTTCTACCGTGTTAATGCAATTTTAATTGTAAATATTCAGAATAAAGAATTTAAATAAATATCCCTTCAATATTTTACACTTAATTGTTTTTTGTAATTTAAATACAATATTTTGCAAAAAAAAAACTTGACAAAAATAAAAATAATCATCATAAAAAAAGGAACAAAAACATGAGATATGTGCAAATAAAAATGTTTATTAAATTTTAACCAACTTAATTCACCGACAATGTAAAAGTACATGATAGATTATTAAAATCTGGTTGGTATTATCGCAGCTTTCAAAGGCGGTAAAGGGTGAATAAAACCGGTAATTGCTGAATTAATATTTGAAAGCGAGCCAACTTACTTCAAGGTACTGCCTGCCATTCGCTATACAAATGTAAAGATATTTTATTGTGTTCAATGTACGCAAAGTTCATGCATGTTAAATCTTTTTTTAACAAAAAAAAAGCGTGTTGAAAACTGGAATGCGATGAATTCAAAAATATATTAATTGCAAAAGCAATAATTTTGGTATTTTAGATTGATTTTAAATTTGAGTAAATTTTCATAACGCCGAATTCATGATTTTGAAAACATGGTATTGTAGATAAGAAATAATTTTTTTTTTTAGCCATGTTCTTTCCTAATGGAGCATATGGATTCCAAAGGTATGGAGGTATCTCAATGTACGTTTTTCTACTAGAACTGCTTATTGCTCAACATATTTCATTTGAATAGAGTAGCAATCGAAGGAGAGGGCTAGTACAGGACTAGCGGTTAGCTAATCGCTCTCGTTAAGCCTCGTTTTTGGGATAGAAAGATTGTCGATAGCAAATCAAAATTTTTAAAAGATGCGAAACTCCGAAAAGGGCTTTGTTGTAGTCATATGTAAAAATACAGCTAAAATCAATCGAAATTTTGGCATGGAACATAAACTTATTTCATTTGTATTATTTCAACCTTATTATATACAATTAATATTTTTAAATATGTTTTATTGTATGTTTTGATTAATAATGCATAATAAGTATTACGAACTGGGATTATCTATTTTGATCATTGTGGTTATTCAACCAATCTTTAGAAGATACATTCAAAATGTTGAATATGTAAATATTCTGACTGATTTTGAAAATGTTACTTAAGTTTCATTCTTAAAAGCGATTATAAGTAACTCTTCTAGTGTCGATATTTGAAGGGGATTTTTTATATAATTGGTGCATACGTAATACAGTAAAACTTCTCGCATTGTAATGATGAAAATTGAATTTCCAAGATGTGGAAATTGATTCTGAACAAATATTAATTACCCGCTGGAAAGCTCTTGTTAAGTGGACAGTTAACGAGCTTGGAATATTCATCGAATGATTTATTCAGCTTTGCAGAACAGAGCGATACAAAAAATATGCGTTTTTTATAATATGCAAATTTTACTCTTGGATTTGAACCAAAGAAAAAATTGTGCATCCGTATAAATGAATAATAACTCATTGTTTAAGGGTGGATTTAAATTATTTTATGAATTAAATTCACAGAATGGGAAAGTTCTTTAATTTTGTTTTCGAATAAGGTATGATGTAAATTAATAAAACCAAAACAAAAATACAAACATATTTTCTTTATACTCCCAAATAGAACAGCAATATTTCTCTTATGCAATTTATTCAAAAATTTTATGATACAAGTTTTATTTTTCAAGATTTATTCGTTTAAAGAAAAGTGAGTATTGTTTTAAAACTATTTAATTAACATTGTTGATATCATAAAATAAAAATATCCTTTTTAGTAAAATATTATATATCGATCACTACGTAGTAAAAATAAAATTTATTGTGAAGAAAAGGAAACAGCTTTTTACTCTTCTAGTAAAAAAAAAATATTTGGTGATCTACCAATCAATACGGTAGTTGACATATCAATATTTCTTACAATCAAAAATCTTGCACTGATTATATATTATTAAGTATGTCAATCATCAGCATTCTCAATTTTAGAACTTGTTTTGTTCTACCATTAAAATATTTAATTATTTGGTAATATTATTTTTCAACAATCATGATAACATTCAAAATTTGATGTACGTAACATAAAAGTAAGGAAAAAAATGATGGAAGTGATTCAAATGTGTTCCTTAACAGGAATGTTTAAAAAAATGGATGGTTAAGATTAACGTAAGCGTGAAGCTTTTCACGTTTTTAATGCACCACACACATATGGACCAAAAGTTGGCTCTTTTTAAATAATTCTGACAGACCAAGTTCAATCATACGGTTTCATATATCAGAGGTGTGATTGATTCTGAATGAATTAGAATCAAAATGAAGGACTATCGGGAGAACATTTATATAGGTCATGATTTCAATCATAAAGTAACAAAGAGAAAATATAACACACCTACACGTAATTGAAATAGTGTACGGAATTTGACATTGTATTTAAGAAACGTTCAATTTTTTATTTCATTTTTATAAAAAATTTGCCGTTATATTTCATACAATTTTAAAGAACTGTAAAGAGTTTTAAAGATTTAATCCACCAGACGTTACTTCCACGTGCGATGTCTGCAAATAATTCCCAGCAGTATTATTATGTGGCGTTTTAAATCCACACATTGCTGTACAAATATATATTATGCTGGCTGAATACTTCTTGTTCTTGTTTAGCTAGCACTCCACCCGGCGGGTACACTCGTGTAATTCAAATACTGGATACACTCCTACGTTGGGTCGGCGTAGCACTGCCTCTACGAGTAGGGCTGGATATTTGAATTTATGTATCAATATGAATTGATTATAAAATGGGAAATCGATTGTTATGTAAATAATTCGGGTTACTGAAAAACGACGTATGAATGATGAATATAAACTATCAGGTGCGGTTTTTTCACATTTGAAAATAGTGGCTCGAATTGTAGTAGTGGCATAATATTATTTCAAAATTTGCTATATCTTAGTATTATATATTATGATTTGGTAATATATTCACTATTTAGATAACATTATTGCCAGAGGGCCAGATATTTTTGAATCACTTCGGATTAATTGAAAGTGAATTTAAATTCTTATTAAGTCACTACATATCAATTAAAAGAACAAAATACATCAAAAATCATATCCATATAATATCGATCGTTCAGTTCATTAGACAGATAAAACAAACAAAAAATGAGTTAAATATGCAGTTATAAGTTTGCGCTATATCTGATTCAGTACTCAGATAAATCAAAAATTCCACCCAAAAATTCTATAGCAGATAACCTTCTGAAGAATTAAACAAAATTTTGATATTTATGACCTGTTTTTTTACTGACAATATATAAAAAGTAACTTATTGTCAAAAACATGTTTATAAAGTATATAAAAGTTAATAATATTTGATTTATGGTGACCATCTAATATTGCTTTTCCCATTATTTGAATTTAGATTATTTGGATAGTAATGAACTGGACGATAAATAATATATAAATATTAGTTATAATAATAGTTCGATGACTCATAAAGAAACTAAGCAAGTTTGGCTTCAATTTAATACTTAGCATACAACAAGCATTAAAACTTACTGAATATTAGATATGCTAAGCCTAGATGTTGTTTTAATCTAAAAACAGGTACATACGTATTTACTCTACGAAATGACATTTCAATTGAATCCATATCCTATTGGTGAATGCGAATTGAACTAAATGTTATATTAACTCAACAGGATTTCTTACTTCATACCATGTGTTTACATAACAAAAATGTGACGGATAAACTAGTTCTAATATTAAAATACCAAACTTTTAAAGAAGACAGAATTTTCTTATACGCTAATGTACTAAATAATTATTAATACGGCTCTTGAAAATTAAAATTAGTGTTTAATTATTATACAATATTATTTAATTCGGAAGGTTAAATACTTAAAATAATAGTGTTCTTAAAAAAATATATTATATTAAACAACACATTTACATTAATAAATATTTTAATTGAGGTATATTCCTGCAAAGGTTGAAATGGATAAATCTTCCAAGTAAATAAACTCCTTAACAGTAGATGTCTACAAATATACTGATAAGATTACGCGGAATCGATTCCAACCCTATTTATATCTCTTAGCGATAGAGCTTCCATGAAACCGCGCAAGTAGACTGTATTTGAAGCGATGGCCACTCAACGGGCGACCAGTAACTTTACATTTAGATAATTTTATGCGTCTGAATATAACGTCAAACTTTCAAGCCGAAATGATATTTGCTTAATATTTTTATGACTCTTTATAACAAGTGTCATTTCAGAAAATGACATCAAAAAATTCAATATGAAGCTCGTGACAAGAATAATGTTATGTTTGTATCTTTATTTAATTCCTTACAATCGATTGTCTTCTGCTACGGCTTGTTATTGCATTTGCACACATTAATAATTGTCAAATAAAGGTTTGCGTATGCTGATAGCCAATTATTATTAACTTAAAAATCATAAAATATCATATGTAAATAGTTTTTGACTGTTACCTTTTTGTTTTTGCTTGCTACCGTTTTTTAAAATATGTTTTGGAAGTGTAATGTTGTGTTTATGTATTTATTTATTATTTTGCATAATATATCGACAAATTGAACTTAATGTGCTGATAGCTTTTAGTTACATAAACTTCTAAGTCATATTTTTTTTTTCTATTTCAGTTAATGAAGTCATGGTATTTCAATCTATCCTAACCTAACTAATAACTTAATGCTAAATAATCGTTCAGATTATTTGGAGTAATATTGTAAAGCTTCATGGTTGTAATAACTCTATATGTTTAAATTAATATTTTGTCATTGTATCAGTTCAATGTATAAAATAAAAATTAAATTTTTCTTATGATCCTCGATTATTGAAACTAAATAAACATGTTATGTAATATTTTTTTCTGAAAATTGCTCATTAACAAAATTTTGTTTACTTTATTAATGTGAAATAAATCCAACTAAACTCACCTTTGGATGTGCTCGCCTTGGAAAGGCAACTTTTGGATCAATCTGAAAAAAAAAAAAGAAATATTTAGTAAAGTACTCAGAATGAATAATATTGTAAGTAAGAATTTTTATTTTCAGGTGAACATGGAATACGGTAGAATTTGAAATTCTAAAGGCAAACACTTTTCCTATAGTGATGCAAATATGAACATGGAAAAACCTTTTGTATATAGAAGCTGAGAGTACAATCGAACAAAACGTATGACCGGGTGAGCACTCTTATTTTATCATTAAGATTGTTCCATTAGTCTTGAGTCTGAAGACGAGGGTCTCTTTTTCAAAACCACCCTCCCGGATTTTCTCCTTTTCCGCGTATTTCCGCACCTTTCGTCTTGACAATTTAGCCTCTCGTCAAGGGTAGACAGCAGTGACGCAGGTAATTCGACTTTAAATGTATATATATTTCAAAAATAGTTTTGATTTCAAATAAAGCTGATTACGAAAAAATCTTTTAAAAAATTTAGAACTATCGGAATTCGCTCCTTTCTTAAAAAAATTGTTTCTTAACTAACCGTGTTTCCATTAGCCATAAGTTGTAACTGCATGTCGTGATTATGTGTTAATTCAAAAAATATACATAAACTAATTGCATACTCATTCAAAAATGTAAATATAAATACGTTGAAAAACTCAAATTAAGTTGTATTAAAAACCATTAAAAAAGTGTTTAATAAGATTTAGCTTGGTTTAGCACATTCTTATTACTGTCAGTCTACTCATTTACTGTCATATTAGACTTTTATATTGTCAGTAAATGTTTTGCTTCTTAAATGCAGTATGTATTCGACCTATCGTATTTTGGTCGTTACTCCATAAACTGTTGACTAACGAGCAAAATTTATAAAGATATGAGAAGACGCCATTAAGTTTTCTTTGTGTTTAATTGAGCGTATTGAAATATGTTTAAATATATTTTTTTTTAAATATTTTTGCAGCAAGTATCGTATGACTGGTTGTTAGATGGTAAAATAAATAAATTTCATGTGTTTCAAAATGGGTTGACTAAATTAACAACGCCACTGCAATTATGGACAAAAAGGGAGAACCTTAAAAACGAGGGAAACGTCGTAGGTGCGTTGTTAAACGCACATTTGCTGTTTCATTTCTGCAAAGTCATAAATTAACGGAAGGTGGGCTGAAGAGACGCGACGGGATGGGGAGTAGGAGGAGGTCGCGTTCTTTTGATTTATCCCGCGACGAAAAATTTACGTAAATCCCACCAAGAGGAAGTAAGTCCACTGACGTATAACAATTCCAAAATTTTGCAAGCGCAGCGAAGTCCCTTTTTGTTTAAAAAACGGGGCCTTTGTATGCGGAAAAGCGTCGCCTACGCATATTTCGATTGCGGCGCTCTGCGGAAACTCTGCGACCGGTGATTTTTGCATTTTTACTCTTTCTGTCGCGACAAAATTCAATTAAACACTCGCATTTAATTTAAACGTTTTCTTTTTAATCACATTTCACATTTTTAATGCTGATTTCGGTGGCTTTGTTCATAAATACATCAGTATTTGTTTCAAAATAATTTTAAAACCTACGTAACAAAAAAGAATTCAAATTTTCTGTACAGCACACGAAACAGTTTCCTGTATTTTTCTCACAAAATTCATTACTTTATTGGAAAATCTCTTTTATATACCAATTAAAAACTCATAAAAGCCACTCAAATTTCATTTAACTATCAAACTAATAAATGAATTCATCAAAAAACTTAACGGGCAAAGGTGTAGGTACGTCAAGGTTTTGAAATTTTAAATATTTGTAAGATCAAAACAAAAATAATCCATGATTAATGCGTATATAATCTTCATGGAGCAAAAAAAAAAAAGCAGAAATGAGTATCGAATTTATAAAAATCTATCAATGAAACCAATATTTTGTTGTACCTTTTACTTTATTTATAAGTTGTGAATTACAGCAAACGCCATCTGGTTTTTCTACCTCGATATAGTCAGAAATTTTAAGAAGTTATACAAGATAACTCGTGAGCTTGGTGGTGGTGAGATAAAGATAATAAAATTATGGTTTGCGTTTTTGTTGATACTCACAGTATGTGCCTTCCGAAAACATTATTTTCATTAAATCAATTATCACGAATTTCCGAACCAATATTTGCCCGGTTGGAAAAATATTTTTTTTCTTGCGTCAATCACAACGTTGACAAAACGCGCTATATATTTGCGGAAAAATAGCTTTGTGTTTGTACGCGGTGTGTTGACAAAGAATATGTATGTATATTGACACAGGAGGTGGCTGGCACGGGAAAAGGATTACTAACATTATTAGCCATACTGTTGACGATTTAGTGATTATTATTGTTTTACCACGAACAAAAATTTTTTAACATTTGAAGACTAAAATACTTTGGCTTAACGTATTGTACGAATTTTACATACGATGCAATGATAAATAAATATTTTAAATAAAGAGAACTACTTAAAAGAATGGTCATGTTTATGATTGAATTTGAAAACTAGATTCGTACAATTTAGTTTTATTTATTATAATTTTAAATTCCGTGACTGTAGTCGAATGGTCGTTCTTGGGAAAACGCTCTTGGGCTTTCGTCCTATTCAGTTGCTGGTTGTATCCACGAAACTGAACTGATCGTACACTCAGCGACATGACCGGCACCTCGCTTGCTGGACAAACAAAATCGTTCCTGTGATTTTCAATTATGTGATAAATATTAAAAAATATGATCGATAAGATGTATTTTTCATTTTTTAAGCATGGATTAAACTAAAGCACGTTTATTTATAAAATTATGATTGAGTAATGTAAACTGTTATCTTGAGTAAGTGACATTTTTGTTTTTTTTCGTCACTTGCTAAAAATCTGATAAAACATTTTGATTTCTTGCAGAAAATGGAACAATGCCTATTGTGGATATAAGAAAACCACGAAAAATTCACACAAGTATGGCAAAGACTTTGAAACTAAGCGAAAACACGGCAGACGGGTAACATGGTAAAAAGCTCCAGAGCACACACTATTTCTTTAATGTCACGACAGATGTCGCCACGCTTGTGTCGCTCGCCCTTGCATCAAGTGGGTAACGTGTCTTGTACAAGCACATTAGTCGACGGATAAAATTTCATCAAAAGTGGTGCGCCTGTTAGCATCTAGCTTACTAGACCCTCTGGGGGTATTATGGGGTATATTCCCTACGAAGCGGATAAGGAAAAATAGGTGAAGAATAATTTTCTATATGGAGAAAAATTATCAAATTTTGCTATACCCTAAAACATGGTCATGTATTTTTTTATATATGTTAAAGATAATATTATGATAATGAAATGACAAGCAATAGATGCATTTTTCAATGTTTTCAAAAATAAAAAAATGTAGGAAATTAAAATGAAAAAATAACCCAAATATAACGAGTAAGTAGCGTTTTTTTTTTTTTTTTAATTCACTAAGCTGAAAATAAGGATGTCAGAATTTCGTGATTTTTTTGAAATTATTAAAAAAACGAAAGCGGTCTCATAATAGAAGCTGAAAGTATTCAAATAACAATGTAAATGACATAAATTTTCGTGAAATGTTTCAATTTCAGAAGAATCTAGCTAAGCGCACAGTTAAAAGTATACATATAAAGTTGTAATAAAATATTTGACAGTTTTTTATTAAGCTTGCGTAGTAAAATTTCATATTATGTTTAACTTTTCTAGAGGAAGTTTATGACGGTCGCTGGAAAATTATTTTAAAACAATCGTTTTGTTCTGCTCATCTCAACGGGAAAAAAATGAAAGATGTTATTTTGTACTTCATTGTCAAATTTAACTCTTTTTAAATTATCCGTATCGGGTACAACTTTCAACATTTGATTAATAAAATTAGTTTTTTTATATACATTGGTAAAAATTGCTGGTCATGGCAAACTTCTTCTCAGGAATTTAGAATAAATTGTTTTAATTGATACATTATATTATATGACGAAAATTTTATTTTAATAATAGCCTTTCCATATAGAATTGACAGTTTACACCGTACAAAAGATATGATATTTGAATAATATAAGAATTGATTTATTTCTTATTAGAAATCATATAAAATCATTTAATACTTGTACTTAACTGTAATTTTTGTGTTAAATTAAAGCAACAGGTTTGAAACACTTTTCATGTAAAGAGTTCATGCGAGAAGATCTTTCCAATGTTTTGTATACTAAAATCTATTCAACATTTTGTAAAGAATTAAGCTTGAAAATGTGATATAAAATATTAATTTCACAGTAATGAATAAATAATTCAAAATGTAATCAATATTTTAGCTGATACACTAATTTCCTGTCTTTCAAGAACAGCTTAGTGCAAGAATGCCTAATCGGTCGATCCCAAAACAAACTGTTTTCGATCACAAAAACTATAAATATATTTGATAAACAATAAAATAATAATAAATATCAATAATTAATTTAATTTTTTTGTAAGTACATACTTATTTAATAATATAAATCATTTAAAATAAACATTTTTAATCTGAAGAAAGGATAAACCTTCAATAAAATTTCATATAAGAATCATGCTAGAAGTCGATCCCGAGAAAGTTTTAAATTGAAAAGTAGCTCCTAAGGTAAAAAAAGGTTGGGCACCCTTGACTTAGTGTATATATTATTGGTATTTTTCTGCTGAGAAACTTCTGACAATCTTTTGAAAGCAAAAAATTATATTTGGTGTCTTATAAGATACACGTAGTTAAACAGGTTGATTAAGAATAAAATGATTTGGTAGATAATTTTCATATTTCTTAAAAAAATAATAGTGAATTTAATAAAAAAAAAAAATTTGATATGATAATTATCAAACACTTTCATGTTATGTAAACATTTAATGAAAAGAAATGATTAATATTTTCCATCATATTTTTCTAGACCAGTTTTTTTTTTCATTTAAAAAAAACAATTTTCTTTTAAATTATATAACCATCACTGAAATAAATATACCTTTAATCACATTAATCATCAACCACATCATTAAATACGAAGGAATTAAATTGACGCAGAGGTAGTTTTGAAACTAAAAAAATACCTTGTTTCAAAACTATGTAGGTAACTGAGTGATAAATTGATTTGGTTGCCCTCTCGTCAGTAAAGGTTCACACCCTGTAAAGTTGAAAGTGTTTCACACCCTCCAGCGAACGACCTGCTCGGCAATCTCTATACTACAGACTTAAGTGTGTGAAAAACAATTCTCCTGTACATTTTTCACTTCTTTTTCAACTAGAATCCGACCGCGAACACTACATCCTTCGTACCCAGGACTAAAACTCTCTTGTTTTTAACATATTTTTAGAGTAAAAACTGTTTTCGGTCGAAAACTTGGGTGGATATCAAAATATAAGTCATGCAAATAATCCAAAGCAATATATAAACTATATTTAGAACTGAAAAACAGTTTTTCATAATATTTTAATTGATTATTTGAAAATTAATAAACACTTTTAAGGTGTTACCTGTCAATTCTTAGTGGAAAGAGATTATATTTTAAAAAATAAAACACAATTCATTTGTACAACTTCCACATATTTATAATGATCAGGACCGGTTTCGCCCATCATGAGCATTATCTGCTGATCATTTGATAATGTTCGTGATTAGGGAAACCGGTACCGATCATTATAAATATGTGGAAGTAGTACAAATGAATTGTGTTTTATTTTTTAAAATAAAATCTCTTTCCACCAAGAATTGACAGTTAACACCTTAAAAGTAATTATAATAAAACTGGACGAGACCAATGTCTAATGTGTGTATTTTTATTTGAATTTATTTTTGTGTACTTTTATGTGGCATTCAGTGCTACCTTATGATCTCTCAATTTCCAAATTACCTCATATCACATTCAAACACCATTAGTTCCAATTCAGTATCCGTTTGCCTATATTTTTAGTGCAAAGTATAAAATCTTAATTACCTGAAACAAATTGAGATAAATATATTTAATCAAAGAAATAGTCCATTTAATGACAGAACTAAAACAAATAAATCACTTTTACTCGGATAATTACAAGAAGCTCACTAAATTACACAAAATCATTCTAACTCTAACATATTTGTATTTAAAATAAATTTATAATATGCTGTAGGTAGTATTTATATCAAGCTATAATTTTTAAATTGAAAAAAAAAACATAATCCTACTGAAAATGAAAAAGAGTTCGCTAGTAAACATAATATTATCTCTTTCACAATTGGGTTTCATGTGGTACAGAAATATATTTAATTTAACACTTAAATAATCAATTTTTATCCGCCTTCTGATAGGTTATAAATTAACCGCTATTATTAACATTGTATTTTATCAACAGCTACAAAAGTTAAGCTAATGGGATAACCCGTATTCGTAATGTTAATTATGTAAATGTTTTGTAAATAAACAAAATAATTCAAGACAAGAAAAATTCTAACGAATTAGATTGATAATGATGGCACGAGTAAAAATGTAGCTTACATTGAACGGATTATTATCTATTATTTGGTTGACCAGATACAATACACAAAAAAACAATGGAATTAAAAAAAATATGACCTAAGTTGACATACTTCAATTGGCATAAATTATTAGTCAACTTATTATGGGAGAATTGTAGTTTTTTCTTTATTTTTTGAGCAATACAACAAACACTGAATTGTAGTTTTAGTGCTTGTATTTTTGTAACGCATATTACATTGGATACATCTGCGTTTGAAATACGATGTCGTAAATTATAAGAAAAACATTGGAAAAATCAGTGTTTATTACAAGTAAATCATGTTAGTACATATGGAACTATAACTCACATAAGAGTTATGCACACGGCCATAATATATCAGACGATAAAACAAAATCTGTGAATTTTTCAAAGGTAAATTACATTTTACGAATACTTAATAAATCAATGTCCCATTTGACCAGAGACCGTTTGTTAGGAAGATAGAATCGTGGTATTATTACCCAGGGGTGAAAAAACGTAATACCATCCCGCAATTTTAAGAATGAAATTGCGATTACTATTTGCAGTAAAAGATGTTATCATTTTGTTGAAATATATTTATCAAATCATCTGAAAGCTCACTACTTCGTTATTATCGGTTAAGATTTGAATCAGCTCCATTTTTTGAGTATATTTAATAAAGTGAGTAATTGAGATGTAAAATTTATCTATTCAAATAATATTAATAGTGTAAGCGGCAGACATATTTATATATCATTGTAAAATAATTAGAAAAAAGGAAACAGTGTAAGATTTAGATGATATTCAAAGCTTTTTCTTGTTACTATGTCAGAAGATTATTTTATTACTATCCCAATTTTTTCAGGTTGTAAGTATTCAATGTTGCAGATCACACTAAGATTTCCATTCGTTACATCGTATGTCGGCGTCCGTGACGCAGTTGGTAGTGTCGTGGGCTGCGGCTAAAGATGTGTTGGGTTCAATTCCCGGTGCGGACAGTTTTCATAAATTGATATTTCAATCGATTTATGGATTTCTGTTCGTAGTCTGAGTGTTTATGTTATCTATAACTTCCTCCCCACCCACCCATCTTATCCTCACGGGGCGTAGTGAGAACGCTTAGCTAACCACTAGTCTTGTCCTAACCCTATCCTTCTATCCCTACTCTATTCAATAAAGAAAGATTGAGCAACTGAGTAATAAACAGTTCTCATAAAAAAGTCTGTTGAGATACCTCCATTAGGAGGCCATATGCTTCACATTTTGAGCGAACATGGAAACTTATGTTCTAGATACTTTTAAATAAACAAGAACAAATGCGTATGAAATCATTTTCTCAAAAATGGTGTCATTTAAAATTATTGATTAAAATTTGTTGGGCTTGTTTGTTCTAAATTTTAACAGTGACGCTATTTAATGGACATTTCTTAGCACTTGCGCACTACTAGTTTGCAAGCATGAAGATTAATATACCTGATCAAACATTTCTTTTGACTGTAAATATGAATTCTGTCATAACTGAAAATGTGAAACCTTATATTCCTAACGATTATCTGATGCATTGTGGATACAAATTTTTTTATCTCTTAAATAGTGGAAACAGTCAGTCAATAGTGATGAAATTGGAAAGATACTTAAAGATTATTGATTGAATTTGTATTAACTTGGTAGACTCCATTATAATATGACAGAAATAACAAAATGTTATTTTTGACGTTGTTTAACGATATTTCTTCGGATTTCAACACATTCAGTGTAGATGTGAGTATGTTAAGGCCATTAGGTTTTTCCAGAACTTGCTTGATAGACGTCGTTTTAAATGTATCCAATTAGTAATGGTAAAAGTTTTTTCTGCTGAAAGAATATTTATTAAAACAGAATACACGCGTGAAAACGATATAATGACTTACACAGTCTATATTCGCTCTATGAATAAAAATAACCAAGAAACTGAGAACCCGCGTTGTAGGCTCTTAATAATTGTTCAATTGTTTTGTTACTATGTTTGACACGGTTTTTGCCTCTTTGACAATCGTCTTCAGACTAACACTACCGTAAGATTTTTATTTAATTATTTTTAATAAATAAAAAAATATGTCGTTTTCTATTCGGTTGTGAACTTCTGTCGTTGCCTGCCACAATAAAATATACTGAGCGGTCAGCAATCTAGGAAGCAGCTACCGAAAAACGGTCGCTTTCATTGAATTAACAAAGTATAATGCTTATTTATTGCCAAGCCAACAAGGCACGCGAGCCCGTGGTCCGCCAACCCTATAACAGTGATTATAACATAAAACCTGTGATACATTTACATTTTGATATTTCAAGCGCTCCAACCCGCAGAAGATTATATCATTTTACGGAGATCAGAGGTACGGCCAGTTATATTTAATTTGAAATGAACTCAATTGCCTGCGAAGCGTTTATAAAAGGGAGTTATAATAATAAATAATAAAGTTAACTACATTAAATTTTAGCCGAATTATTTTATAATAATCACGTAAGGGGGATTTTTTTATTTTTTTAACACCATAGTTTTAATATCAAAATATTTCAAGGAAAATTAGGTTCTAAGACTAATTGAAATATTACACTTTTGTGTAAAGCGCTATCAACAATATTTTTTTAACCATTCTTGTTTCAATATGTAGAGATTTTAAAAGATGGTGAAGGTTTGAAAATTAAATTGGTATAGCAGGTTGTGTTTAGCTAACATTGAAGAGTGTCTATGTAACTTTATTTATTTTTTACTATATCCCGCCAGATTAAAGTGAGTTGTCACTTGGAGCAAAAAATTGTTAAGTTTTACCGAGTCTTAATGAAATTCACCCAATAAAATGCCAACTTCGCTTAGAGTTTTGTCACCTAATTCATTGAATAATGGATGGACAGAATTGAATGAGGGTTATACAGATTAGAAACTTGCAACTTTGTAGAATTTTGCGAAAAAATCTTGTTTCTCCGCTTCTCTGCTATTTTTGAGTGGGTTCACTTTCCATCATCTTGTCTCAGCGTTTATCAAGTGACAGTTCCATTATTTCCAAAGCATTTAAAATGATCTTTTAATTTACATAAAAAATAATAATGTTTTTTTAAATTGCTGTCATCTTAATGTACTCTGTGGGTATCATTGAAGAGATAATCTTCAGTGTATAGTATAAGCAGACGATTTTATTCTACTTAGCCTTTACTGTCATTTGCTTCTTCCAGTATTTTATATATTATTGTCATAAAAATGAATATTTATTATATTTTATTACATTTTTTGATTTTTTTCACTCACCGAAACTTTTAGAAATTATTTTTATGTTCTTATTTCTCAATCAAACATCCCAATAATTTACAAAAAATACAACAGAATTTTAATGCTCATCGTAGAGTGAAATGGTCCTGAACGTAATAAAAAAATGTGGAACTAGTACGAAAAAGTAGGACTATTTTTTTATAAATATAGTACCATTTCATCAAGAATATTGACAGTTTACACATTAAAAGTGATCCCAATAAATGGTTTCATTAGAATTATTTTTAAATTAATTAAAATAAATGTAAGAGACAAAAAAGTTAACTTGAAAATTGGTTCTAATAATCACATAGTATTTTAGCAAGACATTTTTACTGAAAGCGACACTTACATATTTTATTTAACGGGTGACACCAAATTGCATTAAAATCTGTGTCATAATATACACAGAGTTAAATGAAAATTAAAACCGTTCGTACCGCTTAAAAGTACAACATTTTCGCTTTTTGCTGGCACTGGTCATTACGGCAGAGAGCCGCCTTTTCAATTGAAACATTTCATTAATATTTTTACATTTTACACACACACGTAGGGAGTTAAACAACTACACACAAACAATACGCACACTTTTCAGTCGCAAAATGTTGAGCACATTTTCTCCTACATTTAATATTACGTCGCTTAAACCGCTATGCCCGTTAATACAACTAGATAAATTCACACAGACACGCACTCACCCACGGCGTGTGTGAAGTAAAAAACTACACCCCTTGCAGTGACATTCGAATAAAAGGGGCACATAGGATGTGAACTGTACTTATTTTGATTAAAAAAAAGTAAAACAGAAAAATTGAATATTTGCGATAGAGCTTGCTTCAAACATTTTAAATAAAAACTTAATTTAAAATAAAATGAATTCAACTTTGGCGTCATTTTGACCTTAACCAAATTGCTTAAGGTTAATAATCATTGATTGAATTGGAATTTGCTTGGTAGAACTCCATTATAATAAGATACAATGTGGAAGCATTTAGTTCAACAAAATTTTCTTTGTTAGTTGATAGCTATTTCGAATTAAAACCGTTTTTAGAATTATCTATATATTTTATAGTTCTGATGATGGCGTAAGCCAAAATAGCTATTAACTAACGAATGAAATTTGAAACTGAATATTTTGATGTTTTATCTTTTTAAAATAAATTCTTTTTCATTAGTTATAAAAAATTTACTAAATTAAAAGAGAAAAGAGTTGCATGTAGTTATTTTATCATCAATATGTATAGTTTTGATTGTCTTATAAATATAATAACCTGTTTTTGAAATCCGATTTTGGTTCGAAAATTAAGCTCTATCGTTAAAAAATAAGTAAATTTATGATGTTGAAATAAAAATTGCTTTGTAATACAAAAAAATCACAATTATTTCAAAGTAATTCGTTTTGTTATTTTTTGTCGCTGGGCAATAAATCTAATACGTCTGACTTTTTTTCAGCGTTAATTGAAATATTATGCAGTGGGGAGCGATATAAGGTATTTTGGGTGTAATCATTCATGACGCCACTGAAATCTTATACATGTGGGTGACAGAGACAACAGTACACGTGGCGTGGGGTTAACCAGAAAAAAAACAAAAAAAAAATGGAATAAGTGTATGGAGTTTATAAAATGGAGAGCTTAAAATGCGGTGGAAAATCGAGAGACAAGTATTTTCATATAAAAAGAGATTCATTTGACAAAAAGTCGGGTTTGGAACCGTGCTTCGGGCCGATGGTAAATCGGCTTAGGGCTGTTGCGGTGTCTGCGATAGGCGGATTCGGCCCCCATTCCGTCGGCCTTCCGCCCACACACTCCACCACCCGCGTGCGCTTACGCCTGTTATTTATAGTGTATTGTTAACTCCGCGGATGACACTGCTGGTTTTTTTTCCACTGCGGAGGTTTTGATGACTTTTTTGTTTGCTGTTTATAAATATAACTCGATTCGTTTTGCATCGCATTTTTTCATGGAATTTATTTTACCGAATATTTACACTCAAATATAACAGAAGTATGACGAGCGATTAAAAGTTTTAGAAAAAAAGACTGGTTTATTTCAATAAATAAATGGTTTTAAAACGTAACGTAGATTAAAAAAAATGTTGGACTATTCTAATTTCAACTGTTTTGTAACAAAATTGATGATTTTAAAAACCAGGCCAGGTCTACAGATCAAAGGAATACTCGAATGATAATATTTCAACGAAAATTAAACAGTTCGATAAATGTTGGTTGAAGTTTATTTTTTTTTTAATTATAACTAAAAATTAATATATTTAGCGTTATAACGTATCAACCATATCGGGAACTTCTGATCTCTTACTTGTAAGCTACAGTAAAGTGAGTTTGTTATTACGCTCAACATGTATTAATTAATTTCAAATGATTCCAATAGTCTATGTAAATCAATGCAATCAGTAGCTGTTGATTGTGTTTGTTTCAATATTGAACAGTGTGACCAGTATGAACAGTGTGAACAGTAAGTATTCGTAGTATTAATTGAACAACAGAATTTAACAGAAACGTATAATAAAAATTTCTTAATCAGCATACTTACTTATTTTCATTTAGAGTTAATGTTTTTCGTAACAACATTCATTACATAACATGAATAGTAAAAAAATATTTAATTAAATATATGCATGCATGGTCGGTGTGTTTTTCTTTGCACATATTCCTACAAGAATGTTGTATAGTACAGCTGCATCAAAATGCATGAATTCCAATTTCTAAGAATCCCAAGTCTCAGAAGGAATAGCATGTTTCGTTTACAATCATTCCACGACGACACCTACACAAACTGGGGGCTCTGGGGAGAATCGTTAGCGAAAATAATAATATGATTTAAAAAAATATTTTTTTAAATTTATTATGGCAATAGAACACAGAAAAAATAAAAATTTTAAATAGTTAATTTTACCGTGTAATGTTAAAAAAAGATGTAATAACACTAGTTTAAAAAACAGTAATTCATAATATTTGTGGAGTCAAACTGATGATACTTATTTACAAAACTTGTGAAACATAGTGGTAGACTCGACTTAGAGGTAGATATCGTTAAATATTTTTGAAGTAAAAAAACTCAAGTATTATATTAACAAAACTGTTTTTTCACGTCTGAATTAACATGTATAAAAATATTCCATTCTGAAAATATTTTCATTTTAAAAGTATGAGCCTCACATATGGCTAAAGATACATTCTTTTATCAAGTTTTATACATTAACATACTAAATAAAATATCAGTTATACAAAGCCATGGGTAATTAAGATAATTATACGTTAGCCAAATTTACATATTTATTTTGATTTTATCTGGTTTCTTATAATGAAAGACTATTGTAAAACTACATGACATTATAAATTGAAGCATGAAACCAAAATAATGTAATATTTTACACCCAATAACAAATCTTTATTTAAATAACTCACTGAAGTAACAATTTGTAATTAAATGTATAAGTAATATAAATTTATTTTTTATCTCTTTTTATTTTTGATACTATGTCTACTTATAAAGCTTGTATTTTTCATGTATTTCATTAAAACGGACAGCACACTTCAACATTTCCGTTTTTAGATTGTTTGCTTTTGAATTTTGGTAGAGGGTTATATTTTTTGTGAAATTTTGGCATCTCCTTCGGATTTTTCATCTAAATTCTTTTCATGTCATTGAATCACTTTTGTTATATGTATATATTTCTGAAGATATCAATTTTCACTACACCCTAATCCGCACGCCGCACCAACAACAAGGCAAAGACGAAGCGAAGTGAAGGCGGCCCAAGCGTCACCTCCGCGACACTCGTTGAAAGAGATATATCAATGAGTCGGTCGAGAAACCTCTTACTTTTATCTGCGCTCCTGTCACACATCCAAGCAAATTCAGACCTTGCGTTCTCTACACGTAGGTCACACTTTCACGCTGGCATTTCCCTGACATTTTTCACCGTAGCTCGCCTCTTGAGATACCGCGAGAGTCTCTCAATTGAAAAGATTTTGTCGGGTGATTCGAAGGAACCCGAGACCGGCTTTGCATCTCACCGTTTTCCATCTTCTTATTCTGCGCTCCTAATACATATTCGTATATTTTCATGGCTATTCAAAAGTTTTATCGAATTTCAAGTTTGATAATAAATATAACATGACATTGAAAGCACGTGTAAAAAATTTTCTAAGCATTATTTTTTACCTTTATTAAAATAATTTTCAATACTTAACTTTGGATATATTTATATTATATTTCATAAGTTTCTCAAAATAATTTCTCATATGGTAGAACACTTCTACTCAATATGTCTTTATTATTTCAAAAATGAAATAATATTTACTCGTTTCTCCTAGTTACATAATATTATTTTCTGAGAGATCAGGCGTCATGGGACTTGTACAGTTCTTCGTGATAAATCCAGATGAATGCTACTATTTTCAACTCGCTACGCTATTTCCTGCTGAGTAATGAGTTAAAAGAGATAAAATCATAATCTTAATTCCGCGCGAAGCTGAGTGGCAAAGCTTGCAATGAATACATTATCTTTTATATTGATCATTTCATCTCGCTGTTCTGTAATTGAAATAAAATTTTCAGACATATTTTGACATTGAAATATAGAGCACGATGTCTGTCGTAAATATTAAAAATGTTTCATAATAAATATATACCTCGAAAATATTCTATTGCTGTATTCATTCCGCGATAGAATTGAATATTTCATGTAATCCGCACAATTTTAATACAACGCTTTTTTTGATTATTTGCACCAGAGTTGGAAAAGTCCGTGCTGTAATGCGGCAACATTTTAAGAAACCGGAGAAGCGGTATCAATTTTCCTCCACGCTATTACTTGGCCAATATTTGTAAAATAACTTTATTTGAACAAATAATTGGACTGATTTGAATCTCCTCCGTCTGCCATTATTTGTTTTATTAAGAAAAGATTGTGTTTCTCCATTTTATAACAATGACGTCATTCATATGTCGATACTGTAACAAAAATATTATTTTACGAAGCTACAAGGCTGATTTCATCTCAATCAATATAAAAAAATATACATAATAACTTCTATTAAAATTTAAACATTTTTGTGTTCATTCTCAGTCAATTATCAGTGGAAATGCGCTATATTTATAAAAATAAGACTCATAATTTTGTAGTTAGTTTTAAAAATATTTTTTTAAAATAATCATGTCCAGTTTTGCTAATCGAAGTTAAACCATAGCAGACATCCATGCGTTCGAACACAAATTCATAAACCTATTGAAATATCATTTTTTGAAACTCTTCGTACAGGGATTCAGACCCGTGTACACAGCAACCGATGCTAATGACTGCACGGATACAGACCTGGATTTTCTCATAAATATTCGTTTACTATAAAAATATTCAATATAATAGTCTTTGTTGATGTGTTCAAGATTTCACGATGAACGATTCAAATTTGATATTTAAATTTCATCAGTCTAACATCAGTAGATATCTAAAATAAGATGAATCATTACTTAAATATTAAATATAACGTTTACAAGACTTTTGTATCATATAAAATGAGAATGGCCGTGAAAATGAATAAACATTTAACAGTTTATAATATATATATCATTATTGTGTAAACGTACCATCAAAACTGAGTACTTATTTATTATTGAAATGTAATCTTTACAAAGGACTGTGATAGCCTGCACAAAACCTACCTTAATTTAAAGCGTCATACCCCTTTTCCGCGGTCTCTTGAGGCCTCTTCTAGGGAAGCTCCTAAATTTGAAAGCTACCCCGTAAGTTAGACACATTGCCTAGGAAGCGGACGGTGGTGTGAGTGTAAAAGCGACAAAGGTATTTTGAACGTCAGTTGGTAAAGAAAATTTGTGATATTACTATATTAAAAGTGGTAAACTAATTCTATAGTAGTATTTTAATTATACATAGTTGTTAAACAGTTTTATGAACTCATATTATTTAGAAAGATGTTACCGGCCAGATAAAATTATTGAGTACTGAAATCAATAAATTCGTAAGAGTTTTCAGTTATAACGTTTTTTAGTAAAAAATCTATTTAGAACAATACCACACATAAATGCAATGACGAGCCATAAAAGTACAAAAACCCTCGAGCTGGTTCAAACTTACCCAGATTAACTGTATTAGTATATCTTACATGTGTTTTACATTACTTTTAAACGATAAAGAATGATAAAATGAGTTATTCTTAAATTAATTAATTGACTGAATTGGCATTCATTTGATGAAATTGAGCGGCATTTTTACACAAAATTACTCAATCATAAATTAGAAATTTACACTGATTGAATTGGCATTTACTTGGTAGAACTTCATTAAAATAGGATAAAATAACAAAGTTATTAGTTGTACAAAATTTTGTAGTAGTAAATACTTTGTTATTTTATCTTATTAGAAATTTATACGTTTATCAAGCAATAAAAAATCATCTATGCAATAATATTCCAATGCTTGAGAACCTATTGGCAATATTATGATTTTACATTTTAAATAATGTAATACAGATGTATATGGAGTTACTGTTATTTTAAAATAATAATTTTCTATGGTTTTGATGGAAAAAGAGCAAATAATACTATTTTTTTGACATACTTAAGTCCGTTTATTTCAGAAAGATCAAATTTTCACACACTACTGTTTTATAATGGGGGTACGATATATATACCTAGACTAATAATAATATCTACAATACATAACGTGAATCCATTAGATAATACTTAAAAAATGAATTATCTAATACCGTAAATAGTTGAATAAGTATTGAAATCTACCATTTTTCATCAGATTTTATCGCAAAATTAAATGATTGTTTTAATTAAGCACTAAACCAGACGTCTGTAACTGCAGGAGTGCTGTGTCATAAAACTCACGTAGAAGTAATCACATGTCAGTAAGTGTGTGCATATGAGGTGAACCGTAAGTACAGGGAGTTTCAGTTACTTTGACCTGGCACAAGTGGCCGGTGAAGTTTTGCTGAGGGAAACCAGCCTTCAGCAGAGCAGCACAACGATCAGATTGCCTTCTGATCGATACGTGAATGTGGCAAACGAGTGCTTTTACACTGGAAACTTTAAGTTTTACTTAAAATTAATCACCCTGCAAAGAAATATCTCATTATAATGATGGGAAGCAATAATGCAAGCGGAGTTTCTTGTCGGGTAGTGGTAACAAGAAGTGTATATTAAAAATTAATTGACATTTTAACGCGATGTAACTATTATCATGTTGGTTTTGGTATTCAATTTTGATTTAAAAAAATAAAACACAATTCATTTGTACTCCTTCTACATATTTATAATGATCAGGACCGGTTTCACTCATCCGAGCATTATCAAACATAACACGCTTATTTATACACAAATGAGTGTAAAAATGAAGGTATATAAAACTGATGGTCCATGAACTAAGACAAGAAAATACTGATTAGCAAACAAATTATACATAAATCAAATAAAATGTTATGGACCTCTTCTTTTGATTGAATGCTTTGCAAGAGGTCCATAACATTTTAATTGTAGACTCTAAATCTAGAATCAGTTTTTAATTCTTGTGTAGAGCAAAACCAGCCCTGATCATTATAAACATGTAGAAGTAGTACTAAAAAATTGTGTTTTATTTTTAAAAAATATGTACTGGTAAAAGCTCGGTTGTACTGAGGCTTAATAGAATTATTCGTTAATTTAATTAAAACGTAAATTTGTTTTAACATGTATGAATAGGTGACACCGAGAGCCATTTTCGCACAAATTTATTGTTAGTCAATTGATTTGTTAAAATGTTCACTATGGTCAAAAATAGATCAATTTTAACAGTAAAAAATAGAAAACTATGTGATATATATATAAGTTATCCCAAATATAATAAGAAATAAACTAAACTCGTCGCGTTATCGCTTAAATAAATTTAAGAAAATGAAGAAGCTGAAAAATATTTAATCTACGACTTTAAAAGCAAGCGCGTAGCAGCATAAGTAGGTGTAATACACATGGCTGACGATTAATGCTGCGTATCGGCAGTTTAAAACTGATATTCGAAAGACTAAATATCGAGAGCTCTTTTCAAAAATATATATCCTTGTGTTCTACTTGACATTGCCATTATTTCTTACCTAACTTCTCTACCGAACGGTTTGAATTATTTTTAAAGCATGAATTCACAAGTGGTTCCTCCTAGTTTAGCCAGAAATACGAGATAAAGTCTTGGACATGTAAACATATGAAGCGTGTTCATCGGGTTAAAAAAATCTTCTGAAGAAATCAACTTTGGTTGCTTACAAGATTTGTACTATATATATTTATTCAGAACTTCAGAATATCCCATAGGCATAATAATTCATATTTATATTGATTTATACATTGATAAATAAACATTATTTTTTGTTATAAAGGGAGATAAAAATGTAATATATTATAAAGCTTGGCCTGGGTTTATGCGAGAAAATATCAGCTTATCGTATATGCCTCGCTCAACTGTCACATTGAATCAGGCGGAGATATCATAGAAGCCCAGTTTTGTTGGAAGTAAGAAAGAATATTCCACATTTATTTGCCGTAAAATCTTTTAGCGCGCTGCTCTCCCATAGAACGTTCATCGCGAACGATGTATCAGGGTAGCATAAGAGCGCGGATGTGCGCCTGAAACGGGATATACATCAAGACTAACGCTATGCAAAGCCACACATTTGCATCTATGCACAAAGTTTCCTACTTACCCCTTTTGCATTTAGACTAAACAAGGTGATAAAACAGAGTTGCCGCGGGTTTTGTCGCGGCGACAGTATCAGGGCATCAGCGCCGGGCAAGGATAAACTCCATACGATACACATGAAGGACCCCTCCTTGCGCTACGTGTCTAGTCGTCGGTGCCAGTATAGAATCAACACAATGCATGCTCGCTTCATGTGAACGCTCGAATATAGAAGCGAAGGCGGTTGGAACCGAACAAAAGGCATTAAAAAGTTTCAGCCTTGCATGTTTGAGATTATCCCGGGCGAGATTCAAAAAAGGCGGCGTGATTAACATATTATTAAAATGCGTTTTTAAGGGAAAGATAGGAGTTTGGCTTCCGACAGATGTTGCAAAAGTTTTGATTAAGCCACATTATTTTTTGAGTTTTGTAATAGAAAAGGTAAGTCTCTGAGGAATTGAAATGAAATTATTTTTTGTAAAGGTGCAAAAAAAATCTGCGGTTTGAAAAGAACTTAGTCTATATTATTAATTATTGAGAAACGCGTTGTACATAAAGGCGATTCTTTAACTTAACTAAATTAATTTTGTTGAAAAACAAATCTATTATTATTATAGGTAAATATTTGTTTTACAAAGTATTATTCTTTTATAACCAACAATGACAGCACTCATGACGATAAATTAAATAAGCTTTGGTTTGTGATTGTTCTTTATAAAATGATAAAATAAAACATCGATCATTAAAATTAGAATACATATTTATGTTGAAAATTAAAGCTCCATGTATAATCTTCAACCGCTTATTTTATTTATATAAAATGCATAAATCTTTTTAAGCTTTTGTTTTTATTCTAAAATAATATTTTTTAGTCACTCAAATGACATCATTCATTTTAATTGTGAGCAGCGGTCGTAGTAAGCGGTCACTATGAAATAAAGCACAAAGAATCTTTATAGAATGACGAAATTTACTTTATATGTCATTGAATTTTTAAAAAATGTTATGTAGTTAAAATTATCAAACTTTAATATACGTAAAATAACACAAACTTTGTTTTATGATAAACATACATATTAAAAAATAGTGCAATTTATCGACTAAGGGTGTTTGATAGAGTTTCAAAAAAAAAATTGAATCCTTAAAATTTTGTAAATTTCTATACGTATTGTCACTAACGACCCGGGTTCGCCTTTTGGCATCTTCAGCCGATCGAGTGTACGGATGAACTCGACTGAGCTTTAATATGAGTGTAAAATAATGCTTCAAAATTAAATTGTATTGCTTTAAATATCAGTATAAAATAAGCTGTTTTATAATAATATCCAACGTGTTGCCGAGCATTATAGTTGAGATAAACATGTACGGAAGAGAGGTAGCGCTCGGTTCGCGGCCGTCACACCTGCTGGAGGCGTCGCGACGCTGGCAAATTCGTTACTGCGGGTACCAACCTCACGTGCACATATTAAAAGCGCACTCTGCACAAAATACATGCAATAATATCATTTGGATTAAATTGTGAGACAACTGACTCCGGTTTCGCGAGTCACTAAGAACGAACAAACTTAGGCCAGACCTTATGGCAGAGGTGCTACAATATATTTTATAAGTTATATTAAGAAACTCTATTAAAAAAAGAAGACCTTTAATTTTATGGCACATGCAAAAATATCAAGGTTAAGCTATATATAGTTAACTAAATAAATTACTGAAAATGTTTCTTATCTATAATAATTGATTTGTATGATTATTTATTTGATGACTTTTCATTATTTTTTAACTAATTGGGTATACCACCATAACTAGATAAAATCGTTTTTTTGCTACTAAAACTAAATAAAAATGTAATAAATGAATGAAACTTTACATGGTAGAACCTGTTTATGATAAGGTAAACCAACAAAAATTATGTTATATGCTGAAAGCTGTTTCAGTTTCACGATATTGATAGTTACGATGAACATTTTTAATTAAGTTTTAACTATTTATTCAAAGCAATTAACAGAAATACAAAATCGTTTTATTGATAAACCATTAGTTTGGCTTATAATCCCTTTAAAATTTTAATACAATTTGGTGATGCATTTAAATATTATTGATTTAGACTTAAGTAACCAAATAAGTAATGTTATTTTATCGCTTTTAACAAAAACTACAACTTACATATGTAATATAAATACCGTTCGTTTTCGTTTCGTTTTCGTTTTTTTTTTTTGTTATATTATATCTTTTTAAATTATGAGTTAATACACTTTTTAAATATATTATGTAATTAAATCAAAATTTTAATATCGGCGCGTATATAAGAAGGAAAGAGGCTTTCAAGCGGAATTAGAAAGCTGTCAAATTAAAAGAGACGTCAAATTAAATAAAGTGTCACGCTAAACACTTTTACACTTTATATAATGTTAAACGTTTTGTCAAATTAAAGCGAAGAAGGTGAATTTTCTTATGTGAGTAAGGCTGTAAACCGTTGGTGCGGAATTCCCAACAGCCTGCAACAATGTGCTTGGGAAATTCAGCGGGACTATAAGTTGAATTAAATTAAGAACAATATTTACTCACGGCGACGAGATAAATGATATTGCTCAGTTTAGTAGAGTTTACGTTTGGTGTAGACGTGTGCATCGCTACGTTGTGTAGCGTTACGTTTAAGTAAAGAGTGATAGCCTCTCTACGCCACAAGTCATCATGCTTTGTGTCTTGTATCTGATGTTTTGTTTTTAATCATGTAAAACAACAATTTTTATTAAGGAGAATGGAAATTTTCCATCAATCTGAATGAAATATTTTTTAATTTATTTATTCTTACATGTCTTAGACAATTTATTGAATTTAAAAAATATTCTCGCTTTTTAAAAAAAAGTATTTAGTATTGCAGTAAATTGATAATGCGAGAGATGTTTAAAAAATGAGTAAGACAGACAAAAGACGTCACGTCACAAATAAATTTTAAGAATCAACATTTGATGTTTTATTATGCCATTATTTTAATCCGAAACTTTTCGAGATACCAAACAGAACTCAGACGAAGTATTTACTTAAAAAAAAATTATCCAACCGTACGCTGTAAAAATATGTTTTCATTGTCATTATTTCATCTAATATTTGATAACAAATTATAAAAATAATGAATAAACAGATTCGTATTATTCAAAAATTAATCACTTAAAATCAATAAGCTTAAAAAATTAAATAAATAAATTGATACTGTGTTGAAGACTTTTGTATGTTTATATTATCCCTTTTTTACCTTTAAGTTATTTATTTCATTATGTTATATTTATAAAACGTACTCGAGAAATAATTATAAAATTTAAAACTACAGATTGAAGATTTATTATTGATGTTTTGCATAAAAGATTAAATTCTTTTCTTTGTAACAAGCATATTAAGAAATATTTGAGTTCTTCGTGCAACGTGCAACATTCTAGGAAAATTCTCTCTTGAATCGTCAAATGGGTGATATGGTTGTCTTATGGGACCTTCATTCTCTTGCATTCATTCAAAGTCATCAAATATATGCAACGGAGCGCAAGTGATGAATTAGTCTTGATATAAACCAGCGTGACGGGTGATGTATGCAGACGTAATTTGACAGTATGCCGCCGTGAGAAAATCTTGCATCGAGATAAAATATCCTGCGACAATTCGTTGTAAGAAAACTAAAAGATGAAAATGTCTCTTACCTTTACACGAGTAAATGTGCGGTTTTACTTATGACGTATCCACTACATATCAATGCAAATACACAGAAAAGTCTGATTACTCATTTTATATCACTTTAGACGACACTTTTGAATCATTATATCAATGGGTCCAACAGTGATTAAAATACTTCTTTAATGACCAAGTGTTTCATTCAACTATTTTTTAGTTTTATATCGAACATTTGTTGGCAATGAAAGCGTAAAATTCAAATAGAGCAGTTTTTAGTTATGAAAAAATTCATTTCTTTAGTTTATGATAAAAATCGCCAAAAATACGATTTTTTTAATTGATAAAAGTAATTTTGAATTTATTCGAATATAAGGCTTTTTATACCTACTAAAGGACAAACTTATACAAATAGTAACAATAATAATAAGTGGAAAAATTTCTGCTATGTAGTCTTGATAAATATTTTAAACGTTGTAAAAAACATGTTTCTTTGAAATGTAGACGGAAAAGAAAAACCATTTCTTTAATAAAAGTCTAAAATTCTCTGAAATTAGCACCTGAATTTACATACGTATCTATGAAAAATGATCACTTGTTCACCTCGGACATAAATTGTTCATAGCACGTAAAGAGTGCTTTGAAAATTTGCTTCATTGTTTTAGTGCATTGCATAAAATAGTACTTGCAATTCAGTTTAATGTTTGATGAGAATTTAAACGTTGAAAAATGAAAACTAACACATTGTCCGATCGCCGTTAATTACCTCTTTTTACTACTTGTATTATTTAACAAGTTGTTGGAATATAATTTAACATGCAAGATTGGAAAAGTTAAATACCAAAAATAAAGAAATCACTAAATGCCAAGAAAATGGAACAACAATATGTAGGATCTTAAACTAATACATATTATATGGAAACAATTGTCTGAACATATTTATCAAAAAAATAACATCAAATGAATTGCAAGTTACTACGCTATGCCACATCAACGTCAAGCGTTTTGATATTAACACGAGTTCATTGATGGGATTGGCATTTACTTGTTAGAACTCTATTGTTATATGGTTCAAAGATCTTCGTAAGGTAAATAATTTTACAATATTTATACGACATTTTAAAAAATAAAACACATTTTGTTTATACTTCTTCCGCATATTTTATCTTCAGATTGTGATGATTCTGATTGTTGTAAACTTGTGGAAGTAGTACAAACAAATTAAGTTTTATTTATTTAAATATAAAGTCTTTCTATCAAGAATTTACAGTTAACACATTAAAAGTGATTTATATGATACTTATGGTTGGAAGCTGTTTTATCGTCAGAAATATTTTTAACGGATTCCAGTTTATCTATTAAAAGTATTTATTATTATCTTAGAAGAAATTTCACTATACCATCTTGCCAACTTAAAAAAATATCTTAGAGTTGGAATGATTTTGTGTAATTTAGTGAGCTTCTTGTAATTATCCTAGTAAAAGTGATTTATTTGTTTTAGTTCTGTCATTAAATGGACTTTTTGTTTGATTAAATATATTTATCTCAATTTGTTTCAGGTAATTAAGATTTTATACTTTGCACTAAAAATATAGTCAAACGGATACTGAATTGGAACTAATGGTGTTTGAATGTGATATGAGGTAATTTGGAAATTGAGAGATCATTAGGTAGCACTGAATGCCACATAAAAGTACACAAAAATAAATTCAAATAAAAATACACACATTAGACGTTGGTCTCGTCCAGTTTTATTATAATTATTTTAGTTACAGAAAGTGTTTTTGGTATATTGGACTTTTTTTGTTTTTTTACGCCACACCTAACATTTCTACATTACGCTTGATTAGTTTCTTATTGTAAACTGGTTTTCAATTAAAAGTGAAAGTTTTTCTAAACGTTTATCATAATGTATAAGATGTTAAAATAATAATTATTTTATCAAGGGACCTCGTAGTTTTCTACGTATAAATATCACTGCTTTCGTAACTTAGGATTGTCTCCGCCAACCGCAAACGGTAAACGAAAGACCTCATCAGTTCACAATAAGACACTGTCCAAATTTACCGCTAGCTACTGTCCTTCCTTTGGAATAGAAGGGTAAAATAGGTTTACATATTACTGAGAAATAAGAGACGGAAAGCAGCTTAAAGTTTCAACAATGATAAGGCAAACATGGAAGGTTTTAATATATAATATAATATTATTTCAATACAATAATGAACGGGTACAAACAAAAATGAAAAATTAAGTATTGCCATAGGAGAAATTGAATTGATTTGAAAAAGTCGATATAATTATTACTTTTTAAATCAACCATAACTATTGTATATATATTGTGTAAATTTTCTTCGATATTGGAAAATATTTGCGAGGATGCTAAATGTACTAACTTATAAATGTCAGATTTAATTGAATTTATATGATATACGAAAAATAATTGTGACGATAAAATCGTTCGAATTATTTGTGAAAAATGTGCAGTAAATGAACCTTTTAGCAGTACCATTTTTTAATCTTTATTGTATTATCTAAGTCGGCTTTTATTTTTTTGGTAGCGTTTCTGCGGCAAAGTACGTCCCTGCTGCGTAGCAAAATGCAATTCCTAATTCTGGCTCTTTGTCTACGTCAGATATAGGAACAATCGCCACAGTCCAGAGAACCGAGCGTCCTTGCCTTCTGTTTCTCAATTGCAGGAAGCGGCGTATATAAATGCCTTCCGCTATCTGGCGGTGACCGGGCCAAAGTGACGCGTCGGCCGCAGACTTTTCAAGCCAAAACAAACTTCTCTGTTGCAGCGTAGCGGGTCGACTGAACTTGTCGAGTTGGAGTGACTTTGAGCTTTCAGATTTAAATGCATTCCGTGTTAGTTAGTTGTGTTGCGGAGATACTCGCAATTGTGTGCATCTCCATTTTGTGTCGCTGTCTCGTTCATTTTGTTAGTATGCTATGTTTCTATTTCCCGTTCTTGGAGTAACACGGTGAACTACTAACTAGAGAATAGTTCTCCGTTTGCTGTAAATAGATTCTTAAAACAATGATGAGAAATACTAAATTGTTCGATATGCATAAAATTATTAAGAATATTCGGTTAAAATCATTTGCAACTATTGTGACGTAACGTTTCTGTATGTGAATAAATTAATATTAAGAATGATTTTTTTTTAAATAAATAATATACGATGTATATTATATTATGTTAAACAAATTACAATTAAAAATAACAGTTAATCAAATATACCTGTATAATAATATAAATAATCCATATTTGAAAATACACCGTATATATCTTTGAGTATTATTTCATCAACATAATTTATTCAAAACCATGGTGCTATTTTCAATACATTTGGTTGAGTTTTAGGATGTAAGAGAAACCGTAACACGAAATAAGGTTTTATTTTCCTTCCTAGTTTTAAAAAATGTTTCATAGATTTGTGTATTATTTAACATCCAATCTGTTCTCTTCCTGTGAAGGGGGTTAGCTTACATAAAGTTATGAAGATATATAATCTGTGTATTAATCGAATTGAATAGTAAACGATTTATTTGTTGACAAAATTCATTATTGTTTTTTTTTACGATACATGATTGTAATAAACAATGCAAATCAAGACGTGAGTTCTTGTACAAAGTACCAGGCGCTCATAAATCACAGCAGGCTAATAGCGCACCGTACTCAGAAACAGTTTCGCGTCTGTTGAGCAGACATCCGGATTTTGCGCTGTTATCCTAATAATATGTGGACGTGGTCATGTGCATATTCATTTCATGTCTGGATGAGAAATACGAGCCAATGACGGTGGTGTTGCGTCTAATACCACCGGCTACAAGGTTTATGGTTTCAAGTGTTTACGATTCGGCATGTACGTACGACGCAGAGACGTGGACTTTCATGAATTTTCCGATAACCTTGCACATATTATGAAATATTTCTGAATAAGTGGAATGTGAACATGCATTATTCAAAAATGTTTTCCATTTTATTTTATTATTTTGAAATTTCTTAAGCATTGGAAGTGAACATTCCATTAAAATGGTTCCACATATTGTTTCCATTTAAAATTAATCGAGTACACAGTTGCTGTAGAAAATGTGATTAAAATTATAGAATGAATTTGAAAAAAAATTATCGATTATCAACAGCTTAAAAAATATTTACTGCAATTACTACAATGGTAACAATTCAAAATCCTAACAAGGTAAAAATGCTAGTAGAGGTTTTTTAAAAGTTGAATAATAAACGTCTGGAAAGAGTTTTAGCAATGTTCAACGGTATTGCTCTCGATGTCGACATATTCCGCGTGGACGTGAGGGAGTTCAGAGGAGAACTATTCTTAAATAATGTTAATTTTGTCGGTATTTCTTCATCAATTTCCAACGTTTTATCGTTTTTCGTATTTTAAAAGCAGTAATTTGTAATTTTTGTGAGTAGAGTAGAGATCTTTTCTAAGACATATCTGAAAATAAGAGAGAAAAAGTTCAATTAAAAGAGATAAACGAATTTAAATTATGCAAATGGACTTTTTGACATTTTGATCTATCCCTTTTAAGGTGTTAACTGTCAACTCTGGGTGGAATGGCATTATATTTTAAAAATAAAACACAATTTATTTGTACCACTTCCACATGTTTATAATGATTATGACCGGTTTCTGTCATCACTAGCATTATCGAATGAATGATAATGCTCGTGATGATCAAAACCGGTCCTGATCATTTTAAACATGTGGAAGTAGTACAAATAAATTGCGTTTTATTTTTTAAAAAAAATTGATTTATTTCATATGGATATTCTTTAACCAGACTGTTACCATTGGTCGACGGTTTACCTCCTTAATCACTTTTTATGGCCATGTAATTACTATGAAAAACCTACTTTACTACAATATTTGACAAATACACTGCTACAATAATGCAATACAGAAAAAAAACCTTTCGTTTATACCAAAAAAATGTCAACATTAATGTGAGAAAAGTTGAAATTTTCGTTCTTCGTCAATAGGTGTAAAACTATTTGAAGAATTTTTTATGTTAGATTTGATGTATTTGAATTTTAATTAAAAACTATCTTAGTATCTATGTGCACAAACAACAATTGAGGGTTATGGTAAGTATAATGCAATTATAATGACTGATCGTAAACCTTCGGTTCAACTATCAAAACAGTTTATTTTCAATAGAATTGTACGTTGTTCAGTTTCGATGAAGTGCACCAAGATAATATAATATAAACGATTTACGCATAATCCCTTCCCAAGAAGTTCGCTGCGAAACTTCTACTTTACCCGGAACAAACACGTAACCAATAGAGCCAATAAACAATTATTGCGCTTTCAATACACAGACGTGAGACTACGGGGTATTTACCACTCCACCCGCCGATGACGTCATTACACAATGGTCGCTTTTAATTAGCGTCGAGCTGGTTTTAATGAGGAAACAAACAAACTAAATAATGAGTTATTAGATACCAGGTGCTTTGGGTGAGAGGTATGTCAACGGAGTTCGCCAATTAGACATTTGTTTGCGGCTTTGTCCGCACTCATGTTTGCAGATATGCAGTTAATTGAAGTTCACTTTAATAACATGATAGTATTTTGTGAAAATTTTGACTTTGAATTTAATCGTCTAATTTAACAGTATTGTTACACAAATCACAGTCACTCTATATTAAATAAAATTATACATGCAAGAGAAAAACACCGAATCATTTAATGTTCGCGGCTTCCCTTCTCGACTATTTTTTATTTGATTAGACGTTGATAAGTATATGTCGACGAAGTTGAGATTTTAATTTATCTTATTACGTAATCTTAAATATACAGAATAATGTATAAAAAAAGATTTTTTTTTGTATTTTATCGAGTATTCGATTAAATTTGAGTATTCTTTTAAGTTACGACTGAAAACAGCACTATAAGATCCAATAAATGAGAGTGAAAAAATCAAAATATTAAATTATGAGTAGTGCCCGATGTTTGAAAATTGATTTTCTGCGAGCCAACCTCTACATGCCATAAAGTGTGCTCACTTTAAAAAATCCCGCAGAATTATCACAAAATCGAGGTTAACAAACAGGTCGCGCCTGTCCCCTGAAGGGTTGGCATCCGCAATTCAAAATAGGAACAAGTGGCCCTCGGCCCGCTAGCATTGGCTAACACGTAACACGTGACACGTCCGGCTTACACTGCGCGCCATGTTTCCACCCCCACCCCCAAAATAATATTCTAATGTGGTGTTGAACCAGCGGTGAGACCCCTGACAAAAAACTATGTTTAGAAATAGACATGAAACGCATATTAATAGAGAAAAGTTAAGATATACCACGCCAACTGTATCAATATCAGATACCAGATGATAACAACTTGTAAATATTAATTAATGAAATAATTTGCATGCAACTGTAGAACACAGTTTCCTTGGTCATGATGCTCATTTTGAAATATAAATTGAGGTATTTTGAGATGAATATAAATACGATTCTTATACAAATCTTTCATTATTTGAGAAAATAATATATTATCACTTGAGTGAAGTGTATACACCATAACCCTTTGCACTCCTTAATTAATTTAAAGATTTTAATAATATTCGTACATCATTGAATCAAATAGGCAATATACATCCAAAAATTAATTAATAAGATATTTTATAATTATTTCATGATTGCTAAGTTGTAAGGTATCAAATAAAAAAATGTGTACTATTTAAAACATTTCAAAGTATGATATTTTTCACCATTCAACATTCCCTGGGTAAAGGCCAGGTTTCCTCTTACAAGAGTCTCTTTTATTCTTCCTGGAACCTTTCTGTTGGAATATACCATTCAGTCCTTGTGTTTTTTTTGCGAAAATATCAAATGGATGCGTCGATTCACGCGCTGGTCAGTGTCACCTGTAGAAAGTCGGTGAGGTATATAATGCTCCATAATTTTGCGTATTTATTTACTATTATATTAGTAATGTTTTCTTTTACCTAATATTGCAATCGGACAAAACACATCCTGTGCAATACCAAAAGGTACCTGAAAGGAAAAAAAGACAATAACATACTGGTGAATTCATTTTCATAGTATACATTTTCATAGAAATATTTAGGAGTTCTAAGGGTTGAATAGTTGGTTAATTTATGGAAATTCATTGTCATTCTAAAATAAAAGTTGGTACGTGTAATATAAAGCCATTTTATCGAATTTCGATTGATATTTTTACAATATAGATTTGTCTTGATATATTTACCTATCTGTCTGTATTTATACTTTACACGCAATTATATTTTAAGTAAAATACAGTAAAATGTGAGTATAAATATGAATCTGTTTAATTGAGATATTCTTTATTCATGACATCGTTTACTAGGTTTATATTCGCGTTTTATACATTGCAATTATAAATCTTATAGTCAACGAAAGACAGAAGATTTTGTAAGATCAAAAGATGGCAAATTTATGTGCTGCTTGATTAAACAAAACTGTTTATATATTATAAAAAAATAACAAACAATTCGAGTTAAATGGTGTGCTACAACTGATGAAACCTATACTTGTATGGGTGCGACAGTGTTGCCTACCTTCTGACAAAATAATCACAATTCTGTGATGTAAGTGATGGCAAGGTGTATTACGGCAAAACGTTAAACACTTCAACGAATTTTACTGAAATGTAAAGCGTTTCTTTATTAAGGATACTTTAAATATTAATTTGACATTAACACACTTATTTGGAAAAAAAATATTAACAGCCGGTATATGTTTTGAGGTAAAATTAACAAAAATACTCTTGATTTTTATTATTATAATAAATATAATTTAGAATTTTTTTTTATTTTTATGAATTATTGTTGAAACTTCTGTAATAATTTAAAGTAAAGTAGTTAAATCTTAAGTATTTACTAACCCATATAATACTATGCCTTCTTTTACGAATATTTCTACCAACATATTGACGGTGATGAATATACCAATTCATATAAACCTCAAAATTGAAATTATTCAGGAGAGAGTAAAAACTGTTTTTATCGGAAAACATTATATGGTGAGTTGCGTTATGAATCTTTGAAATGCAATCGTGTAAATTCTCCTATTTTCAGATACGGGATTTTACTTAAAGAGTGATTGAGATGTAATAGTGTCTTAGATCATGTGTAGGGGACAAAAATTTTCAAACTTAAAATCAATTTAAAATGATGCTTCCCTTCCAAAAAGTGGTCAATTTATTTTTTTAATTTCCATAATTTGATCGAGACGTGCTCTGTTGTGTTTAAAATTAGATTCAATCATTTTCGTATTTTTTGAGAGTTACAGCAATTGGCCAAAGCACGGTCGATTTAATATATTAATAATGATTGTTCCATACAATAGGCTCGGACATGGTAAAAAAAAATTTCAATTCTTCTCTGCTTAAAATAACAATTAAATCATGGTTGACTGCTATTTTTTATGTCATAAACGTATAAAAAATTATGTAAAAATTTTATAATATTTTGAATACTTTTTGTATTGCACACTTTATTGCAACATGAAAATTTTCGCACCTCTTCTGTAGAAATAGATATAGAAAAGTATAAGTCAATAAATTTATACCAACTAAATATTTTTTCATTAAATAACATCTTGAAATATCATAAAGCCATCAAATCAAATTACAAGCCAAAATATCACTTCCAAATATGAGACAGTTTCTTCTGCAAAATGAGATCTGCTTTTGCCTAAAAGGTAAGCATTTTGATTATAATGTTTAACAACGAACATCTCTGCTCAGTCGATTTTCCCTGATGTATCAATTTTGGTCTAGCAAATATTTTTTTAAAGTATTTTAAAACCACTCATCTACAAGTTGCATTTGACTCTACTCTCCCCAAACCATAATAAAAGCATAACTTTTCATACATAATTAAGCCGGTTTCATCACTCAAATTCTGTTTCAGAAGTTTAAAACACTTGTCACAAGCTTCAGGTTCAAGATTGTTGGATTTAATAAGAGAAGTTCATGCGTTTAACAACTCGCAGTGCTCCAAAAATATTACGTAAACAATAATACTTACTCAAATAAATTCCATTAGTTCATTATTTTTACAGACGAAATATTAAAAAATAATGAGGTCATATTTTGAAGGTAAATAATATATTACACAAATATTGGTAAACCAATCTTGCGAAAGATTTTTTGTTATATTATTTATTTATTCTTAAAATTGTAAGGCATTATTTGTACAAAAAAAATCTCACAATTTATTATTTATTTCAAGCGATATAATACTGTGTTGATCTAATTTAAAATTGTGATGATAAATTAAATTGAAATCCGGAATAATTTTGAATATTAATACAATACAAGCAAAATACGTATGAAATACCATTTTTTAAATATAATTATATGTAACGATTACTTTGTGGAATTCGAATTAACTTGATAAAACTCCATAGCAATGAACAGAAAAATGTTTAGTTCCACAAGAAATATAAAAACAGCTATTTTGAGAGAATTATTTCTGACGATGGCGTGAGCCGAAATTGCACTTAAAAATATTTTATCATTTTTGAGAAACTATTTTTACATTGCACGTTTTAGATTATATTTATTTGTTTATTTTATATAACTGTAATCCATAAAATATAAAATAATTCATTAAAAAGTATACCTACTGTAATAATATATTTAGTAATTTTCACCGATATTTGGTCATACCAGTAAATCCCAAATTTAATAGAGTAGTGTTTAAAAACAATCCAAATATATCGAGTTTTCAATAACACCGTTTCTAAGAATCTGGTTACCGAAGATAGGTTTCTCAAAATTTTGGTTTCTGAGGTCAAAATTTGTCACACCCTAAGGCCAATGAAGTTGCAAAGTTTAGTGATTAAAGGGCGTGATAAATCATCGAAATTCCCAATGGGTGACTGTTTAATAACTTTATGGCTTAGACAAGAAATACGCATTATGTTGAAAGGAGAAATCGCGAGCACTGCGAAATTGTTGATAAATCCTTCATAATACTGCTTAACTATTAAATAGTTTCAATAAAATCGTATACCTATCATATACTTATACCTTATCTATTATTAATTTGTGATAAGCCAATTCAATATCCAAAAGTCTTTTATGATTTATTTTAATTTGAGAAAAGCGTTGTGAAATTTTGATCGACATTTTGTACATGTTTTTCTCTTTATTGTACCTAGGGCTTCCAATCCGGTTTAAACCGAAACCGGTTAACCGGTTTATCGCATGTTTTGGAAAAAACCGAAACCCGGTTTATTTCGCGCGGTTAACCGGGTTTTTAAAAATATGTTCAAAAATTCTTTTATTTTTATTATTTCTTAAATTTAACACCTGTCACAAAGGTATCGAAATAATGGATAGAAATATTTCATGCAATAAAGAATTACACTGCATTATCAAAAGACACATGCATTCTTTACGCTTAAATGCATGATTTTCAACTTTTAAATAAAAAAATATCTTCATATGGAATGAATAGGTGAGATTATAGGAAAAATAATCAAAAAAAATAGTTTTTTGATATATTTTCACTTAAAACACTTTGTACTTCATAAACGCTATCGTGCATTAACGACGTAAAATATGATACTTACACAGTACTTTTAGGAGATTACAATTATAATAAAATTAAATAACGCTGACATTTTATAATTGTTAAGTGCTAGTTTTATGTTTACCTTGTATAAAATAATAAAAATAAATAATTCATATCGTATAAAAATCCATTGAGTCGACTGCTCCTATAGGCTGTACGTTTAATAATTGATTGATTATCATTTACTTGGTAGAAATCCATTATGAAGAAGTGAAAAATAGCAAAATATTTAATTCAATATTTTTTTACCATGTCTGCTCCCAACGTGGAGCATATGTCTTCCTAATGTAGGTATCTCAAATTTTTCCTACGAGAACTGCTTGTTACTCAGTTGCTCAACATATTTTTCTTCGAAGAGAGTAGGTATAGAAGGATAGGGACAGCACTATTGGTTAGCTAATTTCTCTTGTTTCGCTCTGTTTTTAGTATCCGATGGGAGTTTCAGACATCACAAAAGTTCATGCCTAAGAACAGAAATCCATTAATCAACTGAAAAATCAATTTATGAAACTGTCCGCACCGGGACTTGAACCCGCGACATCCGTAACCATATCCAACAACATTAACCACTGAACCACAGAGCCGATTATATTTATAACCTACAATTCTTTAAATATTTTCATGTCTAGTGTGCTAGTTATTTTATGAATATTTCCGTTACTTGCTTGTTGGAATAAAATTCTATTCTTCTGCTGCTTTTGAAGATATATTGTTTATATTTGACGTTGTACTAAAATAGAGAAAGTTTTGTTTCAAGAATAAGCAATAGAAATTCGTGTAATAAAACTTTATTTTACTTTACCCTAAATTAGTCAGATGTTCAGGTCATACAATATATCCATTCGCAAATTTATGTTTTTGACAAAATATACCGTCATAAAAAATATGACTACCATAAATAATAATTCGAGCGGCAAGTTGTTATATCACCACTAGCTTAAGTTAACCAGATGTTTTCTCGACCATAAGACCCACATTTTGAATTTTATTATATTCTTTTGTTCACATTTTAACAAAACATCTTTTTTCCAAAGCATAGATACTGATAGTCCAATAAACAAATTATCAATCGTGTGTATTACTAAATTATAAATATATCTAATCTGATTTACGATCATTAGAACTTGTAAAAAAATTTAGGGAAATTGATGTAGGTGCATATTTCAACTACAAAAGAAATTTTAATTTTTTTATAATATCAATTCGAAATAATATAAAGCTTTCTCGTACAAACACGGTGATTAGTGAAACAAAGAAATTTGATAAGCCACTGATTTCTTACTTGAAATATTTGTACAACAGAACCGTTCCCAAAACTATCATAAAATTTACTAAATCATATTTAAATTAAGCGTCCATAGATTCGTCCGCAAAAGTTATTACGTAAAAACTTTACCCGAAAGATATTATATAATTATAGTTGATGGAATGGTGTCATTAACATTGAGACCAATACAATAAATTAAATGCGTAAGAGCATATCAATTGTTCTGATTGTTAACCCAAAATCACAACGATACACGGGAATTGATGAAACATTTCAAAATGTTGGAATGAACTGTAAATTTCACTTTAAATTTAAAATAAAAATGAATGTATTTCAATAAATAGACCAAATTTTAAACTTTTTTTTTATCATACAAACTATGCTTGAGTTTTCTAGTTTATTGTAGACATAATTAATAATTCTATCATTAAACATACGGAAATAATATTTTTGTTCATATGTATGTATTTATAATAATTATTATTCATTCTATTTTGATTAGATATTTTCGTCTATTTCATTTTATTTGTGCTTTGTGTGTTTAACTACATTTTTTTTTGTATAAGATATGGTATGTGTTGCTATTGTTTTATTATATTCTGCTTTAATCTAAGTATTTATAATTTCTCCAGTTGATGTCCTAATATTTTTAATACATTCAAATATTACTCTTTTTTATGAGTTTTATTATGAACCCCTTTTTTTAATTTTGTGTATTTCAAAAAATATATATTATTTAAGTTTTTTATCATTAAGTTTGAGTTTTTTTTTCATGTCCGCTCCTAATGTGCAGCATATGGTCTCCTAATAAAGGTGTCTTAACAAAATTTTTCTACGAGAACTGCGTGTTACTCAGTTGCTCAACCTCTTTTTTGAAGAGAGTAGGGATAGAAGGATAGGGTTAGGACAGGACAAGTGGTTAGCTAATCACTCTCGCTACCCGTGAGGATGGGATGGGTGGAAAGGAGGGCTAAGACTAGAAACAGAAATCCATAAATCGATTGAAAGGTCAATCTATGAAAACCGTCTGCATCGGGAATTGAACCCGAGACATCCGTAACCGTAGCTAGCGACGCTACCAACTGCGCCACGGAGGCCGACAATTAAGTTTTAGTTTCCGTGTGTTTAACTACATTTTTTTTTATATAAGATATAGTATGTGTTGCTATTGTTTTATTGTATTCTGCTTTAATCTATTTATAATTTCTCCAGTTTCTGTGCTAATATTTTTTAAATACATTAAAATATTACTCTTTTTTATGAGTTTTATTATTAACTCTTTTGTTTTAATTTTGTGTATTTTAAAAAATATAAATTATTAAAGTGTTTTATCAAGTTTAAATTTTTGTTATAAAAAAAAAGAAAACACTCTTGGTTTTGTGTAGTTAAAAAAAAAAATTTTTAAATGATTTTTGAAAATAATGAAGCTATGTATTTCGGTTTAAACCGGTTAGTTAAAATCTCCGGTTAATTGGAAGCCCTAATTGTACCTCTATATTTCTGAAACAATTACGTAGAGTGTAAGATATCAACTGAGGGTGTTTGATGGAATTTTAATATCGGATTTCAATTGTTCAATTTTTGTACATTTCCGTACGTTTTGTCAGTAACGACGTGGGTTTCGCTTTTCGATATCTACAGGCATTCGAGTACACGATGAACTCTAACTGACAGTTAGTAAATAGCTGATACCGTTTCATAAGACAAATTAAGTAAATATGTTATCACGATATCTAAGAATTAAATTGATATTTAAACTAATTTGGATATAAATGTGACTAACAATATGACACTTCAACACTAATTTAATAAGTTATTTCAATATTGCTAATACAGCAAGATTGACTGGACCGTACTGTAAATAAGTGTCTTAATATCGTGTTGTTGGTCAAACTTTATTTTGAAAATTAAAGCATAACATGACTGTAGGCTATCTACAGTAATACTAATTGTGTATTTAAAAAAATTTATTCAACCAGTTATATTTGAACAAAAATATTAAATAACAATTATTGAATGTATTTTTTATGGTATTAGTAATATAAAACACGAAATAATAAAATTTATTGAATAGTACTACTATAATAGTTTTTCATTCAATCTTTTCAACTACAGTGAAGCGCTTTAATTTGGTTTGAATTGAATGAAATTTTATCATTTTTAAAAGGGGGAGAGGCACGTGGAGGCTTTTGTATTGAGCAGATATAACTCGCACTCGAGTAGTCCTCACATAGCTTGCGAGGCAAAAGCTCTCTCTCGATATGCGGAGTGCCATTCAGCAAAATTTTTCCATAATGACAGCGCGTCAATGCATGAATAGAAGATGCGTATTCAAATTCTGCCCAAGAAATCTGACGAACAATAGTAAAAGTCAATCTATAGAACGTAATACGATTTATATGTGTCATTTTTTCTGCCACTTTACTATTTTAAAACCTATATATGTCTTAGAGTAGAATAACAAATCGATTATGTTAAACTTAATGGATTTTATTCAACCTGTATTTGGAATATATTTAAGATGTTTTTGAATGTATTGCTTGATTATTACTAATCTTTTTAAGTTAAAAGTTATACTTTTCTTATTTTACGGTTGTATGTTAATTTTTTTAAGGTTATGATGACATATACACATGTTTTGAACATTAAAACGTATTTAAGAATACATTGCTATAAACAGAACTTATTATACGGTGATTTTCAACTACCCTAACTGAAATATGTGTTAATGTGTATTCAAATAAATGACAAAAATAATCCAATGTTGTAATATTAATATATTTTTAAACCATATTGGCTACAACTAGAATATATACATTTAATGGAGATAAGCTTGTTTTGTTGGGACTTACCGTTATTAAATTACTATTTATCTATATTTAGGAAGGTAATGGATACATATATAGCGAAAGCCAAACTCTAAGCCTTTTAGAGCTATTTTGCAGAATGAGTAGGTCAGGGATTATTGAAAAATTCCAGCAATCCACATACATGACTACAATTTTGTGTGTTCGTCAGCTGTCCATAGTAATAACGGAACGCACTGATAAATCATACTATAGTGGTCGGCAATTATCGTGAAAATTGCTATTAACGGAATTACAGTTATAAATACATATATAGAGAATCACTAATTAAAGTTATGACAAATCGGAAACGACAGAAAAAGTGAAAGATGAGCAGTCCAATTAAGAGGTGGATTGACTCAGGGTTACTAATGCATAGCGATCGTTGGGGTAAAATATATTATATTCGTTATTTGTTCTGAGAGGAGAATAACTTAAATAAAAGATGTTTTCGTTTTTTTAATTGATCATAGCGTTCAAGTAAAGTTGAAAAGCTGTTGGCAAATTTATTTCCGTCTAAAATATGAGATTAAAGTTATCTATGGCATAAATTTGAAAATTCATTGCTGTGAAATGTTATTTTTGAGTCAATAAATCTACCTTATTTTAACAAAACATGGCTGAGAATTAGGTACTGAAAACTGTTCAGCTCACCAATTGAACTTGGCATTAATTAATGAGTAGCGATTATTAATCCGATATAGTGTGTACTCATAACACAAAGCTGAATTTTCAACACTTTCAGCCTCTATTATTTATAAAAGCCATTTTGTTGGAATAATTATTTTTCAGACGTTAAAGACTACGTAAGCTCAGAAATTAATATGATAAATACTGTTGTTTCTTTCCGTGAGGTTTTTGAATTTATAAATATACATTATCTTTAATATTTAATGTTCAAATATATTTCACTTCTAATAATCCAAAAAGGCAAAAATCCATCACTTTTTTTACAATATAACCACACAAACAATTCTAGTAAAATTATGTATTAATATATTTTAATATTGGTATGGAAGAATGTCTGCGATAATTGTATTGTATTTATAAATATATATTTTTGAATAAGTAAAATACCCTTTATTTTAGAATCGACAGCTTACAACTTAACAGTGTTTTCTTAGGATTAACTTAAGCCCAAACATAATATGTTATTATATTTTTAGTCATCTATAAATTATTAATAAAGGATTGATGTTGCTTTAATTAACTTTTTAGGTATTGTTATCATTTTTATTATTTGATGGATTTATAATTTCACGTCTAAATTCGTAAAATAAACAATACATTCATTTCATACATTGTAATAAGCAATAAGAATTCTGTTCAATTATATGTTTTATTATGATGGGAATGTTTTCAATCAGTTTTGATCATATTATTTAATTTTGGTACAAACTGCTACAGATAAATTGTTTTTGTTAACGTACTTTTTTATAAAAATAAGTAGCAGATAATAATTATTAATTGAAGCTTATTATAAGAGCTATTTTTATCATTTCGTATTATAACACATTTCACTTGAAAGAGAATTATCAAAAAAGTTAAATTAAATTCAAATAATACACAACATATATGGAGAAAGTTATTTAATGTAATAAGAAATTGTCTATTTATTCTTCGTTTGTATATTTTAAAGACTGATGAAGATGCTGGTCAGTTGACAGCATTTCTGGTGAAATTTTCTGAATGGGGTAACCCATAAACCAGTAATCAAAAACAAACCTAATTAATCATTGAATCGATTTTCATTCGAATCTTGCCTAGTGGACTTAAGTATAAAATGCTGTGTTAAAAAACATAATTTAAAAATTAAAACATTGGTTCCGAATGGGTTTGAATAAATCATACACAATGTAGTCTCTGCCATAGAGTTTCCTATGGCGTGATGTGGTGAAACATTATTTTTCATGTTGCATTATTTTTTATAATCCCATGCCCCATTTCCGCACTCCTTGTTAGCATTTTACAACTGTTCATCGGAACGACAGCCATAAAACTTTTGTGATTTACCATTAGTTAAAGGCGTGTTCTTTGGTTTTATTTTTACCTTCAGATGACTTTCCGAAACATTTGTTCAACATTTTACATAAAGTAATAAATTTAATTCTAATTAATAAATTAAAATCTCATTCTGGTACATAACTCAAAGATCGATTAAGCATTTAAGCGCAATAAGAAATTACATTTCTTGTACGATCAAAAAATATTTAGGCAAAAAATAATATTTATGTTCAAATTTTGTTAGGAAAAAAATACTTAATTTCAATAGAAAAATATTCTTTGTGTAATATTTCAAATGGGTTCAAGTTCTACTTGGTTTGCTCGCTGCATGGTTCACATCCGGAATGGAGACTTTTATAAATGATTTAAATACATTAGTTTCTTTGATGTTTTAATCTCTTTTCATTCAAGTTCTCGTTTTTATAACTGAGCATAGAGATAAACATAAGTTTGCTTCTTTTCTTTCTTTAATACTTTTGAGAGATTAAATTTCTCACATACAATACTGATTTTTAAAAGTGAAATAGTTCATAAGATTTCGTTGCTTTTCATTAGTCGACTTTTGTTAATGTATATCTTAAGAGTTACTTCATTATACAAGCCTATAATTCAGGAAAAACAAAAAATCTGGGAAATTGTAGTAAATTATTATTGAATATATTATGTATGTTAGAGGTATGCATGGGCCCGGGCTTGGCCCGTGGGCCAGGTTTGGGCGGGTAGAGACAATTGATATTCGGGATCGGGCCGGGCCCGGGTAAGGGTTTTGTTCTTCAGAAAAATATTTCGGATTATGTTCGGATCATGAGTACTCTTGATAACTAAATACTGTTGATAACAAAAAGGCAATACATAAAATAATTTATTGCATTTCGAATAGCATTGGACACAATAGAATCTTTTATTTGATAAGTATGGAGATATCATTTTATATTTTGGTAACCTGAAACTGAGCTCATAAAATTGTTTTGATGATCAGTGCTTTGTTCATTTAATCATCACCGAGAGTAAGTTTAAATATTTCGTGAATCAATAAAGTGTGAAATTCAGTATCTGCTTTCTATTCGTTTTAGATAATCGGCTGTTGTGAAAAAGTTGGATAGGTACGTTAATCAATTTTATGCTTCTGTATTTTTTATTAAATCAGTTTTTTTTCGGGCCGAGATATATAAATTAAGGTTTTGGGTCGGGCTCGGGTAACAAGTGTGGTATTAAGATTCGGGCTCGGGCCGGATAATTTTATCAAATTTCGGCCCGTGCAGACCTCTAATGTATGTATGTAGTAGTGCGGCAATGCTTTTTATCTTATCTCCATGGGTTAAGAATTGAAATGTAAAAATATTTTTTGTGAAATTCCTCTTGTCCACAGAGAGCCAAATGCTTTTAAAGCAGTGAAAAACATGCAAATAGATGCAGACGTCAAAGAAAAAACTTATTCACTTAATACAGAAATGTATGCGACACGCTTTTATTGCTTAACAAAAGAGAAACGAATTTCGTTACGAATATTTTTAATCGTGCTTAACGTATTTAACGCATATATAAATGAAAATGTGAAATGTGCATTGTTCAAAGTATTTTCCTTTGTACTCATTAGTTAAGATAAATAAAGAAATATAATCATATTGTATGTTTTATCAATACTTTAGTGGCTTATAAACTTTCGAACATTAGAGGAAAGAGATGCAAGTATGTTACGTTACAAGTTATTAAATAGGAAACCTTACAATTTTTATTAACGCTCCATATAAAGATTTTTTTATAAAAAAATACTAGTAATCTTCTAATTGTTGAGACGAATAGAGCACATTATATTGAGTCTCAGTAAAATAATTGTTAGATTCTAGAGAAAATTCTTTGATTAAAAGTTCTATGTTATAAGAATATAAGATATTAGTAAAACGGGTTTTTGCAGAAGTGTTTTTAACATTTTTTACTTGTCACGAAAAGGGCAATGAATTATTATTTAATACTAACAGAATTGAACATTGTATATACTTTGACGAAAAATGACTACGAGAAAGCTATGTACTACATAAGCAAGTTTAGTTAAAAGCTGCAATTATTGCAGACAGAAAATAGAATATCTCTTTTTAGAAGACCACTCAAATTGCAAAAGTCGGAATGAAGGAGTAAAAATGTGGTGAGAAAAATCAACAATCGGTATGAGGGAATGTTGTCTGAGAGTGGGGGGTGGAAAAATGAGGGGTGGGTCGAGGGAACGGGCTTCTCATAAGCGGGTGTCTATTACCTACCACTTCCTAATTGTCAGAGAGCCTTTTGTGATTTGAATCAGTGTGCATTATGTGCCTCAGTTTGTAGAAGACTTCAGCAGTTCTCCCATTTAGCGCTTTGTAAATATGTACATTTCTGGCAAACAAGAAAGGATTCTTCGACGTTTTGGCTTTGCAGCGTTTTTGTTGCTATCGTGTTATATTTGCGTGGGTTTTATTCAGTAATGAGTATTTAACTTTCGAAAATTAAAAAAATACCCAGATAACCAACCTTAAAAAAGATACACTTAAGGATTTAAAAAAACATTCACGCAATAAATTATTTCGATTTATGTTTTATACTTTGGCGCATCGTTTTTGATGTCGAATATGACATGATTTTGATAGAAAAACTTCAGCGTGAAAAAGGCATGTAGCTTAGATTTACAGAATGTTGGCCAGTATCAAGCTATGTAAATGACAGTTACTTTGACATCACATTTAATTATTTTTCATTGTAGCACCATTTATTGTGCGTGACTACATTGAAGAAAAAAACAGTTTTCCAAAGTGCTAATTTAATTTGAATCTGGTTCGTGTGTGTTTATGTAAAACAATCATTTAATACGGGACAGAGTACAGAAAACATAATTCTAAGCCCATTTTTGTACTCTCGGGGACACTTACGCAAAGTGGGTTAAAGTACATACATATTTACACACATTCATTGTACAAGTATTTGTAGATGATTGTATGCTTATATGTTTGTTGGTGTTAGAAAATATTTTTCCATTAAATGTATGTAAAAGTGCGTCAAAAATGCCTATGGGTACCTAAATATTTAAACAAAACATAATTATGTATTTATTGTAAAGTTTTACAAATGCATTGATACGAAAATAAACAAACACAATATTATAAATGCATTTGCGTTGTATTTATAATAGTATATTGCGATGCGTTTGGGAAAATATGTAAAATTAAGAAAATTATAAAAACATAGATCCCACAAATATTAATAGTGACTTTTGAAATACACGACAGTTTTTGATGTTTACTAAAAAAATACGAGTTTGGAAATATAGAAGTTAAAAGACAACTAAATGTATTATTGGAATCATCGCATCATATGATAAATTATTCTCTCACACTCAATTATTGCCGAGTATCTAGTAGTACACGAAACTTTAAACATAATTATTTTAAAAAGGTAATTAAAAGAACCATTGTCTCAAATAAAAGAAAAAATATTCATACCTGTAAAACATTTCAATAATCATTATTCATTCAAAATTTTAAATTCATAATGACAATGAATGATATGTGGAGCTTTTTTTTTGGAAATGTTTTTCTCATAAAATTGCAGCTTTATTTCCAAATATCATTTGTATTGAAATCGAAGCTATTGCGTAAAAAAATAAACGACTTCGTAGGTTCATAATGAAAAAGTTGAAATTTTCAATTTTATATTTGAATTATGAATGAAGGTATTTTTTCAGGTTAATAATGACGGATAAAACGAAGATTTACTTTTCTACCAATCGTAGCATTAAGGTTTCCGCTATTTTCGGTTACATAGGCATACCAATATTCTGAGACTTTGTCCTTTTTTTAATATCTTTTTTACAGCCTACTTATCAAAAAAATGTAGATAGTTCAATGACAGGTACCAGAGTAATCATTGTCACAAAAGACACCCCACTTCCTAGGGTGGTATTTACAACAAAGAAAGAGTATAACTTTCCTTCCCAATCAGTGAATGCTATAGGGGTTGAAGAGAAATGCTCGCAGTGAAATAAAAATTCTTATTTATACAGTTATACGAATTTTATTTCTTTGAAATGGGTTCATGAATAACTCTCAAAAATCTGGTTAACGCGTACAATAGAGTTGATTAAATTTGATGACGCTAATTTTTTGAAGAAAATTTTAAACCAATAATTCAATTTATAATGTAAAATTTCAATCAAAATAAGTCTCATTCCATTTATTGTCTGTGTCTTTTAAAAATACGTATTTCTGTAATGTTTATAATGTAATCTAATCAATTTTAACATTGCAAATACATTCTGTATGTCATAAGTTTTAATTTTTTTTTAAATAAATGGCAATACAGCTGAAATCCAATGCGTTAAATATTTCAAAAATCATACCAGATTAACTCGATGAAAGTTTATTTATAAATTATTCATGTCCAGATCACAAATTTAAATTGAAAAAAATCTAAATTTGATATTGACTTTGCTGTGACTTGAACCAAGACCCACCTCGCTAACCCAAGATTGCTAGGGCGAAGCTCATAAAAAACTAGACCACAAAGACCGACAAAATTTGTATTTTATATGTTTGAAGAATAATAAAAAGCTATTGAATAAAACCATTACAAATACTTTTCCATAGAAGCTGGAGTACGTAAATTATTATTAAACCTTTATAATATATTATATCAAAGATGATTATAGATCAAATTTCATTCCTAAGATACTGTAAGTAATCGCGAAGATAATGGAATGTTAGCATTTTTTTTACATTAGTAAAGACGTATAAAAATCTAAAAGCAATTAAAAGTGACACAAAGACGACAACAAAGGTTCAAGAATACAATTAAACCTTTAATTTGACAAAATAATGGAATGTAATCATAATATTTTAATAGGTAACACCTTATCTCGTTTGTGGAGCCATATTGAAACCCTTATTTTGTCTACCTTACGTAAAATGACAAAAGGAAGGGTTGACATTATTCATCTCATTAATTACAAAGTAAAACAAAGATAAAAGATATGAGGCTAGCCTCGGCCCTGTGAGTAGGCCTTATAGTCTATGGCAGAGGTCTTCAAATTTTATTTTTGATAATATTTTAAGCTATTTGCCATGTTTGTGGTTATATAATTATATGATACACAAAACCGCATAGTGCGCAAAAAGCTCAAGTTAACCCAAGTCAAACATTAAATATTTATTCTTGTTATTTAACGTACATTTAAAAATTAAATTAAAAGCATTATTTTATTTTAATTAAATAAATAGAATCGAATTCACATTATTATTCATTATTTAATTTATGATAGCATTGAAATAACGTGTATTTCCGTAATTGAATGAAAACGGTCTTGAGGAGGGGTAGGGAGCCGTTTCATTATGGTGAGACACATTCAAGAAACTACTCTTAGATATACAAAAAATGCACTTATGATTGGATTCAGTCACATGAACCACACTTTCGGACCTAGAAGACTGCAGGTTCCCCATCGCTAATCTAGTGCTTTCCACCCGTATCCTTACGTAATTAAATGATTTTTAGTATCACTTTTAAGGTGTTAACTATCAATTCTTGTTAGAGAAGCATTATATTTTAAAAATAAAAAAAAACAATTTATTTTGTACTACTTCCAAATGTTCATAATGATCATGACCGCTTACCGCTAGAATTATCAACCAATCAGTTGATAATACTCGCAATGAGTAAAATCGGTGATCATTATAAACATGCGAATGTAGTACATATCAAAATGTGTTTTATTTAAATAAAAAAAGATTTATATTATTACAACAGTTTGTTCGACAATATGAATATGTAACTCTTAAAGATGTTTAACTTATTAACAAGCATTCATAACAATCAAGATATTTACAAACAACAAAAAAACATCACTTTTATATTTCGGACTTGGCCGCATTTGATATGCACGACGCACGACTCAAATGTTAGACGCGGTAACTATGTTCCACGTTTCTTAATAACACTGCCAAGACGTTCCCTTTCTCATTTTAAACTTTAAGCTTTCATATAAAACAGAATAAGAGTACGGGGTAAACTTGAACAATGTTCTCAGTTGGCCGCTTAACAATGACGGCAGGAACAAATTGCGAATAGTGGTATTCTTTTAACATAAATTCCCCAACGTGCTCGCAATGCACGCGTTAAAGTAGGATGGATTGCATATGAAGAGATGCAAATTTTCGGAGATGTCCACTTATGATAGTTACTCTGTGCACTTTTCTCGTAATGAATGAATTCCAACTTTATTATCTCAATAATTAATCTGTACTACTTGTCACTGTGTTCTAAATAATATATTTACACACAATAATCAATCTATCTAAGTCTATCCATTCCATCACATTATATAAGCCATATTATTATTACGTAAATTTGATTTTTTTAAATTTTCTTCGTGTTGATTGTACTGGCTATAGTTTTTTTTATCAAAATCAAACCATTTATTGATTATGCAAAAAAATATTGGATACAAGTTTTGTAACCATAATTAATATTTTACTCATGCAGTTTTAAATGATAAAAGCTTAAACGATGTACTGAGAAGAACATTTTTAAAATAAAATCAACTTAATAGTTCATTTTTTGTAGAAGAATGTGGCATGACCTAAGAATAAAAAAATATGAAGATAGTTTAGATGGATTCTTTGAAAAAGAAGTGGATTAACAATTCTGGCTGCTGGTGAATGTTAAAATTAATTTCATTCATATTGATTTGTTGTATTGTAGAAAATTATTAATTGGTGAATTTATTCAGGCTTGTATTCATTAATAGTAATGAGATTGAAAAAAAAACATTTACATATACTTTTATATGAATGTTATATACTGACGGGCTTTTTAATCTAGGCTATTTTCACTGGATAGTTAATAAAATATTTTTTTTATAATAATCTAATTAATGAATCAAAACATAGTCTGTATTCCAGTCTATTTAGATCTTACATTACTGAAAATACTCACTTACCCTCCTCCACCCACCACTGGTTTCCCACCCGTTAATTTTATACGGCAGTATCCAGTGGCGTAGCAAACGTTACGCGTATCTACAGTTTTTTCTATAGCCGGGACTGTCTTAGGAGCAACTTTCCAAGACTTGTAGGTGTACATCTGAGTGTACACAGAATACCACTCAGAATAAAAATATTATAACTTATCAAATACAAATAACATATCTGGAATAATTTATATCTTGTTTGAAATTGAAATGAGTAATGTCTCCATGAAGTATAAAATAATCAAAGACAATTGACATGGATCCGTGGTAAGAAAAATGTGTCTGTCGATTTCTCATAATTGTATTAAAAATTTGATGCGATAACATTATTATCGTTAACACACAAACTATTTATTATCATGTTTGTGATTTCTTTAATATTTAATATGTAGAAAAGTAATTCAGCTTATTAAAAAAAAATATTAAAAATACGGCCATAATAATATCGCCTGAATAGAATTGTAATATTCCTCCAGTGCTAAAATTCAAAAAGATCCCCATTATGAATGTTAGAATAAATATTTCTTTTTGCTCTACAATAGGAAAAATAATAATTTGTGAAAGGCGTTCATACAATTAGGTTAAAAAAATCCACGGAAACAAAGGCAGAAAGAACTTTTCATAATGATGCGAAAAGAGGGGATGTGCGGGCAACGTGGCACTAGGATAACAATAAATCCATTAGCCGCTAAATCATCGCACGCCAGCCCACTTTCCCCATGGCAGCTTTTATATTCTTTCCTTTTTTTATTGTCATTTTTATATTTTTAAGATCCCTATCTCGGCAGTGCGAAGAACGTATATAATTTAATGAGGGACACACCTTTAGTGGCGTTATAGCAGTAGAATAAATAGTGGAAGAATAAGATGTGGAAGGAAAGGAGTTGTGGTAAAAAACATGCAAAGAAACTGCTAGTCATTCATTTCACATGCTAGTATTTTACAGAAAACAGTACAAATAATAACCATTGCATTTATACAAATCGGACAATTTATGCGAAAATTTCTTTTCACAGAATTTTTCGCTGCTTAGTATTTTTAATGGTATCAATAATTACCTGTTTTTGATTCGTTACACTATTTAATAGCAATTATATTAAACACTGCGTTCATGTATTAGAATTCCCTAGTGTGAATTTTTATTCGATGTACCGATTTGTATTTTAAGCGGTAATTTCCAACAAATTTTTATACATTCCCATCCAATGATCCACAGAGAAAGTGACTAAATAACAGTCCTACCATTAAATCATACCACCTTTCAATCATAACGATATGTGAAAAGATGTTGGATGTAATGAATGAATGTAGCCTGTTCTCATTAACCCTTCCGTATTCATGGTGTAAAAATGAGTTTCTTGGGCCTTTAAACCTTTAAATTATCTGTGAAATAGGTCAAACAAAAAATTGAATTTTTTTTTATTTGTAAATAACATAGTTCACGTTTTCTTTGTATAATTAATCATAATTTGAAGACCTCGTCAATTCGACCATCGAAAAATACAAAATTATAGTAAAGTAACAATCAGAGACGCATGACTTATCGTATGCAACACGTTTCGAGATTTTTCTCCTATGAAGAACTTCGATTCTTGCGTCTTTCGATAATTTCGCATATTTTGATATGTATTTAGGTTTTACACACAAACTATGATGTAAAATAATTACTGAATACCACATAAAACCATATTTCACGTTTTGAAATTATCATTTCGCTTTATAGATGCGTTTATATGTGAAAACCCACACGGTAACGAAATGTGACTGCATGAAATCCAAAATGACTTTTGTAGCATGAAAACGGAAAGGTTAAACAGCTCGTTGAGACGCTCCATATTACACACATAATGTCGACCTCTAGTCTATAGTCGTTTAGTGGCAAGAGCTTTATCCTTTCAATCTGATGTGTCTAAGCTCAAGTCAAGACAAGGTCAATATAATTTTTTTTTGATTAAGCATCTGGCATCTTGGGTATGTGTGTTTGTGATATCTTTTCACCATGAATTGATCTCGAGTGACTTTAAAAATTCTCATTGAGTTAATCTAGTGTGATTTAAAAATTTCAAAATATCTGACGCCTTAGCTTTTATTGGCTCTAACGGGAGTTTTTTTTTAATTATTTTACTAATACTGTACTAAAAAAAAAATGTGAAAAGAATATGATCAAAAAAAGCGAAATTCTTTAAAAATATTGTTAATTATGATTTTTTTATGAAAATCTTCTTTGCGTGTTCAAAAATAACAAAATAAAATTACAATGGTCATTGCTCCGTTGAACTTTAGATTTTTTGTCGCACACAATTGTTATAAAAGACGAATGAAAAAAGTAACCTTTTTGCATTGTTTTATAAAGAAAAAATGCATATTTATTACAAGTCATTAGATGGAAAACACCGCGGCTGGAGGTTATGCTTTCTATTTAAGCAGCTTAAGAAAAACTCTTTCATTTTGGAACTTTGTAGTTTTAAAATCCCATCACAAAAACCTCATACGACGCAATCTGTTGCGAGCTTTTAAAAGAGAGAAACTCAAAAAAGTAAAGGTTGAAATATAAAGAGTAAGCTCAAGGATTTAATTTAATTTCCAACTTTTTAAAACTTGCGTATATAAAAAAAACAAGTGGAAACGAAAGCACCGTAGCGCGCGACAGCAGGCGTTAGGGGCGGAGGTAGTCGAAACGCCGAAGGGTGGGTCTCTCCGAGAGGGAGGTTTCCAAGAGATTCGTGGAATTTATTTTCAGGGAGGCTTGACAAACAATGAAGGTAAAAGAAATTGTTTTTGTATGTTAATTCGAAATGAAAGATTTTTTCCTGCCGAAAAATGTGGCAGATTATCAAACGACTTTTATGGAACACCGATAAAGTTTCCGTACGTTGGGACATTTTGATTTATTAGCGGACATGCAGACATTTTTTTAAACATTGAATATAATAAAAATTACAAATTCCTATTTTAGAAAGAGTGATATGAAACACCTTGTTAAAACATTGAATTCAAAAGATTCAAATTTGAACAAGAATTTATTGAATAAAGGCTTTGTTAAGAAATCGATTACTTTAAAGTGATCGCGAATCGTAAAAGACGTTTCCCTTTTCTTTTTCAACTAGATGAGTCGTAAAAAAACAATAAAATTAAGTATCCCTACAAGAAGAGCGGCATATTTTTTCTCCTGTGGGTAATGAAAACTCTAATGATTCTGACTACAGAAGTTTACGATAAAAACTTTTAATTTAAAATGGTTAAATTTTGACTATTACATTATGAAAAACTTCAAGTGACCACTTTAAATCAAAATTATAATAAATCAGGCTATTTTGAATCATGTCAACAAATCTTCTTCATGAAAATATTTTTGACATAACTATAGAAAACTTGTCGTTCTAGAACAAGAAAATATTAATAATATAGAAAACCGAGTAGTTAAAGTGTCTCCCCTTACTACATGAAACATTATAACTTATTGCTCTCAAAGACATGTCGAGATTGCTGATATAACGTTTAGATTTTGATTAAGACACGTATTATTAGTGCTAGCTTTCATATAAATGTTCAGAGCCAATTTGTTTGGCAATTTAAACGAGCATTTGACCTTCTTTACAAACATGATTGATTTGAAGCTAAATACGTATTTGTATTAATATTAAATTACTTATATAAATATACTAACTTTTCTACCAAGCTTTGCCTGTAATTCAGATTCTGATTAAATCTGCCTTACATTATAAATAATAGCTCTCGGTAAACTAAATAGCCACATTCAGCCTGATTTATCAATATGATGAATTGATTATTATAAGAATAATGAATTGTGTAAATTGTATGACGCCAACGCTCGTCGCTTAAGACTTTTTGAAAGACACAAGTATTTTATATTGTGCATGTAAGTTGTTGCAATTCAATTTTCGTTCAACCATAAGTAATTGTTCAGAATCTAAAGAACTGTAGGAATAAATGGTAAATTGTTTTTGTGAAAACAATCAACAATACAGATAAACTACCACTTTGTATGATGTTATAAATCACTTTTAAGGTGTTTTCTAACTGTCAATTCTTTGTGGAGAGGCATTATATTTTAAAAATAAAGCACACTTTATTTTGTACTACTCCCTAATTTTTATAATGATCAGGACCTTTAACTGATTCAATTAATAATGCTGGCGAAAAGTTTGTCCCTTATTTTTTTAAATTAAAGCTATACATAAGAATGACGATTACAGTTTTATTATCAACTCGTAAAATTCAATAGTCGGAACCTAGAATCAGTCATTAAAATGTCTAGTAACTCTCTAGCTATTCATATACGAAGTTGATTTCGTAAATTTGGTGCACGAAAGCATTCTTTAAGTCTAAAGCAATATCCTTAGGTGATAGCGAGTAGGTTTACCTGCATTATAGACGAAGTTGAGTGCTCATAAGAGTGACTAACCCCAAGGCTACCTATCAAATCACTCCGCAGCTTTATTCTATGCATCGTACGTACCAAAGCTTTCCTTGCGATGCACGAAAAGGATCGTATGAATCCCTCCAAAGTGTAAATACGTTTAAAATGACTTGCATAGAAGCGCGAATATGGTTTTTCTATTCATCCTACAAGCTTGTGAAGTGTGGAGCATTACCATTTGTATTCCAATTTTATTTGCACAACAATAATTTGGCTTATAAAAAAGGTTCAAATTGATTTAAAAAATCCTCTACATTATATTTATATCTCAATTTTCATCGAAGATGCTTTAAAGAAGCGTTCTTATCTTTTTACGTGTATTTAATATTGCATGTGTATGTAAGAATTTTAAAAAATAATCTCGATACAAGACCAAATGAATGAATTGTCAAACCAACTAGCATGCCTTGTCATCAGTGAAACTGAATTGTGCGATTAAATCGCATTGTATAAAATTTTTATGCAACTATTTAATATTAAAACAAAGTTTACCAACATCAAAAATTTTTTGACACACGTGTAATTATGATTTAAAAAAAAAAAATTTAAAATTAATAGTTTTCTTTTGTAATATACCCAAAATAAATTACGCTTTTACTTCAAGATATATAACCAGATCCTCTATCAACACAGTTTTTTCTATGCTTATTTTTATTATATCAATGATATGTCACGTTTCATTCTAAGACTTCAGAGTACCCACTTGATTTTCTTTTTTTTTTACTTTAATCTTTTTAAAATTTTGACATACAGCTTGCGAGCAAACTAACACTCACTAATCAATTACAAAACGTTACACACATTGAAATTTATAATTTGTATCACTAGATATTCAGGGGTATTATTTTAATAAAAATTATTAATGGGTTAGGTTTGATTTAATAAGTGCAGATTATCAAAAGCTTACTCCATTGAAGATTTGGTTTTCTTGAAAATTATCAAAATTCATCAACTATAATAATCGCTGAAATTGTTATTTTTCTATAAATGGGGATACTTTAGTAATATGTAAAATACTAAAAACACTTACCTTTTTTCCGTCAAGTTCGTGAGTTCCCTGAGCTAATACTTTATCTACGCTAGATGGGTCGCCGAACGTGATAAACCCGAATCCCCTGAAAAATAAAACAGAAAAAATGGATTACTGTAAGACACTTTATTATTGGCACATATATTTATAATGTGTCAATATGTTATATACTAGAACTGTTAGAACAGGCATTATATCAAGTCAGCCAGAAATTCAAGCTTCCAATCATATCCAGAACAAAATATATGAATTATATACTTTTATATTTAGCAAGCAATTTTAATTGAACGTAAATTGTATCGCATGCTATATGGGGTTTGAATGATGAGTTGTAAATATCCTGGTTTATTTTAAACTATGAATTTAATACAATTAATAATGCGTCATCGAGTAATTAATAAAAGAATTAAGATTAATTTCTGAAAGTTTTTTAATTAATTATATCCTTAATATAGAAATCCATTATTTGTGAATAATATTTGAACAGACACGTGGCCCACAGCTGTTCAATTTATTTGTTGGAATATACTACCCCTTAAACGAAAGCTGTTCGTTTTGTACTGCGTGTATTGTCATTTTTTCAATACCTAGTGAAAGAAAAAAGCTCCACCCTTAATTTCACATTCATATTATGTATAAGTACAGAATTAGAACTAAACTGTAGTCTAAAGAGGTTTACCAAATCAAAAAAGGTCTAAAGAATGTTCACAAAGAGGAGTACCATGTGATGTGATGAATATTGAAAAAAAAGTATCCATTTAACTTTTATTTAAAAAAATAAATTATCGCCAAATCCATCGAAAATTTTTAATTAATCTTACATATACTTAAATCTATAACAAAAATTAAGCAAATAATTGACATATCTATAAACGATAAGAAATATTTAAAAATATATTTCTACTTCTTTCACTTAGCCCTAACAGCGTCAAATAAAATTTTATATTAAGTGCTGCTATCAATCATCATTTAAAAAAACTTTTTATCATGTTTATAAAAAATATTTTTTTTAGCATATTCTCTCTCAGTGTGGAGCATATAGCATCCAAATGGAGGTATCTCAAGAGAGGTCTTCTAAGAACACTGCTTGTTACTCAGTCGCTCAATCTCTATTAATCGAATATAGTAGGGATAGAAGGATAGGGCTAGGACAGCACTACTGGTCAGCTAATTGCTATCGCTATACCCCGTTTTTAAAATTGGATGGGTGGGAGGGAATTCCAGACATCACAAACATTCATGCCTCCGAATAGAAGTCCATAAATCAATCTATGAAACTGTCCGGACCGGGACTTGAACCCGAGACATCCGTAACTAACGAAGTTAGCCACTGCACCACGGAGCCAATTATACAAATTGTACATATGACAAAGGCCCAAATTTTTTTTTTTTTTCAAAAAATATTTCACGACTTGGTGGGTTAATGGTTATAACAATAATTTAAAATTTTTGATTTATGTAATAAATATGCAAATGCAATATTGAAAAAAACATAATCATTCATTTCTCAATTGCTTCGTTTATACAGAGGACTTCATTATTCTTACCGAAATAAAGGGACTACATTTATTATAAATGACCCTTTACGCAGGCAAATAAACGACAGAGGAAGGTTTTTTTTATTGGAATGTTTTGCTTTGCGCTTCAATTGCTCACAATGTCAAAAACAGTTGGGCGCGATCACTCACCCAAAATGGCGGCCGAAATTGTTTATGCGTACAATAAAACTGTTACGTTAACTGGGAACCCGAATACAGATTATTAATGACCAGAGAACATTATCATTCAATCATATTCAGCGGAAACTTGAAAGTTTCAGCGCAAACAATCCAGTTGTTCTCTATTTGCTATGGGAAATATTCGCAACGGTCATAGAGTTTTGGCGCTGTTGGTGAATAGTCATAAAAAAGTTTAATAAAGCAATGCATTTAATTATGTTGTGTATTATATTTTGCTCTTACTAAAATTTTGTAATATAAAATTTGATCATGCTTCCACATAAAAACGTTGTATAAAATGATATCGACTGTTTGATCTGTAAACTGGCTTACTTCATTCACATGGGCAACTTTTAAAAAATACAGAAAAAAAACTATAATTTAACCATAAAACGGAATTTAACAAATGAAAAATACGCTTCCTAAAATTAATTCTTTTTAAAACTCACTGTTAAGGTTTTAACTGTCAATTCTTAATGGAAAAATATAGCATTTTAAATAAGTTTATAAAAACAGGTTCTGGTGATTATAAAAAATATGTTAATAGTACACACTTTGATGTTTTTTATTTTTGGTAAGAAAAGTGGTAACGAAGTGTATATTTAGAAATGTGGAATTCCTCTTGATGGGTGAATTATTAAATTTTTTCTATATGTCATAAAAACTCATCCCTTAACTTCGCAGCAATCTCCGATGAGAGGTCAATTTATTAACAATCTATTTACGATTAAAAAATCTGGAAAACATTAGTAGCAAGCGTCGAAGATCATAATACAAATACAACGTTTTACCAGAAACTATGAATTTTTTGAAAACACTACCAATATCGTAAATAATAGGTTGCTGTTAATGAGCTGTAATTTCCTATTCGTGAAACAGTTTGCTTTCGAATGCAGCATATTTTGATTGTAAATAAAATAAGTATATATTCATTTAAAATGTGTGATAACTGAATTCTCAAATGATTTTTTATATGTTAATATGTTTTGTTAAAAAAAACGGTAGTGTATTTGTTTCATCAAGTGAAATAACTTAGACCAATTGTAGTACAATGTTCATATAAAATTTATTTTGTACACAATAAACTAAGGAAAGTAAATTGCTGAAAAACTTTGAGACGAGTCAAATGGTTTTCATTGGATCGAAGCTACAAAATTCAATCGCAGCAAGTGAAATGTCTTGGAGTACAGTTGCGCTTGCAATATTTACTGTAAAACACTTTGCAGGCGTTAGGACGGAGAGTTTTCCTTGAAAAGTGTCGGCACGCGAATCACTTGTCAGTTTTCGTCGGGCCGTTTAAACCGGATCGGAGACGGAGGGGCGGCCGTCCGGGTCCTTAACACTACGTGTCCAATCACCGCGTGAACGTTTTACGTGCTGCCGTCATCCGGTCTTTCACGTTCAACCGCCCACCCCCGAAAGCCTTCTCCGCAATCACTTGCTGAGGACTCTTTTTAAAGCTTTGCCACGTATCTTTGTATCTCTTCTGTCATGTATCGAGACGGTACACACTGCTACGAGTTGGTTACTATAATATATTCAATTTGTTTAAACAGGAATCGGCGACTGCCTTTTATTTTCCGTGAATGCATACTAATACACATTAATTTAAAAACGTCTCAAATTGTGCTAAAACTAAAATTGACATTCCATAAGAGTATAAATATAAATTATACTGTGATCAATAGTCGAATAAAATAAAATATTTGACAAAATCAAGTAGAGTATAATTTTTCTACTAAAATTGATTCTCTATTTAGACAGGTCCAAGGAAACAAACTTTTTCCAACGCTGTTTTTTTTTTAATTTTACACTTTGCTTTTATATGTGTGATGTAAAATTTCTTCTTCATATTATAGTACAAGGTTGATTTGATTATAAATTAATCTTTAAGACTCGAGTCTTTTGTGTTTATAGTTGGTATACAATATTGATGATAATATTTATAATAGATTTTAACATATGAAATACGCAACGGATGATGATTATAGGTGCCGTGTATGTGTGTGAAACTCCGCAACAACAAATTCGTGCGTGCTCAATCATGAGAATAAATTGAGCACGAACAATGAAAAAATGTATGCAGAATAAAATCATGTCCGACCCAACACTTCAATTATCATAACAAGCTTTTTAACCTTCACAAAAAAACTTCTTCAAAATGAAAATAAAGTATACCAAAGTGGATTTAATTTGCAATGTAACGCTTTTAATCCTCCTCGTGCAAGAGAAAAAGGTACACAGGCTAAACCCTTTCGTCTGGTTGCTTCGCCTAGCTTCGCATCCTCTTTTTATCGCCATATCTGTGCTCTGCCATTTATTATACCAAAACATAGACATCAGCGGAGGCATACGCCTAATCCGCATACAACAAAGCAAAAAAGACTAATTAAATTTTACTACTGGATGGTTTTCTATGAAACTCTTTAGATGTAAGGATATACTAACGTAGTCACTGAATATTTTTGAATATACAATAAATATTCCATACTATATATTGTCAACGTTTTGTGCGAAAAATGTTAATTAATATTACATAAGTGATGATTATAAATGTGATTAATATCCCAATTAAAAAAAAATATTCAAATAATACGAAAATTATCACTTTTGAACAATGAACGCATAATGAGACCAGTTATAAGATTCAAATTAAAATTTGTCTCAAATAAAATATTCTAGTTTTGTATATCTGCATGTTTTTTCTCATTATGCATTTTTTGAAAGAACTGATTATTTTTTGCCAGACGTTCAAGCGAAAAAAAAAGTCCTGAATATGATTTAAAACTTAACTCTTTCGACTTGAAGTTTATGGCAGAACAATGGCGATATAATATGAACGGATGATTGGTAAAAATGTTTTTGTAGTACAAAAATATAATACTACAGAGCCCATTGATTTTATCCAAACAAAACCTATTTTCACGTTGTTTAATCATTAGAAACTGTGAATAAAAAATGTTGTATATAATCATACGTTTTACTATTAAATCCATTTTTCGCATACATTTATATGAAAACATTACTCGATAAAAACAGAAAAAAATGCCTACATTGGCCACAACCTTTTTATTTACTAAGCGCCTCATATGTATTTAAAGTGGGAATCACGAATAAAAAGAATATAAAAACACTGTTTGTCAAGCTTTAATCTAAAATAATCTTCGTTACGCTTTGTACCTAAGGCTTTATTTGTTGGAAGTCTTGTTTAAAAATCCGATGGCTGGTTGACACAGATATACAGCCTTAGTTTCCGTTCAAGCAGTGATTGATTAATTAAGCAACGAAGTTAACGAGTAATGGAAAGTTTTTCTTTTCAGGTAAAAAACCGTGGCGCCTGTTATTTTATTTAGTATATTATTACTCTGAAAAGCTAGCATTTTTCCATTCTCGTAGTAATTTAAAAAGCATTAATAAAATAATGAAGTCATAAATTTTATGAGTCAAGTTTTCAGTTAACATAGTCAAAAAAAATTTAAAAATAAATATGACATCAATAATATGTGAAAAGGTGAATGAGAGAAAAATACGAGCGAACTAAATATTCTGTAATCAATATAATTTTGGCTGCCAGAGACGAGTGGGTGTCCGGTTACACGGGCAAGTGTTTAAACCTGGAATAGATACTCTCATAAATCGATTGGCTTATATTGTTTATGGCGTTGAATCAAAATACTTCTATTTCTATGACGATCGTATCTTTTCCTACACCTAAACCGATTCAGGTAAAAGAGCGTGAAGAAAACGAGTTAGTCTTCTCTTATGCGTATTCTTTCATCATTACAATCTTTGATTTAACGACTGGCAAAAATCAGTAATTTTTAATAAGTAACTCCTCCCTCCTTCTTTGAACAAGCTTGGATTAAAAATGTATGATACAAACATCATTAAACGTATTATCATAAATAATTATAATTATTAAAAAGAATGCTTACTATGTCTACTAAGGTACTGAACTGCAGTGTAAACTCTGAGAGTACATACCAAAGATAAATGATCGGGGTTTATCGAATGCATGTATGTATTTCAAGTTGGGGTTCATTCGCAGTATGGCTCATCGAACCGCTTTGATAAATTACATGGGTTATTTTAAAGGAGAGAGTCCTAGGCAGCGACTTGTCCCGCTAATGCCGGCAGTGCCCGACCCGGACCGGGACGTCACTCTGCCTAAAGTGACCCGGGCTTAAAAAGGCTTTCGACATAAATGAGGTATAATCTGGCGGGATCACGGGGCCCGAGACTGGGATAAGGGAGGTCGCGCCGGGAGAATGCCAAATGTAAATTCAAATGAGCGACATCTTTGAATCGTGATCCTGCCAAATGGATTTATTATATGTATGCTTATAATACATATTTATGTTATTATATTTTTAGTGCCTGAATATAATATTATTGATTGAATAGACGCTGTGTAATGTAGATTTCAAAATATTAATCTTTGAAATGATTACTGAGTTAAGCAATTAAAAATTATCAGCAACAATATTTTTTAGTGTATTCAATAAAATCGTAAACTTTTAATATCAATAGACACGAAAAAATCAGTTTGCTGTTTACAGATACATAGTAATATATCACTTTTAAGGTGTTAACTGTCAATTTTTGGTGGAAAGGCATCATATTTTAAAAAATAAAACACAATGTAGACTATTTTATTTGGTTGATATATAATTTTTTTGATGATCAGTAAATTCTTGTCCTTAGTTCATGAACCAACTGTTTAATATAGTTGATTTTTATCATTCAATTTTATATGAATAGCCCTGTTATGTTTGTATTTTTATCAGTGACACCGGTTCTAATCATTATAAAAATGTGAAAGTAGTACTAACAAATTGTGTTTTATTTAAAAAAAAAAATAATAAGTATACACCTATTCAAGAAAACTTTAAAACTATTTCTCTTTCTATTATTATAATTTAAAATTTCTGTATCAAAATATTTCAGTAAAATATATTATTCAATTCTTTTAATGATATTTGTGATCCTGAATGTAAGCAATCAAAATATTTTTTTATTAACTAAAAATACTATTGCATTTTGCTGTTTTTTTTTTAACTTTTGACGGCAGTATTCAAATATTGTTTTGGCATATAAACTGAAAAGCACATTATTTTTTTAGTAAATTCAAAGAAAAATATCACATTTTTGTGTTGTAAGCTAGCCGTAATATATTATATAACGCATACGTGAAAGCTTTAAAATAAATGCATGTTTGCGTCTCAGGGAAACGAGTAATAAAACATTCCATATTATATTCCAAGGTAAACGTCCGCTATGCTCTGAAACCCCTTGCTCTTAGAATGTATAATATTCCATTAGAGTGAGAGATCATCAAGGTAAAGCTGTTTAACATTTGCAGCAGTTCACATTGAATTAAAAAGATATACGAGAAAGAGGAAAATATTACGAAGATAATTCAAGAGGTGGAAAGAGAGAGCTCTGTGTAGCTGGCCACTCGTCCTGCGCTATTCACAGACGACGCTGAACCGAGGACTAAATTAAAATTCACGCATCCGCAATTCTAATTAAAAACAGATGTACCGGTGCCAGACCGTAAATTTGCATTTGATCCTGGGATCGTACACTTTCATGAATAACACTTGTAAACATTATGATGTGATTACATTAGTGGCGGGGCAGCCAGCGCTGTCCTGACTAAGGCTCAGTGATTATATACTAGTTTTTCAAAAATACATAATTCAATTATAAATACATGAATACAATTTTTACATAAAAAAAATATTTAAACCTTTAATAACTTTTTTTTAAAATTATGTCTCCGAAACTAAAAATAAAATGGAACTTTATTCCGGAATTAATACATTCATACACTGAGTCGTAAATAACTTCGAGGATTTGAAGTCAAAGTCATGATTTTTTTCATTGCTTTTCTCTCACACTACGTCTGAACCCATAAATAAAAGCTTCTCACTATCTACTATTATTTTCATAGCTTATTCCTTCTCTTCCTATCCTCTTCAATGAAAAAAATCGATCGATTAACTTACAACTATTTCTCCTTATACAGTATCTTTTAAGATGCTCCATTTAATTAAATGTTGTATACGAAACATTTTACCGTATCAGGACGGTGGTTTTATAAAATATTGTGCCAAAAAGGAATCAAAATTTATTTAGTTTTAATATTTTTTCATTAGTGTACTATTTTTTCAAAACATTTGGAACAAGATTGAAAGTCAATTCCTTTTTTCGAAAAGTAACAATTTTTTTATTTTGACGTGAATGAATAAAAAAACATTAAATATACACAAAACAGTATTAACTTTAAAAGAAAGGTGTTACATTCGAAACGTATTCAGCAGATAGCAAAACGTTGGATCAATCTTCCACGACAGAAAACTAGTAAAAGTAATTTATAAAGTATTTAAGAAGCTTTCAATCAGAACGGTTCAAGTTTTGAATTAAATTTGTAAACAGTTTTAAAATAAACCGACTCTAGGATTCACGTACCACACTATCCAACTTGAGCACTTTGATAGTTTCTTTACTGCTGTTCATATTAATAATAAATAAATTTTGTAAATGCACTTTATAGAATGATTTGTTGTTGACTCAAAGTTTTGAATTAAAAATTATAAATAACCTCGTTTTTTTACTTATAGAATATAATGTATTTCTAATACCATTTAGTAGATTAACCTTCGCGTTTTTATGCTAAAAAATCCCTTTGGATCTCATGCAATCACATTTAGTTACCGTGTGGGTTTTGTCATATAAACACATTTATAAAGCGAAATGGTAATTTCAAAACATGAAATATGGTTTTATGTAGTATTGAGTAATTATTTTGCGATATATTTTGCGTGTAAAACTTGAAATATCAAATCCAATCAAACTATGCGAAATTATCTAAAGACGCAACAATTGAAATTTTTCATAGCAGAACAAGCTAGAGATGTGTATTGGTGTCGTTTGAAACAAAGCGGTTGAATACGATACGTCATGCATCTCGGATTGTAACTTTATTAATTGTTACTATATTACACTAATTGTTACTATACTATGCTACAATTTTGTATTTTTCGATGGTAAAATTGACGAGGTTTTCAAATTATAATTAATTATACAAAGAAGACGTAAACTATAATTTATTTTTAATTTTAAATTATATGTAGAACTATTTTATTTACAAATAGCAACATTTATAATTTTTGTATAACCTATTTCACATAAAGTTTTAAAGGCTGAAGTAACTCATTGTTACACCATGGGTACGGAGGGGTTAAGACTAGATATTCTTTTGTTTATAATACATAAATATTCATTTTCACTTGATATTAGTATCGTGTTTAACCATGGCTGTAACCAATCGTGAAAACGCGACACCAAATCAGGTACCGACTTTGATATTGCCCCACAATCAAATTCTATTTGTATACGTGTCAAATTCAATTAAATCTACAATATAAAATATGTTAAAACAAGTTTTAACGGTGTACTAATATACTCATAGAATGATCACACAAACGTTTTTGATAAGCATAACTACAAATGAAACTAAAAAATGTGAGGAATTTCATCAAAAAAACCTGAAAAAGCAGAGATATAAACTCTCTGTTTATCATATCTTTATTATTTAATTTAAGACATCGACTGAGGGTGCTTGATGGAATTTCAATTTCAAATTTGGATTATTGAGATTTTGTACACTTCCATGTATTTTGTCACTAACGACCCGGGTTTCGGCATCTTCAGGCATTCGAGCACACGAATGGACTCGAACTGACAGACAGTAAACAGTGTCTAACGTTTATATAGAAGATACAAATACGACAAATATTATTTACGAGGTAAGATATTATACGTCTGAGATCCACACTGATACCTGAGTTAACATTTCGAGAATTGCCTTAATCCTTATTTTGTAAACAACCCATTAGCAGAGTGGCGAATTACCGCTTTCCATTTTTTTTAGAAATACCAGTGATTTTACAATTATAATAGCATTGTGAACCTTCCTAATTCTCCGTTATTATATCCTATACGTTGAAACACCTAACAGAAGTCACTAAACGTGGAATGATTGTATATATTTACCCTTTCGTCGAATTGCATCCCGTTGAAACCCACAATGCTATTAAAATCTAATGCTAGTAAAATTAAATATTAGAACGATCTTCATTTTATGCATGCTGTCAGTAAAACCATTTTTCTGAGCACACATAAACTGTGATTTTAAAATTCGTATTTTTTAAAATTGTTTTCAGGCAACGAAATTGATAATATATTCGATATAAAAGCAGCAAAATAAATAATAATTTGGTCAAATACATAAATATCATGCATCACAGTTAGTAGTTATTATAATATTATGCATTTATTAATAGAGAATACTCTGAGAAGTGAAAAGTATAATTCCACACGATGATTACGTTTGTAATGTATTTGCGCTTCAGGTATAAGGGCCACATAACTTTTCCAGTTATGCTATATTTTTGTAAAATCGCACATTTATGCAATTTAACGTTAAACTGTTTTACGAGCACAATTGTTCGAGCCAGAAGTTATACCTTTTTATGATTTATACTTCTTTCCGGAGTCAGCAAAAATTTAATGCATTTTAATGCAATATATACTGGGAGGTTTTGAATGTATTAACTTACACGCGTTTAATATTGTATGATATCATGGATAACCATAATTATTTTTAAATTTAACAATTTACATGTATTAATATATTTGAACACATATTTATTTTATGCATATTGTTGAATGAATATGACGAAACTAACACACTATTCTTTTTATTGTAGTAAGAATGAAAGAAACTTCGTGTTAGAAGGATAGTATAATTAATTCACATAGTGCAACATCTATCATTTTTTTTATTCTATCATTCAAATAAAAATGGCCATTCAGAAAAGGAGTGTGGTATAAAATTTAACGTTTAAAAATATAAATTGAAATACTTGTTAAGATTTCCATTAATATTGTTTTATACTAACAAGTACGTGCATGGGTAGGTAATGATAGTATAGTATAGAAACTAGTTCTTGCAGCAATCGAAAACCTCTTTGAGCTTTTGTGTTTATACTTGGGGATTTCAAGAATACAACCGAAGTGAACGGAAAGACGCTTTCCCAGCGAGGAACGTGAAATACGGAAACCAACTAAGGGTTTAGACTTCACTACCGCGAGTAGAAAGGACTAAATCTGTTAGCATAGATTTTGCCACGAAATACCTTTGAAAGAGAGCGGCAAGTGCCAAAGGAATGCAAAAATTCCACCCTTTTTGTTCCCCACAAAATATCCTGGCCTACTAATGTAGATACATGTTATCTTTCACCTTTGAGCATTACGTTTCGCATCGCTCTACCTTCAGACGATTGTGGTACTCTATCATACCACTTGCAGCTCTACATTTTATAACTCGAGAAACAAACCATTTACATGTGAGTCAAAAAATCACGAAAGCATTAGTTAAAGACCTCATTATATTTCATTTGAAATAAAAAAGTCCTTGACAGTCTATAAAATAATATTTTATGAATAACTAAGAAATGTTTAAAACAAAAAATAGATACTGTTGTGAAGTCCCGATATTATAGCAGGCTGGTGCAGGTAGAGGGTGTTCGTTATATAATAAAGTACCATTTTACAAGTACGAGATATAAATTATCTCGATTTTAATAAATTTTGATATTACAGCTTTTATTTTCTTATTTTTTATTACAAGTCAGTTGTCCCACTAACACCCACTATGCGTATGCAATCGACGTGTATTCGTTATTATGACTATTCGCGCTAAGCTAATACACACAGCTGGACGTAGAAGCTCACGTCAAATAATCGGCTGGCATGCATTAAGCCTACTGCAACTGTGTTATCACATGCATATGATGCACAATATTCCAAACTAGCCGCATCTTTTGAATTATGAATTTTATCTGTTTTACCGATGGATTACTGTATTCATATTTCATACACTGTAATAATTTAACGGAAATGCATATCATTTGTTTTTTCACGTAACATTCAGACAATGATTACTTACTTTATTCAATCTCTATACTCACAAAACCTTTTTTTGAATGATTTTATTATAAAAACATTACAAAAATAAATTTAAAAGACGGTATTACGGTATTATGTGATAAGAACTATGATTTAACGTAAACATATTTTATAAAATATTTCATGAATAATACAATAATACTTCACTTATTATTTAACGTTGATCTTGCCATACAGAAATATTGTATAGCAAAATCATATCAATTTGTTTTAAAAATATGCAAAATGTGGCTCAAATATTTCATATATAACAGTAATTATACTGAAAGTGCTTTTTGAAATTTAAATTCAGTTTCCAAAAAGTATTTAGTACTATAATAATCATACAATTTATTTGATAAGTAATTTAACTTCACGGAATCGTATTGACGATTGTGTTTACTAGTAATTTAGAATCATAATATAGTTACAGCAAATGAAATGCCAATGCAATTTGTGTATTTTCATTCAATTGATTACAATAATTTGAAGGAATAAGTAGTATGTATTTGAGCATATTTTTTATTCATCACAAATTTTAGCAAGGCTTATATAAAATGGTCAGACCAAAAGTAGTATTAACTTTTTTCTGAATAAAATTTGTATTTTGTTTGATGCGTATTATTTTTTTCGTATGATACAACTATAGAAAATATCGTGAGGAAAAAACTCTCTATAAACTTTCGCTGTTTTTTGTATTACTTTCTTACCCAATTGGCTGTTTATGTATGAAAAAAAAAACTGAAATATTTCATAACGAAAGCTTATATTCAGCGCGTTCATCTTCTTTGTAATAATTTTGATATTGGCACATGTAAGGGAGAGATAAGGTATGGATCCGCCTTCCATTGAAATGATCTCTATTTAAATACGAAGCTTTGAAAAATATACTCTGATAATATATTATGTATTTATATATTTCCTTTTGCTTTCCTTCTCTCTAAATCGAAAAAGAGTAAGTTATTGATTTTTGTATTTGTATGTTACAATAAAGCTTATAAGAAATAAGAATATCTTAAAAATGCTATAATTTTTAAGTTCTTTTAAAAAGTTCTTTTAAAATAATATTATATTTTTGATCTTAGAGATGATCATGTTTTAAATGAATTTGAATAAAACACTAAAAAAACAACAAAATCAAATCATTTAATTAAAAAGAGGAAATTGAAGTATCATGTGTTAAGTTAAAATGAAGTTTGTATACAAAAGAACTTACATATGAGATAAAAAAATATTATAAGTAGGTGGAAAGTTATTGTTGGTCAATTATCCTTCTCTTTTATTAAAAAAACGGGAAAATAAATATGTGTTAAAAACTACATCTAAATGTGTTAAAAAGAAATTCAAACGACATATTTTAACAAAACTATCAAATATGAAACAAATTACATGCTACATAATACATTTTTTCTATATACGCAAATAAAAAAAGAAGAATAACTTCACTGTAAATTTCAAGGGTCTCTTAAAAAGTAAAAATACTTTATTGGTTTTCAAGTTGAATTTTAATATTAATTTTTACGTAGTAAAATATAAGGGATTGGTCCGTCTTTAAGGGCCATCTGTCGAGTGTTTGAAAGTCAAATAATAATGTCATTATTTTTACAAAAGAATGAGAAAGTATCGAGCAACCTCTTCGGGTCAAGATGAGTTATTATTTTTTGCGTTATGGCATTTTTACGATAAAGCTTTTTTAATCCGCATGCTTACGCACATTCAAATATAAATTATTTTTAAGACGACATTTAGGAAATTTCTAATTTATCACATGCATGCAAAGAAATAATCAATCGTTTCCAATATTTCAAACAATACAGCTACCCAAATAAAATACCATGATAAAAACATTTACTCATCTATCACAAATGTCAAATAATTGGTCGAAAATTTTATTTTTTTGTTATTTGTTTGTTTTTGTGATGTGTTAACAAATTTTAATAAAAATTATATTATAATTTTATTTTTCATGGCACGTATGATTGTCTACTCATCTTCATCACCTATTAGTGAGTTTTATCTTCCAGAAACAACTTTATCCGAGTATCCCTTTATAGTGAGCCTATTTTATCGATAGGTTTCTCAAGTAAACGACAGTCAACAAGAACAATTCTTGCCCTGTCTCTCATTCTAAGTCCTACAGTATTGAAAAACATTAGTTTTGACTCATAATCAAAGAAATTCAGTGTCTCAAGATGAACGATTTTACTATATCCATCGATAACCTGTTAACTCAGTTTACAATTTTCCATCTAATATGGGCTCATAAATACCGCTTAATAAAATCCACCCATCTAGTCACGTTAAGTCGCATGTATAATTTAAATATTGACTTCTCGGAAAATTTTGATTGTTTGTCGGATTATACATAAATGTAGCTACATATCAAAATAATATATTTAAACTGTATTGAAAGCAGCCCGAGTTGAGAAAAAAATCATTGTATTACGCATTTTTTTTTAGTTTGGAATAGAAGATATTTTTTAAATTCACCAAAACAACTTATTATTTATTATATTATCTATAATTTAATATAATTTAAGACATCGACTGAGGGTGCTTGATGGAATTTCAATATCAAATTTGGATTATTGAGATTTTGTACACTTCCATGTATTTTGTAACTAACGACCCGGGTTTCGCCTTGCGGCATCTTCAGGCATTCGAGCACACGGATGGACTCGAACTGAGAGACAGTAAACAGTGTCTAACGTTTATATAGAAGATACAAATGCGACAACTATTATTTACGAGGTAAGATATTATACGTCTGAGAGCCACACTGATACCTGAGTTAAAATTTCGGGAATCTCCCTAATCCTTATTTTGTAAACACCATATTAACAGAGCGGCGAATTGCCGCTTTTCAACTTCTTTTAGAAATACCAGTGATTTTACAATTATAATAGTATTGTGGGTTTTGACGGGATGTAATTCGACGAATGGGTAAATATACACAATCATTCCACATTTAGTGACATCTGTTAGGTGTTTCAACGTATCGGATATAATAGCGGAGAATTAGGAAGGTTCAGCTGCTCATTCAATATTGGCAAGGAATTTAGTGTGCTCGAATGCCTGAAGATGCCGAAAGGCGAAACCCGGGTCGTTAGTGACAAAATACATGGAAGTGTACAAAATCTCAATAATCCAAATTTATTATATTATCGTTATTGAACATAGTTTAATTGATTTAAGCCCGGCTAATCAGTTTAAAGGTTTATTTTTCAGATATAAGGTGTTTAGCTGTCTTCTCAGTATGATTGATGTTGCAATTATTCGTTTTAATTTAAATATCAGAAGGAAATTGATATACATACGATAACTTTGACAAAAAATGTATTGTATAACAAAAGTGCAGTATTTTTCAAAATTATTCCACCCATTTTGAAACACTATGTTTCAAATATGAAGTTTTTATTGCGTTTTATCTTATATTGTACGCAATCGTGCTGTAAAATGGAGTACAGAAAAATATTACTTTATACCTACTCTATTTCTATTGCAGTTTTTTTGTTTTTATGGCAGAAACCATACTTGCCAAAGGCTATTGTAGATAAATCATCCGTTCATAGACTTCATAGTTTTTACTGTGAGATACTTTTATACGTTTTTGTTCACTGTGTGAAATAAAGCCATTATTACCAATAGTGTTTGTTTTAAAAGTAGATTAGGAATATATTTTTAAATGAATGTATATATTATGCTTTCGCTATAATGTAGAATTTCGTTTCATTTTCAGATTAAAAAAGTAACAACTATAAATCTTCTGAAGAAGTGACATACACCATAAAAAATGATAATATATATTGTGGTAATTGATAAAAGCTTTAAGTAACCAAGTGGTTTTTTTTTTTTTTTAATAAAACACAATTCATTTGTACTACTTCCACATATTTATAATGATCAGGACCGGTTTCGCTCATCACGAGCATTATCAACTGATCAGTTGATAATGCTCATGATGAGCGAAACCGGTCCTGATCATTATACATATGTGGAAGTAGTACAAATGAATTGTGTTTTATTTTTTAAAATATAATGTCTTTCCACCAAGAATTGACAGTTAACACCTTAAAAGTGATAACCAAGTGGTATAATACTTTAGGGTTTTCACCATACTAAGTTACCAGGTCAATGGTTGAAATACTTGAATATTGAACATTGATTATTCAATCGATTAATGGAATTTTTTGCCAAGTAGCCAGATATTTTTAAATTTTCAAGTCTTTTAATAAAAAAAATTAATGTCACTCAACGCCAACTCAAGCACAAAAGACTTCACAAACACCCATGCCCAATATCTCAAATACGAAAAAATCTAAATATGATATTGACCTATCTGACTGCTACGGTAAAGTTTTGACCACTAGACTGACTAGACTATAGAGGCCGATCTTTAGTATTTTCCTTATTCAGTATTTTTTTAATGACAGTAGATGCAATAATCATCTTTATACCTTTCCATTTATAGTATTTATGCACCATATTAGAATGGGGCTTTTAAAATATAAAAGTTATAGAAATACGGAAAATAATATCTTTCTCGGCATGAAATAAAACGTCATCTAAAAGCAAAATACGAGTTGTCTTTTAAGTTGGTGTCAAACTCAATATCTCTATTTTGCAGGTGACTCAAATACACTTTCAAAGTAAATATAGAAGGTAATGTACATACACAAATGGGAAACAAGAACATTGTGAGCGGACGCTTGACACGGCAAGAAAGATTTCCAAACGTTTTCGACTTCGCTCGGAAAGTTTTTAATCGAATGAGCAGACTTTATGGCAGGTATCAATAGAGAATAGAAACAGAAATGACGGGAGAAAATATTGGGGAAGAAATGTAAAACTTCTTGCATCACTTCAAAATATTAACATGCTAATACATCACAAGTATGATTTTGAAAGCTTTATAAATTCTTCTTTGATTGACTTGTTAATATTAGACTGTTTTTGAATAGGAGAATTAACGGTAAAATTAAATATTAAAATTAAAATAATGAGTACAAAAAGTACATTTCATGATTACTAATTTATGGAAATGATTTCTTCAAAACATTTACTACCTTTCTGCGTAGTGTACAACCAAGAAAAGTTATAAATTAAATTGTTTGAAGATAATATAAACTTGAATTCCTATTTATAAAGAAATTTGTTACGTTTGTGTGTATTGTGTACAAATTAAACAAATTTTAATACAAAGAAAATGAATTTCTAAATATTCAAATAAAAAAAACTGATTTCAGCTACGTTTTGTCATGTTTTATTTCCATGTATAAATAAAACAAAGTTATTTAATTATTCTGAAAAACTAAGCTAAGCGACTCAGCGACTCAAATAATTAGGAATGACTTCGTTTATAGCGATTGACAAAATGTATTTTAGATATATTTTGAAATTAGATATTAATGAAAAAAGCAAATTGCAGGAACCTATCTTGTCATAATAGATCAATGGCGTTTGATGACAGCAGTTTTAATTATTTTGTGTTGATATTATTTTTTTTATATCCATAATTTAATTGCATTGCTTTCATTGATCGTTGTGAAACATAATTATCTTTGATTCTACGCACATCAACAAATTCTTAAAGTGAACAGAATATCTCAATATGACAAACAATACGATCTTATTATTCTGTGGAATCCTTTTACTTCTGGAAGCCTTTTTTGCTTCCTGTGACAGTGTAACGAAGAGCACTCTTAAATTAATCGCTACTGAGGGATGAAGTCGCGACCCATATTTTACACAACTACGCAGGTTGTCCTTCACAATGGGTAGTGACGCAAACGAAGGTAAGTAGACTAGATGACTACCCTTAAAATATGCCTGGCGAGCAAGCAACTGACGCTGGGAGATTAACCCCCTGCTTGACCGATCACCTCAGCCCGTGATCACGTGCTCATCCACTGAGACGCGCGACTACCCTTACATAATGCAGACCCTTTTATAAGAAACATGTTACAAACTAACTCAATATACAAATTCTTTCTAAATTTTTTGGTATTATTTATAAGTTTCATAAGTAAATTCGAATCTTGCTGGTGAAACGACATGTACTAACAAAATATGTTAATGAATTTAATCGTTAATCCTATTCACGAGCTTTATAAAATTAAAAAATCATTTTTGTTTTGAAAAACATAACATTATTCAACCAATAAATTTCAACTACATTATGATAATAATTATTATGACCATATTTTTTGAAGAAAATAAATGATTTTTTGGATTACTGACTTATGAAAATATTAAACAAAGAAAACCCCTGCTTTATAACAATGCAACATCATCACCACAAGCTACCACTACACATACTTACAATTTACAATTACATACAAAACGAACACACTGTATGCGTGTATCATCGACAGTTTTATGATTTTGAAGACCATGTGCTGTACGTCCATTATAATAATAATAGATTATTTTCATTCAAAAAATTAATAATAGTGATTTTAGAATAATTATTTATCTATATGGACCATTGAAAGTAGGAACTCATGGCTACCGAACTGAAAATCTATAACTCAATTTGATAAATTTGATTCTGCCTAACTAAAAATAACTCAATTGAAAACGAACTTTTAATGTTGGGCGTAATACATATCCAAACATGTTTATGAAACGAAAAAAATGACAGAAACTTATCGTCACATGTACAAGAAATAAAATTTAATGCCATTTTCGTGTATTTTGCAACCCAAAGGTTTTACTTACATTAGAACAAAACAAAATATTTTACTCTCTTTCGACAATTGAATATTTATTTTATAAAACTTTACTGTACAGGTGACAGACAACACAGTACGATCTTGTCAATGTAAAACAACTTTTGTATATACAAAAGCATTTTCCTGTGATACGCTTTTACTGGCATTGCGGTTTTATTAAAATCATGCGTATATTTTATTTTTTTACTTTCATCTACGAGTATTTTATTGTAATATCGTGTTTTCAAGGGATATAAAGTTCGAAAAGTTTTAGAATTTATTGGAATAAGTTTTCATATATTTTGTGAGCGACGGATCTTTTTGAGACTCGTGCGTTTTTGTTCAAAACTAGATAGATTGATTGTTCCATTTTATTTTAACTATTCGTATTCCCCAGACTAAACAACGATGTATAAATCTAACTTATTTTATTGAAACAAAATATGTGTGCCATCAATTGTTGTATTATATAATAGCAATATCTTTAAAATATAACTTCATTAAGTTGAAACCATATACATAGTACATTTGTATTTAAAAAAAAATGGCATCACTTTTTGTAATTCCCGATGAACTCGAGATGAAAAGATATGGTAATCACCCATACTCAAGATCTCAAATATAAAATTGAAATTTTCATAATGTGATGTAATTCGGTTAAGATATATAATATAAAGTGACTCTTTTACTTATCTATGTTGTAAGAATATTTTTAATATTGATATTACGTTATACTTGATTTTATTAAGAAATATCATATAAAGCATACATTCTCTAAAAAGAATTTTTTAAGAATAATAAAACCATATTGTTATATTCGTATCATATGTCAGCCAGTTTTGTATGAAATAGAAGTAAAAGAAATGCTAAAGGCGACAATTTTATTTTCAACCATGGCGAAGAAGGTAAATGCAATATTCTTCGGTAGTATTGGCAGCTGTCACGCGGAAAAAATAACAGTTTCGATTTAAAACTAGACATTGAACGAATAACCTTTTAACTTAGAACGAATAAACATTGACACCGAATACAATATACAGTGCTCCAAGAGGAAATAAAGTTATTCTGCCATTTACGCGCGGTGTGGATACGGCACGTTATGAACGTGCACGAAGACATGTTAACATCAACATAAATCTAAAAGCGAGGGATGTTAACTCTGTAAACTATATACAATACAAAAATCATTTCATTTTGATATTACATACTATGCATTATATCAATACTTTAAATATTTCCTCAAGCCATACAGAAGCTCAAATAAAAGGGACAGTTTTTGTAATCAAATCGTACCTCCGAGTGGGTATCTTAAATAATTATAGTTTAATGGATCTTACTCATTGTAAATGTTGTTGTCATGTTTGAAAAATTATAAATAGTAAGCAGAAATATTTTAATAATCCTTTTGTTCCTTTTTCACAAGACTTCGTTATTTCATCTTATATGTTCTGTAAGGGGGAGTTAGAGAAAATCAATATGCTTTTGAACCGTCCTTGTCGAAGATAATATGTAAGATATATTCAAAAAAAGATGTTGGTATTAATGGTTTGAAATAATTGATGACAAACAAATGACAACTGAGGACAATTCTGTATCGACCGACGAACGCGATTCATAACCGTCTCGTCGTGATACCTGTCGTCATTCACCGACTGATCTCTGGACAGCATCAATCGTCATCATCACCAGCATCCGTCTCTACTGCTTAATCACGTCAAGCAACAGCTTTGGAATCGTATTCCTACATATCGAATTGATGTAAGCCTCGTTTTCACAAGTAAAGTAAGAATTTCGTTTGAAAAAATTAACCACTCTACAGGTGGGTACTGCATTAAATATTTTTAGATTTTAATGGTAATGATAAGTTTGCGACAAAGTTAATGCTTTCATAAGAAATTAATTCGACTGATAGGTTGTAATATTTCTTTGTATTGACATGATGTATGTATTTATATTTTCACTAAGCTCATCTCTCATGTACTTTGTCGCTGTCGTAGATGCACCACCTGCAAGCACACACTTCCGGTGCGCACACAAGCCGTTACGACGAGGCTATGGCGTAGCGTGTTTCGTCTACACACATTAATATTAATGGGAATTCGGAGTTCCGGTAGAATTAATAACAACTGAGCGTTGAAAATGCTTGAATGCAAAATATTCGATAAATTTAAAAGAAACTTGTCTTTTCTTGTTTATAAAAATTATCTGCTTACATTTTTTTTTTGTTTGATGTGTTTTATAAGTTATCGCTCAAATATTGTAAATTAATTCGCACACAGTACCACTCCTGTTTAGTGGATGTGAGTGTTAGAGTAATAGTATTTTCATATTTTCATTAGGCGGCAGTCAGACTCTATCGGAAATAATAATCTTGCACAAGATCTATGACCTCGTACCATCGCAGTGGCTTGACATAGTATAAAATCAGACGACCTAGGAAGTTTTTATTCCAATATTGTCGGAATACAATAGTCAGATACTTAATTTAGTAAATGAAAAATGTACACCTCTTTTATTTGAATGCCTTTTCTTTATGTTTATTACTTTGTACTAAAATTTAACACTTATTTGGAAACAATATCAAATGAAAAAAATGACATTTTTGAGAATGCTTTTAATAGCTTTCACAAATTACTCTTTTTTTCTTATGATTAAAGATGGATTGTTTATGCTCTGGTGCACATTTTTTTTCATATTTAAATAAGCTAACAGAATGATTTGATGTAAGAATAGATAACTCCCATTTCTTCAAAACCTATAATAAAAATGCAAATGAATTTCCTATTTTTCGAAACCAACATTTTCTCAAATAGTTCACCCTTTGACAGAGAAGACAAGGAATAAAAAATGTAATTTGATAAAAAAAAACAAAGCAATTAAAATGAAAATGATTCTTCACTATTCTACTTCGATTTGATTTCAATCAACATTACGAAAGACTTAACAATAAAATACCTACACACTTAATCTAATTGTAACATGAAATTTATTCTTAAAGATACCTACTCTGCTGTTTTGTATGTAAATCTCAAAGGATAAATAATATTCTAAAAAATAATGCCATAAAAAGTTGATTGTAATAAAACAACTTGAAAACCATTCCTTACTCCACCGTCACTGTAAAACGAGTTAAAGTTGGCTCCGACTCCGCAAAACTGGATAGCGGGAATGAAGTAGGAGGCAAAAGCGGTGAGAAGGGGCCGAGATAGCGCGAGCAGCAATTTCACACAGCTCTAGGCGATTTCCTGGCACCCTTAAATACCAATCACTGCGATGCGCTATTAGATTACTTGTACTCGGTGGGCCCCCTTTCTCGGCGCCCCTGAAACTTAGGTCAGGGACTTTGACAAAATGACCGTGAATTGAAAAACCAAAGAATCTGCAACCAAAATGTCACATTTAAGCTCTATTAACTACATTCAATTTAATTCTTAGTAAGTAATTGTTGTTCAATTGGTCGGCGTCCGTGGTGCAGTTGGTAGCGTCGTTCGTTATGGTTACGGATGTCTCGGGTTCATAAATTCATCTTTCAATCGATTGATGGATTTCTGTACGTAGTCTGAGTGTTTGTGATGTCTCAAACCCCCTCCCTCCCGTCCGATCCTCACGGGGTGTAGCGAGAGTGATTAGATAACCACTAGTGCTTTCCTAGATCTATCCTTCTATTCCTACTTTCTTCGAAAAAAGAAAAGAGAAGTTGAGAATCTGACTAACAAGCAGTTCTCATAGAAAAGTTCTGTTAATATACCTCCATTAGGAGACCATATGCTCTACATTGGGAGCTGATATGGAAAAAAATTGTCGTACATGAGGTACATATTCTTGAAAACGGACGAAATATAGATTTTTATTAGAGAAATAATAAATTTGACTCCTTTTTATATCGAGTATTTCAATTTGAAGCGTACGCACCACCACTCGTTATGGCATCCACTATTGCAAGGTGTTTTCTGCAGAGTTGTTTTACAAAAATAAATAATTGTCGTAATATAATAATATATATTATGTGTAAATATTTTTAATACGTTCAAATGTAAACCTGTGACAAAAAACGAGTCATACCAATAAAATGATTTTTTTTCGATTGATTCGGCGGTAACGTTGTGGAAATCCATTTTTAATACAAAACTAAAATTGATAACTTAGTACCACAGCTAGTAGAAAAACTAAGTTATAAATTTTGACTTTTTATGATTCTTTTCCTCAATGAAAGCAGACGATCTGTTACGTCCCAATTTCAGGAAAAACGAACTATTACGATTGTTTCGTAATTTACGAATTATTGTTTGATATTTATTATCTAATACATTTAAGTTTTATTATTGTCAGGATAAGATGACGGAACAAATCACAATAGTTTCAAAAGAAATTCATAGACTAGAGTTTTGAGGATGTTTTGATTTACTTTACTGAGTAGACGTTTACAGTGGTTACATATAGAAAAGACAGAATATTAACAATTAAAATTGATGTGATATGCTTTATATAACATTTTATTATCATCTAGAATTTTCCATTGTATCAATTGCGGTTTCTCTTGTTTAAACTTGTTTTCTGCAATTATTAATTTATCACAATTTACGACTTCTTGCGACTTGAAAACAGGAAAACTGATGTATGGTTTTAACCATGATAATTAATTAAATTCTTGTAAGAAGGTGACACACCCTGGTTTTTCTTAAGTATAAGTGTCATTAGTGTCCTAAACTGAAATCGGCCTGCGGCAAACAGCAATAATTCGCAGAATACGCTCTTTCTTGTTGCCAGGCGTTTAAGAAGCCCCCGGGCTTCGGCCGCTGGACGAGTCCATTTTTACGGAAAAGGGTAGCTCCAACTTTGCACGGAGTTTTTTTGAATTTTGGTAGTCAGTCGATGACGAGCTGCGGAGTCGGACGAACGAGGTCTCGTCGCGACGAAGGTGATGTGACGATGTGAACTGTTTGTTTGTTTTTGTGTTTTGATTTGCATTGGATTTAATTTAAATTCGTTGTGTCATTTGTATTAAAACTTAAAGTAAATTCAGTTGCTAAGTAAATGTAAATGTAGAATCAATTTTATGTGTTAAGATTTATATATTTGTGTAATGTTAAACCACTGCATCTTGAATGGATAATAAATAAGTTTATAACCGGATCTGAAATGGTGTTTGTCTGAGATCAGCCCTTCCAGGACTCCGGATAACCAGCCGCTCGCCTCTCTTCGATCCGGGGTCTTCTCAAAGGTTATCTAATAGATCGATCCTTCTTCCAAGTTTTGTAACCATTGAGGTTTCCAGGTCCTATTGACAATAAGATTAATATTCTAGTATCTAATATTATAGACGTTTTTACTAAATTTATTATTATGAAAGTGTTTTTACTAAATTTATCAATGAAGTGAAACACTTGTCACTTTGTATTGATGTAGTCTTTTACGTACGATTTTAAATCAATTATTTTGACTTTGGCATCTTTGGTGGAGTGAATGAGTCGCGTGACAAAACCGCTAATGCAATAACCACATAGAAATTTGGTCGGGTCCCCATCAATTAGCGCGGTCACACAATTAATGGAATACTTGCCAACGTTACTATCGCAATAAAAGATAATTTATAACGGTTGACGGCCCTACCAGGGAACCAATACGGTTTACAAGACGCCATTTACCTGATGCAGGGATCGCAAACGAAGCTTACTAAGCAATTAAACATACTTATATTATAAAAAACAAAGTTCAGTTGGTAATGCTCGTGATGAGCGAAACCGGTCCTGATCATTATAAATATGTGGAAGTAGTACAAATGAATTATGTTTTATTTTTAAAATAAAATGTCTTTCCACCAAGAATTGACAGTTAACACATTAAAAGAAATACTTATATTACGTAATATTAGTTTTGTGATATTTTTTTATTTTTACTATTATGAATTTTTGTTTGCACTTCTTAAAATTATTCTATTTTCTTATTTGTAAAACTTTTAGACTTTAACAAAATGTATTTATCAAATATCCCTACTATTCCGTTTTGGTCCACTGGTGAGTTTTTCAAAAAATAGTTTAGTTTTATAATTTATTTCCGGAATCAATTTTATTCTTTTTATCAAAATTCTTGATTTATGAAACACAGAGTAATCACCGAACTCATTTAAAGTACAACGTTTCTTTAATATTTCAGAATAATGACATTTTTGAACAATGAAGAGCATGGAAATTAATTTTATGCGATAATGCAATATAATAATAGACTATGATCAACATTAGAATTCTAATCGCATAGCTTTACAGTTAGTTTGTTATCGGAATTTAATTTACGAATCAATGAATTCTCAGATCATAACTCTATAGGCATTGCAAAATACAATTACTGTGAAAGCTGTTATAATTACTAAATTAACAGTCGATTCATTGAATAGTACCTCCTTAACAATGGTATGAAATACATCATAAAAGCAATGGCGGTAAAATTATTTATTTATTCAATCATTTTCGGTCTCAATGTTGAGCAAACGGAATTCTGATAGAGAAGTTTATTAAGTGAATTGGTTATAAACCAGTAAAATACAAAGGAATAAGGATGTGGTTAGATGAGGAAAAATAGTTGAGTAAACGGTTTATTTAAGTTCCTTCATCAAGATTAGATAGAATGTAGGCGGTTTAAAATGAAAAATTCACACTTATCCAAGCTTTTTAAATATATCGATTTAAAAAAAAAATTTGATTCATTAAAATCAGTAACCATGTAGTACGAAGGACCAAAAGTACCAACCGCTCGGTTACAGGTCCGAGATGTTAATCAATTACATTACTTCTTAGCAAGAAAAGGTTGACTGTTTCTGTCCTAGACACATTCCATTGCGACAAAGCCAACGCGATACTAAAACTCCTTGATCTTCCAATACTCCTTTATTGCTTGGTCCTTAACGGGAAAGCCAATGAGTTATTAATTACACCAAACATTTGTAACCTCCACGGCAATTAGTTTGATTATTATTCATTTAGGTGTTGAAAGGGACTACTTGTTTAATGTATTTTACTTAATAATCACCACACCTTTGGGATGACTTTTAAACTTTTTCAGATTTAAAAATGAGTTTCAATAACTAGTACAATAAACTTATTTTTTATATTTATCGTTTTATAAATTATAAATATATATGTTTTCTCTGATGTAGTTGAAGTGCATATAATGGTAAGTTTAGCATACTATATTGAACGAGGTCTAGGCTAAAACATGACATTTTAAAATCCGATCTTTCTTAGAGATTGGCGTCTATCCAAAACAATATCTTAAGATAAACTTATTGCATAAATAAGTTCAAACATCACAAAAATCCATACCTTCGAAAAAAAAACCATTAATCGATTGAATATCAATTTATAAAACTGTCCATACTAGGGCTTCACGCGCATTCACGTGAGATCCGTAACCAAAGCCAACGACGTTGAAAACTGCACCTTGGCCCGACAAATACTTAACGTTAATTCTCGCTATATTCTCGGAATAAATAAACACTGCTAATGCTAAAACATATTTTTATTCACTATTTAATTTTATTAAAAAAAATCTCAATAACATCAATTTTGGTAAGTTTGCCCATCGTTCTAAGATTGGCCCACTACATGGAAAAAGTTGCTGTTATAATACTATGATTATTAAGCAAAGGTATTGAGTAGCCCCTGGTAGTAAAAATATGAATAAATGTGCCACATATTTTGTTTTATAGTTGAATTTGTCAGCTGTCAGCTTAGTATGATAAAACACAATTTAAAACCTTGCTTGAATTTAATTGGATTAGTCATATTTTCAATTCGTATTACTAATCTGTAAACCAAATGCTGTATATTTTTTCCCATCTCAACTATGTCCAGAATATATGACAGCGTAAAGAAAAGTTGCCAAGACTTTAAAATCAATAAATTTATAGTAATTACAGTGATTATTTGTATCTTCGGCCAAAGTCAAATCTACCACATATAAATACAATGACGAACCATAAAAATACAAAAATTCACAGAACTGCGCCAAAGTTATCCGGGTTGACCGTCTTACAAGTGGCGTTTTTTTTGAATAAATATAATTATTATTCATACCATTAAACTGGCAGTAGTCATAACTTTGTTATATTCAGGTAAAGATGAAATATGCTTGATTATGAGGCGTATTTGTTTTTTAAATTAAATTTATTTTAAAACCATTCTCAATAGAATTTAGCAAATCAATACAATAATTTACAAAGTATAACATACCAAAGCGTGCGTTAATTTATACAGCATGTATTAAATTAAAATTAGCATCACAAAAAGCTTAGGCTTTATTTGAAATCCCAGAACATGTGCTCATACCAATGTAAAGTATTTAACAGTTTGAAAACTCTCAGCATAAATTAATACATTTACATTATAAGCATACGTATGCATACTAAGTAAAACGAAAAAATAAATACAAATATATATTCACCTGACAAGGGTATGAACTGGTTCCGACACATAAGAAACGGGATGTTGCGTTTCGCTATAATAAAGCAATTCGTTCATCATAAAAATGATTTAATTTAAAAAAATATTTTTAGATTATTATATTAATATTTTACTGCTATTTTTTCAATATGAAGCAAATTGATTGTCAATTCTGTTTAAATGCTAATTGAAGTAATAGCTTGTAATTATAATCAGAACTTATAATTCAGTCTGTCGTTAAAATTGATAGGGCCAGCTTTGATAGAGCATAAGTTACCATAAATTAGTTTTACTTTAACTGGATGTCATTATCTTACAAATAACAGTAAAACCAATGCAATATTTCGTTTATTTTATAAATAAATAATTACGTTCCACCTGAAATATATAAGGTTAGCATTTTTTTACCATGTCCGTTCGCGATGTGGAGCATAACTCCTAATAAAGGTATCTCAACAGAAGTGTTTATACTATAACTGCTTGTTACTAAGTTGCTCAATTTGTCTTTTTTTTCGAAGAGAGTATGGAATGAAATGGATGGGAGGGAATCTTAGACATCCATGATAACGAACATGAAATCCATAAAAAAATCAAAAAACCAATTTATGAAACTGTCCGTACAGGGATTTAAGCCTGAGACATTCGTATCCAAAGCCAACGATGTTGACCACTCCACCACGGACCCGATTACAATTAGCATCATTAAAGCTATTTTTTTTTAATGGATGAATGAATTTATTTGGCTTATAGTGGCAACAATGTTAATTTTTTTTTATAGTTGAAATTGAAATTTCGTCACTTCAAGGTAAGCGCATACAAAAAATATTTTAATGGAAACAATTTTCAATAAAAATTAATATTACACCCTATGACGGTTGTACCAGGAGAGCTATAAATTACCTCTGGAAACATTTTGGGTCCCGTAGCCAACAATACTTGGCTGCGGAGATTATGTTATAATATCGGTGTGGTTCGCTGATACAAGTTGGTGGCGCGTAAGGCACGGAGGGTCAGCGGGTGCATGACAGGGCGGGAAGCTGGTGGAAGTGGAAAACCGGAAACGCTAAACGGCGCGCGATTTCGCCCGGCGAGGACGAGCGAAGCCTGATTTACTGAAATTAATGAAATTCGGAACGGCGTTGGAAAAAACGCGAAGTTTTATCCGGGTGACAGATTAATATGACGGTTTGTTTAAAGTGACTTTCTGTCATGAAGATATAAAGTATGAAATGCTTTTCCCAAAAGATAACACCATAAACAAGAGAGCTTAGGTATAATAACAACTTTTGGTTGAATTTATTAACTGTATAATTTAACATCATTGCCAATACTAATAAATGAATTTTATTACATTGTTAAAACCTTAGAATAGAAACTGACCATACTTTTGGGGGAGGTGCAAAGCATCTAAGTAAAAAATAAAAAAGTTGAAATGTATATTATTTTAAGGGTTACGCACTTCGACGTAAGTAAATCTAAAACTAACGAGCGTGGAAGGATTGTTCACTTGTAGTAACTGAACGTGTGGCATTTATAATTTTTTGAATCAAAAGTCATTGTGATGTGTCAGACTGAATTTACAAGTACAACTAATAAAAATGTAAATCACGTTGAAATTAATTTCAATCCAAGTATTTGCTGAAAGTCAATAACAATGAGAGATGATGCTAGTAACCTCAATATATAAGAAATGGTGAAGTTTTCCTAAAGACAGATTATTTTTTATAAAGTAATTGATTTATTGTTTCTTGTGATACGGATTAATTCATTGAATCAAGTTAAAACATTTTTAAATCAAATATTTACATTTTTAATCATTGATCAATTCAAACTTAAATAAATCTATTTTTGAAAGTAAAGTTAATAACTGTTAATAACATGCATGAAATAAAGTGATTTTGTTTTATTTATCTGTTGGGAACAAAATTTAAAATACAAATTCCAATATGTTAGCTGGTTGAAAGCAGTCTACGATTTTTCACATATTCATCATGTCGTGAGCATCTTGAGTACAACTTCTGAAAAACATTTTTCACATCTCTCCCGTAGTATTTTTGTTGCAATATTTCAAGATAAAAACTACCCACCTTTAGAAGGTCATCATCTTAGATCTTCAGTTCGTCATCATACATTTTCTCCAACAAAATTGAAATAACGACTTGCCTGTCATATTTTAAAAGGTTGTGTATTCTTTGAATAATAACATAATTATAAAAATTCATTTGACCGAATAAAATGAAAAAATATTCTGAAAAATTTATATGATAGTTGTTCCAGATTAAAAATGTTCATGTTTAACCAATGACAATCCATGTCATGTAACTTTCAGAACTATATCGATTTGATAACCCTCTGTAACGTTTCTTTAAACCATCTAAACGTTTATTCAAATTTTGTAAATTCAAATGCAGTTATAGTAGAGATTGAAATTTTATTGCAACCACAGAATCTTCAAGCGCTTATAGGAATTAAATTAGAATTTATAGTAGATATAAGTTCTTGAAATACATATTTTACCTTAACGGTGGTTACTTAAATAATTTAGTTACGTAATATTATTATTTAATGCTAAAGCGGAAGATTTCGTAATGCAGAATAAGACGAATTTTGTACCATCCGATTGTCATACACGTTTCATTCAAAGGGTTGTCAAGGATCTCATGGTATATGAACCATGCACCTTCGTATTAAACCTTTCAGCAAAGCAACTAGGATTCATCATTAGTACCTTATTGCTATTCCGATTCCAAAATTTCCTCATTCAGTATGAGAGAAGCTTTTTGGGCAGCCGTCGAGCGTCATTCCATTAACAAAGTTATATCGCGCGCAGGTCCCGGAACTTGCTTCATCCCGTGCATGCGATAAATTAATGAAGGGGCTTTCCCTACCGACCTGTGAAGCCTGCGTACAGAGCTGTTCAAAAGGTTCAACCAGCAATGGCACAACCTTTCCTATCTTCTATTTTATAATTAAATCAATTAAATATTATTACATAAATATTTATTAGGTGTAAGTAGAGGAAAACAATTATTTTAAGCTCGGTAAAACTTGTGACAATCTCTTATTGAATGAAAAAATATTCTTTTATTCTAATGGAGGTACTGGTTTAAAGATTTTTTCTTTTAAATGTATTTTAATATGGGTAGAAATGAAAATTTTATTTTTACAAATTATTATAAGTTCCAAATAAGTATCAGTGGCTCTTTTATTTGACGTATTCTTTAAAAAAATACTTGCTTTTTATGTAATTTTACTCTACAAATTGTAAATGAGTTTTATCTAAAAAGTCTCTCTTCTGTAGTGACGAATTATAACAAAATATGTTATATATTGTAACTTTCATATTGAAAGGCTTCACCACAAACAATACAAATCCTTTTTTTCCCATTTAAAAGAATGAATTGAATATTTTTTTAAAATTTAAAGTTGATATTGATGGTAAAATTCTAATTGAAATGCTTGTGGCCTGTCACAAAATATCGTATAATGGATATAGTTTTTTGTTACGAATGTGACTTTCACCCAGAAAGCTTTCGACCCTGTTAAAGCTGTTTGCAGAGACGACTCTCTAATAAAACTCGTCACCCCCGTAGGAAAGCTTCAGATAAAACAGTTTTTGCCTGAAAATTGCGAATTTTAATTTTATTTGCTTAAACGAATAAGACCATAAAATTTACAAAATAAAAGTTTATGTACCTGTTTTATCGTAACTTAGTTCATTATTTAAATGGTTAATTTTTAATATGACCCAATTACAGTTTCATTGATAAACATGTTTTAAAAAATTATTACTAGCAAAGAACAGCAAAGCAAAGTGTTTCCTTTCCGCAAAATGTAAAACTATGACACGTACAATTTTCTACTGATTGATTTCATTAAATAGTATATTAATTGTATCTTTTAGTATGAATATGAGGAAGTTTAAAATTTAAAATAACGATTTATAATGTCTCTGTCTCTTATTTAATGAGTGTTTCCATTTAGATTACCCCATTACTGACACTGTTTAAAGATATTTTATTTAATTTCTTCATATATTGTATTTTTATTTTATTCATGATTTAAATATCTATTTGGATCGTAAAATGTGGAGCAGAAAAAACTATCTTTAAAATAGCGCAAATGCTCTAAATCAGTAATATAATTTGTTGCAAACGAAACAAAATAGCTAACCATTTGCCTAAATATTCTATTTGCAGTCGGTAGCTGGGTCGTAGCTAGTTTTACGTATCTCTACGAGTCCAAGTAACGGTCTTTCCCGGATAACGGGCCATCACGGGCAAGCGTCGCGATGCCCCCGGCAGACGTCGACGCCTGTATTTGGCGTCCATAGTGTCGGGAGAAAACTACACACCGTTATTGCCTTTCGCTTATTTCGTATGGCGTTTGTTGTCTGTTTTAGTATTACTGTGAATGGACCGGATGAAACACGCAGTTCAAAACTTTATCACAGAAAAGGATACTTTGTTTTTTTTAAACAAATGACAGAAGTTTTATTGAAAGTATTCATTTTTTTAAAACATCACGTAACACGAGAACAACGTTATGTCATATCTTTTTAGGCTATAACTATCCTGTGATAAGTCGTCATTTATAATACAATCATAGGCATTAATGAACTCTATTTTTGTATGAAAAGAAATGGGTTATTATTCTTAATTTAATGTCATGTAATATTTCAAATATCGAATAAATTTAAAAAAATAATCTCGGTTCTATTTTTGCAGGTGTAGATAAATTTCAAGGACTATCGGCGAAAAAAATATGTAAAGTGGTGCCAATGTTTTATGATAGTAATTCGAAAAACGTGTTTTAATTTTGAAAGATAATTAGCGTGTATATTTTTACATCATATTGTTTTCGAAAGTTATTTCACATACATGATACGTATCATTACTATTGGCAATAATCTATCGCACACATCTTAAAAAGTAGCCAAAAAAGAAGGTAATTATCGGGAAACTATTTTCTGTGGATATATTTAATAAAGTTCTTTTCAAAATTAATAATGAAGTATTTAAACTTATACATTTAATCCAATTTCATTATATAAAGTCATATTATTCATAAGTTATTTAAATGTACTTTTGATGTATGTATACAAAACAATTTTAAATTTGGATTATTGAGATTTTGTACACTTCCATGTATTTTGTCACTAAAGACCCGGTTTTCGCCTTTCGGCATCTCCAGGCATTCGAGCGCACGAATGGACTCGAACTGACAGACAGTAAACAGTATCTAACGTTTATATAGAAGATACAAATACGACAAATATTATTTACGAGATAAAATATTATACGTCTAGGATCCACACTGATACCTGAGTTCAAATTTCGAGAATCGCCTTAATCCTTATTTTGTAAACAACTACGCATTAACAGAGTGGCGAATTGCTGCTTTCCAACTACTATTAGAATTACCAGTGATTTTATAATTATAATAGCATTGTGGGTTTCGACGGAATGCAATTCGCAATACATGGAAGTGTAATCTCAATAATTAAACTTTGATATTGAAATTCCATCAAGCACCCTCAGTCGATGTCTTAAATTATAAAACAATTTTAATTATGCTAAACAATAAACAATAATTTTTAGAATATTCATGTTGGTGTTCAACTAAATTTTTACTCATTTACTTACAATGAACTATATTATGTAAATTTAGAATTTTAATCAAACAATAAAATATATTTTAATCCTTCAACTGATTTCCATTGGTGATCTGATTAAAACAAAGCCATACCTGTTAATACTTTATTGTGAAATTTTAACTGACCATACGTTTAGATGAAAAATGATATGTTCCTTTGTCCAGCCTGCTACTTATATATTCTGTCCGCCTATTAGATGGACACAGGCTTGACACGTATCAAAGAAAAGTTTATTCCCAAATGAATATTACGAAACATTCCAAATACAGCTGAATAATTTATCCGGAAAAGGTAAACAGAAATTTTCCTGTTACATATTGTATTATTTGAGGGTTATGTATGGGCATATAACATGGTGAATTACAGTTCGAGTTCAGTACTATCGAGTTAGTTGATTGATTTAATTGTAGCATTTTTCAAACAAATTTTATTTTTTAATATTATTATACCTTCGTATTTAATAATTGTATAGAATTCTTGCATTAGATTCTGTAGACTCGTAGTTTGAAAATTTAATTACTATCGGAGCGCTCTTTTTGAAATTTAAATCACTTAATTAGCTAAAACGTTCATAGAGACACAATGACTAAATTCCCCATCAACTGTGTTTTTTCTAAGGTAGATAGTTTAAACTATATTAGTCTTCAATTGATTGATTGATAGATGATTGAAGACAAACCTATCTTTACCTTCGTTGCCATTAAAAATTGTACTCAAGTTGTAGTTTTATAATAGAGTTGGAATAGAATAATACATTTTACGACTTTGTAAGACTTACCACAAACAACATGAAATACATACCTGTACTGCGTTACGATTTAAATAGATCTTACCTGTAAAAAAAACGAAAACATTTCATTAGATATTTGATTATCAATCTTTAATATATTAATGTAATTAATATTTTTGGGTAGTTTTTTGAATCAATTTGTGAAATGTTAGTAAATGTGTGATCTTCAGTGATGTATATATCCATTATTATTCCAAGTCTAAATGGCTACATGGCTACTCAATAGTGCTTACACCTAGTATTTTTCTCACTTATGTTCATATTTTAATCATTCCTTTCCCCAAAATTTAAGTTTTAAGTAATACAAACATTTCGTCAAACGTAAAACAATTATATAATTTAAGACATCGACTGACGGTGCTTGATGGAATTTCAATATCAAATTTGAATTGTTGAGATTTTTGTACATTTCCATGTATTTTGTCACTAACGACCTTCAAACCTCGACCTATTTTATTTTGTGTATAATCGTTGTAAACTGTTTATTTGTGTTAGTTCGAGTTCACTCGTGTGCCCGAATGTCTGAAGATGTCGAAAGGCGAATCCAGTGCCGTTAGTGACAAAATACATTGAAATGTACAAAATCTCAACTATTAAAATTTGTAAAACAATTGTGCATGTCAAATGTTTGGGAGTGAATGTTGCTATGAAATCGTATTACTCTACCAATGTAAAAAACAAGTAAACCTTTTAAATGCATTTGAAAATATGATTTCAATTGATCCTATATTAATGAAAAAATTGCAATACTGCGTGCTGTGTAAGTGTAAACGAGGCAATTGTAAAAAAAAGCAGCAAGTAAATAGCTTAGAATAGATTTATAGTTATATACTTAGATGTAGGTTAAGATCTTGAAACGTAATTCATTTTATACAATCCAACTAGAGACGAAGACATGATAGTAGAAGTTGAAGCAAAAACTTAAAGAAGAATCAGGAGTTTTAATTACACCACCGCACAGTTTGTCTACTTGAGGAAAGATTTGCTGACGCACATCATCTAATCTCCCGCCACGAGTCTTTTGTGGACAGCCACTGATAAAACTGAATTGTGCTCTGGCAAAAAAACTTAAGAAAACGGAAAAGTTTAAAGAAAAATGTTTGTACGCATGAGCAAGCAACGAGTTGAAATTTTGTTTCAAAAAGCGTATTTTATTTTAATGAAGTCACAATAAAATCGGTATAAATGTTGAATTTTTTTTTAATAATTTATATATGTATATAATAAAATATAATGTGTAAATTTTCTCTAATTTTAATTGTTTTAAAACTAGTTACAGGTATAAATAAACGACACTTTCCCGCAAAGAAAATGGAATAGTGGTGTTCAAAATACACTCCATAGAGTAACCACCGAAATATTAAAAATTTTCTTATTTGATAATATGGATACGATAATAAAAAGGGAATACACAACAAAAAGAACCAGATTTGATGAACTTTAAATCAATTTCCTTTAACTACAACTCCATAATAATTTAACTACTTAAATTTTATATACAATAGTGCTATGTTTACAATAAAAACATAGTTACTATAGATAAAAATCCAGTAAGAGTATATTTATAAATAAAATAACATTGCTTCAATCGCGACAAAGAAGAATGGGAAGATCAATAATATTTCATTCAATTCTCAATTCGATTTGATATTTCGGTTGTTTGTAATGTAAAACTTTCACTGGAATATGAAAAAAAATATGTTATACAAGATATTATGCCACATTGAAGTCAAAGTATGAATTACTTCTTGCTAAAACATTCTTTAATTATTATTAATGTAATACTAAGTTTATTTTTTCATCGCATTAGGTGAATTAAAAGAAATCTTTACTGCGTTGGAGATGTTATATTTCAAAAAGGGCGAAACTGTCGAGAAAATTTAATTAAACTAAGTTTTCCTTGCTTTTTTCCGGTACTACTCTTGTTACGCAAAAATATGAAAAAGTATCTTTCAACACTGTACAAATATGTCTAGAAATAAGGGATGTCGTGTTGTTTATATGTTAAGTTTAAGAATTAATTATTTCTTAAAAAATTCGTATATTTTTCTTTGATTAGTAAATAAATACTCATGTTACTTGTCGTAGATTATTTCTATTTATGTTTAGGTGAATTAAAATATATATAATATTATTATTTTGATACCATTTATCAAAAAAACTATTTAGTTGATTCGTTGTCAGCAAGTATAAATTAGGAGGTTTGCGTGTTTTTATTGCTAAATCAGCGTTAGCTTAAAATAAGTCATTGAAAAAAATTATAAATTCAACATTTTCAATTTAGCCAAGCGTGATAGCGATTTAAAAATATGTATGCGCTGGAAATAATAATTCCAAGCAGCCCTTATAGCGAGCGAATAAAAATACATTTTTTACGTAAGTAAGATATGGCTTGGCGAAAATTTTGATTACGCTAGGTAAGCGGGCAAACTTGCGACTCGGCGGGTAAGGAGAAAAAGAGGAAGAAAAAAACAGGCGACGATGAAATGTGGTGATAACACCGTCATTTGCTTACTTCGTTTTTAATTAAAGCGCGAGAGTCAAGCGTTTATCACAGCGTTAACAGTGGAAAATTTGGCGGCGGAAAAATCGAGAAAGAAAACATTTTTTTTAAATTACAATAATTATCAGCGACGTTTTAATTTTTTCGCCATTTGAAAGCGCTTTCTGGCGAGATAAAAATATTTATAATTTGACAGTCACAGAGACAATTTATTTTTAAAGTATATACATAGGGAAAATGAAAAATTCTGGAAAATAGATGGTTCCAAAAAAACCGTAAAGCGTTATATATTTCTTCAAACATAAGTTGCCATCAAAATTTCTATTGAAGGAATCAAGAATGTATCGGAATTCGTTAAGAAAAAAAAAACATATAAATTCGTCAGACAAATCATATTTAATCTTTAAAATATGCTGAAATAATTCGCCGTCAACCAAAGAATAGATATCATAATTTGATACAATACAAATTTGTAAATATTTTTTATATTATAAACACAGTATTTCTTCAAAGCTTTATTATAAGCTTGTTAGACATTTATAATCAAAAGCTAACAATCCTTTTCCTGTAAAATAGCATTTTGGTTAACTCGCCCTTTTAACAAAACACCGACGATATTTATTATATTATCATAAGCAAAGCTGGAAATATGTTTTTGTTATTGATCTTCAATTTTTCTTTACGACTGCATTAACAGTGTTTGGTTGCGGTGCCTTAGGATTCAAATCTTCACGTGAAGTATTTCTCAAATTGATGTTCAAGTAATTTTTAAATTCCCTCCCACACATAGGATCGTAGAAACGGAGCGAAGCGAGAGCGATCAGTTTACCTCTAGTCATACTCTAGCTCCATCTTTCTATTCCTACTCTTTACGAAAAATAGAGTTTTCGCCACAAAGCAAACAGCAGTTCTTGTGAAACAGTTTCTGTTGTGAAAAGCTTTATAATAATTTCATATGCTGTACATTGGAAGCGGACATGTTTATAAAAATTGATTCGTTTTTTGTTACACATGTATAACTTTTTGTACCGCGATAATCACATATATTTTCAAAGTGTATGATTATAGTAAGTAATTGTAGTGAAACAAAATGTTAAAGTATAGTTGAAACGCTAATAGCAAATTTTATTTAAATATTGAGTGCATCTCTGTCAGTAAAATTATTTCACATTAATCAGTTTTTCTATTGCATTTTATATTTCAAAAAATACAGTTAAGTTTGTCAAATATTTCAGAAAAAAAATCAATACAACCGAGAATTATTCCATCAAATATGATCCCTTTAAAGTTTAAGCGAGTTGATAAAATAGAATATGCTACAACCTAAATTATTGTCAAGCCAACTAAGTAAACTTCTCAATAACTTGCTCGCAAAGTGGCTTCATAAATTTCTTAGCTTCGGAATATCTCAACAGAGAGAAATTAATTAAGCATGTAGTCAATGAGAACCATAGACATACATACATATACGCAAACATAATATGCAAAGTCCTCACACATACTATTTAGTACACGCACATTTGTAAACCCTTTAAGAACTGATTTACAAATGATGGAATATTGGCAATCACCAAGCAAGTCTTAATTATTCGAAGTTACTCGTATTTATTGATATTATTTAAGGCTACATTCATACATTGTTTTGATTTTGATCAGGAGAAGGTTTTTATTATGTATATCAATTACTTTTTACACGTTGATATTAATATACATTTACATATTCATAATTAAACTATAATTTTTAATGTTTTCTTTTCATTCGATGTTAAAGTTATTTTTCTTCAAGATTCTCGATTTAATTTAATAGATTGGAACACTTTAAATTAGAGATATTTGTTTACCATTTTTTTTAAGAATAATATTGAGTAGAGGAATTTTATTATTTTCGTGAATCTATGTTAACCAAATCATTCATATTGTACAAGTAAAATTATTCAGAAAATACAAACAATGATTCAAAAACTATATTCATTACATTCACATTTTGGCTAACTACCATTCGCACATAGTAAGCAAAATATCGTAAAAATAATAATAAACATATCCATCACTATCACCGCACTTGCTGATAAGTAATTAATGGAAATCTTTTATGTAGCGCAGATGATGTGAATACTGCAGAATACTGCTGATAAATAAATATCTAAGAAAATGTGTGTGAAGATGTACTTATATTTATTATTCAATTAGTAATCAAGAAACAAAACAATTTTTATTTTTTGACTGATTGGGCAACTTCATCTGACTGAATAATTTAAGCCATATATTTTGTACGTATTAAATTTTACCGACGACCATTTCCGAAGTGGTGGAATGGAATCTCAGTGACTTATATTTTGATTGAAACTTATTGAAAAAACGTCAATATGATTCTGACTGAATACTGCATTTTTCTTCGCATTTATATTGATAGGTTGCAGAGAAAGCCAAATGCGGGAAGCATCCTGACACGTCACATTAGTAAATGAGGGGTTAAACACGTCAAGTGTCTCTGGGTTGTTGTCGCATTCGCTACTCTGCCGCCGGATCGCTAATAAATAAACAGGGAGTGTGTAGGGTGTGATAAGCCGAAACAGGAGTCCCAACTCCTCCCGGGCGAGACGTTTGCCCCGAAGGGAAGTTGGGAGAAGGTGGTAATTATGGAGTTCGAACAGTTCAATAACGAGAAATAACCGAATCATTGCTTTACCGTACTTTTATATATATTGTATTTCAATTCAACGATATCAACTGTCAATTCTTGGTTGGAAGATATTTTATTTATGAAAATAAAACACAGTGTATTGTACTTCAAAAGCAAAGCAGACTCAAATGAAGACTAAGAAATTATTATTCAGCTTAACATATTTACGATTAAAATATTATAAGATTTTCCATTACGAAATTGCTATTAGTAATAGAGTTAGTACGTTTACCTTGTCGGTGTTTAGTGTGTGAGCAATATCAATTTTTCTTCTTATAAGTAGTATTTAAAATAATATTTAAAAGTTGAATACAATATTATACGACTATATTTTTGTAAAAAAATAATAAGCACTTTTTCAATAAATCGCCGTTGTTCTGGATGAACCCACTAACTAAAAAATACTAGTTTTGAGTAATTGGATTTTAAAGTTTGTCAAATTTTTGAAATGCTATATATTTTTCATAATGTGTGTTTGTAAAAAACTGTTTTTAAGTAAAAGCTTAATTTATGAAAATATGTGTGTTTTTCCATACGGTAGAGTTTGAAATAAGGAGCATTTTGGTATAACTAACTCAATATGTAATTTTTTTGATTTAGTGTTTTCTTCCAGAACAGCGACGATCTTTTCATTAATAGTGTTGGATTGTTTGCTCTGTGAAGACTTGTGTGTACAGGGATGTCTTTCCCTTTACACCTTCCTTTTACCTCACACCCCGCCAATCATTCTGGAGATGTTACAACCGTAATTAAGACGCGCACTGACGTCACGGTATTAGTTGAAACGGGGAATCAATTAAGTGTGCCGTTTTTAATTAGAATTGTCGAATAAGGGTTCGTGCGATTTGTTTATTTGTTTTCTTCGTATTGATAATAACTGAGGGCCAAAGCATTTGGTGAAGGACTTCATAAAAAATAAAAAAATGTATTGTCCTAGTATATTGGCATATGTGGGCTAGTTACCAAAAACCCCATCCAAAATCAGTCAGCAAAAGAACGAACACAATAACAGAACAACTATGCTAATTGATTTAAAAGAAAAACCGTTTTAAAAACACATTTTTTAAGACATCGACTGAGGGTGCTTGAGAAAATTTCAAATTGTTGAGATTTTTTACATTCCCATGTATTTATTCACTAACGACTCGGATTTCGCTTTTCGGTATCTCTAGGCATTCGAGTACACGAATGAACTCGAACTGATGATGCCGAAAGGCGAAGCCCGGGTCGTTAGTGACAAAATTTGATAAAATGCAAATAGGACTCTCAAGTACAGAAACAAGAGTGATGTAAAGTCAGTATATAGATTAGGTAGAAATGAAAATATGAAGCCATAAATCGATTGGAAAATCAATGTATTACAGTTTTCAATCTGAAATATGATGTCTACATTGTGTGACTGAGCAGGACAGAAGCCTTTTTTGCAGTTTTTGACCATTCGGTGACGGAATAAGCATGATAAATGCGAATTGAATACTTATTTTTTATTTATAAATTATTATCATGAACTAACAGGAAACATTGCGAAAGACTTCAGTTCTATAATTTATTTTGTCGCATGTCTCTAACTTTTTAGGAATAACGAGTCCTCAACGGTGACTTATATTGTGCCGCTACACAAGGACACCAACCCAACGACACGAGATTGCGCACCAAGCTTAAACGCTCACCTGTGCACTTGCAATAACTTGTGCACTCGTTTCGTAAATTTGTTTCCTCTGTATAAACAAAACGGTTAGATGTCAGCTGGGCATGTGAATTTATGCAGACAAAGGGTTAACCGACAAACTTTATTTAGTTAAGAGAAACTATGGGGACTCAAATTTATAAAAAATAAATATATATCAAACTCACATTTGCCTATGTTTATTTAGTAAGTATCATATGCAATGTTTGGTCAGTAAATGAAATAAATGAAATATGGTCTTTTAGAATAATATTTGGTCGGTTACTTAAAAATATAATTGCATTTCCAATGATACTAAAAGTTTAAGTGTTTTTGATGCAAGTAATATAAAATATTTGCTAATTGCTCTATTCTCTGTTTTTATATTCATATAGTTTAATGATTTTTATTTCCAAAAGAAAACATGAAATATTGTATTTAGGTAAAATATTAATGTAAAGAAATTACATTACAACAAAATATGGATCATGTATTTCTTTTATTTTTGTTTTAGATTTTTTTTGATTCTATTTGAAATTTTTTTTTTTAACTACTGGTTTTACTGTAGGAAGTTTCTCCTTTAAGCTTCAGGTAGAATAATAAAGCATTAATTTATTTGTTTATAACTGATTATTGTCTTAATACCCTCATAAGACCAGTGATTGACGTAGGAAGGTGGAGGACCAAGCGGACGGGAGGAGAATCATTGAGACGGCCACATTTAACCCCTGACTGTAGTGCCAGGAAAGGATTAAAATAAATATTATTGTTGGGGAATTTAACTTGGGGAATTTAAAAATTGCGTTATAGATAGACGACGTCAATATTATACGTTATTTAAACTTAATCGTCATTGAAATTACTATAATTAAACTAATACGAATTTGTTATCGTTACTACAGTAAGATTAACTGTGGATTACAAACTCGTAGCTGGCATATTAGAAGAGTGAAAATGGTTGTGGCAGAACGAAAAAGTGGAAACTCGGGTAAGTTGATACCGCAGAGACGAGGTGCGCAGTTATGTCACGGTTAACTCACTCTTTCACACCAAACGATTATTGGTCGCTCTGCATTGTAGAGTCACTTTTCATAATGTCCCTCTCTACGAAAATATTTCAGCCAAATGGCAACTGTAGAGTTGATGTGAGAAACAGAGGCGATATATTATATATGCATGATGTTTTGTAAAGGAGTTTCAATAATAAAATTTTAAAAATAATATCTTAATACTAAATAACGCACCATCGTTGTTAATTTATCGTTATAATAGGATAATAATTTACTGACATAAGGATCAAATGTAATTTATTAAATTAGATATTGCCATTAATGATTGTATAAATAGTAAGTAGTTTGTGATTAAAACTTTTTAAAAATGAAACCTTCCCGGATTGTCGCTTGATTACCGATAACACAATACAATACGATAATGATTTATAATCAATATTTTTATAAATAAAAATTAAGCAATAATTATTATTTACAGGAATTCCTGGCTATGAAATAAATTTCATGTAAAAAATTGTATTGAATCGTTTTGCATCATAAATATGTATTAATATAATTTAACAAAAATTATAAAATTTAGTAAATACAAATGTGTTTAACACGTTGTATATTATGAAAAAACAATTGATTAATCCATTTTAAAGCAAAAAGAAGCTGTAATAGTATCGAAAACATCGTGTGTCAGTGTTTTAGACTGTTTTTTTTTATCAAACTTAAACATCCTAAATATTGCAACATAAAACTCACCCTTCAAACTCCCCATCCAACCAACGTCGTAAAGCGCTTACAACCTCTCATACTTAACCCCCTTCCCTCAAAGGTTTACAAGAATATAGCCTCAGTTATTTTCACAACTAAAACATAAATTTTACGATAGGATTATGGCAAAAAATTTAGCTCATTATGTCCTGAGGAGCGATATTTTTGGCCGCAATCTAGCAGACCATGTTTAACGACAAAAGTCGCCACCTATATTTATACACTTTGCAAAGAGTTTGAGTGGAGAGTCACAACGTGAATTGACTCTTAAAACAGGTTAAGACTTTATTGATAAAGTATATCAAGCCTTATTGGTTAATATTCGAAAAAATTACGAAATTTTATGTTCAAAAGCAACACAACATTTTATTATTATTGATGTTTTTTTGTCACAGCCATAAACTCAATAAGAAGCTTTTACACCAAATTTATTTTCAACTCGATTCTAAAATTATTTTTGACATACTTGCTTGTGTACAAAAAGGTTCAATGTTTTATTTTTATCACTTCGCAATTACGTGTTATGTTGAAACCCTATTTTCTTGAAATTAAATAATAAAAGACGCAATATATGCCAGTTGGCAATATATAATTTTCTTTTAAATAAGAGTCTCTTATCAACCGTAAAACCTGATTGTATGTCTGCTTGGCAGTTTATACCGAATAAATTTTGATAAAAATACCAATAAAAGCACATTTTCATACTGCAAACGGGCTTCACTATAAAGTCAACTTTTGTCTCGACAAATATTTCATATATTTTATTATTCCATGTTTTGCGAGAGTGAAGACTCCGTTTTCCTGGAGACTGGTACGGTAGAAACAGATGGTATCCGCTTATCACAGCGAATGAACAGAGTATGAGTATATGTAATATCTTTTGTCGATATTACTTTTAAATTTCCCTTTTCATGAATGTCATATGTTTGTGACGCGCAGAACGAAAATATATTAAATCATATTAATATTATGAGATATTTTTGACCGTCTTCACAGAAAAATATATCGGAAATATAAAAAAAATATTTCGGAAACTTTATTTCGTGATATGATTCAGAAATAAACTACCATAGACGCATGTAAATTAGAACACTTTTTCAATCATACTTCTGAATGAAGCAAAAAATTATATGTTTTTCTTTTAAATATATTTGACAACTCCAAAATTATGCAACAAAAAAAATGGAATTGCTATGATTTAATGACGTTGTTAAACAAATTTGTATTGAAATATGTGAATATTGCATTAAAAAATTACATTTTTACGTTCAGTCATATATTAAATATTTATAAAACCTCAAAATATTTTCTGTATCTCGTTCTTATTATTTCTTTATTTACATTCATATTATATATATAAAAAATAGTCATATACCAAAAAAAATTAAGTAAAAAATCGATAACACATCACACTACAAAAAAGCTTTTCCATTGAACACGTCGTAAATAGAAATGTAAATACATTTAGCATAAACCTCAGATTCTTGTACGTATGTACAATAGGTTTTGTATTAGTTGCAAACCGTCGCTGACATGAAAGCTTCGCAAATCGATCACATCTGAAAGCTTTTGTAGAACCGTACGCACCTATTTTATTATCCGTAAAGCGGCTCGCCCATTTTGGGATTTTATCGGCAGAAATCGGCTTTCGGTTTGCAGGGCAGAGGCGGTCTTTGCTTGTCGAAACTGTCTCGTCAGATGAAATTATGTATCAAAATAAGATTTTTACTACATTTAACTTTCGCGTGATGTGTAACTTTTATACTTAAACAAATAACATCAAATTGACACGGAGTGATACCATTTTTTATAATATAATATGCAAGACGTACAAACCTATTAAATGAAGTTTTTGTCATTTAAAATATTATACAGATGATATTTATGCAATATTTTTACCGATATATTTAAGCACCGAATGTGTCGTGTTGAATAAATATATTACATTAAGTTTTGCAAAAGTCAATGATATATTAATGAAAAAGTGTCTAATAAATGTGTTATAGTTCTTTCAATTTGAGAAAGAATTACAATCTATAAAAAAAGAGTTGAGGCGTTGAAAATCAAAAACCAATAAGTTCACAACATGACAAAATCTAACAAAAGATACGTATACATACACATTATGTGTCATTTCACACAAATTGTACCTGACAAGCGTACGAAAAAATTTTAAACTTTTAATAACATGCCGAATCGATAAATTTAATAGTAAAAATCATATGCCGATATGTCCAATTTTATTTCGCTAATATTTATTGCTATTTGCGGTTTAATGACTACTTATAATGTGCATACTTTCCTTGACTTTAAATACAACATGATGGAAAAAAAACTATTGCTTAAAACAAGCATGTTACGTGAAACACAAAAACGTCGCTTAGTAGTTACAACTACTAATTTCTAAGTGTACATATTAATTTCTACTTTTAGGTGCCTCAGTTGTTCAATAGTATCATATTTGATTTGGTATTATTTTTTCTATAAAAAATATACGTCTCTTAATTAAACCGATTTTATTAAATTATGATGGCTGGACGGTCTAACGCTCAATGTCTTAGAGAAAAGGTATAAAATTTAATGTCGATTCACAATCATCTTAGAGAACGCTTTCGGGTGAATTTATTTTATTCAAACACTTGTTTAAATTATCTCAGTAAATTCCGCTCTTTTTTTGAGAATTCGCATCATTAATTTATCTCATCAGAGATGCAATAAAAACTGCGACGCTTCTATTCGCCGCGGCGCATTCCCACCCTCTGGGGATTGCGGGCGTCAAAGTCGCATCCAGGGCGCATACCGTCACTGTTCCGTCACCATTCCGTCACGATACCACCCGCCTTTTACCCCTGCTAAGTTTTATTAGTTGCGCCTGTAAACGCGTCTCGTAAAACGATTAAACTCACTTCAGACTCCAATGTTCCAAGCTTGCAAGTGGAAATAACCCTCATACCAGGTGGAAGGATAGTGATGATAAACATGAATGAGAAAGCTTATTACTTCACCTTAGGGCAAGAAGTTAATATCTGAAATAGATTGGTTTTGAGATAAATGCGTTCAAATATTTATTTTCATAATAAAACTTAAGAAAATGAAAAATTAAATGTGACGTCATTAGAATTTACTGACTTTTTGCATTAGCTGAGCCAGTTTTGTTTTTTTTTTCATGCAAAATTAGTCATAGTTCTACTACAAATAATTTTTCACACTGTCCTTTTCTAGTCTTTGTTTAGTCCTAGATGTATTTTTTTATAAATTTTAACATGGGGGTGACAACGGCATATATTAATGTCATTCCTCATCTCTTATGAAATGCTTACAAATATCCAGCTAAATGTATCAATCATTGAGCAGAATTATTATTTTTGAATTGTTTCTTTAATTGAAATATCATTCAACCAAGAATCAAAAATATATACAAACACGAAATATTGTCTAATGGATTTGCGTTATATGAATTATTTTTTAAAGAATAAATCAGATAAAAGCTGTTTAACGATAAAATATTTTTGTGACCAATATCAAAATAAAATGAAGTAGTATTTTTAGTCTTTTTAAGTATGCAATCACTGCTGTTGAACAATCAGACCTTCAAAATAAATATGATCCTGACAAGCTGTGCTGCTAGATCCAACGAGTAGGTATCTTCAGGGCAAGCGTGGAAGACTTGACGGCACTAAATCGTTCTTGTCATGCTTTTAAACTCGGGCACCAAGTTTCCAACGAGTGTTGAATTAGGTTTTGCTGCATAAATTTTACATGACAACGCTGCGCCCTTAATAGGCAGCGTATAACATACAACGGATTATTTGTAGGGTACCATGTCTTCAAAAACTGTGCCACGTATGAATAAGTAGATAATAATCAAAACATTACCATCATTTTTCTAGGAAATAAATTATTATTAATTAATTTACTTTCATCTATAGCCAATAAAACTAAAATTTACCTAATGAGCATTGCGAAAACTTGCATTAAGTATACCAAACACCATGTAATAAATATCATTACATTTTTCATTGTATCTAATATCAAATTGTTTGCAATCAATGTTTTCAGTGCACTTTTCCTAATTTATTGAATGTTTATTAAATTTTTAAATTATTTAGTAGAACTTTTAAAGTATTTTATGGCTCCACGACATCTTGTAATGTATTGTAGAACTATTTTAATAATTTTAGCTTATCACTGTTCAAACTGAACTTTTATTTCTATCAAATTATACATTGCTAAAAGGAAGGTTGGATTAGTAATATAATCAAATATAAGACACAAAAACATTTAGATAATATAGAATTTTTTAATGTATTCAATAAAACACAATTATATGTTGTACTTTTGAAACAAAGATTCGTAGTTCATTTAAAAGATATCAAGTGACTTCAAGTGACACGTGAAGAATGATTTTTGTAATATTATCTTCATTACAAATTTTTATGTTTTGACGTATTTTTTGATCTTGAAAGACCAGAAGACTTGGATTATTTGCCTTTGTATGGCGGCTAATGGTCGCTTGGCAAAGTTGCAAGCGGGCTAAGGCCACTCTTGATGGATCAACGTAAAAGGAGTCAGATGTGACTGCTTAAAATTGCGCAAAGTAATGGAAAGTTATATATCATTTTGATGGTTAAAACAAATTGAGTTCGAAAAGCATAGCCAAATTGTGAAGCTGTTTTTAAATCTTTAGCTTGGAAGTCTTAAACACTGGTTATATTGTCGTATTTTTAATCTATTACATTGCCCATTATGATTATCGATGTAATTATTAGATATTTTACGGTATGAGTCAAAGATTCAAAACCGCAATGAAACACTTACAGGAAACTATTTGTATTCGAATTCATAGATTTCTGTTATATTTTCCACTCACCATCATTAGCAGAGGTTTTCAACAGGTGCGTTCTCATATTTAAGACTCAATATATTTTCATTTTATAATAATGAGCCACGATAAAAGTAAAAACTCAAATTTGTTCAACTAATTGATAAAGCTTTAAAATGTTATCTATCATTTATGGCTTAACAATAAATTCGTCAATAACACAAAAAAAATATTGTATTTAAGCACATGGGAAACCAATTCATAATAATTAAAGAAATAATAGTAATTGAGGATTTTTTGTTTAACTTGATAAAAAGTATCAGTTTTGTATATAATTAAAAATATGTTTAAAGAGAAATATTTATTCTTTTCAACACAAGCGAAAACAACTGTTACATCTTTAAAATATCATGTTCCAAATTTCTTTATCATTTTTGACGTAAACTCAAAACTCGTATATTCTTACTAGTGCCAGCCAATTTGATGTGCTCAAAAAATCATTGTATTTTGGGAAACATTTTCATGTCTAGGAAAAATAAGACATTAAGAGCAGGTGTCGTGATTGTGCCGTTATGTGTCGCACGGTGTAATCAAGCGCGTCGCCTCAAATCTACTTTGCATGTTATAGCGACATAATGTTCATAAAATATTTAAGAGTTATAACAAAACAAATGCGAAATGTAAGAATACGCAAAGAATAATATGTCTTTACCCGTGTTATGCGGAGATCTTTTTCATGCTTAGCCATTTACGTATATGGAATTGTTATGTTTCTTAGTATTCTCAAAAACGGAATTTATGTGACGATGAAATAAGGCTGTCTTTTGGGTAGCGGTATTAATTTGTAAATATTTATGATAATAGCACCCCATATTCATAATCATAAAATAGTGTTATTTCATTCTTAGCACGGGATTTATTTCACAATCATCGCTTTGATGAATATTTTTGAACGCAATATATTATTATGTTGAAATAAAAATAAAACTAAATAAGTTACAATATGTTGCACTTCATTTACCGCTTACCGTTAATCGTACAAACAGTAAAGTTTCAACAATACAATTTTACTCAAAAAATGTTGTTTAAAGTATAGGTATGACAAAGAGATTTTAACCATAAATATTTTACTTTACTCTCAGCCGTGTAAGCAAATCCATAAGTTTAACTATACACTAAAAACCCAATGTTATAACACCATCTTGAAATTTAAAATTGTCACATATTATTATTTCAAGATAATCAACTATCTCAATTTAAAAATCAATATATTTTTTTACAAAATAATTGTTCAATAAATTTGATTGGAAACCTCTCTCATAATTCTGTTCCACATTTAGAAAGATTTCTGAATTAATTCCTATCTTTTAGTATGTAACTGACGATAATTTCATTATTGAGGGGATCACGAGAGAAACAGGTTACATTTGAATACAAATCCCATTATGTTCGCCATAAATTAATACACAAGATGACTAGGTCTCCGCAAAATCACGAAATCGTCTTTTCTTGCCCGGCCGTTTACGTAGCACCACTTAAAAAAGCAATCATTCTCCTTTGACAAAAAGTTAATTTGACCCGAACTCGCACTTGGGATGAAAAACAAAGCAAAAAGTGATTAACCCCATCGCTGCCTCGTCCCGAAATCTGTCTGTCCACTGACGACCACGGTATCATCCCTGGAGAGCGAGGCGCGACAATTCGACATCAGATACTTACGGCCCGAACACTTTGGTGCTATATTGAGTTTGTATTTCATCGATGACTATGTTTTTGATATTTTCACATCTTATCGTCTAACAGTTTGTGATAAAAAATGTTGTAATTCAATGTAATATTAACAGTATAATCAATATTAATATTATTAGAATAATAGTATCATATCTACTGTGTACTGAGATATTAAATATAAACATAAATCTCGATGGCTTGTATTGGTTGTGAACTTATGATTCAGTCTTCCTCAATTTGGTTCAATTGTTTTTTATTATGTATTGTTTTATTCACTTTCAACGTTACATTATTTGTCAATTGCATGACCCGACGTCAGCGCTAATGTCACGACTGGTTTTTTATTGTTTTTTATAATAAATAAATAATATAATTTTATTAAAATAATTTAGTATAAATGTGATTTTGATATTATTTTTATGAAATAATTATAAAAACAATTCTATTGGAGGTCTGCACGGGTCGAAAGTTGACGAAATTACCCGGCCCGAGCCCGAGTCTTAATACCACACTTGTTACCCGAGCCCGACCCGAAGCCTAAATTTATATATCTCAGCCCGAAAAAAAACCCGATTTAAAAAAAAATACAGTAGCATAAAATTGATTAACGTACCTACCCAACTTTTTCACATGTAGAAAAGTCTATTATTTCACGGAATGATTTCCACACATCGCCGTCACCACTTTTCAACATTTTCTTTATATCGTTGAAACTCATTTTTAACGAATCTTTTGTATTTTTTTATGATGAATTTTTCGCCACAAGAAACAGTCGACTATCTAAAACGAATAGAAAGTAGATACCGAATAATATCACACTTTATTCATTTACGAACTGTTAATCCTATCCGTGATGATTAAACGAACAAAGCATTGTTTCACCGATCAATAACAATTTTATGAACTCGGTTTCAGTTTACCAAAATATAAAATGATGTCTCCATACTTATCAAATAAAAGACCATATTGTGTCCAATACTATTTGAAACGTAATAAATTATTTTATTTATTGCCTTTTTGTTATCAACAGTGACAACAGTATTTAGTTAAGAGTACTCATGACCCAAATATAGTTGGAAATATTTTTTTGAAGAACAAATCCCTTACCCGGGCCCGTCCCGAGCCCAAATATCAATTGTCTCTACCCGTCCGAACCCGGCCCACGGGCCAAGCCGGAGTAAGGGCCCACGGGCCGAGCCTGGGCCCGTGCAGACCTCTAAATTCTATATTATAAATGAAAGGCACAAAATAGCAATAAATCGGATAAAGCATATTACGCAGTACGAATTGATCGAATGTTTGATTTGTTGAAACAAGTTTGATCAAAATTACGGGATCATGAATGGCATATTATGTTATTTAAACTTGTTGCCATACTCGAACACGTTTATTTCGTAAAATATATGCATCATTTTAAAATGAGTAAGCTAGCTCTGGTGTGAATTACATAGAGTTATTAGCATTCCGCATTGAGGTTTCATGATCGAATCTGACTAGATGGAAACTAATTGCTTTTACTTTATTACATTAAATACACTCAAACCACTAGAAAAAAAAGCTGTATTCTGTACTTATAATATATTTATAAGTTCATTTAAAATAAATAACTATGTAGTGTTCTTTATAAAAGAATTTTACAATGTAAATAAATTCAATAACAACTAACTTTACCATTTGCTAACTTGGAATAGAGATTCTTATTTTTAAATTTCATCCCAAAACACAAACAAAACAACTCTCATTCATTTGTATCAACCAAAATAAATTGTGCATATACTATAACTATATGTCACCAGGGCTCACCACTTGAGAGTTTTGTGACAGAAAGATAAGTAATTGGTAAAATATTTATGATCAAAAACGTCGATTTTGTCTAGATATTGAATAATTTGATGAACAAAAATTGTATAATGCATTTTCTTTAACAAGAAATTTAGTCGGATAATATTTATATTGGCGAATCGTCGGTGAGTCCATATTTCCTGACCCCCAAGAAGAAAGGCAGCGTAATTCCTAGGTAGCCATTTCAAAATCCGAATGACGGCTCGCCTTTTGTCTACATAGCACTTGATAAGGGTTTTATGAGATCCCACCCGACGCGTACGCGTGATAGCTAAGCGGATATTAATCAAACAGGCAAATAATCGTTGCCTTATGCTTGAAATGTACCCTCTTAAAACTATAAAATTATTTGAATACGAGTACCCAAGCAAACTTGAGCTTATTTCAACCCCGGTTGTGGCTTCATTTAACTAGTGGTAGAGAAACCTCTTCAAGTAATCGATTCCCACACGGTCAGTGCCCATTCTGTGAAATTTCCTATTATTATTAGATTATAATACCACCGTTAAAGTAGAATTAGCAAAATATTTTACTCAACCAACAAACAATTGATTACGAAAATTGTATCAGACTTTGCAAGTTTATTGGTAATATTAAAGTTTTCGATTAAAATTAGAAGGCTTTGGATTCAAAATCAACTGTAATTATACTATACTGTCGGTCAAGAATCGTTAACTAGTAAGTATGTTGTCTCTATGGGTATTTAAAAAATACTAATTAATAACAATTAAAAAAACAAATATAGAATTTAAAATATATAGAAAAAGTTGTAGATATTTAACTACTACGAGAGAAACTAATTATTCATTATATAATTAATTGTAACATGCATATGTCAATAATTACATATTTTAACATATACTTCATGGCTTATAATTTTATAAAAAATACGGTAAATATTACCACTATTTTTCCTGGTATTATTAAAACTGTATGTATAAAAATGGCATGATATACATATACAATACCTTTCACAAATGTAATGAAGATACGTGAAAGTATTCATATTCAACAAAACATTCGTCTAATGTCAACAAAAATAATAAAACACGACAAAATCATTCCCCCTAACAAGTAATCCGTTAAGGAAAACAAGCAAGCTTTTCATTACGCCATCAAGAAGAGTGTAGCAGCATTCCTTGGCTTGGAGCTTTTATCAACTCTGCTAGTCTCGTAGTCATAACCTCGAACGTCTGCGACGTCGAAGCTCTATCGTACGTGACGCTCGACGCTTTTGGTGACGGATACAGGGGTTGCCCGTCCTTAGAAAAATGCGGGCACTAAACGTATGAAAGGAGCATTTTATTCTTTTCATTCATTTTAAATAGCAGTAATAACCATATTTCTTCTATATTTTTATTGATAGACAATAAGAATAATAAAAGTATCAACTGCACATTTCATTTTGCAGATTAAACGTACCAAGATTTGGTGAACGATATGTGTTTCATTACAGTGAAGAATTGATAATGCTGACCTCCCAGCTATTTTATTTTCATATTACACACCAATTTATTAATGAAAAAATATATAGGTTATTAAAACTGATTTGTTTCATTCACAATTTCAAATTTTAATTTTATACAAATTGCTTCGTTAATGTCAGTATGTCTTTATGATATATCCAATTTTTTAAATATAATTTATACCAAAGTTAAAAGGCAACATATTTGATTTTTCAAAGATTGTCAATCATTGTTTTATTGACAACCATCGTAGAAGAAAAAAGCGTTAGTAAATAGCGTTATAAGAATTTAAAGCCCCGCATATGGTCGTCTCCGCCACTGTACGATCCATCCCCGTTCCCAGTCCACGCACCCTCTTCGAGATAATTTGTTCATATAATTTCCCATGCTTAACTTCGTGTAATGAAGTTTATTCGACGGCACTCGTCCCGCCATCTTTGGGGCACACTGATCCTCGCCATTAACGAGCCCGGAATGAAAATTTTCCGTCTTCCACATGGCAAAGGTGTGGATCAAAAGGGTGCCTTGTTTATGATTTGATTTTTGATGTTGTCATAATGATTTTTTGATGGAGAAACTTCTTTCTGGGATTTTGTGTCTTTATTCAGTATTTAGGTCAATTTTCAACACGACTATTAAATGAATATAACTTTTATTTACAATGTATTCAGCACTTCAGTGTCTATAAAAAACAGATTAAATATCACAGTCACAATCTCATTAGATAGACAAATTTGTACCAATTCATGTTAATAAAATAAACTTTTGATTAAGAAATGTATTATTATTACAATAGGTGGAATCTCATTCAAATAAATATTTTTAAATACTTTTTTATCTTTCTGTAAATCACTTAATTAGGTTAATATTTGTACTCATTGCAATATTGGTAGTATCAAAAAATAACACTTTTATGTAAAACGCCAAGGCTTTTTGTTTATTTTAAATGATTTTGTGTTACTTATTGGCAAGTGCGTTCTAAAAATACATCCATATTTAATTAACGAAAATGACACAATTTTCCGATGTGAGGTAAATTAAATTAATTATTGAAACAGGAAAACAAAATAAAATGTTTTTTTTATATAGCGAGTACGTTGCACGTGCAACAAGATTTAATATTTTTTAATAAATAAAAAAAAACGATAATATGAAATTAAAGTAGTGATGAACTTCAAACAACCGAAGAAAAATTATTTCGTTTCATTCAGGCTTTAAATATTTTCTTGTATCATATATTAAATTGACTTTTGACAACGTTCCTTACCTATCACATACTTTATGGTGTTAAATATATAGTCTGTTTTTATTGAAAAAAAATCTTGTATACAATATCCTCAATATTACCAATATTAATAGCGTACATCGATAAACTTTTCGATGGATGAGAATTTTGTCGAGATCATTCATTCAAAGAATAACATGAGTGATTGAATTGTTTCGTAGATTGTTTTCGTCGTGCTAAATTAAGTTGGCAGAGATATCTTAAAAATCAGGTATCACAAATTATGAATGGACAACAGGCAAAAAAACGGACACTTTTAAGATGAACGGACCAAGTAAAAGATGAAGTAGATCTTCGTTTAACGCTGAAAGAGGCCGCAGATCAAGAAGAGTTTATATATATTGTAGAACAGCCGTACTATTTCTATCAAAGACAATTTTTTATGTTATTCCGCTTTCGTTGACTTTTTGTATTGGACATTTATTTTTATTTCTATTTTCCTGGCTAAATTTCGGCTGTGAGTGTAAATATCGCAAATTATAAGAGGCAGATGATCCTTTTGATCTAGGAATCAGTGGATTGTACTTCTTGTTTGATCAAAAGAAACACTTTGATTATTCAACCGAACGATTCTATCGTCTCATCGAGACGGATCTCGAACCCTTTCGAATGATGAGTTTTCATCGGGTTTTTAGCGTCAAATTTTAAAGATGTCTGCTCTGCCCAATTTGCCAAATAAAGGTTTAACCTGGACTAGTGAAATAATTTTAATTTCACTGATTTTTTATTTTTTACCTACACTTTTATATATTGCTATAAATATAATTGACTGTTCATAATAAACAATATTTGTATGTTAATTACAAAAATATTTAAAAATTTTAAATACTTTTTTTCTGCGAAAAATAATTAATAATATTTTTTAATAATAGATTTGCTATCAAGAGCAACTGCTGATGATCTACATAACTATATTATATGTAATTTTATAAAAGCTGTACAAACTGATTGAATGATGATGAAACGATGTTTATTTTAAATTTCCAATGACAAAATAAATATTATAGTATGTATATTCCCAATTAAACGTTTTTTTTTCAATTAAGTCACACCGCTTAACTTAATAACAGATCATTACTTGCACTCAAATATTGTTTTCAAAAACAGCACTATTACAGAAAAAAACAAAACAATAGCGTTGCGTGGTAACGAAATGTTTATTCGCACAGTCAATAATTAAAATATCAGCGAACTAATATATATATATGAAACAAGCCACAACATATAAACGGCGGGCTGGCGTTAATTGAATCAGGAAAAACCAATCAAAATAATAAAAATAAACAATTCTCCTTTGTGAAAAAAATAGTCGCAATCCGGTCCGTAAATTACCTGCAGGCCGATTACACCCCGAGGGCCCCCAATAATTGATAGGGTATTAGCTGTTGGTTATTGATAACTGGGAACTACCCTGTTATTGGTCCCCTACATAACGATTGGACGTTTGCGTGTGAGTTTATATATAGTTTGACCGCCATATATACATGCCAGTAATTCTTATGGTGGACTTATATTGCTTTAATTAGACAACAATCTAGCAATAAGTGATATTGAGTAGTCATTCCGCGTGTTTTAAATATTTTCAGTATCGTTTTCAATTTATCGCGTAGTTAAGGCACTTTTGATAACATTGTCAAAATATTCTCACATATTAAGTTTGAGTTTTATAAATAAATTGTCTTTCTACCAAGAATAATTGACAGGATACAAAGTAACCGAATTGAATAGTGAACAAAACAATTTTTCTTCTAATTGTACCATTTTGTTTAACATATTTTAAATGTTAAATGAAATATATACTTTGGTTTTCCAGTTTTTATATTCGAAAAACTATATGAAACAAAACTTAAATGACTCAATTATTTAAAAATTAAATAATTCTTTTCGACACTTTTATCGCAACATAATTATTTTTTATTTTTGACATAGGTAGTAAGAATAAAGCAATTACATCAAAATATTTGAATTTTCTTTTAAAGTATACCTGACTTACCAATGTTTGCTAGAACGGCAGTGGTTTAATATAATGTATTTATTAAGTTTGTTATTTGTGTAAAGAAACCTAAGGAATTTTATTCATTACAATTTATGAACTGGACTAAATGAATACAGTAGCAATCCTTTTTGTTTTAGGCTTTTCATTTATTGAGCTCAATCACTAGCAACACTGTCCAATGTAATGGGCAGTTAAGGGCATGTATGCGTGCTATATGCCAGCCTAATGAGCAATATGCTTGTATGGGGTACAAATCAAAACATCGCTGCGGGTGTTCCCCAGCCGTTGTGATTAATATCACCTAATTCAAAACGGATACGAAAATAGTTCACAGAGACTAGTATAGGCCGATATATATTTGCCCACTTAATGGTCGAAGTAAGTCAAATTAGCCAATTTGAGCACATCAAAAATATACAATTGGCACTTAAAAATAATTATTTTGTATATTTTTACTTTTCTATATTTATCAACCCTTGAAGCTTTTAGCCTTTAAAAATCGTGTGCTTCTAATATAAGTAAATAAAAATCATATGCAAATAGTCCTACCAATATTTTTTTCAATGAGTAAATATTTTTTGATTGTCTTTATTCATTTTATCTATGAATTATGTTTCAGAGTCGTCATATACTTGTTTGAATATATTGCATACATTAACAATATCCGCTCGCAATGTGTATACTAAGGACTCACTGCGGAGAATGTGCAAGAGTAGGTATTTTTTTCTCTCTTTTTACACACAATAATTATAATATATATTAAATAAAAATATAGATTTACAAATTCGCATATTTATTTTATTTTTCACGACAAAATAACTTGAAACTAGGCAGTTACGTGATTGACAGAATCATTCTAACTTAACTCTGTTTATAACATTGATGTATGTTTACAGATACCTAAAATTCTACAACAACTTCTGTTGTAAAAATATTTATATATAATAAATTATTTGACCAATGCCATGCAAATTAACAACAGCTTAAGTGTCAAAAATTTTGACATCAGCATTCCGTTGTTTTTAGTGGATTTTTTGTATCTGACATTAGGTATTCTTGTTAATTGCCGTATATTTTTGGAAAAAGACAACTTTTATTTTTAGAAATATTTTTAATCTGGTGAGAATCAGTCAAGAAAAATTTTAATATATTTAAATGTTTGTTGATATTTAAGTTTCATAATTATGTGTATTTGTATAGTGTATTATTTATTCGAAATAATGTTCCACGTGCAAATGATATAATAGGTTTGGATAATGCAACACACCCTACGCGTAAATTTGCCATTAATGGAGTATGAAAGTGACAGTTATTGAATAGTATCTGAATAGTACCTCATCTATGAATCTCACATTCGATATTACAGACAGCATTATGCACGTGCCAATCGCAATATTATTATCTGCATAGAAAAATGCAGCTTTTATTCCATAGAAAATAGGCTTTCATTACAAGAACAACTTTATTGTGTAAACTAGAGTTTTAGATTTTTTTTTATTACTGTCGTTTTATTTTAGTAGAGAGTTTTATTATGCAAATCAAAAACTCCGTTGACAGTGCTACCAATCTTTGCAAACAGTCTTACTGTATATTGATTGAATTGGCATTTAATTGATAGGACTCCATTATTATAAGCTTATTGATAGCTATTTCGGCTTTACGCCACCGTCAGAACTATAGTTCCACTATAGCCAAAAAAATGTAAAACTAAATACTTTGTTATTTTATCCTATTAGTCTAACTGTAATTCAATGTGTTTTATTGTGGTAAAAGTTGCTAACTGTTATGAGTTTGAATATATTATTATGAATGGACATATTTATACTTTGATTCCAATCGATTTGTGTGCATAGATATGCATGTCATTGTTATTTTTGTCCTTTTAGATTGTTAAAACTTGGAGTTTTTCTATGCTGAAAACTTTCCTAGCAGCGACCTCTTACTCTTATTCTATATAAGGTTACATGAAGTGTGTCCTTATGTCCTACATTAGGAACGGATATAATTATAAATAACACATATAAACAACTATTTATTGAGCTTTTTTTAACATATTCCGTCTTTAATGCATAAATATTCGTATTTGATTCTAACACATTTTTTTTCATCTGTGATGATGCACACAATTTCATTTATATAATGTTGATATTTTAAATAACAAAAACACTTATTTATTTAAGAAACTTTTTCCATTACGTTCGCACAGTAGCATGAACAAAGAACGCTTTAAAACAGTTGACTTTTAAAGCAAGAGATATGTTGAGGCATTTCGGAACCAACACTTTAACGCTTCTTTGAAATGGGAAAAGTATTTCAAATGAACAAATTATTAAAATGTGAGAAGTTGTGGAACAGGTTAAATACAAAAATACTATTTTACGTATAGTATTTTATGCAAAAGTAAGACCAATGGGATATGTAACCATGCCTGTCATGACTCTGATAGGAACCTGACTAGCACGGGACAGACTATCGGGAGGGTTGACAGCTTCAGCTACCTCGTTGTACACATCCCGGAAGACGGCAACACAAAAAAGGAGCTCACTATCCGATTAGGAATAGCTGGACCTGCATTTAACTCAATGCATACTGTCTGGGATATGCAGTTGTACACGATCAAAACCAAATACCATTTGTTCAACGCTTGCATTCTATATGTGCTGCTTTACGGTAGCAAATCATGGCACTTGGCAAAGTCTCAAAAAATCCGTATACTGAGCTTCGAGAATAGATGCTTTCGTCGGATAGTGGTTTGACTTCGTGAGGAATTCGGAGATAAGGGAACGGACCGGGTAACGTCCTTTCACATCGGCGGTTATTGATTGTAGTTTATACATTTTTTGTATCGTTTTCTACCACTATGTTACTTTACATGTACATGTTGCTATTTATAGACAAATTTAATACATATATGTCAATTTTAATGTTTAAAGTATGACTTTTTCTAACCTACTTAACCTGTGTAGTGGTCTGTAAAAGCTTGCCTAGATTTAATAAAAATTCATATATTTCTTATGGATATACAATTTTCGAATCCATTAACAATAAATCAAAATCATTATTTACAAGTAGTAAATAAGTCTCGAGGGCTTAAGACGATTCCAGGTATATTTTTGATGAACATTTAATAGATATTTTGTATCAGTATGAATAGTGTCTATTTTTGTATTGTTAGTTATTATAGGACACGTTTAAAAGTGCACGCGTCGCTTGTTATAAGTTAAAAGAGGAACTCGGAACCTTGAAATATTGGAATTCACTATTGACAGCCGAAATACCGGTATTATGGATACGATGAATCTAAAGGAAGTTTTTTCTCCAGCCCGACTCCTTTTCACGATGATTTGATCAAGACTGGCAGATTTCAGCATTGATAAACAAACCCCTTTTAGGTAATATTTTAATTCAAAGAAATAAAACATTTTTGGTTTACATGAAAATAAGCTTTTATGTTAACATTTTTTGACACCGATAATTATAATAAAATATCTTAGTAATTTATTAATTCGTCTGATGTTGCGGAAACCCTTTTTTTACATTTTTTTTGTTATACTAGTATTGATATTTGCGTATTCATCTGGTTTTGCAATCCCTAGATGCACCTCTGTCGAATCCATTATTCCTAGAATCGCGTGTGTAAGGACAATAAATAAATAAAGCGCCCGTGGCCAGCAGCGAGACACTAGCCGCCAATATCGTTCCTTACGCTTACACGAACAAATGACTGATAAATTACAAACGGAACTTCCTCAAAGGTCGTCTCTGGATCTCAAAATCTATTTGGACTGAATGTTATCAAGTGCCGGAACTGAGCTAAGCTATCTTTAACTCGGATCAAGGTAGAGTAATGTGGATTGTTAATCAACTGGAGAGGCGAAAGGATTATAGATTCTCTAATACAATCATTGACGTGTAGCTATTGATAAAGGCCCAGCACAATCGTGAGATATTTTAGTGGAATTATTCATCTTGTCGTATTTAATTTTGAGATTATCACATTTGAAATAAATCAAAGTGAACGATCAGGGGCTCAACAACCGTAAATAAAAAGTGGTTTTCCTTTCTTTTTAGTAGAGTGAAATCGTTTTAGTACTATCAAAGAGTGCATATAAGAAGAATAGATGTATATCAATCAATAAATATCATCACAACTTGTTGATTGATGTAATTCAATAATACAAATTACATTTTATATATACTTCGATTATTCAAAATGTTTTAATATTTACGTAATTTAAATAAAATACCGTTTTTTTTTATTTCTGTATTGTATTTTTAATATGATTATGAAAATAAACTCTTTTAAAGCATACTATTTTTATAGCGGTTAGAACTTTTTAAACCTAGATGAAACTATTTTAACAAAGCATACATATTTTAACATATTTTTTTTTATTGAATCGTCATTACCTTGGTAAAACTCTATTTCAATAAATTAAAAGAAGCAATACATATAGTTACCTAACAATAGACTTTAATAAATATATAACTATCTATTATCTTCCATGCCTGTCATTTATAAAGCATAGATTTTTTGTTTTTTAGGTTTTTAAAAACGCCAACAGTTCAAAATGCTGTGATTTTGTCAAATCTATGACAATAGTGAAAAACGAGGAACAACAATCTAAAAGAGATGTTATAATAATAACATACCTTCATGATAACTTTGTTAAATACGATTGTGTATAGAACAAAAAACTTTAATATGGTTTGAGCGAAGTAAACTTTTGTACATTTTGGGTTAAAATTACACAGCCTTAAAAAATAACGTTCACCATTCATTCGTAAAGCCACCACGCGCCGCGCACACAAATAGTTTAATTATTTCATATTCAAGCCTTCTTAGTCATTGAAGAATGTCAGAACTCAGATAGTAACTTATTTTAATGTATTTAGGGTAGATAATATTACTGTATTTACAACCGTTACATCCCCAAAAACATTAAACTATGAAAGCTAGTATTTTCAATGAAAGGGTATCATTCAAATGGATGGAAACATAAATGTTATTGAGAAGATTTCCTCGCACAATAGGAGTAACAATACCCAAAGCTATTCGTACTATCGTGTATAATATCTATTATTAGCGATTACCTGAAAACAACTAGGGTGAGAGGAAAACCAGTTTTAGTTCACGATAAGGATATTCATATACTTTTGTACAGTGGCTTACCAAGGACGCGTTTCTAAAATACAACATATAATAACTAATTATTAATACCTTCTGTTAACCTCAATAAACTTAGAATAATCTGTGAATCTTCAGAGTAGAGTAGGTATTTGATTTTAATTCAAACACACAATATTTTGTTATTATTTGTTGGAACAAACAATATTGCTTGTGTTGAATAGCCTTAAATCATTTTGTGAATTCAATAATAAGACCTTCTTGTAAATGAGATGAAATGTTTGATAATTACTTTTATTTGATAAACTCGGTTAAATTACATAAAAAATAATTGTATTTAAATACATAAGCATTTTAAGAATTTTTTTAAATAAAAATTATCCATCTGAAGTTTATTCAATTCACAATTACCGATAGTTTCATGAACACTATAAATCGGATTTAGTATGAAAAGTCATTGTGAACTCTGTGAACAAATTGTAAACTCTGAAATGTTTACTCTAAAATGATGTTTAAACGTCTATTGACCTGTTTTCTATAATTCTTTTTAAAAATATGTATCAATTTTAGCTATATATGATTGATAATTTTACTTTAGATGGATCAAGCCATACTATAATAATAACATATATAAATAATTCTCAAAAGATGTTTGCCATAGCACCATTGGTGTAACCGGCTTAACCAAATATGCTTAAATTTGATCCATAGATTGAATAAGAGTTTTTAATATTTATTCATTTGAACAGCTTAATGTGTTTCACATATTTCCGGCCATGGCAAGTTCAACCGTAAGCTATTTGGGCTGGGCAAGTTGGTTGAAGGGCGGATTGCACTTGTGGGCACAACCCTCAGGACGCTAATCACGTTCTGGGGGACTGCCCCGAGACGAATGCCGAACGAACAGAGCTGTTTGCTGTGGTCCGTCCTCATACGGGCCCAATAGGTCACGCTGACTTGATCTCGAACAAGGCAAACTCTGAGACATTCGATAAATTTGCAACATCATATGGGGAGCGGGATATTCTCGATTCCTCTTTAAATTCAACGCGAAGTAGATTAAGCTCTAGCGCTATGGCGTATTCTCAGTATACGGATACACAGAAAACTTAATATCGCTTAAACTGGCTGAGCAAGTCATATTTTCTTTTTTTTTTCTTTCTATCTTTCCTTCTCTTAAGCACAATAGTGCGTGGTTAAAAGATCGGTTCCCTGCAGCTCTGTATCGGGTCAAGAATATGAATAATAAATTATTTTCTTTTCTTGGTCGTTATTTCGTTATGGAAGGCGGCCGTGAAACAGCGGCTGCATACACATAACGGGTGGAGGTGGGGCAACCAACTTGTATTTAAAAATGTTGATGATGCTTATTTTTATATGGTGATAAGCAAAACGTTGGTAAAAGAGTACTCATTTTAAGATAATATTTTCTCAAATTGATTCAGCCGAGATACTTTTCAAATCAAATTGTTGGTGCTTATTATACGTTTCATAGTTCCACGAGATTGTATCGTTAAGGTATAAAATATTTGTTTTTATATTTATAAATATGCTGTAGCAACTAAGACTTTCCCTAAGATTTTTGTACCTACGCCTATGTCATGCTGAACACAAATAGAAATCAGAGAATTTCCACGTTGCTCTTCGGCACATTAACATTCGCAGGTGAGACTGTTTGTGTGTTACTAATGTGTGTTTAAATAATTGCACATGTGTGTGTGTATTTGGGTCCGTGATTTATTATACTAAGATAAAACCTTAACATAGAAATAAAGGATTTCCAGCTGGTAAAATGTAAATAGCTATTTCTTTATATTGCTTGATTTACAACTCGCACTTCTAGACTTGAACATTATTGTTCGCTTTGTTGAACAACCCGTTAATGTTATGGGTCCCCGTTGAATTAAATTTAATATTTGAGTGAGTTTGAAAATCTCTTATATAACTTTATTATTCCATATGTATGGACAAAATTGGGAAAAATTAAAATATCATAAGAGTATTATATTTTCTTTTGTGTCGCGTAAGATTTTATTACACCCTATGGAATCATGTCCCTAGTTTGTATAATTACAGAGATTTACTATAAGAGTAGAGTGGCCGTAGACATGCTTGGAAGCACGGGCGGACCTGTTCGACTGACAGTCAGTGAAAAATATTGACGTCTGTTTGTCCATAAGGTAGCGCGCGGTTTAGAATGTGTCTTTGCTTGACCTTTTCTTGTCTTTGTCACCCGTCTGTGTTGCCATCCATATTGATTAGTTCCCAACACAACCATGGTTGTCTTTACTAAAAAACAGAAAATATGTGTGTATGTCACAAGAACTCCTCGCAAATGGTGAACAGTAGCGGCATGAAATTTGCACATGTCATTCTGGCTACCATTTATAGGTCAACTACGCTATTTTCAACTTTTAACATTACTATCAATTGATGGACAATAATTTATTGGTGTTTCATGAAGTACAGTCCGCGGTAAAATTATCAACTTTAAACATAAGCTAACATCAAAATAGCACCATTATCACCACAGTCTAATATATTTATATTATGTTTCTTTAAAGAATGTTTTTGTCTTTATACTAAATGTTTTGCCATTGTTGTATTTTCGTTTGAAGAAGGTAATAAATGTAAATCGAATATCGGAATATTCAGGAACTAATATTATGTTATGAAAAATACCTAAAACAATATTGAGTTAATTGTAAAAATAAAAATGTATGGTTTCCATTACAGTCGCGTGATGTGCTAAAAAATACATCATGAATTTATTTGCTTATTCGTTTGTACATTAAATATTGTTTCATTGCGTTTGTTTATGAATGTTTATTTGCCGTTCAGTATTTTGAATTCATTTCGTTTTGTTTAAGTCCAATTAAATAAAAAAAATATTTCAGATTGATTAAAGGTAAAGAACAATTTTGAAGCTTTAAAACTGTTCACTTGTCAATCGATCGATACTTTTGGAAAATTATTAAAATCAAAATAATATTTTTAAATCAATAACAAAAAATCACTAATCCTCAAACTGTTTTAAATCCCAAACTCCTCTGAAAAATACTGAGTGATTGTCATTAAATTAATTTAAATTTGAATATTTCTGATGAACGTAGTTCATGAATATTTGATACGGATCTTGTATCTGTATCTGGTCTACTGGACATATTATTCGATAATGAGAAACCTGTTATTGTATTTTATAAACCACACAAGGAGTGGTAGAAATCATTTAAATTAAAATGGTATATTAAATTATCTTTTTGCTTGGCATAACATGCCGTTCTAAGTTTACGATATATATTTCGATGTTAGCATTTTTCATGGCACCAAAGAAACGAAAAAAGAATTGAAATTGCAAAAGGAGAATTAATCACGGAATAGAGGTAAATGTGTCGACGCCGCGTTAAATATCATCAATTTTCGGAGCATAAACAAACCATTTGACAGAGTCATTATGATCTTTATATTTGTTAAATATAAATGACATAACAATTTGACAAAATTCATGGATCAATATTTGCTAAAGCCAACGTCAGCGATCTGTTTTTTACTAGAAGGTCTGGAAAGATTGTTATGCGACTGAAGCAAAGTATATAAATGCAAAATGCTAACGAATCATTCAAAATAAATTTTTATGTTCACCGCTTGTATAATTATGAATAATAGATGCAAATAAATTATTATTTATGTTTAAGTCACATTACCGCTTAATATGCAACACGGCTCGTAACAACAAGAAAAACGATACGGCAGTATGCAAACCCTTTAAAATGACGAAGGAAGGTCCTGTTCCCGCGTGAGGAATCTGTTTACTTTTACTTGACGTCTCACCAGATGGTGCCTCGTGAGTGAGGAAGGGTCTGAGTGACGTCACACATGTATTTTCCTCGAAATTGATTTCGAGATTTCACTGCGTAGGGCTTCCCGCGCTTATTATTATTATTATTGCATATTATTTTCGCCTCTCATTTTTGGACGGGTGACGTTTTCGATAGAAATTGTTCATAAAAATAAATGACACTTTTATAGAGTATTAAAATTGTATTGCTGGCAGGTAAATGACGTTATTGCAAAAAATTAATACTGGTTTTTTTGAGATCTCAAAACGTATCTAAAGATTTTGAGCCCACACCTGGCAGGCGATAACCTCATGGAGAAGATTAATGCATACGCTGGGTTTCAGCGCCAAAAAGAAGAAGCAATTGCTGTGAACTGAATAATAAAGGAAATTCGATATTTACAAGTTAGTTGTCCCGCCTCCACCCATTTTATGTATGCAGTCGCTGTTTTACGGCCGCCTTCCATAACGTAATAACGATCAAGAAAAAAACGAATTTACTCCTCACATATTCTTGGACCGATGCAGAGCTGTACGGGACCGATCTTTTAACCATGCACTATTGTGCATAAGAAAAGAAAAGAAAATGTGACTTGCTCAGTCACTTAGTTTAAGCGATATTAAATAGCTAGAGTTTAGTCTACTCCGCGTTGAATCTAAAGAGGAATCGAGAATATCCCGCTCTCCATATGATTTTGCAAATTTATAAAATGCCTCAAAGTTGGCCTTGGTTGAGATCAAGTTAGCGTGACCTATTGAGTCCGTATGAGGACGGTACACAGCAAACAGCTCTGTTCGTTCGGCATTCGTCTCGGGGCAGTCCCACAGAACGTGATTAGCGTCCTGATGGTTGATTCCACAAGTGCAATCCGGCCTTTCAACCAACTTGACCAGCCCAAATAGTTTACCGTTGAACCTGCCATGGCCAGATGTAAACTGACAAGCCCAGTATCCAGGCGAAAGACACTTTAAATCGTGTCTCCAGGTGACGTCCGGGAAGAATAGATATGTTTGGCTCCCTTTGGTGGATGCAGACCACCTAGTCTGCCAGGTTGCTAGGGCGGCTTTGTACACCAGCATATATACAAATGAACGATAAGTGTGAATTACAGATATATTTTGCGACAGAGGTGGCTTCAGAGGGACGCCTCCAATATCCATGTTGATCCTCTTTAGAAGAAGTGCTATTGCACCACGTGCTTGTATGTGCAGGTCCAACGGTAGCACGCCAGCCATAATTGGCAGAGCATCCGTTGAAGTCGCCCTGTAGGCCTTAGTGAGTGAAATCAGTTCAACGCGCTGTCCACTCAGTAAGGTCCTCTTGACAAATCCAATTTTTGCTCTGGAATGCCATACGCTACATGCGTATCCTGCTATCCCTATAAAAATAGCATCATATGTCATTTTCAGTTTTTTAAACCCTTAGTCTTTTGCCAGCCAGTCATGTGGAGACAATTCGATAGATGATAAAATGTTCTATCTTTTGTTCATCTTTCAAAAAATAGGTGTTTTTCTTAACAATTTTGTAATAATTGTTAAAACTCAATGCCTATGTTGAGCCTGATTTATATCACGCATATATGAGTGAAAGCCTCCAAAATGGCTCAGATTTTCTACTCCTGAGCGAAGACGAAGCGTTGGAACACTGCGACTTTGCAGTTTGGATGGGTTGCCGAAAGACTTACTAATTGGAGATCAGGGATCGGCGTAAAAATCAGCAGTTGAGACTGATTTATATCAGTATATATGGAGTGAGAGCCTAATTGGGTAGGTTTACAGAAAAATATAATACTGTTTTGGAGATATTCATTTTTATTGAAAAACAACTTAACTTTTCTGAATCGGATAAAGAACTGTGAAGACGTTGATGATAACAGAAAACAATATCGCACGGTAGTAGTAGTGAGAAAAAGATTAAAATGTCAGTGCCGTTTGATATGTCAACGGAAGGTTGATGATGAAAGAAAGTATAACAGAAAACAATATCGCACCAGTAGTAGGAGTAAGTGTGCCGTTGATGAGGACGACTTTTAAACCCACTTGTGTCACGTATAGAGTTAACGAACAGCAATGATTTATTTTATATAATATTGGATATTTAAACAACATAATAATATATTATTCTTCTGAAAACCTAAAAAATGTATGAAAGAATGTCATATGGAAATTTTATTAGTAAAAAGGGAAATCAAATCCAACATTGTCTCACTGCCATTAAAGTTATTCAACAAGCAGGTCTAAAACAGTTTTATAATATTTAAATATTTATATTAAAAATTTATATCAGTGTTGCTGAATGAGTAAAAATAATATTAAAAAATGTCTGATTAATCCATTTACTGGTTGTTTATAAACGTTAGATTATATAGATTGAACTTTAATGATTATAAATTAATGATGATGGATTTAAGTCTACAGACTGACGACGCATAGGTCTTTAAATCTAATGAAACTGCATTAGGTGTGTATTCCAAGATAAAGTTTTTATTTGAATCGTGATGAAGAATTTTAAATGAAGTGAAAAAACACATTATCAGAAGGTTTTCGAGTTCCAGTGTCGCGTTGTGAGGAGGGTGGTGTAGTGAGGGATGCAGAGTCGGCGGTATTTGTAGTGCGCGCTAAGTGGAATCACCGGGGGGACGTGCTGAGGGCGATTTCATCTTCACTATTATTATTATTATCAGCTTCCGTCGGCGAACAGTACCGCCACTTTGACGGTCGGACATTCTTTTTATCCCCATTCAAATGTTCTTCAGCGTTTTCTTTTGTCATGGCTGACATCGAAGGTTGTCGGGAACAGAAAAAGAGCTTAATAAAGGTGTTTTGAAGCTTTCCGGGGCGATTCGTTTAAAATCGTCTATGAATTGATCGATTTTTGTGATATTATTACGATATCTTTTTATTAAACTAAGTTTTACTTTCAATTTATCAATGTTTTTATTGTGTCTTAGTGAATTCTTTCCTGTAATTCAATAAAAGTCAATAAGAAGCACATATTAAAATATATTAATGCTTAAAAAAATATTCAAAAATAGTCGAAAGAAAATATGCAATCGTTTTTATGTTTTTTTGTGTTCATATATATATTTATTGTCTTCAAATACTTCACTTTCGATTTACCAAATTATGATTCAAAATAACGAATTACATAAATCGATAGTTATTTATCTAGCTATGAAGCATTTCAAGTGAAAATATTTCACTTCAACTGTTTGAAAGTCAGCCGCTTTTTTGGAAAGTTTTAGTAAGCTTTATGAGAATATGGTTCAGAACTTCTAGATTTTGACTTATGCCATTCTATGCGCTACCATATCCTTTAATATAGTCTAGTTAAATATTTGCTACTTCCCAAATCGTTCTTTAATAGCAGTTGGTTTGATATCGTACAACATGAATTATTGTATTTTTAATGGGTGAGGAAAAGATATTGAGGCTCCATTAGACAGTGCAAGATGAAGAGGCACGCCTGTCTGGTTACAACAGCAATGCGCGTCTACACAGGTTCTGTGTAAACAGACCGTCCCGGATTTTTTGCTCAGCCATATTAAGGAAGCAATATTATGCAAATTTGACTGCAGAAAACCTCTCCGCCATAAAATCCGCCCTATATTTCCTGCGCGATGCTCGCAAAGTGCTTTTGTCTCGGCCGCACGCCACTGGACTGGGAGATTTTCTTCTCTATCAACGGATGCTTACATATGCCGCCGATGGGAATTGAATCTACGATGTTTTTTCTCTTCATATAAAAAATAACGCCGCCACTGAAAAAACAACATTTGCTTTTTTATTTAACATTATAGTAGTTATAATATATAATAATAAATGTAAATCTGTAATTGGCTAAATGAAATAAATATGAGCTTAGTAAAATAATATTTATTTAAATCATGAACAACGTTTTTTTATTTATAAATTCAACATAAATCAAAATATATCTTAATAAAATATATCTGACTGACATAAGTTGGTAAGTACTCAATGAGGTTCTTAGATATAAATCATTTGGCTGGAATAACTCTGTATGTGCATTATTTATACCAGTTTGGAAAAAAATATATTTTATTAGATAATATTATTCAAGCATATTTGTAGACAAGGTAACCGTCCCTGTCTATTAATCCTTTACTTTATTGGTGTCATATCAGTCAAAATCTGTTTAGTTTTTTACATGATAATTATCTATTTAATATACAATATCGAGACTAGAGGACTTCTATTGAAATCTCAAATTGTCACTTGTTGTTTACTCAGAAAGTCAGAACTATTGAACCTACAAACTTCTGCCAGTTCCATTAATCGAGGAAGATTTTTATAAAAAGAACAGTTAAAAAATCTTCTTCGTTATGCCCAACTAGCCCTGATGTATTTTATTAAATTTTGCGATACATATGATGAGTTTTGGTTTATTTTTAAAAGAGTATTAATATGTAATATTTATTTCAAGATTGCTATATCACTGGGTGCTATAATTAAAGTCATTCTAAATTAACTAAATGTAACAGAACACTGTTTATAAAGAAGTGACTATCTGCGAATTCTAAATTGAACATCAATCCATGTCGCGTCTCTACCAGATACAGAAAGCGTGTACTACCAACAGTAAAATACATGCAAAGCGAATTCCTACGGTTGATCTACAATCAAATCATTATACTAAAGAATATCTTGATGTAAAGCTCACCATTTTTAAAATATCCGTAGTTTATTTAAAATAATTGTCTGTGATTTTTTTCGTATTTATCAGGTTAGTGTAATCGCAGTAGCTGATTCTTTTTGATGATATTATTGCAGTCTGCAACATTGACACATTATAAATTTTTAAATTGGGGTCTGAGATTATATCTGCCATATTCATTAAAATTTCTCGACCATTTTCGGATCTTGAGCTATGTTTCTTATTCTATATTATAAATCTTATATAAACTGTTAACATAAATATGCAAAGTTACAATCTTTTAAATTTAACTGTTATTGAAAAATGATTACTGTTTTTGTAATTAATATAATCTTCTCATAAATCTGACATTCAACTTACCTTAACTAAAAACATAAAGCTCTTATAATATATGATATCAAATTTAAAAACAGAAGTTAAATTGGAAGAGAATATTTTCCTCAGCTTTACATTCATTTTTACTTAAGATTATTTTTGTTAAACTCAGTTACTGTAAAGCATTTTAATATACATTTAATATTTAAGAAGATACGGCTTTTTTTGCAAATTCGAAAAAAAAAATTCAAAAATCCATGATATTTTTGTAGATTTTATTATCATATCTATGCATGCTTCGTCAAATAATTAATGAATGACATATTCTGTGAAATGAGGGTACTATTTGCAAACTCATCTCGTTCCAAAAAAAAAAAATTCTGTGATTGACATTTTTTAAAGTGTCTTTTTCTTTACAAAATGACAATCAAGATAAATTTTCAAATTTTTGTGGAATAAGCCATGTTTCCAAATAATACCTTCAAATTTTTCATACTTTTGGGCTTAGAAAACAATTTAAGATTTATTGATGTCATATAAAAGTGATGCAATAATAATATACGACATTTAATATAAAAAAATCAGGAAAAATTGAGTCGTCAGTGGAAATTAAAATAAACAATAGTTTACTGCTACGTTAATAAAATAATAATATAAATATAAGGTTCATCTCTTGTGGATTGCCCAGAAGCATCGGCTACCACTGCAACACATTCCAAAAAACCTACTTTGCTTTGCTAACAGATTTATTTCGTTTGAAAGAATTTGGCATCAAACACTACACAATGCATTTACGGTGCGATTATTTTTTTCCGACGCCATGCTTCCAGTTTTTTGTCGTGTTTTTTTGTTTTGCGAAAAAAGATACTCGCACTATCAGTTGTAAGTATTCTATTTGTGAAACTAATAAACTTTTAACAATTTCTTCAGAATGATTTTGCATTAGACACATACAATTTAAAGATAACAAAACAAAAGTTTATTCTTTGAATAGACAAGTATTTTTAACAACACTGTATTATAATTATGCCATATTCTTATAATTTATTTATAGTTCACTTTTACGGTGTTTTCTCTATGCTGTCAACATTAAAATATTCTATTCCAATCAGGGCTTGCAATTTAACATGAAATTGAAATAGCCAGTAAACGGTAAATAATTTTTCCCGTTACCAGTAAATGAAAAAAATAGACGTGGATTAGATGATGAAAGTATAACTGTATGTGGTTATTTTTTACTAAAAACGGTATCCTAGATCGAAACGTTAATAATTTAAAATACGTTTCATGTGAATAATAATGTCGTGAAATGTACTAATATGTTTGTCATTGTTTTACTAAAATATGGGAATAGGAGATCAGATAATCTATTATATGCCACATAAAGCTTGGTAAATTAAAATACGAATGTGTAAAATTTTGTTTACCTGTCTGTGAGGAGTTTATTCAATGAACTTATTACTTTATCCATTTACTTATTGACGTATGTACATATTTACTGCATACATACATTAGGTGCATGCATACATACTTTGTATACACCTACATAATATAAATTCTTAGTTAAAATAAAATAACAATTTACTGGTTTTATAATGTTTATAAAAAAAAATGATTATTTTTTGGATATAATAATTTTTCAGATATAAAATATGCTCTCATGAAACAAATCATATCAATACTTTCATCTTTTAGACTTGACGTTAACTTTGTACATATTTGTCCCGCAGATGAAAACGTTCTTTCTGATGCAATACTAGTTGGTCGGCAAGTCATCAGATGTTGAAATGCAATGTTAAAATATTTGCCACGAATTTTTTCGAGTTCCAAATATGAAAATTCTCTGTGAATAACTTGTTTATATCTTTTTTGGGTTTATCCACTTCATTTTTGTGACCAGTGACAAAACTGCGTATCAATGTTACCAGAGTCGAAAAACCAAACTCCCAAATAATATGCCTATATCTGTCCTAGATTCGCGATAAAATCATTTACGGTAATTACCAATAAATTTTCCCATTTACCGGTAATTACCGACGATGCGTTGAAGATTTACCGATAAACCGGTAATACAAACCCTATTATAATACAACAAAATAATATTTTATAACTATTTCTAATTGTACACCAAAACCGAATTTTTATATTTTAACCGTATTTTAATGAATAATAAATGTGTAAATATTATAATTGTAACTGTTAATCTTGAAGGAAAGAAATTTGATAATCAAAATATATGTTAGTCTTTTTTTCGTTGTTTTTTATGTTATTTAATTGAAATCTCTTGACCATGTTTATTATTTAGTGTGATTTTTAATGTTTCATTTTTGTTTTTATATTAAAAACAAAAATAAATTCCTTCAGAGAATGGCACTTATTGTCACTTTCTGATAAAAATTAATAGTAGCATAGTTTCTCCTACATTAATTCTGCAGAATTACTGCATTAGTTATTTCACTATTTATGATTATTTGTATACCATTCCTACTTCTACAATAATTATTTTTATTTTTTCTACATACTTCAAGTAAATATTAAATAACTCTTTAATTAAGAAATAAAAAAACTCGCATGAAATATCGCAATTTTCGACGCCATTCAAAAATAACTATTTTTACAGCAGCATAGAACGTAAACGAGATTTAAAAATGTGAAGGGTGCTATCGAGCGTCCCGAATTGTGCGCTCAAAATGTCAAATGATAAGTAGGCTAATCTCTTCGTTTCCGATTGCACACTACATAATGCAACTTGATGCTGCACGGTCTCAACGATGCACAAAAAAATACATTTTATGCAGCTACAACTCATGTAAAATGAGTTGAGTTTGAAAGATGATTGTGAATTTAAGCTATTTATATACAATTTATATTGCATATATATATATGAAGTTGCATATCTAAAAAGTTTTTATAAACCTTTTTATGGCTTTCACATAAAATAATAATATATAAATCGTACAAACATTGTTTCGACTTCACAGAATCGAGACCGGCTTCGTTTTAATAGTGAGTATCTTTAGCTGATAGAACAAAACAATCGTTATTTATGTACTTAAATGAAAAGAGTAATATTTACTTTGTAGAATGAATGATAATTTAATGTGTATGCCTACTGTATTAAATGTAATGATTTTTATATTTGTATACACAAAATAATTATGGTATAATTGAGCTGGTTTGGTATCAGAACAATTAGATACCCTATAAATACATCAGGTCTATACTTAAAACCATCAAATACAGAGAAAAAAGCATCAGGTGGATTTAACTGAATAAAACTATACAATATATCTATCAATTTGTATTATTTGATTCAATAAAACGGCACCTAATTCAACAGATGCTAGCAAGCCCAAATAAAGATTATTCAAAGAAAATTATTCTAAAGTGTGTTGTATGTAGAAAATGACTTTTTCTTAGCAATGAAGATAAATTCATGTGCGTAGAAATATAAAACTATGGTGAGCCAATTTATCTGAACAATGTAATGTATTAAAAGCTGTGATGCATATTTTCAGCTTTATCGGTCGAAGCGGGCATGTGGAAATTTAAAAGTTTTCGTGAATGCAATATGAATGTGTCAAGCGTAAAAATTCCGTTTTAAATTTTTTATTAAAAGTTAAGGCACTGTTATTCAAAGCATGGAGAATGCATTGTCTGGCTTTATAGGAGGATGAGTATCGTGACTTGTTGGGAATACTTTATGAATGCATTTATGGCCCGAGTGATGGAACATTTAAGCAACCAATCATATGTTGATAGAACTACCATGTTAAACACAGTCAAGGAATCTAATAATTGTTTTAGAATTTTAATTACAGCCGCTTTTATGATTTTTCAAATTGATATTAAAGAAATAAAAATGTACATACTTCGTAGTATCTTCACATTCTTGAATTATGATTACATAATTTGACAAAAAAAAAACTGTTATTCAATTGCTTAATGAAAGGACATGTAACCAATAGTCCTACCCTATCCATATCCTTATATCTTTACTCTCTTCCAAAAAATAGAAGATCAACTGAGAAACAATCAGTTTATTGTAGAGACAATTTCCAATAGGAGCCCAAATGTATTATTATGCTTCACATTTTAAGCGAACAGTTACTAAACAATTATGTATATATGATAGATACTCGTTACTTCGTTAACGAATAAAATAAAAAAATATTGAGGATACGTACAACAATAATTTCAATAAGTAATAATAGTTGTTTGTCGTTAAAATTTTTGTACAGAATATTGTTTTTGCACTTATAAAATTCTATTGATTTAGTTAAGTAGTTTGTTTGTTTAGTGGTGATTTTTTCTTTTTAAGAATTCAATTGACAAAAATGTGCTTTATATGACATTATAGTACTCTGTAATAATTAAATTTTATTTTATTTGTCTATAGAGAATTTATTATGATCATTGTTACAATAATATTATTAGTGCTACGAGGCTATAAGTCATAAGTCAACGGTTGTAAATAAGATATATTACTCCTTATGAAATCGCTTCAATACGCACATTTTAGTGTGGATCGTATATCACTATTAATATTCGTTGTAGTATGACCAAATTAATTCCGGATCATACGCTTATTTGCCATTCGGTATTTGTAATAGAGCTTATTTCGCAAAAGCTCGCTAGTAAAACGAAAACCGTTAATTATCATCCTTTACCCTATAAGTAAGTCGCTGTGATGTATACACTTCTAAGAAAATTACGCACACCAAAAGGACAATAATCACACTATATTACAAATTTCACACAATTCATATATAATATTTTATTCCAAAAAACATTGATTCTATCGACCGAGACTATCGCATTTAACATCAATATAACATCAGAATTGTTCAAATTGTGTAAGCTTCTATTGAGTGTTTCATTATTTGCGGTATCTATAATAGATCAAAAAGTGATTGAGGATTTAGTTTGCTTTCAAACTAATTTAACATCAAGAATTTTTAATTCAATCTTATTTGATATCTTATATATAGGTTTTTGTAATAAATAAAGTTTCTTTCTAAATTATTATTAAAACTAAATATTTTAAGTAATAATTAGCGCATAGAAAATAAGCTGTTATATAAGATATTTGCATGTTTTTTTTAAATTTTATATTGTACTTTGAGAGCCTTGAATTAATTTTATTTTAAATTTGATTTATATTATCATTTCGTATTAAGCTTGAAAAGCGTTTAGTTTTTCATTTAAAAAAAAAATATTGTATAGTGGAAACTAATATATTTTTTTTAATTTCATAACTAAGAAAACTATAGGCGAATCAATTTTTTAAGTTCTGCGAGATATATTCGTCGTTGTAATCGATAAATACGTTAATCTAAAACTAACTTACGTGAATATTAGGTACGATATTTTTAAAAAGTAAATAGAGCATAACAGAGTCTGTGATATTAGAACCGCAAAGTTGTTATTCAAAAATGCCGTACAAATGAAATACAAATTGGGAAACTCACTATGTATATCTTAGACAATATTTTAATTTAGGCTTTGCTTTACAAATATTTTTTTGTATACAAACTGTTTGCAAGCCTACCGGCAAATCTCCTCGCTATCACAAAGCAAGCAAGAACTTTCACTAAACGGACAAGTTATTTTACTCTCAGCTTAAACACACACAAATAATACTTATACACAAATTCATCCTGGCACGCACACACACAACTTGTTTTGTTTAGCATTTTTCATTTGGCTTGAGCTGTTCAGTCAACAACAGAAGTATTAATTCTTCAATTATAAAAAAATACTTCTTTAGCCTTGATATACATGAATTATTATCCAAATTACGGAATAAACCTACTTTTGCATTTTCGTATGGCGACATTGCAATAAAATGAGTTAACTCAAATTACTATAAAGAAAAAGCAATAGCTATGACATATATAATTATTTTCATTAATGGACTCAGCTTCTATTGAATGATACTGATTATAAAATCAGTTAATAAATATTATTAAATACTTTGAATGACTGATAAGCTCGATGAAGTAATAAATAAATCTTATACTTTGTGCTTTTATTCAAGTTCCAGTATGGAAAAACAATATACATATTATATCCACAAGTCTAATAATAATAAGCATATCTCAATCCTTTAAACGGTTTCGTTCTACGAATGCGTCAAAGATTGCATCGTCTATTATATATTGTCATTCTCATATTTTTGTTGAATTATGATATGAATGAGCATTTTTTTTTTGGAAAAGGTAAATATGTGTGAAGAAATTTTTAGCCGTATAATATTTAACGTCAAAATTCTCTTCCTAAAATCAGCATCAATCGAAACCCCCATTCTCACAGGTAGGAAATACACAAAAACACGGTACACATTTTTAATCCGTATTTCTTATTAATTTTAAAATAATCGGTATTCTCGGCATTTAGTAGTTATAACTGTATAATATGTATCGCATTTCACGAATTGTGCTGTTTGCAGTATTGTTCATGATATGTAATAAAAATAATATATAATAATTGTAGCTCTGGTTTTGTTGTGAACGGCATACGCACACAGCGCCGCGTGAGTAAGTGTCTTTACGGCAAGTGGTCCACTAAATAAATAATCTACCCCGGTCGAAATTTGGCGGCATGACTCCCAACTGAGGGTTCCACTTTGTTGGTGTACTATACCGGAAACCTTTTGGCCCGTTGTAAAGCACTCGCTCTACACGCCGTTATGCCGCACAAGTTTCGGTTTGAGTTTTCAATCCTTGTAATTGTGTTATTTTTGTCTGAATTCATTTTCCAAACTTTAATGTTAGGATTTTTAACTTTGGTCGAAATTTTCATTTTGTGAAAGAAAATTTTCTTAATGTTTTGTTATAGTAACATTTTTGTTTTTATTTGAAGTAGAAGAATACTTTATTAGTAAAAATGTTAAAATGACGACTTATTGTAATAATGAACCAAGAAGCTTTTTTTGTTGTCAGTGTAAGTCTGATTTTTTTAATGTAAGAAATCCAAATAAATACTTTCTATTTCAATAACATATTTTTGTGCCAAAAGCTCGACAATTTGTTTATATTTAAAAAAAAAAAATGTCTTTTTATTCATTACAATAAAAGACTTATTTTCCTTATAGAAATTGATATATCACAATGAATTCTATATTATATGACAGTTATAATAAAAAAAATCAAAATACTTTTAAGGATTATTGTTTATTTAGTATTCTTAAAGTATGTATATATTATATAGAGAATAAAATAATATTCAAAAAACAAAAGTTCACATTGTCTTCAAATTAAAAACAGAAAATTTCTCTTAAAACGGAATACGGTTTTAAAAGCTGAAAATAAACTTGACGCCTTCTTAAAACTGTTCCAAGTGCTGAAAATTCACCCAGATTTTCATCGACACATACGAGTCCTATCTATATGCTGATATTTACGTACAGCTACACATCTTAAGAGCTATAAAAAAGAGGAAAGAGCAAAAATAAAGCGTGCAAGCATTCAAACATTGTGTTTAAGCTTTTAAGTACAGATGGTAGAATTGAGCAGTGTGGGGGCTTTCCCTTTAACACTTTGAATCTCAATACTTACTACACTTTATTTTGGAAAGCTTTTATACTTAAGTAAGTATAATCAAGACAGGTATAAGGTAAATAAAATACACCAAATTGCGAATAAATAACACTATTTTAAACATTTAATATAACGTCATTTCAACGATTTCTGTAGCAGTTGTCTTGTTACAAATTCTTAGAAGGTGATTAAAATAGAGTGAATCAAATATTTCTTTAATACAAAAGTTATTAATTAGATTATCAAAAAATCAAACAATGTTTTGAGTTTCTTTATCAATAGGATAATTAATATACACGGCTGCGGACGATTATTGCATTGTATGAGTATCTAAAACGTTTCTCAATGATTTTTTTTTTTTTAAATAAAACACAATTCATTTGTACTACTTCCACATATTTATAATAATCAGGACCGGTTTTGCTCATCACGAGCATTATCAACTGATGATCATTATGAATATGTGGAAGTATTACAAATGAATTGTGTTTTATTTTTTAAAATACAATGTCTTTCCACCAAGAATTGACAGTTAACACCTTAAAAGTGTTTCTCAATGAAACTTTTTAAAAAATAATATATATCAGTGTTTAATAATAATATATTCCTTTCCTATGTGATATTATAAACAGTTGTATTATAGAAAAATCATTTCACAATTTAATAATGAAACTCAATACACATTTATAATTTAAGACATCGACTGAGGGTGCTTGATACATTTATAAATTATTTTTACAACAGAAAACATTTATTTCCACAAATAATAAATATTTTGACGTTTCAGACAAAATATAAAAATTAATTATAATAGTATGAATACAATATTTGTTTTTTTATATTACTCTGTTGTTTGATTATAAAATAAAATATCTTATTGTGTTGTTTTCTAGATTCAAAGAGTTAAAGAAGATAGAGGGTGAGAGAATCGGCCAGAGGGCATTTGTAGGTGCCAAGGAAGGATGAAACGAGTGCCGTTCGTGTGAACTGAACCATCTTGAGACGTTAAGCTACTATATACAATAGAATAGTGACCGATGTCTTGGTGGCATGAGCATTTGATTCGTTAGATTTAGTATACAAGGAATTATTTCATTTTAAAATTTCAAACTCACTAAAATATGATCACGTAAGGATCAATCAATCATGGGTCTAATTATATTTTAGTTAATTGGCAATCTCCAATATTTAAGTATGATATGAAAAGCCTTTTCAAAACTTAAAGTCTCATTTATTTGTAATCGATAATGATGAGGTCACATTTAAGAATTTCCAATTTCATATCTATACTAATAAATATATGTAAATTATTTTGTCAATGAATGAAAACAATGAAATGAAAAAAGAGATTCAGTCAAAAGGCTGCATTATAAGTTTTAGAAGATTGCAGGTTCCCCACCCTTGACTTTGATGAAGAATTTAATGAAGAAGTATTCTACACAAGACGTATAAAGATCTCATAGTCCCACCGAATACATTATTTTTTGATATGAACGATTTGTATCGTGTTTTATTTAGAATATTTATCTGCAAGTTAAATAAATTTAGAAAATAAATGATATAATATCACTGAATAGAATTACTTCTGCTTGTTAATGAAAAACATTATTGTAAGCAACTATCGGCTACGTGATTAGCGATATAAACTCGTATAACGTTTTTACTAGACAACACAATTTTTGATTCAAATTTATGCAAGAGACGATCAATTTTATAAATTTTTTAATTGATTATAATTTAAAAAGATGTATTGAATAATAGATTAAAGAAAAAACAACATAATGGATTTTCGGGATTTAAAAGCTAAGTCAAGAAATTCTGCGTGTTATTCAGATTCATGATTTTTTTATACACTAATTGGTTATTGCAACAATCAAATTGTGAGGGGGAATTTATTATAACAATCATAACTTTGTGTTTTATTTCATCATCATGAGATATTTGTATGCTTAAATAAAATAGATAGTTTACCAGTTTGAAACAAAATGACTTCAGAAGACAATATGCTGCAGAGCCAAACCATATTATACGAAAACATCATAAATACATCTTGCATTTGGACCTGAGTAATATATTTTTACAAGGCGCGCAAGCATTCTTACGTAAAATGGAAATTTTGTAAGAATCACGTACATTTGAAAGCATAAAAACTCTTGAAGCAAATGACGTTACGGGATTGGTAAGGAGGCGGGTGGCGGAGGCTAAAGCGAGGGGGCGTAAGTTTTACAAAACTCCACGAGTCAAAAATGCAGCGAGCATGCAGCACCGTACAAATGTGCAGGATAAAAGTTTTCAGTTGAGGCAGTTCATACAAAAAAAAAGTTTAAATTGAATAAATTTATTGAGAAATATAAAAGTCAACGGCTAACTGACAAAGTTAATGTAATTTGTTACTAGCTACAAAGAAATTAATTTATAAGGATTTACAAATGAAATTTAAAGAAATCAATAATTAAAATTATTATGACTTAGATTGAAAAATGCCTCTTTGTACCAAATATGATGTTTTAAGTAGACTACTTTTAACGTTTGGTTTGGTATTTGTAACAATAAATAAATAAAAAAATGGCAGTAAGCTGTCCCACATAAGAAATAAGATCAAAACATTTTTTTGATTAATATTTGATTTAATAAAACTTTCAACAATTAAAATGGTCACCAGCTTTATACCTACATACTATTCGATAAAAACTCTTTTTTTTTGATAATATGATAGGGAAATGATAAACTAAACTTATGGGACAGCAAACTTTTACCTAACACAAAGGATTTCTTAAAAAATAAAATGAATACTGCAATTTCGAACTATTGTATTTCCAGCTTTGTCATTTTTTTATTAAGCAAACCAAAGTCACTATAAATATGAAATCTAACATATTTAAAACACAAAGATCTTATGGTTGTGATATTTGGTATGTGCGGTATTGTTTTTTATATTGCAGTTAAAAAATAACAGGATACCACCAAAAGTACTTTATATAAAAAGTACAAAATAATAATTTAAAAAATATTCAGTATATCATGTTTTTCTGTCAAAAGCTTTGATACACCTTCGGCTTGAGCATTAATTTAAATTATTCAAAACGTATTTACGCATCCGCAAGCCCGACCTTAAACAGATTAAAATATCTCAAGTCTCCTTTGATTACTTTGGATAGCAGTACAAAAGTAGGGTAATTTTACATGGTAAAGATACAACTGGAATGGCGGGCCGGTATAATCATCGTCGTTATTTAACGTTTCTGTTTATATTATGTTTGGAATGAACAAGTTTGTGCCTATATAAATGTTACTGCATTAATCTAACGTAAATGAAAAAGTCATTACATTTTATGTTTGGTCTGTAACGAAAGTTTTCTTCAGATGCTGGCGACATATCATCATGAAAACTTGGATCATGTCTAGAATAAAATTGCCATACTAATAAATACATATGAAAAACGAATCACATGTTTCGTTTGATACAATTGTTTGATGAATATTATTTTATTACTTAAATATTAAAACAAAACACATAGTTTTTATATCAATGCACCTCGTGATTTGTGATGTAATAAACAAACAAATGTCGAGTTTTACTTGTTTCAATATTAAAAACAAATATAAGCAAATGAAAAATCAATAGTTAAATTAATGTTTTCTCGTACAATGAATATTTATTGATAAAATATTGTATGTATAATCAATATCATATCGACAACAAAAATAGCAATAAATTCAACAAATATATTGTTTTGTTGTTATATAATTTATGTTATTTCAACGAAGCATATTATAAACTGATGTTCATTGATATACAAAGATATTAACATTTCGTTACTTTACTTTGAAAAGGTTCTAATTGACATTTTGGCTTAAAATGACTTTTTGATTGGAAAATGTTGTATTAGCCACATTCTACCATATACGTTGATTTCAGAAAAATATATTGTTCAATGTGGAAGTTAGCAGTACTTCGGAGCTCTATCCACAGATTTTTTTTTTCACAAATTTGTTTTACAAGATTCTATGAATCAATATAACTGCTTATTATCATTTCACAAAAAATACGTCCACATCACAGTTTTTTTGAAAAGGTTTTAACGTCATATCGAACATTTTTCGCTCAATGGTGGGTGTGTGTTTTACCCTTTACTTCTATTGTTCTACCGATGTGGTCATTGACGAAAGTTAGCTGAGTTCGTTCGAACATTCAAAGTATATATGTATTATTATTCTGTTGTATTATGATATTATTGTTAGCTCATATGGTTCAGCAAATCATGATAATATATAACATTAGTGAATATCTCAAAAATCAGAACATTATGTTTGATTAATTGGAAATACCTGATGAAACCTTTTTAAATAAACTACTGTTGTCAGGTCTAATTGAAGCTTTAGATATTTATTATTTTCTTCTATAATGGCTTCAGTTAAAATAAATTATATCAAAACCAATAAAATATTTATATATATAAATATATGCTAACTCACTAATAAAAAATACATTTTTCCTTCAAAATTCAAAATATGATCAGTCTAAACTTCAAACGCTCGTATCTCAAAACATGGCCAAGTCAATTAGAACCTTTTCAAAGTAAGGTAATGATTTTGTATCCAGATTTTTTCGAAATATTTATACAGTATTCCAAGTTTATGCGAAAGATATGTTCAAATTACTTAAGACAAACATATCATAAATACTTCAAAGACAATACTGAAATAATCGATATTTGATATGGAACTTTACAGTAATTGAATAGTGAAACTTCTGACTCTAAGCAAAGCTTTTACCGCTAGGTTTTAGACTAAAAATATGATAATATGAGCCTGTGGTAGTTTTAAAAGCGGTATTTAAACTGTTATGGTAATATTAAAATTTACTTTTTAAATGATTTACGTAATGTCATAACATATATTTATTAAACTTCACCACTTCTGCAAAGAAATATTAAAGTTTCTTACTTCTGACACAGATATCTCGCAAAAGCTTGATTCGGATTTCTTTAGAATACATTCTACAAATTTTGGCGAGTCAAATAATTTCATCGTTGGCAAAAATTAAATGAGTCAAGGCAGCAGCTCTAATTAAAAACAGGCTTAGTTTGCTTTTCAAAGAATACAAAGTTAACCATCTGTCAGTAAAGTATTCTCTTTCGCAATCATTGTAGTGTGTAAAATTAATAATATGTATTTAACTCATTAAACAAAAGTAAACTTTTATATTATTGTCAAACAAGATATTGCTATACTTTAAGTTAATTTTAAATAACAGTATACAAATTGACTTTAAACAATTTGTTAACGTAAATTGTAATCATTTGTATTGCTATAAATAATATTTATTTATTGTTTTGATAGAATTCAATACAAGATAACTTCTGAGCATTAAATTTGTTATTAAATCCCTTACGATTTTCATTTACATTGTGATTTATATGTATACTTTGAGACTAAATCGCGTGAAAGTAATAATACAGATATATGTATTTTTCTGTAAACATCTATATATGTAGTGTCATGTGATTTGCCCTGTTTGTATAAGTATATGTCCAATGAAAACGTAACAAATATCTGGGTGTGCAGTTTTGCGCTAACTGGGCGATCGAAATAATGTTTGAACTTTACAATGTGATGGTTTAGAACCTACATGAAAATGTGAATACAGTGATTTTTCTTTACTGTCTTTCAAATTACTTTTTATTCTGTAAGTATTTCAATTCGTAATACTCTCCGTTAATGGCATACAAAAATCAGTCTCGCGTGCGAAGTGGAGAAACGATATATGTATTTTAAATTTTTAAATTAATAATTGAGTGTGTCACCTGGAAAAGGTTGTCACCAACAAAATTGTCTAAGTTGATTGTTCATAGAAAAATCGTTTCACTGGAGCTTACGAACGGTTTTAGTATAAAAATTAATTCATGGATTATTATTCATGGCGTCACTGTCACGGAGATATTCAATAGAAAAACGTTGAAAAATTCTCCAGAGAAATGATTTTACATTGAAAAGTCTACTTAGACCTTTGTTGCTGATAGCCCTTTTCAGGTGACATTTCGATTATTAAATAATTAGTTTTTATATTTTTAGAAATGCTGGTAAAAGTTTATAATTATATTATTGCGTTGTGGTCTCAATGCCACACCTTAACCAATATTGTTTTTTAGTTTTACATTTTATGATAGTATGTCTTGTTTGTTGTTAAATTGATGAAAAGCACTTCAAACACAAGCTCTCTCTACCTTTCAAAATTATTGTAATATTTTTGGCTTAGCCTAATCAATAATATTTGAAATTGTAAATTGAGTTGTATGGAAACAATTTGTGGGATATGGTGACAGATATATCAATATTATCCATACTTAAGTAACTGTTGATTCAACATAACAAACTTCACCATTTTATTCGACTACATTAATAAGTTGATTTACTGAAACGCTTAAGTCTGTTGATATTTATTTGTTTGTGTATCTTGCAAGATGAAATAATGAAGTTCGGCAAGTTAACAGCATTAATATCAAAGAAAACCAAAACCAACACATGAGCAAAGTCGACGCCAACTTTAATAATTTACGAAGGGCTTTGATAAATTTCAACGAAGGCCCTTCCTTCACAATGGCAAACGCACAAGAAATACAAAGTTTCCCTACAACAACCATAATCTGAAAACTACTAGACCCTTTCTTTATCAACTTCATCTGACAGATAGATATATTTTGAAATTAGTTTTGTTATTGAATCATATTCATGTCAAAACATTCCTAGAACATAATAATAAAGTTTAAAAGAATTTCGAAAACCTTTTAGATCACCAAATTGTATTTCAAACTACAGGGTGTAATCACAATATATACACTATCATAAACTTTATCCTTACTGAAATATTTTACATGATTTATATTATAATATTTTCCAAATAGATTCGATGTCTTCAAAGTATTTACGGTGAATCAAATAAATTTACAATTCCCCCACTTTTTAACAAGGTACATTTAATTTAGAATTTCTCGTCACCTATTTTATTTGTTGACTTTTTAATTTATATATGGTCAAATTACTTCTCAAAGGGCGTCTGCGTGGCATTGCTTGTTTGGTTGAAGTCAATAACTTGAAATATGGTAAATTTTATAAATATCTTATTTCAGCCTACTTGAGACAATTTTAATATTAAATACCAATTGTCTGCGACCTTGATTTCTTTTACGGTTTCCATCTCACCTAATGACACGATAATTGTTACTTAATTAAAGCAGTTAATTTAAGATTTAATCAATCTACGTCCTCTAAAATGTGCTTATTACAATTAAAAGTTTCCACAAGAACAAATTGGCATTAAGAATCGGAAACCAAAACAACTGATTTTCGACTTGACTCTCCAAACCTTATTTTAAATGGTAATAATGAAATTTTTAACTAATCTCTGTGTAAATGAAAATATACATTGTGCATCACTCGCAGCGCATAGTATTGACAAGAAGATAGAAGGTGGTTTATTTAATTTATATTGCAGATATTTGAAGGTATCATGCATGGTTAATATTAAAATAAGTAATTGTGAACTTTTCTCTAATAAAAGAATAGCAACATCATATTAATGTTTTTTTAAGTTAACTACAAATATTTACACTAACATGGATATTTCGATAAATACCTTGAGACGTGATACTAGCTAATTCTTGTTTTACCTATATAAATTAAAAAATATTCAAAATGAAATTTTGTTTACTGACGCTCCTGTATAAGCAGGGAACGGGGTGCTATCTTTCCTTTACACTTTCAAGAATGAAATATATCCAAGAGTATGTAATAGACCGGTGCTTCAAACGTGTTTATCTACGCCATAAGACGGTAATGGTAAACGACACTTCGTATAGAATTCTTTTGCTAAATTGGAAATGTTTTCAAAGAAACTAACGAAAATTCACTGAACCATTCAATTGAATGCAAGATTTTTGCTTCATTTACCAAAAAACGTTGATCATAACCAAAACCTTTAAAATATTTCGATGTTGGGTCAATTTAATATTAACAACATTTTCTTATTTAATATTTATATTTTATTTCATATCCTATATCCTCTTTTAATGTAGACCATATGGACTCTTAATAGAGCAACTCAACTGAAGTTGTTTTCTGTATTAAGAGAAGTGAAATATTGGAACGTTGGGTTGAGAAAAGTTAATTACTTCCTCTACTCCTACTCCATTTTTAAAATAAGTCAGAGGGTGTGTGAAAAGGGATGAAAACATCGCAGACATCCATGCCTCTGAACAGTAATTACCAATCAATCGATTTAAATATTAATATATGATAAGACTTATCAGGCTGACCCATTTAAACCCATGACCCCTAAAACGACGAAAGCTCAGGCATGATGTTCAATCATATTCTTTTTTTAATCGAAGCATGAAATTTCTCGGTCAGTTATTAAAAGTTATTTTAAACTCATTAAGTTCTTTTCATTCCATGAATTATTAAACTTCGAAGTATTTTTTGTGCTTACTGTAAGTTAAAGAACAGCAATGTAAATTGACTAGAAAATTTTCTATCGAAATGTTTTATATACCGAACAGGTTTTCGTCGAAGGAAGCAATATGGAAAGTATACCTTAATAGTAAAGGAAAACTGTTTGAACAAGAAAGCGTAAGACTGCACTAAGTGTTTCGTTCCATTAAAGAGACGGGAATTTTCATATAGCTTTCCGGTAGATATCGCAGTTTGAAGGTGCTTAAATCCATTACATGATGCTGGTAAAATATTTAAACGAAATTCGCAAGTGTACTGCAGTTGAGTATTTTTTGAAACTATTTGTTGAAATCCTTGTATGTTTCATTTGTTCTATTGATTTTTTTTAAATAATCGAAACATTCTTCAAAATTTTTAATAAACAACACTAGCAGAGTCAAATAATAATTTCTTTTTTCAATGCTTACATCAGAATAAAATATTCATTGCTATATACTATCGATCGAAATTTACGTATAAAACTGAATCCAGAAGCATTGCTAATAGCAACTATTTCTCAATTATCTTTGGTCTAGTATCCCCATACATATTTTCAAATGTCATGTTCAATAATTTGAAATAAAAACAGTGTGTTAAAAGAACTTCTACAAACAAAACAAAAGTAAGCGTGAAATTATTTTGACAGTTGGTGTGTAGTTAAAATTGACGTGAAGAATAATTCTATATTATTTTTTTCTAAGCTTAGAAGTATTTATTTTATAACTCGTTTAAAATACTGTTTGTAGAATGTAAAATATTATATGACATTAAATTTGTTTCACCAAATATTTCGCATAAGATTGTAAGTATTTGTTTTTAATTTAAACACCTTCTGTTGACTCTCATCCGTATTTTGTGATAATCATTTTTTGGTATTTAATTAATTTATAAATAAAATATATCATGAGACAAATGATTTAGATAAGGATGTCTAATGCGCAATCTTTCTTATAGTGTGTAATATAAATATAAACATGTCACTTATAATTATTATTCTAAGAAGGCTAACTAAAAGACGAACATAATAATGTGAAGATTTTCTAGATGATTTATTTTATATGATGATATATCATTTGACATTGTCTGCAAACGAAAAATTGTAATTTTATAACTCACACTAAACTTATAAAACCAATTTTAACATGTAAATAGTAAATGGTATCGAATCTATCTACTTAAAAAAGTTCCTTTTCAACAAAAATGTAAATTTTTAATGTTCGTTTTCATGTTTCAATTTAATGATAGAAAACACAGTTAACTATACTTATAAAAATTTTTAATGTAAACGAAACTTTTCACTTTGTTATAATTAATCTGATGTCAACTTAGAATGGAGTTGTCTTTTTAAATATGCCAGGGTGTTTATAGCCCGCTATAATTATCATTTTCCCTACTTAACTAATTACTTCAATACAGGCCACAAAGAGTTTTTAAGTACACCATTAAAGTTTTAAAGCAGACAGTCACGAATTTCCCGGTGAACGTCACAAATAAAAAGATGGCTGTCAATCACAGTAAGAAAATCCACCTTTAAAGTATTATTTTATAATTTTCATATATATTTTGCATTCTGACTTAATTTTGGAAGCCCACTGTTAGATGCAAGTCATTCCAATATCAATATTCTTAATTTAAGACTGGTTTTTATTATTAATAATATCGATAAGATTTTTATAAATAACATAATATCATTTAACAATTGGTAATTTTGGGATATAATTCATCAAAAATAACAATATTAGATTCGCATTTTTTGCGGACAGAAGTGAAGAAAAATAATGATTAAATATTGAATATCTGCTACACAATAGCCAATTTTAACCATTACTATAATATTGAGGTGGTTTGGGCACGTCTTGATGATGCCGTTTAAGAGCGTGACACTTCGTTTTCATTTATGGCAACCCCGGATTTCACCTTCCTGGTCGTCCTTGGCTAACTATCTAACATTGCTACACTAACAACCTGTGTGCTGTTGGAATATCACTGTTTAAGATAAAGTTTGAAGGAGTTGTCATGACACTCTTTTTCTAGTCACAGTAATTGGTAGTATGAAATCGTAACAACTTTATATAAGTATAATATTACAAAAAAAATCTTTTTTAACATTGTAACTTTATTCCTATGCATTCTTTGTTTTTATTATTACAGTTTTCAGTTCAGAATTTTGTCTAATCCTTTCGTTTTTTTTGCGAGATATCATAAAATTTACTCAACATATAATATACAGTTGTTCATTCATTGTTTGGAATCCTCTTTATATTTGAAATGGGTACGGTTCTTATGGAATTCGGTATTGCCCGAGAAAATTATTTCATATAAAATAACCAATTATACTCCGAATTACGACGCACAGCGCACAGAAATAACAAAGTCATCAAGTGAAACCATCCTTTGGTTCAGTTTAACGGCCGTGCCAGCATTTTCAATTATTTGATTCGACACGCTCCACTGAATAATTCGGCATTACCGTCAAACCATCGGGCAGAATCGAGATTTCCTCCGCTCATGCCCGTATGCGTATCGGGTGCGGTTTACAGGGCGGAAATTAGAGTGGGCGGGGGCGGTGTGTTTTATTACGCCGACCGCCGCAAGCGTTCTTCGGTACAAATTACGCGGCGTGATAGCCGCTGGCCGAGCTTAGCCGCCCTACAATAATTCCTCCTACAACCGTCCACCAATATGCCGCTTTTCCTTGTCCATCTTCATCATCCTCCTACATAATACCATTCACTTGAATAATAATCAGCCACGAACACTCAACACACTTTGATTCAAAATAATATCAAAAACACATAATGCTTGATGATTATTCTAAGAGTAGAAGAAGTTTACGAAAAAACTCTGAACGTACGCTATAGCGGTGTAAAATCAGATTGACCAACTAGAGTGGCCCATGATTGAGAACTATAGGCATTAATATCACAAAATTTCTCAACGACCTCCCATCTTCTTTTTTAAATTGAATAAACACGATCCCTTGCAACGAAAATGACTTTCCTCGGGATGCTTCCTTACGTATTACATGTGCATGTGTGTATGTGTGTATGCGTTTGTATATATATTTATATGTGGGTGGGTGCGGTATGCGGGGAGGTATATTTATATGAATGCAAATAGTGCCTATGTGAATTGGCTTCACTGTGGATTGCTTATCTCTGCAGCTATCACGCCCTTCTATCTGCAACGATGGAAGTGAAACAAAAAAATTAACATTAGAGATGAAGGAGACTCAAACATCTATAACGCCTACGCGCATTAGGACTTAACGCTCTATCAAGTTGATATCCAAAAAAGTCACAAAATTTGTTTCGTAAAATATGTTACTACGACGTTTTTAGAGTGAAAATTTAATGTTATAACAAAATTCTGGTTCCATTAATAGTAATGCTGTTTATTTATTTCTCTATGTAAATTCCAACACAACAGTATATTCATTACTTCAAAAGAGTCAATATATTATTGCCTCAAGTGTATGGAAATATTCCAGAAATTGGTTAAATGTAATCTGCGTCTTACGCATGTTTAATTAAGGCAGATCTTTTGATTATAATATCAAAATTTCGCTTCAAAGGTATGTAGCAGCGTTCAAAATAAACAAGTGCTAATTTCGTTTTTTTATTATTTTTGTAGGCACAGAAACGTAGGTACATATTTTATTTCACCCCAGTTTTAATTTCGCTAATGAGATGGATAAAAGTGAAGCATACCAAAAAGTCTTTTATATGTTTATTATCATTGGTTACTTTATTGTTTCCATTTGAAGAATACTGGTTTCTGTAAAAGAATTTGAGCTTTTATAAAGATTAAAGAAATTCACTTTCTATTTTTTATTATTTTTCTTCCACTAATTAACATTAACAACTGTGGAAGTAATTTTTATTTTCTAACTGTTTTACAAAATATATTTATATTTTTTGAACGTAATTAAATGTTTATTTTCATTGAAATATATGTTATTATATTGTCTATCCAATATAATTCTTGAAAATCATCTCGTCTTAAATACAAAAATTATTTAATAAATTATTTAAAAATGGTATCAATGAATATTTTTACTATTTTATTTCCAGCTGCTTTCGTTAATTTAACATTATTTTCTCTTTACACGCTTACTGTTAAGATGGTTGAAATAATAAAAATATAATAATTTCAATAGTTCGTAGTACCTAAGATACATAAAGCTTTGTTACAACAGCTACGATTTTTAATATATTTTACTTAATTTTTTTTTATATTTAAAATATAGTTTTTAATAGTCCACAAGGTTTCTAGACCACCGCAGCATTTCTTTATTAGCTTCCTTCTTGAGGCTTGAGGAGAATTTAGACCTAAGCCAGTTTTTTAAAGCTTAGTGTTCTTTACCCTATTACCCTATTACCCTATTATACCCTATCATATCTTACTTATTAAAAATTGTAAATATATTTTTGTTTTAGTTTCTCTAGTAATCGTTACTTCTCCGAATACATTTGTTGACTTAAATGTTGTTCAACACTTTCTTCTCCACGTGATCAACATTTGGCTTATTATTTCTATGCCAACGGTTTTCAAACTAGGAGGCACACGCTTTATGGGGGCGCATCTAACTCAAACAGGGCACAGAAAGTAACACCTTTTAATTTCTCATTGTTTCGTATAAGAAATTTGTATAAAACATACTGCAACCATTTTTCCAGCTTGAAAATGATTGTATTATTTGATAAGATAAAGGTGGTGGCATTTTTTATTTTTGAATATTTGACGTAGTGCTTGAAAATCATTAACACTATGCTATAATCATGAGAGCCATGCGGAAAAATTACCCAAATAACGATAAAAAGGCAGGCCTAAGTCGTGGCTTTACCTAAACGCGCAAGCCAAGTCTTGATAAAAATTCGAAGAGTGATAAGAATCACAGTACAAACATTTAGATGTGATGTGTTACATTTTTTGCTGGACTCATCTGGACGCGAACACTCTTAGCAAAAAAAATATTTTATGTAGTATTTTAGGTTATACCTAATTTTACTCTGTTTCATTGTTTCAATAAATTTTTTTCAAAAGTTACTTAAGGCATACTTATTTGTATTTCAAGAACGTCCTTGAAACGAAATCACAGAGGGTTTATAAATATGCATATTTTATATTGTTATCTGAGTGGTTACGCACATACGGCGTACTGCGCACGCACAATATAGTGTGAATTTTAAACTTTGTCGAACGCCAGTAGAAGTCAGTCGTACGGGCTGGTAAAACGGACGCTAAACAAAACTGGCGGCAGTAAAACACACCTGACGGCGAATATGTCAACGTCCGCCCGTCGCCGCCGCAGACCCGCGCCCCATGCTGCCCCTGCTTTTATTTCCGGAGGTCTTTACGGTATTTGGAACACGCTTTATTACATGGCATGATAATGCGAATCTATTTTAATGTCGGGTGGACATGGCGTATCGCATTGTTGTGACAAGGGCGCCAGGTTTTGGGGCGGACGCTGATTTGACTTTTCTGATATGATCCAGTACCTGTTGATAGTGCCCGCCGTCTACAGCAAAACGTATATAATTCAATATAGTATGATCTCCCTAGAAATCACAGTATGTGATTCAAAACCGTGAGCTGTTATTTTTTAAATTTTCACTACATAAGTAAGTCTATAATGATATGTACTGATTTTTAAAAATAAAGCACATTTTTAGTTCTCATTTTAATTTTTGATCAGAAAGACGTTAAATGTTCCTATTATTTAAAACAAAACATACTCTTTGAACGAAACAGATTATTCTCATACATTAAAATCGTGGAATAGAAACAGATTATTCTTATTTTATTGTTTGTTGAATAAAACAAATTTGCGATATTATCATCAAAAGATATTATATTTGTTGATAAATGATACACATATATAAATACTCGACGAGACATTTCAATGTGTTTACCGAAGAATAGAAAAAATCCTGCATCAAATTGCAATAAAAATCGTATACTACAAAAACCATGTCATCTGTTTGAATAATTCCATGTTAATTAACCATACTCACGTTTGCTTTATTTCCTCAAAAAGTTGTTTTTGTAACACGGGCCACTTCTCTTGTTTTACAGTAGCCAATTAAATGTGAAACTCTATTTCCTGAAACACTATGCTTAAAACTAAGCGTGACTAATGACTGCTGACCACTAATATTACACTTAACATTACCTTCATTTAGTTGAGAAACATTCTGTATTCATTGTTCTTACATTGTGTTTTCAACAGATTACACTCAGATTCAGTCAAAAAAGCTTGTCTCTTAATTCAGTACGAAGAGCTTTTCATCACATAAAAACTATTCGATTATTATATAATATGGCGAAATAGTAAAAAAAAAGTTTTTGAAAGTTCAATATTATTTTTGGACCATCGTTATCTTTTGTCAGAAACGCGACTATAAATATTATTAAAGACAACGTTAACGACAAATTACACATTTTATTGATTTGCTTTATGCAGATCACACTTAGCCATCTTCATTTTAAAATCAATTTCAGAAAATTGTAAAATAACACAACTCATTGATGATTTTCAACACTACGAGTATTAGTTATTATTTTTTTGCATTTGTTTCGAACAACTCTGACATATGCGTTATAAAAGGTAATTTTTTGAACCACTTTTATTAAGATTTAACATCAATTTAAAAAGATTATTGTATTTAAATTATTTTCATTATAAAGTGAAATAAACAACATATTTTAATATTTAATTTGATCTGCACCGAATTCAATAGTTGGATCATCCTTAGTGATTGTACGTAAATTGAAAATAACAATACAGCCAGAAAGCTAATTTTGAAACAGTAAAAAAATAGTATTAAACGTAATTTACGTTTTTTTAATATCTGACATAGTTACGAAAGAATAAAATATTCCTTTTTTTTTGCTATAACTTTCCAGAGAATTATTTTCCCTCCCTAAATGATGTTGTACTTTATAACTTTTGTTCGAAATTTTTAATAATTTTTTGTACTAAAATTTTCCGAGAATTTTCAAAATGCGTTTGCCTTCTTTGTCAAAAAGTCATGATAAAATTTATGCTTTTTTCATTGTCAAAGTTACATCATAAAAACGAAACATAAATATATGAAAAGCTTTCATATATTTTATGTAAGATATCAAAAAAGTTGAAGAGATAGAAGGTTCTTTTACAAGAATGCATGACATAATAATAAATTAAGAGTTTATTATCAAACATAACAAAGCCCATATAAATAAAAAGAAATAGCAATAATAAGTGGTGTCATAAAGTTTTATATAGAAAAAGCGATTTTCGTGTTCATTTATGGATTTATACAGTACCTTTTTAATTCATAATTACTTACAGTAATTTTATTATTTTAAGATATTGATGAAGCTTGTTTGATGGAATTTCAATATTAAATTTGATGGTATATAATGCATAATTCTTTCTATCTTGGACAGGTAAAATGACAACATTATTAAATTGGACAGTAAGTCCCTTGAAAAGAAATAATCTAGTTGAATGAAGATGGAACCAGATGCAGACAGAGAAAGTTCTCTTCGTTTCTTTGTTCTTATAGAAATATTTGATGGGTAACATTTTCGATATGTTATGCTAAGATTATTTTTAATTGGTATCACTGTATCACTATATAATATTGATTTCAATTGATTTATATAAATTTCAATATAAATGTAACAACATGGTAAAGAAATTTTAAAGTTATGATCATGAAATAAAGACAAATATAATTAAATAATTACAAATCACGAATTTATATTAACATTCAATGTTTTTAAATGTATTGTATTTCAATCTGCTAACAAGTAAGACATAGTCCATATTTATACAAGATTTAATAATCAATTATTGCAACTCAAGAAAATATCAATTCTGATAAAGACACAACGTAAAATAACGTAATCAAAACAATTTCTAAAGTATAATTAAATGAAGTGATCGAGAGATTCTGAAACTTTTTGTCAGTCTCTCGCACTTCTTTTAAACGTAGGTGCGTTTTCTGTGCTTAATACGGCTGTACAGGGAGAAGCTATCTTAAATAAATCACCTGTACATATTAATAACATGCCTGAATGTGCACATCTAATGTTATAGACAACGATCTTATCTCAGTCCGTGTATAAAAGCTTATCCTGTATCTACAGACTGTGTTTGTATACTTAGTCACAAGTAATCCGCACAATCGATTTAATTGATTTGTTTTCAACGGAGTCGGAAGGCCGGATAATCACATCAACACGGCGATTAGTTTCCTTCTCGATTACTCAAGCTCGACTTGGTTAATTGCGCATTACAAAATTAATTCTTTCCCATTTTTCACGAAGTAGCTTTTGGGTTCATTTTAAAATCTTATGAAACATATAAAAGCACCCTTCTTACTACATAAAATAAAACAAAGTTTCTTTTAACAGAAAAATATAAATGACTTAATTAATTATAATTTTAAAATTAAACGAGTTTTTGCTGCAAAGCATCTCAATGCTAATGAACATTCTATTGCATGGTCAAGGCTTCGAATCTCCCAAGGAAACGTTTACCAATTTTCAATAGATTTATTGATTTTATACATGAACTTTAGTGATGTTTCAATGCTTTACAACACATTCCCACTGTCTTATTTTTTATAATAGAGAGAGACGAAGCTATTTACTACTACTGCTTTCTTTAATCCGATTCTTTTTATATATATTTTAAAAAATTGAGAAGTTGAGTTACTTATTTGCAACAAGTTCTTAAAAAACAACGTATATTTAGATGCTACAGCAGTCCATATGCTTGCAGGATTTTTTTATCTCGTGCTTATATCGATTAACTAAAATATTATTTGACACACCCTGGTTTTTTTGTTAAGTTTAAGTTTCATTAGTGTCCATAACTGAAATCGCCCAACGGTAACGACAATAATTCGGAGAATCGAACGACTCTTGTTGCCAAGCCGTTCAATAGCCAGCGGGCACGTCCGCTGGACGAATCCATTTTTGACGGAAACGGGTAGCTCCGACGATGCAGGGAAATTTTTTAATTGTATATGTGCACAGTCGATTACTATCTGTCGAGCCGGCCGAGTTGCCGGCCTCGTGGCGGCGCAGGTGACGATGTGAATTGGTTGTGTTTGTTTTGACATTGGCCGTAATTTAAAATCGTTTGTCGTGTCATTTGTATTATAACTTAAAGTAAATTCAGTTGCTAAGTAAATGTAAATGTAGAATCAATTTTATATGTTAGGAATAGTATTTTTGTGTATTGTAAGCCACTGCATCTTCCATTAAAAATAAATAAGTGTTGAATCATATTTGAAATGGTGTTTGCTTGAGACCACAGCCCTTCCAGGACGTTCGATAACCAGCCAGTCGCCTCTCTTCGATCCGGGTCTTCTCATATTATTGTCGGATTTATCTCGTGTGAGTTAAAAAAATCAAAATATTTTGCGTATTATAATTATTACAACATAATCAATCATTATTAAGTATTTAAACGTCTTTATTATCAACATTCATTTTATAGTATAGCACTAATGATACGACTCCCTTTTAGTATACCCGCAACGCCCGCAACATTCAATTATGTTTAATGCTTTTGATACGCTTAGTTGGAAAACTATTATATTATCCGTAGAGAATACTCAGCTATCGGCAAGCACTTGGATTTATAAGTATATAACAGATCTGTAAATGCATTATTGCGAAAAATTGAAACGTGGACGATATGCCATTAGTGCTACTCTTTGTGAACACTAATCCTTTGAGCTGAATCCATTCGAAGTTACAAAAGGTAAAAATCGAGAGAATTCTTTAACAATAACCGGCAGTCTTACCGCTAGAGAGACTGCATCCCAATGCCCGCTTGACCGTTGCTAAATTGCAGCGAAATGAAATTATTAAGGAGTACGATTTTCCGGACGAAGGGGCATCAAGGGAAAATGGCATCGGTTGGCAACGTATATAAAACCTTTAAAATCCTTTTATGACGGGGGCTTTGTCTTGGATATTTTCTGTACATGCTCATTTATCGACGTCCCAGAGGTAGGAAAGGTAATACATTATGTATCCTAGAAAATTGAATTCATATTAATTTTTATCTATGCAAAATGCATCAATAAAAAATTATAACTACATTTCACCGAAAGAAATACAATTTTTATATAACATGAAATAATAATTATAAATAAATAATGGTGTCTTGACAGTTGCGTTGACGTAAAAAATTTGAATCATTTTAATTTCACAATGATGAAAACTTTTTTTAAGAGAACTGGGTGTTGTAAAATTGCTCAACTTCACTTTTTTCGGAGTAGGTGAGGATATACAGGTAGTGTTAAGAAAAGACCCCTAGTGAGTTTATCGCTATTAATCAAGCTATTGACCAAGCATTCGGGTAGGACGAGAACTTTCCCGGTTTATGTAAATATTTCACATATGAAATATGTATTCTTTACAAAACTAATATGTTGTGTAAAGAACGTCAACTTTATTGGTTTACTCAAAAAATAAATAGTAATATCTTAAATACATATATAATCATTGTTATAAAATAAACATACATATTTATACATGTTCTTAAAAGCTTTGAACTAAATATTAAATTTTATAATTAAATATGAAAAATGAAGGTTATAAGAAGACTCAACCTCAACATGACATGTAAATGTAATTATTGAACAACCTGCATTTTGTAAAAAAGATTTACAGAAATTTTATCGTTGAAATATTTTTCAATACAATCGAAAAATATCCACGGTTCACTTACTCACCCTAGGACAGCTTCATTACTTTAAATCCAACTGCTCATATTTACATAACGCAATAAAATTGGATTATTTATTTGTCAAAATGTACTACAATTTAGTCTGATACAATTTACTATGTTAAAGTATATTATTTGTAATGATTCTGATGAACAGAGCAGATACCATTATTTTGTTCTTAGAATTACTAAAATTACTAAGTGAAGTGTGATAAATTCTATAGTTACTATATTGCAAACTTAATGAAACTATTAACACGTTAAATTTTCGTCTTTCGGTGACAGATAGTTAAATTAGAAATAAAGGTTTCAATGCAGTATATTTCAAAAGTAATCGCATATTTGTAACTTAACAAAAGTTCATCAGTAAAATTAAATAATAATCTTGTCGTCACTATTTATAAGTATTAATATTAAACACCAAGTGAGACTGCCACCTATCAACATTAGCCTAACACGCATACACACACCCACTCTGTGTCACGCATCATCATACACAAGCGCAGTCTTGAACAATTGTCTAAGTCAGGAGCTTGCAACCATTGGAGAACTCATACTGAATGTGTCATTGGGTGAGTTTTAGAGTTCTAAGGGGGGAATCTCTGACGTGTATTTTTTTCGATAATACATATTTGCATATATGGAATGCACCTTTTGAGTTAGAGTGAGACTATCTTGGGAAGGGGGAGTTATATTCTGAACTTTGGTAAAAGAGGGGATGTAGCAAAAAAGGTTGAAAATTCCTGGTCTTACATTAAAAACAAATTGTTTTTATTTAAAATTTTCTCATATAAATTCAATGTTTATACTTATACCGGCTGAAAATAAAATATACAGTTTTTATAACGATATTTTCAGATTTGATATTTCGAATAATTTTCATGGAATAGTAAATTTTTTATTACCGCGCATACACGTGGCTTAAAACGATCTTTTCATTACGTATTATTAAAGAATGTTTTTACAGGCTTGGTTTGTATACAAATTTAATACTTTATATATAGCCCGAAAAAGTGCCTTTTAATCAATAAAACGTAACTTCTATTGCGCTGTAGCCTGTTTGGAAATGTTTATTTGATGTAAATATGCCAATAGCACTGTAATAAAACACCTTAAAGTGGCAAAGAACATTAATTAAACAATGCTGGCTCATACAAATGGAGCAAAGAAATACAATGTTATTGAGGCAAGGGTATCATTAACTCAACCTGTCCGGCGATGCCAATTACAATAAATTATTATTATTCAACTATAATTACCAAGAGCTTCCTACACCAAACAAAAAGAAAGCCTATGGAAAAGAAAAAAAACAATTCTAATAAATACATAGATAAGCAGAACTATTGGGGATGGAAGGTATAATATATATTATCATAAACAATAAAATGAAAAAAAATATTTTTAATTTTTATATTACCATGTCCGCTCCCAATGAAGAGAATATGGACTCTTAATGGAGGTATCTTAACCAAATTTTTCTACGAGAACTGCATGTTATTCATATGCTCAATTTATCTTTTTAAAAGAGAGTAGGGATAGAATAATAGGGCTAGTACAGGAGTAGTGGTTAGCTTATCGCTCTTGCTACGCCCCGTTTTAGGATCGGATGGGTAGGAGGGAATTTTCGGACATCACAAACATACGTGCCTAAGAAAAGAAATCCATAAATTGATTGAAAAATCAATTTACGAGACTGTCTGTAATGAGATTTGAGCCCGAGACGTCTGTAACCATAACAAACAACATTGACCACTGCACCATGGACTGGCTTTTAATTCATTGAATAACTCAGTAATCAAGAAGCGATGCCAAATTTTACAGTTTTTGTAACAATCACCCAACGACAGAACAGCAATTGATTATGCTTGAAAATAGCTTAAAAATAAATAACAGTTCATCAATTTTACGATGCTTTATTTGTATGACGAATAAATAGTATTATAGTGTATTTGTAAAAATATATCTACATATTTTCTAATGCCTCTTATTATTTTTATCTACATTTTCAAGCTTGAAGATTAATTCAGAAGATTTTAAAATAAAAGAAAATGAGGATATCAAAAAGGGATGCGTTCACATGTATTAATTTCAATCACAAATATCTGATTATGTACTTTTTTGATCGTTTCTTCAATCAAAAGTACAAAACTATTAATTTATATCACCATAGTTAAGAGTTATATATTAATTGGCTTTACGGCAAACTCTTCATTTCAAAAATCAGTCGATATATGTAATATTTATTTCGTTTTTATTAAGACTCATATACGGTAGATTACTTTTCAAGTGACACTACCTCGATTGAAAAAAAAACGTACACCATTCTCTATTTTCACCTATCACGGTTCGTTTATTATTCATCATAAATATGAAGGATACTTTAAAATGAATACGTCTGCCAACAAAGTGAAGTGGCGCAAATATTGACTAAAACAGGTTGCCATAAAATCTATGAAGTAACATACGGAATATTAAAAGCCGCCTCGTAAACTTTATTGGCTTATAGACATGCAAAATAAAAATATCTAACGCATACATAAAAGCTAACAACTTGATTACAAACACAATTTTAGAATTGGTATCGTAATAAAATGATACGTCATAATCCTTAAGATAATTGTATCGACTTAACGGCAGAATACATATTAGAAAACCGTTATATTTTCATCCCAAGCCCATGTTTATTTAGAATGAAGTCAAAGATATTTTTAAATATAAAATGTATTTATTAGTATATATCACTTTTGCGAATCAATAAGTGTCATAATGTTTGCTTCCATAAGAAACTGGAATTAAATTGTCTATGCTTAACGGAATTGCAATGAAAAAAGATTACTAAGACGAATCCGTTATCTGGATTGAAATCCAAGGATTTTTCATCATTTTACTGGTTTTGCTATTAATATTTATTTAAAAACAGTCATAACTATTGATATTTTAAACGTTATTTCTAATAACTTGAGAGATTCGACTCGACAGGGCGTCAACACACTTTGACTGCCCCAGGTTGTCAGAGGCCACTGGAGAAGCTCCGACTTAACTCCGGCGTGCTGATGAGGATGAAGATTTTCAGGTTCCTTCGTCTTTCATTAAAACCTGCCCTTCAGTTAACTTTCTCTTTATTTACAGTTAGTTTATAATAATAAATTCCTCCGTGGCAGTAATAGTTACAAAAACACAGTTTAAAATGCACAATTTGAATTTAAAAACGTGGCAAGTGGTTTTACAATAGGTCGGAATTTGACCCTCAGCTGTTGTCTGGCCTTACCAACAACGTTCAGCTCCTCAGACCCGCCGAGTGCTCAGTGAACTTTTTTCTAGACCTCGCGCGCTTCAAAAAAAAAATCAAAAACTCTTTTAATTGCAAGTATTATTTAAAAAAAAAAAACAGTTCACGTTTTAACATAAAGTTCTACAAAATTCGATGACATTCGAGGTACACCAATGTATGAAGGTGTACAGTTATATCATTTTACGCTTGAATATGAGAGAATAAATAAGTCAGAGTTCTGTTGCTTTCATACAATATTACCGTTGGCAAGGTGATATGTAACTTAATTATTTTTTCGCATACCCAGGTTATTTTTTTTATTTATTCAATATAAATTGTAGGATTGATAATTTTAGTAAGGATAAGTTAAGGATAGTTATAATAAGTTAATGAAGACATTGTTATAAACTAGAAGCCATTGTGTGTATATTATTAACTCAAAGGTATTTAACTTGTAATTGACATTGCAAAATGAATACATTCTATATGTTACGAATCATACTGATAAATAATATCACATCATCTAAATTTTTATTAACGAAGCGAACCAAGGAACTTTTTAATTCATTTTAAAAACATCACAATTTGCTATTGTGAAAAGGTTTATGTCCATATAGGCACTAGCTAAATTTTTAATTCATGCATTTCAAATGTCAGCGTACTGCCTGCCGAGTGGATGGAAACTTTATCAGGCAACAATGTTAAGATCAGAGGCTTGCTTTCCAATTTAAGTATAGCATACAGTTAAGAAAAGACTTTCAGGTAGACACCTGCCCGTTGCTTGTAAGACACCTGGCGTGATAAATAATTGGCAGCCACTGAACTTTTCGTTTTCAAGTTTACAACTTTGTTAACTTGCTGATAGGCCTATTCAAAGATGTCTGTGTTGTAGACCATTTTGTAATTGCATAGTTGAAATATCGTGACCATTTTAGATACCTGATAATAGTTTGTTGCTTAAAAGAATGTTTAAACGCTTTTATTCAAGGACACTTATTAGAAAATAGCTGATAACGATTCAAAAAATGGTCTCGATTACAGATTTTTTTAATGATAATTTTTTTGGATGAAGTAAAACAATGTTTGAATGTAGATATTGTATATATCCAAAACATAATATTTTATGCATTCGTTTCTAAAATTACTACAAAAATCTTCAAAAAGATTACAATGCTCATCAAGCGTTAGTTTTTGGAATAATTTTACTATTGTCATTTGCCTTCTTACGCTATCGTGAATATTACAGAAGAAATGTACGCTACAGTGAAAGTCTAAAGAAATGAATAGTTTAAAAAACGAGCAATATATATTTACATAACTTATTTTGGACTTATTGAACTGTTGGTATCTGAATATTCTGCAATTTCATATGTTTTACATGAAACAACACAAATCCTTACATTGACTTTTACTTTTACCTTAACTTTAACCTAGTAAACATTCTGCAATTTATGTTTTCGTGTTTTAAGAAAACATATATTTCTTTAGCATAAGGCCTTAGTATCTTGGAAAGCTTAGCGGGGCGTGCAGCGGTGAGCGTCAGCAATCTGCGGGACGGAGCATAGCGTTCTCTCGCCGTTGAAGACAATTACATTTGTGTACACGCGTTCAAGATAGCCGCCACACGCCCTACCCGACAAAATGCGACCACGAACGTCCTAAGCTAAATTTAACGATTACACTCACTTATGCCACTTATTCTATCAAAATAAAAGGTCATATTATATTGTTGCAGATTGAATTGTGCGACAACGACAATGTCTTTTTTAATCCATAATGAGCCAGTAAACATTTGTAGACATAAATCAAAATGGTCTTAAATACTTATGAATCATAATAAATATCATGACATACATTTATTATTCTTTCGCGGCAGCAAAAAAATCGTTCACAAATGCTACGTCATTGAATTTTGGAACAAGTTGACCTAAAACAAAAAGAAAGGTTAATCGAATAACTTTTAATGTGCCAAAATTTAGTTACTTTTACAATTTCGTGTTTCATATATTTGCTGTTTTTATTTCTTTAAGAATTCTGTAATGAATAAGCTGAAAACAAAGTCAAACTCCTAGAATACTAATTCGCCGAAAATGAGGGATATTAATCAGAAATTGAAGTTTACCGATCGCATGCGTCGGTTTGTAACGCCACGTTATTTTTTTCTCGAAGTCCTTGATTCATAATTATTCGAAACAGCTAAGATTCAATAAACTTTGTGACTTTTCAGAAAAACCATTCACTATCTTGTTACCATAGTTTAAAATATTCGTACAAAATACATTATTTAAATAATTATTTGAGCAGAGAAGATATCAAATAAATACCATACTTAATCGGCCACGGTTTGCTTATTTGTGAAAGAAACATACAGAATAGGCATATTGTGTATAGGGAATTTTAAAGTAAGCGGTCTGTTTTTGGCTACAGGTATCAATTTTCTGTCAAATATGAATCAAATTGATTTGTAAGCTTATTTTTTTGACATACAAAGTGTTTAACTAAGCTTAAAATTTCCACTTTCAGTGTATGTCCTTGATGCTGCAATCAATTGCATTGATTAGTTTTCATTAAAGATAAACTCTAACAAAATTATTATTGAACCGTTATCATTTATTAACAATAGTTAATAATGTAAAAAAAAAGAATTATATTCACATACAAGAGTAAATCACGCAGTAATGTCATTTAAATAAACACGTGTTTGCTACTCTGTGGCTTATCGTAATGCTCAAATTAATCGTCGCGTTTCAATATAAAATATGACACAAACCTGGTATTAGTTAACTTATTTCTATTAAAAAAATAATATCTATGAAAAAAAAATTAGGTCACACGATTTGAATATTAAAAAAATATGGATATCTTATAAAACGATACAAACCTGATTTGTTTAAATTGTTTTTTGATAATTCTTAATAAACTATTTGAAATATTCTTGTGCTTAATACACAATATCAAAAGAGTTTTGAATTGCCTTTTTAATTAAGTCAACTCCTTGAATAAAATGGGCTGAGTATTCGTTCTCACGGAGTTGTTATTTTTTGCCTTATAATATTTCTTGGAATTTACCACCTTTTGCTTAGTTATCATTTTGAGGAATGAAAACTTTTTGTTTGGTTAATTAAATAAGTATTCAAGTCTTAACAACTTTAAGTTGAAATGTTTTTTAAGAAAATATTTACATTAACGTTTCATTTAATTTTATTGTAGCAGAAGAAATATTTATTCTGATCTATTATTAAAATAAATGATAATTATATAGCTACACAATGACTATTATTCTATAATTACAAGCAAATAGCATTCTCAAAGAAAATTTGAAAAGAAAATTTACTTAAACGTAGACATTATTGATAAATTTTATCGTCAAAAATATTTATAAAGTTTTCAAAGCATATCTCTTAAGATCTTGTTTGACGATAAGAAGGTTTCAGTTTAAGCCTTGGTAAAGACAGTAACAAATATTAAAATTTTTACATTATTCTCGTTCATCTCTGGTAACATTTAACTTCTCAAATTAAAAATATATAAATATCAATGTGAATTTTACTTTAGAGTAATAATCTAATCAATAAAATATTGATGTATTAGTGGTAAAGGAACATGAACTAGGAGTTCATCATAATTAATACTTGCGTCATAAAATAAAGCACCAAGACATATGACATAAACTGTATGTGAGAACAAAGTATATGTGACAAATTTTGTAATATATAATTAAAGTTAGTGAGGTCCTTATTCAATTGAAACTGTCTTATTCTGTCTCTAGGAAGCAAGGTATGAACATCAGGGGCAATTCACGTGAACGTTTAAGGAAGAGACATTTTCACCGCCATTTTAAAAACCGTCTGCTGAGTTCGTGATCTTAACTTAGCACGAAGCCATTCGAAACTGATTTGTTGGGCGGTTTAGAAAGACGGCAGATCGCGTGATAGAGTCATCTTTAAAAATAGAGTGGAATCGATTTTTCCTTCGTGCTTGTCGAAGACGAACAGTATTTGCCTTAAAAGAGGTAGCCTACAGTGTATTTACTTAAGCACGGAAGAAATTACTATCTTGATCGTAGACTTTGGCGATGGGCATTAAAGTTTACAGCCACTTATGTATTATATTATACATTCCCTTGCCACTATTCGTTATCGAAGTAATTGCTTAATTTGATAAAAACGGTCGATGTATGCCCATTAACAAATTAATATATATAATTTGGGATTTTAATTATAGTGTAATGGCTCTCACATATGGTTAATAAATATCAGTTTTGAGTTAATTCAAATTAAGAATAAATATAAACCTATATAAATGTTTGCTGTTTGAATTTAGTAAATAATGTAATTTTTATTATTACATTTGCGCTTTTTAATGAATGACTTTAAAAGATAGTCTTAATATTAAAACATCAAAATTCGATAATTGCAGTACACTCTCAAATTCATCGTTTTGTATGTAACCAAAATTTACATTAATGTAAGAAAAGTCCACGAAATTAAAAAGAAATGATTTATTTTAACCAAAAACATTGCAACTGCTTTCAAGATAAAACACTTTTTTGGAGTAAAACATATGCTAGATCCTTTAATGTAAGTGACATTCCAAAACATTAATGTCGTTCTATTTTTTATAATAGACTATTGGCCGAATAGCATATAATTTCTGTTAAAATTTGTGACTTTAAAATACCGAAAGTAGTCTATAAAATTTAATAACAAAGCTATACCTTGTCTTTATCCACTACATATTCTTGCTGGATAGAAAATAATATTAACTATTATATTACAATTATTAAATATCTATCAACGTTGAATAATATGTTGTGAACGTTGCCAAAACGCTTGACGAGAGTTTCAGCTGTTTTTTTTTAAACCTAAAAGAATAATTATAGCGATTAAACTTGTATTCTTTTCTAATTAATTCATCCACATAATTAACATCGAGGAGATCTTTAGATTGAAATGTTTGATATTTGATGTACGATTAACTATTAACTTTCTTTATTTATATAGATGGTATTTTTTGTAATTATGGGAAATCTATCTTATTTTACTATACTGTTGCATGTCGTGTGCTGCGAAAGGAGGAATCAACCGTGACCACTGGTGGCTGATAATGTAAAACGAAGATAATACCAGTAGACGCAAAGTGGGTGAGGCATTAAGCGAGTGTGAACGCGACTTTATTGAATTTGTCTGGAATTGCTAATGAGAATGGGCCACCGCCAACTTTACTGACACATGACTGTTGTTCTAGTATTGGCTTCTTTTGAGTGGGTCATTTGCGATGATGTATTTTATTATATTGCTATGAACTACAATTCATATAAGAATATATCAATATAACATTCGGAAAGAATAAATAAAGTTCCTATAGTACCAATAAATTAGGCATGCGATTGGTTGTATAATATAAAAAACAATTTGTTTTATTAATTAATGTAATAATTGCTGCTATGATAATATGTTATATCTTTACTAAGTTCATATGTTACGATATAAATCATTTGCTATATGATTTCCTATGTCGTGTTTATCCGTTTAATACTTAATAAATAATGCTACAATAGCGTTGTATAACCTCATCTTTAATTGTTCTACGATATCAAATACTCACTTCTTATCGGTTTGAAGTTCGAAAGACTTTAAAGAACGGTTGAATTGTAGTTGAAATCTTACCTGAAATAATAATAATAAAAAAATTATAACATTTAGATTATGTGCGCAAGTTTTTACATGAAAGATATACATCTAAATTAAAGACAAAAAAATAAATATATTCTGTAACATTTACGATCAATTTAAAAATGTTCCAGCTATAAAAGATTTTTTATTAATTAAGAAGTTATTATAAACTATTATCTATTGAGATTCAGATACATTTTAATCGTACTACGTTTTATTATATTCGTTGAATACACAACAGAAATTTGTTATTATTTATCTAAAATGCTGTGTTCGTGAAATATAAAATGGATTGTGTTATTCCATTTGCAAAAGTGGGTGAAGGCATCAATAAATAATCAATCTCAAATAACACGAACAAATTGGAGTAAATGAAACAACTTTGACTTGGTTGCATTTGGAAGTCAACAATTGCGTTGAATGCATTTCGGTGTACATGCAATGAATGCACTCGTCTCGTCACGGATCGTAAATGCATTTCAATTTATTTAAATAACGCATTGGATTGGCATTGGGTAGGGTTGATACTGCAGAGATAGTAACAGTGGATATTTTATTATTTAGCGCTAATGGATATTTAAAGTATTTGAAACGAATTTAAAATAAAATTCAATTGAATGACATCAATATGACTATAGAAAAAAACATTTTGACTGGAAATGGACCTGAATAACAACAAGGTTTTTTATTGTTCAAATAATAGTGTATATTTTGAATAGTGTAGTAAGAAAAGGTCAAATTAAGTTAGTGTTGGAACAGTGTATGAAAATTAGTTAAACTGTATTATGAAAAAAAACTAAAATTACTTATTATTTCTATTAAAATTTCATATTTTTATTTTATGCAATAAATTTATTATGTATTAAAAGTCAATTAAGTCCAAAGTAATTCAAAAAGTTAAGTGTAACATCAATGGCAATTTCTAGCGATAACAGTCAGAATTCGTAAGAAAATTTCATACTTTTTTCCAATACAAAATTAGAACTGAATAGATCTTTAATCAGACAGTCTTAAGTATGAACGTGTGTAGGTAGTTGAAGACTTTTCTATATCCACCAGGGCAATAATTCATCAGAAAACTGAAAGTCTTGATGTTTTGTGATCTAGAGAGTGTACAAGTCCAGGTTGATGCGTTTGAATGCAATGTTTTTATTACTTGGCAACCTACACAATCCTAAAAAAGGGGTGTGGAGACAGTATTTAGTAAGGACTACCGCCGTATCGTTCTAAGCTTAAAATTAATATTATATTTGAGTTCGTATTTTTATAAGCCATTTTTTAACCATTGAAAATGTGTGAACGAAATAGAATAAAACGTGATAACTCATAAGTAGTGTTTATAAAAACACTCAATTCTTGAAAAATCCAAAGTATTTATTCACTATGAAAATATTTTACATGTTCGCAAAAAGGCTACGAAATTTCTTCTATTCTGGTTCGCGTACCATAGATCCGCCGATCGCTACTGAAGTGGATAGGATGAATTTCAAATTGCGAGTGGCGTTGCTTAAACTAGTCGCACTCCGACAATATATTCCGTTTTCATTTTAGCCGGTTAGACTAAATCACACGGGATAAATCCGCAATATATTATGTATGTGCAGTTTGTTGTCGAATCATACGCAGCACTAGTTTGAAGTGACTCTACGGTTAAATTGTTAAATATAATGCGAAATCTGCTTAACTTTATGAAACAATATACACCTTTATTAATAACGGATTTAAATTAATGTAGAGTCCATGTCAATTTAATCTGTTTATGAGAAATATGCATCCAAATTATTGATAACTTTTAGCATTACTATTGACATGATCCTTTAGTAGGTTCATTTATTTTTTTCTTATAAAAATTTTCAGTTAAAGCATTTGTGTAGGTTTTTTAAATCGGCATTAAAAAGGTTTTCTTGGAGATAAAAAATGAATTTATTTCTTCTTTTTCATAATTCGTGTTTTTACTTTCATGTTTTGACTTTACACTGCGATTTATTGCCTTAATAATTTTTTTCCGTATATATTGTATATCAATGAAACAAAGAATTTCAACAATGTTTTAGAAAATGCTTATATGAAGTTTAGTAACTTACCAAAACGTATGTTGTAATTATTTTGTGTTGATACAAAAAAATGCTTAAAACAACGACACTACTGAGAATCTACAATGAAATTAAAAAAATTAAGGAATAAGCGTCATGACTCTCGTTGCCATGTGTATATTACTAGTGTAGAAGAGCTGTGTAAAGAGTATAATGCACTTTGCATATTTTTTTAAATTAAGGTTTGTCTCTCTGGATGTCAAAGATTTTTTATTTAAGCCTCTATACACCTTAAATACCAAACATCATATCGTCGTCCCAAAATTCAAAAGACACTTGTGAATTTTTGCAGTTAGCCGTTATGAATGCAGTTTTGTTAGTATTTTTTTTTCTACATCATAGGAGTATTTGAAAAATATCAAAAAACGATTTTTTTTTAAAATAACTCATTTATTTGTTAACTATTGTATGGCAAAAAGTATCTGTTTTATCTCCAAAACTATAAATTAACATATGACTTCAGTACTTATATTAAATTTGATTTTAAGTGAAATCTTTTGTAAAACTTTGACTAAAATGTGATATAAAAACTCTTAAAAATCCAACGATTATAAACCAAATAAAAATTGCATTATTGTACAATAAGTTATTCATTTCAAATCATCTTATTTTCATGTATATGTTTTGAATTAATATGAATTGTGCAGTATTCATAATATATTGAATAACAAAGACCTCCATTTTCGGTTCATTATTTATAAAGTTCAAAACATGAAAACTTTATACCACATTATAGAACACAAAAGCGAACGAATCGTATATATGCCAGAGCATAAATCATGGCCCATGTGAATTAATAGCAGTATAATGAAGCCGATAGAATTTACGTTCCAATACTGTTCACTGGAATTCATTTTAATTTTCCCAATGAAAGCAATTATTACAATTAGTTTCGATGCAACAAATGCATTTATCTACGCCAGCGGTTTAGGTTGTCATTTTGAAATATATGACGACTCGCACGTACGGAAAATTTGCATTTTTATTTTAATTCATAGCCATCGCAATTTACTGTAGAAAAATGCGTTTATTTAACAAGAGAGTTGGAATGGAATGGAATTATCTTTTTGATTTTTTTAAATTTCGAAAAAATATTTTTTTTTGCACCATTGTATCATCGAATATTAATATAAACGCAATATCTCATAAATATATGGTTTTGAAAGTTTTATATTGATATTAATTATTTTTTAAAAAATAAAACACAATTTGTTTGTACTACTTCCACATATTTATAATGATCAGGACCAGTTTCGCTCATCACGAGCATTATCAACTGATAGACTCTGATCATTATAAATAATGTTATATCGACTAAATTGTTTTTTTTTTTAGATTAAGAATTGACAGTTAACACCTTAAAAGTAGATATTAATTATAATTAAAGATAAGAATGTCTTCATAATTTTTTTAATAATGTTATATCGACTATATTGTATTTTTTTGTAGATTGAAGTGTACATAAATTACTTAAATACCTAGATAAAATTTGTGAAACTAATAACGTGACACTCAACTTTTTTTTTAAATTTAAGTAATGCTTAATTTTTGTATCATTATTTTATATGCACGTTTTTCCAGAAAGGAATAAAAATTAGTAATACGAAATTTTTAAAAAATGTCATTACATTGGAATTTGAAATGGTTTAAAAAATTAATGCATATAATTTTTACTGATTTTTGAGAACTGACCATTATTTTCAGTTAATAATACTCGCAATGATTGAAACAAGTCCTAATCTTTACAAAAAGAATATTGTAGTTTTAGAAAACAAATAGTGTTTTTTTTAATATGATCCCTTTCCACCAATAAGTGACAGTAAACACCTTAAAAATCGTCAATTTGGTGGTGAACTGACTTATTCCATTAAAGTATTAAATTTTGTGGTGGTGAAAAGGATTTAACAAACTTAATACGTTTGTTTGAATAGATTTGTGTAGCTTAGAAATGTTCCCATCCATTAAATTGTAAGTTTTGTTCATTTCGATTTCAGTAGAGAAAGAACTATAGAATTGTGAGAAATTTATCGTTAAAAACATATGTATAAAGTAAGACTTACAATTGTCAAATGTCCATATCTCAGATTTTTACAAATATGAGAAAGGATAGTTCACCACCAAGGTGATGAAATATAACATTATCAGATTGAATCTAAACTATTTGTACGAATAATAACAACAAAAACTACAAACGGCAAATTCATTGAAAAACAATTCTTAATATTTTTAACTACTAGAAAATACATGTACCGCACTGAAATTTGTTGCTTCCATTTAGATACGAAGTAAAATACAAAATAACAAAAAAAACAGAGTCAGCTAATATTTTACGATACGGCAACATGTCAACGAAAATATTAACAAAACGGATTTCCTCTCTAGCAACGGAACACACAAGCATCGCATCTGAAATGACTGCGCCGCAAACTTACGTAAATATATTGTATTCCTTTTAATAAACAAACAGTTCATTTAATAATTGTCGTCTTATTTCATATTATTTAAATTGTCATATGAATCAGAACAAATGCAGTCTAGTTGGTTAATTATTGTAATTTTTGAAAGCTTTAGACAAGAGTTACTTAAATTCTTATGAAGAAATGTATTCATTATAAGCGAGATAGATATATTGTGTGATATGTTTAGCTGTAAGGTGGTTTGAATTAAACGTGGATTAGACATAGATTATAAAATAAACAAAAAAATATTCATGACAGAATCTTCTTGAATCACTTTAGCCAAGTGGTTGCTCGCTCAAATGATCAAATGGATGATTTGATTTATCCAATTGTATGAATAAAGACATAATTTTTAACCCATGCCTGAAAACAGGGAGTGTTGGAAATATCACAAATGAATTCATTTGCCCGTCTTTGAATTGTAAGGTTTATACTTCAACCAATCCAATCTAATATAAACATCTTTTTTTAAAGCTCTGTTAGATTTCTCTAATGTGATACATACATTATTTGAACGAAAAAATATTCATTTAATATCTTAAATATCGTAAATATAGATAAATAAAGAAAAATTAAAAAATAGTAACACATTAATTTGTTATAAATATATCCTTTTATCTGTTATGATATTATTATGTTGAGTGTGAATTAAAGTTGTAGAATAATTAAGAATAACTATCGGGCAATTTTAAGCTTTTCTTTTGCAATAGTGTATACGAAAGTGTTAAGCATAGGAGGCGTCGGGTTGCGAAAGCCACGGGAATGCCACTGAAAGTGTCGTTGCGACGCCAACCGGTTCGACCAGGAGGCATCTGCCAGAGAAAAACTTGCGGTTTTTGTAGATGCACTAGAACTCGACACCTAAAAACTCTAGTTAACAGAAAATTAATTTAAGCGAATTCTAATGCAAGTAATTAAATCAATTTATAATACTTAATCATGCTAGAGTCGCCTACTTAAAGCATATAAGAAGAAGAAAACAAGGGGATTTTTAACAAAAGCTTTAAATCCTTCGATGTATAGTTTTTTCGCAAAATTAGTCGTGAAGTTTGATTTTGCTTACTGCTTCAAATAATAATAAAAAGTTTTGTATCGTACGTACACTACAATTTTCATTTGAAGAAAACAAAAAACGGGTTTTGCTCAGTTGTTGAGAATTTTGACTGATAGTTTTCACAACTTTAAGCCTTCTATATTTTATGCGAATATCAAAAAAAAATGAAAAAAAATCCTTTCAAACTGAACAGTGCAGTTCAATTAAAAATTGCAATAATTATGCGGAATTTCAGTCTTGAAAATGCTTACCGTTGTCTATTTTTAAATTATTTTAACTGAGTGTGTTTGAACGGATTTTGAAGAAAGTTAATGGTTTATTATCACGATTTTGAATGTGTCAAATTACAGCTTAACAAAACAATTGATATCGTTTTATTAAAAAATTGAATAAAAGAATTATCAGCAATAGGATATTTTTAAAATAACTTTTTTTTTTCTGTAGTAGAAAAATATTTTCGATACTGATTTATCTATATGCGTTTAGTAAGAAATAAACAAATTCCAGCCAAAATTAATATTCAAGGAACCATTACGTTAGCGGCGAAGAAAAATAGTATACCTATGCTATTTTAGTCAAATCAGCAGCCGTCGTTCTTCATAAATTGCTCAGTGATATGCCGTTTGTATCTATAAATAACAACTCTTGAAAAACGAATAACCGTTTGTTATCAAATAAGGAACGTGGATGTTAACATGAGCTACCCCCTTTCGCCTTTATTCTGGCTTTGCCCCCTTCGAAGGAACTTGCTCTGGTGACAGCAGACCGGAAAGTGACATATTTACGGCCAACCTAAGCCCGAATATACGTCCCAGGTACGACCTACCTGCTCGTTCACCTTATCCAATTTTATTTTTTATTCATACTCCTATTTGTTTCATTTTTGTTATTGCTCCGTACGTGTGTGGGTATATACTACTCGTTGTCTTTTGCGGCATTGTTTTACTTGATATATTTTCGAAATTGTACGGGTGCTTGTGTTTTAAAGCGGCAGTGAGTTGAAAAAACACATTTATCCTAAAGATTTTTCTAATATATTTTCATTTGAATTTTGTAAAAATCGCTCATACGTATTTTCTCCCAACAACTAACAATCAAGGATTGTTAAGCATATTCTTACAGTAGCCATCATATGACACAATATTCAAAGCTACTTTGTACAAAACTGAATAGTAAATTATTATTTTTTCATGAATAATTTATTTATAAATTTTTTTCAATAGTTCACTTCAATTTTATATTTTCATGAGTTCAAAATGATCTCCCCTGAGCATCACTGGTCCTGATAAAACTATTAAAATGTGAAATGAGTATTATCAATCATGTTTTACTTTATCAAATACTATATACTATAAATCACCATCAACGCCATCTTTCCAAACTATCTGACTAACTACCAAAATGTTTTAAATGCTACGAAACCTCCCCCAAAAAATATTTTTTTGTCCGCGCCTCCCTACCTTTATTTTAAATTGATATAATAATATAGACACTTTTTAAATATTAAAAACAAGATTATGCTATAACATATACGTACATGCAGTGGTGTAGTTAAGGGTTTTGCCGCCCCCCCCCCACCATTTTTCCTCCAAAAATGATTTAATATTTACAATAGTGTTATAATACCATTATCTTTCAAATTACTTACTATTTATTTTTAATTATAAACCATCGCAAAATTTTTATATGTCAACATAATTTCTTGAAAAACATGTACTATATTTTTTCAATTTGTCATTTACAAATGTTTTATCTAATATCAATATTGTAGAGTCCCGCTGGCTTGTTCTTGAAATATGTAAGATAAATAAGATATCGAAATGTGTCTTTAAAATAATACTTTTCATTTACATAAAAAAATTCAAAAACATTGATTGATAAACCATTAATATATTCTGCATTAAAATTGAAAATTAATTTTTGACAAGATATTCAGCAGATTTTACTAACACCACATTATTTATTTGCAAACAAAAACATGAAAAAATGTTAGCAAAACTATTTCTCCTTGCTTTGCTCTTAGCAAAATCGTCAGCAACATTATCAAAATCTGTTTTATCTGCCAGTTGGTGTTCTATTGAAAGTATTGCAAGATTTTTTAATCCCAAATTGCTCACTGTAGATGTTAAATAGTTTTTTTATTAATTTCAACCACAATTCATAATCACAAGAATTTTCTTCTTTCTTCCTCGACATTTAGGCTTTATGATTATCCTTAGATTATTTGTATTTGTTTATTACCTATGGAATTTCCTGATAATTTTTAAAAATGTTGCCTCCAAGAGTATATTTTGCTAATGAGTAAAATAAACATTCATTCACTGATATTTTATGATATGAAGTTTTATTTATTTGTAGATTTATTGGTATGAGAATTATATTTTAATCACAAAATCTTGGCGCCTCCCCAGTCGGAAACCACTGATCTAAAAGATCTGAGTTATGCAGTTAATATCGATAAAACTGCAAGAAATTGGTTGAATCAATACTAGATTTTATGAAGGTAACTTTATTGAAAATTATGACTTCGATTATTGCCATGCAAAATATCAAAAAACATTTTTTCCAATCGAGAGATTATACTTTAAATTATAAAATGTTAGATTTATTTCGCATTTATAATCAACTTTCCAACAATGTCAATAAAATCTCCTTTGTAACACGTTCGATAGAATGATTTATGGTTAAAAGATACCAGAATCAGAATTCAGACTGTGTGTTTATACATTATTTCTTCGTATATATATAAAATAAAATGTATCGACCATCTTTGCGTGACTTCTTTTAGCAATATAGTTAAGTAGAAATAAGTATGAGAGTGGATGGCCGAAGAAACTGATTACGAAAGCTTCCTTTGGGGATCTCTAAATAGAGAGGTCACGGTATTATTGACACGGCAAAATAAAACTTTGCTGTACACAATTCCGGAATTGTTATTAAATATTTACGGAAAATACTGAAAACGATTATACTTTAAGTTTTTGCCTAGTATTATTTTTGTAAAATATAAATTGAAGAATCTTAGAAAAGGTAAATAACGAGAGTAGACTTCAAAGTATATAAAATATGTTTAATTCATAAAAAGATTTCAATAATACCTGGCTGTGAGTACTTGACACCTTAGCTTTTACGCAGCTCATAATATTCAAAACCCATTCACAACATTGAAGTTTCTGTTTTTAAAAAAGCTTAAGTGTCACATACCGTTGCGATACTATTTTAACATGTAGGAAATTTTAACATTATCGGTCGTTTTCAACGAGAACGGAATACTTTTATTCTTGCACTTATTTTATCTCATACAAAATGTCATTTTTGGAAGGAACGTTCAGGTAAAAACAATATGAACCTTCACACACTGCGAAAGACTTGCAATGCAAAATACCGTGGTTTTCAGATGTTTAGATGACAAACTTTTAAAGAAAACTTTTTAAAATATTGCAGAGAGATTGACGTGCCAAGAATAAAATCGGATATTCACCCTTTCAACCGATACTACTGCCAGCAGGTAAAGTTTTAGTTATTCTTGGAATATTTCTACTATTTTTTAAAATTGAGTATTCAGTAATAATTTATTGCAGTGTAATGTGTCTGTTGGACAAAAAAATCATAACCGAAGCGAGATCAGCTCCAATTTTTTGATTGTGGAATTGACAAAAATAATGTGTTAAATTTTTGTGTTGTAAATATTCACCAAGAATGTTAACACCTTAAAAACGAATAGATTTCCTTATATTTTTAGTACTATCATAAATAAAAAAGGTATAAAAGTGCTGTTTTATTGAAGCTTTGTGACAAACAGAGAACACTGATTATAGAACCAGACATGATCCTTTAGAATATACAAGTAAAACTACCTTTTTAAAAGTGTGAACCTTCGCTTATGTCTCGATCATTTTTTTTGTAAAAATGGTTACAAGTTACGGTCTACTAATTTGCACTGTAAAATGTCAAAAAATTATGTTCGAGTACAGTGTTGCATTTTGTATGTGCACACAACATACCAATTTGAGTTTGTTAGAAAGCGACCTCTATGAAACGGCGCCCAAGTTAATTTAGCATAAACGGCGAGTTTGTTCGGACGCGACATCCTGAGTTCTTGCATGCACTGAATAAAATTTGAAGGGATGTTGATTTTTAGCTTGCAAACACTGTAATCTGGTGCACTTCGCAAAGAAGAAGAATGCTTTCTGAAAATGAAAAAATCCAAGGAATTTACATACACAGAATAATTCCGAGTATAACATTACGAACTTTTTTTTAGCAGCATTTTTTAATATTTTTTGGTAAGAGAAATAAGATAATTATACATTTGGTTTAACTAATGTATTTTTGGAGAATGCTATACTATGAAAAATTCTTATTCAAAAAATAACACAAAGTCTTGTCAGATATATAACTATTACTGTTAATCTAAATTTCTCTTTTCTGTACTTGTTGAGAAGATTACTAAAACAGCAATGAAACTCATGTTGAAACATTAACGTTGCAGTAAAATATCAATCGTTTCTGGAACAAAATAAATGCAAATAAAAGTAACGTCACACTTTTATTTAAGTTATATTAAAGAAAACCTTATATTTTTATTACACAAATTTAGCTTTTTAATGATATTGATTTTTTAAGCGTTACGCTGTCGGCACAATTTAAGAGACAGCTTACGTTTAAAGCCAAAGATTTGACGAAAGCACTGACTAACGATATTTTAATAAATTGAAATAATCAATATGGTTGAAAGAAATACTGCTGCTCTATTAACAGCCAATATTTCTTTGATAGTCCCTTCGCAGTAAACTGCTTTTCATTTTATTATCGCATAAAGAATTTTTGGTGTTCATTTTTAGGTTTTCACAAAATTATTTGAAGTATTTTTATTCGCTGGGAGTATGCACGAAAGCTACTTTTATTAAAATCATTCGAATAAAGAAACGACTGACATATTTCAGATATATTTCATTAATTTTAGCAATCTTCTAAGAAGTATTAATGTTTTTCTTTAAGGCAGACGATAAGTATTATATATTTTTTTAATTAATGTAACGTCTTCCTAAAATATGTTAAAACAGTTCATCAATTAATGAACGGTTTAAGAAACAAAGCATTATCGGTGTATTTTTTTAAGAAAGGCAGAATAAAACTGTAAGCACATAAGAGAAAAATGCAATGAATAAACTGGAAGATTTAATCTGTCATGGTATGTATTTATTAAAGTGATCCGTGGCACCTGTGCAAGGAGTATTCGTATTCATTGGCAAACGCCGCATGGCACCCCGCCAATCAACGACCATTGTTCGACGTCCGTCCAATACTATACTTACAAGACGCTGTTATAGCGGCGAGCGTCGCGTCGTTCTTGAATCACTTTGAAATATATTTCGTCAGCCGTCTGTTGGTTTCCAGCGTTTTACGGTAATGAGCACTTCAAGTCTCAACGTTATTGGAAATTTACAACTAAGATTAATTTTGTCGATTTATCACAACTTTCAAACCATAAAACAAATCTAGAATTATTGATAAAACTTTTAATTGACTTTAACCGTAATAATTGACAAAATATATGTAAATTTACCAATTTGCAATCAGTTTCAAGGGTTATTAAACTTACAGTACTACACCATATTGAACAACTGTAGTAACTTGGTGCCAGAAACTCCTTCAAACTTATACTGAATGATATTGAATATTTGTAAAATATTTAATTTTGGTTGGTTACAATGAATTGTCTTTTTATTTAAAGAAATACGTGTATGTAATTCTATTGTTCTTAAATCATTATTTTCATAAGATTACAATTAATATAAAACTAATTACTCATTGCTTTTGAGCGCATCCTAAAGACAACTTATTTATAAAACATTCTGTCGAGGAAAATGTAAATGCCACTATATATTTCATAAATTTTATTTTTATAAATAAAGTTCATCTATGTATAATAAATTGTCAACGCATTTTAATTTTGAACATTTAAAAAAAATAGAAAAATTTGCTGATTCATCTCTTCAAATGATTTTATGACAAATTGTGTAAGAAGTTGTAAATAAATAAATCAAAAAATCATGATTAAAAATATTGGATACCTATTTCGTTAATAAATAAAAGAAAACGTCGTCCAATTATTGGAACCAAGATAATATGTTTTATTCCTTGCTAAAATATTTACTTTGCGCAAAGTTTTGATTATTTTTCTGTTGTTTTTATTTATTATTAGGTTCCCAACTCTCATAACAAACCTAATCAGTAAAGATATAAAACCGTAGCTACGCACTATGTCATTTATTTCTCCACCCAAAAATATTTCCTCCGCGCAATCTATAAGTTTAATCTTATTTCGACAACTTCTCGCAAGGCAGAAAAAACGAAAACATTTTTTTCGATAAAAAAGGATACTTTATCACGAAAGAAACGCACATTTTATGCTGCGAGGAACATTTCACGTTGTTAAACAATAAATATGGAGTTCCATTGAATGAACGAAATGATACCAGAATGCAATCAATTATCCCAAACAACGCCACTTCTCGAAATATAAATAAAAGATTCGATGAAAAATGAACAGGTCACGATGAAAAAGAACCCAGAGACTGTGTTTTAATGGTATGACATAAATCAACTCAGCCATTCTGCTAATTGGTTAAATGAATAAAAAAACACTACAATAAAATGTCAAAAGAAAATACGATCGCAGTGAATACTGAAAAATTAACAGGTTGATATTGGCAACATTCCCGAAGTGGACGAGGATTTAATCTTTCGATTTTCCTACGAGCGGAAAGCGTACAAGGTTTCTCTTGAAAATTTCCCACCGTTTTTTCCGCTTTAATAAAAATATCAAATAACACTTGGTTACATTCATTAACGTATTGATATTTCTCAAATTGCTTTGAAAATTAGGTTTTCGTATTGCAATTTGTGAATTCGTTTTATTTAGCGTGAAGCTCTACGGGCAAAGTCAATAGCTACGCAAGAACTTTTTCTTCTAATAATAAAATTTACTCTTGATAATAATAAGATATTATTTATATATTTTATAAATATCATTAATGTTAAGTATAATAGTATTGTATTTAAAGTATGTAATTGAAAGCAGAAATTATTTTATTTTACCCCATAAAAAACATTCACAAAAACGTTTTCTTTTTCATATGTAAATTATTTTGTGAGGAGCTGTTCATCATTTGGCATTGAATTATTTTTTAAATATATTGTAGTTTATTTTATTTATTTTAACACCCTACTACTGACGCAATACAAGTGCTAGCAACTAGTATGTGCTTCATTTTAATAAGTTTCCCCAGAAATGTAAAAAAATATCATAATTATTTGAGATAATATTATAGACAAGATATATTTTTCTACTAGAGAAAATAAACATAAGGTATTTTTGTAATTGAATATTTATATAATTGTTTCAACTGAAAGTAAATCGGGAGCATTTCTTGAGGATGAAAACATTTTAAGCTCATAATCTTGCTCGAGCTAAATAAACAATTATTTAATAAAATATAAATATTAATTAAAATAATTCGCTCTTTTGAAATAGTCTTCTTTGGTTTTTCAATGCTTTTCAATAATCTCTTGTAGCTTATAAAAATATGAAACGTTTTTATTTCTCTCACATATTATTTTACAAATTATAAGCACATTCAATGTTTATAATGAAAAGCGACACAACATAATTGTAATGTATTTTCTATAAAAATAACGATTAATTTTTGTAGAAAATGTCTTCATTGAATGATATCATGATACTTAGCAAGGCATCTACGAAATCGGACTGCTACGCTGGACTGCTATGCCGTAGTGTATTTGGAATGTTATTTGCAATGGCAGCGAGGTACGGAAACCAATTTCATTACGAGACTGAAGTATCTATCTATTCATGCGCTACATATTCCAAAACAGGCATGATCACGAGGTAAACTCACTGCTTTGCAAAAGGTTCTAAAAACCCTTTTGAATTTTTCACTGAAATACAAGTAATCACCAGCCCATGAATAGATCATCATTTTAATTAATTTCAAAAAAGAAAAGCATCCAAGAGAATGTTTTTATTTTACATTAAATATGGAATTAAATTAAATAATACTTGCTTTCAAGAATTACTTTTCTATATATCTTCAAAATACAAATATTAAGAATAATAAAAATGTAAAAAAATAAAATTGTTGTGTTATTGATCACATACAAACGATTTTGAATGATGTATAATAATAGAATAAAGAAGATAACATTTATATTCTACTTTTTAAATCGTAATTAAACCAAATTGACAGTTTTATCCTGACATTCAAAGTTTATTTAATATTAAATATAAAAATATCATCTTCATTTTCTGAATGTTTTTAATTCATTAAAATATAAAAATTTTGAAATCTTCAGTTTTGAGAAAAGCTCAATTAGTTTTTCATCTTATAAATTATATTTCCCAACCAAAACTTAATTTTTGTATTTAATTCAATATAATAATAAAGCTATGAATCAATTTTGGTAATTATTTTGACTAATTTATTGAAATCCCAAAAAAAATCTGTTCACTTAATTACACATTGTATGAAAATCCTCCCAAAAAAATATAATTTTATCAGCACAGAGCCAAAAACACTTTTATTATCGATGCCACAAGCAATGTTATAATGCATGTTTGAAGACCAGTGGGACAGCTGTTTGGCTTATAAGTAAAATATTTTGTCGGAAATGGCCCAAACTAGCCTAAGCAAGTCCTGCATCGAAAGGCGATACATTGCAAGAATATTTTTGCTAGACCAGATCCTAATATTCAAAACAATTTTTAAGAAGCAAACAATAATTTTCTTTAAAGTATTGAAGATTGTAATTTACAACATCAATTTGTGTAATAAATATAAAAGCAACAATACACTATTAAGTTATATAGTATAAATTACAAAGAGCACAAAAACGTTATAAACACATTTTTTTCTTTTTATATGTTAATTGAAGTAAATATGTAAATATCGTTAATCTGATTGTATTGACCATCAATTATTTCTTTTCAAATCAAACCATAAGTTTTATTAACTTAGCAAATGTTTGTTTAGTTATTACTTTTAAATGTAACAATACTTAAGGCGTTGTATATAAAATTTATTACATGCGAAATTTGCTAAAGTTATTTTTGGTCGAGTTTTGCGAAACGTTTTTTTAATTTTCGTATCATTAATTCAATATTTCATTCATATATCAAATACAATTTAAATTTGCAAGATGCCATGTAAAACAAATAGTGATAGTAATAAAAATTAGACTTAATTCCTTCAACTTTCCTTAAATACAACTGTTATACAAAATATGCAAAAATTATAATCATGACGAATCCATCGGACATCGTTACTTTATATTGTGTTTCACTTGTTCGAAAGCTTTGATTGTATGTCTCAGCTATAGTTACAAAGGCAAAACATGCTGTAATACCTAATTTGTTCGAACCATTATCCGAAGTTGCATCACACAGATGGCGAAGCATAAAAATATTTTCGGCAACGCGATGTTTTTCAGTCTTATCTGTGTTCCCTCTTTTTCTGATTTTTTTTTCTCTGTCGCCCACTCGACCGGAAGGATTCACCGAATGTGTTCTTTTTTTGAATTCGTATTATGGCTTCGTGATGTACACGTTTTATATGGTTGAACGATTTGACTTTTTTTTTGACTTCGAGAAGATAATGAAACACAATTTTTAAAACACGCTATTTTGTCAATGTATTAAAAAGATAATGGTGACTAACAAGTTTATATTCTTTAAACATGGTAAAATTCAAAAGTGTTCTCAATGTTATTTCGATTTACATTTATAATTTTTTAATCAAAATAGATATATTATTGTTAAACTTTTATAAACCTAAATAGTGTAAAGATAGATGTTAATCAACTCCTATCAACCAACAAATTTAAACAAAATCATTTTGCATTCATATTACACTAAGAATATATTAATAATATAAATTAACTATAACAAATTAACAATTAGGTATTTATGTATTAAAACACACTTTTAACTGTTTTAAATTATATTTATAATTTAATATTTTAATTTTAGAAATTATTCATGAACACGTAAAAACTTTTATTAAAACTTATATTTGAGATAAAACACTGACTCTACAAGAAATAAATTTCAAACATTCAACGTTATTAAAATTAAGAGCTAATTGTTCATCATCAATTTTAAGATCTCAATTAAAAATTTGATATTTCGATACTTTTACCCTATTTTTAAAATGCAGGTGATGCTAATAACAACAAGTTATAAAACAAACATGGTTTCGTCTATTTTTTAAGTAGAAAAGTATTTTGTATATATGCAAGTCATACATATTATGATTATTAGTGAACAGCCTAAATAAAAAGGTTTTTTATTATGCGATAGAATACATAGAGGCTTTGATGATTTTTTGCGAAGTTCGTTAGGTATTGGCCACTCCCCGACGCACTGACGCTGTGGCTTGCTTCCATGTAATCCGATTTTATCAATATGCAAGTAAATCGATTGGATCCCTTCACTAACCGGCCAGTGGCGCACGGAAAATTAAACGCCGTACGGGCGTGCACAGCGGCTAAGTCTAAGCAAAATTATTCAGACTAGCGTACATATAAATTAGAGCTAGAATCATCAAAGTTGGCCGATAAAATAACCATGAAAGCTAAATACATCTATGTAGTAGAGAAGTTAGTGACTTCTTATTTCACTCAGTAAACATCTCTAAATAAATAAATAGAAACATTACAACTTTCTTATTTAAAATTCCAATCGTGGAATAGTAATAATATATTTATCTCGTTTATTAGTAATAATATAAAGTAATGCAAAGACCTCACCAAATGGGATTTAAAAACGCGTAAAACAGTATTTTTTATCTTTAATGGTTTAAAATGCATATTTTTGCAATCATTACAATATTTGTAAAATAAAACAGGTTTCTACTATTGAAGTTAAACTTTTGCAAATGTTGCAGTATTTTACATTCACCTTGTTTTTATGATACGATCATTTTTTAATGCATGCTATCCTGTTTTTGTTCACTTTTTCCAGCACGCCAAATATCTTTTTATTTCAATATAATCATAGATTGTGAACAGGATAGTTAACAGATTTGAATATAATTAGCATAATTATCGTTATTATATATTTATAGTTATTTGAAAGTATTATTTCCATAATACCAGCCAATCGCTTTAGCTTCAGTCATTATCAATGACTCATTCCTTGGTGATTAGTTTATATCTACGCCACGATTACATGGAGTTAGCGTCTCGATATAAGCATTTTATGCGCGTGCATGTTGGTGGAAACGCTGCCCTTTACGTGGATTAAAAGTTAATTTTGTTACATACGTTACCGTGATAATGACTCCGACACTTTGTAATTGATTACACAGACGACGTGATAAATGGCTGACTTGATCTCACAATTACTTTTTACGTGCCAAAAGTATATCTAGTAGTACTAAAAAAATGAATGAATAAGATAAAATTATCAAAACAATAATATGTTTTGACAATGATAGAATGTAATTATTTTATTACGTCAGTACCGGCGCTATTATATCATGAGTTTTATCTTTAAATTCAATGAATTTTAATTGTAATTTAATCAAATAATACATAAAATTTTAAACTTAATACTAAGGTGAGTGAAAGTAAATTATTTTTTATATATCTGATATTACTATAAAAGATACATTCGTCTGATTGAAAAAAGCTTCAAAATATTACTATTTTTTTCCAAAGCAAAACATGAGTTTTTCAATTACTTAAAACAAAATCATTTTCCTGTAAAATTTCATGCAAAAAATTTCCTTCGCTTATAAAAATCCGTTCATTTACCGTAGCCATAAACATCCCTCTCCCAAAAAAAGTGCGAGAGGAAATTTCCAGCTGTAGAACACCCCAGAACGACACCGGTGTTATATTTCTGATAAACTGACGCACTGGATGTGCTACCAACGAGCCCCATGCGAGCGTTTTAAAACCTCTACATCGCCTCGCGACACATGCTAAGTCTATAAATAAAAATAACGATTCTCATTCCGGGACTTCATAACGGGAAATTCCCGCGAGATCCCATCACCTTCGAGTGGGCTAGGAAAATCCATTTTACGCAGGCAGGCAGCTATCCGTAGAGACGCTAGTGGCGGTTCGATAATACCGAATACTTTAACACAATACCATAACAAACAGTAATTGTTGAAAGTCATTTTTTGATTATATTTTAACACTGTAATTTCGACGAATGAATTTTAAAATGTTAATAATAATCATTGGTATGATAAAAACACTCAGAATCAACATCAGAATATAATATTTTAAACTATAAATACCATTATAATAAAAAAAATCTTTATCGAGCTCGTTCAATTTGCCGTGTTGAAGGATTCAAGTTGTTAATAAAATTTTTCTTGAAATTCGTTTCATTTTTACAATTTATTTTCTAGAAAAAAACCTTTTTAAAAATATGATTGGATATAATCTTTTCAGGGTTATTTTCTTCCATTTCTGAAAGGCATTTATTAATATTATACAGGTATAAAATTACGTATTATACAAGAGTATTTTTATTAATTATCTTGTGAATAAATATGGTATTAATAGCAAAATTTCAAAGTTAATTGATAACATTGATGCAAGTGCTATGTTTGTATTGATTTATTTTATTTAAATATAACATTCTATTTGAAGATAAAATTTGTTTTAAAACTACAATTAAATAACATCAACTTGTTTTTTTTTTTAAATATTCGTTCCTTTATAACATCACATTCATCCCGTTATGTATTTAATTGTAGAATATCGGTATCGATGTCTGATATCGATACAATGTTTTTATCACGCATCCTTAATCCATGGGTAAGGTGTTCCGACACATAACATAATAGATAGGCCAATTCATTATCGCGTATAACCTTCGCCCGCGGTGTATACTACAAATACAAACACTTGCCTAGAGGAAATATACATTGCCACTCTATACCTCTATGGTCCTACGTTCTCAATATATTTCTATAGAGAAGTGGTTGATAACAGATGGTGTTCGAACTGTTTTACACACTTTTTCCGTTACAAAAGTAATTTATTTTATTCGACCTAATTGCCTCTTATAAAATAAAAAATACGAAAATAGAAAACTACACACGTTAAACAAAGTTTTACGCGATAGCCATTTTGATTATTAACACATACTAAGGTAAAAAATACGGTAAAGTTGTTTGAAAATAATATTCCTCAAACACAAATAGGAGTATACGTGTGAACTTATTTTATATCCTCTAGCAAAAACAGTTTATTGAAAATTAAAATATAATGTGTAATTACATAAGCGTTTTTCGTATGGTATAATAAATTATTCTTTAACGTCATTATTTGAAAATATTAATCCTGCATCTACAATTAAAATATGATTAGATATTTACAAGTATTATCTCATTAATAAATAATACCATGGTGGTTAAGCCAATATTTTAATTAGACAGTTATATTCACATATAGTCAATTGGTCTATGATTTTGAAGTTTGATTGGTCAAATATAAGGGCTTGGTTATTGCTAATTTCATTAAACATCAATGAATACATTATTATATACCTGTAGAAAATGCAACTTTTGTGATTTTGTTTTCTAGCTTGAAATTGAAACCCATTTATGTAACAAAACAATGTTTTATAAATATAATTTTATAAATTAATGGTCTATGATATAAGATATTGTATGCCAATACAAAACCATTTATAGGTGAAATCATTATTTAAAAAATGCATCATAATATATTAAATGTATCATTAAATAAATTTAGATATAATTTAAATTGTTTGATATCATTTAAACAGCAAGAGAGCATATTCTACAAATCGAATTCAGTGTTGAAGAACAATTTCATTAACTTAAATAGTGAAACCAAAATGGCTGTAAAAAAAACAGGATAATATAGTTTATTTATTGAGGTTTTTTCAAAAGAAATTTCATTTAACTATTTTATCGCCGCACCTATCGCGAATTTCGGAAATTTAATCCAGTTCATCACCCCTAATATAGACACTTGGCAAGTTGGGTACACACATTTTGCCACATACTTAGGGGAGGTTCAGACACCCTAACACATAGAACTCTTACGAAAACTTACACAAGGAGTCATCAATCACTCATCGCTGGGGGTAGCGGTGAGAGGGGGTGCAAAAGAGGACTTGGTAAAGGGGTTAACCCTTCGCGTTGCGATATACTATAGAAACCTCAATGAAAACCTATTTTTGTTGCATTTGGAGTAACGCCTGCAAAAATCTATGTGAATTTTGGTCAAAATCAAACATTTTATGTATATAATTTAATAATAATTGTAATCATTGCTTTTAATTTATATGAGACTTTAGTAAAACAAATTTTTCAGACATAAAGTGACAAATGCCAATAATATATGATTTTCAACTGAAGCTCACTCGTTAAGCAAATGAAATTTTGGTATGAAATTTTTTTTTATTCCACTTCAATTGAAAAATAATATACAAAAGAAAGCACTTTTTCAAAATGTATGATATTTTTTTTCACCATAATATATTATATATTTGGGAAAAGTTTTCAGAACGTAGCGTAAAAAACTCCAAAAATTGTTTTATTCCTCTTGATGGCTTTTTCTATGATATGTGGAATTTGCCTAATGAAGTTACCGGTTTGCAAATTAAGCAGACGTATATTATATTTAGAAGTATTTAAATTTGTTCATGCAAGCAAATGGTAACGTTTAAGCATCCTACAACACTTTTCCATTATCCTAATATCATTTTAAGAATTCATGGCTAATCACTAGACAAATAACCTCGATGTTTCTCCACGTAACAAAATAAATCTTTTAGACGTCTCATTCTCATAGAAAACTATCGGGCAGGGTAAACGTCGAGCCCGACAGGCGAATGCAGCTGCTATTAGCCGATGTTCGTAAAGTTGGCACTGAAGTAGGTGTCTTCTTACAGGTAAGCGAACGGTTATGTTTAGAATTCGAAAATCCACTTACGGGATTAACGGGTATTGGTAACAACCTTCCAAGCCATAATTAGTTTCCAAACAAGCACAGCCGCCGTCATTCATTTAAAATTCATTATTAACGTTTTGAAGGCATGTATATTATACTTAAAGCGGTAATAACGAGTAATTTTGACGGATGTGTGTTTTAATGAATGTAAGCTGCTATATCTTTGAATTAATGATTATTATTACGTTTCCATATTGACGTGGATTCATAAGAGGCATATAAAATTATCAAGATGAAGAGTTCTACTAAATAGTTTTATACGGGTTGCTTTAACCAGAACTATTTTAATTATAAACATTAACAAATTTAATTTTAAAACACTGTCTTAAAATCTTTTTCGTTTAAATAATAAAACATTCTTTTAGAAAACATACCATTTAAAACACTAGTCAGCAAAAATTGTAGCCTAAGGGCCACACTGACTCCTCCACTAAGTCCCAAGGGCAAAGATCTAACTATCTCATAGTACCAACATACTGTAGTTTTGAATAATGGTATTTAAGGGAAAGTGTCAAGGACATTTCATTGCGTCGGATATAGTCAATAGCCGAAAAGGAGGAAACCAGTTTCTGTCTGATTTATACATTCATATTACGTCCTTACGACAAAAAATTTGGTTGATCAGTTGTATAAATTTGTTCGAGGCTTTTTCTACTTTCGGCATCACTTAGCTGTAAGAAAGAACTATGGCCAGCCGGATACCGGGCATGTCTAGCCATCTACCTCGGGCCGGATTATTCGTGCTCACAGGCCTGTGTTGGCCCGTGGGCAGTAGTTTGGAGACGCCTGATTTATAACATAAGCTTTATTGTTTTAGATAAAATAATAAAGAAGAATATGGTTACAAAGTTAATTGATAATTCGATAATGCAATAAATGATTTTCAATTACAGCGAGAAAAGACATCACAAAATTTGAAAATATCATCTAAGAAAACTCCGGATCGAAGAGAGGAGAACAGCTGGTTATCCAAAGTCCTGGAAGGGCTGTGATCTCAGACAAACACCATTTCAAATCCGGTTCAAAACTTATTTATTTTCTATCAAAGATGCAGTGGTTTACATTACACAAATATATAATTCCTAACACATAAAATTGATTCTACATTTATATTTACTTAGCAACTGAATTTACTTTAAGTTATAGTACAAATGACATGACAAACGATTTTAAATTAAGTCCAATGCAAATCAAAACAAACAATTCACATCTTCATTTCCGCCACGACGATGCCGCAGCTCGCCCGGCTCAACAGATCGTAATCGACTGGCGACACATATAATTTAAAAAAACTGCCTGCATCGTTGGAGCTACCCCTTTCTGTCAAAAATGGACTCGTCCAGCGGGCGTACCCGGCGGCTATTGAACGGCTTGGTAACAAATTTGGGCCGATTCTGCGAATTATTGCTGTTGCCGCTGGGTGATTTCAGTTCTGGGCACTAATGAAACTTATACTTAACAAAAACCAGGGTGTATCACATCCTGTTTGATTAGCTTAAAATTATAAAATTCAGGCCCATCTTTTTTAACCTTTTCGTTTCAATAATGAGAAGAAAAGATTTCTTAATATTCGATTTTATAAATTACGACGTTTTATTTATCTTTATCAGATTTTGAAAAGCATCACATGCCTTGACATTAAATAAAAGAAAATATTGATTAAGTCAATCGTATGTTGAATAACATATAATGTAAATTGCAGTACCAAAACATGGAGTAATTATTAACCAGATGGTCAAATCAACCACTTTCACAATTTTATTTTGTAGACGGACATCTGTGCAGCGGATTTTAATTAAATTGTCAAAATCATTTCATATATGAAACGCCTATTTCCGTATCAATTCAACCCCGACGTATCTACTATAACTGCGTATCGCCGTATAATTTTTTATTTTTAAACGAGCCTTTATTGTAGATTATACTCAATAAAATATACATTTGTTAAAATAAAAAGCTTCATTACAATAACACACATCGCAAATAAAACGGGCATAAAAGAAACCTTTTCGTATATTAGCGACCGCAAACGTCTAGCGCGAGTAGGTAATCTTCCAATATGATATTCAAGGTGAGGGAAAATCCATCTATTTTACGTATTTCTTAATATGGCATTCATATTCAAGGGAATCCCCCATAAAATATAAAAAGCGTCGAACCCGATGAAGTTCGGGCCGACGCTCCAACACCTATCAAAGGAGGTTTATCCCCGAAGCAAAGAGCCCGCTCACAATGCGACGAGTGGTAAATGAGAGGGATTTCCTCGTCTCTGGTGTCTATCTTCCCTTTGTGATCACACCCGCCTTTCGTTTTCTGATGGCGCCAAACTGTGTGATGTCTTCTCGAAGCATTCGATTCAATTCCCTACAAAGTAATCCATAAACGAATATATTCGATTCAATTAATCTATTTTAAATCTGTAATCTTCTCATAAAAAATTCATTCAATAGTTATTTATTTTATAATTTAAGACATCGACTCGAAACCCGGGTCGTTAGTGACAAAATACATGGAAGTATTTTAAAAAATAAAACACAATTTGTTTGTACTACTTACACATATTTATAATGATCAGGACCGGTTTCGCTGACGATACTAATAATATAAAATGATGACTCAGGGAAATTATAAGTAAAAATTAATGAACCATTTAAAAATAATCAAATATTTTTAAATGGTTCATTAGTTTTTACTTATAATTTCCCTGAGTCATCATTTTATATTATTATCGTCATTAATAATTTTGTTCAGCTAAATGGACTTTTAATGTAGCTATATTTGTGATTGTAGATTAGTATTTAATGATTTGCAAGAGGTCCATAACATTTTAATTGTAGACTTTTTCATTTGATTTATGTATAATTTGTTTGTTAATCAATATTTTCTTGTCTCAGTTCATGAACCATCAGTTTTATATACCTTCATTTTTTCACTCAATTTTATATAAATACGCCTGTTATGTTTGTATTTTTATCAGTTGATAATGCTCGTGATGAGCGAAACCGGTCCTGATCATTATAAATATGTGGAAGTAGTACAAACAAATTGAGTTTTATTTTTTAAAATATAATGTCTTTCCACCAAGAATTGACAGTTAACACCTTAAAAGTAATACATGGAAGTGTACAAAATCTCAATAATCCAAATTTAAATTAGTTATTTATTTAATTGTTATTTATTTTAACACAAAAAAAACGAGTAAAGCTGAGAGAAAAAATATTTCACATTCTACATCTATTTCAGCATTATGACATTGCATACTGATAACGGAGCGACGCCGAAGTATCGACTATCATAAATCTTTTCAAAGTAAATACGTTATAATTAGTTAAAATAATGTATTCAATTGATAAATTTTGGGAGTATCTGTTACTTATTTGTTTAACTATTTGCTCCATGATTTGAGCATATAGATGGGCATGTGAGAAATTTTAAAATATAATTTTTTCCTAACAATGTCATTTGATGATAATCACTTCACTCAATTTTTGCAGTCGTCAAAAATTATTGATACTATTATTTTAAAAAAAGTATGATTTTATTAGAACAGAATAATAATAAATCATTCAATAAAAAATAAACAAAAATTTGCAGGGCTGCAATACTGTGAAATACAGATGATGTGTTTGTATCTATTTTGGAATTTAAATACCAATACGTGAGTTAATATTTATACTTTTTATAATTAATAACAACTTTTTCATTTTCGGTGAAAATATCTGACACTGGTGCTGGTCTGTAATATCACAGTTTAATATGTTAAGAAACCATTTCTTTTTCAAATATTACATTTTTAACAAATGCTTGAGAGCTTTAATTTTACTGATTTTATTTCAGTGGAAAGTTCTGTCTCTTAATGTGTTTGCTGTCAATTATTGGTGGAAAGGCATTGTATTTTAAAAATAAAACACAATCTGTTTTGTACTACTTCAACATTTTCATTATGATAAAGATCGGTTTCGGTCATCAAGATCATTATCAACTAATCAAGTAAAGAGGGAAACCGATCCTGATTATTATAAAAATCTGGAAGTAGTAAATTGAGTTTTATTTTTCAAATAACATATCCTGAATATAAAGTGTATGACAGAAAGCGCTTACAAAAAAATTAGAGACAAAATATAAAACATGTTAGGAAGGAAAATAGTCTGCATGAAATTTATTTTCATTATTAATAATAATAAAAATATATATATTGTATTTATTATTATTTAGGTTACAATGTATTAATACAATACAACTATATGTATAAAATGCTCATATTTATATTTCACTGTTTTTCTAGTTAAAATAATTTTAACCATGAAATATCAAGCCGTAAAGTGACTTCAAAACATTACAAAATATCGCCCCTAAAATGAGAAAAAATGGAAAAACTGCTTTTGCTAAATATCTAGCAATGAAATTCATAAGCCCTACTAGCTGTGGTCAAAATCTACCCACCTACGATTGAATACGAGTAATGAATGGAATATGCAGGTTTTCCATTACGTTGGCGTACTTTGATCAGATGTGTACCCAGCTTATATAGAGCCTACATCACCGCTAAGTCTGTCCATTTCCAGGAGCGTGACACGAGCGTTTCCGCCAAGTTGCTGACGTCATCCTGAATAAGACTCTACTGAGGAAACGTGTAAAGTGTGGGAAGGTACTCCCCGATTCGTTTTGAATTTGATGGATTCGGCTCCGCGAATCTAGAACCGCGACGTATACTGCAAATGTATTTCTGAAGATGTTTTGTATTACATTGCAATACATCATAATAAAAATATCGTTTAGAGCTGTAGCGTTACATTTCAAAAATGATATGAGCAATGATTTAAAAAGATACTACATATTGATAAAAAGCGATTACATATCGTTGTTGTCTTTCTTTATAAAAGTATAAAAACACTTCTTTATAGTTAAAATAATAGTATCATTGCAATAAATCACTCGATAATTTGACAGAATGGTCAACGTCGTTGAATTTGATTACGGTGTGCACGGGTTCGACCCAGTACGTGCAGTTTTATAATGTGAATTTTTAATTGATTTATATTTTTGCATTGAAATACATGAATTAATGTATTGTATAAAATTCCTTCCCACCCATTTTATCATAAATATGTAGTATGAACGAAGTCCTATCCTAGCCACTTCAAACCATACAATCTTGGAAAAATGAGAGATTGAGCTTCTGAGAAACAAACAGTTTTCGTAGACAAACTTATATTGAGATGAGCTGATTCAACATTGGGAGCGGAGATGGTTAAAAACACATTACTTACTTAGTTAGAAAATACAACATTAAAATTATTAAATTACGGTTTGCTATCCGCCATTACAATATAATTTATATTTTTTTCTTATAAACATAATTATATTTGGTATTACAAATGAATCCAAGATAAATAAATTAAAAATGAATGTATGTTATAAATAAATCATTAAACTTTTCAATACATAATATGAGTGTATTGAATGAAATCTTAAAATGAAAAATCTTAAGAATGTATTACGTAAAAGAGTGCCACGGCAATCTGTTAATTCGTATTATATGTTTATCTGATATCTTTAAAATAAAACATATATTTTGTACTAAAGCCAATTTTTTATAATGATCAGGACCGGTCATTATAAAAATGTGAAAGTAGTAAAATTTTTTTTTAAATTTAATACCTTTTCAGCAAGTATTAACACCATGAAAGTCATCTATTTTATAGTAGGAAAAGGGTCAACCAATTATTTAAATACGCACTTCACTTTTCTTTATTTATCACAATATTATATTTGTCTTGATTTATCTGCATGTTTGTTACGCGCACAACAATGTACCCAAAGCAGTCAGCAAGAGTGTGTGTGTGTATGTGAGAGAGCTTGAGTGTTAAGCGGATTCTGACATGTGGCACTGTCACCTATATTATTTACAAATATAATCTACACGAGACTGTTTTAGGTAGTAGAACGCTATAAATAAATATCTTTCAGATATTCACTGCTCTTAGTAAAAAATATGATATTTATTACAAAGCCTGCTCATGGAAAAGTATTGTTGGCTTTTTTAAGTTGAACGTAAATCAAGTTTGTGAATAGTTCACATAAATTAATATTACGTAAGAGACATTATGGGCAATCAACTTTATTAAATGTCTTCATAATAAAACTTAAATATCTTTATTGCGCCGCAAGAAAGGCGAAATAAAAGGATAATATTTCAACGAAGTCTACTCAACGAGTGAAAAATACTCTATAGGTTGTCCTCGACTTACAACCGAGATACGTTTCTTAACTTTGGTTGTAAGTCAAATTCCATTCAAAATATTTAAATTAAATATTGTTCAAATTTGGATTATTGAGATTTTGTACACTTCCATGTATTTTGTCATTAACGACCCGGGTTTCGCCTTTCGACATCTTCGGGCATTCGAGCGCAGTTTGAGTCCATTCGTGTGCTCGAATGCCTGAAGATGCCGAAAGGCGAAACCCGGGTCGTTAGTGACAAAATACATGGAAGTGTACAAAATCTCAATAATCCAAATTTGATATTGAAATTCCATCAAGCACCCTCAGTCGATGTCTTAAATTATATAAATATTGTTCGTTTCAGGTCAGTTTTAGCGGCGTCACTTTCAGTTGCAAAAATAAGCCAGCTGCAACCAAAAATGGTACGAATGCATTTTAACACAACGCAGCGAACGTTTCAAACCACAACTTAACTTAAAAGCTACAAATATTGTAGCTGTTAAGTGACAGTCACATGATGGGGCGGACAGGGGTCTTCAAAACCAATCTGCAGACTCTTTCTATTAATGCAAATTTAATATGTAATATCTCTCCTAAGGCATTCAAAAATAATTTGTCATATTTGTTTGGTTACCGTTATTTGTTTATTGTTAGAAGTAAACAAAAAGCTTGCGGTGCTTAAAAAAAGAAGCAGTCGCCTCTCGGCCTTTCCCGGAGGGAGTCGTCGGCCGACGAAGTCTTAGTCCACCACTTGCTAGTAAAACCACTTACAGAGTTTTAAATTAAAAATTTGTATTTTAAATCTGTTTGTGTAACTGTCTTCAAGGAATTTATAAATTAACTGCGATTAAAGAGAAAGTATACTGAATACGTCCGGGTTTTAATGGAAGACGAAGGAACCTGTGAATCATCCTTTGTCTCCACGCAGGACGCGGGCAGTCGAAGTGTGTTGACGCACCGCGCCCCGCTTCTCCCCGCTCCACCATCTTCCCCTCGAGCGGTGAGACGTTTCTTTCCTACTTTCTCACACAATATTATCGGAAATTGGCCCACTGATTCTCTGTTTTTAATAAATAAAACACAGAAAGTACAATTTTATTATTTGCCTTGTAAAACAAGTGGTTGGAATAAGGTTATCGTTTAAGAATTACGTTGAAAATTAAGATTTGTGTTATAATGCAAGTGGATGAAATAAGGTTATGCTGGCAAGAATTGCGTTGAAATTTCGTTGCGTTGAAAAAAGATACCAGGGATTGCGGGCGCATGCTCTTGTATCCTACTTTCTAATACGCAAGTAAGGTTAATTTTTGAGATAAAGATAGACCCACCACACGCCAATGATACATGTTTATATTTATATCCAAATTTAAAAATGTTGTTACTGATCTTTTTTCTCATATGCATCAACCGTTAGCAATGGTGCTTCGTGATGCAATAAAAAAAATCTTTTTAAAATTTTTGGTCGTAAGTACAAACCGTCGTAAGTCGAGGACTACTTGTAACTATATTTTGAAGTAATATTAATACAGTTCTAGGCTATTTTTAAATAATCATTTTCTTTAAAGAATTTTACGCAATTTGCTTTTATATGATTCCCAGTAGGTTTATAATAATTATTATACATCATAAATCTTCAATATTTTATCAATGAAAAATAATTCATCCAATTAAATAAACAAGACCGAATATTAAGGTTAGCAAGGGAAACACATTGAACTAAAATATTGTAGAACATAATATTTCCAAAGCTTTTCCAAGAACGACAGCATAAAAATTTGTGGGATGAAATTCAGAACTTCGTTAAAAAGTGTAATGTTACGTAAAGAATAACAAGAACCCCGAGCGATGTTTTTCAAATGATCTTGTTAGAAATAAGTGGACAAATTTTGTTTGGTACATATTTTAACATGCGAAATAGCACACTGCTAAGTGTTTAAATGACAGATTTACAAAAAAAAAACAAAGGAATTCGTTAGTATTATTATTTTTTGAATTTAAAATAAACAGATATCTATTTAAAAAGAAAAATGTACCTAATTTGACGAATTATAATTTTGAGGTTTTTAACGCTTAGGTTATGATCTTTTTTTTGAAAAGAAAAGTTTTTACACTTACATGGGTTTTATTTGTAGAAACATTTATGTATTAGAAAAATATGAAAAAAATAGTGATAAATTTTGCATTATATTATTCTTCAATAATGTGTGTGGGAGCGGATCCCAAAGTGGAGCATATGGCCTGTATGTATTTCAACAGAAGTTTTCTATGAGAACTGATTGTTACTCAGCTGCTCAACCTCACTTTTTTCGAAGAGGATAGAGTTTTAAGTAAGCGGGAGAGAGGTTATTTTCTAGACATCACAAACATTCATGACTACGAACTGAAATCCATAAATCGATTGACATATCATCCGCCTTGGGACTTGAACCCGAGACATCCGTAACTGTAGCCAACGACGTTACCAACTGCGCCACGGAACTGACAAATTTTAATACTATTTAGGGGATTGGGGGGCATACGTTTCCTTCCCAATTATTGTTATAGTTGATCACAACCGATAGATATAGTAATTTATAGTGAAACAATTAATTATATACGTGTCATCCATTATTGGATATGTTTTGTACAATTATGTCTGTTTATTTTTTATTTCTAATATGTATAATTTCGTAATATTATTGTTCTAAAATTTCATCTTGTTTTAGTTTAATGTTTATTACCTAAATAATTTTTTTGTCATAATTGGCACAAATATAATGCATATCAAAGTTCCGTATTTAAACAGTATCTTCGACCCATATAATGATCATTTCATATTGAATAAAACCACAGGTCAAGTAACAGTTTTGGATTTCTTTTCAATATTCTTTTTTTAGTTTATTTGTTAATTCAAAATTGAATTTAAAAAAATGTTAATTTCAATCCTAATATTATATGTGCCTCATTTCCGAGCGTAAAAAATAAGTGTGTGACATATAAAATGTAAAAAACAAACTCCTTTATATAAAAATCGTATATATTATCCGATGTTTTGTAAATGTGTATCCTAAATGTTACAAAAATGTTTTGTTTATCACAAGGTTATGTCAATATCCATTTGATTGAACTAGAAGAGTTTTATGTTGCCATTTAAGATAAAGACTTACCTCATCTCGTAAAAAACAAACGATCTATTTTATATCTGGACGAAAGATTTCCCAAAGAGCATATGTTTACCTTTTCCTAACTACATATTAAATAAACGTCGTAAAACGTTTAAGTTACAATAAATAGAAACGAATAGTTACAGGTTGAATGTAATACATCGTATATATTCTACAGCTTGAAACATTTAAGCATGTTTATGTTATATAAAATTAGATTTAACAAATCATAATCCATTCATTTAAAATATTTGTTATTCAGAATCTTTCTCTTTGAAAATGAAAATGGTTTTCTTTTTCGGTTTTCTTTATGGCATTGATGTAAAACACAAAAAAAAAATATTATTAAAATGATTACTTTTGATTTATCCCAAAATGGTATACAAATTTAAGCAATAAATTAATTGATCGAACATTTTGAGTATTAGACATTCACTTGGTAGAACTCCATTGTCATAACTGAAAAACACTCATTTAAAAAAATGTTTAACGAATAAAAGTATTTTGTCTACTAAATTTTAAAAGGATACATGGCTTTAAATAAATGCATCTGATTGTAATTTGACTACTATTAATGATTTATTTGACAGATTTTTATAATGATCATGGATAAATGTACTTGTCTGAAATATAATAAAAAAACACCTTTTATTATTAAATCGGTTCTTTTGTTACACAATTTTCTAATACGGATAAAAACAGTGAGTATCAAATGAAAATAGAATTACAATATACCTTTTTACAGACTATCGATACCCAATACTAAAATAAAGGAGCTTTTTTTAATATGTGATAAACAAAAAAGCCCTGCAAACTTTCTAGAGTGGGGGATGAAATAATAAAAGCTGGGCTTTTGATCGTCCGGATTAAGTCAAGCTTAAAGTCAAATAAGTCAGGTAAATCTGTGATATTATTGTTTGTTTTGCGTTTGGCCAAACTCTCTACCGTTTAAGATGTGGGAGGGGTATCTTCTTTGACCGATTTCAATATATATCCAGTGTGTCGTCTTCCCCTGCCAGTGGTTTACAGAATCTTGGTTTCAGAAATTAACAACCAACCGTAAACAATCACATGTATTATATTTAACAAGCTATAATACCTGTCGCATATTAAGCTACAGTAACAATATGTATTTATGAGATTGTTATATTTTAATGTAAACAGATTATAAATCTCAAAATTGATAAAATTATCATTTTAGTAAAGAAATACCTCTTTTTTGTACTGAATTGAACGATAATAGTAATAAACGTTTGAGTAATTATCGAACTCAATATATATTAAATAATTTTATAAATCAAATTATCTACAAGTTTATTTCATTTCTGAAATACATATATCGACACAACGTATTCTCTTTTTTAACTCCACAATATGTAAATCTTCCTTGAGTTAATTGAGGTAATTAGTCGACTTCTTCAGCATAGTGTTTAGAGTTCCGTTCAGCGGTCAGATGGTTGTGTGTTGAAATCCTGGAAAAGTGAACAGTATCTCAATTCTTTAAATCAAAGTTTGAGGTTTTAGGTGAATTGAGAATGATGGTTTTTGATTTTGTGCAAATAAACTGCAAAAAAAAAATTTCCAATCTATATTTTCAAATTAAGTCTTTCCAAAATTGCGATATCCAAATTAGAATTATAGTTTATTTTTAACACAGCTGCTACAACAAACAACATCACAATCGTGTCATCAATTATAACGATTTTACTTAATGTAAATAAGTTTTGTTAAATGAAAACAATCAAAATTAAAAAAGGTTTCGTATTTCTGTCGCAGATCTACCACCTGCCAGCGTCTACGAAGTCTGTGTTTGACTTGTGTAAACCCTAAAATAGTGTTCAGTGAGTTCAACTCGAAAGGGAAATTGTTGCAATATGTAGAGACGCAGATGGTTCAATTTTTACAGCTTATTGCACATTCTGGAATATGGTACACCACCAGCTCAAAGGTATCTATAGATGCAAAACTATGATTTTTACTTGGTTTCACACTAGACAATAGTAACCAGATTTAATACACTCAGCTTTCAATTAATTGTACAAATGTTCGTCTCAGTGAAAATAAGTATTTTAATTGAATGAATACTGAAATTTCAAATAGTGTTTTTTGCCAAATGAAAACTACGTAATATACTCCTGTTATAACAATGACAATTAAATAACGTATATGAATGTTTATAGGTGTATATAATCAGGTGTATCATGGGTAAACTGGTTGTAAATCAATCACTTACCCCCCTTTTTCATGAATGTAAGTGTTGTATAATGAGGTTAGGATTTTTTTTATGAAAGTTATTTTATTCGGGGATAAAAATAAATGATAAAGTTAAAACTAACTGTAGAGAGTTTATATTCACATATAATTTGAAAACAAGAATCTGCATTACGATTTCATTTGATAATTACAAAACTCAGACATCACTCTTTTGTTTCCATAGCCGTTATGTAATAATTTTAGTGTTATATGGCATAGTAAATTTGATTATATTTGTTTGGCAATGAAACATGTCCTCTCAGTTAGAAATGGTGTTGAAGTTATCAAATAAGTAAAGTTGATACAATACAAAATGTAAATTTTTTACAGACATAGTTGATATATGAATTTCAAAGTGCCTGTCCTGAATGAAAGCGGCAATATTAATAATTATTGTCATGAGTCATGTTTAAATTTTAATATAAAAAATATTTTTTCCTAGAAAGTGTTGATCTACCATCAAAGTTTTAAGGAATATTTTTCTAAAAAATAAACTTAATTTTAAATAAGCTGTTCGGAGTGTTAATCGTGAGGAAACTCTCGCAGGCAACTATTTGTGTAGTGTGGCAACCAACCAGAGTCGGCCCTAGGGAAGAGTGTTGCACGCTGCACAATCTGCCACAGCTCGCCGGGAGAGGACGCTGCGTATTGCAATTAAAACCATAAGCCGCATCTTGAGAACGTTGAGGCTGTTTTATTTATACATGAGCTGTATTTTATGCACACATTTGCATTTCTTTACTTGAGCTTGGATTTAATTTCCAGGCTCTGATTATTTTTTAAATGAAAACGTTCTTACAATTTTTTTATGAACAAACTTAATTAAAACGAATAAAGTTTTAAGTTTAGCGACAGTAACAGTATCATTCAGCCAAATATTTTTTTTTCTTTCGTTTAAATAAGCAAGAGTATATTGAAGCTATTTTCCCAACAATTTATAAGGATTACATTATTTTAAATAAAAATCTAGTATAGTTCCGGGACGGACAAGCAACAAGCAATTCCTAAATATCTTTTTTTTCCATGTCCGCTCCCAACGTGGAGCATATAGTGTCCTAATGGAGTTATGTCAACAGAATATTTCTATGAGAACGGTTTGTTACACAGTTGCTCAACCTCTCGTTGTCGAAGAGAGTAGGTATAGAAGGATAGGGCTAGTACAGGACTAGTGGTTAACTAATCACTCTCGCTTTGCTCCGTAAAGATAATATGGGTGGGTGAGAAGGGATTTTTAAGAAAACACAAACACTCAGACTACGTAAAATCGCAGAACAAATTGTCGTTGTTCTGGAAGAAGACAATAACTGAAAAATATTAGTTTTGAGTAATCGGATTGTAAAGTTTTTCAAATGTTTAAAATGATTTATCTTTTTCATTTAGTTTAGTTGTACAAAACTGTTTTTAAGTAAAAGTATAATTTATTAAAATAATTGTGTTTTTCCATACGGTAGAGTTTGAAATAAATAACTTATGTCATTTTTTCGATGAAATGTTTTCTTCCAGAACGAAGGATAAATATTCATTAAAACAATATTTTTTAGCAAAAATTACAATGTATTGATGTTCGAGATTGTCAAAAAATAACATTATTAACGATCAAAATCGAATATTATCTCTTTTGGTAATTTCGTAAATTGAAGTTTATAAAAATGTTTACAAAAAAAACATACCAAACAACTTTTCATCATATTAAGTTGTTGCGTCAAAGCATTTTTTTACAGTCAGCCAGTTGAACTTTCAAACCGAGAAAAGCTTGTTATTAATTCAATTACTTTTATAGTTTCATATTATTGCATGAATGAACTTTTGATTGAGGTTTGCGGTGGTTTCAGAATTCTTTTAAATAAAATTACTTTATTTAATCAACGAAGTCAATACGAAAATTTTCCATTCAAAAAGCTTCCGCCCCAGCAATTTTCCAACACATCCAATTATTGAATGCGCTTTTGCAATATAAAATATCTACCACCATATCTATGAAAAAAACGCAAAAGCCAAATAGCTTATCGAAAAATCAAAGGAAATTGATTGATCAATAATGTTTTGAATGCAGAAAATTGCTCATTCTATTCTCAATAATTCGATTAGTTTTTTTTAAATGAGTAAAGTATTTTTGTTATTGCAAACATTGGACATTCTTACCAACTCTTCAGTGCAATAATGCTTTTGGATTCTTGTTGGAATAGCATTATATTTAAAAAAATAAAAGACAATTTATTTGTACTACTTTCACATGTTTATAATGATCAGTACTGATTTCGCTCATCACGAGAATTATCAACGGAATGCTCGTGATGAGCAAAACCGGTCTTGATCATTATAAACACGTGGAAGTAGTACAAACAAATTGTGTTTTATTTTTTAAAATAGAAATTAAAAATGTTGCTACTTTAAACCAATGTCACCGATAGAATGCCAAGTCAATTAATAATTGGCTCGCAATTTTCTTGCTAGAATTTGAATTCAGCTTCGGTCATAATTTTTAATACATTGGTCAGAGTTTATATTAAATGCTCATTATGTATCGGTCAGAATTACAGAGGGCAGAATAAATAATTTACGGACAGTACTAATAACCTAACTTAACCTTTTTATTCTGACCATATAATAATTTTATTCGGATCTTTCATATTCTTATTAAAACCAAAAGCTGCTTCGATTTCTGACCAAAAGTTGATTTATATTCGACCATTTAATTTGTTGCCTTAATAATTTTCATATTCATTCCATTTCACAAATCCTACACAAAAATAATATATACACATACAAATTCGTAAATCGATTAAGTACTATTTATTGAATGCCCTTCTTCTATTCTTACCCACTTTCAAAAATACAAGTTGTGCAAATAAGGAAAACTCATGTTGACATTCAATTTTACTAATCCATATGCTCTAAATTAGCAACGAACATGGTTGAAAAAAAAACAATGATAAGTTATCGAGACATCGATATTTGTCTCGTAAATACATTCTCTGTTTGACTTTTTGAATATAGACGGGATTACTTTATACCACCGTGGGCTAACTACGAATTGGCAGTGCAATAAAAATGACATATCATCGTTGCGAAAATGTATTCATTCTGTGTATGTAATATCCGTGCAACTATATTGCTGATTGCATGTTCATGCACATGCTAGTGCGGAGCGATGACACGAATGCCATCATGCAGATAGGACTGTGATATTAAGCGTTGTACAAAGCAACGATAAAATGCAGATGTTATTACTGACAATAAAAGACTTCGCTGGCCGATGATAACATAAACATATTCATATATTAAACTCAACGAACGGTAAAAAATCTCATATTTAAATTAGCAAACATTTTCCGTTTAAAACTAGATGTTATTCGTTGATACGTTGAATATTTAAAAATAAGAGTTTTATTAATATTTATTCAAAAAATTACATAATTTATAAAATAATAATTAAAATATTTAAATGGGTAGCGTGGCAAAACAAAAACTGTTTTTGAACGAATCCATAATATCATAAGTTTAGTGCGTTTGAGTGAATTTCAGGTGATGAAATCGAGTTTTAACTTTACATATTTAAAGGATTCAAATTTTTTCTGTGATTATATCTTACCAATTAATGTTTAATTAACACTGAAAATGTAAATAAAAGATTTTACATATTTATTTATCATATCTAGCCAATTAAATCTCAAATAAATCAGTGCTATAAAAAATATTTTTTGTTATAATTGATCATAAAATACATTTTTTTCAAAATAAAAAGTTTTTGTACCATTTTATTGAACCGTACTATTTCTAAACAAAAACCAAACAATTCGAGGATCATGTGCAAAAAAAAAACAAAACTGACATAAAGCTTAATCAACTATACTATTTAGTTTAGTCAAATATACTGTTATAGTATTAATACGTTAGCTAAGCCTTTGAAAAAGTAAGTCATTTAAAATTATTATGCAATTTTATCATTAACACACATTTTATTTCATAAATCAAATACAAACATTAAATCTACAAAGTCGTTAATAATAATATTATTATTTTATTTGCACTGGAAATCCAGTTGAAAATATAATAAAAAATGTATAGATACGACGGCTTTTAATTGTACCTAGAATTGTTTCAGAATTTTAAAAGCGCCCCATTACCCTGCAAGCAATTGTACTCTGCACGGCACTTAAACACAGCAGAAACTAACAATCTATTCCGCACACTTTGACTCAATACGTAGTTTCCATTTTGAATTTAATTAATAATTTGATTTAGCGAATGCAGTTGCGACGATATACATATACCTACCTGGATACGTGTATTAAAACAGATGCACTGTTTGAACGATCTGCGATGTGATATAAATGCGAGCTTAGACTAGAAGCACTAACTCTATGACTATTTAATGAGCATTTTGATAAATTGTATAATCTCTGTTTGCCGTGAAAACATAGCAGAGATAAATTACATCAATAGTTAACAATCAAATTATTTCGCTTTCACCGTTTGACACTATTTTTCTTATAAATTAAAATTTTAGGTAGACTTCTTAGAGAAAAATTTTTCTTTAGTTAAATTGTTGACTTGCGTTTTGTTGTATTTACGTCAAATTTAACTCACAATAGTAATAATAAACAGTTTCACAAACTTTACGATTTTCATATCGTAATTATTCAGAAACCAGAGCTGAAACATTCTGAAATGTATCGTAAAGCGCATATATACCGCCATGTTGTACAAGGAGAACTTTGGAACACAATTTACACTAAACTTGCTTATATGCAATAAGCAACAGTACAGTACGTACAGAAATCAAGCATGTCCCCGGAGAAGACGCACCTCTCCGTGCAGTCATACCTTACGCGAAAGGCTTGTTTCAAAACTCAGCTTGGAATATCACTAAGTACACCGAATGAATTTTAATTACGTTAAGTAAGCTATTGAAATGTACAGATATACCTTAGAAAATGGAAATTCTAATAAAATATTTTAAAAAAACTTATGCTAGCCTTATATTATAATCCATACAGTTTTTAATGTAATAGAAAGCCCAAAGCAACCCCAGAAAATTGTGAACGCATTAATTCCGTAGTCAATTACAGTGGTTACATTTTTAATTTACCATACGATATTTCAAAATCCCGCAAGGGTTGGCAAGACAATATCTTTGAATTTACCAAATGTACAGTAATTGCCCAACAAAAAACTTACCCGTAGTAAATAAAATTAATTAGACTTATATGCGTCGTTGTAAAAGAGAAAGAGACCGAATTATTCTTCACGAAAAAACTATTTTAAGTCTTACGAAATAATAGTTGACAAGAATAACAAACATATACCTACTAGTGTCATAAATGTAAATCAGAAAAGTGTGAATGGAATATGAGAGGTTTCCAGATTGAATACTAATTTTCAAACGGTTTACTTCAACCTTTTACAATTGAAGACTTCCTCCTGTGTGACAACAGAGCATATACAAAAAGGATTGTTTTAAAATATCTGTTTTGTTTTTGTAAGAGTTTTTTTATAATTACGTGTTAAGAAATTCAGCGACAATCTAAAGGAAATAGCTTCACCACTTAATGTGAAAAATAATCAAAAAAATGTCAACAGCATTATCATCACAGGGCGAGTTAACACACACCCTTTTGCAAACACTTCAGAATCTACTGTGGATGGGCGGGAGCAGGATGTGACTGCAGACCTGTCGTCGTAGGTGGCGACAGGTAGCACCTTACGCCTACTGCAAGCTCTACGCTTGCTACGGCCAAGGAAGCAGTAACAGCCGGTAATTAGCGTGCTATATACATACACACATGGCATACGCTGCTACCGAACGTGTCTTGGAGAATTATGACTATTTACGATGGACCAACAACGTACAATTCGAGAAGCAAACAAGCAGCCATCGACTGTGCTGCGTACTGATTAAACTTTACCAGGTGATTAAGAAAGTGTGGTGCAATGTTTATTAAATATTTTATAGATAAATTATTGAATTAGTATATTTTTAATGCTTAAGCTATAATAATACTTTTTTTTGCGTGCATATATCTTTGTTTTCAGCATCTAAAATACTAAAATAGAAATATTATCATATAAAATACTAATTCTGTTTTAAAATAGATCCTCAAAATAATGCTGAGCTTATATTATAGGGCCAAAGGATTGTTCTTGAAAATTTAATTTTAAAATTAAAGTTAATTAAAAAAAAGAACGAATAAGACTGAGTGAGGTCATCAACTATAACACCAAATAAGAAGAAAACACTTACAAAATCATTTTTAACCGTTTTAAAGCTTAGATATATATTTTATAAACATATATTTGTGCAGTCATATTCGGTTTCATATTTTAATAAATTATAGTAATGATAAGGTTCCATATCAGAAATTTTATTTTTGTGTTGTGGCAAACGTTTTAAATTCCACATAAACTCGCTGTGAAAAGTCATAGATTTAATAAGTACATTATCATATTAAACTTATCAGTTAAAACTAATGCGAGACTATTTATCTTTTAAAGAATCAGCTGATAATAACAATTCATGTTTCTTTTTTTTTAATTGAGAGGTTTTTTATTAAAATAAAACACGTTTTGTACTGACTTCAGAATTTTATATCAGTACCGATTACGCTCATCGTGGTCATTGTGTCGTCAATTGAAAATGCTCACGATGATTGATACCGGCCTTGATCAATATGTGAAATAATTGTGTATCACAAATAGTTATGCTTTTATAAACATAATGCCTTCCAACCAAAACGAATTGAGAGTTGATACATTAAAAGTGAAATTGAGAAATGTACTGTGTACTTTTTATGTACTTCTTTTAACGCTGATTGGGAATATGGTTAAAATTAATTCAAACGTGACTTTTGATTTAGAATAATATCTAATAAAACTATTTTTCAGTTTTCTATTTGGAGACGCTTGCAGTAGTCGCAAAACACTGTCAATCCGTCATAATTTTTTTTTAAGTATTCGTTTTTCTATTGCACTGTTTCTTTTCGTTTATTTTTCTGCTGAGGGCTTTACACCAGAATGGCCTGAACATTCTTGAACGGTGAACCGCTGCCGGATGCTAAGCAAATGGCCGAGTTGGATAAATTCCAGCCACGAGTTTGTTATCGCGGGTGCCGCAAAAACCACATTCTGATATACATTTGGTAGGGAACACTGTAAAACATCTGTAACCTTATACAAAATGGGCGCGGTATTTACAAAGGTACATCTTCAAAACGAAAAACCTGACCATAAAAATAACATAACTATATTAAAGTAAAATGAAAAACTATTTCAATATCGTACAATTAAAAATGAAAAATATATAAATATGCTTGTTCAAATATAGTATTTTCGAATAACACAATCATTGGAATACCTTCAAATATAAACTCATATGTCTATATATATTGTATCAACTAATCTAACGTGTTATCTGAATTGAATAACATTGCCACATTTTATGTAACTTTTTTTTTTATTTATTATTGTGAAAGTTTTTAATATTGCCATGCTTAAGCGTAATAAAACCGCTTTTCACATTTTAATAATCCTTCTATATGGCAACAAAAACGCACATAATGTCAACATAAAATTTCAACGCAGCGGTTTTGCATTATTGCAGCGAAAATGCCATTTTATAAATTACCTTAACCGCTAAACCTGAAACGTTATTCCGTTTTAATAAATTTCAAAAAGCAAAGTTTACGACTTCAAGCGCATCCGGAGAATAATAAATGTTATATAAAAAGTTAAAATAACTTATTAAAATATAATTTATTCAATCGAAAAAGAATGCCCATACAATTAATAAATTGGATTCCCATCGTGTTTTCACTACATTTGCTTCAACGATATTTCCAACGAGAATGGGAAAATAATTCTTTATATCAGTGCTTAACAAAATATAGGGCCACGGACCCCCGGGGAGCCGTAGGGCTTCTGCGGGGGGCTGCAAAATGTTCCAGTAGAACTACAAGTATTTAATTATGCATTTTTACTACTCGTGATTTTATTAAAGTTTTGTATTTGAAGCGATTGTAGAATAGAGTATAAGTATATTATATATAACTTCAAATGAAGCTTTTGATAACTAAATTAATTTAATTTTCCGGATAGGGGGCCGTGGTTTGTTTTTTGCAAATTTTGTGGGCCACGGAAAGAAAAAGTTTGAGAAGTCTTATATCGTATTAATGAAAAATACATTTCACATCCATATCCGCTCCTAATATGAAGAAGTGGTAATGTGTAATGGATTCTGTTTGGCCTGAGACCTAGTTGTGATTCCTCCACTGTTTCTGTCTTTTATGAGACGGTAAAGATAGAAGGATGGAGATATTGAAATACTCGTACTAAGCATATAGCTGTCTTTCTCTACTACGCATGTTACCGATGAAAAAACGTAGATAGGAAGGTATTTACACATTACAGACGTAAACGTCCTTGGACGCAAATACATAATTATATCTTTTTAAAAATCAATTTATGAAATAATTGTTTTATAGATACAGGAACGCGTGGACACCGCAACCGAGTATGACAAATCCCCAAGAGCAATAACCAATCATTTTCAATAATTATTATAATTGTGTTCGTGTGTTCTAAAGATTTTCCTATGCAGAATATAAAAAAGGTTTTTTAGTAATAATTATAGTGCACGAATACACCTCAAATGAAAGTTGATTATTGTTGTGTACTTTTTCTTAATAAAGAACTAATTTAAGACATCGACTGAGGGTGCTTGATGGAATTTCAATATCAAATTTGGATTATTGAGATTTTGTAAACTTCCATGTATTTTGTCACTAACGACCCGGGTTTCGCCTTTCGACATCTTCGGGCATTCGAGCGCAGTTTGAATCCATTCGTGTGCTCGAATGCCTGAAGATGCCGAAAGGTGAAACCCGGATCGTTAGTGACAAAATACATGGAAGTGTACAAAATCTCAATAATCCAAAATTTAATAAAGAACGTTGTTGCTACTTTTCTGGACATTAAATTCCTTACTCAGGCCCTGCCCGATCCCAAACCAGGATTGTCAGACCTCTAAAAGGAAGGCAACAAAAAAAATTCGGAAAAGTACCTACATCACCGATTTTTCGTTAAGTATAAACACGTAACTATACAATTATACGAAAGATCTTTACCTAAAATCCGAAGTCCAACGTCTTATCTGTAATATCTCAAAAACTGTAAACTTTTTTTTATTAAGATTTAAAATAATAGCAGTGTCTCAATTTTGAAGAAGATATTTGTAACCGTTACTGTGCAACTGCATTTCAAATCTTTTAGACACTATCTTGTAAAATATCATGTTTTCAGATTCGTGATTATACGTAAAGATTGTCGATATAACTTCAATATAGTAGGGGTCAGCAGTCTGAAAATGTATACATTATATGAACTGAAAAAATTATATAATTGTCTTGAAAACCTCTTTTAAAACGTATTTTTTATTATAATACCAAAATAACAAATAATTACTACTGAATTAATTACCGATAATAATTGAAATCTTAAAGACTGTCTTTACTATTACTTTGTTTAAATACGTTCTCTTGTTAGATTATCGTAATTAATGGATCTTTAACGTTTATATAACTATCGTTGAAATTTTTAAAAAGGCTTACCTCGACCGCCGAGTTGTCGGATCTTTCATTACCATGACCTCTGTGATGTCGCCAAATTTGTTGAAGTAATCGCGTAGACTCTCTATAAAAAAATAAGGAAAATACATATCATTATAAGTATAGATTTATGAAAATAATTAGAATAATCAATTTCCACTTATTAGTTGCCGAGTGACAATTAAACAATTACGATATAATGTTTCAAGTGTTCATTGCTTAGAATGGAGACTTATAGATAATTTAAAGGAAGGAAAGTCTTGTTTGTGTCTATAATTCAACCGTTTAACTATTTACAGATTTTTGTTCACACAAAAAACCATATTATTTAGAAAAAACTGTTTGAGCTGATGTAAATGATACGTGGTTTGCTATGATCTTATAATTATGCTTCATACAAACATGTGTTCAATACATCATTACTCTCTTAATTATTATAGTAAAGACTGATACTGTTTTGTATAAAACCAATAAGAACTACTAATGGACAACAAATCACGTTTTGTCAATATACTGAATACAAATTAAATCTACCTTTTTCTCACAGCATTCACTTCTTTAATTATAGTTCAATCACATTTATTATTTTTTTTTTGTTTGATGACACATAAGTTAAATGTCGTACTAGATATTATACGCGTATCACTAGGAATGACTTTTGATTAAACAGCAAAATGGCGTAATTATTTTGATTTTACGAGACGTCGCTAGTAAAATTTTGTGTACAATTGTAGAAGTTTCTTAAGCATAAATTTAATTTCTCGTTAGAAACACAAATAGTCTAGAGACAGAAACCATCTCCGTAATTAGAAATAAAGGAGTTTTGTATGCAATTCAACAAAACAGAACACAACTTTGAGTCGCAAAGAGTATCATAATAAACTATACAATACAAACATTGAAATAGTTCTACTACAAAGTTTTTTGAAAATAAATACAAATTAACAAATCTATGATACCGTGTTATTATTCTGCAAACATTATCTACAATAAAGAACTTAAAGTTAAAATTGTACACCCGTATGTTAAATACAGAATTTCCTTGGTAACATTAGTTACCAATCGATGATCGACTCTCGATGTCTCGGTGTGTGTATGCTTACAATGCCTTATATACCATCTGTTGTAGGCTGAAATTATTAATAACTGTTTCTCTTGGCTAAATTAATTGTTAAAAGTTGTTATAAGTCATTTTTTTTATATTGGACTTAATAAATTCTTTTTCTTTATGGTTAAATAAATTATAATGATCATTTCATTAATTTGACTGATTTATTAATAACCACGCCATTCATTTTATTAAAATTAAATATGTCATGAGATATTAGTCATTCTAATAAATCGATGTAGCGGAGTTTCTTCGTTCTACGGTTAGGCCATTGCAAAAAAACTATTGAAATGCTCCAATTATAACGAGTTCATGATATACTTTTCATTATTGTAGCCGATATGGTTTGAAAGATACGGTTACATGAAACTGTTAATTTTTTTTTTTCATATTGATCAAAAGTCTTAACATAAAAATGAAATAAAACTACACAAATTGAATCATCAGTTGTAATATTATTGTAATGAGAGGCTTTATATAATTATTTAACATAATTTCTTCAGAGTTAGAGAGCTTGAAACAATTTCAATTATTTATTTTTATAAAACTGTCTAGTGGTATCGGGTAAAATGTAATGTATACGTTGAATAATCCACAAATAATGATAGATACCAATTTTATTATGCCATTTACTTGAATATCTTTAATCGTATATATATTTCACTATTCATGCACATTTATATTGACTTCTAGCAAAGCTTTCTCAAACACTTTATAAGAAGAAGTAAGCGACGATCGTCGAGAGACTTATTTTTATCCCTGAAAGAAGACTTTATTTTTTTTATTTCAGAGAACGAAGGCGTATATTATTTTAATGGGTATATAACCACCCATGCAAGAAAGAATTTACTTCTCTTACGTTAGCGCAAAATAAACCTGAACTGAGGAATTTAAAATATTTTTAGACTGTCGCAAAATATTTTTCGACCAGTGAAAAATCAGTTAAGATCAGTGTTAACTATTTTTGCTGGGAATTTTTTTGTTTACTAAAAAAATTGTTTTATTTTCTCAATGTTTTTTCTATTTTGTCTGGATGATCAAAGCTCTACAATGAAAGTGTGCTATTTGCATTTTTTGCTCATTCTATGTCAATTGCTATACTGATATCAAAATAAATCCACCACTCAATCATTATTTAGTCATTGGTGGTCAATATCCCAAAGACACTGTATCGGTTTTTGTAGACACATCGATGTAAAGCATATTACATTCACTGAACATTGCCAAAAATCTTTACTCTTCGTCTAGCATATAACAAATATAGTTAATGGCTGAAGTATACTTTTAAATACCTTAAATATAAATAAAAAACTAATTTGACATATAATTTACTTTTGATAAATAAATCTTTTTTATAATGGTTGTATATTCCCGGCGTGGTATGAGCTAGCAGCACGTAATACATACAGACATGGTTTTAAATTAAACTAGACATATTCGATTTCCTCCAGGCACCTATCCGTAGATTCTTGACGGGGCACAAACCTGTAGCGACGGAATCAATAGTCTACCATCCAAGTAAAAATATGTGTTCTACTTTTGCTCTGAAAGTTCTACGCTTCCTAATACTCAATATGATATCATTTTTACTATTCAATACTAAATTTTGTTTTCAATGAATGTTATCATTCTCCATTTACCGAATAAGTTTTTTTTACCCTTGTTGCTTATATATCCAAAATCTGGTACATGAGAATGATTTTATTTCAATACTGTTAAAACCATATTAATTTGTTTTATTCACTCAATGATTAATCAAACATAACGTTACTGAAAAATTGTAAGTACACAAAATAACTGCCATCTAAATAGTGGAGTACCTCGTCTCAACAAGATATGAAAAACCGTAACATTGAAAACCTATTGTCATCAAATAACATCTCTCGACTATCTGTTCACGATGCTTTCTTTAGAAGATATCCAAATAGCTTGGATATAGGGGTGGCGTCATAGGAAGACCACCACCTTATTTCAAATACCCCTTCTAGATTCAGCGATATCATCGATAAAGCTGAACTTGAACTAATACAGGTTGAAGCCATAAAATTAACGCAAGAACTTTTACTATCTATGATTGCAGTCATCATTAATCATCAAAGAGACAGAATTTAATCATTATATTGTTGAATTGCTTTATTTTTGCGAGATTTGAACTGAATTTGTGGACAATTTTAGATCCACCTACCATAAAAGTAAATTTGTTTTTTTAAATAATGTATTTTATTCGTTTGTTATCAGTTCACAAATACTTGACGTATAACATCAAGAATGATGTGCACAACGAATACATTGTTTTACTGGAAACCAAAAAATTGTGTTTTAGTGACAAAATCAATTTAGGAAATATGAAAATGAAGCAACATATTATGTATGAAAAAGTCTAAAAACTTGTGTGCTAAACTATGTTCATCTCTGATATTTGAATAATAAGCAATTTTAATATTCAGTAATCTTTTTTTAAGATTGATAAAGTGTCTTCTGCCCCTGTAAGAATATTGTAGTATTTTTACTAAAATTTATTTATTTTATTACACGTCTCCAGTGGTTTGATTAAATTAAAAACTTCCCGGAATTGAAAAATAATATTTTTGCTGTCATATAATTTTCCAGTCGCCGCACTATCATTACCATTTCCAAGTATCTCGGGTAGTCATCTTTTATATTCTATAGTGGTTTATAATCCGCTCTCTTGGCAAAAAACATCGTCTAGCTAAAGTGAGACATTCAATTAATACATTCTGCTATATCGCAGTCATTGTTGTGTTGTAAGCAATTGCAAGATAAGGAGATAAGACATTTAATTTGCGTCTCACTCTGCCAGAACGATTGTTGTTTTACTGATTTTAAATAATAAAAGTAAAACAGCACAAATTGTAACGACGTGCATGATTTGTTTGTCTAAAAAATCCCTACAAATAATTAATATTGAAACTTACATAATATTATCGTCGTTGTTTTGAAATGACGAATACTAAATCAAAAAAATTACAAATTGAGTTAGGTATACCAAAATATTCCTTATTTTGAACAACTTACCTCATGAAAGAATACATTTATTTTTTAAATTATGCTTGTATAAACAAACTCGATGAAAACGGTATAGCATTTCAAGCAACAATTCAAAATTCAAATTTCAATTACTCAAAACTAGTGTCTTCTTTCAAAACAACTACGATATTATAGACTTAGACTTAAATTCAATTTAAATAAAATAAATACTTAGCATATTATATTCATGACAATTGAAATATCTAATATTCAATTATTAGTGGTATCCTGATAATAAATATGAGTCGAGAAGTTGCTCTTGGGCTCGTTTTATCTATATAAAATAGGTTTTAAATGCATATCACTGAACCGACAACTACAGTGGTTTACATACTTTGCACGACGACCTAAAATTTTATCAAAGATAATGTTTGATACTTATTAAGTTTATAATTTGGTCAAATCAGTTTTCCCCTGGCAAGTCTTGGCCGTTTTTTAAAATCGTGTAATTTGTATTTTAAATAATAAGTAATAAGAAAAATAATTGCGATAAAACCATTTGACATTAAAGTGTAACGTTTGGTTCGGTTGCAAAGATAAGTGTTTCATAAAATCGATCGCAATATTCTTTTGTGATAAAACCACAAGTGCATCGCTCCGTAACGGCTACAAGTGGACCGTTTCAAATGTTGCAGATTAACTAATTTTGTTTTTGAAAGCCAAACAAAATCGGCCAGCTTGGCATTTTCCGAATGGGAAGCTGAGTTGCGCTTTTGGACGGGTTGATTTTGGGCGGAAAACGAGGCAGCAAGACCACCGGGCTGCCACGGTAGGCTGGTCGACCGCCGCTTCGTTCCGATCCAATACCGAAGGCATGCGGCAAATGCCATGTAAAATCGGTTTTGTTCCCCAAAGGCAGCTTTAAGCTTTATCGCCACTTTGAACCGGTTTTTTAAGCTTTTAGTTCTCAAAGATAAATAAGCTCTGCCTCATAAACCTGTTTACAGGTTATAAAAGTGCTTTCAAAAAATATGGAAAACTGTTAAATAATATTTTATCATCAAAATACACACCGTTCAAGAATACGTTTCACGGATTTTATCGTTAATAAAAATATTCTTTAAAAGTAATGTAATGAACATATACATTATCCTATATGACAAACGCATTGCACAAATAATCTAACTATATTTTTAAAAAATATTAAATTTTAATAGTCTCAGAGTACAGAGTACATATACTTATATATAAAACTATAGAGTAGGTATAAAAATTTCTTATTGTATTATATTGACTTCATTTACATCACAAATAAAACCTAAATTTTGTTAAACTATGATATTGTAATTTAGCTGAATCGGCCATATTTTTAAAAACGATGTGAAAATATATCAAAAATTTTTAGTATCAAGAACTTACACGAAACAAAATTTAAACCGTTTCTTATACGAGAAAGATATTTTTAATAAGAAACGTGATTGAAAAGTATTGCTTATATTTGTAGCTATGAAATTGATTTTGTGTGGTCTATTGACATATCACGCACTTTGATACACTACTCAATTCCTAAAACATTTATCAAGAATTTTTTACTAAATATTATTTTATATAGAGAAACGGCATGGCTCGAATTAAAAGCTGATTTTTTTTTACGAAGTCTTCTTGTAGAAGGTTTTGTGTGTGAATATCAATTTTATAAAGCTCTGACGGTTATAATTTTCGCAGTGTCAGAGGTTTTAGTAATTTAAAATATAAAAAGGAATGGCTTTCCTTGAGAGACATTTCTCACATAATCAGCGGTCCGCACAGCCCCCGTTCATATTCCTACTTTCTTATCTGGGAGACATAACATAAGGAGAGAGCGTAATCGCAAATTGCATCGTGTGTGCAAAATCGGTTCGCGGGTGCAGTGGAGATGCCCAACCACCATAAAATTGGAAGTTGGTCGTCGTTCTGAGGCAGATTCGAACTTTGGCTTGCAAAGCCCACCGGACACGGCGTCGAATTCAACCACACCAGGTGCACGTGGATATTTCAGACTCTAGTTACGAGTACCCACCTCACGTGGGAAATTATTCGATTGCGTTGAAAATATTTAATGAGGAAAACTCATAGGTATATCCCGCACGTGAGAATAATGAGTGTTTATTTATTTATGGCACGGTCAATCTGTGTAACTTTGGCCCAGTTCTGAGGGTTTTGTATTTTTATGGCTCGCCATTGCATTTATGAGTGGTATTGTTCCACATAGAAATGAACTAATGTCTTAAGATGAAATCTAATAAACATAAATAGATCAATTGTTATAATTGATAAATAAATATAGATAAACCAAGGTGGGAAAAATTTTCATCCAATTCAGGTAACTTTGGCCCACGATACAAATAATCAGTGTAATTACTATAAGTTCAGTAATTTTAAAGTCTTGGCAACTTTTCTTTACGCTTTCATATATCGGTACATGAGATGGGAAAAAATATATAGCATTTGTTTTGAATGAAAACATGGTTAATCCAATTTATTTCAAGAAAAGTTTTCAAAATTATGTTTTATCATTCCAAGCTGACAGCTTTCAAATTTAACATTAAAACAAATAATTTTGCACATTAATTCATATTTTTACCACCAAAGTCTCCTCAATACCTTTGCTTAGCTAAAAGCTATTCATGCATATGGCATTAGTATTATTACGGTACAGCAGCCTTTTACATGTAATGGGCCAATCTTAGACCGATGACAAGCTTACACAAATTGATGGTATTGTAAAGTCAAGCTAAATTCTTAGGTATTAATTTTTAAAAGTTAATCACGTTTTTTATGGAAATACATTATAAAAAACAATGATAAAATTTTTTATCGTACACATTTGTAACTAAAATCTATTACTGATCCTGTGGTGGAGACGTCAACGCTGTTGTGGATTTGTTCTTTTCCATTGCAGTCGACGGGTTTATATATTTATTTATTTATTTATCGATTAATATATTTATGTTCAAAGGTATGGATGATTAAGTCTTAACATTCCTTCCCACCCACCCAATCCAAAAAACGGGGTGTAGCGAGAGCGATTAGCTTAAAACTTGTCCGTCCAGACAACAATTAGAGAAATATTTTTTTCTAACCTTCACTGTTGTCATTAACACAATTTCTATTATGAACCATTCATTGGGCTTTCAAGTGTTTCACATTAAGAACGGTTGGATAACACGGTTGGACATGGTTAGAAAAATATGTTTTTTATAAACATGTGTGGGAAATAATCAATTTAAATGACTCAACTTTCGCAAACTACTATTATTTACACATTTATGATTCATAAGCATAACTAAAAAATACGCTAACGTTTGAAGAAAAGGAATGTCATCTTATTACTGAAATATTGCATAGTAGGTAATGATAAAAGTGAACGCCCGGCAAAGCAGTCAGGAATTCAAGTGATGACTGATGTACACTATAAAGTACATACATTCTCTTGTCACGCTTCGAACTTCAAACACTTCTCCGGGACCACATAATCTACAAGCCTATACCCAGTGATGTGCTGCTAAAATTCTATCGACCGGATTACATCTTGGTAAAAATCAATTTGTCTAAAATTTTTTATTCAAATTGAAAAAAAAATGTATCATATGTCACAAATTTTTTTATTTATATTACATAAATTCATTCCAAATAGTGTTTTGATTTTCATTCAAAACTTTAACCGTGACGGTGACTTCTCAGCCATGGTTTAACGTATGATATGAAATCCCATGAAGTCAGTGGTAAACCTTTCAAATAAATGGTCATTAAGTCTGATATATGTCGAATTTGCTTTTTTTTTCTGAAAAAAATAGTATTCATTAACGAAAATCCTGGTTCCGCCTCTGCAGAACTTATTGCAATTGTATTAATAATATTTTTAGCTCTTCTCACCGTTTCAGGAAGTTCATCGCGATTATCTCTTAAAATAAAATCTCTGAAAGCATTTACATTTATATTGAACTCTATAATTTCACTTAGAATTCTAATATTAACGACGGCAAGTTTTTACTTAAACCATATCGGATCAAATTTTGTGATTGAAATTCGATCTCGGAATTACGATAATTGAAAAAAGTCGTATTTTAAGAAACAGATCTCCGACCCAAAATTACTTTAGCAACCGGCTCGACAGATGTGATGCGAACCCATAGCAGCATATCACAACCTATTTGTAGTGTAAGTCTCTTTGATAATACAACATTTGGAATTCAATTCCTAAACATGTATTGTATGCTATTTTTAAATTATTAGTTGTGTACAACTTGATTCGAATGTAAATTTGAATCTTCGCGTTTGCATTGATTGAACAAACTCGTTAAGGTGTGAAATATCCTCACATATAATGTTAAGTAGACTTAATCCAATTTGTTGCAGTGCATCGATGAAACTTCACTCCAGTCGCTATGTGGTACACTTTGAAGTGGTTCTTCTTGCATACGAGTTGGCCTCACGGTCTGCTGGCCAGATCGTACGTAACGTATGCATGTACCCCCTGTATTCCTGCGACATATTCGGTTTTACGCTGCCTTGGCACTTTTGTCAGATAAGGCGCTCAGGTGTTCCCGACTTCCGAAATGTTTGACACAAATAAACTGAGACAAATCTGAAATCTCACAATGCACCGTGCACCGATTTGGCCGGCTGATTCTTCACCGCGGATAACTTTGTTCGTGTACTTCGAAATGTCGAAGTCAAGTGAAATGAAAAGAGTCTTTGTAGGTAGTTGGATGAAATAGTTGAAGTTGTTTACTGAGGTTAAGCTTCACAAAGTCTTCCTACCGTAACATTATCGGAATAAATCAAATAAATTATTACATAATAAATAGTTATTCACACCATATACGTTATTTTCTTTTATACTACGTAATCTTTTTTGACCAGATTAATAAGTTGAACTAGATATTTCTAACGTTTAAATTATGTTTCAGCGTTCGAACATGTGACGAGCGGTTGGAAGTATTTTGGATAATTTAAGATTTTGTTTCTACTATTTTAATTAAATATCGTACAACTTATATTCCAAGTTTTCGGCGTTCCAATGAATTCAAAAACACGAATGCACTAGAACTTCCTTAAGTTACTCAAGTATTAAATTGATTTGAATGCAAAACATAGTTTTTGTTTTAAATAGAGAAATAAACGAATCAATGTTTTTGTATAAGCATCTACGACTAATCCTTTATATAAATTTGTGATTGTTATTATTTCAATTTATTTAAAAGGTCTTTTAATGGATTTACGAATTTTTTGACGATTTTACGCATTAGCTGAAATTTAAAATGTATATTTAAGTGAGTTTAAAGTTTAAATTTATGTGAAAGTGATATTTGTACATAATATTAGATATTATACATTTTTAAATATCCAAGAAGTTTAAACGTGGGCCAAAAAATTGTATCTCTTTTTCCATTAAAAATAAAACTATTATTAAAACGACCTTGACCTATCATCTAATAACCCAGCACAACGCCGTTGGCTTTGGTTACGGTACTCACGGGTTCAAATCCCATTACGGACAGCTTAATAAATTGATTTAAGGATTTGTCTTCAACAGCATGGGTGTATGTGGTATTTAAAGTTCCCTACCATCTCGATCCTTAATAGTAGTACGTTACGGGCGCAATTATCTGACTATTAGTTCTGCTCTCCTTCTATCCGTATATACTTACTCTCTTTGAAAAACGAGTGTTTAAGTGACTGAATAAGAAACAGTTCTCATAAAACAACGTATTTTAAGATAAGCTCCATTAGTATTTCATATGCTCTATATAGGGAGCAGATAACGGTTAATAAAATATCTAATTACAGTAAAAGTTAAAGTATAAAACATTTTATATTAGCCATTCTGTATACCTTATCATCAAATGAATAATGAATTGTAAAAATACTTTCTGTTGCAGTAATTAATGCTTTCTACTTGTAACTCGTATCCATGCTGTATTTTATTTATAGATCTTCCCTTTACTGTACTGAGGGGGTAGGTAAATCGAGAGAGTTAAGTCTGTGATACTCTCCTGCTCGTTTGAGCACACAATGAAGTATTATTGGCGCGGCAGAGCCTCAGACGCTGAGTGTGGTTCGCCCAACTGAACGAGAGTGGAAAACAAATCATCTGACTGTCATATTATAAGTCTAGCGGAAAGAATCGTTGCACCGTGCGGGAATCGTTTACTATTTGTGCTGCTCTTCGAATTTCAATTTATATATGGGTGTAAGCATACGCTGAAGACTTAAGGTCACACGTTGGCATGCTTGATGTATGTGTAAAACACTTCATGCTTACGAATAGAAGTTAATTACACATTCCATAATCAAAAAGTGAAGATTGTGGCAACTTATCAATATAGACGATGCGAATGCCGTATAATATGTATTATGGTTAACTCCCCTAGAAAGCAGTCAGCAATTTAAGTGATGACCGATGCAGAATCTGTGTGAACTAATCAATATCGACGACGCCAACTTTGCATACATTATTATAAAGGTGAACGCCCGGTATAATAGTTAGCAATTCAAATGGTGATTGATGCAACAATACATCCCTACGACGGATGGACAGTATAAAATAGAAAAAGAATAACATTCAGTCGTTACGCACCGAGCTGAAAACATTTCTCTGGATCTACATAATCGTCACTTTAAAATACCATAATCTATTTAATTATGCAACATTTGGAATCCAATTCCTAAAAGAAAAATTAAAGATATTTTCACATCAAGTCTTAAGCCACGGACATGGAGCTGCACTGGACCAATATATTAACTAACTACTATGATGCATTAAAGTACAGTGGAACCCTCAATTACGCTACCCCGATTTAAGCGCCGAATATAAATATTCACTGCAAAACCCCCAATTACGCCGTCGCATTCCATCGTTATAGTCGTAAACATAGTATCTAAATATTTTGTTCATAAATTTTTTTCATTTATTCTTAGTTTTGGCAGTTTTGCATATTTCGCGAAAAAAAACGTAGCCCTTAATTTTGTATGAGATTCACTCCCATAAGCACGCTGCTCCCAATAACACGGTTCCGACTTCCGGGTAAATGGTGGTTTTAATGTATAAAGAAAATAGTCAGGGGACCAATACGACAAACATACATCTGATTTAGTGACGTTATTGTGTTTCATACTAGTTTCAATTTGTCCCGCGTAAATTCTAAATATTAATAAAAATATTTCTGTAATATTTGTTAACCTAGGTATCTACATAATAAACAAATTGATGATGTGGATTTTTATCGCAATACATTTATAGGAATAGTTAGGTATTATTTGTGTGTCAATTTTATGATAATGTTTTATTTATTTATAATTCGTTGTAATTAAATCATACATCGATATGTTATTTTGTCTTGAATATTTATTTGATCTTTTGACTATCTATATATATTTCATGTACTATCTCCTATTTTTAAACGTTTGGAAATGGCATGTCTTTTTGCCATAATTTTATAGAATTACTATGCGCAGTGTGTCAAAATATTAAAACGACTATTTTAAGTAACCAAGATATTTCAAAATAGAATAAGTTTTCAGCTAACTTTATATCTCAAAAAGGAAAGAGCAAATTCCCTTTAAGACTTTAGTGTCAAGAAATATATATATAATAATCAAAATAAAAAGTATGTTATCAAGGTATGCATTAAGCGTATGACAAAATTTTTGTCGTGGCCATTTTTACCGATTTAAGAACCACAGATAATTTATCATCTGTAAAATAATAAAGAAAGCTCAGCGATAAAAAGTCTCTTTTTAATACACTCGTAGATAATAAAAACCGTTGCCGAATATTCTTTAGCGAAATTCAACTGTTTGAAAAAAAAACTATTATCTCGACAAAAAATAGGTCTTCACCTTTCCCTGCAATAAATTACAGCACCTCAACTTGTATATCGCAGCGCTGATGTACGAAAATCCTGTTACAGCCAGAAACCGCTTACTCTTTGTGAATTGTAGCAGGTTTAGAACGGGGTTGTTTTTACAAGCCATTTATTTTACAATATTATCTAGATTCTCAACAATATAGTCCAAAATCTTTGCATGTCAGTAAAAAATAATTACCCTTTAAATATTTATATTCATTTTTTAACCATTTCCTCTCACAATGTAGAACATTGTAGACTCCTAATAGATCATCTCAATAGATATTATTTTTGGTAGCTAATTCTAAGTCAATTTCTCAACCAAATTTTTTAGAGAGGGTAGGAAACGGCAAATAGAATAAGCAAAAGAATATTCGATATATAGTCGTTATCTCTATATCTGTATGAAAAAATAAAAAACAAAAAAATCAGGTATGAATGTGTCCATTATGGTAATTGGACCAGTAATCGAAAGTATTTGTGAAACCCCGACAAATATTTTCGATTACCGATTTTTTTAAATATTATATTACACTTAACCTTAAATAAACATTTTTTTAAATAATCATTTCGACTGCCACATTTAACAAAATTGACAATTTGACACTATTGGGGATAAATAGATTAACAAAGTTTTCATTTCATTTCACAGGCAAGTGATTTTCGTCTAAAAGGGTGAAAAATTGTTATGTTATCCTTAGAGTAATTTAACAAAATCATTAATTTTAAGTTAATAGTCATTCCGATGTTAAGTATCTTGTTAAACGCTTTTTTGGAATACAATTTCATCATGTTTTTTTATAATAATATTGAAAAAACTTATTGAAAACTTTAATAACTCATCCTATATAAGAAAGGGTATGTTGGGGTGTATGAGGACAGCAGGGTAAGACAAAAAAAGACATAAATGGAATTTACAACCGTTTCAAGGAGGCATAACTAAGATAGATTGTGTAACGTGCATGAAATATGAAGGGGAGGTAGAAGGAACAAAACAATCGGCACGCTGTGTAGCTGGCGGGATAGGCTGTCGCGGTCGTGTGAATGCAATCTCAATGGCAGGCGGGTGAATCAAATGCGGTTTATGTGCATTACGTTTAAGATTGAAATGGGTGGATATGAAATTAAATGCATATTTTGTTTTCTTACATGCATAAAAACATGTTGACGGCTCATCTTAACCGATGATGACATTTGATACTACAAATTACACAGGAGAAAAATGAGCTTGAATATTATATTTTGGTTGAGGCACTATATAGGAGGTGCTTATTTACATGTATTATTCATGTAACGATACGATTTCAAAATGTATTTAAAAGTTTTCACATTGACCTCTTTCAAGACTATTTTGTTGAATTTTATTTTACAAACTACTCCGTTTTTTAATATAACAATTTTAATTTAAAAAACATTTTTTTCGCAATTTTTGCCATGTAATATGAAAACTCTTTTTGGTTCTAGATGATAAAAATGTGTACATGAGGTCGATTGGTTTCATAAGAAAGTGAGATAATATATAAAGAGTGTGAAAAAACATGTTCTAGTAAAGACTTTTTTAAGTATAAATTTAGGTGAATGATTTTAAAACAAAAAGATTTTTTTTCTTCAAATTGCAACTAAGCTGAAAAGAATGATTCATCTACAATTATTTTATAACCAATATCTCAAATGCAGTCAGTAACAGATAATGTAGATCATTCAAAGATAAAAAATTGAGTAGGAGATTTACCAAGTCATCAAAAATTAAATAATCTTAAACCAATTTTATTAAAACAATAAATGAGCTCTAAATTTTTTGTCTAGTGCAATAGAATTGGTGCTCTTGTCTTTTATGAAATATATAACTCATTTTTTTTTCGATACTCAAGTAAAAGAAACACTTAATTTTAACTTTATTTTAAACGGTTAGTTATAATAAAATGAAACAGCTTACGTCAGCATGTTTCTGCAGTAAAAAAAAATAAATTAACTTCCTGGAGTATGATTGCTGTGTGATACCCACTTGTTCGAAGTAATAAAATTGTAAATGCTTCCAGCACACATTTTAAAATGAAAATGTTAAAGAGTCATAAATCAGAGTTTTTTACGATGTTATCTCTGGCTATAGTTTTAGCGATAAAATGCAGAATACTCCCCTTGCCACAGTCTCGGCGCGACAGATCACTCGGGCTGTTGCATTTTACGCTGTTTTATTGGATGATGGGAAAATAATTATATCTTAGGGTTTTACACAGAATTAGCGAAAATCCCATAGAATTTTGCATAATTTATATAAATGAACCTTTATTGGTTTGTTTATGTTGATTCAACGTGTGTATGAACCCATTCGATACCCTAGCGATGTTTTATTTAATAATGGTTTATTAAATGCTTCCTTGGATTTCACACAGAATTAACTAAGCATATCGAAGATTTACACATGTTTACATAAATAAAACATCATTCTCCATTCAAACAGAATTGTGCTATCATAAATACCACTACAAAGAGCCATATAATATTTATCATCGATTGGAATTTTGCAAAGATTTATTTAATCATGAAAAACTATCAAAGCTAAGAAAATTTTTATTTCACGGTCGTAAGTTTTTTTAAAAATCTCATTTATTATTCTAATACTATATAATTATTTTAATATAGATACAAATATATGTCTTTACTGTTACTCATACAAGTATCTACAAAATCCTAGTTTCAGTGTATCAAAAACACGAACTCTATAAAAAAATAATAAAATCTGTTATCTTTCAATAGAGTAGAAAATGAGCATTCGTATGCTTTGTAATGTTACTGCGTTTACGAAAAAAAACTTTGATAAATCGTAGAAGGCGGAGTGAAGACAGCAGAGCTCTTGACGGCATTATCATATTAATTCTACCGTATTTTTGATGGTTTTGTAAATTTCTAACAGTGATATCAAAACGTACCTACATATTATATTTGAGAGATTAAGGTAGATTATCTAAAAAAAAGAATACTGTTTAGTATAAAGCACACAATAATATAATTGATATCATAAAATTTCAAAAAAAAAACATTTAATGAATAAAAATGCATCAATTAAAACAATTGCTTTTAAGTGATCAAATTTATTTAATAGTGAATAATTGTTTACAATATTATCCGTCAAATGCGAGCAATAAAAATTGCGAATGATTGTCGTTGTTCACCGAATTGGGTATAAATGTTAAACATACTTTTAGATAAGTATGTCAACTTTTAAAATGATAAAAAAGGAGTTTTTTTAAACCAATGAGAATGAGATATTTTATACGAATCTTGATCGAGAAGTGTTTGATTCAAAAAAAAATGTAACAACCAACAACAGCGGTTATTTTAAACATCTGTGTAAAACTGTTGGTATTTTTATATTTTTAAATTGATCGTTTTACTTACAAAAATACTTTGTAGTGATATTTACTCTTCCCACTTTATTTATAAAATATAACAATAAATCACTTTGAAGAGCCACTCGTTCCGTAAAACAAAATTTTATTCGCATAATATGAATAACATAAAAACTGGCAATTCTGGCAATTCAAAATAATTTAAACTGATGATTTTTGAAAATGTCAATTTTTAAGTCACGTCAGATATCTCACGATAGTTTACATACAGAAAAGAGAAATCTATATTTTTCATAACAACCATTAGCTCAAGTGGCAACTAGCCAAATTTTTGATGAAATATTTCACAGCAGATGATAATTTACGATTATATACTTTACAACACTTTATATGCATACCAATAGTTGCAACGTGTACTCATTTTAATGCGAAATTATAAGATGGGATTAAAATCTATCAGCGTTAATTACACAAAAAAATACGATCATTGTAAAATGAAACCAAAATGCTAGTCAAAAGCAAATTTAAGAAATAAAAATCTGTGTGAATTCCATTTTTTTCAACTCAGTATTAACTCCTGATTGAGCATCGCAATGGAATTTGTTTTTTAGAGAACTGGTTGTAAGTCAGTTAGGTACCTTAAAAAGAATGGAGTAAGAAAAGAAGTAAAAAAATTTTCTATGCTCCGTTTCTGGGATCGAATGCGTGGAAAGATTGGAAAATGTCACCCATAACTATGACTTTGGATACAAATCCATGAATTGATATGATGAATGGATTTTTATTTAACACAAATTCATCTGACTTTATATAAAAAAATATTTTATCTAAATACAATAAATTTATGTTAAAAAGAAATCTTAAACAGCTGATCCAGAACTTTTTTCTTATTGAATTAACATTATTACAAAATACCTTTTCAACTTGTTAAAACAATTAGGGAAAATTTCGTATAGGTTATTTTTTTATCTGCTATGATGTTTGTTAAAATCATGTTTTCTAGATTAAAAAAAACATTTATATTTGTGACATTTGCTCATGGAACTCTGCAAACAAGTGACTTAATATGTTAGTCAAAAGTCTGTCATAATACGATCGTATTTCTATTGCTATTCAGATTTTCAATTTTGTTGGGGAATTTTAGCGCGTTTGAAACGAAGCTTTTTACAAAATTGTATATCAAACATTGTTTTGAAAAAAAATATTGAAAAAATTTCATAACTATACATATTTACTGAATACCAATGCTCTTTGTCTGTGTTTCGCTATAGGCTAAATTATTTACTTTACTTAACAATATAAAAGAAACTGATGAATTCATCTAAAACAATGTAGACATCTAAAACAAATTAAACAGATATTTTTTTAAATAACGTATTTCTAAGCCCTTAAAAATATTTTAAAAAAATAACAGAAAATTTTCCAGTTTTAAAGATTGAGAGCAAAAATAAAAAAAAGGGTAGAAAATTTTCTATTGTTAAGGAAAAATGTAATATATGTTTCATATTTTCAAAAAAAAATCTTTCTTGAAAAAAACGAATCTCATATATATATGCATATATATACATTCAAATAAAAAAATATAACTCTGTCGTTCTTAAGATTTGTTTTCCTACCATTATTTGAATAGTTTTGCATTTACAAAAAACATAAGTCACTCATCTAAGTTTTTCTTACAGAAACGTGCAGGGTACATATTTCTCGAGAAACAAAATGTCAAGAATGTTTCAAATTGTCATAAAAATATTAAGTTTTTCAATCCGCCATATAACTTTGTACTACGTTTAGTTTATCTCCATTGTACAACTTTCATGTTTGATTCATAAATCCCGCACATTGTCAAAATCTGGCAAACTAAAAAGAAAGCCACGTTTATATGAAAATGTGATTGCGGGCTGTTGTTGAAACTTTAAAATGTCAACTTCACAAATTCCAGACAATGGCGGAATAAAAAAGGATATTAGAGAATGGGTTTATGTTTTAGTGCAGTCGAAGCCCGGTCCGACTGTAAAGTTTGCTTAATTTCAGTCGCCATTTCGTTTTATTATAATAAGACTAAAATGGAGTCCGTTGACGTAATCCGTCCAACTAATGCGGCGGACGTGAGATGTCGCCAGCGTAGCATTTCTTGACAGGACGTGGACCACATTACAAAAATTTCCTCGTATTAACGACCCCCCCTTCATCTTATTATGCCAAGCGGAGACGCAAACCTCGAATGTGCGATAAAAAACAGTTTTTTACCACTTTAATTTGCGTTACAATTATATTAATTTGCATAATTCACTACTTATGTATTTAACAGAGGTTTCTTTCACAAAAAAGATGTGTTTTACATCTTAACGTGAGAATAAGAAGTGGTTAAATTGTATATTAAATCACACATTTTATGAAAAAAGTAAACGCATTTTTTTTCTAAGACTTTAATCACCATCTAAACAATATTTATGACTCATTTATTTTTTAATATTAAACAAACTTTTTTTCGAATATTAGTGAACGTATTAATTAATTACCAAATACGTTTATAGTCTACGATAATTATAACGTTAAAAGTTTAACCCAGCAACTGATAAAATTCTTAGATACCGTGTTATCATATGACTTGTGAGTAATGAAACAGTGTAATGGTTTAGTAGTGTCAGTTTCTAGACTAACCGTTAAAGACTTCGATCTATAATCTTTTATCCCCTTACTATATAAGCCAAGATGTGTTAAATAAAAGCTACTGCACAATTAGGTATATCAAAAATTATTCAAAGTTATGTTAAACCGTAATAGTAGTGAAAATACATATCCGTTGTGGAAAGGCAAAACGACGTAACCCACACATAAAAAATATTGTGTATAACCCACACAAAACGTGCATTAAGGCTGAATACATTGTGATTATCGAAAAAAATATTTAAAAATAAACGGTCGGTTTCGTCTTTTTGTCTTCCTATAGTATATGTGTGTGTAAACATAGCAAAACATCATTAACAATGTAGTAAAACAATGTAAATAGTACCTACATAAATGGTTACATTTTGCCCACAACCTGAATATTGGAGGTTTCTAGGCATACGACATTTTGCAGTATCAAGAACGATATACTAAATTATAATATATATGATAACCACTTTGTGTTTCGGTTATGGTATCCAGTGCTATAAACACTAAATAAAGTTTGTGAAAAAAGTGTTTTTTTGCTATGGTGTGTTTCGTTTTTATCATTTACAATAGAGAAGATAAGTGATTCCATAATACATACTAGTCCACTGAAATAACAGCAACTTAAAATAAAAATGTAAATAATAGTAAAATAGTGCCTATTAATTGTTGTAGAGCTGTACAAATATGTAATTTCATATGAAATCTGGTATTATTACTTGAGCGCAACAATTAGCCAAGTCTGTGGTTTGCAGTCTTTATGACTGTGATCTTGGAAACCACGCCTCGTTAGCGATTGCATTATGTGCAGATAACTAACAGAATTACCAACTGCATCTAGATAATAATTTTATCACTGTATTTTTGTAGAAAACCAGAATACATTGGTTTCATTCGTAAGATTATAATTTTAGAATTATTACTCAATTGTTTGTATAGATTTTAAGCAATATGACACACTGAACAGCCGGATTATTATACAATTGTTATAAATATACAATAGCGAGAGAATTCCCACTATAACACGTTTTCATTAAGTGCGATTTTCTCCCGTATAAAACGGTTTCATTTTTGAATAATTGAATAATGTGGATCTGAGGTTACGCCGTAAAAACAGTAGTTAAATAAAAGTATGAGGTAATTATATAACTTTTGTTATGTAATATAAAAAAATTTGTAGTGAAAGAATTTAATTTTTCTGTAACTAAAACAAAAATCTACAGTTGTCAGCTATATTTCAAGTATCAATTTTTGAAATTTTATCAAGGAACAACAATATAAATTCACGTTGGGAGTGTATACTGCAAGTTATACATAAAAGTACACCAAACAAGCTTTCGTAAGACACAACGTTATATTTAAGGCTATGCAAAACCAAAAATATTGTGAAAGTGTAACTTATAATTGTTGTTTTTTTATGAGGATTTGTAATCGTTTCAACATTATCTATCATTGGCTATCAATAATAAACCCTGTCGTAAAACATAAACACGCTAAATGTCTGCGCGTGAAATTTTTTCTAAATAAAAATGCATTGATATTGAAAATATTTTTTGTTTTGAAATTATGCAGCGAACACGGTTAGTGTGCATCGCCAGAGGAGACCGAGGCTCATTTTATTCGTTTACATCCACTTTATTGCGGAGTGCATATTACGCAAGATTGCAAATAGCGTGTAGAACAGAAAAGTAGAACCTTTCTTAGTCATTAAATTTTAATAATTATCGTCAATTTGTGGCTGTCAGTTTCTGATGATATATTATTTGCATACTGCAACATGTACATTATATTAAATTTCAGTTTAACTCTCCTTCGATTTGGCGTTCTAGCACCCAGGCTAAATGAATATGTTTTAATTTTTATCTGCTTCAAATTAAGTTATATGAAATAGTTATGGTTAGCATTACAATGTAATCTTTTTTCAGATTTAAAACAATTTTCAGAATGAAGTATGAACGTTAAGCTGTTAGTCAATCACTTATAATTACATTCTATTTAAATGGCTTCACATATCTAATTCACTTTTTGCTCGGGATATGTATTCCAAAAACAACCGCGTTAAATAAAGCAATATACTATTAAAAATGAGAGACAGGTTCCATTACTTTAACTTATTTCCAATAATTATCAAGATTTTATGAAACAAATAAATAATACTAAGTCAGTCAATTAAATTTGTTCATTTTTCTGAGACCGTGTTATGTGTAAAAAACACTATACAAAAATAAAATCATCTGTTGTAATTTAAGCTTAATTTTAATTTAGCATTAGGAATACATTAACATTTAGATGGTTTTGATAAATTTTCAATCATAAATTGCTGATCCAGCACCGCTATTGTAAAGACTTTAACCGCTCAAAGTAGACGGAATAGACGAAGGGTAGAAGAAAGAAAAGTCAGTCTCTAAATGTGTATATTATCGTTGGCTTCCGGCCAGAAGACGGGGCTTCCCGCCGCTAAAGTACTGGATATTACGTCGTACGTGTACGGGAACGTCAGGGTGAAGCGGACAGGGAGACATGAAGCAAATAAGGGTGGAGAGAGTCGACAACTGTGGGGTTGGGGGGTGTCAATGGGGTACCAGTAGGGGGTTGTGATTGCATCCTGGGAATGAAACTGCTTGGCCGAAATAAAACGACAGAAACACTTGCTGCAGGATCAATTCTGTACACTATATGTACAATTAGTAGAGAGCAACAAGTGTCTGGACGTGGACGTGTTCAAAGCGCTGGTTATCTTTGAAACTAACGGACATATTGTACAACTGTTTCGTTCATTTTGTGTTTACGACGTTATAATAATTTAATACATTGTATAACCAATTATTAATTGTTAAATTTAGACAGACAGTTCTAATTTTCGGTTTGGTTATATTGAATGAATATATGCATGCGGCTTGAATAATTTTAGTGATATACTTGATGATAATTTGATTGAGCGAATTGCTTATTAACAGTCCATTCCTTATCTAACCAAACTATGGAGTTTGTTTTTCTGACAATATTTTTTTAGTGGCTGACTGACACACTTTCTGTTAAAATATCCCATCAAGTGATTTAACAAAAGTTATCACAACATTTTTTTATTATATTATGAAAATTGAATACAATTAAAAAAAATAGTAAAACTTGTAATATAATAGGCAAATTCTATAGTAAAATTACACCCAGCATTCCTTTCTTTAAACTTTACTAATTTGCAAAGCTCAAACTAATTTTACCTTAACGTCTAAACCGCTTACAGATTGTACCAAAAATAATACGCCCAGTTAAGTACAACTCTTTATTATACATGAACAATTTCTTAAAATTTTAACAGTTGCGGCAAATATGTTAATTTACGTCAATACCTTATAATATAGATAGGAGTATATTTTCTTAGGAGAATGGATCATCGCTTCATTGTTCATACATACACCAAGAGCTCACTGAATTGATACTGTTATAGGTTTAATATGTGGCAGAGAACAGCAACAAACCAGGGAATATTTTCATTATATAATAATGTATTATTGTTAAAGAGCACATTGGTTTTACTCGCATTGACTTCAAGACCAATGTGATACGAGCTACTGTACAGTCTGTTAATTTTTTTCTAAATACCCTCCACAATTTTTTTAAATATGGCAGAATCGTCAGCATACTCAGATCCTTTTTTTTTAAAATATAGTTTTTTACATAAATTAAAAAAAAATGTTTTAAATGTTCTGTTGCTACGTTAATACCGTATTGGCCCTTTATAAATACAGAAAAATATTTATTACTATCTATTTGAATATATTATTTATAATTATGTTACAAGATAAAAAAAAAAACAACTGTCAGAAACTGCTTTGCGCTGGTAATTTGTAAACAATGCCATCTGTTGAACGCACTCGTTAAAATATATTGTGATGGAAGTAATACAATCATCTCAGTCCTCAGTGAATTTATTGTTCATTTATTTGACACTCGAATATAAGGTAATAAAAAAACCTCGCCTTACAGTTGGGTTAATACGGTAATATAATTAAAGCTCACTTATCTTAGGTATCTACTCTCTGGATTCGACTCAATATAGATTGTATGACCTTAAGAGTTGATTTAAATAAGTATTATTTTAACAAATGACTAAATTTAACGTAATCATCAATTCAGGAAATTTACTGCATTCAAACTTAAAAATGCTTTTCGGAGATATTATTTAAGAGAAACATTTTTCAATATTGCATCTAAACACGAAAAATATATTTGCTTCATTTAAAATAATTAATTCAATTATTTTTGCTGTACACTGTATTCGTTTTAGTCGAACAAAGCGCTTTACTCTATTGTTTTACGCATTATCTAATGTTTCAAATATTGATGATGTTTAGCGTATTATATTTTCATCGCACAAAAGGTCTGAATTAATATTGTAATAATTTTAGGGAGGGTAACAACGCAGCTTGTGTACTTTCGGCATAGTGTTTGTTCTCATCTATCACAGATTCTTCCTTCAGAATATTCAAATTATTATTTTACCTATCATACTTCTGGTTATTATGCTAATACGTTTATAATCTTTTTTATTAAACGTCTTGTACCATCAGGGTCTTCTAACAGTTTTAATACTTCATCCAATCAAATCGATGAAAAAGAGAAAACAGTAAATTATATTGCTCACGCAAGATTTTGAAGATTGTGTTTGGATAAGTTGGGATTAAAAAATCTAATTAAAATTGCAGATTTTGGATGATTCATTTCACAACTTTTAATACCCGAGTATTTTTTTTCCTATCTCTATTTTCCTGCTGAAACTATTATGTGGAGTCCGCGAGGCGGGCTTCTAGTTTCCTGGCTAAAGTCAGTGCTAGGGTGGGTACAGACACTACAGACTGACTCTTTATATCCCTTTCCCGCATGTAAGCTAGCTAAGTACCGCTATCTAAAAAGATTCTGTCAGATGAAGGCTTTGTGTGGGGAAAACACTTAAGAAAAACCCCCATACGAGAATGATTGTCATTGAATCATAAACAAAAGTTCAATTCTTACCAAGAATTGCTCATAATGTTGGCGTAAGTTTGAAGAACTTACTAAGCTTATTTTTAGACATGCCCAGTCCCTAACTGCTATTTAAGCATAAATCCCCCGGATTAAGTACCCGGGTATTTAAGCATAATTAATTCTTATTCTTGCGTTCACGGATTTAAATGGATCAGTAAAATTTCGTTACAAAATATCGTAATATATTATGTGTTTAATAATCACCCATTCTTTCCACAAAAGACATCGAATATACTCATATTAAATTCAATATTATACCAGTATATTTTATTATTTACATGTTTAATTTTTTTTTTATAATTTAAAAATGGTGTAACTAACTTGCCTAAAATTATCACATATTTTGCACAATTCGCATAATCAAAAAATAAAGTCAGAAAATAATAGATTAATATTATCAATGTGAGTAGCTTTACGATATACGGTTACTTTGGAAAGATTTCTTAATTAGAGCAATAACAATCCCGCATTCATCGTACTCCAATTTACCGTTTTCCTCGATTCATCGATTGTGAATTATTCTGACCACTTTCACTGTGCATACATTCATCCCTTGATTTACGGTTTAATGAAATGGAACCTGGTTTCCGGAAACGAAAAAATCAAGACTTAAACTCAATTTAAAATAGGAGATAGACTCTGGGCTGAATTTATTAATTGTTGTTTCTAAATATATTCTAAAATACTGAAACAGTATGCGTTTGAGTTTTTTTTATTGTTGTTTTTTCTTGATCACGTAAAAGTGAATTACTCGAAACGGGTACCACGCAAATCAAGCGATGCGTGCGGATGAGAAGAGATGAAAAAAATACCTCTTTATATCATATTGTATACGAATACCAGAGAGTCAATAATAACAAATTATAAAATATACGAAAAACCCCACAAAATCGTACATGGATCAAATGTTTGTTTTTATTGGAAAACGTCAAATATAAACCCACTTTAAAACAGTATATTTAACGACCAAAAACCAAAAATAAATAAAAGACTGGTGTGTGCGTCTGACAAACGTGGCAGGGGAATATTTATTTAGGTGTTTGCGAATCCGTTAAAATTATACACTATAGAATTTTATATTATGTAATTGTGAATATTTAATGATTTAGACCCTCGACGAAACTTTAAAGGGTTCATGAATAACGTCACATTGGGAGTTTAACTTGCAAATCTATTTACATTTATAAATATTACATTGTATGATTGAGAAAAATAAATAATCAGTGTTTCTCATTTTAATGGTGAGAACTTTCAGTTCTACATGAAAATACATTTCGAAAAGATTGTGATAACTTTCCGCCATTTTTAGTCAAAACCAATTTCGCTCAGTGAATAAGCTTTTTTTAAATAACAATTGATTTTATTGTTAGAAATTCATTAGAGGAAACGAAAATATCATAGTAAAAGAGTTATATAATATAATTATCTGATAGCTATTAAGTTTTTATGCCATCGTCACAACTATAGTCTGAATAATAATCCCGAATAACTTGTACAAATTATCTTTTAATTTTGTAAATAAATCCCTTGTTTTCTTTTACAGGGAAAACGTAAGTTTTTGTTGTTGTAAAGAATAAAATTTTAAAAAATAAAGCTATTGAATACACTTAAATCAATATGGTAAAAAAAAAATAATTTTTAAAACAATAAATTCAAAATGTTTTCAAAAAGAAGAGCTTCTGGTAATTGTATTAACATCCCGCATTAAAAACATCACTGTATTTCATCAATATTTTAATACAATACATTTTTTTTTAATCTTTTGCATAATATTTAAAATAATCTTCACAATCACCATTGAAAGATGTCTGCGTCCAGATTTTAATTATTTTAATTATGTGTGCTCTCAACTTGTTATTATGAGAACTTTCTTGAAATTTCTTCAACTGAAATGGTTGTAAGCTTTGTGCATAATGAACCGTTATTTCGCATTACATCGACGTCATATTCTGAAATGAATTTAACACCTTGCATTGATTCTGTTTTTTTGTATTAAACACAACAATAAACACGCTTTTTTCTGTTGTCTAAAAAGGAATTGAAAGTGTATTTAAAAAAACAAACAGAACTTTGTGTTTTTGCGGGCGTTAATGGGTTAATAGGCAAACAACAGAGCGTTGATAAACTTTTCATCCGAAATATCCACGCGTTAGCCCTGCGTAGAAAACAATCGACAGTTGAAGGCTACACAATAAACCGAAAAGATTGTCTTAAATTATGTTAGGAATGAACAATTTAAGTTTAATTTAAATATGTACCACAAAGTATGAAATGACGTTTTCGCGTAAAAAAAATATGAAATTTAAGAATAAATTCGAAATCCGATGTAGATTCTTTGAAACGCTAAGTGATCACGTAGCGATCATTTTTGCGAGATTGTTGTGTAGAGGTTACGTCGAGGGTTAACTCCCAACAAATTGTTATCGTGAAAGGTGTTTTAGAATTAATAATTCCGAATTTACATTGTTGGGGAGAACGCTTCGCGAAAATATTATAATTCTCAGATTTGCTTTTGCGTGTTATTCATGTGTATGTGATGGTGTCAGTGTATTTCTATTGTGCGTGTATATTTTTAAACCAGTAGCGCAGAACTGAATAAAAATATTTTAATGCAGTATTATATAAAATAATAATTACATAAAATGTTTCGAATATGGAATGGTACTATAAATCTGTTAATTAAAAAATTAAATAGGAAATATTACCTTTACAAGAGCTATTGCAAAGTTTCTTATATGATCAAGTGTTCGAATAAAATATTGATGTTTGAAAAATAAATATGTGAATTTGTTTCTACAAAACCGTGATTTGTTTTATTTTTTTTTAAATTTTCTTACTCTACCTTGTTTTAGGAAAAGGAGCGTATATTATTTCCTTACCTTATGTTTATATCTTTGCCAATGCCTGACAATGTGATTTTGTAACAATTATTCAGCCTTCGTACAACGTAAAAAGCGTGCCTACAGGGAAACTTATACATTTTTTTAAATAGTTCATACAAAATTTTCTGTTACAAAATATATGAAAAGTTTTACTAACATCAGAAATAAAATTTCTAAGCAAAATTCAATTTAAATCGTTTTAAAAAAATACATCAATAAGGATATTGTATAATATAAAATGTGCATGCAATAAACATTGATTGTATTTACATGTTTTATCCGCATTGTTTTCAGGATATAAAATTTATTTTATTGTGACACAGTAAGAGTTAAAATTCTTTTTTATGTTTCTTTAATTTTTATATTTTATGTTAGATTAGAGATTCAAACTATGCGTTTTCAATCCTTGCGGCTATCAGAAAAAGAAGCATAATTTTATTTATGTTTAAAACCACATTTATTGAATTAATACAGTGTCTTCTAAAAAAAACACTTTTCATTTATTATGCAACATTGTTTAGGCAGGTATATCGTCGCTGTTAAAGCAAAAGTGCAACGTTTGAGTTTAAGAAAAACGCATATTAAATGTTTACAGGGTGAAAAAAGGCGTTATATCTGACTTATTAACCAAAATTATAACTGCAACTTTTTTTTATAAAATTTTAATTTTGTGTTTTCAAGTGGTTTTAAGTATCACGTTATAAAAAATTTCATGCGATTTTTAATTTCTCCTTTCATTTACCAAGGTTGATTACATAAAAATCAAATTTAAAATACTTAAATTGGCATAGAAGTGTCAACTATAATAGTACAGTATAAAATATATTTTGCCATACAAAAATTAAAAATAATTTTACAAATTCATAACATGCTTTATTTTTCTCTTTTTTTAATTGTAATTTATTCTCTTTTGTTTATCATACAGAAAAAAAAATTACAAACAAAACTGCATTCATAACTCCAACCCGCCAAAATGTTACAAATGCCGTTTTGCTTTTTTAACAGCGATAATTCAATATATAAAGTGAAGTGCTGCTTAAAAAACTTATTCCATTAAAAATACTATCACAATCAATAACTTTACAAGTCGGGAAAAAAAAGAAAAATCCTTACTATGATAGAAGATAATATGTTAATCAAAAATAGGCGCTACTGAAATTTCTACATTTAAATTTGTGTATTTTGCGGTAACAAGTTTGGAAAATTCGGGAAATGGATCGGAGTTTGCCGAAAATTTTGGCTTTTGTGGACTTTCGCCGTTTTATCATATCACCATTTCTGACAACTTCTGGCGGTTAAGTCAAACTTTTGTGTATTCGTGGCCTTGAATTTTTTCAACACGAAGGCATGCTATAGTATAATAAAAATAAGCATCGCAGCCATAAATCGCTACAAAAATAAACAAAGAAACCATCGCTGATCTAAAAATGGACAAAGACCTTCCCACAACTCTTTACAACATTGAATTCAAATAATAACAGGAATTTTACGTTTTTATTCTTTGCATCTGACCAAAAATATTAATTTCATCATTCAGGTAGATGTATCTAAGTAATAATCTAATAAATTGAACATTAACTAACCTATTGAAGTGGTAGTTTGTGTCAGAGTTAGCTGTTTCAGAAATTATTGTTTTTTAGCATCCCTAAGTTATCAGAAAGTAAGAATACGGGAAAATAAGATATGGGAAGACATGCTGTTAGCCAAGTCTCATCTGTACCCTACCTATCGGCTAAGAAATAGATAAAGATGTATGAAAACTATATGCTTCAATGGTGTTGTAGATATCATTGTGATATAATATAGACCCATTCCTCACTTAACACTGTGCTCGCTTAACACGATTTCGGTTTATTACGATTTTCATTTTGGAGATTTTTTTTACTGAATTTGGCATTGTAGTGCCTTGCATTTTTTGAACGTACGTAACGTTACCACGTAATCGCAAGCGTGAGTTGAGGACTACCTATAATTAAAAGTTCGTTGATTGAAAAATACATCTAATTTTCATTTAGCTTTTATGTCAAAGCAAAAATTGACTAGAAATGTAATTTCTCTGGAGATCTAAAAATGAACTTATCCTCCTTTCCATACATTTGTTAGTCTCGCTATACATGGTTTCGTTCAGCACGGTGATGTAGTAGAACCTATCTTCCATGTTAAGCAAGAGATGGGTTTATAAATTTAAATATTTTTTGTCTTGTTTTGGATTAATGATCTTCATGAGATAATTAGTTTTTACATACAGTATAAACTTTGGTTAAATGATTGTGTGTGTTTGTTAAACAACAATAATTGTCACAAAATTATGCAACTTCAGTTTTGTGTAATAATATATAAACAAACTTTATTTAGTTGCTATACCAATTTTATAAAGAATAAAAAAAAACGAGAGTAATTAAACAAATTTAGTCGATATTAACGGTAACAGAAATGCTCACCAATTCTTTTGAGATAAATCAAAAATGAATCGTTCTTCTAAGTGGCGTTCATACCACATGACTACAAAATTCGACTATACGTACGTACGAAGGTTCATAAAATATATAATGATATAAATAGTATAGAAAATGTAATGTCGGATACTAAAACCTTTGTCATTTGTGATAATGTAAAAATACCAAAGAATACAACACAAAATTTGAGATAAAATAAAAATATAATGTATTTTTTTCTGGTAGGTAACGTTCATAAAAAGCAATTTGCTGGAAACAATATCTTCCTCAGATATTTTATGGTGTGAACCGCTTATGAAGGGAATCATAAGCGATGCCTCAGGCATTTTTTCACCCGGAATTCTTGTAAAGCTTTTAATGTTCATTGATGTAACAGATCAAAACAAATCCTCTCATTTTTGTATAAAAAATATAATAATGATCAATCTTTTACATTGTAACTTAACAAGGACGTTTATGTTAACCTGTATTTTTTTAGACCGAGAAATAATCTGCTTGTACTACAGACTTTTTTATTAGATTTTGTAAAAAACAAGCTGTAAATATTAAGCCGTAAAAAATGATATTTTTGTTTATTTATTGTGAGATGAGAAGGCAATACGTAGTAATACAACTGACGCCAATACTCTATGCGTTTGACAAATTTTATTTAGAGTAAATATTTAAAAAAATATAAATCAACATGGAAAATATAGAACAGAAAAAATTTCGTATCACAAAAAATAACATTTAGATAATAAAAACAGTATACAATAATGAATATATCCACCTCCCTATACAATGCATTGATCGGTCAAACAGCCCTTGCCACTTGCGTATCATGATAGACTATGCTCAAGTTCCATCAATCACTTACCTTAGCTTAATTACCTAAAATATTTTAACACCAGCTTTATGTTTAAATTTTCAATAATTGATCTTTGTTTTAATAATTTACATATAATCATTCTTTATCAAAGCCGTACTTCTCAGTTTTTCTTAAAAAATGTTTTATTTACTGGCCGGATTTTGTATTTGACTAACAAACTACAAGACACTTAATAATTTTAGTTATTTATAACGTAAATCAGTAAATAGAATCAGAAACTGACAAAATTATTTTCAACAAAATAATTATTACAATAGTAATGAAAATCATAATTTTATTGATCATACAAAAAATGTTCGCCTAGAATTCAGTAACATACCGTTTTATGTGTTTGACTGATATTGGTTTCTTTTGATTCCACGTCTCTTGATACAGATAAAAAAGAAATACGATACTACCAAGTAGGTAGTAACATAAAGAATACTTTATATTATAATATATTAAAAACGGTATCGATAGCGGTTTTATGAAATATCAATAGTTAGATTCAGCTATGTTTCGTAAATACTCTTCTTAAAATGACAATAATACATTTTCATTCACAAGTAATTACGTTAGAGGATATCGTCACACATTAATTAAAAAGCAGCTAAGTAATTATTTCATTAATTGTTATTTGAAATTGAACTATTATCTTGGTTCTAGCAATGCGAATGCTGTCACAGTCGACAAAAACAATAATTATCCGTTATTACAATTTCGCAGGTGTACCATTTCTTCTTATAAAACTTTCATCCACGAATATTACCGATGGTAGTAGGGTATTGGCAAGAACAGGCACGTGCAACTGGCGCACTCGTTGGATGCGAAAAGAGGATATTATTTCTAAAATAGTTTATTAGATGGATGGAGTTTTATAAACTTCATAAAATTATTTAAATATACTTATATGGCAACACTGTCCCTTTAGTGGGAGCGCTTAATATCACGCCATCTGGTTTTGTCATTTTTTTACTTCTGTTTGACAGATGGGTTTCTTTCTTATTTTGGGTTTATTTTATTATAAATATGTCATTTATTTTATATGTGACTAATCTTCTATATAAAAATTAATGTTTGTTTGTTCGTATCTTTGCACTGCCATACCGTTCATCCGATTCCGATAAAACTTTGTCAAGTTACTGCGTACACTTGCGTTAGGTATATAATGTATATTATATTATATTAAAATGAATGTTTGTTTGTTTGTTTGTCCCTTATGCGTTTATATACCATTCATCTGATTTCGATAAATCTTTGGAAAGTTGTTGTGCGCACACCCGTGAAGGTTTCTCAAGCCTTCTAACTAAAAAAATCTAAAAAAACAAAATCAAATAAGTACAAACAGCGACATCTTGGATAACCTTCTGATTTATTCGTGTACGCACCTCACAGAAATAAAAAATATCCAAAAGCACTTCAAAAACTGAATTAAAACACAAAAATTTTCTTTCTTTGAGTGGCGTTGCAACGCATGCCGGGCACTCGCTAGTTTTACATAAATTAAAACAAAATTACTATCTTAAAGGGAACTATAAAATTGTTATGAATATAATATTAGTATTGAAGAAAATATTAAGATTATATTTAAATCGGCATACGGGTGGAAAAACACGAAATTTATATTTAAAACATCCTAGAAATGGCGCATAGCCAGAGCGATCAGCTACCCACTCCGATCACAGCCCTATACTTATATTTCTACTCTTTTTTTTAACAATTAGCAGACAAGGTTAAAAAAAGATCTAATGCCGAAATAATTTAAACTTTATAATATTATTGTGTATATCTCTGTGTATATGCTCTCATAAGCATCAATATTTTTATGACAGGGCTTAAGATATATTATCATAATTAAAATTGTTATGTTGTGAGTGTGTAGTTTTTCACATGCAACGGAAGAGGAACTTTAAAGCATTTTTATGAAAACTGTCGCAAAATATATTTTGCCATAAGAATGTGCATAAAGAAATTTAAGTCCTCCACCAAAGTTGGTTTAGCTATATTTTAAGTAAGAAGAAAATTATGACTCTTTAAAACTTAAGGCAGGCCCATAGCCGAGAGGTCATCGTCGTTGGCTTCATCTGCAGAGCTTACGGGCTCAAATTTCTGTACAATAGCTACATAAATTGATTTATGGATTTGTCTTCGAAGACATGGATGCCTGTGATGTCTAAAATTCTTTTCCATCTAACCGATCCTTAAAAAACGGGGCGTTGCAACCAACCTTATTATCGATATCGTATTTGTTCTGTATATGTTTATATTTTAAACAATTTCTATAGTGTTATAATGATTATCGTATTGAAAAAACCTCTTTTCTGAAAATATTACGGTTCCTAGTAATCACTTTTTCAATAAACCAATAGTTTTTCTTTAATTATCAGCAAAGATTGATTTTGCTTCACGTGATTAATCTACCAAAATAATGAATATTTAATAATAACTTTGCATGTTTTCCTTTTGTAGTGTTTGCCCACATTTTCGCTCTCCCTCAAAAGTGCGCTAATGAAACGCCCTAATGGCGTAATATACCGTCATTAGGAAAATCAATTAAGCTTTTAAAAGCTGCCATAAATCATGTTCCACTATGAGATCGATGAACGTGTAACAATTCCACGTGTTTGACAAATAACACGTAGGGGGGACATTACGGGCCCGCGGGCGAGACGGTTACTCAAAAATAAACGTTTTCGATTCTTACGGTTGCAAATTATTCTCGGCAGAGTCGTTCGTTATATTTTCACAATGGCTGTGTAGACCTAGGGATGGCGTAAAGCGGTTTGCCAAGGCAATTTAATTTTGGTTTCAAGATTGCGATGCGAAAGATAAAATCTGATTCAGCGCAATTTAATATTCTTTCCATGGAAACTATTTTGTAAGATTTTTCAATCGAAAATTATAATGCCTTGCGTTAAATGAAGTGAAAATTATTAAGATTTTTTAATAATTAGTGAACTGAATTATCTTTTTTGGTGCCACACAAAATTTGATTTTAATTTATTTATGAGAAGATTATTATTAAATAGTAAATACATTATTATAAAAATAGATTTTAACGTTTCAGTTTACCAATAAACCATAAAATTATGCGTACTTATACAATTTTTTTTTGTTAATCGTTGTTCTAAATATATATCGTAGCTTTGTTTGTTTTATAAATATATTAAAATACTTAATCCCGACTCTTTTTATATGCTGGTATAACTTCCAATTAAAAATATTCATATAATGTAGATTAAATTAATAACTGCGTTCTGCAAAACACTTAAATACTAAGGAAGTTTTTATTAAGCAGAAGAAAAATAATTAAATTTGTCATTATCGGAAGATTCTGACGCCACTACAGTCAGTTTAAGCCCCAATGTTCCTTCCGATTGTCCGCATAAAGTCTACATGGAAGACTCAACGCCTCGTAAAAATGATTGACATGCCGGACGATCACATCTTGAATGGCTTCACAGTGCGAAGAAGTACATTCTAATCCCTCACCAATTTGTGCAGCAGAACGCTACACAGGGCAAGATTCAAACTGTATCCTGAAGAAGTTAAAAACCACACCACACACAAGGCTGATGACGATTTTAATGGGTTTAAATGGAGTAATACGAATAATATCATTAGCTTATATCACTAACTGCAATATATATTTAATAAGTTAACTTGTTCTCAGCCACACCTGAATAATGTAATCTTGTATTTCCTGCTATGTCCTTCCTATTATCGATATTGCAAACATGCCACAATAGGTACATTAAGTGGAGGTATTAATTATGAGACATTCTGCACGGGTGACATATTTGCAATAATGGCATTGCAAACACTTTATAATATCGTTGTTAGTAATGTCTGGCATAAAGGTGCTAAATTTATAATGGCTGTAGTTAACTGTTAACTTTTATTTGAAATTGTAAAAATGACCCGATTCTGCATCATAAAATCTAATTAAGATGTTAAAAAATTATTTTAAACAGTTTCGTATTTTTTACGATTCTATGACAAACCAACCCTTTTTTAAATGATCAAAATTTGTTTTTGTAGTCACTTTATTTGAGAAATATTGTTATAATTACTTATTATATAATAAAATAAAACAGCACTGACGAGTAAGATTGTTTTGTCATTGAAATTATTATTGTATTTTTCTAGGTATCTTTTATAATATAATTATATATATTCTTTATCATATTATAATTTTACAATTTACGTGTTATAAAACTGTAATTTTTATAATGATAAGAAATCGCTTTGTATAAAAATGATAATTATTTTTAGTTTTTTTAGTCTCGTGAAAAAATACCAATGTCACACGATTTTTTTTTTATATCTTTTAGTTGAGTAGTATTTCAATTTTGTATTAAAAGTGTCTTGGTATAGTACTTATTAGTAAATATCACCAGAACAACAATTAGGTACTAATTTGATATTTTAAAATAACCGTGAGAATTAATATCACCTATATGAATAGTTATTCATGAAATACGTTTCCTCCCTCATTAATATACTTATATGCTTATGACGCCATGTTCATAAAAGGAATTATAACGCTTGTATGTTTGTACAATACATCGCTTTCCACATAATGGTCCGACAATAATTCAATAATGTAAAACCTCCGGTGATTATGAACGCACGCGTCGCGGTCGCAGTACTGACTTCTAATGAGTTATCGCCGAGAAACGACTCGCTCGGGAATGTGTTAACTACAGGGTTGCTATTGTGTTTAATTTTTTGTATTCGGAAAAAATGATGAAAATAATTATTTTTCATTTGATATATACCTACATATATTTCATTCCACTATACGTTTCGGCAGCCACTTATACGGTACATAGGAATACAAAACTTTATTATTATTTTAGATCAATATTATTTACCAGTACGGTTTTTAAAATTGACTTTAAGTCCTGTACATGAACATTAATATTTTTATAGAAAAGTTTTATAAAAAATACTTTTATTTGAACTGCAATCACGGTGTGAAAAATACCATCACTACATAATCGTTGTCGCATAAATACGTACATCACTCTTTCATGTGCCTTACCTCATCAACAAAATTAAGCAATGTTTTATTATTTCACAGATAATCAAGACGTTTCAGACGAATAAAATATGTACGTATCTACGTGTGCGGTAGGGTTATCTCTATCGCACAATCTCACTTGTATATGAGCAAGTAGGATACAAGAGCATGTGCCCGCATGCCCTTGTACCTCAATCGCACTCTTTACTTTACATGTGATTGTGCGAGAAAGTGAGAACGACACGGCACGCGCCTGGTATGTATATATATTATTATGTTCGTAGATATTATGATCATTTGCACCATCTAGTGACACCGACCCATACTTACGGGGCGGACAGACGTCTTCAAAACCCGTCTGCAGACTCTTTTTATTCATGCAAATTTAATATGTAATATCTCTCCTAAGGCATTCAAAAATAATTTGTCATATTTGTTTGTTTACCGTTATTTATTTACCGTTAGAAGTAAACAAAAAGCGTGCGATGCTTAGGGAAACAAGCAGTTGTCCCTCGGCCTAAGGGTTTGGAGGTTAGTAGCCGACACAGACGTGGCGTTGGTCAAAGAGATTTACGACCCTATCATAAAACCACTTGCTGCGCTTTTAAATTGAAATTGTGTATTTTAAATCTGTTTGTGTTTGTGTAACTGTTTTCTAGGAATTTATAAGTATAAACTAACTGCAATTAAAGAGAAAGTATACTGTATACGACCTGGTTTTAATGGAAGACGAAGGAACCTGTGAATTATCCTTTGCCACCACGCCGGACTCGGGGCTGTCGAAGTGTGTTGACGCTCCCCCAACCTTTTCCCCGAGTAGCGGACTTTTACCTACTCTCTCACTAGCTACAAAGCTGTTTGAAATATGCACAGTCTTTAATTTAACAGTCTCAAATTAAGGCATATTAATTTTGAATGACGTTTTTCATAATGTATGTTTAAATGAAAATATTATAATATGAAAGGAATGGCCAGCCCTGAAATACTCAGTAACTAAAGTGGACGATACTCAGTATTGTTTGGCATTTTTATTGAATTTCGAAGGCATCATTTACGGGTTGTAAATGAATAAATTTGCCAACGATTAGTTGAATACAGCAGTTCATGAATAAATCATCCCTCATTATAACACCGCCCCCGGTACTAAGTGACGTTTTTCTCGTTATTCAGCGTCTATGATATCATTTAACGGTTTTTTTCTCGAAAAAATCCGTTAATGAATTTATTAAGTCGGCAGTTAGCAGTAGAAGACCATAAAGTATTATTTGGAGAAATAAGCCAAATTTATTTTAGAAGTTTTTGTTTCGTAATGTTTTTTTATGTTTGGTTATTTTGTGCTAACAAAAGAAAATAATGTATATCTGTAATTTTCAGCATGGTTTTTTTATAGTGCTGTAGATTATTAAATATTTATTATTTTTATATTAAAGTGGACAACAGTGGATGAGCAGTAGAAGACAAATCGTTAATTAGAAGGATATGAGCTGTAGCGCCATTTAAGAAACAAATATTACAGTGAATCATAACGAAAATGTTTTCCAATCTACGGTATAAAAATGTTTGAATATAGTTAACCCTTTTGGTATGTAGTAGAAATATTGATAACTAACTATTTCTTTATTTAAAATAAGCGTAGTTAGGAGGCGGTTACAGATATGGCTCTCAAAAACAATCGAGATTTTTTATTTTATTAACGTCGTTAATGTTTTGTAATTTATAAATAGGTATTGATTTCACTGCAATAATTAATTAGTATGGCGCAATAACTATTTTGTCATAGTACACATGCAAAGTGGACTGGAAACACTAATAATAACTACTTTCTCCCTCTAACTAATGCGATTGTTGTGCATGTATCGTTGTTTTCTGCTCACTCTCCCTTTTGCAGGGACGGCTCTATTGTCAGACCAAAATGTTTTGGCATCAAGCCATGAGCTTTTAAAGTTCAAACAAACATAATGCCGATGCATGACCTCCCAGTAATTATCGGGTAATCTATTATGGCCGAGAGAACTATCATTGCATGCCACTACTCCGTTTGCATTCTGTTTCATTTGAATTCAAAATCTTACTTGAATGCAATAATATATTTGCCCATATATGTATTTTAAAAGCTGATACGTTTTAAGCAAAAACTTTCACACTACTTATTAATAATTTCGTTAAGATTAACTTTATTTTAATTTTTAAAGTGAGCTTTTAGGTCTGAAACTAAAATATCAAAGCTGGGAAAGGATTTATATATTTTTTTTTTGTAAAATTTTATTTTCAACAAACTGAAGACTATTTAAAATTAGACTACATATCTGAAAACCAAGTTTCTTGAAAATTGTATTATTTGTATTTCCATAACGATTTTGCTTTAATAATATTTTTTTTGCTTAATTGATTTATATAATAAAAAATTCTCTTTCAAACATAATTAATATAACATGAAAAGAACTTCACAATATCTAAAAGTTATATATACACGAGTACACATTTCTTTTTCTGATACTGTATTTCAATGATCAATATGTGAAGATATTATTATATCTTTTTCAGCAGGTATTATAAAAATGTAGAATATTCACTAAAAATGAAAATAATTCAACACATAATACTGCAAGGTTTTTTTTTTAAATTATGCGCAGATATTATTCGCGGAGCACGCTGCTATTTCCTATTATAATTAATTATTTGGCAAGTATATGATTAAAATATTTCCCTGTCTAGTCTAGCCAAAACTATTTAGCAAACAAATATGTACACATATTTGCGTGTATCTATTAATACTGGTGTTGTTATTGAACGCAAGTATACGAGAGTTTTATATTACAAATCCTACCTGGATGCCAGGTTTGTAATGAATAATGCGGTTCACTAATTAATCGTGATCAATTACACACTGGCAAAAATATAAACATTTACAAATTGCTACTTGGCTCAGCGATTGTAATTGAAGTCGGAAGAAAGCTTTCGTTCAAGAGTCGTCTATTTTGGTGACTTGACAGTTTTGCTTTGTTTGTTATAACCCCCTTGAATGCATTATTTGCATCAGAATTGTATGTATTGTCATTGTCAGTCGACATGGACATAAATTAAGCGCTCGAAAGCGCAACCAGACTCGGGATGATGGTACCTTTATTGTTTTTTTGTTATATTTGTGAATTATACACTAGTAAAATAGCGTCTTTATTAAGGGAATTATGCTATAAACATTTAAGTGGAATGATCTGAACAATAATCACAGTTCAATGAAATCTCAATTAAATTTTCATACCATATTATGTTTATTGGTTTTCCAATTCTAAATTTTCTTTAATATACAAAACTGAGTTTAAATCAACGTTTTGTTGTGTTTGAATAAATGTGTACCTTGGTTTGTTCATGTATATAGATGGAGGACAAATTAGAACCGCTTCTTAGCTTAATGAATGGAGGACAATATTTTATAGTCAAATTGAAGTACATGTCCTCTTTTTTGATACTATTTGTTAAAACCTACCATAATAATGCAATATTTTTTTTTTGATTATTTTTCTCTTACTGTAACTGACTGATTTTAAATCAACAAAAAAAAACCATTCCAATTCCCAAAAAAATTCAATCATATATACATTCCAATTGAAGCAATAATGGAAACAAGTTAAATGTTAAATTTAACAAATTAAATTACACCTAATAACCAATCCCGGGATTGATAAATTCTGAATCCCGAAATCCCGGGATCGTATATAGGGTCCTTGATTGTAGGCCCTAACGCTTATCATTAGTTTAAATTACATAAGTGTGTTGTATTTTGAAATATGAACTAAACATTAATAGCTTGTTATAATATATATAATATTATATTTATTTGAAACAAAAAATAGACTAATAGATAAATTATAATGACAAAAAAACGTTGACTAGCCAATTTGTTGCCAAGAAAAGAATTTGACATGTGTTATAAGATATAGTTGATTACTTGAAAACCACTACATAGTTTCACAATGGTATACTTTATCGTTTTAGTTTATTTATTTTGCAAAGATGACACAACAATGGATATATAATATCGTCGTGGACGTGTGAATGGTTGAAGTATTTATTGCTAAAGTTCTCAATGGCACTCATAATTTATCAAAGTCTTCAATAGAAAGGAGAATTTATACATAGATTATAGAGACGTGGTATTCTAGTCGTAACTAACAAACAACCTTGCACATTTTATGAGCTATAGTGAGATTAAGAAGTAGTGATGTTAAACACTTCGTATTATGTGCTTATTTTTTTTTTTATTAAAATTGTTAGCATTGTTACTCCATTCCTTGCGTAAAAAAATGTGTATGAAGATACTTCTCAATGAAGGGAAGCATTGTTACACCTCGTTACACTTTAGTTACACAATTATTTTCCAATACAGTTGGATGTCACGAAGTTACCGCCAAATATATTCAAAATAGGTATATCTAAAATGGAATCTAAAAGAACGCATGGATCTCTAATAGAGCATTTTATCAAAATTTATTAAAGAAAAACTGATAGATTAGTTATTACAACGATTTTGTTCATAGAATAAAATTAATGATTCGAGATAGGAAAGAACAGTGTTAAATAAATACTCGTATGTTATAATTTAAGACATCGACTGAGGGTGCTTGATGGAATTTCAATATTAAATTTGGATTATTGAGATTTTGTACACTTCCATGTATTTTGTCACTAACGACCCGGGTTTCGCCCTTCGGCATCCTCAGGCACTCGAGCACACGAATGGACTCGAACTGAGAGACAGTAAACAGTGTCTAACGCTTATATTGAAGACACAAATGCGACAAATATCATTTACGAGGCAATACATTATACGTCTGAGAGCCACACCGATACCTGAGTTAAAATTTCGGAAATAGAGCCCAGTTAAACTCCTTGCCAATCTTGAATGAGCAGCTGAACCTTCCTAATTCTCCGCTATTATATCCGATACGTTGAAACACCTAACAGATGTCACTAAATGTGGAATGATTGTATATATTTACCCATTCGTCGAATTGCATCCCGTCGAAGCCCACAATACTATTATAATTGTAAAATCACTGGTATTTCTAAAAGAAGTTGAAAAGCGGCAATTCGCCTTCGGCAATTCGCCACTCTGTTAATATGGTGTTTGCAAAGTAAGGATTGGGGCGATTTCTGAAATTTTAACTCAGGTATCGGTGTGGCTCTCAGACGTATTGCCTCGTAAATGATATTTGTCGCATTTGTGTCTTCTATATAAGCGTTAGACACTGTTTACTGTCTCTCAGTTCGAGTCCATTCGTGTGCTCGAGTGCCTGAGGATGCCGAAGGGCGAAACCCGGGTCGTTAGTGACAAAATACATGGAAGTGTACAAAATCTCAATAATCCAAATTTAACTTTTATGTTAGTAAATTTCTTTTTTTGTCAAAAGGAATCATAAAGAAGTCCATTGCAAAGAAGTTATACGCTGCACAATGATATGATGATAATACCCAGTTAAAAAGAAAAAAAATTAAACGTTTTTGTCAGTAATAATCGTAGAGTTTTTCGTTTGTTATTTGTAGGTCTATTGGCTTAAATTTCAATAATAAATGATGAAAATTTATTCTGTTCAGCACATGGTATGAAATAAGTACATCTGAAACTTTTCTATGCCTACTTTTAAATATTATAAGCAACGCATAAAATGTGTTTTTAGTATTATTTGTTATTCAAAGTGAATAAAAATCATCGCTTTAAAATGGTTTACTTAAGCGATGTAACATTCATTGCAAATTGAACAATCGTTATACCGATAAGGCTACATCAACATTAAAACTTATGCCTTTCAAATCGTTTCTAGTCAGATTACTAATAGCAGACGTAACTAAAAGGGTTATCCACATTGACTGAACATTGTTCAATATGTTTGTTTTAGAATATTTAATAAGAATTGTTTACATTCTTATATTTTTGACATTTTTTCGCTTTTATTAAAATGTGGTTTTTTAGATTTTCAAAATTTCCTTATTACGTATAAATTGTTAATTAACATTGAGAAATGTCTTCGTATAAAAAAAAGGCTTCAATAACATTTTTTTTTTAAATCAATCATTTCCTTTGTCTCCCATTTGTTATTTAATATACAAAAAAATCACAACTTATTAAAGAAAATTATTTCCTACTTTCGTATATTTTAAGACCATAAAATATTCCAGTTAACTCAGAGCGATATATTTCTTAATGCAACTATATAAACAAAGAATATCAAATATTCGAAGTTTTAGCTGCAATGTCCATTTAACGTGAACACTTCAAAAAGATTTTATTTTCAGATAATTTTGTGATGACAATGCTAGATGACTGAATGAATTATTCATACGTGTTACCTTTATAATATTTCTTACTTAGCGACAACAAGACCAATGTTTTTGCATTACATTTTTACAAAATAAAACGTTTTCATATTTCAATCAATACAAGCAACATAATATTATTTGTTTTGCAACTATATTAATAAAATTTTGAATTTTTAGAACAAATTTTCAAAAAATTCTTTTCTATTGTTTATTATTGCAAAATTGTAGTGAAATACAATTTTTTCATACTGACAATTACATATTTAGATCGAGACCTCTCGCAACTAAATTAAAGACGATATTGTATATATAGGAAAATATGGAGCTGTTTGGTTTAACGGTTCGTAGTGGCACAGTCATGTTCTATACGAACTATTTAAGGACCCCCAGCTTGCTAATTCATTAAAATGAGATAAAACGCTGAGAAAGGCATCCAGAAAAAATGGAGAAAATTCAACTGCTGAAGAGGTTCCTTGAAAAAGGCCGGAGGGAGATGTCGAATTGCTTTGATCCCTCATTAAAAGTGGCTGGACTGCGCTGGAACGAACACAATATTTTAGAAGCTGCTAAAATCACGTGTCGATATTTGTCGGCTCCGTAGTGCAGTGGTTAACGTCGTTGGCTACGGTAACGGATTTCTCGGGTTCAAGTCCTGGAACGGATAGTTTCATAAATTGATTTATCAATCGATTTGGTGAATTTATGTCCGTAGGCATGAATGTTTGTGATGTCTAAAATTCTTTCCCACCCATCCGATCCTAAAAACAGGGAGTAGCGAAAGCAATTAGCTAGCCACTAGTCCTGTCCTAGGATTATCTTTTAATCCCTACTCTCTTCGAAAAAGAGAGGTTGAGTAACAAGCAGTTCTCTTAGAAAACTTCTATTGAGATACCTCCATTAGGAGGCCATATGCTCCACATTAGGAGCGGACATGGTAAAAAAGTCACAACACATGGCATGGAACAAGTGGGAGTGGTAACACTTATTGGTTGGAGCTACGACCGTCAGTGGGTTGTAGCGTCTTCTGATTTATAACATAATTAACACACTTCAAAATCATAAACTTTAAATAATTTACAATTTCTGAAAACTGATACTCAAGACTTATAATTCAACACTCCCTACATATAGTCAAGTACGTGCCAAATACGTAATTATATGTCTTTTGCATTTTCGTTTTCTACAAACTCAGTTCTATAGGTAGGCATCAAACGACAGGCAAAATAAGATTTGAAATAGAAGCACTTTCCCAATTGTTAAGAAGATACATGCAGTCGTTACTTTGCAATTGCGTTGTAAATCTTTGAAATGCTCTCCTTTAAAATCTCACGTTTGGCAGATGCATGATTTTACGTAGGGAGTGCCTTATAACATAACTACAAATAGAAAAGTATTATTTACCGATTCAACTTCGTTTTTATGAAGAGTAAATTAAATCATATAATTCAACGTAAAAATCGAGGCGAGTGGAAAAAATATAGTAATACTCGACAAAAAAACAAAATTTATTCGATATGAAATTTGCAAGTTTTTAAGAACTTATTCATATGCAATGCATAATGAAAGAAATGAAAATTTGATTTAGAGGAAAGCTAAACAATCAATTTTTCATAAATTAAAAATATCTGTCCAATCATTTTGAAGATTTTTATATATTTAAGAAATTTAAAATATTTTTCTACCATTTGTTAACACATCGCTCTGGTGAGGTTTTATTTAACTTTTTAATTATATAAAAATATAACAGAACTCATATACTATTGTATCATAAATCCGTGGCTATAAGTATTGGTTACATACCAAGTCACTCACGCCACACGATAAATTCGATACATATTTAATAAAATCGATATGAAAGCTACAATTTGTGCTTTGTTAACTTGCATACACAGCAAACCAAATTATTAATCATATTGTAAACGTAAGACGTGAGTAGGTATAAATATTCTGATATTTTACACTCTACACACTTCACATTGGTAAATTAGAAATGTCGAATGTTCACCGACAAATTCTGATATTCAATTAGTAATTTAGTAGGCCTACAAACTGTCAAAAAATTTTTTAATTAGTCATCAAAAAAACTTGACAAATAGAAATTTTCGTACGAAGCAAATCATAAATCTATGTTATATAAAATAGCACTTTTATAGCTAATATTTACTGAGTTCAATTAAGGACATTCCAATTATTTTATAAGACACAAAATATGCATGTAAAAAAATGATTCTCTATTTATTATTCATCAAAATTTTAACATGGTATACAGTTTATAGTATTTTTTGCGAAATATTGAAAGAAAGTAGACTCAGCAATTGACTGAATTAAGTTTAGTTAGTAATAATGGAAGCGTTTAAACGTTGATCAAACTTCAACTTCTTTTTTGCAATGAAATAGACCAAATAGATAAAACACCCAAGATTTTGGAATTAGGCTGGTACATGTATATCTTTCAACTTTAAAGTCATACAATTAAACAAATTATAAGAATTATACATCAAAGATAAGAGTAATTTATAACGTGTTACTGTTTAAAGGCAATATGTATATTTTATCGTTTATCTCAAATAATTTAATTCTACGTAAATAAATTTCAAATCATGCCAATAAGGTGTATGAACAAGTCAAGAGCAATTTTCGTTTACAGTTTTCCAGGATTTTGATATTTTATCAAAGGTATCATATTCCAAAAAATAATATTTCTTTATTTTGTATTGAAACACAAGTATTTAAAGTGTGTATGTATACATTTAATTCAATTCCTTGAATCGATTTCACGCTCCGTGAAATATTGTTCTAATCCAGCGTTTGATAGTAGATTTTGCTTTAATTTACAATACCCTGCGGTTCTCAATTAAATAAAGGGCTCCCAATACGATAAGGCTGGCATTAAAAGCCGCAATAAATTCCCAAGCCTCTTGCGCTTTTAGTTCCGTTAATAAATAAAATCTCGTAATCTGTCATTTTCGGGTTGGCCCTCGTAAAACCACACAGATCCTAGATCATTAATTGGGAACCTATAGCTTCCGAGCGCAACTTTAGTCTACCAATACACAAATATTTGAACTACAGACCGTAATGCATATTGCATTGGATTTTTTACTTGACCTATCCATATTACAACGTTGGTTCTTAAAAATGGTTTCCTATCACTACAAAGCGATCGAAGATATAAATATACTCATAATAATTATTTTAATACACAATAATGGTCACTTCTACTTATCTCTATTTGTAATCTGATGAAATCATTGAAGATTATTTGTTCTTGAGCTTTTAAGACTCTTTAAGCTCTTTAATCCAAACGCATCAGGATCGGTTTTGCTCATCACAAACATTATCGACTGATAAATTTATATTTATATAGATTGCAAGTTTCGCTATACAAGCTTCATTAATCACTTTTAGGGTGTTGAATGTCAATTTTTGCTGGAAATAGTAATAATACGTACATATAAATATTAAAGGTGAAATAATTCCTATATTTATTATTATTTATAATAGTGATAACAGCGTTTGACGTTAGAATAAAATAATGTTAATAAAAATATATTAAAAAAAACTGTAATGTTAATAAAATTATAAAATAAATTCATTTTAGCACTACATCACAATAAACAAATGATTTATTTCTATGCAGTTTTTCAACTAAGCAAGGTTAGCTATCTTACTATTAGATAATAAATTATATATTTTAATTCTAGGAACCTAATGCTTTTGACAGATTACTTCACAAATACGAATATTTCGTCACATCGATTGGACGTGTGGCAGTCAGCAAATCTTCTATTTATAATAATTAAATTATTTTATTTTATCGTATATCCATAATTGGCAAATGTGTTGGTCCTCACTGTTCCAGCGCATTCCTCGTGGAGACTCGATTACTTTGTACTCCTGGGGAACGCTTCTGGTCGTAAACATTTTCTCTTTATGCCTTAAGCCGAGTTAATGATTGACAATGATTTCACGCACGCCTTACAAATAAACGTCTTCACAAGGCAAACAATTAAATATTATCTAAGATAGAACGTTCGATCGAAAACGTAATTGAAAAATAAAACTTTCCTCGATATAATATGCATAATTGTATACTTACGAAAATGCTGATACTAAATACATGTTTTTTCTTAGTTTATTCAAATGTTGAGAAATGTAGATTTCATAATACATAGTAATAAATATTTGTAGAATAAGTATGTTTATTGTGGGATTCAATTTAATTTTTTGCTGCAAGCACAAGCCATTTTTGAAACGCCGTTACATCTACAAAAATTAACAGTTTGGTTTGCTTTATGGGTTGGGGTAATCAATGGTCCATATTTTTTCAAAGAAGATGCCGGCCAGAACGTTACTGTCAATGGAGAGCGCTATAGATCTATGGTTGCTAATTTTTTCGTTCCAAAATTAAATGGCCGTAATGTAAATGAGCTTTGGTTTCAATAAGACGGTGCAACATGGCATACAGCGCACGCCACAATCAATTTGCTAAAGGAAACTTTCAATGAGCGCATAATGTTGCGGAATATATCTGTAAATTGGCCACCAAGATCATATGATTTAACACCTTTGGACTTTTTCTGTGGAGGTATGTGAAGTCGGAAGTTTACTTTGATAAGCCAGCAACGCTTAATGACTTTGAAGCCAACATTTGCCGGGTTATGCATCTGCTTCAGAAAGTGCTTGAAAGTGGGACTTCGAGATTGTTTTTTTTATTCAAGCCAGCCGTGGCGCCCACATACTGGAAATCATTTTTAAAAGCTAATGGCATTTAATAAACTTTTCAATAAATCCAGCATAACGACGATTTTTAAATATGTTAATTCATTTAAAAGTTCTATACCTCTAAAAACAACACCTTTATAACGTTAAATCTCTTGTTTTGATCAATGAGTCGTCAAAACACTTTTTTATATGAATCAATACTTAAAAGTGGATAAAATATTACAGGGAATTCATTATTTAGTAAGTCTTTATGGGAACCTTATTTAAGACAACAAATGTCTTCAGAAATGACAACTAAAATTCAATCATGTATGTCAAATTATTATTTTATGAAAGGTTTGTACAAAATAAATCGAAGTTACTTCTAGATTAACACGAAGAAGATTTCAGAAAATGCATGTTTTTAAAAATGTACATTTGTATAAAAATGAAAGAGCAAATGATTTCAGAAAATGCATGTTTTAAAAAATGTACATTTGTATAAAAATGAAAGAGCAAATGATTTCATAAAATATTACATTTTTGCGTACAAAAATACTGAATAGATGTTTTACAAAAAACTTCCCATCAATCCCTTAACAATCATATTCTTGTTTCGAGAAGCAGTATTAAACATGAAACGGATTAAAAAAATCGCTTCTATTCACCTCCGGGAAAAAAATATTTCACACCTTGCATTTTCACTGTTTGATAGGAAGAGGTACACATAAAAAAGCTCCGCAGGGTAGAAGCTAGCTACGGATTGTAAAATACGTTACATTTAATTGTTTCAACAGTAAAACCGACACTAAAATGTCACAATGTGATACATTTTATTCGGCCATATAAATTGGGAATTTTTAGTGATAGTATCGTAAAAAGGTTTTTAAAAAAGCAGTCTATCATTATCGTCGAAAATCATTTATCGCTATTTTCTACTCTTCGGTAAATTTCCCCAGCGTTAACTGCCCTATTTTATCAAGTGCTGGAATTTAAATTATTTAATGTTTACTTTGATTAAATAGTTATCCCAATAATTTAAATAATGTATTTGCGTAAAAATATATTTTATTTCAAGGAATAAGTTAGCAAAAGGTACACTTTTATTTTTTTCATCTTAAATAATATTCGTTGAAATATTTTCGGATTTTTTTTTAATACTGCAATAACGATGTGAAAATTTAATTAATTATATTTATAGGTTGATAGTTTATTTATTTACACTGGTTCATTTATGGTTGCCACTAGATTCCGATCTTTTTTGGTCTGTTAGTAAGATTTAACGGGAGAAAGAATTTCTAAAAAAATTAAATAAAATAACGTTTAATATAAAATTAAAATTGATAACTTTGTTATTCCACTGTCTTTATCACCAACGTGACGCATTTCGCCTCTTTAAAAATGAATTAAAAATGAATTTCGACAAACCTACCGCCGAATCCAAAGGAGAAAAAAAGTTTGATTAATCAGGATTAATACAAATTAAATACTAAAAATTCAAAATCATTTAACATAAAAATACATCAACTCTGGATAGAAGCCTTTTTTCATTAGTAAGACAGTATATTTTGAAATTTTTACCTACTTTAAGGTTATAAAAGATATTAAACAAAACCCATGAAACACCCCTGACAAATTATCATTTTAAGATATAGACCGATTCTAGCTGTTAAAAAACATAATTGGGCTGGTATTATGGTTTCTATAGATATACCTGTACTATAAATTATTTGCTAAGGCTGGCCTTTAAAAGATCCCTATTAATCTCACTGTCTTAATTGTAAACTTTTAAATAATTATGTGAAATCAACGCTACCTTGATTGCATTCTAGTTTCATTAAAAAATCATCAAATAAATAAAATATTTTATAGCAATATTGCATGATTACAAATCGGGTGTCATTGACATTATGCTATAAGTAAGATTTTCTTTTAATCATGACTACTTAAAGCAGATGTCATGCTTTAATATAGGTCGCACAATAATGTTGTGTATAATTTTATTCTAATGTGAACTAAATTTACGATAAGTACTACTTTATGCGAATCGTAGTATAAATATAAAACAGTTTATGTTTTCAGTGCGCTAAGCGAGCGTTTTAAAATATGTCCCTACTTTGAATATTTGAATTTAGAATACAATCGTGGAGACCGGAAAAACCTTTTCGCTACACAATCGCAGACTCCTAAAGCCGATGGCACCCGACTGCGCCGCTTAGATTGTATAATAATGATTATTTAAAAGGAACAGTAGCAATCGGTATAATGCGTATTGTGAACATGCAAAAGCACTCAATCCCCACTCAACGTGTTAAATCCCATCACAATACATTTTAATACTGTTCGTCGCACGAGTACTGGTGTTGCCAGCAGATAAAATTGCAATCGAATCGCAAAAATTTCCTATTATGGAGGTAAAATACAAAAAGCGACTGTACACTTACTAAGCTGGACTTAGAAGCAAATGCTTTCAACATACAGGTGTAACGAATAAATAATAATATCCACCTGTATTTAGAAATAGCTTATTTTATATTCTTTTCTCTAACAGGTATGTTATATAAAATCGTCGCCTTGGTGTCGAACTAGTCTATACCCCATTAGTAAATTACTGAGATTTGGGAATTTGAGAATTTTAAGTAATACTCTATAAAAGTGTTTTAAACAATAACGTTTTCACGATATTCCAAAGTCTTTTCACAGCTGACAATAATATGAAAAACACGACTCGAATAGAGATGAACAGTTCTAATAAAAAGTTTTCATTAGGCAAATATAAAAAAAAAACATTATAACTTTGAAATATCACCTATATCTATTCAGAGCAGTAAAATTTATTGTTTAAATATTTTGCATTAAAACATATTAAATTGTTTGATTTATACAAAAATATTATACTTGGTCACCAACAATAAACTTATGATTATACAGATAATCGAAAATTGATTCCGACAATTTATTGCATGAGCCAATGAAACGTTGCCTGGAAAAGAGATCTAACTTATACTTTTTGACGGTTTGAAACAGAGCTCTTAACTTAATTGTCGTTTATATGATAAATATTTTGAACCACTAATAAATGTGAAGAATGCTTTTATTGCAATCAACAGTGGGGCAATATAGTTTTGAAGATAAAAGTTCTCGACAACTATCGTAAAGTTTAATTGGTTAAAATAATATTTTGCCAAAATATTCTGTTCCTTAATTACTATATTAGAAGATTTATTTTAATACTCTATGCTCCAGAGCTTAACCGAGTTAAGTTATATCACTGTGATAAAATCTACGAATGCAATACGTATGATACCCAAATGTATCCAATTAATTTTCCGTAAAGCCACATATCGTAAAAAATATCTGGGTGAAAAAAAATATATACATTGTCTCAAACTGAATTTCTCTGCTCAAATAAAACCCGTCATAAATTTTAGGGTAGTCGTCTTTTGATGTTAATTTTTTAAATGGTTCCCAAACATTAATTGTGTCGCAATCAACTAATTTGGCGAGAGCACCCAATGTGTCACGAGTGGATAAATAGACAAAAACGTGGAAAAACACTGGCGATCAATCGCTGCTGAACAAACGAGCTGGAGTAAAATACATAGGGTCATGTAAAAAAAATAATTTTCGTATAACTTACAAAAGATAAACCCACGCTTATCGTGTGGTATATTTTTTTGAGTTGACTATGAGAAGTGAGGTTAGAAATGTTTAATTACACAAGATTTTTAATACTGAAAGCACATTTTTTCTAAATATAATATTTTAAACATAGCTAAACCTATTATAAATCATGTCCTTCTTTTGGTACTGCCGAGAAGGCTTAAGATCAAATTTCAGTGCGTTTATTGGTTTTACTGGATATTGGTTTTACGGGACGGGGACTGTTGATTCCAATGGTTTTCTATCATTGTAATTCTGGTGACTGTTTGTTGATAGATAAATTATCTAGTCTATTGCCAAGTAATTGACTCGAAAAAATATCTTCAGCCTAAAACCAGCATGATGATGTTACAATTCATCTTCAGGAATATTTTTTGACCTAATATTCTATATTTGCTCTTATTATTGTATTTTTTCAAGGGATATTCGTTAGTTAGTTTAATCGATTTTTTAGCGTCCATTTCTAATGCTTGATCATATTTTATAAATTTTAGAAAAAAAATATTTGGTGATACATCCAATGCACCAGTTATTTTAATAAGTCGCAGGAGTTAAACTTGATGAGCATTTTTTATATCACCCGATAAGATTAACTGGATGTGAAAAGAGCATCCATGTCCAACACCTTAAATATTTATTTGAAAAATCTATTTTTTTTATTTAACTTGCCGGAACTTGAATTCAGGACCATCTGATCACTAGGATAAAGAATTTACCGCTAGATCATCTAACATGCTCTCACAGAGAAAATCTATTTTATTACCTTTTTTAATGGTTGAAAATGTTCACATATAATACATATTTTAGTAATATATCTACTCACTTTTAAGGTGTTAACTGTCAATTCTTGGTGGAAAGATATTATATTTTAAAAAATAAAACACAATTCATTTGTACTACTTCCACATATGTTTTATAATATATCTACCAAAATTTAACTTATTTGTGAAACCTTATTCCTTACGCACCCCTTGAAATCAGTAAATATGATTCCGTTATACTTATATATAGACTGAGTAAACAATTCCTATTACTGGATACATACAGTTGCCGTGTTCAATTGGAAAGTCAGTTAGCTGATTATCGCTGTGAAATCCGGCGCGGCCGTTCGTTAACTGGATTATCTGACTGCGCCGGCCTTTGTCTTATTAGCGCATCGCTTGATGGAGATTAGTGACTAACTTGATATGCTGCCTAACGCGAAAACTCAGTTAATACCATCGAATTGCCGTGTCCGGGCAGGAAAATAAATCAAACTCCTTTCGGAAGTCGAGTCGTCACTTTCAGATAGGTTTGTCGAAGGTGCCAAGTCTTATTTTTATATAATATGAGTCTTCATGTATTATTGAATAATAAGAAAAACATGATTTGTCAACTAACAATAAATATAAAAATATCCAATGGATTAAAATTATAAATTAATTACCATTAAATAATATTTGTCAAAGACTGACAACAAATAGAGAACAATGAATCTGTATTAAATAAATTTACAAATTTACGTTTACCTGTAGCATGTTTGTTACCTTACAAAACCGTTATGCAGCATGGCGGTATATAATAAAATAAATGTAGCCATTCAAATAAACGATACATCATTATTTTGCTTTGAATTTTATCAGCGAAACTCTAATAGCATTAATTGAGAACAATTTTGTTATTCAATATAACAATATGCAGTATCGTGCTTGCGACTAAACATGATAAGCTCACGCAAACCTTTTTTTCTCATATTGTATTAAAAAATTAAAAGATAAATGATATCAATAATTTATTAATACCGTTTTATTGTTTTTGTGTTTTTTTGAATTTAATGGCATTTGTCATTGGTAAAATTGAATATCAGACGGTGCCTTAAAATCATATCACTTCAAAAGAATTAAATAAATTAAGTGCTGGCCTTGCAAGAAAACTACAGAATTTTTTATCGTTAAACAGGAGCCATTATTGGTGAGCTACAACGGTCGAGTTATATATCACTAAGCTCAATGGACAAATAAAAATAGGTTTTATAATAGATAATAATGGTCATAAGTATTTTCGAATATGGCAACGCTTTTAGTTATATTGATTTACAATTTTAACTGTTGCGTATTTGATAATGGAAAAATTTATTTTCATATAATAAAATCCGTTCTTGTCAATATATTTTAGTACAAAATCAATACAAAATTACGATTTCACCAAAAAGTAACTTACTTAATTTTTGCTGCAATCAAATTACAGAAGTCAATCATTGTTATGTTTTTTACAATATTGAAAAAATAAATCTGCAATAGTATGGGAAATATCTTAGCAATTACGGTAAACCAAACGATTTATGTTATGAATATAATATTTAAACGCTAAGATTCTTGACAATTTACGACCTAACATACTTAAGAAGAGAAGATTTTTTATTTGTTGAGAATTTCTTTTTATGATAAAAAATTACAAAAACAAATAAAAATAGATCAGCAGGAAGTGCTTAAAATATCTTTACTTTAAATTGATTTATATTTTTAATTCACTTAAAATATTGCGGACCACAAACGTAACACAAACCACCTGTTGTTTATCGCCTATTTTGATATGCCTGCTGCGCATAATTCATGTCATTAATTAATTTGATTAGTTGAATTTTCTACGTTGTTCAAATAATTATTATACTGGCAGGCAAAATCACTCGGATTTGATTATCATAAGCATGGGTGATATATCAAATTTTCAATAAAACGACACCACGAATTAGAACTGCCACTAATGTGAAATCATTACTATATTTTAGTGTCGTATTAATGTATCTTACAACATTAATTTAATCAAAATAAATAATTACAATGCGTATTTTGAACAAAAATAAATAGTAGTATGTTGTATTATGATCATCAATATTATTTTTCGCTTTCTTAAAAAAGTATAAATAATCAGGAAAGTATTGAATTCAAAATTGTCACTAATGCATTAGTTTATTAAAACATTGCGGTAGTCAAATATTGTCTCTAATCATGTTCTATTTGAATGCGTTTAAAGTTAACTAGTTGTCAGTATGTTACTTAATCACTCTCTTCGGAGACGTTATGGAAAGAATAATGGGGCTAGAAAGGTCAAATAGTTAGCTTATTGCTCTCTCTACGTTTATCAAGATATGGTATAAGGTAGGTGTGGAGGGATAAACACATCACTAAAGTCAATGAATGCTTTTTGGATTTAAATAAATAAACTTAAATTAAAAGGACAATGTAAGAAAGTTTCCATTCTGGGACTTGGCCATTCAGCTACAGGGCGGTAATTATTTCATTTTCAAATCTTTCTTTCTCTCTCGCAAATTGCGTTGATTTTAATCGTATGTTATAATTATTAATATTATAAAAAATGTTATTTAATATTCATTTATTTTTTTATTAAAAAAAAAAGTTGTATTCAACCAATTTTTAAAATAGTGGTTCAATTCAAGTTTTTTTATAAATGCAGGAAGAATTTAAAAGGAAGTAAGAATTATTATTGTCATTTTCCATTCGCCAGAACGCAGGCAGTTTCCGGGAGTAAGCTTTTACCGGTCGCCGCCTCCACAGTCCTGTCTGATTGCAAATTAAAACCAGGTCCGGAGAAAAATCGCAATAAATACAGGGATTTGAACCGGCGCCGGTGGACTAATCCACAGACGCGGGTTCATAATGTATCGATGCGGACGCAAAATATCGCATTGAATTAACTAACTGGCCGGTACTCGAATAATATACGGTCCTCACGGATATTAATGTTAACCGATACTACTGTTTTCCGAGCTAGTATTTCATGTGGGAAATTTTCCACTACAACAATAAACTATTTGTATGCATACAAGATTATTTCAGAGATGTAAGTTCTGCATTTTATTTTTTATTTAACAACAACTGTTTTAATCCCTTATGTATATGTCATTGATTATTGCAGTCGATTTTAATTCTAATTTTAAATAGTTTTTTTATTAAATCAATCAAATATTTTATTTAATATCATCAATAATAGTTCATCCACTGTTCTTGACAACGGGTTTATTTTATAGAATTAGGTTTCAATACCTTTAATCATACCTCTTACGTACTTCTTATAACTATTTATTCAATCTAACTGTATTATTTTTAAGGAATTACTTTCAAATTTTTTTAATATGTCTAGATATCTAAAAACTTGTTGAACATGATATTTTGTAGGTACATTTAAAGAAAAAAAGTCCAACTACGTCTTTTTGTCAATTTTGGTAATGCAAAAACATTATAAGTGAATTTTTACTATATTTAATTACACTTTTAAAAATTTTGCATTACAGCTGTCAATCGTGATAAACTCAAAGAAATTACAATTAAAAACACTCACGGTCAACTTGAAAAAAAAAATTTTACAAGTCACAAACACCCACGTCGATGACCTACAATTTTTAATTGAAAAAATCTTCACGCTTAGAAAAAAAGGCCGACTATAATTGTATTGTGTTTAAATTTCAAATACATCTTTCTACGTCTATTATACTTCTCTAGTACCCTGAAAATGCGATTTCGTTTCGTAGTTACTAGCATGTGACTACGCCCAAAATGATGAATGTGATGATTCACTAGATCTTATACCTATCCATTGCGTAAAAAATGTGTATTTTTTAGTACGTTCACGACACAATAGCTCCGTAAACTCAGATATTTCAAGCCGACCTCGTGTATAACTTTCTTTCATTGTGGACCGAAGTCAACAGTGAGACACGCTGGTGATTGATGGAGCGGTACACAATCGACCGCCGAATCCGATAAGGGACATTACACATGGCCCGCAACAAAAGCAACCAAATGGGGGCATTTGTTCCGTGGCTCGACCTTCGTGTTTCTTTCCGCCTGTGGATTTTCTTTTACTCCTGAAAACGTATTGACCACTGACATTGTTCGGTGACTTCGGTTATTGGCATATAAACTATGCTAAGAAACTCAATGTTTTGTATAATTCTGAAAGGTAGACATCCTGTATTTTTCTATTTACTCTTTTTACCGACAACTCAGCGACACGTATAATAATTTTTAGTCAATTCAAATTACTTTTTTGTCCCTATCTCTAAATTTACAACCATTCAAAAAAAATGGCAAATAAATGACGCTACATATTTTCAAAGCATATTTTATAAACAAAGCATTTTACACTAAAAATGTTGCTAAATTTTAATTAATGCAGAATATCTTACGCCATATCTTTCGTGACAATATAATAATTTTTATTCTCAAGGACCCAAATTGAGTTTTAAATACAAATATCAATTTTAAATTATGCTTATTGTCATTTTTAAATCAGAGAGAAAAATATATGATTACAAATCAGGGCCCCTCAACATAGCTGCGACCTAATTTTCATGATACTAACTTTTAAAAATATCGTGCTCTGTAATACAGGATATTATATAAATATATGATATACAAAGACTGATAAAAAGCAATACTATAGAAAGATTTATAGAAATAAGTAATAAATGAAAAATTCAATTAATCTTTGGAAAAAATGCGTGTGTGAACGAGTATAATAAGCACGTGCGCAAAATGTCGTGTGTCATAATTATTATTTCAATAATGTAATCAGTACACATAAAATGAAAATACAGTAGATATTATTTCTTGGCTCCTTGGGTCATAGTGTAATACGAAATTGATTGCGGTAATAAATTATTATCTTTCCCTTGAGTAATAAAATGTAATAAATATTATATTAAAGTAAAAAAATACAGAAATAGCCGTCTTCTAGGGAAGCTAAAATATTACAACACGTTTCTACGCCATTCCTTTGACATATGCAATATTGGTGTCACAGTATTCTTATTAATAATGTATATGAAGACATCAAAAGCTCGGGTAGAAGGGGAGCTTTCCCAGAGCTTTTCCATTCGGGGCTAGATTGGACATCGCTAGTTTTTCACGTTTTTCTCTGACAAATGCGTTCGCACCGCCCTATTATCAATCTTGGCTCGTCGTTTTTTTCACCGATGGCTATGTCCGACATCCATTATCTCCCAGTACGCCTATCTCCCATTTTTTTTCTACCACAAATAGCCCTACAGAGGAAATTGAGATTAATTTTATTGATCGAGTCCTTTCTGGAATTCATTACATCGCCAAAGGAATTGTAAGCTATTTTCAATTGGTATTACTTATTTTTAAAGTCAGTAAACAGATACCAAAGAGTTTAATGCATATCGTTTCGAGAGATATTGTAATTTTTCACAAATCATTCCTATTTATTTATTTACACAATAGGGATGTTTTGCAATTTTGTATTATAACAAATAATTCAAATGAATGCAAAGCTTATATTTTATTTCGTTGTGGGATAAATTAAATGAAATAAAAAAGATTAAACTATATATTTCAAACTTTATTCGCACTACATTTTTATCATAGTATCACACAATGAAACATTTTTACAGACGGTGGTAAACAAATATGTTTAGTAATTAATATTTCTAATACTCTTTTCAGATATGGAAAAGTTACAAAAATTGATGTCGAAAAGGCTAGGTAAGAAATAAGGTGTTCCTTCTGTATTGGAAACAAAAAAGAACGTAAAACGCTAAAAAAAATTAGTATGTTTATTCAGAGACTCGAAATCTTTAACACGAAACCGAGAAAAACGAATGTTAAGAGTTTAACCAATAAGCAATGTCAAAACAGAAATCATAACTCACTTTAATTTTAAAATAGGTGAATTCATTCATTTGTATTATTTCAAAAGAATTTTATGATTATTATAACGTAACGAAACATAGGCAATTTACAATAAATTTGTTTCAGATTTTTTTTATATGACAAAGGTACGCCATTTTCTCGAACTCAATTATTGTGTGCTGAGTACTATTATTGGTGTGTTTACATGAAATTTTGCATGAAATTGATCAAGTACGAATCGTATAAAAACCAGATATAGTACTGAGAGTGAAATGGGAACTTTTACATGGTGTAGGTAACTCTTAACACATTTTCAAATATTTATGGGCTTAGTTGGAAAAAAACTTCCACCCACTTACTCGACGTCTATAATTCAAAGACATTATTTAACTTTCAAAGTTGTTTTATGTACGAAAAGCAAAATGTGAAGCAGTCACATTAGTTTTAATACAGTTCTGATAGATTGGTTTCCAACTCTATGGCGAGACCGGATAAAGTTTCTCCATATAAAAGGTCAAAACTTTCCTTATATTTGGTTATATTTCTTTCACCTAAATTTACCATTTTCTACGTTGCCGCCTATGAAAATAAGTTTTCTTTGTACTGAGTAAAATAATTTCAGCTAAAATATAATACTAATATATATACAGAAATAATATTAAAATTTCCACAAGACTACGTTTACGGCAAGAAGCTGTCATATCTACAAAAAAAAACTATATGTCTTTGTCACAATAAAATGTATAATGGAGAATATTAAAAAAAAACCTAATAAATATTTTTTTAAATATGTAATGAAAATCACCAAAAAACACGAATAAGAATTCAAGCTTCCATAAAGTATTGAATAGGACATGAATTAAAGATCTCGTAAAGCTTATATTTTATTTTTCGTCGACAACTGCTTAGAAGAAATGTAAAGCATTAACCGTTTTTACTTCTAGAAGATTTCAAATATTATTTATATTTCTTAGGATTTTTGGAAAAAGATTAACAAGATCCTTAATAGCAATAGGTTCTTGGAAACAGATGTTTTAAATTTGACAGGTGGCTTCTCTTCCCTGTTAAATTTATTTCATTTGGAATTTCTCTTTCAACTCCTCTCACAAATAATAAGGATCGCCAGTGACGACGCCTTCCCCTCTTTACAGCGGTTAAATGTAAAATCCCTCGTCATGATTAATTTTTGCTACATTCATTTATTAAAGGTTTTTAACAAATATATGTAGTCTGACGATTCTTTTAAAGAAATAGGAAAGTGCCACATTGAGTTAAACTACCTCTCGAAAAAAATACTCTTTTTAAATATACATATACGTTGAAAATATTTTTTTTTATAACGTAAACATCTAAAATATTAATTTTATTCATTTAATAAATATATATTCAGATCAGAACTCTACTAAATACTACTATTACACTTTAAAACCTGCCTCATTATTTCTAGTATACCTACTCTCATAGTTACTAAAAAATATAATATTTTATATTTAATACCTAAATATTTAAAGTCTCCTTTTTTATTTATTATAAATAAATTAAATGAATATTTAACTTTCACAAAACCACAAAAGTTAAGACACTCCGTAATACTTAATAGGCACATTTGGTGTAGCGTTCAATAAATAAACGCCAAAGTGTGTCGCCCATAAAAACTTTTCCTATAAAGTATGAAATATTTTATTATGTGAAAAAATTGAAGACTTTAACGTTTTTCAGAACATTATTGATCGGAATATTTTCCTGAAATTGAGACACGCTTAAAACTTCACCAAGCTGCATGAACTAAAATAAAAACATTTAAAAGCTTTTCACTTTTATCATAATTCTAAAAAAGCTCTGGTTCGATTATAAAACAGTAAAAGTCCTAAGAATATGTTAGACAAGTTACTATGATATAAGGAACTGATTTAAACAATATTATAAAATAAAAAAATTAGTTGAATTATAAACATGAGTTCTTTGACATAGCATAAACAATTATTTAAAATAAAAATTCATTCTTTGGAAAAAATATTATTTATTAAGCAATATGTATTTAATATTTTTATTGTAAAAGAGAGATCATTATTGACTTTAGTTTATAACGAGATATTCTTTCAAAATTCATTGCTAATATACAAAAACCGCAACCACGTATTCACTAAAAAGAAGCCCCCCAGAATTTTTGGAAATCTACAAGATTTACACTATTTAAAGATAATGTTTAATAAAGGACAAATGGCTTCACCCTCTTAAACTAATTATTTACAGTAGTAATTCCACCACCGCAAGTGTTTTCTGATATTAAAGAATAATTATCAATATCTACAATAGTGATAGTTTTTTAATAAACATTAAGAGTGATAATTTCTCTCCACGAAACGAAACATGTGCCGAACTGAGTGGCACAGAGGTATAGGAAATTATAAATTATAGCTAAATATATTTAATTTTATATTGTTTATTAATATTCACATCACTAAAAAGTCTTCCATGACTTAAATAATCTAGAGCTAATAATTTTCCAGGATTTTTTATCATCTGGACTTTGGTTTGCATATAAAATTACGGCTAATCGCGGGGTATCGTGCTTTATTTCTACGCCGTGTAACCAAAGTTACTCAATCATTTATCCCAGACCTTTTTTAAATAGCCCTTCATTTTTAATGTTATACAAACACATACTGGAAATTTATTTGACAAACATACTAATACTTAAATAAAAATATATGTGGGAGGTTTCCAACATTCGTGCGTTGCCGTTAGGAACAACCCTTTGCCTTAAAAATTCACGAGGCTCTCTTTCCAAGTATAAGTCCGTATGGTTTATGAGACGATGGGCGATCACGTAGAGGCCCAATAGCCTCCATACAATATGTTGCCATTTTCCTACCTTTAAAAGGTTAGAATCCTTACGATTTTTCCTTATCTTACCTAATTTTATCAGGCTCTACGTCCTATGTTGAGTTTGAAAATGTCGCACGGATTTTCACAAATCTCACCCTATACGAGTTCAGAAAATTCTATTATTTGGTTTAAAAAAAATTGAATGTGGTATTCAAGTGATTTTATAGACAACTATAGTATTGCTTATCGTCTCAAAATAATCTGTACAATGCCAATAGCTATTGAAAATTTCAAACCGAACTTGAATTATTGATATATCGTTGATCTATGATTGAAATCGATGCATTTTGCAGTTTATTTGTTTAACTATTAGACCAAAGGTGGATATGTTGTTAAGTCGAATTATTAATAGTCGTATTAAAATTCAATTACAATAAACTCTTTCACACAGGTAATAAGATAACATATTATTCTATAGACGCCTTGCAATCTACTATTTATTATTTTAGGTTAAACTCAGACTTGAAGCTTTTTTCCAAACCATTATCAAAATGACGTTATAATTTTTATATTTATATCTTCTTAGCTTGTAGTTGAGCGGACAAAGTCGTCTTCTTCATTGTCTACGCGTCCAAATTCCAGCTTGAACACTTTCATGATAATTGATTTGTCAATCAATGCATGTATAAAGTATAAATGCATTGATATCTGTTGTATTTAAAATTGGAGCATATCAAGAGAAATAAGCTAATTATCAGTACTGTCTTAGCTTCATCCTTCCATTTGTATTCTCTCTGACAACAACGTCTGTTGCGATCATTCATGCTGAGTCCATTGCTCCAGATAAATACATAGGGAGCGGACATAGTAAATAATTTTATAAGAAAAAAACTAACATTAGCATAAGCTTTCTTTCAAAGGAACATTCAACAAAAACTTCTTCAATTTTAAATAAACTGTTGAATCACAAAGCGAATGAAAACTTATTCGGAATGGTGAATCTCATTGCACCAACAACGCATACTTATTATATGAACACTGTTTGAATACAAAAGAAACTGAATCGTCTAGTACCATTGTGAAACTTGGATAACTTTACCAGTAGTGACAAAGTTCAATTGAATATATCTCAAAACTGGAATAATTAAAACGATTTTCCGAAAGACATCACAGGAGCAAAATTGTTTTTCAATAGTGCTCCTTGTCGGCATTGGTTTTAGTGTCTATAATTAACTGTTTAAGTTGTTAGACTTTACGACCTTTCGATGTATAGGTTTAGTCTTAGCGACGTACTCCTCTCTACAGGCTGTTGTTAAAAAAAATATAGCAAATCTTTTATTTTTTAAACTTTTAGAGATAATTACTTTCAAAATTCATACATATAATTACCAATATTTTGCAAAATGAGGGGTGACAAGCAAAAAACTTAATTAACACATTGATCCAATAAGAGAAATGGATGAAACAAATCGCCGTGGCCAATTGACCGCAATTCTAGATACTCGTTTCCCATGCTTATTACACATGCATTATTTACAGGAAGAGCACAGCTGCACGTTCACTTCATTTTTATTACAAGTTATTAAAAAATAGGATTTAAAAAAAGTATTAAGAGTCACACCCGCTCGGATTTTTACAATTAAAACTCTGTCTCCACAACCCTGATAATAGCCTACTTTGATATCAGGAAATATCTTATAAGTAGAATGATAATATTAACACCCTGTAGTTGAAATGAGAATCGGTAAGTTGGCGTGTATTAGGTATGCAAGGGTATTAGATTGAACAAGGAACCAACCAGTATTGCCCCGTATAAAATGCATTTTGCTGTAGTATAGCGAAAGACATCTGCCGCTCGGAAGATAAACTTTATCAGCTAGGAGCAGTTTGTCGCCCGTTCCCTCTAAGTCGACGCCTATACTAACTTTTAGTCGAGCGTTGAGCTACTTTGCTGGGCTGTGTCCTGATTGACTATCTTTTTGGCAAAGTTAATAATAGACCAACAAATTACAAGCAAACGTGTAACAATAAACGCAGGACAAATGTCGAAAACCTTTTCAAAAGTAGCTAAAAGTAATAATATATACAGCTTTAAAAAACTGGAGATTGTATGAATATTGCCAATGTTGATTTTTCATTCCAGATATGGCGTATTTGATTTAGCACCTGGCTTGTGAAATCTACATCTAGCATTTCAGATAAAATCTAATGTGTTTTAGCGTTAAAATATTTCATATAAATGTAAAATCTGTCGCGTATAAAATTTTTGACTGTTTTTATTTTAAAATCTCCAGAAAAGTTCACACTCATGTTATAACAATTTAAACCCATGAACAACCGTTGTAAATAGATTTTGACGAAGTGATTCATTGAAGATGTAATTTGTTTTCAAAACAACGAGTAATATTTTACTAAAATGAAAAAATAATATCGGTAGTAAATCTCCAACAACTTTCATTTGCACACTGGACCGGATTCAATCAGAGAGTGAGAGTTTTTGGACGCAATAATACAGAAACCTACAATAAAGAAACCGGGTATAATAACTTTTAAAATGATGAAACTAATAAAATTATGAACCGTTCAACAGAGAATAGTCCCATACAGCAATAAAGATACAATTTTAAAGTTTAAAACAATTTCATGGAAACCATATCTTTCATAAGATATTTTCGATAGTATAAGTATAAAAGATTGCCGACAATTCACAACTTAAAGTTACAAAAATAGCATAAAAAACTATCAGCAGGTTCTTGTCACGTATTTATTAGTAGCACGTGACAACAGAGATCACTAATAGTTAATCTGGCAATCTCTTATAATTATTTTTAAAAATAATATGTGTTACATAAAATTGATGAATAAAAGTTTATTGATTTCTTCATAACTGGATAGATATCGTAAGGTTCCTGGTTCGCTTGTTGACCGTAATTATAACTAGTAGCCAGCCAGGACATTGCATTACTTTTCGTTGAGCTTTGTGCTACTTGGTTAAGTCAACATTGATTGACACAACGGAGAAACACAGAGTTAACAAAAAGCAAGCTTAATTTGTCATGATTAATAAAGTATCAAGCTATTTTGAGGGAGGTTTGTTTTAAACTTTAGAAATATAAATAATGAAACACTGAAGTGTAATTATTAAAGACTATAAAGAGTTATTTAAATAATTGAACTTGTATGTAAAGGGGTTGTTTTATGAATAGGAAGCAAATATTAATTTAATAATTTATTCATTCCCTTAGAAATGACAAAATTTTTAAATGATAAAAAATATCAAATTTAGATTATTGAGATTTTGTACACTTCCATGTATTTTGTCACTAACGACCCGGGTTTCGCCTTTCGGCATCTTCAGGCATTCGAGCACACGAATGGACTCGAACTGACAGACAGTAAACAGTGTCTAACGTTTATATAGAAGATACAAATACGGCAAATATTATTTACGAGGTAAAATATTATACGTCTGAGAGCCACACTGATACCTGAGTTAACATTTCGAGAATCGCCTTAATCCTTATTTTGTAAACAACACATTAACAGAGTGGCGAAATGCCGCTTTCCAACTTCTTTTAGAATTACCAGTGATTTTACAATTATAATAGCATTGTGGGTTTCGACGGGATGCAATTTGACGAAAGGGTAAATATATACAATCATTCCACGTTTAGTGACATCTGTTAGGTGTTTCAACGTATAGGATATAATAACGGAGAATTAGGAAGGTTCAGCTGCTCATTCAGAATTGGCAAGGAATTTAACTGGGCTCTATTAATTTCCAAAATCAAGAAATTTAGTAATTTTATTCGTAAAAAATATGTTTATTTTTGATGATATCAGTAAATTTAAGACATCGACTGAGGGTGCTTGATGGAATTCCAATATCAAATTTGAGTTATTGAGATTTTGTACACTTCCATGTATTTTCTCACTAACGACCCGGGTTTCGCCTTTTGGCATCTTCAGGCATTTGTGCGCTTTCTTATAATTATTTTGATAGTAATAACATTCTTTTATTAAATTACTAAAGAGAACACTCGATGATAAATTCAATAAAGTGATTTACACTTTTAATGTGTTACGTCGGTTGATAATGATGGCGAGCGAAACCGGTACTAATCATTATAAAAATGTGACGGTACTACAAAAAATTATTGTTTTATTTTTGAAACATAATTTTATTGCTATTTTTTAAATAAAATGATTTACATTCGCAAAAATATGCTAATATTGCCAGATTTCATAGAAAACCGAAATTTACCTGAATGATTGGTACATTCCCTGGTACTAGGGTACTTAACGTTGTACCTACCACCACCCGCTACGGATTTATTAGGATAATTCAGCATCATTACAACGTTAATCGCGTTTCAAAACGTTCCCAGGAATGCCGGAGCAAAACCCCTCAATGCTTGGTTACATAAAATATTCTAGGTATGCATTATTTAGTTGATTGATTTTTGCATTGGAATAGCTTATTTATTGAATACTAATATTCATTCGATATGATGACATTATATTACGGTTAATCGATTAAGTCTTGTAAAAAGTAAAAATCATTTTAACCCTTTAAATAGCCATATGTATTATGTATTTCATATGTGGACCAACTGTACACTATATAATTTGATGTAAAAAATATTTTTCAGTTTTATTTACGATGTTAATGTACGAATATACTATTAATATGTACAGTAAGATTATTGTATGCATTCTATCAATGTATGCAGTATGAAAAGCAATACTTTTACCCATGCATCTCAATTCATTCAACGTCGTTTTCTTATTTCAAAACTATAAACATAGCTTTTCGTTTATGATTACTTTATTTACTAAAGAATTATTGTCTTCATTATTTAGATTTTTAAAAAAATATATGAACCATCATTTTTTGATGTCGGTTTAAACAATTTGGATACCAAAGATGAGTACTAAAACATTAATATGCAGTATCCAATCAAAATTCAATGGACGAGAAGCATTTTGATTGGTTTATTCAAAATAACAATCCAATTTAAAAATAGAACACAATCAAACACGACTACTGAAAACATATTCATTTATTTTTTTGCTGACAAAATATCAATTTCGAAGCTTTGCGTTTATTTTAATCTAATGCCAATCTTTTGCGGCGGTTTGCTGTTATTTTTTATGCCTTTTCCAGTGAGTGGAATATCATCCACAAAGGACCCAATCATCGTCCATCCGAGTGATGGAGGAAATAAAAAATAATCGCGATCAAACATTTCATTTGGAGATTTTTTTAAATTCGAATTTGGACACGATCGCGAATATCCATCGACAGATGGCAGTGTCTGTCAAAATGTGAATGTCGACAAAACTGAATTTAATTTTTTAAATAATTGCATCGTTTATTTAACTTTGACCGAAAGGGTGCATCCGAATGTTATAAAAATTACTTATAAACGATGGTATAATTTTAGAAAAGTCATCTACCAAATTTAATCGTGTAGAATTAAAAACAATTATTAACGGATAAAGGGATATGTTAACGGCGTGTATTTTTATATTCGTCTCTCAACGCCCCATTTTAGAAATTGAATAGTAATGATCCAAGAGTGACGTATGAATTTGTAACCAGTCGATTTCCACCAGAGGCAGCCATATCTTTGGATAGAAATCCACAGATAGATGGAAGAATCAATACTTGAATTTTTCTTTCACAATATATTTATAACAGCCATTGCTTTACCAATCGGTCACAGCAAACGTTTTAATATATATATACATATATGCAGTGCAGTAGAGCTTTGTATAGATATGGCTATAATGCAAATGTGTAAGTAAAATTCCACTTTTACAATCTTATCAACTCGTTAACACCGGGGAACGTGGAATCCACGTCGCGAAGATTTTTGGCGTGGTGGTTGAACACGTTTTCCGCGTCCTTCAATATAGTCGACATTAATCGCTCATAAGTCTTAAAATTTTTTGTTATTTTTTTATTGTCTTAACTCTTAACCCTAATTGCTCACAAGTCATGCGTTAATGATATACTTGTGTCTTTACGATCCGCGGCTGCACGTATTTTTATCATATTTACCCCTGTACGAATGTGTTCAGTAAGTCTGAAAATGATTTTTAAATCATTCGAACCGTGTACAACACAACCACTGGTATAAAAAGCAATACACTTGAATTTAATATGATATGCATCATTAATTACCACCTTATGTAGGTTTAAGACTCTCGAGATTGATATATTTATGAACATTACTAGTATTTTTAACCCGGCTTCGCCCAAGATAGGGGACGCTTATATAAGGTCATCAAGACGTTAAGGTTCTCTCAACGCAAGATGTAAATGAAAAGATTACTATTACGGATTAGCCAGAGCGATTCCAGATGAACATCAAGATGTATGAATTTACTATGCTACGTTTTACATTCAATTCCATCGACGGTTCGGAGATCTTTGAAACGTGTCGGACCTTTGACTTTGTGCAACAACATTTCGTAGGTAAAACAATTAAAGTTTCTGAAATGCACAGTATATACACAGCATTCAACATTGATGTTGGCATTAAACATCTTCGGAAGCAAAGGATTGCAAGTAATGATATCCCGTTATCAATACCAACATTATTAGATTTCATTTTCATTTTACCAGTTGAGCGTAAAATTACGAATTTTCTATGATGAGCTGTATCGGTATCATTTGTAATCGCACCTTTCAGAGGAATATATTCAACGACATGCAACTTCTTTTGTTCATTTTTGATAAATAATAAAAATCTCTTACAAATTTTACGATTCAAAAACAAACACTTTTATTATTTGTGAAATTTATATTGCATTTATAGTTGCCAAGCGACATGATGCTAATACGTTGAAAACCACGGAATATTCTGTATGGAGCCGTTGCTAGGCAATCTTCCTTAGCTTTTTGTTGATTTTTTTATCTCGAATCGTAAACGTCAAAAATACAACGTTTTCAGTTTTTGGTTAAATGTTGAGAGTTGGAAGTTGAAAATAGCACAATTGAATTGACAATTGCATCCAAAATGACGTGTGAAAATTTTACGCCGCTTATGTGCGCCGTTTGGGAGGAGTTGTTGTGACCGACAGACGTACAAACATACAGATTTCTAAATGTATTTTGCGCTATATAGTAGAAATATCAAAAAGAATTCAAATTCATATGTTCTGGAACTCTTAAGATGAAGCCAGTAACGTTTTTGGTATGTAGAATAATTACCACCATACAAAAGACGGTGGCTTACCAGTGATTTTTTTTCTTCTTTATTTCCTATCTGTGTAAATGAGTTTTGCAAATATTTTTTATGGTTGTAATTAGAAAGCTTACATGCAAATTTAAGGGTTAAAAAGGACTGGTCACGCTCATCCGAGTGTAAAAATCAATCAATAAATTGAAAATTCGCACATAAAAAAACCGAGTGCCGTGCCACTGATTGAATCGGATCTTATTAGCGCGCTCACGAACACAGGAAATTAAACGATAATATTTTTTAAATTGAATGCCGTCCTATTTGAAAACGACCCTCCACACTCCGCCCCTGCCCATGATGGCGGAGCAAATTTGTTCCACGGAGCCGCTGTTGTCAATTTTTTACTCATAATAAAATTATGATTCCAATAGCGTCTGATGTTTATTTTCTCGCTGCACTTCTCTTGTTTTTCTCGTCTAGACTTTTTTACACCTGGAAGATAAGTCGAATAATTGAAATATCTCGAAAAATGAAGTCACTTTTTAAAAACGACAAAAAACTACACAATAATAAATTTTGTTTTAAAAAATGGAAATTTGCAAATGCTGTACTTCTTCAAAGGTGTGTGAGTGGTGAATGTCTAATACGTTGGTAAATAAACAGATTTTAAAGTTTGCATTGAATGTTTTTTTTTGCATATTTACGAATAACTTTCTTAAATATAGAAGGTATACTACTTCTGTCGGCAATCATATATTTTAGCAGAAATAAGGATTTTTGATGAAGATATGTTAGTAACTATGATAGGAGAAGACGGAAAATTATGGAGAAACTCTTACGCCGGGAACATAAAAAAAGAATTGGGTTACTATTATTAATAGACATGATATACCTTACCCAGTTTTACTATTCTAATGCTTTGTTTTCCTGATTTCTTCCCTATAATTATTAATAAGCATTTTTTTATTTGTCCTCAATACTACAGTTGCAAGTTTTAACACCAAGCTCTACTCGACGATATGGCAATATATATTTAGGTGAAATAATTTCTGATAATAATATTCTTTAATTTTAAATCACAGAACTGTTTGTTCAATAAAGTGCACTTAAACCGAGAAAAGGTGAGAAACCTTATTGTCATCCATCACATCATCTGTTTAAATTCATAATCTTTTATTGCCATTACTTCTTTTGTGACTTATTAATTTCAAGATAGTGGCAACATTATCACTACTTTAGGTAGAGAAATAATTTTCATTATACTATCCTATCTTGGAAATGTTATATTTTGCATTTCCATGTGTCGATAAATAAGCACAAAAGTATACTAACTACACTGTCGAACAGAATATGTAATAGATTTATTATGTATCTATCTTTTATGTACGTATTAAGATCTTTCTACTATTAAAAGTAAGTATTCAATAATGAAACCACTTGCTGTAGGTATGTGGTGGGAATAATTAAACAGTTTATATTATATTATTTAGAGTACTGAAAATAATGTGAGGTATAGAATACAGGAAATTACATTTCAGATATTTAACACAAAAGGTGTGGCAGTTGCTACACCTTCCTTAATGGAATACATAATGGCTTCACAGAAATAACTCTTGTTTAACACGTCGATTAAAGTATTTAATCTGAAAAATATCAAACAAAGATTATCCTTTTTCGAAATAAATTTTACTGACTATTGCGACAAATTTGTGAAAAGATGGTTTTTTGGACGGGAATATCAATCAATCAACTTGGATCCTAAATGCATGGATATTTTTAACGTTTTCATCCCTCCTTGTAACCCCCTCCCCTATCTAATTCGAGGAGACAGAACTCAAAGAGAGCAATTAGCTTACCATTAGATTTATTAAAAGAGAGATCGCACCACTGAATAGTCCTCGATAAATACATTCTGGTAATATATTACATTGAGATTGGTCTTGTGTATGATAGCTAATTCGATATCGCTTCATTGTCACAAATACCATTAAATTGATTTTTATTTACTTATATAAACGTAATTATTGTAATTTCCCTATTTATATTATATCCCCCCTCCACATCCAACGAATCATAACAATGAGCCATAGCAAGAGTAATTAATTTTCACCTGTCCAAGCCCAATCCTTCTATGACTTTTCCTATAAAACAGAGATTGAGTAACAATCATTTGAATATGTATCATTATATCTTATAACAGCATGCCACCAATGAAGATATAAAAAATATATACTTAAGATTATTGACGCTTTATAATACTTTTTTTTTTTTTTTTTTTAATAAAACACAATTTGTTTGTACTACTTCCACATATTTATAATGATCAGGACCGGTTTCGCTCATCACGAGCATTATCAACTGATGCTCGTGATGAGCGAAACCGGTCCTGATCATTATAAATATGTGGAAGTAGTACAAACAAATTGTGTTTTATTTTTTAAAATATAATGTCTTTCCGCCAAGAATTGACAGTTAACACCTTAAAAGTTTTATAATACAATGAAACTTCTGTTTTGTTAAAAGTGTAAGCTTTTATTTGCACACATATGCATCAAAGATAATCTTTTTTGAAAGGCTTTCATAGACGTTTTCTCAAGTGGAAGAGACCATCGGTGGTGAACATTTTAGTGTGCGCGGAAGATTTATGTGGCAAAGCCACAACTGCCTTACGTAATTTTACTTTAAAGTCTTATCTATGAAAAATGAACATTTAAACGAATGAGTATTCTGCTCGTACTTCACATTCACACCTTTACATTCTCATATTATTATATTTAACAAACGTTCTAAAAATACATTTATCTAGTATATAGTCAGAATGAATTTATTATGAAGCAACGTTTCTCTGTTTTTGTTGTTATATTGTAAAAGAGATTCAGTTGTTAGATGTTAAACATGGTCCGAAATGAAAATAGTTTTATTTTTGCTGCTTTGAGAAAAGTTCTTTCTCGTAATTTGTTATGAAATAAAACAAAAAAATATAATGATATTTTAATTCGCCTTTCCTACATTCACAGAGCAATATTTGTTCGAGAATACTTAATCGATAATATCTGACATACTCATATAATATGTAACAAATCAAAAAAAAATAGGCTCAATATTTGTCTTAAGCGTAGTCCCATTGACAGGTTAAAACATTTTTAATTCATTAAATTATGCAAAGAATAAGTAAATATCTTTGACATTCTGTCACCATACACAATATAATATTTGTATAGATTTAAAAATGTATGAACACTTGTCAACAAATACAAATTTGTTGACCATCTTTTTTATTCTTTTATTCCGGCAGTCATATTTACATTTGGTATCAGTTTTACAGGAGAAAATATAAAAAACTACATTCTAATACATACTCCGACTCCATCTAAAATACTGTTAATCTTGACTTTTACTGCTTAGCCCCGCTTTATTCACGACATTATCAAATAATATTTCTTAGTAATGCATCCCATTAAACTTTCAAACGAGTGCCAGCGAGTATCCCTATGGCGAATAAAACCATAGTTTTAACGAACATTCGGTTTTATATGAGTTTCGTTGAACATCTACATAATTATATCTAGTTATTCCAGTTTTAGTTGAGCGGTATCATTATATAAATGCTAGAGATTTAGCGTTTGCCTCCCATGGACCTGTTAAACGAAATATTTCAGCTTACTATAACCTCGTAGGGAGAATATTCCAGAGTCTGGCAAAGTACAACGCCACCGGTCATTAAGTAGATGTTTCAAAAAGATAAATGCCTTCTGAAAATTGAAATTATTAAAATGCTAATGTTATCTGTGATTTATGAACACTTTTAAATTTCTCGTGTTTGCAAGAACAATTTTGATTTTTTCGCATTACTATTGCTACCTTTTCTATACAGCCACTTTGAAATCGTGTAGCTCATGGTAATTGCATTTAGGCGTGATTTCATTCTCCGAGCTTTCCGGCGATAGCTTTATTAATAATGCTTTTTTTATTTTCCTTTAGGGCCTAAAATAAACCGATCAATGAAGATGTATTAAAACAAAAAGATTAACTGTTGATGTTACGGTTAAAATTTGACGTTTTTGTTAATGGAAAAAAATTAAACCTTCCATCTGCCATGGCTTTTAAACATTGATCAATTACCACCAAATATAATACAGTGTCTTTACTAATTCGTTTCGGTTGACTACGGATAACGATAAATGATTAATACTTATTATTTGTTTGAAAACCATCTTTTTATGCTTTAAGATTTTTTAAATAATAATAAGAATGGTTTTTGGGTAAAACCACTATTTTGTAGCTAATCTTCATGTTATTAAATTCAATCAATAAAATTAGATGAATCAAAATTTGTTTTTCTCTCACGATACATATTTCAATATGTGCATCAAAAACCAATGAATTAAAACGCAAAATCATTCACTTTATCTATAAAAGAGCAGCTAATGTAAATCTTCAAATATTACTACGATATCATAAATTTTTGAAGGTTTCTACATGATGCCGTTTAAAAATTGATTTTTTTTAATTGGTTTACTTGTTATTACCTTAATGAAATATGATAGCTTTATATTTATTCAACAAAATGAGATAAATTCATTCATTTAACTGTTGTAAAATATCTTATTGCGGAATCTATAGTAAATAAATTATTCGCAAACAATGTAGAAATAAAACAATTTCATTCAAGAACCATTGCTGGCGCTTGTTTTAAACCTCTCGCACAATTGGAGCTGTAAAAACCTTTGTGTATCACAAGGTGGGCCAGAAATAAAACGGTGGCACATTGAAAAATCGGCAACCTTCCACTCATAAATTACCCCTCCATACAAAGTGTCACCGTAACTTTACGACGGCAATTTCCCATCTGAAAACGAAGCCAAAAAAGGACGACCGAAGCGCCGCGGACACTTAGCGAGAGCTAACAAAATCTTATTTCGATTGGGCGGCAATCAGAATGCTGTTGAAGATCGCACGTGAGACGCATCGGCAAGGCGATGGGCGTGCTATGGGTGGAGGACCAGGGCGGGTGGGAGACGCCGCTCTCCACCCTGAAAAGCGGCGCTGGACTTTACCAGCTGTAAGAAAATTAAGGTGGTATTGAGAACAGTCAGTGAAGTTTCAAAATAATTTGCCAAAAGACTAAAATTTCATCAACGAAATCGTCACCACAACTTTTAATTACAATGAAATATTAGGTGAATCATTTGATGATCCTCTTGATTCCACGTAATAAAACTCACATTTAATATCATTATATCATCGTTTCATGCATTCTTCTAATGTATTCCTGTACGTAATTATATGTTTTTTTTTGTATTTGTTTAAGTATAAATTCCACGTGAAATTGATTTGTCAAAGTTTTGTATGCCACAAAAATTGTTCCCGTTGGTTTGCATATGAAAAAAGCCATATATTATAAATTCTTTGAAAAGCTGTCTTCAGAAAGCGTTGATACAATTCCAAAATACTTGATAAAATGATATACGCAACCGACAGATTGATCAATCAAAAAATGTTCTTTTAATCTGGGAATATTTTTCAAGAAATAATACAAATTTATTGTTTAAAAAAATGATTTCCGAAAAGATTCAGTTAATAATGACATGATTTATAAATCAATATTTCATTGTAGTGTAAATATCAAGATACTCACATGCTATTACTAATCTCAAAAGCATATAAAAATCAAAATATGCAGGGAATAATGAGTAAAGATTTCGATGAGAATTTATTATATTCAATGTAAAAGTACGCCACTGAAGGGTACCCAGCGGGACTCGGTGTTAACATATTTGAAAACTTTACGACGTCTTTTATGCTATGTAACATCGTTGGAGAAATTTACTTTCCAAAAACATGCGATAGGTATTGGATTAAAACCATTTATTCATTATTTACCGAATAACGCGTGCAATAAAAATATACTTTCTTAGATATATTTAAAAGTAAATTGTGTACAGTTCTCATATGCATTTTTTCACCAAGTTATAAATCCAGCCAAAATAGATTTTTTTATGTTATACGAGAATTTACGTCTTTTCCCAAATATAACTTTCTCAAAATTATTAAAAAAATAACAGTATCCGCTTAAATAACCCTTAAATAGCGAATTATCTTTTAACTGTAATCTTATTAGTTTTAACAGTGTTGACAGCGTTAATCACGCGGTAGCCTTAGAAGCTCTCCACTTCTGTTCGTGGGCTTAAATCCTGAATGAACACTTTTATTTATTGATTTACAATCGATTTATTCCATCTCTGATAACGAAGCGTAAGGAGAAGTGGTAAATAACACTGAGCTTGAGCAATTGGTTCTCCTAAATTAATAGCAATCGGTTCTCGTAAAAGCAGATTTGGTTGAGATATTGTATTAAAATTTCAAATACTTTACATTGTTAGTAGTCATGATTTAAAAAAAGCCAAAATTTATAAAATGAAAAAATCTAATACACATATGAAAACTCATTGAAAGTAAGTTAAGTATCAACCAGCAATACTTTATTAATAAAACACAATTTGACCAATTAGTACTTATCGAATTGTGATTCATTTTTAAAAGCAATTCCTTTCAAACAATATTTGACAGTTGACATCTTTAAAGTATTAAACGATATGTTATTTTCGTTGCTTGCTAATATTTAAATAAAATATGAAAATATGAAGTTCCGAGAACCGTTTTATTTTGTCATATGCCATTCCACCACATAGTAATAATCGTAAACTGTGCTATATTCGTCGATATTTCATAAAAAATATTGTGTAATTAAATAACATTAATCATGTGACTAACAAACAACCATCAGATCAACAGATGGGTCCACACTTTTGATTGAACATTTCCATTAGCGGGTAGACAATGGACCGCATTCTGCGCTTTATTCCGAATATTAATTAATTCTCATAGTTAACTAAAAGGCGAATCTGACAATGGACTAAGCACTAAGCTATTCAATAATTATTCTCAGAATTTGTTAGACTACCATACTTTGTGATATCATACAAACAAGGTGTTCGAGAAGCTGATTAAAAACACTATTTATTAAAACTTATCAACACATTCAACGGTTGATGTAATATATTTCAATAATAATTCAACTTTGAATACCTGAGTGAATTAACGAGTGCCACTCTCAGTCGATATATTAAAATAATTCGAGTATTTTAAACCACCCGTGAGTTGATAGAGACCGTTTAAAACGATTTCAAAGAGTTTAGAGTTGGTGTACCACGACCGCCTTCTCCAACTGTACTATCTACAGAAGAATTTAGTTTACTTCTCATTTATGACCTGGGTAAAGCTGCACTCAATTGATTTGAACCATTCATTAATGCTCTTTGAAATAACCAATAGTGTTAACTAGCTAATTAACATAAATATAGCTGTTATTAAGTGAGCCTGACGTAATAAGTAAAGGGGTAAACGTTGGATATTTGACAGACTATAATGGAAACTTGAGAGCGCATCATCATTCCATATTATACAATCAAATACATATACTTTTTTCTTATTTTTTAAATGTTGTAGTCAAAACAACTTTATTTTTAAAATATAATGCCTTTCCACCAAGAACTGACAGTTAACACTTGAAAAATGATTGATGAACCGTTTACGGCTAAACTTACTGTCCTATATAAAAAATATAATTTAAAACAGTGATTAGCCTTTCAAAATATTTGGTTCAATCGAGAATGCATTCGCCCCAGCAGTGTGCCAAAATATGTAAATTAAACATATCGAAGTAGTACAAACAAATTGTGTTTTATTTTTAAAATAAAATGCTTTTCCATCAAGAATTGAGAGTTGACACCTTAAAAGTGATTAATTCATAATAATGTAAAGATGAAAAATATAACAAATTATCTAATAATTACATAACTAATAAATCTGATAACCGTTTTGTCATCACGTCATTGTCGTAATTATTTTTATCAACAATATTATAGTAATTCATGGAGAACTAATTATAATAGTGAAGTTCCACCAAGAATCATATCAAATAAACGTAATATTACTTTATTTGATAGCGATCTTATTTAAAACTTCGATTTGAGATTTGTAAAAAACTAAGACAATGCGATTTTAATTCTTCTTTTGCACAAGTTTTATTTATATTTTCTACCAATCTATTCAAACGTTAGTAGTTTGTTTTTTTAATCCACGTAATTTTCAAATGCTAAGTACTTCGTATGATTTTTCGATCGCATCGTATAACCAAAGGAAAACCTTTCAACGGTTGGTAAAGTTATTCTTAGGTATTGTCTGCAAAAGCCCGCCAACCTCCACACGAAAGAACGCTCGAATTTTAATGAACAAACCCCAGCAATATAAAGCGTAAAAATTCATTTTAACTTGCACCTCAAAGCAAAATGAAACTCCTTTTAAAGAGAGCGCCGGCGAGAAAAAAGTTTTCCCGGTTACTTGTAGATTGGTTTCGTTTTCGAATTCTTCTAACTCACCCTAAATTTTCTTTCTCAATAGAATTCAGATATGGCACATAGACAAAGTAATATGTCGAATCCTAGAATCCCAGATTTATTGGAACTTGAATTAGAATCGTTTCAATATTGATATTATGTATTAAAACGATTCAACATATATTAAATAATAAATAGAACTGAATTATTTCATAATAATAAATGTAGTCAAAAATTTGGCATTAATTTTCAATATTTTTTTGTGTATACAAGTGTTCAATATAATAATTATATTCGGGTTATAAATAATTGCACTTTGTGTTAGGTAGTATTCACTTGGTACACTTGAACTTTTGTTTCGATAGTTTGCACTTTGTGTAAGCTAGTATTCACTTGGTACACTTGAACTTTTATTTCGATAGTTTGCACTTTGTATAAGATCGTATTAACTTAGTACACTAAAACTTTGACTTTAATAGTTTTCACTTCGAAACGGATTCTTTTAACAAAGTACCACAACTAATTTTGATAGCTTGACTTTGAAACGGATTATTTTAATTTTGTATGTTATGGACATTGAAATAAATTATATTAAAATATTGCATGTCCACTTAGAACCCTGCTTCTTCATAAATACCACTCCTTTAATATACTAGTGAATAAATTCTAATGCGTGGAGCAAAGACAATACAGGCGGCCTAATATAGAGTTGCGACAAGTAAACTAGTCTATGGTGGAAAATTCTATGTTGCAAGTAGTAAAAAATAAGTGACATTTCATTACAGCGTTGTGAAACTATCGTTTTCAAAGTGTGAGTATTTATATTGAGTGAAAACTATTTTGTCTATGTGATAATATTTTTTCGTAAGTGCAACATATTTCTTCAATGATTAAATATATTTTATTATGTGGCATCACTTTATTTTTAGTGAAATAATTTGTTTTTTGTGGAATGTATTTGTTATAAGTGAAAACTATCTTTACGAAAGTGAATATCATCTAAACAAAAGTGCATTTAATTGTAAGCCATTATATTCTTTGCCGTCCTGAAACCAGAATATTTAAATCTCGAATTTTTTTTTAACTATTGTTGTATCATAACTAAATTTCATTATTTTATTTATAATAATATCGTTTTATTTTCACTGAAATTGTGCGTTTATAATAAAGACTAATTTAAAATACTTATTTACAAATGATTTTGACTTCAAGATTTAAAATTTTAAAGTAATAATTATCCCAAGTAGAGTTAGTGGAAATCTGAAGCAAAAATGAAATCCAGGACAATAAATTCATTTTTTTATGTAAGAGTAATTGAAAAAAAAATCTTTGATTCAATTATCTTAAAACTGTTGTCATAACGGTTGTCATAACGGTGGTATATTTATTGTTGGTATATAATGCCAAAATTAATATTAATATTAACGTTACACGTTTAAGTGTACAGATTTTTCAATGATACCATTTGTAAATAAACGAAAAAGAAATTCCGTATATCATATATATTACAATGTTTGCCAAAATTTCAAGCCGTTAACAAATCAACGCTGGCAACAATTTAGACATCTCTGATAAAACGTGCGCATTGTCGAAATCAAAACGTGTGGGAATCAATCAATACTAAATAACGTAACCGTTGCATCTAGCAAAAAATGCCAATAATATTTTTACATAAATCTTGAAGTCTTATCCATTGCAATATATTTTATGAATTATCTGAAATACACTATTAATAAAACACTATTGAACTGAATGTCAATGTGCATTTGTGTTTTAACTATTTATTGTATAATTAATTAATTACTAGGTATGTTCATTTTAAATCAATTTTCCTGATGTGAAAAGAAGAAAAAAATAAGAAGAACTACCTATAATAATATGTTTATCAATTAATTACGTTTATATAACAACATTGTATGTTTTCGTAAATCATTGGTACTTAGAAACATTCGGGTATTTAATACTTGAAAAGAAAATTTATTATCTATTTGAATTTTGTTTCTATACGTGGTTGTTATTTAATTTACGAAAATAAACTTAATATCAAATAAAATACGTTCAATTCGCTTGTTAAAGCGTAGTAAAGTTTTGAGTACAAAAGGTGTTATTATAATATTTAGTACCTTATTATTAACGTTATGTCAGAGAAAATAAAATTATGAACCATCAAATTCATATATGAAAAAAAATGATAATTATGGTTATTCTGTTGTATTCATATTTTAATAATGAATTTATTGTACAAATATGTCAATGCTGTTTGTATTTTTGTAATGCCATAACGTTTTGCTCAAGACTGGAGCATTTTGGCTGGACTGCGCACACATACGAACATTGATTTTTTTTATTTTTGAATTGATACTAATAAAACAATGACTATATGGCTTGAAAACCAGATGGCAAATTTTAAATTTAATGCTAAAATAATTCATATCCCTTCATTAAAAAAAATGTAACTACCGCGTTAATTAAGTGACCGATAACTATTTTTTTTATTCAGTATTTTAACATCTGCGGTGAATAACGAGTCAATAGGTTGTCCGATGAAATCCAAACAAAAGCGTCATTAAATTACATATTAGAGGTTTCGCAAAATTAACAGTCTATCCTTCGCATTGCATTCCTTTGAGATCAATGAATTACATAGAACAAAACCTAAGTACCAGCCTTTGTTAAGTTTGTCTACAGCGGTTTACAAACAAGGACCTGCAAAACTTTCATATAGCTCCCGAATTTGCTGATTATATCTTAACTACCAAGAAAATCAATTGAAATTAATTCTTTTGTTATAAAAACTAAACACGAATTTCAAACATCATTCATTTAGGTAACGTATCATATAATTATTCGAATAAAGACATCTTTACAGGTTTTTGGCCAGACTGCTTCAGTAGTATTACATTTATTAGATGATAATTTAACAGCCATTCACTAAAGATTTAATGCAAAAATGATGAGGTAAAATGTGATTGTAAGGAAAAGTTACTTAACGAAAAACTTTCATGAAAAGGATGCTTCTATTCATCAGATTTTACATTAAATTTTATTATAAAAAGAAAAGTACAATAAATAGAGTTAAAGGTGACGCTAATGTGCCACGCATTTGACAAAAATATTGTTGACAGTTCCCAAATTAATTTAAAAAACAATTTTCGTAAATAAGTAACGAAAAAATCGAGATTGTATATATTAGTTATTACGTATCACACAATTAACATTGAAAAAACCAACAACAGTTTCGTTTTGCCGATGAAAATGTCAAATATATGAACTTTACCAGTATTTTTTTAGTCTTTATTTCTTTTAATATTTTTCAGTTACCGTACAGTTAAAGTATGAAAATATGAGCATTCTTACGATGTTTAGTACATTTTGATTAAAGTTGCTCCAGAAAAAAACATCAATCACCAATGCTTTTTATTACCCATTGGTTATATTCCTAGATCAATACGAGATTTTTGTATGCCAAGGGTCCAGTACTTGGTCGCTTCTGGTCTAGAAGTTCCAAGGCGAACAACCGTACTAAGTTTGTGTTTTATTTGTAAATCGAGTGCGCTGGTAGACCCGCTGAAATGTTTTATTCATTTTTTTCGTATCCACAGTGGCTACTTATCGTTGGAATTGGAAGAAGGTATGGTATATCTACGTGCTGGTTGTAAAAAAAGCTTTCTGGCGTGAAATAAAGGCGGACGACTCGAAAAAAAATAACAGAATCCCTACATACCTCCAGAAAAATATCGTAAATATTCTAAACGAGTACTTAATTTAAAAGAAGTTATTATCACTGTTTATAATCACTTAAATCGATCGATTTTCACATATAAAGTAAACCTAAATTTTGAAAAAGTGTCTCAAGTACTTATTGGTGTGCAACGCATCGAAAAAATGTAAAATATATAGTAAATATTTCATATGTGAGATATTTACAATAACGCCAGCCTTTGAAATATAATGAGTGAGCAATCTAATTATTAATGCAATCAAATTTGAATGGAAACTGACAAAAAATGGTTTTCATTTTATAAGCAAAACGTAAAAACTTTTAATTAAAATATCAAGATAATTTATAAGGAGGTTTTTGGAACGAATTGTACACAACACGAAAAAATTCGATAAAATGATAGCCAGAACCGTTTTTCTATTCCAAATAAAGTAACTGCACCGGTACCTACCGACACATAATATTATTACTAGTGTACTAGCAGCAGATTTTATCGAATAATGTTTAGTTTGCTCGCTTCTGAAAGTTATAACTATTATAAAAATCTAATGATTCTGAATCCGAATGAAGCAATTTAAAAATACTGACATCACTTTTTTCCGATACGTTATTACAAACAGACGATATTAGTCATTTCAGGATGTGCACTATTATAGAAAGATGTTGATTACATATTGAAGATAGTTTAACGTTATCACAATACCATCTATTTACAATAATTTTGATTGGTGATTGCCGAATTTGTATAAGGATAACACCACAAACTTTGAATCCGCAAAATTATGCTATTTTCTAGTCATTACAAGGCTTTGAATGTTTATTAGCAACTGTTAAGAGGACATTGTATACATTATTAATTAATTCATCACAAAATTAAACCACCTAATATTGTCAGAAGCCAAAACAGTAATAAGCATCGCAGTTTTGGTTGATGACTTTATCGCCGTTCGATTGTTGAAAACTCCGTTGGCGATAGAGAGATTAATAAAGATAATAATCGATTATCGCAAATTTTGACATTATATCAACAATTAGAGCAAACTACTTCGCGTGATAAGCGACCTCAAGTATATTGTACCGGTTTGTTTAACTACTCGATTCAATTATCGAAAGTGCCAGAGTAATCAAACAAGGATGGATAGTTCTGGGAGAGTGAGCACATCTATTCTATGTAAGTAGGTAATATCTCATGTCTTTGAACTATGAACTGACAGCCAAGTGCACTCTATGGATCAGGAGAGAGCAAGCTTCTTACTAGATGACCCGCATTAGTCCTACTCTGGGATTATACACCTTAAGTCTATATGAACTCAAATTGTCGAGCAAACATGAATAAAGTTTACGTGATAATTAAACCAGTGCTAAACGGTTACGTGTCATTTAATGTGTCTTAAAATCTAACTAATCTGCTCACTACGTATCAAATAATATCACCGATGCTTAACTAATAGTGTTAAAAAGCTTAATAGAACCGATCTATCGATGGAAACTTTGATTTATATATACCCTCAATCCTTCTTTAATGCGATACATTGGTTTCAGAAATTAACGCTTAAAAAAGAATCAAGAATGTATGGAAAACTAAAATTAATCCTTTAAATTTGTGTAAAAAAATCTTTTATTCAAGTAAAAAAATTAATTTCTTTAAAATGAAACAAACAAGAGATAATTTGTTTTTTGTTTAAAATAAAACTTACAATTAAATGCACTTTTGTTTAGATCATATTCACTTTCATAAAAATTGTTTTCACTTATAACAAATACATTCCACAAAAAGAAATTCTTTAACTAAAAAAACAGTGATCCCACATAATAAAATATATTTTACACATTGAAAAAATATATCAAACTTACGAAAAAGTATTTTCAAATAGATAAAATGGTTTTCACTCAATATAAATACTCACACTTTGAAATCGATAGTTTCACGAAGCTGTTATGAAATCGTCACTTATTCTTCTATTCTATATTAGGCCGGATATATTGTCTTTTCTCCACGCATTACAATACATTACACAAATCAAACCAGACCAACCCTAACATAACCTACTACGACTTAACTCACTTTGTTAAAAGAATCCATGACGAAGTAGAAACTATTAAAATCAAAGTTTGAGTGTACTAAGTTAATTTTATCTAATCTAAAGTGTATACTATTGAAATAAAAGTTCAAGTGTACCAAAAGAATACTATCTAACAAAAAGTGTAATTATTTATAGCCTTTAAAATATATTAATGCAAAAAAATTGGTTTCAATGCGTCGTTAGGTTGCTCCGCCGAGGATAACGGGTCAAATTACGTAATCTGGTTAGAATTCGTCGCCAGTGACAAGTGGGGACTGAAGAAATACAGTATTCTAGTGTGACAAATTATTACCAGTTTTTCATTTTTAGCAAATATCTATAATCTGGTATATAATCGATTTTTCAATTAAACAGGAAAGTTTTTGCTTTCAGATTGTCACGTTTATGTGTAAATATACTGTTCCTTCCTATTTCTTTTCAATCCTTTGTAGAAAAATATACTGCGAATCATGCGCTATTGTATGACAATGTATGCATTGCCAGCTGATATAGTATTTTTTGATTGGCAATATTTATATCTAATTAAATTCATTTTAACACGAAAAATATCAACACGTTCCGAAAATTCTTTGTCTATTGTCAATCTTAACTTATTTACTTTTCTCACCTATAGAAATGTCGTAAAAAAATATTGTTTGAGGCTAATCATCATTATTGGACGTGGTAATTGCAATTTAAGATCAACATTATTGACTTCTTATCAAGCCACAGTTGAAAAACATTAGTGTTAAAATAAGAAACATTGCCTGAAGAATTAGTTTAATAATCTTAGAATGTAACGTACCTTATCATTGATAAGATATATCTTACCGTACGCAAATTTGAAATCTTCCATTATGTAACTTTGTTTTTAGCCTTTCTCTTAGTTCGTATGACAATGAAAACTTGGCTGATACCCGAAAAACTTATTGGAATTTTTTCCAGGACTATCATAGCATAACTGACGCCCAAAGATGATTCCGAAACGGAACACCGAAACGATCCGCGATAATAAAACCGAAAGAGACAGATAATTTATCGCTCAGGTCAGAAACTTTGCAAAGTTTCCGGAGAATCTTTCAGTTTCAATATATTATACTATCAATTGAAGAAAGGTTTTTTAGACAATGGCGTACTTGAGAACGCACATCTGACCAAATAATGTAAAATTGAATTATTCCAAAATATTATTCTAACCTGACAAATAATGAGCGTGAAATAAAGTTCCATAACTTTGATTTAAATATATTTATGGGTATAAATTTAACCATCGAGTATTTTAATAAAATAGTTAATATGCTATATTAAATTTTTACTTTGACATTAGTATTTGCGAATAAACTAATGTTTTTGAATAATCATACAGTCTACAGAATATTTTTAAAAAGATTGGTGTCACATTTACACCTATCCATCGATTTACACTCCAGAACAATGCCTCAAAAAACGCCTTTTAATTTAAAGCCACCTAATCGGGACGTTTATTTGTATGTTTAATGGAATATTAACTAAAAAACGCACGTGCTAATGCAGTTTCGCTGAAATTGAATAATATTCTATTCTTCGTGAACAATAAGTACTTAATTATTTATAAGAGAGTATCCAAAATATGGACGAAGTTATTTGACTGAGCTTTTAGACTACCAGCAAACGGCATCAGCGATTTCTCTCAAATAAAAATCTAGGGACGAATACAACAAAAATCAAAAGGAATTTTTTTTGTAAAATATCTTTTATAGCTAATTTGATGTCATTAACGTTGACGTACGTCTAAATTAATGTTCGAAAATATTATCTCTACGTTTTTACAAATACACTCATAAATTTTCTCATGAAGCTCTCGTAAAAATTGCAAATCGTAAAGTAATTAAAATTTAATATTCACGCCAAGTACGTAGCAATTTTCGATTCCAATATTTTTAAAATTGTATGTTACTATAACTGGTTTGTATAAGTCACTCAAACTCTCTTTTTGAAGAAGATAAGCACAGATTTTGCTATCAATTCATGAATTTATGTTTTAAATCATGTATATCTGTTATGTCTAAATCCCTCCAACCCAACTGATTCTAAAAACATGATGTTGTGAATGCAATAAGTTTACCACTGGTCTTGTTCATCTATTCTTACTCTCTTTGCTAAGTAGACGTTGAGCTACTGAATACAAAGCAATTCGAGCTGAAAAACTTATGTTAAAATGCTACATTATGATCATACGCTTTACATTGGGAGCAGACATGGTAAAAAAAACATTCATGCGAACAGTCTGTCATTTTCCACTTCCATATTTTAAAACGCTACTGTCTATAGCAGAGATTTAGACAGGAAGCAAGTAAAACACGGAAGCAGTTTCTGAGATTGTTTTTTGTGCATTGAGCAACATCCGCAGTGTTCCTTTTGTTGAATTACCTGTTCCTTCGCATTATAACAAACTTTTCACATTGTGGACTGAGACGTAGAGACTTGCCATACAAACTGGGTTAAGAGTGATGTACTTAAGTGCACATAAAACTTTATATGGAACCGTGTGAGTGCTTTCAAAAATTAAGTGTCTTTGTTCGATATTGGTTTTGACTTCAACTTCAACTCGGACGATAAACATAATTACATTGATTCTTTTAAAAGTCACTGCATTTTTTTTATCTGGCTTCACTTAGAATGAACGTCTTTTTTGTAGAAAACGTTCATTGTTTTGATACATATCAACTGACAGCCAATCTGACCAACTGACATTCATTCGATACCAACCGTCACGACTTCTTGGTGGCGGATAACACTTGCCGCACGTATTTTTTGCAATGTCAAATCATCTTACCTGAAACAAGGAAAACATTTAATAATTAGTAAATCTAAATATAAATAAAGTCCATAAATTATGTCCTATGATTATTTAAAAGAATGAACATTTAAATATGTATTCATGTTTACTAACAATATATTTTTTAAGTAATCAGAAAGCCGTACATATGTTCTCAATTTAATATTTATTATTTTTTTTTAGCCGTATGCGGGATGAAACAAATAAAATAATGCATGAGAGTTAATTTTCAACCGCATTTACGGTTTATAGGTCTATCAACTTTGCATAATCGCATACAATATCATTAATAATTATTTGGGAGATGTATCAACTAGTAAGCGAATAAAATGTATAGCTTATTTTTTTAAATGTTCAATGATACAATTAGAATACATCCAATATTTGTAAATAAAAGATAAATAATAAATAATATCCGCTCATCAGGATTGTACGAACATTATTTAAATTCACGAAAAATATGTTTTTATTTGTGTTATGCGTGTATCAGGTGACGAAGAGTGGTAATCAAGGTGGAAGCGATTTATGGCGTCTTTTGTGAGCTTTATTTTCCACAAAAGATATTTTGGATGTCCCTCATGAATATCTAAATCCAAAGGTCAAAGTTCTATATTTTAATAATTCAAATTATTATTTCTCTAACGTTATATCATATTTTTTTTTAATCAGTTATCTCATAAGATAGTAATGAAGCATTTACACAACACTTACCAAAAAAATCCCGCATATAACAGTAACGTATCATTTTCAACTAACTATAATAAAATAATTACAGTGATTTTATTAAATTAATATTCTTATCTATTAGTTACCAACACACATAATTATTATTGTCAGAATAGAGGACGAAGTTTACTCATATTAAAAATGTATCTATTTTAAATGATTTATATTTATAGTTAAATTTCCACATTATTCTGGATATAACTATTTCTCCCAGAATATTAATTGGGGTTAAAAATAATAGTAGAATTTGAGTGATTTCATCTACAGCATTATGAAAGCCCTACCGCATATTAGAAATATTCACATATCAATACATATATCCGCCATTTTAAATGAAACCGTGCACCTTTCAAAAGCAGTGAATGGAAAATATTATTAAAAATTCAAGACTTTACTCGACCATTTCTAAAACGATCACAAAGAGGTCGTAAAATGTGCGAAAATCCTTATGCGTCTTGCGGATATAACGTTCTCGTAAAACTCGCACAAAAGAATCTCGTATCCCATACTCACCTTATAAAATAGAAAACCGAAAGCGTAGTTGTGCGATATCGTACAATAAATTGTGAAATTCCCATCGCGAACTCTGTATAGGCGGGCTATCTCTGTGGCCATTGTCGATAAAATTGCAAGCATTGACATTCCGTCCCACTGCGATCCAAAGCGACGATATTTGGGCCAAAGCATTCTCACATCACCAGCAATTCTAGTAATGATTTGTGTTGGAGCTAACAGAATAATCCCCTCTTTTAATTTATATACTACAAGTTTGATGCTTATTTGAATTGTTCAAATTTGATATTGAAACTCCAACCAGCACCCTCAGTTGAATTATATATTTTTTTAAATGCAACTAATTATTTTCATAACTAATTCCATAAATGCTCAGTAAATAATTCAATAAATGGCCAGTAAGAAATAATAAATTGTTAGTTAATAATTATCTTGTATCAGTAAATAATTGCCAAATAAATAATATACTAATCATTTTGACTAACTACTGACATTTATTGAAATAGCTACTAACCAAAATGCGTTATGTAATTTTTGATTTCTATCTATATTCATAACATCAATGTCATTTTCTCTGAGAACTCGTGTTCATTTTTGCTACCACAGTCAAAACAAACGGTCTTATACCTTAATATATTATAATCTGTTTTATTTTACGAAAGCATGTTCTATACTATTTTTCATCCAATGAGATGTAATTTATTATTTACTGAAACATTTCCCCTGTAGTTGCTGGTCACATTAAGCGAGGTAATATTTATTCTATGATTTGTCTATATTTGTCAAAAATTTACAGTTTATCAAACAGTTGTTGCTTAGAAATATATATTTACAAAAAATAGCTTAAGTATTTATTATATAAAAAGTATAAATCATTTTTATGTAATGACAAAAACTTCTTAGCCTATTAAGCTCTTACAGCTTCAAATTGACAAGAGTGTCAATATCTGTCTTACTCATTAAAAATCATTCACATCCATTCATACATAACGACTATTTAAAAAATGTATCTTTATAAAGATGTTTCCAATTATTTAAAAATATGGTTTTTACTTCGTTGAAACTGGCGTAAAATAGTTACTTCACAGTAATTCAACTATTTAAGTTACCCTTTCTAATATTATGTTTGAAACATGAAGATATTGACAACATTTTATTCATTCTAGAATTATCTAGACATATTTATAAAATTTTATACCAAGCGACATATCGGAAAACTCACGTGCAAACTTACAAAATTTTATTCGTATAAAATAAATAGTCTTATTTAATTTAATATTATTATCAAAGGCTAATTAAAGTTTTTTTGTTCAAATATGCTTTCATATTTGACATTGCGTGTATCCAACGTCTTTTCAAACTATAAAACGTAAAGTGCGAACGTTGAAAATGCTGGTTCTAGAACCAACCAACGACGATAGACATATTGAAAATTCTAAAAGATTATCTGTAGATGCGTTAGATTTTATACCTTTACCAACTTGAATACCGATATATTTATGGTATCTCTCACGATATTACATTATCATTATTACCCGCTGAATACTTTTATATTTTAAGTATTTTAGAACAGTTATAAATACAGATATTGGATTGATATATAATTAGTAGTTTAATTTCTAATTTATTTGGCCTATTACATATTTCTATTTTACCAAATAGATTATTTCAAATAGGATATCTAGTGATATATAGCGAATAATAAAAACATATGTACTTATATCGAAAAAACATATGCCATGTAACACGCCCTGATATTTTTGGATGGTGATAACCAAACACTCGCCTTTCTTCGACCGGGCATTTTCACATGGTAGAATATTATGTTCTCCCGAAAGTGAGATTATTTACATGTCGATCTTGTTAAAGTTATGTTATTGCTCAGTTGCGGAGTTAATGGATAATCGCTGCATTTTTCTTTTGTGTGTGTACGCTTACAGTGCCTAACAGGTAACTTTGTCACGTGTTGTGGGCTGCAGTTAATAATTCTATTTTTGAAATCTGCGAGTACTACAATTAAAATCCAGTTTCCTAGCTTAAAAATACTTTTTAAATTATCTATTTTTAAACACATAAATTAACGATTTCTTAATTTAGTTATTATATACAAAGTTTATTTTTTTGAATCATTATATGATTCATATTCCCATATACATTATACGCCCATTTATTATATAATATATCTGTGAGCAATAACAAAAGTTGCAGTTATTGAAAAATTTAAATTTTATGAAGCAATTACTAACCTGATAACAATTGCACTAAATCATAACTTTGAAAGTTTTAGTAATATTAAAAAAAGCATCCGCCGCCAACAAGCGGCTATAAAATAAATCTGGAGCAGTATCCACTCCAGAGTGTAAATCATAAAAGTTTTTCCCTGTCGGAATAATTATTTATTTCAATCCTTACCCGTCATGAAGAAAAACAAACAACAACGAGGCAGCTAACAGTTGTCTGAGTTAGATATAAACCACTTAAAACTTTTACCTTGGTAGTTAGAAATTTTATTTTCTACTTCAGAGGTTAGCGCACTTGGGGCCAAGTGAGTTTTTAAAAAAATATTGTATTTGAATTTTACGAAAAATAAATAATTTCGAAAATACTTGACCTCGTTTGTACCGATTTTTGTAAAGTTCTACGGACATATTATTATGTAAACATAATTATTTTATTAAGACATGTCTAATACATGTTTCTTATCTTAGGCAATATGGGATCATTATAAAAACACTTTAAACATTTCTGTTCTCAATGTAAAGCATAATTATGAACTTTTTATGAAGCTTATCTCAACAGAAATTGTTCTTCAAGAACTGCTTATTGTTCAGTCGCTCAACTTGTCTTTTTTTGAGAGAGAAAGAACACAATAATGAGGCAGAAAAGGACTTATGGTTAGCTTATCGATCTAGCTACGTCTCATTTTTAGGATTGGTTGGATGAAAGGGAATTCAAACTTGACAGACATCCATGCCTTTGAATAAAAATCAGTAAGTCGATTGAAAAATCAATATATGAAACTGTAACCCGTAAACACTGCACTGGAAACCTATTTTGAGTACACAATATAAAATATTTTGCTTATTTTAACCAACAAATTTCTTGTGATTTTTTGTGACAACTCGTTAATTGTTTCTGCGATACAATGTGACTTTTATAGAAATCTAGTGACACGTAACTAATCGTAAAAGTTTTGTAAGTGCTTCATTTATAATTTCTAAGTAAAACAGTACTGTTTTGTATATAAAATTGTCATATGACTGATATATTACTTGAACTCCAATAATCGCATAACATAAATTCCATATATAAAAACTTTAAAAAATGTTATATTTTTTAAAAAATATTACTGTTTTATATTTTATTATGTATCAAACTTCTTCTTGTAGATCAATTGGTACATATATTATAATGTTCTTTTGTTTTATATAGTCATACCCGAAACATTAATAACGCATATTCTCATTCAAAAATTTCACTAAGCCACAATCTCTACAAACCGTGACAATGTGCAAGTGGCATGTTCTGACAAGTGTTTATTATTGCAATTAGAAAATTTATTTCAACCTGACTCTCTTGCTAATTACACTTTGTAAATTTAAAAGGGAAACAATTCAATTAAATTAAAAAAATTACAGCTGTAGCTAGCGCATTATGTTTTCTTCTTTGAAGAAGTAAATAGCACTAACCTTTTTCTAACACAATAAAATATATCAACAAATATCTTCGGCTACAATTCAAAACTTCGTAGTCCAAAATTGTAAAATGACAATTACAAATATGCAACATTGAAGGGTTTTTTTATTAATTTGTGATTTTGGTGTTAAAAAAAGTGCCACCTTAAATGATAAATACAAATAGAAATGTACATAATAAAATGGATAATATTCTTAGTAAATAAATCTGAAAAAAATACGTTTTTTGCTCCAATAAAAAGTTATAGTCTGTGAAGTCACTATATATTAAATCGATCTTATTCTTTTTCACGACCATTATACATGCTCCTCATGTGGAGCATACGGCCGTCAGGTAGAGTTTTTAAGTCTGCTTGTTTCTCGCAAAACACTTTGCTCCCTCCCATGGCATACACCATCCTTCAGCTCCATCAAGTAGATCCGGAAGATTTTCTCACGTTATTATATATATTATATTATTGCACAACTCAATTTATGTCAACGCGTGGTTATTATGCTGTGTGCATGTTGACAGAAAGATACGTTGACAAATTTAAAAAAATACTTTTTCTCTAGCTGCAATAATATAATTTAAATTTGAATGCCAACACTCTCTGACAGTAATACTTTTGAAAAATCTATTTTTCTGCTTATATTTAGTCCGGCCTAAGTTGGTGACATTTAAAAGTTTATTTTTATCATGTGTTTAAAAAAACATACGCACATCGTTCATTTAGAACAAAAAAATCATCGTCAGCTGACTGGCAAATTAGAAGCAAACGGACAAAAATACAATTTACTGAAAAATTTGAAAAACATGCGTCAACGCTTCATTAGCATCAGGCAAAGGGATCTAAATAATTCACAAAATATACGGACGGTGGACAACACTTTTTAGCAAAAATGCGGCTCCTGACCGGTGTAAAAATAATTTACAGACTAACCTGATTTAAAAACAGTTAATTAAGCATTATTAATCCTTGACTGGACTAGAAGAGTAGAAATAAAATTTTAAATGTATTTAAAAATACGTTATTAGAATCAGTTTTATTTTGTATATACCAACAGTTTACATGATATTAGCAGAATTTTATCGTTAAATCATTATTACACATTTTATTTATCGTTAATACTGTATTGACATACATAAACAATTTGTCAGAATTAACTGATTTTAAACAACAACAAAATGATAAGTTATCCAATACTGTTGTTTCCTTAAAAAACAATTTGACAACAGATATTGAACAATATTTTATCGGCTGGTGCACAAAAACGAATGCTAAGTAAAAAACTTTAATTTAAATGACATAAACATTTTCCATTAATCTATATAGCAAAATATTTTAAAATTTATGAAAAGGTGGTCATCACGATTACCAAAGGTTTTTACTTTTTAAATACTATCATATTACTCAAATATTACAAGAACAAATTACATAATAAAAATCGGACTGGCTTGCATTATTGTTTGTTTCAGATATTTTAAAACAAATGTGTTAGTTTTCATTGGTTATCAGTAAAAGAACCTCAATTTAAGCCCATGTTCATTATGTTAAGGGATCTCACATGACTTCGAAGCTATTATTACGGGGAGAAACTTCAGTAATAACTTTCGGTCTTCCGCCAGAAGCGAGAAATGTTTCCGGCGCAGCGTTTATTGTTTTTTTGTTTTATTTTTTATTTTTTTAAATCGCATGTTAAGTTGGGGTTCGTGAGTAAATTTCCAGCTGTTTAAGTCAGGAAAAAGACAGAAAAAAACTTGTTTGCTCAGACTTAACCTATTCTGCTGAATGTTTTTCCGAAGGCTTAGTTAACATTTTATTTTAACTTGCGCAAACAACTTTTAATTTGAACGAATACCTCGCTGGCACGATCTCGACATTCCGAAAATTAAAGCAAATGCAAAGAAATCTACTTTTTCTATTTCACCGAGCATAAAACTTGGAAACCAACTTTAATGTAAGAAATATTGTTTTGGTAAATTAAATTTTAATTTTACTTACAAATGACATTTCAACTATTATTATTGTATCGTGTGGAAGATTAAAGCTGATTACATTCCGTACATAAAAATTACAAATTACAGCTATTAAAAAATACTTTTCAAGCCAACATCAAAGTAAAGAAATAAACTTTTGACTTTCCTTGAATAATTGAGTTGACTTCATATTGTTTAAAATAGATAGAACGCAAATAATAAAAGAACCTAATGAATAAAAACAACTTTATTTTAAAAATGACTTTTATTGTCACTGGCTGACATCCCAGTAAAAAACAGTTTTTTTTTAAATAACGGATAGGTTTAATACATACTTACACAATGTATTTTTGTTACTGAATATAAAAAGGGCGTATCTTGATTAATTGTAAACAAAAATTAACGATTTTTTCTATCCTTTGCCAGTCAAATAAAAGTAACATTCCCTTTTTCAAAAATCTATACCTAAATACACAAAATAAAATAATAAAATATACCTACTTAATTACATCGTAAGTACCTACAACAATTAATTATATTTTTGAAGGTGAATGACTATGAAGGCTTATCTAGAACAAGAGCATTAAACAGTGGTGTCTAAAAATTCCATTATTTCAACTGGTGATGTTTGAGAAACACTGATTTAAGTGATATTTACAAAACATCATAGTTTCTCAAAAAGTGAAATATTTTAAATATTGTTCATTAGAGTTTGACACCGAATACATTAAGTTCACGTCACATCAGTGAAGTAGTAAGCAAAAACACTTAGACGATAAAGGCATCGTGCTCAACAATTCATTTTAGCTAGTCAAGTATTATACAATGGCTCGAGGCAATATTTTTTACATGAAAGAAAAATAACCTGGCACTTTCATATATCCGGAATGAAAAAAAGCACGTTTTGAATATCGATTACCATTCACGTTCCCTAGCTCAAATAATACAAAGGATTTCGTGGAAGTATAATATTATATATTCCTGATATATTAATATACGTTTTATAACAGAAATTATTTTTCGATGATTGATAACAGATATTTGAAAAAATAAGCAATTTTTCAGTTTTGAATAGGCATATCAATAATTATTATTTTACTAACACCGGCAAAGTTATGTATACATTCTGTATTTTAATAAAGTCAACATTATTTGAAAACAATGTTCATTAATTTAAGATATAGACAATTTTTTTTTTTGATATCAATTTGATGGAGCATTAAGTCCTTAGGCGCGTTAGCGTCATAGTTCTTTGAGTCTCCATTATCTCTAATGATTTTTTTTTTTTTTCCCACTTCCATCGTTGCAGATAGAAGGGCGTGATCGCTGCGGAGCTAAGCAATCCACAATGAAGCCAATTCACGTGGGCACCAATTGCATTTATATAAATATACCTCCCCACATACCGCACCTACACAGATATACATATATATACAAACGCATACACACATACACATATGCACATGCAATACGCAAGGAAGCATCCAGAGGAATGTCATTTTCTATTACAAAGGGTCGTATTTATTTAAATTTAAACAAAGAAAATTCTTGTTTACATCTATGGGGGGTCATTGAGAAGAACTGCTCTCGGTCTAAACGAATTCTTAAGTATTGTCTCATCGTAATTTTGTAGGTAAGAGATCGTTGGGTTATAATGTTTGCCTACATCACTGTGAAACTTTTGAGACATTTCGCGAACGAACTCTCGAATTGTAGGTACTTTTAAGTCTCTGTGTAGTAGCGAGTTACGTACGTACGACGGGTCGTTACATATTTGTCGCAATGATTTATTTTGAATAATCTGAAGAGTCTTCAGATGCTTGTGGTGAGCATAAGCCCATACCGGAGTAGCGTACACCATAATTGGGCGAGTTATTGCTGTATAGAGGAGCAGCTTACTTTTGAGAGTAAGTTTGCTTCTCGCATTTAACATAAAGTTTAATCTTCCTTTTGCAGCATTAGCTTGACGTTTTTTGATCGCGGTGTGTTCGTTGAATTTAAGTCTACTATCTAAGGTGAGTCCAAGGTATTTGACTGTTTTGGACCACTTGATCTCTGTGTTGTGCATGCGAATGCAATCAAAATTGGGTTTTCTAATGAAACCCTTAGAAAACATAACTGCCGCGCTCTTTTCAGCATTAATTTTGATTCTTAAGTTGTCACACCAATCCGTTATGGTATTGGCAACTGATTGGACTTGTGTGACAGCACTTTTCCAGTTACGGGATTTTGCTAAAATAGCCGTATCATCTGCCTACTGAGCTATAATCGTATCATTTCCCCCGACGGAAGGAATGTCATGCTTGTATATGTTATATAATATGGGTCCCAAGACAGAGCTTTGCGGAACTCCCGCCTGGGTTGATCTTAGTGAGGACCGGGTTCCATCCATTTTGACTTTGAAACGTCTCCCTGTCACGATGAGTTGAGGATCTTGACCAGTGGTAATCCTATGCCAGCCTTAGACATTTTGAATACAAGCCCTTCGGTCCATACCCTGTCGAAGGCTTTTGCAATATCTGGGAAGAGGAAAGCAGTAACCTCTTTAAGAATATATCCACTTGTGATTAACTCTACTACTCGAAGAAGTTGATGGTTTGTCGAGTGATTAGCACGAAAGCAGTGTGGAGTATCTGGGATAATTTTATTTTCGGTTACTACTTCTTGTAGCCTAGCTTTAATCACACGCTCTAGAACTTTGCTCATTGCGGGGAGCAGACTTATTGGCCTATGGTTTACTGGAAGGGTATGATCCTTCCCAGGTTTTGGAATGAGGATAATATCAGCTTCCTTCCACCGTGCCGAAAAATACTGTTACCTCAAGCATGCATTTATGATTTTAACTAACAAGGTAATACCCTTTTCCGGTAGATGCTTGAGAGCCTTATTACCAATTTTGACGTTTCCCAGGGGTTTCTTGTCGAGGAGGTTTTTGATAATTCTTTCCACCTCGGCAAATGAGGAAGGAAAAATAGATTGACAGTCCTCATCTAAGGGTTGAGCTAGTATTATTTTCGCGGCGGCTTCTTTATCTGACGCGTTCTTTTTCAAGGACATCGACTAAGGGTGCTTTATGGAATTTCAATATCAAATTTTAATTGTTGAAATTTTGTATATTTCCATGTTTTCGTCACTAACGACCCGGGTTTCGAATGCGTGAAAATGCTGAAAGACGGATTTAAATTTAAGGATCATTAATTTTTTAATACAAGATTTTTTATAATACATAAAAAAAATTCTTAGCTGTATCGTTTACTCATACTCGAAATTCTCAGTGAGGTCTAAGAAGTGTAAAATTAATAATCCATTTATTTCATATTTTCATCATCAGTTATTATTTTAAACTTTCTGAAAAATACATTTTTTTTTATTGAATTTGATGCATACAAAACGCTATTAAATGATCTACCATTTTTGAAATTACTTTTTTACCACACCTATGATGGAATAAATAACTGGTAAGAAATTGAATTAATTATTATCAGTCGTTTTCTTAAAAGTTCTATTATCATTAAAAAATACAAGGTTTTTGTAAAAAAAATAAAAATATTTTTAATGCCTAATTTTAAAATCAGGATTTTATCATATATTTTAAAAATTTTAAATAAAGGAATAGTTAAACATTCCCAAATTTTGTCGGTTTTGTAGGCAATTGCGTTTAGTACTTGTATTTTTTTTTTTTGTAAACCATTTTTCAATGTTGTGAAAATGCTGTAATTTAAAACGGTCAAGTATCCACGAGCCCACAAACTTCCAGTTTGTACCTAACCAAAAACCTTTTCAAGAACACTTTCGTACCACAAATTTAACGTGTTGTAACCAGTTGTACATTCTAAAAGTTACCTTATGCGATGGGATAGAAAATTCGTTTGTTTTCAAAATTTTGTTTTTTTTAAATAATTATAAATTAATTTTACTTGGTGTAACTAATTTATGCAATTAGTTCTATTCTATCAATATACGAAAAGATAAATTCGTTTCTTACTTTTAACATGCTCAAAATTTATTAACTATCGTGAAAACTACATATTTTTGTATAAATGATTATGATTTAATTGATATAAATAAAACCAGAAAAAAAATACCTTTTTTATCCATTCTTAAATTACTAAATCAACTCATTTGATCAATCAAAGTAAATGATTAGCAAATATATAGCAGTAATATTTTATTTGCAAAAAAATACAGAAGTCAAAGAAAATTTTGAACCATTTGAACCCCACATTTACGTAATTTAAAATATTTATGTTTGATAATTTTTCCGATTCCGAAATTATGCCAAAATTAAGTGTTTGTCGTTGGTGTTCTTCTTTACGTTTTTTTTTCATGAAACTGTAATTATTTATTATCAAAATTATGTTTTATTTCTGTGTCATAACCACCAGTATTAATTATTATTCCTACTTTTAATTTTTTTTAGTACTTTTTAATGCTATTCAAGTCCACATTATCATAAAGAACAATAATTTATTCAATCAAAAATCCTTAACCACCGATTGTAATATTCTAAAAATAAAACACAACTTTTTTGTACTACCTCCACATGTTTATAATGATCAGTACCGTTTTCGATCATCAATAGCATTATCAACTGATATAATTGTAATACTTAATTAAAATAAATTACATTTTAAAATACATCATTTTCGTAATTATTATAGTTTTTAAATAAACCAGTGATGTATTTCAGTATAATCTTAACATTCCGTTATTTTGTGTAATATTATGTAAAAGAAGACTCCCAGGAAACAATATAAATAATATAGGTTTATAAAATATGTTTAGGGAAGAGCACAGTGCGGTTTTCTCAATTAAATTTGCGAAATCAAGGTGGATTATAAACCGCCGAGTGCTTTGTTTAAGAGCTTCCGTCAAGGGCTCATAATTATATTTGCACAGAGTAATTTTACTTTTACGGATATAACATTTTTTGACAACAGGACGAGTGGTTTGTTATTTTTCTGTTTTTTAGTCGCTCGTAGCGCATCTTTCAATTTTACTCATGAGTTTTTTTTATGTAAATTCGTTATTTACCTTGTAACGACTCTAGCCTCATAAAATAAACAACGTTTTTTTGTAGGTTGTCAATTCCATATTGACTGATGTGTCGACTTTTAATAGATTTTATATAGTTAGTCTTCATAGATTGAGATTTTTTATTTGATTAAGGCATTATTTATTACTATTGTTTCCTTTTATTATTGCAATCACTTTTTCAAATCGTTTTCTAAGATTTAACCACAAGATATTCGAATCCGAGTATTACTTTCAATAATTAATAAAAAAAATACTTTACCCAAATTAAACAAAATAAAATGATATTTAAATATTAAGTACTTCAAAAAACTAAAAGATTTTTTTTTACTAAAAACTTTACTTTTTCTTCAAACTTTATCATACATTATTCTGGAATTTGTAGGCTTTAGTTGCAATCACATTTTCCAATAAATTAAAAGCAAGAATTTAGTTGTTAGTAATAAAACAGAAATAATCAAATGCTCTGGCTTGTTTCTAGAATATTACAAAAATTATTAATATGTGTCATCAAATAATGATAATCATTGTTTATTAATCGAACTGTAGTTCAGGACTTGCTCATTTGTATGTAAATTATATTTTCAATTTCATATATTTGTTTCCTATATAAATATTGATTATTTTCTTGTTATTTTATACAATTAAAGATATCCACTCAGTAGCTATAATCACCGAAATGTGCATATCTAAAAGTATAAATCAACTCGCCAAACTTTTCCTAACTAAAAGAAAAGTGTTGAAAATTAGACAATGTATTTTTGAATTCTCAACAGCTTGCAAGTAGTGGTGGGGAAAAAATGACCCTTGATAATATTTTGTCTATGTTCTAAGTCTGTAAAAACACAGTGAAGACTTTGAAAGAATGGTTTTTTGTTTTATCTGAGAATAGTATATAACAAAAACCATAACGACAATGACAAACTTTCTTCGGACGTAACTTGTATGGTTGGTTATTTATGTAGTTTATTAATTGCGTTGAAACGGTGAAACATTTCATTATCTGGATACAATTGTAATAATATCTGCAAAATGTTTAAATTCTTGTCATGTTTAGGCAACAATGAAGCTCATACTTGCAAATAGAATCAAAGCCATCTTGGCAATTTGGTCAATTCACGATAATGAAACAACGGTTCGTATCTGCATTACAGCTTCAATTACAGCTGACATGGTATGCAATCAGCTGAGCCACCAGCACGCACTCGGCTCAGGTAAACAACGACAAGAGGGAGGGTCATCCATCTTGGTCGTGAATTCGCAATGCATCTCAAACTAATGCCATTTATTATTAAAGCTTATATTTATATGCCAGTAATACAAGCTTTACTTTTCATATATTATGGCCTCATTTATTTTTTTAAATAATACATTAATTATGTTTACAAAATAAAGGCAGAAAAATTTATCAAAAAATAATATTATATCAAACAAAAGATAAGAGACGAATCTTAGAGTAAGTAACCGTACAAAAATTCTAAAAATCTCTTTGTATTTCCTGGATCAAGTAATTTCTAAAAAAAATAATAAGCTGCAATATTAAATATGAAAACTTGATTTTACGGTGAAATAGTTTTGCAAATAAATTGTATGATACCAGTAAATTAATTTGAAATGAAAAATTAAGTTTTTTTCTACAGTTCCTTTTACATTTGAGCTAAAAATGTAGTCTAACAATTTGGGCCAAAAGGGCCAGAATAATAATATGTACTCATGATAATAAAAAGAGTGAACGCAATTTTGCTTAAATATTTGTTTAGGAAACACTGGTGTGGCTCTAAGAGGAAATCCTTGGGGTGGGGCAAGAGACGAAGCAGGGAGAAGACCACCGTCGCCTCTGAATCGGTCATAATGACAAACAATAATATCTCGTGATATTGTGGTAAATTTATGAAATTGTCTTCTTTGTCTTGAAGTCTGCTACATTTTACTCTTCTCAAATTAATATTTAAAAACAATAATTATTATTAATACAATTAAGTTTATTCACATACCGTTAGTATCAATATTATAACCATTGTCTTAATTAACGAATTACACAGTGCAACCATTATTGATTTACAAACAACATACGAGTCAATAAATCATTAGGTTTTAAAACAATGATATGCATGATTTAGTTTGTATATAATATATATAAATTAAAGTACATATTTCTCTTATCACAATGAAGTTTATTTGAAGTTTAACAAAATATTATTTCAAATTTGTTAATTACGTTCTTTTCTCTCGAAAATACTTAGGACTCTTTGTGGCTTTGTATACAAACTAATCAAACACAAAGCGTCCATTTTTTATCCGTAGGGCAATTAACTAACGACTTCCGTTAATCGTTTATTTGGAGGTCGTAATGTATTTATTTGGGTATCTGTCAGAACGAGGTAATGACAGTTGATACATTACTAAACATCTTGGGTCATTTCAACTCAAGCCCAATTTTTTGCCTTCATATTACAGAAATGTATAATTATATCGTTTTCGTCAAAGAGAAAGTAACTTAAGAACTATTTGAGGTCAACATACCAGGTACACCTACAAATTTAAAAATCTAAATCAGATATTTTAATACAGTAAGAAGGGTTTTTCGATAGATTACAAATTTTTAAACAGTTCTCTGAAACATTTTACTATTTGGCTACATTCTATTGTATGATGACGATAATATATCTTCAGGGTTCAGGGCAACACTCCGGTTCGAACCGTATTATTCTACTCCCTATTTGATTAATTATCGATTTAATAAAGTTTTGTTTGTTTCTAATTTTTGCATATAAACATATACCATCATTTGGATTCGTCAATATATAAATACGTATGAAGGCAAAAATGCTTTAATTTTATATAAAAGACATTCAATAAGCTTATTTACTAGAGATGTTCTGTTCATAGGATATCAAAAAGAAAAAGTCTTTTTAACAATTTGTATAATAGACGCAGCCCTGTTTAAAACAGTTTTTTTTTATTACCTTAATAGCAACGAGGAAGGATATTTATTTTGTAGAATGGAAACTCTGAATAAAAAAGAAGACTGAGGGAAAGTCCAGATTTGCGTGGTAAAGTTGCTGTCATTGAAGCAATACACCTTCTATCTCATGTATGAGCTCAAATGTTTTTTTTTAAATGAGGCCTTTTTGTCAGCTGCGATTTAAATGTATATACCCATTTGATTAATTTTAACCAGACGTAAATTTCAAACTGATTCCGTATTAGATGTGTAAGCGGATTATATTTAAATTTAGAAAGGATAGTTTTCGTACCTCATTCATAATACGAAATGTTTTTATTGAAGGAACATGGCAACTGTGACAGTGACAAGCCAGCAGTTGGAAACAGTGGCCATTAGAGTTGCTAACATTGCAAATACCGTTATAATTTGTCATTGTCTTTTCATCGCAATTAATTATATTGTCCCAGAATGTCACATACACTAAACAAAGGAACATTTTCGAATGAAGATCTGTCGGCTACATCCCTCACTTTTGGGGGATTTATTGAAATTACTTTCAAATATCAGATCATATTATTTATGTCATTACAATATAATTAGTTTGACAAAAAATTACTTTCCTATATCATAATTTTTTAAAGTATACAAGCAAATAATAGCAAATTCATGAGGTCATGTTACCATTTTATATTATAACATACCGTACCCGTAGCCGAGTGGACAACGTCAGCAAGAGCGATTAGCTCACTTCTAACATCATTATTCACGTCACTCTATCCTTAATCTCTTTGAAAAGGTAAGTTGTATGATTGAATAACAAGCGGCCTCTTAGAACAACTTCTTAGCTAAATTAGAAGTTCATATGCTCCAAATTGGAAGCGGACATTGTTTAAAATATATTATTTATATGAAATGTCTACGTATATAATAAAGTGTATGCAATTTTAATTGATATATCAACATATTTGGATCATAATTCAAGACATCGACTGAGGGTGCTTGATGGAATTTCAATATCAAATTTGGATTATTGAGATTTTGTACACTTCCATGTATTTTGTCACTAACGACCCGGGTTTCGCCTTTCGGCATCTTCAGGCATTCGAGCACACGAATGGACTCGAACTGAGAGACAGTAAACAGTGTCTAACGTTTATATAGAAGATACAAATGCGACAAATATTATTTACGAGGTAAGATATTATACGTCTGAGAGCCACACTGATACCTGAGTTAAAATTTCGGGAATCTCCCTAATCCTTATTTTGTAAACACCATATTAACAGAGTGGCGAATTGCCGCTTTTCAACTTCTTTTAGAAATACCAGTGATTTTACAATTATAATAGTATTGCGGGTTTTGACGGGATGTAATTCGACGAATGGGTAAATATATACAATCATTCCACATTTAGTGACATCTGTTAGGTGTTTCAACGTATAGGATATAATAGCGGAGAATTAGGAGGGTTCAGCTGCTCATTCAAAATTGGCAAGGAATTTAACTGGGCTCTATTAATTTCCAAAATTTCTTGATAAAATAATTTATGATCCCCCATGTTTTTATGCAACAGTTTAACCCCATCATCCGTATTATCGAGTCCATTCGTGTGCTCGAATGCCTGAAGATGCTGAAAGGCGAAACCCGGGTCGTTAGTGACAAAATACATGGAAGTGTACAAAATCTTAATAACCTAAATTTGATATTTGGATCAATTAGTATTTACAAAAATAGACATTGTCACTTTTTTTCATTATCGGCAAGCAATATGTTACGACTGCATGAATTGCAGTTTCTTAAAATAGAATTATGACCGGTTTCACTCCACGAATGAGATTATTCAACAGATTATAAAGCATTAATCAACAGTGCTAATCGCTGTCATAGTATGTTTTTAATATTAAGTAAGTAAATTAGTTCTGGTGATATTGAAAAATTGCGGAATAACTAGTACAAATGAAATGTATTTATATCAAAAATAATCATAAAAAAAATTTAAATTAGATATTTTTTTTATTATTTATATAGTCTCTCTGCAATTATAAAAGATTTCCAAAACAAACTTGGCAAAGTAGACGTTGTAGACTTGTTTTCACGCGTGGCCATGGCTGAAGATTTCGCGCAAACAAGCCATTAATTTCCACACCCGAATAAATCATGACTCATAGTGCGCACAAATGCTCAGATGTAGACACACCATAAGAAAGATTATAAGGTAGTCAAATCACACTGCTTTCGTCCAATTGGCTAGGTCTTAGTCTGTATGAATTTATTAGAATAATCTCCACTTTTGAAATAATATGCAAATATCACTATCAACAACATATGCCTGGAAGTAAGGTTAGAATCAGTCAAAATATTATTTAATCTTATTGAGTTTAAATATAGTCACAAATCCATCAAAATAATAAATATGTATTCACCCTTTTCGTTGAGTAAGAGTGAATCAGACAGACTGTGAATATGTCATTGTTTCGTAAGATATAAATAATTTGAATCTTATTCTGTTATTGAGATTATATTTATTGGTAATCGAACTCGATTATGCAATAAAGACCAATGCAATTATTAATCGCAAAAGTATACATTTTAAGAAACAAAAACTTTAGCAATTATATTATTTCAAAATAATGCATTATTCTTAAAACTGATAATACTATACAACCACAGTTTAGATAAGAAAATTTTCGTTCAAGTAAATATTATGTATTCAAGATAAAAATATTTACCTATCGCGAATATCTAAGGCATTTTAAAAATCTACCTACGGCTCAACAAAAGATCTATGGAATATGGTGCAGTATTGCCAAACATCGCTCTAACAGGGATAGTCAACAAAAGCTTGTGATTTTTAAGAACATAAAAAAATCAGTGCGTATTTTTGTGCAACAAATGTATTCAAAATGTTACCTAAATGAATTAACGAAAGGGTAGGAGGGAATTTTATACATCATATAAATTCATCAATTGATGAATCTTCTTATACTAGGATTAGTGTCCGTGAGCACCGTAACCGAATTTAACCACTTGGCTTAAAGGATTGCAAAGATAGGAGGAATAAAAGGGAGGATAAATATGTTTTATTGAAATTTTCTTTAATAAATAGCATCAAACAAAATGTTTACAATATCTGTGTAAACCAAGTTTGCAATTACGTACAAAGTCTCGGTGCAGTGAAGATAGCGGCTCAACGGATGGGTTCTTTAAAAGTAATCCATATTTTCTATGACAGGATTATGTTTTATCGGATTCTTCAGGCGAGCACACTTTTTGGCATCCTTTTTGAAAAGCCAGTTTAAAATGTAGTCTGAGCTGGTTGACATTTAGTCTTTCAGTTTGCTTACAACTTTAAATTGAGCTTTTTTCGGTATGTATTTTTTTGCTATGTTATATAAATCAAAGCAGGAACACAGTGTTTCTTAACGGGGGGGTAAAGACCCGCTGTTCATTCAGCAGCATTCTTATATTTTTACATTTGGAGGACTCTAATGAGATCCGATTAGATAACTGGTTCACTACAAATTAAGGTGATGCGAATAGCCATCTTTATGCGAGTTGGGAGCGTTTATTTCTCAGCGTAAGTCTGTCCGAGTGTTTCCACATTAAAATCTGTTTAGTATAAAGTGATCCTTATTTGAAGATATCTACTTAAAAAATAATAATTTTTAAATTCGTTAAAATGATGTTATGATTCGTTAAAATGTTTATTGAAATTACAACATCTACTGTGTATATGTTATTATTAGGTTATTTCACGAGTATAAATAAATAATAAGCAGAACTTATTAAACCGTTAAAATTGCAGTAGGAGTGTAATTTAAAGTCGGAATAAAATTTGTAGATTACGATTCCATTCATACTTTTCGATGGTATTATTTTGACTGTAATTTTTTCCGAATTTATCGAATTCTAATTAATATTGATATATTAATTAAGTTGTATTTTAATTCGTTATATAACTTGCTTACAATGAATAAAAACGTGAACATAATGTAATAATAGAACATTCATTCATCATTCATTGTTTTTTTTTTTATAAATGAAGTAACTATTCAAAGATCAGATCTAAAGTCTGGGTATATTTAATTAAATTGATGGGATATAGTGGGTAAGATAAATAAGCAATTTAAGATCGTATTTTTCAAATCATTTCTAAATTATCTGTCTCGGAAAGTTGTGACGACGCTTTAATAATGAAACACAGCCAAGAAGATTATATCGCGTCCTTTAATTATAAAGTAGGAAATTGGCTTTAAGAAGTCAATTATGTCGAAGATTATCTCCGGCTTAGGACACGTTGGCGGGAAAATAATGTCAAAGTTCTCATAATTAAAGTTGCTGTCGTGGCTGATATCGGTGAAGAAAAATAAATTAATAAAGAAGTTGATACATAATTAATTTATGTGGAATTCTTGGCGATCTGGTTTATATTGTTTTTTTATTAAATTCATTTTAAGTAAAAAAGTCTTCAAATGAAACTTTAACCAAAGTATTGATTATGATGCTGTAAAAAAATAAAAGAAAACTTAGTAATAAACACGTGAATTAAAAAAAAAACTGCCTGTTATGATCATTAACCACAAATTTTTATGCACTGATATTTAGATATTTCATTTATATTTATTTAGTAGTTTTAAAAATCACCTCCAAGTACTATAGTGAATAGTGAAATAGACACGTGTACGAATAACTTAAAATCGAACGTTGAAACAATTTGTCGCACAAACAATTGAACTCGAGGATGATTTATCGCTAGGTTTGAATGAATTTATATTCTTTCTAAGTCCAACTAGGTACATGTTGAATTTTAAATGAAATTTAAAGTTTTGCCGGTGATAAATTATCTACGTTGTAAGTTTTCTATGATGTTTTTTTCTGTGAACCGTTTACCACGGTTTGATTGAATTGCCCGATAGTGACCAATTCGTTGTCGATAAATTTGCAGCAAAATTAGTAAGTACCGACGAAAATTACTTAGAAATTCAAAAGTTTTAATTTTAAGATAATCCTTATTACTCATTACGTCAACTATAAAAACTGGAAAAATCTTATTCATAAATTTTTCGTTTAAGTTGCAGAAGAAATCTCCCCATTAAGATATAATAATTATTTTTATGTAACCAATGAATTTAAATTTAACTTTCAGAATATATTTTTATTAGGCTTAATTTTTCTTTTACGGAAAAGCCAATTTAACATTTTATATTATTATAAGACTGTATTATATATCCAAAGCTCTGTTTAAAATACATAATTTTATGTTATCTTTACCAGTGGATTACTGAATGGAAAATAGATTTACAAACTAGATTTGCTAATGAGGTGTATCACTAGGTGTTCCCGTAATTCCCACATATTTTTAAGATACATACTGGGTTTTTTCTCTTTTTTGTGGCAGGAAATATCCATAGTAATTATGAAAATAATGTGTCTTAAACTTTAAAATATATGTTTTTATTTAGTAACATACAAAATAGTGATGAAAAGTATATAACACTCCTCATCATCGCATTATCATATCAGTAAACAGCGGGCTCCCCGATAACACGGTAGATATAGGGCGAGCTATCTGGGAGCGGGTTATCGGGGCTACCATACTCATACAAAATCGATGATACCCAAGCGAGGCAGCAGTATTTTAACGTGTAATCAAGCAGCAGTCGCAAATTTTAATGAAAAACGAGCAATCGTGTTATCGGGGGGTTTCTGTATTCTTAAATGATATTTCATTTTGTTCTTATTAAAGTAATTTGAATCATATTAAATTTTCCTGGATGGATAACGGTTAGGTTTTCATTTTAAATTTAGTCCGAATAAAAAAAATGTAAGCACCGATGAATTCAAAAATAAATTTAGCATTCCAATACATTTATTAATATTTAACATGCTGGATTGTCCTGGATTATAAAAATTCCCTCTCAAATTAATATTTGCACTAGTTAGCTGTACACAATATCATCAATTTCTATTCAAATATTTGCAAGGTAGTTTGCATTAAAATTATACTCACGTCCATTCAAACCACAGTCCGTACTGCGCTGAATGCCTTGTAATCACGAAGCATGCTTGTTCAAAAATATTGTTTCAAGTGAAATATTAAAATATTAATTGTTCCTATACAAGGTTTTGATTGAATGCGTTTAATGTATTAGAACTGATGAATGCTAATTTTTTCAACAGAAAAGAGGCTACATGAATAAAATCATCAACTGCAATATGAAATAATAAAAAGAATCGTATATTGTGTTTCATATAGTCGTTATTCTAGCAATTAAGGTTAAGTCTTTACTTGTTATTAGTTAGTAAGTTTAAATCTATGTTATATAACTACCAGTGTGCTTATCAAAAAATAAATATCTGACCATGGTTAAGGGAAGATTGATCGTATAAAATCAATCGCGGATAACTGAAAGGCTACACTATTGATGATTCTTGTAAATCAATTGTACTACCGATTCTCTATCTTATCAAAGTATTCAATGTTGTACTTGCCACTACCCGTTTTGCACTTACAGTCCTTGGCGTGTTACATAACATAACGTTAAGGCGCTTCAAAATGATTGCCAGGAGTGTCCAAAGAGCGGTTACCCAAGACATTATTTTACTTAGGGATAACAGGATACGCATCTAGCGTATGATATTCCAGAACAAAAATTAGATTTGTCAAGAGGATCTCACTGAGTGGACAACGCGTTGCACTGATTTCACCCACTAAGACCTACAGGACGACTTCAACGGATACTCTACCAGTTCTGGCTGGCGTGCTATCGTTGGACCTGCACATACAGGCACGTGGTGCAATAACTCTTCTTCTGAAGAGGAATTAACATGGATATTTAAGGAGTGCCTCTGACGCCGCCTCTGTTGCAAAATATACCTGTAATTCACACTTTCGTTTATTTGTATATATGCCAGCGTACAAAACAGCCCTAGCAGCCTGGAAGACTAGGTGGTCTGCATCCATCAAAGGGTGCCAAACATATATACTCTTCCCGGACGTGACCTGGAGACACTAGTTAAAGTGTCTTTCATCTGGATACTGGGCTTGCCAGTTTATAACCGTTCATGGCAAGTTCAACTGTAAACTATTTGGGCTGAGCAAGTTGGTTGAAAGGCCGGATTGCACTTGTGGACACAATCATCAGGACGCTAATCACGTCCTGTGGCACTGCCTCGAGATGAATACCGAACGAGCAGAGCTGTTTCCTGCAGTCCGTTCTCATACGGTTCCAATAGGCCACGCTGACTTGATCTCAAACAAGGCCAACTTTGAGGCATTCGATAAATAGGCAACATCATATGGGGAGCGAAGTATTCTCGATTCCTCTTTAGATTCAACGCGGAGTAGATTAAACTCTAGCGCTACGGCGGATTCCCAGTAAACGGATACACAGGATACTTAATATCGCTTAAAATAAATGGCTGAGCAAGTCACATTTTCTTTTTTTCTTTTATTTTCTTAAGCACAATAGTGCGTGGTTAAGAAATCGGTCCCGTGCAGCTCTGCATCGGGCCAAGAATATGATGAGTAAATTCGTTTCTTTTCTTGATCGTTATTGCGTTATGGAAGGCGGTCGTGAAACAGCGGCTGCATACACATAGCGGTGGAGGTGGGGAAACCAACTTATATCATTTCAATAAATCTGTTTTGCAGCTCCCTCCTTCAACTTCATTTCAATTCGATTCCACACTTTTCTACAAAAAACTAAAATAAATTAATGCTGCAATTTAATGACCTGTGATCAATCGAAATGGTTGAAATTTTGTAAATTTCCTTGTACTTTGTCACTAACGACCCGGGTTTTACCTTTTGGCATCTTCAGGCATTCGAGTATACGAATGAATTCGAACTGATCTGCAATCAGTTTTTTACGACGTTTTGTTTGAATTATAAGTTACCATTTTATTATTATTCATATTATTTTGACATAAATGATTATTAGTGAATTTATTATTGAATAACAGTTTTCTTGGGTACTCGAATTCACTTTTAAGGTGTTTGTTGTCAAGCATTGGTAGAAAGACATTACATTTTGAAAATAAAACAAAATTTCATTTTTACTGCTTGGTCATCATTATAAAAATGTGAGAGTAGTACAAAATAAACTGTAATTTTATTTTTAAAGTACCGAAGGTTACTTATGAAAAGAATAAATCAAGATACTATTTTTTTTAAATTGGTTGACAATCACTGTTTATATTATGCTTACGATATCTTCGAATTTACTGAAATGAGCAATCTAAATTATACGTGTAACTAAATATATCAGTCACAAATTCAGACTTTATACATTTTGAAATGTCAGTTTTCGATTATTAACTTTAATAATTTACCTGAATAGTAAAAATGCCATCAAGAATGATTTATGGCAAGTTCAATGTTTCACCGCTGCGTGCCGCTGTTGATGGAAACATGGGCCACGTGGGCGGTCCGCACGTGACAGTCGTTCATGCGCAAGCTCAGCCGCATGGTAGATATCTGCGCGGGAAATCGTGAATGCGCGCCAATTTTCCCGCCATAACTTGTTATTATTTATGATTATTTATTTTGTCTTAGTGTCAGGTTTCAAAGGTGCCGTCAGATAAAACCTGAGTTGAATAAAGTTCACATTCATTAGTTGGAACATAAAGGCAAACACCGAGGAAGAGGTAATTATCCTGATTACATACGATTAGTTACGACTTCCATTGCGCGTGGTCAAATTAAAAGACTTTTGATTTATATTATTATCATCACGGTGGTTTTGTTTTGGTTGGATTTAGAAAAATATGAGATAAGGTAATAATCAAAAATTTGTATTGAAGTGAAAAGATCACTTCCTTTCAAAGACATAAAAGTTTGTAATCGCCAACTTCTCAACAAAACACCAAAAAAATAAACAAACTTTAACTGGAAACATAAAAGTGAGATAAATAACATCAAAAGTTAGATTCATGTATAAACTACAACTGTATTTCAATAGTCAGTGTTTCTCAACCGACGGTTCGTAGACCCGTGCCGGCCCACCTAAATTTTCTGCCAGTATAGAAAAAGGTTTTCAATATAACTTTTGTATTATGTAGAAGCTTTCATACATCGTTTTCACTCATACAAAAATATTTTTTAAATTATTTTTACACATATGCATAAATTTTTTTTAAAGGATTCTACTTAGAACAAGACTTTGGTAAAAATCATCATTGAAATCATTGTTGATGGCAATCAACATTCTTTCCATTTAAAATAATATTTTTTTTATAGAAATACATAAATTTTAAAACACACATACTTTCCAGTAACTTTAATTGAAGCATAATAATACTCACAAAAATATGTGTAAGGATGCTATTGGTATACTTAAGTACCTTTTGCCTTTTGGACTTGTTTCTATTTTTATTTGTGAGATAATAATAAAATGAAAATTGATGTTAAATCTTCAGCGAAAGTTTTATCATACCAATACTTCCTTTTGTCGGTCAGAAAGAATGATGAAAATTTATACAGGTTATGTTAGGCTAGTCAACATAAACTTTTTTTTAGCTACTATTTGTAGAAAATAATTAATTTAATTTTTCCATTAAGAGAAAAAAATCTTTTTTTAGACAATGTTGTCCATACTACACACTTCTTTTTTTCAATTTGTTATTATCAATTCTTCAATATGGTTGATGGTACAAGTAAAAACAAGTAAAAACATTCTAAAGCGTTATAATTTTCGAGGGGTACATTAATATACAATAATAATATAGCGAAGTGAAATTTGCTCATGCCATTCTGGCTGCTATGTCAACCATGCTGTTTCCAACTTTTAATATTATTAAAAGTTAAAAGTTGGAAACAGCACAACAGTATGAGCAAATTTCACTTCGCTACCGTTCACCGTTTAGGATGAGTTCTTCTAACAGACAGACAGACAGATAAACAGTATTATACATGTATTTTCTGAATTTATACATTGTAGTGTAGAGGATAAATATTTTTTTAACCGTTGGTAAAATTGACAAGAAAATGTTTTTTTTTGCGCTATAAATTGCATTAATCATTGACATGTTTCGTTACCGCGACAAGAATCTTCGTGTTAATATAATGTTAAGCTTCATAGTTTCCTTCCATAATTTCATACAAAATATGCCTCACAATACGCATTGTAAAACTTTCCGAAATATATCTTCCAACATACTGAAAAGATTAAGTAAAACAAAACAAAAAATGACAATCACTAATACAGTTGTTGATTTTATTATTGCATTTTTATTTTCATTCACAATGCTGTATATGTTTGATGGACAGTGTACTCTAGTGAGATATTAGCGCGATGTAATGTCACGATAAGCTACCACGTTACACAGAACGGTAGCTTTTAATAATTAATATGTCAAATTAAGCTCTGTGAACACGCGAAATCATTGCGCGTGAATTGTATTTAAAAAATAACCGCTATAATTAAATTATTTTGATAAGATAAGTGAAATAGTAGCATTACGCCTGGGAAAACACGCAACAAACAGTAATGGGCATTTGATTTTTTTAAAATATCGTGGATATATTTATACATTGGAATTAAGGCATCCTATCCCGTACCTTTTTATGATCCCGGAATATCTGGATTTACATTTTTGAAATTCTGGGATGTCGAGATTGGTCATTAAACGAAATTTGACATTTTAAATTGTATATTAAAAATAAAATTTTTGTAGATCATTTCTACAAGATTAGAATGAATATATGGTTCTATATTTTTTTCGTTCATAGGAATAATTTTCTTATTTATTGAGATTATTTTATTTTTACGTCGTAGTTGCGATTTACGTTTAAAAAAAAAAAATATGTGCATATGCAGTAATATTGCTGTAAAAAATATCTGTTATTGAATTGTCTACGGCTGCTACAAAATATGAGAAGAAAGGACACCACAATACATATATTAATTATGTAGGTATTATAAAATGTATATACATAAACAAAGCTAGGTACACGTTGTAGTTAATCAGGAAGTATTTAATTTGAATTTGTTTTACATTTACATTGAATCATGAAATCCCGGGACTCATATTTAGACAATCCCTGGGCATGATATTGGTAAAGAAAATAAATCAAGTATGACATTCCTTCTTGATTGAATTGGAAGAACTTCATCATGATAAGATTAAACAGAGAATTTAATCAATACTGACGATAGTGCTATACTGGAATACCTTTCAACAATATTACATAATTGTATAGAAACTAAATGACAATTCTTATGTATGAAGTAAAATATTACCAGCATTTTTGTATCACGTTTGTATGGAATATAACACACAAAATTTTGAATCAGATATATATATTTTAATTCTTTTAAAAATGACAGAATTCATAATTGTCAACATATTCGATATATTTTTAGAAAAGTAAAAAAAGCTGTGACATCAAAAAAACAACGTCAGTCATAATTATTTCAAAATCTTTACGACTAAAAAAATATCTTCAATCTGTGCGTGGGCCCGTAGTCCATAATATGGAATGATTGTGTACGGCGAAATCACGCAGGTTTAACTTAATTAATACGTCAAATTAAATGCCGTGCAAGCGTCGCGTTAAAAAGCCGGCTACGGAAAATTCCGTCGAAATTGCGAAAAAAGCTTTTCGTAATCGAAATAGGGAGACTGGATAGGTAAAAAAGGCACAAGTACAAATTCGCTTGTGTGGCTTTGCGTAATAAGCCGCTTGTTTTGTTTTTATTTACGTCTTTTTGCAACGTTCGGCGGAAATATAATTAAAATTTAATTTCGCATTCGGCGTGGGAAAATTGTTTCTTAATTGAAATGATATAAATTATTTTTTGTAACGATACCTTTGGGTGAATTGTGCGGTAGATATGTTATATAAATATAGATATATGTTTTTACAACTAAATCTGTGAATCTATAAAAATTGAATCACAAAACGTCTTCATTGTATTTCACCAAGTTTCAATCAATTCTGCATAAAATTTCATATCAAGTGATCAAGTTGAATGAAAATTTTTGTTTTTTGACCACTTTCAATATGATTTTTAATGTCGTCATACCTTTTCAATATGTTGATGTATTAATCGAACAAGCTTTAGAAAACGAAAATAAATCAAACAAATATAAAATAAACACTTATGTATTTTTTTTAAATGTAAGACATCGACTGAGGTTGCTTGATGAAATTTCAATAATTCAAACTTATGTATGTTTGTTTATATTAATTATTCTTCTTTTATAACAAGGTATAGAGAGAGAACAATGTGTTACTACCACTCTTTTTTTTCCACGTACTATACTGTTTCTTAAGGTGAGCTTATGACTGTATTAGAATCAGTTTTTGTTAAATAACGTTTGTTAGGACGCTCCATCAGGATTATATATGTCAACATTGGATGGGGAAATAGTTTAATGTTGTTTCCAACTTTTCCAACTTGTAGACATTTGATTATTTATGCATAGTTACCAATCAAATAACCAACATTCAAACCGATTTGTATGATATTCGCATGAATGTTAGAACAATAAAATAGAGTTATTCTATGATGTAGCTATGCAAATATCAGGAAACGGAAATTCGTCGGCGTCCGTCGCATTCCGCAGCACGCGTGCAATATGGCCACTATTCCGGAAGTGTTATCGGTAATAAATATTTCCCATTAACATCGGGCAGTAGTTAGTGGCCGGCGACGGAGTGGCAAAGGGTTGGGGGTGGCAAGTGGCAGGTGGCGCGTGACACGTGACTCGTAACTTTGTCATGCCGATAGTGTTGCAGCGGTCCCTGTAACACTTATACGTTGTGACCAGCATTTGTCGTAAAAGTACGGACACCTTCGCACGGGGTAATGACGGTAAATATAACATAACTTTATAAGTAAAGTTTTCATGGCGTACATCCAAAACATTATGTATGCTGTATCTCTACTACAGTTAATAAATTCAACTCAACCTAACGTATGAAAGTGCTTACTAAAAGATTCAAACCATGGTATGGATTCAGATGATACATTCATACATCTTTGAAGTTAAAAACAGCGTGTAGAAATAATGATTAGCTAATCAACTCACCTTATCCAATCACTCTTTCCTCATCCTGACCAAGATGGAATTTGCTAGAGCTGGAGTCGTAAGACAACTGATTTAATAATTTTAAATCACCTGATTTTATATATATGTAATTGAGATTTTGTACACTTCCATGTATTTTGTCACTAACGACCCGGGTTTCGCCTTTCGGCATCTTCAGCCATTCGAGCACACGAATGGACTCGAACTGTGGTCCACAATACTATTATAATTGTAAAATCACTGGTATTTCTAAAAGAAGTTGAAAAGCGGCAATTCGCCACTCTGTTAATATGGTGTTTACAAAATAAGGATTAGGGAGATTCCCGAAATTTTAACTCAGGTATCAGTGTGGCTCTCAGACGTATAATATCTTACCTCGTAAATAATATTTGTCGCATTTGTATCTTCTATATAAACGTTAGACACTGTTTACTGTCTCTCAGTTCGAGTCCATTCGTGTGCTCGAATGCCTGAAGATGCCGAAAGGCGAAACCCGGGTCGTTAGTGACAAAATACATGGAAGTGTACAAAATCTCAATAATCCAAATTTGATATTGAAATTCCATCAAGCACCCTCAGTCGATGTCTTAAATTATATATATGTGTATGAATTTTGTCAATTTTTAACCCCTATGCCATCATCTTGATCCTTTATTATATGATACGCTTGTTGGCATAAATCTAAAACAAAATCTTTTTTGCTGCATCAGTATTCTGGGAATGATATTACGCATAATAAAGTCTGTCTTTTCCAAATTGCGTAAAATCGGAGATTTGATCGTCTATTTAACTATTTTGACCCATTTGAGTCTTCTCACATTAATGAATGCTAATTATACTTTAATATGTGAATAATTCAAATACATATAATATATAATGGAAGTCTTATGATAACAAGATTAAATGGTTGTCGATTTATTAATTTTGACTTTGTATTCAATATGGTTTTGAATAAAGTGTATTGTTAACCGATTACTCTATTCTATTTTTTAAGGAAAAGGTGAAGAAAAAATATCAAATCAACAGACATTATATGCATGAAATATAAAATCGTTTGTATAGCTAATATTTAAATACTAAAACTCTTACTTAATTGGTACTAAAAAAAAACATTAAGTTAGTTAAACAATTAGCTTGCATTGATTGACCTTTCTTAATGTATCAAGACGAGTAAATCCGTTAACGTTGCTCGGTTAGTTTAATGCGTTATTTCCGGATATTACTAACTAGTCTACGGCATTTAAGCTAGGCCCTGTGTTACATATATTCTGGTTTTTTTATACAACAAGGGATGTTGATTCAATAACTGCACTAAAATTCCATTCTACTACAAGTGTTACATTTGAAACAACTTCTCAAATCTATTATATAAGTCACTCGCTCACACATTGTTGTTTTTATCGTTTCTAATTTAATTATAATTTCAACGAACTAATAATAAAAAAAGAACAGTGTGTCTTTTGAATGATAACATAGTTTAGAGCAGGTGAATGAAAATATTAAATGTATGATAAATCAAGACATCGACTGAGGGTGCTTGATGGAATTTCAATATCAATATCATGTTTTGATGCAACAATTTAACCCCATCATCCGCGTTAAAGGTTAAATTGTTGCATCAAAACATGGGGGATCATAAATTATTTTATCAAGAAATTTTGGAAATCAATAGAGCCCAGTTAAATTCCTTGCCAATTCTGAACGAACAGCTGAACCTTCCAAACTCTCCGTTGCTGTATCTTATACGTTGAAACACCTCACAGATGTCACTAAATGTGGAATGATTGTATATATTTCTCCTTTCATCGAATTGCATCCCGTCGAAACCCACAAATGCTATTACAATTGTAAAATCACTGGTAATTCTAATAGTAGTTGGAAATCGGCAATTCGCCACTCTGTTAATGTGTTGTTTACAAAAAAAGGATTAAGGCGATTCTCGAAATGTTAACTCAGGTATCAGTGTGGATCCTATTCGTATAATATTTTATCTCGTAAATAATATTTGTCGTATTTGTATCTTCTATATAAACGTTAGACACTGTTTACTGTCAGTCAGTTCGAGTCCATTCGTGCGCTTGAGTGCCTGAGGATGCCGAAAGGCGATGCCCGGGTCGTTAGTGACAAAATACATGGAAGTGTACAAAATCTGAGTATGATAATTCGTTTAATAACGATCTAAACATTGAATAACAACAATATTTCTGTTTACTAAAAAATAAACAAAACAAAATGCATTAGAACCTTTTTCCCATTCTAAAGTAAAATGAAACAGGTGACCCATAAACAAATTGAAATGACATCAATGGATATCCGTATATTTCCATTTGAACAATATCCTTTTATAGATAATAGGAAGTGAACCATCTGTGTTCAGCCATTCTGTCAGTCATGAAATCGTCGTATTATGTGCCCACATGATTTATTTTGAAAATTACAGAACTCACGCGAATCAAATCACAAAACTGGCGTACTACATCGACCGCCAATCAGCCAACCGCAGATAGAAGCGAGTAGATGAATACAACACAACATTCAGTCTAACAAAACATTCTATCTCCATATGGGTTCATTATAAATGCAAAGAATTCTAGTACTGATTAGTTACCTCAAATAAGCTAACATTTATAATTTAAATCATCTAAAAAAGTGACTTATTGATTATTGTAATGTAAACACTTATGATAATGGTAGAAAAATGGATTAGTTGTATCCTATGAACTGTAATAGCTTGAAAGATTTATTTAAAGACTGTAATATATTATATTCTAAATTTTAATCAGTAAAAACGTTACTTTAATATTATATGCCATATGTTATGCTAAAATTTAAAAAAAAACATTTCAAAACCATACCATATCTGAAAAATATTACCCTTTATTACATTGAATAATTTAACAATACAAAATTGCATCGGTAAAATACTTACGACCAGATATATCCATTTCACTTTAAACAATATTAGTAAAATTTAAATGATTAGTGGGCACATATGCAGTGTCGTACTGGCCATACAAGCTAGGTTGCCCGGTGGCAAGGGGCCCCCGATGTTTGTTAGGGGCCCTCAGTAAAATCAAATACAATTTTAACTATTTCATTTTACGTGTTTTAAAATATACAGGATTAAGCACTTTGGGTATTTCATCAATACAAAAAAATATGTTTTCTTACGATATACACAATTAACTAATACCTCATCATGATTACATAATTATTCTTTATGTCTGTTTTAGCTATTTGTAACACGTGAATGTAACAGTACATAGGAATAAGTATTTAGGATAGGACCCCTCTCCCCAAAGTTTTGGATGGGCCCCCTTTAGTATTTTGTAATTAGTATATAGGGTAGGGGGCCCCCATTGACTGCTGACAACCAATATTTTAGAGCCAGTTGGCCACTGCACTTAGGTTACTCATATTATTTAACGATATTTTTTTAAATATAATAATAATTAAAATAAATCTACCCATTACCGTTTCCGATAACTGACAAAATGTTAATACACTAATTAAAAGCAAGTTGTGACATACGTACAATTGATTGCCGGAGATCTACCGAATTAAAAGATTCAGTATCGTATGTAAAAGAAAAACATATGAAATCTTTTATATGATTCAAATGTTGCAGAAAAATTGAAGTATTTAAATATAAAATTAATTACAAAAGATCAGTCGAAACAGTGTATAAAATAAAAATGTCGGCGGATTGAATGAGATTGGTATATGAATGAGTCCATTCGTGTGCTCGAATGCCTGAAGATGCCGAAAGGCGAAACCCGGGTCGTTAGTGACAAAATACATGGAAGTGCACAAAATCTCAATAATACAAATTTGATATTGAAATTCCATCAAGCACCCTCAGTCGATGTCTTAAAAAAAAAAAGATAGTAATCAATTGTGAAATGTTGTAATAGTTTGCAAACTGAATTTAATTATTTTTCCAAACACAGGTAATGTGTTTTTGTAGATACTAATATTATATTGTATGACAGATAAAATATATCAGATTGGAATCAGAAGGTTTGATAGTCTACGTGTATTTTTATGCGCTTTAAACAAAGTAGAAGAGCGGCTATCGGTTCATGACATTTAATCATAAAGTGATTGGATAATTTTCCATTCATTGCGGCTGCATGTCGAATTATCATGAATGGGCGTGTGTGTGTTCATGTCTTTAAGTCAGGAGTGGATTTTTGTTTTGAAAAAAAAACATAATTCTATGAGTCGCCCGCAGTGCTTAGTGCCATATCTAAATATGGTCATGTAAATATGAACTTCTTGAACTGATCACAGTGATCATGTATGATCATAATTGAAGGGTTGATTACAAAAACAACATATGCCAAAACTGAAAATTTTCCGCTTTCACATATGCTGTAAAAAAATTCATAAATACACTCATTGTAAATTATATTTTCCTATAAAATACGTGCTAATTATCAATGAGAAGTAATTTTTAAAATAACAGCATTTTTTATTCCAAAGTTGTAATTGAGATGTATCTCGAATACGTAAAAAACTGACACATATTGTTTTTGTAATCTAACCTTTAATTTCCAATGGTGCTCTGTTTTTTTACATCCAACTGCAGAACAATCCAGTCCCATTTGTGGACTCCTCCAAGCTTTCGGTTTAACCATCATATTTTTCAATACGATTTCGTGATCAGACGTAATGTAATCGTCGTTATTGTGAAAAATTCATTTAGTTTTTTAATGATTTCATATTGAATCTCTCATCAAATGCCATATACAGCTTATAACGTGAGGAAAAAGTCCTTTGTAAAGACTCATAAACTAATAAAAATCATCAAGTCTGAAATAAAAATCTAACTTAATAGTAGTACAGTATATATTGTAAAAAAGCGATTTATTCTTGATTATGTATTAAACAAAATATTGCCTTAAAGCAAAGTTTAAGTGGAATTGATTTCATGCTCCATAAAAACTGCGATATTTGAGTTAAAGGAAAATTTCTCACTGCGGTTAAACATACCTGATACAGGAGAAAGACGTTTGCACGTTGTCCTATCCTCCATTTGTCTTATATTACATTTCGCATGCATCAATTAAGTTCTTCGAATTATATCCTTTTGGAAGAAGTAATAAAAAAAACAGGATTTGACGATTGAGAAGAAGTATGATCCAGTTTTTACTAATATTCTTTGATAACCGATATTATTAAAAACAATTTTTCATTAGAAAACAAAGCATCATCAATAAAAAAATGTTTAAATTAACATTTGAATCCGGTGTGCTAAAACCATGTTTCTTTATTACTGACAATTTATGTCTAATTATCTGTGTAGTTTAACAATGAATAGTTGGTAGTCACAACAGGAAACAATTTTATATGTATGCACTAGTAAATGTATTAAACGAGTTTCATAAAAAACAATGTTACAAAAAACGTCTTACAATACAATATTATTAATTAATTCAAATTAATTGCAAAGGTGCATATAAAGATTAAATGTCAATTAAAAAAATTATAAAGGCTACATGCTTTGATGAAATCAAAAAATTACGTATTACTTCGAAAGTAGATTTTTTATAATGTACAGTTTCTGTATTCTCGTGACTTCGTTCACTGTTTCTTTTTCGACGACTTCAGTACTTACCGTCAACGTATAATTAAAAAAAATAAAGTTGATAGAAGATGTAATCAAGAAAAGGTGTCTGGAGACATTCTTTATAAAGTAATATCTTTGGAAAAGATCTCGTTCGGTTTTAACTATAAGTATAAGTGATAAATTTGCGTATATTTGTGTGGTTCAACCTAGGTCCACCTCTGTCCAAGTCCATTTGTGCCATGCACGAAGGCGCATGCGTGATGCACACAGGCGCACGCCACAGCAATCAAGGAGCATGCATCTGAACAATTTGTCACATATATTAATACAAGCGACATCTGTTTCGATTCAAGATAAGCGGAGAACGTGTACAAAGGTGGCCGACTTTACACGGAATGACTATTATTTATTTATGCTTTGCAAATTTATTACATATAATATGAAATATCTTTCGCACGAACCGCCCGTGTCCCTTTCATTTTGATATTAAATTCGCAATAAAACATCTAGTGACATCAATGCAGATTGAAAGTGACTCAAGTTTGTTCATATAGAATATTTACTTTTTAGAATTTGACATAAATATTTTGTTATTAGTTTGTATGAAAATAACGAAGTACCTAAATCACTTGTACTGTTAATATCGGTGAATCGAACGCTCATTACAGGTATTCTATAAAAATATACTTTCTGATGAGACCAACTACGGTCGTCGTAAGGGTCTGGGTTAAAGTCAACGTTAATATAAAATATTGATTTTTTCAATAAAACATTTGAGATCTTATCCATCTAGAGATTCGATCCCGTGACTACGCAACCGAATAGAACGAAAGTCAAAGAGCTTTTGATAATCACCTACCAGAATTAATCATACAAAACGACTATTACAAAATAAATTAAAAAATAATTTGATGATTATTAAAGAAATTATAAAAGAACATTGCTGGAAATAAAACATAGTAAATTAAAACTAAGCCGGGGCTCTCCAAAATATGCCGAAGCTAATTGCTTTGTAGTTATAAAAAGTCTATATTGAAAAACTTCCGCAACAATTCTTTACAGGAATCCGGATTTAATGCAAATTATTCCATACTACTTGTAGAGAGTTTTATGCTGAAAAAATCATGCTCTGTCGAACGTAGCTGGTCGATTGGCGGTTGCCTAATTGCTCTATTGTGCAGAGGCGTCAATTTGTTGTGTTGGCTATCCATCGAATTGCTGACGCCACAATGTAGTTTCAATTGAAAATACAGGATTTGCCAATGAGTATCATCCACCCGAAAAATGGTGACATGGAGTGTGTTAATACATCTGCCAAACATATACTCTGTAAAATACGCCGGTCCCGTAGTCGACTAGTCAATGGTGTTGGACTAACGGTGTACATCCCCGAATACACATCTTCATGCATAGATTTTGTAATGGATTCATATCCAAAGATATGGATGTCTGAGATATTATGCAGTTGAGAGAGGGACTGTCTAACTACTAGTGCTTTTAAATCCATATCATTACATACTTACTCTCTCTGAGTGGAGTTTGTGCAACTCACTTGTAACTAGTTTTCGTTAAATAACTCTTTTAGAAATACTTGATTGCGAGAGTCTTTATGTGGGAACGAACATGTTTGTATTACTTTGTGCAAATTTGCCTGATAGTACTTTTTAATGAATTAAAATACTTCCTATAATAAATTACACAATAAATGGAATAACAAAGTTTTTAATTTTGGTTGTACATTTACCATGTATTTTATATAATACTAGTGAGTACCCGGCATGCGTTGCAATGCCACTGAAAGAAAGAAAGGGTTTGTGTTTTAATACTGCTTTTGGATTAGAGGTCTGCACAGGCCGAAATTTCATAGACTTCATCTTCAGGTCTGGCCCGACCCGAACCCAAGTTTCAATATCACACTTATTATAACACAATATTTTTATTTTTCGTCTGGTGCGTACACGAATAAATCAGAAGGCTTTTCCTAGATGTCGCTGTATGTACGTATTTGATTCTTTTTTTCAATTTTAGATTTTCAATTTTTTTTCTTCAGAAATCTTCACGGGTGTGTGCACAACAACTCACCGAAGTTTCATCGAAATCGTATGAATGGTAAAGGAACGCGTAAAGGACAAACAAACATTTTTATATAATATTTCCCGGCATGATCACAATAAGTCCTTCCTGAAAGTTTCGTCGCGATCGGTTGAGTAGTTTAGGAGCCTATAAGATCCTGACAAACCAACAAACAGACATTCATTTTTATACATATAGATTTCTCGGCATGATCACAATAAGTCCTTCCTGAAAGTTTCGTCGCGATCGGTTGAGTAGTTTAGGAGCCTATAAGATCCGGACAAACCAACAAACCAACAAACAGACATTCATTTTTATATATATAGACAAATATCTTAAATAAAACTCAATTGTAATTGTCATAATTACAAAATTGCTTTTGTTCCTCACAATTTGAATATACCTTTTATTTTTAAAGTATTCTGTACATGTTCTTGCATAATAAATAATATGGCAAAAAAAATCACAAAAGCTTATTTGTGAAGTCGTATTCCATTTCCGAATATCGACGGTGTTGGTAGACAACGCACAAGTGTTGGATAATTTGTATCTCCACGAGCGCAGCGCTTTTATTAACATCGAAAGCTTTTGCTGTGACAGAAAAAATGGTCCGTTGACACAATAGTTTTGAATAGCTTTTCAAAGTCAACAAATTTTGATATTTTTTTAGAATCAAATATATTCGTGTACTATTCAATACTACGTCAATATTTTTTTCTTTATGCATATCAAATTTATGTAATATTGTTTTTTTTTCCATGTCCCAATATGGAGCATATGGTCTCCTAATGGAGGTATCTTAACAGAATTTTTCTACGAAGACTGCTTGTTACTCAGTTGCTCAACCGCTCTTTTTTTCGAAGAGAGCAGGGATAGAAGGATAGGGCTATGACAGGACTAGTGGTTCGCTAATCACTCTCGCTACGCCCCGTGAGGACGGGATGGGTGGAAGGAAGGACTCAGACTACGAACAGAAATTCATAAATCGATTGAAAAGTCAATCTATGAAAACCGTCCGCACCGGAAATTGAACGCGAGACATCCGTAACCGTAGCCAGCGACGCTACCGACTGCGCCACGGACGCCGACAATATTATATTCTAACAATATAATATCCCCTGGCTTTTTCTACTCCATGGCGATGTTGGTGACGTCGTTGGCTACGGTTACGGATGTCTCGAGTTCAATTCCCGGTGCGAACAGTGACATTCATAAATGGATCTTTCAATCGATTTTTGGATTTCTATTCGCGACAAATAACGCAACACACTATATAATGTTTTCGATAAATATAGTTTTTACTCTCCCCTGAACCATTTCAATTTTGAGGGTCACATCAATTGGCCAAAACATCTTCGATATGTAAAGCATATTTATGACAATAATTGAGACAATATAATAAATATCGATTGAAAACAGATTATGCCTTAGAGTTGCGTGTAAATTATAATTGAGAACGTAATTGCTGCCAATCTAGTGATGTGTCAGCAACGAGTGACGTGCTAAAAAATTGCATGATGACGTCGCAATGTCGTAACTATGAGTTTTTAAGCAGGAACGTATGTTAAACAACCTTCAATCGTGCCGTCGACGAGCGTGCTAGTTGACGACGTAGGAATTCCACACCTAACGTCCCACCGGATACGAGCGCTTTGTTCTTACGTTCGCGGGGACCACTTGACACTGTACATCTACATCACAAATACCGGGCATATTTATGCGCCACGGTGTTGCAACTATGAATAAATCATTCCCGCCGTGCAGTAAAAAGTAGGACTCCGCGGGGAGACATTTTATTCCCCCACACTGTCGTAGGATTTTCATTTGAATTGTGTACATTTTGTATGAACTGATCAGTCACAACGGAAATGCATTATACAGTCATGATCGTCACGATACTGCACTCTCTCCAACAATAACAGTAATATGAATTTTCTCAAATGATTCCTCCATCTTAATAAACTCTTTTATACTTCACCATATGAAATCGTTGCTAACTTGTAGGTACTCAAAAATAAAAATGCTATGTTCTTCTGTCCACTTCCAACGATTTGATTAACGTTTATGAACTGTTCAATATTTTCATGTAACTTAATTTCGAGTGATTCAATTCGATTATTTTTTTGTTCTGCAATTTAGAGGCGAAAGGTTGGCAACGAATTTAAATTATAACTTGTATGAAAATTGTTACAATTCACAAAATCAGAATGTCAATTTATAAGTGATATAAAATGAAAGGAAATTCGTTAAATATAATTAGTAGTGTAGTTGTTGACGTTGTTTACTACGGTTACGGATGTCTCGGGTGTGTACGAACCGAATCGAATTGTGAATTTTCGTTCGTAAACATGAATTTCTGTGATTTATAAAATTCCTTTTCACCCATCCGACCCTAAAAATGGGACGTAACGAGAGCGATTACCTAACCACTACCCCTGTCTTAGCACTATCCTTCTATACCTACTCTCATCGAAAAAGAGAGGTTGAGAAACTGAGTAATAAGCGGTTCTCGTAGAAAAACTTTTTTTGAGATACCTTCATTAAGACGGCATATACTCCACATTGGAAACGGGTATGGTAAAAAAAACTGACATAATAAAATCTACAATTTTCTATTTTTTGTATTGAACATGAAACAATTCTGTTGACTTCAATATAATTATAAATCTAAGCTCTTCTACATCTCATCAACATATAAATATATTTCTATATTTTAATCATAATTTTCATGTAAAGAAGTTGAAAATTTTCACCAATTACCTAACTTAAATGTTTAAGCCTTATTCTGTTAAATTAAAAAATCGGAGCATTTACACTCCTTAGTTTATTAATTATTCAAAGATTAAACGCAAATACACTCGTAATCATATTTAATTAGAAGAAAATTCAATATTGATCAACAGGCATATTAATTATTCATGAAGCACGAATTACATTAGCCGTATTATAAATCTTCATTTTCAATTTTCAAAATTGGTAAATTTATGTTAATGATACATACCTCGCTTAGTATTTGAAAAATTGCAAATATATACAGCTAAGCGTACTGATTGAAGGTACACAGGAAAAATCCCAATTATCGAATGTGATAACAGGAAAATGCATAAACAAAATCCCAAGTCGCCGGTTGTAAGTTTTGTAAGTACGGTTTATTACTTGCCAAGGAATAATTTGAAATTCAAATGGGTCGGCAATTAGTGTGCTTTATTGTTTGCTTACTAGCGCTACTACCTGCTCGAGGGTTGGAAAAGCTCCACTCAGATACGACTAACATAATTGATACGGAAGAAAATAAAGGAAAATAACGGAAAAACGCTTCAGGCTTTACAGCAATACGAAGATACAGGCGTGTAATTATTTGTGAATATCATTAGTTGATTTAATTATCCGTATCTGGGCTATGCGAATAAATTTGTTTTAATAATACGAATATTAAAGTCTTTCTTAATAAGGTATTATAAAATATATATTTATTTTGCCAGTTTAATCTTTTCACCGAAGATATATTTTATTTTCTAGATTAGATTTATTTTTGTATTCATTTACTTTTTGTTAATTTCAAAAGAATTTTCTCAAGAAACCTAGATTTTCGAAATGTATTATTATATTTTTTTGTATAGTGGACCCCTGATCTAAGATTCTCACATTGATCGTTTTTTGAAGAACCATTTAAACATAGATGAATTTGTGGTCCACTGCACTAAAGTACACATCATTTATTTGTACAGTTACTAAAATTTAATATTTTACAAAATAATTTAATATTATGTCCAGTCTTCTTCCAAAGATTTATTTTTCTATTATACTTACCTATGTGTTACGTCTAATATGGCTGAAATTAATAAGAAAACGTGAAAAGAAGAACAGAGTGAGTTTTGATGATGATTTATTACTTTTTTTACAATCAGATTAGTCCCTCTGATAATAACGTATCCAAACAAAGTGAGAAACGACAAGAAAATTAAATTTTGAATTATTTTTTTCTCGTCACAAATTGGATGGATGCTGCTGCTACGAAACGTTAAACTTTCAAATGAATGAGAAAGTTTGGAGAAAAATCAAATTAAGTTAGAGAGTTACGTCTCCTCTCGAATACTTCTCTCAAAATTTAAAAGACTGTAAATTAAATAGTATAATCCCCGGAATAAATTTGCATTTCATCAAAAATTTCAATCTTTGATTTTAACTTGATTGAAAATTTTCATCTTTTAATTTCATTTAAAACTCTCTGCTGTATACCTATATTTATTTTCTAATCTCTTTTTCGCATGGTCTCGTTATTTTCTTGAAAATAAAAACACGTTATACATCAAACGATGAACACGTAATGATGCCAATTTGCTAAATAGATTGATAGTATTTTTTTCAAGACATTTCAAATTAAAAAAATATGTAAAATTGAATACAATAAACATTTTTCAACAGATCAGTTGTTTCATTAATCAAAAATTCTTTCTCAATGAGCGAACTAGTCCTGACTATGTTCCAAATTTATTCAATAAATACGATAAATTTTAAATATTTTGCTTTATTAATAGTTTGACTTTATATCAAGAATTAACAGTACCTGTAAAAAAGTCATATTCATGTAAAGTAAAGTGTTTATGATTTGATTTAATTTAAGACATCGACTGAGGGTGCTTGATGGAATTTCAATATCAAATTTGGATTATTGAGATTTTGTACATTTAGCTGCCTTTAGATTAAAAAAAGAAACTTCGACATTCGCAAATCACTTGCTAATGGAGAACCATACGTTTAATGCGGATGATGGGGTTAAACTGTTTATAAAAACATGGGGGATCATAAATTATTTTATCAAGAAATTTTGGAAATTAATAGAGCCCAGTTAAATTCCTTGCCAATCTTGAATGAGCAGCTGAACCTTCCTAATTCTCCGCTATTATATCCGATACGTTGAAACACCTAACAGATGTCACTAAATGTTGAATGATTGTATATATTTACCCATTCGTCGAATTACATCCCGTCAAAACCCACAATACTATTATAATTGTAAAATCACTGGTATTTCTAAAAGAAGTTGAAAAGCGGCAATTTAATATGGTGTTTACAAAATAAGGATTAGGGAAATTCCCGAAATTTTAACTCAGGTATCAGTGTGGCTCTCAGACGTATAATATCTTACCTCTTAAATAATATTTGTCGCATTTGTATCTTCTATATAAACGTTGGACACTGTTTATTGTCTCTCAGTTCGAGTCCATCCGTGTGCTCGAATGCCTGAAGATGCCGAAAGGCGAAACCCGGGTCGTTAGTGACAAAATACATGGAAGTGTACAAAATCTCAATAATCCAAAGTTTATGATTTGGCTTGAAATTTTTTATCACCTTTCCCATTACATTTTTATAACCGTTTCTGTTCCTTATCTAACAATAAATTTCATTAGCTGATTTTTGCGTAGCCTTTTGTAAAGCACTGGGGCAGCTTAACTAAGCAAGATGGACTAAATATTATTTATAAATGACAGTACTCTGTATAAACTCTCAACGGTAGATTTTAAAGATAACAAATAATGATCTAGAAACCTTGTTTTCTCATCTATTTGTAAGATTATGTTATCAAATGTATGAACATCTCATTTGCTAGAGCCAACTGATTAATTGTTTTATAACTAGCCTACCAAACAATACGTTCGCACATTCGGTTTAACTCCACCAAACCTTGCACACTAGAAAAGATATTTTTACGCGAATGAACAGATTCGCAAATTTTGTTCTGGGCATTTTGAGATGTAGCGACCGTTTAAGGTCAAAGATTGCAATCTTCGAGAAGAGCTTTTGCCGTAGAAATTCAATTTTACATTGCAGCGGCTTTACTGTCAGCAAATATGATTAAGGATATTTTCTTGGTACTGCGTAGAAAGATTGCAACTATTGCTTTCTTTTTTGAGCAATTTGAATTTGTAAAAGCTTATCATTTTAGTTTTAAAGTAGTCTACTTTATTTTATACTGCAGTAGATCATATTTTATACGCAATTCTCCACAATATACTTTCAGATTTATTTCTCAGTGACAATTCAAAAAGTTTAAATATGTTATCGTACTATTATTATTGAAGTTAATACTTTAATTCATATACAATTCAAGTAAATGACTTCATTTTTTAAATATTTAATAATTGATTGTTATAAAACATGCTAGAACAAAAAGAAAAAAATACAGTACAAAATTTTTATTTATTTTTACCATGTCCGCTCCTAATAGAGGTATGTATTTATCTCATCAAAAGTTCTATATGTATTCTTCATACTATTAATTGAAAGCAATTAACCATTTTATAGTATTCAAATATCAGATTCTCTTAAGTAGATGGTGAGAAAGTTTCTACTGCATAAGATAGAATGAAAAAAAGTATGAACACCACTTGTAAATATCTTCAGTATCAAGATCGTTCTTGTAATTTAGTTTTATACTTTCCTTAGACGAGTAAAACTATCAGATTAAGTGGCGAATGTTCCTTAAATTTGAATTTACTTTTATACGGGTTACGTGATACAAGCACCGTATCGGTAGGTGTAGAATAATTTCTTATCTAACGACGCCGCGTCGCGTCTCAGCGTCGAATATGTTTGGCGTCGCCGTCAGATATTTATTAACAAGTTCAGGCTGACACTGCACTCTGTAAAATGGTATCGCAAAGAGCCAACCGTATCACGAAACGGTGTTCCTGCATTTGGACATTTTTCAGGTTGATTCATAATAATGTAGCGCTCATACACCTCTTCAGTGGTGTTTCAACTAAATGCAATTTAAAGACAGTTATTACGGTTTAATATCTCAAAAAATATTCGTACTAATGTATCTGCAGATTTTCCAAGATGGTAGTATCAATATAATTATATTAAATAGATTACGGTTTAAAGAAAAAATATAGATATTACATTTCGTTGCGTTCGCTACATTAAAACTGACGCTCACTGACTGACGGTTGACGTTTGAAGTGGATTCAACTACCCGTCGGTACATTTGAACTCTTTGGATTTTATAAAGACTTTAAACAATTTCGCAAACAAAAATCAATAAGACAAAATTGAATAACTAAGCCACAGATCAATACTTCTTAAAATCACTTTTTGTCTTAGATTGCTTATTACCGGTATTTTAAATAATGGTATTTGTAAATTAATATGAATAGGAGTGGAAGGCAGTTCGTTTGCAATTGGCAGAACATACTGAGTCTGAAAAGTCTTCTCGAAGAGTCGAAACACGTGTCACATTTAGTAACACTACCAGTGTCAGTTTTCATCCATCCATGAGCAAATCAATGTTCAAAAGTATAAACTCAACTACAGAATAATATTGCAAACATTTTTTACTTGACGACTAAGAATTAACCATAACTGTCGTGGAATTTAAGGATATTTTGACTGTTAAATGTCCAAAATATAATTTTATTTCATAGCTTTATCAATAACTCTAAACGATTTTATACCACACGATGAATTTGATGCCCTGAACTAATCGTGCTATTTTTTTATCAATACAAAAGAAGATAACAGCTGTATACGTTTCAAATCAAACAGAACATCAAATAAACATTTTAATTTAAGATTTCAAGAAGCCATCACAGTGGATAAAGCTTATGTAGGTCGATTGTGTACATGATGCGTGAGATGGTATACTTTTAAAGAAAACTTCGATAAAGTCATTTTGATGTTCTCAAAAAACTTATATCTACGACAGTCCACATACGTTTCAGTTCTAAACTATTTCTTTGATTTGACAGTTGGTACCAAGAAAAGGGAGGTTTTTATTATGAAAAAGCTCGGACGTTACTGGTGTGAATTATGTACACGAATGTGTGTGTCTGTACGGTCACATTCGCTTACGTCTACGTGATTCACTCGTAAGATAAACAAACCGTCTGGCCGATCCACTTTTTTGTAAAAGAAATGTCACCCCTCGTGCTTCGTGCGCCGGATGCCGTAATGGATGTCCGTAAGACGGTGCTTGCTTATTTGGTATTACTGAAATATTGACTACATATATCGAGAAAAATTTCATTATTATTTTGATAAATTCTCTATTTAATTTTCAAAACTCAATATTTATGCTTTTGATGAATAAGAATCTACCATTGTTTTTTTCGATTGTTTTAAGGTATCAAAAATATATTTCCAGAACCCAACATTTTTTTCCAAATTTAATGGAAAATAACATTTTTCTCGTCAAGTCCTATTTCCATTAGAAAATCTGTTAAAATAAAATGGAATAATTACTCATAATATCGATGGTGTTTCGGCCTATTGGTGTAACCCTCAAAATTTAAATTGTTCATGAGAGAGTAAAAACTGTTTTTGTAAAAAAAATTATATGGTGAGTTGCGTAAGATTTTTTTTTCATGTCCGCTCCCAATGTGGAGCATATGGTCTCCTAATGGAGGTATCTCAACAGAATTTTTCTACGAGAACTGCTTGTTACTCAGTTGCTCAATCTCTCTTTTTTCGAAGAGAGTAGGTATAGAAGGATAGCGCTAGGACAGGACTAGTGGTTAGATAATCGCTCTCACTACGAGTCGTGGGAATGGGATGGGTGGGAGGGAGTACTCAAACTACGAACAGAGATCCATAAATCGATTGAAAGGTCAATCTATGAAAACCGTCCACACCGGGAATTGAACCCGAGACATCCGTAAACGTAGCCAGCGACTGAAATGCTATCTTGTAAAATCTCTTGTTTTTCTAAGTTACAGCATTTGGCCGAAATCTGCTCTGTTGTCTTTAAAATGAGATCCAATCATTACCTCATTTTCGTATTTATTTAGGGTTACATTAATTGGTCAAAACACATTCGATATCTAATATTTATAATATGACATATGACCGAAAAAAATATGGTTTTTATAGCTATACCTAATATATAAGCGTAATATGCGTTTGATAGCACTATTAACAAAGTTTTACTTTTCCTAATGAAAGGTTTGCAAAAAAAATAATTCTCAAGATCAATACTAGTTTTACTTACTAAGCAGTTAACTCTTTTTAACTTATTTAACAAAACTGTTTCAATATTTGTTTCTCCGCATTTAACTCTTTCACGAAATCTTATACACACTAAATTTTAAATATAACAATATAATTTTCCAACACATGAATGAAAAAGTAAACTGTTGAATAAAACAAAAAAAACAATGGGTTTTTTTAGCTGAAACTGCAGTTTTGACCACACTACTTTGCAGGTAAGACAGCAGGCGGGATAAACAGAAAGTAAGTGATCAGGAAGGGAATAACATCCCACCAGGTGTTCTGACTAAATTAATGTGAATCGTTAAGCTAAATCTTTTGACAGAAATCCCAATTGATGATAATAATAAATCACTTAATTGTACATGGCGTCTAGATGTTAATAATAAACAGTTTTTTAAATTATCTGCTATGTAAATTATCGGCAATACGGGATGATGAATTTAGATTTACGAAGAATAATATAATTACAGCTGTGTAAGAACAGTGATAGAGAACATTGTAATATTTATATTTTTTTGTAATAAATATGTCACTGAGTTTTAACAAACTGGGTGGGCCAACTGAGAGAATGATCTTCAGATATGACGTAACCGATCACAAAAAAACAACTTATATAACTATTATCAATACATACACAAACGAACAAATACAATATATACATACTTGAAACAATCAAAGTACGGCAATTAAATTGGTTATTTAAATCCAGTAGAGCTTTTTTAATGTAAATTATCTTTGAAGAAACGTCTGTTTTTTTAGATATTTTTTTACTTGAAAACGAATAGCTGATTTAAATGGCTTGGCGAAATAAGATGCAACTCGAGTGTATTTTGCATGCGGGTTGCACGGACTCGCGTCCATGTTGGAGATAATTTTCTCTTTACGGTTAGGTTGTTACGATAAATTTGTTGGCAAGTCCACCGGCCGCGGTTTTGTTTTAATAGCTTTATTCCAGGGCCGCGCTGGTAATAAAACCCTAGTGCTTTGTTAACACGATGGATATGAAAGCCACTCATAGTCATCTTAAATTTAATCTTTATTTATTTTATATGTATCCCATGCTCTATAATCACTATATTAACGAATATACTTTACTCGTACACGATTAATCGATGGTCAGTTTCAAACACCTCAACTTTATAAATCCACGTACGTAATAAAGGTTTTGGTAGTCCTGACAAAGCTCAATATCAAATGTCAACTATTTTTATTAAAAACTAAATATTTTGGATACCGGCGCTAGCGATTCATTTATGTTCTACTCGAGTCGATCTCGAATGTACTCTCTGTAACTATCATTGAATTTATTTCAGTTGATTAAAAATATCAGTCACATTAACTGCAATACCAGGATTGTTTAATAAATGATTTTAAAAATTATGAATTAATCTACTGGAGATATTTATGTGTAGTGCTTCTCTAAATATATAATTGCAAAAAAAGTAACCATCTAATTGTTTTTTTATAAAAACATATGACGGATATAAATCATCATGCATTGGAAACATCTATATTTATTAAAAAAGGGTTTTAAGGGAAAATTTTTCTTTATTTAACGACGATTTATAATGCAAATAAATCAGATAATAATAAATCTACTGCTGTCTTATATAAAGCAAATAATTGAATACTGGAGATTTAAGACTAAGGCACGCTCATTGTTAAAATCGATATTGAGCAGGAAGCAGATTCAATTGTTCGCACTCAGCCCTGAGCGTAATTCCCAGACAAGGTCCGCAGGTAGAATGTTACTCTGTTCGTTCGCCGGAACAGGAAGGACGCCTTTTTGTTAGCGACTTTGCGACGGAGACTTGACGTCGTGGCGTCGCCTGACAGAGCGCCGCGACGGCAAAAAGGAACCGAAGATTCCAGAGATCGCACTTTATTGTTGTCCCCCATCTTTCATCTTTTATTTTATTGTCGAAAAAATAATGCTTAACAAAAGACCTATTGTTTAGATATTGCATTGTTGGCGGACATTTCAGTTACCGAGCAATACGGTGCGTATGATGGTGTAATATGTCTTTTAATTTTTTCACTTTTTATCATTCTTTACAGCAAGATATCAAGTGTGGATATTTTATTCATATTTTCAATTATCAGTTTATTTTTATTACCTGTCTGTTGATGGAATGCAATACCTACTATGTTTAAATGAACCTTGATTTAAAATGAGCTAATTTGGGACAACATATTTATTGTTGAAGAGATTTTCAGTACATGAACCATTGTTTTTTTGTTATACTATTAATTCTCGTCTTCGACATTAAAAAAAAAAGGTGAATAGTTACTTAGCAATTGAGGACATCAATACATTTCGACAGGTTTTCAAAAATCAATTAAAAAAACGGTGCTAGTTAATTTTCTCATTTGATAATTGAAACCATTTTACGTGAACTAATTTCTGACAGAGATGCCAAATAGATTAAGCACACGCCACTATATACTTATCAATTATACTTAGCAGAACTCCAATCTATATAATCATTTCAAGAAAAATACATTTAACTTTTCAGTTACAAGAAAAATGAATCATAAAAACATTATTTTACTTGTTTATGTTTTGCAATCACTTCTATATTTGTTGAGTAAATATGATATATTACAATGTAACAACATGTCCCATAAGATATACCACATTTTTTATTAAAGGTCAGAACTGTGTTCGCATAGCAAGTGAACATTTTTAGCCGTATAGCAAAATCAGACTTTATTTACAAAATAAAAAAAAATGAGAAATGTATGTGTGTCATGTTTTCATTTTTTTCTTTCCATGATTACTAGTTTCACTTTTTCGAAAAAGTAATAATGTTTAGATAATATGTTATATTTAACAAGAAATATTTTTTTAAAAATATCAACTTGAATCTAAATTCTTCGTTAAAAGATATATTTGCTAAAGTTATGCACACTTTTTAGTTGTTTTTTTAAAACTTGTAAATGGAACAACCCATATACGACTTGAATTGATTATTTAAGTGGATATAAATAAGGGAAGTATAAATTAATGATTTTTTCATTCGCAATGTGAGTTACGTTTAAAGCAGATTTTGATCATATTATGAAATTGTGGAATATTTAAGGTAAGTGTTTTTTATTGTATAAAATAGGATTATGACTATACTGGATGCAGACTTGGAATGAATTAAAAAAAATGTTTTCATTGATAATATTTATTTAAGAGAATGGTAGTGAAAAGTTACATTGATATCAAAATTATGTGAAAAAAAAACGAATCCATATCGACTTCAATTCATATAGGATTGCAATGAACTTAGCAAGTAAAAAATTTCAATTACAAACAAATAAGTAATACACAATCAAAAAAATATGATTTTTTTTAAGACGTATTATCAAAGTTTGGTTTAAGATATGTAATATTTTTTCGATACAATTCAAGCCATCACAATAGTAAATTGACGGTTGGATATTGCGACAAAAATTAAAGTCAATAGTTCAATAAAATTCCTTCGATCCTTCTATTTTCCCGCAACGTATAACAAAAATGTTTAATACGCTACAAAGAAAAATAGTTAAGGGTCGCGCAAACTGTATTAACGCTTTACCTCAATAAAATTTGCTCCTGGCACCGCCTGTTCTGACAGTAAATTGAGAATAACTAGTGTGCTTTAACTGTCGCAAATCCCACTCTGAATCCTGTTGCTCAAGGCTATTATTGCCGTATCTTTATTCTTTGATATGGACGCTATAATAAAAAGCAATAATGAAAAAATATTATATAAATTTTGATGTGTATCGTGTTTTTAATACTTTTCAAGTACAAACAATCTAATAATGTTGGCCTCTGTGGTCTAGTGGTAAGAGCTTAGCCCTAGCGTTCATGTGGGTCCTAGTTTAAGTTCCAGCAAGGTCAATATCATATTTAGATTATTTTAATTTTAATTTTTATTCATTGAGTTATCTCGTATGTTTTTCCAACTATAATGTCAGATATGTATTTTTTTTCAATTTAAAATTTATTTAACTATTGTTGAACCATTGACTGACTGCTTCTGATAAAAATCTTGTTGAAAAAATGTCACTGCTATTGAAATAATATACTAAAGAATTTTTAAGATTGTTGTGGCCGACAACAATTGTCGACCACTGTGCTCTAAGAGCTTTATTTACCCTAATGATCAGATGGGTCTCGGCTCACATCCCGGTAAGTTCAATATAATTTACGACTTTTTTCAATTCGAATTTGGGATCTTGGACATGGGTTATGTAATATTTCTCATCAAGCTTATCTCGTGTGATTGAATATCAAAAGGTGCCCCATTGGCAATTATCTTCAGTAGTGCCAAATATAGTTTTTTTTATCTTCAGTATGAAATTACATACATATTATATATAACCACCCCCACCGAATAATATGAAATACATAACTTTTATAATTTAACACACCGACTGAGGGTGCTTGATGGAATTTCAATATCAATATTTACATAACTTTTAACTATAGATTTTTATTTAGAAATAACCTTTGATGAAATGAAAATAAATGCAAGGATATATTATATTATATTTGATTCAATCAAATTTTGAACGCCACTTGCCTGACGAAGCATCCTTTTCGGTCTAATGAACACTCCAGAATATGGTCACTTCACACTAAACCATGTCGTTAAACTTCTCCTCGTTCTGTTATTAAATTTTACATAGCACCTGCCTGTTTGGGATCTCAAATGAAGGCTTTAAGCTCGATTGTAATGGGTATGAGACGGTAATTTCACTCGTCAAATTGTTCAAAATTACTATTCAAGAAAGACTGTGAACATAACTTTAACCAAATATGTTAAAACTACAAACATAATACATTGATAATTTATATGATTTGGGTCATACAAAAGGAGCAAAGTTTTCAAGATGTTTAAATAGCAAAATGCATTCACTCAAACAAAAATATTTACTATAATATAATTTTTATGATTTTAAAATACATAATTTGTGTAACTATGTTTATGGTCTTTAATAATAGTTTTCAACAGAATAGTACGATTATTAATTTTATTCATACAATATGAAAATGACAAAGTCATTTATTATTTTAAATATATGAAGGAAATATGGAATCTTTTTCAAAAAGGTTTTAAGTAATTTTTTCATGAGACTTTTATGTTATATATCAATGTACGAATATCATTTTGTAATATATTATACATATTGTATTAGAAAAGCGTATATTTATTTAGATTTCATGCTTAATTTTTACTAACTTATAACAGAGATCTTGAAAAATCTCTTAATCACATAAATTTTCAAAACTTAAGACTAACATTTAATTGATAGAAATTCATTTCAATAAGGTAAAATAACAAATGGGTAAATTTTTTATTCTAAAACTATTATTACTTGTATTATTACCAATCCACAATAATTGTCACTTATGTCTGACAACTTGTCACAATTCTGAAAAATTAAATAACTTGATTTCTTAACTTTATAATATTAAATTTACCAATTAAAATTAATAATAAAAGTGAGTATGCCTTTGTAGAATATAAAACAGTGAAGTGGGATATTCAAAAAAATGAGAATAATAATAAGGAATTATGTGCACCCGATAAAATATTATCGTAAGAAAATGTTTATTACGGCAATATCGTTTTATTACAAGAGACACGAACGACATTTTCAGTTTTCGATGACTGAATGCTACTTTGCAAGACAATAAAATTGGTATAATTTTTTATTCTAGTCAATAATTCATATTCAATGATTCGTACAATTATTATCGATGTTTCTTTATTAAATGTTAAACGTAATTTATTTTCTAACGATAATTTAATACATAGCTACAACTATCCTATAGTAGAAAAGCTCTATAAATGGGTAAAAAGTGGTATTTGTGTTGCTTAGTGGAATATAATATACATTTACTGTTTGTTTATTATAAACAAAAATAGCGTTTTTAAGCTGTATTTTTATATTAACAATTATTGTTAGTCGATGACAACGTAGATAAAAATGGCTTTCTTTTCTATTGTATATTCTTTCAACCATTAGGTATATGTTAAGAAGTATAAATAACCATTAATTTTTTCAGTACCCGAAAAATGTCTCAACAGAATTATTATAAATGATATCGACGGACAATTCTTAGTGGAAACCATTACATTTATATAATAACTTGTAATGTGTTAACACTTTTATGGTGTTAACACCGAATGACTCAAACTGATCTGTGATCAGCTTTCTAGGACGTTCTGTTTTAATTATAAGTTAAGTAAATTTATTATTGATTAACCAAGGTTAACTTTTAACGTGTTAATTGTCAATTCTTGTTGGAAATGCAATATATTAAAAAAATAAAATACTTTTTTTTAATACTTTCAAATTTTTATAATGATGAGGACCGGTTTCATTCATTGCGTGCATCATCATTTGATAATTCTCACGATGAGAAAAACGCTCCTGTCTATTATAAAAATGTGGAAATAGAACAAAAAAAGATATGTTTTATTTTTAATATGACCAGTTTCGCTTGGCGAGTGAGCATTTTCACAGATCAGTATATATTATAAAATCAAATATGTTTAACTTATTTAATATATCATCGTTTTTCTTCAAGAAGACACTAACTGAATAATACTAGTTTTGAGTAATTGGACTTTGACGTTTGTGAAATGTTTAAAATGCTATATGTACCTTTTTCATTTTGTTTGTTTATACAAAACTGTTTTTAAGTAAAAATGTAATTTATAAAAATAAGTATTTCTTTTCATACGGTAGAGTTTTAAAAAAGGAACATTTTGGTATAACTAACTCATTATGTATTTTTTTAAATTTAGTGTTTTCTTCCAACACTGCGACAATATTATGTTCACATCCAATATGGAGTATATAGACTACCAATGAAGCATATCAACAAAAGTTGTTTTACGAAAAATTGTTGCTATTGTGTTGCTCAACTACTCTATCTTGGGAAGGAGTAAAGACAGAATGGTATCGCTAGGAGAGAACAATTAATTATTTAATCCCCTCCTGGGTGAAAGGGATCATAAACAACCATGCATTTGAAAAGAAATCCATAAAACGATACGTTAACATCTCAATTACGTTTTTGTAGCTAACTTTAATATAAATTAAAGTCGATAAAATAAATGTTATATATAATGTCGAGACTTAACAACATAGCACTCAGTTATCGTAGCCCGTCCAATATAAATAATAGCCATACATCAGAACGGCTTTCAACGCGTTAGACAAACTGTAGTAGTCCCAAGTCGCTTATATATTTATGCATTATAAATATTTAGCCTGATGATGATGATGATAAAATTAATTACACGCACAGCTAGAAGCGTGTTTATTTAAATATTCAAACAAAATGAAATTGTTATCTGAGATAATGAAGTGTTGAAAATTTATCAGGGTAAACACACATTAAGTGTAGTGGTCGTGTCAGCTTGATTTTAGTAGAGAAAAATATGTCACAGATTTATGAAGTATTATATTAATCTTATATGTTTGAAAATGCAACGTCAGCTTTTATGGTCTATGCAGAGATGGCAAATACGTGGCACGCGAAAAAAATTCAACGACACGCCAAAAGAATATTTCTTTTACTTTTCTATATAAAAGTTTATAGCGGAAACAATAATCAATGTGAAATCATTTTGATATATGATATATAAAACAATGCAGTAAAAATCAATTTTGATTACAGAGAACTGAAGTCGGTATTGTTGCCCCATTAAAATGTTCCCCGAGAAAACACAAAACCTACCAGTTATGGAATATGTTAACATCTTGGTCCATAGTTTATGGTTTTATTATGCATGGAGGTAAAAGTAGTTGTGCTTTGAAATAGTTGTATCTCTAACATCTTCTATTAAGTTTTTCTTTTTATATCAAACTTCACAAAAAATACAGTTGGTTTATCAATATACATACTATATATTACCACAAAGCAATAACCAAATCAAACTTTCAATATTTCCAGTATCAGTTTATAATAAATTATAATTTATGTAAATATTTTCTAGTGTATCAAGTTTCAGTTAACAAACTTTTAAATTTATTTACAATATAAATAACTTATAGTACTTATAAATTTAATCTTCTCTTACTTTAAGATTTCTAATCTCTTGAAAATCGATATCAACATCTCAATATATAGCTTCAAACTTTCATAAATATTAATTATTCAACAAAATTAATTTTCATCTCAGACTTATTAACACTTTAAGGCGTGTTAACACATAGGCCACTCATGAATTGCTTTAATTAACCGTTAAAAGGCAGTCATAATATTACTTTAACACACATCGATAAGAAAATCACATAGCACGTTGATTTACAATAAAGTTATAACGAACCTTTAAGTTGTTCAAGCCAGATATAAATAATGTTCTAATTAAAATTTTATGTTAACAGTAAACAAAAGAGTTAGCAGGTATTTCTTAATTGTAGCATTTAATTATTTAAAGCAGAGGAGATTGATAAGAGTATAACGACTAGTGTTGCCAACGTCACAAATAATAAATCGAGCTTTGTACAGATAACTTTTATACGTACTTGTCCTCCATTATATTTTTTCCTATTTTGGTGTGAATTCGAGTTGTGTCTTATAATGTACGGTGTCTTACAATTGCCGTCAAAAAATGGCATGAGACGTCAGAGAGCAAACTCTTTCCTATAAGACTGCAATACTCTTATAAGAAATGGTATATTACTTATTTCCTTGAGAGCACATACGATGATTCTTTAAAGGGATATGTTTCCAAGTCGTTATTATAATTGTATGATTAATTTTAACCGGACACTGAATCTCACGAAGTTCACGACAGTGATACTATACGGTGATGGTCAGATTGTTGTATGCCTTTTATGGTTTTATTATATTTGAAGATATATGTAAATTAAAGTATAATGAATCCATCATCCGTATAAATGTGTAGGGAGTTAATCAAGACGAATGGCAACCATAGACACGATGTATTAGTTATCTTAAAATTTCCATGGTCTGTCATTGCGGCAATATTGGAAAGGTTATATGTTATTCAATTTTTTATTTGAAAATGCATGATGCTGTCAAGGGCTGTCAAGTTTTTCATCCATAATAATCATTACAATAGTATATTGACATAAATATATAACAAATTTTATTTGTCAAAACAAATAATTAGTTCTCAGTTTGTAAAATTGTATGATACTTAAATAAATTAGACAAACTGTCCTCAAATGAAAAAATATACTAACAAGACTTTCGTCAAAATTTTGATTTTTTTACGTGACTCCTTTGCCCACTTGTCTTCAATTACGTTAATAAATTATTTTTATTGTTCTTATTACGAAACATAAAATCGTCTGATAAAAGTCGAAATATGGTAATATATTAGATTAGATGTTGGCAACACTGATTCAAAGCAATGCGTTATTTGCAAGTGTCTGCTAATCGCATGTCAAAGTTAATTACGCATAATTGTTCGATCACGCACCTTAATTTGTGTACTCGAGTGTGTGTTTATTGCAATTCACACTGCATGCCGCCCGCCATTGTAATAACTCAAAGGTGTAGCTACAACTAACTGCTCTTACCTGTAAACAACAAGAGAAACACAATGTTAATAAATTGTTTCTAGAAGAATATACTCGATAAGTTTCAAGAAGTATTTGCACGTATCTGAAGTTTCACGTATTATATACTATATTATATTTATTTGTATATCTTTTGTAACCATGTTCGTTCTCAATGCGGAGCATATGGACTCCTAGCAGAGCTTATCTTAACACAAGTCGTTCTTCGACAACTGCTTGTTACTCAGTCGTTCATCCTTTCTTTTTTGGAGAGAGTAAAGATATAAGAATAACGCTAGGACAGGTATAATGTTTGGATAATCGCTCTCGCTACACTTAGTTTTTAGAATCGTATGCGTGGAAGAGAATTTAGGTTGAGAATATTTTGGTAGCAATTATAGATAAAAAAATATATATTTTAACTTAGGAATAAAGAAAAAAGAAATATGTAAATTGCATAAGTAATTGTCAAAGCTCGTTTATAGTAATAATCACTTTAAAGGTGTTAACTGTCAATTCTTGGTGGAAAGGCATTATATTTTAAAAAATAAAACACAATTTTTTTTTACTACTTCCGCATGTTTATAATGATCAGGACCATCAGTTGATAATACTCGTGATGAGAAAAACCGCTCCAGATCATCATAAACATGTGGAAGTAGTACAAACAAATTGTGTTTTATATAGATTTAAAAAATGAGGTTCTATATTGTTACAATTGACTTTTTATTAAAACAGCTTCCCGAATACAGAAAATATTCCTTAATTTCAACTATTAGCTTTTCGGGTTTAGTTTACTCTACTAGTATTAATAGCAGTAAAGTCTAAATATTTTCTTTATACATAAAATTATTCTTTACATATACTTTGAAATAGCAGTAATTTTACATAATAATTACAGAAATAGTTTTCAATAACTTAACAAAGCATTTACCTGAGCGTTAGTGAGTTCTTATTTTAAGTATACTCGGGAGAATATAAAATTATTATCTCTTTGAACTTGGCGACGTTAGGGTTATTATGATACCATAATTAACATACGCTTTATGACACGACCTTTTTAAGGTTTTCTTCTGGTCTGTCTGTGAAAATTGATACAATTTTAAAATAATCACTGAGGGAAAGTTATTAGTTCAAATTGTATCAGACGATCAGTGGTAGAATCTTATTATATTAAATTTAATAAACATTAGAGGCCTTTTTAGGCTGGTCGAAATGTCAGTATTTATTTTGGTTTACTTTTGACTTTGTAACTCTGACAGGACTTTACCCTGATGACTATTTCAAAAACAACCAGGGTTTTTTATCTTTCTCAATTTTTTTCCAATGAATATTTTTTTTGTGAGTTATTTTTTCAAGCGACATCTTCCAATCCTACATAATTGTGGATTTTAACCCTTCCGTTCTCTTGGTGTAACAATGCGTTTCTTCGGCCTATAGACCACAAAAAAATTTTGTGAAATAGAACATACAAAAATTGAAAAATTTGCTATTTGTAAATAAAATAGTTCTACACATAGATAAAAATTAAAAATACATTATAGTTAACGTCTTTTTTGTATAAATTAATCATAATTTGAAAACCTCGTCAATTTTACCATCGAAAAATGTAAAATTATAGTATAGTATTAAGTATAGTATAATAATAATTAGAAGAGTATAGTAACAGTTCGAGATGCATGACGTACCGTATGCAACCGCTTTTTTTTCAAACAGCACCGAGATACGTCTCGAGTCTTGTTCTGCTATGAAAAATTTCGATATATTGATTGAATTGGCATTTTCTTGGTAAAATTATAATAGGATAAAATAACAAAGTATTTAGTTCTACAAATTTTTTATTAAGTAGTTGATAGCTATCTCGGCTTTACATCATCGTCATAACTATACTAAAACTTATTTTTGATTAGCTATATATCTATCTCTATCTCTTCTAAACAGTATATATAGCTAAGCAAACATAAGTTTAAGTATAGTTCTGACGATGGCGTAAAGCCGAAATAGCTATCAACTACCTAATAAAAAATTTGTAGAACTAAATACTTTGTTATTTTATCCTATTAAAAAATTCGATTCTTGCGTATTTCGATAATTTCGCATAGTTCGATATGTATTTCAGGTTTGACACACTAAATATGACGTAAAATAATTACCTTATACTGCATAAACCCATATTTCACTTTATAAATGCGTTTATATGACAAAACTCAGACTGACGAAATGTGACTGCATGAGATCAGAAGGATTTTGCATAAAAACGTGAATGTTAAGATCAACCACGAATATATTATGTAATAATGTATATTTACAGTAAGAAATATTTTGTATAGCTTACTTCCGTTTAGCACTTCCATTATAATTCAATGCATTTGAATTAAGTGTTGAACATTTTTTGACTTGGTATCTGTTATTGGGTGTTAGTTATATAATAACTCAACGAATATTTCACGCTAGTTACTACAAGATGACTGTACATAGCTGTAAAATTATTTTAATTCATTTTCGTTTTTACTGTAGAAAATTAGGAAGTGTTCCACTTCAACCAGGTGTAAATCTGGTGTCCTGTACGACCTTCCAGTAGAGCACACGCCGTATAACTTTATACTCCAGTTCTGACTCTATGATTTAGGATCACGTGATCCATACCTACCTACTAATACATTGACACGCTCTGTGTAGTATACAGAAAGCTTATCAGTGTAGTAAAAAGTGCAAAGTTTTACTCTAATAGCCATAGAGTTTCTTGGCGGAAATAAGCGATGAACACATGTTATGGCCGGAAGCAAAGCTATTGGCGAGTGACAGGAAAACGCAGCGTTGTGATCACATGCTCCATATAGGGAGCGAATACTGCCAAAGAAGAGTAATATAAACATTTCTAGAAAAGGTATGATGGTGATATAAGAATTCTGACAAGCTCCTCTTTCATGGAACAACTTTTATGGCTACTTTAATTGTCGCCAACTTTGAATCGAGCCAACATTAACGTCGTGAAATATTAACGCCATAACTAGAGAGCTTGGTAATTTATAGTTCGCTGTCTTGCGGCAGTGAATACAAAAGACTTCGTGTTATTATAATAATGTGCACATAATAGAGATATACAGCTTATTTTACTATGACAATATCAAACAGTGGTGTAGTAATATAATTAAAGATATATTTATAATATATTATTTACTAATTTAAATTTGAATTATTGAGATTTTGTACAATTCCATATATTTTGTCACTAACGACCCGGGTTTCGCCTTGCGGCATCTTCAGGCATTCGAGCGCACGAATGGACTCGATTCTGACCCAATTCTGGACGAACAGCTGAACCTTCCAAACTCTCCGCTGCTGTATCCTATACGTTGAAACACCTAACAGATGTCACTAAATGTGGAATGATTGTATCCTTTCGTCGAATTGCATCCCGTCGAAACCCACAATGCTATTATTATAATTGTAAAATCACTGGTAATTCTAATAGTAATTGGAAAGCGGCAATTCGCCACTCTGTTAATGTGTTGTATACAAAATAAGGATTAAGGCGATTCTCGAAATGTTAACTCAGGTATCAGCGTGGATCCTAGACGTATAATATTTTATCTTGTAAATAATATTTGTCGTAGTTGTATCTTCTATATAAACGTTAGACACTGTTTACTGTCTGTCAGTTCGAGTCCATTCGTGCGCTCGAATGCCTGAAGATGCCGAAAGGCGAAACCCGGGTCGTTAGTGACAAAATACATGGAGGTGTACAAAAACTCAAAAATTCAAATTTGATATTGAAATTCCATCAAGCAGTCGATGTCTTAAATTATATTATTTACTGATTCATAACTAAACAATAAAATAAATAAAATAATGTTTTACAATTTTCATTTGAATTACGTCATAATGTGATCGGGATAAAAAATATTTTTGAATGATATCAATTATCTATAACTAAGTCAGTACTTGTGTTTTATAGTTTGTTTGTATAATCTTAACAGTAAGTAAGTTAATAGTGCATTATTGTCAAAATATATATGATCTGTGATCGCGTATTTGTCACGGACTAATGATTATGTTAGTAAAATAATATTTGACAAATTAGTGTCGAAATAGTTGCTCTGTATTTTTAAACTTGAATGAATCATATAAACATTTTAATCTTTGATTATATAACTATAGTCTTTTTATGGTTGTTAAATAAAAATATTTCACTTTATGGTATCACTGATAGTTTTTGGTACTTTTAAAGAAAAACCATCGTTTAGGTATTTAACTATTTTTCGCTCAGGATTATAAAGGTGAAATAAAAATACTGATTGAAAAAATAAAATAAGTTTCAAAAGTTACTTGCCTTTCGTGACTGAGTAGTCCTCGTATCCTTTTTATTCGATTCGTCGTATCTCATTTACTCCTTAATAAATAAGTTAAATCCATTTTTTATTGTTAATTTCAAATGATATAAATCAGCAAAGAAAAATATGTTTTTTTGTATAAGTATTCATGTTTTCCCCTCTACCACTGGCATCTATCTACATTGTAAGCGAACACCTTAAATACTCGAAAACGATCGATCACTTAAAGATAATATTCAAGTTTCTATACAACAATGAGTCGTTAATCATCTAACTAATTGTATAAAAATATAAACGGAAAACTCTGGCGCGTTTGCCATAGCTCTAGCTAAATTCAATATTCCATTAGGAATTCGCGCAATTCCAACAGGCTATTCATTAAAGTTCAACAAAGCTTTTAGCCCTTTATACCGCTACGTCTTATTAAGGAATTATAATGAAATCATTATTATCTTGGTAATTTTTAATACAACTGAAGACATAATATTATCGTATATAAATTCATTTTGTAATATTTTTCATAAGAAAATCTTTTTGCCAATTCTGAATGAGCAGCTGAACCTTCCTAATTCTCCGTTATTATATCCTATACGTTGAAACACCTAACAGATGTCACTAAACGTGGAATGATTGTATATATTTACCCTATCATCGAATTGCATCCCGTCGAAACCCACAATGCTATTATAATTGTAAAATCACTGGTAATTCCATAAGATGCCGAAAGGCGAAACCCGGGTCGTTAGTGACAAAATACATGGATGTGTACAAAATCTCAATAATCCAAATTTAAATAAACAAAGTATTACATTTTTTTGTATTATTCGATGTGTATTCTTTATATTTTACTCGTTGTTTATATAAACACTTTAATATTAACTAAATGTAGATGCTAGTGTCGAAAAGTAAACCATATTTCTTGGCAATTAATAACATTGTCCAAAAGTCGTAAAAGTGATCGGAATTGTAAGATTTGTTACATGGAACGTGTGACAGTAACTCACAATCGACAGCTGAGCTTAAACATCTTTCAATAAGTCGTATCGGAAGGCGAATTCGTTTTATCATTCTATGCAGATCATACTTACTATGTCTCAAATTTTATTACACCTTCGGCCGTAAAATCTTGGATAGGAATCTTCAAAATTTGCCTTCAAAATAGTCTCGGGAGAAAGGTTTTACGTCTTTTCGATTTCATCGCAAAAATCCCAAAAGATTGTCCTTTTTTATTCGATTTCTGTAACGGCATTCTCATCGTTTTGATATGGCTTTTATTTACTTATGGTGCTCAGAAATCGTTGCGAATATTATCTGGCATTGACTTTTTCACGAATATTTTAGTTTTTGTACATAAATAACGTCATATTTAAGCCGTCCGAATTTTGTACACTGGATGCAAAAAGTTCGGTCAATTCTGGCGTACTATCAATATTTATGAAATCTATGATATTGATACGAAACTCCAAAACATTCAAAACATAGGAATATTGTAAAAAACTAGTACCAATTGAACGTTTGATTGCGATTTTGAAGTTTCATCAAGCACCGTAAGTTGATATTATTATTTACATATAATTATTGTCATTTTCAAAATATATTTCACATATCGTCGTTGTTCTGGAAGAAAACACTAACTTAAAAATACTAATTTTGAGTAATTTGACTTTGAAGTTTGTCAAATGTTTGAAGTGCCATATACCCTTTTCATTTTGTGTGTTCGTACAAAACTTTTTCTAAGTAAAATTATACAGTAGAGTTCGAAATAAGGGACATTTTGGTATAACTAACTCTATAATGTATTTTTTTGATTGAGTGTTTTCTTCCAGAACAGCGACGATATGTTCGTTAGTTTAGTTTATAGACTTTATTAACAAAGTTGATGGAAAGAATAAGCCTGTGTGAAGATAAAATGAGTGAAGTTTCTTTATTATTGTAAAAAGTGTGTAGTACAAAAACGTCATACTGAATATTTATTAAAATACTGTCATATCTGATTTCAGAAAAAAAAAATATTCACCCAAAATTCGTCACGTTGTTTTCGTCCGTTTAAATTCGAGCAGAATGTGGCGAATGCATGTCCACGAAAGCTAATGAATAACCACTTAATTAGTAACTGCAATATCGGTAATCCAGAAACCGGCATCCCGATAGTTGGGCTGTTTTTTCCATACCCAAATACCGGTGTCAAAGATTCTAAATACGAGTATTTAAAAATGTTAATTAATTTAACAAAGAAAGTTTAATGAGCGCAGTTACCCTTCTTTTTCTACTGATCTTCCATTCCTGCTCTAAGAGTCGTTGACAACAAGAGTCGATATTTCATTGAAAGGAAGTGTAACACACAGACGCATTGTTTATGCCTTGCGTTCAGTGACGCATTGCTCCTTGTAAAAGTTGCTCATAACTATAGAATTCGCAATCACAGTTATTTGATTATTTGTTAAATTTGGTTTGCGTCCCTCATCTTGTATTGAATAATTTCATATTTGGATTATTATTGTTTTTTTTTTATAACTCCGGGATTTGGGATACCTGTATTTAATATGACACACTAGTATTGATATATTCGTCCGGTATTGCAATCCCTACACCTAATCACTGATGCAGCCCAACGTGCAGAGAATGAACCTTGCATAGAGTAATGGAGCACGTACGTGTTCTGTAATTGACTATCAATGACAATTGGTTGATTTACGAACACGCAACTAAAGTAGGTACACGCTGAGCAGGAGATACGGGACTTGACAGGTTGGACGTTCGGATTTTGATGATACTTGAAGTGACGTTGAGGGCGTCTGAGGCGATCAATCAGTTTGACTACTTGCGCAAGAAACTTGACTGCTTTTTACAATATAACTAATTAAAATTACTCGTAATCAACTCTAGTAATATTTTTTATAGGGTTATAAATAATTGCACTTTGGATTAGATAGTATTAACTTAGTAAACTCAAACTTTGATTTTAATAGTTTCCACTCAGTCACGGATTCTTTTAACAAAGTGAGTTAAGTAGTAGTAGCTTATGTTATGGTTGGTCTGGTTTGGTTTGTGTAATGTATTCTATCGATTTCAAAGAGTGAGTATTTATATTGAGTGAAAACTATTTGTAATATATTTATTCAATGTTAAATCTATATTTTATTATGTGGGATAACTTTATTTTTAGTGAAAGAATTTGTTTTTTGTGGAATGTATTTGTAATAAGTGAAAACTATTTTTATGAAAGTGAATATGGTCTAAACAAAAGTGCATTTAATTGTAAGCCTTCGTTATACTCTTAATTTCTAAACATTATGTTTTTGTAAATAAGTTTAGCCATCTGATTCAATCTATCAGAAGCCATTCATAATGGAAACCACCGTATAGAAATAAAATAAAATATGTAATAGTGGAATTGCGTAATGCCATTTGTCTATAGTCAAAGAACTTGATCATGTTTATCGGCGTTGCTTTATCTTTGTTAAAGTTGTATCTTCTAGTTTATTAGTCTACGGTTGAATCTAACATTTATATGTATGATGAGCATAATAGCCAAACAACATACATTAAAATATCGTAAGTATAAAGCAAGCAAAACGATATGATATACCAGTCAAAAGGATAATAAATTTCACACTGCATACTGCCTTTTGGCTCGAGGATTCTCAGATAAACATCAATCTTTTCTTCGTCTTTTCACTTCTTAATTATTGTAGAATATATTACATAGCAGTGGCGGCCGGTGACAAGAATATTAGGGAGTGCAAGAAAATACTCATCTATTTATGTAAGAAATCCATTCTCCGATTCTTGGATTTTGAAAGCACTTCAATACCACAAACATTTAAGTCTGATATTGACGATACCAAGTGTTTCTCTACACTTAACGTCGCAAGAGCATTTAGTCTGTCTTGAGTCATGGTATTTCTCAAAAATGATTTAATCCTTTTTGATGTTTAGAAACAACGCTCACTTTCCACTGAAATCTGTAATAACTTACTTACGAACTATTTTTTTTTGTACAATTTCTACATTCAATTTCTGATTAAACACTTTATTATTAACCGTACACTAGGACGACCTGCTGCTTTAATTTCCAGCATTTTCGAAAAATCCCGACGATTTTCTTTAATGTATGAGACGGAATATGCACTATTCTTTACTGAAGCACGTAAATATTAGAATTATGTAATTAGAAAGTAAATACATTTGATGGTATGCGTTTCTTTGTGGACAGGCTCAATATACTACAGGTCCTTTCGACATACTTACTAAACATATGCGACAGGTCTCTGCTAGTTTGAATACTTTCGGGAACGGTCGTCATAATTCGGCAAGAGGTGCAATGCTCCTGAATAACTAAAAACTTCGTATTTAAATCGAATATGCGACACAGGCGACGTCACAAAAAACTAAAGTTTAGTACTAAATCCCTTCTACGCTGGGAGAGCTATACAGAAATTGAACCTCCTCGCCGTATGCAGCTTCACAAACAATAATTATTATTATTAGTATTTTGGTGCGGAATACGTTCGCTTAAGCATTGTTGTGAATAATCGCTTCGTGCAATATTTCCTTAAGGGGAACACGCGGGAAAATTTAAAATTAGTTTGTACAATATCGCCTATTACTTGAATAAATATGTTCATGGCAGTGCACTGCACCTTTTGCTCCTTTATAAGAGCCGTCCCTGTTACATAGCATAAAATATGACAGCTAATTATTTTGGCTGTAACTAATTCGATCAATGGTCATTAAGAAATAATAAATGGTCAGTTAATAATTACGTTTGTTTAATTAAAAATTCGCTCAAATAAATAAAGGTTAGGTTAGGTTAGGTTTAATTTAAGAACTGACTGTTTATTATATTAACTGACCACGCTTATACTGACTTTATTATTTTTTACTGATCAAAAATTGAAATAACCACTGACCCAATAAATGCAGGACATATAATATCTACGACGGATATGATTATAAATTTTACGTAATGTTATATTATGTTACCATGAATTCTTCATTAAATACATACTTTCATAATTTATCTTTTATCAAAACACCCACAACGGTGATCATGTTATAATATGTGCCTGAGGAGCCTTGTGTACGGCAGCCATTTTAAAGATCAAATAATCATACATTATATAATTTAAGATATAATTTAAGACATCGACTGAGGGTGCTTGATGGAATTTCAATATCAAATTTGGATTATTGAGATTTTGTACACTTCCATGTATTTTGTCACTAACGACCCAGTTAAACTCCTTGCCAGTCTTGAATGAGCAGCTGAACCTTCCTAATTCTCCGCTATTATATCCGATACGTTGAAACACCTAACAGATGTCACTAAATGTGGAATGATTGTATATATTTACCCATTCGTCGAATTACATCCCGTCAAAACCCACAATACTATTATAATTGTAAAATCACTGGTATTTCTAAAAGAAGTTGAAAAGCGGCAATTCGCCACTCTGTTAATATGGTGTTTACAAAATAAGGATTAGGGAGATTCCCGAAATTTTAACTAAGGTATCAGTGTGGCTCTCAGACGTATAATATCTTACCTCGTAAATAATATTTGTCGCATTTGTATCTTCTGTATAAACGTTAGACACTGTTTACTGTCTCTCAGTTCGAGTCCATCCGTGTGCTCGAATGCCTGAAGATGCCGAAAGGCGAAACCCGGGTCGTTAGTGACAAAATACATGGAAGTGTACAAAATCTCAATAATCCAAATTTGAATCATACATTAGTTTATTTTGCATAACTCAAACGTAAAATATTTAAATATCACGTTGCAAAATATTTGTGAGAAAAGTTTTTCATAGCTTCTATGGACATCTATACTTTGGCGATTAAACTAAACCGATGGCACGCTTAGAGTTAAATTATTGCAATAAATATGTCGGTTAGTAAAATGTAATTGTTCATTTATAAATAATATGATAAAGTTTTGCTACTGTTTAATTCAAATATTATTTGTAATTTGGGATATTTAATGTTTTTGGTCCGTACATAATATCGCCATTAATATATTAAAGTTCTTTATTGTTTTTCATTTCATTGTCCTAGTGTGCAAAAATCAAAGTCTTTAGTAACTCCCAAAACACAGAAGAATGGCATATAATTTAACAATATTTTAAAACATACAACAAAAAATTACCCGTGATTTTTTAATAATATCGATCATTTACGTCTTGTAACAATTCTCCAAGATTTCTTCATAAATAAGATTAACACTATTTCACATTTTTTTATAATTCTTCATTTATTATCGGTATTTCTTAATGAATTTCCAAAGTGCACCAATCAAGTTGAAACGCTCTACTTTAAAGCTTTATCATTAGAGTGAAGCTTTTCATTCTAGGCTGCCGATATATAATCAATAAAACATGACGATAGCCGATTTTAAATTTAAATAATTCTTAGTTTGTAATGGTTTTAACACAGTGATATTTATGAAGGTAATTAAATGTTAATAACACTATTAATATCCAATTAAGAGTTAAATTAATTTAATATTCAAAATAATAAGTAAAATAGTTCATCGAATGTACAAAACCTTCTGTCTTATTTACTCTAGTATACGAAAGATTTATTTTATGAATAAAATAGTAAAGCGTAGATAAAATTAAATGTTTATATCCGCGCGTGTATTAGATAGACTGATAATTACTACATTTCATCTTTTCGTGTATATATTGTAAGTATATAGATATATTTCCAAGATGACCTAATAAGCTTTGAAAAATGATACACTTACTAATGGAGTTTATTCATTTTTTCTATAAGAATTAAAATTATATAAATAAGTGTCTTTAATTGTCTAACGACAAATTAAACTCAATGAAAATAGGTATATTCAAAAGCTAAAATACAATATTTCTATTCAATATCATATCTCTCAATTATTTGGATTTTTTTTAAATTAATGTCAGTTTGTCAAATGATATTATAAGCTATGAATAAATATTTAAGTAGGAAAATACAACCAAAGTCTATACAAAGCTCCGAGGCAAAATTATTCGATATGAGTGTTTCATATTTCAATTTCACTCGACTTGTTTTTGTAGCTTTATAGTGAATATCTCTGGCATCAAAACTTGTATTTTAAATTGAATTAATACTCCAATCTCGGGAGTATCAAAACTTCCGAGTCACTTATCGTTATCTCAGACGTCAGTGCAGTTTTCAGTAGGGAGGGGCATGCCGGCGGCGGCTGAAAAGTATGATTGAAATGGATCTCCCGTTGTTGAACTTTTATCAGTCCGCCATTTATCAATGGGCATTAAAGCCAATGATATTGCAGTTGTGGCTGAGTTAAAAAGTGAATTACTGACAGCGATGTCTCGGGGGGAGCTCACCACGCTGGCCAGACGAGCAAATGCGAGTAACTAATCAAAACTTTGCTTTCTGGACGTAGTGCGACTATATAAACATAACTAACGATCAGATATATGTTCATGATTTCCTGAAATTGCACTGCATCTATTTGTAAAATACACTCTCAAACGGCATCCAAAATTATATATTAATCAGCTTTTACAAATGACATTAATCAAACATATAGCAGGATGAATATAAACCCCACGAGCTTGCAAAAGAGCCATCAAAAAGACTATATTATTTATGTGAAAACACAACTCAAATTTAAGTAATACCATGAATTGAAATTAAATTAGCAAATAAATGCTAAGCAATACAATAAAAATTACGATGCATGTAAGTTTACATTACCTTTCTCGATTTGAGCATTTACCTCTCTTAAATAAAAAAATGTATTTATGTGTGTATTTCTCGATTGTCAGAATTTATAAGTTGGTAGCAAGTAGATTGATGAGTTATAAGAATACAATAAAATGTTAGAGTCACTGTTTGACGGTCATTTACAAAGTCGAAAAGGAGATGCCAAATATCTATAATGCAACAAAACCATTAATAATTAGTATCAAACCTTTTTTTTCCTGATGGATTTGGCGATAGGTTTGGGCTGATGTGTTTGATAGTTCGTTTAAAAAACAAAATATAATTCTTCTTAATGTGTCTTAAATGGTTTTGTCATAACATCTCTACTTTTACTTTTATTCAAAAAATAATCGCGCTATATTAGATAATAATACTACAAAATTGGTTTTGGTGTAAACGGGCTCGAATCATATTACGTAAACATTCGAAAATTTGATTTTTCAATCGATTTACAGATTTGTGTTCGAAGGCATGAATGTCTGTGATGTCAGAATTCCCTCCTACCCATCCAATCTTAAGAACGGCGCAAAATGAGAGTAAAAACTGCCCTAGCTATTTATTAATTATTACTATTAGTTAACTATTAGTTCTCTCTTTATATCCTTACTCTCTCCGAAAAACGAGAAGTTGAACTGCTAAACAAAGAGCACTCCTCGTAGAATAGTTTCCGTTGAGATGTATTCATTACGACTCCATGTACTCTACATTGAGAGTGGGAAATAGTAATTTGGACATATGGAAAAGTTTCCTCCTTACATTTGAATTATTCAGTATTTCTACATCAATTTTATATGTCTTCTTTAATATAAAAATTCGTGAATGTTAACCATCTCCAGATACTGTGCGATAATGTAACACGTTTTTTTTCACATCCAGTGTCTTCTTTCTATATAAACGATAATAATTTGAAAAGTGGCGTGCAATGCGACTAATTAAGTTTCTGGAAAAAATTCACCCGTCAAATGCAAATAAATCTCTTTTGATATTCTGAATGTGCGTCTGAAAACGTGATCCCCATAAAGCAGAGGGAAACTTGAGAAAGCTCCACTGAATGTGGACATAAAAAAAAGAAAGATAAGAAAATAATACAATCTCATATATCATCACAATCACCATAACTCGCCGAGAATGGCGCTATCAAACTCTACACCACTGGCTCTGAGGGGGGTCACAAAAAAGTTTCACAATTATTTTGCGCGACTTTATTATTTATCAGCAGAAATATTAATAATAAATTATCGCAGGAACTTTTAAAGTGAGTATATTTACTTCTTTATCATTCAGCTATTCATCATTATTACGTTTTCTTGTTTTGATTAAATTCCTTAATACTCTAATTGAACTCTCACTATTTACGTATTCAAGTGAAGAAAGATATGTTATACGATCTTTCTATAATGGGATAAATAAATTTATACTATTGACACACTTCTATAAATTCACTTAAAGGTTGCTCATAAATTTTTAAATAAAATTACAGCTGCCTAAAAAGCTTTCTGATGTCTACATAAAGGTCTCATAATGCTAAAATACCGTGCAATTTTTATTTCTACCGTACGACTTCTAAGGCAAAGCTCATATAAATTTAGATGCCAAAAAGCTCATGACGATGCTTAAATTGTTCCTAAAATCGTTCATTGAATTCGTTTCTTTCTTTAAGAGCTTTAGGCTACAATGTATATTAAAATAGGCTTTCATGCTTGCGCCTCTCGCTCTTTTCTCACGTTTATTCACGGCAATTTCTTTTATTATTTTCGGGACCCAATTTTATATGCTTTTGTCAGTGGCACATCCCAAAATTATTCCAAAGAGGCAAATACACAATCAAGTAAATTATCATTTATTATTATTATTGAGATTGTAGTTAACTAGGATTTAAAGGAGTGAGTTAAACCTTTTTATGAGTGCTAAAAAATTGCATAAGAAGTAAAAAAATTGAATGCATTAAATATATGAGTTCCTTAATTTATTAGGCACCGCTGTATCTTCTATGGTTGTGATTAGGGCTTCCAAACCGGTTTAAACCGAAACCGGTTAACCGGTTTATTGGCTGTTTTGAAAAAAACCGAAAACCGGTTTATTTTCCTCGGTTAACCGGGGTTTCTAGAAATTTCTCTTTCCATATTAGATATAATAGGGTTTAATACGTCTATTCATATGTAGAGTTATCAGTTATTTAAAAATATAAATATTGTTCAATTATCTAGTTCTTGCAATATAAATGAGGTAAAATTATGAACAACAATCATTTTTTAAATCGATTTGACGTTACATACAAATTAATATCCAAAATTTGAAAGGATTCTCATATTATATTTTCGATGAGAATAAAACTAGTGTTACACAATAGATCTTATTGAACTTACGACACATTTATTTTTCAGATGCAAATAAAATTTGGAAAACCCCTTGTAGGTACTATTATAAAAAATATATATATATTTATAATCAATTTTTTTTTCTAATTTTTCACGATTACTTCTGATTTTTATTAGAAAGATCTGATTACTACCTAAGCTTGGTATTGTAAAAAAAATATTTATAACGAGGAATTTAATATTGCTTATCTTATCTTATATTTCGCATTTTTTTTTTACCATGTCCGCTTCCCAGTGTGGAACATATGATCTTATAATGGAGTATCTCAACAGAAGTTTTCTACGAAAACTGCATGTTACTCAGTTGTTCAACCTCTCTTTTCGAAGATAGTAAGGATAGTAAGATAGGGCTAGGACAGGAGTAGCGCTCTCAGTACGCCACTTTTTTAGGATCGTACTGGTGAGAGAGAATTTTAGACACCACATACACCCATTCCTTCGAACAGAAATTGATTTATGGTACTCTCTGCTCAGGGGCTTAATCCCGAGACATCCGTAACCGTAGCCAACGACGTTACCAACTGCGCCACAGACGTCAACACCCATTACATCAACTTAAATATTTTTAGAAGGATTTTTCGTTGTTAGATGTTTTTTAATGTTGAGTCAACATCTAACATAACTGCTACCCAACAAAAAAAAATCGAGAAAGTTGTGTAAAAAAAAGGTATAGTGATTTCTAAGCCAAACGGGATAGTGTGTTTTATTATCTATTGGGAAAATAAAAGTTTAAATAAACAAACATATATCCATAAAGTCAACGGAAACACAAAAATTCAATTGTAAAGCATGTTTGTTGGTATTTCCGACAATAAGTGTCATAAATCATAAGTCGTTTGTCATAAATCGTTTTCTTAGTAACCTTTACTTTAGACTTAATCTCTTGTAGTGCGAAAGGAACAATAATAATAATGTCTCACAAATATTCGTAGTTTAATGAAACACGAGATGCAAAGTGCATTAGAGTTTTTAAACAATAAAGAAAAAATGGTTTAAAATTGCGAAATAATGTTCTTGGAATATACAATCATAGTACCTATGATAAATATGATAATATACACATTAATAATTATTATGGTATCTGTTTAAATACTTATTTTTGGTTCTATATAATACACACACTACAATTATTGCGCCAAAGCTATATGCATACAGTAACAATTATATATAAATAAAACCATAATGTGGAGCATATGGACTCTTAATGGAGTTTATCGCAACATAAATTGTTTCTACGAAAATTCTTTATTAATCAGTTGCTCAGCCTCTCTTTTTCGAAAAGAGCAGGAATACAAGGATAGGGCAGGACTAGTGGTTAGCTAATCGCTCCCGTTACATCTCCTTTTAAGAATTGGATATGCGGGAGGGAGTTTTAGACATAGGAGGCAACTGTATTTTCGAATAGAAATCTATCAATAGATTTAAAAATCATTTTATGACCTCAACTGAAGCCAACGACGTTGACCACTCAATTCATATAAAATAATATAGGTATTTATACATTCAATGAAAAAAAGTTTTGAATGAAAGTGGCATTAATGATTTGATGTAAAGGCAAAATTTAAATTTTATGTCAGTTATTATTTGAGAGTAAATTAGTTTATTTTGTTTTTGTAATAATATACTCTAAGTTACATATTAATGAAATAAAAATAATTTAGATTATAAATTATCATGATTACTAATTAATAAAATAATAGTATTTACTACATTGAAAACGTAACACATTATTTAATATTCATTCCTATTTAAGTATATAAAATTATATTTTTATTTTTCTTTAAAATACAATACATTCAAAATATGTATTGTTTTTACTCCGTGCGCAATTATCATGAATGCATTTGTCTTTTCTGCATTTGCATTGTGTGTATATGTTTTATCAATGCGTTAACATAATAATTGAATTATTACCAATTGTATTTTGCGTCTGATTAAATATTTTGTTATGGTGCGTTGTATTTTGTATTTGTGTTGGTGTATATTTAATTCACTTGTATAATAATAATACAGGGGCTCCCAGCCTTTAAGTACATTATTATATCAATTATCAAAATATATTAAATATATTAAAAATTATTATATCATTCTCAAAGTCAGTATGATCTTTGGCATTGCATTTCATTGGCCAGTGCTTCATAATAAAGAGAGCTTGATGATATTCCTGTCAGTAAACAATCATAAAGATGCATCCAGTGTTTAGCAGAGCAGCCAGACAACATAAACATTTCGACTTATGCAGACAAATGAGTTCGAATAACATTTTTATCAAATGAGTATTTTATAAAGTTGAGAAAATGAAATTGAATTAATAAATAATCTGTCACGGTAATTCTACACCGATTTCTATAGAATTGCCGCGATAAATTTGTGAGCGCCGAGCGCACACAAATCGGTGAGCGGGCGCCATGTCCGCCGGCACGGGCTTGAGAATCTCTGGTATAATACATACCTATTAGTTCATATTAGTAAATTTTATGAAGAAAAATACCTTGTTTTTCAATCGTTACACTATTACATCATGGTACCAAAACTGGTTTTTGGAAAATAGTTAAAACGTATATTTCGGTTTAAACCGGTTAACCGGTTTTTTCGTCAGAAAAAAACCGAAAACCGGTTAGTCCTTTTGGGCGGTTAATTGGAAGCCCTAGTTGTGATAATTGTGATTAATTCGTTATTTTGGAGATAAATATTGTAGAAGAGAAACTGATTTTTGTACTTCTTTGTTATTGTTTCTAAATATTTACACACAGTAAACATTATCGAATGGTGAATATATTTACTAGAAACCTGTTGTTTCTTCATTAAAAAAAAACTAAACTCGTTCCTTAGTGTGATTTCTCTTATGTATTAAGGGGTGTTGGCTTATTTACTGACACTCACAAAATAGACCGCTTTCCAATGTGATATTAAATGTAAAAAATAACAAACTTTCAATACACTTGTAACATATAGAATCATTTCGAAGATACAAATGTGCGTATTCAACTTTTGTGTTCTTTTAATAAGTTTGTGTTTTACTTTCACAAATAAAATATGGTTTGTCTCACTATGCTGTGCAATGAAATGAACCGCATGAAGAAGAAGACTAATACTCAATATTTTATTTATTTTCTCTGTATTAATGTTTAAATAAACTCTTCAAGTTAAATATCATATAACCAACAATTATTCCTAATAAGAATTGAATACTTCTGTTTACTTAACACCCACAATCAGTATTTGTAAAAGGGTATTCTTAATTGTTTCTCATTCAAAGCCTTCCATCGTAGGCTCCATATAGTTTCAGCTGGAAAATATTTGTAGAAAAAAGATTTGTTAAATTAAATTATATTTTATTTAGCCCCCTAATAAGCGACGTCACTAATCCGCGATTGTATTGTACAAAACACGCAAAGGGAGAAGACAACGTGTAGGCCGCGAAGTGTTCCTCGAGGCAAACGTAATAACATCAAAACCATAAAAGCAAACGATTTTAAAGTTTCGCTCGATGTGTGAAGAAAGACTCGGGGCTACTCTGTAACTCACTTTGTTTCAGACAAGCGCAGAGCAGCGAGGTGTTCGAGCAGCAATCCGCCATCGGGAAGCATTTTCCTCCCTGCCTTTCCAAAGGAAACATTTTACAACGGATACTTACGGAGCATTTTTTAAACTTTTATTCAACAATAATTTTCCAATACAGCGTGAAATGAGAATTTTATTTTGTGATGTTTTTCAGTGTAAGCTTCTTTTATCTGTTTTAAAGCGAATAGTCTTTTTGTGCTTTAAATAAATTCTACTCAAAAAGAACTTAAAATATCGTGATACTGAATAAATAACACTTTTACATCGTTTCTACGAAATTTATATATTTTATATATACATTGATTTTTAAATGCCGCATTACTTAAAAGAGTGTTAGCGTCGATTAATAATCATTAGTCTTAATCTTCTCGCTACCTCTGACAAATTTAAATCTGTTTATTTTTGCTCTATTCATATTTTATTATTATAATATACTGCAAAAATAGTTATGTCAATATTCCTTATACAGAGTCACACAATACTTTTGTATACTATCAGATAAAATATTTTAATTTTCAAATATTTTAGACATTAATTCTATGAGATAATTATCATATTGATTTTTTTTCATTTACTCTAATGAATCAATAAAATAAAGATACATTTACCGCAGAGACGAAAGAGCACATCCATTTATAATTATATTAAAAGGGAAATAGTATATCGTCAATAAATTGTGTCAAGCATGTACAACATGAACTTTAAATTTATAGGAAAGTGCTGGAATAATAGTTACATTATTAAAAGATTTTATATATGAACTAGATACAGAAGTTAAAACTTTTTTATGCCACATGTCAACATTTTCTCAATGCGCTACATGCGCTTCATACAAACGATGTGCAGACAGAAAGAAAGTGTGTGCGTTATGCTAAAAATTCCTTTTGGTGCTACATATAGACAGATATATAAACCAAAACAATATATCGACACTCCTTACGTATAATCCCGTATCTGCAAACATGACATTCTGCAGGAGAGCGTCTCAAAGATTCAAAACGCAGTTGAAAAATAACGTCAGCATCTATCTTCTTCAAAATTGAGACAGTGCTATTATTTTAAATCTATTTTCTTATTTTTGTAAAGTTTCGCTGAAAAGTTTATATTTTTTGAGATATTACTGATACGACATCGTACTTTAGATTTTAGGTAAAGATCATTCGTATAAATGGGTAGTTACGTGTTTATACTTAACGAAAAAAGGCGAAGTTGATACTTTTCCTAATGTTGTTTGGTGCCTACCTATAGAGCTTAGTGCGTAGACAACGAAAATGCAAAAGACGTATAATCACGAATGTGACACTTACGTGATTATACGAAGGGAGTGTCGATATATTGCAATTCCAAGAGTCATTGTATTTTAACTTATTAGATACTTCGTCAAATAGCACTTACGTTTTGGTTAGTCAATATTTATAACAGAATATTGTTTTCCGTCGTAAAAAATATGGAAATAATTTTTATTCATTTTTTTTATAGAATGGGTACAAGTTAGACTTAAAGAATCACACTGTATCTTATCGACTTAATTTTAGGAGTTAAGAATATTGTAGATTCAATTCCTCTCAGAAGCTCTGCATAGTTTCGTGCTTACGATCAAAGAACGATATTATTGTGATTCTAGGAAATCTATTGAACCAGCCTAGAAAAATATTTTAGAGGGAACCGTCTCTACTAGAAAAATGACAAAAACATAAACATGTATTTTCTCAGAATCAATTAAGTGGCACTTATACCAACGGCGTAATTTGTTTTCAAATGTCACTAGCAAAGCGATAGGAGAGCCATTTGCATCGCAGAAGCCGCATGTCAAATGGCTTTGTAAAGAAACGTTACAATCTGCTGCTTATGGTAATTAAATGTTAATAACACTATGAATATCCAATTAAGAGTTAAATTAATTTAATATTCAAAATAATAAGTAAAATAGTTCATCGAATGTACAAAACCTTCTGTCTTATTTACTCTAGTATACGAAAGATTTATTTTATGAATAAAATAGTAAAAGCGTAGATAAAATTAAATGTTTATATCCGCGCGTGTATTAGATAGACTGATAATTACTACATTTCATCTTTTCGTGTATATATTGTAAGTAAATAGATATATTTCCTAGATGGCCTAATGAGCTTTGAAAAATGATACACTTTACTAATGGAGTTTATTCATTTTTTCTATAAGAATAAAAATTATATAAATAAGTGTCTTTAATTGTCTAACGACAAATTAAACTCAATGAAAATAGGTAGATTCAAAAGCTAAAATACAATATTTCTATTCAACATCATATCTCTCAATTATTTGGATTTTTTTAAAATTAATGTCAGTTTGTCAAATGATATTATAAGCTATGAATAAATATTTAAGTAGGAAAATACAACCAAAGTCTATACAAAGCTCCGAGGCAAAATTATTCGATATGAGTGTTTCATATTTCAATTTCACTCGACTTGTTTTTGTAGCTTTATAGTGAATATCTCTGGCATCAAAACTTGTATTTTAAATTGAATTAATACTCCAATCTCGGGAGTATCAAAACTTCCGAGTCACTTATCGTTATCTCAGACGTCAGTGCAGTTTTCAGTAGGGAGGGGCATGCCGGCGGCGGCTGAAAAGTATGATTGAAATGGATCTCCCGTTGTTGAACTTTTATCAGTCCGCCATTTATCAATGGGCATTAAAGCCAATGATATTGCAGTTGTGGCTGAGTTAAAAAGTGAATTACTGACAGCGATGTCTCGGGGGGAGCTCACCACGCTGGCCAGACGAGCAAATGCGAGTAACTAATCAAAACTTTGCTTTCTGGACGTAGTGCGACTATATAAACATAACTAACGATCAGATATATGTTCATGATTTACTGAAATTGCACTGCATCTATTTGTAAAATACACTCGCAAATTGCTTCCAAAATTATATATTAATCAGCTTTTACAAATGACATTAATCAAACATATAGCAGGATGAATATAAACCCCACGAGCTTGCAAAAGAGCCATCAAAAAGACTACATTATTTATGTGAAAACACAACTCAAATTTAAGTAATACCATGAATTGAAATTAAATTAACAAATAAATGCTAAGTAATACAATAAAAATTAAGATGCATGTAAGTTAACATTACCTTTCTCGTTTTTGAGCATTTACCTCTTAAATAAAAAAATGTATTTATGTGTGTATTTCTCGGTTGACAGAATTTATAAGTTGGTGGCAAGTAGATTGGTGAGTTATAAGAATACAATAAAATGTTAGAGGCACTGTATGACGGTCATTTACAAAGACGAAAAGGAGATGCCAAATATCTATAATGCAACAAAACCATTAATAATTGGTATCAAACCTTTTTTTTCCTGATAGATTTGGCGATAGGTTTGGGCTGATGGGTTTGATAGTTCGTTTAAAAAACAAAATATTATTCTTCTTAATGTGTCTTAAATGGTTTTACCATAACATCCCTACTTTTACTTTTATTCAAAAAATAATCGCACTATATTAGATAATAATACTACAAAATTGGTTGTGGTGTAAACGGGCTCGAATCATATTACGTAAACTTTCGAAAATTTGATTTTTCAATCGATTTACAAATTTGTGTTCGAAGGCATGAATGTTTGTGATGTCAGAATTCCCTCCTACCCATCCAATCTTAAGAACGGGGCAAAATGAGAGTAAAAACTGCCCTAGCTATTTACTAATTATTAATATTAGTTAACTATTAGTTCTCTCTTTATATCCTTACTCTCTCCGAAAAATGAGAAGTTGAACTGCTAAACAAAGAGCACTCCTCGTAGAATAGTTTCCGTTGAGATGTATTCATTACGACTCCATGTACTCTACATTGAGAGTGGGAAATAGTAATTTGGACATATGGAAAAGTTTCCTCCTTACATTTGAATTATTCAGTATTTCTACATCAATTTTATATGTCTTATTTAATATAAAAATTCGTGAATGTTAACCATCTCCAGATACTGTGCGATAATGTAACACGTTTTTTTTCACATCCAGTGTCTTCTTTCTATATAAACGATAATAATTTGAAAAGTGGCGTGCAATGCGACTAATTAAGTTTCTGGAAAAAATTCACCCGTCAAATGCAAATAAATCTCTTTTGATATTCTGAATGTGCGGCTGAAAACGTGATCCCCATAAAGCAGAGGGAAACTTGAGAAAGCTCCACTGAATGTGGACATAAAAAAAAGAAAGATAAGAAAATAATACAATCTCATATATCATCACAATCACCATAACTCGCCGAGAATGGCGCTATCAAACTCTACACCACTGGCTCTGAGGGGGGTCACAAAAAAGTTTCACAATTATTTTGCGCGACTTTATTATTTATCAGCAGAAATATTAATAATAAATTATCGCAGGAACTTTTAAAGTGAGTATATTTACTTCTTTATCATTCAGCTATTCATCATTATTACGTTTTCTTGTTTTGATTAAATTCCTTAATACTCTAATTAAACTCTCACTATTTACGTATTCAAGTGAAGAAAGATAGGTTATACGATCTTTCTATAATGGGATAAATAAATTTATACTATTGACACACTTCTATAAATTCACTTAAAGGTTGCTCATAAATTTTTAAATAAAATTACAGCTGCCTAAAAAGCTTTCTGATGTCTACATAAAGGTCTCATAATGCTAAAATACCGTGCAATTTTTATTTCTACCGTACGACTTCTAAGGCAAAGCTCATATAAATTTAGATGCCAAAAAGCTCATGACGATGCTTAAATTGTTCCTAAAATCGTTCATTGAATTCGTTTCTTTCTTTAAGAGCTTTAGGCTACAATGTATATTAAAATAGGCTTTCATGCTTGCGCCTCTCGCTCTTTTCTCACGTTTATTCACAGCAATTTCTTTTATTATTTTCGGGACCCAATTTTATATGCTTTTGTCAGTGGCACATCCCAAAATTATTCCAAAGAGGCAAATACACAATCAAGTAAATTATCATTTATTATTATTATTGAGATTGTAGTTAACTAGGATTTAAAGGAGTGAGTTAAACCTTTTCATGAGTGCTAAAAAATTGCACAAGAAGTAAAAAAATCGAATGCATTAAATATGTGAGTTCCTTAATTTATTAGGCACCGCTGTATCTTCTATGGTTGTGATAATTGTGATTAATTCGTTATTTTGGAGATAAATATTGTAGAAGAGAAACTGATTTCTGTACTTCTTTGTTATTGTTTCTAAATATTTACACACAGTAAACATTATCGAATGGTGAATATATTTACTAGAAACCTGTTGTTTCTTCATTAAAAAAAAACTAAACTCGTTCCTTAGTGTGATTTCTCTTATGTATTAAGGGGTGTTGGCTTATTTACTGACACTCACAAAATAGACCGCTTTCCAATGTGATATTAAATGTAAAAAATAACAAACTTTCAATACACTTGTAACATATATAATCATTTCGAAGATACAAATGTGCGTATTCAACTTTTGTGATCTTTTAATACGTTTGTGTTTTACTTTCACAAATAAAATATGGTTTGTCTCACTATGCTGTGCATGAAGAAGAAGACTAATACTCAATATTTTTTTTTATTTTCTCTGTATTAATGTTTAAATAAACTCTTCAAGTTAAATATCATATGGCCAACGATTATTTCTTATAAGAATTGAATACTTCTCTTTACTTAACACCCACAATCAGTATTTGTAAAAGGGTATTCTTAATTGTTTCTCATTCAAAGCCTTCCATCGTAGGCTCCATATAGTTTCAGCTGGAAAATATTTGTAGAAAAAAGATTTGTTAAATTAAATTATATTTTATTTAGCCCCCTAATAAGCGACGTCACTAATCCGCGATTGTATTGTACAAAACACGCAAAGGGAGAAGAAAACGTGTAGGCCGCGAAGTGTTCCTCGAGGCAAACGTAATAACATCAAAACCATAAAAGCAAACGATTTTAAAGTTTCGCTCGATGTGTGAAGAAAGACTCGGGGCTACTCTGTAACTCACTTTGTTTCAGACAAGCGCAGAGCAGCGAGGTGTTCGAGCAGCAATCCGCCATCGGGAAGCATTTTCCTCCCTGCCTTTCCAAAGGAAACATTTTACAGCGGATACTTACGGAGCATTTTTTAAACTTTTATTCAACAATAATTTTCCAATACAGCGTGAAATGAGAATTTTATTTTGTGATGTTTTTCAGTGTAAGCTTCTTTTTATCTGTTTTAAAGCGAATAGTCTTTTTTGTGCTTTAAATAAATTCTACTCAAAAAGAACTTAAAAAATCGTGATACTGAATAAATAACACTTTTACATCGTTTCTATGAAATTTATATATTTTATGTATACATTGATTTTTAAATGCCGCATTACTTAAAAGAGTGTTGGCGTCGATTAATAATCATTAGTCTTAATCTTCTCGCTACCTCTGACAAATTTAAATCTGTTTATTTTTGCTCTATTCATATTTTATTATTCTAATATACTGCAAAATTAGTTATGTCAATATTCCTTATACAGAGTCACACAATACTTTTGTATACTATCAGATAAAATATTTTAATTATCAAATATTTTAGACATTAATTCTATAAGATAATTATCATAATGATTTTTTTAATTTACTCTAATGAATCAATAAAATAAAGATACATTTACCGCAGAGACGAAAGAGCACATCCATTTATATTAAAAGGGAAATAATATATCGTCAATAAATTGTGTCAAGCATGTACAACATGAACTTTAAATTTATAGGAAAGTGCTTGAATACAAAAAGTTACATTATTAAAAGATTTTATATATGAACTAGATACAGAAGTTAAAACTTTTTTATGCCACATGTCAACATTTTCTCAATGCGCTACATGCGCTTCATACAAACGATGTGCAGACAGAAAGAAAGTTTGTGCGTTATGCTAAAAATTCCTTTTGGTGCTACATATAGACAGATATATAAACCAAAACAATATATCGACACTCCTTACGTATAATCCCGTATCTGCAAACATGACATTCTGCAGGAGAGCGTCTCAAAGATTCAAAACGCAGTTGAAAAATAACGTCAGCATCTATCTTCTTCAAAATTGGGACAGTGCTATTATTTTAAATCTATTTTCTTATTTTTTGTAAAGTTTCGCTGAAAAGTTTATATTTTTTGAGATGTTACTGATACGACATCGTACTTTAGATTTTATAACTGGGTAGTTACGTGTTTATACTTAACGAAAAAAAGGCGAAGTTGATACTTTCCTAATGTTGTTTGGTGCCTACCTATAGAGCTTAGTTCGTAGACAACGAAAATGCAAAAGACGTACAATCACGTATGTGACACTTACGTGATTATACGAAGGGAGTGTCGATATATTGCAATTCCAAGAGTCATTGTATTTTAACTTATTAGATACTTCGTCAAATAGCACTTACGTTTTGGTTAGTCAATATTTATAACAGAATATTGTTTTCCGTCGTAAAAAATATGGAAATAATTTTTATTCATTTTTTTTATAGAATGGGTACAAGTTAGACTTAAAGAATCACACTGTATCTTATCGACTTAATTTTAGGAGTTAAGAATATTGTAGATTCAATTCCTCTCAGAAGCTCTGCATAGTTTCGTGCTTACGATCAAAGAACGATATTATTGTGATTCTAGGAAATCTATTGAACCAGCCTAGAAAAATATTTTAGAGGGAACCGTCTCTACTAGAAAAATGACAAAAACATAAACTTGTATTTTCTCAGAATCAATTAAGTGGCGCTTATACCAATGGCGTAATTTGTTTTCAAATGTCACTAGCAAAGCGATAGGAGAGTCATTTGCATCGCAAAAGCCGCATGTCAAATGGCTTTGTAAAGAAACGTTACAATCTGCTGCTTATTGATATACAGTGGAACTCCGATCTACCGTTCTCGCATAAATCGTTTTCCTGTATGGATCGTTCATTTTTTACAGTCCCGCAATTCTTCCGCATTCCGCAAGTATTCCTCGAAATATCGTCTAAATATTATGGTCCCGTCACAAATATTATCCCGATTGACCGTTTTTGTTGAATATTTCTCATTTCGTTTATAAGCTCGTTCTAATGGGGTAGAACGAGCTTCCTAGAATTGTTTATGATCATGGTCGTAATATTTCGTATTATCACTGCACCTGCGTTGGCATAGCAAAACATCTGGGACTAGCACCATGAACACTGAACACGATTGTTAGAGAGAGTGACATTCGCAATACAATCGAAAAGTGCGTCAAGTCAGCGGATAAAAGAAAGGAGTCTACTTTTAATGAGCTTGATGAGATTCTACACAAGTGGTACCAGCAGGTGCGCACTGAAAATAAACTATTGATGGATCCATCATTAGTGAAAAACCTTTCTAATAGCAGAAAAAAAGGTATCACAAATTTCTCTGCATCGAACGGATGGATCAATAGGTTCAAAAGTTGGCATGGTCTTTTTTGTAAAAAATCTTCTTTTCTTTTTTGAAGTTTTCTCGCATTTATCGTTTCCCACATTTATCGTTTATTTTTAGGGTCCCTTTAAAAAATTAGAATCGGAGTTTCACTTTATTATACATATCTCTTTGATATAACGAGATTAGTTAGGTGTCTGTAATTTACTTTTGATGTGTAAACTATCAATTCTTGGTGAAAATGCATTGTATCTTAAAAATAAAACACAATTTGTTCCGTACTACTTCGATATCTATATACATAAAAATGAACGTTTCTTTGTTTGTCTCATATGCGTTCCTATACCTTTTATCCGATTGCAATGAAACTTTAATGAGTTGTTGTGAGCACACCCGTAAGAGTTTCTGAAAAAAAAATCTAAAATTCTGAAATCAGTAAAGTACTCCAATCACGTCAACTCATTATATGGGACGAATATACAATGGCGCACAAAAAATCATTGGAAAAGCACGTCCGCGAAGGTTTTTGAACTAGTACAACAATTTTCTTCTTCTATTTGTATGCGTTCCTATTCCATTCATCCGATTGCAATGAAACTTTGGTGAGTTGTTGTGCCCCTCTCCCAAGGTTTATGAATTAGTACAACTATTTTACAATAGATAGCGAGTGAGTCGTTTCAACTGTACCTTTGTATAGAGTACTCCAATAAACAGAATTAAAGCACAAACACTTTTTTCTTTGACGGGCATTGCAAAGCATGTCGGGTACTCGTTAGTTTATTATAAAATGTGGCAGAAAATTGTGTTTTATTTTTTAAATATCTATAAATTGCTATTTCGGTAACTTATTTCTACTAAAAAATAAGCAGTAAAACATAGAAACCTGCGATACCAACGGCTATCAAATGGAAATGAAACACTTACAATGATTGTGAAATATTGCATCATATTGTGTTACTACTATACTTTTTCGCCTGATTTAAGCTTTATAATATTGTTTCAAAGGCAAAAGGGAACGTGGAAGGTTCCTGACTCGCTGGAGTGACCATGTGAAGGACGCCACAGGCCTATTCTTACCGATGGCCCTCAGCAGCGGAGTGTAGAAGTGAGTGGCGAATGATCGCCGAAGGAAACGGAGTTGTTACGGTAGGCGGAGGTCGCAACCCTCATCAGTGAGGAAAACGATTAAAAAGAAAAAGAACACAGTGTTTGTGCTTTCACGTTGTTTTTTATAGTCAATATTTTGGAAAGACACTTTGTTATTTTAATTTTTTTATTATTTAAATGTTAATGTAAATATTTTAATCGGTAAACGGATGAAACCGTACAGGAAAAAGCTGACACAGAGTAGAAAAAGATTCGCATTTAAAATACTCCTTATCGTTTCAAGAGTTCTTCAGCTTGAAAAAATGTTATAATCAGATTTTTAATTTTCAATAACGTCAAATAATAATTTTCAGAAACTCAGAACGTCCGACGACGAAAGATCCATTTGTTGCGTTCTATCTTTGTTTGAAAGTGTTGAGTTGTTGATAAATTGTATCGTTTATATGTGTATAAACTTTCACTATCAGACTGACACCGGTATTAATAAATATGCTATGTGACACACCCTGGTTTTTGTTAAGTATAAGTTTCATTAGTGTCCAGAACTGAAATCACCCAGCGGCAACGGCAATAATTCGCAGAATCGGCCCACTATTGTTACCAAGCCGTTCAATAGCCGCCGGGCAAGCCCGCTGGACGAGTCCATTTTTGACGGAAAGGGGTAGCTCCGACGATGCAGGCAGTTTTTTGAAGTATATGTGCAGACAGTCGATTACGATCTGTCGAGCCGGGCGAGTTGCGGCCTCGTCGCGGCGGAGGTGACGATGTGAATTGTTTATTTTTGATTTGCATTGGACTTAATTTAAAATCGTTTGTCGTGTCATTTGTATTATAACTTAAAGTAAATTCAGTTGCTAAGTAAATGTAAATGTAGAATCAATTTTATGTTTTAGCAATTATATTTTTGTGTAATGTAAACCACTGTATATTCGATGGAAAATAAATAAGTTTTGAACCGGATTTGAAATGGTGTTTGTTTGAGATCACTGCCATTCCGGGGCGTTCTATAACCAGCCATTCGCCTCTCTTCGATCCGGGGTCTTCTCATATGTTTTGTAAAATAATGACTTATATCATTTGAAATATATAATTCTAACGATGTTTCCTTCAATTCTATCTGCATCTCTCGCGAAGCGGATCAATTATCGAGCACTTACACCGGCCACTCCACACGAAGTCTACAACAAAGCATTAATAGGAAAAAGCAAATTACGGCCAATGTTGGTTTATAGCGCTCATCCTGTAATTATTTCGTAGCGTCATTTCGTTTGACGGCGAGATTATTCCGCCAAACCGTCACGAATGACCTCGATGCGCACAGCTGATCCCGTTCCCATGCATTTCTTCCACTTTCTGTGTAAAACAACTCACTATCAAACATCGACTGCCAAACACTTTGATCTGACGATATAAATTATTACAAGCGCGGCCGATACTTCATAAATCTATCGAGTTTTACGTCAAAATGAAAAGCCACGTCAAAGTTGTTTGTAGTTTATCACAATTAAAGTTGTTATAGATTAAAAATATATTCGATTACTGCATTATACAGTTTTTTTTTCAATACATCAATCCAGCATACGAGAACCCTCTGTAACTAAACGTTCCTCTCTCTTCGAAGACAGCACGCAAAAAAAGGTTGGAGTTTGGAAGTAAAAATATACCAGTCACTTTTCTTGTATGTGAATGTAGTTAAAATCAATTATTTTGTGTATGTTTTTAGTTTTCAATAGAACGCCATTCAGTGTTCTATCCTTATTATGTTTCTAATTTATAAACATGTAGTTTCCGTAAGTTTACCGATATCATCGCCAACAAGAAAAATCGATTTACAATACGTTTAATAAACAAAGCTTAAACTTCCCGACTGATTTTTCCTGCAAAATTCAATTGAATACATTGGTAGCATGAGAGATGATCTATAATTTTCAATTCTCTACATAATGATTTCTTTAACTTAGACACAAATTTAGCAAGTTAAACTGACTTTTACCTAAGAATGTATACATAATAATGTATACAGCAAATCATATAAATATTTGGAAACTTCACAATATGTGTTTTCTCTTGCCAACACCCAGTATCTCAGAAACCCATGAAAACACAAAATCAATCAGAAAATATGGGACAAAAATTAATGAAGCGGACACTATTTTTTGTACAATTCAGAAGTGATGAACAAACACAATCATAAAAAAGTACCAACACTCTTTTATGTTGACTTTCATCAAGTCTTCAAACAATAAATATTATTTAAACATAATGAAAAATAAATAACAAATTGGTACATAATTTGCTGGTGCTATATTTACTCTACATATTATATGTCAGAAATATTTATTACAGAAGTTTTAAAGCTGCATGCAGTAAACTTCACTATGATTTTTATCTTGTCTACCGTGAGTAAGTAATCTTCTCGAAGTACCAAAACGTTTGTTCATTCAGATGTATGAATAATAACCAACGCAGGATGTTGTTCCTCATAAATATTACATGATATCTAGACTTCTTGATGCTTCCCAAGTCTTCTTCAGCTATGTCGCGGTCGAGAGTAATGGAGTTATCCTGTTCTGACATTGTGAAATGGCAGTAAGGGAACGGAAATACTATAATCAGTTTAGTGCAACTGACTGCATATTACCGCAAAATTTTAATGATACATCATAAAACAGCTGACAGGTATATTCTGTCACTTTGCTACAATCCTCTTGCGTGCGCTCGCTTTAAGGTAGCCATTTTAATTTTATACTGCGTCTTGATTTATTATTTTTCAAATCCATTAAAAACATGCAAATTTAATTTCTAAATATTTATATAAAATAATTCATTTTCCCGTTTAAAGTAGCTTCAACTCCTAAAAGAAGGGGCTGACTTAGACGGACTCGTGACAGCTTTCCCTTTACGTAGTATTATTATCTTTAGCACATTGATACATTCAGAACTAAAATAAGCATATAAATCGGTACAGGCCATTCTTCCTCAAGCTAAAAATGTACTGTAATGAGTGAAAACCTGCGATGACCAATAACATCCAATACATTATTTTTTTATATCTTAAGATATTATTTTACTCAGCCAAAACCGCCTGCAACATGTAGTCAAGTTATCCCATTTTAAATAGTTGCCATGCCTGATTTTACATCATATAGTAGCAGATATAATTTTCAATGGGACACTATTAGATATTTTAAAAACTCTGTCTTTTAAATATGTAACCACGATTGAATAAAACATGTTTTAACACTCTCAGCTCCGGTGCATTATCGATGTGTATTTGTTTTGAATTTACATATTTCTGTTCTATAGTAATTTTTGGAGTGTTAAACGGTATTTTTCTCCGCCATAAACGCATCAATTTATTATGACTGCTGTAGCTCAAAAGTGACGATGATCATTAACTTCAATCAGTCTTTTTAAAGATGAAAAATCAGCTCAAACTCGTTAAGAACACTCAAAAAAGACTCATTGTGTAATATTACGCAAACTACCTAGTAGGATTTTAATATACATTTATGATCCGAGCCCGAAATTTGCTTGACTCTACAATGTACATTCAGGATGCTGTCTTATGTTAAAAAAATAGTTTTTAAATTACCTTATCCAAAACAAAAATAAAAAATGATGGAAACATAAATATAAGACTCTAGTACGTTGGTTCCTCGTTATATAACAATAACCAACTAGTTAATACAATATCATAAATCATTTTTTTTTATCATTTACCGTATTATTAAGTTACAGATTACTTTCTTTTCAAGTGTTATTATTTCATGAAAAGGCTATGTTTATGCGAAATAAAAAAAACTTGTACATAAAGTTGTTTTAGTGTAAAAAACAGTTTTCTATGGCAAATGTCAAGCAATTTAGAGGTAAATGTTTTGCATACGTTATGAATACAGAATAGACAGTTTTTTTCAAAAGCAGTCCGCTTCTGAAAAACTCTTTATGAAACGAATGGAGTTTTCAAAAGAATATTTTGCAGCTCTTGAAAAACGGAACCAAGTGACATAATATGTCGCCACAAAGGCATAAATTAAATCACAGCAGATAATTTTTGTAACCTAGTATTTAAAAAGTCTTTCGAAATTGCGAAAGCGTGACTGCAAAAAATCTTTTGTCTATAAAGATTCAAAAATTGATATGTGAATTTCTGATAATTGATACAGAACTGTAAAAAAATATAGTTGACCTCTATACAGTGAATTTAGACGCGCTGAATTTAGTGTGCAGTGCTCTAGTGACAAACGCTTTTGACTTCCATTCCGGGATCCGAGCTTAGAATCTCTTGCATATATTGCATTGTAAATAATATGTTTGCCAGATTGTTAGATATACTACCCGACTTCACCGGAGATTTCGACTCGATTATTAATTCCCGGAAAGAATGATTCAGTAATAATTATTTGTGATTGCCTTACAAAACATTTTTTGTTTCAGATTATTTATAAGCGATTAGTTTGAAGGGTAATGGAAAATTTTTAGGAATGAGATGATCTATTTAAATGAAACTTGTTACCTTTTAAAGTTCTTTAAGCGGTGTGTAGTGCTTTTTTTAAATTAAACACTGCTCCAGGCCATGTTTCATTCTTCAAACTTTGAAACCTATAACTAAGTTTCACAAACTACTTTTGCATTGAGCTTTCTGTTATTACATCCATAACTTTTTCTAACCGTGTCTGCAGCAGAATTGTCTAGTTTGAATTCTAAAATCATTATATGCCAAATACGTATGATGTTCTTCCTTTTAATATTTAAATCTTTTTCTTCAGTAAGGTGATGAGATTGATGAGAAGAATATGAGCGGTAGGATTAATCAAACAACATATTATTACTTTTTGTCAAACACTGTCATTTGCAATTTCAATATCATCTGCTTAATCTCTGAGACTTGTTGGTAACGATTGGGGTTTGAAGATAAGAACATTGAAGACAGCTTATGACAGCACACGTTTGCAGACTACACTGCAAATGTGTGGTCTGACAGATGCAGGCTCTGCCATATCAGGAGAATACTTTTAAGTGGACAAGCGCACTGCGCTGATTGCCATAACCAAGGCCTATGGGAGAACTAGTATTGTTACGCTTTCGGTAATGGCTGGCATCAGAAAAATTATATTAAAAAAAAAAAACTTTTTAGTACTACTTTTTTATAATGATCAGGACCGGTTTTTCTCCTCGCGAGCATTATCAACTGAGCGTTGTTTACGCCATGGGAAACAGCTAATACCAACCAGAACGTACGGTTGTGGATAATGGTGGTGGGGATTGTAATGCTAAATCTCTAAGCCGTCCACAAAGCTTCACTAAAGGAAAAATTTCAGGACATAGAAAAAACTGAATAATTTAACTATCATACGAAATTGAACAATTTCCAAATACACAAATAAAGAAACTTTTTGGATTTGTTAAATTCAACATGTTGGAGTCTTGGAGACTTACGATTCGATATCGAATAATTAAACTACCATTTTTAGAAGATTGTTTAAACTGGCAAACTAAATTAATCGTGAGATAAATATGAGCAATTTTATTACAGAAAAGAAATGAAACTATTATTATTATATTTGTCTGAAAAACAACAATGGTAAATAAACGGCAAGTTTTGCTTCTTTGAGTGAAGTTATTAGACGTTAAAATTCATTCCCTTGTAAAAATATAGAAAGTGGGAAATATATTATGATTTCATAAAACGTGGTGGAATCCCATGGCGCTTTATGATTATGTCAGTACATTTTTTTTGTCTCGTGAGCAAATTTGGTGAAATTTCAACGGGCCAACAAGAAACTTCAGTGTTATTGTTTTCCATGTGAGACGCACGGAGAATTTTAATTTGCCAGGGGAGTAAAAGTACTGCTTATCTTCGTAATTCACGTCCTCGTCATGCGTATTCAGTGGTTATAAAACATTCTGAACATGCATTCCAGATTACAATCTTTTAACTCGAATCATCTCTCATTAATTATTGACAAGTCGAAAAAAATACATATTTCCTTAACCATATCTACTCACTTTTTGTTACATTTGTATTCTAAATAGAGCAGTACAGGAAGGGTTGTTTTAAGAAAACTAACCGTAATAAAAATCGATCAATATCTCACCTATCTCACGGGTTCGAGTACCTGCACAGAGAGTTTCATAGATTGATTTTTCATGGATATCTGTTCAAAGGCATGGATATTTGTGATGTCTTAAATTCGCTCTCACCCATCCGATCCCGAAAAATGGGATGTAGCGAGAGTGACTAGCTAACCACTAGTTTTGTTTCTATATCTTTCCCTATCTTTCTATCTCTGCTCTCTTCGAAAAAGAGTCGTTGAGCAATTGATTAACAAGCATTGCTTTTAGAAAAACTTCTGCTATTATTTTTTATACTTATATTAGAAGCGGACAAGGTTTAAAAAACGTCATTCTCTATCTAATATCTCTTTTCGAAGACGGTATACTATTTAAAGATAGGGCTAGCAAAGAATGAGTCGTTTAAGGATTGGATAGAAAGTCAGTCGGAAATAATTTTAATAACGCAATCATCTAAGCCTTTCAAACCTTACAAACCAGTTAATTGATTGATATGTCTGATGGGCACTCCAAAGAAGAAGCTCTTCCAAAGCATTCGTGGAATATATCCTATTAGGACCCATTGTTGTCTATTGATCTTACATGATGTGTAACGGGTCTGTATACTTTTTAACCTTCAAAACTATAGATAACCCTCGTTCATTGTGACTCTGAATAACGCGTTTTCGTTATAACGCGATCGATTTTTAACAAAAATCAGACATTTTTTTGAATTTAACTATTTATGTGAGCCAGGAATCCTCTTAATAATTAATCTAATAAAATAACGAGTCTGAATAATACAAAATAAGCCGGTGCATCGCTTCCTTAGCGTAAAAGTATTACACACATACAAACAACACACAATAATTGAAATAATTAAAATAGTTGAAAACCTCATTCTCTTCACAATCAATTCATGAAGTTTTAGAAGAAAACGACTAAGATTAAGAACGGCCGAGTGTTGTAAGACGTGATTGTAAAGGATTATTTGCGTATGTAAGTCTAGCAAGGTATTCTATATTTTGTTTTTGTAACGCAAAACAAAATGAATAATATTTTTTATGTTTTTACAAGTCACACTAATTTTATTTTGTGTATGACGTTTATTTTATTAATAATTGTGCTTAGTTTATTGATTCCTGGTTTAAAATGTTTTGTTTATGAAATTGTTCTAATCACAACAATTGCTTCAGATATTCCTCGTTGATCGCAAAATTTCACTTATCATGTCCATAACGTATTTGCAGCAATCAATGGGTTACCTGCAACAAACATATAGAGTTTATAGAACGTATTTAAAAAAAAATTATAGTTTGATCAAGACATCAAACTATTTTTAAAACGAAAGCTTGCATCATCGTATTGGAAAAAGCAATCTTTATACTTTAGTTATTCTCACTACAAAACTAGTTTAAAGTACCCCTGGAACGATTTAAAATTATTTTTAAGGTGGTTGTTATGAAGAATATTTTAGCACGGTCGTTTGAGAGATAAAATCGCTGTAATGGTTCTTAACGAATAATTATCACAGGCTATTAATCTTTTTAATGCGTATGCAGTCGGATGCATTAGTGCAATTTACGTCTAACATAAACTTTTTCTCAAGGGACGTTTCTTATTAAAGAATAAAATGGTTTAAGGCAGAAACAAAATAAAAAGTTTAATAGAAAGTAAACGAGTATTTTCAATGAATTTATTACAAATATAGAAGTATATTTTCTGTAATCAAAAGTTTTATTTAATATTTATACGTTTTTCGTTAAAATTATCAGTTAATATTTTCAATATGTAAAATAAACTGTACAAAAAATTGCAACCAATTTAGCAATACAGTTGCGTGTCTCAGGCGGGAAGTGAAAAAGTGATAATTTATTATTGCGTGTTATTTCATTTTAAATATATTTTCTACAAAACTACGAGAAATTTCAGTCCGAAAAATATGAAGGAACGTTGGCATATTTAGTCATTAATGAACCATTCTGTGATTCAAACCATTTTTCCTAAGATATAAAGAAGAAGATATACCGTATTTTCCGAAAATAAGACATCCTCCGAAAATAAGCCCTAGCGTGATTTTCAGGATTTTTCGGAATATAAGCCCTTCCCCAAAAATATTCCCTACTTGTCCAATAATAATGTGAAAAATATAATTCTTTAAATTTTAAGCTTAGTACCTCTAGTTGCCCTAATATTTCCGAGAATTGCACAGTTTGAAACGAAAAATTCCAAGATATGCCTAGTTTACATCTATAGCTCGTTGCAAGCAATGCACTCGCAGGTGCTGAAATAAATTCCTGGAATCTAGAGTGTAGAATTTACCTACATAATAAAATACGGTAGGACATGAGAAATTCTGACCAATGATTCAACAGGAAATGGATTCGGAGGAAAATCAGAACGGAATTCAAAATTTGATAAGTTATGGCGATGTTCCAGAAGAATTTGACATGATTGTAGTCGAATAAATTTCAATATTTTTTTTCCATCTCCGCTACTAATGTAGAGAATATGGCCATCTAATGGAGGCATTCCAACAGAAGTTTTTCTAGGAAAACAGCTTGTTACTCAGTTGTTCGACCTCTCTTTTTCGAAGTAAGTAATGATAGAAGGAAAGGGCTAGGACGGAGCTAGTAATTAGTTAGTCGTTCTCGCTACATATCATTTTTGTGATTGGAGAGGTGAGAGAGAATTTAAGACATCAAAGACATTCATACCTTTGAACGGAATTCCATAAATCAATTGAAAAATCAATTAATAAAACTCGGCAGTCTGGGATTCGAACCCATGAGATTTGTAATCGAAGCCAATGACGTTGACCACTGTATTCACTGTTGTCAAAATATTTATGTAAATTTGAAAATAGAATTTGTAGAAAAAATTGAATCTCAATCTTGCCGCGTGAGTATTTTTACTCATATGTATGATCTTCACCAAATAATAATGAATTACTATCTATAAATGTACCTTTAAAAATACTGGCATAGAATTGATTTTTCTCAGGTCAGCAGTTAATTTTACGCTTTTAAAACAAAACGTGGAAGTCATAAATCAAAAAATGAAATTTTCCTGCATTATGAAGCGAAACGAATCCACCTAATAATAATTTTATTTCTAAATGAAAAAAAATGTAACGTTATATTCGGCGCTTAATTGCCTTAACAAAATGACCAATAGGTGTCATGAGATTTCACATTTTGATTAATGACTCCCATTTACTTTTCTATGACAGGAAAAATACATTTACATTTTTTCCGGAAATATTACAAAAAAATAATTAATTGATATCGATAGCTTTAAAGCTAAATGCTATAGTTTTATACCTTCACCAAATTCACGGTAATGAGCGTAATAAGTGAATGGCAGCTTCAGTAATACCTGTGTAATAGTGATATATATTCACAATCTGAACGAGTATATCTGCAATTGAATGTTGGAAACGTCTCAATCCATTTGAAATTGCTTATTATTACCGTTCGTTATAAGGGATTTGAATTGTGGCTCCCATTTTTTTTCAAAAAAATATTTAAACTTTATAATATTCGAAAAATTATACATTAAATATGCCTTTTTAGGGGTATCTAATACTCAAACATTGCTAAATTTACAACAATTTCACCCTACTGATTTTTTATTTGTACAAATGTTTTTTTTTTATAAAAATTAATGTCAATTTCTATCGAAACTAAAAGAGGTTGAACGACTTGACTACCAAGCAGTTCTTGTTGAAAAACTTCTATTTAGACATGCTACATAATGAATCAGTATGCTTATCATTTGGAGCTGATATGGTAACAATAAAATACCTACTAAATGTGAAGTTATTATTCTTGAAACGATCTGTGATAACTTGTTTGTATACGGCTACTGAAAATGAATGTTGCATGCCTTAAAATATCAATGACAATTGAACGAAAAAAAGTGAAATATAAGAAATACTTCGTTGATACTTTTCTAATTATGAGAAAAATACAATTAGGTATTTCAAGATAAACAAAAACAATCCTCCGACCATTCTATTTTAAATCACACACCACCGTATTTTTTAAACAACAAAGAAATCAATAATATCAATATCTATTATACTTATACGTTCGAAATATTAATTAATTATCCATGTTCTTTTTAATATAATAAAAAATTACATAATCCTAAACACCTATCGAATAAAAAAATCACATTCTCTTTTAACCGCTCTCACATGTTACTTTATGTCATAAATATTATATTGCAAAGCGAAAAAATAAGATGGAATTTTCCGGTGGTTGTCCAATGTTCGTATTTCTTAATTTATAACAGTTTGGCGGTGACATTTTTCATTATTTATCATCGGATTGTCAAGTCAAATTTGAAATAAGATTTATCATTTGTGTGTACGCATATCGCCTGTGACAGATCTGAAAATACAGACATATTCTTTTATTAGAGCACTTGTTCGCATTATTTCACGGGCGCTTTGTCAAGATATACACCGCAAATAAATGAATATTATAACATGAATCTACTTATTCATTCCTTTTATACCCACAATTCTTTAAAATAGCTGGCTTACGAGAAATTCTTCTTAAATATATGTAACAAAAATGGCACACTTAAATTTATAAAAAAATATCGCAATATTACTCACCGAAATAGCATATTTCGATTGCAAGAGGAATAAACCGTAAATAAAATATCCTAAGCTTTCGTGAATTGTAAATAATGGATGTGTAGCTTTACTACCCTGCCTCATCCGGAATTAAGGTTTTGATTTTATCTTTCTACTCATAACTTCTGAATGGAGATGGGTAGCTAACGTAGAAAATAATCGAGTTCATCTGGACTAGCCATTTTCATTGAGAATATGTATTTTCAGCTTCCTAACCCCATAATTATTCGACATACAAACAGTTAAACATATAAACTTTATGTTTTTTTTTAATTTATAAGGTTATATTTAAAAAAAATAAAACACAGTTAATTTATACTACTTCCACGTGTTTATAATGATCAGGACCGGTTTCGCTCATCACGAGCATTATCAACTGAATTTTAAAACATAATACCTTTCCACCAAGAATTGACATCTTTAAAATTATTATAAGATTATAATTACTTCATTAATTTATCGAACAGTCACCTGTCGTCTCAAAACCATTGACGGTTTCATGCGCAATTGTTTATATGACAATAAGAAAATATTTTTTCATTATTTAATGATGAATATTTAAACGAGGTAATTGACAAAATGCAATGTTCTTTGTTTACTTAAAAAATACTGCGAAATATAACGATATATTAATTATAACAATCGAAATATTCAAATGGATTCCATCAACCACCGAACAGTGTATTTTTAATTGTTGCTATCTAAGATCAATATGTGATAACAGGTTTGTTTAAAAACAGCAGTTATTAAAATAATAAAACAGACGCGTGCCTTGTCATAATACTACAAGACTTACAATTTCCTAGACACGGTGATGTCAAGGGCCAAAATAGTATATGACAAGTTCGACTAAAAGCACACTTCTAAATTATTTGTTTTGACTGGAAATTTTAAAATAGAGCATTCTGTTCCAGGAACGACTTCAGATTTTGACACAGATATAAATCAATCACCACAAGAATTGACAAAAGGAGACAAAAGAGTTTATGGTCTGTCCGCATTGCGAGCATACAATTAAATGCGGTTTAAATTTAAATTAACTCGAAATAACGTCTAATGAGAGTGACCGTTGAAAGAATTCTTTGTTAACATATTCAACAATACTGTATTCGATTATGTCAAAATGCATTATAAAAATAGATAATAAAAGTGCAGTTACTGTATCTGAAGTTTAAAATTCATTGACTTTTTGTCTACTGAACGATTTAGAATATAGAGATAAATATTTTGAATGACACTACACAATAAGTTTCTTACTAGTTTCACTTGAGTATTCTAACAAAGAGGACAATTCGTATTTTATAATAATATGAAAAAAATACTGTTAAGTAACTTTAATCAACACTATTGTTGTAGCGTTTGTATTATTTTTAAGTAAGGGTACGTTGATTTGAATATTTTAAGAATTCAGAGATAACATAACATGCAGTCACATCAGTGGTAGAATATAATGGTTGGAAATCGCTCATTTACGAACTGCGATATTTTCTGGCGAGCTTTTGCCCCGAAAGATCGTTGAGTTAATATCAATAGTATGGTACTCTAAATGCTGAAATTTATGCCATGAGAAGAAGTGATTGGCGGATGTCAGAGAATCTCGGAGGCGTCACGTCGTAACCATGTGCAACGGATATGTAGCTAATATGGTCATAGAAAACAAATATGCAATGACGTCATATACCTAGAAAAAAAATTATTTTGTCAAACGCTTTTAATCGAAGATCGTCCATTCACGACGCTATATTTAACTGATAAGTTCATTTGACGTAGAACCAGAGATAGTTCTTCAAATTTAAATTTTCTTATGACCAATATTATTTACCTTCAACCAAAAACTTTTCCAATAACTAACGGTCTATCCTCAAATTTGTAAAGTTCAGTTGGATTCTAGATAAGAGTATTTAATTAGATTCTTAAACTTTAGGCTCAATTTTTCTGACTAGAGTGATTATTCCCGAACTCGTTTTGCGTATAATATTAGAATTACATACAGATTTTCCCTCAAGCAAATCAATCTCACATTAAATTCAAATTTAAGCAAGCTTGCAAAATTCGCAACACTCGATTTACGTTATTGCTTCCCTTTCTGAAAAGCACTTCCGTTAGCGCAAATCTAGTCTCTGGCCGGCCGTTCGGAAACGCAAAAGCCTCCTTACATTTTATATTTCCCGTGTTCGAAAATGTAAAACAATGTCATAAAATATTCGACTGCTTTAGTCCGGAGCTTAACGCGACAGCCCTCTCATCCGCTTTGGTCAAGAATGAAATTTAAACGCCACATTCTACGTCTGGCTGTAAGAAACAACTTGAGGCTTTCAAATGATTAAAGAATAAAATATTTTTTTTATTCAGACCAAAACCGCAGTTTTTTAAAATAAATTTTCTGTCCATTCTTATGAATGGTATTCTATAAATGAAAGATTTATTAATTAATACGGCTACAATAGAAAGAATAATCGGTTAATTACTCAAAAAAACAACCGTCAATAAAACTATATCAAACGAACAATAGATATATCAATTAGAATAAATTTATCAGCTATTGATTTTTAATATTCTCTTTAAAATGGCATGAGAAAGGCTTACTACACATTGCTTCAAATGAAAATATTAAGTTCATATTAAAGATTTTATTAATTTCATCAAATCACCATATATTATTTATTGTCTTTGAAAATAAAATTTTAATAAAGAAATGGCGACATTAACGATAACTTTTCAACATAAAACGGATGACGCTTAACACATACTTGAATAAACTGTTTTCAGTATAGATTAATATAGTTTTAGTTACTTACTCTATACATTCATTTTTTTATCTATTATATTATATGTTCATTTTTTTATTAAATCTATACCCACTGCCAATGTGGAGTATATGGGCGCTTAATGGAGCATAATGCATACATTGATTAAATAAATAAACGAATCAAAATGTTCAAAACACTTTTTCCATTTCGAAAGAAACAGCAGTTCAAAAGACTTAAACAGTTACTCATTATATAATTTAAGACATCGATTGAGGGTGTTTGATGGAATTTCAATATCAAATTTGGTCTATTGAGATTTTGTACACTTCCATGTATTTTGTCATTAACGACCCGGGTTTCGCCTTTCGGCATCTTCAGGCATTCGTGTGCTCGAATGCCTGAAGATGCCGAAAGGTGAAACCCGGGTCGTTAGTGACAAAATACACAGAAGTGTACAAAATCTCAATAATCCAAAAGTTACTCAGTATTTTTTATGTGATAAAGCAGTTAAAACTCTTGAACCTACTAAGTCCTCAATACTTTGAAGATTCTTTAACACATAAGTCTAGTTACGAAGTAAAAAATATTTATTTTTATAATATCAAAATATCATTTATAAAATAAATTTTGAAGAATAAATTTCCATGGATGGACAACCCTTAAAAATAACGATGTGTGTATTTGAAAATGGAATAATACTAGAGGGACATGCGTCTTGCACACACTGCCACGAAAGATGTCCACGCCGTGATGGGATTTGGAAGTTTGCCAAACGACGAATCTCAACGCTTTTGTGTCTGGTCTGTGTCCACTTGTCCCAACTAGTCCGATAGACCCAGGGTTGACACATATACAAATTTTGAAAACATTATCAATCGATTGGTTATTACTTAGTAAAAAATACTCGTGCTTAGAAAAAGAAAAACATCCTTCTACTACAATAATATTAATTGTTAATGATTTTGGAATTTAACTTATTATACATATTAATAACCGGATTTTCATCTTTTCTTATTTGTTAATATTAGACACTGCACATATCTACATTATATCACATGTGTTTATCTATCTACGAATAATGGTTAAGTCACAATTTTTACAGAATGCAAAATCGTGATTTCTATCGACTTTCTTTTTTTTCTTGTCTATTCAAATTTCTGCTTTATTTTAAATTAAAATACTATAAGTATACATTTTTTCATATTTTATCGTGCAACACAAATCTGAGAGAATGAGCAATTACAAAATTTACAAAATTTGATTGTTTGATCCAAATGGATCAAACAATAAAATTATCTCATAATATATATATATTAACCATTAAATTAATAAGATTGACTGTAAATTGTTTAAAAATTTTGTTATAAAATACCGAAAATGCGTTCGCCAAATAATACAGATAGGTTGTTATTCGATTAACTCTTTTCAACGTTTTATCAATAATTATAATACAATGGTCACCATAACTTAAATCAAATTAAACTACAATAATTTTCTTTATAAACTTTGCCGTCCTTTGCTATTTCTTTAATAGATCGAGGATTAGACATTATGTAAGCCCCTGTTTCATTGACGTTGTAAATACAGTTAATATAATATAATACTTTATTTCATCTTTTCACAATAAGCGGTCGGCTTTAATTTATTCCCGTAATTAAAAAAAACTTGAATCTGATAAACTATTTATTATTGATATTTCTTTATTTCTAGGTAGAAAACGACGAACAAAAATTTTTTTTGTGTTTTTATTAATTAATATCATTGGTGTTTAAAATAGAGTCGTTATCGTTCATGCAAATACAGTTACTCATACAATTTTGGGTTTTGAATTATTTATACCAACGTTGTTTCAAGCCCTATCATTTGACAAAATACACGAATTCTTAAAAATTCGTCATAGATGTACACCAAATTATAATTTATTACATAACTTGAATTGCCAAAACTACGATGAATTATGTAAAAGGTAGTTCGTATTTATTTTAACAAACTGTAATTCCATTTTCGAGTATGATCTATTGTATTTTGCTTAAAAAATAGCACATAAAAAGATAACATTATAAATATGTTTATATATTAAACAGAATGTTTACATTTTCGTATGTTTGTCTATCGTACCAAATCTTTACACACACAGTCACGAAATGAGCCACAGCTTTACGTATTTCAAAGTGATTATTTTCATCTTGCCACGTCTTTCCCTTCCCGAACTGAGATAGATTTAGTCATTATCTCAATTTCATGTAATTTCGAGTAGAAAAGCTGCATTGTTTAAAAAAAAACTCGATACGAAATTGTATATTTCTCATTAACCCTAAACAATCTTATCATTATCAAAAGCTACCATATAGATAACAAATAGAATTATCGTTTTTATGAATAATAAATAACAGTTATTTGCGTAGGTTTTTGAGCGCTATAGAAAAGGCACAAACATCTTTTGATATCTTTATTATTAAGTCATTTAAAAACATAATTCCTAAAAACTGTAAGAGACATATTATGACTATCAAATGTCACTTTTATTTAAATGGATCGTAAGAATATTCGAAACTGCACTTCAAAAAGTAGGGAATTACTGCTTACTTGTCATGTATTAAATTAATTTCAATATGTTTAATCGATCATTATTCCGAAATTTATGACGTGTGCCATTAATGAACTGACGATTGAGAATGTACAACACCTTACTAACGTCAAACGTAAGTCCTATTGATTATTTACCTAGCATTGAGCACTAAGTAGTTTTTACACTGCCACTTTTTTCATCGATTTTGTGTAACATTTAAATACCGTTAGCATAATATGACCGCAGGCGTATTCCACTACACTGCCATTTTGAATTTAAAATACGATAATATTGAAAGAATATCAATAATATGTTCAGTTTATAGAATTTCATTGATTACAACTAATGTAACATATCTATAATAAGGATGGAACGATATCTAAAACAACCGTGCATTATAATAGTTCAAGAAGAATTATTGAATACATTAAACAGTTATTTCGGTATGAATCTCTAGTCAGAACTAAACTGGCTATCAATTACATTTTATTGTTACTACGTACGGACAATTTCGTAGGTTGATTTGTCCATTGATATAATGGTTGGTGTTAAAATATATGGATCTCTACATTCCCTCTCATTAATACGATCCGCAACGGGGAATAGCGAGAGCGGTTTTCTAACTGCTAGACTTTTAATTGCCCTAGCCGAAAAAGGAAAGGTTGAGCAACTGAAATACAACAAGTTATCGGAATGACAATTTCCATTAAGATGGTCTATAAGAAGTCCATATTATGCTCCAAATTGAGAGCAAACATGATTGAAAAAATGAGAAACTGAGTATAAAGTAGATGTTATCAATTAAATATGTATGTTCACTCAAGAACACTATATTTCTTTAACCAAATTGCATGCAAATATAAACAAATTCAGTAAGTAGTCGTTAATAAATGGTCTCCTTTTTCTGTTCTCATAACGAAATTGATACCCACTGAAATGTTGAACTTAATTAATAGCGTTGTTCTTTTATTGTTTGCATCAATGGTTTTGTATTTGAGGTAAGTAATTGATCTATGAAATCAGTACTATTCCAGGATTCAGCTATGGAAGTATTTAAAGCACACATCAAACGGTTTTTTGCACAATGTATTCTTGATTGCGGTAGACATGCTTCTTCTGTCGCATCGACTCAGAATTTGGCCGGAAAACGTGTTACACACGTGCAGATATCGTGTTATGCGTCGTACTTTGACCGATGAATCATTATTTCTTTTATATTACTTATTCAAATTGTAAATATCTTCATCCAACTTAACTTTATAAATTAAAATCTCCAGACATTCTTCCTTTTTTATTCAATTCTGAAAAGAAGATCTTACAGTCGCTTAATAACAACACAATATTTTAATAGTCATTGATACTCTTCCATCACTTACTTTGTGTTTGTCTTTACAAGAATCGGAACACATAATTGATTTTTCGTCGTCATACCGTTCAAGCATATTCGTATGAAAAAATAGCAATAATTCATATTATTTGATAATCCCCGAGCTCCTCAATACGTTAAGCCACCTTACCCATAATATTCGACGCAAGGATCGATTCTCCAAGCTCAATATGGGCATTTTCTTGTTATTCTGCAGGTTCAAACGCGTAAAGCTGCATTGGCAGAATGAAATCGTTTACCCCATTGCATTTGAACGGTGAAATCCGTGTAAATTAGATAGATATGTATGTAATTATAGTCAGTCCTACAAAAAAAAGAAAAGACTTTCTGATAAAAATCTTGGCCTGCTTTGCAGAAGAAGTATTTTTTAAAGTTGCAATCTTTGAATAAGATCCTCGCGTGTATGAGAAATAAATAGAGACATCAATATAGCGCCACGCGTCGCGAGCATGTAATAAAGATTTTTTCCCTTCTTTAAATGTAATTTATTGGCCGTCTATTATTTTGATCATGGCTTCTGGCCGTTGGATGGCTTTGAGATAGTTAAATGGTCACATTAGGGATGCCACATGCGGTAAATTTAAATGGTATCTCAATTTAAAAAGAAAAGAAAAACAAACTGAAGTGGACTTTCGCCTTAAATAAAACATTGCAATTTTTACATTAAAACTACATTCGTTTGATATTATAATATTATAAGGTATTCTTTCTACAGCTCTAAATTTGGTACAAATACACTCCTAATGCAGCATTTTTACACAATGTTTTTTTACAAGATCCGGTCGTTTAATCTCTGCTTTAAAGAGATTACGATGATATAATGATGGTGTTATAAGAGAAATATTAGTAAACTAATCGTACTGCCTGTGTACTGTTTTCAGTATTTAACGGAGTGGGTAGGAAGATATACAGAGATTTTTTAATTTTTTTACTGTCCATGAATACAGTTTGAAAAATAGAGTAAGTTAAAGTGTACCTTTTCAACCAATACATCTAAATGCTCATTGCTTTGCAGCTAAAGATTTGAAATATATTAACCAATGATCAGTTACCGATAATAATGACGAACATCACTCAAATTAGCACGTGTCTTTGTGATTGAGTAATTTACTTAGACCAATAAAGTAGTTTTCCTACTAATGCTTGGTCAAATGATATATTAAGAATATAATTTATTAACTATTCAAAGTCAAATTTCGTGACTTTATCATCGTAATAAGTAAACAGTCAGTGTAAAATACTTACTTTCCAAACAAAAAAAACAAATCTTACTGAGCGCAATAAAAAGATTCTGATATTCAATGTTGCCAGCCCTGCTTTTTCTCTAAAAACTTGTTTACGGTTCCAATGACGTAAAATTGTATCCACTAAACTCCCGTCAATTGATTACCTGTGCTTTTTTTCCGCCAAAGAGATCGTCAGATTTATTTGTTTTTATTTATCTAGTATTCGGAAAGCTTCATTTGTCTTGATGAGAGTCGTTTATGTTTATCGCCTTTACAAACGAGCATTGCTGAAATATTTATTCGAAATCATATTCTAACGGACATGTTTTTTTTACATTTAAAACCATCATGTAATTTTACACTCAGATATACTCTCGTTTTTTTCGCAATTCACTGCTTGATATAATTGCATTAAACTTACCTACGATTGTTTGAGTTAGATATTTAAAATGGAAATGAACCCTTAATGTTAATTTATATATAATATGTCTTCCATCTGTTTGGTATTCATAGATAATCAAAATATTCTGATAAAGGAATAATTATATTCATAAAAATAAACTTTGTATTGTTGTTGTACAATTTTATAGCGTGAACATGAACTTAACTAATCACTCGTTGAGAAAGAGAGGTTTTAATTTAATTAGAATTTTTTAATGATAAATTATTTTCGTTTCATTAAATATATAATACATGGGATAGAAAAAGTTAATGTAATATATTTCACCGAACTGGATATTCGAGAAACCATTCGTATAGCGACGTAATGCCAAAGTTGAAATGTTTCAGGTGTCGCAACTAAGCGATTTAAAATATATACAGTAACTACGCTTGCCACTGTTTTCGCCCACACCTGCCACTGTCGTTCGCAGCCGGGTCACATCACTCAAAATTCTGGATTCCATAAGCTCTTCGTCCGAATTGCTAAGTGTTTCCCGTGAATTCAAGATTTACGGTTCTAAGGCCTTTTCAACTTCATGAAATGTATATATTTATAATTTATATATACAATTTAATCGCGTGTTTGTAGACTGTCATAATTTTGTTAGTGTAAAGACCTTATCTGCATAAATACGAAAAAAAAACAATTTTCACTATAAAACATTTTCAGATTATAATTGTCACCGGATTTAATGAGTTGGAAATCACTTTAAATAACATGACGTTCATCTTAAATTTTTAACTTTTCTCCATTATTATTGTAAAATTAAATTGGTATTTTTTATTTCATCCATTTCCGTTGCCAATTTGAAGCATATGAACTCCAAATTATGCTTTTCTGCGGGAATTCGTTGATAGTCAGTCACTCAGCTTCTAGACATGACTAGTTTATCACTTTCAATATGCCTCATTTCTAAAATCGAATGGGTGAAAGGGGATTAAGATATCACAGACATCCACGCCTTTGAACACTGGTTCATTAATAGGTTCATAATTTCGTACTGGGATTTGAACCCGTGACCTCAGGAATCGAAATCAACAACGCTTGCCACTCGGCACAGGCCCGGTATTGGAAACCATAATTGTGATTTTAAAATGTTCAATTTATCAATGTACCCAAAGTGCATTCAGCAAAAAACTTCTCAAGTGTAAAATAATCACAAATTTTTTTTTATATTTTATAAAAACAGAATTAAATCATAGTTTTTGATAGAAAAGATATTTAATTTTGTGACATTATTCCGAAGTAACAGTTTTTTATAGTTATCAATAATCTATGTAACAAAAATAATAAGCTTTCATTTGTTGGCTGTTTATAACTGACATATAGCAAGGTAGTTGATAATAAAATTTTACTTAAAACTCAGTAAAGATTATAACCCGTGCTTTCTAACACCTGAAATATTAAAAACCATATGTTTACTCTGCAGTAGAATAAATTCTTTGAAGACGTTTATCACATAAATGAAATACTTTGTGTCTGTATAAAATATTGTTATAATAACACAATTAGTGATATAAGATATCCCAGTGGAAATATGCAAGCATTTTATGAGCTATGAATCAATTTTAGAAAGATTTTGCAGAAACTTTGTGACCTTAATAAATATTAAACGAATGGCTGTATTACATACTGTCAAAACAATTGAGCATGTTTTCTTTTAAATTTCAAGAGCGACTTCCATTTCGACTATATGAAAAGATTAAAGTCAAGTGTAAAAAGACTTTTTATTCTACATCCCACTTTTTTAAGTAAAACAAAAGGTATACAATTTAAAAATGGGTTTATAAGACTATTTTTGAACAGTCAATTTACAGGCTGATTTCAACGGTTTACTTTTAATTGTGTTTAAGATATCACAAACCCCAATACCTTCAAATAATAATTTGTACATTATTAAAGTCAATATATGCAAAATTATGTTGGATACGAAATACGAAAACTCGAATGCCTACTATAGACATATGCAATCTATTTATGTAATAGTGAAACCTTGGTGAAATTGTGTATCAATTTTAACTCTGGAAGGTCCGATTCAAACTGCTTTTTGAAATGACTGATGTGAAATTCACAAAAATAGCATTTTAAGAATAGTTAAGCTGTTTTTAAATGTCCTTTATAAAAATTGAATAGAAATTCAAGTTGTTCAATAATGTTGACTTTGCATAAAATAATTAAGTAAGTTGTGATGATTTATAATACTTTTTTAATACATGTAAATAAATCAAAATGTATCATGCCTACATTTTAAAAAACTGTATTCAAGTGCTTTTAGTTTTGAAATTAACAAATCCTCTGCATTGGAGGGGGTATATTTTGTGAATTCAATCTTCATCGTTTTATATGTTTTCTAATCAAAAACTGTATCGATATTATTATTATATTTTGGGACAGTTGGTCGATATCTTGTGTTGTTTATATACACAAAAAAAATCGTTTCAAAGAAAAACTGATGAGAAATAATCACGCTGTGTAAAATTGGATTTTGCGTAAAGTCTTTCCATTTATTCTGGCATATATAATAATTGTTGAGCACAAAAATTCTTTTACAGAATCTAGAAAGTTCAACTCATTTTTCAAATGATAAACATTATTTATTGTACGTCAAAATGAATTTACATAAGCCGCGTCTTTTTTCCGCCATGTTCATAATATTTGAAAAATATCAAAATAATATTTTAAGGAAATGAAACATCGATAATGCTTTGGAAAACAGAAAGTCTTGTTTGCTTTGAGAAATTCATTTGAAAAAAATAAAGAATAACACAAAAAGGTATCTCAAGGTATTCAATTCAAATAATAATTCTCTTTCTGCAAAGAAAAATAAAAGCATCACTATCAGTAATAAAAAATTCAAATAAATTTTAGTCCTTTCATTGGAGAAATGATATTTTCTCATGGAATACACACATATTTTTATTTTACTTATTTAGCAATACTGTCTCTGAAAATAAATTACTTATTCAAAGACCCTCATCATTTTTTGTATATTTAAAATGTAATTGTTACTGCTTGAAAAGATTTTAATGAAATTATTGAACAATTACCATTAATATTTTTTTTTAAATTGGTCAATCAAATAAGGAGAGCGTTTTTGACTATCACAAAAATCTTTAATTATTATGATAATACATAAAAACAGTTACATTACTGATATTACTCATTTGCTTATTGAGAATATAGTCATGGACCATGGCTCTATGTCGACTATATAAAATTCTTTAAGCAACTGCTGTATAAAGTTTACATAATACCTACCTGTATATAATAAATACTCCAAACTCTAACCTATTACGACGTATGTCTCAACATATTTCTAAAAATGATACGGGTTGTGCTTTTTGAATTCGAATGTGAAATTGAAGCTCTTTCAAGCACATTTCGTATAAATATTGTTTGGTAAAAATATTATAAAGAAGTTAGAAACTGAAAGCCCTTAGTAGTATAAAAAAAAAAACTATATTTTGTTGGAGGAACAATACAAATCCAATTAGGAAATTAATTTCTATCGACTGATTTTACGATTTGAAATTTCAATTTCATAATTATACTGATTTCAATATTTTACTTATTTTTAAATTTCGAAATGTTTGATCGTATCTAAACGTCAATTTTCAGTATCATCAAGCTTTTAAAAACTCGAATGTCTTCAGTATAAGTTACAGATGCTGAGCCAAAGCTTCCTCATTCTAAATAACAAAAAATAGTTTTAAGCTAGACACCCGTACCATTTTTTCGATGAATTCGAAACGCGTTGCAAGAAAGTCATCAAAAGAAAAATGCTTCGTACCCTTTTCGCTGCGTCGGAGCTCAAATAAAAAAATAACACCCTCCCAAGGCACGCGAGACAAGAGCGACAACAACAATCACCCCGTGGCATTAAAATCATTATAAGGGGGTATCCGTTATTTTAATCAAAATGAAAAGCCCTGTCAAATACGATGGGAAGCTTTGAGTCATGGCGCGTGCTTTTGCGAGCTTTTTTTACACGTTCCATCATTATACGAAAAATATCCTACGAAACAATGTTTGTTTAGTTATTCATTACTTTAATGGAAGCCAGGACCGCAATAAGAAAAATTAGTAGTTTTCCAATCCTTAGTTCCAAAAATATATTTTTAACAACACTCTAGCTTACAAATATCCGAGTTCATAATAAGAGTCATGGAGAAACCCACACGACAATAAATATGCTAATATAATTATTTACAATTGCCACATTCAGAAATACAGGCAAATAAAAGTAAAACCAATTTTAATAATTTTTGAAAATGTATTCTAGATATTTTATATCGGGGCTGCCCAACCTTAGTTAGTCCAAGGGCCGCATTCAGAAAAATAAATTAAATCACTTGGAGATTCTTACTGTGATTAAATAAACTTACTAAACCAGCAATTCTTTTAAATGTACATAAAAAACTTAGCTCATAATTTAAATAACTTGATCTTTCAAAGAGTAACATTTTTTTAATCCAATTATTTTTTACGGGACTGGCGTTGACATGTCATCGGATAAAATCACAATTTAGGCAATCAAAAACGCTTAGTTACGAAACGACTGCCCCCGTTTGATGCGGCCCTGGCAGGAGACGAAATAAATTGCCGCCTTCTTGACAAGTGAGAAAGACTGCCAAGGAGAGGTTCATGGTGAAAAATGAAACGTCAGGTTATCGGACCTTTTTCGCGTGTAAATTTAATACCTACCAACGTCTCAATTCAAACGTCTAAAATATGCTCGCCATTTTCCCATGATGCGGAAGTGTCCCAACCTACAGCTCCCTTTTAATTACTTTTCATTTTAAATGAAACAAAATTCAATGTTTTTTTAAAATATTTTTTTTAATGGAAATTAATTTATTCATAATTTGACAGACGCCCGTCAATTAACTAAGCAATTAAAAATGAATTTATAAAAATCTTTTAAACAAAGTTTATCCAACATAAAAGATTTCTAAATTCACAAAATACAATTCACAAGTTTTAGAAAATCAAATAGGAATTATTTCAAATAATTTGAATAGTAACTATAATTAGATGTAAAATAAGCAATTGTTATTCGTAATTAATCCATTTCAAACAGTAGATTAAGGAAAAATCGAGATATATCAAAATATTTTTTTTTTTATATGTTTAAAAATATTCTCTCATATTATTTTAAAAACACCGAATTACCACATTTGCAATGCTAATTTATAAGGTTTTATTAAATTTTGACTTTGTTGTAAAAAATTAGTTTATACACTTTGCATCATGAACTGAAAATATGAATACAAAAGTATTTTTGCTATGTATAATTTTCTGAGTCAAGCGATCCAATTATGCTCGGCGTCGGTTACGACTTGGGCGCTTATTTTAGAATCCCACGTTTTGAGTCTACTCATAAAACGCAATATATAGTGGCCCAGTTAGTTCATATAAATAACGGCGAGGTAAGAAGTGAGGGCTTTCAGATTCTCGATTCGGAAACCCCATGAGATCGGGCAGAATCCTGGCTACTGACGATACAATGTTTGCCGGTCTTGTCAGAATTACAATTAATTGTAAACGGAAGATAAATCTCCCACTATAAACTACATCAAATTCTGAATTGATATTTCATAATAACATTATGTATATATGACAAAATTAAGTCAACGACTTTTTATGAGAGAAAAATTTATTGTTTGATAATTGAAGTTCAAGGTTTATAAATTATTAAGTAACAATGGATTAAACGTATTTATTAGATTATCCACAAATAACAAACTCACAATTGTAAAAATAATGAATTCCAACAACGATTACACAGAATATGTCGTGTACGTTTTATTAAACCTTTTTGTTTTAATTTTTTCATGTCAGTTTTGACCTATTTCATTTTTTTCAAAACCGTGTCGGCTGCCAATGTAAATTTTCAATATGGATTCCTAACGGAGGTATCTCAATAGAAGTTTATCTATAAGAAGTGGTTGTTACTCAATTGCTCAACCTCTCTTTTTAGAGAGTAGGGATATAACGATAGTGATATGACAAGTGGTTAGCTTAACACTCTCGCCACACCCCATTTTTAGATTTCAACGGGAGAGAAAGAATTTTAGACATCTGAAGCATCCACGGCTTTGAACAGAAATCCATAAATCGATTGAAAAATAAATTTATGAAACAGACCGTACGTATGTATATTCAGACCTGTTAGATCTGTCCAATGACGAAGCCAACGACGTTGACCACTGCACCACGAACCGACTATTCCATAACATAATATATCGGTACCTGAAAGCAACATTGAGATAAAATGAAAAAGTCTATTTTGAGATAAGTATGCCAATCTTTTGTTGAAATCTTAATCAACATAATACATTGAGATTTTTTTTAAATGACCCATTTAAAGCCCAAATCAGCAGGATGAGTGAAATAATTAGACACCAAACTGTATAAGTACTAAATAGATTTAAGATTTTTTTTTAAATTAAGTATTTTAAAAGTATGAAACAAACGGTAATGTTCAATTGTCTCGAAACTGGTTTTTTAGATTTATCTAACTGTTGCTTTCAGTTAGCGTAGATAGGTCAATATTTTATTCACATATTATAATATGTATATAGTTTCTTAAATAATGTGCGCTTCCAACGTGGACTTACATGGATTAATAATGAAGTCAGTCACTCAACCTTCCTCTTTGAAGAAGGTAACCGTAGAAGGTTGAGTTTTGAAAAGGATTATTTGTTTACTACTCACTCTCTCTCTCTGTGCCCCATTTTAGGAATCGGAAAATAAGTAAATGAGGAGGAATGAAAACATCATAGATATCCATGCATTTGGACACGATTACATCGATCAATTTGAAAAAAATAAATGTATTTATGAAACCAGGCAATTGAATATAATTAACTTGAAAGATCTTTAACACTCAGTAAGAATATACAGTTAAAATAAACAAAAATTTGAATAAAATAAAATAAATGGTGTTGTTATTAAAATAAAATAGAAAAAAATACCTCAATACAATTAAATATTCTACATTTCCAACGTGTGATATTATATTATTATAAAAAAGAATTGTGCAATAAATCTAATGTTGTTTTCGGGATTTAGTTATTAATTTAAAAACATCCATTTAATTCTGAATGTCTCGTTATTTTTGCGTTAAATATCACTTTATTTCAGAGGAAGTTTGGTTTGTCAATAATGGTAAAACATCATTTTTTAGTCATAAAAACACACATACAACACGGCTAGCTTATGACTCAAGTTTACGACCAAAGGAAATCCAGATGTATACAGATTCAATAATAATGCTAAGCTTTACCAAACAAATCATTGAGGATTTAAAATTACAGATTTGATTTTTGATAGAAAGCTTTAGTTTTTTTAATTACTATATTCGAAAATTTAACAGTAAATGACACATAGAAAAAACAGTAATTCGTTTCTTCTCCAGGACTTCATTTTGAGCTATTAATACAAATTTAACATAGGTTAATGGCCGCGGACTCATATATGAGTCTTACGTCATACATTCCATTATATTGAAAGAGTACTGGGTTATAATCGAGTTTGATTTCAAATGTCAACGAGAGATGGTGGTATACACATCAAAGCATTATTTAACAAAACATAAACAATATTTTTAACACACAATTTTGTAAAACTACCCGTAGATGGTACACGTTTAATTTTTTGTCTCTAGTTGTATTGATTATTATTATGTACAGCTTGCATAGTGATTTATTGAATGAGCCATATGGCATTTTTTATGGTGCTTGAGTCGTTATGACAACTGTTTCCTGTCCTGGGGTGACTTGTAACATCAATAGCAGGGAAGATATGAGAAGCAGGGATTTTTAGTAGATTTAAGTTGTTTTCACTACACCACATAAGTATGCAATCCACAAATATAGAGCCACTGCCCAAATGGTATTGATTTAAGCGGCAAAATATCTGGAAGCCATCAAACCAAATTTGGTTAAGATATCTCAATTGGTTTACAAATTATGGCGAATTTAGTGAAATGACAGTTTTTTGCGAAAATGCGAAAAAACATGCGGCCATTAAGCTGTTAATGATTGGATTGGCATTTAATTAATATATATATCTTATTTAATAATATAATATGTATTTATAACGTTAAAATTGTGTTTTAGTCGATATTTACATACTTATGTTCATTTATTTAACTGAACTTAAACTAAATGTGATAATATAGGTAAGATAATAAATAATTGATGATGAATAAAAAATATTCGATCGAAACAAAGATAAAAATTTTGATTTAACAATCCTTGTACAACAAACAAATATTGTTTTTTCTCTCACTACAATAAATAAGTTCTATTAAAGAAATGTCTTTTTTAAAATAAATAAATTTAAATGTCTATTTTTATTTTAAGTTAAGGGAAACATTTGTCTTATACGCAGAAATAATAAATCTTGACACGTATGTATTTAAATCAATATGTTTTTAATTAACAATATTCCGTTGGTACGTTCAAGTAATGATTCATAAGAAATCTTCAGCATGTGTTTCGCACATTTCTTAGATAGTTAATTATACATTCGAAGCGGCTCCTAATGTGTTTTTATTTAGTCCCTCCCATAAAATCCCAATCGACAGATGTTTACAAAATACCAAAGTTTCTACAAACGAGTAAACCGCAAGGTGTTGAGTTATTAAGTGAACAGTTCGGTATTTTTATCACGACGTTTTAATAGGCGTGTCCATTCGTTTAGATTGCGCTTTTACTATACCTCGTAATGATTTGAAGAAGATATTTTGTTTACGCGATATGAGCGGTTGTAAAAACACGCTCCTGTATATTATTATTATATCTTGTAATAAGCTCCATCTAATACAGTGCTCCGTAACTAATGGATCGCGGCGCACTGGTGTATCGCGAGACGTTACTAGGTGTGTCGTGGTGCAATGCGTCCAAAAAGAGATAAAAACAACATTAACTTGGATACAATTTAGAAAATATGGACGAAGAAATAAGCAATGTAACATAATATAGTAACATAATATAGTAACATATATCTGAAATCAACAAAAACTGATAAGCTCGGATGACGTATGTAAATTGTTTTTTTGCATGCAGCATAGAATTGTTTTTTTTTATACAACTCTTTCATATTAATGTATTTTATCTTAATTTTTAGTTTTTCTTTTGATTTTGATATTTTTCTTTGGAAAATTAAATCAAAAATGTACTTCATATAACTAAATGTAAAAGGGTTTTATTGGTTACAATTTAAAAAAAAAACTGCTAAATATTTTAAATTTATGAACTAAAAATTTAATAAATGTAAATTCCATTGATATATAATTTATAATTTGTTTTTGCGGTGTGCCGTGAAATTTTACGCGGTGATTAGGTGTGCCGTGGGTGAGAAAAAGAAGCATACAATTATTGTAATACATTGTGTTTAACATTAATAAATAATTAAACTACATTATATACTAGTATTGTGCCACCATAAGTAAGAATATGGCTAGCGGAAAAATCATATTCTGATACATAAACCGTGATAGCGTTTTTTTTTATGTATAGTGTGCTTCGATTCATGATAATATTATAAATGATATAAATTAATTCGGATATAAATATATATATGAAAAAACGAACCACAGTTTATGTTTCATTGTGAAAATTATATTGTTGTTCTGTTTGTCTCTTCTTAAACCATGACGGCAGTAGAATGACATAACATTAAAACTATAAATTAATTATGCACAATGCCACAGTGTCAATATCGTTAGTGAATATTTTTATACTCATTTTATTTTCCTTACTTTTAATGTGTTTTTTGATTGCAAATATGTAGTTTTTAAAAGATCTTTAAAGTTTGAATTGAAGACAATTTAATTTATTAAGTTGTATGATTATCTATAAAATATACGTTATTTATCTTGTACCAATTGTTTTATACACCTTATCATTAAACATACTCAATTTTACATACACATAAATGTTTGAACTTATTACGATAATTACTACGATGAGCGAAACCGGCCCGTATCATAGAAAATGTTTTTTTTTATTTCTACAAACAGAAGATAATTTATTAGATTCAATCAGGCTGAATACTTTAAAAATAGTGAATTTGCTTGTCATATTTTATCTGAAACATTTTTGGTTATTAATTCTGTTATGTAAGAAAGTTTTAATATAACCAAGTGGGTTCAGGTCCGATTTTCTCAACAATGTTATGTAAGTCAAAAATAAATTATTAGATTAAGAGAGCTGAATCAAAATTCAAAATATCATTTGTCAACCCCACATATTATGATTATGGAATATGGCACAGATGTCATTTTATTTTCAGAGGCATGAAAACAAACAAATTTTATTCGTAGACACAATCGACATGTCGTTTCAGGCTTTTTGTCTAAACAAGACACGGTGTACCGCTTGGATGAAAATATTATATCAAGATAATCAATCAGTGTCACACTTACTAATTCATTTGTCTGTAGTATTCACTAGGAGCAAATATAATAATTTGATATTATGAAATCATCAATAATAAAATTTGAGATAGCTAAGCTTGAACAATATGATCAATTATATTTTTTCTACCATTTCCACTCACAATATATAACTTATTGACTCGTAATGGAACATCATAACATAAATTGATTTACATGGACTGGGTATTATGCAGTCAATTAATCTCTCTTTTTTGACAATATATTAATAAATACAAAATACAATAATTTAAAGGATGTATTTTCACATTTTCATATTTTAATGTTTCATTCAGCGAAGAAGAAATTTAAATAACATGACGGAGCATCTTAATTTTTCAACTTTGCTCTGTTAACAACAGATTTATTAATATAAATTGTTATTTTGGAACCGTGTCCTTTTTTAATATGCAGCATATTGACCTGTAATGGAACTTATCTCAACAGAAATTGTTCTACGGGAACTGTTGTTATTCAGTCGCTGAACTCATCAGTTTTGGAGAGTGTAAGGAAAGACGGACAGGGCTAAGGCAGGACTATCGGTAAGTTAATTGCTCTCGTTACCTTCCGTTGTTAGAATCGGATAAGTGAAAAAAGATATCACCATCAAAGAATCCTATGTCCTGATGAATTCGTCCTTACAATTCGAGCTAATCGAACAACCAAATAAGACAGGGGATCCAAATCTTTTTTGCACATTCCCCTTTTCACCATTGTTCAGAATACAATTCCCCCATTTCCAAGATAGTGTAATTCTAACTTAAAGGATAGTTTCTGAAGAATAGGCATACTTGTCATATTGAAAATCTTTAATATGCTGGGGAAGGAGATTTACAACTGGTTGGAAGCCGGTTTAATAAGACGAACGAGTTATTACCTATTCCGGATGTATTTTTGTCAGTTTCTTTCTATAAGTTAGTTTCTAATTTTCGAAGTGATTTATTGGAAAGTAAAACCATAAACTATCTTAAGCGTACTGGTATTTTTAATATTTTATATGTACTGTGAATTAAAAAAGTAATTATTTATCCTCCATGCAAATATTAGCAGTATCTCTCATAAACATGATGAATTGTCATATTAATAAATAAAAAATACACATGGGTTTTGTGCTCAAAAAAATTAAAACGTATGTATACTTTAATCAAAATTGACATTTTGTACAAATTACTTGACGTTTTTTGAAATTACAAGAAGTTATTTCGTTATATTTTTACATGACGTGTAACGTAATACGATTTGCTTTAAGTCTAAGGACGTTGATAAATCAGTTTACTCGATTAATACTCAACATCAAAAATATTTTAGCTGGCGGAAAATTTGAGTCAGTATTAAATTTCCTTAGGTGTCAACGCAGCTTTTGCAATTTTATGTTGAAAAGCAAATTCAATTTGACAAACTTGATATGAGTTGAACAGGAAATACTGAATTATGATTTCGAGCTAGATTTCTTTTCATGGAAACGTCTTAACTTTTCACTTTTGATGTTATTCAAGAACATGTTACGACAAATTTGAAATATTTGTATTATCGTTCACTTATTTCAATGACGTCTATAAGATGCAAAGTCCATTACAACTATTTACAATGAAACTATGCAAAAATATTAAAAATGTATTCAATTTTGACATTTTTAAGTTGGTTAAAACTCAACACCCACACTGTGCCGGACATTGTGCCATATAATTGTATTATCACGCATGGATGAGTGAATACCTCCAAAACTCTTCACTTGTTTTTTTCTGAGGAAAGGTGGAACGTTAGAAGACCACGGCTTACAAGTGCTGATTGGAGTGGAGGAGATTGATTGAGGCGGCTAAGATTCATCCCGTACAATAGCGTAAGACGAGAAGTAGAAAAGTGTTCAATTTTGAATACTTTTATTCCACTTATATGTAACAACGTGTGACATACGTCTCGTTCATTTAAAATGATATTCAGTATCAGTATATTAGATCTGTATCGTAGATAAATATTATTAGAAATTAAGGTGAAAGGGATTTAACCATAAATTCTAAATACTTTTTAAAGGGGGGAATCTAGATGTGAATCGGTGGAGGTACCCAATCAAGTAATACAGATCACTGATTTAATTGATTTAAAATAAGAAAACGGTTATAAAGAGCAATGCATATATAATAAAGTATTGATATCCTATAGTTTAAGAATAATAACATTATACTATCGTAACGTAAAAGCGATTCAAGATCCACATTTATTTTTCCATCCATATTCATAAAAATAGACGTCTTAATTTGATTAAAACTACACATCAATCTAAAAAACATATTTTCATATTTAAACTTAAAACAATATCTTCCAATATTTGATAACGTTAAATATTTTAGCTATTCATTATCATACTAACACTCTTACAAATACAAAAATGATATTATGTTTTTTTATGAAGTCTGATTTGCAAAATTATTGTTAATAGAGTTACAACTTACAACCATTTCACTTTAGGACGACTATAGGGAATTTGAATTCTTATGAAAAAGTAAATACTAAATACAATTTGGTTATGTATGATAATGAAAATAGATACTCTTTAAATAATAAATATACATGAAAGAAGTTATTATGTATTTACTATTCAGCAGAAGTCTGTTAAATACATTATATTATACAAGTTCTTAGAGTTTCTTATGTATGCTGTAGCCTGACATCTGGCTTATTTTATAATATAAATAAATAGTTAAGTGTAACTACTCATTATAACTTTATTACATTTCCAGTACTTAGTAATGAACTAAAAAACTAGTTGAGCATCTGGCAGGAAGACCTGGCTTCCGGGTATCGTGTGTAATATGAAACTGTTTTGGCCTTTGCCAGACTTTACCGACTCTACTCAAATAGTAACATTTACTGCCAACCAGATAAGAATTCGAATATTAATTATGATATTATGGTAAACATTGATCAATTCATTCTTAATATAATGTAATTTGAAATAGAGACTGAAGAATAAAACATCATTGGTTTATGTTTTATAATAATACATATATTTTATTTTGGCTCTCAAAATGCCAATAGTTATCAAAAATCAACAGTTTCTGGTTTGATTCTTTATTCCAAATACCATTATTAAGAAAATGCTATTTTTTAATTTAATATAAAGTCGTTGAATATAAATTGAAAGATTGTTACAAAACTACTGTATGTAAAATTTTTTTTACCACGTCTTCTCCGTATTCGGAAAATTTGTGTGCTCTCTCTTGGGTTTCTACCACATTATACCATCCCATCGGACCATAACTCTGACTTGCAATACAACAGAATCCTCTGGTTGGAAGGTCATAGTTGAATTCAGACTACCATGGAGCATCTACTACACGTGCCCAAGTCATGAGAGAACATCTTTACACATCTATTTATTATACAGTGTTAATTCAAGAGCATAAATAAAATAGTGTTTGTGTTATCATTATTAAATTATCTAGTTAATTTATTTGCGACCAATAATTAGATGATGTGCCGATTGGTAATGCTCTAGGTATGATTGAATAGTTAGCACATATCTCGCATTTTGGCATTCTACCAATAATTGACTATTTAAAAAAGAATTCGATAGCCTTTAATGACAGATATATAAAAGTGCTGCTATCAAATACAATACTGCGAAGAAAGATTTCTGTTTATTTAAAATGTTTTTTAAACGAAAGACAACCGTGTTTCAATAAAAAAATATAAAACTCTGTTTAAAAGACATACCTGTGTATTTAGTGTATTAACGATTGATTAACGTTATTCGAAATTAGCGATAAAATAAACACATTGTTTCGTTAATAACAATCTACAAAGCCATTCATCCAAAATCACGTAAGAAGTTTTTGTTGAGCCAAGATTTAAGCGCCCAACTCCAAACGACTTTTCTTTTATTGCATTTAAATTAATGCTTTTTATTCAGTAGGCCGACACAAACAATACTTACTCTTTAGTAATGTCGAGCTGGCGAATGAAATTGATCAACCACTTTCTTTTGAAAGCGCCCATACAATTATTTTCCCCAATAAAACGAGTTTATATAATGTTACGGGTACCATTCCAAGTGCCATTTTAAAACAGCGTAAAAACGTGAGTTTATTTTTCATTTCGTATTTATTACACTAATGGATTCTCATAAAACAATACAATAAATAGAAGTTTACACCCGATAACAAATTAACTGTTGAATAAATGTATTAAAAAAAGTGTTTCTGAATATTATAATAAATCATTTAATTAACAAACATTTTTTTTATATTTTATTTTTACTGCATAAATTAACCCTTTCATAATCAAATACAATATTCGGATTTTATATAGGCAATGACAAAATAGTATACGGTTTTTTTGAACTCAAAAATGCAATGCTCAAACTTTTGTAAGAAGAATTGAAATATACACCTTCTTACTTAGTGCATAAGTTTAGTAAGATATTTACTTTAAAGAAAACCCTGAACTATCTGCGGGCATAAGATACTCAATTGTGTAGGTTGAATCTGTTGATTTTTAATTTTCATTACAACGATAAAATTACATACTTTGTGGCTTGGCCCATTCTTCATTTTAAATTACCATTGCGGCCATTCTAGAATATTTCATATTGTATTATTATAAAATGAGTGAAGAAAGTGTGTAAATTAGTGGTACTTACAATATTGAACATTATGGCGAATTGCCAAATCACCAAATATATTGAACATCAAATTCAAGAAGAAATAAATATACACCCGAGATTTAAGTAAACTTTGAAGTCACATATTAATTTTAAAAATCTGTCTCTTAAGTATGTTTTTCTGATCGATAAAGGAAGTTCTTCAAACTGACAAGGTTTTAAAAACTTACCTACTCCTGAAACGGCGTATGTAGGAATTGGTTAATGAGCAATCAATTGCGTTTATTTGATCTTCACTTTCGTTATAAAATTGAGAGTTATTAATTAACAGGATATTACAAAAAGTCACTCATTAATATCCTAGATCAAAATAAACAACCATACAAACGTTGGCTCATTTTCTTCTGGATGCTTTAATCTGGTACACTTCAAATAAAATAATTCAATGACGATTTTCCTGAGAAAATCTACTTGAATAAAACTTTTACTAAAATATTTATTTATGAATGAAGAGGCATCAATTCGAAAAATGCAAGCAAAAACCGATACGTCCCCTTTACAATGTTTTTGTTTTTCAAGCTTAAATTACTTGTTCTTTCTTCATATTATTGTTTGCATAGTATCGTTTTTCTTATTAAGAAATGCCTATTTTTATTTGCCAGACTGTTACGCAGAATGTGTGAAATTGATTATTACACGAAATGTGGAAAATGTTGTCTAATTCATGACAAGTGCAATCCCACAGCCTCATTCATGAATGGGACAAATTATCTGCCGAATGCGTGAATTATTCATGATTTTTTCTGCTGAGTTCTTCCATTGAGAAAAATAGATAGTAGCACTCCGGTGTCGGTGTTTTTTGCAACTAAACGAAATGTCATTGATTATATAAAAATATATATATCAATAAGTACAATGACGTTCATTTCCATTTCCATGCCCAAAAAATCGAAAACTATAATATGAAAAATTAAAAATTTTATTAAAATGTATTTTCTTGACCTGCATTGTGCGTTAGGTTGAGTTATGTATAATTAGTGCAGATGTACTTAAATGAGACCACATTCAGCAAATTTACTAAAACTGTTAAATGTCCAATCAATGACACAACCTAAACCCGGGACTAAGAATTCTATACCCTGCCGAATTCACGAACTTGACAGATAATTTGCCTTGTTCATGAATGAGGCAATGGGCTCGCAATATAATATATTTTAGACCTGTAATATAGAAGCTATCACTGATGATGACATGCCGACAATTTATTATCAACATTAAATTTATAATAATAATTACTTTCTCCATCTGCTAATATATATCCAAGAGAGATTTAAACTGTCACTGAAGTCCATTAGTTGACTTGCTCTATACACAGAAATTGACAGTAAAACAGACAGACTTTGGAAAGACTACCGCTATATAAACACGAAATCAAGAAACGAGACGGTGACCAAGCACAAGTGATTTAACAATTCTCAACAAAAAATTGCGAAAATTTTTACAAAGAAAATAAAACTTCTAAATATTAATTTAAAATAACATTTTATTAGAGAATGAATGATTTGAATTAATTAAAATGCAAAAAGAAGCAATGAATATTCATCAAGAAACAATTAAATATGATATAGTTGTACTAATCTCATATTTAATCATTATTTAACGAAATACTAAAAATAATTTGCCTAATCTGCAAGTTACTAACAAAATAAAAATAAGCTATCCATATTTTATGTAATCACTACACCAATACGTTGTAAAATGATAATCCCAAATAACAATAAAAATATCGTATACAAATACATTATTTAATTGACTCAACTGTAGATGTACCTGCTCATTTTGACGATGATTTGAAAGTACATTATTGAAGCCAACTAAATATTAAAGGAATCATCTATCATTATTGAAATTATTTCACAAGACATTTATAATTTATTTCCTTAACGTTTGTCTAATCACTTGTCAAATATTTCTTTGATAGTCAAAAGACGGAAGTTAATAAATCTGTTTGATGAAATTTAATTGAACTGAAATATTCTGAGAGCTGTCAATGGATGGTTACAGCAAGCGTACTCGTCTTGTGGTACGCAGACATACTTTAATGCACCCAATGTAATGTGCCAAGGCGTACAGATTGTTCTAATTATACACGCTATCTGCAGTATACACCATTCCATCGGATATGCGACCGACCGAGACCGCTGCACCGAGTTTTCAGCTAGATTCCTCAATACGAGATAGGAATCTTTACCGTCAGCTAATTCAGTTACAGTATTATTCTCGCGGTCAGCGACGCCCTTCTATAATATCCAAAACATGTATTGCCATACAATAATTATCCCTGTATCAATCAGCCCATCTACGTTTATTTTACCATATGCATCCCCAATTTGGAGCATGGACTCCTAATAAAACACCTTAACAAAAAACGATTTTACCAGAACTAGTTTCTATTCAGTCGCTCAATCTTTTTTTTGACAAGGTATTGATAGAACGATGACGGTTGGGTGACGTCTAATGGTTTGCTAATCGCTCTTCTTTCACCCGGTTTTTAGTATTGTATGGTTGGAAAGTAATGTAAAAATCAGAGACATCCAAACGTTCGAATACGAATTCATAATACTTTGATTGAAAAACCAATGTTTGAGTGTTAGGGGTATAAAATGGCCACTGCGGGGTTTTCAAGAGAGATACTACTTTTAAAAACTAAAACTAAAATTTTTATTTCAAAATGATTTTAACTGAAAAATTTCATGACGATTTAGAACATATAAGATCTCAAACAATAATTCATGTCAATATGAAACTTCCGTGAGCTTGTAATGGTTATTTCTTTGTATGTATTGTTTTCATTAAACTGTACACAAAATCATATGAGTCGCCAGTTGCAAGGTCCGTTCGGCTGATCAATTCATTACCTAGGACACTTTCAGCAAGAACTTTTTGTAACGTTTTTTAGACATTTTTTCTTATACTAGTGTGTATTTAAATAATATTTTTTGCTCTTGATATTATTTTCATATTTTTCAAAAATGTTTTTATTATTGTTATATGTACTGTCTAAATGCATGTCGCATTGACATTAGCTGTAATGCCATGTATTATATTTTTCATTTACAAATAAATAATAAGCTAAGAGAAACTTACTCTTGTAATGAAAATAGTTTGGTACACTTTATATTTATTTACTAGTTCATTTAAGAAAAAGTATGATTCTTATTTATTTCTGTATTGAATTTAAATCTTTCTGTTTAGAATGCTTTTATAATAGATTGTAACGAACATTTAGCTAACGGATATAAAATTAAAACTATCCAACTATAATTATTGTTATTTACTGATTAATTTATTACGTGCGTCATTAGTAAATTTACGACTAGATTCACATAAGTTTACATATTATATAGATAGACGTCACTGCAGTAATAAAAAGTAGATAATTTGCACACAGCAAGACAAAGATGTGCGACGCTGATTAAAATTGAGTTGTAAATTAACAGCCATCTTCATAGCTTTGTTATATCTACAACAATAAATTCACGTAAATACATTTTATAATATTGTCTCAATCAAAGCAACAGCTGTTTTGTATTCAAGACAATTCAGTGCTAGGGGTTTAAAACATATCGTCAAACAAGCAAAGGAATTGTACTCTCTTACTGCAACGCTAATCCTCAAGATTAATTGCTACTTTGCGGAAGCTCAGTTATTTTTGGAATACAGCTTTCATTGAATGAACATATTTAATAATGAATTATTAATATAATTAATCTTGATACCAACTGATACATTCTTTATTATATTGCATTAAAAAATGCAAAGTACATATCGACATTGTTCTGTAAAAATACATAGCAAATACTGTTTTGAATAAATTTACGTTAAATGCTTGCGTGTCAATCATATGTTTTATAATTAAATAATCTGTTGCTTTGATTAGTCAGCGTTTGATAAAATAACAACAAAATTCCAGCAGAATAAAGAAAACTTTTCCATCTACAACACAATAAGGTAAACATAGTTTATTTTTTTAATAAGGATAATCATTAATTCTATGCCCACTTCCATTGGTTCACTCATTAGTTTTTAAGCATAAGTTATTAACACCTCCGTTATAAAAGTAAATTGTTTTCCCTTAATTCTAAATTTTTTACAACAGTTACTGTATCAATATTGGAAGAAAGTACAATAATACGACAAATATTGTTGAGCATTCTGCATGAACCACGCATTATTATAGAAAAACGCCGTCATGGACACTAGATGATGGATTGTGTACCGAATTTAGTGTCATCCATAAATAAATTATTTAAAATTATGAATCTAATAGTTTAATAACCCTGATCTTAATGTACAAGCAGTTACATCGCATTATATTGCTAAGATACGCCAATCAAATATACAGTATGTCAAAACTCTACCAGACGGTTTCTAATTTTAGGAAAATGTTGTGCATACAAAATAGCTATCTCCTATCGTTAATATATCGCCGATACAAATTTGAGTGAGTAGGTAAATATTTTACATTTTCTCTTTGTATCTACCAAGTTTAAAAATGTTCATTTTGAATAAATTGTTTTTTATACTTATATTGTTTTGGTCAGCAAGCATTTTTTCTACGCTATCCATAAATAAAAGTACTTATTCTTTTAATTGATTATTTAAGACAGCGCTAAAAAAATCTTTAATCCAACATTGGATTGATTTCAACCAAAAATTATTATAATACTGGAATTTTTTACAATAAGAAACTCTGATTTTTTATCAAAATTTAAATAATAATAGGAGTCTTCTAATATATCCGTTAACGGCATTTTCAATTTATACACTCATATATTATGATTTTTTTATTATTTTGCGAAATTATTTAATTATATTAAAAACCCTGATTTAATTTCTTCCTCTCAATATAGTGACTATATTAAACTCATGTCTTGTATTCAGCGCTCTAAACTACAGTTATGATCTGAAGTTCGAATCTCTGAACAGGCATCTGATTTTTACGTCAATATATGACTTTATATATATTATATTCTACACTCGTACTTTGGTGTTGTTTTTTTGGCCAATAACGATACCTCCACAACAGGAAATCTGCAGTTACAGCTTTAAAACGCGCATAGTTGAATTCATTCTCTACATTTTAATATCAATTCGCAACAATTTCCATTTCCACCCGACATCATCGCACTATTGCAATCAAAACATATCCTTGTTTCATTCAGCACATTACACCTGAAACCTCATACCCAGTTGATAAACGGTGGTTTCCCAACCCTGGTGTGAGCAGCGAATAGTCAGCGAGGTAAACATGAACTAAATCATCACACGATTTCCATTATAAACACATTCCCAACAGCAGTCCACCAAATAATGCTCCTTGGGCTACATTTGAATAATCCCCTATGTGTTTGGCACTATTTCAAGGACTAAACCTGTAATCTCTATACACTTTAAACAAGCACCTAAATAAACCCTACGACTTAAACTTTGCTGAGGTTATATTTTTGGAACGAAATACAGAACTTCTAGTGACGCATTAATAATTGCTATACTTGAGATTTCAACTATAATAATGAATACGGTTTTGTAAAACAGTTTCAGGTTTACCAACCATTTAACTTCACTAAATCTCATAACAAAGTGAAGTGATTATTCTATCGTTTCGCACTTTTAACCAATCTATATATAGCACGAAGGAGTTAAATAATATTTATAAATGAAACACTTGACATAATATAATATATTAAAACATCCAACTGCGTAATGGTCATTTCCAACAATAAATACCGTACTCTGTGAAAATCTTTTTATTTATTACTGTAAATAATACTTGGTGGTGGCGTAGGCTATCTTTTTCAAAGCAGCCCTTATGATTTAGAGGGTGTTATGAGTACTATTGTGGCCATTTCGTGTTTAAACATACAAGGTATTTATTAAACGATATATTATTTGCAGTAAAATAAAAACATGAACTGCATGAAAGTCCTTTTTAGTAACCAATATTTTAGAAAAATATTTCGTATTTAATTACGGCAATTTTCCACCAGTAATTAGTGTACGTTGTCATTCTGTGTTTCAGATTTAGTACAACCAGTTCTCGCTAAAAAGCATTACTAAATGTTCCATTAGAAGCAAACATGGAGAATCAACATTACTGTATATTTTCGTCCAGTTATAATTTTAAATGAATCAATAGGCCCTTCAAAACCTTTTGCTGTAATATTAATCTACTTCAAATGTTTTAAGTATACTAAAAAGTCAAAATCCAACATACTATTTTCACACAACGTCATAGATGCGGTGTTTGGCAAGAAGGTCGTATGCACTGTTTCTAAAGGCTTAAAGGCCAGAAGTGGTGACAGTTAACTAGGCCGAGGCTTCCGGCTATGTCATTTGAATAGAGATTCATTATGGTGTGTTGATTTTAGATTAGTGTTCTGTAGCCTCGCTTCGGGTCATACTTCAATTTATTTGGTCAAGCGTATTTTATGTTTACCTGTAGAAATGGAACGCATTTGCTAACCTTAACTATGAAGCTGTGTAAATGGAGATATTTATGACCATTGTACGGGATATGAAGATATATTATAGCCCATATACAGTGTTTATATAATTTCATCAAATACAACTGAAAAATACGTTATTTAAACTTCAACGATATTTTTACAAAAATACCTATGCATTATATGACAAAAAATACACTATCCAAGACTCCAACAACGTTCATAAGGTACTATTCAGTCAATTTTTGAACAATAACCAGCGTTGAAATGTCTGTTAATCTAGTAGAGTGGAAGAGGATAGTATAATTGTCGATAAATTGGATAAATAAATCAAGAAAAACCACACGTTGAATTGCGGGGATTATCCTAGAATTTAAAAATAAGATAATGATCGTCAATCCATTAAATGAAGTAATTTTATATTTATTGGTAGAATAAGCATTATAATGTATCCATATTTTATATTTTATATTCACGCAAAAGTTCAAAGGGCACCCTGGAACTGTGGCAATTGAAATGTAACAAAATTGAGTCGGTAAGATCAAACTTGGATAACTCCATTGAATGTTAAATCGAGATATTTGGAAATAAAAATCTCAATACTCTTGTGAACATGTTCTTCCTGAGAATTCCAAGATAGAAGCATTTGACATATTATATAAGTAATTCAAAATTGAATGAATATTAAGTGTAATTGGTAGAATTCAGCTCACAGGAATGCTTTTAGTGTCACAGCTCATTAATGTTTTACGTTTTATGTTATTTATCGATAATCAATCGTATTCATCAGAAATTATCTCCATAAGTATATTCTTCCTTGTTCTTCATCTTTGCACTCAAAATAACATAATTAATTTGAAAAATAAAAAAATCTAAGTAATTAATTCACTTTGAGTTGTTCCACCACCACAAATAAATCAGCACTAGAGCTTTCAATCTTGAGATCTCGTACAATTATTCAACCCCTGAATCCCGGGATTCAATGTAAATGCTAAAAAATAATTCATATATCAAATTACAACTTCCTGATTGACTGCAACACGTACCTCAGGTTGTTCATGTACATAGTTTTTTATAATACATATTTAATTAAAATAAATTTAAGACATCGACTGAGGGTGCTTTATGGAATTTCAATATCAAATTTGGATTATTGAGATTTTGTACACTTCCATGTATTTTGTCACTAACGACCCGAGTGTTCGAGTCTCAGTTCGAGTCCATTCGTGTGCCCGAATGCCTGAAGATGCCGAAAGGCGAAACCCGGGTCGTTAGTGACAAAATACATGGAAGTGTACAAAATCTCAATAATCCAAATTTAAAATAAATTTATTGTGGTCTCACGCCTTCTTGTATTTCGTAACAGCCGTTATTAACCAATTTAAAATAGACGACAAAGAAAGACCGCTTCTTAAATGGATGGGGGACAATATTTTTGACAAATCGTCTTGAAGGACATGTCTTCTTTTCCGATACATATGGTAAAACCTACCATAATAAATAAGCAATAAATAAAATAAAACTATTTTGATCATTACGTTTTATTTGTGTTTTCTCCTTTGTTTTTTTTCTGTAAATGACTGTTCCAATCAATAAAAAAATTATTCTAATGACCAAAAAATATGAAATAATATACACATTCCAATTGAAGTAATAATATACAAAAATTAAATTTAAAATTTACTTTTCAACATATAAAAGTACACTTCATGACCAATCCCGGGATTGAGAAATTCTGAATCCCGAAATATAGAAATTATAAAAATGGTACGGAATTAGATGCTCTGATTAACACCGTAAGCAAGATATATATCACCGTAGTTTAAATTAAATATTTTGTCATAATTTGAAGTATCTTTCTTTTCGTTGAAATATTAAATGTTATTTATTATCAGCATGTTAGCAAACTATGAACAAAACTATTTCGATAATTAATTGGTATGGCAGAGGAGAAGCTTGCCAAATTAGAGTGACACGATAATGCATACGAATAATTTTAAATCAGCACCTGCATGTAAACTAGAGCCAAGTCAACATATTAAATAACTGTATAAAAGAACTTCTCAAACAGATAGAAATTTATTTTGTGAAAAATCTTAATATATTTTTCCTGAAACACACAATAGAATAAATGCCCGTCACACTATAACTATCACTTCATTACATATTTTGCGCATTTAAAAAACTTAAGGCTAGCTCCAAATAATATCTCGACCTGATTCATTCAATTATTATTATCAGTAATAAATAATGAGAATTTAAAATCAAAATAAACTAATTAGTCATGTATAACAAATATGTCGAATTATACAAGAATATTGTTCTGAAATTGAATAGTATATTGTCATGATTTTCTTTTATATACCATGTCCGACCCCAACGTGGAGCATATTGCTTCCTAATGGAGGTATCTCAACAGACTTTTCTACATTAACTGCTTGTTACTCAGTTGCTCAACCTCTCATTTTCGAAGAGAGTATGGATAGAAGAATAGGGCTGAGACAAGACTAGTAATTTGCTAATCACTCTAGCTGGGTTCCGTTTTTTAGGATCGGATGGGTGGGAGAGAATTACAGACATCACAAACATTCATGCGTACGAACAGAAATCCATATTCAAACGAAAAATCAATTTATTAAACTATCCGTACTGGAACTCGAACCCGAGACATCCGTAACCGTAGCCAACGACATTGACCACTGCACCACGGAGCCGATAAATCATCATTTAGTTCTACGTAATAAGGCGAGACAGTGGTTCTAAATAAACAGTAGCATTATCAACCAAAAAATCTTTTTTGGTTTAACATCTTGATATTCATTTAATTTAAGACATCGACTGAGGGTGCTTGATGGAATTTCAATATCAAATTTGAATTTTTGTTTTACTAATATGATATTATACTTCATTCCAAACAAATTGACGATATGCTAAAAGCTTCAGTATAACGACTCATATAATAATAATAATTTAATATGTAATACTAATGAGCTTAGTTGACTGATAATAGCTCTTTTTTACAATTTTAAAGATTATTTTTAGAATAATGAGTACCGTTGGTAAAATTCTATCATTCTAATCTAATTTAAAAATGGCTTTTACAGTGTACTTATTGTATCGATAATAAGAACTGTAGTATTGAGGACGGTGACATTTTCTGTATTCGATAAATAAAAATGGGAATACTTTTATTGTTTATGTATTCATCTATACACTAATACACATACTAGTTAGACTGTAAGTGGAAGATTGGCCATCATTGCACACCTTTGATGGAATGGCTACGTCAACAGTAGAGCGACGGACGCCGTTAAAAGCTGCATCAATAAGGCAACGACGCGTCATTAACGTGGCGACTGGCGTCGGACCGCGTACGCGAGTGCGTTTAATTTCCTGACGCCCTCCTCCCCACGTCATATCCCCAAGTCAAAGGCGTCTCTCAGACTTGAATTTTTATTTTTCACCAATTTCCTATTTTAATTAATTATGAGATTTTGATGAAGCATTAGATTGATATAATATGATGTACACAATTAAACAATTTGATTATTTTGTGAGGATTGTTCTTAGTGGCCAATGGTAGGTGGTACTGATATAAATTATACAATTTATCTGTGAAGTATTCACCAATCTTTACATACATAAACAACTACCATAGCTTGAAACAAATAATACAGTAGTTGAAAAACTTTAAAGAGGAACTTCATTAAAATCTATTATGGATATCACGAGTATTCGTAAGGCATTGCCAGTAGCTATCTATAAATAAGAATTTAATTAAACGATATGATTTCAAGTACGTAAGTTTTTTTTAAATGGCCTCCTAATGGAGGTATATCAACAAAAGTTTTTCTAAGAGAATTCAGTTGCTCAACCTCTCTTCTTTCGAAGACAGCAGAATATGGCTAGGGCAGGGCTAGTGCTTATCTAATCTCTCTCGCTACGCCCGGTTGTTGGGATTGGATGGTTGAAAGGAAATTGTAGACATCACAAACATTCATAACTACAAGCAGTAGCCATAAAAAAAATATGAAACCGCCCGTTCCGGGATTTGAGCCCGTGAGATCAAGCCAACGGTGTTGACCACTGCACCACGGACTTGACTCGTTCGTTGATAACTAATTTTACTATCTATTGAAGTATTATTCTGTGTGTGTCTAACATAATACCAAGCTAATAATTGTATGCCACATCGCTAGACATGCAACCATTTAAATTCACTTGACAATATTCATCAGCCACGTGTCATATCAATGTCGAGTATTGCTTAGTCTACATATAATTGTTTTGTGATATAAATTCGGCAAGTCTGCGCGCAGACCTCATCATCGTAGACGCCAATGCTACGACCCACTCTATGTACGCCCGCACATCGCCAATATCCGGTGAGACTCGCCCCGAGGCCGGAGGGAGGAATGCTAATCGCGGGGGTGGTTTTCCCGCCGACACCTGCTGCGCACTGTGCAGCGAAACAGGCTTCGAAGCCTCCTCCAGTGATTGATGATTTCCATTGTACGCGATGGTGGAAACTCTCACATCATTCGCTCATTTGTGAAATTATACAATCATTATGTTAAAACTTTTACTTATGACGGAGCTTAAAAACGGAAGGAAACTTTCCGCATCAATATAGTGTAAATTTTTTGATCAATTCGAGATGAATCATTATTTTAATTCTAATATAAATAGTATTTTGTGCATACAAACTTCATATTCACTTAACGATATAGTTTTACGGATATATTTTAATTAAATGTTCAAAACAACACATATTTCTTCGTAAATTTGCATTTATTTCGAAGCGAATTGTTTTCGAAAGTATCGTAAAATTAACATTGATCACTTTAATAGTTCTAATTCAGCAATTTTGTAATTACAAATTATAAAAAGATATTCTCTCTTATGTAGTGAGCGGTTTCAAGAGAACTTGAAATCATTCAGTTTGATTCGTTCAAGCAGTACGCAAAACCACTCTTTATCGGCTATGTTTGGCTATAATAAATATCACCAAGCAAAATATAAGTATTTAGTCGAAAGCATGTGACGAGAATGGTGCCTTTATTAAATTTCATTCTAATATACTTTTCTGATATTTTAAATTATAAATACATACTTGATTGATGAGATTCTGACACGTTAACATCGGTATATATTATATTTAACACACAACTAATGACAGATACTCAGCATTATCTTTAACTGATGTAAATCCCACTGTACCTTGCAGTGGAGTATTTCTTGGGTAAGGACAAGATTAGTAGCCCCTACAACCACGTCCCTACTGAGTTATGTAATTGAATGAGAGTGGCTTGGTGACGGAACGTTAATTTTGGCGATTGCACATCTTGCAAAGCACCCGGAATTGGATTAGCGAGGTTTAGTTAAGCTGGATGATTTATGTTTAACGGTACTTATAGTGATATTATATAATATTAGTTAAGGGTCCAAGTTGTACAATAATACATATCATGTATCGTAAACAGTCTCATTTACATTGACCATACCTCCTCATTTCCGCGGATAAGTTAATTTCTTGGTAGCAGTTTTTAAACGAGTCGATAAAATAATTTTGAAAATAATTATTGTCTATCAGGTGGGTTGCCTCACTAAAATCATCACTATCATCATGTGCGTTACAATCCAGGGTAATTTTGTCCCCAGAAAAATTTTCCACTACCTATCCCTATCAGATTTTTTATTCGACATTAATCGCCGAATACGTTTCATCTCTACCTTTATAATCTTGATTAGCCAAAATCATGGTTGGATAAAATTATGAAAGATGTCTCTAAACTTTCTTTTGAGAAAACACATCACCGTATACCTTAACCAGCCTAGCCTTGAACAAAAAAAAGATAACGGTTTTAACCAAGTATAAAATGAAAACCTGTCACAGCTGTACGTCAAGCTATATTATATTAAAATGGATTCTGATAATGCCGGCTATTTTCAAAAATGGTCTTAAAAAATATTTACTGTACATGCAAAAAATATTCCAATATTATTTGATAGCGAACCAATAACACATAACTCTAGCAGGAAGTTACGCTGCGTGCGTGTAGGCTGTCATATTTGCAGTGCTTCCGGTCTGGGGATTGGGCGGTATTTTCATTGTGATTTTCGCGTGAAAAATAGCTATAGATAGGGAGTAAATTTTTGCGTTTGCAGTTTTCAAAATTGTTATTTCAAATTATTTGAAATAAAACCAGTGAACATTTTTCAGACATAGAATATTTATATCCATGCCCACGATCTCAAATGTTTGATATTACTGACCGTGCACCTGCGTCTAGACCTATCTGCTGGCAATGTTAAAAATCTTACCACAGAGTTCGATAAATGTATTGATATCAATATTTGTCAATATTTTTTAGTTTTACTTATTGAACATATAAGAATATTTCATATTCTTTGCATAAATGGTGGTGTTTATAACATGAACAAATGTTACCTATATTATATAACTAAATAAAATGTATCATCTTTTAAATAAATAGCGTTTGATTAATTCACCTACGATTCGTGCAATATAATAAACTAATACATGTATAGCTGATTACAAATTGAGAGACAGCAAGTTCATTACACGGATGTTTGCGCTTAACATATTATTTGCGAATCAGAATGTTTGCTATTGCTTTCAGACAACTGTCTTTGCACATATCATATTCTATTGTAGTAGAAATTCACTTATTGAATATTCACTTTTAATATGTTAACTGTCAATTCTTCGTGGAAAGGAATTATATTTAAAAAAATAAAACACAATTCGTTTTTACTACTTCCACATTTTTATAATGATCGGACCGGTTTCACACATCACGAGCATCAGTTGATAATGCTCAGAAGTAGTACAAACGAATTGTGATTTATTTTTTTAAATATTGAATATTCGTTGTGGGATTTCACTTTAAGGCTTTAATTTAAAAATTAAACCGTAGGAAAAATGTTTGGCACATAGAAATATGTCCGATCATCACTACATATTGTACATTAAAACCAAGAACGGTAACTAAAACAGATTTTCAAAATTGCTAATCTCAAATTTGCAATGTTGTATTATTTTCCATAATGATTATTTTCTTATTATAAGATATCCATTAATTTAATTGAATGGTAATCATTTTAATATAAATCACAATATCTAAATAATTACAATGAATTCATTTCAATTTAAATTTCCTGACGTCTTCGTTTGAGGAAGCGATGCGACGTTTGCCATTATAATTATGACGTCTACAATGTGTCTTGCGTGTTGCCAGGTAGAGCGAGAAAAAAACGTGGCGACGCTAGACAAAGCAGTGTAGCAAGCCTGCAAAAAGATTAAAACGTGACAGCAGCCACGCAAAATTAGAATGGCCGCCGAGACAAATCTGTCACATCAAATTAAATGTCCACTCAATCGCAGATTCCTTTCGTTACACGCACTGCAGGACAATGCAGCAGAACCAAACTCGGAAATGACTTATTAATTCACGCAACAATAATGATATATGATGTGTAGGTAATTACGACAAGTTGTAAACCATTCGTAAATCAACTAGTGTCTTAACAATACCAAAAGCATTGTTTAGTTAGAAAACATCGCACTTTAACTTTAATACTCAACTTTTATTACATACTCATAAACCAACTAACATATTAGAGGCAATATTATAACTACTTGTATTCAAAATGCTTCAAATTGCATTGCAAATTGTATTCAAAATGCTTCAAAAAAAAAACACTATCACAAGCCAAATATGAAATGTAAAATTTGGTAATTTATTATTTGGTCATGCATGTTCGATTATTACTTTGAAATTCAGAATAGTTCAGATGATGTCAAAATAGCTGGCAACACTTATAGATAATAATTGTGAAACTAAATACATTCGTGATTTTTCTACAGTATAGTATATTATAAATTGCACGCATTGAGGCAAAAACAAAATTAACAAAAAATGTAGTTCAACACCACTACATATTTTACCATTCTTCAAAATGTACGTATGAAACCAACTAAAAACAGATATTTGTTGTAGTGCAACGGTCCAATTCCACCCCTACGGGCATGCGCATTTCATGCTCAAAAACAAAAGGCTCATTGATAAATCTCACGACTTTCATTCGCAATACACCAACGCTTCCGACCATTATTAGTATGCCAAGATTAGTAATCGTCAGACACAGATTATTTCTCAGTTATATTATTTGCAATTAGACTCGCGAAAGCACACACCATTAGTGAATGATGAACAATGGTGAAACATATTCGTTCATCCGAATATTATCATGACCGTGACTTTTGTAGCACTGGATGATTTAATGATTGAAGAATGATAATGAACATTGATGAAACACCTTGATTCATACGAATGATTATACTTTCGACGTTCGCTTATTCCGCTTTCATATAATTCGTTATTTATTACTAAATTCATCGGAAACCTTTCAATGTGAAAATTTCTACCGTGAAAAAATCGGTTAAAAGAATAATATTTTCCTCGCGACTACGTTAAACGTAAAAAAACCGATAGTTTTCGTCATTCATCAACCATTGAAAAAAAGCCATCGCCAATTTTGTATCTTCGTTGATGATAAAATTCTCTCATCACTAACCAGTGTCGCAATAGGTCAATTTAACGTAATTACGAAGTCATATTCAGAAAGAAAAGGGGTTAAAAATATACACGCTAGGTATGCACATTAAACTGATGCCTTTGGTTATGAAACACATCAGTTTTGTTCTTTCGTCCACCAGTATACTTATGAATTATTATCTTTATTGAAAATTGAAAAATTTAATTGAAAATGAGCGAGTAAGACATATTTTAAATTATTAAGCCGTTAAGTTTTCAGTAATTAATTCAACAGAAGAAGCAAATTTGAAACTACGGACACGAACCCCACTGACTAAAATTAAATCTAGAATTCCGCACGAAGTGTTTGGTAGGGTACATGTGAACGACCAATACGATGCATAATCTAAAAGTCAATAATAAAAATGCATTACTGTCAACGACACATGCCCTTTCAAAAGGTAAAAGAGTAGTTAGTATATGTATTATATATATAGAAATAAACCATTATTTTCTCTAATAAAAGCTTCCTTCGAAAGTGGATTTTTGAAAGCTTCCTTTGTTAAAGTTTCTTCGGTCATAATACAGAGCATTGTTACTTTTACAAGCGCTTTTGATTTCTCAAACTTTCACGTTGACATTCAATAAAAGACTGCAGAACTTCTTCATTAAGCGTATTTATAATAAAACTCGAGCTCACTCGAAACTAACAAACATTCCTGACACACATATACATATATACAATGCACTGTTTTCAAACATAAGACATCTGTTTTTAACTGCCATGCAACAAAGGAGGAAAGCTTAATTGAATTATACGTCGGAGTGCTTTGTTTATTATTGCAAGGTGAAACATGAAACATGTCTGAGCGAAATGAAAAGACAACTTCCATAGACAAAAGATTATTATTATATTCAAAGTGGCAACTAAGCCGAGAGAAAATTGTCTGTTTCCAATTAAATGAAGTAATATGCTCATAATATACATTGTATGTTTGCTCTTTGCTTACTATGTTCAATACATAATGGACATACTTTTAAAATGCATACAATTCTTCCCTTAAGAGGATATAGTAGGTTTTTCTGTCATTTCGCGAAAATCGCTAATCGTTTTCCGTTAAATATAATTTCAAGAAATAACGACGAACTCTGGCTTAATTACAATGGAAGGTAATAAAAACATATCCCCGAAAAATGATTACTATTTATTATTCTTATTATTTTTTTGAGATTTGTTTGTTAAAAGACGTTTATAATAGAATTTCTTGATGCTTTGTTTTTTTTTTAAATAAATTCAGTATAATTTTACTTTAAATATCAGTCAGAAAAAGTGCGCGATAACGAACTTATTGGTACGTTTCAAAAATATTTATAGAGTTATATTCAATAAATTGCAAATTCCGTCACAATCGCTTTCTTAAAAATACTTTGTTACACGATTTTTTCTCAGATATCAAATTTCGATAATCTACAATAAGCCCTAATAAGTCACGGCGTAAAGCAAATAAAAACATTTCTGAAAAACAGGTGGCAACTCTTTGCTAGACAGGCTTGAATACTTTACTATTTCCTTTATATTTCTTTGACGATTTATGTTTTTCATGCGACGGAAAACGATTAAAGATTTTTGCGAAATGATATAAAAACCTACTTACTGGCCTTAATACCTTATTATATCAAAGATTAGTGACTAAATAACTGCATGTCTTTATATTCTAGTAAACAAATATTATAATAATAGATTGAGCCACATATTTATCTGTTAACCTCTATTATTCGTTGCATTTTAAATTGAATGAGTTGAATATTAACAATAAGGTGACAGAGCTTTATAAAATAATGGATATCATATTAAGTACGTACGCTTAAAATACATTCAATTTTGGACGAAAGAAAAATAAACACATTTTGAACGAATCAGACAAAGCAAAACAAATCACGTTTGAGAAGGATTTAGTATTAGATTTATTAATTGTAGATAAGTTAGTGATTGAGTTGACAAATCCAGTCATATGAATTTATCAGTGTGCTTATCATGAAAAATACCAACACACGTTTGTAGTTATAAATAGTAAATTGATAACCAAGATGAATGTATTATCGTTCTACATTAAAACTAAAATCAATCTATAGTGTATTATTTAATTTTATTAATATATCATTACTTTTAATACGTTCTCGTATAATATGTTATTTTTTTGGACAGTATAAAATCGTATACCTTTTTTCAGAATTATAATCACTTTGAAATCCCGCTGCGGAGTTTAGTAATTATTCCATTAGAATCAATGGTATTAAAAGAAAAACATTTTTGAAAACAAAAATCGCTGCAATAGATTTGTATTATCTAGAAAATGCGTAGCGAACTTATTATAATTGTATATTTATCATTAATGATTGATATCAATATTCCTATACCATTTTACATCTGTTGACCGGTGAAAATAAAGGCAATTTTTAACGAACCGCAGGATATAGAAATAATTACATTATCTATGATATAATATAAAACGTTACTTTGATACAGTACTAAAAAACAGTATTACGAAATATTATTTTAAGTAAATATAGATCTTTTTACGAACATCTTTTTGATTCAGTTAAAATAATTGACTTGGAGGAATCTCAATCTTTTACAGAATACAAAAATAACAAAGAACATTGTAAAGACACTACTATACCAAATCAATATTAATCTAAGTTAAAATGTATTGAAACGTACAAAGGGGTCAAGTGGGTTAGTAAACAGCCACAATAGAATGTAGAATAGGGTATTGTGTTACATTTTGAACAAATAATACCTACAAAACCTTTCACCTCCTACAATGTTACACACAGGGGTGGATTATAGGTATATCAAAGTATTGGATGGCGTCTAAAATAAATGATTTTTAATGAACAACATCTAAATGAAAAATAATGTGTATCGCTGGCGATAGACTTTCCTTAAATGTGATATATTCAACTTAAATATAAAGAAAAACGAGAGAAGAAGAGATAAATTGCATTAAAAATCTAGCATTGTGAAGAATTTTTTACAATTCAAGCAGAATACCTAAATTATATGGACATTGTTTCATTTTATTTTCTGGGATTAATATCGGTTCTTCTATATTTATATTGCAAAATATGAATTGCTAAAACTCATAATACATGCAAAGAGATTCTCTTCGCTGCACAGGTTATATTATAACGGGCCGTCTTAGGTGGACGAAGTCTTTGCGAGCCCGAGGCGGCAAGGCGTTGGAGCGTCGCATCTTTTCGTCACGTAGGACACTCCCATTGGCGGAGAACGATTGATATTTTTGTGCTACACCGTGCCGCCTCACGCTCGCAAAGACTTCGTCCTCATAAGATGGTCCATAATTATTTAAGTAGCCATGGTGTTGGTGGTCGACTACATCTGGACCAGGATAGATAGACATACAAGAATTAATATGGTAATTTACTTAAGCAGAATGTCATAATTTCATCCCGTACTTAAGAATTAATATTGATTTTTTTATAATGTGCCTTTAAATAATCTAATGTATTATATTTTTCTTTTGATGACTTTGACGGAAACTGTTTGTTATAGTTGTGACATCGCACGAGTCACAACTAGCAACTCAACCAGTAGAATACCAATTTTTATCAATTTTTACTTTATTTTTACTGTTCAAACTTAATTACAGGCTCAATTCACTTGTTAAGAGTTTTTCTGTTTAAAACAAAAAATATTTATAACCCAATAATTGCACAGAGAGTTTTCCGGGCGGCTCCCGCTCCCAATTCGCCGCTGGCTACAGGGAATACAGTAATCGCATTTTATATAAGCGTGAAAAAGTAATAGTTGTTTGACGTTCCGGCTTTTGTGCTACACCTCATTCAATTGAAAAGCTAGGAATGTTGTTAGTTCAAAAGGCATTTTCAACTTTTAAGATTTCTTCTCCTTTTTTAACCGAGCTGTGACATTCAGGGCTCTTTTACGACCCTGACATCATAAAATAAAATAAAAATCACGCTATATTACACATAACAAAAAAGCGCCGCAAAATACAATATATTTCTTTGTCCTGTGAATGCATATGATAATAGCTGGCAACCTTTGACTTTCATCTTAAAGCAAATATTAGCTTGTGAGCCCTTATTTTTTTTTTCAAATATAACAATATTTTTAAGCGATATAATATGTATGATGTCAACTTGCAACACTTTTAAATGAAATATAGCCTAGAATGTAAAGCTTACTTAACAAACTGCCACCCTAAAAACCAAATTAATTAAATATGTGTGTTCTATAGAACCTTAATGTCCAAAATTCTAAAAACTTAATTCTGAATTGATGATTTTCGTATTAATTCGTACTTTTTTTTTTTTTTTCATGCTTGTCAATGGAGGTATCTTGAAGTTGCTCAACCTCTCTTTTCTTTTTCGAAGAGAGTAGGGATAGAAGGATAGGGCTATGACAGGACTAGTGGTTAGCTAATCGCTCTCGTTACGCCCCGTGAGGATGGGATTGGTGGGAGGGAGGACTCAGACTACGAACAGAAATCCATAAATCGATTGAAAGATCAATCTATGAAAACCGTCCGCACCGGGAATTGAACCCGAGACATCCGTAACCGTAGCCAGCGACGAAACCAACTGCGCCACGGACGCCGACAAGTCGTACTACTTGTTGATTAATATTTTTTTGTATCACAAATAATTCTAAATGCTCATAAACGTATTTTATTTTATATTTTTTTTATTATAATATGTAAACTTTTAAAGTTATATCTTATTTTATCTTAATTTGATTAGAACGCTCATCATTAATTTTACGTTTTCTGTTTATTATTCCTTCAAAACGTATCTATTTAACAAATGGTATTTCAGGCTTTTCAGACTGCATGATAAAAATAATTTTACTTGGTAAATAAAATGTTTTTTAAAATTTGGATTATTGAGATTTTGTACACTTCCATGCATTTTGTCACTAATTGCATCCCGTCGAAACCCACAATGCTATTATAATTGTAAAATCACTGGTAATTCCATAAGAAGTTGGAAAGCGGCAATTCGCCACTCTGTAAATGTGGTGTTTACAAAATAAGGATTAAGGCGATTCTCGAAATTTTAACTCAGGTATCAGTGTGGCTCTCAGACGTATAATATCTTACCTCGTAAATAATATTTGTCGTATTTGTATCTTCTATATAAACGTTAGACACTGTTTACTGTCTGTCAGTTCGAGTCCATTCGTGTGCTCGAATGCCTGAAGATGCCGAAAGGCGTTAGTGACAAAATACATGGAAGTGTACAAAATCTCAATAATCCAAATTTGATATTGAAATTCAATCAAGCACCCTCAGTCGATGTCTTAAAATGTTTTTTGCTCTCATATCATAACGAAATTTATTCTGCAACATTTGTTACATTAAATACCCATTTGAGGTCATTTTTACCATTACATACTGACTTTGTCCTTAGTAGCTAAATTTAACGTTATCCACCTAAAATCGTAACAATTTTTCTCGAAGCACTTTCACGCAGTAATACCAAAACTTGGCAAAATATTCATGGGCTTTTAAGTGAGACTATAGGCGGGCTGGTACGGGTGGCATTGCTGCGCCGCCTACGGCTCTCGGAGGCTTTCTCCTGAATGAAAATCCCCCAGTCAGCGGCCGACGTATTCATAACTACTTCTTTGATGAAACGACGTGTATTACCTGGAACAAAAAGAAAAATGCTGAGTCACAAATGGGGATGTTTTACACGGGCCGCGATGATAACGTTTTCAGACCGCGTAGACTGTATTTTTAAGAAAGGCATGATAAATATTTACTGCCCGGACTGTAGTGATTTTGAGAGATCAGTGGAATATTAAACGCCCACTGTAATGCATTATTTATTTTGTGGGGCGTGTTTTTCACCGTAAAATAGACAAGAAATGTACCGCTATCATACGTACGTTATTAAATGTTGATTACTCTTTAAATCGGAGAGTATTATATGGTGAAGTATAACACAAAACTAACAGCACATTTTAAGTCATCATTAACGATAATTATTGATTGTTTGCAAATAACTCACAAGATTTTTTTAAATATGCTTACCAAGCATGACCGCTTCCAATGAGTATATCTGTTGGCTGTTATTTACTAACTCCACCTCTTTTTTTTAAGTAGTAAGAATAGGCTACGATAAAAGCAAGGTCTCTTGCTACACTATTTTTAGAATGAGTTAGTTGGAAAGGAACGCATGCATACATGACAGACATACGTCAATATATTAAAAAATATTTTTATGAAAGTTTCGGTACGGAGAGTCCGTGTATACTGCAACCGAATATAACGTTGACTACTCGGCTATAGGACTGCTTGAGAATTTGAAGTAATCAGAAATGCATGTTCTTTTAAACATTCAATTATTATTATACAACATTTTATTTTCATAATAATTAAATAATATATTTCTATATTTATATATTTCCCCGTTTACATTTCAATGTCAATATCAACTGATATCCTGAACAAGAGAACCATCCTCATTTGATGAAATTAATGCTGTATTATTACATCTTTAGTTTATTTAAAATAATATTTTAAGTATTCATAAGTAATTAAAATTGGGTTTGCTTACACTATCAAATATAAAAAAATATTAAAAGTTTTAGTTTGTTGATGAATCCGTACCGCACAATCGAATTTTCACGGTGAACGGTGCTTAATTTTTTTTACACACATGTTTTATGAGTTTTCTTAAATATGGATCACAATATTTAAAACTTCAGCCAATAGAGTTTTGCGCGTGGCTATAATAAGATTACAAAATAAAAACTATTACTATTAAGGTGTTGTGACTGTCAATTCTTGGTGGATGGCATTATTTTTTAAAAATAAAAAAGATTTTTTTTGCGCCACATCTACAGTTTCATAATGATCAGGACTTTTTTCGCTCATCGCGAGTATTATCAAATGATCGGGCCTGATCATTATAAACATGTAGAAATAGTACAAAACAAATTAATATATTTTATTTAAAAAAAAAACGGTATTGGCAACTTCAAGTAAAGATGTGTATGTAGGCGCAGATTCTACTCCCGCTGTCTGTGAAAATTGTGAACAAGTCAATTTTGTAGTTTCATTTTGTGTGCAAAGAGAGTATGTATTTCATACAAGGCAAGATTGTATAGAGACGCTGGTACTTGAAAAGGGCTGACAAAGAGAAAAAGAAGAGACGGCAAGAACACAGCAAAATCCTACGTGGTTGACTAGCGGACAAGATTACTTCACAGATATTTTCAAAAGTGTACATTTTGTCTTTGTCACAATAATAAAAAACCTCAGCAAATATTTTGAAATTCATTTGAATAAAATATTATGTTAAAGGCGAAAATTAAATATTTTCATGTACCAATTCAATTTAACGTAATAATTCTATAAATATATACGTTGCTAATGTTAAATCATTAAACAGATGCAAAATCTACAGTAAAATTAGCTCTATCTTACGAAAAAACACTGTTTTGTTTTTGGTGATAATCAAAAAGGATTTGTTTTAAATCTGCGTATGGTTTCATTCTCAAATGTTGCTTAATTTATTTTCAAACATCTTAAAACGTTGAGCGATCTTTGTCAATAATAAACAGTATTCCTATTTTTAAATAAATATTGCGTATAAAAGATTAAAATCTTATAGAATGAATCAATCGAACAGATGATATACATATGTTTGGATCATTATCGTTATACAATAAAAACAAGACTCTTTTTTAAATATTTGGTGGATTTTCAAAGATAAAAGTTTTTTTTTATCCTTATTTGGTTATACGAAATATTTTACATCTATTGTCGGAAAAAACTGTCTATCCACCAGATTTCAGCACAATATAATAAGGCTGCTGAAAAATTGCTTATTATCAAATGATTTTCCGGTTACCTTTAATTTTCCCGGTAAAAACTCAGTCTTGGTGTTTCAGCCGCAGCTCTTCACGTCGTAGTATAAGAGGCTCTTCTCTGTAAACCACCACCTCCTCCCTCATTGCATAACTAACCCTAACAGAGGCTTTAAGGTATATTTTATTTAATGAAATTATATTTTCCATTTTTTTAACATAAAAGCTTTATAATTTAAGACATCGACTGAGGGTGCTTGATGGAATTTCAATATCAAATTTGGATTATTGAGATTTTGTACACCTCCATGTATTTTGTCGAGCGCAGTTTGAGTCCATTCTTGCGCTCAAATGTCTGAAGATGCCGAAAGGCGAAACCCGAGTCGTTAGTAACAGAAAAAATGGAAGTGTACAAAATCTCAATAATCCAAATTTGATAAAAACTTTAATATTACTTAGTTTTTTCGATAAGCATACTTTTACTAATCCTTGATGACAATTTTGAGCCTGCCATTTTCAATATTCTTTGATTTTTATTATATTAATTCCATGTAAATATTACTACTATAAAAACAAATTAAGGTTTAGTAAAAAAAAAAATGTACTTAATAAAACATTGTAAAAAGTTATTCATCTACTCTCCCATTATTTAGTAATGTGTTGATTGATGCATTCCTCTCAGATACTAAATAAGGCACGATTACTAAAACTCCTTATCATATATACGTTCTGGTCAATCCAAGTGTTGTATTCTTTTTAGGATTAAAAAAATTTGATTGATTTCATCAACCAAACTTGCACCTTTTTGCCGCTACATTTAATTACTAATCGTAAACGGCTTCACACAATCCTTTCAAAATATGTTTCTATTAAAATAACTGTGAACCCTGTCAGTACTACCATTGACAAACAAAATTTTTTACATAGGCAAAAAAAATTTCTTAAAGTGATTTAAAATGTATATGATTGTTGATTTAAAAGCTCTGCAGTATAACACAGCCTCAGGACACAATACTTGCAACGAAGCAAGAAGCCTCTTCGACGGCTCGCCGCCACTCGATGGAAACATTTCTGCTTAGAGCGAGCGGAAAATTCTACGGCAAAACACCGTCGCTTGCCACGATACACGAATCTTTCTAAAATTGAAACATTTTCTTTTTTCTACTTTAGATTGAGTCTTGCGAAAGCTTTTATATTATTTTATATTTATACTATTTTATATTGCCTTGTATTTGGCGAACTTTTTCAAATTGTTTATTAAACATTTCCGTTGTTTTCGTCTCAATCGCTTAATAACCTTCAAACTTCGTTTCATTTCCTGTTTATTCTTATATATTTAAACATATTTTATTTTTGCCTTCCTATAGGTATTACATTTATGTTGACGGTGACGTCGTCATAATAAAATAAAACCTTTTTTATAAGAACAGAAAGTTGAAAAGACTTCCATCGCACAACTGTCTGATTGCCGTCGCTGAGTGACGTGTTCAATATTTTCCATACCAATGCCGCTTTAGCGCTACGGTCGCTCAAATAGTGGATAAAATACATGGACATTTCTACAGATTTATAAATTTGTGTGCTTCCACTCTTAACAATAGGAGAAATGAGAACCTACATCTCTTATCCTTCTACTCTTAATCACTCTGGGACTCTTAATACTTTGTCTAACACCTTCCACTGAAACGTTTTATTTTGAGTCTTCATTGAGAGTGGAAATAGTTTCAAAAAGCTAGTTAGAATAGAGCACATAATGGGCACTTAATCGGTTCTTATAAGTTTTGCAACAAAGATTATATTTTCAATTATAAATTTAAAATTAATTTATTCACAAATCATCAAATCCATCGAAAAAAATCATATGCCCTCGTTTTTTCAATAATCAAATACGATTTTCTTTATTTGCTTGTTTTTCAATATAATCAGGATATATTCCGCTTGTAAAATAAACATTTTCGACTGGTGCAATGATCAATCGCTACAGATCCATTTTATTTTTTTTTGATTTAGTACTTCAAATTGAGCTAATAAATAAAAAAGTTCTTCCACCAAGAATTGATAGAAAACATCATAGATATATTAAATTACCACGTTTGTTAATTTTGTATTTGAATCATTTTGCTTGGCAATGTACAGTTCTTTAAGTGACAAATATATTTTGTGAAGAAAATCAGTTCTCGGAAAATCCCTAAATGGTCATAGACGAAAGCTCGATCATAGAGCGCTCATACTTGTTAAGTATGCAAGTTCCTTCTCCAAAAGACGCGAAATAAGTGGTCCCTGGTCGGAGCTATTAGAAGAGGCCGCCTTGCATACGAAGAGGGTCATTTTACTAGAAGAGGCGTGGTCGCTATAATGGTACTCTGGTAAAACATCGACATTTATCGTACGCTTTTGGAAAAAAACATAGAAGTTCGAAATCTCTTAAACGTGATGTTGTGTTTTGTACACGCTTACCATAAATGAACAGTTTTAATAATGGCTGCGCACTAGTCTTAACCAAAGAAAAATATGCATTAATAAGTGCTTTACATTTTCATATCTTTCTTTGCCTCTTAACTAGAGATTATGGAAAATATTTTTGCATGACACTTGATTATAATATGACAGAAAAAAAGAATTGATGAATAAATACGTTAAAGCTGATTATTTATCATTCAAATTTCATTTTATATTCGTGGAAACGAAAGCATGCAATAAGGGATTAAAATACACTGATTACACATGTTATCATCTACGGAAAGACATAGTAAGATCTATTGAAAAAAAATGTGCCATACAAATTTATAGTGAGAGAAATATGTTGAAAATTTATATTAAATGAGAGTTCTCCCTATACGATACATAGTTTTAATAATTTTATCTCAAACAAAAACCAGTAAATTTAAATTATATTCACAAACAATAAGTCAGCTTAAAAAAATTAAATAATTGGAACCGTTTGTAACCGTCAGAAGCTATAATTATTAATATGGTTGACACGATAATAAATTAATTACTTAATAGGGTTTTAAAAATATTCGATATTCCAGCTAATTGCTGTTGAGCCAGATATGTTGTGAATTTCTAATCATGTAAAACAAACTCAATGAAAGATTTAAGCTGTCACCTGCGATCAACTCGAGGAGAAAATAGTTTGTTTTTTAAATCTCAAATATTAACGGAAATATTAGGATTATATGTAATAATTTTGTCTTAGTTCAGAATAATTACTCTATGGAGGTAAATAATAATTATTATTATTTAATACAACTTTGGTAAAACATTGTTCAGCTATTGCGGCCGTTTTCGTTGTTCAGCCAATGTTTTTACAATATCGTAATAATTCCTACAATATTTCGTCACTCATCCCTTAATTTCTTCTTGATCCAGTGGGAAATTTGTGCAAACAAACAACACAAATATTTATTGGGAACAAAACTCTACTCTGACCCCAGATGCTTGATAAAATCGGATATTGACTCAACATAACTTACCAAAAGGGAAACGATTGTGGGTAATTAATACTATAAAGCTTTTACTGGCATTATTCTTGTAATTTGATAAACTAAAACGCCCTGGGGCGTACTTTGGTGCTTGAGAAATAATACTGTTTTATTTTGACCAATTCTTCATTTACTCCGGGGGATATTCGATTATATTATTGTTATTGTTGCGGAAAGCTCTTTTTGCTTATTCAATTACGAAGGTACTAAAAGAATTTTTGATTTTTTTTATGTCAGAAATTTTATACGGAAACCAACTGCGAATATGGTCACAGTTATCAACTTTAGTAAATATGCAGCATATTTTTGATGACTATAAAATGCAATTTGAATACAGCTAAAGAAGAATTATAAATATATAAGTATTATTTGAATAAAGCTCGGCCAAAAATTAAATTAAAAATGTCAAATAACTATATATCATATCTAACAAGTTTTCATTATACCGATATTGAAGACTGGGTTTTGTCATAGCTGTGATAATACTGTTGTCTTCAAAATCAGCTATTTGATACTTTCGTATAAAAACTATTTTTTTCTAAAATCATTTATTCGATTTCACAATCTATTTTGTGTGCTAAAATTTATTTTTTTGCAATGATTGCAATTTTCTTTTTAAACGTATTTTCGCTAAAATCGTTTATTTGATTTCACAATCTTTTGTGTATGCTAAAAACATTTTTTTCAGCTGTTTGCTTTTTAGCATTACCTTGTATCTTACGATATGCTTTCTTACGGATTATGATTTAGAGTTGACTTCAAATCAATAGTAATACGACAGTAAATTGATTATTTGATACCTTCAAACAGTTACTATAGCCTGACAAATAGTCACACCTCGTCAAATATTCTAACAAAAATTTTAAAAATATGCCATAGTTTTTTACGAAGAACTGGATATAGCTCTTAATTTATTTCTGAAAAAAGTATAATTAATAGTTTAAACCAATTCTGACGAATGCAATGTCAATGAATATTACAATGTATTGATAGAATTGGCACTATCCTATTATACAAATTTCATAATACAACCATGTTAGTAGTAATTCCATGCCCTAGTTATTCTAAAAATAAAATAAATATTCAAAAATAATAAAATTATCCAGAAATATGGCAACACCCGTAAGTCGAGGATCACACTAGTGGCATGGTAAAAATATTACATTTATTCTGCGGTGCATTACCGGGTGCATGTTTTCGAAACTAGTCTACTCAAATCTCGGTGTCATATAATAATTTATGTAACTTGTCCCCGCACGTCGAGAAGCCTTACCGATGTCAAAGGCGTGCAAAATAATATGAAAAATGTGAAATCTAAACATCGCAGTACGCTGACATGCTTTGTGGTTGCGAGCATGCATACGAATCCCGGGGACGTGTTCGGTGGGTTTTCATCTACACACGCGCCCCACTCATAATATAACACGTGACACGTACTTGCCAACCATAAAAGGTTTTAAAACACACAGACCTATACTCGGTTTCTTCAGTTTTGTATTACTTCCATGGCTGTCAAAATTTGGGAATCAAACAATATCTTTTAAAACATTTTTCATTTATTTTAATGAAAAATTTTTGTGTCATGTAGTGAAGAGATCAACGCTCTTGGTAATTAGAACGACTGTATTGTGGGGCCAATGGTTTGAAACTTTCCAACGTTATTTTTTCAATTAACCTATAGATCTGTGTCTAGATGAATGAGCGTTAATTAAAATTTTAATAGTCCGATAATCATTACTATTGTTTTCTAATCCCATGCTTCTATTCTTTACTTCTCATTAAAGAAACTTTGAGACATACAAACCAGTTCTCTTTAAGAGCAACTACTATTGGGCTGCACCAAGGTAGTTGATGTGCTCCACATTTTGACAGTCATGGCTTAAATAATAAATATTGAGGATTTTCATATATAGAAGGAGTGTTTCATACAAGGATAGACTGTTGTGTTATATTCACTCGTATTTAAATTGTGGTATCATTTGAAAAAGTTTTCAGCTGAATTATACTGATCGTGTGAAGATATTTCAATAAAATTGCAAGATCTTACTCGAGCTTATTTATTTATTGCTTATCGTTTCGCAATTGGTCTAAACTTTTTGCGATACGACCTTTTGAAAATAAGCTGTTATTATTAAATCTCATGGTTTTTCCAATATTTAGATTAAACAACTTAAAGGGAAAAAACAGCAACGATTGACCTCGCTTGGACATGTGCTCCAGATGTTCCAGTAGAGCCTGAATCCTGCTTGTCTCTTCTACCAACCGGATGGATTCCACCGTCGTGAAAGGCCGCTGATGTCTATCTAACGGATATGATTAAAAAAAATTCTACCATTTATTAGTGTAAATTATCTTGAACACTAAGAGACTAAAATACTATTCCGGATAGTATACTATATATTTAATCATATATCAGGTTTTCTAGCCTACGCTACTAAACCTACTGGTATTTTATTTATACTTTCATGTATATAAAACGTTTTATGAAATATTCAAAATCATTTCATCGGGCTGAACTCTTTTGGTCGATTTCTAAAGTACTTGTGTTATCACAATATACAAAAATCGAAAAGCTATTTTATTAAAATCAAATAAGCATAGCAATAAAATAAAACTTAAGAAACGTTTGAGAATCTTTGATAAAATTTGACTTATATACAGTTGCACAAGTCTCCAGATTTTCCCTTCTAAGAATTTCCTACAACGCGCTCACAACATTTGGGAAGGAAGTTTCAATGTCATTTTTATAGCAAAAAACATGAATTTTCCATCAGTTTTATATGTTTCAGTTAAAAGTTATAGCCGAATACAGTAACCAGGTTAAACATATTTCAAACTTATATAGGCATTCTGTTTCTAAAATATAACCGTTATGTTTTGAATTGGGCACATTACTTTATGAAATATTTACAATTTTTTGTTAGAGTTTATTTATGACTAAATTTAATTCATAAATGGATAATATACTGTAAGTCTCGTTAAGCTTTTAACGCGGACTAGTTTTTATCCAATCGCGTACTCGTCGACTAATGAAGTTGTGAGGTTGATAGAAACCATATTTAGTCATTCGATCGACATAAGTAGTGGAAAAAGAGGAGTTGAAACAATTTTGTATTAATTTTATCACATTATTATTATTATTAACATAATAATGTTTATATTTTAAATTTTATCCTTAACTAAATCAAATCAGATGTCATTTTATACCAAATGTTTATACAACAATTTAATTCGATGAATTATAATCAATTGAAGAAACTTGTCTTATTATCAGTAAAATATTTGTGAAAATTATAAACGTATTTTTGGCAATGACTCACCAAAGTTTTGATATGAATAAATACTTTAATAGATTCAAGATTTAACTTAGTATATGAAAATATTTCGTATGAATTTTCATAAACAACACCAGACATTGTAAATCAGTTCCTCAATCTTACAGCCAAACTGAAACTATCTGAACTGAAAACTGAACACCCGTTTGAGAGATGGCAATCTTTTAATGACTTCGCGAAGCTTCTTCAACTGACTACTTTGTTCGATAATATCAATTAACACCTTTTTATTCAGGTTCATGAGAACGACATGCTGCAGGCAGGCGTCGTGGCCGGCTCGTTAGCACTGTGGCGAGACGAGCATTAACATCGTCGCCACCTATCACAGCAGGTGTATTTAACAAGTTCACTTGTTGATGTTCAAAAAATCCAAAGATAAAATTGCAGGTCATTCCAACTCTACAGTGTAGTCTAAAGTCTCTGTCTTAAAATTAAATTTTTTAAACGTATAAGTCGACTATTGGTTTTAATGCAGCAAAAACATGTAAAACACAGTTGTGACACGTCGAGCACATTAACCCTAACGAATATACGGATGCGCGATACAAATCAATACTTCAGCAGGATAAACAACGGGAATTCCATTCTGATGGAGCAACGTGAGGCTGCCTTATCCATCCTAGATGGACACTTCCGTCGATCGATGTTAGCATCTAGACATCGGGCTGTCATTTAAGTACTATCAATTTCTTCTATAACCGTTTTTAATGATATTTTTTTGTACTGCTGCAACAAGAATAACTGGTCTTAGAATAAAATTATTAACATAGTAATTTACTCTCTTGGGACACTTGTCAAGAATTTATTTCTCGGAGAATCTCAGTTTATAATAACCAACACATGTGTAGATAAATTAGAATTAAAAAAGAGTAAAGAGGATATTATACTAATTGGTTTATAGATATAAGTATTGTTTTTTTTTATAATACTTCGATTGATTAGAGATTCAAGTAAGACATATTGAGATACAAGATAAAATAATGCTTCAATTTTATTGCAAAGTGAATTACTTAATTAATTATTATATGACTCTCTTGTTCCAAAAGAAATCTTTACATCAGACAGATTGGATATTTTAAGTTAAATAAATAAAATTAAAACACACGCTTTCTAGAAAACAACCAAAAATAGTAATAGTAATTTATCTATGGTTAAAAATATGCTATTAAGAGATAATACTAGTTGAGTGGGCGACGGGCCAAGCTAACTTTTCCGTGATTTTTTTTCTCATACGGCAGGACAAACAGACGGCATCACATGTTTTCTTATTTTAACAATTTCTTTTCTAAATTAACAACACGATTTTTTTCGAACAGATTATTTTTGACAAGCCAAAAATAAAATTAATGTCAATAGAATCTGTACTACAACTTTTGTTTTTTTTTTCATCAGACATTACGCCAGCTCGCGTGCGTGAACTAAACTTGCTGAGTAAATGACCTCGTAATAGTATAAAATACTAATTACTATTTTACGAGTAGTCAAAACACTTTTTCACAAGAGATATTCTGTTTGCTTTTTAGTGATCTTGGAAATCATGAAATCCGTACAAGTGTAGTCTCCAAGGATCAAAAAAACAACAACAAATTTTATCAGACATATCTGGGACTATTTATTTAAATAATTTTAACACAAACCATATTTAACTCCAGTTAATCAACAGTTATTATAACGCACCTCTAACGTAAAATTTATATATAAATATTAAAAGTGATCAGTTCAATGCAATGGAATCGTAAAGCTGTAAGTTTTTGTTTTCATCGAATCAGTTTTTCTTTTGATGTCAATTCCAAAGTCACATGTGTGTTAAGTTGAAATTCTTTTCATCAAAATCCACTCCTAATAACATCATCGTCGACATCTGTGGTCTAGTACTATAAGGTATAACGTAGCGAACATTACATACGGATTTTGCTCATTTCCTGGCAAGGTTCATTTCAAATTTAGGTTTTTCAATCGAATTTTTGAAATCTTTGACGTTGATGTTTGTAATGTTTTTTTCCTCGACTTGCTTGAAAACTTCTCATCGAGATTATCTCATATATATATAGCACGCGGTATCTCGACTTATTACAGTCATCCGCCAATCGCTTTGAATCCTTGTGTGATATTTCACCAAGCTTTAGTTCCGATGAGTAAATTATAAATGGATAACGCCCAACAAATTCTGGAATCTAACTGATCGATGGGAGAGGTAAGGAGAGTTGATACTCTCCGCAAGAATCCTCAGCACATGTCTTAGCAAGTCCAAAATTTTTCTGTCACTATCAATACTTACCCCATTTAAAATTAACGAATACCATCCCTCTGAAGAAAAATTAACGAATACCATCCCTCTGAAGATGTTTCTCAAAGAGCTGAAACATATCACAGCTGTTAACGCAACTAGTGAGTTAAGAAAGTTACGAATTTTAATTTCATATTGGATATTATCCGAGTGAACATGGCTAAAGTGGATACACACTCAAAAGATTTGTAATAATTTTTCGATGTAAATTCTTTCAACAAAAACACTCATCATTTTAATAATAAGTAATCCTTAAGCTCAAATTTGGATTATTGAGATTTTGTACACTTACATGTATTTTGTCACTAACGACCCGGGTTTCGCCTTTCGTTCGATCCCGTCAAAACCCACAATACTATTATAATTGTAAAATCACTGGTATTTCTAAAAGAAGTTGAAAAGCGGCAATTCGCCACTCTGTTAATATGGTGTTTACAAAATAAGGATTAGGGCGATTCTCGAAATTTTAACTCAGGTATCAGTGTGGCTCTCAGACGTATAATATCTTACCTCGTAAATAATATTTGTCGCATTTGTATCTTCTATATAAACGTTAAACACTGTTTACTGTCTCTCAGTTCGAGTCCATTCGTGTGGTCGAATGCCTGAAGATGCCGAAAGGCGAAACCCGGGTCGTTAGTGACAAAATACATGGAAGTGTACAAAATCTCAATAACCCAAATTTGATATTGATATTCCATCAAGCACCCTCAGTCGATGTCTTAAATAATCCTTAAGCTACTTGGTAATGAAGATGTAGGCATTTAAAAATATAATTTTGATGCGTTGGTTAAATGTTTATATTGTCTAAAACTTGAAAAAAAAATTAAAAATGTTAGAGATTCTTTCAACTATTAATTCGGCTAAATTACAATAAATGTATGTTGCTTTCGTTTGCAACAAATAGTTTTAATAATTTTCTTTCAACAATCTTAGAACCTTCTTATTTATTTGCAAATTAAATTTAGTAAAAACAACTCAAACAAACATAACATATAGCAAAATGCATCATTTCGTCATGGAATATCAATAGTAAAATGTAAAATATCCTGTAATATTTTTTTAGTCAAAATAGGTTATATAAAAAAATTCGTTTCTTTACAAATGTTTTGACAAAATCTGTTTTGTTACATCATTAGCACAATTCCGTGGTAAACAGAAGTTTCTTAGGATTGCCGCGACTGGGTCGTGACTATCTAATGAAGGGACATTTTCCTGTCCACGTATACAAACGAAACATCACCTTTCTTAATTGAGTTAGTATTCATCTAATTAGCTTTATGTATATTTTAATTATTCGCTTAACGCTTGGTTGTACAGCATTTTACATATAATCTAAATAATATACACCATTTTGTTATTCAATTCTTTCTTTTATAATTATCGTTGCTCAATATGTTTTACTCAAATCAAAATTTGTTTTTATTCGTTGGTATAAAAACATACATTAATTATTTTCAATTTATTTATTTTGTATTTAAGAATTTGAATTGGTAATGAACCTAAATATAGAGATCAACAACATCTTATTACAAAAAGGTTTTTAGACTGTATTATTATTCACCTGAGCTCGCTCACGTCCACTTAGAATATGTTGGTTGATATTCGAAGTAATACCGTAGAAAAATGTTAAAACTATCTAAATAGTCACCTGCGATTAATGATATTAATGGACGAAAAACATATTTCAATTCAAGTAAACCTAACGAAAACTCAATATATTTTTATGGTTATAATGAATATTTTAGTTTGACTATAAAAATAAAGAATTTCAATACATTTTAAACGATTAGGAAGCACTGATTTTTATTGAGCGTTCTTTATATTAAACTTTTTTCGAAAATCGGATTATATTAAAAGCAAATGAATTACGATATAACTCGTATTGAAACAACAGAGCAAAGCGATAATGAATGATTGGATTATGTTATAATTTCTCCTAAATATATTTTCATTATAATCTGAAAATAATGTGAAATATTCAGAAAGTAACTTGCCTATCAGTAGCTTTCTCAGCGTATGTGATCCAAAACAAAAGTAGTTTACGCACGCTACTGGTGTCAAGTGGAACAGTCTAGTTTCGAGTGACTCCGTTTATTTGTTGTTAGACCTGCGTCAATGTGTGATTTGAGTGGAACAAAAAAAGAATGTAAGACAATATGAAATTCATGACAGATGAATGACAAACTTTTGATTACTCAAAAAATACTATAACCTACCTAGCCCTCATTATTGTATCCTTTACATTAGATGAGTTCGTAAAATAATCATAAATTCCTCCAGCAATCCAAATAATTTAATTCCTTTATTATAGGTCATTTAATATTCATTCTAACAAAACCTACCAATTCAAAATCAGTGGATATCTTTATGCTTTATTTTTCCCAAATACATTTTAATGATAATTGGTTCTTACGATTACCTGCAACTGCAAAATCCTATGATATTGTAATTATTTATGCGACTATTTTCTCAATAGTTAAGGTTAAAAGTCATTATTATCAAATCAGTATTAAAATTAACCCAGATAGTTCCTACACTTTCTTAATTTGTCTTATATATAAACTATTTACTAACTGTCAGTTTGAGTTCATCCGAGAATAACTCGAACACCCGAAGATATCAAGAGGCGAAACCCTTAGAAATACATGGAAATCTATAAAATCTTAACAATTTAAATTCAAATTTTCAAAAAATACAGTCATTGTCATCGTTTATATCATTAAATGGTGTGAACAAAACATGATTTTGTTCCTCCACGTTTTAAGTTGTCAGTTATGAAACAATTTTCTTCTGCTTCAGTGATGATCAAAAATTGCCTCTGAGTTCCTATTGTGGCATGTTCGCATCTTGTTGCTCTTCCAAGTACAAACCATGTAGTAAGTACTCAACGGTCATCCAGTCAATCTTCCGTTTTCAAATCAAATGTTCCTTTACGAACAAATACTTAACTACAGTCATTATATTTTAACATTATTTGTATCTTTTGTTTAATAATTACTTCATGATAAATTTCCCACTCAAGAAATTGTCCGCAATCACTTCCTGCAACCACTTTAACATTACCAATTTAATGATTAGGTATGTATAAATACATACGAAATTTCCTCATGTAACTCAATTATTGATAAGCGCTTAACTATATTAAATTAGAAACTCAATTAAATTCATATATCCACGACGAGTATAATTTTAAGAGCATATCGCTCATTTTCCACAAACTGGGATAGTTTTGTTTGGCGCGTATGGGATTCCACTAATAATTTCGATCACGAGTTTACTAAACTTAAGATTGTTGTGGGAGGCAACCTGTCTGTTTCCAACGACACATTATAAATATACCAACTCTAGTTTATTTACTGTAAATGAGTTCTTATAACTCATGGGATTATATAATTATATTTATGTTTTAATTTATGACTATATGAGTTATATCTTTTGAAATAAAATTCAAGAGATTTTTTATTTGTTTCTGAATATCAATTCTAAGATTATAAACAGATCGACCAGAACAAACTGACGTGTTTTTTCACCAGGTTTTCCGTGGTTGCTTACCACTTAGAACACTACTAAACTTTCAAATGAGACTCTTTTTCGTTCAGCAAAGGGGAACATCTAACTGATATGTAATTTAAGACATCGACTGAGGGTGCTTGATGGAATTTCAATATCAAATTTGGATTAGTGATATTTTGTACACTTCCATGTATTTTGTCACTAACGACCCGGGTTTCGCCTTTCGGCATTTTCAGGCATTCGAGGGCACGAATGGACTCGAACTGAAAGGCGAAACCCGGGTCGTTAGTGACAAAATACATGGAGGTGTACAAAATCTCAATAATCCAAAATTAACTGATATATGTTTACAATTAACTTGACCTGTATTGATTTCTCAATGTCAAATATGTACCATATTACTATTGATAAAAACAACTAGCCATACATATAGTTATATAATAAAAAAATATGTTTGTATCATGAAGGTAGAAAAACAAATGCTATTTTTTTATAAATCTATATTTGCGAAAATTATAATCTTGGTACATACACGTATTTAATTCATTTCTAGAAAACACCTACATAAAATAAAGTATAATGATTATTGGCTAGTCATATTTCAGCTATATTCAAACGTAAATTTCAAGGAAAATCAATTGAAACATTTAAGTTCCAAGTATTAAGAAGCAACGTATAACAAGCTTCAAATTATATTACAAATAACAAATATTAAATAGATAGGTACTCGGAATGAATAATTATATTTGAAATATTCCATACCGTTCAGATGTGACTGCCAAAAGCACAAAGGCTTTGAAAGCTTAAAATCTGACATCACATATAGTTTTAATAACGTAAATTAAGATGAGGAATAAGTTTCAAAGTACTAAATGGCCGCATCAAACATGAGCATTGAGAGTCAGATGTATCACGGAAACTTACATAATACCGGAGAGTATATACAAACAAAATAATATCGTGCATAATGATGCAATACTGCGCTAAAAGCATCAAAGGGAAAATAATATAATAGATTCAACATCATAAAATTTCCTGGAAATTTACATTACATAGATAATTTGTAGCTGGAAATTCTTCGAAGAAACCTATTCCAAATTTTCATGTTATGTACATTATATTGTTTTCTTTGTTTCTGGTTCTAGGTTTGGTATTCACTAATAAATAATTTTATTTTCTATGATTTCATTAACATAACGACCGTTCATTTTAAAAAAAATGTTTAACACAATTTCGTATTACGCATATTTCAAAGATTGATAACCGAAAAAGTCGCTCTTCATCGGATAAAACCACGAATAAATAATAAGTTATTCAAACCCGTGTCACTGGTTTACGTAATAGATTAATAATCAGAGCTATTTAAATATACACAATTTCTAATATATTTTGTTACGCTTCATTAATAAAGTACCTTTTGAATCAAGAAAAATTAGAAATTAAAAGTTGAACAAAGTTTAGCTCGGTATTGAAACCTAAGGTAATTTATTTATATAATATATATACCGACATTAACTTTGTTCAACTTTTAATTTCTAATTTTTCTTGATTCAAAAAGGTACTTTTTTAATGAATCGTAACAAAATATATTAGAAATTGTGTAAAATGGACAAAAAAAACAATATTCATATTTTATTTTTTTTTTTCATGTCCGCTCCCAATGTGGAGCATATGGCCTCCTAATGGAGGTATCTTGACAGAATTTTTTCTACAAGAACTGCTTGTCACTCAGTTGCTCAACCTCTCTTTTCTTTTTCGAAGAGAGTAGAGATAGAAGGATAGGGCTAGTGGTTAGCTAATCGCTCTCGTTACGCCCCGTGAGGATGGGATAGGTGGGAGGGAGGACTCAGACTACGAACAGAAATCCATAAATCGATTGAAAGATCAATCTATGAAAACCGTCCGCACCGGGAATTGAACCCGAGACATCCGTAACCGTAGCCAGCGACGAAACCAACTGCGCCACGGTCGCCGACTAATCAATAAATACAAAAATAATACTGAATGAATATTATGTATAAGTATGCCACTTTACACGCACATTTTTTCACTTCATACACTTTAAGGCAAAGAACATAAGAAGTTGTCATAAATTAAATAAAAATGATGGTAAAATACTACTAATATTAATTACTTCCAAAGTTTTAACTGTCAATTCTAGTTGGAAAGGCGTTAATTATAAACATAAAACACATGTGTTTGTACTTTTTATAAAATTATTACGACCAGTCTCACTCATCGTGAGCTAAAAAAAATAATGATAACATCTTTCTTCTTTCGACTTTAACTATTACTCTAAAAGTGAAGTTGCTCTCACAGTTTCATTACACTCTCCACTGCATACAAATAGATAGACTAGTCATTATTAGCGTAAGTAAGTGCATCCATACTTCTCGGCTGATCTGTAAGGATAAGCTCTATCGAAGCCCACATCATGCCATTGCAAATATAAGTTGGACGTCATATGAATAATGAGTCGAGAGTATGAATGTGCGGGCACGTCCAGCTTAACAATTTCCCAACTACTACAGCAAAATTACTAAAAAAAGTTTTATTAAAATTTCGCATCGAGAAGAGAGATTAAACTCTCTTTTTTGTAACACTGTTTTTATGAATGTATGAATGGTAATATCAACCGCCAAACAAATATATCGATACCTCAGTTCCAAAGTGTAACAAGTCGAAAATTTGCAGTTTTGAGCTATTATGAGAAAATTTTTACAATATCGATATTTACCAAAATGTAACAAATGGTAATCTGTGATTATTTAAGAATGAGAGGGGTTATTATTACTATAGATCCAAACAGTACCAACTTTCATCTCTGTACATTATTGTAATGCAAAATATATTATGAGTGATGAGTTTGTAAAGTATATATTGTAAAATAAAAACAATCTTAAACGGTTAATCAATATTATTTAAAATAAAATTCTGTTTAAAAATCTCTTTAACTTTGTGGTAACAAATAATAATTTAGTCATTACTTCTAATATAACTGGAAATCTCTATAAGAAAAATTCCTCCTTCGATTTATCTGTGATACATTACTATTTTTGTTGAAATTTATCAAAAATTAGTTTGAATTGATTCATAATTTTAATGTCGTATACGAAATATGGTGGTGCCTAAACATTGAATTTCCGCATTCAACTAGCATTTTTTAAAATCGTTATTCTATAAAAACATTTATTCTCTGCAAAGTTTCAGAAAGGCAGATCAAATCGCACAGTAGAGTACAGTGTGTCCATAAATAGTTTCTAGTGGATGCGCTATCTCGTCATTTAGCGTTTGAATAATAAAACCAAAATTTCTAATTTATTCTTGGCCGCCCAGAGCTTGGCCATTCTGTTGTGAGTATTCTGGGGCAAACAATGTATGCATACTTTAAGTGGAAAGTTAATTGATATTTTTGATTTATAAACACATATGTGTGATATATCATGGGTTAATAGAAGTATGGCATGAACTATTTTTATGGCCACATTGAGGACTTTACTCCAAAAACCTTTTGAAATTGGTAAATATTCCTTTTTTCACTTTCACCATATCCGCTAGCAATGAAGAGCACATTATTATATACCCACCACACGGCATCACAGGAATTGACCCACCGAATGTTCTTCTTCCTACAACGTTTTTGAGTCTCCGTAATGTGTCATGAATCGCAACCGAATACAAAATGTAATACTTGGACAGTTGCATTATCATTGGCGGGCTGTTAGCACATTTTATAAAAAGAAACATCATATCAACAACTCACCAGGGATAAATATAATAGGTAATTTAACCTTTGTCATAACACAAAAATTTTCAGTCTGGCCTTGAATTAACCTATCGTGACATATCGAAGATAACTGCAGTTTTCATTGCTGATTTTGTGTATGTCTTTTACAAACTAAAATAACATTTTCCGCATAAAATTATACGGCCTTTTAAAAACACATTTTAATGTTAATCTTTAGCAATTTTCTTCACGCTACTTCCTTTATATATCTTGTCAATTAGTTTCACCATTTTACATAAATATTGTTGTCCAGTTGAAAATTCTTACCAGCTGAACGAATCCATTACTATTTTATAAATTAAAATTGATACAGCGCCAATCAATAACTATAAATATATTCGTACACATATGAATGACCGATCCAATATCATATAATACATAAGACGGGTTTCAAATATTCTAATGAATCAATATTTCAAGTTTTCTTGTTACTTATATTTAAATCAAAGTCATTCATAACACCAAAGATACGTCTTGGTAAAATAGCTCGTACGTGAAGCGTTTACACAAACTTCGTGCACGAATGCTCTTGCAATACAAGTTGAATGCATATTTGACTTGCCTGTTAAGACAAATATCATATGCCGAGAAATAAAAACCGAGTGGGACAATTCATATTATTTGCATTTTGCTTTGTGACTTTTTAAGCAAGCGACGTGAACAAATATTGTATTGAAAATGTCAAAGTACTAAGTGTCAATATAATACTGAAGTGATCAGCATTGTTCAAATATGCAAAAATACTATATCCTCCTTTGAATATTAACTTTTATTTAAAAAAAATATACAAAATTTACTAAAAAATATAATACTTCCTTTAACCTTACAAATACATGTTAAAAATGTTATAAACACTAATTTCATTTGATCTTAAAATGATTTACAGCGACCGAGTTATTGATTAATAAACAAACGATCTTTATTTCCAACATCTGCCTCTTTCTTGATTCATATTTTGCTAGACTGCGTATTATAGTCATAATTAAATTTAAGCAAGCATTGTCAAGTTTCCCATGACTTTCAAGCGCGTATTTCTCATCAGAATATACAATTGAAGCATTAATATATATCGATAGCTAATCGAAAGGAATTACAACGAACTCAAATATGCCTTAAAATGTTTAAGTAAATATTTTTTTTTATTTCAGGGTTGAGAAATATATAAACTTTATTTGTTGTCACGTTAGCGTCTTTCAATAATTAAACTAGTTGATGTAGCAGTGCAGAAGTTAGTAAAACGACATAAACGCAGTGAGGGAAAGGGACACTTTTCTTCAATTGCAATGCGTGGATCCCATTTAGAGTTAGCTGTGTATGATTCCAAGTAGCATTGTGTAGTCAGCGTAGGAATTTTTGTCCATACTCCAATAATCTGTATGTTTTAAATAATATATCATTAATCGTTTATTGAAATATGAATTTACAGTACAAATCTAAATGATATAATACAGTTTTGTTGCACAACATTTCACTTTTGATAATATCAGGAATCTGAATTTGACTTGATTCGTAATGAATATGCCCAACCATAGTGCTTTAGAACATCAATATTATTTTACATGAAGTATGTAAGCAGTAGGTTTATTATAAAATAATTCACCTGTATTTGCAAGATAAAGTAGAGCATAAAATAAATTACTATAGCCCTTTAATTTGCTTTATTTCATTTATAACTTAGTTTAAGTATAGATTAATGTTAGGAGACAGTTTAAGTGTATAATAAATGACTTTGATGAGCCAAGTTACCCAAACGTGTCGTATGGTTGTTAAACCTTATATTTTAATTACTTTTACCTAGCATAGCCTAAACCACGGATGGCGAACCCATGGTACACGTGCCACAGGTGGCACGCGAAACGATTTTGCATGGCACGTGAATGTTTTATTATGAAGAGAAAAAAATAAAAGTGATTATACAAATAATTTAAAAAAGTTTTAGAAATAGTATACAAAAATTAAATTATTTTGGAAGAAATTGAGCGAGATCGAGTCGTTGCACTAGCCCAGAAGAATGCCGAAAATGAAGTACTAATTAACTTGGCAATCTATCACGGAAAATTTTTCTTATTTTAAAAAAATAGCAACGGGCATTTAACAATTTTTTCATTGATTTTTTCCTGTGAATCATTGTTTTCTTCAATGAACTTTATTTAATCAAACATAAGACGTAGACTAACAGACGAAAAAAGTACTTCTTGTCTTCTATTAAAAGCTATAAACCCGATATAAAACATTTGGCATCTAGCATCCAACAACAAAAATCTCACTTATAATAAAGTATTCAATGTTCTACATTTTTTTTAAATTTAGTCTATTTTTTATTTATTCATTTATTTTTCCATTAATAAGTACTTTATTAATTTTTTGTTTCTTTCTGATGTATTGATGCTTTGTTTACATTCAAAATCTGAAGTTACACATATATTTGATGCATTTTTTATTTTCATGGCATGTGACACGCGACATATTGAAAAAAATATTTTTTGGCATTTAGGCTCAAAAAGGTTGGCCACCACTGGCCTAAACCTTTCCCCAATTTAACGTAATTTTCATTGAGTTAATTGTGTACGGAAAATAAAATTTTATTTAAAATTCACATGTGACGGTTACTCCATTTAAGTAAAGATAAAAGGATGGAGCTAGCAATGTGCTGGTAGTCAATTTAACGTCCTTTCTCTATCTCTGTTCGTTTCCCATCGGGTAGATGAAAGGGAAGAAAACGTTTCGGATATTCAAAAGTATAAAAATATTACTGTTAGAATTTTACCATCACAAATTATTTCTCGTTAATAATACAGACTTTAAAAATATAATTTGTTCTATAAAATCAACCTCTCCTCCTCGCAATTTATTCATAAGTAGTTTTACTCTCTTTTCGTCATCCTTAATCTTACCTACGATAGGTTTAGTACAAGAACAGTTCCAAAAAAAAAGTAAACACGTGCTCTATAGTGGAATCACAATGTATTTAACTTTAAAAATTATTAATTAATATTGTGTTCTTTGCTCATCTTATGTAAATCGTACGTAAATCAATGTTTTCTTAATCATTCAGAAACTTATAGACTACAGGAAGTTACCACTAGCTCATAGTGCATATGCGAACCAAAAGTGACCACATATTAACTATATATTGAGTAGATTTGCTTGAAAGCTAAATTGGCATATTAAATACTTACGTTAAGAGAAGAATATTGAATACAAAATAAGCAAAGTAAAATACATTATCACCGCTATTTACGCAGATATATAATGTGAATAATTATTCAGAGAAACTTCTTTTTTTCGGAAGAGAATTTATTGCCAGAGTGGAATCAGTTATGGTAGACGAAAAAAGTAAAACTCCCGACGGTTTCTTTTCGTGCGATCAATCTTACTCTCCTTATTTATGTCTCGACTCTTAAACTCGACATCGTTAGAATAAATCCAAATAAACGACAGCAATTTGAGCGAAAAGAAACGCAGATGAGAGGCGAGAAAACAGCGCCATTATTATTATTTGCACAGGTAAATAAAGGAAAACATCGCAAATAAGCGATGACAAGGGCGTAGACATAACGATGAAAAGTTGGGGCAGCCATTTGAGAGCTTACCGCAATGGCTTTTGAGTGCACCATTCCCCATTATCACTATATCGCCGGTTTTTGCTGATGTGAAGATAGAGAGACGGCACAATTTTGCAGTATATTTTACATTCAACATGTAAAAAAAAGATGTGTCACAATCAACAGGCAGCCAAGTGCTCGATGAAATTCTTCCCAAAATATTCCAAATTCTTCACATTGTTAGGTCTAATATGTAAACGTTTGATTATTCATTCCATTAAATTCAAGACAAAGAAAAAATATTGAATAATAAGCATGATCTCTCTTGTGCTATTTGACATAGTTTCAAAATTTTTTAATGTTAAATTTATTCGACATTATCGATAAATAAAATGCGAGTGATTGATCTACTTAAATGAAAAATATCAATTTTATACATGTTTTTGGTTTTTATTCTTAACCTAGTCTTATACGACAGTTAAGTAGTTATTATGTTTAATCACTTGAATAAATTTAAGGTATTTACATAAAAATAAAACACAACTTTTCGGCTGACGAAAAAGTGGATACATGACTACAAATTTTGCCAGTAAGTCGCTTTATCTCAGCGAGGGTTAAAACATAACAGTTAGGTTAGGTTAGAACCGATTTTCAAGCTGATAACTTTCTGTGCGTCCCATTTCCTAAAGAATTACATTTAGTTGTGTGAAATGGTTTTCAAACATCCAAATGTTCATTTCAAATATTGACAGGTAATTTCCACAGCACTTGAATATATGTTTTTTAAAGTTTTGAAAAAATATTTATCGACTGACAATACTTTCTTTTGAAGAAGTTCCTATTTATAAACATCATTAAAAAACAAAATTTTCATCAAAAATTCCGCTCACTGTAAACTGATATTAAATACATATAAGACTTATAAAGACTTTTTGTCATTCATTGCAAAAATCATTGAAGTAAGCTTTTGTGCTTTTTTTCTTTGTCAATTCAAATAAAATAAGCAACTTTGATCCCGCAAATAAAAACTCTATCAAAGTTCGAGGCCTTTTGCCGCCGATTTTGTAAGGCTTCCGTTTATTTCAGTGGTTTCACTAATAGGTGAAGTTTTTCCTATTATTCAAACACAATGCTTGTTGCCTATACGCACCAACTTTTATTTCAATATATTGTGTAGGCGATAGTAAGCAAAGAATAAATTCCTGCATATTCAACTGAAAATGCTATAAAATATTTTTTAAAAACGAACAGTATATTTCTAAAAAAAAATCCAAGAAAACTTATTTTCAAACTAAGCGTAAGTTTGAAAATGTTTTGACATTTTTCTAACTTTAGATTTAATATGCGTCTTTACCATACACCATTACTAAAAAATTGGTTTAATTTTGGATGAATTAATTACATTGCATACATTTTTGTGATTTAGTTTCTTGTAATCATTTATATAATCAGTGAATTATAAAGTTACCCTCACTTAAAAGGCCACAGATTCCCAATCCCTGGATCAAAACAAATTAAAGACTAACTGCTGTAAAGTTTACATTGGATTTAATATCTCACTAAATTAGTTTCTGTAATGGCTGATAATTCCACTGGTGTAAAATAAACATCATATTTTAATTAATAAAGGTATTGTATAATTAATTATTGAAAGAATATATTATTATGAGCTCATTCATTATATTAGGAAGTCGAATAATAGCAGCACTCGTTTGTAGCGTATTTTATTAAGTGATAAAATACACTAACAAAATAATAAAAGCGATAAAAAAGATGCCTTGCGCAAATTGGGCGTGTAAAAATGAAAGAAAAATCACTTTCCCATTCTTTGTTGTCAGCTTATGCTAATTCGGCCCTGCATACAGAGTACGGGTAATAGGCGAAGAAAACATAAATAATGTCCTACTTATTCATAATATTATTATTTGTGTTTGTGTACAATTTTCCAGTTCTCTATTAAAAAACATCACATTAGTGATAAAATGATTATCAACATGTTTTAAATCACCTCCATAGTGTCAATAAAATCAAAACATAACACAATTTGTTTACCAATTCTATAATGGTGTATAATATAAGGACCTGTTTCACTCATCGCAGAATAGTTTAATTGAAAGATGAAATATTACAATATAAGTGTGCAAAAAAATAAAATAGTATGTCTCATTAAATAGTATATGTTTTAAGCTATACTCTTTCTGGATGTAATGCATATAGTCCAGTACAATATGTCAACTAAAGATTTGTATAGATACTTGGTTGTAAGTCAGTTTCTAACATTTTTTCATTGTAAGAGATAAGGAAATAAAAGTGTGATTACGAAAGGAATAATAGCTAACTTATAGCTCTGTCTAAACCGTTTTTATTCAAAATCAGATAAGCGATAGGTGAGAAGGTTTAAAATTGTATCACATTATATTCTTGCCTTTGAATATGAAATTATAAACCAATTGAAAAGGCAGTGTATGAATGTGTCCAGTCAGCAATACGTACCCTTGAAAAGAAGAAAATTTCGTTAGCAGAGAATGTATTTGAATGTATACTAGGTCTTTCCGGATATCATCGTTCTAGAATTTCTGCGAAGCATAGTTTTACGACTGACTTAAAACTGAGCTCGTACAACGTTTCATTATGAGTCTATATTCTATCTGCACCAAATTAGGTAGTGGATGGACATGATTAGAAAACGTTATTGATGAAACCCTAATTAATACCTATGACAACAACTGATTGTCGAATTCATATAATATACCAACCAAGCGATGAAATAATTTCAAAACCATCTTAAAGAAATTATATAGATACAGGAATGTATAATGAGGAGTGAAAATATATAGATACAGACATGGTGAACGAATAATAGATGACTTGGATAAAAAAATATAATTGCCATTTTTGTATTTGTGGCGTTAATGGGTGCTTATTAGAGCCAGCTACTATGATTACAGCAGTGTTTTGTAACAAACAAAAAAATCGTCAAAAAGACGTCATATATTTTACAAAAACAACGATCCAACTCTACACCGTGGGTACAGAATTAGTTTTATCGTAACATTTTTCTATTGAATAAAAGCAACAATGTAGTTATTACACTTATGTGTATATTTCTATTATTCTCTCTGTGTTCCAAGGCAGATGTATAGAGTTATCTATGTTATCCTTGACATACATCTTGTCAGAGTCGCAGAGATACATCTCAGAGGTAAGGAATATGAAGTGACATCTGCCTTTCCGCGATGTGAACTTTGAAACGAGATAAAGATCGCCGAGTTGTCTCTTATTTAATAAAATTCACTCCACGAGACAAACAACAGATGAGTGTGGTATCATTTACATGCAATTCTTCAACAAGACAAACGTGTTTATTTAAGACTTTTTATTAGTAAAAGAATGCAACAGTAAATTTAAAAAATGGCATAGAAAAACAAAATAGGATTAGGCATTTAATTCATTCAGGTGTGTTATAAAGAAACGTTCATAGACAATCCGTTCTTTATAATATATGGTGTAAATCAGGTCCGGAAAAACGTTTTGACTAAAGAACCACAATATGAATTAGAAACCAAAGGCAGCCTAGATGTAAACATTATATTTCGGTTTACATTACAGGTTGTCCTTGACTTACGACCGAGATACGTTTTTGAACTTTGGTCGTAAGTCGAATTCCATACAAAATATTATAATTAAACATTGTTCGGTTCAGGTCAGTTTCATTTGTGTAAATAAAGCAACTGCAAACAAAAATGGTACGGATACATTTAAGCACATCAGAGTGCGCTTTCCAAATCTTATATTGTAACTGTCAAATGACAATCACAATATTATCGTATATTGGCTCACTGATCCTCTGTTTTTAATAAATAAAACAGAGAATTAAGCATTGTGAGAACAATTTTATTATTGGCCTTGTAAAACAAGTGGTTGGAATAAGGTTTGGCTGCAAGAATTGCGTTGAAAATTGAAATTTGCTTTATAATGCAAGTGGATGAAATAAGGTTATGCCTGCAAAAATTGCGTTGAAATCCCTTTTGGATTACAATACAATTTTACCTCAGAATTTATTTAGATATGGTTTTCCAGACACGATGGGTACGATTTAATAATTATTCACTTCAGAAATTAAACGTAAAATTACTATGTATATAAATAAATATAAAAATTTCTGAATGCTGTTACTGATCTTTTTTCCCGTATACATTAACCGTTGGCTCAGTGATGCAATAAAAATATGTTTTTTTAATTTTTGGTCGTAAGTGTGAATCGTCGTAAGTCGAGGACTTCCTGTGACGAATGGAACTGTTTTATACTTTGTTTTGATTTCAGTTCTTAACTTTATAATTAAACTTCTCTAAGCTGTTTGTCAATGTTCATTGTTGATGCTTGATGTGTTTTTATTGAGATAAATCATAAACTGATTTTTTAACAAGGCGTCAGAAAGGAGATTTCTTTTCAGAAAAACGTTTATAAAATACGCCCATGCTATTTTGCCTAAACTTTATGAAAATCATCTTATGATTTAACTTGGTATCAACACAGTATTTACAATCATTTAAGCTATGAAGTCTTGATGAAAAGGCATTATATTTATACAATAATTTTTTACTCAACTTGATCTGTTCTACTATTAATATAAAATTAAATTAAAAATTGATAACTTAGTTATTCCACTTGGTTTATCACTAACGTGAGGCGTTTCACCTCTTTAAGAAGCATCTCTTCAGTTTTCTGAAGATGCTTCTTAAAGAGGCAAAACGCGTCACGTTAGTGATAAACCAAGTGGAATAATAAGTTATCAATATTTAATTTGATTTTATATTAAAAATAAACTTCCATAAAGTTACCGCCGAGTCCATAAAAAATATGCTCTAATATTCTATTTTGCTCAAATGAAAAAGAATTCTAAATTTAAAAGCTCCGTTTCACAATACCAAAACGGTCTGCTCAGTACTTATTAAATTAGCATCCAAAAATGATACAAGAGAGACATCGTATTAATATAATTGTACAGTGAAACTATAATTACGATTTCGTATTCTATATACACCCAATTGACAATTGAACATTGAAATGGTCCTTTAAACATGTCAATACTGAAAAAACATAATTATCTATATTGATATTAAATTTTTGTGATAAATTATAGTCTAAAAATGTTTCTCAAAGAAGCATAAAACTTTGCAGACATCATTACACAAAAAACTGTAATTAATTCTAATTTAATATTTTATGTATACGTATCTGAAAGTGAATATACTTGAATATAACGACACTCCCTACGTTTAATCATGCAAATGCAAAATATGTGATTATTATATCTTTTCCATTTCCGTTGTCTAAGAACTCATTTCTATGGATAGGCGTCGAATAACAAGGAAAATTAGATTTAAAATAAAATCACTGACTCAATTTTGAAAAATGTAAATGTGCAATCATTACTTTGTAATTGCATTATGAATCTTTGAAATGCTTTCCTGTAAAATTGTCATGTCGATAATATCTTCTTAACTGTTTTTTTGTACATAGATTTCGATCATGTTATAATTATATTTTTAATTTGATATGTAACCTTGTGTTAATTCTTACTAATGCTTTACTTTTGACAAACCTTATCTATTTATATTCATAAATTAAAATTTTTATTTGATTAGCTTATAAAAATGGTGTATACAAAAACATACGAGTAAAACTTTAATGATATCAAATAAATCGAATATCTACTTTACGTCACAGAATGAATGCGTTGCGTTCAATTGTGTCTCATTGAATGCTCTATTTTCAACGTCTTTGAATTTATCGACAAAATATGGTGAATCACTTATAAAGGGCAAATAATACCATTTGTTAAGCTTTTACATTGTGCGGAATTCCATACATTTCACAGAGACAATTTGTTAAACTGAAAAGGGGCAACTGTATGTAGTAAGTAATAATGCGAAGGTGAGCACGGATCCACTTTGCATATGAACGGAACCTTTTATGCAGAACTTTACATTACAAGCGCAGGTGGCGCTTCGAAGAGACATGCGGTGAATCAAAACCGGTACGCTTATTGTTGGGAACAATCCATCAAGTCTGTTTGTCTCGCATTAGATGTGAAATCGTTTATTTTAATACTGCTACAGGTTTTACTACCTTAAAATATATCTTCAAAAATACAAAATTACATTCAAATCTAATTGTGTAGGTGTAGTTAATTTTAGAACAATACCTTGATTAAGATAAATCATTTGATGGTGTATGGATATTACATATGGCTGTATATAAATGACTATCTTTTAAGCTTGCTAACGAATGATAGCTGATACCCTGTCACATATTTCTGTGGCCTTATACAAGACCAAAATGAAAATTCTACTATTATTTTCAATGTGTCAAACTTTATGTTCTCGATCATTTCCTGAGGAATCGTGGAATGGAAATATTTCTTCTTCCAAAGTGTAAAAAAAAAAGGTGTCGGCGTCCGTGGCGCAGTTGGTAGCGTCGCTGGCTACGGTTACGGATGTCTCGGGTTCAATTCCCGGTGCGGATGGTTTTCATAGATTGATCCTACAATCGATTTATTGATTTCTGTTCGTAGTCTGAGTCCTCCTTCCCACCCCTCCCATCCTCACGGGGCGTAGCGAGAGCGATTAGCTAACCACTAGTCTTGTCCTAGCCCTATTCTTCTATCCCTACTCACTTAAAAAAAAAAAAGAGAGGTTGAGCAACTGAGTAACAAACAGTTCTCGTAGAAAAATTCTGTTAAGATATCTCCATTAGGAGACCATATGCACATTGGGAGCGGACATGGATTAAAAAAAAGTGTGAAACCATATTTTCGATGGCGATGTCAATGGGCAAGAACTTCAAAGTTGTTGAAGAGTATCGCTTCGGATGTCGTAATATTTCACGTGGACATGAGTAAACTCAGACGAGTTACTCAATTGACAACATTACAAATGCAATAAACCTTAGTCAAATAATAAATCCTGTTCAACACTTCTATTCTTCGCCTTTATCTCTTGCCTAATTTCTTATTTTATGGCCGTATCAGCTTTAAACATGGGTGAATATAGACAGCATCTGTTTCTTCCCTGATTCCCTGTCACCTAAAATCACTTAGAATCTTCACACATAATTCCAGCGGCTAGGTTCATCAAATGCATACGTAAAACGGCTTAATCCATTCGAAAAAATCAATACGGCTTGAGACCTTTCTGAAGCATCTACAGCACATGTACCAGCTATTTCTCCAGGAAGGTATTCACTTGCTCTTCCTTCTAGCCTCTGCATTCCTTACGATGTAAAAACACCTCTTTCTTATTATCTGAAGCAAATGAATGTCATAAATCTCAGTTTACTGATAATTCGAAAAATGCTGAAATTAATTATAGCTAAGCAGCAATGCTTTCTAACTGAATACACTCGCGTTTACTGGGTCACAGATATTATATAATTATCCAAATCTTTCTGTGCACCCAGCACAACCATCTTTAATGTGTACTCTACGGTATCTGAAGAGTACTTTTTTTTATTTCCTTAAATTTGAAGTATCCCTTATATGTTTGCCATTCGTGATAAATTCCAAAGATTTTTTAAAATTACATATTACTTTTAATTTATTTTACCATCAAAAATCTTAATTACACGTTCGACTGCGCAAAAACAATGCCTGGTTTTCTCGACAATTTATTACAGAAACTAATCCGCTCAGACACTCTTTGACCGCGTCACATTTGATTGTACGTTGTCATTTAATTTTATTGCCTTATTAACTGTGTCGCACACCTTGATTGTAAAACATGCTGCCATGTCACGCAACCTATACCCTACGCAAACCGTATCAACTATGAGATAATTTACAATAGTGGAGCCATAAGTTAGTATTATTCAGAAGTGTTGAAAATAATCTCAATGATTTTATTATTACATCTTTATCTTCTGACATTCAAATGCACGTATGAAGTTGAACTGAGAATTAGTTGATATTTTATAACATATAAGAAGAATTAAGATAAAATGGTAATAAGACTTACCGATAATAATTATCAAATTGGTTAATAAAATAAGCTGTCAGTAATGTACCAAAGTGGTCTATAAATATTGTAAGTTGTGACTATTTATGAAAATAGACCAATATTTAAAATAAAATACCTTATCCACTCTAAATGCTCCCGAAGAGCGGAACCGGATCATTATAAAAATGTGGAAGCAGTCCAAAACAAAGTGTGCTTTATTTTTGAAATGTAATGCTTTTCCACCAATAATTGCGAGTTAAATCCTTAAAAGTGATCTTGGCAATAGTTCAAATAAATAATAAAACTAAACTAGCCAATATACTGACACATAATAATTATTTACTGGACGTTGGTTAGTGAATTGATTGAGATCGTTTTTCAATTTGAAAAATAACTACCAGCCAAGTTAAACTCATGAAAAACTTTAAAATTATAATGCAATGCACATTTTTAACATCGATGTAAATACATTGATAAGCTAAGAGCTGAAACGAAAATGATTTACTATATAACATACGCTTTTGTAGGCACTAAGAATCAATATGTCTTCAAAATTATTAGCATTAATAATTTTATGGTTTTTTTAAATAGTCACATAAAATTGTTTTATGAAAAATTTGTGAAACTTGAATTTATTGTCATAATTATGTTGCCATGCAATCTTTGTGAAATGCATGTCATATATTACCATATCTTTTATTGCTCACCATGTCCGCTTCCAGTGTGGATTATATGGACTCTTAACGGAACTTATCTCAAGAGATGCTTCTTATGAGAACTTCTTGTTACTTAGTTGCTCACCTCTTTTTTCGAAGAGAGTATAGATTGAAGGATAGGATAAGGGAAATGCTAGTGTCTATCCAATCACTGCCGCTGCACCGCGTTTTAGAATGTGGGTGGGTGGGAAGAAACGTTAGAAATCCATAAATCGATTGAAAAATCAATTCGTGAAACTGTCCTTACTGGGGCTCGTGCCCATTTAAACCGTCACCTTAATAAACGATGGGGGTAAGCGTCCGGCATACAAATATGATAACTTAATAATCCCATTAATATAAGTTTAATTTTATAAAAGATATAGCTCATGTTACGTGATGCGACTCAAACAAAACGTAAAGTATATTAAATATAATGCCACGCGTCAATTACATCCGAGTTTCAAGTAAAGAGTCAAGTGTACCCCATTCAAGTAACATTCGTTGCATATTTAAACTGCTTTTTAACGCGTGAATAATAATGTCGATGTAGTAAAGTTACGACATTTATGAACATGGGAGACTGAATTATACATTGTATTAATAAACGGTTTTAATTTACATGAATACATTTTACATAATTCATGCGAAATTTATCCAATCATAAATAATAAGTACCTACGTAGCATTGGAAGTTATTTTGCGAGCATATCTGATAATTTGTTAAAACAATATTCTTCAGAAAGAGTAAAAAGTTTAGCAGATTCTGAATAACAATAATATTTATTTATGAGAAAAATGTTTTAAGATTTTTTTACAAACTTTCGTGTTATTGATAAAGTCAGTGTTAGTTGATTAACCTAATTTTGCTTCATGACCACTGCTTACTGTAATAGATTTAAACCTAGAAGAATGCTCTATCAGACACTCCAGACACTAGCTGTTGACTGATGCAATCTCAATTTATATTAGATAATACGTACTGAAATGGGAATAAAAAACGCTAAATACATATTCCACTACTGTAACAACGCGGAAAAAATGTTTAATGCATTATTTATATTAAATTTAATACTAAATACATATGTAACTAGCCGTCAAGTGGCATCCTTGCATCACGATTCAACTATTTCTAATTCCTTCTTATTAGCCATGTGTAATGAAAGTTTTATATTAAGATTCTAGCTCCCTGATTGCAGAGAACAGTATTGCCATTCGGTCACAGCAATATACAAGAACAATTACTGAACATATTAATAGTAACATCAACACAATTGATGTTTCGAACAGAAATATTCTATTCTGATCTGCTTTGTATGAACTATAAATTTATTCCATATTAGTTATTTTACGTGGAAAGTGTATGCGAAAAAAGAAAATACTTTTCCACATACTGTAAGCATTATAATTAATTAAATTTTCCACTATCAACACATTCGTATAATATGTAAAGTCCACATTTGTTTAATTTAATCCCTTTGTTTCAAACGTTGAAGCGTAATCGAAACGCTGTTAAATATAAATTGTTTAATTATTTCACTTAATTAGTGGGCGATAAAAATGCATTTGTCCATATGGCTTACTATACGCATTCTGCAGCCGCAAAACATTTCCATACATGTCGATCTCATTAAAATCCTGACAGCGATGAAAAATGTTCATAAATAATTTTAAATAATATTCAACTTTTTCATCAAGCTAATTGCATTATCATATTAAATCATATAATTTTCCGCGTGATTAATTGTACGAAATTTACGAAATTTTTTGCAATATATTTTTAACCATGTTTATAAATAAAACTGAATCAATTTTATAATATTGTGTATTTTCTTTTTAATTGAATGATAATTTATTATTCTCACTCGCAAAGCTTAAGCATTCCAGGTCATATTAATACTTTTAATGAAAATTCTTTCTTATAAGAATTAATATAAATATTTTTAATATCTATATGACCAATGAAAATATGTGTAAATTCTAAATTAAGTAATATACAGTACACACTTTAATCTTTTAAAAAATAAAACACAATTCATTTGTACTACTTCCACATATTTATAATGATCAGGACCGGTTTCGCTCATCACGAGCATTATCAACTGATAAAAATACAAACATTACAGGCTTATTTATATAAAATTGAGTGTAAAAATGAAGGTACATAAAACTGATGGTTCATGAACTGAGACAAGAAAATACTGATTAACAAACAAATTATACATAAATCAAATGAAAGAGTCTACTATTAAAATGTTATGGACCTCTTGCAAATCATTAAATACTAATCTGAAATCCCAAATTTAGCTACATAAAAAGTCCATTTAGCTGAACAAAATTATTAATGATGTTACTAATATAATATAAAATAATGAATCAGGGAATTTATAAGAAAAAATGGTTCATTAATTTTTCTTATAATTTCCTTTAAGCAGTGTCCATATTTGATCGCTAAGAGATAGCGTAATTTTTACTCGTGACTGCAGTAGTACCTCCTACGCTAGTGGTCGGCAATCCTTTTACGAAGACGAACAATTTGATCACCTTCATGAAACAATCATGAGTAAATACAATGCTTACCAACGCAGGACAGAAGAATATAACATCACTTTATATATATATATATATATATATATATAGCTGTTCACTTTATATTATCTGTCACAATTCTGTAGTATGTGTGTAATTTAAATAAATCTCAGATGGTTCAAATGGTTCAAATACCTCCCAAACAAATGAGTCCCATGCTGCCGACCACTTATCTATGAGATAACATAATATTCTTAACAAATACAATATTATCTTAAAATATTTATACTACGGTGTTATCACTTATATTGCACATTTACTAACGATGCTTAATTTCTCAAAGCTTATTTCCTTCCAGATGGCAATGAGCCGTGAGACGTTTACTAAATTCATATGATAATCTTATGATTAATACAGGAAAATTAATAATCACTAATTTTGCGGCAAAACTGCTAATTTCTTCAATTATTTCCGTAATAGCAATTTCCAATGTGGCGTGAGGTAAGACGCTCTATCCAACAAAATTAATAACGCCCCCTTTACGCTCACTTTCAAATTATTCCATGTTGTACATTTAGTCGAATAACCAACGTTAGGAAAATACTCATCTCGTTAGATTACTCTTCCTCCGGGAATGGTTATTGAAGCTATAATTACTTTCCTCAGAAAAGTAAAATGTTTTTTGGAATAAGTAACATGCACTTATATATGGGACAAACTTAATAAGACTGCTTTAATATACACGAAATAATTTTTCTTCGGTTTTCCAGTAGAATATATTTTTTTAATCTAATAAATTGATTTAAACATCCTTTTTATAAAAAAAATACCAAAACACTATATATACAATAGACAGTTACAAAAAAACCAATAATAAATAGACCACGAATAAATAAATAAATCAATTTTGTTGCCTCGAAAGTTACCAGATTCGATACCAGATGGTATTCGAAAGGAAAATATATTCGACATCTAATATATAAAAATCAATGTGGGTTTGTCCGTATCTTATGCACTGCCATACTGTTCATCCGATTCCGATAAAACTTTGTCAAGTCTTTGTTTGCACTTGCGCAAAGAACATTAGAAGAACTTAGTACAATTAGGCCCAGCCCAAGTCCGACTCTCAACGTTTTAATTTTTAACTTTCAGTAGGTCTTATTATATATATAAAAATCAATCTCACAATCCAGATATATCAAAAATCTAAATCAAATTCGTACAAATAGCGACATCTCGGAAAATCTTCTGATTTATTCGTGTATGCACCAGACAGAGAAACAAAAAATATTGTATGCCCAAAAGCACTTCAATAAACAGAATGAAAACACAAACACTAGTATTGTATAAAAAATAATATTTTTAACTCATTTAAAAACGGTCTCTTTTTGATCTCTACTTCATACCCTATTTATCTTCAATTTATTTTTTCTTTTTCATCTCAATTAAAAATAATTCTAGAATTCTGCGTATAAAGGAGTAGCTGTTATTTCTGCTTATGACAAACTCTGTCAAAAAATGTATATCAACTGTGTTTTGGCCAATTGATGTAACCCTCAAAAAATACGAAAGCGAGTTAATGATTCCATTTCATTTTTAAGACGACAAGGCAGGTCTCGGCCAAATGTTGTAAATTAAAAAAGTTAATTGACCAATTTTTGGAAGGGAAACGTCATTTTACATTGGTTTTAAGTTTTACAATTCTGGCCCTCCCATTTGATGTAAGCCACTATTATATCGACACTCACAACGTATAATCCCGTATCTGTTTAATGGGAATTTACAGAAGTGCATTTCAAAGATTCATAACGCTCTAATTATCTTATCTAATTACTAATTAATCTTCTAATTTACATGCTCCTAATTGTTATCTACGTGGCCGAAACCATATCCAGACAATTTTTATTCTTAAAACTTGTTCTTCGCGTCGGTCATTCGAGTCACCAGTTGCCAGAGCCGTTCGGATGATTAATGCACTGCCTAGAGAGCTGGATATTTTCAACACTAAACTATGGATATTGTTCACTAAATATTTTTTCCTTTTAAATTAATAATGTCTTTTTTTTTTATTATTCAGTAATTTAAAAAAAATGTTTTTATTTTCATTATTGTTTTTATAAGTAGTACTGTTTTTAATAATTATTATTGTTGTTGTTACTGTTATTATGTTTGTGGAATGCATGGCGCATTGGCGTCAGCTGTAATGCCATGCATTTCAATTTTTTTAAATTTACAATAAATAAATAAATAAATAAATAACGCAACTCACCATATTTTAATGTTTTCGATAAAAACAGTTTTTAATCTCTCGTGAAGAATTTCAATTCTGAGGGTTACATCAATCGGCCAAAACACCATCGATGTGTAATATTACAACGATATTGTTTATGAAAATTCAATTTAGTAATGGGAAGCTCTCCAAATCCAATTAATAAATCCTCTGTTGTCATGTTTCCATATGGTAACCCTATTTTTGAATCTAAATCATGTTAACTCTCAACTGCATAATAGTTTGGGCTAGTGATCCTTCAAAATAGTAAATATTGGATTGATTTGGTCCTTCGCCAATTTTCTAACCGCCAAGTCAAAACTACGCAAAAATAGTACATATAATTTAATAATACTTGCATTGCTGATGTGAGTACGAATCGATTTACTGACAACTAATATTTACAACTCTAAGTTTTTTGTTACTATGACAACGATTTATTATATTAAAAATATATTTTCTAGTAACAATACACTCTCCAACTAATATTAACTCTACATACAGAGTTATTTTATTCCAAATTCAAAAATTATTAGAATCAAACATTTTAGATCATTCAACTTGGCTGATAGTAAGGTTGAAATTGCACAATGCAGGTTGGCAAGTGTGGCCAAAGTATGAGAAAACCGTGTAGCACCACATTAAAAAATGTAAATTTTTATTTCATAAAAAAATGCGTAAAATATCATCAGAGTGAAAACGTAGTATTACGTTTTTCGCACGGAATATCCAAAATACATTTATCACGAGTCGTGAAATGACGTAAGCGAGATGTGACGTGCTTAAGACAGGTTTATAAATCCATGACGGAGACTTATTACATTATATTTTATATAGTACCTTCCTGCGTAGATATAAGATAAATTATTTTATAAAAATATACTTTGTACGGCAGCTTAAATTTCTTGCTACCCGGAAATACGTCATCCGTTAGGTAAGAAAACATTTTTGGAATTTGCGTGAGAAAGTTCTATTATGAGAAAATTTAATTTAATTTAATTGTTACACTGTTTTAAATAAAAAATTCTTTATTTTATATTGTACCGCATCATATTTTTAAGGCTGTTGACTTAAATAAACATTTAAAAATAAAACATAATTTCGTTATGAACAATTTAACACCTTAAAAGTGATTCAATAACCTTTATTATTATTTTATAAAAAATAATATATGTAAAGAGTACCGACTTCACAATCCATTTTGCATGATATTTTACGCAACGTAAAAACTTTAGTGATGGGCCAACGACGTCCTCTTCATCTGCGATATCTACAGGTTTGAATCCCATCATGGGCACATTCATCAATTGATTGGTCAATCGATGTTATTCGTGACGTCTGAAATTGCCTCTCAACCATCTGATAAAACAGGGCTTAATGAGAGTGGTAAACAAACCGTAAGTACTGACATAGCCCCAAACTACATACCCTCTCAAAAAAGAAAGGGGGAGGTTGAGCGACTGAATTACAGCAACTCATATTGAGATGTATCCATCAACAGTCCATATGCTCCGCATTCGATCCGAGTTGGCATGGTTAAAAGTGAGTCGGAGTGTACAGAAAATAGTGATATTAATAAAAGTGTAAAAATCTACTCGCTTCTAAATCTTCTTAATTGATCCTAATTCACTTTTTTCAATTCTTATTGAATTTATATAAGTGATTTGATTATTTATTAAATATCTGACGATTTAGCATTTCGATTTTATATCTAAATTTATATTTCTAAATTATTTTTGAAAAATTAGACATGACGTGTTCCATTCATTAATTTTAATTAAAAACTATTCAAATGTCCCACCTAGTCATTCTCAACTAACTCCATATATAATATGTTTCCAGTTTGGAGAGATTTTGAAAGCAAAGACCGAAATTCGTCCCATTAAAACTATATCTCACATAAGGAGGTAGCTTTCTTCTCTGACTGAAACTACCTAAAAGTAAAGTAGACTTTGAAAATTGTAGAGCAAGTCATTATTTCAACGCCATATCTAAGTTTCTAAAGCACTGAGCCTTTAAAAACTTTACCCGATTCATAAGTATGAATGTAAGAGTTTGTTATATAAGATATTTGGTAATTACTTAGAATATATTTTATTTGATTTTAGTAAATAACTCCTCAAAAAGTATTTTACAACTTATTGCCTGAGTTAAAACAAAGTAACGGTCATTAAAAAATTATATTCAAATTTACTTTCACTAAGTCCATTGCTTTTACTTTCGAATATCAGTCATCAATGGTCATTGCTTTGTATTTAGCAAATAATAAAATTTTCTCTCACCGTTGTATCAAAACATAATATATTATTACAGTGATTGAAAAGCTAAAAGGACTCTAAGGTAAAATTCAAAACTTTTGAAAAGGATAAAATGAATCTGAATTTTAAATAATCTGCGACTTTTGTCAGTATAAATATGACTGATTACTAAATATATGAAAGTTGATTCATTATTCTGTATTTATTCCAAAAAGACAGCTTATGGCTAAAGGAATAATACTGATAATGAAACACAAACTGTACTTCAAAGTTTCACAGTTTTTTTAGAAAAGTTAAGATCTTTTTGATTGCTTAATAATATTTTAAATATAACAACCACCTATTCCAATCTGGGAAAATAAAATTCAATCCAATTCTTTTAATCGATTTATGAATTTGCATTCAAAATAATAATTGTCTATTTTCATAATTTTCAACCCACCCAAACCAATTCTGAAAATGGAACCAAAAGAAAGCAATTTCGCTACTATTGCTCGCCTTACCCCGTATATCTATCGTAACACGCTCCGAAATAGAGCTCTGCAAAATTCTTACAGCCATTTAACGTTAAACACTATATGTTTTCCATTGGGAGTGAGCATGGATAAAAAAATAAACTGCAAAAAATATTCCTTTATTGATAATTTTGTTGTAGGGCTTGACATTTTATTCGTGTAACCAAATTTAAGTAATAAACTAAGGTATTTAAGTCATTGTTAACAACACTCAGTCAATAATAGATGTAAAACAGTTTCAAATTTGAATTAGGTAACTTAAATAATATGAATTGTATTTTATTTTTGAAATTTAGAATTTGACGTTATGCTTTCATCCAGCAGTTAAACGATTCAAAATATCTTACAATCACACACAATTAAAAAAGTAGTGTTGTGATAGCAAAAAAGTAATCACTAGTTACAATGTCCTATTTTAATTTACTTAAATAAGAATGTCACTTAAAATGTTCTTTTTTAATAAAATGTGTGCATTTTTTTTGATATGATTGGTTTTGAAGAGGATTTCGATCACGCGTGAGAAAATACACATATTTTTAAAAATAATTCTACACAGAAATATTCTTTTACCAGAACGGGGAAGATAAGCTCTGTTTTCCTGCGTTCTCAGGATTTGGAAAGACATAGACGAGTTGGTTTGATAAAACCATGGTTTTAAAATCCGACACCAACTTTACCTTACTTTGGTAAACTCAAATTTTAAAAATTCAAGAATTTAACCACGTACGTATATTATATAATTCTATAGATCCAGTTTGTCACCAATCGTTTATCGATTAATTAAATCAGAAAGTAATTTTAAGGAAAGCAGCCGGAGTCAGCTGATTTATAGATACACGACTCCAACTCCACTGGTACGTTAACAATTCTTTAGGTACATTGGTACAAAAGTGACGGCTCGTCCATTCTACAGTACAAATCCTTAAAGTATTCCGTCATGTCACAGGAAAAAACGGTTAACCTATGAAGATCTTAGTGGCAGAAAAACGTTCTAGAGAAACACGACCCTAAGGCAAGTCATTCAGTAGACGTAGTTCCTAAATTAGTTTAATTACTGATGAAACCTTCCAGGAATGCGCTAAGCCCAAACATAATTAGAGTAAATTAAATAATAATGCTTTAATTTAGGACATCGAGTGAGGATACTTCAATATCAAATTTGAATTGTTGAAATTTTGTACATTTCCTTGTATTTCGTCACAAACGCACAGTACAAAACGCCACACACACTCTGTCTTCGCAATGGGCGAATGATGTCAAGTTGCATTTTTCACCTATATTTATGTTACGAGTATTTTATAATTATTATTTGACTAAATACTCTGCTGTATACTTTATTAAATTGTAAAATTTGACATTAAAAAATATAAACATTCATATTTAAGTAAAAAGTTGAGATTGATTATTAAAGAATACGTTAAATTGTGTGAAAGTTAATAAAAAAGATGGCTTAACAGAAATTTAAAGTTTAACACAATGTGGGAATTTATTTTAAATGATAAGTACTTAAAAAGTACTTTTGAATTGGTTGTTTTTGTTGTTATAGTCGACTTAACATGTTCAATGCCGCAAACAAATCAATGTTCTGGTCAGTCAATTTTTCATTTACATTGTGATGTATATTGTAAATCCACAATTTGAACAATAAAAAAAAACAGGTGGGACTGATACGGCTCTGATATTATCTGTGCTAACCTGCCGCACCGGACCTGGTCAAATGCAATGCTGCCAGCTGCCCCGGTAAACATTTAACGTCGTATTTTATTTGTATTATAAGTTCTGTAAAACAACAGTTCATTTTTGTGTCATAAAAAAAATAATTTCTTTTAACTCTCCCAATACAAACAACAGTTACAAATGCTACAAGAGAAACGACAAACGCCGATAATTTTAAAATTTGATAAAAGCTCCTGAAATTCTGGGATAAAAATAAATGCAGTGTGACACATGGATACAGCATTTCTAAAATTCTCTCAGAACTCTTTGTGTCAGCAATAATACATGGAGAACCTGGATTATCAATAGACCACGATGGAAAAATTTGATATGTGTAACCTACCTAGTTTGAAGAAATGACAATGACGAGCATTTTATTTTTTTGTTTATTTGTTCCAAATATTTATAGGAATGGCATTTACTTAAAAATATTGAGAATATTTAGTTCGATAGAGTTTTCTAATATTTTTCACAGATAGTTCTAACGATGATATGCTGCCGAAATAACGACGTGTAGTCACCGCGGTTCTCTTCGGTTGCAGCGTACGTGTGTCCGAATGCCAATACGGGCACTTCCCTAAATTGCTTTCTCAGTCAATTTATAGATTTGAAATGTTTACATTCCCTCCCACCCATCCGATCCTAAAAAGGAGCAAAAACGAAAGTGACAAGCTAACTTATAGTCAAGCTCTTGCCCTATTTTCGTTTATTTAATCTCTCCAAAACTGAGAATTTGAGTGATTTAATAACAACCAGTTATCATAGAAGAACTGCCAAAAAATACGGTAGACTCCTCGATAATTCGGTAAACCAGAGGCGAGCTATCTGGAAACGGGCTATCGGGGCTACCATACGCATACTAAAAAGATACGCATGCAGTGCAGGAGTATTTTAGTGTGTAGTCAAGAAGGTATCGCAAATTTTGATCAAAAATGATTGGTCGGAAATCGTGTTATCGGGGTCTACTGTATCACATAATGTCGACCTCTGCGGTCTAGGGGTGAGAGCTTTGCCATAGCGATCAGGCAAGTCCCAGCGAGCTCAACATCAAATTTAAATTCTTCAATTTAAATTTGTGATGTTAGACATAAGTAATCCGATCGAATTTACCTCGCATCATTTTTCATTTTTAAAAATATTTGATGCATTGGCTGTCAGCTGTAATGCCAGATATGTTTTATTAAAAGAATATTTTTATATTTTAAAATAACTATTCTTATGAAACTTTATACTTTGCTACCAACATAAAATGATATAAAGATATCGTGATATATTTTTATTCGAGGGGTGGGCAACATTGTCGGCTCGACCAGCAATAATCGATTGATTGAATTCGATCAACATTCCAAACCCTATTGAAACATTTTATTTGTGACTGCCATTAAGACATTCTTTTATTTGATTCTCATTCGTACATAATAAATATTTCCGATACCATGCATCGTATTATTGTGTACCTAAAATGGTACACTTATACCAGCAAACCATGTTTATGTACAATGCTATAATGTATCGGAGATTCATTGCGCGTCGTTCGTTTTGTATCTTGAGAAAGTACTCAATAAATAATAATTGTATCAACTTCATAAACTGCAAACCGCCTATCTCCATTTGGACCAATTTTTCAGAACATAGAAAAACCTTAATAATTGAACCACGAAGCTGAATTTTACAATTCTAAGAATACACTTGATTATTTATTCAATTTCAAACAAGAGGAACAAAGTGTATTTTGGAATTGTTAAAGTCTGCTTGATGGCTATATTATAAGGTTTTTCATTTCATGAAAATTTTGCCATAGTAGAGTTATCACATTAAGCCAATCACAGCCATGGACGCTTTGTGGACATAGATTTAACGTAAAAAATCTTTAGATACAAGTAGTATATCATAGTAATATTATACACCATTCGCTAAACACAAACAATCTGTCTCTCTTTCTCTGCGCGTCGTAAATCGTGTACAAATATAGTAGTGTGCTATGCGTTACAGACATACATTCAAATATATACTTATATTGAATATCAAACAAGCTATTATTATATAATTTAAGACATCGACTGAGAGTACTTGAAGGAATTTCGATATCAAATTTGAATTGTTGAAATTTTGTACATTTCCATGTATTTTGTCACTAACGACCTTTCGGTATTTTCAGGTATTCGAGCACACGAGTGGACTCAAACTAACTCACAGTTTATTTATAAATTACAATTTCGTAATTGCCAACACTTCTATGTGGGTAAAACCACACGTACATTAGATATAAGAGTATGAGAACATTTAGCCGCGTTTAGATTTAAAAAAGATACATCAACATTTGCAGATCACTTGTTATTGGAGAACCATGCGTTCAATGCGGATGATGGGGTAAAAATGTTGCATCAAAACATGGGGGACCATAAATCATTCTATCAAGAAATTTATGAAATCAATAGAGCCCAGTTAAATTCTTTACCAATTTTGAGTGAACAACTGAATCTTCAAAACTCTCCTCTATTGTGCCCTGTACGTTTGATGAGTCCTTAAAAAATAAAACATGTATTAACAATCATAGTAATGAATTTCCCCATATTAATACATCGGCCCATGATCACCCTAAGTTGAAATTGGGTATTTCTTGGAATTGCATTTAAACCCCCCCCCCCCCATCCCTCTGTTCAGTCGTAAGGTGGTCACTAGTCCAGATGTTAATTTCTTAGAAACAGCGATAAGATTTGTCCTATTGTATTTTGTGTATAATCGTTATTAACTGTCTGTTTGAGTTAGTTTGAGTCCACTCGTGTGATCGAATACCTGAAGATGCCGAAAGGCGAAACCCGGGTCGTTAGTGACAAAATACATGGAAATATACAAAATCTCAATAATTCAAATTTAAGCTATTATTATACAAAATTAATTAAATAATGCAAAAATAAACGCAAATCGTTCAGTACATTTAATAGTTAAACAATGGCCGTGGCCAGGGTATAAAACAGGTGTTCTTTACAGACTCGTCGAAATTCTGTCAAATTGAAGTATTGTCGGTTCTGTAGCCAAATGGTCAAAGCATTTTCGCATTCATCAACTTCACTACGCAGTGTACGTCGATTGATACATTATATTTTCAATTGATTTCGGATTGATCAACGAATTGTTTGATGTTTTCATTTTTCCTTGTCCAACAATGATCTGATTCTGGTTATGTAAAAAGAATAATATGCCAACTTTCAATCTTTTCTTAACCCCATCCTGCATTCATAACCCTCTTCAGTGAGAGAGGTTAAGTGACAGACTTACAATTAGTTCATTCAAAACATTCTTTTACGATACTCCATTTGGAACCCATATTGTTTTAAATCCTAAAAAGCTTAAAAAGATGTCATCGTCCGAGTCAGTTGATGTATCATTGTTGAGAGAAGAAAAAACAAGAAATATGTTTGTACTCAATCGCCACAATCGTAGTGTCCTAGAAACATTTATTCCAAGCCGTGTCCGCTTCCAATATAGAGCATATGGTCTCATAGTGGAGTTTATCCCAAGAGTTGCTTTTCTTTGATAACTCAATGTTACTCAGTTGCTCAAAATCTCATTTTTTTAGAGATTATAGATAGAGGTATATGGCAAGGACAGAAGTGGTTAACTTATTGCTCCGCTACGCCCCGTTTTTATATCGGCTTGGTTGAAAAGTCTTTTTAGACATCACAGACATTCATGCCTTCGAATATAAATAAATAAATGTGTTGAAAAATTAGCTTATGAAGCTGTCGTACTGGGTTTCGATAACGTGAGAACCGAAAAAGAAGTTAACAACGTTGACGTCTAGGCCGTGGACCCGAAAAACAAAAGGAATATGTCAGAAATGGAAAATAAATACATATTGGTAATGGTAGATATTAAATTTCAATGCATCTGTCAGAAAGTAATCATTATTTCAAATTTTATATTATATAGTATATGATGATGATATATAAAACGGTGGTAGATTGATAATATGGTGTTTAAAAAAGACGCTGTCAATTAATTCTTTTATTATACTTCATTTAAAGCGCGGGCAATTTATCAAAGTTGAAGGCTCCTCGCTGGTGAATACAAAAAGGTTTAAATTACCCGCTGAAAGCGATGAATGCGAGCTCGATTACTCAGCGTGTGTACTTATATGTGTACATTGTGCGTACTTTATGCAAAATCCTACGTCGAGTAAGACTTATCTTTGACACATCGCCGTTGAAAAATTATTATAAACACATCATCAATCGTTTTTCAATTATCTTCGTAATTATAGCACTCATCGTTATAAAAACTAACAAGTATCTTCACTTTGTAAAAAATATAATAAATCATTTAAATTATTTTACTTTAATCTTTCAACAAATGTGAAAATACTAACATTATTTTTTCTCGATTTTTTTTTAAATACATTTGTCCAAAAACATAAATAATAATTCAAAGCTTCGTAACATTATTGAAACTATCTCCCCCTTTACTGCGATAAAAGTATTCAATGACCCCCCCCCCCCCAAACCCTCTCAAGTAAAAACTGATCATCAAAATTTAAATTTTATTTAAAATATGTGTATGCCTCACGAGGATTAATAAAGATTACTGATTGCATCATCGCAATATGCAATTATACAATTATGCAATCGCCCACTTGGATTTCAGCTGAGCACATAAAGCGCCACGCCTCCATATATATAAGTACTACATTGATATCTGAATCAATATCAATGTAATTCCTAGACTAAGTAATAATGATTTTTTTAATTTGTCTGATATATAAGCGATTATGAACTTTTTACTAGCTGAAAGTACATTAGTGTAATCGAGTGCCTGAAGATGCTGAAGAGCGAAACCCGGTTGTTAGTGTTGAAAATAATGGAAATTTACACAAATTTGAACGATTTTGAACGAAATTTGAACGAACTTTGATATTAATATTTCAACAAGCACTCTCATTCGATATCTTAAATTATTCTCACAATATTGATGTATTCTATTTTACAAAGCTTAAAATTAGCAATGTTATGATAATATTTTATTATATTTTCATTTCACAATATTTTTGAAAGCCTTTGAAATAATTAGTTTATAAAACGATGAATAAATTATTTCCAATAAATCAAACCATGCCAGATGATCTAATCATTATTTTCTTCGCAGAAAATCTCATTGAGGTAATAAACTTAATTTCCCATTGAAATTTCGCCAGGGGCGGCTATGATTAAAGTAGTAATTTGTTACTTACTTCATTGTTGTTTCAGCAAAGGCTTACAAATTAACATAATATTTATCTTCGATCTTATGTGCGTAGGCGCTGAGAAACACCCCTTAAGTAAAACTAAAGTAAACATTTGCACATATTTTGTTGGAAATACTTACGCATGAATAAAGTAGTTATTGTATTATTTGAAGCATTTTCAATGTAATTACAGGTGTCATCCAAAGTGATATCTCTTATGGGAAAACTAAACTCGAACAAATTTTAATTATTTCATTTCAAAATTTAAAAAAAAACTAAAATTAAGTTATTCATTGTGAATCTTCAACATTTAATTATTGAAATAATTAATAACAGAATGCTAATCCTTTTTATGTTCATCAAAACCCATATCTCTCATATCGGATATGAGGACTAAGTGTTAGCGGATTTTTGTACATAATAACATTTCATAATTATCTTTCCTTTAAAATAATATTTCCTGTTCGCATTCAACACAGATGTTGTATCTTAATAAGACGAGATACTCAGCGATAATTTTTTAAAGAAGAGGTAAAAAATCAAAGATTGTCCATGAATTTTGACCCGGAAATATAAATATTACTTGTTTTCGATGTACCTACACTACCACATGGTACTGATAAATTTAAAGGTCAATATGAATTAAAACACTACAAACTTAATACTTTATGTGCGATAAATAAATGATTTCTGCATACCGCCCTTGGCGAAAAAAAGAATAAAATATGTTCTCTATTAAGGCCGGCTAGAAATCCCTTGACGCATTTCAGCCAGACTGCATCCCTTGATTGAAGCGTAGACAGGGTGTAGTGGTGGGCTTAGTTATAAGGGTGGGCAGGGTTCGCAAATCGGTTCGGTGAGTTGGGTTTTATTCAGTTGCAGCGGAGTAAACAAGTTCATCCAACGGGGCCTGGAGCCATGCAGTTTACCCATCGCTGTAAGATCGTGACAGATGCTAAGAACATAAACTAACTGTACATCAACAAGGATATACGTAATAACACGATGAACATGGTCCCGTAACCTATTAGATCGAAATTGAGGTAATGAATTATATTTACTTAGTGAGACCGGGAGAGATGGATGAGCAGGTGAGCTGGACCACTTAAATATCTACTAAATATACAGCTAAAGGAGGGCGGGTGGGTGTAAACATCATATTAATGTTAATTATTTTTAAGGCTTAAGTTATCCATTACAGAATCAATGTTTATTTGGCAACTAGAAGTTTGAATGAATAAAGATTTTGAACATAAAATGCGTCTTCTTGTCAATGAGTTTTTATTTGACAGTTAAATTCATCTCATGCTCTGCTTGATAAGAAATGAAAGGACGAACCTTAATGAAAATAATACTCCTATGGACATTAGTGACAATGTTTTGTATAAATCATTTTTTGCAGGCTTTTAAATATGTGTCAATAAATTACATCGTCATGTGCTTAATGATTCTTAAGTACAAATCTACACAGTTAGCCAACTTATGTAGAAAACCTTTTTATTATGAGTATTTATTAAAAAACCTGTTTTTTCAACTGCTTTCCCGGCGCTCAAAATATATAAGGCACTACTGGAAGGGAGGAATTCAATCACTTTCCTCCTGTGTTGACATAAATTTAATCACGTGTTCAGGTGCGTGTGATTTTTCACCAACGTCGGAAAGGCTTCAATAAGTCCGTCAATGTAAAAATATGTTTCTTTAATTGAAAATTATATTGCTTTAAGCCTACCATCATTTTACGAGGAGTGCTTGTCAGCCATTTATTAGTCATTCATATTTTTCAAAGAGTAGGTAGTAAGATTATATTGTGAATAGCATAATATGCACTATCTTGAGGAATTCGATTATATTTTCAGTATTATTATCTCAAAAAAGAGATTCAACGATCAAGTATCCAAAACGCTTTTTTATGTAATATTTTATTTTCACAATCAATTAAACAAAAAATAGATTTAATGATATTATGTATACATACTACCTTTAATTGCCAACCTATTGCTCGCCAGATGCTTTTAGCACATATGCAACTGTGTCAGGAAAAACTTTGTTTTACTGCCTCATACTATTACCCTATTCACAATCTTAACCAGCAAACAATGTAAAGTGATATTAAAATACCTCGAAGTCAACCGCAAGAACTCAACTCTCATTATCAGTCCCAACACAGTTGTACACCACTGCTGTACATATATTTCATGTGCAGCACACCTACGTGAATGTTTGCTCTCATACTTGCAAAATATGGTGGAGCTAATTTTTTGTGCACAGATTATAATTGTATATTTTAAAAATTAATTATAATTGTTCATCACATCGCATGATCAACTCACTCAAATTCGATAAGAATATAACGAAAGGTGATCAACTCGGTTAAAAAAACACCTATGCTTCAGATCTCTAATTTAAATGTGCATATTTATAAGTGGTTTTTGTTTATTTTTATTAACATGTGAAAAAAGTTAAAATATAACTAAAGACACATTTGGATGGAGGAGTATGTTATAAAATCAATGTTTTAGTAAAATAAGTACAAAATTTTTGTGGTGTATTTTTTCAGTTGAAGACAATTCAGCTAATGATGCGTTTAAGTGGTAACTAGTACTTCCTTAATTGGAATTGTTGAAATTTTGTACTTTTCCATGTATTTCGTCACTGACGACCTTGGGTTCACGTTTCGGAATTTTCAGGCATTCAAGTACACAAATGAACTCGAACTGATTTTTATCAGGCACCCTCAGTCGATATCTTAAATTATAAGAACTTATTTGTTGAAAACTTAAATTTTTTTTTTTTTTTTAAAACATTACCACTTTGATAATTATTATGGATGAAGGTCTTAGCAGCCTATGACATATCTACCCACTTTCAATTAAAAAATAAAGTAACATACCTGGTATCTTCATCTATTATCGCAATGACTGACCACTTTTAAGGTGTCAACTGTCAATTCTTGGTGGAAAGACATTATACTTTTAAAAATAAAACACAATTTATTTGTACTACTTCCACATATTTATCAGTTGATAATGCTCGTGAAACTGGTTCTGATCATTATAAATATGTGGAAGTAGTACAAATTAATTGTGTTTTATTCAAAAAAAAAAAATGCAATGACTGACCATTGAAATTTTATGTACGATATGGACATACGGAAGATGGGTCAGTAACATCTTTATCTACTCATTTCTTCGGCTATAAATTGGTAAACTCATTATATATATATATATATGGAAAGAAGAAAAGTACAAAACAAGATTAAAGTAGAAATACTAATTATATCCATCGTGTCTTACTGAAAATACTGACACTTATCTTACGTAGTTTTAGACATTGTTTTAGATTCTACTTAATACACATAGCATAGTAATAAAATAAATCTACAACGCCAGGTGTGCGTTGTATAGCAGTTATCAACGAACCTACGCAGCAATTTCGTTGTATTCGTGGAATAAATTAAGGGACTGTTAATATAAATAATATTGATAATGCACCTTTAATATAAAGTGAAAAGAAAAGAAAAACATCTAATACTTATTGCATTTCAGAACATTTTTTTTAGAACCAAATTTTTATTAACTACGAACCGTTTTTCCATAATCGTTTGATGTGTGGTGATGAAACAGAAGTATTTCAATGAATTGTAGTGATTTTACAAATACAATAGTTTTTTTTATTAATTAAATCTTTTAAATAAAAAATATTTTAGTTAGTAGTCCACCCCATAAACAGCAGAGATAAAATATTGCCGACAGCTTGATGATTGCAAGAAAGATAGAATGCTTTCAATGTGTGAGTAGGGTGTTAGTAATACGTGTACGCATGTAAATACATTCTTCTGTATATTATACGGAAAACATACACTTTTTCATTTATTACTCTCTTCATGCATATCTGTCATAGGAATTATTACGCGAGTCTCATAGTGCGAAGGAAAGAATAAAAAATCTCATCATCTTTATAAAGATATGTATAGAACAAACATTATAAAAACTTTTGTTGATTAGTAGTTGTCATACTAAATTTCTTTGCGGTAATTGATAATAAGAAAACACATTTCTATATAAATGGGTCATAAAATTTAGCTGTTCAGAACAGAGTTAACATTGCACAGTATATTAAAAGTAAAATAGGATGTAATCAATGATTTCTTCCAAATCTTAACACTAATTATTGTTAACACATGAAGTAAATTATTTCGACCTTCTGCTTTTTCAACAGCATGCAAAAATAGAAGATACAGTTTCACTGGTTTCTGTATTAATTTTGGGATAATTCTACCGGTTATGGAACTAGGTACTATACTGAATGCTCACTTGCCCTCCTACATCCACCACTACTTTCCCATCCGTTAATTTTATATGGTTGTATCCAGTGGCATAGCAAACGTTAAACTTATCTACAGTTTTTTTTCCTTAATTGGGAGTGTCTTAGGAGCAACATGATGGATACACTTGAGTGTGCAGAGAATTAATTTCTCCTGGTAAACGAAAAGTTTCCATATGTTGACGTCTACCCGCTCTCCGTATAGCACTGCACATTTTTTAAACGCCTGGTAATTTGCCTGGTTTGATGGAAGGTTCAACCAACTTGCGCAGCTCTTCCCTTTCTTCATGAATTAAATGACACTCCCTTATGATGTTTTCAACACGCTTCTATATAGCAACACATTTATTGCGTTGTTCAAGTGTGATACTGACGGCTGTCAAAACTAGTTGGAAAACCAGTGGAGTAACAAAGTTATGATTTAATTTAATATTTTAATATCGAAGGTATGTTTTACACTCGCTGTTTTAATCATTTAATACTCTGTAATTAGGATAAATCTCGAACTAGCGAATATTTTACAAACATCCCGAATGAGAATATTTTGACAATATCATGTTACGTATTGTCAAAATTACCGATGGTCTCTTGTTTTATTGGAGCCGTATATGGCTTGTGTAAAGAAAATTATGTTACACAATATACAAATTAATAAAAATCTTCATGACATTTTATGATATGTCTCATATTAATATATGATGATATTAAAATCTTGAGTATTATTTCGTGTTATATGTAACATCAAATCATCTCATTCATTTTAAAGCATGATTAAAGAAAACTGTCAAAAATTAAGAACAAATGAACATCGATAGTGAAATTCAAATTATGTTCTTTTTGATTGGAGTCCGTGCAGCTAGTTAACGTTTTGAAATAGGATTTCTGGTTGTCGTTTTTTTTTTTTGTAAATACTAGGTGTAAATGCAAGATTTAACTGACCAGTTAATTTAATAAATTCGTTATTCGTCTCAAAAATCTATTCATTCCACCCATAGTGACAGTTAGTGGAGGATATTTTAGATATGAATATCGAATTCAATAATTATCACTGACAATGTAGCATTTATGCAATGAAATATCTCAATGAATTCATTATCTTTTGAAACGTGCTACGATCGCCTTACTCACTGTGTTTTTTTTTTGTTGCTTTTCTTGGCAACACTGCAGTAGTAAAATTGCGAATGTATTTTTTTATAAAATACTCAGTACTATGTTCTTGAAGACTGTAATATAAACAAAAAATGCTCGTCGAAAAAAACAACAACAGCAAAAAAAAAACAAAAGAAAGATAAAAAATACAGAAAAAAATAAACGCAAATTGTTATTACGCCATCATTATTTCATTTCCTTCTTCGCTCAATCCACAATATAAGCAAAGTGGATTTTTATCACTGGTCTACGCGGTTTTCATTATTTTTATGGGTGCATATTCATAAAGCTATTTTATTTGTTCAGTGTCGTCCGCATAACTTGAAGATTTTTTAACGCACATTAAAAAAGCTGTTGCTCACAGAAGTTATAACCAATTGGAGCGGACTATTTTGCTCCGATCTTGTATCAAAGTGCGGGGTACAGCTCATGATAAAAAATCGATTCGAGCTGGTGAGTCCTCCCCATCTTTTAACTTCCAGTACATTTAATTATTAAGAGATTATAATGAATAAACGTAAATAGATAAATGTGTGTGATACATTTAGTCTGACAATGTTTTTCATCAGCTAGTTCGAAGCAAGAACACGTGTCATAGATACGCAATAAGTAGAATAAAAAATATCAATTGTAATTGTTAAGATTTATTATTTTCGGTTAAGACATGAAGTATAAGCGTAACTGTAATGTTTTTGGACATCTTGTGATACAATCCTTCTTACATACCATATGCCACACCCTGGTTTTGTTTGTTAAGTTTGTTTTATTAGGATTCATAACTGACAGCGCACCGATTTAATTGCAATTATTCTTAGTAATCAAACCGAGTTATTGTCGTTAAAAGCAATCGGTTGCCTTCGGGCAATAGCTAAAAATTAAAAAGCGTTCAGCGGACGGGTCTATTATTGACAACAAGAGGAGGAACCTACAGTGGTTGAAGTATAATTTTAATTTTGGCGGGCAGTCGGTTCGCGGAGGTCTTCGGCTAAAGAGCTGGCCGGCTTCGCAAGTAATTATAAATTGTTTTTGTTTGTTTTGAAATTGGACTTAATTTAAAATCGTTTGTTGTATGAGTTGCATTATAACTTAAAGGTAAATTCATGTGTTAAGTAAATGTAAATGTAGACTTAATTTTATGTGTTACTGATATTTTGTGTAATAAACCACTGCATCTTTGTTAATTAAATAAGAGATAAACTGGATTTGAAACGGTGTTTGCTTTAGATCCTAGACCTCCGGACGTTGATAACCAAACATTCGCCTCTCTTCAATTCGGTCTTTTCACATAAAACTGTTAATCAACTTATGCGAGTAACTATTATAGGACCCATTTGTTATGAAATTACTGACAATACAAACACAATAGTCGAATGACTTATTCAATGACCCAAGAAACTTTCTTGGATAACTTTTTACTCAAGTCTACCGCTATTTTTTTGGCTTAACGAGCACTAAACTATGTTAAAATATCAAATGTGTAATAAAAACTCGGTTACTTATAGTACATTTTATTTTTGACATCCATAGGTGAACAGTTAATGATTTTGTATGTCATCAAATTGTCACACGACTACAAATATGTACTGTAAATATATTATTCTCCTTCCTGTCTGCACTCCACTGTCAATATTTTAATATTTTAATCTTGAAATCTTTGGGTTGGGGTTATGAAATTCTTTTCAGTGCATAATATTGATGGATCGCTTCTTCGGAAATGCGCTTTAACGATGAGTGCTTTCAAATTTTGATGTACGATGCAATCTCGTTCCGACCATTTTACTTCCGTGTACATTTTTATATCTCGACACAATGTATTATAGACGTACATAGATTGATATCTGCACATTCTCGTAAACCGTATTTTCAATAATGCGGTCATCCAAGCAAATAATCAATTATTGGGATATAACATTTAGACGATGAATCTTTCTTCATAGTTTGTAACTTTTTTGTTTCTTCAAATATCGATAATGATATAAACCTTTTTATTTTGTACTACATTTTGTTTTTGAGGATATGAGCTTTATTTTTCTCATTTTTGATTGCACTATTTGCTTTTCTTAGTTATTTGAATTTTGTAGTTATTACAGCATATGAGTTTAATAATCTATATAGTTGTTAACAATAATTTATTACTTATTTTCTCAGTTTATTATATTTTATGATGTGTTTAGTTATATATATATTGCAGAAATTGCTGATCATGTAGCCGAGCAGTAGACTCTCTACGGCTTTTGTCTTATTCGGTTGGAGTGTCGACAATTTCGAATCACAAAACACCAAAATGACATTCTCGCATAAATATTTTTTTAAATCGATTGATATTCAATGTTATGAATGCCTGCGATACTCAAAATCAATTAAGACAAGGCGCAGTAGGAATAATTAGATAACTACTAATTATTTTCTAGTCTTATCTTTCTATGATTATCCTCCACGCAAAAAAAGAGGCTTAGCCACTGAATCAGTCACCATAACTATACCTTTCATTATAGTACAGAATACAGTATTTGTCTGACCAAATTCGAGATCCTGGTATTGCATCTGTTTTTCAAAACCAAAATAACGGGTTTAATAATGAAACATGACAGTATTTTGGTATTATAATACATTACTAATCAAGATTGACAGATTTCTTGATGAACTAGCCCTTTTAAGTCATACTTTAATCCAATGAAATAACGAATTGTAATCGAAAGACTACTTTTTGCTTTTTATAATACAAAAAATTAAAAAAAATATAAAAAATTTCATACATGATTGAAATGAAAACGTTTATTACATGGTTAAAACGTTTCAAACTTAGTATTTTTAATAACAGTAGGTATTTAATATGAAATATCAAAATATCAATATTTTAGTATTGCGAAATCCACTTGGACGTAATTATAATTTTTCTTTTTGTTCATTTATTTTATAATACCGGTACTGCTATAAGCGTCCGATATTGCAATCGATAGTAACACCTAACACCCTATCATAGGTTACTTAAAAAAATAATATTTCATCTTCATTATTTTTGATATTTCAGCAGGTTAGATAAATATCGAATATACGAAAATTACGAAAAAGATAAGAGTATTTTACAGAAAAGATTAGAAATTTATTACCGCAATATTAGTATATATTGTGCAAAATGTTAACTTTTAAAGCATATTTTTTTACATGAATCCATCAATAACTAGCTGTATGGGGAAAGACATTGCAAAACCGTATTATAATTTTGTCATGATTTATTCTAACTAAAACGTACAATTGTGGAGCAAGGTGGAACGATGAAATTTCACCAGAGAATATCTCATTCTACCGAAGACAAAGGAGACTATTTGTGCATGAAGCTCCTCGATTTAATGACGTCCCACAAAAGGAGATAATTCTATGCAACAGAGCGTGGAGAGAGAAACATACTTGTCTGAGTATAAGAGGGATAAAATACAAATTTAAATAACACTGTGCAGTTATTTCACTTTATATTGAAACGTTTGTAGCTTTTTTCGATCGATTCACCGCTTACTTTGTGGAAATTTATTGTGTGCTTACATAAATCAGCCTCTGTAGTGTGGTGTATAGAGAGCTTTATCATGGCGATCAGGTACGTCTGATTTCAAGAAACGGCAAGTATGATGATAATAGTATGATTATAGTTCGCCATAAATTCTAGCAGCATTAAGATTCATACAAATTGAAAAAAATATTTTCAGTCAAATTATAAATGCAATTGTCACAGAAACTGCAGTACTATATTATCAATGAATTTCACTATATTTTTGTATATATAAGTAAGCCTCCGCTTCGAATTCATAATTTTTAAAACGAATTATTTACACTCAATTGAGATTTTATTTGATTATTCATCCCTTAAATATATGTTTTGTAAATGAAGGTCAATCACGCTGTATTCTGCATAAAAACAAGCGCGAGAGGTAGCAAAATCTAGCAACGGATACGTATTATCTGTATGGATAACCTATCATCAATAGAGTGTAAAAACTACACAGTTTTATGATTCGACATTCTATCAGTGAAGATATTGACGACGTTCGTTTTTTACGATTTGAGGTCCAAAGGTAAGTAAACTTTATAGAAAACAGAATATAGATATGAAATAAACGTCTTCCTTTGTAGTTGACTTATCTTTGTAAATATTTGATGAAAAAACATAGTTAAATACTAAAATTAAATACGGATATTAAATCAATTTAATGTTATAACAATTCAATGTCGTATAATCCCTTATAAAATTTTCTTTTTGAACACTCACTGTTTTAAAATAAAAGAACTAAAGTATTCAATTTCACAAGAATTATAAAACTCTCTTAATGACGTGATGCCGAAAAGGCTATCAAATGTGTATATAATTCTCGTGGAACTAAACACTTTGTGACTTTAACCTAATTATAATGAACTTATACTAAGTAAATTCAAATTCAATGACTGAACTATCGTCGTTCTAACAAAACTTGTTGCTCACAAAAACAAATCAGATATTATAATACAAATAATGTCTATTTTTTGAAAATAATAAAATCATAAAAACCTACCGATATAAACTTGATTTTCATATAGTACAACATCGTCTAATTATTTCTGATTCAAACAAACGTAAACACTACTTTGAAAATAGTTGTATGAATAATAAGAAATTAATATTCCTGACAATTAACAATAGTAGTTGGAAGTTCTTTATTTATACCTCAGAAGGGTTTTTCGCACACATAAATGATCTCCTTATTGGAAGAGCTTGGTATCAGGAGGCTTTTCTCAGATAGATATCAGCACGAAACAGGCTCTTGAGTCCTTCAACTACATTTTAAGAAGGGATTGAACAACCAAAAGAGGACGATTATTAGAGGTGGTGTCGAAAAAAATAGGAATTGAGCCTTGCAGGACGACCTCGTTACGAAAGCGACTGAACGTTCAATGTTATAATAGCGCAAGATTAACAGTAATAACTCTATATCTCATAATGACATTCTAATTATGAGATATAGAGTCTTAAGTATGGTAAAATCATTTAATGCAAACATATTGTAAAACTTATTCATTGATCATTTCGATCTTCCAGACAACTCCAAAAAATTAAACTGAGTTAAATATGCTGTTATATGTAAAATTATGCGCTCTATCTGATTAACTACTCATAGAACTCAAAAATTCCACCAAAAAAGTGCAACGGAAGATAACATGTGATATATGGATATTTCTAAATGTCCTTCTACTGAAAATTACCTTATTGTTAAAAACCTATATATACAATGTATCAAACTCGAGCGCAAATCAATAAGATTTGATTTGTGGTGACCATTTTAATATTGCTTTTCTCATTATCTCAATATTTGGAGATGTCTGATTAATGAACAGGGCGATTAATTTATTTACACAATAAATTAACTTAAAGTCCTACTTTTAATTTAACATATTGTACAGAAATACCCAGATGGTGTCTTGGCGACATCTATGCTATGTAACTATGCATCTCATCCATATATATATTATGCAAAGTGGGAAAATGGTAATTGCCGGAACATTGTTGCAAATAGCCAGATTTCAATTGCAGTTGCATATTTTTAAGCGACTAGTACATTAATAACTATGTTTTATCAATTCATAAATTTGCGTCAAGTATGTAATGTGCGCTATGCAAAACGTATTCCGGTTTTACATAATAATGACTATCGTTAACCGCAAATATTCCATACATTCATCCAACTGCTATTTTTATGGCCATCAGTTTATCTGAGAATACCGGCAATAATAATAACTAGAGGCTAATCTCTCATCTGTGACCGATGAGTAGAGGGATAATATACACTACCTGGCCATCGTGGCATTCTTTCGTTTTTTTTTCATAAAGATTTTTAAATCGTTCATTTCACATTTTAATAGGCCATTAAATGCATTTATTTGTCCAGTTGCCATTTACGTTAAATTGAGATTCAATCTTGAAAATTTTTAGTGAGTACTCTAAAATGCCGTTAATTCAATGACATTTAATATGTTATGAGACATTTCCAGTAGATAAATGCACCATTTCCCTAAGTAATATAAATGTAGGCATTAACCCGTTGTACGTTACAGATAGTTAAATTAAGACAAATAATTATAAATTTTTCAATCAAGTATATTCGTTGAATCTAATTTTGACTATTTAATCACCATCATTTTCAACCCTTCATTTTTGTTATGAAAGTGCTATACTCGGAAACTCTTGAAAAAAGCTATTATGTAGAATACTGTCGGTATATAAATTTATATGAAATCGGTTTAGATTACTGAATATTTTATTGTATTTGCTTTAAATTTAAATTCTTGAGATTTGGTACATCATGGATTTGGTGTATTTTGTCACTAACTAATTTGATATCGAAATTGTATTTTGTTTAGTTGATTGTGTTATTTATTACAACAGTTATTTCTCGTGGCCAATATTTTTGGCATAACCATATTTCTCAAAGATGTTTCTACAGATATTATGTACAGAAAAGTAGAGAAAAAGCATAACAATGGCTCACAAGCCGTGAAGTCTTGACATAATCAACCATGCATGCAGACTAACACACATGTGCGAACATATAAATGTATGTGTTGACATGCAGTTTCAACATTTTAAGAACATTGCGTTATGAAAAGAATTCAAAACAAAAATTATTATGGTATATTTTATCATATCAAATAAAAGTTTTTGAAAATAAAATGAAGTTATGCCGCAGTTTCAAATAATTAAATAACGATGATTTAAGAAATAAACCTGAATATATGATACATTTGAATTAAAAATAATATATACCTTATATTAATGTAATAGCATTTTTCAAATATTCTTTCAACATTTTTTTTATTTTAAAGAATATTCAGAAGGTACTTACCTAAGTGTTATATAAATACAAACATTTCCATACAGTAAAAATAGTTATGCGAATAAGCATGCAGAAAAGACTTTATAGCTAATAATAAACACATCAAAAATGCTGTTTAAATTAATACGAGGAATTAACGGAATGAACATTTTTGAATTTAAATTCTTGTTTATTTTAAAGTAAAAGTCGCTCTATAGTTTGAAGAAAAAATCAAAGAAAGACCTAGTTTCGGTGCTTTAAATTCAAGTACCTTTTATGGAATAATATTGTGAAAAAGGGTTAGCCTTGTTGCATAATCCTGTAGCTCTAGATTTTATAAGAAGATCATTTCCTTCGGCTTAAACAGGGCCTCCAGAGAATTATTTGCACTGAATATGACTTTAAACATTCCCAAAACACGCTTTAAATTTCGACATTTATTTTAGATATTAAATCTTAACGTTCGTGTATTGTTAAAAAATATTTTGTGTCCAGAAGTAGTTTTTTAAAAAAGTTATATAATTAAGCATTACTCGATTCATTCTGTCTTATTGTTTTTTATATTACCATCCTCAATAATATAAAATTGTCGGACCATATTTTGAAACGTACCAGATAACGTCTAAAATAATGTTATTTCAATCATTCCGTGATTTAGTGTTTGAGCAGTTAACAACTGTTTTATAAAACTCGCGTACTTAATTTTATAAATTTAATACTCACTTCAAATCATGAATATACACTGATTACACTTATTCACATCTGAAATATTCCACATCATCACGTATTTTCACATAACGAAATTTTCTATTATAGTCTCACTAATGTATTCGTTCCTGAAACCCTTGCATATATTTAAATTGGAATATGGTGGCCAACTCTTTAAAATAAATACTTATAGTATTATAGTTTTTTTAAACCATGTCCGCTACCAATGTGGAGAAAATGGTCTCCTAATAGAAGTATCTTAACTGAAGTCTTTCCGCGATAACTGCTTGTTACGCAGTTGACCAACCTCTCTTTTTCGAAGAGAGTGGGTATAGAAGGATAACACTAGTGGTTTGCTACGCTCCTACTTTTAGGATTAGATGGGTGGGAGGGAATTTCAGACATCACAAACACCCATGCCTTTGAACAAAAATTCATAAATCGATTATAAAATTAATTTATAAAAATTTCCTTACTGGGATTCGAGATCCGTAAGCGAAGCCAACGACGTTGACTACTGCACCATGGACCCGAAAATACCATATATACAAAGAGATATATGCATTATAAAAATGTACTATTTTGCAGTACTTCGTTTGAAATACTTTTTAACTTTGGTTATTCAAAAACTATTAAACAAATTTCCAAACTGTGTGTTGAATATTGTATCTGAAGAAACTGCAATAATATATTAGTAATTGTACAGAATTTCTCGGGACATAATTAATGTTAAATAGTTGTCGGGACAAAAGATACCTACAGAAATAGTGTTAAGCCACACATTTTGAGAGATTCTGCTCAGACGTTATCGGGAAATTTGCATGTGAATGTTTTTGTACGTAAACAACGACGCCGGTTTTTACGTTGTGCAAAACAGAGCTTTGTGTCCTAAGTGCTAGGCAGCTCGTCTTGCACATATTTTGTGCGGAAGAATTAATTAGCAGTCTGCTGCATGCTGAAAAGATTGAGAGCTCGCTGATGGGTGACTAAATACGTGTAAATGTGTGTTGCTGAATAAATTACTCTACCATTATGTATCATGGAATCGTGTACCTTTTTATATGTAACATATTGCTTCTGGATTTGGAGAATCTTATACATAGTATAATTCTACCACTATGACCGATAGTTTATCTTCATTTCTGTATGTACTAACAGTTATTATATATAGATATTTTTTAACTAACTTTATCGCTATTTCATTTGGTATGATTAGTCTTTACATAATTTTAGTAGTGACCGAACAAAATAGTGTGATAAAAAATATGATTAAATAAAATTCTAATGTCAAAATGGTGTGATGTCGGCATATGTGGTCTAGTAGTTAAAGCTGCTGGACCTTAGCGATCAGATGGGTCTTGGTTCAAATTAAGATTTTTTCAATTATTATTTTAAATATTGTACATGAGAGATTGTTATATTTATGCTTCCTCCTGGAGTTGATATCGAGTGAGTAAAAATTATCAACGAGTTATTGAAAACGTATTATTTAAAAAAAAATATCTGGAGCATTGGCTATTATTCATTGTAATGCCAAATATATTTTTTTGAAATACTGTATTAAAACATTGACTTAAAGATCTTAAAATAAATAAATATATTACAAATTGGTAGTTAGCAACGCTAACCTGCGCTTTCTGCGGAAGGCACTAAGATTCTGTAAGTTTTATTGTTATTAGTATCCTTTACGTGGAAAATTTTGATGACTACTTCTAAAATGTATCAATTTGTAAAACGGAATACTCATAATATTTACTGAAACCGGACTGATCGAAGCCGTACTATGCGAAGTAGTAATGTAGCATGCTTCTCCTCCAGCTCGTTAGAGTAAAAACAAGTCACGTGGTTTTAGGAAGCTGGACCTCGTTAAAATTTTACGACACACTTAAAAACTCGATCCATACTAACTAAGTGGCATAAACGCACCGACCAACGGCACAGTGGCATGAAGGGTCCGTGTTAATGTTAATTTTATCGAGTCGCGTTGGCACCGGAATTTTAACTTTCTGATGTATAAATTGGGCTGACTGTACAGATGAAATATTTTTGCAAATAAGTAAAACTTCTGTTGTCAATAAATGAGCATCAAAACGTTTTTTTTTTATTTCAATAGAATTGCTGTTATCGCTGTGGGAATTCTTTCAAGCCATCTCTCTGCTCCTAATATGAATTTAATAGATTTTATCTCTGCTTGTTATTCTAGAGTTTATCAGAGACTATTGATATAAGAGGGTAATAGAAACTTATGAAGTTAGCTAATCGCTTTCGCTACTTGCCATTTTTTAATGTAGGATGGATGGGAGGGAATTGATGCGTCATTTTTTCGAACACAAATCCATAAATCCGTTGGAAAATCATTGTTTAACATCCCGGGATTTTACAATTTAAATTCCGGAATTATAAAATGTAGCTTTTTATTCATTCAAATCGAAAAAAATCAACGGGTAAATACCATGTAATCTCCCATGATATATATTTAAATATTTCTTAATACTAGTAAACAATTATACATAAATTGCACTCTTGCTGCAAGTCTCGACGATTGATTTCTATTATTTTTGTCGCATATCCATGGCAAACATATCGTTAAATTTTAAGACCTTTATAATTTATACGAAAATGTTAATTTACTTGAATACCAATGTTTACATTTCGTTTTATAAGGTTATAAAGAAAATTAAAAAAACGACACCAAAGGGAAGATTGCAAAAATAGTTATACGTCTGCCACACAAAAATTAAAGAAACCCCTAAAAAAGGTATATTTTACATATAAATTTTGCAAAAAAGTTGTAGGTTTATTCACACCAACAGAATCGTCTTTTCATTATCTTTTAATTTTTTAAATTGACAAGCTATGCAAATCAAGCAACATTCACTAAATTGTAAGTTAATGAGGGCGGTTCAACATTCCTAAATTACAAAAACATATTATATCATTCTATAGACGTCATGCAATAAATTTATTTAAAAAATACCATTACATACATGTATTAATATCCTCGCAGGACACTGCTTACCTGTTAGCTTATGGCGTCCAACAGGAGTCCGATAATAAACACGGAAATATATAGCATCAATTATTAATTAAATATTAGATTTTTACAGGTAATTTGACATTCCGAGCCAACAATGTTAACGCGTTGATGTCGGAGGCGGCTCATTTAACGACGCCATTATAACAAGCACGAGTAGTTAAATCTTCACATTACTGGTCCTGGGCGCGATATTATTATCTTTAAGTATTGGGACACTGAGGAAAAGTCACGCGCCACTCGCGATAATGTGTAAATAACGTAGGCCCTGGCATGGATCAGCTGCTAATTTTACAATCCATCCAGAAACTATGTTCAGGTGACATAAATCAAAACTTACTAAACTTTCTTGCTTGCTCGATGTCTTTCATTTTGTATATCGGTACCGATGCTAGGTCTCTTAACCTTGTTTTCTGTATGGTTGATGTTCTTATTCTGTTTTTTTTTGTTGATGATTGTGATGATGATGATAGTGATAAAGATGTAATCTTGAGACTGGTAACACTGACCGATGGCTCAATAATCTCTGTTTTTTTGACGATTATATATATAGGAGGACAAATAACCAGCGTCCCAGAATCATGGTTATTTCTTTGAGATAAATACAGGAGTAATTGCTGACTGATTTAAGTTCAGCAATACGCAAACTTTTGTCAATCCGTACAGTTCTTCTAAACGCTAAGCTAAATCTAATATTTCTGAAGCGGAAAAACATTTCGCTAAGTTTTTTTCTAAATATACGATACTACAAAATAAATTTCGTATTTGTATCAAATGTCACGCCAATTTTTATGTTTAGTATTCTTTTCCCCACAGCTATAATTTTCTTTTTATTTTATAGTAGATATTTTTTTAAATATAATATTTTAATATGTGCGCATTAGCAATTAACAGTATAGCAAAAAAAGATTTATGATAATCTGTTAAATCAACATTCGAACATTATTATCTCATTAGTGTGCATTTAAAATAAAAAACTAGTCATTTATGGTAATAAAAATATTCTACTGAAATAAGTCTAATTTAAACACCGCCTGTTTTAAAACGATACAACCCACTATCGTTATGTTTCCTGTTTAATGTGTCTTTTGTCGAAAGCAACTTGTGCCGTTCAAGCGAAGCATGGCAGCTACACGATCGTTTAATAATCTTTATAATACTCTCATATTAGATAGGGACAATTAAAACTGGAGTAATTTGAGCGAGTCAAGTGGTGGTGCGTGCGGTTTGGGCCGTTCTGTTTTAAGCTGACGCTACTACTCGTAGCAAGACTGCTAACTATGTAGTACATTTTATCGAAGTGGAGTACGTTTTCTGTGTAGCTTATCTTTAATTAGAAGTTACAATCATTATAAAAGTTATGACATTATTAGTCAGCTTTTAATACGTGAAAGAAATACTATAAAGTTAAGAAACTGAGAAAATTTTCAGAAGTATCGCAACCCTCATTTTCGTAATATTTCTTCTTAACCTTGTCCACTTTTAGTGAGAATTACTTCACATATGAACCTCGAATATTTAATTAATTTTTATTTTCTATTGAATCCCATTCTTAAACATTTCTAATGCTTTTTTGGAAAGTAAATTTCAGCGAGGGACTCAAAACCAATCCACTAATTCATTTTTTAAGCCATCGCATTTTTAAGCTTTTGATTTCAGAGTGAACAAATATATACGCGGGTGTGAGAAGGAGGAATGTTCTGTTAGTTAATTATTCCATTTGCAGCCCCGTTTTCAGGAGTAGATTAAGGGGTGAGTAAAAATATCACATGGATACAAATCAATTCGAAGATTCAAATCTTTGTTGTGCAGCCGAGTATAACGGAAACGCCACTAGCAATTAATTCATAGTTACGGAGCCAGCGCATAAAATGATTTTCTCCATTATTTCTAAAAATGTTAGAAATAATGGAGAAAATTGAGTATTTAAAGGTTAAGGTTTATCTATACTGATTAGTATTTTATTGCTGAAGATATGTTGATGGAAAAATGAGTTCATCCAATTAATGAATGATATATTTCCAAAGGATGAGAAGAATAGGAAGACAGGAAAAAATTACCGACAACTTTACATAACATGAATAAAAATTATTGTTATGTTATTTTTATCCGATTTGGAAATTATGTTCATTTTTATGAAAAATAAAAATTGAAAATTTTGAATTTTAATTCGAAATTTTCGAATCGGTCATTTTGAGTAAATTAAATCGAACGTAAGTAAGTAAGCGAAAAATCAGACCGTATTCAATAACATTATACATCTAAGTCGTTTGATGAAAACAATTCAAATACATGCTTAGCTGATCCATTAGAAGTCATTTTATATTAACATTGAACAAAATATAATTTTGGGTAACTAGTTGGAAAACATTTATCAAAACAATCAATATAATCGAGGAAAACAATTAAGTTTATATATGTACCATATTTATTATTAAAATAAATGATTATGTAAAGATCGATACTTACAAACATTACTTATTTATTACTAGCTATTATGGATCGAAATACTTCGTCTAGGACGATGAAGTTACAAAGGAAAGCAATTAAATAGTGTATAATTATATTTGTTTTTAATATACTAGACAAAAGACGTTAAATCGATATATTTAAGTAATATTCTAAAAATATTTTTACAAACAGCTATTTTCTAAATATAATGTAATATATTCATACAATTGTTTCGAAACAGTTTGTCGATGTCCATTTATATAACAAAGGAAAACATTTAAGTTTATTTGTGTATTATTCAACATCAAAAAGCTCCAAATAACTTGACACGCCATAATTATAGAGAATCAAGTGAAACACTTTAACGAAGACCATTAATTTTAAGACTCTGTAATTAAGCTATTAATTCAAAGAATGTCTTGAAATAGTTCTCCCCATTTATACTAGGGACTCATTTTAACTATATGATTAAATTTGTATATTTAGATTAGTAGGTAATCTAAATCATTTATTTTTTTACTATTTATCTAGATCCGTATTTTTTTACCGATAATTTACGATTAAATCTTGAAACGTTAGCGTTTAAAATATGGAACACTTCAGAGATATTTATGTGAATATATTTATTACACTCAAAATTTCTTTTAACGAAAATATATTTTTTTGATTTTTTTCGATAGACACCTCAATTTAAATTAGATTAAAAATACACTCTTTAAGATTTTTTAAAACGTCTTCAAAAAATAAATTTTATGAATTCATTTCATGCAACTACAGCACATGGCCCACTTTTTCTTTGAAGTTGAATGATTTTTAAAATATTACCATTATAATAGATATATTTATTACATTAATTTGTCGTTGACTTGCGGTAACGGTATGAATATTTTAAAGAAGTTGTATAGTCTAAAATATCTATTTTACGATATATTTAGGGGGCTTACTGCCCCGCCCCTTCATCCCGTTTGTACATTATTATTATTCGCCATAACACTACGGTATTGCTGGAGGAAAAAACTCCATTAAAAAATAACACCATTTATTAAACTCATTAAAAAGTCAATTGATTCAGACAATTTATTTAAAAAAATACCACACAAAATCGTACTAAAAACATATCCTCATTTTTGTTTATATTGTTTTTTTAAGCTGTGTATGTTTTCCTAATGATACATAAAAGTAAAACTTACTGAATTTTAAGGATTTCTTCATTCTTTCTTTTGTATTGCCGTAGAGAAAAAGTCTTACCTAAAACAAAAAAAAAATACAAATCAAATAAGCAAAATTTCAAATATTGGATGATTTATACAAAACCAAATTTAATCGTTTTGTTACAATTTTAATATGTTGATATCAAAACTTTACCGCATGGAGATGGGTTAACATAATTTATATAATACATTATATTAAAAGCATTTCACAGTTTTTCCATTATATTATTGATAAAATCTGTGGCATTATGGCATAAGTTGATACGTCAGTTTTGTCTTAGCTTACATGAGAAGAAATATGAATACTTGCAAGTTATCAAAGATTAAAATTAAACGGAGCATTTCTAAAGGATACACTTACTCAATGGGTCTTATTCATGGATTATGACTAGCATACTGAATTTTGCGACCACATGCTGACAATTATTTTATTGTGAAAATTAACCCAAGATGACAAAAACAGACATATCAACGTTTGCCATAACTCAACAGAAAAAAACGAAATTTGCAAAGTTTCTAGTCGAATCGATTAAATTCATAATAAATAAAAATGTAATCAAACATGTATTTAATCATCATATTAGAATAGACATTACAGTAAAATATTTCAGCAACGGCTTTATTTATAAGAAGATACCTATAATTGATTGCATTAATCTAAGATAAAAGCATTTCAAAAGTATTGAGTTACTGACAAGGGGCATTCTACTGATGCACTTATGGTATATGTATTATATTTATACACCAGCATCTCCCAGTGCCAGAATGTTTTCGAGCTTGTCGACTTATTTGTCTGACAATCACTTTCGTTAAATATTGCCAATAGCATTTATTTTTCATTCTTTTGTCCATTCTTCGTCATCAGAAAGCATTCACCGCAGCTTTGGCAATCAATTCCGCACAGACGTAAGATCCAAAGACAAATTTAAATGCGTTGTATGGGTGAATAGACTTAACCGAATCACAATATCATTGTGAATTGGTTAAGGAATTGGTTAATATAATATCAATATTGAGTCCTATTCACAATATCATTGTGAATAAGTCCAGGGCTCAAAATATTCGAAAATTTAAACAATATCGGTTTTGCTCAGCGAGTGGTCACTTGCAAATGTTTTGCCAAACTGAATCCTGATAATATAAACAATTTGAAATAAAAAAATAGTATTTTTAAGCCCGATTAATCATTGTTGGCAGATACTAGTTGCCAGCAAGTGTCTTGAATGAGTATCATTGTGTATAAATAAACAAAATAGATTACATGTATCGAGATTTACTGCGACAGCAAATGACAAGTGTTTATTTTACCACTGTGTTAATAAATAAAATTCGGATAATGTATTCGATTATGTAAATATCAAAAAAGAGCTGATTATTCAATGGAAATCCCTACCCTTTGTCCAAGAATTTTGTTTTTGTAAATTTAACACACTACAATCCATTTTAGTAAGAGTATGTTGTTTACTAAAATACAAACATAAAGCCGTCTTTATGAGCCGTGTTTTGCCACTATACATACGTAAATCCAAACTCTTGTTCATCCTATGATAGCCAAAGTACATGTACGTAACCACAGCTCACATGCGGCAGTCAGTCATTAAACATACTCGATAGCGGCCCGCAAAACCTCCGAGAAGCCCCCGCCGAAACCAACCCTACACACGTGATCTCTGAATCTCTGACACGTGGCCTGGGCAACGAGAACCCAACACGGCGCATATAATCTCTAACCTGGATATTATCGCTGGAAATTTGCCTCATTTCCTAAAAGTTTGTAAATAAAATAAGCTTTCTTTGAAAATTACTTTCCACCTTCTTTAGCATTTAATGAAAAATGAATTCACGTCACGTAAATTTACTTAAGTTCTGATATTTTCTCGCCACTTATATAATGTACCTCGGTTTATTAAAGAGTAGGTACACGTGACCAGTTTCTTCAATAGTGACCGTAATATTAAATGTACCAAAAGGTGATTATAAACTTGATTGTATTTAAAAAAAGTTTTATCGAAATATTTTTTTTAAAAACAACCCTACAAAGTTTTAATTATTTTCGTTTTCGAAAATATTATTCTAATGTAAAGCCAATTCATAAATATGAAGCTTTTTAAATAAAGTCATAATGAAAACAACGTTTTCTTAAATCCATTTTCCAAAAGTGCTGCAAGATATTCGAGAAATTTTAACAGTTATTATAATTATCATTAACTCTCTAAGAAATTAATTGCTTAATGTGGAATGTGAACTATTTCTTGTTCCATTAATGAAATTCAGAATTGTATATGCTTTATTATTATCTCGTTAGAACTCATTAAAATAATAAGTTTGTTTTACAAAAAAATAATTGCTGAATTATACTGACAAGAACAAAAATTACTTTAGTTATAAAATTAACGAAAAAGCCGCTTCTCATTAAAACAAGAAGCGTATCTATAAAAAAAATCTCAAAATTTCTTTTAAGTTTTTGTCCTAAGAGTGTTGCAAAGAAGGAATTTCTTCCACTAATCCTCTATGATAAATAAAATTTCAATTTTATTTTACGAAATAAAACTACACACTAAAGATACTGATACTGAAAAAATATTACAGACATAGCGATTTAAGAAATAACCAAAATATCTTCAACATACTTAAGTTCTTTATTTAAAGAAAAAATATAATTTACGACAGTCGTTATAGTCTATAAATCCTTCAAATCGTACTAAGTATACATGCGATACCTAAATATATTATCATATTCACATAAAATCAATACTTTCGATGAATTCTCACATATTTTTACTTTATATACAAATATATTCAATCTCATAGCCACTATGTGACGACCTACGATTGGTTTTGCCTATGCTAATTCTTTCCGAACACATATCCCATCGTTATAATGAATTTATTCATTTGAATATTTTTCACTCCCGCTTTTGACTGACTGAAAATAGCTTTGGATAGTAAGTAGGCAGATATATGTCTGGCAAAAATGTCAATACGTCGCGATACTATCAGAAAATTCGACAGAACGTTATAAGATACAATATTCAGTATTATTTTTTTACACTGGTTAGTCGTTTACATTACACATATCATTCAATGAAAGATTAAATAATTCCATAAGTATATATAAAACAACGTGTATTTTTACTAACGTCATATAGTTTCTTTAAATAACATAAGTATAAACCTACATAAGATCAAGAACGCAATAAGCGAAAGATTTGTTATAGAGTTATCGATTTTATTTTCGTATTGAATTTGAGATTGAGCTGGAGCTAAGAAATTTAGATTCACAGATTCGTGAACAAAACAGAACAAATAATATTCATTTTTATTTATTTGTCTTGAACTCTAAAAATCTTTGTAGACATAGTTGATACAATACTTTACATTCATAACTATTTTACATTGGATAACAAAATAAAACTATTCAGATGAAACAATGTATATCTATGACTACACCATATCAAATAATGACAATGTTCGAATCATCTCAATAAAACGTTATTCAATTCGATACCAACTGCAATGTATATCAGGTGTTGTATTTTCCGTAATGTACTAAGGAGCTTAAATAATAATTAATAGATGGTTTTTGACAAACTAAATCAATGTATAAATCCTCGATAAGTCTCCCTATAAGCTCGAATTTAAAAAACAGATTTTAGAGAATAAAGAAATATCCTTGCTTCTATTGCGGTCGTCTGACTTCTTGAAAAATTCCGATACAACGGAAATGAACAGTAAACGCATATACGTGAATGGTTGAGTAGAGAGACGTTAAAAATGACTAAAAGACGTCATACTGTGGACACGAAGGGAGGACAAGTCTACTTTTTCTTCAGACATCCTGACAAACAATTATGTGTACTGGTATAACCTGGTAGGAAGCAATTGTAAGATATCAGGAAATCCTGGATTCACCAAGTAGTGACTTTAAACACCACGTAGGATGCGAAAACGAACTGAGGAGAGTAATATAATAATACTTGAAAACAAAATAATTTTTGTTAAATCATATTTTTAAAAAATAATTCATCTCACGTAAGCGGTAAAAATGAAGTATAGCTCACTTACGTGTGGCTTTACAAAACGATATTGAAAGTGTTTTTGTATCTAATTTTGTGTATAATCTGAAAATTTACAATCCACCGGAATAATCAAATAATCCCGCGATGCCGGCAAATATATTCAGAAATTTAAATATACTCTAACCCTGAGACTACTTTGTTATACTTAGTTAAGTAAATTAGATACAGGTAAACTCAGGCAGACAATAATTTAAAATTCAAATTTGATTTGTATGTCGGTTGACTCTGGCCGTTTATCTAGCCTAGATCTCAGACACCGCTAAATCTATGTCTGAATATTTCGTGTAATTTCACAAATACTTAAGAAAACCGTCCGTCAAGATTACAAAAACATTTGCATAACACATTCCGAGGTAGATTTAGCCTATTAAATACACACCAGAATTAAGTAATGGAAGCCCATATTGTACAGATTTAATCTGCATGTTTAATTGGATTCAGAAAAAGAGCTAAACCAAAAAATCAGTATCAAATTTTTCAAAAAAGTAATGTTTTGTAATCACTCTCACATTGTTAACTGTAAATAACTTGGTGAAACTTTGTATTTATAAAAATAAAACACATTTTTTGTGCTAGTTCCACAATTTCTTCAAAATTACCTGTACCGATTTCGCTCACAGCCACAATTTTCATATTTCAACAGTTCATTTGAAAATTCTCGCGATGCCCTGGTCTTTTGATAATATTAAGAATACCTACCTACCGCTGATACTTCGCTTATTCATCGCTTAATTACTCATATAAATGAATGTTAAATGTGGAAAAAAAATGTTTCCTCAAAACTGTTGTATCTTTATTTTGTATGTTACCGACGATTTTTTTTCTATTTGACACGGCTTCAGTTAAATATAAATAGACTATCGTTAAAGTTTGTTATCATTTTCAACTATTCTACTAATTTGATAGTGGGTAAACATACGAAACAACTGCTAATAAAGTTTTATGATTGATATTTTGTCTATTAAGTGAGTTAAACGCAGTTAATCATACTGATTTACTGGCTTTCTGACTGACTGCCGGTTTTACTTGATTGGCATCCTGTCTCATAAAACCTTTGAGGAGTTGACTAGAGAATTTCGAATAATTTATTTATATGTGAAATTGTAAATATTATATTATTTTTGGATAGATATGAATCTTTTGATCGATAAAATAACTTTATAGTGCTGTGAAGATTTATAATTATCATTATTCAGTTATAAATTGTTATAGAAGATTATAAATAAACATTTAAGCGTGAATACTTATTCGATATTAGAACATCATTGAATTCAATTCTCATATGAATAGTGCATGGAGAAGAGAACAAACAGGAAGATTTAATTTAATAGTTGACAAATTTAATGCTAATTTAAACAATAATGATCGATATTGAATGACTGAATAATATTTAATGCTGCTATCCCTGATTCTTTTATATAATAGAAGTTAAAAACATTAGTAATCATTTGATAAACTAGTTTCTTTTATAAATAATTAATTAATGGAAAAAAATACACAAAACATTTTGTCATCAAATGAATAAAGCCCCATATATTCATATCATAATACAAATCACATTATCATGAATAGAAAACAGCTTTAAATAATTAATATGAAAATACTCCACAGGTTGTGGATTCAGTGGTAATAATTTATTCCGCGATTAAACTGTAATTATTATTAAAAGCCAGCCAAATAGTACAATAGATATTCTTCACTATGCAACCACGTGTTTAATTAATATTCATTTAGGTAATAATATCTAAATTTCCACCGCTCGTTTTGTTTCAATACCATTATTATTCGAAAATTAGAATACGTCATGCACCTACATTAAATTCTAAGCAATAATAGACCCATTAAGGAATTGATAATTACTTCAAAGGATAATAATTTCAATATAAGCTGGCACATTGACTATTTTTAATATTGGGGACACGTCATTGCACAAATATAATGGGTCATGTAAATAGTCACCAAAAGTCAAAAGTTGTGCATAAGATTAATAAAACAGTCATCAACCAAACATTATAAAGTCGTTTTTTGAGTAATCAATTCACTGAGTGATAATTTTTTTAAAGGAATCAATATCTTGTGATTGATTGAGTTTTACTTTAGCTCACATTCCAGTAAAATTTATATGCAGATAAGGTTTTTTTGACTGATGAATAATCCGACCATATGTTTACAATATTTCAATCGGAAATGTGTTTGCTTTTAATAATAAATTGAGGCAATATACATAGAGCTGGTGCGCAACTGTCTGTGAACAAACATAACACTACATTATTGGTAACTGAGAATCTTAGTCGCATAGATAAGGACTTATCGAAGTGACAAAACATAAATACATCAAGTAGCTTTTTCCTACAGCAACACACCATATCAAGCAATATAAAAAAAAATGGGGAAACGAGTAACACTTACTGCGTTAGTGACAGAAACATTCGAATTTTAGATCAATAAATTAAAAATTCGAAGATCCCCATACGCACAACGCTCAAATTAAATTATTTTATTCATGTATTTGTTGCTTCGTATAAAGACAAAATGACAAACGTTAAGAAAATTTCATTGATGAAAGAACGAAAATAAATAGTAAAACGGGCAGAAGAAAAACTCCTGACTCAGAAGTTGGTTTGATCTCAGATTGCCAGTCTTGTTCAGGATAGATAAAGGAACTATGACCACCTATACAATATAACACACAAAAATTAAAAATCTATTTGTTGCGCGTAATTTTAATTATATTATTAGACTATTATCTCTTTCCAGAGTTAAATCATCTCTATTAAAAAGCAAAGAAAACCACTCGATTCGATATTTTTCTGTTTTTTTTTTATAATTTATCATTAAAATATATCCGGCTTTACAGCTGACAGATAGTGCGCTAAATATTTTGGAAATAGGAAAATCATAGGAGATTAACTCTATGATAAATTTATTTTTATATGTCATTCATGTCCATGATCACAAATTTTAATTTGATATTGACCTCACCGAAACTTGAAACAGGACTCATCAGATCGTCGGGGCAAAGCTCTTACTACTAGATCGCAACGGCCGACAACCATTACGATATAATGACAGCAACCGTAATAATTTTTTTGTGGCTGTACAAATGATTTTATACAAAAATAGCCAACAGTGACTGATATTTCCGACAGATTTAAATTTATTCATTTTACAGGATTCGCTCCCAATACAAATTTGATTATATACTATATTCGACTCAAAAACAAATTTCTATTTAGTTATACCGTGCTGTTGGTTGTGGTGTGCTTAAGATGATGTAAGTAATCTATGTTATTTTAATGTTTATATTCCCAGCATTCGCATCGCTATCATAAATGACAAGGTAATGTATGTTACCCATTATTTCTGAAAAGCGTAAGGAGTATGTAAATGAATCTTTACGACATCTGTAATATTGCGAGAGACTGAAAGGTGACTTGGAAAATCGTAGAAATGATATTAAAATGAGGTGAGATTCTTTCTACATTAACATGTTTAACATTTTCGATAAAGATAACAACACATTTTTCAAAATGTTTATTTAATACCATGTTAATATTGGTAGAAAGTGGTGGATTTTCGAGAAAAATAAATCAGATTACTTTTTTAACGGTATAGAAAAGTTAATTAGCCATTCCAAAAATGTATCGAAATAAACGGTGATTATATCGAAATATTAAAAGGCAGCAAATTAAATATTCAGAATTTAAATCAATTTTTGGTCTGAATAAAATTATTGATACTCTGAATAAAATACGGTCCGAATAAAAGTTTAGGTTAGATTAGGTTAGAAATACTGACGATCAATTATTTATTCTGCCCTTTGTAATTCTGACCGATACATTATGAGCATTTAATATAAATTCTGACCAATGTATTAAAAGTTATGACCAAAACTGAATTAAAATTCTGACCGAAAAAATGCTAGCCATATTAAAATAGCTTTCGATGGATTCGACGGTAACTTTGTGGAAATTTATTTTTTTAAATTTTATAATCAAATACATAGCTGCTATTTTCTATAACCTTTTTATTCTCCATTTAAGGCCGGAAACTTTTGAACCTTACTCATAAGTTTGTGCGACACAGTTAACACAAAAATAGTAAGATTATGTAACTCGTAATAAAATTTCTATGTATAATGATAATGGCATAACATAAGTAACAAACAAAAATTATTGTTTCATATAATATTCATATTGCTCCATAAAAGGCGGACATTGGACAAGTACGAAAAAGACGTAATTTGGATTATTGAGATTTTGTACACTTCCATGTATTTTGTCACTAACGACCCGGGTTTCGCCTTTCGGCATCTTCAGGCATTCGAGCACACGAATGGACTCGAACTGACTCTTAAATTATAGAAAAAGACGTAGTTTGTTTACATGACACAATTTTAGGGGCCGATTTATAGATCGGGAAAAGGAACATCCTTTCTCAGGCTGACTGATCGTAGTCTTCACCAAATTATAGTTTAAGGTATTTATAGCGATTATAGGTACACATATAGGCTTAAATCTTTCGTATCCACATCATACTAGAGGTCATCAACAGTCATGGTTAATCAGAACACGGAACGGATATACATTACGAAGCCGATAAACATTTCTGTATGACGGATGATCGGTAAAAGTATCATTTCAGCAGCTTGAGTTGGATCAATACCGTCGGCTTCTGTAGTCTAGTGGTAAGAGTTTTTCCCAGTTTGCAATCAGGTAGGACTAATTCCCAGTAAGGTCAATATTAAATTTCAATATATGATCTTGGACATTAGTGTTCTATAAAAATTCTCATTGAGTTTATCTCGTATGATTTTCCGATTTCCAAAATATTTGGCTAAAAAATATTCAGCACTTCAATAAAATAATGTAACGTGTAACCACTGACCCAATATTTCATCCTAAAAACAATATAAAGTACAACCAAATACCCATCGCAATATTATAATGACTTATTTTCAACCATTTTTCATCAAATACATACATAAATATTCATTAAACATTGTAATGTATCTATTATCTTTTTATTACAATCAACAGTATATCGTCGTTTTTCTGGAAGAAGACACTAACTGAAAAATACTAGTTTTGAGTAATTGGACTTTGAAAATTGTCAAATGTTTGAAAATGCTATACCTTTTTCATTTTGTGTGTTTTTAAGAAACTGTTTTTAAGTAAACGTATAATTTATGAAAATACGTGTGTTTCTTTCATACGGTAGAGTTTGAAATAAGGAATAGTTTGGAACTAACTCAATAAGTCATTTTTTCGATTTAGTGTTTTCTTCCAGAACAGCGACGATATATGAGCTTAGTCGATTAAATGGAAACGAATTATTTTAATCTTTAAAAGATATATTTATTTAAAAAAACTTATTATGGTGGAATATTTTATTATTTTCACCGAGTGTCATTTAACACTGTTAGTGCCTTTAAGTAAAACTTACATCGCTTAAGTTCACATTAAGTTGAAATTGGAATTGAAATCTCTTATTTGGAAATGTCAACCATTACTAGCCTAATGATTTAATAATAACTATAATTATTATAATCACAGTTCATAGACAGTTAGTTGGCTTGGCAACATTATGGCAAGTTTCCCTTTTGTTGCCATCCATTTAAAGCAATAAGGCGTGCCATGAAGTTCCAATCAAGGAACGAATGGCAAAACTTTTCGGATAATGATTACGAAGCTTCTTCCAGGCAACCATTTTGTAGTTGGACTAATAAATTATCTGACGAGAAGAGAGTGGTATCTGTATTCAAATTATTTTGTTCAAACACTACTTTATCTTAGCTTATTTCATTTTTTATAACGTAAAAGTTATATTTTTAATAATTATGTATTATACATTTTGGTCATCTGCATAATTTCTTGAAATACGAAAATTCTTACTTTTTATATAATACATTGACATTGCCGAATTTCAGTGAGGCAAAACATTGTTATAACATCATTTATTCTGCCATAATAATAAGATAGCATTCCATTTTTATTTATTTACTCACCAATTTTAATAATTATTTCAAATTTTTTCGAATGTTATCAGTGTCGGTTTTGCTCAGCTAGTAAGCAAACATCGGGTGGAAAACCACAATATAACGTATTACTGTATTGAATAAAAAACCTTATTAAATTTTATTTTTCATTACTGAAAATTTGGAATAATAATATGTAGTGCTGAGCTTTATTTTTTTGAAATGTATAATAAGTATAATGTCTACAATAATTGACAGTTAAAGCGATTTTTTTATTAGAATAAAATAAAGAAACATTTTAATCCCTTGAGTGGTGAGTTATATTTTATTAAATTAGGTTTTTCGTATATTATGATTATTTTTACTATTACCACACACAAAAGTATAAAAACATTTTTTTAGTTAACAGTTAAAAATGTAAATTAATTAATTCGTTATTACTTTTAAAAAAATTTCTCGAAGCTATTACTTCCAATTTAGGTGTAGATTTTTATTGAGCTCTGTGCGCACTTGGTACTCTACTACCGCTGATTCCAAGAAGGGGGGATCGAACCGAAATGAAATTTTACGCTCTATATTATATGGCTACCAATTTGTTTCCAAATATTAAAATTTGCAAAATTCCTTTGTTTATTTGAAGCAAACAAAAAAAAATGTGACTGACAAAATTCTCTGGTAAATATGTGCAATATTCATATCTAAAGAAATAATAATAATTGAATAAAAAATTAAAGGATGGCAATTGATAATAGAATATACAACACTAGGACGCACATATGCGGCCATACTCCTCAAAGGTTTGATGGCCTTACGACAAAAAATGTATTTCTAGATCATTAAGGTAATGTGAAGTTCCTCAGACGCCTATTTCTCTTCTGCAACACATTTTTCCTCCACAGTAGAGATGGCCAACTTTATATGCATATCGATGTTTCAGAAAAGGCCATAAAACGAATTTAAAAATAGATTGTGTATGCAACCTTCGGGTAGAAGGTTTATGACAGGAATGGATATACATGAGAACCACATTCTGGATTTTCATATCGACTGTGGAAAGGAAAAAGGACGTTAGCTACAATAAAAAATATTGCGTATAACTCACACAAAACGTGCTAACACACTATATTTATATGTAAATATATAACATATCAACTGTAGAAAGGCAAAAGGGGTATCCCTCCGTCTTTTCGAAACATTTTTTTTTCGATAATCAGTGTGTACAATTTAATACATTTTTTGTTTGAGCTATACACAATATTTTTGCGTTCAAAGCTACTTTGCTAAAACGCACACTGTAAATAAATATTAAGACTTTAAGAGATATTATCTTTTGCACCCACTCTAACGTCAAAGTAGCCAAAAAACTGAGAGCCTGTTTTTATAGTTTATCTAAGTGTTTTTTTTTAAAATTATTTCTTTTAGAAATCATAGGTCTCATTCTCAAGATTGGTGTATACTTGTACGTTGTGCAAACATCCATCAGCAAGCGTCGAAGTGGATAAATAAATATGTACCCACTATCGAAATACATTAATTACTCCGTAACGACACAAGTTGGTCTTCTGTTTTCCATCGTCCACTTCGGAAACTCGGAAGAGGAGCATCGATTAGCCAACAAAACACACCAAAGTGTTCGATATTTCTGAACTCAATATAAACTTCAATACAATTTAATTCAAAAAGGTACTTTTATTTAGTAAATCCCATTTCACTGATAAAAATATAGCCAGACGTTTTATCGCTTTACAACTTATTCGACAAGTTATTAATTAGCTCGACAAAAATTTGAAATGCGCACAAAGTTGAACTAATTTTAATATTGAAATGTGATTATTTTAGCAATGTTAACAAAAATACCCAATTTACTATGTGTGTTATAATCAATTACATGCAAATAGTAATAGTATGCTAAATTCAACTTCCTAGGTTCTCAAGATTCAAAAAGGTCAGGGTTAAGTTTACAAGTTTGATAGTGGCGCCAAGTTCATATCTCCGCGGGGTCATAAAATTGGCTTTGGTGGTTTAGGTGCAGTTTACTTGATGCACAATCCAGGGTCATTGCGGTGTGACAGGAAAGATTCTCTCAGCTCGAGTGGCGCGAAATTTTCTCACGAGCCGTTAGCTAAACTGCCAAGAGTCCCACCACATCCGCCGGTTTATTTCATTTTATGTGTTTATTATAAACTAGGGTGACCACTCACCATTTTTAAAACGTAAGATGTTTTGATTCATTGGTATGATTAAATAACACTTTTCGACTCGAAATCATTTAATTCAATTTCCATTATGTTTGTTTGGTACAGCATGAGTTTACATTTAATAGTCATAATCAATACTCACAAAGTACACCACCATAATGATACTTATATTTTCAATATTTGAGCATTGAGTAGCATTACCAGATAAAATTAACAGAATTATATGTCTTCAAAGCAACTTCGTATCAAGCAAAAATTTTGCAAACGTTATCAAAGTCATAGGATATCACTTTTTGACCAATACCAAAAATTTCAAATTAAATATTATATTTTAAAAATTAACACTTACAATTACATGTTTGCCTTGCTTGAATGGTTATTACCACGAGTACTTCTAAGCTAAAGCAAACTACAGTTCCCTCAAGAATGCCAATTTTCATTTTTCATTTGTCTCTATGTAAATAAAAATAACAATATAACAAGCATAATCAACAACCTTTTTCATATAATTTTAACAACTTGTGGGCTTTACGTCACTTAAAGAGATGTTGAAAGGGTTCACTTTCAAAGCGAAAGCCATAATACAATACTTTTTAATTTTTTCTATACAAGTTTTTTTTTCATTATAATTTATTCTCAATGAAAATAAAAACGTCCGCGTTTTAGCGTACTATGGTCACCCTAAAATAACCAGTTTCATGGTTGAGGACGCACGTGTCTGGTTTCTTACTTACAATAGACCCCTAAGGAGGTCCAACACCTCTCTCGTACCCAGGTTTTAATTGTTTTACGAGTAGTACCTAAATATACAGTTAAAAGAAAAAAGCAACGGCATTACGCTATTATAAATTCTATCAATGAATTTGAGTTCCACTTTTGATTCACACCTAGAAGATAATCTTATTTTTATGTTTAATCTCACCATAGTAAAAAAAAGTTTTTGGTAACACAATCTATGCTAGTACACGGTACGGAATATTATTTCAATATATATTATTATATTTTAAAAAATAAAACACAATTTGTTTGTACTACTTCCACATCATTATAAATATGTGGAAGTAGTACAAACAAATTGTGTTTTATTTTTTAAAATATAATGTCTTTCCGCCAAGAATTGACAGTTAACACCTTAAAAGTAATATATTATTATATTGATACTTATAGAATGACATTCCGTTATTAGAATAAAGAATCAATTATCGGACATTTTTTTTCAAAATGTAATGGAATTTGCCAACAGAATAAACTCTTAACTATAATTTCAGAATTATTTAATTTTGATGTCAATCTTAATTATTTTACGTAAAAAAGACACCGTTCATTTGATAATTATAACGTTAAAGTTTTCGACTACGTACTTGAAAAAATGAAAACTATCATTGTTTTATCAAATAAATAATTACCGTGAATTAATTTCCGATGAATTGATAATGTTTACTAATTTTTTAATAATGGTATGCTACTTACGCTTAAAACATTCAAATAGATTTACCCATTATTAGTATTTCTGGCGTAAAGTATTATTTAGAGCGATAGCACTTTCATTTATTTTAATATTGCACTCTAGTTATACTTCTACACACATATTAAACATTTTTGAGCCAAAATAAAACTATTCAGTTTTTATATTATGTTATATTATGCTAGAACATGACGAATATTTTATTTTATTGCATAGGAGCTTAATAAATTTATACATAGAAAGTTTAAAACAAGAGTAAACGTTCCAATAAGATCTTACTGAGCTATAATAAAGGACCACCATTTTCTGGGTAAACGGCCACGTTCATTAATAGGTCTAATACGCAAACTTGTTGGGTTTGAAAGGTCCAATCAGGGCTTAAGCTCTCGCCAAACAATTACTGGCCGATTTATGATCCACACAATATTTCCTTCAACAACATTGATCAACACAACACTGCCCAGTATTTAATATACTTAATAAACCATTAACAATATGTTAGTGTTATAAATATTATTAACAGTTTAGTAGAGAAAATACTAAAATTATAAGTAATATCACAATATATCATTTGTTGGGCACCGTTTTTATTTTTAAAATAGTACCATAATTAGGCAGAGGAGAAAATTGCATTTGCTTATTCATTGTATCTTTTTTACTCAGGATTAATTGTTAACCATTTGCTGAACCTGTTTTGAAAAAAAATCTTAGACTGAATTCAAAAGTTAGCACCAACATTAAAATGTTATTGTTCATAAAACCTCTTTTTTAAATGAGAGGCATTTTCATCTCTTCTGACGAATAACAAAAGTGCGACTAGAATTATCGTATAAGTAAGATTGTTTACTATATATTAAATTTTTATTTAATAAATTAACAATATACCAGATCTAAAATACTGGACTATACCGTTACATCAAAACACAAGCGACTTTTTATCAAGCTCAAATTGGTCGAGTGAATAATTATTTATTGTGATTTTCAAATGCATTAAGATACAACCAAATGAAACATCAACTAACGTGGAAAATTGATTTTTGATCTGAAGAATTTCACAAATGCATCAAGAATTAGAATCTCCTGATGTTATTATCAAAAGCAGAAATCACTTCAATGTTAATGATAGCGTTAAAAATATGTCATCTTTTAAATTCAATGACAATGCAATTCAATGATTTTAGCTAATCTCTTAAACATGATTCGAAATCGAATATCCCCTTTGCGCTTAGGACGGTATTTTTTGTTTTTACGCAATTATGATAGCATGGCTACAGTTTCTTTCATATACAATTGCAAAATAATATTATTATGTTTACTTCACAAACGTTAATGAATTGTTAATAATTATCTTTAAAACAATTTTTCATCAATAAATTTCCTACAGCTCTATTGTACGATGACATATTATGAAATTGTATTTACGAAAACATCCAATTTGTCACGTATTACGACACGTAATAACAGTATGGCAAAATAAGAAGGCCTTCTAGAGCAGTGGTAGGCAATCCTATTGCCACCAACCATATAATAACGAATTGATCAAAAAAATGTGAAGTTTGAAGTACCCAGCAGATTTCTTTCCCCTGTATTTTTTCTCATTTAAGTCTCAGAAATAGCAGTCCAATTACTTTAATGACGTCAATTCAGTCTCTTTTAATTGAATTGAATTGTGATTTGCGGAAAAAGAAAAAAAATGTCCATCTTATTTTGGAAAAAATAATCTACTTTCTTTAGTCAGAATCACAGGAATTATTTTAGAACAGATGTGTTGAAATTTACGCTCACTGACCACGGCAAGAATTAAGAAATTACTGCCCATTCCGGTTGTCGCTGTCTGCGAAAGCCTTCACCAGGTCAAAAAAAATTGATGCCATTTGACGAGGAAGCTTACATAATATTTATCTTCATTTAATTCAGATGTGGTCTTGTGAATATTTCATTTTCGTTTATGGGGTAGCGGACTACACTATGCAATCATCACATTTATGGCTATAATTTAAGAAGGTTGAGCACTTCTTTTCTAGAGTCTAGAAAGACAATGTTATATGATAAGGTGGAGTGGAGTGGTGGTCTGAGAGAAATAGTTGGTCTGGTGTGACGATGCATAATGCAACGTGTTGAAATGTTTCCTGCACCGCTTCGCTCCTCAGATGCAACAACGACAGGGCTTTCGAATCATCTAGCTGTCTATCACATGCATCTTTATGTTCAGAAACACTTTTTATCATTGAATTGATTGGCTTTCTTATTGAACTCAATCTATCAAAAAATAAATAGCCATGCAGATTTTTAAATGTTTCTTTATGACAAGATTTATAAAAAAATAATAATGTCCAAAACATAAATATAGTGAATAAAAAATATCTTTTCTGATATAATATAATTTGTAGAGTAGTTTTCCGGATGAAAATCTTTACAACTCTGCGAAACTTTCAGATATATTAAATGGTCCCGTATATTGTTATATAAAACCGAATACACTATATTGCAGCGGCCGGCAAACTTTTTGGTTCATGGACCACAATATTCATAATTTTAATCCAGCTAACCGCTAACGGGACCTTTGTGTTAAATATTATATATTGAAAAAAGGTGATCAAAGAAGACATAAAATGCACCTATTTCATAAAATAAAACTACCAATTAAAATTAAATTTTTAAAAGCTTTATTAATTATACAAAAACTGTTGCAACGAAACATTAAAAAAATAGTTTGAATGCAATGCATAGCTTTAAGCATATATTTGAAATAAAAAAAATATATTATAAATTCACCAAATAAAAAGAAAATAAGCCCCACCTAATATATTGAATATATTATATATTCAACTCAACACGTCCGTAAGCCACACTTTTATCACATCAGCTGAAGTATTATATCATGTGACAGGCTCTAACGTGACTTATATGATTTTTTCTGGGGTGGTTTGCTGTGGATTAGAATTTTTTTTAAATCTAACGATTTCTCTGCGGACCATTACTTTGGCTACCACTGCTATATTGCATTTTAGGTACAAAAAAATTATAAAAAATCGATTGTTTATTTTTAACCAAGAAACACTAAAACCACATGAAAATATATTTTATCTTTTTATTCACAGTAAACGGAAAAAATGAGAAATTTATAATAATTTTAGTGTTTCTTTCATTTGAATTATAAATAAATAAATAAATATCAATTAATCCAGAATGTAAATGTTTAAAGAAATGAGTAGTTCATATAACCCAAAATTGTATTCTAACATTATCTAAACCAACAATTAGTTTGCATAATTTCAAATTAAAACTATATATTTGATTAGATATTTGTTTATAAATAATTAATACCTCACAGAATATTCAAATGAATGTATTTTTAATAATCCTTCATTTTTTTGTCGATTAGTGTGAAAAATATTCAATTTTTATTACAGTGTTAAGCAGTGCAAATTCCCAATATTGCTTTTCGACTGAAACTTCTGATCCCCTGATCAAGGGTATCTAAAATGTTAATGCACTTTTCATCAACTAGCTGCATGCAAATTTACAGCAGTCGTTGCAAGTGCTTATTGGATATTGTTTTAATGAATAAATCAAATATAATACTAGCCGGTCGCCTGTGTTCTTTGAACGTGATTTTGTCCTGCTTTTATGTATTATAATAGCTTTACTAATTATAAAAAAACAAAATTACGTTATTTAACTCAATATCAGAGACACAAATTTATATAGATATGCATATATTAATGAAACGAATATAGCAGTGGCGAGGATGAGAAAATACTTTGTTCATTCAATAAATTTGAATTAGGCAAGAATTTATTTGTATATTTCTTGTTTATCTTATAAAGTTCTCCAACCAATTGTTTGACAGACTTTGTAATTATTAACATTCAATTTTATATAAATAGCCTTATTATCGTATATGTATTTTATCAGCTGATAATGCTCGCGATGGACGAAACCTTTCCTGATCATTATAGGGTGTGCGTCGGAATAAATTTAGAATCGGAAACATCAATTCTTTTGGATATAAATTTAGAAATCCACGTATGACAATGTCCAGTCGGGGATTTGAACGCTTGGCCACTCAGCCGATTATGATTAAATCCCAAGTGTCACCAGCCAGACACAGAACCAGGAACATATTATATATTATTTATAAGTTAATAATATAAAAGTAACTTGATGTTGAATTTTTCTAAAACTATCCAGGAAAAACAAAATGTATTAAGACCAATGCAATAAATATTCATAAAAAAATCTGAACGCGGCGGTAAAATAACTTGAACTTTTACACAACAATTATTACTTGCTCATTTAATAAAAAGCACAATATTAATTCATTTCTTAATCATGAGTATTCTAAATATTCACTTTACATCTTTTAGGTACCCATCGCTATATATATATACTTAGGTAGTGAATAACTTTTTTATCCAATTATTTCACATATTGTGCAGGATCCTTATAGCTCATTACAAAAATAATCAAATACTTTCAGGAAGCTTTAGGATTACTACTAAGTTGGTATTATTAGTTTTTTTAATAATTAATTTCTCAATCGATTGGTAAGTGTAATTACAGCTTATTTTAATGGACGATATTTATTATTATTTATGAAGGGTCCAGTAGTATAACTCAAAATCTCTAATATATGCGAAAAATGAATTATTAATGCAGCATTGTTATTCGTGTTACCATTAACATACCATTTAAATTATAAAATGTATGTCTAAATTAAGAAATTTTCAAAACTTATATTCTATATTGCCCTATATTTTTTTAAACTAATAATCGCTTTTCCAACCAATGAGAGTGCAGCATTTTACTGTAATGGCTACCAGTGTTTATTTGCATATCATGGTATAAGCGTATATTCCACAGTTTTATTTTTATCAAACTATGCATTTGTAAATGTAGCATGAAAACGGTTTTTCTTGATTTGTCAAAAACAAGTATTGACGGAGATTCTGAGTTAATATCATACTAGGGCCCTCATTTATGTCAAATGAAACGCCATCGGAAATATTTTGGCATAGATTACCAAAAGAAATATTAATCCACAAAGGAAAAATCCATAGTATAAATATTTAAACTTTGTCTTAAATATATACGTTTTAATATTCTGACATTATTGTCATTTAACGATTGGGATTCTGGCGATGGCAGCTATACCCTAATCTCTACCCACATTAAATTTAATAGGTTAAACGGTTAAACTGTATATTACACACAATTATTTTTTTTTTATCAAAACACTATAATTATTGCTTACCTTATTCGACCATAAATTGAAATAGGAGTTTTTTACCGTCAGTAAAATATACTTTCAATGTCATTCTAACTATATTATGCGCAGTAATAATTATTATGATAATATGTTTATGCACTGAAAGTCGATGGTGTTTAGAGAGTTAATATTTTATGGCATCGTAAAATGTAGGGACATTTTTTTTTATTATTACCAAGACAATTTAATCTTTTATTACCTATACAATCTTATCCCCAAGATGAGATGAAATCCGTTATTATTTTTTATTATTATTAAGAGGGGTCTAGCGAACGATCAATATTATAATGATTAATATAAAAATAATATATCGAAATTATTCATTTAGGAACTCATTCATTCTAACATCCCGCGACGCGTGTTGACTGTAATTAACAACTGTATGACAATCGATACGACATTAATATCTAAGTAATTAGCTTAGCAATGAATGAGTTTAATACATTATTTATATTACACAGTATTTAAGCTGCACAGAAGAAGGGCCCGTGTATAATTTTACGAGAACCAGTATTTTGTTTCCGTGCTGATTGATCTAAGGGTTTTTCCAGATCACAGGGCAAGGTGTAGCGATCACAAGGCATCAAATATCTTGACTTCTCCTTTATTTACTCTGTAATACTTGGTATGATTGCCACATTCTACTCGGGGAGACCTAGTTTATGAACAACTATCAGGAAGGCCATAAATATACTTGTCGATGAGTAGCAGCTTAATCATTACTAGCTTGTAGTCGTAAACCATTAATATTGGTTGGCCCAAGAAAGATTACAAAAAGGTTTTAGATTAAAGAAATCGTATTTGTCGTGTCACTCGCGCGGGGAGAACAATGGTCACAATCAAAAAATTTTGGATGCATTTTAAATTCTTGCGTTAGGATTGCACTGGCACAAATACCAGTTCTTTATGTGGTGTTAAAGTATTGCTTACATCTGGTCACTTTTACCGACGCATATCCCCCTACTATAAATATGTTGAAACTCTCTGGTTATGACAATGTGTCTAAATTATTTCATAATACTTCGTAACCAGACCGACGACAGTTTAGCTCTGATTTTGTGTAGTATATGGTCAAAGCATTATTTTTTTTAAACCCTAACCGAGTCTCTCTCTTCCACTTTCACTAGACCAAAAAGTCTCGGAACGCCCACACTGTTGGTTCTGGTATTAAAAATCACTTAATTGCCTTATAAAAAATAAGGTATTTTTGTTATCCTCATCTTTACGGGAGACATAATTGACTGCTCGAATTATTACTGAAATGTAGCAGTAAGACGAGCGGATCCCAACTAGTGAGGAATTACCCCTTAGAAGGGAAAGTTCCAGGGGAGGGCATTGTTGTTGTTTATTAATAATTTTCAATCAGCATATTTGGAAAGCACATGTTGAGACAGAGTTAGATTATTTTGGGATGTGGGGAACTATATTCTAATCATTGATTAAAGGGGAATGAAGCAGAAAAAGTTTGGGAAACCCTCGAGCTAGAACTTATAAGTCATACGACGATGCTCAAAATGCATTTTAAATAAATCCCAAGGGCGTTTGGCTCCCGCTGAGGGTAACGGTGTATCCCTTTTCACACAAAATGCGTAAGATATAATATGATTAATTGTTATTTTTATGCCGCGACAAGCGACGTGCATCACTTATTTATTTTCGGCTTTCAAAATAATGTGCCACTTATTTTGAGGCTTTTTTGTACTAAAATTCTTTTTTACATGTTTTTTAAATAATTCTCTAAGGATGAGTTTGACTTCAAAAAGACGTCTAGCCATAGGCGTTAAATAAACATTAACTTTGTCACACCAAGAAATAAAAATAAATGTTCGTTCAAAGCATTAATACATAATATATATGATTTAAGAATAAAATTAAATCAGAACAGATCCAGTTTTACTGAAGTGGTGGTATGTTTTATTATTATATAGTAAACTGTTAAAACACAAATGCAAACGAAGTTTTTAAAGTATGAATTTGATAAGATGGCATCTATCGATGGATTTAAGATGAAATAAATATTGCACGATAAAAAGTAAAACATAGATTACATAAACTATGTCCAATTGTATCATAAATCAATAATAAAAGTTTATTGTTATAGTATGAATTACAAAGAAAAAATAAAAATGAACTGTAAAAATGAAAGTCTCTCATTTTTTTAAGGAAGTAGTAGCAATTTTCCATAGATGGCATTGATTAAAAGTTGATAATTTTTGTCGACATAAAAATTCATAACTGTTTAGCTTTGAAAATACAAACATAATATTCAATTTATGAATTTATGGGTTTTGAAACTTATAGCTGTTACATCCTTTTAGTGAACACTATGCATTTAACCAAACGTTTATTGTATTAAGCAATTATTTTATACATTTTTATAAACGTAGGTTTTCAACTTAATATCTGCTAAGTGGCTGGAGAGAATGATAAGGTTTTGTTTTAATTTTATACTTTCAATCAGAAATAGTAATCCAACTCTTGCATTCAAAAAACACGATACATTTCAATTATCTGAAAATGGCATGTCAAATAAATAATCATTAATATAGTTAAACGCAATGGTAATGCAGGATTTTGTCGACTTCGTAGTCAAGGGGTTAACTTCGTTGACTGCAGCTACGGTGTTCAGGGGCTCGAGTTCCAGTAGAGACAGTTTCATAAATTGATTTCTCAATCGATTTATGAATTTCAGTTCGAAGGCTTATATGTTTGTGATGTCTAAAATTCCCTCCCACTCATCCGATCCTAAAAACGGGGAGTAGCGAATGCGATTAGCTATCCACTAGTTCTGTTATTATATACATATCTCTACTCTCTTAGAAAAGGAGAAGATGAGCAACAAGCAGTTTTTTTTTAATATATAAAAACTTTTGTTGAAATACATACATTAGGAAGCCATATGCTGTACATTGGGAGCGAACATTTTTTGAAAAACAAAAAATGGTGATGGGAAACACTATAGCTTCTGTTTTAATAAAAAAGAAAATTATTAATTGAAAATAACTAATTAGTAATAAAAGTTTAGTCAAAAACTTGGTGAAGCACTGCAGTAGGATAAAAACGTCATGCGGGCGCATTGTGATCGACTGATCACACCAACCAATTCAGCGACTTCGATTCTTAAAAATATAAGAGTAAACGTACCGTCTCTTTGTTAAACTCGCAAAGAAGTCTCCATTTTGTCTCCCGTATACAATAGCAAGAGCCTATAATCATATAAAGCTTGCGAAATCAATTTCCGTTGAACTTCAAAGGATTCTGGGTACTGCTTTACAAATGAATAAACTTTATACCAGCGTATTGTATCCGGAACGTGGTAATAAAATAAAACTCCTGTTATTACGTTTTCATACAGCATATCTAACTTATATCATTACTGCTATAACTATTGACAGATTTCTTTCATTGTATTTATTATAATAAAATTATATGTGTCACTGGTTGAAAGCATATCTTCGTTTCATAAAATAATACAATATATACACTTTACTCATATAACACGCAATCCCCTACCAATGTATTAGACCAAATATTAGATTTTTACTTATATTCAAGATTGATCGAGAAAATATTACTTTATACCGTACCTGCTTTTTGAAATTTCAGTAGTTAAGCAAAAGGAAACTATCTAAAACATCATTTTTAAGGTGCTAACTGTCAATTTTTGGTGGAAAGGCATTATATTTTAAAAATGAAACACAATTTGTTTTTACTACTTCCACACGTCTATAACGATCATGACCGGTTTTAATCATCACGAGCATAGATAAAATTACAATCATAACAGGACTATTTATATAAAATTGAACATTAACAATTACAAGGTATATAAAACAATTGGTTCATGAAATAATCTAAAAAATCAAAAAAAATATACTTGTGTCATATAATTCTCATACCACACTAAATCTAATTATCAAAGTAAGCACAAAAACTATTTAATGCATAGTTAATTTGAATTTTAATGTATTATTATTTTAATTTGTGCTGTGAATTTTGTGTATCCATATAATCGAAGGATCAATATCCATACGGGATCGATATAGTTATCATTATTTTAAAAAATCTAGCAAAAACGTGGCTATTACTTACACCGTGTACTGAAGATGTATTTATTATATTAAAAGAGTTCAGTTCAAATGTAAATTGTTTTACTTCACTGTTTTTCTGATGAATCAAAATACTTTAAAACGTCTAATACTTTAAAATATCTAAAAAATTATCCTTGAAAACCGTACAGTCATAATATTCTATTATATATTGTTTCAATATGCAAATATAGACATGGCCAAAAAAACTAATTTGAACAGAAGTTGCACCTTTCGGTTTGCGAAAAATTTCACACCTCCAATAATTGCTTTGTTACTTTTCAGATAAATTACAGAACTGGAATCCAGTAGAGGTGGAAGGGATTTATAGAAACTTTGACGTGGAATTCTGCAAAGCACACATTACAGGAACGAACGAACAAAAAAGTCGACCACGCGAGCGCTTTCAATCTGAAAAATCGTGCGCTACAATTTGCATTCAGAAAAATTCTGAAGCGGATGGAGATAGGGAATGTTTCTACCCTTATTATTTCATTCAGTAACTCTTTCAGCTCAAGAACCCACATTTGCTTTTATTTTATATTGAAAATGATTTAAAAAAACAGCAATGGAAATTATCAAGCATCTATAAATACTCAATAGCATATTCTAAATAGTAACGGCCAAAATGTTCATAAGGTAAATATATAAATAAATACATAATAAAATAAATTTAATCAGAACTGTAATTCTGACATTGCCATAATGCCGAATAGCTGCTTTTGCCTTATTATATATGAATAGGAATTCGTAATTCTAAAAATTGACAGAAAAAATCTTAGTGCAAAAGTATGATACCAAATAAGCCAGCTAATAAAATATAATATTATTGAATGGCTTAGTATTTTAATAATGACCACAAAATGATGCTCTCTTATTTCGGTATCTTTGCAAACCGTTACTAAAAGCAATTGTTAACCTCGTAAAACTGTAATAAATACGTCGAAAGAAAATTGTGATTCTAGAAAAAGAACCATAAAGTTATTAGCTCAGTATTGTGTAGTAATTTTTATTTTATTTTCTAAACAATATATAAAAGCAGCTCTAACAGTTACCTTACATGACACTTTTTTACCATATCCGCACCCAGTTTGAAGTAAGTGAACTGATCATGTCAAGATAATAGAAAGTCTGTCGTTTGAGAGAATTTAATTGTAGAGAGTTTGGATAAAGGAAGGATTAGTATAAAACTATCTTAAAACTTAATTTCCAAAAAGTTATTGTCGAATCCAATGAATAAGTATTAGTGGTTTGCATTTCAATCTTTCTACTATATACGCTGAAAATAAATGAATAAAATCATTCATGCGTTTGAATTGAAAAATATTGGTCACTGTTTAGCACAATTTAAGTAAAATTAATGGAACGAATACATAAAAAAATGTATATATTTTTTCAAAATATGGCTATTTTGAGAATTACCCATATTTTTTTCAATCTTAATTACATTAATTAGTTATTTTATTATAAGAAAGTATACCAGCAAAACATGAAAACAAACTTCATCTGATTGTAACATGTTACATGTTTATTATTTTCTTGGGTTTTCATGCACGCCATTTTATGTGGAGTTATTTAAAGGGGTCGTACTAATAAAAAGATTGTACATAGCTGGAGCACAATACCACAATAGGCTTCGCGGCCGTCAGGTAGCGCTGGGAAAGCTGTTTGGTTATTTTGTTTTTAATTAATCAATTACCCGTGACACCTCTGCCAGTAATTTTGTATCGCACGAAAGCTTTTCGGAAAAAAGCTCCGGGACTTTTGTTTCTCCACTGCTTTGAATAGGGAGTTTTATCATTTTTTTTGAAAAAGTTAATGAGCTCTATCCGTGTAGTATCCAACTATTTTTAAAAGACAAAAAATTAATAGCGAAAGTAACACGTGATTAACACGTGACATTTTAAAAGCATTTTTCATAAACGATATTTCAACGTATTGTAGTTTGTCAATTCACCTGGAGCTATTTGCATTAATATTATTTTGTTTACTGCTATTTTTATTGGACTGGCGCCAGATAATTTATATAAAAAGAAAATATTCGTTCAGTAATTCAAACAAAACATAAGAAAGTTAAAACATAGTATCATAGCATGTTTAGTAAATATATTTTAAGTTTTCAACAGCGAAAAAAGAGAACTGATTTCAACGAGTTAGTTACCGTTACCAATGTTACAGCACAATGTTACTTTTATTTAATTTTTTTATAATAAATTTGTCTACATATAAAAACTTTATTTATTCACGTTGATTAACTGAAAGATTCTTAATACTATCACAATGAGGGTTGATTTCAGAATTACCAACGTATGCTAATAATAATTTAATTTGACCGAGCTATTAACGCTTTTGGCGTTTTGTTTTACTCTGTTGCACGGTCGAGGTTTCGTTACTGAACGAACACGAACAGATTGATATACAAAGACGTGGATGCCTGTGTTATTTTAATGTCTCTCTACATAGCTTATAGTCGATACTCAGGCGTGCAAAGAGAGCGATATTCATTCCTTACCATGGAAACGAATATGGTTAAAAAATCATTTCCTATTAAGGCACTTCTAAATTTATAATATTTCTGATAGACATGGATTTATTTAAAGAGCTAAAATGTTGATTCACTCAGAGCTTTAGATGTCAAAAGCTCACTCTAGCATAGTAAAGAGCTAGCACAGCTTTTCTAATCACAACAAAGCGATTCTTTTTAACTCGTCGCCGATAAAAATAAACTCTCTATCCCTTATAAAAGAGGATTGAGAATTAAATCGCAAACGCGCGAAAAACCGATTACGCTAGAGGGCGCACGACTTGGAAGAGAGGCGAGTTATTTACATGATTTGAACTGAAGCTCTGTGGGGATGAGGCTTGTCAAACTTTTTGGTCATGTCGATGATCGAAAGCTCGTTTTAAAACAGTATTTATTTGATTGATAGTATTAAAATTAAAAAAGATATAGGTTTTGATAGTGCGTCATTTCATAATTTATCGTTATAATTTGATCCTTAAAATATATAATAAACTGATAGATTTATTTTCAGAATACGTTTATGCTCTTAAAAGGTTTGAAACTGAATTTAAACTTCAAACCAGCCGGGACGTCAAGACGCACCTATTAAGCTTGTATGTAATTTATCAGTTGGGTCCGTGGTGCAGTGGTATACGGCGTTGGCTTCGGTTACGGTCGTCACGAATTCAAGTCCAAGTTCGGACAGTTTTATAAATTCGATTTTGCCATCGGTTTACGGATTTCAGTTCGAAGGCATGAATTTTTTTATTAATAAAATACCCTCCTACCAACGGGGTGAAAGGGAGAACGATTAGCTATCCACTAGTCCTATCCTAGTCCTATTTTGTATCCCTACTCTCTTCGAAAAAAAAGAACAACTGAGTAAGAGTCCTCGTAGAAAACGTCTGTTGAGACATTTTCAATAGCTGGCCATATGCTGTACATTGGGAGAAGAGATGGTTAAAAAATATATCAAGATATTTGATGAATACGACTACTCTCAATGTGTGTGTTACCAGTTTTATGCGATTTTCCTCGTACGAGATCAAAAAATCATTTGTTTTATATGTCTACACAATTTAAAACACATTTATTATTGCGAAGAAACGATAAAACTGTCTTTATACAATGAATTAAATATTGTGATTTTTGGTAACGTATTTCCCTATTTTATATGTTGTTATATTATATTTCTACCTACTAGAACCAATTATACATTTAGACGCTTCCATTTATGCAACATTTCGTAGAACTTATAAATCTAAGAATGACAGTACTTGCATAATGAACAAATGAATTTTTATAATAACGGCGTAACTGAAGAAATTCCAGGAGTCACCGTTTGAGTTCGTTTCCTTTCCACGCGGCCAAGCACTTCTTAGCTGAGTATCTCGTTATTATCTGCTCAAAGAACGATGCGGAACGAATAACGAGATCACTGAATTTCCTTACACCTGACGCCTTTCTGAGAAAGAGGCTTATATGCGGTTCAAAAAAAGTAACGTGATCTTTAAAGCTGACTTTAATATGCATTGAATGGTAATGCACTCTTTTACACGACTTATTATACATTCTTAAGAATACCATAAACCATAAAAATATTTCAGGATCACATTGTCGTAGTAGTTCATCGTCACTTTCACATTGGTTCGCCGAAAGCATCAAATATCAAATTTCGTTATTAAGAAAGGAATCTTATAAATGATGAAAGAATTGATTAGGTTGTTAAATTAGATTGACTGATATGACTTGCGGTAACTTATATGAATTGATTTGTCAGTCGATTTGACACATTGCAACAAACATGCATCATCTGACACGTCCTGTTATTTTGTGAACATTTGTTTGTTTTCTTGAAAGGTTTGGAATGATCCAGAACGGCCGTTCGGACACTTTTAATAATAAAATGTATTTTTGGAAGTCAATTACCTGAGTTTTTGATAAGCCAAAATTATAAAGCGAAAACTAATTACGGAAGCTTGCAACGGTCAGGAGCCATCGACAAAAGGGAGGGGTGATACATTTTTAAATTTTGAATTTTTGCAGAGTCTGTCACGAGGTGCGAGCGGTTGATGACAATGGCGTTGGCCGCGGTAACGATTTACCCGTATTTTTAATGCGTTTTCTTTTCTTTGAATTGTATTTAATGTTAAACTTAAAATCGTTGTATCAATTGTATTAAAATTTAAAAGTAAATATATATGTTAAGTAAATCTAAATATAGTCTCAATATATATTGTAAAGTAATAATTTGTGTGTATTGAAACACTGTATCTTAAATAAAAAGAGATTAACCTGACTGAAGTGGCGTTTGCATTGAGACCTTAAATTGTTGCTGGACGCCGGTAACCAATCATTCGTCCCATTTCTACCGGGCACTCTCACATCATGTCTATGAGTTTAGTAAAACTGCGTGAAAATATCAATTTCAGAATAGCGAAGTATCAATCTTAAAGCGACGATATTTTCGACTTATAGTGTTTATAAAAAACCTGCAAAAATATGAAATATTGTATATCGTAATCTTACCATATTTTTTTCTACAAGATAAACGCTTTCAAACATGGAATAAATTTTACTCTCAGAACAATAGAGATGAAGTTAGAACCGTAATTTATGATATTATTTTGTATTTTTAGCTTGAACGCCTTAATCAAACTTCAAAGTTATTATAACATTATATCGGTTGTGCTTTCATTTGAAGCTTAGTTCTACCTGAAACAAAAATGTTAAATCGACATGTACTAAGCACTACTAAGAAACTACATAAGACAAATTACTTGAGTGTTTTAAAAAAAATACCAGCATTATATCCTTCTCATAATATATTAGCTATTTGATACATGAGCAATTAATTTATTTGTAGATAATCTTTTTTATTAATTTTAAAGTAATTCAAACCTGTCAAAAATTCCAAATGTATTTTTATTGTTACTAATAAATATAAATTTTCGTGCTCTAAAAAAAAGTTTTACAAATTTGCTTATAACCAGTTCACTTAAAATAACATATTTTCAAATGGTCAGTATATTATTTTCATTGAAAAAGTAGAGCACTTCCACCTTAATCGATGGCGCAGTCAAATGTCTCAATTCTTTAAATGCACACTTTGTAAATTGGCTTTTCAATTGATTGGTGGATTTTTATCTACTGACAATAATATTTGTGATGTTTTCAGAAAGCGTTCAGGTATCAAATTGTTTTTTCTTATGACGTATCCATGCCATATCCGAAAAGACAGTTTAAATCACAGACTGTTTCATAATGAAATACACGTTTATTGAATAATTTTATTAATCAAACTAACCTTAATCCTGCAAACTACCCTATAAATTCATTACACATTACATCAGGCAATAGATCTTTCTGGTGATAAGTTTTCTGCGTACAATTTCATATGAACCGTTTTTTTATATGTTAAGCGATTTCATTTACAGCACCCCTAAATATTTTTTTTTGTCTATTTAAACGATTTTTTTTATTCTCTAATAATGCAGTTGTACCAAGTGAATGTCAATTCAATCATTGAATGGTTTATTCTTGTAAAAACGTTTTTACAAATATCGTTTGATTATTTTTTAATATTGGTCAAGCTGTATTATTACGGTGTGCCACGGAAGGCCGGGACTAAAATTGAATCCAGGAAATCAATCAGTGAGGCGGAACAGTTACGCATACCCAACTAGCAAAAGGTATGCTAACATTCAATGGATATAAAATGAAAACGTTTCCAAGTAAAAGTAACGCTTTTGTATGATATAATTGGTAATTTCCTATTTTAAATAGCCATAGCTAGATGTGAATGGCACATTATTAATGAGATTTGATAAAGGATCCATAAACCTTATACTAGTTTTGTTATCACATTTTTTTTATAATAATTGACTATTTGAAATGAAGAAAGGTATATGAGTTTATCCTTAATATAAATAATTGTAAGTTACAATCGATGAATTATTGTAATAGTGGTATGAAACCAATGAATCACTCACAAAACGCTATAAGAAACTGGCCAAGCTAAAGTATATTCGTCAACTTTAAAACTACATTTTAAATTAATCCCAATACGCATTGCACACTTTTGTTTATTAAAGATCCATAATCAATAATACCAAGAAGTCTTCCTAATAACTGTATTTCCCAGCCAAAACCTTCTGCTTATGCAACCATTAGTAAGATAATTAAGAGTTAGTCTGTACCCACCCTACAAAAACTACTATAAACAAAAATAGTCAGGAAACTGAGAGAACGCTTCGTAAGTTTTACAAAGAACACAAATATAAGCAGGAAACAACATTTTTTCAATTGTATCACTATTTTAGACACTAGGGTTGATATTAAAATAATATTTAATTTATGCGCCAGAAACTTATAAAATTAGTCCAATTCATTTCATTATTTTAATAAAAGGAATTAATATATTTTATTAAAAATAGAAAGCAGTATGAATTGTGGAGCGAAGAAAACATTTTCTCTTTATTTTTTGTTTTATCTCCACGTTCAATTTTATATAATATAGTAGCTTTTCACATATTTTCATATAAGGTCATATATCATCATTTTTTACACGCAAAACTATGCGTAATACAATAAATAATAAAAAGTATAAATGTGGTAAACTATTGTTAAACTCTTCTATAATCAAACCTAGCAGTAAAAAAAAATTTCTATACTTAAATCCGTCTGGAATCTAGAAGTTTGCTCGTCTTTGAAAGTTAGTTCCCTAGTGAGATTATCGTCTGTATCGATAGTTCAAAAAGCGTGAGAGAGATGGCGCACAAATAAAACTTTAATAACGTTAACATTAATCCATTTACTTGCCTTAAATATAAAAATTGAGAATCAAGTTTCATGATTGTGTAATTTCTACTATTTCTTGGTAAGGTTATAAAAGATTATATCATATAGGCAAAAACTGACAATAAAATTGAATTACTAAGTTTTTGATTGTTTAGGAAATCGATAATTTTAAGTTCTAATTTTCTGCATACGGTTTTTTAAAAATTTCGCTTAATAATTTTTTATAAAAAAATGATGTCAATATTTTACACTTCCACACTGTTTTTTAAATTTATTTAAAGAAAAATCGAAATACTTATGTTTTAAATTGAAATATTTGTTACTCGCGTTTAATTGTATATTAATAAAAAGACATTAAATATAGTCAATTTAGTTAAAACTTTTTGTAAATATACTACTTTTTTACATCAATAATAACCAAAAATATCGTTAAAATCATCTAGTGAATTATAATTGTATTTAATATTGTTCTGTTATTTATAAAACATAAACCTTGTGCCTCAAAACCAAATTTGAGTCATAATGAATAAAATATTTAATGCCAAATTTTTTACTGTGCAAAGTTCTTTAAATTACGGTGTTTGGATTGGTTCAAGAATATTCTATGAAAACAAATACGAACAATACTTACAAAACATACTGATATTATCACACCTTTAAACTTTCAAATAATCAGCAACAATTTTTACCACACTCAACATCTCACGACTTCACCATAAAAATGAGCATCACTACCATATAGATAAAACACCAAAAGCAATGCCATTAAGAAGAGGATGAGAGGCTTAGCGTCAGTACTTCATAAAGAATTATAAGATAACATAAATAGCATACCATACCATTTGCAGGTGAAAGATTATAATCAAAAAGAAGTATATTCTTGAACTAGAAACCAAACCTGATTACACTATGGCAACATCTAAGAATTAAAACAATCGTATATTTTCTAATAAACAACAAAGTTAACAGACGTGTGTATTTGCTTTATTTTATTTTTTGTACTTCACTGTCAAGTGATTTGACTATTGTAAGCTTTATCAAACGGAAGGAAACGAAACGATAAATCATGACGCACCGCTGCAGGAATAGTTTGAAGCAGGTCGTTATCAACCGCCAGCAGATTTCGGCTCATCCCACTTCCACCCCGACAACCCACTTCCCTTCCAACTCCCACCCACCCTCGCTTCTTCCGTACATCTCACCCTACCCCACCTATCATGCCGCTTAATTAATAATTAAGCTCACTTTCCTATAAGGCTCGATGAAACTTTATATGAAATAAGTTTTGAATTGCGCTATCTATCGCTTACGATAAACTTGCTCGAAATATATAAAACATTGTTTTATCAGCAACTATTCAGTTGGGAATCAATCATTATCACACTAGACTTTTGATACTTTCTTGAAAACTTTACAATACGCAAAATACATATTTTTTTACCATGTCCACTGCCAATGTGGAGCAAATGGGCTCTTAATGGAGGTATCTCAACAGAAGTTTTTCTTCAAAAACTGATTGTTACTCAGTTACTAAACCTGTCTTTTTCGTAGATAGTAGGGAGAGAAGGAGAGCGATAGGACAGGACTAGTGGTTACCTAATCGCGCTCGATACGCCCCGTTTTTTGAATCTGATGGGTGGGTGAGAATTTTAAACATCACAAAAATCCATGTCTACGAACAAAAATCCATAAATCGATATCAAAATCAATTTATGAAACAGTCCGTAACGGGATTTGACCTCGAGACATCCGTAACAGAAGCCAAGGCACCGACACGACAAATAACGTAATATTACGCAATATTACATCATTCAAAACGATGCATGTATTTTTAGCACAAGCACCAAATAAATTTTTTTCATAATATAATTATTATATAAATGTAGCTTATTATTCTATTTAACAGTCTTTATTGTGGTTGACTTTGATGTAAAAAAGGATAAAGTATTTTTTTTAATAAATGAGATATTTATTGTCTGCCTACATAAAAATATTTTTAATGAATCTTTTTAATTTGCGTTTTGTTTAAATATTATTATTTTTGGTGTAGAATAAAACAATAACTATGAGACGCAGTTGATATTTGATTCAGAATAAACGGTCACCCAATCTCAAGAAGTTTTAGACTTTGATGGTGGATACTATAGAAGAAAGTATACAAAATATACCGTCATTAAATTCTGACATTTTAGAACTTCTGATGTTTCTCATACTAAAATTTCATGATGTTTTTATTGTTTGTATTTAATATAAGCGCGATTTTTAACCGAGGAAATACAGTAATTGTTTCATAACCGTTATTCTCAACTTCCTCTAATGTTTTACTATGTTTTTTAAAATTAATCTCTTGATAAGTTGAATAATAATTTCAATTGAAGAATTCTTATAATTTAATTGATGTTTTATTCATTTAATAAAACAATACTTTAATGAAACGATTGCTACAAGGTTTTTGTTAAAACCAAATATCATTATTTATCACTTTAAAGGTGTTAACTGTCAATTCTTGGTGGAAAGGCATTTTCAAAATAAAACACAATTTGTTTGTACTGCTTCCACATTTTATAATGATCAGGACCAGTTTCACTCATCAAGAGCATCATCAATTGAAATCATCAGTAGAAACAAATTGTGTTTTATTTTTTAAAAAATCACACATAGTGTTTAGATTGACTCCTTCAATTTATTTTGTGAATCATGAATCAAACATTAATTCGATAACATTTTTTTCTAACCATCTATTAATAAAGTTAGTTTGATAAATTTTAAAACTAATAATAATGTTGTGAAAGCTTTTTTCAGAAATTGATCCTTTCTTACATGATTTGAATTATGTATTCTTTGATAATGTGAATAATGCTGTATCAATAATATCTCAATGGAAAGAAAGAATTATATTATTAACTTAGTAAACTTCGTTATCATAATAAGTCTGAAATCTTTGAAACTGGATCACAATTCCAAAAGAAGCTTCGAATTTCGTAATATAATATATTATTATACTCGGAACGAATTCCTGCCTTAGTCCAAAACTAATTACAAAGTTATAGGTTTCCTCGTCCGGCAAAATAAAGTGTTTGGCCTATTACAACATTGGGCAATCTTATCTTCACAAATAAGCGTTTGAGAAATTTCCGACGGGAGAAACATCACAAAATAAAATAGCGCAACCATAACGTAACTTAAACATCAAAGGGTCTTGCCACAAGATGCTTTGATGAGATTTTACTATTAAGCAAATGAAACCCTACACTAGACGTCACAGAGTAATAAATCATATTTATAGTAAAAAATAGTAAATGTAATATGCATTGTATCGCCCTTTTACCTTATAAGTTTGATATCTTTACTTAAAATGAATGCAGCGTATGTAAATTGACGACCCAATTTTTGAGAGAATGGCATTCAGCGCACGAATGGACTCGAACTGACAGACAGTAAACAGTGTCTAACGTTTATATAGAAGATACAAATACAACAAATACTATTTACGAGATAAAATATTATAAGTCTAGGATCCACACTGATACCTGAGTTAACATTTCGAGAATCGCCTTAATGCTTAATTTGTAAACAACGCATTAACAGAATGGCGAATTGCCGCTTTCCAACTAATATTATAATGACCAGTGATTTTACAATTATAATAGCATTGTGGGTTTCGACAGGATGCAATTCGGCGAGAGGATAAATATATACAATCATTACACATTTAGTGGCATCTGTTAGGTGATTCAAAGTATAGGATACAGCAACGGGGAGTTTGGAAGATTTAGCTGCTCGTTCATAATTGGCAAGGAATTTAACTGGGCTTTATTGACTTCCAAAATTTCTTGATAAAATAATTTATGATCCCCATGTTTTGATGCAACAATTTAACACCATCGTCCGCATTCCACTTATGGTTCTCCAATAGCAAGTGATTTGCGAATGTCGAAGTATCTTTTTTTAATCTAAAGGCAGATAAATGCTGCATTTATCCTTTTATATATGTATATGTATACATATATATATATATATATATATAATAGGGGTACCCCATGGTGTGAGAAATACAAGGTGAGCTGCATAAAAGGTGACAGTCGCCATTTTTGTATTTGTTGACGTCACTACGTGCTTATCCATTTACAATGTACTATGTTTACAACGGTGTTTTGGTGACAATACAAATTTTATTCATCAAAGTGACGTCACATATAATACAAAAACAACGATCCAGCTCACATTGTACTTCTTACACTATGGGGGTACCCGAAATTAATGTCGTTTATTGCGTCATCCATTTTCAACAGTCAGTTGCTCTCCAACCGCACTACCTGTCAGTCGTGTATTGTGTTAACATTATACCCAAACTTACTAGGAGTGGATTTTAGTTCATAAAACTCCATAACCCAATTTGAAATAAATCAATTTGAACCGAGTGAAGAATTCGTATGAAATTTGATGCTTTATCATTTTTTGAAGAAAGAGACAGAAACAGTTGCCGCTAAAAACATTTGTGTGGGAGACTTCGATCTGAAAAATAACCCTAGATGTGGAAGACCCACTGAAATGGATGACGCCATACTGGCTGCTGAAATTGAAAACAATCCAACTCATTCTATCGAAAAATTTTCGAAAACACTCAGATATTCATGGTCTAGCGTTCAACGGAGTGTTAAAAAAATCGACAAAGTGTGGAGGCAGGGTAGATGGATACCGCATGAGCTAAGGGAAGAGAACCTCGGTGACAGGAAAAGCTGTTACAAATGCAATCAAAAACACTTTTTTAAATGATTTAATCACTTCTGACGACAAATGGATGTTGTATCCTACAAAACAACGTAAAGGACAATCAAATTTGGATTATTGAGATTTTGTACACTTCCATGTATTTTGTCACTAACGACCCGGGTTTCGCCTTTCGGCATCTTCAGTCAGTTCGAGTCCATTCGTGAGCTCGAATGCCTGAAGATGCCGAAAGGCGAAACCCGGGTCGTTAGTGACAAAATACATGGAAGTGTACAAAATCTCAATAATCCAAATTTGATATTGAAATTCCATCAAGCACCCTCAGTCGATGTCTTAAATTATATAAAGTAAAGGACAATGTTTATCTTAAGTCCAAGAAGCAATACTCACTCCTAAGACTGGTCTAACAGCAAAAAAGATTCTTTTGTGTGTTTGGTGGGATTCCATGGGGAAAAATTAAATAGTCTCGGATGGAAAATTGTTAGACATCCAACATACTCTCCGGACATTGCTCTTTCTGACTACCACATGTTTCGTTCAATGCAACATTTCTTAGAAGTAAAAAATTACGCTTACTATGACGATGTGAGAAAATGAATATTTTTAATCAAAGCCCATTACATTTTTTGAAAAAAGCATTAAAAGCTTGCCAGAAAGATGGAAGAAGGTCATAGAAAATAAAGGAAAATATATATAGTAATTAAACTTTTAAAATAAAGAAAATACGAATATTTAAATTTTTCATTTTTAAAACTACATTAATTTCGGGTATACCCAATATTATATAATTCTTTATATTAAATTCTTATATCTTTGATATAAATGTTTTGGCTCCAAATTTAAATTTTATGAAATAGACAACAAACAAAAACAAAAGATAAGCAATTTTCATTTGGATGCAGTATCAAAGTGATTAAGCAATAACGGTTGTCAATTGATGCACAAAAGTATTTAAATAGTAAATTCATTGGTATTTTAACATGATTGAAGAATTATTATTAGAAAGTATTTAGTGTGGTGTTTTTCTTAAGACCAAACAAATAATAAAAAGTTTTTTCGTTTTAGAAATTTCGCATGTCTTTGCAACTATGGTGCTTTCTTCAAAGTGTTAACTTTCCACGATTTTTTGAGGAGAAAAAAATGGCTGTGTTACTTTCGCAGTGCTCACCTTTACCTTAACCACAATTTTTTTTATAGGATTCTGTGTGTACTAATGAATATGATACAATCTTTTCTTATGTTTAAAACGTACATAAATGACGATTGAAGTGTGATACCATTTTTTTCAAATATATGCTCTAAATTACATAAACTCCTCATTAAGCATATCAACAAAAGCTGTTTAACAAGAGCTGGTCATTATTGAGTCGCTTATATCTCGTTTTCAGAGAGAGAATGGAAAGAAAAATGTGAACTGGGAAAAGACTAAGCTTATCGCTCTCACTGCGCCATGTTTTGAGAATTTCATAGGGCATCCATGTCTTTGAACACAAATCAATAAATGGATTTAAAATCAGTTCATGAAATTGTCGTTCTTGGTGATTAAGCCTGCTGCCTCTGTGGTCTATACTGGACTAGTGGTAAGAGCTTTTCGAGCAATCGGATAGCTCTGGGTTCAACTCCCAGCCAATTCAAAATCAAATCTTTGACATGGTTGATCTCGAGTAACTTTTTATTCATGAAAATTTATTTTGATTATATTTTTATTTTAATCAAAAATGTATTATTTTAGACGTTATGGACATTGCAACCGAGGATGACGAACGCCCAAATGCGTCGTTGACCATAAGTCTACAAGACGGAAGATACCAAAATACTATTGTAAATAGTTAACTTTGAATTCAGTGGTAAATAAATTATAATAATGTCTTTTGCAAAATTCTCGATGTGTATGTTATTTAAGGAAACAGTAAGAAACTTTACACCTCATCACCGTCAAATAGGGCTGTTAGATTTTAATTAAATCTTAATTGCACTTTGTGAATACAGTACAAACGCTTTATAAATTAGGTGGTATTGAGTATAAATATTGATGGAAGTAGGTTTTTAAATATTTTTTACATTTTATAAAAACAAATTGTCAGATATGTAGTAATAAAACTTTTCTCATAAATATTTTAAAAGTATTTAAAATTTGCTTCAAGAGTACACCACAAGTGATTTTGTTAATTTTTAATTTTATTTTTTCAATATGTATCTAATTATATAGGTTTATTTTTTTGTATCTACTAATTACCGTAGCTAATTAGTATAGTATATTATAGTAGTATTTAATGGTATTATTTTTACAAATTTAATGATATGAAAATAAAAACGTCATGTTTATGCTACAAACTTATTAATACTAATTATTTTGTACAGGATTAACCCTTAAAACTACCTTATAGCTAAATGCGTATCATTGATTGAAAAAATATATATCATCTTCATATAGGAGAAAGTGACTAAGAACAAAATAAAAAATATTCAACAGAACTGCTCAAAAAATTTTAATCAATCTTAAACCCTATTTTCTATTCATATTTGTGATTAAGTAAATTTAGTTTATTGATATATTTTTGGGTACATGTATGTTATAACATGTTGGACATTTTTTCAAGACGTCTACTATGTTATAAGCCGTCAAATAGTTAGTCGCTTAATTATCGTAAAAAATGTACTTGGTCACTTTCTTTTGTATGATTTTTAAATTTTGGATGTATTATAGTTACTTAAATATACTCCCCTGAAATCTTTTTAAACGACAATATTTTCTGATGAACGAAAAAAATCAACCACAGTCAATTTCATACGTCACGAAATCCTTTTTTTATAGAGAAGTTTCCTTCTTTAAATTAGCGCAAATTCCTTTGCGTCGTCAAAAGAAACCTTGGCTTAAAGCGACTGCCTCCACATAAATGTCAGCGCGCGAGGACGCTGCGCGGGCTTAAGCGAGCAACTTTAAAAAGTAAAAACCGTCAAGCGATTAAAGAAAGGTAGTAGTTATCCTTGCAGGGGTCTGTTAACGAGGTCCACGCGACGTGAAGTCCCAAAGGGGCACCCCCTGGGTCGACTTACTAAGTTTGAGTTCTGACTTCTCACACCAGTGGCTCTCAAAGATATTTAGATTATCTTAAATTTTAATACTAAATTCTACGAACGTTTACGCCGATAACTATTTTGTAATTCTGATATGTTTTTAGAAAACCTATTTCTTCGTTAGCAAAAGTTTGACTTTCAAAATCTGTATACTAAGATAAATTGCGTAGATTTGTTTTTAATTGTACATATCCATAATCAGAGTAGGTATAAGTCGAAAAAGATTAATTTACAGGAGGCCAAAAACTGTGAAAAAAGGTTATGTGCGCACGCAAATAAAATATTTAAATTAAGTGAGAATATAAATCGTGTAAGTAAAATAATTTAAACAACAAAAGGATCGTGTTGTTGATATTCTGCTACTGAACATGTAAGTACATTTTGTTTATTCATAAACATATCACAATTTTCTCAGACATGGGTAAGTTTTAAAAGCCAATTAAAAAAATATTTTTGTAGCCGATTCACACCTATATGACCTATAACACTCATTATACCATAGAAGCTTTATTATATGTATTTGGAGTGTTGCTATTACCATGCTTAATTTTTTTAAGTCGGCTGATCATAAATTTATATATAACATATCAATAACTGATAAAAATGCTAGCGATTTGCAAAACCGTTACTGATTACTAGTTGAAATTGGAGGTATTAGTACCAAAACAATGTGTTATCTAATTTCAATGAAATTTCAATAAAAAAATCGTACCATAGAAGCGTAGTTATTCAATTTCTCATAACTTTAAAATGAAAAGTAATCTCTGTCGCGATATTTACCGTGCAGCTTTTTAAGTTTGACAAATATTGACGATGAAATTCCTGACCCCTGGAAAATGTTTGCTAACGTAATGAGGCCATAGCATTGCATCGCGGATAAATTCTGCGCAGACTTCACTTTTATGCATCCTTAATTACAGAAATTCAACTGAGGCAGGCATCTAGGGCAAATATAACCTTAAGACAAATATTTTCCTGCTATTTAAAATGGTTCTGCCGCATTTCCAGAGCGTCAGACTATTTTTTCCGCTCCGAGAATTTTAAATTGAAAATATGTTTTTCCCTCAGACTATTTCAAAGCTTAGCGCATGAATTTTAATTTTGAGAATTAGGAGGTAATAAATCACTTTTTTATTTTTGTTAAATTTTATATAAAAGCTGAAATAAAAATTGAATTAACAAATTTGCTTATACCCAATTATTTTAAACTTATACTTGTATTGTATATGGGCTTTTTTCGACTAAAATAACATGCGTAAGGACGATATACATATCAATTATATAACATCATTATTTTGGAAATGCTAGTTCAATCAAAAAACGGCATGTGTAATAAAAGTGGAAAGTATTAATTAATACTTCTTATGGCAGTGATACTCAAACGTTGTGATCGTTATATCTACTTATTGTTCATAATTTAATGATCTGTAAAACTTTCAGAAAATATGTCACCAATTTTTGAGGATTATAGAAAATGAATATGTACTTTTAAATAAAATAGAAATTATTTTACACATTTATCAAAGCCATGTTCCTCTATTTCCACGAATTATTGATTTCTGTTGGGTCTAGGGCATCCAATCCCGGACCCTTTTTCTGATCCCGGGATTTCGGAATTGACTTTTTTCAATCCCGGGATCCAGGGATTGAACAAAAGTCAGGTTTTCCTGTTTGAAATTGTAGATAATAATTTTGATTATGAACACGGCGTGCAAGGTAATGAATTCATTTTTCAGAAGAAACAAATTTAAAGCACACTACATTTATTATTACAATATATGTGAATCGAAAATAGTTACCCGGCCGCTGGAAACGTATAGTTCATCGGATAATAATTTGCATTTTGATATTAATTATTCTTTACTATTTTAAGGCGAATCCCGAAATCCCGGTATTGGTATTAAGTCAATCCCGGGATTACGGGATTGACTAATTGCTCGGGAATTCAGGATCCCAGGTTTGGAAACCCTAGTCGGGTCCCATTTCCAAGTGGTTACGCTTTAAGGATTCTACCCTGATCGGTTCCATGGTCAAGCATTGAAGTCCCTGAATGGACACTTTTATACTTTTTAGACATTTATCAAAAAAAAACTGTAAAAAGGTCATAGAGAAAACAATTTTCTGACGTCTAGTCGAATTAAAACACCATCTTTCTACTCTTGTCTCAGAAAATGGAGGTTAACCAGTTCTCTTCAAATGCATCGTTCTGAAATGATCCATTTGTGTTTGATATGGTCAGCATCGGGAATGGATACGTTTAAAAAAAAACCGATTCTGAACTTATGAAAAATATCAATATTACTTTACTTATGTGAATAAATCAATCATTGACCGATCAATCGTCATATATAATATGTGTATATTAGTTTTGAAAAGCTTAAATTCACACTGAAACACTTGTATCTGTGGGTAGCACAAAATCTTGTTTGAAAATACCTCCATGGGGAAAAGAGTGTATTAAAACGGGAAAAGTCATTTAATCTGAGATTAGCTTTTTACGGCCAATCATTCCAAAGAAAGGGAGGCCGAATATAAAAGTATGTATAAAAACAACCATCAATCAAAAATGTGATATCGTGCTTTAAAATATTGTTTATACACGATGCAAAAAATTAAACTATCGAGATAGCCAATATTTTAGGTAACTGGAAAAAAAAAATTCTTATCTTATTATTTTATATCATGTTTTAATTGTGTTTGTCAATTGTTATAAAACTGAACTCAAGGAAATTGATAGATCAAGTCTACTAAAGGACATGCTTCTCAAAACTTAAGTTCAATTAAATTTCATATCATACGAAATTATAGAAGATGTACAATTCTTTGATATTCATAATAATGTCATCAAGTTAGAAATTCTAGTTTTGATTAAAGTTTTATTGAATGTGTGTCAATTACAAGTACATTTACAAACTTTAACAAAAAATGAGAAATTAATGCACATGAATCTAGTTATAAGATAAATATTTTTAATTATTTTTGCAAGTTTTTTAAGACAAATATTCCATTACACCTGTAAGAATTATTCCTTTGAGCACAAATTCTTAAATGAATTAATGGAAGAGTCTAATCTGGTTATTCGACATTCAACCGTGAGGCGTTAAAATATAATTCTCTTCAATTTAAATCACAAAATAATACATTATATATACAAGCGTAGGCATGTTACCAGTTATTTATTTCAAAATATGTATACAGAAAGTTAGTATAAAACATTATTATTTAGGTAAACTAGAGTGAAGAAAAAGAAATGGCGAGTGATGTAAAAAAATGAACTGTACAAAATTTTATTCTGTTGGCCAGAGAAATGGATTTCACTTGTGCTGCATTTCTAAAGGAATCTCCGCTGTCGAGGAGGACTCTAAAGGATTTACGTATTTTTATTTTACTTTTCAATTACTTCAATTTATTCAATACAATATTTCTATGCACTATCATATTCCACAGTGGATCTCTGCCCAAATAATGCGATATTGTCTACGATGCTATACCTATTTTTCGATTTCGTAATGTTATCATAAAGTCAAGTTACATTCCAAAACATTGTTTTTCTACGGCATATCAGATTAAATTTAATATAATACGTAACACTTAATCAATTTAAATGTAAATCCGACCCGTTTTACCATATTTTTAAGTGAATTTTATCGCTTCGTTAACTTCAAAAGATTCGGCGTTGATAAAACCTTAATCTTTTTATATCTGTTTACTTTTAAAAAAATGGCGTAAATAATTATTTACAATTTCATTGTGTTTCAAACCCTTGGCCGTACGACTGAATAACCACTAAATTTTTATAGGTATTTAGTTTATCAAGAAGTATTACATATGAAATATAATTTATACTTTTTTTAAAACAAAAATATTTTGCTATTTTCTTTGAAAATAATAGCAAATCAATCATATATCTAGATTGTTATCACGCGACAACAGTGATCGACTTATTCGCATTTTAATTTTTAAAATGAAAATAAAATAAATAATTAAAATTTATTTACGGGGTTCTGCTCAGAAGTAAACTTATTCAACTATACAACGCTAAGCCTATTTTCCCTTCCCGGTTTTTGGCCGTTGGAAATGGCATGCATAAGGCAAACGTAGCGTAGATTGGGCCACTCGATTGTATGTACAACTGACTGATTTATGTTTACTTGAATTATACACAAGAAGCCAGGTTGTGTGTTTTGTAACACAATGAACTTGGCGATAACAATTGCTACAAATAAGCCCTGGCGATGTCTACGCTACATTGACTTTTTAAAGTCTATACATCGTAACTATGTATAATTTTAAAAAGAATATAGCTTTCATTACGTTACAAAGCTTATCTGGCTTCATTTCGGTATTTAAATATGTACGGAAAAAACAGTAAGTAGTGAAAAGTTTTAGTAGTTCACCTTTGGTAAAATTAACTAACCTCAATTTGACAGAATTTTTCTCTAAAAAAATTTAGGTTTTCAATTTGTTCTAAAGGAATTAATTTAAGACATCCACTGAGGGTGCTTGATGGAATTTCAATATCAAATTTGAATTGTTGAGATTTTGTACATTTCCATGTATTCTGTCACTAACACGGTCGTTAGTGACAAAATACATGGAAGTGTACAAAATCTCAACAATTCAAATTTAATAAAAAAAGTGCCATTTATCTATACACCGGAAATTCAAAGCAATAACATTAATAGTAATTAATACTTTATTCGAATGAATATAATAATATAAGTGTAACAAACTAGAAGTTGGATTCTAACCATTTCTATGTCGTAATTGTGATCAATTATTATGAGTAAATAACAATTTGTCGGCGTCCGTGGCGCAGTTGGTTTCGTCGCTGGCTACGGTTACGGATGTCTCGGGTTCAATTCCCGGTGCGGACGGTTTTCATAGATTGATCTTTCAATCGATTTATGGATTTCTGTTCGTAGTCTGAGTCCTCCCTCCCACGAATCCCATCCTCACGGGGCGTAACGAGAGCGATTAGCTAACCACTAGTCCTGTCATAGCCCTATCCTTCTATCCCTACTCTCTTCGAAAAATAAAAGAGAGGTTGAGCAACTGAGTGACAAGCAGTTCTCGTAGAAAAAAAATCTTTCAAGATACCTCCATTAGGAGACCATATGCTTCACATTGGGAGCGGACATGGAAAAAAAATAATAACAATATAAGCAAAACGATTGACTTCCTTCAATGGTGATTCCCTTGCACATACAAAAATATAATTTGTATTGTTATTGTTTGCGTCTTCCTCTCTACCCAAGCCCAGTTTTAAGAAAACCTTACTCTAAATTTCTGTATATAAAATAACTAAGGAATAAGAATCAATTGGCTGTATTAATGTTTGAAATTCTACGATAAAGTTAGTCTAAATATGTAAAACACGTCACACTTAGTTAGACAACCTTTGTAATATTCAATTTTAATTTTATATTATTAAGTATTATAATGATTTCACGAGAATTAATTATACCTTATTATGCTACATTACTCTCGTAAATAGGCTTCACCTTTACAGTAGCTTTCTGTGTTCATCTTCTTTTTAATTATTATAAAATATTTACTAAATATAGAAAATAAACTACCTATCGTCCATTTTCATATTGCACCAACCGTGATATTCAAATACACTGAAACGTTATAAAATAGAATCACTATTAAAATAAATACATCAAACATAATTTATTTGACATAAAAAATTACCGAAATGCTTTTTTCTCACGCCGTTGCGTGTAAAAAGCATACTTACATAAGCTGTATTATGTCCATACAATACGATTAGACTTTAATCAAATACTTTAATATGAGGCCAATGCATGCAATGCAATGATGTACACTTGAGAATTTATTATATTAAAAATAAGTGATTTTTAATTATAAATAAGACCTCCCTAAATCTTTTATTTTTTTTATATTCAAAATTGAAAAACCATTTTAAGTCAAATTTTCGTCAATACGATATGGTCGATGTTCTGGAAGAAAACACTATCTCAAAAATACTTGTGTTGAGTAATTGGACATTGAAGTTTGTCAAATGTTTGAAATGTCGTACCTTTTTCACTTTGTTCATTTGTACAAAACTGTTTTTAAGTAAAATTATAATTTATAAAAATAAGTGTGTTATTTCATATGGTAAAGTTTGAAATAAGGAACATTTTGGTATGACTAACTCAATATGCCATTTTTAGTTTTAGCGTTTTCTTCCAGAACAACGACGATATATTCTTTTATATTTATTTTTAAAATAAAAAAACCGCTATTTTACTGGAATCTATTATGTAACATTAATCGGCGTTCCTCGAAGATGGGTATAGTTCAACAATTTTTAACCATTACCAATTATTTGAATCATATGGTTCCCTTGTGGAGCATATTTTAACGAGAACTATTGCTATTCAGTCGCTTAGCCTCTATTTATCGGATAGGGTAAAGATAAGGATGATCTAGGAAGAAATTAGTATAAGTAAGTAACCAATGACTCTCTCTACTTTCTCTACCGTTTTTGTAAAAGGATTATTTTGTGGTAATCCTATTTTTTATTTTCAAGATATCGACTGACTAATTGCAAGAAAATAAAACATACAATTGAATTTAAAACATCCCAACATGGTGAGAGAAAGTAAGTGTCTGGTACGTTACTTAAGGGTTCACGGTATCAAGCAGGGCAAAGGAATAAGAGTTTCCAGGATTGAGCCAACCCTACCCCTTTTTAATTAATTAAATTGTTGCCTGTATATTATACATATATGTATTGGGATTAACTTTTCATTTCAAAATATACCGTCACCCTGGTTCATCAATACTTACGTTACGACTGTAGATACTGTGTATACGACACTAATATTTAAAATACAGCATATGCGTTGCCGGACTTTACTGTAATCACGATTGTATGACTGGCTGAATGAAAAAAAGTCGGCATTTCTTAAATTGTCAAATTCGAGGTACTAAACAATCAAGTCCACATCCCTGGCAATACGTAACAGTCATTTTTATAAATGTTGTAAAACACAATATAGAACGCTTGGGTGTTATTTATAATAAAACCATACTAAATAATGTAGTAAACTTTCGTAATTACGACGGCAGTATAAAGCAATACTAAAGCCTACGTTCTCTTGCTAGACGTATATTAAAAGATACTCAGAATGAAGCAATCCTACCCCTATTAATTCCCAATCCCCCGCGTCAATTACATGAGCTTATAACCGTAATCGATATAAAACAAATTTGCGAGAAATATTTGAAGAGAACTTCTATTCGTTGATATTTACGTGAAAAATTCAGTGTATTCAAAAAATCTTAACCATAATTATAACGCAAAAATGATAATTAATAACTTGGTTATGTTTTTTTGTAATTTCAGCTAATAAGTTATGTACAAAATAATAAAGTTTAAAATAAAGTATAGCAATGCTCAAGTTATGATAAGGAGTTTATTGATTTCTGCTCGAAAACATGGATTTTTTTGATGTATAAAGTTCCAGATTAGCATACTCACTACTTCATTTTTAGCCTCATCTTTCTATACCTAATCTATTCGAAAAGGAAAAACAAGTGAATAACAAGCAGTTTTCATATTAAAATAGAACAAACTTTATTGCGATCCATTAGGAGATCATATGCTCCACATTGGGATCGGATATATTAAAAAAAAAAGTAAGTGAACCAGTGAGCTGAAATTCTTTATGAGATATAAATAGAAAGAATTTCATAAGTAGGAATAGATTTTAGCTAATTTTTCAACATCTATAGAGCGTATGACCATATTAAACAAAGGACTTAATTTGAATTAAGTGTGGTAAATCAATTGAGATATACTTAATTACCCCTTTAACTATATTTTTTACCATGTTTACTAACGAATATTGAGCGTATGGACTTCTAATGGAACTTAACAGAAGCAGTCCTACGACAATCGCTTTTTATTCAGTCGCTCAAACTCTCTTTTTTTCGGAGAGAATAAAGTCAATCCTAGATGGGGCTAGGACAGAACGTAAAGTGAACTGATGCGTGTTGGAGGGAATGAAGACTAGCATCCATGCGCTCGACTATAAATAGACTGAAAAAAACCATTTATGAATGAATTCAAACCCATGGGCACCTCAACTGAAGACCACGGCGCTAACTAGTCTATTACTGGCCAACTATTTACATTTTATATTTCTATTTCGACTATATTTCTCATCGTTAACTGGATGCAGGACTTAAATTTATTATTGATAGTATTTGATGATGATCTACAAAACTAGTGGTAAAATTATTGTATGGTTATTGTTTGGCGAGTGCTAAATAAAAAGGCCTAAAGCTTCATATTGTGGATGGACATGATTTTAAAGAATTGTTGCAATTGAAAATCAAAGTCTAATGATTTCTGACGCCTCCGAACCCACATACAAAACTCATGCACAGATATTAATTATTAGATTTTTAACTAGGTACTTGATTCACTCTGGATATGCCTAGGCTAATAATTTACCTAAAAACAATCTTATGAAACACAAAACTATTTATAATATTTGAGTTCATTATCAAGAAAATATTAGTTCCTCAGATAATATTCAAACTAGTGTTTAATGAGTTAATGTCTGAACATCAATACTCTCGAGTACATTTTTTAATCTCCTAAAATATTTAACTGTTAGTGCACTCTGTGAGAATTTCCCGGCTTCTTTTTGAAACCTTTTCGGTAAGGTTGTTCACAGTAGCCGAATGTTATACCTACAGAAACCACTTTTGGGTGGTTCAAGGAAGGCTTTGCGTGTCTTTCGATCCGTCTGACGGCAGGAAATAAAAGTTTTAGCTATTTTCGGCATTTCTAATACTATCGCGATCTTGTGTAATACCTATAATAAAAACGAATTCCATTTGAATTTCTCACAAAATCAAAGGATAAAAAACGGTGTTTTTATATTATTTTCCCTATTGGTAGGTTTTTAACAGCCCACGTCGGGAATATAAATGTGTAGCATTCACGCAAATGTATAGAATTTATATTTCTTTTGATATAAATAATATTGTTCAGTCAAATACGTAAAAGTGACAAAGTGATTTTTTCCCCTCCTTGAGGCCCAAATATTCCAATCCTCTGCACTCTTTAAGCTTACTTCCCTGGAGATAAACACAAGCACTACAAGTCTATTAGAAATATTTTCATTTATTATTCGTTCGTAAAACTAATGCAGACAAAATTTACACCAGGTTCAACATCTAAAATCGATGAGGAATTACAAATTCTAAAAACTATAAACTAATCTCAAAAATACCCATGTAAACTGAATTTTATCTATGAATCACATTCATTGTTTCCTATTCACTTTCTTCAATAAACTTAAAATTCGCAATTAAAGCTTTAATATTTTATTATATGTACACATTTTTGGTATTCGATTAGCAATACTTATTGATTGTGTAATGTATTTTTAACACATTACATAATCAATAAGTATTGCTAGTATTCTTTCTTAAATCGACAAATTATTCAAGAAAATTAATTAAAGATCATGATGCAGCATAATCGAAGAAATTTGTATCTCTGCTATTCTACTATATGTAGAATAAGTCTATTATAAAAAAAACCCTTATAGATATATTCACAATTAAAAGATCTTTAAAATACTTTTTCTAAATAACGGACCTTACTGTACTTACGGTAAATTAATATTCATTTATTTTTTATAACAAAGTAACCCAAAGTCTTAATTGATATCTGAAATTTCAAAAAGTGTGTTTTAAAAATTCATAATTCGCCACCAAAATAAACACTCCGGCAAAAGGTTCATTTCGCTTTTCGAATGTTATTGCGTAGGTATAAATCTGGAGCATTCAAAATAAAATACATTATAATGGTCTTTAATAGTCTTGTAAATTCAACAAAGTGGATAAGTGTGAGAATAACATTTTGTGTATTCCCATTGGACCTAACAAGGGTAAATAATTCCTTCCCTTCGCTAAATTTAGGCAAAACACTCTAATAATACCATGAAACATGTTATTATTTACCAACCGACCTGAAGTAATTTTTTGAAATAAAACGTTCCTGATTTATCTGTGAATTTAAATACAACGTACTAGAATAAAAGGTTTTTTAATTAATCTTTACGTTATGTCGTCGTAATTGTTTGCTTACGTTTAAAAATTAGAAAATTAATAATGCTCTTTTTGAAAATTATCATTTGAAGTCAGGTGCGGCTATTCAAAACATTAATAGAACATATCAAAAAATCATAAGTGAATAATTATTTTCCTTCCATATAATTCCTTCGTCTACTTCAATAAAATGATACACCGCTTTAGATTAGGCAATGAATATATCAAAACATTTTGTTTCGTGAGCATTATTTCATTTCGCATATTGTACGAATTATTTCATTTCGCATATTGAAATATTATCAAAATTTATGAAAACATATATCTACCGGCTGAAGGTAACATGTATGAATGACATTACTAGAGTTCATTTATTTTTACTGTTCGATAGTTTTCTAATCATATTTCATTAGTTAACTAACATTGAAAAAAAGGAGTAGAGAAGAGCAATTAACCAATTCCTTTCCTATACTTTTATCTTTACCTTCTCTTTGAATAACGTGCAATTTTCGGAAAACCAACTCATGTTTAGATGCTTCATTAACAACATTGAGAGCAGAGATGTTGTTACAAAAATATGTTGATTGTGTGGTGGTAGACTTAAAAATAAAAAAAATGAAATCTTCCTCGTAAAAATATTTAACATTAATTTCTTAAAACCTTGCATCTTTTCTGTTTAATTGTAATCTCACACGCACGGGAAAACTTTCCGCTTTTCCGCTTATCCTATTTCAGAGATAATACTTACCCCTCACGCCCCTCTCATCATCCCGTACCAATTCATGGAGAAAACTTCCCCCCGTGTTCGGTCAGCTGATTAGCGCGTGCAAAGCGTATTAGGGGTAGCCTCGGGCGATCGACGGGAGACAGCTAGTGAATTGGTTTTTCAGAAAAACCCTACATACCTACTTATATCGTGAAATTTGATTCGGGAAATAGCATGTAAGGAAAATAAAGAGGCTCGTATAAAAACAGACAATCTACGGACATTGAAGCACGGGTTTGTTTAAAGACTGTTGTATGTCCTTTCTTTTTTCTTCGATCCCATAACGTTCACGATAGCTACTTTTTTTTGGTTTATTATAGTAATTGCGTTCAATAAAAAAATGAATTTATTGAAACAGGAAATGTTTCAAGACTAACATAAATACGTTAATATTTAAAATACATTATTAAAAGTATCTTAATAAGGTTACAATAAAAAAGTCTAGTTTCACAGGATTCACGAAACAACACAAGTTCTGACGATGGCGTGATCCCGAAATGGTCTTCTACTATATTTTATAATTCTGGCGGGACAGAATACTTTATTATTTTTGCGTTATTGTAATGAAATTCTACAAAATAAATGCCGATTCGATTAATAATAATACTTTTCTTTACAAAATGTTGTTACTATATTATAATAAATTAAACCAAAGCAATATATTTCAATTATAGAATATTGATAAAACTTATTTACGCGTTCGTCATTACTTCATGGTATATAAACTGATATTTTTACAGTATTATTATATCAACTGTACAGATTAAATTACATAAATTTAATATAAAAGATTGGATATATTTATCATTTCAGATAAATACTTGTTATCTACCCTATTTTGCTTGTAAAAAAAATGATGGCATGCAATAAACAATACAAATGTATTTTAAGTGTAAAACAACGTTATAAAAGTGTGTTTTACCTGCAGCCCTTCCTGCATCAGTGATAAACTTGTTATTCTGAGCTTAGCAATTAGCATGGTCGGACGTCATACAGGTTAGCAGTCAATGATCAGAACGGTAGCCATGGATATTGCCACATCAGCCGATCATGCTACGTCTGCTCACTTTTCTTATAAACAGCAGGTCATAAATCACACAATTTTATGTATTTTTATCCCCTTCAAAGTTGAGTCATGGAGAATTTAAAAAATGAAAGATCACTTCGTGACGACGCCGCATGAAGTATATTCATTTTTTATGTTTAAATAAAATACATGTATGAAACATAGAAAGATTGACTATCTCACCGATAACGTATCTAATAGCGGTAGTTGACTCATATATTTGCATAGTAATAAAATTATTAGTTTTTCCTCTTATTTGATGTTTTCATTGCTATTCCTTGCTTCTGCTTTTGAGAACACATATTATATAAACTGTTTTAAAACAATTGACATGGAAACTCTTATAAATTACCTTTTTTCTACTTCGAATATTTGATTTGATTTGATTCCGAATGTGGATGTGTCTCATATTTAAATGACTTTCATTCCCAAATCAATGAAACTCAATACAAATAACATATGCTCAAAACAATTTCCATAATTTAAAAAAAAAGGTGGGATGCTGGGCACTAATCTACAATGATCCGCCCCCAGGCGTTAATGCTAATAACTTAAGCATCATTTTATTACAAAATTTGTTTTCAATTACACAAATAATTTCTCTGAATGACTGTGGGAAATATATTGTGTATTTTTAAATGTTTTTGGGCGAAAGAGAAATGTTGTGGGCTGTCTGCATAATTCCTAAATAATTTTAGTTTGGGCAGCTTATCCCGTGGAGTTAATAATTTATTGTAGAGGTTTCCAACAAGGACAATTAGTGGGCATTTGGGCTTTCAAACTGAAGTCAATGGCATGAAATTTACACAATTTTCACTGCTTTGAACAACTTTCAGATAAGAGGAGAGAGCTTTCGGCTGAATAATTGACTCCACGAGTGACCACATTAACACATCAATTTTAAGAAGATCATTAGACTATTAAATTAAAAAATATTTCTTTCAATATTATTCTTCGTTAATTGATATTGTCATAATTTTACATAAATAATTTAATATGTTTTTATAGTAATAAGTAATGAAGTTATATCGTTGATTATTATAATGAAAACACGACCATGTATTTGAAGTAAATAAGTTCATAAACCGCATTTTTATCTTTAAGAGGGCTGATTTCGATTAAGGAAATAAACAGTTACAACTATAAATACAGATAGAATTGCATTTTATAATTCGGTTTTCAATAATTCGGCAATATTTTTTTATTAATGCATATTTATTTCAACTTCAAAAAATGCATGATGCGAAAAAAGCAAGTAAAAAAATATTCAATATGTTTGTTATTTCTCATATCAAATAAAAACATAACTCCATTAATTGAATGCCAATTCGATCAAATAATGAAGTATACGATGTTCATAAATGTTTGAATATTTTTAATCGAAAAACCAGCACAGTTTTATTAAACACTAGTGAGTACTCACAGCAATGCCACTCAAAGAACGAAAGTGTTTGTGTTGTAATACTGTTTATTGAAATGCCTTTGGATTACAGGTCTGCACGGGCCGAAAACGCATAAAACTACCCCGTCCGAGAACGACATCTTCAGGCCCAGCCCTGCCCGGCCCGAGGCCGAGGCCCAGATTTATTATTTAATATGGTAATTCATTTATAACTTTCAAACAATATATGTTATTGTTTCCATATTTCCATCGATATTCATAGCAAATGTGAAATAAATTATTTAAGTTATGAAAACTATTGCCTTATAGCTGACTGATGACCCGAACTTACTCCGAAATATTAATCTTAAACATGAATTCCTTACCCGAGTCCGGCCCGAGCCCGAATTTGAAGTGTCTTTACCCACGCGAGCCAAGGCCCGTGCAGACCTCTATTTTGCATATACAATATTTGCAGTTTTTCTTTCTGGTTCAGAGATGTCACTAGTTGTACGTATTTAATTATTTTCTTAGTTTTTTTTGGATTATAGATTTAAATTTTTTTCCTCAGAAACCTTCATGGGTGTGCGCACAACAACTCACCAAAGTTTTATCGAACTCTGATGAATGGTAAAGGAATGCATAGAGGACAAACAAACATTCAAACATTCATTTTTATATATATAGATTGTCATTTGATCAATCAATTAGCTATATTGATATATAATTTAATTACACCCACATACATTAATTCTCTTTCCGTCTCATAATTTCTTTATTAAATGTTTTTACCATATCTGTCAAATTAAGTCAAATTTACCGCAATTTAACGTCATATTTTGCATTTGCAATGATATATGTCATACTAATATGACAAATTAGAGCAATCTATTTTAATGCCAATTATCCATGTATCATTTTGAAGTTTCTCGATGAACTCTGTAATATAACTTTAACTCATGTTGCACGATGATGATTTTACGTGGACAATCAGGTGAGTTAGTTATACAAGATAGTTTAAGAAATTATGAAATGGCCTAGAGCCTTATCAAGCATTAAATAATATGAATTTTAATAAAAATATGTAATTAACTTCGTATACAATACATAGAGTGAAATATAATAAAACGTTATCTCTTGAATTTGAGAGAGTATCGAAGGCTCCATAATTCATATTCAAAGTAAACAGGTAATCCGGCTCGGCTTAAAAAAAACTAAGTTTTTCAAAATAGGCTAAAGTCAATCAAAAACAAAAATAAATTGACACCAGCTGAAATATTGAGTAGGGATAAAATACCGACTTGCTTGCGTATTTAAATATGACTGCAGATAGTTATTTGTTCACGTGTGTTTCGTTGTAACGTTGTAAATAAATGTTTTTTCTACAGATTTTGAACCAAATCAAATGCAAAAGGATTTTTTTTGTCGACTCATTGCAAATATAATTGCATTAAACCTTGTAACAACGAGTTGGGATAATTATTCATTTACTTTAATTTCCGGAAACTGTAATAGCTATTTCACAAAGGAAATAGAGTATTAAATTGATATTTTTGACACATTGCCATATTTCATAGACGGTTTACCCATAAAAATTATAACCTTTTAATAGATCCTTTACTTTTATAATGCAAGATTAAATTTGCATCGTATGTTAAATGTTTAAATTAATCAAATAAATTATTTCTTAACTTACAATATAACTTGTCGTATCAATAAATAATATATTTTTTAAATTTACTCATTTTTGAACATCATCAAATTGCTAGTTAAAATAAGCGTCTGATAAGCTTAAAATTAATAGTATGATATGATGGACATAATTGATTTAATAAAACGGACTTTGTTATTGTATCTATCTAATGAAACGAGATTTGTATCTATCTAAAAAATACGATTGATAACATTTCATTTAAACTTAAATTGTAGTCTAAACAAAATCATTCACATATTTTCATTTGCGTAAATTTCGAATGAATTATTTTACAATTGAGTAGAATCATAATAAATTAAATGAATAAACCACACTAGAGATAGAAGATAGAAGCCTTTACGGATACTATAAAACGTGACTCAATCAATATGAGGAATAATTTCAGGTAGAATTTCAGGTATTGAACTACTATCTGATACGCCTAAAGGTTTTAATGTCAGAATTAAACATATTAATAACAGATTAGATTTCAACTAAATAAAACATCTTTTGCCATTTCAAATACTTCGAACACTAATATGTGAACTGACAATAATTCAAAATAGTCTTGATCCATATCAATTAATATTTCAGCGTGATACGTTACAACCACACGCGCGTGGGTCTCAGGCTATTGATTTTTAGTTCTCTGGGGGGACACCACCCACTCATAAGTGAGACAACCGTATACATGACGCCTTTGACCAAAGCGAGAAGACATTATTACGATTGTGGGTGTACAGCAGAAAGGGTGGATTACCACCCTGTACTGCACGCCTTCATGGCTTAGGATGTAAGTATTTAACGCGCTTTACTACCATTCCAAAGATATCGGGATCGATCTCCGACTGGGGAACATTTTAATCATAACGAATAACACCATCGATGTCGTTTATGTCCTATATAAAATTCAGCTGTGGTCTATGTTATCTCACTACCCTTTTCAATATAAAAATTGAATTTAGAACAAGTCCTACTATAACCATTTTGTTTTATAACATTAATTTATTTAAATTTTATTACATTTATAGAATAAGTCAAATTATAAATAAATTAAAATAGGCTACAAACGATTGATGCTCTTTCGTAAGTCTTCAACGATTGTATTTTTTTAATGTGTGATTGCTGAAAGATTTCGACGGAGGGAGGGTGCTTGATAGAATTTCAATATCAAATGTGACTCGATTACATTTTGTACACATACTGAATTTTAATTGAACAAAATTTGAACGATTCAAATTAAGCATAATGGTTCTAAAAACTATGAAGAAATCAAATGGTTATCATTTCTTTTCAAGTGTAAAATTTGACGAAAATGCATGGTGTAAATATACAGAAGAAATATTTTAAAGAACAGTTGTGATAAGTCTCACTAAAACTCAACTATATAACTTAATGGTGTAATTTAAAGTATTAGTAGGTGAAATAAAACATGTTGTATCTTAATATATGAAAAAGATTGAATGTTATATTACATGATTAAAAAAGAGTTAAAATTATTGCCAAAATGTTATTCCTCGAGTATCAGACATGATTATATATTCTACATGAAAAACGTTTAGATACCAGCATAATGGGATGATTTTTACATACAAATTATACTACTATTTAAACGCTATTTAACTAATATAGTGTATATTTATATATTATTAAGTGAATATTAACAACGAGTATATTTTACAATTGTTTTTAGTACGACCATATAAAGGTTTGCCGTACACTTATTTGTCTACATATTTAAATATATTATGGTCGAAATAATAGCAGCATTTGAGTACTCGATAATAATTAAAATACTTATGTTACTCATTACTTTTAAGGTGTTAACTGTCAATTCTTGGTGGAAAGACATTATATTTTAAAAAATAAAACTTCTTTCAGTATTTATAGAAAGGAGACAATATTATTAATAATTCCTCGAGACATCATATTTCACATAAGCACTCAGTTTTTCACTCTTTTATTCATCGTCTCTTAACGATTCCGATGTCTAAAGACAATTTTAATTTAGAAATAAACACAATTAAGCAAATTGCACGTAACAACGGTTATGATACGGATTTAATTGATCGGATTATTTTTAAGAAAACTAAAAAAATTGCTTTATTAAATGTTAGCTCTGGCTTGATTGTTGACGATCCTGTTATCAAAAAACGGTGGGTCAAATTAAGTTTCTTAGGTAGAATCTCAGAGACTATTTCTAGAAAAATAGATAAAAAACTTTATAATGTCACTTTTTATAATACTCAAAACTTAAGCAGGATGTTAGTAAATACTAAAGATAAAGTTAATAGTTTGAACCAAAGTGGTATTTATCTTTTGAATTGTAATTCCTGCGAAGCTAGATATATCGGACAAACAGGAAGGTCTTTGAATATTAGAATCAAGGAACATCTAGCTTGTGCTAAAAAAGGAGATGATTTGTCTACATTTGGTAACCATTTGTTTCTAAATAAACATACGTTTGACATAACCCAAAATTTCAAAATCCTGCACTTAAATAACAAATCTTTAAAATTAGATAAACAAGAAATATTAGAAATAAATAGATATAAATTTTTGCCCAATTCAAATTTATTGAATGAGCAAACCGTCTTTGCATCTTCTCCTTTGTTATATCCGATTCATTAATTTGTATTATACCGGTAAGGTTATTTTTAACTTTCATTTTTAACTTTTAAGAATTGATTCTGTCTCTGTGATTTTTGTTTTTCAGATATTAAAATTTATTGGAACTCTGCTTTCCCCACTTAAGATGGCTGTTTATTATTATATACTTAATATTTGATTATTTTTAAATGGTTCATTAATTTTTACTTATAATTTCCCTGAGTCATCATTTTATATTATTATTGTCATTAGTAATTTTTTTCAGCTAAATGGACTTTTAATGTAGCTATATTTGTGATTGTAGATTAGTATTTAATGATTTGCAAGAGGTCCATAACATTTTAATTGTAGACTCTTTCATTTGATTTATGTATAATTTGTTTGTTAATCAATATTTTCTTGTCTCAGTTCATGAACCATCAGTTTTATATACCTTCATTTTTTCACTCAATTTTATATAAATACGCCTGTTATGTTTGTATTTTTATCAGTTGATAATGCTCGTGATGAGCGAAACCGGTCCTGATCATTATAAATATGTGGAAGTAGTACAAACAAATTGTGTTTTATTTTTTAAAATACTTATGTTACTCGATGCTTGCGTTATCATCCCTTGTGCCAGATCAGTAATATCAAAAGTAAAAAACAGGTAAACAAAACCAATTATAAAGTGATATCATGCAAACCACAAGTGGTGTATAATTTTCATTTTGATAAAACGCTTAAATGGAATATTATATAGATATTTATTATTGCTGAGTTAGATAAGCCGCTTATGTCAACTTTAATCCGAGTTAAGCCTCACACAGACCACTATGACAAATACCATTTATACGAGCGAGACATCATCACTATGTGTGTAATTGAACCTTTATGGAGTGTTATATATAAATTCAATTACTAAAGTTTTCAGCTGTTCAGGTTTGTTTGCAAAATTAATTCTAAATTCCGCCAAAGACTAAATTCTGTGTACTTTGCGAAACTTCCCTAAATTCTTACCTCGATTAGTGGGATAAGCTGGCTATATATAGACACACTGGAAGATGAAAAGATTATTACGCTTATGCCGGCATAAGCCGTGTTTCGCGTTAACCGTTTTTTTATTATTTATAAGCGCAACTTTATACATCTTCAGATTCTGCGAAAAATATTGAATCATTGAAAAAAGCTTTAATATCTTTAGTGCATGATTTTTATTTCCGTATTCAATGTGAAGCATATTGTTCTTTAATCAAAAAGGATCAAAAAATCGACATTACAGCTAATTTTCAAGAAACTCAAAATCTGCACAAGGAGAAAAGACATTGGAAACACCCATACCCAAGATTTTAAATGTTTAATTAAAAACAAACCTTTTGATAGTGACCTAGCAGAGCTTTAAGATGAAATCATCTGATCAATATACTGTAGATCTCTTGCCTATAGACTACAAGAGCTGTATGGAAACCTAGTGTAATACTTTAAGAAAATACGTTTGAATGAAGACTTTTACACCAGAAGATCAACATCCATTTTGAGATTAATAAAATAGTTTCTTGAGTGGGGGGGACAACACTCAGTCTTCCGTTATATTATATTTTAACAGTCAAAGTCAATTAGGGAATTTGTATTCTGGTCATTTCCATAATAATAATTTTACTGTAAGAATGGAAAATAACTTATGTTAGGTTGGGGGCATGTCTATGAAGGACTGAAAATGTTAAATGCCGCAGTTATGTTGTTAACTTATTTATTTATCTATTACATGAGTACAACGTACGGCATTACAACTTAAACCAATGCGCGATGTATTTCACAGCTAAAATATATACAAAACACAATTCAAATTCAAATAAAGTTAAGAGAAGATAGAAATAAAAGCATATTTATTTATCAAAAATTCATATAAAAATAATGATTGAGCAACCAGGCAGCTCTTGCAACTGTCTCGTAAAACCAATATCTTCTATCGACTGCCTTTGATAAATTATTTATTTTAATATCATAATGAATTAAATAAATACTTACATAACAAAACAAAATAAAAAGTAAACTCTTATCTAACCCAGTGAAATTTTATATTTCACAAAACCACTGATTAATTTCCATACATGGTTGCTATGTATTGGTGAAGTTAGTAATTTTTTTTTATTTTTAATAAATTATTAAGAAGGTGTTTGTTTTCCGGGAAAGAAGATTAAATTTTTTAAGCATACCGAAATTACTTCTACATATATTTATGAAAATAGTTCTTTCTCTCTCTCAAAAAGTCATTAATTTTCCTACGGCACGCACTTTCTTCGTATAAATCGTTCCACACATATATAATGTTTAAAAATGTACTTCCATGGAAAATACCTGAAAAATTATGAAGAAAAATGTTTTCAATTTACATTATATATTTAAATATACGCATTTTTTTATTTTGTCGCTTATCATTGAAATCTTGAATACACACATGAGAAATGCTATGAGTAAAACTAAATTACGAAAAAAAAATGTTACATCTACTTAAAATTGTTGCTACAAAACATATTTCTTACGCAGATTTACGTCATATCTTACATTTTTTTTATAAAATACTTGATTCTACAGATTACCTTATAAATTATATCCATGTAGGAGTGCATATTGCTATCTTTTACTTTATTAGGTTATATATTTAGGTTTACAAAATGCCTAAAATAAATAAATATACGATAATTATGCAACAATGTGTTAATGAACTTTCAGCATTCACAGATTTTAAATAAGATTATAAACCATTAAAGAAGTAGAAAAGTAAAACCATGATAGCCAATCAATTCTAACGAAACTAATTCGTACGATTTTGAATAGCCAAAGCGCTATTTATTTTTGACTATCAATTCAGCTGAGTTAAAATTAGCTGGTAAAGAAAAAAAAAGAATAACTTATTATTTTTCAAACATTTCATAAATTCCTTGTAAGATGTAATGAAATGAATCTAATTCCATTCACTATCACTGAAAATTTCAAATCTTTCTTTTAATATTAGTATACGTCTTGATTAAGGTTAGCTCCATAAGTATATCCGTATTATAAGACCGAGAAATATATCCATAATTTAGAACAAAAAAATGACAGTATTTTGAACTTTGTCGAATCTAACGAACACGTGCCATCTCAACAAGTGAATGACAGACAATGGATGTTGGATTTCGGCTAATGCCAGGGTTGACAAATGTCTGTCATAAAATTTACAAAATTCAACACAAAGTTGACAGTTAAATTGTGGTAATAATAGCAGTGTTCTTGAACAACTCCACCATGAAAATGGATTTCCATTACGATGTATATTTTTTTTTTTTGAAAACGTAGTTTCTTTTCAGAGGTATACAGTGCTCGAAATGAAACAAAAATTACATATTTTTCAACACTTAATCCATATTTTTTGGAAACAATTGTTGAATATGCGCTTTCATTTGTTTTTAATATTTTACGAACAGGGAAGCATATTTCGATTTTTCCCCGTAACGGCATGACACACCCTGGTTTTTTTGTTAAGTTTAAGTTTTATTAAGGTCCATAACTGACAGCGTCCAACTTTAATGGCAATGATTCTTGGTATTCCAACCGATTGTTGTCGTTAAAAGCGATTGGTTGCTAACCGCCTAGGGGCTGTAGCTGAATTTGGAAAGCGGACGCTGCTAATGGACTCTTCCACTGGACGGGTCCATTTTTGACAAAAGGGGGAGAACCTACAGTGATTGAAGTTTAATTTTATTTTTGGCGGACAGTCGGTTGTTGGAACCCTTCGGCTAAAGAGTCGGCCGGCTTCGTAAGTAATTATAAGTTGTTTTTGTTTGTTTTGAAATAAGACTTAATTTAAAATCGTTGTTGTGTCAATTGCTTTATAACTTAAAGGCAAATTCATGTGTTAAGTAAATGTAAATGTCGACTCAATTTTATGTGCTAGTAATATTTTTGCGTAATAAGCCACTGCATCTTCGTTTAAAATAAATAAGAGATGAACCGGATTTGAGATGGTGTTTGATTGAGATCCCAGACCTCCCAGGACGTTGATAACCAACCATTCGCCTCTCTTCGATTCGGTCTTCTCAGGTAACCTAGACACTATTTTTGACGAATCGGCGTGCGAACCGGTACACCATGTTCGAATTCGAGCTCAGGTTGCGACGTGAAATGTTACACATCAAAATATTACTCGAAATACGCTTTAATATTTTAAATTATATATGATTAGCAACCCTGACGTAATACGAAGCAGTATCATCGCGTGTCACGGAAACTGTGTGAACTCAGCGTCAATACCAAGAGTTGCCTTCGAGTCTGGGATAGAACACGACTGAAGTCACAAAAGTAGAACCGTGTCGTCGTCCAACTTAGAGTGCCATTGATGTAAGTTGATTCTCACGGTGGCTAATTCCTTTACACGCAACATGATTTCACTTCAACTATCTCTATTTGCTATCGGAGATTTCTAAAAAAACTACAAAAGGCAAACCGTATTGAATTGTTTTATGGAGACGATATACAGCAATCGAAGCACAATCTTTAGCAGAGATCGCCAAATTACGACTTTGTGGGCGTTTGTTACATATTTAATGTCAAAAATACTAGATGGCTGTCACAACACCAACCATAACGCAAATCAATACAAAAATGTTCATCATCACCCTCTTGGCCTGGTGCATAGCTACATGAGACTGATATTTTCTTACCTGGTGTATCCGCCGTGAGCTAAATACTTAATATACTTCGAGTTAAGTCTACGGAAGAATTAAATATACCCCGTTTCTAATATGATGTTACATGAAAGAAGACTTCTAGACAAAAAAAATCTGCATAAAATTTACTTGTGTTACAGTCATTATTCTTTGAGAATCCTTAAAAGAGTATAGGAGCCAAATAACTGATGATAACTTTAAGCGAAGTAAGGAATAATCACCCAAAACAATTTTTTTTTTGCGAGCATTTTTACTTAAGATAATGTAACGTCTTGATCATTTTTGTTTATTCTTACGAATATGGTTAAGCGACAGACCACTGAGCCTCGATTATGAAGTGTTAAATTTTGTAAATAAAAAATCTGTTCGAGTTTATATTTTTAAAAAAATAAAGCTAATTTTTATTTATTTGTATAGTTCTAATGTCACTGTCGGACATAATTTTGAAAAAAATATCAAGATTAGTTTTAGGGTGCTATCAAACTAAAAATGCGTATCTCTATCACAATTATACATGTGGATCGTAATTAAAGCAACAAAATATTGACGGTGTATTGATTTATGCTTGTATATAAAATATTCCTGAATAGAGTGTAGTGTTTAATTAATTAAAATCATATTTCCGTTTGTTTGTAATTCAATAAAACTGTATGCTTCACAATTTATCAAATTATTCTTTCATTCGAAAAAATTAAAAAAAATTTTTTCTCCGCTTGAAATCATTTGTACTACGGACAGGCTGTTTAGAAATAATGATACTCTAAACTCGGTGAATAAAAAACCAGACGACTGTTATTAAAATCGAATTTGTCACAAACTCGATGGAATATTGTTTTGTTTGTTGAAAAAACATGTCTGCCACTAATTTTTTTTTCTATATTAACCTACTTAGTAAATTATTAGATTGGTACGTAAAAAAAATTCAAATAAAGCTAAATTTTCGTGGTGGGACACTAGTTTGACTGACATAGAATAAATAAACAGTTGCTTGCTAATGATGGTGGCTTGAAATTTTAAAGCATCATACAAAAGCGTATATATTTTATTCATATTTCATATTTATTCAACTAATGTGAGTACAACTTTAAGTATTCTACATATTTATCACAGTGGTATACTTTTAGGTGAAATGGTTCACATTCTTCGGAATATCGAAATCCGCAATTCAGCGAAATCAGCAATATATGAAAGTGTTGAAGACAAGCTGGTTTGGCATAAAACAAAATAATCACAATAATCGAAATAAAACTATTACGAATTCAATAAGCGGTCACAAAAACTCAATTTCCATTCCAGTGATCATTTTAAACTGATAAGCAGAAAAACCATGTTTTTTTTTATGTCGTTCGTTCTAAGAATTGACAGCAACCACCATTCAAGTGATTATATTTTGAACGATCAATAAACTAGTAACATCATTAAAAGTAAATTCCTTACTATGGAACACTAAATCAAGTAACGGATTAAAATATTCAAAAAAGCTTAAATTTTCTATTTAGTTATCTGCCTAATCACAATTACGAAATAATTTGTGTAAAACATGTATAAAGTTATGGATGTTATCTATTAATTCAGCGTCCGTGGCGTAGTTGGTAGCGTCGCTGGCTACGGTTACTAATGTCTCGGGTTCAATTGCCGGTGCGGACGGTTTTCATAGATTGATCTTTCAATCGATTTATGGATTTCTGTTTGTAGTCCGAGTCTTTCCTCCCACCCATCAAATCGTCACGGCTCGTAGAGAGAGCGATTAGCTAACCACTAGTCCTTTCCTAGCTCTATCCTTCTATCCCTACTCTCTTCGAAAAAAGAGAGGTTGAACAACTGAGTAACAAGCAGTTCTCGTAGAAAAATTCTGTTAAGATACCTCCATTAGGAGAGTATATGCTCCACATTGGGAGCGGACATGAAAAAAAAAATTAATTCAATAATATTATATGGTGACTCACATTAATAAGTACACAATAGAAAAAAATGCCGTAAAAAGCGTATTTCACATAGCCCTAATAGATAAAACGACATTTAGTTATAATGGTGTTGATTGAATTGGCATTTGCTTGGTAGAACTTCATAATAATAAGGTAAGCGTTTCAAAGTTATTAGGTATTAAAAAAAATTCTAGAACTTAGTACTTTGATATGTTTGTTTACCCTATTATATTTAATTTTGACTGAAGACAAAACGTTCTGACAAGTAAATAACAAAGACTCAAAATTGTACCAATGTGTTTATATTATATTCTTTGATTGATATCTTTCGCGGTAATAATTGAGAGTAAAATAACTTTCTTCCTTTTAATATGATGGCTGCCGAGATGCCATGAAATGTTTTATAACAATTCTTAAAAATGGGAAGAATTCTAAGACTGAGCTTTAGTTCTACGCCCTAAACTGAGCGCTGGGCTTCAGTCCATTGGTCCGTAAAGCAGCTTCCGTCTCAAATGCCGATTAGTCGTAATCCAGAGTTGAAAGCTCCACCGCTAATCAGGATTTGGCCTCGCGTTGTTTGTTTGAAATACATTTTAATTTATTTCGAGATTATGTTGTGGAAAGTTACCTACCATTCGGAATGTCTTTACTTTTTGATGTGGAGCTTTTGCTAATTGAAAATCCGTCAAAGCTCGCTCTGTGGTTTTGTAATGGAAAAAATTGAAAGTTTTAATCCCCGGGACGCTGGAAAGTATGCGTATTATTTCGTGTGATTATTCAAGCTTACGAAGGCTTATTCTATATCTGGTATGTAAAGGTATAAAACACACAGTACAACAATATCAGTTTTACATAAAATTACCATCAAGCTCTTCCGTGCAATACCAATAAAAATGTTTTATTATAGCAAAATATTTATTAAACTATTTATTATACTATAAACTACACTAAGAGTGAAGACCATATGAAGCTATAGGTCCTCAAGTATGGTCTATTGACAGAAAAGAAGTTTTTCGTTCCATTGTTATCATTAATTTATAATAAATAATAATGTCCAAATTGTATTTTTTACTACATTATCTAATTGAAGTTTCTTGAATGCAACCTTAAAAAATCATAACATACAAATGAATGCTTCATAACATGACAAGGTTAATCACCCCCCCCCCGCATATAACACATAGGTCAAGTAACTTAAACAATGTATATTCATTTCATATAATTTAATTATATACTAATAGCGATTACGCTGAACAATTCAACGTATCTAATTTTGACTAAAGTCACATTTTTTTTTATATATTGCCTATACGAAAATCGCAATAATGTCAAACAAAAACGATTTTTTCTGACATCACTATTAGCAGACTGATTTTGTGTTCTGGAGAAGTAATTGAGTTTGAAGATATTTCTGAATCATTTTTAAATGAACTGGACGCTGTGAATTTAAATACATACAGAAAAAATGAAAACATTGACTAAGCTCAACCAAATTACTTATTTTTTTATTAATATATTGACACCGCCCCGTACTTATGGGGCGGACAGGGTCTTCAAAACCAATCTGCAGACTCTTCCTATTAATGAAAATTTAAGAATGTAATACCCCTGCTGAGGCGTTAAGGGTGGGGGTCGGATTTGTTGGTTGATGTTGTTGATTTGCAGTTTGAAGTGGGGGGGAAGCGCCTGCGATCCTGCCCGAGTGAGTGGGGTCCGACCGTTCCGGAGAGGAGGTCGCGGCCTGATCCCTTCGATTACTATAAAACCACTTACACAGTTTAACTTAAAAGTATGTAATTCTGTTGTGTCTAATGTCTTGTGAAACTGTAGCTAATTGCAAATAAATCAGATGAGTACGCGGATAAACGACCGGGGTTTTAATGGAAGACAAGGAAACGTTGTTTTCTCCTTTGTTTGTCTTTATCCCCAAAGGACGCGGGCCTTGAAGTGTGTTGAAGCCCGCACCCCGCTTCTCCCCGCTCCTATACCGTCATCCCTCGAGCGGCGAGCGAGACGGATGTGATTTGTGTCGTTTTGTTTGTTTCTTTTCTCTTACTCTCTCAAGTGTCGCCTGCAACGTGGGCCGTGGAGGTTTAAATACCTCAGGACTTGACGACCTGAGACGCTAGCCGGAAGATTGCAATTAGTCAGGGTGAAACTCCCTGTGGCGCCCAACAACGGAAAGTGAATGTGGAAATACAAAAATGCATAGAAAATGCGAATGGCGAAATTGCGAGGAAGTTCCGCGATATCCGCCGAAGCCATCCGGCCGAAGAAGGAACCGGAGGAATAAAAATGAGTCCGCATATAGGCCGAGTCAAGTCGGATCTTATAGTGACCGCATGTGTGCGGAAAAGCCCCGTTATGTGCCGAATCAGTTTGAATCGTATGATAAACGGGTGTACGTAAACAAACCCCGTTATTGTAGAGACAATACCTCGGAACAAACATATGTAAACCGGAATTACGTAAGCAAACCACGTGAAAATACTTCGAAATACACGTATGGAGACCGTGTGTACGTAGATAATTCGCGGTACACGTCGAATAGGTTCGACACCTTGGAATACGTTAACGATGACCGGATGTACGATGAGCCTCGCTATAAGCCGAATCGATATGCTAACGATGATTGGATGTACGCCGACGGATCGCGCGACACGTCATACGAATACGCAGACGACGATCGGATGTACGCCGAGGATCCGCCCTACTCATCACATGAGTCTGAAGCTGACGATGACCGGATGTACGAGGAAGAGATTACTTACATCCGCCCGCCAATAACCAAGCTTTCGCAAACCGGCATGAGGTTTGATGGAGACCCGATGATGACCGCAGAGCGCTTCCTGAGTATTGTGAAGGAGCGCTCCTAGAACCGGGACACCTATATCGTCCTGGGTGGCACAGACTGCCGACATCTTGGAAGGAGAGGCCAAAAGCTGGTTCACAGCGCTCCGCGAGAAGCCAGCTAACTGGGGAGACGTTCAAGGTTGCTATTATCGATCATTATAGTGACGAGAACCGCCGAGCTCGTGACAGGATTGCGCTGATGACGACGAGGCAACGTGAGGACGAACCAATCGTCCTTTTATGATAATAAAACGGGACCTAGCCTGGAACGCCGTCCCGAGTGATGACTCGGAACAATTGGCGAAGGTCTGCCAGATTGATGCTGCCGAGAGACCAGCGAGAGATGAGTCAGCGCTCTTGGAGAACGTTGAACGAACTCTTTGATGCCGTCCTCCGATACGAGGGAGGCCAAGAGGAGCCCGGCTACGAAGCCGCGCACATCATCGCGACGCCAGTGGATGACGTCATGACGTCACCACGCTACGAAACGGTCGAGTTAACGGGTCGTAACGAAGTCGCCTCTACACCGGCGTACGTGCCGGTACTTACGAATGACGAAGTTGTGACGTCACTAAACTTGGACGCCGTATGTTCGATTCAAAGTGGAATCGCGCCGACGTCCGCTCATGAAACCGAATTGCCGCCCACACCTCGAAATCAGCCCGTCTACACTGAAGGAAAGCAAGATGGCCAGACAGTCGAACAAGCCCCCGACGTTGTGCAACGACACCTAGCTCCGAAAGCGGACTAGAGGAAGACGCCGGTGAAATACATTCACTATCTGCCATCGCCGCCCTTATTCCCGACGTGGCTGCCACCAGTGACAGTGAGGTCGGAGACCAGCCCTTGGACGAGAACTGGAAGCCCGTTCGACCACCCCGCCGGGCGAAAAAGGCACCAGTAACGCTACTGCCTAGTCTGCAGTTGCCAATTACGCCACTGCCTGATTTGCAGCCACTAGTAACGACACCGATTAATTTGCCGTTACTATTTACACCGCTACCCGCTAAGCAATTACCAGAGATGTCACTGCCTGAGGGGCCATTGCCTGATATGAAGTCGCAAGTAACGACACTGATCAATGTGTCGTTGCTAGTGACACCACTGGCCGCAAAGATAGTGCCAGAGATGTCGCTGCCTGAGTCGACAGTGCCTGATGCGAGGTCGCCAGTAACGATACTGCCGGATGAGCAGCTACCAGATACGCAGCCGCTGGTAATGCCGCTGATAACGACGCCGCTGGTTGCGGCCATGCTTGATATGCGTACACCGGGTAAGCCGCTGCCTATGATGCCACCCGACGTTTGGCCGTCTGGTAGACCATCACCCGAAGTGCTACGCAAGCGTGCGCCCGATATGCAGCTTAGAGAGCTGCCTGAGATGAGCCTGGAGTCGCCGCCTATGATAAAAGGTTGCGACCATCCGCCCTGCCACCCGAACTGTGGGAGATAAGCCTGGAGTCGCCGCCTACGCTGACGATATTACGGCCGGCCGCAAAGCCACCCGATACGCCGTTCAGTGATCCGGTGAAGTTTAAGTGGGAATCTTCGTTGCGCGAACTTGCGCCACCGCCAAAGCCGCCTGATGAGACGTCGCGACGCCGACGAACGCGCCACTTCGCTTAGTGACTTATGCGCGTATTTACAGAATTTCTTGCAGTTTAGAACGTTAGTTTTTGTGTTCGATATGTCATTTCCATTCTGTGTTTGTGTTTGAGTTGAAATTTCTCTTTAGTGCTTATGTTTAATTTGACATTTCTATTTTTGTGGTTTTTATGATTGACATTCCTGTTTGTTTTTACGTTATTTTTGAGCTTATTTTATATTTTGCTGGAAGAGCTGCAGACGGTTATTGAACATTGGGAGTGTGGTGATTTGACACCGCCCCGTACTTATGGGGCGGACAGGGTCTTCAAAACCAATCTGCAGACTCTTCCTATTAATGAAAATTTAAGAATGTAATACCCCTGCTGAGGCGTTAAGGGTGGGGGTCGGATTTGTTGGTTGATGTTGTTGATTTGCAGTTTGAAGTGGGGGGGAAGCGCCTGCGATCCTGCCCGAGTGAGTGGGGTCCGACCGTTCCGGAGAGGAGGTCGCGGCCTGATCCCTTCGATTACTATAAAACCACTTACACAGTTTAACTTAAAAGTATGTAATTCTGTTGTGTCTAATGTCTTGTGAAACTGTAGCTAATTGCAAATAAATCAGATGAGTACGCGGATAAACGACCGGGGTTTTAATGGAAGACAAGGAAACGTTGTTTTCTCCTTTGTTTGTCTTTATCCCCAAAGGACGCGGGCCTTGAAGTGTGTTGAAGCCCGCACCCCGCTTCTCCCCGCTCCTATACCGTCATCCCTCGAGCGGCGAGCGAGACGGATGTGATTTGTGTCGTTTTGTTTCGTTTCGTTTTTGCCTTACTCTCTCAATATATCTCGTGATGCATGTAACATATTGCATCATTTATATTGTGCTATAATAAATACTATTGAAGTTCATATATCACATGTGGAAACTTTACTAAATATAGCAAACAACTCGACTTTTATGAGCGAAATCTAATTTTTGTAAGTGTATTTTATACTTTATTATAAAACGAGCTAGCCAAATGAGATCATTTGCACGCGATTTAGTAATTCGTTTTCAATATTTTCGTAATATGTATTTTGGTTACATTAGATTATATTACACACAATATGTTCATAAAAAATATTTTCCGTTAATTTTTAAAGCTTCAAATAAATAACACATGCGAATTCCGGGGTCTTATAATGACTGTGTCCTTTAAATTAATTTTGATGAAAAGTTCAATTCTTTCTTTATTTACATTTTTTAATTATTATGGATTTATAGACTTTTTTAATTTCCTTGTATTTTAAATCATATCATAAATTTGTCTGTAGATATAAATAAAACTAGAACAATATTTTATCTGCCAACAACATTTTCAGCAAGAAACAAAACGTTTTTTTCAAAACTGTATTTTCCGAGAAATAGCTACATTCATATTTTATTGAAGATATTTTCTTGCATCGAAAATTGAAGGAAAATTGTGAAAATCACAGCACAACTGTATTTCTGTGTATGAATATTTCAATGATTTGAAATGTTCCCTCTTACCTTTTTCCAACGCTTCCGATTTTCACTCATTCAAAGCTCTTGATTTTTTCATTTTTATATTTGAGAAACATCTCTCTATAATAGTTTCAGCTATATGTTCAAGCTAAGGTATAAGTACGTATTAGCAAAATAGAACCTACGTAAATATTACTATCAATCTAAAAACAAATACCCTGAGTCATAGATAGGATTTGATGTTTTTGACATACCAAGGTAGTAAACGTCTGCCAGTGTGATCTGACAACATAGTATAAATAAAATATCCCGCATACATAATTTTGTTCTCACAACATGTTGATCGTTCCGTTTTATTTTGAACCTCCCGTGGCCGGACCTTTTTCATTAAAATTTTCATTTTTCATAAAAATTATAATGTAATGGACCTTGATACAACTGAAAAAATATCCAATCAATGTTCTACATGTTTTATTTTGCATTTTGTACGCGAGTTGGCCGATGATTTGATATCTGACATCTCATCTCATTTACTCACCTTTCAGTTTTCATTTTTGTTTTTAATCTTTAATGGAAACTTCACTGGCCTTGTTTGTAAACATATTTTGTTGTTTACTCTCTCAATCAAATAAAACGAATTCGGAAATGATAAAACTTGTATTCTTTATAACTGACTGTTGATTTGATGTTGTTGTTGACATTCCCCTGCTTCCATAATGCCGAGGTTCGTTTGTACCCTAGTAAGTTGTGTTATTATTTTTTAACATAAAACATTTCTAACCACAAGCGTAGAACTTTACAGAAATGCAGAAGCTAAATTTTTGCGTCTACTGAAGCGTTTACCGATAAATCCACGCTGCCGTGCAGTATTAATAACTTTGGATTACAAATTCACTTGCGGGAATAATAAAAGAAATATCCATACAAAAATAAAATCGCCGCAAAAGCCTCCCACACTAAAATTGTATATTTCGATCGAAAGCAATATCGGAGATGTATCAATCGTTTCATCACCTACTTGCAGTCGTAATACAGAGTCCCTTTAGCATGGATGGCACAACTTTTTTTTTTAATACTATTTTTTACAAAATTAGAATGGTGCTTTTAAAAAGGTTAGTAATTAATTAATCGTCATCTGATGAGTGAGAGTGAGTGTAAATATTACAGACATCGATGCATTTGAGAACATATACATACATTAATTGAAGAATCACTTCGGGTAACTTGAACCCGTGAACACCACAACCGAATAGGACAATCTGCAACAGGACCAGCAAGTCATAAATAAACTAAACCGAATGAGTATATAAAAAAAAAAATTCTTTTTAATCTTTCACGTTACACTATGCATAATGGTTTGAAGTTAATTTAGATATCAGCCATATTTTACAGTTAATATGTCCACAATATGTTGATGTTATAAATTGATCAACACATATTTTTGATGGATTCGGCGGTAACTATCGGCTGGAAATTCATTTTTTAAATAAAATTAAAAACGATGACACTGTAATTCCGCTGGTGGTGTTTCTAACTGTAATACGTGCTTCGTATCTTTGAGAAGCATCCTCAGACTAACTGTAAATGTAAACTTACGATACAATTAATCTCAAGATGTTGTGAAAAATGTGTCACAGTTAATAACACAACCAGAGGAATAACAAAGTTATCAATTTTAATTACATATGATCAAAACATGTTTGGACACGATTCGTTTAAAACACGTATTTTGACTGCAACCGAAACGAAGATAAGAACGGAGAGAGTGAGTAACATGTAACACAACAAAAACGTTTTTCTTAATTTCTTTATACGATATTTAATATCTACTTTCAATTTAATATTTTTTCACCAGGTTAGTGGGTATCGAATTTAATTTATAAGTTTAATTTCGCGTACCCATATTGCCCGCGAATGGCGCACTCCCCTCTTACCTTACCGCCTCCACCCCACGACGGTTTCGCTCAATTTTCAATAAGCAAAGTTTAATAGCCGCGCGACGAGAGACGGAAAATATTTATTTAGAAGCGCTTACCCCTGGGCGATTACTTCATCCCTAAAGTAAATGCTTCTTAATCTGTGCATCGTAAGGCATTATCACAACAATTGAATTGTGTTGATATATTCCTTAACACAGCACTATCAATACGTATTCACATTTTAACACATAAACAACATACTCGACACCTAACTCGAAGAAACAATATTTTTTATTACTATTAACTTAAATAAAAATTTATTACCTTTTTCTCAATTGACTTTATTAGAAACTTCTCTTGTGAGACTTTAATTCATTTTTTTACCATTTCCGCTTCCAACTTGGAGTATATAGCCTCCTAAGAGTGGTTTCTCAACAGTAGTTTTCTACGAGAACTGCTAGTTAATCAGTTACTCATCCTCTCTTTTTCAAAGCGTAGGGATAGAAGGATAGAGCTAGGACAGGACTACTGGTTAGCTGATCGCTCTCACTACGCCCCGTGAGGATGGGGTATGTGGGTGAGGAGTGAGTTTTTCACAACACAAACACTCAGACTACGAACAGAAATCTATAAATCGATTGAAATATCAATTTACGAAAACTGTCCGCACGGGGAATTGAACCCGAGAAATCCGCAGCCGTAGCCCAAGACGCTACCAACTGCGCCACGAATGCCGGCAAGTATTTATTAAAATAAAACACAATTTTTAAAACTTATAATAAATTTTGCAATATTATCATAACCAGTTAGAACTGATATAGTTGAAAGATAAAAATATACATTCACTGAGCGAAACCGGTCCTTATTATATTCTAACAAACTAAATGAAAATGATCTATCACATCACAAATAACATTGTACTTCTACAAAATAAAAAACGTATACATAAATTATGTACGAAACTTTTTGAATGATTTATTTTTTATTGTTTGAGAGTCTTTATTTTTGGAGAATAAAATTCGAGTAATATGTCTCCTCCATTCCTTCATGAATCAGAAATCTCTAGAATAATGGTTTATTTTAGTTAATTGAATGCTTCTACATAAATTCTAAATGCAATATATTTTCTAATATATCTTATAAACATAAATAATCAATGTTGTAGTGGAGGTTATACACCGAATACCCTCTGTTTTATTCGTAGAAATATCGTATACCATATAATTAAATCAAAATAGCCTACCAAGAAACAAAAAATCAAGTACTTCTTTGAATTATTATATATTATTCTAAACGTTCTGTAAATTTTCCTTTTCTTTTTTTCATCAAAGAAAATTTCAATACGGTATTTCAACACATTATGGAGTATAAATATGTTATATGGTGTTATAAAAGTATTACCAATGTGATTGTTTTATTTTCTATTTTATTTTATCAGAAACCTTTGCGGGTGTGCGCACAACAACACACCAAAGTTTCATCGTAGTCGGATGAATGGTATACGACCGCATACGGGAGAAACAAGCAAACATTCATTTATATTTATATTTATATAGATTACGAACAAAACAAGAATTATAAAACGTTTTAATGTGTCTTTATTTGAATCAACTATGTGCTATTTTTTATTATACAGCACTCACTTGACGTTGATTACTCTAAGCCGAATATCTTAAATCATAAAACCACCAAATTACGTAAACGCAAGTTAAGCTGTTTTGACTACTTGTACTTAATGTGTATATGGACAGTAGCGTACTGAAATTTATGTGTTTTTCTTTGTTACTGACTTAGTATCAACTAACGTGTTAATGACTGTACTTTTTTGTTAAGTACAGCAATGTTATCTGACGATATTAAATATCAGTGTTTTATAATCAATATAAATCTTACATATTTCCTCGTAATAGTTTATTCACATTTTTTTATACATCATTCATACAATAAAATCATTTTCCAATCAAAATATTATAACAACAAAACTATACCAAAACCAGTGAAATAAAAAAGTCATGTAAGAAATTATTATATTTACATTATAATTTAAGACATCGACTGGGGGTGCTTGATGGAATTTCAATATCAAATTTGAATTATTGAGATTTTGTAAACATCAATGTATTTTGTCACTAACGACCAGGGTTTCGCCTTTCGGCATCTACAGGCATTCGTGCGCTCGAATGCCTGAAGATCCCGAAAGGCGAAACCCGGGTCGTTAGTGACAAACTACATGGAAGTGTACAAAATCTCAAAAATTCAAATTTGATATTTATATTGGATGTAAAATACACAATAAAATCATTTTTATCAAATCGACTTCACCGTAAGAGTTATGCCTGTATATACCTGTATATATTTTCCTCAGATATTTACACCTACATCGCTTAAATTTTTCATGTAACATATAAGTGATATTAAAAAGCGTTTCGTTTTTCTTAGTCGAATCAAATTCATCGCACCCCACTGAGCGGGGGGGTATATTATTGTATATCGAGGTTAAACCTCGTGGGCTTACCAGATTTGAGGTCATTATTGAGAGATATCGACCGCTATTTTACAACAGCTTGCGACGGGGGAATGCTAATGCCGCAGCACAATTTACACTTTTTTACCTGAAACAGACAGAAACGTTTTCATTAGAAAGTTTAAATTACAAAACTGGGGTGGCAATGTTTGGTGTTTGAGCTTAATAAACACTGCGAGAGAGGAAATTGTTGAGTGCATTTAAGTCTCCTCATTTTGGCGTATTGGAGTTGAACTTTAGTATTTTTAAACGAAATTTTATTACCTTCTTTTATTTTGAAAGCGAAGAAAACAAATAACGTTTTCAAAGACGATTAATTTAATGTTTTTAATGAAACATATACTACCATATCAAAATATTCATGAATATATTATTATTTGTATGCATACATGTAAAACGAAATCTCCGGAGGATACTTAAATGCATTTTGTAATGAAAAACTGTTATTATAGCAACGTATTTAGTTCTACAAGAATTGTGAGACATTTTTTATAGCTATTGCACACAACTGTCTGACGCTATTCTACTGCTTGCTGAGATTTTTTCGTTGAACTGAATAGTTTACTAGTTTGCTAGAGATGACGTTGAGAAAATGTTCCTGATTACTATAAGAAATTGTGAACTTGAAAATGTGTTGAATTTTTCATTTTTAAAAAATGGAATGATAAAACAATTCACTCGCAGATAATCCAATTATAATTGAACCGTGATATGATAGAAATTGAATGACCGAATTATTAAGAACGAATCGAAAAGGGCAATGACTAGAAGTTTTCAATTTACGCCTAAGTGAATCATTTACACTGTCTACTTGGGACAATTTTTAACAACAGATCATAACGCAATATATTTTTTTCAAGTGAAATATTTGAAGCATTGTCACATATTTCAATATTGTCTTTGAAAAATACTCCCGCTGTGTTACTGTGAAAAATAAAGGACACGAGATCAATACATCTTGTCTATTGCAAATGGATCCTGCTCCGACTGCTGGTGTCATCCACGTTTTATTGTCGTGTGCAGAATGTGAGCAGAATGAGCACAGACATACTTGCATTTGATCACCAACCATTGCAAAAGTGTTGCCAACGCCCAAAGGAGTTTTTTGGCACCAGATTGGAAAGTTGCATCAGCTTGTTTTTATCAAATAGCCACACTACAATTCATTTCGTACTCTTTAAGTACAATAATTTAAAAATGCATTGTTAGAAAATTAAAGCACATTTCGATATAACTATCGCACAGCTATGTTTTTGTTATTGTTATAACAGAGTTACCATTAACATTACATTTCATCGAACGTATAACCACTATCGGACTTCCACAAAAATTCTTTATATTATTTTTGACTGACTTGAAAAAATGAATAATAACTTACAAAATAAAATTTTATAATTTCCGTCATCGATCGGTCCAAATCCTTGGCCGATTTTGAATATTTTTGAATTGGCAATTACTTATGTTTACATATAATTTATTTGGTGACAAAATATACCACTTTTCAGGTGTTAACAACTGTCAATTCTTGGTGGAAAGGCATAATATTTTAAAAATAAAACACAACTTGTTTGTACTACTTTTGTACACCGTTCAGTTGATAATTATCGTGATGAGCGAAACCGGTATTTATCACTGTAGAAATAAACATGTGGAAGTAGTAGTAACGAATTTTGTTTTATTTTTAAAACAAAATATATATTACTTAACTAGGTACCAAACAATATTTTTTATCGTTTGGAGAATTAAATGCATCGCAATTTTTCAACATATTAAGAAATTGTCGTTTCAAATTTTTATTCCAATCTCATTTCCCTTAAGATGTTGAATTAATAACTCCTCTTGAGATAAATTTTCCTAAAACATATTAAATTAAATTTCAAAAGTTTTTTATTTCACTTGCTGTGTTAACTTTTAAATAAGCGAAACACTTGTCATATTTAGTAACAAACCTAGTGGAAAAAAAAATTATATTAAAAATGAATTTCTACAAAGTATCAATTAAAAATAATATTTTTTCCTAATTCATCTACCCCTACTTAATGATAGTCGTTTACGATTCAAACTAGTGCTCGCTAAGACCGTGAGGACAACTCAACTCTAACGTTTTTAAAATATGTCCAACTAACACGTGTCAAGCTATCAAATTGCTGTTATTTAATTATAACCATAGCGTGATAGGACATAAGCATTGTTATATATTTTAGACATACCTAAACCTGTCATGTTAACCCATACAGTGCACGAAACGCGTGTATACGCCCGCGTTAAAATCAATTTGAGACTCCGATCGTGTGGCATAAATGTAATAATTGAATTCTCACGAACGTGCCGTGTTTATTTATTCCTATCTCAATAATACTGGCAGCCGACGGAGTAGAGTTGTGTGGACACAGTGAATTCTTTACGAGATGTAATAAAAAAGCATCTACTCAACCCGAAAATGTAAACAAACATTGAAACCAACGAGTATGAGATAGATGAATATTCCTTTCTAAAGTGATTCCGTGAAACGAGTGAGAAGTAAATGAATCAGTTGTTGTAAAAACGACCAATATTCATAAGTACTGATACATCAATTATAACTGCCCTACTTTGATCATATTCGAAAAATATATTTATTATCTTTTTGTAAAGTATTCAAAACCTATCCTGTATTAATAATATTGGCACTCAATATTGATGATACAAAGTACTAATTATATTTTTAAACCATGTCCGCTGCCAATGCTGTGCATATGGCCTTCTAATGGAGATATCTCTCTCTCTCTCTGGTTTTTCTAAGAAAACTGCATGTAACTCAATCAATCGCTCAACTTCTCTTTTTCTGAGAGAGTAGAGATAGAAGAGCAGGACTAGGACAGGAATAGTGGTTAACTAATCGCTAATCGCTTATCGATATGGGCTGTTTTATCACTGATATTATCGAGCATTTGTGTTAAATATTCTGCCACCATAAGTAAAAATACAGCATATTATTTTAGCCTCTGCTACTATATTTTAAGAAAATCCTATTGGTTGATTTAGATATCTTTGCACACAAATAAAATTAAATTTGAAAATTTGAATGAATTAATAATCATTAAGAAAAGACTTTAAAAATAATATTTACTAATATAGTCATTTTTATAACACCCGATATCTCAGAGAAACTTATTTTTAGGAATCAGTGTTATCTTGATTTTAATCAATCTTTAATGGCTTGTTATATTGGTGAGTTTTTTTCAATCAATACCTGTAAATTAGCCTAAGGAATTTAATAAAATTAAGCAAAAAAACAATTTTGCGTATAAGCTGTTTTTACAAACATCGATTCAAATAATGAAACTCTTCATAAGATCTGTTTATTCATTATAGAATCTCTCATAAAATCAACAGTTTTTTTTAAGTTTCTACATGCGTTTTTCCTGAATAATCCTAATAAATAAACATATTCGCAGAATAACAATAGTAATTTCTTGCCGCTCATAGACTACCTCTCTTTTATTATCTACTAATTAATGCGTTTTACTCCCCCAATTTATCTCATGACGTAACTGATGATAGCTGATGTAACGTTTTGACGCTAGTTTGCTACCTGAGCTTCCGGTTGAAATAAAAACATTCAAATATGTTTTGAGCACTGTTTTTTTTTATAAGTATAAGTAAGTTTTACCGTACTGGCAAGGGATGGTAAGTTACATATTGACAGTTCTGAGTCAACAGCAAATGAACATGTTGGCTCGCAGGATAAATTCTTTATTTAACCTCGTTATTAAATAAATAATTATAATATCAAAATATAGATGGATTTATGTCAATCTAACACTAATCAAGTTAGGGATCAATATAAAGGATACTGATAAAATAAATTGCTGTACAACGAATGAACCAACCAAGTTATTCCAGACAAAGAATTGATATCCAAAAAACTCATTCTGCACTTACCTAGTTTCCTTCAATTTAGTTACTTACCAACGTCTGCCAGTAAGGTGACGATATATCACATTAAATAATATCATTTGACACGACCCATTATTATTCAGTGTGAATCGCGCCCAAAACTTTCATCGGATCATCTCTTGTAGCGCAGTCAAGAAAAAGACAACATTGCAATGTGTTAAATCACTCATTTGGCAACAGGGTCTGGTTTAGAAAGCGACTAGAACATTCGCTGTCACATTCCGATCCCTTAGCAGGGGCGCGGGGTAGTAATATTTTTTGTCAGTCGACTGCCGAGAGCGAACACGCGAGGGCGCGTGTGCGTGGCCGAGCCACTAAGTTAACCTTAAGATTGGGTCGCTGCAAAACGACTTGAAATATTAACCTATGGTACGCCGGATACCAATTTTTCTCGACCTTGATTTTTTAATGGCATTTGTGTTTTTTTTATTCGTTTTTATTTTAAATTGTAAACTCTACATGTAACAACTAACTGAAATAAAGGTGATTTGACTAAGTGAACTGGCGTGTTTGAGTGTACCTGAGAGACATCCTCATCAGCTCGCAGGAAGAAAGTACTTCTCGCACATTTCATGATTTTTACTGTTGGGAACGACACGGGTTCAGTGGTATGAATACAGCTCTGACAGTTTGGGGCTGATAGCTTAATACCACTGACAGGTGTCATTTGGAAAGTCAACGTTAAATCATATAATAATGAAAAAAATGTTTGACAAGTATGCGCATATTCAATATAATAATTTACAACTATCAATTCCTGTAAGTTTTGAAATCTTTCATTAAATTTTCGTTGTTATTTTCTACCGCACATCTAATCAACAAACGGGTTGATTATTACGACAGTACCCTGTATAAAACACGAAATAGAGATACATACATGTATTGATAAACTTACATATATAAACACTTCTCTCGTTCTTGGAGTAAAATTATTATTTACAATAAGAGTATTGCATTAAAAAGTATCAAAAGAATTTTCATGTTAAAGCTAACGTTGTTTTTTTAGTGTACTATTTCAGTTGTTACAATATTTTTTCACTAATTCAGTGAAATAATTAGAAACTTGCAACTACAGAAATTATAAGCACCATCGTTGGCAGTCATGAAAATAAAAAATGCATGCCATTTTACAAATTTGTTTGTTTGGAAACACGGATGTAAAATTACTTCATTGTTTTTTATTATTATTATTTCTTTTAATACTCACATCAATAAAGTGGAGTATTTATATTTGCAAACTTGCAAACGGGAATTCGAACACTTACATTTCATAACAGATTTGTTATTAATTACTTCTCGAGAGCATATTTATCATTTCTGAAAGAATGCTGTTGTTATAGATTTTATCAGAGGATTCGTTATGAGTGACGACTAATTGTTATTCGATCATTTGTGGAGAAGTGAACTGAACAGAACTTTTCATGTCAGTTTATGAAATACTCTCCATTAATTAAAACTTAAATAAAATTGCATAATATTTTGCAAAATCTATATTCAAATAGTCAAAGTCTTCTTCTTAGGTTGTGGTGTCCACGTGTTTGAGCCCTAGTAAGTTCAATGTACTTTATTGATTCTTCAACAGATTTTTTCTTTTTTTAAACTATATCAGCTCCCTATCCGGAACATATGGCCATCACGCGGTTCCTGCAAGCTTCTCTGTCACCCCGCCAGTCTAATACATCCTCTGGATGGTCATCAGCGGCCTTCCAGGGCAACGGAATGCATCTGGTTGGTGGAAGAGATAGCCAAGATTCAGGCTTCCCTGAGGCATCCGCAGCACGTGTCCAAGCCAGGTCCATCGTCGCTTTTTTATTTTGGACGTAATAAGAGGCTGGTCCGTCCACTCTCTTACCTCAGAGTTCCTGACAAAATCAAATCATCGTACCCCTAGTATTCGCCGCAAAGGATGCGCGTCAGGATGCATGTGTTGAATAAGTGGCACTTGGTTCTGACCGAGTACAACCGTGAGTCCCAGACATTTCGCATTGAGTTAAACGTTGCTCCAGCTATCCCTAATCGGATTACGAACTCTTTGCGCGGATTGCCATCTCCCGTGATGTGTACCCCCAAGTACTTGAAGCCGTCGACTCTCTTGATGTCTTACCCCGCGCTCGTCAGAGGGTAGTCTGGGTTTAGACAGAAACTGTTGCAGAGCACATTGGTTTTACTCACATTGAGGCCAATGCGATACGAGTTGCTCTGCAGCCTGTCGATTGTTTCTTGAATACCCTCGACAGATTTTTCAAATATGACAGCGTCGTCAGCATACTCGATGTTGCATAGCCTCAGATTGGGGGCGCAACGGCTACACCTTGGTCGGATGGAAATGACTTCCTCAGGATGAAGTTGAAGGTTATTATGAAGAGGAACTGAGCCAGAACACAGCCCTGTCTGACCCCGGTTGAGACCCCAAACATTCACTGCCCTCGTGCATGTATTAGATGATGGCGATAATCTTGGTTGGGATTCCGTACAGTTTTAATAAGTCCCATAGGGAAGGCCAGTGCGATCAAAGGCCTTCTCGTAATCAACGAAGCAACACCCCAGCGAACTGTTGAATTCATTGCTTTGCTGGAGAAGGCATCTGAGATTATGAATTTGGCCCGCACAGGATCGGCCAGGTAGTTAACCGGCCGGGTTTTCCCTTAGCCTGCGCCAAAACCTTGCCAGGCACGCTGAGCAGCGTTATGCCCCGGTAATTGTCGTAGCAGAGTGGGTCACCTTTTTAATGAATTGTGATGACTTCGCCGTTGACCCAGTCCCTCGGACAGCGCTCCTGCTCCCACACCTTACTGAGAAGTAGATGCAAGGGCTGCAAGAGCGCCTCCAGGTCGTACTTAAGAAACTCTGGGTGTATACGTCCACGCCCGGCGCCTTCCCATTCTTTAACCGCTGCGCAGCAGAGGTGATTTCAGCGTGCGTCGATGCATGGTCGGGGATGTTTGGCGCTCGGGGGATATCTACAAGTGTGGCTTCCCTGGGTATGTCAAAGGGGTTCGAGCGAGGAGAATGGTTTAGCAACCCGCAAAAACGATCTCTTCAAGATTTACTGATTTGTATCAGAATGCATGTATATGTGCGATATCTTTATTTACCCTCACGAGGCATAGCACGAGCGATTTGCTTACTGTTAGCCATGACCGAACCCCATCTCTCTATCTTATCCAAAGGGAGAGATTTAACGACTGAATAACAACGTGGTCTTGTAGAAAAACTTTTGAAACTTTTTCAGCAGACATGGTTGAAATAAAATTCTAGAACTAAACTCAAATAAAAACTTTAAAAAATGCATATTTATAAATATCTATGTAAGTGGCTACCAACTATTAACACCTGCTAACCTGTAAAAAATATGACAATAAGATTGCAATTTTTTTGTGACAAAAAATTTCGGTGTACTGGCACCGGTTCGCGTACTGTCAGTTAAGAAACACTGATCTTTTAACTGTTAGTTTCTATTTAATAGTTTACTCCAATACACGCGTGCTGTGATTTCAGAAGATTGACAGCGCTGAATGTCCGGTTTATTTGTAAAGAGCCATAAACATATCATCTCAAAAAGTTCTATCAGCCCATAAATATCTCAACATACAGTCAACTACCTAACCCACAGCTTCTGATTTCATTGACGCCCTTTACTAATTCATTAGCAAGTCCTCGCGAGCTTACCGTCAAAAAAGCAAATATTGCTGGTAAACACCATATTGTCTGACATGAACTTATATATTTAATTATGTGTCAATAAATCTTATATGAAATTTATATCATTCGACTTTAAACAAAAAATTATACCAATTTTAATAATTGTTTATTTTCAATCCTTCGTGGAATTACAATATAGTTAGTTTTAATGTATCTTAATGTAGCTTAGCTAGTAATCAATTTAAACATAAATTATATTAGGTTTAAATGTAGACTAGTTAACCGAAACTGATACAGATGGCTACATGGGCTTCCTTAGCATTATATAATTCCACCTTAACCACTAATCGCTCGCGGAATGAAGAATTCTTTTAATTGCATTCTTTATACATATCATATTTTGGAGGCATATTAATATATGAACTAATATATGAATGAGCACGCAAACCCAATAGCATTTAGCACTCGGCTACACAATTCTTTCAAAAACCGTTTTTAATTTCAATATAACATTTTTATATGAATCATTCGTTCTTAGAACCTTGAAGCGCGCAATAGTTCTTACTTACGAAAATAAATCGAGGTTACATTATTTGTATATTTAATTATCTGAAATTGTGCAAAGATAGTGAATATAGAACAAACAGAATATACATTATGTGTGCGATTAAAACCAAAGGCGTATTATGTGGAATTCTTTACGTTTGCATTTACCGTCAGGTTCTTAATCACGATATTCCTTCTTCGCTAAGACGACAGTCATAAGCATAAATCCTTCAACGTCATAAACGCTCGAAGAAGTGAACAGTAATTGACCGTGTCGCATATTTGTTTTTAACTTGTAACCTGCTGGAGATGTCTTCCCAAAAGATGAGGTAAGACTAAAAGAGAAAAATTAGTTAATTGCATATTACACGCTCATGATTGTATGACATAAAAAATTATAATCATTCTTATTATAACCGTCATATGTATTTTTAAAAACATTATGTGATTGTTGAGAGTTGTTTGAAAGTGAAGGAATGTAGCGAATAATATGTAAAGCTTAGAAATATTTTTCAATTAAAAGAGACATAATAAAAAATATGATAACGGTTTGAACATGAAATAAATTATAACGAAGTAAGTATTCGGTATGAGGTTCTATAAATTTAACACACCCTGATATTTTTGTGAACATTTATTTGTTTTCATGGAAGGTTTGGAATGATCCAGAATGACCGTTCGGACACTTTCAAATGACAATTACGGCTTATCAGAAGAAAAGAGAAAGCGGCGGGTATCCGATCAAATAATTGCCTCACCTGACTAGCTACATTTAGCAGCCAACTAAAAAAATGAGGAGCTGTTTGAAAAAATTGTGAATTTTGATTTTGCAGGAGTCTCCTTCGAGTAGCCAGTGGTCGACGTCACGTGTGACGACCGCTGAAACGCATCGCTGTCGTTTTAAATTGTTTTGTTTGACATTGTATTTAATGTTAAATTTAGAATGATTTGTGTCAATTGCGTGCACATTTAAATTTGAATTCATGTGTTAAGTGTAAATGTAAATATAGTCTCAATTTTATGTTGTAATGATAATATTTTTTGTTTTGTAAAACTACTGCATCTTATAAATAAAAGAGATTAACCGGACCGAAGTGGCGTTCGCATTGAGACCTTTCAATTGAGCCGGACATCCGTAACCAATCATTCGCGCCCTTTCGACCGGGTATTCCCAAATTATAGGAAGAACGACGATGACGATTTTAATCTTACACATCGTAAATCTTATTTCCTTTTTCCTGATGTAACACATCATTTTTCTTGTTATAAATTAAGATGTTAGTATTTTTTATCACAGTTACAGAAGAAAAAACTTTGTTTTGATATTTGGAAAGAAAAAGAAGCAAGTGTGATAGATAATGACGTGATATTCTATGAACATAGATAATCGATGTCACTGTTACCCAATTAGACATGATACAACCTTACATGATATGTAATTAAAAAATAAACCATATTACCTAATAAATACATTGGTTACTTTAAAACTTCGATTTTTAATTGCTGCAATGTCAACATGGCTCATTTATACACTAACACCCTTAAAGTACATTTGCACCGCTGTGAAAAAAGACCTCAAGAAGCATTTGCAGAAACCTCTATCATCACGCAAATTTAAACATTTCAAAAAATATTTAAAAATTAATATTATAAATGAAATATTTTTTTGTTTAATGTGAATCTACAACATGCATTTCACCATAATTATTACTTTTGCGATATGGCAACACAAATATTTAAAAAAAACTATTTTGTCACTATTTTATAAGATAAAATTTATCGCCCACTTCTCGAGGCTTGAACTATATTTAAGATGTCTGCTGAGATATTGCATCTTTGCTATGATATAAGATTTCGCCTACAATGACTGAAGATGTATTATAACATTTGTTCCTTAATAGCTTAGTAAAATTTAATGTTAACAAAAAATCACATATTTAACAATCTTAGAATTTGTTAGGATATACAAACAGCCAGTAATAATACTCGTAATAATAAATATATTTTACCATGTGAATTAAAATTTGATGCCCTTTTTTCATTCTTTGTAACTAAATTTGTTAAATGAAAGTGGAAAAGCATACTAAAATATACCTTATTATTTAACAAAATATTGCTTTTTTAATAATTCAAGTTACATGTTTGAATATTTCGATATCAATAAACCGTAGAAAACTTCAGAAAATATCCTTTCAACATCAAGACATGAGAATAAGTTTGTAAAATTGGGATAGAATAAAGACAGAATTAAATTTGGATTATTGACATTTTGTACACTTCCATGTATTTTGTCACTAACGACCCGGGTTTCGTGATATACCTTTCATGCATCTTCAGGCATTCGTGTGCTCGAATGCCTGAAGATGCCGAAAGGCGAAACCCGGTCGTTAGTGACAAAATACATGGAAGTGTACAAAATCTCAATAATCCAAATTTGATATTGAAATTCCATCAAGCACCCTCAGTCGATGTCTTAAATTAAAAAAAACAGAATTGTTAGCAATATCTACTTCTAATAAATGAATAGATATTTGAACGCGACCCACTAATAAAACGGTTGCATAATTTGCTACCGGCATTACAATTTATTGAATTTTCATGCAGTCAGACGCATTATCAACTATGACAACACATTATTAATTATATATATTATTACTGAATACACTGTAAACTTAATGATTTATAAATTATCCGTTTTCAGCTCATCTTGTAAAACGATTTGTAAATTAGATAGATAGATTTTTCGTTTTGTAAAGAATTCGCTGTCGACGTATCTTCTTAAGTTAATCGTATTAAGGGAGTTGGAAATACATTGTTATTATTTGAGAGTTATTCGGAAAATGTCAAGAAGCATTACGATTTTCATGTTTATGTGACGTTTTAAGACAAATAAAATGTACTGCTATACTCTGCATAGCGGTTGCCAAGTTCTGTATCAACAAAATATAAATTTCTCGATACACATCAATTTGAATCAGCTACTTGTGGAAATGATATTTATCTGCGTACTTTGAGTGCATTTTATTAATATAAGAAATATTCTCCGCTATATAAAAGGTAAATTTCTATTTTTGTTTTATCATGAGTAACGATCCACGACCTTGCTGTCTGGACCAACAGTTTCAAGCTCATTTTGTTCAAATTTTAATGAATCGCGTAACAATTTTTTTTTTTTAATAAAACCAACTAAATACAATATTAGTAAAGCATTATATATATATATGTAAAAACCAAATCAAATTATTACAATACATTATATATTTTTTTTGACTTTACTGTACAAACAAACATTCCGGCACTGACATCTAGTAGTAATTAAATATCAAAATTTAAACTACACGAAACATAGTTAAACTTGAATGATTATATTATATGTATACATCTGCCATAAATGTATATCAATAATAAACGATACGTCAAAATATTTCATAAATTTCGTCAAAATTATAATATAAACTCCCTCATGAAATTTCAGTATTTATATACACCATAAACTAAACATTATGTAGGACAGATTTCGTGAAATTATGAGTGTAAACAAATCTGAACACTTCAGAGTCTCAGACGACTAAATAAATATAAATGTTTATTTATAACTCAATCTCCGCAACGAAACATTTTTTGAGATATAATGTTGAGTTTATTTTTAGCACGAGATAATTTTTTACTCTTTTCCTTTTCGAATTCTTGGAATGGCTTGTTTGAGAGGAAATACAAAACGCAGCTGGGGCTTATAGAAAACTATTTTGAATCCCTTATAGCAGGTGTTCCCAACATCTTTTGCTCCATTCCCTTTTTCGCCAATGTCCAGAATATAATTACCCCCTTCACAAGATAATCTGACTCCAACTCAAAAGGGTGTTTTTTCCAAATATGCATATATGTAGAATTGAAAATCTTTAATAAACGGCAACCGTTCCCCCTTGGAGCCCTAAAATCTGGCTGGGTACCCATCTCTTATAGTATTCCCATTTTGAAAGAAAATGCCTCCTTAAATAACTGATTAACAGTTCTGGTAGATAAATAAATCTTAAATTATTTTCTCAACCAATAAAAAAACGGTACGCTTACCAGAAAATATTTTATTATAAAACAATAATACCGTAGACTTTGACTAGTCTCATATTTCTACCCTTACCCGTTCCGAAGAAGATATGTTGACCCACTGAATAACAACAAGTTGTCCTAAAAAACTTCTATCGAGAAGAGTTCATATCGTCGTTGAAACGTCATTCTAATCCAAAAATAACTAAAAATACCATTATGTGTTTTAAATGATGTATATTGAAGAAAATAAAGCATTTAATTTGAGTTGTTGGGATTTTGTACATTTTCATGTATCTTGTCACTAACGACCCGGGTTTCGCCGTTCAGCATCTTCAGGCATTCGAGCACACGAATAGACTCGAATTGACGAAATCTCAACAATTCAAATTTGAAATTGAAATTCCATCAAGCACCCAGTCGATGTCTTAAATTATAAATATAGCATTGTTAAATCAACCATGAAGCAAATGATCTAAATCCATTGTTTTAGATTTGTACGCGAAATTTGTGTATCAACAATATCGTTACTATATTCACATGCCTAATTGTAATAATTTTGTCTAAATATGTATATTATTTACACAACTGGAATGCTAGTTTTCTCCTCCATAAAGTAGCGTTTTTGGAGTTACACATATTTTAGTTTAAATATCGAAATGCTTCACTTTGCAAGCAGGCATGATTACAAAAATCCTGTTGACACACTATAAGCTAAGAATTCCTTATTAGCAATCTAAATGTATATCTTTGGTGATGTATTCAGCAAGTTAAGGATATTTAAAATAATATCCAATCGAAACTTCACTCCTTACGTGCAACCGTTAAGTAAACAAAAATATATATGTCGGTTGCTATAACCAAGCGAACCTTCATCCTACTCGGTTGCGGGTTAAAAGGTTTTTGTCCTTGAATGGACACTTTCCAAAATTGATTTTTCATTTGATTTATGTGTATAACATTTTCATCTAAATGCAAGGATGTATTTAACGCAATAGTCCAACTTAACGTTGAGAGAGTAATTTTTTTTTAAATAAGCGCTAACGACATTTCAGTCAAGAAAATTCATTTTCCTCTCTTACTACAATCATTAACTGAAAATCCTCACTTTGAGTAAACACACCATAATATTTAAATGATTCATATATATTAGTTATTCTATACAGAAAACATAACAGTTTTGCTAAGTAAAAAACTGATTTAGCAACACGCCTTGTCGACATGTTTGAAAAACAAACAAATAACAGGTTCTCTCGTTACTTTTAATCTTCCTGCTATCGATATGGTGCTGCTTCAATTATTGATTGGACATTGAATAAATACATGCTCTATCCGATGCGTCAATAGAGATTGCATCGAAAAACTTCGTTAATAACAATTATTGTTTGTGTTACAGGTACCAAACATACAGCATTAACGCTTCCGTGATTATAAATACTGAATACAGCCATTGATTCATCCGAAAAGCCGCTCATTTTATTCATTCAGCAAGTTATAAATATCAATTACGAGAGGATTTACATACAATGCACTGTAAAAAGGGTTAGTAAACTCTCGGGATACGGGTGCATAAACGCTCCCAGCAGAGTAGTTACAATACTCTTCGGTTATCATATTATGGTTGATGTATTCTGATTATTTTTACATGCTGTTTATCCCACCACACGCTATGTAGCAGCTATATTCAGCCACTGAGTTTGTGGGTACCTTTAATAACGCATTAACGATCAGAAAAACATTTAAACGTGAACGCCCAGGACAAACAAGTCATCAAGACAAGTAATGACTAATGAAGAAAATATACAACCGATGACCATTTAAATGGACAACCGTAGGAAATGACTAATATTCTGTCGTCGCACCCTGAACTGATTCCCATAATCTCACTTTAAATTATTTTATTAGATTTCTCCGGATCCACACAATCGTCACTTTAAATTAACATCATGTACATAATATTAGATCTCGTTAACTATACAAACTTGGAATACAATTTCTAAACATTCAAATTTACGCCTAACGCTTTTGGCCCGATACAGAGCTACCCGAAACTGATTATTCTTAAAAAATATCAATAAAAAATAAATAAAATATAAAGAGTATCGGCAATATACGTCCATTAAGTATTATTATTAGATTTTGTAGAAGTTTAAAATTGAGTCTTCTTATTATTTATAAGATCTTTTAAAAAAAGAAAATATCATTTCGAAATTTGTGCCATAATGGTCATAAAATCATATAACAATATTTTTTAATATGTTTTTCAATCACGGTCCAAATAATAATTAACATCATTCAACTTCGAATGAAATATTGAAAAATTCTTTTCATATTATTAGGCATAATAGTGTTATGAGATAAAGCCTGTACTTCAGAAAATATATAACGACATTTTACTGACGAGATGAATGCGAAGAAACCGACAGCGCAAATCACTGCAGAGCTGAAAACGCTGCTACCTATCAGTGATTTACATCGGCTATATATTTACCAGCTCTTTCTTCCAGATTATTTAACCAGTTTACTTTTATTCGGGACGAATTATTATTTAAATGAATCTTATAACCGGCATTTTTCCAATATTTTATAGCCAGTCAAGGTTGGCCACCACACCCCTACAGTGTACATTTTCTCAACCGTACGCATCGCGGAGTCTAAAAGGATGACACGTAATTACGTAGACCGGATATCAGGCAATTGATAAAGTGTATTAGTATGCATTTATAGGTCTGTACCAATTAGCAGGTTGATTCTACACTAGCCTCCCATTTAAACAGCCTTTGCAGTACTAATTTTAGGTTGGAATACACGAAAAGTAAATAACCGTAACTATACCTGCAACAAGCAATCACAAGAACAACCAAACACTTGTAATTAAAATTGTATCTCATTAAGATAAAATCTTAGAAAATAAAATCGAAATACAGATAAAAAAAAACATTTTTTAAATATCATACAACACAATGAATGGTTACTAAATATAATTAGATAGTTTTTTTTACTAGTTTATTTCTTTCTTCATATTAGGTTTAATTCATACAAATGTCGAGCTGAGCTGCCTGCATACAAAATTCAAAAGCCGTACCTTTGTATATGCACCTGATATGATAAAAGAATTAGTTTTTAAAAACGGTGTAAAAAGTTTTACAATGAAGAAGAAATATCACATAATTTTTGTAAAATACGTAGCTTGAAGGTTTTGTACTAAGCATTAGAGACTAGACTAATCGAATTTTGGTTTTAGATTTGAATTCATAGACACATTCAAAAATAAATAATTTATTAATAGTAATCAACTAGTCTGCCACAAAGATGACACCAAATTACATTATCACAAACTAATGTGCAGATTTTTTTCAATATTACCCTCCGAAACTATATCATCGCTAAATTCTATTGTTTCAATGTCTTCTTCATAGTATTATTGATTCACTAAAGGCAACGCTGTTCTCGCTATCGTAACTTGCCTTACATTTGTCTGTTAAACTGATGAAATTAAGCCCAACCTCGCAATATAGTACAGTTCATTCAACACGTCAAACTATTCTATTATTATCGGAAAGCCACTAACAATCCGTTATATACCTTACTTGATTATATTCGTGCGAGTTTACCCATTCTGTACTACAAGGTTTCAACCTGAATCGAATATATTCTATCAATGGAAAATTTTTGATTGCCGTTGTTTTGGAACTGAAATCTTTGTAATAATTCTGCAACTATATTGGTCATCCCGAATAGATCTTTCTACTCTCATAAGCACACAGGTGATATTTTTGCTTTGTTCACAAAACAATTCATGTTTAAAACATTTTTTTATTGTATAAATTACGTTTCCTTACACTTTTCTTTGTAACCGTTTCCCGCTGATAAATTTTTAATTCTGGCTTAACACTTAAATTGACTTCCACTTTCCAGGGTAACAATATAAAGTACAGATAATTGAACTGGAATATGTTATTTATCAATAAATAATGGTGAAAAACTCACAGCGCATAAGTGTTTTCAGTTATACGTCATTCTGCTCTCTCGCAACAAATAAGTGTTTTTTTTTTACCTGCAACAAGACAAAACATAATTATTATTTAAGTGTTCGACAATTCTAAAAATACAATTCACATAAAGTCTCTTTTGCCTCTACTCACAAACACAATCTGTATAATAGTAATTTATAATTAAACATCGAAAATACTTTTCCATATTGTCGATGGATTCTGTGGATTCGATGGTAATTTTGTGGGAATTCTATAATACTTTTTATAATTGGTAATGATATAATCAACACTTTTTAAACATGTATGTTATATTGTATGCAATCAGAAACGAGTAATATCTAGAAAACCTGAATATCATACAATCGAGGAGCGTATCGACAGATGACTTTTCACCCTTATTTAAATACCGTTATGTTACTGATCACCGCAGCTTTACTTTTTAAAATCCTATTATTTATTTATTACCGAACAAATATGTAATCTATACTCTGTTTTCATTCGTAGAATGCTGCAACCTCAGTTTATTTTCATTACAATTTTTTAGTCATTGCTTCCGTCAACTGTTCTATAGGTAATCAAAGCAGCCAATATATTTTTAAAAAAATATAAATACCATCCGCGTGGAATCAGCGTTTATTTTTCATTGCTCGGAATCTATTTTTTATCGACTTTTTACTTATGACGGCAGTACTGTAAAACTGTACGCCATTGTCAGATGTGCCTGTAAGCTTTAAGTAAACATATCTAAACATGGTTGACTATTTATAATAAAAATCGTAACCAAAAATTGATTGGGTTAACTAAAAATCCTACAATTTTATAAAGTAAAAATTAACGGGTTAAAAACATCAAATGTGTCATTTATTTATGAACAATCACCAGAATGATGATTATTATTTTATGAATAAAAGTCTAAACAGTGACATAAAAATATCATCCATTTTCTAGCAAAAAACAAAAACACATACACATCTTCTTCATCTATTGCCGCATACGTCAAAATGGAAGATGGTTGCTTACATAACAGCTTCATCCATGGATAAAACAGTTTTTTAATAAATTAATTCTTACAACACCCTCATCCACTCACATGTATAGTGCCAAAATAACGCCAACAAAATATTTTTTAATTACTAAAGAATGTATCAACTCATGCAGTATTAATTTAATACATTACATTTCCTTTCATCAAATATGTAACTACAATAAAACAATATTGTTAAATACTGTATGTAAATAGTTAGTCTGTGTCTGGCATAAAGTTGACTGCAAGAGACAGGGTGGTCCATGTTATTCTTATAGATTAACACGACAACCTGCTTGTTTTATTTGTATAAATAAAAGCAATCTCTGCGACGGATCTAACTTACGAACTGCTTCTGCATTCTGCTCCTCAATGGGCAGTCTGATGACGCTGCCGTTTAAATATAGATAGGTACTAACATTATCTGAATCGTAAGTAATAATTTATTTAACGCGAGTCATCTTTGTCTTTTAGTCATCACTCTTCAAATAACAAACATTCGACGATGAGTATTCCAAGAAAATACACTTCATTGAAGCCATTCTGAATATAAGTTATTATATAGACACTTCTCTATTCTCTACAAACATTTAATTTTAATTTCGAAGCGCTAATGATTTTTCAGTCGAAAACTGAATTATAGCTTTATAAATGACGATCCTTTAGATGAGTGATCAATGTTGTTAGGTTTTGGTTCTCTCCATTACGGAGACAACGGTTTGAGTTCCGAAATAAATACTTTTACTCATCGATTTTTCAATCAATTGATGGATTTCTATTTAAAGATGTGGATGCTGACGTTTTCATAACTCCTCATCCTCCTCAAATCCATTCTTGAATAGGGAAGGTAGATAGAGCGAGTTATAAATACTAGTAGTGTCCTAAGTCCTCCCTTCTTTCTGGACTCTCTCCAAAGAGAGAGGTTAAGCGGCTGAACCAGTTCTCATAAAAATACATTATATTAAGATTATCTACTAGAAATTCGTGTCTTCCACATTGGAAGTGGAGATGGATTAAAGTTTGTTTTTTAAAAACTATTCATTTACGTATATTCCGAATCAAATGTTTTGCCTGTTTCGATTATTTTTATATTTCCTATATAAGTTTAGAGACTTCTATTGTTTCTTATTTTGTATACATAAAATTAAACATATTTACCCACGACATTGTGTGATGCAAAATAATGACTAAATGTTTTAAGCCACTGCATTTATTTTTCTGAAGGCTTGTAATAAAAAATTACACACACCCTCTCTCTCTCTCTCTGTCTCCACATTAAATGCATTGAGTGAAATTTGACATGTACATTATAATAAAAAAATGTTTTAACAATCATTAGAATTATGCGTACGCCGATTTTCACTGGCTTTTATGGTTTACTAAATCAGAAGTAATATACGTGAAATATATTCGATTTAGATAAATTATGTCCGTTATTTAAAATACAGTTTATCACAATTTATTATCTTGAAATAGGGTATAAATCGCATAATTAAATATGCAAAATAAATCAAAACATTGATATTCAATCAAAACTTTGTGCTGAAAAATGTATTGAAGTATAAAAGTTTCTATGAAAGTTCTAGTCGGAAACACTCGAGCTTTCGCTTGTGCAATTTAATGTATTTAGACAGCGTTTACCAGATAATGTATATTAGTATCTCTGCGCTACAACACTAATGGCTGTTTACTGCGCTGAATCTTGAAAGTCTCACTACAAAATCGTACAATGCTATAGCCTCCCCGGGGACCAGAATATTTTCTTACCAGTGACACGATACGATTTTATAAAATTATTTGCCACCTACAATGTGAATCGTCAAAATTTTGTACGCCCATTAATTACTAATATATTATAAAATATTCATTATCTTAATTTATGTTTTGGAATGTAAGATCTATCAATATTATAGTTTTTCCGTGTATTTACGGATTTACGTAAGACATTATTTGAAAAAAGAATGTTATATTTCGTCCGTACTGAAAAGTTCATTTGCATGTCTAATTTTCTGCCATAAATTTGCCAAATAATTGCATGTCACTTTGTGTTTTTTTCATCACATTTTTGTTTTGCTAGCGTGCACGATAATTTGTTTTCTTACCTATATTAACAAACTAAAACTATGTATAACGCGTTACCTGCCATTTTTTATTTCTAGGGTGGGTACAAACACTACAAACTAAGTACTTATTACATACCTTTCCCGCATGTTTTCTTGGTAAGTACTATATTTTCTACTAATTATTCTGAAGATTCAACTGAAGATTTTAAATAAGGAAAGCAATAAAGATCAACCCTTTTCGAATACTAATTCTAGGTTTTTAGTAACGTAAACAAATCGTTACTTGTGGAAATCTCTAATAAGGTATGATCTACTCAGTAAACTTTTTAAGCAGATTTTCACAAAACTTTTCTTAAAAAAGTATATATTACAATATCACTTATTCCCTGCTAAACAGCGATTTGAAAAACATTCACCGTTAAATAGAAGATTTCTATTTTTACCACTATACCTACTTACAACAGCAACAATTCCCTTTAATAATGCGTTGACTTTTTATCGGCATGCCCCACGTAAAGTTTTACAATTACTACCACTCTTTTTTCAGGAAAATGCATTAAATATCGTTTACATAACTTGATGGATTCTTAAATATAATCTCTGTCATTGTTCTATGTACATTTTAATTTTAAATGTATAAACTAAAAAATTGTTCTTTGATCAATTAAATTATTTCAAGTAACACTAGCCTTTAATAGCACAATTGACTAGTACTCTTATTTTTAAAATGTTCATCAAGTATAAAAAGCATAAAGTTACTACTTTATTCGGTGAACGGATTCTGCCGCAGATGAATACTCCGAACAAAAAGAACAACTCCATTATGACGAATCTTTTAAATGGTAAATTATCTCTGGCGGTATTTATTAATATACCAGCTTTATAAACATACTAATGCAGTTACAATATGTCGGTAACATTTCATATATTTTTATTGAATATGATTCAATAATTTTAAAAATAAAACATAATTTGTTTTGTACTACGTTCACATTTTTTTAATGTTCACGGCCTATCAGAATCAAAATCATTATCAGGAGCATTATCAACTGATAATGCTCGAGATGAGCGAAAAATGTGAAAGCAGTATAAAAAAAAATAGTGTTTTATTTTTAATATATAATGCCTTTCCAACAAAAATTTACAGTTAACATATTAAAAGTGATAATTCAATAATACTAAATCACCTCAATCGTGAAAAGAGTTGAACATTTACAACTTTTGGAGTTTCATATTACAAACTTTAGTTTTGGCATTACCTACCATGACTAACCTTTCTTTTCAAAAGTAAACCACCCTCATTCAAACTGATTATATGATTACTCTGGTTTTTGAATTTTTTTTCTACAATAAGAACTGTTAATCGATTTTGAATATTACAAATTTCAAGTATACGTGTGCAGAAGAATCTCCTAACTCTTAATTCAAAACAAAAATAAATTCTGTATTGGAATAAGTTTTGAATTAATTTTTATATATAGATATGGAATGCTGTGGAAAGATTCGCTCACCGCAATTTTATATCCACACTATTATAAGACTCTTATTTCCTGTTTGCAATTCTCAAGAGTGTAACTTCTTATTAAAACAAGATGCTGTTTTATATGGTTTCAAGTTGGAACTGCAATTTAATTTTAATTAGTTTATGGACGTTATATATAGATCGACTACAGACCACACTACACAATCTATGACGTATAAAAAATAGCTAGCAGTAAAAGCAAAGTAATTTTACTGTTTTTATCTACATTCTGCTTAACATTCTCGTATAGTACTAACAATTAATTGGCTTACTAATAAACAGCTTTATACGGTGAGTCAATATGCAAAGTTTTTTATTACATAACTGTCATATTATTAATAATATGAATTACGTCTAATATGTATCAGTAAAATTATTCATTAGATATTTTTAAATATCAAATCATCTGAGATAATGAAGTAAAATATACATGGTGTTAAATATTTGATATACAAAAATTTGAATGTAGTTGACTCTGGAATTCATACCGCTGGCCTATAGAGAGATCATAAGAGAATAATAGGTAGTATACACGAGTGACACTAAGTCCCATAAAGGTTAGTTAAGTTATTAGACTGCGTGCTAAGAGGATATATCATATATTTTCAAAGAGAATCATAATAAAGTGGCTGTCTATGGTCATATCTGTGTCGAACTTAGTCTCACAAAAGCAAATTTTGCCAAGAAATTTATTTCCGATGTCAATCAAACATACGCGCACACAAGAATAGCGCAAACTAAGTATGCGCAAAGTGGCGATTGTATATATAAACAATTGCGCATATTTTTTTACCATGTCTGTTCCCAATGTGGAGCATATGGACGGCTGATAGTTTTTCTACGAGAACTGCGTTGCTCAACATCGCTTCTTTAGAAGATAGATGTATAAGACTAGGACAGGACTAGTGGTTAGCTTATCGCTGCCCCTACGCTCCGTTTTTAGGATCAGATAAGTAATAAAAATCAACTTTCTGTACAGGATTCGAGCCCGTGAGATCCGTAATCGAAGCTAACTACGTTGACTCGATATTATATAACTGTGCGCAAAATGCTACGTACGCTATGTATTTAAAAAGAGAAAAAAACAAACTTGTAAAATAGGTACAGATTATAAGAGATACAAAATAATAGATATTATATTAAGCGAAATTAATAATCTAAATGATTTAAAATCTATTTACTTAATAGTATGTCCATATATAAGAATATCTGCACCTAAGTATGAAAATGAAGCTGATGTGATTTTTATCTAATAATAAATCGACAACGAATCTGTTTTGACGACACATTTTATCAGAAATTTCTTCTCAAACGAGTCACATACCTACCTATCGCACGTTTATCAATTTCCATTACTGTATATTGAAAATAAATTTTCACAAAACAATCGCAAGTCCATCGAAAAGATTAACCGTGATTATTTTTAAGACTTTTATATAACAAAATATTTATCCACAAAATGCAAACTTCCGAAAATGTTTTAATCAGTTTTATGCTACGATAATTCGTTTCGGGATAAACACCGCGCCGGCATGTTTACCCAAATCTCTGGGGATACTCTGTTTTATTTATTCCGTGATGATCATCAACTGGTTTATGGTAAGTTTTATTGGAGTGCGCCGCGAAACGATGTGGTTGAGCCGCGGAGAGTGTTGCCAGAAATAGACAATCAAATTTTTCTCCCGATATTTAGTTTATTTCATATTACATTACAAGCATATTAAGCTGTATTTTTAATTTCTACATCGATACCTTTATGGTTAGATTTTTAATATGCAACAAAACTTAATAACATTGACTATAGACTATAGATGTATCAATTCAACTTGGCTGCTAGTGAGGGTGCTACCGTCAAGTGAGGAAGGTTACCATAATGAAATTTCAATAAATTCTAAAACTGATATTTTAACGACGGTTATTAAAAGTGGACAAGATATTTATTTTGCATAAAATGACAATTGGAGAAATTTATTCTAGATTAAAAATTCTAGTTCCAAATTCGGCGGCGGCCAAGTAATATTGGTAATACTAAAGTAAGGTACAAAACTATAGTAAGGTGCTATCAGCGTTTATTTCAAAATTTTCTAAAATTGCTATATAACTTTTTTATACCTACCAATAAAAAAAAATTGGAATTTATGTCCTTATGACTAACTTCATAAATGTTTGGAGCGAAAACTTTTGAATCTTACTACATACCTATTAATGCTTATGTACAAACACTCATATATTATCTCAACGAACATTGCAGTAACTAGCTCACATTTGGTAATATTTCAAAAGAGCGAAATACAAGCATGAAAATGTTCGATTAAAAGTGAATAGCTTATACTTTGCAAATTGTTAATTTAAATTGATTAATTAAAGATAATTTACATCATTTTCAATCTCTTGTTTCTTTGTTATTTATTTTAAAAGAATTAGTTGAATTAAGTTCGTACGAAATTCGTAAAATAGTAGTACCTAGGTATGAAATAAATAATTTACAATTCAAAGGGTTTCATACTGACAATAAACAACACTTTATCCTCGATAACTAGACATCCGGTGTTTTTATTATTCTTCGCATAATAAATAATAAAGCTCGAAAAGTAAACTTTTCATTTTCATATGAATTATTGAGTGGGAATATTTCTTTTACGGCAGAATTACGCGTAGGTAATTGAAAAACTTAATAGCGTACGGAAGGTGACAAAGCGTTTTTCATAGTATATTGTGAAATTTAATTAAATTTCCCATTCAGAATCCAATAACTTCCTACGTCAGAGAGCGAGCGGCGAGTTGAAAAAAGCTCACCTCAATAATGGGCGGCGCGCGCGTTGGGCGGGCGTGGCCACGCACCACGTGTTCGTCTTTCGGCGCTGAGGGCGGAGGGGGCGCCTCGCACGTTTGCGATCAGCTGTTTTGCGTCACTGAGTCAAACCGGTCTGTACGGTACATCACAGGATATTGATAAAATTATACGGCGCAAACAATGTTTCCTTTTTCCATGCATCTATTGTTTATTTCTTACCGGTACGAAAGATAATAAAGCCTTTATGTTAATATTCTTATTACCTGTGATGTATTATGTAATGCAAAAAAAATAAACAGTTAACTATACATACTATTTAACAGATCATTTTGTGGGAGTATGGGACTGTAGTTAAAATGTCGCAACAATGGTGCTCAATGCTTATCAAAATTACCAGGTAAATTTATGTTTTTTTATTTAATCATATTATTCACATACAAAATATAAGGGTCAGTCCATATTTATAAACCTAACGCAATGCCTTAGGGGGAGCGAGGGGAGGGTCTAAAAGAAAGTGATTATTGGAGACTATCGGATAAAGGCGCTGAAGAAAATAAAATATAAACTATGTTTTTGAACAAAGATATTTAATTAATTACTATGGTCTTCTTCAGGGGGCTAATGTGACTTATTTTTTCACTGGAGTAAAATACTCTTTGAAGAAATATAAAAATTTTGGCAGGAGTCAAGTTATCGTAAATCGTATGACATCATTTTTGGAAAACACTTAATGGAAAATTTGCAAAAAAAGCCTTAACACTTCGTAGATTTGGTGATTTGATATCAATATTATAGCATAATTGATTTTTCTTTTTATTACTGCTTAGATACTAATTGTCACAAAGGGCAAAAAATAACAAGGAAAGTTAGATGTGTTTTCTTAATTTAAGACATCGTTAAAAAAGTAATGAAATAAAACTGGAAACGCTAGATGTTCCGAAAAGAAGTCACGCTACACACACAGTGGCGTCCCAATGAATGAAACTTATAGACATATACAAGCACGCAGATAAATTTTGACGGTGATTATAAAATACTTCATCGCCTCCGAAATATGAAGTCAAATCCCAACGTATTTCATGTCGCAATCAACTGTGTATTTATAACTAATAACAGTATATTTTAAAATATTTTGAATACTGACTAAATATGACACTTTAAAACTTATTAAAAAATGAATAAAGTCTTTATTCTTCATACCCTACACTTTGATTGAATATGGTGATCAATAATTATTTTATGTCATCAAAATTGTGCGTACCCACATTGTCAAAAAACAAATCAGAATGGTCGAAAATTATTTTTGATTTTCATATATACCACATCGACGGTATTTTGGGCAATTGATTTAACTTCTTTATATGTTAAATTGCGTGATGAATCTTTGAAATAAGCTCCTGTAAATTATCTTGTCTGCAGATACGGGATTAAACATGGTAATTTTTGAAATAATAGTGCCTTACCTCAAGTGACTGGGTCAGAATTTTTAAATTTAAAACTAATATAAAATGATGTTTCCCTTCCAAAAAAGGATCAATTTATTATTCTAATTTACATTATTTGGCCGAAACCTGCTTTGTCGTCTTTAAAATGAGATCCGATCATTAACTCATTTTCGTATTTTTTGAGGGTTATATCAATTGGTCAAAATACCATCGGTATTTATAACGTTGTAAAAATATTCCATTAAGTCTGTTAATAGTTTTAGATTTTATTTTTAACTATGACTAAAAAAACGTTTTATAACATGATTTCAGTATTTTACGCAAGATTCCTGAATTTAAGTATTTAACGAAAGTTAGTTTGGCACGCCTCTTCAAGAGGTTAGTAATACCAGGTAAAAAATATTCACCCGCCTTCCAACATTTAGTGCGACGTAAAAGCTCCGACGTAATGAAGAAAGAAAACGATCGCAGCTTTCGTTATACTAACGGAACCCACTCGTCAACTCTGACATGGCTCGAGAAGTTGCTCAACGTACAGTCCACTTAAAGCTCCACGTACGAATGGAAACAATCAACTAATAGTCACATTGCATAGTGTAATTTGACGACATAATTGCAAACAAGCTCATTCTACATAGTTGCAAAAGAGTACAAATATTGGCTCCAAAATGTATTATTAATGTAATCTTAAATGACTTGTTATATATTAAACGAGTTCATATTCTATTCCTGTAACCTTACTACTGACAGAATAATAACTTTGAAAAAACACTATTAAGTCATACTATTTTATTTTGTTTTTTTAAAGATTAAAAGGTAGAAAGTATATTATGACTTGAAACCTCCCAAACTTATCGAGTGGACCCTAAGCCTTCAAAAAGTCCAAAAGCATAAAGATCATATGTTAAATCTTTGACGAGCAATTTTTGTTGCGAAAAGGGTCAGGCAAGTCCTACCTGCATTTTTAAATCTGGCCGAATTCGTTGAAATAAGTCCATTTGATTTCGGGTGTCATGCGATTTTTTTGGGAGACTTTGTTTTATTCCGGAAAGGTCACAATATATATTTTTAGACAGAACGGGCTAATCCGTTGAAAGCTAAACACAATCGCGTAAAAACTCGTACGACATCTTGCGGTGTTTTGAGAACTGAGTTCTGATTACCGCGAGAGAGAGTTCGGCTTGTTGAAAACTGGAAAAATCATCTGTAAACTGTATCAATGGTATTGATTGAAATCATCTGTGAACCTGTATTGTATTACCACGCACTGAACTACAATAAAGATCATATTACCGCTGAAACTCGGAGTTTTATTGTGCCTGGAGAGTTTATCCTGACCTGAAGACGATTGCGGCTGTGACTGTGAGAGAAAGTGGAGTGTGTTCTCTTTTCATACCAAACCCCTCCCCTGCCTCTTCGGGGAATATCACACTATAACTCATCTTTACCAAATCTTATGATTTGAATGCAATAAAATTATTCTTTATGATGTACCAAACATCTTTTTAAATCACGAACAATTGTACCTGGGGTTAAATATTAATTGTGCTAATTTAATAGAACTTATTTACCAAAAAAATAAAGTAAAATATTGTTGATATAATATAGTCTGTTGTTAAACTGAATATTCTATAATATTGCTTTTATTCAACCTATTATAAATGGAGTTCCATCAATTAAATTCCAATTCTGTTTTATTTTTCCAAAATATTTTTTATTTTAAAACTCCAATTCAATCAATGTAATTGTCTTTATAAATATGTGTCGATGGGGGCTTTACAATATTTTTTTTCAACTACTCTAAAGTAATTCAATGTGGCTAAAAGCTTTTTGGACATAACCTCTTTTACTGAGGCCATTTTAAATACCCGTTTGTTATGAGCGAAATAAGAGATCTTATAAACACAAATCTTTGACTGCCAGTCGATATTTATTATCTGTAACGCCACAGATAGACTGGAAATATAGTATTATTATGTTGTGTAAAAACATTTCTAATAAATTGGTAGCAAAAAAAATCCAAATCATTCGTCTGTCACTCTTTCCGTGTTACGCACCTCTTCACTAAGCCCCGCACATGACCCGACAGTGGGGTAGATCCTGGGTGAACTGTCGACGTGGTGTTTCCGCCTTAGTGTGACCGATCGGTCTCTCCCTCTGGCAATTCCACACACATCGACTGCTTTGACGTGCCACTCTTTTAGTTTACACCCCCTGAGGCAATTTTCCACCCCGATCGTACTGGTAACTTAACACCCTTAATGTCGTGCTCTTAATTGAAAATGGCGGAACTGCGCTCAGCTCCGGTGACCAGTAGTTATAATCATTTTATTATACGGTTATGTATTTTTCTTTTAGATTTATTGTGTATCGGTGTTTAATAGTCTTTTCATCTTCTAAAATATATTTATGTACCGTAATGAGCTAACGGAAAAATTATCCAGACTTCTGAAAAATTGTGTTTGTCTGAATATTTGTTTTTGTTATACTAAACTCACCTAAGTGGTATATAGACACATAAGGAGATTTCATTAATTTTCAATATTTAATTTAGTTGGTCATTTAGAAAAAGTTATAACCAACAAAATTTTTTAAGTTGGCTTTTCAACGGAAAATCATTTCTCAGGAACGTTGTTCGAAGTTTTTCTTCTGACCCTCTTACTTTCAGCGTCAGTGATGCTATGGAGGACAATCCTAGAGTACATTTTTAAAGCTCAAACTGCCCGTAAGCTCCACTGAAACGATTTTCTGTTGAAAATTCAAACCCAGACCATTTTTTTGGTTACAATCTTTTCCATGTTTATTCCATTTGTTAAGTGACTATATTATTATTAGGTATATTACAATAACATAACGAGTGAAATATCAAAACTGCCAATTTTAATTATTTAGTAAAAATGTAAAATGGTAAAATCGAGCAGGTTTGTTGAATTTTAAATAGAATTTGAAAGCTATATTTAAAATACTTACATAATAAATGGTAATATATTTTATACAAAAAAGCATTATAAAACCTTTCAGTTTGTTTGAGCTAGTAAAACATAGTTGTGCTTTGAGCTATAATATGTACAGAAAAAATAAGACTAAGTACTAAAGAGATTAGGTGCTAATATTTTAAACTAGTAATAAATTTTGATATATATTATTATGTTAACTTTCAAAAATACATTGTATTATATTTAGTCAACCTGAACAAATCTCACTTGCCTTCCCAATACCAAAACAACCACACAAATTGTTGTTTTTTTATAACTAGCGTAATTTGAAGATTTTATTGCTATCAATAAAGAAGTTTTTACAACGTAAAAAAAATTTAAATAAGGTAAATTTTTAAAACCTATCAACCAAAACAAAATACGTTACTTGAACCGAGTTTGATGTCAGAATTTTAAACGCTAAAATTTCGTTGAGAATGAAGTGTTTCGAACTTTTGTCAACCGCTATCATACATCAACATATCTTTCGGTAGTCTTATTTGATATAAAATAAATTTAAAGTTTAACCCATTATAAAGACGCAAACTTCAACGGTATCAATGTCAAATCAATATTCTTTGATATTTGTTTCATGACAGTAAAAAAACTGACAACGATCCGCGCATCCTGGTTCTTTGTAATCTGATGATTGTTAAAACTTTAAAAAGCTATTCTTATGCGTAAGATAATATTGGACAAAGAAAATATCAACGATGTTTTGACCAATTGATTCAACCCTCAAAAAATACGAAAATGTGTTAATGATTGGATCTCATTTTAAAGACGACAGAGCAGGTCTCAGCCAAATGATGTAAATTAGAAAAATAAGTCCATTGTACATCGGTTTTAGGTTTAAAAATTATGTACCGGCCACTTGATGTAAGTCATTATTATATCGACACTCCCTTCGTATAATCCCGTATCTCAAAACGTAAGATTTTACAGAAGAGGATTTCAAAGATTCATAACGCAACTCACCATATAAAGTTTTCGATGTAAACAGTTTTTACTCTCTCCATAACAATTTCAATTTTAAGGGTTACATCAATTGGCCAAAACACTGTCGAATTATAAAATGATCATTATTGGAAAATAATATGTTTCCAAAATTAAATTTATTTATGTTTAACAAAAAAGTATTATATTTTTACAAATAGCTCAAAACCTATTTTATACTTCGAAGTCATGGAACAATATTTGTGTAGAATGTCAAAAAATATTTACATAGAAATGAAACTTCATAAACATGTTTATTTTTCTAAGCCAAAAATGTATTTTTTTGCAAGACTATTTCCGACGTATTCTCCGGAAAAAAGCGTCCATTTTTTCTCTTAAAATAGTTATTAGAGTTGAAAATGTAAATACACCATAATAACATAAAAGCGATCTCCTCAATAAAAGCTAAATTGGGTGTTATACAGCTTTGCTAAGCAGAGTTATCATATCTACATTGAATGTTATTTTCAGAAGTTACATATTTCTATTTTTTTACGGGTTGATATTATAATATACAATAAAAGATTGCCTCGCTTTATGTAACACTGCTTTTCCAATCTCAGGTATAGTGAGAAAACAAACGATTCGCTGCAGAATATAATTATAATTGAACTTCAAAGTAAGATTTTTTCCTACTCTAACACTGATTTATCAATAGTCATAAAAATGAGTATTTTTTTGTTACACAATGATACGATTTGGCAATTGAAGTGTTGAATTCGCACCCAAGTGATTATTTTGAACTGAAACAACTATTTTAAATTATGTTTATATAAAAAATATCCCAATTAATACGTCTTATTCAGACGATTCAGAAAAGACTCATATTACTAAATTTAGTATTGCTGTAAGCAACATGAAACATAATGAAATATTGAATTAGTATTAATTATATTTACCTATTAGACTCGCTCATTGAACAGTTATTTATTAACAGATTAGATAATTTATAGTCAATGAATATGAACAGTAAATAATTTCAAATGGATTTTGGTACTTTGAAAGCGACCATAAATAGTTACGCCAGCTGTATCAATTGACGACGATATGAATTTTGGTAAAACGTAAATCAATATCTCTATTGACAATATATTCTGTAGTAAATTGAAATTGATCAGATGTAAGTATTTTCTTAAATACCGTTTCGAGTGTGGATTTGTTTGAATACAAACTCAATATTTTGCCTATGTACTTTTAAATAGTTCTCTTCAGTCTTTAAGTATCGATATGAGTAATATTATACACTACACTCACACACACTGTCATTCAGACAGATACAGACAAATAATTATATATTGTAATTCAAGACCTTGGCATAAAAACCTCACATGCCACAAAACACACTTTTTCAAGACAATATAAGCGTTAGGTATATCATAGTTATTTTATGTTTTTATCAATTTGATCAAGTATAATTATCACAGGGAAGGCTTTTATGCAAAACATGGGAGACATATATATTTCTTTTAGAAATTTTACCAATGGCCAGGTGTGAAAAGAAAAACACTTAAAATACTCTGAGGTGAATAAATTTAAGTGGGGATTTTTTTGATTTCGAAGTAATAATTTCTAAATAAGATATATGATCTGACCACACAAATAATTATAACTTATATATGCGATTCAGATATATCTGCAAAAAACGTGATATTTTAATTTTAAGATGAAAATTTTTTCTACAATTAAAAAAAGTAAGTTACAGAGTGGATTTTAAAAAGTTTATTTTTACGATTTTTACAAAGTAACTTAGTATACAATTATAGTATATTTAAGAACTTGACGTTAAAATGCATTAAGACACATCAAATATATTGCTGGATGCTATGAATATCAATAAACAGGTTAAACTTAATTATGATTACTTGTAAATTTTTCGCAAATTTGTTGTTTCTAATGTCAATTTTAATAATATTTTATATATAATGCACAGATTAAAGAATGCCATTTAACTCAATACAATTTGCCGAGTTTTCTTTAGAAGTTTGAATATTTTCAAAACAGTAAGGTAAAGCATTATAATTGAAATTATCTACTTAAATAAAAATAAAAATATTTTTTTTGTGGCCTGGAATAAAGTATATTATTCTCTACTGCTTTGTGATTCAAATGTTTCTCTTTTTAAACTATGAACAGAGTTATGGCCACAATGGCGTACTCTAGCGATGGTAATTTTGATTAAAATTCTAATAACATGGGGTCGCGAAGAGTTTAATGTGGAGTCAGTGATTGAAACTATTAACTAAAAATTATGTTAACTATGACTCACTTTAAATATTGTTTTATTGATGTCTTGATACTTGAATAACATCATAAATGTTTACAAATTCTTGCCATTGATGAAATATATGTAAATTATCATTTAAATGAAATATAATAATATACTCCAATACACAATTGAGTACTAAATATTTCCAATGTTAATCATGAGAAACTAAATTAATATAAGTCACAGCTTAAAATTTACAAAGGGCCGCAATAATTACTGAAAAATTCTAGCGCTCCCATGATATTATTTTAGATGCACACTATACTATCATACATTTTTTAACTTTAAATATAGAGCATGGGTGTATGTGGCGTTTATTTCAACTTGAATATATTTATTATATGAGCGAAACAGGTCCTGATCATTATAAATATGTGGAAGTAGTACAAATGAATTGTGTTGTATTTTTTAAAATATGATGTCTTTCCACCAATAATTGACAGTTAACACCTTAAAAGTGAACATGGGTTAATTATAACTTTAAAATCGCTCTCCTGTAAATTTAACATTTTGTAGTTAACAGGTTATCCCCAACAGCACCAGAATTCTGTTTGAGTATCTATGTCTTCAGTGAGATGAAATTCTAAATATCCGATGCAAAAGAAATTTTTTGTATTTGTTATTAATTAACATTAAAAAATCTATATTTGATAGAGCCTTGTATTGGCTTATTTCTCTACTCCGTTTAAATATGACTTTTCAGCGTGCGCCTTTGCTCTCCTTTTTACTGTGTATACGTTTCTAGTTTATCATGCCGCTATTATCAGTTATACTAGAATAAATTATTTCCATGCCATTTGTAAATAACAAAAGACGGTGTCGTAATGGCATTTTTATGCATTGACATTATGCCTGTCGCATAACGTTGAGACGAGTTTAGCATAACACTTGGACGAAATTACGCAAAAACATGTCAAAACAATGAGCAAAATGTGTTTATTTTAAATTTCGTCTCCAAATATTCACAATGCTCTTTTTTTTTCAACAATATCCAGACCTTTTATTGTTAATATTTCACAACTATAATTTTCCAGGACGCGTCTTCAGAAGAAACGAGAATCGTTATGTCCTTACCATCTTCATATCTAAATGACGCTTTTCTTATTATGTCTTACGAAACATTTAAAAAATATAAGATTGAATGTCATTTAATGTTGGTTTAAAATTACAGAATATCGACAATAAAATACCATTATAAATAAGAAATGGTTAAATTATTTGAAATTTGATCACCGTTTTGTGTAATTATCTACAAAAAGAAGAATAATTTTCCGGGCGTAATTTGTTTTTCGAATAATACGAATGTTTTGTGAAATATTTTTAACATACTTGATTACAGCTGTGAATGTTTATGAGAAAAGTGGCGCGACATTCCACTTGCTATATCGCGAATCTACAACAAAAATGCTACACATCCAAATTTACGTGTTTTGAGTTAACTATTACGTTTACAAGTCCATCTTTCTTATAAAACGCCATAAAACACGATACAAAATGACAAAATAAGACTTCTTGTAAGTGGCATGTAATATAATGTCAATAATGAATAATCTTAACTGCAACAACTCAGTTTTGTACATTAAATAGCCATATCATATATGTCTTAATTACATTATAAAGCTGTTTCAATATCTAAATACATTTCGAAAAGAGTGCACATTATATTAAGGGTAAAAATTTCAATGTTGATTTTCTCCGTTTGACAGATTTTAGATTGTGGAGGTGAGATATGCTCCACATTGGGGTGACCAGGATGATGAAGAAGAAGAAGTTACACAAGAGCTGTGAAATGGATAGCTGACTTGATTAATCATAAATATAATGTAACAAGCTTTGTTAACATGTTTGTAGGCAGCGTGGTGAAGCTCTCATCAAAAATTGAATTGATGACAGTTTCTTCTGATGCTCACCAAAAACAAAGTAATTTACGAGATATCGCATGCCCATCTTCTATGTAATTTATATTATTACCTCGGTATTTAAAAGTTATCTTAGACACGGGACTTGAGTTTGTGCGTGACGTTTTAATGCTGAGGTCCACGATACAGGAAGTCCCTTATTACAAGACACTTCTCTCGAAAAAAACTTTATTCGTGAAATGGGGAAACGTCGCCTTAATGCCTTAGGGACATTGAACTTAATGTCAGTGCTATTTACCTATTTCTAAAGATAGATCTTTCTTGCATGCAATGAATAAGAGACTCAGATAAGTACATTACTTGTCTGCTAAAGTTACGATCAGTGATAACTAACTTTGCTTATATTTATATTAAGCATCCTTCATTTAAGTAACTGAGTCTCTTTGATAATAACAATTTATTATGATAAACAACCGATTGAATATTTAAATATACACCCTAGGCTAAAATGGAGGAATATTCATAATGATTTGTGTTTTTATCATAGTTTCAAAACGAACACAATGGTAACATATACTTTCCAGCTACACTTAAATAAAGTAAGACGGATAATGATTTTTGTAACACAATAATTATTGTTAAAAAAATAAAAAAAGTTTGTAATGCTTTCAGACAACTATAAAAATTTTAACCGTCTCTAGTGTGAAGATAGTAAGTTCATGGGTGGAAAAAAAATCTCGGCTCTTAATTCGTTAAACTTTTACAACTTCCCTTTTAAGTTCCAGAAGTTACTTTACATTTATTTTACACGAGAATCTCTGCGAAAACGCGTTATGTTGAACTGAAACTTTCAAATAGAGTTGAAACAAGTTGTAATAGAACACATAACAATAAAAATACAAATACCTTAGATTAACACGGTTTCATTGTTTCAATTACGTTAATCTCCTTATTATTTAGGAAGATTTTCACAGTCAATGAAGCGAATATTTTGTTTATTTTCAAAACAGCAAGAAAATTTCATTTAATGTACTAAAGCATAGAGCAACTACACAACTGGCTGCTTATTTAATTTTAATAATGACATATTGATTCTATAAAGTTCTCTTTTTTCACCAGTTACTCCTTAAGTAAGAGGTAAGTCATTTTACATGCTGATTTTCACTGATTTTTATCGCTTAGAATGAAGTTTGTTTACAAAATGATTAAATAAAAAAAATGAAATTATATCAATCAATGATTTAAATGTTGGGAATTTCAAAATAAAGGAAATTTACTCAGGGACAAAAAAGTTTTCGTACATAATTAAAACTTAGCGGAATAAATCCTATCTGAGAACATTTATAATGACGATTTATTTTCTTTCCCTGTTAGTCTTCTATATATAAACGAATCTAATAAACCCTGTACAAAGTTCTTCAATAATAATTCTATCAGCAGGGTATACGAAACGTTAATTATATTTCTTAGAAAAACCTTCCTATGACATTTTAATAACGCCAAATATTATATTGTTTTTCATCTCGCAGGATTACCCGTGTGGCTGTGTTGCTACTTCTAGGAAATATGACTTCTATTAAGGCAAGTAGCGAAGCAATTACGTCAAGTCACGTGACATGGGTCACGGTACAGGTGAGATGGCGTATTAAAGCGGCTCATTTGAAGAACGTCATATGTACAGATTTAGTGCAAATATATGCCAAGGGCAGAGACAAAAATATTCAACGGATGATTTTATAAAATGTGTGTGACCCATTGTAATATCATTATCATATTTGCTGATTTGACAAGGTTGATTTAGAATATTACATTAGTTGATTTGATTAATGTTAGCATATAATTATAATTTATGAAATCACACTGGAAAGACAAAACATTTTTCACTTATCAATCACATGTTATTTCAACGTAAAGTAGATTTCCTTATATTTAATACAAATAAATATTAGACCCATTGCACGATTACTATATTGAGAAATGTTTGTTGCTACAATTTTCCAGTATTTTAAGCACAGCTAATAATCGTAAAACGTATAAATAAAGAAAAGAACGGCCACTTAATATTTTTGTGTTCCTGCCATTGTTATGAATAATTTTAATAAAAAAAAAATTCTTTTACCTCGACGGGGAGAGTTTAAACCCCCTAAACCCTCCCCACTTATATACGGCCATGATTGCACCAACCAAATTTTCATTAGTCTGATATAAAATGACTAAAATACAATTAAAGCACTATTTGGTAAATTATACATATCAATAACAAATATGTAAATATGTATCCGATCACCGTGATAAAACGATAACACTCAGCGGCTTTATCGTTTTGTGATCCTTGAATAAACATTAATGTTGATTTTATTTTAAATGTATTTGGAAGTCTGTGCTGATAATACAGTTCTTTCGTGGTAATTTTGTTTATAAGTAACTTTTTGAATAACCCTTTTCACATCTAACAAAACAGACACCACAATCTTTCTCGGATAATCGCAAAACTCCGTTTACCACAAGAGACCCTTCAAAAACAGAGGCAGTTTATATTGAAAGAGTCATGGATTCAAAAATATTCTCCTGGTGCCACTAGAGTACCATCGTGTAAACTACACAAGCATATTAATTAAGATGTTTGTCATATTCCCGATGTTAGACTTTCCGACGGCCAACTTACCAACAGACTAAAATCCCGACAGACCAACTTTCCGAAAAGTACAATAAATTATTTGGACCAACGAATTAGCGAAGAAAAATGAGGATAGATTGATGTATTCATTTGTTCTAAGCCAAAAAGATCGATCACACAGGAATTCAAAATTTATGTTATTTTACGGAAATTTGGGAAATATATCTTGGATTAAATATTAAAAAACAAATGCGTGTAAATTTTATTTTATTCCAAAAACCTTAAAATACCGCATTATTTATGCGATGAAATGATAAATAAAATATTATTTTTCACAGTTTACAATTTTTCGTATTATATACTGATCTAACCTTTTGAGTAAGTTACGCCTGATAAATATTAATATTTAACAACGTTGACAGTTTGACAGTTTTCTTTTAATGCCGAAAATTCTGTTAACACTTCAAATATCCGGTGTAGCACGTGTCACGGGCCATGAGCTATAAAACTCAATTACATATCGTTATTGAATTAGAGTTAACAAATATTTTATCACAATATTTTTACACCTACAAAAATACCGCAAAACATTTCATGTTTTGACTTTTAAAAAATAAACCATACAGTCAATGTTTATAGTAAGTTTTGAATGTTTTATTAATTTGTATTTGTATAATAAAGGTAACTTTAAAACTAACTAAATAGATTTATACTATTGATCCTAGCATCACACGATTGAAACAAACAATCATTCTTGTTAATCTTAACATATGTAATGAATTTTTTTTAATTTTCCGAAAGGATCTTATTCAATAAGTAAAACGAAATACACTTTAAGTGTCTTTTATAATAATACAGACTATATTATTTGAAGAATGAGTTGTTTTGATTATTTTTAATAAGTATGATTCGACGTCTCAAAAATATTAACTATTTTCTGGTCCGATACAATTTTTAGATTTAGTTAACAGTTTCAATATTTTGTTTTACGTTGTGAGGATAGTTTTGAGAGTGTACTAACTAACGCGTCATCAACATATGTCAAGATAAAAAAATATGACATTTTGAATTTTACTACCACTGTTTCGGAGGGATCGTCAAAGGAAATGGATAGGCGAAGGTGCGACCCTCACAAGTGAGAATTACGACTAAAGAAGAAGTATCACAAAATAGCTATTTGATATTGAAGTTGTTTGTGACAAAACCAGCAACTAAATGAAGCGTCTAGTATCATAATTTATAATCTCCAGCATATACAAAACATGAGTAATGAATGCAGCATTGTTCTTCGTGTTACTATTTCTACTATTTAAGTTATAAAATATCTTTCTAAGCTTATAAACTCATTTCTTTTGTTCATTTTCAAAACATAATGCGCTATAATTTTCTAAACTAATAATCTCGATTCCATTCAATAGAGTGCAGAATTGTACCGTCATGGCCACCAGTATTTGTTTACATATCATGGTGTAAGCGTTTGTTATATGCATTTGTAACCGTAGAATGAAAAATGTTTTTTTTGGGTTTGTCAAAAACAAGCATTGATTGAGATCCTGAGTTATGATACAAGGCCTTCAAATTATAACAAATATTATAATAAATTTTCGGTAGGCACACAATTTAATATGAAATTTAAGTTAGATTATAAAAGTGAAAATTACAGTATTTTTTCATTTATACAATTGAATGATGAATTTAGAGGTTATATATTTTTTATTGCCTTCTTCTGAATAACTACACAATTCATATTTCGGTAATATTTCTTTCTTTAATCCTATAAATCTAGCAACTATTATTTTGCCTTATAAAACCCGATAAAAAATCGTCCATTTTTTTAACCGAAATCCCCGCATAACTTTTGTGAATCAACCCACATCCTTCCGTCTTCGGGTTTCTAGGGTCACGGCCATTCGTAAGCTTCTTTGCTACGATCACGACCTCGTGCACCAAATTAATACCACACCAACAATTCGTACTCGATTAAAAAATCCGACAACAGCCATCTCAATTCAAATTAACAATCGGAAAAATGTATAACGTCAGGTCTCTTTTGTTTAAAAACTGTTTACTAAAACAAAATAACTACCAAACAGTTTCAGCAGCAAATAATTTCATAATATTTGTATTAAAACAATTTTTTTTATGTAGAATTTTAAATCATATTAACGGGTAAAAAAATGTATATCCTATATAATTTAAGACATCGACTGAGGGTGCTTGATGGAATTTCAACATCAAATTTTTATTATTGAGATTTTGTACACTTCCATGCATTTTGTCACTAACGACCGGGGTTTCGCCTTTCGGCATCTTCAGGCATTCGATCACACGAATGGACTCGAACTGACAGACAGTAAACAGTGTCTAACGTTTATATAGAAGATACAAATACGACAAATATTATTTACGAGGTAAAATATTATACGTCTGAGAGCCACACTGATACCTGAGTTAACATTTCGAGAATCACCTTAATCCTTATTTTGTAAACAACACATTAACAGAGTGGCGAATTGACGCTTTCCAACTTTTTTAGAATTACCAGTGATTTCATGAGTAGAATGTTTACTCTCAACATAAATCAGTAAAATGATTGAAAATTCAATTCATGAGAGTGTCATAACGGGAAAGTGATCAACAGATTGTGTAATTGTTTGTATATGATTCAAAGATGAAATAATATAAATTCAGTACACATCATCTAACGAGGATATACATTAAATTTGGATTTAATATTAAAAAACGACATTCTCTGTAGCCTTTTAATTGTAACGATGCCGTTTTTTCACATTCCTTTGCAAAGTTCATAAATATCTGCCAAAGTTATCAACAAAACTCCTAAATCAATTAAGAATAAATTTTGATTTTTGAGATTTTGTACACTTCCATGCATTTTGTCATTAACTACTATTCCTTAGAGAACCTCACTCAATCATAGATTGAGCGACTGAATAAAAATCAGTTCTCGTATAACTACTTCGGTTGAGATTCTCCATAAGGAATATATATGCTCCACTTTGCAAGCGGACATGGTCGTATAAATAATAACCGTTGAACAATAAATGCATTGGAATCCTGTTTCATTTTTGTGTATGCAAACTTTTTTATATAAAGAAACCAAAAGGATACATTTCCAACGTACGTTTGTTTTGGCGAACAAACGGCAATATCCAATATGTGTTTTATTATTAATTACATTCTTCAAATACGTCATTTTTTTATGTTGAATTCACGTCTAAGAATAATACATAAATTATTGAATTTATTTATGTATGTGATAGAGGTCTGCACGGGCCAGGGCTTGGTCGGGTCCGGGTAAAGAAGTAAAATTTAAGAAAAATATTTCTTACTATTTTCGAGGCATGAATCAGCCATAAGGCAGTAGTATTCATAACTTAAATAATTTATTTCAGATGTACTATGAATATCGTTGGAAATATGGAAACAATAACACATACTGTTTGAAAAGTATAAAATCGGGCTTTTTTCGGGCTGAGAAAAATAAATCTGGGCTTTGGGTCGGGTTCGTGTAACAAGTGTGATATTGAGGCTCGGGCTCGGTCCGTGCCGGACTGGAAGATGATGGGCTCGGACCGGGAAATTTTATAAAATTTCGTCCCGTGCAGACCTCTAGTATGTGAGTAAAAAAAAATAAGAATGGAGGAAAATTGTTTGCACACCTGATGTAGATATATAATAAGTAAGTCAGATTGTTTCAAACACTAACGAGGGCATGAATATCATGAAACGTCAAGAACAGTTCGCGAACTTTTTTGTATTGTATTTTTTATTCGGTATAATAATACAAGCCGAGTTAATAAATTCAATCAAAACAAAATATTGAAAATTGAAAAACACAATATTTAGCTAGATGTTTCGGCTATTTTCTAACCGTTGTATCTGATCTCTGTAGCGTAAAATTCTGAAAATGATTTAGTATTTCTATAGTGTGTAATCTTTACATCGAATAGCTTATTCATCAACCAAATTTCCGATGTCTACGCAGAAAGTCTTTGATTGAGTTCAGTATATTATTGAATTTGCGGCTGAAGCCATAAAGTAAAGAAAATCTGGACACATTTAATCAACATCAATTCATGTAAATTGGTTTGCACAACCATTTTAACAGTAGGGTAAATTTAACAGTTTTACCAATGTCCGCGGGCTGCAGAGGTTAAAAGTATTGCGGATTATTATAATTTAATGTCTCCCAAATTAAGACATACATATAATTATTATTTAAATTTAATAACTATTTAAAGAGGACTACAACCCGTATCTACTTTTCATTACGTGCATATAATATAATGTAATTGCTTTGGAAGAGACGTATCAAGTGCTGCTTTATGACGGGCTTTTGTGGAGAAGTAACACTAAACTTCGTATAAGAATAGACTACACCTGCATTGCAGACAGCCTGACATATATCGATACCTCAGTTCCAAAGAGTAACTACTCCAAAAGCATAGTGCATTTATTTTTTATAGATTTTAATGAAATTCTAGGATTATCGAAAAAATCGTATTTAACATTATAATAATATATTTTTTTATACAATATTAATATGAATTTTCACAGGACTTTCGTAGCTTTTACACTTTGTATCTTAACTAATAATAACCACTGATATTATAAATCAACCACAGATTACCACTTGCTACATTTTGGAATTGGTAGATATCGGTATTCTAACCATTTCCTCATTCTTAACTCAAAACTGCAAAATTTTGACTTTTACTCTTTGGAACCGAGGTACCTATCGTCATTTTGGGATGGATGCACCAGTATGTAAACAATTGCTAACTAATGCTATTTAACCATGCAAATATTTTGCTTTATATTTTTGTTTCAGCGCATATTAATATCACGTACAATAATTTTAAAAGCAACTTTTTGAGACGGCCAGGTTGATTTGCAGCGACATAACCATGAAGCTCAACTAGTAAATGAATGCGGCTATCTTCAGCGCTTTACTGTATACTTTTCCGAAATTATCTGCGTTTTATAAAATCTGGTAAATATTTTTATTCAAGATAAAACTAGCACCCAAGAATCAAGATTGAATTATGTACAATTAAAATCTGATTATCTTTCCTAAACTATTTATTATTTTTAAAAATAAAAAAATAGTCGGAAAGCGTTGACCATATCTGCCATTTACAATGCACGTCCATATAAGTTACTTTGTAACAATGTACTGTCTTACATTTACGGACTTCACGGGTTTCAGATTTTCACTAAGTACATGTGCTTTATCTTCCTTTAGTAGATGACTATTAAAAGCGTTTCTACTGTATTGTTAAAGAATCTTTACAAAATAGAGTTGTATAATAATAATGTCGTATTAGGGAATCATGGTTTTTGGCACGTACATCAAAATGAATAGATATCGTGTATATTATATAGAGTATAAGGACTTAAAATAACACCTGTATAATAATGATAGACTTTTTATCAACATGCTACTATAGCTTATACGAATTTGAGAGATAACCGCAAAAAGACGAAAAATTTATACAAAAATCTACTCAATATTCGCATTTTAATAAATGTAATCATTTATGTCCAAGTTAGCCTTAAAAACTTTAAATAATTCTAGTCTAGTAAATAATCTTAGTATTATATTATACTTTATTTCATTTTATAAACAAAACGTCATAATAAAAGTTATCATTTGTTTAAAAAATTACATTTCATTATTAAGTATACTGATTTTTTTTGCTGCCCGCTAATAACATTAGTTTTAGCTTTTATCCATTCAAATAATATATCGATGATATACTGACAGAACGCATTAAGTTTCAATTTTGATGATTTTCAATTTTAAATGTCAAAACGTATGCAACTTAATCCTCTACATAGTTATAGGATATAATGGCTTTGAAAAGAAGTCATATCACTATTTTTTTATTCTGGCAAAAAACATCATATAACTATAACCCATCGACATCAAATCTTATGATTTGTATGCCAAAAAAATTATTCTATTGAATAATTTTGCAATTGTATGCAATGTACGCAATGTACAAAAAATCTTTTTAAGAAACAAACAATTCTACTTGGAGTAGAGAGCACTTTAAAAAAAAGTGTTTTAAATACGGTTATCCACATAACTTGTTTTTATGACTTAATGCTTTCTGTTAGTAAACTCTTAACATAGTCTTTAAGCTAACACAGCTGATTTTCCCAATCATTATACTTTGAAATAAATGTGTTCCAAAATAAAAATAAATATATCTGATATGCAGAAAAGCTAAACCTTTTATATAGAAAAAATAATATACTCTGTGTTCCAGTTGTTGTCAACCTATTTGCGGTTGGCCGCATTATTTTCTAGGACTATAAAATAAAAAAAATTATTTGACAGTTCACAGACAACCAGATACATTATTTTCGGTTGACATTTTAAGCCAGCTGTCAATGACAGCTATGTTGAATCGTCTGGCCGGTGTCAGACGCAATTTGGTTGTATCCGTTGTTCAGCATGAGCGCTCGTCACCGTCTTCCTGAGCAAGTGAACTCAACTGGTAAATAGCATGGTAAAAAGACACAAAGTACCAAACAGAAACCTACGACGAATATCTAGCCCAGCGGTGGCGAACCTTTGGGCTCATTGGTGAAATTTATTTACCTTAAATTACGCGTAAAAATAATGTTGATTTTTTTTCCGCCATTTACTCTATAACAAACACACTCTCTATATCTCAATTAATGAAAACACGACCTACATTCACCTAATAAAACGGTCTTCTACAATACGATTTGTCCCCCGTACATCACAATTCCATTTTATAATAATCTTGTTTAAATTCATTGAATTTTTAGAGACAAATTAAAAATACATTATTTTCTCTTATTATAAGTATGCGCATACCATTTTTAAAAATGAATTATATATATTCGAAATTGGGTTGATACGCAATTTAAGAATTTTGTAGATTTTCTGCAATGATAACAAAATTTACCAAACTTAAATTTTGTATGGAGTTTCATATGGCACGCCCCCTATTACCGCATTTTATAGACCCATTGATTTGACCCTCTTATTGCTCCATGGGTAAATTGTAAATCTACTTTTGCTGACTTAATCATTTGATAAAAAAGTCGCTTCCCCGTATGAAACGTTTATCCGAAAACTGTATGCAATAAAAACTTGTAATTCTCACGAAGGTCGTTGCGGACCTCGCAGATCTTGAGTTCACTATTGCTGGTCAAGGCATTCATGCCTAACCGCCGACGCAAAATAATGACCATGAACTGTGATGTAGTAATAGGTACACTTGTGTACATTTTAATATAGAGCTTTACTCGTCAATAGAATTATTATTAATTTATTAATTAATGTCAAGACGTTCAAATTAACAAAATTTGTATTACTGTATCTTAATTTATATAAGTATATTGTATTCATAACAAGTTTTCTATTCAATTTAGTAGCTTTGCGCATAATGATACCTTTAAATATCATGCATTAAACTTTTAAATTTTATATCTAAATATTTCGTTACTGTGTTCTTCATCTTTGACAGATGTTTTACCGATTGTTTGACGGAGAAAGTCTTTTTCTATTTATTTCCTCAATGATAGATTGACATGCTAAATTGCTGTTTCCACGTGGAAACCGATAAATGAGTAATTTCTTTAATGACATGATTTTATTAGATTCAAGATTTGGACGAATGCGCTTTATTGGTTGTATGTAAAGTTTTTATTCTCTTTTAATAAATGTGTTACTAACTCATCAGATTCTTTACTTTTCTAGTTTTTTTACAGCTATTCGTGAAATTTTCATTTTAATGTTAAATGAGATCAAAAATTTTAATTTACTTTTTAGCTGTGCCTTTCCTACTATTTTTGTTGTGCAATTTCGATACGCCAAATGTTTTTGTAAGTATCATCTTAAATCTTGTATTGCACGGTGATAATAAATACTTCTTTTCCATTTAAAACTTCGTCAACGTTATAGGACATGAATCATTGAGATTTATCGTTTTCAACCATGTGATTCTTAAAATAAGAATAAAGGCCAGATTGCAATCTCTATAATATAAGATATGAGTTTGCACTTGTGCAATACATTATGCAAATATTAATGACAAAAATGCAGCGCCATTTCGGAAATTGCGCCGACAATGTCAGTGAGACGTCACGCGTCACGATTTGACAATTGTGATACGAATCGATCGATGGTCGTAGACGGAGATCTCAACAAGTGTAGGTGTACCTTTGACCGGCTCATAAGGCATGGTAGACTACAATATAATATGTTGCAAGAGCAGAAGCAGGTATTCTTATGCCCATTCACATAGTGGGGCATACATTTACCTGATACAACGGGTATTTGCTATATTCAAGTAATGTTATCATTTTGAATTTTCATTTGAAACATTTATTTATAAAAAACCGAAATTATGGCTGAGACTAAATCATTTTTAGCACAAAAAATTATATTCAACAATGAGTAAAAGAACAATTATAACTTAGTGAGGACAAGCAAACATTCAGTAAAAAAAGTCGGAAACTTGCCAAACCAATTATTTACTTTTCACAATTTATTATCCATAACTTACCAAATATTTATTTCGCATTTAGCTTAAAATGCTTAAATAACTCTAACTCTATACACATAATCTTCAGTGATTTTAATATATAAATGAAAATATAATAAAACAATCTTTTTTTCCAAATTTTTCATCTATCAAATATAATTGTATACATCAAAACCGGATTCTCTTGACAATTAACGGTATAAAACGACTATTTTCATAACTACAATCTTGTATATGTAATTTTATCTAAGGGGATGTCATTTAACCTTTTTTTTCTAATGTATCATATTCGGAGAATGGAGAAAAAGTAACATTCCTTCATCGTAACAAATAAAGAGAAATACAAAAAACGACATTCTCTGTAGCCTTTTAATTGTAATGATGCCGTTTTTTCACATTCCTTTGCAAAGTTCATAAATAACTGCCAAAGTTATCAACAAAACTCCTAAATCAATTAAGAATAAATTTGGATTATTGAGATTTTGTACACTTCCGTGTATTTTGTCACTAACGACCCGGGTTTCGACTTTCGGCATCTCGAGCGCACGAATGGACTCGAACTGACAGACAGTAAACAGTGTCTAACGTTTATATAGATAACACAAATACGACAGATATTATTTACGAGATAAAATATTATACGTCTACGATCCACACTGATACCTGAGTTAACATTTCAAGAATTGCCTTAATCCTTATTTTGTAAACAACACATTAACAGAGTGGCGAATTGCCGCTTTCCAACTACTCTTAGAATTACCATTGATTTTACAATTATAATAGCATTTTGTGGGTTTCGACGGGACGCAATTCGACGAAAGGATAAATATATACAATCATTCCACATTTAATGACATCTGTTAGGTGTTTCAACGTATAGGAAAAAGCAATGGCGAGTTTGCAAGGTTCAGATGTTCGTTCAGAATTGGCAAGGAATTTAACGGGGCTCTATTGATTTCCAAAATTTCCTGATAAAATAATTTATGATCCCCCATGCTTTGATGCAACAATTTAACCCCATCATCCGCATTAAACGTATGGTTCTCCAATAGCAAGTGATTTGCGAATGTCGAAGTTTCTTTTTTTAATCTAAAGGCAGCTAAATGTTCTGATAACCTTATATCTAATGTACGTGTGGTTTTACCCACATATAAGAGATTCTAACAGTGGTTGGAAAGCGGCAATTCGCCACTATGTTAATGTGTTGTTTACAAAATAAGGATTGTTAGGAATTTATAGCAAAGTTTCTGTGACAAAATGTCTTTTAACTTCAGTGATAGTTCAGTGAAATCAATCCGCGCGGCGTCAGTGTCGTTTTTATGCGAATGCAGAGTAAATTTAATATAATATATATAAATGTACTTAATTGACTGTGTACAAAATTAAAAAGAAGTAATCAATTTGAGAGGACATCTTGAAGTTGCAATTTTGCAAGGCAAAATTTTTCTTTAGCCCAACAACTGTGGCGTTACATAAAGAGTTTATTAAAATAATGAAAATTTTCTTTTATCATCGTACTTATAGTCCAAGAGAAACTTGGTAGGCAGATATTTTAGTTTCAGCTACCATCCGTACTATTGTGGCCAAAATAAACACAAAATATACATATCTATCTCTCCAACTGCATATTATTTATTATCTAGCATAAATTTTCTTTGTTAAACTAGACCATAGGCCTTCAAATAAATCTTTGAACACACTATTAATACATTGTTCACTATTATTACGTCTACTTGAATAATTATGAATATGCATGCAATCTTTGAGCCGTAGGCGCGTATGAAATAATATAACTTATCCATTGATGTAATTTAGCCACTGTATGGATGCTAAAATTATGAATTGTAGAAAATTGTAAAGAAAATTTTGAATTAGACATTTTTGAAATTGTAGTTGAAGTAACTTTTTACAGCAAATCTACAGGTATAATATGTATATATACATATTTATTTATGGTGTGTGCATCTAATTATTCTTGATAAAAAATCTGATACATATTTAATTTTATACTGTTTTACATTAAAAAGAAAAATGTGTATGGTTTCTAAGATATCGATTCAAAGTAGTATCGTATTTAGAGAAAAAGACATACGGGATCATCAATTTATCCAAAATAAATTAACTGTGCACCCTCGTTCTTTTTTTATTCACCAATCCTGAGCTTGATGCATTTCGGAGGCCGTTAATCAGACACAAAAAATCGCCGTAAAACAGATAAGTTTGAAGATCGGCTATTTTCGTTATGTAGCTATTTTTAATAAGGTGTTTCTACCAAAGAATAATGAACAAATGGAACTATGTTATTTCTGGAATAAGCGTGTTATATTGATTAAAATTAACTAATCATAAAGATCATAGAATTTCAAAGATAAAGCTATAATCCACATTATGACGCTACTAGAATATAACTTAAATCTCCTAAGTAAACTTATTACGATACTTGTAAACTACAAAGCATTTTCTTTGAAATTAATTTTACAACAAGTACATAAACTCTCTAAAATGATTTATTTACTATCCGTAATGATTATTATTACTCTAAGTATTTCAAAATAATATTATATTTAGCAATATAAATTTAAATTCTCCGCTTGTACCCAAAGTGAATATCATTCATTAACGTTAGATCAGCATAGTAACTTAAGTGCTTTTTTGTGACGATCAATCATAAATAGAGTTTAACCTTGACGACATCTTGAGCAGGCATGATACATTAGCAAAACGGCGTAGGTGACATTTAAAATATGTTTTTGTTAAATAAAAACCACTCAAACGTAATTAAATCTTTGTATCATCACCTAATAATACTAAACGTTATAGCAATTAAAAAAGTGGTATATTCACATCTCTGCTTGTATACATTCATTCCCAAATTGATTTTTAAATTCATTTATAGACTTCGATCTAAATACACCGATTAATTGTTTTATTTTTTTCTGAATACAAGTTTAAAATGATGGTATTGGTTAATACTTTCGATCCACACTAATGTGGTAAGTGACTTGTCGTATAACCTTCAAATAATACTAACTTAACCGGTTCCCTGTCAAACTATTTTGTGAGAGTCTTCTGCAATAGTTTGCAATGTTCCCGATCGGGTACGGTGGGATTCAGCCTATACAAATATGTATGTGTATTTACAATATAAACATACAGTGAAACCCCGATCTACCGTTCTCGCATAAATCGTTTTCCCGTATGGATCGTTCAATTTTAATAGCCCCGTAAAACACCCATAAGATCAATGTTAAAGCAATCCCGCATTAAGCGTTGCCCGATTAATCGTTTCGCTCGATCTATCGTCTAAATATTATGGTCCCGTCACAAATATTATCCCGATTGACCGTTTATTTTGAATATTTCTCATTTTGTTCATAAGCACGTTCTACCCCATTCAACCGGTACGTAAAAAAACAGAGACTGCACGCGTACAAGCTTCCTTGAATTGTTTATGATCATGGTCACAATGTTTCGTATTATGACTGCACCTGCGTTGACATAGCAAAACATCTGGGAGTATTGTTTCTAGGATGAGTGACATTCGCAAAACAATCGAAAAGTATGGCAAGTCAGCGAATAAAAGAAAGTTTGCTAAGAAGTCTGCTTTTAGTGAGCTTGACGAGATTCTTCATACATGGTACCAGCAGGTGCGAGCTGAAAATATTCCAAAGCTTTTCAAATAACCAAAAAAAGGATCACAAACTTTTCTGAGTCGAACGTTTGTCTTGTTTGTTAAAAATCTTCTTTTTGTTTATTTGAAGCTTTCCCGCATTTTATCGTTTATTTTTTAAGATCCCTTGAAAAACGCAGAATTAGGGCTTTACAGTGTAAATCTGAAAGAAAAGCTTAATTGAGTATGTGGTCTTAAAAAAACATTATATGATTTATGCCAAATAAAATAAGATTTTAAAATTTATGTCCAGTATATAAGTTTACGCCAAGGATCTTTTTGGAATGAAATACTTGCAAAAAAATTACACACAAAAAGATATTGTATTCGTCTTGTTTCATTAAAGCTTTATTTATTAAATTCAATAGCGTGTAAATCGGATCTACCATAATTCAAAAAAGATTGGTGAGAAAAAACAAATTTTTTTGTTTCGTTTAACGTGTTAACACAAGTTAACACATAATATCAAATCAATATTATACATAAATCGTGCAAGGTCTACAAAAGATTTAAAATCTATTATTAAAAACCTATCTTTTGTTCTCTATTATCGTCAATATTATTTTTTATAGTCTGAAGATCATCTTCATAATTTTAAAATAAAATTTTAGAAAATCCCTCTAGAAAAGAAACTTTAACGTTTAATTCATAATACGGCGTCGGATATTTGACCGTGCAAAACTTAAATCGTGTAAATCGAAGAGAGGAGTATTTACCTCTTAAAAGTCGTAAGTATATTTATACCCTATTTGTATTGTTTTGTTAAAAAATGTAAGGACCAAAGGATAGAGAGAAAAAACCGATTTAAAAATAAAATTGATTCGACAAATATTTAATTATCATGTTAAATGCCGCTTACTCTATTCGACGTAACAAGATTGCATGTCCACGATATATCAAGTCAACCGCAAATTTGTTGGTCATTTTTTCTTCGCTTAAATTTATGTTATGTTTTGGTTGTCGCATTGGAAGCATGATTTTAAGTCTAGACGTATGAAATATGTTAATACTTGAGATTTTTATAGTGTGGTTTACAATAATAGAAAAGTTTTTATCAATCAGATTATTTAATAGGTGCTTGTCCAAAAGCACTAAATATTGTTCTTTAAAATGTCAGTTTAAAAGGCAACAGCAAAAATTTTTTGTATCTTCATACAGTTTTTAAGCAAAGAAAATGATTATTTATTGGAAAATGATAAACATTATTTACTTATTTCGATATATGAAAAGTGGCAGTACAAAATTCATTTTGAGATTCTCGAGCGACTAATGACAAAGCGTCATTTAACGGGAAATGCTAATGCGGCTAAATCCCGGAAACAATTTTAGAGATTAAAGTTTGTACGCGATCAAAGAAAACTCAAAGAAAAGTGACGGCGAACACTCTGCTTAAAGCTTTGCGAAAGAGAGCTTTTAAATATTCCAGAAAATACATACATACCACTCTCTGCGTAATATTTATATTGTTTATTTAACATAGATAGAAACCTTAGAAGTATTTTAATGTATTAGAACAAACGGTATGAAACGCAGTAATTAGTATTTCCTTTTAAAAATATATGGTTTCTGTGATTTCACGAAAGAGCTTGCTAACCACGTTAATTATTTTTTAACTACGAACAACGTTAGGCATTTATGACCATTTAAATTTAAAATGCAATAGTTAGATAAATTATTAATATTTACATTTAATTGCACGTATAAACACGTAATAAAGTAAATATATTTTTTTTTAAAACACACATTTGTGTCTGGCTTTTCAAGGCTAGTAGGCATCCAAATGATGTTAAAACTGCATAGAGAAACTGGTCATACTATGTCAATAATATATGGATTATCTACGATATGTGTGCTTTATGGTGTCAATATACTAAGGATTAACAGTAATTTCAGCTAATATTCAATTACCCTTTAAATGAAACGTTCAATCTAATTTTGTTAAAAATAATATAATAGCAATGAAGTAAAGACGATTTGAATCACTTATGAACAGTAAATGACATATTATGATGGATTTTAAATGAATCGGAGTGGTGTTGAAGATATTTTAAAGCAAGGCAAGTAAAAAAAACTCATTTTGTCACGAGAAACTACGGTGTCAAATCTGAAAAATATATTTATTCATGATTCAGCATGGTGTTATTGAAAAGCAAATCAATGCAAGTTATTCTTATCAAAAACTATACGAATGATTCAAAAATTATTTTTTCAAACATAAAAAAAATATTTTAATTTGCTCTGCAAAATTTTGATTTAAAGCATTATTTCTTAAATTTTATTGAATATTCATTCATATCAAATTGGTTTTAAGTAAACCTCAATTAAAATCCAGCTTGTTTATGGTTAAGTATAAATAAATTTGAATAAAACGGCTTATATAAGATCTCAAAACAAAAATTATTTCCCATAATAAAGTCATCAAACATGATAATAGTTTTACACGATAAATTTTAAATGGAATTTTATTAGATATCGTAACAAAAAGATTTTTAAACTTGTATTCAAAACGAAGACATTAAATTTTCTTGTCAAAAAGTGTAACTTGAGAATTAAATCTTTTTCAGAAACATACATTAGAGGTGTGAGTTTTCTTTTCCATTATTTCTTCATTTAAAATTTCCACTGAATTTCACATAAAACCTACAAAGAATTCTTTTGTACACATTCGAATAAAAGGATTCTTCGGTAATCACTGTAAATAAAAACATAATGTATGAAATAAATACAATACGTTATAGTTATATCCAAAAAGAAACAAAATATAAATCTAGCTTACGAAGGAATCTTTTTGTCTTTCTTAAACCCTATGAAGAAAAACGTAATCTGAGAAATACAGTGCAAATAAATCTCACCACTTTTTCTATTTTATTTTCTGACAAAAACTCAAACTGTCTAAAAACAGGATTCCACGAAATAAAACTTCGCTCTTAAGAGCATTTAATTGTTGTTATACTGATTCATAAGGAAATGTTTATATCTTCAACTTCACCGGTAACCATTTTAATTCCTAGTTATCTTCTTTTTTGATTGAATAAAATTTGTATGTAATTATTTCATTTTGTAATGAACATTTACAGTAATAAAGTATGACTATATAATGTCGAGCGACTCTTTTGAAATATGTTTAAACCATGCTTACAGTATGAAACTTATGTAACATAATAATTCAACAGTATAACAAATTTTGCAGATTACTGGATGAAATATACGAATGAAAAGTGCTACATTTTTCATAACTCGATTTCTCTACATAACGTCTTCAGGATTAGTTACAGTAGCGAGAGAAAATCAAAGACACTCGTGCTCGTAGGTCGAAAATCGTACATCTATTGAAAATTGAATACGTTCAAATTTCTTTGCGGAAAATCTGTTGTATATGCTTTAATGAATTGTTTTCTGGTATTTCATTCCAGCTCAGATTTTTAATTTGGTTGTTGACATATTGGCCTACAAACACCTCTAGTTCAAATTAAAATATACCTCTTTATTGACTGCGATAAAAATATATCGTATTGAAATATTGAAGGAAATCCAAGAGTACATTTTATTCGTAACATGAATGTCTGTAAAAGATTCTTTTGACATATTTTCTTATCAATAGATATCACTATCGTAGGAATTTCAGCTTTACTATTACCCCTTAAACCATATAAATAAGTTTTTTTACCAATAGGATTATCTTTCCAATCGACGATGAAATACTATCGCAACGTTTTCTCTGAAGTACCCGCATAAGGATAAGTTGAACAACTTTTATATACCAGCTTTTCATAGAAAAAATAATAAAAATACCTACACATGAACTGATAACACTAAACACACAAAAATCTGTTCAGATATTCCAAAGATAAGCCTTGCGTGTACATACATACCTAAAAGTTTAATAGCAAAGTGAGAATTTGAGAAAACATATTTTAGTGAATGAATAATTTTTAAATTAGCATATTTACCACAATACTATCATTTGCATATATTATAAAACGATTTATGAAAAAATTGCATATATTTATTGAATTAAGTACCTGCCTTATTATTACAATATTGAAAGTACTTTAGACTTTCAAACATAGACCCTCGTGTGCACGTGAAAAACACAAAAATATTTTTGAAATCAGTAATATTTCTATAAAAAAATGGTATACCAATTGTTGTTAATCGGACATAAAATAGATGTCGCCTATGAGAATCCAGTGACAACTTTTTTTCGTAATAAAAACTACTAACAGCTTATCATAAAAACAAATTTGTTGATATGCTTCGTTATGAGTACACAATATCCACTACACTGGAACCGGTCATGGTTGAGTAAAAAAATATGTTGTACTGGATTTTTCTACAGAATAATTCATAAAACATTCCATCCGTCGCCAAGCTGCACACTGTGTACTCACAATTTGCAAATTCAAATTTGTTATCTATTCCGTACTTACTTATATTGTAATAATTTAAGTCAACTGAATTGTATTAAACAAGAAACATTTTATAAATACCTTTATATATTTACCCTGTAACCATAAATCACTTTATCAGTAAAAATAAATAGGAAATAATAATATCTACATACAAGTTACGTTTTGATAACGTCGCTCAAATAATTCAAGTATTTTATTTGCTATCGGTTATTTATTACAAGGAAAGAAAAAAATGTTATATTTATTTGACAAGATAGTGATGCCACTATTTCGAATAAGTTACCGTCTACCTAACTAACATTAATAAAGAACAATCAGTCCCAACTGTGCGATACTAATTCATAATTAGTTCCATGCATTTCCTCTAAGGATGCACGGCAAATTCATTGGTATTTGGAATACCAAAGTTTTGAAATTTATATCGTTCGTATTATACAAACATTAACGGAAACTCAATCAAATAGCAGTAGTAAAAATATGAATAATCACAAGTTGTGTGTATTGTGCTAGAAATAGGTTAAGGCACTTAAGTTTAGTTAAAAATAAATTTATGTAGTTATTACCTTAGTTAATTATTTTTGTTAGTTGAGATAATCTTATAATATTTAAAAATACATTCCAGATTTGATTCCCGAACGTCCAAATTAATGTATAGGTTTTCCAATAAATGAATAAATGTTTATTAAAGAACAACTAGTGCTGTTTTTCAACCCATCCATTACTACCCACACAACTGTCAGTTCGAGTCCATTCGTGCGCTCGAATGCCTGAAGATGCCGAAAGGCGAAACCCGGGTCGTTAGTGACAAAATACATGTAAGTGTACAAAATATCAACAATCCAAATTTGATATTGAAATTCCATCAAGCACCCTCAGTCGATGTCTTAAATTAATACATTCCAGGATTTTTACTTAGAGTGTTCCATTAGCTTGATAAGGTTAAGAACCGCCTAACTTGAGTTAATTAAAATTATTTGGAGAGAGAAGAAAAGAAGAAAGAAAGAAGAAATTTAATTAAAAATAATTGTTTGTTGCTATTTAAGATTCATCAAATTAAAAACAAACTAACAGATGGATGTCTTATTTATGAAATTTACATATCTGTTCTTATAGTGTGCCACAAAATTCTACAGAGTGCTTAGGTGTGCTGTAAATGAGAAAAAGTTGAGGAACCCTGCATTAGTAAGAGTACGCCACGAGTACGGGTTATATTAGTACAAAAAATATTTATTTCCACGACATTGCGATACAAAAATGTTTTTTTAAATCGCATGGCATATTCATGTTTAGCAAAATTATATCAAATTTTGTTCTTCATTTCAAAGCTTTTTAAAGGAGGCAAGGACCATTTTAGAAGCCTTAAGTGACAGCGTCCATTTTATACAATTCGAAAAAAATAACGTTTGTGTAATTGGTTCAATTCTAAGATCTAATCAAAGCCAACAGGTCTACATTATATAATCAATTACAATAATATTACTTTCATTATATAATAATTGCGATGTGTATAATTCAAAAGTTACCTGGTTATGATGTCATGAATTTTGATAAAAATTTCACAGAATTTATTAAAAAGAAAATATCTGTATCAATATCTAGAGTTCAAATTGTTTATTCTTTTAGGATACCCAAGCCCTTCAGCGCAGCCCTGATTCGTAGTTATTCTGTCTTCTTACCGACTGATTGAGTACTCTTGTCTATTAAGAGTATATACGAATGACTTGCACATCAGATGGAGAGTAGGACAATGAACTCTTGAGTGATCATTCATCAAAATAGGCGTACACTCAAATTCTTCACAATGGATCACCATTTTACGTGCATGCTATCTTAGTCACTTTGAATCAACTATATACATACAGTGTTTAAGAATAGCTCCAGATAAATTTACATTCATCATTCTAACCTATTTTTATGATGTTATATCATCAAAAAATCATCAAACAGTAAATCGAAGTGTAACATTTCGATTTACTTTCGTTCATCTCATTTTTGCTCCAACGTTGAGCAAATGAATTCCACATTGGTAGCGAAAACAGTTTTTAAAAAATGGTACGGTTATTACACCTTTTATAATACTGATATCGATTAATAAAAAAAATTGCATTTTCTAAATTATGATTAACATATTATCAGATGATTGGAGTGGACAATTTTTTTGAATTGCCCCGTTACGTTTTCAAAGTACTTGCTTCAGCTTCGGGTAAAAAGTTTTAATACGACTTATTTATCATAATATTATAGTTTTCAAATAAGCATTTTAAATTGTTGATATTATCATTGATTTTATAAAATAATCATCATTCATGGTTCGCCCATTCTCGCTTAGTAACTATTTCAGTTCAGAAATTAGTTACTCGATAGTATTGGGCATACTTGATGGCAGTGCTGTATAATATTGTGTTAAAATTGTCAAATAATTATAATCTTACGACATGCCAAATATAATATTTTTTCATAATTTTAATCAATAAATATTAAAAAAAAACATTTCTTAAAATTATTGACGAAATTTTTATATGAATAAAGAATTTCTGGAGCAATGAAGCATTGAAAAAGTTGTGTGCTCCGGGTAAAACCCTATTACTCCACTGCTCTGTACTCCGCTCCAATACTCTACATATTACATCATTTAGTTGTCATACTATCAAAGTATATTTTACAGGAAGTAAATTATATATTTCCTTCATCTTATATTACAAAGCAATTAAGTGCAGTTGTGAGTTATATTTCCACTAAATATGCACCAGTTAACTATAATAATTAGATAATTGCTGTCACCTACATATTCTATGCTAATTGCAACGTGCAACAGGATCTCGGCGACTAGTTTGACAAAGAGGGATCCTAGAATATAGACAGACAGTCGTGCAAAAACACAAGGACAAACATTTTTTTAATGAACAAGAACTAAAATATTAAAAAAATAATAGTATGCGTTCTAATGGTTTGTAGTGAGGAACGTATGGATAACGCTATATGTTGCATAGTTGAAGTAAAGAAAAGTCAACCCTCTACTCTGTCTTCGTAATGCAAGAAACTGAGTTTGGGGGTTTACGATAACGTCTCAGTGTCTTAAATACTAAATTATAATAATCTTTAAGGTGTTAACTGGCAATTCTTGATGGAAAGGAATTATATCTGTAATTTTATTTTTGCATTTATTGTGTTTTTTTTTTATTAAAATTAAAGCCAAGGATAGAACCAGCAACCTTCTAACACAAAAAAACATATTCTTGACATGCTTCAGATCTGGATCAAATAAAGTAACTGAATTTCAATCAAATTTTAAAAATAGTATTCGTTTGAGTTCACTCGACATTGTTTATCATTTACCGTAACTCTTTGGAAGAAGAAACCATTATTTCGTGTCTACAATTACCTTAGTATATGATTGCTATTCAAAGAATGAAATAATTCTCATTTTGGCTTTTTAAAAGCTAAGAGACATATTTATATATGATTAAATCTTGACATTTTTTGTCAATGATTTCTTAAAAAAATAATAATCAACAAAACTCTATATGTACTTAACTGATTAAATAATAATTACACTAAGAATCAGTAATTTTCATTGTTTTGATTTTCCACGAGTAAACGAATAAAGTAACAATATTGTAGATATAAGACGAAAGTGCACGCCATATTTCCCACTCTGTTTCGAAGTGGTGTAATTCATTTTTTATTAGGCCAGCGAGAAAGAGACACTCAATGGCTGCGACAAGGAGGGGGCATAGACTAGACACGCGGTCTCGTGACCTTGGCAAAAATCGTAGTACAAATTTTTGTATACCTACTTATATAATATTATTTTACTCACCACCTTCATAACATAGACGAAGTAATCAAAATTTTCATACGCTTGTCGTACTGCACTGTGAAGGTCATTAGTTTCAAATAATTAATGAACATAATACAAGGGGCAAAATTTGTGGAATATTATTAAATGCCGAGATCAGTAGCGGTATATTTATCACCCATATAGTACGGTTTTAGGGAGGGTACTAAAGGAAACCGTATTAAAATGCACTTTATCCCTTATCTTTTACAAAAATTTTATTCGCTATAAATTTGGTTGCTTTTTCATTTATTAAATTGGAAAATGAATCTTTAGTTAACAGAAAGCAAATAAAGGATTATAATTAAATACACATATCATCGGCGTGCGGTGGATGTTTTTATATCTCCATGACACAGCCTCACTTGCGTAGATAAAAAGTAGGAGAAAACGTCAGCATATCTTTATATCTCGCTCACGTCCTACACTTTACATGTTATTAAGGGAGAAAGAAAAAACTTCACTGCACGTGCTTGATAAAATAAAACAAATAAAGGGCTGTCGCTAGCACTATACGAAACAGTGTTATAGGGGTGAAACTATTTTTTATTCGTATCATAAGATTATTTGAAAATTCTGAAAAATTATCACTTTTAAGAAGTCTTACGCGTCCATCTTCACTAAGATTAAAAGTTTTCGCTGTGCACACACGTGGACTCGAACTGACGTCGATTCGATCACGTCAGTGAGAGTTCATTCTTGTACTCGAATGCCTGAAGATGCCGAAAGGCGAAATATGCATGAAATAATACATGGAAATGTAAAACATTTCAACAATTCGAATATGATATTGAAATTCCATCAAGCACCCTCAGTCGATATCTTAAATTATTACATGATATAATTTAAGACATCGACTGAGGATGCTTGATGGAATTTCAATATCAAATTTGGATTATTGAGATTTTGTACAATTCCTTAAAATTAAAATTATAAAAAAAAATTAGTGGACCTTAATTTTCCTGATTTATTATTGTATATTACATTAATAATGTCATTAAAAATTTTGTTCAGCTAAATGGACTTTTATTGTAGCTATATTTGTGATTTCAGATTAGTATTTAATGATTTGCAAGAGGTCCATAACATTTTAATTGTAGACTCTTTTATTTGATTTATGTATAATTTGTTTGCTAATCAGTATTTTCTTGTCTTAGTTCATGAACCATCAGTTTTATATACCTTCATTTTTACACTCAATTTTATATAAATAAGCCTGTTATGTTTGTATTTTTATCAGTCGATAATGCTCGTGATGAGAGAAACCGGTCCTGATCATTATAAATATGTGGAAGTAGTACAATTGAATTGTGTTTTATTTTTTAAAATATAATGTCTTTCCACCAATAATTGACAGTTAACACCTTAAAACATCTAATTATGCTACAAAGATAATTTTGTATAGAATTTAGAGTTTCCTTTAATGTAGATCAAACGTCCCCTCTGTACTGTGAAAATGAAGTAAATAATCTAATGTTTACTTTATCTTAAATCTACAACTTTACACAACGATGTTAAAATAAATACGTGTGAAAAATCAAGTGGGCCGATAAACGAGGTATGAACATTCAAAATAATGCGTATTCAAACCATTCGGACAGGGTATTTTTATTGTATTTTTTTTAGATAAAATATTTATTTAATAAAACTTTAATTTTCCTCGTCAATTTAGTATTCATCACTAGCAGTTCAAATAATTTATACGTATTTTCACAGTAAGTGAATTATGAATTATATATAGTTCACGATGTTGTATAGGTCACGACATGAATATTTTCCCACAACAAAGAAGACAAACAAACGATCATCATTTCCACAGGTTCTCAAGCATTGTATTTAACCTGTGGTTTTAATTATCTTGCTGTCTACATACAGAATAGGTATTTTAATAAAGTAAAAGTTTATACACTAAGAGTGCTGTAATATAAAAAAGTGCAAATGTGCCTGCGCTTTGTATAGAGACCAAATACTATGATTATTTTTTTCTTTTTAGCAATTGAAAAATGGAGTGCTAACTTCTGTATTTCCGTCGTATTTAAACAAAAATAAAGGTATGCATCTGGCTTTGCTTAAATAGTCCAAAGGTAGCACTTGTAAATAAATACGTTTTTGAGTGAGTAGTTAGGTGAAATACTATTGACAACAGATTCTTTGGAACTATATTATGCTTCTTCGCATAATTAGGAAGTTTCCTTTTCATTACTTTCAATTTTGCTATAATCATAGTGTTCTTGGTGTTTTTTTTTATATAAAACAGAAAAATGGTTTCAAAAAAATATTAAATTGTCACATTGAAAGAGTTAAGTTATTGGTTGGATAAAATTTAGTACAAATATGGCACTTAAAAGTACAAATACAATATTTTTATATATTATTACATTGTTTCAATAAGCGAAACCGTATTTTGGAATCAACAGCTTCAATTTTATTACGTAAATTATTTAAGATTTTACATAAGTTAGTAGCAAAATTCTGAATACATTATTATGGTTTATTAAACAGAAACGTATATCATACCATACGATCAGCAAAATTTAAGATTGTGTGGATGTAAAGGTTTAAAGCGCCTTAAAACTTTTACTATTAAAGTGATTTACTTAAGATTGAATTAAATGGACAAAGTTCTAACTGATTCAATTGACATTTAATTCTAGTACCAGTAAATTTATTCAAATTTATAACGCTATATTAATCGTGGATAATGTTGTTTATGAATTTAATGAGAAATAACAAACTGCACTATTTATAAACATGAGATTGATCATGGTTTTAGTGGTAAATTTCAAAAAGTGGTAAATATAACAAAGTATATAGCTCTACAAGAATTATAGAAATTAGGTAGAAGAGATTGTCACTATATAGTGTTATTTACTCTAACAGATAGCGCTGTCACATACTCCGTAATATAACTAGTTGCCTTATTGGTTGACTCACGGGAAAAGGCGAGAAACATTAACCGAATGTATAAAAAAGAAGACAGACTCATGTATGTCTATATCATAAAATTTGATAATGTATAGCATGTAGTTTATTTTGAAAATAAAAAAAACTTTGATTTGTGGTACTTACACATGTGTTGAACGATCAGGACCGGTTTCATTCATCGCGAGCATTATCAGCTGATGATAGAATTGACAATGACCACAAAACACTCGACCAAGACATAAAGAATAGCATCTGTGAAATACTGTATTTTTTATCAATATGAGGATTAAATTTTTTCATTATAGATACGGTACTAAGGAAGTATAATATAATATATCAAGATTTTAATGACACAACGCATTAACTGTCGTTTTTTATTGTTTTCTGTTTTAAATGTCAAAATGTATGAAGTCTTAGAATAAAAAGGCTTTGAAAAAAACAATATTAAGTCATATTACTATTTTTTTTTCTGGCAGAAAACATGATATGACTGACTATAACTTATAAATACCAAATCTTTGTATTCCAAATGATTAATCTTTATAATGCACGAAAAATCTTTTAAAATCACAAACTATTGTGGCTGAGCTAGTATTATAATGATTTATATGCGATTATCTCAGAACTTGTTTTTAAGACATAATGCATTCTGTCAATAAACTCTCGATATATGATATTACCAAAAGAAAAATACTATGCAAAAACAAACTTAATTATTTAATATTGACAATGATTATATTTAGAGTAATTATTGCGAAAACATTATTTTGGTTCTTGTGAGTAATTTTTTTAATTGTTTTCTAGTGTATTCTGAAACAATCGCACTATTTTTAAATGCACGCACTAATTCTATTTGTCTTTCGTATTTATTAGTGACCCGCTTGTAAGACAACGTTTGCAAAATAAACGACTGTCATCTATTCAAACAGAAAGATTAAATGACGTAATTAATTTTGAAAAAAAATCTTTTGTTTCGTATGAAGATATAGTTTGTGACAGATTGGCAGTGTCTTCCTTTAATTGTATTAAGATTAAGATTAATTTCATCGTCTTAATATCGACGTGTACTCCCACACTATGTACTTGCAACAAAGTTTAACGGAATAATAGTGTATGGAAGACTTGATTTATTTTCCTCGCACATAAATTTTCATCATAAACTTTCATAAAAACTGCTTCATTTGACATAAATAATTTTAATTAAAAAACATAAATACATAAAATCAAAAACCGTTGATTCAAGTAAAATAACTTTTATTAGCCTTCCGGTTTTCATGCTTAAAAAATTCAAAAGATCTCATGCAGTCACATTTCGTTACCGTGTGAGTTTTATCATATAAACGCATTTATAAAGCGAAATGACAATTTCAAAAAGTGAAATATGCTTTTATGTAGTTTTAAATAATTATTTTAAGTCATAGTTTGTGTGTAAAAGCTAAAATACAAATCAAACTAGGTATGAGAAATTATCGAAAGACCCAAGAATCGAAATTCTTCATAGCAGAACAAGCTCGAGCGTGCTTTGTGGCGTTTGAAACAAAAAATGGTTGATACTTTACTATAATTTTGTATTTTTCGATGGTAACATTAACGAGGTTTTCAAATTATGATATATAAAATAAGACGTACATTATATGTATTTTTAATAACTAATTATGTGTAGAACTATTTTATTTACAAACAACAAAGTTTTCAATTTTTTGTATGACCTATTTCACAGAAAATTTGAGATCGACATTTTTGTCAATGCAATGGATATGCTATAGCCATAGACGTATGTGTGGTTTTTCATCTTTGAAAACAATTTTTCAAAAATCTCTTTGATTCTATCTCGAGTATTTTTAAAATAAATAGCACATTGGCAATATTATATTCTGTCAAATATTGTTATAGTATTCAATCAATATAACGTGCTGTTAAGTACATGTTTATTATTACCTTATTGTTAACATGCTGCTTAAACAATTTTGCGAACTTGAGCCTCATTTTCGCAGAGCTTTCGCGAACACTTGATGAAGTTATTAGCAGGTAAAACGTCTTTAATGCGAAGATTTCGTGGCCATAAATATTGTGTAAAGCCCGACTCTATGCTATATTTTCAATGTAAACTTACCAGGAAGTCCGGACCGTGTGACTAGCGATAACTATGGCAGGTCTAGACATTCATGAACGCTCTCGCTGCTTCGCGCTTCATACGAAAGAAAGAAACTCTTCGTGCGACTAACTTTACTTGTGTTCTTTTTACCAGGCATAATATATTATAACTGCTTATTGTGCTGAGAAAAATTTATGTGATACATCTGAGAGTTATTGTTATTTCTGAACTTATTATTAATATACATCTGTGTACTAAAGTTGCAATGCAGTTTCTATTGATACAATAATCTGTAGTATCGTGTAGACAGAGATATCAGGAATTATTATATAGCACTCAATGATATGACAGTATTTTCAGTTTTATTTAGGTTTCTGTGTTCTTATACGGAATACCGTATATTATAGGCAACTAAATGAAATGGATGAGGGAGCTTTACAGAATCAATGTTTTGTGTAAATTATTGTCAAATATTTTAAAAACTAACTAACGATTTATTGAATGCCATTAGCTTTTAAAAATGATTTCCAGCATGTGGGCGCCACAGCTGGCTTGAAGAATGCGCAATCTCGATATCCAATTTTCAAGCACTTTCTGAAGCAACTGCAGCCGTTTATCAGCGATAACGCGGCGAATGTTGGCTTCAAGGTCATTAAACGTAGCTGTTTTATCGACGTAGACTTGCGACTTCACATACCCCCACAGAAAGAAGTCCAAAGGTGTTAAATCACATGATCTCGGTGGCCAATTCATAGGTCCATTCCGAGAAATTATTCGCTTATTGAAAGTTTCTTTTATCAAATTGGTTGTGGCGTGCACTGTATGGCATGTTGCACCGTCTTGTTGAAACCAAGACTCGTTTACATTATGGCCATTCAATTTTGAAACGAAAAAATTAGTAACCATAGATCTATAGCGCTATCTATTGATAGTAACGTTCTAGCCGGCATCATCTGTGAAAAAATGTGGACTAATGATTCCATCAGCCCATAAAGCACACCAAACTGTTAATTTTTGTGGATGCGATGTTTCAAAAATGGTTTGTGGATTTTCGTCGCTCCAAATCCGACAATTTTATTCATCGATGAAGTCATTCAACCAGAAATGAGCATCATGAAATAATTGTTTCGGTAAAAGTCAGGATCAGACGCAATTTTTGTTTCGCCCCATTCACCAAAGCTATGACGTATACGATAGTCAAGCGGTCTGTTCATGGTGAAATGGCAAAAAAAACTGAGCACAATCAGCTTTCAGTTGTCAAATTGGCAGTCACTGGAAAAAAAGCTACCAATTTAAAAAATATACCTACCTCAGTATTTTGTTTCTATTTTTTAAGAAATATTACAGTTGTATACAGTTGAAGTAGCTTTATTTAATAATAATTATCGTATTTCGAGATAGTTCATTACCTCCACAATAAAACAATGGAATTCGTTTGTAAGATGAGCTCTAATAACGTTTAGAATAATCATTTTACGGGTAAATATTACTGTTAAAGATTCTATGCACATTAACTAATGAATATTTTGACATTTATTTGACAGTAAAAACGATATACGGACATCTAATGCCAAAGAGCATCTGAATTTTGCACAGCGTTACGACCTATTAAACAGTCGATGCAAATGTTGTGGAACGAATTTGCAAAGCACTTACCACACCAATAATAATATCAAAGACGCATTACATTCTCTGCTTAATGAATACCAAATATTCTAGTGATAAATACGAATAAAATACAATATAAACCTAAATATATTTCATTGCAAAAAGAACAATCAAGTAATTCAAGTAGATCTACTATTACCGAGTAAAATATTTTTTTGTGAGTTTAGTAGTGCGTGACACGGTTCATAAACTACAAACCCTTTAAAAAAAATTCAGTTTAGTATCAAATTAATTCATGTGAAGGAAGTAATCAATATAGTCGATGCAAATTCGGCATACTAAGTGTTAATAAAAGTGAACGCCCGGGAAAGTAGTCATCAATACAAGTGATGACTTATGCAGAAAACAATACAACCCAACGACGGATGGACAGTATAAATGAAAAAGCATAGAAAATTACCTACATTATGTCGTTGCTCCCCGAACTGAAAACATCTCTTCGAATTTACATAATCGTCCCTTTAAAATACCATCCTATAACTAAAGTAATCTCTTTGATTATACAAGATTTTGAATTGCATTCCTAAACAAGTATTCAACTACGATATAACGGTATTTAAGTAATAATATCTTTAAGACAGATTTAACCTACAATTAGTAACCGCTTTAAAGAATCAATCAACCATTTTGGAAAAATCCTCGATAAGGTTCACCAAGAAATTAATAATTCAGTTAACACCGTGTTTAATCACAATAAAAATCTTGGAAGACAATTTAATTAAAAAGAGCAAAGAAAACATCAGTTAACTGGGTTACATAAACATTACTATATACTGCATTTATAAACATTACTGTCATGTGGTTGATGTAATGAAATATAATTAATATACGTGGGTCAGACACGCAATTATAAAACAAAAAAAAACTGTCAATATTTATCGTATCATTATGCATTTTTAAAGAGCAAATTCTAATTGATTGAATTGGTATTGTCTAAGTAGAACTCCATTATAATAGGGTAAAAAGAAAAACAGAGTTGTAAATACTAACTCAATCAATATATTTTATCATACTTTCGACGCAGATCAAACTGGGGAATCTAAAAGTGATACATGACACACAAAAATAAATACTGAGAACATTATTATATTTATTGAAAGAGGAATACCGCTATGAGATATCTGAAATTTTATTTCGTTCTCAACAAATCTGTGAAAAGTATATCTGCTGAATTAACCAAATAGCAATACAATTTTCTTAGAAACAATGTCTTTTTTAATCCCATTTTTTTGTTTGAATATTGAGTTGTTCATTTCACATTACTTAGACTTTCATCACGTTCTCATTGTCTCTTGATCATGCTTTATATAAGTACATATCCAAAACTTCTTCCTGTGTGTGCCCACATCAATAAAAACATCGTTAAAAATAAGAGCTTTCGAATCGATTGAATATCCTTCATTAAAACGTGCCTTGTTGTACGAGGAGAGCTTTTGCGTGCGATTATTTTAGCTCATAAGTGAAGTGCGATAAACGAAAATTCCTTCACAGTGCGTGTACATAAATACAAACGCAAAAAGTCTAATAAAACCACTGTTTATACGAGTGCTTTTTTATTTTGATTCTTGATGAAATCGAAATATGTATGTGAGCAATAAAAAGTATACGACAAGCTTAATTTGTTCGTCATAAAATTTTCATGTACAGAGACGCCATTTTTTATTGCTTTATTTGCGATGAATATATTCATATCACTACTTGACAATCTTTACTCTTCAAGTGTAACTAACTTTATTTTTTGTACAATCAATATATTTATGCCTAATTGAAAAATATCTCACTACATATTCGAGGTCTGCACGGACCCGGGATTGGCACGCGGGCCTTCACCCGGTCCGGCAAGCGAACCAGACCCTGTATAAGTATATTTAAAGTTAAAAGTATAAAAGTAACGACGTTACTTTATGAAAATATGTCATGAAAGCACAAACACATATAAATAAGAATTACGCCAGACAATCGTGTGCAAGAAACAAGAATAAACGGTTTATTATTTTAACACACAACAAATGCGTATTTTTTATCAAATTATATTAATGTCAATTAGTTTTGCAGTATCAATATTAATCATTAATTAGTGCAATATAGCACAAGACTCCACACTATAAACTTAACCCCACCTTGTATTGATCATAATCTTTTTGAGGGTGGTTAGACGATTTAAGTCCTTTAGAATACCTATTCATTTTTAGTGGCCCATTCGAGAAGCTATCCTCATAGCTCAGTTTAGAACAAGCACGAATGATAATAACCACAGTAACACAAAATAGGAGTGTTTAGCAAATAAAAGCCAGTCTTTTCATCTCAACAATCTGACAAATAACGAGGAGACGTGATACTTCACTTCTTCTTAGATGGTAATACCAATGGTGGGGTGAGTACTGGGTATCCCCCTAAGCAGGAATTTAAAACCTGTACGATCAAGCTTTCATAAAGATGGGACAACGATAAAAATATATTGGTCTGAAGAGGCATCGCCGTCTTATTAGTTGGTTTATAATTTTTCTTTTATATGACACATGTTAATATAGATAACTATTTCGAAACATTTTCTAATTGTAAAATTGTTATCAATCAATGATTTATTAGCAAAGAAAATTCATGATTAAACTCCAATACCTATCAAAGTACACAGTACTATTATAAAAAAAGAGACTAAATGTTACATATTAGAAACGCTAAAATACATTTTAGCGTTTCGTTTTTGCAATTTTGTACTCTTTTATAATGATTCAAATGTATGATAGAACTCAACTGTTCTATGAAAAATTCAACATTTCATTACATCTAAAAGAGATTTCAAATGTTGTTGATAGATATTTCGCTATCCAAATGCAGATGATGATGGCGTGATCCCGAAATAAACTTCAGCAATATTTGACAAAAATAAAAAACTATTACATGTCCCTAATGGCATTACGATCCTTCAACTGTGATATTGAAGCTCCATCTAGCACCTTGAAAATCTATTGAGGGGGGGGGAGTGATTTAGTCTGTGCTCCTTTTATTTCACTCCGAAAATTGACATCCTAAACACCACGAATCGCCACCACAATTCTTTTCTATTTCATAGAATTCATTCCATCGTTCTTTAAATCCGGAAGATACATCCGGAGAATGATCATTAGCGGCTTTTCAGGACGCTGAAGTCAGTCAGTCGGATGAAGCTGTAGACGAATTTTTGACTCCCTTTCATCAATCGTGCTATCAAAATCATTCTTGACATGCAACTACTTTAACTGTTTGCTACAAGAACATATATACTTTCAAAGTGATATTACTTGCTTATATAGAAATAAACTGTTAAAATATCACAAGAATGCCAAATTAATCTACGGTTGGACAGTTATACTAATATTAAAGTAATATCTTTATAATAAACTTTATTATTTATCTTAAAACCAAAGTTATAAATAAAACTTAGGAAAAAAACCAGAGCTTAGGGCTTCTGTTGAATCATCCTTACCGTACGGAACTTCTTAAATAACTTAATTCGCGTTCGAAAACTCTATTATTCCCGCTTTTCAATATGACGGTAGCTCCCGACTCCAGTAAAGTTTTTAATAAGCCCCTGATAGCGAACGAGCGACCTACCGTCGAACTTCCGTGTTGCGATTATTATTATTTATAAATCAATACATTAAAATATTTTGATTAATGAATAATCTGATAATACTGGAACGGTTTTCAGGAAAAAATGAATTATTAAATGGCCATGGAACGCATTATCCATTTTAAATTTGAATTAAAAAATAATTAAATAGTACAAATAAACACTAACCATTCCTTTTCAATTTATAAGCGAAAACAATCAATTTATTCGGTTTTATAATATTATTACACTAAATGTTATCATGGTTCTGTCAAGTTCATAATTTTAAAAGCCCTGAAGATTCTTTTGTGGCAACTATTAATATATTGAAAATTTAGTTATTTATACAAAAAAAGGTTAGCGATTACGTACACAAATGCTTAGGAATCACATGCAAATTATCATCTTATTTCGATATAAATTGGTTTTGACAGATAGGCAATATGCTTTAGGTGTAGTTAGCGTAAAAAATGGATGCCACCTGCTCCTGACGAATGAAAAACGATCAGTTGATGACAATGAATTCCGGAGTCATTTGAAAGGAGGGGATGCGCTTCGTAGATGCAGCGTATGTGGTTAGCGATGAAATGATATTTATTACGATCAAAAATCATTTGTACACTTTTAATAATCCTGACATAATGAAGTACTTACATCAAGATAGAGAAGAACGAAGAAGAGTGCAGTGCTGATAATGAATTATGGTATGCTTACAAATACCATAATTACCTTGATACACCAATATTATTTTTTATATATTTACAGCAAAATCTATGGCGATACTCGCTTAAAACATACTTACTAGGGCGTCCAATTCCGGGATCCCGAACAAATAGTCAATCCCGTAATCCCGGGATTTCGAGATTCGCTGAAAGATATCAAAAAATAATTCGTATTTAAACTGTCCTTACCCGATGAACTATACAAATAAAAAATGGTTCCTGTGTAACTTATTTTGATTTATGTACGTACATCATTTTTTACTTTACATATACATAATTAACGTTTGTTTTGTGCTTTCCCTTACTCTCATATTTCGAATCAGCTATAGACAGGAACAGACAGTTTATTATTTTTTGCGACATTATCCAAAAACAATAATTGAAATCATTTTTATACAGTCACCTGCACGTGCATGTGGTGATGTTTTTGACATATTACTGTAATTTAATTTTGAATAGTTAAAACTATCTTTCATAAAATTTAAAATACAAAGCTTTTGACGACAATAAACGCGCAATTTACTATAAATATTCTGTTTGGAAATACTTTTTGCGAGAAAGAGATGGACCATAAATGGAGTGTAAAAAGTAACAAATAAAGACAATAGGTGGATATACTGAAAGTCTTCCTTCATGTTCAGATGAATTCAATTTATAAAATGAATATAATATAATATCCAAGCATTTATAATTTTAAACAACATTTTAAGATGACATAATTACAAGATAAGTAAGTGTTTAATTTATTATATCTAAAATGCCTGAATGCAATTTATTCACATATTAAAATAATTTTATTTATAAATAAGAGTATTCATGATATCCCTACCTAGTATTTGATTAACTTAAACCTCTATTCGTTATTATACCAGGTCTCTTTGTATTAACAAAACTCCTTTCTGTGTAAATGTAATAAATTTAATAAAATATTATTTACATCGTGTTAAATTTATTCGAGTCCAACAAACAACAAGACTCACAAAATCTCAACACCTAAAAAATCGATTGAGAAATACATATTTTAAATATAAGCAAAAAAAAATATGTGATTACACGTGTTCATAATTATTATTTTTTTTTATTCTGGTAGTAAATAAATTAAATCATCGTATAACTAGGTGTAATGTTCTTGTATGCGTTTTTAGGAACATAGAGTAGCTATTCTCCTATTTTGTATGAACTACAAAAGATTTTTCACGGAGTATTTTGTAATATTTTTTCCGTGGCTTTATTTACACGGTTTATGTTGGTACATATTATCTACAAAAAAAAATTTTGACAATTTCAAACACGAAAAAATGTCAATCCGGATATCCCGGGATCAGAAAAAGGGTCCGAGATTGGATACCTTAATATATTAATGGCTACATTATGATCTATGTGCAATGAATGGAGTTTGGTCTAAATCATAATAAAAACAGACATTTATTAAAAACTTTACCTAGTTAATTTATTAATATGATGAATGATATTTAAAAAAAAAATAAAAATTATGCAACTGTGAATGCGACAGTGATCATACACATTCGATAGAAATTAATATTTAAGTAACTTGACACAGCGGATGCCATACGCCATATGCCTTACAGTCTACATTGTCTAGTTCTCAACACACTACAGTCATCATAAAGATTCATAATATTTTACTCATGGTCGTATAATAATCATATAAAATTTTATATGTATTGCTATTTCTTATTCTTATTATTTTGTATACCTTTATATTTTTTTAAAATTTACAAAAACGCTGTTTATTTAATATCCAAAATAACAATATATTTGACATCGAGAATGTGAAGCGTATGACCAACTCATCCCTTAACCCAGTGCTGCAACCTTTTCTCATCCATGGCACACCTAATGACTCTTTATTATTTCGCAGCACATCACAAGCTAAAATATATATAAATTACAAAATTCACATTTAATAATTTGAATTAAAAATAGCCATCAAGTATGTGTGTATAAACACAGTATGGATTAGTATTCCAATCCCATTTCCTCATACTTCATAAATTGAAGGCCCTTGATCCGATTATGTTTATTATTTAAATACATTCGCTCGCTATTTTTAATAATCGATATGGTAAGTTTTTAACCTTAATGCTTCCCGATGTGTCTACAGCAATGTATAATTTATACTGTAAGATTTTTTGTTTTACATTTGAGACAAGCCCCGTTTTATACCCCACCGTTGTGGTTGCGCCATCCGTACAAACACTCACAATACAACAATTCCATCGAATGTCATAACATTAGAAAACAATGTTTGTTGCTCGGAAAATGTCCCCACCGGTAGTCCGCTCTGAATTTTTTTTTGCGAAACTGATATCTAAAAAGAAAATATTTCTAATATGAAAGTTTTCGAATTTTTCTCATTTTTAATGGATTGCGTCACGGCACACCCAGCATCGTCTCACAGCATACCGGCTGCAGAACACTGCCTTCAACGACTGCATCGATTAAAATGCGTTTAGTTTAACCTCTCACCCGATCTTCTTTATCGCTTACTTTCTAAGTGCGACGTTTCTTAGCGTTATGAAAACCGATAAGGATTTTATGTAGCCATAACGTTTCCACCCTCGAAAATGAGTGACTATTTAAAATTGACAATATGATACACGTAATTTTTCAAATAAATCTAACAAAAACCACCAGCAGCGTAGTAATATTGTACCGAATGAAAGTATTTAACCTAGTTTCCAATTCTGCAAACCTTAATAAACACCAGTATAGTCATTTTATTTGTTTCCCAAAAATATGCACAACTTCGGTATCTGGTAGATTTAGGTATTTGAATTTTCTTTTCAATTAAGGTTGTACATATGTTTGTTAAACGATTGCTAGAAAAGTTATGGTCTTATATTTGTATATCGTATGTTTCTATACGTAATTGGCTTTCATTTGAAAAACTGTACTGACTTGCAAATAATTTATCCAACTTTAAAAACTGTTTTAGTAGGTTTCATACATTTGTATTAAATTTAGATACTATAACTTTACTTAAATTAAAGTTGAATAAAAAGATTCATATTTTGCGGCATTCCCAAAAATAACAGGTCAATGTTTATAGACGCCACTGACTCCCTACCCACTCCACATCCTAAACTGAATGACTATAAACTGAGACTTTTCAAAATACTAATTATGTTTATATAATTTAAGACATCGACTCAGGGTGCTTGATGGAATTTCAATATCAAATTTGGATTATTGAGATTTTGTACACTTCCATGTATTTTGTCACTAACGACCCACTACGCCTTTCGGCATCTTCAGGCATTCGAGCTCACGAATGGACTCGAACTGCCTATACATGGAAGTGTACAAAATCTCAATAATCCAAACTAGTTATATTTATTTGAAAAATTAAACCAATGCTTTTACAAAATAATTTACTACTTTTTCTCGATAATAAATATCACTCTCTTGGAATCACTTACCCTTAAACAGTCATTGATACTCTGATCTGTGAGCTCCGGATACAAATTTGACAAGATTTTAAAACTCAGAAAATATATATATGAACATAAATATACACCAACACTATCTCTGAGTCAAAAATGACACGGTAGTGAAGTGTATCCAGAAGCCAACATTCAAATCCCCGCTCCACAATCTTAATATGTTTTCTTTGAACAACTTTTATGGGTAAAGGGCGATATATCCATAATGTACAAAGGCACTACGTTTCAGTGCTTCTCAATCAACAAGGATACATAAATAAAACTGAACAGTACTAAAACCAGGGCGCAATAAAAATTCGTTCAATGTGGAAGATAGCGACGTTTTAAAAACATTCAACATTTATACATTTCGGTTTTTTTCCATGCTGAAAAATGGATTTTGAAAATGCAAAATACCAGTATTGTACTACGTTACAAGGATTTTACGACTGTTCATCTAACAAGCATTGAAACTGAGAGCGGCTTGACAGATTCCAGCTTCGATGAACTAGCTCTTTTAAGGCAATATTTTAATTCCAAGATAGCGTACATTTAATGTATTTATGAAAATCGATTTACATGATTATATTTGTTAATACCAATATTTTATATAAAATAGAGAAATGCCGTTATTAATTTATTCTTCTGGCATCAAGGCCCGTATCTAGCTACTAACCGTATTTTTTTAGTACTGATATTGATATTAGCCATACCGGCATTAAAATATTCATCCGATATTGCAACCCTAATCCTGGGCCAATATGGGATTGTAATAACATTATGTTCATGCATAATAAGAATAAGTTTAAATCGAAAATACATTTACCTACTATTCTCAAACTTATTACTGTCCAGGCACTAACAGTAGCCAGTAAGGCTCAAAACCTATACTCCGACTGTATTGAGAGTTGTATTATTTGCTAAAAACATGTGTTTTGGGTTGATTCTAAGCTTAGCGCAGAAGGAGCCACATTACTTTCTGTCACAAGAGGTAAATGAGTAACAACATTTTTTTCGCAAAATATACATTTATGTTATGCACTTGAAATTAGTTTATCAAAATTAAAATGATTACTTTTGGCGTAAAGGTGTTGACCATTATTAGCGTTCGGACACCAATAAATTTGAGAATACATTCGATAGACACTTTAAGAAATGAACTGGTAATACATATTCTGAAAAAACAATTCTCTGTCGTATTTATTAAAACACTCCGAGATGCGTACGGAGATTTATAATTCAACGTTTTATTTTAACTTTTGAGAATCCCTCGTAGCTCATGCATACATAACAGCGGGGATCCTTTGGAGTCTTCCGTGTTTCCTGGCGCACCATATTTACGATAATTTGACTTGCGATCGACGCGACCTCGTGTGTGTCAAACTAAGACATCATAAAATATTTAATTCGATAAACGATTCGTTGCCTCGCAAAAACTTCAGCTCTCCATTGAATCACGACTTTATGTTTCGCATCTTATTTATGGAAAGGTATTTTGACTGATGACTTTATGAGCGAACGGTGGAGAAATATTTATGAGACGTGTAACATGATGAAAAGTTCGCTTATTTAATAAAATTAAAGATGCAACTTGGATTTTAAATGAAAAAACAACCATAGAGTAACTTCTATTAAGTGGTCAATGAATGCACTATGTCATAGAGACAATATTCTCGTTGTAGGGCTTTAGGCAGTATACGTATTTTGATCGATCGCACACTGAAATCAGAATTATTGGATGGGGTGTGAACGAGTGAAGGAAAAGTTTAATTCCCTAAACGGTCACAATGTCGCTGGTCGGACAGTTTATAGAAATCAGTGTATATAACTCGGTGAAGATAAAAGTTGGTATCTCTATCGTATGCATAGATATAGCCGGACCTGTAGCCAACCCCGAAGTATCCCGGCAGTTTCATAAATTAATTTTTGGATTTGTGTTCGAAGGCAAGGATGTCTGTCTTGTCTTAATTGCTGGATCTACGGGGCAAAGCGAGAGCGATTCACTAACTAGTAGTGCTATCCTAGCTCTATCCATATTACCCCCACTCTCTCATAAAAAAACGAGAAGTTGGGCGGCTGATTAACAAACAGTTCTGTTAGTATTACTTCTTTTTAGATAAGCTCCGTTGGAAAATCATATGGTTACAAATGTATAGTCGAAGTAATAAAGGAATTTTCTCACTCCTCCTTAATCAACAAGCATCAATAGATTATTAAATGGATGAGAAATTCACAGTTAATGTTTAATATTTAATACCAAACAGTGTCTGATTCTAATATCTTATCCCACGAGGAACCGGGCAGATTTTATATTATTATTTTATTAAACTCATCAGAATATGACGGCGTTTTAACAAAAATAATACATATACCCACGCTAATTCGAAACTCATAGTAATATCAAAGGAGAATGATTTACATCTAGGTTAAGTAAACTATAATATGACACAAGAAATACAACAAAATGAAAGTGGAAGTATTCGCATATTCGTAATGCAATTATTATTTCTAGGCACATAGAAACTCGTGATGCAACATTGCTACGTTACGCAGGATATAAAAATAGTTTTTGTTGATGTTGTGCTAGGTTCAATAATTCCTGGAAATGTTGTCAGACGGTTCAATCGATCAATGAATCAACATCATAGTAAAGCTTTCAAAGCTCTACGTGATCGAGATTGACCGAGAAATTTGCCTTGATGCAATTTTCAATAGGTTTTCTAACAAAAGTTATTTTATGAAGATTTATTTTTCAACATAAAATGATTACTTTATTATTCTGGTTGTCACATTTAACACATGCTCGCGTGAATGCTTCAAAGCATTTTTAAAACTCACCTTTGACTCGGCCTGTCTATGCTGTTGCCAAGTGGTCAATATTGTAAGGCTTTCGTCCACTTGGTGGTGGGTTCATAGGTACGAATTCAGGAATGAAAACATTAATACATAGATAGTAACATTCTCAATATTTATATAAATGTGTGTCCAGGCGTCAGTGAATTTAAGTTTTTCGTATTCCCCAATCCTCCCTCTATCTGATACTGCAAATGAGGCGTATTAACAGCGATTAACTAAATAATAATCATTTCATAAGTGCATTCTTTTTTCCATCCTCTCCCGAAAGAGAGGCGTCAAAGGACTAGCTTCCAACCAGTTATCATTCTAGATAAAGATGCACTAGTATGACTTATTATGCCACAAATAGAAGTAGACATGGATAAATAACGTTTTGAACTATTATTAATACCACTGTCCAGAACGCACAGCACAAATTACTGGGTTGTATCCAAGACTAAATAGAGATTCTGAATAGAGTCGCCAAACACTAAGTGTGTTTTAAAACAGAAAAAAATTAAACTAGATGGCTATTACACAGATATGTATAATCTTAAATAGAGGTACAATAACATAAATAATGATAGTTGACATTTTAGTTTAAATTCAAATCATTAGAAACCAAGAAAAATATGTTGTTCGTGTCATCTCCGGACTTCTTTTGTTTCATTTCGACACTGTTGAAAGAAAAAATATCGAAAAACCTGACAACGCCTGTCAATTTGATTTATTATCCAAAATTATAACAAACAAACAAACAAACAAACAAACAAAAACACACATCGTTTTTTTCTTTCCAAATCGTCGATAAAAGAATGAATATATCAAAGATTTCAATTTCGGTATACAAAATTTTAATACTTTTATTTTTTATAGTCGTAAATCGTAAACATATTTTTGAAATATTTTATTTTTAGGTTCGAAAACTGACAATTTTTTATACGGCCCAGAAGATCAAAGTATTCTTGGAAGTTCCAGAAGAAATTCTTGGCTGATTCAATGAATCTGAAAGGTGAAAAATACGAATTGTGCTTTTCCCTTTTTCTCGTCGTTCACTTATTCCCGTATCTGAGAATAGCTTGTAAAGGGTATATATAAGGGTATACGCCGTACTACTGGTATATTGACAGAAATGGCGTATAGCAGACTTGTTCAACCAAAGGCCCAGACCAAAAAAAAAATAGTTCGTTTTAATAATCTTATTTTACCTCTTTTTTATAACTCGATCACACGATGCTTCATAACTATCAATATTACCTCCAAAATTAACTACAATCAAACATTGAACCTTAAAGAAAACTCATGTCACTTTACTAAACTTTTACCCATCTTCCCCGAGGGAAATATCCCACTCTTAAAAACCATGCCTTCTTAATGTCATCGGTTTTTCAATAATGAAAAATAATTACCAAAAGAAAATTTGTAAACAAAATTTTTGAACAGCACCTCGAGAATTCACCAAGAGTAGCAACTACTTCTATCGCGTGCGTTGATATCACAAAAAGGGATCAAATATCCCATTAATTCTATGTCGCCTTCCTTCATTTAATTTTTATCATAAAGAATGTTGTTAAAGGTGGACTTGATTTATTAATAATTATATTGTATGCGCTCCAGATCAATTCTTTTCAATCAATGTGGCCCAAAGCCCCAAGACTACCAAAACATTGAACACCCATGGCGTAAAGAATCTGGATAAAAAAAATTTTAACAATAAATTAAATGATTCCTCGGTAAATATTGTAAAAATTGGCTTTTAGCTTTCGGCGCAGCCGTCATTCAAGTGTCATTATTTAAGATGTTTTTTGAGGGTTCCGGAGTGCCATTAAAATGGCTTTAATATCTATTCTTCATTTTGATTTAAGATAATTTTTCTTTTTCTAATATATAGTACGGTAAAGTACAATGCGGTTATAAATTATATAAATATACGGTAAAATGTCTGCGAAATTTACGACTGCAACATTGTTTATAACAAAAAAAAAATATATAGCCGAAAAAAATTTGAAGTAGGATACTTTAAATATTTTTCGGCGTGCATAAAGGTGAGAAAAACTGAGAATACTTTGAGCTTCATAAGGCTAGAAATCAAATAATAAAAATAAGTACATCGCAAAATACTTTTTTAATCACTTTTAATCTGTTATATTTTTAAAATAAATTTGTTTTGTACTGCTTCTACATATCTATAACGAAGAGAACCGGTTTCGCTCATAACGAGCATTATTAACTTTTTTATAAATAGTCCGTATCGAGAACGGACATAATGAAAGAGAAAATATTATTTCTTAACAATAATAATTAGAAAATGTTGTTTCAGTATTTAAGATTTACAGAACATGAAACGAAATATAAGCTGCTACTTTAATTTAATCTTATGTTTCGATACTTCAAGAGTTCAAAGCTTTGCATTCTAGGTCTGTGCTCCGCAGCCTTTTCTCACCCACGGCACACCTAAGCACTCATCCATATATCACGACACACCATAAGCCAAATATGTGGGCTTCATAAACAAAACTTACAATTTATTAATTTGTTTTTATTTCATGAATTTGAAATAGTAGCTTACATATTTTCAATAAAATCCACTGCCGTTGCGTATTTAAATCTTGAAAAAAAGTACGCATGTAATTCTCTTTATTTGATAATGTGTATTATTTTGATATATTCATTCATTATTTTGTCTAATAATTCCACTGGGAAATTTTTGTCATCAATGCTTCCAACTACATGCAGCAATATGTTATTTATACAGTAGGGATTTTTTGTTTTACACACGTGATAAACCCTATTTTATTTGCCATCATTGCAGTTGCCCTAATACAATTTTTCCACTAAATATTAAAATAATACAGTATTAGTTTCAACAAGAATAATTTAAACTGATTTAGGAAATACTTTTTTCGATATTCGTTTTTAATATTAAGATATTCGATTTTTTTTTTTCATTTTGGAGGCACATGCACCGCGGCACACCTGGGATCGTCTCGCGGCACACCGGTTGCGGAGCACTGCTATAGGTTGAAGATATGACAGAATAATATGGAGAACGTTAAAAGGAACCGATGTCCATCGTTAGGTGAACACGAGCGGAAAATGAATATATATATTTGCTTCATACAATCATCTTCCAATATTTATTCTTGTTATTTTAGTAGTCGGCGTATAGAAGGTATTTATTTCTACGCTTCAATGACGTGAGACAATATCTCTGAACATTAATCATATCGGCGTAATATAGGAACAGAAAATTCTTTGAAACCAAATACCTAGATGTCATATTTATCACTCAATCTTAAAACACTTCGAGGAAAGATCAAAATAAGGAACGTGAACACAGCTCAAATGATACCGCGAAGGAAAAATATCCACAAATTATTCACGTGATATTATAGAATAAGGTTAAACACTTAATTACCCAGATGTATTTAAACGTATTTTCATATTTTTATTTAATGGTAAAAATAGGTTTTACGTACTTTCGATATAAATAAAAAGACAATTAGTGGCACCGACATCATACTCCGAGCAATGAAACATGAACTATGATTTCAAAATATAAATAAATATTATTAAACTTATTTCATTTAATTGCAAAAATTATTGTAAAAAAAATCTTTTCTCTCATTAGATATTACAAGCTACAAACTAACAAATTTAGTGCTGAAGATTAATGTAGCTGAAATTATGAAGCATAAGTCAGCTGTCATCTTTACACTCTTCCCATCCAATCTAGCCTACACATTTAACTTTGATATAAATGCTTATATATATAGGAACACCAATCGGTTTATGCTGACTTTGTTGCATCGATAACAATTTACAATACATTCAAAGATTTCACGACGTTCTTCGTGAAATCTTTGAATCGAGTCGTGAAAAACTTTTCCTCGGACATTCAAGGCAAAAATCAGAAATACAAACAACACACTGTAAGAAGGGTGTGATATCGTAGTGAGTGGTGGGGGGTAATACGTTGAATACACACATTTACGACACATTCTAGAGAATCTTTCGATTAAAAGCTGTGAATTTTAAACAATATATACGTGTCGTGCCAAAAGAAATGCATCAGAATTATAGACACAAAAAATATTTAATTGAATACTTTCAATTCTGGAACTCAAACCCGTGATCCAATTACCACGTTGATCAAATCTCGATATTGTTAACCAATTATAAATGTGTAGACTCCAGAATCAGTTTGTTCCAATTTTGCGACTAAATAAAATTTTATACTTTTATCCATTTTTTATGATAGATATGACGTATAAAAGATTTTATTTAGCTACTTTATTGCAAAAATGTGGATTCTTTTCTTTTTTGTTTGCAGAATATATTTTTTCTCTTTTTGAGCGAGATATCCGAGACGTCTTGTTTTCCTTCCACATTTCTAGGCGACCGTGTGTGGTTTGGCTAGCCTCCATATAACGTATTGAATTACATGTCAATCAACCGAATCAGCCAATTGTCTCGATTAGATATTCTACTAATGTTAATCATTCCCATTACCTACATTCATAATGTTAATTTGTATTAATAACATTCACTTACATTACTGTCTAAAAAACATAATTGCAGTCATACGTAAAAGGACATGTGTGCCAAAAATAGAAAAAGTCGGAAAAATAAATTTATCAATGAAGTGTAATATATTACTGATGTTTATCAATCCTTTAACGAAACCCCGTCATGGTAATGGGCATCATTTAACAATATTAACTACTAGAAAGCATAATTGAAAAATAAATTGTCATATGGATAAAATCATGTGCCAAAAAAGGACCAAGTCTGGTAGATAACTCTCTCAGTGAAATATTTTACTACTGTTTATCATTCACTTATGTTAGTTGATAGTATTCATAATTATTTAATTATGAAAATCGCTGAAAAAATATAATTGATGTCGTATAAAAAAGACATATGTGCCAAAAAAGGTACTAAGTATGTCCGATAGTTTTCTCAATATAATATTTTACTGATACTTATTCTTTTCACCAAAATCTGTAGTGGTGGCTTTTTTATAATCATTTAACTACAACTGTAAATTTTTTACAAGACTTTTTGACTTATAGTATAAAAAGACATTTGTGTCCAAAATGAGACCTTGAACTATCTCAATGATAGATTCTGGTAATGTGAATCACATAAGCCTAAGGAATTTTCGGCATTTTCTCCCAAAGTGTACCAATAGTGACGCCCTAATATTCTTCAAACGACATTGCTTGTTCGGATATCCTCAAATTTCGTATGGACTCACGTGAGTGCATTTAAACAAATTTAATACTGTTGTACGCGTTTTGAAATGAAACTTGCTCGGTAGACTTGCCAATGTAAGACTGAGTACATATTTTCACTTTTTTATCGTGACATGTTGCAAAAATAAAAATTTGAAAATTTCGTTTTTTTTTTGAAATATCTTAAAGTGAATATTGCAGATACTCATGAAATAATGGACCAACCAGCTAGTAATTTAAAACTTGATAAAATGTGTTGGCAATTCTTTATTAAATAAAACAGATTTTCTTTAGAAAGAGACATCCCTTAATTATAAAAATTATCGTATTTTTAATCTCAAAGACTAGAAATAAAAATACAATATTTCATTCTCTCGTTGATTAACGAAGAGTTGTTATATAGCGAAGAGTAATAATGTCATCAAAATAATAAAGTATTTAATTCTACAAGATTTATAAACGTATTCATTGATGGCTAAATCAAGATAGAATTAATTAATCAAAAAAAATATTCTTGGGGAATTTTTTAATTGTTAATGCCACTTCAATGGAATCCTGCCAAGAGAACCGTTAATTTTTTCTATGTTGCTTTCATATAACTTTCAATAAAGATATTGAAAACAGGAAAGTAAAATATCAAATTTAATTACATAAATTACTCGATTGTCTGTTCAAAGTTTGATTCACCGTCAAAGTGGTAATGTTAAATTCCAATTTGTTTAATAACTTAAACAAGCTTAAATTTTATATTATTACACAACTCAGGCGGAGGTGTTAGTGCAACCAAAAAAACAAATTTTTCTAAATTTTCAATCACGTTGGTATCGCTATGCTCCAAATTATGTTTAGATGGTAAGAACTTTTTGCTTACCTAATGTAAAATTCTTTGTGAAATTAGTATGGCTTGTTAGAAGTTAGAATGTATGTTTTTTTCAATGCTTATATATCTCATTCCAAGCAATGCCCCCTGACCCCTTTTAAAAGTAAATCAAAAATTACAATATTTGTAATGTATTTCTTTTAGTAAGGGCCGATTTATAATAAATGTATCTGATTTTAATCCAGAAGAGCTCGGATACACTGTCATAACTGATTGCCACATCACAATATACAATTACGTATTTGTTTACCCTCCTCCCTCTCCACACCAGATTTTCAAAACGGCCACGAGGAGGCGTATACGCCTCCGTTAAGATTTTTTTTAATTTCCTCTTCTAGAAATTACTGACCTCACGGAGACCGGATAATAATAATCAAAAGAATAAAAAAAATTGTCTTCATAATATGCAAAAGATGAATCGGGCCTACGACTAAATGATACAGAAATAATGGTATGAGGATAAAATAAAAACAACCATGTGTTGTGTGAACAAAATGATATATCTACTTGCTGAAACTGCAAATTGGAAAACTCCAAGTATTTATATTGGTTCGTCGGTATGCATATTAGGCAGTCGATATACGAAATATTAAATTACTATCAAATTTAAATATTTTGTCAAAAAATATATATAATATTTAAATTAACTAATATTATAATATAATACAGTTTTCTGTAAATGCGCAATTCATACATCGAAATCAAGGTAATGAAGCTTAGAATAAAATTAACACACTTTCGTCATATTGTAAAACTGTCGTAAGAGAGACACCATTATTGCACGAGACGCCATTATTGTGCTTTATTATTAGAATTGACATTTACTCATTACAAAAATTCTATGAATGACAATGACAACACTTTCAAATTTAATTTTCATTGCTATATTCATAGCACTGTGTATGTTATGTCTCCAACAGCCAAAATCATGAAAATTATCTCGCAGTACTCTATTTTAATAAAATATGTATTTTTTTCAAAACGTATTTTGCTCAATAAATTATATGAGTTCTAATCCACGGAGCCATATATTAGAATGTTAAAATGCATTAAGACGTATTCTTTGAAGACGGTAAAAGTCGAACAAAACACCGGCCCACAGTTTCATAAAAATAGACTTACATGTGGTTACTTTTCACGCTTAATCTTCATGTGACAAGTCTAAAAATATGCGCCGCTTGTTAAAAATATCACAGGGCAGTATGTAAAATTAATAAAAAGCTTGGCCGGTGTTATCTTTTCTATAAAATAAGTTCCTGAGCAAAGGAAAGCATAGCAGCTGTCATGTGTCAACGAAAGCGGTGTGGACCACGCCAGTGTGACATAAAATAAACACCGGCGTTGGCTATTTAATATTAAATCATTCATTTTCTGAACGCATTCTATACCTAAGCTGTACCACTTAATGGATGTAAAGTGAAAAAGATTTCAGAGCAGTTTTAAATATAACATTTTTATACAGGAGTCTGAGATATACGATACAATTACAAATTTCAATTTTAGGGCATGTGACGTTTTCTATTTTTTAGAGTTTAGGATTAGATAGACAGGATAAGTTCGAAAACACTTCAACAATTTTATAACACAGTTCTTGTGTTAATCTTATTTTCTCAATGTTTGGCGTTTATTTATGTTGATCACGTGCTGTTTAGCTTTCGGTTGATGGCGCGGTCAAGAGTAAGAATCCTCGAACGGTAGCATTCACACGTTGATTTTGCGATCGATTTATTAATAGAATTCTATAATTTGATCATTAACCACCCACCACATATGCGAAGAGACACTGGCTTATAATTCTTACGTTAAAAAAAACACATTTCCTTAAGATTCTCCACTTAGAGTCAATATCCAACACATCGCAATCGGAATGGCTATAAAACATTATCTTAAACTTGTAACAAATTCCGGTTGTAAGTCAATTATCAACTTCCCCTATTGGAGGTCAAAATAAATTTAATTTTTGGGTATTTTTGGTTACTAGCTAATCTCTTTATGCCAAATTTAAAAATACTATTTCGGTATCATTCACAAATTTTACTGATTGGATATTTTCACTGTTATTGCAAGTCCGCCTTTCCATTTAAATAGATGATTAAAATAGGAAGCGTCAACTGAGTCGACGTGTGTATTAGAGTAATTTTCTTTTTTCCATATCTGAATGAGAAAGGAAGTATGGAGTTTGTAATATCCCATGGAATTACTAAGCTAAAACGTTCTTCCATAAATGTTTAATGCCTAAATAAAAAATATTGAATGTTGGACAGGTGTTGAACGTGTGGAAGAACTCTTCCGTAAAACAGAGAGACGTTTGGCAAGATGGTAGCCAACTTTCTGCCTGACACTAAAAGAAGAAAACATAAATATGCTTCCAATTCGTGGTTTCCCAATCAGAGGTTTGGTATCATCTCTTTAATCGTAAATATTACTTACCGAAAAATAAAATTATACTATTAAAACAAAGTGACTATCCGGAAAATATTTATATGCTACGGCAGGAATATGTGATAAAAATATTTTTAATATCGTGATAGACAAATGTGAAATTTTAAAATTTTTGAAGATTTTATATTCATAAAATTATTCTTTGCTTTCATTATCAATTTCAAACAACAAGTTTTTGATTACAGCCTGTGAGAATGAAAGTTATATTGGTTTCGAGTCTTCGTATGAATATTATCAATCACAACACGGTGTTTTTTTTCAAAATATTAATTTTAATAATTTATTTATTCATACTTATTATAAATATATATAAATTATCATAAAAGATTTCAAAGAAAAGATGTAGACGAATGTATTTTTGTTTTAGTTTTCGTAGTCGAAGTTTAACGCTCTTGGTTGTTCGTCCTATTCGATTGCCATGTCCAAGGATCCGATTCCCCGTAAGGATTCATTCATAAATCTGATTCTTAGCTGCTTTGTGTTCAAAGGCATGGGTTTCTGTGATATTTACATTCCCTCTCACTCATCCCACCTCAAAAACGGTAACATCAATCCATCTATCCTTCTAAAAAAATAGCTTTTGAATAACAAAAAAATCTCACGAAACAACTCTTTTAGAGAAGCTCTATTAGGAGTCCATATGCTCCGCATTTGCTTGTTTGTTCAAGTTTTAGTATTTCATAAATTATGTACCAATATTATACTGAATGATTGTTTTAAAATATCTCAACATTCAATAAATCATCCAATGACGGAAGCCAACTTCCATTATCTAGTCCGCAATATTGATTCGACCGAACAATTGATAATTTTATAAAATACACAAATCATTCAATGAAGTGTTAACAAACAACAAGAATTATTTCAGTCAATGTTTTCCTTGCTTCAATATTGAATGTCTGCTTAATTAAACGTTGTATCGTGAAATGTACCAGAGAATTGAGACCCATTATAAAATTCGCCTTCAAATATTATTGAGACATAATGTAAAATGTACCTACAAATATCTTTATTAATTTATTTGGATTTTGTTTATCCACGTATACTTTTCAAATGGAGCATATGGCCACCAAGTGGCGCCTTCAATAATACTGTTATTTCAATTATTCTCTCATCATTGATTTCAGTGGAAATGCTTTGAATTCTTATTTATTTATATGGTAACCGGATAAAATTACATACAGCGAAAAATAATATAATGGTCAAATTCTTATGCAAAAAAAATAATGTATCATTGTAACCATATTATTTCGTTCTTAGTTTTTTTGTTTGTACCATTATTTTAATATCGTTTTGTCCTCATATCATTTTGTGCCCTTTTGTGTGTCATAATAATATTGGGTAAATAGAACATAATTACAATTTCAGGCACGTTCTGAATAGTTATTACACGTTACATAATATACTATAGTAGATAATTACTTATTTATCATTACAAATATGCAAATATTGAAATATCTTCGCGGGGTAATAAATGTTAGATTGTTGAACCGAAGCATGTATTTAATTATAAAGGAAACCATAAACATTTACGATAGTTTTACATTGGAACGTACGTGGAATATCTTATTATTTATCAAAAGTTAAATCTTTGATGTTTGGTGCATCCACTATTAAAATAATTTTCAAAGGATCAAATGAAATTTTGCGACTATTCCAGAGTAAACAGCGGAGAGGAGAAAGCTTGCAGATTTAGAACAACACAAGATAAAACATATTGAAAACGAAGACTGCAGCGCCATTTAGTTGTATTATTGACATAATATCTAACCATTACTGACACTGAATATTTTAATTGAATAGATCAATAAATAATTAACAGGAAACAAAATAACAAATGAACCCGTCGCAAAAAGCTGACTACTTTATATTAATATAACAATATGAAGAATTTATCTTGATTTATTACACAACCTGGGGTCTTACAATGGAGGCCCGAAAAACTGACGGAATCTTCAGGAGAACAATCGATAGATGATACAAGTAGGATTGCCGATGCAATGACAAGGGATAGAGTGGCATGCAGAGAGTTCAGAAGGGTCAGTAATGGCCAAAGATGGACTGAGGAATAACACACATTCAAAAGCCACGAATATAAATCATTACGATTTTCATGATTGGAATATTGAATAAAATGTATCGTAATTATTACATATTTTTATAATACGATCAAAACGAATTTCGCTCAACGAGTGAGTCCAGTTAAAAATTCTCACGCAAGTCAGATCTGTCACAGATCAGTGGTACAAGTTCAATTTTTGTCAATTACCTGGTTACGCGGAAGCGTGGCACTTTAGAGAAATTTTATTTTAGTCTCCAATTTAATAAATCAATTAATGTTATAGCGAGAGTAATTGGCGTCATATAAATGAGGTAGCCATCTAGCCATGCATAATAAAATCTCGGTATTCAAAGAATGAAATATATTATTTTATTATAATTATTCCTCGGCTTCGAATGTACATCTTCGTTTTTAGCTGTGGTTGAAATACCCAACATTTGTGTATAATTTAACTTTTACAAACTATAATGGTCTTCTCAATTCTGAATGACAATGGTAACGTCCACCGCTGTTTATTTACAGTGTTCCGCCACAGCTCTATCGCGATGCAATTATTATTGGCCTAGCAAAGTGCAGTGCTGTCGGTGCATGTGCATCTGTATTCAAATTGTTCTTCTTTTATAAATAGACCGACCGTTGGGCAATTATGCAACTGGACTCAGTGAATGGATGGAAGTTACGACCAACTAATCAATCGGACTCGTCCTGCCAGTGGAGAAAACTCGGTACTGAACTGTTATTTACCTAGAATATAATCAAATTCCTCATGGAAAAACTAACTAAGTCAAAATAGTTTGCTATATACTTTTAAACTATTCTTTCATAGAAAAAAATAACAAACCAACTATTTTAAATAGTTGAAATATACTTTTAGTTAGTACTTGTATCATAAACAACATGGAACAAAAATCGATACCCAATTGGTGTCACTTTATTTGTGTATCCAACACTGAATATGACAATATTAAGTTAGTGTGTTATTGCTATTACTTTTCAAAAATTTCATTAAAAAAAGGTGTGGAAAATTGCAACAAAAAATTGTGTTCAAACATATAGTGGAAAAACACATTTAGACTGTCATAACACAAAATTTCAAAATCCTGCACTTAAATAACAAATCTGTAAAATTAGATAAACAAGAGATTTTAGAAATAAATAGATATAAATTTTTGCCCAATTCAAATTTATTGAATGAGCAAACCGTCTTTGCATCTTCTCCTTTGTTATATCCGATTTATTAATTTGTATTATACCTTTAAGGTTATTTTTAACTTGTAAGAATTGATTCTGTCTCCGTAATTTTTGTTTTTCAGATATTAAAAATTTTATGGATACTCATAGCTGCTCTGCTTTCTCCACTTAAGATGGCTGTTTATTATTCATATTAATTACATACTTAATATTTGATTATTTTTAAATGGTTCATTAATTTTTTCTTATAATTTCCCTGATTCATAATTGTATATTGTATTAGTAACGTCATTAAAAAATTTGTTTAGCTAAATGGACTTTTAATGTAGCTATATTTGTGATTTCAGATTAGTATTTAATGATTTGCAAGAGGTCCATAACATATTAATTGTAGACTCTTTCATTTGATTTATGTATAATTTGTTTGCTAATCAGTATTTTCTTGTCTCAGTTCATGAACCATCAGTTTTATCAATTTTATATAAAAAGCCTGTTATGTTTGTATTTTTATCAGTTGATAATGCTCGTGATGAGCGAAACTGGTCCTGATCATTATAGATATGTGGAAGTAGTACAAAATGAATTGTGTTTTATGTTTTAAAACAAATATAGTGTATTAATCATACACAAAAAAATTTACAGGTAAACGTACAAAACTTTCTAATATGTAAAAAGACTCTAGTTGGACAATATGAGTTGGCAACACAGAAACTGTAATCTTAAAAACCGAAAAGATTAATTTCTCAAATAAAGTGTTGTTATCAATTTAAATTTAATCAGCATTCTGTGTGTCATTGGCATTGAAAATTATGCTTTCATGATAATGCCAAAAATAAAGTTATTGTTTCTTTCGTTGAAAACAAGTGACACCTTTAGTATTATTTACTGGTGACGCCTTAAATAAAAAACATGTTTTATTGATTTCGCCACAATTTTAGAATAATCTAATCATGAAAAGGAGTGTAATAAAAACAGTAAATTTTGTTTTTGTTATGTAAATATAATATTTAAAAAATGATTATTATATTATGGAATAATGGTTTTCTGGAAATAAATCTACACTTAAATATCGATTATGATAGTTTAATGTCGAAATTGATTTTGGTTATAACCCATAGATATTTGGGAGTTAATATATACATAAAACATAAACGACGGTGTTTTGGAGAATTGATGTAACCCTCAAAAAATACGAAAATTAGTTAAAAATTGGATCTCATTTGAAAGGCGGCGGAGTATTTCTCAGGCAAATGACAATTAGAAAAATAAATTGATCACTTATTGGAAGGGAAACATATTTATATTGGTTTTAGGTTTAAAAAATTCTGACCCTACATATCGACACTCCCTATGTATAGTCCCGTATCTGCAAACATGATAATTTACAGGAGTGTATTTGAAAGATTCATAACGCAACTCACCATATAATTTTTTCGATAAAAACAGTTTTTGAACAATTTCAATTTTGAGGGTAACATCAATTGGCCAAAACACCGTCGATATGCTTTATTGTCAAAAATTCCTCTTTCTATTCAAGTTTAAATAGCATGATTTTTCCATTATGTATTTGCCATTAAAAAAAATCTCATTAAACATACTGCGAGCATACAATATGTTGGCGAATAACTTTTAAGTGAATAAGTTTGCAGCGCTAAATGCTTGATGAATTATGGTATTAAAGTTAATTTGTTTTGCTGTGACAAACGGTAACAAAAAAATAGTTATTAGAAGGGAACAATTCCGCTTCCGACGTGCGTATTTTTTAGCATGTGGCAAACACATTTGTTTAGAAAAATGTAAACGTTTTAATAAATAATAATGAGCAAAATGGAAAATAAAGCAAACAAATCTTAACATAGTTATAATTTATTACTTTGTATACAATGCAAAAATAATGTTATGCTTGTTAATCAAAATAAATTAAAATAATATACTCTTTCTCAGGGAAATAAACCAACAAGAAAACTGTAAAAGGAGAATAATTCTAACACGGCATGTACACATAAAAAGTTCAATATGGTATTTTTTTGCTATCATAAAATAAAAATAAAAAAAAATTTTCATGATTCCCTATTAGCAAAAATTTTTCACAATTTAATTTACAGATCCAGTTTGACTTAATTTTTAAATAAATATAAAAGTGTTTTTTGGTTTTTGTCAAAAATTGTTTTGTTAGTTTTTCAAAATTTAATAAAAAATATTTTTAAATTGATCAAAACAATTTTTACCATCAGTGTACCAAAAAAATGCATTTCTTTTTTTAATATACCGTCGGCTTAATCAGCAAACTGCTTATCTAAACTTTAAGGAGAGTTTAAAAACTGTATAAATTCAGTTTTAACCAATGTTATTTTAGAATTTCACATATGTTACATAAATAATGATTAAACATTATTCACATTCATTTTCAGCAGGGATCGATCCACTGATGGATGGATGTCTCCCCAAGCTTCCTCCACTTTTCTCAGTTTCTTGTTTTTCGCTGCCACGTACTTCCACCGAACCTGACAAGTTCTTCAATCCAGCGGGCTTTGGGACGACCCTGTGGCCGCTTAGTACCGATCGGGTACCATTGTATGACTGCATTCGTCCAGCGGTTGTACGTTCGCCGTGCGACATATTCGACCCACCGCCATTTCATCAATTTGGTGACCCCTATCATATGTAAATTTCATAAATAGCTTTGATTAAAACTTTTCATGACATTCTTTCTTATCCCTCTCCCCTAATTTCCAAATCGGGGTATTGAGATTTTTTTAACAACCCCCTCAGCTCACGGCTACACAATTGAATCATTCACCTGCATAATATTAACTGTAAGGCTAAGTATAATTTGACCACATATCGACTGTGGAAAGGAAAAGGGACGTAACTCACACCAAAACGTGCTAATACACTATATTCATATATAAATATACAATTTATCGACTAAAGAAAGGCAAAAGGACTTATTCTTCCGTCTTTTCAAAATATTTTTTTTTCAAGAATCACAATGTAAACAATTTAATTCACTTTTTGTTGGGGCTATACACAATACTTTTTGTGTGTGTATGTTACGTCCTTTTTCCTTTCCATAGTCGATATGATTATTATGCATTATACCGGTAAGCTGAATATAGCATGTTTTGACTTACTTTTTAATGAGGGCCTATTTTTTATAATAAATTATTATCAAATTCGTCGTCGTACTGGAATAAAATATTGAAATATAAATACTGCTTTTAAGTAAAACAAAGTTAAAGATTGTCGTGCTTATTCAAATTAATACATTTTAATAAATCACCAATCAAATATTTCTGGTTTTTTGAGTTTTTTTTTCCACAAATCTTTAATTTCAATAAAAATAATTATTGGATTTGATATTGTGTCACATCAATTTAGCAAATTTAATTAGCAGTTATAGGTAAAAGCGGTATCATATGCGATTTATAATAATCAACTACAACGTTTGTACTTATTTTAATTCGCTTATATATTGTTAGTAAGATGGCAAAAGGGCCCACTGTATATTAATTTAATATGCAGAAAAACCTTTTTGCTATCTGAATCTTAATACATTGTTTGAAATAGATTTTTGAATTCAGTGTTCTTTCAAACACTGTATTTCTTTTTTTAGCAGTTTGTGATGCTTGGGCAATTTGTCCATGTACACTTTAACATGTAAGGATTGAAAATAACTGAATTGACGTGGCAACGCTCGCAAAGGACCTTCATTCTGCCCCGTCTATTGATAGCAGTTGGTTATCATTAGAAGTACGAGAATACGAATGGATACTACAGCAAAGTACGTATGCAAGTTAGAATAACACAGTGTTCTTATACACTAGGTGTCTAAGAATGCGAAAGTATTCTTAGAGGAAATATTTGTGATGTAAAGTAAGCACCCAATAAATCATTTTTTAATCCTGATGATGACGCTTATTAACAAGCATTACTTTTTGTCGATTGATAATGATTTATTGGATTAAAATTCTAAAATGTTGTCACTTTTATATGTGAAAGGATAATTTATAATTTAGGACTTCTGACTTACTGACTACCGAATAGTTATTAATGTTAGTTTTAAACTGCTCCTGCAAGTCTATATTTCAGAAGATAGTAATATCCAATATTTTAAGAATCATCTTCTAAGCCTCATGGTTATTTACACGGTTTCAGTAAATAAAGTAACTACTGATTGCTAAGAGCGTCTCAGGAGCAGTGAAGTAAAAAATTGATTGCTGTGCACTAAAATGTGCTTTAAAAAGTGTAATTCAACTTTGCTGATAATTATGAAACAGGTTAAAAGGCAGGCAGGTTACATGGTAATTTTCACTGTTCTCTATTTGATTTTTATAGTCAAATGCTAATATAAATTTTGATTTATATTCATCACCTCTTTTTATTCAAGTATAATCGAACAACTAACCTAATATTCACGTGAGACTATCATTATTATTATTTTGTAAAACATTATTAATTTGTCAGAAATTTAAAGCTTCATTTATTTACAAATAAAATAATTCAAATTTTAATTATATACGAAATATTAGTTAGAATATTAAAGCGTCAACATAATGCTGTTATTTGATTGTTATGTGAAGTAATTAAAATAACCAATGTGGTTCTAAAAAGTAGTAAAGCAATACTAACTTTTCGCGGAAATCATTATAAATAATTCGAAAATTCAATACGTCGTTTTAAGCACCCTGTAATCAGATGCGTTTACATACACCTATTTACGGTTTTTATATAACATTTATAATCTCTCGACAACACCAAAAGTACATAAATAAAACAAAAAAAAAATAAAACTGCTCTTAATTTCTAAGATTGGAAATTTTTTTAAAATTCAGTTAATTGTATGCATATATTACAGCTCCAGTATTTTATAAAATCTTTAAAACTTACTATAGTAGAGAAACATTAAAAAATATAATAAACAAAGATTGTTTTCTTTTGAAAAATATTGTCAACAATACATTAAAAAAGTCATGCTGGCTTTTTATAACTGTTTACAGCTCCATCCAGTGTTATATATTATATCTAAATTATTTTATATTTAAATGTTTTTCTCACTTGCCATTTCTGTTTCCTTCTACGATTTAATATTTTTACAGTCCATATTACTTGTCACCTTACGGCATTAATTAAAAGTTTATTTAACTTTTTCATTGTCCGTTGTTTATATTATAGTTTCCATTGAAGCAGTGCCACTCAGACATTGATATTACAAGAAACAGGCGTCGATATTAATTATTTTTCTCATTTTTAACAAAGTATATATTATTTAGTATATATTTTAGAGCGCAAACCGGTATTAGTACATGGACCACCATTTGAGTAGCACTGCATGCATTAGAGAACTAAAACATAATACCCGTCGTCGACGTAAGAGTCAAAATTAAATAGGATACAGATACTATAGCTTGATCAACTGGGTTGTACAGGTTTATTCTTCCTAACAAATATAGTATATAAATTTATATCTTATGAAGTTTGGTTGTGTTCAAATTTTAAATATAAATTTTATAACAAGTTCGTGATAAATATTGAATTCATACATTTAACAAGCATTAAAAAACGCTTGGTCCGTGGTAAGTGGTCAACGGGCTCGAATCTCTATGCGGACAGTTTCACAAATTGATTTTTCAATCGATTTACGGATTTTTGTTCTGAGCCATGGATATTTGTGATGTCTAAAAAATTCCTCCCACCCAACCGATCTTAAAAATGGAGCGTAGCGAGAGCGATCAGTTAACCACTAGTGCTATCCTGGCCCTATCCTTCTATCCATACACTCTTCGAAAAAGAGAGTTTGAACAACTTACTAAGAAGCAGTTCCCGTAAAAAACGTTTGTTCAGATATTTCAATTACAAGTCCACATGATATAAAAAATGCTACTTTCAAGAGAAATATTTTCATAGAAAAATCTACATTTTTCGTAAACCTCTCGTTTATCATAATTATTTACATGGACCAAAGATTTTTTTGATCAAAGTCCTTTATCAGCATTTCATTGTTTGTCTTACGTAAATTACAAACATAATTAAAGGTGCTGGGTTCTTTGACATTTGACATGTGCATTTGTCACAAGTTTCGTCACGGCTATGACAGTTTCTTTCGACAGCTAACTATCCAGTCTTCCTATCGTGATAGATCATCAAACACGATCGTGTTGAAACGATTTGGATATAACCAGACTGATAAAAGACTGAATAGCTGGAGTCAATAGTATTTTAGTTTATCCAGACATAGAGCTGATATGGTTTAAAAAAAAATACAACACCAATATGCCATCAACTGACATTTTTACTGCTGATAGGTATTCAATTCTTGACTCACTTCAAATCGAACATAAGTATCTCAAAAAACTGTAATTATTCGAGAAAAAATCACAAAACCCTTTGTTTCATATTCAAAATGAAAAAATGGCAGTTATCAACGATACATATAATATTTTAAAAACAAAAATTTCTTAATACCTATTTTTTCTTTATCTATTCAAAACACTCTCCGGTCCTGTAGCCGAGGTTACAGCACTCTTGGGCGCTCATTTTATTCAATTGCAGTTTCTACGAGGTCTGATAAATCTTCTAATAAACTGATGGATTTATCTTCAAAGACATGGATGTTTGCAGTGTGTACATTTTTCCCACCCATCTGATCTTTTAAACGGGATATATCAAGAGCAATAAGCTTACTAGTATTCGACAAATCTATTGTTTGAATGTAGCATTGTTAACACTTTAACTCCCATAAGGCCAAAATATGGGCCTACCTAACTTATATTAAAACTCCGATTGATAAAAAAATGACCCCACAATTTTCAAATAAAATTTATGACATTTTCTTTTATTTTTTGGGAAAAACATACTATTTACCTTCCTTTTTTATTTACATGGCAAAGGGATACAAATATTCCAGAACCTTAATTAATAAGAAAATGAACAGTGCCCGGGGCTTATATTTTCAACATATTTGTATCACAAATTTTCCCCACGACTGTCGTAAAGAATTTGTACATCGTTCTACAGAAAAACAACAGAAAATTGAAATATTACCATATCGTGTCGTGGTAAAGCGAAGCATTTGATATAAAAAAGTGAGACAGTTTTGTTTTCGTTGGCATTATTTTTTTGCTTTACATCCGTGAGTCAAATAAAACGCACTACTCTTCTACTAGCGGTACTACTTCTCTCCCTCTCCCCTTTCGTGCACTATTTTTTTCACTCTTTCATTCGCATACAGAAGCAGCAGTGAAAGAGTTGTGGCTCTTATACTGTAGTCTTACCCACAATAAGAGAGTGCTATTTAATATTTTTATGTCGCGGGAAATAAACTTGTAATTTACAATGAACAAACCGTAAAATTTTAACAACCTAATGAATATAATATATATTTCTGCCAGTAATAAGGTTCGGGCAGCAGGCTTCCATTATTGTCAATAAATTTCATTGAGTTTAATCGGGTTAATAATACTTATTAAATACAATTCGAAAAATACTGCTTTAAAAACAACGATGTAATAAACATATTCCACATTTTTAACAAAGCGTTTTTGCAATTTAAGATATTGACTGAGGATGCTTAATGGAATTTCAATATCAAGTTTGAATTGTTGAAATTTTGTACATTTCCAGTTCATTCGTGTGCCGAATGCCAAATTCAAATTTAAAGCGTTTTTAGCTGATATAAATTCAATTAATTAGTTTTATTCAAACTCCCATCATACTTTTTAATATATAGCGTTGAGACAACTTCCTATAGATGAAAATGATGTTTGTATAACTTTTGGAAATTCTGACTCCGCATATAAATTACCATCCACTTATTTGAAAAGTTATAGATATTATAAATTAAACTTTCAAAATATTGAATATCAATAAAAAAAAATATTTATCAATGCATATATGATTTTTTTATTCCATATCCGCTCCCAATGTGGAGCATATGACTTCTCAATAGAATTTTTGTAAGATAACTGCTTGTTACTCAGTTGCTGAACCTCTCCTCCTTCGAAGAGAGTAGGGATAGAAGGAAAGGGCTAGGAAAGGACTAGTGGATGGCTAACCGTTCGCTAAGTAAAAATCTAATACAATTAAACCTACATTTAACCTCTTAAATGAGGGATCAATAATTGTAACAATACATAATTGGTCACTATAGTGATGGGAAGAATTTTCTCTTTACATTTAAATATATTGGTGTCAAAATTGATAGAAAAGCATAATACGACAATTTATTTAGAATTTACTTTTCCGTAGTTTTACTCCCCTTTCACGAAAATTCTGGATGGCCGCAACACAATATGACTCCAGCATCGTAAAACGTGCTACAAGTTTCTATGTGGGATGCGTTGACTGTAAACAATGCAATTCCCATCCGTGAGAATTTAACCGAGCGAAACTTTGCTCGTCGGCGGTGAACGCTAGTGAGACGGTTTTGGAAGATACCTAGCAATTTCAAGTCGGATTTCTTTTTCATGTAAAAACAAAAACAGACTCACCTATTTTTATTTGAGCTTTAAAAAAAGAACTATCAATTTCAGCTTTATAAATAAACATTCTTACTCCACGTACCATTCCATTTTCAAATATGGAATGGTCGGTATCTGTAATACCGACAGAACGTACAATATAAGCTATCTCTAAAATTCCCTAAATCCCTTGACCGTTTACAACAGATAGAAACAAAATTCAAACACTCCATATTTATCGTTATACAATCTGTCATCAGAACAAAACGATTAATTTAAAATAAAATTGATTTGATGCCATTGTTTGATTGAAATTTATGTAAACTTAAAATTCTTTGTTAAATATGTGTTTGTTTTAGGTTACTGTAAACTCTCAAACTGTGACGTATATATTTGATTGTAATATGTAATTATTTTTAATCGATTTATATATAAAAAAAAGTATATTCGTCGTCATTAAGGAATTAAACCCCTACCCGACGAACAGAAATAAAAATAATTTAATAAACAGCATGACCATTATTTTTTTCATCGATTAGTAGGTATTATAAAACGTGATTGTATAGATCTTCTACTACTACATTTTTGATTCGATAAAATCCACATAGTAAAGGTCTGCACGGGCCGGGTTCGGCCGGGTAGAGACAATTAATATTCGGGCTGGGGCCGGGCCCGGCTAAGGGATTTGTTCTTCAGAAAAATATTTCGGACTATGTTCGGATCATGAGTACTCTTGATAACTAAATACTGTTGATAACAAAAAGGCAATAAATAAAATAATTTATTACGTTTTTAATAGCGTTGGACACAGTAGAGTCTTTTATTGGATAAGTATGGAGATATCATTTTATATTTTGGTAACCTGAAACTTAGCTCATAAAATTGTTGTTGATCCGTGAAACAATGCTTTGTTCATTTAATCATCACCGATAGTAAGTTTAAATAGTTCGTAAATGAATAAAGTGTGATATTATTCAGTATCTGCTTTCTATTCGTTTTAGATAGTCGACTGTTCCGTGTGCCGAAAAATTCATTATAAAAAAATACAAAGGATTCGTTGAAAATGAGTTTCAACGATATAAAGAAAATGTTGAAAAGTAGTGACTGTGGTGATGTGTGGAAATCATTCCGTGAAATAATAGATTTTTCTACATGTGAAAAAGTTGGGTAGGGTACGTTAATCAATTTTATGCTACTGTATTTTTTTAAATCGGGTTTTTTTCGGGATGAGATAAATAAATTTAGTCTTCTGGTCGGGCTCGGGTAACAAGTGTGATTTTAAGACTCGGGCGCGGACTGGGTCGGGCCGGAGGTGAACGGGCTCGGGCCGGGTAATTTCATCAAATTGCGGCCCTTGCAGACCTCTACCTCATAGTAACGACATTTTTTTTTCTTAAAATAAAAAGAGTTAGATCATATCTATTTTATAAATATAATATTAACCAATATTCAGCTGCCGTTTGGAATTCGAAATTTAATTTTTCCGTTACATTCTGTGCTACTTACTTCGCATTTCATTCTTCTTCTCTATTCGACCAATGGGATGCGCAGAAAAAAAACAATTTCACCGACGTTCGAACCGCACAAGTGCAAATGAGGCGGGAAAATGGTTCGTCACATAAAATTAATTGACCAAAACCGCCATTACTCCAAATCAATTGACGGATGGCCTCCAAAGGGTGGAGTGTTAGCATATAAAAACATTAAAAACTTTTCGCTCCTTTTCGATCGTAACAAAAATTCGAGAGAGAATTATTACGAAAAGCGTCTCTTGGAATTATTAATTAATATGCACAAAATATATTTTTTAAGCATACCGTGAGCATCGATATGTTATCAATAAATAACATTTATTCCCCACCGTGTGTGTACTTATATCTACCATGATCAATTTATTTTTAAATGATTTTGAATTTGATTATGCTTGTGTAAAGTTATGCATTGCATCCAGTAAACGAAACTTTCTTAGACATTATCATATCAACTGAAGGTGTTTGATGAAGCTTCAATATTACATTTGAAACGTATAAAAGTAATTCAATCTTACTTTAGTTCAACTATTGATATAATCACTATATTGAAATCTAATGAATTTACTATGGTGGGTATTATAAAAAACATGTGCAAATGAAAATCTTTTAAATTCTCTCAATTTCTTATATTTTTTTTTATCTTAAACTACGAATGAAAATCATTTTATAAATAAAAACCAATTGCTCCTTGTAGGGTCATAATTATGGTTTTATACCAAATTTTATCTTCATTTTTATGACTACCATGAGACTTACAAATAGATACTAGCTACTATTACACTTCGTACAAAAAATAATGAATTGTTTTTGTGCTTCGCTCTCACTACAGATTAAGACATTCAAAATAATAATAATCAAGCCTAAATACAAACATAAAACCTTTCATTGTGGAGCTTTTATCTCAGATTTCAAGTTACACTCCACCCCTATTGGATTGGCCATCAAGCCGCGCAGGACTTCGACAGAAATAGAAATGGAAAAGCTTGAATCGACAACAAATCGAATCGCCATTTTGTTTCATTTTCGATTCGCCTCTTTTTCATTACTACTGTTATTACATCGCAGACCCTGTCTAATTTAGTTTAATGGTTGCCATTAACTCATCATTATCCAAGTAATGTGACAAAGCATTTTTATTTTAAAATCGTGTTTTATTGTGAATAATGAGTTTTTTTACAATAAATGAAAACTTACTACGTATCCTAACTACTTTTATAGAATTAATTCCGATTGATACAGTAAACAGTTACAATTAAATTAAATAACTAATTCGTATAACTTTTAAATATATACTTTTAACGCATCTATGTATCCAACATATAAATAATATTCTAGCCTCTGTGGCCTAGAGGTAAGAGCTTTGTTTAACGAACAAATGTTGTTGTTTATGATTTAAAAACACTTGACATTATATAAGTATTTATTTTCAAGTATGATTTAGAAGTTTCGGTAGCAGCATTTAACATATCGTTTAACTGAAGAATATACTTCGATTTACAACGCAATGGAGGTCAGATGGTTATTAGCTCATTTAACATTGACATATTATGAACACCGGGTCATACAGCTGTATTTAATTACTTTAAATTGCCTATAAACAAGTCAATATCGACACACAAAGCATCATATTTTGCATTTTGAAATCTGTATAACTGCATATATTATTTATGTCATTAAAACTTCGCTAAGGGTTTTGCAAAACATTGCTTATTGACGGCTGCTTATTGATTATTTTAAATCGCGTTTTACATTTTACTGCGTATTGTTTCCATTTTAACGATAACATAAGTATTTATATATATTTTTATGCAATAAAAAAACGCATAAAACAAACTAGATTAACGACCATTAAGTTAAATAAGTCTATTTACGATTACAATGAAAATGATTTCTTCATCATAATAATATTGATAATAATTCTTAATATAGTGCTATGTATTCATTATTATAATTTCTGAATTATAATTTTAATCTACTATAATTTTCGCAGGTTACTGTGAAGGTTTAAATTATTGACCTAATCTCATTCTTAATTTTTCAACATCTTTTAAGCATCACGTTAATTGATATTTTGCTATTAGAATTAATTTACTTATCGTTACATCGAAAACAACAATTAAAATAAATGAATTATTATACTACTGTAAGAAATGTACGTAATCAGAATTCATTGCTGCAATCTTGTAGTATGCTAGTTTTTATATAAATATCTCAATATAAAAAGAAAAATTTATTAACACAGCGTTGGAAGCCCAGCTTTATAAATAATATTATTCATTTTTTGCATCTTTATATCCATAGTGTATAATAAAATATCATGGATAAAAAGAAAGTCATCCGTGATCTACCGGTAACCCGTGAAACCATTTATGATAAACCACGACCTTTATTGTAAAAAAAATTCAAATGTTTAAAAAAAACGTAAACAATTCGCCTGCGACGCATACTTTCGTAAGATTTGTAATAAATACGATAATTTTCTGGATTTTTAAATGTGACTAAGGAGCGTTAAACAATATTTTGTGACGTTTGACGGTCGTTATTAGAAAGTGATATGGCCTATTTTGAATTGCATATTTTTGTGTACTGCCTGGCTTGGTGACTTTGCTTTCAAACAATATCTTATAATAACTATTAAGTAGGTTCATAGTACATACTAAAATGAGTAGTTTTAGGTAGTTCTATGACAGATTTTACATTAATATGCGTTAAAAACATTTTAATAGTCCATAAGGTTCTGTCAGTATGTATGTCAGATGCTTTTGAATACTCTTCACCGGTAAACTTAATACGAACCTCAGATAAATCGCTTGAAATTCCGCCAAATGAGGAACTCACTTATTATTTTTGTAAATATATTGTACCTAGAATGCAGATAAGTCTTTTGACTTTAATTCTAGTGACATGAAAGAGAAAGACCCGTCGCTTACATCCTCTTTCATGCACAAGTACCACGTCCAGTCCACAGTGGGACAATAAAAATCGAATCGTCGGACAACAGAGTCTGTTACGCGATATGCTTCAACGATCGCGATATAAAATACCGGTGGAAACTACAATACGAGTTTTACCCATTAACACCTCAGGCTTGTATTATTTATTAGCGCATATTATTCATTGCGTTGGTATGGATATTACGAGGTATCTTCCGAGTGGAAATTTCAGAATGTAATTTGATTATGATCGTTACTCGTGTACTGCTTTTAACTCATTTTAGAATGTGACCATTTTGAATTAAACAGTGCTCTCTTTGACAGATCTTGATCTTTTCGTATAATGCGTATAATTAATAAATAAAAACTTCTTATATCGCTTTCCAAAACTATCGAAAGATATCAATGAAAGCTCACTATAGATTGGTACTTATTTTTGAATGCTTTAAATGAATATTTTTAGAAGGAGAGTTTAACGTCTTCATCCGAAATCAACTAGCTGAGAAAAGATCTCTAACACCCATGCACCAGACCACACACAATGGAAAAGATATTATTTAGCGTTGATCATACTAGCATCTGAATTAGGAAACTTCTGATTGCTAAACATACACCTTAACAATCAGCTACAAGACTTTAGCTACCGGGGGTAATTCCATGAAACAATGATTTTTTTTGCAATCGAGAAAAATAATGCGCTTTTTATTAAAATCGCTATATCTCTTAAATGCGTCGACATATTGACATAAAATTTTCAGGAATCGTCAAAAATGTATCAATAATTATATAAATCGATTTTTTTATAATTGATTTAAGGTTTTCCAAACTGTTTCCTAAGAGTATATCCGATTTTGATACAGTCAGTACTAAAAATTTATTTTTTTGCAAATGTTTCTATTTTCATATTTACCAAATAGATTATATAATCGGTTTGATTCATTATTTTTTTATATAACTAGTTTTCTATAAAACAATATTTTGTTATTCAAAACATCGAAACAACAGAAAAATCAAAATTACAAAATGATCGATATCTGTGAAATTCACAGTAAACGTTTTATTTTATATTACGAATATGGTATTTCATATATATATATTTCCGATAGAAGTCGGTTGACAAATTTGGAACCCGACATTAGTGCATCATATTTTTTTTTGTATTCAAAATAAACATATGCTGTATGACGCCAATTGGCGGTCCCGGTAATTAACGGTTGGCGCGGTCATGACGCCAAATTGCGTTCCCGGTAAATAAGGTGTCTTAATAGCTGACATTTAGAAGAATTTTACGTTTTAACATTAGACACAAAAAGAAGCATTGATGCTTTGCTTATCTATAAATTTTTGACATTAGACCAATATCATCAGCATTGCCTTAAATACTCGAGATCTTGATATCAAACAACGATATCTAAATATTTATTCGATTTTTACTCATCGTTGCGATTTTGCAAGATAGTGCTGTAAGTATTCGATAGACATAGACATGTAGTCAAGAAATTTTTGACCTACTCCTCCCTCTAAACCCTTCCGAATGGCCGGACATTAAGCACTTTCTTCGATGGCTCTGGTTCACGCAAACAGTGCACATGGCCTACCCGACTCAGTCTTCTAATCTTGATTGATAGAACAGCGCTGGCGCATCTCAGAGCGGCTCATAAATATGGCGGAGAATGTTTCTTCCGCGAGTATTTATTACCAGTTCATTTCATTAAGTGTTCAGGTAAATAAACATTCACTTAACAAGTATTCTTTGTACTTTGTTTTATATGTACATAAAGTTTTGGCAATCTAACCAATTAAACCCTAGAATTAGGGATTGTAATATCGGACGAAATGCCGGTATTTCATAATTTCATCCGGTATTGAAAATTTCAGAACCGGTATTTCTAAAACGCAAAACAAATAAGTAAGACTTACGTACAATTGTGATTGCAATACCGGATAAATAAACAAATATCGGTAGTAAAACAAATCTAAATTTATAATAATATAAATGGCTGATTTTAATAAAAACTTGAAATTTAATCTTTCTTTAAATTAAAATATTACCTTAAAAAGTCTATTTCATCAACGCCTTAATCTGTCAATCTCGATCGGATTATCGTACAAAGAATATCAGCGGTAGAAAAAAAAACTCTCACTATTAATCATTATTTTCAAATCCCGTATTTTGTATTTAATAAATGGCTAAATTACCGGGATCCTAGTTTCGAAAATACCGGTATTGCAATCCTTACTCAGAACGACATGATGTTAGTGCGTCAAACTCGAAACTGTGCTAAAAAGCCCCAAAAAGCCGATCTATCAGCACAAATATAAAATCATGTATATTTTCAAAACTGTTTTATTTTTTTCCATTAATTTTTATTTTTCTTCGTTTTTTTCTCGCTATCGGGGGTCAAAAGTCTTAAATAAAACTTTTGCATAATACATGGCACTAAAGCATTCATTGCTTGTTGATTTTTAAGTTGGGTGTACAGTTATTGAAAATTTAGTTAAGAACCGGTGCCGGTCCACCGAATTTTTCTACCTGTATACAAAAACATTTACAATCCAACTGTTATACTTCTTACTGATTTGCAGGTGTAAATACACTAATTTAAATAATTCTCTTAAAACCATTCCAGAGCTAGACAATTGGATTTCAGTGGCAGTGAAATTAATTTTGTCTGATGAAAGCAAAAAAAAGGAATGACATAATTTTGCTATTTAAAAGTAAAAAAAAAACATTTTGTTTTTTGAAGTATTCAGCATTTAATTTATTAAATACAACAAATGGAGAATTTATTCAAATGCAATATAAAAAAGATTTAAGAAAAACGGTGCGAATAGGTTAAAAAGCTCCATGTCAGTAGATAGCGATGGCACTGTTCATTCAATCAGATATTTTTAGATTATCTACGGAAACTCGCAGCGATAAATAATTTATCGTTGTCTTTTTTTTCATTATTATAAACAGCTGGTTTTATTTAACAATCAGCGATGCATGTGCGTGAACTAAACAATTTCGCTTCAATGGTTAAAAACGATACTATCGAAGCAAACGATATCTTTCTTCGCGAATTTGAGACAGATTATTTAACTTTATTTTGTTCAATAATGTAACCAATAGCTTGCGTTGGTTCTAGGAAATAAATGGAAAAATGGGCCTCAGGCCCTCTCAAAATAAAGATAGCGCAATGCATTTCGTTCGTAAATCTCTTGTGTTCATTTTTCTAATAATTCTATTTAAACACATATTTACTTATCAAACAACGATAAAAAATCACTTATATTCGAATTGTTTTAAGTTTGGCAGTTTTATGTCATTTTACATCAATATGACTAAACAACAAATACTTCTTTGAGAAGCATCTTCAGGCTTCAAGTGAAACACATTTCACATTAAGTAACACAACCAGTGGAAAAACAAAGTTATTTACTTTAATTTTACATCAAAAATTAATTTCCACAAAGTTACTGCCGAATCCATCGAAAATAACAAATACTTTATTTTAGTAGTTTCTCTCAAATTATTGCATATTTCTGTACAATGTATTCAATTAGGTTAGTAGTTGCCATACAAAGACTATTGATGTACCTGCCTGGAGGTTATCAAATATGAAAAAAAACCTAGCATTTTTTGTCTGATAATATTATGTAAGTGAACAATCATTTAAAATTTTAATTACTAGTCAAAAAATACAAATAACATACAAAACTAACCGAGACTTTCCGAGAAAATATAAATACATTGATAGTATTCGTTATAAGGAATCCTTCATTGTTATGTGCTACTTACTTACAGCGTCAATAAAAGCACAGTATTTAATTAAATTCATGAAACAAATTTACTTTAAACAACCACAATTGTAAATATCAGCTGTGGTTTTGTAGTAGCTCTATCCTTATTTCCTCCATCTCTCCGAAAAAGAAACCTTGAGCTACTGAATAACAAGCAGTACTCGTAAAACAATATTTGTGAAGATAAGCTCCATTACGATTCCATATATTATATTACACATTTGGAGTGGACATATCAGCAAAAAAACTGGCTTATATTTCACTATTCTAGACAAAGTGTTTGTGACATTAATTAATCGAGAGATTTTATTCCAGTAATGCAATAGGACTAGGTCAATGATTCGCTAGCTAGACGAAGCCATAAATTACTGTCATTTGCTTGGGGAACCGAGCTGGAGGATGCCACTTTGGATACACCTCATTATAGTAATGGCTTATTTTAAATCCATATCCGTAAAATGTAGACACACCCTTAGACATAACATTTGTATATAACTGAAAAATCCTATGAATACATTATTAAATTTTTTTTTTAATTCATTATAATTTTTCACATAAATTTCGTTTCGGAAAATAATATATTATAAAAAAATAATTTCTTACAAAAAAAGTGTCCGAAGTTCAGAAAAGCATTTTTGTACACGTGTATTGTTTGTTGTCTTATTGAGAACAATAGATTTTTCTCCCTCGCATTGCAAGGAAAAGTTCAAAAAGAAGGCTTATAATATTTTAGTAGGAAAGCTTTCAGCGACGTCTGAGCAAATCGAGCGCAAGAAATAGCAACATAAAATGTCGTATCACCGCATCTTCAAACAAACTCACTTCGAAAAATATTATATTAATATTGCTTTTTTTCTAGAATAATACAGAAAAGTAGTGTACAAAAAATATTATACCTATTCTAGAGCTCAAGACTATTTATTAAAAGCATCGACTGCACCCATATTCAAAATGAATAAACATAATTTTCATACAATACTAGCTGTCCGATACTGCTCCCTATGGAATCATAGTACATCAGCTCGGTCAGCTATTCATAAAATATCGACCTCGGTGGTCTAGAGATAGGAGCTTTGCCCTAGCGATCAGGTGGGTCACAGTTCAAGTCCCAGCATGGTCAATATTAAATTTAGATTTTTTCAATTTAAATTTGTGTTCTTGGACATGAGTTACTTATAAAAATTCTCATCGAGTTTCTCTCAAATGATTTTCTAATTTTCAAAATATTTTGCACATTGGCCGTTAGCTGTAATGCCAAATATTTTTTTTTATTTAATTAATTTATTTTTAAAAATAATATAAGATATTGAGGATGTTTGACGGAATTTCATTATCAAATTTGAATTGTTAAAATTTTGTACACTTTCATAAGTTTTGTCACTTACAACCTGGGTTTCGCTTTTCGCCATCTTCAGGCATTCAAGTGTATTGATGAACTTGGATGAAATGACAGTTATATGTTTATATATTATAATATATAAGACAAATTAAGAGAAAATATTATCACACTAAGTCTAGGAAGTATATTGACGGTGGTTTGAATTAATTTTAATACTGATTTGAAATTAATGACGTCCAATCCTTATTGGGAAAATAATCACATAAACAATATCATTTTTGAGTTACAGGTGGTATTAGCTATACATATTTTTTGCTAATCAGAGTCATGTAGTAATTAATGGGTCGGTAGAAAGTCTCGTCAATCGTCATTGCCCGTTTTTATATTTTGTTGTAACAATTGTTAAAACTCTAATTTATATTCATGTCACGAACAAAATAAATATGCATAGAAAAAGGGTTGGAATACAAGAAAAAAAACAAAAACTCTCTACCGAAAATGATTAACAAATATTTTATAATGTTTTTTATACGTAATTCATTCTTTGAAAACTTTTATATTATTATAAATATGTTAATAATGTTGTAACAAGACTATACAGAATAGACAGACTTAATGAAATTGTGGTTTCACAGTCACTTCTCATTAATATAATCATGTTGCGAAATTGAAAAAAAACTGAAACAATTCCGTAATAATTCAACATTTGACATGACAGGAAAATAAATTAGCGTAAAAAAACGCTCCGACAACATTATTTTGTTTCAACTGTTTCGCGGATGAGTTGCTATGCTAGACAGCAAGTTCCTGCTTCGTTTTTTTTTAATATCACATTCGATTTTCAAAATTCTAATTTCAAACATGGCGGCGCAAACTCAAACAGAAAATGCAATCGACGGAAATTTCTGTCACAGTCGTTAAGTTGATACTTAGGTGAGTCTTGCGCCAGCTGAACGGAGTTAAAAATATTGAATTTACTTGGCAACTTAAGCCAGGAAAATAACAATAAACGTTTATAAATACTAAAATTTTGAAATACTATCTGTCGGATGAATATATCCAATAACTGACCGAGATATGAACAATAAAGCCTCGTCAATTGCAATCTCAATTTATTGCTTAAGCAGGAACGGATTGAGCACGCTCTGGGGCTCCTTGAATTTCAGATGTGCCTTATAGGCACTACAAATAAGACTTCATTCACATCATTTTTACTATAGCAATTGAAGATATTAAATTCTTTTAACATTGGGAAAATATGCATCAATTGAATTTAATTGTTGCTCAATTGTTATCAACACAGAGATTTTCGTGTTGAAATTTTCAAAAACCACATCTTAATTAATTATTGTTTATAATACCAGTCACGTAATTTAAACAAACATGATAATTTAAGGGTGCTTGATGGAATTTCAATATCAAATTTGAATTATTGAGATTTTGTACACTTCCATGTATTTTGTGACTAACGACCCGGGTTTCGCCTTTCGGGTCAGTTCGAGTCGATTCGTGTGCTCGAATGCCTGAAGATGCCGAAAGGCGAAACCCGGGTCGTTATTGACAAAATACATGGAAGTGTACAAAATCTCAATAATCCAAATTTGATATTGAAATTCCATCAAGCACTCTCAGTCGATGTCTTAAAAAAAAAAAATTGTATTCAGCTTCTCTTTTATACTCCATTGCGATATCTTTTGTTTTCTGTACCAGATCTATTTACGGCGCAGCTCTTGTTTTTAAATATCACACATGAAATAAAAAATTCAAACTTCGAACATCTTGAAATAAATAAATTAAGGCGGGAAAATAAAAATGACTGAAGTCTTTTGATACAATTGTCTCATTCATTCAAGAAAGCAAATGAGATGGGGCCGCTTCGGATGTGATAAAATGAATGAATGCTGAATTGAAATAGGCCCTCCGATTTTCTCGCGTAATATATTGCAATCTATCAAATTTATGAAGACCCAAGTAATAAGCTTAGTGTTTTATAGGACTAGTATAATAATACATCAAAGATTTGTTTTTTAATATTGGTTAACTTACAAACTTAAAAAAGGGTGTCAGGGTGTATTTATTGAGTATGTACTCAATTACAAATTTCTAAATGACTAAATACATTGATATTATTATTGTATTAAAACGGAATTCTGCCAAGTAAATTAGAATTCATTCAATAAACCTTACAACATATTATGTATTTCTTTAGCTTTTAGGTACCCTTCCTTTAGATTGAATTTAAGGAGGACAAGGTTTATATCTAATGCTAGTTTCAGATATTATAGTAAATATTAGTATAGTTACATACAAATAATTTTAGTCTTAAACTGGAATGCTATTTTCATACTTTCTCTACGTTACTGAGGGTCTTAATATCCTTTATTGACTGAAGAGGACGTTGGCCAAAAAATAGTTTAGAAACCTTGGTTTTAATTTAGAAAAAAATGTAATTCATAAAAACTGTTCGTGCTATTTTTATGATCCAAACAATAAAACTGGAATAAAAGTTAGACTGACAGTAAAAATTACAGACTTCTGTTTTATCAATTTGGCGGTGACACAGGTCGCCACAAACGCCATGAACAGAAAGTAGGTGGTACTTAGGTAGGGTACTTATCGGCATTTGAATTTATTGAAAAACATAAAAATTATGTAAAATCTTGATATCGTTTTCCGAATAATCCGTCGGCGTCATATTTTTGGAAACCGTGTTTATTACTGACTTAGTTTTATGTCAGTTTTCTTCTCAAGGCAAGACGTCGCGTAAATTTTATACGCGATAAAACAGCGATTTCAGCGATAACTTTCCATATGCACGATTTAATGGGCCAATCGTGTTTTAACTAGATGTAATATATTTAAATTAAATTTATTTGACACTCAGTCTTTCATATAAAAGACACTATTAAAAGTTTCCGAGTTTATTTCGAGAATAAAAGCTGTATCGTTTTATATGAAATAAAGGAAGAAACTATTAAAATACGCTAGTGCATGGCCACACACTTTTATGCTTATGGGGCGGCTTGTCGTTAAAACTAATCATATGCTTTAAAAGGTAACACTCAAAAGGAGAGTGGGAAAATAGAGAGTTCAAACGAATAAAACGTTTTACTTTAAGACATCGACTGAGGGTGCTTGATGGAATTTCAATATTAAATTTGGATTATTGAGATTTTGTACACTTCCATGTATTTTGTCACTAACGACCCGGGTTTCGCCTTTCGGCATCTTCAGGCATTCGAGCACACGAATGGACTCGAACTGAGAGACAGTAAACAGTGTCTAACGCTTATATTTAACACTAATTTACTGTAGAGTTCAGTCAATCTTGCTGTACTGGCAATATTGATATACTTTAAGACATCGACTGAGGGTGCTTGATGGAATTTCAATATTAAATTTGGATTATTGAGATTTTGTACACTTCCATGTATTTTGTCACTAACGACCCGGGTTTCGCCTTTCGGCATCTTCAGGCATTCGAGCACACGAATGGACTCGAACTGAGAGACAGTAAACAGTGTCTAACGCTTATATTTAACACTAATTTACTGTAGAGTTCAGTCAATCTTGCTGTACTGGCAATATTGATATACTTTAAGACATCGACTGAGGGTGCTTGATGGAATTTCAATATTAAATTTGGATTATTGAGATTTTGTACACTTCCATGTATTTTGTCACTAACGACCCGGGTTTCGCCTTTCGGCATCTTCAGGCATTCGAGCACACGAATGGACTCGAACTGAGAGACAGTAAACAGTGTCTAACGCTTTAACACTAATTTACTGTAGAGTTCAGTCAATCTTGCTGTACTGGCAATATTGATATACTTTAAGACATCGACTGAGGGTGCTTGATGGAATTTCAATATTAAATTTGGATTATTGAGATTTTGTACACTTCCATGTATTTTGTCACTAACGACCCGGGTTTCGCCTTTCGGCGAATGCCTGAAGATGCCGAAAGGCGAAACCCGGGTCGTTAGTGATTAAAATATTGCCAGTACAGCAAGATTGACTACTCAATTAGTTTGTCTTAATGCTAAATATAAGCGTTAGGCACTGTTTACTTTATCTCAGTTCGAGTCCATTCGTGTGCTCGAATGCCTGAATGCCGAAAGGCAGGTCGTTAGTGACAAAATACATGGAAGTGTACAAAATCTCAATAATCCAAATTTAATATTGAAATTCCATCAAGCACCCTCAGTCGATGTCTTAAAGTATATCAATATTGCCAGTACAGCAAGATTGACTGAACTCTACAGTAAATTAGTGTTAAATATTGTGCCTGAAGATGCCGAAAGGCGAAACCCGGGTCGTTAGTGACAAAATACATGGAAGTGTACAAAATCTCAATAATCCAAATTTAATATTGAAATTCCATCAAGCACCCTCAGTCGATGTCTTAAAGTATATCAATATTGCCAGTACAGCAAGATTGACTGAACTCTACAGTAAATTAGTGTTAAATATAAGCGTTAGACACTGTTTACTGTCTCTCAGTTCGAGTCCATTCGTGTGCTCGAATGCCTGAAGATGCCGAAAGGCGAAACCCGGGTCGTTAGTGACAAAATACATGGAAGTGAATAAAACGTTCTTTTATTATATCTATGACAGATTACATGAGTGTAACTTCATTTTTTTATAATTTAAAAATAAATACGAAAAAATGTTCCAAATTTCAATAAGCTAAAGCAGTGCTCCTCAACCTTTTCGAGCCCACGGCAGCACTCACTAATATTTTGTGGCACACCATAAGCCAAAATATGTAAATTTCATATACAAAACTTACTATTTATTAATTTGTTTTTATTTGATGAATTTGAAATAGTAACTCATAAATTTTTTAATAAAAGCTAATTAAAAACTTTTATCTTTTCAAAATGATGGAACACGAAAAGAAAAAAATACGAATTATAAAAAAATGCATATTTAAGGCACTTGATTTGATAATTTGTCTTAATATATTCGTTTATTGTTTGTAATAATTTCACTTAGAAATTTCGCCATCTCGCCATCAATGATTCCCAATAAATACAGCAATGTGTATATTTTACGACAGGATTTTTGTGTTTTACACATAAGGTAAGCCCCATTTTATTTCTTATCATTGCAGTTCCACTATCTACACAAATGTTAATACAGTTATTCCATTAAATACCAAAAAAATACAGTATTCGTTTCAACGAGAATAATTTAAACCGAGATCTTAACCACTGAATGACTTTAATTTTTTTTTTTTTGTATTATCAAAATACTCAATTTTTCTCATTTTCAATTCACTTTCGCGGCACACCGGTTGCGAAGCACCGAGCCAAAGTAATATCAATTGATAGTGAATTGTTTTAATATAACGTGAATTGTCGTAATATTTGTACAATTCTAAATGTTATGGAAAAAATATATATAAACCTATCCGTATAGGACAGTAGAGTTACTCAAGATCAAGGAAATGTGTGTATTTGTATTATATTTTTCTGCTCACATTGGTCTCGGATGACATAAAAATAAATCACTTTTAAGGTGTTTTTTTTTAAAAAAATTTAAAATATAAAAATAAATACCATTTTTTAGTACTAATTCCACAATATTGTATAGCGATCAGGACCAATTTCGCTCATCGCGAGCATTCGTCAGTTGAAAATGCCCGTGTTTTATTTTCACACAAAAACTTAATCGTTATCAAAGATAGAAAACCATTGGCTCGCGAGTAGGTTTTAACGCATCCGAATGAATGCTTTGATCCTATGGAAGTTATATAATATAAAAAAGTATTGCATTAATAGACAATGTAATAAACATACTCACATTTTAAGAATTAATAAGAATATTCAATTTAACATAATATGTATGTAAGTTAAAACCTTTACTTTACTGGAAACGATAATTTGAGGCTTTCAAGGTATGGCTGTATCAGACTACGATAAATATTTCCTGAGACGATATCATTATTAATGAGTAAGTTTTGATTTGAGACAATAAACCATTAAACCAAGATATTTTTTAATGAACGCTGAAACGATCATACAGAAAACACTAATAACGTCAACTCGTATTGCATCGAAAGATAGAAGGCAGTTGGGGTAAGTATTTGAGATCCACTCAACTGCCAATCATAGACTGAAGTACATAATACAATTTCGTGGCTATTTAAAATGTCTGATTATAGTAGTAAATACCTAGATTTCTTTAACATGTTTAATTTAATTTAGAAATATCCATGCGAAAAAATGTTTTATATTTTGGAACAATTTGAAGGGAAAACGCCGAACATAATAAATAGTGGTCTTTTGCAAAATATTTCTTTTCTAGTTTGGTTTTTTATGATATATTCAAAATCGTTGGCAAAATTTTGATTCAATCATATTCACTTTCAAACTGGACTGATATTCAGCCGGTCAATCTCTGCTTTTAATGGGGCTAAAAAGGATCTTCAGTTAGCTTATTATTTTCACCACGTTTTTAGGACCTGATTGTCGGGAAGAGGATTGAACATCAAAGACATCCATTTCTTAGAAAAATCTCTAATCGATAAAAAAAACAATTCCCCCAAAACGTTGACCACTCGGCTACAGAATCAACATATTATTGTGACTGCAAGTCAAACACGGTGAATTACTACGCACTGCATCACTTTTATAGGGTTACTAGTATTTACTAGCCGACTCCACCCGGGATAGAAATCGTTAACATTAGATCATTTAGATGCTGAAAGCTCAAATTATTACAGTGGACCGTACGCACAAAATGTAGTTTATCATTAAATAATAACGTTAAAAGTTGAAAACTGCAAAGTTGGCTTAGAAATGGCAGTCAGAATAACATGTGCAAATGTCACGTCGCTACTGTTCACAATTTGGGAGGAGTTCTTGTTACAGACAGACAGACACGTGTACTATCTTAATTTTATATTTTAGATACAATTATTAGTGTGTACTGTTAATCCATTATGAAAGTGTATTATGAATAACAGTTAAAGTAAGAGTAAATCAAAAAGATGATAAAAATTAACCATCTAATCGGGAACGACTGTTTGCAAAGTAGAACGCCTATTCATAGAGCGCTCTTTGATATTCGCATTCACGCACATACAAACATACATACACACACACTCACACATTCACGCAGCATCCGACCTGTGTGCGTGTCAAACGTCAGTCTACTACAAACAGGAAAACGGTCTCGGAAAGCACAGCTATGTATGAATCTGTTGATCGATTTTATCCAAAAGAAAACGAGAACTCTTTCTTTCATTCAAGCTACTTTTGTAAATATGTAGTTAAAAATTCTCGTGACGAACAAAACCGGTTTTTATCGTCACATGATATTGCAGAATTAATACAAGAAATTTGTTTTTATTGCCTTTCCGCCAAGAATTGATTGTTAATACATAAAAATTACGTATGCCACAACCTTCTCTTCGATCACTAAATAAATGCATTAATCTATTTATTAAACTGATTATACGACAAAAAATCTTTGACGTCAGAAAATACTTACAAAATAACTAATTTTCTTATAAAAATTCATCCCAGAAACAGTCAGATTCGATTTAATATCAATTATTAATTATCAGTATCTTGGATAGGTCAAGAATTTATTTAACTAGCTGACTATTTCATTTAAATACTAACCGCATACATACTGACAATTTGTTATACTTACTGAATTGTTTTCAAAGAAGTTCTTGACGTACAAAACTCAATCATATGATTTGTTCAATCACACAATTGAACATCATAATGTTTTTTTTAATAAATAATGTTTTCAATTTTTCTATAATATCACGACCAAGAAATACGACGAAATGGGTCAATTTAAATCATAGATACAATGTGTAAAATATTATTCTGACAACATTTAAATATGATTTTTATACAAATCAGAGAATCCACTAGGTTTCGCGAGGTTCTGAAAATAGTCCAGAATGTTTCTAAGCCATGGAAAGAAAATTGATCAAGAATAATCATTCAAATAAAAGGTTCATATCACTAAATAAAACATTATGCAAGCGTTAAAAATATTTACCAATAAAAAGAGATCGTATTATTTTCATGTGCGATCCAAAGTATTAAATTAACCAGCCTGATCACCTCTTGTTATCCGTAGGTATTATACGTGTGACGTCCCGTGCGTTCAAATTTTTCTGCGTGAAAAGTGTAAAAGAGGAGAATCAAGTCTTCAATAAAAAATCGGTATTTAGTTTCGATGAAAGATTTGTCTTCCATATATAACATAAGAAAATAACCATTATTGGTATTTTTATAATATTTATTTGTTGTCACTATCTGCATTTTAAAAATATTCAGTATTATGATATTAAGACAACGTTGTATCTTTGAATACTAAAACCAAATCTCACTTTATTTTTGAATCCATATTTGAAGGGTATGTGTATTTTAGGTATCTTTAGACTTTAGACCTTATTTTTATGCCCACACCTTGAAAATGGCACGTACATTAATATCCAGGCCGCATGTCTTACCCAGTAACGTTTTCCGTACCCTTCGTGGAAGAGCAGGATAGAACACTCGTTTCGTTTTAGGCATCAAAATCTTCAATAATAGTTGATAAATTTAATGAAATAAAGTTTATCAATCGTTAATATCTTAATATTATGTACGTACTCTTTGTAAACTTGATGTCTTAATAACTTTTCTACTTAATAATTAAGAGAATCGATTGACTCGAGCGGTTTTTCCCGTTAGATTAAAATGATTTGAGTTTCGGGAAAGCAGATTTATTTGCGGTGCCACGTCTCCAGAGCTTTCAGATGTTTGACTTTAAGTTAAAGTTATGTCAATCATTTGCCACTCGCTATATAAATAAATGCCTACATATACACTGTGTTAACACTCACGGCTCATAAGCACATTAAATTAATTTTATTGATATGAAAATATCGAGGACATACCACCTTACAACCGCTACATTTTTATACAAACATGTCCACAGCTAATGTGTAAAATAAGGAATCTTATTGGAGTTAAGTTGTTTTCACGATAATTGGTTGTTATACACTCGCTCAATATCGCTTTTTTCGAGTGAAACGATATAAGTATGTACATGTAGCTACTTAATTCCTTTCGCTACAGCCCGTTTTTAGGATCAAATGCATCATCTATTCATAATATATATATATCAGCTAATTTGTCGCAGCGTTTTTTTATTTACACTGTATACAAATATCGGAGTTGAAGTATATACCATATATATGGTAACTGACATTTTTAAATGTTAGACGTGATGAATATAATATTTTTTATGCAATTTTAAAACCTTAATTCGTTAATATAAAATATACCGAAGAAAAACTAATAAAATTTTACTTCATCAACACAAGTAATAAGATTTCTCTGCATCGATAATCTTTGCTGTTTCTGCAGTGGTTTTCCTCAGTATTTAAGCTCATAATAAATTCTAATCGTGCAAATTAATTTACTATTAAATACTTTTATATTGGTTCCTTTAGTATATAGAACAATTTCCGGATCGAATATTAAATTGACTTAGTTTATTTGATTGTAAACATGACGCTTTTTAATGATTTTGTAATTGTATGTTTATACAGCTTAAATTAAAAAAACAAACTTATTTTAGATATTAATTGTGCTTTTGTCTGCTGTGCTTTAAATTGATGTCATGACATCTGCGCAAAAGACTAAAAAATAACAAAGTTAAAATGGTTGATACCTTTGTTATTCCAATATATTGTATTTACTAGGCAAGACAAATGTTTCTATCTTTTCAAAAGCATCGTCCGACAAAACTTATTATATATTTTATGAAGGTTGTATTGAAAATAAATAATTACTGACGTGAAAAGCCATTTTTGACATATATTCCTCTTTAATATTAAATATTCGATGGGGTCAGCGATTACATTGTAAAAATTTATTTCTGCACACAGGGATCAATATGGTTTTTATTCTCAAAATAGCGCCTTTATATCTATGATTATTTATTGTTAACTGTTTAATTTTACCTACGATCTATGTAGAAAAATTTACGATAAACTTAGTCAGAAGATGCTTGTCAAATATACAAAACATGTGTGACACCCAGTTACACGACGAGGGGAATAACGAAGTGGTCAATTTAAACTTTGTATGGAGAATTAATTTCAACATATTAACCGCCGAATTTACCTAAAATATTAATATGAATTATTCAAAAGTATTAATAAAACTATTTAATAACGATTTCAATTTGATGCTAATGCTTGCCAAAAAATCAAACAGAAAATAATATCGTACCACTAACATTAACAAACATTCAAAAAAGAATACAAAAATCAACGCTGAAGATGTCCACCTCTCCAGGAAACGCGTAAATCAGTCGGGCAGCCCTTGCAATTAGCATCTCATATGAACAACGCAAAGAGCAAGTGTTAAAAGAAAAAAGATGATTACATTTTCAGCCATGCGTATATAATTATGATTTATTTTAAATGGAACTCGCAGCGATCCTTAGAAGGAGAAGCAATAAACTTTATAAATTAATATGATATGGAAATATCTATGTCACGATTTCAAAATGCATCACCGTTTATGATATTTAATGAGAAAGGCTTATTACTTAACAAGCTAATTATTTATTACTTATTTTGATTGGTTAACTTGCATCCAAGGTGATATAGTGGACATTTAAATTCAATGAAAGGAAATAAGAATGAAATCCTGTTGCTTATTATCTACGCGTATGTAATCATAAATAAACTTAAATCGTTAAATTTAATATAGAACAATAAAATATATACGCAATTCTTTGGCACTCATTTTAATTTCACATTTCAAAATTAATACATTATCATCTCAACGCGCAGATCATTCGTCATAATGTAAAATATCATATGCACTGATTTTATTTAAGCCAAATCCCATAGCAAACAATTTGTAAGCGTCTCGCATTTTCTAGACTCGACAAGAATTATTTTCAAATAGATGAGAAGCCACGTCAAAGTTATATAAACCAGGGTTGCGAGTTGCAGTTTGTAGACTTTTACCGATACTGTTTTTAACTGATTTTTAAATTAGTTTGTTTAATTCTGTATTGATGTATTAACGTGTCTATTAACACCTCCATTACCATCCTGATTCATCAATATATAAATTTGATGACAGCAAAAATATTTATAACAGTGGATGATAAAATGATGACTGTATACCTGGCAATAAATTATTACACATCAGTCGGATCAAAGTTAATAGGTTTCAAAAATAAATCGAATCCTGACAACATAATAATCATAAATACATTTTACGTTCTGTTTAGCCATGGTCTGTTTTTTCCTGTTCTGTTTATGGAACCATTATTATAAAAAAACATATCGTATCGTCTGGAAAAATACACTAATTCATTGGAATTCAAATTTTACTTACGTCAAAAACATGAATGCAAAAAAACTGACATTGAAATCTGTTAAATTTGGTTCATTTAACACAATCCACATACATTCATAGCTCAACATGTCATTTTTATAATATTTCCCACATTCATTGTTGAATGTCGGATTTGCCAAAAACAAGTATTTTCAATACTAATTCCTTTTTTGCTAAAACTACAATGATATTCATGTTTTAACACCAGATATCAAAGCAATCCATAGATATTATGGATATTTAGAGAACTTACCATGTAGTCAAAAAGATTTAAATAAAAATGAATTCCACGAAATTAAACATTTCCACTATATCAGCATACCTTTTCACAACTGAAATATACATTGGCGTCTCGTGGGTAAAATAACCGCCGTAAAGAGATTGGATAATTTTATGTATTTTGCTGTTAATTAGCGGTAATCATCACACCAGACTTGTTTGTACTTCACTGCTAGTTATTTTGCTCGTTTCGCTATAAATAAAAGTACTGGTGTACTTTAAACCGGCTGGAGGTGTAAAAAAATGTTCCCACATAAATAAGTGACACAAGAAGCGGCATGTCGTGTGCATTAGCAGTTACAATGACCCTCAGATTTTTTGGTCTTATTAATATTCGCCATACAAAGTCGGTTTGTACCAAGTCAATATTACCTGTTCTAAAATGAACGAGATTGATGTTTTGGTACACAGTTGGCTTTTTAAGTATTTATGATACGCAGGGTAGCAGAGATGATATTTCGCGGTGTATTCCATATCTCAAAACAATAATATCACTGAAAGAAATATAATGCCTGATTTATTATACTGTGACTTGGTCCAAATCAATTTTTCGATAAATCATTGATAGCGTAAGTAGTGATATTCAATTTAATAAAAATTTTCTTATGTAATACAATGTATATGTACAAATTTTTTAAATTTATTATTAAAACATGGTCATATTACCGACCATATAGTCGAGTAGTCAATATCCTCGGACGTTTCTTATCATCAGTTGCAGTAAGTATCCACGGGCTCGAATCCCCGCATGGAAAATTTCAAAACGATTTGTGTTTAAAGTATGCCTGTGATTTTTATCGCTCTCCCACCAATTGTATCATAAAAACGGGGAATCAGCTAACTTATAGTAAACAAGAAACTGCACACCGTACCATTATCTTAATTTCTAATCACTTTAAGTTATCCATAGCACTCCCATGTGTATGTCAAATCTCTCCCCTATCAATGGTTATAGTGAATAAATAAAAAAAGCAACGAAGTCTCTTACTCCGCGTAATGATATCGTATTTTACAACTTATTAAATATATCGATTACTTGAAACATATATCATGTCAATGTGACAACTTTCTTTCTCGCATGCATCTCACAAAGCAACATGTATAAAATATTGCGCCAATAAAATCTGGTTTGTTATGACAAGAAACAAGTAATCAGGATATTATGTTTCTAAAACTGCATTACCAAACAAGTGCAGTACGAGAATAACTCGTCCAGATACCATTCACTAACAAATCAATTCGTTGAACCACGTTCTCCTTGTTGTAAAAACGTTGTAATATTGTTAAAGTAATTAGTGAGAAATTGTTTTTACTCTTGATGACTTCACCTTACATTCAAACTGGTTGACTTTAGTAGAAACTTTAAGTATTCATTTGTAGTTTTGTTACTTTTAGTTACATTGTTATATCGGCACAATCTTCTTATCTTTTCTGGGTCCCGTATTCTACCGTAAGTTGGTAAGCATTTGGTTTTACAATACGTCTCTCTGTCCTAAGCCTGTCATATAATATCGCCAATGCCTTGGCTATTGAGTCAGTTACATAGGTTTGGTAGCTAATCTCTTTTTATCTACACCTCTGCTAACCTATATTTCCTTTTATTATATGAGTTTAACTAATTACCGAAATACGCAGCATTTCTGCGTCCGATAGTCTCTTTATGATCTCTCGGATTATTGACTCGTCCCAAAACCTTCTCATTGGTGACATGCATGGACAAGGAAATCTTCAATATACAGCAATATAACCTCGAATGCATAAAATCTTCTGATGGAACTTCGCTTTAATATTGTTGACACTTGACACCTATATTTCAGCATCACACCATCGTCAAAACTGTGCTTAAACAGAATTTTATTAATTTATAATATCCACAAGTCTAGAATAAATTGACACTATACATCATCAACTTACCTTTTTTACCACTTCTGCTCCCAACGTGGAGCATATGACCGCCTAATGGAGGTATTTCAACAGAATTTTTTCTAAGAAAACTGCTTGTTACTCAGTTGCTCAATCTATCTTCTTTCTAAAAGAATAGGGATAGAAAGATAGGGCTAGGACAGGATTAGTGGTTGGCTAATCGCTATCGGCACGCCCCGTTTTTGAGGATCGGAAGGGTGGGAGGGAGTTTTAGTCATGATAAACAATCATGTCTACCAACAGAAGTTTATAAATCTATTGAATGATCAATTAATGAATCCGAGACATCCGTAACCGTAGCCAACGACATTACCAATTGCGCCACGGAACCGACTTACATACTATAATATATTTAGTTTGAATTTAATATATCGCATTGAATGCGATAAATTCAGTTATATGTACTGAAATATACAGGAATTTATTGGAACAAAAACGTTGCAAAAATATCTATTTCGAATTGTTTTTTTTCATCAGTGCACACTTACTGAGTAAAACTGCATTTAGTTCACCAAGAATTTTCAGTTGACACCATTAAAGAATATTCTTATGTAACTCTAGGTAAAATACAGTAAATAAATAATATCTAATGTATTCGTAAAACACGGGATACTCTCGCTTATAGCTTCTTAAAGCATTCTTTTTTATTAATGTAAGAAGAAGAGATCGTATCTTAAAGTAAATTTGTTTGATACATTACTAATTTATCAATGTTTAGTATATAGTTTCTAAAAGTGCTTTATCGATACAAAATGAATCATCGATTAATGATGCTTCAAAGCGAAAGAAAAAAAAATAGAGATAACATAATTACTTCCTTTCTCACTATCCACTACAACTAAAAACTTTGACCGCTATGTTATAAGAACCAGTTGCTCAATTTATGTGTGTTTAATATTAACCCCTTTCGGGTGGAAATATCTCGGTCATATTTTTTTAACTCTACACGTTTTAAGCAATGACCTGTTCACTAAATAAATCAATTATTATGATTATTTTGTGTTGTAAATAAAAAAATATGTATGTCTCTTTAATCCGTGACTACTTCAAAAAAATAAAATCATTCGAGAGAAACAAATATACAAATTAAAATATGATATTAGTCGCAACAACTTAACAATAATTGATTGACAATTGAATGACCTTAGCAGATAAGAAAATGCATATTCATATTAAATTTAAATGCCCATTTTGATGTTATAGTATTAATATTCGTGTCAATGCTACGCTGTGGTTGTTTATGCATAACTTAAGTGCATTACTCCGTTGCGAAATTTAGCATGAATAGAAAATGAATCTCAATAAGTTATTTGTCAACCGATAAAAAGATATTTATTTCTTGACAGATAGTCATAAATTGCCAATCGATTCAAATGATGTTTAATGAATCTGTAATATGAAGCTTGCTTACTAATCGATAATATCAGGTACAACAGGACACAGGCAACTTTTGTGTTTCGTCAAAGCCATCTCCAATCATAAAACAATTAAAGAATTACCTATACCACGCGCCGCATATGTCAGTAGAACTTTTCTGTTCCCTATTCATCCAAACATTGATATTTATTTGTCCATAAATACTGTCAAATACTTATCTATAAGATGAAGTCAACGCAAGAAATAATAATAACATGATGACAGGGAATCCTATAGACACCATGTGATAGCCATAACTTCCACATAGAGTGTGGACAAAATTAACGAAAGCGTATAAAGATTCTTTTGTGTAAAATATGCATTTTCTTTGGCTTAATATCAACATATAATCATAGTTATACCTGAATTATAATTATGTTTTTATAATCTCACATTACAGCTGCAAATTTCACATCGTTATTTATACAATAATATTTGTGGCTATTTTTTTTTATTCACGCGTTTGAATGGGTACCAAAGTTGAATGTTTAGAATATTTCACCGTATCAAATTTGACCTGTCGTGTTCAATAAATAATCTCCGTAAGTAATTTACGCAGTTAACAATATAACATCTATCTTCTTACATTAAATAATCTGTATAAATTATAAGTTAGTCACCTATCTTAAAACACGTTCACATGAAATTACAAAAAAAACTAATTCAATTTTTCAAAAGTGCTAATCAGTAAGAAAACACATGACACGAGTAGAGTCCAACTAGAATCGTGAGTGAGAAAACAAACGAGTCGGTGTTAAATTCTAATTAGGTGTCTTCGCGTTAATTACAATTTCAGCACCCTGAATTATAGTATTTGTATTATATTTCTTCATAAAAACTTTATACAGATTGCAGTATCTTAAAATCCATGTATGTTTCTTTACGTTATCTACAGCAAATATCCGCTGTTATAACCCTAAATATTCACGCTTTCAGACTACGGTAGAAATGTGTACTGATCTATGATAAGAGACTCACCTGATTCTTATGCGGTTAATTCACAGTAATATCATAATTCCTATTTTTTAAATAAAACTCTAAAATCACTTTAAATTATATTTTAATAAAAACTCATCATGCGCCAAGATGCATACAATATTCGTGAATACGTTCAATAAAATTTATTATTGTAGTTGTGACCAACATTTTTTTCAATGTGGCTGTACATACTCACAAATCTCACAAACAGGGTAACGATGACAGCTGAGTTGCTTGATTTAATATGATAAATATAGATAAAGTCCTATAACACAGTCCCAAAGAGCAGTGCCGCGGCACACTGGTCGCCGCGAGACTGCAACTGCAATGATGGAGAATAAAATGAGGGTTGTCTCGATTGAAAAACGAAAAAACCTAACGTACAATAACACATTGCTGCATATATTGGGTGGCATTAAAGTAAAAATGAAACGTCGAAACATAAATTTTTGAAGTTATTGAAAGACACAAACTGAAATTCAAACATTGGCAAAGTCAGCTACTACGAGGATCATTGAAAATGTTCCGAAGGACCAACAAGAGTATAATTGAAAAGAGAAAGATTATTTTGTATTTGACCAAACAAAAAAATGGGCAATACTTTTATACATTCAACTTGGCTTGGCTAACTTAGCTTAGGAATTAAGTTTAGTTTTAGCTACGTCTTTTAGGAATGCTTTTTTCATAAGTTTTAATTTTCAAAAAAAAAATGTTTTAAGTGTTTCATCACTTTAAACACGTAAAAAGGTTTAATAGGCTTTTATTAAAAAATGTATTAGCTGCTATTTCAAATTTATCAAATAAAACAAATAATAATGTGTCCGTTTTGTTTGTGAAATTTACTAATATTTTGACTCGTGGTGTGCCGCAAAATATTAACGAATGCTTGGGTGTGCTGTGGGTGAGAAAAGGTTGTGGAGCACTACCATACTATATGGTCAAATAAAATATTTTATTTCAGACCGAGAATTATAATATACACTCGTACGTAAATATTAAACACGAAATATAAATTAATTAATAACTTAATATTATTTTTTTTATAGTTTCAACTTATACACTCCTACGTAAATATTAAACACGACAAATACGACAAATATTATTTACGAGGTAAGATATTATACGTCTGAGAGCCACACTGATACCTGAGTTAAAATTTCGAGAATCGCCCTAATCCTTATTTTGTAAACACCATATTAACAGAGTGGCGAATTGCCGCTTTTCAACTTCTTTTAGAACTACCAGTGATTTTACAATTATAATAGTATTGTGGGTTTTGACGGGATGTAATTCGACGAATGGGTAAATATATACAATCATTCCACATTTAGTGACATCTGTTAGGTGTTTCAACGTATAGGATATAATAGCGGAGAATTAGGAAGGTTCAGCTGCTCATTCAAAATTGGCAAGGAATTTAACTGGGCTCTATTAATTTCCAAAATTTCTTGATAAAATAATTTATGGTCCCCCATGTTTTTATGCAACAGTTTAACCCCATCATCCGCATTAAACGTTTGGTTCTCCATTAGCAAGTGATTTGCGAATGTCGAAGTTTCTTTTTTTAATCTAAAGGCAGCTAAATGTTCTGATACCCTTATATCTAATGTACGTGTGGTTTTACCCACATAGAAATGTTGGCAATCATTGCATTGTAATTTATAAATACCAGATTTGTTCTTAAAGTTTACTCTATCTTTATTGTTAATAAGTAATTTGCCTAGAGAGTTTTTGCAATAGAACGCCGGTCTAACACTATCAGCGAGTTGTTTTTTAATTTTAAAGCTTGTGCAACCTAAATAACTAATTCTATGCCAGATTCTAGGGTGGTCTATGTCTATAGACAAGTTCCCGAAGATAAATTAAATCGTTTTCAATTGAAGTAGCCTGTTTCAGGCTAGTCCAAGGTTTTTTTTAATATATAAATAAAAAATCACAAATAGTGTATTTTTTGTAATGCATTTATTGACATAATATTTTATAAACCATGATGTAATAATTATATTACAACCTTTTTTGTAACTGCATGTGCAGATTTAAATATACTAATTATAAGAAAAATAATAGACGCACATGTTTTTAATATATGCAATGAAAATTGTGAGACAAGAACCGGTTGCCCAGAATAATTGCTGACAAAAAGAATTGTTGGTGAAAAGAATTGTTGACGAAAAAAAAACACTTTTTTTAGTTGTGTAGGCAAAGAATGAGCACATTGATTCACGCTTCGAATAAAACTATTTTTTATCAATGTATGCATTACTTGTTTTTACTTAATTACAATCAAATCACAATATATTCTTACTCGGTAATAAAAGTATATTACGTTTACCACTTAGTTATTTCTATTCTTTTATCTTTAACTTTTAAGGAAGCAACATTTTAGCAGCATTAAAGTTTAAGACAAAGTGACGTGTATTTTTAAAAATCATGAATTTGGTGAAATATTTACCTGTTAACAGACAAATTTATACAGTAAGTTATAATAAACAGAGATAGTATTATATTTTATCTCCATACTCGAGAAATCTTTTATTTACTTTTTCAAGTGACGCTAGACGTAATCAGTGTTTGCATTTCTTCCCGACAAATATGAATAAATATTAAACGAATTATAAAACGTACGTAGCGCATGTTCTTATAATATCTTTCTTGAATCGTCACATACATAAGATGGTTCAAAGTCCATAGATTCTCGATTTAAGCACATTGAATATGATTATGTCTGTGTACGGAATCATTTATTATTTGCAATTTATCACGTTGACAAAAACCGTCATTCTTTAAAAAAAATCAAATATACTAGGTACCAACCATCATAGACATCTCCATGCAATTTGAATATGGACAACTATTACAGAGGCTTTAATACTTCATATAAAATTACCTTTTAATTACAATTGTTCTATGACACGTTTTTCGCTTTTTGAGTTTCAAATTTCAAGACACACGTCACACCTCGTTAAAAACATGTGAAATAAAGTTCATAATTTAAATACATTTTAAAATCATGTTTTTTTTTCCTAAAAATACATATTAAATTTACCGACTAAAACTATGTGGAGCCTGCTAAACGGGTTCTTAGTTCCCTGACTTTGTTTATTTCGAGGATGGGTACAGACCAAATCTTTATATTATTCCTTTCCCACAAGATTTTCGGCCTCTGTGGTCTAGTGGTAAGTGTTTGCCCTAGCGATCAGGTGGGTCCTGGTTCAATTCCCAGCAAGGTCAATATCAAATTTAGATTTTCTCAATTTAAATTTATGATCTTGGACATGAATGACTTCTAAAATTTCTCATCGAGTTTATCTCGTATGATTTTCTAATAGTCAAAATATTTGACGCATTGGCTGTCAGCTTTTATTATAAAAATAAAATAAAATTGTGTAAGCTGTATGGTTTGAGTTCTAAAAAAAACAAAGAAAACCCCTAAAGAATAGTGACTGCATGTTCAGTAAAAAAATGTATTCCTAACGTAATTTTAAGCTTGAAGAGATGAACTGTCTTGTCTTTGGAAATTTAGTTATGAGGACGACCATTTTCATTACCGTTGCCATATTTAAGAGAATAGATAAAATCCCATTGTGTCGCTTCATGGTACCTTATGATACATTTCCAATTCATGGAAATAATTATCATATTTTTATTCCAGATAAAATCTAATAATAGATTTACCTATTTTCCTCGCGCATTTTTCGGCATATTATACACACCTATTGATATTAATGGGTTCATGAGTGCTCTCTTTTCAAATCAATAGATGCAAACATATAAAGATGTTTTATATGCATTGAAATAAGAGTGGAAATGAGAACTCTTCTCTGTTCCGCCCCGGAAATAGACGAATAATACCAAATAGATACATAGAGGCTGGGTGTGAACGATTGGAGAGAGATAGCCCGAGATAAAGGTGCTTATACTGCTTATGAATAAGTTCTGTCATGGGACTAAATGGGCCGTAGCGTCATCCAAACAAACAGATATACAAACCTACGTCATCAAAATCTTAACTCAAATATTTGCTTCACAAATATTATAGAAGTTAAAATAAAATATACCTTCAACAAAATTAAATAATACTTTAGATTATCTTTAGACAAACTTTAGATTATCTTTCCTCGTCTACAAGAGCCCTTCAGATGGTCTGTGATTTTTTCTTGAATAATTGAATTTCAAAATAATCTAAATAAACTCGTGGTATTATTTAATTTCTCGTCCCGCTGGGTATCTCTAACTGTCATTTTCGTCTGCCTCTGGCGGAATTGCCAGATGCGAGTAGAATTTTAAAATGTATCAGCGGCTAAATTTAACTTTTTTTCGCCCCTTATTCATTAGTATGTAAAGCGTCACGCGGCCGCGTCATGGATCATCCCCCAAAGATTCATATGTTGCCAACAGAAGGCCACCTTTCAACATACAATTAATTAATAAACATATTTTTCTACCAAAATTTAATGATAAATTTATATCCCAAGAAAGGTTTTTTTTTACTACAAATATTTTATTTTTGTATTTATATGTGTTCTTATTATCACATACGCCACACACTGCATTCAAATACGATGCAGAGATATTATGGCCACAAGAAGGTTCCGGGTTTACATCAAATATCAAATGTATTTTTCAAATTTAAAAAAATTACATCGGGGTATGGGTATTGATGACCCATTTTCTCCTCGGAGTGATCCCAAGTAACGATTTTAAATTCTCCTTCGAATAATCCTAAGAATATAAAATATTTTGTGTATTAACAAATATTTTTAACTTTTATGAAACATTTCAATAACAATCTTATCTATTAGCGGTATTTTATTAATTTATCAGGATTCAAACTTATAACACGATAAATACAATATATATATGACTGCGGTATTGCACATATAATATTGTAAAAAATCTTTACCATTAATAATTATTCAAAAAATTATAATATAACACAAATTAAACAAAAATAAATTTGCAAAATTACAAAATTACGCCACGGACGCCGCCTTTTTTATTATTATATAACAACATCTTGTAGTCTGATTTTAAAAATTATCAAAAATGAAGATGGCACGAAAAATATTAAAAGATTTTTGGTCGACAAATAAATCAATGAATAAAATAATAAAAAATCGAGTTATTTATCGGATAAACAAACGCATATGAATCCAATAAACTCTCGTGGACATTTGAGTTCTATCAAGTACGCACTTCAACAACCTGTCAATCAATCTAGTCGGCGATTACACATTCATGACATATGTATATATGCACAGTACTGAACATTTCTGTCATTAGCAGTATTATTCCTCGTATAAAAACTATATACCTTCCTTTTTTATCATAATCTACGTTATCGAGAATCAAATAAATCTGTTTTTCAAGATGAAAAAAACTCCTGGAACATGATATAAAATTGTCAATATTATGACGGCTTATTCGTTTTATTTTTGTAATATATGACAATTTAAAATTGTCATGCGGGCATATGTACAAAGCAGGAACTTGCGATTTTCTTTCTAACATTGACTGATAAATTTGAATTATTGAGATTTTGCACACTTCCATTTATTTCGTCTCTAACGCCCCGGGTTTCGCCTTTCGGCATCTTCAGACATTCGAGCGCACGAATAGACTCGAATTGAGTCTGTTCGTGCGCTCGATTGCCCGAAGATGCCAAAGGGCGAAACCCGGGTCGTTAGTGACAAAATACCTGGAAGTGTAGAAAATCTCAATGATTCAAATTTGATATTGAAATTCCATCAAGCACCATCAATCGATGTCTTAAATTGACTGATAATTACACAATTATCCATACATTAATACATTTGATATCTACCACACTGTAAAATAAAAGCGTTTTTTGCATTACATAAAGACTAATTTTTTGCAGATATTCGCTTTCGATGAATATTTATTTGAAAGGTCGTTCAAATTTTGTACATTTTCATACGTTTTGTCATGAACAACCAGGTTCGAAGGCATGGATTTCTAATATGTCTTAAACCCCCCTCAGCTGACGTCATCGGTTCGAGTTTATCCGTGTACTCGAATGCCTGAAGATGCCGAAATACGAAACTCGGGTCGTTAGTGAAAAAGCATATAGAAATGTACAAAATTTGAACGATTTAAAATTTGATATTAAAATTTCATCAAGCACCCTCAGTGGATATTTTAATAATATTTTAATGAGTAAAAATTGATTAAATTTTCACTCATTGAATACTTGAATGAAAATTTTAGTGTAACTTACAGTGGTAAATACTGTATACTTAGTTTATACGATTCCTTAAAAGAGTGGTGCTTTATATTAAATTCATCATATCTTGAATTATTCTGTCTTGAAAGAAACTTTTTTTTTGTCCTTTCAATTTTGATTTTTTTTCAACAGTACATATATGTTGAAGCGACCATTAAGTCAAGGAAATTGAGAGTTGATGTCATAAAAAAAGTCTCAACATATTGAATCATTGAAACGGTTGATTTGTATATTTAAAATGTGTGTCAACTAATTTTTATTTGGCGATTTCGTTTAGATTATTCAAACTGGTTAAAACATTCCTGCGGCGCATAAATTCAATGATTACCATACACAATACCAGTACGATACAAATTAAGCCTCCTTTTTTCATATCTTATTTACGACTGTCGGAGATTGTTGGTATTTGAATTACTTAGTACAATATTATAAATTTGTTATATTATTATTTCAGCTTTAGACCCCTTTCCACATAAGTGCAAAAACTTTTTTATGAATATAGATAATATTGTCAAGTTTGTAATATGTTTATATGAATCTGAATAATGTTTTCAGTTTCCTTTACCTTAATTTACAATCCTGTTATTCGTAGAACTTTCCAATGTAAATATTACTTATCAGTGATAGCACCAAATATCTTCTATGTTGTAGCGTTATCAGTTACGTTTATTGCGTGGCTACAATCAAAGCAATATTAAAAAGGATTATGTCGTAAAATTCTATCATATGAAATTAAATAAGTTAATCTATAATATATTGTTTATTGGCGTTAAACGATGCAAGGAGTGATTTTTTATACTTGAATATAGCTTCTAAGTATTACGCTTCTTATTCACAGTGTCAGCATAACTTTTTCTTCAAGATAATATTACCTGATTTCATTTCTAGTTCACTTTTTTTTTTATTTGAAACCGTATTCTCCAAATTTTGGACAAATATCCTAAACATTCTATAAACTGAAATAATAGAATCCGATATTTGGATACGTTTGCTTTTAAAATTCAGTTGAATAGCCCTGTTGTACTATGTATGGACTATGCCAGAAGTCACTCGACGCGGGATGACAAAACAGCTCAAGATTGTTATGTAGATAGATTCCTATTAGTAAATTTTATTAGACCTTTACTTCTGACTTGTGTTGGCATATTTTGCAATAACGACCGTAAACAAACATAATTATATTTTGAAAAAAAGTTCTTTTTTAGATTCAGTATAAACTATTAGATACATTTGGTTGTATCTATTCACTTATTTATTTTATCTTTACCGATAACCAGTTTCCTGACATAGATGTCTGTGATATCCCAAATATTCTCCCGCCAACCCAATTCTTAATATATTGCACATCGAGAGAGAATAGCTATATACTAGTCGTGCCTTAGCCTTTCTTACCCTTTCCGTAATAAGAGAGGTTGAGCTACTGAAACCGTTCTCGTAGAATAAATACTGTTGAGATACCTCTTTGTATTACGGAAACATATTTTTCACATTGGGAGATATTGGTTATTATAATACGTACATCACCAAATTGGTTTCAGTGGAAAAATGGCAAATTTACATATCATATTAATTAAAGGACCTATTTCAATCGCATATTCATTAAAACGATACTCTAGTCAAGACATGAATGCCATTGTATTTATTATCATAATCGCAGAATTTTCTAGTAAACACCAAATGTAGCACTTTTGTTACATATCTCTTCTTTCTCTCGAATTAAAGTGATAAATAGAATGCTGTGCAAATATAGAACACCTACATAGTTTTATTGTTTTTTGTACATCTTTGACGTCAACATTATAATTTTATTGAAACTTAAATTAATGATAGCCATTAAATTAAACACTTGTTTGGAACATCATGGTGCAAATGACATTTTTATGCTATATAAATAATCAGATCTTTCTCGGCATAGAAAAAATCAATCCCATAATTCCGGGATTGTCTGAATATCAATCCCGAGATGTTTTTTTGTACATACATTTTTATATTACCTACATAATTTTTTAATATGTATTACGTTCATATTTCAAACATATAATTTTGACAAAAATATTTTTTTGTATTATTTTATAAAAAAAACACTTTATTATCTATAAAAAAACCATTCCCGTGCTCAAAAAAAAATTAATAGTCACGTAATTCATTTCACAGACACAAATTTAATTTTGCATAATGCACAATGATCAATCCCGAAATTCAGTGATTAATATTCCATGTATTGAAAAATTGTTAATTCTGAAATCTCGGGATCATAAAAGAGTCCGGGATTGGATGTTCTATTAGAAATGGTGCGAAGTGATCTTTATTTTATCTTTACGCGCTGAATCAGTAGTAACTACTTTCAATGTAATGAAAAATTGCATGATAAAATAATATTCATATTTCTACATAATTTGATTGATTCTGTTAGATTTACATCACCCGTTTGTTTGCTTGAGTAAACAGAGTAAGAACGGTGCGATCTTTCTGCAATATTTATTTAGCGGATACGTCGTGATTTTATCAAGGCTAGCAAAGAAGCCTGATTCTTAAAGTGCTATTATTTCAAATAAAATTCATGAGAATTTATAGATTGTAGAGCGTATTTTCACATCAAATAAGAATTTTATAAATTGTTTAAATTAAACGGTGTTACGCAAAACCGTGCGCTTCATTTTTACTTTGTTCGCTATCGGGTGTCTAAAGGTAATAAGTGCAGCATTCAAAAATATTTAATACAATTTGGCATACAAAAATTAAAACATAAAACTTTGAAGCAAGAAATGATTAATTATTTCATGTACTTACCTAATTTATTTCCAAATATAGATTTTTTAAATATACCACAAAGATTAAAAAAACACAACCTACGAAGAACTTTGTGCGAGTATTGTTTTTTGTGGCTTGGTGTGTTTTTTACTACCACTCATTCCAGTTTATGTCAATCTATATTTGAGATGTGATTTACCATTTTATGATTAAAATTACATCTTACTCTAAAATTTGTACAATTCCAGTTTTAGGTATCCTTAACTAAATGTAAAAAAAGATATCCAACAGTACTTGGTCGTATAGATCTGAGACCATAATGGTTTGGGATTTCATAAGAGATATTTAATTAATTTATAATCAATCCAACATTTCGTCCAAACCATTTTGCATCAAAAATTTTATCCTACATAATTTTATCTTTACACCTCTTTATACGGTAACCGAATTTAGGCCCTTTTGAAATTCAAATTCTTGGTCATAACCATGACTGAATTTCTGTTTTATCAACTCGGCACACTGGGCTTATTTCGGTGGTATGAATATAAAAAAAAATATATATAATATTATACTTAACAATTATATGTCTTCAAAAATCAGTACCGATTCTACCATTCGAAATGGTTAATATAGATGTACCAATTTAACGTGGCCACTAGTAGGGGTGCCACCTTCGTATTAGGAATGTTGCCATACACAACAAGATCTGAAATTTCAGTAAATTCCAAAACTGATATTTTAACGACGGTTATTAAAAGTAGACAAGATATCTATTTTGCATAAAATGGCAATTGGAGAAATTTATTCTAAACTGACAATTTTAGTTCTAAGTTCGGCGGCGGCCAAGTAATGTTGGTAATGCTATAGTAAAGCAAAGCAAACAATATTAAATTGCTGAATTTGCAAGAAGGAAATATTTATTTGTCAGGTCCGTGGTCGAATGGTCAACGACATGGATTAGTACAGGCAGTTTCATAAATTGATTTTTTAATCTATTTATTGATTTATGTTCGGAGACATGCATTTCTGTGATGTCTGAAATCCCCCTTCACCCATCCGTTCTTTAAAACATGTCTACTTGAATTTGATAAGACGTAGCATCTTTTCGTAAAATACAAACAATGCACATAGTTTCTTTTTAGATATTAGCAAACCTTCTTTTGTATTTAGGACTAGCTAACATGAAATAATACGTCGGAGTATTATTTCTTTACAAAAAATCACGTTTGAAGATAAAATTTTAAAGTTCTGTGTTTCAGATTTGTTATTCTAGTAATAAAGCAGTAATTGCGACATCCAACCTAAGAAAGTCCACAAATGTGTTAATTCGTACTGCAATCCGAATATTGATATAACCATGTATCTTTAAAAGGTACTTATTTCACTATTTACAGGATATTGAAAAAAGATACAAGCTGGATCAAGATCTTCCGCAGCCCTTGTCTATGAAATATTAGCCCCCCCCCTGTCCCTAAACCCTTAAACTAAAAATTGCGAAACAAAAAGTTTTCATTTTATTTTCGGCGTCTTTATATTGGTGTTCAAGTTTTATTGTCTATAAATTTAAATTATTTCTGAATAATCACTGGAAAACATTTAAGTATACCGAATTATATTATGTTAAAATTCCTATCAAAGCAGAGATTTCTAATATCGGAATCAACACTCAATAATATATACAATAATCACACTGCATATATAAACAAACATTAATAAGATTTTACAAAATAGGGTTCGGTGGTGTGCATGATTGTGGGGCCCCTATCGTCAAGCCAAACATGACTTTACGGTAATGCGGTACTGATAATAATTATTGGAGATTTAAAAAAATTTAGTTCTTTTATAATTTATAAAATATTTGTTTCGTAAATGTACCCTATTAATCGACTTGTTTAATCTAACCTTACTTTATAATACGTAATGGTGTATACAAAATACTTAAAATTCCACACGTTGACAAGAGGGAGAAAATTTCGGCAACGCTCTTGTGACAGTTGTTGACGCATGCGTCAAGGGACTGAAACGTTTTAATGAAACTTTTTCAAGAATTTCGGTACATTATAGTTTTGAAATATTTTCACATTAATTTATTTAACTGAGACATTGAATAATATTTAAAATGCGTATATTTCTATTCGTTATACATATTAAGTTTTAACAAACGGGTATATTATGTTAATATATATAAATATTTTGTATCGTATGTTTATATTCCATATTACACCCGATTTTAAAACGTGGTAAAACTTTAATCAAAACGTAAATGAAAGATTTCTTTGCAGTCAAAAATATGTATCCAATAAGCTCGTATTTTTGACTCAATTCATCGACAAAAAAATCTTTGAATCAAAAAGATAGTAATAACATTGCAGATATCATTAATAAAAACATAAATAAAAAACGAAGTCTATATTTTTTCTAAACTTATCAAATTCGTTATTTTTAAAATCATTCTACGTGATTCTCACATAAATAGTTTACGGTAGTTCACGGTAGTAACATTTCTAAAAGGATATATCTCTTTAAATCAAAAGTTTACAGTCCAAAGTAAAATAATTTATCATTATGTAAAGTTAATAATGTTGCTTAATTAAAATTTATCATAACAAATGGTTTTAAAATACCACACTTCAATCTTGTGTAAATGTTAAAATTTAGTTGCTAATCTAGATGTATTACAATATTTATCTGAATATAAATGAAATGTATGTAAATCTTTATTCCAACATAATAATTGAATTCTAAGCAAAAATAGTAGTGTAATTTCAATTAAATACATTCACAACAACAGCTGAGCTGTCAAAAAATGTTATAGGATGTATCCTTTTACCCCACGTGTCGTACATTTTCCATGGTTCTTGTAATATATAATTTAAACATAATTAATTATTCAATCTACAATGTTATTTCAATGTACCTTATTATGTTATTGTGTCTTTTTGAATGAATCTACTTATTTTTTGAAAATCAAATTTTGGAAAACTTTTACTATAAAACAGATTATATCCATCCTGCGCAGGCTTGCGCGCGCATCGACCTCGTGCTCGGAACCTTGTCAACTTGTTTCGTACACAATGCGGCATGAAAATGAATTCCAAACCGTGCTTTAGACAAGCATGAAAGTATTATTATTTGTTTGAGGCGAATAGCTTTAGTGATTTACGACCTTCTTATCTAAGCGTCGTCGACATACGTCAGTATTGCTTCAAATTTATTTTAAGCTAGCCACCGTCACACCGCATAAAAATAAATAACTTTTATAATTTTCTTGCTTTCCGTAGTTCTTCTCTAATATTATATTTCAAATTTACAAAAAATACATTTCCGAAAACCACTTCAAATCCGTACAGCGCCTTTAAATAGCTTGTTCCATCAATCAAACACTTGAAAAAGTTGTAAATATTACAAGTTTAAGAATAAATATCCTTACTTTATTAAATAGGCAAACGAAAAAGTTTCGAACACGCTGGGAAAACTTTTGAAAGCTTTATGATGTCATTGCGCATGCGCATAACAATAAATGAATATTCTAAAGCAGGGTATAACCTCAAATAATGTAGCCGGAAAATGAGGAAAACTTCTAGTGTTGTTTACATACAAATGGTATGTTACTTTATTACTATTAGTGAATATTTTCAAAGGATCGCTATTTTCGTAAATGTTTTGTGGTGCCATAATCGATACGCAAGCTTTCGCAGACGTATGCGGTATTATAAATTGAATTATGGAAATATTGCATTATTTTAGGTTAATGGAATTTTCAAATTCGTTTGACGTTTTACAGCTGATCTGTAATGCATTCGTTGCAGCCGGAAAATCAGCGCATTTAAACTGGAAGTACTAGCCAGCACTCGGTGTCAACATTGTAATTTTTTATTTACTTTCAAATCTTCGGGTTGCGTGTTTAGTTGGTATACGACTAACGTTGACATTATCTTGACTGTGAAGGAAATATTTTTAGAATCGCATTTCGTACTCCATATTTCGACCAGTGATCACGTGGTTTGCTACTGTCAAGTAGGGCCAATAAATTAAGCCCTTGTTGCTTAATAGATTTTTTACATGCGATTTTTTTAAAAGTTCAAACGGTGCCCAAGTTAACTTTGGAAACAGCTGTTTTATATCGTTTTTTTCACGATTAAAATATTTGAAATGTACGTATTTTTATTTTTTATCTGGCGAATACTATTTTAAATTAGCAGAAACCTCCTGGAAGAAAAAAATCACATGGCAAACGAATGGAAAACGTTGTTGACAAAATGTTACCTGGACTCGTTTGCCAGCTGAGCCCTCCGACGAACATCTTCCTGCAAGAAGAAGAAGAGCCGTTAGTGACTAGGATGAGGGTCGCCTTGAGTGGCGGGACGCAGGGGTCGCAGGGGGCGGTCGCACGTGGTGGTGCAGCACCGAGCGGGGGCGGCGGGCCGCGGTCCTCCCGCGGTCCCGCGCGCACTCACACACCGCGCAACACACGACACATACAACACACACACTGCGGCTGCGGATCCCGGATCCTGCCGCCTACCTACCCCGGATCGTTGGGCACCTCGGCGGGGGATCCCGCCTCTTGGCTCTGGGATTCCATGACGATCGCGACCGGTGTCTTTCTGAACTGTGCTTCGGGCCGCACGAGCGATCGGCGAACACTACGACTACGACTGAAGGAGCGACTGCGCGACGTCGGAATGGCAAGGGGCAGAGGAGGGGGTGAGGCGCGAGCGGCGCTCCGCCGGACCCGCGGCTGCGGGCGGCGGCGACGGGAAGAGGGCGGCGATGCGCGCGCACCCGCCCTCCTCTCTCTCCTCGCCGGCATTGATAACGCCAGAGCGGCTCGATTCCCACGTTTGCCGGTGGCTTTACGTTTTTTCTTGCGATCTCGATGAAAATTGTCGTGGAAATCTGCGGTGGGGCAGGGCGGGATCTCTCTCGTCGCCGACGCGTGTCCGATGCACCGATAACCCCAACTTCTACTTAAACCGTTGCCTTACTTACGTACGTATTCGCACCGAAATAAATTTTGCAATCATATAATGACTTTTATGGCAAGAATTAATTTGTTGACAACATTTTTTCAGCACTTTCTCACTTGCCGACAAACGTAGAAATCCATATAAAAATACGCCTGAATACTCTTTGTAACGCTTTTAAGTTTTTCAATAGTCTGGAGATGCGTTCCAAAAAAGTGAAGCACGTATCACACGCAGCTACGCAAAAATTACAATGATAAAGTAATTGATTTCGGCTTAATATTTAAAATGAATTTTCGCAAAACAATCGTTGTATCCACCGAAAATAATGTGAAACTAATTAAATAATGATGTTTTTATTACGTTAATAATGAAAACATACACATATTTTAAAAATCGTTATTTTTGTTTATTTGAGTGAATGTACGCATATCTAGCGTGAGGACATTTCTGCCTACTTGATATAGGGATTCTTCCGCCTACTAGAAACGGGGTCATATCCACCCACGTGGGGTAGGTTGGAAAGGTGAAACGTTTCTCACCCAAATATAAATGTATATGTATGGCTTGTATAAATGATCAAATATTACATAAAATGTTATTGGCATTCCGTTTTCAATCTTTAACATATGACCGTATTCCTTATTGTTATTGAGATTTTTAAAGCCTTTATTGGGTTATCAAAATATCTCTTAGAAATATAACAAATTCTAATATTTATTATATTGCATGTCCTCACTGTTTTCATTACCTAATTATAATTACCTGCATTAAAAACTTCGGTTTACTAACTTATTAAACATTGTAACAAGGTCTCGAAATGGGAAATTTCACGAACCGGAATGCTACATAAATTTAAAAATTATCGACGTGCTTTTCTTTGATATTGCCCGTAACTTCGACAAATATAATTGAATATTATTTTAAATATACTTTTATAATATACAAATCAAAAAGAATATTTTTTTTTATGGAACTATCCGGTGCATTCTAGTCAAATTCAAGCCCTGGTTGTAACTTCTTAATCAACACAAATCGATAGCCCAGTACCATAGGACGATAAGTCAAAAATATGATGTTTTGAGTTAAGTTAGCCATTATATAAGAACACCGCTCTTCTACAGTTCCTTAAAGGTACAGCTTGTAAAATGTACAGGTTTTCTTTCAAAAGGCAGATATTTTCATATGGAAATCAGTAAAATTAAATAATTTCTCAGTTTCACATACATATCATATTGTGTAAATATATTTTTATGAATCGTGACCCTCCATAAAGAAACATCGTTTAATCCTAAAACTATAAACTATTGGCCACCTATTTGAATAAAAAAGTTATACAAATAATAACCCATCACGTATTACGAGTCAGTTTAGATGACTCAAAACTTTGATCGGCCATATCTCAAAACTACCAATTTCTAGTTGTATCACTATGGAACTAGGCAATAGATATGTCATCGACTTGCATACTCTAATTTATTTAGTTTGAATTAAATATAACGTATTTAACGCAATAACTTCAGTTATATGTATTGAAATAAATACACAAGATTATATTGGACCAACAACGTTGCATAAATATCCTTTTCCAATTGTTTTTTTTTCAATAGTTTGGAACTAGACCATCGACATTTATTTAAATGCACCTTGCAATTTAAGATGAATCTAATAGTCAAAAAACAACTTCGATAAATACTGTTGTTAACCTCGTCTAAAACAAATACCGATAAATCAAACATTTCTCTTATTCAGGTTTTTTTTACATGTGATTATAACAAAAATTTACAGTTACACAAAAATGATTTTTTACAAATTGAACTACTGAATCTAAAAACTTAACGAACGAATCCCGTTATTCTTTCATTTTCTTGTGAATTTATGCAAGGTATTGCAAATCCTCCGACTTTTAAATTAAACATTTTAATCAGCCTTCGATAAAAAAAACAAATGACAATAGTGTCAGCTTACAATTATTGATGGAAAGATAGTAAAATATATACACATATGTATAAAAAAATGTTGTAGCACTCATTCCTAAAATTTTATAATATTATCAGGATCGATTGAAAATGCTCATCGAATTATAAAATTATGTTATACGACAAACTGCGTTTCATTTTCATAAAAAAATTAGTTTCCTTTTCCTTCTTCAATTAAAATTTAAATACAAATAAAAAATGTGTGCTATTGTCACGTCGTCTACCTCCCTCGTATGCATGTTAATTCTGTTGATTTTTATTTAATACATCCTTTTGTGATATTTCTCTTTTATCTTTAAACATTCTTTTCTTTTTTAATTTGTCCGGAATTCACGTTTTCTTAATTTTGCGTGCAATTCATGCACTTTCGTTTTATTTTAATACACTGAATAGCCATTTTTTTGATTTCGAAAAATTTCGAAAAATTTCGAATTTTAGTTACTTTAATAAACACATTCCATTAAAATACATGGCAATCATTGAAATCAAAGAAAACTTACCTGATGAAAACTCTCAGACGGAGAAGAGGTAAACTAGATCCATCTAATTATATTCCTTGAGGAACTTTGGCGGCGTACAACACGAAGCGTTCAACTCATTTATAGTATCGAGTTTTATACAAACAACCCTAAAATACTTACCCAAAACAGTTTGTGTGACTTTTTCTCCTTTGGCGATGGCATCAAAAACGTGAATACGAGGTTTGACTGTTCTATTCAATCACTATGACATGAATCTAACAAAGTGGATTTTTCTCATATATTGTGCCTATACCTACGCAAAGAAAAACAAATATTTTTTCGTTTTCGTCGCCTTATTTGGCATATTCAATTATTAAAGAGATTTTATGGTTTTCAAGAAGTTTTGGGGTGTCGCAAAAGCTTAATTTTTTATGACAGTGGCTCGTTCAAGTTTTATAAAACCTAGGAAACAATGATTTCGAAATCATTCCATGATAAATAAATAATAAGAATAAATTATCCTTTGCACAAAGGGTGCCACTTACGTGCTTAAGCAGTGAGTTATTAGTTCATTTCAATTAAAATAAAATGTTTTATTCTTAAAACTATAAAAAATATAAAGGAATAGCCCAATAAATCAGAGAAGAAAAAAACTGGAAGCTGGAAACTAACGTGCCGTATGCCTTAAATCTCAATCAAAAGTCAATATCAAAAAAAAAATATATATATAAAATTTTAATTGATAACTTTGCTATTCCACAAAATATCATTTTTCATCATAAGATTTTCATTTAAACTAAGCCATTGATTTTTATTCTTAATTTATTAATCAGTAAATGAAGAACGAAATGTTTCGTAATCTTTCTACTCGGTGCAAAGAGGAGTAAGACATAAAAATAACAGTACTATATAATTATAAATTTGATTACTTGTACCACATTCATATAAATGCTGTTTACTAACTATTGCTATCTATTAAGACTCTTATTAATATCCAAAAACTTTACTTTAATTAACTCGACCGAATATTTCTTTATATATAATTGATTTAATTAAATTTTTGATTATCTCTGAAGTCAAAAAATACAAAAAAGCGCTGGCTTGTGAAACATGTATTTTTGTTTTATATTTTTAAATCAATTAAAATGGAGTTGGTGCCGTATAAATTTAAGAAGAGTGTTGTGCAAAACATAATCTTAATTATATTTAACGTCAGCATAGTGCTGTCAAATATGTCTACAACCTCATCAGAAACGATACTAACTCTTACGACAATCTTCTATATGGTTCCATGCCTTACGCCTTACCAAACGGCAGCGGTTAAGGAGACATTTATGGACCAAGTCAAATGTACGATACCATTCACTTCACATGATAACGTGTGCTCATATCAGCGAAGTCAAAACTTTTTTGGTACTTGGGTCAAAATTCAATGAAATATTTAATGTTGATAATTAAAAATTAAAATTTTATTTGATTTACCTTTCGCCAATATCAAAAACATAATTATTATAAAGAAAATAATTTCGATAGCAAAAACATAAACATAATATAATTTCGTGATTTCACCTGCCAGAAAACTGCTGTTGACTATTTATTTGTTGATTCTTCTATCCGAGACTAAAGTAATAAAAAAAAATATTTTTTCCATGTCCGCTGCCAATGTCGAGCATATGGTCTCCTAATGAAGGTATCTTAAAAGAATTTTTCTACGAGAACTGCTTGTTACTCAGTTGCTCAACCTCACTTTTTTTTCGAAAAGAGTAGGCATAGAAGGATAGAGCTATGACAGGACCAGTGGGTAGCTGATCATTCTCGCTACACCCCGTGAGGATGGGATGGGTTGGAGGGAGGACTCAGACTACGAACAGAAATCCATAAATCGATTGAGAGATCAATCTATGAAAACCGTCCGCACCGGGAATTGAACCCGAGACATCCGTAACCGTAGCCAGCGACGTTACCAACTGCGCCACGGACTCCGAATAGCGACCGTAAATCTTTCATACTCAAATAATATTTGATTTTATTCTACAGGCTAAAATAATAAAAGTTTAAAAAATATTTATCTGACTCTCATTGAAATCTTAATAAAGAAATATTAATAACCAATTAAATCTAACGTGAAATATTTTTAAAGTTTGTCATAATTTTCTAACGTAGTGTTTTTAAATTGGAGAACTAACGCCACTCTTTATAAAGCCATCATTATACTCACTTTTAAGGTGTTAACTGTCAATTCTCGGTGATGATGAACATCAGCTGATAATGCTCGTGATGAGCGAAACCCGTCTTGATATTATAAACATGTGAAAATAGTAAAAAACAATTTGTGTCTTACCATCATTGTACATTTTCAACGATATGGCTCCAAAACATTTTACAGAGGTGTCAAAAAATTGATATAAGACATCAAAAGTTCTAAAAAAAGAACATCCAGAAATAGTTTCGAGTCAATGAAGAATCCTTTGCAAAAATTCATGAGAACCTTGAAATCATTTCTCGGGCCACTGGTTCGTCACTGCTAGCCTACATCAGCGTTTCTCAACCGGAATCCATGTGGTCCCAGCAAGTTTTACTCGCTGATATGAGAGATAAAAATATCCCGATCGGGGATAGGTTTGGAGTTATAGCAATCGATTTTTGCACTGCAAAGTGATACGAGGGCTAGTGTCAAAAAATAATAATTTCTTTACAGCAATGGAATGATGAGTAGGTACATTTTCAAGTAGATATTATTGCATTCCCCACATCTCATCTTGTTGAATTTGTATTCGGGTTATTTGTTTGCTTTCAAAAGGTCGTAGCTGAGCGACCTCTTATTCCAACTATTTTTCACTTACTTTTGCCAATCGAGCTCGAAGCTGTAAATTTGATTACCCATAAAAAATACCAGAAAACATAAAACTTGCTAGGATGCATTTATCAGAAAGATCACACTCAAAGTAAAGATTTTGGCTCAAAGATCAAATTTTAATTAAAATATAGTATGTAAAATTTATAATTTGTTATCACGAGAAAAGAATTGTAAAAATTTTCAATATTCGTAGGGATACTAAACTTGGTCGTAGTAGTTTTTATTGAATTATATGGAAACATGAAATCCAAGCAGGGGCAATAAGTCAAATGGCTTGGGAAACTGTGGCATATATCCTAAAAATATGAGCAATTTTCGCTTCAAGACTAAGAATTAAAATGCAATTAAACATTCAACTGACATTTTTATTTAAGCTATTAACGCCGGTTACGTGGTGCAATGATCAACATCGTTGGCTTCGGTTACTGTGCACTTGGGCTCGAATCTCAGTACGGACAGTTTCATATATTGGATTTTCAATCGATTTATGGAGTTATGTTTGAAGGCATGCATGTTTGTAATGTCTCAAAATTCCTTCCCACCTATCCGATCATAAAAGCTGAACGTAGCGAGGGCGATTAGCTAACCATTAGTCCTGTCCTAGCCTTATCCATCTTACCCTACTCTTTTCGAAAAAGGGAGATTGAACAACTGATTAAAAAGCAGTTCTCATAGGAAAACTTCAGTTGACATAACATTAGGATTCCATATGGTCCACATTGGAAGAGGACGTTGTTATAAAAAATATGAACTACGAGTGTTTCCGGCAAACTAAGTTGCCAACAACAAATTCGTTTAGATATTGATTGAATATCAATTTTTGAGAAATTTTCATTATCAAAAATATTTACATTCGTTGCAGTCCAGCTTTGTAGTGGAGAATCTATGACATTTTGAGTCTTAAAGTGTGGCCATTTGATTGAATCTACTGTTTTTATTCTATTGTTGTCATTAATTTACAAACCAATGTCCACACATTTTTTAATATCTTTATTATATTATTATATATAATATGTAAAATGTTTTAATCGTTTTACACATTACAAGAGCAATAAGTTTATAATTTGTAATTTTTGTAATATTTATAATATATTTATATATATAAAATAGATAAGTACCTATATCTGATTTCTTGAGAACTGTTTTATTAGATTACAGATAAATGAATGCGACCCTCCAACATGAAAAAGTTGCCCACACTTGCCCTAGTTTATGGAAAAATGTTGTATGCTAAATATGTATATATCTAACTTAAGACATCGACTGAGGGTGCTTGATGGAATTTCAATATCAAATTTGAATTGTTGTGATTTTCTACATTTCCATGTATTTGTCACTAACGGTACTTTCGTTAGTGACGAAATACATGGAAATGTACAAAATCTCAACAATTGAAATTTTATATATACATCTATAATATTTACTATAAAATACATGTGTCGGTCTGTCTGTCACAAGAACTCCTCCCAAGTGGTGAAAAGTATCGTCGTGGCATTTGCACATATTTTCTGGCTGCCATTTCAATGTGAAGTGTGCTATTTTCAACTTTTAATATTATTATTCATTGATGGACTATATTTTGTGGGTACGGTCCACGGTGATATTTTGAGCATTCATCTTTAAACATTAGCTAGTATAAAGAATGAGCTTAAAGCTATCCCGTGCGAAATCGGTTAATATATACATACTAATATTTTATATAATTTTAAATATTATGAACCAATGCTAAGTAAAAAGTAAAATTTATAATTGGTAATAATAAATATAATGCTATATTTTCGTCAATGTTGGCGAATTTCCGTTGTTTGTGTCAATTTAAATATTTTTTCCAAAAAGATTTTCCATTTTACTGTCCACTAAATCTTTATCAATATGCAAATATAAAAAATAATCTCGAACTCGTTTTCTCCAACTAAACATTCTTCGCATTCTAATATTCCATATTCGAATATATCCGGTGCTGTTTTAGCTATTCGTCGTTTGAATATTTGGATAACTATTCGATATAATTTTTTAATATTCGTAATAACTTTTAATTAAATATTTTACAAAATCGACGAAACCTCACATCACAAAATCACGAAATTTCAAGAATAATAACCAATACCCCAGGTAGTAATTATTTTTGCTTTCACTCAACTTGAGCGCTTTCAATATCTTATCATAATTCTTTAGTTTGACGAATGACTCGGCGCCCAAAAATATTCTTTAAACATGCCGTATGTAACTTCAGTAATTGAAGAAATACTGTTGTAGTAATCCGATGCGGCTGCAAATTATAAATATAGTAATACAATGGAAAGGTATTGGAACATATATTTATATAATGATTTTTGTTATTAATTATTGAAACCGAATTTTTTATAGTATTTTCATACTTCGGAAACCAATCGAATATTCAAATATATTTGAATAGTTTCAGTTTTGCTATTTGATATTCGAATATTTGGAATCCCTAATCACAAGACGTGCCCTAACATTGAAGAAATTAAGTCTTTCTGCGAAATTTCGTAGCAACGAAAGACGACACACTTTCACAGGAGAGACGTTGGAAAAAGATAGGGGAGTTGTCCAATAGTATATCGATGTCAGCTGATGGTGATTTGTAAATGAAAAGAAAAAATTCAAAATAATTGTTGCTTGAATGGAATCTTTAGAATTAGTACTAATACAGTGCCGCTGAAATTACACAAAGAGGTGTTCACCCCCTCCTTCCTTAACAAATCTTGGAAAAAATTAATCGAAATTAATAGACAAAAAAGTTAAAAAAGAGTCGCATGTTGTATGCCGTAATTATATTCTCTGATCATCATTTAAGTTCGTCAAAAGCATGCCTTATATAATTGAGACACTGGAAACCTATCACTCTTATCAGCATAAAAAATATGCAATTTTCTGGACAAACTATTTTTGGGAGAGGTGTTTAAAATTATGTGATCATGTCTAACGAAGATGATAATGGTGGGTGTTATATTATAGCATCAAAAAACCAAAAAATAAAAATAGATCTGAAGATAAAATATTTCGTGAGAATATCACTTTTATACGTGGTTTTCAAGAAAGAGTTGTTCAACGAAATGGTATGATTTATCAAAATTGTAATAAATACATGCAAAAAATCTTTTCAACAAAACATTCTGTTAAATATATACCAAAACATTTTCCATTGTGAATCGAAATGGAACACATTTCCAATAATGTTTCTCACAAATATGTTTAATAATTGGTCAAAATGCAATTCTAAAACAGTATTCAAACAATTCAGGGAAAACCATTTGATTTGAGATAAACCAGTTGTGGGATGCGTAGTTCACTCTAAAATCGCGCTCGAGCTACTAATCTACATAATGTTATTATATAATGGGGAAGTTATGTATTTTATTCCCACAGGATTATTAAATACATCTAAGAGATTTCACCAACAGCCGCAAAAGGGTACTTTAAAGAAGTAATACATAACCCGCAGCCCGTGGGCCGCATGTGCCATTGACCTAACATTAAGTTTTTTTAGTAGTTCTCGATATTGGTCAGCGAGAAAACGTTTCTATTGACAAATGTAATCTGCAGATTTTGTGATGCCTGAAGAGCAATTTTCCACCCAGCGTAAGAAGACTGCGCCCGCTTCTTTCTTTTCGCAAACAAGCAATAATTACAATTGTGAGCACCGTTTACATTATCGGACCTTAACAAGTCTCAACACAAAAACCACTTGAACAGTGATAACCTCGGTGATATACTAAGGGTATCAACCACAAACCTTAAGTCCGAAGTCGAGACGTTTGCTATTGGAATGCAGTGTCAACTATCTGACTACTGTTTGAAATATGCACGAAATGCAAAGTGAAGAATATTAAATAAAAAATACCTATATTAATGTATTTTACAACTTTTACAAAAGCTTTTTTTTTTAATTTTTAGGATTAACTCTTCTATCACATTGAAAATTTAAAAGGGTTTTTCATTGGGTTTTATAAAAAAAATATTAGCTGCTATTTCAAATTTATCAAATAAAAACAAATTATTAATAAATCGTAAGTTTTGTTTTTAAAATTTTGGCTTGTGGTGTGTCGCGAAATATTAATGAGTGCTTAGGTGTGCCGTTTGTGAAAAAAGGTTTCGGAGGACTGCTCTATATGCTGCTGCAAAGTTATTAAATGCAATATAATTAACCCTTGCTGCTACAATGGTCGACTGGTCTTTTTTTATCATGAAACATAATCCAGTCGATTCCAAATACGAATTTGTGAATTTTAGAATAAATATTCCGCAAAGCTAAGATTCTATATAGATGTATACGGAAAACAGAAAAAGTGAAAATAAGTATGCATCAAATTATGATATCTGCTGGGATTCAATCTTTGCTCGAACACACGTGCGGCTGGAGATAGCTTTTTGGATTGTTTTCACTGGGCAAACTGACAATTTATTCGGTGTTTTTAAAGCCAAGTTTTTTGGCCTGTGCAAAACATTTGTACATAAAAAAGAATGTGTTGAAATTACATTTTATTTTTAATGATTAATAAATCACGAAAAAAAAACAATAATAACGAGTAGACCAATAATTGATTGCTAATATGGTTTACTAAACTGGTAATGAATAGAAAAATTTGACGCACATTATAAATATTTATTGAGAATATGTACAAATCATGAGCATCTTTTGATATATATTCTATATCTGATATCTTGTTTAGTACGTACCCAAGTATTGAAAATGAAACAGGAAAGTGTCAGTCGAAATACTAAAATTTTTCCACAGAATTTTATCTCTAGCTGTAAATGGAGTTTTTCCGAGTTAAAATTAATAAAAAAAAACTATTTAATATCAACAGTGAGCAATTTGCGATTAAAAAATCTTGAAAAACTTTTAATAGAACACCAAATGGTAGATAGAATTGATTTTGATAATACTACTGATTTTGCTAGAAGCAAAGCAAGGAAAATTGAATTTGTTTTAATAGTGTGTTAAGAGGAATTAGTAGGTTTTTCTTTTATTTCGCGAAAATCGTTAATCGTTTTCTGTCTCCTAAAAAATATGAAACGTTGAATTTTTTTTTCTTTTCATGATTGCACTCTCAAAGTTTTTTTTTACACTATTGCACTTCTATTTAATTTTATAAAAAATTATTTACCGATTATAATAGCGCCTATTCACCGTTTACATACAATTAAAATAAATATCGAGCCGGGATAAAATGTATGTCGTGTGCCTCTAAGCAATTTACCATTAAAAAATCTTGCAATACTTTCAATAGAAAACTAGCTGGAAGATTAAATAGATTTTGATAATGCTGCTGACGATTTTGCTAACAGCAAAGCAAGGAAAAATAGTTTTTTTTGCGAATAGTTAATGTTGTGTTCGTAAAATATGCTAAATATGTTGTCCTAAATTAATTAACAATATTAATGTACAATATATTAATGGATTGTACATCAATAATATTGTATTTTTATATAAATAATAAATAGACTAGATTTTTTGACATTATTCAAGAACAAGCTTGCTGGGCTCTCTGGATATTAACATAAATATAAATTTTGTAAAATTGAAAAAATGTAGTAAATATTTTTCAAGTAATCGTATTTATACATAAAAAATTTGCGCCTGGGGCGCAATTTTCTGTACCTTGATGGTTTATGATTTAAAATAAATAGTAAATAATTTCAAAAATACCCTTAATGTAACACTATTGTAAATCATTTTTGGACGAAAAATGGTGGGGGGGGGTGGCAAAACCCCTAGCTACGCCACTTTCTTTACTACACATTTTATATTTGCCACATTATACTCTTGATTATAGTTTTGTTTTTTTTTTAATAAAGTTTTTATTATTTAAAACGTGTCTATTATGATATCGATTAAAGAAATAAAAGATAGGGAGGCGCGGAAAAAAAATGTTTTAGGTGGGGCGTTGTAGCATAAAGGTTGTTAACCGGTGCTCTAAGAAAAAGTATGGGTTGAAGAACGACTGAATAACAAACACATGTCATACCAATTTTATGATGAGATGCCTCTATTATGAGTACATATTTATATCGATGGCTTAGTTCCAGTGATACTACTAGAAATTGGTAGTTTTGAGATATGGCCGATTAAAGTTTTGACTCATCTAAACTGACTTTTAAAAAATGACGGCTTATTATTTGTATTACTTTTTTTATTCTAATAGGTGGCCAATAGTTTATAGTTTTAGGATTAAAGGTTGTTTCTTTATGGAACACCTCGATTCAGAAAAATATATTTTCACAATACGATATTTCGATATGTGTGTATATGGAACTGAGAAATTATTTAATTTTGCTGATATCCATATGCAACTATCTGCCTTTTGAGAGAAAACCTGTTCATTTTACAAGCTGTACTTTTGTGGAACTGTGGAAGGGCGGTTTTCGAATATAATGTCTAACTAAACTCAAAACATCAAATTTTTTACTTATTGTCCTATGGTACTGGTTCATCGATATGTTCCACATTGGAGGCATAAGTTTAAGAATCTTTGAATGCTCGAAAAAATTCCCCCTGAAAAACATATTTCTAAACATGTGTTACTAGGCAGTTTTAAGTACACAATTATGTTTTAAAAGCTGAAAAATAAATAAAACACAATACAGTTGTTTTGCAATCCATTATATTTATTACCTTCACAAAATGCTTTTAAAGTTACATTGAAGTGCATGTGAATAACAATACCATCTATCAAACATTCCTTGAGAAATAATATTTATTAGTTTATTACAACAATCCATTTCATTTGAAAATATATCATAGTACCCTCTTGTGCGAGATGTAACCATTATAGTTCTGTAAATCTGTCTTCATTTACGTGAAGATTTTTTATAAATATTGAATTATGAAATGATGGCACTTCTTTATTCTTAGAAAATTATATAGATTAATAAACATGACAAGTATGAGAAAATTTCACTATCAATCGGTCATATAACAAATCCGAGAATATCAATTAGCCTCAAAATAAATATTAAAATTGCCCTTCGAACACAAAATAGTTGTAACATGTCTGAAATATTAAAGCCAGCCAAAATATAAATTTTATCAGAAAAAATAAAATATTTTTTTTTGTAAATCGCAGTTAATTATTCGAAGTGCAAAAATAACTGCATACAGAATAACCAAGTCAGAACATACACTTTCATTTTTTGAGATATATATATTTCTACTATTCTGCTAGGGGAAGTATAAATATCATATTGATTTACAAAAATATTACATATTTACTATGGGAAAAAGTGACATGATTAAATAATATAGAATGAAACTACTGAGTAATATTTCTAACGAAGTTGTAGATATGACGTAGGTCTATTATTTATATTATGTACAAAAAACAACTACGCATCCATTGTCTAAAGGAAAACTTTTAATTATTCTTTGAGTGTAAAATGAAAAAGCAAAATGTGTGGATAAAAATTAAAAAAATATATATATCAAATGATATCTTGTGTGTCTGATTATTCAATTTTTTTGTTATTATACAGAAAAAACAATATTTGTCTATTTAAACAAGACAAGTAGAAAACAATAATGGAATCATATTTTATTATAACACACACTAATAATTTTTGTAAACTAATTCGATTTTTGCAATAATAGCAGCATTTATTTAACATCTATAAAAACAAGGAATGTAAACTAAACAATAGCTGTAAAAAAATAGCATGGTATAAATTAAAAGCATACAGATTAGGTAAGTCAAAACTAATTAAAAAGCAAAATAAATAGTTGCATAAAGCTAAATTATATTATTAATTAATATATTGCGTAAAAATTGCGAAGCGTCAAGCCACTAACTAAGCGTAAAATTTTAAAAAGCAAAAGCATCAAAGATACAAAATAAATATTAAAGAGAATTTTGGAATAAAGCTTAAAAGCATATAATATAGATAACAATGTTTCGTTTTTTTCTAAACAAATCACAGATATAATTCAAATACAAGCAAAGGAAGCCCAAGTACAAATACATTTACAATAAATAAAGTAATATGTACTCACATTAAAAAAAACAAGCATAATACTAATCAAATCACAGAGTAGCAAATAGCAAAAAGCTAAATATAGATATAAACTATTTTAATCACTAACATTCAACCAGATGCCCAACGATTGCCCCTCGCCATTCGCAACCAATTAAACAAGAGGTTGGCATATCAATATAGCTATATATATTAAAAACATAAGCCAATAAAAATAAATTATAACGATCCTTGGTAAGAAAATAGCTTTAACAAATAAATTCAAAAGTGCCTTGGATTGAATATGAATTCAAAGAAAAAGTCAAACTTCAGACTATATTTCAGATTAGGCTCACCATTACTATCTATATTCTTGGCATACAAAAGAAAGTAGCAAGCGCATTTTTCAAGAAAACTAGCAAAACATTTTACTATTTGATACTTGATCACGTTCTCTTATATGAAGATGATATGAGTGATTTTTTCCTACACATTTTTACTGTGGATAATCTATGGAAGGAAGACAGAAAGTGTAGATAATTATGTTAAAAGAGTTCATTCTGTTTATAATTACTATAGTCCAGTGGAGGCCAGTAAAAATTTGAAGTGATGGGGCTGCAATAATTTACTGAAAAAATTCAATGATTGATACTAAGATGAAAGCGTATTCCATCTCTACGCTTTGTAAGATGCCCATAGAAATTGTATTGATATAAAAAAATTTGAACGTCGATGATAAAACTGGAACAGAAGCTGCAGCCCCACAGCTGTTTAGGGTGATTAAGCCACATAGTATACAGTTAAAATTTGTAGTGCCAATATAAACATAACAATTTCCGTTACGTTAAGTCCATTAATGACAAAGTAGGCAAACACTGCAGAAGTTTGAGTATTTTTTTTTGTGCAAGACATTACAAATAATAAATACTTCCAATGGTCTACTATCCATAAGTCTAATATCAATTGGTAAGTACGCATCTTATAATCAATGTCAGATATTTACTGAGATAAAATTTAATTAATTTAAAAATTAGTGTATAAGTGAGATCAGAAAATTTGTTTATAAATAATCAATAAATTATTCATGTGAATTTTGCGATATTAATATCGCAAATACTAAACTATTTTCTAAGAATTTTAACATGTAAAACGTTATGTTCTTTAGAAAATAAGAATCAGTTAGAAAATCATTTATAAAAAAAAAAATTAGCAAAGAAGCGATATGTAAAAACTTTCATTGTGTATATGATAATTTTGCAGACATGCATAAAGTAAAAAATATAACACAAAATTAGCCATAAAAAAGAACTATTTTAAACATAACATATTGTTAAACAGCAAGTCTAATAGCACGAAGGAAATAAAACTAGTAATATTTTTAAATTAAGAGTACATAAACAGATATAGGAAATTGGTTTAAATATTTATAATTAGTAGGTTTGTACTATAAATTTGTAGATCAACAAAAATATATTTTTAAAAAACTGATGAACTAATTTAACTAACAAAAATATCTTTCGAACAGTCTTAATTAACTCAATACCGGATGCCGAAATCTTTTCAACAGAATATAACATGGAACATTGACCCGAGTATAAAAAAAAAAATACATGGCAAATCAAATTGACATTATTTTACAGGCATAAGCAGTGCCTCCGAGGAATGTATTACTATACGATTATAATTTTACAGATAAGCTCAATTCCATTTTCAAATCCTTTTGATTTTGTTTATAATTCCATATAACAAGACTCTCATTTTTTTCTAGATATTGTTTAATTACAGGTACAATTTTAGCTTATATGTTACAATTTTGGGACGTTTATTATAATAGCTTCAATTTCAAACAAGGATGGAAGCGAACAAATTAAACAATAATGGTAACCAATGTTTTAACAACAAAACATAATAAACGCATATTGAACAAATAAAGTGCGTAATATTATTTATTAGGCATTCAAACTAATAAATAATAAAAAGAAAAAAAAAATTTGATTGAAAACTTAATATCTCCAGAGATGTTTTAGTGATTATTATTTTTAAAACTTTGCAAGTAATTTACAACAGTTCTTCAAATTAATTGCAATTAGTACACAGTTTATTATCTCACAACAAAAATACAATACATTTCATCGGTACATATCTATAACATCTATGGTAATCATTAATCTTAGGTACAATTTAAGTGTTCTGATCATACCTATAAAACATTGGAACATCTTTTAATCAATTTAAAATAATCAACGGTGGAAATCGAAAAGACTTTACCATAAAAAAAATCTAAAAATTTTTAAATGATAACACAAAATTTTTAATACATATTCTTAAGCATAAAGTATATACTAACGCATATTTCGTTGTCAGGCATCATTATTTGAGGTCTTATAATAACGTTTATACATTTTAGGTGGTTTTGCAGAGCAAGTAAATTATAAAAATTCTTTTAAAATGATTTTATCTGCATTAAAAACAAAACAAAGTAAACACATGCAAAACAATCAGTAAACAAATGAACAACAAAACTTACTTATCGTTTTGCGGAATAACAAAAGAATTCTTTTTATCGGAATGTGAAGAATCTGGTCCGCTGGAAAGAAGGGCAGAGAGTGTTGCGTGGGATGCACTCAGAGCACTCGAAGTGGACGCCGGAGTTCTGACCGAGGAAAGCTTCTGAGTTGGCGGAGACAGAAACGTTTTATTTACACCGGCACTGCCTAGAGTGAGAACCTTCTTCAGCATGGCGGACGAGTTGCAAGTGTTATCGATCATCGCCTTTGTAGTCGTTATGGAAGCGTCATCATTTAAATCAATCTTCGAAGGTAACGTCACTGCAGAAATTCTCGAGTACGTAGACGACGCAACACTCGGAATGACAGTCGACGATTTGGCCGATGTGAGATTCAAATTGCAGCCGGCAGACTTTGTCAAATCGCATCTGTTGATATTGAGCCCGCGGTTCACCATATTGCGGGATACAATAGCGTTGTGTAATATATTTCCAGATGAAAAGTTCTTAGCTGATATATTAATGAAGTTTCCAGCGTTGATAATGTTCCCTGTGACAGAAGGCCTTCCGCCGAATCCAATTATCGTCGAACCGGGACTCATGGCAGAGTTTAATGTCTTAGAATTGTTGGCCAAGCTGAAATATAAAAGAACTTTTATAAGTCAACACGATAAATCTTGATCTTGATCTTGTTCTTTTAACCCTCACCCCTCACCTTGCTGCTGTAGTCGATACACATGAGTGACTCGAAATGTAAATGAATAAAAGAATCAGGACACAGTATCTATGATATTCATAGAGATATTTCAATTATTAGAAACAATGTGTACTAACTACATGACAGGTTAGATGGGTTAAAAACTGTGTTATAGTGACATGATTTATGTGAATGCAACTAAAGCTGACCTATAAACAGTCCTTGTCGTAGGTTGGATTCCAGTCGGCTGTATATTTATAGTCACATTCGAATTGGAGCACTGCGGAATTTGAGAGACAGCCTGACCATGCGGAGATAACGATGTTTGCGGAAACGCCGAAAGAGTCTGCGTATATGTGACTGGAAGTGACGGTGTTGAGAATACTGTTGAAGAACAGGGCATTCTGCTTGTGTTTCCTATTGACTTGATGGTGTTTGGCGATCCAGCTGCCACGTATGTTTGTACAACATTCGATGCCAAAGAACCAATCGCTACGCTTCCAACAATAGATGTCACAATAGTCGGCTTAGACATCGAAATATCCGAATTCTGCTGGCTATAGTTAATCTGAAATGGGAAATATTTAAATCAGAATCCGTAGGAAACATTTATTTGATCGAATTCAAATTGATAATCAATGAATTAAAAATTGATTCAAAAGATGCGGTCATCTATTATGGATGGGAAACAAACCTGATGTGTGCTAATAACAGGAGTCTGCGCTGTAGTTGTCAGTAGATTTTGATATGACACTTCCCCTCCATCAGACAATCTATCAAAGCTCTTTTTCACATCGGCTTCGCTGTCCACATAACTGCAAAAATCGCTGCTCAAAAACTCAATATCCGCATCGATAAACTCTGCAGCAGACCCCAGTTCAACTTTCATGTTGTTGATTGAAGAACTTCCGGAAGCGTCATTTGCCATAGTTTGACTTCCCGTGAGACACTTCCAATAATTATTATCTATTGTTGGAATACCGGATGAGATGATAGAAGTGAAACCAGCGGAGTGTTGTGAGATGTTATTGTTTCTATTTGGTTCAAATTTAATAGAATCATCATTCTGTTCTATTTTTACATTCTGATTATTCATTCCAGATCTCTGCATATTGAGATCGTTAATGTCCTCAGTTTTGATAATTTTATGAGTATCTTTTGACGGATCATCCGCGTCTTCTGGTTTGAGATGCACCGGCAGCTCCGATGAATCGTCGGCATCTTCAATCTTTATGTAAGAAGATTTCGAAGTAGAAGCGATTTGGAGAGAATCAGCAGGCGGCGGAGTGGGCGTAGGAGTACTCGAGTTATATTCCTCACTCATTTCTCCCCGGCGGCTCAAGAATGATTGAATTTTTCTCAGCATGAAAGGTGGCGCTCGAAATCCTGACAGCTCATTCAACTGCAAAGCTGGGCTGTGACGATAGTCATCACTCACAACGAGCTCTTCAATATCTTCCAAAACCTAATAACATTGTCAAGTCATTTTATAAAAACATATTGAATGATAATAGACACGGCGGTTTCACTGTCAATCTTTGTCAGGTTGGCCGGTCAATAAACATCATATATAAGTGTTATTTAATCCTAAAAAAACTGAGTAAGCGGGTCCAAACATTTATTCGATCGAGTGGCCAAGTTGACTAAGGATTTCCTGCACACTGCTCTTGAGACACTTATGGTTAGAAGGAAAAAAAATATCTGCAGATATGCTTAGTTTCCTTCTCCATTGGATATAAGGACATTCAGGAAGGCAGTACTGAGTAGTAGAGGGCAAGATTTATATGAAGTGTTAATATTAAACTGAGATGCTCACTGTTCTACAGGGGAATTATTATAAGTTCATTAAAAATTATTATATATACTGTATCAAAATATTTACCATAATGTAAGTCCTTCCTCCGGCAGGTGTGGTTAGATTTTGATTCGCTATCCATTCTTTATCGGCAGAATCAGCAGGATATCGAAGTAAGCCAGCATGTTTACTGTAGAGGCGCCCACGTGATTGTCCTAGACCTAGAACCTGAATAGTAAAAATTCCATCAAATAAATCCTATAAAACCAGCATTGGGATCATTTTTTTATTTAAAAAACACTATTGTATTAATCAACTTTTGTGTCACTTTTTTTTTTCTTTTGCCTAAATAAGCTGTTTGAAATTGACAGACTTAATATTTTCAAACCTTGTTAGCAATAGATCCCATAATAAAGAGAGTATCAGCAGTGAGCCTAGCAGGATCCCATTTGTGCGCAGGACAAACGACTCCTTCTGTTCTTCTTTTCCTCCGACCAGATCCTAATCCAACTCCAGCATCAGAATCCGTATCTGATTCTTTGCGTTTTCCATAAGACGGACTCTGTAATTTCCAAATAAACTAAAATTAATATCACCAATAGAAAAACAAGGAAATGGCATAATCGTATATTATTTATATCAGTGAGCAACACAATAACAATCGAAATTCAATTGAAAGCTTTAAATATTCTGAACGGAGAATAGCTTACACTGCTTGGTCGACCAAAACGAGAATCAGCCCCGTTACTAGACTCTGAGTCACTCAATTCACTTGGAGAGGCAGTAGGTCTTGAAGTAGCCAATGGAAGATGACGTGGAGGTGCCGCATAGAGACATCTTGCTCCATCTAACATCGCCCGACAAACAGCTCTCACCTTGACAAACAAATTTATTGTAAAGACATGTAGAATTAATTAAGTCATATATTTGCATTATTATTGAATATTTAATGCCATTCAATCACCACTGCGAAGTGGGAACTCCCAAACGGTGGAATCATTTTGTATTTGGTTATAGTTGATTAATCCTTAGTAATTTTTTATAATACTTTTGAAATAATCATTTTTTTTATTCACACATTTATCATTATTAAATAAGAGTAAGATAATGCAAAAAAAAATTACTAATTAGTAACTATTGTTGAATGTCGGCGTCCATTGCGCAGTTGATAGCGTCGTTGGCTACGGTTACAGATGTCTCAAGTTCAATTCCCAGTGAGGACAGGTTTCATAAAATTGATCTTTCAATCGATTTATGGATTTCTGTTCGTAGTCTTAGTGTTTGTGATGTCTAAAAACTCCCTTCCACCCATCTGATCCTCACAGGGCGTAGCGAGAGCAATTAGCTAACCACTAGTCCTGTCCTAGCCCTACTCTTCGAAAAAAGAGAGGTTGAGCAACTGAGTAACAAGCAGTTCTCATAGAAAAATTCTGTTAGGATACCTCCATTAGGAGACTATATGCTCCACATTGGGAGCGGACATGGAAAAAAAATTGTCGGAAATATCCAGCAATAACGTTATTTGAAGAAATGCTGCATTTCAAAAAACCAATGCCAAAAAAAAGTATGAGGTAAAAAAGACGTGGCGCTCTCCCTTAACACTACAAGCAACGGGTATTCAACTGGTGCACCTTGCTTTTTAATTAAAAACTTGTAAATTACCGGAAATAATAAATATTATGTAACACATTCTTTATGTTATATATGATAATTCCATAATGAAAATATTCAGTAAATTCAATGATATTGAATAAAGATTGGCAATGAATATGAAAATTATTAGATTACCATCAACAATGAATTATTTACAACAGTAAAATAATAGGAGATGACGCAATACAGCTGACTTAAGCAATAAGCTGAATTTTACACAGAGCAACTTTTCGAATAAATTCACTAAAGACCAAAGGATAAATGTCAATTTCACCCGAATACATCTGATATAATCTATTTCAAAAAATTTCATTTCTCTCAACATGCTGCTCGAATATAGACTATAGACAAGCGAATGAAGGAAAAAATTATCACTAAGTATTCTCTCCCAGGTCATGAAAAATAAATGAAAACAAAAATTCTACCTGCTCTTCACTGACAGACTCCTCGCCCAGGTTTGACCGGATATTGTTCACAGCAGGAACAAAAAATTTCTGAAAGTTACAAATCAGAAATTAAGTATACTGTGACAATTGGATCTATTTCTTGTTAGATTTACCTTTTTACTTTTAATTTTTTCGTCCTGAATATTAAATGTATTGTGTCTTCTGCACTTTTGTTGAGAAACAATGTAAGTGTAATGAACATGTATTCTCTATGAACCATATAAAAAATATTCCAGTGTCTCTCAAAGTGTTGATTGAATAAAATTTTGCTATAAAACCTTTTATTTAATATTACTATTAATTCCACCGCTATCTACAAAAAACAATTAATGGGTCCCCAGGACTGAAAATCTACTTCACGTATACGCTACACCAGAAGGGTTAATCATCGGACTTACTTCCAGATATTTCTTTATCACTTGATCGATTTCCTTTGTAACAGCTGCTTGAATATTTTGTCTTAGTATATCCAAAGACTTGTTGGCGCTTGCTCGAAACTCAGCCGGTGGTCTTCCATTTGTCTGAATAATCCCTGGGAGACTAAATCTCCGATGCATTGCTGCTAAAGTATTCAATGCCACTTGACGATTGATGACATTTCGCTAAAACAATTAAATAACACTATTTAGCTAAGAATGATCGTAAAAATGCAATTTTTGAACTAAAATTACAAGCGAGTATAGTGAAACCTTTAATTTCTACATATTGGCCAAATACCAATTCTCTTTCACTATTTGTATCATAAAGACATAAATGGAGAATGAGTAGGTGATCATTTTTGTTTAGATTAAGAATAACTGCATTCCACATTAACTTCAAATTTGATTACAAGTTTATAACCCAAAAATAAGTCACTACTGAACTCTTTTAAATTTTAGAAATGGAACCCGGTTCCTAGTTAAAACAAGGAATTACAATTTGGAAAATATACATCATAAATATGACACTCACAAAATCTACATATTAAGGAATAACCCCATTCATTCAGCTTGTACGTTAAGCATGTTTTCAAAAAAAAATATATAAGTCGAACAGTTGGGATAATAATGTAAATAATGATATTCTATTTACATGTACCTATTATTTATAAACTTTTGCATTTTTCTTACTGTTGATAGGAATGAATGTAATATTATATTGACAATTCGGGTACAATGGCTATTTTTTTTATTCAAGTAGTATGTATTCTACAAATGATATTGATAGGTGTTTGATTTTTTTATGGCCATTGTTGATCTTGAAAAAGCATAGGATTTTTTAAATATTGTTTTTGTTATCATTATATAATCTTGATCACATCGGAGATGCATTAAAAGCATGTTAATAATTTGGTTGATATTCTCAACACTTACATTTGGCATATTGGTAGAAGATTGTGGATTTTGAGTTAAACCACTTCGGTTTGACGGTGGTAACTGCCAAGAACCACTGGAATCCTCTGAAGATGAATTCTGCAGCAGCACATCAGAATTTGAGGTCTTCCAATTCCTTTGAATAACCATTGTCCGTGTAATGATTATTCGGTGCTTGTAATTTTCAAATCCATTTGTTTATTCACCAGCTGACTGTGATAAACAAACAGTAATATTACGTGCATTCTCCGCGCCAACACTTTTATTATTTGGTGAAAAATAAGTGTACATGATTGATAACGATTAGTAAAGCTATAATATAAATAACGGTCACACAGGATTTAATAGTAAATGTACATAACACTCCGCAATATTGGCATCGCCATTTCGATTTCAAACGGACTTTTTGTACAATGCTTACCATAAACAATATTAAAATCAGACTTTTAAAAATTCATTATAATGTCTATGATACCAAATGAAAATTATTATCAAAGAGCCGCGAGCTAACAATAGGTCCGTCAACTGGGGTTATTTCGGCTACGAAGGACAACTCCGCCTAATAAAAGTTGCTTAGTTTATCCAGCCATAACTTATTTTCACTCTCGGGTCATGGTGTAAGAAGTATAGGTGATCTGCATACAAAATTAATGTTAGTCGCCATTTTTGCATTTGTTGACATCATGCTGTGCTTATTAAATTACAGCAAATAAATGGAAGTAAAGAACTTTATTCAATATCGGATCACGTATGACATCTACGTATACTTGAAGCCGACACAAAATATTTACACAAGCGCTCCTGTTTTTATGTATGAAGTTAAACTCGGTGGTATTATTATGCATATGTGAATCTGGACTCAATATGTGAAAAATCAATAAAAACATATTTAACAGTTTTTTCCCAATTTCTCCACCATTTCAAATTCTCGAGTTTTTTGTAACACTAACTCCAATTTTTTAGTGAAAAAAAATTAAAACAAAAAATGTATCTTCAATTATTTATTGGTCCAATTTATTTAAGTGTTTAGTCCTATTTTTATGGATTTTTAATTTTGCATCCATGTGAATGTGAGTCTACTGTACCTGTAGTGAATTTATAATTTTATAACAATTTTAAGTTTGTATTTTTCACTTTGTTTTTTGAAAAATGTATCAATAGATTAACAAAAATATTGTTTGTGTTCTAATCGATGAAATATGCTTGTGTATTGATACAGTGTCCTTTGTATGTTACAATCCATGTATCGGTTGAAACATCAGATTATAAACAGCTCTTCAAGTACATATTGTGGCGGAATATTGAAGGGAAACCTGCAATTGAATTAATCAACTTCATTTTATTATTTATTCAGTTGCTTATCAAATACAGGGAGAGAACACACAAAGCACTATTGAGGGATTTCAGAAAAATAATGTTGACTAAAAATAAATAATAAAATACTTTATTAACTTCCATAATATAGAAGTGGACATTACAGAAAACATTTATCAAAATGTACAAAAAAACTTATACCAAATTTGTGTATGACAGAAATAATATAAAGCCTTATTCGTTAAAAAGATAATTAATTTCAAGTAGTAATGATTATATGGTATAAGAATGTACTGGGTCTCTTGTATTAGTATATAAATTTAATGAACGTTATTCAGAATAATACGAAAGAAAACAATGTACAACATTTGAATTTTTTGTACTGTACGAATGGTTGTCCATATCATTATCATATATTGATAGGCTCAATGACAAAGGCCATAGTTTATTGCAGATATCTTTAACATTCATCAAATATAGTTTTTTTTTAAGAATGATTAAAAAAGTAATGTGCCAATAATAAATGATTAGTAAATGAGGCTAAGTCACCTATATTATAAAGAAATATCAACTTCATAAACAGAGAATACTTCTCAATAGGCACCATCAAGCACCCTCAGTCAATGTCTTAAATTATAAATAAATGATTAGTAAATGAGGCTAAGTCACCTATATTATAAAGAAATATCAACTTCATAAACAGAGAATACTTATTAGGCACTCGACAACTGGTACAAAATTTTTACACTGGTGTTGTTAAAAAGTTGATTTATTATTCCAAAGCTAAATCAGTATTACAAAATCTGGTACACAGGGTTTTTAAACAGATAGACAATATCACTAAGTGCAAATTCATTCAATGAATCCATCCGGCTCATATCATCGCACAACACAACACGAAACAAATTATTTTTAAAAACCGTGATTTTACAACTATAATTAAGAAAGAGTATAAGATTGAATCCACACCACCAAATAATATTGACCAAAACCAAAGTAATTATTTGTCGGGTTATCAACCTGAAAGCTTTTTACTCAAATTCTCAGCTAGCTTATTCATGAAGGCGAAAGTTTCCAAGTAATCAGAGGGTTTCACATTATTCATGCCTTTGATACAGATAGCCAGATCCTTGGTCATAAAGCCTGATTCGATGGTTTCAATGCAGACTGCTTCCAAAGCCTCAGCGAAATTATGAAGAGGTGTATTATTGTCCAATTTTGCTCGATGCAACAGCCCTCTTGTCCATGCAAAAATAGAAGCAATGGGGTTTGTGGATGTCTCTTTTCCTTGTTGATAGAAGCGGAAATGACGAGTGACAGTCCCGTGGGCAGCTTCGGCTTCCACGGTTTTGCCATCTGGACAGATGAGAACAGAAGTCATCAAACCCAAAGATCCGTAACCTTGGGCAACTGAATCAGATTGAACATCTCCATCATAATTCTTGCAAGCCCACACGAACCCCCTTCAGACTTCATGGCGTAAGCGACCATGTCGTCGATCAGGCGATGCTCATACCAAATTCCTGCGCCTTCGTAGAGAGATTTGTATTCCTTGTCATATATTTCTTGGAAGATATCCTTAAAGCGCCCATCGTATTTCTTCAAAATTGTGTTCTTGGTGCTCAAATACAATGGATATTTCCTGGCTAGCGCAAATTTCAAAGACGAGTGAGCAAAATCAATGATTGATTCATCAGTATTGTACATGGCCAATGCGACTCCAGCACCACGGTAATCGTGCACAATATAACTGATAGGCTTTTCACTGCTACCGCTTGCTGGCGTCCAGGTCATCTCTAACTTTCCAGCTCCCGGAACCACAAAATCAGTCGCTTTATATTGATCAGCGTGAGCATGACGTCCAATGATTATTGGTTTTTCCCACCCGGTCACAAGACGAGGGATATTTTTGCAGATGATAGCCTCTCTAAAAACGGTACCACCAAGAATATTACGAATGGTTCCGTTTGGTGACTTCCACATTTTCTTCAATTTAAATTCTTCAACTCGATTCTCATCTGGAGTGATCGTTGCACACTTAATACCGACATTGTATTTCTTGATGGCGTTGGCACAATCAATAGTGACCTGATCGTCAGTCTTGTCCCTATATTCCATTCCCAAATCATAAGTGTGCAGTTCGATGTCTAAAAATGGCAATATCAATTTATCTTTGATAAGATCCCATATAATTCTGGTCATCTCATCACCCAAGATGTCGACGACGGGTCCTGCCTTTATTTTAGCCATGTTCAACTGTAACAGACAAAAGAAAGAATGAGTACATGATAAAAAATTATATTTTATACAATGTCTGGCTACAATAGCTAGTTTATACAAGAAACATTAATAATAATTCATACCAAATACTGTTAACAACTGTGTAAATGTATAAATGAGTCTTTAATATCAAAATAAAAACTATTCACAATTCATCATTGAGCTATAGCTCAATACAAATGTTTTATAGGTTTTTAGCAATCAACTTACACAAGTAAATATATTTTGCATACATACATAAACATTTGGTTTAAACAAAAAAATGTTTATTCCTGAAAATTTAAAGTTTCAAAAAAGATAGACGAGTGGATAGTGTCATTTTTGGTACCACACAACTCATATTAAAAACAGTATTGAAATATTCATATGGCTAAAACTTCCACCGGCTTGAAGGCAAAGGTCAATAGATATAATGCAAATTTTGGCCGACGAAATTGAAAAAATGTTAATTAATAAGTCAAATTATGCATGAATGGTAATAACTACACTAAAACCAGAATCATTTGACATAGAAATCGGCAAATTTTGACTTGACCATATTTTATTCGTGTATTAAGGTAAAAGAAGAGGTTATAATTACAAAAATGTGTGATAGTGACGTAGATTATACTATTATCAAAAAATCAATGTAGAATAGAAATTATTACACGGATTCAATGGGTGTTTGTGCAAGAATACTTACGTTGGTTTATTTATTGATAAATCCGTGTAGAAATACTTGACACTGAAGTGAAAGTCTCAACGTAACCAATCGTGACAAGGGGCGTCGATCCTATGAGACAGACTAATCACAAGTGCGGCATGAGTTGTGCATGAGTGCGGCGAAGCGACGTGAGCGTTTGTTAAAAAAGAAAATCTACCGACGCTATGTTGAAAATCAAGTTTTAGCTATCTCGCTGGTTACTACGATAAATTAATGAGTTTCAATTGATAGCAAAGCAATGAACTGCAAATAGACATCAGACATACCACATTTGTTGACGTTTCATAGATAAACTCAGAGACTAGCATTATATTTATATTATTTACATGGTGGATAAACTAAATACTAATCTCGTGTTTACTAAACTATTATTTGTATTCACAAATACTAACCGATAAAACTAACGACACTTTCACGAAATCAATGCAACGTCACCATTAAAAATATTACATCGCCATAATAATAATTAAACAGAAATTAAAAAATAATACGACATTATAATATATTATAGGTATATTATGTTGTACCTACTGATTAATACTGATTAATTATGTGTGAAGCGTATTAATCTTATTCCAGTAAATACCTATATTGGTAATATAAAATTAAAATTGATGACTTATTGAATTGATGTATTGATTGTTAGTTCACTGGTTTTGTTACCAATTACGACACTTGTTTCGCCTCATCGACAAGAATCTTCAGTTTGAAGATGTCTTTCAATAAGGTGAAACACAGACATTTTGTTGTAACACAGTTTTCTATTGAAAGATCTAGAAACTATACTTTCAATTTAATGAGTACGTAATCATTCTAAATTAGGAGATATTAACCATTTCTAATTATCTTCTATACGGGCGTATAGGTAGTTGACCCAATTTATGAATTTATCATTCAATTTGACAGTAAACGAATTAATTATCTACGTGATCGATTCTACGATTCTAATTTGTTCAGCGAATTGGCCTCTTAGGTGGCTTAAAATGATATGCTTATAAATCTTGGGTTAAATAAATATCATTCTTTGTTATCATGTAATTAAAAAGAACTTATGTGCAACAAAAACGATATACATAGTACATTTCGTACAGTAGCAAATTGCTCTAGCTTATTTTCGATGATATATCTTTTATATCTGAGGTCATATTTATTATGACATTTAGTCGTATCCATGTATTAGGCTAGTTTCAATTGTTCCTTCAATAGAAGTACTGATGTATTATCAAAAATAATTCAACTCTTCTTATTTTATTTTTTTACTTAATGTATTTTTATTTACGTTCCTCCCAAAGAAGAATATTTTGGTACTATGCTCGAAATGACACTACCACAGAAAATCCCTATTTTGTGCCAATACTACCTGTTATCGAATTGTTTTTCGATACTATCCAGCCAATTGAATAGGGTTAGCGTAGGGTTTTGATATTCAACTTTATCGAATGACCTTTCCTCAAACCTTAAAAGGCTCTCCAACGATCTTATATGATTTAAAATCAGCTAATTAGCAAATTTTATAATGTTCACAATTAGTTAACAATGGTGGATACAATATAAGATACGATGAAACAAAAAAATATGCGCCGTCCATATTCTACAAATGTAATTAAAAAAACTTATTCCGCATGTGTATTTCACTAGTTGATCGAAACAAACCTTTTAAAATATTTTTTTCGAAAATATGCCTATATGAATTTCGTGACACATATTTTGTATTTCATTATATTTATATTACAATCTGTGAAGATGTCTAAAATATTTTAAACATCTTCAAGATTACATTTTTTGTTACTTATACTTACCTGATACCTACTTACTTAATTTGCAGGCACATAGGCCACAGTTTCTTTATCGCTGTCTTAAGTACATAATATCTTCGAAAACGTTATTATAATCAGCAGCTGATTATATTTACCGTATTTATAGTTAGGCAAATTAATTACGTACATACCTCCCTCCATTGATAAAGATAATCATACAATTCGTGTGTCAATAAGATAACAAAGGTAATTTATTATAATCATAGTTTATTCACTAACACGAACATATTACGGTTCAGGCAAAAGTGCCACGCTGCTTAAAATATTCACTTGTCATGTAATAATTAATATACATTAGAATAATTTTTATATATGACAGATAACACTATAACTGCAATAAACTTATAAATCAGCCGTCATAAAGCAAACTGATTTGCAAGCTTTTTAACCATTGTTTAAATTGTAATGCTTATATCAATATATATTTATATTAAAATGAATAATAAGGGGAAGAAAAAACTTTATAAATTGATATTTCTTCTTAAAGTGTAATAATGATCAAATTATATTGACTATATGCATACATTATATTAAGTATGAAGAATAGAATTAGCCTACTATAGTATTACCAACATTACTTGGCCACCGCCGAATTTGAAACTAAAATTGTCAGTCTAGAATAAATTTATCTAATTTCCATTTTATGCACAATACATATCTTGTCTACTTTAAATGAAATAAATCGTTAAAATGTCAGTTTTGGAATTTACTGAAATTTCAGTTCTGGTTGAGTATGGTAACATTCCTAACGCGATGGTGGCACCCTCACTAGCGGCCAAGTAAATTGGTACATCTACATCGCTTGATACATTTATTGTTACAGACTTTTAATAATTAGATGTCACACTGTGTGCGTGTTTTTTAATGTTTTTTTGACACCAAGGTCAAGTAAGCCAGAAAATAACGAAATATAAATAATAGTTTAGTTCAAAGTTTATCAGTACATACCATGACCAATATCAATAAAGTGTTGTCAATAATACATTTATGACGCTACCGAATTTTAGAAGCTACTTTATGCAAGTATATTTAGATAATAATAGATAAAAATTATCAAAACAAAGGTACATTCTCCCGTCATAAGAAAAATACAAACATGTCAATATGCACTTTCTGAGCAATTCAATACCTGTGATTTCAAAAGTTGTATTTGGTTTTTTTTCAAAACATAATTGTATCGATAGACGAACTAATCGATTCTAACATTTATGAAGGGTCAAATCACAGTTATGTTCGATTCCTCCTAACACCGTTTGCCGCTTGCTCAGTAAGATGTCATTTTAGTTATGATTGCAGTATTCCCTACTACAGTAATATTTCACATTTTATGTAGCATATCACTGGCTATGAAGGTTATTGTCTCTTTTGTGACCCATTTTCCTAATGTGATGACAAAGATATTCTATTACTTTGATTGACTGAAAGCCTTTCTAGATTTTTTTAAATAAAGTTATCATCAACAAAACTGGCTCTATACATTCATATTTTTCAATTTTTCTTTCTTCCCCCGTAGATTAATAAATGCATGGCCTTATGAGTGGGTGCATTTGAAGGGACTACGACGCAAAAACGATTGTTCCTTCTCATTATTTATTAATATTTATGTCTACTTATATTACTGTAACCCTACACCTGTACAACGGGATACGATATTTTCCACGTTCTACCGAGTTCAATTTTTATCAGGGACCCAAACCGTTGCTTTTTCATTCCGGTTCGGTAAAAAAATTTATATGCCGGTTTTTGGTTCAGCTCGTATTTAAATCACTTTTAAGTTGCTCAGTGGAAAAGCATTATATTTTAAAAATAAAACACAATTTATATTTACTAATGTCACATGTTTACGATGATCAGGACCGGTTTTGTTCATCGAAAGCATTATCAAATGATAAATTTTGGATAACATTTATTAATTAAATCTGGCTTTCATCAGTGAAAAATTTTCTCGTTAATTGAAAAAATAAATATCGGTTTGGTTTCGGTTTTCGTTCCAGCAAAAATAACAGTTTTTTCCGGTTTTCAGTTCGGGTCCCTGGTTTTTATCAATCATACAAATATCTGCGTCTTTTTCAATTGCCGATTTTTCTCATTTGTAGATGTCAATGTCACAGAAACTTCAAAATTAGTGTGCCCCCTAAATCTGATAATTCGTATAAAAATAACAAAAAGGGTTATTTTTGTATTAATGGCCCCATCGAATAGGTATGTGTGATTTAAAATAATTTAAGAATAAAAAATTCAAATCCTGATTTATTTTGAAAAGGGTTCATTATTCATAATGATATTTAAGTTTTGTTGATGGTGAATAGGCTATATAACAATCGAGACTCTATATCAGGCGTGAATAAACTTTTCCTGTCGGAAGGCCGTACAGAAACATACATAAAAATGTATGTACACTATTTAGTAAATGAAGGAAAAGAATGACATTTATTAGATGTGTATAGAAGAAAAACTTCTGTACCTCCATTAGGAGGTCATATGCTTCACGTTGAGAGTGGACATGGTTTAAAAAAATGGATATAATAAATATTTAAAATGACAACTCAATTAATGAAAATTGTTAATTAACCAGGCTTTTAATGACTGAGTTGTCTCTGCTTTTTCTTGAAAATCATTTGAATATTTGGTTGCAACATAGTGGTCCACAAATTCAGTTGGTTCTCTAAACGGACATGTTGCCGAAGGCGTGGATAATCTACGGCATTTTCCCATATTTCAATTGAAATTTGGATTCAGTCAAAAGGCCACAGGTTCGTTACCTCTGGTCTAGAGTCCAGAGGTTTGAAAAGTATTGAACAATGAGCTGAGTCAATAACATTATTATCTTTTCTGTCAACATACTATTATTTATGTTCGATTTTTTTTATCAAGAAGTGTCTTTCACCGATTAAAATTAAGTCAAATTAGCAATATTTTATATTTTTATTGTCAGTACTAAATAAGAAATCGATTTTATTTTAATGGCGTGAATTATTTTAAAATATTAATTCGTAATAATATGCAGTTTAGGTTGCTTTTTGTTGGCATTTTATAATCCATTGTGTCAATCGCTATGAATAAAATTATTTATATTTAGTCATTTGCATCCGATTTTCATACTGCCATCTATGTTAAACTATGCAAACTGATTTAATACAGCTTACTAAAATATTTTCTTTCGACAGAGGGACAATTTCCATTTATAGAATATTTTTCTAATATCTATTGATACAAGTACTACTATTCACATTATACATGTAAATACAATAATATGTTAAGAAAAGAGAGAAATTTATCTACAGTAACAACATCCACATTCTGGATTCGCTGTTGACGAATACATTATGAAAAACAGGAAGTTTAACACAATGAGTTAAAGAAGCGGTTCTCAGGATTTTTCATAGTGAACCGGCATTAATCTAAATAAAGTTTCGCGACCCCAAGAGAACCAACATTAATGCTAATGTAATGCTTAACAAAGAGTAAAGGTATAACAATTATATAATTTCAGCAAGTACCTTTTTAAGAGCAGTTATTCGTTACTCGCAGAGGAAAGGATTTGTGCACCGTCAACAACTTTAGTTACGGTCCAAACCATGGTCGTTAATAATAATATGTCCTTTCGTCCATAATTTCATTGTATAAAATAAAACTCATTTTTTTAACGAGTGTACTGGCTTATTCTGTTTTCAATATTTGCAATGCTGTTGCTGTATTTTGTTTAAGAATTGATAAACCCAATTCCATACAAACAACGTGACATCAAATGAAAACTAAAACTATTAATGCTAGACGCTACAGACGACAACACTGTATTGTTCTTTCACGAGTAGTCAAAAGCTTTTAATACTTTAATTGACTACGAAATAATAGATCAATAGTTAATTTCACTGGTTCTTCCTGCAATTTTAAATCAGCATTAGTTATTTATGAGATATTCCGATACGCGTCACAACTTCAAGATTTAGCGACCCCAGATTTGGGAATCCCAGCGCTAAAGAGCCAAGTCATACAAGAATTGGTTCGAACCAAAACACTTTTGATAAAAAATGAGTTTAAAAATAAACTGCTTTTCTCGGCAATGGTGTTTTTCATTTTCACCCATATTTATTACCTGATAAAAACAATTAAAATTATTAAGGCAAATAATAATTGGAATTCCAGACACAAACTAACCTATTTGACAAGTTACAGAAATTATTTGCTTGAACTTTCCAACTATTCGTTTGAACCAAACCGAACGATTCGTTTTATGATTCAGTTCAAACAAATAATAAGCATCTCTTCGAATGCCCCAGTAAAAGTCACAAATATGTTGTTCCTATTTATATCCAAAATCCCAATAATATTTTATAAGAAATGCTTTTTTATGGTTTATACCAAATGAATTGTAACAATAATTATACCATATAAATGTACATTCTAAGTGGACAGGTATTATCTATATATATAAAAATGAATGTCTGTTTGTTGGTTTGTTGGTTTGTCCGTATTTTATAGGCTCCTAAACTACTCAACTGATCGCGACGAAACTTTCAGGAAGGACTTATTGTGATCATGCCGGGAAATATTATATAAAATAAATGTTTGTTTGTCCTTTACGCGTTCCTTTACCATTCATACGATTTCGATGAAACTTCGGTGAGTTGTTGTGCACACACCCGTGAAGGGTTCTGAAGAAAAAAAATTGAAAAAAGAATCAAATACGTGCATACAGCGACATCTAGGAAAAACTTTCTGATTTATTCGTGTACGCACCAGACGAAAAACAAAAATATTGTGTTATAACAAGTGTGATATTGAAACTCGGGTTCGGGTCGGGCCATACCTGAAGATGATGGGCTCGAACCGGGTAAGTCTATGAAATTTCAGCCTGTGCAGACCTCTAATCTAAAAGCAGTTCAATAAACAGAATTAAAACACAAACCCTTTCTTTCTTTGAGTGGCATTGCAACGTATGCCGGGTACTCACTAGTATTTATATAAATGAAAGACAATTTTTTGTACTAATTCCACAATTTTATCACATAATAATATATTTTTTTCAATCTTAATGGAAGTTTTAGTCTAAGGTGTATTCCACAATATCAAGGGGGTGGCGGTAGTTACAGATATATATGTCCCATATCCAACATGAAAGCAATAATTCTATTACAGATACTGAAACAGTGACTTAGATCAAACCAATTCTCGGATGATGAGGTTTCTTATTATTTGAATGTGAATATCCATATAATATATGTGTGTGCTTCATGACCCAATCAAATTCATGCCAAGTATTTTTTTAAAAGCAAAGAATTTATAATGTTGGGTGTTGTTAAGTGGTATTAAATTATTAAATATTATATAACTGTTTAGATTGTATTAAATGAGTAATAAAAAAACGTTCGACTTTTTTATGTTTTGATTTTGGATCATTTTGATAAAAAAAATACTCTACAATAGCGTTTCTCAAGTGGAGTTCCGCAAAGAAATTATTTTTTTTTAATATATACAATTCATAAATGAACACATTGTATTTCAGTTATATTTTTATAGTCTAGCAAGATATGATTTTCACAAAGAGATTGAAGAAGATGTATTTACCATGAATACGTAATGTGCGAGTTGGGGCAGTTGTGGCGATAGTTACAGTGATGGCGCCAAAATGACAATTATGCATTCAGAAATCCAGTGGTTTTAACAAGATAACGTTTTTGTCATAATTTTTATTTGCACCAGGATTTAATGGCATACACTAGCATCATAAATTGTGATTATCTAATCGATTAACAAACATTTCGCTGTTATTCACGATGTATTTATTTAGTTTATATATTTACGTTACAAAAATTAAAAGTTTATTTCTTTTGGATTTTGAAAAACGATTAAGGATAGTAAAAAAACGACATTGGAAATTGACAAATACCCCATTGACAGGCTGGTTTTACACTTTGGAAGAACAAACAATTCATGTCCACCATTATTATTTTATTGCATATCGTGCTGACATATTTACTCGCTTAGAGCTTAGAAGACGTAATGTGTATCACACTAAGGGAAAAGAGCTTACATTTTTATGTGATAAACGAAATTAAAGATTAAGAGTTCTGCATTGTTCTACACTATGTAAAAGGTGTCCGCGACTTAATATAATTGAGTAACGCTGATCTATAATTAACAATTACATGTTTAAATTTTGTATCACTACAACCTTCACTCAACAAGAAAATATCATTTTTATTATACTGAGCCAGAAACGATTTTGAAATAGTTAAATGGCATATTAAACGTTTCATAATATATAGAAAGAACTATTATATTAGGTTTTGGAGAAATAAAATGAGAGTTTTTATATTAGAAATATCTTAATAAAGTCAATTAACGTAAATTAACCGTTGAATATAAATCGAAAATATACGGAAAGTTATTATTGCACTAAAATGTAGCATTCATTATAGAATTTAAGTTTTATCTGCGAAACTTATTACCGATTACAGTAGCGAAGAATCAAATAATGTTAATAATGGGGATCATTCATAAATGATTTCATTAATACTCTGTCGCGCCCCCCACCCCCACGATTTATCATATTTCCTTTATCATTATAGTTAAGCTGAATAAAAATGGTTCTGTAACGCTCCTTCCACGTAGTTCATTAAATTCGACTTCGTCTCACATTTTTTTTTGGAATATCGTAAACCATAAAAACACACATAATATATATACATTGCCATTGAATATATTGATTTTACCAGAGGGTATACGCTATTTCTACGAATGTGGCAGCGGGTATACGATCTATACCTTTCACTAAAGCACTGCTTAGAAGTTTTATTACCATGTCCGCTTCCATTGTGGAGCATATGGAATCCTAATGTAGTATCTCAACAGAAGTTTTTCTACGAGAATTGCTTGTTACTCAGTTGCTCAAGCTCTCTTTTTCGAAGTGAGTATGAGTAGAAGGACAGGGCTTGGACACCAGTGGTTAGCTAATCGCCCTCGCTGAGCCCCGTTTTTAGGATCAGATGGGTGGGAGGGCATTATAGGCATCACAAAAATCCATGCCTACGAAAAAAAATCCACAAATCGATTGAAAAATCAATTCATGAAACTGTCCGTACAGGGAATTAACCCGAGATATCCGTGGAACCTAGAAGTTACCATTATGCCTAATGTAGATTATTGAAAAATAATTATTTAAATTCTATGAGAATATGTTATAAGATTAGTCAATGCATGGCTTGAAATACATCATAATTATATAATATATGTATATAAATGTATGTATGTATAGTATTTTCTTACCTTATATTTATTGTTATGTCTTACCATAAGCAACCGACTTTATTTTGTCAATGTCAGTGCCAAATCAATTAAAGCAGTTTAACCCTGTACTTATCTAGAGACAGCGATCAAGAATTCTCGAGCAACTACTAATAACATCGATTCCCTTCTCTCGAGAGTACATATTTTTAAATTTAGAGAATTTTGTCTCTTGAGATTCGTGGAAAAATCGACATATTCACTGCATATATAATGATACGAAAACTATTCCACGGATTGCTGTTATTTTATTAATATTTTAATGGCGAGTTTAAAACTATACGATTTGGAATCTGCGAAATTAGATACTTGTCTGCAATTATTTTAATTTTAGAGAGAGTCAAAGCCGTAGGTATAACAGTTTGCACAGCAATCAATGTAGGGGGGTAATTAAAAGTATTTTTTGAGAATATGTTACGATATAAGATATCCAAATGAGAAGGGGGAAGTTGGACCGGGCCTACAATGAGATACCAGTTGTTAGAAAAATATGTTCAATTTTAACCACAAGCGATTCCATTATAATTAGATAAAATATTTAGATTCACAAGAATTATAAGAATTTGTTGATAGATATTTCGGCTTCACGCCGTCGTAAGGTGTTCACTTAATTCCTACTTACCTACTGTTTATATTATAGTAGGGGTTCCCAACCAGTAGGGATTTACCTCCAAGAGGGGGATTTTAGAGTTCGAGCGCAGGAATCGCTGCCGTTTATTAAAGATTTTCAATATTATATATATATATATATATATATGTATATTTGGAAATCACCTTTTAAGTTAGAGTTAGATTAAATTGGAAAGGGGGGAATTATATTACGAACATTGGTGAAAGGGGGATTAGAGCAAAAAGGTTGGAACCCCTGTTATAGACAATATTTAAATGTGGAAACCACAGTTTTCGTCTCCTTGACTTTATTGTATATTTTAGCTGTCCATATTACTCGTTTCAAAATACATAATATACGTATTTCATCGGAGTTATTTTTGCTGCATCTGTAATTTTAAGGACTGGTTTTTGTAATTAAGGATAACATTATACATGCGGACTACTTCATTCTTCGTTCGATATATTCCGCAATAAACGAATTTTCAACAGAAATATAAGGATACAAGTCTTAGATTTGTTGTGACTCGCAAGTATTAATTCGGTTCTGCACTTAACATAACAGTAACTGACATTAAGAACATGTACATACGTTTCTGTCAAGCAGTGATGTGTTCGTATTTTTGTTTTGGGTACCATCAATTACTAGTGATTATTTATACTTGTAACCAATATAAGTTAATAGCATCGAACAAGTTAACTCCATAAACGGCAGTCAAGTCCGTTGAGTGATCGCAAGTGACGTTCGGCCGCGGCAAACGCAACGATGTCACTCAATGCTCTCCTCCTTCGCGAAATGTATGGAAACCGACTGCAACTTAACGGAGGTTCCCATTATTCCACAGCTACTGCCGGGCGGCCGGAGTACAGCGCGATTTGGTACAAGCGAGCCGCGATCTCTACAAGTCGACAGTCATACGTTAAACTTTCAACGAGGCGCGCGCTTTTTTCCAAAAGTCAATGTGCCGCACTCGAATATTATTCGCGATCTATTCAGTTATTCAATTTTAATACGTTTAATTAAATACATACTACTGTGAAGTTCTTAATTCAAAAATACAGTGTTTTATTTACACAAATGTACGATGGCGCTTATTTCATGGAAGATTTACAGTTTATGCCTTTTGATCGCAGCTAATGCTATTGCTGTAAGTATTTAAATATAACAATAATGTAGAGATTATTATAGCATATATTTATTACATGTCAATATCAAATACATTTATAGATAACAGTACTTACATCAATCGATTTGATATTATTTTTATCAAATTAAAATCGAGTTCAATATTATAAAAACAATTCTATAACTACTTACGGTGAACAACATAATGATAATAAACAGTTAAATATATTATGTATATTGCTGTGAATATTATTTTTAATTATGTCAGTATTAAAATCATTTATAGAATGTTTTTCCGTGGAAAAAAAGCATTTCCTGTAGTAAAAATAAATGCACCATCGAAAATAAGGACAAAAACCTACACGTAAAAAAACATTGATTTTATGCACTCTCAATATGGGTCGAATTGTATAAAAGTTGCATTTCGAAAATAAATGTCAAATAACAGCTTCTTTTGTTTTTTTCAACAGCTTATTTGAAAGAAAAATAAAAAGTACAATCGTAAAACCATACGTTATACATATTAAGTCTTATTCACACATGTTAAAACTAAAATCTATATCTCTTTCATAAACAATATTCTTTATGTGTACCAGCTAATTATTATTATATTTATTGTTTTGTAAAAATAAAACCAGATTTCTGTACAGATTGACGAAAATTGATAAGCATTACTCACGTTCTCTTATTTACATTTCCATCTTCCACCACTTCCATCCATAAAAGGCTTTCTGGTGGATTTTATTAAATTCAACATCTACCTAAGCCTTAAGTACGAAATTTAACAATTTTAACCAATAGATATAATTTGATTTCAATAAAGTAAATTAAATTTTGAATACAATCTTTGAATCCGCTCTCATTTTATTACGACATTGCTAGTAAAAACAAATAACTTTTAGTGGAATACAAACGAGAATGTTCCCAATTTAAAAAATAATTAGCATAGTCTATTCGGTTATTCTCTGATATTAAAAGTCGAACCGCTGTAGAACGTTTACGAACAATAATCCCATCCAAAATTAATATGGGAACTAATATAATAAGCTTGCAATACAGCGTCACATGCAGTTATGAAGAATTCTTGTAAATAAACGGTAAATATTTTTACGAGTTTTATTGATGGTATCTCGAGATTTTCACACAAGTTGAGTTCTCATAAAATATAATGTTAACCACATTTTATTTATCCATATTTATAGAAAATCCGTACGAACATTATAGTTTATAAATTATTATTTTAATTCTAGTATGGAATATTGAATTGTGAAAACATGTTCGATCAACTTCGTTAAATCATATAAACTTATATCTTTTCCCCTAACGCCTTTATGGTTCATGAAAATAATATTCACCCGTTTTATTTCATACATCATTTATTAAAGTTTCATGCTATTGATGTGAGAACGAAACTCGAAATAAATATTTGTTTTATATATTATTACGGTATATCGCGGGTATTGTACTGGTGGTCCCATCAACTATGAAATGGTAAACTGATATTAACAACTATGATGCAAAATTCAGTAATAAAACTAAAGAAAGTATTTATGTACCATTTTTTGACGGCGAGTTGCTATCTTCATGCATTTAAAGATCTCCTCGATCACCTCGTATGTTTTCGTGCTGACATCAAAAGTCCTTTCATTACCAGATTTGGCTTTTTCAAGAAATCGAGCTTTCATAAAAAATAATAGAGGTAGCTACCCAAGCAAAGAGATGCAAACATAATAAAATGTAGAACCATAAGTAGCGGTTAAAGGACAGTGTACAAATAAATAAATTACACCGCTGCACGCTGTTCGTCGAAAGCCAAAAATATATTATCAATTTCGGCGTTTGCCGAAGGATGAAATCATATTATTTCTCAAAAAGCAAAACTCGATTTCAAAGAATTTTCTATTATATGGGGGTTCTTTCATAGCTGGCTTACTTTCATCATAGGCCGAAAAGACTATTTGCGTGAGTAAATTGTTCTAAATCATAAATTTGTCATTACATTTTCAATTCAAAAAATAAGTAGGTTAACAAGGATCATTAGATATGATAGTAGATTCTTATTAAACACTTTTTTTCAGTTCCATTCTTCTGTTGTAGTGTAAAATTATAGCTTGGTAAATTGCATCTTAATTATGAAATAGTCGAATTTATATCGCTAGTAAAATTACTTTTAACATAGGATTACAAATATAAAACCAAAATATTTTTGGAAATAATTGTAAAAAAGACAGTTAATTTTGCTTAATGATTACAATACAACATACAATAAAAAATATCTGTAAACAATTTAATAATAAGTATTGCTAGATTTCGTTTTTCTTAGATGAAACTTTTTTTTTTCATACTATCTACCCATTATATACATTAAATATTCTTAATTGACACAATCACTGATGTTTTCTGCTATAATTATATAAATTAAATAATATGATAAAAAGTTACAGAATTGGAATTTCATGGTCATAATACAAAAAAAAACAGTATCGCCGCTAACGATTTGAGAATTAAATACTTTTATTTTGGTCCACTGAAACAAATTTACATCTGTCACGTAAATGGCGGAATTATTTATATCGCGTTAATCTTGATTTCAAAAAAAAAAATCCAAGAAAATAAACGGTGAATACTGCGGCGAATTATCTTTATGGGCAGTAATCGTTCATATTATCTACCATTATAATATTGTAAAACATTTTTTGAAGTTTAAAAAGACAAGAAAGATAATTGTATAAACCGTTAACTATAATACCATTTTAAAGGCACAACTAAAAATAGGATTGGAAAGGAATCTTTGAAAAATTCTTCATTTTACATTAATGTCGGCTGATTCTTTATTGTAAGTAAAATATCGAACGTATTGATAAATTTAAAAAAATGTTAGTTTTGTTATCCGTCACGTAATAATATAAACATATTTAATATATTAATTCAATAAGCAGAAATTTACTTATTTACTATAATGCATAGTTATTTTTGATATCACAATTCCAATTATATACGAATGGATAATTACACTTCTAGTTTATTTACTAAAGCGTTACCAAATCTTTTAAATGAACATTGTAGTTTCGTCCGATAACCATTTTTTATATTTCTATAAAAACCTTTTATAACTAAAATTGTCATATGCAGTATTTAGTGGATTATTATTAATATTCATAACTATACCTACTTCGAAAAAATATTACTCGAGATCAAAATCTCTTGAATCGATTGATATAGATATTTAATATTTTAAACGTAATGTTTTTGTCAGGTGGCAGCACAAGAATTTATCGGTAGGGCGATTCCCTTTATAAAATTTAAATTTAGAATCATGATTATTGTCTATAAATCAAATCTCAGGGCATGCTGGTTATTGTTCCTAAGCCCTTATTGTGGTCGAATAACCAATTTGCGGCCAGAGGAATTCATTTGATACCGCATTGGGACCGTTTGGGGTGCGTTTGGAGTAATTATTTATTTCTAATATCTACTCCCAATCTTTGGCCTGCTATTGGAGGGAAAATCAATCGATAAAGTTATTGAGATGGGGACGTTCTAAGTACCGCAAATAAAAGAAAGAGGGGGCTGCAGGGAACCGAACGAGGGTGTATTCCCTGCTTGAAGTGAACGTCGACAAAGTGCTCCAAGAAAGTCATTCAAAATGTACTTGCATAACTACCCGTGGCTTAATTTGGCCAAGTGACGTTTCGTTTTTATTTCATCGTCAACGTCATTCTACAAAATTTATCCATACTAATACATTATATTATTTATTTTTTGTTAATCGCGTGCAATTCTATATAATAATACAACACAACTTCTAAATGCACGTCTCCCACTGAGTGAATTGCACAGTCCCATTTCATTTTGAGAACAGTTTTACCCTGTATTTTCAAATTTAATATTTTAAATTCGGTCAACCTTAGATTAAATTAACGCCGTCTGTACGTCTTCATATAACGTCTTGTTTTTCCACCATTTCAAACAAGACTTAGTATAAAGCAGAATTTTTTGAAATAATGTAATACCATAAGTTGGGTATATGACGAAATTTTGAGTTCGATTTATAAAAATGATTATTAATATATAAATGTAAGGAATATAAAGCAAGCTATTAAGCATTACTTTTTATGAAAAAAAAAATATTAACTGTATAAAATTGATTGCTTTATAAATATCGCATATTTGTCTTGTTATAGGTATTCAGATTTTTGTCATTGTGATTAAAAAGCATATCACAGTAATTTAAAAAAAACAAAGTTTCTCAAAAAGTCTCTTCGAGCTTGGAATTTTAAAAAACCAACTGAGACTCATTTATTGTAAGGCAAAGAAATATCTGAAACAATATAAAACCACAATAATTTGTTTCTAATATGATAATACTTCATATTTTCTGTAGAGTACACGTCGTATAGTTTTGCACTCCGGCTCTAAGATTTAGGAGCACAGGATTCATAAACGGCTTTAGGATCCATTCTGATACGTACACGGGATTCATACACTGTACCGATACGCTATGTGTAGTATACACTTAGTGTATCAGTGTACATAGTAAAAAGTACAAATTTATTCGGCGTATACTCTATTTGAATAGATTTTCAGCTCGCCTATGTTATACTAACATACTTTTGGGTTGTTTGTCGGAAAACAATGAAAGTTTTTCCAGATATTTTCTTTTCACGACGATTTGTGAACGTAAACAATCTGTGTCTTAGTTTTTGTTTCAATAAGTAAATTTTAAAAGTGACACATTGTTCGGGGAAAAAAAGAAGTATGCCAGTCGAGAAAAAAACATACTGTTCACAAAAGTTACCGGCCACAGTGACCCGAATATCGTGTCTCCGCGACAATCATGGATTTAAACCATTTCATCTTGAGAAAATTTAAAAAATCACCGAAACCATTTATGCGTAACGCTGCATAATATTTTACCTGCAGTGACGTGCTCGTAAAATGGAATCATTAATAAGCCTATGAGCTTGTTTAATATAAGTTACATGTTAAACATTCAATAAACACTGGCATAATGTTAAACTTGTCTACTTTGATAATAGTTAGAATATTTCTTTAAAAACTTGAATAGCTCTATTTTTTAAATATTTATTGAATTATAAATAACGCATAATATTATACATACCCTAATATCTACTATAAATTTCACAATAATAACAAAATACCATAATAAAGTTTCGAATGGATTTTTTTAATATAATTAATGTGTTCCTTGGCTTAAAAGAAAGAGTGGAAAATTATTCATCATTTAAATTTAAAAAAACCGAAAACGGTCGTAACCTTGAAGAAATAGCAACAAATGACGACTTCACATACATAATATATAGGTATGTAGCACGAAATTCCCAATGTGATTTATATATAGACAAGATACCCACCGCACGTCTGTCACTGGTACTGTAATAACCCATGGTAAAACTGGACATTGGATAATTTTAACGGTTTCCAACACTTTGCTTGTACCTCGCAAGCACACTTGCTTGCACATTCCTGAGAGTCAATAATTATTGCCATAGCTGCATATTCAAGATCTGGTTCAATGTTATATTGGTTTATTAATAGGCAGTTATAACTGATCAAATGCATCACTGTAAAATGCACGTCCGATGTACAAACATTAAGTATAACATTAATTGAAAAAAAACATAACCACACATTGTACCGCTCAGTTTTAACGTAATGACATACTTGCCGATAAAGTTTTCCGAAGCTACGTTGAAAACGTTCTACTTAAGTTTTTACTACTTATATTTTGAACAACAAAATACGTTGCACGGTCAATTAAAACACCATTCAAACAGAAATATGTGATCAGATCCAAATTCGAATATCTATATTATTTCATCCAACGACGGTATTGCAATTAGTAGTGCAGCTGTGATTCATTGCGTTAATTGTTTGAATACATCTCAATCAACCGTTAAAAAAATATTAAAACATTTGGATAGATTAAAAACTAAAATCGAACAGAATTAATTAAAACAGGAATACAAAATAAACAAACACAAATGAATTTAACAAAAACATAATCCAATTACGACCCTGAATATGCCCAGCAAATTATTGTTGTCATAATCTTAAAAGTGGTGTATTTATTGCAGTATATTAATGTTAATAAATGATAATTATTAATGAGATGAATTTCCCGAAGTTGAGGAGTATACCTTTAAGATATGTCAGTGATCTTCGTGTGGAGTGTTTTAACTGTCTGGTTTATTTCGAAAATAGGATGATCCACATGATAATATTTTATTACATTCAATTTGATTTTAAAAATTTGAAGAAACACATTTTTCTATGAAAGATTTAAAAAAATCCACAACTACTTGAATGTATTTGAAATATCTATCATATTTTAAAAACTAGACTTTATCTCTCTGAACAAATTGAATTGACTTACAGTTATTGCCCGTAAATAAAAATTCAATACTTAATATATTTCTTCCAATTGTGCATTTATTCTGGCGCGACGTTGGTCAATGTAATGAAATTTAATGACCGGAGCCTTCTCCTTCTCATTGAGATTGTTATCAAAAAAATTATCTTAATCGAAAAAATACTGTCGATATCAAAACACACGTAATTCAAATTTGGATTATTGAGATTTTGTACACTTCCATGTATTTTGTCACTAACGACCAGGGTTTCGCCTTTCGGCATCTTCAGGCATTCGAGCACACGAATGGACTCGAACTGACAGACATTAAACAGTGTCTAACGTTTATATAGAAGATACAAATACAACACATATTATTTACGAGATAAAATATTATACGTCTGGGAGCCACACGGATACCTGAGTTAAAATTTCGAGAATCGCCTTAATCCTTATTTTGTAAACAACACATCAACAGAGTGGTGAATTTCCGCTTTCCAACTACTTTTAGAATTACCAGTGATTTTACAATTATAATATCATTGTGGGTTTCGACGGGATGCAATTCGACGAAAGGGTAAATATATTCAATCATTCCACATTTAGTGACATCTGTTAAGTGTTTCAACGTATAGGATACAATAACGGAGAATTAGGAAGGTTCAGCTGCTCGTTCAGAATTGGCAAGGAATTTAACTGGGCTCTATTGATTTCCAAAATTTCTTGATAAAATAATTTATGATCCCCCATGTTTTGATGCAACAGTTTAACCCCATCATCCGCATTAAACGTATGGTTCTCCATTAGCAAGTGATTTGCTTATGTCGAATTTCTTTTTTTAATCTAAAGGCAGCTAAATGTTCTGATACCCTTATATCTAATGTACGTGTGGTTTCACCCACATAGAAATGTTGGCAATCACTGCATTGTAATTTATAAATTCGTAATTCATTCGTAAACACGTAATTCATTATTTGTCATTTGAAGTAAGACGAAGCACGTGTTATACAACGAAATTTATAATATAATACAAAACAATAACAAAAACTTTTGATGTCTTACTTTGGTAAAATATTTTAACCGCAAAGCAAACGGCGAAACTAAAGAAAGAAAGAAATGTTTCGATTCTGACTTACTACTTTTTTAAATATATTTCGAGTATTTTTATTTAAATAATGTCTCTTATAATCGTGATATTATGCATTACATAGTTGTCATTGCCTCTTTTTGTCAGTCTTTTAAAATAAGTAGATAGTTTTGAGTGATATCAATTGTTATAGTCAATTTAATACCCTTCCTATTTTCAGGTGTGTAGCCGGTTGCATACAAGTTATATTTACTTAAGTTTTGCCTATACGGTTGGACTTAATATGGTATTTATTACCTTAGTTGAATCCCTCGTTGTTAGTTTTACAAAGCATAAAAGAAAATATTTAAAATGATCAACCTGCAAACTTTACAGTGTATTTTCTCCTTTCCGTACATGAATCTGCTGCGTTTATCAATATTAATCACCTGACCAACTATACTGAATAAACAATGACCAGTCAATGTATGCACATCTCGGAATACACCTGATAGCGAAATACGTGACTTTGTCTTTCAACCCAATCGTCGACGGGTATCTAGAATTTTCAAATGTACTGTTGACATTTAGGCATTAAATTTTAGTTATAACTCTATAGTATTGTGAAATATTTCTCTCAATAAATCATTTAACACCTTTAAATACTAAAAAAAACGATTTTTTTCAGAACGCATTAGTCTCCTGCCATCTCAACGCAACGATTATAATAATATAGTACCTACATTTGCTTCGACTGATTTCATATATTATATTCTAATTATTAACAAAACCTTCAATGTTATATAGTTATAATTGTCGTAAGATTTACGTTATATCGTATTTATAATAAGTGAAATGAATTGAATTGGTATGTATTTATATATAAATTACTACATACAGCGCATTCAGCCGAGAGTTGGTTCGTAAATAAAAAAATCATCAGACATTGATTAAAAAGTTAATACAATTAATTATATTCCTCTTATATTATTACTTTATGAAGATTTTACACCTTAAAAGTTTGTATAGAGCACTAGAATCATTACATTATTATTATATTCTTCAATTTATTTAAATGCCTACCGCGTTAAATTATTCCGTAAATAGATCGAACAGTATGCTATAGTCACGTGACAGCCACAAACAATGAATTAATTGCCCACTCACAGTGAGTTTCCTCTGTAACGGAAAACCATTTCTTAGTCTCGTACAATTAGCCATTTATTCTAAATCAGTAAGACACGGCGATTTCGACTCGGCATGATTTAATACTGTTTTTAACCGTGCGAAATGATCGAGAAATCGAAATAGAGATGGCACTGCTCGGGCACTTAGTACAACAATGCATTCGGTGAACTTTATTGTGTTTTTTTAGATCACGCTCATTCTCACCAATTTTTTTTGTAAATCTGAAATCTGCGGGGTCAGAAAATGCGATTAAAATAATTATTCATCTTATAAGATATGCTCTATTAATTTATATCGCATCGTTAGCAACTCACTGCTGGATTACAGCCTTTCCAAGCTTCTCGCTACGTTTATTTTGTTGTTTGAATAACAGCAGAAGCCATTAGAAGTCGAGTTATCTAAAGAACGAAGAAGGTTTATTGAATAAAACTAAAGTAAATAATTCAAAAAAACGTTTCTTGGCCTACTATATTTTTTTTACTCAATAAATTACACAAACAACAAGCATTCTTTAAAATATACTTTAATATAATGGTTATTAATCGTAGGCACAAAATAAAGTTTTCATCACACGTTACAGTGACATCAATTGCGACCAAAGGGTGATAAACTGAAATATACATATCTTATTTTCATGCGAAACATTATTGAAGAACCGTACGTGAATATCAATAGGGCCGGGAGTGGATCAAGAGTTTATGTTTGGCTTCTCTTGATCTTGAAGGAATTTTATGGCGTCGAAGGTACAATAATCGCAACTTCTTAGGTTCTGCATATCTTTATCTTTTTATTTGTATTTTCAACGAGAGGGATCATTAACGTACTTGCACCAACCAGTGCAGTTTGTCTCTTTCACTGGTGCTCTGATTATCAGTTCAGATTGCAATAAATTGCAAATCCACAATGCCACGCGTACTGGCTGTGTTTATAGTTTTCTCTTCTATAGCAGCAATTGCGTATTAAAAAGCCAACTTTGTAGTACCGGTCTGATTCAAATTATAAACTAGATATACAATTATATTAACTTTCAAAATATCCAGGACACGAGACTGTCTTCTACCCTCTTTACTCCTACCAGCTTTTCAATGCTGATATACGATGGTAGAAAGTCTACACAATTAATTCCAAATCTCGAACCTTATGAGACTTCACATAAGAAGCTCTTCGGTTCATTGAATACTCAGCATTATTAGTTTGTGATATCTTGACTTATTGTGTCTCGATATTTGAGAACATAAAGATTTTGAGAATTGGATCATTAATTTTCGGTTATTCGATATTTTGATAGATTTATATTGTACTGGTGTGGTATTTAGAAATCATCTGTTATTTTTAACCTTGTAGACTCTCAGCATCATTTATTTATGTACTTATAATGAAAAACTGCAACGGCTTATATTTGACAAGGCTTAGTTGTCAGCCAGTCACTTAAACTTTTTCAGAAATGATAAGGATAAAATGATCAGATTAAGGGAGGTGTATTTGTTAACTTATATAATATATTCATTACTTACGTTAAAAAATATTAATATATATTAATATACGTATTCAAATTTGAGAATTAGGCATTGCTCAATTTCAATTTAAAAAAAAACAAGTAATTCACTTGGAAAATAGATTTTATAAAGTAAAGCGAATCCAAAGAAAAATCTTGAGAACAGAGATTTTTGAAATTTTATGATAAATTATTAGCGAAAAAGGAGAACTAAAAATTTCCTGGATAATTCCTAGTCACAAACTGTAGTCCTGCGATTACCTGATTCATTTAAGTCAAATTTTCCACTTTTAATCATTAATATTAAAACTATATCACGTTTACTCCAGAAAGTTTAAATCATATCGATCACGTTTTGGTTGTAAAATAATAAAAACATTAGAATACACGTGTAACAGCTTAAATATCGATTTTTTGGTTTGCAAGTTGTTAATGCCTTTTATTTAGAGGATGCATATAATTTTTAAATTGCCTATTCGAGCACTTTATAGACGACTGATGCGCTTGTAATTAATTATAATGGAAAACTCACTTAAATTATTTAGAGCGCTCTATAATGCTATTCATTTACGTAGAAAGTTGGCTGTGACTAATCTATTTTCTTTAGATATAATTAGATAATTCCAGTCGAACACTCTTTATTCAAATAATCGAAATCGATGATGCTATTGGACGACATGTGAATAATGAAACAATCGTGCTTTTTTGTTTTATTTAGCACTTAAAATAAACGAAAGTGAAAACAAAAGCGTGCGTTGGATAAATTTAGAATTCCTTTTTTTTAAATAACGTCAATGAGAAGTTTTTTTATAAGTAACCAGACTACAATAGCTGATAAACAAAATAATTTGAATTAATTAACCGGAATAAAAAAAAGAAATAAAATAAAATACGGTTATTACTCAACTGCATTGGCTGGCCATTATAATAATAATTCTATTTATTTGATATCTGTTGAAACATTAAGTACTATCCTCTAATTCTTTCTTGCTTACACATGATTATATAAAACAAGTGTTTCTCAAACGGAAACGTTTCTTTTTTACGGAAGGCGATCAAGCAAATAACGTCTAGGTATAAAACTAGAAAATCATTTCATTTACAGTTGTCGACCAGAAACAATGAAAAGGTGAGTATCTTCTTATCCTTCTCGTCGATCCTGTAGTCTAGTATTCAATGCCCTTGGGTGTTGATCCCATTCATTTGTACTAGGTAATTTTTTTCATATTATTTTAATTTTTTTAAAAAACTACCTGGCTTTACAGCTGACAACCAATGCGCTAAATATTTTGAAAATTAGAAAATCATACGAGATAAACTCGATGAGAATTTTTAGAAGTCACTCATGTCCAAGATCACAAATTTAAATTGAAAAAATCTAAATTTGATATTGACCTTGCTGGAACCAGGACCCACCTGATCGCTTGGGCAAGCACTTACCACTAAACCACAGAGACCGATTTATGTATTAACGTTGAAAGGTATGGATGTCTATAATGTCTGCACTCCTTCCCACGCATCAGATCCTGAATACGGATCTCAGAGAGAGCAATGATTGGACTTCTAGTCCTTTCTTAGCCCCACCTTGTATTTAATACCCACCACAAAAAAGAGTGGTCAAGCGACAGAATAAAAGCCAGAGCCAGTAAAACAACTTTTGTTGAAATGCTTCATTAGCAGTCATATGTTCAACATTTTTGAGCGGAGACGGTTTAAAAATTATTCGACAGATGAACACATTAAAGTCTTATTTTTATTGATTATAAAATAATGTTAATTTTCAAATATTGAACTCAGTGGTGCACAGCCTATTTGAAAGAAGAGCCGGTTTATCTATTTTCGCATTTTTCACAGGCCGCAGAAGGTTAAAGTGTTGGAAAATAATCATATATATTATTATAGTAAACGAGATATGGATTTTATTATTATTAATTTATTCGTTACATAATTTTACTACTTATTACTTGTTATTTTGGGCAGAAACAAATGCCGTTTTGGGCTTCATGTGGCCCACAGACTGCGGTTTGTGCATCACCGGTTTAACTCAAACATAGTGTTGTTATAGAATTGTACTCTTACAAATGTCTCCAAATTAATTATTTTCAATAAAAATATATACTATAATAACTAATCATTCTAATAACTGGCCTACTGATAATTTTATTTTTCTAACCATGCCCTCTTCCAATGCGGAGCATTGTCACTCAACCTCTCTTATTCGAAAATAGTAGAATAGGACTGGTGGTCAGCTTATAGCTATCGCTACACTCTGATTTAAAACAAATTTAACATTAATTAACACTACTCTAATACGGCTCTACAGTTTGAGAGATGCTGTGAAACGATGCTCCAAAAGGGTGATTTGTGGTTTTGAATCAGGTTTAGTCGTTTCTTATATTGAAATAATTTCATTTATAAATGCTGCTATTTCCTATTGGGAAACATTTTTTGGTTAAGATAATCATGTTTATAAATTTAGTCGATTGAGTGTAAATCAATTTGAATCGTAATATCGTTGAATTACATAATAGTTTCCTGCTTTATAATATTGACCAACGCATATTATTTAACTTGTATCACAGACGCAGCGAATACTGAAAATATACACATTACTAAATGTTACTCGTATAGCATTGAATCTCATATCTACAAATGTTTCACCTAATTCTACAAAAAACGGATAGAAAAAAAGCCTATTAAAATATGCCTCACTTCTACGGGTCGAGTAAAACAAATAACTACATTCTATTTTCTTATAACGCGTGAAAATAGATTTAGCTAGGAAACTATCGATAGTTACCTAATTGCTCTCGCTACGGTTTTTGGAATTACATGGTTAGGAGGGCAATGTAAACACCACAAAAATCCATAAATCGATAAAAAAATAAATTTATGATATTGTCAGTACGAGAAATTCGAATCCGCAACTAACAACTTGGCTACAGGTGCGCTAATGTTTTCAATTAAAAAAAAGATATATATCATATTTATGACAGGTTATTTTAGTCATTCGGAAAACTGACTTTTCAGGCTTAACGTTTAGAATATTTCGTGTTCGATCCTGAACTCCAAATTTCAAAAAATACTGATTCAAGTGATGATTCAAGAATCATGTCTCACAAATGGATATAATATGTTTTATTCGCAGCTAACTCATACAGCTAAAGAATATAGCGCCCTCGATATTATTTATCGTGACTTAATTTTAAATCACAATCTTGCCAACAATGAGACTTACGCAGATTTTACAAAAGAACTCGGCTATCCGTTCATATTATAATCCGATGATTTTGTATGATTGGTTCAATGATACACCCGACGATCTTTTGAACCTTGTGATTCAAAGATCGTGATTTTTGTAGGGCAACTAATATCTTCAATATTACGATTCGTGTTTTCTCATCTTTCTTTCCTTTTTTAAATAGCGGTTAACAATTCAGAATACGGTGTATTTTTTACGTTTTTATTTGTCGCATCGTCATTTTTATGATCGAAAAATCTGTCACTAAGTGAAGAATCGACAGTTCACAATTTATTAACGTTATTATTACATTTGTCATAATATCAAACCAGATACATCTCAATAGCTCGATCTATATAATATGTACACCTCATGAAATCTTTAGACTTATAATATAATTTTATTCTTATGTATCCAAGGGAATGAAATAGTATTCATTTATTTGTTTACACAATTTTAATGAAATCTTATCTTGACTTTTAGTATATTTTTGTGTTGTATTATGAGTTTATTAAATATTTCTGTGAAAATTGAAGAAGTCGCTACAACTTACCGTTGTTAATAAGTTTAAAAAAATCATAGGTTGTATGAGAGATGGTCGCGTAGTCGACATTGCAATCAAACATTAGTTGAATACTTTAGGCCACCAAAAAGGCTACACGTTTTTAGTTTTCCAGATAATAGTTAATATAAATATATTCTTAAAATTCATCGCTTTATACATTCCATTGTTTTTTTCATATCAATTCTTTATAGAAAGGTTAATTATAAAAATAAAACACATTTTTTGGACTCATTTTCGTTTCATTTATCGTGAACATTTTCAAACTAGCTATGTGGTATAGCAGATATTATTATTAATAGTAAATTATATAGTTTCTTGTAAATATTGAAAAAATGTGCATTCTTTAGATTAAATTTTACTTATTATTTCTGAGCTGATATAAACATTTTTTTGACGAAAATTAAAAATATAAAATTCAAATAGTTGAAAAATACGCATTATTTAATTTTTTAACACATTATAGAGCAAAAAATTTTAAGCCTAGCTATCAAATATTTAGTTCAAGACATTAATAGATATCATTTATGGTTATTTATCTCGATATACTAACATGATAATCAAATGATAACTAAGAACGTTGAGCACCTAAATACTTATTTAATTGAACCGTCTCTAATATTTCACAAACTGTAATTTATTTACGTATTAATAAACCTACATATTTACTTACTCAATATTGTAAGAAGCAGATGGGATACGTGATTCAAACGGTATTCAAACTAGCGCTCGCTTCGAAATAAAATTACAAGTAAATTTATAATAGGTTTACGAGGAAGAAGAGACGTTAGAGATGTTTTTACAAATCGTTATCAGATATTGGTTTTAAAAGACATGTCATGCAGTAGAAATAGTATTAAAAAAATTGCAGGAATTATGTTTCATTCAATTTTTCAAATATACACCTATGTTTTACTTTTATGTACTTCGAAGATTTATTTTTATAATAAATTAGTTTAATGCAGTGGGTATACGCTTAATTAAAATTACTGTAAATTCGGTTCAAATTTTCGAAAGAGAACTTCGATGTAATTTCTTAAGAGACTTCTAATTTATTAAATTGTGTAGTTTTCAATTACTTTTATTTATGTATACAAATAACACACATTTTGTTTTACTAAATTAACAATTTTAGTAATAGTCAGGACCGATTTCACTTATTGCGACCATTTTCAACTGTTTATTACATAAAAAATGTTGAATTAGTATGAAAAACTTATGTTTTATTTTTATAAATATAATACTTTTAAACCAAAGATTAATAGTTGAACACCTCAAAATTAATTATTAATTTTTCATTAATTTTAAATGGAATATTTCACCAAAATAAATACTACTATTGTATATAACCAATTCTGATCACATTATAAAATTGTCGAATAAATACAACAAATTGCGTTATATTTGTACAGTAATAATATATAATGTAATTTTAAAACCAGATTTGACAGTAAATATCGCTAAAGTTATTCATATTGTCTATTGATATTAAAAAAATAATAAAAACAATTTATGTTGAATTCTTAAAGGCATCTTCAATAGTATGTAGTTAGTTGTGTAGTAACAAAGCAACCTTAAGTTACCATGGGGAGGGGGGGTTGGTAATACGAAGTAAGTTTAACGTAACTTTTTATGCTTATACGTGTAGTATGGAATGTGATCACGTATTGTGAATAGCGAACAGTATGCGATAATGAAGATTCATTATTAGACGCTGGAAGATGATTTACTTTTAATAGGTGCAACATAGTTCGTTTTCAGAGATAAAACTATAAAACAGTGCTCCGAAACCTTTTCTCACCCACGGCACACCAACATACTCATAAATATTTCACGGCACACAACAAGCCAAAATATGTAAATTTCATAAACAAAACCAAAAATTTATTAATTTGTTTTTATTTGACGAATTTGAAATAGTGGCTTATGTATTTTTTTAAATATATTTGTTTGGCCAAATCCAAAATAACCTTTCCGTTTTGTCACCACGACGCAAAAAATTCCGTCGCAGGCATAAAATTTTTATGTATAAATATAATTTCTTGAAAAATATGTACTATATTTTTACAATCCTGACAAATTTTATATTTAATATTAATATACCAACACGAAATTATTTATGTACAGTACATAAATATATTGTCCATAAAAACGAAAATAATTTAAACGGAGATTTTAACAACCGAGTGTTTTAATTTTTGTCTGATACATATAAAAATACTCGATTTTTTTCTCATTTTGGACGCACTGCGCAGCGGCACACCTGGGATCGTCTTGCGGCACACCGGTTGCGGACCACTGCTATAAAGCATGCACGTTACTCCGCTCATATTTTTCGAGTATTCTTCATATTCTACGTATATGGGTTACACGTCGAAACTAGTGGTAGTCCACGAATGAAATTAATCTGTCCAAAAATTAAAACAAAATGTGTAGTATTTCACATTAAAAAAAAATTCGATTAGGACCAGCCACTTCCAGCGAAATTCGCTCAACATTCTCTCCCTCTCTCTCTCTTGCACTCACACACACTCTCTTACCGCTGTGCGTTATAGATTAAAAAATGACATAATATTGATGATGTATTGGCCAATTGATGTGTCAAAAAATACTAAAATGAGTTAATGGTTGGATCTTATTTTAAAGACAGCGGAAAAGGTCTCGGCCTAATGATGTATATTAGAAAAATAAATTGCACATTTTTTTGAAGGGAAACATCATTTTACGTTGGTTTTAGGTTTAAAAATTCTGACCCCCCACTTGATCTAAGCCACTATTATATCGATACTCCCTACGTATAATCGTGTATCTGCAAACATGAGAAGTGCATTTCAAAGATTCATAACGCATTTTACGATATGTTTTCAATAAAAACAGTTTTTCTCTCTCCTAAACAATTTCAAATTTGACGGTTACACCAATTGCCCAAAACGCCGTCAATATTATATATTGTAAGTAAGACTAAAAAAAGGATAGAGACCGATCGTTTTAAGATATGAAAATAGTTTTACAGATTATAATAAAAACGAATTTTAAAGAAATGAAAGGAGTTTATTAAACAATGACAATGATTCTATATAACTGGACTTTTTCTTAATATTTAACTGACTCGTATCAACTTATTACATTTTAATTGTCAAAATATACTTTTGTATAAAGTCTTAATCTTAAATAATTTTTCTTGTGCAATAATGTTTTTTTTCATCAATTATAAATGAGTATCGTTTAGCGGGTACTCACCCGCTTGTATTGAAAATTATATAGTATATTTATAAATATAATATCTTAAACTACAAATGTGGAGTTTGAACGGAATCAATGAAAATTACTGATAAATTTACACGGTAATTTAACACAAAAAATTTCCCACTCTTATCCGTGTACCTATATAATAAATCATACTTTTAATTACCTGAAGATTATCGGATTGTATAGCTATAAATTAAAGCATTAAAAATATTGAAACAATGAAACGTATCCATAATAATCTTTTATTTGATTAAAATTTAAATTCTAAACATAAATAACTGAATCGTATTTAAAGTTACATGTAAACAGATTCGCAGGTAAAGTACTAGAAAAAGTCATAGTTGTTAAAAATTCTAATTTCCCGTATTGAATATTTTAGCCAATAGCGTTATTATACCATTCATTAAAATGTCACCAAACTGAAAGAATTTTAAACGTTATGTTAATATAATGCGAGCTTTGTCGGCGTAATGAAAAAATGTCAAAGAATTTGAAAAAATCACCTCAAAATGTTCATCAGAAGATCCATTTTACGGCACCTTAATGACTAATTTGATAATGCGCCGTGATTTCCCGAAATTTATGAGAAGTTTTTGCCACTTTAAGCTGATCTCGCCGCAATCTGGAAAAGTAATCAAACAAACATGGTAATAAAATAAAATACGTAATCGCCAAACGGCTATAGCGTCGGACGGGATTTAGAGGCATATTAATTGACTAGTATTTATCAGTTGAGACTCATTTAACTACCTCCATCCTGGACCGCTAAATACATAGTTAATTTAAACAATTTTCACGATCAGTGAATACCATCGTCAACACCTGTAATAAATCAACAACGTTGCGAGTTAGGTTTTACTTGCTGAGAAAAATAAATAATCTGGTTTTACAATGCACGCGCATATACATTCTGTTAATTTATTTTATTTCTTGAATTATCCAACATAATTTATGATTTATAGCAGTTCGAAGTAAGCAGTTTTATTTAAATCACCATAGTAATAACTGGAAAATATTTTTAAGAAAGCTCACATCAATAAATCAGAGATTGGATATCTTCATGATATTTTTAAGGTATATCATAAATGTCACATAGTTGGGCTTACCATACATTCTGTTTTTGCCTAAATTACCGCTGTTTAAATGTGTATCCCGAAATCTGTAACAGTTTTATGTTAATTCCTAGTTTTCCATTGCATATTGAAAACATCTTCTGTTAATTGACAAACTATTCCTTGACATTCACATATTGGTAATTGAATATGGAAAATCATTAATTGAACTTTTGAATAAAAATAGATTTAGCTTTTGAAACTTTTAAGGATCAAAATAGTTCGATGGAAAATCATAGTTATTGACTAGATTTCCCGTTTGATCGACATTTCCGCTGCTGTTCAACGGTAATTTAAGACGGCGAATAATATTTTATCTGAGGAAAATAAAATAATCAACGTATTATAAAATAATAAATTAAACGTGCTGCTCGTTTTTTGTTTTTAAAAACATTAATAACAATAAAACAGAAATAGAAATATAAGAGTAAATATAGAAATTTCACACCATTGACAAAATATCAATGGTTTTAAATTTTAATTTTCACGTTCTCGTATGTTTTGTCTTTAACGAACCCTCCTTTCGGCGCCTTCATGCATTCAAGTTTACGAATGAACTCGAACTGACAGTAAACAGTTTGTATCGTTTATATATAAAAATTAATTATCAAGAAAATTAGGTACATAACATTATTAGTATTACCTTAATATTTCTATTGTTACTTCAACATAAAATTCAAATTTTTTTTTGAAGCTCAATCACCCTCAGTCGATATATTAAATGAATGGTTTCAATGTAATGAATAAATATGATTATTTTGCTGCTTGTACTTTTGTATTAGTGATTTTGAGAAAACATTATTTATTTCATATATTATAGTAGTATTATGGAGTTTTTTGATACCTGTCCCAGCTTGGAACAAAACAAATGTAAATGGTAAGCCTAGTAAAATTACTATGCTATAATAAACGATTTTTTCACTTGAATTGTTTTAAAACTGTGTTTTATATTTATTTTATTTTAAATAAATTAATTTAGGAAACGATGAGTGGTAGAGCATTGAGAACTGATTTACAAACTATACATTTTTATCATTTTTCATTCAAACGGTAGCTTTATGTATCTTGATTTAATCAGATGAATCTTTGGCACACCATGAAATAATCTATTTATTTTTTAAACCTGTTTTCAATTGGATATAATAGTTTTTAAATCTATTTTTATTACTTTTTTAAATAGCACACCGAAATATTTGAACATTTAAAGGGGTTTTTTCATAACGATTATTACATACAAGGTATGAAAATTCCAGTCCATCTTAATGGAACGATTAACTGCCTTTTAACATTTCCTAAGCTATTTTAGAAACTTTTATAGCATCTCGCCTATTTTATTATTTTTTAATGACAAGTTTTTATTGATAGTTTGAACTCATTGAAACAATGTCTTTTTTGTGGGATGTAGGTACATTCTTATTTTTTTTTTAATTCTTCAAAAATTCAAATGATTAAAATATTACGTCGTTCGTTTACCGTGCAAAAAAGTATTAATGATATTTTCTAAGAAAACCTCTTACAAACAAAATTTAAAATAAAATTGAGAATGTTACACATCGTTGTTTAAACATTGTATTATTTTTTCTCTAAAATTTCCATAGTAATGTGTTTAAGAAGATTACGCTTTTCTCTATGGAATCTAAACTACTATCATTTTAGAAGGATACAATTTTTTATTAAAAATATGGTTGGCATAATAGCAAATAATTGCCAATGCGGCAAATATTTTAGAAATTTTGAATCAAAACTAGATAAGAATCATTTTTAGTCATCGAGATTCGAGATCAACTTGAGGAGAATAAATGTTGCAAACACCCATGTCCAAGATGTACACTTTTAATTGAAAAAATCTTAATTTTGATTTTGACATTCCAGGACTTAGACCCATATGATTTCTACGGTAGAGCACTTGTTACCAAGAAATCAACATCGTCTATTTTTCGTATACAAACACAACCAAATATGACGAATATTATTTTGTATATGCATTGTATATTTTTTTAAATTTATAACATAATCGCATAATACATTTATGAATGACGTAATGATATCCTCTATTTGAATACGAAATACTGAATATTTGAGGCATTTTCTTATCAGCCTCGCGGCACATGTATTCCTATTGAATTTCTCGGTCGGGTGTTCCCCTTCTGATATGACAAGGGCTTTATGATGGAATGCTTTCAATTCGGCAGGAGGAGATAGCAGGGCGGCTGGGCGGGTCCTGCGTAGGCGGAATGTGCCCAGGGATCGAGGGCGGGCGCTGTCACCAAGGGAAATGCGCTTGTCAACCGTACTATGCTAAGTACAATGACACGACATGCCTGCTGTGTAAGTAGAAGCCTCTCAAATACCGTCTTATTATTAGGCGGCAAAGAACAACAGAGTCTATGTCTACAATCCATCATAGTTTAATCTATTTTACGCCGATGGAGAATTGGCACTGAATATAAACACAACTTGCAATTGTTTTTCAGTACACTAAGGGATTGCAATACCGCACGAATGTCTCAATACCGACATTTCATATTAAATACCGGTATCAAAGATATCAATATCGGTATTATTATACATAATTAGATAAAAATAAAAATTATATAATTACTATAATTACCACCAATTCTAATCACAATACTGGACAAATAAATTAATACTGATATTTCAAACAATCTGTATCATCAGTATAAAAAACTGATCTTCATAAATAATGTAAATTTAATGTTTCTTTAAATATAAATATCACATTAAAAAGCTAATTCACCATTGCTGGAATCTGTAAATCTTGATGGATATTCTTTCATATAAGTCCGGCTGAATGAAAAGCCCTCTCAGATTGAAGCATTCTTAGCAGCCCAGTCAATAAATAAGTGTAACGTAATGTATTGTAATACGGCATTTGAATTTTTCAAAATCGTTATTTCGGTATTGAAAAAACATTCAAAATACCGGGTTCCCGGTTTCCGTAATACCGCTATTGCAATCTCTAAAGTGAATTATTACCTTTATGACTGTCGTTATAATATTGAATTTCCATTGTTGATATTGACTATAATGGTATTTTCCCACAATTTTGTGAGAGACTTCATTTATTACTTTCAAATTTTTGATGTGTATACTAAAATACTTTCTTGAAACCACCATTTATAAGTAAACTAATGGCAGACATTTAATGAGAAAAACCATCCCCGTTTGCATATCAGATGGCAATGCTTTCAAACCGGTCGATGGTTATTATATATTATGTAAAAAGATATTTTTTTTCTAACTATATTTATAGTACTTACTGAAATTATGCGAAGCCTGCGAAGCTGGCTTTCAGTTTCATGACTATTTATATTTTTAGAGCGGATATAGACTAAGTATTTAAGACTGTATATCCCTTTACAGCATTTATTCTAGGTAATAACCGTATGAATAAATATAATGTCGGCTGGACGTTTTCAAATAGTAAACTGTCAAAAAGATACTTTGAGAATACTGATTGTGGGTGCTAAGTAAATAAAGTGTTCAATTCTAATCAAGATTTGGTTTAATTTTTCCCAACTCTAGAGGACTTTCGAGAGCTAGAGCAGGCCTAGGCAAACTTTTTTGTATTATATGTATATATTTTTTTAACATAGTGAAATTCGTGTTCTTAAATAGGTTATTTTTATATTTGTCATGTGATTACAAAATAAACACATTTTTTGTACTGATTCCATAATTTTATTATTTGACCAGGATGGGTGTCGATCATCGCTAGGATTTTGAACTAATGTGAAAGATGTGTATTATGTTTATAAAGCCTATCCATCGAGAATTGACATTTCTCACCATACAAGTGACAGGTATTTGTTCTTAAAATCGAGTCCGTATACTGATGTTATATCTATACTTGATAACAATTATAATACACATTGAAATATAATAACGTATTCGTGAGCAGCTATAACTAAAACAATCTGTCTTCAATTTTTGTTATAAAGATTATAATATTACAGTATAAGCCTAGTTCATCATTCTCTCGATAGGTGTGCGTTTCATTTACTATCTTGATGCAATAATATGTCAACTGAAGCTAGTATCGGTATTATATTGGATAATAATGCGTTACAAAAAGATCGCGCAACGAAACCATAAATACCTGCAAGTACAATTAACCGTTACTTCTTTGCGTATATATTCTACGTATAGTGCGTGCCGCATTCTATCTATATGAGTTTTTTTGCCAGACAATAGCCATACTTAAACGATATCAATATTACATTAGGTATGCTATAGTGATAAATATTCGTAAAACACAGACGGAATATATCTCGCCAATACACTTCGGTTACAAACTATATGAAGTACGTTCGATTGAAAATGTTTTTATTTTTTTTATATTTTCGAAATTTGAAATAAACTAATATCGTCACGTTGAATGCTTTGCGGACTTTTAGTTTATTTAAATATTACCGCGATAGCCATGCTTAGTGGTTGGTTTAGGGCGGTGTTTTCTAACCTTTTTGAGCCATGCGCCATATTAGCTTTAGAGTTTTGGTTTTGCGATCCAAGATAATATGAATTAAACCAAAATTAAAATAATTTTAATAAAACGCTTTGGATAAGTTAATTAAATCTAGTATGGACCACGTTTGATACTGCAGGTAAACTATATTGGTATACGCGACTTTTGACATCTAAATCTTTAAGTTGTTTAAAGAAAATGTGGCGGGGAGTATGTCATTATGTCAAGAATATTGTTTTGCTGAGAATATTTTCCGACCCATTAAATATGTTAATTGGCGTAATTGTGGGTCGCGAACCATATGTTAAGAACCACTAGTTTAAGATAAAATAACGTTGATCCTACAGTTGCATCCAATTCAAATAACATTGAAGACTAGAAATATCGACCAATCCAACCATGCCCGCTTTCCAATTTGGAGCACATAGACGCCTAATGAAACATCTCAACTGAAGCTGTGTTACGAGAACTGGTTGTTATTCAATCGCTCAATCTTTCCTTTTTGGTAGATAGTAAAGATGCAAGAATGAGGCTAGGAAACGACTAGTAGTTTGATAATTCCCAACCAATTACTAAGTTTCTCATTATCCACTGATTTAACAGGAAGCTGTCTGGTCCGTTCCATTATCTCCGGATTCCTCAAGTTAAATCACTTTAAAGATTCACTTTTTTCACAACATCTTCTGAATATTAAAGTATCTATTCCCGATGTTAAATATACGATTACTTTGTCAAGGACCATGTATGGAATCATTGATAGATTTTTTATAAGGAGTATTATCCTAATAAAAAAACCCGTTATAATAATATAAAATCAATTAAACAAACAATAAATAGTATTAATAATGTGCGCATTTTTTCTCTAAGTCAATCAAGTAACATACGTTTTTGTAGATCCAACCATTTTATAATATTAATCATCACTTTATTTCGACAGCAATGTAACCAAATTAAAAAAAACATGCAGCCGAAAATGGAAAAACGGGTTTTAAAAATCCTTCTTTTTACAAGCTAATAAGCAACGTATACACTATCAATAAATAGTACATATTTATTTTGAATCATAAGCATACAACGATACCAAAGCTGGGCTTAGCACCATTTTCAATCCCACATGATTCACTATGTCCATAGCTTAATTGATGCGATTTAATAAACTGTCACTCGAATTGTGTTGAATTTAATTTAAAGAGATTATCTTTCTAAAATTAAAAGCACAATTTATTGCACTGATTCCACAATCATACGATCAGGACTTCGACTTCACTAAGCAAATATTCAAAAATTGTGAAATAACTACTAAGGTAAACTTACCAGTAGTTGACCGCTTAAGAGAAAAATTCAACAAAAATAACGATTAATACTTAGCATTAGTCCTAATGATGACAAAGAAAGTGCATTCATAGTGGATCAAAAGTATTAATTAATACGATAAGACAAACATTAGGAAGGGTCTGATACAAAAAAATGTGTTTAATGTCATCTAAAAAAATGAAAGTTCCAGTAGCTGACCACTATTTTTTCAGTAATTGACCATGTCTAAATAGAGGGTTTCGTGGCAACCTTTCATCAGAGCTTCCTGTAAGACCACTCTTGTTTTAATCAACTAGCATATGCTTACATACACTGAAATCCTTAACACTTCTCTTACGAAATTCAAAATAAAATACTTGCTGCAGTTTAATAAGGTGTTGTTTTCAAATGACCGCTATGAAACCCCAATGATATATATGGTGATGTGTTAGTTCTTCAATCTGACAAAAGACGTTTTCACTTGTCCAAACTCTATAATTTAGAGCAATCCCGCCACTACGTTTCTTATTTTGGGCACTTTTATTAAAAAAAGGTCCAATACTGGTACATGGTCAACTAACAGTTCACTTACCTTATTATATATTATTTTGTTATCAAAACGAATATTTTTTATTTCAAATATCATCGTTTTCATTGCAAAATTATATATATACAAAGTCGAAATTTTTCGGGAGAGTATTAGAACAGTTTACTTTATAGAATTAAAACAATAATAAAAAAACATGTAATTAATATAAAATATATTTAAGTATACTATGTACGTGTTTCTTTACATTATTTTAATTCGATAAAAAATTTTAAACTGTTTTTAACTTCTCCAGAAAAATTTTGATTTTGCAGATATATAATTTTACAATGGAATGAGGACAATAAATCTATAGGAGGCTCAGAAGTCCTTTGTTTTTTATGTTGTATGATTAATTCTGTTGTGAAAACAATAAAGAAAAAAACTTATTTTAGAATTATGTTCATAAATTTATTATATGGCAATAAAGAAATTAAGATAGTAAAATATAAATATAAATATGTCGTTAGTAAAATTATTTTTGTGATGACATTTAGTGGCGGTATATTAGAAGAAAAATTATTACTAGCGTGGTATGAAAGTATAAGGTTTTACTTCGTAATTATACAAGAGAATAAATGTACACTGTTAGTAGTTAAGCTCAAATTATTATTAAAGTCAGAAGCCATTTTAATATATAGCTTCTTTAGCACATAATGGCAATAAAACGGATTTATAAGCCATGTTATACCTGATGGAATGCTAGCAAACGGGAAGTACAAAACGCTTTACGTTTGATCTGTTTTAAATCGTGCATTGAATTTATTTTTGCATATGGTTGTCCAGCCCTGTCTGAATTCATCACATTGACCCCCGACCGCTGTCCGCTAACTGACAAACTTGTTCCGTTCTGATCGGACATGTCTGTTCGTCCCCGTCTACGCTACATTCTGATTTAATTATTATATTACAATTTACGAAATGTGCACGCCAACTTCTTAAATCAAATCTTAAGTGTCGTAATAAGTTGTGCACACAATGACTGCTATATTTATATCGTCGTCAGACAGAAAAAAGTCACGAAGCGTAAAATAGTAAAATTATAAAATGGACAGTGTGTACATTTGTTATCAATCTAAAAAGAACCCTTATATTACATTTACATTTCTGATTTAGTTTTTTGACATTTTTTGTCGGTATATGTTTGTTATATTTCAAGATTTTTCCAGGGAACTATTGTGTTTCTAAGTCTTCAAATAGTTCTTTAATTGATTATCGTAAAAAATGCAGTTGGTCACTTTCTTTTGTAAAAGGATGATTAATACAATATTTAAAAAAAGAACAGTGAAATAAACTCGATGAGAATTTTTTAATTTTAAGTCATTCGTTATAAACTCAAGGAGAAAAGACATTACAATCACACATGTCCAAGATCTTAAATGACAAATTGGGACATTCTAAATTTTATATTGACCTTGCCGGAGCTTGAATCCAGACCCGTTTGATCGTCAAGTGAAAGCTCTTATCACTAAACCACAGATATCGTTTTAATTCAGATGATGAGGTGTAGGTTTAGCATTTAAAGTTTATACTAATACGGCATATTTAAAAGCTTACTCGAGTTGAAATAAAATTTGAAGACATACTTTCGATAATCATTTTTGTAAATTAAATACGTGTGTTGAATATTTAAATTAAAATATACTTTATCTGCACGCATAATAATCATACATGTAACGTTATATCATTATTGATTCTGAAAATAAAACAATACTATAAGAATCTACATATTAAGTTATGGTCAAAATAATTATTAAATGAATTTAATAAGGAATTAATATTTGTATCAATCGTTATGAAAAATCACATGCGATCACCTTCTATAGATTGTGCTTTATTATATGCATTTATTATTATGTCCCGTAAATACATCAAGCCAGTATTACATACGGCTAAGACGTGATGTGCAACAAGTGCATCGCTGACCGCGTGCACTTTCAGTGAATGCAGGCCAAAATAACACACTGCCAAGGAGCAAATTTAATATCAACCAAAAGAGAAACTTGTTCCAATAAAACTTTTGCTCTTTTCATTTACCGCTTGAAAAATAATGTTATCGAAATTAAAATTAATAATAATTAAAATGCTTAAATAAATTTGTACATATTTTCGTCTAAAAACAAAGCATTCGTTTATATCAGTGCTGCTTCGCTAAATTACTGATTAACCGACTTCAACTCTGATTTTACCAATTTAAAAAGTTATCCAAGCTAAACAAATTTTTTTAATCCTATATCACGTACTTAATTGAACAGCTGTAATTTCATCAACCACTGAAAGGAATAAGCTTATGAAATATCGCATTATAGTTTATTGATTCACATGTTATTTTTTTACTACCGTTTATCGAGAAATTAAAATTAATTTTTTGACCACTCAGACTTCAGACTCTGCAACCCTGATTTAAATACATTATGTAGATACTGTAATATTAACAAATAATTATTTAGTGATTAATAAAGATATACATATATAGAGATTAAAAATATTTTATTACGGTTAAAAAATTAGCTTAGATCGCATTTTTAAATACGTAAGATTTACCGTTATAGATATAGAAAGATAAAATAACACATATACTAAAATCTGTATTATGACTTGTATTGCCTTGAGATTTTTAACGGACTGTTTTAAATAACCCAGTCTAATTTACAAGCATCGGTGTGTATTATGCTTTTGGCCATTCTTCGTTGTAAAATGAAGTAAACATTTTGTACCTAATTACAGTTGAAAATATTCAGTTATGATAAAAGAACAATACTAATTACGATGAAAATATTTTCAAAGATGCTACATATTAAAAAACACCGGTCATAAAGAGTGGGATCAAGTTTAATATAATAAAATATTTTATATATACATAGTTTGTGCGATCTATTTTTAGACTATATTTTCGTTTAAAGATATAACAAACAACACGAAGGAATATTTTGAGCTTGAATATATCACATATCTGCTGTGATTTCATTCTGAGATTTTACTGATTGCTTTAGATAACAATTATAAGACATTCGTCGTTCATGGAAAACCGAATCTAAACGACTTTATAATGAACGAGCGTTTCTGGTTTACTTATATGGAAATATTAGAATCGTTTATATTAGAATATTATAAACTTTTTCAATAACATGCAAAGTGAGAAAACAAACGTCTTTCGGAAAATCTAATTTGAATTGAACCACATCTCAATTGTTTTCGTTTCGCAATAATACGAATCAATGAAGTATTCAACGTATTCGCGTTCAAATTCTCATGTCTTTGAGCAATCGATATGTTCGTAAAAAAATCTTGGTTGATCAAAATTGGTTAAAATATGCCATTCAATGGTAGCTAACATATCTATTAGCTTACCTATGATTATGATTTTTGTATTGTGTAAAAAATCGATATAAATTGAATTATTTATAAAAGATATATTAATTTCCGATTGTGTTGTTTTTTCCAGCTTCTCTACTCGGCTACGACTGCTTTGTAGAAGAACAGTGCTCACTAAAAGTTGCCCACAGCGGTTGCCTGGACGGAGTCTGCAGATGCCGAGAGGGATATCTGCAGTTTCGAAAGCACACATGTTTGGGACGTACGTACAGTAAATACTTTATAAATTGTATAGTCTTGAACTTGTTTTTTTGATATTGTTATCAATAATTTAATCGTAAGACTTTCCCCTTCCATGTAAGATATGGTTATAATAAGCGATTGCAAACTCCGCGAAAAAAATGCGATGTCAATTTTGAAACTACTCCAATACGTCAAAATATTTAAAAAATCAAACAACCCATAGAGACCGCCAAGGGGCTACTCGATACCATCTAGGTAAGACAGGACAGACACAATATACCATACACTCAAACTCAAATACAAATTAATGTTAAATTGACTATAGATAACTTAACGGGACCGATTTGGACTGCATGGTTATTACCGTGGAATCTTATTATTTTATTAAATATTGCATGTATTCCCAGTCAGTACTTTAGGTAAGTAATAATATAATAATGCGTATTTACCTTCACGCACCACCATATTTCTTGTATGTAATAATAAGAGATATTCATTTGATTGCCTGTTATACAATCTATAATTAAAAAGTAGATTATAGGTATGTAGTTTAGTTACAGACAATAATGTGAAATATTAAAATGTGAGGTGCGTGCCTCGGAATTTTTGTGGCCTCCATTGAAAATGAGCATAAAACATTTTTCAAAAAATGCAATCTTATTAGAATTAAAGATATATCAGAAGATGTTGAAAAAGTCAAAGCTTGTGAGAGCCATGAATAGTGGAACTATTAGCAAATGGGGGCCATTCTGCCCCCTTCTGTAGATAAATTCCTAATACACTCCTGGTAAAACGATATTACCGAAGTTAAAGAAAATTACTATGCCGCCATTCGCTTCAATTACCAAAAAGCGCCGGTGTTAAAAAAAACTCCATAAAAGTGCTCCTAGAGACGATTGAGTCATAACATTTTTTACGATTCTCCGCTAAATCTGGAGGACCGTAAAGTTAATTGCATCTGCTTATGCTACTAAGGTATTACGGAGAGGTGCAATTATAACGAGTATTCTTCTGTTTGCCGACCCGTTGTCAGGCTGCGCTCTATGCGTCCAATGACACTCATGTCACGACTGTTTTCTTAATCAGGCCCTGTCAACTAGCAACAAATTTATAACGAATTAGTCTTAAGAACATATTTTATTACATTTTTTATAACATTATTTTTGTAACATTAAATCAATCGAATGTATTAGATGCTTTCATTGCAAAGGAAAATATTATAAATCTCTTACTTAATTGCTATTGTATTTATAGAATGACTAGTGAGTATCCGGCATGTGCTGCAATGTCACTCAAAGAAAGAAAGTATTTATGTTTTAATTCTGTTTACTGAAGTCCTTTTGGTCACACAATATTTTTTGTTTTCTGTCTGGTGCGTACACGAATAAATCAGAAGGTTTTCCGAGATGTCGCTATCTGTATAAATTTGATTCTTTATTTTAGATTTTAGATACATCTGGATTGTGCGATTGATTTTTATATATATAATAAGACCTACTGTAAGTTAAAAATTAAAAAGTTGAGAGTCGGGTTTCGGGCCGGACCTGATTGTACTATGTCTATATCCATCGCGCAAGTGCAAGCAATAACTTGACAAAGTTTTATCGGAATCGTATGAACGGTATGGAAATGCATAAGATACGAACAAAACCACATTGATTTTTATATTTTAGATAATGTTTTTGAAGCAATTGAAAAAGACGTGAGTAAACAATGATTTTTTGATGGCATTTCAGCGAATCACTAATGTTTTATATTTTAAAAATGAAACACAATTTGTTTTGTACTACTTCCACATGTTTATAATGTTCAGAGCTGGTTTCGCTCATTGGAGCATTATCAACTAATCTGCACCATATGTTTTGAAATGCGAAAACCGCAGGAAAAATTAACAAATACGTCACAACCGTGTTGGTTTTATATGAAATATGCAATTGCGAAAATCAACATCTGATAATTTATCTGGTGTCAACCTTTTCATATCACTAAGCTCTGAGACCTAATCTAGTCTATTCTGATATACGACATACAGCAAGGGTCTTTAGTGTATACATTGCAACACATATTAAATTATAGATACCAAGGGATTGGGCTACACAATATATTTTTGTAGTTGATGCTCCCCGTTTCAGTCACAGTAATTTACTGGTACATTCAAACCATTTTCTTCTGCATTAGTAATTTTGGGCAGATGAAAAACACATATAACGTAATAGATGATTTAGATTATTATCAATCACATGACAGAATTTTGTAGAAATATAATTCATTAAAATATCTAAACATAGCAGACACCACAACTGTATTTACGCATGGAATAAAAAAAATGGGTTGTCTATGGGATCATCTATGACCTCGTGACTACGTTTCAAATCACCTGAGTAATTATGAGAATAAACTATTCTACGAAAACTGTAGGAAGAATACAAAGCTTCTTTCTGAATAGAGAGTCGTGAGAGTTTTCTTCTGGTTAGCGCTTGCATGTCACGAGAATACAGATCAATCTTTGGAATATGTAATTTATTGCCTTATTACTATTTATCCCTTTATGAGCGGGAATAGCTTTAAGACATTTCTCTTCGACGATCGATATAATTATACCTTTATAAGCTAAGTCTTAATTGAAAGATATTTCACATAAATTGTCGACAAAGAAGAATAAAAATTTTATCCAATGTACTTTAATGAAAGTATTTTTTATAAGTTGTTCTTTTTTTGGCAACCCTTATTTGGTTAACTATAATATACATGAAATGATTTTTATTATCGAAATGAAAATTTATTTCTATTTACTTGTATCCCGACCCAATCTATCAATTACATTTTGTTAACGGTATGATAATTTAAGATTTCAATGAGGTACATGTCTTGTCCATGGTCGAGTGGTCAATGTCGTTGGCTTCGATTGCGGTGCGCACGGGATGGAAGACTGAAAGCAGAGCACTGGTATACATAATCAATAATCCACTCATGAACCATTTTCCGAATCCGCAAGTCTATCTTATAACATTTCTTCTATGAAAGAAAAGCCACTAATTGTAATATTATATGACCCTATTGTGGACAAGTCGTATCAGATGGATGGTTACATTACCAAGATAATCTTTTTCTACCTGTATATCAGCTTTCTTCTATTTTTATTGTATTATGAATTGGAGTAGCTGGTATTTCTAATTGAGGAAACTGTAAACGAAATATGAAACATTCCTCCATATGATGACCGTGATAGGTAATCTTGGCTTATTTGGTCATCTTAACACCTTCCTGATGATGCTCAATTTAGATAATTTTGCTGGTATTTGAATCCAGAAGTGTAAATCTCGCTTATATAAGTAGGTATTGCAGACATACCGAACTGAATGATTTTCATTACAGTTTATAAATGTAATATTACAAAATTCGAATTTAATAAATTCTTCACAACGAGCACATATACTTTAATATGCGTCACTAGTGTAAATCGTCATTTTTTTCGTTGGTAATTTTTATGAACGCAAATAAACCAAGTTCATCAACCCTATTGAAAGAATTAACTTATTCTGTTCAAGAATCTGTCAGTTTTTATTCAGTACTTATTATAATGACTGGATCAAAATTATACATAGTAATCGTCAAGTCTATTTTGACACAATACTAGTAAATTTGACGAGGCAAAGCATTTTTTCACTCGACAACAATTATTATGCAGAACAAAAGATTTCACGGTTCGAAAATTACGTTTGTATCTTGTTTTTTTATTAAAGTTATCAGTATATTAATAATCTTCCGCACGCCCACAAAAGTAATAATATATAATGATATCTATATTTCTAGGCCAAAAGAGTATTTGCTTTCCACTTTTAAAGTTTGTATATGTCTCATATATATTATATCACCCACTAACAATATGCAGTGTTAGTATGAAATCAATATTGTTTTTCAAGAACAGTAATTGAGAATTGACATACTTTTAAAAATCACAGAAAGTTTAACAAAATAAGGAATGATCACAGATGTGAATTACATAAATAAGAGTTATTCATAAAATGGAACTTTTTTTTTTAAAACTATAATACTATGTCTTAGGTACTTCTTAATTATTTAATTTGTTGACGAAGTCGTAATAAGATATGAAAACAATATATCGGCCCTTCCTCTTCACAAATTATTTTTTGTGAAGGAGGGATAAAAAGTTAATATTTTTAAAATTTGTGAATAACGTACAATTAAATTTGTGTTACTAGTTGCCTACTAAACGTCGATTAAAACAAATAAATACCCGGCGATCTATGAATGCACATTCACGGAAAACAAATTTAGCATCGAATTTCATCAAAATAAATTTTAGTAATACTGTCGCTAACGCGGTATTGCATGCAAACTGACGATATGTCCATTGTATCATTTTTTCAATGAAACCGCTCACCGACAATGACAAATACATACATTACATAATTCGATAGTGTTTTGGCCAGTTGATGTAACCCTCAAAAAAATGAGTTAATGAGCTCATTTTAAAGACGACACAGCAGGTGTCGGCCAAACGGTGTAAATAAAAAAAAATAAATTGACCACTTTTTGGAAGGGAAACATCATTTTACATTGTTTTTAGGTTTAAAAACTCTGACCCCCCCACTTGATGTAAGCCACTATTATATCGACACTCCCTACGTATAGTCCCCTATCTGCAAACATGAGAATTTACAGGAGTGCATTTCAAAGATTTATAACGTAACTCACCAAATAATGTTTTCGATAAAAACAGTTTTTACTCTCTACTGAACAATTTCAATTTTGAGGGTTAAATCAATTGGCCAAAACACCGTCGATATAATGTATATGTATCTTAAATTATTTAACAGTATTTGTCTGAACTCATTCATGTCCACAAGGAATATCGTTAAATCTTAAAAGTCTTAAAGCTAGATTCGTATGCCGTAGCTTACTTTTTCTATTGGTAATTAATTCGCTTTGCAATATTCTTTTAGTCTTTATTTTGAGTTACAGTTTCTAATATCTCTTCCAGATGAGAAATCTTTTTTACCCGCGATGATACATTAAATACTCAATATTTTGAAATATATTTACAATAATACGGGTTGACAGACACGAGATGGTATCAATATAAAATACATATGCCAACGTATTGACGGCAACACAGTTCTGTCACGATACAAGTTTAATTCGCGAGTTTTATTTAAATCGGCTTTGCTCTTCGTTCTACCTCGCGCCCTACCATTTGTAAATAATTCGTTGTATTCCTACATGCGACATATCACGCCTCAAGAACTATATCCGGCTTCTGGTTTCCTTGTAACATTATTATTATTTATTTAATTCCCGCCATTATTCGCCCCGGTTTTGCCGCCTCGACTTGCAGAAATAGAGAGATGTTTTGCGACTACCACGCATTCTTCCTACGTTCAATTATTTTCTTGGTATGGAACTCCTTTCTGCAGTGGCATCTTAGGATTTTGTGTCAAGAGTTCAGTAAAAAAAAACATGAGGGAATCCAATGGAGTGCCTTGTCATGCTTGTAATATTTTTTCATATCCAAATAGACCACTACATATGCATACCAGTGGTACATACATCATTCTTTATTTTGTTGGTATGGGTAATTCATCAAATCATTCATCGCAATCTCATAATACAGGTAGTTCTTGAATTATGACGGTTCCACTTACGACCGAAAATTTTAAAACGTTTTTTTTATTGCAACACGGAGCACCATTGTCAGGTTGATGCATACGGGAAGAAAGATTTCAAATTTGGATATTTACTTATATAATAATTTAAGAATAATTTAAGATATCGACTGGAGGTGTTTAATGGAATTTCAATATCAAATTTGAATTGTTGAAATTTTGTACATTTCCACGACCTGGGTTTTGCCTTTCGGCATCTTCAGACATTCGAGCACACGAATAAGCTCGAACTGACTTGTGAGTACCATTTTTGGTTGCAGCTTCTTAATTCCTACAAATGAAAGTGACGCCGCTAAAACTGACCTGAAACGAACAATATTCAATTTTAATATTTTGTATGGAATTCGACTTACGACCAAAGTTCAAGAACGTATCTCGGTCGTAAGTCGAGGACAATCTGTATTATGTTGTAATTTTTTTTTTCAATTCGAATTGTTATTATATATTTATTCATTCAATTTACTTGATAGAACTCCATTGTGATGAGGTAAAAAAAACAAAAAAGTAAAAAGTTTCACTAGAAATATATAATATAGTTGCTAGCGATTCCAGCAGCACGTCATCGGCTGAACATTAAATTTGTGGAGAAAATAGGCAATTTAAGCGACTGGTTTTTAATTACGGTTTTTTTAGCACATCAAATTTTCAAGAATATTTTTGTGATATTTTATTTTTCATTTTTTTGTTTGGCATAGTTTAAGATTATTATCGTAAAATTTTCCAATTTTCTCTCAAACTGAAAGAAACACTTTAAACTAACTATCAAAAAGAAATATTTTAAAAGATGATTTCATGTAAATTAAATATTATGGATAAGAATGCTGAAATTCCTTAAACTTTTTCCCGGTAGTATTATATGAACACGCCACTGAACTTAAAATGATGACCACATTGCCATAATTAGAATATTTGTATAAATATAATAATTCAAAATTACTTCATTCGTACGGTATAACCTCTTGACTTAAATAAATATTTATGGTTATTGCCATCATAACTGTTCAAACCATCTTTCCTACAGTTGTGTCATTATAGATTGAGGGGCACTGTAAAAATGACGCTGTAAATGTTTTCATACATTTATTGCAATAAAGATAACATTTAGATGCTAACACTATCAATGATTTCAAGCATATACGTCTTTTAGTTACGCATCTGCTTTTTTGCTGGTAGTAAGTCTAAACAAATAAAGAGAATCACAGTTAACAATTAAATTGGTATTAAACTCATGAACGCTGCATACTTTTCAATTGTTAAATGCATTATTGCCCAATAAAATGTTATTTTATATCTTCAGTTATAAATCAATATGCTACGGTTTCAATTAAAACTGAGTAAATAAAACATACAATGGAGAAAAGTTCGAGGTTTAACTTTATGGTTCCACAGCATGCAGTGACGTACCAGTTTTAAGAAATATAATGCTTCTAAATTAAAAGTGGACATGCTTCTTTATAAATATTGTTTAAAACACAACCTTTAATTAACTAGGTACGATATTGTTAAAAATATGATACGTATCAATACTATTAAATAAAAATATATTGTGTTATTTTTATTTAAAAATGTTTATAACTATTGTCAACCTTTATGACTTATTATAATATCAAAATATGGATGAATGTATGTCGATGTGGCACAAATTAAGCTAGGGATTAATATTATACAGGCACAGAAACTAATATAAATCTGCATTAATATACTTACCGATAAAATAATGCACCTACTGAGTTATTCAAGAATTTCATTGTCAATTTTGTTATTTAACGACTTCTACCAGTACGGTGACGATATATTCCAGCTTGATACTTACGAGTAATCATATTCATAGTTTTATGATAAACAGTTAGCGTTAGCTTTCAAAAGATACATGTTAATATCTATTATGAATGTAATCAAATAATTAATGACACCTAATGATTATTTTAAAATTGAACATTGAAGGGTTTCACTTGACTATCCGTTACTAAAGTACCTAGACGTCAATTTCTATGATGGAATTTTCACGAACACGACCAATTTCGTGTCGAATTGAAAACTAGCGCCGAATGCGCGGTCGCGGCGCGCCGTGTCGTGTCGACACTATCGCTCACAGCGCAGTAGCACAACGCCTGGGCGGTGTTGCAATGCCGGCTTTTGAAATGCATTTTGAGCCACTGCATTCAATGCAATGAAAGCGCTATAGCCATAAATAATATTTATATATTTTCTTATCATATGTATTTATTTCCAAAATGTATGATATCGTCGCTATTAAAAACGAAGCTCGAAACTACCAACCAAAATCCTACTAATTCGTAATTTGTTTTCGTCTTATTATTATCCGTCGGCTCAGTGGTACAGTGCTCAAGAGATTGACTACGGTTACGGATGTCTCGGGTTCAAGTCCCGGTCAAGACAGTTAGATAAATTTATTTTTCAATCGATTTATGGATTCCTGTTCGTATGCATAAATGTTTGTGATGTCTAAAATTTCCTCCCATCCATACGTTTTTAAAAACTGAACGTAGCGATAGCGTCTAGCTTACCACTAGTCTTGTCCTAGCCCTATCCTTCTATCCCTACTGAAAAACTGAATAACAAAAACATCTTGTAGAAAAACTTCTGTTGAGATACCTCCATTAAGAGGCCATATCCTCCACATTGGGATTGGACATGGTAAAAATAAATATTTATATACAATATATTGTTAGTAGACTCCTAGTTGGTGTAAGTCACTAAATTTATCTTTCAATGAGGACTGGTAGATCGCTAATCACACATCACATACATCAATGGCTTTCAAAACGATTCCAAAAACCGCTTAAATATAATGACTATTTGAAAGTATCCATTTTAGGGTTCGAAACCTTAAATCGTTACGACCTGGTTACAGGAATTTTTCGAACCGCTCGGCTCCATCTAATAGTTGGCAAAAACAAAACTCAAATTATCATAATAAAAAAAAATTAATGACATAAGCCACCATTATCAAATGATCGCTTATGTGGAAGTAATATTATATTACATTATTATCGTCATAAAGAAAAGCAAAAGACATGTAAACTTGTGACGTCTTTTAAAATGTAATATCATAATGATGAAAAAACGTTCTTACATATCTTACGTTCTTACGTATCGTTGTAAAATGCTCGCTCGTCCATTATATAAAATTGTGTATTAAGTCATTTAAATATAGTACAATAACTTAGTATGTTTATTGTTATTTAACTGATTATGACTTCTTCGAATTCACCCAAAGTTATGTAATTTCAAAATGCAGGAAAGCTTTTTATACATAAATATATGACAGTTTGTAAACCAATAACGCTAAGTCGTGAGCAGTCTCGTACTAAATGATTAGTTTCCGCTCACGTGATGCCCTGCGTGAACTTTGAATTGCCCCAAGGTCAACAATGAGCCAAGTACCACCACTGGAAGAGATCAGGAGATAGCCCTTCTGCATAATCCATGGCTTAGTGAATATATATATTGATATCTAATATTAGTTAATATTGGTATAAAGCCCCGTTTTGGAGTCACTGAAAATTTTACCGACTACAATTTTAACAACACGTGCAAAAATATAAAAAAATGTGATCAATTCTTTTTGAAATACATGTGCTTTACGAAATTTCAAAATTTCATTGCTTTCCATGCTAAAGGCCAAAAATATAACTGATATGAAAAGTACCACATTTTTGGGAAGCATATTATATTAGACATTTTTCTTATCCGTTTCCATGTTCTATCGTAATGAATTTAAAATGGAGCATTTTAATACAAGTTGTTTAACGAGAACTGGTTGCTGTTCAATCGCTCAAGCTCTCTTTTTTAGAATATATTGATGGGGCTAGGAAACGTCGAGTAGTTATCTTATCACTTTCATAAATCTGCATTACATTAATCTATATTCTGTATCATTATCTAATAATTATATTTTAATGAGATTTTTTAGTCTTATTTTTCGGTTGGATATCTTATTCCGTAATCAGTTAAGTTCAATTCCATCATAAGTGGGCACTTTCACACTTTACTCACGCACTATTAGGGCAGAATTACACTTTATGAAGCACATTAATAAAATAATAGTTCATATTATATCATTTAACAAACTAATAAAAATACGCAATGCATTGTACTTAGACAGTGTTTCCCAAAGTGGTTCCTACCTACCCCAGGGGTCCTTGTGACCGTTGAGGGGGTCTGTGGCAAATAAAAAATAATTTGGGGGTGCGTGGACAATCTCATGGGGTCCGCGAAAGGTTTAATATAAAAAAATTTGTAACACATTTCCATTATTATGAAAGTTGAAATAAATAACCTGGTAGCGATTTGTTGGGTGTTGGACCCTTTTGCAAGCAGACCCACAAATTCTAATACATACAGGAGTCTAATGTACATATATTGAATTATCCACAAATGAGGCGAGGAAATTAATGTTTGAATAAGGATACCACAAATTCTGGTTACAAAAACAGATAACAAGTTTATGCCTTGCATTATGGGTCACTGTGCAGAGGCTATTGATTGCTTTCACGTATTCCTATTTAGTAGAACATGGATTTAGTGCAGTTATGAGCCTCATCATACTTTAAATATTAAAATGTTTTATTTATATTTTATGTTACCATTTACCATTTAAGACATCAAAATTAAAATTATTAAAATGTTTTCTATTATGCAGTTGGAGGGGTTCGTGATCAGGTTTTTGCTTCAAGAAGAGGTCCATAGGCATAATAAGTTTGGGCACCGCTGTATTAAGATAACTCTTATAATAACTTATTATAATATATGATCAGTAACTAAATGCATATACTCCTAGTACCCAAATCAATAAAGATTCAGTTCTTTATAATATTAAAACCTTACAATCGGAATGAGAATTCCGAGCGTAGTATAGAATCACGGCCGTCATTCCTTCAATCACTACAATGCACTATCAATCTGAGTTTCATTCTTGGACAATATTGTCAATCCGATTGATTGTGTAAGGCTCGCTTAAAAGAGTTCTATAAAATTATCAGAATTTTTTTTTTTAATCAGTATCTTAGTTATTTTAAAATTGATTATTTATTTAAAGATTGATAAATTACACATACATACTGACCAGTGAAGGTTACTGTCAAATTATTTGGTTTATTAAAAAAATAAATATAGACCTAATAAAAAACAATTCGAAAATTTATCTTATTGTTTTTATTTTCATTATTTTATAACCGTAATAGTCGGAAATAACATGTAGCCAAATGGTATTAACTCCAGGTTCAGATCCTAGCAATGCCAAATGTAATTTATATTGATTTTTTCAAATTCAACCATTCAGATCACGGTTACTAATGACTTTGTTTTATTCACTTTCAGTTTATGTGAGTCATAAAAATAAAAAAGTATTAAGGTTATTGTTTTTTGATTACATATTTTGTACCGGAGAAAAATCATAATTCAATAAAGAGTCACGTTTGGGATTTAAAGAATGCTCATCGTTCTCTCAAGTCGATCGACCGATTTTTTGGAAAACTTTTTCTTTCCAATTACTTTATGTTGACTTACCAACCTAAGTTCACTGTTTATAATTATTGTCTAGAGGTCCAATCCTCTTTTTACTCTGGGGATAAGTTCCGTGCAAAACAGTCCTGTAAAAAAAGATGCAATGAACATAGAAATATGACTAATAGGTTCAATTACATTGAACCGTGTCAAAATAATCCGTGCAAAAAGAGAATTAGGTGTATTGATAATTTTATCTAAATATATCATTAATGAACTTTTCTATCGAAATCGTTGCTACAAATGTTTTCTTTAAGTGCACGTGTTTATTATTTTTTATTCGGGTCACTTACTGCCCCCTGTATTGCTAAAAACGTGTTATAGAAGTTTTCATTGCATTAATTATTTTTTGATAAAAAATAATAATTTCGAATTTCCTCATCGTGAAAGTTTACCTTTACATTAAATTCGTCATGTGGACTCATAAGAATCATCATCATCGTAAGATCTACAAGTAAGTAATGAAATAACGTAACACATGTCGGATGTGCCAGAGATACAACTCTTCAGCGGTGGGCATTAACCTCCTCAGGTTTTACAACGTTCATATAAGGCGGTCCGCAACCAATCTGAATACTAATGTACCATACTTATCATAATATCAATAAAATTAAATAAAACCAAAAGAATAGATCTCAGTTTCAGTTTGTTTGTCAAAGTATGTATTATATTCGATTTTCAATACTCACTTATCGTTTCCGTAGGATCGGTTTTCCGTATAACTGTTTTGACTGAATTTATAATATAGATCAAAACCCTTTTTGAAAAAGTGAGACTAAGCTCTTTTGTTAAATCAATCTGCACACCACGGCATATATTTATATGTGTATATCAATAAAACCAAATTTGATTTGGCCCTTAATTTACTGAATTGACAAGTGTCAATTTACTTACCAATGCACAAATGCATTGATGTTTCGTGGATTTCATGATATAAAGAGTTAATTAATTCGACACGTGTTATTCATTAGATGCTAAAAACAAATTAATGTATGGAAATTTAAAACACATTTCTTGAAATACATCGAAGTGAAGTGTCAATTATTTTCCATAAAATATGAATAAAATAGTATTTTACATATTGGATCTGAACAGGATAGTCATATTATAAACAATTATGTTGTTCTCTTTTTGAAATTTATTTCTTCAGAAAAACAAAATGTTGCCATGTCAAGTTTTGATTTGTTCAATTTACGTCCTTATACTGGGATAAATTGCGGAAAATCAAATAGATTAATATATTTACAATCATACAGATAAAATTAGTATTATTATGTGATATTCAATGGAATGCATGCAATACGTCTGAAGGATCTCAATTACCTAGGCAATGTTAAAAGCATGTACAAGTTTTATTTGATTCAACTCGATGACTACAGACAGGTTCATCCGTTTGCACTATACGATTCTCAACTGGTAAAAGTACTAATTAAGTAACACCGATTTTAAACATCTATTACAAATGTAAATTGTATTCGTAAAGATTATTTTCTCCTTTTCAATATTTGAGACAAATATTGTTTTTGCCACTCCAACCAATAATAACGCAATCTATAAATACAGATCAGACGAAATTCTGGATAGCAACAAGAACAACTTTTGAAAGCCGTTCGTAAATTTATACAGAATTAATTGCTTGAAATAAAAATCTACATTTACTAATTATTGAATTGGAGCTATTAATTTCTTATTATTTATTCATCGCAACGCCCTAATACAGACATAACCAATCGATTTGATTCTAACACAAATACAAATGGGCTAATTATTATATTGGTAATCATCGCTTTACATGATATGTAAATTTAAATAAATATTTTTACTGAAATCAATATTTCATAAAAAAAAATATTTTTATTTATGTACAAAATTTGAGCAGAGAACGTTGATTATATCTGACTGACACAAAAGAGGCAATGCTGTTCACTTGCACTCACGTTGAACTCACACTTTGGTCAAATCGCTCTGCGCGGTTAGGTATTTATTGCATGACAAAGCGTGTGAAAAGAAAGAGCTCATTTTTGCATAAATATTTCATAAGCAGTGTTGTGCGGCAAATTGTAGAGTCAACTTGTCAAGTAATTGATGACCTCAAAAATTTTTATCGTAGCTTACACTAGGCCAGTGGCTATAGCAAGTTGGTTCATTAGCCCACGATTCGTCTACATTGAAAATATCCAGAAGAGATTCAAGTCGTTATTGAAAAAATATATTAAAATACAATAAATATGAATGTATAACAAGATTTTAATTCGGAAATTTCTATCAGATTTTGATTGTATGCGAGTTAGTTTATTTTACGTTAGTTTTAATTATATTCACATACCATAAGCGATACTAAAACAGTTTTTTAGGCACTAGTGAATTATTTATAATCCAACCAACCTTATAAGATAGGACAAAAACAAAAAAATTGGCTCATAGAACTGGTGGATGAATGGATAAGTTTGCGCAGTGAGGAAGGATTTGTATATTTATTTTATGGAAAGAATTAATCTGCACATATCTTAGCTGCGATTTCAACCATATATTCATATATTTATCATCATATATTTTTATAAATACAATATTTCATCATCGCCGCACATAAAGTTGCCAGATTTTCAAAGTATCATATCGGGATTATTTAACGGATGTAACATTAAAAAACCCTTTTTTGTTTACTTGCTACATTTCTCAAAAAAACTGTGTGTACATTTCTTTCTTTTTAAGCACTCCGTGTGCAGCATTCTAAAAATATCTTTTACCCGTAATCTTCTAAGAACAAACAATGCCGATCTACCCATCAAGCCAATACCTCTAAGCAAAAATTACTTGCTGTGTTTGCATTTGAGTGGCGGAATAAGCTCGTGTATTATTCGATTAAAATATCTTCGTCCGTATAAATATTGAAAAGTCAAATCACTTCTCGTTTTTTTTTAACTTAATCTTTGCACACACAAATGATTCAAAAAAATAAGTTATAATGTTAATGTTTTTTTTCCTTTACTATTTAAGCAAATCGTCAATCATTAACTTTGTACCTGGTATCAGACTAAAAGTTCCTAAATCAGAACATTCCCGCTTGTGAACGTCCGGCAACCCTGCCGCAAACGGAAATTATGGAAAGTAATTATGTATGTTTATCTAAGAATATCGAGTTTATTTAACTCCATGATAGTACCAAAAGATCACCGGATACGTAAATTTTGAAGTTTTAAAAAATCTATACAAATAATTGAAGAATATTACGAAAATTCCGATGTCGATTTCTTTCGACAATATATATGCCGTAAGACTAAACATATTCCAGCACAAAGGTAACAATTTATAACTTTTATTTTAAAAACTTGCTGCTATACGTATGCGAGCCGCTGGCCTTAGTCACTCGGCCAGTGTAAACTATTATTAGCCCATGTGACGTATTGCCGTTTATTTATAATATCAGAGACTATTAACCTGGATTTCAGAAGATCACGGTCGCGATTTAATAATTTGACTGGCATTGTTTCACGAAATAAATTCGCTAGTAATATTAAAACACTCCAGTACAGTGTTATCGCTATTTATGACTTTAAATAATACATACATTTGTTTCTTCTTATTTGAAATTGTGTTGACATAATTTATAAAATACTAAAGCTATTCAACTACCACAACTAAACTGACTCTGAACATAAAAAATAATGAGAAAAATTGATCAATGAATGAATGATTCAGAATTATTATCATATTGTTTATTTCATTGAAATCATTTTAACGATTCTGATTTTTGAATTGTATACATATAATATTTTGTTTATTGTCTCTTTATAGATAGAAACCTCCAAACGCAGTACTGCGCTTCCTATATTTAAACTTCTACGCTACACCTTCGGTTTGCAGTCTAGGACCCTAATTTTTCATTTCATGATTTCATTGATTTAAACAATATTTTTAATTACACCTATCTACTGGAAGTTTCTTGAGGAAAACCTTATTGAATTACAGAATATATTATAAAAATGCGGCCTTCCGCAACCATTATAATTTGAATTCCCGAATACACATGTTTTTTCAATCGACTGATGAAATTGTATCCAACGAAATTAATGATTGCTATGTTTTTTTTAAAGAGAATTTTCATTTCAATGGATTCATACATTGTGTCATACGACAAAGCCTGGAAAAGAAAGATGTTACTATTATTAACCCAAAACGCGACTTGATTTGTGTTTTTTGTTATGGCTTTGTCAAGTTTGTTAACAGAATGGTGACCTGGTCTTTTACACGAAAAAATAATAAGTATACCCACTGAAATTATTCTTTAAAAATATCTTTTTGCTCACCACGCAGAGAAGTAATATTATATTTATATTTATTTCGCTTGACATTTCGACCACGACTTTTTAGTACTTGGACGTGTCACAAAATATACATTTCTAACTGTACACTTTTGAATAAGTGTTATTCCTGACACTAAACTTGACAATTATCGTACTCTATGAGCTGAATATGACAATTCCGCCACATAATATGCATATTTGAACATCAAACTTTACTTTTATGTACATAATGTCTATGCATTTTATCTTCATTTGAAATCTTAACCAGCAGTACCTACATAATCTTTATTATCAATATAAGTTCACTGGTAGTTATTTCGTGTTTGTCAGAAGTAATTCTTAGAAGTTGTAAACTTTAAATGCTGCTTTATATTTAGGAAATGCAATTATTTTTTATATGAAAGATAAATAAAATGGTTTTTCAAATGTATGAATATTGTCAACGTGAAGAAAAAACTTACCGTATATAATATTTATTAAAAAAATATAAAAGAGCGTTTAAAATAATTAAATGTCCTTTAATTTGTTTAATAAATTTAATTATAATATGACGTAATAAAAATATATTTATTATAATATGTATTCCGTATTCCACTTATTCGACTAGTTTCGATAAAGAGCTTGAAACCACGTAAACATCGAGCTGCTGGATAACAATCAGTTCTTCTAAAGTAACTTCTGTAGGCGTACTCTATCAGACGTCCAGATGTTCCACATTGGGAGCAGATATGGTTGAAAAATTAATAATATCAAAAACTGTGTTCCGTAGTGTGACCATATATTATTATCTTTTGTTCGAAATGCTTGTTAGTAACTTTTGTTTAAAATGTGTTACAGCTGCCCAACCAGGCCAAGTGTGCTACAGCAACGCCCACTGCCGCCTTTGGGACAACGAGAGCCACTGCCAGTTTCTGATTCCCAACCTGTTCGGACGCTGCATCTGCAACGCGCCATTCAGACAAATTGGGGACAAGTGCGTTGGGAGCACGCCGATTATTCACAGTCCTCCACCGGTCCTGCCGCCGGCCGTGACCACAGAAGAAGGTGACGACTCCGTGGTGATAGACGCACCAGGGTATTCACTTCCGAGCGTAGATTACGCGTCCAGGAATTCAATTCCGCAAGCTAACGCCGTGGCAGTAGCAACGGCGTCTAATATTTACCCAGACGTTGAAAATCGAATAAGCCCTGTTCCGATTTCAGAAAACGACGTCAAAAAAGAAAATGTTCACGAATCGTTTCTACTAGATAGCGCAGTAAAAACTACAACCGAAAAATATAAAGAAAAAGTAATTTTAACTCCAGGAAAACATGGATCCGACAGCATGCTGAAGCTCATTTCTGATGATATAAATGATTTCGATGATTTAGCGGTAAATTTAAGACCTGTTTACAATGCAGTTACGTATGGCCCCACTACGATGCATCCTGCTGCGAAGAAAACCACTATCCTACCTGGCACTACGAGTAAACCGGTTGCTTCCAATGCCCTTCATGCGGGTCGACCATTGAAAAAGAAACCACTGTATAAAAAGCAAGGTATGTAATTTTAATTTTTGTATCCGTTTCCCGCGGTTCGTTCTCATACTGGCCCAGTAATCCCATGCGTTTATTTAGTGAAATTGATTTTTTACATACTTCAGTGCATGTCACCACATCTTGGGTCATGTCAGTTAAGGAAAAAAAACTGTAAATACGCTTAATTGCTACGACATTGGAAACTGCAAGAGATGCAGTGCGCAAATAAGTGACATAATAAGCCATGCTAGTCAATAAAGTTTTCAGAAGAAGTAGTAGGTTGGCGAAAAATACGAGTTGTATAATACCGTCGTTATTCTGGAAGAAAACACTAAATTGAAAAAATGACATATTGAGTTAGTTCTACCAAAATGTTTCTTATTTTAAACTGTACTGTATGGCAGAACTCACTTATTTTTATAAATTATACTTTTACTTAAAAACAGTTTTATAAAAACAAACAAAATGAAAAACTTATGACATTTCAAGCATTTAGCAAACTTCAATTACTCAAAACTAGTATTTTCCAGTTAGTGTCTTCTTCCAGTACAACAACGATATATACATACTCATAGGGTGGTTGTAGCAACATTTTTTTTTGAACATGATGGGTGACAAGACAAATATTTACACTGTCTATGTTTTATTGTTCAACAAATAATCAATACTATGGCAACAATTTTAACCAACCTCCCTGCATCACTGGCCATATTTTATTTTTCAATTTTACAAAGCTACATTTCAAAATGTATTTCCCTTTTTTATACACAATTCTTTAGCTATGAATTTCTATGAAAGACAAAAAAATACAGTATTGAGCAACTTTTATCTTTATTTAATTGAAAGAAAATTTCATTGTTTAAGGACGCCACTGGAGCCTTACATGCCACCTACGGCATTTACATTAAAATACTAATATGTAATACTTAAATAAACTGAAACGTTTTCAATATTTTTGCAAGCTGGATTTTATCAATTACACGAATATTTGTGGAAATTTTCATCGGTTGACATCAGAGAATCTTAACCATTATACATTCAACTTAGACTCTCTTCACTTGACATAAAAGCACAAAATATAAAATACAATAATAAAAACAAACGATTCATCAAATCTTTAACAATACCATAACACTGATTTCTGAAACAACACCTCACGTAATTTTTCCCAAACATACAAGTTCGGTTAAGGTTATTCGCAGTACATGACAAGCTCGCGTAAAAAATTAAAGATTATCACTTTTAAGGTGTTAACTGTCAATTCTTGGTGGAAAGACATTATATTTTAAAAAATAAAACACAATTCATTTGTACTACTTCCACATATTTATAATGATCAGGACCGGTTTCACTCATCACGAGCATTATCGACTGATAAAAATACAAACATAACAGGCTTATTTATATAAAATTGAGTGTAAAAATTAAGGTATATAAAACTGATGGTTTATGTGCTTATTGCATCAGCAATTTCATTGAAAATTTTTGCTCAGCTAAATGGACTTTTAATGTAGCTATATTTGTGATTTCAGATGAGTATTTATTGATTTGCAAGAGGTCCATAACATTTTAATTGTAGACTCTTTTATTTGATTTATGTATAATTTGTTTGCTAATCAGTCTTAGTTCATGAACCATCAGTTTTATATACCTTCATTTTTACACTCAATTTTATATAAATAAGCCTGTTATGTTTGTATTTTTATCAGTTGATAATGCTCGTGATGAGTGAAACCGGTCCTGATCATTATAAATATGTGGAAGTAGTACAAATGAATTGTGTTTTATTTAAAAAAATAAAAAAAAAATAATGATTATGTTATGTACAGTATGTGATTTAATTACAAACAACAATGAGAATAAATGTCGAACTGCCACTGTGAAATTATTTTCATTTTATTATTTTTAATTGTTTCCGCGTTTTTCATTCTTTCTTCGTGTTCAAACAGTAATAATTACATACTGTAATTATTTTATTATTTTTTAATCCAGATTTACCACTGAAATTACACATTGTCGGCGGTGCTGTATCGCTGTTCTGACGTCTTAATTATGTTTAATTAGGAAGACAATCATGCCAGCACTGCATACAGTTATAATCGGAAACCTTTTCATGTTAAAAGGCCGCATTCAAGATTCTTCAAATAGATATATAATCTTTAAAATGTTCGTAAATTACTGTGTAAATGAATGAAAATCGTTTGTCCATTTTGTTAACCTCAGCCAACTAACGCTAGTATACCAGTGATACACTATACCAGTGATGGCGAACCTTTTTGAGAAGTGGGTTAAATTTTGTTGATTATTATTTTTAGTACTAGCTCGTGGGTTAGTAAGACAGTGGTGTCATTTGGAAAGAGGGAGTGAATGATTAAAAACTGCCATTTTTTGGTTCTCACTATTAAATCCCCTAAATAGGTTATCTTTTCTTTTTGTTTTACAACTTTTAATAATGATAGGAAATCAGCTAGCCAATGTCCAAATGAAAGTATTTTTTTATAAATTCGACATTAGATACATATACTTTATTTTTGTTATATTTTTGATTGTCTGTTCTCTCTTTTATGATATAAAAAATATGTTTATAAAAATCAACGCGTTTTATAAAAAATTAAAAAAACCTGCGTGGGTTATAGATTCGCTATCACTGCACTATACAGTATACATATTTACATGTAATGTAAATTTAATATAATTATTAAGTCATTTAAGCAAGCATAAAAAATATTTTAATCTTCTGCGATTATGTGTCATATTATTAAATGTAAATTTATACATTGGAAGCAAATAAATGCATACACTCGTTATTGAAAAAACAATATCTTCATGTTATAAAAATCTCGCTTCTGTTATTGGAACTCGTCCTTCCTGAACGCAGTACCTCTTTACTTATTCAAAGTAAAAAGCAATATGTTATTTGTTACATAATACTATTTAGATGGTTCCTATACCGTTCACCATAAAAAATAATAATGAAATACAGAAACCTAACACTAAACCGGTTCAAGTTTGCAGTACCTGTCATTAAAAATTCCTTAAATTATATTGCCTCTCTATTGCCTATTAATCAAACGCTTTTGGCTAGAATTGTAAATCAATCCAAATTAATGAAACAGGATTCTATTCGTATGATTAAATATAGAATAAGAGTATTATTAATTGTTGTTTTATTGGTTATCAACAATGTTATTGAAATTAAATAATACAAATAATAAATTATATATTATGAACTTATCATCAGACATAAATCGAAATTCGAATGTAAGGGTATCTTCCAAATCAATGGTTATCGGAAAAACCTTTCAATAATCGTTTAGCTTTAACGATTACCTTATGAAAACTCATTTTCCATTCAAATTTTTAATTTACCAATCCTATTATTCTACTCATTGTGTAACTGAAAGTGGAAAATGTTTCACTTCTTTGAGAAGTATCCTCAGACTAAATACATACTGAGTTTTACGGGTGACCTCGAGCGGGAGCGTATGGCAGATTTGAAAAAAATATTTACAAAAATCTTCTATTATGTAATCCATAAGTCTTGATTGATAAAATAAGGAAAGCATTTATTTATTGAAATATTGCAATATATGTTTTCAGTGTAAATAAAAACGCGCACGTTAATTGGAGGATTCCCTGCTCCCCCTTCCATCACTGAATTACGGGCGCTTGTCCCTTCTAGCTGCGACATTGATATTAACGTGTTAACAAGAAAATGTTGCAAAGTATGTACGTATATCCAATACGTTGGTTTGGTTATTTTCAGGTGGCCACAGGGTTCGCCTAGAAGCTGGAACTGTATCCTTAGGTCTTCAATGCACCAGTGACCAGCAATGCCGAGGAGCTGATCCTGCCTCTCGCTGCATGAGAGGCATTTGTGATTGCCAGTATCGTTCCAATGCAACAAGCTCGTGTTCATATACAAACACTGGTTGTTTGCCGGGAACATTTCAGGTATTTTTTTCAAACTATAACATAATTTCGGCGCATAGGCCACGCGCGCGCAGCCCTTCTTGATATATATTATACATATATTTAAAACGAGTTCAAACTAAAAAAAATATGAAGCATAAATCGTATAAAGAATATATTGAGAAGCCAAATAATTGATGATGACTGGGATTGGTACCTAGAATTTCAAACTTCAAGTAAACACATGAAGTGTGTCGATTTTTTCCAAAGAAATGCATGCTCATTGTTCACATTATTATTATGGAATGCTTATGTACATAGTATATGATTCTATGCTTATGTATACAATTTTCTCTGTAAAATTGTTTATTCACAATTTCTGACACCTTTAGATTTAATTTAAGCGATTGACACACAACTGGCTCTCTTTAAATACCTTATGCTTAAAATCTCCAACAGAAAATCATATTTTCCGTGTAGGAGTAGATATGGTTTTAGGAAATGTGTTTTTGAAAATAATTCTAGTAGGTTTTGTAGGTCACTAAAATTCGGAGTCATTTATGTTCTCTATGAAAAGGCTTCGTGAACTAATGTAAATCTTCAAGGGATAGTCTAGTCACATTACTTTAATCGGGCATATCATCATAATGCAGGCTAAGAGTGCCACAATCCGTTTAATGAGTAAAAGTATTCGTTACCATACACGTTTATCTTGTTTCAGTGCCGTTCCACCGGCGCCTGCATTAGCTAGTTCTTCGTATGTGACGGACGTGTCGACTGTCCTGACGGCAGCGATGAGGAATGTGGAGGTGGTGCTGCTAGATGTCCGACGGGCTCTTTGCGATGTGGAGGAGCTCGAGCGAGACGCCGAGGAAGCAGGGCGTCGCGGTGCGTCCCCAAGTCCTCGAGATGTGACGGCCGGCGGGACTGTCCCTCTGGGGAAGATGAGAGAAATTGCCAAGCGACGGATAAAAGAAAGTTAGTCTACTGATGCATAGTCCATACATATTTTGAAAATAAGTTTTCGTTTCTTTGGACCTTAAAGAATTTCACTTAATAGTTAAGGATTTTTAATAGGAATAAAGTTTTAAATACAACACTGTGTCGATCGTTTTTTTGAATCTTTTAGTGACACTTGGTTATTTCCTTCATGGAAATTTTCTTATGAAAAAATCATTATAATAGTAAAAAATACAATCCCGAGACTGAAAAGACCCAGAGACGCAGATATTTTATAAAATTCGTATGAAGATTAGTGAGAGGCTGTGGTAATTTGGATTTCACGTAGGCATTCAAAATGTCCCACGAATATAAAGTAATATTATTTCATTGTACATATAAATATTCCGTCACCAACACAGTTTTCATTTTCTTTTCAGATGTCCAAAACATACATTCCAGTGTTCGAATGGGAAATGTATACCAGAGCACGAATTCTGCAATGCAATAGTATCGTGTGAAGACGGCTCTGATGAGCCACTTCACCTCTGTTCACAACAAACAAGGTTCGTTACCATTTTAAGCAGATCCCGGCTAAAACCGTATAGCACTCGTCATGAACATACAAAGATGTTTACAACTTCTACAACAGATGTCGTTAGTCACAGAATAAGAAAATTATTACAAAATAATTATCAATAACTGTAAAAATATTATGTTTTCAATTAACGACAATTATTTTTATTTAGCTGATAATTATCTTTGTTTTTTAATGATCAATGAGCAAATGAATTCAATGTTGTCTTAAATTCACAGACAGTAATTAAATAATAAAGCAATATTTCAGGCCATTGGGTATTTCGTACTTAGTTAAGGATTTTTTGTTCCACTCCCCCTTTGAGACATTTCATCACAAAATCTTCTACTCGAGTCTTAATTACGTCTCATTTTTATCTCTATAAATATTGTGTTCTCTAAAAAACATTAATATTTGATTTTATGAAATCACATTTTCTATAACCCCTCTATCCTATTCTGATTATCAAAATCATTAAGATATAAATAAGAATATTTAAAAGAAAACACGTAAAACATATTTTATGGATATTTATTTGATGTCGCCAATTTTCGAGAAAAATATTGAACAAATAAATGAAAAACTTTTCGTTTACTGTATTTAATTAATTAATCACAAAAAAAACTATTTGAAATTAACAGTGATGAAGAAGCAGGCCAGTGTCCACTGCGGTGTGCCAACGGACGCTGTCGGTCAACTGCTGTGGCATGCTCAGGACGGGATGGATGTGGAGACAATAGTGATGAGATGTCATGTGCGGTTTGTCGTAAGTATTTTGTTGTATCACTTTCACAAGCATAGATTAGGTCCACATTACATTATCATAAACTTCAAATCAATGGAAACCATTCGGACATCATTCATCAATATTATCAACTCTTACAAACTTTGCAGTAATCCAATAAAATAATGTGGTATATAATATATGTGTAAAAATATTTTGCTGCATTATTCAAATAAAAAATATTAACTATATCATGAAATTTAAGATACCCATTGGAGATGCTTGATTGAACCTCAATTTCAAATTTGAATCGTGATTAACTGAGCATAAATGTTGCCACTTTTTGTTGGGTCGTTACGTATCCGGGTTTCGTTTGGGCATATTCAGGTATTCAAGTGAAGGAATTTACTCGACTAACAAACAATTTACAGTTGGTGTTGTTTATATATAAAAATGATTAAGAAAATTATGTCATACTATTATAACCATTACAAGTTTAGAAATGATATTGATGTTTATCTGAATTTATTTTAATACTGATTTGGTATTAATGACTCCTTTAAAATGACGATACAATGCTTGATTTGAAGAATGAGGTACACTGACTGAACTAATTACCTTAAGTCTGTACTAACATAGAGCTAGATGTATCAATTATTTTTAAAAATAGGCCATTCCTTAAATAAACGAGTAATATCTGATGTTTCCAATTTTTGTTTTTCTTTGACGTCTTTTTTGTTATTGTAACAGTTTTATTAAATGTTTGAAAGATAATATAGAGATGTGTTTTTATATACATGCAACTTAATAGTGGTTTAGGTTATTATTAATCTATACTTAGATCTGATAAAAATTGAAAGAAGGTAACAAATCACTTTTCGCTATATTTACCAGATGTGTAAAGTATGACCAAATGTTAGAGATTAAAAATAACAATCGTATGTCGCCATTCGTTTATTGGCTTTTTAATAAAAAAATAGCCTTTATCTTTATGAATAATTTCAATATCAATTCATTCTCACTTCACTTACATTATTTCCACACGAAAAAATTGTACGAATGACACAGTATAAGAAACAATATAGCGTAACTAGGTATGGGAATTTGGCCGGCCTAACTATCTGATATTTTATATTCTACAAATGAGAGCTCAAGCAGTTAGACGTTTCTGAAATCAATGATTTTCAAATATTAAGCTAACCTAACCTATCCGTTCCATGTATCATTTTGTCTACTCATATAGTGACAGTACCGAGAAATCGGAAATGGATCAACGACCTAGATTAAAATGTACATAATGAAATTTTTATATGAACGTCTTTAAAACACTCGATATCATTGCCGTAAAATATAAAATTAAAATAATGACAAATCAAATTATTCGAAATAATATGCTTTTAATAACAATCCAAGGGAATTGGGAATGGATTGAGTTCGTCAAAACAACATAAATAAAATACTGTTTTGTTTTTTCGTAGGTTTATTAATTAACCGGGAATCGTGAGTATTTTTGCATGTACCAAATTACAACTGAGCATGTGGATAATAATTGCTGGCATTTATGATTGTAAATGTAATTAGTTTGTCATCCCAAGTGCACGTAAAGTAATTTCACGTTACCGAAAGAAAGTGCTTTCCTAAAAGCACGCACGCGTGAAGCCGAATTTTTCAAATTATTTTACCAATTCAACATTTATTCAATTTTTCAATGTCAATTACATCGTCAAACTTTCATAACAGTGGAACTTTTTACCGCACCCAATGTGGAGAGTTTCAACATAAAAATGTTTAACTTGTTTGTATTTCAATCGCCCAATCTCAACCTTCCTTTTTAGTGAGGGTAAAGATTGTAAGGATGTAAGGATGGGAATTAAAAATTACATGTTGTTGGCTAATCGCCCTATTTTCGAGGCGGGATATGGTTGGTGCCAAAGAATCAAAAAACTAAAATGATACAATTTTGTCAGCCTTTGGCCTTTCAGCCTCAATGCCTTTGGAAACATCAATTTATGAAATGCCTTTCGAGATAAGAGCCCCTGATCTCACAAACTATAGTATTTTTCAATAATCATTTTACAATACGACAAAATCATATGATTCTTCGTACGTTGTTTCTTTTCAACAGAAAATACTTTTTAATCTGCCAATCTTTCTACTACACAAATCGCTTGTTGAAAGATAAACTCAAAACTATTTTCCTACATATTATCTACCTACTTGTACTTTTGAGGTGTGGGGTTTTTTTTTAACAAAAAAAGCTTCCACGTTTGTTTGCAAGTACAAAACTACACACTTCTACCAATTACATCGTTTGAATAATTATATACCTGTATAGTTTTACTATGACAATATCGAGTGTTACATAAGTTTTCGATATAAAATCTATACGGGAGAGTTAAATCAAAAGATGAACTTTCATTGTTTGTTCTCATAACATACCGCAATTATGCTTGCCATCTGTATCTAGTAATACCCAGGATTTTTTTTAAATAATTATTTATAATGGCGCGCTATTACGTTCATAACTATTTCTCTAGGGTGTCAAAATTATCTATCCACAAACAATGCTGTTTGCCCATCAGGGAATCATATTAATTATAATCCTCTTAATAATTACCACAGTAATAACGATCCTCAATTAAATGTTTTTTTAATTATCTAATTCTATGAGTTTAATTATAATAAAAGGTTGTATAATAAATTGTATGCTTTCCATTGATAATTTTAATATTGTTTATATATCAATTTAATAATAAAAAAATCGCTCTTCATTATTCAGATGACACTTCTTACTTCAAATAGCACATCAAAATATCGATTATTTTATCATAATATTTACACTGCGTATTGTTACCGCTTGAAATTTTGCAGAGGTATAGCAACATTAATAATATTCGATACTTTATTATATCAATATCAAATAACTCATTCCACGCGAGAAAATTTGATTTGTTTAATTTTTGTGCTTCGCGTCAATGGATTAATAACTACTGTAATTTAGATATTTGGATTAAAGAAAACGCAGATATATTACAATATTAAAGTTTATCCATTTCTAATCAGTGTATATTTCTTTTTCCAGGCTGTCCGACTTCACCACAATAATGAGCACAATTTTAAACAGAAACTGTGCCAGTGCATTTAATCAAGTTCATTTTTTATTCTGTGGTAAGATTTTGTTTTTAATGGACGATATAAATATGTTTTGTTTGAAATGCATCTTTGACGAAAAAAATATGCAGACATGTGTTCTTTTATTTTATACGAAACATAGATTTTGTGGGAATATTTTTACTGGTCGACCATGCATTCATGTACGTAATTTTAAATTTATATACATTATTTAATTCCATATCCCAATGATGTTTTGTTTAGACATCATTAATTCCAGTCGATAGCAATAACAAATATCAATTGTTATTTTTAAAAAAATCGAATATTTAAAAAAAATCTTTTGTACTTCATAAAGCATCAATGAATATTGTCACTTAGGGGATAGTTTGTTTTGAAAGATTATCTATTATTGGCTTAGGTTCACCGCAAACCTCCACGCCATAATACTTATGCTTGCCGTTCGTTTTAACATGAAAATAGTCTATTCGGAACAGGTCTGGCGAAAATGTACAATATATACGTGACGTCGTTTATGCCTCAAGTGTTGCATAATTCAATCGCAAGTAATTCAGATCATTAAAGTGATTACTTTAATTGATTTTCTAGGTATGGATACTCTTGTGCTATTTTTTAATATTTATAAATAATTTAATTGTGACAAACAAATAAATAAACACAAAAATACATTTTGAATAATGCCTATAGAATACAGATATCATAAACATTTAGTTTTTGGAAAGATTGATTTATAATAAAGCCAGAGTTAACAGCTATATCGGAATATTAAAAAAAACTATTTGATTTATTCATGTTCATTTTCTGTGTACTCTTATTAATATAAAGTAAAATTTACTAGCTTTATAGTTTCTTTGGTAGCCTTAATGAATGTGTTAGTTCATATTTCACTGACACCGTTTTGGAAACTAGAATAAATATTTTAGAGTCCTGGTATAAAAAATATATTTGTTAAAATATAGAAGAAATCTGAAAATTATCTGTGAACATATGTTATAGAATTAATTTAAATGTAGTGATTGTGTTTTATGAAAACACAATTTTCTCTTTGATAATTAATTAATATTTATTATTTTACTGCAACCTAGTTTGCAATAGTAGTACTTTTATTATCGCTCTATGTTTAACGATATACATAGTCAGTTAATGATAACGACTATAAGCACTATACATGAATATAGGTTTATTCAATAATATGATATGTGGATTTCTGAATCTTTCATTGAAGCGAATAATTTATTTTTTTAATCGATGTTTCCATCGGTTTGATTGAGATTTTAATTTAATACTCTAATATTTTTAAATATTTCATATTAAAATTGTTTAAATGTCAAACCCTAGTTTTAATTTTACAAACTATCGTATTTCTAAATCTTCGAAATATTCTTAATTATAATATTGAAAAAAATGTACAGTTTCAGTACAATGACTGATAAATAGTATACATTATTACCAGTTTCATTGTAACTTTAAGATAATTTGTAAATATGTATCAATATAAACATTATTTCTTTTGAAATATCAGTATACTAGGGTGAAATATTTATTTAAGGTTGTTTTTAATTGGAAAATAATAGGCTACGAATGTTCTCACATCATGTTTAATAAAAGTACAATTAAAATTAAATGGCGGTGGACTTTTATTTGAGTTTTGTTAAATATTTATTACTAAAACTTTATTTAAATTCGTCACGTTTCGTTGTTGAATTTGGATGCAATGTGCTTTCAAGTTACAGAAACAATGAAGACAAAAAAATTTCGTGTGTATGAATAATTCACGGAAACATAATAAAACTTCACACATAAAATATATGCTGCCGTAAATTTTCTTAAATTATCCAAGCATATTTTTCAACGAATGCAAATGTAAAACTAAAATTAATATTTACCAAAATATTCCGGAAAGTAAAATTGCTACACGGTGAATAAGCAAAAATGATAAACGGGATGGAAGACTTATCTAGTTTAATAAGTAAGATTGTATTATCTAAATCAACTTGGGAAAATATTCCATAATCCTACAATAATATTCATTGAAATCCTCTAGACCAGTGATCGCCAAACGGTCGCTCGTGAGCTACCGGTATTTCACGTAGGGTATTTTATCATATTTATAAATTTGTCTCTCAAATTTTATTATTGGACTCCGAAATAAAATATTTCTCGAATTAAATTTCAATTTAAAATACGGAAGTCCGATGTCCTAAATTATTTTAAGTAATATAATAATATGATATATGGTACGATAAAGAACGATGATAAAAATTATAAGGAAGGAATATATAAGTAACTCACCAGACAATTTCAATTTTTGAAAGTAGGTCACATCCTTATTGAGTTTCGACCGGTCGATCTCAAAGCAAAATTTGGTCGATCCCGAAAACTTCCGTGAATTTTGAAAAAATATATTATTTTATATGCATGAAATATATTTATATATTACATACAATAAAAATAATAATAAATACTATGTTGAAAATATACGAAAATACTGAATTTTAATTATTTTGTAAGCACATACCTATCTAATAATATTTTGCATTTAAAATAAACATTTTTAAGTTTGGAGAAAGGAAAAAACCTTAAATACAATTTCCTATAAATAATTATATTAGAAGTCGATCCCGAGAAAATTTTAAATTGAAAAGTAGCTCCCAAGGCAAAAAAGGTTGGGCGCCCTTGCTCTAGACAAAGCTTTCCCATGGCTGACATATACTCGCAATACATTTTCTAGGTGCAGAACCGTTACTAATACATAACGTTTAATGATGCAAGTAACAACAAGCTACACCGAAAAAGGTAAGAAAAAGGACATTGTTTCTGCTAGGAATTAATATTAGTGAATAATACATTACTTGACTAATTGCTGATTGAAGACTGTTTTCACAAAGCCAAAAGTCCGAAAACTGTTTTAATGTAGGATTTATGTGGGGTGTACAATTTGGTAAAATCTAAATTTCTTGGAATGTCGTAGCTTCGAAAATATAAGAATTTAAAATAACTAAAATTCCACCGACCACACATATTATTTGTTTTTCTTTTAATTCACATCAATCATTATTCATCTTTAGAAATATTATTATTTGCATAATATCTAACGGTTTTTTACAGATAGTCCACATTCTGAAAACACTTCCCAATTCAATTCTTAAGCTTAAAGAAATATTTTGCTAATTTTCATAAGTACACGTAAAGGTGTAAATGGCCAACACAATCCATTGATCAATGCTATTGGCAAGCTATTATAAGATTACAAAAAAATTACCATTTCCGGCATCAATATTCGATCTTCTCCAATTCTTACGCATTGATTACCTATTGATTAAGAAAAAATATCCATAAATTACTGACATTCCGCACGCATGAAGTCTTTACAATAATAAACAAAGACTATCAATCGTACAATAAATCAAATTATTCACTACAATGATTACCACATCACGCAAGGTAGATTAATTTTTTTTCAATGACCCTGAACTCTGCTGTTAATTATTACCGAACTCAGTAAATAATGTTGCTTTGCTATTTTGTTGACAATAAGATTTATTGAGCATATTTTTTCAAGATTGATATTTTATTTTAAACATTATTTAGTCTGAGGGCGTGCGTGTGCGGACAACTGTCGTAGAAAATTATCGGCCACGGAGGATTCCTCACGCAGACAACTGATCGCGCATCGTTTATCGCACAAATTTATCGTACGAAAGTTCTTCTCGCTGAAAATTGAACATAATATAGGCGACTTATCGCCAGATTATTTTAAATTTGTGTTGTATAGTTCCACCTTTATTTTAATTTAGTTTAATAATAGTTATTTTAGCTGCCATAGAAGTAGATAAAACTCTGTCTTTTGTGAATACGATAGAAAGTTTATAATACCATACTCGATAACATAACAATAAGCACATAATATGTATTGGTAGGGTTTTAAATATCCAGCGATGATATCCAACTCTCGTAATGATTTAGATATGAGAGAGGGAGCTGGGAACCATACACAGTGTTGTTAAAAATATGAAATCATGGATGAAATAATATGGAAAAAGTAAAATACGAGACAAACCCTAATACCCTAAACTGACTAATATGATAAAAATTTCCAGTTTTCCATCCGGTTGTAAAGACAACCTGATCCCTAAGCACGAACGATCATCACAACTGAAATAAGACGCTAAATAAAGATAAAAAGTAACATTCGTTAGAAAAAACAGCGTCCAATATAATCGCCTGATTTCTATTACATACATTATACAAAAATAACTGCGATTAACTTAACCCTTCGAGCCCTGATGAATTTTTCCCGGAGGGGTATTGTTATACAGTTTCGAGTGGTCATTATACTATAATAAAATTCTATAGCCGTTGATATATGATTTCATTTTGAATTTCACTTTCAAAATGCGACACTATACATGCTTATTAAAATATGCCTTGAATAATACAACTTTGTCAATAATATTGGCTAAATATAATAAAGCTCCAGTCGAAAATTTCAACACAGCAGACTTAAGAACTGAAATATATTTTTTTTAAATTTTACTACCGTGTGAACCCTTTTTTAGTTTCTTCGTATAAAAAATTTTACTGGTATGTCACGGAAATCTGGGAAAATCTTTACTGTCTCGTGGCAGAGAAAAGGTTGTCGAGCGTTGAGCTAGTGTAAGCAATCAAGCAATCATTTCCACAATTAGTATAAAAAAAATGTTTGCAACAGGAAACAGACAAACAAAATGTGTATTCATCCCTCAAGGGTAAATGGTACGTATTCATGTGTTCGGTCATAGGCAAATGGAGGACTTTTAATGAAGAGGAAACGGATATTCCCACGCAAATAGATAAGGTTGAAGCAAACAAATATGTTACCTTATCTTATATACAAAACATTTCCAAATATATTGTATTACACAAGAGCATGTAGTTTCTTTCTATGTCGAGTGTGTAATCGATAAAAAAATCTACTACTTAAAAAGTGCTGTCACTTTAATCATTCATCAAGATGATTACCATGTAAATTTTTATTTTAATGTATCACTCAAATTGAAGTTAAAGGATATGTACCTACATAAAGCAATGATAAAAATATATACAACAATAAATAATGACGTTGTCTTATTTTGGTTATTTTTTACATATACTATGGTCACATTTCGTTACAAAAATATTCTGTTACATTTTTGAAAACCTAATTCTTCAAAAATGCAATATGTTATGTAGAACCTAACTAATATTCTGACGACATTAGATTTCACATTTTATGATTTTGTGGTGCCACATTTCTTACAACCCCCACTCTTGCTTCATCGCACATCATGACAATATTATTAGAGACCAAACTTACCTTTTGGCAAAAGAATGACATATTTTTACAATTTCCGCTTCCGTTATGAAGCATTTAGACTCTTAATAGAATATCTTAACATAACAAAGAGTGCTTGTAATTCAGTAACTTAACCTCTTTTCCCAGAGAGCTTAAAAATATAAAGATGGGCTAGTGCAAGACTGAGAAAACGTTTTAGCTGATGGGCCACACTAAGAATTTAAAATTAACGTTATCACGAGAGTAAATTCTATTTTTAGATATAACTTTTCAATCGTGATTTTTATTATCACGAAAAAGAAATTTCAACATAGAAAATAAGTGATTATCTTAAAATCAACAATTTAATCAAATACATGGAACTGTTTTATATCTTTCAACTTAAAAATATAATTAACTATTTATTTTAACGAGATTCATGATAGAGAAGGTTTGTTACATAATAGGTATGTAAGTTGATCAAAGTTTTAGAAATACAATTATAGCTCCCAGGCCATACAAAAATTCTTGACGGGCCGAAGTTTTCTTGGACCTGAGCTATTGGATATCTAAGCGGTCTTCTTCTTGTATTTAGGATAAAATATGAGGTATGCGGGAAAGAATATAAACACCACAATGGATTGTAAAATCATCGCTAAAAAGCGTTCACCTCTCGGTTACAGGACGAATGTTAACAAAATTAAAGTCAAAAGTTATGGTAAGAAGTTGTAAACAAGCTATTATCATAATATGTGAACAATAAACACGTTTTAATTTTCACAAATTTAGAAACTAAAGAATCATTCGTGAATGAATATTTTTTGAATATTTATGACCGCTATAAAATTTCTTTTCCTTAATTCTTTTTAATTATGAGTGAATTACATTCTTACATATTGATGATTTTGATAAACAATATCAATTGCTACAATCTTAATAGCACGAAAGAGAAATTATTGCATAATATTAATATCAATGATATTGGAAAAGATACTATGCTCGATTAATTGATTAATTACGTTACTCACTGTCATAAATTACGCAATCTTTAATACCTACTGCAATCGTGCCTATTCAAATTGATATTTTCCTTTTCACACTGTCGCTAATGATACGGAACAATCATTTCTTACAGCATGATTTAAATGCTTATAGATTATTCATGTTTTAATTCGTAACGACGTAAAGACATTTCAACATTAGTGCTGTCGTTACATAATTGGTTAATAACATGTCTTTCAATGTAGCAGTCATAACGAAACTTAGGTATGTAAGTACAGTTAAATTATTGTTTGATTTCTAAAATATGCAATATTATACAAAATACATCTCATCACATTAAGTGCCGTATTCGTCATTGGTAGAGAAGGGCAAACTTTATAATATTCAGCTGCCTAATTCTAGATATCTATAGCTATCGCTTTCCAACTTTATACTTTGGAGAAGAACTAAATTCATCACAAAATGGTGCTAATGATGAGGACCTCATATTTTATATGTTCATAGTATTTTTGTACCAGTATATTGCAAGTTTTTATATCCAATTGAGACATGATCGGATAAAATTGTTAGCTTATAGTATATAAATGATACGTTTGAATTTTTGAACATATTAGTTATTTCTTCGTAAAATTGTATGGTGTTTAGTCAAATTTAACAAATTACTGGTTAAATTATTATCCTCAGCTGAAAAAAATACATCAAAACACTTTCAACATAATTTACTCAAAGCTTCAATTTTTTATATTACTTGTTCGTCCATTTTTTCAATTATATCACACTCGAAAAGACAGCCGCTGATAATTTTTGGGTGATAATTTACTATAGTATGTAGTATTGCATCAAAATAAAATCAATAATAAATTCGAGAAAATTTTTTAATGGAATTGCATGAACAATTTTGTTTGTTTGAATTCATTCGTCAACAAGCAAGAACACTTCCCAAGTTTTTATATTTATCGGATTAAACGATTTTGAATCCTAGAGTAATCTCAATTTAAAGTTTATTATATAAATAATATCAAATTTACAAGTAGAGAAAATTTTAAAGAGCAGTTAGGTTTCTTTAAGACTGAATTGTTATACTAATTTATGCAAGTCATTAAAAACTGACTTATAAAATATAATATCGTGCTCAATTCGGCACTGGATTCATGTCATTGTCGATTTTATTTTCACACATAATATTTTAAAAAAAAAACTGACAATCATAAGAGCGTGGGAAAATTAAAAACGGTGCTATTTTTTGTGCAGTAGTTGCTAGGCTAGGTACAAAAATAATTGCATGACCACGCTGTCTGGCACGACTCTATTTCTATCGAGAACTTACGTATTTATCCAACACTCTAATCATCATTACCAATCTAAACCTACAACTTGATGAAAACCCAAGAGTGCTTTTTATTACATTACTGCTCACAAATTATGAGCTCTGCAAATTTTTACATTGATTTTGAATTGTCATTTCGATTCATATTTAGAACAAAGTGAACTGTCAGTCATAATAACATCGAACTTACTTGTTTTCAATAATTATTGTTAGAGACTTCACAGTAATATTAAAAGTGCACCTGTTTCGCTCACAGTATAAAACCAATTTGCTACTCAATTATTTATGAAAAGATAATGTATAAATACTTAACGCTAAAATTGCTTTCATGGCTTTCTTGTATTGGAAGGTTTATACTTATTATTTATCGATTTGATGTAAATATTTCAATGAATTGAATACATTGTTGTGTCTATTTACATCAAAAACACTGACAGGTATATTCTTTTCAAAACCATTATTTTACCAAACTATGAAGGTAGCGAAGTCAATAAAAAGGTTTCTAAAACGGACACAACTATCAGTGAAAAAGTGATCTTTCTATTTTTACAGATGAAGAAAGTAATCTTTGTCGATTTAAACATGCTAAAAATACTACAAATCTTCTTTGTCACTGCAAAATAGATTTTATTAAAAACGTTACAGCGCAACTAAACTGTATCAAATTTAAATTAATTATCCCAATTTTAAATACATTGACGACCCTGTAGCCCTGTACCGTATAAGATATAGGGCTTGGGTCCCTGTGCGTACCGTTAAATTTTGTAAATGGATTTTTTGAATCGATTAACGGATTTGTATTGGAAAAAGCATGGATGTATGTGATATCTACAGTCCCTCCCAAACATCCTATCTTTAAACAGGATGTTGTAAGAGTGATAAGCTAACTATTAGTGCTTTCCTAATCCCATTCTTCAATCTCCATCTCCGAAAGACAAAATTGGGCGTCTGCATAACATACACTTCTGGTAAAAACAACAGAAGTCCATATACTGCACATTGAGAGCGGGCATGGTTGCAAAAAATGATTCTACAATGAATGCGTTAATAAATTTTTTATTTGCCATAAAGTGTTCTTTTTACGCGAGAAAAATACTTACATGTTCATATTATGTTAACCTTGTATTGTGGATTTCTTTAATACAAAATGAAATGATTCCGTGAATCCGTGATGGATAGTTCACGAGTTTTGTTGCGAAACATGAGACATGATAATCATTTTCAAGTTCAATAATAATTCAAAACAATTCTCACATCATATTATTTGTTATAGAGGCTGGTCGTGATCATAAAAAAAGAATTGATTGAAAAAATCGTTCGATTTAAATTTATCAATAACAAACGTAATTATTGAATTTACACGGTACGTTTAGTTATGCAAATGGATTTCTACACCAGTATCGTATATTTTATAATAATTGGGAGGCGTATTTTCAAAATTTTAAATTAAGGGGAATCGGGAAACCCTGTTCAGTTTATGACCCTGTACTGCTTTACGAATTTTATTATTGTTGTGTTGAACTATTGAATTCTCGTGCCTTCCTGTTTCAATATTAACAATGCAAGTGCGTTTTGTAAACTCATAATATAAAAAATTTAGACTATCTTTCTTAGTCTACAAATGATGATATTAATTTATTCGTAAATAAACAATACGTTATTTAATCAGCGAAAAAATCGTGTTGAGTTGTCATAATGTAAAAACTCAAATTTAAACAAGACTACATCATAACACAAACAATATGAAATTTGTAAAATAATATATTCAAAGCGCGACTGAATAAATTATCTATTTTGTATCATCAATTAGGTAAATAGTTGAAGAGAGAATATCTAAAGAATATTATTTATTATTATGACATAAACAGTGTAACATAGGTGAAACAGGTTTGTTAAATCAGCTTTTTCTGTATTTATAAAATTAATAATATGTTATCATTTATAAATGATGTAACTCTTATTTTATAAACATTATCTCAATTTTCAGTTTTAAGAAGTAAGCACTGCTACAACAAATGTTAAAAGATTTCTAATAATACTGCCACATAATATGTAGAGTATATGTCGTAATAATTATGGAGCATAATAATGGAACCAAGATTGCTTACTCTAACCATCTACATGGTCTTGAATCTAAAATTATAGTATATATTCTTTCTATTTCTCGTTAAACAACAATTCATTAGAATTATTTTTAATCACTAGGTAGACATTTTCATAATTATTAATGAAAGAGGCGCCATTAAGAAAATCAAGACTGGAGAAGAAATTAAGTGTAACATTACGCATAATAAAATTTAATATTTTATAAAATATTCATAGTGATACTTATTTTATTTACTTTTCGTAAAAAAATGTACATGTCTATTTGACGTTACCGTTTTTTAAACATTTCCGCTCCCAACGTGGAGCATATAGACTATTAATGTAAATTTTGACATCAATGCCTTCGAATCCATAAATCAATTTATGAAACTCTCAGTACTTAAATTCGAATGCGTGAGTTCCGCAACCTAATCCAACGATGATGACCACTCGACCACGAACCCGAACGCCGACGTTATATATTACATACTAAATAAAACGAACTTCTGTAAACTGTTGGTTTACGAAAGAATCTAACCTCAACTAATATATCGCACATCGTCTTTCGAAGCTTATTACCTTTGATTTATTTATCTAACTCTGATTTGAAGTCAATATATCTATAACGTCCCGTTTTTTTTGTATGTCGAAATTAACTTTATACTGTCCTTTTTAAATGAACAGGTAACCTAACCCATCCTTAGATATGACTACATAATAATATTATAATGCCTTAAAAAGCCGCTACTCAAGGACTAACGTAAACGCTCAATGGTGTAAATACAGATTAGTATGAACATTGTATTCAATAAAAAACATTTCCTGCAATTTTATTGAGACATTTTTAACTCATTTATTTACCACGCTTTTAGAGTAATTTTTATAAATAAAATGACTGTCAGATTATGGATAGCGATTTTGCGAAACGGGAACCACAAATTTTGGCAATCGACTGAGTCCTCGGTGTACCGTTGACTACTTCAAATATGTAGTATTGGCATTGGAGTTGAACGAATGTTTATTCTAATTATAAATTGTACATAATTAATCTTCACTTCACGTGTGCCTTCTATTCCAGGGGTTGTTAAACTCTTAGTACAAAATGGCCAGTATATATTTTACTTAATATACCGATTAAAATTTTTCGAAATATATTTTTTTCAAGTATAGTTGATTTAAGTGAATTGATAACCCGTTATAAATCAGACAAAGGATCATGAATATAACTAAACTAAATATATAAAATAACAAAATTCTTGGCATTATTTACTTTGGAAAAACATTCTGGGTATTCACTTAAATTTTAGGGGTTACTCCAAGTTCAAGTTAGTTATTTGACTTTTTATTATACTATTTATTTATTCAAAAGCTTACGTACTTATATGGTTGCAATAACTAGCAAATAATTGTGCCAAATAACAGATAGGTATAATTTTTAGTTTGTATAAGAACTAGTAACAGGTTAAAAGTAATAAAATTATCATTTTTACTCTGTTATTAGAATAATTATTATACAAGTGTAAACATATAATTTGAATTAAGTGCAAAACAATTTAAAAAAATAGAAAATGTAAATATGGAAACCTCATCGAAAGATTCACACTTCAAGGGTCGCTGAGGATAAAAAAACCTTTTCTTTATCTCTTTGACAGATACAGCGTTCTCAAAACAGCAACAAAAATACCTCTTTGGATTGTTATACCTATCCGCTGTCTTAGTTACTCACCCGAGCGGCACTCACCCGTTCTCCTGTATGAGCTACAACCAATCTTTACAACCAGTGCCACCGCTTCCGAAGCCATACGAAGGACATACATTATACCTAAAAAATGACTCTTCTTATAGAAATGTAAATATGAAGTAAAAAATATTTTAGGTTTATTTTTACTTTCGAATTCATTGAAGATCTGCTCGTGAGACGCGGTTTGAAGAAACCTGTTCTAGTTCATTAATAACATTTTTTGTCACTTTTTAGTCGTTAGCATTGCACTGTCTGTCTGAAACATATATAAATAATTTAAATACGACTGTCTCACGATGTTTTAGGTAGTGAACACATCTTTCAATGAATGTTATTGAGAAAAAGTTTGGCTTAACTCTTATATATTTAGGTGATTAGTCGTATTTTCAATGACAAACCTTAAAAAAATACATTGAATTTAACTGTCAGTTAAATACCGAGGTAAATTTAGTATTTAGTAAGAAAAAAGTAAAAAGTAAAGTAAATAGTTGAAAAAAAGTACTAAATATTTTTAAATCTCAATTTTTAATAACTAGGCAGTAGTGAAATCATAGGCAATCTAGGCAACCTTATGCGATGAATGCGCCGGCTGAGAAGTCATATTATTTGTATATTAAATTTTCTGGTTTGTATTCAACTTTTCTCATGTAAAAAATCATGGAAAAAAATATTATCTCTTCTTTTAAAGATTTATATAGGAGGGAGGCGAATATAATCGCTATGCCACAAACAACATAATATATTATCTTAAATTAATGTCAATAATGAAAAATTTCGTTTGTGGCTTTATTTAAAATAAATAAAAAATAAACGATATAATTATTTAGTAGTGTTCCATCTTTTTCAAGAACGGCTTCTCTCTATAAGAGTGATTGTAACTTATTGAACAAAGCCCGCAAAACATTTTATTATGTGTTCAATTAGAACCAAAAATAATTAACGTTTTACAGATTTAGTCTTTAATTTAACTATTGGTTATACTTTTTTTAAGTCTTCCGTAACATTTTCAGGACATACCTGTAGGCATATAGTCGTTTCAGTTTCTAGAACTACATAATAATGATATATTATTACTGTGTCTACATTATCACATTTTTAAGTAAATACGTCAGAAATTTTTATATCTAAAAAATATAATAAAAATTACACGTTAAATGACGAATGGTTACAATGATAATCCCACGAGCTTTCAATGATTGATGATTTCATATCGAAAGATTAAATGAGGCACCCAGTATTAAAACTAGCCAAAGGTTCCCTTGCAGTTTTTTCAGGAGGAAGGAAATTCTATTGCTATACCTTTGACAATAAATATTTGAGTGAAATATTTTTCACAAGATACTAGAACCCATCAGGAATACTTAAAAATGAAAAAACTACATTTAACTTTATTAATAAGGCACTAGCATGAGGTACTCTTGGCCGGTTTTGATAGTGAGTTTTTCCTTTGGCTGTTTTTGATAGTAAGCGATGAACTTTTGGCCTTTTTTGATACAAAATGAAAGGGAAAAAAAATAGCCAATGCATATTGAGTAAGATTATCATGTTTTATTAAAAAATATGTAACTCAAACAAATTAACACCCAAAAATAGACTTTATAATTTCACAAAAAATCAATACTTTTATCTTTATACAAGAAAAATAAAATTATTAAAATAGAAAACAGTTCTTAATGATATCCATTTATTTCATTACTATAACATGGGGTGGACTTCACAATCATTATCAAGTTTTATTAGAGTTTTTTGAGATTTATTGTTGACGTAGGGTGTGGTATGTCGGTCTGTTTGGTTTAGTGGTAATAGCTTTGCCATAGCGATCAGGTGCGTCTGGGTAATAGTCCCGGCAGTGTCAATATTAAGTTCAGATATTTTCAATGCGATGTTGTGATGTTGTTTCTCCTCGAGTTGATCTCGAATGACTTACAAAAATTATCATTTGGCTTGTCTCATTTCGTCGGCGTCCGTGGTGCAATTGGTAGTGTCATTGGCTACGGTTAATGATGTCTCGGGTTCAATTTTCGGTGCGGACAGTTTTCATAAATCGATCTTTCAATCGATTTATGGATTTCTGTTCGTAGTCATGCATGTTTACTCCCACCCATCTGATCCTCAAAAACAGGACGTAGCGAGAGCGATTAGCTAACCACTAGTCCTGTCCTAGCTCTCTTCTTATATCCTTACTCTCTTCGAAAAAAGAGAGGTTGAGCAACCAACAAGCAGTTCTCATACAAAAACTTCTGTTGAGATATCATCATTAAGAGGCCATATGCTCCACTTTGGGAGCGGACATAGTAAAAAAATTCACTTCATTTTTCAATTTCAAATAATTGGTGCATTGCCATTAACGGTAATGTCAAATATTTTTTTTTTAATTTAAAATTTTACATATATAATTTAAAATATTATATATATATATAGTTTTAAAGGTTTATTTAGATTTTTCAAATATTGCCTTAATAGGTTGGGGAACATTAAATGTACAAGGTTAGGTTACGGTTGTAATTCACTTACTTCATTTCCATTTGTTTTGCACATTTTTATAAATATTGGTCTCTTTTAGCTTTTATAGTGTGACAAATTTCATAATCTTCCATTTTCGAGTTTGATTTTTGAAGAATTAATATTTTAACCAAAATAATCAATAAGATACAACCAAAAGATGAGAATTTACAAGTTTTGTGAATCAAACGTGTATTATGGCGGCCATATTAGATTTTTTAAATTCAAGGCTTATGATTGGCTTGTCAGTCTTTTGGCCATTTATTTTGAAACAACAGGACAAACTTATAAAAAGTTCAAAAACTTTGGCTGATTTTGATACTCAGGCAATTTTAAAAGTCGATTTAATCAAGGTTCTGGACGATTTTGATTCAATTTTTTTCGAGAATGGTACCTATGGTGGTACTAATGGTATATAGGTGCAAAGAATTTAATGTCATACAGAACTAAAAAATGTTAAAAAGTGCCTTTGGATAACTTTGATACTGGGCGACTCAAATACTCGGATTAAAAAGTGATTCGTAAATATGATAATATATATTTATAATTAGTTTTTGTAACATGAGTCTACAGTCTCCATATTTATTGTGGGTGTAGTCCGTCTATCGTGATGTGATATCAGCTGGCTTATAGCAATTTCGATAACTAGTTAATAATCTAATGCTCTATAAAATGCATAATAGTGTCATAAAGATACCATAACTCCAGACTGTGGCGAATCTAATGTGTGCCAATAATTTATTTGTATCGAGAGAGTATTACTTATCTGGGAGTTAAAAAATTATCTTGTCAGTCATCAAGCTTCTGCGCAACAGCGTGCTTGGTGTATAAGTTTCCAATGCGGGTGTGCTCGTGCGAACCTCTCTTATCCCATTTACGAGTTAGGAAGAAATTGTACCCTTTTTCTCACTTCGCGAAAATCGTTAATCATTTACCGTCGCCTAAATCTTATGAAACATCGATTTTTTTAACAATTGCATTCTTAGAGTATTTGTTTACACTATTACATTTTTCCATGAAGATTGTAAACTTTTCAAGCCTGTCTAGCAAAGAATAGACACCTTTTTTTCAGATTTTTTTAAACTGCTTTACGCCATGACTTTTCAGAGTTTAGGGCTTAGTGTAAACAACCGAGATTTGAGGCACATGAAAAAAACTCAGGAAAAGCTTTACATAGTGACTTGAGCGAAATTCTCAAATTATTGAATATGACGATTGTATAAAGATTATTGGAATGAACCAAAAAGTATATTTTCTCCCACTTTTTCTGATCGATAGTTAAAGTAGAATTATACTTAATATACTGCTTAAAATTATAACAACAGATAATTCTAATATATACGTCATTTGGCAAAAAAAGTTGGAAAAAACCGCCTTTATTTTAATCATCTTTATCATTTTTTGTAATATGCATAATGAATTTGGTTGCTGTACAAAAGAAAAGTTTGCAGAGCATCCCCGAAATTGTACTGACTCTTCTGTCCTTTCTTATAAAAATCGATATTCTCCTCAAATACCCTTCAACATGTATGAGACCTGTACAAGGAGGTTCAGAAAAACATTTACTGATTTAATATTGATATGTTAAAAAGAGGGACCAAACCCGACTCTTAAAAAGCTATCTACTTATAGAAGTTATGAATTATTAGTAAATTTCATCCTGTCGATTAAATTTAAATTTCATATTTGATCTCCACCCCCATGTACAATTAATAATTAATAGCATTGCTATTGATTTATAGACTACGACCTCTGCTAAAAGAAAAATCCCACTCTCCCGCTCTTTTTCTCACCTAAACTAATTAAAGAACCAGTACCAATGCCTACACTTCAGTTAAAAATACTAAGTTAAAGTAAGATTTGAAGATGATACATGCCACACTTCGTAACACAAACAGCGAAAAAACGAAGTTACCAATTTTAAGTTACAAATGAATTTTCACGTATTTACAACTGAATCCAATATTGGCATATTGTTGGTATACATCAACATAACAATTTTACAAGTATACCCATTATTCACTTCTATTATATCACGATGACGCAATGTTTCATTGATATGTTAATGTCATGCTCATGAAATAACCATTTTTACTGGGATTATATCAACGTCATTACGAACTCGATGTATACAATGAAAGATGCGTTCTCGTGAGAGAAAATCGACCTCAAAACGTGTCACTTCTTCATGACTCAAAAATATTTATTTTATTGTCAATTATAACGATAGCATAGAATTATGAAAAACGGAAACTTTTATAATATCTTACCAATACTGTTTTAATAATACGTCAAAATAAAATAGTTAAAGTAAAAAAAAGCTTGAAATCGATTTCCTATTTTGAAAATTGAATTTTGATATCAGACCGATATAACATAAATAAAAAAAAAAACCAACCAGTGTGAAATTAAAAATAAATTATTTGATTATATGCGTTCGTTGTTTCAAATGGGCGTTCTAAATTAAAAATAATTTAATATTAAACAGTTTCTCACAGAACGGTAAAAGGGAGTATGTATGTTAGGCATAAATAATTGAATTATGTGTTTTTTATTTCAATTTGGACATATTTTCCAATACAGTGAAACCTCAATATAACTAATACCAATACGGACGAAGAGTGTCTGATATACCCTAAAGTCAGTTTTATAATAAACTAGTGAGTACCCGACATGCGTTGCAATTCCAGTCTATGAAAGAAAGTGTTTGTGATTTAGTTCTGTTTATTGAAGTGCTTTTGGGTAGGAAATATTTTTTGCCCGTCTAGTGCGTGCACGAATAAATCATAAGGTTTACTGAGATGTCGCCGTTTGTACTATTTGATTTTTTTTTTGTATTTTTTTTCAGAAAACTTTACGGGTGTGCACACAACAACTCACCAAAGTTTCATAAAAATCGGATGAATGGTATAGGAACGTATAAGGGACAAACAAACAAAGAAATAAACATTAATTTTATGTAAATATATAGATAGGGGTTTTCACATATGCGAGACACATTGAATAACAAGTTTTTTTTTACTTAATATCAAATTGATTCTTTCTCTTTTTCTCTATTCGAATAAATAAAATTTAAAAAAAAATTGGCTGTCTTAACCTATGTCAAATCATCTGCCAGCACGTGTTCAAGCTGCTTCAGATTTGTGATCACGTGCTAATCATGCACAGAACATTGCCTACAAGCGACTCTTTGATTTTCACACAAAAAAAAATCTTTTTTAAAACAATTTTCATTTTTGACAGGAATCTTTGTCGCTTAACGTCCGTTACACTAAGGTTCGTTATATCAAGGTTTTACTGTATTTCGAAACGCTTTTTTAAATGCTTAAATAAATAGAATATATCTTTAAACATTAAATTTCATTCCGATCCATTTTTATAAAAGAATATTATGTCTGAATTCAAATACATACTGAAATATTTTAGATTATGAAAATCAATAAATGTCTTTTTATACCATTTACAAATAGTTAACAATGTACACGTTAAGCCCATTTCTGTGGTTTTTCCGTATGCAACCGTTAATAAATAAGTGTGATATGAATTTATTATTTCCGTTAAATTATCGAAATAAAAAAAACGCATTTTTGATTTCTCATACCCATTGTATATTATGTCGAACTACGAGCTGGATGGTAGGTATTTATTATTTTTCATCGTAAGGAAATCGGAAATACTAACTAGCCCCATATAACGTCAAAAATTGAAAAGCGATGAATCTGGCCTGAACATGTTCTGCTGATACCCAAGAGGGTGCTTAATTCCACCTGTCTCTTCTACCAAGTGAATAGATTCCTCCCGGAAGGTCATGAGTAGCCAACTACAAGACGCTGGGATGATTTTGGAGGAATCTAAAAGACTGGTACAAGACAGACTGTTGAAGGTACCGTGTGGTGGCCATATCCTGCGAATAGAGAGCGAAAATGACAAAAGAAAAAAAAGTCAAATGACGAATAAAATACATTACTCAAATGGTTAACCACACATGGCAGAAATAATTTCGCACCTAACATGATAATAAAATGTATTTCATCTTTTGGGCCAAGGATATTGCTTGTAGTCGGTTACATTAGATTTGTTTTGTTGTTATTATCGTAAAACACAATGCCCGGACATCCTAAAATCTTAAAAACCAATGTTTTTACATTTCAATAATATTTCCTAGGTCAAATAAATTAACAATAATTGCTGATTGCGGATAATTAAGTATCAATATTTTTCATATTATGATAAATTTCGTCGACCCACAGTCCAAAGTTAATAACTCAGAAAATACTGACTAGATTTAAATTACATGAGTGTCAATCGCCATCGCTAAGTAGTAATATTTTACTTTTAAGGTGTTAACTGTCTGCTGTAATTCTTGGTGGAAAGACATAATATTTTAAAAAATAAAACACAATTCATTTTTACTACTTCTACATATTTATAATAATCGGGACCGGTTTCACTCATCACGAGCATTATCAACTGATTTTATTTTTCGAATGTAAACAATTTAACACACTATATCATTATAGTATATCGGCCCAAAATCTCTCATATGTAAGTAAGCACATGTGAAATTTTATAGTTTTCTTCATTTTTCCACTATTTTTAGTGAATGCTAGATTACACTTTTTTCTGCCATAACTGTATCTAATTACTATGTGCTATAGCTTGTAACGAGTATTATTTATAATCAGTAATGATTTTTAAAAATGTAAAAGTAGTTCAAACTCATTGAAAAAACATTAATTCAAATTATCGCTTTAGAATTTAATACGAAAGTATAATATATATAAAATGACGTTCATTATCTCTTATCACAGTGAATAAATCGACGGATAATATTTTTAATGAATTTAAATGCATTATAATCTCATTATTGCTTTGCTCATAATTATTTTATCAAAAATACCTAATCTTAGATTTATGAAAACCACAAGTTTAATAAAATAACCATAAAGATATTGATTTTTTCATTTTAAATCTAATGGTTATTGCAATATCAGATTCAGGCACGTAGCCAAGATGTATTCAAGGGGAGGGGGAAAATGTTTTTTATTTAATATTGATGTACATTTAAAATTCGCGCAATTAAAAACAGTGAATTATTTACGAATTTAACCCAAATATAATTTTTAGCCTAAGATTCTGCCATCGCTCGTGAAATCCGGAGAGAGTAGAGCGCCATCAATTGAAAAATTTAAATTTTCATTCCGGTTCGTAAACAATAGTAAAATATTTCAAATTGCATTCAATAATCATAACCCAAAAAGATATGGGCAATTTTGACAAAAACACATCGATATTTTTTTTTAATTATCGTGTGTACACTATTCCACTTTGAGCCCTGATAATAAGACACATAATCTGTAACATATAAACTCTTATATGTTAAAATTGTTATCAACATAATATGTGTTGTATTATAAGAAATTTTCAATACTCGTTAGCATCATCATTTCATATTTCTTATCTTTATAAATAAGTAAATATTCAAAAAATGATTTACAAATCCTTTTTATATTGATTACAATCAAATGTCATAATAAGGTAATAATAAAAGTGTACTATACAGCTTTTCAGCTTATTATTTTATAAACTGATCCTGTAACCGATTGGTCAACGTTCTTGCTCGTTCGTCTTCTTCGGTCTCTGTGGCCACGGGTTCGGATCCCTTCAATATATTTATGAGTAAAGGTATTAACTTCTTTTATATTTATATTCCCTCTTACCCATTCAATTATAAAAAAAATGTGTATAATTTCAAAATATCTGGCGCCTTTGCTTTTGTAACCCGTAATGCCAAATATATGTTTGCTACATAAAAATATAATAGCTGTTACTACAGGAAGCTAACACAACTTCTTTGGAAGGAAAAATAATATTGGGCATATGGTTCAACCGTAGATGACGACACAGCTCGAAGAGAGTCATCTAAAATAAAATGCTTTTTAAAATAGGGTGTAAAAGGCTTATAAAAGGCAGCGCTTTTTTGAAAAAAAAAGTAACAGAACACAATTCTAAGCGTTTTACTAAAGAAAATTATATTCAAATATCATTTAAATAAAATTTAAATCAGCCTTTCTTATGCCACGAAGCGCTCAAAAAATTAAACAGTATTTTATTTTAGAAATGTCAAATCTCAAGTTAATTCTGTCGACGAATTACATAAATATGGATTTTAATTATGTAAGAGTGAATATTGTTTCGTATATTTTTTTTAAACTACAAAAAGGTTATGCTACAAAATTACCAAAATGGAAGAATGCGTTCAAAATTTGAAGTTAATTAGTTAGTTTGTAAAAGTTTCTGTGACGAAAAGTGATAATAAAGAACTGAAGGAGAGGAGTGGGGTCAAAAAACACCCAAAATTGGGAGTTATCATTTATGGACGACTGCTCAGCTCCACTCCACCAATGAAATGGTATTGCATAAACGAAAAAGAGGCTATTGATTTTAAAGAAACCTCAGAAATCCATTGTTTAAAATCCCAGATATTTGTATCCATTAAATATTTTTTTCATTTTTATATAAAAAATTTTAGTTTTTAGTAAAACGTGCAATTAAATATTTATAAAAGGAATATACATACAATTAAGTATCGAAAATTATAAGTATCTACTCGTAACTAAAATAAATTAAAAACGTTTGTTTTCCAAAAAAAGAGCTTTTGTCCGGACGATTTCCACTTAGCACTTTGTCAGGAACACGAAATTTTTCACCTTAATCAAAACCATCTCATTCCTTTGTTATTTGTACTAGTGCGTAGAATATACCTAAATCGTTATATTTAATAGTCTTCACGTTAAAAATGCCACCCCAAGTGGCAGGCACGCATTTTCTTCCCCTATCGGAAGCCTTACTCATGTATTATAACAGGTTTTCTTTATATTGAGAAAATCTGAGGGCGACGCATGCGCGTTGCGGGAAAAGCTTACACCCTTATCTTTGAAGCAGCTGCGAGCGACTACCTCTTTTGTGTTCAGTTTTCAGTTAGCCGCAATCGAATACAATGCTTTATTTGCAATCTGGACAAAACACTGTGGTGAATTCTTCAATTATCACACGTGGACGAACGCATTTAAATAATATTAACAGGGTTTCGCTATAATCGGTGGCAAGCGTCTGTCAAATAGTGTCCGGCGAAACAGAACGGTTCTGACCGGCGAATAAATATGAACGAATATCAGTTGCGAAGAAGCGCCCGTGAAGAGAGCAGAGCCAAAATCCTCGCTGTCGCACCGCTGTTAAGTGTGCAATCATAATGTTTATTTTGTTTCGGACTGTCATGTTCAAGGTGAACGTTTGGATTGGTCAATTGTGATCTTCTAAATTATTACTGTTTTAGTTTTGTTATAATCGTGTCGGCAGGACGAAGGTGAAAAGGTTTCTCCATTGCGCTGATATCATCAAGACTACTGATTTACATCTTAAGGTAGATTCAAAATATTTATATTATCAATAACATCAAGCAACCATAATAGATTTTCGTATTATTATTAATCATCTCAGTTTTACAGTAAATATCAAGAAAGAAAACTACTGTAGTGTAATGTTTCTGATACTAAATAAAAAAAAATAGTTAGTTTCAAACATTATTTTATTATACAATTAATTATTATATGCTATTTTTAAGAAGACAACCCATCCGCTGATATATAAATGTTAAACCAAAAACATTATTTTTTTTAATGAATTGTAAGTACCGATTTTTCTATATCTCTTTAATGTTTAATGACAATTTACACTATTTTTATAATATCCATTCATAAATAAGTAAAATAAATAACAATTTTTTTTAACTGTTCATTTGTAATGATATTTATATAAACATACCTTTAATATTGTTTACGAAAGCTATGTATTTATTATACACTCGTATTCTCATTAATTACTGCATTATGCAAAAAATCCTTATAAATGTGAATTCAAATTTTATACATGGAATTGTTATGATCTAATCATATAGGAATATGCAATATGCCTATATATGGCAAATGGGAATTATTGGGAAAACCAATATCAATTTGATTAGAAATAAGACATAATGAATTCCCAATATCAGTTGAATAGGCTCACTTACTGAGCAATGGTGTTGAAAAACATTTTGAAAAATCGTCTATACAGAAAACAATAATAAATTGATTTGCAACAACATTTTTTTCCGCTTTCAATAATGATAATCAGAATACGAGCAACTTTTTATTTCACGTTTGGCACAATATGTAGACTTATTGACCGATATTGACACAAATTCACTTTGTTTCGTAAAATTATTGTGTCTGACTGTACTTCTGATGTTATATAACACGTCCACAGTGTAATAAACGTTCACTAACTCTTATTGCTTAGCAAGAAAAATATTTGAGCATGGACAATAAACATTACATCTATATGTATGTTCATATCGTAAGACATATATGGATGTAAAAAGCGGAAAAGTAAAATGCGTCGCTATTCTTTTGTTTTTTATACCTGTCATAAAATGAAAAGTGTTTCATAATCAAATATGCAAACATACTGCATCACCAAGCAGGTTATAATTAGATGAATTTTATCACCTCTATGATAATTTGACTAATTTGGTAAATGCAACTAAAGTTAAATCATTAAAAGAAACCTTGGAACAGAAACAAGAATGGGTTTTTTAATTTTTAATTAGTAATGAAGATACACACCAAGAGATCAGCGCTTTGAATAATAGCGTTAATATTATTTGATGTTAAACAATTTCAAAAAAAATAATGAATTTATTACAGCATACAAAATATCACGTTGCAAATGAAATTTTCATATGTGGATTCCTTAATTTTGAAATTCAAATAGAAATCGCGGTGTGCAAGTTTCAAAAACGTTTTTTTTCACCACTGTAATAATCTATAAATCTCCAATTCTTTCGATAGACGCTTTTTCCGTATTGTCGATTAATTTTTAGATAATTATGTATTTTTACATTATTATCATTTTTGTCAATTACGATATGGAATTCAGCCTACAGTAAATGCATATTTTTAAGAACACAAGTAAACTCAAATTGAATTCTGAAAATCGAACCCCGGTTCATAAATAATATGCCAAAGCTATTGTAATCTTAGGACTCATGTATGGAATTGAAATTCCAAGATATATCATCGGTTATTAGTAATATGAAATTAAATAAGACTAAAGACTAAAGATCGTGAAATATTTTTCTTTGCGTTCCCGGTATGGTTTCTGATCAAATGAAATCTTAAACAGAAATAAACATTTTAAATTATAGACTGATTAAGGAACACTTTAATAGGTCTTTCCCAAGGCATAACAGAAGATCAGCGTAATCCTCTGAATCTTGGGGTTAAATTAAGGATTACAGAAGGTCTTAAACTATACACATCAAGTTTTTTATGATATTTACAGCGTAAACAAATAGGTGATTGAACTGCGTGTGTAATTTTAACTTGTTTTGTCAAATTATAACAGACAAGATTTTTCAAACAGGTTTTCATTATAATTGACATGTAGAATTAGGTGAACTAGTATCCATGTTTAATTTAATATTATTTTCAAGAAAACAACAACACATCTTTGGTGACAAACAACCAAAATATTTAGTCTTATAGTTAAAAATAGCCGGTCTATGTCTGTACACCTCATCTTCTTTTTGCACAGATTCTAAATTGTACGGTCCAATGCATGGTGTAAGAAGTACAAGGTGAGCTGGATCGTTGTTTTTGTATTATATGTGACGTCACTTTGGCGAACCAAATTTTTATTGTCACCAAAACACCGTTATAAACATAGTACATTGTAATTGGATAAGCATGTAGTGACGTCAACAAATACAAAAATGGCGACTGTCACCTTTTATCCAACTCACCTTGTACTTCTTACACCATGGGTCCAATGTAATGAAACCTATATTTCATTTATAAATGTTTTTTTTGCTCGGCTGCATGGAACGCATCCCCCGTGTAAAAAGAGTATTGGGTGTATTTTATTCAGTACTATATTTTCATTTACAGTGACAAATAGGATTGGCTTAATTGAGATCGGATGCAATGGAAAAATAATGTGATAAAATTATTGAAAGATCTTATGTGAAATACATATTTAATACCGCATCGTTGTGCTTTCTTTGTTTCATCTTTTTCACGTTCCATAAATATTATCATTCAATATTGAAATTTATTTTTTTAGTGTCTACACTTTATTTGCATTGCGATAAAGATCCCATCGTATTTCATGAGCAATAAAGCAAAAATTATAGGTTTCAAAACAGTCAAATATGAATTAATAAACTGATGAAACAAATCCAGGGCCCGTCTCGGACAACTAATCCGATTCTGCCCGTTGCTTACTTAACATCAAATTATTGAAACAGTTAGTATCCTCTTTCTTAATGATCCAACATCATTTTTATTGAGTTCTCTATTCCGTCTTTATAGTGAGAAGGTAACCATAAGTTTTCTACTTTTCATCCATTCCACCGGTAACCACAAGTAAAACAAACAACATTGCAAAATAATTGCGGTGTAAAATAGGTATCTTAAGGAAATCGTTTCAAACGAATCATTAAAGTATAACTATTTCAGAATGACAGAACACGTTTTTCCCCACAGTACTTATTTATTAAAACCATATCCGCTCCATACTCGGAGCATATGGTACAACTGTAAGTCCCCAGACTTTTCACATTGAGTTAAAGGTTGCTCCGGCTTCCCGTAATCGAATCTCCCATTAAGTCTGCCCCTTGTACCTGAAGCCGATGACTCTCTCGATGTCTTGCCCCGCGCTCGCCAGAGGATAGTCTAGGTCCGGACAGAAGCTGTTGCAAAGCAAGTTGGTTTTGCTTGCATTGACTTTGAGACCAATGCGATACGAGTTGCTCTACAGCCTGTCCATTGTTTCCTGAATACTCTCTTATTTACGATTAAAGTTTTACTCCATCTTTTCCTTACTTGTCAACATTCTTTTGTTTCTCTTCCGACATTCACACAAACAAATCGCTATGATTTTATTTCGTGCGCTTTAAAACCGTCAATGTGGTGAAAACACCTCTTTGTTAAATACGTGTCAATCCTTGACCGTATATGAGTTGGCGTTTAAATATATACAAAGAGCCTGGATCATCTGTGTAAAGCAAATATTATTCCACTGCAATATCTTTGATACTATATAGTAATTAGTCGACATTAACAATTGAAATTGATGCCCTTTTTAAGGCTATTATTATTTGCGGAGATATTTCTTCATCAATCTACCAATTTTACTAACTGCATTGTCAAATTTTATATGCACAAGGTTTATATAATTAAAATTTCTTCTTATCTTCGAGAAAGATATTCATTTTTTATATGATAAAAATCATTTTATTATTCCATTGTGACACTTCGGATCAATATGACTATAATATATTGCATAATATCTGACGACACTCTAATAACCATTCTTATTTTCACGTTTTATATTGCTGGAAAGGTATCCATTAAACGATTTCTAAATATATGATTTGTTGTAGGCATATTTATAAGAGCGGATGAGCGCCATAAAATTATGATTATTAACTTACTGCTTAGAAAATACAGCCGAGTTGAGTATTTTTACGCTTTGTTGCTTTCAAGCTAGAGTTTGTGGCGTCATCGTGTGAAATCCAACCTAAATCGCTCAGGCTTGAAGAATCCATCGGCAAAGGTGGAATGAGCTGGTTTAGTAAGAATGAGCAAATTTTCATTTGAAGTTGTTGAATATTCATTTTAGATAGAAAACTCAGGTACAAGGAATTTTCATCACAGGCAACACATTTTTCAACATACATATAAACTTGTTGAATTAATTGTGCCATTTTAGAAACGTGCCTATCGATCTAGCGACTAGAAACAGTTATATTTCTATTTACAAGATGTAATTTTTTTTCAAGTATAAATTATCATCTGTTAAAAAATTAAATGTTTTTAAAAGCGCAATATAATCAAAACCGTAGGCAGTATTTATTATGCCTAAATATGTTATAATAAATGACGAATAGTGGCCAATATGTAAATCATATTAACATATGAGATATCTTCAATGACCAATTAGCAATCTTTGAGCGTAATTCAAAGTAAATAAAAGTTACCAATTATTTTTACAAATATTACTCCAAAGATGGATATAACATAGCGATGGAATGTTTATTATCTTCATAATACTTCCGATGGTGTAGCGATCTTTGAGCACGGGACATTTACGGCCCGACTTTTGCCCGCAACACCAATATATTTGACATTTTGATAAAAAAATTTGAAAATAAAAAACATTTATTTTGAAAAATTTTAACATTATACATATAAAGGAATCATAAAAACAATTAAAACAAATAGCAAAAACAGAATGACCTTAAATTGACATTGAAAAATACATTTATTTTAAAAACTTTAAACACTTACATTTATTTTTGAAATTGTTTCTTATGGTTCTTTTTCATGTATTAGCCAATAAAATAAATGTGATAACCAACATCTATGGGTTAATCGTTTATCATATCAAAGTAGATAAAGAGTTATATATGTATTTTAAATAAAATTTGAATATTTGACGTGGTGGAATTATGTCCTTATCTGATTATTTTTTTCCAATAGATAAAATTTTCTTGGATAGGTCTGTAAAATTACTAATTAATTTTGAATAAGATGTAATTTTAACATACAAGTCATCAAATGCAAGTAAATTTCAGTAAATGAGCAGTCAGTAAAACAAAATAATCTTATATTGCCCGCAAACGGCCGCACGCCTAAGTCCCGCGCTAAAGTTTGGGTGTCATTTCCGATACCTATGTCCGTATAATTTAACTTTATCTTGCGCATCCAAAAGTGCAATTTTGTCATTATTATTTCACTTAAAATTTAATCGTTTTTTATTTATTCGTTAATCACATACTGTTAAAATATGTACATCGGAAAGAGGCTAACGGGAAAGTTTGCAAGCGATTGTTTAATTTTTTTCTTCGTATAAAAAATGATGCTACGGCTAATAATAGCCAAGCACCCGATATTTTGATTTTTTTAAATCACATGAAATCAACTCGAGTAGAAAAAACAAACATCTATGCCCAAAATCTAAAATATTAGATTGAATTTTTTTAAATATCTTGATATTGTCCTTGCTGGGACTTAAATCCAAACCCATCTAATCTGTAAGGTACAGCTGTTACCACTAGACCACAGAGACTGACAATTTAGTAACGCTGATGAAATTCCTGTTGTCAATTTAAAATACGTTTTTTTTCAGATAATTTAATAATGGTTTGCAAAAACCTAGCTACTGTAATATATTTACATCACATCAAATTGTTCATAACGCTGACTGACCAATGTCAAAAAATGATTTGCGTAATATCTATGACGTGTAGTTGGCTGTTATATTGTCGCCCACAATGTAAACAAATGGCATTTTTGTAACAGATGTGTGTTTTTAATAATAGCTAGTCAATTGCCAAGAAAATTAGAAAACATGGCGACACAAAAATGTGTGGGCAAACAACGTGAAGGATCTGTGAATGAACTTTGTGAATTATGATATATTGACCACTTTCAATTTTCATTAAATACATCGCAATATTATGCACATAAATTTGAATAATCTTCTTAATTTGTTCGAATGAAGCTTCTTCACACTCATATCCGCGATTAACTTTCCACTTATCTTGATAAATAAATACTACGTAAAGAAAGCAAGCCAACTTTTGTCGAATCTTGGGACAAAATGTAAGCTTGTCCCCTTGTCCGTAATATGTATGATAAGAACATGGAAAAATATTTTACCAAAAAAACTCATCGTAAATTAGCATATTATATTTTTTCAAATGACTAGGCCGAGAGACGAGGTGGGGCGATCGATGCTGTAAAACAACGGAGGGTAAAAGTGAAATTGTTTGCCACATCAAACACTGAAGAACAACTTGATACTTTACTTTTAAGGTGTTAACTGTATATTCTTTGCGGAAAGGCATTAATTTATAAAAATAAAACACATTTTTTGTACTAGAATAATTGATACTGTGGATTAACAATATAATATATTGATCAGGACCGTTTTCGCTCATCGCGAGCATTTTCAACTGAAACCGGTCCTCATCATTGTATAAAATTGTAGAATCAATAAAAATAAATATTTTATTTTTATTCAAAAAATGAGATTTTATATTTGATTGCCGATAAAAATTAGACAAAGACTGGCAAACAGCTGTCTCAAAGAGAATATAAGATATCGAATCATTTTAAGGCGTGTGGCTCATCTATGCTGTATTGTATGATATAGTACACAGAGTTGCTTCTGTCAAAAAGGTTCAATTCTGTGATGTCAATAATTTCACAAACATTATTGTTATATGGGTCATATATGATATTGTATCGACTACAGCAGGCGTCTCCAGCCCGCGTCCCAAAATAGAAAACAATATGGCCCAAAAATCATCAATATATAGTTGACATTTTTTTCAGTCAGTCTACATTACCTCTAAATTTACAAATGCCATATTTTATAGGTTTGCAATCAGATCACTTTTGCTATAAATATCCTGCTGTCCACATAATTTGTGAGCGATCCTTTTATAAAAAAGTACACAAAAAGTAAAGTTAGAAGCAACATTTGGCAACAGAATGGATATATAATTCTATATTCACATATATCTAATTTTAGATATTCAGAGTCAAATATTCTCTTTTAGTTTTATTATAAAAATTGTACTTAAACATACGTATCTTTATTATTTATATTCATTCTCTTTATTAAATATTATATATGCGGCCCAAAACAATTAATCATCAATCAATGAAGCCTGAGAGACTCAAAAGGTTGGACACCCATGAACTAAAGCCATATTATTTGAGGCTCCCGATAAACAGGGACGGGACGTAAAAATGTTGAAATTTCTCTCCAGATTCGGAATGATTGGTCTCTCTAATGTACAAATAAGAAGTGTGAAAATTGTATTAAAAATACTTAAATTAAAAAATATACAAATAAACACAAGGTCGATTTCTTTTGACAATGTTTATAAAATGGGTTTTGACCTTAGAAACCAAAAAAATGATTAAAATTATTTTCAAAATCTAATATTTTTGTACGTAAGTAACCTTAGTGCTTAAATACTTCATATTTTTGACAAGTTATACGTTTTATGATCGTAAGAGTATAGGTGCATCAACAAAGATTAGTTGATTTTTTTATTACACACTGTAAAATTTTCACAAATAATTCTGAAAATTAAAAAAAAGCCTGATTGCCAAAACCCGAAGTACTATAAAAACGATTGAGGAAACACCGTCGAGCATTAGCATTGTTATAATTTTGGATGCCTTAAAAGAATTGTAAAAGCCAATTAATTTTTAAAACTTCAATAGGCTTATAAATCCACTGAAAACGAAAAGAAAAACGTTCATTTTTCTTATCCTGAGGCTACTGACTCATTGTGCATTTAGTGGATACACCCGGTAGTTATCCAACTGACAAACGCATCCTAGCAATGTGTCCGATTTGATCCAAGGCTTCCTCCATTTTTTCTCACCCTACTCCACCCACAACTCGCAAATACATTTGTATTAAATAAGTATTATGTATAATAGTAAGAAACGAGCCACCTGTGAATTTAAATAAACTGTTATAATATTTTACATACCATAGTTGCGAACTTGAAAGTCAGTTTTCTTTTTTCATTTTAACAATATTATATGAAAGAAGATGTGTGAACATCATTAAAGGAAGCACAATTTACAGTAATGAACGTGTTTGCAGCTACTTCAAAATTACAATAGTATACTTGGATTATGATAATTTTTCCACATCTTTAAATTCGACAAAGGACTTCTCTGTGACGCACAGAATTCAATAAATAGAAACCGTTCCAATCAATAATATTATTATTTTAATTAGCATTAAACTATTGCGCATAAAATTTATTACCGCACTGTAAACTTATATTACACACTATTATAATTACCATAGGAAATCGAATAAATTGGTAATTTAAATATATTAAAAACAGGTTGCATTAAAAAATGTTCACACATCATTTATGTATCGTGATTTTATTTAAGAATTAACCTTAAATTAATCCCAAAGCTATAAGTCGCTTAATAGCATTCCGATAATCGATACAATAGAACAAATTTAATTTAATATTTGCTAATTTTCAAAGATTATTTTAGATAATAATGGATGCCAGCAATTTTATGTAATAAATATCATATAATATGAATACACGTTGCGTTGTACTACCGTAGATATATAAACCCTTTCTTGTGTTTTATAACTATTTTTTCCATGTCCGCTCCCAATGTGGAGCATATGGTCTCCTAATGGAGGTATCTTAACAGAATTTTTCCACGAGAACTGATTGTTACTCAGTTGCTCAACCTCTCTTTTTTCGAAGAGAGTAGGGATAGAAAGATAGGGCTAGGACAGGACTAGTGGTTAGCTAATCGCTCTCGCTACGCCCCGTTGGGATGGGATGGGTGAAAGAGAGGACTCAGACTACGAACAGAAATCCATAAATCGATTGAAAGGTTAATCTATGAAAACCGTCCGCACCGGGAATTGAACCCGAGACATCCGTAACGGTAGCCAGCGGCGCTACCAACTGCGCCACGGACGCCGACATATTATATAACTCATATTATTTTATAAACAGTGATAATCCAAAATTTCCCGCTATCGACGTGTTATTGTGAAATTTCAGCTTTCGTAGTCATTTTATCTAAATACAATTTAATAAATTGAATGTGTTATTTTTCAACGATTGGCATCGAAAATTTTATTGCTAGCAAAAGTTCAAATATTTTTATCGATAGATGACTTAAAAGTGAATTTTGAAACTATCAGTAGCGTACAAAGCGACATTTTGAAGATGATTTTTATCGTTAAGAAATTGGTTAACATTAATAGAAAAAAAGATGTTGAGTAATTTTGTTGTCTGTTATAGAAATTACGTTATTCAACACATTTAGATTTAAAATAAAACGCTTTTATAAAATATATCTATACAGATTATAAATACATTAATTATAAAATATTCCATTTATTATAATTGAATAAACATTTACAATCCTTTATAGTCCCATTCTATACTTGTATGCTTATCGTGTTTTACTTTGTGAACCTTGCAAAGATCTGTTTTTTTTACAACTCATAATTCAGAACACATGCGTATTTAGCCATAATATTAAATATTCAGTGATTACATAATTGAAAAAGTCTGTGTTTATCAAATAATATACAGCTATCCGTTGATTAACACAATAGTTTGGTTTTTCAATCTCACCATAAAAGTTGGCACTAACAGTTGAATTGTTGTAAATTGATTTGAAAACATACTTTTGTTTTAAATAATCATACGTTTTTGTTTTGTTTACTCTGTCATATTGAACAACTCTACAATCTATTATAAAACACAACCACATGAACACATAATAAAGTGAATTACTGCCAACTTGAAATGCAAAAACAAAAACTGTATCACCATCTTTTGTCGATACTTAATCATATTTTTCAATATTTTTCATATTATATTGCTTATTTTTATGTTTCGAAGACAACTACACCCACTTTCAAAAAAACGAAAAGTGACATTTCAAAATATATGTTTAGAACATCTCTTTAATTATAATAAATTGTTCTATTAACATTGTATTATATAATTTAAGACATCGACTGAGGGTGCTTGATGGAATTTCAATATCAAAAAACCCACAATACTATTATAATTGTAAAATCACTGGTATTTCTAAAAGAAATTGAAAAGCGGCAATTCGCCACTATGTTAATATGGTGTTTACAAAATAAGGATTAGGGAGATTCCCGAAATTTTAACTCAGGTATCAATGTGGCTCTCAGACGTATAATATCTTACCTCGTAAATAATATTTGTCGCATTTCTATCTTCTATATAAACGTTAGACACTGTTTACTGTCTCTCAGTTCGAGTCCATCCGTTTGCTCGAATGCCTGAAGATGCCGAAAGGCGAAACCCGGGTCGTTAGTGACAAAATACATGGAAGTGTACAAAATCTCAATAATCCAAAAATTGTATTATATAATTATATCGAGGAACAGGTGTATCATTTTTATCTGTAGATTATAGATTTTAACATTTAGCTAAGCGCACTGTTTATTAAAATATATGTTAATCATAATATATCACAGTCAAGTTGTATCGCTATCCTACTCATGAGAGTTCGTCTCCTCCGCTTTGAGTGTTTCGATAAACATCGATTCCCTCATCCAGCAAAATTACGATACAGTGTCTTATGTCTTAAACAAACCATCCGGTGTTCTCGTCTGAGTAAAAATGTAACCAACCACTGCTTTAGAATGTTGACAGCGTCGTGACAAAACCGAATTATTTTCTACTAGTATTCAAGAAGATTTTTAACACTAGGCAAAAATGTCGTAAAATAATTAACGTGTCATTGAACATGTATTATATTGTAAATAACCGCAAATATCAATCATACGTAATTTTGTCTTAAATTTATATCTCAGAAAGCTATTCGTTTTTACTTGGCTTCTCACTTCACTTGCTATTTAACCGGAACGCCAGAATCCCAATTCTTATTCAGGGTCCGTCTGTGTGTCCAAACCATTCACTACATAACATTTTCCTTGTTGTGGATATAAGAAGTTTGAACATCATTTTCCTTACCACCATATTTGTCACAGGAAGATTTATTAATATATAGATACAAACATACAAATCGTTTTATAAATTTACTTGTATATCAGTGTTATATAGCTTGTTACTGATAAACTTCAATAAAAAAAGATTTACTTCCGTTCGACGTAAAATTAAGTCTTTGTTTTGCCATTATAATTTATAATCATTTGTTTTTATCAACATCCTGCGATATAACGATGGAATTCAAATGTTTATAATTGAAGCCACTTCAATATTCAACATAAAAAAAACTCGCCATTCCTGTTCACTCTCAAAAACCAAAAGCCTCGGTCATGATTTTTAAGGCCACGAATGTTTAATTATTATCGTAAAAATATCTTCGCAAAATTTATTACATAACCATATCACTTGACTCACGCCATCCTAAATCTATTAATTAATCATTTTGGAATCTCAGTATTATAATAATTATTCATTTATTTATTTGATTACTTTACACGGTAATAAATTATTATCGTGATTTTTCAATATTTTTTATTGAAACTGGCAACTCATTCATCACTCATCAAATTATATATTATTCACGTTTGAAATTATTTTTGCTCTGACAATAGGATACTAAATAGGATGTACGCAAAATAGAATACATAATAAAGATTTATTGTTACATAAAAAGTAGCAGAGTATGCTAATGATTTTTATTATGCTCACCATTTTCTAAACGTAAATATTGCGAAATGAGTGAGAATCTTACGATGTTATATTCAAGAATTTCTTAACATAGCTAATATGGAATTTCGAATTTATAGAATGATTAAGCATTTCTTTTTTTTCGTTTTTCGCTTATCATTTGAGATAATTTACCGATAATTATGTTAATAACCAGACCAAAAATCGTCATCTGACATTAAAAAAAACTGTGAAATTCTTGATATACCGGAATGTATAAATATGGTTTTAAACAGTACAGGCACTCAGCACGTTATTTCAGAATATCCGATAATGAAATTTATACGCATGGAATTTTTTTTTGGTTCATTTCTATTATTGACTTATGGGGTACTCTACCAGGACAAACTAAGACTTTTACTAAATTTATAAATCGAACCGTGAGACAATTTTATCCATTTACCTAATGGAAGAAAAATATTTCATATCAATTTTGAATCACACATTTTCAAATTTTCAAGCGATTTTTCTTCATTTTTTTAGACTTTAATATGTTTTATGGACCATAATAAGGGATGGAATATGCCCAGTATGTAATGCTTCCGCACAACTTTAGGTTTGAATATCTTTGATGCTTTCCGCCAACCGTCTTGTATCAACTTTTTAAAATGATGGCTCAAAGTAATACGTTTAAAACCAGTTTTCCTAGCACCATATTTGCATTAAGTCTCGCAAAAACACCTTATCGTTAAATACTATATCTCGCTTTCGGAGCCCGAAAATATGACTTAAATTATAATGGTAAATTTTAATGTTCGATAAAATCACTCCTTATTACGAAAATAAATTTCTTTAACCTAAAATAATCAAACGTTTTTTTCCTTAACTATTTATTACCCAGTGGATGACCGCTATACATGTTATAAACACTGCATGGAGATTCGAGTGTGCTGTAATAAGTACTACACCTACAGGAATTGGTATTTTTTTAAGGACTGTCAATGGTGCGAACTGCCATTTTTGGTTACTTGAAAATATATTGCAATCTTTGTATAAAGTAGCAACAAATCCACCAAAAATCAGGCGTATTTCTCTATATTTTTTGATACGGTTAAATGGTTAAAATTGTCTTCTCAAACATGCATGGGCCGAAAACTTCTGGACCTCACTACGTTTATATAAATGTAATGAAATTGCTATAAGCTGTGTATCGTAAGCTTTTTTATGTTGATTTATAATATGTAGATGGTAAATTCTATTTTCTCATCGAAATATGGTGCAAAAAAATAACGCGAATGTTTTTTTATACCCTCAAAAAGTGTTGAAAAGTTTTACTTTATTTAATTAAAGATGAACGCTTCTTGTGGAAATAATAACAGAGAGCCTTCTATTTAAATCTTAATTACGAAAACAATAAAACACAGCCGTCATTATTATTGTCATGAACTACACTTTCTATTATTTTGCATTACATAACCGTTGCTCAATATAAGATTTCTTTTACTGTTTTTCATTTATTTTGTACAAAAACAAGAACTCGATTAGTAATTGAGGCTGAAGTAATAAACAACTTGCGTACCGAGAAGAACTCTTAATCACCATGACTAGGGATTGCAATACCGGACCAACATCCGATAAAATCAAATATTGGTATCGAAAATATCGATGTCGGTATTTTATAATAAGTTAAAAATGAGAAAAAATATAATAATTAAAACTAATTGTAATCACAATATCGAACAAATAAACGTATACCGATATTTTAAAAATCTATATCAGAAGCATAAAAGACTGATTGTAATGAATTACGTAAATTAATAGCTTCGGTGAATTTTAATATGACATTAAAAGACTAGTTCAGCAATGCTGAAATCTGTCAATCTTGATCGGATCTTCGTGGAAATAACTCTAATTGCGGAAAAAGCCTTGTTAGACGACTTGTCATTAAACGATTGTAGCGTAATACATTGTATGCCCGGTATTTCGATGTTTTTTTATAACAAATGAAATACCGGGATTTCAGTTGCGGTAACACTCCTATTGCGATCCCTATCCGTGACACACAAGTTAAACCTACGAGTAAACGCGTGTTATAAGTTTTCAAACGGCGTTTATGTGCAAACGAATCAAACGCGTACTTTATGATAGCGGACGTTAGCTAAAATTATTGTGCTTTAAATAAAACAACATTTAGCTAATTTGTTTTGAGTAAAAATATTATAATTTAGATACAGAATCTCTAGTATGTGTTTACAGAGAAATTTCCCATGTAACGTATTCATGAATCAAAACTAAACGTGTTATCTATAATATGTAATTTAACTAATCTATGATTTTGTTAAAAATAATAAATTGAAATAACGTCGACAATGAAAATAAACCATATGAAGATAATTTTATTGTAATAAAATGCTACTTAAAACCCAATTGATCAATAATTCAGATTCTTCATTTTAATAGAAAAAATATTAATTTTGAATTTAATAAAAATAAAACTAATACAAACGTTGGAGTCGGGTGTATCTTGTATATTAATTATGCAATGTGGCATTCATAAAACCTAGTCTATTATATAAAGGACTTAAACAGATACCTCATCGCTTGCGCTTTTGCTGTAATAAGAATCCTCAAAGACGCCATAGCTTAAGTCGTCCATGGTGTAGATTGCTTACATTGTTAAAAAAAAACTCTTTTATCTCAATCGGAAAACCTGCTGAAGCTGTTAACAATTTATTCATCTGATGCAACATGATGAACTAACGAGTATTCGCTTATCATTGTCAGTTTCAACCAATCATTATAAACCTGCCATTAGGTAATAATAATGGATATAATGATTATAAATAAATTACCATAAAGCCCACGTGCTCCAAGGTCGTAAAATAATCATCGGTCAAGGTATTTATAGAAATATAGCTAACGACCCCGTATCGTTTGCAACCTTATAGAAAAGACAACTGTTTAGATCCTTGACTGATCGTTCGAAGCGAAAATCAATGCATTCCAACTAGCATAAAAATCAGTCACTGATTAAAAAATACTAATTTGCTATGAGGATCTTACGAATCAACTATGCATTCTTTGTGAATATTTTAAAATAACTATTTCTTAAATCGCTATTTTACTGTCATGGTAAGCACAGAGGCCGCATCTACAGTATCTATATTAAAAGAAAGTGCGTGTTTGACAACACATCCTCGACCAAGGACGATCTAATACGTTTGCATTAAATAGCAATATTATTGAACATAGTTCAGTAGCATAATTACCAGTCAATTCAATTGAGGATTTTTCAAACGTCGCACAAGCTACATTTTTAAGGAGCGTAAGGATATAATAATTTTGTTAGGAAACGAATCTGCCAAAAAATGGTTGTAAGGTAATATTTTTTTTAACCGTTTCCATGAGTGGGTAGTAATGGATGGGTTGAAAAACAGCACTAGTTGCTCTTTAATAAACATTTATTCATTTATTGGAAAACCTATGCTTTAATTTGGACGTTCGGGAATTCTCATTTAGGATTGTTGAATGGTAGCCGCAATCGTTACTCTTCGGGCACTGTACTACAGTGAAGGATTCCAAATATTCATTGAAAAAAATATTCGAACATCGAAAGCTTTGTAGTATTTGAATATACATATTTGAAGAATATCTTTTCACCCGTAATGTTGTGACTATTTCATATACTGAATCCTTAGACTCAGGGATAAGATTTGTCGTATTTTATTTATATGTAATTGTTACAAACTGTTTATTTGTGTCAGTTCGAGTTCACTCGTGTGCTCGAATGCCTGAAGATACCGAATGGCGAAATCCGGGTCGTTAGTGACAAAATACATGGAAATGTACAACATCTCAACAATTTAAATTTGATATTTATGACAATACCGACTAGAAACTTATAGTACATAACATATATTGTTCTGAAACTGTAAGTGAAAAAAGTATTTTAAAATTATGAAAAACACAATAAAGCCATTATCACGAAATTAATATTTTCAGATTGCTCTACTATTTTATTCATGTAGCGATATAATGTATGAATTTCATCATATATATTCATTGTTTTTTCATACCTCTGCCGAGACGTATTAATATTGTTGTGTATATTATCGTAATATAGTGTATACTAGTTCTCGACATGTTTTTTGAGTGAATATTGTGGTATTTATGTATAAAATAGATTATATCAATGTATTTTTATGTTAACCCAGTGGTTTAGTATACATCAATAATATGAACGAATAATTTATCAAACATTTGAATATAGGAATATCAAACAAAGAGCCAAATATATTCGAATATTCGATTGGAATCGCTAATTATTGTCGATATTTTTTATAGTAGATAACTCGTTACATTTCACGTCCTCTTTATCAAAGTTGACACTAATTGGAATGCTCAAGAGTTGGGTTTACCTTTTGTGGCACTTTGGTAAAAATTTAGCTAATGTATTATACATAATATACATGAACATATGCTTCACGTAATATGTCATATATTATTTGTTTTATTGGTTCGTGAAAGTGGATTCATCAATGATTCATACGTGGAAAAAAATTCATTGTTACGATCCAAAAAAAAACACGATTCTTACCCATATACTTAACTGATCTTTAATGTTTTAATTAAAAAAACAAACAAAAAACACGTTATTAGTATAGTTATTTATATTTAATATTGATAATGTGTTTTTTTGTTATTGTTTCAATTCGATAAAGTTGTTTTTTTAACTGTTTTTATGCTCTCCCGACAACTTTTGATTTTGTAGATATTAGAGGTCTGCACGGACCGAAATTTTACAAAATTACCCTGTCCGAGTCCGACATCTTCAGTCCCGTCCCGGCCCGAGCCCGAGTCTCAATTTTACACATGTTACCCGAACCTGACCCGAAGCCCAGATTTATTTTCCTAAGCCCGACTTTTTTTTCAATACAAAAATTCATTTATACCCTTCAAACAAAATATATTATTATTTCTATATTTCCAACGATACTCATACCACAGGGGAACAAATTATTTAAGTTATGAATAGTATTGTCTTATGGCTGATCCATAGATCAAAACATTTTTCTGGAAATTACCTTACCCGGGCCCGGCCCGAGCCCAAACCTGAATTGTCTTTACCCACCCGAACCCGGCCCACGGATCGGGCCGGGTGAAGGGCCGCTGGCCAAGTCTGGGCCCGTGCAGACCTCTAGTATAAATACAATTTTGCAATGGAAACAACGATATCTAGAGTCAGAGATCAAGCAAAACAACCGTTTGCATTAATAATTTAAAATACGTCAAATGTGAATTTTAAATAAAACAACATTCGCATTGGGTTTAACGATGTGTTGAACACATAATGATTTTTCGATTGTATGGAATTTAAAAAAAAACGGTGTTATTGAACGAAAGAAATTTAGTTCAATAATAATTGGGATCTTGGAAGTTAAGCATAAGCGGTTAATTTATAATATTCAACATAATTACATAACATAAAATTGATAACTTTGTTATTCCACTGATTGTTACTAGCTTTGACAAGTGTTAAGGCTCCTTAAAGAGGTGAAAACATGTCACAACTAGTGACACAACCAGTGAAATAACAAAATGATCAATTTGAATTTCAAATTAAAAATAAATTCCAAAACGTTGCAGCCAAACCATCGACAATATTATAATTACATAATTTGAGATTATAAATAACGATATAATTTCACAGAATACATTTTCATTCATTTGTTTTCCGCCAGACTATATGTTGATTAAATTATCATTTATATAGTAGAACTCCATTTAATTAAGATTAAAATTAGTCTAGTATTTAAAGCAATAGTATTTCTTATGTAACTAAAAACTTTCAAGTTACTTGATTCCCATACTATCTTTTTTTGATCGGATTCGTTTAAGTTGAAGAAGATGATAACTGATAAGATGTTCTAAAATTTTCTCGTTAGATTTTATATATACATATATATATATATAGATCGAAATAATAATATATTAAATTAGAACACTGTTTCATGGCAGTTGAAAATCAGGTAAGATAATTGGATAAAAAAATAACTTGAAAAACATATTATTATGTATACATCTTAGTAAACAAATTCAAGAACAGTATATCCATCCGAGCGATGTAATTTATTCTACGAAATCAAAGAAGCATTATTTCTAATGTATAATAGAATTCAAGCAAGTGTTGGGAAATAGACTCAATTTTTTACTTACATCCATTGTGGGTATTTCTCTAGTAAAAAATATTGCTATTTCGACATCCTTAACCTTGCCAAACTGTCTGATTTTAAGCCAGCTATGTCCAACACGCGGCCCACCGGCCGCATGCGGACCATTTTAAGATGTTTTGCGGATCGAGCATCGAGTTAAAATGCATGTTTGAAAGAAATAAAATATGAAAAATATATCCTCGAGGATAAATTTTCGAAATTAAAAAAGCTGGCAATGTACATTACAGCTGCATTTGGGACCACATATGACTGCGAGTCATTCTTTTCAAATTTGAAAATAGTGAAAACGAAGTGTCGCAACAGGTTGGCTGTTGAAAACTTGACAAATCAACTGCGATGTGCATCGAATAAATTACCAGTTGATAAAAAAAAATCAAATTTTATAAAAGAACAAGTGTCACATTAATTATTAAATAAATGAAATATTTTAATAAGTTGTTTGTCTTTTTTTAAAATAAAAAAATAAATGTCTTGGTAAGTATCTATTAATAAAGTGTTTTTATTACGTTTGTTTGTTTTTATGTGGCCCACCATATACCGGTAATATTTTATACCGGTATAACCACCAAATGATTCCTGTTGGACAACGCTGCTTTAAGCCATAGGTATCTAAGAAAACTATTTAACAGGTGGATTTCGATATTTTTTACCGACAAGTCAGTGGCGTATTGATCATATAATGTATACCGTGGTGCATTTTTTTTTATGTTTATGACAATTTTCGGTTTTTTTTTTCAGTTTAAATGATAGATAATTTTCTACTCTACATTTGAGTTGAGTTTAACAATAGTTTGGTGATATTATGACTGCAAAAATGGCGTTTTATTATTTTTGACATTTATATTATATTTTAAGCTGCTCTGCGACTTCAACATAGTTTGCATTGCTACGACGGCATCACAGATGTCCAATAAAATAACTATAGAGCGTGTATACTGGAATACAGCTACAGGTAATTAATACATTTGATATTCCACATGGTTTTCTTTATACGAATCAGTATAATCAGTTCCAATGGCAGCAGTTTCCAGTCTTACTGTGATTAGTAACAATATATGAACAGTGAGGTGATGTCATTTTGGTCCCGTAGGAAATAATATCGGAAGGCTAGTTTTTCATTATTATTGGAATAATAATTGTATAAAAACTTTAATCCGTACCTATATTTTAATCCATATTTAAAATATTTAGACCACAATATATTTTTCAGTTTTTTAGGAACATATAACCTTGTATTTTTATCGGACGCCTTATTAGGACAGAGAGGGGGGTCTCAATGATCTCCAACCAAGTAAAATTTACAATAAATGAATTTAAGATATCGACTGAGGATTGATGGAATTTCAATATAAAAATACCTAACGAAATCCGGGTCGTTAGTGACGGAGTGTAAAAAAATTGGATTATTTTACTCAAATGTTAGCATTCAATTTACATAATATTTTCTTTGATGAATGTAAAGAGAGAAATAATTAATGTTGCTTGTATATTAAATTAAAATTCAGCCTGCAAAATTTGGGAATGCATAGTGAAATTTATTTATCGAAAAATTTTTAACCACACCACTGTGTGGAGCACTAAACTCGTTAGATACTGATAGGAAGCTATGTGAGTATGTATTATTATTTTAGTAAAAAGATTTCAAGGCTACTTTTTGTAAATTTTACTTGATGACATGTCTCGGAGTTATTGTATTTCAACCGTGACTTCACGATCGTTTTTTGTTGTAATTAATGTCCATTATTAACCGACAAAATGTGTTGCAAAAAACGAATTTGACGATACCTTTGCTTACAAATCAGAGAGCAGGCGAAACCTTCTCGGGATTTTAAATAACCATCATCATTATTGTTAGTCAGAGTGTAAATATAACTCATGAATATTATTTCCAAAAGTTTTTTGGTATTTCGTTTTTAAATTGAAACGCTACTTCTTTTTAGATATTTTACCAAACTTACAATACAAACAGAAAGCCCTGAAGATCCGATCTATCAATCCTAACTTGACATGTTAACTAGAACGTTGACATCGTAAACCATTAGTTGGATATGGAGAAACCTTTATCTTATATTTTTTCCAAATAAGTTCTCTAGCGTATATTTTGAACTTCTAGCACAAGAGTTCTCAACCTTTGTTGCTCCATTCTCTCTTTCACCAATCTATAGAATATAACTTTCCAAATATGCATATAAATATGTAATATTGAAAATCTTTAATAAACGGCAACAATCCCCCCCCCCTAGTACTTTAAAAATTCATCCCTAGGGAGGAATTAACCCTAGTTGGGAACTCCTGTTATAGCAGCGTATACGGTACGAATTTGAATTTTGTTCGTGAATAATGTTTGGTCTGGGTATAATAAATAAAGAAGTCAAGCGTGTACCTTATAAGTAAAAAACGATCAGCTAAAGAATTATTTCTAGATGAAAAATCCTATTGCATCAGCCACATTATTTAAGAGTAAACAATTTATATTGAACTCTGTAAAGAACGAATCGATTAGATACATACTGACTGGATGTGTTGATAACAACGCATAGAAACATTAGCACATTCAAAACGCGTAAATAAATTTATTATCCATTCCTCGATTTATGCGAGAGTTACGTTCCACAACACAAGCGTAAAAAAATACGAAGCCCTTACAAAATCATAGGATAGTTTCAGTAATAAACAATCGCATAGCAAAGGATAATATAGAGCTCATACAAAATGTGGGGATGCGTTGAAAAAAAAATTATATACCCATACAAAATAATATGTTAATAACAGTAGCATTAATGAAAGAAATCAGTTTAGATATAATAATATGTTTATGAACATATATGTAAAAATCTAATGAAATTTTAATAACATTTTTTTAATCAATTTTGTAAAACCGTATAAAAAGCCCGCGTAAAGCGAAGGATGAGTGTATATTGCCATATTATAAATTTATTATTATCAATATAGATATATGACGATTTAGTCTTTTAACAAAGATTTCTCAGTAGCTTTTCCTCGATAAAAATCATTTTAATTTGTAATACCTCGATAAATTATTGGTATTAAACTGTATAAAAAATAGGCCTCATGTCTTCAGAACCTTGAAGCCCCTAGGCTGTAGCCATGTCAGTCCTGATGGTCATCCACCGGTGACTGCAAACAGTCAATGTTCTAAGAACAATACAAACCTGCATGGTGAATTATTATTATCGTCTTCAAACAGTGCCTAACAACATTTTGATTACAAAATTGATAAATTGCTGCGCAAATTTGTATGAACACTGATGTGAAGATAAATTCTTTGATAGCAAGACATTCATTTTGATTGATATTGCAAAAAGTGTAATGGATCATCGTTTCGCTCGACAATTTGTTTCATACCCAACCTTAAAATAGAATAATAAATTGTTTAAAGCTTGGACACCTTGTCTTTTGAAATAGTGGAGTGAAATAATTCAGCTTACTATAAAACAGTGGTCGAAAAACCAGTACCTAGTTCGCGACGGAATTTCCAGAAGCGCGTTTGAGAAAAGTGAAATAAATGCAAAACAAACGAAAGTGAAAATATGACAAAAGGCATAAAATCGTGCGATTTCCTCAAAAATACTATTCGTCGAACCGTCTGATGTAAAAATCGTATTAGGTGCCCTGAAATGGTGGCTAATATTTTTTTCATTCCAATTATTTTCAACACAATTATAAATGATTAATTACAGAACATATAAGCCTTTTAATTTTTTGCTTCCATTCAAATATAACGACTTCCAAAATTTTTGGTTGAGTAACTGGCAAATTGCACAAAAAAAGCATTATTATATATTAAAAACGATACATATTATGGACTTTGTAATAATTATTGGTAATTTATAACATATTTTTTATAGAATGTTTTATTTGTTTAGTTGTAATATTTATTTAAATCCCTTGGTTTCGATACCTACCTATTTCCAAAATTTATTCAACAATTCAATTAAGATATAATATTATCACTTTTGGAAGCAAATAATCAAGATAAAGAATACATAATTCAGTATTTTATGACAAGACAAAACTCTTGGGGCTCAAGTTTTGTGTCCAACAATACTTGCATTGGATACTAACGTTAAATATCTCTTGGGGCTTACGAACAAATTATGTATCTTATTTCGAAGTACTGAAATGTATGACTGTTATAATTATTATTATGAATTATTTTTTCAGGAATGGCAGAGACTGTTCGGTTACTAGATGAGAGTCTTACTTCCAAATCAATAATGGCACCGTGGCCATCAGGAGGGCGTATAGGGCGAAAAATTCGGGCAGTTGGGGTGGCCATCCTCCTGCTTTTGCTTCCATCTCTGTATATTCTGGGCAGGCCTTCCTATTTACCTGTCCATCACCAGCATATATTGCAGGACGGTGATGCTTTGCACCTTTTAGCTTTTGCGCCACAGTTACTAGTTGATCAAGGTATTAATTTCGAACCATGACTTCCTCACTGCAAAAAAACTCAATTATTGTATTTATATGTTCATAGCTACCTACTTTTTCTTTGCATAAAAACCTAGTATTTTTAACTCGCCTCCTTACTATTAAAGCATTTATTACAAGACAGTAGATATGTATACAGACACTAGCAAAGATTTTTGAGAAAAATATTATCTGTAATAATAACTATCCTTTTTTGACAAAAGATTGCATTCGATTCCGATGTGTTTTAATTACATTTATAATTGAATTGATATGCATTTCTATAAATTTATTTTATAATGCCACAAATCATTCTTTTTGCAATTGTTACCTTTTATTAGGCTCTTTGTCGACAGACTGTTTTCTTTTCTAGTTCCTAAGGGATACCTAGTTTGGAGTCACCAGTGTAGAATACCAGATATTGACCCTCACGCCAAAGATGCTATGGAAATGTTCCACAAGAAAAAATATGTGTCTTGCACCAACGAGCCAATCTTCACATATTTGGAGCACGATGCCAACGGGAGGGGTGTCTTACATGTCAATACCACATTGTTGAAAAGGAAAAACACCAAATATCAACAAACTACTTGCTGCTACTATAACATTACTAGACCAGAGGATCCAAAATATGCCGATGCCAAAGTAGTGTATGTGTTAAAGGCAACATAATTATTAAGATTTTTGGTCAACTTTTGATTCAGTAACAACCGAAATATATAATAATTTCGTATTTTTTATTGAGGGAAACCGATCGAATGAGACGCTTATTTATACAGCGAATGAGAAAAGAAATAGTATAATGAGTATTAGCTAAATCTCCTATGACATTGTGAGATAAGGACACAAATATATATATATCTGTGTACATTTTTAAGACGATTTATTGTCATCAAAATTAGAAAAGATGGCTTTCTAAAACATCATACTGCCGAAAATTCTCGCAATTAGCGAATCCGATCCTGATTATTTGATAAAATTGTGAAATCAATACAAAAAAATATATGTATTTTTTTAAACATAATGCCATTCTGTGTATAACAAGAAACAACAATTAATATGTGAAAGTATAATTACAGTTTTGGGTGAAAATATGGTTTTCGGCCATTTTTTCCGTTACTTTTAGTGACTAAATTTAAGTTTTGACAGGTGTAAAATTCTGATGTTTATTTTAGGAGATCGTCCTGTCTTGACTTCAACAACTCAGTTACCCTATTGAATACTGAAGAATTTATTGTTGCCAAATGTACTATTAAGAATACTAACAAGAAAAACAGTAAAACTGTTCATGAGGATGCTCATTCCAATATTCATCCAACGGAGGATATTAAAAGGAGACTTGAAAACTTTAAGGCAAACTATACACAGAAAACTTGGAACGTCTTAATGATTGGTATTGACACACTGTCGAGAATTAACTTGGCAAGAGCGATGCCGAAAACGAATAGATATTTGAAGAAGAATGGATGGCTTGATTTTCAAGGCTACAATAAGGTAAATTTCTAACCTCATTTAAATATCAAATTGAGATAAATTTTCAATTATATAAGAATCAATACAATTCAATATTTGTTGGGTGTTTTGAAAAAACTTTGCTTATGAGAGTAAACTATGTGCGATAAATCTTCATTTATCACAGGAATGATTCAAACTATGGGCAAATTGTATAATAGATAAACTCATTATGACATTTATCACATAAATTATATTATTTTTATCGTGAAGCTAAAAAAATTGTATGTTAAACTAATAATAAATTAAATCAAAACCAAATATGGTGTTCATTTTACTAATACGTCTTTAAAACTATTTCAGATGGATGACAACACGTACCCAAATTTAATGGCGATACTTACTGGACGTAATCAATCCAGAGCAAGAAAAGCTTGTGACGGAAGTGGCATCAATTCCCCAGATAATTGTGACTTTATGTGGAAGCAATATCAAAATGTTGGATATGTCAGTGCATACGCTGAAGACTATATAGGCATCGATACTTTCGGAAAGCCATTGCACAAAGGGTTCACTCTTCCGCCCGCAGATCACTATTTACGTCCTTTATATATGGCTGTCGAAAAGACTATAAAAAATCGTAACGGAGACCGATTGCACTGTTCAGGTCAAACCACTTCAGGAGAACTCCTCTTTAGCTACGCCCTGAACTTCGTGAAGAAATATGTGAACGACCCGTTTTATGGATTCTTTTGGAGTAATACGTTCAGTCACGACGATGTCAGCTCTCCGTCTAGCATGGATGAAAAAGTGGTCGATTTTTTTACATCACTGAAAGCATCCGGAGCTCTAAATAATACTGTAGTGTGGTTCATAAGCGATCACGGAATCCGTTTTGGAAAATTAAGACCGCTCCTATCAGGATACTACGAAGAGAGACTGCCGAGTCTATTCGTTTGGCTTCCAGAATCCTTTAAAGAATTACACCCTCAGGCTCACAGGGGCATGTTAGTAAATACTAAACGTTTAACTACCCCCTATGATGTATACATGACGTTGCAAGATATCCTCGTAATTTCTGGAAGAAAGAGTGAACTAGATATAAGCGAAGGCTGCCCATTGTGCCAAAGTCTTTTTCAACCTGTATCTTACAACAGGTCATGTGATGAATCCTCGTTGCAACCGCATTGGTGCGCTTGCAATATGCTTCAACCTTTACCGTTGACGCATGAGACAGCTCTTAAAGCCGTCAAATACGTTATAGATGTAGACATGGAAAAAACATTAGCGTCTGTGAATACTGAAAAGTGTAGAATATGTGCCAAAATGACTTTGCAAAAAGTGATAAATTTATATGTTTATGATTATTTACAATCTAGTGATAACTTTACCGATTATTTATTAGTATTTTCAACTCAACCTGGACCTATGGTATTTGAAGCTACTGTTAGACATTTTAACAGCAGCGGTGAATTAGAAATTCAAGGTATTGTCAGCCGATTGAATGTGTATAGAGGCGACGGTGGGTGCGTGAAGACAGCACACTTAAAAAAGTATTGTTATTGTACTGCTAAATGTAAGCCAAAGCATTAGTTAAGATTTTTTTATTGAACCATTCCATGTCAATATTTAATATAATAAAACATAAGCAAAAATTGCTCATTGCTAAAAAACACTACATTTTAAATAACAAAAAAATGTAAACTGAGTTTTATCTGCAGTACTTCAGTATTATATTTCATCGATTTTCAGTCTCGCATGCATATATTCTATTATTCGGAGCTAAGAAACTATATCAAAGGTTATTAAAATTTAGGAAAGATAATTCAATTTTTCAGCAGAAACATATCTATTATATATTATGTATTTTACAATAATTTTATTTTAATAGCGTATTATTTAAAACTTATATCACATTTCACATTTTCATCTATTATATCGTGAGGATGAGAGGCTTTGCCAGTAATCCTTTTCATCTTAAATGAGTTGATCCTGTGGTGAGGTCTCATGTTGAATGAAAAATGATGGTGGTGGATGATGATAATGGTGATGAAGAGTGAGGTCCCTTGAGAGTGGATACACACTGGTGGCTGATTCAATAATCTCAAGTACTGATTGATACAAACAATCAGGGCTTTGTCCACTGTCGTGAACTTTTTTTTCAAGCTTTACTTTCTTACTGAAACAATATGTGGAGTCCTAGTTTCCTGGCTAATTTTATTGCTAGGGTGGGTACAGATTAAGTCTATATTTCCCTCTCCCACAAGTAAGCTAAGTAATGATTATCTAAAAAAAATGTCTGCTGAAAGTTTTGTGTGGGAAAAACATAAACCCCTTACGAGAATGATTGTCAATCAATCTTCAACCAAAGTTCAATTCTTACCAAGCATTGCTCGTAATGTTGGCGTAAGCTTGCATAACTGGGCATGTATAGACATGTCCAGTTCCTAACTGAATAGACATGCCTGGCCCGTGTTGTCAACCGTGTATGCCCTCTTCCATGGGCCCACGTGCTTGAGACAACTTGAGATTTATCTCTTAGGGCGCTTAAATGAAGGTAAGCATGGTTCTTGTCCTCTTCCTCGTCCAGCTCCACTGCGGAAGAAGTTCCTGTTAGAGAACCCATGTGTACATCATTTGTAATCATTTTAAATAAAGCAAAGCGCCATCTAGTATTTATATCGAAAGGTGATAAATACTGAATATTAAAATAATTATAAAATATTAAAGCTATCTAACGAAATTTCTGAATAATTATCGCTCGCTACATACTATTATTTACAAATTTGTAAGTATCGGTCATAAATAAGAAACACCAACTTTTCAGCCTTAACACATCAAGCACCGTTGTTTGACATTTCAATTGTTATGTTTGTATTTTTATCAGTTGATAATGCTCGTGATGAGCGAAACCGGTCCTGTTCATTATAAATATGTGGAAGTAGTACAAATGAATTGTGTTTTATTTTTTAAAATATAATGTCTTTCCACCAAGAATTGACAGTTAACACCTTAAAAGTGACTTATGACATTATTTAATCGCTGACCCAGCACTTAACGACAAATCCTTCAAGGTTAAAATCACACTATCGGTATACATACATAACAGATAATTATATTATACTGTTGAACTTTCTGTTGGTTTCAATAATATTCTAAGCTTCTGATTCCATGGCAACATGAAACACGAAACACCTTAAAATTGAAAACTAATGCCAATTATCATACTATTATATATTATGTTTAACCCCTGGCATTACATGCATACATGTTAATACTATTTATTGTCATTTTTTTATCATCCAAGTCAACGTATTTATGATTGGTTTTTTGATATTTAGTGATATAATCAATCTTAAGTAAAATTACAAGTAAGGAATAAGGATATATTTTTAGCAAAATATCTCGCGTACCTGCTGAAGTGGCCAGGGGTTGTATATATTTTTACTTTTCCAGTTCAATTCTAAAACAATAACTATGTATCAAAAATGTGAACATCAGATTGTTTTAGAACATTTCATTGCTCAAGAAAATATTGACAAAAAATATTTTTAAATTGTGAATTTTATATCCAAATCCTAATGATGAAAGTATGTATTTATATTATTTATAAAGAGACATTAGTATTATGTAATTTTACTTGATTATCAATTAAACTTTTTCTATATTGCAGTTACTGCTATTCCAGAACAAAATTCTATGTTTAAATAAGTTTTACTGTTTTTATAAGGTGAATATACAATAAATAAAACTCAATGATTTTAATAAACATGGAAGTTAGCAAGAGGCAGCAATTATAATATTTAATCACTTTATAGTTTTTTAAACCTGTTCAAAATGTGATATTTTGTGTGTACCTAAGCTATATATTAAATAAATATTTTTTAAAAATCTCTCTGTTTTTTATTTTACAAACAATTTCAGAAACTTTCAATTCAACCTAATTATGATCATGTTGTCTAGCATATAGTTCTAGAAACAGATTGCATTTACTGGACTTTATTTATCAACATGCGGATATAGATTACTTTAATTAATTTACTATTTATCTTGTAGGATTAGAATAGAAAATATTTAATTAAGTAAATATGCTTTACAACATGTTTCTCTTTTTCTATCTGAAAATTAACTAAATTGAGCCTCGATCGCCTCAAATAGTCTCCCCAACTCCACCCAGTCCTTTGCCTTCCTACACTAATCGCTAACCAACACCTGTCCAGTGACACCCTGTCCATCTGGCAAAATCTTGGTCTTCTAACACTATTTTCTAGGAAATTTAATTACGTATAGAAATGTACCATAAAATCGACATATTATGCGAATAACGAAATAGTGCTATGAAAATTTGTCACCGTATTTAAAATTTTTTCTACGAAACATTTTTTTAAATTGAACAAATCATTTTTATAGCAACTATTTCATACTGATGTTATATTTCGTATCTAACATATATTATCGGTTCTTCTGATTACTATGAATGATAATTTGTCATTTTCGTATTTGTAAATAAATTTTCTGCAGAACAGCATTATTATTAGCGACATTAAGTAAATTTTCAGGCAGAAAAAGAGTAACATATTATTTACTTTAATTACTTGGTGAAGATCGATATATTATTATATTTATGACAAATTTAACAATTCCATTAACTCAGTTGAGTTAATAAGGACTGGTCGATTATCAAGCAACGAGTTTAACATTTTCAAAGTTAAATCGTTGAAAAGTATGTTTTCTGCCATATACAAAACATGTAAAAATTATACAAATTATGTATATATGAAATGACGGTGGGCCGGACATGTCGCACGGCGAACAAACAACCGCTGGACAAATGCAGTCATTCAGTGGTACTCAAAAGGCACTAAGCGGTCTCAAGGGCGTCCCAAAATCCGCTGGATTGACGAACTTGTCAGGTTTGGTGGAAGTACGTGGCAGCGTAAAGCTAGGAAGCGAGAAGAGTAGAGGGAGCTGGGGGAGGTCTTCATCCAGCAGTGGATCGACACCGGTTGAAAATGAATACAAATTATGTACAAAACCTCCTTATTTTAAAATCCCCGCCATATACAATTTTATAATAAGAATTTTATGAAAGGTTTATTTAAACGTTATTTGTTTAAATTTATACTTGATACAATTATAACGAGTACGAAAGTGATTGAAATATCGTTACAATTTTAGCCCCTCATTAATACCAATCCAACACCAATTAGTATACTATCTATGCAACACTATCATTTCGAATGTCAAACTTCTATTGTTTTGGTTATGTTTACATACAGAGAAAAATATTGCGATATGTAGACTTTTCCTCTGGAACATAATTGATTATCAGTTGACAATAGCTGTAGTTATATATTAGTGTAATAAATCTGACCATGTTTACAGTTGGAAAATGTATGCAAATGTGCCCTCGAGAGGAAGTTTTATTGTGAGCACTTTCTGTTATTTAATAACCTAAGCATTTCTGACTCGAATTGAAAACAGAATGATAATACGTATAATGATAAATAAAACCCTGGTCCATTATACGTATAAAACTTCGTCTTGGTAAATGTCGGATACAGACCAAACCTAACATAACCTAACCCAACTTACATCATTTTGTGTAGTTTTCGGTGAAAAATATCATTTTTAGGCCATGTTGCGACTTTCCGATAATTGCCTGCGTCTTTATTGGCAGTTACTTGGACCTGCACATGTTTTACTACAAATAAACTAAATATCAATTTAAACTTGTGTTCTAAATTTTTCAATACTTATAGGCGAGAGCGGGAAGGACTGTTACATCCTTTGGAGGCTATGCGAGGAACTGAGAAGCAGAAGCGTCCAAAAGCAGATCTCAATCGTGTTGTGAAGAGTTTTAGTCGCTCGGCAGCTGGAAACAATTTAGCCAATTCAGACTTATTACGTCCAGCGAATGTTTTGTTAGACACAGTGCACTACCTACTGACAGAGTATGCTAATAAATAATTATATTTTATTTCAATTTTAAGTCCCTTCGTATTGGAATAAAAATCTATTACACACTGTCGCTGCCCAGCTAACTTCTCCTGTGTTTCAAAGCCATGTTTTTCGAATACAAACAGAATATTGGCAGTAAATTAGTAATGTTGCAATTTTAAGAAATATGATAAGACTAATTTTACTCTGTCGGCGTCTGTGGCGCAGTTGGCAGCAGCGCTGGCTATGGTTACGGATGTCTCGGGTTCAATTCCCGGTGCGGACCGTTTTCATAGATTGACCTTTCTATCGATTTATGGATTTCTATTCGTAGTCTGTCCTCCCTCCCACCCATCCAATCGTCACGGGGCGTAGCGAGAGCGATTAGCTAACCACTAGTCCTGTCCTAGCCCTATCCTTCTATCCCTACTCTCTTCGATAAAATGAGAGATTGAGGAACTGAGTAACAAGCAGTTCTCATAGAAAAATTCTGTTAAGATACCTCCATTAGGAGACCATATACTCCAAATTGGGAGTGGACATGGAAAAATGTGTTGGTTGTGGGACGTCAATTTTTCGATCTTCATGTTGCCATGTTATTATTAATTCTAATGTCACAATTCTCATTCGTCATTGAAGATAGTGTAGTGCTCTGTTGTGTAATATTTTATTCATTGAAATTGTATCAAAAAAGTGTGTCTACCACATCTGAAATGCGTTGCATTAACAGCAGTAATTTATGGGTTTATTGATTCTGTGAATTTATGATACATAATATTTATTATTGATTTTCATATTTAAGTCAAAAGTTAGGACAAAAATTCAAAGACTATTGTGGCATCGTAAAAATTTCCCCAAATATTTTACTGTTGCATTATTTTTTTATTAGTATAACTTTATATTTAATATTTTAGTGTTGTGAACAATAAACTATTCAAAATGTGCTATATCTACGACTTCATCGCGGATAGATTGAGGTCTGTGGGACAAGATATGATCATACAATCTTTACCTTCTGAAGATCGAATAAAAATATTGGAACCGACTGTTAAATTTCATATTTTATTCGGCTACAGGTTTGTGTCTTCATATAATCTTTAGAACTGTGAATTTAGAATTATTAAATATAATTAAGTGTAGATTCAGCTTTACTGAGGGTTATTATCATCTGATAATAACACAGCAGCTAATAATGATATCTTCTTAATTAATAACATTATTTATAAACCCCTTTATTCATCCATGCTTTCATTTACAGATTATGTGAAGAAGAATTACAGAACTTTGATCCGATGATGAATAACAAACAACTAAGGGAATATCTTAAACAACTGCTTGTATGCTATGATGACATTCACCATTGTCCAATTCCAGAGATTGCCAATGATATGCAATCGCTTAGATTTCAAGATGTGAACTTTAACCCGCGTAACAAGAAATCGACATGTCAAAAAGACAAATATTCCAACCGTCGCTTAATGGAAGCGTTGTACATACTCAGCAATATTGGAAATTCTGATCCACTGAATAGATATTTAAACATGCCGCACTATTTAAAGTAACTTTATTTTTATTATTTAAAAAATACAAAGGCTCCAAAAGAAACAATAATAAAAATGTTGTAACCTAACTTAAATACCAAAGATCTTTGTGGTGGAATACTGATTGTAGTAATGTGGATAATTCAATCAAAATGATATGATATATAAAATTGTCATACGAGTATCTTATTTTGTTTTTATCTGATTTTCAGAACAGACATTTTTAATCTAGCATTCAAAATTTCAATATGTCATTTACAAAACAATTTTGTGAGAGAATTGAAATTATTTGGCAAATTACCCGCGCTGTGTATGTGTGCTGCAGTCTTACATTTACCTGAAATCAGAAGGTGAGTTTTCGAACTATCGTGTTTTATCAAATTGATCTTGATAATTGAGTATGTTGGTTAATATTTTATTTCACAGTTAAACTAATTATTATATTGTAACTTATTGCCACGAGAGTTAAAAACAAGAATTAAAGAAAGGAGCATCGAGACTTAGAGGGGTATGTAAGCTGACTATTGAATTTTTTTAAGCGAACGCTAAATTGAAACAGCTTATCGCAAAGGTAACTTCTATATCGAGTTACAAATCAATAGATATACAAAGTGTATAAATCTCATTTCCCACGAGTCGATTGGTAACACTGAACTGGTGAAGTAAGAAAATATATCACAAAATTTGAATGCATTCATAACAATTTGAAATTTAACATTGATTTCCATTATTACAGACAAGGAATGAAAATCATGAGCCATGCATTCAACAGTATGGCACTAACTTATCCTGTGGAAAATTTCATGAAATGTTTCCTTTATGAAAATATTACAGACGTTGTGAGTGATTGCCAATATTATGGCATTAATGTTACTAAAGAGGCTGAGATATCATTCACTAAGATTTCTTTCAATCCCAATGCTGTCACAGTAAGTCAATTGTTTATCCTACTAATAACACCAAGACACGCAAGAAAAACAAAATTTCTAATCGGCTCAATAATTTGTAACGATATAATGGACGCTAGAATAATTATTTTTTTTAAACCATGTCCACCCCTGATGTGTAGCAGATTATGGCCTCCTTATGGAAGCAGCTATACTTCATTGAGCAGTCAAGGAGTTTATTCTCCAAATGCACATTTATAGATATTTTTCATGTCAATCCGGTGATGCAAAACCCGCGCCCTGGAATGGCATCTTCAAATAGCCGGCTACAAATGGGTCATTGAAAGGGGCATTACTTTATGACTAAACCTTTCCTAACCCCATCATTCTATCTTTTCCCTACCCTCAATGCAAAAAAAGGCTATGCAATTACCTCAACCAGTTCCCGCTTAGTACCTTCTGTGAAAATGCTATATAAGTAATATGCTTTAAAGTGACTAAATTTTATGTCTTAACATTATTTTAGCTTCCTCCTAAGAAGATTCAAAAATTGGAAACTTTCCTAAGCCAATCAAGATCAGAAGATATTCTACTGGATAGATTATAAATTTAATATTCGATTTGAAAAAAGTATTTATTGCAATAAAGACATACTATATTTTTTATAGTCTTACAAATATATGGTTTATTTGTTGAAAAATAAGAATAATACTTTACTAAATAAAAGACCGAGAAAGAGGAGAATGAAAAAAGCCACTCAAGTAAGAGACAACACACAACCAATCTAGGTCTTCAATAAAAATTGACAATCTAAAAAAAAAATATTAAAATATTTGGCCTAGCCGGGAATCAAACTTTTGTATCAACATTCTTACTAAAACAATACTCTAATATTGTTAACAATGTGCATCACTGCATTACACCCACACTCAAATATAAAATACTCTTGACTCAAACAAAAGTAAACATAACGTCAAGAAACGTCAGTCAATACCCAATGATTTAGTATTTTTACTTGAGCACAATATAAAAGGTGTAAACAAAATTCATCATCCAACAGACAAAACAGGATTGTATCCAAATAAAAAGCGAAATATTGATAAAATCATTTAATAACAAAACAAATGATTACATAAAAAATCAACACTTAATTGTAAAACAACTTCCTTTTAATTATATTGGTATTGTTATCCGTAAATATTATTTATTCATGTATGAAGTGTAGGTACTAGTTACGAGATAAATCTATTTTTGAAACGTCAAAATAAATGTGCACAAAATATTTAGTTGATTCCAAGCAGAGGTGAACTTATAAAAACTAAGAATAATGGTTTAATTGCAAAAAAATGTTTGTTGATACAGCAGACAGAATAATTATTTATCAGCTTCAAATAGTTCCTGAATTTAGTGTTACCTTGGTACAACATCATAGCAGAATTATCATTTTGTAATAAAATTAGGTAATGTTGGTAAAACTTAGGTCTGTTTTGTAGTTCTGTTCAATTAGCGGCGAGTTATAAAATATGAAAAGTACAATCCATATAAATTATTTATTTACTAACATGGTTTTTCAGATTCAATATGAAAAGAATAACTCTTTGTCTCCATATCGAATGAAGTACTTACTGTTGAAACAAAAAATATGAATTCAGTCACTTCACTTTTTTTATGAGTAGGGTTTATTTTGATTTTTAGTATTGCCATGATTAACTCGGTAGAAATAATGAACTAATTGTCAGTTAATTAATGGTAACATATAGGTGGTAGCACCTATTATTAAAATAAATCAAAATTTTGTAGGCAACAATTAAAGCTTCATTGAAATAAACAAAAACTGTTTTTTTTCATGTATGATTAATTAATTTATAATAAATATATGTTAAAGGAATAAGTTCAGCCACAGAAATTTGTAAGCACGAAAAACACAGAATTGACAGATTATCTTATAACGTTTTTATTCAACAGTAGTCAGTTAAAGTATTACAATATAGTACAATCAATTTTAATTTCATTATCTTATTAGGTTCCTCATAGTAAAAATATTTAATTATTATTGTAATAAAACTTTCCATTTTAATAATTGTAATAATAGCATTACTGGAATATTCAACACAAATAAAAACAATGGTAAGATATTTGGTTGAACATTCAAAATTTAGCAACAACTCTACAAGTGCATAATAATATACATGCTAAATTTGTTTCCGAAACTTGTGTGATAAGTTATAATGTAAGTATTTATTTGAAATGTTATTGTATAAATAAAATTATTTAAATTGTTAAAACGAGAAAATTCGAAGACACAGCCAATCAAAATATAAGCTGATATCTTGACTAAAAAATAATTGCATGACTAGCTACCATTTTATCAAGTAACCTACAGAATATGTTCTAAAAAAACCCATGTATTATTCATGTTCTACATTTAAGTTACGTGATGCATCACAGATATTAGAAGTCGATTCAAAGCATATTTAGCCCGGATGACATGCACAGCATGGGGAGCAATTGTTTTATCTTAATATCTGTACTACGCTTTTTTCTGTATGTGAATATTTTTATTTCTGTTGCTTCAAATGATCTTTATTATAATAATAAGGTAAAAACTCTGTCGATTTTACACGCTGGATTGAATTTTTGGAAATAAAACTTCACTCATCTCAGAATGCAGCATACAAGCATAAAAAATGATAATTACATAACTCTGTCTATCACTGGTTAAATGATAAAAATGCAGTCTAGAATTTTTACACTGCAGTTTGAATTATAATACAATCTGGGTGGACTGCGATAATGGTGCAACATAGTATCATTTCGATGATTTATACAAAGAAATCATCAAACCCTGGGAGTGTAAAAATGTCTGAAGAAAACTGAAAAGTGTCTGTTCCTGAGAAGTTTACCATAAAGAACATTTGTATAAAATGCAACATGTCCATTAAGAAAAGACCATACTTCATATAATACAGCAAGCAAAACAATCATATATAATAATATTAGAGATAAAATTCATAATCAATGAATCTAGCTTGGTTTATTGGTCAATTCAGCCCAAACAATAAATTATTGATATGATTGGGGCTTTAAATACACTGTTGATTCTCATAATGTATTCGGCCTGACCATTTTATCATACGTTTTCTGGAGATTTTTTTGCGAAAGAGTGCAAAATGGTTTTATTAAATTTTCTTTTTGAATATTTTTACTCTTCTGAAGGAGTTGAAAATAAGAGTAAGCTAATATAACAACTAGCAATCGCAATAAGGCCGGATTGATGCCCCACTATCGTATTATGGTGAATTCTGCTTCACTATTATATTTCGATAATGTGTTCTGCTGCTTGTTTTTTTTATACAATTTCTTATTGTCACATAGAATTTTCTTTTAGTATTTCAACATAAAGAAAATATCTTGCAACTGAAATAGGAAATAATGTTGTTGAATACAACTCCAATACCTGTTAGCACCTCGTTTTGAAAATATATTTGAATATATTAACACTTAATAATTTAGTCACTTTACACACAAAATTTACAAAACGCATTAATGTATAAAAGGAATATACAGATTAGGACTACAATAATTATCAATGATTGGACTTTAGGAAAGCCTCGTTGAACATATCTAATTCATTGTTTAGATAATTCGCTTTGTTCCTTAATTTCTTAGCGGATGTCGCCGCTTTCTCCAACATCTGGACGGATCCATCCAATTCCCTTAATCTCGTGTCCATATCACCGCTTGCTTCATCAACCAAGTGGCACAGCTGAGCGAATGTTGTCGACAGTTCCCTTGAATAAAAGAAATTTAATTATTCCCTTATCTAACATAACACAATTATATGACATTTGAAACAGTTATAGCCAGTTGTCTGTATTTAATTACATCGTCATCAAAATTTTTCGTATGTCAGAAAATCATCTTTTGTAGCGCAATTTTTTCATAACATTTTATCACACTTCGAAAGCATAGGCTTGTTTAGAGATGAACGACATTGTATAATATCACATTATTTCAGAATTATAGATTTTAAACTCGCACAAATAAAATACTCCAAAAGATTGCAAAAGGTATTTACCGAAAGATTAAAATGAAGTTATTTGAATTTTTTTTTTTGTTTTTATGCAAAAATTAAACCAAATCATTATTTGATATACTGACTGTTGAACTTGGTGACTGCAATTAGCTGAGGTAAGGTCAACGATCAACCTTAACTTTCTTGTTGCGTGTTGAACATACTGCTTCTTAAATAAGCGTTCCTTCGTTTTGTTAGTCCACGTCAAACGCTCATAAGCGTAAAGAGCACCATATAAAGCACCGGTCACAGCTATAATCCGCCATCCAACGGTTTTCAGCATCTTGAAAGGAATATCTCTTTAGAAAGTCTTCTTTCATTGAAACCAAATACAAATAATGAAAATCAATAACTGTATGATAATGTACATCAATTTGATGATTCATACGAAAATATAATTCTTTAAATTTTACTCTGTCCATCTATAAAAAAGATACCAAGCAATTATTAACATTTTAGCTACCGGGTGTAATTACATAAAACAATGACTTAGTACCGGCTATTTTTTTGCAATGGTGAAAAATATCGCGCTTTTTATTAAAATCACTATATGTCTTAAATGCGTTGATAAATTGGCATAAAATTTTCAAGAATTGTCAAAAATGTATCAATAATTATATAAATCAATATATTTGTTATCGATTTAACGTTTTCCAAACTGTGGTTTATGGTTTCCTAAGAGTACATCCGATTTTGATAGTCAGTACTTAAAATTTATTTTTTCGCAATTGTTTCTACTTCAAATAGATTATGTAATGTATACGATTCATTATTTTTTTATATAACCCCGGTAATTAAGGTGTTAAGATTATAACAGTTTTTGATTATGGGTATCAATATCTCTGCCAACATTAGTTCAAAACAGCAGTGCTTAGGGGATAAAATGTCAAAAATATTATATGTCATCCGAGTGGGTAATTTGAATTTGAATTTTTGGTAAGCGAAAACCTCCAGTAAAATTACTTTTACATTTGAAAACAGTTTTCTAAGGACTGTCACAAAAAAAAAAAGAAATAGTTCTGTAAGATTTCAATATATTATCAATTGTATGCATTGTTTGAATTACTGTGTCTATTTATTTTCAGTTCTTGCACATGAAATGAATTGATAATTGATTAAATACTCACAAATCCCGCAATAAGTAAGCCACCCATAGTGCCTTGAGAGGAAAATGAAGCTAATGCTATTTTAGACACCATGCCCCACTGTTCCGGTGAAAGTGGACCTATTTGATTTGAAGCTGCTCCATTATAAGGTATCATGCTCATATCTATTGAATCAGCTGGCGAATTGATCGGTCGAGGTATCTGAAATATAAATAGTTTTATATTATATATATATATTGAAATTGCATTCCTGATATACATATTATGGTGACCTTAATGAACAACATAATATCCATTGATTAAAACGGCTGGGTCACTTGAGTTAAAAAAAATTAAGCCCATGGGACAAACAAAACATACCAACTAAACAACAGTTGTTGAATAGGGCATTAGTAATACCTTTCCCATGCATGAGTTAATAGAGGGCATTACACAGTCACTTTCACTTGCGATCGGTGATGTGTAGAGAAATACAGGGAAAACTCAAACTCCCCAAATAAACATTGTTACTCAATTCATATCATTTTCATTTCTTCTCCTATTACCTGCGATAATTTTTGCCCAAGATGGATGTGATAATATATTTTACATTATAATAAAACTAATCACCGTTTGGTTTGGTGTGAAATTCTTGAGTGCTAATCGGTGAGCATTTTTTCCTTGAAAGCGTTGTATCATAGCCGTTATACCCCAACTGAAACGAAATTGTAAATCTTCTTGGAAATCAGCGCAGAGGTTCTCACAGTTTAACCTGTAGAGCACTTGGAAGGGCTCCCGTCTTAATGTGATGCATGCTCCACCCGATGCTTGCTTTTCTTCCGGTAAGAGACTGCACAGTTTATCTGAAACACAAAATTACATAGAGGAATGGGATAGTAATATTTTATTTTAGCTTGATATGCAATTTTTTACCCAAATCTCAAAAGAGTCACTTAATCGACACCTTAATCACACTATAAAATTTAATTAATTTAGTTTGTACAACAAATTTTACAAATAGAAACATTACTTGTCATTTCCTGTTGTGCCGATTCAATATTCAGTGCCAAAGCAGTAGAAAGTCGAGCTCTCAAGTTAGATCCGAGACCGTTCTCTACATGACCGTGCAATTCTTTCTTGTAAACGTTTATAACTAATTGCTCGGAATGAAATGGTAGATTAAACTCATCAACTAAATTGGACAGCCTTCTGATTTCTTCATTCAGCGCTGTGGAGACCTTTGGATTATAAAGATTAATATATTATTCATTTGATATCCAATTTCTAGTTTTTTCTAGCTTTAAATGACCAAATATAAATTTGATTATAATAAAGTACATCATAATATGTCATTATTTTATTTAAGACTACAATATTAACTTTTCATCTAACCATTAATAATTGATAAAAACTTTGTATTACCCTTTGTTCGACATCCTCCACCATATGTCGTATTTTATTCTTCATTTCTCTTGTGATTACCATAAGTTGTTGTTCGGTGTAATTAAGCTTTTCGTGGAGTAGTTTCTTTTCTTCTAACTTTTCATTGCGCGATGCGGTCGCCCGGTCGTGTACGTTTTCTAGCACGGCTCTCACGTCGGTTGTTATCAATCGCCCTCTTTGGGAATGTTGTTCAAATTTTGTTTTAACAGCCGACTGGCTGATGCACTCTTGAAACTTTCGCTCAAAATCTTGAAACTCAAAGTATCTTGTTTGAAATCCTTCAGCCAGAGCGCCGGCTATAAACATTATATATTAGTGTTACAATTTTCTGTCAATACATACTGTACACTCATATTAATCTGTGCTGTAGCGGAGGGTATACGGCGGTGTACACCTTCTGCTATATTTATAGAAACAGCATACACCCTCTGGGTAAAACGGTGAAGAACAATACAGGAATAAGTTAAAGGGTATAAATATGAGTGTAGGTAAATATATCGTATATGATATTGCACAAAGTGTGCGCTACAGTATACCCTCTTCAAAATTTAAGACTACAGCACTGTACAGAACTAAACTACAATTTCAAGTCTACTGCTTTGATAAAAAGGAATATGGTGAAAAGCTCATCTCTATATTAAACGAATGGCAGTAGTACAATTAACTAGTCATTATTTACTACACCATTCTTAAAAGTAGTAGGTTTTAAAAACTATGAAGTATATACAGATACAGGAATATTGATTTTAAGTCTTTTTTTCATTTTAATTACTGAATAACCAGAAATTACTCACAGCTTGCTGGTTTCTGATCTTTTTCCTTTAGGCGGGCCAAGAGAGCTTCTTTGGCAGATATAAAAAATATCCTCTCCTCGGCTTCTTTAGGCGATATCACTTTCAATTCCTTGACTAAAAAATCAGCACAACGATTTGCATGCTGGCTTCGAACCTATATGATTGTATTTGAAAACAAAAGGTATTATTAAGCATAAAAAAGCAACAATTACTCAACTCATTATTTATGTCACGAGCAAAACACTGATCAGCATGATTATTATGAAAAAGTTTCAAGATGACAAAGCTGAATTAATTAGAGTGCAAATAAAACTAAATATGCAATTGAATTGTTGAATAGTTGTGAAAGCCAGCCAAACTTTTCCAGTTCATTGCTTGAAACAAAGTTAAATACATATTGACTGAAAAAATAATACCAATTTGGTGTATTATTTACTATTCAAAAATTCTGTAATCTATTAATGCTGAATGAAGTGATTGTATGCTATTGTCACATGTATAAAAGCCACTAGAATATGTTATAACAATAGTTGTGAAACAGCTGCACCATTTTATAATTGGCAAATAAAACATTATTCATTACATGTGCCACTGGACATGCTCGACAGGTTTTAACCCTTTGAAGAGTAGATTATTAGGTTTGAATTTCCTTTCCTTCATAAAAAGAGAACAGAATAAGTGAACTAGATATCTATTATAGAAATATCGTATCAAAAACTCCAATGATTATTTAACTACAGTGACCGGTAAAAATCACAATAAATATAATAATTTTGTACTTCCATCGAAAATTATTATTTTTCATGTTCTGTTTTTAACAAACCAAACTTTTCAAAAGTTCAAAAACAATGTGGAGTCTCAATCTATCGTTTTTCAACCAATTACCAATAAAACTAAATGAAAACGTCAATGGCGGGAAGAAACTATGAAGAAAAAAATAAACAAAAATCTTTGATATCGCATGTTTAACTAAAATTAATTTAATACTCATCGCACGATTTTACACAGGCACTGAAATTTATCAGCTAAATATTGAAACACAGCTTGAGAAAGAGAACTTCATATTGCAATATTTTCAATTCTAATAAAATCGGTATGGGTATACATTTTTAACTCTTTAAATGGTCAACATTCTGTTATCATATTACGATGCTAAGAAAGATTCATATTTGAACACAATTGCTCACAAAAATCATACTAATGTTAAATAAATTAAGTCTTGGGACTCGGGTTTACACAAAAACAATCGAATAAAATAAGATTTCTTTTTAACGGGAGCTTTGCAGCAATTGCAAACAGACAGAAGCATGTAAGTCCGACATTTGGGTGCTGCAATAAAAATGTAGTTTGTTCATGGATAGTGCTATTTTTGCAGCAATGATCAGTCAAGGAAAATTACAAATATTCCATGTCATTTTGAAGGAAAATCCAATCAAATTGCCTTCAGTTTTTGTGAAAATATTTTGGGACTGAGCAAAATGTACGATTGATATTGGAAAACGATACATCGAGGAACGATAAATCGAGGTTCTACTGAACTTATTTATTAAAATTTGCGACGGAGAAAAGATTTGAGTACATATTTATATATCCAACCATACCTCTCAAAGGGCTAATTTTTACAACAAAAAATACAGACTTAAAAGTATTTCTTTGGAAAATTAATAATATATTCCATTAGATAAGCACATATCTCTGGTGAAGATTGTCCACAGATGGTGTTCACATAAGCCCAAGGTGCAAAGAATAGTTCTAATGAATCTATACACTGTCATTAAAAAGCCATGAATGGAACATTAATCAACCTATAGCATCGTAATTATTGTCAGAAGAAAAATAAGAGCATCATAGATTTTAGAAATGTTTCACTGACCTGAGCTTGTTCATCGCAAAGCTTTTGAATAAAAATAATTTAGTCAACATTACTATAGTTGCTTTCTAATGTATTTTAAACCCACAGAAACGAATTATTGTTTTTAATCTTTAAAAAAAATACCTGATCCAAAAACTCCGGCTCGGAAGCTGATGCGTCCCATCTATTGTTGAGAATGAATATGTTCGGCTTCGAAAGCTTCGAGGACACTTTATGGAAGAAATTTTTCTCCTAGAATTAAAAAAAAAAAATAATTTATCTGCATATAGGCAGCACAAAATTTACTTTGTTACTTTGTTTTGAAAAAAGTATTCATCAAATAAGTCGGGTCATCTCTTACTGCAACCGTGAGAGTCGATTCTGCATTCGCAACCAATACGAACACATCGGCATCCAAGCAATGGTTGTCAATCCATTCGTCCAAATTAGGTGTCACATCCACGCCGGGAGAGTCCATGAGGACGACATCATCTCTGAGCAGACCGCACTTTTCCCGAGGCCAGAATATATTCACTAGCTCACATTCTTGCAATCTGGAATCGCACAGAGCATGCGCGAGCTGCCCCACAGACTGAAAAACGATAAAATAATCAATAATTAGCCACAGAGTTGTTTTATTTTTATTTTGAGAGTATCAGATACAAGTTGAAAAACTATGAAAAGCAGATCGTTTAGAATTATCGCACTTTCAGTAATATACAGTTTAATTTTTCATTTTGAAGCCATTTGATGTTTTCAAAAAAAAACAGCAATCTGGAAACATAAACTGTTGTTTGTTTTTATGGGAAAGTATTACAGGTCACATTACAATTATTAGTATTTTTTAGTTTTTTCTTTAAAATAAATAAAAACGTAAATATTGCTACTATAGGTTTCACCGTTTTTAAAATGCGATCAAAAAAAAGAGTGCTTCTTCTCCGACACTATTCGACTTATTTTTAAAAATCGTGAAAAAAAATCACAATCCAACAATAACTAAAAAATCTCAATTTCATACTTGCAAAACTGTTTTACTAGGGGTGTGTTATGTTTAAAAACTGAATAAATACATGCTGAGGTAAAAAAGACACCACAGCATCTGTACATAATAGTGACACCTCTCGGTTTTACATAAATTAACATATTAAGTCGATACTCTGTTCTTTCTCTTACAATAATGACATATTGTGTCTAAAAATTGATAACGTTGATATTTTATTCTCACCTGGACATTATGTTTTTCAGATGAATCTTTGGTCATCAAGTACGCCTCATTATTATCGGAACCGCCGACTTGCAAGAAGCAATTGGTAGTGTGACCGATTCCGCTGGGCAGAATTTTTTCATGTAACATGGCATTGATGACTGTACTTTTTCCATTACTTGTTCTGCATAAAAAAAAATGAGAATTGTTACTCTCGTTACGATAATTGTATATACGGCTATAATTTGAATTTTTAAATATTAATAACGAACCTTCCAAAAAAGGCAACCTTCATGTGATCTCGGCATAGAACATCTCGAATTGCCTTAACTTTTGCCACATAATTTTCGACTTGCTGCACATCACCATTTTCTATGATTGTTTTGTCATCGAGATCTTAAACAATGACAGGAAAATTCCATTAATGTATCATATATTATTCTAAATAACGGAAGACAATTATTGTGTATTTTTTATCAGCACCATAAATAATACTGTAGTCACAAGAGTGATATAATTATATTACGACATCCTTGACTGCTTTTTTTTTAAGTTGTCATCAGTTGACAATACTAGCGATGAGCGAAACCAGTCTTGATCATTTGATAAAATGTGTTTTATTTTCATAGATGTAATGCCTTTCCATTGAGAATTGACAGTTAACACTGTGAAAGTGCAAATATAGATTTGAAAATATATATTATACTAAATATATATATATATATTATTTAATATATGCAATGATGAATGCCCAAAATAATAAATGTTCACTTTTAGCATACGCTGCTGAATACATAATTATGCGATATTTAGGATGAATTAATTATACAGAAAATAAAAATCTATCTATTTTGGACAGTTTGAATTCAGTGCAGAGCAAATGAAAAAAGGATTTCTTTTTGAATCACACAACATAAAAAACCAGTTGAGATTATTACATCACATTACATAAAAATGTCATCACACAAACAAAAATTAGTCACTTTTAGGGTCAATTTTTGATGGAAAGGCATTTTACTTCAAAAATAAATCACAATTTGTTTTGTATTACATCCAATTTTTTATAATAATTAGGACCGGTGTCGCTCATCGCGTGCATTATCATCGGTTGATAATAATGCCTTCAATCCCGGAATCCGGGATCCCAAGCAATTAATCAATCCCGTAATCCCGTGGTTGAATTAATACAAATACCGGTATTTCGGGATTCGCTATAAAATATTAAAAATCAATTCATATTTAAAATGTAGTGTTTTTAATTTTGCATATTCTGTTCGGAAATACTATTTGCGAGAAAGGGATGGACAATAAAAGGAGTGTAAAAAATGTTTAAGTGAATTAAAAACAAAAGGTGGATCTATTGAAAGTCTTCATGTTCAAATGAATTCAATTAATATAATATAATATCTGAACATTTATAATTTTAAACAACAGTTTAATATGACATAATTACAAGGCAAGTGTTCATTTTACTACATAATTAAGTGACTTTTAAAATGTCAGAATGCAAAATATTTGTATTCACTTTTTAAACTAATTTTATACATAAATAAGAATATTCGTGATATAGTATTTGATTAACTACTACTGATTAAATGGCGTCTCTATTCACCCCAAAATATTGGTGTATTTCATGTTTTATAAAAAGTACCTAATAATGATGAAACTGTATAAAACATGCGCATATGTTAGAAAATAAAATATGCAAGAGTTATTAACTAAAAAAACCTTTTGTGAAATAAAAGAGAAGTTTATAAAATTAAGGATGCACATGTATCAAACTCTAACACGTTTTTTTCAATTATGACTAATCATTGATCTCGTTTGGTGTCTCCATTCGAGAAATGGTATTGACGTGTTTGAAAAAAAAACTCCTTTAACCGCAATGATTACGTTGGATACTTAGTAAAGTTGCGTTGAAACTCAAACCTTGTTTTTCTCTCTTTTCACCCCATTTTACGGTATTGTTCTGTATATAATACAATAAAAGAATGCGAGATATGACTTCTGGATATATTATGTTTTAATCTTTAATTTCAAGTGGTTTAACCACTTCACGGTCGGTTTTTTTTGGGGAAATCGTCCAAAACGAATCGATTTTTTTTATTGCATTTTAACGGTCTATGGATCATTTAAAAACAATGTGTATTAATATTTTTTAATTATTTATTGTGAAACAGGTTGAAAAACAATTTTGAAAATGAATAGAATACCGTAATTTAATACATTTAGTAAATTAAATTGTTGTCAAACATGTGGATTTTCTTCTAGTAATGATGAAATAAATAGTATAATAATATTCGAGAGATGCAGTACAATGATAAATGGTTACTAAATTTTATTACCGTAATGTTAGGTACGGTTGAATGCATTTGTACAAATCCTTTTACGCCTAAATGCCGAAATTCACTTCATTTACCCAACACTCTAGGACAATAGAAGGATAATAATGCAATTCGAAAGCTCGAGAACAATAGAATAGAAAGAAACTAAAACTGTGTCCATTCACAATTTATGAGTTCGGTCTAATTATCGCAGAACGCCATAAAAATATTACACAAAACAACTACGACTCTATTTTAACATTTTTTTCGATAGCTTTCTACAGCATTTAGAACATATGTAGCTTCGTGTAGGTCATTGAAATAGGAATACGTATCCCTAGTATTTTTTTGATGGTTCTATCATATACGATTGAAAGCGAACATAACGCCAAGTGGTTTCGTGTCAATTTTCTATCACGGGTGAGCGAGCGACCGTGAAGTGGTTAAATAATTATGCTTCATATAAACAGTTATTTGTTTCTTAGACTTGAAAATATCACGCCACTAACAGACTGGATCTAATGTTGCTGTCCACAGCTTCACTTGTAATTGAACATCTACTAAAAAAATGATTGAATTTGTTACCTTGTAAAAAGCTCGATGTATCCTTTGAATAGTCGTAGATTTCCACAAATATATCATTTATCTTTTTCTTGGCACGAACAAACACCTGCAGGGGAGAATCGGTCGCGGTTGAATTGGAACGAGTGGCGCCATTTGATAGAAGACCCAAACGATTGTCTCCACCGATCATGGAAGTGGCACGATTCAAGTAAGCCGCCATCACCGCAGCCCGGAAACGAAATCAGACCTTTATAACTTGGAAAGTTGCTGTTGTCTTTAATTTTCGACACAAAATGTTCAACAGCATGCAGATAATAAACTGAAACAAGCGAAAAAATTATAATTCAAAAACACAAAAAAAATAACACTCTTACATATAGGGTGAATGTGAGTACAAACGCCAACTGTGTAAAAAATAAAGAGGCAATGTTAAAATTACAACATCAAAAATATAATGACAACAACAAATCTACCTAGAGGCAAAATTTCAAGACTGGAGGAAATATTCATTTCTCATAATTCAATGGAAATGGAGATGGAAAATAACTTTCATTATGTATCTACTAAGTCATTATGACTATCTGCCTAATACATAGTGACACAAACAAAAGGCATGTATTTATAGTTATTTTATCCTAAATACGGTATTCCTCGATTTATGGGTTACATTTCTACACTTTGTTAAGTTCAATTTTAAATAAAATGTTGAGATAGAAAATATATTTTCCTTATCAGAATATAATTCATTTAAATATGTATTTTGCATAACAGTTACAAATAAAATTAATCTTTGTTTGGGAACTGGGTTTTTTTTTCCGCCTTGTAAATGGATCCAAGTCTTACTTTTTCATTCAAGAATTTGCTCATAATTCTTTAAAATAGTAGAAATTGTTGAAAGAGATAATTTTAGGCCATAGACAAGTACTTCACTTCTTTACTGCTTTCATATTGTATCATTGATTAACATGTTTCGTTTCGAAGCTGAATGATGACAAGAAAAAACAGTGAAGTATATATTGTCACCATAACTGATTATCGAAGATGTATCATCTAATATTTTCGAAGGATTCGGCGGTAACTTTGTGGAAATTCATTTTTGATTTTATGTATCGATTTATGATATTATTGCATCATCTTTTTTCTCACATGCATTAGCCAGTGGAAATGCTGTAGTGATTGCATAATTGGTTTATAACAATAGTTTTTTCATACTACACTGCAAAATACCTGAACAATTTTTTTAAACATTTCTGCTTCCATCCAAAAGCTTATTGAATACTAAGGGTACTACAACAGAAAGTACAATGGATGTGTTTAATATATCTTTCAACAGAAAGTATTCAATGAGACCTGGTTGCAAGTCATTCAATCTCCCTTTTAAGAGACAATAATTTTGTTCGCTACTTTTGTTCCTTTCAATCATAGGTCATCAATGAATGGTCTTCTGACACTAAATGAATTAAATGTGTTCGGCTAAAATTCAATTGTTTCTTTTACTGATTTTATTATGACCCTGTTTGTAAAAACAAAATATATTTTATAGGAAGGCACTTTTAATCGCAGTGCTTAATAAACCCACATTTAATGATTTTTATTGTCGTTGTTTGACCTCTTTTATTATGATAAATTACTATGTTTTTATTATTTTTATTTAAAAAAACGTTGCATCTTATCAACGAGGGATAAAGGAATTCATTATTTTTTCCAAAGAAAACTATTTTGCTAGACCAATCGAAGAATATCAATAATTATAAAAAAATCAAATGGAATTTCACAGACAGACAACATTCAGGTATCAAACTCTTGATTGCAAATTGGAACGAAAACAATAAATAACTACCATTTCTTGTTAAATAACTTCCGTTCAAGCACCCCACTAGTTGTATAGTCCGTGTTTGCGGCAGACATGACGATTCTACTATCACTAAATAGGCATTGCACATGCATTCTAATATTTTTGGTTATGTATTTTTACAGGAAAGCTTGTCTATATATTTATTTATTTACTTATTTACTTCACAGTACATAAGTATTGTTATAATAATCAATTAATTTATGTTTTTTTTTAGAAAAAATTGATTGACGTTTCACTACTACATATTATATTATACAAGTAAATTTACTACCCTTAAGACAATAAAAATAGCTACAAAATTGATGGTTTTTGACAATTCCAATATTTATCACAAAAGTTTACAATAATGTGCACATTATTATTCATCAGTATATTTTTTAGGTGAATTTAATAATCCTATGAATGCCTTGAAATTAAGCCTCTATGTTCCTTTTGTTATAAAGTAAATTTATGTAATTAAGTGACCTGTTCATCCCTCAGCATTATTCCTTATTGAATAATCTTAACAATTATCATATCCACAGCAGCATGAGACATTTTAAAAGACAATATTAATACTCTGAAGAGTTATCATAATGTATAAATTCCACAGTATGTATAATAGCATGAAATATATGAATGCAATAATGAATACAAGAGAACAGCATATATCTTATACGTGTAATTCAACGATAATTCTTCGCAAAAGGCATACGCAGCGTTATAAACCAAAGGCGTAGGTTAGTGTCAAAATAATAGACACATGAGCTTAAAATAGAAATCACAAAAAAAAAACATTTTTGTTATTTCTTAATACGCTCTCATTGACGAATTCCACAAGGATATAACGAGAGTGTTGGAATAATCGCTAATAATAAGTCAACATTGACTATAATTAATTTTACTCACCGTTCAATCAAAAATATACAGGAATATGAAACGTTTTCAAAATATGCTTCAAACGTCAAAAAATCACTGAAATCATCTTTTAGTATAAAATATTGCCAAATACGGCGTCATTTACAAGCAACTTGGAAGATAATAATTGACTCCGAATGCGTGATAATTTGAGTATACATCGTCAACATTTAGAGAATAATAAATCAAACTTATATAATTTATTAACTCACCAGACAATTTGAGACTCAACCCTCCATGATCTCCGTTTCTATACCATAAATAATATACTAAAAAATACTTATATAATATCTATGATAAATATGATTAGCTTGGCATAGATTATTTTAGGTAAAATAAAAATAAATTTAAAAAATGGTTCCTTCGGCGTCAATTACAGTGACCTATCGTACCGTCAACTGGAATTATTTTGCCTACCAAGTTTAATGCTTTTTTTCCATGTCCGCTCCCAAGGTGGAGCATATGGTTTCCTAATGTAGGTATCTTAACAGAATTTTTCTACGAGAACTGCTTGTTACTGAGTTGCTCAACCTCTCTTTTTTCAAAGACAGTAGGGATAGAAGGATAAGGCTAGAACAGGCCTAGTGGTTAGCTGATCGCTCTCGCTACGCCCCGTGAGGATGGGTTGGGTGGGAGAGATGACTCAGATTAACAGAAATTCATGAATCGATTGAAAGGTCAATCTATGAAAACCGTCCGCACCGGGAATTGAACCTGAGACATCCGTAACCGTAGCCAGCGACGCTACTAACTGCGTCACGGACGCCAAAAAATATATTGTTTATATGGCCTTAACTCATGTGCTCATAACTTTATTCAAAATCATTAATTGATCACACAGAACCTTTTAAGCATCTAGAATTTCTCATAAGTTATTGTAAAAAATTATCTTTGTAATTGGTATGTGTATATGCATGCAAAAGTAAAGTTTCTAGATGCTAAAAATGTTTTGTGTGATCAACTAATTATTTTGAATAAAGTTGCAAACAAATATCTTGACTACCCAAATGTCTAAATGTGTTAAGGTCATATAAGCAAAATATTTTTTATTTGGTCGCATTATACTTGGTAGGGGAAATAACCCCAGTTGATGGTACCTACGCTACGTATAGGTGGGTAGCATCGACGTGCGGTGATTTATCACTATCTCTATCGCACAACCTAATTTGGGTATGAGCAAGAAGGATACAAGAGCATGCGCCGCATGCCCTTGAATCTCGCTTGCACCTTCACTTTTCATGTAATTGAGGGAGAAAGAGATAAAGCCACCGCACGCGCCTGGTGAGTAGGTACTTATTGAATAACTATTGAAAATTGGGACTTTACTTACAAACGTGTTATTTACCGTAGGATATCTTTATACTTTAATTAAAGAAGTGTTCATTTTTAATCTAAAATACAACAAACGGATTAGTAAGTCTTCACAAGTAAATTTATATTGTTAGATCAAAGTAAACAGTAAATTTGCTATTGTCTGAGTTTTCGCACTAGGCGCGACAGTATAAAACGGCAATAAAATAGATGACAATTTTTTACTTATGGCAGTAGTTGTTATCATATGTCATAATAATTTTGACTTCGTCATTATTGAATTGATATATTTGATTAAACAAAAATGGGAGACGAGTCAAATATATTAAATATTAAGTAGATACTACCCCTCTAAAATCGGGCTATCTATTTATATTTTATACTTTATTAATTAGAATACTGCATTTTGGACTAATCGCATTCGCATTAGCAAGGTCACAATTTCCCCCTTTGTAAAGATGCAGACGTTAATGGGCGAAATCAATCTATTTGAAAATTATAAACATTATAGTGTAGTGCGTAGTTTGTGCAAGGCAATCTAGCCACGTAAAAATGCCATGCGAAAGCTGCTCTGTTCAGTTCACAGTTTTTAAACGTAAACGCGCGTGCTGTGAGTGCGATCGTTATTACTGTTCAAATTGTATCGGCCGAGGAGTTGGTCTCTGTGGTGCCTGCAAAGTCCTGTGCACGAGACCACTTGGCAGACGCGCTTTAGATCACCTCAGAGTTCGAGATCTGCAATGCTTTTTAAATCGCCAAAACATTTCTACGCGAGGATGTGTAGGTGAGAGACAATTAATTTCCATCAATTTTATTGTGAGTATGGTATCATTGTGATCATTTGGTAACGCTGACCGCTTAATACCCATAAAGATTTATTTCTTTATTTTCGACTCTAGACAGCCTAGACGATAAAGAACAGAGTGAAATACAAAAACATGGCATTTCATCTATTACTAAAAGTGGTCAAAACCAATGCATATTGTATTTACTTTTGCATGTGATTTTTTAACCCTTTATACCTAGTGAAGTGTAACTTTGAAGTAGTTGTGCAAACTTGGATAAGTAATTGGATAGTAATAGACAAATAAGTTGTGCTTCAAAAATATCAACAACAGAAAATATTGCTTTATTTTTATGAATTATTTTCTGATATATTTTATTTTTGTGAAATTCGATCGAGATTTGTGATGGAAATAACAGTTATCATTATACATAATTACATCGTTGGTTGTTTTTTTTTTTACAGAAAAAGAAGATTTGGTAAATTTGGTTTTGGCCCATGTAAACAGCGGAGATTTCTCACGAAGACCAGCACCGCAGCATCCTCAAAGTGATTTTGCCCACACTTTTGCCAGCTTGCGGGGATTCACGTCTAATATTAATAATTTATTGACGTCAGCATTCGACATCGGCGCTCATAATGTAGAACGGTCACAATCAAGAAATCGTCATGGGCAAGGTTAGTTATATGAAACCATTATAGATTATACATACACTTTTTTCTTGTTTCGTGTCTTTGGTGGATTCTTAATCTGCTGTTTTTCAATGAACTATTTTCTCTAACTACCATAGAATTCAAAAATGCAAAATTCCTTCCAAGTTCTTTTCCCTTGTAATAGCAGGTCAAATTTTGCCTCTACGCTGTTTGCCGCACATTAATTTAGTATAATAAATTCAGAAAATTGTATGGTTATTTTCTTATGAATTTTCAGGTCCTCAAAATAATACGAGTCGAGTTAACGAAGCTGCTAGCCCAACTCAGAACATTTCACCCCGTCAAACTAGTCCACGGTCAGAGCTTCCCAATGAGAACTTTCCGAGTACCGTCTCTCCCGATTCAAGTAATTTGCCAAGTCCTAGAAGTGATAATATTAGTCAGACTCCCACTCAAGCCCCGCCTCCACAGTGTGTCGTTACGGATACATCGTTAGAAGCTAATCGGCCGAGTGCGAGCGGAAGTCCTCACGTAGAGCCAACAGAGACGAGTGATTGTGTAGAGGTAGAAGATTTAGATGATTCTGCCGATTGGGAATTTGTCAGAAGACCGGCTGATCCTTTACCTCAAGGTAAACAGAATCTGTTGATATCGTAAAAAAAAATATTGACTTTTATGCACAAATATGACAGATCAGCACCTGTACACATTTTTATTTGGACTGTCGAATTGATAAAAGAATATAATCTATATAGTATTACCAGCATCATTAGCTTATAGACAGTACATTAAAGACACGTAAATAGCTGTACCATTCAGAATTAATAATTATACTTTCACTGTTTCAAGTATACTTAGGCTGGTAACACTATAGCGTTGTTATATTGTTTTGTGACCATTTCATGTTTCTGTCAATGTAAAGAGAGCGCAGACACACAGCATGTGCCTATTTCTTCAGAAACTAATTGACATTTTGAATAAATTTCTAATTAATAGATTCGGGAGAATTATTAGCAGACAACCCGGTGCCCCTCAGGTCTTCAGTACGCGCATCGTCAGACTTAGATATCCCTTCGAGAACTGCAGATATCAACTCTTCAGGAGACACTTCTAGCCTTAAAGATAGTGTTTTATATGCGCCACATAGCCCACCATCCAGAATTAAATTAGATGATCTCAAGGATTTGTCGCAGGTGGATGGCTTGAACATTAAACAGCTTAAGGAATTACTAGTTCTCAATCGAGTTGATTTTAAAGGTTGCTGCGAAAGAAATGAGCTTTTGGAAAGAGCAAAAAGGCTTTGGAAGGAGAACACAAAATCTCGAGAAGGTAATATTCATCTTTCATTAAAATACATTAGTTTGCAAATATTCAACGAAAATCTAATTACAAAATAAAAATAAAATTACAAAATTTAAAAGACTGATTTCTTCAAAACAATATTGTCATTTATGTACTTTATGACAACTTAGAATAGCTATAAATAAATAAATAAATAATGTTCTTTAATATTCTTGTATTAGGAAGACTAATATGTCCCTCAATTTCAATGTTCACATTTTTAATTTTCAATTTTTGCAAGTTAGTCAATCTTGATAGAACATAAACTGTACAAAGTTGGTGGATATTGTGCCATCACATTGGTGAGAAAAAATCTTCACTGTGATTTTTAGAATTAAACCAATAGTGTAAAATTAATGAGAATATTCAATATTAATATGTGTTACCCATATTGTAAAGGTATAAATCAAACACATATCAGAATAAAATACTGTCGGAACAAAAATCTTCTTTAATCAAGTAACGGATTTATTCTAACATTTAAAAAAAATACAAATAGCATCAAATCAGTGTGATAATAAAGATCATTTTTCCTTTATTGAATAGCTGATACATACTAAAATGTCGACAATTCCTACGTTCTGTAGCATGTGTAATGAATTTATTTCAATCGTCTTTTTGGATGGGCGACCATTGCTTATTTCAATCAACTCTTGAAACTAACCCCATCTTTCTCAACTATGTAATTTGTTGCTACTCCCTAACTGGGCAAATATATTTGTCATTGATACGTTTATTCATTTAGTAACAGCAAATATCATTGAATGAATTATAATTTATTTAGGGATTTGAATCATTAAAATTTATTCACATATTATGATTCATTATTCATTATCTATGACCAAGCTTCATTATGTTGTTATCTCCTCGCCGAGATAGAAAGAAATCGTTGTCATTAACCTTACGGTGAAGCTATTCGAATAAATTGATATTGATTAAATAATTTTTCATGGTTTTTTATATTTATATTCATAAGGATACTTTAATGTTAGTTCAATTTAATCTTTTGATTGTGGGTTTTTTTGAAAGAGTTTTCACCAAAAATGTTTCAAAATCAGTTTTTATAACAAATTTTTTAAAATATTTCAAAATTGTTTTAATTTTTTAAATTAGAATTATTGAAAATCTAGAACACAGAAGTTATTTATGATACAAGAGTAATATTATTATTTTCATAAATATTTTAAAAGAGAATTTTTTTATGAACTAATTGATATTGTCATGATTCATCTTTCAATGTAAGGACAGAAAATGAGATAGAAACATGTAATTAAGAATGATATATAATAACATTACAATAGTAAAAAAATGTCTGTATTGAATTTTGTTTATTTTCACTTTTTTTAATACTTAGAACGCATTAAATAACATAACTCTAGTGTCTCTGAACTGTATCTGCTTAAACTGTGTACCATGTACGCACGGAACAACACTGTAATTAATAAGTATGAAAACTCTGCATCCCGTATCAAAGGGCTAATAATTGGTGACCTCGATTATTGTGTCCAAAAATTTTCTTTTCAAACTTTCATACACCGTTTTATCAGACCTGTTCAAAGTTTTGATGTACCTTTAGAATAAATTAATGATACAGGATATGATTCATTTTAGATTTGGAGAAGGCTGCCACTGAAGAATTATGTAAAATATGCATGGATGCACCGATGGAGTGTGTGATGCTAGAGTGCGGCCACATTGCCACTTGTATTGCCTGCGGAAAACGCCTTAGTGAGTGTCCTATATGTCGCCAATATGTTGTTCGTGTCGTAAGATTTTTCCGTTCGTGATATTTTAAGTTTATTTTTTATTGAAAACTTTGGGCTGTTATATAATTAAAATAAGACGTAATTAATACCTAAATATTATTTAATTTTTTATTGGTTTAAAATAATGTCTTTTATTGAGTTTTTTTAATCACAGAATATGAAAAGGGTGGAGAAACGGATTAAATTTGGAAAAAGATTTGGCCAGTAAAGAAAAAAATTAACAGTGTTTTTTCTTTAGCTTTCCATCAGACTGCAAAGAATTATATGAAACATCTTGCCATTCTAATTTTACAATCTGATTTTATATGAATGCTTATTATAATTTAAGACATCGACTGAGGGTGCTCGGTGGAATTTCAATATCAAATTTGGATTATTGAGATTTTGTACACTTCCATGTATTTTGTCACTAACGACCCGGGTTTTGCCTTTCGGCATCTTCAGGCATTCGAGCGCACGAATGTTTCATGTCCATTCGTGCGCTCGAATGCCTGAAGATGCCGAAAGGCGAAACCCGGGTCGTTAGTGACAAAATACATGGAAGTGTACAAAATCTCAATAATCCAAATTTGAATGCTTATTAATTTTCTGCAAATTATATGTCAAAACTGTTCATGCTTTACAAGCGTGACAGTATTTTGTAATAATTTTAAAATCCAACCTTTTCTCTTGAATTGTTTTTCCACTCTTTTATCATACTGCAGTTTTTATGGAAGACTTTATTGCAACTTTTATAAATTATTTAGTCTCAAGAAATGTGATCAAACTAGTAGAACAAATCGTTATATTCCGATATTTAGGTTTCTTTTTTAATACAACACATGGGCAGATTCTGTTAAAAATAAATACTAATTGAATAATACTATGCTTTGACAGTACACTATATGCATATTTCCAATTTATTAAATTTCATATTTTGTTTACGAATATGAATTTCATTTCAAATTCAATTTTGAAGGATATTTTTTAGCCACTCTCTTATGTATACGTACTGTTATACGTAAATTATATCGCCTCATACGATTACTTCTCGCTGTACATTTATTTAAAGTGTTGAAAGGCTGCTTTATATATTACTTTGGTGTTAAGATGGGACGACTCATACAATAATTACTGTGAGTCACGTATAGAGTCCAAGAGCTAGATCTTATCAGGTCTTCAGTAAATGTTAAGCAAATATAGTTCGGTGCGTGTGCACTAAAAATCATAAATTGCGTACAATTCGTTCAATTGGTACAAACCTAGTACGTGATATAAACACAGATCACATCCGGGAACAAATAGGTGAAGGTGTTTAAAAGCTTTGCCAAATATGTGAATTTTATTCACCAATAACTCTATTAATCACAACATAATATTCTCAACATATTAACGCAAAAAAGTGTGGAACTTATTGAATTTTTCTCAGTGTACCTTCATTTTATTTTGATTTCACTGTTTATTATTGACATTGTACATATGCTTTTAAAATTTTACTGTTTCTATTGTAACTTTAAAGATAATTTTGTTATCAAATTTGAAAATTTAATAGTTTCATAAAATGTAATGAAGTCAATAAAATCATTTTGTCAAATTTGAAAATGTATAAATTTTTAAAAATGCTTTATATTTAAACAACATGCGGAATTTAAAATAATAGAAAAATTATTCAATTAATAATCTACCACAATTTCTTGTCTCCTGTAACCGGGTATTAATAAATTCTTGATCTGTGTCTGTCATTTTTGTGGCATTTTATTGACACCGTGATTGCAGTAATCTGTTCCTCGGGTCAACATTTTCTGCATACTGTTTAAACTCCAAACTCATTTTCAACTCGTTTGTGAACAAACTGATTTGGTGAACAAACTTAAACAGTTACATTGTCGAATCGAAGAGAGTGCCAAATGCTACGTGTGAAATATGCATATTTTAAATGGTTATATAAATCTTTTATTTTATCACAAAAATTATCAAAATTATGTTATTTGAATAACTAAATACAAATATTTCAAATTCAAAATTTATAACGAAAATATTAATATGTTTTATACTAAATCAAAACTGATTTTTTTTCCAAGACAATTTTATTCAGTGCGTTTGTAGCATTTCGGGTCATGAGAAGAAAAACTTTGACCTTATAAAAAGATTGCACAAAACATAACTAATGACAATAACATTAAAAGCAAAGATGCACCGAAGAAAAACACTCCATGCCTTGTTGACAAAAAGGTAAAATGGAAAAGCAATATGGAAAATAAAAAAATTATTAAGAAGCTTAGCTTTTGATAGTGTTTAATTTGAGGCCATTTTCCATGTTCTAAAGAGTCATAGATAAATCCCCCTTATATTTATTTATGGACTAGTGAAATGAAATGCTGAAGTAAATTTTTGGTGGAAGTAACGGTTTGTGTCGAATAGTTCAAGTGTACTTTCACTTTTATAAAATTGTTTGTGACATTAAATGTAGAAGTTGTTGTCAGACTTGGTTCGTATACCAATCTAGCGATCTTGATCTTTGATGCTATTCATATGTAATTCAGATATAGTAAAAATTTTCAGTTGACAAGAAATTTTGGGTGTACAAATCCTACTAGATAAACTTTTCGATAGGAAATTGTTATTATCGAATTTTAATGAATATAATATCGCGAACCGTTTAGTAGCGACTCGTAAGTGAATAATATAGAATTGGCAACATGTTTGGAGCATGAAAAAATAGTCATACAAATTTCAAGCGCCGATGGTTATTTTTAGGGTGAAAAAATACACACTAAAATTTTTAATGGATCTAATTATTTTTAAGGAATATGTTGTGTGTAAGAATCCCGAAAAAATAACAATATCCATTCCGATGTACATGACAAACTTCGCAGTGTTTTTGAATCCTTGGTTGATAATGATGATCATTGTGTTGAATATGAGTAAACGTTTTCCCATTATTTTATCAAATGAAGCAAAATTAAAATAAAGAATATTTTGAAAAACTTTCTCAGATTATTTTTATTTAAAACCACAGCCTTTTTTTGTTAAATGATAAATGAGAATAAAAAAATGAGTATAACAAAACAATACTTCATCTGGTGTTTTTAATAGTAATAAACAATGTAATATATTTTATTGAGTGACTAAATTGTCTCATTCATGAGACACATCTTCCTGTTTGATGTGTCTAGCTCATGATACTATACAATTGTCTATAATCTTGGCATCCTTCTTAAGGAACCTAGTTTTCTTTCTAATCTCTTCCTATCGAATGTGTCGATTTGGGTGCGTCTACTCTCACAATATTCTCCGCAATGGAAAAGTATCCAACATAGTTAGCTGTTTCCGGTGTTGTATCAATGTGGTAATGACCACCTTCTCCGTGATGACTGAATGTGTGAAAATGTTGCACTCTCAAGTCCATGTCCTGTAAGTAAGGGAAAAAATAATGACCTTATTCATTTAAATATGTAGCGATGAGAATTAGAAAAAAAATATTATTTTACAGAAAAAATGCGAGATCTATGCCAGATGGAATGAATATGATTCATCCATTGGTTTATGTATTACTTTTCAATCAAAAATTTAGAAGAATGTTTCGTCAGTGTAAAAATCTTGTTTTAAGATAGTCATGAAATTTAAAAATCTCTATTAATTTATTTCACTTTAACCATTATTGTCACTTTTAAGGTGTTAACTGTCAATTCTTGGTGGAAAGGCATTATATTTAAAAAAATAAAACAATTCATTTGTACTACTTCCACATATTTATAACTATCAGGACCGGTTTCGCTCATCACGAGCATTATCAACTGAATTATTAATTGTACCAACCACTTCAAGAAATTCATTAATGATTTATTAATTTCATCTAAGTATTAAAACGCGTTTTGTTATTAATAATTTTTTTATTATAGATAACTTAAACGGAATTGATTTATAGTATATTACTTAAAATTACTTAAAAAGTACATGGAATATGATGGAGCTTGTTTTTAAAAATGATAGAGCGTGTTGAAATCTACCTACATTCATCACTCAAAACAACCTTCAGCCAGTATACTGACGGTTTGTTAAAGAAAAAAATGAAATTCGACTAGATATGAAGCCCCTTACCAAGAATTGACTATTGAAATATGAAAAAAAATAACTTCAAGTATCAACTAGTGGAATGGAAATTTAAATTTTCCAGCAAATATTTATCTCCTTTTTACTATTCATTGGAATGAATATTTACCGGATCATGAGATACCAGAGTCCCAACATTGATCAGTGGGCCGGACATCTCAAAGAAATTCAGCCAATTGTCCACGTCTTCATCACTGTTGAGTGGAGTTGTTGAAAAGTCAGGCATGATATGCTGCTTTGCCTTGCCTTCACTCAGAAGAAACGTGCCTCCTAGACCTATAAACAACGTTCAAATCTACCGCTAGACATATGCTCAATTACAAAATGAGAGCAATCTTTTATATTTGTAATTCCTTTTAATACTGTACAATTATACTTTAAAATTTTTGTAATCTTAAAAATACTCATACCAACTGGTTTATCTTTGTATTCGGCTTGTAAGGTCTTCCTGATTGCAGAAATATAATCATCACTTCCCGTTCTTTTTTTGCATGCAATCTTCAATACCTGAAAATTCATTGATTGTTCATAATTCGTACCCCGGTTCTGTCATGGCGTAGGGGCAACTAAATAGTATTTTTGTTGAATACTTCTCAGTGCATTCAAAGTTTAATTTATATAAAGAATATTTATTAACACTTTGATTGCCATGGGGTCACCGGTGACTGACAAAGAAGACCTATTTTTGGGTTTCAATCCAGCTCTGGCAGGCATGCGCATGCGCACTGTGTATTTTTCTAATTAATATGTATTAAAAAGAATCATTTTCTAAGCATTTTGCATAAAATTCGTTGGCAATCGAAGTATAAATTAAAATTCAAATACATCCTCATACCATTGCAGTTATTTTTAATATTAAATATAAATCACCAAAGAATGGTCACCAAGATAAGATTGTGCCAAAAAATGAACTTACGACAACAAAGAACTCAAATATTTTTGAAAGGTTCTAAAAAGAACATAACCAGTGTGAATGCTATCTAACTAGGGAATTACCAAGAAAAGGTTCATGCTTACCTTTCCTGGTTTTCCTTGGCACATTAAAAGGTTAACTAACAACGCGCAGCGTGTCTCACTTTGAGGTAATTTTTCTAGTTTAGCCTTACCAGTTGGAGCGCCGAGTGGTTCGATACTCGCAATATGAGTTTGTTGATTAACAATTCCATTTTTAGAGGACAAGTTGAAAATTCCCTAAAAGAATACAAGAAATGAATTTTTAATCGCAAATGAAACAACGCCTTTGAATTTGAAATTAACCCTGCTCCTACTAATTTACCACCGCCGATTGTAGTGCACACATAAATGAAACTATGAATTTTACACACGAAAGTGCTTCATACTTTAACAGTGTTTAATTTTTGGGTATATTACATTGGGTGATACAGGATTAGCAGGAGCCAGGTTAGAGAAACGATTACTGTCAATAAAAATGTTATGGAAGACATTTTCAACAATAAGCGTTGCTTATCTAAAGAAACTATTATATTTAACATCTATTAAATCAAGGTGAAAGAGGATTCTTTAATTACCTCACAGTTTACACCCAAGTAAGGCCATGGTCCAGCACCAGCACCAATACAATAAACTGGATCAATTTCAGCCAGTTTACATAATTCTGGTACGTCATAAATTCTATCACGGGATACTAATGGTATCAAATATGGAGGTCCGCCGATATCAAATATTTGTGGTTTTCCATTTAATCCTGTAAATTAAAATAAGTTGATTTTTTTGAAAGAGCGTACATACATTATTTGACTATTATTTTCAGATTGTATGCAAATCGTCTGATCGCATGCATTTCAGAAGTGTTTGTATATTGTAGAGGTCTGCACGGGTACGGCTCCAGGCTAGGTCCGTGGGCCACAAACCGGGCGGCTTACTAAATACAATAGAGATTCGCGCCCTGGTAAGGAATTTATTTTTCATAAAAATATTTGGTGCTATACATCAGTCAGCCATGGGGCAATACTATGCATAACAAAAAATTAATGACTAAAAAAAATTATTTTACAAAAACATAATTATATTGTTTGAAAAGTATATTATATAGTAAAAGACATCAATAATCATATTTTGCAGTAAATTTTTTAAAAAAATTGGGCTTTTTTCAGGGTGAGAAATATAAATCTGGGCTTTGGGTATCAAGTGTGACATTAGGACTCAAGGTTGGGTAGTTTTATCAAATTTCTGCCCATGTAGACCTCAAGCATATTGAAACTTTTTATTTGAAAATATAATTAATTACCTGGGCACACCAATGTAAATGGGTCTTTAGTTAAATCTGGACAATCAACAACATCAACGGAAACTTCAGCAAAATTTTCAGCTAGACCTCTTGATAAAACTGCAAAAAAAAACGTTTTAATAATTCATTGGTTTGGAAGAAGACTGTCACAACACAAAATTTGTAGTTTCTGGAGAAGCATTTCCAAATATTCCTTATGATAAAACACCCATAACTTAACTGAGATAAATAATAGAAACGGGTGAGTCCGTGGAAGTTACAACATGGAACTCTTTTCTACATAAAGTTATTGATATTTTATGCTATTACCTATAAAAATATCATAAACGAAAATTTCGAAGTTGTGAGAACTTTTTACAAACCAACGAATTGTCAACACTTTTTTTATTTCAATAGTGTATCTTGTGTATTTGAGTAGTAAACTTATAACCAGTAAAATAAGATTATACTGTATCAATTAGTGTCAGACCTCAATCAAGGATTTCTTTGGCAGACATTTTAATTCATATTATCATCTTATTAGATTCATTCTTTTCTCCCTAAACTTGATATTTATTCATTGACCTCTTCAATAAAGTTATTTAAATTATTGGTTTTCTTTTAACATGTGACATTTTTTACTATCTATTTTAGTTAGATTTGATTTCTTACCTTCAGCGACTTGCGAAATTTCAGGTTGATACAAGGGTTTTCTGACTACAGAAAGTGCTTTGATGTCCAATGTGTCCATTTTGAAACAAATGTATAAGGTCTTGTTTTAATGCCGCTTTAGTTACACTCGTTCTACGTGTAATGAAGAAAAAAATTACCAGTGTTTATCTGAATTCATTCTATTTAAAAATGTAAATAATTTAAATTTTGGGGAAATTTGAACAGGGTTGCCGCGCTTCAATAACACACTCGTGCCAAAAATATTATGGAATAAGATCGAGAATGACACTTAACCTGACAATATTTTTTTCTTTGTTGTTCTGTCAAAAAACCATAGAGCGGAAAGTAAACAACAAAAAAGGCACAATGAGTAGGTAGCAGTGGCTTGCGGTGACTTTTCATACAAGGCATGCTGTGAAGTTGGAAAATAAACAACATTCATCTAGTTTTTGAAAACCAATTTTATTCGGCGCTCTTTCTTACTAAAATATCGTTTAACATAATTTCCTGTGTTCAATTTTTCAAAAGTTTTTTTTCAATAGATATTCTGGTAAGAGTAGAAAGTCTTTCCTCGCTTTGATTATTTCTAGCGAATGTTTTTATTCTCTTCATTGTAGAAAATGATCTCTCTTCAGAAGCACTGTTGGAGGTTTGTAAAAATTAATTTGATTAAATTGATTGCTTCTAAGTACTAAAATATCTTTTAATTCATTTTTAATAATGACGTTTTTAATACAACTGATGGTATTTAAATGAAATTCAGGTGATGAATAGATGTAAATCAGTTCACTCTTAAGTCTCATTAAGTCAAAGTGATGTAAAATAAATATTTGGATATTTTTATTCAAATTCTTTAAACTCGATCACGTTTAGAAGTGCCATACATTTTAAACTTTTGATATCTTCAAATCGACCAGTAGTATTCAGTATTCAACTTTACAAACATTATAAAAAAGCCATTTTGTTTCAAAATTGTAAGGCATGCTTCGCATCTACCGCATGTATGAACGGCACGCCACTGGTAGGTAGGTACAATTAAAATGTTAATTTTTTGAATTTTTGTTGCACAAACCACACCAGGCGTTGAATTTTGGGTACATAAAGCTCTTTAAATTTCAATAAATAATACAGACCGGCTTTACATTGTAAAATAATGATATAGTGAAGTATCTTGGTGCTTTTCTTGAAAAATAATCATTTAAAAATGAGTAATAAAATTAATTATTTACAAGTTTCTAAGTCTTTTGAGTATGTTTAGGTTTCAAAATTATTTAAACTAGGTGTAGTTATATTTTTGACAAAACTTAATTGATATAAAGCCTGTTCACTGTCCTAGCATAAATTTAATAAAAGTATTGATTATTAATTAAGAAATATATTATAGTTATAAAAATCATAAAACAAATGGTTTTTAAGTTTAGTAAGAAACAATCGTGACTTATTTTTTTAAATTGTAGACATTAATTTGTTGGTAACCTTATAGTTTAAAATATTGATCGTCAAGTTACCGCCTAAAGAACTTTTAATTCATTTCATTTAAGGTGTTCATTTGTACTGATTTTACCAGTACAATATTGTTTTTTTGGACATTGGTATGGAGAATCGTGAGATGTAACCAGTACAATTAAGAACTACAAAATAAAAAATTATGAATTCATCAAAATTTATTGTATTCTGACAAATAAAGATTACCATACTCTGCAACATTTTCTCAACCTATATTCTATGACAGCGACTATTACTCATGCTGGCTGAGCTATTTTAAATATCCTGGTTTTAAATTTGAATAATATCATCACCGTATTTTCTTTATAACTTAAAAAAATATGGTTGGCATATTTCCTCAGTATTATATTATCTAGTATTACATAATAGTGATTGCTGGCCCTGCAGTATAAATTTTGTTATGTTTATAAATTAAGCACGAAAACATGACATTATAAGTAATTATTATGTTAACATAATGTTCTAATTACCATAATAATAATACAAATCATACATGCTTAAACTGTGGTTCTTAAGTCGCATTGGGCATTTGATTTATTAATATAACAGCAATGAGAGTTCACCCAAAAATGATGATAGTGTGATGAAAATCTTTGAAATCTGAATATCGGAAATTAGCAGAGCAAGGTGGTTCTTTGAGAAGGCGGAGAAACTTTCACAATCTGATCACCAAGGACCACTAGAGAATATTTATTTTGCTAGTAAATCATATCTAAAATGATAAATGTTGAATGCAATCAGATTGACGCATTGAATAAAATTAATGGTATGTAAAAAGTAGAGCACATTGGCACATAAATATAATAGGGCGTTGAAAGTTATATTTTACAAAAAAAAACATGAAGCTAAATGAAATGGACATTCAAGAAGTTAACTAACTCAATATACAAAATCGAATTTGAATTGTTCAAATTTTGTAATTTGATACACTATTGCAATTCTTTTAGAACACCTTGACATACTTTTTTCTCTTGTATAGTGATTGAAATATTGAATATTAGTAAAAATAAATAAAGTCTTATTTATTATTATTTAAACATGTTTGGAGTTAATGAATATGGAGAAGTTTGTTACATATTTTTTTTAAAAATAAAAAACTTACATTTTTAAGATAGTGTGGTAAGATGTAATCGCTGCAGTAGTACAAACAAGAATGCTACATCAATCTTTAGATCACACAGTATGAAACTTGTTTCCTTAAGAAAAGAGTTTCTCAAACTGCACATTAATGCCTTTAATAATTTGTTGTAATTATATATTATAAGGCCCGTATAGATGGGGGAGGCAGAAGAGGCACATTTAGGGGGGCCTCGCATGCTTTTATTAGTTAATATTTTCTGATATTTTATATTGATATTTTTTCCTCATAGTTCAGATGTTTTAAATGGGGGGAGCCGAAAAATTGCATGGTCGGGCCTAACATTCTCTGTAGTGGACCTGTATGTAATTATAATAAATATATTGAAGAGATCTGAGATGAATTGGGAGGAAACTAAATAGATTGGCAGGGGAGAGAGAATTTTGAAAGCACCGAGTGGTGCATCGAATAGGGAGTGCGAATAACCAAAAATAAGTGTTAAAATGCAAACTGAGGAAAACGATTTTCAAATTTTGAAGAAAGATAATTAGTTTTCACTTTATTTTATCATATTTTATTTTAGAAGTTTTCCGAAAAATAATGAAATTTGATCATTTTGTTTTCTGAAATTTCACAAACTGTATTCAAAATTGACAAATCTTGTAGGCAGATATTCAATGAACATTATTCAAGTCTATCATCTGAGTATTTCAAAGGAAAAATAACTCTGTTTACGGTGTGTTTCCCAACACTTTCTGTTGTAATCCTTAAATATAAGTATATTTCTTTTTCATTACATATATGATTGTTGAGAACAAACATGTTATATTTTCCTTTCCTCTGGGAATTTTAAAAATACCAAAAATCAATACAAATCAAATGTATACATAAAAATGGCTTTATACAATTAATTAACGAAAGTGGCATGAGTGAATACCTAGAATGTCATAGTTTTACCTATCTTTTGTGAAATTACAGCAATTTTGTTAAGTAGTCAATAAGACACAATCCACAGGTATCCGAATCTAATGTACTTATTTGTTTTTTTAATGTTGAAAAAACTTTGAGTTGCTTTGATTTTTTCGATCAAACAACGATATTTCCACGATAAAAAATCCCTTTCTCAATCATAATAAAAACATTGCATACTTAGTTAAGTTGTTTTGAATTTTTATAATTTGTTTTTATCTCTATTCACTCCAATTTGACAGTATTTATTTGTTGGAAAAGATATCAAGATGTTTGAGAATTCTTGTAAAACAAAATCAAGACAATCATTATTATCTCTAACCATGTAGTCGAGAGTAAACACTTCAACATATTATCAACAAAATTAATGGTAACAATATTTTTGTGATGTGAACTGATAAACATTTATATTTAATGAAATTGTGAAAACCAAAAAAATTATACAGATATATCCAACAATAATTGTATTTAGTTCGAATGTAAATGATTTCACTGAAAATAAATATGATGAACTAAGGAATGAGGCAGGTATGTGATGATTTTAAGTGATTTGAGTTTCAAATGAATTCTACAGATTTTTTCCTGTGATTTGTAAAAAATTCAATGTCGTATAGTCGTATTTCTCTCGTTAATGTATTTTTTGTCTGTAGAAAAAAATCATGCATAGATGAGAGTAGAATAATAATGTGAACAAACTTTTGCGTCTGTTCCTGAGGGCTTGTTGAGAAAACTTGCCTGAACATGCCTAATACACGGATATCTCTGTTGTGATCATTATGGAAGTATATAATAATTACATTCACCATTTGAGGCATACACTTAAGTGACTTAAATAGTCTACTTGAAACAGACTAATAAACAATTTTCTTTAATTGACAAAATAGCTCAATAGGGCAACAACCTCAAAATGACGGGTGATAATCAGTCAAGACTAGAAGTGTCTTTTTAATTTCGTAATTAAGTAGGCAAAAAGGCGTGACCAACACAGAACAATTTTAAATGATTTGTGAAGGTAGTAATTATTCTCATAAATTTGTAACGTCCAATGCTTACCACTTTTTTCCCTACCAAAAAGGTTACCTGGTAATAATTTCATTAATCCTTTTTTCTTGTCACAAAATTTCACATTTCAACAATTTGTTTAAGATGCTAAATTCATATAATAATTTGGCATTGGCAGATAATATATGATTGTATACTCTCTTTTGCCTTTCTATATAGTAGGTATACATAATAAGTTTCACTATGAAAATCAGAAATATATTGATAGAAAATGACATCTGAATTCGATCCAGTATTATACCTTACTCGTAAGATCAATTGGTATGAACAGCATATTAGTAAAAATGTAATCCCTGAATTCGTACAAAAGATGAATCTCTTTTATTTATTGTTTATATGAAAACGCAATGATCAACACAATTATGTAGCTACTGTGTGAGACAGCTTAATTGCAGGTCTTTGAAATAAAGTATTTAATCATCACAATTTACTGTTACAATGTTTTTACGTATCAAATTTGAATGGACATTTAGTCGCTGATATTACTGCACCTGTAGCCGAGTGGTCAAAGTCAATGTCATCAATTGCATAACAAGCTGTTCTCATAGAATAACGTCTGTTGAGATAAACTCCGTTGAGAGTCCACATTCTCCACATTGGTAGCGCACATGGTTACAAAATATCAGAGAAAGACATTAACTTTCAACTACAGTTAATTCTATGTGCGAAAGAGAAAGGTTGTTAAGTCTAAAATTGTTACTTTTCAGGAGAGCCAAAACAAGTTTGCGTTATTGTGAACATTCTAAAAAATGAGATTTCCTCACTTTTAAGGTGTTAGCTGTCAATTCTTGTTGGAAAGAAATTATATTAATTAAAATCAAATAATCATTTTTTGTACTAACACCACAATTCTATGGAGAAATAAAAAGAAGAAAGAAAAGTAAAATTTACTGATGTAGTAGCATTGATTCGACTGATCTCTTTACTCCTTTACACATATATGCATCATAGTTATTTTGGCATATTCAACTAATTTTTCAAATTTTAACACTTCCAAACTTTTTCCTGCTGTACAAAAAGTATGATATGATTAGATGTTAATGACTTTCTGTATTCACATTCGCTAGAGTGTAGAAAGCTATTACACTATTGACAAATTGCAATTATATTTACTATAATTCAAGTAAAATGTAATTAAAATCTTTTTACGAGATAATGTGAAACATCTGTATCAAATTATAATGATAAAATCATGATAATATCAATGCTTAATGAATGTTACAGGAAACGATAAAATCTAATATAATATTATCTAACTATCATCACTATCAATTTATATTATAATCAATATAAAAAGGAAATTATATGAAGAGCCATACTTTTTATGAAATTACAATTATTTTGTTTATTTGCAGTATTATTTTTGATTGCAGGATAATAATATCTCTAAAATAATCAGTGATATCACTCTCTGGTTTCCCTGTTTCTGATTTGAGTGTAAATAAATTGTTACACATATATTATAAGTCATTCAATCGGTAAAAATAGCTTACTTAACCCTTCAAAGACGAACTTTTTTTTCAATTAAAAATGAGTTTTGGAAGCATTTTTAATTGACAGGTTGCTTTTATTTCTATCATTTTTCATCATTACTGTCTTCATCGGTCAAAACTTTTCGGGAGTCAAATGAAAATATCCGTCTCCAAATCATTAAAACCACCGACTTCGCTCGTCATGGATTGCTCTAATAAATTTCCCCCGACAGTTAAATATTTGGTAGATCTAAAATATTAACAATAAAAAGGTTAGAATTCTTATATGCAACGAATAAGACATTGAAACAATAAACATTATTCAAAATAATTTGTTAGTGGTAAGGCGAGCGTGACCGTATGGTATGCTAACATTTGGGGTTGGGGCTACACGGGAAACATTACAAAATATTTACGACTTCACTTTTTTCTAATATATAGCATTACAATGCATAAAATGATGTATTTATTGACTAATGCATATATTGATTTTCAATTAATGTATGAATTTATATCAAAGTGTATCAATGCCTTGTCAATTTTTCAAATTTTTATTCAGCTTTTTTCCTGGACATATTAAAAATGCATTTTTTTTATTTCTTCCATCGCTCGAGTAGATTCAAGGGCTAGTATTCTTTAAAAAAAGTATCTTCTTTATTTCCAACACCCAGAATAATCATTAATTAATTAGGATTCTATTGCATTGACTGAAAAATCAGTATTTACAAATATTCAGCTGGAACGCATCCTAAAATTCAGAGGAGAGGAGAGCAAAACAATCTCTGGATCACGGTAGTCGGCGATATCTCAAAATCAAAATTGGTGCTTTCTGATCTTTGTCAGCAGCATCTATCCATTGGTCCTCAGTTTCCATAATTTTAATAACCCATTCTGTGCGTACAGCACAATTGCTACATTGCATTGTTCACTGTTGCCCGGTGTATCTGTGTATTTATTTTATTGATCTGAAAGCAGTAAGTGCGTATTCACACAGAAGATTAAAAATCACACTGTTCCAAAGACAAAATGCTAATATCAACCATGAATGATATACGAATTGTATTTATTCTTCCTATACGATCATCACACTGAATGTACATTGTTACTACGAGATATTAACAAAATAAGAAGCAGTGTTTCAGTGTAGACGATCGGGTAGCAAGAAGAAGTGAATATTAGTATATTGTCTATGAAACAACGTCATAATTACTTCATCACGTGATTTTTAATCTCCCGTAGGAACGAGCACTTACAGTATTTAACAGAAGTAACACGTTTATAAATTTTCGAAAGTTTTATTAGGCTGTTACTTTTTTTTTACAGAAAAAACAATATCAAGTATTTTTTAGTAATCTGGTAGACAACAGAGTTCACCGTCAGGCACTTAAGATTTACAATGTCAATTTATTAAATTACATACATTTACATAATCATATTACCAAGCTATGAGTAAAACTACAAAACCTAAAGTAAAATACTGAACCAGTGACTCACTACAAACTATATCTATACAATATTTTTCAGTAAAAATAATATAATAATAATTCATAATGCTTCAACAAGTAACAAAATATATTAATTATTTACAGATATAATATTTATAACATACTGGTAACACTTAATCTAGATTGAAAGATATTCGCTATAATATTATTATGAGCACCGTTGTATGAATAAAAAGAATTTATTATTAGGCAAATGAAGATGTTGTGAAATATTCTATGTAAGTTATTCAACTAACATTATTTAAGTAAGTGAATCCCACTCTGCAAAATTTACGGGTTTCAGTTATTCATTATAAAAGTAACCTTTTGTTTGCAAGCATCAATAATGCTGAAATATCTTGAGATGTCCATACCAAAAATAAATCTATTAAGAGAAATTTTAATTATAAAATTTGTGAGTAAAACCAGACGAGCTGTATTGTCATTATTTAAAATAAATAGTAAGCAAGCCAGTTATCAAACAGAATAGTTTCCAGAATTCCATTTTATCAGTTTCAGTGTAATTAAAAAAAACATCGGAGTCATTCTTGCTCAGCTAATTACAATCATATAATTTATTACTCAGTCTAAATTGTATCTGATTTTTTTAGATATGATGACAGAGATTGCATAAATCACAAAATTGTGAGTGACCGGGTTTTAGAAAATTCTCAATTCATTACTGAGAACAGCGCTCCAACACATTTATTAGAAAATTGTTTCAATTTTTCTAATGAACAAAAAATACTTGTCATGATCAAAAATGCAAACATACAGATGTAAAATTAAATATCATAACATGGGGAAATCCTCTATTTTGTCTTACACAGATAATATTTTTCTAATTGTTATTTCTATGATTCTCGTCAATTTGAAAAAAAGCTTCGCCTTGAATCAAAGTGAGTCAAGAATAATAGAAAATATTCTATCACAGTTTAGTATTTTAGTAACATTATGTCTTTTGCATTGTTTTTAATCTACAGAAAATTGAATGGCATAATACAACATATTTGGTTTTGAAACGAGTAATCACTAGGTGAACTATATAAATTATTTTTCTTTGGATTCAAAAAAATGATTATGTAATTTAAATTACTTCACACAAGAAAGTGTTATAACTATGGATAGAAATTATTTATAATTCCTATAAGTATGTTGTTTACATAAATTTTTACGTGTTGCGACTTGAACACTTTGACATATTAAAATTAATGTATTCTGTTTTCAAGAAGGCTATCGATTTAAATACAATTTACAGTGCTATTCAGATTAGTATTTAATGCAATCATAACTTAAATGGATTACAGTGAAACGCTGATCTATCGTACTAGCATTCATTGTTTTCCCTCATGTATTAATTTTTATAGTTCAATCATCCATAATCCAAACATCCATAAGAACAATGTTGAATAAGCCTGCATTAATCATTCTCTGACCTATCGTTTTCCTCAATTTATCGGTTGACGTTGCATGCATGAATGAGCAAAACCGGTTCTGACCTCTACAAAAATGTAGAAGTAGCACAAAACAAAGTGTGTTTTATTTTTAAAATATAATGCCATTCCACCAAGAATTGACAATTAACACCTTAAAAGTGATTCATCGGTTCAATATTATGGGCCCATTACAGTAATTCAACGATTTACTGCATTTATCATTTTTTTTCAGGATCCCATGAAAAACGAAGAATCAGAGTTCCACTGATTTGAATAGTAAAAGCGCCATTGTGATGTCTTTTGACAAACTTAATGATAAAAAGAATCTCATTGTGAATGCTTTGTATTATGTTGTACTTAAGAGTTGAAATATATGTCAGATAAAAATATCTCATAATGGTATGAATTAAAGCTATTTTATCCTGCATTCAATATAATAAATATTTTCAGCCATAAGAATCCAACAGAGCTTCGAATATAAACATGGATAGTTTGCTAATCTAATGAAGCTGAGGATATTACGATATGTCATTGTGATTTGAGTGAAAAGACAAGTTAAAACGCAAGAACATTGAATGTAAAAATTATCGCATGAGTGTTGACAATTTAACCAAAGTCATAATCCGCTTCCTGCAGAGTGTAAAGCTTTTCGTGGAACATGCATTTGGCATAGTTGACTTGATGGGAAACCCACCGAGCCAGCTCGGCAGTGTCGCATTGTATTTGTGGCCGTCTCACGCCAACGCCGCTCGTTCCGTCCACCCGAACGGTCAGTTCAATATAGTGCTCTCCTTGGGAGCTAGTCACTGCTTGGCAGCAGATAAGATTGCTGAAATAGAGACCGAATAAATTGCTTCATTAAATGTATCAATTTTCAATCATATCTGTTTCCAGAATCGAGATTTCATACAAATCATCGTTCATGAGAATGGAATAAAGAATTATTTGACATCTTACAATCATAATAGTTATATGAAGAAAATGTCCAACATAACATACCCATTACCACAACATACAAATATCAAAAAACTAAATCAGTAATACAAATACAATATTAGGTAATTTAAGACATCGACTGAGGGTGCTTGATGGAATTTCAATATCAAATTTGAATTAAGATTTTGTACATTTCCATGTATTTTGTCACTAACGACCCGGATTTCGCCTTTCGGTATCTTCGGGCATTCGAGCACACGAATGGACTCAAATTGACAGACAGCGAACAGTGTCTAACGTTTATATACAAGATACAAATACGACAAAATGTTATTTATAAGATAAAATATTATAGCTCTAGGACCCATACTGATACCTGTGTTAAAAATTCTGAGAATAGCGTTAATATTTGTTGGGAAAACAAACGCATTAACAAAGTAGCGAATTGCCGGTGGTCAACTAATGTTATTAGTGATTACCAGTGATTTTACACTTATTGTGGGTTTTAAAATGCAATTCGAAGAAAGAAATAAATATATTCAATCAGATAGACAATAGAATACAATGAGATAAATTTATTAATATGGGAATATCAAAATTTTTGGATTGTTAATTTATGTTTTTTACGAAATCATCCACGTAAAGGATACAGCAACGGGAAGTTTGGAAGATTCAGCTGTTCATTTAGAATTGGTAAGGAATTCAACTCGGCTCTATTGATTTCCAAAATTTCTTGATAAAATAATTTATGACCCCCCATATTTTGATGCAACATTTTAACCCCATGTTTACTGTCTGTCAATTAGAGTCCATTCGTGTGCTCGAATGCTTGAAGATACCGAAAGGCGAAACCCGGGTCGTTAGTGACAAAATACATGGAAATGTACAAAATCTCAACAATTCAAACAAAATGAGGTGTTTTTAGATTGATTACATATATTCTACAGTTCTCTTGAACATTTTACTACTTTACAGTTGGTCACTTGCTCCTGTATGATGATGATATATTCAATACAAACAGCACAAAATTGTGGAGGTATATGAATATTTTTAGATGAAACCAAAATAGAGATAAATTTAATACCTTAAATGAGTTTCGATAACAATATGAGGATCACCAGTCGTGCATGTAAATATTCTTAAATTACGAGTAGAAACAAGCGCTCTGATGTCGTAGGGGTTTCCCCGTATGCAATCGTATGCCAGGAAACCTTCTTCGTAATCTCTCCCATTGATGGCGTACAGATGCTGATGACCAATGCTTTGAGTGCGCGAGTAACGGGGAAGAAGTCCTCCGGGACCCATGGGACACCGAGGCGGTCGATATCTTTCCGGTAACCATCGGTCCGATCTGAAAGGATTTTTTACTAGAGTATGCAAGCCGATAGCTAATCGAAATACATAAATACATAGACATAAATATTCAGCTGTCATTGTTCTAAGTTTTTTGGAGTTTACTGTTTACTTGAATATATCACACAAGGCAATTTTCATATTGAACAACAACGTTAACAGTAGCAACTTCCAAGGTTATCAATAAAATAAGTCTGATGGCTTACCTACGACTTGTCTCTCTGAGAGCGGCCGCTGTTTCTGCAGCCAGATCCAGTACACCAACAACCGGCTTTGTAACAGTTCCAATCAAACCCTTCCCCACGCCTGTAAGAAAACCGGGGAGGCCTTGATGCGCTGCTCCTTCGTATGAATGTTTGACGAGAGAAGTGACTCCCCCCAACAGTCCGAGTCCCAAACCGCGGAGTCCGGCTGCCAGATGGCTCACACCTCCGCCTGTTTCACCTACTCCTCTTATCCTAGCTCGCGTTTCTTCATGTGCTTCATCCAGGATGACTCTCCCCAAGCCGTCTCCAAGAGATTCTGAATTTGAGGAATAATTATTTAGAGATTGTTTATCGACGCAATTCACGGCCATTATGGGAAAATATTTTATTTTGACAATAATAATTTTAGCAGAAAAAATACCTGATACTTTGGCAGCCGAGTTAGATAGGCCGTGAGTGACATTCTTCACGAGCGCCCCAACGCTGCCTTCGTAGATGAGCCCGGAAACTCCATCTGTCACGTCTTGAACGAAGCCCAAAGGATTTCCCAAAAAATCTACCGACCCTAATATGATAGCGGCTTGCCATTTCAATTCCTGAAATATTTATTTTTTTTATTTTTGTCTAGCAATAATTTATTCAATCAACCCAATGACTTAGTAGGATAAACATCTACTTACATCTTTATAATGTTTTAAAATGGAGTGCCACAAAAATTGACTCGTTTCGAAAGGATGCCACCGAATAAAAGGCTCCAACTCAACACCGGCATCTTCAAATTTGATCAGTGTCAGCCCCAGTCTTTTCTTCAGGGCGGCTAAACTGAGAGGGAGTTTTCCAGCAGTCTGCATACTGAGTCTTATCTGGAAGCAAAAGATAACATTAATGACTTTTTATATAATTTAAGACATCGACTGAGGGTGCTTGATGGAATTTCAATATTAAATTTGGATTATTGAGATTTTGTACACTTCCATGTATTTAAATGTAAATGTAAATACATGTAAATACATGGAAGTGTACAAAATCTCAATAATCCAAATTTAATGACTTTTTAAGTTGACCAGCTCGGTAAAAAGCAGTTTTAAAATCGTAAAGTTATTATGATCGATCTGATCACTTTGATAAACCCAAATCTCATAAAAAATTATGAATATGTACATCAAGGAATCTTAATAATATCAGTTATGGTTTTCGACTGTTTATTTTGAAAACAGATAAGTAGTCAGTTTCGTATAAACAGACTACTTCGCCAAAAGATAATCAGGGTCAAATGTCACCACAGCAGGTGTTATTTTGTGATGAAATCATTCTGCTGTCAAAGGGTTAATATAGAAAATAACTTATGATTATATTGTTTACGGAGCTAACAAACCTGACTAGGAACCAACTTCAGGACACCGAAATAATACCGTTTGGCATGTGCTGCCGTAACTTCAGACAGTATTTTCTGAGTTTCGAAGTCTGTTTCATCCGGTTCTTCTTTGTCGACGGCGTCTTCTTCTGATCCTCCGATTCCCGCCCACAAACACAGCTTGAGAAGCAACCTCTCCTCCAAGTGGACAGAGATAGGTCTCAACGAAATAATAAAGTGCTTGAAGATATGAGCATTATATCGGGTGTCGGGAGGCGCAGCAGATCTCTCCATTGACATCTGAATGGTCGGTAGAGCAATTGAGTTAGAGCCGCTGCTGGTGCCGGCTCGGCTGCGTGTTGAATGCAATAGAACTGGGCAAGGAGTTCCTAAAAGCTGAAAAATATTGGAAATATTAAAAATTAATACACACTTATTCTAACAAGAAAGGTAAAATATTATATTACAATATGTAGTGAAAATTAGTTCAAACAACATACAAGAAACTAAAAAATGTTACAATTTTGATTTTTGTTTGTCTTTCAAGATTATTGAAACGGTCAAATAGGACACAGAAAACTATTTCGCACTGGACGTTTATTCTCCGAAAAACTGTGCTACACATAGGCATAGGAGGTGACCATCAAATTTAAAAAGCATTTTTTCCTTTTAGAATTAGGGCGGAAATACATTCATGACAGAGGCTGGAAAATGTCTGATACCGGCCTTCAATACAACACTTTTTTTGAATGTTTCGCTTGTACATATCCATAGATTTTGCCATTTGGCATCTTCAAGCATTCACGGATGAATTCGAACTGATAACTATTATAGGTTTATAGATAAAAATGGATTAATAAAACTAAATAATATTATTAATAGAACATTTTCTTTTTTAAAATGCACTAATTTTCGAAAACACTGTAATCATGGCAATATTATGATTTATCATATTCGATTAGGATCGGATTGTTCTGCAAAAAATTTTAGTTTGTATATAATATTTGAACCTGATTATCGAATTGCACGTCCTGCACGCTGAGATTGAGAGCTTGGCCGCGCGGTGACCAAACGGCTTCCAACAAAACTCCTGAGAAAATACAAAAGAGAAGTTCCAACGGAGGTGCTCTAGAGACGAAAGATAATCCAACACCTCCTACGGCCACCCGCACTTGAACTTCACGTCCACCTAATTCCGATTCGTCAAGGGAATTGACTCCGTCTGACCTGCCTTCGCACCAGTTGTCCTCCTAGAAATTTCGTCTACGGTTAATGTTGTTCTAGGAAAGTTAGCTAACGTGAAAATTTGTTATATGTATTAAAAAGTACCTGCTGTTTAACATCGGTAATTTTGACAACACGGGTAGGTCCATCTGTAGTGATAGTGACATTCAAAAATCCTGATCCGGGTCTTAGTGTTTGACTGGATACTGCGTGTTCCATCGGTACTCCGTTGGGTAAAACATGAGGGCCAGATGGACCTGGCAGTCCCAGGACAGCTCGGTTGCCTAAGATATAGAAGTAAACATTTTCAACATCTGATTTGATGGTAAATGTTTCTATTGATGAGTTTTATATATTATTTTTTGGCATCCCTTATTATTATCAGGTTGGAATCCATAAGGTGGCTAGTGAAGCGTAGACAATAGAGGTAGAACTCAAGTCTGTTGCTTCAAAGCTAAGCAACAAACATTTGAAGAGGTAGGGTTTCTATAGTCCTTCAAGAGCATAGTACATGCGCCTTTTAATATACAACAAGGCACCATCTATTATTTAAAAGGTCATAAATGGTGAATTATAATATATTTTTAAATAAGCTAGCGACATCTATATGTAATTATCACAAGCTATACCGTTTATTTAAGAAGCATTTTTCCCCTTAAATTCACAATAATCGCTAGACGTCTTGAACCAATGTGAACAATTGTGTACTTCAAATATGTATAGCCAAAGAAGTGTCGAACTAGTCTGCCATAGGGGAAGAGCTTTAATAATGTTCAATGGTATTGCTTTAGATGTCGACATATTCCACGTGAATGCGAGTGAGTTCAGACATGCACTATTCTTTAATCTATTAAAATAGATTTTGTCTGAACTTACTAGGTTAGGTTGACTTACTAATTTTCAATATTTACTATTATTTATTTTTTAAACGTTTTAAATGTTTTTATGTAGAAAAAGTCATACACTTGCAATTTTTGTAATGTTTATATAAAATAAACAAATAAATAAAAAAGCCAAAGAAGAAACAACTTTTGCTTTGATCCCTTTTCAATGAAATTCTCAAATTTCTAGTGACCAATTTTATGCACAAATAGTTATGTTCAGAAAATTAATAATTTTTCAGTTTTGATTTTATTAAAAATTTCAATGAAATTGTTTTTGTGTTAACCTACTTTTGGCTACAGTTTCAAGAAATATTTTATTATATATCAATATAAAAGATGAATAATATACAAGACATAATATATGTAACCTTGTCTCAATCCAAAAAAGCCGTCGAGAGGCTGAACGTTCATGTTACTGTGAGCACATCGTAAATATCCATCGGGCGTGAAATGCCAAGTTTGAGTCGACGCTCGCCGAGGATTCACTCGCTTTACGCACAGTCCCACCATTGTGCTCGGCTGAGGTGCTGGACCTTCGATGTCAAGCACCTTGAAAGGAATAAAGTAATAAATAAAGGAATAAATATTCATAATTAAACTAATTAGAGTATTGAAAGTAACTAATATTCTACTGACACATGGGGGTCAGAACCGGGATTACGGGATTGGATCACAGAACAGACAATTTCATTAATTGATTTTTAAAATGATTTACGGATTTCTTTTCGAAGGCATAGATGTTTGTAATGTCTAATTATTCTCTTCTACCCATTCGATTCTAAAAACGGGGCGTAGCGAGAGCGATTAGCTTACCACTAGCCCTTTCCTAGCCCTATCCTTCTATCCCTTTTCTCTTCGAAAAAGACAGGTTGAGCAATTAAGTAACAAGAAGTTCTCGTAGAAAGGCTTCTGTTGAGATACCTCTGTTGATGGTCAATAGACTCCACATTGGGAGCGGACATGATTAAAAAATATTCTACTGAAGTTTTCCTGATGTGAAACACACATTGGCAATGATGATGTAATAGACAGAGGTAATAATAAAACAGTAATAAATGTACCAATGTGTGAGGTGCGCTGACATCTGGCGGAGCATTTGAAGGCTGCGGTGGCGAACTACCTTCATGCATTAAGTGTCCTCGCTTATTGAGCCGCCAAAGCTGAGCTCTTTCACCGCACCTTTTTCTCGCCAGCACCACTCGCCCTACTCCTGTTGAGCCACTGGTGACTTCTAAAACCAGCTGGGAACTTTCAACGCCTCCACCTATCGAGCTCGCAGTCTTACTGTAATAAAAAAAAGCACAACAGACAATCTTTATATATTTTTTAAATATTATGGTTGTCTGTATTATCAATGAGCTGGAATTTCCATTCAGAGGACATTTCTTACTTTCATGATTATTCTTGCGGCGATTTTCAATTAGTCAAGATGTAATTTACTAATCAAAACTATAAATTCTCTTTTCACAGAACACAAATGTAAATCAGTTTTATAAAAATATGCAAATTTACATAGAGTTAAATACATACTCTGATATTAACCCAATAAATCCATCAAACCTTCTGATCAATATCAATAAATATAAATGCATAGGACAAAAACAATGAATAATAAACACAGCATTAAATGATTTGGTTATTCAAGTATTTTAATATTTTTATTGTAGAATACTTACTATTGATGAGTTCCGGTGAAAACAATATAAATGAAATTTTGATATGTGAGTGATTTTGTTTCATCAATTTTATTCAGGTCAATCGTCGTTCCTGTTCCGCCGGGAGCTCTAACAGCCAAAGAAGTAAAGCCACAGGGTTCCACGAGAGCCCAAGGTTTAGAGCTGTGAGCTTTGAGGAGTGACTCGTCTTTGCATCCACCCTGAAAACAACAATATTTATAACTATCTAAATCTAGATATACAAATAAAATATTTTGATTTATCATCAATGAAATTCAATGACAATGGATTCAATCATTCACAAAAATTGACCAACTTGGTAATATAGTATTTTTAATATTATGTATTCTGATTTTACATTTATTTACATCTTGGTTATGCAAAACCGGAAATGGTATATAATAAATAAAATCTGAATTATGTGTCCATCCATATAATGTCACACTTTAATTCGATGAATGGTTTGGGAGGAGATGGTTGTAGAAAATAGGACGTGAAAAAAGAAATAATATATCACTACTTCTTTTCTTCATCTGTAATGTCTTTCTGTAGTTGATCATAGTTTCGCCGCTATTTTTTTAAGGAATGAGGAAAATCATAAAATCCACAAAATTATGTGAATGAATGACCCCCTTAATACCGATCTTGTATAAAAAGAAAGAATATATTATACCTGATGGAAGGTCAATGGTACGAGAGAATAGTTGTCCAGCCGTATGGGTGGCGGCATAGTCTCCGCGTCAGTGAAGACAATAAAATAAGTAGCACCTTGAAGAACGACTTCCAAACGAAGGAAAAAGCAAGCTGCATTATTATCCCTAAAAACCAAAATGTTCAATTACAAAAGTTCAATTATTATACAATGGTTCCAATTAAATAAATATGCTTATAAATCACTTTTAAAGTGTAATCTGTAAATTCTTGGTGGAAAGGCATTATATTTTCAAAATAAAACACAATTCGTTTGTACTACTTCCACATGCTTATAATGATCAGGACCGGTTTCGCTCACCACGTATTTTTACTGTATATTATAGAAAATGTATTTCTAAAAAAAGTTACATATAAAAAAGGACAGACGAAATTACTGAGTACTGAAGTCTCATGTACTCAACACTTTCAAACAAAGATAGAATGCAACAAATGAATCTTTCGTCGTCCGGAGGTTCTGAGTTTCTGGAAATTATTATTTGACGTTATTTAAAATTAAAAATCTGATTTTAATGTTTTTTAAAGCTGAAAAACTCATGAAACGATAAGAAGTATTTTAAATGTGAATACTTCTTTTACTACTCAGTGTGCGGTTTTTTCCGTGTCCGCGTTTTTCCGCGTTCGCTTTTTTCCATGTCCGCTTTTTTCTGTCCGTTTTTTTCCGGTTCGCTTTCTTCCGTCCGCTTTCTTCCGTCCGCTTTTTTCCTGTACGGTTTCATCCGTTCACCCATTAAACATGTGGAAGTAGTACAAAACAAATTGTATTTTATATTAAAAAAAAGTTTACTTTGATAAAACAAAAACTATTATTGTTGAATGCTTACCTTATATTAATGTGCAAAGAATGATTGGTGTCTATTCTGAATCCACCTGACCAATGAGAATGGGGGAGATCCAACAATCGTACGCAGAGTAATTGTTCACGGTCTTGTCTCGGCCAATGGAAAGGCATGGCACATCCTGGCACAGCACTCGCATGAGAAGCCGAGGCACCCGGATCGGCCTATATAATATGTCAAAAAACAAACCAATTAAAGTAATGCATTTATCATTAAAGTCAAATAAATGTGTGTTTTATCTTGAGATATTTAATTATGATTGACATAAGTAGTTGTACAGATAATCACTCACCATAGTTGTAGCGTAGCATTTTTGAGAAAATTGTAAGTGAAATGATGTATTATTATGTATTTGGAAGCGGGGCGATATTGTACATATGTTGGTATGCCTGTAGTGGCCTCTGCCAGGACGCACGGCAATGCCAACCAAAAGGACCCTCTCCGAGCCTCCTACTCCGCCAATATTTCCGACGACCAGTCGCCGAACCATTATTCCAGCGCCCAATCCAAACGATGAACACCACTATAGTAAAAAAAGATTTTACATTTATTATTTGGAAACACTGTTTTGATGAAAAATCATAATTAAATTTAAAAATACACACCTGAGGTTGTCCATTAGGAATAACACCGGCGCCGACTCTCGCAACAACTGTCGGACTTCCATCGGAGTCTGCAAAGCTGAAAAGAAGCGGTGCCACCATTCTGGCAATTTCGTGCTCTTCAAATTGTCCCGCTGTTTCAGTCGGAACGCCTTCCTGCCGGAATACAATCGGCACCCCTGTTCTATTCACAATCCAATAAGCTGCCGATATAGATACCTGCGGGAAAACAACACAGTCTTATTTATACCTGTAAACAAAAACCAAAATAAATATTGATTTAAAATACACAACCGATCTATTTACCTTAATAGTGTCACTACGTTTTATCGAAACGTGAGCGTTCAGGGTCAATTTTCTACCTGACATGTCAGATAATTTAAGCCTCGTTGAGAAGGACATCGTGGTTGTAGGTTGAATCACAACTGAAGCGGCACCTGGGAAACCTTCCATATATATAGATATCTCTATCGATTTTTGGACATCTATCTGTAAATGAAAATATATCTAATTAATAAATAACGCCTAAAAAAATTCTCCATTGAGAGACAAACAATATTTGAGGGTGGATGAGTATTACTCATAGGTTTATCAAACTAACTTTCTCTTAAGCATGCGCACATTAAATAGTAAACGCCGAGAAAAGTGCCTGGCCGTATAGTTTTTTCGCCTTATATGAGGTCAAACTGAGAATGGAAATGGTGATACCACTGAGAAAAACTTTAAAATTGTTCAACGGTATAGCTTTGGATGTTGACATTACGCATGAACGTGAGTGAGTTTAAACGAGTATTATTTTTTATCAAATTTGAATTATTGAGATTTAGTTCACTTCCATGTATTTTGTCACTAACGACACGGGCTTTGCCTTTCGGCATCTTCAGTCAGTTCGAGTCCATTCGTGCGCTCGAATGCCTGAAGATGCGGAAAGGCGAAATCCAGGTCGTTAGTGACAAAATACATGGAAGTGTACAAAATCTCAATAATTCAAATTTGATATTGAAATTCCATCAAGCACCCTCAGTCGATGTCTTAAATTATATTATTTTTTATGTTTTGAATTAGATTTTGCCGGAACTTACTCAGTTGACTTCGTTTGCGAATTACCCTTTCTGTGACATTGCAAAAGCAATAAACCAATAATTTATAATTTTTTGTAATGTGTGTGTATGTATTATATATTAAAAAGGAATCAAATAAATTAATAAATGATTTATAAAATCATTATATACAATGCGTGACATCATAACGAAGAGTTCGATCTGTGTCACCTGAGAGAGAGGCGCCGTTTGTCCTGCGGCAACTCTTCCGATGCCAAGTTCTGACTGGCCCAACCTGTAATTCAATTCAACAGGCAGCAAGTTCACAAGACGCACTGGCGGTTTTAAAATCATAATGTGTCCCGGTTGAGGTAACCCTCGCTCGAGAGGATATTTTTCACGCCGAAGTATACAGCAAAACCTAAAAAAAGAAACAACATTATCAAGTAAAGAAATACCATAATGAACTGGAAAATATTTCACAAGAATAATTTATTACACAGCTTAGTTTGAATTCAATAATAACTTGAGAGAATTTTAAATCATAAAAAAATTTAAGGAAAGTTTTTTCCGGTTTTTACTGTCAATATGTTTTGTGCGTCAAATGAATTTTCAGTTCAAATGAATTTTGTCACACTGCGACACTCAAAAGAATTTTCGATATAATTGTCAGAGTAGTTAATCAATGTGAAAAAAGTTATACATATTAAGGCATTGATTTTCAAACTTTGTGTTACTACACTGTTATAAAATAATATACATTTAAAAATGTGTGTATTATTTTGTATTTATACAGAAGAAGAAAGAGGGTAATTCAAGGAATAGTAGCACTTTAAATATTTATAAATATAACTGTTTGACGCAATGGATGAGCTTGTTTATCAGCATGATGAATGTGCCACTCAGAGCTATTTTTCAAACTCGGTATGCCAAAAATATTATATACAAAGCAAAAAATAATTTAAAGGGAAAACTTTCGTGCATCCTTTAAATTAATACGCGCCCAGTAGTTTGGAATACACTGCATTAAGGATTGCAAAGGGTTAAGACTGTATCAACATTTAATACTGTAAAAGATCGGATGCGCTGCCCATCTGTATTCATCGCTAGGTTAGACGTATTTGTTTGAATTATTGTTATTTATATACACTCAAATATTTTTTAATAATATTATAAATTCTTTTAAAAACCTATATGCCATTTACTCTAAACTTTAGAAATACAGATGTGATTCATGCAATCATGACTTTGCATGTTTACAGTGAATACTGACCTGTATGAAGATTGAGTGTTAGAATGGCAAACGTGAGGCAATTGAAGACAGTCCTGAGGAGTCTGCCGAGCCGCAAGCCTCCAGTCGATGGGCTGCGCGCAGTAAAGATAAGCGGGTGCATTTCCAGGGGGCGAAGTGGCCAGTCGCTGATTGACTAATGGCCTCACCCACATCGGAGTTGGATTATGTGATAGAGGAATGCACCACGTCTCTCCACTGGCAATCTGAACCGATCTAGCCGCACTTGCTCCAGACCATACGGCAGCTGCAAAATATCATTCCATACAAGATTTAAAATTTGCATAAAATTAATTTTCCAATATTTATGATGTATATTGTATACTTTGTGTTAGACATGGGAAATGATTCACTAAGGTGTGAATCAACCACCTTTCAATTTGTTCATACGATTCATATATCGCAAAAAAGTTGACTCACAGTTCGTTTTTAACTGGATTTTTTTCTCATTCTGCATGCTATAGATAAAACAGAGTGGGAAAGTAAGTGATTCACGACAATTCTAATCGGTGCGAGTGACTCTAGTTTGCTACAAAGATTAGGTTTTTTAGGCAGCTTGTACCCACGCCAGATACATTATCACATTTAATCCCCTTAGCTAGACCACCATACAATTAGCATTCACTGAAAGTATCTGTTTTTGAAGCTTGTCTATTTCCGTGGTGGATGTATTAAAAATTGTAACAGCAATGGGTAAGATTATATTGATACCAAATTAAAATTGATAACCTTGTTATTCCACTTGATTAAGTTTTCAATCAATCAATCACTTGATCAATTTTTAACTCTGTAGTAAGTTTGACTAAGTAAACCAAATTCATCGCAAATATTAAAATTGTATTGCATTACAAGTGTCAATAATTGTTATCGTATTTGAGACTTAAAAGATTAAATATTTTTACCTGTAGTTTTCATGCTAATGTTATCAGCTCGAACTTCTATAGCTTCCGGAAGTTGATTGACAAGTTGCAAAGCTGACCTGACTGTTACAAGCTTTCGTGCAGAACCTTCCAATGTAACAGCGAACACTGCTCTAGCCTCAATATCACTCTTCTGAAAGGGTACAATTCATTTATATTATTATTATTATTATGTATTTCCACAAATTAACAGCCAAACCCATCAAATGTATTTACACAAAATATATGTGAGAAACACTGAATAAAAATAATTCTTGGTATGTTTATATATAAGTTTATGAAGCTAAAAATGACGCAATAACTTCCACAGCAAACCAAAACTTAAAACAAGATTACTTTACTAAGATACTTTATAAAGAAATTTGTTTTATTATTTTGTTTATCAATTATTGTGGAAAAATGTACTCGAAGAAGAAGACTAACATTAAGGCCTCTAAACATCAGAACAAGAAAAAACATAAGATTGTGTTAATTTACTCAATCAATAAATATTACCAAATATTTTATTATTTCTGTAGTGGTAACACTCTTAGTTTTGTATTACTCAATTGCCAAGTCAAGGGTTCAAATCCCTGAATGAACGCTTGCATATCATACTGATTTTTAAGGCATGGATGTCTGTTATGTTTTCACGCTCTCTGAAAATGACAGATGAGCAACTTTTCGAATTATAAGGTGTTAACTGTCAATTGTTGGTGGAAAGGCTTTATATTTTAAAAAATAAAACACAATTTATTTTGTACTACTTCCACATTTTTACAATGGTCAGGACAGGTTTCGCTCATCACAGGCCAAAATATCATTTGATAATGGTTGCGATTAGCAAAACCAGTCCTGATCATTATAAAAATGTGGAAGTAGTACAAAACAAATTGAGTTTTATTTTTTTAAAATAAGGAACTTTTCCATTAAAATTTTACATTACTTTTCAATATCGTCCACATTGGAACTGTCTGTTGCCAATATTTTGTGTGATTAGCTAGCGGGTTGATTGATAGGAGTGGAATTGATTTCATGGAATCGAAAAGACAATTTTCTCACCGTATGAGTGGCATGTCTGAAGAAGACGCCAACTTTATCAACGCACACAGGCGTAATTGAATTCCATCCATCTATACGCACTCCGAGCTGGTGCAATCGCAATTTATGTGAATCAATGTGCCTTTGTTTACCACGGTTGCCGAATTTAAATGGAGCCGTTTGGCCTGGAAGAACTTCTGTCCATGAATCGTCAGGATCAGACAACTGCACATCACTCACTCTGAAAATTAAAAAGAAATATTAATAAAAACATGTCCCTCATAACATGGAAATCAAGTAAATGCTATGAGATTGTTCAGTACATGTGATTATACAAAATACCATGATTCTTCAAACCCTCATATACACTTCTTATGCAATCATTTTTCATTAATTTTGCTACCCTCAGGGATGAATGAATTATTTTAAATAGAAATCGTGGAAGTTATGATCCAATTATTTTACTACACAAAATTTAATAAAGTTATCAATTTTAATTTTATATAATTTTTTGAATTTTATACAATCTTTTATTAGTCAACAAAAATACAATTTACCAAAATAACATAATATTAAAATTTTTTTTTGTAGTAATTTTTAATGTTTAGTAATCGCCCAGGATGAAAAAAATTTCTTAGTATATTTGTAAGTATATTCAAAGCAGTTTTAATATTTGAGTGTTCTAGAAACAAAAATCACGCAGGAAAGTTAATCTTGCCACTCGTTGTATTTAACAGGGATGTTATATACTAATTATTATAACATCACTTGAAATATAGGACTAGTCATTCAGTACTATCAGTGACAATATTTATTAAAAATAGCTCCCATTATTTCATCTAATTAGCTAAAACAATAAAAAATATATTGGTTCAATAGCTGAATAAATATTTTTAAAGTGTGAAATGCAAATATCAGTACCAGCCGGTGACTGAATGCTGACATGTTAAGATACATTACTATAAGCGGCAGCTGCCATATTCCACATAGAAAGGAAAGGAGTATGCATACTACAGTGAGTTTAATTTATTAATGAAAATATTCTCACATATCAGCTGTTGTGACAATAGTTGTAAACCACAACTTGCATCCGGTTTGATTGTGCAAAGCGAACGGAACAAATGGCGAGCGTCTTCGGTATCCGGGGGGACTACTCTTGGGAGACATTTCTCCGCGATTAGACAGCGAGTAATAATCTTGTGTCCAATTGGTCTTCACCAAACTGTACAAGTCCATGAGAGTACTGGTTATATTCAGGTTCAGAACCTCAGTCGAATTGACCTCCATTTGTAGCCTGTTTCTTTTTAAGTTGCGTGTTAACCCGTACTCCCAGGATGCGTCACACCTAAAAATTAAATTACAGTATTGAAAATAAATTATCAATGATGTAAAATAAAATATTGCACAGTAAAATTTGATAACTTTTAAGTATATCTTCGCTCTCGAAGGCCGAAGATGAAACCAGGTTTGTTAATGACAAAACCAATCAAAACAAGTGTATACAAAATTTCATTATTGAAATATTAACAAATCAAATAAGTATTAAACTAAAAGGAACCATCTGAAAATCAGATTCAATATAAACATATTATGTCACGACCTTTGTTGGAAAAGATATGATGAGAGTTTTAAATACACCATCTGTCTGCATTAAAGGTAATAAAGTAATAAAAGAATGAGACAATCGATCCATTTTACTTGGAGAAGCCAGCAACGGATGATATTTCTGACAATGATGTCTAACTAATTATAATGGAATTTTATCAATCGCATGCACGACTCAATCGAGGTAAAAAAAATAGAAGAACATTTAGTTACCTCCATGGCTCGATGAAGGGTTCCCAGCCACTGAGTGCTCTGTTATAATAATCACTAGTCAATTTACACTGCAGACGACCCCCACCCGGCCCTGTTTCTCTGTCAATATCTTTCAATTCTGGTGTATCGAGGCTGTTGCATAGCGACGGGCTTCGAGGAGAAGTGAGAGCTGATTTTCCTAATGAATCATTCTCCCGAATGTCTTGTGATAGGCTCATATCAGATAAGGACAATTCCAGCAGAGGCACATCAGAATCTCGACAGTCGTCAATAACGCAAATCGAGATACAGTCGGCTTTTATCTAAAATTAATTCAATGTAATATTACACATCCTAATTGGCAATCGAAATGGTAAGATTCTTGATTTTGTCTGAACTTACTGGGTTGACTTCGTTGCCAATTTTTAATGTTTACTATTTTTATTTTTTTTTTACTATGTTTTAAACATTTTTTACATTGCTAAAGACATAAACTTTTAATTTGTAATTTTTGTAATGAGTATGTATAAAATAAATATTTTTTTTTATATTTTAAGACTAAATGGTGTAACATTTAAATACTTGTTGAAGTATTCATGCACAGTACAAATGAATCCAATGTAAATACCTGAAGACATTCAAATGCAAGGGTTGAAGAGTTATTCTGCAATTCTTTCATGGCAGCGTGATGCTGAAAATGGTGTGCCGGAAGCGACGTAACAGCCATGGAATGTTCAGTTAGCCAGAGGGCCGCTTGTTCCAACCGACCGTCGCAAATCGAAAGTGCATTGGTGCAATCCTTAGCAGAGAAGCCGAGCCCGCACAGCTTTTGAACGCTCTCTCTGTTCTGATTCACAGGTAAAGTGTTCGACTCTGTGGCCGCCCGAGCGCCTCTCGTTTGCTGAGGCAGCGACTCAAACATTTTCATCAGCATACGCACATCGTGGTAGGATAATCTGACGCTCAGTTGAGGTGTTTGAATCTAAAGTACACAAAAAAAACACTCCTGTTAAGAACGTAATAAACTATTCGTGATATCAGAAGCCTGCAAATAATAGCAATATATGCTGCAAATAAATATGGAGAAAAATACAAATTGGCATAATTTTTTACCTTTAAAACTTTCAATGCACTCAAATCGATCTGTACGGTGACAGGATCTATAATCGATAAGGCAGTTTCTTCTTCCATTCCCAAAACACACGAGAATACTTCACAGTGATTTAAAATACACGATAACGGTTTCGGTTCACTTCCTGGCTTGTACGAAATTACGGTAGTGCTCTGGAATCAAATAAAACTTCAAAAGATGACCAACGAATTTATTTTTGAAAACAGACTAGTAAACTGTGACAAAGCTACCTTGAGGATGACAGCGTTAGTATCCCACTGAGATGTGTCTTCAACAAACACCACTTGTGATTCTGTTATGTTTAATTTTAATTCAAATTGCGGCTCTGTTACAGGGGACATTCTATGATTAGGGGAGAATCCTCCGCCCTTTTCCATGTAAGTAGGTTTCTTCCTGAAATTATTTTTAAGTCATTTGAAACAACTAATGTGAAATCTTAAAATTTGATACTGACATGTAACATACTGAACACGTACCTTATTTTAAAATCAATGATATCTTCGGTGGGTGGACTCATGATAAATTCGTTGACCGCTTGCCACCAATCTAAAATTGCCATAAGCCTCATATTGTTCACAAGTATTGTGTAAGCGGAATGCTCTTTGCGTTTCCTGGGAAATAAAAATTAATAGTTATATGGCCAATCATTCATGAATAATCTCAGATCAAAAGATACAAAAGCAGCAATTAATCCATACCTTGCGTGAACTTCAGCTTGCACTGAATGTTGGCCATTGTTATCCACTTCCAAGCCCATCGGTTTAACAATATTAGTAAATACATTAGACCTTTTATTGACAGGATCAGTCTTGTACCGTGTATCAGATAGTGATATTTCCTAAAAATAAATAATAATATATTACACCTCTATATTTTCAAATTTATACACAATTTATGTAGCACTATTTCCACATTTTTATAATGATCAGGACCGGTTTGGCTCATCGCGATTAAAACTCAGTTCCATATAAATGGCCTTGTTAAGAATTATTTTTATCAGTTGACAATGCTCACTAAGAGCGAAACCGGTCCTGATCATTATAAAAATGTACAAAATGTAGTACAAAACAAATTGTGTTTTATTTTTAAAATGTAATGCCTTTCCACCAACAATTGACAGTTAACACGTGAAAAGTGATATATTACACACATTCACTTTTCATTTATGATGTCACAAAACAGTAAATTTTGAAAACATTTTAACTACACATCATTGTGGTTACTTTATTATTTTCAGAATCTGTAAAAAAGATGAAAACTAATTATTTCAGTATTTCATATGTACTGACCTGCGAAAGTAAATCTATTACTTGTGTCATGTCAGAGAAGGTTTCAACGACCAGCCTCGATTTTATAAAGTTGATACAAGCCAAAGACGATTCTCCGTGCTCTGTTTCCAATCGTAACGTCACATTGAGTAAATCCAATCGTATCGAGGTCAGAATCCAGACTTTGTCATCCGAATGAGCGGAAGACAGAGGGATGTGAGAGAGTTCGGATACATATAAGTCATCAGTGTTCTCTCCGAGGTTGTTTGCCAGCAAACCTTTTATTACTTTGTACTGGATCAGATCTATAGCGCCATCGAGGGTATTCAGTGTCCCTTGTATACTCATATCTGCCACTAAAAATATTTTATCAAAAGATTGTAAGGTATTTAATATCTGAGGAATCCTCACAGTAAAGGAAAAATTACAATGTAACATAAATGCTATAAATGGTCATCAGCTGTATTTAGGAATTGTTTTAATAAATGAAACTGACTGTTTTTTTAAATGCACACACACCTTATCATATGTATTTTCAACATCGAAAAATTACATTCCGAAAAGAGTTCATTCTCTCAATGAAGATGGTCCAGACCAGAAAGTGCACTGGTTAGTGGCACTTTGCAAGATCTATACAGGATGCACAGTTTCTATGAAAGATTATTTGGACTAATAAGACTACAGTTAAATGGCTCACTTTACAGCTAAACTGCAACTATTGGGGACCTGATAATCCCTTTACTTAATTGTTTAACATCTCATTGAAGTTCTAATAAGTAAATGTCAATTCAATCAATGACAATCATTATTCATTATCTGTGACTGGTGCCGTTTACTAGAACTTGTTGCAGAAATCTCTCATGCCACATTTTCAAGAGAGCTTTGATGTTACAAAATTTTAATTTCTGACTTTGCGCCACTAGATTTTTTTTTGTGGATACACAAAATACATACATTTTACAGTTTCATAAAACTGGCAACACTAGCCGAATTATTGAAGGCAGCTATCAAACAAAAATACATGCAATTAACAAATAAGATGGTGTATGCCATCATTACTGTAGATATTTATCAAATTTAGAAAATTGACTGTATCTTAGAAATCATGGACTAAGTAAACATTCAGTTACAATTACATTTTTTTGGCAACATGATATATCACTTTTAAGGTGTTAACTGTCAATTCTTGGTGGAAAGAGCATTATCCGTTTACCTCGTGATGAGCGAAACCGGTCCTGATCATTATAAACATGTGGGAGTAGTACAAATGAATTGTGTTTTATTTTTTAAAACATGAGATATCATAAATCCATGTAGTAAGGGGCTGTCCATATATGACGTTACACAATTTTGGCCATTTCTAAACCCTCCCCCCATTGTCAAATAACTTTTACCCACCTGTTTATATTGCGTCACATGTTTGATACCTCCCCCACTAAACGTTAAAAAACAGAAAAAATGTTCTTTCTTTTTTTTATATATTTATCCTTAAATCACCGATCATTGAATATTGTATTTTCAGATCACATTTTCTGTAACCCCCCCTCTCCCTTCGTCGCAAATCATCACATTATATCAGACCCTCCCTAGAGCGTGACGTCATATATGGACGGCCCCTAAGAAAAATCAAATAACATAAACATATATACCATTATGATAATCTTCAAGATTTTTTTCAACTTGCAATACCAATTTGCACTTATCAGCCAGCAAAGATGGCCCTTGGCGGATGACTACTCCGACCGGTCCAATAAGCAAGCAATTTCGGTCAACACCACCTCCTGGTGTGTTAACACTGTTTACCATACTTCTTGTTTCAGATTCCGTCCCTGTACCGAATCTCTGACCACAATACAGATCCATATTGTTCAAATGAATGGTCATTACGTCTAGGAGTTCCCTTACAGCTGAAATATAAAAATCGGCTGTATAAGTGTTGTATGTGGTCACATTCCAAATTTAATAAATAATCTGAATATGTAATATACTTTAAATAAAATTTCATAATAGGTGCAACGTTTGCAAGGACCAATACCAATGCATGACTGAACACAAGGCATAAAAAAACGATATGTCTATGTGATAATTCCTGTGACAGTCTATGGACACGCTCAATGAAAGAGGTCCCTTTTTACAGTCACCTCAATGTTTGTGTTATTTGACAAAATATATAACCGCCAAATAAATAATTGAAGCTTACGATCTTCGGGATCTCTGATAGTACTGATTGTTCCATCAGAACCAGCTTTCTTGAATGTGTTGTGAACAGAAAGTTTATCCAAATCAGCGACAAGGGCAGACGTGCTGCCGCTGCTCACTGGCACCAAAATGGCTGAAGCAAAGCATTCAATAGACATTTGCATTCTAGTAGATCGAGAATTTGCTGTCACGGATACCTTAAATGTCATAAAAAAGTTAAATGTGAAACTAAACTTTTTTATGTTTTGTTGAGAATACAATAATATTTTTTTTTAATATTCAGTGAAATTATAGAACCTGTAAAAATACGCGTTCAATAGATTGCCAAATGTCGGGCCAAATAATTTGCAAGATATTTGATGTATGTCATTCTTAGGTATCATTTAAGACAACACACGAAATAATAATTATACACTTCAAGTGTGGAATTCCGAACTCTTTATCATTCTATTTTAAAAACAAAACACAATTTGTTTGTACTACTTCCAACTGTTTATAATGCCCAGGACCGGTTTTGATCATCGCGAGCACTATCAACTGATCAACTGACAATGCTGTTATAGCGGTGTCACTTTCATTTATGGAAATAAAGCAGCTGTCATCAAAAGCGGTATGGATACATTACAACACATAAGAGTGTGCTTTTCAAATCCTATATTGTCGGCGTTGGTAGCGTCGTTGGCTACGGTTACGGATGTCTCAGGTTCAATTCCCGGTGCAGACGGTTTTCATGGATTGAACTTTCAATCGATTTATGGATTTCGTAGTCTGAGTTCTCCCTTCCACCCATCCCATCCTCACAGGGCGTAACGAGAGCGATTAGCTAACCTGTCCTAGCCCTATCCTTCTATCCCTACTCTGTTCGAAAAAAGAGAGGCACAAGCAGTTCTCGTAGAAAAAATCTGTTAAGATACCTCCATTAGGAGACCATATGCTCCACATTGGGAGCGGACATGGAAAAAAAAATTGAAAAAATATTGTAGCTGTCAAACGTCATTCAAAATATTATCGTTTCTCTCAATTATAGAGTACTTTACAGGTTATAGTGATTTAAAGCATATTATCATCGTTAATAATTACGTATTTTAATTCGATAAAGTTGTTTTTTAAACTGTTTTTATGCTGTAAACTGTTTTATTGTGTGTTTGATTTGCAGAAATACAATTTTGCAATGGAAACGACGTTATGATTATTCACGGATATTGCTGATTTTTGCCTGCATGGGCAGTGTGCTGATTATTTCAATTATTCAATAATATTAGTGTAAAAATGATACAGATTGTGACAAGCGTAAAAATATATACCTTTTGTCTAGCTTGACTGATAACACTTTGCAACTGGGAAAATTCTCGGAAAAATGCCTGAATTTCACCAACGAACCGTTTAGTGTGAACATACACTATAGAACTCATTTCGATCAAGAGTCTCGTATCACAATCAACAATCAGTGCATCGGCAGGTCGGAATCTGGAACAGATAGCAGATATATTGATCATGAATAAATTGATTCATACATTTCCACTCAGAATATTACACAAAAACATTCCCTGATTACCTCTCATATTGAAAATTGAGCGCTTCCTTTCCGGATGAAATAAATCGTTCGCGCCATATGCGACCATGCGGAGATAGATCCGTGAGCGACATAGACCCTAGAGTTCCAGATATACGACGCCCACCATCACCTCCTGGTTCTGAAGCGCTTCCGCCAATTACCAACACTTCTAGACCAGATATATTAGCACGGCACACTTCTCTCTGAGGTCTCAATAAAACTACATTCAGTGATCTCACTGACATTTCTGTTTCCGTTTCACCTGTAAATGTAAAAATAATATAAACAAGCTAATAACTTTAAAAAAACCTTCCAAAAAAAGCCTGTAAAATAACTTGGCCAGTTCAGAGCGAAAGTAATATTTGAATTATACCTATTTCGACTGGTTGTGATTTGTTATCTTTTTTTGTTGAATGCAATTTTTTATCGTTATTTGACTCGGTTTCAGAACCCATTCCGAAAAAATCCAGAACAACCACCCAACTGTCAACACTCACTACTAGATCCAGACAGTTGAAATCTATTTTGGTAACTTTGCGAACCTGAAAAAGGTATCATACATTATCTGAGATATGAGAAGTCTGGGAGTCACGTTTATTATTTTGTAAATTATAATTTATTTGACTTACATTCTTATATTTATCACGGAAAGAAGAATGCTGAGGGTCTCTTAATTTAATAGATATCAAAACGAGATTATCTTGCGGGAAAGAAACATCTCTCGCAGATCTCCTGTTTGTTGAATTGACTGCATGAATATATTCCATATTATGTTTACTATTCAATTTATCAGGTAAAGAACTTCTGAATCTCATATTTGACAGATTCGTGTTTGTCAGCATACTATTTGAAGCTTCGTATCCGTCAATTCTCAAGTCCGGGCTGGATCGGGATACGAAATCAGATTTCGGAATAAGCGGCTTGTGAGAGACCATCATAAATCTGTGTCGTGAATCGACATCTCTGAGTAAGTCCTCCATAGTTATTGAACGTAACGACATCTGAAAAAAAATTTCATAAATTGATATTGAATGTCTTAAGTCTTTAAAATGAACGTATATTAGGAGGGAATTGAGTAAAGGAACTATTGTAAATGTGTAATATTGTTTGTCAAAATATAATACCTGTATGTTTGTTTCGTGCGACTGGCATTTATCATAATCAACAAAGAAATCTCTGAAGGATAAGTCCACAAGACTTTGTTCGCCTTTGCCGAAATCTCCTCGCAATTCCACAGTGAATATTGGAAGTTGAAAGTTGACTGAAAAAACAAAAATTAATAAACATGGCTATCAATATGTTTAATTGTATGCCAACGCTTTTTAAGAAAAGTTTAAATAATATCAAAAGCTTTCGTATAAAATAATGACAAATTGCCGTATTTTGTATACCTTTAATGTGTTCGATTGATTCAACAGATGGACTCTTGAGGGGATGCGGACTAAAGATTTGTGCCCTTAGATGAGGATCCATACTGAGCGTGGTGACTCCCGTTGAATCGGCAGTCGATACGAAGGAAGGATGAGGTTCAGCAGTAGGAACTGGCGATGTCACTGCGAGAGTACTGACTGTATCCAAAAGCTGTTCATACTGATGGCGAGTCAGTGAAACCTTCAATGGCGTGATTACTTTGCCAGTTACCTGTTGATTGTTAAATAATATATCATATTTTGAACAGTTAATTCAATAAAGATGAAACAAAATTGATACAAATATTAAAAATAGTGTAATTTTCTCTCCATGATTTGCCATGGCCGCTGAAGAATCGTTAGTCTACAGCCGATTGGCGCTTAACAAAGAAATTTTCTCATTGTCGAATTTCTATGTTGCCATCAAGAGGCTCCACAGCCGATTGCTCAACTGTTGAGAAATCGACACCTGAAGCATAACCAGCTAGAACCTTTGTCGCCGTCATTGTGAGCCCGTTGTTTGCACCCGAGATGAAATCACCCCACCACCAGTGTGTTAAGACGAAGATATTTGCTGGACGGTACCCGTGGATGTAACGATTTTAGCAGCCAAGAGTTCTGTCTCTTCTGTTAAAATTGTACATGTAAACTGCCCATTTAAACTGGAAACTTAGTGGTAGAAAATATAACTATATTTTTGATTACCTGAATGAAATGTTCACAAGGGGAGACAGTATCGTGGGCTGCACTTGTTTTTTCCACAATCAATTGTAAAGTAGTGTCATGAAGAATTGGCTTTCCCTGAGACCCACAACAGTATAACGATTCTACAGAGTTAACTTCACCATTAATACTCAGATGGTTTGCGATGTCCAACTGAAAAAAAAGGAATCTTTTACTTAGAATTACACATATTATGATGTTAAGTAGTTCGTACATTGTCAAACTATTTCCTTGTTTGCGGTGCTTTCTCTCCTCATAGTCACTGACAAATGATGGTCATATTTTACATACCTTTTCAATTTACACTTTAGGCCGAATTACTTAAAATGTGAAACCATAGTAGTAATTGTCATAATTTATGAAAACGTTGAAACTATTTAAATATTTATTATATTGTCACCATACTTTACATTAAATAACTCACCGAATACACATTGATATCCCTGAACTGTATCGTGTAATGATGACTCAGCTCCGGTTTATTTCCAATGGAAATGTTTCCTAGACGAGCAACAAACACTTCAGTACTTGCTGGAGAGCGGGGCAATACCACAACGGGTGTTTCCAACATCACATCAATCCTGAATATTGAACAAAAGAGAAGTAATTACGTGTCCTTTCAGTCCTATCTAGCCATCTGTCAAATGTAAGATCATAAGGCAATAACAATGACGTAAAAAAATAACATCAAATGCATGCTCTGGCATAATGTATTTTTTGCAATAGTGAAATTTTTATGGCTTTTTAGGGTATTTATGCTTTGTGAAATAAATACATACTGTAAGTTAATTCTGGATGAAAAATCTAGTCCTGCGTCAGAATCCTGTGGTGGGCCAATACTTATTGAGCGTGGCCGACGTGGAGAAACCCATTCCATCGAACCAGACACTCTAGGGTTACTGTAGAGTGATTCACTCCTAAAAACAAAACCGTGGATAACGTGAAATAATTCATTTGATGCAAAATTATTTAACTTTATCAGTTAATTTTTATATTTGTCAGTAATTTTATGGTTATTAATGCAAACTAACATCTGTTACAGTATTCAAAGTACGAACATCAGACATTATATAAAAGAAAGATTTTATGTGAGGAAGTACCTTTTTTTTATTCTACGCCGCTTACTCACTACTTTCGTTCTCAAACTTTAAGGCTCTGAAGCATTATTCGTTTTGAATGAAGAAAAATGTACTTTATGAATATATTTTCAAAAATTTAGAAAGTCTTGGGTTAATTTTATTTGATTGCCTCGATAATCGAGGCGGGGAAAAATCATCGATTTCGTAGGAATTTATTCTCGGGTTGTTTTGACACCAAAACCCTAATTACCACCAGCGACAACACGGTGTCTCCCCAAGCTAATATTTATACAATTAATTTATATACATATTCACCGCTAAGATTTTATGATATTTTAAACACACAAATTTTCCAAATTGCACTTTCGAATCTAAATTAATTAAAGATGTAGGTAAATTATTTACCTTGTTTGGACTAAGCCGATCGCCATATCTGTAGCTGCAGCCTTAATTGATCTGGCAAGGTTGGAAAGGTATTGTTTAAATTCTGTCGCGCAAGACTGTATTTCTCCGATGAAAACTCCTGAATGGGTATACCACACCGACGCCATGTGTACACAAATGCTGACACTTACATCATCTGGAATATTTTGAATAACAAAAACTCGATTACCTTACTTATTAAAAGAAATAGCGAGGACACTTATAGTAAAATATTGTTATACAATACTTTTATGAAGAATTAAGACGTAACGGCCAAAACTCACCACTTTTATCTGATTGTGTAATATCATCATCAATAACATCGTTCAAGGCCTTTTTAATATTGAAAGTGAGAGCCTTTCCCTCGTCTTCAGTTTTAGATGACATATTTAACCCTCGATAGAGTTCTTGCGCAAGAGTTTGAGCGAGATCAAGATCCGTGGACATAATAATGTTATGGTGCGCCAAGGGGTCGTGACCCACTGAAACGATCCTCTGATGAACAGTGGTGCCCGGACAGAGAGACACGATTTGAAGTCCACCGAGAGATCCGTTCATTTCTACTGCTGTGTTTGCTGTACAGAAAAAAATATAATATTCAATATCTTCTTGAGACCATAATGTTATATACATGCACCCAATGCTTTTTTTGCATGTGGGCTACGTTCGAGCACTGTGTAAAAAATGATAAATAGTATGTACAGATAAAAATTAAAAATTGGTTCAACTACATACTTTAAACAGCATACTTACGATTTTTAAGATTTAAAGTATTTATGTTTATTTATGGAATTATGAAAATGTCCAAAAATTGAATTAGATAGAAAAAGTGAATTTATTCAGCTTTCTGACAACAGAAAGATATGATTTTTTTTCATAATCCTTTTTAAAAAGATAATTATTCCATTGCCTTAGACCTTAGACCATGTTATATAGAAATTGTGTAAAAAAAAAAAAGGGAAAAAGAGAATCAGGTTGTACATTAAAAATTACAGATTCTTTCTTTTGAAACAGACTAAATTAAAGGAAAGGATGATGGAAAAAATGTGCTGAATTATTGAATACTTACCGATGGTCGCTTGTATTTTCGCATCACTCATGGTAGCAGTGGCAATTTTCTTCCCGATGACATTTCCATCCTGCATTGAAGCCCGGAGCAGAAGAACACTTAGACGGTGAAAATCAAATGTAATTTCTGTTCTAACTATCATGGAATCGTCTTCTGAATTACTGGACGAAAAGTTTCCGAGCGTCCTAGATTTCATGTTATGTTCAGACGGAATTCTTCTCGTAACCGGCTGGGTAACGGAAGACACACGTTTGGCAAACCCTATCAGCTCTACGATCGTTTCTTGATTAGCTAAAAATTAATAATTGTTATTTTTAATTATTGTATAAAAAAATTTATACATATCTCTTTCTAAATAAGACTTCGTAGAATAGAATATTCTGCTGCGACATCTACAAATTTTATGCACAACAGTTTCATAACTTGAGTAGTAATGTTAGCAACATCTATAGACGCTGCCACATTGATGTAATATAACACAAGGTATGTCCCTATTTTTTGTCACAAGGTCTATAAATGCCGAGATTTCTATTGGCGCATTATATAGTTTGTACTTTTTTGTTGTGATACAGCTTATGAACACCTTGACCTTTATGAGGCATTTTGAAATTAATTCAATCAAAGTTTATTTTTTAAATAAAACATGCATGCAGATCCATGATGTGTCACTTATAATAGAAAGACATTATTTAATGATTGAATTGGAATTTACTTGGTAGAACTCCATTATAATAGGATAAAATTACAAAGTATTTAGTTCTATAGTTCATCGTCAGAACTAGATAGTTCTGACGATGAACTATAGACAGTTCTGACGATGGCGTAAAGCTGAAATAGCTATCAACTACCTGATAAAAATTTTGTAGAATTAAATACTTTGTTATTTTATCCTATGACATTATTTAATATGATTAAAATTAGAAAATATAAAAATATTAGCATATTACCACCTCGTGTGGAATATATAGTGTACAACAAAGGCTTTTACCTCACCTATAATATCCAGGTTATTGAATAAAATGTTGGCTATTCTTAATTCTTCTCCTTGACTGGACGGACATTCAGATGACACTACCATTACTTCGATTACTATTAGCGCCTCTGAATCGACAATTCCTGTCGCCACTACTCCTCCGGTAAAATCGACAGTGGGACTTGCGCACAAGTGAGCATCTAAATAAACAAAGATTCAGCTTAAAAAAAATATTTATTTCTTACAGCAATTGACACTCAAATAAAATATTACATTGATCAGTATAAATGATCATTATAAATATGTGGAAGTAGTACAAATGAATTGTGTTTTATTTTTTAAAATATAATGTCTTTCCACCAAGAATTGACAGTTAAAACCTTAAAAGTGAAAATATTACATATTGTACATTTTAATAGTTTTCAGGAAATACAACCACATCACAAAAATATTAAACTTAGAACTAACAATAACAGCACATAATCTACTCGATTGTAATAATGATTATATTTTTTAATATCTAAAAAATGAATTAAGCCAAACTTACTTGACTTTGGTTGTGTATTAAGGTAATGTAGGGCTTGCGAAAGAGCGGCAGCTGGCGGTGGATGCAGAGGACGAAGCGAGTATCCTTCAGGAGGAGACGAAGGTGAAATTGGAGATGTCGGTTCACTGTCTCTTATACTTCCGGAAACAGAATCCATACTGTGTACGTATAAAAATATCACTTTAATATATTGACCGATTGCTACGTGTTGAGAACATAAACTGTTTGTTCGAGAAAGAATTCAAGCATACTTTGGTCGATCACTTATTTTATTCTATATGCCAAAAACATTCCATCTCAATGCTAATTTACATTTCATACAGATTTTTGGAAAACTTGGAACCACAAATGGACTGATCATACTCATCTATTTGGATGTAAATGTGCACACACACAGAGTCATTTTTCAATGAATGCCGAGATCTAATTGACTCAAAAATGTTGTGTGGTTGGCGAAAAGATACTAGAATATTGAGACAAACCAAAAACTCGCAGAGATGTGATGCTAACAAACTAGAAAAACGATAATTGAAATATTAATTTGTTTAGTGAAATAATCTAACCAAATTGGGTAGCTGAGTAACTCTGTGTAGGACTGATAATTAAAAATAATTACCCAACATGTTTATGGCTGGCTACCAATAATTCAAAATCTGGGCCATAAGTTTGCAGAGCGTCTACGAGCAAAAGTGAATGCACACTCAACGACAGGTTGAAGTCGAACAGTCTTTTTGTGAAAGCTGCCCGTACTCCACACACTTGAACTTCAGCAATACTCCTTCCTCTGGACTGGACCTAAATTTAATTATGACAATTAGGTACATAATGCTGTTGATAATCTTTATCAATATTATTTTTATCACTAAAATATAATGAAAAGACAATTTTAGATTATTGTGAAAGCGAGTATACAAATTATACACTCGTCATATACAGCTGCATGACATATTAATATAAAATTGATTTAACTATAAGTCAGAGCACGCCAATTCACAGGATGTACTGGCGGAGCTGAAGGATGCTAGAATGTCATGGGAGGAAGCAAAGCAAATGGCGGGTGACAGGGAATCATTGAGGCGCCGTGTGGTGGTCATATGCTCTACAAATTGAGTGAATGTGGTCAAAACAGATGAAGATATTTTATTAATATTATATTTCAAGAATAAGAATACACATTTTACGAAATAATTTTTTTTTATTTTAATCTTATAATTGGATTCAACAGTTATTATTTTATATGATATTTGAACAACACTGTTTATTTTCTTTAATGATGTAACTATAAACTTATGTATTTTATATAACTTAAGACATCGACTGAGGGTGCTTGATGGAATTTCAATATCAAATTTGGATTATTGAGACTTTGTACACCTCCATGTATTTTGTCACCAATGACCCGGGTTTTGCCTTTCGGCATCTTCAGGCATTCGAGCACACGAATGGACTCGAACTGACAGACAGTAAACAGTGTCTAACGTTTATATAGAAGATACAAATATGACAAATATTATTTCATTTTTTTTATTTAATTCAGGAAAATTTAACTCAGGTATCAGTGTGGCTCTCAAACGTATAATATCTTACCTCGTAAATAATATTTGTCGTATTTGTATCTTGTTGGTGTACAAAGTCTCAATAATCCAAATTTTTTTATGTATTTTACATATTTGTTCATCATTATTGAGGAAGAACAAGAGTGTTTAAATTAATGCTTGCAACTCACCTCAAGGGCCATTTGATCAATTGCAAACTGCAGCATGAGAAGGCGTGACATCTGATTTGAGGATCTCTCGGTCTGTTCAGTTTCTGAATGATCATTACTTGGTTCTTCAACAGGAGGAGATATTTTCCATTCTTCGCTCAGATATGTGGTATTTAAACTAGAAATAATAAAAATCTAGTTAAAACCAGAAATGCAGTGTTTTTATTGACCTATCAGTTTGATCAAAACACAATTTTCATCTTCTGAAAGAAATGGACAGTTGTTTTTTGACAGTTAAAATTATTAACTCTTTAACTGCCCAGCCAATATTAGATGTATTACTCAAGAATTGAAAAATATTTTGAACATGAAAAGAATGACATGCTGAACTGGGTGGTCACATTACGAGGCGTTCAAAAAAATTATGGCCACCTATGGAGAGCAATTAGCAGAAGTTTTTTATTATTTAAGGGGCATCATTGTTTTATGCAAAGTATATTGCATTATACCAATTTGGAAAAATTTTAAGCCCGCTTAACAATACAATGGTGAAAAGCCATAGTAGACGATCGTGGGTACAATGTTGAGTACCTTAGAGAGTGTTGTAATTAGTGTTGCAAAAAACCGGGAAATTTTGAAATGGCGGAAAAAAACTCGGGAAATTGGGAATTACCTGTTAATTATGATATTTTTATTGTTTTTTAACATGCTGAGTTCATGTGCATATATGTGCGTCTTGCCGAGTTAAATTTTGCACATAAAAACATGAACGTTTCCGTAAATATTTTGTGTTGTGTACATATTATACATAGATGTCACTGGTGATCCGATATTGACTAAGTTCCTTACTTACTTCTATGTCCTCAAACTAATAACTCATCATAACTTATTTGTGGATAGAATGTTAATGTTGTAGAACTTACGTAAAAAAATTCCACGCTTGTCAAATATGTGTTACCAAATGCCAAAAATGATATACAGTTATCATTAATATTATAAATCTTTATTTCCCGTTTTTTCACAATTTTACAATGCAAATTTATTCCTGGGTAAAAGTCCAGTTTTTTCCCGACCTCGCATCACTAGTTGTAATAAATATTTATAATAGAAATAATATTCAATATGAAGTTAGAAATATGAATTTACCTTTCTGTAGTAAATGCCTGTGGTGTATTTAACTCAGCAACCAAAGACTGGATCGACAGAAGCTTTTGCTCATTTAAGTGAACAACCAAATGGGGCAGTGTGCCGCACAACGTTACACTCGGGTATTGTGGATCACTGGTATAAATTACTCTTCTCTCCACCTGAAAAGTATAGCATAAAGTAAATCATAATATTTGCATCACATCCACAGCTGCCATCTATCCAGTGTTGAATGAATTATAATTAGTAGGAAAATCACATTGATATGACAGTAATTTTTTTAGTATTTTTTATTCTGCCAATTTTAAAGATTTCTTTAATTACATACACATACATATGATTCTCATTTTGCATGGAGAGGGACCGCAATGCAAAAAGTGATTAAGAGTAAAAAGAAAAATGAGAAATAGGTTCTACTACTTTCTTCTTCTTTGTCGTATTCCTTGCTGGTGAGGATGCGACCTCCACCTAATGCGACAACTCCGTTTGCTTTCACGATCCTTCGCCACTCGCTCCTGCACTCCGCATTTACTTTAAACCACTTAATTAGAAGTTCTAAGAATTTAAGTATTTTTGTTTTTATTTATGCATAATAATCTTTTTATAAGTTACATATATCACTTTTAACACTCAGGCAACCGGTCCCGCGCTGTCGCTGAAATTGTCGTATTACGTTAGCACCCGGCTAACGTAATACGGTTAGCTGGCGCATTTTTACACCGTGCATGACGAATCGCAATCTGCTAACTCGAAACAGACTGCTTGAGAATTATTTTTTTTGTTATGTTATTCAAGAGGGTGTGATTAAAGACTACGATTTTTTGTGTAAAGTTTTTACTATATTTACTGTCGAAAATAACCCTTGAAATACAATATTTATTGCTTCAGAAAACTTTACATTAGAATATTATTTGTGATAATATTTTTTTAACCAGTCACAAATTGAAAAAAAAAACTCATACTCTAGGTGATTTCGTATCCCGGATTATTATGTGAATATATTTCAGTGTGGATATATCGTCTCTAGAGTACAAATCCTTATTTTCCGTGATCGCGATTTATTTTCGGCACTTATCTTACCTGCACTGTAATTACGTGTTTTTAAATTTAAAAAAAACTGTTCTTGTGTTGTCAGTTATATGTTATACATTATAATTATAAAATATTTAAGTACATCAATGAAATTACAAATAGCCTACAATGCATGAATACTAACATATAATAATATGTGAGTTCAAACAAAAGTTACACAGTTTGAGGTTTCCTGGATGCAATAAAAATGACTTATTTATGACTTTCATTTTGTCTGCAAACTTGGTGAACATACATAAGTCACGTGGTTAGTCATTATTATGTGTTTCACATTTTTATTTTATTTTGCATTTTCATAAGTGGAGTCAACATAAATGCAAAGATTGATTTGATTTTTCTATTATACTATTCTAATTTTAGAATCAGTGTTTCTTTATTTTTATACACAACATTATACGCTTCCCAAACTTCTTTGTTTGAAAGAATTACTTCAAATGGTTATAAAGATATGATTTTTTTTCGTTATGTATTCTCAAATTCGATTCGCGCGCGAAATGTGCGGGATTTCGTGTAAGTTTTGCGCGAAACTGCGGTTGCCAGAGTGTTAAGCTGTTTGTTAACTATCAATTCTTTATGGAAAGGCTTTATATTTTAAAAAATAAAACACAATTTGTTACGTGCACTTCAATATGTGAAGATTTGCCGAAAGGTGAAACCCCTCGTTAGCGACAAAACATATGAAAATGTACAAAATTTGATATTGAAATTACATCAAGCACCTTCAGTCGATATCTTAAACTTAAAGTAATAACCTGTATAGATATGTTGAAACGGTCTAAAATATGAAGAGAAGATGTTCCTTTCGTGTTTGCATATTTCCAATTGTCTTTAATTCTCCCCACTAACACTTGAAGATCGCTAAACTCGATTGTATACCTAAAATATATAATAAAAATCAATATGTAGCTTATTAGAGTCGCTTATTTAAATCTGTTATTAATAATTATCAACACTAGTGGTGGCTTTCGTAGTAGAATTAAGTTTAATAAATAGAATTCTGACCGGTCATATAGCCTATGATGCAGAGCATCGGTGAGAGTAAAATTAGTGGCTTGCTGTGGAGTATCAGATGGCAGTGGCGAGGTTCCGCAATCAGTCAAATTTATATCACTCGCTTCGCTTCCAGGCGGCGTAGAACATGGAGTCATATACATTTCTGAAAAAATATAATATTTGTATATACACATTTTTGAATTAAATTAAAAATGAAACTATTCAGTTTTTATAATAGAAACAAATTATCTTATTATGAAAACCATTTTAAACCATTAAAATCATTGCAGATAATGACTAATGTGTTAGTATGTCTTAACTACTAAAGGACTACAAACTTAATCCAGAACACCTGGAAAAGTGTTTTTTCGACATAGGTTTACCAAATGAAATTATTATCTTTTTATATATAAACAAAGCAAATTCATAAAGCCGTAAAGCGTGTGCAACTGTATTTTGACTTAGTAAAATTTGTAAATTGTTCACCATTGTCATCTTCTTCTGTTAATGTTTCATTTATTTGCTCTTCTTCAACACATCCATTCGAAAGATGCATTTTACCAAAATCCAAAACAGCTACAACGCCATTTTTATCAGTGAATTTTTCTACTAGCAAAATCTGGGGCGCTGATATATCGAGTTCCAATTGCCACAGCGACCTTTCACTCTGTAACAAAAAAACTTATACATCTAACGATAGGGAGACAATATTAATATTGAATCTTATTATCTTCTTAAAAACTCACCAAATCCCCTTGAAGTATGTGTTCCCATTGGTTTATTAGATGCATTTTTGTTGTATTCTTAACATGAGCATAAGCTCCGTTGGGCATCAGAACGTTTTCGGCAGCACCGATTTTACTTTGGTTACTCAATGACAATGGATGAGAAAGAAAATCGATGAGCCATCTTACTGCGCCAGCATTGTATACAACTTCCAATGATTGAGATTTGACAAATAACCTACAATAAACAATATCTATATGAAATCTTTAGTCTTTCTATCTTCCACAATGCATTCATTGTGGGATATACAGGTCTCGATAGCTTTAAAATTGATGGTTAAATAAATGACTGAAGTAAGTAAACTACCTAAAAACGATTACAATATTTCAATAAAAAGATATTCATATTTCACAGTCATACTAAATATAATGTTAATGTGTCGCATATAGAAATAAAGATAAATTAAGACAAATTTATACTCTAATTATGCATTTTACCTGTAATCAGATTTGGAACCTATCGGTTTTCTTTCGTATTCCAAGTGAAAAAGGGAGTCATTTGTGTTTCCGGGAGTGTTAGTATTGCTGGGAGAAAATGATTTTATCCACGCATAGCTCATAGACGTAAATCTAGCACAGCCTAGCCCTTCCCTGATTGTGCCCTAAAATTATGTATACAGTGAATTAAATCCATTACTTAAATTAAATGATATCTACACATATAACAAACAAGGGAACAGTGTGATCAAAAATTATCATTATTGAAAGCATTTATTGACAAATTTATTATAAGTGAGATTTTATATCACTATACAGTAAAACCTCCATTATCTGAACTGGTGAGATCAAATGTAATCTAAAATCCGGAGAATCAATGGCAAAGAAAAATAAGAGTTGTTAATATGATTGCTATATACTATTAGTATGTTACTCAATATGATATTTACTCTCACATTGTTTCACAGATCCATCATCTTCACGGTCAAGAGTGTTCTGATTTAATATTCTCTTTCCCATAGTTTTGAAATATTGAATTAAATGAATTTCGAATTTCTCTGAAAGGCTCTGCCTATAAAAGCACTACGGCAATACATTAATGAAGTCGAAGGTTAAGTTATAACAGGCGTGTCCAGCCTGCGGCCCAAAAACAGAAAGTATTGTGGTCCAAAAAATTACCAATTTTTGGTAAATATAGTAATATATCAGTTTTGTGTTGCACCTTTTTTAATTTTGCAATAAAAAATTTATGCAAACATACAAAGCTTTATTGATATTCATTCCCTTTATTAAAGAGCGGCCCAAAAAAAATATTTTTAATCAATGTTGCCCGAGAGAATGAAAGCGTTGCGACACCCATGAGCTAAAACTTAATGCAACAGTAGTGCTGAATACTAATTCTTTCATCATTTATGATAATTATTATCATGACAATTACATAAAATAAAAATTGTAAACATGAATGGTACCTGAGGAGCAATTAGAATGGGAAAGAGAGTATTTTCTGTAATATGGTCCTTCAGATAGACTGCTCCAAGATCTATACTTATATTGTGAGATGATGTCCTCGGTCTGCTTTCGATACTAAATCCAACATTTTCAAATTGAAGCTCTAATTTGGCTCTGAAATTGTAAATTATGAGATGTTTAATTTCTGGCACAGAATACATTCAATATTGTTATGCATCACTTCACAACTGAAACAGATTAATATTTTTGTTCGCATTACCATGGTTAGCAAGTGTAACTGTGTGAAAAACGAAAAGGATGATAAGTCAAAACTAATTCACCTTTTCCTTTCGCACACAAATATATTGTCCTATCAACTTCCTGCTCGGTATAATCACGAAATATCATAGTTGTCAAAATAAATTCTGCACTAAAAATTTAAATCTTTCTTATCATTGATTGGTATGAGGCAAATATATAAAATACTTCAAAATAAAATTAAATCACTCCATAATGCGGTTATTATTATTAAATCTGCTTACAATGATCACTTAGCAAATTAAGTGGGCAAATTTTTATAAATAAGCTAAAAGTGACGTGGAGTGCCGCTAACTCGGAGTGCTGGATACGATATTTACCCAAAAAATCTTTATACATGCAATCGATTAATTATAATAAAAATATATAAAATACACAATAATTTTTTATTCCATAACATGAAAGTGTAAAATTTATAATTGGTCACACTTACAGGTCAGAGTTGGCCATCTCTTCAGCATCTGTACTTTTATGAGTAGCGCATAGCTTCAAGCTTCCTTTGGACAAGGTAAATTTGAATTGACCAAAAACCGTGTCTCTTTTGAGCAGAGTATTGTTTTCGACGGAATCTGCAAGAGCATCCAATATTTCACCTTCTAAGCTCGGCGTTGTGTTTGACGGTGAGAGTGACGGCAATGGCGCAGAGTCTTGAGGAGGGCCGGAACTGTACCACCACTGGGGAAACCATCGCATCAACATCGACCTGCCTTGCGCTCCCTGATGATCTACCGCCAGTCCGTTTCTTTCATTATTTGTAGTACTTATTGGTGCACGGCGCATTGCAGCCTGAAAATAAATTTAAGTTGCGACATTCCTATAAATAATTGAGTTTGTGAAGTTTTATAAAACTAAATTGATTTTCCAATCGATTAATGGATTTACAATTTCAGATATACATTGAGAAATTCGAAATTTGAAACGTTCAAGTTTTGTCAATAACAAGTTTCTCCTTTCAGCATCTTAAGGCATTCAAATGCACGGATGAATTCAAACTAACAGTTAGTAAACATTTTTTATCGTTTATATATTTTAAAAAATATAATAAGACTGCAGATTTAAAACAAAATTTTCAGGGAAAGTCAATCTCAAGAAATTGCTTGATAGTATAACTGTGCATAACAGAGCAGTATGGATAAATGTTGGAAATTAATATAAAACATTTTGCAAACCTCTCTTAATGGTTTCAGTTCTTGAAACGGTGTAGACCACTCCACTTGGTCTTTTAAATCTTTAGAATCTGAGGGAAGTGTTATAGTTGGAGTAATAAGCAATGTCGAATAGACATCCACATAACGGAGACACAGCTTGGCACTTGACAAACATGTGTCCCATGTTGGTTTCGGTAACATAACTGAAATTATTATACAATTGGATAGAAAATAATTCATTTTATTGTTTTAATTATTTAATTTCATGTCATGAGAAAGGCAACGGAAACAATGGTAACAACAAGTGTACATGCTTTACATGGTGAACTTACAATTGCTGTCAGGAAAGTGACATTTGACTGCATATATCCACCAAGCTCGAGGATTTTTTGTAACAGGAACATTCGGACGCCACCGTCGGAAGACTCGTAGTCTTCCAATCAAAGATAATCCGCGTACGCAGCCTACCATTTGATTATATTGACACTGAAATATGAAGATTTAAAGTATAGTTCCAATGTGTTTTATACATATTTTTTGTTAATAAACTGACTTTTTAACATAAGAATAAAGCATAAATCAATAATTTTGAAAGCAAGATGTCTTTTAAAAGATTATGATTATAAATGTTTTAAATATATATCAAGCTGTGAGCAAAAAATGAGGTAAAACATTTTAACATTTTGAGGCAAAATATTATTTTAACACTTAATCGGTCACAGTAGAATTTAGGCTTTTGCTGATACTAAGCAAAAAAAAAGGAGAGGTTGGGCAACTGAGTAACAAGCAGTTCTTGTAGAAAAATTCTGTTAAGATACCTCCATTAGGAGACCATATGCTCTACATTGGGAGGGGACATGGAAAAAAAAAAAAAAAGCAAATGTTTGCTTTGTATGAAAAAGACAAACATTGAAATTTCCTCACCCTTTTTCATAAATGATTTGCTAGGCAACATTAAATAATCATAACATTTTTGTCAAAAGAGTTTTTTTCAGCCATAAATTTTAATCTATAATTTAGTTGTGCACGTCATGTTGGTATAAACCACGGGTCGTCAGCCTGGTTCGTACCACCCACTAGTGGGCGGTAAGGCTTCCGTGGTGGGCGGTAAGGCTTCCGTGGTGGGCGGTGGGGAATTTTTACTTTTACCCCAAAATCTTTGAAAATTTTGCTTCACAATTTTTATTTTTCGGTATAGCTTCACCCATCGACTAGACACAATGTGATCGGATTAACTTTCTTCATCATTGCATTTAGAAAGTAACACGTGCCTAATTTCAAATTCTTAGAACTTCGTCCTGGGAACCGAATGCAGGCTGAAATGATAGCCTTATCTTTGCGAAAAGTGGTAAGATAATGCTCACAGATGTGCAACTGTTTTGGACCAGGTAATATTTCTCGTCCTATTCCTTTATTCAATACGACGATAATCCTTCTAATTTCTGAGAAATCAAAATTATTCTAACAAAAAAAAAACATCTTCCTAGTAAGAATTTAAGTGCAAGTCTACATTCATCATTAAATATAATAATTAAGGGGGTTAATAAGATTAAATATAAAGCTAAAAATGATAGAATATTTTAACTTTGAATGACAATGATGAGTAATTTATCAGGCTACTTTTACACACAGAAATTGGCTCTCTAAAGGTGCATCCCTGTCTCGCTTTGTAGCATAATAAGGCAGTATAATACAGTTTTTAGAGGAAAATCACGAGAGAGATATCTACCAACAATTGAAAACAGTTAATCATGATGCTTTTTAGCAAAAGAGGGCGGTAGGCATAAAAAGGTTGACAACCCCTGGTATAAACTGTCATTTTGAACACACTTTGTTTGCTTTTGTTTTTTAAAATGTAGTGTATGAAAATATATAAGTTATTTAATAATTTAAACATAAATCTCTGCATATATATATAGACTTTTCAGTTGAAGGTGATTTAACGTCAAAAAAAAATTTAAGTCTGACTTGAGGTGTAACAGTTATAAACATTTTTGTAAACACTTAAATTTCGCAAAATTGCAAAAAGGTAAGGGGTGATATTTTTGAGAGGAAAAACTATCATAAATTCAGAAAAATAGCATCATAATTTTTACTGTGTAGGCAGACATTCCAATAACCCACCCAGATGATAAGTTGGCATTGTACTAGATTTAATTATTTTTTTCAACTCAATTAACAAAAATAAAAACGTATACTTACGTCGGTGAGAACTAGTGGTACTTCATCTAATGATAGTTGGCAAGTGAGCCGAGGGCGAGTCCGCGATCTTAGAGGATTTTCACAGCGCTCTCGTCGCAGCTGAGCAATAGCAGAAACTGGACTCACCACAAATCGGTGCTGGGACTTTTGCATGCTACACATCCGCAGCTACAATATAAATTTCACAATAGTCTTTGTATATAAATATATTCATAATTTTTGACAGTATTTACTGTAACAAATTTTGCATGAAAGAGGTGAAAAGTAAAAATAATGGAAAAATAGTCCAGTGTTAAGTTAGCACCATCATTGATATGCTAGATTTTACTTGGTGTATTTTTAATAGTAATGTTTACAAACAACAGGGGTATTAAGCCAAACATAGTTTCTGGAAACAACTCATGTATAACCAAGAAATATATTGTTAAAGCCAAACAAATTTGATGTGGATATTATATTTATTCAAAAGCATTAATTATATTTGCATGGCAACAAAGGAAAAATCCACTAAACTTACGAGCAATGTAAGTCAGTGTTTTAATTAATTTGTAAAAAATATTTCATTATCAATCAGTTACGTGTCACATTTATAATTACTAAACACTTACAGCGAGTTCACCAAGGGTCAGATTAGCAAGCATGTCATTCTGCAAAGTCATGCGATCCCAATAAAAAGCCATCCTCTGCAACTCGAGTAACTTAAAAGAGCATCCACCGGACTGACTTGAAGGAAACGTCGTGAATGTTCTGTGCCAATTGGAATCGCACGATTCAGCAGAAAAAGACTCCATTATGAGCCCGCAGGAAAAAGCATTGCTTTCCCCGCAAGTGATTGAATCTTCATATCGCAAGTGGACATCCTTAATTTTTAGCTATCAAAATAAAATATGATGAAATTAATGACTGTCTCTTTTCTATATCTGAGAAAACACGATTCACTTTCCATCTCGTGTGTCACAGGCAGTTTAAATAATAATCTAATAACCAGGCTATAAATTTATTATTATTTAGGTTATAAACTTATCATAAATCAGGAATGATATGTTTCAACACTTATGGGTGATACCTATGCAAAATGAAATTGTAACAATAAATTACAGATTGTATAAATTACAGATTGTATATAATATAACGGTTACTATTTCATTCTTAAAATGTCATTCCGCCAAGGGTTAAAATTGGTTTGTTTATGAATAAATTTGCACACATGTTTATACTTAAATTTCAAAGTCTTAACTGAATATGCAACTGTAAAAGTTAATATCAGAAGTCAACTACCCCCAACCGATTATACAAAAAAAGAAACATTTGTTTCAAATCTTTAAAACGATTACTCTATCACAGAAAATGAAAAATAACAGATCCATCATTACCTGCAAATTTTCCATGATATTTGTAACCAAACTTGTTCCGTAATTCATCCAAGATGAAAAACTTGACGCATAATAGCCTGCATCTGGTTGAGCTTCGTTTTCTGCCCTCCATTGAGCTTCCAAAGCATCTAATAAACTTAATTTGTACTCTTGGGCCATAAACTCTTCAGCCTCAGTATCCCACTACAATATTTATAAAATTATTAAACTGTATTAAATAAAGTAAGCAAATTTTTTTTGCTTGGAAAATTGATAAAAAATATTTGGGGATTTTTGGTACGCGCACAAAAAATGGTTTGCCACTGGTCTGCGAGAAAATTTTAATGATCATTATTTTATGCATGTTTGTAATTTTTTAATAAAAAATCATATCAGTGGTCCGCTAGATTGCGAGTTTAGCTGCCCTAGAGTATTTCCAATTACCTAATGAGACTGGCATGTTAACAATAGATGTAGGGTTGCCAACAGCACAGTCATTTTGACTCGGAGATTCCAGGTTTGACAATTGATCGTCATCGGAAAGCATCGACACAATGTTGACAACCCTAAATATATGATATGAAGAGAATAATTATAAAATTAAATTAAAATTGATAACTTGGTTATTCCACTGACTGAGTTACTAATGTAACGCGTTTCACTTCTTCACGAATCATCTTCAGACTAATTGGATCTTATGGAATAACTAAGATATCAATTTTATCTTTATATTAAAAATGAATTTCCACAAAGTTACCACCGAATCTATTCAAAAGAATAATAATATATAATGAATTGATACATGAACTAGGACAACTATAAAATATAAAGGAAAACTGCAAATTAAAAACATACCTCAGATAAATTTACAGGTGTTGCCACTACATACAACTGTTCAATAACAATAACCCAAGGAGCAGACCTAATTTGCCGTACTGGGATTTGAAGTTTAATTTTGCCAATAAATCCAGCTTGGACTTGGATTGGTACTCCAAATTGACGCAACGCATCTTTCTTTAGTGGTAAATTCTCTAGCTCAACTTCGCCTGAAAAAATATTTCAAGGTGAGATGTCAAAATCATTGGATTTCTGGTCTGTTATTTTTCGAAAAAGTCAGAGCAAAGAGCATCTTAACAGAAGTTGTTTTAAGAAAAATGATTATTATTCAGTCGGTTAACCTCTCTCTTTTAAATAAATTACAGATAGAAGAATGGAGCTAGTATAAGACTAGTAGTAAGCCAATCACTTGCGCTACACCCTTTTTTTAGGGTTGTTAGGATTGTTTACAACCAAATAAGATTCCAAATACATTGACCACTCGCTACAAGACTGGGTATAACATATATTAGTATAATATACTAAATAAATACAAAGCTTTTCTGGAATGAAAAATGTCTTTGTAGAAACCAGGCCTTGTGGAAAATATCATAAGAATGATATATTTTTCACTCCAAAAATTAACCTGTTGAAATTAAACAAAATAATGCATTCTAATTCACTTCTTAAAAAATATATAAAAAGAGATGTGGGCCCCACGACACCATGTGATTTTCAAGTGACCTGCAGAAATATTCATGCAGCAACGGATAGTTGACATTTGATCATGCATAATCGATATAGAAGAACCGGAAATTTTGAATCTTTTCATTAAAATTTGTCTATTTATATTAAAAATGTCCTTTATATGTAGCCAAAAGAATAATTATTATGTCAAAAAAAAAAGGTTGAACTTTAAGTCTTAAACTAGGTACATGTAGCCATTTAGACAATATTTGAAGAATTGTTGCAATACCTGTATTAGAGAAACAAATCTTGGTAAAAAATATTAAGTGAACTAGGATTGTTTACAAAAAAATATAAAAGTTGATGTAGTATAAAACAGAAATTAAGTACCTGAAAGAAGTGCTATACTCAGCTGGTCAGTGTTTAAATTCTCCACATACTTTCCCAGATAGTTGTTCAATACCCATGCTACCAAGCCTTCGAGCATGTTGATAGATTATGTCATGACAACTTCAATTATAAAAGAAAAAACATTTGTCATTAACATCAATCTCGATGAAAATCATATTATTATTCTTTTAAATTTCGGAAAGGCTTCGAATTGAATAACGAAATAAACTATGACTCGACTCGGCATAAGGGAGTGAAATTTATCTTACCAAAATTATGTTTAAAGTTAAACTTCTGAAATATTTCAGTAATTCAATACATTCGCGCACTATATTATAAACGTCAAGTAGCCAGATGACATTTAAACTCAGAGTCGGTATTACTATATCGGAGAAAATGTGAACTACTTACTTCAGAAAGTTTTTATTTATGGGAATGACGACATCAGGACGTGATCTGTCAAAATCAGCTGCAACAAAATGTACCTAACAATATTGATAGTATGATGAGAACAAATCAAAACAACTAAACTGCCCGAAAACAAGAGAACCTTTTTTTAATAAGCTTTTGGGGAAAGTTGCCTTATAGTCAAGGGTTCCCATTGAACGAATTAACCTTTAATCGCCCAGCGGTCCCGTACGGTACCGTTGATTACAACACATTTCGCGATCAAAATACTCTGATCTATGATAAAGGTATTCAAAATATATGTATTAGCTTACATAAATAATGACTGAGATACCGAATCATAATTGTATGCGTGCTGCGGATGTCCCAGGGGAGCCTGAATCTTGCCTGTCTCTTCTTCCAACCAGATGGATTCCGTCGCCCTGGAAGGCCGCTGATGACCATCCATAGGATGTATTCGGCGGAGCTACTGGACACTGGGATATCCTGGGATGAAACGAGTAGACTGGCGAGGGAAAGAGAAGCTTGAAGGAACCGCGTGATGGCCATATGCTCCAAATAGGCAGCGGATATGGTATTAAAAAATATTTTCTGATTTAATACATATTTTTGTCATAATGAGTTGGTAATGCAAACATTTTTGCTTCGAAGTCGTCGATATTCACCTGCTAGAAGTGTAAAATTGGTTTATGTAAAGACAAATGTTTTAAAAATTGGCATTCGAAAATAAATATTAAATTTTTGTGTTATTTGAAGGTTCTAATTCTGATTTAATAGATTTAATTTTCTAATTTTTCAGTAATTTTACATTTTTTAATTTAATTTTTGGCTAATTTCATAGTTTTAATTCTTCAACTGGTACAATGACATAAATCGTGAAAAATAGTGAAAAAAGTTTTTTTAAATTGTAAAAATCTTTTTTTTTTTTATAATGTTTTTTACTTTACTCAGATAAGTTCATTGGTTTTTGAGATAGGTATAGATATTTTAATGACAGTTAAGGGTCATGCAATAATTGCTCGAAAAAATGCTCGGGCAGTGGGCTACTACTATTGCACACAGCGCACGGGCGTGTAAGGTTAACTACTCGGATGTTGCATTTTTTACCATCTCCGGTCCCAATGTGGAGCATATGCGCTCTAATGAAGGTATCTAAACAAAAGTTTTTTTCTACGAGAACTGTTTATTACTCAGTCACTCAAGCTCTCTATTTTCAAAGAGAGTAGGGATAGAAAGATAGGGCTAGAACAGGACTAATCTACGATTAGAACTAAGGATAAGCTAATCGCTCTTCCTACTCCCCGTTTTTAGGATCCGATGGGTGGATGGGAAATCTTGGGCATTTTCGGATCTGTGGTGCAGTGGTCAACATCGTTGGCTTCGACTATGGATGTCTAGGGTTCATGTCCCGGTACGGACAGTTTCATATATTGATTTATGGATCTTTGTTTGTAGGCATGAGTGTTTGTGATGTTGTAAAATGATCCTGTTAAAATATTTTTTCTGTTTCAAATTTTATACATATTTACTGACTTATGTATGCATAATTTTACTACTTTTAGATAAATTAGTTGGTCAAATAAAAACACCTGTTTTATAATTCGACAACTTTAGGTTCACATTTCATGTTAAGGAAAAGGACATTGACTTTCACTGCAGAAAGGGAAAGTATCATTTAAAAGAAAGTTTAGTATAGATTCCAAATTATCATTGATATCTCCATAATATCAACTTATTGAGATATCCTCATTCATCGACAATGCTAATTATAAGTCTATGGATACAACCATAGACGACTATACTATTAGATACAACTGTCAAACCGGGAGTCAAGAGAGAGGAGTAGGGTGTTCATTTATTCCAACGAAATATTTAATCGTTGATTCAATCGATATAAATACCATTTTGGTCATCGATGTATCCATTCAAACTCGTGTTTTTTCAAAGTGGAGATGATTTATATATCAAGTATTCATTAATTCAATGAAATGTTTTCTTGTTCTCTATCGTTAACAAGAACCGCACTTGTATTTCTCCCAAAGCGTCAAATTGGACGACTTTTACCATGTGCAAAAATAAGCAGAGCTAATCCATCCATTTACCCGTATGCGTCATCTACAAAACGGGAGTCTCTGTTGATGCAGAGACTCTGCTATGGCAATTATCGAAAGATATTCACTAGTACAATTCTATCATCATCGCAAGACCCTTCTACAACACCCGAAACATCCACCATTGGAACATTAACGAATCAACAAGCCCAGGAGTTAGCATTGCGGCTCACTGCAGACGAGAGAAAGTTCCTACTGGATGCTCTCCAAGAATTCGAATCAAAAAAAATCAAAGACGAATACGAAGGTAAGTTCCATTACTCAATAAATTCCGTAATAACAATAAAATATTATAACCTGTTTTCGGTTATATATCATATTGCACATGTTTTTAACGGTCTGTATTATCAAAAAAATGTTCGTCAAATTGAAAATTTAAACCATTCAAATGTTTGATTAAAATTACAACAAGCATCCTTAATACTAATAATTAAGTAAATTTACAGTGCATTATAACGTTTTTTTATAGTGTAGCATATTTTCATCTTACTAAAATGACAAATTGAAGCATAATTTTCAACTTTTACTGTTGGCCAGAATGCCAAGTTTCACTTTCAATAATATAAGCGCTGATACATAAAGATAGTTACAAACAGGGATGGCATGGAGGGTATATTATGATTAACGCTTTATATCCTGTTATTTTAGTTGAAATACCATATACCACAAGTTGTGTCACATTATTCTTTGATTATATTAATTCTGCGTGGGACAGGAAAAAGGCGTTAAGTCTTGAAAATTGAAATATAAGTTGAAAATGCCAAAATAACTATGATGCATATAGGCAAACAGGGGCCAGTCGAATCTGTGCTGCTGAATTAGTAAATGTCATATTGAAACATCACACTTTTCATCAAAGTTCATACAAATGCAAATCTTGTTTTGGCTCTCCTGAAAGGACCAATTGTATACTAAACCCTCTTTTCCTTTCCAACACAGAATTATTATCCTTACTTTTTTTAAATGTGGAAAAAATGTCAAACGAGCATGACAATAATGCTTATAATGATGACCAGATATAATGGAATTGATAGTTTAAAATTTATAACTGAGTTTAACTGTATGCTTGGTAATAAATAACAAAAAAATGTTTACAAAATTTCCTAAAATATTTTAGGGCAACTAGCAGCTCATAGGTGGCGTAGCAAGTTCGGTCGACCAAGTAAAGTTCCCAAGCTCGGTGATGTTGACCCAACCGGATCTTTCTGTCCCGTTCCTGAAGATTGGCTGAAAAGGAAATATGGTAAATACTTTTTTATCATATTACATTCCAATTATTGTTACCATTGTTGACCTAGTTATATGCATTCATTGTACTAGCATTTAGAAAGAAAATTCATAGCTGTAACTGGTCACCGCTTTGATAATTTTATTAAATACCCACCTGTTGATAGTGATCAAATTATCACATTATAATAAACAAAATATTATGACATTTTTTTTTTGTCACCCACCCTGACACATGACTGTTGAATTACTAATAAGATTATAAATCTTTTTGATGGATTTGCCCGTCACTTTGTGGGAATTCATTTTTTAATATAAAATTGATAAATTTTTTATTACACTGGTTTTCTCACACCTAGTTACACAACCAGTGGAATAACAAAGTTATGAATATTAATTTTATAACCAGAGGTATTTTATTGGCTAGTTATAAGGCAATCGCAAAATCTCTTCCTTGGGAATTGAAGATTGCAGGATTAATTGATTGCTAGCTAATTGTAGGTAGAAAGGTTAGACACCCATTCTCCTGAACATTACCTGACTGCTGCAATAGGTTTGTTGGAGATAAATGTCTATCATTATATAAACACATATTATTTAACACTCTTGAACAGAGTGCATTCCGCAGTCTAAAAACATTTGTGTTACAAATTTTTATTAGATGAAAAATTCCTCAAGACTTGGTTGCATGTACTAAGGTGTGTCAAAAGTGAAAAAGATATAGAATGGTTTTTATGGTTGAGATCCACTCGCCATACGATGCTCTGAACTTTTTTAATGTCCTGGTCCAATAGTTCAGCAATTTTTCCCCTTCGTTGTTTTGAAATGATACAAACAGCATTTTGAACTATATAACCGTATTTAAATATAGACTATCTGTTATCTGACCAAGCTGGAATAGCTTACTAACAAAGTGACCGTGGCCAGTTATGAATTGGCTTGTTCATGCTTAATTAGAATATATTACTTTCGTATAATGAGCAGACATTTTGAGTTTGGCCCACTAAGGTTTATTTATAATCAAATATTTAATGTTGCTGTATAATCATTATCTTGCATTACATACTATGAAGCAATGTGATAAAACTTTACTTACAAAAAGATTAGCATTCATGATATCTTTCTATCTTAATCATATCACCAGTTAAAAAAAAGAAAAAAATAAGTGAACACTATAGCTGAAATGGAAATTGAAGGCCACCTTTGAAGTAGATCATTATCGAAGAAAATAACTGATTATATTCTACAATATTTATAGATTTTCTTTTTCTTTCTGGTGTCTTATTGTTCAGCATGAGCAATTGAAATTTACATTTACTTTGAAAATGATTCTGCTCGCTTTATTTTTAGAACTTAACATCAGTGTTGTCAAATGAGGAATGCCTGTATGTTTTTCCTCGGACTTAATGTTTTTGCGTATGCTGTTTTATGCGAAATGAAGACATCTGTATTTTTAAAGTAACCCATTTCAACAAAGGTTAATTTGCGAAAAAATACAGCAGTTTATAAATAGTCTCATTTTATCGGTGCACATTAATAGATACTGATATCAATAATTTCAAAGGCATCCTAAGAAACTCTTTGAGAAAACAAAATTTGACCAATGCACTCTAGTTTAACTAGTGCCTCGCCAATCATGGAATTATGAAAAACAAAATAACAAGATATATTTTTATTCACCTTACAGCAGCTACAGTTCCACCTCCGTCTACTAATGATTTATTTCATCGTAAGTATACTATTTATATTATGACTCATTTTAACTGTTTTACTAAAAACAATCTGATACTGGTGACACAAAAATAAACAATTCACGATTAAAACATTAAATTACTATTTCTAGAAGACCCGACGTTTGAAAATCATTGCCGGTTTCTCTTTCAAGGGTTGAAATTTAACAACGAGAACACTATGAATGATTGAGAATAAAGGATCGTAATATGTAAAAAATATGTTGCTCCAGAAAATAGGTATATCTTGTTCAAATATTCTCAGATCAAACGGTAGATTTCTCAGAAAGTGGTGAAAGCCAAGAAGTATTTAAACGCCCGACATCCCTGATTGCATATTGGTTTTCGTTGGCTTTCTCGACCAGCCGAAGGATAAAATTTTTGTTTGTGAGGGAACACCAAATTCTATACTACGTACAAGACATGCGTTAGTAGCTTGATTTTATTATTAGAAACTTTGCAATCATTGAATTAAAAATATTGTCTGCAGGTGTGGAATAGTAGTCGTCACCTCATACTGTTACTAATTTAAAAACTTCATGCCCATTGGTTAATTTGAATTCATTGTAGGGAGAAGTTTTTGAAAATGATTATCAAACTGTCGTGTCGATCAATTTACAATACACAGTTTTTCCAATGGCCGATAGAAGACTACTATGGGGCAATTGAAGATAACAAACATTTCATACTCGTTTTTAAACTTGAATTATTGAGATTCCATCAAGCACCCTCAGTCGATGTCTTAAATGTATTCCTTACTAGACTGGATCCTTTTAATCGATTTGTGAAACTGTTTCATCTCTCAAAGCCATTCTCATCAAGTTACATGATGTGTAAAAGTTAAACACCTGAGTGTTATTATAAACTTATATATTCAAAATTTATACATTTCATAACAATGTTGAGTGCATATTATAACAACACTTTTAGTTTCGTAGTTGAAAAACTGTAAAATGGTCTCTAAAACTAATAAATTTAAGAAATATATAGATTTTAAATTTTACTAAATACTTTATTAATCATTCCTTCTTACTTTTTATTTAGAAAAAGCTCATTTTTTCATTTTTATTTTGCCGGATGGATAACAACTGAAGACATTGGGTCATTTTCAAGGCTTTAATTTTTTTACTAGTATATAAAAACAATATTTTTTTCAGTATTTTAGTAGCTGAATAATGGACAAATATTATCTCAGAACACACTTTCTTAAGTGGTTCTTCCGCCAACCTCCTCAATTGACATAATTTAGTAATATGATTTGAAAGGCATTACCAAGTATAATATCTCTTTTATAAAAGCAATCTACCGGAAATTATTGCAGCAATCATTTTATACTCTTAAATAATGAATAAAGCCATGAAAACTTAATTGTTTTACATAGTTTATCATACCTGAAGAGAAAATGTGATATTTTTTATAATCTTTTTTCCATAATGTCACCTACTTCATAAGTCACCGCACGCCACTGATATGTATTTTTATGTGTTTTTTTCCATATTTTATTTTTGCTTATGCTTTCTTTTTTAATATCTTACTATTATTTCACAGCTATTATATGTATAAACTTGTGAAATTAAAAAAAAAAAAAATCGATACTCCCAAATAATATATTAAAGCAGTAACTCACCTCTGATCATTTTGCAGGAAACTGTAATACAAGTTTGAAAAATTATTGATTTAAATTGAAAGATTGAATACACCCCAATAGAAGACAATTATTAGCGAATAACATTTTATTTTGCTGCAAAGTAACCATATGCGAGTCACAGCTTTGTTCTTTGGGGGGTGTCTATACAATAAAATGTTGCAAACCACTCATATTAAAAATAAAAAGTTTTAGTGTATAATCAGCGTAATGTTCAAAGCATTTTATAATACCTAATTCTAAAACAAAAATTAATTCAATTAGGGTTCTCAACTAACCTAAGAAAGTTTCAATAAATGTTAATAATGATATTGATTTCACAAATTAATATTTTTCATCATAGTGTCCGTTGCGAACTCGATCCCATTTATTGGATTCGGCTTTCTGGACAACTTCATCATGATAATGGCGGTAAATCACATATTTTTTAATGTTTCTTAATTAAATATTTGTGCACATTAAAGCATGGTTCCTACGTCAAGTAGGAATAAATGAGAAAAATAATACTATAGATGAAATCACAGTTAATGTTTCATTGTCGAGAATATCGACCTTTGTAATCTAGTGGTAAGAGCTTTACCCTAGTGATCAGATGGTTCTGGATTCAAGTTCCAGAGAGTTCAATACTAAATTTTAAAAAATACTCTGTTGAATTGCATTTCATTAAATTTTACACAGTTAGTCTTAAAGTTCTAAATCAATGTGGTGCATATGTTTAAAATCATTCATTAATGATAAATATGTATATAAATTTCAGGGTGATTACATCGACCACATGCTCGGAGCGTACATATGTATCTCAACCATGGCAGCAGCAGCGCTCGGAAATACATTCAGTGATGTGATTGGTATCGGTTCAGCTTATTATGTTGAACGGTTTGCTGAAAGGATAGGATTTCAACCTCCAAAGCTTACTCCTATTCAACTCGATATGCCGGTGAGCCGAAGGGCTTCAAATATGGTAATTAATAATTTTTTGTTTTAAATTAATGAGAAAATTATTTTTCAAACGGCATTTTATTCTCACGTACATAATATCTAAGATATTTTCATTTTCCCATATTTTATAATAGATATATTTTACGGATTGATTTGATATCATACTATCATTATTGTTTTATAATGAGACTTTATCTGTTCCAAGTGATTAGTTTATAACATGAATTAAAATGGATCCTTCATACGTTTAAACCATTTAAGCACCACCGTCCTCCATCCTTTATATTTGTATGAAAATGCCATTTTAAAGACATGAATATCAATGTTTACATTGCTTTTTATTAGTTTTTGATTTGAAAAAAAAGAGAAAGATTTGAAAAACAGTCCAAGATTTCAGAAGCATTTGTAGGACTGCCACACAAAAATAAAAGAAAATCCTAGTAGAAAAACCATATACACCGTATGATTTTTCAAAAAAGTTTCAGTTTATTCACACCGCCTAATATCTTTCTATTTTCCACTCTGATTGACCATACAAATCGATCAACATTTGCGATAATATTGGGACAGCCCTAGTGATCTTTTCTCTTGATTGTTAATAAAATGAGAACGGCTGAACATTTCGAAATTTCAAAAATTCATTATTAGATGTATCTGCACTAAATTTAATAAAAACATACCATATTCATGCATAAATATCCTCGCAAAATGATTTGTATATCTGCACGGTTGTGGCATCTGACAGGTTAAAACTAATTAATTTAAATGTCAAGCCCAAACTCTAACCATTTGCAAACCTCATGTTGGCTTGCAATAAACTGAAACGTCATAATTGAGCTTTTCATTAATTATAACAAATTTTCATAGTAATTTAATAAAAAAAAATATTACAAAACTAGAAGCTTGATATGAAAAATGTAATATCTACCGAGTATTTTTATGGTACTGGAATATGTTTCTATACTAAAAATAGTCCAGTGCGTAGAAAGACCTTCACTTTTGACTCTAAACGTTTATTCTTCTTTCTATTGGTCAACCCATATCATCATATTTTCAGGGCCGAGTTCTTGGAATCACAATTGGCTGTATACTTGGAATGATTCCATTGCTGTTCTTGAAGGATGTAAAACCAAATGAAGCCGTTGTCAAGAAATGATATTACTAGCTCTTAATATTATGTAACTGTAATGATATTTATGTTTCACGTATTTCACAAACTTTATCTTGTAGACATTACTTTACATGTGGCGTCTGAAAGAAAAGAGTCCATATTCTGTCAGAATCTAGCAAAAATTATATACATGTACCATGAGATATTTCACAATGATATACGATGGTAATGATATATCCCAACAAAAGGACAGTAAAAAAAAAAATGTTTAAACTATTCTCCATGTCACTGAAATCACACACAGAAACCGATAAATTCAATGGCGATATGTCCATTTTTATTTTGCTTATATTTATTGCAATGAGAGATTGACTTTCTAATAAAAACAAGCATATTGTTTTCAATTGTCAATTCGATACGATGGAAAAAATAAACTTTCAATATACCAATTACTTAAGCGTGAAACACAAAAATGTTATTTACTACTTACTAACATTGCAAAGTGGACATCGGTTTTTGCTTTTAGACGCCTCACATGTTTCTATTCTAACTAGTACTTAACTTTTCACATTTAAGAGTTCCATATTTTTTTTTATAGAAATGCACATGGATGCTAATCCAGTACGCTGGATTAAATATGTATTGGCAAATATTTTTTGCTCTAATATTAACCGTTACCAATTTATATTTTACTAAATTAACGAATTTAAATTTAAAATACAAATTAATGCTTCGTTTCATGATTTTTTTATGTATCAATAAAACATTGATAATTTTACCTGACTATTTATGCAGTTTTTATTAACACATACTGAAGTTTCATATTCAAGGTGTAAACATACTATCAAAATGTATATTGGTTGAATTAAAAATAATAAATCGTCTAACCCAGATCAACTAGGTATACATCTAAAATTAGTATGCCTATGAAAGTCTCATACATATAAGACATAGATATAGATTTTGATGCAGTGGAGCAATTATTTACTACTATGCGTGAATAACACCACTAAATTAATCATTATAATATTGAACTTATCTTTAGATTTTTTAAACTAAGTACGGTAAGTAGCATACCAATATAAATTTGAAATTTAATTCGTGGGAAACAATCCATGGTGATGTTACTGATGGTGATAACATCCATCGATTTGAGTGCTGAGTCTGCTTAATTAACAGTTTAATGGCCGCGGACTCATATATGAGTTCTACGTCATACATTTCATTCTATTGAAAAAGTACTGGGTTATAATCGAGTTTGATTTCAAATGTCAACAAGAGATGGTGGTACACACATCAACGCATTATTTAGCAAAAAAATAAACTATTATTTTTGCTAAACAGTTTTGTAAAACTATCCCCAGATGGACGTTTACTTTTTTCTCACTCTCGTAGTATTGGTTATTATTTACACATTGCGTAGTGATTTATTGAAATGGCCATATGGCACTTTTTATGGTGCTTTTGTCATTATGATAGCCGTGTCCTGTAACATCCGCAACAGGGATATGAGAAGCAGATATTTTTTAGTAGATTTAAGTTTTTTTCACTACACCACATAAGTATGAAACCCACAGATATAGAACCACTGCTCAAACGGCATGGATTTATGCGGCGAAGTATCTGGAAGCCATCAAATCAAATTTGGTTAAGATATTTTAATTGGTTTACAAATTATAGTGAATTTAGTGAAATGACAGTTTTTTGCGAATTTCTTTGCAAAATCACCCGGCCGCCAGGTGAAATTCAATAAAAAAAACATGCAGCCATTAAGCTGTTAAGACTGAGGCAATGAGAATTTAATGTTGAATTCAGTATTAAATCGAAGATATCTCATTCCATGTCAACTGAGAATGGACATGTGATTTTATTTTCATAATTTTATTATCTAACACTATAACAAATGCGTTTCAAGGTTCCGCAATAAATAAAATTCACTTAATTTGAAAACGTATTTATTAAATCATTATGTCAACTGTATAAGGTATTTAGTTTAATCAGTATATTATCAAAAATATAAATAAAACTGTTTTTCTTTTCTTTTTTAAACTGAAAAATCAAACAAACTAGATTTGTTTATAAGGGTCTAGCATTATGTCAATCGGAAACGATATATTATGTACATTGAACATTCGATAAACTGTCTTTTTAAATACATTTCAAATTATCGTCAGTAGATCATTAGGAAAATTGAAATCACAGATTTGTGCTCATGTTTTGTCCGGCATTCTTATCAGATATAAATATGTTAGTTTTGCTTACATAAAAATTGTATTATTCACTTTTAGAAATGTATACATTAGTAGTTTTACAAACATCACTTCTATGTAGAACCAAAATTATCAGTTTACGTTTTGATAAAATGTTAATCACCCACCATATTGCCCGTCAGTCACAATCCGCTTAATTGTTATCTGTTAATATTATGATCGTATGGATATATAATTTCCTTGAAAATTCCAGTTCGAATTCCATTCTCTTTTGGATACGTAAAGAGTATCATCTAACATATTTGCACTATTAACATCATCACATTCTTGAGAGTGAACACTGTTACTTGACGAATTCGTCTGCATTATCATTGAAATCAGAAGTTCTTGTATCAATTCGGCATACAACCAGGGGCGCCAATTGTGGAAATCGATTTGGTTTCCGCGGTAAAAAGTATCATTGGCTGCAGAATTATATTGTCTAGATTCAAGGTGGTCAGTGTCGATGAATTGATTCTGATTTGTAAATACTTCTAAATTTTCAATAGTATTTAAGTTTTGTCCGTTTAATAAATCGTTTGATGTCTCGGATGATTCCAGGTAACTGAGGGTTTCATTTTCTGTACAGTTATCTTGCAGGTGGTTTTGTAACGGTGGTCCAATAATATTCAAAGTCTGTCTCGGAGTCGATAGCGGTAGAAAACTGTGAGATACTATCAGAGTTGATGCGATTAGTGTCGATATGCTAGCTATGTAACTTATTGATAATGCAACGTAAACGGTAACTAAGCACTTCATTATGGCGATGCTTTCAATTGAGTTAGCTATGTTCGCCATATCTCCGTAAGTAAACCATCCGCGAACTCTCGCTTGTCTCAATGCCACCTGCTGCTCTAGCCATTCTAATGCTGTTTCGAAGAGACAGTCACTCACAAACACTCGCCAGTTCTGTAACATAAATTAAAAAACATGATTTGTCAAGGATTTGTGAATACACATTTTGCGAGCGGTCAATAAATGTTTAATGAAGTAAAACATGATATGATATAATCAAATAAAACAGCTTACAATTGCATGCAGGAAGTTTCGTTCCATTTGAATAAGTGTTTGAGAAGTGATTCCTGCAGACGCAGCCCATTCGCCAGAGAACACTTCGTCTTCTTCTCCGTCATCTTGTAGAAATTTGTTTGAGACCATCTATAAAAAATTATAATAAAATTTGAAGGAAAAATTAAATAAACCCAACGACATTGCTAAATTCGCACAAATTTATTTTCAGTCAATTGATCTGTTTAAAACGCTCACTATGGCTAAAAATAGATCAATTTCAACAGTAAAAATGGAGAATTATGTGATATATATTAGTTACCCCAACAAATACACCAAGAACTAAACTCATCACATTCTCACTAACATAAATCGAAGAATATGAAGTTGAAAAATATTTAATCTACGACTTTGCAAGCAAAATGGCTGCGGCCATTCTTCATATACACCGCCAACACACATAAGCAGGCGTGTAGCCGCATAAGCATGTATACTACATAGGGCTGACGATTAACCGTTCAAGACTGAATATCAAGAGCTCTTTTCAAAAATATATTTCCTCATGTTCTACTTGATATTTTCATAACCTATTGCCTATTTTCTCTACCTAATGTTTTAAACTATTTTTTAAAGCATATCTAGAAGTGTTAGTTTCTAGTTTGACGCCGGAAATAGATAAAGTCTTGGACATGGAAACATGTCCAGCGCATTCACCGAGTTAATGTCCACTTTTATTTTTTTGAATATCAGCTACACAAAAAACATTTTATGTAGCAGTTTTAAACCAATCATCAAATAAATCATGGAAAAAATGATACATGATTGTTGCTAACAGCAAAAATGTTGGATTGGTTTGGCACAAATTAAAGCGGTAATGTTAGTCATTAAGGTGTTATAAATAATTCAAATGATATTAAAATACATTATAATTAAAGCTACAAATATTATGCTTCAAGGATAATAACCAACACTGAAAGATTATATTATTCTTACTTTTAATGATAAGAAATTGATTATTATATTTGATATATAAAATGAAAAATAAATTGGAGGGTCTTTTTTCTCCAACCATGTCTGCTCCTAATGTGGAGTAAATAGGTATCTCATCACGAGTTTTTCTACGAGAACTGCTTGTTACTCAGTTGCTCAACCTGCCTTTTTCGAATAGAGTAGGGATAGGACAGGACCAGTATATAGCCAATCGCTCTCGCTACAACCCGTTTTTAGGATTGGATGGGTGGGAGGGTATTTTTAAACATCACCTACATTCATGCATACGGACAGAAATCAATTAATGAAAATGTTCATAATGGGATTTGTACCTCTGAGATACGTAACCAAAGCCAACAACATTGACCACTGCACCACGGACCCGACAATTAAAGGTTATTCGATGGAAAAAAAATTAAGGAAACATTCCTTTAAGAATTATTCAGAAATATTCCAACACTAACATTTAAGATTTATTAAGTCATTTCAGATAATGTTGGTAACTTTAAGAATTTTTAATAAATTTAACTATACTAATTAAATTTGGATTATTGTCCCCGATTATTATAAACCCGGGTCGTTAGTGACAAAATACATGGAAGTGTACAAAATCTCAATAATCCAAATTTGATATTGAAACTCCATCAAGCACCCTCAGTCGATGTCTTAAATTATATACTAATTAAACCGTAATATAAGAAAGTGAAAATTATGTGCAATTTTAACTAGGAAAATTAGAAATAATTTATTTACCAAAGAAACCAAAAACAATTCAGATGGGGCCATTTTCGATACGTATTCAGGATTACAATTCTTCAAGCGTTCTAAATATAAAATAGCTAATACAAGTGAGCATGGTGATACGCAAGCTTGTCGTGTCAATTCAGCAGCATCGTCCACATGTAGGCGTTTTAAGGTTTTCCCTTTTTGGGATTCAGAAAATATCTCAGCAGAAATCTCTGAAATAAACATCAAATTATTGTTATATAATTCTTCACACTAACAAATACGAGTTTATAGTGATATTAAAAACGCAGTGGTTTTCCTTTTTTACCTGCTTCTTCTAGCTTCTCTATTCTAGTGACATTAATGACCATGACAAAATATCCATTCATTTAAGCTCGCTCACTAGTCACATTCAAAAAAAATTAAGCTGTTGAAAAGAAAACAGGCAACAAAGGTTCTAGTCTGAATCTGGTTCAAAACAGCACTGGTTGTCAAATTGTGTAAAAAATATTCATGGGAATCGTCGTAAATTTTATTGATTTTGAATTATTTTCAGAATTTTACCTCTATTTCTGTCCAATACCTTCAGTAGATTGATACTTCTCCAGTGTATGGTCTAATCATGTTTTTGGCAGTTAATTCATCAGCTGCTTGTGAGAATGAGACTAGCGAAATTTCTATTTGATATTTAAAGACTGTCATTCCTTGAATTGTATGAAATCTAGTATAACCGACTGTGGACGCATGATGATTGAAAAGTTTGTATGGTGACTATTGAAAATAACCTCAGGAAAAGTATGACTCGATAAGGTTCAATATTTCAAGCAAGGCATGCTTCTGGTTGGACAACATAAATGAATGATTTGTAGTATTCATATTCGCATACTAGTTTTCACGACCATTGACAAATTGCTGTTTCGTTAATTTGGCTTGCTTTTTGTGGTTTATTATAGATAAGTCTGAATGTCTCTTTAGCATTAGTTTTGACAAAATTAGACACAATTAAAAGAATGGATGGAGCTATGTGACCATATTACACACCAAACTTTTATAATACAATATCAAAGGAATTATCAATCGCCAAAAGTTTAATATCAAACCGAATCTATCTAAAGCTAGGCTTTCTTAGTGACTTGTTTCTTGTAATGTCTTTTTTCCACAGAATGTCGTCACAACTTCCTACTGCTGCATAAACTTCTGTCTACAAATCATGAATACATACCGCGAATAATGATAATATTTCACATAAATTGATCATAATACATCGCTTGACTACTAAAGGACGGTGTGTATTTGAAATTACTCACCAGTTACAGGAAGACTTAGACAAGGTATAGAAGGTAATTTTCCATAGTACAAGGATTTAGTTATTCTGTATAAGAACTCGTTGTGGTTCCCAATAACCTAAAATTATAAAAAAGATTCTCTTTGTTACTATTATGCGTATATGTTATGAAATTTAATACGTCAGTGATGGAGAAAGTACCCACCTTAAGTTTGCTTTTCGTAGGGTCTCTCCTACGTTTCGATATATTCGACATTATGAAATATATCCGGAACAGGGGTGTAATCACCTTTCCTCTTCGAGAGTTCTATTTGCCGGAAAGATTAACGAGGCACTTCACCTCAGAATAACTTTAGAAGAACCAAATTGGAATTACGAATAGAGGACTAAAGTTATAGTTCTCTATGTAGAGGACATACACTTAGTAGCCAAAGACAAATTAATAGCCATAGACAAAGTTTACTATGATCATAGACTTCAGACATAAAATGTCCCATAGAGAATATAATAGTTCAAAACTCTAAAATAGTTCTAATTAGTACCTACTATAGAATTATCTGACAGCATATCAATATTATATTTCATTTGTCTATGGTTATTAGCCTAGTCTATGCTTGCGTAAAAACCACACAAAAACAATATTATGAATCATGATCATACCAAAGCCCAGGGTCCTGCCACTGGGGTGGGGTGAGGTGGAACTATGTTATTATAGAAACGGAAATGACGTCATGGAAATCAAACAGATATAGAAAATTAATAACTTGAAATTATTTCGGATACGGAAGCATAAATTTAGGCAGTCAATAAATCCAGCAAAAAGGATGCAATTATTTTTTATTTTGCCTAAAATACTGTTCAACAATTCTAAATATTTTTTTGGTTGAAAAATTTCCGATTTGAAGCATGAGTATGACTCTTCTTTTAATTGTAAAATGTTTATGGTTGAAACAGTAAAATGTCTTAAAATGTCCTTTTGAACCCAGGACTACTTGTGAGACCGAAATTATAACGAGATACCGTGATAAATTACTATGTGAATTTTTTACATGTTATTTTTAGATGTTTTATAAATTATCTATAATAAAGAAATACTTATTTACTTACTGAGTTGGCACTGAAGACCGTCCAGACGTAGACCTGGACTTCACAATCGCTCTCCACACATCCTGATCCCCCTGCCTTTTCTTTCAGAGAGACACATTGACCAATATGACTATGTATTCCTCATTGTCTGGTCTCTTCTTGCAACAGTGGCTCGATCAAACTAAATAACTTCTTGAAGTATTAAGAAGGTATTAGATTTTTTCCCACTTAGCGATAATCGCCAATTGTTCATTGTCGCCTAATTCTTGAACTGTCGTTTTTTTTTAATTGTATTCTCATAGTGTTTGTTTACACTGTTGTGTTTTTTTCAGGTGAAGTAGTAAATTTTTCAAGCCTATCTAGCAAAGAGTTGGCACTTGTTTTTCGGATATGTTTTTAATTGCTTTAAGCTATGACTACTTTAGAGTTTATTGTAAGTTATCGAGATTTAATGTCTGACAGAAACCCCAGAAAAAAATTTCATTTATTTAGTAACGAATCATACTGAAAGTTTTGCTGGTGCAGCCGATATAACAATGGTAAGGAATTGAATTTGTTTTTTATATTAGTGAAAAATGAAAGCTATAGTTGTTCCATAACTTACTGAATTAATGTACCTATGTGGATAAAGTTTGTCACAAATAAGGTAATATCTGTGTGCGAAAGGAAAAGTGCGCTAAGTCTAAAATTGGTTCTTTTTAGAAGAGCCAACACAAGATTTGCATTTGAATGAAATTTTATGAAAAATGTGATGGTTAAACATGAATTTTACCAATTCAGCAGCATTAAATTCGACTCTTCCTTTTTGTATTATACGTATGTATGAATTTTAGTTATTTTAAAAAATAGAACTCGTTTTTCGATTAACTCGACAGATATTTATATTGCATTATATAATGCAGAATGGATGATTTATAAGAAAATATATATTTTTTTTTCCATGTCCGCTCCCAATGTGGAGCATATGGTCTCCTAATGGAGGTATCTTAACAGACTTTTTCTACGAGAACTGCTTGTTACTCAGTTGCTCAACCTCTCTTTTTTTTCCAAAGAGAGTAGGGATAGAAGGATAGGGCTATGAGAGAACCAGTGGTTAGCTAATCGCTCTCGCTACGCCCCGTGAGGATGAGATGGGTGGGAGGGAGGGAGGACTCAGACTACGAACAGAAATCCATAAATCGATTGAAAGATCAATCTATGAAAACCGTCCGCATCGGGAATCGAAGCCGAGACATCCGTAACCGTAGCCAGCGACGCTACCAACTGCGCCACGGACGCCGACAAGAAAATATACGCCGATAAGAAAATATACATATATTATATTCATTGAACATAGAAACGATACACATAATTCAAAAAATCACTGAACTTTTTGCTTGTATTACTTCCATACGTTGATATTCAAATTAAATGTATACATAATTTGAATTACTCTAATAATATATGCATGTGCTCTTGTCACAACCCTGTATATCGAATTTATCCATTGTCACACTATTTTGCAGCGTGTATGATAAAAGAAGGTTCTCAAACGTTATAGAAAAATACAAATATGCATTTTTGCAATAAAATATATTTTTATGAATCCTTTCAATTGTACAAATAATCTTCATCCTCATTATCGATTATGTCGAGTTTGGTTACATAAAATCTTCTTAAAATAATCACCGTATGGCATTGGGCAATGGGTAGTAGGGTTTTTCAAACATGGAATGTAAATTAATATATTCATATCTTTATTTTTCTTTTTTTCAGGACAATGACCCTACAAATACCGTTCAAGATAGCTTGGATGATTGGAGAATTGTAAATTTTAAATATTTTTTTAACAGAGTAACTGAAATATGTACGCATTTTAAAAAGATTTTCTACTCAATGGCAATCCTAAATGTCATATCGGTGTTTGGAAGAGGTTTTGTGTCCGATTTTGCACTAAAATGTTATTACATTGTGCGGATTATCATTTACCCTTAGTACTGATGATCCCAAATCTAAGCAATGGAACCATGAAATTGTCACAGGTATAATGAGCATTGGATGTTGTCGTCCTGTTTTGGAGGAGTTTATGTCTGCTATGAATATACCCAGCATTTCTTCTAAAACGTGTGAAAAAGTCCATGAAGTGATGCACGGAGACAATGCGCTATAGACACAATAGATGAGACAGATTACGCAAAACAGTGTGATGGCAATGGAACATTTCTGGTAACCGTTGTCGCTGATGGGTGCTGGTCAAAGAGATTGTACAAAATAATTATGTTGTCTGGTGTGACCGCAAGATATTATATTTAGGTATTAGGAATAAGTATTGTTCGATTTGTGACAATTCCTGAAAGCGGACCGCACTATATGCTCACAACTAATTTCAGACGAAGATGCCGGCATCTATGAAATTTTTTTTGAATCACAACCGTATGGAAACATAAGTATAGAGAAAATTTAGTGCCGAAATACCTCAGAAATTTTTGTTCAAAATTAAGATTTTTGACTGTTGACACCAGGTATCCTTAATTTTTGTGGAAACAAATTGGCAGAAACATTTTGCGTCTGCGAATAGCAGTCACTTTGGCAATAGGATAGAGGAAAAATCAAGATACTACAAATAATATAAAAATAAAAGATTTGTATGAAGACATTTCTTAACTGTTACAGACGTGTGTTTGGAGATCACAGTGGAATTCACGAAATGATTTTGTAAAAAGACTCTGATATTTCTGTAGTAGAGAACATGACTAATTTCCTTTTTTTTCAAAAATTGAAAACGTATGATTTTGAGCTTTAAGTGAAAATAGAGATTATTTTGAAGGATTATATATTTTGGGGAAGCCGAAATAGCTATCAACTAACTGATAAAGCTTTTTAGAACTGAATACTTTGAAATTCTATCCTATTATAATGCAAAATTATACCACTATTCTATCGTTTCCTTTTGTCATTATTGAATATTTCCTTTATATTTAGATTGATAAAGAACTGTTCTACCCTAAAACACTTCATTTCGCGTGCTTTTTGGTGAAAAATTGCATTTTTAGGCCACGTCAGATAACATGAACATTTACCTAAAAGTCTATAATATTATATTGTATTCAAACCACTTCTTTATTGTTTTGTTGCAACAATTCTTGTAATTGATAAAGCTTTTACATTTCAATTATAAATAATAGTTTTATTGTATGTCTTCTTTGATCACTTTTTTCAATACATAATATTTAACACTGTTAACTGTTTCGTTAATGGTCTGCTAGATTAAAATTATGAATTTTGTGTTCCTTGAAGCAACGAGAATGACATGGCTGGACTCTGAATATAGTGTATTATCTATGACTCTGGACAGTATAGTTCTCTATGCTCTGGACTATTGTTTGTAATTTTAATTTGCGGATGCAATGTTGGCACACGTAAAAATGCCACGCTTTTAAAATGTCAGAATCCTAAAAATGATATACATATATCAATAATAATTATAAATGTTTTTTGCCATGAGAGTTTACTCCTCGCATCACTCCTGCACTATTTACGCTCCATTTATTAGTTGAGTTCGCATATGGTGAAAATGAGTGAAACCGGTCCTCACCATTGTTATGAAAAATGTATTTTATTTTTATAAAATATAATGCCTTTCCAACAATAATCGAAAATGTGATGTACAAATAGTCATAAAATATATCAAATTTTAAATCGTTTATATGGATCTTTTGACAATTTTAAAGTGTTAAAACTGATTATTTTTCTATTTTGTAACTTATCAAGAAAATTTCAACAATTAAATTGTACATTTCATCAATACCTTCGATATAATTTTGTCCTTCGAAAAATGTATCACTGAAATACCGTGATTCAGTATTTATGGTAACATCTAAAATATAAGTTGAAAAATTATTGTATACTAACAAATTAAGCATTTTCATAATACTGTATGTATTATCATCTTGCAAAATGTGGTAACAATAATTTGTCTTCCTGTTTTTGTTTGGCTAATTTAACTAGTGTTTTTCCTCGCCTCTGTAATGATGTAAATGGAAGCTTTTATTATTTTATATGTATTTATTGTTATTTGAACGAATTATAATGATACGTTTATAAAATAATAAGACGGCAAACACTATAACAGTATTTAAAATGCAATGTTGAAAATAACGGAAAAATGGATATCTACTGTAGTTGATTTCAAAATCATAATAAAGAACATATCTATATCTATAAAATGCCTGTAGAGTCCAGTGGAGTTAACAATGTTTCTTGAAACGTTTTTTTCAATATATTTAAATAATTTTGAGTTGTCTAATTTATACGGGACATGTGTATAGCATGATAAAATAAGATGGTATTATTAAGTCATTTTCAGCCAAAAATAGAGTTAGCAATTTTTCTCTTTAAGCTATCGATATTATAAAATAATTGATTATATGGTTCTGGTCCATTTTAACGGCGTCAATTATATACTGTACACAAACATGGTTCGGACTTACCATCGATGATTATGAAAATTTTCAAGCAAAATGATTGGCCTCTTTATGGCATTGAAACTAAAATAAATATTTATTTCATTAATTACAAACAAATCAAATAATACTCATATTATAGCACATGATAAAAAGCTATTTTATGAAGCAAGGAAGTTTGTTAAATAAACATATAAAACCTGACAAAATTCACATATTTGACAAAAAAATATGTTTTAAGGTCTTGATTTGTTGAGATAAGATGGTGCTACAAAATTAATGAACTTTCAGACTATATTGCTAATGATGAGGGTCGGCCTTGGATTTCGGAATTACAATTTTTAGCATAATTTAACTGCTTGTAGATATAATGTTTTACATTATACAACAATAATAAGTTATTTGTGCAGCATATTATTCAATAACTCGGTGTTTACTTTGTAATGTAAATATATGGAACCAATCAATATTGACGTAAAGCGTTAAACATTTGATTTTAGTACAATATTATATTAAAATTAGGTTAAATACTTTATTAAAGTGGGTTGGAATGAGGAAATTAGTCCATCTAAATAATTGTGCTACAATATAATTGATCTTTTAAGTTTTAGCAGGTTTTTTCCAATTATATTGAACACCAAAACATCTTTTTTAGTTCAGTCATAAAATTTGTACTAATAATGAGTCCGTATTTTTCCAGAGTTATGAGTCATCAGCCACTGACTTGGTGAATTTTATTATAAAGTTCACATTTGCCAGATAGATCAGCCGCTACATTAATGCCTCTAATAATTTAATGTGTGTGACCTGGATTTTAGCAGGTATATGCAGTTATTGAGTCTAGGTAGTAGTTTTAGTAATAAACTATCGGTACAATTTTGGGGATCCCTTGACACTAACTTGCTAACACTCAAACAGTGGAGAAGATGTGGAGATATGCCAAGTGGGGTAACAAAAAAAGAGAGGGCACCTACAGGTTTTTTCGACTCATACTCAGTCAAGTTTATGCGGAGAACAAAGCTGGACGACCAACATTTACTCAACGGAATTCTTGCTCACAAAACCACATTCTATTCACTTGCATTATAAGGCTAATAGTTTTATTGTACTTCAGTACTGAATTGAATGAATTTTACATATTAGAAACAGCTCACGTGTATATAACGCAATTATTGCAGTCATAGCCCTATTTCATCTCTTGGTTTTACTATGCATATAATAAAATGATATTAACAATATGAATTTCTGTGTTTGATTTATTAAAAACAGAGGATCGGTGGGACAATTTACAATAATATTGTGAAAGACGTTTGACAGCTACAATTTAAAATTTAAAAAGCTTTAAAAAGATTTAAAAAGCACTTATGCTTTCTAATGTATCTGAACCATGTTTATTTGAAGCGACTTTATTTTAAAAAATGAAAATTACGCTGTTAAAATGGATCAGACCAATTTTATAATTACGGTAATAAATATTTAAATATAAGAAGACATCTTTGATTGGAATTCGTCTTATAATTCCAAAATCTCGTAATTTTCAGAAGTATCCCTTTATACATACTACATCGACAGTAGAGTATGCATTCAACAACCATAAATAATTTATTTTTATCGATCTTGTTTGTCTTCTGTCAGAGTATCAGATATTTTCAATATCTCGCAGTAAAACTACATATTCAATGTTACAGAAAAATGTCAGAGTGGTATGTTAGGACGACAGGAGACAAGCAATTATTTCATTAACATTAATGCAATTTGCTTTAATTTATAAACGTATCTCTCAAAATAGGTACTTTTTAATTTATAACAAAAATGCTTAACAGATGAAAATAGACAAAAAATGAATATTAATCGACATAGCAGGTAAGGAATTATACTCATCTCATACCAAAAACACAGTCGTTACCAATTTTATATGTATTACCACAGATTTGCTATTCGTTGACCGTAGGCGTTTGCATTACATGCAAAAATACGATTTCATAAACGTCGATGGTGGAAAATTTGTTTCACAGTTACGTATACAGTGGGACCCCATTCTATCGTTCTCGCATTCATCGTTTTCCCGCATTTATCGCTAATTTTTTTTATAGTCTTGGCGAAATAACCATAAGAACAATATTAAATAATCCCGCATTCATCGATCTCTGATCTATCGGTTTCCTCGATTTATCGGTTTAATGTTATGGTCCCGTAACAAATATTACCCCGACTAATCATTTTTGTTGATCATTTCTCATCCTGCTCAGAAATACGTGCAACCTTATTCGACCACTATCGTAAAAAAGACCGAGACTGCAAGTCTTCAGAGCATTATCTTGTTGTCATGTCAGCTGGTGATGTTTCCGCTGATGACTCACCTATGTACAGACTGTTCAGTCGTCTTGCCGTGTTGGTCAGTGTCAATTTTCGCCTTGTATGTTACTTCATGAATTATTCTGACTTGCAACTAAAATGCCTCCTATGCAGAAAGTGAAGACTAGCTGAGAGACCAAAAATAATTTTGTACTTTGGTGCATTTATGGTTTTTAAGGGTCCCTTTAAAAATGAAGAATCGGGGTTCCTCTTAACTGGTATTTTTATATAATGACTGTCTGATAGTGCCGAACAACTTCAATGATATGCAACTCCAATTTATACTAATCTTCTAATGAAAATTTTAATGTGAATGGTATGATCCTCGAGTCAGGGTCAAGAGATAATTGAGTGTAGCAATGTAGAAAGCAGCTTTTCACATTTTGGGGGAAAATGAGCTATCTTGCTTAACATTCTTTCTATTTTATATACCAGGGGTGGCCAAACTTTTGACCACTACGATCGACTATTTCATAAATTATAGGCGGCGGTCTACCAACATCGTATGTGTTAGGTGATCATAAGAAAAATAGTAATTTAAAGCTAAAAATAAGTTTAAATTTAAAATAAACATATATAATAATAGTACATATTCAATATCAAGTTATTCTAATAAGAAAAAATTATGTTTATCAGTTTATAAATAAAACAATATGTTATTTTATTTTTTTATTATTAATCCGAACAATGTTATTGTAAATACATTTTAACTATTATTTTTATTTCGTATCAGAGGACGCGCTGGAGACATGACATTGCATATTTTCGGCAAGCTTTTCATATTGTGGTTCATATGTACTTATAGCTATTCGTAAACATGCAGTCAAATGGTCATCTGTCAAACGGGAGCGATGTTCTGTTTTGATTGCATTCATGGTAGAAAATGTTGTTTCGCAGAGGTAGGTAGAACCAAAAAGGTAGTTAAAAATGCTGCACATCTCCATAAACATGGATATTTTTCTTCACCAAGTAAATTCCAATAACTATTTTGAGGTGACGCCCTTGATTTCAAAAATATATCATGAAATGATGAATGATGGGTACTGTCACTACTGGTAACTTTCGTTATGATCGATACAAACACGTCGTAATTTAACCATATTAAATAACCACTTCATGGTGATGAGTGATGACACTTCATGTAGAGTCGAAGATAGCCGATTATAGCGAAATGTGACTTCTAAAATCCAAAACAGCCACAAACACCTACGCTCCGCGCCACTGTCGCTACGTGATGGAAATTACAAGTCAACTCTTGTTTTACCCGGCGGTTTTAGAGAGATACTGTTGTCGATAATCGGCTAACTTCAAGAGTGTAGACCGTTGTCTGTCGCACGGCTTGTCTCAACAGCTGTGTGGGACGGGCGTCAGAGATGTGTACATATATCGACAGGCGGGCGACTAAATAGTTACACGCGATCGACCAGTCGACCGCGGTCTACGCTTTGGGCACCCCTGCTATATACAATATATGATAGTCGGTTGTTATGCATGGACTATGAGCTTAAATCAGCGTTGATAGATCCATACCGTTTCGTTTTCGTAACAAATCTGAACAGCGATATATCACCGCTTAGTAACCAAAGGTTTGCAAAAATAGAAGAATGAGGCTAAGAGAGCACTGGTTGTAAGCTAATCATTTTCTACACCCCGTTTTTCAGTAATCAGTATGGTTGGAATTTCACATTCATTTAATAAAACAATACATTAACCTTATAGTTCACTGTAAAAAATCAAATAAATTAAAAAATAAGCAAAAAGGAGATTTCACTGGTCGCCGTCTAAATTGTTTGTGCGATCATGTGGCAAACAGGAGTGGCAAGCTCCAAATTCCAAATAACAATATACATTTGGTTTGGTAGGCAACCAGAGTTGCCCGGTGTGTTCCGGCTTTAACCGTAGTAATTTCAGTGCTTAAATTAATTTTGTTAACATTAGTGACATTGTTTAATTCCAGATATGTACGCTAGCCATGAGAACCAAGAGCTTCCTTATATTTTCTATAATTGCGACAGGAATATTATTTATTGTATTCAATGCTCAGCGACCTGATTCTCTGCAAAATATAGTGACACAAACCCATCAACAATTAAGGAATTTCCAGGTGAGGAATTTTATTTACGTTTTGCATTTGGTATCATAGGAGTTGAGAAGACCCCGGATCGAAGAGAGGCGAGCGGCTGGTTATCCGGAGTCCTGGAAGGGCTGATCTCAGACAAACACCATTTCAGATCCGGTTAAAAACTTATTTATTTTCCATTCAAGATGCAGTGGTTTAACATTACACAAATATATAAATCTTAACACATAAAATTGATTCTACATTTACATTTACTTAGCAACTGAATTTACTTTAAGTTATAATACAAATAACACAATGAATTTAAATTAAATCCAACGCAAATCAAAACACAAAAACAAACAAACAGTTCACATCGTCACATCACCTTCGTCGCGACGAGACCTCGTTCGTCCGACTTGGCAGCTCGTCATCGACTGTGTACAAAAATTCAAAAAAACTCCGTGCAAAGTTGGAGCTACCCTTTTCCGTAAAAATGGACTCGTCCAGCGGCCGAAGCCCGGGGGCTTCTTAAACGCCTGGCAACAAGAAAGAGCGTATTCTGCGAATTATTGCTGTTTGCCGCAGGCCGATTTCAGTTCAGGAAACTAATGACACTTATACTTAAGAAAAACCAGGGTGTGTCAGAGTATATCTATGTGTGAGTGGAGTAATTATTACGCTAGTCATATTAAGATCATAAGTAAGTACTGTTGTTTAACACTGAATAGTTTCAAATATACTAAAAAATTTCATAAACAATGAATTATCACATCTAATTGTCGTTTATACTGGAATATATTCTGCGTATGTTAGATATATTCAAAATAACATAAGACTAATACTAGTGAAAATAAATATATTCACAGCATGTCAATAAGTGGTGTTAGCAAAACATCATTAGCGATGTCAAGAATGTATGTTAACAGCTTAATGGCCGCGTACTCGTATTTGAGTCCTTGAAGAACTTTGGTTGCTGTCCGCGGACTGAGTCCTACGTCATATATTCTATTGAAAAACTACTGGGTTATAATCGAGTTTGATTTCAAATGTCAACGAGAGATGGTGGTATACATATCAACACATTATTTAACAAAAAATAAACTATCATTTTTACCAGTAAGTAGAATTAAAAATAATAAATCGTCTAACCCAGATCAACTAGGTATACATCTAAAATTAATATGCCTATGAAAATCTCATACATATAAGACATACATATAGATTTTGATGCAGGGGAGCAATTACTTACTACTATGCGTGAATAACACCACTAAATTAATCATTATAACATTGAACTTATTTTTAGATTTTTTAAACTAAGTACGGTAAGTAGCATACCAATATAAATTTGAAATTTAATTCGTGGGAAACAATCCATGGTGATGTTACTGATGGTGACAAACATCCATCGATTCAAGTGCTGAGTCTGCTTAATTAACAGTTTAATGGCCGCGGACTCATATATGAGTTCTACGTCATACATTTCATTCTATTGAAAAAGTACTGGGTTATAATCGAGTTTGATTTCAAATGTCAACAAGAGATGGTGGTACACACATCAACGCATTATTTAACAAAAAAATAAAATATTATTTTTACTAAACAGTTTTGTAAAACTACCCCCAGATGGTGGACGTTTACTTTTTTCTCACTCTCGTAGTATTGGTTATTATTTACACATTGCGTAGTGATTTATTGAATGGGCCATATGGCACTTTTTATGCTGCTTTTGTCATTATGATAACCGTGTCCTGTCCCGGGGTGACCTGTAACATCATAACGGGGATGATATGAGAAGCAGGAATTTTATAGTAGATTTAAGTTTTTTTCACTACACCACATAAGTGTGCAACCCACAGATATAGAACCACTGCTCAAACGGCATTGATTTATGCGGCAAAGTATCTGGAAGACATCAAATCAAATTTGGTTAGAATTGGTTTACAAATTATAGTGAATTTAGTGAAATGACAGTTTTTTGTGAATTTTCTGCAAAATCGCCCGGCCGCCGGGTCATATTCAATAAAAAAACATGCGGCCATTAAGTTGTTATAAGTATATAAATGGCTACGTTTTACTTTTTGTCATAAAACCTTTGCGATGCGATGATATAATGTATTTTTACTTATATAATTATTGGTTTTATCTCAATATTTGCAGTTTTCAATTGACAATTGTAAGATTTTTCAAAACCCGTCTGAGATGCCGAATTAAAAATATCATATCTCTACATAATTTTGGGACATCGCAATTTAATAATGTATTCGCAAAGCTATCATTTCTGCAGAGCTCAAAGAATCTTTCGAATGTCGTGTTTGGTGAATCGGCCAGACGATTCCTGATGCAAGATGTTCAATTTACAAAAAAAAAAAATATCCCTTAAAAGGATTAAGAAGATACCAATTTAGTTGATTACTTATTACAGGAGAACTTCAAAGATGTCGAGGAGAAGCATTTGTTGGCAGATGAAAAGTATTTGAATATCCTGGGCTTGAGGGGAAAAGTGGAAGAAGAATGGCACAATACATCAGTGCCGGCGATAGTCAGTTACGTCCTCGACGGTCAACATATTCAAGCTATCGGCTTGGCACGCAACATCGCTTTGAAGTTACCTAATCATACATTGATTATATATGATTTAGGTTTATCCAAATCTTCTTTGAATTCTGTGAGTACACATTTTTGTCAACCGTTTGAAAACTGACATAAAACACATATTCTCTCCAATTGTATCCCACAAATTATGAGGGTTGACTTGAATTAATCTATTAAATTATATTTAGATATGGTAAACGTCAGAATATTAACAAGGTAATGATAGTGCCAAATATATTTCAGGTTCTGCTGCACTGCAATAATTCAAAATGTATGGTGATGAATTTCGACTTGGGTTTTTTCCCCTCTCATATTGTTGAAGAGAGACTTCACGCTTTTAGACCCTTGATAATTCAGGTAAAAAGAAATTACGTTTTATACATAGGACTGTAGACATAATTCAAACCAGATAGACGCATTCTACATAATATTTTTCGGTATGCAGTAACATTAAAAGCATACTAAAATTAAAATTCACTAACAAAACAAAAGACAACCTCACTGACAAATGAAAAGCCATCAGATTTTGTTAACATGTATTTTTCACATCGCTTGCACGGTTTATTATATCGTTTCGTATTTTCTTATTCTAATATATTATTGTCTATTTATTTATTGGATAAGACGTTATCAATACAAAAATGTCTTCACAAAATAATGAGAGTGAAAGATGAAATGTGTGCCGATAATTTATCAGATTGTTTTTGGAATAATGAGCTCGAACATTGATTCATAAGTTTAATGGTTTTGAAATAGCTGCTACACACATTAAAATGGTCCCTTTTTTTACAAGTCGGTAATAAACTGCACGATTTATTATAAACCGAATGTTAGTATTTATTAACAGATTATTATTATATATTAACAGAAACCGCAAATGTCTTTCGAACATTGCTTCAAATTTCACACTTCCAGTATTTGTATTGTTGTGGGACTTGCCAGTATATATTATTATTTATTGTAGAATTATGTGATATGGATAAATATTTAATTTTTCATATGTAATGTGTTAAATATTTCAGATTGATAACAACTGCAATTTACTGAATTAATAACTAGTTTTTATATTTAGTTTAAAAATTATGATGTAAAAGCGGTATTTCAATTTTTATTTTGAAAGATTACATGTCAATGATGATTACCTTGAAAATTTCAAGCGAAGATATCAAATGGCCTAGAAGTTGTGTTGATTTAAAAAAAGTGATATGTTTTTGGGCAAATCACTAAAGAATGCCCGCTACCAGCTAAAATCTATTGTTCCAGGCACCCGATTACAAAGTCATAATATTACTTTATTTTTATGAAATTGTGGTATGAACGTTTTCTGTGTAAACCGATAATTAATTTTCTGATACATTTTTAACAGGATGCTCTCACCAAAGTCGGTGCAATAATTTTTCTGGAGTGCGATCAACGGTTTATCGGTGAGCCGAGCAAAGTCTCCGAGTTGTATAGATCGGCCGTCAACGGTATCGGAATTATAGCGTGGCCGACCAGACCTGCCGTTTCTTCTCTCACTCACCCTAAGATGTTTGAGTATTTTCATACTGACGCAGACAGTTTTCTGTTCCTGCCGATGGTGGAGGTCGTCCGTCTAGTGGTAGTCCGATCGCTCACTATCACTAATCACATAATGATGCCTTGGGTTCAGTGTGCTCTCACACAGGACTGTATATTCCCTATAGGTATGTATTCATTTCTTAATACTGCAGAAGGGGGTATGCGAGCAACAGGCTAGCGAGAAAACTGACGAATTATTTATGTCCATAGATAGCAGATATAGCCTTTAGAAAACTCATTCAATATTACGACTATTCTATAAGAAAAATGTATTTCCATAAAAACAAGGAACATCCAAATTTATCAGAAAACTGAAATTACTAATCAATGTTAACCCAATGAATACTACACAGCAATGTGTCATTGTTTGTGTTAATAGTGAGAAATACTAATACCAACTGTTGTGTTTTTTTTGTTTGTTAAGAATTTTTGAATAAAAATTACAGATTACTTATTCTTGGTTATTCCACTGGTAGCATAACCAGGTGTGACACATGATTAGCCTCTTTTAGAAGTATGTTTAGACTGAATTTATCTTACGATTTTTAACTATGTTAACACTCATTACAATAAATTATCTTGATTCAAATTTATCTATTTTTTCATTATTTTACATAAGAACGGGAACATGCCATTTTTATTCAACTGGGCTCGGAAAGAGGAAACTACAAACTGACAATACTAATTACTTTTGTAAAATTCGTAAAATGCCATAGGAATTAAATTTAATAGAGGAGACTTGTTTCAAAGGATTTTATTAATTTCAAAGAATTCTAAGCAATTAAGTTTTGTACCTTTATTATTTACTTAATGGGAGGATTTGAACATTATTATTATTATTAAGTAATAATTTTAACTTTAAGTGAGAAATAACATTTTCCGTAGAGTGCATGTGGTGTCAGCTGTTGTAATAGGACACCACTAAAATAATACTCTGATGTTACCAAATGTTTTCATTAACTACATAAATTAAAAGCCAGACCACTCGCTCACATTAACACTGTTCTCATTTTGTATATGTTTCCTGTTATATCATATTTTTTTTTACAGGTGCTCAATCTGGCGGTTGTCGATTTGATAAAAAACCTCAATACAGATACTCGGGGTGTCACAGCTATGATGCGTCAGCTTTCAATATTGTTTTAGGTCTTCGATATAATCTGGACGAGAGCCACTACACTTATAAAGGATCCGATTACTTCTTCAAGAAAGTTACAAACGACAAGGCGTACCAGGACTATTTGCAGCTGGAAAAGAACACGACTTACGGATTGACTGAAGTTACCGATGAAAACAGTAGTAACAAGAGTGAGCAAACAATCGTGATGCTATAAAAAACGTGTTGAAAGTCAGTTTCAGTTTTCCAAATGTCAACTTTTCAAGAATTTTGCTAGTCCTCGATCACCAAACTTCATAATAGTCAACTTATCGATTGCTTTGTTTCCTTGAGTAGTTTAATTTTTATTACATTTTCTGGGACCATATCGACACCTGAATTACGTTTGGTAAATTTTAAAGCGCTTTGTATAAAAATATATCATGTGTAATTTATTGGAATGTGATGTTAAATTATGTTTAGTGATATAATGTATATCTAATAATGTTCTTACAAAATTTAACCATTCTTAGGCAGCTTTGAAATGAATTATAAGTACATGATATATGGTTTTTTATTGTATTTATTTACGTATGTTTAATTCTAATGAAATGGCATAAGTTTCACTGAGCATGCTTTCATGATATAAATATATTGCGATTTAATGTTACTAGTATGTTAATTGTATAAAACAAACTTTGTGATCAACCAGTGAGTTAAGCTTTTTACTAAATAAATTAAATTAAGTATAAATGACACTTTTTTATTTAAATATTCTCATAAATATATTGAAATCTTAAATGTTATTTTGCTTTATATGTAACCTCCAGTTTCATTTTTCTATTTTACTCAGTGTTTTTTTTAAATCCTGAAGAACAATGAACTATAGACAGTTTTGACGGCGTGACGTGAAACCAGAATAGCAATGAACCAATTCCTACAATTCTTGTAGAACTAAATACTTTGATATTTTTACCTTATTATAATGGAGTTCTTCCATGTAAATGCCAATTCAATCAACTAGTATAAATCGAGGGCTTAAAATCAAACAACGTTCTCTACAAAAATAGGATTTTTTTTGATAACATGACATTCTCGGCTACATGATAAACAACATTATGTCAATCTTTTCTAATTTTTTCTTTAATCGTCAGTAAAGTTTAACGCCAACTACATAATGGTGTCCCTGTTTCATAAAAAAAGATTGTATAAGCTGTTAGTGTTCTTGTCACAAGAAATATCAAATGTACAAGACATAATGAAATATGAACATTAGATTTTAAATAAACATTTGCTCTGCTGAGTTACGAGAAACCAAAAAACGTATTTTGGCTCTCCTGTAAAGTTACACATTTGTAGATAGTGTTGTTTGACAGTTAGCCCTCGAAATGATGTCTTTAGTAGTTTTCGTTATATGAATTACCTGATTGTGATTTCTAAGTCCTGTATCAAAGATGACAGTTTGGATGTGATAAGCAATAACACAAGAGCAGCTGTCGGCAATGAAGTCCTGTGATCCCGTAGGGAGCAGTACCTTTTCTGATTTAGGAAGGTTTTATTCATAAAACTTCTTCTCCATGCACATGGCCACCATGTAGCACCTCCAAGATTCCCTGTGACCTGCCAATTGCTTTGCTCCCCCGCATGACACGGTAGTATCATATGTACAGTAGCCTAGTCTCGTCTAAGACACCGGAAACCCAGTAGTTGGAAAAGGCAAACAAGGTTGCATCTATCCAGAGGCCTTTACAACGTGAGCCCCAACTGGTTTCAATATCTCTATAAACGCTGACTTAACAGGGAGCTGCTTGGTCTGTTCCTTAATCTACAAATCCCTCAATATTTAAAAAATCCTACATCAAACCACCTTGTCCCCAATATTGCAGGCATGCATCTATTATTGAAGCTCAGTATGCAGTTAAGTGATTATCTATCCTGAAGTAGCCCTAGTAGAAAGCAAACATTAAATAAATGACTTTTAATCTTAACCTAGTATAGCAGCTTGTCCAATACAGTCCTCAATAAATAAAATGTGACACCAACTCCCAAGTAAATAGCGAGCTTTCTTCTTTGTGCTACCATCTTGCAGATCGTCTATGTTCTAAATAGATGAGAAAATTATTTTCTTTATTTGCTCTAAAATGCTAAATTGAAATGTCAAAATGCTCAATTTAACAAAATGATTCTCAAATCACGTATCTCTAGTTGTTTTGAAAGAAAAAAAAAATGTAACAGGATCGTAATCACCTGTCACAGTAAAGTTTATTTTTTTTTAATGAGAATATTTTAAAATATGAAAAATTATTGTACGGAATATGGGAAATATTAATAATCCATTCACTACCATATCCTTGTCAAAAAAGAATACAAATCAAATTTTATCTTGGGGATAGGATTAATGATGTCAAATAATTTCTTTATCAAATGGCTGATACACAAAATTGTCAAATGTATTTGACTGCAATTAAGAAGTTGTCGGAGTTCATATATTATTTATGTAGCTTAGATTGATTGAACATGATCATCATCTATGAATCTTATTGTGTTCATTTATATTTCAGGGTGCTTTTATATCAATAAAATTTTGGTAAATAGCATATATTATTTATTTTACAAAAGTATTGCGTACTTTATTATCTATTTTATGTTAATTTATCATCAAATGTCATCAGTGTTATCATTACTTAGTTTCATGTATGTGTTGGCAATTTATTGTTGTCATGTAATTTTTATTAATTATAGAGGGATATGGTGGGTAATATAACATTGCAAGAAATAATATTTTTGACTCTAGTCATAATATTGTTTTATTTAATATTTTCAATTGATTTGCCAGTAACTTTGTTTTTCATTATTTTTTAAAAGCAGTGATGCACAACCTTTTCAATAATAGGTCGAATTTATTCATTTTCTAATTGTTCACGCACCGCAGAGGGTTAAAATTTTGGGGATTAATATAATCTCTTCAGAGTCAGGACATACCTCATTTATAATTTAATAATTACATACCAGATACTTCAACCATTTTCTACTCTGCACGTGCCTATAATATCTAAGCAAATGGAATGTACTTGCTTTCGAAAAGACTTGTACGACTTTTTGGGGAGAACTAAAACTAAAATAAATGTTATGAAACAATGACCTAAGAATAGAATACACATGCAGTGCAGACAGTGTGACACGTATCTTTTCATTTTTAAAACTTAAGCCGGAGCTGGCATTACAGCTGAAAGCCGATGCGCCAAATATTATGCAAATTGGAAAATCATATTAGATAAGCTCGATGAAAATTTTTATAAGTCACTCAAGTCCAAGATCACAAATTGAAATTATCATAATTTGATATTGACCTTGCTAGTACTTGAACCAGAACCCACCTAAGCTAAGAAAAAGCTCTTACTACTAGACCACAGATGTCGATATGTGGCCCACAAGTTGTGCATCACTGTATAAAAAACTTATATACTATTGCATTAAAGTTGAAGAATAAGTACTACATAATATATGGAAGCCAATTATTTATTCTTTACAATCACTTATTGATTATATTCACCAAAATTAATAAGGATGAGTTTTATAATTTTCATTCTATTATTGGGTGTATAAAAATGAAAATTGTTTTCCAAGAGTATTTACACCTACACATGATACCTGAGTACACACGAAATTAAGTGGTAGGCTTAGTTTCGTTTTCGATAACCAATTGCATTAATCAAATAGATTAGAGTAAATATTCATGACAAGGCGGAAAAATAATTTATAGCCATATATTTATAATTTTTGTCCCATTTCTCCACTGCTTACCCATTACAAGTCAAATACGCAATCTCTATTCTTTATTTTTTTATCTTTGTAAAGTGTTTGTGTAAGTATTCAAGTGAAAATGTATCTTGTCCGTAGGTTTACATTTCAAAAGATAGGAAATATGTCTCTCTTACAAGGTGGTAAACAGTTTTCTACGGGAAATTTTTTGATTGACGATCCAAAATATTCCTTTTTGAAAGATTTAGGCTTAGAAAGGACTAATCTAGGAGTGTACAATGGCAAATGGATATCTTCGGAAGAGGTAAGAAAACAATTTAAGCATGCAGTGGCACTATATGAAAGCTTCAGATTACAAATCATTAGACAGATACATATATGGTTAATTACTCAATAGTCTTATCTTCAATCTATTTCCACTTTCATTTTATTGCAATTAATTATTATTTTCAACTAAGCATATTTGCAATGCATAATTAATATAGAGTTGTTTAATAAGATTATTTTGAAAAGGTTAAACATGATTTTGAACAAATGCTGAGATGTTTTATTATCGTTGTATGTAGATTAGTATCTAAGACTTACACTACAATTGTCAGGGAGCCTACAGCTAAGTGGTCAATGTCTTGCTCTTTGGTCAGTGTTCACAGCTTCAAATCCCAATACCGACAAAATCATAAATTGATTTATGCATGTGTTCGAAGGAATGGATGTCCTAAAAATAGGGTGCAACGAGATATATTAGCTAAATACTAGTCCTGTCCTAGCGCCATCCTTCTATTCTTATTCTCATAAAAAAAAGAGAAGTTGAGCAGCTGAATAACAAGTTGTTTTCGTAGAAAAATTTCTACTGAGATGCCTCCATTAAGAGTTTCTATGATACATATTAGTAGTAGATATCAAAAACAATATTTTGAAAACCAAATCAAATATATAACAATGAATCGTCTAAGCTCCTCAATTTTTATTTGAAAAAAGAACAAATATGCACTATTTAATTATAAGTAATATAAAAACTAATTAAACAAGTTCATTTGTCGAATATGCCTGGTTAATACAGTCACGAGTGAAACTCGTGATTTCAGTGAAAAGACTTGTGTTAACACTGCGATTTGATTTTGAATTCACGAACATACAAATTCCAATTTGGTTTTTCTACAAAATTGTATATAAAATATTATGAGTTTGTGTCTAAAACCGTTCGTACTATACCTACTCCTGAAAATAGTATATGCTTAAAAGTCTTGCTCTTAATCTCACCCTCTCCGCAAATTGCCTTGTTTAAATACTTCCTGTTCTGAGAAAAGAAGTAAATTCTTTGCTATTTTATACTTAAATAATATATAATGGAGTTATGCTGATTAAGTGCCAATTCAGTCAATAAATACTTACTGCTGATCTTCTCATTTTTGATGCCATATACTCCACAGTGAGCAAGTACAATTTTGGAAATAATTAAAATGTATGAATTTTCAATTATATTTATACATTAAAACTAAATATTTAGTGCATATTCCACAACTCTATGTATTTATAATTTTGTTTATTTTTATAAATATTACTAGTGCACGAGGAACAGTAAACGTCATTGAGGTGATAAATGAATAGTCTTATTGAAGTGAATCAAGTCATTTAACTTTAGTATGTGTAGTATTTATAAAAATATTTTTACTCTCAGATGGATTGAACCAGTTGTGAGTCATATTAAAAGGACTGTATTTTCTTATAGAAAACATTATCAATAAGTCCAGCAAGTGGACAGACTATTGCAGAAGTTTCCGCGGGAACTCTGAAAGATTACGGGAGTTGTGTTACATCAGCTGCAGCCGCTTGGCAAGAATGGGCTGAACTCCCAGCACCGAGGAGGGGAGAAATCGTGCGACAAATCGGAAATGGGTTACGGGAAAAATTGGAACCGCTAGGGAAATTAGTGGCATTAGAAATGGGTAAATAAAGAGAAGAAATAATATAATGATTATAATGAACCATTTACATTGCTTGTTGATCTGAAATCTATCATGGACTGTGTAACTTATAATTTAAGACATCGACTGAGGGTGCTTGATGGAATTGAATGGTTTCGCCTTAAACCCGGGTCGTTAGTGACAAAATACATGGAAGTGTACAAAATCTCAATAATCCAAATTTGACTGTGTAACTGTTAAAGTTTGATAATTTAATCAAAATGAAACATCTTTTTAGGAAAAATTCTACCTGAAGGAATTGGTGAAGTGCAAGAGTACATCGATATATGCGATTATGCTGTTGGACTTTCGAGAACACTCCCTGGATCAATTTTACCATCGGAAAGACCCGGTCATGTGCTTCTTGAAAAATGGAACCCTCTTGGAGTAGTTGGAGTTATAAGCGCATTCAACTTTCCTGTAGCTGTTTATGGTTGGAATAGCGCGATAGCTATGGTGAGTATTATGTGTGATTCCAAAAACATTTCAAGCAGTCTATGATATGAAATAATTTGATATGAAATAATAAAATGTTTATTTTTAGGTTTGCGGTGATACACTAGTTTGGAAACCGGCATCAACTACACCATTGACAGCAGTAGCAGTAACAAAAATTATAGCAAAGGTGCTAGACGACTGCAAAGTACCAGGTGCAGTAGCATCTCTTTGTGTTGGCGGTCCGACTGTTGGAAGAGCTATGGCACAGGACCCTCAAATAAAGTTATTATCATTCACTGGTAGTACATTTGTGGGTCAACAAGTATGTTCTTTACAATAATATTTATTTCCTTGGAGACATTTTCCTCAAATTGTTTTTCTGTAAAGAGATGAGCTTGTCACTGTGAATAACATTCCCATGAATTGCTTGAAAAACACTCAACGTTGCGTGTTGTAATTATTTCCACAGTATTACTAATAAAATCAACTTTCATGACATTCGTGTGATTACTTTTGATAGCTTGAAGCTCTAGATTGACTATTTGACAAGCTATAATGTTAGATCAATACAATGCATAATTTGAATATTTTAATGCTCAAAATCAGTTGGATCGATTTTCGAAATATAATATTATTGTATCCAAAGGTCGGCATTGAGGTACAGAAGCGATTTGGAAAACACTTGTTGGAGTTGGGTGGAAATAATGCTATTCTTGTGAATGACGATGCAGATTTAGAGATGGTATCGAGAGCGACAGTATTTGCATGTGTTGGAACTGCTGGACAAAGATGTACCTCAACAAGAAGGCTTATCTTGCACACCAAGGTAATTTGGTCATTATTTCCAAAGAGTGTGTGATAGTGTGTGTTGGACATACCTTTGGCATTACAGACAGACAGATAAATTAAGGCAAATATATTGTATTTTTTTAACAGGTTTACAAAGAGGTTCTTGAAAGACTTAAGAAATCATATGCGCAAGTTTTAAAACGAATTGGTGACCCACTAGATTCAGAAACATTGTATGGACCACTACATTCACAAAATGCTGTTGATGAATATGTGAAAACTATCAAGGAGGCTGTGGCAGCTGGAGGCAAAATAGAGTTTGGTGGGAAAGTAAGTAATTCTTTGATGAATACGCTAGCTGCTCAGCTACCTAAGGATCACACAACATCGCACAGAACAGCTGTTCATATGTTATTGATAATCACAGTCTAACTGGGAACTGTTGCCTTTGGATATGGACATGGAGAACACTGTCAGATGACTGTAGACTGATTCGTTTTATTTCTTTATATATGGATACTAGATGCTACACATATTAAGCGCAGTGATTTTTGGCAGTCACATTATTATATTAATTTGTTTTAATGAACAGTTTATTTTTGGAAAACAGTAAATACAGTAGGTGCCGCTTGATGTGATCACTGTTTATTAGAATCAGCTGCATTATCGAATTCAATGTGTAAAAACCGATACAAATGAACAAATTAATATTGTTTAAATGGGATATTAGAATCATGTCATCAGTTATTACAATCAATGTGTAAAAAAATCAGGTATTATTTTGACTTTGAGGACGTTTTGTTGTTTTCTATCCCATTTGTTGAGTTCAGTTAGTCGCCCACCGCAATCTGTGCAGTGTAGTGTTTCTGAAGAGCATGCATGTGTTTGTTTGATTTTTTTTAGCTGAGTAGAATCATGGCGACAAACAAGAAAAGAGTCGATATGAGTTTAAAAGACATGTTGCATATTGTTGAAAACAACGATAAATTAAATTTAAAAAATTTATTTCAAAGAGAACCAGCTGTCAAATTGGGCATTCCGCAATCGACATTATCAAAACATTTAAAATATCGTTATGAACTATTTCAGATATTAGAATGGCTACTAATTAGAATCAAATCTATAGCCATATAAAATTGAGCGTAAAAATTCATTTCTATTCAAATCCCTTCCTGGAGTCAATGTAGAAAATCTCATGTCCACATATCAATCGGAAGTAAATGTTTCTAGATAAGTCTTTGAAATCAATAATGAATTATTTATATAACATTTTATATTCAAAAAACTTACTTCATACTTAAAATAATAATTATTATATATCTCAGATTGACAGATGGCAATAATTTTTTTTTTTGTGCATAGTAAGTAGGTGACCCTAATTACATAGAAATGAAGTATCGACTCAAATGGTTAAAAATGAACAAATATGTAATAATATACTGATGTTTTTTAAAAGGTTTTGGACAAACCGGGATATTATGTAGAGCCAACTATAATATCAGGTCTGGAACACAATTCATCAGTAGTCATGAGTGAATGTTTCGCTCCGATTGTATACTGCTTAGAGGTAAAGGACTTGGACACGGCTATCGCTTGGAATAATGAAGTAGATCAAGGACTGTCTTCAAGTCTCTTCACGCAGAGCCTTAGTAATGTTTTCCAGGTTAGTATTAAGACAGTATGGATACATCCAGTTAATAATACTATAAAAACATTTAAAAGTTCATTTTGCAGACAAACAACTGGGAGCGATTTGTTAAAGGTAAATCTGTGTAATTTTTTATCAGCTGCTAGGATTTCTTCCATTACAAAGAAAGTTACAGAAAATGAAAACTCTGCTTTACAATATAATATTTTAACGAGATTTGACACAAATCAATACATTGTGGTAAGAAAAGAATTACACAATCCTAATAGTTACTTCTATGATAAGAAACAAGTAAGATATTGACTCAAAAATATTAATATAATATATTACGCGTGGGTGATTGCGCGCACTATTGGCGACACGACATTATATTATTTACTATAATTATGAAAATATCTAAGTTACTTTACTCTTTCCACTGAAATCACAAGTGACACTCATGGTTAACTGGACGTATTCTGCAACCACGAGATTGTTTAATTTGTTTTTATATTACTTATAACGAAATAGCATAAAAAATAATACTAACTGAAGAATATATTCACAGTAGAAGGGATTAAAAAGAATTAACTAAAAGGTCTACTGTATATCCTCATCAAATTTATTTATGCTGTACACAATTTATGGTGAAGTCACAGTAAGAAATTATATTTTATTTCTGAACACCATTCGGTGAAAATACTAAAATTGATCTTTGTACGATACTTAAAGCGAAATATGAAACACAGCATGGCAAGTATTCATACTTAACCTGACAATAACGAGTGACTACAAAAACAGTAAAAATACCTTTCTTGTATATGACCGCGAGTCACCGAAAAGGGTGTTGGTAACTTTCTCATGCATAATGTGTTAACTTAATAAACTCATGTCTGATCTTAAACACTTTTCGATTAAATTTGAATTGTTTGTATCTAAACTATTGTCATATTCTCATTAAAGAAACATGAATTTCAATTTCCCTTGTACTTATATAATAAAACGATTAAGTTAACTCAGTTCTTTAAGCATATGCTATTGTTGAAATCGGATAAGATTGGCAGCATAACCGTGAAACAATAGGTAACCCTTTTTACATCTCATCATTTAATTTCTAATTCATTTTCTCCTATTTTAGTGGATCGGACCTAAAGGTTCTGACTGCGGTATTGTTAACATAAATATACCTACATCCGGTGCGGAAATAGGAGGAGCTTTCGGTGGTGAAAAGCATACTGGAGGTGGACGAGAGTCAGGAAGTGACTCGTGGAAGCAATACATGCGACGCTCTACAATCACAATAAATCATTCAAAAGAGTTGCCGCTCGCGCAAGGAATCAAATTTGAATAAGCACTTATCAATATGAAACTTTTTTATTTTTTTAAAAATTCTTTGAGACTTAATTATTGAATACAAAAATATTTTTTATTGATGAAATAAATTTCACAATGAGCGTGTGCTCCATATTGCGAATCTTGCTTATTTTATTCGGACGAAACCTCAAACCTCCAAAAGTCAACTGCTATATCCATGGATCGCTTTTTGTGAAATTTATATGAGTGAGGTAGATCATATCGAAGCTCAGCTACAACTTTAGGTTTCAATCCCCATTCTTTTGTAACTTTCATAATGTGCGGTCTATAATTGAAAGAGAAATCGTTCAGTTATAAAATACAGATAGTGATATCATCAAATTATGGTCAGAAGTCAATGGTCATGAAATATAAACTGACCTGGTGGACGTTTTGTGCAAGGAATAAATTGAAGTGGTGGCCAGTTGCATTGCTTTTTTCAAAAAATTTAGATCGACGCCTGTGTTATTTTTAGTACCAAAGGGAGGATTTAGTACAACTGTGTCGAATTTTTTATTGAACCTGAAAAAAATCTTATTGACGATTCTCTATGCTCTAGTGTCTTAAAAAGCTTAGTGAACGATTTAAAAGAAACCGAATGTAAGATGTGCGGAACCTTGACAGACAAGCTTTCATTATTTTAATTAAAAATTAGATTTCTATGGTTGAATAAACTGTAAGTCAACTATATTTAAATCTATCTAATTATATTGCACTCTATTTTGAACAATTCAATGGTATACCTATCGGATATACCGGTAAAGATATCTGCCATAATGGCATCGACGTTGGGGACCTCAAGGTCTTCCATGTTTTTGCAGAATATGTCCAATGCGTCTGGATCGATTTCAAAACCAATGACTACGGCGGCTTCTAATAATGCAGCTCCAAATGATAGCATCCCGCATCCTGCACCCAGATCACATACTGTTTTGCCTTCGATGTCTTCAAATGAAGCCTGAATGAAAAAACATAAAATAATCTGCACCCAAATCTGGTAGGATTTATCTACAATGCTACAAAATTTAAAATGAAATTTAACAAACAAATACAAAAAATATAACATAAACATTAATTAACAAAAATTCAATATGAGCACTTGCAGTTGAACATTTTGAATGAAGATTATAGGTTGCAATTCTTATACAGGTATTTTAAAATGGGCCCTAACTATTTGCGGACCACCTGGAAATTTCTGCAGACCATCAGTGGTCTGCGGATCGCCGGTTGAAAAACACTGATTTTAATAATAGATAGGGGAAGGTGAATGCTGGATTATTTAACACTGCTCTTATGTGAGTTTGGCCGGGATTTAAAAATAATGAATGAGAGAATTATAGATCAGGGTTACGCAATATGTTTGGATTCATCCGTGCTGGTTAAGCAGGAGTATGCTACACAATAAATTGAATTTTAAATACCTGCATAGTATGTGTCATACAACTGGCTATGTGAGATGGCGTTGCATATTGTTCCAATAGTACTTTCGGCTTAGTGAAAGCATCCAACCCTTGTAAGTATTCTTCCAAAACTCTTAATTTCATGCACACTGTCATCGTTGCTAGTAAATAGTTTTTGAATGTCCTAATTTAAATGTCAAAGTAAAAACACTAAACAAACTCTTCACTGACTGAAACTGTCTGAGACTACTTAGTATCGAAGCGAGGGAGGACTGGAAGAATTTGATTTCCAAACGAAGAGTCTTGCGGCACGAAAAATCCACAAGACGTGGCGTTTGCACTATTAAGGACGGCTCTTTGCGACGTATTCATCATATGAGTGTCTGCCATCTGTGGTAAAATCTGAAATTATAAATGCGACGTCTTATTATGGTGGGTAGAGGTTCGTATTAGTGAGCATTGTCTAAAAATGCATTTTTTTCACCAAACACTGCGCGAAATGATAAACTATAGGTTAAAATAGTCTTTTATCAATATACAATTGTATGTGAACTCTTCCGATAAAATGGTTAGTTGATTTACAAATTGGTACAAGTGACTGACGATTAATTTCAACCATGACCTAACGTGGAGCATCTAAACAGGAGTTGTTCTACGAGAACTGATTGTCATACAGTAGCTCAAGCTCTCCTTTAGGAGAGTAATGATACTAGAATGGGGCTATGACAGGACTAATAGTTAGCTAATCAAGCTGTCTATGTACTGTTTTTAGTATTGAATGTAATCACAGAAATCCATGCTTTGGAGTACAAATCCATAAATCAATTGAAAAAAATCCAAATTTTATTAGTCTCCAAAATCATGGACACCGTAACCGAACCGCTCGACGACAGTGCCGAAACACTTGAATGCTTACTCACACTGCGGTGAGGGAAAGTTGAATGTGACGTTACATTTCTGTAGATGTGAATCTTACTTAAATGTAAATTTTACAAAAAATTGAGTAGGGTGATTATTAAATTTCGAAATATCATTAATAATATTTTACCGCATTGGCTGAAAGTGGTGGGATCGAAGAGATTTGGATCTGTGTAGTCGTTGGAGTCGAGGTTAAAGATACAGATGAACTAGTTAAGGATGTTGTAGAGCCTTGCTTCAGTAACATCTGCTTTTTAAGATTCAGTTCTTCAAGGATCTTTCTGTTTGCCAATTCTGAAAGAAAAACACAGATAGAAGCAACCTACCACCGATGAAAACGTAAAATGAAATTGAAAGCAATTTTTAATTCCGCATAAACAACATAATTGATATTTGATTTATAGTAGAATACCTCTCTGAGCATTTGGTTGAGGAAACGCCATTGGAAAGCCTATCATATGAAAGGCATTGGTGATTTCTGAATGATCCTTTTAAAAAGTTTGTATATTTTTTTTATATAAATATTGAAATTCAATAAAGATGAATTGACACAATATGTTATACGCGGAACCAAATTATTCTTAACCTCTAAACTATTTGATAACAAAACGTCAAATAATCAAACAGATGGCAATCTTAAAATTTTCCATTTTGTGTCATAGTCATAGACTTGAGTTGAATCTATGGCAAAGACCATAGATAATATACTATGGCAAAGACTACTATACTTCTCTATGGCTAGTCTTACTATGGTCTCACTCATGCACTTTCATTTCATTTCTAATCACATTACCAAAAAATATTACACGTAGATAAGTAGCTAGGTACCTACCTAAGTAGGTAATGTATGTTTATTATATGTTGTAGGCCTAAAATCTATTTTTAAAAACAATTATTCATTTTAATTCATTTAGGTAATAGAATGAAAAATACGTTAGGTATTATTAACATCACACAAATCGTATGACACAAGTCGTAATTATTGTGAAGTAAAAGACACATCCATCATTTTTAATTTGTAAAAATATTTAGGAGTAGAAAATTATTGTACAGTATTCATTTTAAAGTGAAATTAATAAAAAAGCATTATTCAGTACCAACAATCACTTATTCAAAGACCTAAAAAAATAATAATGATAGAAATTCAGGTGATTTCGTATGAAATGCCAATTTCATTAATTAATTACACCTGGCAATTATAATAAGAGAGACTCGTGAAAAATGACAAAATAAACATACGTTTTTATTTTCGTTACATTGGTAAAACATTTTATTGATTGTTTTCTTTCTCCACTTTCGGCTAGACGAAATAAAAAAGTATTGGAGATACATAGTGATATATCTAAGTCTGTGATTTATAAATATTCATGAAAATTGTAATTAAGGCATGTTAGTGAGGAATGGAAGGGCCGGAATTGGGTGGCGAGCAACAATTCTGCTTGCGATGGAACAATTTTCAGGCGAATATCACTTCACAATTCGAAGCTCTTCGCGATGATGAGGACTTCGTGGACGTCACCCTCGCTTGCGAGGGACATAGGCTGGAGGCGCATAAAGTTGTTTTATCAGCCTGCAGTCCATATTTTAAGGAGCTCTTCAAGGTAGCTTCATCATTGATAATCTTTTCACCTCTCGTATTACTTTCAATTGTATGAATCACACTTGAAGTGTCTCACATAGTGATCCGTTACTTAACTGCAATGACTTTTGTAACATCTACACACGTTATTTTAGTATTATTATTGTAATGTACTTTTTCTAGTATCATAATAGATGGAGCATGAAGATTTATTGTAAGTCAATAAACATACTTTTACTTTACTTTATTTCATGAATATTTCAGTAAAATTTTTACTCCATAGTTTTGTCTTTTGACAATATCAAACAAGAATTGAATATGAAGAGGTGTATCATATTATATTTACTATTTTTTTAAAAATAAAAAAAAAATGATTAAATAATTTGGTCCTATAAGAATCTGATTGTAGATAAGAATCGAGTTGGATATAATACCTTATTTTTATTCTCATCTAGATATACGAATAGAGTACGTTCACATTCATCATTATTTGTTCTTATTGTTTTTATTATAGATATAGCATATTGACACTGAATTCCAAAGAAATACAAAACATAACTTACTTCATTTATCCAACATTACAGTTGTTGAATGATGGTGGTTAAAAATGCGTGTAATAAAGTTATTGTAGAACTGTCTTTTTCTGCAATATTTCTCAAATGTTGGATAATAGATTCAGCTTTACACATCGAAAAGGATCTCATAAAATAGCATTTAGATATTTATTTAAATCTTCGATGAGGCTTTGCTTCTCATCATTTCAAGTGATGATGTCATCTGACAGCCTTGAGAAATGAGTTAGTGCAAGTGATAATAAAACAAATGAGGTTTTTTTGGCATCAATCTTTCCAGCCCACTGAATAAATCAAAGTGCATCATGTTCATTGCGACCCATAGGAGGCGCACGCATCGTAGAAAATGACATTCATCCCTTCAACACCATTATTAATTGTTAAAAAGGTGTTCATAGTTTTTAAATTCTTATTCACAAAAACCCTGAACATTGCATTTTATTTTATACTTATTTAATGCATCATATTTGTGAATTGCTAAGTGCTGCCTTCCTTGAAAGACATGAGTGTATTCATACCAGCATTGTTGTGCAAGCAATTTGTGTATTTTATTGTCATCACAATAAAAATATAATTTACAATTTTGTAGGGGGAATCATAAAAAATAGACAATCTGTATAAAAGTTTGTATACACTCGGTTTTGGATATTTTTCAAAACTATTTATACCATAAAAGTACTAATGTCTTTCTGTTCAAGATGACCAATTAGTGATTGTTTCAATGTGGATTTACCTATAATTTTGAATCATCTCGGTTAAGTGAGAGTCTAATGTATATGCAAACCGCAGCAGCCTTTCCCGTTCTTCCGAAATGGCTACTACATTGCTAATTTAAAATTTATATCGGGATTAAAGTAATACTATTGTCGGATATTGTATCGGGATTAAAGTAATTCATCAGTTAATAATGCTCGTGATGAGCGATACTGGTCCTGATCATTATAAACATGTGGAAGTAGTACAAAAAAATTGTGTTTTATTTTTAAAATATATTGCCTTCCCACCAAGAATTGACAGTTAACACCTTAAACGTGATTAATACTATTGTGTTAAATGATTGATGTTTTCTATTTCAGAGTAATCCTTGCCCACATCCTATAATATTTATGCGTGATTGTGAACTAATCCATATCACGGCATTGTTGGAATTCATGTACGCTGGAGAAGTTAATATCGCTCAAGCTCAGCTGACATCTTTTCTTCGCACAGCGGAAGCCTTACAGATACGGGGCTTAACCGATTCTTCGGATAAACAAAAAGATTCTAAGGTAGGCATGCAAATATATTTAATATTCACAACAATGTCATTTTTATTAAGGATCAATAAATTTATCTACTGTAATCTGGAAATTTGCATTAATACAATATGTCAATTTTTATTATTTACGAAAGTAACTATACTCAATGTCGATCTGAAGTTGAATCGGGATAGTTGTAAAGTATGATTACTGATTTCATCTATTCTCAATTTTATTATGAATATTTCAGACGACATCCTCTAAGGCGCAATCATCTCAACTGCGAAATTTACTGTGCGGAAGATTAGCGCCAAGAAAGCTCACCTGCCAAAGATTCAAGCCAAAACGTCGAATCAAATAATACTTTTCAAAAGACTGCTAAACATTTAAATCAAAATCGAAAAGCATTTCGACACGATAATGACAACTCCCATATGCTGACATCTCACAATGGAGTGTCTGAAAAAAACCAGTATCCACCCGGCGTGTCGGGATCCAATAACAATTGTGAAATGAAAGACGACGCCCTTAGATTGAAAGACAACTTGCTCAATAGCCAAGACGACGAAAAGTATATGTACAATATCTCCGAGAATAATCCTTTATTACTGAATGAAAATGATATTCCTAACTCGGGAAAGATTAATCCGTTCGCTGTCGGAAATGTGGGTTATGGTGGAATTCATTCTGATTTCTCCCATGAAATGATAGAGCCTAAAATAGAAGTGCCTGATTATACAAGTGAAGACGAATCCAGACAAGACCGAGCTTTCAATCCTGAATTGCTGTTTGGCAGTGACTCGTCTCCGCAGCTGCCTAATCCATTTTTGAGTCTTCAAGGTGAGCCATTGCATATGCGTGTATTTCATATTTCTTTTTATATATTTATACATTGATTAGTCCAGGATAGTACCATTTACACATAGCTAAAGATATGTCATATTTTCCAACAAAAGGAGTGTTAGTAGTTGGACGTGCTGAATTGAATGTAACACAATGCTGATATAAAGAAGCGCGTAATTGCAAAGAGAGATTTAAATAATATTATCCAATTCTTAGGTTCACATTATATATTTTTGGCCCACTTTATTTTTGGATTTGCTGAATTATTTAATGAAGTTTACTGTTGCTCGGTGATAATAACCAATTAGAGGTTCCAAAAGCAGATTTTATTTTCATGCATGTAACAGTTTTACCTTCGTGACTTGATTTCAATTGTTTTTTTAATATTTAACGCTGAATGTCAACGTAAAATAAATACTCGAATAAAAAAAAAGTAATGCAAAAGCTATTTCAACATTATTAGTTAATCTCTAATTAGTTAAACTCATTTACAAAAATTTAACCAGTTAAGTTTTGGAAACGAGTTAGCCTGCTAAAAAGTTTTAATTAATTGTTTCGATTCATCCATACTGCTAAAATCCTCACATTGCAGTTTGATGTATCATATGCAAGAAAATGACCAATACTTGATATTTGCTGGGACTGAAAGGGTTACAGCAAGAATTATTGGATGTTTAAAAAATAAAAGACCATCAGTACTAAATATTAGCCAGTTGTCATTAGTATATGCACAATTTATTATTATGATCTTATGATCAATTATGAGAACATATCACAATATTACTAATTAGCTTTCACTTAAATGTTACATCACAATAACCATATAGAATACTTATTTTATGATTATTTTCAAAGGTGATATTGGAGCGGGCACCAGTCAAGATATCAAAACAGAAGTCGAAGGTAAGATTTATATTTGTTTCTAAATATGAGTACAATTACAGTTTTCGGGACTGCCTAAAAATTTGTACTAATATACATATTATTATATTGTTGTGTATCTACTTATTTGCGTTTCCTTCAATGGATATGTTTTCGTTTTGTTATTTTATGTTTGCATCGTATCGTGCCGCTTTCGAGATATGAAAATATGTGCCTAGTATTACAAATAGATAACGTTATGTTGTACACTTGGCGACATGTCTATATTTAAAGTGAAACGTGTACCAGCGCAATTCGGCCCACGCTTTCATTTGAAATAGTGTACTGTCACCAATGGGACATGATTCTAGCGAACTCGTAATTGTTGTCTTTGAAGTAGGTAGTCAATTATATTGGATGTATGCGTATTCGTCGTCGGTATTTGCTTTTTGGGGGTGCGGTGGCAGGTTGGTGCAGTGCGAGCTTTACAGCTGACAGCTCACAGCTTCCAGCTAACAGGGCAAATATGTAATATCCTCTATCCCTTCCAGTAAACAACTGAAAATTATCTAAAACTAGAATTCGACTTTGAACACATCAATAATTTTTCTAAATTATATTAATATATTAAACTTAAATAATATTCTAATACAATATAAATGAATTTAAATTGAAATGTAAATTTTTTGATTATCGTTATTTCATTATTAGATGTGGCTTAATTTTTTATAAAGATTTAATACTGCACCGACTAAAATACCTTTAAAGTATGTTTTATGCTTCTTATTTTCTTTTTTTCTGTATATTAGTATCTATTTTTACTACATTTTGCCCTGTTGGCTGCTCAAGCATTACTATGTTCATTGCCTTTTTACAGTCGGTAATGAAATAATCTTATGCCGTTCATAATTTAACATGAAAAATCACTTTCAAAAAGGCTTACAGGATAGTAATGCTGCAGCGCCAACATTAATAGTGCAATGAAATGGTTTGCTTTTGCTGGCGAAGGACTTTACTACCCGTAATAGAATAACGAATATTTTCAACACAAACTCCATTCATATAGATTACGTACGGCAGGTAGTCAAATAAAGTATTTCATGATACCGATTGAAGATTCAGCTTTTAATTATCTTGATCTTTATGGAAAATTATGATCAATGTTTTGACTTTTTTTATCTTCAGTTTTCAACTTCACATACTGAGTGCGACCCAATAAATTCTATGCTTTCAATCAATGAACAGTGGTGATTGATTAAGTCACTTGAATGATAAATAGATTGAAATATGACTATATTTGTTTTGACTGTGTTAGAAGTCTCATCCTTCTCTAGCCACTAATTAATGCGTTGAATTATATTTTCTCCATAATTTTACATCTATAAGAATAGTAACAATCCAAGTTCAGATTTGCTTATATTTTTTGCTGCCGTATACTATCTTTATTGAATGAAAGTATGGTTATTCTAATTGGCACGGGTTAAGTTCGGAGTCCGGCGGAAGCAAACGTCCCGGGAGAGGACTAACAATTTGCACTGGGGATGTTGTGTGTTGATGCTCAGCTGCGGGTCGCACGGCGTCATCGGGTCGCGTATCTTGTCCCGAGTGCGGGCGTCGCTACTCCAACCTGTCCAACCTGCGGCAGCATGTGCGTCTCATACATCGATCGCAGCCCGTCGCCTGTCCGCTCTGCTCGCGATCCTTCAAGACGCAGCTCTATCTCCGCCGCCACACCCTCAGTCAGCACGTCAAGCAGAACGTCCCTCCGGACACTCTGCTCGTTAAGATCAATAAAAGCTTCCCTGGGCCCGTTCCGTCAGTAAACTCCGTTCCCGTTCGTCCGGCGGATTCGGCCGATGGGTCCAAGAGCGAACTGAGCGCTCTCAACGGCTACGACAGCAGCGGAGACTGCGACGCCTCTTTGGAATCCGCCGACGTGTTTAAGATGGAAGAAGACGCCATTTCCATCGTCGATGATGGAACTCGGCTGTAGGGTTCTGGGGTTGGCGCAATTTGGCGTGTGCGATTGTTAAATGTTGCAATTAAATACTCTACATTGTCCAGCTTGTAAATTCCAGTCCACGTAAATAGTCATAGATCAGTAGATATGAGACAGATGGCATTTTCCCTGCCAATGTTTTGGCTCTAATCATCAAATATATCAATGTCAATGTTGCACATAATTACATGAATTACATTGCTATGAGTAAATGCACCATAATATTTGATCATATCTTAATTATGGTCGATGACTTCTTTCAAATATACTTTCATTATTTTTGATTTGGACTAGTCCAGCCCCGATGAAAAGAATCTATCCAACGGACTATAATTAATATATTTCTGAATTAAAATTTTAGTAAACATGTCAAAAACTAATTTTTGTTTGAAGCCAATGCATATAAATGTATTTGAAATCAAATCCATGATTCATCAAGGAGACGCTCTTTTTCCTAATGAAGGTATAATGATCTGTATCTCTATTTAATATCATCTTTTTATTTTCAATTAAAACTCGCTACATCCTCTTCTGTCAAAATGAAAGTAAAGAAATTAATCAATATTCTTAGGGAAAGTTTGAAACCTATGTTAATAGGTTTCATAATAAATAAAATTTTGCTATAAACTAGACGAATAGTAACATGTTACCAATTATTTTTCTGTGAATAGTGGTTTTCATGAAATATCGAAACACCTATGACTATTGGGCTCATTTATTGTCAATATGAAAACTCCTTTTTTGAAAACCACAACTTTAATTCCAAATTATTATATTAGCAATATGATTACTATTATTATATAAAGGTTCATCTCGCAGAAGGGCTAAATATTTTTTAGTTCAATATTGTGGTGTGATCAATATGAAATTTGTTTTTATCTCCGATATCTACTACTCTAAACTGGTGCTAATTATGAATTATTATTTTATGGACTCTAAAATGATGGTATTTAAATATGTTGTTCGTTTCCTGGTTAGTCCTATCGTTTATCACCTTTCGATTCTTGAATAGGCGATAGAGTCCTATCGACACCTCATTATTTATTGGTATATCTCACGCATACCGTTGGCTTCAAACTATTTATTATTTTCAATGAATAAAAAATATCTTTCATTTGATCTCAGTATGCTGATAACTAACTAAATGTATATAGCTGTAACGGTACTAGATACATTTTGGTGGAAGTTTTTTTATATAACTTCTTAGCAGATTATTAAACTTAGTTAGAACAGTCAATATAAAGTTTATATGTAGGCAAACTTGCTATATTATATCAGTAGGTTTTAATAATATGTTTTGTACAATATTAACTATAAACTATATGAAGCATCTAATAATTAAGCATAGTGAAATATCTATTGTATATAGGTACTACTACTCTAAATTCTAGTCATTAGAATAACAACGCCTATAACATAACAATATAACATATATTTTTAAAGGGAGCATAAATTTGTATACTACTTAAAATTATCACGATTAAATTGGTTGATTAACTTGGAAATTTTTCGCACTGTGTAGTTAGATATTTTTTTAATTTCGGAATCTTTAATATTCATATGGCAACGTTTCTCTCGTTAACCATAAATATAATGTGTATTGTTTCAAAACAGTTTAATGAATATAAAAAAATTAATTGCGTAGACAAATAATCATTTGCCAAACGATTAATATTTTTCATAGTAAAAAATCCTCCACATTATATGTATATTAAAATACGATAAATAATTTCTATATCATATAAGAGTCAGGAAAAGGGTCAGAGTTAGAGAAAATTCATCATAAGGATACAGAGCCGAACAGACATTTCGACGATTCACGAAGAGTTCTGCACCGTAAAGGGCCATTGTTTGTATCATTTGGATAATAAGGTCTTGTGGCGCCAGGACGAAGGGTTAGCTTGCAACATTTCTCTCATAACTGTTAATATTTGATGCAATAATATAGGTGTAATTTTCTGTTGGTAATATTTTTGCTGCATTTACCCACTAACAAAGTTTTTAGACTAACATTGTTGACAGTGTGCCTCATACATAATAAGGTTTTTGGTTAATTGTAAATGGTCACTTTCATACTTAGATAATATATGACGATAATAAGACTTATTTGTATTTACATTTCATGGTGCTTTCATAAAAATACAATAACAGTAATCATATTTATATATGGATGCAGCAAAAATATATTCTCTTGTGCATTATTTATTACCTCAACACATGCCTGTAATATTGATAAATCGATTTGATATTTTTTTATTATTATAATTGTGTAGTGGTAAGTCGCAACTATAGAAGCAGTATATTTTACATAATACGAACAATAACATATCTTTTGTTTATTGCTCACGTTTATATCAGTGAAGCTCCCGGATGATCCCAGGATTTTTCTAAGTCAAGTTTAGCAACAGCAGTTTTGTGGTGTTATTCTGTCAAAAATTTGACAAAAAAGCTACCGGGAACAGTAAGTTTTCAACGGTAAGTAAGCTTACCTAAAAGTATGTATCGTCGGTGTAGTGGCAGAAGGCGCTAAGTCAAAAATCGGGTGTTTTACGTTATAAATGCTGATGGAGTTCATGCTCCATTGTCTGAAAAAAACTCCGTCATATTCCATATATTTTTTTACATAATTTGAAGTATATGCATACATTAAGGCCACTCTGTTCAAAGTTATTTGTGGTAAAACATTATAAATAACGAAACGCTTTTTAATACCATGATTATCAAATTCCATGATTATCAAAAAAACAAGGTTTTTGACTACATGTCTTCTGCCACCATAACGGCGATATATTACATCGCCTCTACCAACCTTAAATTGTAATGGGTTTGAATACTTACTGATTAACATGATATGTATATATTTTTGAAGTTTTCAATTGATCAATTTCATGCTTTCTAAATGTCAAGGGGTGTTTTATGAAAACAAAATAATGTTATTTGAAGCATGTTTTATGGCTCCGAAATTGTATGCTTTTACCTCCAAGAATATTTATTAAATTCTACTTTTGAGCTTATTTTTTGTTCCAATCAGCAAGAATAACTTTCATATCCAAATTGATATCGATCTTTTTAATAAAGTAATTATTATTAAAAAAATTACAGCCATATTATTTATATAATAAAAAAAATCAGTGGCAAAAGAATGTATCTGAGTTTTCAAAATACTTTTTAAAGTAATTAAAGTTTTACATTCTCTCATGAAGTAAAAGTCAATGCAGCTAACTTTGCTTTTAAGTTGATTAATTTTATGTTTTTTTAAGAATGATGAAAATAACCATTTCTTTGTCATCCTAAAAAAATATTTTCGCCTTTCACTCAATTATCGTAAATTTTTCATGATTGATAATTTACTCAAAATCAATTTATTTTCAAATCTGCTCCTGAAAATTATTACAAAGCCTAGGAAAGTGCTGTAAACGAGATGGAAATTGATCAAATACAATTTAATGTTTTATGTTGGTACAAAATAATAAGGCCTCTTCTTGCCTGCTGAAACAAAAAAATGTAATATTTATTATTATTATGAATTGATAATGAAATATTTGTTATTATATGGTAAGAATTGTGTTAGCCATCAAACTATTCCTTAAATATACAATAATTTAGAAATTTAATAATGGTTTTAATCACCGATGAAATTCGATATTTATACTACCTCAAGGTACTTTGTGTTACTTAAATGTATCTTTCAATTGAAGTATACAAATCTTGTGAAACACTACCAGGTAAAATATTACATTCTAGTGTATTCGCATCCTAAAGAAAGACATCAATTTTCATTCAGCTCAAAGTTACTGACAGTTTTTATTTGTTTAGGGATATGTTTGTTTGTAAAAATATCTTTGATGATTGATAACATGAAAGCTTTTTTGTTTTTCTATCATAATCAGTTAAGGAAATCATTTGCGAGCTGAATAATTTCCCATTAGGGGACATTAGGTACTTGCTGGATAATGTCCAATTACTATTTCATTGAGAAGTGGAAGAAATTATCCGCAGCAACAAAGAAGTACTACTGCATTATTTAATATTGTATCCAAAAGCTATTACAAGCTTGAAATTTCAAAAATATCCTCGAAATTATGGTTTATGTTTCATTGCTCATAAAATATTTTTTTCTGATAAAAACATAAATATAGCTTGGTGGAGGAGGGTATTTGTAAGTTTTTTTATGAATTTATTTAAATCTGTTATTATTCTAACAAATCACGTTAAACATTTTGAGGTATATGCTTCTGAAATGTAACCTTTTCATATTAATGTGCGTTGTTTACAATCGTTGCCCCCTGTAGTATAGGGGTAAGAACCGTACCCTAGCGACTAGATGCGACTGAGCTCAAGCCACGACGAGGTCAATATCAAATATAGATTTTTTCAATTATTATTTGACATTTTGGGGTGTTTGTGATGTATTTTCTCCTCGAGTGACTTTAAAAATTCTCATCAAGTTGATCTCATGGGATTTAATTTTTTTTTATATATCTGGCGTCTTGGCTTTTTATTAGCTGTAATGTCAAATATTTTCTATAGATTAAAACAGTGAATAAAAGTAAAACACAACATATATTTATTATGTACTCAGACATCTCAAATAACCCATATTGAGAAAATGGCAAAATCAATATTCAAATGGTCACCATAAATCAAATATTTTTGATTTGTACTCGAGTTTTATCAGGTGCTTACACATTAGGTAAGCACCTGACTACTTTCTGGTTATAGCCAGTAGAATGATATTTGATATCCTTTTACTAACACATAAATATCAACATTTTCTTTAATTCTTTAGTTGGTTTGGTAGCATTTTTGTGTTATCTGAGTACTGAAACAGATAGAGTGTAAAATTTTACATATGACTGCATCTTTCATTTTATTGAATCGTTATTCTACAATTTTATCGAATTGTGGAATAACTACAAGATAATGTGCTTTATTTTTATGAATATAGTGCCTATTCACGAAGAATTTGTAGTACCTACCTTATTAAAAACCATTTGTATGTTTTTTTTTTTTTAACTTATTCTCATTACTCACTCTCAGCCACCTGGAATGTATCGTTACCTCTGAAGCAAAATCTGCAAACTTAAGTGCTGCTAAAATGTTTGTTAGTTTTTTTATTGTATGAAAAAGATCTTTCATTGATTTATTTAGTTCCATATTTAGATTATGTTCCTTAATACCGACTCAACCTACCATAGTTGATCTATATGTAAATGTGTTTTCAAAAGAGAGCATTGAAAATTATTCTCTTTGCCTTCTGAAAATTTGAGGAAATTTAAAATTACTCTTATCTGTGACAGAAATTAATTGTTTCGTGATAACATCTATAAATGGTTTTATTTCGCATCATAAACTGGGAAGACATTCCGTGCTGAAAAGTTGCCACTCCTGTATCTTGTCATTCAATGAAAGATTTATAGTATGCGAAGCCCTAGTAGAAGGAAAATCCTAGGTCAGGAATTTGAGAGACTGGCGTATTCTTTTTTCTTCAGCTCTATTCAGGGCACTAGCAGATGGAGAAAGGATTGCTAACAACATTACGGATATGGAAAAAAAGAATATAATATTCACATTTGGCAAAATAGATTTTTGTTATATTTCTTCCGATATTTTCTTTTTATACTTATGAGTTGACACTTGCATGTTCACTGCCTCTTTTTTGATTCAATACTGCATTCAACTATGAAATAAGCGAACAACAAAAGTCAAAGAGTCAGTTTGGCTGTGTTTAGTCAAGTAGATCGGAGATGAGTTTTATTTACTGGGGTTATAAGCTGTCTTCAATTTAGCTTAGAGTTCGACCGAGTCCAATTCAGTCCGCTCCGCAGTGGCGTGCTTAATTGAATAAAGAGTTCAGTGTTCAGCCCATGCAAGTTTTGTTGAAATTAATAACGAAGTCTTTATCTTCCCAAGATACTTAGCATTGAATCTGCCACCACTTATATCCAAAAACACTTTTGAATTAAGTTGTTTTAAATGATTGCCAGGAATGTCCGGGAACAATCACATGTGAAGTAGTTTCGATGTACTAAAGCAGTGCTCAGCAATCTTTTTTTACCCGCGGCACACCTAAGCATTCATTAATGTTTCGCGACACACTACAAGTCAAAATATGTTAATTTCATAAACAAAGCTTACAATTTATTAATTTGTTTTTATTTCATGATTTTGAAACAGTAGCTAATATGTTTTTAATGCTCTTGATTTAATAATGTCTATTCTTTTGATAAATTCGTTTATTGTTTGTAATAATTCTATTGGGACTTTTTTTGCCGTCAACGATTCCAGATACATGCAGCAATGTGTAATTGCTAAGGAAGGATTTTTTGTTTTACACACGAGACAAAAGCCATTTTATTCCACATTATTGCAGTTGCAATATCCGTGTAAACACTAATTCAATTGTTCCATTAAATATCAAAATAATACAACATTTGTTTCAACGAGAATAATTTAAGCGGAGATCTCAGTCTCCGAACGGCTTTCATTTTTTCTAATGTAAAAATATTCGATTTTATCCCATTTCAGACGCACTGTTGTGTTGCGTAGCACTAGTGTGATTGAAAAAATTGTAAACATGTAATCGAAAGCTCCTATGGGTCTATATAAATATAATACGGGCATTAAAAACAAAATATTGCATTAAATTAAATCGTAAAAATAAGAATGAACATAATAATTTAGAATGAATATAGTTATAAGCAGTATTTTATTAATGAATAGAAGTAAATTCTTTTTTAGTCGTTTTCCTCACTAGTGAAGGTCGCGACCTCCGCCTATCGCAATAACTCCGTTTCCCTCGACAATCCTTAACCACTCGCTCCTACGCTCCGGTACTCTGAGGGCCATCGGAAGGGAGATGGTCGCTTCAGCGATTCGGGATCCTTCCGCGTCCCCTTCTGCCTTCGACCTTTGCTGTGACGACGAGCCTCTCGAACCGGATCTCCACCGCGAGCTAATCTAAGTTATTACTAACTTAGCTCACATAGCTAAGGGTCTTTTTCATAGTAGGGTCTCCACCACGAGCTAAAAGATTGTATGATGTTATTACATCGCTGAGCTCAACCGTCTTCGCTCTAGGTGGAGATTCGGCTTCAAGATTTTCGGTAAGCTTGTAGTCAAAAAAGCTGAGTAGGCGTCTTGTATATACGGCCGAGAGTCTATCCTGGATTTGTAACTCGTTCAGGACAGATGCGTTTTTGCGTTCGGTCGTCCATGGTATTCGGAATATCGTTCTCCAGGATCACATTTCAAATATAAAAATAAGTAAATAAAAGATATTAAATTGCAGAAATATACTTTCGAAGTATAATATCCACGAATGTTTGTAAATAAATCATTTTCGAGATTTTATCATCATTGGAGTGATATAATCAGGATCGGTTTCGCTCATCGTGAACATTTTCAACAAAGAAATTTCCTTCAACCTTCCCCTTACCGTGAAGGTGAAATAGTGTAAAACGAAGATTTATGCGACAGTGGCATCTATTGATGTGAACAAAATCAATTAAAATCTACCCGAATGTTAATGTAATTGCTAGAATCCAGCACCCTGAAATGTTGGTACCATCTCAGTTGATTCATGTGTTTATAATCATGTTTTTTTTTTTCAAAAAAATTTAAAAACAACGCTACTTTGCATCATCAAGTCTAGGTATATTTTTAATGTTGTGCTAATGTAATCAATATCTTAGTTTTAAGTCCTATACGACCCATACAAAGTATAACATTTATATACATACATAATTAAGTTATTCTAATGTTCACTGAATTTAATTTTTATCTTACAACAAAAAATCAGGTATTAACGGGAAATCAATCGGGATCTAACACTCTTTGATGTTTAAGAGTTTGAAAATGCTTTTCTATCCAAGAAAACGATCTGCAGTAAATTTCTTGGAATTGCCCCATTTAGATGGGAAAGAAACCCGTTTGATACGATCAGAGCATCGATCGTACCAACTTTACCCTGGAATAACTTTTTGAATTTATTCGAGCGTTTCGCTTAGGGATTGAAATATATAACGAATATATAAATACCGGTATTTCGTATTAAATACTGGCATTGCAAATATCAATACTGGTATTACATAACAACATAGATACAAATAAATACGGTCAATTGGGATCGCTATAATCGCGAATTTGAAAATAGGTGCAACTTTTAAAATGACCAACGCGTGACTGAACGCAAGGCATAAAAAAATATATGACCTTTGTGTCAATACACGTGCCTTCAAAGATGATATCGATTCCTGGCGTCAAGGACGCATATGACAGGAAGTGATCGTGTCGGCTCATAAATATTTCAATCCTTGAACATTGTATGTTAAATAAAATAATTTACGACATTTATATTTCGATGTTGCTTCATTTTAAAATATTCGGAATATGATGACCCCATGAATGTATCAAGCATGCATTGATTCTTAATTTTCTCTCTGTATTGCGAGTAAGCAAACAATTTGTTTATTTTAATTTCCAATTTAATCGATTTGACAAAGCTTAACAATATTTCATTCGCATAACCTGGGGTTTCCCAAACTATGTTCCGCGGAATACTGGTGTTCCACGGAAGGTGGATTGGTGTTCCGCAAATCCTGGAATAGCTTTATATACTGCCACAACTGCAAAAAATTCAACCAAGTTCGAATTCATATTGATATTACCAACCCCAACAATATAAACATGGTGTTCCGCCTAAATTTCAGAAATTACGAAGTTTTCCATCACAGGAAAAGTTTGGGAAACCCTGGCACAACCCTTCCTTCGCTTTTTAGAAAACAACATGTTACTCTGGGAAAGAAAGTTTTTTTTGTACCGACTCCAAAATTTTATGCTTAGTACCGGGTTCGCTCATCGCGAGCAATTTCAATTGATAAAATGCTTTATTTTTCTAAATATAATGCTTTTCCAGATGAAAAACTGATGAAAAATGTTTTGAAGGGAAATTTATTTTCATTAAAACAAGCGTGTAAAATTGTAACATTGTAGGAAATGAAAATGTTGATTCAAACAATCGCACCTGTGTAGATTATACCTCGAATTTTCCGTTTCAATACAAATTTTGTTGTATTTATTTATTCGCAAGAATTACGCAGATCCTGAAAATATTAGTTGAGGCTAATATACTATTATGATTATTTGGTAAGTTGCTGAAACCTATTTGTTTTGTTTGCAAACCGTCAAATACATGCGTTGTTGGGCCAATTCTGTGACTACGAAAGCGCGATAAAACAAATTAAAAATTGTTTTGAATTATTGAGATTTTGTACACTTCCATGTATTTTGTCACTAACGATCCGGGTTTCGCCTTTGGGCATCTTCAGGCGCACGAATGCCTGAGGATGCCGAAAGGCGAAACCCGGGTCGTTAGTGACAAAATACATGAAAGTGTACAAAATCTCAATAATTCAAATTTGATATTGAAATTCCACCAAGCACCCTCAGTCGATGTCTTAAATTATATCTTAAATTATATAAAAATTGTTTGTAATAGAATCTACTATTTAAAAAAAATCTTAACTTTATTTTATTGCAGAGTTGTGAATAAATGCTACGTATTTCGTTTTTAGTAACGAGAGATTTTTTATTAAAATTGCAGTACAGTAAAGCCTCGATATAACAGACTAATACGGGCAGGAGGCGAGTCGAAAGTCCGTCAAGCAATAGTTTATTTTTTTATGTCATATTTTAAGCGTAGAATTACTAGGTACACGTCAGATCGTTAGCCAGCACGCGTCAAAACTGCTGCATGTATGTAATCATGTGCTGATTACGCGTAAAAAATAATAACGATACCTAACTTTTGGATTTAAACATGTATAACATTAACATAGTTCATTTTTCTTATTTCACCGCTAATTTGTTCCTAAATTACCAAGTCCGTTATATAGCTGTTTTATCGGTATACCCATAGATAAAAAGATTTAAAAACAGTCATAAACCATTCGTTTTGAAATTAGAATAATCCATATTTTCCCTGTTATATAGCCCTTAGTTACGGCACCTGCTTTCACATTGCAAGCTTAATAATAAAAAAAATATATATGAGTTCTACGACTCAATTGTGAATTTAAGCCAGGGATAATCTACCTGATCACACAACCATTCCGCAATGAATCTAAGTAATCCAGCCACGCTACGCTATATTAAGTTTATATGTTTGCTCAGGATTATGACCTTAGCGGTAACATCGTTAAATATATCTCAAGAGTTATGAATCTACGTTGTTGAACCTTTGGTGGTTTGGCAGTTTACTGCTTATTAAATTGAATAAACACGCAGACTGAGGATTTATCTCAATTTATTTTTTCTTGTAGTACTAGGGAAACTACAATCTACACTGGCCATGAACGTTATTGAAAAAGGATTTTATTTGTTCTTATGCTAATTTCACAACTGCCTTCAATAGCCGCATACTTGGGATGCCCCAGGAATAAAATTTAGAAGCCCTGTTTTTTTTGTATAAAAAAGGCATTACAAATGTTATTCACGATTCCCATATATGTACTGACACCGCCCCGTACTTATGGGGCGGACAGGGTCTTCAAAACCAATCTGCAGACTCTTTCTATTAATGCAAATTTAAAATGTAATACCCCTCCTGAGGCGTTTAAGAGTAGTGTCATATTTGTTTGGTTGCCGCTGTTTGTTTACAGTTAGAAGTGGGCAAAGGGCTTGCGATTCCGCAAGGTTTTTTGAGTCGCCTCTCGACCTTTCCCAGAGGGAGTCGTCGGCCGGCGAAGCGGCGACTTAGTCCACCGCTTGATAGTAAAACCACTTACAGAGTTTTAAATTAAAAATGTTGAATCGTCCTTTGTCCTTCGCCGGAAGCGAGCGTCAGTGTGTTGAACCCCGCACCCCGCTTCTCCATGGTCTGCACCTTCCTCCCTCGAGCGGCGAGACGTTTCGTTCTTACTCTCTCAGTACGTATATGATTAAATAAATCTTTTTTGTAATCTCTTATCACAAATATCACATTATTTATGTCGATGCCGTTTCAATGAAAGCATAAATTGAAAAGCATTGCATTAATTATTTATTCAACACAAACAGCTGTTGCTTTGTTATTATTCCATGTAAAATAAAAATAAATGTTAAACACTGAATTAAAAATATGTATAAAATAGTAAAATTAAGGAGTGATTTTCCAAAACGACCTTTATCCATTTCACACCTCGAAGCATAATTTTATGGGATCGCATTTATAATGTTGAAATACATATCTCGGTGGCACATAACGTTGAAAAATAAGGTGTCATCTTAAAAAACTGAACAATTCGTGAGGTGATTCGATTTTCTCGCAGATGACTCTTGTAAAGCTAACAAAACAATTACACAAAATTTCTGCAATGACCGAGGACTAATACTGGTTCAATATCGTACTTACTGCATGCACAGAAAGTACCTTAAATTAAACATTCTATGACCCTGTGGCAAAAGTACGTCTACCTGGTTCTGATAATTTCATAAAATTGTGGAAGTAGTAGAAAAGAAGTTTTATTTTCATAAATGTAATGCATTTCCAGCAAGAAGTGACGTTTACACCATTAAACGAGGTGAGAATTATTAACTAATATTTTTAATGGATTCGTTTGGTAATTTTGTGTAAATTCACTTTTGATATAAAATTTTCATTGATACCGATGTTATTTCACTCATAGATCAATCATTGCAAGCACATACGACGTATCCACCCTTTGCATTAGACGTATAGTGAAAAACCATCATAAAGAAATATCTTCATCAGCTGAGACGTTTTCGAAATTCTAGATTGTTAGATTAATTTTGTTAATTATAGGAATGTGTTTAAATAATTATTTAACAATATTTCTCAGATATTAATCAATTTGCAGAGAATGCATTAAATTATTTTAATGAATGCATAGTATGTGTGTCAGGGCATGCGCAGATAGGATGTGTGCATAAGTGTTGAGTGAATTTTTAACGTACAACACACTGCATCTTTACCATTAAGCGTATTGAGGTAATGTTCACAGGTGGCACTGCCACATGGTAATAATTTCTAGTTGTTAAATAATCGTCAACACTAAAATGTGCTAGAATGTATATTGGTACCACGTGCTCTATGTATTTTTTAGGTTTACGACGTTTTCAAATATGCTGTCGTTGCTTCAAAATATTTACTGCTCCTTTTATAGAGTCTTATGCTAAAGAAGCGTCGCAGGTGTACTTACAATCTTAATGTGGTCTTATGTAAGACACTGCTCTCAGATAAGATTTGATTTACCGCAAGCTCTACATTTTAAAGCGCCAGGTGTCGCAAATGCGAATTTTTAAATGATACTTTAATTAATGACGACGATAATATGTAACACATTTCAGTTCGTATACAGTACACACTATGAAGCGATTTTTGTCGCGTGATCGCTTAGTCGTCATCGAAATTGTTTCCTCTGAACAGATAATAAAAGCGATTCAGTTTGTATACTTCTTTCTTCTAAAATCTATCATTAGTCAAACGATTTCGTGATAGATTTCAAGATTACATATTATTGCGATGCTATATCCTAGTCAAAGTTAGTTGACAAACAGAAAAAAAGTAGACCAAAAGACGGCGTATGCGAGAAGACAGACTTGAATATTAAGTAAATTTATTTATTCCTCTCCGTACCTTAAATTTCCGGCATGTAATCATAGTTTTTTACGAGGGTAAGTTTTTACATCTTGATCTGGTCCTTCAAATCCTCTTAAGTGGTTGCGTTTATTTGAATCCTACGTCGTTGGCCATCTCAACTAAAAATGTAGTGTTACTTCCTCTAAAAACACGCGATAATTAATTCTTTTACGAATCCAAAATGAATAAATCCATATTATATTCAGAACCATAACCAGCAATATAATAATCAACTCAGTCTTAATGAATAGCTACTATTCAAAAAGAAACATGCCATGTTCAATTCGTTTGTCGTGGAAGTTGTTTATATTTTCTATAATATAAAACAACCCTATAATTACTAAAAAATCAACTCTATTGAACTATCGAGGAAAACACAATTAAGTCGCCACCTTAAAAATGATGTACATCGAAGGGCGTTGAGCTTGTTTGGTTTTTAATTTCCTGCTGTATAATTAATTAACATGTTTGGGCCTTAAAAAGTTCATCAAATTACATACAAACATTGCCTTGGGGTGATCAAGCAAAAATAGACAGCGATGATAAAATGAATTTATTTTCCTTCGCATTTTCCGTTGGCATTTTTAAATAGATTGGGATAATGATTTTCATTTTAATTAAAGCATAACGTCATCTTAAAAATCTTGTTTTTAAATATTTATAAAAATACATTTTTCGTTTTAGAGGTACAAAAGTCAATTTACTTGGTCCAACATTTTAATGTTTGTAGTTGTACCTATTCTCTTTTTATGTATTCATAGTAAAATATGTGTTTGTTTTACATGCATACGTAATTACAATATTATTAATCCTGTAATTTTACAATAGACGTGTACGTAGAAAAATTAGAGAAATTTCCATTACCTTAAAAAACTTAGTTACGACTTCTAAGAAAAAAGGTATTCTGTTTTTATTTTTGCATAATCATATTTACATAAGTTGATGCACAGCTGTGTTTATTGTTATAGTTGTTCAAGAAAATAAATTTCTCGAAAGACAGCGATTGTAATTATTGGATAACGACATATTTCTGTTTGCCGAGCGAAAGTTTTTTTTATCACTAATATGCACACTTACACTTACATACCTACATCTCGAAACGCACGAATATTCTACGAAGGATTTGAACTATCATGGTCTGTGCAGAAGAACTTTCACACATATTTTAGCATTATTTACCCGAATATCTATCCCGGAACTGACACTTTCACACAGTGATTTTTCAATCGATGTATGGGTTTATTACCAAATACATGGATGTCATTTGACAGTGATGATTTCATAATCCCCACCCACTCCTTATTCGATTCAAGAACTGGCAGCAGAGAGAAAGGCTAACTGCAGGTTTCACATTTCCTTCCTTGTTTCACATTGGGAGCGGACTTGGTGTACAAATATATACGAAAGTGTTTTTTTTTTTTTGTGAAGGACTACGTAAACTTCTCTATACATTAACAATAAATCATTTTTGGTTACAGTAGATGAATATCGTTACGTATATATTCGTATAGCATTTTCTTTGTCATCGACTTTCTCTGTGCTTTTTAAAAGAGTGACACTTTGAAAGTCTATAGTATATCATCTGACCAACTTTGTAGTATATTATTGAATACAAATAAATAGACATATTTCCAACAAGTATTCTAAGAGAGTTAAGTATCCATGAACTAACTTCGTTAATATTTTCTAACTGCGTGCAACGTCGCATTTTCAAGTTGAGGATTTGAAAATTTACAGCACGTAAACTTCTTCCCAGATGTGTGTTATTCAGTTAAAACTTCTACATACACTTTGAATTTATTATAATTTAAATCATTAAAGCTATTGCTCCTAGCTTAACTTAGTTTCCGCGGTGAAAGTTAAGTATGGACTTTTCAGCAATAATTATATATCGAGACGTTGAAGTTTCAACTATTCGGATTTAATTATTTAACGACGCTCATACGCGTGGTATTCAATTTTAATCAAACGGACGAACAACTACGAGTCACATTTTCGCGATGTAATGGAATTTGTTAAATGGAATTGAGCATGAAACTATTTGGTGCTTTATGGGCCCGAATTATTCGGCCATAACATTGTAGCCTTCGAATGTTCTTTATTGTGTTCAATCTGGAAACCCTAATTGTCAATGTGGTGTTTAATCTTTTCTGTTTGTAATACATACAATTCCGCATAATTGGGGCAATCGAATCTCAAAGAGCAGAAACCAAATTGTAATTTACATCACTTAATCGGGACAGTAAATCACAATACATGTATTATTATATTGCACATAATCTCGGCAACAATTTGTAAAAACTATTTATTATGATGTCATCTTATCTATAAAACCATTTCATTATCAATTAAATGTTGCGTTGATTATAGTCAGATATATTATGTTTTTTTTACCTCATTCAGGAAGATATCTGTGATGATTTTTGTAGAAGTGAACACTTAAAAAATAAAGACACTTCATGCATTTTTGCAGAATTAAATTATATGTTCTCACTAATTATTTAATTTAAGAATTTATTATTCTCCTGACAGACATATTTTATTTGAGAGAGTAGCATGTTAATTGTTTAACTTTATGTGAAATTCGCTTAATATGGGCAACCGCTTAGTTGGACCAAAATGCCCTTGTTATGATGTGTCCCAATGAAGCGGAAACAATTGAATAATATTTAGTTTTTTTCCAGATTAATTTTAAATGGAATTTAAAAAAATATATGTATATTTTCTACCACAACCGAATTGCCAATACTCTAGATAATTTTGAATTTCGAATCAAGTATTCAATCACTCTAGTTCAAAACAAGGTGAAAAGATACTCATGTCAAATTAAACTGTGATATTTGACCTGGCCAAGCCCTGAATTATCTGATCGCAACGTTACAACACTAAGGGTCATGTTTAGCATATGTAAATATAATATCCATGTTTTGTATTTCAATATTGAATATTTAACAAGTACTGAATCTTTGGAAGTATTGCAAAACCTTTATTTTCAGCGAGATGGTTATAGGTTATAGGGCAATCAATTTTCTCTACGTTTTTGTTTTTGTTTACGGAGTATGTCATATAAGAACCAGGGTTCCTTGATTTTTTAAGTCGGTGCTAATCGAGACGATGGAATATAATATCTAAAACTGATAAAAATGTATAAAGATGATCTAAAACTGTTTATAACTATAAAGAAGGAATCTGATTGTACTATTCTGAAACATAATATAGACTCGATTTTAAATTGGTCTATAAAAAACAAACTTAACTTCAACATTTCGAAATGCTTTTGCATTTATTTCTCTCGCTCAAGATTTCCTACTAAATATAACTAATCACTTTTAAGGTGTTAACTGTCAATTCTTGGTGGAAAGACATTATATTTTAAAAAATAAAACACAATTCATTTGTACTACTTCCACATATTTATAATGAACAGAACCGGTTTCGCTCATCACGAGCAAGCATAATAATCTGTTGATAATGCTCGTGATGAGCGAAACCGGTCCTAATCATTATAAATATGTGGAAGTAGTACAAATGAATTGTGTTTTATTTTTTAAAATATAACTATGTGATATCGAATAATACTTGACACCGTTTATCTGAAATTGTTGATCTCGGTAAAACGTTTGACTCTTCTTTCACATTTTCACATATTAATTCCATTGCTATGTTTGCTAGCAAACTTCTTGGGTTTATAGTTAGGCAAAGTAAACCATTCGAAAACCCAACTGTGTTTCGCACTCTATACATTTCTTTGGTTCTCAGTACGCTTGAATATGGATCTATTATCTGGAGTCCATATGAAAATTCCTACAAGTTGAAATTGGAGCGAGTTCATAGAAATTTTTACGATATTTCTATTTAAAAAAAATCAAATATTTTCCCTTTAATAGTTCCCTAAAAGAGTACAACCCAACCAAATTTCTTTGAGGAATGCTATCTTTTCACTCTCTTGAAGCACGAAGATCGTTTTCGATTCTAAAGCATTTCTCTCTTCTTCTTCGGGGACGAGTTTATAATCCTGAAATTCTCATGACTATTAATTTAAATGCTCCCAATTGTTATCCAGACAATTTTTATTCTTAAAACTTGTTCTTCGCGTCGGTCACTCGAGTCACCAGTTGCAAGAGCCGTTCAGATGATTAATGCACTGCCTAGAGAGCTGGATATTTTCAGCACTAAACTCTGGGTATTGTACACCAAATATTAAGCGTTTTAATGTTTTCGTCCGTTCATTTTACACCGGTAAGAAGGTAACTTAGAATTTTAAAGTACATTTTTCGGCTTAGACAAGGCCAAAATGACAATTCTACCATTCTTGATAATGTCAGTGTATGGTTATCTGTAGAATCTTGGGCATGGATGGACTTTTCTCCCAATTTGTACCGTGTGCGACAGTATTGCTTCAAATTCCACGTTGACATGATTGAGTTCATACTGTATCGGTAGGCTTCTTCGCCATTATTTTTTGTAATTTATATGAGTGATTATTGTCATAATTTTTTTAAATTAAGATATTGTCATGTGTTTTATATAAATACATTGTACAGGATTGGAATGTATTAGATTCCCGAGATCAAAGAAAGCTATTTAAACAAAGTTGAAATCGCTTTACCTTATCCTGTCATTTAAATAGGAAGCAATCAATTGTGGCTATAGGTTTACCTCGAGCTTTTAACTAAAGCATCTGCAATTAAACCAGACTACATTCCATGCAATGTATCGCTAAAGAACACATATATACTCAGAAAACTCTCGAACTCCATTTATAGATTTAATCAGAGTGATAATATTAATTAAGTCTGATTTTCCAGCCCTTCAGGAAAATTGATTTTTTCCGTTTAGTCATAACGTAATCAAAAAAAGTTAGGCCATTTTTAAATTTTATACGAATAATGCTGTCTATAAATATGATTCATGCAGAATACTGGATTATTAAATTTAAACATTAAATTATTATTTTCGCATTACTTTGCTCTCAGAAACTGAGTTTTTAATTTCCTAAAATAAGACCACATTCAAGATCTAGTCATTAACTACTAAAACCACCAATCATTATTATAATTTGTTTTCATAGTTGTTTTTTAAATATTTAATTTACACTTTCGGAAATAAGTTATATCGACCATTCAAAATAATCGAGGGGGCGTGTCCAAACATTTCTGTTATTTGATCCTTGCAATTGCCTAAACTGGCTTTACGAAAATTAAGTCGTATTAAAATAAAATAAGTCAGTAGAAACAGGGTCCCGAGCAAACTGCTATGAATTTCACACATGTATATGATTTTTTTAATATTTATTATTCGCTTGTTAATAAAGCCATAAATTATCTAATTAACGTCTTGATTGCGTAATAGTTTTTTTCCTATTATTTATGCTATAAACCGTACACAAATGGATGTTTTAATTCTAAACGACTCATGTGTTCTTCCAGAACATTTTCATCTGGTGTTGGAAGATATCGCAATGATGACAAAAAAAGACATCTCAGCGAGGAAGTAATGAAAAGTGTTACCTACTTTGATTGGTAGTATCGATTTAATGATACCTGTAATGAATAAATTATTCAAATGCTTCAGAGTTTAGAGCTCCGTTACCTGTAATGGAAAGTGTGTAACCTGCTAGGCCATAAATAAATGAGTGATCCTTTTAGATTTTTTTTAAGTCAGAGCATTTCGTCTTTTTATTGTATTTTAATAAATATACCAGCAATTGATTGAGTTAACGTTTTAGTATTTTTCCAGAAATTTAGATTCTGAATTAATCTATTTTTATCGGAAGAGATGGACGATCTGAAAAACCCATTCACATTCATCCAGTTTCTCTTATTCCTATATTATAGTTAAGATATTTTAATATATATTATTTACTTACCAAAAACCTAGCGCTGTTGAGTCGGCCGACTTCTGATGATTTTCTTTTTAATTATGTTATTAAATCGGAGATGTGTTCGTCACATGCGTTATTTTGGTTATATTCGTTTCTATGTTTTGTCAACATAGTAACTCCTGCTAATTTTTTCAATTTTTAACTTCTTATAAGGAAAGAATTCAATTATTATCTAAATATTAAAACAAGGTCTAAATTCGAACAGAAGTATTGGAATAAACAACTTTAAAATTCATTTGAAAAATTCACTTTCTCGCGATAGCAACATTTTCGAATGTGACTTCAATGTTTGTATACATAAAAAATCGATAATTGGGCTCCTGGTCGACTTCGGACCAGCTTCAATGTCAATGATTGTTCGTACATTTGACACTCAACCTACTTATTAATCATGTGAATAAAATATTAGATGATACTGGCCAAAATGAAAACTTAACGTATCGATGCCATTGCATCATATTAGAAACTATTTTGTCTTTTGATTTACTGAGAAATACGATACTCCCAATCTTGCTTTAGTTTATTATCAGTTTTTTTTGTTTATTTAGAGTACGTTGATTTTATCTGAAAGTGTTCACCCGCTAAACTCCTTGAAATAATTATTACAAGGTACTGCAATAATCGGTACATTAAACATCTTCATGGGAAATATGATTGAAATATACATTTTAAAAAATCGCTAGAAAAGACTGCCAATGAATTCGTTAATAAAATGATCAAAAAAACGTACACAAAATTTTATTCAGAGAAACAATTTTCTCCAAATCTGTATTTCGATGAAAATATATTATTTCAATGATTTTCAACTTTCATTTCGTTGAAAAATCAATCTTGCTTGATCCTTACATGAGGAATTTTCTGTTAAAAAAGCAGTTTTTGAAAATTTTTAAAAATTTTAATTACAAAATGAGGGGTTAATAGAGGGTAAATAGAGGGTAAATAGAGGGGTTAGTTCATTCACCATTTTGCGTAATGTTATACAGCCACCGAACAATCAACCAAGAAATTTAACAAAATATAAACAGATTAAGTTTTAAACTCGTGGTGGTGTTATTTTATAGTTTATCAAGTGGATTATTGCAGTACCTTGTAATAAATATATTGTTTTTTTAAACTTTTAAATATCTTAATAAAATTTAAGTAAGAAGTTTTTTTATTAAACTTATCTTTATCTAATATTTTATAAATCCATGTTTTTATCGATGGTTGTTTTAAGTATGCACACATTAAAACGCCTCATAGTTTATTCATAATTCTTTCAATACAACGAAAAATTTTCACGGCAATGTAGGGAAAAAATGTATAGGCGAATTCTTACTCTTGAATTTTCACGGCAGTGAATTATTATTACTTATTTAATTCATTTTGTAAAACAAATAGATGTTTTCATATCTAATAAATTTATAAACTGTTTTTCAGTATGATACATTTTAACCCGTATGTTGTATCTTTTTAATTTAACATTCATTTGGATAGCCCGCTTCTTGTATTATTTACTGAGACAAGGTTGTATAAGCGACAGAGCAAACTTTTTAACTCTTTGGTTTGAGTTTTGAAAAAAGTAAATAAAAGACATTGGCTGGATTGAAAGCCTACATGTGTTTAGCGAGCGGAAATTAAATTCCGGGTCGTATGGCGTCCGACCCTGATTTTAAATATTCTTTTGTTATACATATATGAGTATATTAAGCTGTATATCGCACTCTCAGTAAAATAGAGTCTAATATTCTTTTAATATATATTCTTTTAATATATTAATAATAGTCTTTTTAGAGTCAAGGATATGGTTGGATTTGTGATTTTTTGCTCTATTTTTATAGAATATGTTCATAGCTTGACCTCAAATAGTTCACTTAATTCATTTTATCACATTTCAAATAACGGCGTAAAAATATCTCCGTTTGTATTAATTAAATCAAACTTCACGACAGTAATTGTAAAAGGATCATGTTTCCCCCAACAAAAAAAAAATAATACTTAATGCATCCATATTTTCAGCAAATTCTTGAAAACTGTGAAATGTTACATTCAGACTTATGGCTGTATTTTACTGGGGGTGCGATATATATATATATATATATATATATATATATGCTAAACTTCAACATTTTGAAATAATAACGCCCTTAGAAAAACTGTAAAACAATACGAATGATATTTCCTAAATCCATGATAATGTGAAGTTCTATACTATGCCGGCTTGGATATCAAAGACACGTTAGCATTGATATACGGCTGCATCTATAAAAAGAAGATTCCGTTTTTATGATATAAAAGTTTTTTTCTCGCACATGGATGTATTATTCATATAACTTTTCTAATAAACTTTACACGGCCCCTGAACTCTAGGGACCGAGGCCTGTTCATTTTTTTTGAGTACCTACTTCTATGATCATTGAATATGCAAAGGCTTGTTTTTACATACACGTCCACTGTCAATCAAATTTACATACATGGTAACGTAGGTACAGACGGATCGTTTTCAGTTGGGCTTTATCACGAAATTCTCTATTCAAATTATTATTATTATTATATTATGAATACCCCAGTGCTTTTATTAACGCTACAAACATTTCAGAATATTACTGCGTATTTTTGAGTTTCTCTAACAGTTAGCATATAATTTATTATCCCAATTTGAAGAACTCTCCAGATAAGTATTTCAAATTAATATTAATAAATAATTACTTTGATGAATACGTAGCACGTATTTCTCTGTCGATTGCTTATAACATTTTTTTAAACCTGAATTAGGTATATTTAAATTTTTTTGTATGTCGAGTGTAAAAGTTGATTTAATAAATGAAAATAACAGATATTCCGTTGGTTATCAATATTTGTATAAATAATCACTGTTCATTGAAATATCGGAAACACTGAGATGTTTCACTTACTCTGGCTTATGCCATCAGGCCCCATACGCACAGCAGACCAACCGCGTGGTTAGCCATCTAGAGCTCTTAACCCATTGAGTGGACTGCCGCTTTGCAGTAGGCATTTTTCATATAAAACACCACAGGGATTGGCCGCGACGATTAGCTGCCAGTGCGTATGGCCGCTAAGAAGTGAAGGTTAAACTATTTTAGTTATTTGATATTTTTCACTCTTCATATTTAACTTTTATGGAAACACTACAATCTGCAGAAACTGCTTTGGTAAGATCAGCAGTAAAATGAGGAATTAAAACTGACAAATAATATATATATAAAAATGAACATTTGCTTGTTTGTTTTTCCTCTGTGCATTCCTATAACATTCATCCGATTTCGATCAAACTTTGATGAGGGCACACCCGTGAAGGTTTCTGAAGAAAAGAATTTGAAATCTATAATCTAAAAAAATAATCAAACTAGCGACATCTCTGAACCGGACGGAAACACAAAAAAATATTTCACATCCAAAATAGAGGTCTGCACGGCCCTGGGCTTGGCATGCGGACCTATACCAGACCCGGCCCGTAGACCGGGATCGGGTGAGTAAAGACAATTCAGATTCGGGCTTGGGCCGGGCTCGGGTACAGAATTCAAATTAAAAAAAAAAAATTTGTACTATGTTCGGGTCATGAGTCAGCCATAAGGCAATAGTTTTCATAACTTAAATAAATTATTTCACATGTGCTATGAATATCGTTGGAAATATGGAAACAATAACATGCATTGTTTGAAAAGTATAAATGAATTACTGTATTAAAAAATAAATCGGGCTTTTTTCGGGCTGAGAAAAATAAATCTGGGCTTCGGGTCGGGTTCGGGTAACAAGTGTGACATTGAGACTCGGGCTCGGGCCGGGCATGAATAGGACAGACTCGAACCGGGTAATTTTATGAAGTTTCGGCCCGTGCAGACCTCTAATCCAAAAGCACTTCAATAAACAGAATTAAAACACAAACCCTTTCTTTCTTTGAGTGGCATTGAAACGCATGCCGGGTCCTCACTAGTTAATAATAAATTCTCACTTTAATAATAAACATCTTTCGTCATGAAGAGGCCTAACGAAAAAATGTAATTTTGAGCAAAAAACAATTTGTGACAACCTCAGCAAATTCGATTTTACCAAAGTTGATTGATTAATGAAATATTCAATATAATCCTATTTCTATACATAATTTTTCCTAAGAGTAAGAATAGTATTCTCCGTATTTATTATATTACACTTATTTACAGGTAAATTTTTCTGAAAATTGACAAAAAATGAATACGGAAAGATTTTACAACGATTTTATTTACTATTTTTATACGATGGCATCGTCCTTCTTCATTTAGTACAGTCACCCATAAATACATATTTTGATACATTTTTAACTCCATTTTCAGACGATATAACTACGTTGCCTCCAAATTTACAACTTTATTTCAATATATGTTTGTAATCAGATATTGAACGTACTTTAGAAGACCTATCTTTCCAGAGAAAGATATCCTGCTACCCATTTTGTTTGTAAGCAATTATTTTCTAGAAAGAAGCATACAACAAGTAAAATTTCTGACAAAAGTTCGATCGAAACAAGTTTTCAGGGTCAAATATCCTATTAGGTTTGTGTTACCCGTTTTTAATTTCGGAATCAAAAAATATATCCAAACGCACGAATACTTATTATTTATATTCATTCTCTGTTTTAAATGTTTTTTTGTTTAATACTCTTCAATCAATGTGACCCAAGAGGGTCAAAATGTTGGACACCCGTGATTTATTCCAGTGCTTCTCGAACGTTTTTATGCCACGGCCCCCTAAATCTGAAAAAATAATCTGCGAACCCCCGAAAAAAAACATATTCTAATCGTAAAATTTTTTATTTGACATTAATTATTACTATTATCTGACATTAATTATTACATACTATTATTACTAATTATTATTTTATATTTTATCACAAAAAATAGTAACTTACTTATAAACAATTTTTAAAACTAAAATAAGAAAAACTATAAATATCATGAAGCTTACAAAACAATTTAATGAGATGGATGCGGTTGCACATTTTTACACAACATATCAATATCTGTTTCAATGTCAGAAATGCTAACTCGCAATGATTCTTCCAAAGTCTCCATGGAAAGACATGATGTGTGCTTATTTTTTTTTATTAAAAGTAATGACGAAAATGCTCTTTCACATAGGTATGTAGTCGCAAAAGCAATTAGGATTACCTTATCTCCGTGCATCTTTGACATTTGGATCACAAAGTAAGCTTTTGTTGGAAAGTCTGGAGTTTTATATTCATGATCAAAATGTTCCTTTCTTTTCCCTGAAGTGAAAGATTTAAGTCATTGACTTTGTGAAAAAATTTGCCAAATAAGATGTAAAACACATCCACTTCTGATCACGAAAGAAAGAAGAGGGCTCTGGTTTTTTGTCATAAAGAAAATTTTCGCGGACCCCCGTGAGGAATCTACCAACCTCAGATTGGGAAGTACTGATTTAGTCGATTACGCCTACACGTAGAACTGTCACAAACCAAGAATAGGTCGTCGATTAGATAAAACATGGCTGCTCGTGGTATAAACCAACCAAACCACGAACGACCCATTACATTACATCACCTGGATACGGACTCCATGAAACCACGTTAGGCATGGCACAAGACCGCAGCTAGTTTTTGCAAAATATTCTTGCCAGACTTGGCCATAAATTATTATATAAAATAATTCCAAACACTCCCGCCAAAGTGGGCGCTCGGTGAGTTTAAATTTAAAATGATAATCTTCTTTCGGTGTAATTGGTTTAGTTTTGATACTTTTTCTATTGAAAAAAATACCCCTAGGTTAGAGTATTTCATCATAGCGACTTAGCGAATTATGTGTAAGTGTATTGTATTATTTTAAAATTTATACAATATGTGTGGTTCTTTACGCCGCAGAAAGTTGACTTGGCAATATATCATTGCAGCTATAATTTATTTCAAATAAATAACGCGAAAAATATCTATGCTAAGCGCGAATTTGTTAAATAATACTCTACAGATAAAATTAATTCAAATTTTTTACTAAACTGACTATTCGGAAAAACAACTACAAAGCTCTACAATTAAACAAAACATAAAATTGATCACTTTGCGACTTAAATGGTCGTGTGACACCTGAATCGCATATCCGAGAAGCATCTTCAGAAAAACTTTTAATATGACGTAGACATTAATGCTTTTCTAGTTTCGTCCTTCTATCCTTACCCACTCCGTGAGAGGGAGGCTGAGCTAACCAAACCGGTATCGTAAGTAACAACTATATCTTTATCCGTGTATCCAAAACCAAACACATGATATGTCCTGATAAGTCCTTTCGTGATATCTCGTTTCTGACATGTCCGAGGACTTAGGATTTGGATTAACAATTTCCAATATGCGTTTACAAATGAGCGGCTGCGAAAATATTGATAGCATATCTGGCATGTCGTGTAGGAACCGAAAACCAAGAAATTTTGAACGATACGAATATAAACAATTCGGTTGGATGATGCTTTGTTATTTTATATATAACTAGTATTTTTTACCCGGTTTCGCCCAAGATAGAAGACGTTTATATAAGGTCATTCTGGGGTTGGCTAGTTAATATTGAAGTTTGGTTGGAAGTTGAAAATATCACTGTGGACCTTACCTCTTGTAACACCCACGAAATATAGTCCATCAATTGATAATAATGTTAAAAGTTGAAAATAGCAAATATTAAAGATAAAAATTACCCCACCGTCACTCTTGAGTGCTTTTTTGTAGATGTCATCGGCATATTTCAAGGTAACGTCAGGATTTTCTCAACGTAAGATATTTAAAATAACATTTCTTCAGACATGCAATCCTTATTGTTCTCCCAAAGCGCTTTTGGGTTGGAACGTTCACAAAAAGAGAAGAAATTTTTTGATTTTGAATCCCCGTAGGTAGCTTCCTTCCATTGATCGTCATTGTCAGGCGCGCTTACGTGTCACATTCGATTCCATCGACGGTTCGGAGATCTTTGAGACATGTTGGACCTTTGATTTGGCTTTGGGTAACAACAGTCGTAGGTAATAACAATTAAAGTTTCTGAAATGCACAGTGTGTAGACTAGACACAGCTTTCAATGTTGATGCGGTTATCAAATATCTTCATAAGCAAAGGATTGCAAGGGACGATCCACCGATTATCAAGATCGACATTATCAGATTTCAGTTGCTGTACCAGTTGAGAGTAAAATTACAAATTTTCCATGATTAGCTGTATCGTTATCATTTACAATCGCATCTTTCAAATGAATGTATTCACCAACAGGCAACTTCTTTTGATTTAGTTTTGATAAATAATATTCGCTCTGTCTCAATTTTGGCATACATGTCAACCAAATGTCACGTTTCTTTAAATTTCAAGCAAATGATGGTGGCAACCTTATTTACTACCGGTGCGTCAAAGACAGGAAATAAGAATTTCACTGTTGTAAGATTTATAATTTTAAATGATTGGTAATTTTCCGTTAAATCTTTTGATTTTTTGCATTTTTTAAGATTCCAAGCATGAACAATTATAATTTGTGACGTATAATATATTTATAGTTGCTAAGTTAAGTAACATGTTGTTATGACGTTGATAATCACGGAATATTCGGTATGGAACGATTACTAGGCACTCTTCCTCGGCGTTTGTTGATTTTATTATTAAACGTCAAAAATATCGCTTTTTTAGTTTTAGTTTAAAAGTTAAATGTTGAGAGTTGAAAATAGCGCAGTTGAACCAACAATTGCAACTTAAATGACGTGTAAAAATTTCACGTCGCTAATGTGCGCCGTTTGGGAGGAGTTGTTGTGACCGACAGATATACAAACATACATATTTATACATGTATTTTGTGCTATATAGTAGAGATATTCGTGAAGCCACAGATTCTTTTGTTTGATTTAGTTTTCATCCGTTATTAGATACAAAGATGTTTTTTTTTTAAAACCAAGATGAAGTGAATATAAACATTTTCACCCGAGTGAGATTTGAAGTTAGGCGTAGCTATTTATAACGAAAATGATGTATTGTTGTTGTTATTATGTTATGTGTTTTTCTGTATAGATTAAGAAGACAGCTGTCTTTAAATAATTCGCGCTTCGCTTATATGTAACCAAACATAGACAACAACTACATAGTATGGAGTGACTTTTAAAGTAAAATGATATATTACACGGATTAAAGTGTTAATCTCATACGAAGTAAATTGATGTGTTACCTCTTGGATCTGAACTAAGGAAAGTTATTTGAGAATTTATGTCATTTATGTTTCAAAATTTATTTCTTCCGTACAAATAAAAATTGAAGCCATATTTGTCTGCGTCGGCGTAACACGAAAATACAGATATAACTTATACGATGTCTTTGTTTTTTGAACATTTTTCAAAATATGTTTTGTAATCATCCAGTGTTTCTCCCTGAGATGTTCACGATCACAAATATGGAGTAAGACTCGCTGCATCGGTGACATGGTTTATTTATTTATATAGAGACAACACACGCTAATTATAACATAACAAAAAGTCAAGCCAACATGCTGTAGCGAAAAGAATACGACATACTCCATAAGACATACATTTGAAAGAGATATCAATAAAAAAATAAACATATTTTATGAAAGAAAGCAATCAATACAAAGGTTTATTAACGACTGGATAAAAAACGGATTAAATAAGAAGACAAAATTAAAGAAACACACTGGATTAAGAGGGTCACTAAAAATGTCAATATATAAATGAGAAGTCGCAATGCTCTCGCGATAGGCGTCTGAAGTGCTCAACGAGGAATGAAAAGATGGAGATAGAAAACGCATTATGAGGTCTGCCTCGAGGATTGTTGACAGTGGTATAAAGTAGTATAGTAAGAGATTATGGGAAAATACATGGCAATTTGTATTATTAGGTATGCTTAATACAGTGCTCCGCAACCAGTGTGCCGGGAGATAATGCTGGGTGTGCTGTCGCGCAATGCGTCCGAAAAGAGAAAAAAAATCAGCATTAAATTACTTACAATCTACAAAATATGAACGAAAAAATAAGGTACGTCACTTAATATTATACCTAACATTACTGAAATCAGCAAAAACCGATGACCTGTGGTGATATATATAAATTATTTTTTCATATGTAGTTTAGCTAGTTATTTTTTTAGTTACAGCAATGTTTTTTTTAATCTGTAATTTTGAAAAATACGTATTGTTTGGTTTTTCTTTTTTTTCTTTCGAAAATCAAATCAAAAGTGGTTTATCACCTCAAAAAGGTTAAAAACCACCTAACTAAGAGTAACTATTTTAAATTCATGAAATAAAAAAACATGTAAATTCTTGTTCTTCCAATGTGCCGCGAAATTCTATGCAGTGTTCATTTGTGCCGTGGATGAGAAAAGTTTTCGGAGCACTGTTTTAGTATATTGTAGCACAGGCTCGAATGCAGCTGATAATGAAGATGGATTTAATTATTTGTCAGGTTTTAATATCTTTACATTAAATTTATTTTACCGTGTCATATCCACCAAAGTCTGTTCCTATCTAAAACTTGCCGCTGGCTTAATTTTATTGATATATTGAGAGTCGTTTACATATGTCATTTCGACGTTGATTTGCGAGAGGCGCATTCAGAACATAGGCTTTTGATTGAATGCGAGACTACTACAATGGCTTTAGTTTAGCAACATTCGGTCTATTGTACGCTGAACGCATCCAGCGATATTTCCACGTATCCATTTTACATTATTATGCGGAGATCCTTTCACTGTTTGTTGCCTAATAATTAACGCTATGGATAACGTGCGACGCCGATTGTAAAATACACATTTAATATGCCTAGGGCTATATGAAGCTACATGGCTGTAATGTTCCGACCCTATGGAATCGTGGTGTCTAAGTACTCCTGATTTCGCATATGTGGATATATCGAAGGATTTTCAGTACGTGAGTACGAATCTGTTGGCCTGCCATTAGAAGATTACATTTTTGTTCCTCTACGTTTGAGTATCTATCTTAAACTGCTATCCAAGAGCTTTCTCGGAGCTCATAATGATAAATTCGAACAAAAACTACTTCTATAATTATAGTTGAAAATTATTTTTAGTTAAATGAGTTCTCAAAAGTCCAGCAGTTGAAAATAAAATATTTGAAATTTTTACTCTTCTGGGGGATTACCATCAACATAGTTAGAATTATTCACTTTATTTATTCTCAATGAACACTTTCGCGGTATTTTAGTGAGGTTTGTTGCGAAATAATTCATTAAAAAATTTATCCAATACATGTCATGCTGGACCGATTTGGGAACGATACTGATATACATTTACAAAACACGCCCGCATTGTTCGGATGAATGCTGAGAACAGATCAACGCAGCAATTTCGTTGGAAAATCCGAATGTATTGTGTGGAATTAATGTTTCCTCCTTCTCTTGCAGCCATATCCATACTTCAAAATGAATCGCAAAGCGATTTAGATTGCGATTGGCTAGCAATCAAAATACTACTTCTATCCTTGTTTAGAAAGAAAATTAACGTGTTATTCAATGCCAGTCGTAAAAAAACACCATTGAAGTACACCCCTACCCCTCCAAATAATGTGGCGGAGAATTTTAAAAAATATATCGCGAAACTCTCTTAACCTCACTCATTTAGCCAATATCCTTATTAGAGATAGTAGGATAATCGTGGAATCATTTTTTTGTTTCAATATTATTTATTATTTACGTATCATTTATTATATTGCGGAAAGCCGTCTGACAAACTTTTATTTACGGTAAAGGAGGCGGTGAAATTTTAGTTATTCCTCATATCTAACTCATAATATTTGTATTAATAGTTATTTCATTCAATGGTGGTGAAAGAATTTATTTAAAATCACAAGATCATTTTAATTCAAAATAGTTTATTGAAGCCATTTTATGGAAAATATAGTCGTAAATATGAAAATTATGTTTTATTTATATACCGAAACGAAAGATAAACACGTAGATATTACTATATTAACTTAGTTAAATAGTAAACAATATTAATATAATCGAAATAATATCATTGAAATCATTTTCACTGCTGCTTTTGATGTGAAGAAACGATGTTTTTTTTTATTCTTACACACGACTGAACTTGATACTGTTCACGGGATTCAGCCGATTTCTTAACATGTTTTAAAGTTCGCAAGACTTGAAAATTCTTGTTTGCAAAAGATAGGCGCCGTCTGTCCAGTCACCACTAATAAGATACTGGCGAGGTGTGGTCGAAATCCTTTTCCCGATTTACTGTATTGCCAAAATGTGAAATGGTCCCTTTAAATCAGATTCATTTCGTTTATTAAATATTTTTGTGTAATTTTATCAATAAGCTTTATTGAACCTCTGACCCCTGTTATAGTATTATGATATCATGAAAACTACAAGCTGCGTCACGTAAGTGGACTTTATATTATGGTTTATCAAGCTTATGCTTGTGATCAAAATCTGCCCACTGTCATCTCGTATGGATTACAACGTACGTTATCGATAATAATTGCTATCGGAATATTGGCGACCTAGGTGAAGTATTTCTGGGAATATATGTATTTTTTTGTTGTCAAAATACAGTTTTTCGACACATTCACACACAATTTTTAAAGTATGATGGTACGCAGATGAGGTTCCGGCTCTTAGGAATACATTGGGGCTAGAGACTTACTCGTAAATTGCGGACGGAAAACTCGGTGTGTCAGTATTTCATATCTAATACCGGTGTTGTAAATATTGTTACCGATATTACAAAAATATATGAAAATGAACAAAAATGACCGATGGCTATCCCAAAACCGGACGAACAAATCAATCCCAGTATTTATATATTTCATATTCTAAATGTTTTTTAAATCATGACCGCTTCCAATGTAGAGCATGTGGCCTAATGGAGGTATCTCAACAGAAATTTTCGATGAGAACTGCTTGTTACTCAGTTACTCAAGATCTCTTTTTTTGAAGAGAGTAGGGATAGAAGGATAGGGCTAGACAGGACTAGTGGTTAGTTCATCGCTCTCGCTACGCCCCGTTTTTGAGGATACGGTGGGTGGGAGGGAGTTTTAGACATCACAAACATTCATGACTACGAACAGAAATTCATAAGTCGATTGAAAGATAAATTTATGAAACTGTCCGCACCGGGACTTGAACCCGAGACATTCTTAACCGTAGCCAACGGCGTTACCAACTGCGCCATGGAGCCGACATATATAATAATTTCGGTTTATTATATTAAGTAAGCCGATGTCGAAGCCCCCGAAAATATATAATCATCTCTCAGTGTACCTAGAGATGATTATATATTTTTTATAACTTTCTGTCGTCGTAACGTTTTAAGAGGAAAGATAATTTATTGAGTGCTTAGTCGTTTTTATTAAAAAAGTCATAGAAAATCCTAGACGGAGTATTATAAATGATTTTAATATCCTTTTGTACGTACGTTTTTTTCATAAAATCTCTTAACCTCCGACATATTCGGCCATATTGCATGTAAAGTGCTCCATATAAATTTTATTCTCCATAGAGCGGAAAAAGTAGCAACATAAAATAAAAATATATACCGAAAAGTTTGCTTAATCAATTTCGCTGTGATGTTATGGAATTATAGGATGAAAAAATGATCTTTCGCTCTGTTAGGGTAATTTGTACGGTGTGAAGGAGGCATGCGATAAATGGGCCATTCAGAAAATTGGTGGATACAAAATAAGATTGCGGATCCGATAAGTGTGATTTATGCGCGAAGGTTTGTGATACTTTAGCAGGTACATATTGCCTAGACTAGTGTAGCGAGCAGAATCACGTGGACAATAAATCGTCGAAGCTCAAATTTAATATTGGAATGTAGATGAAAAAACGTTCGTTGTTCAAATTAAAAAAATGGCCCAGGTAAGAAATTTAATTTTCAAAAAAATATTCCGGACTATTTTCGGGTCATGAGTCTGCCATAAGGCAATGTTATTCATAACTAAACTATTTTTGTTTCATGTGTTATGAATATCGTTGGAAATGTGGACATAGGGTTAAAGGTACAATCGTGGGACACTCAACAGTACAACACAAAAATAGGTATTTAAAAACATAAGTTGTGGTTATTTGTTCCTAAATGTCTCCCAGCACAGTATGTACTTCAGTTCTAGCCCATCGTGTGATGTAAAGATGGCATGTCTGAGGGCGGCCGATCGCTGTACTTTTTGCTATATTTTTTTCATATTTTCTTTTTGTAATAGCCATGTTTGATATTTTAATATATGTATGCATGAACAAGAATAGACATGCTTTCTAAATACGGAAAAAAAAATCTGTTACAATAAAACCCCATTAATAAGCTTTTGCTGATTTATGAAAGAAAACCATTCCCTTCATTGTACCTGTTCCCCTATATTCGAAAATTATAAATGAATTGAATTCTGTATTGAAAAAAAAGGACCTTTTTCGGACTGAGGAAAATAAATCTGGGCTTTAAGACTCGGGCTCGGACCGGGTAATTTTATAAAATTTCGGTCCTTGCAGACCTCTATCGGGGGGTCTACTGTATTGCAGATCAAATTATTTTTTATATTACAACAGTCAGGGGTGAACCTTGACCACCTCAATTATTCTCCTCCACTTCGCTCGATCCTCCGCCTTTCTACGCCAATAATAGCTGTTCCAATATTGTGAAAAATGTTATAGAGATTTCCACTGTAGTTACAAAGCATATTTGTTTATAAGAACGTTATTAAAAAACGTATTTTCGAAACTGTCTAAAATAGATTATACGTAAAATTTATATAACTGTTCCGGGTTTTTATTTTTTATTTTTACTAAGGCGGTAATTATATCTTGAATTATTTTAGCTAGAGTATTGAAACTTTTAACTATATTATGGTGTTGTTTTGCCTCATACATTTCAGTTTTGCTAGGCTAGTCGCATGAGGAATAATTTAGAGTTACGGAAGGCTACATAGCATATATATATAATAACTAACTCAGTTATGACGTTAGTTGGTAGTTTCGGTATCGGCTACCGTGTTGCTTGGGGAAAATGTGGTTGGCTTTAGTCACATCTTTGTCTTAAATCTCGACTTGTCAAGATTACTTCTCTCAAATTATTATACATGTTAAGTTAGTATCAAGTCTACGTTTAAATTAATTATAAATGATTTATCATTGTTAGGTGCTTTGTGGATGTTAACTAAATTACACATTATACTTTGACTTGTTGTTTTGAACCGTAAACTAGCAAGTGGTGTTTGCTTTGTTATGTAAATACTTAAGGGATGTTTTTGGAGACATTGAAGGGTGTTTTGTAGTGGAGCACTATTAGTTTATTGTTGAAAGATTTCATTTGAGTCATGCAAATTACTACGGTTTTCTCCACAGGGATACGTACATACGTATCAATGTGTTAGACCATATATCAATGCGATGGAATGAAATATCTAGTATGTTATTACGAACATATTAATTACGCTTCTCTGTATACTGTTATCTGATTTTTAAGAAGACAGAAATATGGAAAAAAAAATTTCTGCTCGCGTGATAGGCTCTTTCAGCTATTTGTTTTTTTTAATTTAAAGTTTTTAATTCTTTTCCGACTAAATCAATTACTATATTATATTTGAATTATTAAAATTTTGTATATTTCCATGTATTTCGTCACTAACGACCTGGGTTTCGCCTTTTGGCATCTTTAGGCATTCGAGCAGACGAATGAACTCGAACTGACAGACAGGAAATAGTTAACATCGCTTATATGTATGATAAAATACGACAAAATATTATCAAGCCTAGGAATTACATTAATACCTGAATTACTCCAAACTCCGACACCAATGACCCTTAATCCTAATTGGGATGTAGTTCCTAGACTTGGTGATAATATTTTGTGGTATATTATTAATATATAAGCGATGCAAACTATTTACTGTCTGTCAGTTCGAGTTCATTCGTGTGCTCGAATACATGAAGATGCCGAAGGCGAAACGTACAAAATTTGAACAATTGAAATTTGATGTTGAAATTCCATCATGCACCCTCAGTCGATATCTTTAATTATTATATTACTTAAATCGTGAAAACTGTCTTATCTTGTCGGATTTAGTACTAAAAATTACGTTTTAATTTTATGCAAAACTGTAATGAATCATTTTAACACAATGTATTATCACGTAAACTGGTCTTCAATCTGTAATTGAACCGCCTTTTTCACGAAGGGTAATTATGGAAGAATTAGAGTTTCGGAGCAGAAACGCGACGCTCTTGGCTTTTCATTACATTTACTCGGTTACGTGGTCAATGGCTCGTATCTACGAATGCACACTTTAAAACATTGAAATTTTTCAATCTGTTTATTCTTTCTCCCTGAAAAATTGTCGAGCCGAGCGACTAGTTTTCTTCACATACAACTTCGATATGACTATGATATTTTCATTTTGGAACTTAAAAGTAAAACCTAAGCATTTTCTCCACGTATTGTTATGTAGAGTTTTTGATCCCTGAACAAAGACAGCGTTGATTTTGGTTTAGTGATTATTCCTATTTTAGTTAAGATTACGTATACTCATTTTAAATAATCTCATCTCTTATATTATGCGGTGTTTTCAACTGCGACAAGTAAAAACAACTTTAGTAGCTAGAGGTTATATATTGATATGAAATTCAAATGGCAAAGATTGGAATGGATGCTAAAGAGATTAAGTAACGGAAGCTTTTAGTATTAAGCTTTCTCTACTCATTTTATTTGTAGACGTATCAGTCTTTCGAGGAGTGAGTTACATTAGTACTCAGCGGTCTAGAGCAGGAGTGACGAACCTTTTCTTGTCGGGCGACCGCATTTATTTATCTTAAAATGAAATAAGACCGCATTTAAGAAACATACATAAAAAGGCATGTACAGTCATCCCTCAATTTACGCGGTATATAGGCAGAGGATTTAAAAAAACAATCGTTTTTTTTTTTGTTTTTCCTCGACCGCGTAAATCGAAGGATGAGTGTACATTATATTGTAATGAAGGAAAAAAATGAGATTTATTAATTTGACAGCTTTTAATGACTGGGCAGTCTCTGCTTTTTCTTGGAAAGAATTGGAATGTTGGGTTGCAGCGTAGAGGTTTGCATTTTAAGTTCATCCTCTAATTGGGTATCTGTCAATTGTGACCTTAATCGTGTCTTGATTAGGGTTAGATAGGAGAATGTAGATTCACAGCAATATGTGGTTGAAAAGCAGGATAACATTTTACGTGTATGTTGCCGAAGGCGTGGGTGGGTATTACACGGAATTTTTCCATATTTCAATTGGATCTTTTTTGGCATCAAACAATGACTAGAAAATATTATCCACTGATAGCTCAATTAATTCAATCTGTAGCTCTTTCTCTTTAGGTAACTGGATGACATCAACTAGGCGAGGCTGAAATGCTAATTTCAGTGCGATTTTATGATTTTCAAAATCGGTAAACCTTTCATTGTATTCAACAATGAATACGTCAAAAACAGCTAAATACGTATTCTTCAAATGATTTTCGCTAACTGGGGGAAATGTTCATCCGAAATTTCTTTTTGAAGAAATTTTTTTAAAAAAGATATCACTAAAAAGTTATAAATAAAAGGTTTTATTTTGTAAAATTTGGATTTAGTCAAAAGGTCACTCTTGAGACCCTAGAAGGCAGCAGGTTCGTCACCCCTGGTATGGAGTGTAGATTATGCGATTTCTATCGCTGAACTAGTCGTCAAACCGCTTTCTATTGCGGCTCGGAACATGAGCGCCCTCTAACCATTGAAAACTTCTAGGAAACGAACGATATACCAATCATTTTTTTTAACGTTCCTTCTCAAAGAAAACATAAAAAAATTAATAAATAATTGGAGCTCTGTATTAATGGCATTAAAAAAAGTATGGATTTTTACGGAATATGTAACAAAATACACGCACTTAAATCTTGTTTTCTTTAATCACTTTTAAGGTGTTAACTGTCAATTCTTGGTGGAAAGGCATTATATTTTAAAAATAAACCACAATTTGTTTGTACTACTTCCACATGTTTATATGGAAGTAATATCAACTGATAATGCTCGTGATGAGCGAAGCCGGTCCTGATCATTATAAACATGTGAAAGTACAAAAAATTGTATTTTATTTTTAAAAATACTTATTTTCTTTATTATCTGAGCTTACTACGAGCTTTGCACTCTAGATTAACGATATATTTTTCGTCTCGAGAGCATATTTATTTAACTCATTGGTGACCGATCTTGAGAAATTCTCGCGAGTTTATTGATTATCTTATACAATTTTAATTCTATATGAATAATGGGAAGACAATATTTATTGGTATTTTTTTAAATATTCATTCATTCATGTATTTCACCAATTTAAAGATCGATTTATTTCTTACGATACTATTTCATATTGGTTTTTTTTCTAAGATTACCTCTGATTCGCACACCCCATGTGATTATTTACATTAATAGAATTGTTTTTATTCAATAGGAGTAAGAAAATTTTTTATCTGCATTTTAATATACATAGATCATTTTATAAAAATTAGTTTTAAAATGGCGATGGTCCGGGCTGGTTTAATCTGACAAGATTATATATCGAGTTGCCGGTAGATGCGGAGTTGGACAGAGTGTGCGCTAGGCTACTTGTAGAAATCAATAAATATCATAATCCTGTATTAACCAACCCACAGCATTAGATAACCTTTGTTAATTATATTTTTCTTTACTCGATTCGAATAGTACAAAAATGACATTAAAGTAAAAAAATTAGATTTTAATTTACTTAAATATGAAGCCGTATATCTCATATTCGATTAAATATAGATAATATATTTTTTTTACTTTTTGAAATCATTGTAATCTTTTATTTTGATGTATTTTACAACAACCATTTAATTCCACTTTTTAAATTATCAATATTTATAAATATGCAGCGATTCACTGTGCGTCATACAAAAAAGTAAGTCTGTCGTTAATGGCTTAGGGGACTAATATATTAACATTTATTAATTTGATACTGTCCAAGATGATACTATTTACTGAGAGAGATATAAATATTAATCCAGTAGAAATTAACTTCAATTTTCTTTATTTGGATGAGTTGCGTAGTATTTTAATAATATATTGATCGATAAATATTTACTAACGTTTTCGAATTACTTTTATCTTGTGAAATGTAGACATATAACAGTCAAAAGGTATTTTCATATTATTAATATTTTACATTTAACAAGAACTAGTGAAAACAGTATTATATGACAAAATGTTTTATGCACAATATGTAGTAATTTCATTAATATTGTCATAATTAAAAAAAATGTCGAACAGCCAAGTGCAGTCCTTGGATTAAAAAAATCGTTTCTTTTCATTTTAATAATAAGTGTACATAAAAAAAAGCATTTTAATTCTTTCCATTCACATCTCCTTGTTAAAGAACTATTATCTCTATTTCCACATTTGTAACTTGAATAAGGCGATATCTTGTAGCAGCTTAGAGCTGCTACAAGATATTGGAGTCAGAAGGCTAGCCAGAAAGGAGCCCGTTCCTCGCAATGATACTAAATACTGTCAAAGTTCTTCGTGAGATCTCTCGTTAAAAATATCTTATTCAACTCAAGCTACAGATGTATTATATTACTCTTTGTAAATGTCATTGAACAGGGCTCGCGTTAAGGCGCTTAAATGATAACGCGCTCCTCCGATTGGTAGGTTAAATATCTTCCTTGCATCTGGGCAGCAGTGGATAAAACCTATCGAAAGGGATATACGCAGAGACAGGTCAGGGACATTGCTACACATACACAGCATACAGCATTGATGTTATTTTATTCGATGCACACGGAGGTCACAGTGAATACAGGTAACTAATGAGTTGCTTGTAATATAAGCTGCTTTTTTAAATTTACACGGGTTCGTTACTGATAAATATCAGTGTAGCCGGAAAAAACCGAACTAATCATTTTTATTGTTAAGGAGGTCCAAGATGTTTTCGAAAGTTTTATCGCAGTTAGTGTATAAATAAATACTATAAAAAGGCTCCTATTCCAACCACACGTTTTCACACCTTTTCACGCAGACTTCTTTCTAGATAATCATTTCCGTTTGACTGTTCTATTTGTTTGTAAGTATATACATATTTTTCTGGCGTATTATTGTTTTACCGGTTACAAAATGCTTGCATTAAATTTTATTTATTAGCTATTTATTATTATTAGAATTATTATCTTCAGGAGATTAACCATTAAAAAATGTTTAAAAATTATATCTCCAGGATTATTTTACAACACTAACAATTACAAAATAATACACGGTATTCCAGAAGAGCAAACCATAAAAGTAAAATAAACCTCTAATGATTCCACGGTATTATACTTAGCTATACCTAAAAAGTTACTTAACACGTTAGCTCCGGAGGACGCGTTTTCCGCGTCGCAAAGTTTTTTGTATTGCGGCGGGAAACGCGTTTTCTGCGTCATTCGATATATGCGACATTTATCGCTCATAACTAATAATTCGTGTTTGATTCATAATACTATTGAAAGAATTTGATCAGTTTATAATGAAACACTTTTAGGAGAATACCCAATCTTGTTTTCGTGTAATTGTCGGTTAGTCAGTTTCATGTTATTCTTTCCGTCTTATTCATCTTATTGTCAATTTCTGCGAATCAGACTCGCCGCTGCGCGTATTTTGGTCATATTTCCCCCGTTGCGAAGGTGTTAATATTCAATATGTTATATGGAGAATTCCATTTTATTTTGGGTACTATTAAGCACTAAGCGGTTATACTATTGTGAGAAATAAAAATAAGTATTTAGTAAACCTTCTTTACAATAAATAAGATGTCGTTTCTGACTTGCAACAAAAATTAAGTTGACCTGACAAAGTAGGCTAGATATTCTACGATCACGCAATTCAAATAGATTTTCTATTGTTTTTACAAAAGATTTTAATGGTATTTATCAAAACATAACGAATGATAAATATTTTAAGGTTATTAAGTGTTAATAAACAAGCATGATACACGTTCAAAGTAACAATAGCCTGTCAATTAACGTCAACAGTTCACTTTAATTTTGTTTTCAATATTTTTGCAGTCTTGAATTCATTTTGGAATACGTTTCAGTAACAGTAACACACTTAATATTTGCCGTTTGAATAGATATGACCTTGAATGTTTTGGCAATTATGGAAGGAACACCAAATAACATAACCTCAACATTAAGTCAAAACGGGCAAATTTTGACCTAATGCTTCTCGATATATTATATTATAATGTTTAAAGTATTTAACGGCGGTAAATTTTATATTATTACTGCCGTTAAATATCCTATTTCTGATTTTTAAATTGAGTTTTTTTTTATAAAAAAAGGCGTGAAACAAATGCGGTGATGTCAATATTATACATGCAGTTTTACTTTACATATTTGTTGTATAAACACACTCAGCGGTATATCATATTCGAATAGGGCCAGCATCTTCGTGAAAACATGTAACGCCACTTTATCAATTGTCCCATCGCTAGTTATTATTTTGATCAGCTCACGACTGGCAACACAATAATTATTAATTATACAAACACGCGTTTGTCGTTGGGGAGTGTGCTCCTTTCCATAGTTTTGTATACAATACTGAGAACGGCGAGATGGTCTCCACTGCCGTTCGTATTCGTTTGGATTCTAGTGGATATTCAAAATAATTGCCATACATATTTTCCATATCTTCGAGAACATCGCGAAGATGCAGTAGATTTTGGATATGCCCCTCTATCACTCTATTATTTCCAAATAATCTTAAAATTGTTTTAGCGTTCCTGTTCACTTAATATTGATTTCTGTATAGATGTATGCCTAGACCAGTGCTTTGAAAATTATGGGCCGCGGCCCCCTGGAAGGGCCGTAAGGCTTCTAAGGGCGACCACAAAATGATCTAGTAAAGTTATAAGTATTAAATTGTGCATTTTCCCTTATGTATTCTTTATATATGAACACATTATTCGTGATTATATTAAAATTGTCTTTGAGATTGTTATATGATGTAGGTGTATGTACAAGTATATTATATAACATGTCAAATAAAGCTTTTGATACCCAAATTAATTACATTTTTGGGGTAAGGGGCCGTGGAAGGAAAATGTTTGGAAAGCGCTGCCCTAAACTACCCTACAATTAGACGCTTCTGCAATGCATTTCATCCTGTGAATATTGGCTTTTTGTCAAAGAAAACATTTTATCAGCATATTCATGCGTTTTTCAGTGGAATTATTTATTTAATGCAGTAAACCTCCATTTACGCGGAAGTTGGGACCGCGTTCTTCAGAGTAGCGTAGTTGGGGAGTGAATCTCATACAAAATTAAGGCTTACGTTTTTTTCGCGAAAAATGTAAAACTTTCCAAACAAAAACAATAAATGAAAAAAAATATATATGGACGAAATATTTAGTTACTGTGTGTGTACTGCTACCGCACAATTGGGGATTTGCGGAGAATATTTATATTCGGCGCGTAATTCGGGGTAACGTAATTGGGGGGTTCCACTGTATATGTTATCAACAAAATAATTTTATTAATTAACAAAAGTTTTAATATGAAATCGTTTTGACCCTTTTAGGTAGACTATTATTTCAGGTAGAATAGAGTTCTAAAAAATTTAAATTCGTTTTTTGCAGTTGACTTCATAGAATAAACAATTTTGGCTAGTTCCATTATTTAGTAATGTAAAACTTTTTCAACGTGTTCGGTAGCTTGATTAACTCTAAATTTACTTATCGAAATCCATTATAATAGATGGAAATCGCAAAGTATTTTGTTTCACAAGAATTATAAGATTAATCTGATAGCCTCTTCGGCTTCCTGCCGTCGTCAGATTTTATTCTAGTTATCAACTATATTTTGTGATTCTTGTGGAGCTAATAAACTCTTGACTATTATTTCATTTTAATACATTTTGAAAATAAAAAATACATTATATTTACTTCGGTATTCGTCAGACTTTGTCGCATAATCCATTCGGGGTAAAATTACAGCCCCTAGTATCCTATTATATTTATTGTAGTTTCAAAAATTTTGCCGAATAATTGCAGTCTATTATGTAATCTATAGACAATTAAACATACCTTATTTACCTAACTAAGTACCTCAATCTATTTATATGTCTTTAAATAATTCTATGTCACATATTTAAGACCTTTATGTGAAGTCTTAAATACGTGTATATTGTGTCGAGTTATCGTTGTAATTAATTATGTGTTGTTGTCTAAATCTAAAACTTTTAACTAAATCCAGATAAACCGGAAGGAGAGAGCTTTGTAGTTAGTGACTCGTAATCTGAGAGGCTAGCCGTAGTGAAAATAAACGGCAATTTATTTGATAAAATTTTAGGTCCGAACCCGCCATTGTTTGCGAAAATTACAGAGTAAACATTGTTAACATACAATCGTGAAATCAATTTGAAATATACATTAGTAAATAGGCGAACCTGAAAAGGTTGTCTGTCGAAAATTGTTACTTAAAGGGGATTAAGTCGATCACACCAACATCTAAACTTCGTATGTATTATTAAATAATATGAGATAGCACAACTACTAATTGATATTAATTGTATATTATTATAATATTAATAATATGCATACTATATAAGTGTGAAATTGACGAAAAGGAATACGTTACCACTGTGATTTTCGTTTTATTGTTTCTGTATATTTCTCATTGTTTTGTACCGAGTGACACGGAAAGAATTACATGTTTGCATAATATTATTTCATTTTTCCGGCTCAGACGCAAACGAGAAAATCGCAATCAGGCAAATGCGCACAAGTGACATGGTTTATACATATTTTCTTGTGTGCAATCGTCATTGTGCGAATTTGTAGCGTGCGTGGAAGTCTGGTCACCATTTTTATATCTGTATTTGTATACTGATATAAAACGTTCCATTCGAATTAAAATAATATGGCGTTAGAAAAGGAGAGAATATGAACCCCTAATGAAGAAATTCAATATACAACGTTTTTACAACTGTTTGTTTATATAATACTTCAGTTGCTTAAATTATCTTATGTACAGAATTGCTCTCTCTCTATCTCTCTCTACGTAGGACTTGTATATCTTAATAAATATTTTGCATTTGGTTTGCGTATGTTACACTTATCTGCTGTATTAAAAGCAAATGTATTTTACGTCAGAAATACCTCACTTGGCTTTTTGGTCGTTGAATGAGAATCATTCCGTTTCGAATTCGCAAAATAAACATAAATAGTAAGAGTGAAATCGGAATTTCTATTTAATCATTGCTTTGATTTTTTTGGTTGATATATTTTATGACCATCCTGTTCAAATAAAACGTTAGGTTTGTGAAAGACGAATTGTATCGCATTGTTAGCTGTTGGAATAATTATAATGTTTGTATGATTATTCTCTAGAACTAACTTTCAAAATAGCTATTGTATTAAATTAAAGCATCTCACTGATTACTTATAATTATTATTGAATTTGTGAAACAAAATATCAACGGCATAGTTTGATAGTCTACACCAGTGATTTTCAAACTTATTATGCCCATTGACCCCTTCTTTAAGCAAAACCGTCATCATTACCCCCCCTACATAACTGCATAATAGAAAAATTATAAATTTAATTTTGATGTATTGAATGGTGAATGTAAAAAATAAAACATTTTGATATTTTAAGTAGTATTTATTGAAATTATAACCTTTGCTTTAAAATACAAAAACACAAATTTTATTTCAATGAAATGGGTGAACCTGATGAGATGATATGAGATTATTTATGTTCGGCTCTATATTTGTGAGTAACATTCTTAAGTGTCCACGAACACTAATTTGCAGTCGGTTTCTTTTTTTCGTCACGAGGTTCATAACTGCACTAAATCCACGTTCTACTAAATAGGAAGACGGGAAAGCAATCAACAGCCTCTGTACAGTGACCCACAATGCAGGATATAAAGTTGGTATCTCTTTTTGTAACCAGAATTTGTGGTATCCTTGTTCAAACATTGGTTTCAGCTCCTCATTTGTGGATAATTCACTAAATTGCTCCTGTATTAGTATGGATTCATCCGAGTTTGTGGTTCTGCTTGCAAAGGGGTCTAACATCCAATCTGGGATAACCAAGTGCAGAATGTCTTCAAATCTTTGGCAGAGGTCAGAATGATGAACTTGACAATAAGCTAGCAAATCTTTATCTCGTTTTTGTAATTTAGAAAGATTTGGAAACTGAGAGCATTCTCCACTCCCCAAGTTTTGTTTGTATAAAAATTTTTTTCTAACAAACGCAGATATTATACTTTTAGTTTTGATTAAATTTAATTGATCACTTTGTAGCTTCAAATTGGTTTCGTTAAATTTGGCGAATAAGTTAGTCATATAAACTATGTCATTTTTGGAATCAATTAAATTGAGCCGCAAATCATTGTCTTTAATTTCCAGGAATTTCAACATTGAATCAAAGAGTGCATACAATGGATCCAAACATGCACTTTTAGACAACCACCGAACTTCGGTGTTAAATAGTAAACGATTATATATTAGGCACGACTAATTTATTTAACGAGTGTCGCGGTGATTATATTGTGTCAAAATATTTTACACCGTTAAAAATGAGAACAAGACCCTCTAAAAATTCTATTTCATATAGAGAAATCATAGAATGTATAGCGTGCGATAATTTCATATAGATGTCGCTAGCTAGTTTTAATAATATAATTTAATTCCCATTTATCACATTTTCGCTGTAAATAATAGATGGCGCCGTCGGTCGTATAATGAAAGTCGCATTTACTGCGTTTTCGAAATAGTATAAATAGCCCACCTCTTCAAGCAAATTTCAGTCTGCTTGGAGCTACTCTTGGTGTAAGAAGTGTAGTGAGCTGGGTAAAACATAATAGTGATCCTTTTGGCATTTGTGACGTCACTGTGTGCTCATTAACTTACTATGACGAAAAAAAATTTGTTTCGTCATAGTGACATCATATCGACCTATACTTTTTACACCACGGAAGTTACCGACGACTAGTTTTTTCTGGTGTCTAAGCTTCCTAGCCGCTTTGGTAATCCTACAGACTCATTCTTATCGAAACGATCTCTACTGGACACTGCATCCTCAGTTAGATCGGCTCTCGATTAGTGAAATCGTACAGATACCAAGCAATCGAGACCATCTCTGGGAGCGCTGCATCCTCACTTCGATCGGTTCCCGATTAGTAAAATCCTACACAGACTAAGCAATCGAGACCTTCTCTGGAAGTTTTGCATCCTCAATTCGATCGGTTCCCAATTAGTAAAATCTTTACGATACCAAGCAATCGAAACCATCTCTGCTGGAGCACCGATCCTCAGTTAAATCGGTTCCAGTCCAGGATACCAGTCTGGTGAAACTTTGAGCCTTAATTATGACATGCGATATACCTGGCTCCTAACCTACAGGGCCCGTAGTTAGTCGGTAAGAATAGATTACTTAACTCAAAAATATCATTTGTAGGACTTGTCCCTGCTAATAGACATTTACTAAATTGTGTTACCTCCATGCCATGTTTTTTGATACCATCTTTTTGAGATTTCAAGATTTTCACAATGAGCTATGTATGAATGGCTGTAAATTATCGCGATTTCCGTCGAAAGGTTTAATGAATCTTACTAAGAAAGTTAGGTTTGCCCCTGGGAAAACGTACAATATTTCTTTTTCCCCGTCATTCGATTTCGATGGTCTAGGTTCGGTCACTGTTAATTATTTTTACGTATTTCTTTTTGAATCAATTTTAAGATTAATTATTTTAATATTGACTACGCTAATTATTACTATGAGAGGAGATAGAGTCGTGTGAGTGTGTGAGTGTGAGTGTGCGAAATAAAATTTGCGCGCCAAGTCTTGGGCCGTTGGTCTTAAGACGAATAAGTAGGTTTGCCTGTCATTTCGCGAAAATCGTTAATCATTTTCCGCACCTAAAAATATGAAACGTCGAAATATTTTTTTTTCTTTTAATAATTTCATTCTCAAAGTATTTGTTTACACTATTGCACTTTTGAACGGATGACTTTGCAGAAACACGTCTTTTAATGATAAACTTTTCATATATTAAAACTTCTTTTGGGGATATTTTCAAAACTAATACTTAGCATTTTCTCACCAAGTCATCTGTGACCCGGAGATGACGTAATTGTTTTTTTTAGAATTTTACCTCATTCCGAAAGAAAGTTTGTAAAAATGTAATCCAGAGACGACGACGTAATTTTCAATTTGTCTTAAATTTACATATTTTAGGTTTCCGATTTTACCCGGACATTATAAACGCTATCAGAAAATTTTAATAGTAAAAATGTTGTCTGTAATTTTGTCGGTCCATTTGTCGCGTAGACATTTTATCGTGCATATTTTGTCTGTAGACCATTTGTCGTGGAACCATGTCAGAAAGCCTCTGTGTCGTCCTACCATTGCCGGAGCACCGTCAGTAGCAACAGAGAGGATATTACTCAGGGGTATAGCTTTTAAATGGAAAAATCTTTTCAATTCGTTAAATATTATCCCCCCTTTCGTATCAGTTTCCAAACATTTAGCGAATAACAATTCTTGGAAAATTTTTTCTCCTTTTAGAAATCTCACATAAGCTAAAAGTAATGCTTCGTTTCCTGGCAAAGTTGACTCGTCAAGTTGTATAGAGAATTCAGATGATTTAAGTACTCACATAAATAATTTTCTACACACTTAGCCATTTCGTCAATGCTTCTTCGTATTGAATGATTACTCAGTGGAATTCTTCTTATAATATCGAAAGCTGGTTTATGCAGTACGGTGCGTATTACTTCACTTACAGCTGGTAGAATAAGTTCTTCACCAATGGTGTACGGTTTTCCGAACTTTGCAATCAGTAAAGAAATGTTATAAGAAGCACCCAGTCCTTCGTCATCTCGCACAGATGTTGTCGCTAATAGTTGTCGGAATGACGGTGTTTTTAAATATTGTTCTTTGACTGTTTTAAAAAAAGTTAAATCTTTATCTTTTTTGTCGCTATGGACATTTGTCAAGTGCTCTTTAAGCTTGGAAGGTTTCATTGATTCGTTCGACAAAGTTTTATTGCATAGAAGGCACATAGGCAAAGTAATATTTTCTGGTAATGGAATAAAGCCATATTTTAAATATTCAACACTATATTGTCTGCATTTTTTCCTCGACTCACTCATACTGCTTCCTGTAAAAAAATAACACAAATTAAATAAAATAAAACAAATTATCTCTTTGCAAAAAATCGCATTATTATCAAATAAATACCAAAATATAATATTGATAAATAAAACTGTTTTATAAATTAACTTTAACAAAACCATAACTGAGCGTAAATAAATTTAATGTATTATGTCAAGAAGAAATCTTATATATTTAAACATACTTACGTAACGTACAGCATCTTCGTGATAATACAAAAAATGATGCTACTTTTTGTTCAAAACTAGGAACATTTGTTGAATGCACTACACATCATGCACGGAACAGAACTACATTGTTGATTGGGACGACTCTTTGTCATATTTTAGACAAGTTATAGCATTTAGCGGCGAGAATCCGTTCCTGTTTAAGCCTGCATAAGAAAGACGGCCGCAGTCGGCCTGGTTGTAAGGTGGCGTGGCGGGATGGTTGTAATTACTTGTTTTTTTTTATGTACTATATTTATATTTTACTCTGGACGTAAAAGTCATTACCAAAATATTTATTGCTATTTATTTAAACTTTTATAATAATGAAAATGTGTTAAAAATATATTTTTTTTAAAACCTTTCACGGACCCCCTGACACTGTCCACGCACCCCCAAATTATTTTTTATTATCACAGACCCCCTCAGCGGTCACACGGACCCCTGGGCGTCCGTAGGAACCACTTTGAAAAGCACTGGTCTAGCTCGTAAAGTACTCGGAACTGAAATTGTTTTTAAAGTCTTGAAGCATCATTCATTGGAAGAAAGATTTTTGAGGGTGGATTTATCATATAATTAATCGCTTTTGATCTTCAGAACAATGTGGGTCAGTTCACTCACTGAACAATTGGAATATTGAATATAATTAATGTTAAATAAAAATATAATTTAATGATGTATTTTTGATATTTGTATGTAAATTAATTTTTGCTCTTCAATGGTTCTCATTTACCCGTTGTATAAAATTTACCGATATCGCATATTATATCGTGGGTACTCATTAGATTCTAATAAACCTTAATAAAATTTTTCCGGTTTTTCTGACAATTAAATTGACTGATCAATGAATCAATGATGTATATGACGTTTTTGGTGTTTTATTCACGTTGTTGATTTCATATAATAAAGACAATGAAAGAAAAAGAAAATGGAGTACACACGACGAACACGCGCCCATTGATCGCATGGGACTTACCCCGAAATCATGAGTGCCACACTGGTGGCCTACAGTAACATCAACTGTCCATTGTTGTCACAATACATACATCAACAGGATGTCGCTTTGATTTTATGTTTTTTAAAAAAAGAAAACAATTTTTTGGCGTGCCGTCGAAATATTTTCGCGTGCCACTTATTTGCCATCGCTGACCTAGTGTATAATGTTACTAGTATAATAAAAGTACGTTACCGATTTTAACCGAAATTAGATTAGTATATCCGATTGATTTTGCATGCTTGTTAAAAATAATCCCGAACTTTGTTTTGATCCACGTCATTATCGACTTGATCTTTTAAGTGAACAGGTTTGAACCCTCCGATAAAGCTCACTACTCGAGTATTGTTAGTGAAGGATTGGCTACCGAACTAGTAACTATGAAATCGAACTGATACAATGCACAGTAATATATAGCACTCATTGCTTACTATAAGCTGGATTTAAGTAATTCTCATTTAGGTATTTATAGTTGAATTATTTAAATGACAAAGAATTGAATTACGATTGTAAATTATTCAGGATAAATTTATATACCCATCTTTTTTTATTCCCCAAAGACATTGCAGATTAATAATTGGTTGGTAAATAGTTTAATCATAACCAATGTGGCGCATAATATAAAACATTATTTTCATTAGAATGAAAAGATTGGGCTAGCAAAGAATTAGTAATAAGATAACCAACCTCTCTACGCCCCAAATACTCTACATTATAAGGTAGTAGTTTTGTATTGGAGAGTCGGCAGGAAAGAATGAAAACTTCAGTCATAAAATCGATTGGAAAACCATAACGAAAGCGTGTGCGCTGGGTGATTCGATCCCTTGACCGCACAGCAGGATAGACTACCATGGCCTCAAGTGTAAAATATTTTAAGCCTTCGAGTGTGTTTGCGTTTTGAGAACAAGAGAGTGCACAAATTAATGCTTTTTTTTAAACATGAATACCGCTTGAATTGTACAAAATTTTATGCTGAAGTTCCTTCAAGCACTCTCAGTCGATATCTTTAATTATATTAATACTATTGATGAAGTAAGATGAACAAACAAATATGTTTAAATTGGTTCTAGACACCACGTAGTCGTGCAATGGAAAATTACTGTGACTTTGTAAGGAATGTTTTTTGTTCTTTTTATAATAATAACCAATTACCAATTAATCACATGACTTTTTATTTCTGAACTGTGAAGCAATTTTTCCCCAAATAGCTAATAATAGTTATCTCATTTTGATCATTATATTATAAAATGTTTAATATGGAACCTGCATATCATGTAGATGTTTATGTCCTTAACAGAATTAGAGTTCATAATTAGAGAGGGATTATTTTTATTTTACTTGGAATATTTGAAGAATTCCAATTTATTTTGCGTTTGAATTATTTATTACTTTGTGAAATCATTTATATGTCAAAGCTTGTTCGAAATACGCGATTTTTACAATGTGAAATTTGAATTAAATATATGCATATTAATTATTTGTGGTATGTAGGCAAATATTAAAGAATTTGATTAGTGACGGTTTGCGTGATTTTTGAACGCGGTGTAAAATAATACGATTCGTAGAAATCGAAATTGTGTTTTCCTTGCCGTGTTTGCTCTGGGTATTTGAATGATGGCATAATATATTACCCGAGAGACTTTGTTATTCGATTTTTGACAAAAAAATTCGAATATGAAATATTGATCTGCTTGACGTATTTGATTCATGTATCATGCCTTATGGTAGAAGGTTTTCCCAGCAGACCTGTATCATCGTTGACAAATATGAAAATCTCACACTTTAACAAGTCTATTTCACAATGTCTTTATAAGTATAACGAATGCAAGGTTGATCGGATTAAAATGTATTTATATTTACGTTTGCAATTTTTTTTTCTAATATAAAATTAAAATTGACAACTTAAGAACATGCATTTATGTACAATTAAATGTGTTTCGCCCCTTTGAGAAGCATCTTCGATTTGAAGACACTACATATCACATTTATTAACATTTCCGGTGGAATAACATAGTTATCAATTAATATTTTATATTAAAAATGAATTTCCACAAAGTTCCACCACTGAATACATCGAAAATAAAAACGTTTTGTTAAAAAAAAATCGGAAGATATTAAATTGAACTGATTTCAATTGTAAATTTATTAATTGACATTCCCGCAGCTTTCTGTTAAAGTATTGTGAGATGTAATATGATTGTAATGAAAATGTTACATCTGTACTTTATAGCACAAGCCATATGTATAAATCTGTCTGTCTGTTGTGTTATAAGAACTCCTCCCAAACGATGAACATTACCGATATGAAATTTACACATGTCGTTCTGGCTACCATTTCTAGGTTAACTGCTATTTTCAACTTTTAACTTTAAACAGTATTATTAATTAATGGATTATATTTTTTTGGTGTTACATGTAGTACGGTTCACGGTGATTGTTTCAACTTTTAAAACTAACTTTCACCAAAATAACGTCAACGTCTAAATGTTTGTGCCAATTGCATACAATTTATATATAAAACGAACACTGTTTTATGGCACACTTAATAGCAGAAGTATTGTAGAGAATGTTTGTGTTGGGTTTCATAATTTAAGCGAAAATAATAATCATTTCACCTGAATTATTTTAAAGATTATGAAAACGTTTTATTATTGTTGTTTATCGTGGCCAAATGGCAATATTAACAGGAAACTTATAGTTAAATTTTGGCAAATAAAAAATTGTTTCGGTTTTAATGCGTGGCTAAAATATGCAATATTTATTAAGCTTAGACCATTTCGGTTCATTTGTTCTGGGACCTTCGTAACATATAATAGCAAGCTGATGAAAATGTCAAGTAAAATGTGATTACCCTCGATCGGTTTATCTAGGGATTTTGTTCGTGAGATCTTCTCTTAGTAAAATGAGCATTAGAAATTAACGCGTTAATTTTGAGGCTACACTGTCACTGCATAATCGCCGGACGGATTAAACGGTCATCCAACTATTAACGGTCGACGCGGTTACCATGACAGCATATCCTTTGTCTCCGGCCTGAATTGATTTGCGGCATCTTAAATTTCTGAGATTCTCTGAAATGTTTTGCTTAACGCATGATCCTTCGAATTTCAGTGTGATCTGTAAACCGTTCATTACACGCCCGCTTCAATTAACCGATTTACTTATTAAACTAAAGTCAATATCCCTCAGTTGATTTTGGCACACCTTATTTTATTGTTTACGTAAACAAAGACTACTAATCGATGGCGTTGGTTGATTATAGTGAAATAAAGCGTTTTATCGTACATATCAGATTTAAATAATAACTTTCACGTAATAAGTCATCGAATGTTTATCCGTATCCAGCGTTCTTTATACTTCTTGTTGGTTAAGCTCATAGTTTTATATCCCCTTTTTTACATTGCATTCAATATATGAACAACTTATGGCAGTTACGTGATATAATTTGTAAAGTGAATGATAACTGCTCTTGTCATGCATTGTTTTTTATTGTCACATACGTGCATCTATTACTAATATGACTGCATACTAAAGAATGCAATAATGAATGAAATAAAAATAATTGGTTTGTTAGTTCATTATTGACAAATCACATCATGCTTGAACGCGATGCGATGCATGCATCACACAAATCACTCTAATTAAACTAACACGTCAATACACATTGATCATTTCAATTGTACCAAATCAAATACAGATTAAAATGTGATTTTGAGACCACTATACATAATAAATTTCTCTTGAAAGCTTCTTCTCTCGAATAACATTCGGGTGCTTCTACGAAATAGAAAAGTGGAAGGGAATAAATTATTTGGACTTAACTGTAGTGTCAAAAAACGGTATGGTATATTTTATTGTGTGATATAGTTAATTATTATATTAAAATTTTTTTCAGTATCGTTGCGTCCATTTGCTGAACGCAGTAGTTCGGCTATTCAAGTTATTACAAATTATAAAATTTATAATTGACGCTATTTTCGATGCGGTCCTGTAAAGAATTATAAGTTGAGACATAAAGCAGCTGGAGGTAATTGCACTTTGCGTCTTAGAGAACCTTCAATTAGTCTTAATTAACCGATGACAGCAGAGTCCTCCTTCAACTAAAGCAGTGGCGTAGAAGGCGCTACGTCATTAGCAAGGCTACGGGAAGATTTGCTATGCCGTTGATGCATTGTCGGATTCTAACTTCAGTGATCTTACGCTGAATGCGCTCTCTCAATCAAGTGCTTTCAATTTAACAATTAGGATCGTCTATTTATCAATTGCGTGTATTGTTTCTATACATTGAAATCTCTTGTGAATACGGTACTTGCAAATATCCAATTTACGCCGTATAGAGATATTTTTGGTATGGTTTATCAATAAACTATCAGAGAAATGTATTTTCTCGTCTGGTCACTTGATGGAAATTCGTTTTCAATATAAAATTTAATTGATAATTTTGTTCAAATATAATATGTGACACATGTTCCGCTTCTTTGAAAAGCATCTTCGGACTATTTTTAGATTTTAAACCACAACAAGCATTGATTTATAATTCTATAATTATTATACATCATATAGCACAGATATTAAAACTGGAACAGCGTAGAGTTGAAAGATGAAGTCAATAACAATATTTAAAAATAAATTTCCATCCTTTCTTTTTGAAAGCAAAGAGACTGGCAGGGGATAGAGAAGCTTGGAGGAACCGCGTGATCGCCATATGTTCCGAATAGGGAGCGGATATGGCTAAAAATACATAATTTATGCATTTGTTTGGTAACTGTCACTTGTTTTCTTTTATGTTCTCGGTGGTTATTTATTAATGTGTTGTTTCCTTAATACGTCGGATGAAGGACTTCTTGCATTCAATATCCCAAGCCCAGATAATGCTTGCTTTGTGGAAGCTTACGTTTCCGGTGGTTTTTAAGGTGTCGCGGTCGGCGAACAGATTCATTTTTACACATTTCAAGTTCTTTCTTTATACATACTAGAACCATTTGTCTTGAATTTATCCATTTCTGAGCGGTTCCAGGGTTGCATTGTCATCTTTACACATCAGTTGCTGGTCTGACAATCGAAGACGGGCTATAGCTGCCTCTGATAATATGCCCCATCTTTCTCTGTTATGTATCGATGTTGGTCTTATCGGGTCGCCTTGGCAACCCAGACTTTGAAGTTTGAGCCTGTCAATCGATATTATCTGTTAACTAGGGTAAACCTGACCGGTCGGACCCTCTCTAATATCTTAAAAATTTTATACGGGCCTACATATTATGGACATATTTCGTAAAACGTAAGTTTTATGCTTTTTCAAATCAATGTCAGATATTTTTCAGGACTACCAGTTTTACGCCAAAATTATCTAATTATTGTAGTTAAGGGCAATCAATATGAATTTATGGGATTATCACATCATGTTATTACTCGCCATGTTTTGCATTCGCGGTAAGGTTCTGTAGGATATATTTATTGTGATGTTATATTACGCTACAATATTATATTCATACTTTTTTCATTGTGGTATACGATTTCAATAAATTAAATTATCATAGGTTTATTGAATTATCTTCGATAATCTCATTCAATTTACTGATAGTCAATTAAATTATCCCATCTTCTGCCAAAACCCATAGCTTTATTTGGTGTTTTTGAAGGCCCGTGGGAATACTTACGATTACCTAAAGGCAAGCGCACCAAAGATAACGATACTTTAATATTCAGGCCTAGATTATGTTGGTTGCGGTGTCCAATAGATTATTAATGAAATTAATACCTTATTAATTATTAGGTTCCTACTTCGTTGCGCCGTTTTGATCTAAAGGAATATTTTAGAATAAAGTAGAATAATTTAATTCATTAGCCTGTGTTAGTAATACAAACCTTACTTTACCTTGAAATGGGTAAAAATAATTGCGGACATGTTTTTATGCTAGAGCTTCAAGGATTACACAGTTTATAATAGCCAGCACTATAACATATAAGTATGTTAAATGGACAAATAACATTTTAAAGGATACATTAAAAATATATTAAAACATGTATATCAATTGTCACATAAATTCTGTTTTCAGAAAATAGTTGCGGCAGAAATGGTGTTAACATTAATCTGGAATTGTGGAATTAACTACATGGTTTTTCGTAAACAACTAGAAGGATATGTTACCAACTGATCCTGTTGTGTCCCACGTGTTTTGTACGAGCGGGTTAGACATCGGACTCCCTGCCGAAATGCAAATGCATATTAAAACTAGATAACATTTTGACGTTATGTCGAATACGTTAAGTGTGTAAAATAGCTTACGCTAGAACATTAATATTATACCCAAGTTGAATTAAAGATGTAACAAACATATTACTTACTTTCATAAGCTACTCAGCTTGCTTAAGTAAACTTTAGAAGTAAATTTCTGTTTTTTTGAAACGTTATATTAACAGATTTGGTACAAATAATAAATTGAATGCTGATTTCATATTCAAATTATTGTATTTCACCGCAGTTTCAGATTCTATGTTCTGGATTACTGCCGCTCGTTAGCATTGTTCCGTCAGACTTCTTGGTGCAGTGACGCTAAACCTTTTCCACCTCAGTTACCTCGTCGGCAGCGTCGCATTCGACCTTCGGGGGGCTTTTGTCTAATTGCTATTATTAAAAGCCGTTAATGGCTACCCGCTACACTTTCATTCAGGTTTGCTATTATTTGCGATAACTGACCTAGAAATAATGGATATCACTTCGAATAGGCAGCAATTTTTCATAGAATGACATTCGATAGACTTTCAACTCGGTTATACATTGGCAAGTCGCACACAGCAAATGCAAGAAATCGACTACGAGACAATATTACCTTGCCATTTCCGTGCTAGTTAACAGTGATAATTATTAAATTTATTTTCCTAAATAAGACCTGGCTATAAGGTTTTATCTATTATTCTTACCGAACACAATTATTATTTATGCACGACAACTCTAGTTATAATAATTTGTTGGATCAAAATGTGTTGCACAGATTAAAGAGTGCTTGTTTTGCATCCTGGATATTCAATAATCCTGAGAAATAATATGCAGATGGTTGGAATAGTTCCTGTTATTTTTGTAAGGTTTACGCAAGTGTCTATTCAAAATATAAGTCACTGGAAAAGCATTTGATCTTGTGTATGTTTAAAAAAAAAAATCGTACGGTAATTATCTGGATGGTGGATGCAAATCGATTCTTAATGTTGTATAAAATGCATTGGGGAAAATCGGTAAATTTTAGGATGAAAATATATACATTAAATATCATCTGATAAACAGGTTTACTGCGGAATTAATGAAAAAAGAAAACGTTCTATTTTTATAAATGTTAAAGCCTGTGTCTAAAGAACGTCATTCTGAATTGTGTTAAGGAATTACATCTATAATATAAGACATCGACTGAGGGTGCTTGATGGAATTTCAATATCAAATTTGAATTATTGAGATTTTGTACAATTCCATGTATTTTGTCACTAACGACTCGGGTCTCGCCTTTCGGCATCTTCAGGCATTCGAGCGCACGAATGCCTGAAGATGGCGAAAGACGAAACCCGGGTCGTTAGTGACAAAATACATGGAATTGTACAAAATCTCAATAATTCAAATTACATCTATTGTTTTTTTTATGACAATTATTTTTTTGCGGTTCTATAAGCATCTAGGTATATAAGTTTTCTATTTAAAGTCAGGTTCTTTAATCAGATTCTTTGTTGTATTTGTATGAACATATTTTTGTATATCGAATATTCTTTATAATTTCTTTCAAGTGCCTAGCGAATTTTATAATCATTTTCTTTGACAGCGTTGCCCCTGTATGTGTTTACCATTAATTAACACTGAGATAATGAAACGAGAGAAAATAGGACTTGATTAGAGAATTCATTTTTTTGTAGCTAGTAAATATGGAAATTTTTCAAAAACTAAATAAAAAATTTAAAGCTAAATAAAATATTCAATCAGGGTGGGTGTGGGTCTTGTGTTACAGTACAAAATAATGATATTTTTTAACCATGTCCGCCCCAATGTGGGGTATATGGGTTCCTAATGGTGATCTCGACCTATGTTTTTCTACGAAAACTGCTCATGAAAACTGACTATGTAGCAAGGGCGTCAAAGGTGTTTTAAGTATAAGTTCCATAAACTGCTACTAAATAGAAAAGTACTAAAATTCAAATGCTAGAATATTCGATTTAATTAGAAAATTTCAAGATTTCTTGATATTTTATTTGTATATTTTGTTGCATAATTAGCATATAATTCAGATTGATGTATATTAAGAATTCTTATATATTTGGAAAGAAGATTTCGTTTTTCACAAATATTAAAAATATTTTCTTTTTTTTATTTCTATAGAATATGTAAAAATGAATAGCTTCAAATTTTAAGTCTCATTTTCTGTAAGTTGAGAGTTTTTCACGTCGCTAAACATGGATTTATTTTCATTGTATTCACTATTGGCTTAGCAAAGATTTGTATTGATCGACAGGTTGAGCTCATGAAGTCTATTATAGACGAGGCAATAACACACATAGAATAATAACAAGATATGGGTATTTGAAATATTGCAATATGGTATTCTAAGGCCTAGTGGTAAAAGCTTTACTCTATCAATCATGGTTTTGGATTCAAGCTCCGGCAAAGTCAGTATCAAATTTAGTGTTTGTCAAGTCTTTTCTACTCGAGTTGATCTTGAGTGATTAAAAAAATATTTTCGAGTTCATATCATGTGATTTAAAAATTAAAAAAAGTCTGGTGCATTGAAATTAAAAAAAAAAAATGTATTGATGAATAAATATAAAACCTGTGGTTCCCTTATCTTTTTGTACACATCAACAATAATCTTATACATTAATATTGTATAATTAAATTAAATCAAATAAATGTGACATCTACTAAGAAAAAACAGATTGAAAAAGTAATTCATCTTCAATAGGTTAACTACCAAAACTGCCCCTAATACTCTATAAGGCCAGTTTTAGTGACGTCTTATTCTACATAACAATAAAATATGAATAAAATACTATTCAGAAGCCTATCCCGCAGATTTATTATATCTTGCGCAGATGTCCCTCGACAAAACTTTTCTGCTTAGAAATTTTATTAGCTTTTTATTACGCGAATTTGTTCCAAAAACTGGAATATCCATGAAATAAAAGGAATAAACAATATTATTAATACTAACTGGTTGGTTGAATTCACATTAAGGATAATATTTCAACTAGGAAGAGCCACTATAAAAATTATATTGCAAATATAAACTCCCTCCTAGATTAATGGCTAAATCGGACAATGTATAATAATGTAACTTAGTTATACCATATAAAAAAAACGTAGTATCTCACTCAACGAATTCTAAGACATTAACTCATTTTTTTTTTTTGCAGGAAATATAATGTTTTGTAAATGATAATTAAATAGTATTTAAATGTTGTTCATATCAAAAATCCTTTGGTTTTCTAAATTTTTTTTTATAATTGAGAATATAGTACATAGATTCTTTAGTGTAAAGATATTGTCAAGTTTTGCTTGCTTAGAGAAAATCGAATTTGAAGATCGAGATGCATGAAAAATATAGGTGAAATGGACATATTATGCATTTGAATGATACAATATCTTCTTAAATAACCTATTTGGACGTACAATATTTAAAAAAGCATAAAGACATCATGCAGGCGACCGTTTTGTGTATGTTAACTCAATTTCGACTAAAACTGGACATACAATATCTTTGCGCGAAGCTAATGCTCTTAAATACCCAAAAGCAAAATAAAGTTTTTTTGGCTTTGAACATTTTTGTGTAACTAAATACATGCAAAAATAAAATTATTTAATTATATTTGAGTGCGTCATTAAGTTGATACTATAACTTGGCGATAGTATTTGAACTGGATTTATATCCTGCTCGTAAATGTTTATTCTATTGTAAACGAATTCTTCCAAATTCTCATGCATATAATAAAAAACCAACGCCGACGTTAACAGAGTACTAAACATATTATCTAAACTTGTACAACTTATGTTTTTTCAGAGTATTGAAATTATTATGTTTACCATCCTGTTTAATTCTCAAATATATGAGCCCGGCCATTGATTGACCATTCAGTAATGCTGAACAACTTTAAGCCTAACATAAATATGTATGTATTTGCTCTATACATGTTTATTAGATTGGTACTAAACATTACCAATACAGTTCAGTGTTAAAATAACTTTTCATCACAAGAGTTAAATCAGTACCGACATTTTAGCTAATGTTAAATAAAGATATTCCAGTCTAATAAACATTTGCAGAGCAAATACAAACATCATTACGTTCGGCGTAAAGTTGTTGAGCATTACTGACCAGGTGATCTAGTGGTGTCCGGACACCAATAAATTTGAGAATAAGACCTCACGTTGATGGGTGTAAGGTGTAATGTACTTATGTCATTTCAATTGATTTTTGTTTTTCGTGTATATACCAATGTGTCCAATTCACTGTGTTTTCAAACCATGTCCGCTCTCAATGTTGATCATATAATATATATAGACTTTTCATTTCTTTTTTTCTTTTTTAATAATAACTGTGTTTGAAAGTCAATCGTTCAATCTCTCTATTTATAAAGCGTAATAATATATGTGTGGTGTTGGCAAAAGATAAACAGTAAGCTAATCACTCTATGTACGTTCCTTTTTCAGGAATGGGTAGGATATGTGTGTGGGAAGAATGAAAACATCACATACATCTATGCCGTACACAAATTAAATGAAAAATCTATTTATGATTATCTTTTCAGGATTCGAACCATACTGCCCTAGAGTTTCTATTCGGGTGCAGTATTTAAGTCGTATGAAAAAGAGAAACGCATTATGTAAACAATTGAATTAAGATCACTAAAGGGAATTTGTAAAAAACCGCACATTTTAATCCAGCTAGCATAAATAATCCACTACAGTTATTCACCCACATTCCGACCGAGCCACAGTAGCAAAGCGACTAATAATTATCACACAAAGGGGCGCAAAGTGAAAAACACTGTTTTCTCTTGCTAAGTTAAAATTACTACATAAGCTTTTCTTTTGTGTTTTGTCTGAATTATTAATTAATTTTCATTTGGTTTCTAAGAGGAAAATAATTAAGCCTGTCGCCGAACGACGCCGCAGAGTTCATCTGCGACGGTAACTGGTCAACCTGACCTTTCTAAATTTGTCTGCTGCCAGGGTAATCAATTATTGCATAATCAAATAAGTTTTTGAAACCAATATCCATTCATCAATCTGAAATTTAAGCCGAACTCCTGTTTAGTTAATATTGTTTGGCTATTTCGAAATCATTCCTAGTCAATGAGTACGGAAATGAGTTGTGATCAAAATCAATGACTTAAATTTAAAATAAATTATTGTAATTGTATTCATTTAATATAAATATCATATCTACATAATAAATCGTTTTACAAAATTTTCGGATAAAACATATAAAACAAACCAGTCAAAGCTAGCTCTTGTTCAAATTATACATATTATGAATTTTTCTCTTTCTCTCTAGTTCTACTTTGATGTGAGCAAAAGAGAGAAAAATAAGACGTTATCGGTTCTCCTCTAGATACGTACGGTTGTTTCACATCGCATACTTTCAAATAGGGCCGAATCGAAAACCAATTTATCTACATATTTTCAAAGGTTTTTTTAACTGACAAATTTGTGTTTCGACGGGATGCAATTCGACGAAAGGGTAAATATATACAATCATTCCACGTTTAGTGACATCTGTTAGGTGTTTCAACGGAACATAAACGTGGAATGATTGTATATATTTACCCTTTCGTCGAATTGCATCCCGTCGAAACCCACAATACTATTATAATTGTAAAATCACTGGTAATTCCACAAGAAGTTGGAAAGCGACAATTCGCCACTCTGTAAATGTGGTGTTTACAAAATAAGGATTAAAGCAATTCTCGAAATTTTAAATCAGGTATCAGTGTGACTCTCAGACGTATAATATCTTACCTCGTAAATAATATTTGTCGTATTTGTATCTTCTATATAAACGTTAGACACTGTTTACTGTCTGTCAGTTCGAGTCCATTCGTGTGCTCGAATGCCTGAAGATACCGAAAGGCGAAACCCGGGTCGTTAGTGACAAAATACATGGAAGTGTACAAAATCTCAATAATCCAAATTTAAGCTTATTTTTTTATCAGTCATATTTAATATTTATATTTATTTAAAACCATGATTACCAACGGAAATAAACGAACATTTACTACGAAAGTAATTTCCTTAGAGAAACGCCAAAAATTCTGGATCGATTTGAACTTGGCGAGAAAGCCTTATGAATTTCGAAGTAATGTAATTTATTCGTAAATTATGCCAAAGAGCTATTTCAAGACATAACTTTTCTATATCTCCCTATCAGAAATACTTCGTTTCAATAGTGAAAATCAATCTAAACATTAAAATTATAATGAAACGCTTTTGACACATTATAAATTATCACATAATCTTAAAAATAGGCCAAAAAAACATTTTTAGAAAAAAGCTAGTTAACACAGTTTTGCAGCCAACTGACGATTTATCCTAGCTTATTCGAAAATAAAAATGGTCGAATACCTCTCTATTTCTTGCAAACCATATAACGAAAATATATTAGTTTAAGAATGACGAGTTTGGTTCTGGCAGAACGCATGCAAAGAGCGAACATTTTATATATACTTAGACTTACTGTCGATCAGATAATTTAACAATACTCAGTCGAGGGGCTGAATACAGGACACTTAGTGGATTTCATTACGAAAGTGGTCGGCCATCTAATATCTAATTAAATATCCAGGTTGTTCCATATTTTTATGTCAATATCCCTGTAAAATATTATATTATGTATAATAAAACGCTTAACATGCAGAATTCAAGAAATGGTAGATCAAAAATGCCTTTTTAAGTTGACCTCAGCGGCTATTTTTTTGTTGGCGATCTTCATACAACATGAATTTGTCGAAACTTGCGAAGTAAAAATGTGCTTTTTTTTAATTGCGTATTGCATCATATAGGTCAGTATAGTGCAGATATACATTGGCAAGTGCCAAGACTACCTACACGAATTTAACGAAATGTTTTTTTAAATATATCCACTAATATTTAAGTTTTAAGCTCAAAGGACCGACTACTGGCGACGGCCGACATTAGGAAGAAGCACCCTATATTCGATACGAAACTAAATGATAAATGTAACCAGTAATTTTATTATTGTAGTATTTATATACGTTCTTCTTGATTCTACATAACATAGAATTAAGATTTTTTCTGTGTATTGTTTGAATTATTTAATATTGCATAACCATTTGGAGAATTTCGTTATGACATTACAATGAAAGCTTCTCAATGTAATTTGGCAATAATTAAATTTGCGGAAAAGATGTATATACGGATGAATTGTTATTTTCATATATATATGACATTTTTATTAGGAATCCGATATTTATAATTTGCTGTGCAGTTTGTTATTTTAAATCAGGATCTATTTTTCTTCTGCATTAAAATTTGAATCCGATATTTTTTCAACCGAATAAATTTCATAAAATCATGACTATCGGTTAAAAATCGTTACCATTTAGAAAATAAGATAAAATTTGCGATTCTTATATCGATATTTTTTTTGTATATTAAGCTGGAAACCATTAGATATTGATTTTCGCGTCACAGCGTGGAATGAATAGATTAGCATATGAATCAGTTACTTTTTTACGGGATAAATCTAGCTTATTTTTTAATGTTTCTACTGAAGCTCTGCATATTTTACCCTTTTCACCACAATGACCGAGAAAAGATCTATACTTTATTTTACTTAAGTAATAGTTTTATCGATTGGGTAATTTTCGAACCACTTAAAAAACTGTTTTATTGAAATTCGTAGAAAATCAATGTATTGCGACCAGCGGAATTATCGAGTCGGCGATCACCGGTTTTCGGTGAAATGGCTACTAACTTTCAAATTATATATTACATACATATATCCTGGTTACTTTTACTGTAAATGCATATTTATATTTACGGTTGCCGCTACGTAAAGAATGTTTCGATTTAGTACTTGATTTGTATAATTAATACATCTCAGTTTTAACTATTGAGTAAACTTATCACTACTCACCTTTCCTGCCCGATTTAGCAGTATTAAATCGTTGAATTATATTTCAGATTTCACCACATTATTTATTAATGCTTTCCCTCACGACTTTCTCTATTAGAAGTTTGTATACCTTGGTATAACTTATGTGTTTGCTTCGATAGAAAGGCCCCGAACGCTTTACAATGATATCGTCACTGGTGAACGTCTTGTGCAAATTACAATTTAGATTATTATTCGAGCTACATTTTCAATAGGCAAACACTGGCGTAGCTTCGTATCTCGAGTTTACTTATCGGATTAGGGTGTGTGTTTATGAACATAGATGAGGGGATAGATTGTTCGAAGCATTTAGTTCTTAGGGTAGCGTATAAATAGTCAGTTTTATTTAAATTGTATATTTAAGTATTTTTTATCAATAATGTGTCGCGTGACAGCTCAGCATAATAACTCAATTTTCCATTCACGTACTTGTGTGTTGTACGGTATGCGTTCCATGCAAAATAATTTACTTGCCATTCTATTTTATGAGTTGATTACGTATTCGTAGCCAATTTAATATCCAAAATTCATTTATTGTATAGTGTGGTGAAAAAATCTCAATTTCAATCATTTAGATGCTGTCCGAGGATGTTTAACACGACTGGATCTCAATCACGCCGCGTTTCAATCGCACCGCGTCTCACTCTCTCTCTCATACATACACACTGTTCACATCATACAACTATAAACTGTGAAAAAAATGGGACAAACTGATGATTAAGAAGGCTGTATGAATTGACCTGAAAGAATGAATTGATCTCAGGTATTGAAAAAACAAAGATAAGGTTAAGGCGCCTACTTCAAAAAAATAAGTAGGCTCAATGCGCGTAATCATCCAATGCGCTACGGTTTGGCTACCCCTGGTCTACCTGCTCAGATCTACTGTATATCCTGTTGTATATATATGTATATACATCAAAATATTCTTAGTATGATTTCCACATCTCTGATTCAGATAAGTAAACACGTGAACGTATAATAGCCGTGTGAAGCGAATATTTTTAGATCTGTGTATTTTTCTGATTTTTATAAATTGGGTTTTATTGGAAATCATTACTTTTACTGGGGCTATTCAGATTGATACTTTATTCATGCGCAATAATTGAAATTAAAAAATAAAATTATTGTTACCAAAATTAATTGCTTAAAAATTTGGCACTAGGTATTTATGTATATCTAAAGTAACATACTTGGTGTACAGCTAAAAATGTGTATTTTTCTTCCAAATAGAATAATATATTACATACTATGATTTTTAGTAAAATGCACATTGAAAATTATGTTTTTATTATGAAAACACAATGATAAAATATTTTTTCAGTGTTAGAAATCCCATTTCTTTTTATCTCCAAGTGAAAATTAATCCAAAGAATTGTATGATATTACATATTTATGACATACAATTTAAAATCTTTAATTTAAAAGGAGTAGAGTATATTTATTTTTAAGAGAAAATGTTTTTTTAACGGCTGTCTAGAGTAGAGTTACCAGATGGAAAAATGTGAATGTAGGAAAAGTGACTGGGTACCTTTGGAACTTTGAACTTAGGATTTTACGCTAGATATAAAAATAAAAAAAGAAAATGACGAAGGTTCACTACGGGGACTAAATTTATGACTGTATTTATGTAATATTTAATTTATTTTAGGATATTTTGTTATGAACGCAATAAAAGCAAACGTAATTATTATAAAATCATACTTTATTAAATTTGTGACAACGCATAAATTTAAAATACTGTGATACGCTTATCGACAAATTTGAAATGGAGAACAAAAGACACTATTTTTAAGTTTTATTCAAGAACATATCCTCCTTTTAGATTACATCTGGTAATCCTAATCTACAGTCGCCACGGGGCTCAGAGCCCCTACGTTCTGATGTTGACGTCTGTATGGGAATTCTAAGGGATCATTACCATGGAAAACCCGTATTTTCTTTTATCTCTGTCTAGTTAAATGTGAAATTTTTTCTCGTCAAAATACGTTTGCAGGTATAACTGTAGAAATAAGGTATTTAACATAATATGAATTCTTTTCTAAAGAGTATGTAACCTTTAAACGCAACATAATCCTACTCATAACTTACATAATATAATGGAAATAATGGTAATGCAATTGGCTTACAGCCAGTTCTTTAAAGATAATATAAACATACAACATTACAACGAAAACAGAGGCTATACTAATTCTATTTCATTCAGAACTTCATATTCAAATTTTGAGATAATATATGGGATTTTGCAGATTTTTGTCAAGTGTTCATTTTTTGGACTGTACTTATTTAGTTATCGAAATATATTGGGAAAATTCGACCAATTTGTGCATCCTTGATTTAAATTCACTGTGAAAATCACTTGTAAGCGAGGGAAAGTTGTGGAATTTTCGTTTCTTCATTTTTTTTTCAAAGAAATCGAATTATCTTGGTACACAAAGATGGAACCACGTCTTACTTTGAATCTGTAACACGATATATACACTTATTTTGAGTCCCCATTCTTGCTTATCTGGGTGGCAATAATCGTGACGTGAGTTTCTCGTGTTTTCCGCTGTTTTTTTTTTATCTTCTCCACATCTATGAGCTCATTTTTTACTCATTATTTGTCATACTCGTATGTCGACGTCCCCTACTAAAATATGAAACCGAAAAATTGTAAAATATATTTTTTCGCTCTCGCAGAATTGGTAATAACATAAACAGTGGATCTATGAGGAAACATTTTTATACATAGTAGATTTTCATTCTTATTTATTGCTATTAACTATGAATTTATTTCATAAAAATAATTCCTAAATTATGCTTTTGAGATCACTTATGAATTCCAATTTAGATCAGTACATTTGACGACACTAAATAATTAAAATTCGTTGGATTTTTTTTTTGGTGAAATAATTTTAAAATCTAATTTTGGATTCTACCATATCATAGGAATGTGTCATTTAGGACTATCTATATTTCGAATCGTCATATGCTAATAATTCTTAATCACTTTTAAGAAGTTAACTGTCAATTCTTGGTGGAAAGGCATTATATTTTAAAAAATAAAACACAATTTGTTTGTACTACTTCCACATGTTTATAATGATCAGGACCGGTTTTGCTCATCACGAGCATTATCAACTGATGATAATTCTAAAGTAAAAACATCAATTATCATCACATCTTTTTTAATCATGAATTCAATTTAATTTGTCAGATTTGACATACTTTAAATAATTATAACATTGATTATGTGGTAACAATCAGATATAATAATAAATATGTGCAGGTTGTAGATATTTTTGAATACTCATATCGTCTGCTTGTTTTATATTTCGTTGCTAACGTGGAAAATTAATTTTTCTTACAACTAAATGCATAACAGATTTAAATGTTTTAGAGTAGAAATTTTATAAATTTACAGCGCATTCAGTTTGAGATAAACAATGCGACCCCTTCACAGTTACGAGTAATAAGGTAGATGTTATTTCAGCTGTCTGTGCTCTTAGTTTTGAAATGAACGAAACAGTGATGGATCCTTTTTGATTAACTTGTTATTATATTATCCATTGGTTTGTTTCCTCTTTAAATGGTGCTGATATATATAGTTTTTTTTTATCTATTACTAAGTAAAATTCAGTTGAATTTATTAATGTTGCCATTATTTGTAAGTTTATGCGACTGAAAATGTAAATGAATTAAATAACTTCTAATCGTTATGGTACATTCATGAGAAATACATTTTACGTGTTTTATTGCCAATTATATGGAAGTGCTTTGTGACAACTTGGTGTTATTAATTTCTTAACACACCTGCTCTGGAAACCACTCGTTATGATTTGTGTGTGATCAGGAATGCGGAATGAAGTTGGTAATACCATCCATTAGATTATTTTCATGATAGAAGCCCAGCTAGCTATCACAAAAAATCCACATAAAGTCATTTTTCTTTTTGGTTGTTTGACATACTGTGTGAAAGTTTAGTAATTATGAGTTGAGCGGGCATATTGATTCGAAATAATTTCATTGAGTTTTCGTACTTCCACATTTTTATGAACTTTTAACTGGTAAGTTTTTGTACTTGGCGACTTGGTCAATATGGACTGATTCGGCTGGTTTCGAATCCCCATAATCATTTTTAAATAAACGTTGTTTATTCAAAATAAAATTTTATTTATTTCAATCTTCTAGTTGAGCTGTCAAAAGTGTTAACTGTTTCGAATTCCGGATAAAAAACTTTCATAAATGGATTTGTAGATTTGTATCCAAAGGTATACATGTTGAACGTATTTTCATAGCCCTCCACACCCACCCCATATCCACGCCTGAAAATGCGTCATTTCCTCAAACTCCATCCATATTTTCTTACTGTGTCGGAGAATACAGGTGGACTGACTTACATTCTTGTAAATACAAGATTTGTTTTGAATTTCCAATATTAATCCATGTGGGTTTATTTATTTAAAACAGATTGTCGCTTCATAATCTTAAATTTTAAAAAATAAAACACAATTCGTTTGTACTACTTCCACATATTTATAATGATCAGGACCGGTTTCGTTCATCACGAGCATTATCAACTGATAAAAATACAAATTTTATATAAATACGCCTGTTATGTTTGTATTTTTATCAGTTGATAATGCTCGTGATGAGCGAAACCGGTCCTGATCATTATAAATATGTGGAAGTAGTACAAACGAATTGTGTTTAATTTTTTAAAACATAATATCTTTCCACCAAGAATTGACAGTTAACACCTTAAAAGTGATCATAATCTTAATATTTCGCTTGCTGTACCACATCTGGCTAAAAAGACAGTGAAATAACAATGTTATGATTTTCCAAAAAGTTACCTCCAATCCATCGATGAAAGGTTAGAGATTTTTTTTTGAATATAATATATGATGTTATAATTATGCTGATATGATGTTGAATGTCAGACTTGTCGCCATTTTAGTTTGGAATAGATAAACACAGCACTGAGATGAATCATTTTATGTGATTACCAGAAATAACTGTAGATGGGGTAGTGTCATAAGACGACAGTTTTTAGTGACAGACAAATTTGCCTAGACAAAAAAATATTAATTTAATAGCGATGAGATGGCATACTTAGTTTTTCGTTTATGTGGGTCGGACAAGTCTGGTTCTGATCCACGCATACCGTGTTATAATAATATATATCGACGGTGTTTTGGTCAATTGATGTAACCCTCAAAAATACGAAAATGAGTTAATGATTGGACGTTAAAGACGACAGAGCAGGTCCCAACGAAATGATTTAAATCAGAAAAATAAATAGATCGCTTTTTAGAAGGGAAACATCATTTTACATTGATTTTAGGCTTAAAAATTCTGACCCAGCCACTTGATGTAAGCCACTATTATTTTCAAAATCCCTATGTATAATTCCTTATCTGCAAGCATGTGAATTTACAGGAGAGCATTTCAAAGAATCATCACGCAACTCACCATATAATGTTTTCGATAAAACAGCTTTTACTATTTCCTGAACAATTTCAATTTTGAGGGTTACATCAATTGGCCAAAACACCGTCGACATACTGTATGCAGATTTTGCTGTAAGATTCTGTATAAAATAAAACTTTTTTTAATATAGATTCATTATTATTTTTCATTTATTGTTGAAAGAAACCCACCGAGATAAATTGGATAAAGGAAAAAATTAAATAATATGATATTCCGTAAAGATACAGTCTTTCTGTTTAAACACCACCTTAATTGCCACGAATTATGTCGAGTAGTTTATGATTTAATTATATGAAGTCTGGTAGACACGGTGTTGTTTTTTTTTTGCACCGCACGTATACTTTAAACCGAACGTAAAATTTTCTTAACTCTTGGTAAGTTAAATTGATAAGTTATTAGATGGCTACAAGATGCGCACAACGAAGCAACACCAAAGCCTTTTAAGAATATTACAAAGAGGAAACGCTAATTTATGAAAATACATTACCTTTTTAAGTATACTCTTTGGTCGGTTTATTCTGTCAAAAAAGATTAATCTTTTATAAAACATATTGGGTCAATTGACAGGTTAATTGATTATTAAAGAAAATTGCTTTGCGATGTTATTTTTGGAGTACCGTAAATGTTTGCTGTAGGGATCGTTTTATAAAATCTCTTTAATTATTTTACAATTTTCATTATCAATTTCAAAGTAATGTTTTTATGTTTCGGTTCGCTTTTATTCATGTTTAAAGTGTACGCTTTGTAAATGAGTATTTAAAAAGAACTCTAGGGCGTTAAATACTGTCAAATTGTCTAATGCTTAATTTGTCAAAAAGATTTATCTCTCTCACTGTTTGTTCTGAATCGCCACGATGCTTTGTGTTGTCTTTTGACAAATTGACTTTTTTTATTTGATAACGTAAGATTTTTTGGTAATCTTTTCTTTTCGTCAAATATTCAAATTTAAAGACATATGTTTTGAGCCTTTTCGCTTTATTTTACTGTAAAGAAATGATGGTTCACGAGTTTTTAACAAATAAATTTGAGACCTTTTTGGAACATTGTTTGTCTCAATCTGCAATCAGGAAAATGTTTTGTTATATAAGAGAATTTTGACACAAATAAAAACTCAGAAATATTTTTTCCTCTGAGAATCGTATAATTAATCTAGGCGTGCATCTTGAGTAAATCTGTCTCTACTTTTGCACGTTTTGTTACATTGTTTTATAAAAACATCGCGTAATAATGAATAATCAACGGTTGGAATACTTTTGAATATGATGATATCTTGTAATGTTTTCTTTGCGAATTCCTCTGTTTATCTAATTTTATGAAAATTAACTTTCATTTTTATTAGACTGTCTGCAAGGAACAATTGATTTATAACCAGTTCTCGTCTAATATGTTATAATGAAACACTATAATTCTCATCTTCATATTAAAAAATCCACCATACTGTATATATGTAGCTAAACGAGTTTTTAATTTTTAATTTTACGATTTGTACAATAGTATAAACGTGTCCCAATTATTTTGTAAATCGTATTAATGATGTTTACGATTTAATTATAAATATATTTACAGTTAAGTTCATTTACAACTTGATTAGCGATCTTTTGTAGACGATTATGGTGTCTTGGGGTCTGAGTAGGCAGTATATATTTTACAATAAATGAAAATTTGAAACAGTGTATTTTTGTTTAATGAAATAGATATACAACTGACTCCAAAGCATTCTCCAGTCGCGATCCTTTTTTGCAGTAGCGAAGTAGCCAGTCTGTAATCAACGATTTTAATAAACATTGTTATGTTGAATGTTTATCATTTAGTAGTTGGGAACGTGTGGAGGACACGGGGTTTAAACATGATTCTGCGAAATTGGGACAGTCGCTTTTTTAAGTGAAATCTCAAGGAACTAACATTAATTTACATCATTTAATTGCTACAATAAATTTAAAATCTAAATACATATATAATTATGACACACAGTTGGCGAGCTATAAATAAAAACTAACTCCATAGAGAATTGCGTTTCTGTTTGCGGTTTAAAAAATCCCTGATTTGAGCAATGAGACAAATGAGAACATGTTAAAAGTTTTTATTATTAATTTTCAAGAATTTATGACAATAAATATATAGATAATAATTTACGATGAGAATGGATGCAAATCACATCTGCTCATTTTGTAGAAATACAATCATTCAAAATAAAAGACAAGTTATTCTAAATACATTTTTGCCGAATGAGATTGTAGCATGAACCGACTTATTATTTTGTTTTATGATTTATTATTCTGGTGATTGTATCGAAACTTTTTTTTAATAAAAGTATTTATTGTATGATTTTATGTGAATTTCACTTAATTGTGACACCTGGTTAATTGGGTCAAACCAATCTAGTCCCGATATGTCCCCAATTAAGTAGGATCGAGTGTATTCATTTATTTTTTATTTATTTATTGTAAATTTAAAAAAATGAAATGCATGGCATTACAGCTGACGCCAATGCGCCATTCACAAACATAATAACAACAATAATAATAATTATTCAAAACAATACTACTAATAAAAACATTTTTTTTTTTTTTTTTAATTATGAACTAGCTATGTTCTGTTACCAATGAGCATCATAATTATGCCACTATGATTTGATATAAATGAAGGCGTAACTAACTACACTACCTACTACAATACATTTCAGACACATCATGAATACGTAATATGACATAATAAAAAAAAGTATAGGGAAGTAATATAAAAGTGTACCGATTGTTGAAAAAATATCATTTTCATAGAAAATTGCGTCAAATTTAATTTATGTCTGAAAAGGACTTTTTAAAATTGTATAATAAGTATACTTCATTATTAATCTTTATGGCATACGTCGGCTTGGTATTGATATCTAGTTAATACTATACAATCTTAGATACAATTTTTGGTTACATTAACACGATTGAATCGTGTTAAAAAAACACTAATGCAGTGGTATAGTTCAATCTATGCTTTTTTACCTTTTGTATTTTTCTTATTTCAATTCATATAAAGTGTTCTTTCTCTATAATTCTCTGCGCAGATTTATGCTAGATTTACAGTTAGTCAGATTGCAGCTGGCTATAAAAAAGTATGAGCAATTATCTCGCTCGGTGTGCAAACTATGGCGCCATAGTGACTCTGCGTTCACGTAGCTGTTACTGCGATTAATTAAACTGAGCTGAATAATGTTGCAACTGCAGGTTTTAGAGTACGTAAAATGGCCCAATAAACTCTGCATCTAAATATAATATGCTAGCTGGAAGATATACTGCCTGCCTTATCCGTGCCACACTTTTTTATTTTATTGCGACGTTCCACATCGTTGGGTCGAGAATATTCACATTCAGAATATCACACAAACTATATCACATTTTTCAAGTTTTTTTAAAAATAATAACATCTTTCGATTTCAGAACGTAAGTAGTATCTCTAACTTTTATGCTACATCTATTTAAAATTCTGTTAATTTGCTGACGTGGGTCGTATTTTCACTATTGTAACTTGTTAAGACATTTAAAAAACGACACACATTAATTATTAGCATGTATAAATATAGGCTTGGTAAGAAGAATTGTATATTAAAAAAAAACAGATCTTTGGAATTGAACTGAATCTAAATACTCATTTTTCAACTTTTGATACGCATCCAATAATCTGTTGAAGTTAATATAGTGTTGACAATACACTTTTGATCTATCAGTCATCAATTTATAGTTTATTACAAACTGACTGACGCAAAATATCATGTATCAAATCAGCTACATACTGCGACTGTTAAAAAAATATTCTTTGAACTTTAAGAAGGCTTAGCACGTGACATAAGGAAACCAGGAATAACAAATTATTTTAATGACTGTTTCGCAAGTCGAATTGCCAATATTGGATACGATTTCATTTTATGCGATCTATATAACAATATTAATTTGTGTTTATTGGAATTAATACTGTGTGATTGCCACAATGTGCAGCACGTTGACTTTGCCATCCAAATTTTATCCATGTTTGTCATATATGTGCTTGTATCCGCATAGCATATTATGATTTTATTAGACGTGGCTTATAATAATATTAGGGTTATAAATAATATTTAATTTTTGTTAATATTTGGTACAACTGAACTTTTATTTCGATAGTTTGCACTTTGTATTAAATAGTATCAACTTAGTACACTCAAACATTTTATTTTAATAGTTTCCACTTAGTCACACATTCTTTTAACAAATTGACTTAAGTTGTAGTAGGTTGTGTTAGGGTTGGTCTGGTTTGGTTTGTGTAATGTATTCTAATGCGAGGAGCAGACAATATAGGCGGCCTAATATAAGGTAGAAGAATAATTGACATTTCATTACAGCTTCTTTCAACTATCGATTTCAAAGTGTGAGTATTTATATTGAGTGAAAACTATTTTATACATATGAAAATATCTTTTCGTGTAGGTGTAAAATGTCTTTCTTCAATGTTAAAATATATTTTATTGTGTGGGATCATTTTATTTTTAGTGAAAGAATTTGTTTTTTTGTGGAATGTATTTGTTATAAGTGAAAACTATTTTTATGAAAGTGAATATGATCTAAACAAAAGTGCATTTAATTGTAAGCCATAATAATATTATGTATACTATATTTGTCTTTTATTAACATGGGTTCAAAATATTGTTGGAGTAATTATGGATTTCACCATTCAGATGGTTAATATTTTAATTGACCGAACGTCATTGCTCGATTGTAATTAAATCTTTACTGTAGCTTAGAAGATTGTGAACAGAAATGGAATAAAAATATAACGAAACGTCTATTGTAACTTAATATTTTTTTAGTGCTACTACACTAAGATGATATTATATCATCACGAACAATGGCGTAATCACAAAAATACTTCACGAGACTGAAAAGATTCTTGGATTGTGTAAACGGCGCGATAAGATATTATCTCATTAAATAAAATATTTATCTACCTCTAAATTCACGAGTGCTAACATTTAGTTCAGCATTCCTTCATATCAGAGCGGAGATTGCCGCAACCACAGTTCTCGTAGAGAGCCTGTCACATCTTAAAATCTCGCTGATTATATTCGAAATATTATGTGCGCGAGAATATGCTATTATAACTATTAGAATTTTCGCATCTATTCCATCAAAATATTATTTACGCTTTGTAAAGTAATGGCATTAATAAACGTATTCTGTAAATATCGTTGAATCATTTTTTATTAAAAATGCATTAATTAAAAGTACGATGATCCGAAAACAGTTTTAGACGAATACATAATAATCTTAGTAATGTTGAGTCATAAACTTGAGTTTCGTTACATCTAACTTAACCAATCATAATGCAATTATTTAACACTCATATTATTTTCAGTTTCTATTGACCTAATATGATATATTATGTAATATCATGTAACCATTAGCACATTTTTTTTTCTTTTGAAATATTGGACTTGGCTGCCAATTAGTACTAACCCCTAACCTCTCTATAACTTCAAAAATTTGCGACCTCTTTTGGTGAAGTTTGCCTTCTCTGTCCTTCACTATCCAATCCGTAATTCAGTCATTCAAATTTTCTGGTTTGTTAAAAATAATTTTTTATTCAAGCTAATTTTATTATTGTTGTGGTTATAATGTAAATGTACTCTAAGAGCATCATTGAGGAAATCTGATCTTCTGTGTGATACTTAATAGTATTTCGAATACAAATTGATTTATTTCATGTATGTTAAATTATTACTCTTTCTCCATAAATACATAACAATCATATATAATTTAGTTGACATTTCAAAAAATATTAGCGGTAGACAGAGTTTATTGTTTTTCTGTGAAGACGAATGTTGCTACTCAATATATATTTAAACAAAATTTCAAAGCATACGTTTTCTTTGATACATTCTTTTTATCATTTTAAAGGAGCGATTATGTAATAAAATATGAAGCTTTTCATATTTATCGTGCTGTTCATTTAGATTATTAAGAATAAATGAATATTTTCTATTTAGAGGAATCAATGCGTGATAATAATCACATTTTTGAAGCCTGAATGGCTTGAAAAGAAATGAAAGCAAGCGATATAAAAGCTTTACTACAGTGCGTATTCGTATATTTATTCTTATTTTTTCAGATTTCATAATTCAGCGATATACGCATCTCGTATATAACTTACCGCCTGTCTGCGATATTGGAGATAAACATTATTCATTTCATATTTCGTGATCTTTTGCATTTCGGCTTTTGATAAAATCGGATTCCGTTTACACATGCTAAGGGTTGATGGATTGGTATACTCAGCGGACGGCTTAATTTATTTCTGAATTATTGGCAACACTTTATTAGCCGGGCTCCCCAGTCGACAGGCCGGGGTTGGGTTACCATAGGTACATTGATTAGTAAATTACTCTCGCCGAATAGCTTGTGATACGATATTTATTTTGTGAATTGAAACCAACAAAAAGCATTTTTTTGTTCCTTTTAAACGATCAGACCAAACTGTAAAGAGTGGTAGAAATACGGGCAGATAACTTTGTCCCGTCTACATGCCACATTATATCGATGTTATTATTTGAAGTAGCCTTAAGTAGATAGTCAAAACATTATAATAATGAACGCGACTATTTAACAATATTGGCATATAGTACCCTAGCGACCATAGTTATGGAGTCCGCTCGAGCCCTGCAAGGTCAACATCAAATAAAGTTTTTCCCATTGTAATATTTGAGGTTTCGGGTATGAGTGTGGTGTATGTGATATCTTTTCTCCTCGAGTTGATATTGAATGATTTTAAACATTCTCATTGAGAGTTGATCTCATGTGATTCAAAAACTTCAAAATGTCTGGCACCATGGCTATTATTTGTTGTAGTGACAAATGTTTATTAAAAAAAAAAAAACACAAAATCGATAGACATAAAAACCATGCTCACAAATATAATGGGTCCTTTCTCTTGTAACATTTGGAACTATTGGCTTTTTAGCATCAGGTAACCTTTTTCAATATTGTATGTAGTAAAGTCACACACAATACTTAGTGTGAACTTTTATTTCTTATTCGAAATACTTCAAATGTATAAAAATAAAATATAATATGTAGTTAATGCTTAGAATTTATTTTCATAATGTGTTGTGATAAGGATATTAAAGCAACGTAGCGTTTTGTAACAGCATCATGGTTAAAATTAAATTGGCCGTTAAAATTACAATTCTTAAATTAACATACCTACTGGGTTTCTAAGTGCCTTGCTTCTATTTTTCTTTTTGTGCTCCACTATATTAAGCACTTATTTTTGAATTATATTATGCGGTGGATGAAATTAAATCCCGTCTCCATTTTTTACTATACTTGTACACCTGCACGTGAACGAAATAAATTTAACGCAGTGAAAAATTGTCAACGATACACCTCAATGAATTTTGACGACGGGGAATCATGCTGCATATATATATATATATATATATATATATATAAATAATAAGACAAAATCTCATCGTTCATTTTATAAAATGAACCTTCTTTTACGTTTTCGAATCTCAATGACATTTAGAAAGTCTAATATGGATGTCATGTAGACTTGTTAATATTACTTAAATTTAAAAAATACTTACAGGTTAGTAAAAACGTTTCAAATGAAATTATGGAAAAAAAAAATATTTTCTACATTATCTTGTCCATTTTTCTTACCGTGAAGTTACCGCCACTGGACGACGATGGTTTTCGCGGAGACAAATAAAATAAGTAGATTGATTGAATTGGTATTTACTTGGTAGAACTCCATTATAATAGGATAAAATAACAAAGTATTTAGTCTCGAAGATTCAAAACGTAAGTTGCAAAGTAACGGCTGCATCTATCTTCTTCAATATTGGAATTATTTTAAACCTAATTTCTTAATTTGTATAAAGTTTTGCTGAAAAGTTTATAGTTTTTGAAATATTACAAATAAGACATTGGAATTCGGATTTTAAGTGAAGACTTTCGTATAAGTGGTTAAGTAGTTACGTGTTTTTATTTTACGAAAAATCGGTGAAATATGTACTTTTCCCAATGTTTTTTGATATCTACTGTTTGAAAACTGAGTGCGTAGACAATGAAAATGCAAAATACGTATAATCACGTATGTGGCACTTACGTGATTATACGTAGGGAGTGTCGGTTTAAAAAAAAAATTGTATATTTGTCGAAAACAAATATGTTCACTTTATACGCGGCTAATCAGTTGAACTACTTTGAATAACTGACGACATTAGGTTTGTTTATCTTTCCATCATATAAATTATTATCCCATTTACCAAATTCCACTTGATATCGTCACCCAATAATTTTGTTTTGTTATCGGATTCCCAAAAGTTTTCAGAAAGGTTTAATGGTGGAAATAATCCAATCGAAACCTCATTATGGATATGTAGCAAGGGTAGGTCTCTATGAATAATACGCTTAACCCGTTTTAGATCCTTTGCAATGCTGACTTTGGGTTTCGTGGAATTTTTGCTGTTCGCATACCGAAAAATAAATATCTTTATCATATTTCATAAAACTTACATCATATTTAATATTATCGGATTACCATCGTCGTATTTTATAAAATTCTAAGTACATGTATTTATAATATTTTCCATTATTTTATTATGATATACATTTGGATACATATTATATTTTCTGAATTTGAAATTAATATCTAACCTTTATTAGATTTATGGACCACACATTTCAAACATAGTATTTGTATAGTAATTATATTGATGCATAATATATGGAAATTCTAACGGCTTAACTCTCGGTTAGTTTCAAACTTTAAATGAAAAAGACCATTCGATATGAATTTGGTATCGATGTACTTAAAAATTGTAAATATACATTTTAATATTTTCCATCTACACACGTGATTAGAATTGTTCAATATTGTTGAGAAATCAGTATCAACAAAATTTAAATAAGCATGATACAATACTACCATGAAATTTTATTTTGCAATATATATTATGTTATATTTATTGATTTTAATTTCACAGTAGGTTTTTTTTTTATCACATATGTATTCAAAGATACAATAAATATCGATGTCTCTAAAATGATTGGTATATTCGCTCCATACCAAGTTGCGCCTTAAATATTATTCTATCATCCGACTTTCTTCCGTTTGTCTTCAGTTACCGCAATTTGTAGATTATTAAGCGATGTTGAAGCCTGTGACTCTCGCGAGAAATCAAGAGCTAAGATTAATTTTAGTAATTTTTTTAAAGCACGTCCGTATTCACGATAACTGGTATTAAGGTAGTCCCTCAACTTCACTTTTCAGAAACTGTATGGATATAATGATTAGGGATTCCAAATATTCGTCGAAAAAGAAATATTCATATATATTTGAGAAATATAATGTCTGAATTTCATCATTTATTTTCATTGTTTTTTTTTTGTTTTTTGTGGCTCATAGTAATTGATAGCACTCGTCTTGAGTGAACATTATGGTGTTTAAAAAACAAAATTGATTGTATTATTATCAAGATATAATGTGACGCCGAAAGATATTTTTTCTTACCGAGTGGTTAAAAATATATTAATATTATGGATGAATAATACTTGAATGATTTATCAAAAAATTGTGTATCTCGAATATCAAAAAAGTGCCGAATATATTAGATTGGAATCCTTAATAATGATTGAGTAAATGAAGGATTAGTTTTAGACAAATCGATTTCTCCGTACTGTTTTCAGTATTGAAGATAGTAATGGATGAAGTACTATACTACCTGTATAATTCAATGAATATAATCCACCATAATCAATGTCACATCCAAAATAATTGTATGATTTTTTAAATAATAAAGGAGCTATTTTTTTATATGGTACGACAAAAATTGTGATTAAATCAATAATGAAAAGAATTTTCTCTTATTGATCTACATTCACTGAACACATATCAACAAAGTAAAGCATTTATAAGTAACTTTTTGGTATACCCTTGTTAGTAGGCAGATGTTTTTTATTTTGCGTGCGCGTTTTTTGTAGATTTTACGCGTGGATGCCTGGAATCAAAAGAAAGCTCAAAACGCCATGAAGCTCTGCGCTAAACGAAGTGATGAAAGTTAAACGCAACATCGCTTTGAATGAATGCTTTGGAAACTCTTCGTGTCAAGTTTCGGCTAGATACCAGATAAAATAGCCGAAAATGTTGCTATCTACTTTTAAATATCATTGGTAACTAAAATATATCTTTTCTTATAGTAGATACTAAATAGATGGAAAATTTTGTATGTATTCGGAGATGAGTAACTAACCGTATTTTATGATCATTATTAAAAAGACTAAGCTTTTTCAAAATTCGATGCAGAAAATTTTCTTTTGAATGCAAGATGTGGAAAATTCGGAGATGAGTAAGCTGTGAAATCTACATTGCAGTTTTTATAAATGCTATACAATATCTTCTTGACAACCATTTACAGTATTATATAGAAAAGAGGTCGGCAACCTTTTTACTGGACGGGCACTCAAAATGGCTGGCTTAAGACAGATGGCACTATATCTTAATTTTGTTAGATGGAGGAGATTTTGAGGGGGTTTTTTTTATTATTTAATGAGGTTACCTAAAAAATTCAAGCCCCTGCTTGCTGACCACTGATATTGACATTCGATTTGACAAAATAAAAATTGTATCGAATGTGTCAGATATCTTTTGTTAAAAAATGTCGCAACCGTAATGCACGTTTTTTCTCTCTCCTTATCCTTTGCTGATTGACATAATTACTGTTTTTGAAATGTGTATTAGAAACCAACACATCACATACTTTGGTAGACTTAATTATGGTACATATTATTTGTTCTCTGTCTGGACTTTCCTTCCTGTAGCGTAAAGAGCGAAATGAAAAGTATCTGGGGGAGTTGTGGGTCTTAAATAATTAATGTGTGTAAACCAATTTTTAGTTTATAACGAAAATGTAGTTTGAAAATTATATGACGTATCGCAATTAATTTCTCGTTGCTGTATTTATTTTACGAATAATACGTGAAACCGCTTTGTAAATTTGATATAAGATGAACAATCAATTCGATTTCTTTGTTCGTGTTCACACATTCTAAAAAATCGAAAAGGCGGCGGGCATCACCTATTTTTCAAAGAAAATTTATAGTTGGACATAAGTAATAAATAATTCACAAAAAAATATTTTAAATATAAAATATTGTTTATATTCTATAAAATAGATACACGTCATTGCTGTCACACATAAAAAGTAAACGTTCTAAAGACATTATATCAATCTATCCGTGTGATCTTTGGAACTGTATTTCATTAGCCAGTGCTTCATAATTAGGAGAGCATGATGATATTATTATTGTAAGTAAACAATCATAAAGATGCTCATCAGTGAATCGAAATCCATAATTTGATTTTATTAAATTCATGTTTAAAAACAATGATTCGCAAAGATATGTGGGACCGAAAACATATTTTATACGAAACATGTTTTAAGAATGGAAGATTTTTCTTTCCACGGTATCCCAGATAGTAAGGATTTTAGCAATCATTCTGAAGGTCCAAAATTTCTGGCTCAAGTTCTTTTCCCTCTATCGAATGCTCCAGCACAGTAGCCAGATAACGTCAACATGCCGACTTATGCAGACAAATGAGTTTGAATTACATATTTAATAGATAAGTATTTTAGAAACTCGTTAAAAGTAAATTAAATTAAAAAATCTGTTGCGGTCGAATAGTAAATAGCGCACACAAATCTGTAAGCGGACACCATGGCGCCCGCGGACCGGGTTTGGGAATCCCTGCGTTATAGTATATTAATGTGTTAATGAGTGTTGATTGGGGTATTTGCTTTGATGGCTAAAGTAAACATTCATTAAGTTTTTTCTACGCAACGGCTAATGTATTAATATCACGAAATTTTTAATAAACTTTACGAACCTGCTTCCATATAATCAAAAATATTGTACCTTTTTATGCTGTTGCATACTAACGCCGTTTCTGTTTAATTAAACATACAGCAAAAAATCTGCTTAAAACCGGATGTCGACCTTTTACAGGCGCTCTCTGTACTTATTATTTTTTTATATGCCTATCGATTACTTAACTCAGTGTAGTGACTAGGGACTCCAAATCGAATGTTCGAATATTCAATAGCCGAATATTGTCTGCCCTTTTTTAACTATTCGATATTCGAATATTTGGGTAACTATTCGAATAGTATTCGAAATATTTTTGATGAAATAAGCTACACAGATCATTCAGAGAAAGAATTTTTTTTATATATGTACATCAATTAATTATCTGCCACGAAATAATTGCACACAATCAATTTTCAATTATTTAAAGATGATAAATTATTTAACCTTTCATATATATTTTTAACATGAGTGGTGTCAATTCAATCGGTAATTAATATTCGAACAAGGTCAGTGCTGAGAACATACCAGGCGCGTTATCTACTGGGTCATATGCACACAGCGTCTGTTGCAATTTCTGCTTCACGAAATAGCTGATCATTATCAAGCCCTCAGCATATATTCATCTTGATCGGTTTCATAAATAAATATATTTTTCATAGTACAATTTGTGAACGTGTTTAATGATATGGAATTCGGTTCTTAAAAAAATGTTTTATTATGTGAACTTAAGCGTATTGCGATAATTTTATATTCTCCACTTTTTTCTGATCGTGATTGTTTTTACTTCCACGAAGAAAATTATTTTGTAAACACGCAAGTACCGATGATAAAACATTAAAAAAAACCGTCGAGATTTTTTTTACTAAAATTCAGATCGGGATATTTCGAATTTTGATTATTTCAACTCGCTTCATTAGGGGATGCCATAATACTTCGTATCAAATGATATATTTTGTAAGTATCTTGTATAGAGAGCACGAAAAACTCGTTACGAAAACAATTTGTCGCGGTGTTCGTTTCGTTTGCCCTTGTATATGTATGTTATAATATATTACTTGCACAAATATTTGTTTCGATTGTTTCGATGTTTGTACATATATATGTATTTATGTATACCCACATAATCAACGTATAAGAAAGCATATCACTTCCTATAGAATGCCAAATATTTCTTCTCGGTTACTTCTATGAAATAGATTCTCCATATTATTTATACTGAATGATGCAGCGAGTTTCTCATACATGCTTCATAGCTAACAAAAATACTTGAAGCACACATACTTATCGTTGATTATCCCTATCAGCAAACTTTATAAACACCATACGATTTAAAAATACGTTTTTGACTCGTGAATGTGTTATATTATATTCCAATAGTAAGTAAAAATCATTTTATGTTGAGAATCAGATAATCAGCAAAGATGTTCATTTGTTTGCTATATATGCATTCGCTGATCTAAAAAAACCATACGTGTATTTTTAATTTATTAATATTTGGATTGGTTTCTAGTGCGTAGATACCTGAGCCGTTGTTAATGCAGAGATGAGAGGGTTGACAGATCAGATAAAAGAAACAATATTGAATAATTCTTTTTTTTTCTGCTCCTTAGCTTCGATATATGTTTCATTACAATTCCCGTCAATAATATGGATAACAGGGTTTTTAACCTCAGAATTTTCTTATTGCACATTTAAACGCAGCGAACACATAGAGTTTTTCTTTCTAGTATACATAATTAAATTTTCGTTTATTGAATACGTTACATATTTGTTGCAAAACATAGATATTTAAATAGCGAGTTTTTTCATTTTTATTATTAAATTATAAGTGTGTGAAAATAGCAAGCTGAGTTATAAATAAAAAAATATTCAAGGATAAAACTGGCAAATCGCGAAACCGTGAAATAACAGGCTCAATTTATTACGTATAATAACGCAGCTCTTATTTAGCTGTGCTAAAAAAATGCTGTTCCAAATAATTTCTCTGCCTCGTATTTGAAATCTTAGACATTCTACGTTTATTTGACATATTATATTTATTACAGTTCTTATATATATTTTGTTAAAGTACACAGAAAGGTAAAAATAGATTTAAGGGCCCGCAGAAAAAAACATTTCTCATTTTATCTACATTCGGGCTATATAGAAATTAAATTTAAATTATTGTAAGACAACACACTTTTTTTATTCAAATTAATTCCTTATTTAAAAAGCAATTCTATGGAAATTAATTCCATTGTAAGAAAAACATCCTGATTTGAAGTAGTATTTTTATTTTAAAATTAAAAATACTTTTAAATTGGCATGCATGCCAGATTTTCCCGTGGTATTGTAAAAAATCAACAGAAAATGTAGTTTTACAAGTTAAAACTCGATAAAATTTATTGCGAACGAATATCGGTATTTTAAATCAAAATTGAAATTGAAATATGTATTACAAATACACCCAATCGTTTTTTACGCGATACACTAGTTCTAGAAATAAACGCATAAAAAATACCTTACTAATAATTTGATATATTGGTTTAAAAAAAAAAATTGTGTAAATAAGTACGTATTAAAAAAATGTATTGATAACTAATATTCGTTCTTTAAATATAATCAGGTAAAGTTTTTTGTTGAAAATATGTGTAGACCAATGCAAAATAAGATTGTGGTTTGATCGTGCCTTTAGTTCGTTCCGCCGGTGATTAATGCTCATATTACGTCATCTGGTTAGGATACGTCGCCAACGACACGTGTTTTGGGGAAATGAAGAAATAAACAAATCGATGTTGATTAAATTGTTAATAGTTTTTAACGTTATAGAGATTCAAAAATTCACAAAAAAATCGCCAATTTTCCGGTTCTCTGTATTACACGAGGCATTTCATATGCAGTGATCTTGTTAATATAAACATACAAATTAAATTACATAAAATCTTATTAACTGTCACATTGAAGTCACTCGCTGCTTTCAGTGTCACACCTCGTGAAATTTAGGAACCGATAAGCGTTTTTTAACCTTCTCACGCATAAGAAGACGATCAAATATTTTTTTGAATATTATCAATAATATTCAAGACACACCCTGCTGATGTATTGGATTTAAAAGATGTGCGATAAAAATAAATCAAACCTTAGTAATATTATAAACATTTGTTTAACATACACCCAAAAGTCTCCATGTAAACATTGACAGACGACCCGAGAGCTGAAATAAAAATCCTTCAGCCTCTGAGGGTATTTGTTTATTTCTGGATATTTATATCTGACGAACTTTCCCCGTAGAATGTGGGTTTTTTTTTTTGGTTTTCGGTCATTTTTTAAAACCATTGACATGCATGTTACATGGCTCTGACCGGAGGAAAATACTGTATTTTTGCTCATATATGACTATAGGAGAGATGGTTAACCTTTGGTAGCAGAACAATTGAATGACAGATATCGGTAAGAGAAGTTTCTATACTTTGGTATTAGTCAATCCAAATTGTCACAATTAGTTTCTCTGAATCAGCAGTGGGCAAATTTGTTTTTTTGTCAAATTGAAAACATTACAACAACTTTTCATCGATCATTTTTCTAATATCACCTTTATAAGCATCATTAAAATGGATTGAAATGATTTTTAATGTTATTTCAAAACCCGGTAATTGGTTGTCTCAGTTATGAAATCAGAGGAATGTGAAGATGCGTTGCACACCTACGCTCAAAACCATAAATTTTCAAAATGTAAATTTTGAATATAAAAAATCAATTTGTTTTATATATATGTATATAATGGAAAAGAAACATGTGTGTTTCTATTACGTTATTAACTACTTGCAAGAATCTATTTGTTTAGGTCTATCGTGATAAGAAAATGCCTTGTCGAAGTAAATGTAAATATTGTTTTGTATATGTATGAAGTCCTAATTATAATTATTCTTATAGAGCTGATTTCAGTTATGCATTTTTTTAAATGATTCATTTGCACCATACTTTGTACTCTTTGATATTACATCAATCAATAATTAAATAATGTTATCTCAATCGAGAGCCAATGTTTCGCCATTTCTCCTGTATTATCTAGTCCAAATATTTACGGGAAGTACTTCAAAGTCCGTAGGCACGGACGAATTTTTCATATCTTCGTAAGTATAAACCTTTTCATCATGCCGCATGACATATTCTTTGCATTAAATTCACCGTATAATGGTATGCTAATCGCAATTCACCAAGTTTAATAACTCGACGTAACATAACCTCTACATAATAAAAGAAAAGTTTTCTTATTTAATAAGCAAACGGGGATGTAGATGACACATTAGACGAATAGATACACAATATACAAAGTGAAAGTATATTATTTTGAACAATTTCATCGTTAAATTATTTAGTGTTCTTTTCAACTTTTCTCGTAGTGAACATTTTTCAATTATCATTATTAGATATAATATGACGCTTACTCCAAATATTTTAATTTGTTCTAATGTGACATGCTTTGGTTGATAACTATTGTACATTATTTAAGTCAATAACATAGATTTGGAGGTGAGGATCTATATATGCGAAAGAACGATTATATTGTGTGATATATTGCCTAATTAAGATTATTTCTGAAAGAGAACGAAAAAAGGAGATCCAAGAAAACAAAAAGTATTTCCGGAGACTATTTTCTTATATCGTCGTTCGCTCTTTCATTTGATTTAGCATTGTCTTATTTATCTTTCTCATTGAGCGTTGCATCATTTCTGATCGATTGATGATTATCTATTGCTTCGTATTGAAATCTACAGTATCGCTTTTCACATTAGTGCTATTGTGTTTACTTGAAATCAGCAACGCGCTGATCGATACAATAATTCAACCATACTAACATATAAAGTAATTATTTTTAAGATAGACTATTTTTCTTTTATTTTCTGATGTAGTAATGGATTGCGTTCACTGGAAATGGTGAAAAGGACTTTCATAGAGTTAGGCACTTAGTTGGAGTGATTATTGAAACGCAGGTTGATTAAATATCATAACACAGATCTTTTCTAGAAGGTAATGGTAGTCAACTTCTTTTTTCAACCATGTACACTCCCAGCGCGGACCTTCTTAAAAGAACTCATTTTTATGGAAACTGTTCTTTTTCAGCAACTCAATTTATATTTTCGAAGAAGTAAAAGATAGTAGGATGGGGCTACGAAAGAACTAGAAAATAAGTTAGCTAATTGCTCTTGCTATGGCCCCTTTTTAGGATCAGATAGGTGAGAGGGGATGTAATACTTTCATACCATTGAATGCAAATCAGTAAATTGATTGAAAAGTTAATTTATGAAATTGTCCGTACTAAACGGGATTCGAACACTTAGATGCCGTAATTGCATTGGCCGAACGCCCAAGATCTTTTACTATTCGGCAACAGGACTAGAAATTTCTACCTTTTATTTTAATCTCTCAAACAATAGATCAGGCCTAGGAAAACTACGGCCTGCTGGCTTCATGCAGCCCGACTCGTATTTTTGTGCGGCTCCTTTACCTCATCAAATTGTTGGTAATTAGGGAACAACTTGTGATAACTACTGATGTAGATATATTTAAAAATAGTATTTGAGTTGCGCCCGCCATTCATTTTGATTTCCTAATGCGGCCCTTCAGACCCCCAGAAGTTTTCCCAGGCTTAGTAGACATTAAGAAAATAAGTAATAATATGCGGTTGTAAAAACTTCTACAAAGTACTAAACGAAGATGATTGATCTTTTTCGACAATAGAAATAAGCTCACCGTTTAAAAAGATTTTTATAGATTCGCAAATAGTTTTTGGTTCTCGTACTTACGCAAACATGGCTCCGTAACCTTTTGGGGGTTGTTTTTTTATTACCGTTTTGTAAGTTTACGATTATTTTTATTGGGGCTATCTGAAAACGTTATTAAATTCTTGAGAATCGTGATCCACATACTATATCGTAGCCTGTCGTTTGCAACGCGCGAGCAATTGACGGAAAATTAATACTATGACACAATCGAAGAGTCTACGTCCACATAGAATCAACATAATAAATCATTAACTTTATACAACTCATATTCGAAATGTTCACATCTTGCTGTGATACAAAGTACTGATCGTCATTCTGGCTATAATTGTTAGATCAACTGCGCTATTTTCAACTTTCAACTCTCATTAAATTTTTACCTAAAACTAAAAATGCGATATTTTTGACGTTTAATAGTAAAATTAACAAACACCGAGAAAGATTGCCTAGCAACCGCTCCATACCGAATATTCCGTGATTATCGCACCATGAGAACTGTGGTGTATTATGTCAAAATATATCATTTTTTAGTTTAGTTTTATTCAGCATTTTTTTGTTTATTTATTGCTTGAACGTAGTAACTCAAATACAATGTAAAATGCGTTGTAATTGAGTCAATAACTTCACTAAAGTATTTTCAACATATTTTTAAAATTTGATTACTATACTATTATTATTAATTAATATTTAATTTGTAATTTACATATTTAATTTTTAATATTTGAATTTTTAATGTTTAATTTGTATTTAAATTTGTATCTCAAAACTACAATTCTTGGATTGCAGTAAAGTACTTATGATGCGTTGTCATCAATATAGCGCCATGTTGCTTAGCGACTGTTGTTATAATAATATTATTATAAATGTCACAAATAATAGTTTTTCATGTGAATCGTAAAATTAGTAAGAGATTGAGAGGAGAATTATCCATTATTTAATGAAAATAATCCATTCTGGAAATTAGAGAAATGTTGCGAGAATTGGCATTATGACTCTGATTTAATTTTTAATTTTGTGGCGCAGCACGAGTCGCTTGCTAGAATAAGAGGAGAAAACGATATTGCACTCGCTGTAGCAACTTCAGGTATTGCTGCAACGCTGGTGAACGGTGGACGAACCGCACATTGGAAATGTTGCAAATCCCCTTTGAATTAATACATAACAAAGTGCCTGTTAACGACATCAAAAAAGGAAGTGCAAATGCCAAACTGTTTCCTGTTTGACTTGGATTTGCAATCACAATCAGGCGCAAGGGCCATCACTCAAAATCACAGGCTTGTGTTTGACTGACTAGTGTTTCTCGCATGGACCGCTGTAATAAATAAATTTAAACATTAGTTAGCTCCAAAATAATGCCAATGTCTAAATTAGAAAATATCAGCGGCATCTATTTCGGACGAAGCCGGGTAATAAATACTAGTAAAACGTAGATATGTAATTATTGGGGACACATTAATATCGTTGGCAAAGAGCAGAATGCTCGTAACTACAGCCATACATGAATTGAGATTTAAAGGAAACTTGCAAAACAATCGTTATTATTCAAATTTACTTTATGATATAACATATAATATTTATTCATAGCTTTAAATATACCGAGTGATTTTAATATTTAAAAATTTTATTTTTCGATCATAACGATCGATTCTTCTTCGGAGCTTTGTACTTGAGACAAACGATATTATATTGACGCTCTTGCATACATGTTCATAGATTTATTAAAAGTAATAAAAAGTCGTTATCCACACTATCATGCATCGCTAATTAAACATCATTACGGTATTTTCGAACAATAAACCCACGAGTAGTGGTGGTTATCAAATATTTACGAGAAAATGGTTGCCAAGCTATTATTTTTTTAAGTTGGTTTGGCAATAAAATAATTATTTGATTTATGCTGCATTGACTGTAGGGTATAAAGAAATCCTGTCAGAATCTTTGAGACAAGTCAGTTTGAAGGACAAATATTCAGATTTTTTTTTTTTTTGATTTAGAAAGGTTATTAAGCCATTCTAAAAATGTATCGAAATAAATGGTGATTATATCGAAAACTAAAAATGATAGTTTGATTATATTATCACTTAAATCTTTTGGCCGTAAACTTTTGGAGCTTAGTAGTAATATAGCGACACAAAACGGTACTTTTGACATTTTGGCGGTTTGGAATTATGAATACAGTTTTCGTCATTTTTCTCTACAATCTCTACATGATTGGTTAAAGGATATTTGCCAATGAAGTCACAATTAAAAAAAAGTGACTTGTTTATTTGTTAACTGATCTTTAATTCATATGGGGAAATATATATTTTTAGCTGAAATATTATGATTTGAACCCTATATACGTAAGTGAAAAAAGAGATTTAACTTGACTTAAAACCTCATACAATCCAAAATTTAAAGAATATTAAAGATAAAAATTGGATTTCAATCTTTGAGTAATACGTCACCTGTGATCTAATTTGTATTTAGAAAAATAAGAAATGTGGAGGTTTTCACACATTGTTTTTCACTATAAAAACACTTTCTTACGACTTAACTTTAGTACACGTACCCATTTGATTTTGGGTCTATGATCTATTGTATCATCAAAATATTTTTTGCAACATTGGAAGATTCTTAACACCATTGTTGGGCCTAGTTCCCACGCGAGTGATTTTAACACGGTGGTAAATTACTGACGAGGGTTGAACATTGAATTAAATAGATGCTGAAGGAATGCGGAACAGCTAATCGGCTCTGACTACCGATATTGATTGGCGGTGCACTGCTATGACATTAATTATGATTTCGAGCGAATACAAGGTTTTACCGAAATTGAAATCTGGGGTAAGATTACATACCATCAAAAACTAACAAGGACTAAATATAACATTGTCGCTTTTATTGTAGTTTGCGAATTCATGCGGTTCCCTGGTTTTAACCCACACCACTTTATTGTGATCTATGCTCGTAGTACATGGTTTTGAACTGTAGACGAGTTATTGATTTTTCCTGATAAAGTCATTTTTGAGAATAATCCCTTACGACAAAACAGCTGTTGATATCATTTTTTTGATGTTTTAATTTTTTCAATAAATATTTCTTTACTGGTGTAAAATATTTTAATTCATTAAGTATTCGGTAATTTATAAAAAAAATCAGAATTTTCTAGAAACACACTTTAAATTGTGTTCGTTCGGTTCGAATCGTGTAATCTTTTTTGTAGTGTGTTAAATCAGAAATCAACTGTGTGACACCGCCCCGTACGTATGGGGCGGAAAGGGTCTTCAAAACCAATCTGCACTCTTTCTATTAATACAAATTTAAAATGTAATACCCCTCCTGAGGCGTTTAAGAGTTTGTCATATTTGTTTAGTTGCCGTTGTTTGTTTACAGTTTGAAGTGAACAAAAAGCTTGCGCTGCTTAAAAAAAAAAAAGAAGGAGTCGCCTCTTGGCCTTTCCCAGCGGGAGTCGTCCGACTTAGTCCACCGCTTGCTAGTAAAACCACTTACAGAGTTTTAAATTAAAAATGTGTAAATCTGATTGTGTAACTGTCTTCAAGAAAATTAAAGAAACTAATTGCAATAAACGAGAAAGAGTATACTGATTACGATCGGGTTTTAATGGGAGGCGAAGGAACCTGTGACTCATCCTTTGTCTTGTTTCCGGACGCGGGCTGTGAAATGTGTTGACCACCGCGCCCCGCTTCTCCCCGCTCTCCAACCTACCCTCGAGCGAGCGGCGAGAAAGACGTGTGTTTTTACTTACTCTCTCATGTGATTGTAAAAATAATTTTATTAATTTGTAATCTAATGATAAACTATTGGTACAGGCATATTGATGTTTTAAAATCGTTGGGTAAATAAACTACATATTACATTGAATTGTGTTCGCGTGCCAACAAAAAAGGTTTGCATAAGCGCAATTAGTCGACCTTAAATTACGCAAGAAACTTAAGAGTAATTATCAATAATTACAAATACTATATACTATGTAGGCAACATATAACATTTTTCACTGAAACCACTTTTAATTCAATTTATGTATGATATGTGAAAGTTAAATATTTGCCACTGTTGTGTCGGGTGGAGTAGGGTAGATTTTATTTTAGTATAGAGTGAAAATTTAATGAATATTTTCTATTTATTTAAAGTGCGTGAATACTCAAGTACACTAGCGAGTTTTGTGACCCCTCTTAACCCACACATTTCAAGAGGTACTTACGTTTTGGCCAACGGACCCGTCTTCAGCTTTATAGTAGGAGATACACCCAAAGGGAAGAGGTGAAATTTGAATTTAATCGAAATTTTGCGTTCTCTTATAGGCCACATAATGTCTAGGTTCTTACTTGTTCGGACACAAATAATATATACCGAAAGCCTCTCGATATCAGTCATCGGATGGAAATTTTAAAATAGGGTTCGCTTTGCGTATTGTTGAAAAAAACCCGAGAATTTTGAAATGGTGAAAAAACCCCGAAAAATTGAGAATAAACTCTTAAATATGAAATTTTTCATCGTTTTTCAACATATTGAGTCCAGGTGCGCGTACACATACATATTTAACACCGAGTTTAACGTCATACATAAAAACAAGAGCGTTTCCGTAAATATTTTGTGTTGGCTTCAAGTATACATAGATGTCATTCTTGATCCGATATTGAATAAAGTTCCTTACTTACATCTATATCACCAAACTGATAACACACCATAACTTAAAATTTGTGGATAAAATGTGTGCAAAAATGCCACGCCTTTAAAATAAATGCTACAGAGTGTTAAAGATGATATACTGTTGGCATTAATGTTAAATTTTTTCCCAAATTTCCCATGCGAGTTTATTCCCGGCGTCGCAGCATTAACTTGCGTGACTCGATTTTCGGTTTTACCTCAAGTCTTGTATTGAACGCGACGTCAACGACAAGCGCAGCTCCCGTCGGCTTTTGTATTTCTTGTACACATCAATTCATTTGTAACTTGTGTATTAGTCTGCCCAGCATAAATACTTGAACAGCATCGTCTATTCGTCTTTTGATGTAACCACTCTTGTATATCGACTCATATCATGCTTGTATGTATTTGGATTTAAAGGTTTCTTTTTTGAAGATTTTCTCTTCAGAAAGAAGAGAACAGTGATTGTACTTCTTCATTGTATGAGCTGTTCTTATTCTCTTTTTTAGAATAATATGGAGAAACAATAATACATTTTAGAATAAATCATTCAAAATATGATGGTTACTGCTTATAGTTGGTAGAACTTATCTCATTAATTCAATAATAATTAATTGTTACATGAACTAACACATATTATATCAATCTAAATAATAGGTCGCTGCGTCACATCTTTTTTAAATTGATAAACAACAGGTATACCTGGAAAGGACGCTACTGAACGATTAAAGATTGTCAATAGTTAGATATTGGAGATGCATTATTGATGGCAGCTTGGTTCTAAATTTGAAACAAGGTATGTTCACGACTCTTTAAATAATCACATGGAACATAAACTTTAACATTTATGGGTATGTCCAAGAAGCTCGCCCATAAAAGTTGCGGGGTTGCAACCCCTCCGGTATGAAATGATTGTTCCTGTTTTATTATCGACGTTCTTAAATTTTTATATCAATAAAATTTGTATGCGCTTCTTACACAGGCGTAGAGATGTAACACACTTTCATCGTTATGCTGATTATTTTTACATTTTTCACTGCAGATTAACAATTGCAATTTCTTTTTTCCATTGACGTTATTGGGAAAATGAAAAAATAATCGTATTCCGAATTATTATTTTTCAAATTGACATATTATGTTAATGTGAAATTTTTATTTTAAATATGTAATATCATTTTGATGATATTATACTAAAATTAAAAAATTAATGAATTGCAAAAAAATATGCCGACAGTCGCTTTATTTGTGCGGGAGCGGAAGGGAGCACTGAGAAAATATTTTACGCGAAAATTACGTCGAAGCATGCTAGAAGATTTTACCTTTGGAGGCCAGACGCCCAGCGCACATAACGTAGATTTGCGGTCACGCCATAACGACTGCCGTATAAACACGTATGTTTTATATCGGGGGGTGGATAATGCATAGTGGGAAATGTATTGAATATAAACGAACTATTATTTTGCGTAGTCCCTTGGTATGTTTTGATTACGACCCATTATCACACTGAACCAAAGGGTTGCCATTCCCATTCAAAGTTAATGCAAAATCTCATTTAAACTGAACTATTATATAATTTTTGTATGAAAATAAAACACAATTGCAATTTAATTTTTCTGAAAAGTCCGGAAGAGAGTAAAGAAAGAAAGGAAAAGGTTGACCAAACGCACGCGCCCGCGGACACAGGGTTAAGAACCCCTATCATTTACTATGTATAGGACATTCGTATTTGTGGTGTATTTTTATCACATCTATATTAAATACTAAAAGATTAATTCCTTACCAATAAAGTATCGGTCATAGTTTTCTCATAAAAAATACATTTAATTTTCCTTATTGGTTTGTAATATTAAAGTAGATGTATAAGTTATAAATATCCTCAATGAATTTTCTATGTCTTTTTTCCGTTGGATTTTCACTCTGTCCTTAAAGCAAAACAAACAGTATCGCCCGGTAAAGGGGAATAAAGTTTCTTGAATCGTAACCAACAAGAGATTCTTCCGTTGTTATAACACTCAGCGGACCACTCTAGCTTGTCTTTGAGTCCACGCTACGTAAACTCACTATATGATTGTGAATAGATGTGAAAGACGAGAATTAATCACCAACTGGTTTCAGGCTGAATAAAATTTTATTGGATACAGGTCTCCAACAGTGTTTATGGAAAGTGACAAATTTAGCACATATATCTGTTGAGCGCAACTCTACATCGTGCACAGTATACATTTTCAATTTTATTGTGTTTCGCATTACAGATATGTGAAATTATAAAACTATATTAAAATATTTTTTTAATCGACTTTAAATAAAGTTTTGACAATTAATCTGTATCAAAAATGTTTTGTAAGAGACGATGAATTACTTTTGCTCAAATCGAAATTTTGTTTTTTAAATGATTTTTACGGCTTTTAATAACGTGTCGTTCACCAGTAAAATCAAGTCAAATTACGCTAAATAAATAGCCTTGTCGTTGTTAACATTTTTCAGGTCAATGGCTCGCTACCTTTTCTCATCCACGGCACACCTAAGCGCATCTTATATTTTGCGGCACACCAGAAGCAAAAATATGTAAATTGACATTTATTGTGTTGTTTGATTGATTTAAAATAGCAACGAACACTTTTCTTCAATATTAACCAATTTAACCCTAGCTAAGTGGTTCTTAACCACTTCGAAATGACGGAACACTTTTAATCGTTCATTGTTTGTAATAATTCCTCTGGCAAGCTTTTGACCATTAATCCTTCCAGATGTATGCAGAATGTGAATCATGGGAAAATCCGCAGTTTATTCCCCATCATTGCAGTTGAACCATCCGCGTCAACACTAATAGATTAATTATTCCATTGAATTTCATATCTTTTGAAAAATATCGTCAGTTGCTCGGAAATTTTTCTCATCGATAGTCCGCTTTGGAAGCATTTTGTAAAACTTAGATCTTAGCAACTAACTGGCTTTAATTTTTCTCTAATGTAAAAATTCTCGATTTTTGTCTTATTTTAAACGTATTAAGTCGCGGCACACCGGTTACGGATCACTGGTAATAGTGATATATTCTATGTACTTGATCATACTGTCATACTGTCAAGAAACAAATTTACTGCTTATATGTCGGTTGTTTTCTGGTGTGGTCGATTTGATTTTTATTTTAGTACCGCCTTTTTGTATGAATTCTCATAGCTAAACACAGTTTATTTATCCATTTATCCATTTTACTGCCTATCCTCGATTAGCTAGCTACATTATCGAATATTATGCTTTTTGACTGGAACCATACTTCTCAGACTCCAGATAAAAGTTTGCATATGTGATCTCTGTTATTATTATATTTATCCGTAGTACTTTGTCGTTAAAATGAAATAACTTATTTTACGTTCCACATGTTCTACCTTCTGCGTTAGCACGTTGTCTCAGTAAAGCACTAAAATGTCAATCTTAAAAATTCTATCACTATAAAATTTTCATCGTATTTTTGTTTCCGTTTTGGAAAATAAAGTTTTCTTCCTTGAAATCTTCGTCTGAACTATTTTCTATAATTTATGCAAACTAAAATCAACGATAAATGATGTAATAAGTTAATCCACAATGCATAATATAATAAAACCCGAGACGCTTACTTACGTTTATATTTCATTCTACTAAATACATGCTATAAAGAATCATATAAAAATTGATTATTTACTTAATCAGAGATTATGATAAAATTGAAGTGATTGATTCGATCCATTTTATCAAACGTTATTTTTTGACGAGTCATACTTCTTAACAAAGATTAATGTAAATATGTATACTATTTATAAATCCAAAAAGTACAGCTTCACAGGTCGCTGTATTAAAGTGTTTACATTTATAATGAAATCTCACAAAGAAAGCAATTCGGTAGCCTTATTTTTTTGTGTAAAAAGTAATTGAAGAGCGGTGTTTTTTCACGAGTTTTAGAGTTTTTTTAAAAAATGTATAATAAATTACAGCGGTATTTTAATCCCAGTTTTAGATATATCAGTTGATAATTTTTCCTAAAATAATAGTTGAATTACCAAAATGCACTAAAACTACAATTTATTAACTAACAGTGAGTACCCGACATGCGTTGCAATGCCTCTCAAAGAAAGAAAGGGTTTGTGTTTTAATTCAGTGCTTGAAGTACTTTTTTAATTTTTGGATACACACTATTTTTTGTTTTGTCGTCTGGCGCGTACACGAATAAATCAAAAGGACAAACATTCATTTATATATATATATATATATATATATACAGATATTCAGCAACAAAAGTGTTCGTGTCTTTTCAATCAAAGTAAAACGAAGAATTTTGAACTCGTATATCGTGGTAATGAATTGCAAAGCGCCATAGAAGAGCCGTTTTAAGTGATACCATTTTTCATGGCTCATAATTAGCCGAGACTGAAGCTGGATATTATATTGTAAACTTAAGCAAATGGAAAGATATAAAGTACAGTAGGCTTCATAAAATATTTTTGATGAAATTTCCTGCAATTAATTATAACGGCAACAGTGCATTTCAGGAGCTATTTTAATTAATTCGCCATGCTTTGTTAATTTGTAGATAAGAAAACCGATAAATTAAATGTCTGGAAAACCTTACAGTAAATCGATTCATATCATGGGATCGAAGTACGAGGGTAGTCCCAGAAGTATCCGACCTGACGCACATATGGCAGTTGCTGTTTGAAAATAATGACTATGTTCGAAAGTAACAACCTTAGAAGGCTTAAGTTTGAAGTTTGACGACGCTACGTTGTTCAGTATTTGTTTGACAGCCATCAATAGCGAATGCTCTCAGTGAATTTGTAAACACGGAAAAAATTAGTCATCGTTATGTGATACATTTCTTTCATTTGAAAGGCTTCAGTTCAACCAATATCAAAGCGGAGCTAGATTCTACTCTAGGGGTGTCTGTTCCTTCGTTTACAACAGTAAAATATTGGGTTGCAGAGTTTAAACGAGGCCGTACGAAATGCCAAGACGAACATCGCAGTGATCGACCAAATGAGGCGACCACGCCAGAAATGGTGAAGAAAATCCACAAAATGGTATTGGATGACCGTCTGAAATTGCGCGAGCTAGCAGACACGGTAGGCATTTCAAAAAGTGCTGCACATCGCATATTGACTGAACATTTGGACATGAGAAACCTGAAAAAGCGTCGTGAGGATGTTTCAATCGAGTGTTGGGGAAGTTCCACAGCAACAAAGCAGAGATTTTGCGTCGATTCATAACCATGGATAAAATATGGGTCCATCACTTCACACCTGAAACAAAGGAACAGTCAAAACAATGGACTGAAAGGGGAGAATCGGCTCCAAAAAAAGCGAAGAGAGTTCCATCTGCAGGCAAGGTCATGGCATCAGTTTTTTTGGGGTGCGTGTGGGGTAATTTTCATTGATTATATTCAGAAAGGAAAAACAGTCAACGGCGTGTATTATGCGAACTTATTGCAGCGTTTGAGTGATGAAATCAATAAAAAACGGCCGCATTTGGCGAAAATGAAAGTTTTGTTTCATCAAGATGATGCACCATTTCACACATCCGTTATCGCGATCGCCAAAGTCAATGAGTTAAAGTTAGAATTTCTTTCTCACGCACCGTATTCGCCAGATTTAGCCTTTTCTGTTTCCAAACTTGAAAAAATGGCTCGGTGGTAAAGGATTTGCCAGCAATAAAAATGTGGAGCTGCGGTTGATGGCTATTTTGAGGAGCTCGACGATTCTCACTATAAACAGGGTATCGAAGCTGTTGAACATTGCTGGGAAAAGTGTATCGAACTAAAAGGAGACGATGCAGAGAAATAGAGATATTTTTTCCCAATTTTTTTGTGTTTTCTTTGTTAGGCTTCTAGTTAGTACTTCTGGGACTACCTTCGTACACATCAATTTTTTGCATATTCGGTTAAAATGACTTTTTTCATCTGTAAAATTCATTTCTTCTAAAAAACAAAGTTTTAAATCTAGTAATGGAAATCAAAACGGGTAAATTAAATGGAGAAAAATAAGAATTCTTCAGCTGTATGCCGAACTATATTTACATATTAATAGGTACTTTTTAACGTGTCACAAGGGTTTCATTGATATTTTAATATATTTCAATCGATTTTGGCTTTTGAATTTCATGTAGGAATAAAATATTATTTCAAACTGTCACTTCAATAGGTATTTACAATAAACCGTAATTCACCCTAAAAATTTCAGATTAAAAGGGTTGTTCTCTCAAAATATATTGAAAAGTAAAATTTTTATACGGCTCCCCTTCAAAATTTACCAAAAGTGATATAACCTATCTGACGAATTATATCTCGTATTTTAAATAGTTATTGATGATTTCAATGTAAATGTTTTTTTTTAAATTTATGTTATAATATTAACACAACGTATTGGGTTAGGATTTTATACTTCGTGTATTATAAATATTCAACGTTGTAATTTCACAATTTTTTCAATTCTATTTAACTTTAAAATTTCTGTTTCAACTTCGTTATTAAATAAGTTATCCTTCCGTGTGTGTAACATAGTCTTATGAAGCATTTCAAGGCTATTGAAAGTTTCAATCCATTTTCTAAACGCTTGCGGTATAAACAAAAAGATCATACCCGATATTTAAATAATAGCTCTAGTTTTCACCCAAAATCGATTGATGCTTCAAAGTATCTTGAGGAGTATTTTGAGGCATGTAAGAAAATGATGTATGTGCAAAGTCTAAAAGCAATATCGTAAAATATGTTTGTTTCTTCTCAGCCGAGTAGACTATTTTGAACAACAGCTGTTATTTTTTTTAATAGAAAACAGAATAGGCTTTTTCTTCATTGAGTAATAATATATATAATATTTATATTTGAAATTCAAGATGATTCTTTTCCTTCTAAATTTATATTTGCTGGTCTAAAGTATATATTTCTTGCATTTCATACTAATGAATATTAAACCAGACGAATAATTTATTCATTGAATAAACACCGTTTTCTAGTAATGTAATTAATTACCCGTCATGTAAAGCATTAAGCGGTATCAAATTAATTTCAAATTTGTTTTTCTTATTTAAATTTCACGATATAATAAACGTAACGTGAAATCGAAAAAAAAAACAATCGTGATATATTGTAAGAATGTTCCGAAATATTTCTTATCTGAGTTGGTTTAATTACTATATGACAATAGACTTAAAAAATATACTACTATTATGTTTTTTAACAAAAGGAATATTAAAGAATAAAACTTTAATTCCGTGGACTGTATATTATTTGCCAGTGTAATAATAATTATAATGGATGGTGTGTCGGAAAACAAATTTACTGTTTCATAAATTTCTTGAAAGTGACCCTTTTCACTGAAGTAAAAATATTGTCCACATTTTAATTGCACAAATAAATATTTTTCATACGTTAAAATAGAAGAAGAAAATTTATTTTCTATACATGCTTTCGCCGAAATAGCCATAAAAACGTATGTATTTTTTACCGTTTGTACGACTCTGTGTAATTAACTTTTTTTTTACCGATTTAATGGCCTGTTTAAACTAAACTTGCATATTATTAACTATATTTAAAAACCCAATATCTTCAAATACAGCATGTGTAAAAAAATATTATTTATTATTGTAATGCCTAAAGCCCATTATTTACAGATGTTTAGTCATTTTATCTTTATATTTAGCGAAGATTACTATGTAAGTATCTTGCGCGTTACCAAGACCTAGTGTCTTGAGATTATATAACTGCGTCAAATAAATTTACTGATTTATGAAAAAGTTGCTTCTGTAAATAATCGTAGTTATTTATCTCCACTGAAATTGACCGAGGGTTTGATAGTTTATACCAGGACCTTTTCGTTACTTAATGAATCTAGCGTGCCACTGTATTTATTATTTTATCTCTCAAAGGCACATGCTAACGTCATATTGCCAGCTCTTTACTTTTGTATCAGAAAGCGAAATCTTTTTTGCCACTTTACTTTTTCTTGCGTTATATGTGGCTCGTACCGGCATGACAGATATTTATTATTTCTACCTACCCATTATCTACGTATACTATTCGCAAATACTTCCAACAAGTTTATTTTATAAGAACATCTAACATACCGCAAATACTGTAAGTATTTTGTATCGGAGGAAAAGGTTAATAATGGTGTCAGAGACAATAATGTTATCTTGTTAATACGTAAATATACTAAATACGATGGTCTTTGCTTCACACGTTCAGTTTTATTTTGTTTCTGTTTAAAATATTATCTGGGATGCATTCAAAATTTCTAATGTCCACTTCCATAAAGTTTCCACCATTTAAGATTATTCTTTGTTAAATGAGAAGCGGAGATTTTCTTTTACTTTGTTATAGGAGTTTGAAAATGGTTATTTTTATATCGAGCGGATTCAAACCAATCTCTCGAAACGTTTGGAGAAGTAAAATGCAAATTATAACGAATTGATTACCGATGTCATTGTTTAATGTTCTTGCATCAGTCTTTATTATAACACAACCACAAATTATTATAATTTTATTAAAACTGATTACTCTGCAACGTAATTTAATTAATTGTTTGATATTACTAAAAAAAAGCCAATGCATATAATATAATGCCCGATAACTCCGTGGGCTCATTAAAACAATCCTATTAATTAACGTAAACCACTGCGATATTATTTGTTGTCGTCACTCGAAATTGTAATTTGTTCATACTAATTTTGCCAATTTATTCTACTTGAAACTACGCGTGATTAATAAAAACCAACGGTGGAGGCATATAGAGAACAGCCACCCGTGAACCCTTTGGTTATTATATTATTCATGTTTCTGGAAATATTCTCTGCTGGCTTCCAGTAATATTCCAAATATAACTACTTTTTTATACCTCGTTCGCTCACATTGTGAATCACATTGACTATCAACAGAAGTTGTTTTTATGAAAGCCGTTTTAAATCAGTCGCGCTTTCCTTCATGGACAGTAAGTAATAACAGATGGTTGGGATTAAGAAAAGACTATTACAAGGATGTGGAATCTGTGGCCCTCTGTGTTCTCAAGTGCGGTCTTTTAACTGAATCTGTATTTTTCATTTCATTAATTTACAAAATAATGTATATACATTTTTATGTATTATATATCTAATTTAACTTTATTGAATGCGGCCGTAGATTACATATGAATGAATGGGGCTCTTCAACATAACAAAGGTCCTCCATCCCAGGCCAAGTAGTTAGTCTATGAATCTCTCTAAACTCTCTTTTCATGATCAGGATAGGAGCCGGGTGGCCAGGAATGAAATAAAATAAACCCATGCCTTTTAAAATCAATGTATAAGTGTTCGTTCGAGTATTCGCACCCTTAAGCGTGCAACCGAGTGAGGGAAACCCAGATGCATCTACTACTCGGCTAGGATCAATAGAAGTCTTTTTTGACATAGCTTTCTAAAACCGTAATTCCATTAATATATATATATGGTTTCACACTGAAATAACGTTTGTGTTTCGGATCAGTAAATGTTGATAGTGCATTCAGAGATTGGGGAATCTCATGGGGATTAAACGGTAGGTCGAGGAATAGCGCATGAATGAGCACTGCGGATTTGGGACTTAGCTCTAAGTATGTAAACATCAGTAAACTTTGCCCTTTCGTGAATTCTTAACGGGTTGTCGGTATACTCGAGATTAAAGTGAGAAGCATTGTTTTTACTTTGCAACATCTTGTAAAGTCATGTCAAACGGATCCACTTTCAAATTTTCAGTGCAATGTAGAACCCGTCACAATAACGAATGCTTTAGTCGATTATTTAATTGTAGTTCGTATTCTTATCGAAAAGAAAAACAAATTTCAATTGAGATTCAATTTTTTTCTTCTTAAAACTTGTTCTTCGCGTCGATCATATGTGTCACCAGTTGCGAGGGCCGTTCGGCTGATTAATGCATCACATAGAGAGGTAAATATTTTCAGCATCCTACTCTGTGTATCGTTTTTACATATATTTTCTTGTATGAATTTTCATGTTAATAATATTTCTTGTTCTCTTTTCTATTATCTAAATTTAAAAAAATGTTTTTATTATTATTTTTGCTATATGTATTGTATAAATGCATGGCGCATTGGCGTCAGCTGTAATGACACGTATTGTTATTTTTAATTTACAAATAAATAAACAATTTTCCCTTTATTGCAAACTTCTACAATACGATTTAAGCATATTTTACAGTTCGCCCAACAATTTTTAACGAGCAATTATTTGTTTCTTTTGAGTTCACTAAACTGTTATCAAGTAAATATTTCGATAGTTATTATTCAACAAACCGGAAGATTTTTCTACGTTTAAAAGTTATTTAATTACTTTATTAGCTCATTCTTTGCTTTTTTTTGTTTGACTAAAAACAATTTCATTCATTGGTATTATAACGGGCAAAACCATATTTATTAATTAACATTGCGATAATGATGAAATAAAGTACCTCAACTTTGCTTTGGTTTCCACATTATTACTTATACTCACTCGTTTGATGTTAGCCTTACATTTCAGAGATGTTATTTATGTAACAACTGCTATGTTATATCGCCATAGTTCTGTGCGTATTTCTTTTTGTACTGAGAAAGCTTTTCTCGCCATTTTTTTTAGATACTTCGAGGATATATTATTTAGATACTTAACTATGCACTGAAAATAGCGGGAAGCTGTAAAGTTTCTCGGAAGTGGTTTAAGCTCTTCTATCAACTTATTTTAAATTCTCTCTTTTCAGGCAAATTCGCAGTTTGCAGATTTAAAGTAAATTGTTTTCAAGACTCAAGACGATGCAGTGAGTCACTAAGTGTTTCTTCATTAAAATTTTAATATGCAAATTCAAGATTTCCTGCTGTTTATTTCTTTGAATAATATTTCAGTGACAGCATAAATTTATTGGTCAAAACATCTATAGAAAAAGTACGATTTTTAATTATTAATGTAGGATTATACATATTTTATTTCTCTAGCCAAAGCTGTAATTGGGATATCAAGAAAAATGCTTTAGTGAGCTTTGAAATGAAAAAATATAATTTTTACTATTTCGGAAGTTACTTATTTTGCACTAGGCCGAAGACACACATGTACTATTACTTAGGTTAGTCAACCTTGTACCCGCTACCAACCTCTACGACTTCGCACTCTTCTGGCATGATGTATTTCACTATGAAAAAAAAAACGTTTTTTGTGTTTCAAATTTTTCTTGTAATGTCTGTGGATAAATTCATCAAAACTTGAGTTGTTTGGTTGTATGCGCAGTGTGCAGAAAGTAAACAAGGTTATGAAAGAGCTATTTATGAATTGAGATCTATTCGCTCTCTATATAACGCCGTGAACCTGTATCACATTGCCACATTTACATGTTGGACTATCTACTAACTCGTCTAGCTGGAGAAGCTTGGCAGCGAAGTGACCATAGCCAATTATGAAGTGGCTGGTACAAAAATCAGGATATATTATCGCTGACATTTATAAGTCGGAAAAATATATAAAATCATATAAACGTCAAACAATAATCAAAGCCATTTTTTCTACAGCTGGCGCATTTCAATGTGGAAGGCGGAGCTTATTGGGTGGAGGCTCGAGTCTTGGTGGAATTAGCAGGCGGTCATGGCTCGACTTGCCGGCAGCTATTCATCATCAGCAGCGCCGAATGTTAACTAAACATGATCCCGGGCCACCAAGATTGGTAAGTAAAATATATTAGAAACTATAAAACTTATTCGCTTGTGACACATTTTATTGAAAGAATAAAATATATTGACTGTAATTTATCATATCGTTGTCAAAGATCACAAACCTTCTAAGTAAAATTTGAACGATTTTGACTTTATGGTACAAGAAAATCAACAAAAAATTAACGGGTCAGTAGGAATCTTTCCTTCAGCGACAAAATAAAATACAGCCTACTTTATTCATAATTTTCATAACAAATAGAATTTTGACATTTCACATTTTTTTGATCGTTCTTGTATAAATATTATTTACTAAATTTGCATGCCACAACAGTTGTTAAAATTTTGAAAAAAGTAAATGTTTGTTGACATTAAAATAATTGTCATTTATCTTGAATTTAAATTTAATGGTTTATGAGGGATACTACGTTTTATACGTCATAGATATTATTAAAATTGTAAAGATATTATATGTTTTAAAATAAATGAAATTGTAGTAGGTTTGAGCATTTACATTTACTTTATGAAACTTCCCGCTGAGAAGAAAGTCTTGTATGTAATAAGAATAGCTGAGAGAGAAGTCAGCGAGTCGGCACAATGTTGCTTTTCATTATTCATATTGTTTAACGTCAAGCTGCCAAGCATAATATTGTCGCTTTGTCATTTCAACGGTCGCCGCGCTACATAATATTGTGCACTACGGATACAGCTGTACATCACTTATTAGAAGAGTTACAGTCTTTTGTATTTTTAAATATATGTTGTATTAAAAAAATATGGATGATGGAATGTTGGCCGCATGGAACTATTGAGACCGTATATATTTATATAATACAATCACGTAAATTAGTATAATAATCAACAATAAAGTTATTTTTTTAAATTATATAAAAGTTTCAAATAAGTGTTTAAATTTAAGCTATAAGTTATTTTTTTTCAAATTGTGGATTATATATTCAGCATTTTGCAGATTAAATGAATTATACTATATATATCAGTGGTCGGCAACCTTTTGAGAGACTGGGAAAAAAAATCAATTATGAAAAATTTATTTAATTACTGGATAAAAGTTTAAAACAAATTTTTACTATTTTTAAAAAACAGTTTTATTTTTATAAATTAATATGTACTTATATATTAAAGATGTATATTTGCATATGTATTTGTAAATACAAATTATTTTTATAGAAACATACATACAATACAATACTTTTATTAGTGATTTCCTTGGTTTTGAATTTTTTTTTAAACTTTTTTAATATTTGGTAAATATGTAGTTGACTTGAGTCAAACACAGGAATCAAGATTTTCTGGTCTTATATTTCGCAGAGTATTCTCGACATTTCATTTGAGAAAATGTTTCCTCACAAGAATATGTTGATTTTGGTTCAAAATAGCCGGCTGATAATAGTGCAAATTCTATGTTTTTTACGTGAAAAAGTTTTTGGTAATGACGCCTAGCACAATGATATTGCGTTCATGTGATCGTGTTCTGTGTTTTCAAGATGCTGGCGAAGTAGGTTGCCGACTACTGATATATATCTTTTCACTGAAACGCGAATGTATACAAATATAGTTTAACCGCTTGGAAAGAGTTAATGTCTACATAAAAAACAAACAGAAAAACATTGACAAGAATACAACTATAAAAAAAGTTTGCAAATACAGTTTTCACTAAAGACAGAATGCATTAAACCAGGAATAACCGTTTAAATTTCTTGTATAATGATGATGGAAGCTATAAGGTCACCGAGAAATTGAATAGTTCAAACTTAAATGCACCGGAAACGTTAATTCACCATCATATACCCATATGTAATAGTCGGTCTCGAATCTATTTTAAAGATTTGAAATAACGGAATCTGAATATCATTTTTCTGCTCTACGAGCATTGATTGAAATTCAATTCTTTCTTGTCGAGTCCCCGCGTGTGTCATTGATTTCAAAACCTTCCGAAGTGTGACATATTTAGAATTCTGATGCCACTGCAGTGGAAGCGACAGGCGCCTGGTCTTACGACTCATATTATTATAAAGATCGCTTTGTCTTCGATATTCAGTCAACTTGCACTCAATTTCCGAAGAGTGATTTCATTTCATAAAACATCATTTGTTTTTACATTTCGACATTGTGTCGGATCATCAAAAACTGTTTCCAAGCTTGTATTGATGTAGTAAAGAAGCTTTGTATAAAGTGACACAGCCCAAACTTATAGGGAGGCTCCCTAAGCCTTCAAAAAGTCAAAAATCTTCGGCGGCCGTCTCAAAGATGGCAAAATCATATTTATGTAAAGTCTTTGACAAAGCAATTAGTAAAATCATGCATTAATTTCATTAATTATTAAAGGTTCCTAAGCAGTAATCGCTCTATAAAGCCATAATAATATTTAAGAAGCAATAATATGTATAGCTTGAGGCAAGACGAATTTAATCAGTAATGACAGTTGCATGCCTGAGTTCTTTTCTATAAGAATTTTGGCCAGCAGCATGTAGCGAGAATTTTAAGTAATTTGGTTGTTAATATATATTTTAAACAGAGGGGACCAATCCGTTGAACGTGTAACATCCCGATAATTCCTTAGGACGGACTCTGGGCGGAGTTGTCAGAAATTATTTCTCATTACCGCCAGAGAGAGTTAGCCTTGTTAAAGCCGGGAGAAATCATCTGTAAACTGTATCAATTGTACTGATTGAAATCATCTGTAAACCTGTATTGCATTACCAAGCACTGAACTGCAATAAATTACTATTCGCCACAGAGATGGGGATTTTACTGTGGACCTGTCGGGAGGGTTTATCCGGACCTGTAGTCGATTGCTACTGCGAAGAGGAAAACGAATCAGTGTGTTTTCATTCTCTCACCCGCTCCCGCCTCTTCGGGAACGATAAAAGTTATTATTTTAAATGTATCATGATCGGATTCGTGGATTTTAAAGTGCAGGGTCCCAACTTTTTCATAGTTATTTTTATTATTTTCAATCAATCTGCTACCGCTCACACCACTTACTTTCATTTAAAGGATTTAAAAAAAACAATTCGAATGCATGTAAATTCAGTGACTCGTGTCTTTGAAGCAATGTTGCAGCCACGGTTTTCAACTATTCTAGCAACGATGCTGCAGCAGATGTTTGTTAAATGCTAATTTAATTCTTATTTAAATCGATGTTCGATGTATTATATCTATATTACTAGAGCCCATCAGGAATACTTAAAAATGAAAAAATGCATTTTATTATTAAGGCTCTAGCATGAGGTACCAATATGTCCCGTTTTGGTAGTGAGTTATTTCTTCATATTCATCCATATTTCTTGTATCATGTTTTATTGAAAAATGTGCAACTCAAACAAATAACCACCCAAAAATAGACATTATAATTTCACAAAAAAATCATTAACTTTATTTTTATCAAAGAAAATAAAATTATTAAAACAGACAACGGTTCTTAATGGTTTCCATTTTTTATTTCATACTATAGCATGGGGTGGACTTCACAATAATTATCAAGTTTTATTAAGGTTTTTTGAGATTTATTGTTGACGTAGGGTGGGGTATGCCAGTCTGTTTGGTTTAGCGTTAAGAACTTTGCCATAGCGATCAGGTGCGTCTGGGTAATAGTCCCGGCAGTGTCAATATTAAATTCAGATTTTTTCAATGCGATTTTGTGATTTTGTTTCTCTTAGAGTGACTTATAAGAATTCTCATTTGGCTTATCTCATTTCGTCGGCGTCCGTGGTGCAGTTCGTAGTGGCGTTGGCTACGGTGATGGATGTCTCGGGTTCAATTCCCGATGCGGGCAGTTTTCATAAAATGATCTTTCAATCGATTTATGGATTTCTGTTCGTAGTCATGCATGTTTATGATGACTAAAAACTCTTCCCTCCCACCCATCCGATCCTCAAAAACGGGACATTGCGAGAACGATTAGCTAACCGCTTGTCCTGTTCTAGCCCTATTCTTCTATCCCTACTCTCTTCAAAAAAAGAGAGGTTGAACAAGTTGCAAGCAGTTCTCATAAAAAAACTTCTGTTAAGATACCTCCATTAAGAGGCCATATGCTCTACGTTGGGAGTGGACATGGTAAAAAAATCTCATTTCATTTTCCAATTTCAAATAATTGGTGCACTGCCATTAACGGTAACGTCAAATATATATTTTTTTAATTTTTAATTTTACATATATAATTTCAAATTTTATATATATAATTTTAAAGGTTTATTTAGATTTTTGAAATAGTGTCTTAATAGGGTGGGGATTATGATTGTAATGTAACATATGTGATGTGTATGGTAGAGGTGCTATCCGTGCTATCGACGTTCGAAACAGTTAACGATGGTTAGCTAAACTCAGATCTGGGAATTTATTAACAGCTGATGAAGATTTTTTTAAATGCCCTAGGGTACTCTACGTTGTACCCACCACCATCAGCTACTGCTTCACACTCTTACAGGGTGTATTCCGCAACGTAACAACGTTATGCGTGTTTCAAATGTTTGCCAGGAATTTCCGAGGAGAAATTAATCAAGAATTGGTTGCATGCACTCTAGTTAGTGTGCAAGAGGTTACGTTTTAAATAAGTGTTTTAAAAAAAAGGAAAAACAAGGAGGTTAATGTCTTACGGAATTGCGTTCCAATCGCTTTCCATAGGACGCCGTAAACTCTTTAAATGCCTTGTAGTCGGCATGACTGACGGAGCCGACAGATCCGACTGATAGTCGTATCGTCTTGAGCAATTTTTTCCGTTCGTTGTTCATGCTGGACACTCCCAAAGGATGTGATCAGCATCCTTTGGGAATTCAGCTGATGAAGATTGTGTTTGTTGGGATATGAAAGGAATTATTTATTACAAATTATTGTTAACTCGTAAATAAACGACCTAAGCTAGTCAATCGCAAGGGTGTTGTCTTTCATCACGACATTGAGTGGCCTAATTCTGCTATGATGACGCAGCATACATTGAAAGAGCTCAATTGGGATGTTTTAATGCATCCGCCTTATTCTCCTGACTTAGTACCTTCTGATTTTCACTTGTTTTTATCTCTACAAAATTATTTAAAAGGAAAAAAAAAATACAACAGAAAAGGTGAAAACAGCACTAGACACGTTCTTTGCATCGAAACCCGAAAGTTTTTGTTCCAATGGGATTAAAAAGTTGACAACGATGGAAGATAGTCATTAACAATAATGGGAATTATGTAATCAATTGATTTGATAAAGTTTTTCTAAAAATATTAACTTTTGTTTTCTTAAAAAAATACGACGTAACTTATGCATGAACCTAATATTCCCTTGCCTTAGTTTACAAAATTTATAATGGGCGAGGCTCGTTTCCTTTTGTGTCGCCGTTTTAACTTTAGATTCGGTATTAAAAAGTGATCCAATTTATGGAAATAGACGTTCAGAAACTACACAAAATTTACATCACGTACCAAATACGAAAGATTATATTCTATTTGGCGGGTAATTTCCCATCAATAAGTTTCTTTGTTTGATCAATCTGAAACTAGTGACAAAATACATGGAAGTGTACAAAATCTCAATAATCCAAATTTAATATTGAAATTCCATCAAGCACCCTCAGTCGATGTCTTAAATTATAACAATATTAATGTCTTGCAAATTTTCGACGATGAATTTACACGCCGGTTAAAACTTCGTTTTCGTCTTATCTGTTTATCAACCTAAATCGCTAATTGAGTTCACAAATCTATGACGAAAAAACATAATGTTTCTTAAGAAATTATTATATAACAGCTTTTATTTTATTCATCATTATACAAAACTGTTTCTTTTTACATTCATACCAAGAATACATGCTAAATCTATATTTATTGCTTGAAATATTTTACTGATTCACAAATAATCGTTTTCGGAAAATTTTCTGCGTACGTTTTTGGTCGATATTTTGTGGACTACGTATATTTTGCAAGCACTGTCAAGTAAGGTGAAATGTTGAGCATAAATTTTAGTGCAAATTGTTTCGAATTTTCCAAGAGCTTTGGGATTCTGAAATCAGTTTCTCGCTTTTACCCAACCGAGACTATTTGTTTAGGGTATGTTGAAGATCTATGTTAGGCCTATTCACAGTATAATGTTAAACCTTTCTAGATGAAGTTTGCGTTTCTATATTTAGGAAACTTAACAAATCTTCTGTGTTTATTCACTACTTTAATCACATAATACGGTCTCTGTTTGGTAACGCAGGTAACTAAATATTTTATGTCAATCTGCTTAAACCAATGAAATGTCATTTTCAGATGTGGTGTTGTACCGCTTGGTACAAATGCGTAAACACAATTATGTTTAATTACACTCACCCAATATTATATTAATTTTATTTAACACTATTTCACGTTGAGAATGTTAGTGTATTTAAAAAAAAAGTACAACTTTCAAGCTGCTTAATTCACAAACAAATTTTCTATAAAAACATTAATGTCAAAAAACACGCAGAAATTCAATAAATACAATAAGTAATATCAATATATTTTTTATAAATTTCATTTTCACTATTCAAAAAGCAATTTTATAAGATCGTTTTTTACTAATTGCAATTAAAATAATATGCAATTAGAATTTTATACATTTATTCAAAATAGCTTTATTTATTTCTTCTACAATAAATCTACCCTCCTTCCGAAAAAAATCAATGATGTTATCGATGTTGTACATTGAGTTTATTATACCGACATGGGAATTTTTTTTTTTAGTGTAATAAAAAGCTTTTTAAATCCTACAACAGTTATTATTTTAAGGGTGTTTTAATTAATAGTCTTTTATTTCTTAATGTGATTTTGTTTTGGAATTTAAACCTATCTACCCGAATGACTGCACAAAATTTTGGTTAAACAAGTTATATCCTGCAATTTAAAGTTATAGAGTCGTTACTATTAACATCTTTATGTTCAACAAAAACGTATGGCTTCATTTTGACCATACTATGATGGCATTTTATTATTGAGTTTACGTTTAATTGTACGAATAGACTTCCTATGTAATCTTCAACAACGTAGTACTACTAGATTGGGAATGCCCGGTGAGATATATTGAAGTGTCCTACTTCAGTAAACCACATTTCACCTTATTTCAAAACCTGGTTTATATCATTTGAAATTTTTGCGCAAGATTTCCATTTATATCGAGTTTCCTGTAAATGGCTGTGGTATTACAGTATCTAAAATTTCACCTTTATAAATTTTGGACAGTTAGAAAATCGTAGTTGTACGAAGCATTATGGGTTATACGTATTCATCTTTTATATAATAGCCCAGACCGTTCTGTAGACGCTTTATTATTATTACATATCACATGTAGGTATGAAATTTTTCTCTTGACCTAAGCGTTCGCGGTGATTTTATATAAAATAAAATGTTATGAAATGCACACACTGCTTCGACGTACTTTGAACATTCAGTATTTCAATTTCAATGCTGTCATCTATGACGGGGACAGTTTATACTAGCATAAAAGGTTTATGGGATGATGTCGATTTATCTATAGGAATACGATTACTAAATTTATCAGAAAAATAAATGCTTTTTTGACCCAGTATAAAAAATATGTATTTCATAATCACATATATAGATGTATAAAATGACCACAACATTTAAACAACGAACAGGAAAGTAATTTCGTTTTTTATATATATATTATTTAATATTTCTACGAACGTATCAATTTTTAGCTTGTCGCTATGGGTTGGCTGAAGTGGCATTTATTACAAAATATAATCCAAAAGAACGATTTATTCGTATGATGTGGGTGGCTTTTTACCATTTTAATTTTGCTGTCACGGTAATATTTCCTTTGTTTATATAACATTAGTGAGCGAGTGGCGGTCTGTGGTTGCCGATTTTTTCTCCTACCTTTCTTATATAGAATCATCATAATAAAGGACAAGCTTTTAAGCAATGACGATCGCCGTGGTATTACATCATCTTCAAATTTTTAGGTGGCCATTTTATTATATGAAATTTAATCAAAATACCAGGTTGTGCTTAATATTTTCATCTCTGACGACACTACCTAATCCGAAAAAAGTTTGACAAAATCCATATTATCCCTCGTCCTTTAAATTTACTGAAAAAGGTGAAAATATTTATAAAAAAATATTAATTTAATACCTAACTCATAACAACTACAATATATTTGAAAACATCTTTTAACGGATATGGTTTACTAAAACAAAACATTCAATAACGTAATTGTTAATATTTTTTTTTTAATCTAGATCATCACTGAAAAATTACTGTCCATTCCTTATTTATACTCTCTTGCGTATGGTATATAAATATTGCTTATATTAATCATACACATCTGTATATTCTAAAACGTCAATGTTTATTATTAAATATCTTTAACAAGGGTGGATTTTAAATCTATTTGCTCTCTGTTTCGTCCCCATACGGGCCCAATATGTGACATTGACTAGATCGTAAATGAGTCCTTTTTCAATAATTCAATTTAATTGTAACGTCACATTTATAGTGGACGGTCAGGATACCATTGATTCGCTTCTGGATTCCACGGAAAATAGATAAAACTCTACCGCAACGTTCTCAAGATACAATAAATTAAGTAAGTGGCTAATAATTTTTAAGCGCAATATTGCATGCTTTAATGATCGGACCTTTGTATCTCTGCATCGGGAAATTTCATTTTTCATTATATTTCATACCTAGGTAAAAGATATTTCGTTAATTCTCAATCTTTAGTGGTAGTTTCACATATGTAGTTAATGCAGTTAAGCTTTGCCTAATTCATCGTTATTAAAAATATTTAAATATCACTGAAGATTAATGATTGCTACATCGTTCTTTTCAATGCGGTGTAACAATTATTCTTTTCATAATTTTAAACTAAATAAGACAAATATTAAAAAATAACCGATAGATTCGGAAAGAAGATCGTGTTTACAAGTTTCGCACGACACATGCGACCATTATTGCAATCATAAGCTTTCTTTTTCATTCGATTATTTTTCAAATAGTAGTCCTGATAATAAATAAATAATGGTTTTCTCGAATTCCGCCGCTTTTGCAAAGAAATCTTCATCCGACGCGTTGAGCTATATGAATTCAAAGATGTGTTTTCTTTTGAGAGATGTCCTCTACTGCGTGAGATATTATCTTCCATTGATATAGATTTAACAAGTTTCTTGTGAGCCTGGACACCTTTTCAATACTTTGGGGATTAGTTTTAAGTCGTCCATTTCATTTTTCTATCTCAGAGAATTAATCTCTATGTGAGCAGCTGAGAAAAATGGGTTTTACGTTAAAAGGAAAGTAAAAGAACCATATTTTATCGAGTCCTATTGCACTTTGTATCAATAAATTATATTATTAATTTTATTAAAAGGGTTGGCATTCAGCTGTCTCGCGCAGGAAGTAAGTATAATATTCTGCGTGAGCTAATCGCAGTGACTGCAACATCTTTAAGTATATTGTATCTATGCTTCAGAAAATGCCCTAAGAGAAGATGTAAAGAATAGGCTGTACATAATATAATAGAAAACCCAACTGTGTTTCGCACTCTATACATTTCCTTGTTTCTCAGTATGCTTGAATATGGATCTATTAGCTGGAGTCCATATGAAAATTCCTACAAGTTGAAATTGGAGCGAGTTCATAGAAATTTCTACGATATTTCTATTTCAAAAAAATCAAATATTTTCCCTTTAATAGTTCCCTAAAAGAGTACAACCCAACCAAATTTCTTTTAGGAATGCTATCTTTTCACTCTTTTGAAGCACGAAGATCGTTTTCGATTCTAAAGCATTTCTCTCAGAGTTTATAATCCTGAAATTCTCATGACTATTAATTTACATGCTCCCAATTGTTATCTACGTGGCCGAAACCATATCCAGACAATTCTTATTCTTAAAACTTGTTCTTCGCGTCGGTCATTCGATCACCAGTTGCAAGAGCCGCTGGATATTTTCAGCACTAAACTCTGGGTATTGTTAACTAAATATTTGTTCCTTGTAAATTAATAATGTCTTTTTTTTGTATTTAATAATTAAAAAAATATTTTTATTTTCATTATTGTTTTTATTAGTAGTACTGTCTTCAATTATTATTATTATTATTGTTGTTACTGTTATTATGTTTGTGAAATGCATGGCGCATTGGCGTCAGCTGTAATGCCATGCATTTCAATTTTTTAAATTTACAATAAATAAATAAAAAACAAATAAATAAAAAAAATAATTTAAGCAGAAGGTCTATGCGCACGTCTTCGAGTCGTTCTCGGAATTCAGTTTGGTATTGGGCTAATTAATGTTAACTATCCAAGTTTAAAATTGCATTACGAAAAATTCCTATTAAGAAATAAACACTTTCGATTACTGAACACTTAGCACCCACAACCAGTATTTATAATATATGGGGCTTTACCTTTATTGTTTTCCCTAGTCAAAGCATTATTCAGCTGAGAGAATATTTAAAATATATATTACTTCGTTAGACTTCGGGAAATGAATTTAAAAACTTAGTTTGTACACACACTATTAATACAATATAAGTTTCCAGGATACTCGGAGTCAGATCAGTATATAGTAAGGTTAACAATAGTTAGACGCATTGCCCATCTATGCTATACATCGATTCAATAGACAACGAAACACAGTTCATGTTATGTAAATAAAGACAGGCGAGATAGTTTAAAATTCATATTTCGATTGAAAACGTATTTCTTATGCAAAAGCTTTCAAATCATAATACTAGTGTCTACGTTTAGACATAAAGTACAATCGTGTAACTGTAGTGTCGTGTAATTAAATGGTAGAATATTGTCCGCGTAAATTTGGCGATAATTAATTAGTATTTTCATGAAAGCACTTTGAAATGAATTTTATAAATTATAAATATCGAACACTACACTAATTGAAAGTACCACGCGTCTAAGTAATCGTCATTTAATTAATACGAAATATTTCTCAGTTTCTTCCCGCTCCTACATGTTGCCATATCATGTACTTATCATTATTTAATTCATAGCACTCTCTAATATACAATGTTAACTGATTTATTTATTACATTCACGTTTTTAGGAAACTAACACCAATACCAGCTTGGTTTCTAAATTTTTTTTTGTATTATTTATAATTACATTAATTGGCAGTGCTAAAAATACCCCTATTACTATAGTAGTTTATCCGTAAATATCTTTAAATTATATTAAAAAGCGTATATTTTAAAAAAAATATTTATGTTCTATACTCTGTTTTGAAAACTTGTTATAAATCTTATGTTTTTTACTTGGGTCACCTTGGGTGCAATTAGGGCTTCCAATCATGGGATCCCAGTCAATTATTCAATCCCGTAATCTCGGGATAATTCATACATCACATTAAAACTTCCTGATTAACTGTAACATGTACCTCGGTTTGTTCATGTGCATAATTTTTTAATAATACCTATAAAGTTAACATATAAATTTATTGTAGTCTCCATTCTTCTCATATTTCGTAACAGCCGTTCTTTACCAATTTGAAATGAAGGACAAATTACTTCCGTTTCTTAATCGAATGGAGGACAATATTTTAAAGACAAATTAAGGACATGTCCTCTTTTTGAATACCATTTGGTAAAACAACATAATCCAATAAAAAAAAATAGTTGATTTTTCTTTTTTTTTTGTAAATGCCTGATTTTAAATCAATAAAAAACCTTCCAATACCCAAAAAAATATTTAATAATATATACATTCCAATTGATGCAATAATGGACAGAAATAAAATATTCATAAAAGACATAAAATTCCACTTCAATTCTGAATCTCGAAATCCCGGGATCGTAAAAAGGGTCCGGGATTGGATGCCCTAGGTGCAATTGATGTACGTATTCTGATTTTCATATTTCTAATAAAGATTTAAAATTTCTACAAATATCATGCATAGGAAATACACCCAATATTTATTTTACAGCTCATGTGTGTTTACCCGATTATTTACACATCGGGGATTTGGAAAAGTTCAAACCGAATATTTAATATTCTGTCGTCAATTTGTCACATTTGAAGCATTGCCTGACTCGACTACCCCCTAGAGGTTCACTGAAAACATGACGTTTAATAAAAAATAAATAAAATTCTATTTCAAGATAATTCAACCACAAAAGAATAGTGTCGTAAAGTAGATAAACACAATCAACACTATATTACGATATCTAACGCAATTGTGTAAGAAGTTATACCATATACTATATTTTACATATTGTTCTTTTAAAAATCTTTGTGCCACTACGTGCTATGCAACAACGAATCTGCTATGATTTGTTTCGGAAAACGGCGCATATAATTATCTCCGAAAAAATCAGATTGCATAAATACAGGTCAACTCAGTCTACTCTCGCTGAGAATAGCAATGGTATAATATGTGCAAAGATACGCTACTATGGCAGCGACAGCAGTTGTTCTTATCGCAGTCCGCTGTCACTCAAGTTCATAATAAGGGTATTCCCCAGTTCCTTTCTGTTCTCGGAGGGAAACTATGATAGCCACATAACTTTAGTAATTCCCCCAACTATGTTCTCGTTTTTCCGAGTGTAGCTTGGATGTTGGAATTTTCTCTCTTTCTCTACCATATTTATATTCTTGAGCGTATGTGTTCAAAAGTAAAGGGGGTTCAGTGAGGACTGCTTAACTGCCAATTTTACTTTCTTGTTAGAAACGGTAAAGAGGAAAGTAGTGATTTTTTAAAATTTATATCTTTGAAGTCTTGGGTATCCACAATGTGACAAAAAATAATTCTTAAATTCTTTCCTGTTCACTAATGTATCAATTGAATATCAGTATGAGGATACCTTCAATTTCCATATTGTTGGGAATTTTAAATATGTATACATATAGTTACATGAAAATGTCGTGTGATACAATTCTGTAAAGTATAATGGCGCACAAAATAACCTTAGGGAAGGAATTAAAATGAATTCTTAAATATGATAGTTTGATATTATATCTGGTTTTTTTTTTAACTTTATTAGAGATTACGTACTTACTAAACAATCACGGATTAAAAATAAAATATGTTTCATGGATTTTTACAGCTGAAATCAGAGTATTTTGGTGCCACCTAAGCCTTCATTGAAAGCTGGGGTAGAGCGATTTTACTGATCCGTGTTGTTATTCACACTGACCTCGTTGTCTTGTCTATAAAGTTCGAGCAATTAACTCCGAAAGTTTTCTTTAAAACGATGTTGAAATTTAGTCGATATGGTCGAACATTGCTGTTGACATCACTGTTTAGTGATAAAAAGTTCCAGTGATCCGTATATTTTTGTTCGCTTGCTTTTATTTTGGCTTAATGTTTATTTTTGTTCCTGGAAATAGTAAAATGATACTGCCTCGTCCCGGTGAGTTTTATATGAATAATGTGATAATATAGCCAGAACTGTACCGACATTTTCCGCAGCTATTTCAATTTAATGTTAATAAGTCATCCCTAAGGTGTTTTATGTTATCTATGAAATATGCATTAGTCAAATTTCCACATATTATATGGCGTAGGCTGTCTGCGTGAAGGGGTCTCCACACTTGAGTTAGTACTTCTTATCTGTGTCAACGTATTTATGAATTCTTATTAACACAACAACTTTTTATTCATTTCTTTTAAACACATCGTATAATTATTATAGAATACAGCTTAATTGAAAAGCAAAAACGAATATAATTAATTAGTATGAACACTAATAATATAAGCATGGCCGATTTTTTTTTTTTACTGATCGTTAACTGCAAATTTATCTTTAAGTATCTAAAAACTTTACGTCGTTTAGTTAAATTATTTGTACAAAAATATGTATTTCTTAGTTGTTATAGTAGTTAACACACACAACTTCATTCTTTTTTCTCTTCAACAATTTTCGTTGAAAAACACATAAATGTAAAAATAATACTAGCATTAAAAAAATATTCAGTTTTGTTTAGTGAAAAAGAGTTCGATAAGTTATAAATATAAAGCCTGTAAAATTGAGGCTAATCACATTGTCTACATCCAGTTTATGGAATCTAAATTGTTACGGGAGGTGATGAAAATTTCACACACAATGTATGCCTTTGGATAGAGATCCAAAAATTGTTTCAATAATCAATTCATAAAAGTGCCCATTCGAGAAATCGAAGCCAAAAGCCATAGAGCATTAGTAGAGGAATCCTGCAGTCTTGATTGAATCAAAATTTTGTTTCAGTGTTCGCATTAAAAAAGTTTTCATTTCATAGTGTATCCAATCAAAATTTCTTGAATGCTGTTTTTAGATAAAGGCATGTGACCTTCGGATATGAAAAGGTTCCCCGCTCTTGTCCTTGAGCGCTATTGACTTTATCGTTAATATAGTATACAATTTATTAAAAAGTAATCGATGTCATCAGCTGTGATTTTGATTGAAATAATATTCTATTGCTAAACAGTAACTGAAAGATTAACCTTTAAGTTACGAGGTCTCCAATTTAAATTTTAAACGATAACAGGGTTCTAAAATAATGAAATTTGGAAGTTTACAAAGAATTTTTAGTCGGATTTGACAAAGTTTTTATCTTAAAATAGGTGCGTGCTCGGAAACAAAAGAAAACTTCTAAGCAATTTCACTCGCCAATTGAAGCTTTTCTTGCGACGACCTTTTGTCATGTTTTAATTAAAAGCTTCAGCGTCACTTCACAAGTTGTGCTGGTAGACATTTAATACCTATTTACGTCATAGTTATTCAGATCATCCACAGTATTTAACGAGATAAGAATCTATAAAATATGCAGATCTGTAAAGAAAATCAAAACGGTTTATTTTAAAGAATAAGAAAAGTTTGATTGTAGTAGTCGAATAGCATTTATAACATTTTCATCCAAGTTTTCCCAATTAAAAGACATCTTAATATGACTGTTTTCCATTTTTGTATATTGAGTTACCAACCGTGCTTGCGTTTTCTTTAAAAATGTCATCTCCATCTGCCAACGTCTAGCATCTGATCTTATTGTAGAGTACAGTATAGTTACAAATACAATCAGAAACAACTTTTTTTAAATGATTTAATCACTTCTGACGAAAAATGGGTCTTGTATTCGACGAAACAACTTAAAAGACAATGGTTATCTAAAAGCCATGCAGCAATACCCACTCCTAAGACTGGTCTAACAACGAAAATCATAAAGAAAAATTAAATAGTCTCGGATGGAATATTATTAGACATCCACCATACTCTCCGGACATTGCTCCTTCTGACTACCACCTGTTTCGTTTAATGCAATATTTCTTAGAAGGAAAAAATTACGGTAACTATGATGATGTGAAAAAAGAAATAAATGAATATTTTGAATCAAAGCCCATTCCACTTTTAGAAAAAGGCATTAAAACCTTACCAGAAAGGTATGATGGAAAATATGTATTGTAATTAAACTTGTAAAATAAAGAAAATACGAACATTTGAATTTTTGATTTTTAAAACGGCATTAATTTCGAGTACACCTAATATATTTATGTTTTGTTCTTCATTCAAAATATTTATATGTGGCGAAATGGCATCCATAGAACCAACCTGAAAAATAATCTAAACCCATATTTTGGAAAACAAACTAAACCCTTGTTGTTTTAGAATGATTTTATGCCATAAAGCGTATCCAATTTGTTTTTACTATCTATCCAGCAATTTTCTTGGATGTGGAAATCTAATGCATAGTGAGAGTGGCTTGTTTGTGTAACATATTCGAATAACAAAAATTGAAGCACTGCCTTGTACAAAGTTGCTGGTCATGAAATGTGTTTTTCCCTCATAAAGTAGTATATAATAAGACTGCTTAGTTTTTTAATATTTTGCAGGCCGTGAAAGCAATTTTAACGTTTATTGCATGTTTGTTGCACCGAATGTTGCACCGCAATGCTCTATTTAGACACGTGACCGTTTTGAATATATACAGTGTATCGCAAAAAATGTATCACCATAATAAAAAAAATTTAAACTGTTTATACATTTTTTCCACACTATATTTGAGGCTTATGTAATACAGTTTTATTTTAAGGACCAGGTTCAAAATATTGTGAATGTTTCAACTAACAGTGAATCTTTTCTATACTAGCGCGCAAATGTTGGCGCGCAAAAGTCGGCGCGCTTAAGTCCCGCGCGCTAGGTGCCAGATTTTTTAGAGAATTCTAAACTTATGTATGATAGTTAAACTCGAACTTGTTATTTCACATTGAGGTGCTTATAACATGAATTGTGTACATACATTTTTGTTGTTGACTCAATTCGTATTCCTTTACCTAAAATATAACTACAAATTTCTCATATAAATATATATATCTTGAGACTTGAAAAGAGAGGGTTTAAATGTTTTGTTTAATTAAATTTTATCTACGTGAAAATCACCGAGCAAAACTAAACTCTAGCAGCTCTTTTTGTCGATTTAAAAAGTCATGAAAGTTTATTGTTTGCCGAAAATATTCAAATCTTCTTGTAAAGAAATAATTAAATATTGTGAACAGTAGGTAAACTGTAGATCTTTTAAATTCTCCACTGATTAAAATATTTGTCTTCGAGATAAAGTAATTTAGCGCTTGGGATTTGAGTTTTATCACTATTGGGTTCCTAATTTATTTTCTCTGACTTGACGCACGTTGCAACTGAGGACTAGTTAAATTTAAGCTATTTTCTTTTGTGCTAAGTTTTCATCTATTATTATTCTTGATTGAATTGTTGCTGTAGTGATATCGCTCCAGTTTGAGTTTGTTATACAATAAAATGCACCCGGAGACTTTATTTTACTCATGCGTTTATTTTTCATCAGACTGATAGAATCCCATTAATATTTATTGCGCATATTTACATAAAGTAATTATATAATTTTTATACGAATTATGTATCTGCGGTTTTATTTGTTTTGTGCTCTCTTCCTATGCATTCATGTTTAATGATCTAAAATGAATCTAAAATCTTAATATGTATCAAGTTGCGCCATTTTAGGTAAACATATGATTTCAGTAAGTATATAATAATAAGTTTGACGTAAATTTCAGTTCTTGTGGTATTTAATTAAAAGTATGTTAGTTTGATAAAAAATCAACATGAAGATTAAAAAAAAATGCTAATTTCTACTTCAAAACAAGCTACGAAAGTTAGTTACATCATAAAATGGTAATATAAAATTAATTACTTTTTCTGTAAAATAAATATTTGGAAAAAGAATTCCTTCTCTTCTTAACACTAACCTAATGACTAATACTGACGTATCGATTCTTCTTTTGATTTAGTCTAAAAATGATGTTAACTAAGAAATAATGCTGTTTAATGCTCACCTTTATCTACACAAAAAATGTAAACGTAAAATATACAAAGGAAGTGCGATTTTCTCAGTCTGTGGTATTAAAAGACCATTGAAAATTATTTATTCCGTTATCAATCTTATTTCTCTTGTTTCCGATGCGGGAGCATATCGCGTCTTCACCGCTTTTAGAGTTCAAAGGTAAAAATCGTTTCTCGCAGCCGCTATCGACGTTTGAATAGTCCGATCGTTGTTGAGGGACTAGCTTTATGTCAAGCGTTGACATAAATACGACCATTTTTCATCGGAGCCTCAGAATCGTTTATATAAAAACCAATAAAATGTCTCTGGAGGCTGTCAAATAAATATGGCCGTATATTTTACAAGTAGTTTTATTTTTATTATGCCATATCATTTTTTAAAGAAATATGTTGTAAATTGAAATAAAACTGGTGAACTTAAGGAGCAACCGGTTATCAGTTGGTTTCTATTTGGGCAACGCGTCCTGAATGAGAGCCTTTTCTGATATTTGAAATTTAATAAGCAATCATTCTTATTTGGTAGCACGAAATCATCTTAATCGAATTTGAAAAGTAGTCGATAAAAAACTGTTCTTTTGCATTCATTTCGACAAAAATATTTTTGCCCACCTTCGCACTAAATACTAAAGTGCGTATAATAAAAGTGACAGTGTAATATTGGAAATTATTCTATGATTAGAGAACTACCTGCTCTCATTTAGATGAACTATAATTAATAAATGGTATTTAATTAATAAATGGCTTCTTGGTACTTCTTGTAACTATCTTGTCTGACTGGTTTATCCATGAGTCGTATGTGTGTCTGGACAGGGCGCAAAAGAAAATGATATTATGTTGCACGACCAAGTCAATGAATGCTGCGATGGAGCGGAGTCCCATTCTAAAACTTGACAGTCAGCTAATAATAAATAGAGTGTATTTGGGGAGATTTGTAGAAGCGCATAAGCTCATGATGGTCTGAATTTCTGACGATTATTGATAATATCGGCCGAATATAATATTCCTTTGAATTCTTTTATTCGGTATTCTTTTCATTTCCATGCATGTGGAAGAAATGTTTAGCTTATTGACCTTTATCAAAAGGTATTTTCTAATGCTTTTTACTCATTACACACACACATAAATATATATCTATCCACCGAATAAATATTATTTAACACTAGTAGTATTATACTCACACACACATCAGGTGGCAGTGCCACTCAAAATTCGACATTCTCAACATTCTCACACACGACTCGGCGCAATGTAAGCAAGCGCAGTGTTGTGCCGAACGTTACAGACAAACAGATAAATGAAGACAAAAAAATATTGTACATAATAGAAAACACTACCTACCATTGCCGGTACATCGGTGATAGTGTAATATCACTAGTACCTATAAATTATTTATTTCAGAAAGCATAGTAATATTTATGCTATTCATTGTATGAGATTTTTAACCTTCTAGCACTTTTGTTATATATTATCTACTATAGAGCATACTACATATGCGATCTAAGTAAATATTTTTTGTAATATAATAATATATATAAACACCATGATGATATTGTTCATAAAATCTTAACTCACTTTTTACTTAAGTTTAATGTCTAGAAAGTCAGTGTATCAAAGCTAGTGGCAAAGTATTTCGCTTCTTTCCCGCTGCGAAATTATTTTCTTTCGGATAAATTAATGTGTGGCCCTTTCGAGCGTATCGTATATTATTTTTATTTTTCCACAAACCTCTGAACTTCGCGTTTCGCGAATAAACTTGCTCTGATAGTTGTTTTCCGTGTACTTTTGCTTGTAAATAAAATTACAGAGCTATGTTTTTCGGAGTAAAAAATGTTATAATCTGCAGACTAAATCACTTTGACATCTTCAATGCGTATAATTTGGTATAATCTTGCCTCTCGGTACTCATATCTTATAAAGTAATTTGGTCTGACTTGGAACATTTTGCCATTGCATATTTTTACCAGTATGGGCTGCCATTTAATTACTAAAAAATAAGTAGAAGAGAGACCAAGGCGATCTGCAACGTACCTGCCATTAGTTACTATGAACCCTATAGCCGAGTGGCAATGCTTTCCGTGCTATTTGTTTCCCCGATCCTCATACATTGGTTATCGATGTGATGTGAGATATTGTCTTTGACCGGTTCATAGTCGACGTCAAGTCTCAATTTGGTTGAATTTTTACTACGTCTATATTTACTTACTGAAACTATGTGGAGCCTGCGAAGCGGACTTCCAGATTCCTGGCAATTTTCATTTCTAGTGTGGCTACATTCTAAGTCGTCATGTCCAATTTCATTTTAATAAATGTTTTGTCAGCTGAAGGCTGTGACTGCGGAAATCAACTAAACACATCTTACGAATACTGTAGAGTGTAGACTTTCAGTAAAATAATATGAGTAAAATAATAATATATTGCTTTTAGTTTTCCAGTTCATAACTGACATATGAAGTACTACCAAAAGGTAGCGTGCACAACCTACTCTTTACTTTCTCTTAGGGCAATTACCTTAAGCATCGAATCATGCAGTTGATTTGATAACTGTTTAAACTTACATGATAGTACGTGACTTTTTTTAAAATTTGATTATTGGGTAAACTGTCAAGCTAGTAAGTAGCTCAATGTAGCACGACGTAGTTGCCGAAACCTCACGTAGTTTATTTAACGTTTGGTCAAAGTAAAAATGGCACCAAAAACAGAAAAAGAAGGAAATTAAATAAGTAGCTTTAAGTTGTTTTTGAAGATTTCTCATGTATATAGCTAATGCAACGTTCACACTTCATTATCACTTAATTCCTAAACCTTGCGAGCACTCCCGTACCGCGTTGCCATTATAAATTACTTACTTTGGTTTAACCTGAACACGTAGTAGTGCTCTCAGCGGCGTAATTAATGGTAACCGCTCCATGAACTGGGTGGTTGCATATTGTAAACTAAGCATTCATAATATTGTCTTACTTTTTGGTATCATTTATTGTAGAAAACCTTTATCGCACGTTGCACGAATAGTTATAATTATTTTGATTACACTACAACCGTTTTAAAGATTTTAGAGTACTCAATTTGTATTCACCATGGCTTCTCTATTCGTCTTGCAAGATATATCAAGATAAGAGACTGCTATCCGGAAATTTAAATACATCACGATTTGTTTGTGAAATAGTAATTTCAACAATATTTGAATATCACAATTTTTTTTTCTCTCAAAAAAATACATGGCATCCGCTGAAGTAGATTTGTTCAACCAATGTGAATGTGATAGCTAGGTTAGGTTTTTTTCACATTGACGAAAAGTATATACAATACGGTTTTAGGTTTAAAGTATATTTTACTTGTGTCATAGCAATAAAAAAAGAGCATTAAACTTTCAAAATACCTTTTGAAGATTTGCCTGTGAAAATGCACCATTTTGGGATCTGTATGTTTGTGTATTTAATAGTTTCTTCAAACGGAAACGACGAGACCTGGACACGAATATTTCCATATTTTTAAAGAATCATTCTCGCCAAAACATCATTTTTTGATCGGATTTTAATTTAGGTTTATCGATAAATTTAATAAATATTTGACATTTTTGTTTTTTTAACGTTTATTGAAGATTCCATATGATTTTAATTCCGAAAATTCCAGGATTGTTTTGACTAATTCCGCTTCGTAACAGCGTTCCCCAAATGTTTGTAAATTACAAAATCAAACAAAAATCAGTCACCAATCGAACTTGATATTTGATCGTTTAGGTAATTGCAAATGTAGCTAATGTTCGATTTAAGAAAATAACTACCTTATTAAAATCCATTCATATGAATAATTTGTGGTATAAAGTTGCAATAGTGTTAAAAAAAGAAACAATACCGTAATATATTTTTGTTCCTTTCTATTGATATCCCAAGAATATTAGTGCAATAGGGAAGAAATTATTTTTTATCCATTTGTCTAAGTTCTTATTATGTTAAAGCAGTGGCTTCCAACCGGGGAGGCGCCAAAATTATTTAATTAAATAATTTTCGTACCATAGTATCTGCAAATAAATAAAACTTCATACCGTTACATAGCAGTAAAAATTCAGTGAATGAATGTTTAGTTTACTCATTGACAAAATATACTCTTGGAGGCCGCATTTTTGAAAATGAACAGAAAATTCCGTAGGTAATAAAGAAATAAAAATAATCTAAGGAAAATCATGAAGCCTAAATGGCGAGGCAGAAACTTTCAATAGAACACCAACTGGCAGATAAAATAGATTTTGATAATGTTGCGAAGAGCAAAGCAAGGAAAATGATTTTGTTATTATTATTATTATTATTTTTTGCGAATAGTTAATGTTGTGTTAGTACAATATACTGAATAGCTTGTCCTAAACTAATTTCCAATTTTGATGTATACTATATTAGTGGATTTTACATCAATAATTTTCTATTTTTTATATAAATAATAAATATAAAAATTATTTTAAAGAATAGATTTTGTGACATATTCCAGGAACAAGCCTACAGGAATATTAAATATAACATATGTAAATGACAAATTGTAAAGATATAGTACTTATTTTCCAAGAAATCATATTGTTATGTAAAATTTTTTTATAAAAAAATTCCCTTAATTCAACACTATTGTAAATATTAAATCATTTTGGAGGGAAAATGGTGGAGGGATGGCAAAACCCCTAGCTACTACTTCACTGCATGTACGTAATAGCAAAATCTCGTTATTATTCTGTTAATTATAGTTATCAGTTTTTTTTTAAAGTTTTTATCATTTAAAACGTGTCATTACTATATCTATTAAAAAAATAAAAACTAGAGAAGCGCAGAATTTTTTTTTTTAGAGAAGACGTTGTAGCATTAAGGTTGAAAACCGCTGTGTTAAAGGGATAATGTTTCTAATGACTTTAATTACTATTAGATACGATTGCTACTATATTCATTCCTATATTCATGAATTCATTAACAATGTCAGGTCTCGTTTCTAATTAATAAAAATAATGAAACGAAGATAAACAAGCGTATGTTTTCCCCGTTTACATTTATTCCGCCTTCCGTTAATGTTTTTGTTTTTTATGGAACATTTTTAACTTTTCCAATGAAATGAAAATCATTACCATTTTCCTAACAAAAATGTCTTCTTACTTATCGGCCGCAATTTCCTTACACATTCAAAATTCGAGTTATACCACGTATTGTGTAGCTATTGTAGCGCCTCAGACCCTCAAGAGAAATTTCGTAGCAATGTCACAGTTGTTTAGGGTTTTTACCCATGGGATTTATTTCAGTAACTTTATTGGATAAGATTTTGATTAACGTAAGGCGATATTCGAATTTTGATATGAATTATTAAGGATACACTGATTAAATGCCAACAAGGAAATGTGAAAGAAATTTCGACTTCTCTTTTGGCAATGTCAGAATATTTCATATCAATTTTGTTAATTTCTTGACCCTTGTTTGCACACATGCCAGTAGTCAGTGGAATATTTGGGCAAGACAGTTGATTTTCCAACAGCGCTTGCTTCTTGAACCACTGAATCGTTTAAATGTCGTTGTTCAACCAACGTCTTATGTCAAAAATGAAACTTCATTCATCTTCTTTTTTTAATCTATGTAAGCGGGTCATAAGCTTTCAATTAACATTGTATATTTGCAATATAAATATATGCAATGGTTAATCGCTTGATACCCATATAGTTTTTAAACGATTACGGATTTCACAATATTCATTTGGGATAGATGTAACAGTTGTACTTTTTTTTAACCTCCACTGACAAGTAAGAATAGGTTCATTTAATTTGTCCCATAAATAGATAAAAATATCGTACGTCGCAGAAATCACCCAATACACACAATACGGTTCGAAATGAAAAGAAAAGTTGTTAATTTTTTTTATTGATGTTTACACTATTCTGTATACTTTTGAGTTCAGCTCAATATAGGAATTATTGTAATTGTTAATCTAGAAATAATTTGGCCTTTTAAAGAAACGATCAAATATACGCATATGATATATTTTTGACCCCAAGACTTTAACATAGGACGATATTTGAAATTTGATTTGACAAATTTACTCAACTATTTGGGATAGCGGAAGCAATGGTATTAAATCAATTATTTATCTACACATATATTTGAATTTTGTCGCATCTATAAGAATCTATAATGCACAGTTTTGACATGTTCTTATTTTATTATACAGCAAGAAATCGTGTTTGTGCGTGTATTCTAAGTTCTAATCTAAAATTTTCTATACACACATATTTTAGTATGTAGAGGTATTTTTCTTTTTTAATCAAACGTAATTGAATAAGATCAGCCATGGAGAAATAAAATCGAAACACTTTTGTATTGTCTCTTAGGTTTATACAAGTTAGTGTCAATTTATCCATATCTCACATTATCAGTTCACTGAGATTTTTACAAGGCTGGTATGTTATGGTAACTTTAATAACGTTTTAAAAGTTAACAAATGCAGTGTTTCTTATACTCGGGTCAATGTAGGCATGCTGGAACTTGTACTGTCTTGCAAATCAGTAGAAATAATCAGACTTGAAAATGAAATGAGAGCTTATATTGTGTGTATAAATAATTACTTTACTAAAACTAGCCAATATTTGTAAATCTCTGATAAGAAAATTATTATCAAATTACCAACAGCGTTTTTCAGTTGAAATTTAATAATATTTCTATTTTATTACTAGTTTGAATTATTTTAAGGGTTTTTTTAATGTTGTGAAATGTAATTTATGTTTTTTTTTTGTATTTCAGATAAAACTAGGCGAAGGAATAGAATTATTAGAAGAGCAAGTTCGTTCCGTGAAATGGGCAGACTACAGGAAGTTAACCAGAAGTCTCGCTGCCTTGCTTTTCAGTCCGGCCGAGTTGGCCACTTGCTCCGTCACTGGTCAGAGGTGGAGCAGGGCGGGTGTCGAAGAGCGCCCCACTAAGCCGCCCCTGGATAGGCACAAGGTCCAGGCAATAATAGGTGAGCGTTATTATTTGATGAAATTTCATTTATACTGTTGTGATCAATAATTCGAAGTGTAGACTTATCAAATATTTATACAAAATGGAGTCAAAACTATTGAAATAATCTAATAATAACAACCTCTACATGTTTTATTTTAATTGAAATACCACCGATTATTTTGCATGAACAGTGTTAGAAAAAGTATAACAATAATTCATATTATATCTATATAATTTCAGACAGCAATACTAAATAAATATATTTCTACGCTTTTATTCAATTGTTACTTGATAATGATGTAAACATCGATAATTGTAAAATATAATGACGTTTATCTTTAATTGTTCTTCGTTCAACGTATATTTTGCAACGTACGGAATGGAGATCCAATGCAACACTATCTCATAACCGGGCATACATGTTATAACATCGTTGCGTTTTATAATATATATCGTCCTGTATAGTTTAATACTGTACAATTACAATTTTTCCGCTTTACTATTAATTATGTTTAATAATTTTGTTTGCAGTCAAAATTAATTTAGTTTCTATTTTTACATGCATTTTCAAATTCATTCTCCCGTAAATGCATAATTTCAGAGTTAAGATCGTGTCGTGGCTTGTAAATGACTTCTTATCACATACGGGATAGCGTAGTTGACAACAAGAGATGTAAATTATAATATAATACCTTCGGTTTGTATAATATATACTTTATAAAATAAATGATTTTTTCCATTCTACAATTAAAAAGCATTGCTCTACTAAATTTCTTCTTGGAAATCGTATAGACACGACTTATCAATCCATCTAGTCTAGTATCTATTATGTTTTATCGTAGAATAACGATCTATTATGTATCTTATACAATACTTACACATTCGAAATCAACTATTCGTAAATAAATGTTTTTGCCATGGAATTGAATTTATTTGACTGTAAAACACGTGTGGAATATTGCAGACAGAATTGTTTCTTAAGTTGAAAAAGTTGTCGTTTTAAATTTGAAGAATGTGTGACACGTGGAGCATGTCCAATATGGCGGCTCATCTGCGTGATCAGAATCTCTTGAAAACGCTTTCTAGTTAAGCCATGTGTACGCTACGCCGGCGCAGCTGCGGTTTTCGAAACCGCGGCTGGCCCGGCTCCACAACCTACAAACCTCTACGGCGTATAGGCTACGCCATTTTGTCGAAGCTTCGGTATTAAAATTATATGGTGCTTTTATACTCGTTTAAGTGCGGTCTTAAAATTCTTCTGCTATACTTTTAAATTTGAAAGTATGTATATTTGCTCGTATTCGAATTTAATGGTCACTCTAAAAATAATAGTAAAATAAATTCCGTTTTTTACCGTAGATATATCACAAATGATGTACTACAGTTTGTGTACACCATCAATGCATGTACATTTTCCCCCTATAAAACTCTATGAATACCCAAGAGTATTGAAAAACTAATAAGTTTTTCTAAAGGGTTATACAAAAAAAATATCTGACTGCTCTAACTAATGATATGTATTTGCTCTGCGGAGTTAGTGAAGCTAATATATATATATACTTGGATTTGAAATATATGCTCACCTGAATATTGAAATTTAATTAGTATACAAAAAATACTTAAAGCTGCCCATTAACCTATGGTGGTTGGCTATTATCAAACAGTTTTTTGCTGAAGAAAATGAAAACCTATAATAAAGCTCTTATGTATTTGTTAGCATGATTCGACCAAAGAATGTATTTTTTATATTCATTCGCTCAAAATTAATAATATAGTTAATTATATTTTATTATGTTATATTCTTCGAGTGATGTGTTAATATTTTGATTAATTACGTTAATGTTTTATTTGAAAGAAGAGTTTCATGCCGCAATAATTATTGCTCATTTCGTATACATTTATAATTACAGAATTTTATTCATGAAAAATGTTTTATTTTTGTTCTGTAGAAAGTGGTTCGCTTACGGCGTTTGTAAAGCTCACATAGATACATATGAAAACATTTAATCCGTAAAGGATGTAGAATAAAACATAGGCTTTCAGTTCAGCTGAAAAATTAAATTCTCAGAGCGGTTTGCCCTAAGCTTAACTCGCTAATGGTATTATACGCGTATATAAGCTAAAACTCGATTATAAAAACAATTCTTATCTAATCCGTAATCTGACAATAGCCTTTTCCATCCTCGTTGTTTCTGTAAATCGCATGACGTTCGGTTGAAAAATTTTCAATCATTACTTAAGTGCTACTGTAATTTGTTCCTGAATTTTTTATTTCATATAATTTATTTATAGCCTTAAGATTATAGATAATTAATTTAACAATTTTTTTTAAGCTGAAGTGAACGAGCCAACAGTTTTTATTAAAATGGAGGAGGGCTTCCTTTTCGTGTTGGAAAGCCGCATCCACCTAGCATATAAGGCCGTATTCTGTGCACTTCGATTTGGTTTATTTAAAAATGTAATGGAAAGGAATCACGAGTATACTACGATTTCAAACCATTTTTAATACCGACGTTTGCCGCCCGCCTCTACTTTTTTCAATTTCGAATGCCCTCGCGATCCCATTTGATTGGGAAGCCTTGTTATATGATATACCCTATCATTGAAAATGTTAAAAATGCGAAACCGCATATTGCGCAGCATGACTTTGAATTGATCTTTCTGAGATGACTTTCTAATTTTTTAAATAAATATGTCAAACATTTGTACGGGAATGAAATTGATATCACTCATTGTGACGTGCAAACTCTTCAATTTCCCTTGAAATCGTTGAAGCGGTTTAAATAAAAGATTTATTTTCCCATAGAGAGCAGTTCTTGTCGCAGACCCGATAGCGTTAGAGCTTTTACCGCTTTCTTCTAGACACTTTCGCACACTAATGGAATTGTGTGAGCGCTGCAGCCAGCGTGATACATCCGCTTTGTTAATTTTGTTGACGGTGCACTGCGAAATTTTATTCGAACATCATGGTATTAACACGTAACCTACGACATTCTGTGAGTGAAATTTTGCTAACCAAGGAAACCGAATAGAACTCTTCTGTATTGGCTTACTGTTTTAGTGCCAATGTGATATTTTTTACATTTCTGGATTTCTGTCAATACGAAAAGCGATCAATATATTTTAATGCATCTCTGTTTTCCAATTTCAAAACCTATGTAGTTTTTCAGCATAAAATGTTCAGGTAGATTATAAAACATGTTTATTCATGTCCTATGTTCCACCAACAAGTCGAAAATTAACCTCGCCTATATAATCTGCACTTCATACAAAAATTCAAGGACCGTTATACAATATAAATATGCGTTAAAAAGACCCAACAAGGTGAAAATAATGTAGTTCAGGAAATAAGGCCGCTGATTAACCTTATCTACACAATTGTTCAATAATCATATCGATCTTTTCAATCAAACTGAAAGTAGTAAATTTCATAGCTTGGAAGATTCATAAAAAGACTATTGAAATATAGCATACAAAACTGCTTCATCTAATATCAAAAAATTTAGCCTTTTTATCATAAAAAAATACATTTATATACATATAATGGTTTTATATAAAATTTACAAAGATTACAATCTGATGGCGAATTATTATGAAAATATTAAGGGACTACATTCTTTACCTCAAACACATCTGACGATTTAGCACTGATATTAAATTTTAAAAATAAAAAATATCTTTCATACTGCGTGATATGTCGTGTAATCGGTGTAACAACAATAAAACACATTCTTTCAGATCTCTTCATAATAAAAATAATGGCTTCATTTTATAGAAAATATGTTATAATGATCACAATAACGCAGTTTACAATTATAACTGTATCTGCAATAAACAAAACTATATACATATATTTTTAAAACTTCCTGAATATTTTTACTTTTCATATAGATACTATCGTACCATTGTTGGCTATTAAAATGCTCGTAAACGATGAAATTTTTTTTTACTGTTCTTTTATGAAAATTAAATTTGTTATTAAACATTGTGTAATATAACTTTGGGAATCTTTGTATGTTAACCAGATGTAACATTACTTTGAGCTACGACTTATTTGCATACGTATTCCATATCGTTTTATCGTTTCAAATGGGGCCAAATGTAGCCTTTTACAATGAAAATAAAAAGTTTTTTTTCCAATTTTAATATTTTACTACAGTCCTCTTTAGGGTTAAGAATTGAGATATGTTTTTTATGATTTCACTGTAATAAATATATTTAAAAAATAAAACACGCTTTTGTGATTGAACTTATGATAGTAAGTACGACTGAATTCACTGCATTTTAGATAAGTGAAGACATTTTCTTTTTTAATTTTATATCATGGTTTTATTTCGTAATATATTTGGCTAAGCAGTATACCGCAATAGATCAGAAAAAACTGTTTTTAATGATACGCTTATTTACAGATTCCGAAAATAGTAAAATTTCAATACATTTGAAAAATCTAGGCTTGCTACGTATACCAGTTAAGTCGTAGACAACGTCGATAAGTAATGGATACATTTTAATAAATCGCAATTTTCGACACCTCTGTCTTAATAAAAAATAATAATATATTTAATGGAGAAATAAATGGTAATTTTTTACCACTTGTATTTTTGTATTTGAAAAAAAAAACTGTATAAAGTACTATAAACTAATAGTAATATAAACTACTAAAGTATAACTTAGTTGAAATTAAAAAAAAAAATATTAGTTGTAGTCGTTGGTATTTTCATGTCTAAACTAAACCTTCTACCACTAATAAAATATCAATTATCGTTCCCATCGCCGTAGGGCGGGATTCGTCTTTGGTTTTGGTTGCGTAGTTCACGGGCTTGAATACCGGTACGGACGGTTTCATAAAATGTTTTTTTCTATCGATTTAAGGATTCCTGTTCGAAGGCATGGGTGGATGTCTGTGATGTCTCGAATTCCCTCCAACCCATTCAATCATAAAAATCGAGTGTAGTGAGAGCGATTACCTAACCACCAGTCATGTCCTAGTCCTATCCTTATTCTCTTCTTAAAAGTGAGGTTGAGCAACAGAGTAACAAGCAGTGCTCGTAGAAACACTTATGTTGAGATAACCTCAATAGGCCTCCATATGCTCGACATTGGGAGCGGCATGGTTTAAAAAAAATGCCAAAATTTTACTTTTTCAAGCTCTATAAAAGAACACAGATTCTTATAAGAATATGAAACCCTAGTAAAAATATCTATTAAAAAATAATGATGCGTGAAAAAGAATATATTTTATGTGAATAATTGTCCCTTTTATCTGGAATTATATAACTGGATTGACTAGGTTCATATGCAAAAAACGTATATGAAATAGCAATACTAACATAATACTAACACATTAATTAGTGTGATATTTGTTGTTGCATGTTTGAAATAATTTTATGGAATTTCGGCTCTAATGACCTTCTGTTGCCGACCGCTTTGCTAAACTATACAAATATAATTATTTCACCGACCATTTCGTCTTATGGAATTCGCTGTGTTAGTAAATTTGATATTATCCAGCAGCGATGTTAGCTACTGGCAGGGCGAGGTTCACTCAAAGCATTCCCCGTTGGTCCTGTTCTAACCATTTCGTTCTGCAAATAAGTCAACTGAATGAGCCAAATATGCAAAGGGGCAGTTAGAAACTTGCTGTTACGAATTTTCAGGTCGGTTTTATTCTTCGACTGTTTAGCCGAGCAAAGTCAGCACAAGAGGGTTCAAAAGGTAAGCGAAGTTTAAAATGAAAATTAAAGAATTTTAATCAAAAGTTCTTAACCACAAAAAAACGTACAATTCGTCTTAATGCTGACTAATCACAACTGTCGGCGTCCGTGGCGCAGTTGGTAGCGTCGCTGGCTACGGTTACGGATGTCTCGGGTTCAATTCCCGGTGCGGACGGATTTCATAGATTGTTTTTTCAATCGATTTATGGATTTCTGTTCGTAGTCTGAGTCCTCCTGAGGACTCTTTTCGGAAAAAAGAGAGGTTGAGCAACTGAGTAACAAGCAGCTCTCGTAGAAAAATTCTGTTAAGATACCTCCATTAAGAGACCATATGCTCTACATTGGGAGCGGACATAAAAAAAAACCACAGCTGATAAATCTAAATGCTAATCTATAATTTAAGACATCGACTGAGGGTGCTTGATGGAATCTCAATATCTCAATAATCCAAATTTAAATTAAATGCTAATCGTTGAATATTATTAATAAACATATTTTTCCATCATTCAAAGATATGTGTCTGAGGAAATTGTTTGACTATTTATTATAGTAATTCTAAATGAAAATATCGTTGTTATTTGAATAAAGTTATGACTGCTTTCATAAAATTGTATTTGTTTTTATAAAATAAATCACTATTCACGACGAGCGACACTGACCCTGATTATATTATACGATTGTAAGTTTTTTTTTTTTTTTAATGCCCTAGGGTACTCAACGTTGTACCCACCACCACCCACTACGGCTTCACACTCTTACAGAGTGTATTCCGCAGCGTAACAACGTTATGCGTGTTTCAAATGTTTGCCAGGAATGTCCGAGGAGAAATTCCTCAAGACTTGGTTGCATGCACTCTAGTGTGCAGTAGGTTATGTTTAAAATAAGTGTTAAAAAAAGATTGTAAGGTTATACGAATTTAATATTTTTCCATCGAGAATTGATCGTTAACACCAGGAGTGACGAACCTTCTACCTTAACCCGCTGGCTGCTAACGCCTCAACTGTTGAGACGGTAGATTTCAATGTGTTGATAGCCGATACTCATAAATATAAGAGTGTTAAAAGTGTTAAAGCTTTTGTGTACAAGCTAATTATTTTATTAAAATATAGCCAGAGTTTTCCTAATAATCTTCACAGGTTTGGTTAACACCAACAATACTGAATTAATTTTTTGAATATTTGGTATTGGAATATCATTTAAACGGCTCAGCAGGAAATGGTATAAGGTCTTATAGGGTCTCAAGTGCGGCCTTTTTCATGAGATTAACAAATAACTAAATTTCGTAGTTTTCCTTCATTTACAAAATAAAGAACATACAATTTAATGTATGTTTCTTGAATGCGGCCTTATTTGATTTTAAGGTAAATAAATGTAGCCTTCCGACAGAAAAAGATTCGTCCCCCCTGGCTAACATCATACATTGTCTTTAGTTGGCTTCTTATCAAAATAGCTAGGAACTTCAATACGGTGCTTACCGATTTATAGGTTTTTTTAATTATGCCGATTTAATCGGTAACTTAAAACTGCATTCATATAATATATTTTAATAGTCATTGATTGGTGACTTTCATAAACTGATTAACAAATTACAAAATAAAGAACATACATTTTCATGTATGTTTCTTGAATGCGACCTTATTTGATTTTAAGGTAAATAAATGTTGCCTTCGGACAGAAAAAGATTCGTCCCCCTGGCTAACATCATACATTGTCTTTAGTTGGATTCTTATCAAAATAGCTAGGTACTTCAATATGGTGCTTATCGATTTATAGGTTTTTTTAATTATGCCGATTTAATCGGTAACTTAAAACTGCATTCATATAATATATTTTAACAGTCATATTGATTGATGACTTTCATAAACTGATTGCAATTTCGGCCCGAAGTACGAATTAATTAATATAAAAATGCAACGTGTTGATAAATCTTTTGAACATCGTCATAAGGGTTATACTTGGCTTGATTCGCTATGTGTTTGGCACTATATTATGAAACAAAGACATTCTGCTGGACAAGTTCACTTATACGCTGGAAAGTTAGTACGTAAAACGACCACTGCAAATACTTTGATACCTCTAGAGATATGATTAAAATAAAGTTGCACAGGAAAATGGTTTTCATTAAACGTGAAAGAGTGTTAGAGACATCGTCATAAAATGGCAAAGAATTTGTAGAAAGTAGACTGAAGATCAAAACAGCTACGATGTCCTACAAAAGTGATCCTAGAATCGTTTAGTCTATAAGTAACACTTTGATTAGTGTTAATTCACCAAATTGCGTTCCTGCCGTCTGGGAAGTGTTAAACTTTATAATTGCATCACTGTTGGATCTGATTGTGCACCACCGAACTATGTTAATTCCACGAAGATAATTAAATTTACATAAAAGTAGGTATGCAAACTTTTCCGGTTAAGATTGTTTCATTCTCACAATCATATGCTCTATCAATGTTTGAACAAGGATAGTTACAATATACACGCTTTGTAACACATTATCTCATTTTTAATTTACAAAAACCGCAAGCTGTTTCGCCTAGCAAGTAAACTATGCCGATTGTTAGGAACAAATTGAACACATGAATCATTTCTAAATTGGTATTTTCAAAACCGATTACATATTTTCAATCGCTGTCTGTCTATGTCTTTTAAAAGACTCGTCTCATATGCCACTATTTTTTTATAAGTTAATCTAACGCGATTTAAGTTTATATTGAAACCGCTAGTTTTTTTGAGAGTTAAATTAATTCATGAAAAATGCTTAGATACAATTCCAAATATAAAACCATAAAAGAAATAGTCGGACATGTATTATCGCCTCGTAACAATTTTAACGATCGAATAAAAATGCTGATGTTTGTTTTTAGTCTGTGCGCATTGGTATACTATATTACTTTGACCCACAACAATTTCAATAGAAAATATGAATACTTTAAAGTATTCTGCAATGAAATATTATGAACGTGTTATTTATAGAGGAACCCTTCACGTATTCTGTTAATAAGTGGACAAATTAAACGAACTGTGTATTTCTAAATGTACTGTATGATCATTAATTAAGCCGAGATTAAGCGTTCATTGGTGGAAATGCTGTGGTAGTAAGAATCGTAAAAGTCTGTACCGAAGATGTTTGAAAGAAGTTGGCAAAGTCTTTATGTAGCTGTGTATCGACAGCGCAAACGATATCATAAATTTTAGTTCATACTATACTAACACAAATTTAATTAATAAATTACGAAATGTCTTGTGAATTTAAGCTCCATGCTATGTTTGTGGTTTATGAGACAAAAAGGCTTTGTTTATTGGGGTAGAAATAGAGGTCTTGTAGTTAGTTTGAGAAGCGAATTTAACATTGTTAATTACCAGTGCTGGCTATCACGTTTACATTCTTCTCGAATCGAATAGCTCTAATGTCTTAAGCAGATCGACTGTAAGTTTATGTTCGTTTTTGCAGGAAGTGAAATTCTATATGGTGATCTGTTATTTAGCTCGTTCCATTTATATTTACAAAGTGAAAATAACCTTTCTTTAATTAACTGAAAGAAAGAAAAATGTACTTTTAAATAACACACTACAGATAAACATATTTATGCCGTTTATTTATTTTTATTTATGTAATATTATTAAAAATAAATGTAAAACGAAATCTGTTTTCTGAAATAATATTAAAATAATGCAGTTGTTCTTTAATATTATGAAAACTTTTAACTTGATTTGTATAAAGGATATAAATTGAATAAAATAACTTCATTAATTTATAAACAACCTTGAAATCACAACATTATGCCCTTGTCAGCTTATCTCAAATCGCCTTTTCTGTCTCTACTTAATCTTCTGAATGACATATATTTTTTATTAAAAATGTAAAAAAAAAGTTAAAATTATTTGTTTTCTCATCTTATATAGATAGGGGTTGTAATATGTCGGTACTGCAAAAATTGATACCGGTATAACAAAAACAAATATTAATTACTGCCAATACAGATCAGAATACTTGACGAATACATCAAAGCCGTTATTTCGATATTTCAAATCAAAAATCGGTATTAAAAAAATCAGTAAAAGTTAATTTTGATAAAAACCTTTGTATTTATTGTCTCTTTGACTTAAATATGGAAATATTAAAAATATTACATTAAAATGTTGGTTCATCAATGCAAATAATGTAGAAAAAGTCCTTTGAGGTTCAACGTGTGTTGGACGAAGAGTCATTAAATAATTAAAGCTTAAAGATTTAAGCTTAAAGCTTAATTAAATTAATAAAATTAACAATCAAAGCTTAAAGTTGATAATGCTCGTGGTGAGCGAAACCGGTCCTGATCATTATACGGTGTTTTATTTTTTAAAATATAATGTCTTTCCACCATGAATTGACAGTTAACACCTTAAAAGTAATTAAAGCTATAATTTTGTAATGATTTCGGATACCGTTATTGCAATCTCGAATCTACATAATATGCAAAACTATTTATATATAATATGGATGTAGTACCGCGTGTCGCTACCATAGTATTTACGCAAGAAAGAAGTTTACGAGTGCCAAACAAATTCGTCCAATCTTTTCGTTGTCGAATATTGGATCTGAACAACCGCATACAACAGTAACTAACAATTGATTTTGATGGCGAACCGTAAATCCGATGGATTTATCCTACAGTGAGACTCGAAAGTGACCCTTATAAATCGGAAGCAGTGTAAGGATAAATCCTTACTTCTATACAAATTGGGGACAATTTTTTTTTAAAAGGAAATACAAATTTCAGAAGGTGGCAACGGTAGTTTTTTTGTGTCTATAATTCTTATCGGCCTAGTCGATTTACTTCATTCATAAAAATTTCAATCATAAATTGTATTTAATGTTGTGTCTTCTACCATCGACCACAACTTTTGAAACTACCTAACTTGGGACATAATATATTCGTTTTTTGGTTACAAAAATTATCATGCGTGATTTATTATTATATACATAAAATATGAGTACATGCAATTTAATTTGTTAATAAAAATTAAACTGACGCCTCGTTGAGCTTTTCGTCTTTATTTTTTCACTCATATACTCAATCTATCATTTAGCAAAGGTGTTTTTTTAGAGGTATAGAACATTAAAATGGTATAAAACATTTAATAATCGTGGTTATGGTCATTATATTGAATTTATTTAAAAGTTTATTAAATGCCATTAGCTTTGAAAAATGATTTCCGGCATGTGAGCTGGCTCGAAGAAAGCGAAATCTCGAAGTCCAATTTTCAAGAACTTTCTGCAGAAGCAGCTGCGGCCGTATATCGGCGATAACGCGGCGAGTGTTGGCTTCAAGGTCATTAATCAGCTGTCAGCTGTCAAATTGGTGGTCACTGAAAAAAGTGCTGCCAGTTTAAAAAACAAACCTCTAAAAAAAGCACCCTGTAGTTCTTCTCGGTCGTTGTTCATCTTTGGACATTCATAAAGAATGTGTTGAGAATCTTGAAATTGACTAACATATTTATACGACAAACAAAAAAACGACAATGTCTATCTGTTCTAGTCCGACATCTATCTTGCCCGCCACAGGATTTCCAGTTATATTTCTATCACCAGGTCTATCAGGATTGTAACGAGGCAGAGGAAATAATCTTTTAATAACAGCGTTGTGCCAGCGGATTTGTTCTTAAATGTCAAGTAGGAACATGCCAGTCAGGATATTAAGGTTGCTATTAACGTTGCTCTATAGACCTATGTGAGGACAAATAATCATATTATCACCATTTTGATGAAACCGCTTACATCGCTTGTTTCTCACACTGGCAGCATATCCAAGGAAACTTCTATTTAATCCATCAATATAAATATAACAAATTGACATAATACATTTGTTTATTACCTACGAAATTTTCTATTCATTTTCAAAAATGCTGCCTCCAAGAGTATATTTTGTCAATGAGTAAAGTAAACATTCATTCACTGAATTTTTACTGTTCTGTTACGATATGAAGTTTTATTTATTTGAAGATATGGCATGAAATTTTTTTTTAATTAAAAAATCTTGGCGCCTCCCTTGGCGATAGTCCACGCCTCCCCGGATGGAAAACACTGGCTTAAATCGAATCCTATTTATATCTATGCAATTTTAAATGATAATATAGAATATTTGTATGCCATATCGATTATATCGAGTTCACCGTGGTTAAGACTTTTGTTAAAATAGTATCGACTAGTTGTAGTTGATAGCTATTTCGGCATCACATCTTGTAGAAGTAAATACTTTTGTGCTATTTCTACTTTATTATAATGTAGTCTTCCAATTAAATAAACATTTAATTATAAGTATAAAATTCTTGCTCGCTGAACGGCATTTGGTCCCAATCTTTAGAAATAATCAAATATTTTTTCTTATTCTATTATAAAATGTGTAAATTTAGCATTTTAGAGTATATTTTAAGTGTGGTTGCTTAAAATATAATATTTCTATAATAAGGGATTCACGAGTATTAAAAGACGACATCGTAAAAAATTGGAAGTCACCCTGGGGATATTATATTACTTGCTTCGTGTGTTAATTAAAAACGGTCACATGAGTGTTGTCGTCACTAGAGATAGTCAGCCTAAACTAATAGCATTACCTCTGAATATTTATTATACGTAGTGAATTTACTCGATAATCCTATAAAGAAAGGCTGGAGAATTTCCGATGGATTTATTTTTAAGATTAGGCGCCTGTTAAAACCTTTACCACTCGAGCCTTTTTTCGTATGAGCCTAGCGACTACTTGAGACGTTTTTCGATGAAAAGCATATTTTTAATACAAAGCATCAATTGGTGAAGAACATGTTTGAAATTGTTTTGTTATTATTTCCGTAAAATAGATTTATAAGGAAAATTCTGCACTTATTTTAATATTATTTGTAATTCTTCATTGTGTGATATTTCACATAGCAATCTCCTATATGTAATCCTGGCTTATTGATATAGGACTCGCAAAATAATCGTGTTTCTGATCTACCACCTGGGATTTTTCTATTTGAACTTACTGCACAGTCTTTCTTAGTCCCGGAACGGATTTATAACTATACGATGATTAAAAAGTCATTTTTTGATATGCACACTATAGAAAGATTTAAGACAATGCACAAAAACTGTTTACGTCATTGATATTTAATTTTTTGTACAAACGAATGAAAATTAGCTGCAATATAATGTGTAGGACATATATGTCGCTACCTCAAAGCAACAATGAGATAAATCAAAAATACTGTTTTCTAGATAATTGAACATTAAGCTTTGCTTCAATACTTTTAGTACAGTTAATTAAAGTTTTATTTAGTTCCTTTTAAAGCTTATGATAAAGGATAATATTAAGAGTTTACGTATGTTATTATTTGTGTCTAGTTATACCACATATACCAGTGATGCTTGAAAGTTACAGGGGAACATCAATAAATGTGAAATTGAGATTTTACTTTTTAATGGGGGCATTAAATATATTTTTTTAAATATCTCTGTTTTATTATGTATTTTAGTTTTTAGCAATCGATTGGCATACTTATATCAAAATCGACTTTTTTCATTTTATCTCACTGTTGTTTTTAAGTAGCGATGTTATGATACTAATTCCCGAATCAATGAATGCAAATCTGCCAAGCAGTCAAAAATTATGATGGAAAATAAATGACGAGGGATTAGATTTTATATGGATGTTAATGCTAATGACTAATGAGTGAATAACACCCGGGTTTTTTGAAATGGTATGTGCTCTATATCGGGAGCGCAAACGGTTAAAACATAATAATAGCAGCTATGGATTTTGCTACATCAAAACATCTCGTCTCGACTAAAAACAAAAACGACACTAATACTATAGTGACGATTTGTTTAAATTTTTTTGGGATAAGCATTTAAAAATGGACGACCACTATTTGCCGACCGGTGTAAAATTTTGGTGGACCGGCACCAGTCCGCAGATCATCGGTTGGGAAACATTGTATTAGAGCAGGGGGGGCAAACTTTACGGATGAAGGGTCAAATTCAAGAATTCAAATTAAGCGGCGGGCTGCAAGTAAAGTACCATGTACTATTTATTATGAAAAAAAAAATATTACGAAAAAAACAATCTAATGAACGGAATGGAACTGTTTTTAAGTCTTTTAACATTTTTTAAAATTCACGTGTTAATTTTGTATTTGAAATTCTTACAACTGCTTTTTCATCGGTGATATTTGATCGTAAAGAGATTTTATTGAGGCTCATGAGTGAAAATGTTTGTTCACATAATGTATAGGTTGATGCAGAAATAACGAACAATTTTCGAGCAACATTTTTAAACTGGTTGAATTTGTCCGAATTAATTACATTATAAAATTTACAGATTTCCAATTCCTTTAAATCAGGGTCACACTGCAGATCAATAATATCAAGTTGTAGCTTTATCGGTACACTATCAAAATCTATTGAAAATGGATCGTGTACTATAGCTAAACTTGTCTCAATTTTTCGGAAATCTCCAAATCTTCGTAAAAAATCGTCAGTATGTTTTATAAGCTGGCGATCAAAGTCTGGACTAGGTAATCAAAATACAATGGCGCACTGTGAATTACATTTTTTGTATTGTTCCCCAATATCACTGCTTTCAGTAGATACGCATCGAGTCCTGTCTCCCTCTTTCTTTCAGCCGACTCAGTCATCTTCAATAGTTTATAATAAAAATATCGCAGGCATTCTTTGCCATTTGGTTTGTTGAAGTACTTCGTGTTTGTGACAGCTGCGTAACTGTGCGTGTATGACACTTATATAGCCAACTATTCGTTCTTTCGTTCATTTTTTGACTACAATTTACCAACTAATTGCTAAACAAACTCTGCAAAATTCACATTTTGATCGTGCAACAATAAAACTATATACAGGCACGGTCATTGCATAATTCAATTAATGGTCAGTAACTATTCAATTTATTAAAGGTTTTGGTAAGAAACAATGTCAGTAGAACAATAGAATTAGATAATGACCAAAAAATACAGACAAAGAAAAGAATTAAAAAATATTTAAAACAAAAACAGTAAATGTAAAAATTAAGTAACTTTGCGGTAGAGTAATTTTGTAAAAATCGTGTTACATTATTTCGAAATAATCTCACGGTTTCCGTTACGCGGGTTACGCCCTTCCTTTTGTGAATAGAATAGAGATATAAATGCGATCCTTTCGACGAATATTTTTTGATTTAGATTTTGTCTCGATTACACGTTCCCGGTATTTCTGATGTCACCTAACTGGGTATATATTTTGCTTGGGGAATAACATCTATTTTATTTATGGCTCAGTAGAGGACCATAGCTACGCAGGAACCATTTTGAAAATGAGATCTACCCTTATTTATTCAGTTTTCCTTGAGTTTAAATTCTAAGGAGAGTCAGAAAATTAGTATTTTAAACACGGCTACTGGCTTGACATAAACATTGCTTTCGTTATTGGACAAAAATAATCGTAGCTTGATGATATTCAATTGAAAAATGTAGTAATAAACGCCGCTACATATTTAATGAATTTATTAGTAATTTAAAAGTGTATTTAATTATTTGTACAATCTAATATTTGTTTCGGCAATTCTCTTCCAGGATGACTATCAATTTGAATTCCAGGGCTAATTTTCTATCCATAATTTACATGTTAATTATGTTCTTGCCTTTCTTTATCAATAACAAGAAAAAATATTCGATTTTATTATTAAAATACCCTTTACGTGTCAGATAACCTTTTTGTAGCCGAGTACATTCATGCTTTGATTTTTCAAACGATTTATGGATTTGTGTTCAAATGCATGGTTGCCTATGATATTTTAATTTCCTCACAGCCATTAGCTTACTTCTAGATCTTCCCTAGTCCAATCATTCAACCCATACTCTCCCCAAAAAGAGAGCTTGAGCGACTGAATAACATGACGTTTCTTATAAAACAACTTCACGCAAACCATACATTTTTATATTTGTACTTGACGCAATTTGCAAGGTATTTCTTAAAAACAGTGGAGCATCTCTTTTTTCGAAGAGATTTAATATTTTGACATTTTTTGAATTTTATTTTTACATATTGTTAAGGCCGTTACCTGTTTAGTTTGTTGGCATATCTCTCTGAGAGGATCTCCGTAGGTTATTCGGTCCGAAAGGAGAATGTATGTTTCTGTTCGACATCACCACCACCCAATCGATTACGTGACGGATATATTCTGATGTTATCTGTTTAAATAGGAGCTGGTTAAGAAAAAACCCCTACCTGAAAATTCCAGCCGATGTTGGATTCCTTAAACTGTAATTTACGAATTATATTAATAACGATTTGAAGATATAATAAGAGTATATTAATTTCGAATTAAACTTACTACGGGTTAGCGTGACAGATTTCATTTTATATTAGTGTTGTTTTTAGGAATACCAATAATCTAAAAAATATGTGTATCTTATCCGACAAAATATTGAGTGTTGAGAGAGAATAGCAAGTCCGGTCCGTGCCTTATTCTTTTGATTTGAGTTCCATGCACTTAATTTCGGTAGCAGACAAAATAAATAGCAAAATGTATAATTTTGGATTTATTAACCTTCAAAATGCTATGCTGTCCTCTTAAGCACAAACAATCTAAAAAAACAATTTTTCTAATACTATAATTAAAGGAAGTGAATAGAAATGAAAGCATTCGAGATATTATAATACCATGATCATTATTATATTCTAAATATTCAAGTAATACAGTAATACATGATTTTTCAAAACCATATCCGCTCCGAATATGAAGATATGGACTCCTAATGGAGGTATCTTGACAGAAGTGTTTCTACGAGAACTTCTTGTTACTCAGTTGCTCAACCTCTCTTATTCGAAGGGAATCGGGATTCAAGGACAAGGCTAGGACGGAACTATTGGTTAGCTAATCGCTCTTGCTACGCCCCGTTTTTAGGATCGGACGGGTGGAACGGAACTCGAAGTATACTGGTTACTATCGTGTAACGTGTAGCGATAAGCTAAACGCGGGAAAAAATATTAGTACACTTGCTATTGCCTTTAGCTGGCGTTATTTTCGTAAAAAAATCCGCTTGCACTGTGAACATGTATAAATAAACTTATTTACTTGCTTTCAACAGTCGAGGAATATTCTTTCCATATTCTAGGTGTTCAGAATCTCTTTCGAGAAGTCTCAGTGGGCCGTGTGTTTGACTTTTTTGCTATAATTTTTCAAATGAGTCCAAATACTCTACTTCAATATTACTTACGTAATTCATTTTTTATTTTCTATTTGACTTGCATGAACGCCAACTGTGATACATAACCGTTTATCAGAATTATCGCCTGTTAATAATTCTAATGCTGCATAATTAATATATTTAATAATTACAGTAGTAGCATTGACATGACAAATTAATAATTCCTCCAGAAATTAATGTTAATCTATTATTTACTACATTTATACCAAGGTAGAGTGATATTTATTTTATTTGAAGTATTATGTGTATTTCAAATAGAAACTATTATTTTCAATATCTAAATCCATAGTTGCTTTGGGTAAATCAACTGAGATTTTATAATTTTAGTTAGATAAATTTAACGAGTAACATGAATGTTTGCAAAAATGTTATTTAATATTTTTTCTATAAACCTTTTTTGATTTTCTTAATATATATCTGTTGAAATTACTTACCAGTAGAGTTTGCTCGTTTATTTTTTTCGGATTTCATGTTAAATATGCTGTTTTAACTACTTTCTTTGGATTTATAAGAGTATATTTAATTTTTTTCTATTCTCGCCGTTTGAATAGTATGGTTAAGATGTTGAGAGAGGCAGATATTTTACTTGCGGAATGTGTTGACATCGCAAAACGATTTTCCTGGTACGATTTACAGTGCATGCTACTTACATTTGACAGTTTTCCGTATCTTAAAAGCGATTAGTTTCAATGCCTAAGACGTACACTTCGTCACGCAAAACAAATGAAAAAGTGGAAAGCTTTTCGAAGTGCTACTTTTTATCCGGTGTTTTTGCAACCGTTTCTGTATATTCAATTCGTACGATTGTGGAGATATCCGTTATCAGAATATATGAATAGTAGTATAATCGAAAACAAGTTACTCTTTCATAATTGATGAGTGAATTTCCTTTATTTTTCTTCAAACATGTTTGCTTATAATCCGACCTGTCTCTTGTAGCCTTACAAAAAAACATTTACTTGCGGGGTTAAAAATACACCTATATATATTATATATATATATATTAGAGGTCTGCACGAGCCGAAATTTGATGAAATTACCCGGCCCGAGCCCACTCACCTCAAGCTCGACCCGGCCCGAGCCCGAGTCTTAATACCACTTGTTACCCGAGCCCGACCCGAAGGCTAAATTTATATATCTCGGCCCGAAAAAACCCCGATTTAAAAAAAATACACTAGCATTTGACACACCCTGGTTTTTGTTGAGTATAAGTGTCATTAATTTCCAGAACTGAAATCAGTCAGCGATAACGGCAATATTTCGCAGGACGGGTTTTTGTTGCCAGGCGTTTAACTGCCGCTCCGTCCGCGGTGCGTCCGCTGGACGAGTCCATTTTTACGGAAAAAAAAGGTAGCTCCGAAGGTGCCGGGAGCTTTTATTTTAAGTATTTGAAAAACAGTCGATTACGAGCTGCCGCGTCGGACGAGCGAGGTCTCGTCGCGACGAAGGTGACGTGACGATGTGAACTGTTTGTTGTTTTTTTTTTTTTGATTTGCATTGGACTTTATTTAAATTCGTTGTGTCATTTATATTATAACTTAAAGTAAATTCAGTTGCTAAGTAAATGTAAATGTAGAATCAATTTTATGTGTTAAGATTTAAACATTTGTGTAATGTTAAACCACTGCATCTTGAATGGAAAATAAATAAGTTTTGAACCGGATCTGAAATGGTGTTTGTCTGAGATCAGCCCTTCCAGGACTCGCCGTTCGCCTCTCTTCGATCCGAGGTCTTCTCACATTAAATTGATTAACGTACCCTACTCAACTTTTTCACATGTAGAAAAATCTATTATTTCACGGAATGATTTCCACACATCATCAACATTTTCTTTATATCGTTGTAACTCATTTTTAACGTCGACTATCTAAAACGAATAGAAAGCAGATACTGAATAATATCACACGTATTCATCTACGAACTATTTAAACTTATTATCGGTGATGATTAAACGCAATTTTTGCGCAAAGCATTGTTTCACCGATCAATAACAATTTTATGAGCTCGGTTTCAGGTTACCAAAATATAATGATTTCTCCATACTTATCAAATAAAAGACCCTTTTGTGTCCAATGCTATTCGAAACGTAATAAATTATTTTAGTCATTGCCTGTTTGTTATCAACAGTATTTAGTTATCAATGATCCGAATATAGTCTGAAATATTTTTCTGAAGAACAAATCCCTTACCCGGGCCCGGTCCGAGCCCGAATATCAATTGTCTCTACCCGCCCGAACGCGGCCCACGGGCCGGGCCGAGCCCGGGCCCGTGCAGTCCTCTAATATATATAAAGATAAGCTATAGGCTTTTATCAAAACTTTAGTTAATGTATTCAGCTTTACTTACTGTATTTATACACTAAATTTAAGAAAAAAATAACGAATATTTAAAGTGTATATTTATACGAATATTATACCAATATGAATGCAACATATTTTAAAAATCTTTCCTAAATTGATATTTAGAAGTCGATCGATCGAGCAAAGTAAAAAATAGCGTTCATAGTGGGATAAGATTTAAAGCATTATGTTATCAATTATTTCGTTTAGTTTGCTATAAAAGTATTAAAATCACGATATAATAGAACGCTTTCTTTGAATACTGCTAAAATTGAGAATAAAAGAATTGAATTCTAATTCGATGATTGCTACAGATTATAAAAGATTTATGTTACTTTTTTATTATGTGAATTATTGTATAGAGAGAATAATTTAACGGCAATGTTTTTAATTTGTATTATGTAATATCTAGGCAGAGCGTTCTTAAATAATAATGAATTTTAGGACGGTGGATTACATAAAAATGCTTCGGATAGCCATTGAACGTTTATAAAATGTTTTTCAATCATTTTAACACATACATATGTTTAGTCTGAAACCGTGGAATATGAAAATTCTTATTGAAATATTGTAATATTTTTAGTATTCTCTTCGCATAAAATTGAATGTCAATGAAATTACGTAGGCAAGACGGCAGTACCTGAGATAATAAAGATATTTAACTTCATAGTGTATAATCGATTGTTAAATCAAATTCAAATATATTATTGAATCTTAATGTGATTTCAATTCAAATAAGTTGTGCTGCAGAAATAATATTTATCCATGAATTTTGACAGGCAGCCCTGCCGCCTATTAATTTCTATAATTGTTATCTATAAAATGAATCCCTGTATTGTATCTTGGAAAGTTATGCTATTTCCCACTTTGTTAACCGACTACTTTACCAACTATATATACGACCCACAAGAGCCAAATAATTCGAGCATGACAATGCTGGATTCTTTGTAAACGCCTTATGGGCAAAATATTTATACGCAAACCGAAACCTTATTACGTTACTAATGTCAGAATTTATTTTATTTTCAGCGTACGTGAACCGACGTTTTCCGCTCGTTGAAGTAAGCAGAATCAAGCAGGTGCTTGCCTACAAGTGCAAAGAAAATTGCACGGCACTCAGAATGAAAAATGTTTCGTAAGTATAGAATTATAATATTCAGACAATACATCATCGGAATCTGATGAAGGTTCATATAAAATTTCTGTTGACAAATGCATTATATATTATAATAGTAAAAAAGGGATAGAATCGTCATTATAAATCGATAACTCGGCGTACTGAAAATCCGAAAACTGGCTAGGTAGTCGTCGTTTGTGTAGTTAGCGAGTTGTCTTACGATATAATACGTATTGTCCAACCACTCTATCTAGACTCACGTCACAGCGCTGCGAACGCCGAGATTATTACGTCAAATGCTTTTTTCGCTCCGCCTGTGTTGCCAGCGTTCTATCCCAAAAATATATTTTAAATAATACTTTAAAATAATTATAGTAATTATAAAAAATGCTACAAAATAATTATAGTAATACATTATAAATAATACTTTTAAATAAAATATTCCTAAACAATAGTATTTAAAAAATATATTTAAAAAAAAATGATTCTTTTTCTTAACCATATTCGCTCACTATGTGAAGTATATGGCCACCATTTATTTATTTGCTTGTTGTGGTATGGTGCATTGTCCATAACAACTAAGGAGTTCCTCGGTAAATTCGGTATCAGCTGCGTCTGCATACATTTCGTAAAATTAACCGCATTCATATCATCAAATCGAAAAGTAAATGATTTACTTTTCGATTTGAAAATTAGCAAGCCATTTTGAATGATCCCGCTTTCTCCGCCAGCATGAACAATAATACATCTTAGGCCTATGGAATCAGAAGTCATTACTCCTTTGACTTCTTTTCCGTCTTGCCAATATTTTTCCATAACATATGAAGGATGAATGAATGTTTCATCAAAATATATAACACGACGTTTTTCATTGTCTCTGTTATTTTTCATTAAGTTAAGGAATCTATTTCGCCATGCTATGATATATCTTTCCATTAAATAAGTCCTTTTTAAGCGTGATTTTTTAAACTTAAAGTATGTCAGACTTTTCTTAAATGCTCTCTCCCCTTGATAATCCATATCGTTTTTTAAGGTCAGTAAAGTAGTATTGAGTGTACCGGGATTTCTTTCTTCGTCTCGTAAAAAAACCCCAACTTTCTATCGTATGGCACACAGATCAAAAAAATTTAATATATTTTTTTTCGGCCTATTTTTTGTTTTCTTGGGCGAATGAACCTTCCCATCACCAGTATTTATTTCTACACAAATACGTTGAATGGTGCTTATTGATACATCTGTAACCAAAAATAAATAAAAACTAAGGACTAATAGAATGTTAAATATTGTTGATCCCCAAATAAGTTTTTTTTTTACCTCATTTTCTCTTATTTTTCATTGATAAACACTTTACAACCTTACTTTAAAATGTCGTAAGTACATATAGTAATAAGGTATTAACAAGAAAAAGGGCAAGATTCAAAAATTAGTAAAATTATTGGATATTAATAACATAATAAAGAATATGATTATGAAAATAATTTACCGAAGGTAATTAACTTAAGAACTACTGATTGAATACACTATTTTCCGTTAAATAGCATGCGATAATATTTCCCCTTAAACTGGGGAAATTTTTCAACTCTGGTCATACTGTTAAATTCCTTCGTTTCTTACTTGTCATAGCAATTATTTTATCTCTGTCACTATTGAGTGGAATTAAAAGCTTTCCTTTCTGTTCCTCAACTTCGCAATACTGCAATACATTAGAAATAATGCCCTTCGTCTGCTTCCGTAAAGGCATTTTAATGTAAAAGAAACCGCACCGATAATGAGCACGGAATGACTGACCAGGCGCGGGGAATGTAGTAGCGGGGCGAGTAGATGCGAGGGGTGGGCGTTACTTCCAGGAACGACCGTGATGACGTGATGTCTTCTTATGGTGGTTGCACTGTAACTGCGGTTTTTACGATTTTTCATTTGACTTGCCATTACAAATCAACGGTGAGTTTTTGTTTCATAAATAATCTTTTGTTTACTTAAAAAAATCTGTAACATTTTTTTGCAGATTGATAACCATTTCCCTAAGTTACTTCCTCATCTTTAATGTTTTTCTTATGTAGAATTATCTTTATTCTGTTATTATTTGAATCCCAATAATTTTAAAGAATTCAAGTATAACTTTGCAAAATGCTAGAAGCTTTCACGATATTTTCAATTTTAGAAAAAAATATAGTTGCTTTTATATATTGTGTAATCAGTGAAATGCTATTATTAGTATATATGGATCTATTCACATAGAAATCTTGAGTAGGTTCCTATAAATTGTGCGGTTGATTGACGCAGTGTATGTCAAAGGAGTTTGTTTGAGCCAATTTACGAGTTCGTGTAATGGACCCTACCGTTTCCGGTATCGTGTTCAATTTGAATCTCTCTGTCTATCTCATGAGAGGGCAGTTAGGGTCTTTGCCATTTTATTTTATTTGTGAACTTCTCTGTCAAAATAATATGAATACGTACTAAGGCATAATCAATGAAATAGTTATCCCACGATGGTGGGGTTTTATGAATTTATGTTGACTATCAGATAGTCATATTTGTGAAACACATAAACAAAGAATACAAAATGACAAAGTTTGTCTCTGGAGTGCTATTTAAGTTCTTAATATCGAAGTATGAAACAAGTAAAATGATGTATTGAAAAAAGGTTTTAATTTACTACTTAATATTTATTCAAAAAAGTGGTTCTTAAATATTACCTAAAATTGTTTCAATCTTTATTGATATATAAATAAAACGTATTTTATTTATTATAAATATGTCTTTTCAACAAGAATTTACAGTTAACATAAAAAAAGTGATTAATGAAGCCAGTACGGCAAAGCTTACCTTGTTTTTAATGGAAAGATGTAGATATTATTCGTGTTTTTTCATTTTCACGCAACACAATAACAAAGTATTGGTTGAATTAACATTGACATTTATGATGGTAACTTTGACTTACTTATTGTAATATGTTATCTTAAAGTATGGCGATATCAAAATTGAACGATATGCAAATATGACCATGTAATACCTACCTAAAACACAGTCACAGGTCACAGTCAAATAAAAAATATTACTGAAAAACCGGGCTTTTGTTATTATTAGGGACAAAACACAACGCCGAATGGCATGAACACCGTTGTTGTTGTATAAAACGAACAGCGTAAGAAGTTATGTCTCATAATCCATTGCGTCTATTCGGCGTTGTGTGTAGTGTGTAAGATTGCATGTGCTCTTCTTCTTCCGCAATAACATTAATTTGACAGTTACATTTAACAATTTTTTTACTGTCAAGCAAACAAGACATTTTGTAAGGAATTATCTGCCTACCTTTGTGCTGAAAAATCGATGATCAAGGCAACATAAATCTTCGAGCGAAATTTTATACCCATTGATAATGTTGCGTAGTATTAAATTCTTTACTACTTTATATGTTTATGTGTTTATAACAAAATGATTAGAAAATTTGAAATATCTGTGTTTTTAAGAAGACTCCAGCCCAGATTATCCGCCAAGATCAGAATTGAGATGGCTAGTAGTATTTTTGAATATTTTTTTTTCTGCAATCTAAATATGATTCTGGACTCTCAATGGATCTGACTTGACATCGCATCCATATGGCTGTGCTAGGCAACCATTTTGAACTTCCTGATAAAATAAATTTACTCACCAAACGGTTTTACCATACACGATAATACTATAATGATGTTATTTTGTTTTTTTAATTCCATATTTGTATTTTATTTAAATGAACAGATTTGGATATAAAATAAACTTGCTACATTTGATACCCATTCTCAATATATTGAGGAAATCTACACTATTGGTATATCCAGCGGGTCTTGGGATACATTATATTTTATCTGAGATTATTGTTTTATGGATAGGCATTATTTTTCTTTCCTGCTGTCCAATATTCTCGTTGGAAACAGAAGTGAGGTTTTCTTTCATTTGCCGTGGCATATTTCGTATATATAGAATAAGCTTCGTCGTTGTTTTTATCGATTCGTTATTATTGTTTTGAAAACAAGACTTGATATGCTTCATAAAATAGCATTCGCATTAATTTTATTTGTAGAAAACTTTTCCATTTCTTATGATTATAAGCCACATCATTGGATTAATGTCTATAATATACTACTATTATAATGCCGTCCCTGAAGCAAAGTGGTCAACGTCGTTGGCTTTGGTTGCGGTGTTCATGTTCGAATTTCATTACCTGCAGTCTTATAAATTATTTTTCAATCTATTTATGGGTTTGTGTTCGAATTCTGTGATGTCAAAATTCAAACGCCCTTCCATCCACCAAATCCTAAAAACGGGGAGAACAGAGATTAGTTAACCACTGGTCCTGTTTTCGCTCTTTTCTTATATCTTTCTTACTCTCTGAAAAAGAGAGGTTGGGCGACTGAGTAACGTGTAGTTGTCGTAGAACCATTTCTGTTGAAATACACTCCGTTAAGAGTCCATGAGCGAACATGATGCAGCTTCATGTATCCTACAAATCTAAATTACCCGGCTTGGCTTGCCTGCGTTTATAGCTATATAACTAATATCTTCGATCATCAGTTGAACATCATTTTTGTAATTGATATGATCTTCAACAATTTCTCTGAACAACTTTTTCCAAACACCCTTTATACACGACTTGCTGACTTCATTCCATGCTTCGTTAATGTTTCAGATAGCTTTCGTAATATTAATATTTTTCCACCAATCTCGCATGACATGTTTATCTCCTCCATCATTTTCTCAAATGAGTTGGCGTATGGGTTTAAGTAAATAATAGGTCGTGAATGCTACTATTGCACCTTGATCCATAGGCTGTAAGACGGAAGTGGTATTCGGAGGTAAGAATACTAAAATAATATATAGAAAAATCGTACGCCAGTGCTTCCACTCATTATGACGATTTCTGACACATACTAGTGTCAAATCCAAGCAAATTCCGGAAAAAAAAAATTTAAAATCGGTCGCGCTATAACAAATCTGCACTCGCTGGGGTCGCGATTAACGAGGGTTAACTATATTATTATAGATAGATTCATGTCGAAAATTTTGCCAACTTATTATTTGGGTACTTGATTACGATTGCACAATGATCTCAGTAGTTATACCTATCCATGGTAAGGTTAGTTAGAAGAAATTAAACATGATTGATTGTTGTGATAGGCTAAGCGTTCGTTTCAAAATTTCGCTTAAATAACATCGAGCTTAGTCGGTGTGACATGACGTGATGACAGCTAGGTAGCACCTTGTATAGCGCGGCTTCGATTAGTCTGATGTGTATTTATTTTTAATTACGTTGTTATTGCAAAATAAGTTGATTGTGGTTCAATACGCTTCCATTGCAAGGCACAGCATTCGACACACCTAGTCTCAACTACGTCCGTTACGGAGAAGTTTTTCATTTTGTGCGTATTTACAACTATTGTTTTAACAAAGAAATGTAAATATTAACAGAATAAACCAAATAAAAAATGTGTACAGACATTTTTTATTATTATAATACTTAATTTTGTTTTGTTCAAAATATTATTTATATATCTACATACAATTTTCATATTAATAAAAAACATTTGCATTTGAGATCTGGCTTTATTATTAATTTTAAACCAGTCATAAATTGTATTGCAAAACAAATTTTGATATACTTTTTTAAAATTATAACCTTTACCATTTCATAATTACCTATAAAAACTTCTGATTGAACGAGTTTATCACGGTAGAAATTAATTTGATTTTGATTCTTGGCATATTTTTTTTAAGAAATAACTTACGAATGGTCCCGACAATATGAAACGGCTAAAACCTTTGAACTGTTTTAATTTTTCAATGACACTGAAAGCTTTTCTCGTCGAAACGCTTTGTTGAAACTCTTATAGGAATATTTCAATATTTGAAGCAATTAAACGAACTTAAATGAGTTCCTTTCAGTAAGTTTTGAGCGATTTAATTTTTCAATGTAGACGTCATGAGGTTTTTGATCAACTTCTTATTTTATATTTGACTAGTTAATTGCTCAAGAATATTTGTAATTCAAAATTCTACGTAAATGATTTGAATCTGTTAGAACTTGGATTGATTTTTTGAATAATAAATCTTACAATTACTAATCTCACGTCATGATTTGATGATTGACAAGGGCTTTTGTGTCCAACCAATCAAAACTTTTTATGTGTTTTATGTGTATATTTTGTTTATGAAAATCAATATATATAATATAATTATACTTGTCCTATTTCCAATATTTTTTTGTTATTATCCTTTTATAACATGCGCATTGAACATACTTGATATCACTTATTTCTTGATTTTTCAATTAATAATTTGACACCAGATTTTTGGATAAGCCAACGGGTATGAGTGTTTCACATCGCAGCGAATATTTGGCATAACAAAACGGCACTTGATCGCGTATAGAAATTGCATTAAAGACCGTAATATAAAATATTAAAAATATATTAAATTCATTTTTTAATTTTGCTCATCTGAAACGATTCATCTTCACACCCCCTCTATCCGTAATTTGCTATTTGTTCTACCAAGTTACATTAACTTCGGGATTATTAAGTTTTATAATAAAAATTCATTAACATACTATAAATCAACAAAAAATTCTTCCGAACGATGCGTTTTTAGTATTTACACTGTTACATTGTTACAGAACCTATAACAGATTACAAGTAGTTAGTTCACAACGTTATAATTGAAAGATCGAAAATGTAATGAATATATTTATTAACTTACCCCCAAAAGTTCTCACCTTGCATAAAGTAAAATAAAGATGTTTGCTTGTTGATAGTGGAAAGAAATACACTCAACTCTTTTTTTACACGGCGGTTATATTCCAACGAAAACCGTGTAAAAAAGACATACTATATAATATATGCAAATAAATATTGAAGATGTGTTTCCCAACTTTAAAACAAACACCGCGTAAGATGAAAAATAATTTAGGAAATCGTGCAAAACAGTAATAATGAAAACCCAGTGAACAAATTCTATAAAATTTATTGTTACATGCATATTTTAAATAAGAAAAAAAAAAAAAAACAGTTTATAACTATGGAAAATCACTATTCAAATAAAAATCAAAAGCTTATTCAATAAATATTCATCGCTACTTGATAATCGGCGCGCAGGCTTATGGCCGACTGGAAAAAAAATGTGTTAGAATCCAATGAGGGCGAATATTCAAAATATTTAAGTTTCTTGTTGTTTTATATTTATTAAAAAATGATTTTGGGAATCGTGAAAAAAATGTAGTATTCGGTCTTTTTTGTGGACCGTGCTATTTCAAAATCGCGTAAAAAGAGAGACTGATATTTTAATATTTGATATTATTTTCATTGTTTATCGAAATAGTCTGGATTATTTTATGTATCTTTTATGCACTGGCATAAATAACAGTTAGTAATTTGTGTCGGCCTGTAATATGAATACCTGGTCGGCTAGTAAATCATCATAATACATAAGAAACGTTATTTTTTTCTCTCGTTTTGTTTCCGTATTGTACAACGTATTTTGTGTGTGGAGTATTAATATCCCGGAAATGTTTTGCTCGAGTGAATTTCTTCTCTCGATTTGTATCCTGTCGTGACCATCGTAATCCTTGTCGCAGAATCGGAGGCATACGCCGGAATAATGGCGAGGATACAATTTTACGGTTACGAGATCATCTAAAGCAGCGATCGCCAACGGGTGGCCCCTGAGAAAATTTTAATTGTCCACCGAGTTGTTTCAATAACGTAGGACCCAAGAAACCATAAACTTATTTTAAACACGCAAACACAAATATCACACTAATAAATGTGTATTTACCACTGTATTATAAAAAAAAAACTTTTATGAACATTATATAAAATCACGTTAGCAGTCCGCGCGAAAATTGTGAGCTTAGTGGTGCTCGAAGTTTTGAAGGTTGATGACCGCTGATATAAAGAAAATAAATAAATATATTATAGGTAAATGTTCTTCGATAGTATTGTTTTATTCACTTTTGATGGTTTTGTGGGTAATTAGCCTGAAACTGTTGGAAGACATTTCGAAATTATTTAAAAAGAAAGTTTATCTGCCGATATAATTATTTCTTTCTGCCTGCTCATATAAATAAAAAAAATAATATAAAAATAATAATCAGATACCTTAAAATAAAAACTTGAAAAATAATTTATCATTACAGCTGAAATCAAATGATATAAAGAATTTTTAAGTCACCCGAGATTAAGCCGAGGCGGAACGACATCACGATCACGCATTTGATATTGATCTTGCCGGGACTTGAACCTGGAACTACCGGCAAGTAAAGCTCTTAATGCTACATCACTGAGGTCGAGATTAGGGGTAGTCAACTTGCTTGCTGTTGCGGTTAAATTTTATATCCATGAAAGTTAAAAAAAAAAATTATAATATCAAATTGATAACTTTGTTATCCCGCTGGTTGCGATACTAATTATAAGACGTGCTTTCTTTGAGAATTATTTTCAGACTAAATCTTTCATAAGGTTATTTATTTAGGTATAAATTATAAATTACAAAAATGAAGCGTATAATTTTTCTTTCTACTGGACGCGAAGAGGGTATTAGGCACAATAAATAATAGTACCAATTACTATAATACTGACAATTAGAAACTTAATTACTTGTGTTTGGAGGAGAAAACTTCTAATATAAAAATAAATTTAAAAGTGACGAGCCACTTGTTCTATTTAGAATATTATTTACTAATATAATATCTTATTTATTTCCAAAAACTTAACTGTCCGTTTTTATTCCATTATTATTATTATTATTGTGATCGTTTTCCATTAAATGATTCGCAAACTCTAAAAAAATATTACTGTTGAGACATATTGTATTATTTTAAATTATAATATTAAAATTTCTGTTTTCTGTCCAACTCAAGAAACGTGACAGTATTGACAAGAAAGGCTTGTATAGACCACTCTAAAACAATGAATTTTTATAAAGTAACATTCGAATCCATCGAAAAAAAAAATAGAAATTTTATGTCAAAAGGAAAAATAAATGAATTATGTAAAATATAGGAAACATCAGTTTAAATAAAATGCACAGACATTCACTGAATTTATACATTTAATAAAAATTTTCAAATAGGAATGTGTTCCGAAATATAAAATTATGTGATATCTAAACGTATGCGTTTAACTGTAATATAATCGAGATCAAACTTTTCCGCTTGTTTGAGGGTCTTGGGATGGTGGGTTGACATTTAACTTTAGTCAAGAACTGAAAATCGTCATTTTTCCGAATTTTAAACTTTTGAACATGTTGGCTGGGGATGTTATTGGACGACGGCGATATCCTGAGGCCAGAAAAGATGATAAAAGTTTTGAAGGCTTTTTTGAAATTTCAATAAAGTCACCACCATTATTTTTTCAGGAATTTTACCAATATCCAGAATAAATTCAATATTCTGTGCTGTGATTTTTTGACAGAATATGATAGTGATAGACCAGCGTTTCCCAATCATATGGTTAACAACAAAAACGCATTTCCGTCCAAAGAATCATTTTTAATGGCAAATGCCTTTAAATGCAGTGTTACATTTTTCATAGCGAAAGCGCATCTACATGTTTTGTCTTATTTGTTAAAATCTTATTGTACTCGCGTCTATTTCGTGCAGAGTAAAGGTAATTATTACTAATATTTTAATTGCGTTTTTATTTATGTCTAATTTTAACGTGTCTTTTTGCAGCGACGGATCTGGGCAGCAGAACACATCTGGTGGGAACAGTTCTGTCGGAGCAAGCGGTGGAACTCGACCGTGATATCCAAAGCAGAATGGTCCGCATGCTTCAAAACACGTTATAAATAATGTTCACTGGTGGCAGAATATTGAGAAAACATTCGTAGGTTTCGACGAAAAGAAATACTCTTTAATACTGTAAGACAGGTGTAGATCTGTCGAGTATACTAATTTGGTATCAAACAGGTATAGATTTAGGGATTTTTCTGTTTTTTAGCACTGTTTGTCGATAATATGATCGTTTTCGAGGTATAGTTTCAGGTTATGAGGAAATGCAATTATTACGCAATATATTATAAATATTTATAAAAAATATTCTAGATACATATCTACCCAAACGATACATTGTTCAATATAAAATAATTCTGCTTCTACTGTTAACAAATCACCCTTTTTCGGATAGTCTTAAATAATAAAACAATTGAATTATTAATTTGGAGCAAACATTGTAACCGTAACTATTTTTAATTTTGTAAATATGGCGGTTGACAGTATAAATTGTAGTTAAGAAAAATATACTATTAGCTTTCACACTACACTGTCTATCGTTATTTAACTATTTTTGTGCTTCTCAACAAGCTTTATAAATTCTTAATATCGGATCGCTTTTTTATATGCAGTTGATTTCCCAAGTCATGTAAGAAATCCATTGTTTTTCGAATAAAATGATTATTTCATATTTAACCTCTTCCATGCGGCGACAGTTGTTGGCAATTATTATTAAAATATCAATCGATAAACCTCTAGAAGACTAATTTATTATTTATGTATTGTTTTATTAAAAATTTACTCGTAAAATAATTCAATCCTGATACTTAAATAAAATTTTGATAGCCACAATAAAAATCTATATCATATTTAATTGCGTAAAAAGTTAACCAAAATTATTGAATTACACGGAAACGATTCAAAGCAATAGCATCATGGTTCGAAAGATATTAGGGAAAATTTAAACGTTTTTCATACTTTTTATGTTAGATTACTGTGTATTTATTATAAAGGAAATTCTTTCCCACCTCGTCGACATCCATCCCCAGGAAGAGGTTAATATAATTTAATATTTTTTGCTTGTATAGTTTTGATGAGATTAAGTTTATAATTTGTTTGATCTTTGTATAGTACTTGTTTTTTATCTTCTGATTATAATTTTATTATGAAACTTGCAAACATATTCTTAGAACTTATAGTTGTTTTTTTTATACATATAAATAGTACTACATAAAAATGTATTTTGAGGTATACTGATTATTTTAAGTATAGTGCAATACTATTGTTAAAAATCATGTTCTCATCGAAATTTATTTTATAGAATCCTGTAGGTGCCAAAATAATAAATTACGACATATTGATTTTAAGAAATGTGATTGTTAGTAATCGAATGTTTAAAAAATCGAAAAGCAATATTTTGTATTTAAGTACCCGTCTTCCTTGCTGAAATCGTCCATTTCTTTTTTTAAAAATCTCTGTTTTATTGGAATATGTTTAATCATTTTTTTCCACATGTATTTCGACAGGTTTCCCACGGGTTGTGGCGTTTTTAGAATATTAAATTTTAACCACTTATAGATTTGTTGTACTTTTTAATGTCATGAAATGTATAAACAATTGAAACTGGGAACAAGTCAGGTACGTAAATATTTCAAAAATATATTGGAAATGCTTCTGAATTAATTTCCAAATAAATATGTTTATCTGAAATTAACTAAATTTTTATTTTCAATATTATTATTTTATTAATAGTTAGTTACACATTTGAATGAACGATTTAGGCGGATCATACTACCGTAATCGAATCGTAATAAAAAGGCTTTCGCCTGTCTGTTTTAAAAAAATATATATTATATAGTTTTTTCTATCAAAAAAATTATCTTTGAGAAAGAAATGTGATTTAAAAAAGACTTGTATAATTTGTATTCTCAGTAAATCAAAACTGTAAACAAAAGACGAAATTTGAATCCAGAGTGTTGGTTAAGAAATGTATAGTACCTTTGAAATATTTATTTAGAAAAACAATAATAACCTTTTTTTAAAGAATACACAGTGAAACTCCGAAATTTACGTTTTCTCGACGTTTAAATGTTATCTTCGTAGTCCTGTTTCATTTTGGTGCGTTTAAACTAGTTTAATTTCTCCGCGATATTCATCGAGTTTTTTTTTAAATTATTATCTTCCATCATTTATCTTACATGAAATCACCAGGGAGCGTTAGTCATTTATGCTCGGCTTGCGTGTTACATTTGTTGGGTGCTGAAATAAAGCATTTTCCTTTGTAAATATTGACGTTTGCGTTAAGTAATTATAATCACTATGGTCTAAAAACGTTTTTGCTGACGTAAATATAGCTTCTTGAGGTTCAATTATGTTAACTTAAAACATTTGTACTCCATGCCTCATGATACCTTATAAATGTTTCGGGGTTTCACTGCTAAGTAAATGGCTTAAAGTGTCTACAATTATTGAATTCAACGACATAAAATATTGTACCAGCCGTTGCAAAGATTTTGACAATACAACGAGCCATTGTTAAGTGAATATGAAATCTATGTATATCTTTGAACAATTCGAAGAGTCAAAGATATCTTGTCTCTATCTCTACACGCAGGCAAAGTCAGCTCAAAAATATTTAGCAACTGTTTTCTTGTTTTTATTATCTCCATTAATGATGGTGACAAAATGGTATGTGTATGAAGTTATTAGTATTTAGTTTGGTGATAGCCGCTCATTATATACCTACCCAATTTGAAAGCAATATCTTAAGGGTAGCATCACCCTTTATTTCATAATAGCTACTGTTGTATATAAATATTAAGTTTCCTTTTCATCACGTATATGTATATCAAAAAAGTGTTTATTATATAATATAACAGTGTTATGCAATCAGTGAAATAAAATCATATGTTAAAATTTGTTTGAAATTGTTTTGCATAATAGGACGACGTTTTTTAATGTTACCTCTTCAGCCTCGTCTTCTTAACCAAATCATTCCGTGCGTACACGCTATTGTTGCGTTCATCCGTTCATTGTAGCTATGCGTATTTTTTACACTATTATTCTTTTTTAAATTAGTTCAGCATGCTTATACTGAGCTCATAAGTATTCAGACAGCTAACGAAAAAAGACGTTCAGATCAATAGAAATACTGTAATTACAACCTTTGCAAATTTTATGTTTTATAATAAAACTAACGAAGAAGTTATAACAAATAAAGAATTACGAATGCTTAAAACGCAGTTTATATTTCTGTTTTGATTAACTGCCGTTTTACTTAAGACAGCAGTATAAGGCTTTAATGTTGACAACATACTAATATAACCCTCGGTAATATGCAGTGAAAGTTGACGTAGTGCAAAGCGGGTCAGAGTAGATAAAAAAATGAATTGAATCAATTTTGCATAATATGTTACTTCATATCTGCATGTTGTAATAATGTGATATTAAAAAGTATCGGATATACATAATTATATTCACCACACTTTTATATTATATTACAAGCAGTGTTGAATTAAAGTATGAAATGTATTTTCAAAATTTCATTTTATCAAATAAATAATGTTACTTAGACCCTAAGTGCACTACGGTACCGGTATTAATTTGATTATCATTCTGCTCAATGAAAAACACAACAGAATCATTATTTGCATGACAAATGTTTTGTTATAGTGTTATCAAATTGTTATTTATCAAAATTTAAACACGCCGTATGGACTTTAAAAGTTTGTCGCATCACATTTTAGAGGGAAATGTGTGTCGTAGTTCTGTACATCTTTCACATCAATGCTTTATTTTAGAAAAATAATAACAGACATTTTGAAATAATCAAAGGATTTGTAAAATTATATTTTAACAATTTTACGCGAGAGACTTTTGCATTATGATCGTTGAAACTTTAAAATTTAATGTCATGATTTTCATCCTATTACATTTTATCTGAAGTCTTACCAAAGCAATGCTACAATTTATATCCGTAATCATATTTTGTTTACAGTAATAAATAGTCAAATTGTGAATAAATTGCAAGTCTTTTTCACAAAGCATTTTCGAAAAAAGAACCCGAAGGCGATTCAATACATTTCCTGATATTTGTTCTGTTAAATTATGAACAATTTCTTATAATTTGTTTTCAATATACTATAAATAATATAACGTTTTTAATGCGAGAGTTATGTTCAAGATTATATTTAAACTTCACTCTGCAATATGTTCATCTTTTTTAGTTAAATATATGTATAATCAGCTCGTTAAACTTTTATTACTGTAGTTTTTGAATAAATATTTGCAGCCAAGATTTAATTGCTTTGTAGTGAAGTGAAATGTTTTCACTCGTAAATTTATTAAAATAAACGTATCATTTGAAAATCAATTTAAGTTTTTATCTTAAAAAAGTATTTACAATCTTAGTCTAATCCGTCGAAGATATAGTGAATAACTTACATTGAGTAAATGAATGAAAATAGTCAAAAGATGTAAACATATAGTTGATATATATTATAGGTAATACGCCTGAACTGTTATCAACACAATTAAATATAAAATCACAAAAGCAATCACAGAAACACTGTCTTTTAGCTTATATTGAAAAGTTTTTTATTTATGCAGGGAGAACCGCTTACATAATATTTTGGTTAAAGTAAAAAAAAACTTGAATCCTAATTCGCTTATTTTTTGTTAACAAATAAAAAATATTAAAGTCTTCATTTATATGAATATAATATATGTATTTATGCTTTCACAGTAGGTACCCATGAAATAATTATTTTGGGACAACACATTGTTATATTCAGTCGTTATGATCTCACTGTCCATTTTTTTTATAACCATTTAGAATAAATCTTGCAATGCTTTCGAAACGCCGCATAATTGTCATCAACACGGTTCCTTCCCAAAATAATAATTCAAAAAATAAAATTGAGAGTTTGTCGATAGTATTTATTCCAATATCAATAGCACTTTACGCATCAAGAAAGGTTAAAACAGACTTCATTGATAATTAAGTGACTTCTAAATACTTGGTATGTATTAGGAAAGTGAGATAGGGTCGTAGACCACTTTTGCACTCAACATTTTTTTTCTATATAAGCTCAAAATAAAATTTTACCATGTTCCTTGGAAAACGTGGTAAAAAAACACGTTTTATATATGCCCCCTTCATTAATTTAATAATATTTTATCTACGTTGTAAACCGTCTCAATTTTCGTTAATGCAAACGCTCTGTGTTTGTAGGTTATTGATATTGGAATAGATTATCGATTCCTAGGTTGTAGACTAGAGGTAATATGACATGCAACACATTGCAATACAGATTTTAAAGGATCTTTTTTTATATATTGTCCGCGCAATCTGTTTGATTGATGTATTGTCTCGGGAATTTATGTTGTTTGAAATTTCTATTTATACATACAATGATACCGAAAATATAACGATTGAAATCTATACTACTGCATATATATGTGCGTTATGAGGCCGCATTTTGATTACGTTTTCTCCTTCGGTCCCTTCAATTGTCAAAGGTTGGTGATCAATGCCGTATATTTTTCCTTGCATTACGAGTTGGAGAAATTCGTATTTCTCAGTGCAAAAAATGTGGTCGAAGTATGCGTTTTATATCATTATATTTTTTGCAAAATATACATGAAAAAACAACCGTCTTTTATTGAATATTATCTTTAATATGACGATAAGGTCAAAAGCAGATATAGCTTGACAGATTTTTCGGCGTGTTTAAAGTGTAGGGCAGGGGTGGGGAACCTTTTATTCGAAAGGTCGCATCAGTCTATCTGCAATTTAATTGGGTCGTAATCAAGGAACTTCGATTAGATATACATGAAAATGTATGCACATTATTTTTTATTTTAATGGAAGTATTCGGTCAAAAGACTGCAGTCTGAGAATCTAGAAAGCCGCACGTTCCCCACCTCTTATCTAGGAGAACATCCTTTTTTAAACCAACGCAGTACAGTAGAATTTATTCAAGATACAGTGTTATTAAACGGTTTTAATTCTCACAGATTGCTTGGCACGAATTATTATGTAGGTTTGTAAAATAAGTAATAATTTTTTTTTCGAATTATCACTCAGAGGCTATTTCTACAAAAAATGATGTCTCGTGCCAAATATATTGCGTACTTAGCTTGTTTTGCTATCCGCAATAATTGTAATAGACTGAAATGAGATTTGTCCGAAAATTTATTAGTGAAAGTGTTTCATCGAAATATGGGGGAAAATTTTCCCGCTTCTTGAGTCAGAAGACTGTCAAATTAACGATATTTTATCCGTTTTAAATATCTAAGCCTTTTAGTTTATGTAAATACTTAAAATAATTCATATCTTCTCGAATCCTTCAATTGTAATACTGAAGATGGCAGGTATATATGTAGCACTGAATTTAATAATTACATGATATGTTTAATTGGGGTAAGTAAAAAAGCTCAGATTTTCCACAGGGACATCTTTTAATGGGAAGACTTTTACGATGATTTTTTCTCAAACATTCATATAATTATTAAACTTATCAACTAATAATATCTATATCGACTATATCGTTATTATCGACAAAGTTATTAAACTTATCAACTGATAAGTTTAATAACTTTGTCGATAATAACGATATAGTCGAATTGAAAAAAGATCCTACATTAAAATTCATATAATTGATAAAATCTAGCTAACTTTTTGAAAACGTCTTAGCTGTTTATTGAGGCATTTCTTATTATAATATTCCACTAACAGTCTATTGCATACGTTGAATAATAGCGTCCTTATAAGGTGATATTATTTTTAATAATTCAAAAGAAAACGCAATGTTCAATTATGTCTAAGAAAAGCATAAAAAAGATTAGGCGGCATTGCGTTATTTCTTTTCGTTTTGTTTTTCAAAATATTTTGTTGAAAAGAATATATATGCCATTGGTTAATGGCTTAATTGGCACCCGAAAAGGTGGCTAAAACAGTAAACGATCAGTGGAATAGTCTACCTAGGAAACAATTTATCAACGAGACGTTCTTAAAATTCATTTCCTTTTTTCAACAATAGATGTCACTGCTTAGAATTTGAAACTTTTCACTCAACCTTAACCCAAAATTAAAATCAAAATCATTAATTTCTTTAAATTTATAGGAATATAATTGTATAAGTAATCCATCATTACAGCTTTGAACGAAAATAACCTTGCAAAAACATATTGTTATATTTTATTATTTACCTGAAAATTAAATACTTAGTGTTTTAGTGCTACGGGATGCCTACATTTATCTTAGTGTAAATAATATTTCCCTGTTAAAGTGTTAATTATTATTCAGATTTTAAAATTCTATAGCTCGTTTTATGTTTGAAGTAATTATTTGAATATTGTATTAATTAAATTATGATATCATAATATATAATATATCTATGTTACTTCCATAATGGTTTATTTTTTGTCGAATTGCATATTTACATTGTCATATTGAATTTATATAAAGTAGTTGGCGTAAATGTTATGTATTATAAAAATTTTAGAGTAAATTAAAACAAATGTTGAGTTTAACAGTTTATTTGAATAATGCGAATATCACATATTAGTATCATTATTGTCTTTAAATATTAAATGCACATGAACCGTTACATTCACTTGTTAAATTATATTTCAAATGGAATACTTTTCAACCACCTAGGTTATAATTCTAGGGAATTCGGTTTTATTAGTCAAATCAAAAATAATTTATAATGTTTACAATAGACTTTTTTAATTGACTTTTTTTTTATTTTCAACTTTAAATAATTTACATAATTTCAGGCATGGATTTTTGTTAGATTTCTTGTTAAATCTGGCACGCACTGAAAATTAAATTTGACAGCGTTCCACATTCGACAGTTAGGATCATTGATTCAAAAATTACATATTAATTACAATAAATTACATAAAATTACACAAATTACATAAAATTACATAGGTAATTACAGTAGTCTCAAAGAAAGCGAAAAATATACGTTACCACCCATCTGGTATCTCTGTATCTGATAAGAAATATTACAAAAAGACACATTTTTAATACACACTGGAGTAAATAAAACAGATTGTATTTGCGCAATCACGTCCTACCGCGAACTTTGACGCCAACTGTAACACATTAAACGGACGTACTAGTTGTATTGTTAATGGCATGTAGGTTTTTTGTGTTACAATCATCGAAATGGCATTTAAATCATAGTCGATCAAGTCTTATATAATTCAAGTCTTATATGTTTACATATAGTTAGTATACTTATGTAAACACATTTTTACACTGGTATTACTACTGTTTATTCTATTCCTTATACAATATACATTTTCAAGCCTGCAGTGCCTATCTTTTTACCATGCCGTGGAATTTTATTTACCAATCTATTGATAAAAAAACTTATGATTTTTCGAATCCTGCCTGCGTCATGGTGTGTCAATAGAAGTAAAAATCGATGATTTATTTTATTTTGCGTATTCGAGATTTTCACTGAGAACCTATACTTCACTTTTAATGTCCAGAGAATTTTTAGTTGGTGATAACCTGGAATGTCTTTTCATTCTGTTAATTGCTTTATAGATTTTTTCCATTTCATATATTTGCTATGCTGACAAACTTTATTTTAACACAAAATGCAAATCGAATGATTGGTGATGAAATTTAAATTGTGTCTCGTTCACTTTGGTTAGTGAAAGAAATGCGAATGAAACGTTGTGAATTAAAAAAAAAATATATTTAAAATGGTTTTACAAGTCGTCAAAAAAATTGCGAGAGAAAACTGTGATAGTTGTAATGAAGGTAATTTTTGTAAAATCGGCCGGACTACTTTGCATTGCTGCTAATATTTCGTATTCGGGGGGTTTCGACTTGGAGTTAAGTATCTGTTATGGGAAATAATAACCACACTGCAAAACCAGAACAAAACCTTTTTTAAAATTTTTTTCATACGCCAAGGATGTTTAGGTTTAAACTGTAGTATTTCTTGTCATTTAATGAATGAAAACTAATAAATATACATGTTGATTCAATGATTCGCTATCATTTGTAAGGAAACGATTTTCACGGGTCTTCTCATTATCGTGAAACTTATTTTCCTAGATTTTTCATAATATTTTTTGTTTTCCTTTAAGAGAATATTTTTCATAATGCAAAAATTATATCTTTTAATTTTTGATAAAACTTTGTTGTGTTTGTATTTATATTTATAGCGTGTTGTGTTAATTTAAGATAGTTTATTATGTATTTTACTGTATACTTTATGCTTAAAAGGAGGGCCATATTAAAGTGCAATAGTTCTTTGATACTTCAACTTAAAGTGTATTGAGTTTGAAAAATAGTTATTCTGCACATGCGCGTGAGTACGAGCATTATATCATTCAATTATAAAGAAATACTAATGGTACATTGTATTGGGTTTTAAGAAATAAAGATTATTTGTTTTTATTAACTGTTGCGTCTTATTTATTTAACGAGGCATTTGCCTGACAAATAGGATTATTTAATATTTTTGCCATAAAAATATTTCATTGAATTCTATTAAAAAAATTACAACAAGAACCGCCCGAGAAATTTGCGGTATTTATTTCTTGTATTATAGTTTATAAAATGACACATCATACAAGGTAAATCAGGATCAATATAAATACAGTAACGATATTACAAAATATAAATTTAAATGTGTGACACAAACTGCAACGCTTATATTGATAATATCGATGGCCCAGTTTCATAGGACGATAAGTCAACAATTTTATGTTTTGGGTTAAGTTAGCCATTATATTCGAACACGGCCGCGAGCACGAGTTCCACAAAAGTACAGCTTTTCTCTCAAAAGAATATTTGCATATGGAAATCAGCAAAATTAAATAATTTCTCAGTTTCATGTACATACATATCGAAATATCGTAGTGTGGAAATATATTTTTGTGACGTTCCATAAATAAACAATCTTTAATCCGAAAATTATAAACTATTGACCACCTATTTGAATAAAAAAGTAATATAAATCATAAGCCATCACTTTTTACGACTCAGTTTAGATGAGTCAAAAGTTAGATCGACCATATCTCAAAACTACTAATTTCTAGTTTTATCACTATGGAACTAGGCCATCGATATTCTCAATCAAAACTGCCATTACAATTTCATTGTCTAGTTGCATCTAAGTTTGATCTCTCACAATATGACATACTTTGAAAGGGCCAGCAAACTAATATTTTTTTGTAGCAAAAAGTGGTGAATGGAGAGCATAGTTTTGACCGAAAATTTAGTTTAATTCGGGAGCTGGCTACATCATTTGGAAATGTCGGGAAAATCAGTCATATCTGTTTGCCTCGCCGGTCATGCCGACTTCGTTGCGTTCAGGGAAAATGGAAAGTATTCAAAGACTGGAACGCGTTCTTTGGAGAGTGAATCTAAATTTATAAAAGCTCTTCCATTTTACTCTTTGAACCCTATTGTGCTCGCTATCGAGGCGTGAGGAATTATTCTTGCAAATTTCTGGCATACAATGGTATCACGAATTTCGTTGTTACACTGCGAAGTTAAAAGAGTGTGAAGACGTAGCGAGTTTTTGATTCAGCGTTGAGTAACCTTTAAAATGTATACATTGGCTTATACACATTTTTTAAAATATTCCACGGTAACGCTTTGGAAGCGTGTGTTTCGCTATAATTCCGGTCGAATAAATGGATTTTTTAAAAAAATTTGGTTATTGTTGACAGTTTTAGTAGCGTCGTCTTTTTTGACATATCACTTCAATGTCAGCGCTAACAGCAATGCGTCAGCTATTTGTTATGAAGCAGATTTGACGTATGACTACGATAATAAATTAGTGGGTATATTACAAGAATGGAAAATAGAATTTGACCAATATGATAAAATCAAATTCAAAAAATATCTTTTGCCAGTACCAGCAGTATTGTACAGTGTATATATACGGATTGATAATAACATTATCTGAAATTATACACAATGTATTATATCTTAAAAATGTTTTAGTCATATTTATTCAATGCCAAGAAAAAGTATAACATAAAAATAATGATACAGACAAAGGATGAAAAAATTATACAATTTTATTATTTGGAGACATCGTCGGCTTTATAAAAAATTATTGAAAGATTTTTTTTATCGATTGACATGTTGTTGATTGGAGGGTAATACATGGTTAAATTTCAACAAAATTTTGGGTACTCATTTAAATGTCAAAGAATCTTCAATTTCAGCTTTGTGTCATTGTTTGAGAACATGTCACGTAATTTTGTATTTTTTTTGTATATTCAACCGTCATGGATAATTAATTTGAAACCATGGAAAATCGGGTATTACTATATTATCAAGCATTCACAATTTACCTCAAGCGTCTTGTATAGAGGTAGTGTTTTCAAATTTTAGTTAAAAAAATTTTTTTGAACATCGGATATTAAAACCTTATAGTATGTTTAAAAATATAAGGTTCGGGATAAATAGTCAAATCATACGAAGAGATTTTTAAGAAAAATTTCCTTTTAATTGCACCCTATAAAATTGCTTCTAAATATATTTGTACATATCATACATACAAAAGATATTTAGTGGAATCGGGGTTTTTCCCGTTTATTAAATAGAACATTATTTTTGGGTTATATTTGATTTCACTCACGTGCGTAACTTATTCTTTATTATGCTAAACAAAAGTTATTACTATACTGTAGTGTAAACTTGTTCATACTCAATTTTTGAATTGGTTATTGCCTTGGTTTAAGAAAATTTGTTAGTTATTTTTAATATCACTGTTATGTCTTAAGCATCTTCAGACTGAAGATGATTTTCAAAGAAATGAAACACGTGTCACAGTGGAATAACAAATTTCACAATTTTCTTTTTATATTAAAAATGAATTTCCTCAAACTTAAAGCCGAATCCAGCGAAAGATTTATTTTATTCAAAACGTCTCGAAATATGAATTTCATTGAGTATAATATATAAAATATTTCTGACGAAACGTATTCATTTTTACCACATACTTATTACTAGGGCATGTTTTAAATTAGTGTTTTGTTGTCCACAATAATTTACAAAATATATTAATAATGGAACGAATAACATTCGAATAATTTATCAAATATTCGGATAATAAAGAAGAGCCGAATATATTCGATTGGAATTCATATACAGAGGTCGCATCTGCATTAAGCTAGACTTGGTCTGGTGGGATATAGATTTGTGTCATATTCCTGAGTTTTTGTAGTGGCGGACTTATGCTGTTTAAAGTTCCGACTTGGCCATATGCTGTTATAATAAGAAACATTAGAGTCAGGATATTTGTTGTATCTTGTGGTCTCCCAATAAGGTCTGGTTGTTGTCTCCCAATAAGGTCTTGTGGTTGGATAGTCAGTAGTCGTAGCATCGTAATGTAAGTATTGTCGTTCACAGACAAACATCGCATTTATATTGCAATCAACATTCTGCAAAGTACTCCCCTTGATAACCACACTACCGCAGCGTGCTCCTGAATACGATTTTGGATAATTTGGGCTCCACATTTTATATCCGGTTTGATGAAGAGGTATTCCTGAAAATTTAAGTAATACTTACTCAATATCACAACCATTGTTAATGTAACGAAACTACAATTTGATGATTTCTCGCATGTTTGGAAGTCTGTGGCCTTGAAAGCAATTTATTTAACGTTTGGTAGTGAGGGCTTAAGTAAAAAATTGCTTTCTTTCTGCGAAGGTATCATAATGTTACTTATATTTACGCAGCAGGTTTTCGTATTGTACTATTATATATAAGCATATTATAAGGCATAATAAAAAAACACTTTTTTTAAACTATGTATGATAAATACCTAACCTGATTTGCACCTTTTTTCAATATTGATTTACGAATGAGGATTGTGACATAAGATTTTATATTGCTGCCCTTTGGATAAAGAATTATTTAATTATTTACAATCAGTAATAAAAATATAATACAATATTTTAGTGACGTCAAAATAAATTATCACTGAGACAAGTCGCCGAAGCATTTTATAAATTGTGTCACTTAGAATAGTAATGGTCCATCCAGCTTTGAAGTTTTGAGAAAATCAAGGTTTTGTAAAATGTTCTTAGGATCAAATAACAAACATTAATAACTGTTTGTCAATCAACTGAAGAACTTAAACGTTAGTGTAGTAGTGAAGTCTGTCCGGACACTTCACTCTTATTCTGATATTGTAGGTACTTCACTATTATTCTGAAAAATGTCGTTAAATATGGGAATATAAAAACAAAAAACAGTTTTTTAAAGAAATTGGTAGTATATATGTAGGGTCACCATTATTAAACTAATAGAATAACATCTTTTGAACGTGTTTGAGGTATAAACTCATTTTTAGTACTTTTGGAGTTACACCATTACTATTGTAAGTGACACAATTTACTTTTACAGAATAATATGCATTATTTATTACATATTTGTATAATTTATATTTTATTGAAGTTTCTGCAATGCGGCTCTATTGGGTTAAAGCTAACTCCATGCGACCTTTCAATGTGAAATGGCACCACTCTAGATTAGGGGATGTAGAAATATATATTGTTGATAGATATTATTATATTATAATTTAGAGCACTGTTTCTTAACGTTTTTACATCTTTTTACCTTTTTACATCACGGAAAAATCAAAAAATGTTTTGCGGACCAATAACATTGGAATAAAATAATAAACTATTTATATAATTGATTTTTTATTCAAATCAATTAATTTTGTAACTCGGTATGCTTGATATTTTATTGATTGAAATCTAAGAAAATCTTCGCGGACCACCGGTTAAGAAACAGTGGTTTAGAGTAATATTGTCTTTGTAGACTTATCAACTAACTGGCACACATAATATTTGCATAATTGGTTAATTGCGATAGCTCTACTACAAGTTAACTCTTAGTAAAAATAATATTATGTACTAGCAAAAAAAAGTGGTTCTCACGATGGTGTGATGCCGAAATAGCTTTTAGCATTATTTGAAAATTGTTGAAGAAATTTTTGATATTTTTTTTATTATAGTTTAGTTCAGTCACTTAAGATACGATTCAATCAAGGAATTTATAATTTTTTCATATTTTACCGAGATTGGTGTGTCAAATATTGATGGATAATTAGATTTAGTGAGATTCTCTGCTACCAATAGTAATAATAGATCTCCAGAGGCCGGCAGTTATGATTAAAGTAAAACGGTAATATTTATTCACCTTTAATGGTCATGTAAAGGCCGATTGAGAAGAAGTCGTGAAAGCCTGAATGTAAAATTGAAGAATCAACAAAGTCATCTGATGCTGAAATATTTCGATCAAATTGTTGTTCCAGTTCAAATGCCTCCCTTTGGCTTTGTAAGACGTAAAGACTTGAGTATTCCATTTTGCATGTATTTGCTGCATCATGCCAGTTTTTAGGTGTTTTGTGTAGTTTATAACACTTTTTCTCATCCCCGGTATAATCAATATATGCTAAAAATAATGAAATAAAATATCAATTCATATAATTATACTATATTTCCGCCGGACCTGTAGCAAAGCGGTCAACAATCTTGAGCGTGTATCCTATTCGACGTCAACGGGTTCGAATACTCGAACTCTCCTCACCGCCAGGTATAATCCGTGTATGCTATAAATAATAAAAACCGAATTTGATTAACATTAATCTTTCAAGTCCCCGTGTAATATTTACTATAATTCAGTGATCAGCAACCTGCGCTCGCGGCACTTAGGTGCCAGAATTTTTTTTAATATTTCGGAACAATGCCGTGGAACAGCGGTCGCCAACCTTTTGGACCCCACGGAACACTAACATGATTTTTCTTCAAACAAATACAAACATACATTTTTCATTATAAATTGGTATTTACACTTGTTTAGTTAAAATAAATAAATTAGAACGATATTATGTTGCGGTGTGTTTAAAATAAGTTTGTGGATTCATGGCGCCACGTTACGTTCACGTTACTGCCACAACTCCGTTGACCACCGGTTTATGACCGCTGCCTTAGATCAATCATGGTGATACCATGACATGCATGCGACAGGAGACAAAAAAATTACATATTTGCATTTGTTTGACGCCAATCTTAACACATTCGCAACGGGGGAAATATGACCAAAATTTGCGCAGCGGCGGAGCTGATTCGCAGGAAATTGACATGGAAAGAATAGCATGAAACTGACCAAACGACAATTACGCGAAAACAAGTTTGGATGCCCTCTTAGAGGTGTTTCGTAATAAACTGATCAAATTATTTCAATAATATTTTAAATCAAATATGAATTATTAGTTATGATCGATTAATGTCGCCTATCTCGAATGACGCGAAAACGCGTTACCCGCCGCAATACAAAAAACTTTGCGACTCGGAAAACGCGTCCCCCGGAGCTAACGTGTTAACACACATTTAATAGGACTGACGATCAGTTAATCATAAATTTTCTCCTTTACAGTATTGCTTGTGGGTCATGGTAGTTCAATAAATTGAATCATTAATTTACTTCGGTGAAACTGGTGAAATGAACTAGATAAAAAACATTTGAGATCATTAAACATGAAAACTTTATTAATTGATATTGGCTTTTGTACGACACAGTTGAAGTCAATTTTTAAACATGTTTCAACAAAATTCTGCTAAAATTATCATATCATAAATATATATTTATATGTATAAAAAACTGTCCAGTACGTCATTTTTTTTCATGTTTTTTTTTCCAATTTTCGGCGTTCGTACATAAAAAGGTTCTTCATTAATGCCTTGGATTATAAAATATTATCGACGTATTGACTCGTATTTATAAATGATAAAAGGATTAAAAAAAATAATATTCCATAATTGATAATTTTTTTTTAAAAATAATAATTATTCAAAGCAAACAAACCGGGAAACTTATTTTTGATGCATAAAGTTTTGCAATATGTACTTACAAATAATTTTACAAAACGTAGTAATTTTTCGGTTAACAATCTTTTGTATAAGTACAACATTTTCCTCTGATAATTATTGCGGTTGCTACCGATAAAAAATATTTATTTATAAATAATATATGACCGTATTACTTATTATGTTATTATTAACAATTACATGCTCTAAATATTTGAATGAATGTTTTCTTGAGTTTAATGATGAAGTATGAAAAAGTATGGCTTATGAGTAAAATTATACTTCTGCAGACTTCGAACGGTTTCTGATAACTTTGTAATAAATTCATTTTTTAATTATTTGAACACATTTTTTTATTGTTATTTATATTCTTCAAATCAATTCTATTTGGTGATGTTGTTTAATAGCTCTGCCGTCAGTCGACTAACAAAGGTAAGGTTAAGTCGTTACATTCAATCAAGTGTTTGGAGCATAATGAACAAGCTTTATCAAAAAGGCAAAAAGGCAAAAGGAGAGATAATATTACTTTTTGACACATAAATTTAACTGCGTAATATCGAGGTCACTCTACTGAAAGAGCGCATTAGGTCAGTTTTTGATGATTTTCTGTTTTACATGTCGTCGCTGTTCTGGAAGAAAACACTAAATCGAAAAAATTACATATTGAGTTAGTTATACCAAAATGTTTCTTATTTAAAATTCTACCGTATGGAAGAACATACTTTTTTTTTAAAATTATACTTTTTCTTAAAAACAGTTTTGTACAAACACACAAAACGAAAAAGGTTTGGCATTTCAAATATTTGAAAAACTTCAAAGTCCGATTACTCAAAACTAGTATTTTTCAGTTAGTTTCTTCTTCCAGAACAACAAAGATGTATGAACTTTAACATAGGATACGGCTTTTTAAAAAATCAATATTAATTCATAAAGTTTTTTTTTTATTCTAGCGAAAAGCAGTATATAACTACAACTCATCGATACCAAATCTTATGATTTGTATGTCAAAGAGAATATTATTTATAATTTACATTTTTTTTAAAAAACACTTCTATTTACTTGGGACTCTTTGGAGAGGTACTTTGATAAACATAATGCTTTTAATGAGATTATCTCAGAACTCGTTTGTATTACTTAAGATCTTCACCAAACACAGGTCAAATATATGTAATTAGGGTAGGGGCGGGGAACTTTTCTATTCCGGAAAGTCTTATTTATTTATCTTTAATCTCATCAGGCAGCATTCAAGTAACATCACTAAGAGATACTTATAAATGTATATAGAATAAATTAATGAAAAAATTGAATTCAGTCGAAAAGCCGCAAGTTCCCCACATCTGGTTAAGAGTTATGTACACATCTTTACAACATTTTTAAAAATAGTATTAATTTATTTCAGATAAGAAAATGTATTATTATCAAATATGTTAAAAATAGTGGGTATAAAGTTTGCTAAATATATAAATTATAAAATACTTACATGGATCAAAAGTGTCGCAGTTTTCGTTGTAAGTGAAATCTGAATTAAACTTTTTCTTGCAAACAAAACTTGCATTACTTTCGCAATTTTTAGTCTTATACTGACCATCGAAATTAACACAATTCTGACCCAGTGAGATCGTTGGTTCATTTGGGGCCCAATCTTCATAAATATCTGATATGGTTTCACCTACAAAAAGGAAATTTGACTTTATATAATATTACCAAGATGTATTCACTTATTTTTGTAAAATGATTATATTCTGCTTAAAAGTGAGGCCTAGAGCATAATTTATTTTGCGTCCCCTCAATTAAAATTTTTTAAGCTATGCAAAATAAATAAATAATAAAACGATTAATAAATAGTAGAACTATCAAAAAACTTTGAAAAATAAAAGCTTTTCGTGCTTTAGCATTAGGAAATCCGCTTATAAGTTCAGAATAATTTAAAGTAGGAGAAATCGTGATATTTATGTTAATCATCGCAGTTCATTTAATCGCTCTCCAGTCATTGTTGATCTATATAATTTTTGACTTTATTCACGACACCTAAAAGGTTTTTTATTCTGCTACACAAACAGCTATAGATTGATTAAAAGTATCAAGTAGAATACTTCAAATGGGAGACCCCCCGTGAGGCCCAATACAGATGTCAATTTTGCTTATCTTTCTGTATGGGCCTGGTTTTCAAAACTATGTAAATTCCATTACTTTTCAAAGTCAAATGTTTTGTTATTCTCTATATTAATATGCGCTAGGGTCTCATGTGCTAGAAACAAACAAAATTACATAACAGTATATCCATGGCATGGTAATTAATACTAGCAGAACACAACACGTTGACCACTACATCATGAATTCCGAGCGGATTTGGTCATGGTCAACTGATTTTAGGCTGATATCTCATATATATATTGATTAACATCAGTTATGTTTCTTTTATGAATGAATTTTCATTGCTATGAATAATAATAAAACAAAAGAAAATGTAAAGTTAAACAGCATTAATCTTTTTCTGTCTTATTATGAGTCTTGCGTCAGAATAAAGGCAGATTTGTATGCTACATATAGAAAAACACAAGAATATGTTAACTACATATTATAAAATTATCTAGTGAATAAATTGCCGGTAATGAGACTGGTTGGTTTCGATTTAATTTCTTGTACTGCATTTATGGCTTTTTTTAATATACGTCAACTCATAATTTACACTTTGTTAAGAGAATAATGTTTCTTGATGCGGTATTAGTGGATTTAGAAGAAAAAATGAAGACGTGGATTATACGTTTATCGACAAAAAAGGCGATGATAAGCATGTTGAAGTAAAACTTGAAATTTTTATTGGATGCCAAAGCGGTAAGTTTGTTTAGAGCAAAGATTTTCATGTAATGTTCGATGTTTCATTAATATATTTTATGTCCTCTGCTGTTCACTTCCGATATATTGCATATAGATTCGTAATGGAGGCATATATACAGAAGTTGTTCAACAGGTACTGCTTCTAATTCAGTCTCTCGCTCTGTCTTTTTCAAAGATAAGAGATCAAATATGTAATTTTTCGCAATGAAACAATGCGCTGCGGTACTCCTAGCATTACCTCTCGGCACACTAGTGTACCGCGGAATAACGGTTGCGAAGCACTGTTTTAAAACTTGAAAATTCAACATTTTTACTCCTTTGACCCACATCGATTGAAAAGCAACTGTTTTGGGACATACATAAAATATTTAGTGCAGGGAATGAATGAAAATAATAAAGCTTCATATTTATATTTTCTATTATGAATGATGGAAACACTAAACTAATGGGATATTTGACTCTGTATGTCTTTTTCGATAGAAATGGTTGCAATTATTCGTGAATTTTTGTATTGCATCTGAAAAATTTTGCTCTTCATTAAACTTTTTATGTTCTTCTTTTTACTATATAACTCTTTATAAATAATGTAGGCATCAGAATTTAGTTCTCTGGGAAGACTAAGACCTATCTTCCCAGATTACTTTCGATAGCTGATAAAAAATCCATGCATTTGATTTGTAAATTTGGAGGAAACGTTGTTATATCGACTTAAAATGGAAACGCAAAAATAACAAAATATTAGTAATTTTTTGGGGAACGTTAGTTTCTGTTTTGAGCCTTTGGGCTGTTCACGTCTGCTTTTAAGTCACTCCTTATCATGATGTACTTGAATATTAATAAATATGGCTAACTCAAGAATTCAGGATATATAAGTGTTGATAGAATTATTTCTTCACTGCTACATAATTTAAAATGATTGGATTTAAATGTAAAGTCATGGTCATTTGTGATTAATAGTATTATATGATTGAATTCTTAATTGCATTTTTGCAATCTTGCTCAGTGATTTACATTTTAAATATTATAAAAATAATAATTTAGAGACAGATCTTTGCTACAGAAGCCGGTTTAATATTTATGTAATATATTATGTTGTTTCTGTTGTTTCGGATTAAAGGGTTAATCCTCAATTTCCTACTCTATAAGTTGCCTTGCATACAGTATTTTAATTTTATAAGCTTATTATGTCAAGGGAAATCAACTCGAGGAAAAAAAAACATCTCAAGCACTCATGCTAATGATCTCAAATTTTTATTGACCTTGCTAGGACTTGACCTCAGACCTATGTTATTGCTAGGGTAAAACTATTACCACAGAGGCGATAGGTTAATTATTGTAATCGTATTTTCAAAATCTGTGTTGTTCCTATAGAATATTGATCAACGCTCGGCTGTCCAGTTTTAAAACATTGTATCTGTTTTTTAAAAAATCTTCAGGATGATTTAAAAACACCTTCATACATTTCCTACGTACCACCAACACAAATTTGAGATATGAAATGTTGAGTTCAATTATATGTTCACTGCTTTAAAACACCATTTCATCAAAAGTGTATGTAATATAACTATTAACAGAATTGCAAAGAAATTGAAATTCATAAAGAAACTTGCTTTTAAAATTGGGTACCCGTGCTCTTGTGCGTTCATCCTATTAGGTTGTAGTGTGCATGGGTTGGAATCTCACTGCAAACACTTTAATTTATTGATTTTCAACCGATTTATGGGTTTGTGCTCAAAAGCATTGGTGTCTGTGATTTTTGCATTCCCTCTCACTAATACAATCTTAAAAACAGGGTGTACTACGAGTGGTCAGCTAACTACTAATCTTGTCGTAGTGCCATTCTTTCATTCCTACACTCTACGAAAACAGAGGTTGATCGACCGAATTACAACAACTTTGATGAGATACTTTATTGGGAGTCCATATTTCCCGCAGTACGAACGGACATGGTTGAAAAAAATAGAATTTCACAATAAAATTCACTGATGTAACGATCCGATGGGGATAAAAAAATGTGTGAATTCGTACCAAATATTGTTTCAAAATATCCTTCCACAATCATGTCATGAATTCCCAGCCAAAAAGTGTTTTCAAAGGACGGCATAAACTTCAAAATCATTGCCTCGTTTCTGTTGACAGGGTAAAACAGTTCAGCATCCTCATTGGCGCATATAGCTACAGCATCGGTCCATCTAGTGGTTTCATTGTGAATCTTCACAAAGATATGATCGTCCACCAAAAAGGTATAGTCTTTTCTAAAAAATGGTGCCTTGCCTGCAAAAAATAATTTTTGAAGTTCAAAAACACACCGCAAATTTGTAAAAATCAAATATTATTTATTATTGGTCCATTTTATAACAAGTGAACATAAATATATATATTTAAAAAAATGAATTTTTAAGCCAAAGATATTTACTGAATAAATAAATAGTTTTCAATAATATTATGCATGTTTATTTTTTATTTACACAATTGGAATAAAAATCATAAGTGATGATGTCCAATAGCATTTATTTCAATCTTGGTCAAATTCAGAAGATACTAAACAAATTTAGATATATCAAAAATTCAAATTTAGAATTGTCATCTATCAAGTAATTGCAACACTATGATTGCATTTGTTTATGTAAATACATTTACAAAATAACACGATAGCAAGTGAATTAATTTCACCAGTTAAATTAACGACAAAACCAAAAAATTACAATAAGTCCATCAAAAGTGTTAAAAATTGAATCGATTGCTTAGTGGCTACTGTTAGTGAATACAAAGGGTTAATTTAATATTTACCTGCTTTAGAGGGAACCGCTATAAATAATAACACACACAATATTTTATAAGAATACATTGTACTACTTAGATATCTACTGGAAAATGCTGTATTAAAAATAATTTATTATGATAAACTATAATAAAGAGCTCGCTTTATATAACTTGTGCAGTAGAGGGAACTAGGCATGAAAGTGTCACAAAATGACCATGTATTTATAGTGATTTGTTTATGGACTTTGTGCTTTAACTGCTTAACTAATATTTATTAAATTTTAACGCATAAAAGATTTATCAGATATGATTCAACTATTTTTTCGACTATTTTAACAGAATTAGTTCTCTTCTTACATATTTGATTTTTAAAGTACTATTTTAAAAAAGATAATAATTTATAAAACCATTTCCGTTCCCAATATGAAGTGACGCTCAGTTTTCAGAATCAATTTTTGTGTGGGTGGAGAGGTATTAAAACATTACATATATCCATGCTTCTGGATTTTAACTCGTGACGCAGCAACCGAATCGACAAAAACCATCATTGACCATTATGATATAGGACCAGCAATAATAATAATTAATTCTTAATACCAAAATACAAAAGATTAGTCATAATTTTCTTTCGTTGATCTTATTTAAACATTTTATGATGATAGTTTATTGTATTATATTACCTATATTTCAACGAAGGTATTAAATATAATTACTATATTTTCTTTAATTTTTAAAACTATTTGGTTATAACTGATTGGTTGAATAGTAGTACCGAACTGACTAAATTAGTCGAATGACTAGAAGTTTGACAATTTAACAGCAGAGTTCAAAACTTGGCTATTTTATATCCATTTTCCTCTGTGAATTAAATGTCAAACGTTCTAAACGAAGAGATTTTTTTGCATTGTCAGTTTTTAAATTGAAAAAAAAATACTGTAGTATTAAAGTATGTTAAGCATGGTTTGAGACAGATGTTAAGAACCTGCAGCATTCTAGGGCCTCAAATGGGGCATTTTGACTGAATCCATTTTTTTCATTTATTTAATAAAATTATCTAATTGAAGGTCTTGAATGCGGTCATATTAAATTACATGTAAATGAATGCGGGTATCCAAGATGAAAAGATTCTCCACTCCTTGCCGTAGTCGATAGAATAATGGATGCCCCAATAGAAAGTAACATTTTGAATTTCACATCATTTTCCGGTAGATTTCCGATAAATTTCAAAAGCTAATAAAAAATTTGTTTCAGAAGAATTCATGCGTTTGATTGAAACATTGCACTGTGCGCTGTGACACCGTACGTATTCACCGGCAAGAGCTTAAGTATCGTTCAATGATATTATTTCTTGCTAGACTGCACTGCGAATGTGTTTTTTTTTTTTCAATGTATCATATAATTGCAAAAGCAAAACTATTATGTTTGTAAGTATATTTATATATTTCTTTGAATGAATTATATGTTTGTAAGACATGTGTTTTAAATATGATTTTTGAATTTATTTGTTATTTTGCCGTCTCAATTAGAGAAGTAGTTATTTTTTAATGGAAACTGGGGAAGAAAAGGAATATTATTTGAATGTTGTTAATGATTGTATTATATTATGATGATTATTTTTGCTGTTTTGGTGCTTACTAGACCTAATTTCTTTAACAACCGTATGTTTGCATAGCACTTACGATAAAATCAATAAAGTTAAGTTGTACATAAATATATAGATAATATGCATTAATTTTAATACCATGTCTATTGATTAAATACTGATAGTAAGTCTGTACAGTTAAATTATGTATCATAAAATGAAGTCGTTAGAAAATCAAGTGTAATAAATAAATGACTTAAAAATATCTCCGACTTTAATAATTGTATAACCTCATTGCGAGTTCAAAAGACTTTACTGGATTTTTTATTGTAGTTTTAGTGGAAAGACCAGATTTCTACAACCAAGTTAGCTTCCAAAATGGAGAGTATTGACTCTTCGTAAAATCGACAACAGACGTTGTTCTAAAGGAACTGGTTGTTGCTCAGTTGCCTTTCTTTTACGAAGGAGGTATAGATGAAAGGATGAGGCTAAAAGACTTAAACCGAACGACTCTCGCTACATTTAATTTTTTGGTTCGGATGGGTATGAGAAATCTAAAAATCAGATACATCCATGCAATTGAATACAAATCAATTTATGAAATTGTTTGTACGGCGATTCAAACTAATTGACACCGCGAACAAATAGGATTATAACGCCCGACGGTGTTGATTACTTGACTACAAAGTCAGCGACCCGTTGAACCCGGTGCAGTGCAATGTGGACCATATGTAGTTTTTATTTAAAAAAATCTAAATTTAAATTTATCTAAAAATTTGTTGATCACTTTACATAATATGGTTTTTTTTCCAGGACCGACTAGGGTGATGGGAAGGTATGAAAACAAAATAGACATCTATTGCCATTCGACAAAAAATCAATGCAAAAGTTTGTATCTATTCACCCAAAAATTTCAAGAATTGAAGTAACTAATCGTAAATAATATTGCATCTAATTTGGATTATTGAGATTTTGTTAGTGACAGAATACATGGAAATGTACAAAATCTCAATAATCCAAATTTGATATTGAAATTCCATCAAGCACCCTCAGTCGATGTCTTAAATTATAAAAAACGATTGCATCTATTAAAGAATTGATGTTTGTAGACCGAAAGTGAAAAAATAGCCATTTTTTGCAAAATGCAATGCATAAAGAACAATGTTTTTCGATTGCTATGTAAATTTTATTGCAAAAATCTTTGCAACAATGCATAGTAATAATTACTCATTTTGTTTGAAACACCGACAATTAGCTGTCTAACACAGAAAACGACATACAAAATAATTGTTAGAAGCGTTGTCCACTTGCGCCTTATGTTAGAATGATGTTAGGCATTCAACTACTCCTCGTGGAAAAGAATTTTCAATATAAAACAATATCGAAAACTTTGGTATTCCACTTTGAATAGTTTTATTCTAAAACATATGAAATAATCAATTTTAATAGCAACTAGGTGTGTATTGTTATGTGCAAGCCAACACTTATCTTCTTGGTGATTTTAATTCTGGGAATAAAAAATCATAATACTTAATTCGTAATCTCATTACAGATAATAAATAATCTAATGTTGGTCGGACTTATTACGAACTGCTCATTTAATTGCAGTTAAAGTGACATATTTAAGAAATTATTTTTTTACGTTAAAATCTTTTCGATGCTTTCATAATAATTATTTTCTTTTAACTGTTCCGCATTTTCTTTCAATGGTTTCAGTTGAATGAGTAATTTTGGTTACCTACAGTAACCTTACCATAAAAGAATGCAGTAAAAAGAGAAATAGCAACGATGAAACTTCTGTGCTATTGAGTTTTTTTTTAATTTATACAAATAACGAAATTGATAAGATCCTACTCGCAAGAATGCTGTTATCGTCTAAGTCGATTAAGTCAACTATGTTTTGAGCAGTTTACTGTTTAATGTTTAGAAAGAAGCATAGGGCGTCTTAAAATGACGAATTATTTGTTGTGTGTTTAATGTCTATCATAATTATATATTTCTACGTCACGCATGTTGTCTGTTATTTTATCTGTGACTTTTAAATGTTTTTATATTTAAATGGGTATTTTCGGGCCCATATTTTGAGTAGACTAACTTTAATTTGTTATGATGCACAAGAAATTTACGATTTTATTATTTTTGACAATAATATTATTGTTTATTTCGGATTGTTAACTTGAGGGTATGTGTATTAGGGGTAAAGATATCCCTCGCTGTCTTCCTTATATATGACTCAACCTCCAGCCATCTATCTAACAGTGATCTCCAAATCAGTACCGGAGTACAGTAGGCAGGAGGCAGGAGCGACTTACATGTAGTTAATGGCGACATCATAGATGTTACATTTGATATCTTTAAAGGATGTGAACTGTAATACGACTACGAATAATACAAATGATGCTTCTTGTGGTTTCCCTTTGTGATATCAAATGACGGTGATATAAAAATCCAGTTCCAAGGTTATAGGTGATGTACCGTGATCCCGTAGGGAGCAGCACTGGGCAACTAGTCTTAGAATTAGTTACCTGATCAATAAACTTCTACAACAGATAAAAAAATGTTTGCTAATTTAAAATCAATTATCTCGAAATATAATATTTCAATTTCAGTCATTCAATTTATACATATTTATACAGGATGCAATCTGGTTCTCTCCAGATCACTGGACTTCTCAATTTATCACGGGTAATGATGCGTTCAATGCCAAATTATATGAATTTAAAATTAAACCAGACCCATATTGTCCGTGTGGTGATAAAAATCAAGATTCTGAGCATATTCTTTGGGATTGCGTGTCATGCTGCAAGTTGATGGGCATATAGATGTGCCCAACGACAGGAAATATGTCAAATACTTCTTCGGGGGCAAAGGTTTCCACTTCTTGCCATGTCCAAAGCCTATCGAACCTGCTCAACCGAATGTCTTCCTGTTATGTTAGGACTTATTCCTCTAGATTTAGAAGTCCAAAGAAGAGCTGCAATTCATCTTTTATTGCTCGGGAAACCAGCTCAAATTGGCAGCACAATTCTTCAGCCGTTGGATTGTCAACATTTTCTCAAAGTCAAAGTGAAAAAACTCTGCTCACTAACTGTTCTAATGACTTTGCAAAAACGCTGGTCAATGTCTCCGCGGGGTAGAACTACGCATTTATTCTTCTCAGATATTCTCTTTCGTCAGAATGCAACATGGTTTTCTCCAGATCATTGGAGATCCCAATTTATCACTGGTCATGGTGCGCTTAATGCCAAATTATATGAGTTTAAAATTAAACCAGACCCATAGTGTCCGTGTGGTGATAAAAATCAAGATTTTGAGCATATTCTTTGGGATTGCCCAATTATGTCCATTGAAAGAGATATTCTCTATTTATCCTGCAGAAATTATCATGATGGTTCTATTGGACATCCAGATCTGGTTTCTTCCCCAGAGAACTTTTATCAGTTCAAAAAATTTGGAGAAAAAGTTTACCTTACCTGCCCCTCACCATTTAATCCATAATTATTACCTCACCATAGCCATTTTGTATATTTAAATTAATTGTTATTTGATGACTTTAATATATTATATTGTACTCATTATATTACTTGACTTGTTATATTAATATTCCTTATTGTCAATGTGTATTATAAATATTTATTGTAGACTTTAAGTATCATTGAGGAGACATGATCTTCGGTGTGATACAATTAAGTTTATCGGATATAAAATAAAAGTAAATAAATAAAACACAATAATTGGCATTAAATATTTTTGTTTTTACAAAGAAAATGTTTCAAACATGCTTGTTATAAATATAAATGATGATACAAATTATTGCTATGTGTTATAGAAAGATTGTTAACTAGTTAAATATTACAGATAACTTTTTTAGTTTTACTACAGAATATGGCATGTTACACTAAAATAATTTTGAATAAAGATATATTAAGCTCATTGTTGTTTTACAATAAAATAATGTTTGATAAATTTTGTGAAATTGTAGATTTTAATGTCCAAATAGAGATTTAAATAACGCAGAGAGTTAAATGACAAATACAGAGCTAAATGACAAATACAACGCTAAGTGATGTAGTTTCATTGAAAACGAGAAATAAACGGCGCCTCCACATCATTATGACTTGGTGTGAATTAAGAAAAGTATCTTCACAAACAAAGTGAATTCCTTTATCTCAAATACTTCCATAATAATTAAAAAGATAGCTCACGGAAAATTCGTATTCTGTTTTTCCAGTTTCAAAATGATATTATTTATATTTAATAATAATAATTAAAATAGGCGGTAATCCGCCCATTTTAATCTCACTTTATTTTGTATAAAAACTTATTTAGCCTCTTGTAACTAAATCTAATTTATAGTCTCAACGTATTTGATATAACAAAGAATTTTCGTAAATAAAAAACTGAAAATTGTATAACTCAATTTCAACTTTCGAAGAATCCAATCTAACCTATGTATTATAAAACACAACTTCAATAAATCTGATACTTGAAGAGGTTTTCGAAGTTTTTATATTGGATATTCTAGTTATTTTATGTGACTAAGGTAAGCATTTAATACAAAATCATGAGATTATCTTAAATAATTTTTGATATAAATCTATTAAATATTATAAATAAGATTCAAAAACGATAAAAGTATTTGATTGTCGTAAAGTTGTAAAGTGGAAAAGTTCAAAAATTAAAAGTTTTACAGTGGTTTCATTTTTTATAAACAAATTGAGTTACAGGGCAGCTGAACTTTAAAACATAAAGTCCTTTAATAATGAGCAATGTCCACGGACAACGATCTTTTCTGAAAAATGTTTGTAACCTTGGTCTTTTAACGATTTTATTTCTGCACTCAGAGTTCTGACAGTGTTTTTTTTCCATTTCTTTATATGGCATTTTAAAGCACATAGAATTCCCCACAAGACGACAACATTAATTTATTTTGCGATTGGAGTGGACAATAATATTTTTTTCCCCTTGCCCCACATGCGCTATATTCTCGAGTTGTCGATATAATGGGATAAACAAACGTGTTAGTTTATGAAGGTGGTTTAGTGGTATGTGACAATTCTGAATCAGTAACATTAACAGATGCGACTGTTGTTGGAGACAGAAGCACTGCTGGTATTGTTGAACGTTCCACTGTCGTAGTAGCATCGGGACGTAAGTATGGTCTTTCACAGACAAACCTCGCATTTATGTTGCAATCAACATTCTGCAAAGTACCCCCGATAACTACACTACCGCAGCGTGCTCCTGAATGCGATTTTGGATAATACGGACTCCACACTTCATATCCTGTTTTATAAAGTGGTACTCCTGAAATTTGAAGAAACAATCAATATACAATAAATTTACTACGCTATGAATTTATCCATCTTTATAAAAAGTCTAAGTGAGAGGTCTATGTCATTGGCCTCGGTTACGATGTTTAAGCGTTCGAATCCTAGTGCAAAAACTATCATAATATGATTTTGTAATCGATTTACGGATACATTTTGGAAGTCATGGAATTACATGCAGTTCTTTTCAGTTGGCATAATATCCATTAGGAGTCCTTGATATTATGTTCCACATTGGTAGCGGATACGGTATCAAATTAGTTTTGAGCAAGTAAACATACATTTTTAAAAACATGTAACACATACATAATACATTTTTAATAATCTTCGAGACTTTGACTCAATTTCATATTTCCTCTTCGCATATATCGTCAAAACTACGATAGTTTTACTAAAAAAATTTGAATATCGGAAATAAATTAAGCCATCTGTGGCAAAAACTGGTATCGAAATACGTATTTAAATTACACAACATTTCGATCTTCTCTACTATATAGCGGAAAATACATCTGTTTGTCTGTCATAGGAACTCTTCCCAAACAGTGGACAGTAACGACGTGAAATTTGCACATGTCGTTCTGGCTGAAATTTTTAGGTCAACTGTGCTATTTTCAACGTTCAAGTTTTAGCTTTATTGTTAATTCATGGACTTTAATGTATGGATGTTACATGAAGTACAGTTCACGGTGATATTTTCAACTTTCAACCTCAACTAACACCAAAATAACGCCAACGTTTAAATGTCTTAATTTTAACGCCCCGTTTCCCGTGTGATAAATACTAGTTATTTTACAAGTAACATGTTATTTACCTTTAATAGTCACATATTGCCCGATTGAGAACAAATCATGAAAGCCTGAATGTAAAATTGATGAATCAACAAAGCCGTCTGATTTCATATGAATCCGTGGAATTTTTTGATCCAATTCAGAAGCTTCACGTTCGCTTTGTAAAACGAAGAGACCAGAGTATTCCATTTTGCAGGTATTTGCTGCATCGTGCCAATTTTTGGGTGCTGTATGTAGCTTATAACACTTCTTCTCGTCCCCGGTATAGTCAATATATGCTAAAAATAATGAAATAAAATATCAATTCATATAATTTTCCGACGGTATTGTAGCAAAACGGTCAACAATCTTGAGCGTGTATCCTATTCGACGTCATCGGGTTCGAATACGGACAATACAATAGCGTTATGGGCGACGGATTTCTGTAATGTTTACATTCTCTCTCAACAATCCAATCCTAACAAGAACATTTAACTGAATAACCACCAGTTATCGTAAAAACAACTTCTATGTGGATGCTGCATAAGATGGGAGATGCTTAATAAACAGGTGTGGTATGTATGAGTTGGTATTATTCATACGCTTCTTAGAGCTGAAGGACGCTGTCATGGCAAAGGATGAAGCCAAGCAATTGGTTGGCTACAGCAAATCTTGAGCTGCGTGGTTACCGTATACTACACAAATGGGAGCATATATGGTCCAAGAAGAAGTAGAAAGAAGATAATTAGATCCGCAGCTGGCAATGGTCCTTTGATATATACCTCAACATTAATTTATAATAATCTGCACACACTTTATTTTTTACCACCCAATTAAATAGGTATTACTATCAAACTGTTCTTTTATTCACATCAATGAAAGCTGAAAAGAGACGACGAATCTGAAGGATATCTCTATAATAATAAAAAAACATATATATGTATATCAGGCTTGTGCCGTGGATTTCTCTTTTTCTCGTTCAATCACGTGTAAAGTGAAGGGTGCGAGCGAGATAAAAGGGCATGTGGGCGCATGCTACTTGCGTATACACAAGTATACATAGTATCAATGTAATAGACGGTCGTTTAAGGAAAAAAACTGTTTCATTTAACCTATTTGATGGTAATAATCACTTCATAATATTGTAAAATTTACTTACACGAATCGAAAGTGTTACAGTTTTCGTTATAAACGAAATCTGAATTGATTTTCTTTTTGCAAACAAAACTTGCTTTGCTTTCACAATCTTTGGTCTTGTATTGACCATCAAAATTAACACAATGACCTACGGACACATTTGGTTCATTTTTAGCCCAATCTACGTAAACATCGGCTGCTGCTTCACCTATAAAAATGAAAAATTGTTTATCCAATTTAAACAATTTGAGAAATACATTTCGGGAGACAATAATAATATAGATAATTATTTTTGAAATTAATCACAATGGTAATAAAACCAAGAGCAGAGGGCCATTAAAAAAAATAGCTCCAGTTTTTATAACCTCTCTTATTTGGAATGTCTTACATAGTTTTTCTAAAAATACACAATACAGTATAATCCTAGTATATCATTCCTCGATCTGTCGTTTTCTCGCATATATTGTTCGTTTGGTCAACTCTTTCAATATAACCAAAAATCATCGCATATATCGTTGCCATATTCATCATTTTCCCATACTGATTATTTTGTCTATTTTTTTTGTTGTATTGATTGTTTAAGTACGGAATAAATATGTACTGTGATATGAAGCCTTAACGGATACAAAATATAAAATTATTGAGTATCCCTTACTTTACAGTAACAGTTTTCAATATTTATCGTTTCGTATATCTGTATGATATATCGAGAATTTACTGTACTTTGATTAAGCTAGCAGCAATGGTAAAAGAAATTGTTTGAAATCGTACCAATCAATGTTTCGAAATAACCTCTCACTATCATGTCATGAATGCCCAGCCAAAAAGTGTTTTCAAACGAGGGCAAATATCTCAAAATCATTGCTTCATTTCGATTCACGGGGTAAAATAGCTCAGCATCTTCGTTGGCGCAAGCAGACACAGCATCTGCCCATCGTCTGGTTTCACGGTGGATTTTAATGAAGATATTATCTTCAGTCAAATACGTGTAGTCTATTCGGAAAAACGGTGCGATTTCTGTAAATAATTAACGATACAGATTATTAAACATGATATGCCGTATTTGTTTGATTATAAGACACATTTTAAAACCTATATTGGGATGTTTGAATTTTGAGGCTTACTATCAATGAAGTCTTTCAATGTCAGTCAAAATTTCAAAAGTGATTCAGAAAAATCAGACACTGAATCCGATGAAGTTTCGGGCTCATAGTAAGAAAGTACGTTTCTAATATACTTTAAATGCTTTATGTATTTATTTTTTTATTACTGGCATTTAAAAATTAGGGTGGGTGTTATAATCGGTGGCGTCTTATAGCCGAGGAAATATTATGGAATAAATATATTTTAATGTGTCATTTATTCAATGCAATGGAAGGAATTTATTAGTTTTTGTTTTATGATTTCAAACTTTTTTTTTCTACATGTCTCAAATACTTGAATACTTGAATGGGAGTGCCTTGTAGATGGTTAGCAAATTTTAAGATAATTGAATAAATATGATTATAACAAATACCAACGAGGATTCGGTTATTTCAGAGCTAGTTTCATTTAAAGCGTGAGAATATTTATTGCCTCGGTTGCTATCGAAAGCGAAACCGGTCTTGATAATATATTATTTAAAATATTGTAGAACAAGTAAGTACCTTAACATTTAATTTGTTCTAGTTGCATTGTAAAAGAAATGGGCATCTCCACTCAAACGATAAATAATAGTATTTTTTTATTCTTACGTAGATATTACACTTTTAATGTGTTCACTGTAAATTCTTGGTAGAAAGGCATTATATTTATAAACATATCAGGGATTTTTTTGGTACTTGTTCCACAATTTTATGAACTGATCGTGACTAGTTTCTCTCACAGTGAGCAATTTCAACTCTTAAGTATTTATAATATAATAAACAAATGTTTAAAGGAATGATAAGTATGTTTGAGTGACGCTTGTTAACAGAAAATGAATTTGATTAATAAATTATAAGTTAGCGAGTAATTGAATAAGTCTATACCTCACCAAGCATGGTTTGTTTACTTATGTTAGCGTTATCTATGATTATTTCTCTTGCTTGGTATAAAAAGTAAAATTGATAGCTGATGTTAAAAATTGCATAAAATTTCTTTGAAATTTACCTGCATATGTTGATATTGTAATCATAAGCAGCACACAAAACACTTTACAACAATCCATTTTCACACAAAAATATTTTTCTACACTGTCTTAAATTCCAAGCAAAAAACACATAATTATATCAACATTACCTTACCAATACTAATTTTAAGAATAGTCAGAAGCTCATAACGATACATTTCTAGGTTTGCGGTTTAATATATGCGTTACCACAAATACAATAATGATAAGGCAAGTTATTTTGATTTAGGTTTCTCAACTCGTAAAACAAACATATTAAATAAAATACCAGTCAAAAGAAAAAATGAATAGTCACAGCTATAAACCCATCAAACGAGTGAATCAGACATGAATATAACAAGGAAGAAAAGGTATTCAAATGTTTAATGTAATAATCAAAACTTATATTGATATAAAAGAATTCTACAATTACATCTAATGTGACTTTTTTCATTACTTCCTTCTATCGTCCTCGCATTCACCGTTTTCGCATTTTCATTTTTTATAGTCTCGGCTAAACACTCATAGGAGTAATGTTAAATAGTCCCACATTCATCCTTCTTTGATCTATAGTTATCATCGATTTGTCGGTTAAATATTATGGTCCCGTCACAAATGCTACCCCGATTTATCATTTTTGTCTCAGATTATTTGACATTCCGCTCAGAAGTAAGTACGACTTCATACAACCGGTTTTGTGTTCCGTCACAAATTGAACAACCCCGATTGATAGTTGCAAGTCTGCAAGCATCGTCTTGTTATTACGATGGCAGCTCATAGTGTTTACGTTCATGACTCACCCACTTAGTACCTATGTAAAGACTGTCGTTCATTTTTGTCTAGTATTTTGCACCGTGAATTATTCTGATTTGCAACTAAAGTGCCCCCTGCTATGAAGAAAGTTAGAACTCTAGCTGAGAGATTTAAAATAATAATTCAAAACTTTTTCGTGTCCATCGTTTTTTTCAGGGTCCCTTGAAGAACGAGTCCTCCCTCCCACCAATCCCATCCTCACGAGGCGTAACGAGAGCGATTAGTACGACTAGTCCTGCCACTAGTCCTGTCATAGCCCTATCCTTCTATCCCTAATCTCTTCGAAAAAGAAAAGAGAGGTTGAGCAACTGAGTGACAAGCAGTTCTCGTAGAAAAAATTCTGTCAAGATACCTCCATTAGGAGACCATATGCTCCACATTGGGAGCGGACATGGAAAAAAAAATTAATAATCATACACCATAATCAATCATTATTTTGACAATACGACCATCTTTAAAATTTGTTGCAATGGTATATTATTATACTCTCTCATTAATTATGATTGTCATGATTCAGGGCTTCAAAATATTTCTTTAATAACAGTCAAAGACAAAATTACTAAATTTACAAATAAGAATATGAAGTATTAAATCTCAATAATTGAAATTTGATATGAAGGATTATTGACCAATTATAATAGCGTTTGATCACTATTTCAATATAATTAAAAGACATACCGAACTTGGTATCGAGGCAGACGACGGACTCCGTCTGAATCAAAATGAAAGTAATAAAAAAATATCCTCGAAAGAGGGTCACTATATATTGTTTAATGAATTATATAATAGAATGTTTTATTGTTATATTTTTTAGAAGTACATTGAGTATAATTCTACTTTAAAAATTGGAAGAAAACGAAATTTTCGGTAGATTTCAAAAATTTTCAGGCAATTGTTATATTCAATAAATTATGAATTTTATTTGAGTATACATAAAAAAACCCTTTTCTGCTATTGTTTTTAGACATCAAAACTCAGTAACATAAACTCTAAAGTAGTCGCGGCGAAAAGCAGTTAAAACATATCTGACAAACAAGCGACAACTTTTTACTAGACAGCCTGACAGAAAACTTACTACTTCCATGGAAATAAATTCATGAAATAAATGTGTAAAAAAATAATAATATAAGATTGCTATTATTAAATGAAAAAAATAACGGTTCATAAGATTCTGACGACGAAAACGATTTTCGCTCAGTGGGAAAAACACCTACTATATTCGTTAATGTATGATTAATAAATTGGTCTTTCCATTGATATTTCTTGTGAATAGCATCCTTTGTTGAGGTATTTTATAGGGTAAAACGAGTAAAGTGGTCTTGGGAAGGTTTACCTCATTTTTAATACTCATGTGTTATTTTAAAATGTGTCATTGCTTGCATATTTAATACTAGTTTTAAATTATAGTAAAAAGTTTTTAATGCCCGTATTAAAATGAAAATTTCACGAGTGCGTGTTCAAAAAGTTTCGCTAACCCACTCTCAACGATACCAAAATTTTACTTAAGCAAATACATACTTAAATAATTAAGCTTATAACTGCTTGGTCCATCCTATGATAGGTAGTTACTTTCAAGGACACATACAGTTACTCGCTAATTAAAGATAATAGTGAATAAAGCGGTGATATCAATAACGATTTCGAATGACACTTGAGTATATTTTTAAAGATAACTATTTGTTATGACATACATATAATATACGAATAAACAACAATACTACAAAAACAGTAGTAACTTTTTATCAGTAGCAAGCTGATTGCACAATCTTTACATAAGAACTTTCTGGTAAAAAACATTGCAAACGTTTTGATTTAAATAATTAATTACAATATTGTTAATATATTTCAACACTTTTTATTTGTCTTTCAACGTCTTTCATTGATACATTATCATTTTGTTTTACACATTATAATATCAAATACTGTTAAACAACAAAAGAAGTTTTGACAGATAGGATTTACATGAATTTATTGTCTATGTTTAATGCGATTTATGACAAGAGTGATTGCCAGTCTACAAAATTTTGATTCGAAGATAGTTATTTATATGGCCAACAAACATTGACACACGAGCTCCTCATCCTCTTGTGCAATGTATGCGGCGCGCACTGCTTAGTTCAGTTTCGTTAAATAAAAAAAATATAATATCTACAAAACCTTATGAAAGATAAAAAGTATTTATCTAGAATCTAATTTTGTGTGTCAAAATGTAAATTATATAAATAAGTTTTTTATTATTAAAAACAATGACTACAGCTGATTCTCTTTTAAAAAACACTGAAAAGAAAGTTATAAGAAAAATGAGAGATAGGATCCATTACATTTAATTTAGGTGACAAGTAAATTTAAATAACTAATTCTAAGAATAAACATATGCTCGTTTTTATCAATGCATAATAATATTTTCGTTAAGTTACAGAATAAACTTTAATGCTATTAAATTTCTGTCAAAATAATTATAAAAAAATATACATTTATTGTAGTGTTAAGCTTTCTGATATGAATATAAAACATATCATTTCATATCTTATGATAATATCAGCCGTTTGATGGCAAAACAAAAAGCCAAAAAAAGTAGAAAGCGTATTTTTTTGCACAATGCCGTTTTTATTATTTACAACGGGCTCGATTATGTATGTATGTAATTTATTTTTGTGTTGATTTAAAGCATTTTTCAAATGATACATATAACCATTTATGTTAATTCGTCAAAGTCAAAATCATTCAAATGAGATATTGAGTTTATTACATTTTGAAACGCCATTGTGAATAAAAACTTTATACACAATACATACACCTTGTATATTTTAAGAATTGGCAATATTTGTCACAAAATAAATGAATGGTACACGGTAAAGTAAATATTTAATACTATTTATTATATGAATCATGCTTCCGTTTCAAATAATAATCACATACAATTAAAAAACCGTTGAGTGATTCATACATTATCTAAATTAACTTTATATGTAGAATAATTGGTTTATGGGAGTAATAATTTGGTGTTATAAATAAATAAAAATTATGTGTAAACTGAAATGGAATTATGACAATGCACACATGGATGAAAAAATACTTTTTAGGAGTTGACGGTTACAAATTGGTTTCGTACCATAAATATTGTAATATTAGTTTATCAATAGACCTATAAAAATAGTCAATAAATGAGAAAGATCGTTTGTTCTGTAATAAATATTTTACGTTGCATATGAATATAGCTCATGATGAAAGATTTTAAAGCAGCTACTTCTGCCCTCTTGGTTGTGTTGAACAATATGAACAGTATTCCGTGGTTGAGTGGTCGATATCGTTGGCTTCGGCTGCGTTGCTTATAGGCTCGAATCGCAGTGTGGACGGTTTCAATTACACCTTTTCAATCGATTTATGGATATCTGTTCGACGGCATGGATGTCTAAATTTAGCACCCAACCATCCGATCCTAAAAATGTGGCATAGCGAGAGTAATCAGCTAGCTTTTTTTTTGAAATAAACTCCATTAATTTCAGTTATGGACCCTAATAAAACTTAAACTTAACAGAAAAACCAGGGTGTGTCAGTTTATATATTTAAGTAACTATTTAAATTTTGCTTTCCAGCATCTTCAACCGTTCAAATATGATAGTTGGCCGATGAAACTAAACTAATAGCAGAATAATACTTTAAATCGCTTTATAGACGTCATGAGAGTGAGATAAAAAGAATCGAATTACAGTGGGGACAGATTTAATCACTTAAAGAGTAATATATTTATATTTATAATGGTTTACCTCTTCAGGGCACCGTCAAATAGATGCATTATTTATCAGTTTATATAAATTTATTATCAAAGTGTCTAAAATCAAGTTAAATATATATGTATATATATAGTCATTATATTATCTGATAAATTATCAGATATTTTTTAACCACTCACAAATATTATATTTCGTGGTTTGAAACGAAGTTAAAATAATGGAGTTGTAATCACTTATCAGTTTTAACGTCAGCAGTTTCCATGCTACTAATAAAAAAGTTTAATCATTTAAATCTTAATTTTCTAGTAATTTAAATTTGCGATACACTGAAACCATTTTTACATTGAAGACAATTGTCTTTATTATTGAATAAAATAAGGAGGTCGCCAAAATTATTTGCCTAATTATGAAGTGTAGTAGCATCGAGTTTTGGAAACCACCGATGACATGGACATAATTGTATGTCCTCATGACGGTTTTGTATTTGCATCGTCAAGTCACGTTTGAGGTTGTTCAGTTGTAAGATATCCGAGGTCCTTCTCACATATGAACATGGCGTTTGTGGCACAGTTGGCATTATTTAATTTTCCATCACGGAACATAGATCCACATCTCTCAATTTTCTGTAAGTTGTCAGGTTGCCCCTTAGACAAAATGTTATATCCCTCCTCTTGTAGAGTTTTTCCTGAAGATGTTGATTATAACATGATTAAAATATTCTTTGCTGTACAAATACACTATCGAAATGGCAATGATAATATTGAAGATGATAGAAGTATTGAAATTTAAGACATTAAATTAAACACATTACCGTCGATGTGTTTGTGATATTCTGTATAGAATGCTGAAAATAAATACCTTTATAATTGTTTGCAATTGATTATAATTGTCTACATTTATAATTATTTATTAATCATCAATGGAAACATTTGTTTTAACCGTTATTAATAGTGATAGTTTCATAAACTTAATAAGAAACTAAATCAGCGAAATAAAATTTATTGAAAAGTGTTCGGTTGAAATTTTTGAAACTTTTTTAAAACTTACGAGCTATATGTCGAGATTTCAATTTCACAAGTGTGAAATCTGTATCGTTCGCTTTACATAAATACACGGTATTTTCGAAGATATTGTAGCGGGAAATTCCCTTTCAGCCAACCGATCCTCAAAATGTGACGTTGGCAAACCACTAGTCCATTCTTAGCAATCTCCTACTATCCCTACTCTCTTAAAAAAGTAACGATTGTGTAACAAGCGGTTTTCTTAGAACATCTTCTATTGAGACAAGCTCCATCAGGAGCTATCTAATATGCTCCGCATTGGAAACAGACATTATTACAAAAATATTTAGTGAGTTGAATACAACATTATTATGTTTATAATGCAAACAGAGGGCGGCGACTTCAAAGAGGTAGCTGCACTGGTTAAAAACATATTTATCACAAAAAAACGACACTGCATGATCATTCAACTGTCAAGTAACGTTGGGCAACTGAGTAACAAGCAGTTCTCCAAATGCGATGAGATAATCTCCATACCATTAGGAGTCCATACCGCTACATTGGGAGCAGAAATGGTTTAAGCAAAATTTTAGCGACTCAAATTTATGTGTAATGTTTACTTTGATATGTCGAATAATTTCATGCAGTATGTTAATGACGTTAGTAGTACAGAGTTTATATTATCTTATATTACCGTTTAAAGACATGAAACGGCCACTACTTATAAGGTCGCTAAATCCCAAAAATACGATTCCTTTGTCAAAGCTGCCATGTAAGCTATCAAAAGGATATCTACCAAGCATATCCACAAAAATCTTTGCCTCATCTTCACCGTTTATGATACCGGACTGAGATTTTTCCGCCTTACATAATATCCTAAATACATTATTCCAGTTTCTTGGGACAGTGTGTAATTTATAGCGGCGGTCAGCTTCAAGATAATAAGCTTGTTCTGAAATGAATTATAACGATATTCTACAGTTCATCCTGTAATTAAAAACGGTAAATTTCAAGAAATTTAATTTTTTATAGCAAAAACTCTACTGGAAAATCAGTCTCGATTAAATAAAGAGATAGGTTCCATTATTTTGTATTATTTTTTAGAGCGCACTTAAACTTGAACATGGATAAAAAAAATTAATTACAAAAACTTACATAACAATGAACAATTTCGATGTGAACATAAAAAAACACAATATATTCTCGCTTTTCGATAGTTAAAAAATATAATTTCAAGCGTTCAAAAACAAAAAATAAGTGAAAAATGACAAAATACAATTTTCGTTTTCTTTGCATGATTTTTCAAAACCACGCAAATAATCAACGCAAGAAGAGAGCCGGGTGCTTTTTATGTTATGTATATTTTAATATCATAAAGGGTACATACCCTTCATAATAAAGAATATGTGACGTCACATTTTATTTGCAATGCAGGTTTATTATAGTTCTCAGTTCGATCTATCATTATAATATTGTATTTTTTTTCAATTGAAAATGTTCATGATTAGTGATACTGGTTCTGATCATTATTAAATGTTGGAAGTAGAACAAAAAAACTTGTTTTATTTTCAAAATATAATACATTTCCTCTAAGAATGATTGGCAGTTAGTTAACACCTTCAAAGTGATATAAAATTGCATTCTTTGTAAGTTAAAAATGCTTACCATTCTCTTCTCCTGTACCGTTTATATATGAAAGTGACACTTTATTTATTCTCCAATTTTCATGAATGCATATTTTTTGTAAACTGAGATCATAGTTTAATTACCTTATCGAATTAAATTGGGCATTTTATGATTCCAGGAACAATGTCACAATTTTAGGAGAAAATTCCATATACAAATGTGAACTAGTAAAAAAACTTTAGTATTAAACAAGCAAGTTTTTTTTGGTTATTCCTGTAGATCGCAAAATGATTAATCCGATAAATTTGAGAGAGAATAGATCGAGACTCTGCTGTACATAAAAATTTCCAATCATTCCTAGATATCGAATTGCAAAACTTCAGCTCTTAATGGTAAGGCAAAAACTTCAATTTTTATGTTACTTAAATACATTGGATACCTAAATAAAAATAAGTATGTGAACGGTTTTTTTACATATCTATGTAAATACAATTTTGAAAACTACTTAGATGATTAAGGTATTGCTAATAATATTATTCCAATTACCATTTACTACAGTTGTGAGCAATTGTAATTAAGATGGGCACTCGAATGGCTTACTTATGACAAAAGTCTTATCTTTTCTGGGTGAGAGAAGGAAGGTAAAACACTACTAAAATTGGAAAATAATGTATAATCTGGCAATGCAGATATTTCACTAATTATTTATATTAGTTGGACACTTTCAATAAGGTTGCCGAGCACTGTCCTATTGTACCGAGTAAAGTGGGAATCAGTGACGGAAATAGTCATTAAATAGTCACATTTTTATTGAAACATAAATTCATATTAGCTTACACCATAATATGTTATATTAAACCACAAAAGAAATACTGTCGATGCTATTTTTCCAAACATTAATAAACTACAGTTAAGTAACACTGATTAATAACCTACAGACTTTCTTTTGTGTTACACAGATGCTTGAAAGAAAAAATCGTTAAATATTTTTTCAAATTAATAGACAGATGTCACTACAACCACAAAAAATATCTTTCAGTTTATAAAGTAAAAATCGTTCTTCTGAATAAACTAGAATTTATTACCAAGCTTTGCCCGGAATAGATTCAAACTCATTCTTTATTCAGAACAAACTACGTTCACTTTCTACTAAATCACAAACATATAATTGTGTACTAGAATACAGCAGCTTATAGAAGACGCCGGTGTAGATAAAACGTTTATTTCCTAAATAAGTAGGTGTACTTTATAGTATGGGTTATTGTTTTAATTACTTGTGTCACAGGTTTCACATGCGGGCTTCCTGCTAATGTTTGTTGATTCTTTTGAACATATATATCTGAATACTCGGTCGCAGTCAATATCATTGGACAATCCATCAAAAGCAATAGTTACACAGTTCTCCGTGTCGTTGGAAAAATTATTGCTTGGCTCATTTGGTTCCCATTTTATGAAAACATCCGATAAAGACTCGCCTGGAAAATCAAAAACAATTAATATTATCAGATAAGTCACAATTTTATTGCAGCCGAATTTCGTGTTTTCTAACCAAGGACTTGAATCTTCGAATAGAGATTTTTTTCATTGGAATGTTGGCTTTGGCAAAAACTTTGATCGTTCAGCAGGTATTATGATCAAATATCAGTTAGAAAAAGTGTGAGCAAACGAACTCTTTGGTACATTTAAAAATCTTTATACAATCGTTATATTCGATAAATTGCAAATTCCGTAACAATCGCTTTCTTAATAATACTTTGTTCTACGATTTTGCCTCGGACATCGAATTTCAGTAATCTACAAAAAACCCTAATCTAGTCACAGCGTAAAGCAAAGCAAGTCAACTCTTTGCTAGATAGGCTTGAAAACTTTACTATTTCCATTTAAATAAAAGCCCAATAGTGTAAACAAATATTTTGAAAGTGCAATTATTGCAATAAGATTTTTTTTTCACTTAAAACGATTCACGATTTTTGCGAAATGAGAGAAAAACCTACTAATTTCTCTTAACGTAGAAAAAATATCTGTTGAGATTAGCTCCATTAGGAGTTCACATGCTTCACATTGGGAGTGGACATGACTAAAAATGTATATTTAAAGCAATTACGTTACCGGTAACAAAATAAAAAAGTAAGAACACACGAAATTAAAATTAAAAGAAATCAGTCCAAAAGTAATCACCATTATTTTTAACATCTTAACCCTTAATATTTACCGTCTAAAGTCGTGAAATTTCCTTCTGAGAGCGAATCATGGATCCCCAGCCACAAGTACAGGATAGCGCTATTCTTAATAGACATGGCTGCTTGAGCTTCAACTTCCGATTTGGGAACTAGCAAAGTGGCACCCTCTGCGGAACACTTTGCTACGGCATCTGCCCATTTGGTAAGTGTTGTGTGTTCCTTAAAGAACATTTTAATGCTCGGTATATATGTGTAATCATTTCTGAAAACGGAGTTCTCCTCACCATCTGAAAATATTTAATAAGGCTCGATTAAAGATGCACCATCTACCGATGTGCTTTTCATATTCAACCCTGTGCCACTCTCTAGATCAGTGTTTCTCAACCGCTCGTTTCCGGACCGACGGCATTACCCTTATAGTCCACCCACTGAAACTTATTTTAAGATCAGTTATTCCTTTATGGGAGATGTCAATTCAAGTTCACTTAATACCCGATAAAAAGAAATCTAATCAAGCTCTCTTCTGATGCTATATTGGTTACCAGATATAAAATACAAATAGTATCTCAGTTTTAGATTTCACCAACAGAAGAATACCAATCTTTATGTATTATTATCATCGTCAGTAATTATAACGAAACAGTCAAACCGAACCGATTGTAATGCAGCGCTTCGTCTCTCTGAAATAACACTTATATTCAAATATTGTAGAATACACTCAACAGCAGATTTCGCACTAATTATTAAAAACTAAGTATCACTTTCTCAAAATTACATAAAATTATATTCTATTATTAAAACTTTATTCAATGGTCAAATTCTAATTATTTTCTATATGATTTTAAAGGCAACAAAAAATACACCCATACCATTTTTATGCGATACATTGGTTCCAGAAATTGTCCCTTAAAAAATATCGCGTAAAAAAATACATTACTTCTAATTAATATAATTTGATATATGGGTTGCAAAAACAACAGGGTAAAAAAAAAGGATTTATGGAAAACTAAAATTGGTGAAAACTAAATATATATAAACCTTTAATTTCCTTAAAATGAAACGAAAAAAAGGTAAGAATTTTTTGTTGAAAATATTTCTAGAGACAAATGCAAGAGTGTGGTTTGAACAGGCCTTTAGTTCGCTACGCCGGGGATTACCGCCGGTGATAACTGTTCATGTTGGTAACTGCCAGCGACACGTGTTTTTGGGGATGTGAAGAAATAAAGTAGTCTAAGGTGATTAAATTGTTAATAGTTTTCAGTTTTTAACAAAATTATAGAGATTCAAAAATTCGAAAAAATCGTGAATTTTAAGGTAATCTGTATTACATGAGACATATATATTTAATATGCAGTGATCTTGAATAAACATACAAATTAAATCAGATAAAATTATATTAACTTTCATATCGGAGTCACTCGCTGCTTTCACCGTCTGTGACGAAATGCATTCCTTTGAGATTTTCTGAACGTACATGTTGAATTTCGTTCGAATTTTAATTTTGCTGACTCGTTTGAAGAAACGCTTATTAAAGAAATAGTCACGTAAAGTTGAAATCGCGTAAAAAGAGGACTGGGAATATTTTAATATGTTTATTTTTATTAAGTCAATGAAATTGAGCGCGAATATGCTTATCTTATTAATTATAATAAATATCGGGAGTTCATAAAGCATACGATAAAGACCTAAATGACGTGTCATACAAAGCATAGTATCAAATTTGGATTATTGAGATTTTAATATGTTTATCAACGACCCGGGTTTCGCCTTAAGTCAATGAAATTGAGCGCGAATATGCTTATCTTATTAATTATAATAAATATCTAACGTTTATATAAAGATACAAAAGACAAAATGACAAAAAATATTATACAAAGCATAGTGTCAAATTTGAGTTAACATTTCTAGAATCGCCTTAATCCTTATTTTGTCACTAACACATTAACAGAGTGGCGAATTGCCGCTTTCCAATTTCTTTTAGAACTACCAGTGATTTTACAATTATAATAGCATTTCGACGGGATGCAATTCGAGGAAAGGGTAAATATATACAAACATTCCACATTTAGTGACATCTGTTGGGTGTTTCAACGTATAGGATATAATGTGGTATCAGGTATCAGTGTGACTCTCAGACGTATAATATTTTACCTCGTAAATAATATTTGTCGTATTTGTATCTTCTATATAAACGTTAGACACTGTTTACTGTCTGTCAGTTCGAGTCCATTCGTGTGCTCGAATGCCTGAATATGCCGAAAGGCGAAACCCGGGTCGTTAGTGACAAAATACATGGAAGTCTATTATAAATTGAATGCTTATCAGAGTGTTTTAATGATTTTACATTTACGATTTAATAAATTTAGGATTCGATTATTAGATAAATAAAATAAAGTCTTAATACATACTTACTGCATTTAAAAGAATACAAAAAACCATTAAACAAATAATTGGTTTCTTTTGACGACGAGAATGTATTGAGAATATGAATGTTAAAAATGTAAAGTAATAAACGTGAGACATTTCAAAATCATTGAGGCGTGTTTGTTGATACTCCTGACATTATGAAATCGTTGTGCATCACATCAATAAACAGAAAGAATTCAACTCATTCTTGGAAGTGGCTTATTTTATGCCCTAAATACCTTTAGTGCATATGGAATATTTTTTAATTGATGCAAAGATTTTGTATGTCTAGTTTTGTTTGATTTGAGAAAATCGAATTTGAAAATTTGAAATGCATAAAAGTATATAGCTGAATTGGACATATTATCCATTTGAATGCTTCAATATCTCCACAAATACCATATTTGGACGTACAAGATAAAGATAAATATGATGCAGACAAACGTTTTGTGTATCTTAACTCAATTTCGACAAAAACTGGACATACAATATCTTTGCAGTAAGGAATCGATATATTTTGTAATATCAATCGGCTAACGGAAAAAAAATTGAATTCCTGAAATAGTTTATATTTAGAAATAAGGTCAAAACCTACTATGATCTGAGTTCAAATCAAAACAGTTCTGAATTTCATCAATAATTGATTTAATGTATTCAATAAATTTCACATTACTTAAAAACTCTAACCATGATAATCGATATCGAAATGCTTTCATAGTGTTTCCTCATTATCGATTTTAGTTTATGAGTAATGCTGATATTTTATTTGTTGTGTCGTATTATTTCAAAAAGTTTGCTCTGTGCAAAAGTAATAATTATTGAGAATAATTTATTGGAAAGTTAATACAATTTTGAAACTGCTATGATGTTACCATTCACAGTCATGAAGACACCATTGGCAATAAGTTCACTTCCTAAATACACGTTGGCCTTGTCGAATGTGTCACGCGACTATCAAAAGGATATTTAGCAAGCATGTCCACAAAAAACATTGCCTCCTTTTCACTGTTTATGATAGCCAACTGAGATTGTTCCGCCTTACATATACTAAATGCATCATGCCAGTCTCTTGCGACAGTGTGTAATTTATAGCATCTGTTAGCTTCATTGCTATAAACATATTCTGAAAAAGAATCACATTTAATTATAATTGTATCTGCAATACATATAAAAATAATGTACATTACAGTTCATACAGGTGATTTCATGAATACATTTCTTTAATAATTTTAACAATTATGTGTATTTATGCTCCACACAGGGTGCCGGCATTGTTGAAGAATTAAATATATATATATGTTGTGAAATATGTATATTGTACAATTTATTTGCCTGCCAAATAAAAATAAAGTTTTTGCAGACACACAATGTCTTTTCAATGACATTCGATATAAAATATTTAGATTAAATTATATGTATATATGAATATTGAATGGTATTAATTACCCATGTCGAAGTTACCACATGCGTAGTTGTTGCTAATATTTGTTGATTCTTTTGAGCATATGTAATTGAATTGTCGGTCGCAGTCGACAGTATTGGACAATCCATCCGCACCAATCATTAAACAGTCTTTTTTGTAGTTCACATTGTTTAGTTCACGCGGTCTCCATCTAATGAAAACTTCAGATAACATTTTGCCTGGAAATTGAAATTAAAAAATCATATCATCAAATAAATCCATTTCTTTGTAACAGTTATCAAAATAGAATCATAGATGACTTGGACAAGCAGTAACACACAAATAGCTCGAATCCCTGAATAAATATTTATCAAATCGTTTTGTAGTCTAAATTGATTCATCTAAAATATATTCACCCACAAGTAGTTTATATTTATGTTTGATATCGTTATAATAATAAAATATGCAATTTTAGTTAAAATGAGTTAATGGAAAACTCACGCCCTCTTCCGCCTTATATAGTAGATGTTAGTGGAATAGCATTTATTAAAAGCATACCTTAATCAACTGAGAATTATAGTTTCAAAAATAAAACACAAAACTTTCTACTACTTTCACATGTTTATAACGGATCAGTGGCAGGACCGGTTTTGCTCATCGCGAGCACTATCAAATGATAAAATATAAGGGAATTAATTATAATACTCAGGAAAAAGAGTTGCTAGCTATCATATGGGCAGATACAGTTTCGATCCTACATATACGGAAAACATTTTACTATTATAACGGACCATATACTACTAACATGGTTATTTAATGTGCCTATGTATCATAAGACCAAGAGTCAATACTCTTGGCCATGCATGAAGAAGACAAATAAAGATTATAAAAAAAATGTAAAGAATATCAACCCAATAAAACTTATAGGCAGAACAACATAGAACCTATAAAAATTAGCTCCACATGCAAGAACTGTTTGAAAGATTAACGTTTGATAGTGTAGGGACTTTACTTGAAACTATGAAAAGATACAAGTTCATCTTTACTTTGCAAGGCGACCTTACTAAATACAGTCAAGGATATGCACTTGATAAATCAACTGCAATGGAAATTATGAACAAATTTATTTGACTTGTTTCTTGTTTTGGAATTACTAGAGCAATTATGAACGGTGAAAGACAACATTTTATGTCAAAACTTCTTTGCCAAGTAACCGAACTTCTTAATTCTAAACTTAAGACTTCTTGTCCTTAAAGGTCTGAGACTTGAAATTTGAATATCATCATGAATCCATTCTGAATGAAAACAATATTTGAGGTATTCGTGAATCAAATTGATTGGGATCCATATTTGCCAAACGAAATGATAAGCTATAATAAGAGTTAACATACCGATACAAAGTTTCCTTCGTACGAATTAGTTTTGGCTATTCTACCAAATAATATACTTCATACTAATGTCACGTCGACATAATTATGAAGATTACATATTGCAACTTATACTTATGCAATACAGATTCTTACATTTGCATAAAATAGCGCGGGAAAATATTATACCAGTAAAAGAAAAATCTATGAAAAAATACGATAATAGCGCCACAAGTTGTCACGTATATAAACCTGAGATTTAGAATAAATAAATAACCATTTAAGAATTCGGAAAGCGTTGTCATCAACATTTAAAGGAGCTCATGAAATAGTAAAAATAAATTCACCGGTAAATGTTACATTACAAATTGAATAAAACAGTTAAATATCATATAAACGAGATTAACATCAGAATGACTAATATTTATAAATATACTAGTGAGTACCCGGTATGCGTTGCAATGCCACTCAAAGAAAGAAAGGGTTTGTGTTTTAATTCTGTTTATTGAACTACTTTTGGATTAGAGGTCTGCACAGGCCGAAATTTCATAGACTTACCCGGTTCGAGCCCATCATCTTCAGGTCTGGCCTGACCCAAACCCGAGTTTCAATATCACACTTGTTATAACACAATATTTTTATTTTTCGTCTGGTGCGTACACGAATAAATCAGAAGGTTTTTCCTAGAAGTCGCTGTATGTACGTATTGATTCTTTTTTTCAATTTTAGATTTCCAATTTTTTTTTCTTCAGAACCCTTCACGGGTGTGTGCACAACAACTCACCGAAGTTTCATCGAAATCGTATGAATGGTAAAGGGACACGTAAAGGACAAACAAACATTTATTTTATATAATATTTCCCGGCATGATCACAATAAGTCCTTCCTGAAAGTTTCGTCGCGATCGGTTGAGTAGTTTAGGAGCCTATAAGATCCGGACAAACAAACAAACCAACAAACAGACATTCATTTTTATATATATAGATATATACATATTATATTTTTAGTTGATCATGGATAATCTTCTACAATAATGAATTATACTATTAAGCAGTGTTTCAAAAAGCAAGTTAAACAATGTGTCATTATTATCAACCGTCAAAAATGTCGAGTTTTCAATTCGAACATCACATTCAGAAACAAACTGCTGCTCCATGTGACTTGCGCATAAAAGATTTTAACAATCAAAAACTTTACAGGAAATCGATCTAAGGTGTGGGTATTATGCAATGAGAACTTATTACATCGCTGTAAACGATATAAACGTAAGAACAATTAAATATGATTCCAGTATTATATTGATGACGACGACTGTTAGTTGTATTAAAGATAAAACGATAAATTAGGTTTATTGCATCTTAGACCACTTACAATAACAAATATAAATTTAGATGATCTTAGAGTAAAAACGTATAAATTAAAACAATTAGATAAATAATTAAAAGATATAAAAAGTAAACCAACTATGGTAAAATATTCGAACTTTTTCAGTTCAGCAATATAATATACTATATTTTCATTAGCCGATTTGTTTTTTTGCATAATTTTACATAATAGACTATCGGAAATGTAAAGGAAAGAAAAATTAAGAAGGTTGTGGTGTTCAAATTTGCAATTATTGTTATAATAGAAGAACACAAATTAATGGAGACTATCCTGCAATATCGTTGACAAATATTAATCGAGAAACTGTTAACAAATCTAGATAATTAATACTTTCCAACACTGGCGTAGGAAAGGGGGGCGGGCCACCCTGGGCGGCACGTTTTAGGAGACGGCATTTTCGAAAATGAATAAAAAATTTCGACGTTAAAAATAAATATTTTTTTATATATACATAATCAATTCAACATGTTTTCTTCCGTCTTATTTGTGACTCACTGACAAAATGTAAATTTCTACAAGCGGCATTTTTGGGAAAGGGTAGAAAATTACGTACGTAATAAACAAAATTCGCTGAAAAACTATATTTCCTTTCTGAAAGATCTAAGGGTAATCATGATTCATGAAGCCTCAATGTCGAGGAAGAAAGAAAAACTGTTGTCTGGTGAACAATCACAGGAGAAATTTAATTAAGCTTCATAATCTTGCAGAGAAATATGATTTTCTTACTCCATAAAATCTTTTGAGTGAGAGTTACTAGTTCCAGTTATATCAAGATCATAATGATGTTGATTGGGAATAATTCAAAATCATGTTGCTGTTTAACATAATGAAACTGGTGAGTGAGTGGCGAAGATGAACATTTTGCAATTTATTCAAAAATATAATTTTGGAGACGCAGTCACAAATATTGGAGTGCTCTTATTTTATTTCCTCGCAATTGTGCTACTAGCTGTGAAAGAAGTTTTTAGAAAATGAAATTAATACAAAAATTAAAAATCAACACTGAGAAATTTGGCAGATAAATAGATAGATTTTGCTGACGATTTTGCTTAGAGCAAAACGAGGAAAAATAAATTTTCTATAATTTTTTAAAATGTCATTTTAGTAAAATCTACTAAATATCTTGTTTTAAATCGATTCACAATTTTTAATTCGTTTTTATGTACAATATATACCTCTTAATGTATTGTACATAAATAATTTTATGTTTCCATATTAATAATAAATATAAAATTTATTTAAATAACTTGTAGATTTGACAGGATTGTAAAAATACAGTGCATATTTTTCAAGAAATTATATTTATGCATAACATTTTTTTGCCTGCGGCGTAATCTTCTGCATCATGGTGATTTATGATTAAATAACGAAAGAGTAGGTAATTTAAAAAAGTAGCCTTAAGCCAACACTATTGTCAATATAAAATCAATATTTTTGGAGAAAAATTATTGATATTAAAGTAAATTTATAGTACATATTTTTCAAGTAATTATAATTATTTTTCATGAACACGTTCATGAAAAATAATCAACAAAAATAATAAACAAACCCTAGCTACACCACTGCTTCCCAAGCCTAAAGAAAGAAGAATTTCCGAAAAAATTCTACAAATAGTACCAATAATAAGCGAAACATATTCATCTGAAAATAAAACTAATTTCATAATGTAGTTCAATAATGATATTTCATAAATATGAATTATATACATTCAAACAAATTAACATATTTTATGGGGTATCGAAAAAACTGCCGAGACATTGCCGTCGAGATATTGCCGCCAAAACATATACGTTAAAACAAAATGACCAATAAAATTTAGAAATTAAACAATTTTTATTTTTGTATAATTCAAATGAATATATTGATAGGTACGTACAAGTAAAATATAAAGTATTAAAAATTAAATTATAATATTATGTGCTAACCTTCTTAAATATTCTAAATTAGAAATACCACCATTCATAGACATTACATTTTGTTTTTTCTGGCACTAAGTGTTAAAAGCTGTTGATTTTAAGATAACAGCTGCAACGGAACAAAGCTTACATTTTACTGATTATCGTGAGTTTGTAAATTTCTATAGATAAGCAATTCGAAAAATCAAAAAAGCACTTGTTTTATATATTTTTGTATTTTATGCCAGCGGTATTTTATAGGTGGATTTGTCAGGGCGTTATTGACGACCTGACGTCCGGGTGGTTTTGTTGGGGTGCCATAATTTATAATTATATTAATAAGTGTTTTCAAAATAATTTCATATCGATGAATCAGGTATATATTATTTAAGTATTTTAACCACGTTGAATACATATTTTTTCAATGCAACGTTAAAATTGGTTTACTGTTAAGCATTACCGTCTAGTGTGACGAAATCTCCCTTCGAGAACATGTCATGGATTCCAAGCCACAGATGATGGGTAGTATCAGCCTTAAACGATAAGGCTGCTTGCGCCTCAGCTTCTGATTTTGGAGACATCAAAGTGGCACCCTCTGCATAACACAGTGCTACGGCATCCGTCCATTTTTTTCGATATTTTGTGTTCTTTTAAAAACAGTTTAACACTCGGTATGTATGTGTAATCATTTCTGAATATAAGCTCCTCCTCCACAACTAAAATATATTTAAAAAACATATTTTTAAAATGGTGGGTTATGGCCGTAGAATCAATTACTAACTTAACTATGACGCTATGCGTCCTTTGGAAGATAATAATATGAATTTTGTTTCATTTTTTTTATATATTCCATAATTATCAGATGCTATATATTAGTCTATTTACATAAAAGACAACTATTATAAAGTTGCATTATAAATAAATACTGAAATACATTTTTGGTATCTATATCCGCTCTCAATTTGGAGCATATGGATTCTTAATAAATCTTATCTCATCAGAAAATATTCTTCTGTTGAGATAAGGTCCATATTGAGATAATAAGTCATGACTGGAGTCATGATCAGTAATCGCTCTCGATACACTACGGGAGAGCATTAGGACACCTATGTTAATTAAAATTTGGCTTGTGACACTACTGAAACTTTTGACTTATTTAATGCTTGACAGAAAATTATGCGTGAATTTTCAGAATAAATAGTTTGCTCAAACCTGGAATTGCCAGTAAATGTGACACACAACATATTGTAATAATCATCAAAAGTTTAAAGGCCATCTCGTTCACTGGTCAAGCGCTCGTTTCATGTTCCGGATTATTACTAAAAAAATCGGACGAATTATATTTTATTTATAAATATTTCTTTTGATAACAACTGTGTTCTGCGAAATTAACAGTATCTTTTGATAAAGACTCACCTTTATGTGCTTACAGAAATAATAAAAATATTCTTGGTGTCAACGGTTAAAAACAACCGACAATTCAAAAGTTTCAGCTTCTCTTGTAGAAAAACAAATCATATTTTGTCGTTCAATCCGTGCTTAGATTCTTAAAATTCCTTTATTTTGCAACTTGTAATTTAAATACCATTTATTTATGCTAGGGCATCATTCAGTAAATAATATATGTTCTTCCGTATGATAATAAGACTATTTCGATTTTAAAAATCTAATTTATAAACTGGTTTGTGTAATTGGTTTTCCTGGTTGTTTTGCCTTGTCTTATGAGTTGAAGGTAAACAAATCCATCGCAGAATTAAATCAAATGTAATATTTATATATATTTTAAATACATTCAATAACAGTTGACAAGGGGAATCTTATTCATTCTTTTCATAGGCTTCAAATTCAAAGATTAGACTTTTATCGCCCAATAACGAATAGATATATTATTTGCGTCGTGAAAATGATAACTGGATGAAGAATAACAAGATTGTCGTATGAATGGTTTTAAATAATTGTTGTATTCCTTTGTTTATTTTAAAATTAATCTATTTATAATCGATTATACAACCAATTTGAATTTACTTAAACTTAAATGAATGATCATCAAATCACAAGAAACAATACTCGGATAATTCGAGAAAATGTTCAAGATGCTTTTCAAGCAAAAATATAATGAAAAATCAATGAAATCAAAACGTTCTATATTACTTTTTAAAAATAATTTTGTTATAAATTAACGTTTTAAAAAGTAATAAAATCCCCGAGAAACTTCATGTTATGGTTGATTCAGATAGTAGAGTGCATCCCCTCAATCAATAAAACTATATATTATAAGGGGAAGGGCTAAAGATAGTAAAATAATACCACGCAGTATTAAATAGTGTAGAGCAGAGCTGGCCACACTTTTTTTCTAGGGGCGACTAGTTGATAAAACTATTGATAACGATGGACTGATATCGCATGTAATTATATCAGTAGACAACAATAAAAAACCAGGTCTTAACCAGGCGCGTGCGGTGGCTTTATCTCTTTCTCGCTCAATCACATGAATTGTGAAGGTGCAAGTGAGATGCAAGAGTATGTGCATGCTCTTGTACCCTTCTTGCTCATACCCAAATTAGGTTGTGCGATAGAGATAGTGTTAAGTCCACCGCACGCCGATGATGCATATGTATTTTGAAAACATATCGTTGGTATAGTGACAGAAAGCGTTATATCAAAAAACCTTGTTTCAAGTGTAGAAGTTTACAGCATTTCAAATTATGATAAAAATAGAGATTAAAATATAAATAAAATATATAAAAATTTTGAAATTTACTTATGAAATTATAATATTTATTCAATTTCTTCATTGACCTTGATCGTAATCTTTAACTGTTTACAATGGGCTTGATTAAGTTTATTATATTTTTGTCTTCGTTTGAATCATTGTACAAAAGATTCATATGCGCATTTATTTTATTTCAGGAATGCAGGAAAGTCTCGAAACCAACGATAGATACGGCAGAACGATAAATCGGGCTTCCACTGCATTTAGTACTTATATCCTTATACAACAAAAAATTTCCCAGTGCTGATATCGAGCAATATTGTGTCAAATTATTCTCGCAGTACAAGGCCAGTCAAAAACCATGACTATTTTTACCATCTTTCTTGTTGGAACTATTCTGAAATATGTTTATTTGAAAATATTTTAAGATCATATTTCAATCGTGAAAACTTTTGACAAGTCCATATGTTTTTGTAAACAACTATCCAAATTTCACTTCCGGCATTTTCAGCCATTCAAGGATGATAATTGGCCGATGAACTAACACCAGGATAATAGTTTAATTCGTTTTATAGACATGCAAGTGGCCTGATAAGAAACACATTACTGTGTGAAAAGGTTTAATCACTTAACGAATAATACATTTGTATTTATATTGGGTTACCTCTTCAGGACACCTTCAAACAGATACATTAATAATTTCACATATTTTTCCTAAAAATTAAGTTACATATTTATATTATTATATAATCGTTACATTATCTGATAAATTATCAGCTATTTTCTAACCACTCCCAATATTCTAGATCGTAGTGCGAAACTAAGTTAAGATAATGGAGTAGTAATCACCTATCACTTTTAATGTCAGCAGCTTCCAGGATACTAGGAGACGTGTACTAAGAAAAAGTTTAACCTTTTAATACTTTATTGCTTAGTATTTTGCGACATCCTGAAACTGGTGAATACAATAAGCGGGCCGCTAAGATTATTTTCTATATATAGAGCTAAGTATCATAGAGTTTGGAATCTACTGATTAACAACATGGCCTGGACATATGTCCTTTTATTTTTCTGGTTTTGGGTTGACATCTCCAAATCTTGAATGAAGTTGCACAGTCGTGGCATCTCCGAGAACCTTCTCACATATGAACATGGCTTTTCCCGCACAGTTGAAATCATTTAGTTTTCCATCACGGAACATAGATCCACATCTCTCAATGTTTTGATAGTTGTCAGGTTGGCCGCTTGACCAAATGTTATATCCCTCTTCTTGTAGAGTTTTTCCTGAAGATATTAATATAAGCATGGTTAAAATATTCTTTCCTGTGCGAATAAACTATCGAAATGACAATGATAATATTGTTTATGCTTGATAAAATTTAAATTTAAGACGTCACCGAGTGTAGTGTGTATTTAATTTTCTTTTTAATAGATACTTTCTGTTTAATAGAATGAAGTTGTAACCTCGAGTATGATTTTTCGATTAAAATAAATACTTTCTTTTTACATTTTTTTATTATTCGCCAATGGAAAAATGTGTCTTAACCGTTAGTCATAGCGATGGTTTCTTTTTTTATCCATATCCGCTCCTAACGTGGAGCATATGACCTCCTAATGGAGGTATCTCAACAGTATTTTTCTATGAGAACTGCTTGTTATTCAGTTGCTCAAGCTCTCTTTTTTTAAGAGAGTGGGGATATAAGGATAGGGCTAGGACAGGACTAGTGGTTAGCTAATCACTCTCGTTACGCCCCATGAGGATCGTATGGGTCCAAGGGAATTTTTTAGACATCACAAACACTCAGACTACGAACATAAATCCATAAATCGATTGAATGATCGATTTATGAAAACCGTCCACACCGGGATTTGAACCTGAGACATCCGTAGCCGTAGCCAACAACGCTACAAGCTGCGCCACGGATGCCGATTTCTTAGACTCAATGATAAAAATGTAACTAATTGACTGAAATAAAAAAGCGTTTATTGATCATTTTTTCGTTTAAATTTTGTGATTAAATTATTGTTTTTTAAATTTTTTAAACTTAATATTAAAACTTATGAGTTTTGTGGCGAGATTTCAATTTCACGAATGTAAAACGAGTATTGTTTATTGTTTTGGCGATTTAAATTTAAGCGTAATTCACACTTTGATATTTATATATCGAATAATTTCATACAGTATGTTAATTAGGTTCTTAGTATTTCATCAAATATTAAATTATATTATATTACATACTTCTATTACCATTTAAAGACAAAAAAAGACCATTACTAATAAGGTCACTAAATCCCAAAAATATGAGGCCTCTGTCGAGGGTGCCATATAAACTTTCAGGAGGATATTTAGCAAGCATGTCCACGAAAATCTTTGCTTCCTCTTCGCTGTTTATGATAGCCAACTGAGATTGTTCCGCCTTGCATACCCTAAATGCATCATTCCAGTTTCTTGGGACAGTGTGAAATTTATAGCAGCGGTCAGCTTCAAGATAATAAGCGTATTCTGAAATGAATTATAATGTTATTTGACAATACATTCTGTAATTAAAAATGGTAAATTTTACGAAATAAAATATTGTGTAGCGAAATTTTTACTTATGAAAATCAGCCTAGATTGAATTACTTATAATATAAAATATAGAATGCACCCGATTTACTTCTTGCTCGATTGATACGTTGTGATGATAACCATATTACGTTTAAAATAATCTGTGATCATCGATAAATAGTAAGAGATGAGTTCCATTGTTTTTTACAACTCACTTGAAATTGATAATGGATAAAAACAATTTAAATATAAAGAGTTACAATATATAAATATCATAATAAATTAACAAGTTTTGCAATGTATTTAAATATAAAAATCAAAATAATTTCAAGCGTTTAAAAACAAAAGAAAATAGTGAAAAATATAAACAATTATTGTTTTCTTAGACCGTGTTTTTTCAAAACCACTCGTGTAAATCAACCCGGAAGAAAATCGGATGTTTTTTATGTTATGTATATTATAATTTAATAAAGCAGTGCTCCGCAACTAGTGTGCCGCGGCACAGTTAATCCAAAATGAGAAAAAATCGAATATTTTATATTAGAAAAAATTTAAACCATTCGGTTGCAAAGATCTCAGTTTAAATTATTCCTGTTGAAACAAATATTGTATTATTTAATATGTAATGCAATAATTGTAATAGTGTTTGGAACAGTAATGATTGGAAATAGAATGGGGCTTGTCTCGAGTGTAAAACAAAAAAACCCTACCATATAAATTGGTTTGTGGTGTGCCGCAAAACATTAATGAGTGCTATGTGTGCCGTGAGTGACAAAAGTCACATTGTCACATTGTTTTTGCGATGCAGGTTTCAGTTCTCAGTTCGATCTATCATTATATAACATAGGAAGAAAAAAATGAACTAACATTTGCTTCACCTCTACCCAACATATACAATAGAAAGTATGAATGCATTTTTATTGTATTCTGAGATCATAATTTAATTGGCAAGGTACTGTATGTTATAACAATGTTACAAGTATATAATAAAATTCCATTTACGTGTTTACATGCAAGACAAAACTAAAATTGCTTTTAATATTCCTGTAAATCGTAATACGATACATCCAATAAGTTTGAGATTCTGCTGTACGTGAAAATCAATTCATCAAACACCACAATTAACAACAATGTTTAAAGCTAAACAAAGCAATTAACCTAGAAATGGCAGCCAAAATAACATGATCAAATGTCACGTCACTACTGTTCACCATTTGTGATGAGCTCTGATCTATATCTTCTATGAAGAGTACAGACAGACACATGTATTTTCTGTTATATAGTATAGATTATTGTTTTAATTACCCGTGTCATAGGTTTCACACACGGGGTTCTTTGTAATATTGGTTGAATCTTTTGAACATATATATCTGAATCGTCGGTCACAGGCAATATCATTGGACAATCCATCCGAACCAATAGTTATACAGTGCTCCTTGTTGTCGGAATTGCTTGGCTCATTTGGTTGCCATTTTATGAAAACATCAGATAAAAACTTGCCTGGAAAACCATAAACAATCAATATCATCAATCAGCTCACAAAGTAGACGACTTCCGTGCCCAAACGGTTAAACTCTAATTTACGAAATTGTCCGTGCGGAGATTCGAACCTGTGGACACATCAACCCAATTAGGACCACCCACGTTTATTTAATAAACGGAAAACTTCATTCTTTTCGAATTGACATTGTGGAAATGAATATTCAATTAAAAAAACAACGTGTAATCAATATAATAACAATAAATTATAGTTACGTTTTGATCGCCATATTTTTATAGGGTGTGTAAGATATAATTACTAATTTTTACTCATTAAAACATGTACACCAGCTTTATTTTTGTAATAATTAATTGATAATTGATATATGCAATATTTGGGCCTATTACCGACACATTTATTTTGAAAATAGAATGACGTGATTGCAAACATAACTTTGCAAAACTAGAATTACTTTTGATTTACGATTTTTCATTAGAACCGCTTAACTCTATTACGAATTGAAAAAACACAATTTTAGTACCAGCTATTTGGATGTTTTTATTTTTTATAGGGCCCTTACATGATTAAAAATTAATCCCCTGCATCTGCGCTTGGGCCAAGAGTGTGAGAGGTACACTTCCGAAAGCTTTTTGGAAGGTGTGAAACCGATTGCATTCACATTACGGATGCTGGTGGGAAGTCAACTTGACAGCTCGCTGCCAACGGGTTTTAATAATATGACCATAATATCCGCAAAAACATGAATTTTTATTATACATTTCCACTTCAGTAGCTGATTGGTCAATTTATGTTCTATGGTTGTGGTGTCCTCGGGTCCGAGCCCAGTAGAGTACACTTTGAATGTTGATTGATTTATTTAACAGGCGGTGTAGCGGGCGTCATTGGTTAAACACTAGTCCTGCCATAGCCCCGAATAACCGATGAATTGATAATGCTCGCGATTATCAAAACAAGTTCCGATCATTGTAAAAATTTGAAAATAGTAGAACAAAAATTGTGTTTAATTTTTAAAATACAATGCCTTTCCACCAAGAATTGACACCTTATTCCTTAATACATCCTTACTTGTTTACAGTTTTAGTAGAAAAAATCTGTTCAGATAATCTCCATTAGGAGTCTAAGTGTTCATATTAGGAGCTCACATGGCTTAAAAGATATATTTAATGCACCGGTAACAAAATAAATAAAATAAAATCAATGGAAAAAAAGGTCAAAAAGTAATTGTCTGTATTACTATCTAAACTTCATATTTACCGTCTAAAGATGTGAACTCTCCTTCTGAGAACATATCGTGGATTCCCAGCCACAAGTACATGGTAGTGTTATCCTTAAAAGACAAGGCTGCTTGCACCTCAACTTCCGATTTGGGAACCAACAAAGTGGCACCCTCTGCGGAACACTTTACAACAGCATCTGCCCATTTGGTCAGTGTCTTGTGTTCCTTTAAGAACATTTTAACACTCGGTATGTATGTGTAATCATTTCGGAATACGAGGTCATTTTCTCCAACTGAAAATATTAAATTAAGCTCGATTAAAGATTCGATCGGTTATTAGATAATTTTCAGATGCCGCCCTTTGCCCTTTTCTAAATTAGTTTTTCCCAACCACTAGTTCCCGAACTGGCATTAGGGCTTCCAATCCTGAAATCCCGGGAACTCACCCAATTCTTGCCGTAATTGTCTAAATATCAATTTCGGGATTCAATGTAAATGTTGAAAAATAGTCCATATTTATATCAAATTAAAACTTCCTGATTAACTACAACGTAAATTGTTCATGTACATTATCTTTTTAATACTTATATTTATATTATAATTGATATAAATGTATCGTGGTTTCTTCTCTCCTTCTAATATTTCGTAACAGCCATTTTAACCCAACTTTAAGTTAAGTGAAGGACAATATTTTAAAGTCGAATTGAAGTACATGTCCTCTTCTTGGATACCATCTGGTAAAACTTACCTTAATAATGCAATAAATAAAATTAAATATAAAGCTATTTTGATCATTATGTTTTCATCATTTTTTAATTTTTGTTTTTGTAAATGATTGTCTGATTCCCAATGAATAAAAAAAACCATTCCAATGCCCAAAAATATTACCTGAGGGAGGGGCGCCAAAGTTTTTTAATTAAAAAACATTTTCATACCATACTATCTACAAATAAATAAAACTTCATGTATTGATTGAATTGGCATTTACTCAGTAGAACTCTACTATGATAGGATGAAATAGCAAAGTATTTAGTTCTACAAAATTTTATTAGGTAGTTGATAGCTATTTCGGCTTGACGGCATCGTCAGAACTCTTCTTAAACTTAATTTTGCTTATCTATATATACCGGTTAGAAGAGATAGATAATATTGTGCCATCTCACGCAATCAAACATCATATGTTTATTCAAAATTAAATCATTGAAGACACTTATTGTGTTTTTAGAAAAGGAGCTTATGTGTTGTTATTAATTAGATGTTAAAATAAATGTATAGACGTTTTATTGATTATGTGTAATTACATAGGCTTCTTGTTATGGTTTAAGCAAGGGTGATGGATTAATGTTTGTTTGGTTATTAAGGAGATTATTATCATGATTGTATCTATTGTGAAATTAATAGAAATAGCTATCAACTACCTAATAAAATTTTGAAGAACTAAATACTTTGTTATTTTATCCTATGAAAACTTCATATCGTAATATAACAGTAAAAATTCAGTGAATGAATGATTATTTTAGTCATGGATAAAATATACTCTTGAAGGCAGCATTTTTGAAAATGAACAGAAAATTCCGTAAGTAATAAACAAATAAAAATAATCGAAGGATAATCATGAAGCGTAAATTTCGAGGCAGAACTAAGAAATTTTTGTGAACAGTTACAATATGCTGAATTATCATTTTGTGCTTAAAATTAATAAAAAAACATTTAATATCGACAGTGAAAACATCTTGCAATACTTTCAATAGAACACCAACTGGCAGATAAAATAGATTTTGATAATGTTGCTGACGATTTTGCTAAGAGCAAAGCAAGAAAAAATATGTAACGTTTTTTTTGCGAATAGTTAATGTAGTGTTAGTAAAATCTGTTGAAAATCTTGTTCTCAAGTATTTTACATTTTTAATTTACAATATAATAATGTATTGTACATCAATAATTTGGTATTTTTATATAAATAAAAAATACAAAAAATATTTTAAAGACATGTTTCTAGAACAAACCTGCGGGACTCATTAATATTAAATACAACATTTGTAAATGACAAATTGTAAAAATATGGTACATGTTTTTCAAGAAATTATGTTTATACATAAAAATTTTGCTCTGCGGCGCAACTTTTTTTTCCGTGATGGTTTATAATTTAAAATAAATAGTGACTAATTTTAAAGATACCTTTATTAATATATAAATTTTATTTTGTCCATTATTTTGTGTGTCTTTGATCATATTGTCATGTATACATTTTTTGTGTGCGCCTAAGTCATGGAATCAAGTGAACGAGATGTTGACTATTTCGACAAAAAATACGGAGGACAGGAACGATTAACCAAAAACACAACTTCTAATTATAAGAAATTCTTCCATGATTTCTTATTAAATTAGAGTACCAGTTGACAGTACCACTTATCAACATTTGCTCAAAGCGCATGCTCAACGTGTCCCAGCAGAGACAAGTAAAGAAAAAAATATATATTACGTAACTTAAAATTTATTTCAATTTTGTAATTTTGGTTCGAGAGCTATCAATCAGTAGTAGTCAAAGTAGGTAGTTTACCGAAAAAAAAGGACCAAACTTGCATTCCTTCTTAGCCTTGGTTAGGGGGCTTTGTTACAAATTCTCAGTAGTTATGTTTTGTTCAATTCTCGTTTGAAAAAGATCATTTACATTGTTTTGACCACACACTGCCACAAGGCAAAGTATTTTGTAAATTAAATTGATATTAAAAATGCAATTAGTCGCGTAACTGTCGACAGACGCTATGTAAGATTTTTAAACATTGATTTGTAAACATAATATTACTAATGTACCTTCATTAATTTAATGAGCACATTCATTGAATTCGACCATATTTTTAGAGTTCAATAAACCGATAAATAAACAATATTATTGTTAAGGCCCTTAGTAGGTTTTTCTGTCATTTCACGAAAATCGTTTTGCGTCGCCTAAAAAGTATGAAACGTCAAAATAAAAAAAATCTTATAATAATTGCACTCTCAAAGTATCTGTTTACAATATTGCACTTTTATTTAAACGAAAATAGTAAAGTTTTCATGCCATTCTAGCAAAGAGTTGACACCTGTTTTTCAGAAATGCTTTTATTTGCTTTATGCCGTGACTAGATTAGGGTTTATTGTAGGTTATCGAGATTTTATGTCAGAGACAAAATCGTAAAGCAAAGTATTTTTAAGAAAGTGATCATAATGAAATTGGCAATTTATTGAATGTAACGATTCTATAAAGATTTTTGAAATGTACCAACAAATTCGTTTCCTTACACTTTTTCTGACTGATATTCAAAAGAGAATAATATTGAGTATTTAAAAAAAAATAGTGCAACAAGAAGTTCTATTATATACGTCTTTTAACAAAGAAATATTGAAAAACTAATAAGAGTAATAAATAGTAATCATTTTTCGGGGTTATGTTTTTATTACCTTCCATTGTGATTAAGTCAGAGCCCGTCGTCGAAGAAGCCAATGAAACTGAACGCAAGTATACTGATCTTGCCAATCATGATAACTATCGGCAGTTCATAAAGCATATAAGAAAAAGACTTAAAACTACAAATCATAAAAATCGAAAGTAAATAAAATACATAGTAGGTCGTATAAATTTCTTGCTTATCAGAATGTTCGATGGTTTTACATGAATAATTTAATAATATTTAAGGTTATAGATACTCATTATTAATAAAATTAAGACTTAGTGCATAGTTACTACATTTAATATGTATACATCAATTAATAAATGCTTGAATTAAAATGTGAAATGAAGAATACAAAAAACGATATAAAAATTAATTATTGTTTTATTTTAACGACGAGAATGTAATGTAATAAACTTGTGAGACATTTTAAAATCATTGTTGTGTTTTTATTGATACTCCTGACATTATGAAATCTTTGCGCATCACATTGACAAACAAAGAATTCAACTCATTCTTGGAAGTAGCTTATTTCTTGGCAATCGTTATGATGCAATGTTACGGAAAACTATCGTTATCTTTTTAATTCCAGAAATAATTTCTTTATAATAATAAAATCGATACTATGAACTGAAGTCAAATCAAAGCACAGTTAAACAGTTCTTAATTTCATCAATATTGATCTCACGTATCGAATGAATTTCATATTAGAAAAAATATTTGGTTGGTTGTAACAAAACAAATAAAAATATTTATAATTGCCACAAAACTTGTCTTCCTTATGATCGCGGATGAGCACAGGAAAAAATATTAAAAGTGCAATAAAAATTAGACGTAGCTGAAAAATAGAGCGGTATTTTAAGCACTATCTCACTTTTAACGAATTTAATTATCGCTAAATGTGCGTGAATTTTCACAATGTTTCTTTTTGTCTAACCTGGAATTGCCGTTACACGTGACACACAACAACCTATAGCAATTAGCAGGATTTTAAAGGCCATTTCTTTCATTGACCAAGCGTTCTTCTCAAGATTCTGAATAGTACTAACAATATCGGCTTGATTCTATAGCTAATTTGTAAACCGGTTTGTGATGCTGGTTTTCCTGCTTGTTTTGCTATACATATATCTCTTTTAAGTATAATATAATGTTTGTTAAAACACATATCAAAGTATTGTATTACAGATATATACATAAAGTGGGGGTCAAACTGCGGGAATCCTATTGAGTCACCTATTCGATGTTTATTTTGAAATAGGTTGTTAATAATTGTTTTAGAACTTATTTGTGATATATTATTTATTTTAAGTAACAAACTTAAAATACATTATGTTATGCAGGTATCTGAGTGTTAAATGCTCTTGGGCTTTCGTTTAACTCGATTGCTAGGCTTAATATTCAGTTTGATTCCCTTACAGAAATCTTTAATCCATGATTTTTATTCTCTTTATAGGTAAATTGACTGACATAAGGGAAAGCCAACTTTAAAGCACTTTTTTCATTATTGAACGCTTAAAAAAACAATCATTGCTAAATTAGTTTCAGAATATCAAATGGAGTTTGGTGAATTTAGTATTTGGTAACTAAGTTATATATATATATTTATATATATAGTTTTCGAGATAAAATATGGCGTGTAAGTTTAAATTGCACTAGCTTATTGAAAGATCTAATAGGTCAAGGCTGCTAACCGCCGCCGTACACTGTAGACATTGTGAACACCTGAATAATTTAATTAAATTCTTTTGTATCTTACATATAATACCCAGACCGGTCTGTAGGCGTAATGTAGACGTTTTATTATTATGAAATATACATATAGATATTTCTTATGAACTAAGCGTCCGCGGTGTGTATAAACAATACACAAAGTTCTGACGTGACGCAAATGCCGAGGCAAACAAACAACAATTGGTCCGTCAGTATGGAAACTAAATAACAGCTTTTTCAGACATTCAGTATTTTAATTTCAATACCGTCATCTATGACGGACGTTTCCACTAGTAGGGATAAACATGATACCATAGGAAATCTTTCGTAAGACGTACCTATTATACCACGAACCGGATCGGGAGACGAATTAAGTTCGTAGAACGTGGCCAAAGGTTTTCGGGTTTTTCCAAGCTGAAAAATTTCAACACGAAACTTAGCCCAGATTTAACATTTTGTCTCTGATCAAATTTCTTTTTTCTCTTGCCGAACCTTCACGAAATAAACATTTTTTATTTATCTTTATAACATTGTGTGCATATTCTATGCATTACAATTATTTTTGGATATGCAATCATTTATTTGTAACAAGTTTTATACGATCTCTCTCTTACTATAAATACTATGTATCTTTTTTCATTGTATTGTTTGAGTGGCTTTGTCATTTTTTTGTTAGTATTTTCACATATTTTGAATGTTGGGAATCGTTTTTATTCAAGGATTGACCATAATAAATTTAGTCTTGATTAGACTGATAGATTTTGTTACGGACCATGTCCACTTTTAATTTGAGGATATAAGATGTTACCTCAACAGAAACTGTTTTAACGAATACTGGTTAGTCGCTAAAATTCTATTTTGAAGCGAGAAAAGATAGGACGATGGGGCTAGGGAACGGCAAGTAAGAAAGGACAGTTTTTTGACGACAGAAATGTATAAAAATAAGTTTTAAAACTGTAATAACAAAATATTTAAAAGTATAAATTTGTAATTTTTCATAAACTATTATTTCCACTTTAACGGTGTTTGCCAAAACGATTAAAAAATGTTTACCAACACGGTGCTGTCTGTAGTGTACAAATTATATGATTAATAAAAATATAGCATGTAGGTATGTATATTTATTTCACTGTGAAAAAATAAAAACTACTTAGTATCTATAAATAAATAAGGAAAATCGATTGTGTGATATCCCATCAACGTAATAAAATTTGTTTTTTAATATCAACGTCATTTAAAACAGTAATTCTTAACCGTGGGGTCGCGAAAGAATGTAGAACGGAATTTATTCAATATATCATCGATTCCACGAAAAAGCCACCTACAATGTAATGACTATATATTTTGTAATTTTCATGATGCACTGGGCTTGTGGACGAGTGACCAACGTCTTTATCTTTGGTACCACAGGCTCAAATTTCACATTATTATGATTTTAGTGCAAACGTATGGCGGTGATTTCAAAAAGGTTAAGAAGCTTTATTTAAAATCACATATGAAATAAACGACAACACTACACGATTATTCAAGGGTTCTTTAGTTTGTGAAATTCCCTCTGTCGAGCGCGTTTTGGAGTTTATTTTCGTTTCTGAGTATAGTGATATCATAATATATTGGGTTTTATACACAGTTGTGCGAAATCGAAAAGATAATAATTATACTGTCAAGGTGTTCGTGGGTCAATGACGTGAATCAATTTGTTATTTTTCTTGTCTGTCTGTTGAGGCTTAAGTTTAAAAAAGGGTTATAAATAATTGCACTTTGTGTTAGGTAGTAATCACTTGGTACACTTGAACTTTTGTTTCGGTAGTTTGCACTTTGTGTAAGCTGGTATTCACTTGGTACACTTGAACTTTTATTTCGATAGTTGGCACTTTGTATAAGACAGTATTAAATTAGTACACTCAAACTTTGATTTTAATAGTTTTCACTTCGAAACGGATTCTTTTAACAAAGTACCACAGACTAATTTTGATAGCTTGACTTTGAAACGGATTATTTTAATTTTGTATGTTATGGACATTGAAATAAATTATATTAACATATTGCATGTCCACTTAGAAGCCTGCTTCTTCATAAATACCACTCCTATAATATACTAGTGAATAAATTCTAATGCGTGGAGCAAAGACAATACAGGCGGCCTAATATAGAGTTGCGACAAGTAAACTAGTCTATGGTGGAAAATCCTATGTTGCAAGTAGTAAAGAATAAGTGACATTTGATTACAGTGTTGTGAAACTATCAATTTCAAAGTGTGAATATTTATATTGAGTGAAAGCTATTTTGTCTATGTGATAATATTTTTTCATAAGTGAAACATATTTCTTCTATTATATTTTATTATGTGGCATCACTTTATTTTTAGTGAAATAATTTGTCTTTTGTGGAATGTATTTGTTATAAGTGAAAACTATCTTTACGAAAGTGAATATCATCTAAACAAAAGTGCATTTAATTGTAAGCCTTTAAAAAAGTAAATTAATAGGTTCCACGAGAACAATATTACAATACTAGTATAACCGTACCCGTCATAGATGACGGAATTGAAATTGACATACTTAATGTCTAAAGTAGCTAGTACGTCGGAACTGTGAATGCATTGCATAGCATTTTATTTTATTATACACAGCGAACGCTTAGGTCATGAGAACATTTCATACCTACATGTCATATGTTATAATAATAAAACGTCTACAAATCGGTTTGGGCTATTATATATAAGATAAATAGTTCCTAACTTTTCAGCATCGCGTCATGGTCAGAAATACTAAGCTTTCTTATAAGATTGCACAGAAGAACCAGGTTTAAGATTAACTCAAATATTGAAAAATCTAGTACTTTAAAACAGGGATCTCAAAACGTTTTGGTCCAGGGGCCACAAAAACTGTTCTAAATAGTTTGGCTGGTAAAGATCTAGTACACTGTAACAATAAAATGTAACTTTCAAGAATATTTTTTTCCTTCATCTGGTGCGGAAGGCTGGATTCATAACGCTCGCGGGTCAGTCTTGTCCCGGGAACCGTATTTTAGAGATTGCCATGTTCCACATCACAAATACGCAATGTTTACACATATCTTATAAAGTGTATTCATGGTATTAATATCATTTATTCTTTCCTGATGAAATATCAAATAAAATGGATTATCGTCAATTTCTGACATCATAGTTAGTTAATCCGTATAAAATTAGTCTGGTTATATTCGATATATTTAAAAAAAGTGATCTCCACTTTTAAGATGGCTGTTTATTATTCATATTAATTACATACTTAATATTTGATTATTTTTAAATGGTTCATTAATTTTTTCTTATAATTTCCCTGATTCATTATTGTATATTATATTAGTAACGTCATTAATAATTTTGTTCAGCTAAATGGACTTTTAATGTAGCTATATTTGTGATTTCAGATTAGTATTTAATGATTTGCAAGAGGTCCATAACATTTTAATTGTAGACTCTTTCATTTTATCAGTATTTTCTTGTCTCAGTTCATGAACCATCAGTTTTATATACCTTCATTTTTACACTCAATTTTATATAAATAAGCCTGTTATGTTTGTATTTTTATCAGTTGATAATGCTCGTGATGAACGAAACCGGTCTACTGATCATTATAAATATGTGGAAGTAGTACAAATGAATTGTGTTTTATTTTTTAAAATATAATGTCTTTCCACCAAGAATTGACAGTTAACACCTTAAAAGTGATTTAAAAAAAGTATTATATATTTATACTCGAATAATATTATTCTTAACGATTTATGATGGGTTCTTTTTTTAACAACTTTATTTGGCTTTTAAGTCATGAATTCGCTGACTGGTATTGTACCTGAATAGTCAAAACTGTTATTGGACGGTAGCAAAGCAACCTTAAGTTACAAGCAATGCTATAAGAAAATTTTCAATTTACGAGTAGTCCTAGGAGTCCTAATCTCTACGAACAAATTGTATGACGGTTTTACGAAGATTGTCTCTCAACTCCGTTTTTCATCGAATATAACATATATTCGAAAAGATTTCTTGAGTTTATTGAGTTACTATAATCACTATATAATTTACGATTCATCGAAAACCAACATATATGCATGTTAAGTAATAATTAAATCGTCCCAATAAATTATATCTTACAGTCATAATATATGTAGTGAATGGGAAAAAATGCGATGTGTGGCAGGGTAGATTTATTAGAATCGTAATTTATCGCAATATACACACTTTGAATTGTCGATTAACAACAATCATTGATTACGACTAGGCTTTATAATTATACTCTTTAAAAGTAAGTAAACAACTTTATTTTTAATATGAAATTAAAATTGATAACTAAGTTATTCCACTGGCTGTATAACTAAATGTAACGTGTTTCGATTTTTTAAGAAGCATCTTCAGACTAACTATATCGAACCGTAGCTAACTATATCACCTTCAAACACTACTAGTTAATTTTATAATTAGTACTATCATTGTTTGGGTCTTACCCCCTTCCCGCGTCCAGTAGAAGAAAGCAAACCCACTCTACTCCTCATTTTTAATTAAGATGCTTCTTAAAGAAGCGAAACGCGTTAAATTTAGTAACACATCCAGTGGAATAACTAAGCTATGAACTTATCAACCTTAATTTAATATTAAAACACCAAAGTTACCGCTGAATCCATTGAAAATATCCTTATTCTTATTAACATTAAAGATACTACAAATAATTACCCACTATTTCACATTATTAAAATATGCTAGAATTCATCGTAATTAGTCCAAAATATCGATTTCATGACTCCGCAGTAAATGTAACGGACCACTCGTCTGCAAAAATACCGGCTGACGGGCCGCACAGCATGGCTTGTAATTTTGGGGGTCTTTGACGGTAGTCTTATTCGGCTGCATTGTTCTTAAATAGACTTTCTGATCCTAATCACGGGGCGATACTAGACATTTTCTAGTCCCATCCTTATATCATTTCCTCGCGTCTTGTAAACAGAAATTCTATTTTAGATTCGTTATTAGAAGTCCATAGTATGGTATATATTATGAACAGATATGTTTACAAAAAAATAAGCGTATGGCGGTTACTTTGTAGTAGATCATTTATATTACGAAAATAATAATTACTGGTATAGTTACCAGTAGTGGCAACACGTGGAGTAAATAAAACTTTTTTGTTTTATTAATGTGAATAACACTTCCCAGTGCTGATTTCGGAAAATATATAATAAACAGTCTTTATAAAATAAAATGATTGTCCAAGTTGACTAATTAAGTTCACACAATTAAATTTTTTTATGATATGTTTAAAGCTTGTATCGAATTAAATGAAAAGGTAATAATTTTAGTTTAATATATTTACTGCTTAGACTAAACCACAAACAAGAAACATTTACAAATGTTTAGAAAAAAACTGCAACAAAATTGCTACGATAAGGTCAAATAAGATATAATCAACACGCAGAAATATAGATAAACTGATTATTGCAATAAAATTGGCCGTGAAATGAGTTGAACTTAGCATGTGCTGCAAACGTGTTGGTTGTATTATATAAATTTCGGCAATCAGTTGATAATTTAAACTTTATTTTCACATTCAAAAAGAATAGGTGTGTATTTTTGGACAGAACAAAGTTTAAATAAAACGCCGATTTTGTTGACACGAAGTAATATTTTGATGCCGAAAAAATTCTGAGTGATTTAATAAATTTACGGTGTCTTAACGCTAAACAAAAAGCGGTTAACACGGAATGAATCTGCATCTTAAACCTTTTACAATATATTATATATGTCAGGAGCCGTAATGCCACCAATAATTATTTTCAATTATTATTATTGTTGCCCCAAAACCAAAATTGAACTTGTGACAGTTTGAAGTTATGAATGCAATTTTACTCTACATGAGAAGCAAAAGGATATTTGCGAAAAAATCCTATGCACAATTCAAAAAAGAAATCAAGATTTCTTGTGTATTTGTACTAATCTTCAATTCATGTATGGCAAAACAAATTTGTTTTAAATATAAGTTATTAAGATTTTGTACACTTCCATGTATTTTGTCACTAACGACCCGGGTTTCGCTTTTCGGCATCTTCAGGCATTCGTACGCTCGAATGCCTAAAGATGCTGAAAGGCGAAACCCGGGTCGTTAGTGACAAAATACATGGAAGTGTACAAAATCTCAATAACTCAAATTTGATATTGAAATTCCATCAAGCACCCTCAGTCGATGTCTTAAATTACTTAAATTTGTTTTAACTTAAATATTATGAGTTCAAACGCCTTATACCAATTTAAGTATGTGTCTTTTGATTTTTAAGTAATAAATCTTCGTACGTGAAAGAAGAACTTAAGTAAAGTGAAATTTTTAAAATATAATTCCAAAATTGAAAAATTATAAAACATTGCATTTCAATCTGTGAGTAATAAGTCACATGTGATCCAATGTTCATTTAAAAATACTAAGAAATAACTTCTTTTTCTCAAAATTCAATTACCCTTTTGCTTTCGGGACAACAATATATTTTGCGAATTAAGCTGAAGACATATTTTCCATAAGTAAGTTTTATACTGGCCTATTCAATATTACAAGATGGGTAACAAAAATCTATTGCTTTTGGGGCGACAATATAATATATGTTATGCTTGATTTTATTTTGATAATACGTCCGATATTTAAAAAAAATAATTAAAAAACATTTTTTAATTACACTTTATTCTTTAACACGTCCTATGTATTGAATATATTGTTGAGTGAACAGTTTTAAAATGACAAGATTTAGGTTTTTTATATGTATTGGTTATTAAATTAAATTATTAGTGCTAAACAATGTTTTCGGCGTAAATTTTCGTCTCTACATAGCGGGGTCGTGTCAGTACTCATTGTGTTTTTTAATCACAAAATAATGTTTACATATAGAATCTATTATACATAATTATAACATCATCGAACGTGAGAACAAGTGTTTTGTTTATTTTCTTTAAAGCGAAGAAATATTCTTGCCGCTTGATTGAATGTAAAACGTGTTGTATTGTTATTTGTATCACTTTTAATGCCACGTACTGAACTTTTGTGTCTTTATGCCATTATTGTTTTGACGTCTTCAAATCTTGAAAGGTGTTGTATCTCGTCCTTCTCACAGATGAACATTACTTTTTTTGTACAGTCGAGATCATTTAAGTTTCCATCGCGAAACATAGCACCGCATCTCTCAATGTTGTTTTCATTGTCAGGTTGTCCACTGGACCACGTGTCGTATCCCGCTTCTCGCAGAGTTTTCCCTATGAAACATCATTATATTATAATATACTCCTAAAATTCTATAATTCCTATAATTAAATAATAATATCCTATAATTTAAAAAAACCATGCTAAATACATTCAAAAAAATAATAATTATTCGTAGTAATTTTGTAGCTAGTTAATAAAATTATAAAACTGTTATTATTTTACCATTCACAGTCATGAAGCCATTATCAATAAGGTCACTAAATCCTAAATATACGTTGTTCTTGTCGAATGTGCCGGGTAAACCATCTGCAGGATATTTAGCAAGCATTATCACTAAAATCTTTGCCTCCTCTTTACTGTTTATGATAGCCAACTGAGATTGTTCCGCTGTACATATCCTAAATGCATCGTACCAGTTTCTTGGGAGAGTGTGTAATTTATAGCAGCGGTCAGTTTTATGGTTATACTCATATTCTGAAAAGGAACCATAACATATATTAAATAATTGTGTCTGAGGCATATTTAAAATTATCCTGCATTGGGTGCAGACATTGTTGACAAAATAATTATATAAATATATATATAAATTGGTCGGCTCCGTGGTGCAATTGGTAGAATTGTTGGCTTCGGTTACGTCTGTCTCAGGTGCAAGTCCCGGTGCGGAGAGTTTCATAAATTGATCTTTCAATCGATTTATAGGTTTTCTGTTCGTAGTCATGAATGCTTGTGATGTCTAAAACTTTCTTCCACCCATCCGATCTTCAAAATCAGGGCGTAGCGAGAGCGATGAGTTAACCACTAGTCCTGTCCTAGCCCAATGCTTCTATTCCTACTCTCTTTGAGAAAAAAGAGGCTGAGCAACTGAGTAACAAGCAGTTCTTAAAGAAAAACTTCTGTTAAGATACTTCCCTTAGGAGGTCATATGCTTAACGTTGGGAGTGGACATAGTAAAAAAGGTACATATATATATATTGTAATACCGTAAATTCGATAATCCGAACTTAGCATTTACAGTTCGATCGGCAATCGATAACGTTTGTACAATTTATTTTCCAGCTAAATAAAACGAAAGATTTTGGGGACATTTAAAATCTTTTCGAAGTAACTTAATATATAATATATTGATATAATTGTATGTATAGATGGATGGTATCAATTACCCATGTCGTATGTGCCACATGAGGGGTTCTTGCTAATATTTGTTGATTCTTTTGAGCATATATAATTGAAGTCTGTGTTACAGTCGTCATCATTGGACGTTCCATCCGTATTAATCATTACACAATCCTCTTTGTTGCCTTTATTGTTTGGCTCACCTGGCATCCATTTAATAAAAAAATCAGATAGAGGTTTTCCTAGAAATTGAAATAAACGAATCATATCTGCAAAAAAAGCCATTTTTTTTAAATCTAAATATAATCATAGACAACTTCCACGAGCGGCTACACACCAAGAGCTCGAATTCCTGGATAAATATTAGTATATAATAATTATTATAAATATCAAATCTTATTGTAGTCTAAATCCATTCATATGAAATATAAGCATCTAAAAGTTGCTTTAATATATTTATTTTCTTAATGTTTGATATCGTTTTGTAATTTTTCTAAGTTTTGATAGTAATGTTCTACGTCTTTGTGTATTAAATGCTTGTTATTCAGTTGACTCCCAGATAACACAGTTGATAGAGGTCGAGCTATCTGAAAGCGTGCTACCGAACTCACAAAAAATCAGAAAATTACAATTTTGGTAATTTTAACTTCTCTTAGTGATTTCCTAGAGAATTTGAGAAACATGACTTTAAAACTAAAACTTAAAATACTAGGGAGCCTTTAATCTTGAACTTGGTAAAAGATTCGAAGAATAGATTTTTTAAAAATTGTTTCTTTTATATTTTTCCTTTTTCAGATGATGGTGAAAGATGCAAATTTCAAGGCACAACTATATAAATATAGTTTAAAATCATTTGCAGTATGTATTTAATTTACTTATCTAATAATTTTAATTGACGTTGACTATTAATCATGTCAATATAAACAATTAGCAATAATTGCTTTATTAATTACAACTGTATACTGTGAAAGATGAATCAGTATAATACACTTTCACAAACATTCATACCTTCAAACAGGAATCCATAAATCGATTGAAAAATCAATTTATGAAACAGTAAGTATTGGGATTCGAACGCGTGAGCCGTAACCTAAGTCAAAAACGTTGACGAGTGCACCACGGACACGGTGATATTGGCGATAGCGATTAACTAACCACTTGTACTGTCCTAACCCTAATCTTCTATCCCTACTATTCTATTCGAAAAAAAGAAGCTTAAGCAACTGAGTAACAAATGATTCTCGTAAAAAAACGTTTGTTCAGATACTTCCATTAGGAGGCCGTATGCTGCACACTGGGAGCGAATCTAATTTAAAAAAATGCACTTTATAAAAAATAATTATCGTAACCAACTGACAGATGAAAACTATAAAGCGATCCCTCTTTTAGTAAATGCTTTAGAAAAATTTTGCGTAGCCCCGAAACATTTCCATAGTAAAAGTTTACGTGAGAAACACTGGTCTACATTTCCAATAAAGTGGATACGGTGCCCGTGGCGACGTAGCTAGATTTTGTCAATTAGACGAACTTTTGTAAAGAACATTAAATATTTTTTTTCCATTAATTAATCTCACCATTAAAAGAATAAGTTTTTCTTTCACCCTTAAAGATAGACTTTTATCATATTTGTGTTTTGTCGAAATTTGAAATAATTTAATCCCGCTGAATGAGGTACAAATTATTTTTTAAGCATTCACAACAACGTTGAAACAATTTATTTTCATTGCAACGGTAAAATTGTGGTTATCTTTTAAGAATCTAATGCTAAAAAGTGTCTTTATCTTTAATACGAGAAACCAAAATAAGAAGATTGAGATTGTATACAGTAGTAATAAGAAATATGTGTTTACCATCGTTTGCGGTGAACACTCCCTCCGAGTACATGTCATGGATTCCCAGCCACATATATCTGGTATTATTACCCAACAATAAGACTGCTTGAGCTTCAGCTTCTGATGTCGGTGTCATCAAAGTGGCACCCTCTGCATTACACTGTGCTACGGCGTCCGTCCATTTTTTCGGTATTTTGTGTAGTTTTAAAAAGAGTTTAACACTCGGTACGTATGTGTAATCATTTCTGAAGAAAGGCTCCTCTTCCACAACTGTAAAATATATAGAAAAATATGAAAATATATTTTTTTAATGTTTGTTTATGACTACAGAATTGATTATTACAAACTTTTACCATGATGACATGTGTCTTTTGAAAGATTATATTTGTTTGTATATTATATAAATTAATATCAGTTACTGTATATGTACCTATGTACAGGAAAGACAACCATAAAGAAGTTGCGCAATAAATAGAAAGTGAGGTACATTTTTTGTAACCATGTCCGCTCCCAATATAGAGAATATAGACTCCTAATGGAGCTTATCTCAACGGAACGTATTATTTTGTTGAGAAAAGCAGGATTGACTTAAGACTTAGACAGGACTTGTGGTTAGTTAATGGCTCGCGCCATTTTAAGGATTAGGTGTGTGGGAGGGTATAAAGATATTTAAGCTTTAAAACACAAATCTGCAAATCGATTGAAGAATCAGCAATGAAACAGTCGGTACTGAGCTTCAAGCCCGTGCTCACCACAACCGAAGCCAACGACGTGAACTACTCGACATCAGACTCTTCATTACACTATATAAAAGATAAACTTGTGCGAGATGTCTAAATTGTTGTGGATACTATTTTTTCGCTGAGTATCATAGCATATAAAGCTTAAACCAGGCATACATTTTTAAATAAGCACTCGTCCCTTTCTTGAAGTAAAGTTAAGGCACACCACAAGTATGGTACAGATCAGTTGACCTCAAAGATGGAAAGAGACGACGATTGTTCTCGAAATCAATGAAATTAGTCTTTTGATACTTCAGAATATTTAATTTGTTCAAACCTGGAATTGCCACTAAATGTGGCACACAACATACTGTCATAATCACTAAGAGTTTAAAGGCCATGTCTTTCACTGGTCAAGCGCTCATTACAAGTCACTGAATGATAGTGACAAAATAACCTAAATGATATTTTATTTATACACATTTGATTTGATTACCCATATTTTCTAATAGGATAAAATAACAAAGTGTTAGTTCCACAAAATTATATTTTTTTAATGTTTGTTTATGAAATTTGTGTTATTGGGATTTTGTACACTTCTATGTATTTTGTCACTAACGACCGGGGTTTCGTCTTTCGGCATCTTCAGGCATTCGAGCGCACGAATGAACTCGAACTGAGTTAATATGATTTTCCGTGTGAGTATTTTGGCTATTTTCATTTTATTGCTTTTCTCAATTTTCTGTCTATGACTCCATACAACTGTGCGAAGATAATATATTAAAAAATAAAACATCAAAGTCCCTCAAATCAGCTCTCAGCAAATATACCACTTTTCTAAAAACACAATAGTCCGGGCCATTTTGTATGGAAACAGTAAAGGTCTTTTACAACCAAGATATTATGTTTTTACCTTCTCTTGAACAAAATGACTTTTTGGGACATTTGCTGTTTTTATGCAAAGTTCTTCAATTTATAAACTGGTTCGTGTAATTTTTGGTTTTCCTGTTCTTTTACCTTTTCTTGTAAACAAACCCATTGCAATATTTAATTTCCTAATTAATCGTCATGAAAATAATAACTGTGCAAAGATTAACATGCTTTTTTTGGATTTTTAAAAAATAATTCGTGAATTGTTGTAATATTTCTACATTCATTTTAAAACGAATATTCCAATAATCGATTACATAACCCAATTTGTACTTATTTAAAATGAAATGAATGATCGTAAAATTTATATTACATGATATGAGTCGCTGAGTAGCTAAAGACGCCCCTGGCGATTTTTCAATAAAATAAGTTTTTAATGTACTGTTAAGGATTTGGTACTTCATATGTAATGTTATGTAATTATTGAACTGCCCTGTGCTAGGCAGCAATTGTACCACTCTTATTAATAATGTTATCAATAGTCTTGCTTTCTTGCATAGCAACTAAAATACCAAAATGCATATGTTGAAACAGGTCGAATTAAATTAAATCTATAGGGCATAAACTCATAAAATCTGTTTGATAAAAACTGCTACAAACATGAAATCTGTTTAACTTATTTATTCTCCTGAAAAAATCCTAAGCAGTAATTACTGATTCTAATTAAGAATGATTACTGATTCTAATTAAGAAGCAAAAGTCTGTCGACTTTCAATTCTTCATAGAAAGCAAACATCTAGCAATCATTAATTCCTGTTAAAGACCTTCAAACACTATCATTCATCGAGTGACATAACAGTGCATGTGCTCTATGAATTTTACCAATTGTAAGCTTAAAATTATTCCATTAAATATCAAAATAATACAAAATTTGCTATAACGCGAATAATATTAACAGATACCTTGGCAACTAAGTGGCTTTATTTGTTTTCTAATATGAATATACTCGACTTTTCTCATATTGGACGCACTGCGCCGCGGCACATCTGGGATTGTCTCGCGGCTCACCAGTGTGCCGCGGCACACCGGTTGCAGAGCACTATAAGAGGTTATGAATTAAATTTTAAAGTAAAAAATTGAATCCCATCATGATTGATCGTAAATTATTAATTATTAGTTTCTCTATGAATACACTATTGCAGGGGTTCCCAGTCTTTTCGTACCCTAAGGCTTAGATCACATTCTAAAATATTGGAAAAGCGGCGGGTACCACCTATTTTTTCAAATAAAATTTATAGTTGGACATAGGTCAAAAATAATACACAAAAAAGAAAAAAATGAGAAAATTGTTTATATTCTATAAATAAATATGGCGTGTAATTCAGTCGTTGTCTTATACAAACAAAGTAAATTTTATATAAAATTTATTATATTAATCTCAAAGTCACTGTGATCTTTGGCACTGCATTTCATTGGCCAGAGAGTTAGGAGAGTATGAGGATATTATTCCTGCTGGTCTTCTTTTTAGTCGTTTTTTTTCAGTGACGAGGGTCGCGACCTACGCATATCGCAACCATTTCGCTTCTCTTGGCGATCCGTCATGTTAGTAAACAATCATAAAGCGATCTATATTTTGATTTTATTAAATTCATGTTAATGATAATCAGGGACGGCTCTTGCAAAGGAGCAAATGGTGCAATGTACTCCCATATTCAAGTTATTATTATTCATTCAAGTAATAAGCGATATTATACAAACATAGCAATTCACTCATTTTAAAATTTCCCGCGTGTTCCCCGTAAAAAAAATATTGCATCAAGCGATGATTCACACAATGCTACCTCGTATTCCGCGCCAGAAAAAATACTAATAATAATACGTCGAGGCGGTGCAATTTTGGTTCAGCGCTCCCTAAGTGGAAGGGATTTCGTAGGTAAACTTTGGTTTTTTGTGACGTCATCTGTGTCACACATTCGACTTTCATACGAAGTTTTTAGTTATTCAGGATCATTGCACCAGTTGCCGAATTATGACGACCGTTCCCGAAAGTATTCAAACTCGCAGAGACCTGTCGCATATGTTTAGTTCGTGCGTCGAAAGGACCTCAAGTGTATTGAGCCTGCCACAAAGAAACGCATACCATCAAATTTATTTACTTTCTTTAACATACGTCTAATATTTACGTGCTTCAATAATGAATAGTGCATATTCTGTCTCATACATTAAAGAAAATCGTCGGGATTTTTCGAAAAGGCTGGAAATTAAAGCAGCAGGTCGTCCTATGCCAAGCTTAAATTTATTTCAGAAGTGTACGCTTAATAATAAAGTGTTTACTCGGAAATTTAATGTAGAAACGTATAAAAAAACACCATGGCTATGTGGCTGTACTAGTTTTAATACAGTATTCTGTTTTCCGTGTCTGTTGTTTGGAGGTGAATCTAACTGGACTGAGAGTGGAATTAAGGACCTGGTTCACCTATCATTCAAAATAAAGAAACACGGTAGCTCTCAAAATCACATTTTAAATGAAATGCAACTTGCGGTATTGGGATCGTTAGATATTCGTTCCCAATTGGATGCTGGGTATCGTGCGTCAGTGAAACAAATTAATGAGCGTGTAGATAAAAATCGATATATTTTATCAAGGTTAATTGACTGTGTGAAGTTCTGTGGTGCATTTGAATTAGCTTTAAGGGGACACGATGAAACTGCAGATTCCCATAATCCAGGTGTCTATCGAGGGCTTATTGATTTCGTCTCAGAGATTGACATCGCAATGAAACAGCACTTAGAGAGCAGCAGTGTTTTCAAGGGAACTTCAAAAACAATTCAAAATGACATTTTAGATTCAATTTTGGAGGTGTGTCGCAACGAAATTAAAAATGAAATATCGCAGAGCAAATATATCGCTATCCAGGCGGACGAAACAACTGACATAGCCACTACGCAACAACTCGTTTTGGTAATACGGTACGAATTGCGCGGGAAGATACATGAACGTTTCTGGAAATTTATTATCCCAAAAGATCATACTGCGGTAGGTATTGCATCTGAGATTTTGAAGGAACTGGAATTTCTCGACATTAAACCAGCACAATTAATCGGGCAGAGTTATGATGGTGCAGCAGTGATGAGTGGGCGATTAGGTGGTGTGCAGGCTTTGATAAAAGCTTCGTATCCATACGCACATTTCATACATTGTTATGCACATCAATTGAATTTGATAATGGAGAGAAGTGCTTCAGCCAACACTATGGTTCGGAACTTTTTTGCAAATTTACGATCTTTTCCATCATTTTTTTCGAGATCTGCGAAGAGAGCTGACATTTTAAAAGAAATAGTTCATAGAAGAATACCTTCAGCACCAATAACTAGGTGGAATTTTAATATAAGAACAGTGACTGTCGTGCACACTTATCGCGAGCAGTTGAAAGAGTGTATGGAGCACATCTTAGAAACCGTAAATTTAGACGCTGATACCATCAATCAAGCTGGAATGCTGTTTCGATATTTAAACGAAGATCATTTCAATTACTGGCTTAATTTCTTTGCAAAAGTTATGCCACACTGTGATATACTTTTTATGCAACTTCAATCTAGGTCGAAAGATGTTTTGAAGATAAATAAGAATATCGAAAGTTTTACGCGTTCTATTCAGAATATCCGAGAAAATACCCAAATGTCACTAGTCCAACCTACAAAAAGACGTAGACCAAATGACTTACCCCATTATGTCATTTGTAATGAAGTATGCGATACTTTAGTGAATCAAACGAAAGATCGTTTCGCATACCATGATCATTTAGTAGCAGCTAAATTGTTTTTTAGCGAAAAATTTTCGGATTATCACAAAAGTTTTCCTTTAGCGGACTTTAATATTGCAACATCAACTTACGATTTCATTGACAAACTAAAGCTTAAAAATGAATTAACTGTCATATACAGTAGGGAAGATTTTTACGTCACCGATGGAGCATTGTCCATACTTCAACTTTTTACAAACAATAATTTAATCGAAGTATTTAGTGAAAGTGTTAAGTTATTACAGATTATTTGTACAATACCGATGACTTCAGTGGAAAGTGAGCGTTGTTTCTCAACATTAAAAAGGATCAAGTCATTTTTGAGAAATACAATGACTCAAGACAGACTAAATGCTCTTGCGATGTTAAGTGTAGAGAAACAATTGGTATCGTCAATATCGGATTTTAATGTTCGTGTTATTGAAGTGTTTTCAAAATCCAAGAATCGGAGGATGGATTTCTTGTATAAATAGGTGAGTCTTTTTTGCACTCCCTAATATTCTTGTCACCGGCCGCCACTGATGATAATAATGATTCCCAAAAGCATGTATAAACTGAAAAAATATTTTATTTTATATGCACCTTTTTTAACAATGGCAACGTTTTCTTTCCACTACATTAAAGAAGTCTTCATCTGATATTAAACATTTCAGTAAACACAGACAAAGAAGTTCAAATTGCATATTATTTAAAAAGTAAGTATTTTTGAGACGTTAAAATTGAAACAAAATCTGTTACAGTCAAATAGTGACGAGCGCCACGGGGTTGGAAATGCTTGCATTATTGCATAGTTTATGGAGTTAGCCAGGAGAAAAACATACGTTTAGAGGTGATTGCTGTTTAAAAATACTAAGTGGTATTTTTGAATAATGTCGAATATCAGTCGTCCAATTCTACTTTCGGCCCTTAAAGAGACATATTTATTTTATACATAGCAACCACTGCAATGCCACCAATAAAATTATATGCCTCATTTTACTTTGATGACAAGGTCAACATCTCAAAAAACAATTAAAAATTGTGAATGCTCTTGTATCCTTCTTGCTCATACCTAAAATAGGTTGTGCGATAGAGATAGTGATAAGTCCACTGCACGCCGATGGTCGTAACATATAGAATTCCCAATTAAATTACATTAAATACATCGAATACACTGGTGAGATTTTTGTTCATTTACTTTAAAACGAAATTTTTCTACCCGAAGAAGTATTTTTGTCCCATGGTTTTGTTTAAAACGTTTGTTTCGTGTAAACTGTTGTATTATTGTTGTCATTCTTAACGCCACTTGCTGAACTTATTTTTTCTTATGACATTATTGCATTGCAGCCGCAAGTCTTGAAAGACGTTGCATCTCGATGAAATTCTCAAGCCCCTTTTCACAGATGAACACAGCTTTTTTAGTACAGTCGAGATCGTTTAAGTTTCCATCGCGAAACATAGCGCCACATCTCTCATTGTTGTTGTAATTGTCAGGTTGACCTTTGGACCACGTGTTGTATCCTGCCTCTTGTAGAGTTTTCCCTGAAAACAGTGTTTGAAACCTGATTATACTACAATATATTTTTATTTATACTGATAAATAAACTGCTAGATGACAAAAACAGTGTAAAAAAATTAAAATTTAACGCGGTTTTAATGTTAAAATGTTTTATAATATTATAATATACATATTTTAAAATTTACAAATGCCGTGCAAAGTCTTTTCTAGTTTAAGGTTATTACTTTGATTAAAAGATTGTGTATTATTCGCCAAAACAAATGACAATGGGTTAAAGCTCAAACTGTTTTTCAATGCGATAGTTTGTAAGACCAAATAAGAAAAATAATGAAAGAATTGTTATAGATAGCATTTGTGTGATTTATATTTTTATAATGACCATTATTTATATTATCTAGGCTTTTTTGTGACGCTTAAAAAAACCGTTTGTCAATTTCACTCATGTTACGTTATTATTGATAGTTGCCTGAAAATGAAAGAAGAAAACAAACAATATCTGAAGTTATGATTTTTGGTTTAATTCAGATAAAAAATTACGGAGGAAGATTGACAATATGCAGGTTAGGTTTTAACGAGAAATAAGCAGTGAAGAAATATTTCGTAAAAAACTTTATACAGTTTTAGCAGTTTTGGATTCCGATGAAGACACATTTTAATTTGACTTTTTTAAGTGATTGAGAGAGTAGGGCGAAAAGAAACAACAAACGACACAAATCACATCCGTCTCGCTCGCCGCTCGAGGGATGACGGTATAGGAGCGGGGAGAAGCGGGGTGCGGGCTTCAACACACTTCAAGGCCCGCGTCCTTTGGGGATAAAGACAAACAAAGGAGAAAACAACGTTTCCTTGTCTTCCATTAAAACCCCGGTCGTTTATCCGCGCACTCATCTGGTTTATTGCAATTAGCTACAGTTTCACAAGACATTAGACACAACAGAATTACATACTTTTAATTTAAACTGTGTAAGTGGTTTTATCGTAATCGAAGGGATCAGGCGTTGCCGCGACTTCCCCCCCGGAACGGTCGGACTCCACTGACTCTCGCAGGATCGCAGGCGCTTCCCCCCCCACTTCAAACTGCAAATCAACAACATCAACCAACAAATCCGACCCCCACCCTTAACGCCTCAGCAGGGGTATTACATTCTTAAATTTTCATTAATAGGAAGAGTCTGCAGATTGGTTTTGAAGACCCTGTCCGCCCCATAAGTACGGGGCGGTGTCAAATCACCACACTCCCAATGTTCAATAACCGTCTGCAGCTCTTCCAGCAAAATATAAAATAAGCTCAAAAATAACGTAAAAACAAACAGGAATGTCAATCATAAAAACCACAAAAATAGAAATGTCAAATTAAACATAAGCACTAAAGAGAAATTTCAACTGAAACACAAACACAGAATGGAAATGACATATCAAACACAAAAACTAACGTTCTAAACTGCAAGAAATTCTGTAAATACGCGCATAAGTCACTAAGCGAAGTGGCGCGTTCGTCGGCGTCGCGACGTCTCATCAGGCGGCTTTGGCGGTGGCGCAAGTTTGCGCAACGAAGATTCCCACTTAAACTTCACCGGATCACTGAACGGCGTATCGGGTGGCTTTGCGGCCGGCCGTAATATCGTCAGCGTAGGCGGCGACTCCAGGCTTATCTCCCACAGTTCGGGTGGCAGGGCGGATGGTCGCAACCTTTTTATCATAGGCGGCGACTCCAGGCTCATCTCAGGCAGCTCTCTAAGCTGCATATCGGGCGCACGCTTGCGTAGCACTTCGGGTGATGGTCTACCAGACGGCCAAACGTCGGGTGGCATCATAGGCAGCGGCTTACCCGGTGTACGCATATCAAGCATGGCCGCAACCAGCGGCGTCGTTATCAGCGGCATTACCAGCGGCTGCGTATCTGGTAGCTGCTCATCCGGCAGTATCGTTACTGGCGACCTCGCATCAGGCACTGTCGACTCAGGCAGCGACATCTCTGGCACTATCTTTGCGGCCAGTGGTGTAACTAGCAACGACACATTGATCAGTGTCGTTACTAGTGGCTGCAAATCAGGCAGTGGCGTAATTGGCAACTGCAGACTAGGCAGTAGCGTTACTGGTGCCTTTTTCGCCCGGCGGGGTGGTCGAACGGGCTTCCAGTTCTCGTCCAAGGGCTGGTCTCCGACCTCACTGTCACTGGTGGCAGCCACGTCGGGAATAAGGGCGGCGATGGCAGATAGTGAATGTATTTCACCGGCGTCTTCCTCTAGTCCGCTTTCGGAGCTAGGGTGTCGTTGCACAACGTCGGGGGCTTGTTCGACTGTCTGGCCATCTTGCTTTCCTTCAGTGTAGACGGGCTGATTTCGAGGTGTGGGCGGCAATTCGGTTTCATGAGCGGACGTCGGCGCGATTCCACTTTGAATCGAACATACGGCGTCCAAGTTTAGTGACGTCACAACTTCGTCATTCGTAAGTACCGGCACGTACGCCGGTGTAGAGGCGACTTCGTTACGACCCGTTAACTCGACCGTTTCGTAGCGTGGTGACGTCATGACGTCATCCACTGGCGTCGCGATGATGTGCGCGGCTTCGTAGCCGGGCTCCTCTTGGCCTCCCTCGTATCGGAGGACGGCATCAAAGAGTTCGTTCAACGTTCTCCAAGAGCGCTGACTCATCTCTCGCTGGTCTCTCGGCAGCATCAATCTGTGGCAGACCTTCGCCAATTGTTCCGAGTCATCACTCGGGCCGGCGTTCAGGGCTAGGTCCCGTTTTATTATCATAAAAAGGACGATTGGTTCGTCCTCACGTTGCCTCGTCGTCATCAGCGCAATCCTGTCACGAGCTCGGCGGTTCTCGTCACTATAATGTTCGATAATAGCAACCTTGAACGTCTCCCAGTTAGCTGGCTTCTCGCGGAGCGCTGTGAACCAGCTTTTGGCCTCTCCTTCCAAGATGTCGGCAGTCTGTGCCACCCAGGACGATATAGGTGTCCCGGTTCTAGGGAGCGCTCCTTCACAATACTCCAGGAAGCGCTCTGCGGTCATCATCGGGTCTCCATCAAACCTCATGCCGGTTTGCGAAAGCTTGGTTATTGGCGGGCGGATGTAAGTAATCTCTTCCTCGTACATCCGGTCATCGTCAGCTTCAGACTCATGTGATGAGTAGGGCGGATCCTCGGCGTACATCCGATCGTCGTCTGCGTATTCGTATGACGTGTCGCGCGATCCGTCGGCGTACATCCAATCATCGTTAGCATATCGATTCGGCTTATAGCGAGGCTCATCGTACATCCGGTCATCGTTAACGTATTCCAAGGTGTCGAACCTATTCGACGTGTACCGCGAATTATCTACGTACACACGGTCTCCATACGTGTATTTCGAAGTATTTTCACGTGGTTTGTTTATGTAATTCCGGTTTACATATGTTTGTTCCGAGGTATTGTCTCTACAATAACGGGGTTTGTTTACGTACACCCGTTTATCATACGATTCAAACTGATTCGGCACATAACGGGGCTTTTCCGCACACATGCGGTCACTATAAGATCCGACTTGACTCGGCCTATATGCGGACTCATTTTTATTCCTCCGGTTCCTTCTTCGGCCGGATGGCTTCGGCGGATATCGCGGAACTTCCTCGCAATTTCGCCATTCGCATTTTCTATGCATTTTTGTATTTCCACATTCACTTTCCGTTGTTGGGCGCCACAGGGAGTTTCACCCTGACTAATTGCAATCTTCCGGCTAGCGTCTCAGGTCGTCAAGTCCTGAGGTATTAAAACCTCCACGGCCCACGTTGCAGGCGACACTTGAGAGAGTAGGGCGAAAACGAAACAAAACAAAACGACACAAATCACATCCGTCTCGCTCGCCGCTCGAGGGATGACGGTATAGGAGCGGGGAGAAGCGGGGTGCGGGCTTCAACACACTTCAAGGCCCGCGTCCTTTGGGGATAAAGACAAACAAAGGAGAAAACAACGTTTCCTTGTCTTCCATTAAAACCCCGGTCGTTTATCCGCGCACTCATCTGGTTTATTGCAATTAGCTACAGTTTCACAAGACATTAGACACAACAGAATTACATACTTTTAATTTAAACTGTGTAAGTGGTTTTATCGTAATCGAAGGGATCAGGCGTTGCCGCGACTTCCCCCCCGGAACGGTCGGACTCCACTGACTCTCGCAGGATCGCAGGCGCTTCCCCCCCCACTTCAAACTGCAAATCAACAACATCAACCAACAAATCCGACCCCCACCCTTAACGCCTCAGCAGGGGTATTACATTCTTAAATTTTCATTAATAGGAAGAGTCTGCAGATTGGTTTTGAAGACCCTGTCCGCCCCATAAGTACGGGGCGGTGTCATGATATAAACGTATAGTTTTGCTTGCTTCATAATTCGTTACTAGAAACTTTCAAAGTCAGTTATAGAAACAAAGAAAATCTTTTGGCTATCTTGAATAAGAGCCGTCAATCGACTGTGACAAATGTAAGGTGACCATTATACATGTCATAAAATTTTGTTCAGTTGGTCCATCTCATCATCACATAATTATGATGTGACACAAACATTTGACCTTGCAATATGTGGGTGAGTGGAAGCTAATCTCCAAGTTCCTCACGAAATAAAGCCACCTCAACCCCAATATCCAATTATCTGTTCTCAATTATCAGTATACATACGGTTGCTCTAAGACTTCGTCATGTGCCCTGATTCACTACCGTAAAGCAGCACTGGTTTAAGCCGTGTACATGTCCGTGTCCCAGTCAATCTGCATATGTGGCTCCAGCAATTCCCATGTGAAAAGCGAGCTCTTTCTTTTTGCTACTAATAATAATAATTATCATATTATTAAGTTAATAAAATTATAATACTGCTATTATTTTACCATCCACAGTCCTGAAGACACCATTAGTGATAAGGTCACTAAATCCTAAATACACGTTGACCTTGTCAAATGTGCCTAACAAACTATCCGCAGGATATTTCGCAAGCATGTCTACAAATATCGTTGCCTCTTCTTCACTGTTTATGATAGCCAACTGAGATTGTTCCGCTTTACATATCCTAAATGCATCGTGCCAGTTTCTTGGGAGAGTGTGTAATTTATAGCAGCGGCCAGCATCATGGTTATAAGCATATTCTGAAAAATAATTAAATATATGATTGTATCTGAAAAAATCTTCTGTTCATACGATCGATTTCATGAATATATTTCGTAGTTTAATACGTTCATACACTCCACATTGGGTGAATTCTTGGTTGCTAAAATAATCTTATATATATATATTGTAATACCGGTATGTCAGGACCCCCGTCTCAGTTTTTAAAGTTTTGGAGTCTCTAACATTTTTACAATTTAATTAACTATCCTCCAAATAAAAATAAAGCTTTTGTTGACACTTAAATTCTTTTTAAAGTCACCCGATACATTATATTTAAATACAATTATACGTATAGATGAATGGTATCAGTTACCCATGTCGTAGGTGCCACATACGGGGTTCTTGCTAATATTTGTTGATTCTTTTGAGCATATATAATTAAATTGTCGGTCGCAGTCAAGATCATTGTACAATCCAGTCTCTACCATTATTACACAGTCCTCTTTGTAATTCGCATTGTTTGGCTCACCTGGACTCCATCTATTGAAAACTTCAGATGAAAGTTCACCTGGGAATTGAAGTAAGCAAATCACATCATCAAATGAAGCCATTTTTTAAAAAATAAATTTATAATAATAGAAAACTTGGACAAGCGATACCACTCGTTATCGTATTATAAATATTCATCAAACCGTTTATAGTCTAAATTGATTCATATAAAAATAGCATCCAAGAGTGGTTTATATTTACGTTTGATATCGTTATCATAATAAAATATGGCGTCTCAGTTGAGATTAACTAATTTACTGAAAAGCTGGCGTTCTATTCCGCCTTATATAGTTAATAGTCTTATAGGTTAGTGAAATAGTATTTTTTAAGGCATGCATTAATCAACTGAGACGTATTTATAATTCTAGCTTGTTAGATTTTATCAATTTGACTTTCATCATTGCATGAACACTTTTAACAGTGATTTTTTAATCAAATTATGGATTAGCATCCCAATGCGAGAGAAGGATCTTTGCGATATTCCAAATCCTTCCCGTCGATCTCTTATACGATCCTGTACATTTGGTATGGAGAGCATACTTAGCTTCTTCAGTATTTCACTTACCCCATTTTTCTATCCATATCCTTACTGAAGAGAGAGGATGGGCGACCGACTTTCAGTCAGTTTTCTTTGAAACAACTTCTGTTAAGATTCTTTATTTAGAAACTATATGTTCCACATTGGGAGCGAATATGGTTAAAAAAAATGTATTTATTTATATATAATATTTTGTTCATGTATTTTCCAATGGTGTTTGATATTTTTAAATGTTGTAAAATATTTAACACTGACAAAGATGAATTTATAATGCAGTGATTTGTTATCATGTACCTGTTAAAAATGTCGAAAAAATGTGTTGTTTTTTAAAAAAATAGGCACAATCACAATTAATGATTTTTTTTATGCTTGCATATTATTTGTCAATAAATCTATACTCGGTATTATGAAATTCAGAAGAGCTAGAGGCATACATAATGCTTGAAGAACTTTTTTTTGTTACTGAAAACCGTGTTTCACGCAAATATATTCATCAGCATTTTTGAGTCTTGTCGAAATAATTAAATGTCGATGAATGAGGCGCATATTATTTATTTAGATTTCGCAACCGGATTGAAATATTTTTTCGATGCAACGTTAAAATTGCTTTTCTGTTAAGCATCTGTTGCTAAAAAATATTTTTATCTTCAACACGACAAATCAAAATAAGAAAGTTAGAAACTTGAGATTGTACACAATAGTTATAAAAGAATATCTCTTTACCGTCTAATGAGACGAAATCTCCCTCCGAGAAAATGTCATGGATTCCCAGCCATTGATGAGGGGTATTATTAGCCCTAAACAATAATGCTGCTTGCGCCTCAGCTTCTGATTTCGGAGACATCAAAGTGGCACCCTCTGCATAACACTGTGCTACGGCGTCTTTCCATTTTTTCGATATTTTGTGTAGTTTTAAAAACATTTTAATACTCGGTATGTATGTGTAATCATTTCTGAATATAGGCTCCTCCTCCACAACTGTGAAATATTGTATGTACATTAATATGTAGGAATAGATATCTTAAATGTTTGGATATGACCATAGAATCGGATACTACAAACTTTTACTATAATGCCATGTGTCTTATGAAAGATTATGTTTGTTTTTTTTGAACTTTATGTATTCTAGATTGAAGGTTTTATTTATTTATGTATTTTATAAATGGCAGTTACTATATATGTACATAATATGTATGATTTGTACTTAGATATGTAGCACATATCTAAGTACAAGACATACAACATAAAAGACAACTACGACAAAGTTGCGCAATTTATAAAAAAAGTGAGATACACGTTTTTGTAAGCATTTTCGCTCCCAAGATAGAGCATATAGGCTCCTAATGAAACTTACCTCGACAGAAATTATTATTCTGTTGAGATAAGAAGGATATTGCTAAAACAAGACTTAGCTAATGGCTCTCGCTACACACCGTTTTAAAGATCGGGTCGTGGAGAGGGAATTTGAATAGTTTCTATGCTTTCAAACACAAATCTATAAAACAATTGAATAATCAGTTCAAGAAACAGTCCTTACTGGGATTCAAGCCAGTGAACACCACAACTAAGCCAACAACGTGAACCACTCGAAACGCCATTTATTACACTATATATCAGATGATAAACTTGTGAAAAATGTTCAAATTGTTGTGGTTTCTTTTTGTGTCTTAAGTATCAACAGGTAAAATCAGGCATACAATTTTTAATAAGGACTCGCCTTTTTTAAAAAGTAAATTTAAGTCAAGCCACTTAGAGAATTGAAATATGGTACAGATCAGTTGACCTCAAGGATGGGAAGAGACGACGATTGTTGTCGAATTCAATGAAATTAGTCTTTTGATACTTCTGAAACATTTGACTGCTTTAACTATTGCCAGTTATGCGTGAAATTTCTGAATATTTAATTTTCTCAAACCTGGAATTGCCAGTAAATGTGGCACACAACATACTGTTATAATCACCAAGAGTTTAAAGGCCATATTTTTCACTGGCCAAGCGTTCGTTACAAGTCACTGAATGATACTGACAATTCAGCTGAATTATATTTTATTTATACACATTTGATTTGATAACAACTGTTTTCAGTGGAATTACCCATATGCTCTGATAAAAATCTACTTTTATATGTTTAGTTTCATTGGTTTACAACATCCGACAGTTAAAAAGTTTGCAGCTTCTTTTGTAGAAAAACAAAACATTGTAACAATGTAAATTATTGTAACTTCTTTTTTTTCATCTTGTTATTTAAATATTATTATTTATTGATATGTTAAGAGAGTATTTCGACTATAAAAATCTATTTCAAGTTACCTAGTCACTTTCTATACGCCTAACTTTCGCGGTCGTATAGACTGATAAGAATTTAATGAAAACACCTCGGTCAGAGGTCATTGGTGTAGCAGCATTGAATAATTGGGTGCTAATAAGGCAGCGGCATCCCAGGATTGCCACAAGAAAAAACGGAGTAGATTCTAGGTGAATGGGGAGGGACCAAAATTTCACGGATGTTCATGACCAATGTACGAAAGTTAACGTTCTGTTATGTTCCAAAATAATCAACAATTATATGATCTTTATTGTGCTTATTGTTTTGTTTTGTAATGAACAAATTAATATCTTATTGAAAATATTATTGACTATTTATTATTTTTAAAGATGTCACTTATTTTACAAATCAAATAGTCAAAAGACAGAAGATTTGAAAGATGTACTTTTATTTGCTTAGGATGGAGATACAATGTTGACTCGATGGTAACGACAGGGATATTAACAATTAAATTACATTTGTATGGACCTAAATATTAATGACAAACTGTTCCAGAATATTCTATTTATCACTTGTTTTTAACGTGATACGATTTTATCGTGTTTTCCAGAGGTTACGCTCTTGAATGTTTTTCAATGCTATTTGATTATGGTTTCCTGATTAAGAGGATGTTTTGTGGTTTTATTATTAAATATTAAAAGTTCGAAGGGATTCAAGCGCAGAATAAATCAGTCGCTCAAAACGGTTGATCACTTGGATCACAGGATCGAAGTCTAGATATTGATATGAATATTCTGGTTTACTTTCATAATTTAAAGTATTTTTGGTTGAATCATGGGAATGGGAATCAGGAAGATTAAACTTTTGAAAACTAATTTAATATTGTGTTTAAGTTTTAATAATAATGGAAATTATTTCTTCAAAATATTAACAAATGATTTTCATATTGAAAGATGTATAAAACTAATTATTTGTAGTGCCTTTTTTTTTTGGTGACCCAAATCTTGCAAGTAACTCGATCGTATTTGCATCACGTAGAGCCTTCTCACAAACAAACATGGCGACGATAGTTTCACAATTGATGTCGTTTAATGTACCATCGCGGTACATGCTGCCACAATGCTCTGAATCAAAAAAGTTGTCTGGCTGACCATTTGCCCAAACATCATAGCCGGCGTCCCTGAGGGTTTGTCCTAAAATGAATTTTTAAAAAATCAGAGAATCCAATCATTCACTTCAAGATTTCGAAAAAGCCTCAACAATTCGACAGATACAATTAAATAGAGTCCAATGCCCGTGTTTTCAGGTGATGTTCTAGCCTTCCAAATACAGCCATGATGTTGGAAATTAGCAACATTTTTAAGAAAAATCATTCTAAAACAGTCGTTTAATTAGTATGCTTGTAAAATAGTAAAAAAATCGATTCCATTGTCACTCCGAAGCGGGATGTCAACAAACAAAATATATTTGGATACCAATATCAGCATCGTAAGATGAAACAGCCGTACAGCGCATGCAAGGTGTGCGCGAAGCACAAGAAACAGTAAAAATGAGCCCATCAGTAAACATTGTCATATTGTGATATCTAAAATAGTAATAGCTACCCGGTGATACAGGAGTTACAGGACATCACCAGGTTTTAGCTACCCATGCATAATTGTATGATTATATGAATCTTTAAGACTATCTGCCCTACACTGGCACAGGCTTTATTGAATGTTATTGCTAATCATAGTCAAACTAGGATCTAGTCACATTTGAAAATAGGCTTGGAGATGTTCCCGTTTACCCTCCTATAGTAAATGTTACATCATAAATATTTGAGTTTATATTACGGAAGTTTATAACTCGTCTTAATATTATCCACACGAAGATTTTCAATCTCACCTTCAACTGTTGCAAACTGTCCAGAGGTTAAAAGATCATTAAAACCCAAGTGAATTACGTTCTTAAAAAAATTCCCATTCAATGATTCAATGGGATATTTTTCAAGCATATTAATAATAAGGTGGACTTCGTCAACACTATTTATAATTGCCAGATTAGATTGTTCAGCTTGACATGTCCTGAAAGCTTCTCTCCACTTTGACGGATTCAAATGTAATTTATAGCACCGATCAGCATCTGTATTGTAAATGTATTCTGAAATAAATAAAACGTATAAACTTTTTACAATTTAAGAAAACATCGATGTTTATTACAAAATTATTAACGTTTGACTGAGCAGTTTTGTTGAAATAATTTTTGTAGGATAGGTAATTATGTTTTAATACATTAACCATCTCCACTCCAATTTGGAGCATATGGACTGTTTCTTTAAAAAAAAACACGATTCATTTGTAATACTTCCACATATTTATAATGATCAGGACCAGTTTCGTTCATCACGAGCATAATCAACTGATCTCGTCACGAGCATATGTGGAAGTAGTACAAATGAATTGTATTTTTTTTTTAAATATAATGTCTTTCCACCGAGAATTGACAGTTACCACCTTAAAAGTGATATAGACTCTTAATAAAGCATTTCAAAAGAAGCTGTTTGTACAAGAACTGGTTGTTTTTCAGTTGTTCAACGTCTCCTTTCTTAAAAGAGTAAGAATATAAGATGAGGATAGAAAGAGGCTGGTAGTAAGCAATACTTATTGTAATTTTTAAACAAGGGATATTAGAAATAAATAGATAGAAACTTTTGCCTAATTCAAATTTATTGAATGAGAAAACCGTCTTTGCATCTTCTCCTTTCTTATATCTGATTCATTAATTTGTATTTTACCTAAAATGTTATTTTTATATTTCAACTTGTAAGAATTGATTCCGTAGTCTTTAATTTTTGTTTTTAAGATATAAAAAGTTGGTGGATGCTCCTAGCTGTTCTGCATTCTCCACTTACGATGGTTGTGTATTGTTAATATTAATTATATATTTAATATTTTCCTGTTTTTAAATGGATCACTAATTTCTTCTTAAAATTTTCCCAATCTGCTATTTACTTAATGCATCGGTAATAACATTAAATTTTTTTGCTCATTTAATGGACATTTGATGTAGCTATATTTGTGATTTCAGATTAGTATTTATTGATTTTATTTGGTTTATGTATTATTTGTTTGATAATCAATAATTTCTTGTCTTACTTCATGGACTATCTGTTTTATATACCTTAATTTTTAACACTTAATTTTACATAAATAGGTCTGTTATGTTTGTATTTCTATCAGTTGATAAGGCTCGTGATGAGCGAAACCGGTCCTGATCATTATAGACATGTGGAAGTAGTACAAGTGAATTGTCTTTTATTTTTTAAAATATAATGTCTTTCCACCAAGAATTGACAGTTAACACCTTAAAAGTGGCAAGTGTGAAAATTAAAATTTTATAAAAAACGAAATGTCGAAGTTATCAATTTTAATTTCATATTAAAAATGATTTTCCACAAAGTAATTAATCGATATATGGATTTCTGTTCGTAATCATGAATGTTTGTGATGTCTAAAACTCCCTCCCACCCATCCGATCCTCAAAAACGGGGCGTAACGAGAGCGATTAGTTAACCACTAGTCCTGTCCTAGCCCAATCTTTCTATCCTTACTCTCTTCGAAAAAAAGAAAGGTTAAGCAACTGAATAACAAGCAGTTCTTATAAACTTATGTTCAGATACCTCCATTAGGATGTCATATATATATATTTTATTTATATAAAGTATTAATAATGAGTAACTTGGCAACACTGATAGTTTTATTATATTTGCCATGGCGACGGGTGAGTTTTGAAACGTCATTATTGGGTATTATGCAATAATGGTTGGTCCCGCACTAATGCGGAAATTATCGTATTATGCTAACACCCGGATTCGCGCTGATGCGTTTCCGCCAATCATGTAAGCCAGTTTTCCTCAACTTTTTTACACCTCACTTTTAAGGTGTTAACTATCAATTCTTGGTGGAAAAGCATTATATTTTAAAAATAAAACACAATTTTTTTGTAAAATTTCCATATGTTTACATCAGTTGATAATGCTCGCAATGAGTGAAACCGATCATCATAAACATGTGAAAATAGTACAAAAAAATGTGTTTAACTAAAAAAAAAGTATTAGGTTTCGTTCAAGAATGTTTTAAACCTTACCAGCATCATAAGTGTCACAAGCTGTATTACGTGCTATGATTTGACTGGCATCTCTGACACAAACAAAGTTGTTCCACAAATCACAAAATTGGTCGGCCAGTAAGCCTATCTCGTTCAAAACAACACAATTTTGTTTTCCGTTTTCATCATTCGGTTCACCTGGTGCCCATTTGTTGTAAACATCAGAGATAGATTTACCTGAAAGTAATTCAACATTTTTTTTAAATTTCCATCATTGTTTTAACCCGCGTAAAGTCTTACTCTTCAGTATTGGCACTATGCGACATGTATTACAAATATTTCATGTTTGTAAAAATAGAAGATACTCATATCATTCTAAAACAGTCGTCTAATTTTGTGAAAAAGAATTACAGATTATATAGACTAAAAAACAATTTTATCACAACCTATCCAACGCTTTTATTCCATCTTTTGAAAAGAATATTTTAGTGCAGTCACTGGGTTCATTCAGAATATGAAATTTGCACGATCCACTGAGCAGGATGTCAATGTGCATGAATAAAAATATGTTGGAATCAATATTAGCAAAAAGAAATCAACAGCATTTTCAAGGTTTTAACTGCTAATTCTTGGTGGAAATGCATTATATTTTAAAAATAAAACACATTTTTTTTTGTACTACTTCCACATATGTATAATGATCAGGACCGGTTTTGCTGATCACGAACATTATCAACTGATAAAAATACAATCATAACAAGGCTATTTATATAAAATTGCATGTTAACAATTAAGAGGTAGGTAAGAGTAGGTTTTTCTCTCATTTCACGGAAATCGTTGATCGTTTTCCGTCACCTAAAAAAATGAAACGTCGAAATAAAAAAAATTCTTTCAATAGGTGCACATTCTAAGTATTTGTTTACACTACTGCACTTTTATTTAAATAAAATTTTACAAAATTATGTACTGATTATAATAGCGCCTATTCACTATTTAAATATAATCTAAACGAGAGTGAGTTCGAGGCAGACGAGACAATGATTTTATCACAATGGAAGGTAATAAAAACTATTAAAATATTTTTTTGAGATTTTTTTGTTAAAAGACGTATATAATAGAATTTCTTGTTGCCTTTATTTTTTTAAAATATGTGTTCAGTATAATTCTACTTTAAATATCAATCAGAAAAATTGCGAGAAAACGAACTCATAATCGTTATGTTCAATAAATAGCAAATTCCGTCTAGATCACATTCTTAAAAATACTTTGTTTTACGATTTTGTCTCAGACATCAAATCTTGATAACCTACAATAAACCCTAATCTAGTCACGGCGTAAAGCAAATAAAAGCATTTCTGAAAAACAAGTGTCAGCTGTTTGCTAGACAGGCTTGAAAACTTTACTATTTTCATTTAAATAAAACAGATAATTAGAAAGCGCAATTAATAAAAAAAAATTTTTTGTTTCAACGTTTCATATTTTTTAGGCGACTGAAAACGATTAACGATTTTCGTGAAATGAGAATAAAACCTATTTATTCGCCTTAAAAGGTATACAAAACGCCAAGTTTACTACGAGCTAGACTTTTCCAAGATCTAAGACAGGTTGTCGGGGGATATGTCTAACCACATATTGATACCAATACCGTCAACAGAAAAAAAGAAGCTCTGTAGAACATGCAAGGTGTGTGCAAAGCACAAGAAAAGAAGTGAGACTCGGTACATGTGTAAACATTGTCGTGTGGCTCTTCACAAAGAGAAATGTTGGCAATTTTACCGTACAAAAAATAAATATTAAAATTTAATTAAACAATTCCAAAAAGTTTCATTTGATTTCATACACTATTTCTATAGTTATATTACTTTTAGTAAACGCTCAAGAATAATGATATTTCTTCAAAAATGGGCCCGGCACCGGGGTTGGTTTTACCTGATTTTGGTCGGAGCTGATAGAGTTTAACACGCATGAGACAAACGTGTTTGCGACAGATGCACACAGTGACAAATGAACATATATAAATAAGTAAAATATAAATATATTAAAACAGCAATTACTTTCAATGTAAAAATTTAAATAAAACTTACTGTTTAATATTTTAATTATATTATTTAAATAAACTGAGTATAAAATTTTGTATCTATGATCTATACTAACGAAAAATTTAAAATTAAATTATTAATAAAAAAACATTTATACTTTCAATTCCCTGGCAAACATACTGGCGTCCATCAATTTCTTCCCAATCTCAAATCTGTTCAAAACTAAGCTGACCCCTAAGTAGAGTATACGCTTTATAGCTTTTCACTTTTTACTACACTGATACGCTTTATGTTACATACATTATGTATAATACACAAAACGTGTCATTATATTATTACGTATGGATCCCTTGATCCTAGATCCTAAAACCGGAGTGTAATGTTATAAAGTGGCATCTCCACCAGACTGGATGCTTTTATTATTCGTTAATAACAAGATTTTTTTCTCACCATCCACTGTTATGAATTGCCCTTCAAAAAAATTATCGTGGATGCCGACCCACAAACTAGAGGTGTCATTATTTTTGATTTTCAACAAAGCTTCAACCTCTTTTTGTGTCTTCGGCACAAACATCATAGCCCCTTCAGCTTTGCAGAGAGCAACAGCATTGTCCCATTTCTGCTTTGTAGTGTGTTCCTTGACGTGTAGACTAATATCCCCTCGATAAGTGTAGTCATTGCGAAACACTGGCACGACATCGGCTAAAAAGGAGTTAAGGGTGTAATATAATAGAATAAAGATGTTAAAAATATATGTATACCATAAGATTAAGTCCTTTTAACGTGTCAACTATTAATTCTTGATGGAAAGGCATTATATTTTAAAAATAAAACACAATTTGTTTTTCACTACTTCCACATATCACTATATTCGTGATTTCCATTTTTTTATAATGAACTGATGAAATATTAATTTGAACATGGATATTTTTATGGTACTGAGTGTTATTAATTACAAGGTATTTATATCAAACAATTATTGGTTCAAGACCTATGAAATATGTATACAATTATTACATTATACGAACTACTTAATTTCATTTAAGTATAATTTGTATGATAATATCTAAGCTCTAATAATAAAGCCCAGATAAAATACAAAATAATTCTATAATTATTAAGGAGTTGCTATAATAAGTAGTATTGAGTTACTTACTTGTATCCGCTAATATGACAACTGCATATGCTAAGACACCAAAAATAATTATTGATGTCATATTCTGACCTCACTTAAAGAGATACACAAAAACACTAAAAGCAATAATTATTGTCGTCGCATCTTGTCAAAACGATAGCATTATTATTCTGCTTGCTATTCAGTGTGATATAAGAATATTTTATTCAAAATGATTAGTTTCACACGGGGTCAATGGTTGATTTCAATAAATATATCAAATTAATTTAAGACATCGACTGAGGGTGCTTGATGGAATTTCAATATCAAATTTGGATTATTGAGATTTTGTACACTTCCATGTATTTTTTGTCACTAACGACCCGGGTTTCGCCTTTCGGCATCTTCAGGCATTCGAGCACACGAATGGACTCGAACTGACAGCCAGTAAACAGTGTCTAACGTTTATATAGAAATAATTTAAGACATCGACTGAAGGTGCTTGATGGAATTTCAATATCAAATTTGGATTATTGAGATTTTGTACACTTCCATGTATTTTGTCACTAACGACCCGGGTTTCGCCTTTCGGCATCTTCAGGCATTCGAGCACACGGATGGACTCGAACTGAGAGACAGTAAACAGTGTCTAACGTTTATATAGAAGATACAAATGCGACAAATATTATTTACGAGGTAAGATATTATACGTCTGAGAGCCACACTGATACCTGAGTTAAAATTTCGGGAATCGCCCTAATCCTTATTTTGTAAACACCATATTAACAGAGTGGCGAATTGCCGCTTTTGTCTCTCAGTTCGAGCCCATTCGTGTGCTCGAATGCCTGAAGATGCCGAAAGGCGAAACCCGGGTCGTTAGTGACAAAAAAATACATGGAAGTGTACAAAATCTCAATAATCCAAATTTAAATATATCAAAGTAGTTACTTATATTTAGATCTACGATCTATAGACTCTAGGGTATAAAAACATATAGTTTCTAGTATTCAAGCTATTTTGGTGTTTTGTAATGAAATACCAAAAGCTCTCATCTTTGAGTATACCAATATTCAGTACTGCATAACATTTTCGTATTGGGTAGGGCAAGCACAGAATGAGAAATGGGGCCAGCCAACAAGTTGCGGTATCATTTGGGGTCGATCATGGATTTTCGAAATTTTGATAATGAAATTAAAACATTTTAAATCATCTTAATCAGTGCTCCGTAACCGGTGTGCTGCGAGACGATGATAGGTGTGCCGTGGCGGAATACGAACAAAAACAGGAAAAATCACTATAAACTTAAATTCAATCTACAAAATATTAACGAAGAAATTTAATATGAAGCGTCACGAAAATTTACTCAATGCTTAGGTGTGCCGTAGATGATAAAAGGTTGCTGAGCAATGATGATGAGCAAAATGATCGTTTTTATGGTGCTAATTTTTTTTTAATTCTTGGTGTAAAGGTATAATTTACATTTATAAAAAATAAACCAAAATTTTATCAAATCAGCGTATTTTCTACTAAAAGAATAAATATATGCTAAACTATCATCATTAAAATATTGAGGAATTTGTAAAAACTAGATATTAGAAATGAGTCACTTGGTACAAATTGAACACCCTGAGTTTTGCCTTCTTCGATTCGTTCATACGAGTGGTATCAACTTTACAAAAACAAATGATTCGCTGTTAAATTTCATAGGATTCTTCGCCAGTCGCTTGTTTTATTACTCTGCTTTATTGATTCTATTATTTCCATAAATTTGGACGAGTGAGTCTCTTCATTAAAAAAATCTAGTAAAATTATTAAATAAGAATAAAATGAGTCCATTTCTTACTTTTTAAAGTTGTTTTTTTGGCAGCTCCGTGGCGCACTTGGTAGCGTTGTTGGTTATGGTTACGAATGTCTCGGGATCAAATCCCGGCACGGGCAGTTTCATAAATTGATGTTTCGATCGATTTATGGATTTCAGTTCGTAGTCACAATGTTTGTTGCGTCTGAAACTCCCTCCTACCCATCCGATCATCAAAAACGGGGCGTAGAGAAAGCGATTACCCAACCAGTATTCTTGTCCTTCTATCCCTTCGAAAAAAGGCAGGATGAACAAGTAAGTAACAAGCAGTTCTCATAGAAAACTTCTGTTAAGATACCTCTATCAGAAGGCTTTATACTCCACGATGGGAGCAGACATGGTAAAAAAAATATTTTTATACATGAGTAAAAGAGTAACCTACCATTTTATACATATTATGTGGCTCGCCACTAGTAACGACAGTTTTTTTTAAATGGAACACACTATGAAATAAATAGTTTTTTTTATAGCCGAGTGGTCAACGTCGTTGGCTTTGGTTTCAGTTATCAAGGGTTTGATTCCTAGTATGGATAGTTTCATAAATTAATTTTTCGTTCGATTTATAGATTTGTATTCGAAGGAATGGATGTATGTGTCTTCTAATATTCCCTCCCACCCATTCAATCCTGAGAAGGGGGTACGATTCGCAAACCACAATTCCTACCTTAACCCTACCCCTTACTCTCTTCGAAAAAAGAGAGGTTGAGCAACTGAGTAACAAGCAGTTTTCATATAAAAAAATCTGTTGTGATAAGTTTCATTGAAAGTTCATACGTTCCACATTATGAGTGACCATAGTTACAATAAAAAAATAGTGTTAGATGAAGAGTACAAAAAAGAGAATAAAAGTAAAAAAGAGTCCCTTGCTTATACTTTTTCAACAAAAGGACATTTTAAGATATCTTATTTTCCAAATAAATGATTGTAGTAGCAAACATTTTTTTTACGTCCACGCCTTGATGGCATTGCTCTGTTCGATCTTGTGGTGCAATAAAACTTTGTAATTAAATTAAATTTAATTAATGTTAAATTTACCAAATGTAAACATTGTTATTTTAGTCAAAAGGTCATCAAATCAGAGATAAATTCTCACTTTTGTTTTAAAGAAATTAAAATAATTGACAGATCTATTTAAAATGACATATATTGATAGAGATATGGAAACGGGGAATTTCTAAAAAACATAATCTGTAGACCATTTATATTATTTTTTTATAAATTAATATAAAATTAGCGTGTTCTTACATAGTCAAAAATCATCCTAAAATAATCATAAATATTATTTAAAAGAAAAGTGACCCAAGCCGAGTCTACGCTTCCCTGTGCAGAGATTCGTCCTTTGTATTGTATTGTTCTCTCTGCCCAGGATTGTGTACACATATTTTTTAATTATTTTATATATTAAAGTTAAAGTTTGTTGTATAACTTAAAGTTTGTTGTATAACATTTCTTATTTCTCTTACGTTAGGTTTTTGTGCACTTGAGAATTAGGACCAATATGTATACAGGTTATTCTCCCATAAAAACACGATGACAAAATTGCGACAGGCCATCCATAATACGAAATTTTAATAATACTGTCTCTATTATGGCAAAGGATTGCCATTCGTTTAGATGCGTTCGGATACGTCACTGCTATTGAAAGTGGTATACCGACTGTTCAGAAAATGTTTCGATATTTCGACGAAGAATATAAAGTGAAAGATGGGTAAAAGTTTTTGAGATCGAATCGTCTTATGAACATACTCAATTGAAGAAAATCTGGAAATATTTGTGTAGCATTCCGGGCCATGACCCGTAGGTATACGTGCCTACAGTTGTTTCATTAAATAATTTCATTTCTCATGACTTGTGAACAAGTTGATAAACTCGTAAAAGGAAATCGATAATTATTGTCCCAGGTTAAATCGTCTGACAAATAAATATAAGTGAGAAAAAATATTGTATTAGGCATGTACTTTTTTATATTTTATTGTGAATATAATTTTATTTAAATATATTTACTTGACTATGTTTATTTTTTCAATTTTAAATACAACAGTACCCACCTATTCATGATTGTATTCTTAGAGGATTTTCGATAAAGAAAAATAATAAAGGTCGACAAATAAAAAAACATGAAGACCTTAAATAAATAAAAATACACAACATTATTGTTGACGAAATCAAAAAATATAAAATTACCCTTATCTAAATGTCCCGATGGGATTTCGGAAAAATATGGCAACCTTCATGTAACACGATTTAATTAATTTGGACAACTGTGATGGTAGACGGCAGTGATGATGAAAATCAATAGTGTTTGATTTTGAAAAAATCCTTTTCACTTTTTCAAAATGTTTTATTTTTTCATCCTAAAATGATTTCAATTTAAATATTTAAAAAAATATCTTGCATACCAGCAGACAGCCAATGCTCCAAATATTTTTCAAATCGGAAAATCATACAAAATAAACTTGACGAAAATTATTATAACTCACTCATGTCCAAGATCACAAATTTAAATTTAAAAAATCTAAATTTGATATTGACTTGAACCAGAATCCACTTGATTGCTAGGGAAAATTCTTACCACTAGACCACAGAGACCGACAAAATTAAGTGTTATGAATTTTATTCGTTTTAATTTCGATATGTAAACTCTAAAATTGTTATAATTATTAAACAATTATTATAATTTTTTTTTTTTTTTTTTTTCGAAATAATATCCGTATACTCGACGGGGTTACGGGTAGCTGGGATGAATTATGAAGAAGCTAATAAATTGGCAAGGTACAGAGAATTTCGGATATACCATGAATGTGCTGGCCATATGCTCGAAATATGTCTTCGATTTTGATATAGCACATAACGCATGAATTTTAATATTTTTAGTGTTCATTGAAAGCAATTTTGGTGTAAAGCGTGACGGATTCCCCATATTTGTATTATTTTTAGGTTTCAACTAACACGGTCGCAATACAACACGATACAAATTAATCGTGGCATAAGAGAGTCGATTGTATAAGATTAAAAATGTAAATATCATTTTTTTATAGAATTGCATTGTTTTACAACATCATAGAATTATTATTGCTTAATATTTTATTATGAATAACTTCCTCGACATTCCATATCATATTTTCTAAACATCATTGAATACAATTTATAAATATTTCTAGTAGTGTTGAACAATACGACATGCAAGAATTCAATAAATTTTACATTCGTAATCTAGGCAAAAACTTTTTTTAATTTAAAATCTCATGCAAAGAAGAAATCATGAGTAAGGAAATTTTATTTATAGTTCTGATTTTTTCATGCTGTACTGATTCTAAAGATATTAAGCAAGGTAACTCAATATTATATTTTATTTACATATTATGTATTAATCTTTCATTTTCCATCAATTTCCACTTTTATTTTTGATAAAAAATAATATCTTTATACAATTTCGTTATCATTTTGAATAAATCGATAACACGCTAGTTTTGAAAGAGTGTATTGTGATTTTCTTGTCAAACCACTCTAAATACAGTTATTGCAAAATCGAAATAATGACTACTACAGAAAATACTAATTTACCGAAACCGTTTGATGGAAAACAAATTGAAACCATTTTTTGTATTCAATGGATATTTTAGGATACAAGGATTACAAGACGGTAGGAAAATCGTATAAAATTTTCAAAGTTCCAAAGACTTGGCTCCAAGCATCATTAGCGTGCAGAAAACGTGGCGCTGTTCTAGCGGTGCCAGCAACCGTTGCAGAATTCAACATTCTCAATGAAATATACGCAAAATTTCCTTCGCGTGTGAAACAATACTGGCTCGGATTTCATAGTGTTTTCTATAGAAATGAGTATATATCAGAGACAGGTAAGTTTCATCTGTCGTATTTTTCTATATGATTTTTCAAATAAGTTTCTCTATGATACAATTGAATACAATTCCTAATTTGTTACCTTGAAAGAAAAGTTATTTTATTTAAATTATTTGTCCTTAAAAGCTTTATATTTTTATACCCACTACTGTAAGGTTTCGCTATGGTCACATTGCTAGTTTTCTGTTCTTCTCCGACCAACTAGGGACTTCAACTCGAATATTCAAATATCCAATATCCGAATATATTCAGCCCTTTTTTAACTATTCGATATTCGAATATTTGGGCAACTATTTGAATAAAATTCGTAATAATTTTGAATGAGCTATTTTATAAAATCAATGAAAAATCACATCACAATTTTCCAGATTTCAGGAACAATAATGAATAACGCAGGTCGTGTTTTTTTTGTCTTCACCCAACTCGGGCGCTTTCAGTAGCTTAGCATAAACCATAATACTTGAGTTTGACGAAAGTCTTGCGGCTGAAAACCCCTTAAAACTTGCCGTAATTTCAGTAATTGAAAAAATATAACTGGAGTAATCCAACGCAGCTGCAAATTTTAAATATTGTAATGCAATGGAGTGGTTTTGGAATATCTAGGATTTGACAGAAGTGGGAAAAGATTAAGTCGTGAATTATTGTTTTATTATTTAAAATATTACGTTATTAATTATTTAAATCGAATTTTATAATTATTTTCGTACTCCAGAAACTATTCGAATTGTTTCAGTTTTACTATCCGATATACGAATAGTTGATAATGACGAATATTTGGAATCCCTAGTGCCAAGTCACTTAAAACACATTTGAAATGACTGGAGCGTTAAACGTCAAAAAGTTTCATTACGGATCAGTATGTCACAGTCAAATATTGTGTTACTATCGATTGCGTAAATGAATTCATTTGCTTAAATTTTATAATTATGTTGTGTACTCAAAGTTTGATAAGATATCATTTAAGTATACTAAAACTATATGCTTGATTCAAAATAAATATTCTTGTCATAACACGACACTATGTTGTTATATTGCTCTTATATTATATTAAATATCTTTTTTATTAAACGATAATTTTTTCGTTACTTACTTTGAAAAGGTTCTAACTGACATTTTGGCCTAAAATGACATTTTGATTGGAAAATGTTGTATTAGACACATTCTACCATATACGTTGATTTAAGAGTCATATGTTGTTCAATAAGGGAGTTAGCAGTATTCTGAAGTCCTATCCACACATTTTTTTTCACAATTTTTTTATAAGGTTCTATAAATTCATATAACTGCTTATTATCATCTCACAGAAAAAACATACAAATCACAGTTTTTTTGAAAAGGTTTTACATCATATACTAACATTCTTTGATGGTTGGTGTGTGTTTTACCCTTTACTTCTATTGCTCTATCGATGTGGTCATTGACGAAAAGTAACTGAGTTCGTTCAAACATTCAAAGTATATATGTATTATTATTCTGATGCATTATAATATTTTTGTTAACTTATATGGTTCAGCAAGTCGTGATAATAAATAATATTAATAAATATCTCAAAAATCGGAACATTTTGTGTGATAAAATTGAAATACCTGATAAAACCTTTTCAAACAAACTATTGCTGTCAGTTCTAATTAAAGCTTTAGATACTCATTACTTTCTAGTATAAAGGCTTTATAATATAAAGGTACATATATATATATAAATTATATGCTAAGTCACTAATTAAAAATACATTTTTTCCTTCAAAATACAAAATACGATCAGTTAAAACTTCAAACGCTCGTATTTCAAATCATGGTCAAGTGCAGTTTGAACCTTTTCAAAGTAAGGTAACGTAATGTTGAAACTCGCACTGTTTTATAAAAAAATATAATTTGAAACTATTTGAAGCTAACTTATGGTTGCCAACGGTTGAAATTTGGATTTGATGATAGTCGTAGGAGAATTATCATACCTAAAATCTTCTACAGAAATCCAGTAGTATATTTTTATGTCGAGATTATTTATGTGAAATCTCTTAAGATTCGAGTTTCAACATTGTGATTTTTACTAAATTCACTGTAATAGTAAAATGTACTGTTTTCGTATAAAGGTATTCCGCTTGAGTTTTATTATACCGATTGGAAAGACGGCGAACCAGACCTGTCCAATACGAAGGAAAGATGCGTTGCCGTTCGTGATCGTAAAACAAATGATTTTGACTGTACGCGCAAAGCAATGTTTATCTGTGAAAAATCTTTGTCACTTTCTGCATGCCGAACATTCGATGGATGTGCTCCAAACCATCTAGGTATTTTTTTTATCTCAAAATGAACATGAAACTTTGTTAAATATGAATCATAATTTATATCGTCAACATATTGGACATACAAGTTTTGAGTGAATTGATGTTCAATATTTGTGTGACTGTATTGTTTAAATATCGTACAAATAATAGCAATTGATCAATAAACATATTTAAATCTAATAAATATATTAATACCACTGAATTGAGTCAAATTGACGAATGGGGTATCAATTTCTCTCATTCTCACCGTTCAACCCGTTCATATACATATTTATTTCATATAATGAAAAAAACATCATTTGTGTAATATACATTTTATATTTTAGACATAATTGAAATGAAAATTTTTGAATAATTTAGAAATGTAATTTAAATTTGACCAAACCATTCAAGGCTCAGTGGGTATGAAATTCTCTCATTAGATTCCAACGGCTAGAATTTAAAAAAAAAACCTGAAGTTAAAGACATGGTTCGGCAAACTTTTTCGTAATATACCAGATAATGTTTTTTAGATTTGACAGGCCAGGAAGCAATTCAAGGATATTGTTTATAAACGTGATTCTACTCTCATAGAAAAATAACAGAATTAACGTTTTCATTAGGTGATGATAGTGTTTATATAATTCTATACACATTTTAGTGACACAATTACGAAAAAACGAATGAAGTGTTTATTATTTAATGTACTATGGAAACTAACATTTTTTTGTGTAACTGAATAACAAATGTAACATAATAATAATAATTTCTACTCATGACAATACTGTAGTTTGAGATGGATCGCAAATAGGCATCAGGCCGTAGTTTGCCGACCCCTGAGTCTAAAAGGTAAAAAAGTATTTTCAATGAAATATTTATTTATTGGTTGACAGGATGTCAACTTCCAGACAACTTTGTCATCCCTCGCACTATAGATGGTGATCCTGCCAATTGGAATTTGCAACATTGCCGAATTTCTAAAAAGAGTTCACATTTTGGGAATAGATTGTTTTGCAATAAATATTGTGCATCTAACTGTCTTCATAGAAATTCGGAAGAGTGTACAGGTAACTTAAAATATTTTCTCAATTTAACTGTTTCATTTTATATATTTATTACTAGGATTCGCCCTAGATAGATTCAAGCACATTCTTTATACCAGTGGTTCCCAAACATATTATACCCATGAACCCATTCTTAAAGCATAAAACAGTCCAATATACGAATTCTCTTCTCGAAATGAAGATTTATACGTTTTGTTATTACAATGCGTTGTGTCAACTGGAAGTAACATTTTATAAGGCATACCCCATTAGAAAATAAAATTGCTGATAAAAAAATTGATGCGCCATGTATTATGACGTGGGTATACTGACAGAACGCATTCAGTTTTTGATGATTTTCTAATTTAAATGTCAAAGTATGTACTGGTTGAAAGCATGAAGTCATAAGATATGATGGCTTTGAAAAATAAACAGTATTAAGTTGTATTGTTATTTTTATTATTCTGGCAAAAAGCGTGATATGACTAGAACTGATCGATACCAAGACTTATGATTTGTATGCCTAAAACATTATTCTTCATAAAAAATAATCTTTTAAAACGATTATCTCAGAACATGTTTTTATGACTTAATGCTTTTTGCCAGTATACCCTCGATGATTATCTATGCCTTAATTTTCATTGTTCAAGAAGTTTAGTAACATATTCCATTTTTCTTTATTTAGGTGTCTTTCGTATACCTAGGATAAAAAGTTTTTATAAAATTCACTTGGATTTACAAAATTGGCTTGAAGCACGAGCCATATGTCAGGCAGAAGGTGGATATTTAGCTATAATCAACAGCGAAGCTGAAAAAAAAATGCTTGTGACGCTTTTCAACACGCCAAAAAACATTATTGACTATGCCCCATATGATTCTTTTGCGCTTTTGGGATTTCACGACATGTTTGAAGAAAATACGTTCGTGACGGTCAAAGGTAAACATTGTTTATTTTTATTTATAGATAACTAAAAAAACCAAAATAAGGACTTGGCACTAAAACTTATAATAATTTTAACTTTTAAGTAGCTCGAGAAGAAATGACATCACAACCACTCACGTCCAAGATCTCAAATTTAAATTGAAAATATCTAAATTTGATATTGACCTTGCGGGAAATTGAGCCTAAACTCATCTGATCGCTAGAGTAAAGCTCTTTCACTAGGCCCAGAGGCCGATTGATTATGAAAAATCAGTATCGAATCAAATACAAAAAATATTTTGTACTGACAAAGAAATAATGTCGTATTTGTAATCACTGATTGACGTCGTCATCGTCAGTTCCGGTGGTCACTGGTTCAAATCCCAGTTTTTTAAACTATTTATATCTGCTGCAGGCATGTATGTATGCGGTGTCTAAAATTCCTTCCCATCCATCCGATCCTAAAAACGGAGAGTAGCGAGAGCTATATCCTGTCATAACCCTATCTTTCTACCCCTATTCTCTTCATAAAGAGTGGTAACAAGAAGTTCTCGTAGAAAAACGTATGTTGAGATACCTCCATTAGGACGTCGCATGCTCCATGGTGTGGTAAAAAAATATATATTACAGTACGAAAAGAATGATTTTCAGTGAAGGAAAACTTCATGTATTTTGACTTGAGACCTTTTTCAACATAGACAAAATACCTTTATTAATAGTTTAAGAAATCGACTGAGGGTGCTTGATGGAATTACAATATCAAATTTGGATTATTGAGATTTTGTACACTTCCATGTATTTTGTCACTAACGACCCGGGTTTCGCCTTTCGGCATCTTCAGGCATTTGAGCACACGAATGGACTCGAACTGACCATTCGTGTGCTCGAATGCCTGAAGATGCCGAAAGGCGAAACCTGGGTCGTTAGTGACAAAAAACATGGAAGTGTACGAAATCTCAATAATCCAAATTTGAACCTTTATTAATGTTAACAGTTTTTATTGTACGAAGAAGTTCTAAGATTTCGAAACCCTATTTATTTTAATGAAAATCTTTCTTTTTTAGCATTGATATTGATTGATCATATCATTTAGATCAGATTAGATGTAACAACACCGAACCCAGTATTTCAGCTGTATTTTCAATCCTGAAGCGCAGCTGTAATTAAACAGCTTTTTTACAGCTGTTTTTAAAATGCAAAATATTATATTTCGGCATTAATAATTATGCAAATTTCATATTTTATGTAATGTAATTTACTTTTGATTTAAGATGCACAATTTAGGAGCAAAGTGTTTATGAAGGCCTGCCAAACGAACACTTTCTGTCCTAGACATACTTGGCGGCACGAGCCAATATGGTCCTTGAAGACACGTGTACTTTTTTATACCTTGCGTTCAGTTACGTGTTGGTCCTTGCAAAAGGGAAACCTATTATCAAATTTGCGGCTACATGTTTTTTTCAACTTCTTTAGTAAAATATTTATTAATTTAATTTGGTTTGTGAATCTCATCCTAATATTGAAAAAATATATGTTTGCATAATTAAGTATCATCCCAAGATCAGGTGCTTTCGCGCTTTTGGCAGGAATCCAATTCAAACGCAATCATTGTCAACGTATACGTTGTCTTTATAAAAAATAACGATATTTATTTAATTAAAAAGGTGATCCTGTGGGAAAAACGGGATACAACAAGTGGTTACCAAGCCAGCCAGCCAAAGAACCTTTAGAAAACTGTGGCGCCATGTTTGTAACCGGAGAACTCGACAGCTTCCCATGTAACGTTCCCGCTGTTTTCATATGTGAAAAAGAAGTAGCCGTCCATTCTTAGTGAGTGCAATTTGTAAACATTAAAAGTTTTTATCATTCAATATTGGATATTAAACTTTTTTTAATAAAATATTATCGTGTTTTATTTTTTTGTAATATTAATCACCGTGATAGCCAGGTACGTGGTCCAGTGATCAACGTCGTTGACTTCGGTTACGGATCTCAAGGGCTTGAATCCTAGTACGGACAGTTTCATAAATTGATTTCTTAATCATTTTATGAATTTCTGTTCGAAGGCATGTTAAAACTTACTAAGCTTATTTTTGGACATGCCTAGTCTCTAACTGAATATACGAGTCTTGCTCGTTAAATTTAAGATTTATCTCTTAGGGCGATTAAATGAAGGCAGGTTTTACTGTCGGCCTCTTCCGCTTCCGCCTCCGCTAAGGAAGAATTTCCTGTAAGAAAGGAGGAGGAGTAGCATAAGGATTTTGACATCATCTTGACGAGGTTCTTGGAGACTTTGAGTTGTAACTTAAATTTCTTTATTTTCGCAGCTTTGAGAGTTGGAGCGAGGTGAGGCCCCTGCTTGAAATTCTTCACGAAGCTAGCGCAGTTTAGACTTAGGGCCTCTTGAATGTCGGGGACTTTGTACCATGCACGGAGGTAACGCGTGATGGAATTTTTTCTCATGCCTGAGATTATGCGCAGGCATTTATTTTCGACCCTCTGTAGGAGAAGGAGATTGCAGTCGGAGATGTTTTCAGACCATATAGGAGAGGCGTACAGCATGGTTGGTTTGATGACCATATTGTAGAGTGCCTTTTTATTCTCTACGCTGAGGTAGCTTCTAGCATTGAAAATCGGGTACAACGCACCGATTGCAACGTGGGCTTTACGTCTTGCTTCGGCAATGTGAGCGGACCAGGTGAGGGAGCGGTCCAAGTATACCCCTAGGTATTTTACCTCTAGGCTGAAAGAACAAAGAATATCACATAAAGTGATTTTCCCTTTGAAAAATTTGTTTGCATTCTTGCGTGTGAAGAGGATCGCCTCTGTTTTCGCGCCATTGACTTTAGGTCTCCAGCGACTGAAGAGGTCAGTCAGCTAGCTCGTGCCAGCCTCAAAGCGACGCAACGCTACGTCTTGGTCCTTGTTGGTGAATGTGATTGCTGTGTCGTTATGGTATAGAGCAACAGAGCAGTTACTGGGGTTAGGGAGATAATAAAAAAAGTGATTAAAGAGCCTAGGTCCCAGGAGGTTACCCTGAGGTACCCCAGCGGAGGCTGTGCGGAGAGAGGATTTCTCCTTCTTAATCGCTGCATAGATAGTTCGATCTTTCAGGTAGTCCTGGATGATCTTTGAAATGTAGAGAGGAGTGTTGGTCACGACGAGCTTGTGCACAAGGCCACCGTGCGATACTGTGTCGAATGCCTTTTCCAGGTCGAGCATGCCAATGCCTATTCCGGTGGTTCTGCCCCTGCAAAAGTCTTCGGTGATCTGCTCCATGATGCGGGCTAGCTGAAGGGTGGCGGAGAGACCCTTAGTGAATCCATATTGTAGGCATGGATGCTTGTGATATTTAAAAACTCCCTCCTACCCATCTGATCCGAAAAACGGGGCGTAGTGAGAGAGATCAGCGAAACGTTAGTCCTGTTCTAGCTCTACGACTCTCTTCGAAAAAGAAAGGTTGAGCAATTGCGTAACAATCAGCTCTCGTAGAAAACGTTCTACTGAGACACTTCCACTAGGAGGCGGTATGCTTCACACTGGGAGCCAAAATAGTTTTTAAAAAAATCACCGTGATAACTTTACTGTGAATAAATGCAAATGTGTGAATAATTTTTTGAATAAAAAAATCGCATTACACTTGATGAAATCCAAGGAAACTTAGGATATTGAGTAAAAAAGATATCTCGAACACCAATGCCCAAAATCTAAAATATTAGATTGAAAAAACTTTTGTTTAATATTGACCATTGACACAAGATATTTGAACTTGCTTAAAACACTATTTATTATTAAAAGAATTTGAAAACCCTCAAGTTAAGAATCACCGGATAAGATAACGAGTCCGTAAGTTTACCGAGTAAGTGACAGATAATATGGAGAACAATCTAGCCCTAAAGAACGACTTCCCAAACGGCCAATACTCAAAAAACAAGAATTCACAACACCAATAACCATACTATTGAGTGTGAAATTATTAGAAATAAATTCATTTATCAGAGAAATCTTGACTGTTTGACTTTTAATGATCCATCATTTTACCATTTTTAGCGAAAATATTCAGTGTTTCCTGAATATAATATGTTTTTTTAAGCACCATGTCCTCCTCAACATGGAAAAAATGCAATATCACAGATGTTATTCAAATAAGCTATTATGAAAACCGTTTGTAAGTCAATTGCTTAGGACCTAAACAATGATTTTTATAATATGTGAGAAGACCCCGGATCGAAGAGAGGCGAGCGGCTGGTTATCCGGAGTCCTGGAAGGGCTGATCTCAGACAAACACCATTTCAGATCCGGTTCAAAACTTATTTATTTTTCATTCAAGATGCAGTGGTTTAATATTTCACAAATATATAAATCTTAACACATAAAATTGATTCTACATTTACATTTACTTAGCAACTGAATTTACTTTAAGTTATAATACAAATAACACAACGAATTTAAATTAAATCCAACGCTAATCAAAACACAAAAACAAACAGTTCACATGTCACCTCCGCTGCCACGAGACCGCAGCTCGTCCCTCTCGGCGGATCGTAATCAACTGACTACAAAAATTCAAAAAAACTCCGTGCAAAGTTGGAGCTACCCTTTTCCGTAAAAATGGACTCGTCCAGCGGCCGAAGCCCGGGGGGCTTCTTGAACACCTGGCAACATGAAAGAGCGTTTTCTGCGAATTATTGCTGTTTGCCGCAGGCCGATTTCAGTTCAGGACACTAATGACACTTATACTTAAGAAAAACCAGGGTGTGTCATATGCTGTTTTAAACTCCATAGTGGTGGATAGAATTATAGGATAAACATTGCACACACTTATTGATGTAGATAAAATCATATTCAAATAAAGATTAAAAATTAGTATGGTTTGCAGAAGTCAATTCCATGTTTCTCATTCCTCGTATGAATTATGCTACGCTTCGGCTCCAGCAATCGGCTGGTATTGGACCTTATCCTTCTACATCTCTTTTTCCTTACTTTTTCCAAAGAAAGAGGTAAAATGACTGGCGTAAAAATAGTTCTCCTAAAACCAAGTTCTATTGAGTTGCTCCATTTTGAGTACTGGAAATGGAAGCGTAAACCTTCACGGTAGGTCTTTTTACAAAAACTGTAATTCACTGGCATAGAGTAACATATTTCTCCGACCAAGGAGTGTTCATTCGATGTAGATATATATGAAAGTACTATGTAGAATCTTTGAGCTGAAATACGAAGGCAATGAATTACATATTATGCGATCTGACTAGGTAATATTATGATTCAATCCCAAGAAGATTATCATTAATTGATCAATCCAGAAAGACTCCGACGGGCAAGAAATTCAAATTAAAATGCAAATAGCAAACCAACCAGCTTAATTGACACTACTTAGAAATCAAGCCCCGACAGTCTTAGGTTTCGGTGGCTGGAGTATGTATTTCTACCACTCGGGTACAGGCACGACATCGAGCTTTAGTGAGTATATGGCTAGAACAAATTAGTAAGCTCGATATGTGGGTACGACATGAGTTCACAGAAATTTATATCTCTAAGTACATTAACATCTGAGATGCTCTTTTTGAACATGAATAAAACATTCCATTTTTAAACAAACGAGAACCGGCGATGATAATAGAATTGTCTATAACAAAGTTTAATGAAAAACGTCGCTGAGCAATCGTCACCAACGTGATTAAAGTATTTCAGAATCAGATATTTACCGAAGGAAAGTTGCGCTATGAGTCTAGTGGTAATTCAAAAGTATTGTGTATTTTGAGCTGCTAAAATGAACAAAGCTATGAGTTCGGAAGTGTGGTGACAACTGGATAATTTTATTACTGTTATCAAACAGAATAATTCAAAATTAGTGAAAAGCAAAACTGCTGTATTTAAACATGGCATACAAGTTTGGAAAATAATAAAAAATTGTTTCAACTTAAATGGGATGTGTTACCACAACCTTAATATTTTCCAAGCCTTCCGCCTTCAGCCTACCATCTTTCTGTATCTTTGCAATACACCATTATTGATTGAGGATACAAAAAATTTCGGGCGTGGAGTCATGCCGTTGTCTCAAAGCTGATAAAAGGTAATCGAACAAAATGGACAGTATTATGTTTCTTAATTAATATTTTTTCGTTTCTCATATAGACTTGGCCTACCACTTACATTTAAAAATAACGCAGCACAATAAAAGACAATTATGTTTTTACAGTAGATACTACAAATACCACAATCCTCCTTAATCGAATTTTTGATAAAAGCCTAACTGTGTTTCAAACAGATTTAATTTATAAATTTATTTTACAGCCAAATATTTATGCTTGTCATTGTCTTTACAGATTTAAAAAAATAGTCCTGTTTTCATTTCATAGATTATGAAGTATTTTGGGTTTATATTATCAGCTAGGGCATCCAATCCTAGACCATTTTTATGATCTTAGGATTTTGGTATTCATGATTTTTCAATCCCGGGATTGTTAATTAAGCATGATTTTATGTTTTAAATTGTATTATAAAACTGATTTCATATTTTTCTTGGTAATGGGAATGGTTTTTTTATTTATTGAGAAGATTTTATTTATATATAGCAGTTGCAAATGGCTTTTTTATAAAATAATACAAAAAAACACATTGTTAAAATTTTCTGCAGTTGAACATAAGAGCAGTGTTTAATTTTAAATATTTTTTAAGATTTACAGTGAATCCCGAAATCCCGGGATTACAGGATTGAAAGCCCTGTCAAATCAACCATGGAAAATCAACGTTCTTAGAATTAGGTATATTGATCAATTTTTGTTGAATCGTATTTAATAACTGATTTTCCCAAGTCAAAATAATTAAACATGCGCTAATTACATTGAGGCGATAAGAATTGTTGCCTGCAAGAAAAGTGTAAATTTTACTTGTTCATTACCTGTTACAAATTGAAAGTGATTTCTCGCAGTTGCATTATGTTTTGCAATTTTTTTTCATTTGCAGTGTTATTAAATTGTTTTTGTTTATACGTAACTGCTAAATGTAAGTACACCTTAAAATATTTTTTGTACGTTTGATTATAACTGCGGTATAGGTATATTTAATTAATTGCATGACAGCAATTCCACAAAATACATGATTAGCACAAATTGACGATTGCGCAGATAGGCACGATGTTAATTGCGCACATTCGATCAGTAATATAATGGAAATTTATAAATATTTAATTAAATATTGAAAAAAGCTACATACAAAAATTTTTGTTTTTTCAATATAAATTTTTCAACAAAATTTTTATAATCTTAATGATTTCAATGTCAAATATTTTTGCATGCTACTCTTAGTTTTTTTCTTATATATATAACCTGGATTAGGTTTATTTTTCACTAGTTGATAATGCTACTGCAAAGCCTTTGCAGTACAAAGGCTTTGCTCATGCAAAGCCGGTCTAGATCTTTATAAAAAAGTTGGAATGACAACAAAAATAATGTTTTTTTTTTAAATATTTGTTACAGTTATGTCCCAATACGAAGATCATGAAGAAGTACAGTTATCTTATGAATTTCATGGTGACGGCGCTCAATGGGTAGAGGCAATTAACATTTGCCGAAAAGAAAACAATTCAAGACTCGCAATGCCAAAAAATCAAAAGGAAGTTGATGAATTATTAAAAATAATTAGTAATTATTCTGAAAGCCAGTTGCCAGAAGATTTGAAAACAAAATCTATACTACTTGGGTTCCATGACGCATTTGTGCTAAATGAATATATTACCGAAGACGGTAAATTTTTTAACTTTTTTTAATTTACCTCTGATCAATTTATTTTAACAAAATAAACAATGCGACGTTGTTCCGCCTAGAAATGTTCGTTTGTATTGTCTTAATTATTATTTACTTTAGATTCACAGAATATTACGTTGTACATCGAGGGTATACTGTCAAAACGCATTAAGTCAGTTTTTGATGACTTTCTGTTTTAAATGTAAAAAATTTTGAAATTTAACATTCTGCGTCAGTGGTCGGCAACCTACTACCGGCGGATAATTGAATTACCCGCTACAACATTTGCAGTTACCCGCCAAGTTTTAACTCGCTAAAGATGTTTTATAAACTGTTTTTATGCTATTCTGAAAAATTAAGATTTTGCAGAAATCCAATTGTGCAATGGAAACAACGATATACTTATTTATCTTTATGTTTTTAATTTTTGCTTGTTTCGTATTGATCGTTTGTTTTCTCTTTTTAGGATTAGCCTTACAATATTTTTATCAAAAATTTGGAGCTGGAGAGCCAAATAATTTCAAAAAAGGTGAACGTTGTGGCGCTATGGATCGCAATGGAAAATTTGAAGATATTAGTTGTTATTTGAAATCAGTCTTTATTTGTGAAAAAGCACTAAAACCGTTGGCATACAAAGAGAATTATGACAATAGTCTGGGTATTTTTTTCTTCTTCTGTTCAATTTCGTTACATAATAATCAATGCATGAATCAATGCAATCTAGGCAGAAAAATTCATGCTGAACTCGCACATTCGGCAGATAATTTGCCTAATTCATGAATGCACTTTTCATGGATTGGATACAATTTTTCGCATTTCATGTAATAAGCAATTTCACACATTTGGCGTAACATATATACAAACAAAAACAATATCACCAATATCGCGATTCATCATTAAGAATTCGGTCTTGAGTTTGAGAAAAAAAATAATTTTTATATTTCGTATATTCATATTTTCCCGACCAGATTAATTTAATCTCACATGAAAAACATCAACCGAATTAATCGTTTACATAATTATTATGGAGAACTATGAATAAGTCGCTTTGAAGAATGCTGAAACTATCACGTGTTCATATAACGATATTTTGTAGCTTTTATTATTTTTTTAGCATGCCCATTTGAAAATACTGATTTCAAATGGTTGAGCGATGACTTATCACATTGGGGATATGAATCTTGCAAAAAATCCGTGAAAAATGACTTTATGGATAATTTTCAGTGTTCTAAGTACTGCTTACATAATTGCAAAATAGAGAGTACTGAAGAGTGTGAAGGTAATACATATTACATGAAATATTGCAGAAAGATTAAAGAAAGATGGATAATCTTATATAAATTACATTTTAATATAAATTTGATGACTTTATCATTCTACTGAATGTGATTATAACGTTCTAATTGTTTACTTTACTGAAATATGAGAAATCATGAGTGTATTATTTCTTTTACCGTTACTAAAAGACGTGTGGCTCCCATACTTAAAATTTATTTACTATATAATTTGGCTTACAATCTAATGCAGTTTTGTTTAGATCATATTCACTTTCATAAAAGTAGTTTTCACGTATAGCAAATACATTCCACAAAAAACAAACTTTTTCACTAAAAATAAAGTGATCCCACATAATAAAATATATTTTAACATTAAATAAATATGTACGGAAAATATTTTCACATAGATAAAATAGTTGCACAAAGCTGTAATGACACAAACCAAACTAGACCAACCCTAACATAACCTACTACAACTTAACTCACTTTGTCAAAAGTGTCCGTGACTAAGTGGAAACTATTAAAATCAAAGTTTGAGTGTACTAAGTTAATACTGTATAATCCAAAGTGTTTTATAAACTATTTTCTTCGTGCAACATTGATGAAATTTCATGTGTTTATTTTATTTTCAGGTATACAAAATACAAACTATGTAGAAAACGTATACTATCTTCACCTGAGTCCAAAAACGTGGAATGAAGCACGGGTAATATGCGAGGCTGAAGGAGGATATTTAGCTACAATCGACAGCATAGAAGAACAAAACAAACTATTAAATATATTCAAGCTAAATAAAAATCGAGTACCTCGCTTAAATTGGCTTGGGAACATACTGCTCGGCTTCCACGATAGGTTCAATTATAATGAATACGTGACTTTAAAAGGTATGCATATATATTATCCCCCGTGTACAGTATGGATGATTCCATTGTGACTATAGGTCATTCACAAGTTCAATCAGTTGTCGATACCATGGCGAATTGGTGTGAAAGTTGGAAAATGGCTTCGTTAGAAAATCCAATTTTGATTGCATTCACATGCACAATACAGAGGTCAAGTGGTCCAATACAGTCGAGTACTTTGAACTCACCTTAGATAGTAGACTTAAATTCAAAGAACACACCGCGATTAAAAAATGTCAAGCTAATGCTGCAAAAGCAAGATTACACTTTATACTAAATGCGAGGAGGAAAATTACTCTCAAAAGCGAACTGCTTCTATACACAGCAATAAATTCCCCAATCATGGTGTACGCTACTCCAGTATGGTCTTATGCTCACCGAAAGCGTCTAAAGACTCTCCAGATAGTTCACAATCAATCATTACGACACATATGCAACGCCCAGTGGTACATACGCAACTCGCTGCTACATAGAGACTTAAAAATACCTACTATTCGTGATTGTTCATTCGTAAAATGACTCTAAAGTTTCACAGTGACGTAGGCAAAAATTATAACGCAACGATGTCTTACCTACATAATTACGATGAGGCAATACTTAAAAATCGTTTTAGGCCGAGAGCAGCTCCGCTTAAAGACCCCCATAGAAGAAAACAATGATATTTTTAATTGAATAAACACGACCCCTTGCATCATGAAAATAACTTTCCTCGTTATGCTCCCTTACATATTGTATATGTTTGTATGCATTTATATATATGTATATGTCTTTGGGTATAGTATACGGGGAGGTATATTTATATAAATGCAAAATATGGTGTCCACGTCAACTGACTTCACTGTGACCTCTGCAGCGATTACCATTCAATCGGCAACGGTGGTAGAAGGATACAAAAAAATAACATTAAAAATGAGAGAAACTCGAAGAACTCTGACCCTAAAGCGCCTTAGAAATTAACACCCCACCCCATTAACTTGATATCTAAAAACAAAAAAAGTCGTAAATATTGGTGAGGGTATACCTTATTGACAAAAACTTTAGTTCCATTCTTTTTTTTTTATTTACAGTTGATAAGATTAAAGAATAGGAGTATATTTGGTGTCAACTGTAACTTTGTGGAAATTCATTTTTAATATAACAAACGGCTCTTCGGAGCCATGACTTACTCAGACATAAATTAAAATTTTTATCACGTATACATTGATTTTACTTCTGTACTTATAACTGAGATATTAATAATGAAATGTCTCCTTCTTTTTAACAAGAAATAACAAGTTTATGCAAACATATTATAGTTTTGCGTTTATCGTATAGTCAGCTGAACGCATAACTATTATGTTTTATTTAGATTCTTTCGAAAACAAATTTTTTCAGTTATTTTCAAGTTTCAGCGGTAATTTAATTTTAATAGATCACTTGTTGTGGAACCTAAGTATATTTAATTAGAAGAGTAGATTATTTTGATGCAGAATTTTGTTATGTGTACAAGTAATATTTTTAAATCTGTCACTTCCGTAGATAAACACAATATAATGTATTCGTTCACATACCGAACTTGGCATTAAATATTTTGATGTTTCAAAAGATATTTAAAAGTCAAATTTTCAAATGGCTTGACTATCTCGTACACAATTCATTAAAACTGACTTAATCTTGTTTTGCGTTCAGATGCCAATATACTGTATCAATGCGATGCATATGATATTTATCACTGGGTGTTGTACATATTTATTTATTGTATAGTTGCCCCATAAGATATACCAAATTCGAATACCAAAAATAGTCTAAAATATTCGAACATCGCATACACTAATCGTTGATCAGACTCCCTTGTCCTTACGCTCCATAAGAAGTCTATAGGCTCTAAATGAGTGCGGACACGGTATTCAATGCTGAATAAAAATATTTGAATTTGGATAATTAATTGATTTTTATAAATACATTCATTGTCATCGTCTGTGTAAAGTGTGCTATTTTATTACAGGCGAGTATTTGAATAAATCTGGCTACACTCAATGGGCTTCTAAAACGGGACACAGCAAAACCAACCGTTGTGGCGCAATGAACACAAACGGCGCTTTACTACTTGTTGATTGTGAAATAGAAGAAGCTGTATATTTTTGCGAGAAACCAATTTTGACACTCGATGATGCATGCGTTATATAAAAGAACAAGTTAATCAAACAATAATTGAGGAGGTCATCCGGAAAAATTGTAACCAACAAAATGATTGACTTTTAGACAACGGAAAATTTTGTCGCTTGAGCTTGCGGACAGTTTTAACTTTAAAAAGTTTCTCTAAGATTGTGAATGATTGATTCATGGCATCACTGTCGTTTAAAATAGATTGCCAATAGGAAAACGTTCAAAATCTCTCCAATGACATGATTTTCCGTTGAAAAGTCAACTTAGACCACTTTGTTCATTAAAACATTTTCCAGGTGACACATTTAATTATGTAGTAGAGATAATTCGATGATAAAAAATAATTAAGACGAGCAAATGATTTAGCGTAGCTGGCTACATATTGGATTCATAATTATTAATGAAACATATCGATAAATTGCCAAATCTCATATCTTTTATACTAATCACTTTTAAGTTGTTAACTGACAATTCTTGGTGCAAAGACATATTATATTTAAAAAAATAAAACATAATTTGTTTGTACTACTTCAACACGTTTATAATGATCAGGACTGGTTTCGTTCATCACGATCATTATCAACTGATGACTGCTATACTAAAATGAGCATACCGAACGGCTTGCTTCTAGCACAGGGCTATATATCTTAACATTGTTGCTTGTGAGAGTTGGGAGCTAAATTTAAAATCATAACACATTCAAATCAAGTGGTATGGCATCCATACACTGCCATGATTCTTGAGTTACCAATGCACTCATCGGTCACCCTATTAGAGCAGGACAGTGACACAGCAAGACTGGCAGGAAAGAGAAGAGCAAAACCGCCGTCGACCTCTATCTACCTATAGCTGCTCTCTGGATATTTTCACAATGTAGTATTTATCCAATAGTATATCATTCGATTTCAAAATAGAGAAGTGAAAATTGTTTCACCGTTATAAAAACTCGGATATTTTGAAGTTTTCATTGTATTATGGTTTTTGTCGAATAAAAGTTTTCTATAAAAACTACTGAACCTAGATCATAGTAGCAATTATTTCATTATGTTCACAATAAACGATTCTTAAAATAATACCACATGTCTCCGCATTATTTTTTAAAAATAACTTATACAAATATGATATTCAAATTGGTATATTCCACTAGTAGTGTTACTAATTATTGTGATAAGTGTTTCGCCTCTTTGAGAATCATCTTCAGGCTTACTCTATATGTGACTTGGCCGTGTGCCGGACGTGATAAAAAACCATTGACTATTTTCACAAATAAACTTCTAAGGCAGAGGCTTTAACATGTTCATGCTTTATAACTTCGTGTATTAAATTTGCGACGTAGCGAGACTACTTTTACCATTGAAAAAGGTGTCTTTATTATTTTATAAAATAAAGGTGCACAAAATTTTTTTGCTAAATATGGGAAGCAGTAGCATAAAGTTTCGAAACCACTGACCAACGGTATTAAAAAATTGGCTAAAAATTATACAGTACAGAAGATAGGCTACGAAAAAAGTAATTTTTCCTAAAGTTCCTGGGTTTGGTTATGAAACTCCACCCGATTCAGTTGATCCAGTGTCTAGTATGTAAAATTTTCAGACACTGATTTAATTTGTTTTTGTCAACGATTCACCATTCGAGGCCCAGAAAGACAAGCACTTCAAGTGTTTCATTATTTAATATGAAAAAATCAAGCTATAGCAAATTAATATAATCGGAATCGTCCTTCTACTGACAATAGATATAAATAGAGACAGCTCGTGGCTAAATTAGGAATGTTGTAGTAGATTAAAAATACAAAGAGTATATAAATTTGCTTTAGTTTATCATTAATCGAGCTATAAACAGTAGAAAAATATTTTTCCATACACATGTAAAGCTGTAATGAGTTAGACTATAGTTATGCTAAAAGCAGGTAAGAATCTGAAATAAAGATACAAGATGCGATTGTAACGTCTTCCACTTAGTAATACGAATTATTGCTGCAGTCATAACAAAAAAATATGATGGAGTTAGGAAAGGATTAGTAGTAAGCTTTCATTTTTTCTCATTTAAATTACGGCTTATTGGTTGGGAGGTAGAAAAATGTCATCTAGAAGAACCTCGTAAAGATGATGTCACTATCCTTATGGTTCCCTTTCCCTCCTCTTATAAGGACTTCTTCCATAACGGAAGTGGACGAGAAAGAGGTCGACTGCCATGTCAAGAGATACATTTTAAAGATTGCTCGACCATGTGAGCAATTTAAAAGAGACACACGCAGCCGACAATACGAACCAGGCCCATCTATTCAGTTAGGGACTGAGCATGCTAGTAGATGAATAGTAAACTCTTCAAGCTTAATCCATTACTCGCAATTCTTGGTACCAATTGAACTCTTATTAATGATTCCGTGACAATCAATCTCGTAAAGGGTTTTTCTTACGTGTTTTCGTCACACAAAGTCTTAATCTGACAGAATCTATTGATTGAATTGGCATTTACATATTTTGTAGAACTAAATACTTTGATATTTTACCTACAGAATCTTTTAGACGGTCAATACTTAGCTAGCTTACATGCGGGAAAGTTGAATAAAGACTAAATCTGTACCCACCCTAGCAAGAACATTAGCCATGAATCTAGGAGCTTGCTTTTCTGATTTCACTCATAGTTTCAGTATAAATGTAAAGACAGCAAAAAAAAGCCATGCATTGGTATTAGAGGTCTTCGTGGGCCGGGTTCGGGCGGGTACAGGCAATTGTTATTCGGGCTCGGGCCGCGCCCGGGTAAGGAAATTGTTCTTCAAAAAAATATTTCGGGCTATGTTCGGATCATGAGTACTCTTGATAACTAAATACTACTGATAACAAAAATAATTTATTACGTTTTGAATATCATTGTACACAATAGAGCGTTTTATTTGATAAGCATGGAGACATAATTTTATATTTTGGTAATCTGAATCTGAGCTCATACAATTGTTATTGATCCGTAAAACAATTCTTTATTTATATAAGCATCACCGATAGTAAGTTTAAATAGTTCGTTAATGAATAAAGTGTGATATTATTCAGTATCTGCTTTCTATTCATTTTAGATAGTCGACTGTGTCATGTGCCAAAAAATTCATTATAAAAAACAGATTCGTGAAAAATGAGTTTCAACGATATAAAGAAAATGTTAAAAAGTGGTGACTGTGGTGATGTGTGGAAATCATTTCGTGAAATAATAGATTTTTCTACACGTGAAAAAGTTGGGTAAGTACGTTAAGTGTGTTAAATTTCAATTAGTTATATGCTACTGTATTTTTTTTTAAATGAGGTTTTTTTCGGGCCGAGATATGTAAATTTAGGCTTCGGGTCGGGCTCGGGTAACAAATGTGGTATTAAGACTCGGGCTCGAGCCGGGTAATTTCATCAAATTTCGGCCCGTGTAAACCTCTAATTGGTATACAAATTCATAGATTCGTAGATTCACAGATTAGAACACATGATCTAACTGCTGAACGGACGAAACGCCGTTAGTATTGACCACTCGGCAACATGACCAATGCTCTTTGATACTAAAAGATGATTGTGATAAAAAATCGTATTAAATAACTTTTATTGTTTTAGCCCATTGTATGAAACAGTATAAACTCATTTATCGATGACCTCGATAGCTACTAGAAAAGACTTTTATTTTGAAAATATTAATATAAACTCAATTGTGTTACTTTTCTGAGAGCAAACAATTCCTAAACTATAACACGATTAATCTGGTATGAATAACTTATTAAGATGTGAAATATATAAAGATACCACAGTTTTTACTTAAAAATCAATATAGAAGGATCGTAAAATATTTTCTACTTGATATCACGATGGTTTGGAAAATTATAACAGTATCAATAATTTTGAATTCATTTTCCTGCTACGCCACAGCATTTGGTATGTATTCTTTAAACGATTAATTTTAGAAATAGTCTAACTAAACTAAACTCATCGGTCGAAAATAACCATTTTGCAGAAGTATTCTGATTCAGCGAAAATACAAATGGAATGTTGTTTTTGGAATGATTTTTTATGACTGAATAATGGTATTATTTTATAAATATTTAATAAAATAATCAGATATTTCAGATATGTCAGCTTGTTGGTATTTTAAAGCTTTTTTTCAATGACAGTATTGATTTCATCTACCTCTATGTATGTATGGTCTTTTAAAGGGTATTTGTGATTTATCAGATTCAATTGAGGATATCGGTTACGAAGAAAGAAGTAGCAAATGACCATTATACAGTTCTCATACTGGTCACGGGCATAATTTCTTTGGCACACTTCAATATTCCAGGTACCGTTTCGCTGCACCCTCCTCCTGCCTTTGAATCGCACGTACATAATACAAAATCCAGAGTCACAAAAGGCATCTTACAGAGTTTAATGAATAGTTCAAAGTTATCTTAAATAAAAAATTTTGACAATTATTTAATAATGGCGATGTTGGACATTTTTGAAGATCGGTTGTGAGAAACTTATTCTTCGGGGTTTCTTTCAAGTTTCCTTATGATTTTTTGATTCTTTAATATGCTGATTGTATACATCCTTAAGTAAACGTTTCTGCTCTTCAGTTTTCACTTCTCCCAAAGTAACGTTGTACGTATTCGTTTCGCCATCGATTACATCGTACTTTGTTATATTGGAAGGTTCATGGAAGCCTCGTAAGTCAGGTTTTAGAATTCCACTGGGCTGTCTCTTTTAAAAAACATTCTAAACGACCGTTTTTGAGATGGAAAGTGTTTTCAAAAACATTTTTTGGAACATAGTCAAAAAATTAGCGTGGTGATATTTTAAAGACGAGTGTCTTATTGTAATTATTATATGATTGGTATTTTAAAGCATACTTATGCTAATACATACAAAGCAGAATAAATAAAATTTACCCAGGATTTTGTTATTTTGTTGTTTATTAATCTTCAGTTTCGATGAAATTACTTATAACTAGAGTTAGTCTTAAATAATTCTTCTACTTATTTGTAACTCACACTTTTTAAAATTAATGTATCAAAATAGCGACAAAATCATAAATTCGTTGAACTGGCTCCGACTGCTAAGCCAAAAAAATTAGTTATAAATGATAAACTGTGACACACCCAAGTTGTGTTAGGAAATTCTAGGTGGACATAGTACCTTCCTATGGGTAATTTAAACTTCTTTTAGTTAAATTGAATTGCAAACCGCAAAATTTAAGATATATTTTTTTTTTCACTATCGAGGTAAATAAAGATCTTTCTTTATCCACATAAGACTATATACCTTTCAATGGATTATGACATAGGACTCATTTTGAATAGGGTTTTTCGGTAACCAACACACGTACGTCAAAGTACCATATACGAATTTATAGATCTTAAAATTCCAAATAACGTGACATTGATAACTCAATTTAGCTGTTTTTGGACATAAGGCTGTTAGCCTCTCAAGTACAGAAATGGAAAAATACTTATTATCACCATACACACATAAATTTTCTTTTTATTTTAACAGAATGTCTCAAAAATATGTATACATAATTTGAATGATTTAAGTGATTAAAAAACAGCTAATTTCGAAAATTTTAAATATTTTTATTAAAACGATAGATTTTTCTTGGAATATAACTCACACCGAACTCTTATTGTAAACATTTTGAAAAGTTCTACATGCCTCAGATGTATCCTTAATGTGTGTGTGTGTTCTGCAAGTTTTTCTTCTAGAAACTCTTTCTTCAGTTGAGTAATTACACTTCCAGAAGAACTTTGAATTAATATCCTGTCTCCCAATTTCGCCTGTTTTTACAACTAGCAGTACACATGCGTTGGCATAAAGGGTCCCAAATCTGGTGATCACCTTTCAAGTAGTCCAATGGTCTATCGTTCAATTACACTCCTCCCCATTCTGGGAAAGGTATCAGAAAGATTAGTATGCACCCGAATTGAATTTCACCTGAGTGCAAACTGTCCTATTTCGTATAAACAGTTTGTATTTAGGCCCAGTAAGTCAACCAAGGATGCAATACGTTTTGTGATAAAATAAGTAGAAAGTTCTCACAAGAAGTTAGTCAGGATATTGCTGGGGCGTTCGACAGTGCGTGGTAGCCGCCGGTACTGGAAAAGCCATGGCCAAGACACCTGGTAACCTCTTTGCATTGATACAAAGCTATTTTAGTAACATGGAGATAACATATAAGTCCTGTCTAATCACATTTCTCAGGACTTCCTGTCTTTTCTGTTGCCACTCGATTTTACGGTTATAGCTTATGCTGACGATGCTATTCTGATTGTCAGAGCCAATAGTCGCGTTGGTATTAAACGAGCTGCCAGCGGTGCCCTTACAAATATTCTCAAATGGTGCAAATTGAACACTTTCGTTTGCCCCGGCCAAGACAGAGTCCCTTCTTTTGAAGGGAGGGTCTAAGCTTGAAATTTCAAAGAGATCACCAAATATCCGTTTGCGCGAATTTTTTCTACGTGTATCCAAGCAAGTAAAATACTTAGGCGTTTTCCTCGATGATAAACTATCGTTTTAGCATCACGCTAAGACGATTGTAGAGAAAGCTAACATGGCGTATCTCCGCATGTCTAGACTGGCTGGCAAAAACTGGGGGTATAAAGCTCACACTGAAAATGTCATATGGTGCCATTTTTATGGGGCTTGCACGATACACATCTAGCGTGTGGTATATCAGAGTAAAAATTGGATTTGTTAGGAGGACCTTACTGAGTGGACTACGCGTTGCACTGATTTTATTCACTAAAGCTTACAGGACGACTTCAGCGGATGCTCTACCAGTTCTGGCTGGCGTGTTACCACCTGCAAATACAGGCACGTGGTGCAATAAATTTTCTTCTGAAGGGCATTGACACGGATATTAAAGGCGCCCCGCTGCCACCACCCCTGTCGCAAAATATACCTTGAAACTCACACTTATCGTTCATTCGTATATATGCTGGCATACAAAAGTCCTAGCAGCTTGGTAAACTAGGTGGTCTGCATCCACCAAAGTGCTTCAAATATATTATCTATTCTTCCAGGACGTGACCTAGAGGCACGAGGTAAAGTGTCTTTCACCTGGGTACTGGGATTGTTAGTCTATTACCGGCCATGGAATGTTCAATGGTAAACTATTTGATCTGGGAAAATTGGTTGAAAGGTTGGATTACAGTTGTGGATACAACCATTAGGATGCTAATCACGTTCTGTGGGCTGCCCCGAGATGAACTCCGAACGAGCAGAGCTGTTTGCTGTGGTCCGTTCTCATGCGGGCCCAATAAGCCAGGCTGACTTGTTCTCAATCAATGCCAACTTTGAGGCATTCGGTAAATATGCAACATCATATGCGGAGTAGGATATTTTCGATTCCTCTTTAGATTCAACGAGTAGATTAAACTCAAGCGCTACAGTAGATTCTCAGTATACGGACATATAGATTACTTAATATCTCTTAAACTAAGTGGCTGAGCAAGTCTGCATATAACGGGTGGAGATGGGGGCAACCAACTTGATTGGGTATATTATGTGGATTATCGGTTACTTAGCATTTCTTTATACCCATAATTTTGAGACATCGTACATTAAGACACTACAGGAACAAAAATCTATTTATCTTGCAGGCTGAAATACAGGAAGACACAATTAAATAATTTTTGAATATTTCTGTTTTTTTTCAAGAATACGTTTTCAACGAAAAAGTGGGACTTTTTTATAAACTTCATGCCGACACAACGACTTGGAGAAATGCCACACAAATATGCAGAAATGAAGGTGGTTTAATAGCTATGCCATCGAATGAAGATGAAGTGAACGCTATTAAAAGTGTGGTAATTGATTACTTCACGTTGAAAAACAAAACAAACGATATCCCATCGTACATACTCCTAGGATTTCACGAAGTCTTCAAGGATGGAGAATTTGTAACTGAGAATGGTATTTAGTTTATACTCTTCACTATAAGGTCAAAGGTATAAAAATCATGTTTTAGTCAGCAGTGGGTAATTTTTTCAGTCAATTTAAGTAAAATTAAAACATGTTAATCAATAAAATGGATTGAAAAACTTCGGTATGGTAAGTAGAGGTATTTTGAAGATATTTTTTTTCCAATGTAAATTTTCATAAAAAAATTATTTATAAATTAAACTTATTAGTATCTATGTTACACAGTAAATGTCCAACTTAGTGTAAACATTTTAATGGTATTGTAAATCGAATGAAAGGAAAACTTTTTTGACGAAGGTAAGTGTGTAATAGCTTAAGGTAAGTTTGTGATACGGGTAGGTAATTTTATAAATTCGGCAATCCTGGTTTTTGCGTTGAAGTTGTCGGAATATTAAATGGTTTCATTTAATATGGAATTTTCTGTAAAGTTTGGGGATGCAAGGGCATCCATAGATATAGCAATGTTATTTAATAGGCAATCATGTGTCTTTTCAAAAGTATTTATAATGTTTTTTGATGTGAAACTGGCCGTGAATGCTGAGTTCATAATAAAATGAAAATTTGACCTGTTTGGCATCTCATTGGGATTAATTCGCATTTGGTCATTCAAAATATATATCCAATTTTTTTTCAGTGACTTCCACATCCAGTGGTTATAAAATATGAATGCAGTGAGTTGAATGTAAATAAATGAATATTATTGGTCACGGCAAGACTCAGAACTGCAGGCGTTATATGAGCTGAATGAGAGTCTATAACTGGATGACTCGGTGGAATAGCTAATATAAAGAACTGAAACCACTCCATAAATGGTTCGCTATTAATCCAGCCTTTAAGTGATAACCAAGGCGTTGGGAAAACATTCATTTTCTAGAATGTCAGACCATCTTAAGCATTTGAAGATGATCATCGGAATAATCCATGTACCATCTGCACAAACGCATGGCAGAATTGTGTGATGTTGTCCCCTTTCATCATACGTTTTATTAATCGCATAACACTTTCCAATCCAGTTAAAAATACATGATGACTTTACCACATACGTCAGTCCAGTTTCATTACAGTTCTAGATTTTATTTGGGACGTCTTTGATTCCACATTTCGTCACTATGTTGTCCAATTTTACACAAAAGTCTGTAACTATGACTGGGTTTGCCATGAACACTCTAAATGCTTTTTTTGCCAAATTTTTGCTAAGTTTTTCGGAACTCTTAGAGCTAGGTCGTATCTCTGTTTGACACTAGCCCACCACCATGAACTCTCAACTTCTTTCTCTGAACCGAGAAAGTTTTCACTGTTTGTAGCTTTTGCGATCTGAAATGCCATTTTTGGAATTTTAAAAACTGTCAAGCCGAAGCTCAACTCTTGCATAGTTATTATATAGCTAGTATAACCGTACCCGTCATAGATAGTGGTATTGAAATTGAAATACTGAATGTCTAAAGTAGCCAGGACGTCGGAACTGTGTGTATTTCATACCTACATGTGATAATAATAAAACGTCTACGGAGTGATCTGGGCTATTGTATATAAGATTATATATTTTATCTTCCATATCTACTGTAAAAAGAATCGGTCTTCCCATTTTAAGTATTAAAGTTTCATCTCTCTTCAAATAATTCTTGAGGGTGCTCCACTGAACGCCAGTCTGCTTGGAGACAGAATAGATTGATTTACCGTCATCCTTGATGAGTCTTACTGCACGCTGAATCTCTGTCCTAGCATATTGACGATGTCTTAAGTTTTGATTAATCAAACTTATGGCTTCTGTATAAACAAGAATAAGAAAAAAATGACAACAGGTAAATCCGTAATAAAAAAAAATTAAACAGCGAACAAAAACGCATACAACACTCTATTAAGTGTACTATAAAATGTCAAAAACAATTTGCCATAATGACATAAGGAAAAGTGACAACAAAATATTCTGTGAAACCACTACCAACAAAAAAATGCTAAAAAATTGGACTTAAGAGATTTTCGTGTGATTTCGTCAGAACCACATAAAAATTTGACGCATTTTTCATACTCTTTTAAATTAAATATGGCAGAAACCATAACTATACTTTTATTTATGTCAATTTTACGCGCAAATTACAGCAGACGCACTCAAATGAAGCAAAATTTATGTAAACGTCACGTGTTCAACAACTAATGTTGCTAGCCATGCGGCATCACTTGCAAAAGCTTATGAAAGAGCTCGGCATCTTTGTCACACGTATGGCGACATGTTCGTGTTGTTTCATCTAATAATTTCAATAGATAACTACGTGAGGCTGTTTCAAAGTGTTAAATCACACAAATACCTCCCCTTACCCTACATACAAAACGTCCAGTCACCGATTAAAATTAAACAAAAATCACAAAAGCTGTTTATATGTTTTTCATAATATATATATATATTGTAGTAAAACTTTGAGGGATGTTATAAGAAATTATAAAGAACACCGAGTTTTTCAAAATTCTGGCCAGCTAGATTGTATGAAAAAATCAATTATCAATTTATCGCATTATTAAGAGACAAACGGGACGTCACGTAACTGAAACTACTTAATAATTTCGATCGCCAATTTTACTTTCAGGCAAAGCACTTCAATTTGTGTTCAGCGAGTTCGCGCCCGGCGAACCAAATAAGATGGACGAAAACTGCGGATCTCTGGAATTCGATGTTGGCAAATTGAATGACATTCGTTGTTGGGAAACCTGCATTTTTTTATGTCAAAAAGAATTATCAGTGCAATGGATGTGGAGCAATACCAATACCAACAGTGTCACGTCATTACTACGAGGTATAATAAAATAAAAACACAGGTATTTCATCGATAATTACAAGAGACGCGTTTGTCTATTTATATATATAAAAATGAATATATGCTTGTTTGTTTGTCTTCTATGCGTTCTTTTACCATTCATCTGATTTCGATGAAACTTTGGGGAGTTGTTGTAGGTACACCCGAGAAGGTTTAAAAAAATCCTAAATCTTTAAAAAAAAAGAATAAAATACGTACGAACAGTGACATCTCGGAAAACATTAAATTAAATTATTCATTAAATTAACAAGAATTTTACGTGACACCAAAATGATACGTTGTTTGCCACCATGAACTCTGGCTTAAAGTTTAGTAAAAAAATTATTACTAGTTTAATAATAGTTATTTATTACTGTATTTTAGTCCCACTGTTATTTTTATCTGGACATTAATTTTATTTTTCAGAATGTCCTTTTAGGCCAAAGAATAACTATACATGGATGACCGGGCAGCCATCTAATTGGGGATATTCAAACTGTGGTGCTGTGCACCAAAGTAAGATTGGTTTTTCCTTCAGTTGAAAATTCTCGTGATGAGCTTAACTAATCCTGATCATTATATTAAATTGTGGAAATAGTACTAGAAATGTGTTGTATTTAAAAAAAAATGGGAGAACGGCAATTGGTCCGGCCTTGTTGTTCAAAAGGTTGTGCAAAAAGACTGTTTAAAACATATATTGATCGTTAAACGTTCCACGACTGATAAGAAATTGACGAAACCAATGCGAATATGTTGTATGATCAATTTAAGCAGTGTAATTTTTTGAATGCAGATTTTTTCAAACCGAAGCAGTTTAAGAGCGTTTACAAACTCCACTTGATCGGAAGAACCTGGGCGTTAGCTAGAACAATTTGCGAAGCTGAAGGTGGTCATCTGGCTATCATTGACAATGAAGCCGAAAAAAAATACTTGGTCAATATGTTAACCGACCCTGAAAATCAAGTAGCGTACTCAATAAAGAATATGGCTTGGCTTGGATTTCATGACCAATTTACTAATGGAGATTTTGTCACAGTAATTGGTATGCATTTTATTTTGTTACCTGTGCAAATGTTCGTCAAATAGATTATCCTAAAATCGAATATGTATGTATTCGAATAGTTTCAAACTTTATTAAACATGTAAATCAATCATTTATTTCGTATTTAAAGTAAATTTTATTGATATATAACTACTTTAATTAAAAGTTTCAATACATCCACTGAATCACTTACTTCTATTTTATATTTGGCTTGGGATTTTTAATTTTTGTTTTTCGGCTCGACCGGGGACATTATTGACATATCATATTATTTAGAAGCACATGGGGTGGGAAATGTGTGCATATTGTGAGACATTATTTATCATTTTATGCAGTATTTCGATACATTGTGTTGGTATATTTTCTTGATTTGAATAATTATTAAGATATTTAAGTTATTTTATCATTTAGGGATGTGAAGTGTTAGATTTCTAGACATTAAATATTTCAACATTTAGTAAATTATATAATTTAAGACATCGACTGAGGGTGCTTGATGGAATTTCAATATCAAATTTGGATTATTGAGATTTTGTACACTTCCATGTATTTTGTCATTTACGACCCGGGTTTCGCCTTTCGGCATCTTCAGGCATTCGATCACACGAATGGACTCGAACTGACAGACAGTAAACACTACTGTTCCATTCGTGTGCTCGAATGCCTGAAGATGCCGAAAGGCGAAACCCGGGTCGTTAGTGACGAAATACATGGAAGTGTACAAAATCTCAATAATCCAAATTTGATTTAGTAAATTAGTTATATTTGTTATTTTCGGGTGGGTAGTTTCTTATTTTTAAGTATTTCAACATTTGCGAAATTATTTATGTTTATGAGGAATGTCGGTATATTCATATAATATTATTTTATTTAATTGGATATTTCAGTTATTATGTCATTTTGGGGTGTAAAATGTTGACCTAAAAAAAGATTTTTAGAATTTTTCTGTTGATATTTAACTAAAATTTTTATTGATGATTTGAAAACAATAGATAACATTGCAAACTGTAAAATCGATACATTATGCCGCGAGATTAAGTCAAAATATTTCTTTGAAAATTTTATTTGATTTTTCCGAATATATACGACTGCACATATTATAAATACCGACATAAATATTTGTTCTTTAAATTTAACAAAATGTATTATATTTTAGATGGGTTCGGGGGTAACATTGTAGAAATACGTGTTAATTTTATGTTAATGTATAATGCAACCCAAAATTAAAATCACGCACGTTTGGCTAAGGGTGCATAATTATGTCCCACTACTTGAAAACATGTTTAAGGTACAGCGTGAAAACATGCTCGTGTGGCCTTAGGCTTAATCCAGTTCTAAAGCATAGTGCTTTGGTAGTGATTGTGTGAACATTTATTTTTCATTTTGCAGGTCAGTCTCTGTCATACAATAAGGGGAATCTCAAAGAAAGCTCTACGCACTGCGGAGCGATGAATGAAAAAGGTAACTTACAAACGATGGATTGTAAATCACTTTATAGATTTTTCTGCGAAAAAGAAGTACTTGTCGATATAGACTGTATTGATGAATGATGAACCGTAAAATCTTGATATAAAAGACTAATACAGATGAACGGCTGTCCAATAAAAATAAGAGTTTCATTATTAAATTTGTCAAATAATTTGGTTATACTCTGTCAGATAAATTTATATGGCATATTTCTCACATTTTAGAGATACTGACACGCCTGACCCAAACTTTTGATTGTCTATTTTTTTTGTTTGAGGTCTAATAAATTCATTTCCGTTAACAACATTTAAAAAAAAGTAACTGCACACGACTGTGCGTGGCTTAGCGCATGTCATATAATCAGCGGTAACGCGTTATAACTGTACCGATCACATGCTAAATAAATATGATCGGAAAATTTTATTTATGATGTGTCTTAAGAATTTAAACATAAACGGCATTTTAAAATATCTGAGAGAATGCCCGTTAAGCCCAGAGCATATTATTCGGACGTTCAACTGTAAATTATAATATGTGTATCTTAATTTAAATGTATATTTAACAATTTTTGAAATACAAAATTTATATAATCATTTTTATTTTTTATGCTGATACAAAATGCTGTTATATTTTATAAAAATATTTACCTCAGGATATAAAGCAATTGAATGTGAGTTTGATTTTTTTTGTTTTAAAATAATAAAGCTAGCTGTTGATCATCTCATAGTAGTAACTGTGTAGTCATTATGTATTCTAAATATTCGCAAAATAAATTATTCGAATATCAAGTTTATAATATAACATAAAACAAAATACTCTATTACTCGAATATATTCGATCAATTTTGTAAGTTTTCAAACGTGAATTTATAAAATATTGTTTATGTTTGGTTCAAAGCAATGAATACATTTTCTTTTTAAAACAGCGTCTTTGTATAATATTGAAAGATGGCAATAAAAAAAATTACATATTTACATTGCATTGCCGTATTTAAGGGTAAGAGAAGCTCGAAAGTTGTTGGCGAATTTCACTATTAAAAGTATCCAGATTCATGGATATACATCTTAAAGTAGTCAAAATATATATGTGTATTTTTAAATAGATTATTAACCTGTTTATTTATGTAATAGAAACAATCAATAGCACTGAAAATCCAAGTCTTTTTTAAGTGTATTGTAGTATTTTCATGGGTTGTTATGATTACATATTGGCATAATGTCGGTAATGTAAAATAAAAGTATTTAATCTGAAATCAGTTGTGTTCATATAAAATGATGAAGATCAAACGTGGCAATCACCAAAATAATGATAGCAATTTGTTAACCATCATATTTTAAAAATAAAACACGATTGTGAAGTACTATGCCTTACCACCAAGAATTAAGTTAACACCTTATGACTAAGACGTAAATTTAAGATATTGACTGAGATTGCACGATGGAATTTCAATTTAAAATTTGAATCATTCAAATGTCGTACACTTCAAGTTCTGTCAATACTGACTCAAATTCTGCCATTCGGCATCACCAGATATTCAATTACATAGATGAACTCAAACTGTCAGTAGAAGCGATTCAAATTTGACTATGAGATGAGATTTTTTAACAATGAAATTGAATGCACTATCTTGTACCGTCACAAAAAAAACTTATCAACTGACTCAATGCTTAGCGTGCTTGACGAATTAAGATGAAATGATTTCTTTAAGATGGCCGAAGTTTGAGTTTTGGAAGATAAAATCTGAATATTAACCCCGGTTGTCTAAATTCTGGACGAACCCAGGTACCAAAGCTTGTTTGTAAGAAATAAATCATGACGTTGAAATAATAAGCTGTTTACGAAGCCCATGTCTCTAATCAAAGTCAATTCATTTTGTTCAGCATCTTCAGTTTTCTTAGAGCGGCCGTAACGTGACGATATTACGGTTCGTATTCAAAATTACTTTGAATGACAATTAATGGGAATGACTACATTTGATATTCAAACATGCATAACTTACAACAGTTTTTTAGAAGTTAAGAAAAAATGTGGTAAAAAAAGTGTCAAGAAAAAAATTGCAATCTCTGTCAGCGGCATGATAAATTAGATAATGTAATACCTTCTTCGGTTATATATTCTCCTTCATAAAACATGTCATGAAATCCAAGATATATGAAACGCGTTTGATAATTAGTGGCAGCTTCATCTGTTATAAATCTTCTCAAAATGCTGGCCAATATAGTCGCCTCTTCGGAATTTGCAGGCATGGCAAGACGAGCGTTTTCAGAGCGACACACTCTCGTCGCTTCATACCAAGACTTAGGTATTTTGTGAAATTTGTACAGCATATTAACACTGTCGTGAATTTCATATCCTACAAAAAGATTTCAACTTATATTATTTTATATTCTGTAATAGTTTCACAAAAACAAAACGGTAAAAATATTGGTGTGAGAACGAAATGGTACGCGACAAATATACAGATATTAATTGAGGTGACTCAAAGTAAAAACCGATATTTTCAACATTCCAATGATAATATTTATTAATAGGTGTTTTTGTGTTTCACGCTTAAATTTTTAGATATAACAATAGTCTATTTTTTCATCATGACGTATTTCCAATCACAAACAATATGCCTAGTTGTATTAGTTAGTAAATTTCTAATTGCGGATTACAAAATAAATAATATGGAACATATTAAATTACTGAACTCGGAATGTCATTGAGAGCTTAAACTTTTTGTTTGTGTGCTTCTGTCAGGGGCTGCATTACTTACAGTATATGTAGTAAGTTATGTATGTATTTTTGTTAGATTATAACAATATGTAGACTTATCAGTTTTTGCTTTTAGATGCCTGACTTACTGAATCACTTTTATAGATGAAAGTTGAAAAATGGAAACATACACCAGTTGTTTATACGTATAAAACAAAGCATATTATAAAACCATTGCATATAGATTCAAATAAAACATTAAGCATGCTGTCATTTAAAAATCTAACCATCAACGCACAAAAAAAACACTGTCAAGAAATTTAGATCTCACAAAAGCGAAATTAAATTATTATTGCAGTTTTTGTTTCCATTAAATAAGCTCTTAAATAATAAAAAAAAAATTTGAATGTACTAACCTTCTTCAAATGCATTACAGGAAACAATTGACAACAAACAAAAAAATAAAATCTTATACATTTTTCTTGTTTTTCGAAACACAATCAATTGTCATATGTTCAACTACTTTTACATAAATTGACAGACGTATGTGATTATAATATAATATATATTTTATCAATAAATTAAAAGTACACCGTGTCTAAAATGTAGCTGATTTTAAATAGGTTGACCGTGGAAAAATAAAAGCGGGCTACTCTTTCATTTCTCAAAAAACAAAGAGTAACGGCGTGGTTAGCTAAAATATTATGCTGAATTTGTCGATAATATATGGAAAATACTGATAGTTGATTTCAAAGTTCAAGTGGTCGTAAATTTAAAGGGAAGAACGAGAATTTATAAGGCATTTTTATAGTTCCGTTGTTATTGGTTGTGAAGAAGTTGTTAACAACAACAATCTTTTTTATATCCAGTCGTGACTAAACTTTATTGTGTAAAAATTCTTATGATCCTTGAGTGGAAAATTGATGATCTTTTAACAAAATTGAAAGTACTTATGAAATTCAACATTTACTGCGTATGATGAAGATATTTTTTAAAAATATTGGTATTGAATATGTAAAATGGAACCGGAATTGAGATCCCAATAATTGGCCGTATTTTTTTTTAATCTTTCTGATGTATAATCTATGTTTGCAATACTGGTATTTAAAAAATGAAAAACTGGCATCGATGCATTCGTCCGGTCCATTTCCACAATCAATTGAGGCTCGTACATACAGCGGCCAAGGAAGCTTGAGGGTGGCATTTTCGAAGATGAAAAGAAAATTTCGACCGAAAAAAAAAATATTTTTTATATTTACATAATTAATGCAAGTTATATTCCATTAATAATGTTTTCTTCTGTCTAATTTGTGCCTCGTTGAAAAAATATGCTTTTCTAGGGGCGACATTTTTGAAAATGAGCAGAAAACTATGTAGGTAATAAACAAATAAGAATTGTTATGCCTTGTAATTCGCTGACAACATTTATTTCTTTTCCGAAAGTTCTAAGAACAATCATAACGCCTCAATGTCACAAATTTTGAAATGCTTTTAATATATTTTCTCGCAATTGTGGTAGTATCTGTGAAAAAAGTTTTTCGAAAACGAAATGAATAAAAAAACAATTTAATTTAATATCAACAGTGAGCAAGTTGCGATTTAAAAAATTCTTTCAATAGCACACCAACTGGCAAATAAAACAGATTTTGATGTTGCCGGCAATTTTGCTAAGAGCGAAAAGAGGAAAAATGTTTTTTTTGAATTTTTTAAATGTTATTTTAGTAAAATCTACTCAATATCTTGTTCTAAATCAATTTACAATTTTAAATAGTTTTTATGCAAAATATATACCTATTATAAATAATTTTATATTTCCATATTAATAAAAATATAAAATTTAAATGACAGGTGGGGGGCGGCAAATTCAAAGACCGCTTCGGGTGGCACAAAGCCTGGCTACGCCACTGCGTATATACATCATTGTGATTCAAGTTAAAATTGTTGAAGCAAGGAAAGAAGCAAACTTCTTAAAAACAAGTCAAAGTATATAACAGTTGGATTGCAAATGTTTTTGTATACTGGCTGAAAATTTCGGTGAACCGGCACCGGTTACCTGACCACCGATCGGGAAACACTGGGCTAGACCAAAGACATCTATAGTAAGTCTATGGTTCATATGGCTAGACACACCTCGATAATGTACATGGTAGAAGTAGAAAATTATTATAAATGCATTCAATTACGTGAACATTCAAGAATTCTTATTGTCGTTTTTAATATATTAAACAAGTTTTTGAATCTTTCTGTACGACGGTAGTTGTTTTATTACGATCATTATCGAGCACAGATAACAGTAAACATATTTTTAATCACATATCTGAACATATTCAATGTGTGTTGTTCGATAATACAATTTTTATCGTTTCGGTATTCATATTTGTCGGCGTCCGTGGCGCAGTTGGTAGCGTCGCTGGCTACGGTTACGGATGTCTCGGGTTCGATTCCCGGTGCGGATGGTTTTCATAGATTGATCTTTCAATCGATTTATGGATTTCTGTTCGTAGTCTGAGTCCTCCCTCCCACCCATACCATCCTCACGGGGCGTAGCGAGAGCGATTAGCTAACCACTAGTTCTCTCATAGCCCTATCCTTCTATCCCTACTCTCTTTGAAAAAGAAAGAGAGGTTGAGCAACTGAGTAACAAGCAGTTCTCGTAGAAAAAGTCTGTTAAGATACCTCCATCAGGAGACCATATGCTCCACATTGGGAGCGGACATGGGAAAAAAAAAAAAATTCATATTAAAGAAAAAAGACAAAAAAAAAAAAAGACAAAAAAGGAAAAAAGACAGAAGAATCAATTCTATAAAGAAATGAAAATACATCAAATGTTTAATTTTAATAACTTTTATCTTAATAGTAAAATATAATCCCAATAATCTTTTTTTTTTTTTTAATCAACCGCAGCGCGAACAGATATCTTATCCACGAGCCGCCACTGCATAAAAATATACCGAAATACTGCATATCAATGGTAATATGATCAAGTGAATACAATATACCATGCCATTTCCCCACTTTCCCAACCCCCGATGGGCTACATTCCGGAAGAACCCATCCGACTCGTCGACCCTGCAGAAGAAAATGCCCAAATCTCCAGTAAATACGTCTATAGAACGTTTCCATACAAGAAAAATCATGCCTCAGCGGAACTTGACCGGCCACTGATTCAAAATATACTTATATACATTTTAAAATTTATGCGTATTTTGTATAAATTTGAAATATTTCCGATCGAATCCTATGTGACGATGAAATTGTTGAAATACGTTTGTATTTTAAATAGGCTCGCATTTTTCTGGTCAGAATTTTAATTCAGTTTCGGTCATAATTTTTAAGACATTGTTCAGAATTTATATGTTGGTAAGAATTAATATTTAATGGTCATAATGTATCGGTCAGGATTACAGAGGGAAGAATAAATAATTTATGGTCAGTGTTTCTAACCTAACCCTAAACTTTTACTCTAACGGTATATTAATTTTATTCAGACCGTTCATATTTTTATTCTGACCAAAAGTTGTTTCAAATTCTTACCAAAAATTGATTTAAATTCTCACAATTTAATTTCTGGCCTTTAAAATCCCGTATTTTTATACATTTTTGTTTTACGAAAATTAAATAATTATATAAATTTAAGAGAAATTGATTATTTTCATTACGGTACGATTACCAAATTATACAGTAAACACAGGCTGACAGAGAAATAGTTAATAATATGTAATAATTAATAATTTTTGACACACTTTTATTCGTTATCACTATATAATAATATATAAAATCATACTTAATATTCCATCATATCATTTATTAACAAATGGTTCTTTTTCACAAAAAAATGTAGCTTTATTTTGACAAGAAATAAGCAACAGGTCGCCGGATGAAAATTCGATACTGCCACAATTTCTATGAATATTTCCTTTATTCTTTCTTATAACAACCGATTCCATTTTTTCACCTACGTAGAAACAATAAAATGAATTATGTAGCTTAAAGATAAAAATAATAACAACTTTTTATAAAATGAACACATTTTTCATAATCATCAGGATAGGTTTTTATCATTGCAATCATGTTAACTGATAAAAAAAAAATTGTATTTTTATAAATATAATGCATTTTCACCAAGAATTGAAAGTTAAAAACATAAAACCGAATATTATCAACTAATAAGCATCGAGAAATTAACATCAAAATAATATAAATAATAGCGTTTGCACATTTTTAAATGATACAAAAGTAAAGATAGATTCGTCATTAACAACTTTTAATTTTAAACAATGGTTGTCATGTTATACTGATTGAATTTTTAGTTTATTAGAAGGATTTAATTATATAAGTATAAACATATTATTGTATTTAGTTCCACAATTATCGAATATTATTGATAATCATTTGAACACCGCTCCATCGTAGTTATTATACTGACGATGGTGTGATGCCGAGGGATGAAAAATCACTGTAGAACAAAATGATATACTATTAGGTATCCTAAAATTTTTTACATTAACTTCCTATTAAGTCTACCTTTACAAAAAGAATTAATGAGAATCAAACGATCGCCGTTTATATAAATTAAAAAAAATTTACAACTATGATATAATCTCATAAAATAATCAGGGAAGGCTTCGTTCGACGGGGGAGCATTTTCAATTACAATCGAACGACTTTTACTGCCTCTTATGCCGAAAGCGTGAACTTATTGGAGTTTGCAAAACAAGCTGCCAGTTTCCTAACAATTTACATTTACTGAGGATCCTTAACAAAAAGATGTAGATAATCTATTTTATTTCAAAATGAAAGCTATATCCTTGCTAAATAAATGTATTAATAAGCAATTATTGACTACCGTGAACACAGAATTATTTAATACTGTACTGAAGGCTTTGTTTGGTTAAAATAGTTAAAAAAAACTCCCATTCGAATATTGTCTTATGGATCAAACGCCACCCGTAATCAGGATTGTTGCATCACAGAGTGAGGACCTAAATTATGTCTTTAAAATGACTTAAAATGACTATTGAATATTTTTAGTTTTGTGTAGCTTTCAGTATATTGAAAAAAATATTTTTGAATAAATTTGATATAAATTAGCTTTTAATTGACAGCGAACACCGTTCAAATAATGAAAAATTACCTTTAATGTCGAAGATTACCCCTGGTTGAAACAATTCATGGAAACCGATGAAAGAGTTATTTTTCATGGGGGCGTTGTTGACTATATTTCCGGGTTCATTTAGCATACTCGTGAGATATAACCTCTCATGTAAAGTTTTGACCGTTGCGAGATGAGCGTTTTCTGATTCGCATATGGTTCGTGCATCAGCCCACGTTTTTATACTGAGGTGTAGTTTGTACAGCTTATTAAGCGTTGGGGCGTATCGGTAACCTACGGGTTAATTATATTTACCAATTTTATTTAATTATTTACTAACACTAGTTACAAAAAATGTTTCCTTTAAGCTGCGAGCGTGTGCGCGCGCAGCAGTTTGAAAATCCCCGCGGTTTTTTTTTTAAATAAAAAAGCTCAAGCCGTCACTATAAAATCACCATTTGGGGAGGGGGGGGTGGCACAAACCCTAGTTACACCACTGTGTGTAAATATAAATAATTAATGTTTTTTTTACTATGAAATATTAATCAAATTTATAAAATATCATTTAAACATTGAATTGTTTTCTTAACCCTCAGATGTCTGAATTATTGAAAATCAATAAAACCCTTCAATATTTAAACATATTAGGATCAATACCTACCATATACGATACGATCATTAACATAAGAAGTGAAATTAATTATACTACCAAGTGAAATTAATTTCCACAGAGCAACCACCAAATTCATCAACAATGTGCCAGGAATCGTGGATGTTAATAAATTTGTTCATTTTTCCAAATTTAAGATGCAGATGATGTTGGGAAGAGCTTTAACAATGTTTAACGATATTGACGGATGACAACATATTCCGCGTGAAAGTAAGTGAGTTTTTTTTTAATTTTAAGGAAGATTTTGTTGAAATATACTCAAATATACTTGTTTGACTTCCTGGCCAATTTCCAATGTTTACTAATTGTTTACTGTTTTTTACATCATTTGTCACATTACAAAAGCAATTATCATAATTTTTGTAATGTTTATATTTATATATAAAATTGAACAAAATAAATTGAAAAATATTTACCTTTACTTAGCTTGCTTGTTACGACTCCAATTGCTTTATAAGACAGTGAGAATTTGACACTGTCTTTACATATAGTAACATTAGACAGTGGCCCGTCTAATTCTCCTAGGGAGTGTAATGCATCAAAGTATGAATTTTGCCAGTTGTCGACATGTCCGGTTAAACATCCGTTACCTGAATACAAATAGTTTTTATTCATCACCACTTACATTCAATATATGCTGTCTCTTCTGAACGAATGCTATATTTTCTTTTACATACATTCTATACTTCGATTTTTCTCCTCATCTCCACGTTATTCAAGATCATTATATAGAATTTTAGAGTTTCGAATAAAATTTGAGGTTCAGTTTTTTATTATTTATTATAATTAGACTAAATCAAAAAACCATGCATTTTCACGCCAAAAATAAAACATTGAATGACCTAACTTTGTTCTATTTATAAATGTATAACTGTTTCAACAATGCCGCCTAAAAATATCATAATCTATCTTTTTTTATTCAAAACGTCGTTACATTTTTTCCTGCACGTATATACATTTTTTTCCTTGTTCCTATAATGTCAAACACGTGTTATACAAGTTTTCACTGTAATTCACTATTTTTTTCATTGATACTTATTTGTTGGTCTCTTTATATGGCTTACAAATAGTTTAGTTAAGTTACTTTTAATATAGATAATAATTTGCATGACATTCGAAGTATACTCGTGGAAGATGGAGTATCGAATGATTTCCGGCGTCGAAGGTACTAGACACGAGTTTATTTCATATAACAAAGGTGGAGAAGCGTATCGCCATGGATGCAGAAATTCATTCAAATTTTATTTTCTATGTATACATACAAAAAGTAAATAAAAAATAATAAGACATGATTATTTTCGACCAAGTGTTCCCTTTTTAAAAATAACTTAAATTGAGTTATTCCAACACCGGTGGGGCATAAAAAGTGGGCTTGCATGTTAGAAGAACAGACGTTTTTACGGTTATATTTCACAGAGAACATTAAGTATTCCAGTTGACAGAATTTGTTGCACTTGTTTCTATACTTTCACGTTTAAACAATTGTGGTACAAAAATAATTTTTAATTTAAACTACATCTGCATATTGAAATATCTTACATGTTTGAAGATTTGATGAATGTTGTACGTTTTTTCTTTGGCATACAAACACTGATGCATTACATGTGAAATCGTTTAAAGTGCCGAGTCGGCTCAGGGACCCACAGTTTTCAACACCATTTGCATTGTCCGGTTGAAAAGCCATCCACGAGTGAAAATAATTTTGAATTGATGAATCTGTAAGAAAAATTGTTGTAAAAAATCTATATTCACTTTTAAAATAGAACATTGATATTCAACCCAGCACAAATTTTGTAACAACATAGATATGTAAATAACTAGTCAAAACCATCTTAATATATCCTAAAATCATAAAGAAAGCGAAATTTATGATTCTATTGTGCAATTGGCGATGAGTGTATGAGCGAGGGTTAGAAAACTTGAAGTTTTTAATAAAATATGTAATCTTGATCAAAGATTATTTCAAACCTTCTTCCGTTATGTACTCTCCTTCATTGAATATGTCATGGAATCCAAGATATAAATATCTTGTTCTGTAGTTGACAGATTGTTCTTCAGTAATAAATCTTCTTAATATGCTGGCTAAAACAGACGCTTCTTGAGAATCCGCAGGCATAGCCAGGCGGGCCTTTTCAGTACGACAAATTCTCAAAGCTTCAAACCAACTCATTGGCGTTTTGTGGAATTTGTATAGCATATTTACATCATCATGAACTTCGTATCCTGGAACATATTTTCACACATTTGAAGAGATCTCTTGCTAATCCGGAGGATATATATTTTTTCGTAGCCACCATTTCTGTTTCGATTTCAATTATAACGAAAGTAAAATAAAAGATTGAATATAAATGATTATTTTTCTCTTGTTTTTACTTATGTCAGATTTTAGTTCCACAAATGATTAACAAATTTTAAATATTTATATTATTTAATAAAAAACAAGCATCTTTGTAATTTCAAGTCCTCTTTAATAGTGTTAGACGACCTAATCACTTACCAGCATCGCAACAATACCATCGTCAAAGATTCGTGTTCCATTCGTAGTTTGCAATAATTTTATCAATATATCTATTTATGCAAAAATATTGTTGGATTCGTCGTTTTTTACATGAAACTAAAGCGTTTTTACTACCATTCATAAACAAATAATTGACATAATTAATATACCTTCTTCAAATGCAAGGGAAATGGCCACCAATATTAAACACAAAAACAATAAACGGTACATTTTTGTTATATTACATCACCAAAGTTTTGTTGTAGACTAAGCTACCAATAATTAATTATCATAATATATTTTTCAACTATAAATACAGTGCGATAAAAATTTTGTTTATACAGTATACACTCGATTATTTGAACTAATTAATCTTGGGCAGGTCCGCACGGATAACCCGAGGTATAAATATTTATTTCGTTTTTAAATACTTTTATACAGTTCTAAAGTAGTCGATTATTTAAACATGTTTAATATTTTTTATTTATTTAGAAAATCTGTGATTTTGGTTTGTTTACAGGAATCGTTTAACGATTTTCTATCAACCGATTTTTCCTAAGAACTATCGTATCGAAATATTCGAATCCCTATTGGTCGACATACTCCAATAAAGTGTCAATAGAATTCACTGCCGTCTTGCAACTGCAGTTGATAATTTCTCCATTGCATCCTTATCCTTTCTCTTCTGTTTGACTGAGATTGGAAATAATATCCATAACACTCATACGGTGAATACCGAGTTCACGTTCCAACCACTCTTTAATGTTTTCTTTATTGACGTTTTCAAAATCTTATTAATTTGCCATTAGCTCACTTATTTATTTGACTTGTCTCAGGCTCGTTATAAAAATGAGCAGTATGGTTGCCTCAAAAGCATTGTTTCAAAAAAATCTCTCACTTGTGAAACTCCTTCTATCATACCATGCTGCTTTATGGCTGTAAATACCAACTAGAAAATTTATTTTTTCTGTTTCAGATGCGTTCCCTCATGTATGCTTTATTTTTTTAAATACATATTGAATCCATACATGAATAATCGGGAGTTTGCTGTATTTGAAATTACACTTTATCACCCAAGCTCCATCCATTCCTTATTAATTGTAGTTTAATTTAACTTCACCGTTTTACAACATTACTTATTATCCCGCCTTCTATCTGAAATACACTTGACACACAAGACGTCATCGAAATCATGTAAAGAAAATATAAATATTTCGAGCTTTTGTTTTTTCATTGAAGACAACATTCATTTCAAAGAAACATATTATCTCTAAAATGCATATGAATGAGGAAGATTTATTTATCGCAGTGCAAGACAAACACTTTCCTAAGTGAGAAAACGTCGTTTTGTGATATATGTTCAAAAACAATTTTTATTGAACACCTCTAATGGAGGTTAATCAAACAACTTTTTATTTGATAACCGCTTGCTACTCAGTTCTTTAATCGCTGTTTTTATCGGATCGAGAAAAGTTAAAAAACTAGGGCAGGACCAGTTGTTGGCTAATCGCTCCCACTACGCCCTATTTTTAAGACCAGATGAATTAAAATACAAATTCATAAATCAATTTTTGAAACTGTCCGTACTGGGATTGGAGCGCGTGAACACTGTAACAGAAGCCAACGACGTTACTCACTCGGCTAAATACCCGACAATACAATAGTGTGCGATATTATATCTAAAGTCAAATCTAATTGGCTTACTTGCCGGTCATTTTACGATATTTAATTTGAAATGAAAAACCACTAGTTTTGTATTATTTTGTACGCCGACGACAAAATAAATCATAACGTAATCTTTTAATTTCTCTAACAAATTGATAACATTATCATTTGGTTATCGTGACTTCATAACCATTCACGGAAGTGAGTTTACAATAAAGTTAATTTATTGCATTTTTATTTTACTGCCCACTTGCATTAATTACAGAAAATGAACGAGAACAAAAATTAGAAAGACACTTAATTTACTACATTTTTATTCTTTTATATGCAGTAATTAAAGGTAGGTAATGAAGTTCATACTTTTAGGTTTTAAGTTTAGTTTCGTTTAAATAATCAAAAGTTAAAATATTTTGTTATCTTATAACTTTATATGGAAGTTGAATGATTCAATGCCCATAAACGTTATGTGTATTTATTTTCAATATATTTTATTTTATAAGAAAAATATTCTATAGAAATTATAATACAAAGCAAAAAATCATCAGTAAAAATACATTTCATTTATTAGACAAAAAAGGAACATTTCTCAATCTACCGTTTTATGAGAAGGATATGATAGAAGGTTTGAATAAGGAAAGGACTAATTTTTAGCTGATCTCACTTGCTACGACCCGTTTTTTAAATCGAATGGGAGTGGTGGGGGGGGGGGGGTAAACGTCAAAGACATACTTATGAATGTAAATTCATAAATCGATTGAAAAAATAATTGAAATTATCCGTTCGGAGATTCGTAACCGTAGACAGTGTGGACACCGACACCGAGTGGGAAGAAACAATAATCAATAGAATAATAAAACGAACATACAATTTTAATGATTTTATTTAGTAATAACAAAATATTCCACCCTACTGTGAAAAAAATACTACGTTAGATTCTCTTATTGTGTTTTATGTACCTACGTTTATTTCCCACACCTACATCAATGTAGTCCTAAATCGTGCACGCTTTATTAATTAAATGTGTTGTACATTTTGGTTCTTTGAAAGGAAATATTGAAAAGAATTTTATTAATTTAGTACATTTAGTAGACAGATTCTTTTTCACAAATATAAGTGGTCTTAGAATTGCAAGGAAATCTAGCTAAATATCCTGCATGCGACAATGCGCCACATTGTCGACGAGGTGGTTGAATTACTGTCGTAGTATTTTCCAACTCCAAAAATTTGTACAAGCTGACAAACTCACCTAAAAAAGAAAGAGATATAATTATTATTTTAAGCCAGTATGTGAAACCTAAAATTTTTAATGTCGCCGATGTATAAGTGCTATAGAATCTGGAATAGGGCTAGCGAACCTGCATTCATGCTGGAGGTGACACGTACGAAAAATTAGGTAGTACCTGAGCGACTTACATATGGTGATTTCAACCCGTGGATAGCGAGAATTAACTTGGATGAATGAACTGCCAAGAACGTTGATTAATCGTCGACGAGTTCGGCATCTACTCGAAGTCAACTTGAGAATAATGACTAAATCAGAAATATTAAGAATTGACAGTGACCTAGCCTTCCTTAAATACTTAAATTTGTCATTATTTAAGTCTGTTCACAAATCAAACACACACCGCGACGAACAATGTTCACGGTAGTGCTATGTATAATATTTCCAAACGAGAGTAATTTTAGTATATAAAATATTCATTGAATGTTGTCCAGCTAAGTTTTTGTCATTTTAATCATTTTGCTAGAAAATACATCGTTATATTACAGTGCAAATCGCTTAACGTGAAAGCGCTGTGCACATGAAAATACGACTAACACGAAATTACATTTTGGTCCCGAAACAATGCTTCGTAATGTGATACCTTATAATTTTCCAACATGAGACAAAAACCGGTAAAAATTAATAGAATCCGAATTTTTTAGAAACAAAAAATATACCAGCCGCCTCATCTTTGTCAATAATAAATGTTTGCTGTTTATCACTCAGTTTCCTTTGTCTAGACCAGGGTTTCTCAACCATGTTTGAATGCGTTCATTATTTACTAATTAACGAAAAAACACAATTGAACCTCACATGCCTATAAATGCATAATAAAACAATTTACACCAATTAATTGTCATACATAACACTTCTTACTAAAGATTGCTGTTTTTTTTTAAATCCAGCAATCACTCGCAATTCATTTTTTCTTTGATACTTTTGCGGCCACAATAAGGCTTGAAACCTCTGGTCTAGACTCTAGACCAGTGCTTCCAAAACTATGGGCCGCGGCCTCCTGAGGGTCTTAGGGCTTCTGCGGACGGCCGCAAAATGTTCCAGTAGAGCTACAAGTATTCAATTTTTAATTTTTTTACAAAGTACATATTTTTTACATAATAACACATTATTCGTGATTTTATGAATATTTTTTCTTTGAGGCGATTGTAGAATGTAGTCGTATATAGAAGAATATTATATGTAATGTCAAATAAAGCTTTTGATAATAAAATTTATTTATTTTCAGGATGCGAAGCCGCGGCTTATTTTTTGCAAAATTTGCTTAAGAAGCAGTGCTCTTGATCAACATCTCAAATCAAACAGTATATCAAAGACACTACTAATCGTATATGCTTTCTGCTTAAGTGTTTTCACTTATTGTTGTTGTAACAAAGAAAGTGTTGAGATACTGATCATTATTTTAGACATTAGAAAAATTCTTACCCATTATTGTCAATTGAACATAATCTTTGAACAGCGAGTGTACTCCTATAATAGTATGATTTTCATGAGGATCGTTTGCAATCCTGTTTTCAGGTTTGGTAATAAATCTTTTTACTGCCTGTTTTTCTTCGTGTGACTCCATCACTGCCAGATGAGCATTTTCGGCTTCGCATATGGCACGAGCATGAAACCACGTTGCCACATTTGTGTGGACTTTATATAAATTTTTCATGTTTTCTATTTTGTAATAACCTGAGAAAAAGAAATGTGTGTATTTAAATCGCATAAACCTTCTCCGCCGATTGTTTACCGAAATATAAGAAATTTATCAATAATCTACTATATATCCTTTGCCACGACCGTATTGCTTGGTATTATTGCCAAAGACTACTCGATAAGGTCCTGCTTATTCATATAACTAACCAGTCAATAAACATCGTTGGAGGTGAGTAACAGCTAGCAACACCATCAGTACTAGCTTAGAGAAAAAAATATTGACTACGCCCAAGATTAGATAGTTTCAAACAAGATATGATTCTTATATGTCTTCCTGTGAGCGAGAGAACGTTCCAGCTCAACCATGTCGTAGAGATACTGTAATTGGCTATTAAAAATCAAAATATTCTATAAAATTAGAAATTTAATTGAAAAGTTACAAGTAGATATTTATAAAGAATGAACGGAATTAGATTCGTTGAAACAAAACAAAAACAGTCTAAGCTGTGTTTTATTTTTCGTGATGTATTGAAGAGGGATACGTCACTATGGTGTTAGAATATTACTCGAAGAATAACTCAATACATTATAGAAAAATGTAGCATATGGTTAAGTGAACATTTTTAATTACTTCATCATACACATTAATTGTATATTGTATACCAATAAATCTCTAAAAGAAAATCTAGAGTCAATTTTTTACATTCAAATCGATTACATTTTATAAAAACTATCTTTAAATAAATGGATTAATCATATCTAGAAGCAGACATTAAATCAGGCCATAACCCACTAGTAACCGAATAATATTTATACTTTTGAAGACATTACTTCTGGCTGTCTTATTTTGATGTCTTTCGAAGACAAAGCACCATAGAATTCAGTAGTAAAAATTGTCTTTATTCTTCAATAAATCTGGCATATAATGTTTTTTTACTCACCATTGTTTAATGTCAAGTCAGTAGGTGTTGTATTCGTAGCATTAATGTACGATACAGTTAGAGTCACGTTTTGATCACAAATAGAAACATTTGACGACGTTTCGTTTATATTCCCCCTAGCCCACAAGGAATCGACTAGAGCATTATTCCACTTGTAGATTGCTCCGGACAAACATCCGTTACATGAATTAAGACGAGTACCTAATATAAAAAGACAATTAAAACACTACTGTCATTGTTAATTAAAACACAGTACTATTAAAGATATAATAATATCGACTTTTTTAAAAATAAATGCAATCTACCAAGATTGAAATCACATTTGATGCTTCATTTTTTTCCTATCAGCTTTATTTTTACTAATGATGGCATAATAATATGTACATGCACATAATATTCTCAGTGATAACTTCATTCTATAAACGAAAGGTGGGTCCCAAAAATAATGATACCCAATCTGGTTGTTACTGTTGAACTAACAGCAATGCAAATCAATGTAATCACATATTAATATCAAGAATCATTTTATTTGGTAACACATATACGCGTATTCCTGTTATCCTCCATTCGTTTACTATCTTAATCTAATTGTAGAGTAAAGTTTATTTAAAACTGGTATGAAGTGTAGTTATGAGGATTAATTGAAACATTTAATTTGTTTGTACTCTCATCACTTCAATCAGTTTTTCCTGAAAACTGTGCACCATCTGTATAACTTTTTAAATGCAAAATACTACTCACAAAACTGCATTCTTTAGTCCGAATCATATTTAATAAGAGCATGCAATCTTAAAATATAATTTATCCGATACGAGAACTTCAAAATAAAAAAAATTTATGTATTAATTATTTGAGTATGTTTACATTTCTCGGGACACTATATTATATTTTAGGTATTATAAAGAAAAAAATAAAGTTGTAACTCCTGTCAAATTGAGTTTACGTTATTAATACAATATTTTTTGAGTTGATAATTTTAGTAAAAATATTAACCATCATGAGAATTTAAAAGTGTGTCTATTAAAAAAATGTTATATAATTTTATTTGTCTAACTATCTCTGCTAGATATAATTTATGAGACTAAAATGTTTCATACCAAATGTATGGAGATGTGAGGCGTTAGTTGCATAAACTTTTTGGCAAATAAAAAACGCAGGGATTGAGCAAGATATGTCGTCTAAGAGCCCTCTTTCATTCATCCCTCCACAATCCTCGTCATTATGGTTATCTGGTGCATTGGGTTCCCATTCGTGATAATATTTTTCAATTGATGAATCTGTAAAAAAATATATTGGGTATTCTTTTTAAATTAGAAATTTCCGACAACAAGCATCGAGCAAAATTTCTCCCCAACCAGTTTAAAAGCTTCAGGATCGTATTTTCAATTCAATTATTTATTTATTTTATTTGAATTGTATTCCATGTATTTTGTCACCAACGAATTGGGTTTCGCCTTTCGGCATCTTCAGGCATTCGAGTACACGAATGGACTCGGACTGACAGACAGCTCAATTCAACAGACGATTCAAATTTGATATTGAAGTTCCATCAAGCACCCTCAGTGGATGTCTTAAATTTTATTTATTTATTTTTAACCATATCCGCTCCCAACGTGGAGCATATGGCCTCCTAATGGAGGAGTAAGGATAAAAGCATAGGGCTAAGACAGGACTAGTGGTTGGCTCATCGCTCTCGCTACGCCCTGTTTTTGAGGATCGGATGAGTGGGAGGGAGTTTTAGACATCACAAACATTTATGACTACGAACAGAAATCCATAAATCGATTGAAATATTAATTTATAAAATTTTCCGCACCGGGACTTGAGCCCGAGACATCCGTAACCGTAGCCAATGACATTACCAACTGCGCCACGGAGCCGTTAAATTTCTTTATTAGTTTTACTTATGTTTCGAGAGTTATCTAGTAAGCCCGTTTTCTACCTTCTAGAAAATTATACGATAGTTTTCTGATTTGAATTGTAGAAATTTTGTACATTTCCATGTATTTCGTCACTGACTACCCGGGTTTCGCCTTTCGGCATCTTCAGGCATTCGAGAACACGAATGAAATCGAACTGACATTTAATCATATTGAATCAAAATTCCATCAACCACCCTCAGTCGATATCTTAAATGATAGTTTGCTGGTTTAAGCAATAATATTTTCGTATTTGCGTTGGGTGTACAGTTTTAGTTAAGAGAGAAAAACTCAAAAAAGATATTTACTCACCATACTCTGTCAAATATTCTCCCTCGACAAACATATCGTGAAATCCGAGTAACAAAATTGGACTGGCCTTACGTTTACGCATTTTTTCAAACATAATTTCCTTCAACGTTCTGGCTTCCTCTTCATTGGCAGGCATAGCCAAACGAGCTTTTTCTGATCTACATTTCCTTGTAGCTTCATACCAAGTAAATGGAGTGTTGTGAAACTTGTATAGCAAGTTGACACTCTCGTACAGTTCATATCCTTCGAAAACAAAAAAGTTTAGACCTATACATTATCGTACAATAAATTAATTGACAAAATGGAAAAGTCGACTTCCTAATTATTTTATCAAATTTTGACAATGTTTTTTTGATAAGTTAAGTTAAAAGTTTACAAAAATATTATATTCAAGCTATTTTTATACAAGTTAAACAGCAGAAAGAGTTTAAGATAAAAATTACAGTGGGACTTCAAGGTAAATCAAAATATGATTGTCATAAATATTTTATATTTTGGATGAATTTCTTATCACTTTAAGCAATGATCTTCATAAAAATTTCATTCACAAAAAATAAAAAAGTTTTTGAATAATTTCTCTTGTACAAATATTGTATTCATAAAGACGATCCAAAAAAATTACGACAAAAATATACACTTTATTATAATACTTCATAATATTTCATAATACTTTATTATAAAGTTTCGCCAGGGGTAGACCGCGTTAACATTGAAACGTTGGCGATATTATGGTTATATTGTTTTGCAAGCTAATATGGAATGTTGGAGTTGAAAATATTACTGTGAACCGTGCCTCATGTAACAACCATAAAATATAGTCCATCAATTAATAATAATATTAAAAGTTGACAATATCACAGTGGATCTTATCTCATGTAATACCCAAAAATATAGTCCATCAATAAATATACATGTTAAAAGTTGAAAGCTTTAAAAATCACAGCGATGAACCGTACAATATGTAACACTTAAAAAATATAGTACATAAATTAAAAACAATCTTTAAATGTTGGAAATAGACGTTATAGATTATTAAACTATACACTATTATATTCATGGGTAAATTTAAGAGGGTTGAGGGTGCCAACTTTGAGGTTATTTACAGCATTTATTTATAGTCAAATGATAATGTTCTGTGCAGACAGATATATATATCGATAAAGGATGCTTCTGATGGCATTTACATTTTGAACCGCAAACAGACTTACCAGATAGATATAGTCGTTTCAGTTTACTATTTACCATTGACCCCTCGGAAAACATTCAACTACAGTGATTAAAGATCCCAATACAGGTATTACAGTAACTGGGTACCCAGTATTTCAGCTTACTGGTTTTTAAAATTCAAAATACTGATATTAAATACAAATTTACGTGGTTGACATATTTTTATTCTGAAAACATTTTTGGCAAATATTTGAAATTCGTGAACAATTGTAATGGTTGTTTGTCCAACAAGTGTGGAATCTGAACGGTCTTTTTCTGTAACTGGAATTATTTGGATGAGAATCGGAATAAGATTCACAAAATCCAACATTGATGAACTATCTTTTTAACGTCAACAATATGTTGTTTTTTCAATGATTTAAGGTATTTATGAAAACCAGCCTTTCATGCATATGAAATATTTTTTTTACTGTAATGCTGGTATTGATATTTTTATATATCGACTGTGGAAAGGAAAACGGACGTAGCCCACACAAAACGTGTTTTAAAGTGTGTACATTATAATTATCGAAAAAACATATTTTGAAAGGACAGTTGATATATTATATATATGTATATAAATATAGAGAATTAACTCGTTTTTTGTGAATTATACAAAATATTTTTTGGTGTGGGTTACGTCCATTTTCCTTTCCACATTCGATATTCATCAGTTTTTGCAATGCTTAACCGTTATCCCTCTCCAGATCCGTGCCCAAATCATTAGTACTTGGCGACCGATTAGAGAGACTACTTCAATAACAAACATAATTAATTAACCTCACCTTCGTCCATAGCATTCGCCAATGTTGTGGTGAGAAGATACACCATTACTGCACAAAAGTATTTTCCCATTTTCCCAATACTTCCTGAAAACTGGAATATGAAAAAAACTATACACCTTTGTAAATTGAACTGCAGATTTCTTCAAGATTATCTGTATATATATAGTTCAATTAAGTAGTGATCGCAATAAAAATCCAGGAAAGGCGCTGTGTATTGATAAATACAAGTGTAAAAATTAATTAAACAGAACATAAAATACTTGTTATTAAAAAGTATTTCATGAACTGCTTAAACAAGCCCATTCAGCTTCGAAAGATTCTAACTTATTTAAAATATAATTTTTTCTATTAGGAATTTGATATGGTGATAATCTTGGAATATCCATCAGAAGAAAAGACGGTGCCAACTATCAAATGTCTACTCGTGATGAACAATCTAGGATACTGCCGTACTTATAACCTATCGTCGCTATAGAATACATCATAAGTCATTGATTTTGTGTTCCAGACATAAATTATGACAGATTTACCGTAATGATTTGCATAATAATGACTTTACATAATGTTGAGGTTGAGCAAGAGAAGAAGATTGGACATTCATGTGAAAATGATATATTATATTATAATCTGTTTTTTTTCTTTAATAGCTGATAAAAAGGAACAATTTTTTGAGAGAGTAGAAATAGGTTCGCTACTCGAGGGGAAGGTGGAGAGTCAACACCTTTCGACAGCCCCGAGTCCGGCGTGGTGATAAAAGATAATTCTCAGCTTCCTTCGTCTTCCATTAAAACCCGGTCGTATTCAGTATACTTTCTCTTTAATTGCAGTTAGTTTATACTTATAAATTCCTCGAAGGCAATAACAGATACATAAACAGCGTTTAAAAGTTACAATTTCTATTTAAAAACGTAGCAAGTGGTTTTACGGTAGGGTCGCAATTCCGAGCTAAGCTGTCGCTCTGTCGGCGACGACACCCCTCGGGGAAGGCCTAGTGACTAGTGCTTGTTTCCCTAAGCATCGCAAGCTTTTTGTTTACTTCTAACGGTAAACAAATAACGGTAACCAAACAAATATGACAAATTATTTTTGAATGGGAATAGGAAGAGTTTTAGATTGGTTTTGAAGACCCTTATCCGCCCCATAAGTATGGGGCGGTGTCATTTTCTTCTCCATTTGCATGTTTTAAGTTTAAATTTGAAATTTCTGCTCAAACCACAACAATAGAAAAAAAAACAAAGCAGTCGTTAAAAATAACGTAACTCCGACATCGACATTTTTTGTCTCCCACAGTCTAACTCTGATTTTTTTAGTTTTTTAAAATTCGTGTTTTTAGAAACTACGGGTCACAATATATGTATTCACAGATTTAAAAGTTGATATCAATATGCATAAAGAAAACGAAACGAGTACATTGTCAGGAATCTTACCAACAAACGAGAAAAAAGCAAAGATAGAAAAACTTTACCACTGACACTGGATCCTTACATACTCACTATTTATACCAGTGCTCCGCAACCATTTACAATTTTCAAACTTGTTTAATTTAATTTAAAATATCAACTGAGGGGGCATGATGGAATTTCAATTTAAAACTTGAATTGTTGAAATTTTTAGCACACGAATGAACTCGAACTGACAATTCGAGTTCATCCGTGTGATCGAGTGCCTGAAGATTCCGAAAGTAGAAATTCGGGTCGTAAGTGAAAAATACATGGAAATGTACAAAATTTCAACAATTCAAATTTGTTTTTATTTTATGAATTTGAAATAGTGGCGAAAGTGATGAGAGACAAAGCGCACCTCATTTTTTTTATTTTAAATTTTCAAAAAAAAAAAATTCTCAATAGAAAAAAACATTTATTAAAGTTAGCTAAGCTATGTTGAATGTATAAAATTATTGCCCATTTTTTGTTTGTCCAAATACGATATAATCTTTCTGTTTTCAATAATAGTCTCGTTGGTCCTTCGGAACATTTTCAATGATCTATGCCTCAATTGGCTTTGATAATGGTTGAATTTCTGTTTGTATTTGTCAGAACGTGTCAAAAATTTTTCGTTTTTTGTTTAATTCATTCAGATGCTCAAATATGTCAGCACTGTATCAAATTCATACAAAGATTGTTTTAAAAGAGTTGATAGAGTTCTGGAATGTTTTTCTTAAGTAAAAAATAAATATTCAAATAAAATTCAAATAATCTTCTCAAAACTTTGCCGGGGACAGCCAACATATTTTTCTGCAACGTTCGGGACAATCGGGAAGGCTCTTGATTTTATATTATTATATTTTATTTTGATAAATTCGTTTATTGTTTGTAATAATTCCATTAGGAAATTTTTCGCCATAAATGCTTCCTAATACATTATGCAGAAATTTGTACTTAAGGATATCTTTTACGTTTTACACACCCTCAATTTATTCACCATCATTGTAACACTAATACAATTATTCTATTAAATATCAAAATAATATATTTGTTTCAATGAGAATAATTTAAACGGAGATCTTAGCAAACCGAGTACCTTTAATTTTTTTCTGATATAAAAATACTCGATTTTTGTCATTTTGGCCGCGCTGTGCCGCGGCACACCTGGAATCGTCTCGCGGCCCATCGGTTGCGGACCACTGATTTATTCAATGCACACATACATTATTTTTGTTAATATTAATTTATTTAAAAGTAATTAAAAAAGTCAAATTAAACGACTTCGATTCTTTCGAAAAAACCACCACTCCGCGATGTCAAGTTTTCAGCCCTGGTAAAAGAGCATAATACAAGGTATCGCAAAAAATGTATCTGTATGTAATCTATGCAGTGTAAAAAGTTTGAATCAAATTTTTATTCCTATACTGTAATAAATATATCGTGATTGAAATGCTGAATGGCAGAGAGGGAATTTTTGACAAGATAAAAATAGTTATATGGTATAATATATACAATTATTGTATACTCAATACTTGTCAACAGGTTCTATTTTTCAAAACCAAATGATTAGTATTACCCCCCGTTTTAAGGGTGGGATAGGCAGGAGAGTAATATAAACATCACAGTCACACATGCCTTTGATCTTACTAGTGGAAACCGCAACCGAATAGGATGAACGCCAAAAAGCGTTGACCACTCGGCTGCAGGACCGAAAAATGAATGATTAGTTGGTATAAATAATAAAATATTATTGGTTACTCGAAAGGTATTAGTGAAGCAATATTAATGTTTAATTTACCTGCATCTTTTAAGTAAATGAACAATACCAGCATTTGTTTTACCAATATTATGTTCATTGCATAAAGATGTAGTTGCGAAGTTTTTATTTCAAGGTAAGAGTTATTTTCATTTTATTTAATTACAAGATAAGAGTTTTATGATGTTTTAAACGACTATTATTGTTCAAAGTATGTTTATAAACTATAATGTAACATAACTACTTGTGAATATGTAATAAAAAATAGAAAATAGTCAACAAAATTTATTTATTTTGAAACGAAATCGCTCTTCTAAGTAAAATATATTCCAAGTGGGGATTGCAATCTCTGTTTTCTTTATGATAATGGGTTTGATAATCTTCCAAGGTTTTTTTTTATGATAATGATTAACGAACCTGTTGAAGAAACATCGTCGTGAAACACCGTTGCACATTTTCAGTGTTTGACAAGGCTCCAACATGTTTGTTTTCGTTGAAGTTTTTTATCTTCTATTACATATTATTTCATTGCTTGTCCTTTCTTTTCTTTAGAATTGATTCTTCAAATATCAGTTAATATTTTAATGCAGTTTAATTATTGTTTCTAAGTCCAAAATACATAAATCATTATAATCAAAAAAAATTCCAGTATTTAGTTACAAAATAATATAGTTGATAGCTATTTCGATATCTCGCACAGCTATCGTTAGTCCTAATGATAGCGTGATGCTAATATAGCTTTCAATTATATTTTATAATCCATGAATGACAAAATTAATAACTTGTTATTTTTGTTTCTTTTTATTAAAATAAATTACAAACAGAGTAAATTCCAATTCAACCAACAATATGACATATTATGTACTAAATCATCAGTTAGTTTTTTTCTTTACTAAGAGTACATAGATACAAAAACATTGTTCTAAAAATGTCTTGACTTAGACTATGCCTTAAACAATTCTTTATTGATACATCAATAGACTTTTTTCATTCTTAGATTTGACGCGTCCGCTCAACCAATCAGAAAGTGGCGAGATATATAATCAATAAAATGTTCAATAGTATCCATTATCTAATTTAAGACATCGACTGAGGGTGCTTGATGGAATTTCAATATCAAATTTGGATTATTGAGATTTTGTACACTTCCATGTATTTTGTCACTAACGACCCGGGTTTCGCCTTTCGGCATCTTCAGGCATTTGAGCACACGAATGGACTCAGTTCGAGTCCATTCGTGTGCTCGAATGCCTGAAGATGCCGAAAGGCGAAACCCGGGTCGTTAGTGACAAAATACATGGAAGTGTACAAAATCTCAATAATCCAAATTTGAGTATCCATTATCATTACAAAATTTTAAAATATATTCCTTATTTCTTTTTATTTTACAAAATATAGTAACAAAATTCTTTGCCTGATAAAAGCAAACATCGCTAAAATAAGTGCATATCTGTTTATGAATTAAATTGAATTATACACAATAAAGTATTCAAATTTATGATTGAAACTGCACAATTTCTTAAGAAATCTTCAAATACTTTATGCAGGAACATTTTCAATGGCTTCCAATTTCCTAAATCAGGTGATGGATATCAAATCGAATATAAAAAAGTGTTAATAATTCTTTCAAAGTACAGTATTATTACTTGTTTAATAATTATAATATATACTTTTCAGTATCAGATTAATCATCGTATGTGTATATTTTTTTGGATTATTGAGATTTTCTACACTTCCATGTATTTTGTCACTAACGACCCGGGTTTCGCCTTTCTGTCAGTTCTAGTGTGAAAGTGTACAAAATCTCAATAATCCAAATTTGATATTGAAATTCCATCAAGCACCCTCAGTCGATGTCTTAAATTGTATGTGTATATTCCAAAAGTTCAGCGTTCAATGCTCTGAAAGGTGGTAAATTCAACAGCATTCCCTTATAAGAATATTAATTTATATTATTGAAAGCGAGTATTCAAAAAGAGAGGTTGAACGACTAAATTCTATAACAGACGATTTTCGTAGATCGAATTCTGTTGACATGCTTCCAAAGTGATACCATATCCACATTAGAAGCGGAATCAGGTTGAATAGACTCACTTCTACGAGGTTTTGAATAAAAATGATAGGTATATTTCTGACGCGTATATTACAATAAAATAACAAGTTAGTTTTCTAATACTCTTCTACATACAATTCTACTAATAAGTAATATAAATTACAGTAAAAATACAGTGTTGATTAATATTCGCAAGAATATTTGTTTTTCTGCATATAGATGTTGATAAAGATGAATGAAATAAAATTAAAATTTCACCTCATAGTAATATTGTAAATTTCCTTTGAAAAATAAACTATAATATGCGTTAACATATAAATATTTTCTTAGAATGCCTACACTAATCGTTATTTTTACAACACTTATCTCAAAAATATCAAATAAAAGGTCATTAAGTTTACTTGTAGGTGCCTATTCGTTTATCGATTAGTCGATTGTTTTCTCTAGGCTTGTCTAGATGTTCTTCGCATTATTTCAAATGGATCAATCAAAAATATTCTTTTAGCTTTATTAAATATGATACCTGTTTCGCATCTCTCGCTCAACAAGCTTAATAATATAGTTATCATTTATGAATATGTATTTTAAATTAAATTGTTCCATATTTCTAAAAACATATCTCGTGCCTCTATTGGGAATCCCATCAACATAAAAAAAATGTGTTTACATTTACGACACGATAAAGATTGTATTCGTGATAATTGGTGTTTAATTAACAACAAGCGTTATTTCTTACTCACAATGTGTTTCAAAAAGTTAAATTTATTTAATTTAAGCTAAATAAACGAATCATTAATTAATTTAAGACATTGACTGATGGTGCTTGATGGAATATCAAATTTTAATTGTTGAGATTTTGTACATTTCCACGTATTTTGTCACTAACGACCCGAGTTTCGCTTTTCGGCATCTTCGATTTATCAAGACATTTTGGAAATCAATAGAGCCCAGTTGTATTCTTTACCAATTCTGAATGAACAGTTACATCTTACAAACTCGCCGTTGCTGTATCTTTTACGTGGATGATTTCGTAAAAAATATAAATTAACAATCGGAAGAAAAGAAAAAAAAAAAAAATGACATTCCCATATTAATAAATTCATCTCATGAATTCACCCAACAGAACTCGAATTTGGAATGATTCTATATATTTATCCTTTCTTCGAATTGCATTTTAAAACCCACATAAGTGTAAAATCATTGGTGATTCTAGCATTGGTTTGCCACCGACAATTCGCTTTTTTGTTAATGAGTTTATTTTCCCAACAAAGATTAAAGCTATTCTCGGAATTTTTAACTCAGGTATCAGTGTGGGTCCTAGACTTATAATGTTTTATCTTATAAATAATATTTGATCATATTTGTATCTTGTATATAAGCGTTAGACACTGTTTACTGTCTGTCAATTCGAGTTCATTCGTGTGATCGAATGCCTGAAGATGCCGAAAGGCGAAACTCCTCCCTGAAGGCCCTCTCTGTCTAAATTGACTAATGTATTTGTGTTCCAAGACACGGCTGCCTGTGATGTTTTAATTTTATCCAATTCTACCAGTCCGATCCTAAAACTGAGGCGTAGCAAATAACCTAACCACTACTCTTGTAATATCCCCATCTTCAACTCATTACTCTCTCCAAAAATCATAAGTTAAGCGAATGACTAAAAAGTAGTTATTTTAGACAAACTCCTGTTGATATAAACTCATTACGGGTCCATGTGTTTCACATTGTGAGTGGAAATGGTTGAAAAAGAACACGTGGAAAAATAATAATTTAAGTTAATTGAACATTTAATTACAAACTTTTATAAACATACTATACACAAGATGAGATAAGTTTGTGACTGACGTTTGCATAATGATAAAAACTTTTTTCTTTTCTTATAAATAGTTTTCAGGCTGCGGTCTTAATCAGTTGCTTTTATTATTCCCAGTGCAAATTGCCAATATTATAGTGATGCGTTTTGGATTATTTGGAGCTTTTGTTATACTATGTGTAACCGTTTCCTATGGATACCATGAAGGTAAAGAATAATAGATACTGGAAATTAAATTTAATAATATCGTTCTTACTTTTGCATTTCTTTAACCTATACACTGATAACGAGCTACAGATGCGTCGTTTACGTACTAATCTGACATGTTTACGTTATAGAGCAGCGATGTTTTCGCCATCAAAAATGGTTTTTTTCACATTTTGTAGTTTTTTATATTCCTTTCTCCATCTTCACACGGGGTCATACATTATATCGACTAGGTTTATGTTTGACAGTCTTTTTATCGATACATACATTCTAATGATAGATTAAAGGGATGAACGGTGTCTTCTCCGCGTTGTCTTCGTCGCGTTCCTTGTCCACCTATGACACCCATGTCTCCCATTCCAAACCATCTGTCTCCGAATAGATAAAATTGCAGGTCACTTTGTGGAGAGTCATCACCTTGTCTACCTTCTTGCATTCCCTCCAATCCATATCTATCTAAAACTGATGAATATGATATTTCAATAAATATATCACTGGCTTCATAATTTTTACCAGGATTAAATTGTTTGACAATTTCCAACATCAACTGAAGAATCAAAATAAACTTATAATTTTGATAGTTTTCACAAGACAAATTCCACGAAACTCATACAGATATCAGGATTGTCTAAATAATCTTATCATAATAAGTGAACCATTTTTCAGTAGGTTTTTGTGATTTAAAACTAAAAGGAGTGCGAGTAACGTTTTCGTTTTAAAGCGAGTTATCGTTTAATGGCACACACAACACCCAATCGCGCGTGCAAGCGCCTGTGTATGAATCCCGCAATATAAACGTAATTTGGACCGTTTGTGACAAGCTGAACATAATTTAACAATTCTTATTATTTCAAAAACTTTAAAATAAACTATTTGTGATAATACTGACTGTGTATTTGTTAAAACGTGCCATAATTGTATGTAGAAATTTCTTCGTTTGGAACCGGAAACATCAAAATCCAAACGTAAATAAATTATTGTTGGTTGTGCCTTTTTTCTGTATTTACAAATTTGGTAGCGTACTAGCGACAATAATTATACATAGTATTATAATTCATAGCTTGTAAAGGGTAAAAGAAAGTGTGAGGCTTTACTTTACGGTCTGAAGATCAAAAGTCCAGCTTACTAAAAAATAAGTTTTCGATCCATAAATTAAATTTTGTATAGGATATTTAAGTGATTTTCTTTGTACTGATACATACGAGTAGCCCTAAATAACGCGAAGGATACATTTTGGAAATGGTTGCAATAAGCTAAATTTCACAATAAACGAGAGATACCTTTAGTAATAGTTATCTCAAGTATAATTTGATAAATTAAACATTTTAAAAAAGGAAACACCATTTCATCGATAATCTCAACTATTAATAACGAAATAAACGTCACACATCAAATATAATTTAGTATAACTTTGCGAAAAAATAGTATTCGTTTTGTTTCGCGTTGCAGAAAGTAATCTGAAATACTCTGCATGGCGTGCCGGTGCTGATTTGTAAAATTAGTGAATAACACTCAAATAATTCTATATAACCGCTCTTTACAACACTCACTCGCTCTATTTTCGTCGTTTTCTTCGCAACAACTTTAGAGTAAAGACAACTTTAGAGTTCTTAGGAAAGGGCGTTTTCAATCATGCGTTGTTTGTAGTGCTTTTATGCTGAAAAAACGATGCACCGGTTTACCTCTGTTTCATTCACGCACACAATTTTATTACATTATGGCACTTGTCAAGTGTAAAATACTAGCAAATGCCGGGTTTCTTTTTATTAAAAATTGATCGTAATATAACGAATCTTCACTCGCTATGAACTATCTGAATTGATGTGCGATTCCGTCATTTTAAATGAAATAACGGAGTTATAATTGTCCATTATTGCAATCCCTAAAGGCAAAGTTTTTTTTAAATCATTTTACGTCATATTATACATGGTGATATTATGAGAACTAAATGAATACTTACTAATGACTAAGCATAAATACAATTTTTAACTTAAATATTTTTAAATACGAGCTCTTCTGTTAGATACTTATAATATTTCTTGCAATTAATCGCGCGACACACACAAATACATCCAAACCTTATCATTGATCATTTCCTGCTATTTTGATAGCTAAAATTCAGCAATATTTTGGTTGTTGAACATTTTTGAATATTTCAATTGACTATTGTTGGTTGACAATGCACGTGAACAGTTATTAAGCACTTTTATTTGATTAATAATTCGCTATAAGCATTTTTAATGACCGCTTCCGAAAAAAAGCAGTAGAGAACTATTTGTTACTGTGTGTCGCTATACTTCTTTTTCTACGGGAGAGTAAGTGTAAGGGAAAAAAGGGTTAGTACAGGACTGGTGGTAAGTTAATCTCTGTCGATACACCAAACTTTTTTGGATAGAACGGTGGGGAGGGAATTTGTGAATAATTGAATTAATGAAATACATTATAAAGCAATGAGTATCTATTGAATAAAATATCAGTATAATTATTAAATTATAACATCATTCTAATTGAAGAATTCTTATATTATATAAACAGCCAAAATTTAGCCACATAATCATGAGATGAGTAAAAAAAATGTTACTGAGAACTATTTATATAATTCATTATTGCTAGCTTAAAAATCAAATATATTAATAATATTGGCAATTATTTTGGTATATTTCTTAGTAAAAAAACATATGTCACTTTTCGGCATGCAGCACCGCGTCAGTTACATAAAACTGTGCAGGAGAGAGAAAGAAATTGATTTTTTTAAAAAAATATTATGAAACAATAAAATTGGTGATACAAGTTGCCTACTTAAACTTTGTTTCAAACAATTAACCAACATTCTATGAATATACCTTCACGGAAAAACAGGTTCTCCATCGAATGGCATTATAAAGCTTTAATAAAACTGTCACTGTCGCGGTATTGAATGCCGAGCGAAGATTTTACCTATAGTTATCATTCACATCTCATCTTGCAAATTATTTAGGACAATACATCGATTTGGCAGTATTGCTCGTTTATATTATGGAATAAAAAATGCATCAAAATTATTGTGATGTGGTATAATCTAAATGACATTCTTTATGTATTTCATTTTTAACTTATTTTTTCTCTTCTGACACTTCTGACAAGGCTTTGTTACTAAGTTACTTTGTAACATCCTTTTGGCATGCAAACATAGCCCAAACATTGCAACCACCATTCTGTAAAGTACCTCCTTCTACCATACCACCGCATTGCAGTCCAATGAATGGCTTTGGATAGTGAATACTCCATCTCATATAACCAGAATTTTTCAAATGTTTTCCTGTGAATTTAAAATAGAAAAATGTTAAATATTCTATAGGTCATCTAAATGAAATACATTAAGACATTTAAAATTAATATTTTACACAAAACATAAACAACACATGTATATGAACTCTGATTTTGACTTGGTATTAAATTGTAACATAAGTGGGCAACAGGTCTTTAAATAACGTTATACCTCATGGTTGAGCAAAAAGGTTCCGATTTAGATACAGCCACATCTATTAATGAGAGTTTTTTTAATGATTTTTTACATTCGTCATCATTCATCTAACTGTTAAAATATAGCCTACTAGTATTTTAAAAACATCTCAATTGATTAAGGCATTCCTTATAATACTATTCCACTAACCGCTTAATGCCGGCTTTTTCAATCCTGTGCCCGCCGGGGCATATGCTCCCTCAGAGCTCTTTACGTGCACCAATTTATTTCAAAGCAATACTGATTAATGAAAAAAACACAATTTAATCCAAAACGTATTTTGTGCTAATGCTTTCACAGGCCTATATATGGCCGGTATAATGTAACGATTTACGATTTACATTTAGTAATTTGTTATACTTGAATTTGGTTATTTTTCAAATCTTGCATATCCCGCCACTACTTTTTTCATACTCAATTGCGCCCTCGACCACAATTAGATTGGGAAACCCAGGCTTTGTGTAAAGGGTGAATAGAACACCAGCGGTAAAAACAAAATTTTATTTTTTTACAATTAACTAAATCATCGTAACCAAAATGATACATTTGATTTGTTTAAATATTATATAGATTAGATGACTACCAAATAGTTAGTCTTTCCATAGACATCCTTCTATCTTTGCCCTATGCGAAAAGACAGGTTACGCAACGTAATTAAATCCAGATCTACTAAAAAAAACTATTTTTGTTGACATGTTCCAATTGAATAGAAGCCTACAGGTCGTAATAACGTTGTTTTAAAGCCGTTTTATCGCTTACAGATATTATCAGACACCCAAGGCATATAAATTCATTGAGGAATGTCCATTAATGACATCAAGCTCTAGGAAGGAAAGGTGGACAAATGAAGCTTGGCGATTTGTGACGAAGAATCCCTAAATGACATATATTTTATTATTTGAGAACCAAAATAAATTTACTCAATTTTCCCAGTAACCGATTAACACTTCGGACTCTCTACACTTTACGTAGGCTTTTAAACATCTTTCATATGGCTAACATTTAAAAAACCAAAAATCTCTCACATTTAAAAGAAATTTTCTTTTTTTTAATATTTATTTAAACTTACCATCCACTGTTTTATAAACTCCTCGTGTAAATAAATCATGAAAACCAACATGCAGTATGGAGCTGTCATAATGATAAAGCATCTTATTTGGTTTGATCATTAATTTAAATGCGGCATTTACGACATTTGCCTCGTTGTCATTGTTAATTATAAAAAGTGTTGCATTTTCAGCTTTACATGTTCGTAGTGCCTCGTGCCACTTTTTCGGAATGGAATGGTATTTAACACATTTATCGCTGGATGATAATCTTGAATAACCTGGAAATGATGTTTAATGACAATAATGATTACTTCTTTTATTGTTGCCGTCGAGTTTTTTTACGACAACATAACAAAAATTACAGCCCAAAACGACGTAAAGTAATTACTGTGAATAGAAAATCCATCATTTTTTATTTAAAAGGAGCCAACTTTATTTAATCACTTTCAAAAATTTAACACACTACACTTTTACTTTGAATATGTTTAATGTCAATTTTTGGTGGAAAGGCATTATATTAAAAAACACATTTTTTGTACTGATTTTGCACATTCTTACAAAGATCAGGACTGATTTCGCTCATCGCTAGCATTATCAACTGATGATTATGTCAGTTTACAAAAAAAAACGCTACACTTTAATGAGGCGGCAAAATAAATATTTAGCAAATCTCCACAGTAAGCTTTTTCTTTTGTTTTCAGTGTCCATTTTTTCTTTTAGTATAATTATGAATAAATGCGATAAAATTGCATTTCAGACAATTTATACATAGTAAATCACGAAAAAAGGTTTAACCCTCCATTTTTTCTTCAAATTTAGTGCTCTATTAAAGATCAAATATTTAGAACTCATTTCAAATTATTAAATTACAAAGTCATTTTACAAAAAACAGGGATTCTTACCATTATCTACCGTATCGCAGACATAGTTGTATGATTCATACATTTTTTGACACACAAAAGAAATGTTTGTTGTTTTACAATTTATGGCAGAATATAATCCTTTATCATCTATGGTGACGCAATGTCCGTTCGTTTTATTTAAAGTTACATCTAATCGTTCACCTGAAAAAATGGTTCAAATAGATTCTAAATTGAACAATTAGCTTTCAAATCACTATGAAATAATTATTCTAAGGAATTGTCTCTTTTCTGAGAAAAGTTAAACATTTGGTCTCTTTTTAATGTTTCTGCGGTTGAAAGTCAATCACTGATCATTTTTTCGCATATAAGTTAGTATATGAGAGAATTATTACAAAATGCAAGGAGCTAGAAATGATTTCCATCAATTCGAAATACGTCATGGTAAAAAGAGTAAGTTGTTTATTATATATCACGGCCATCCCGGGTGAAAGGTCTGGGATCCGGACCATGAAGTCGTAGCTTCTTAATCGACCACCTCAGGTGGATTGTTTGCCCCTTTTTGACTTTTTTTGGCTTATGTGGCATATTTCAAAAAATAGCGCAATTATTAAATAACATAAATTTACGTTCATATTGAGTATCTTATTTTAATGTAAAGCGTTGAAGTAATGACAACGTGACACGCAAAAGTTAGTTTTAACGATTGATCTGTAAACCGCTGTGACTGTTTAGGTATGCATGACTTAAAGCATGCACAAAAGTTCAGTAAATAAAGTTTAAATTTTCAATGTTTTGCAAAATGGAAACTCGGATCAAACGCAGCAATCAAAAATACACAGTCAAGTAAATGTACTATGTATTTTTAAATCCACAGCAATATTACTACATGCTGAAGCGTTACAGTGTAAATTAATCAAAGCATATAACTATTTACCGTCTGTATTTTCGAAGTTGTTTTCCATCAGGAGGTCATTTGCTCCTATCCATGACTGTTCTCCCTGTGAAAGCAAAGATGTCAACGCTGATGCGTTATATCTGTGACTGATTGCGGCTAAGTTTGATCCTTCGCTTTCACAAAAATCGTTTGCCTGATACCAAGTCATGGGGTCAGCCTTTTTAAAAAAACAATTATTTTTTTTGTCATAATTGTAATCTTTCCTAAAAAATGGGTCTGAAATCAAAATAAATCATTTTTTCAGTATATTAGCATTTATCAAGTAGCAATGAATGTGCCGTTGCTGTCGATGAAGATGCCTGCAAGTTGTGCAAAATAGGCTTCTGAGTAAAATGTGAACTATGTACTGAACACATTTCATCAATACGATTAATGTCTAAAATTGTTGAAAGAAATTTGGTGCACCATAACATAATGTGGTGTTTTATTTAATACATATTTACATAAAAATGTAAATAGAAAATGATCAAAACTACCTTTTATCACAGTACCAAGATATTTATTGAATTTCTACATCGTGCTGCACCTAATTTTCAGCCAATCTCTAAGTTTATCCAACAAATAGCTATCAAATACCCAAAAACTACGAGCAGCTATTACTAATGTAATTAGATAATTTTTTTACTTTACTTTGAACAATATACTTGAATATTTACTAGGCATAAAAACTTCATAATTTACTTACTCTTTACAACAGACGTAGTATCTTTTTGACACACAAATGCATTCGATGAAGGGCAATCAGAAGCATATATTGATGTATCTACCATGCACAACGGCATAAAGTATTTACCTGAGTCTCGCCATCGCTTTTTCAGACCTAAATCGTATAGCGATTTGAAATTATCGAGATTCGTACCTGTAATAATTTCATACAATTTACTCAACGCAGTACCAAAGCTCGTATTTACAGGCATTTCTTGACTAGTCCGCAACAAAATAGAACAAAATGTTTTCAAGTGTGTATAGGTGTGCACGAGCCCGGCCGGGTTCGGGCGAGTAAAGATAATTCAGATTCGGGCTCGGACCGGGACCTGGTAGGGAATTTAATTTCCAGAAAAATATTGTTCACTATGTTCAGGTCATTAGTCAGTCATACGGCAATTTTCATTGACATAATTCCCGTGTTAACCACGAAATTATATATATTATTTTATTTTTAAAAATCTATTTATCTTAAAAAAGCACAACCATTTGACAAGCTCAGTTTTGCAGCGTGCACAAAGCCATGCCTTGAGTCGCAGCTTCATAATTGCTGGTACGTCGCATCATTATTATCTCTTATTCATCTTGTGAACGTCTTGTGAGGGTGGGAGGTGGGAGTGAAAATCTGCACTCTTATCCGCAGACACGCTAAGTTGCAGTTTTAGTTTTGTTTTTGTATACAAGCGTAAATATCGTAACTTACCTACCTAATCCGCTACCTTATTAACAAATCAAATATGATACAAATCGATTAAATATAGTGCTGACTTGACAACAAAAAAAGAAAACTAACGGGCAGTAATTCTTAACCTATGGTGGGGGGGTTTGCGTGGTTCACATGGGCATATATTCTTCAAATGAAGCTGTTACAATGACTTTGACTGATTTTTTGATGAACCCATCATCTTTTTATTATTTTTTAATATTATGCGTTCTCTACCATAACCGTAACTCACAATCTCTTCTCCTTCAGTTGTAAGATAGATAATGTGAGCTTTTTTCGCTGTGTTACTCGGGCATAATTATTATTTTAATAGTTTTTCTGTTATAATATTGATTTAACTGTAATGTTTCAATAACTTTTTCTATAATAAAATGGGTAAACATGAAACGTTATGTCATGATCGCTATTACAAAATGTACATTTAAAATATGATAATTAGCGAAAGATAAAAAACAGTTTCATTTGCCCATTGAGTTATGGTCAATTGAAAATTATTTTACTAATTTTTGTTAAATTCCTTTTTAGTGATAGTAAACGACAAAATTAAATGTGTTTGCTATCCCGGCATCTCGCCATCGCCATATATTTTACATTTCTATAATAGAGCTTAACAAGTTAATGCCAATTCAATCAACAATAAATGATGAATATTTAAAAATTGGATTTAACTCGTTTATTTAAAATTCTTTTGCTTGAGAGTGTGTTATTCAATTCAATCGATTATTCCCGAGTAGTGAATTCCGATATTCACAATATTGTTTAATACCAACTTCTGTCGGAACGGTGACGTGTGTGCGCGTTTTCACAATATGTCAAAGAAAAATGTTTTGAATAAGAAATATTTACCATGTGACGTCAAAACTTCATCATTATATCCTTGATATTGAAGTCCAATCCAAATATTTGTACCACCAACCATTTCTTTTATTTGAGTTTTTTGCATTTCAGACCTCCAATAGGCAAGATATGCCCCATCTTCCAGGCACTTGGCTTGGGCATCTGTAAATGCACGAGGTTCTGAATAAAACTTCAGTTTTTCATTTCCGCGTCCAATATGTTTGTAATCATTCGAAGAATACGCTGTAAATTAAAATATCGCAATGAAATAAATAAATTTTTTTCCATATTGTCCGACTAAAAGTTTTAAGAAATCGTCACACAAACAATTAAAATATTACACAATCTGTACATGAATATAAAAATGTTAGTAATTGAATAATAAAACGTAAGATTCTACAAACGGATTCAACAGTAAAATCATTTTCTACGATAACTTGTCCACTATAAAAATTAAAGCTTTTTCATTATTAGTACCCAAGTGTGACAATTGTTCTTATGTATCGAGATACATGATCAGACTTAATCATGTGTATTCTTATGATATATTCCTATACCATCGTTGATGAACATGTATTTGTAGCGGGGGGAGAGGGACACAAAAAATAATTACTTCATCAGTGTGATCGAAAGGGGAAATAAATTAAGAAAAAAGAATCCACACGCGTAATTTAAGAAGTGTATATATCTTAGGTCAAATATTTTTTTTGTTTTATTACAGAAAATTACTGCAATCAATATTTTCTAAAGAAATTGATTATGAATACTTCTTTCAGAAAACCACATTTTTTAAACATACGATGCTTGTGTTTGTTTTATGATTAAAAACTACATTGATGACACACAAACTCTAGAATAAGTAAAGGTGTCCAAATTAATCCGAGCGAGATGATTAATCATTGAAAGTCCTACATGTTTTGGAGTGATTTTTACAAGAGCTATTTGTGTTTTTCGTGATTTATCTACTTACCGTAGCACATACAGATTTTTTATGACCATGTCCGCTCCCTACATGGAGCGCATGGACTACTACGCTTGTATCAACAAAAATTAAGACAAGCTCTATTAGCAGTGCATACGTCTCGTATTTAGGATTGAATGGGTGGGAGGAAATTCTGACATCGAAAACATTGATGCCTTTACATCACATTCATAAATCAATTGAAAATTAAATTTAAACTCTCCGTACTGGGATTCAAGCCCAAAAACACAAACAAAAACTGAAGCCAACGATGCCCAGTTGGTTACAAACACGGCCAAAGATAATAGTCAAATGGCAACATACAACTTATTTATTTATTTATGAAAATTAGAACCGAATATTTTAAATTAATTACAAATACCTGAATTGAAAAAACAGCATAATGCAAATAGTACATAATGCTCAGCTCTTGGCATGTTTATGTCGATACATTGCTTTGTAGAACTGACTGATAGAATAAAATTTGAACTTCGTTTTATACACTTAACTTGATATACTTATCTATTATATATCTGCAGCTATATTAATTCCAAATACATATGTATTTATTCGTTTACACAAACAGTGCATGATTGATAACAAATTTAGAGATAATGAGAACGGTCAAGTCTCTGACAAATTGTTTTGACACAAGTATAATAATTCTTCAATAAAATTTATAACATTGCGTGTTTGTGTTTGCTTTTAAAATTGGTTAATATTTTTGTCCCGATGTAAAGCTTGTCAAACATTGCACAAATTGTGTTTTATTTTTCAATATTGAAATCCAGTTAAATGCTATTCTCTTCTCATCTTAATAATTGTAGCTAGATAATATATATTATTATATTTCCTTTGAATCTGACTTTAGACTTCAAAAATCATAAATTTCATTGGACTTCTTTTCCTTCAAAGCAATTTTATTTAAGAAAACAGTGAATCTATATTATCTTTAAAATACCATATTATTTTGACTACAAACCCAATGAAAAAACAAGTTATCCTGGCCATATAACGGATCAACTAAAAATGTATAGCTCTCCTAAGCATTGTTAACGTTTTTAACCATACCCGCTTCAAAAATGGACTATATGCAGCATTAAAATAGCGCTTTACTTTAAACTGTTGTTAGTTAGTCGCGCATTTTCTAAATGTAGAGAAGAAATGAGTTCGAAGTTTTTTTACGGAATTTTAAGAACAGGTAGCAGATTGAAAGGAAGACATCACAATGCCTTCGAATTAAAATGTATGCCGATTGACAAATTAACATAGAATTATGTGAAAGAGTCAATTCGGAAATTTTAAACCTTTACCACGCGACTAAGTAACACCGCTTAGCTCTCCGATACCAGATTCGTCTTCTATTAAAACTCGGCTGTATTCAGTATACTTGCTCTTTAATTGCAGTTAGTTTACACTTATAAATTCCTCGAAGGCAATAACAAATACATAAACAGCGTTTAAAATATACAATTTCTATTGAAAAACGCAGCAAGTGGTTTTACGATAGGGTCGCAATTCCAAGCTAAGCTGTCGCTTTGTCGGCGAACGACAACCCCTTGGGGTAGGCCGAGTGACAAGTGACCGTTTTTCTAAGCATCGCCTGTTTTTTGTTTACTGCTAACGGTAACAAAAAAATATGACAAATTATTTTTGAACGCCTTAGGAGAGATATTACATATTAAATTTGCATGAATAGGAAGAGTCTGTAGACGGGTTTTGAAGACCTCTGTCCTCCCCGTAAGTACGGGGCGGTGTCACATTATATATTCCGTTCAAAAGTATTGCTCGGAGAAAAAGCTTCGGGTGGTAATATTTTCAGGCGGATGTAACTATCAGAATAGAAACAATGTCGTGGCTAATGTCCTGCTCAATTTTTCGATTATTTATAATGACACTATAGCCCAAAAAAATTGCAACAGGGTCACACTCAAATGAAGTGTGTCCTGTACAAAGTTGCATTGAAACAAGGCTAAGGAATCGTGAGGTGTATCTACCAAGTGATTTTTATAAAGCATCATTAAAAGTACAAAAAAGTCCATCACGTTACAGTGTTTCTATTTTAGATTACACTGTTTCCAAAGATTATTTGCTGAAAGAACACCACAGATATACTAACATAAGGCCTAGTCAACAATCATCTGATACGACAGTAACCGATATTCGAGTTTTATAGTATAATATAAATTCATGAAAATTCATTTATCAAAATAAAACATAAAAAATAACAGAATTCATTTTATTTATTTACCTAAAATATAATCAATAACAAATTAAGAAAAATTCCGCAGAATAAAGCAAATAATCAGTCGCTAATACTAATTAACATATTTTATAAATTTTCTCAAAATTTTATAGTTTTTCACGTCGTTCCTTACAACTAATCCATATATTATATACTTCATCTAAATATTCTAAATCAATTTCTTCTTTCGATAATAATAGGTAAGATTTAATTCTCATTATATTATCTTCATGTTCAATTTCTAATTGGATGGCATTTGGGTTTCAACTGATCGATGAAGCCATTCCAGTTTGAATCCTTTACAAATTTTCTTACTTCTGGAGGAACTAGCCAATATATTTGATTTACTCGCTGAAAGTTTCGACATCTGACGGTTAAAAAAACCGTTCAATGTTGAAATGATATTTTATAAATTTGAATAATTGATTTGACACACCCTGGTTTTTGTTAAGTATAAGTTTCATTAGTGTCCAGAACTGAAATCACCCAGCGGCAGTGGCAATAATTCGCAGAATTGGTCCAAAACTTGTTACCATGCCGTTCAATAGCCGCCGGGTACGCCCGCTGGACGAGTCCATTTTGACGGAAAGGGGTAGCTCCGACGATGCAGGGAGTTTTTTTAATTGTATTTGTAGACAGTCGATTACGATCTACCGAGTGGGACGAGCTGTCCTCTCGTGGCGTCGGAAGTGACGATGTGAACTGTTTGTTTTTTTTGATTTGCATTGGACTTAATTTAAAATCGTTTGTCGTGTCATTTGTATTATAACTTAAAGTAAATTCAGTTGCTAAGTAAATGTAAATGTAGAATCAATTTTATGTCTTAGGATTTATATATTTGTGTAATGTAAACCACTGTATCTTTGATGGAAAAATAAATAAGTTTTGAACCGGATTTGAAATGGTGTTTGTCTGAGATCACAGCCCTTCCAGGACTCTGGATAACCAGCCGTTTGCCTCTCTTCGATCCGGGGTCTTCTCAGATTACTTGTATGTACATTCAGTGTCGTATGTCAAATGTTCTATTTAATATTAAGTTTGTATAGTCCAGCTGGTTTGTTTTCCAAATATGTCAAAAAATATTTAAGTCATCAAATTTGAATAAATTTAGAAAAGAAAAGTATATTTGGTCAGCGAGTCACATTTTTGACTTAATAAATCATGGTGAATGGAATATAACTTACATATTAGATAACGTATAAAAAAATATAATTTCATTTTTGAAAATGCCGCCCCAAAAAATGTGCCACACCCCCCCCTCCTCAGCCCGCACCACTATGTTACGCCAGTGTGTACATATATACACACTATCGTTTTACGCAGGTTTTTACCCAGTTTAACAAAATATGATAAAATAAAACGTTTTTCTATAATTTCTATAGTAGATATTATATCACACATACTTTTTAAGATACACATTTTGTTGATAAAGACGATTCTATTACAATCCCAAAAAATTGAAAAAAAATATCTACAGTACGCTTGCAAAGATTTGATAAAATAACTTTAAGTGATTGTTGAAAATTTCTATGGTCAGAAATTTTTATTCGAATTCATTAGATTTTTTCCATGATTTAAATAACAATGATATTGAGGAATTATTCTGTAAAGAATAAATAATTGAAGATCTGGTTATTATGAGGAATGAGTGTATTAAATTTTATAAATACAAAATTTTTAATTGACAGAAAAAGTGGAACAAAACAAACAAATAATTGTTTTTGAGATGCAAAGCAATTTATTATAATCAACATGCCTTAATCAAAATAATCAATTTTGCCTAATCATAAAATAGTCCACGACGCACGATACTACCTTAACCAAGCGTTCAACTTTCTTCCCTTTCTATATATTACTAGTGAGACTCTGTCATAGATGACGGTATTGAAATTGAAATATTGAATGTCTAAAGTGGCTAGTAATAAACAAAATATATTGTTGTGTGTGTGTTTAATCGAAATGCTTAAAGAACTTCATGGCAAAAACAAGTTGAAAAATTTTCAACGTTAATCTTAATTTTGTTTTATTATAATCATAATTAAATTGATTAAAAAAATGTAATCATAAAACATATGATATGTGATACTAATAAAATCCCCACAGACCGGTCTGGGCTATTATATACTATATACTTGAGTAAGTTTCATTAGGCGGCCATTGAGACTTTTTTTGTTGTATTGCAATTAAAATACCCTCTCAGTATTTATTGGCAAGAGGCAAAAAATTAACTATTTAGGGTAGAAACATCTGTGCTGCTTCAAACAATAGAGAAATTTCGGCCAGCCACCTTAACACGCTCAACACATCTTTCAACACAGTGAGAGAGAATTTTGAAATTGAATTAGGGTTATTCTAGTTTTCTGATTATTTCAATAGTTGCATTGGAGTGCGTACAAAGCCTGGAAGAGTGCGCGGGGGATTTCAAACTTTTGCGCGAGCGCAGCTTAGAGGGAAAATTTGGTATAACATATACGACGTACTTTATTTAACTTATTTTTTTCTTCTATGACACTAAAACCAAAAACCTTGCGAGCTCCCTCGTTCCTTTGTAACATCTTTTTGACAAACAAACATGGCCAAAATATTACAACCACCATTCTATAAAGTAACCCCTTCTACCATCCCACCGCATTGCAGTCCAATGAATGGCTTTGGATAGTGAATACTCCATCTCATATAACCATAATTTTTCAAATATTTTCCTGTGAATTTAAAATAGAAAAATGTTAAATATTCTATAGGTCATCTAAATGAAATACTAAATATATAACAGTAAATAAGAATATTATATTCGATTTTTTAAATACCTGTTCTGGCAGCATGCACCACAAAGAAGAAAAAAAAGACTGACACGAGCATCCTCGCCATTCTTGTTTGTGGGATAAGAAATGTACCAACGTTATTTTATGATCAGTAATTGAAGTGGTGACCAATGATTATTTTACCAGCCTTTTTATACTTTTCGATTGACCTGCATATGTTAGCAAAGTCAAAGGGTTGAAGCGTATCAATAATTTTTAAAAAGATAAGTCAGCGTAAAATACATACACGTAATTAATTACAAAGTTTAATAAACGTATTTCAGACATTTAATTCGCTTATAAAAGCAATAACTCTTTACTCTCTCTTTAACCTCAAAACTAGCTGATTATCTAAGGTTACTAACAGACAGATTTTTTTTAATAAAAATATAATATATTTTTTTGGTAAAAAGTCCCTACAATTGCGACAATGAAATACTCAGGACCTGTTTAACTCGGAGTCTCAGTTCCAATAATTACACAAAATTTTGTATTATTTATATAAATATAATACTTTTCACCCAGGAATTGACAAAACACCTAAAACCAATGAAAAAACTGCAGATTACTTATAATTAAAAATACACTCGAACCCGGATACTTCGTTTTTCAAGGGACCATACAAAACGGAAGATGGGGAAAAGCGATGAATTCGAGAAAGGTACATTCTATTTAATTTCATTAATATGTTATGCAAAATAGCCTCTCTCGCACTTCATTCACAATACTCGCTCCCTATGCTTCATGTATTTGGTCACCACGCGGCACGTCTGAGATTCCCTCTCTATTTCCTCGATACATCAGCATCCTCTCGTCTCTTCATATACATTCTATGAACAAACGAAACGGTTTTAATGGTTGCAGGAGGAGGATAGTGGGTTCAGGACTCTCCAGAGGCAAACATGGCTCATGTTCAATCTAGTTCCTTGGACTCTACATGACCATTGACGTAGCAAGTCTGTCTGATGATTTTCCTAATCTCCAAATTCTTCACAGAGTCAAATAACTGTATCCCCATCATTCGGTGCAAGCACCTATTCTCCAAGCTTAAAATACGATTTGTCTAACGTAATTCGCTAACACAATATAGCACCGGTAAAAATGAAGTATTCTCAATCTTGGGTCTCATTTATTTCCATGGTAGAAATTTGACAATTGAGGCATCTAAAACCAAAAACCGACAATAGTCGTACAATATTTAATGATAAATAACTTGCAAAACCTAACAAAAGAATATGAAAAAAATTAAACTCTTAATGTCATGCAGAATCCGATATATTTAATAGTTACATGCGAATCTTGATATGTCCAATTTCATTGATATTTTATTGATTGCAGTAATCGGTTAGCTGGCTAATAAAATAACCATACCGCTACTTAATTGAAAATATAACACAATGAAAAAAATTAACTACTCTTAAAACTAATATTATAAGCGTGAAACAAAAAAATAGGCTAGTAAACATTGCAAAGTGGGCATATCTGTTTTTGGCTTAAGACGTTACGCTCGCCAGACTACTAATGTGCCGTAACCAGTTTATATAAGGATTCGACTCGACTAAAATGCGATTTGAGATTATTGGCACGGCCAAATATTTTCATGTTTGACAATTTTCATGCTAAGTAATTTGATATGAGGAAATATGAGCCACTTGACTTTCCGTAAAATGAATGGTTACACAAGATGGTACTCAATTGAAAAAATGATGTTTTACGTTTAAGCAAATAAGGAAAATAGTTGTCAAGTGGCCAATTGTATATAGAGATACAACATATTATGCATGTGTTGGCAATATGCTATCAAATTTGTTAATACATGCGTTTAACCCTTTGATGAACTTTGAATACATTGTAAATATGTATATTTATTTAATAATAATAGGTGAAGGATTGTCAACACAGCTTTAGTGGAATGGAAATAAATTCATCTCAATAAATACGATACTTTTCAGTAAAATCTTTTAAATGAATATATTTTACGTATTATATTTATGAATAAAAAAAACTATTTTTTATTATATCTCTCAATTTACTGTAGCAGTTTGTTGACGAAAGTATAATAAAACAAATAAAAAGACCGATCACGATCGATACTCAATAAATCTATGTTTTCAATAAAGTTTTCCCTTTTATAAATTTTAAATAAAACAAAAGATTGGACAGGAAAGTTAATGCTAAGTGATGAATTAATTAGCCACAGTCTGAAAATTAAGGTGGCCTTAGACAAATTAGGTTTAGGTCATTTGACATCTTAGAAAGTTCATTTATCATTATAATCCTAATATTTTTAATGTATGAACTCATCAATGTTAAGGTGTACAATGTACGTTCCTGATGAAAAGGCATTATTTTAAGAAGAAAAAAAATTTAAAACTATGTATTTTTAAATGATCTGGACCAACTGCTCAGTTCAAAATGGTTGCGATGAGCGAAACCGGTTCTGATTATGTGAGAAAATTGTAGTTTTTTTCTTTTTTTTAATCGTTTTTTTTCTACGATAACTGCGATAATGACTCAAACTCAATTTTCGAAGAGAGTAAGGATAGAAGAAACAAAACTAGTAGTTAGCTAATCGCTACGCTCCATTATCTGAATGGGATGCATTCTAACAGAAATCTAACAGAAAGTATGAAACTATCCGTGCTGGGATTCGAACCTTAAACACCTCAACCGTTACCAACGACGTCGACCACTCGGCTACATGCGTGAGAATGTGGAATAAGTTAACAGAATCGCTTATCTTAATAAAAAATAATTACAATTAATACAAATGTGCGACCCTGTGTTTTTATATCGATTACAAGAATTTTTAATTACATTGGTGCTTATCAATGACGTTTTAATACTTGAATAAAAAGACACACAGTGATCCCCGTTTGTGCACAACATACGTTCCGAAACATTACATTATGCTACGTTCCGAAAATAACATAATTTTTGATACATCATAATATTTTATTTTTAAAAAAGTATTTTATTTTAAAAAAAGTATGGCTCCTAATTAAATACGTTTTTGTTGTGATCATAATCACTTTCATAAACATAATTTTCACTAATAACAAATTATTTCACAAAAAATAAAGTGATGCAAAATTATAAAATATATTTTTATATTGAAGAAATATATCGTCGCTGTTCAGGAAGAAATGACTAAATCGAAAAAATTACTTTTGAGTTAGTTATACCCAAATGTTCTTTATTTTGAGCTCTACCGTGTGTAAGAACACCCTTATTTTTATGAATTATGCTTTTACTCGAAAAAAGTTTTGTACACGTAAACTAAATGAAAAAATTATAGCATTTCAAACGTCCTTCAAAAAGTCCAATCCCTCAAAACTAGTATTTTTCAGTAACGAAAAAAATATTTTCATTTAGAAGGCATAATTTTCACTAAATATTGAGACTTCGCACTCTTAAATGAATAGTTTGCGCTAAGTTATAATTAAATCCCACTTACTATTTACTACTAACAACATTGCATTGATACCCGCCACTGTAACCACTAACATTTATTACTTTTAATAAATTTTATTTTAAAATGGAAAATAATACATTTTAAACAGAAACCAATCTATATATATATATATAAATAAATGTTTGTTTGTTGTTCTCTATGCGTTCATTTACCATTCATCCGATTTCGATAAAACTTTGGTGAGCACACACCCATGAAGGTTTCTGAACAAAAAATCTAAAATCAGAAAAAAATGAATCAAATACGCACAACCAGCGACATTTCGAAAAACCTTCTGATTTATTCGTGTACGCTCTAGACGGAAACAATATATATTATTTATCCAAAATAGAGGCCTGCACGAGTTCGGGCGGGTAAAGACAATTCAGATTCGGGCTCGGTCCGGACCCGGGTAAGGAATTCAAATTTAAGAAAAAGATTTTGTACTATGTTCGGGTCATGAGTCAGCCATAAGGCAATAGTATTCATAACTTAAATTTTTCTATTTCACATGTGCTATGAATATTGTTGGAAATATGGAAACAAAAACATATATTGTTTGAAAAGTATAAATGAATTACTATATATTTTTAAAAAATCGGGCTTTATTCGGGCTGAGAAAAATAAATCTTTTCTGGTCGGGTTTGGGTAACAAGTATGATATTGAGACTCGGTCTCAGGCCAGGCCGGGCCTGAAGATGACGGGCTCGGAACGAGTAATTTTATGAAATTTTGGCCAGTGCAGACCTCTAATCCCAAAGCACTTCAATAAACAGAATTAAAACACAAACCCTTTCTTTCTTACTCACTAAGTAATAAATTTTATGTATTTTTTTTTATTCAGATTATATCTCTTTGGTACTGCAATGCTTTGTCCACTTATCGATTTTTTCTATATTCAATGAAACAGTATTTGTCCGTCCATTGTTCTGAAAATTCCTCAATTCCTCAATTCTTCTTTGTTTTTTAATGATTACTGCCATTGTAAATAAATGGGGAGAAATTAGCTCAGACACGATTAATTTGTTAGAAAACAATAAAAGTACATAAAGAGCATTATATACGCATTACTTATCTACTGAAACAAATATTTCATAATATAACTCTTTTTTTTCTGTAAAGACAACTGGTAAATCAGCATACGATTTTAATAGCAATGACAGCGATTGTTTTATAAACTCTGTGCACTGACAAAATTCTGGGAACTTACACTAAAATGCGTGTTTTGAAAACGATAATCCAAAGAGAGACTGCACCTGAATTGCAGAAAGTGTGACTCGTTGTATAAAGATGAATTTGGTCGCAAATATTCACCCGTGAAAATATAATCATATTAAATAATAAAAATAACATGACGTTTTCTGTCAGTGAAAACTCAGATTTTATTCCTTTGCTACTGCATGATTGTTCACAGATTTTTTAAATATTCAATGAAAAATTTGGTGATGAAGTATTATTTTGGGCCGCAATAAATGCCATTTTGGCCCGCGGTTTGTGCATCACTGCTCTACATTCAACACGCAGGCATTATATTTCGATTGTGTATTAAATACATCTTGTTTGTAATTGTTTTTTCTAACTTTTATTTATTTCGCGCAGTATATATTCCACAACTTCGCAATTATATTTCTAAAAATACATTAACTTTAAACCTAGGAATATAAATAGTCCAACTAACTTTTTCACAGACTCAGTGACATATACCTGATCTTTATTTTGACATATAAGAGGCTCAAATGGGAAATATTCTTGGTGATTATCATAGACATCGTGAACATGAATTATTTTTTCTTAATGAGTGTGAACCCTGCCTTCAATGGTCGATGGCTTTGGATGTTGACACATTTTGCGTGGACGTGAAAGATAGCGGAAAATTTCATTTTTTTAAATTAATTTTGACGTAACTTGCGCTGTAGAGTAGTAGTAGCGCAGTATTCATACATTGTCATATTTCAATAGTAATTAATACAACAAAATTCTCTATACTCTCTTTTACATACCTATTATATAAATACATTGAATAATATGATAATTTTTACGAAAGAAGCTTAGTGTTATACCAAACTCTATAAAGGTTTGTATCAAAGGTTTCCAAAAAAAGAAGCACTGCGTAAAAAAATATTTTATCGAGAAAAGAATTATATCGGTATAATAATAAAAAAAACATTATTTTGAATTCATTTGAAATCTCATTAATAAACTAATCACTGATCATTTCATAAAATAGCAGAAAGCCTTACAAACGTTTGAAATGATTATTTGATTTTTTTTTGGCATGCAAACAATGCTGGAACACTGCAAGGTCCATTTTGTAGGGTGCCGCCCTTTACCATTCCGCCACATCTTTGATCCATGTACGGTTTCGGGTAAAATGTGCTCCAGGCTTCATAACCACTATCCTTTAAAAGGTCACCTAAAAATATACATATTTTTCTTTTTATTTTATGTAATATGTACGCATTTAATAAGACAACAAATCAATACATGTATGTGGTATCTGAGTCTTATAGCTGAAAGAAAATCTATCAAATACCTTATCCTTGCCTATATTTCCATACGAAAACTATGTTTCATCTGGGAAAGGAGCTCTCAGTTTACTGTCTATTTTTTCGCTTGTACAGAATAATTCTTTCTTAGCATGTATGATAAGTACTGTATTAATAAAAAATTTGTCAGATGAAAGCTTTGAATGAATGAAACAATTAAGACAATTTATTGAATAAATTTCTTTTAAATCAAAGTTATAATGCTTGATTTTTTGAATTGAAACATTTTTTATCTCTTATAACATTGGTATGAATAAAAATCGAATATGAATAGTTCTGCATAATGCCGAACGTGTTTTTGAACTTATTATTATAAAACTCTTTAACGTGAATGTCTTGAGAGGTGAGTTAATTCATTGTTAATGTACTAAGCTTTTTCCTTGGCTCTGTTTCAGTTATTTTCAATTTTATATAAACCGTTGTCTACATTGAAAGTATTCAAATATATCACATTCATGACAAATCGAAGTCAGTTGAATGTACTTTTTTTATTTAAAAAATGTGCATTATTCATGGTAAGCGGTGTGGTAATCGCCGTTGTTCGTTCCTCATATTCGGCGGCAGTGTCCACGGATTTTAATCCCCGTACGGACAATTTCAATAACAATTTATCTTTCAATCGATGTATGAATTTGTGTTCAAAAACATTGGTATTTACTCAGCTACCCTGCCCACCTATGATACCCTTGTCATAGCGGGTGCAATTAAATAATTATCATTATTTTATTTTCTTATCCCAATCCTTCTACTTTGAAAAAAATAGAAAAATTGAGATAGAGCAACTGAATAATAATCGATTCTAATAAAAAAATCTGCTTAGATTTTCCATTAGAAATCCTTATATTGGGAACAGGCATAATCTAAAAAGTGGTTCATTCCGCTCAATCTGTCTTTGTGGGTTTGAGGTAAGGGCTTTACTCTAGTTAAGTTCCTTCAAGGTTAATTTCCAATTAAGATGTCATTTCTCCTCGAATTGATCATGGATTTTCAATTTTTCAAGGTATTTGACGCAGTGACAATAATTATTTACTGCATTGTCAAATATTTTTACTTTTATAAATTTTTTTAAATTAACAAATACACATTACTGAAAATTGTATACGCACCATTCATTGTTCTGTATGTCCCCTCAACAAACAAGTCATGGAACCCAATATGTAATATTGAATGGTCAAAATGATTATTGATAGCACCCATCTTGTCAATTTTTGCCAATTTCTCACTTAACATGGCAGCCTCACTCTCATGATTGATTATAAATAACGTTGCATTTTCCACATTACATATCTCCAGGGCATCGTTCCATGTCTTAGGTTCCTTGTGGTATTTTACACATTTTTCATTTCCAGAAATTTTCTGGTATTCTGAAAATAATTATTTAGTCATTACAATAAGTTTCATAGCTGTTTCATGGCATGATCACAATTATGAAATCAAGTTTTATTCTCTAATAATACAAAGCCCCCTGAAATAACAATGAATGTCTCCAATATTTAATCTTAATTAACTGGACTAAAAAACGGCAACCCAAAAACCAATAAGAAAATTTAAATAATTAATTCAGCAATGCGTTTAATAAACTTATAGAGATGGCGGTAGCAGGACATGTCGAGTGCAACACAAATGGAAATAAATCTTGTATGTACGTAAAAGTTGTTCATACATTTGAGCTACTTTTTACGTATTTCTTGAGAAAAAATACTTTTTTCCGTAAACTTCCTCTCGGGTTGAATTTTTCGTGGCGAATATTACAACGTATTTTATGTGGACTTAAGACATATTTTTAGTTGAAAAAGATTTTTACTGCTGAATAGGGACTCCAATCGAAAGTTTGATGTTTGTTTCATTTTGATATATGGATATTCAAATATTTCATAAATTATTTGAATATTACCTCTTCTTCTATCGTATGTGTATGTTATGCGACTCGGTTAACAAAATTATCATTCGACTTTGCATGATATCTTGGTAAAGTCAATTAAATTTATTTAATAACCATAATAATACTCACTCCAGACTGGCAAAAAGTGTGTGTTAACAATTAATACGTTTCGCAAGACATATTAAAAAGCAATGAATATAGATGAAATTCATACAATATATTATTCAAAAACTATAAGGTTTTAATATTCGATATTAGAATACTTAATGGAAATTAATTTTTAATATAAAATTAAAATACGTATATTCAACGAATTTTTGGAGTCCCTACTGTTGAAGCAAAAAATACTTATTTTTATAACTGGTGTTTAACAATTCTACTGTGATCTCATTAATGTAGTTTTACTACACTTAACCTTGTGTTTGATTGGTGACAATACATAACAATAAATCATTTAAATATAAATAATAAATTTTCAGATGTTTATCTAAATGAAAAAACTTACCTATATCAACAGTATCACATTCAAAATTGTATGTTTGGAATCTTTTTTGACATAAGAACATTATGTTTTCTTGGCAAGATGTACTTTCGTACAAACCAGCTTCATTGATTGCAACACAGTGCCCAAAAGTGATATTTATATTTTTTGTCAAGGGTTTACCTGAAAAAAATATTATTGAATCGTTAAGTCGATTATTTTGATAATCACAATAAACCGCTTCGATTGAGTTAAAGACACTGAAAACTTGGTGCCGAATTGGTCATATTATTTATTACTAAATTTTGGAAAAGTTTTACCTTACGAGTTTTTCTTCGAATATACAATATATACATCGTCATCAACACTGTTATTAACCTAAGTCAGTGTTCACAACTTGTTCCAAGTTAGATTATTTCAGTTACATTTTACGAAAAGTAATTAGGGGTCATTAAATAACTAATAACAAATTAATAAGGTAATGATCGTTTTTTCCTATTTACTAACCGTTTCATTTAGTAACTAACCACATACATTCTAACCATTTATTATAGTCTCTGACTATATTATTATCACTGGCAACTTACCTCATTTAATAACTAATAAAAAATATGAGAAACTGATCAATTAAATACAACATACTCTAAACCAGTGGTTCTCACGGAAAATTTCTTCGTGGCCACATAATAAACATCAGTGGTCTTTTGGAAATGTCTCGTGGTCGCACCAAATTTTTCAATCGTGATTTAAAATACTAGACCTATGTATTTAAGGAACTCATTACCTATTAAAAAAAATTTTAACCATAAACCATCATGACACAACGTTTTAATATAATTTCTTTAAAAATATGTACTATATTTTTACAATTCTGTCATTTACAAATGTTATATTTATTATTAATATTAAAGAGTCCTGCAGGTTTATTTTTTAAATATATCTAAATATCTATTAGTCATTAGATTCTTACACTTTCATCTTTCTGAATGTGTGTGTAAAGATAATTTCTTGTATCTTTTTTAACTCGGAGATTGTATCGAATTCCCTAAAAAAATATAGAAATAAAGAATATCGTAATACAATACTTCCATATTTATATAAAAAAAAATCAGAAGATAATCACTACACTTTATGTATTTGGAAAATCTCTCGTCAATGATGATTACAGGATTGCAAGATGAACAGCATTGGTCGTCGTGCAACAGACCGAATTACTTAATGCACTGCAGCACAAATTAACCCGATGGGGTTACCGTACTGATCCGGATTAATTTTTATCTAAAAAAGAATCCTTCTTTTATGAAAATATTGATTCATTGCAAATACGTAATTGTCGAGCCGCATACGTATGCAATATGGATAAACAAATGTCGGATATATTCTCTATTACTCATTTTTTAAATATCAATATTTATTGCTATAGAGCCGATAATGGCCGCATGCGGCCACCGTGGACACACATGAAAACCACTGCTCTAAACTCTAAGCTAGCATTTTATTTATAAACTCAAAAATTACAATAACGATGCAATTTATTTACTGCTCAAAAATATTATAAACTTTTCGTTTATAAAAAGATGTTATTTGAAGTTCAGTACCTTTTAGCATTATTACAACTTACCATTAAAAGTTGCATATTTACTCTCGACTAAAAGGTCGCTAGCTCCAAGCCAAGTACCATTTAGCATTATTACAACTTACCATTAAAAGTTGCATATTTACTCTCGACTAAAAGGTCGCTAGCTCCAAGCCAAGTACCATTTAGCATTATTACAACTTACCATTAAAAGTTGCATATTTACTCTCGACTAAAAGGTCGCTAGCTCCAAGCCAAGTACCATTTAGCATTATTACAACTTACCATTAAAAGTTGCATATTTACTCTCGACTAAAAGGTCGCTAGCTCCAAGCCAAGTACCATTTAGCATTATTACAACTTACCATTAAAAGTTGCATATTTACTCTCGACTAAAAGGTCGCTAGCTCCAAGCCAAGTACCATTTAGCATTATTACAACTTACCATTAAAAGTTGCATATTTACTCTCGACTAAAAGGTCGCTAGCTCCAAGCCAAGTACCATTTAGCATTATTACAACTTACCATTAAAAGTTGCATATTTACTCTCGACTAAAAGGTCGCTAGCTCCAAGCCAAGTACCATTTAGCATTATTACAACTTACCAATAAAAGTTGCATATTTACTCTCGACTAAAAGGTCGCTAGCTCCAAGCCAACATTGACTTCCAGCATCTATCATTGAAATCAGTTCGGACACATCATCATCGTCGTCAATGGTTAACAGCTCCGCTCCTTCCAATTCGCAAACACTTATTGCCTCGCTCCAAAATCTAGGACTATGCTTCTTTATAGCATAGCCATTTTTTTCAATATACGTGTAATCGTTTCTAAAGAAGGGTACACTATTATTCAGCAAAGAATCTGTAAGATAAATTATTATATTCGATGTATAAAAATATCGATTTAGATAAGCTATCTTACACACGAAAAACGAGGTAACTAAGTGCAAGTAAAGCAATATAAACAATACATACAAGTAAATTCTTATTTTGAAAAACGTCACAATCACAATTATATTGAAAATTTTTCAATTATTTCATTATTATATTATGCCAACGTAAAACTTTTTTTAAATACTCCGTAGCCGAGTGTTAAACGTCGTTGTCTTCGTTGGAATCTTTGCGGGCTCGAATCACTGTATGCTCAGTTTCATGAATTGATTTGTCAATCGATTTATGTATTTCTGCTTAAACAAATGAGTGTATGTGATGTCTAAATTCTCTGCCACCCATCCGATCCTAAGAACCAGTCCTGTCCCAGCCCTATCCTTGTATTCTTACTATATTCAAAAAAGGGCGGCTAAGTAACAAGCAATTCTACTTCTATTGATAACTTCTGCACCATAATAGTCCATATGATCTTCACTGGGAGTGGATATTGTTACAAAAAATCTTCTAAGCTTTTTAATTGGTTAAACATTACATTTTTAAATTAAGTATCTTTCACCCATCCAATCATTTAAACAGAGTGTAGCGAGGGTAATTAGCGTTAGTCCTCACCTGACCGAATTTTTCGTATTCGTTTGTTCGTTTGACTGCTTTTAATCTCACCGCTTTTCAATCCATTTTAAAATCAGGTGGTTGGGTAGAAGGGATTTAAATTATTACAGAACTACATTAAGTTAGATACAAAATTACATAATAGTGAGTTATAATACTTACAGTCAATATTGGGATTTAAGCTTTTGCTGCAGATAAAGCTCATCATTTGCGGACAATTTGTCACAACGTCGCTATTGACCATACAAAGCCTGAAAACTGTACCGTAGTTATTGTAATCTTTAACGGCTATATTGTACTGAAAAGCAAACTCGTCGATATTTTTACCTGTAGAAAACAAAAAAAAATAATGTATGAAAATAACCAATGTTTGACAGTGGAGAACAGATTTTGTTGGTTGATTTGTTTTGCATTTATTTGGCATAACTACACAATACTAAGCTAAAAAAGAGTAGTGATTAGTTCCGCAAGATCATTAAAATATTATTGATTGCTATTTCAGCATTACGCCAATTTCAGAACTAATTAATATTTTTTTAATTGTTTCTACCTTAGGATAATATAATTTACAAACAACTATATTACAATTGTTGGTATATTTGGATTGATCTATTTATAATTCTAATATATAATAGTTACAAAAAACTATTTCTTTGTCTATGTATAATATATTATGCTGAAAAAATGTTGTTCGCTGAGTATTTTTTAAATTTTTATTAAAATTCACGTGTAATCTTTCAATGATTATTTATCATATCTAATATTCTTTACCGCTTGTAGGTACGCTTGCTTATTAAAGTTCAATTAATTAACCCATTAAACCCGAACAGATTGATGTATATATTCATTAAGTACATGAATATGGTTTTTAATCTTATAAAAATGTAATTGGTAGGAATTATGTAGACTACGGGATTAACTCAAGGCTCAAATAATTATTACCATTTGACGTATACAGCATTGCATTCTTAATATACGCTCCAATCCAAACAGAATTGTTCAAAGAAATTGACGTGAAGATTGATTGTCTATCTGGGCTGTCCCAAAATGCAAGCCCAGATTCTTCTTGCTGGCATATATTTATTGCATCTTCGATTGTTCTTTCTTCGCTGTGTAATTTCAAAAACTGTTTCGTTTTTTCGACGAACGTATAATCCTTTCGAAACTGCGGTAATATCATCCCTGGAATTAAATTCAAATCAATATAAAAACTTCTGATCGTTTTGTTCTGTTGTATAAAACCGTACAAAAAAATGCCTAAAACTGCCAAACTGCGAACAAATAAAAACTTATATGGGAAATTACGGAGCAACTTTTTTTTATGAGGCTACTTCCAAACGGCACAATTACTCACATAATCCTGGACGAGGGGGTGGGGTTGTTAGGGTTGTTAAGAGCCTAAGTTGAAATCAAAACATAATTATTTAATCACTTTTAATGTGTTAACTGTCAATTTTTGGTGGAAAGGCATTATATTTAAAAATAATAAAACACAATTCATTTGTACTACTTCCACATGTTTATATGTTTTTAAATGGTACACTAATTTCTTCTTGAAATTTTCTCAATCTGCTATTTGCTTAATGCATCAGTTTTTTGTCATTAAAAAATGTTTCTCAGTTAATAGACTTTTAATGTAGTTATATTTGTGATTTCAGATTAGTATTTATTGATTTGTAAGAGGTCCTTAATATTTTAATTGTGAACTATTTTATTTGGTTTATGTATAATTTGTTTGATAATCAGTAATTTCTTGTCTTAGTTCATGAACCAACTGTTTTATATACCTTAATTTTTAACACTGAATTTTATATAAATAGGCCTGTTATGTTTGTATTTTTATCAGTTGATAATGCTCGTGATGAGTGAATCCGGTCCTGATCATTATAAACATGTGGAAGTAGTACAAATGAATTGTGTTTTATTTTTTAAATTACTTATAATCTAATCCAAACGAATTCAAAACAGTATACTAACATACGTAATATTACTTAGGTATATTTTGAGATATGTTTGTATAAATAAGCATTAACTGTATGTTGATAATGCAAGTCTTTACTAAGATTAATTGTCATAATCAAGCACATAATCTCAATATCCTGTTCACATAAATTTTGTATAAATGTAAATCACTTATTCGTGATCGTTTATTGGATTTCAAATAATTCGTAATATTTCAAAAAGGTTACTTTTAAGGTGTTAACTGTGAATTCTTGGTGGAAAGACAATATATTTTAAAAAATAAAACACAATTCATTTGTACTACTTCCACATATTTATAATGATCAGGACCGGTTTCGCTCATCACGAGCATTATCAACTCATCAGTTGATAATGCTCGTGATGAGCGAAACCGGTCCTGATCATTATAAATATGTGGAAGTAGTACAAATGAATTGTGTTTTATTTTTAAAATGTCAAAAAAGATTGTTTTTAAACCATTTTAATAAAATAGTTCATTAAAAATTATTTCGAATAGTATTCGAGTAGTTGCCCAATACTCGAATATTCGAGATGGAATCCTTAGTTATGATCGAAGAATTTCCACAAAATAAATTTAACAACATTTAGTAATAATGTATAATTAAATATGTATTGATAAATACCTGGAGCTGCATTTGCTGTCAAAGCAAATGCTGATATTACAGCAAATAAAATCACTTTTTTATTCATGTTTCCATAGATCTTCCAAATAGAACTGAAACTTGAAAAATCATAACATCGACTGATGGATATTTTTTTTGATAAGATTATTTATACAGCCTTCTCACAACGGGTTACATTATTTAAAATATTTTGAATCTATCATCTTTATCATATTTTTATTACAAATAAATGACTACGGATGATTACAGGGATGAATTAGAACCGATCATATATTAATTCAAAATCATTTTATTTTTAAATAAACAATATAATTATTGATGGCAGTGAGTATTATCATAACCCGAACGGATCCGTAAAAATGGTTACATTTTATTAATTTAAAAATATACATATATATATATATATATATATATATTGTGTGCCGTGGTGCAGTGGTCAACGTCATTGACTTTGGTTATGGATATCACAGGCTCAACTCCCATTACGGATTTTTTCATGAATTGATTTTTCAATCGATTTATCGATTTCCGTTCGAAGGCATGGATGTATGTGATGTCTAAAATTCCCTCCCAACTATCTGATCCTAAAATCGGGGCTTAGCGAGAGCGATTAGCTAACCATTAGCCGTATGTTAGCCCTATCCTCTCTGTCCCTACTTTCTTCGAAAAAGAGAGGTTACGCAACTGAGTAACAAGCAGTTGTGGTAGAAAAAACTTCTGTTCAGATTCCTCCATCAGGAGGAACATTTTTCGATTTTCCTACTATCATTATGATCATTTTCCGTAATTTCTGTACGATTGACTTACAACTAGCCATCCCTAAAATACACGTTTAAGAAATAATTATCTATGATTCAATTAGGGGGAAGACATCTAGTACATATTTGTAAAGAGTCGGAGCCGAAGGTAAAAACTCCCCGAATCCGACTCCTTTATAATGCTGTGCTTAAATTGATCGATAAATTCCGGCAAAAAAAATACATCTGATATTATAATAAACCTTCAAACCAATTTGGTGATGTTATGGGTAAACCTTTTTTGTCATTTTATGATAAGAGTAAAAATTCGGCCACTAGAGTATTGGCTTTCATTTGGTAATAACCTTATATCTATATCTCATATGAAAATGCTAAAAATACAATAATTACAACATAACCCATGCATTTCGAGCATCTTTTACATATAAACATATTATGATGATATGTAAATTTAACAGCTTGCAGTTCCCAGGTTATGAATCGAAAAAGTTTTAGATAAACACCCAGAAATAATAACCAAACCATTGCGTGATTTTTTAAAGAACAAATAAATTGTTTTAAAAAAATTCCCACTGCTCTATGTTTTCCCTATATTCATATATTTTCTTGGGTCCCTTCAAAAGTGTATAATGTAGGGGGGCTTCTCCGCTTAATGTTATGGTGAGGGATTTTTAACCGATTTAAGTGGAAAACCAACCGTTTGATTCCTGATTGCCGTCCCCGAATGGAAATCAAGCCGACCCACAACAATCAACACAAGAAATGTGGACATCTTCCATTGACCGTCAGTGCAAAGAAGATCGAAGCGACCAAATATCGTTGATTTAAAAGTTATCAAATTTAATTTGGTTTTGTTGCAGAATACGAATTTTTTGAATCGGTGGACATGATCTACAAGTTTCACCTTACACCCAAACTATGGAGTGAAGCTTTAAAAGTGTGTCGCCGAGAAAACGCAACGTTAGCGATGCCTGCAAATGAAAAAGAGGTAGCGACCTTAACAAGTATTTTCAGTCGCTTTCCAGCGGCGGCTATCTCGGGTACTCCTCATCCGGATTACCTGCTCATAGGCTTCCACGACTTCTTCATCGAAGGGGAATACATTACCGAAGCAGGTATTTAGTGAACGACGTTAATAAATTTCAAACTTATATTTTATTTAATTCTTAATTAATTTTTCTGTGATATAAAACCTTTTTCGTCAATGAAATAGTTGAATAAAAATGTATAAAGAAACTGCTTTTTTGAATAAAACGCAATATGTTTTGTAATGCACAGGACCGGTTTCTCTCATCACACGCATCAGTTGATAATAATCGTAATATCATTTTAAAAAACATATTTCGTTTTAAGACATCGACTGAGGGTGCTTGATGGAATTTCAATATTAAATTTGGATTATTGAGATTTTGTACACTTCCATGTATTTTGTCACTAACGACCCGGGTTTCGCCTTTCGGCATCTTCAGGCATTCGAGCACACGAATGGACTCGAACTGAGAGACATTAAACAGTGTCTAACGTTTATATAGAAGATACAAATGCGACAAATATTATTTACGAGGTAAGATATTATACGTCTGAGAGCCACACTGATACCTGAGTTAAAATTTCGGGAATCGCCCTAATCCTTATTTTGTAAACACCATATTAACAGAGTGGCGAATTGCCGCTTTTGTCTCTCAGTTCGAGTCCATTCGTGTGCTCGAATGCCTGAAGATGCCGAAAGGCGAAACCCGGGTCGTTAGTGACAAAATACATGGAAGTGTACAAAATCTCAATAATCCAAATTTAATATTTCGTTTTATTTTTTTGAATATAATGCCTTCATTAGTAGTTCTTTTACTATGCACTGCTGCTTACTTTCCTCCACCATTTTCTTTCAGCATTGTTTAACCTTTTTGAGCAATAAGCCAAAGAAAAAAGAAACAAACACAAAAATTATTATGTCAAATTTCCTTATTGGTAATACCATGAGATCTTTTTAACATAAACCTTGGCATTGGATAAGTTTTAAGAGCTTATCAAATCTGTTATGAACTGTCTCTTGTACTGCAGATATTATACGCTCCATAACTACTTAGGGACCTCTCACTTAGAATCATTTCAAATTGAAAATGTTGATGTTTTTATCTCAAGAATATTTTTTTGTTGAAAATATTTTGTGACCCACAAAATACACTAATCGAACTAATTTTTGGTCCCATCACATAGGCCAAGAACCACTGATTTTCTACGACAGAAATCAGTAAAGCAACAAACTTCAAGCTTGTCTACAGATTTTTCTTTGTAACAGGAAGTGTCCATTAACATTTTTCTAAGACTTAACAGCTAACACCAAAGCTATTTCTCCAAAAGACACTCAGGTCTGGTAGTGATTTCTGTGGCCAATCAGTCTTATGAATGGTTGATTATATCTGTCCATCTCTTCTATATCAGCGTAATTTTATTAAATAGCACTCTCATAGAATGTTTTCATAATCCTGGTTTATAATGACCATATCTGTATGCAATCATATCTAATAAACTAGCGACTTCGCACAACGGATGATAGACATTATCCAATAAACTGACAAGTTATAAGAACTTGGCAACAAAATCACTGTTTCCAGTAATTTAAAGCCAAAACTTTGGTGTGAAATTCCCACTGCTACAAAATGATACAAGCAATATTAAATTTGACAGTCTTTCTTTGAGCTTTTGTGTACTGAAATTCCTTGCTCCCTCATTTATTTGAATAAATTAATTCAGTTTATATATACTTCTCAAATGAGCAAAAAACGTAAGCTACATTGTTACATAAAGAAATTTATTAATCAATTATATGTGATCAATTTATATTTTATGTTGGAAATTAATTATTTATAAATATAAACCGCCGATTTCATCAAGTATATTTACATATAGTGGTTTGCCAGTTTGTATACGCATTGGTTTTATTTTAATTATTTAAAGGTCTTCCTATCCAATACTATTATCATAAATGGCTTGGCTCTCAACCAGACAACTTGGGTAACGAAGACTGTGGATCCATGTATCGTAAAGGATTTATAAATGACTACCCCTGTGCTACGCCCGGAGTTTTCATATGTCAAAAACATGTGACGTCCGGTACTCACCTAGGACCAGACGGATGTATTCCGGATGACAAAGGTTTGCAATATTATTTACTAACTTATATTCATGACTCACTGAGATATCAATGCTGAGCATTTTTTAGAATTGAAGTATAGAACTGACCCTTCAATAATTGTAATATGATAAATAAAAGTTCATTGTTAAACAGTAGTGTTTTAGAAATCAATACATTTTGCGTGAAGGATAATTTAAGCCAGTTATGGCGAACCTATGACAAGCGTACTAACAAAAAAATTGGCACATAAATTACTTAAATATGTCATCATTAAATAATAAGATGCTTATAAATTATTAATCGTATATTCATAAAACTAACGAAACATCTAAATATAAAGCATTATACATAAAATGTAAAAAACAAAATCTATAGTAATGTTATGGCTTATGCTAAATTTTTTTGATGATTTCTCCATATTATTTTTGTACCTTAAAGAATGCCTAGCATGAATGATAGTAACTATATAAATATTGTTACAAAAAATGGCAACCATTCACAAAAAAGTTCGCCATGGCTGGTTTAAGCAATTAGGCATTCATATTGTCTACATTCCTTGATAAAAATATTATTTGAATGTGTACAACAAAATAATAACAAATAGGTAATTAAATAATAAAAATAATATTTATTTAAAATATTATACATTATATCTAATATATTCAGTCAACTATTCGAATAATATTATATGTCATTTTATGCGATCAATTTATAAAAAGTTAATGTCAGGTTGAGCGGCACAGGGCATATGTAACAGAAACTTTAATGTTTTAAATTAAGTTAATCAGGTGCTACTATACGATTTGTTTTATAATATAAAATTGTATGATATTTCCCAACGTAAAAAAAGTATAATGTTATATAGTAGATAGCTATTTCGGCATTACAGACTCTAATTCTGACGATAGCGTGATGCAAAAATAATTATAAATGTATTTTTTTAATTCAGGACTAAATACTTTACCCTTTTAACTAATTATAAAAGATTTCTATCAAATAAACGCCAACTTAATCAGTTAATCAACATTGTCAAACATGATAAAAAAATACACATTATCGTAATGCAGCTAAAAAGTATTTGATATATGAAGTGTCTTTAAGCAAAAACCGTCAATTCTTGAAATAGTTTATAATAACAGCATATATTATGTAAATATGTTTGTTAGATTTTTGCTTTTAGACTATTGTAATATAACTATTGTCATAATTTTATTAATTATTTTACTGATAAATGTACTGTGTACGCCAACTGTCATCCGATGTTTTCCTTTACATCGAAAGTATTTATATTTGACTATTTGTCTAGTTTGTACCTGTTTAAATAAATACGCCAAGTAAACTACAAAGAAATCATTGTTCGCGATGCAACTGGCTGAGACTAAGATATTTGAGAGAACCACGAAAAAAACTTTGATAAGATGTGTAAATAATCGTTAAAAAAATATGTTTATCCAAGTAAAAGAATATTTAATATCAATACTACCTTCAAGGTGTTTTTTTGTATAAGTTAAAATAATATTTTACCACGCTATTTTAGTATCTGGTTATCGTATTGACATTAATAAACTACGTTTCTAGATTCAGATAATATTTCAGGAAAGAAAAAAACTAAAAAGTGAGATTTTCTTGGCTTATTTAATTTCGCCGGCAGGTTTTACCGCGTAATGTTTTCTATAAAATCCATAAGAACTAAAAATCCGATAGAGCCAGATTCAAAAAGAGAAGAGGATGAGGTAAAACTGACCATGAAGGGTCCAGATTGTTTTTATTATTTTTTTCGTATATGATTTCTCGTTAACATTCAGTAAATTAGCGTATCTTCGATGTAGAAGAGCTGGTCATGTTTCCTGCAATAAGTACTGTTTCAAAACTATTTGCTTTATTTTAATGATTTCACATCACAAGTTGAGACCTGTTCATCAAAAACATTGACTTATTAGTAACTTGTAGCGAAATCGATTTATAAATCAACCCGTTCTGTAATACATCTCATTGATTCTTGTTTGTCAATCAAGGTTACATCCATGCACCCGATCTTGGAAGTTTTTACAAACTGCATATAAATATTAAAAACTGGGGAGATGCACGCACTATATGCGAGTCCGAAGGAGGTTATCTTGCCATCATAAACAGCGTTGCCGAAAAGAATTTTCTGGTGCAAATGTTCCATGACCCTAATAACAGGATACTGTATGCAATACACAATGACTATGCATTACTTGGATTTCATGACTATTTCAAGGAAGGTGAATTCGTAACGGTTGAAGGTAAATATAAAACATAACAATATTTTTGATTCACTTGTCACGCCAACAAATGTAGATTCATAGATATGAAAAATAATAATTGTGATGCTTCAATCATTAAAAACATAATTTTGCGCCAAAAAATGCAAATTCTGTTGTGTTTTCAAAAATCAATTCGTGGTTTTTTTTTTCAAAAGTATGGATCCCTGTTTTGTTTACATCCTGTTCGATCCAACCGATCTTAAATGGAGCCGGGCGTAGCGAGAAAGATAATTTAATTAATCCACTTTGTATCCTTACTAGGTATTTCAACTCGAATATTCAAATACCCAATATCCGAGTATATTAGGCCCATTTTTATCTATTAGATATTCAAATATTTGGACAAATATTCGAATGCTCTTCGTAATAACTTTTAATGAAATATTTTACAAAATTGACAAAAGATCACATCATAATTTCTCCAGATTTCAAGAGCAATAATGAATACCCAAGGTAGTGCTATTTTTTGTCCTCATCTAACTCGGGCGCTTTCAGCAGCTAATCATAATACTTCAGTTTGACGAATGACTCGGGGCTAAAAAAACAGAGTTAGAATAATCGGACTCAGCTGCAAATTTTAAATATTGTAATACAATGGAACGGTATTGGAATGTGTTTTTAGATTGTCTTTATCTGGGAGTTGACAGAATTGGGAAAAGATTTAGTCGTAAATTGTTATATGATGTAGGTATCCTATCTCTAAGGAAATATGAATATATGAATTGATTTTTATTACAGACGAGCTCATTTTCTTACAAATTTTAATGTACTTTTAAATTATTATTTTAGTATATAATATATAGTTTCTGAAGTATGAAAATAATATTAAAAAATCGATTTTATTAATTAATAACAAAACATTTTATTACAATGTTTTGTTATTAATTATTCAAATCGAACTTTTAATATTATTTTAATACTTCAGAAACTATTCAAATAGTTTCAGTTTTACTATTTGATATCCGAATAGTTGATAATGACGAACAGTTGGAATCTTTAATGCTTACCCTTTCCAAAATAGAGGTTAAGCGGCTGTATAACAACTTGTTTTTATACAAAATGGTTAAGCATTTGCTTATTTTAATATGTGGAGAAAACTCAATCTAGAAGTGAGATGTAGTTATTTGAGACTAAATATTAAGACAGACCACATTTAGTGAAGTTAATCGATCGTTTTGCCATTGAAAATTTTAAATTAAATTGATCTCTAAAATTTTGAAATCATTTATGGTAATAAGCAGAAAATGCACATTATTTTAGTTGGTGACGAGACCATGAAGCAAACGGATTCTCAACACCAATTCAGTTACCCTATAAAAAAAGTAATTTCGGCTTATACCATTTGAAATAAAACTATAACCGAAATTCTAAAAATTCTTTATGACTGCACGTTGTTTAATTGTTGAAATACATTATTTGTAAATAGGTAATACTACTTTTAGCCGTTTTAATCGTTTATATTAACAATAATGTACCTGAATTTGCAAAAAACCCAAATTGTGTTATTCCTTGTTAACCGATATTTATTCAAGTGGATATCTACAAAAAATATTGCCTCACATAACATTATAGCTATCAACGTTTTAATATTATGTAAAGCACGCAAAAACAGTTACAATCTTTGAAAGAAAATTTCAAAATTAAATAATGATTTATGTTACAAATATATTATATAAGACGACAAAAATAAAACATCCTAGTTAATTCGATCTCTAATTACTTTTAAGGTGTTAACTGTCAATTCTTGGTGGAAAGACATTATATTTTAAAAAATAAAACACAATTTGTTTGTACTACTTCCACATATTTATAATGATCAGGACCGGTTTCGCTCATCACGAGCATTATCAACTGATAAAAATACAAACATAGCAGGCGTATTTATATAAAATTGAGTGAAAAAATGAAGGTATATAAAACTGATGGTTCATGAACTGAGACAAGAAAATATTGATTAACAAACAAATTATACATAAATCAAATGAAAGAGTCTACAATTAAAATGTTATGGACCTCTTGCAAATCATTAAATACTAATCTACAATCACAAATATAGCTACATTAAAAGTCTATGATCGTAACCACTTCTAATATGGAGCATATGTACTCCTAATAGACATATCTCAAGAGAATTTTTTCCTACCACAACCGATGACTTGCTCGAACTGATGACTTTTTCGAAGAGAGTATGAATAGAAGGATAGGGCTACGACAATCGCTCTCACTAGGTACCTTTTTAGGATTGGATGGGTGGGAGGGAATTTTAGACATCGCAAATAGCCATGCCTACGAACAGAAATCCATAAATGAATTTATGAAATTGTCTGTACTGGGAGTTTAAAACGAGACATTCGTAACCGTAGCCAACGATGTTGACCGCTGTACCAAATGTATTAGATATCTGCATAACATAATCATATCGAGGCCACCAAAAGTCAAAAGGGAGTTAATAAAATAACACTGTAGGTTTCGTTGATCGTTTCTATAGACTGAAGATTTAAAGTGATTTTCACTGTTATTTTGATTGTGACTTGGCAACCTTATGATTGCCCAAAATACAATAAAAAAGTCTGAAGTCAACAAAAAATAAACTAATACGTATACAAAAAAAGTACTTCCATAACTTACAAACATTTTTGTCGATGCCGCATTAGCAAGATGAAGGAATAAAATCTACTTTGTTTAATTCCCTTTAATTGTATCTGAAGTGATATAAAATTGCAATTCTATCTGACGCATTGGCAATATCCCGTTATGAAATAGTTTTTTTTACATTTTATCTTTAGTGAATAACCATATTTACAAATAATAAATCAAAACATTGTTTAATCGCAGGATCTAGAAAGACCGTAGTGTATAACATATTTTTACTAAAAAAACTAATACTATTAATAATATTATCGACCCTCAATAGTACTGTCTCCTATATACTAGTCCTCCAAAACCACTATGCCGTGGTCTGATGATTAGTGAGCCGTGGAACATTGCTTATTTAAAAAAGTTCTCTTATATCCAATACTACCCTGTCGAAGGATATAAATTTGTGATCATATGTATTTATCAAATGAAAGATATCACATCCTGTAGTTTATATGTTTATCCATTGTATATGTATTTTTACTTTTGGTGTGACGCAAGAGGGAAATGGTTGCGGAGCACTGCTGTATACAATGCATTGTAAATCCGCAAGACAGTTTATAAGCGCCGCTTTTATCAAGTTTATGAAGTTTGTCTTTTTCTTTAAGATGCCTTCCAAGATATACTAATTAATATATATTTTTGTAGGTGATTTGCTGCAATTGACTGGGTTCACTACGTGGGGTGAAGGGCAGCCGGACAATGCGGGCGGTAATGAAAATTGCGGCTCAATTCACGCCTCCGGTGTTCTCAATGATTTCCCATGTTCGGTTCCAGCCGTTTTCTTCTGTGAGAAAAAAGTGAAAATCGTCAATAACCATATTTAATAAAAATAGATGAGAATAATAACATTATATCAATATGCGAACCTACTAAGTTTTATATTTATCACGATACATGTCACCAGTTATATATTTACGGGTACAGTAGATGGCGAATAGAACGACAGTAGACATTGCTGTTTTTGCCACTACGCGATGCCTTAAAACTCACTGTCCTTCGTCTTTTTGTTCGCTTACTTCAAAGTCATCCTAGCGTCCTGCACCTCCGCCAAGTATTAAACAACCAACAATCTGCTACAACAATCACAACTCAACATAAAAAATACATTATGCAGATTATATGGAATAATTCAAAAAGGATTTGCTGTGGTTTTGCGGATATTAGACAGGTGGCTCACCACCATAAAATTTATTTCCCTTGAGATTTTTACCTCCAAACACTAGTAATTGATTTCGTAATTAGTAGTGTTATGGTAGTACAATTATCGTTTGTGTCTACCCCCTCCCCATGTCCACTAGAAGGAAATAAACCTACCTCACCATTCATTTTTAAGTTGAGAATTAGAATCATTGTTTACAGGAACACGTCTCACATTTAATAACACAGCCAGTGATATAATTAAGCTATCAATTTTATATTAAAAATGAATTTCCAAAAAGTTGCCGTCGAATTCATCGAAAATGTTTTTTTACAGGGAGACAGAAAAGTTAATTAGCTTTTATTGAATGATGAAAAAATAAAAATGATTGTATGACTCTTTTAACTCTTTAATACCGTTCGTAATTTTTTATTTCTGAAAGTTTTGGACATTACTGGTAAATAAAATGAGCAACAAAATTTTGTTTTTATTACATCACCTTGAAACATACCACAAATGAAAAATACGAAGTACCAGGTGAGATTTGAATCTAATAACCTATCTTTATTTGGAAAATACCACTTTTCAATAGCGTTAGAGCATCTTACAGTATGTCGAGTATATCTGATAATAAATAATCTTTTATTGAGAATCGATTAGTTGTAAATTTATCCATATCTCATTTTAAAGCCGATAGATGGACACTTTTGTAGACTGACTAAAGCTCTCTCTTGGACAACGTTTATATATTATTTGGAATACAGATTATTAATATTTAAGCTTTATAATTCTTATGTTGACCAAAAAAATAACGAAGAAAACTATATAACCATTTGAAAATAAAATTATTTTTTATACTGACATCTTTTGGATGTAAGCATTAACTTTTACGGCGATAACAAAAAAATGATATTTTATTTATAAGACATCAAAAAATTGATAGGCATCGATTTTTCAGGTGGATAAATGAAAAAATATATATTGGTTGATATTTATGATATATCCAATGTTTAAATATAAAATAAAATATCTTAAAAATTAAAAAGTACTTGTTTCATATTAAAAGGATTAAAAGTAAAATAACAAAACAGAAGTTGTTGAAAGAAAACGAAGCATTTTAAGGAAGCCATAAAAAAATATAACATATTTTTAGGATATTTTAAAAAACTTTTCTTTTGCATATAACAATTAGTGGTATTAATTAATATAAAATACCAGGGACCCGAACCGGAAAAAACCGTTATTTTTTCCGGGACGGAAACCGAAACCGAACCGAAATTTATTTCAATTTTCTGATTTTTTTCGATTTACGAGATAATTTTATGTAGTTGGGCTGTTTCCAAGGCATCGCTTCAATTTCGTATTTCATCTGGTATAAATTTTACAAAGTGATTAATAAATTGCCAACGGTGGTAAGTTAAATGATAAGAGACATTATTATCCATCTCAAATAAAGTTAATTTAATAGAAATAAATTATGATGTGAAAAACACATTATAGATTGGCTATCAAAAGTTCGCGATTCAAACACTTGTAAAGGGTAAAAATTGTAAAAATCGTACTTTTGTTTATAAGCAGGGCCCGGTGAAAAATGAAAGTCAATAAAGTATGAATAAAAAAAAAAAATTCCGCATTTTAGCTACATTAGAATCCGCCCTATATTCCGCAGTGCACCAGCGGCAAGCCGCACACGATTGGAAATATTATTCTTTGATATTTTAATTATGTGTGTGATCGTATAAAGAAAGGTATGGACGCTGGTTGTGTATTTACATTTACATGCTAATATTTAAATACGAGCTGAATAATCAAAAACTGAAAACTGTAACTGAATATATTTTTTACTGAACCGGATTGAAAACTGGAACAAAAAAAATAACGGTTCGCGTCCCTGTAAAATACATATAAATCAGCAAGGAAGATTACCGATTGAGCTATGCAAATTATTATTTAAAACCTTTTTCAATTTTCATTTTCAGTATTATTTGTATACACTAACTTTTCTCGATTTCAAAAATATCAATACTACGACCAATTATTTTGAAAAGGCCGTCGGTTTGAATGTAGGTATATCGAATTAAATTTATATTTCTCAGACGCTCGGATCAATAGACCTGACTCCTAGGGCAGTTTTCTGGGCAGATATACTATATATATGATGAGTATGGTTAGGTATGTAGCTTGGTTGCTAAAAATAAGATTAGATTTTATGGTGAAACGAAAATGACCTTTTTTTCTCAAATGTGTCATCGAAAAATACTTTATATAAAATAATTTACCAAGCAATGATAAGACACAATCATAAAAGTTTTATGTTGGTACTATTTTTAAATAGCTGTATACAAATCATCTCTGACCATCTGAATGATCAACGGTTTTATTATATGACATTTGGTAAAAAAATTTGATCATTTCATTGTTTCTTGTTTTGATTACATTCAAAAAGGTTTAACGCCTTCATTCTTGCGGCTCTTAACTTTTCCAACCAGATTCCCCTTGTCTTGTAGACTTACTTATAAAAAACATTCATAACGTATTACTATATACATTATGAACTGTTTTATTAATCCTAAATATCATTTAAATAATTGTAAATGTACAGTGAATATTTATTATCGTGAAACCTCCAAAGAATTGCTTTCATTGAATAAAAAATATTCTTATTCCCGCAAAACGTTGTTAGCTACGTAAAACAAAAAACGCTCCACTCACAATAAAAAATAAATTTACCAGATGTGTCTTATTCACCAAATTATAAAATTTATTTGTTTTATATTTTAATGGCGCAAAACTAAAGCTGTCTTCCGGCTCATAGAAAATGCGAACATGTTTGTTTTTTGCTTTTTACAGGTTGTAATTTTTAATGTAATCTAATATTTGTTTTCAAGGTCATGGATGCATGTGATAATAACACGAATATTCAACATCCGAATATATTCGGCATTTTCTTAACTATTCGATATTCGAATATTTGGGCAACTATTCGCATAGTATTCGTTTTATTTTTTAATGAAATATTTTACAAATTCAACGAAAGATCACATCACAATTTCTCAAAATTTCAAGAACAACAATGAATGTGGTGGTTTTTTAGCCTTTACCCAATATCTTATAATACTTGAGTTTGACGAATGACTCGGATCTAAACCGCGTAATTTCAGTAATTGAAAAATACCGCTGTAATCAGACGCAACTGCGAATTTTAAATATTGTAATAAAATGAAATGGAATTGAAATTTGTTTTTGTATTATCTCTATCTGAGATTTGACAGAAGTGGAAAAATATGTAGTCCTAAATTATTACCAAATATAGGTATCTATTCCTTAAGAACATAGTATACCACTTTTAAGGTGTTAAATGTCAATTCTTGTTGGAAAGGCATTTGTTTGTTTCACAAGAGAATTGTGTTTTATTTTTAAAATATTATAATATGTGTTTCAGTGATTTAAAATTTTAATAAATGTGACTTTTATTATAAATGGGCTCGCTTTCTTACAAATTTTAATGTACTATTAAATGTGTTATTTTAGTATATAGAATTTTATGGTATTAATTATTCAAATCAAATATTTAGTGTTATTTTCATTCTTTGAATATATTCGAATATTTGATAATGACGATAGTTGGAATCCTGACGGCTGTGATGTATACATTCGTCTTACACCCATCTGGCAGAGAGAAAGCCCTATTTATTAGCTTACTACAAGTCTTGCCCTTGCCCTATCCTTATGTCCTTACTCCCTCCTAGAAATGTCTTTTTCATGTATGAAACTGAAAAAACTTTTTCATGCTGAAACTTAAAATAATGTGGTCATAACTATTGCCCACTTCCATAGGATGATGTCAAAAATTTGATGTTTTGAGTTAAGTTAAACATTATATTCAAACACCGCTCTTCTACAGCTCCACAAAAGTAGAGCTTGTAAAATGTACAGGATTTCTTTCAAAAGACAGATATTTTCATATGGAAATCAGCAAAATTAAAAAACTTCTCAGTTCCATACACATACATATTCAAATATCGTATTGTGGAAATACATTTTTGTGAATCGTGGCGTACATGCATAAAGAAACAACCTTTAATTCTAAAAACTATAAACTATTGACCAACTATTTGAATAAAAAAGTAAAACTAATAATAATAGCAATCAAAATATGACTGCATTTTCCTAAAAGCAAAAATGCAATTATAAACAGAACACTAAAATAATATTTCAAAAAATATAGTCCTTTGTATTGTTAATAATATCGATTTGCAATCAAACAATCATTGGCTTAATTCGTGGATAGTTCATATAATAATTTAACATTTTGTTTGAGATTTATGTTTTTTCTTCTCGAGTTGATCACGGATGTCTTTGTTTCAAAAATCTTTTTAAGACTGTTTTCAATGATTTTGAATTCAAAATATCTGACACATTGATTAATTTATTTTTTCATAACATTTTTTTAAAATAGTAATTTATCATTTAACAGTATCAAAAAAAAAGGTATTAAAAAAAATGTCTCAACTTCTCACATTTTTGAGTTGTTAATAAAATTATAACGTATGTCCTCCGGTGTGCAAAGTACATTTGGATTTAGATCCTTTCACAATATATATGTGACACAATTATAGTTATGCTAAGAGAATTAGACGCAAAATTGTATATTGTGTATTTTAACACTAAAAATATATTATGTTTAAAATAAAATTTAATAAGGAAGTAAGGTATTTTTATTCGTTGTTGACAAGTCCATACATTTTCTGCACTACATAATAAACTTATACTCCAGTTTCTATACAAATCAACACAGTATTTACAAAAATGACGAGGCATATCCGCAAAATAAACATTTTCCCGCCGAGAAAATTGAAAATCAAAGTGATGCCTGGCGAGAACAAAACAACAATTCTATTTGAATTTAGAATGGACATCCCTAAGGCGTCAGGTGCCGTAGGCGCTCCTTCCACAGTATCGCGTCAGCCTCGACGGGATAAGCACGCGCTCATTGCTCTCCACGCCTCAAGTGTCACGATACATTTTCCGAATCCGCGGAAAACTTTCGCTATAAGTTCAGTCATATTCTAATCTTAATATATATAGATTAATTTAACTTTTTATGAAGTTTGGACAGTATTCACATATTTAATTTATATAAAATAAAGGTAAGTGTTTTAAATGTATACTTTATATCGAAAGAAATACATTCGATTTTGTTTGAAAGTGCAAACTTGAAAGAGTTTCTTTATTCGGTTTCCTCATTTTTTTTAAAATATAATCGTGCATTTGTATTAATTTTAGAATTCAAATCTATTGATTAAAATAAAAATATTACAATATGATAAAATAACAAAGTATTTAGTTTTACAAAATTTTCATAGTTGAATTTTAAGTTTAAAAAGGTAGCTGATAGCTATTTCGGCTTTACGCCATCGTCAGAACTAGACAAATATTACATATCGTCCTACGTAATAATATGAATATATTTAAATGCCACTTAACAACATTTTTTTTCTTTCGTTTTAATTTTTTTTTAATGTACATATCGACTGTGGAAAGGAAAAAGGACATAACCCACACCAAAACATATTTTCTATAACTCACATAAGACCTGCTAATACACTATATTTAAATATAAATATATTATATATCGACTTTATTAAGGCAAAAGAACCCCTCAGTCTTTTCAATATATCTTTTTTCGATAATCATAATGTATACAATTTAATAATACACGATTTTTTTGTCTATACACAATATTTTTTGTGTGTGGGGTACGTCTTTTTTCCTTTCCCCAGTAGATGTCTTATTATCACAAAAACAGTTAATTAAATATCACAATGAAATTTATTTTCATGATGTAAAACAAAATTTCTCTCATATTGATGAGAATTATATTTAACTTGTATACAATATATAAATAAAAAATACTGATTGGTTTAGTTCTTGTTCAGAATTCAAAATGAAATGGGTAATCGGGTTTACCTGTTAAGTTGTACTTAATGGAGTTATCGGCTAAACATCCTAGAACGCAGATGTGTGGTTAACTGAATAACTTCAAAAATACATTTTCCCATCTCAAAAACTCACCAAAAAGTAACAATTAACTTCTCTTTACAGTACGCTGAATACGTACAAAACATTATTGAACATTTATTTCATTACAAAATAAACATTTGTTTGAACATACTATTTACCTAGTCTTTGAACACATTTATTTCTATGAGAATAATTAATTTATTTGCGTTGAAAACTTCGGTTCATTTTGGGCGTGTGAAGAAAATGGGCAAAACATATTTGATTGTAGTGACACGCCCCCTTAACAATTTTCTCTAAATAGTCCGTATTACTCGTCTACGACCCCGTTGGGCATACTAATTGAAGGCTATTAAATTTTTACCGTTAGCATAATTAATTATTACATTTCGAATGCACTCCGTTTCATATATGCTATATAAAATAGAAATATGGCATTGTCACACCCATTCAACTATTGTATAATTTGAATTTCTATATTACAATGCATGAAATAAATAAATTATTCGGTTTTGTAAGCTGCAGTATGAAAGTTATAAATTATCACATCGTGGAAAGATTTTTGTACTGATCTTCAATTTTAAATATTGATCGTCTATATTATACATTTCTGACTGCGTATAAAAAAATAATTCTCCGTTAATCGAAAATTAATCATTACGTGTGTGTTGAAGTGGAATGTTTCTTACTGTTTGCATCAAAAATATAAAAATTATTTAGAAATTTAATACACTAAAAAAAGACACACACTTTAATGTTGCCAGATCCCATAATTTTTGAGTTAAATTGGCCAGTATAATAATATTAGCTGTGGCATTGAGAGGGTCTTAACGACACGCTTAATTACAGTCTTCATACATCCGAAAGTCACATACATTACCCGTTCGTTTGATCAAGAAAATCTAGCTTTTACGTGTCATTAAAACCGTACATTATCACGCAAAAGATACATAATAATAATATATATTTTAATTTAGCATTATGTTATTTTTGACGGCGATTTCGAAAATTGATTGAACAATCATTACATTCAGTTGGTATACAACTTCATGTCTAGCCAGCGTCAGTCATATGAGATCGACAGTGCCTTGGACATTGAGTCACAAAACAATAGAATCTCTTTCTAGCAACTCATATGCAGTAGTCTATTTTCAAATACATTGTTAATTGATTATAAAGACTCATAATAATTAGTTAAGAAAGTATTACGCGAGGAATAATCAAATTTCAATTAATAAACATGTTCATTAAAGCTAAAAGTATTTTTAAGGATCGGGTGAAGAATAATTGTAACTCGCTATAAAAGAAAATGTTTTTAATTAAACTCTCGTTTTTCATTGTATTTTTCTGTTCTTTATATTGTCTGAAAAACGACAGACAAAACCCAGTTTTTCTAGACCTGCTTAGTAACATCTATTGTGGAACGTTTAACAATAACTAAACGATGTAAGATATCTTCACTATTTTTTTAAATACTGTTTACGAGATATAATGAAATGACTATAGCTACACATATTTTTCATTTTTTACTGAATTTAACTGAAAATTCTTACTCGCTTAGCAAACACACATTACGTTAAATAATCTTTTAAAATCAAGAATTAACAGTAAACTAAATAATTAACTTTGTTAAATAAAAAGGAACAATTTCAATATTTTTAACATTACATACACCATTCAAACGAACAAACTGAATAAAAACATACAGGGCCGGTAATTTGTGTTTCGAGTGGCCCATAATTAATTAAAAGGGTCGCTTTATCTAATCTGGATGAATGGTAATAGAACACTGATGTTCGGAAAATATTTAATTTATCATGTGTGCTAATGAGACAAAAGCATGATGAACATTTGATGCTTTTATATGGTCTCAAAAGCCTATCTTTCAAGCGAATTCTTAAGTAAGGAAAATACTATATTGGCGTGCCAAACCTTAGCCCATGGTGGAAGGAGAGAACTTCTCTCCTTCCACCATGACCTACACCCTGAGCCCTCGAATAAGGTTTACAAAAGAAAAACATTAAGTTCCACAATAATTATGTAGCATAGTTGACTCATAGTTCTTCTACGCTGTCGTCAAAAAATGATAAAAAGAAATTTGGATTATTGAGATTTTGTACACTTCCATGTATTTTGTCACTAACGACCCGGGTGTTGCCTTTCGGCATCTTCAGGCATTCGAGGACACGAATGGACTCAAACTGACACTCGACGGAAGTGTACAAAATCTCAATAATCCAAATTTGATATTGAAATTCCATCAAGCACCCTCAGTCGATGTCTTAAATTATGATAAAAAGAGTTTTTGTTTAACTATATAATATATTCGACGGTGTTTTGGCCAACTGATGTATCTTTCAAAAAATGTGAAAATGAGCCAATGATCGGATCTCATTTTAAAGACGACAGAGCAGGTCTCGGTCAAATGATGTAGATAATAAGAAAAGGTTGACCACTTTTTGGAAGGCAACATCACTTTACATTAGTTTTAAGTATAAAAATTCTTACGCGGCCACTTGATGGAAGTCACTATTATTTCCACAATCCCTATGTATAATCCTGTGTTTGCAAACATGAGAATTTACAGGAGTTCATTTCAAAGATTCATATAATTTCACTCACCATATTATAATGTTTTCGGTAGAAACAGGTTTTACTCTCTCCTGAACAATTTCAATTTTGAGGGTTATATCAATTGGCCAAAACACCGTCGATTATGAAATACTACAGCGGTGGGCTGTGCCAATACGTCAACAAGAGCTCGCTTAATATCAGAGCTATTCGCAGTGTTCCGGGGAAGGGGTGGATTTCTCACTTTATACAATTATACGCAATAATTATTAAAGCAATCCGATGTTACTTAATGTACATATATATTATATAACAAGAGACATCCGTAACCGTAGCCAACGACCTTCTAAAGAATCACGGGCTCAAAACCCAGTTCGGACAGTTTCATGAATTTATTTTTCAATCGATTTATGGATTTCTGTTCGAAGGCATGAATATATGTGATGTCTAAAATCCAGCCTATCCTAAAAACGGAGCACAGCGAGAGCAACTAGCTAACCACTTGTCCAGTCCTAGCCCCATCCTTCTATCCCTACTCTCTTCGAAAAATAGAAGTTGAGCTACTGAGTGAAAAGCAGTTATCGTAGAAAAACGTCTGTTGAGATACCTCCATTAGGAATCTATATGCTCGAATTTTAGTGCTAACAGTTTTATAAATTAATTTATCAATTTCTGTTCGTAGGCATGGATGTTTATGATGTCCATAATTCCATCTCACCAATCCGATCCTAAAATCGGGGCGTAGAGAGAGCGATTAGCTAACCCCTAGTTCTGTCCCATACTTCTATCCCTACTGTCTTCGAAAAATAGAGGTTGAGCAAGGGTAAGCCGAGGTAACGAGCAGTTGTCGTAGAAAAACTTCTGTTAAGATACCTCCATTAGGAGTCCTTATGCTCTCCATCGGGAGTGGGTTAATCATTTTATTTACTCTAACGTCTTTGGTCTTAATGATTTGTTTCAATTTATTCTAGGAAAAAAGTAAACAAATATACAGTATTGATATCAAAAAACGGATGATCTTTTTATTTGTAAAAATAAAGTGTTATTAATTGAGCTTAACAAAATAGCTTCGGTAATGGTGATCCATTGGTATTGGCTGGCCATTAAGTGTATATTATCTTTTTATCTATAATTTCCCACGGTTATTATTTGATTCATAACTTTTGTCACAAGAATTTAAACACTCGGATATATAAAATGACTTACAAATTGGGTTCTTCGTTATTGTATTTTATACAATGCGTATTCGCAAAACATTTTATAAGCGTTACTTCAAGTTTATTAATATTTACTATACTATTTTAAGTTGTCTCCCAAGTAATCTATTACTTGAGATTCAAAAACCCTAAATAATGGAATGTGGGATGGAGTGGCACGTGGCTAGCGTTTCGTGAATCTATTAGAAAAAGAACGGTGAAGCCAATTATAATATGACTTGCACGAAATTGTGAAATTGCAATGTGTAGAACATTTGGTTTAAAACACCCCATGAAAAATAAAATCGAATAAGCTTTTTGTGTACGGTAAAATTTCCACAAATTTAATAAACCAGTGTCTGTATCGATAGCATTGCAAACTTAATACTAGTTAGTGAAGCCAAACTAATAATAGTGTAGACAAATAAAAAAGTGATTCAACAGTAAAAATCAATTAATTCAAATTACTCGCTTCGCTAGAATTTTCAAACGCAATATTCAAAAAGTTTTTCTGTCTGTTCGCAATATAGACATTTGATTGAGTATCTCAAAAGTAGTTATTTTAGCAAAAACTATTTGTAATTCAATGGCAAAACTAGTAGCTAGCTTACTAAAAGTCCTGGCCTAGTCCCATCATTATATCTAAGTTTCTCAAAATAAGCAAATTTAAGCGACCAAATAACAAGCGGTTCACGTAGGACAACTTCTGATGAGATACCTATATAAGGTGTCCATGTGCTCCATATTAGGAGCACGGGTTGTATTAAAATAAACTAAAATTACAAGGCTTGCACGACAGAAGGATAAAATAAAAGATTTAAAGCTGCATATCTATTCTTCCTAGAAATAGAATCTATGCTTCCGAAGCTACTTCATTAAAATAAATTGTTTTAAATATTTCCTAAAATAGCACTTAATGCAGACGAGTAAAAAAACAGCCCCAAAAATTCTTCATTTAACAAAAGTAATTGTAGAAAAGTTTTAGTTATAACCGAGGATATGCCAGTCATTTGCAGTTAAAAGGAAAATAATTATTCTCCCTTTCAACTGTTCTAGGTAAATGAGTTACATGAAATGGTTTTACCTTCATGTCAGTCATATTAATTACGTTATCCCTTTAGAGGAAAGTTCAGGTAATTACAACAAAAAGGACAATTAAGTGTGATAACATAGCTATGGCTACCGGTAAATGTTTCCTTACAATACTCAACAGGTGTTGAAAACTAACATTGTTCCCCAAATAAAGAAATACAATTTGAGACTGCCATTTGAATTGAAACTTTAATTTGTTTTATAATACAGCAGTTTTCTTTATAAACGGTATAAACTATTTACTAACTGTCAGTTCGAGTTAATCCGTATACTCCAATGCCTGAAGATGCCGAAAGACAAAACCCGGGTTGTAAGTGACAAAATGTACAAAATTTGAATGATTAAAATTATATTTTTTAGTGGTCAGGAGCTGTAATAATATCGTCGCTGTTCTGGAGAAAACCCTAAATCGAAAAAATAATATAGAGTTAGTTATACCTAAATGTTTCGTATTTCAAACTCACGCACTTATTTTTATAAATTATACTTTACTTAAAAACAGTTTTGTACAAACAAACTAAATGTATAGCATTTCAAACATTTAAAAAACTTTGAAGTCCAATTACTCAAAACTAGTATTTTTTAATTATTGTCTTCTTTCAGAACAGCGACGATATATTGTATCAATAAAAATTTGCCGTTACATTCTTTACCAATAAAACTAGCTTATGAAAAATAAGGGAAATTTAGGTCTTAATACTATTTACAACTTAATTTTAAATTGGTAAAATAAACGTAATAAAATTGCTAAATTTTTACAATTAATTTAAAAAAATAAATACATTTATTCACTGTCGATTTATGGCAATGACATGACTTAATAATTATGTTTATTACTTTATACCATAAGGATGTCTGGATGACGAAATAGCTATCAACTATATTAAATATATAATTGAAAGCCAATTCAATCATTATTTATAAACGTGATTTAGAAAAACAGTATAAAAAATTGAACGTTTTCAATGACCGTGCAAAAAATAATCATGTACAGCCGTAACACAGAAAAATATTTTTGAAGTGATTCGTCTATCCAAATTGTTACATTACATTGGGTATATCTAAGACACTTTATTTTTACTCTCGCTTACATTATTTTAATCTATGTTATAAATAATACAAAATACACATCTAAAGCTTAGAGATAATGGATAATATTAATTCTTTAGCAAATGCTCTCGATAGAAGACAACTTCTGTGTAAACTTATTTGTTTGGCCGATTTTTTTACTTATGTACGAGATTATTTTTATATTTGCACTTCTTTGCCATCGCAAGCGTTAACACAATATTTAATATGAGATTTGAACGTTTTAATGCACTTTGTTCCGCTATTATCTTCCTCTGGTCAATACATATTGTCGGCTTGAATTACCAGCTTCGTATTCACGTTTAAGAAAAGAAAGTACTAGAACGATGAATGCGTGTTAATTTCACTGTTTCAAATGCATTTCATTGATTTTTAATTACGTATTTCATTTTTCTTCTTAAACTGACACAAAATTTCAATCGATAATATAATATCACTTGTAAAGACAAGTTTTGTTTCTTCGAGAATCGTCATCAGACTTGACACGTTACAAAAAAAAGTATATCGTGTTCAATTACTTCTCACTCTCCATTTCTGCATTATCAAACTGTTATATTATTATTGTTTAAAGTTTTATGCCTATATGGTATAATATGACAAGAAACTTATTTCATAAATATTATGTTATTTTGATAATGGTATGTGACTATTTATAAAGGGTAATTTTTTTATTGTTAGTATCTTTATAAAGTTAGATTAGTGAAGGTTATACTTTGGGTTTTGTTTAAATAATCGATCCTTTAATTATGTAACTAGATGCACACACATTACTTACTAAACAGATGAAGTTATAAGTGTTATGGGTTCGACTCACAGTACGGGCAGTTTCACAATTTTGTATGGGTTTCTATGGGTTTGTATTCGAAAGCATGCATGTTTGTAATATCTAAAAATTCTCTCCCAACCATCCGATCCTAAAAACGGGGCGTAGCCAGAGCGATGACCAAACCACTAGACTTGTTCTAGACCTATTCTTACATCTGTATATAATACTATTATGGAAAAATAGATTAACTAGCAGTATCGTAGAAAAACTTCTTTTGAGATCCTTTACAAGGAGGCCATTTGCTCCACATTGGAAGCAGACATTGTTATATTATATTATCACTTTTAAGGTGTTAACTGTCAATTTTTGTTGGACCTTATATTTTAAAAAATAAAGCACAATTCGTTTGTACTACTTCCACATGTTTTAAGCATGTGGAAGTAGTACAGAGAGTGTTTTATTTTTAAAAATATATTATAATATATTTGAAATATGTTTCTATTTATTTTCCTGATGTAGGAGTTCACGATTAAAAAAATTGGGGACCACGTCCTTATATAACAATACATATTGGCAATTTCTGTGAAATTCTGGCGAAACGGTCTGCAGAAATGTATAACCGTATTTTACAACGCATCCTTACATTTCGTTGCCCGCTGTGCTGCCAAATGCAACGTTATGGTATGTGACAACTCTCTTCTTTTTTTATTGATTCGATGATACAATAGTAAGAAGCCATATATTTTATATTGTTAACTTAGTGAGTATTCATATGCAGGAGGTCTTTATAGCGCAACAGAATACAGTCCGTAATCAAGACCTTATGTCGTCGCCCCAAAGCAAAAGGGCACAATTGAGTTTTGAGAAAAAGAAAGTGATTTAAGAAGGAAAAAATTTTTGAAATAAAAATTGGATCAAAGTTGACTTTTACTCAAAGATTTGAATGCAATTTTTTATTTTTATTATCCTTTAATTTTGAATTATAAAAGGTTTTAAGTCACATTCATGTCAAAATTGTATATAATTTTAAATTTCTTTTTTCACCTACACAAATGCATTTCCTTAAAATCAAATAAAGTATACTTGGATTGATTTATATAAGTTTTCAACTCATAATATTGAAGTTTAAACAAATATAAAGCTATACATGGACCTCCATATATATAACTATGTTTGAAAGCATGTATTCGTGTTTTGGCAGATTAGTCGCAGGGGCTAATAATATAAAAGTATGTTGGATGTTGGATGTAATAAATAAATTTGATTGAGAAATATATCTTTAGTTCGTGTCTTTTTTGAAGAGCGAGCGACATTTCTTCGCCTTGGGTAAACAAGGTTGTATCTGCAAACACTAAAACTGTTCAGGAAAAGCAATTTTAGATTTCAGAAAATATAACTTTTTGAATGAAATACACTTAGGCATTCACATATGGGAATGAAAGAGATGGCCACTTTTGAGACTGTGATTTCCTACACGCGGTATTTCCAATTATAAATATGTTCAAATTGAACCTTGATGCACTGTAACATTTGTATGTTTTTTAGATAGAACATTTTTCTAGTTTGAATTTTGATGGATTGACGGACAATTATAAGGTTTTTAAATGGAGATAGAACTTTTTTTTTTAATTCAAATAAAAAAAAATGGCAGATGGAACCTTGTTTACCTGAGATGACAACTTGAAGACTATTCCAAATGACTAGCAACCAAGAATAATTTATCATTTAGCAAACTCTTATAAATGGGGTTTTAAAGAATTGTCATAATATTATTATCATTTTTTAACTATGTCCGCTACCATAGAGCAATAGAGCTTATCCCAACAGAAGTTTTTCTACAAGAACCACGTGTTACTCAGTTTCTCAACCTCTATGCTTAGAAGAAAATAAGTACAGAAGGATAGGCCTAGATAATGAATGTCCAGTGGTTAGCTAATCGCTCCCGCTACGCCACGATTCACGAAACTCTTCGTTTAGTGATTGTTCCAATTTAAAAGTGGTTAATATGTTACTAATATATTATAGAATTCATTTCAAATATTTATAATTAAAATTTTTACAGAAAAAAGGCGGCAAAACACTGAATTCACATTTTGAGTGGACATAAACAAAATTACGCAACAACCAACCGTGTAAATACATGATGATCTCGAATAGATGTGTTTATTCTATCTATTTGGATTCTTTTACTTTTCATAGTATTACTAAATTGTACATATTTGTTTTTTTTCAAACGTCGCCTCTTGACAAAATCGCCGATTGCCATGCCATGAATAACAAATATCACTTAATTCGCCGCTCAAATTTTCATCGCACGATTAAATGCTATTTGATCGTGCTATTTTTAAATTTAAAAAGATACTAATGGTGCGAATTTTATTTTTTTTATTTATTTATTTAGATATACTGAGCTTATATTCCAACTGTTGAAAATATATTAAATCGGGGGTTCGGGGTCATTGGGATAAAACTACAAACACACCGAACTGAGAAAAATGATAAAACACTTTAAATAAGTAAAAATACACTGTAAAAATACAAGTTATATAATTATTAATATTAAGAATAATGCAGAGTACATTAATTGTATTTTTAGTTCTTAATTTATTTGGAAAAAATACTGCAAAAATAAATGGAGGTTTTCGGCCTTTCACTAATGTATACTAATTAAACCATCACTGCATATCGTCAAACAGGCGTGATGGAATGTAACTCTAGATGACGTTAACATTATTTTATACGAAAACGAACAGCAAGAACAATCATGACCCACATCATGTAGCGTCTGTTTGGCGCTTGCCTTAAAGCACTTTGAGAATTCATACGAGAACATAAGAACATACCTTAAAACTTAATACATTTGGTATTAATTTCGTAATGACAGACAACAACAAGAACATAATTATTATTTTATACCTAACATATTTTATAAACTGCTTCATTATTATAGGGCTCAAGAATGGTTTCGTGCCAATTTTTTATAGTTTTAAAATACGCATAAGAAAGTACAAAATGTGATTTTCTAATCAATAACTTTAACAAGAAAAAACCATACTTAGGTAAATATTTAATTATAATGTCAAAAAATCTCTCTTCTTCCAAATAAACAATTGACACTTCGTAAAATAGGCACTACTTTTTCACATACTTTTATAATATATAAGGACATCTATGATGTAATCCTCAAGAGGAGGTCGGTAGCTTTTACTTTCATTATTAGGTAATGTCATATATGACCGAACATGAAGTTAGTTACAAGAAAATTCAACCAATGCATGTGTCGCACCAAAGCAAGCTTAAATTACTTAGGTAATTATAGGGGGCTTTGGTTGCACTCAAGTTAACACTTAGTGATAAAATAAATACAATACAACGACACAAAAATAGTATCTTTACATACAAATCAGCCTCATGTTCCGTTTAGCAACAAACAGCATCTGACCAGATATTTCTTTAATTCATAGTCCACAAATCATTTAAATTCATGAAAACACGTTATGCATTTATGAAATAGTAACTTAATGGATAATATTTAATCCATACATTTAATACTCTTATACTTTGTTAGTGTAAGTCGTATATAGCATTGGCATTCAAGCGTAATAACGTATTCGAATTGAAAACGTAATCGGTTTGTGAAAAAACAAGTCATTTCTAACACCTGGCTTATTCAATACTAGAGACTGAATAGCTTTGCAGTACGTGCCAATGTCAAAGCCGAATTATCGCGCTGGAAATAAATTCAATGGGCTCTCTCAGCCATATTTAAATAATCTAGTTCTTGAATAGGATAATCAATCCAATAAAAGACGCAATAATATTCCTAGAGCATAATGGACTGTTCTGTTATAGTTTCTACTGTAATTAAGTATTTTCATTTTCGAATTAATTCAAATTTTAGAAAAAGTAAAAAATTAAATGCTATTTCTTTTTTCTTTAATTTCGTTGGAGACTGGTATTTTATATGATCTATTCTATTGTTCTCAAGTGTTCTGGTGTTCAAAAATTGTTTTTCCCGAATTCTCACGTAATGCCAAAATAACTATCAACTATATCTTACAATTCATGTAGAACTAAATGCTTTGCTTCGATACCTTTTACTTAATTTATATAATTGTATTCAAAGGCATGAATGTATGTGAAGACCACTGCACCACGGAACCGATGTTTTGAATGTCCTTTAAAATATTTTTTGTATTGTAATTCGGCGTAAAATTTTCATTTTTGTAGAATTAATGAATCCAACAAATAATAATAACGATAAAATTTAGCAAAAACGGCCAACTTATACGAAAATTCCATTTTAATACAGTCATGCGATAACGCCATGTCAGTATTTGGGTAATAAATGTCAGCCAAAGGCATTAATTAATATACGGAAGCAATTATTTCGTTCACAGGCCATTCTTATCAATAATATAACCGGTTTTATTGTAGGATAACAAAAAAAAAAATCGTAGGTATTTTAAAGTTATCGCACTCTTCCAATTATTCAAACCGAACATAAAGAGATATCTTGAGATCAAGAAGACTCTTATGGATAGGTCGCGTTATGAGATGCGAAGGTCCTAATCCCCCACAATGAAGAATGCTTAGTAGAATTGACCAGAGGCCGGCTCTTAAAAGAAATAGACTAACAACATGAAAAAGGATGCAGAGGTTGGGCCGGCTGGCTATGAACGAATCAAATCGGCCTCTGTGGCTTAGTGGTAAGAGCTTTGCCCTAGCGATCAGGTGGGTCCTGGTTCAGGTCCCAGCAAGGTCAATATCAAATTTCAATTTAAATTTGTGATCTTGATTTGTGAAAATTCTCATTGATTTTATCTCGAATGATTTTCCAGTTTTCAAAATATTTGGCGCATTGGCTGTCAGCTGTAATGCCAGATATATTTTTTTTTATATTATAAAAATTTTAAAAATTAATTTAATTACTTAACATTATTAAAATAAATAAACTCGAACCTGTATATATTGCCAAAATTGGTGTAAAAGTAAAATAAATCAAATATGAATATCAATAGAGTTTTAGAATATAGGTTTCTTGATAATTAGAAACTTCAGCTTTGAAAAAATGTTCCAAATCACAACTAAATATTGCAATACCGGTAATACCGAAACTGAAATCCCGAGATACGGCTTTGAAAATGAAAAATGCAGATTTTTTATGTAATAATATATTATATGAGAGAGTTATTAAATGAATTCGTCCAATAAACGTTGAATCTTAGAGGTAATCTGCCCTTTCTGTAGCTTTACACAAAGATTTGACGAAGATTGTCAGATTACAGTATTGAGGAACTAGCCTATTTAAGGTAACGTTTTAACTACCATCATTTTGGAAAAGGTTGCCCATCGGTCTAAGATTGGCCCACTACATAGAAAAAGGTTTGACATTATGCTGTTATAATACCATAAGACTACTAATGCTATATGAATATTTTTTAGTTAAGCAAAGGTATTGAATAGCCCCTGGTGGTAAACATATGAATTAATGGGCAGCATAATTGGTTTTATTGTTGAATTTAGTAAGCTGTCAGTTTGGAATGATAAAACACAATTTAAAAACATATTTTCAATTTCTACGCTGTATATCTTTTACCATTTCAATTATGTACAGAATATATGGAAGCATAAAGAAAAGACTTTAAAATCACTGAATTTATAGTAATTGCAGTGGTTATTTCTATTGTGGGCCAAAGCTACCTGATTTGAACGCAAACTTTAGCCCGCCTTGTTTTATTTATATTTATATATCAATTATAACAATAAATCTATTTATGTTAATTAAATTTCATCTTAAGACATTGGTACATTTTTACGTAGAACAATACCACACATAAACGCATCGGTGAACCATAAAAATACAAAAATCCCTCAAAACTGGGCCAAAGCTGACCCAGATTGACCGTATTATAAAAGAATCAAACGTTTATGCTTGTGATATAGATATTTTTGAAATTGATATTTAATATGAAATACCGAAATACCTTTATTAATTTATTTGTTTGATATTGTGATCTCAATTGGCTGCAATTATTATCACTTTTTTTTTGCTAATGTTTATCTATTTTCGAAAAAGCGGTATTTTATATGAAATACTGAAAAACCAGTATTAATAATATTCATATCTCATTCCAATCCTTAGTTGCGACCCACCATCTGGGAAACTCAGCATTGTATTATATTTACGATCCACGAAATAAACAAGCGCTACTCTATGATAACTACACATCTATAAAAGATCAGGTTAAAACGGTCCATTCTTTATTTTTAAATCCTATCTGGTAGATTTTGTGATATACTAATTTATCCACACCTACGTGTATACATCTTTAATTTATCTCGAATCTAGATGAAAGAAAAATGATTTGTCTCACACATTTATTGATGATAATAAATTTTATTTCATTTCTTTTAGATGTTAAGTTCATATTAAATTGATTTATCCGTCATTCCGGTGAAATCTTCTCGAATAAAAGTGCGGTGAAATGTTTGAATTGGGACCATCGTAAATTTTAAAGAGTTATAACCCAACTTTTTAGTTTAATATAAATCACATACATTTACATTTTAAGTGTTATATTTCCTTTGAAATTAAACTGTTATTAAACTTTATCCTCTGTCGTAATTTTAAATTTAAAAATTTCATTTTCTTCTTAACCATTTTATTCCTTGTTTCAATCTCTACAAACAATTTAATGTTAAGTAAGGCTATAGAAACGTGATTGCGGAAAAATCTTACCAAAAGTAAAGTGTTATGATATTTAAAATTCTTCCCTTGGCTCCAAAATCTGGCAAGAGTGGAAAAGGTTAAATTTCAAATTACATAATAAACTTATTTTCAAAACACATTGAAATGACTCAATTTTATAATAATATTGAATTAAATTCTTAATATGCCATCTGTCAATTATTGACGGAAAAACATTATGTTTATTTAAATAAAATATTTTTTTTTACTAATTCCACAACGTTATTCAATTGACAGGACTGGTTTCGTTGAATGTATAGAATTTTGGAATTAGTACACATCATTTATGTTTTATTTTTAATAAATAAATTCAAAATCAGCAACCTCATTTCTTCAATTAAAATAAATTGTGATCAGCTTAAATTATTCATCAGATCGTAGCGCTATCTGTGCTAATAATAAATGTAATTTTTAATATTGAAAAAATCTTATTAAAGTGTTTTTGTTAATTGTTAATAGTAACATTGAGACTTTTATCGTTTACAATAATTTCATAGAACCAAGTTTTCTTTCCTCTTTCCTCAATCTTACAAGTGATAATTAAAAAAATAATTTCTGCTAAGATACCCCATGTTGAGCCCATATATACCGCAATAAACGGGAACTTAAATAAAATATGTATGGCCCTTTGATGAGCTAGTTCGGCTTAAGAAACATTTTTGTGGAGCCATCATTCAGGCGGACATTTTTCGATACTCAGAGCAGAGCTAGATCGATACGTTAAAACGTTAAATTTTGTTGAGTTTGGTCAGTGTCTCTTAACTTTGTTTGAAGCGATCACCACCTTTACTACAAATACTCAACGTCCCCCCCCCGCCCTCGAGTGAAAAGTAAATTCCCAAATAACACTATTGTTATATTAATATATATACAGTTTTCGGGTCGGTGGTCCAATGATCAACATCCGTTGGCTTTCGTTAGATTACAAGTAAATTATTACATACAAGTTGCATTCTACTGTCTTGTAAAGGCCGTTTAGTCCAATACAACTAATAATATTTGTATTATATTTAATGTGCATGTCGAGTCCGAAGTGCAGTGGTCAACGTCGTTGGCTTCGGTTATAAATCCCGGTATAGACAGTTTCATAAATTGATTTTAAAATCAATTTTTGTGAAGTCTAGAATTCTTTAAAAAATACCATTCTGTCTTCTATCCGTAATCTCTTCGAAAAAGAGAGGTTGAGCAACTGAGTAAAAAGCAGTTATCATAGAACACTTCTGTTGAGATTCCTCCATTAGAAGTCCACATGTTCCACATTGGGAGCGGCCATGGTATTAATAAAAATATATATATCGTGCTATGATTCTCCCGGTAGCAATAATAAATACAGGAATTACAAATAAAACAACTGGATTAACGTATTCATATATATTATATATTTTGTCAGTTATATAAATATTTCATTAATATTATCATATTTACCAGTCGTCTATCGGCAGAGAACTGGAATTTATTCTACGCCCCCCCCCCCCGCCCATAATGCTGAAGTTATAAAACGCCCTCCAGATTAACGTTCACAAGAGGACGTTAAGAAACAGTGAGTTAGGTTAAGCAAACCTACCGTTGCTATCAATTTCCCATGGTCCATATATTATTTTGCTTCTTTTATTGTTCTCACTGATGGAGGGAAAAAAATTTGTTTAACTTCCAATGAACACTCTGGCCCTTTTTAACACTTTGATCCTTGGATACAGTTTCATTGTTAATATCTTAGCTCTGTTGATAATGTGGTTATTTTATCCATTTAAACGTTATTTAATCAACTGCTTGATTGAATTTGCGACATTTTGAAAAACACTGTTGGGTTAGTTGGCCTCGGTGGTCTAATGGTAAGGGTTTTACCCTTCGGACCAGATAGTTCTGAGTTCAGCTCCCGGCAATATCTAGTTTGGATTTTGTTAAATTTAAACATAAGATTTTGGACACGAGTGTTTGTGTTGTCACTTCTCTTTGAGTTGAATCAAAAAAAACATTTTTATATCATGTGATAAAAATATCTGAAGAATTGGCTGTTCACTGTAATGCTAGGTATCTTAAAAAATTGACAACTGCAGCCACTTTTTGGTTTTAGTAACCCACCGCTTTTGGACCATGTTTTTAAATAAATAAATGTTTCTGCATCCATCAGAATCAATTCATGAATACGGAAAGAATTATCAGTGATTGTGACTAGAATTTCTCCTTTTTAATTTTTCCAGCGGTAAAATAGCACCTTTAAAATATTTTAGGCTGCTAATTTAACTGGAATTTACTTAGTAGAAGCAGCATTTAGATCAACAATTAAGTTTACAAGAATTATATCATATAGTTGGCAGTTATTTTAGTATCCCGTCATCGCCAGAACTATAGTGATATATATAGCCTTGTCTATTATATTTTCATTCATATAATATATAATTATTTATTATTTTTTCGGAAAAAGTAGCCATAATACACATTAAAAAACTCTAAAGAGCCATTTAAATTCCTCGTCTGTATATAGATAAATGTTAGGGATTTCTTAGTTTTACACGATTAAATGACGACATTTTCCTTTGAAAACCTGTACATCAAACAAAATTCCAATATAAGGGATCGAAAAAGGCAGTCAAATATATAACGCAGTAAATTGATATTACTTTTATATCTATTCATTTCATTTTACATTACTAATTCAGTCGACTACAATGTGAATTTCGTTTCAAACATAATCGGTTCACTATACAAATATTTCTGAAATGCAAACAACTCTCTAATAATAGACCACTATTTCAATTCTTAGGATTCCGACAGGCCTACTCTTTAAGTACACGTTGATCCGAAATTAATAATAAACGTCCCTCCCCTGAATTACAGTAATTCAAAATTTTCAGCAAAACGGTTGATTTCGTCAACTAAAACATTCAATGTTTCAGTGGATAGTTATAAATTTTATAACAAATAAACAATGGTATTGAATTTTACAAAGCATTTTATTAAGATATTCTCTTTTGTAAATTATTTTTCCTAATTGGATATGGTATATAAGCAGTGGGGGTTCGTCTTTAGGGGCCACAGAGGCCAGACCCCACCAATAGTTTAAATGAAATATTCGAAATAATTAGGACTAAAAAACTTTGAATTTAATATACAAATAATTGTATTTATCAATTTTTAAATTGATAGTCATCAATTGATTAGTTATTCTTTATGTAAAGGCAATAATTTAACGTGAGAACATTAGTGACCGGCGTCGCGCGGCGCAGCAAACATTTTGAGCTATTGACTATTCTCACTGCTGCGGACCAGCCGTGGCAGGCTCCAAGACACGGCACATTTCTATCGCTCGGGTATATATATTATGTTCTTCCAAAATTTACAGGTCATTTTGGGGCCATCTGGCGCGGGTCCTTCCGCATACGATTTCATAATTTTATTCCAGTAATCTTAGGCACTATTAAATGTTTTAATATTGATTTACGCTGCATGCTTCTCAAAATTATAATTATAGTCTTTTTTTTGCGATAATATTCTTTTTAATTTTAGCAACACATTTAATACAAAAAACACTGCAGTATTATTTGGTAATATTGTATAATGCGGCTCAGTACGAGCTCTATTTTATAACTGCATAACACGTTGCGTACACGAGTACGCGTTTATTTACCGGCCGCGGCACTCTTTCGTGCCAGTTTCGCCTGGCCCATCTCTTTGGTAATAAGTACTAAGTAGTAAATAAGTAGATTATCTTCTTTTGTTTCCTTCTTTGTTGATTGCTGTACGAAATGTGGGGAAATCGAGACGATCGATACATATTAATGGAAAAAATAATTTGGCACATATATTTTATATAAAATATATGAAGGGAGAGGAACTCATGCAAATATTCGGCTGTGAAATCCCACTAATTATAATGTGGGTCTAATCTATTTTATAACATTTCATAAAATAACTTTTGTCAGGGTAAGTAGGAGGCTCATTAGTATCTCACCGTCATAATTAACGGAGTTATAACATTCAATTTTCAAACAACAGTGAACAAAGATAACGGAATACCCAAAAATGATCACTCATGAATTATTGATAATACTAAAATAGAGAGAATAAATTATCAATTTTTATTCATGTTTATTTCAAATTAGACTAATTTTTTCAAATAAAAATTATTTTCAATTGAAAATTCCGATGACATCTATAGTATTTATTCCGAAATATTTCTACAAAAACACGATATTTTGTTGATAGATAAAAATCACCACGATCGCCTTATACTTCTAAAATGCAAATAAGTCAGTCTTCGCATATGTGCTTAAAGCAACTTCACACGAACGGGTGCAGTAAATATGTTGGTATTCAATATGTTAAGCTCTTGTTTAATTTTATTTTTTAATTTAAAAACAAAAAATGAGTATTATTTCCAGTTATATACTTTACTTCAATCGCGTGAAATATTCCAGTGGCATAATAATTTTCAGAGCAGGGGCTCTTAATCTTTTCGATGTCACGGAGCACCAAATCACTACTGTCAGTAAACTAACAATAAATTTGTGCCAACATAACATTTATTCCAAAATTTAAAGTATACGTAAAAGTAAAAATTATAGGTATTAAGAAAAATTATATATATATATCTAAAAAAATTAACTGATATTAAATTTGTCTGAAATTATCCTTTCATTCTTTCAAAAATCAATCGATTTGATATCCGAGTTTGTCAATTTTTATATATTTTAGCAATATTAAATCTAATAAGTGATTCTACTAAAATTTCATTTCATCAACATTATAAGTAAGTCATTCAGGTTTTTCAGTTTATGTTTTTGGTTAACCAAGCTCATACAATTATCATTTTTATCGTACGATCTGTTGGCAAGGTAAAGAATGGCTCTTCTTTTTCAAATAAAAAAAACATATCTCGGTGTATTAACTGTGGAAATCGAATTTTTCATCCAACCATAAAGTTCGAGCAGGATTTCCAGGCATCCTGATATAAAAATGACTGCCCAAGATAAACAAACAAATCAAACAACTGTCATAATTCGTGAGATACTGTTCCATTTTTTTTTAATCCTGGTCAAAGAAATAATCTTCACCGTATATCCATGTATATCGTGTCACCACGACGGTATAGTAATTGAATGCAAAGAAGCTAAAAACTTTAATTCAAAAATAAACGAATATCGATTTTAAAATAAAAAATTGTTCTACTCGATCGACGCGCCATCAGTTATGCGTTTATTTAAGATAAATAAATATGCAACAGATTGACATTTAAGGGAAATTTTTTTTTTTTTACCAAAAAATGTCCTTCTTTAAGTCAAAACTCTTCTCAGTAGAAGCGACACCAAGATTTATGTAAAACATAATAATATAAACAGTGATTCCTGAAAATTTAATTCGCTACATTTTTTGTTTAATATGTAGGACTCTGAAGTCAAAATATTTGCTCGTCGAAATAGTCTCAGTCTTTAGTTTTGAAAATCCGACAGCCTTGAGTACAAGGCACTCGCAATTTCTCGGAGCACTTGTCTCAAATTTGCGGAACATCGATTAAAAACCACTGTTCTAGAATGATTCCTAAATGAAATATTTTGCAGTGCCTGTCATCATGTTTTCCGTTCAGATTTGAAAGCATCTCTTATGAGAAGATTTTCTTTAAAGATATTTAAAACACTTAGCCATCATATTAACCAGTTACATTTACTTTAAAGAAAGCTATTTTGACATATGGACTTACTTTGCGTTGGCGTGACGTATACCAGAACGATTAGTCGTGATGTTGAAATAGAATTAATATTAAAAATATTAATCAACTCAGAGGTAAAGATAGATTTTTACCACGTCCTTTCTTATGTGTAGAGAGTATCGTTTTGTATTGAAACATTTCAAGCCAGTAACTGAATCGTAATAGAAATAAGAAAATAATGAATTTTAATTATTTAAAAATTTTGTTTAAATCAATGTATGCTTATTTTCATTCCGGGATACGAATTCTTGTCATCGCAACCGAGTAGAACAAAGCCCTAACAGTTTACTTAACTTAGTAATCTAAATTCTCGTAATTGCGAAATTCAATTTAAGTTGTATTTACTATTAAGTGGTGAAAATATTATACTCCTATATTTTCAATTCGTTCACGTGTATTTTATAACAAGTTATTTTTTGGAATTAGAAAAATATTGGAACGTCTTTCGAAATGTTTTATTATATTATTATATACACTCTAAAGATATAGGTAATATATAATTGCCAATCCGTTAGTCAAAGATAAATTTTCCTTATCCCATTTGTAAGTTGGGAATGCTGTTCGACTGTTTAATAACAAACCAATGTTTGTAATAATTGTTATTCAAACCTAAAGGTTAACAGGAAAAATAAATCTAATCGTAAGAACAATTGAATTTGTTTTCACATTTTACGTTAGTTCATGGGATTAATACGGTTAGTATACGTAATGTGATACATGTCTCCATAATTATTATTAAATGATTAGTTAAAGGAACATTGTCAAAACAAATCTCATAATATTTAATCAGTGCCAAAAGGATAAAGATTTTGTATTGAAGCAATCTGGGAATATCAGGCTTTTTGTTGTCTCGAATTCTGAGTACAAAAAAGTATCAAAAGTACATTTAGTTTACATACTTTATGCGAGTAGTCGGCAACCCAGGAATAGGGAGCATTCTACTGCCTACGTAGTATATTTGAGGTACCCCACGAAGAAAAGCTTACAGTAAAATAATATTTTTGAGCCAAGTGACGACGTCTATCAAAACTGGACAATACTATGGTGTTATGAGAAATATTCAGTGGATGTGAATATATTATATAAAGATCTAACCAGGTGTTGATGTTGTATTCCGCTTTTTTATTAGTCAACTGTATCGCAGTTCCCGAATAGAGCGAATGACAAGTGAATTGGTCAGTAATGGTAGTATATAGGTGCACTCTGCACAAAATCCACCAACAGTAATTTGATTACCACAAATTGGCATATCATTTGTCACTCCATATTGTGTAGTTTTAATTATACATTAAGCTCCGAACTCCCTTATCAAGTAAAATAAAGATGTGGGGTGCTATTTGTCATAAGCAAACCATCCAAAGTGCTTGTTTGACAAATAAAAATCACTGATCAATACTTTATATCAATATTGAATAAAAGTATTTATACAACAACAAACTACACTCCTTTATAATGTTTTATTCAACAATTAGATTTTGCATTGAAAATAACGGTGTACCGATTATTCTAAAAACATAATCGCTCTGTCTGGCCTCAATGTTTCTTTATATCACTAGTCTAATTCCATCTTGGATAATTTATCGAATCGTTACTTTTTAATGGCTTACAATTAAATTCACTTTTGTTTAGATCATATTCACTTCCATAAAAATAGTTTTCACTAATAACAAATACATTCCACAAGAAACAAATTCTTTCACTAAAAACAAAGTGATCCCACATAATAAAATATATTTTAACTTTGAAGAAAAATATTACAGATACGAAAAAATATAGATAACATAGTTTTCACTTAATATAAATACTCACACTTTCAAATCGATAGTTGCAGAAGCTGTAATGAAATGTCACTTATTCTTCTACCCTATATTAGGCCGCCTTTATTGTATTTAGAATACATTACGCAAACCAAACCAGACGAACCCTAACATAACCTACTACAACTTAACTCACTTTGTTAAAAGAATCCGTGACTAAGTGTAAACTATTGAAATCAAAGTTTGAGTGTGCTAAGCTAATACTATTTAATCCAAAGTGCAAACTATCGAAATAAAAGTTCTAGTGTACCAAGTGAATACTAGCTAACACAAAGTGCAATTATTTATAACCGCTTTCAAATTGTCGACGTTTCAATCGAATTATTCATGGTTTTTCAAGAAAAACTATCTCGGAAAAACGACATTTGAGTAAATCGACGTTAGATCTGTAGCGTTGATATGTCAATTTTTGAAATATTGGTATAAACAAACTTCGGTATGTTAGTCATTATCCAATTAAATAAGTGCATTATCCATTTAATTTGAATTTTTAAAATTTACCAAGGTTCATATTTCTTCTTTTGTAAACCAAGGTAAAACTGATATATTAACTTGTATAACGCCATAGAAGTATTATTTGTAATACCACATTCAAATATTAATCATTTGAGAAAACCCGGATCGAAGAGAGGCGAAAGGACTGGGATCTCAAACAAACACCATTTCAAATCCGGTTCAACACTTATTTATATTTAATCAAAGATGCAGTGGTTTACAATACACAAATATAATCTTAACGCCTAAAATTGATTCTACATTTACATTTACTTAACACATGAATTTACTTTAAGTTATAATGCAAGTGACACGGCAAACGATTTTAAATTATGTCCAATTCAAACAAACACAATCAATTCACAATGTCACCGGTGCCAGCCACGGCTGGCGGCTAGTCCGGCTCGACAGATCGTAATCGACTACTAACACGTAAAATCATAAAGGACTTCCGCATCGTTGGAGCCACCCCTTTCCGTCAAAAATGGACTCGTCCAGCGAATGTGCCCGCCGGCTATTGAACGAGCACCCTTCGCGACAAGAGTCGGGCCGATCTCTCCGAATCATTGTCGTTACCGCGGTGCGATTTCAGTTATGGACCCTAATAAAACTTTAGCTTAACAAAAAACCAGGGTGTGTCACATTGTAGTATTTATTCAAATATCACAAAAATAATAATAAATACACATGAATAAGTAATGTACTTTTTGTAATACACGTAAAATATATTTATTAGTAATGCATCTCTTCATTTTCCTGGATCTTTAAAGGGAATTTTAAATGCAATGATACTGTGTATTTCACGAGAAGATAAGGCATTGAAAAAGAACGTTTTAGTTTGATTAACTCGAAGCTCTTCTTTCTGAAATGTTTTTTCGAGTACTAGGAAGATGTGGAATCTTAATGCGTAACTGAAACAGTTTTTATATGAATAGCTGTGAATAGAAGTAAATGGCTCGACCTATATTTCCAGATAGGATAAAGATATCACAATGGTATTATACTTTATTCATATTGTTTTCTATGTTAAGTGATAAACAAGACCACTGCAATAATAAATTCAAACTTTAGAAGAGCCTTAGAGATTTGCCACGCGCTTACAATAACTGTTTTTCAATCATTCACTCAGAATACAATGTAGCAGACACCTCACCTCCGCTTTTGTGATTTAGCTTTAACATTTTTTGTGTAATCCATCTGGGATTCAAACTCCGCGTCCTCACTACACCGATAATTAGTTACAGTTATGCTTTACCAGTGACCCATGGTTCACGTGCTGCCCAAAACACTATTTATTGCACCAATCTTTTACCATGTCCACCCCCAATGTGAAGCAAATGGGCTTCTAATTGAAGTATATCAACAGAAGTTTTTCTACGACAACTGCCTGTTACTTAGTTGCTCAATCTCTATTTTTTCAAGAGAGTAGGAATAGAAGGATAGGGCTAGGCCAGAACTAGTAGTTAGCTAATCACTCTAGTTGTGTCCTGTTTTTGGATGGGAGGGCGAGTAGGAGGGTATTATAGATCGATTGTAAAATTAATTTTTGAAACTGCCAGTACCGGAATTTGAACTTGAGACATCCGCAACCGAAGCCAACGACGTTGATCACTGCATCACGGACCCCGGCAAATAATAAGCTGTCTCTTTTAAGGTCTTAACTGTCAATTCTTGGTGGAAAGACATTTTATTTTAAAAAATAAAACATAATTCATTTGTACTACTTCCACATATTTATAATGATCAGGACGGGTTTCGCTCATCACGATCAGTTGATAATGCTCGTGATGAGCGAAACCGGTCCTGAGCATTATAAATATGTGAAATTAGTACAAATGAATTGTGTTTTATTTTTAAAAAAATAAACTGTCCAACACTTATTCTCGATATTGGTCAGTGATAACTTTGTTTCTATTTAGACTGCTCAACTACGGTTAAAAATAAAAGAAAATATTAAACGCACATTGATTCCACCTAGAAAGAGTAAGCGGGACTCATCATTCGATCTGAACTGTATATACTTGTTAAATAAATGTGCTTCGCTTTTATCGCCATCCGTCAAAGAGGCTGATCCATTTTTGTAACTGATCTAAATATGAGGAATGCGAAATGCAACTTTGGTGTATATAACACGCTTTCGTTAGCAAAAATATGCACGAGTGCACATCTGGTATGTAATTATTACACTTAAAAGAGAGTCTTAGGAGAGTGTATATCATTTTCTGCAAAACTTTTACTCTAGTTATGCATCAAATCATAAAATAAATATTAATATGATCTCACGAGTAATATTGTTCAATACCATTTCAATACATCGATCTTCTGTTAATATTTTATAATTCGACCTTGATAGCCATTATTTTGGCATACGTTACGGGCGTCAAACTACTTTCTTATATTTAGAACATAACATCAATCGATCAACAAGATATTTACATAACCAATAAAATTCCTTCAGCCATCAGCCATTAATTACGACTAAAACTAGGTCCACTGCTAAATTTGCAGACACGTGAACAAAATATATAACAAAGCAATACAATCTAGTTGCTTATATTGACGGCGAACATACATTACTTCGGAATCCACTTTTTGTAATTTTGGGGTGATGATGATTCTTGGTCCCATATTTTCTGACACGTTGTTTGGTAAATTCTTCGCCTATGTTTCATACAACACGCGTAAATAACTAAAAACATATTTCTCGTAACCCCGATATATTTTTAATTGGGAGCAATGCGTCGCATCCCACGTCAGCAAATCAAGTCTCAAAACAATTTCGTCACCTAACAATGTTTATAGAGGAATTTAAAGAAGTTAAAAGAAAAGTGAAGACATTAAATTTAGTTTGGTACTCCGAAGTATTCCGTGTTCACTGTCAATAAGTATTTATACAAAACTAAATATTCTATTAACAACTTTTTTGAAAACCATATAAAATCTATTTAAATGGTTCATTATTTGTCTGAATTTATTAATCTTTGAATAAAATTCTCATATTCATAAACTTTTTCATTGTTCGTTGCTCTTCATTGAACATCACGACGAATTTCCTAAGTATTGACGTCTTTTCTGCGCATGTATAATTATCAGAAATGATAACAAAAACAGAAATTGGATTATAATAAGATAATATTATTGATAATAACATTATCCCTGATTCAAATATCCGGCGTTTACTGTATTTTTAATCAGATTTTTTTGTAATAATTATACGTAATCGCTATGCTGTGACGACATCAACTAATTAATTGTAAATAAATCAATAAAACTGAAATAAAAATATTTTTTTGGATTCGTTCTTAGGAAAGGTTTATTGAGTACCATTTTGTAAAGAAAATCAACTAATTTCACCCCAACAAGTTATGATGCGACAAGCGTTGTCATGGGGTTCGCAAGAATAAGTGTATTACATCGAATGTAGCAGATTTATTTAGTTTTTCTCTTTCACGATTTCACTGTGTTAATTCGGAAAAAAATTAATGCAAACTAATTTTTAAATTGTCAGATTGGTAGAGTAAATTGAGTTAACTAGGTGTAAAGTTGAATTTCTGGAAAATTTCTACAAAATTCCTTTATCTTTGAGCTATTTGCTAATTCAAATAAAACAGTATTACTCGGCACAAAGCTAACTCATTAAAAAAGCAATATGCTAGTATTTTAGATGCTTAAAAGTTGAGCTGGTGATATACTGTTATTGGTGAGATATTCTTTTGTTTGAGAAAATGAAAACATTTTTAATTTGAAAGTTCACAATTCCTACAAATAAAATATTTTTTGTTTATTAAACTCTAACATAATTCGTGATACCAAGTTTAGTAAAATCTGCATTGTCTCCAATCTGCTCCGTTTTTCATTGTGACGTCGTGGTTGAAATAACTACGACATTATTTACAAATATTAGAATCAACCGTGTACTTCTGATTGCTTCTAGAAGTTAAAGGTGTTGTATCCTTTCTTTGACTCCCTTTTTTGCAGATTTCCACTTCTTCCACTGCATTCGTTAATTTGTTTACTTCAGTAACCGTTGCTTCTATTTATTCATTAGCTTTCATCTGGCTTAGATTAGACTCGCCATGTTTTCTCGTTGAATGGAAAGATTTCGGTTTTATTTTTTTTTCCCATTATTTTGTAATGATCAAGCGTAAAAAATTAGATATATGCACAATAAATATAATATGTAATATTACGTATTTTTAATATAATGCCTTTCCACCAAGAATTTACAGTTACCTCCTTAGAAGTGTATAATATTATGACTCCAAATTTCTTAAAAAAACGGGGCTGGGAGCTAAGGCTCCAATACATTTAAATAAATCATAATTGCTTTGCCAATATATTTTATACATAAATAAGGTTTGAATTTTTGACATTTTCAACATTTCCATGTATTTCGTCATTAACGACATGGGTTTCGCCTTTTGGCATCTTCGGGCATTTGAGCTCACGAATGAACTCGAACTGACAGTTCACCGTTAGTGACGGAATACATGGAAATGTACAAAATTTCAACAATTCAAATTTGATATTGAAATTTCAACAACCACCCTCAGTTGATATCTTAAATTACATAAATAAAGACGTACAGAAGAATTTTGGGTAATTTAAGTATTTTTTTCCAGCAGGTTTCGAAGAAAGAAAAATCTTTTGCACGTTGTCACTTGAATGCTGTGTCAGAAATGTATGAATGGTCCGAGCTGGTAAAGAAGAACACATTTTTAGCGTTAGAGCACGTGCATTTATTGAAAATTCCTTCCAAAGAATGTAGAAATACATTAGTTTTTTTGTAGAAGTCGATGTTTATGAATTATTAGTACAGGTAAATATGATATTGATATTATACAAAATATCACCAAGCTACCTCAGATTACACCGATTGTTATATAATCAAGTACGCTATGCATTGCACTTGGTTTTGTTACCTGATGCCACCCCCTGAGCTTTGTCTGATGTTTCATAAGGGAGTACCTAGCTTATATGCGGTTGATGATAATAAATTCCATGCTAATTTTCACACTTAAGTGTGTGTCCTTCTTTGAAAGCTAGTCAGAAGAGTGTTCTTTATCAGCCTTAATATTTTAAAGGTTATTATCATCTCTTGCAAAATCGTATATCAAATATTTCAAATCACATCAGATTTAGATGAGAATACCCTTGTCACTCAAGGTCAACTTGAATAAACAACACATCACAAACATTCATACCATAGACAAATTAATTTTAAATCGTAACATTTGATATTTTCCTTTCCAAGAGTTAAGTTAGAACCTTTTGATTATTAAACGGAGCTCTTATTATTAAACTACCATTCACACCAACGAAGTGTAACTTTATGTTAGCTTCGTATGCAACTGACGATTTATAACTTTACATTAATGTTGAACACAGAACTTCAAATACAATTGAAAAGTTATTTAAAAAGCTTTAATAATCCATACCAGTTCTTGTCGTATTAAAATCTTAAATGTATTTTGTATTTAATGTTTATGCATACAATAGAACAAAAATATTTTAATAGAAAACAGTTAATGGAATTTTCGTAATATTTACCTAATGTTATTTAAGACAGTATCAAATTGTAAATACGCTTGGTTTAAGTCGCATTCTAATTTACCCAAAATGTTTACCAAACAATGTAAGAAACACGCACTATTTTAGGCTTATGAAATCATAATTAATTCTACCAGTGATACACTCACGTACTGAATTATTATAACAATGATAAAAACAACTATAAAATATATTTTATGATTGTCGTTTTCTCCGTGGAAAACAAAACTACAAAGTAAATTCAATTGGAAAGAATCTATTACTAATCACAGTGTAATTTTAAGTCGTGACTTTTTACTAGATGTATTCAGACTATTTTTTGGTAAACGAAGTTCATAGAAGAAGAAGAAATATAGATTCTGAGATCAGTATCAGTTTAAAATGGATTTAAATAATTCGTATATTAACATAAAAATACTATGTTATTGTGAACGAATGTTTATTGCTTAGAAACTGTGTATTCTTTGTAAGATTTTTATTTTCTCGATTTCTTTATGTCGTCATATTTAGAAAACTGGAATGTATCCCGAGTCGCTAAATGTTCAGTTTCAATCGGGCATTGCTAACGATGAGCGAAAGCAAACTTAATCATTACACAAAATTGTTTGATTAGTACAAAACAAATGTGATTTGTTTATTTTAAAATATTGCGTTTCCACCAAGAATTAACAGTTAACAAACAATATGTATGTCTTAATTTATCTTTGCGAAACACATTTGGGAAAGATTTTCTAGTAGTTATAAATATTATTAGAAATAATACTCATAATATTTGTTGACTCTATAGCTTGAGCCACAAATAAATTTATAAAACATGTCAGAAGGTGAGTAGTTAAATGAAAAAATGGTTGTGACTCACTGAATACGAAATACTAAAAATCTCTGGATGGTATTAACAAACTGAAGTTATGTTTACTTCCTTGTGTATTACAACAGCTGAATTTTGTTTTTGTAAGCAATTGATAGGTTTGACATTCCATTTTCGTGATTCCAACATTTTTGTTTATCTGCATACCAAATACATGATCGATTAGATCTTTTTAATACAAAAACGAAAGTTTTTAATATTAAATCGGGTTCCCGTGATACTGCGTGGCAAACAAACAAACTATTTCTTTGAATATCATGCGTCAATTTTCATTTTAGGCGGTTATAATGATTCTTTGTTTTTTAAATACGATTTTTATAAATACTTGTGTAATATGTTCAAATTAAGTGAATTACATTTTGTTTCCTGAAAAAAAATATTTTTAAAAATTCACATCGTTTTTTACTGTCGAGTTGAATCAAAAGTATTTATAAAGGTTCAAAATGTTTACGGCTTATATTTTCAAGATGTCTCTTCAACAATAGTATTCTGGGTGAATGGGACAGTATGGAAACATCGCAGACATTCATACCTATATATACAAGTCCGTAAACAGAAATCCAAATAAAAGTGTTTGTGTTTGAGTTCTTAACCAATAACAATGCAAACGAATTGTACAAAAGCACTAGAGTACCTTTCCTCAATGGTGTTTAATCTTAAAAGTCTTCGTTACTATATTTCACCAGCAAACACTTGCATAAAGCGTAACCACTAACTTATTTTGATAATAAGTGTATTTATTCTTAATTAAGTATGAATTATTTTGATTTCAATAGTTTATTGGGAATATCAATCAATGTTTGTATGATTTATTTTGATTCATTATGTTACCCTAGTTAACGATTAAGAAGTTATAATATTTTCTATATCTTATAGAACTAATAATGTCATGCCAAAACAGTTATAGTGTTTTAAAACTGTAAGTACTTCCTAGTCAATCAACTTAAATTTATGCGTCGAAAATACCATACAAAATTCATAGAAACACCAAAACATAGCTTACAAAAATTATGTTGAATATATCGACGAAGATTAGCAAAAGATTTAAATACTTGATTTCCTGAATCCATTTACGGAGAAACGTGATTGTATGCTCGAAGTAATGAAAAACATTACTAAATTATGTTTATTCATATACAAATGAAATTGGCAACGGTGGCATCAGAATGCGAAATAATAAATATTTTTTAAACTTTATTGGTTAAAATAATATATGTTATTTATTCGTATAATTTTAAGCACATTTACATAAACAATAATAAAGAAAATGATAAAAAATGAAAAACTCTTTACCGTAGTTCAGTGGTTTCCAACCGGGAGGCGGGGACTGTCGCCAGAGAAGGCGCCAAAATTTGTAATTAAAAAATAATTTTCATACAAATAAATAAAATTTCATATCGTAAAATAACACTATAAATTAAATCAATGAATGTTTATTTTACTCATAGGCAAAATATACTTTTTGAGGCCGCATTTTGGAAAATGATAAAGTAACAAACAAATAAAAATAATTTAAGGATACTCATGCAGCCTCAATATCGAGGCAGAAAGGAAAATTGTTGTGACTAAATTTTTTGACATATTTCAAGAACAAGCCTGCGGGTCTCAGGCCTACAATAGTAATATTAAATATAACATTCGTAAATGACGAATTATGAAGAAATTATGCCTATACATAAAAAATTTCTGTAGCATGATGGTTTATAATTTTAAATAAATAGCAAGTAATTTTTAAGATACCCTTAATCCAACAATATTTTAAATTTTAAATCTTTTCTGGAGGAAAAATGGTGAAGGGGTGGCTGGAAAACCCCTTGCTACGCCACTGCATTTACGTATATATTATAGCAAAATCTTATTATTGTTTTGTTTTATTGTAAATTATAGTTCCGATTTTTTTAATAAAGTTTTTATTATTTAAAACTTGTCTATATTATAATATCGTATCGATTAAAAAAAAGGTAGGGAGGCGCAGACAAAATGTTTTATTAAGGGGAGGCATTGTAGCATGTATCAATTGTATGTATCAATCCACAATTGTATCTTGAAAAGAATCACAACCGTTATTTAACTGAAACAAACAAACGTTGACAAGTTTTTCTTAATTATTAGCACTACATATTATATAAATCACTTTTATATATGAAATAACTCGTTATGTGAAAAAAATATATAAGAGAAATAAAAAAAAAAACGATTTCCGAATTACGAAATTCCATGAAGCATTCTCAGTCGATATCTTAAATTAAAAAAATATTGTCTGAAACCTGAAAATATGTTCACATTGAAAATATCCCATATTCGTATTCACTCAATTTGGTGTTTTCACAATTCATGTGTTTTCATTACATCTTATTGTGTCACCGTTCATTATTGAATATGTATATCAATAATGGCATGATTTTTCTAATCGAATACAAAAGAAAAAAGAAATATGAAAACTATAATCAACTTTTATTTCAATACATATCATCAGGCATAAGTGTTTTCACAGTGCTAGTATTAATTCCTTAAATATTACAAGTATTTTCAAATGGAATTCGATAGAAGCCATCCATCTTCTAAGCAGTCAGCAGACGTTTCCTTTTATGCATAGTTTCCTGAATCATAGACATAGCATTATTCATCTCAAAATATATATTGGCTGTTTATAATGCTTCCATTATAATTCTTAACTTAATAATAATAATAATGTTATAATTTGACAAGGGAGTAAAAATTTCTCCACAAATTTTTAGTAAAACAAACGAAATTTTATTAACATTAAGTATTCTATTAAGATTCATGAAACTAATTAGTTTTATTTGTTTTTTAAATAAATAAAAATATGCTATTTACGTTTTGTATTTTCATACTAAACAATGTTATTTATAGAAAACAGCTATTTGATATAAATATAATAATATTGTTTACTAAAACTAAGCCTTTTGAATTTTCATATAAAATTTAAGATTGAAATACAGAAAATCGGAGGGGTATTTTCACTAGAATGGAGACTTTTTACCGACTTGATTGACGGTTAATAAAACAGTATTGAAGGTTTGTTTTGTGATTAAGTTCGTAAGATGGCAATATTTAAGTAAAACTGACACAACATCAAAATGAATTATTATTCTTTATTTTTAAAGAAACTTTTAATTAATTTAGTAGGATACGATTACAAAATTTAAAAAAAAATAAATTATGTCAGATCACAGATCATTTTTGTGAATATTAATATAATTATATATGCCTCTGTAGTCTAGCGCTAAGAGCTCAACGTAACAATCAGAAATTTCAGAGCAAGTTCTGACCAGAGAAGTTTGAAATACTTGAGATATTAGAGATGGTTTTATGGTGCCATTCTTCTTTAAGTTGATCTCTAGAGACTTAAATTTATCAGTCAACTAAGTTTCATGACAGCGTATTCTCAAAAAATCTTGATAATTCTTGAGAAAAAACCCCGGTATCAAGCAACTTGTCAAGAAACTCACAGCGTACTCATGATCAAAATTAATATGATTCATTACATTTTCATATTTTTACTAAATTCGGCGATAACTAATAATTTAGTAATATATAATTCCACAGGTTGCGTCAAATCTGGTAACACTGGGATGAGAAAGTTATCAATTTAAATTTAATATAAATGTATCCATTCTTGTGTTAGATGCCATTGATTAAATTGACCATAATAAAAACATCACGGTAACCTTAAAATAACAAACGAAGTCATACTATAACACTAGGAAGCAAAGTAAGTGCAATACATAATTATCTTATTTCTTCCATAGAATAACCATCGGATTCTCAAACTTCTTGATATTCAGTAGTTCTGTTGTCTTCGTGTTTCTACAAAATAGAGTATTCGTGATATGAGACACATATTAAGTGAGCGTGTTCCAATAGTACTCCACAATCGTATTTTTAACGGAATTTTCTTTCGGAAACCTTCCATCTTGATTGCCATTTTCTACTTCCGAGGATCATTACGACTGCTGCATTTTTGGCAGCAATTATATAGCACCATGAATTAAAGGACAAAGCTCCAAAGCAAAACATCAAAATAATTTTAAAACATGCATCTTTTTACATATAATTATGTCAATACTACCATGTTTCAATGTATATTAATCGAATATCAATACCAACTTATCAGACAGGGGAGACTGACTTCTGATTATTGGTATTAAGTGTTTTGCGGAACAATATTTATCAAGCGATCTTGATGTAAATCAAAATTTACGAAAGCTTCGAAGATTTGATCGCTTGCCAAAACTAAAATGGTTTGTTATTAAATTCGTGAGCATATTGTTTTTTTTAACCGAATGCAGGATAATATCCGCGTTCATTTCAACAAAACAATTTATAACAATCATGAAAAATTGGTATTTAAAACGGTTAAGATAAGCCGAAATGAAATATACTGTAAATGTATAAATCATAAATAAATAGAGCTGAACATAAATTTAACAACGTAATATATCAATAATCCAAAATTGCACCATTTATAAATTTGAAACAGATTTTTCCAGCCACGTCCACCTCCTATAGCAACTCAACACAAGTTATTTTGCGGGAAATAGTTTCAGTACCTCAATCTGTTTTCTTGAGATAATTAGAATAGAAGATCTCACTTTGTCTCATTATTCATGTTTGACATTCATCATGACATTCATGTTTTTGAACACAAAATCATAAATTGATTGATAAATCAATTTATGAAACTTTGCGTTCGGAGATTCGAACCCGTGGACACCGTAACTGAAGACTCAGATCAAACGCCCAAGAGGGTTGACCACTCGGTTACCGGACCAACTTTTTTAAGAGCACGTTAAGTCTAAAAAATATAATGGCAAAATAAAATGCATTTAATTTCCTTATTTTGGTTGAAAAACAGTATACCTTAAATAATTTCATATACCTAACAAAATGAGTACAGCTTGAAAGAATATTGGGTCCGTATTGCATAGTTTCGCTAAATTCAAATATAACTTGCATTAATATATATATATAGATATATTAACACAATTTAGTCTAAATCAGATGTTCATAACAAATAGCACAGGTTACATAGCTATTTAATTAAACTAAATAAAATCAATACCATGAAAGCATTGTAATTTGAAAAGTAAAATACATTTGCATTGATCTTGATTGATGAGGAAAAACCTATTCACTATGTGTATTTTAAGTGTAATATCATGTCTAGTATACTTACATGAAAGCTTCTTACTAAAACTTTTTAGATATTTAACTACTCGCTAACCCAGTTTCTGCCAAACTGTGCACTCTATTGAGCCACGAGAGGTTCTAGGTGTGTGGCAAACGAGCACGCCTGATAATTTTTCCGTAATGTGTAAAACGCCTTATTTATAAAATATGTAATACTTTCCAGACATCAATTGATTGAAATAAGTATCTATCTTACCCAATAATTTATAAATGTTGGTAAAACAAAATTATTTTATTATGTATATGTATTTTTATCAGCGTATTTGATGAGTCGCTAAACAAATTTCTTTTCCTCAGTGTGCCGTGAATTATAAAAGTTTGTCAGACACTGTGCCAACCGATCAGAAAACCATTTTTTCATTCACTGATTATTTTATATCGCTTTGCATTGTATAAACTTAGTAATGATGAAAACTGTTTTTAAATGTAAATTTTATTATTTGATTAGCTATATAAATAATAAAAAATAGGAAATAGCATTCACTCTTCACAGCATTTTTATTTTGAGAGCAATTTTTCACAGTCGTTTAAATTTCTTCGTGATTTAATATTCATTTTTCTCTTCTGAATTCAAAAGCGGTAGGCTTTCAAAAATTATTCATTACCTTTCATTCACTGAGAAAGAAAAAACACACACAGGTATAAACACTTATAATCTGAGATATCATATAATAAAACACAATTCTTCTCAAACGAGCTACCAAAAATTATGCTTTTAAATACCTTTTGACCGTTGGTAATGGAATAAAAAATAACATCAGGACAAAGAGATAAAAATATATACCTTCACATACTAACAGCAGATAAGCACTTCTGTGAAATGTTTTCAATTGTACAAAAAGATAATTAGCTATGAAAAAGAATGCTTATTATTAATAACGTTCCTTTACCTTAATTTCGTTACATATTAAATTGACCCTGCGGCTAATTAGTGCCAATTCATTGTCAATATAAAATTGATAGCTTCGTTTATCCACTTTTTGGGCTACAGGAATAACTCATTGTAAGATTTTGACCTCTGAGGAAGAGGGAATTTTCAGGAGAATACATTTTAAATTGGAGGGGCCACTATAATTACATATATAAACAATGTGATAATAGTCCAAATATTCTATTCTAAATTATTCTAAATTTGCAAATCCAAATTTTTATTATATAAAATTACAATTTAATATCCAAAACTTGTTAAGTGTCTTTTTTTTTAATATAATGCATTTTCATCATTAACTCCATAGTATGGAGTCCATAGTTAACATATTAAAAGCTAATTTATTCTTATAGTAATACTTCATCAATTTAATAACAGCTAGTTCTCATATGACTACTGTCGAGATATTCCTTTAGAAGTCCATATACTTCTCACTGTGAGTGAAAATAGTTTTTAATATTGTTTTTTTTTTTTTTACTTTTTAGTGGAGATACTGGCTGAAAATATTTCGTTGCAATATTAACCGATTTACATATCGATAGAAAATAAAATTGATAATCATTTATCAACCACAAATATAGCATTGTCATAAGCCTCTCAGGTATAGATTTAGCCTTGCAATGATTTCGATTGTGTTTGTTGAGTATTAAAATATGCGTAGTATTTTAAATTTAATAAAACTGTATTTCATAGATTTTCAAATATTGCTGGAGTAGACCAATATTTCTCAGTCAATGGTCCGCGGACTACGAAAGCTCCGCAGAAATTTTCTGTTCGTCCGCAAATACTAAGCGCCCATATTCCCAGCAATAATCATGATTGAAAATCGGTGATATAGAATTTTTGAATTTTTTGTTTTCGTATTTGTTTTTTTGTACATTCTTTTTTTTTAAATATAGTACTTATTACAATATTAAAAAACTAGTAAGCAAAAATTACATTTTTTATTTTGAATTTGAAATTTTTTTTTTCAATTTTTAACTTTTACCACACGAGCAACGCCGGGACATCTAGATCTTCCTAAGTATACAATATTTTTTATACACTACGTTGGTGGTTCACAAAATGTTCTTTCTATTTTTAGTGGTTCACTGGTTTAAAAAAATCGAGAAACACTGCTCTAGACAATAAGGCGCTACTCGATATGCGTACTATTGTCTTAACTACCTACTATAGCACGTAGCAAATAGCATAAATTATTCACTACAAATGTACATTGAATGAGAAATATCAGCTGTATTGTCATATTAATATCATCGTTTTCATTTTACCCCGGAGTTTGATATATTATTACGTTTTATATAATTTACGAAGGAAAAACGTAATATCCACAATGTATTTTTCAATAAGAGGTCTATAAATAATACGCAATAAATGCTCCTGATAATGTACAATAAACAATAAAGTAATTTTATTTTTTAAATAGTTTACTATACTATGAACGATCAATAATTTTTAAAGGATTGAAACAAAACGTAAATGAACACTTTTCACGATTTGGTCGATTTGTTAATATAATAATATTTACACGTAAACAATTTACATTGAAAGACGTTAAAACAAATTCGCTAAAAATGTTTTAATTAATTCAATTTAAAAATTGCAATTTCATTAATGTACGTTTCAAATACTTTCGCTAAAGGACTTTTGACATTTTATTTGAATTGACATACGCAATAAAAGTTTTTTTCATTTTCTTACATGTAAGTAAACATTTGTGTCAATCAGAATCCCTTTTCATGCTGTATTTGTATCTAACTTCCGGATTTTTTGTTTCAATATTTTATTATTAAGACTTTCATGTGTGTTTACAATTTAAATACTTTGCTATGAATGCTTGTACCAATGACATTACGATGTTAACATGATTGTTGAATAATATAATAATTGTTTTGACAGAAAGATAAACTTATTTGATTGAATTATGAATAAACTTGTATGACGAAATATCAATTATTGATTTAAATTATCGAAATAAAAAAAAATAAGAAGAAGAATTTAAATAAAATAAAAATGAAAGAGTTGATAGCTTCTTTGCTATCACTTTATCGTCAGAATTCTAGTTATAATATACTAGTTCTGACGGTGGCGTGGTGTCTAAATACGTATCAACTATATTTTGTAACTATTATGCAACTAAATACACTATTTAAATTTTCAGACCAGCTTTTCATTAATTATCGTTAGTGGGTTTTTTCGATATTAAAGCGTTATCGTCAACATGCACTTTCATGCACTACCCTGGTTAATGTAATGGTTAGTAAAAACTACACTCATACGCATTCAACTAAACAAGCCTTAGTCAAGCTATAGCCCACCGCATATTTGTATTTTTATATTATATGTATAACCATAAGAATATCCACTGCTGTTACATCTTATTATCAGGTTGCATCTTAGTTGTCACAATACATTAACTTGAGATTATGGATCTAGTGTATCATATATCCTGATTTAAAAGAATTACACTGTCGTGAAGACATCTGGTAGTTTATTCGCTTGATTTGGAAAAATTCGTAAACCGTAAAAACAGTTTAAAAAAAAACATTTTTTAACGAATGCCTATAAGCATTACTAAGATGAATATTTACAGCCATTTATGAGAATCTAAGCTACATCTACTTTTTCTAAATACTACTAAATTTTCATCTGAAATTAGAAAAGACACGAAAGAAGTACCGTCCAATGGGAGTTTTCATCAAATTATGGTTGATTGGAAAGTCTCTTTTTTTTTCGTTGAATCTGCTGAATACCTTTTTCATGACAATAAATTATACTTATCAGAAAATAGTGTTTTACCTGGTGAACAGTTACTAATTTTAAATTTTCAATGTGACCCTTCAAGCAAAAACTTTGCTCAGTCCTGAAGAACCAAAATAACGCTATATTTAGTAAGCATAATCGAATATAATTTAAGTAGTCATATTATATTCTATGTATATCATTTATGAATAAAATAAAATTGTATATTAGGGAACACGAGTATAACGTAATATGAATATATTTACTTCAAAAAATTCTTGATAAATGTGATTAATTTCTTAAATTCTATTTCATAAAAATAAATATCTTTTAATTTCTGTTTGGGTATTAGTGAAATATACTGATGAATCTACTCTCTCGTGATTCACAAAACAAAAGATTTTTTTGTTTTGTTTTCAAAATACAAATAATATAATATTCATATTATGAAGCGAATTCCCAGCGTAGCTAGATATCCATTCATTCATCACTGTGATTCCTTAAAAAAAGCAATCAACCATAAAATATTTGGGAAAACTCATGTTTCTTGTGGATAAAAATATTTTTTAATTTACCTATTTTTGTGTTTTTGTTTTCTTCGGATTAGTCTTAGGATAATCTACGCTACTTCAAAAATATAGAAGTTAAATTTGGATTATTGAGATTTTGTACACGTCAAAACCCACAATTATAATTGTAAAATCACTGGTATTTCTAAAAGAAGTTGAAAAGCGGCAATTCGCCACTCTGTTAATATGGTGTTTACAAAATAAGGATTAGGGAGATTCCCGAAATTTTAACTCAGGTATCAGTGTGGGTCTCAGACGTATAATATCTTACCTCGTAAATAATATTTGTCGCATTTGTATCTTCTATATAAACGTTAGACACTGTTTACTGTCTCTCAGTTCGAGTCCATTCGTGTGCTCGAATGCCTGAAGATGCCGAAAGGCGAAACCCGGGTCGTTAGTGACAAAATACATGGAAGTGTACAAAATCTCAATAATCCAAATTTGATATTGAAATTCCATCAAGCACCCTCAGTCGATGTCTTAAATTATATAGAAGTTAGATCAAAAAATTTTATGAAAATGCTATTTTCTTATGAAAAAAAATAAAATTAGGAATAGTCCTTAAGCAAATAATACTACGAAATTTTTGTCTTATAATGAAAAATCTTTAGTTGTCGAAAAACAGATTTTTCAATTTTTTAATCCATTTAAGTTTACTAATACCTAGGAGACGTTTTTGCATTGTTACGAAAGGCAGCTCAGGGTGGCTTTCGTTTGACAAGGACTACGCAGACAATACTTTTTATCTTCTGTGACGGCTTAGAACCCTTATAAAGAAAGTTGATCCTCTTCTACCAATTCTATCGCGCGAACTTGATTGAGAGGGTAATAATGGCAACTGGTCCAAAGTAAATAAATCCGAAAAAAACTTTCATCACAACAATTTACTTACGACTTTTAATTTATATTATATAATTGAAAAAAAACCACAGATAACGGCAACAATTTACCTAAATCAATACGAAAAGCTTTGAAACGCTTGTTTAAAAATCTAGGATAACATCAATAATTTATTTTTTCAAGGTTTGGTATAATATACATTTCAATAATCACTTATTTGATCATATAAAAGCAGACATAAGATTTATAATAATAAGTCCTACGTGTTACATTTTTCTTTCTATTCAAATAATATCGTGAATTTACCTTATAGATATTTTTATTTCTTATACATGATTTATTTATACAGAAATAAGTATTCCGTATTTAAGAAGCTTTAATAAGATCACACGTCTAAGATTTTCAAAATATCTTTTCGACTGAAAAGTTATTCCAATCTCTTTCAAAATCTTTTTTTTCGATAAAATTCTAATAATTCGTTTATTTTTACATTCTGTTTGAATATAAATATTGTGAAAGAGTATTTTGATTCATATTATAATACCTATGGAGATCCTATTTTATTCTTTTTAGTTTAACCGTATTTTGGCTAACTCTTTCTTTTTCTACAGCTGCATGATAATTTAGCGTAAGAAATTTACTTACAACTATTTCATGTCTAAATACTCCATCAAAATGAGAAGAGTTAAGGCATGACATGTATCTCTAAACTTTAGAGAAAAAGTTTACCTTGCCTGCCCCTGACCATTTAATCGATAACTATTTCCTCACAATAACCATTTTGCATATTTAAATTAATTGTTATTTGATGACATTAATTTATTATGTACTCATCATATCACTTTAATTATTATATTAATATTACTTGTTGTCAATGTGTATTATAAATATGTATTGTAGACTTAATGTATCATTGAGGAGACGTGATCTTCGGTCTGATACAATCAAGTTTATCGCAATAAAAAAAGGTTTCTCTTAAAACAGACGGAAGTATCTTAAGTAGCAGTTGGTAGACATCATGTAGTTTATGTATTTTAGTTAGCCCTAAATTGAAAAGTTCTTCTTATAAATCTTATACCTATAAGTCAAAACATTTTTTAATCAGAAATATTTCTTACGATGGAGTGATACCAAAATAGATATCAGGTTTATTACTTTATTCTTGTGAAACTAAATATTATACTATTTTTACATTATTATAACTTCTAAAAAGTAAATACCAATTCAATTAATCTTTTTTTAGTAGTTCACATATTTGTTAATACTATTCGGTTTTTTATCATCTTTTCATATATACATATATAATATAATACTTTAATGAAAGCCTTTAGCGAAAGAAGCTTCAATTCGTTAAAATGGTTCCCAAAGGTTTCCATAACAACACCATTACGATGCTCAGATGTTGAACATCAAAGGGTGTTTTTGTATTTACATTTCCGTAAACTCGAAAATGTCACATCAAAATCCCTTTTATATTATTATTAAGGTGAAAAATTATTATTGTAAATGCGGTAGCTTTTTGCTTCATCTTCATATCACCAGAAGAAAATTGATGGATACACCTTTATTGAACGTTTAAAGAATCATAAAGCAATTAAAAAAAAACTTAGATGTTTGTATTTACTATTTTCATTGTAGGAAGTATTTCAGACTGAGATGTCAAAAGAAAATTAAAAATATAACTATTGTTGAATATTAAATTTTATAATTATATATAATAAGTAAATTTAATAAAAATGAGTAAGAATAGCAATGTTCGTATTCAATTATATAAGTACTCGTAAAATAGCTTTCAATAATATTTCCATGATTATCATATGATCAAGTTAATGCTATTCCTTGTTGTGATGGAGTTACATTCCAACTAAATTCTACATTTATTATTAACAAAACTGCCTACAATTTTATGTTCAAAACTTCCGTGACGTTTAATAAGCAAAAAAATCTTTTTCCATAACATCAATTTATTTTTGTATTTTTGAAATCACTCATATCCACAATGCATTTGATGGAAAAAGCTGAAACAGTATCGCTGAACAAAGGTAACGCTCTTTCCAGTGGAATAAGAATGAATCATATTTCACAGATTAGTTCTGGATTTTGGGAGAGAAAGCTTTTTTGTGTAAAATTACTCGGATAATCATTAGGAATGTGAAGTTTAAAATTATTAAGATCATAATTCTCATTTTTCTTCGTATAAGCCACAAAAAATGCGTTTTATGATACTTACCGTATCAAAAGATATGAATATCATTCTCAAATACGTTGATTATATAAAGTTGTTCAATTCCATTATTAATGTGTTGTCTGTATTAATTTTTTTGTCATTTTTCTTCTCCTCTGGTTATTTTTTTACAAATCTCTCCTCATGGCTTGGTAAGAATTTAAAAAAATACGTTTTATTTGTATTTTGATGACGCCAAAGCATAAAAATTTCAACGGTCAACGATATATTTAGTATCTTTAATAATAATTAATTTTTCATAACTTTAATGCAGATCATTCACAATTTGTATATTCTTTTAAAGCTTGTTCGACATTAAAATAAATAATCTACACACCATGAATATTAAAACCGTCAATGGTATTTCGTGGTATATTAAAAATTTACGTTGTACATGTTTTCTCTATGAGGTTTTTACCGTTGAAAGTGTTGTGTTATTTTTAATTTTCTGCTAAGACGATATCATAAACGTCACATTTAATAACGTCAGAGCATGTATTCCAGTCATCTGAGAGTGATATCCAAATCTAGTTCCATATCTTTTTCAAGTTTCACTGTGATCCCGTAAGAATCAGTACCAAGCAGCTTGTATCATAAAAAATTATGTCGAAGTATTTTTTATACATAAATAAATACTATTATAATCACATTTTCTTTGTTTCAGGGATTTGAGTCTCGATAACCATCTCAAGATGCGCTTAAAATTTAAAAGTGATAATTTTTAAAATTGATGGTGAAAATTATTGAAACTTGGAACGAAACAGCCAAAAAAATAGGACTTGAAAAGTGTAAATGTTATTTACGCTGACAAATGATTTCACGAAAGAAAAGTTTTTTCATTTATAAATTTCGAATGCTGCTTTCTGACTGATTATGACGAACTTTTCTCATAATCATCGCATTCTCTATATTCCAACTTTGGATATAAACGACTATATTTAAACACTGTTAAAATGTGAAAGTAAATTTCAAAAAAAAAAACAACAGCCATTCATTCCTCTCGTTTAATTAATAAAGAGACTTTTTAATTTCAGTAAAACAGAAACAAGTGAAAAAATTATTCTATTTTTTTAATGTTCATACTTTACCGGAGGAAAAGTTTCAATTAAAAACGTCATGTAATATTGTGAATAACGATTAATTATCATTTAGTAAAGATTCCGTGGTAATATTTTATGTTTTTCATTACTGAGAATATGGTGAGAAAAACTTTTAACACTTCGGCATTCTAGAATAAATGCCTCACGTGATTTATGGATACTTTATCTGCCGACGGTAATTTGCAACGATAAATAATCCGCAATCTACATCAATACGTGCTATTGTATACCCAATTTACTTCATTATCTATAAAAAAAAAAAAAAGGATATGTGAGTGGGGAGACAAAGGATATTTTTATCAGCAGAAGTAACAAAATCCCATCACCATGAATGAGACTGACGACTCCAACGAGACTACGGTCTATTGCGGAGCCGCTACCGACGATTTCTACCTGTCGTATATCCAGATACATGGATATGTCAGTATCCTCGTGTGCGTATTTGGATCCGTCGCAAACTCTCTTAACATAGCGGTGCTGACGCGCCGGGAAATGGTATCGCCGACGAACGCAATACTAACCGGTTTAGCCATCGCAGATCTCTTCGTTATGCTTGAATATATCCCTTACGCCTTCCACTTGTACTGGCCAGTGACAGTTCGATCTCGACGAGAGCAATTCAGCTACCAATGGGCGTGTTTTGTATACTTTCATTCTCTATTTGCGCAAATATGTCACACCATATCCATATGCCTCACTGTCACGCTGGCGGTTTGGCGATATATCGCGATCGCGCATCCCCAGACGAACCGCCGTTGGTGTAATATGCGGGTAACTGGCATAACAATAGCTGGCGCGTATCTTATTTGCCCACTCATTTGTCTTCCGATAACACTGTCCATGTTTATCGGACATCAAGATGAACTACTCACAGCCGATGGAGAATCTACGAAAGATATAGCGAATATATCAATGTTGGAGCCTCCACCTGTAAATACGACACTGTATTCAGTCCAAATGATCGAAAATGAAACGATGACAGTTGTAATGATATGGGTCTACAGCGTTGTGATAAAGCTCATCCCGTGTATTTTGCTGACAATACTGAGCTCTCAACTGATTATGGTTTTGATGGAGACAAAGAAACGGCGGCAGCACTTGATGGCAGCTGGACGTGAGGGTATAGTCGCAGGCAGTGGAACGGAAGGCGTCGCTAACAAGATGCGTCGAAGATCGGAAAGGCAGACAGATCGCACAACCAGAATGCTTCTAGCAGTCTTGCTTCTCTTTCTCATCACCGAGTTTCCGCAGGGCATCTTGGGCCTGCTAAGCGCCATCCTTGGAAAAGAGTTCTACCACCAATGCTACTTCAGATTGGGTGAGTTCTCTTTTTATCTTATTTGTGGTATGATAAGCTAACTAATAAAAGTTTTCTCTAACGATATCCTACAACTTTTAACTTCTCTAAAACGTCAAAAGACTGGCTTAAGAGGAATTAGTAGGTTTTATTCTAATTTCGTGAAAATCGTTAATCGTTTTCCGTCGCCTGAAAGATGAATATAAAATAAAATTAAGAACAAATTTATCAATTTCATAAGTATTCTAATTACAATCTATATACGTGTCAGCATGACCAGGGACGACTCGAAGCATACAGCGACGCTCGTTCAACATCTCAGGGAAGTACTATAAATACTATTAATTGATTTTTAATATGATTTTAATAATAAAATTTTCCCAACTAAAAAAATACGAACCGCTGAACATGCGATAATTGGTTGAAATCTGGCAATAGCTGTGCTCGGGTGTATTTGAAAAGCATAAAAATCCATTCTTTAATTCACGGAAGTGACAAGGCCAGTTAAAAAATACTCAAGGCTGTCTGCTTTGACTATTTTTGTTACGAATAAAAATTCTTGCGACATTACAAAACACAGAAATCCGAACAATATTTTATTATTACTCCTCTGATCTACAAAAAAATACAATATATATCGACCTCACGATCCGACAAGCTCTCGTAAATTTTTCGTCGTAATAAAAATAATATCAGTACAAAAAAAAACTCATGAAACATCTTCTGAGATATACCTACATAGGTGTATATTATTCAAAGATTCTTAAGCATTCGTTCGTTAATAAAATATGTCGAACAATACTATTTTTAGTAAATTTAATATTTTTTGCTCAACGGACTGATATCGCAAGCTTTGATAAAAGCACTGTGGTTATAGTATATATTCTCTATTGTTTTTTTTTAAACAATAGATACAGTTTTGATCAGCTAGTGATAATTTACAATTAATACAAAAAACAGCGGTTTTTAAATAAAAATATTTGGGACTATTTGCAATGCTATACAAAACAAAAGATTAAAGATAATGATTGTTATAAAACATAGTTACGTGTAAGTACTAATGCAATAGATAAAATTAAATATTCACGACCATTTGTGACATATTGTAGATAATCTCAATTGTTTTTGGTGGAACGGAAATTATACACAACTTTTCTCTAATAATTTCACAATTTGTTATAATTATCTGGATCGGTTTCGCTTATCACAAACGTTAATCTGTTCTTAATGATAGGCAAACCAGGCCCTGATCATTTTTAAGAACAATAATGTTATAATTAATAATCAATTCGGTTACTATAAAGTATTATAGTAAAGTTATTACAATAACTAAATCAAATAAAGATTACTACATATATTAATGAAATGTTTCTCTAAAATAAATATTTTTTTAAAGGGCCTACTAACTAGTTCAGACTTTAACAAAAATAGCATTTATTTCCAAAACAAACGCAAAAAAATGATTTCGTGTTGACTCCATTCAAATAGGACATCATTATATAAAGTATATACCTATAAGTATTGTATAACGCTTGTATATTTTTGTCACATTTTTTTTCATATAGTACAGATCATATCACATAACAGAAGACAGGCAAACCAAATTTTAAGATTTCGTTTGTAAACAATCAATCTTATGATATCATTCCTTTCATTTAGAAATAATTGTTGTCTTCGGTAGCTTTTTCCATATGTGGCCTAGTAAAAGAAAGAAATTTTGCCAATTTAAATCATTATTCAGTGAAAACGGTTTGGTCCATGATTGAAGTAAATATAATAAAAGAAGTGCTTGGCGTTAAACATTATTACAATAAAAGATTATTGTTGAAAACATGTTATATGCCATTGCATTCTTAGATTCTTAACATCTGTAAAATAATTGGGTTAGAACCAGTTTTTTTCAGCAGCGGTCACCAACCTCACGGACTACTATACTTACAATTTTGAATCGCACAGACCACAAGAATATTTTTTGAAATCAACACATATATGTAAAATAATGCTAGAACATTTTACCTGAGCACAAAATTGAAATTCTAATTGCATTTGTTTATTGCAAAAAATTAAGTAGGTAAGCGTAATGTTTTTTGCTGTGTATTTATGGATTTTTGGCTCCAATGACGTTACTGCAATAACTTCACTGAACACCATAATTTTCTAACGAACTGCTGCGACCGCTGCATTATAAAGATGTTTTTATCTGCAAGGACGAAATTATTCAATAATTGCCTTCTAAAACAATAAAAAATAATCATAATACAACGTAATGAATAACTTTTGACACTGTAAATAGCTCTTACCAACTACAATTCACGGAAGAAGACATTTGCACAAGAAGAAGACACAAGCAATAATAATGCACACTTCCTTCGATATAAATGGTTTGTCATATAATCTTTTTATATAAGCACATACCTACAAATATAGCTCCCTTTTTACTGATACAATAGATATTAACCAGATCTTCTGAAACAAGTGCCGTTAAATGACTTTCCAATATCCAAATTCGATTTATATTGAAACGAATGAGTCTTTGTACGAATCATTATCGATCTGAATTAGGCAACAGTACATACTTCAAAATTGAGTCGTTATTCCGTCTCAGAGACAACAAGCTGACTCGTTCGTATGAAACGTACATACATTACATTCTGTATTAACTAAATACATTCCATACGTTCCAGCTAATCTGGAAATATTTAAATATATCCAAATAAATTATTCTCGTAAATTTAAATGGGCTTTGATCTGAATTCAATAACAATATTAACATCAATTATTTATAATTGATTCTCTCACTTTTAAACGATGTCGGCTCTCAATTCTGAGTATTTAAAGTTCTTGAAGAGTATATTTACTGAAATGACGACAAATCAATATTCGAGTAAAGAACGGACTTGTTATAAGTCAGACGCTTTCCTTTTGCTTCTTTTTCCAGGATTTGATAAAAGGAATAATCACAGAAATCTATGTACTTAAAAACTAATCTATGAATGCTTCTCCATTCGAGGATTTGATTATGTGACGACGCAAAACCAAATGCATTGATCACTGGGCTACAGTGCCGACTTTCTGAATGAAATCATTTATCTCATTGATTTAATCTCTCTTGTATTGCTCCTTAATACAGAGGATAACGATCACTGTAACTTAATGAATTCCTGAGTTGGTGGACAATCTATCTCCATCTGAAGCTATCCTGCCCAATTGAAGTTGTTTTACACCATTGCAAGTCTAATCGCTTTCTTTTTAATGTAACTCCGTCTGAAAAGGATACCCACGTTCCGATTTTGAAACCATGTTTTAATGTATTTAGATGACGAACTTATATATATATATATGGACTGATCGTAAATTTTGTATCAATAGACATGAATAAAAATGAAAACATTACATTGAGAGAAATTTAACTAAAACACGAGAAAAAGTAAATACATTATCTCTCAGAACTGCACGCATTCATTCTCTCCGCTGACATAAGAACCCTACACGTTCATTATTTTTGTATACAATGATTATTTTTTTATTTTAGTTTATTCTCAATAACTAAAAAGATGGGATTTAAAAACAGAAGTTGCTTATATTTACGACCCCGACTCTACAGTCCTGATTTTAACACAACGTAGACAAATTTATCAATTAATCATTATTGAAGATATATTAACCACAGCTATATATCATATTATATGATACTATAATGATACTGTATGGCAGTGTATGACTAAAAATGAAATTTTCAGATTCACCCCTTGAAAAGGGACATTTATTTATATTACTTTTACACGAACATCTGAAATGGAAATTTAATGAAAATATCATCAAAGACAAATCTAAGAAAAGATCATATATTTTTAAAATGATACGATACTTATTCAAATATTGAAGTATATTTTTACATACATGAAAAGTGTAAGTTTATTCCATTTTTTGCGAACGATATTAAATTCATAAAATTTTCAGACATGAAAATAAGTAGCAGAAGTTTAACATCGTTCAGTTGAAAAATATGTAAATTATTTTAGCAAAATATCGGTTGTAGGAAAATATTCATCAACAAAATACTTTTTAGACCACATTCTCCAAGTAAAATATTTGAAAACTTCCTTATTTGACGAGTGGGGAACTAGTGGCTTTTTGAGCTTAGATTAGTTGAATTTTTTGAATTTTGTCTCTTTACAATGTCAAATTAACTAAATGCTGTGTATATATGTACGTAATACTCATCTAAACATTTCAATGAAAACAGACATCTTAAATAACATAAAATAGATGTTTCTTGAATGTGGAATAGTTAGACAAGATCGAACATAATGCGGCATTTCAATATAAAAAGATTTTTACTCGAGGGTTAGTCATTCGATTGCTCGATACCTTATCCATTCATGTTTAATGACGACTTAGAATACTGATAGCTAATTACTAAAATTGAAAAAAAATATCGATGCGTTTCGTGAAAATGTATTTATTGAAACTATTTGGTAAAAAAAACAGATTGAAACAATTAAATTTCACTTGCCATTGTGTCACACATTTTGATTCATTTTTTGATTTTCATTTATTTATTTTTATAGGGATGCTAAATTAGTAATCGCTAAGTTTTCAGGCCTTACAAAACAATAAACTCAAAATTTTAAATACCACCGTCTACCTACACGATTTATTCAAATAGGGAAAAACCTATATTAAATAATTACATTTCAAGTTACATTTTTTTTTTAAAACCTCGCTATGTTGGACCACATTTTTTCAGTGATCACTTCATCAAATTACTATTCGCCTTCACCCAATTAAATTCTATAATCGGGATTTCTCCAAATTGTAAAAAAAACTCAACCAAACCTAGATGTATGGATTTGTTTGCGACACATTGGTATTATTAGATATACTTTAACTATATTACTTAGTTTACTAGTTTACTTAAGCTTTGCAAATCAAAAATATTGACTGTTTTGTTGCCTTCAAGTGAATTGTCCGTACTCTTAAAAACCTATTTATTTTCCTTCACTTGATATTCCTTTACTGACTATCTAACGTTACTTTGATTTATTAGCAATTCACTATAAAGTGTGTTCCGCGCTTATAGTTTTTTGGTAGAATGAATAAGCTCTTTGAAAAACAAGGAAATATTATAACGAAGCATTTATCCGTTCAGCTCTTGACAGTTGAGTGGCTCAGACTCAATTTTACATTATTATTCCATAAACGATATATTGAATTTGTGAAAATAAAAATAAACAAAAATGGGATATTTATTTTTTACGATGTTACTACTGCCTTTTGTTTTATTTTTAAACCGTTACATTACAATGAATTTTGAAAAATTATCTATTGAAAGATAAAAAATACAGTTCCAATTGCAACGTTGGACTTATTACATCCTTCTCCGCTTAGAAATCTAGGTATCAAATCCCCGAAAGGACATTTTCAATTATATCAAAGGTGATCAACTGATTGACTGTGATATTTTCATCTCTTCCCAAGCTATGCAAACTTTAAAGCAGTATCATAAAGAGAGCAATTAGCTAAAAAGTCATCATTTCCTGAGAACATTTCTCTAAACTTATCCCAAATGAAAAGGAAAGGATTGACTGAATCACAAACATTTCTGGTCAAGTAATTTATTTTGAATCTGTTGTATGATTAACGTTAAGATCAAGCATATATGAATAGACATATAAAACTTTCATTTATAAATTGACTTAAATTAAATATATAAGGTCTCCAACGTTAGTGCGTGTGATGTATTTTCTCCTCGAGTTGATCTTGGGTGAATGTGCCAATTTTTTTATACTTTTTGAGGAGTAAATATCCGATGCATTAAAAATTAGTCTATATGCCAAACATTTTTACTAAAATTGTTCTTTACCTGTTTGATATTCAAAAAATTATTCTATTATAATGGAACTAAATGTGAAATTTTGATTATAGTTTTTGTTGCTACGAGTGTCAGTTGATATACAATTGTCGAATAATTTTTAAGATATAAATAACTACATCATAAACCAGTCATCAGCCACCGATACCCGCTCCAGATCAGGGAAGAGGAACCAGAGGCCTAATAAATAAATACAAATTCCAAATGTTTCAGAGGACATCCTTATTATTTTTGTGCGAATTATGTTTTGAGTCCCTTGGCAATGATTTTTTCACGTGCATAATTACGGAGCTCATTAACGGAATTCAATTAAGGAGTGTTATTTTGAGATGCTTTATAATTGGTAGAAACGAAGAAAACGAGAAAAAACACTGAGTTCAGGGTCTAAAAAGATACGCTGATTTTTAAATGAGATATCCAGTTATATTAGACCAATTAACATCGTAATTAATGGAAAAACCCTAACACGACGTTTATGTGTCAAACATTTTCAGTGGAAGTTTCTGTGTTGTGAAAGTTCTTAAGTGCAAAATTTTGATTCAAATAAATAGACTTAAGCTTATTTTCATATTGTGAAGACATTATTTTTTATGAGTATTTATTAATGTCAGAAAAATAGTTTTTAATTTCTTTCATTTTGTTAATGTTGAGGTAAAAATTTAAGGTTTTCTGTCGGCGTCCGTGGCGCAGTTGGTAGCGTAGCTGGCTACGGTTACGGTTGTCTCGGGTTCAATTCCCGGTGCGGACGGTTTTCATAGATTGATCTTTAAATTGATTTACGGATTTCTGTTCGCAGTCTGAGTCTTCCCTCCCACTCATCCCATCCTTACGGGGGCATTGCGAGAGTGATTAGCTAACCACTAATCCTGTCATAATCATATCCTTCTACCCCTACTCTCTTCGAAAAAAGAGAGGTTGAGCAACTGAGTAACAAGCAGTTCACATAAAAACATTCTGTTAAGATACCTCCAATAGGAGACCATATGCTCCACATTGGGAGCGGACATGGAGAAAAAAAATCTTAAAACTGTCATCTCTTATATTTCAAATTTAACAAGTCTTCATTAAATAATATTATTTCTACATTATTTCATGAATTTCTGATGATACATTAAAAATAGAACAAGAAGATGCTGTAATAGTTTTTAATCGCTCCTTTTTGAATGTTAAAAAAAGTTTTCAAAGTTAAATATGACGTCTTAGTTAACTCTCCTTTTTAAAAAAATCTTACATGGCTGCTTTGTCAGATTTCTTTTTGACATTACACGTTTCTTTATACTCTTATATTTTCTATATATTTTTCTGATGCATTTCACTTAAGGAGGTTTCTTGGCGATAATTCGATATTATTGTATTAAAGATTTTACCTCAAACAGGAAAATAACTTTTGCAGTCACTCAAAATCTTAAAATAAATTACCTATATTGAAATATTCGATAATTTAAAACTATTTTAAGTCCATACTCTAACTCAATTACTTTGATCAAGACTAGGCATAAATGAAAAAACATAATGAACATTCAAAGTTAACGGTGGGCCGCAAATTAAATACTATTTTTAGATATACATAAAAAAGAAATTTTATCATAAAAAATGAATAATTCTCTAACAATAAGTAAATTTTTAACGGCATGGTGGACCACAGAAAAGAACGCGTCACCTTAGGTAAAACTTAGTGAAAACTGGCATAAGTTCAAAATTTCTTATAGACTAATGACTATTCATCAATTTTTATCAAACTGTCAGCAACCTTGTTTGACAGCCGCTTTCTGAATACCTTTCTAACCTACAAAAAGTGCCAGCATCAACCGTTAAGCCGCTCGTGACGAGAGGTGTATCTCGTGTGTAATCGATGGCCATACCCTAGTGGCGGATATTTTCGGACCTTTCAAGAACCTAACATTTATTTTTTATAATATTATTAGAAATGATATCTGCAGGAGAATGCGTCGAAAACATAATAAACAAAAAGTGTAATCCACAAACTGTTCATTTTAATGTCTTTTTTAGTTACTCGATGAAGTATTTCTACGTTATTACTATTATTCGTAACGTCATCAGTAATCGAGTATTATAACATTTTAAATGGAACACGTGGCTCCCCACTATCAAATTTATTTCCATTTTTTATTTTCACCTACAAACACTAGTAAATTATTTTGTTTTATTAGTGGTGTAATTGGTACTATTAGCGTTTGAACCTTACCTCCTCCCACGTCCAGTAGAAGGAAACATTCCCACTCTACCTTTCATTTTCAAGTTGAGAATTACAATCATTGTTTACCATAGAAATAAAAAAACCTTGAGATATAGAAGATGCTTCTTAACGAAGCGAAACACGTGTCACATTTAGTAACACAGCCAATGGAATAACTTAGCTATCAATTTTAATTTTATATTAAAAATGAATTTCCACAAAGTTATCTATCATCTATCGAAAAAAAATGTTACAATATTAAATTAATTTCGCTATAAAAATAGTGCGTTACGTAAATTGAGAATAGTATGTGTAGTATTTAATATATATCGTCTCTGTTCTGGAAGAAAACACTAAATCGGAAAAATGACATATTGAGTTCGTTATGCCAAAATGTTCCTTATTTCGAACTCTGCCGTATGGAAGAACACACTTGTTTTTATAAATTATACTTTTACGCCAAAACAGTTTTATTCAAACAATCTAAACAAAAAAGATAAAACATATCAAACATTTGAAAAACTTCAATGTCCAATTACACAAAACTAGTATTTGTTGGTTATTGTCTTCTTCCAGAACATGAAGATATTGAGTTCTGCTCGTCTTCAGCATTACATTATTCATACATTTACGTCATCCTTTTTCAGTTTTTCTTTGTCTGACTTTATCGTAATTTGATACTTAGAACTAACTGATGTTATTTTCAATTAAAAAGTTAATTTAAAATAATTTACTGATGTTTTCAATGGGCGGCCTTTCAATGACGACAGCATTTTTCGCGTGACAGATGATGTTTTGATTTGTCACGTGTCGCTGTCACAGACGTGGAAACCACCTTGAGAGGATATATTAGGTTTTTCCTATTTCGGGAAAATCGTTAATCACTAAACAAGGGTCAAATATTTTTATGATTACCCATCCGACCTTGAAGAGAGCGATTAGCTTACCGCTTATTAATCCTCTCCAAAGAGCGAGGCTTGGCGACTGATTTCCAACCAGTTCTCGTCAAAAAAAAGATGACTTGGCAATTTTTTTACTGTTATAGCTCGCCTCTAGTGTCTCAAAAATCTCTCAAGAAACTCAAGAGTTTTTATTCTCATCATTTGGAGCGGGCATTGTTCAAAGTTTTAAAAAATGTAACACCAAATAATACATATTTTTTAACCTTCTCGTTATCATAGGTACACCAAGATTGCTAAACGAGTTGAAAACATTAATATCTCGCTTATTAGGTTTTATATATATATTTAGGATTTTAGCTATTTGTAGATAAAATAGTTATGTATCAAAATTAAAATAAATAAGTTTTCATCATTAAATTAATAAAATTACAAAACTCTGATGACAATATAATTCCGAACTCAATTAAAGTGATAGCGATATATAAAATTTTATACGCGAATGACGCACGATATATATTTGTTAAGTTGAGACAATGCAATAAATGGCATTGGTTAGAAGGAGATAGGACTGGACGGCAAAAAAAAGTGATAGCGATATATGAAATATTATACGCAAGAGTGACGCGTGATATATTATGCTAAGTTGAAACAAAGTGAGAAATGCTATTAGTTAGAGGGAGAAATAACAGGGTGTATCATCGCTTGTATTTATTTTTTATGCAACGGCATGTGGTGGAGTTACTATCTCTATCACACAGCACCACTTGTAAACGAGCAAGTAGGATACAAGAGCGTACGCCCGCAAGGCCTTGTATCTCACCCGCACCCTTCACTTTACATGGGATTGAGTGAGAAAAAGAGAACGCACGTCACTCGTTTGCTTGTGTTTGTTATTTGAGTCAACTCGTCAAGTTTACATTTGAAACGGACTGTATAAGGCAGAGCGAGACATGCCATTCTTCTCTAGCGGAGGTGGATGCGGAAGAGGCCGACGGCCACGCCGGTCTTCAATAAGTCGCCCTAAGAGATAAATCTTAAAGTAACGAGCCAGGCTCGAACATTTTAGTTAGGGACTGGGCAAGTCTTAAATAAGCTAAGTAAGTTCTTCAAACTTACGCCAACATTACGAGCAATTCTGGTTAAGAATTGAACTTTTGTTAATGATTCAAAGACAATAATTCTCGTATGGGGTTTTTTCTTAAATGTTTTCCCCACACAAAGCCTTCAGCTGACAGAATCTTTTAGACAGCAGTACGTAGCTAGCTTACATGCGGGAAAGGGATATAAAGACATAGTCTGTACCCACCCTAGCACTGACTTTAGCCAGGAAACTAGGAGCCCGCTTCGCGGACTCCCCATAATAGTTTCAGTAGGAAAGTAGAGGTAGGAAAAAAAAAAAATGCCTGCAGCTTATGTGACGTTCTTTTTCCATGTTGTCGATTATATTACATGAAAATATGTTAATTGCAAGCTCTAGACACAAAATAAAGTGTGAAACGATAACAATATGATATTTAAAAACAGAAAAACCCCTTTGAAGCGATCAATTAGCTTTCAAATGCTCAATTACATGACCAAGTCCAAGTGACACTGCCTGTGTCGACCACGACTGGTAACGTGATTTTTTTAGCACAGACTGGAAAAGGTTAACAAAGAATAAACCAATATATAAAAAAACATTAACCCAATATGTCACAATATTTCCCTAATGGCTTCAAGTATCTCGCATGCTCGTGAATTATGAATGTTAATATTTCATTTGACTGTCTTTTCTAGTTCAGTGTGTTTTTGTTTCAGTATAATATATATTTTATTTACTAAGAATTTTTTTGGCAAATCTCTTAAATTCCAAATTCATCATGTTTTCAACTCTACATCATTCGTAGATTATGCATACCATCCAGGACAAATCTATACCGATTAATATGATATGTGACATTGTCGTATTTGAAATATTCATTAGAAACTTTAAAATTGAACACACTGAATTTTTAATTGTGCAAGCTTTTATGTTACTGATTTTTTAATCGATATGTTTAATAGCCGTGTTTATTGTATTGATTGAATTAACTCTCAGGTTAAAAATAGTAATTTATAAGTTCTACAAGAATTATCAAAGAGCCATCAGCAATAATAAATTGATAATTCCTGTAAAACTAAACGCATCGATATTTTTAACCAACCAAAATATTTATTTTTCTTATTGAAACCAATTTCCTTTTATATATTTTGGGGTCAACGAGACCATTAAATAAAGCAATACATCCCTTTTTAACTATCTTGTCACCCGCATTTTCATATTTCGTACTATCAATCATTTTTCTAATAAAATGTTAGCTTTGACATGTCTCGTGGACAATATTTACAGTATGTAACTTGCCAACATAAAATGTTTATTTATTTAGAAGACATACAATGTAATCACCTATAAATATAAATTATGTATAGCTTACCTTATCACGTATTTCATACCAAATAAACAGTAGACAAGTAGACATCAATTACTATTTTAAAATAAGGTTATAAATAATTTATTGACACCTGTTTCATCGCCATCAAATACTATGTTCATTAAAGCTTTAGTCGAAAATTATAAGATTTCAGTTCAATACCAACAATCATTCAGCTGAGTTTTATGTATTTTCTCTTCGATTTCATCTCAAACGAATTTGTTGAGTTCTACCGTATTCTACTTCGATTAATTTTAAGTAGTTTTTAACATAATTAATTCAAAAAATAAAATTCTTTTGACATAATAATAATTCAATATCACATTTTTCGTGAACAAATAATACATATTTTTTCTTATTCTATTTTAATCGACTTCAAATGCTTTCTTTTTATTCAGAAAGGGAAGTCCAATCATGTTCTATCTTTCTAAACCTCTAACATATAAATCTACTGATATATGTTCCTTGTTCAAATAATAAGTAAACTATTTCGGTGATTTAAATCAAATCAAAAACCAAATAACATTTATATTTCAGCATTAACTGCTCTCAGAAATAAAATAAAATGTAATTGATTATATTTATACACTACATATTATATATATACAGTGGTCAATTACAATGTCACGCAACATTGCCAGTGAGTTTCTTCAGCGCAACTTTTAGTGTAGATGCTATTACATTCTTAAATACTTCTTTCTTACATTTTCTTACAGGAAATCTATCAGGAAATTTTCTACTCATTCGTTATATTTCGACACCAAGAAAAACGAAATAATAAATATAAATCTTCCTTCTGACATAATGTTGTACAAAATTTTATTTTTAAAAGTTATGAAATTTATGAATATATCCTTTTATTTCGTATCCCAACTGTCTAAAGTTTTACCCATTCTGGTGAAAAGGTTGAACTGAACTAATATGTGTCAATGAAATCTTATATGCGACATTTTTTTAAATTATTCAATAATTTTATACTGACATTTTATTGTCTAACGACTGATAGAACTGTTTTGGTACATAACATACACATTCAGTAAACTTACTTCATTAAAAATGAGGAATAGTTCGCATTTTTCATATTACTAGCAAATTTGATTTTTATTAAAACATGGCGCATATATGATTCAGGTTTAATAAAAAAATAAACCATAGGGAAGCAAGTAATCTGTGTTATCGATTTTCCGACACACTGTTTACCACAATATACAAATTATTGAGGTAGGTTATTTTATTTCTGTGAATGGGGTATTATTTGTTGATATTTAATTTACTTTAATATATTGAACAAAAAACTTTTCAATCATGCCAAAATTAATGCAGTGATTTTTCAAATCAATATGCTTTATATACTAGAAGAAAAGTATAATCTAATGAAATATGCAACTTTAACAAATTATAAGCACTTTAATAATACGATGATAATTTTTTATGATAAATATGTAGCCAGTTAATACTTCAGTCAAAAATCTGATAAAAAATATCTATCTATCATTTCCTGAAATTCAATTTGGCGTAAAATCTCTGTTGATCCTCGTGAGACGTACGCGCTAATTCCTTCGCGTTAGTTTATCCGAAATCTGCATAAAAATGAGAATTGACTCTTTTTTCTTGAAATTTACAATTATAAACAATACTTTATGATGAAATTTTGTACTTACTTTACGTTGAATAATTTTACTGCCGTAATGGGGACAATAGTTTCAAAAATGTAAGGAAACACAAACCTGAATGTAACAATTACATTTTTTGAGCCAATAGTAATGTTCTCTCCTTTTAATTAAAAACCATATTTAAAATAATTAAAAATAACAAAGAACTCCCATGTTTAAGTTATACCTGTCGTTGTATTCAATAACCAATGTCAAATAAGTCAATATTTATATTAGCAAATGATTTAAATTGAATACAATTTTTTCATTATATTATCTGTCATATTATTCGACACAGTGTATGCCACTTTTTTATGATAAAACTTTGTTTCAAAACACTTAGTCTATCTTAATTTTCAAAATAAATAATACATTGTTTGTTATGCTAATGAGTTGGATGTAATACACCATTCTTTTAATTTAAAGTCTGATGAAATTGCATGTAAAATTGTAAACACTCGATAAAAGCCAGAAAAAATTGAAAACGCTGCTTCTTTTTAATATCCATAACTCAATTTCAAACGTTCTACTCAAAATTAAATATTATAATAATACTAGCGAGTACCCGGCATGCGTTGCAATGTCACTCAAAGAAAGAAAGGGTTTGTGTTTTAATTCTGTTTATTGAACTGCTTTTGGATTAGAGGTCTGCACAGGCCAAAATTTCATAGACTTACCCGGTTCGAGCCCATCATCTTCAGGTCTGGTCCGACCGAAACCCGAGTTTCAATATCACACTTGTAATAACACAATATTTTTGTTTTTCGTCTGATGCGTACACGAATAAATCAGAAGGTTTTTCCTAGATGTCGCTGTATGTACGAATTCGATTCTTTTTTTTTCAATTTTAGATTTTAATTTTTTTTCTTCAGAACCCTTCACGGATGTGTGCACAATAACTCACCGAAGTTTCATCGAAATCGTATGAATGGTAAAGGAACGCGTAAACGACAAACAAACATTTATTTTATATAATATTTCCCGGCATGATCACAATAAGTCCTTCCTGAAAGTTTCGTCGCGATCGGTTGAGTAGTTTAGGAGCCTATAAGATCCGGACAAACCAACAAACCAACAAACAGACATTCATTTTGATATATATAGATAGATAACATTTACCACAAATACGATGTAAGAATTTTTATATAATAGCGTTTTTTAACATGCCTACAACGAAATATATAAATTAAACATGCCTTCATTTGGCAGTTATAGAACTTGGCATCTTCAATAAAATACATAAACTCTTCCCCATAATATTTTTGTATTTAAGTATATTCTAGATTTTTTGAATACGATTACGCATGAAAGTTTAATATTGACAAATATGAAACTTCGTCATTTTTTTTCAATGGTGAATAAACCATCCAGATTTAATGAAACTAGTTTTTTGTTGAAGAAAAAGTTCTCTATTTTTGACGAAAGATTTGCGATCATACAATAACATTGGTATCAAATTTTAATATGCTGTATAAATAAATTTAGGCTTTCATTGAGTTTTTGCATGAAATCCTTAAAAAAGATTTAAATCGTATTCAAAATTAATGCAAAAGATTCATTTGTATCGCTAAAGTTAATCGGAATATTAACTTTAGTTTATTTAGGAAATACAGTGCCTATTTTAGGGAAAAAGTTAATATTTCAATTTTTTCATAAGCACTATGTTATTTAAACATAACGTAACTTTTTGTTTACTTATATTAATAATATTCTTATTTTGTACCATTATATTCCAAATTTTTCATTTCAATACAGACAGCTTTGAGTAAAGTTCTTTTCATAAAATAACAAAGTCCATTTGTTGAAAATGTTTTTCTGACACAAACTTCTCAACACAAGCTTATTACTTTTATAAAATATTTTTAAAAGTTTGAATAATTTATTCAAAATATTTTATTTATATTCACAAGATCGTCAGTAAATATATGATAATGTTGATCAAAATGACTTATTTTAAGATAACTTAATTTAATTTAAGCTGCTAGTCCTCATGCCGCTAGTCCTAGTGTGAAAATCATTATGTTTCATAAATAAAACACAACTTTTGTTGTACTACTTCCAGGTTTTTATAATGATAAGAACGGGTTTAGCTCATCGGTTCTTATCATTATAAAAATGTGTAAGTAGTACAAAACAAATGGTGTATTATTTTTAAATTCTCTTTAAAAAAAGCTTCATTTGAGATGCTTTATTTGGAAAACTATTAATAAATTTTTATCTGAAGCTTTACGATAAGATAAATCTTTTCTGGTTTCCTGATCCATATTTAATCCGTTTTGTTAAAATAACGACATAATGTGCATGTATGGGATTACGCATAGGTTAACACTAATACAATAGACAGTTTGAAAAATAATAAAATCCGAGGTTTGTTCTGAAAATACTTTCATCTTCTCTATATATATTAAGTATTTGCAAATTGAATGCATGATATATCGTATAACATTCGCACTACAGTAAGGCTGCATAAAATAATCGATATGAATAATTCGACATTCGGATAACGCATACTTGAATAATTATTAAAATCAGTGATAAAAAAGATTCATTGCATAATAGATAACTGTCTCTAATTATGGTTGACGTAAACCTAAACACACAAAGTGTGTACACGATCAATATATACCGCTCGTTATAATCAAATATTTAGCGTCAAAACCATGCATAATAATGCGACTCTCGAAGAGTCAGCAATTTACTAGATATCATATCAGATAACTAACGAACGTTTTTATGACTAAGTAACTGCATCATATTTTGACAGGTTTTTTAAAAAAGTCCAAAGAAAGCAGCGTGTATTTATTCCGTATACAGAGTAACTAGATGGTATCAAAAGGATGTAAACGTCCACCGATTCGATCTTAAAATAATATCCACGATTCATTTAAGAAACATGCGTCATTTGTACTCCAGGATGTGTCCATACGGTACGGAATTGATGTTACCTCGCGTGGTTTTGTCAATACAGAATGCAACTTTATATATTATTGGTATTACTGAGTTTCACATCTGAAAATCGATTTTTTTTTTGACTTGTCTTTCTTTTTTACAGAAATGCAAATTATATAATATATCATTCATTTTACTTTCAATATCAAAACATGTGAGGAGAAATTGTTTAAGTTGTGCTTAATATCGCTTAATGTTTTCTGTTAAATATTAATAGTTATGTTGATTATACAAAAAATCATTCTAGTACGAATGCGTCGTTGAGGATGTTCAATCTATCAGTTCTCAAAATAATCAATTACGGTTTATGCTTCTTTGGGCATATTATCATCACAAGAATATCTACAAGAGTTTACCATATACAGTAAGCGCCACCACTCTGTTTTTAAACACTTTGGATCAAACGTTTATCCAAGTAATTGACCTATTTTTAAGTGAGGAATCTGGATGTAAAATATGACCCAGACTTTTAAACATACTGTATAATATTTTCTATTGTAATCAGAAATCATAATTGTAGAATCGTTGAATTATCCATTTGCTGTATTGCGGCATGGTGAACTTTCTAGTCTGTGAACTTTCCGGATACTCATATGCTCTACATTGACGGTTTACATGGATAAAGAATACGATACTTTACAATTTATACGTTCTTTATCACAAAATGTACTATTAAAACATCTTTAAATTAAAATAAACACTAGATATTATCTCTACATAAGGGTATTTAACATTGTACCCACCACCACTCGCTACAGCTTCACTACCTTTTTACATGGTGCACTCCATAGAGAAACATTCTTCTTCAAATTTTTTTCTACTAGTGTCTGAGAAAAATTCATCTAGATTTAGTTGCATTCACAATAGTTAGTAGAAAGTAAAATCGGACAATGGAAGAGCTTTAAAAAGATGATTTCCATCCGCTCTCTACACAGGACGTCGTGAAAACCTTTTGGTTTTCCCTAGATGCAGGGTAGTACTTGTTTCACAATAATAAGCTACGATATATACATTTTTATAACACCTTTAGACTGAAGAATAGAACCAAGTTATCAGCTTTATAAGGTAACAGTGCATTTCTTCAATCATTGTTATTAATAAACTTTTATTATAAAAATATACTACAAATTACACCATGTTTAATATAACATTTTTTCAGCTTACGTTTTTTTTTATAAATTTCATGTTTTTAAACTTATGCAGCCATTCTCAACAGTAGCACTTTATGTAGACATTTTCATACTATTGTATGTAAAACATATTCCAAATAAAGGACTAACCTACTTTACCATTTTTTTTTGGTTTTAGTCCACTACATGAAATAAATTAGATAAACATTCAGCGAAAATGTGTATGAATGTAACCCTTCACCTATTTTATTTGCATATGTTCCATTGACAATATCCGCTCCAAAATGATTAATCAACCATATTGTGGTTTTTATGCAATATTATTCTCCATCTACTATTAATTATATAACAAAGTAATAGCTACTGTAAGACTTAGACTCTAGGCCATAGAGCATTTAATATATGTGCATTCTAATTGAAATGTTAAGACTAACTCCACACCCCTCAACAATCTAAATTCCGAATGCATTGCGGCGAATATTGCAGTATACATGACACAACTATAATATACTTTTATTCATGGAATTAAACTTATAAACAAACCGTGGTCTAGAATGCGAGTGGTTTTTCATTACTGAAATTCTATACGCACTTAAGTCGCAGAAGAAAACTTATTAAATTTCTTTTATTATTTACTGCATACAAAAACTAATTTATCTCATTGCAAAAAAAATGTAAAATTTTTGACGTTCTTATATAGAGGACACGAATTGTTTTGTTCTTTTAAAAGCATTATTCTATCGGTATTAAATAATTTTAGACTATATCAGAAGACAATTCATAGTTCTCATCTTTAATTGTACCTAGGCCAGCATCCTTTTTTTCTTCGAGATTATCAAAGTAAAGTTATAAAATCGAATCGTTCGAAGAAACGTTATGCTAAGAACATCTGAAAGGAAGTATTGTAAATGGTATTGTTGATATATACCTATTTTTGCTCTCCTGCCCATCCAATGAAAAAATGGAGCGGAAGCGATAAGCTAACTATTAGTCCTGCATAATAGCCATTTCCTTACTCGCTTTAAAAAAGAGAAGCTAAGTAACAGAGTAACCAATAGTACTCGTATAAAGCTTTTGTTGAGGTAAGTCCTATTGAAATTACGTGGCTAAAAATATAATCTTGTAATAGAAAAAAAAAGATAATTAAAATGTGAAATGAAATGACTTATCAGAAGGAGAAATAGGATAGAGTTGTCACAGGGAAGTGGATAAAGTTTGCCAATCTCGGTACACTTTACTTTGTTCTGTAAGGAAAAATACATATGGTAATTAAATTTTGGGCGCCAGGCGTGACGATACACGCCGAATGAAAGATAATAATAATGAAAATACGGTTACCGTTAAAAAACACATTTAATATGGTTGCGGAAACCGTAGATGCAGAGAATTTAAATTAAAAACAGAAATTACACGACGATACAATATTTATGAACAGATGGTTACACTTAAACAAGAAAACTACTATAATATATATATATATAATTACGACCTTCTGGATAAAACAGCTCAGCAACGAACTTGGGTGTCCGAGACCAATCTCCGGCGCGCTCCCTGCACGTCCTGCTTGTTCGACATCTTGGCGGCGCGTGAGAAAGTTTTAACACAATTATTTCTTAACCATTCTTGTCGAGGCTTCCCCTTGGTCTCCTACCAAAGACGCAGCGAGGTACTTATCGCCGATAGGTGACGATCGTCATGTTGCGACGAAATCGTAACAATAATATAAATAGTTTTCGCCAAATTGTAGGTATACCCTTTTTTAAATAGATCCGAATTTCAAGAAAAATAATAATCACCCACATACTATAATATATAACACTTTTTTTATTATTCCTGTCATTATTAAGAACTAATATTTTTTTATTTCCCATTCATCAAAGCGACACTGATAAGTCCGAAAAAATATCCATTTAAATGGAATATTCTCAAATTAAAGCACATAAAAACAATGCACGACACCTAAAACAGAGCGAAGCGGAGGACTATTTTCAACTGATAAACATAATAAAATAGTGTGTGTTTCCAATAAAAAATGTCAATTAACAACATTCGAGTGATCAATTAATTTATATCACATTATCAGTATAAACTCTTGAGTTGTACGTCAATGGCTTCGATAGCTGATTACGTAATGTCGCTATAATTATTAATTACGCCGCAAAAAATACTTCGGAATTTTTTTCAACTTTCTTTCGATTTGTCAACCCTTAACAGAATTCTAGCTACAGATCTATCATTACTGTCACGTTGCCCACGAGATGTTTCGACAACTTTTCTGACAGCTTAATCTATTTACCGTAAACGTTCGAAAAGTTTTTTTTTTCGTTGCCGTTATGCTATATTTTGCTCAGAAGATTGTTCGAGAGCTTTCTTATGTAGGCACTTATCTTCGATAAAAAATATTGAACATTAATATTTTTTCATCGTAAATTCCGTACGCCACACTTGACTTCTTAAAAAGCTCTATCATGATTGGTTTCACAATTGAACGAAGTAGAAGAAAACAAGTTAGGCGTTTGAAAATTGTTCTTCGGTGAATAGATGAGCATGGTTTATAAAATTTAGCTCTTTAAGCTTGGAGTGTCCATTTATACCAGACATTTTAAATTTTAAATAGTGTTTTGGATTTATAAATACGGGCAGCACTCGTTTATTGTTGACTTCAAGTTTTATACTGGGCCACTCTAATACACAATACTAAACTAAAATAAATGTTTATTTCTTCTCAGAGATTATCAAAAGAATTGTTTCAAAAAACATAAACAATAATTAAAATTCATGGTTATAGACATATTTAAATCAATTACTCAAATTATAAATAGAGAGTTTTGAAGGAAAAAGCAGTTTATTTAAAATTAGATTATTCGAGAATTAATGTAATATAACAATATTTGAAAGGTACAGGAAAAGAATATTTATATGTGTCAACTTTAAAAATAAATGTGATATTACAAAATGCTCTTGCCCTGTACTATTCTTATTTTTGTACCCTTAATCATTCAAAATCATTTTCTATAAATATATATAGTTATTTAAAGATATGTAAAAATAAAATTATTTGTCGTTATTAATTAAGACACAGCAAGGGTATTTTATAGCTATTTCTTAAAAATACGTTTCTTTCTTGATTTAAAATCTTTGCACATTATTATTAATTGTTTTCCAGGTTTCTTAGTATAATTACTGCTAAAACCAGGTGAAAATGCTGAAATCACATTTATAAAACCATATTCCAAAGATAAGTAGGCTTTTTACAAAGTTTTAACGATATTGCCGACAATGATTCTGATATAATTCTATCACTCTGTGAACCTTAATCTAAAGTGATTCAAATTATAAATATAGTTGGATAGTCTCAATTATACAAAAACTGAAATATAAAGAAAAATAATAAACGGACGAAGAAAATGAAAGTTGATACTTTCAGGTTATTGAGCATCAATTTTACATTCACTATGTTTTACTCGAAAGTCAGCCTAAATAAATCCGTATTGTCACATCTGAAGAAATTGAAACGACATATCCTGTGAAAGTGTTTTAATGGTTCATCGCTTATTTTTAATTTGAATACAATTTCAATAATAAGCTAATACGAAGGGGAAGAGAAACACAGGGTCTTTCGAGGTGCAAAGACACTTCAATGCCCCACGTTGCGGTGCCACTTAATACAAGGTGGACGAAAGACACAGGTTTTAGAGATAAAGATACTTCAATGAAACTCACTCTCGCTTGGCAACAGAATGCGCGGCAAATTTAAAGTCATTACCAGGGGATGATGAAATTGAAACATTAAATAATTACTTAAATTAACGATGAAGATGAATTTAAAACTTTTAATAATTGCTGGAATTTTACTACTAAATTTTCTCAGTGCTTTTAATCCATCTCAGTCATATTATAATATTTGCATTAATAGGAAGAGTCTGTAGACGGCATATTGAATGTCCTGATGACTCCCGTCCGCCCCGTAAGTTCGGGGTGGTGTCAAAGCGTTACATAAAGCTAAGAAAATCTATTTTAATTGTATGAGATAATATATTTTACATCCCAATAGTTTTCAGTTTTTATTTATTGCCTTTCAGTTTTGAAATGTACTACATTACAAAAATTTTAATTTTAGTAAAATGCTTCGCAGACACTTGGAGAACATTGATATCGGGTTGCCTGTTGCTGCTTTATACTCTTTAATTAACTGAGCTCTTATTAAACAGTGATTTAAAAGTTCATAATTTCCCCCAATTTTGTATAATTGCTTTGTTACGCTTAGTATATTTTCACTTGCTTTGCAAAGTCTTGGGTGAAAAATCTATAGTGTTTTAATGGTTTATGCAGACACTGCAGTGAATATGGATATTAAAAATGAGAAAAAAAAACAAAATAAATATTTGACCACTATGCATGCGCTTGTCTTACGCGATGTTAACATACCGTCCATAAATTAAGCACTCGTTGACATCTACGTGTGTTCAAGTTTGTACGTGGTCATAATAAATGTTCTTTCTTTCACATTTTTTTTTTACGTAGAGCAAAAAATAAAAAGCGAAACAACCGCGGAAGTCAAAAATAATTTCATTAAATTATTAGTGGCTACATACAAACTTATTGTGCTAAGAGGATATTTGAGGATCTAAAAATAAAAATAGAATAAAAAGCTTATCAATGAAATATGTTTTGATTTTCATAAAATTGGGATATAAATCATAATTATTTTTTTACATATTATTTTATCCTTTTTCCATCTGTCTAGATCAGTGTGAAGAACCTGCGGCCTCATGGGTGAATCCGAATTGCTGTACACATCTATTTATATCTATTCTTTTTGGTTCCTTGACTATTTTAGTCATTTAATATCAAAAAAGTATAAAATATAGAAATCAGTTTGTTGACTGTGGCCTAATGGGAAAAATTTATGAGCGCTGGTAATAAAAACACGAGGCTCTACCGGCATTTTCCACAAATCAAAATAAGTTTGATATAAGAAAATTCTTTAAGGATTAAATTCGCTGAAAACAAAAAACCGATTTTACGTATTCAAACTTTTGAGAACAGTAACTAAAGTTGATTTTTTTTATTTTTCCTTCACTACAAAAAGCAAAAATATCTTAGCTTTTTTCAATTTTATTTGTATCATATAAATAATTACGTAACGCGATTCAACAATATTTTTTTAACGATTTTAATTTACTTATATTGAACATTAAAAAATATTTAATATTTTTGAGACTGAATAATGAATTTAGTAATGGTGTAGCTTTACAATAATACGTAATAAATGTCCATGAAGGTTTTGTTTTATTGTATTAATATAAAAACTATACCTAAATTATAAACAGTATGTTTTTAGGTTCGATTACAACATAAAATAAAATATTATCTTGACCGGCTTCATAAACGAGTAACCACTTTTACCTTTGATTTATATTACACATTACATAATATAATACAATATTAATAATAAAAGCTATAGACATTTATTATGTTGGATTATTTAGGTGCTTGATTGACAGTAGTATAAACTTTTATTAATATTGTATTATTTGACGTTTCGTCGATACCATTAAAATGCTTCTATGATTTAGGTTTGTGATACAAATAAAAAAAGGAATAATAGTTTTGGATTAATCGCGTTGTTATTTTCTACGCATCTTGATCAATGTATCATTATGACGTCCTGGACATAAATGTTGTTTTTCCATAAAAATAAAGAATAAACCTGGCAGCGTTGATGCTTATAAATATTTGAATTATTGAGATTTTGTACACTTCCATGTATTTTGTCACTAACGACCCGGGTTTCACCTTTGGGCATCTTCAGGCATTCGAGCATACGAATGGACTCGAACTGACAGACAGTAAACAGTGTCTAACGTTTATATCGATATTTTAACACTAATTTACTGTAGAGTTCAGTCAATCTTGCTGTACTAGCAATATTGATATAATTCCATCAAGCACCCTCAGTCGATGTCTTAAATTAAATTATATGCTTATAAATATATTGATTTATGACGACCGTATGCCTATCTTTCCATGGAACTAAACGTTAGACCCACGAAAACACGCTACGGACTTACACGCTTTAATGCGCGTATACTAGAACACAGCAGCGTTAAGCGTTATCAAATGATTGCCAGGAGCGCCTTTGAAGCACCTAAGTTCCCTTGGGCATGTTTTTATGCACTAAATGTGTAATGTGAAATAAGTAAAGTTTGTAATTGGAAAGCTTCTATGAGATTAAATCTGCACGCTCTTCGTATGACACTAAAAAGTTACCAAATACAATATAATTTACCTTTGATGCTACCAACTTGACATGGCCAGGTTTATTTGTGGCTTTTTTTAAGATAATGCTTTATAATATACGATAATTAACGAAATTCGAGAGTTGTGCACAAAAAATTATTTACAATAAATAGTATCGCACGTGTTGTGCGTATCGTATTTATGATCTTTTTTTTAAATATTTTTTCTACTGGTAGCTATATTAATGCTTATCTTTATTTTCCAAAGAATCTATCGAAGGCCACATAATGCTAACAGTTGTGATTTTCTTTTCAGTGAAAAATAATGTTTTGCCAACAAACTGTAGGATATATTTTTTAAGGATAAGTTTTCCACAGTATATTAGTAACAATCAATTTGTTATCATATCGCAAAACTTGTGATAATGTCTTTTTATATTGCCGTTGGTATTGTGAATATATATCAATCACTATTTTATCTAATTACACTGGGAATAGTTTTACATTATCACACATAAACCAAATAAATAAACCACTCAACATATAAGCTATTTTGTTTCATGGTGATCTATCAACGATATTTAAATTCAAATGTTATTTAAGTTTCAAAAATTTTAATGTAAGTGTACATTTTTTAATGCATAATAATTTAAAAAAAAACAAAAGAAATCATGTTTTAATATTGGATTGATGAAGCAAAAATTAGTTTAAAAAAATTAATAAAATGAACAATTTAGATTATTTATTGATTTGAAATACTCTCTTTACTAATAAATACTAAATTTTAAACTCTACTCTTGGAACAAAGGTTACTGCAAAAATAAGATATATCTCCCAAGTTTCACAATCAAAGAGAACACAAACAATTCAATTAAAGAAATTAAGTATTAATAATTCGGAAGAAAGAATCAGTATCACAAATTGAGAACTGTCGCCTCTTATACTACCGATTTTCATAGAATAATTTTGGTATCCATTTTCAGTATTCATCTAAGTATTATATTCACAAAAACAATAAACAGGACATTACTGTCGTTACGTAATTGTGGGTAAATATTTTTTCATTCAATTGAGTAGAGTTTTAAATTTACAATGAAAAATAAATTATGAACCGAAGCAAAATTAAAACTAAATGAAACATTTTGAAAATATACATTATTATTTCATGCATGAAATATTTATGCGTTGACATCATATTCAAATTTTATAAAAGTTAATTAAAAATTCAACCTCTCATTTAGGTTATCTTTTACTTTTATGTTTAACGTAATACTCAAACAGTTATACACACAACTGAAATGCAAATGATTGTGTAATAAAAAGTTTAATATTTAATTGGAATCTCTTTTGGCCCATCATTATTTTTTAATGGTTTGGTTTTATGGAGGCTGAAAATGAAAGCATTGCAAATGCTTCTTAAAAGACAAATGTTCAATTTAACAGAGTAAGTAATAAAAGTACTCGAGGGAAAGTAAAAGTTATATATAAAGATGTTCCTTCAAAGTTTATATATTGATATTGGAAAGGAAGTCCTTCCAAACAGAATATTTCAATGAGGGAATTATTACTACAAATATTGGTTGACGGCAAACATCCAACTTTGGCTTTTTCAGAGTTCGAATGTTTAAGTAATTTATACTACTTTCACTTTTGAAAAACAGCATGTGATTAAAATAATAAAGAAGCGACCATATATGCAAATTAATATCTCTTGGCACAACATATTTATATAAACATATTTTCTGACTACAAACTATCTTTCCGTTTAAAATTAAAATTGATTACATTGTTATTTAACTTGTAGTGTAACAAATTATCACATTTACACGTTCAATAGGATAAAAAAACTATAAACCGTCGAATCTTTCCGAAAAGGAAAGGTTTTCCTTTCCTTTTCCTAAACAAGTCTCCAAAAAAACATGTGCCAAAAAGAACGATTTTTAGTTGATGATGCGGAGTTGATCGTACCTTTTTTTATGCTTGATATTTGTTTTTTTGACTTAATGCACTGCCAATGTAGTATGATAGTAAGTTTATCGGTCAAACTCAATATTCATATAGAATAAAAAAGGATGTCTGTTGTTCACGGGTGACTGTTTTTAATTTCGAATTTATAACTTTGTTTTAATATCGACAGCTGTTTTACATTCTTGTTTACATACATAATCCAGTTCGATCTGTGAAATTACACGACATAGCGGCATGTTGGTACTGTGAAGCTTTTTCCGGCGTCACAGCCTGTACACAACCACCATCATTTATCACTCAGCTCCGCTCTCCTATCAATTTTGTTTGTCACAATCTTTTTTATTACGTACACTAAATCACTTTATGTCGGTTAATGAATTCTTTACCTTGGCTTCGACAAAGCTCCCATTAACCCGCGAAATGGGAAATTTAAGCTCTGCCAATAAATCAGAAACAGCTGAATGAACAAATTTGAATTGAACAAAGGATTAATTTAGTTTAAAGCTACGTCATCAGTAATAATTTTAATGGATTAGCACTTTTGTTAAACATGCCCATTGAAATTTCTTAAATGCTCCCTTCTGCTTTTAAGAAAATTTTCTATAAGAAGTTCCTAAGCGATTCTTACTTTTCTACAGGTTATTAGTTGAAAATTAATCTTCTTTGCAACTAAATTCTTACTTTTATTAACGTTTTCCAATATAATTATAATATCAATGGCTCACTCTAATATTTTATAAACTTCTATTCAGCAGCCTGTTTGCTTGTGACACTCATTGTTACTTTGAAAAATTCCTCCTAGTATTTCCGTTTAAAATAAATAATTAAATCAACCCATGAAAAGTACAAAGCAACACTCGTATTACAGTATGTTTGTTCGCAGTTTGGATGAAAGCGATTTATCATATATTTTGTATGGTGCTTATTTTTTATAGAATAAAAATATTCAATATTAGTCGGCGTACGTGGCGCAGTTGGTAGCGTCGTTGGCTATGGCTACGGATGTCTCGGGTTCAATTCCCGGTACGGACTGTGTTCATAAATTGATCTTTCAATTGATTTATGGATTTCTGTTCGTAGTCTGAGTGTTTGTGATGTCTAAAATCTCCTTCCCACCCATCCAATCCTCACGGGGCGCAGCGAAAGCGATAAGCTAACCACCAGTCCTGTCCTAGCCATATCCTTCTATTCCTACTCTCTTCGAAGAAAGAGAGTTTGAGCAACTGAGTAACAAGCAGTTTTCATAGAACCAAAGTCTGTTGAGATACCTCTATTAAGTAGCCACGTTGGGAGCGGACGTGAAAAAGAAATCAGTTGTATACTTTGATATCTGTATCTTATTATAATGAAGTTCTACCAGGTAAATGCCAGTTTAATCGGTTTATAATTTCGTACACTGAAAAAAGATCTTTTCGCGTTAACAGGACCGTGGTATTTCCTTTGTCCGCCTTTGTGACAATGATATCATTATCTTTAATTTTAGTTTTAATATTTTCTTAACTCACTAGATGATAAAATTCAATTCACTTTAGAAGTAGGGGGCAAGAATATAAATTTCCTTGACCTTAATATTGATATTAAAAACTCCATTCATGAATTTAAAATTTACCGAAAACAGACGTTTTCAGATGTGGCCATTGATTTTAGCTCAGACCATCCTTTCTCATATAAATTGGCTGCTTTCCATTCTCAGGTTCACAGATTAGTCACTATACCTCTAAATAAATTTAATTTTGAAAACGAACTAAACATTATTAAACAAATTGCCATTAATAATGGCTATGAGGCGTCTCTTATAGATAGTCTTGTATCAAAAAAACAACGTAAATTAGCAGAAAAGATGCTATATTTCGGGAACTTGTCTAAAGACATAGACCGCCCCAGAATCTGGCATAGAATTAGTTATTTAGGTTGTACAAGCTTTAAAATTAAAAAACAACTCGCTGATAGTGTTAGACAGGCGTTCTATTGTAAAAACTCTCTAGGCAAATTACTTATTAACAATAAAGATAGAGTAAACTTTAAGAACAAATCTGGTATTTATAAATTACAATGCAATGATTGCCAACATTTCTATGTGGGTAAAACCACACGTACATTAGATATAAGGGTATCAGAACATTTAGCTGCCTTTAGATTAAAAAAAGAAACTTCGACATTCGCAAATCACTTGCTAATGGAGAACCATACGTTTAATGCGGATGATGGGGTTAAACTGTTGCATAAAAACATGGGGGATCATAAATTATTTTATCAGGAAATTTTAGAAATTAATAGAGCCCAGTTAAACTCATTACCAATCTTGAATGAGCAGCTGAACCTTCCTAATTCTCAGCTATTATATCCGATACGTTGAAACACCTAACAGATGTCACCAAATGTGGAATGATTGTATATATTTACCCATTCGTCGAATTACATCCCGTCAAAACCCACAATACTATTATAATTGTAAAATCACTGGTATTTCTAAAAGAAGTTGAAAAGCGGCAATTCGCCTTCGGCAATTCGCCACTCTGTTAATATGGTGTTTACAAAATAAGGATTAGGGCGATCTCCGAAATTTTAACTCAGGTATCGGTGTGGCTCTCAGACGTATAATGTATTGCCTCGTAAATGATATTTGTCGCATTTTTATCTTCTATATAAGCGTTAGACACTGTTTACTGTCTCTCAGTTCGAGTCCATTCGTGTGCTCGAATGCCTGAAGATGCCGAAAGGCGAAACCCGGGTCGTTAGTGACAAAATACATGGAAGTGTACAAAATCTCAATAATCCAAATTTAAGTAACATTATGTTATGTGCAAATGAAAAAAAACATTAATAGTGCTTCTTATAATAATAAATTCTTGAAAGTGTAGATAATGAAGTCTTTGATTATATATTATTATGTGTAGCTCTAAAAACTTACTGCTACACATTTATATAAATGAAATAAACTTACACCTTTACTTTACGTACCTATATCAAATAAAAATGTCTAACCGCAGCCTGATTATCGAAGTAGGGTAGAATTTATTCTAGAACTAGTTTTATGGAGACTTATTTTAGGGCTTATGAGTCAATAAGTGGAAGTCATTACTGAAAAGAAATAATTCAGCGTTCGCTCAATGTGGCGCTTCAATTCAATTATATACAAAGGTAACATATATTGCGCTTCCGTAATAATGTAATAAATAAATCTTTATGTACTTAAATGGTATTAACTCTCATTTTACTTCGACTAACGTTTTAGAATATGTAGCTGAGTCTGTGGTCGAGCGGTTAACGTTGTCAGCTTCGGCTGCGATTCTCACGACATTAAATCCTTGTAGAGACAGTTTTGTAAATTGATTTTTCAACCGATTAATGGACTTCTGTTCGAAGGCATGGAAGTCTGTGATGTGTAAAAATTCTCTCCCACCCATCAGATCGTAAAAATGAACAGTAGCATGAATAATAATCTAACCACTAGTACTGCCTTAAGCCTATACTTTTAACCCCTACTATCTTCTGAGTAAAATGTTGTTCTGTAAAAAATTCTCTGTTGAGATAAGCGCCAGAAGTCCATTTGCTCTACATTAGGAGTGGAAATGGTAACAAAAAAAATAACAGACTAATCCTAGAATTATCGTGAAATAAAAATTTCATCACACACAGGTTGAATACCCAATTAAAATGCGTTAACTAATATTCTATGACTATCACTCTATTTTATATTGGTACATTAAATTTACCATAATTAATTGAGATGAAATCATCAAATACATTCAATATATATATGTATGTAAATGAATGTCCGTTTGTTGGTTTGTTGGTTTGTCCGGATCTTATAGGCTCCTAAACTACTCAACCGATCGCGACGAAACTTTCAGGATGGACTTATTGTGATCATGCCGGGAAATCTATATCTATATATATAAAAATGAATGTCTGTTTGTTGGTTTGTCCTGATCTTATAGGCTCATAAACTACTCAACCGATCGCGACGAAACTTTCAAGAAGGACTTATTGTGATCATGCCGGGAAATATTATATAAAATAAATGTTTGTTTGTCTTTTACGCGTTCCTTTACCATTCATACGATTTCTATGAAACTTCGGTGAGTTGTTGTGCACACACCCGTGAAGGGTTCTGAAGAAAAAAAATTGAAAATCTAAAATTGAAAAAAGAATCAAATACGTACATACAGTGACATCTAGGAAAAACCTTCTGACGAAAAACAAAAATATTGTGTTATAACAAGCGTGATATTGAAACTCGGGTTCGGGTCGGGCCAGACCTGAAGATGATGGGCTCGAACCGGGTAAGTCTATGAAATTTCGGCCTGTGCAGACCTCTAATCCAAAAGCAGTTCAATAAACAGAATTAAAACACAAACCCTTTCTTTCTTTGAGTGGCATTGCAACGCATGCCGGGTACTCACTAGCACTAAATAAAACGAAGCGTTTTGCCACCATTTTTAACATATAGAAAAATTATTTCATATTAAAATTGTTCTAAAACTTTTGTATTATATTGTTCACTCTATAAAGAGCAAACTATCTTCTATGTAAGCTTAGAACACTGCCGAAGTATCTTTGTCACAAAAGTTTATAAAGCATTGTGACCCTACCGAATAATAGTACCTAAATCTAAGTTATATGAACTGTAATACGTATCAGTGGCGTAACTACTATGGCGTAGGGGTAAACTGTGCGTGGTGGGTTCTTTACGTCAGAGGGCCTCAAGAGTATCTCCAAATAGTAATACATATTTTTAATAAAAACAGACATAAAATAAAATAAATATTTTGATGAACTTGGTTCAGATTATCGGTTGAATTATTTTATAGCATACATTATTGATTGGAGTCTAGTGCAAATAAATGAACTTTTTATTGGAATGCAAACAGTCAAATGTATTTTAGTTCTTTTAGAAGCTGATAATTATTTTTAGATATCAGATGAGGATATTTTAAATCAGTGTTACTAAGAAACAAATATCCTTAAGTGCTTACAGAGCAATTAGTTTTTCAAATGATTCAAGAAATAGCGTAATCTAAAACGATCTTAATGCAACGTACGTGAAGAACGTACATTTTATTAAAATTAACAAAATACAACAGAAGAAATCCAGAAGTTCAATATAGATTTAGTGAACTAGTAATATTAACTTTTGGACTTGAATAAACTCATAAAATGTATAAAAATATATGACTGCAGAATTATTAGCAACTTCAAAGGCGAGGAAGAAGGATATTTGAAATCTATACGGTTATTAATTTCATGTCTGTAAAAAAATATGTGACCCTTTGTAACTTTTGCAGCGGATAAATTGCGTAACTGATATGTATATTTATTTATATAAAAGTATACGAATGGCCTACTTCCAATATACATATTTATATGTTGATTATAACGAATTAATTTAATTCCACTCTACTCAGTTTTTGGCTCACGGGTTCGATTACGGAAACGAAAAATTTCCAAAATTGATTGTTGTATTATGGTATGGATTTCTGTCATATTTTCGTAACTCCTCCCCCACCGTTTCTCAACTCTTCCTTCTGAGAATTATTAGTTCAGTGCTATTTCTCTCCTTAACCCATGCTTCGCTCTTTACCTTCTCCAATGACATAGGTCAAATTTAATTTTTTAGTTGGCAGGATAGTAGTCTAAGTAATTTCAAAACATATTTTTGTTCACAAGTTAAATTAATTTTATAAATTAAAATCCACATATTATAGATATAAGCCTAATTTATTTAAAATATGCTTTTAAATAATCATAATAATGCCTTCTGAAAAAATAGTGGTGTAAATATATTTTACCGGAATTCATTTTATTTTTATAACGTAAGCATTGAGTTACCACACCATCGGCTTTGAAAAAAATGTTTAAACAAGCTATGCTGATTTAACTCTATAAAATATCTCTTTATTCGTAAATACTTTGATAAAAAACCAAAAGAAAACAAATCAATTCAATTCAAGATGAACAAATCTTGATAAAAAATAATAGTTTCGTCTAGACACAATTGTGCGATGTGACAAGGGATTGCAATATACCGGACGAAATATTATATTTCACATAATATAATAACAAAACCGCAATAATGACTACAAGAATGAATACAGAAGATCAAAAAATAAATATAAATGCTGCCAGTTGCAATACCGAAAGAATAAATCGATTCCTTTTTTATTAAAATATCTATAGCATAAACATAAAAGGTACATAAATGCCTTAAATTTATGTGACATTAAACGGGCTAATTCAAAATTTCTCTCAATTCAAAGATAGTTAATAACATTGCTTAAATACCTACTTAAACAATGATATATTGTTATATAATAACCAAATACCGGTATTCGCAATTTCGAAATCGGAATTTCTATATTACAATCCCTAACTATGACAAACACGCATACAGTGTGAAATCATATTATACAATGTCAAAATTTATAAAAGAAGTTACATATAATCACCGTAAAAAATTGTTTATGTTAAGAAGAACATATTTTAAAATAACTTGCTGTACCACTACTTTGGATTGTAAATATTAATATGATGAATAAATAAGGTCATAATGAAAATTTCATAACGTCCTAATAAAATAAATATCTTGACAATGCTATTACTGTAGACGAATTTTCTTTATACGTATTTATTAAAGGTAGAGGATAATTCAAAGAACTTCCGTTTGACAAATCTGATTGACGAATTTATTATCTTAAACCAAGAATTAATAGCCGCTTAATTGCGAAAAGGTTTTGGCTCGAAATTCCACTGAGGGTTGCGAATTTTTCGAATTTTTCAAATGGAGAGTAACAAATTTCATTGAATTTAACCGGTAACTCACCGCAAATTAAAAGCCAAGCGTTCATTTGAACATTTTCTGTACGCTTAAATTATGAAATTTATTATGAATTCAATATAATTTACATTTACACAAAAACAAGGGTTCTCTTAACTCTCTCAAGCATTAAACTTGACTAAACGAGTTTGTGGAAACTGAAATTGTGGTTTTCAACTATAATTATGTGAAACAATTGTGTTTATATAGTTATATTACAAAACCAAAATCATATTCTAAATGAAACTGCTTAAATTTACAAACTTATATATCAATAATACGTAAAAAACAATGAGCCACAAAATAACGTAATCAATATGTGGGGCAAAATTATCAATAACCATTTTCTTATGACATGATCAGCAGGATATCTCTTATAAACGGTTAGACTAGATCAATTTTCAAATCACCATTTTTTCAAAAGAATAATTAATATTAAAAGCAATATCAATGAAACTTAAAATTACCCAACACAGGGGTGTGGAATCTTTTCATATTAACTGGTCTTATTCAAAAAAATTTGCTATTTGACATTTATTACAAAACATCTGCATTATTATGTAGATGTATTTAGACAGAATTAATGAGTACAATAAAATAAAAAGAATATAATTCTATCAAATGGCCCGCTCTTAAAGACTTAAAAGCCGACAAGTTACTCATCTACGAATTATTAGGATATTATATAGAAAGCTTTTTTCACAGATGATACCAGATAAATAGAAAGGCTCAACAAAAATATAAAAATAGACGAAACTGAGTATTTCAACCAACGTCATAAATTCGTTAACTTAAATGAAAACTCGCGTTTACTTTAGAAATTTCTAAAATAGTCAAGTTGCATCGTCAATGAATTTTTATAACAAATATTTTTATATGTATAGTTATACACATATACTGTATATTTAATATAATGATAAAGTGTATTTAATATTATGATAAAGTTAAAATCTCACATCACGTGCTGGAAAACGTGAAAATATAAACAGGCGCTTGTATTTTTGTTTAAATTGAAGCTTACGCATTCACGTACTATAAAAACAACGTTTTATGTAAACTTCGTTCTTTCCCTACGTCTCTTCTACAATTTCGCTAGGGCCTATTCTTAATATGAAAGCTGATCATGTTGGATTTAAATTCTGAAATTGCCCGCTTTTTTTACTGGAAGAATAAATAATAATAATTGTGAATATATTTCCATTCAATTGTTGAGATATTAAAAAACACAGATTTTTCCAAGATCCTAATTAAAAGCGTCAATTATTAAATAAAAATGTTAAATAAATAATTTATTTTACAAATCTATTTTTAAAAAATATTTGTGAATATATCGATTTAAGAATCAGATCTGGACTCTTCATAGATCATTTCAAAACTATGTGTTTCGAACTCTCCGTTCCATCTTGGTATTCAGATAGTTTAACGATATAAGCTCACAGCGTTCAGACTTGAACAAATTTACACGTACAGCATGTTGTGCGCGCAAAAATGTGCAAGTCATTTCAGGCTTTAAGGTAAGGAGAGGAGTTGAACTTTCTGCATCTCAAGGGTGAGAATGAAAACACCATAAATACATAAATCTATTGGAAGTCAATTTGTGGATTTCTCGCATTCGTTAATTTGAATATGCTACATCAACCACATTCGACTTAGTCACAGTATCTTAACCATATGCTACTGTCCACTGTGTTTACGTTTTAATATAAGTTTTTTTAATCTTTAATTTGATGTTAATACAGTGCGCTAAATTTTGATGATCGCTTATTTTTACGCCCGAGTCTACACACAAATATTGACTACCTTCCTATAGAAAACTAAAAAAGCTTAACACGTAAAAAATTTTCACATGTCATATATTTCAGGCAGTATAATAAATAATGTGTTTTGTGGATTTTTCACTTAAAAAATACTATGAATACATAAACGAAATTTTATGAATCTAATGGATATTCAAAAATAATTTGTTCAATAACTACGCCCATGAACCCTGCCAATGTTTACTTAACTTTACATTAACCCAATTCCATGTGTTGAGTTGTGTATACCATAAATCCATCATTTAATCGAATAAAAAATAAATTAATTTATAAACATACTCAGACAAATTTATTGGATATTCGTGCTTCAAAATCGCTCTAAGCTATTTTGAATTCGATTCTGCAGTTAATCATTACGTGCTGGAGATAACCAATGTTAAAATAGAACTACGAGTGGGTTCTTCTTCCATTATAGGGCTTTGGGACTTGGGAAGTGTTCTAAAAACCGTCCTGTAAATTAGATTGTAGAATATGTACTATTAATGGCTTATTACATACTTCAGAATATCGTGAATAGCATCAAAACATTTCAATTAATATAGAACATATTGTGTGATATTGTGAATGAAATGTTGAACGATCATTTGAATGGTTTTATACTATATCTCCATTATTCTATTGCATGCCTCTATGCAGACAACAAATATCGAATCATTCAACCATTTGCCTCCACTCAGTGGCGTAGCTAGGGTTTTTGCCGCCCGGGGCTATCTTTGAATTTACCCCCCCCCCCCCCCCAAACCTTTTCTCCAAAATTTGCAACCATTACGATGAAGATCATTGCGAGAAAAAAAATATGAAGAATAAATATAATTTCTTGGAAAACATACTATATTTTTACAATCGTGACAAATTTTATGTTTAATATTAATAATTTTTCTCAGAAAATGTTCATTTTATATTGACAATAATGTTGGGTTATGGTTATTTTTTAAATTACCTACTCTTTTTTTATTAACAACATGACGCAGGTTTTTGCTCCGCAGACAAAAAAAAATATATACAAATATAATTTCTTGAAAAATGTATACTGTATTTTTACAATCCTGTCAACTACAAATGTTATATTTAATATAAAATTTGTAGTCCCGCAGGTTCGTTTTTCAAGTCATGTAAATAAATTTTATATTTATTATTAATATGAAAACATAAAACAAATTAAAAATTGTGAATCGATTTAGAACAAGATATTCAGTAAATTTTACTAAAATAACATTTCAAAAAATTATAAAAAAAATATTTTTCCTCGCTTTGTTCTTAGCAAAATTGTCAGCAACATTATCAAAATCATCGTGCTATTGAACGTATTTTTTATAGCAAATTGCTCACTGTTGATATCAAATTGTTTAATTTCATCTACGAAAAACTTCTTTCAAAATATTTCAATTTTCAAAAATGCCGCCCCAAGAAAAGTATATTTTGTCACTGAGTCAAAAATTAGATGGACGAAAACATCACGAATTGAAAATAAATTGCATTGATTAATTAAACATTTATTTTTCACCGTCTAAATTTTCTATTCATTTTCGAAAATGCTCCCCGGGGTGGACCGCACCCCCCTTGCTAAGCCGGTGCCTCCACTAATCTTTAGTTTGAAGATGCAAGCTCTGTGTCAATTGAATATTACATAGTAAAATACATGCGGCAAAATGAATAAAACATAGCAACCATGAAACTTGTTGAAATTTTTAAAAAATATTTTTAATTTCACATTTTTTAACAAAATTATTTTATTATGCGAAAATGAAGTTTCGTTTTCATGACTGGGGGATCGAATTTATTCATGAAAGCACTTTTATGTAAACGCCGTTCGTGCAGTTTAATTGAATGAACGAATCGCCGAAATATTGGCAAGTTAAAATTCAGCCTGTGCGTGGCTTGCATCCCGTGAAGTGTTTATCATAATCTTGATAATCTTATCAAAAGCAACTTGATGACATTCACTTTCATTTAAAAAATAATTTATTTTTGCATATTTAATACTATTCTCTGTTAAAGTAATATAAATTTGTTGATTTACCACATTGCTACGCAAGCGCTGTACTAAGGCACCCTTGTATGCCATTAGACAATGCTAGATGTGCTACGACGTAAAGCTCTTAAGAGAAGATAAATATCTCTTATAAATATCTATTTCTCTGCCCATTACTAAGTGCAAATAATATTTTGATTATTTTGTATTTAAAAAATATTGATAAGCCACTAATACGGCATTTTTGACAATTAAAATTTCAAGATAATTTGACAACGCAATTAAAGCATGAGGAAAAATTGCATGTATTATATCTCATTTGCTGCACATGTAGAATCATTAATATCCAGAAACGTAAGATTTAATAAAAGTAAAAAAAACACATACAGTTCTTTTATTATGTAGATTTATGAAACGCAAAACATAGCTTAAAATTATTCCTATTGGAATATTTTATTTATACTATATTCTATTTTGATGTCTGGAATGTTGCGGAATTGTGGTGAATACTTTTTTATATAGTGGGAGAGAAAAGGTTGCTGTGCATTTAATATATCACTATAATTTTGATATTGTTCAATGAATTTCATTATAACACAACTCGTAGCGCTGTATTTTGTATTATAGCGAAATGGAAAATTTTAATGTTGTAAATTTTAATTCTTAGATAATTATAATAATAACTATGTATAAATATAGTAATATGAGCTGTATTTTATTACCCGCATGCATTAACATTCCCTTAGTGAATTTTGCAAAAAAAAAGTAGTATTTTAATATTGCACATAAAATATATAGTCTACGTGCTTTTTATCAAATGTTTAAATCTAGTGTAATAAAAGTGAGCAAAACGATCATAAAAACTGTTCTTTGTGACGCCATAATACGTAAAGTTTTTCTAGCTAAACTGGTTACGATGCTAAACGACAATAAGTATCTCTGAAACACCTTTAAGCTGCATTAATTCAAATTCAACAGTATTTTTTATACGCTTCGAGACTACAGTGCAATAATTTTTGCAATGTACCAACGGAATTATTTAAAAAGTAGTGAATTTTTGGTTCTTCTTCTTTATCGCGCTACAGGGTGAACCTTCGCCGCCTCAATCAATCTTCTCCGCTCAGCATGGTCCTGCGCCAATCACTCCTAGATAGAATTCACACGTCTTTAATGAAAGTGAGAACATTTAATCAATCTAGCAATTCAATACTAAAAAGAAGTTTATAGTTATTTGTTTATTATATAAAACTCATTTTTTACGAAATTTACTGCTTTTCTACCTCTAATTTTGTATTTCCATTTATACAACAATTTAAAGGAGTGGGAGCGGAAAATAGCTGAAAGGTTAAAGAATCTTTTTCAAGAGCTATCTGATCACACCTTAAAGGTAAGTAAAAATTCTTCAGTAGTTACAAAAATTTTATCCGACAGCAGAGCATCCGTTTGATATCTTTTAATTAAAATGTTATCCGAAAAATATTCTCCAGTGAATTTGCGCACTTGGAATACAAAATACTTTGCATCTAGAATGAATATTAAACGAAAATGGTAGCGCATGGCAAAGTGATAAAGAATTCATATAATTTTTCTTGTCAAACACGTTTTGGATATAAAACCTAGTATTCTGAAACATATACTATAACCTTTCGTTTTGGCGTACTGCATACAAAGCCGGCTAGCTAGCGAAATTTATAACCGAATAACCGATAAATTTATGTATATTAACCTTTATTTTAATCAATTCTTTTTAAATTTAAGTCAAGCGACTAACATAGTACGTAACTAAAGGAATTAAAGTATGAAGAGAAATGCTATATTTCAAAAAAATGTTCAAGGAAAATATTAAGCTAATTTTTCGATAGGGAAGATTTGCAATAAATAACGTACATCCTAAAAAATAAAGGCAAATTAAATACACACTGGTTCGTAGAGGTTCAGTTAGATTTCTCTTAAAATTAATTTTATATTTTTTTTTATTAGTATATAATTCTCGACATATAATTGAATTTGTGTTGATCGATTATTACGTTTCTTAGTAATTCTACATGCCCTACATACTGTTACGTGCCAATCTCATTAATTTTTATAAGTAAAATTTGACACAGCCTGGGTTTTTTGTTAATTTTAAGTTTTATTAGCGTCCATACCTGAAAACGCACAGCGTTAATGACAATGATTCGGAAAAATCGACCAAACTCTGTCGTGAAGGGCGATCGCAATCGCCTGCGGACACGTTCGTAGGACGAGTCCATTTTTGACGGAAAGGGGTGGCTCCGACGGTGTGGGAGTCCGATTTCTGATTTTACGAGAGTCGTTTGGCAGTCTTCGAGCGAGGGAGAGCACCGGCCTTCGCGGCCGGTACCGTTGACGTTGTGGATTGTTTGTGTTTGTTTTGAAATTGGACTTAATTTAAAATCTTTTGTCGTGTCACTTGCATTATAACTTGAAATAAGTTCATGTGTTAAGTAAATGTAAATGTAGACTCAATTTTATGTGTTAGAATTATTTTAAACCACAGCATCTTCGATTAAAAAGAAATAACAGTTGAACCGGATTCAAAACAGTGTTTATTTGAGATCCCAGACCTTTCAGGACGTCGATAACCGACCATTCGCCTCTCTTCGATTCGGGTCTTCTCAAGCTATTACATGCTTATACTACCCAAAATATTAAACGGTGGGTAATCATTACTGTACCCCGTCAAAATTTAAATAACAAAGTAAAACTGGTTTGTTTTCTGCTATAGTAAATACAATGAGATACGTGTTTATCACTTAACTGAAAGTGATCTTAATTAGGTTATATAACTATATGATTATTTCACTGCTGGAACAAGTGCAATCAAAGTCTCACCAAAATCTCGTGGCGTACTTATTATACAGTTGACAATATGAATATAGTTTTTGAAGCAACTTTATAAAAGACGCACTTACTTTAGTATCATATCCGCCCCCATGTACTCCCACTTCAATATAATATTTTTAACGAGAACCTTGTGTAAATCATTCGCTCCATCATCTTTCACATAGAGGGCGAGAACAATCGGAAAGGGAAAGGAAGGACTAGTATTAGACATGCTATTCTTCAGGAAAGGATTCAGTCGATGTTAAGGTATACAAACATCACAGACCTACTTTTGGATACAAATTCATTGATTGAATGTTTTGAGTGTCCATTCGGGGACTCGAAGTCTTCATCGTGCAACCGAATAAAATGGAAACTCTTAAGGTTACTCGGCTACAGGACCATCATATCTGTATCTTTATTAATGTGTATTTTTTATTTATCAATTCTTTTGATTGGGGATATTATGTAAAATCTTGTTTCTCTGACATAGGCGAAAACGGAAAAAATATATCATTTTCAAGCAGCAACAATATTTTATTGTGAATTGACATCACTGGATGACGTACTCATGCAAATACAGTTCATATAAGTGATTGTGAAGTTCTAAAAAAATATATTTTAAATAATGGAAAATAATTCTTTCTATATTTATCTAATATTAAATATATTATTTCATTAACAGAAAAGTAGCAAAATAACTTAGATATGTATTTCCCAACATTAATGAAATAAATACGATTTATGAAAAATTTGGTAATTTGACAATGTACATACATGCAACATTCACGTAAATAATTGATGTACCATCGCTGACTGTGTCGCTTTTAGCACAGTTCTTAAAAGATTGCTGGACACGCACCCCAATGGCTATATTAAAATATATTAACTATGTATAGTGACGTTTCGAAGACGCTATAGATTAAAAATTAAAAAAAAATTCTGATTTTTCTTTCAATACGAACATATTATTAATTATAAAATCGAAGTACAATATCAGATTTCTAAAATAACAGTGATTCAGATAGCTTTTCCATATATATATTTATTTACTGCAGAGAGTTAAGATCTCAATATATTTACAATACCTAAGGTTATTTTATACAATGGTGTAGATCAGGGTGTACGAACATGAGGCACGCGCGTCAGAGGTGGCACATAAGTGATTTATAAAATGTATTCGATATACAGACATGACATCAGTAGATACTACCAGTTTGAAGTTTTCCATGTGTCTGAATCTGGAAGATACAGAAGTTAATCAAATTCCAATCCCGTTTTGTATTAAAAAATTTTTTTCGATTTAATCATTTTTTCTTCAATATGAGCTCATTTAAATGGTTCATCACCGCTGGTGTAGGTATTACTTTATATAATACGTACAAGACACGTTTTGACTGCTTTGGTAGTGTCAATTGTACGTTCACCTGAACGAACCGAGAAAAAATATTTACATTGCCCACCATATTCGATGCCCAAGTTCCTGCGAGACTTTAGATTTGGGTTTACTTCTCATTTCTAGAGTAGACTTCAAGAAAAGGATTGGAGGAAAAGGTGCAAGTGAAATAGCATCGCAAATAACCATATATCACCTAATACATATTGTTGGAATGAAAAATCTTCGTACTGGATTTTACATTTGATCCTGCTGTGATTTTGATCTCATTTCTTTTGAACGATATTTCGCTATCGAACGCTACCAGCGAGTAGCAGTAGGGAATGCAATACCAGGATGAAGTCTGCTTTACTTGTTCCGAAATACTACGAATCGAAAATTCAAATCGAAATGCATCTATAATCCAGAATATACCGAAGCGGAAGATGGAATGACTTCTAACTAGGGATCCTGCATTCTTTTCTTTATTTTTTTTAAATCCCGTAATATTAAGAATACATAATAATAATACAACGTAGACCAAGTATAAAACATCATTTTTTTTATGTTTAAGACCAACATAAATGGTTGTTTATCGATATGCTTGAAAAATCAAAAATATCCTAATACTTTTTTTTTTAAATAAAACACAATTTGTTTGTACTACTTCCACATATTTATAATGATCAGGACCGGTTTCGCTCATCACGAGCATCACGAGCATTATCAACTGATATCATTATCAGTTGATAATGCTCGTGATGAGCGAAACCGGTCCTGATCATTATAAATATGTGGAAGTAGTACAAACAAATTGTGTTTTATTTTTTAAAATATAATGTCTTTCCACCAAGAATTGACAGTTAACTCCTTAAAAGTAATATCCTAATACTGTAGAAATTCGGCGCATTTATATTCTAAATCATTCATTAAATACTACGTGTCACAATTAGTAACACAAACATTGAAATAACAAAGGTATCAATTTTTAATTTTAATATTAATTTGCACCTCACTACGGCGTGACTGAAATCATCTGAGCGGTTGTCATGCAACAAACATATGAACATTAAAGTCGATGGCGAACTCTTTTTAAAATGAACAATTTTCTTTGATAGAAAAAAAATACTTAGGAATACTGTAACTAGATATTTTCATGTATAATGAATTATAATCCAAATCTATTGATTGTGACATTTTTTGCACTAGATACTCTACTCTTTCGATAAAAAAATGAAGCAGAAAAATTCGTAAGTTCACTTTGCATAATCTTTCAATCCTTGCTTTCTTTAAAATAAACGTTTGAATAATCAGTATCAATTACCTCGTAATTCTATTTGACCGCGTTCAAATAAATGACTTAACATAATCTCTCAGAAGTTCATATACTCCAATTAAGGAGTGTTATTATTTAAATAAAATATTATCAGAATTAAACATCAGACAAATGATTGAGGAGATTATTTTACGGTCGCCATTTGTTAGCGATCCTTTTCGTAGTAAGTAATTAAATTTTGGGAAAATTACACCAAGTCCACAATTTTTAATTATTTATGATAATAAATGAACAAACGCTTACTTAGCACGCAATGAGACATCGTTTTGAATAATTAATAACCCATAAATAGCTGCCTGGTGTTAATAATATTTACTGACAAATATCTTTGCATGTTAATGTAGATGTAATCAAATGTTAAATGTATTACCGAATAAGACTGAACGCCTTTCAAACCATTTGTCTACTCACGATAAATTTTACCAAAATAATTACTTTACTTTTCGTTTTCTTTTCTATATAGCTATGTTATATAACAGTTATCACTTAGTTTATTTTGAAATTCTTATATATTAGATATTTCGCATTAATATATAATATATTTATGTTTCACTGCCGTTGTAAATACGAGCTTAATAGAAAATTTTCGTCACACGTTGAACTACGTAATATCCGATCCACTTAAAGCAAAGAAAAAATACTAAAAAACAAATAAATATCGATTTTATGATTTAAATATTTTCCATTTAAACGATGCGCCAGTAATCAAGAATTAATTTAAGATATTAGAAGTAAAAATTTCATAGATATTAGAAGTAAAAATATTACATAATAGTTTACCATTCCTCCCGAAGAGAAACCCGGTAAATATTATAATAAGTATTATGATTTACTGTTGTTGAAAATATTTTTTTAGATATAGTTTAGGGATTCCAATCGAATATTTGCATATTGGATATTCGAATATATTCTTCCCTTTTTTGATTTTCGAATAATCGAATATTTGATAAATTATTCCTACATATAATTTAAGACATCGACTGAGGGTGCTTGATGGAATTTCAATATCAAATTTGGATTATTGAGATTTTGTACACTTCCATGTATTTTGTCACTAACGACCCGGGTTTCGTCTTTCGGCATCTTCAGGCATTCGAGCGCACGAATAGACTCGAACTGACAGACAGTAAACAGTGTCTAACGTTTATATAGAAGATACAAAGACGACAAATATTATTTACGAGATAAAATATTACACGTCTAGGATCCACACTGATTCCTGAGTTAACATTTCGAGAATCGCCTTAATCCTTATTTTGTAAACAACACATTAACAGAGTGGCGAATTGCCGCTTTCCAACTACTGTTAGAATTACCAGTGATTTTACAATCATAATAGCATTGTGGGTTTCGACAGGATGCATATCCCTACATAGTATTAATGTTTTATGTATCAAACCACTGGATCAATAAAAGATATCATTATATCTTTATAATGTATCGACGGTGTTTTTGACCAATTGATGTAACCCTCAAAATTGAAATTGTTCAGGAGAGAGTGAAAACTGTTTTTATTGAAGACATTATATGGTGAGTTGCGTTATGAATCTTTGAAATTCACTCCTGTTTAATTCTCATGTTTGCAGATACGGGGTTATACGTAGGGAGTGTCAAGTGGATTACATCAAGTGACCGTGTCAGAACTTTCAAACCTAAAACCAATGTAAAATTATTTTTAAGTTTCCCTTCCAAAAAGTGGTCAATTTATTTGTCTAATTTACATAATTTGGCTGAGACCTGCTCTGTCATCATTAAAGTGAGATCCGATGATTAACTCATTTTCGAATTCTTTGAGGGTTACATCAATTGGTCAAAACACCATCGAAAAATCTATTTTGTTTATTTAAACACCGTAATACTATCTGAAGACACGTGCTGACAACTATTGTATTAAAGTAAGTGTGAACAATAATTATTACGTCTCGTCCAAAATTTGTACACAATATTATTCGAAAACTATATACTTTTAATATTCAATATTCGAATATTAAATTTGTTTTCAACGAATATTTGGAGTCCTTAATTAATAGTTTTATAATAGTGAACTATTATAATGTAACTATTCAATATATACGTAATGAACAAAAGCATGTATATTCAATTTATATTCACAAAATAACTATGAAATTCAAGCTATAAGTCGTTAAATCAATTTTTATGTCATAACAATTTCACTGCACATCAGGCAACATAAGAAATATTAAAATTTTAAATCAATTATAAAAAATTTCTACCATTGCTATTTGAAAACACTATAAATTTATAATTTTTAAGAAGTCTACGTTGACAACTTTTTTCAATTTACGTTTTGAGGTTATAAATCAAAATAATCATATACCTACCTTTTGAAAACGTTTCTTTTTAAAGAACATTTTCACTATTTTTAATATGTATCTGTTATTTGATATAATAATACTCTATTCATACAAATTTGGTGTACGAATGGTATTGAATATCATTAACTTAAAATTAACAATGATTATTAGCAATTTTGTCTAAAATTTCCGTTAAAAAAAATTACAAAACCTACCAAATTTCTCGCTATGAAATTTAAAACACTCAAATATTAAATCAGTAATTATTTACATAAAATAAATATTTTAAATTTATTCCAAACAAATACTTCAAGAGTAAAAGAATATCAATTTGTTACAAAACATAATTATAAATGAAATATAATATCCTTTGTGTTGTTTTCATGTGAAAGGAATCCACGTGCGGTTATTCAAATTCATCATGATACTTATATCATTATGAAAGATGAAAAATTAATACGCATGTCAGTAGCTATGACTCATAATAGTATCACAATCACAAAGGTGTACTTTTTGGTTAATATAAGGTATATATAATTGCAAACAGAATCATTAAAACTCTAAAACAACTCCATGGTCATATTTCTAATACATATTTTCACCACCACTATATAACGAAAAAAATATATGTATATCACTCTTCATTGTTTACTGGGGCAGTAGCCAAATGGTCAACGTCGTTGGCTTTCACAGTGTTCACGGAGTAGAATCTTAGTTCGGACAGTTCATTAATTGATTTTCCAATCGTAAAAACGGAGCGAAGCGAGAGCGACGAGCTTAACACTATTCGAGCTCTAGCATTCTTCTTCTATCTTTACTCTATCTTAAAAATAGAGGATTAGTGATTAACAAGAAATTCTAACAGAAAGTTTATGTTGAGATATGCTACATTATGCCAAATGTTCTACATTGAGAATGGACATAGTTACACAAATTTTGAAAAACCTTCTGCATTTAGGTTTCATGGAAAAAAACGTCAGAATTATAGTTTTGTGAACTATCAAAATTTTAGAACTAAATATATTAAAATACATCGATTTTTTCCATATTCAAATCAATATTTTCAAATTTAACTTATTGATGTCTTAAAAAGTCGTTTACATAATAAGTATACGACATGTATGTATATTATAAAAAAAAAGGTAATAATTAATGATAATAATACCGAAAAGCTTATTTTCTCAAGCGGTGGTGGTGTAAAACTCAAGTTATAAGACTATCACTCGCTTTTTTATTTGCTGCCATGCTTTAATTCCATGATTTACTTACAATTATTTAAAAAGCTTTTGCGTATCATAAAATTCTCATTTAGAATATTATAAATAAATCTTGAATGAATTATTGTGAGAGATATTTTGTTTTAATTTTAATGAGTTTTGAATAAAGAGTATCGTTGTTAATTTAAATTGGGTTATTTTAACAATACTGTTTTATAAATATGCGATTTTTACAAATAAATTAATTAATCTCAAAAAAGTTAAAACAAATGATAAAATTTGAATGTCACTAAAGTTTTTCAACATATTTCGAGTGGTATTTCTTTATATGTTTTATGTACAAACATTAAATTAAAATATCTGATGAAATCTTTATCAATTTATATATTCTCAACAATAATTTTAATTATATTTTAAATTGTGTAGGTTGCAGAGCAGCTATTAACTCAACGGAGATAAAACTTTTGTTCAAATTATAAATATATCTCATCTCGATTAGAAGCCTGTTCAGTGACAGTTAACCTCCAGGCAAGTGAGCAATGAAAATTTAATTAGCGTAATTAAATAAATTGATACGATCATGCCCAGGAAAGTTCCCTCCCAGTCATAGCAAATTTCCTGTGAGCTATTAATTACTTATTATGCCCTGCCCTAATCATAAACTTGGATAATATATCATGTAAATTACTACATTTATTTATTACATCACGTATGCATCATTAACAATATATATTAACTCACCTTACTTGTAATTATAATGAATTCTGATAAACAGTCAAAACCTTCTTAGGTAAATACACGCAATAAGTAAACGCTATGCCTGAACTTCTATCACCGTAAAACCGTTGGCTTATTATTTACCACAGTGTTGCCATAAGCACTGGTTATGATTCATTCTCTAGAAAACGGATAATAGAACAGTTGATGTGAAGCCTTTTAAAAATCTACCGACTCTTACTTCAATTTTAACAATGATAAAAATTCTTGCTGTATTTTTCCACATCCATCCATTGCGATGAAAAGGTTTATTTTTTTAAAGTCTTGTATTAAAAATAAATATAGTGATTATTCAGGTGAAATTAAAATAATTTAAAACAGTAAAACGTCGATATGACGGACTTCCTGAGAAATCAGCGTTTAAATGTAAAGGTTGTTCAAAAAATCCTCTATTTATTTCCAAAAGCCACTGCTTCTATGATAACAATGTTCTCGACATGACATGCCCGTTATTATCCAGTGATAGTAGTTTAAGCGTGTTCCGGCCGATGATTCAACGGGCGCTAAGCCATATCCTATCCACAAGTCATTCATCCCTCATCATTTTTGAAATCCCACATTATTATCAAGCCAATTATATCAACTTCACTAGGTTTGTTTCATAACGAAAATTAGGCTTTAACGGACGCTATCTCGCCCGCATTTATTCGTTATATCAATGCTTCACGGTAAATCCGTATACAAACATAATGAATTAAAATAAATGGATTCACTACAAAGGTTCATTCGTTTGCAAATAAATTTATAGAATGATTAAAAAATCATTTTATAGACATGTTCCGGCTTTGAAAATGATTTGATACCCTCATTACCAGAATGAAACATTCTGTAATTTTTCCACAAATGTAGACGTATAATTGAAACTGATATAACACTCTGTAATAATCTTGAATCTCTGTATAATAGAAAATAATGAAATGAAATATTTTTTAAACGAGTTATACTATTTCTGAATTCGATTCGTAATGTTCTGAACCGATTAACTTTACGGTACTACGCGTAAAGCTATCTTAAAAGTTAACTTTATCAGATAAAATAATAATAATGATATTAAGCCTAGATAGCATGCCATCTAAATAATTCAATCGACAGATTGCCATAATGATTACTATACTGCGAACTAGAACTCAGTTTTGCGTAAACAACTATTGTACGCTTCAATAAATAATAACACGCCCACCTTTACATGAAATAATATTTCAATTAAGCTTTGTATCCGTAAATTCTTAAGTTTATTTAGCTTTCGTATATGTACACCAATTTACTATTCTTAAGTTTATTTTTTGGAAACGTCTATTCCTGGCCTGTAAATAAAAAATAAATCTATTATATTCAGAAGCCGTCAAACTTTATATCAGTGAGTATTTCACACAGTAAACTCAAAAGCAATCGAAGTTTTTCATTATAATACATATATAATAACTTTACTTTTTCACCGGAATCTCAGTGAAGATGATATTAAAATACTTTTTTTAGGAATTTCGCTACTTAACTTAGTTATTTGTTATAGTTTACACACTCGCCTATGATTGACAAGTTAAGTACGATTTCTTATAACAGAAAAGTAGCTTATCTTTTCGTTTCTGCAACGCTAAGGAATCTTTAAGATTTTTTCTTTCCGAAATCTGTCTCCAGCCTCCTTTGATTTTGAGTTTAACTTAAAATAACATGTAATCTTTTATTCTAGTTTTTTCGCCTAGCAGATGACTGCTTTATCATCTTTCGTCTCTTTATATTTCAAATAACGAACAAATGTTCTACATAATATATCTTTTGAAGATTTGGCTATATGGAAAGTTTAACAGGATATATCGTATGGCGTCGTGTGGCGGTCGTTTATATATAATATATAAAACCAATAAAATTGTTTTTAATGTACATATTCGTACAACATGTAACTTTATTCTTAATTAAAAGGCTAATGTTTTCATCGAATAATAATATATATATATAATAATTATATGAAAAACATCTTGCAATGTCAATAATTCTAATTAAAGAAATGAAACCGTATTTATATTTTCGTATATTTTTTAATCGAAGATCACTTATAGTTTTCTGAATATAATTAAATTGTAAGATAATGATACGATGAGGGGTGCATAGCATATTTATTTTCATTTAACAGTTTTGTTTCTACTTCTACTAAAAAGTACTACTGTCTACTAAAAAACTGATCTATCCGCTGTTTTTACTTTATACCACCGTATTTCGTATAATTTCAGACCAATATAAACTGTTTTTAATTCAGATGAATACGTACGCAATAAATATTATTAAGTACTTCAAGAGTGTATAAAATATTACAATACTCGAATCCCAGAAGCCGTTCGAGATATTTTGTGTAACATTGATCGCACTCCCAATTCAAAAGATTAATCAAAATGTCTGAAGCAAGTACACAAAGTCTTTGTGTTTTAAGTAACAGAGGGCCGTTTGTGAAACTTCAAATTACTTATTTTCGCCTCATAAACTTTAATGAAAACAACCGGGTCCATTGAATCAACAAAAACGGTATTCAACTTCATATATTTGATGTTTTGGAATATCAAAATCGTTTTAAAAATAAACGTATTGCTATTTTAAAATAGTAATTTCAGTAATCTGACTATTATGTCATATCAAAACATGGTCAAATATCTATTGATAATCACTTGAAATAATTTCGTTACAAAACGATTAAAAATAAAATCCGGAAATGTAGCCTAATGGTCAGACCTCTTCAGTTTCAGTGTCCACGATCTCAAATCCCTGTACGGACACATTCATAAATTAATTTTTCAATCGATGTATGGATTTGCGTTCAAAGGTACGATGACAAAGACTATAATGTCTACAACCTCTCCTATTCACCCGATCCTCACAACTGTGTATAGTGAGAGCGATTAGTTAACGACTAGTCTTGTTTTTTCAGGCTAAGCAAATGAATAAAAAGTATCTGGCATCGCAAAAAAGGCCTGTTAAGGAGCATCTTGATAGCTATTTCAGCATCACGTAAAAAATATGAAAATGTTTGTGGTACATAAACTGCCCATACAGTATTATATTTCACGGTGATTCGTTTACTTACGTCCCTTGTTGATGTAGCTATATGCCACAGAAAGCATTTACAAAAATCGTGTTATTGAAAAAAACATTTAGTTGTATGTATTCCTAATGAACTCTTTTCTTCTTTGTTTCAGGTAAGCTTTCTCATATTGCCAGGCGTTAGTGTTTAGGAAATATAGAAAAGTACGTAGACCATTACGTTTAGATTTTTTTTTCAATTTTCTGTTCAGATTTTTAAATACTTTCCTCGTTTATAATATATAAATTTTTTTACATACATGTAATGTGTGTATAGCTATGAATGAACGTTGCGATGTGTCAAACCCGTCTTATTATCAATGTAAATATGAAAATCGTAAGATTTTATTTCATATAACTTTTTTGTCGATGTCATAATACACATTTCAATGTCAATTTTGAAGCGTATTGGAAAGTGCTGAATCACTTAAGCTGAAATCTGATAACGCACTTAATACTAGTAAGAAAATGCTTACAGACTTTTTGATAATATTATTTCTGTTTGTTTATCATTTCTCAATTTTAATCGACTTTTTCATGAACCTTAAGTCAAAAATTAAGTTTATTGATTTCTGATATATACTTCGGTATGTGTTACATATTATTTTAGTTGAGAAAAACTCAAATTTATCACAGTCAAAACTTTACTTTTGAACAAAAAACTTTTATGAGACGAAGAATCATTCAATAAATTAGTATGTTGACGATGTACCGAGTATAGAAAGACAAGGGATGTCAGCTATAATGTTTATATATTTATTAATCTTCCAAAAGTACCAGAATGAAAAAAAATGTCTTCTTATCGATTTTTAATTAATTGACAATTCATGTTGTTTTTTTTTTATTCCAAACGCATGTTTGTATTGTGATATTTTGTCTTCAAGTCAGTTTTGGGGGTTATTGTTCATTTAATATAAAATCAACAAAACAAACAAAAAAATGTGCTTTACATTAATATGAAAAAAAAAACATTATTTTTATCGCAATTATAGAAAAATTGTTTTATACCAGTACAAATTTTGATAGGATTTTATATATGTTAACACTCAATAATTTAATACACAGATCAGAAATCTTCTATATACTTATTCCTTATAATGTAATAAATATAATACTCTCTAAAGAACGCTCACAGACTTTAGTTTTCCCATGACTGTTATAAAATGAATACATCTTCTAATGCTGTCGGTTTAGTAAAATTTCAGATACCAGATTTTCGTTTAATACAACAAGAAAACACATAACAATAAATATCAAATTCCATCGATTTCAGACTTAACGGTCATATATCATGTGAAAGACTTTTCGTCTATAAAAGTCAACATAATAATCCAGGGCGTTCAATAATTAATGAGATACTGTATTTTAAAATGAATTTAAACATTACAAAGTTTAATTACATTTTGGAGAATTGACTTGAAATTTTTCACCCAATAAAATAATAAACCCACGAAACAATTCTCCCTTAATCTGCATAAAAGTTTAATACAATTCTTAGAACTTAACAAAATAATCATTTTAAGACGCTTTGTTCTAAATGCAACCCTTCATTGAGAAAATTTTCCCTAAATATTTAATAAAAAGGTTTTTTCTTGCGAATATTATTCAAAGCATCCAAAATGTTATAGCATTGCTAAGAACTCGCCAAAATCTCAAAAGATTCGAATAACAGTTATCCTGCCATCCGTATTTAAAAATTTCAAGCTTAAGCAGTTATTGTTCTTTTCGAAAGCCGAGAAAAATAAAGGGTTTCATTTAACGCGGAAATGTCCGAAGAATAATGGTAGATATCTAATCTACTACACAAAAATGTACCCCTTTTTGCTAGTATGAAAATTACACGCGACTCTCTTCGAGGTCCATTTGAAGGATTGAACCCTTGACCAAGCTAGCCCGAATTTTTATATTCTTGACCAAATAACATCATCTGTATTTAAAAAATATCGTGAATATAATTTTTTAATGGACCACGAAGACTGTATTCAAAATTCAAATTGAATATGTAAATTAAGCTCTCACCAGTTTATCTATACTTTAAAACAGAAAACACATGTATCAATCAGACTGTCTCTCTTTTTTTCACAAGAGCTCCTTCCAAACGGTGAACAGCAGCGACGTGAAATTTGCATATGTCATTATGGTTACCATTTATAGCTCAACTGTGCTAAACTTTTTAAATTATTATTAATTGATGGATAATATGTTTTTTAATTGCTACATAAGGTGATACTGAAGATTCACAGTGATATTTCTAATTATTAACATAATTATTTATTGATGAGCTACATTTCGTGGGTGTTACATGAGGTATGATCCACAGTAATATTTGTCTGCTTATAACTTTCATCTTTCAACAGTAGCTTGCACCCAAAATAACGCCAAGATCTCAATATCAACGCTCCCTATCCCTGGGTTGAAAAAAACTAGTATTATATAAAACCTGAAATTATAATTTAAAAAAAGGAACGAATAATATCCCTTTATTGAAGAAACTGCCATTGTTTTTGCTGCGACGCAATAGAGTTGTTTCGCCAGTGCTCAGCTAGTTAAGCGATAGTTGTACTTTCAAAAGGGATTTTGAGTCACTGAATGATAAATACATATTTTTTTCGCCGTTATTCCATTAAACAGGGATTAAGCAATGTAACCAACTTAAAATAAAATAGTTAATATTGTACCAAGCATAAAATAATAGAAGTTTACAAAAAATGCCATTTCTCCCAGTGTTCGGACCCCTAAGTCCAGTGTTCAGCCCCCTTTGTCGCCAGTGTTCAGTCAACACCAGGAATATCGCGGTAACGGATATCATGAATTTTTCTCTTTCTCTCTCGTTCTGCCTTGATGTGAGCAAAAGAGAGAAAAAATAATAAGTTATTGGTTCTCCTCTACATACGTACGGTTGTGTCACTTCGCATGCTTTCAAACAGGGCAGAAAACCAATTTATCTACATATTTTAAAAGTTTTTTTTAAACTAACAAATTTTCGTAATATCGATACAATATACAAACACTTTATCAATACTTATTTTTTTATCAGTCATCATTATTTAATATTTATATTTATTTAAAACCATAATTACCAACGGATATAAACGAACATTTACAAGGAAAGTAATTTCCTTAGAGAAACGTCAAAAATTCTGGATCGATTTGAACTTGGCGATAAAGTCTTATGAATTTCGAAGTAATATAATTTATTCGTAAATTATGCCAGAGAGCTATTTCAAGACATAACTTTTCTATATCTCCCTTTCAGAAATACTTCGTTTCAATAGTGAAAATCAATCTAAGCGTTAAAATTATAATGAAACGCTTTTGACACATTATAAATTATCACATAATCTTAAAAATAGGACAAAAAAACATTTTTAGAAAAAAAAGCTAGTTAACACAGTTTTGCATCCAACTGACAATTTATCCCAGCTTATTTCAAAAATAAAAATGGTCGAATACCTTTCTATTTCTTGCAAACGATATAACGAACATATATTACTTAAAGAATGACGAGTCTGGTAGAACGCGTGCAAAAAACGAAAATCTTATATATACTTAGACTTACTGCCGATCAGATAATTTAATAGTACTCAGCCGAGGGGCTGAATACAGGACACTTAGTGGATTTTATTACGCCAGTGGTCGGCCGTCTAATATCTAATTAAATATTCAGGTTATTCCATATTTTTATGTCAATACCCCTGTAAAATACTATATTATGTATAACAAAATGCTTAACATGCAGAATTCAATAAATGGTAGATCAGACATGCCTTTTTAAGTTGTCCACAGCGGATATTTTTTTGTTAGCGATCCAATACAACATGAATTTGTCGAAACTTACGAAGTAAAAATGTTCTTTTTTTTAATTGCGTATTGCATCATATAGGTTAGTATAGTGCAGATATACATTGGCAAGTGGCAAGACTACCTACACAAATTTCAAAAAATCTGTTTTTTTTTAATATACTGGCGATGGTTGACTTTAGGAACAACCACCCTAGTTTAAATTGTGTTGCCATTACTTCAATGAGATTCACTAGAAAGCATTATTATTTTCAATTAAAATGATACGTTTGGAAATTATAACATACCACACCTTTGTTCAATTTATTCTATAGCAATGTTAGATTCACAATAATTTACAATATTATTTTTTTGTTTGAAAGATGATTCTTCCTAAAATTCTAAAACAAACTACTACTCCAAATATAAATTGTCGTCGGTATATTGAATTTTCAATTAAGAGTATTTTAAGCAACTCCATTGCCAAAACAGCATATGAGCTAAATCAGTTTTCGCTCTGTGTTGGTTGTAACCTGAAAAATATATTGAAACGAACGTTTCTGGCAGGGTTGCTTGATGATTACAGGTTTGTTTGAGAATGATTTTACATATAAATTGCTATAGTTAAAGGCGATTTAAGGCATGGTTTTGGATTTGCTGCAAAATTGGGCTGTGTGTAAATGCTTTTTTAATGCTTTCACTTTGCCGAAAACATCGCAAATCACATTACGTAGGCATTCCATAAGACAAAACGCATACCTATTTATACTCAAACTTATAACTAGGGCCCCTGCTTCTTATAAGCAATCCGAGTTCAAATACTCGGATTGCTTATCGGAAGCTGAAACGACTCCACTATGACAAGTTAACCAACGTTTGGCGAATGGGCATTTCTAAAAAATGTTCATTTTCCTCGTCCATGTTTATTGTTTTTTATGGTTTTGAGCTCTGATTGATATTGAAATTTTTGAGTTGTGCACTATTCCATTATAATATATTCGATCCATGAAACAAAACTAAGAACATTTACTGCTTCACCTATCCACCATGAGAGCCTACAATCCAGTAGTCTCTCGTTCCAACCGATTACGGATTACGTCGTCTTGATGACCGTCCTAAGATTTAGTCATCTGACCTGGCATAATAAGTGGAGCAGACATGGCTTTGAAATATGACTATCACTGTTAGATATTATTACATTAATTTATTAAATTCGTTTTCCAGAACAGCAATACTCAAACGGATACGTTAATTGCAAAAGTTTTAGCTATACGAAATAATTAAGCGAGAATTTACTAAATCAGATGATAATTGATGAAATAATTCTAAAAGATATTTGATATTATATAAGAACTACTATTTTTATGCGATGAGTCAGTATATAACGCGAACAAATTATCTATGATCAATAATCGTTTTATTCAAACCATTACACACTCGATGAATTCAAATTAAAGATAATTAATTTACATTCAATATACCAACACCGATCATGTATTCGGTTATGGTAAACGTGGACAGATAATAATAGCAGTTTAAATTTGCGTATCAACTCCATGAAAACAATACGGACAAATTAATGAAGTGCTATGGAAATTTGGGTAGCGACGGGAAATAAAAATGACATCATTCACCACCCACCCTGTAAGCTCTGTGTTATCAAACCCAGACAGAATATTCAGCATTCTTAATCAGTATTCATTCATGGAAATCCATTTGTCATACTATAAGTAATTTCCATTTATTTTCAGTTTTATTGCAAAATGCTTTCACCTTTACGAAGCATCCATAAATTCTATTATTTTTTTGTTACCTATTTAATGAATGTTTTGTAAAATGTATGACGGCATTTTATTTTGTATGATTAAACCTAACAGCAGCGGTTGTCATAATATTTCAATATCCATCAATACCCATCAATTTAAAAAACACGTACCATCATGTTAAAAAGAATGAAACAGCTATAAAAAATCACAAATAAACAATGCAAAGGTAAATTTTATTAATTGAATTTGAAACTGAATTCTTAAATCACGAGTCACACCGAAAGTTCTTCTGTAGTTTTTGTCGCAGTTTTTCAACTGTTATGAATATTCCTTCTTTAAAACCAAGTTTGGTTAAATATTAAGGCGTCAAATCTGCGGTTCGGCCAAATACAGCATTTGATATTAAAAATCATTTAAAAATCAACACAATTTGTCGTTCAATTTGGAAATCGGTGGATTTGGCAGTTCTAGATAGTTCGATGGTATTTTCATATTCTGATAAATATTTTCTCAGAACTCTATTTTTTGAGGGTTAAATTTTCAATAATTTCTGTCATATTAAGCATAAAAATACTAAAATTAAATGTATAATTATGCGAGAGTTAATAAATCTTTTTTGAATCCCTGGTACATTTTTTCTTCATAATTAATATTTGCGTTCTTATTATGGACAACACGCACCGCCTCCAAGATTCCTTGTCACCCACCAATCACTTTTTCTCCTCCCATGTCGTTCATATTAGCATTCTTCTTTTGGCGTTTACGTGGTCAACTTGTTTAGTGTTACCCGTTTAAAACAAAACAGAAAAAATATATACAGGCTATTGTTATTGAATATAGCAATATAGATTAAAGATTATCACTTTGTTCGATAAATAAAACAATAACAACAGGGCATTTAGTTCCTAATATTTTTAGTTAGTTCGTCTGAAGATGCTTCTCAAAGAGTCAATTGATATATTCGTTTTTTAATTTAAATTTGTAATAATACAATTTGTCTCTCGGTTAAAAAGTTGACTAGCCCTGTTATACAACATAAGTCACATATAAGTATTTAAAGAATATTGTCACGTAGTCGCTATGTGACAGTTCATACTGAATTTATGTAATATTATGTAGATACAACACTTGCGACATTTTCATTTATGCTATAACCTTTCCTCCTTTTTAAGTACAGTATAACAATGGCACGTACGTAATTGATTGCTTGTTCAGGTAATATTATTGTTTGAAGTCTTTCTAAATGCTAAAAGTCAACAAGATAATACTTTATCATGTATCGGGTACAACTGATAGCAACGTGATTTTCATTATATTATAATATAGGTAATTCAAAACGTTCGAAACATATTATAATTTGCTAATAGCTTTGTTATATTGAATCATTCTTTAGCTTAAATAATATATTTCAATATTTTAAAACCCATTACTGAATATTATAATGATATAAGAATAGTTTTCATGTTTTCTCAAGCCTCTACCGACACTCTTGGTATATTTCTATAATTTTTTTAGATATCAAAATGACTTAGTTTAAATTACATTTTTTTAATTAGTCGCTTCTGTTGTACTTACAAAAGTAGAAAGACATATATTGACAAAATCATATTCCTTGAAATGAAACCTAAACTATAACAAAAGTTTACTGATTGCTTTGATTTGTGATAAACTTATAATCGTGCATCGTTACATCAATATAATAAATATTTTTCATAAAATATCACACCTCAAACAACAGTTTATATTTCATTGTTTAAAGAAAGTAGGTTTCTTCGTTCCATTATATCATTTACTTTTTTTATTGCAAACAGAATGCATATCTAAAATGTTTATGATCTGGTCATTTCAACGCCTCTATTGCTGTATTTACTAACTATCAAAACTACAGAAACGCCGCAAGATATATTATAAGCTTAACCAACAGTATGCTTACTGCTCATATCTATCAGCAAAAGTCTGTCGTTTTACTTCAGAACACAGCAGTTTCGAATGATCTTATAGAAATTTTTAAAGTTCACTAGAGTGTGCTAAAAAACAAAAAGTGTATTTGGAAAGCTTTTATGAGTTGAGATCTCTTCGCCCCCGTTCAACAAAAGCTGAAAAGGTATTTAATACGATATAAATACACCTTGGACCTATAAAGATGTGAAGGCTAATTCTTTCAATTCTCCATCCGGACACACCTACAATCTTCGATATATGTTTTGAAAATAATTAATTTAATTATAATTCTTCATATATTCGACTGATTTGATAAAAAATAGTTCGAAACATAATTTTATTAAAATTTCATACACATATAATATATTAAACAAAAATAAATGAATAGGAACTGACATGAGAAGTACTGGTTTTTAAATTATGGTAAAGCTTTAAATATTAGTAATATAAAAAAGTAACGCTCGCACTTTTACAATTCTGTAATTTAAGCAGAGAATTTTTTCAAATTTACAAACAAAGGAAAGCAATACCTACACCTGATTCTTTTTTTTGCAGATTCTTTTGTAAATGGTTTCAAAATAACACAGTCCAATGAAATAAAACTTATCCTTCATTTTTCTATGTTCACTGCATCTCTTTTTAAATCGTGTAAAAGAGAATCAAATCATTTGCTTTAGTGGTAATCATTCGAAGTAATCTTGAGCATTCATTTTTTTTATTTTCTATCAATATATCATATCAATAATCGGAAAATATAACACTAGTAACAGAGTTCTATTTTTTCGTATTTCTTGGGGGGGAAATGACCGGAAGTTTTCCTAATTTTGGCTCAGCTAACTTATTTCGTTATCTTAGAAATAAAGAAACTTTAACTAGTAAGCGGGTCTCCAACTTGATTACTTCTACATAACTTTTTTTCCAAGATCGTTACACTTTATCTTCCTTGCTGTTAATTAAGTGGAGCTTTATTTCTTTAATGCTCGATATATTTTAGAGATAAAAGAAGACATAACTCGTTACGATTAGAGTCTAAACTAGTTTCTGTACTAAATTGAAGATTATAAACGTTTTTTCATGAATAGTTAAAAATCTCTGCTCAACTGCGCAACTTATTTGGCGATGTTTTTCATTTTAAGTGGCCAAAATAACATTCTGATGCCTACAAATTACTCAGAAAAACTTTGATTAAGTATATTTTTCTGGGCAGTTAAAAGAACACTGGCAAACATATGAATCATTAATGATGCGTCCTTGCTTCAAATTGTGTTTTTATGAAAATGATATTAAAAGTTTCTGCATTTTAGTTTTCTGCAATAAAATAATTTTACAATAATGCTTTGCACACCCATGTTTTAGCCTTTTTAGAGGATCCACTTTTACAAACAGCAAATATTGATTTTGGGAATAACACATCGCAGGCTCATTTTACAAATTTAAATATGCTCGTTATACAGCAGAAAGTGACCAAGAGTAAAATAGCAAAAGACATATTCAAGAAAACCGTTTCAACATTTGTAATCAATCTGAAAACCCCATTTAAAACATTTTTGAGTATTAAGAGTTTTCTTGTACGACGATGGTGAAATATTTGATTAAATTCACATAAATGTTTATTTGGTTTTTAAAAATGATAAAAAATATTTTATTACACAAAATGGCGTTGATGTTTCTATTTTAGAATAACAGTGAGGTAAATGAATAACTACGGTAAAACGATAAGAAAATATATCATTTATGTTTTTTTATGATATCATTAAAAACTTGCTACTCTGGAAGGTTGAAAAGGTTGCCTTGAAATTTATTACTCTCATTCTTTGGATTTATTAAACTACATTTTGCGTTATTTTCAAGTTTTACGTATTATGATGAAAATAACAACCATCATTCGTGTGAATTAATCATCATTTTTATCGAATATTCTAAATTTTGACATATCAAATGCATGAAATCAATAAAAATAGTCGCAATAATTGGGCCTAGGCAGTATGGATAAAAAAAACGAAGTTATTTCAATTTCTACATTTCTTAATTAGAAAACGAAGCGGCATGGTGACATACAAAGATCCTGTGTGGGATTAGGGCTTTGTTCTTCTAGGACCATCCATCCCACTTTGGTCAGATTTCGTTGTGAAATGTTAATCGTGTAGCCATTATACTATGTGGATTACAAGATATGGCACAAACACCCCGACAACACCAATAAAATATTTTTAAAATATGATGCATTTATTGGTTCGTGAACAATGAAACACAACCAAACCTCACTTGTGAACATATTTTCATTTTACCATTATTTTTCCTCAGAGTGTGGTGAATCATAAAACTCATCGAAATTACATAGGATCAATCAAAGTCAATATTTTAAGCATAGCTTAATGCAAACAAACCACTTCGTTTTATCTGGATTATGTTATATTATTCTGACGGTTTCTCACGAAGAGCAAATCAATTTAGGCAGAATTTATTCTATTGTTTACTATTTATGTTGAGGATCAATAGAGGGAGAGAAACAACTTCAACTCCCATTGTATTAAATGTAACCGTTGTTTTTACTGATAAAATATTTTCATTATAATTGATTAAATTAAAATATCAATAAAACTCAACAAAACTTATTACATATTCCCAAGTTTTTTATGGGATAGAAAAGCGTTTAAATAAAAAATGAAAAATAAATGGAGATAATGTCTTAGTTGTATCGAAGACTTTTCTCGTTATTTAAAAAAGTTTCTTTATTGATTCGGTGATCAAACATATTAAATCTTGTTACTTTTTGAAAGTCAAAATCTGTTTCATTCGAGCAAATTTTTCAACTATGAATAAATCAAAAATACCGTATTCTATAAAATTTTGAGATTACTTACTAAAAATTTTAATGAAAATGAAAAACAAATTGACTGTTTGTTTGGTGAGCCGGACTTGGGAACCTCAAACTTTGAATTGGGCTTTATAATAATTAACTTTTCGAAATTCCTTCACAATTTTCTTACTGACCTCAAATAATTTTAATAATCATTTTAAATATATGACACAATTATACAGTTTTATTTTTTTCTAAAAATGCTATATTTAACTATTTCCGCTTTATCCAAATTGATCATAATATGGATATTTAAATTATTATGGTATTTTATGAGAAATTCAATAAAATCTTTGTTTTTTCGTAAAGTATTATTAGAGAGTTAAAATAAGCAAATACATTTGTTAATTTCACGTAGGGGTATGAAGTACAAAGGCTTTATAAAAACCCAAATACTCGTACCCTTGAATACAGACCGGCTTATTTTTTTAACTAATCGCAACATTCCGTCTATACATATTAAAGACCACATCATTGACGACGATTTAGATAGATATGTATGTCATGAAGAACCGTTTGAAGAATTGTTTTACTAAAATTCATAGGGAGTATTGCAAGCGTGTTCTTACGTTTAAATAACTGTTCGTCATTCACATACTTTTTATAGTATTGACGGAAAATGTAAGGGCTAGAATTTTTTATTAATTATGCTATTTCTCTCGCTTGTTAATGCTTTAAATTTGGATTTTATTTTATTCATATTTAAGTATGTACGAGCAAATCTTTTCCTGTATAAAAAAGACCTTTAACAAAGCGGACAAATTTATAACATAGTCACCCTTTTGAATACGACGATCTTACTAGGAAAACAATCATAACTAATTTGGTTAAATGGGTCATTTTCAAAAATATTACTTACCGTTTTCATACAGGATTTCATAGAGCAAACATCCGGACGCCTGTAAAATAAGCGGTAAAGAGTGATTAATGAGAGATGTATGCCAAAAATTAGCCCGCATTTCTGTTCTCTCGCATACAGATTTAGTTAATGTCTTTCATATGGAGGGGTTCTACGTAATTATTTTACATCCAGTAAAGATTAATTAAGTTTTATCTTATTACGATGTTAAATACACACGAAATTCGGAAATCTCATTTTGGTCCCACGGATCTCTTTGATTGGGAAAAGTATACCTACAACTAATGTTTATAATTCATTATTTTATAAAATATCCAGTTAACCATGAATAAATTAATGAAAAAGGTTAGTAAGACATTCTTTTAAATTGCTTAGTGTAAGATAATTAATATTATTCAAATTTAATTTCATTGAACCGACTACTCATTTACGAGCATATTCGAATCTGATTAATATAAAACAAATTCAAAATTAAATTAAGCAAATAAGGTTATTTTTTAATATATTTAAAACATTTTTTAAAAATAATTATCGTACGTGTGGACGTTTATTCAAATAATATATTTTGTTTGTTCAAATATTATAGTAAAAGTACACACGGCAGTTTTAATCTTTCAGATTTTATCTTAAAAGAAAACAAAATTCATTTGAATTAAAGATTGTAGGTTAATAATTTTATTTTCTTTTTTAGCCAATTCTGTAACCAATCGAATGAATTTAGGAACTAATTAATAGCATCTTTATCAAAGTTATAGGTAGGTGTGCGACGTTTACACCTCACCCTACTACACAGCCAATCCCTAAAAAACGTAGTAGCGAGAGCGTTAAGCTTATTACTAACCTCTTTTCCCTACCGTCTCCTAAACAGAGAGGTTGAATGACTAAAAAACAACTGTTTCTCCTAAAAAATCCATTACAATTCTATATGATCCACATTGTGGTACGTACATAATTGGAAAACTATATATATATTGTATTAAACGACTTAAATCTCTCAATCTCCCATTTCGCTATACTAAGAGAAGTAAAACGTTGAAACATCTGCGATTGTCATATCTTATTTATGAGGACACTACTGAAAACATTTGAAAATAAGATTAATTTCTATAATCTAGATCATTGAAATATAAGCAATGTCTCCAGGGGCGCATACAGGATTTTTTTAACGGCGGTCAAGCCGACATGAGATTTTTTAAAATTCATTAATCAAAGTAGCTTACTTTTAAATAAGAAAAGCCGTCATATACGAGTTGGACGTCCGCCTGAGATAAGTAGGCTGAAATTTTTAATAAAGTTTTATCGAATCGTAATTTATGGGAAAATTAAATAAATTGCACCGTAGGCAACATTTTTTAGTGTTCTTAACGAATTGAACAAACCGCGACGTCTACCACATAATCTCACATCTATCTACATTAAAACTTCTTTTATATTTCTTATCATAAGTTCAACCTCTGTATAAGATTCCAATTATAAATAAAAATTAGATCTTAGTAAAATAAACAAATCAAATTAACTGTACGCATAAAACTCTTCGCTGTTCACGGAACGGCTTGGAGTCGCAACCCATGGTGTGGTAACCTACAAAGCTCTTGAAACAGAAGGTTTTAGAGTCTTGTAACATTGTCAAATAAACATTGTTGGCGGAACGAGTCATTTAAGATTTCAGCACCAAAAATCAATGAAAACTTAGCAAAACCACAATATTTTGTTTGGAATAGCTTAAACAATAGAACGGTGACCATTTCATTTCAAGAATTCATGAAACAAGTATATATACGAAGCCCTTCTGTATTAAAGTTGGCGAGGGAAAGTGATAAAAATAAAAATATTTTTAAGTCCTAGGGGCGGTCCGGACCTACTGAACCGCTCCCCTATGTACGCTCCTGAACGTCTCAGTCAGTACAATCTTACGTTCTATAGATTATTTTACGGAATAATTTATTATTTGACAATACACCAAAAGATAATGAATGAATATTTCGCGCAGTAACTGTCTTTTACAAATAAAACTAAACTATTATCACTCAAGTAGTTAAAATAATGGTTTTCATTTTTCATTTTTGGGACATTTTGATAATCGCGCAGTTGCTATGTTACATAAAAATTCTATACACCACTGATATCATATCAACGATTGAAAGGACTCCCGTAACTGTTACCTGTCACAATCCATCAGCAAAGTTTTACGATTTTTACAACCAAGAATCGAAAATTCAGAACTGAAGAATAACTACAGAAATAAAAAATTATATATTAATAAGGTAAATTACTTAACCTTTATGAAAAAAATATTCTTCGTTCATCTTCTAACTTATTTTAATACCCTTATAACCAACTTGTAATAAAACTAAATGAAATAATAGACGTCAAGAGAAAATATATCTTTATTAGTCATGTCAAACGTCGTGCAGATTTTTTCCAGTTCTATCTCATCAAGTATATCGTATACGTCACAAAAAAATTATTAATTTTAATTTTTGAGTGGTTAAAAAATTTGATAATCTAACTTACTATATTCAAATCTATAGTGTAAACATTACCATAAACATTTTTAACTTTACTCTTATAGAGTATATGTTTTTGAAATGAAGAGCTGGTTTCATAATATATTTGATTAAATTACGAAAAATAATTAGTTTTGTATTAATATATTCATTTCACCACAAACCTGATTCCGGCACTATTTGTTATTTTATATCACTGCTAGATGTCTAGGTGACCAAATAACATCAATCAACATAATCATAATAAAAATAAACGATTTTGACAATTCGAACCATCTAAACTTGCCTTCACTCAAGAGTCAACTACCAATTACCTAATAATTATCGTACATGGTATTGTAGATTCTCTGGTTTATAAAAAAAACGTATTCTAAAACACCACATATCGTAAAGAATCATGTAACATATGAAGACTTCGATTCTGAAAGCTTATTAAAGGAGCTTTTTTTTTCATTGCTAGGAGCTAAAACTGTTGCTAAGCCAACAGTAACGATAGTATTTTTTCTTGAAATTATTATGCATAAACGAAATTTTACTATAATCAATCAACTAAAATATTAAAGACTACGCTTTAATTTTTAATTCGAAACCACTTTGAGATAGGAATTAATAATTCGGTCACCTGAAAAATATAAAGCCACTCAAGCTGTTATATACATTTGTAAAGAAGCTTTCGTAGAAACTGCTTCTTAAATAACCTTGAATCGAAATGTTTAAGAGAAAATTCATTAACAGTTTATCGTTTTGTTTAATTATTTATTCTCAATAATGCGTTACAATCTGTAAGTATTAGTATTAATTAGATTTATAGCAAAAATACTCTGATTTTATACAAATCATACATTTTTCTGTAAACAACATTATTTTTTTAATTTTCTATACCTTTCGTCATCTTAAATATTAATTTCCTACATACGACTAACTAATTAAATTACTTAACTGTCAAACACCAGCATTACGCAAGCAAATACCTAATAAGAGACAAATACAAGTTGATATAAATCGATACGTCAGTCTGACCTCCGTTCTCATTGATAAAAAGGTTCCAGGATGTTTCGAGATCCATTTAATATAAGAGATTTTAGGCATGTGTTTGTGAAGTCTTTTTTCCTCGAGTATTCTCAAGTTACAAAATATCAAAAAACCTGTCAAATTGAAAGATAGCAGAAACGATATTTTCAAATTCTCTCTACTCAAAAAAAATAGATTGTGAGCGGAGATTTTTTAAAACAAATCAGCGAAGTTATAACTATTATACATTCATTAAAAATAGTGACCAACCATTAAATACAGGGCAATCGGTAGTAATAGTATGTCACTCCATTGAGCCTTTATTCTAAAATGGCGGAAAAATAATTATCAATGCCAAAATAAGAAGAGTTTAAAAAATCTTTCATACATTCTTACTCATGTTTTCATCTAAACATAGACACATATGATTTACAGCTCTAAAGCGAACAGGCGAACTAGTAGAAATATTATACAATAATTCTAACAACATTTAATTCTAAGTCATATTACGTTACTTTAGAAGAACCTAAATATATTATTATAAATTGTAATTCAATCGCTTGGTTTCATAACCACCTCTATCAAATTTCTACAATGCTTAAAATTGATTTCAAATAAATGTATTCATTTGTAGTAAAAATAGTAATAAGATATTCTCAAAAAATAATAGAGACTTATGGTGATTATTTTGTTCTCAGTAAATTTAAGCGTTCTTTCTTTGCTAATGATGCAAATATAACGTTTTTTTTCCCACTCAATGTGTATTTTTTTGATTACGAAAATCTTTTTAACGTCGTATTTTATGGGAAATAGATGAGAGAACTTGCGTTTCATGGAGTACAAAATAGTAATATTTATTCAAAAATGTTTTGTGGCTGGTTTTGAATCACATTCCTTCTTTGACTTTATCAAATAAGAGTGTTTTTTGAAACTCAAATACATTTGAACCGTATTAATTGTGTGAGTTTCCGTGCTCTTCATTATTAACGTCACAGGTTTTTTCATCTATACTTTTGGGGCTTTTTTAATATATAGATAACTTTAACCGAAAAATTATACAAGCAAAATATCAATTATTTATACAGCAAATACTCACATCAATATTTTCTAGACTTTATTTAATAGAACCTTATTATTTTCTAAATTCATTGAAGCATAAGATATATTAACTAAGTCTATCCGTGTAATTGATGTCATTAAGGTGCCAAAAAACGAAAAATCGATTCGTTAGTGATATAACATATTGAAGATTGCAAAATTTCCACGATTCATATGTAGTTATTATCTTTACTTTAGTAAATAATTTATACAGATTATTCAACAATTATCATTACATTAATAAGGGCATAACATTAATGATAAGTTTATGCTAATAATTCATAACATTATTTAAGAATCATTATTAATCAGTAATTTCCTTTGTCAATATTCATATGAAATGAGCTTACTAATATCTGATAGTAACCTTCCATGAAGGATTAACCGAAAATAACATAAATTTACTGAACATTAGTAATCCGCCAATACTAAATAATAAGTATTATATTCAAAAGAATATTCAGCGTACACATTATTATATTTAGATATTTTTTATGTTATTATAATATGCTATTCAAGCTTATAGCCGAGTGATTAATAACGCTCTTGAGAGTTCGTCTTGTTATTTGAATCCCAGCACAGATAATTTTATAAATCTTCTTTTCAATCCGCCATTGAATTTTTACTCATAGAACAAAGATGTATGAGATGTTTACACTTCTTCTTACCCATTTAATCCCAAAAACGGGATGTAGGGAGTGCAAACGACTAACTACTACTCTTTTTCTAGGCTGATCTTTCTATCCTTACACGGTCTGAAAAAGAGAGATCAAGCAACAAGAGAATAACAAGAGGTTATCGTATAAAAATGTCTGTTGGTTTTATAAATACAATATACTTTTTCTGATGGCGTTAACGTAAGTAATAACATACAATATGGCGTATAATTGATGTTATTAAATGAGCCTTCTTTTCAAGTCCTTAGAAATTATCAGAAGTCCATTAGAAAATCTTATGATTCACGTCCGGGGTGGACATGGTTGAAAAAAAAGATGTTGCACAATATTCAAGGTATTTACTTGATCCACTTGAAATGTTTCCCAAATGCATTACTTGTTATTAAAACTCTATGAGAGTTTACGTAAAAAGGGATTTCCTCGTTTATCTCGGGGACAAATTTAACATAAAGATAATAATAAAAACGATTGGCTTCAGTGGTGGCTTTAAGCAGCACAGCTGTGAATTTTTTCTTCTTGACTTGATCGAATTAACTTTTGTGCGAGTTTATACTTCGTTGCGGTATATGGAGACCCGTCCATTTCTTTTCACTGAGACTTAACTAAATTTATTCTCTTCATTAAAAAGCGACCGCATTTCGAATATTTTGAACATACTAACAATATTATTCCTAGCCTTCGTTTTATCACTTTCTTTGCTTATAAAAATAACAAGAATTCTTCGGTAACATTAGATAATTTAAAAACATTTCAGCTTATTTACGTTACTAAATAAGATTCAATTGAATACTTGGAAAACATTTCTACTTTAACAAAAATAATATTTGAGCAAAAGCCTAAGTGAATGTTAATACTATTTAGGAAACAAAACATGTATATCTTGTTTGCAATTTTTATTCATACTATTTAAGATATCGAAAGAGGGTCCTTGATGGAATTTCAATATCAAATTTGAATTGTTTAGATTTTGTACATTTCCATGTATTTTGTCACTAACGTTCGAGTTCATTCATGTGCATGTGCTTGAAGATGCCGAAATACATACAACAATTCAAATATTTTATTCATTTTAAATGCCATCTTTGCCCACTCAAGTCCTAGAAGTTGAATAAAACTTTGAAAGTGCTATATACAAACTGCAGGTATAACAACAACGTGTGGATAGTTCGGCTGCAGAAAATGAAAATAATTAGATTTTGTCCATATAAAAACGCCGTGGTCTAAGTAAGGTATAAATGTTTTAATCTGTATCGATGGAATTGGGTGACTTAGAAAATGCGACATAACAAACTATTTAGAATATTCTGAAAATTTATTTGTTTTTTTGTCATTTTCGGCAGAAAATTTTTGCTAATAAAAGTATTTTAACCACGACAAACGCTTCAACTAACCGAATACTTTAGCAAGACAATAGTTATCTTGAGTACATGTGAGGAAGACAAAAAAAGACTTTCTTCTAAGAAGTTTGCAATCATTCTCGCAACTAAAGTAGTCAGAAAACTTACTTATGTGAGTAGTCGGAAGAAAAATTCTTTATTTATTATGAGACTCAAAATAAATCTTGAATAAGTGTCTCAAGATGTATTTTCATTTAAAAAATCATAACGTATAGTATCTGAAATACATGAAGGAAATTTTCTCTTTTATAATAAACGCATTTAGCTCCTATATTTGAACTCATGAAAAAATACTTTTAACTGAGTTTATATGACTTTAACACAATAATAGGTTTTATATATTAAAGCACACAAGTACTTAATTATATGAAAAATAAATTTTATTTAAAAATGAATTTATGTACAAATTCAATTTTTAAAACGGTTATATTCAATGATCATAAAATAAAAAATGTATTCTATTTTAACTTATAATAGAGAGAAATTCTTTTTATAATAAGTATTTTGTTTACTAAAAGATGAAAATATCTGGAAGCACAAATTTTTCTTTCTGAATCTAGTATTTATTTACTTTATTTGAGCACTTGTCTTGTTAGGCATACCTAATATCTGTGTTATGTTATATGTATTCTACGTTATGTATATTGTTTTCAATAAATTTCATAGACACAATGACGATTACGATGATAAAAAAAGGCAGTTTTTTATAAAGAATTTCAAATATTTAGTGAATTTATTGTAAACTAACCATACAAAACTGGACATAATATAATGTATAATTAAGATGTAAACAAACTGTTATTTCATAATCGTTTACCGGCATTTAAATAGTGTACATAAATTACCTTTTACTTCCCAATCATTAATAAATGTTTTTTTTGTTTATAAATATGAAATACAGTATGGGATTTGAAAAAATCAGGTTACTGGAGAGCGTAAGACTGGTTATCGGTATCCAAGATAGGCGGGAAGATCTCAGTACAAACGCCACTTTGGTCCGGTTATTCTCTTTTATTCGATGCAGTGGTTAGTGTACAATACAAGATTGGGCCGTGTCAAATTCGACAACTGGATGAAACTAATTATCAGTTGAAAATACTACGCTTGGTGCAACTGTAAACATCAGAAGATGTCCAAATGGTGTTTTAATTACTTTATATATCCATTTAAAATTTACAGTTAATAGCGTCCAAATTATCAAAATATAATATTAATACACAAGCTTATAAATAATCAAGACATTTGTTTCCATTTTTATATGCATATTAAAATTATTTATTAAATGTCAATAAATTAACATAATATGTAAATTCGTTTAAATCCCCATATAAACTTTAGATTTGTAAAATAAAAAATGATAACTTTGTTTTAAGGTGTTAACTGTCAATTCAGTTGATAATGCTCGTGATAAGCGAAACCAGTCGTGATCATTATAAACATGTGGAAGTAGTACAAACAAATTGTGTTTTATTTTTTAAAATAAAAAATATTACTTTGTTATTCCACTTATTGCGTAGGTAAATAGCACGTGCACCGCCTCTCCAAAAAGCATCATCAGACCCTAATTATCGTAAGAATTTAATTTACATCATTGGCAACGATTCTAATCCTTTTATTATTCTACATTTTCTACAAAGTATTATTATAGTGCAATATCTACAATACATGGATATTTTTTAATCATTTCCACTCACAGTGTATATATAGCATATAAATTTCTAGCGGAGCCTATCTCAACAACAGTTGTTCGACGGGAACTGCTTGAAATTCAGTCGCTAAATCTCTCTTTTTTCGGAAATGATAAAGATAGAACGACGCAGTTAGGACATGACTAGTAGTTAGTTAATCTCTCTCGCTACTCCCCATTTTTAGAATGGGATGGATGAGAGAGATTGTAAGACATAACAGAGGTGTTCTAGTACAAATCCATAAATCAGTTGAGATAATCGTTACAAAAGTGTTCATACTGCGATTAAAAAATACTCATGGATACAGCAACCGATGACCACGACGTTTACTACTCAGCAAATATCCCAGGAAATATTTATAAGCCCAAATAGATATTTATTCATTAATTATCAATTATAGATTTGACACAAAAATAAATATTTTACCTAAAATGTTTTACTAAGTCATCACTTTGCTAGGTAAAACATTTAGACTGTCCATTAGAATAAATTTTCTTTTGTGAAATCCCATAAAAACATATGAACCTCAAAGTAGAGTTTTATGGTGACGTCACTATATTATTCGCCTTTCAGCATATTTTCACCCAAGCGCTCGAAAAATATCAGGATAATGTGGAAATGACAGTAACATGATTGTGGTAAGACCCCGATGTTCTCAATGAAACCCAAACGAGGGTTTATTTATATATAAATCCACACTTCAAATAACCTCAGTGCAAACATATGTGCCCATCAAACCACAACACCTGACATATTATTCGCGAAGCAATTGCTTCAAGGGCTCATCCAGTCTCATATTGCCAGTGTTTAAATATAGCAATAATACAGAATTATTAAAAAAGTATAATAACATATATTATATAAGTATGTAATATATAACAATGTAGACTCTGCATTGTAGAGCATATTATGAATTCATTGTGCAAAGTCTTAATAGTTTGCTAATCGGTTTCTTATTATGATCTACTCTTATGGTCGGATAGAGCAGCGGTCACCAACCAATGGTCTGAGAACTACTGGTGGTTCGCGAGAAAATTTTGATGCTCCACAAAGAACCACAAGAACCTATAAATATATTTCAACGAGGCAACAAATATGACTCTAATAAGTTTTTTAAAATTAAATAAATGTAAATATCATTTCATATAAGAAAGTAAATTTTATGATCATTATTTAACATACATTTCTAAAAATATATATGTTAGTGGACATCTCAGACATTCATGCACTTGTAAAAAAATCCATAAACCGATTCAATATAATTGTGAAAGTTTTCATTCGTCGCTTCGATGCCAGGGCATCCAAGCTAAGAAGAAAACCCAAGATAATTTATTGACCAACCGGTTACGGGACCGAAAATACACAGTGCAATGCATATTTATATGTTTGAATCTGTAAATAATATATCAAAACTTGGAAAAATTAAAAAATTACTTTTTTACGTTCTCAAACTTGTATGTGAGATATCAACTTTAAATTCTAAGTTGACGATATATGAATATGTTACATTGTAATGAAAATTCTTATTTCAATAAAGAAGATTATATGGGCTTCAAATAAACTGATATGAAAATACGTATCTGAACAATGTTTCGTTAAAATTAATTAATTCATTACATCAAAAGTATTCATAAGGATGTAAATTTTCTTATAATAAAATGGTTAATAACACGAATCACATAAAGCAATGTTCACTAGGGTAAATTAATATCAAAAATATAATATTGATGAACAGTCAGATAATTATTTATTTTCTTTATACAGTGTTTTGCAAAAATAAATATTGGCAATAAGAGATAACACGTGTTTTACATCGTCAAAGCTTTACTGAAACAAACGATATTCACATAAATGTATAAAAAACTGATTTACATAAAAATATTCATAATAAACCCACAAAGAGTAAATATCATATGAAATTCTTGTAACGATATTAATAATATATTACATTGAAAACATAATACCATTATGAAGGTACATTATTAATTAATATCCCCATCACAGAGGTAAAAATATTTTTAGAACGGTTTTTCACATATCATGCCCAAAAAGATTAATAAATATCAAAACAGCATTCGATACATTAACAATAACTGGCCTATTTTTAAACTAAAAAATACGCGTTTTTTGATTAAGTAAAGTAGTTAAATTTTTAACTATTCCACCAAAGTGGAGAGTAGTTTATGCCAGGACCACTCGTGCATCTTTGGTTATGCCATTATCTAGAAGTGTTTTCAAAATATTAAATGTGAAGATTAACTTAAAGTGCTATTTTGTTAATCAAGTTAACAAAACTGTACGTAAATAGTTTAATACTTGCGTACGTGCTTAAATTTCTGCGTGACAATAATTGTAATTGATTTTCTATTATTTTCCCGTCCCCTACCTTCCGGTATTAAGGGTAGGTGTAGTTTCAAATTCAATCTGTAAAAAAACAGCTGTTAAATTGATCTACCTTGTTTTATAATATTTTACAACTAGAAATGTATTAAAAATTACACCTTATAAAGTTCTCTAAACCAACAGTGTAACCCTCATTGCTTTTTTTTTAAATATATTTATTTAATATTTACACTTCTTTAATAAAAATTTTTGTTCATATTTATATTCTAACCATGTCCACTCTTAACGGAGCGTATGTTTTAAGACGTTTTCTACAACTGCTTGTTACTCAGTAGTTCAGTCTCTCTTTTTCAAAGAGATTAGGGATAGAAGGACAGGGCTAGGACAGAACTAGAGGTAAGCTTATCGCTCTGGCTTTGCCCCATTTTTAGAATCAGATGGTTCGGAGGTAATTTTACAGATCACAGACATCAATCCATAAATTTGACTAAGTGATTACTGGTACTCGACCCCGTGAGTAACCGAAGCCAATGACGTTAACCACGCGACCATGGACGCAGCAATCATTTAAAAATTCATGTATTTATAGTTTTTCACTTCCTGGACAATATGAGTTACATGGACAATCGAGTTATGGCCATTAGTCTGTACAGTAACAATATGATTTCTCATAATTGTTTTCTGTGAACGTCATATAAGAAATATCAGAACCGCTTTTATTTAATCGACAAAACTTTATCATTAAAGTCGAATAACCTTGTATTATCTAACACAATTAATACTAAGTTAATGTAATGTGTGTCACTCAAAATTTCTAATAGCCAGATGCTATCAAGTTTATTACAATTGAAATCCTTAATTTTTGTGGACAAGGAAACTTTTTATGGCAGTCATAATCCGAAATCAAAAATAAATTAAATGTGCCCAAATATTCATTATCACTCCATCGTAGAATCTCAGACAAAGCTTTCGGGGAGTTGAACAACTGACAATTCTTATATTATAGATACAGATATGTGTATATTATTTGTTTGTGCCGTATCTATATTCTCCTCCGTAATCAAAAAAATAATATATTTTATCCCGCCTTATTATACGCTACATTAAGTGCGTAGGAGCTTAAGACCTTTATTGTTATATCGTCAACCCAAAATCTAAATATTGGAAGTTCCTTTTTATTTCAAAAGAGTAATGTTCTAACTTTGCGATATGGAAATATATTTATACGAGAAAGGAAATTTACTTACTTTAGCAAAATCATATTGCGAGTTGAATGGAAATTTATACTTAAAATCTGAAAGCATATTTAGGAAAATTCATTTCATTCAGTGGAAAAATATGGTGGCATCATTTGGCAATTTATTGGTAACCAAGCAAGGGAGTTAACGAATGAGATTGCTTGACTGGTTCAACAATTTAGTTAACCCGTCACAGTCATATTTAGTGATACTAATTTCTCAGACGACCAACAAAACAATTATGAATTTACACCATACATGTTGTTAAATACCCTGCAGGACTGATCTTTTAACTTAGACTTTTCCACTTAGAACTGCATCGATAATCGCTTACTTCATGTTGTTGGCGCAGTCTAAAATTTTGTAGAATCATAAAAAACTATTCCGAGCTTTACCTCTTAAATTGTGTTTTTCTAAAAGTATTTTTAAAACAAATTCACAACGATTTATGTAGAGATTATAAACTCTCCTCCAATCTGTATAAATTAGTGCATATTATTTTTTTGCTTTCTATATACTAACGTGGATTCCACTTCAACAAATGTTTTTTTCAGGAAATGCCTGGCAATTTAATCCACCCTTAACGTTTCAATATACTATATATATGTATATATATATATATATATATGCAATAAACGAATGTACAAGTTTCATAAGCTTAGTCAATGATATGATTTTATACAGCAGTGGCGTAGCAAACTTTAAGCGTATCTACAGTCATTTTCCTCAACTAGGAGTGTCGTAGGAACATCTGTCCAAAACTTCGTGGTGGGAGCGAAGTGTGTAGAAAATCGATCTCTCTAGATCATGGGTTACCTTGCACCCGCTAGAAAGTATTTAATAATGAAAAAAGATAAATTTAATCTTTATAGTAATTTTCCGTTCAAAGCGAGATGAATTCTTCCATACATCAAGAAGCATTATGTTCCAAAATATTATCCTTTGAACATATGAATGTCGTTTTGAAAATAATCAATAATTTTCGACCAAATTCTTTATCACGCAGAATGTTTAAAGCCCTTACAGCAAAAGACAATACCTCACAAGGTGACCTTATTTCACATATAAAATGGTTAAGTAAGCGCAAAGTTCTTATACCATTGAAAAAACAGTTTAAATCCCGAACTTCAAAGAAAAAATAAACGTATAGCTGATACGGTTAGCTCTATAAAAGCTTTCAAAGCGAAAATGCAGTTTTGGATAAATAATATGACGAAAAATTCTGTTGTACATTTTCCACTGATAAACGAAGTGATTGATGATAATTCAATTTACTCTTTATTTTGTGTAGGTAAATGTACGGGTTTTTTTTATAGTTCGTTTGTAAATTTTCTCACAGGAGTAAAAATGTCAATAAATCTGTAAGTTACCGATTTATAATAATTTATTAATAGAATAATATATGTAGCACATAGTACGTAACATTTGTTTTTTTAGAACTCCAGCATAGGACCGCCACTATTATCGTAAATTTTACATGCACCCGCTACCGCAATAAGGTTAAGAGCCCCTGCTCTAGATAAACGAAAAGCTTCTATTAGTTGACGTCGACTCCATCTTCGTAGAACGCCGCTGATTTATTGAAGGCCTGGTAATTTGTCTTATTCGCCACCAAGTCGACGCGGTCTATCGGCCCAATGGACGGTTGGGTCGACTTGCGCTTACAGTTACTATAATATACAAGGAAAATCAAAAAAGATACCAATTATCGCAACAAATATTATGTTTCACAGGCATAAATATTTAAAAAAATTCCTTTTTGATATGTAAATATAGCTAGAAATACTTATGAAACTAAAAATATGCCGTCATTATCAGGGTAAAACTAAGTACATATTATAAGTTATATATAAATTCAGTCACCATTATCAGCTACTATGGATAAATCCTTAAATGATAACATCACCATTGATAATATCCCGGACCCTCTCTATGATCCAGGGATTTCGAGGTTTACAGTTTTTCAATCCCGAGATAATTCATTGAATTGTGTATTTATAATCAAATTTGCATCCACTATTGCTTCAATTGGAATGAATATAAGATTTTATTATTTTAATGGCATTGTAAACTTTTTTTTAATTTACTGGAAGATTTTATTAACATATAATCGTTGCAATTTTTTTTATTAAATAATACAAAAAAAATGTTGTCAAAATTGTCTATCTCTGTCTGCAGCTGCTACAAAACATAATAAGGGAGGAGACAACAGTAAATATTATATTAATTATGAAGGTATTATAAAAAATATGAAAGACATAAACAAACCGAGTAACACTGCAGGAAATCAAAAAGTATTTAATTTGAAATATGAATTATATTTTAACATAAACAGTGAATTCTGAAATCCCGAATTGATATTTAAAGAATCCCGAGATTACGGGATTCACTAATTGACCCGGAATCCCGAGACTGGGAGCCCTAATCTCCGTCCATTTAAAATTACAAGTTTTTAGAAATTCATTTCTAAATTTAATGACAGCCATTTCTATATAAAGAGCTACAGTGTTGTAGTTGCGAGACCTCTTCGTCCGAAGATTGTAATTGAATTGAACAATGATCATATTTTACTATTAATTTAAACTACACATTTTTGATAAATGATTGGATAAAATGGTATGCAACAAAATAGTGTATGAAAAGATGGTGTGATTACAAAACGGTATGGACACAGTAATATTGTGATAAATATATTAAATAATATAAACGTGATATTTACTTAATTTTAAATCTCAAATTCTTCATTTAACCCGTACCGTTAAGTCTTCACCATATCTTCCATGCCTCTTGTTCATAGTATTAGGACGAAAATCAATTTACAAAACTGATATTTGTTAATTAAGTGCTGTGGTGTGAACTTAACCCACACTTTTGAATTGTTCAAATTCTGTACATTTCCATATATTTTGTCAGTGACGACCCGTGTTTCGTCTTTGTTGTTCGTTTATGCGATTATTTTTCACAATTTAGGTTAAAAATAATTATTATCATTCAGTATTAAAAATAATTCAAATATCGATGTAATTACTACACTTAGTGATAATATTCATTTTTAATTTATCTTATATATCAACGATATTATAAACAACTTACTAACTGTCAGTTCGAGTCCATTCGTGTACGGAAATGCCTGAAGATGCTGAAAGGTAAAACCCGGAACGTTAGTGACGAAAAACATGGTAATGTACAAAATTCTATCAATTCAAATTGGATACTGAATTCCTTCAAGCACCCTTGGTTGATATCTTAAATTAATTCATACCATTTTGTTCCGTTGCGATCTTTTATATTTGTAAATTTCAACCAACGTCATTTTGATAAATTAACAACTAGATTTAAAAAAATAATATTCTTATCGTGAATAATTTACTTGTGTTAATAATTTACTGTAAAATAAGCTTCACTACTGTTAAAATCTTTTTCGATATTTTTAAAGTATCAATGTTTGTTTGGCTGAATAAAAATAATTTCAATAGCTTTACACGGTTGCCTGATAATAACACCGAAAGTAAATTTACATAAACCTGAATAAATCAGCAGGTGTTGCCATTATATTCCCCTAATCAATAATTTCCGTACATCTGTAACATTAATAATAAATTCCCGTAGGTTTAAAAGCGTGTTTTTCTCAAAATTTTTCCGGGATATATTTTTTAACAAGAAATCATAAGAGCTTTTTTTTAAGTGGAAATCATTGTTATCGGGTTATAAAGAAACGTATGTAATACGCACGTGTTATATGATATGACATAGGGCTGCTCTAAATGAAGATTACTATATTGTATATATATATATACATAATATTTAGGTACTAGTAATAGAGCGGGTAAAATAGTAGCACAGGTTACCCTCCCCTCGTTTACCGTCACCCCGGCAAATAGGGATTCGTTATTATCACGATCGATTTTTAATCAACGAAATGCGGCATTTGAATGTTTGACACTTGACACGTGGCTGGAATCGCATTAATGAGTAATGCAATAAAATTACGAGCGCGAATGAGACAAAGCAAGGCGGTGCATAGCTTGCTTAGCATAAAAGTATTACATTCAATGTATGTTATACATACAATCAACACCTTGTCTCTTCACAACCAATCCATGGAGTTGTTAGATGAAAACGACTAATATGAAAAGTGAGCGAGTGCTGTAATGCGTGGTTGTATAGGATTATTTGACAGCTATCGTCAAATTTTACATAATAAGCTAAAGCCAAAAAGCTGGGTGCATATTCTAATTTTTTTTTGCAAAATGAAACAAAATAAATGGCCAGCGCAACCGCCGGCTGAGGCCTCCCGAAACAGACTGTTTACAGAATTAAAATTTAAACTTTATAAATTGCAGACCCTCTCCCTTTTGTCAATGACTTTTGGTCGTTGCCAGGCAGACGAGGTGATTTGCAAGCGCCTGCTTTCTAATTTCGACTTAGCTCGTAGGTCGGTTGACAACTATGAATTTCAACATAGGCGACGGAGATCGTGGAAAAAATATTTCAAAAACACCTATGCCTAAACCTTGAACTTTAAATTTAATAAATCAACATTAGATAGATATTGACCTTAGTAATAATCGAACTTGGAACCTTCTGAAAGATAAGCGAGTTTTAATGATTAATATTATCAACGGAGTATTTTGAATTGCGTATTGTTTTATCATCTATTAATTCTGTAAAGGAGTGATAAATGTTTCCGCTCAATGGGTGGTGTCGTCATGTGTTCTAAAACGGAATATAGAGAGAACGATTAAGTAACTATCAGTGTTTTCCTAACAAAATTATTACTTTTTAAGCCTTTCTATATAGAAAGATATTGCGTGACTGAATAACTTTCATCTGGAGCATGTATGCTTGACATTGTGAGCGATTATAAAAATAAATATAGTATCAAATTGCTCTAAATCCGTTTTCTAAAAGAAAATCTCGAATAGGAGTATTTCATTCATTTTTTGGGATCAATTGAATAGAAACAGCTTCGGAAACTTTTAGCTCAAATTCGTATACCCTACTATTTTTATAATAGATCAGTGTTCTTAACCAGCACTCCGTGAACTTGCTAAAAACGCTCAGAGAAATTATGAGACCCACGTACAAAATATAGAACTTCCTTTGAACAAACTTAAGCAGCAATGCGCAGTGCCGCAGTACTAGAACAATCTTTAGTGCAAATTAATACATGTAGCAGGTTGTATTTTCGAGTAGACTATTATTATAAATAAACAAGTACCACTTTTCTGGTATCAGTCAGCTATTGACAGAAAATCTTTCTATAGTTTTCAATATAATATTTATGATAATGCTCATCAGTTGATATTGCTCGTGATGAGTGGAAACGGTCCTGGTCATTATGGACATGTAGAAGTAGTACAAATAATCGGGTTATATTTTTAAAATATAATATCTTTCCACCAAGAGTTAACAGTTAACACCTTAAAAGTGATAATATTTCCGTGACTTGAATCCTAAGTGAGCATTTCAATAGATTTTTTTACGAGAGTTGTTTTTAGTCTCATATCTTATCTTTTTCGAAAAAGATGTGGTTAGAAGATGGGACTAGGAAAAGACCAGAATTTTTTAGAATCTGATAACTGGGAGGGGATTGGAAATATTTAAGACACTTTTGAAAAAACTAATAAATTCTTCTGAAAATCCATCTATGAAATTGTTCGTACGAGCATTCGATTATGTGGACAATGGGATAGGACAAACGCCGAAAAGCGTTGATCACTCGACTACAGAAACGAAAGATTTAGATAAAATTTTCGACATTAATCTATCTAGAATCACTATGTATACACCTAGAACTCTTTTTAACATATACTAAATAGAGGGTATCTACATCACAAAAACAGACAAGTACAAATATTAGTATTCGAATTATAGAAGTATATTCTTTTTTTAATAATAATTTTAGTTATAGTTGTTACACAGTTTATTGTTTTTATGATAAATATATCTATAACATGATTTTGGGATGAAAGGTATGTTTGTAAAATATACATATATAAATTTTATAGTTTTCTGAACTTTGTGTTTTTTTGCTTTCAATTTTCGTGAATTTTTAGAACCACTATACTCGACTTACCACGATCGACCAAAAAGGACTAAATAATCGACCTGTTGGCTGGCCCTGCTTCACAACACAAACGAGATAATCGACTTTTTTCTTCAATAATAAGGAAGAAAATTGAAACTCTCACAAAAGGCTTTAATTGAAATCAAATATTAACGAGATGATCAAGAGCTTTTATTTAATAACCTTTTCGTAACGTTGAATCGAAACTAATGGAAATAGGATAATTTTGGAGAATACCAAAACAGCAATCAATTAAAATTAGCTGATGGTCATTATGCTGTGATAATAAGGTTAGTTGATTTGAAAAGCCATTAAAAGAACTTCGCTAATAATAATTCACTATTTATACATACGATTTTTAACTACAAAATGTAATTATCTAATACTGTAGAATATTAATTACTTAATCACGACGTAACGTATTTTTATTCAAACTATGTGTTTCAATATCTTTGTGCTAAATCATGATAACTTCTTACCGTTTTATTTTCTTTCCAAATACCGTGATCAATTAAATTACCTTCCATAAAAGAAATTTACAATATTAAGATACACATTTAAAAACGTATGCTTTCGTCACCAATTCAAAAAATCCAATTGAATTATTATTAAATTTGGATTATTGAGATTTTGTACACTTCCATGTATTTTGTCACTAACGACCCGGGTTTCGCCTTTCGGCATCTTCAGGCATTCGAGCACACGAATGGACTCGAACTGAGAGACAGTAAACAGTGTCTAACGCTTATATAGAAGATACAAATGCGACAAATATCATTTACGAGGCAATACATTATACGTCTGAGAGCCACACCGATACCTGAGTTAACTCTCAGACGTATAATGTATTGCCTCGTAAATGATATTTGTCGCATTTGTATCTTCTATATAAGCGTTAGACACTGTTTACTGTCTCTCAGTTCGAGTCCATTCGTGTGCTCGAATGCCTGAAGATGCCGAAAGGCGAAACCCGGGTCGTTAGTGACAAAATACATGGAAGTGTACAAAATCTCAATAATCCAAATTTAATATTGAAATTCCATCAAGCACCCTCAGTCGATGTCTTAAATTATATGAATTATTATTTATTCGACTGCTGTGGCCGAGTGGTAACGCAGGTAAAATTTTAGAATTAACGATTCAAATTTCTAAATTCAGTCTTGAAAATTTTTTGAATTCTACAGATATTTTCATTGAATATAAAAAGTATTGTTTTGTCATTCTTTTCTTCCCTACTTTTTAAAATAGTTTTTGTGCTTTGTCCTTTAAACAATAGAAATCCAATGACTGACTTACAATAAGCCCTCGCTAAATACTTATTATCCAAGATTTTTTTAAATTGGAAGAAGTTAATAATGAGTTTGGTTAAAAAAAAATATATGCTAACGAGTCTCGCTTTATAAAAGCTTAACTTAATTTAAAAAACGAATGCATTTCGTCACCGAGAGTGAAATGAAATTTAATGTAATTTTATCTTATTTAATCTGTATGTTTATATTATCACTATTTCTGAATATAAGTATCTCATGCTATACAGAGTACCTGAAAATTCGCGATATATGCGAATTTTTGAATCTGTATAACTTTGTTTAAAATCAAAAACTACTATAAATTAATAATTCAATCACTCTATTCTAGTTTATTTCATTACTTCACCAAAACACACATTGCTGAAGACGTATCCTAACCAGATGACGTAACTTGAGCAGTTATCTCCGACAGAACGAACCAAAGACGCATTCAAACCAAACTCTTATTTAGCATTTGTTTAAATATATTTTCAACAACAAAAACCTTTTTTCGTTTGATTTTAAAGAAATTACAGGTTTGTTTGTATGTAGCTAAAGACTTTGTACGTGAATTTAAAGAACCAATTTTAGTTTTCCATACATTCTTGATACTTTTTCACGTGATTTTCTTTTTCGGAACCAATATAGAAGCAAGGTTTTTTTGCTATCGTCAATTTCTGGAACCAATGTATTGCGTAAAGAAAAGTTTGGGTGTATATCAAAATCATGTTCTCACGAGATTATCTAAGACATATTTTCATATGGACACCCATATCGACCCCAAGTCAAAACAAATAAAGCAGTATCTCACTTTTGGTATTGACTGTAGATATTGTGGCAATGAACAACTCGGTTACACAGTTAAAAACTGGACCCAAGAAAAGATACTTGCAAACATCTATTTAAAATCAATTTATCCAAAAGCATGTATCGATGGCCTTATGTTATAAAACCATATCTGATATTTTGACGAAAATGATTTTATAAACCGTATCTCATTTATTTAAAATAATGCAAAGCATTTAAACTTTTTAATGATGTACAGGTACCCTAACATACTATCTATTTAATACTTAGAAAAAAAGTCTAATATAAATATTAAAGTAAATATTCAGTTTTTCTAGCCTCCTGTAAAATTTGTAAAAAAGTCACTTACGGGACTATAACATTAAACCATCGGTATGCTTGTGATGTTTTCATCGCTTCCTTCCAGCGTCGTCCGATCCTGAATACTGAAAGTAGATAAAGGCTAAATACTAACCATTTCCTTGCTCCATTTTTCTATGTAAAATCTTTCTGAAAATAAAACTTAAGCTTTGCACCTTACATTGAGATACGCCATTAGGAACACATATTCAAATTTATATCTATATCGAAATTACCAATCCTTAGTTTACTTTTTCCCATATCGATGTTAAAAAAATATTTCTTGTAGGTGAATAAACCTTTCGTCATTCATTATATTGTGCTAAAATGAAACGTCTGTTTTTCATGTTCATTAGCCATTTGTGAGCTATCTCGTATTGTATTTATCGAACAAATTCATCCACAGAGAGAAATTTAAAAAACAATTTTTCGTTGTTTTAAAAAATCACGTATTTCAATTTTAGATTTTTTGTAATATCAATATTTATCTTGTGCGTACATTCGCCAATGTTATCATAACTTAAATTCTTTAAAATTTATTTTTGATCATTCCGTCGTCTTCCTTGGACTGAGCGATTAATTATTTTTACTAACAGTTTTTATTCATCTCTTTATATTGTGTTGTGCTCATATTTACAAAATTCATTTTAGTCATTGATTGATGAATTAATAGACTATAATAAAAAGGTTAATTAGTAATATGCTTGATTCATCATAACTCAGAATGTATAACAGTGCCAGAAATCTTATTCGAAGTTTTTTCTATAATCTGTTGTATATATTAAATACCAATTGAGAAACTTTTCGTATAGAATTTGGTGCGTGGGATCAGATAATACATAATATTATCTGAGTTTGGACAAAAATAAAAGTATCGTATTACCTAATAAAAAATGTTCTTTTGATATGTAAAGATATAAAATATGTGTTCTATATTTGCAAATGATATTATTTTTCCCTTTTATATTTTCATACCGGCTGCAAGTAACACCTTCAAAGATAATAGTTTTCTTTCTAGAAAAACGTATATTTTAGAGTTAGTGAAAAGAGATATATTTGAATGAAAAAAAATATTTTAAAATTTATTAAGACTTAATTATGTAGATAAAAATATAAAACCATTATAAGCGCAAAGAAATGCATGAAACTATAAGAATAAATTTTGAAATAATATAATTCGCACGTCATAGACTCTCACAAAGCTTCGACGCTAGCGCAGCTCCTCATCAAATTTCTGGCTAGTTAAAAGAACTTTTTTAGAATACAAACGTTAATATTTGATTGTATGTGATATTGCAATGTCGCTTGTTTGAAAGATTATTATGAAAAGTCCCATTCATAGATGTTTGATAATTGACTTTATAGAAAAAACATTTTACATGATGACATTGTAAAGGCCTTCCACATTTAATTAGCATTATTTCAATATTTTAAAATCAAATTAGATATACGTCTCACCTCACAAATATATTAAATAAAATATCAAAAAAGTTTATAGACACGTTTTAAAAAGGTATATTTATATAGCATACTATTTTCAACGAATTGGGGTTTATAGGTGTACAATAAAACACTTTGAAAGGTCTAAAAATATATAACCACCTTCAAGGAAAACACGTTAGGGATAGTTCATTTTTTTATTAATTTGGCGATTAAATACATATATCTTGATACAGAGATCACTGATAATACCGACGGATTAAATTTTTCATCGCATCAAATGAACGATAATTATTTATTACTCCAAAGTATTTATTCACATCATACTCTTTTTATTATATATTTAATATTTATAACGTATAGCTTCATTTCTATCAATTTTTTCGTCAGGCCAACCTCATATAACCTCCAAAATCAAAAAGCCGTGATGGGCCAGGCTAATACATGTGTTATGAGGCCCAGGGGAGTCTAAATCCCGCTTTTTTATCTACCAAACAGATGGAAATGAATTGTGAGTAAGCAAGGAGACGAGGGATAGCGGAGGACTAAATATGTTAAAAGATCCCTGCAGTGGCCATAATGCTTTGAATAGAGAGCGAAAATGGCAAAAGGCTTTAGTTTGATTTATTTCAATTGATTCGATGATTAAATATAAAGCCTGTGGCAACTGATAAATACTTTAATGGCAATTTTATAAACATACGCTTTCATCGACTGAATTAACTGTTGTTATAAATAAAATATGATAAATAGCAACCGCGTATTCAATCGGATTATGTTCTTCTGGGGCCAGAATACTTAGAGCGTGAAAATACGTTGTAATTAAATTACTTACTAAGTTTAAAAAAATGATTTATATACATAATGTTTTTACCGCGTAAAACTCTTAAACCAACAATAACTTGGCCACCTTCACGAGAATAGACATGAAGTTTTTAAGCTGGCAAACAAAATTCTGAACTTACTTTATACATTAATAACGTGTTGACATCAAACCCGAGCGATAAAAAATGATGCTACGTAAATCACTGAATATTATAAAGCCGGTTTAAATATTATAAATGGGTTTCGACGGGATGCAATTCACTCACAATGCTATTATAATTGTAAAATCACTGGTAATTCCAAAAGAAGTTGGAAAGCGGCAATTCGCTACTCTGTTAATGTGGTGTTTACAAAATAAGGATTAAGGCGATTCTCGAAATTTTAACTCAGGTATCAGTGTGGCTCTCAGACGTATAATATCTTACCTCTTAAATAATATTTGTCGTATTTGTATCTTCTATATAAACGTTAGACACTGTTTACTGTCTCTCAGTTCGAGTCCATTCGTGTGCTCGAATGCCTGAAGATGCCGAAAGGCGAAACCCGGGTCGTTAGTGACAAAATACATGGAAGTGTACAGAATCTCAATAATCCAAAAAGATGTATTTTCGTATATGTATACTTTGGTGGTATTACCATCAGTCTTAAACTTTTTGAGAGTCAATATCCGATTATTCTGAAACACATTTCACTGACTGATAATCATAGTTTTCTGCGTCGCTCTGTAAAATATCGTTTTCGATATCACCAAAAACACAATTTATGCAGAATTTCTTCAAAGAGTAGCAAAGACGCCATCAACTTTAAAATACACGTCGAGTTCCGAGACACCAACATATAAAAATATCATGCGTCTTTCAATCAAGGAAATACTCTTTTTAAATGAAAATTCAAATTTCGTAAAGGTAAACTTCGTAGATATTTCAGGAGGTGAATTTTCACTAGTATGCCATTATTATTCAAAACGTTAATGAGTCTACAGACTTGGGAAAATTTTCAGCTTTCAAAATGAAATAATCCCCATAGGGCATAGACAACAGCGGATTCCTTTTACTTAAGTCAAGGCTCAGACTATAAAAGTCTCAGCTAAAACTCATTAATCTGAATAAAGACATCATCTTCTGGTGACCAATGTTCAAAGGAATGATTAACGAGCATGGTATACTTACATAAAAACCGCCATCGTCCGGTTTTTTCTAAGTATCCTTTGTGCGAGTTTGCCAGCTCAAGAAGTCTTCCGGTATGTTTTTCCTAACTCTATCGTTGTCGTAATTTATACGAAAATTTGAATACCCTCAGGAATATTTTTTAGTATTCTCATAATATACACTCGCTTTACATTTCAAAGCGACCACTATATATTGAGGATGATAATATGTTTTTTTATTAATGTCAACCCCTGGTTCAGTTGTAATAATAGTGTTTCAAAACATGTTTTGATTTTTTTTGAACTGGTGTACTATGCGTTTTGATAAGTTGCGGCAATGATCTTTATATTATATGGCCGAAAAATCATGGCTATTATATGAAAATCCAGTCGTGTAGAGAAGTGGCAACGCTCTTAATTGTTCATCCTATTCGTTTTCCGCGTTCAAGGGCTCATATACCTGTATGGACAATTTACATACATTTATTTTTGAATCGATTTAAGAATTGATAACAAAAATAAAGCACTTTTTACTAAATTACTTCTACATGATTATAATCAAATGATATGCGATCACTAACAAATGAAATGATAATCAGGTGATAATGCTCGCAATAAGCGAAACCGGTTCAGACCATTATAAACATGTGAAAGTAGTACAGAACAAATTCTATTTTTAAAATATAATGCATCTCCACCAAGAATTGACAGTAAATACCTTAAAAGTATTTACGAAATAATGTTGAAAGGTTTGAATGTAAGTTATATTCACATTTCCTTCCATATATCTGATCGTAAAAACAAGGCGTAGCGAAAGTTAAAAGCTAACTGTGTCTCCTTTTCTAGCCTCGATTATTATCCTCAGCGAAAAAGAGTGCCTGAGTGACTGAACAAAACCAGTTATCGTAAAACAACTTCAGTTGATATGCTACATCAGAAGTCCATATACACAATGGGAGCGGACGTAGTTGAGATATTATATGTATATATTTCACACAAAGGGTACGAGATTAAGATACAGATTTTGATCATTATAGCAAATTGAAGAACATCAGCCAAACGATCACTGTAGTTGTTATTTAAATATCATATTTCGGAACGAAGTACCTATGTTTCTACAGTATAAATTAATTTATCTCTCACGTAAACATGACGTTGAAATAGTTCTCTTCTGAATTAACATAAAATTAAAATTGTTCACTTAGTTATTCCACTGGCTGTGTTACTAAATGTAACGCGTTTCGCTTCTTTAAGAAGCATATTCAGACTCAAACCCACCCTTCCTTTAATTTTAATTTAAGAATTAGAATCATTGTATACCTTAGAAATAAATAACCATGTGATATAGTTAGTCTGAAAATGCTTCTCAAAGAAGCAAAACGTGTTACATTTAGTAACACAGCCAGTGGAATAACTGCGTTATTAATTTTAATTTTATATTAAAAATGAATTTCCACAAAATTACAGCCGAATCCATCGATAAAAACTCTGAATTGTTTGTATCTTATTTCAAATTTTCCGTATAACGTGTTACGTCACACACAAAGTCCATATGATAATTTCTAAGAATACTTTACTTACCAATAGTTGATCTTGCAGTTCACATTCATGGTAGTTGGCTTGCTATCTAACTTAACGAGAGAAAAACTCTTCACGATATATTTTTTCTACAAATATATCAGCTATAAAGGGTTGGATATATTACGGCCACCTGTTTTAACTAGTTTTCTTGACAAACAAATTTAAATGCGTCAACAGTTTTAATTAGAAACTATTATAATTAACTCCAAAAAACACTTTACGTGATAGAAATACGTTGCGAGATCATTTGATTATATCCTAGTATAATCAGATTAATAGAAGTGCCTAAGTTATCTCACAAGGATCTATAATAATTTTATATCGTTAGCGATATTAATACAACGTATCGTCTCGAAGGTCTAATCGTTTCACTCATGATAACGATTTCCCTAATTATATGGTTTTTGAAAAATTCTTTATGCATATCAAGGTAGATATTCACCTAACCACCGACATTTTGTTTTGATTCTGCACAATTCAAGCAATTACAACTATTCTCACATGGTAATATAATTACTGCTCACTTTTTACTGGAGATTGCAATACCAGTATTTTGGTGTAAGAATTTAATCTGTAAAAGTATTTAATGCACTTTTGCCCAACAATTGTTGAATCTGGCTTATTTGCCCGAAGATCTGACCAAGACTCCAGAATTGATGAACTACGCTACATATTGATGGTGATTTTGATACCGATATTTTATTTATACGATTATTTGAATTATTGTTCCGATATTGCAATCACAATTATCTATAGTTATTATAATTATTTATATTTATGTTTGTCATACCAATATTCAATTTGAAATACTGAAATATCCGTATATGTTGATATAATTATGCGTCCGGTATTGCAATACCTAACTTTTACATATGATTGGGTCATTTGGGTCCAGTTTTTTAAAAAAATAAATGAAATAATACGAAATCTTCCGCTTTAGCAAACTTTTCAAACGCTTTCGCTTATGATTTTAATCATATCATATTTTGACAATAACGTTTATTTTAACAACGTATATATATATATATATTAAAGCCGAAAATTTTGATTTTAATAATATACTAAACCTTTCCTACATTCATTTTTTTTTTAAACATGACCCGTATGCCTAAGGTAATTTCGTGAATTGGCTTCAACGCGAATGACCCATTTGCAATAGGATCACACCTTTTTATTAGAAAGGAAACATAAATATCACAATTCACAAAATAAGAGATGAATTTGTCTTCTGGCACCAGTGCATTCTACGTCAAAAAGCTCTATCAAGTGGATACTTATAAATTTATTTACAACAAAAACTGTTTTTTTCAGTGTTCAAATTTATTCTCGAAATTAGGTTAACAATATTAATTGCATACCCACAAACCTTAAACTTAAGCAAACTTTCTATTTTATACGATGTTTGCTTTAATTTATCCCAGATTTATGTGGTAATTTTAAATTTAAGCATCAACACCCTTTTATGAACACACTAAATAGTAAATGCTTACCCACAAGTTAGCATCCAAGCAGAATCTTTCGAAGTATGTAAATTATCTTCACTTAAAATAGAAATTCAAAATTTTACCAATGATATCTCATATTAATATACCATCTATTACACGTGCCATGTTGTCTTAAATGGGTAATTACAACATTTAAATAAACGAATAGACTATGTAAATTTTCGCATTAAATATGTTATAATAATAAAATATACATTTTTCATCGGTGAGTTTTTCGAAGCAAGACCATTTTTTTTTTGTTCAGTCACATAGGTAGTCCAAGTATTTTACTGATATACCTTTTCAATTTGCCGAATCTTAAAATAACTTATGAGTATGTAATTAATAAATATAATTATCTTATTTATGACATCGACTGAGGGTGCTTGATGGAACTTCAATATCAAATTTGAGTTATTGAGATTTTGTACACTTCCATGTATTTTGTCACTAACGACCCGGGTTTCGCCTTTCGGCATATTCAGGTATTCGAGTGCACGAATGAACTCGAACTGACAGACAGTAAACAGTGTCTAACGTTTATATAGAAGATACAAATACGACAAATACTATTTACGAGATAAAATATTGAAAGGCGAAACCCGGGTCGATAGTGACAAAATACATGGAAGTGTACAAAATCTCAATAACTCAAATTAAATATAATTATATTTTTTTTTTAGTTTCACAGTTAATTTTTTTAACCATGTCCGCTCCCAAGTGGAACAAATGAATTTCTAATGAAGGTATCTTAACAGAAGTTTTTCTACAAAAACTGTTTGTACTCTGCTGTGCAAGCTCTCTTTTTTTGACGAGAGTAGGGACAGGGCTAGGACAGGACAAGCGGTTGGCTAATCGCCCTCGCTACAACTCTTTTTTAGGATCGGATGGGGTGGAAAGAGTTCTAGACATCACAAACATCCATACCTAGGAACAAAAATTCATAAACCGATTAAAAAATCAACTTATGAAACTGTCCTTACTGGGATTCGAACGCATGATATCCGTAACCGAAGCCAACGCCGTTGACCACTGCACCACGGACCCGACCAATTAAATCGATCACTTTTAATATTTTTGTCAGTTATTGGTGGATAGGCATTATATTTTAAAAAATATAACACATTTTTGTTCTAATTCCACAATTCAAACAAAGGATCAGGACCTGTTCTGCTCTTCAAACTGATCGGTTGACAAAGTTAGAAAAAAATTCGAATTGGTTCATAATTCCAATATACAAAATATAAATTTATAGATTTTTCATAATGTATACCCAACAACATTAGGTACCTGTTCGCTAGGATGGAAGTTACGCTGAAACCTCTTCTTTCAGTTCACTTGCAGATTTTTCCGCCAAACGGTTATAGAAATAGCCTTTCAAGCAAATACATATTACCAGAACTTGCTATTCGACAAAAGTTATGTGAAATCAAACGACGGAATGCTATAAGATTAGCCTTTAAATAATATTAAATTTCGTAGTTTTATGGTGACCTCGGAACGTTATGAAGGTTTTACAGACTCAAATAAAAAAAAAAAACAATTTGTGGCTTATCTGTGGAATTTCCTTTTTTGTGAAGTCAAATTTAATGGTGTTTTTAATATTTACGTAGATTACAAATGTTGATTTTTGATTAAAAGTATTCGCTTACAAGATAATTTTTGTCTACGTTCGTTACAATTTACGGTTTAACAAAAAAAATATTTAATTATAGTTTATGCTCATTATTTACGAAAACTTTTACGAATAATTGAAGTATAAATTATAATTAGGTTTATATAAAACATACTTATATTAAATATACATACTTAATATACAATTAGACCTCGCTTTGATACAAAAGAAAATTTAATATTTAGCATATAGGCGGGAGCTAAAAACGAAATATTCTGTATGTATCAAACGCGTGTGGTAGCTTTATCTGTTTCCCGCTCAATCACATGAAAAGTGAAGGTGCAAGCGAGATGCAAGGGCATGCGGCGCATACTCTTGTATCCTTTTTGCTCATACCTAAATTAGGTTGTGCGATAGAAATAGTGATAAGTCCACCGCACACCGATGGTATGTATGTTAGTTGTGTTAATACGGTTTGATTTTCCTTCAAGTTTTTTTCAAGTTAAGCGATTATTCTTCAATTTTTTTTTGTATTTTCAAATATTTTTTCATTACACTATCAATAAATTCTTTAAGTTTTAGGTATTAGTAATAATACTTCTTATCTTTAAGCGGTAGTTATAAAAAATAACACTGCATCAGGCGGGTGCTTTGCCGTTCTCTCTTTCTCACTGAATCACATGTAAAGTGAAGGGTGAGAGTGAGATACAAGGGTATGCAGATACTCTTGTATCCTACTTCCTCATATGCAAGTGAGGTTGTGCGATAGAGATAACTCCACCGCAGGTCACTGCAATGCATGCATTACCTTTAGTTGTTTTTTTTTTTCAATTAAAAGGTAAATGGGTGAAAAACATATACTTAGTTTATTCTGAAAACTTCATTATAACATTGTTTATCGTCGAACCACTTTTTACGTAATTTTCATTTTATTATCAATGATTTTATTAAAAAGGTTAAAAATTCTGATGAATTTATTTAAATGTCACAAACAAAATTGCTAAAATAATGTGGCAAGCACTATATGTTTAATGTGATGACAAATTTGTGCGAGCTTTTAGATTAATTGACATAAACACATGACCATTTAATTTCTGTTGGTATGGTGACGAAAAGTGTCACTATCATCATTTTAATCGCGTGTGTTTTATTTGACTGTCACATGAAAACATCGTGTATTCATGCTTTAGTTCCATGACATAGAAAATTTGTTTTCAACAATTGAACTGTTTCGTTACATTAAAAAATTTTATTCCATCACTTTTTTTTATATTCGTTTTTTTATTTTTTCATTACTCATAAAATGTTTTATTTTTAAAACTATGATGTTTTTTTCACCAATAATTGACAGTTAAAACCATATCTATATATATAAAAATGAATGTCTGTTTGTTGGTTTGTTGGTTTGTCCGGATCTTATAGGCTCCTAAACTACTCAACCGATCGCGACGAAACTTTCAGGAAGGACTTATTGTGATCATGCCGGGAAATATTATATAAAATAAATGTTTGTTTGTCCTTTACGCGTGCCTTTACCATTCATACGATTTCGATAAAACTTCGGTGAATTGTTGTGCACACACCCGTGAAGGGTTCTGAAGAAAAAAAATTGAAAATCTAAAATTGAAAAAAAGAAACAAATACGTACATACAGCGACATCTAGGAAAAACCTTCTGATTTATTCGTGTACGCACCAGACGAAAAACAAAAATATTGTTTTATAACAAGTGTGATATTGAAACTCGGGTTCGGGTCAGGCCAGACCTGAAGATGATGGGCTTGAACCGGGTAAGTCTATGAAATTTCGGCCTGTGCAGACCTGTAATCCAAAAGCAGTTCAATAAACAGAATTAAAACACAAACCCTTTCTTTCTTTGTGTGGCATTGCAACGCATGCCGGGTACTCACTAGTAAGTGATATATTTATACCAGTGTTAAAATGTTATTGAACTACGATCTACAATAATTTTATTATAGTCAGTCATAATATCATGCAATGTCTTTTTTTTCACAATTATTGTACTTTTATAAGTAAATAAATATGTGCGAGTGCACTTTGGCCAATTTTAACGTAAGAATTAGACATAATAAAGATGTCATTGATTCTCTTTGATTTTTGACATTCAGCTTGGCTATGCATAAATTCGAAATTTCCTTAATGAGTGACAGTGTGTGCCCAAAAAAGCGATTACCCAATCATACCATCCTGATTATTCACCAGAAATTTTCAAACAGAACTGATATCCTACTGAATCTGAAATTAATACACAGCGGTAATTAACAAAATTACTTCCATACCTGATCCTAGAAATGGGGAATTAATGTTAATCGCTGTGATGATACCGAAATTTATTACTTTGAAAATATTACTAGTATACAGCTACAAACTAAAAAATCCAAACAAATAATTTTTAAATTCTAATTCCAGTAATCAATTACAATTATTTTCGTAACTCAAAACATTAATAATCAGTTTATAAATCTTAATTCTGAAATTAAATACTCCTGGTTATTATTAATTTTATATGGAATATTAAATTATTTGGTCATTTCGATCTTGGCATGGCCCAATTGAAAACGTTATTCATAATGAGTTAATAATCTCAATAACCACTTCTGTTTGAAACAGTACGCTATGCGCAATCCTTGTGTTTGTTATGATATGAAATAATATACAGCAGTGCTACGCAACTTTTTATCTCTCACAGCACAGCAGATTTACGCGGCACCCCACAGAATATTTCACAAAAATATTTTTTTTATTGGTATGATTCGAATTCAAAAGTGTATAAGTCTGTATCTGAAAGGAAAAGAGAGCTAAGTATTTGTTTCATTAGTCATTTATTTCAGTGCTCCGCAACCTCTTCTCCCCACGCTACACCAAATTTTTTTCAGATGTCCGCGGCACTTCATAAGTATATTGTTATACATAAATATGATTGTATAAAAATAAGTATCCACAGAAATTATATTAGCTTTTCATTAATAAATACATAAGTGCGATAAAATAATCATATGCGTGCGCAGAGTATTGGATATGAGACGTTTTTTTGCAATGAAGCAATGCACCGTGGCACACCTAGCATGTATTCGCGGTACACTAGTGTGCCGCGGCACAGCGGTTGCAGGGCACTTGTATATAGTATGTGCACTGCATTATGTAAAAAAACTGGGTCAATATTCCGCGGGATTATAATTTTAATCTTATGCTAGTTAATTTGACCGTATTTTTAAAAATTATAAAAATAAAACACAAACAATCAGCTGATGATGCTCGCGATGAGCGTAACATGTCCTGACCATAAGAAAAATCTGGGGAATTAGTACAACAATGTTTTATTTCTAAAAATAACGTCAAATTAAGAAGAACACTCAAAATAAAGAAAATATACAAAAAATATTCGCCGAAAGTTTGGCAATAAAAATATAGAACATATTAATAAAACTATTAGTGATTTTATTCACTCTAAGTCAAATCACTTCATTATTGTGAAATAGTTTGTATGCCTAATTAAAGTCGTTAGATTTCTACTAAATAGTATATTTTGTTTGAAATTTGGATGCCTTTTGGGATGAAAAGTTACCTATTACTGCATTAAGTCGAATATTTGAATTGGTTTCAATTTCAATTGAATACGTTTTTACAAGTTTACATAATTTAAAAAAACAACACAATTTTTGATAATAATCTGTGTGATTTAAAACAGTTTTTTTTTGTTTTGTTTCCAATATTGTCGATATAGGTTAACAAACTAGTTTTGTTTGTGAATCTGACGTTTTTGTGTACCCGCATAGATAAAAAATGTTAATTTTTAACACAAGCATTTCCCAACCAACGATGGCAGGTCATAATTATTCATAAGTTCAGTTAGCTGCATAAGTTTGTCAACAATCGATAATTACAACGTCTATTTTTTTTTTTTTTTTTTTAACCATATCCGCTCCCTATTCGGAGCATATGGCCATCACGCGGTTCCTCCAAGCTACTCTGTCTCCCGCCAGCCTCCTCGCCTCCTCCCAGGTCATCCCAGCGTCCCGTAGCTCCGCCGAATACATCCTATGGATGGTCATCAGCGGCCTTCCAGGGCGACGGAATCCACCTGGTTGGTAGAAGAGACAGGCAGGATTCAGGCTCCCCTGGGGCATCCGCAGCACGTGTCCTAGCCAGGTCCATCGTCGCTTTTTTATTTTGGACGTAATAAGAGGCTGGTCCGTCCGCTCTCTTACCTCCGAGTTCCTGACAAAATCAAACCACCGTACCCCTAGTATTCGCCGCAAACATCTGTTTTCAAAGCACAGTATACGGTTACCCTGTGCCTTGGTGAGGTGCCATGACTCGCAACCGTAAAGCAACACTGTCAGGATGCATGCGTTGAATAAGTGGCACTTAGTTCTGACCGAGTACAACCGTGAGTCCCAGACTTTCCGCATTGAGTTAAAAGTTGCTCCAGCTATCCCTAATCGGATTGCGAGCTCTTTACGCGGATTGCCATCTCCCGTGATGTGTACCCCCAAGTACCTAAAGCCGTCGACTCTCTCGATGTCTTGCCCCGCGCTCGTCAGAGGGTAGTCTGGGTCTGGACAGAAACTGTTGCAGAGCACATTGGTTTTACTCGCATTGACTTTGAGACCAATGCGATACGAGTTGCTCTGCAGCCTGTCCATTGTTTCCTGAATACCCTCGACAGATTTATCAAATATTACAGCGTCGTCAGCATACTCGAGGTCGCATAGCCTCAGATTGGAGGCAACGGTTAAACCTCGGTCGGGTGGAATTGACTTCCTCAGGATGAAGTCGAAGATTATTATAAAGAGGAACGGCGCCAGAACACAGCCCTGTCTGACACCGGTTGAGACCCCAAACCATTCTGTCGTTACGTCGCCGATTCTGACACAGCATTCACTGCCCTCGTGCATGCATTTGATGATGGCGACAATCTTGGTTGGGATTCCGTACAGTTTTAATATGTCCCATAGGAAGGCCGGTGCGGACTATCAAAGGCCTTCTCGTAATCAACGAAGCAACATGCCAGCGAGCTGTTGAATTCGTTGCTTTGCTGGAGAAGGCATCTGAGATTATGAATCTGGTCCGCACAGGATCGGCCAGGTAAGAAACCGGCCTGGTTTTCCTGAGGATACACATTATTGGAATCCTTATTCTCGCCAAGACTATCTGCGCCAAAACCTTGCCAGGCACGCTGAGCAGCGTTATGCCCCGGTAATTGTCGCAGCAGAGTGGGTCACCTTTTTGTGAATGGTGATGACCTCACCGTTTACCCAGTCCCTCGGACAACGCTCCTGCTCCCACACCTTACTGAGAAGTAGGTGCAAGGGTTGCAAGAGTGCCTCCAGGCCGTACTTGAGAAACTCTGGGTGTATACCGTCCACGCCCGGCGCCTTCCCATTCTTTAACCGCTGCACAGCTGAGGTGATCTCAGCGTGCGTCGGTGCATGGTCGGGAATGTTTGGCGCTCGGGGATATCTACAAGTGTGGCTTCGCTGGGTATGTCAAAGGGGTTCGAGGGAGGAGAACGGTTTAGCAACCCGCAGAAATGATCTCTCCAAATCTTTCTAACACGCTCCGCGCTTGACTCTATTGCCCCGCTGGGACTACGGATGGGCCCGGGGGTCGGTGGTCGTCTACCGCAAATTTCGCGCGTGATTCTAAATAGTTTTCTTGTATCATTTCTGCGCGCTGCCGTCTCTGCTGCTTCAATCTGGTTGTCCATGAATCGGCGTTTATCGAGTTGCACAGATTTTTTTACTATCTTATCTTGGTACCGATAGTCTATCCGGCGGTCCTCGATCCGGTCTGGGTCTGTCTCACTGTCCCTCAGTGCTTTAAACCTCGCTCTTTCTTCAATTTTCCCCCCACGTGTCGTCGGACATCCACTTTGGCTGCCCACTCCTTCTGACTCCTAGCACCTCATGAGCGGCTAACGCAACTGCATCTTTGATGCTGGACCATTCCGATTCAATGGTGTCGCGTCGGGGTTTTCCCCGTCATGCACACAGTTGGTGACGTTCTTTCTCACAGCGATGTCGAAATTCAGCCGAGTTCGAGGAAATTGCAGTCTCTCGATGTCGATCCTCTTTCGAGTCGGGGGCCGTACTGTACGTCTGAGTCTGAGACGGATTTTGCCGACAAGCAGCTCATGATCGCTGTATATGTCGGCACCCCTATAGGTTCGAACATCGAGAAGTTCCCTTCGGTGAGTCGCGCTGTAGAGAAAGTGGTCAATTTGTGCTTTTGTGCAACCATCAGGAGAAGTCCACGTGTATTTGTGGATGTCTCTGTGGGGAAGATTGTACCGCCAACGGCGAGCTCATTCATAGTTGCAAACTCGATGAGTCTCTCACCGTTGTCGTTGGCTTCACCGAGGCCATGCCTTCCCATCACCGTGGGGCCAAGCAAAGGATCCGTTCCCACTCTCGCATTGAGGTCCCCCATTACTATCACGCGGTCTCTACGGGGATTGTGGAGATGGCCGCGTGGAGAGAGTCATAGAAAGTATCCTTTGCCTGTGTGTCGGCTTCCTCGGTAGGCGCATAGCACTGAAGGACAGTTACCGAGCTATCAGTCGTCCTGAAGGTGGCTCGTATTAGTCGTTCTGAGATGGGTTCCCATTTGACAAGGCAGCGGGCTGCCCTCCCCGACATCAATACTGCCACCCCTTGGCGATGGTATTGCTCCTGACCTGAGTATAAAACTGTGAATCCGCCCTCCAACAACTTTTTCCCGGCGCCTTTCCAACGCACCTCGCTCAGCCCTAAAACATCAAGCTTATAGGTTTGCATGATGCGAGTGGCGTGTAGGTCCTTTCCTGGGGTACGCATAGTACGCACATTGTATGCGCCTATGTTCATAGAGTAGTTGTTGGAGAGTATCATGTCCTTTTCGTTGCTGGGTCGTCCATTAGCAGGCCTAAGCGTCCGAGGCTTTCGCATTGATGGTGTCGTAATCTATTCATTTAAGAAGACCGGGTGATTAGCCCTACGCTTCCGAAACTTAAAACAACGTCTATTAGCTATTACAAAATCACGAATTCTTGTTTTAGTTTTAAATTCAGTAAATCATACGTAGAAATATTATTGAGTATAATGTTACAAGTTTGCTAAATTATGTAGGCATATAAAATTAGAATTGTCAATTTATTCTATCTCTAAATATGAACAAACGGAAAATAATCAATATGACGTTAAATTATATAAAGTGTCTCTCTAATAGTTGAGAAACCTAGATTATTATAAAACGGACTTTCGCCTCCAGCGAACATCACTTTTTCCGTTTAACAGTACATTTTATCAACTAGCTACTGCTTATTACCTATTACTACAAAACAAAAAACAAATCAGCACATCAATCAGTAGATATTTCGTATCAGTAGTTATGTAGTGATTCTCGGTGATGTAAAATATGTTATTCAACGCTGACGTATTCTATTGTCTGACGTACAATACTCTATCAAATATAAGCAGAAGCATAATTTTCATGCTTGTCAAATTGCGCGATTGTAATTAGTGTATTCACAGGTTGACGCCTTGTTTGGATAAGACCATAGACTGAATTTGGCGCCGCTCGCAAATGTTATCCATAAATCCTGTTACAGTATGCTATCAAAAACACACGGAGCATCACTGCGCAATTCGACTTATGGTAGGGTCTCCAAAAACTGATCATATTAAAAAAGAATGTTTACCAAAAAGTTGAAAAATATATTTTATAGTATCAGCACAAAACACACAAATTTTAACAGTTATAAAACGTTGTGACATTAATTTTGTACAGCGAAAACAATATATAAAATTTAAATTGACACATTTAATGCAAACTTTTTTAATGACGATCTTCGTAATATAACGAAAATTGAAATGAAGACATATTTTTATTAATAAATAATAATTTCAGGATTTGTGTACCCGTCACCAACCGCTACAGACTATCAACAAGAAGCCAACACAGCAACGTTAACCGTTTTCAAATTATAAGTCTTAGAATCAAAAACCCGCAACTTGAACCCAGAGTTGAGCTGACCAGACTCATTTTACCATTCCACTGTCGGCCTGTAGTAGCTACCCTATTAGCCAACTGGTCAAACTGAAAGTCTTTCGTTTCCCTCGTACTTAAGGCTTCCAACATTTTGATTTCGTAAAACTAAATGAAAAATAACCAAACTCTACTCGGTTGCGTTGGCAAGGGCTTGCATGTCCAAATAAAAACATAAATACATTTATTTTTCTAATGACTTATATATTTGTATCCAGTTGCATGGATTTCTGTGTTGCTTTCACTCTCCTCCTATGTGATTTTGAAAATTGAGTACTCACACTGCGATTCGATAACAGTTTGTACTTTCCTGGCTCCAACCCAACAAACAATTTTTCGTTTAACGCCTTTTGCTAAAATTCTCAATTACGAATACACATACTTCACATGTGAAGCTAAAATATTTAAAAGAAAAAGACACAATAACTGACGTTTAATTACAAATAGACACAATGCAGAGGATAAAAAAGATTTTTTGGTTACCCTAATGGTAGTGGAACAATTTAATTTGCATTTTGAATAATCAGTCGATTCAAATGCAATTTCGCTATTCAAATATTTAGCACAACTCTATTGACAGCCACAAAAGTATAAATCAGCTTTCATAACTTTACTTTATGCTTACGTAACTACGTAACGGTACTCTAAGATAAATCAGTGCTCCGAAAACGCTGTGTCGCGACACACTAGTGCAGTGCTCCGCAACTGGTGTGCCACGCCACACCGTTGCGCCGCGAGACGATCCCAGGTGTGCCTCGGCACAGTGCGTCCAAAATAAGAAAAAATCGAGTATTTTACAAGTATCAGAAAAAAATTCAAACACTCGATTGCTAAAATCTCCGTTTAAATTATTCTCGTTTCTATGTACAACATATTTATATCTGTTTATCTACTATAGATAAATAATTTCGTGTTTCTATATTAATATTAAATATAAAATTTGTCAGGATTGTAAAAATACAGTACGTTTTTTAAGAAATTATATTTATATATAAAAATTTTCTGCCTGCGGTGCAATCTTTCGCATCAAAGTGGGGGGGATTCGACCAAAACAAATATATATTAAAAAATATATTACCCACTATTTCAAATTCCTCAAATAAAAACTAATTAATAAATTGTTGGTTTTGTTTATGAAATTTACATATTTTGGTTTGTAATGTGCCGCGAAATATTTATGAGTACTTTTGTGTACCGTGGGTGAGAAAAGATTGCGTAGCACCGCACTAGTGTACCGTGAGATGATGCTAAATCCGCCGTGGTACATTGCTTCATTGCAAAAAATATGTCTCATATCCAGTACTCTGCTCACACTTATGATTCTTTTTTCGCACTACGTATTCATCAAAGAAAAGCTAATGTAATTTCTGTGGATACCTCATTTTATACAATCATATTTATGAATAATACTTGTGATGTACCGTGGAAATCTGGAAAAAATTGGGTGTTCCGTGTGGACCAAAGGTTGCGGAACACTGAGATAAATGACTCGTGAAACAAATACTTAAATCTCTTTTTCTTTCACTATAACATTGAAATCGTTTTTTTATATAAATCACTCAATTATTTTTAAAGACTTCTAGTCTAAACTAAAACAATAAAACGTTTTCATTGACATGTATCAAACGGTTGTTTCTTGGAGAAATTTTCATATTTCATAATATTTTTTTAATAGTCGTCAATAATCTATCTTTAAAACGAAATTAGTACTGAAAAAAATGTTGTATTTAAGTTTCTTCAAAAACCCTTTATACTCCTGATTGTTTTGTCTGGCAATGGAAAGCGAAAACAAAATCAGGTATTATAAAAACTTTTTCTTAAGATCAATATTGTTTACTTTCCATTAATATTTGTTTTAAAATTTTCTCTGTAGCCCAATTTCAAATCTACTAATTCTAAATTTAATCAGAAGATTTAATATTTGAGACAAAGTAATTATTGAAGTAAAATAAACATCTGCTATTTCACGTTTTGTAAAATTAATAAGTCAATATAAAGCTAAAGAACTACCATTTTATTTAATGTTTACTACAAGCTAACATGCGCGTATTTTTATAAATTGTATATTGTATTATTAAACCACTTTTGAATTCAAATCATACCAATAAAAAAAAATTTATGAAATATTCTTTGTAAACAAATCTTTAATATCTTTTCAAAATAATCATTTCTATTAAATGTGTTATAAATAAAATTGTTTTATTTTCACTGATTTTTGTATTTATTTGTTTGATTTTTGTTAGAAGTCGTAATCTAAATTCATTATATGTTTACTTTACTCAGTTCATAAAATAGTCATTATCATTGCTTATGTTTTTTGTATATTTTAATTCAAAAACTATGCAAAATCCTTTTTTGAAAAATTGTCAATAAACAATGTTTTATCGTACAAAACATCATTATTGTAGAGAAATTTAAAGTTCTTTAATTTCCTAATGGAACATTTTGATTTAATGTTTACTTATACGTTTTATACCAACTTCCTTTTTCAAGTGAAATGAAACTTTAGTCACTCATAAAACTACAACATGGAAGAAGGTTAAATTACTCTCAGCTTTGAGAAATTGACTGAAATGTGACTTTAAGACAACATACAGAAATCCAAGAGAATTGTTATATATTCAAATATCAGATATCTTCCGTGTGTAACTTTGCGACAGATTTTGTTCATCATATTCATAAAATAAGGCTGAATATATTTGATAAGAATAAAAAGTAAAAGAAAATTGAATTCAAATATTGGAATATATTTTCAACGTTTTCTCAGATAAAATCGTATTTTAAATTGACTCTAAAGCACTCAGGGCTTTTAGTGAGTTAAGCAACATCCACAAAATACTTTAAAACTCACATGTAGGTAATTGTCAATAAACGAATGATTAAAATTGCTTTACGACCATTTACATATTTTGTGGGAAACATTATTTATTCGGGGTTGCTTATAATTTCCGTACAGAATTACACAAATATCAATTAATTTATCATCAAACCAAATCGATATGCTATTCATAAATTTGTTAACCGACTGGTGTTTTATGAAATTTGCTAAATTAACAAATCTCCACATATTTTATTTAAATGTAATTCGTAGTATTACAAATTGGAACAGGTGTAAAAATGCTTATTATCGTCAGTTTTCCAATAATTTTCAGCTGAACAGATGAAAATTTTGATAAAGTTTTTAGCAAACAATTATAATAATAATTCATAATCAATCAATAATTCAAATGCATTTATTAATCAATGAAAACTTGTCTATCCTCAATGCGAAATTTTATTATGGAGTGATACAACGGGGAAATGTAATTGTTTTACCCTATCAACTTTGACTCCAGATTCATCTTTTACTATGTAAAGAATCGTAATATTGGTCTTATAATGTGTAATCCCATTGTCAGGGAAATACAGTCAATATCCAACTACATCGAAGGCAAATTGGTTACAGATAATATTTATATTGATCGTTAAGGGGAAAATAAAATAATAATTACGTTCATACAAAAACACAAATACAATGAACAATTCAACAGAAAGAGTTTTTTTTTATTTCTAACGGCATACTAAAATACCATAAATCACAACTCCGACTCCACACATCGCGATAGCACACCCTCCACAGATATAAAAGCGTTCTTCTTGGCTTTGTTTTAAATCCTTCCTTATGTCAGTCTCTTGTTTAATGTATGGTGATTATATCAAGTCAGTGTTATGAAACTGAGAGAACTGTTTCTAGAACCTTTTATTTGGTCACCCAATGATATTTTCGTAACGTATTTTAATGTTACTTTGGATACCAGTCTATTTTGTTTTTTGCAAAAAGTTTCTAAAGAATACATTTTTTATTATTCCAAAAATAAACATAAGCCCTCATTATCTTCTAAAAGTACGTAATCTGGAAAAAAAATGTCGAAAATATTGTAACGATATCTTGTTATTTTGTTCCTCATATTTGTTTATACACCATAACTGTAATGCGATTATTGACATGTGAATAAATAATATATTGTGTAAATTCGTGTTCCCCTTGCGAGGTCAAATAAACACAATTATTTTAGGTATATGTACTTATTTTTTGCCAAGTATACTGTGCTCAAAAACATTCTACTACAAGATATAAACAAAAAAATACCATGTATGCTATAATGCTCCAAGCTCCAACCTATTATCGGCTTTCTTTTAACTATACGGTGAATAATCAAAACGTTACTTTTCCCTACGAAATCGTGGTACATCACCTGCATATTTATACGTGTGCCTTCTTAACGCGTAATGCATATCGAACCGAGTTAAACCAGGAGTTTTTACCTTTGGGACTGGAATTAGTGGGCTTAAGATCTCAGGGGCCTATCTACAAAACATAATTTTAAGGTAAACACAAATAAAGATTTTGATTACATGGAATTCGGCATGTACTTACTTTTCAAATGTAAATAATGTTTCCAACCATATCTTGTGAACGGTAATATGTACCTGATAGCGCTTTTGTCAATTATGAATATGATTATGGAATTACCTAATCGGGGATTAACTCAAAACATGCATTTTAGTAGTTAGGTCAATGTGATTCTAAGAGTCCGAATTGGGGATCACAGTCAGATTACTGCAGAATGATTTAATTTATTTATCTTCGGAATCCCACGATCAAGCTTTTCGAAGGTTGTGATGAAATTTAACCATTTTCTTAATAACATACATTGACATTGATAAGCGATGTACTAAAAATGAACTAATCCTATTTATAAATAACCACATATACTCTTTCTGTCAACTTTATGCTTTCCTAATTTATTAACAATCCATGTCAGGTGATGTCGTAGGAACAACAGTAGATATAAATTTCACAAAATCTTAAATAATATTTCCTTTTAAGGTGTTAGCTTTCACTTAAAGACATTATATTTAAAGAAAATTAACCGCTATTTGTATTGTACTACTTAAACATTTTTCATAATGATCAGGGCTTGTTTAGCTCATCGTTAGCATTATCAACTAATGATATTCGCGATGTGCAAAACTGGCCCTGAACGTTATAAAAAATGTGGAAATAGTATAAAAAAAATTCTGCTTTATTATTTTCAAATGGAATATTTTCTGTCACAGTAGCATCGGATATGTTATATAAAGGCTAAAAATAACAATTTATTTAGGTTCACAATACTTATTTAATATAGCTGATATCTGTTTCGGCATCCCGCCAACGTCAGAACTATGCCGATTCAAAAACTCTTGATGTTTTACATTAACAGTCTTCAGAAATACGATTCCAATAGTTTATTGCTGGACGCGATCAAACAGTAGGACGATTATGATGAAGATTATGCAGTTCAGAGTTCGTTCGGAGAGCGACGACAGGATTCACGTTCGGCGGCGGTAACAGAATGACGTTTGGCGGTCGGTTTCAGAATGAATCCTATTCTTCCTTCTTTGTTTGTCGATCTACTTTAAGTAGTCATGACTTTCTTTGATGAGTGTTGACATGTTACACAGCATCTTCAAAATCCATGTAGAATTTCGGTCAAGTAAAATATTATTTGACCAATAATTAATTATGCTTTATCAATAATGCTGACGAAAATGACAAGTGAGCTTTTCTAAAATAATTGTATCCGATAAATATTATTACGTAACTTTTTGTAACCATTTCCGCTCCTAATAAGTGGTATATAGACTTCTAATGGAGATTATCTCAACAAAATTAGTTTTTCAAGAACTACCTATTACCTAATCACTCAACGTTACTGTTTCTGAAAGAGAAAAGACAGGGAGGGCTATGACATGATTAGTGTTTAGCCAATCACTCCAATCACTCCTGTCACAATCGAATAAGGTTTTAGTAGGACTGGTGGTTAGATAATTCCTTTCGTTTCACTCTGTTTTTAGAAACGAACGGATGGGAGGGAATTTAGACATCCCATGCATCCATGCCTTCGAACACAAATCCATACATTGATTAAAAAATTAAACTGTTCATCGTGTGATTTGAGGCCGTGAACACCACAACCGAAGCCAACGACGTCGACCAATTCGTTTACAGACCCGGCATCTCATAGTTATATTGAATTGTGAGCATGCTGTACTGGGGAATATTAAATAAAATGGTATTCGCACATATATGTACGAGAATGTGAGGTCAGCCCCATTATTGAACAAACAAAGTTCACCCTGAGTAAAGAAATACTGACAACACAAATGTCAAGGGACAATATGTTGATGGGAGAACCGATAAAATAATCATAACAACAAAACTGAACAGGTGCCCCGCAATACATGATATTTCAATCAAAACAAACAGAACAGTTCGTAACCAGCGCTCATCAGAGCTGGAATATTATTGTTGGTGGTTTATCTTCATAATATCAACGTGCAGAACTTGTTAAGTACACAATTTGTGTTCACTATGCCGACTAAAATGCATTACGGATTTTTTTATCTTGAAATTTGACTGACAGTATAAGACCGATAAACAATTGTATTGTAAGGCAACAGTTGGCTATGAAAATCATTGAACTGAATTATTAATGAATCAATTTGAACTGTATAAAAATCTAACGACGTTGGACGTTTTCCGGCAGTTTGTTTTCTGTGATAAATTATTTTATTACAATTGGGTCAATCAACGACTCATATAAATAATAGTTTTTCAATATTATTATATCGTCAGTATAATGGTAGTATTCGAGAACTCAAAAAAGTGAATATGAAATACATATGCATTAATTCAAAATTATTCATGGCGAAAAAAACTGTAAATAACACTTTTTAATGTTTAAGTTTCATGATTATCGAAAATGTCGATTATCTCAAAACAAAATTTCTTGACAACGCGTTCTGCCACTATATCAAAGATATTTTTTAATGTTAGTAAAATATTCTTACGGAGTATACCAACAATGTTTATTTAGCATGAACTAATTGTAAGTCTTACTCTTCGAAGAAGGTTAGGATAAAAAGATGTTATTTGGTAAGGACTATTAGTTATCTTATCATTCTCTCTACACTTAATCCATTAATTTATTTGTATAGTAAAAAGAAATATCGTAATATAAGATGGCCTCATAGCTTTTTTTTTATTCCCGATTGCTTCAAGAAACTATACATCAAGCTACACATCAAAAATTCAGGAGACTTGAACATAGTAAAATAGTTCACATACCGTCAGAAATACAAATAAATACAATCAAGATATATATAACATAAATTACTCTAATTCTCAAATGCGCTGAGTTCAATATAAAATGATCAAAATCTGGTGACGATGCATTAGATGAAATAGATATGAACATCAGTAACTGACGTTCTATAAATATATCGCCTTTACAGAGCGCTCATTTTGATTGCATTCGGAATTACTATTCGACAACAAAGGACTATTTCGCCATTCAGCATTCTCTATAGATTATAATAATATCATGAATATTTAGATTATATTTGTACAGCAGTCTATGAATAAATTGTGTTTATTCGAACGCGCAGGTCCACCGCAAATTTACATATTATTCAAAAAACCGTGACATTTTCGTAATGTGTACATTTATTTACATTTCCGGTTCGCCAGGCGATATAAATAATTTTTTCCCGCCGATTTCCGCTTATTCAAATTTACTTTTCTTTAAAAGTGACCTATATTTTTTCCAACACTTCAAACAAAGACTTCCGGTATTTATTTTGCCCAACGCAATTCAAATCAAATTTTCTTTTTTTAAACATTCAAATATCAAAGCTTTCTACGACAGCCATTTGTAAACAAGACGAGAATTTTAATTCAATAACAATATATTATTTCGTAGTCTTTAACACACAATCTGGAAAAGAACAATAGATTTCAAATAAAAAAATATTTCGTCAAAAATACTTTTTTTACGAAGTTGTAATTCATAAATGTTTTCAATATGTTTTGTTAATTATTACTCTGTAATAACTTCAATAAATGCTTAAGATTACATATATGTTAACATTATAACAAAAACGTGATTCCAATATAAGATATTCGTTAAAAGTTATAAAAGTGACATTAATTATACGGAACTAAAATTTCTCTACAAAAAACGAAATTCCAGCCACAATTCTTTCAAATAACTTTTCGTTTTTAATTGAGAAACTATATTCGTCTTGATTAGTTTATTTTTAACTATGAAATATAATTATTTCGTCGTAATAAATGTTAAATATTGATCAAATAAATTTATTACAAGCATCGTTAAAATAATGAAAATAATAATGGCTTTAAAATGTTAAATCACACTTAACCTTGTATATTATTTTACAAAAATAAATGGTGGGTATTATTAAGTGATTGTAAAAGTACTTATTTTTCCTATTATTTTGCTTCTACTTATAGAAACACTTTCTTTAATGAGCATTGCTTTCCAACGTTGTCTATTTTCTGATGTGAGTAGAAAAAGACGAAATACGTAGAAATAGAAAAAAAAAGCTTTTAAAAAAACTTTAATATGAAACATAGTTTCGGTGACAAGTAATCATGTTTTCTAAATAAACTATACAAAATACAATTATCTCCACCATATTACCCCAATGTAAGACTTATACGTTTAGAAATACAAATTTGGTACATTAACTTTTCAATATCGTACCTAATTTATAATATTAGACAAACGAAATGTTAATAAAAAATAACTTCATTTTCCGGAATTATTTTTTTTTAATTTCTGTATTTTATTAAGGTGAAGCTTTATTAAAATTAACATTTTAATATAAAAAAAAACCCCTTCGATAAATGAAACAAAATATACCACTTATAAACATATAATGATGAGGTATAATTGGTCAGCAACGTTTACAATATTCATAAAACTCAAGATCTTTTTAATATTACATAAAATTAAAAACAGTTTGCATCACTCAGGATGGTTTCACCCAGTGAATGATCACCATCAACTGAAGATCGTCATCAACTGTACTGATTATGTTATAAATTAGTGGAATAAGCATAATTTATGTGTTATTTGTTTTTATACATAGAAAGACACATACGTTAAAGACATACATTTTTGCTTGTTCTAATAGTTTGAAACTGTAGGTACGTATGAAAGAGTAAAAAAAGTTTTGACAAATATCCCCATGACCACTAGAAGATAAAAGGATTTTTAACTACGAACAGAAGTAAATTTTTCTCATATTTCATAAACAATGATACCCCAGAATAAACCTTCCCGGTTTCCCCGTAATTCACGTTTGACATTAGTACATTTTAAGTAGACTTTTAAAAACAATTTTTTAAAAGCAGCTTTAAGGAAATACATTTTTATAGAATATCTTAGGTTCTATATCCTGTTTTCAATGTACAAATTACATCTTATGGTTGCATAGGTATACTCAATCAAAATACCGTATTTTATGTACAAAATACGGGGCCTAGATTCTAACGCAATCAGTTTATCCTTAGAGAGATTGAAAGGAAAAATTCAAATACGAAATAGCATTTGTCGCTTCAGCTTCTCTAGCGACACTTTGAAGGTCATATCGTATCTTCTTCGACTATTTTTATTGATTTGATTATAAATTGATCATTTCTTTTCCATGTGTTAAATATTTTCTTTATTTTATATGTATTGTCAGCCTCTGTTGTCTAGTGGAAAGAGCTTTTCGAGGGCGATCAGGTAGGTCCTGGTTCAAATCCCAGCAAAGTCAATATCAAATTTAATTGTTTTCAATTTAAATTTGTGATCTTGGACATGAGTGACTTATAAAAACTTTCCTCGAGTTTAACTCGTATGATTTTCAAATTTTTAAAATATTTGACGCGTTGGCTGTCAGCTGTAATGCCAGATACATTTTTTTAATAATTTAAAATACTATAATACTCATGTTTCTATAATTGCGAGAGGGGTGCAGACAACGTTAAATGTAATTTGCGACAAGAAAGCAACTGTAGGTCTTTACTTAACTACTTTACCCGATCGCGCCAGACTGGTGTTCCAATACTAAAAATACATAATGTGAAGAGAGGATAGGATACGACATGTGAGAGAAACATAACGTAAATGCTTTTTACAACAAAATGGTTTTTTTTAAATATATCGCGTTATATTCGGGGCAATACAGTTTATGTCAAACAGCATATATAACTGTTCGAAATTTGAATAGTTTTTCAGTCAGTACTAAATTCAATTGCAAATGTTACTCTATCATTGTTTAACATTAAGTTCTTTGATAATGCAATGTAATTCGATCATAGTCCTTCAAACTGTCAGACAGAACGGATTATGACAAGGGCGGCTTCAAAATGATATCGTTATAAATCGAATCAGACCTCAATTAGTGAAACATTCTCATGGAAATTTACTTCCTGAAACCGATCGCTTCGAGCACAAATACTTCCGCACAGTTTGGAATTCTTAGTATGCATACCTACACATAAATATTCAGCAATTTAAATCAGAGTTGATTTTGTGTTAAGAAAAAGTATTGAATATATAATGTTTGGCTTTATAACTAGTCTTTTTTAAATGAAGTATAAGCACTTAATATATTTTTAAAAATAAAATTTTTAAACGTTTGGCTTAAATAATTCTCAAAATAATAGCATTTGCGTTTACGCTTCAATGTAAAGCACTAATACCGTGAATTACGTGGATGAATTCGTTGCGAGCGTGAGGTGGAGTTGCGTAGCTCGAAAATATCAATCGTTGTCCGCCAACGGGAGTGTCCTACATAAAAGGTGAAAGAAACATGCGGCGCGCCCATACGGTGGCAAGCGCGTCAAACGCCGCCTCACGCTCGCAAAATGTTGTCCACCTAAGACCCCGTAAGACTAAAACACACTTCAAAGTCAAATAGTTTTCATTTTCAATCAAATACATATGACAAATTATTGTTAAGGAATGATCCCGCTTTAAATAATCTGATGAGAATATTGAAAGTTGTATTATATACCTACTATGGACTCTCAATCTTGTCGAAAAAAACGTAAACTGTAGCCTCATACTCATTTAAAACGATGCTTGCTCTGGCAATTGGAAAAACAATTTCAATTTTCACCAATGGTTTCACCAGCGATTTCACAAGTGCCCAGTAATTTCTTCCTTTATATTCTAATTCAGTTCGTTTTTACTCACTAGAGAGAATAAAGAGTATTTCATATTTTATATTTATTTATCGATTCCAATTCTGTCGACTTCAACTGCGTTGATTGAATAAATCGTATGTATGTCTATGTTTTATATTACGGTAAACTATTTTTTATTAGTAAATGGTGAATCTCCAAAAACACCGCGACCCACTGTTTGGTACCCTGGAATTTATTATAACACGTATTAAACATTTTCGAGAAAAAATACATGCTGTTAACTGTTATTCTTAAAAATTGAATTGACTGTTTGATTTCCAGGTAGATTAAATATTTATGCTGAATAGAAAAATATTCTTGAATTCTTATACGCTGAATTGTTTTATTATGAATTTATTAATTCCAATATTATGTTAAATTATTATATGCCATTTCCAGAAACAGGGTCGGACCAATACATTTGACATTATACATTATCTCTCACACTCAAAATGGCATACGGGCTAAAAATCTGTGGAGAAGTTTTGATTTCTGGATTAAAATTGATGTACGAAGACATTTATTTCGTGAGGCCCATCTTGTGTATGCACCAACTAATCAATATCTTTGAGCTAAACCTTTTTTAAGCGGATATGGATAAAAAAAAATTGGAATTGTAATACTTCCTCTAATAAATTCAGAATCAGATTATATGAATTGGTCGGAATTTGAATAAAGTGAAGACAATTATAATTTTTTTTTATCCGTTTCGGTCGTTGTTTCCAAACTCCAATTCATTTTCTTTTATATTTTTACTGGTTTTCTATAAACCTTTTAGGTAACTGAAGCATTAATCGGCAAGTACTCATGGACTTGAATGATTTAGCATTCAGCGAGAGCAACTTCTAACACTCGCCTTCATTTTAAAATGTACAATATATTTAAATATATAATATATTTATATATGTTATATTAAGCGTAAAAATTGACAAATATTCTAGGACTGAAAACATAAAAATTCGTACAGATTCAACTTGCGTTTAACAAGAGTTGAATCTTTTTCATATAGAGTTTAGATAAGAGCTTTTCAAATGCTTATTTTAAAAACATGACGTTTTATGTAAACATAAAAACATGCGCCAAAAGCGAAATTCTTCTCACTGTAATGCTCTTTATACGCCCCAGAGCAGTTTTACAATATTTTCAAACATTTCAAGAAAAGTTAAAAATAATAAAAAACACACTTGGCTTGAATACAAATCTGTGAGATCGTTCTGTTTGAATTTCCAAGTGGCATTAGAAACTAAACGTCTCATATATGTGCCTTTTATCGGTGAGTTGTGTACTTTATTATAGTAAGTTATAAGAATTTTTTAAACCAAAATGCATTTAATAAAATAATCATGCAGAGTGTTCACAACAAATGTATACAATATTATATGATTGCGTTTTACTGACAATTAACATTTTACGTTTCGATCTTTATCGCGATGTTTCTCTTTGATATTAAAGGTATTATTTATAATTATTTTGAAATTTATTTAACAAAGCTTCAAAACAGTTTACGTTATTAACAATTTATTTGCACTATTTTAATATTTTTCTGAGCAATGGCACTCATTAAATCGTAGCACCTTCTTTAGTCTGCTATTGCCTACAACATTGTTGACTTTTCTCTGCTTATCAAATTCTCCACAATGTAATACTTATAACATTAAAATAATTTTGTTTTAGAGTTTGAGAAGAACCCGTTCATCCGTTATTGACATTTATGTAGTAGCAGTTATGTCAACCAACTATTATAATTGAGTTTTGTGAGTTGTGACTATATAGAAGAAAATGGAAATTTAAATATTAACATAAAAATGTGAATTGGATAAATTTTCTTACAATAAGAGAACAACTCAACCGTAGCAATGCGGCCTATTTAATAAATAAAAATAAATCTTTGAGTTGATCAATAGCAATTTTCTTCAATCTGCCAAGATCTAGTGCGATACATATTTCTGTAGAAAAAATTACCTTCTGCTCTATTTACAGTCGGCCCTGCCCACAACGTGAAAAAAGAATTTTCCGTTAGTTAAATGGATTCAATTTCGAACAGAATATTTATGTAACATAGAGATAATAAGAAATGCTAATATTTTTTTATTAATCAATTCTTTTGAAAGCTTCGCAAAGAGACAAGAATGCTGATGAGGTCTAAAAATACTACGATATGCTTTTAATGCAAAAATATTTGTAAATATCTATATAACATGCTTCAAAACCTTGAATAGAAGAAAACTGACAAATTTAATTATTACGAAACAACATTGCAAATAATTTTATTTTCTTGTATTAAATTGATGTTTCATAGTTATTAGTCAGTGGTTGCTAGAATTTTTATTCGCAAAGAATAAGCTCGATTTTGATTTAAAATGCATTTCAAAATTACTTTTCACATAAATTGTATGCTGCGGTCGGTTTGCTTTTATTAGACCATTTCATTATATTTAACGTAAAAACGTTATCATAAAAATGTTTTTATTTCTTTATTGATTTATGAAGTTAACTTCTGAATAATTTTCTATGTATTCGGTGGTAACTTTGTGGAAGTTCATTTTTAATATTAAATTAAATTAAAAGTTGATAACTTAGTTATTCCACTTGGTTTATCACTAACGTGACGCGTTTCGCCTCTTTAAGAAGCATCTTCAGACTAACCGTATCGCAAGGTTATTTATTTCTAAGTTAAACGATGATTCTAATTCTTAAAAGGATGGGAGTGGGTTTTATTACCTTCTACTGGTCGTGTGGAAGGGGGTAAGATATAAACACTGTTACACTATTTACAAATCCAAAATTTTTGATTTAAATTTATATTCTGAATAACTCATAATTTTGTTTGCAATCATTTACAACCATTTTTTAAAAATGTTTAATTTGCTGTAATTTTCGTCAAAGATCTATTTACAATAATCAAAGCACTTTTCGTGTGATAAGGAAATGATTGAAAAATATTATTATGTATTCCATGAATAGCCCATAACAAATTTCATAAATAACCAATATGACAATATAACTGTACATAAGTTTTCTTATCCTTAAGTGTAAGTTTTCCAGAAAATTTCATAGTTTTCAAGCTGAAACAGATTTCACTCTCAATGGCAAGCGATAATCATAAGAGTTTCATTATTAAAACCAAACATAAATATTCAAATGATTTCCTCCAAATCTCCTCTTGCCTTGTCTTACTCATGAGCGGCTTTATTTGTGAGCTTATTCCAACCATGTTGTTTGTATCAAACACTCAATTAAGGATCAATGGGTACCATATCTCCATACTAAAACAAATCCTCCTGCGCATATTTGTAACTAGTATTATGACAAAGTTTATATAAATATAAGTATTGAAAAAAAAATTATATTACAGAATGAAGTAAATACCTGGCTTGGTTTGTCATAAATCCTATTGGTATTTTCATTATTTAGTAAATACCTACAAATACTGACATCTTTTAAACATCCGTGGCATCGTATTCACGCTTTTACAAAAATAAAAGTACATGTTGAAATGTAGTAAATATTAAATCAAAAATATTATATGTCAAGTCATTATATATTAAATGTTGCCTCAAATAACAAATTTTTATGAAGAAGTATACCAAATAGAAATAGAATATTGTTCAGATAAATTTATCATTAAAACATGTTTGAATTTCGAAACGGAAGAGTCACCACTTATCTATGGTGGTCGGCCAAATTTTATCTGTGCAGTATCAGGTAGTAAATTCATGCTAAATACTAATTTTTTTATCAACGTCATATGTCAATTTATGAAGCGCATCTGAATTGCATTACTATAAAAGAAGAAGCACGTAAATTTACTGTAAATTTGTAGCGTTAAGTTTTTAACGCACATATAGATATCCAGGAAAAACAAATATCAATATAATTAAAATTATCCACTGAGTGTACCAGATGAAACTTCAATATCGTATTTTTTAAATAGTTCAAATTTTGTAAATTTCCATTTATAATTTGACACCAACGACACTGATTTTCCTTTTCAGATCATCATTCAAATAATATATTCACTTCCGTATCAAAATTTTAAATGTCAATATTGTAGTAACTCGTATAAAAGCCTTCTCGTTTAAACTTTTAAAGTTTATTATTGAAAATATAAATATAATACTTTTAATCGAACAATTGTTACTATACAATATTTTACTTATTTCCCTATTTCTGAGTTATTTTATCCATACGAAACATTAAATATTTTAAACGGTTGCTTTATTTTAACGATATGTATACTTTTCGTTTGCCTTTAGATACTCTTATGGTTTTAACTGTCAATTCTTGGTGGGAGGACGTTATATTTAAAAAAATTAAACATTAATATCCTCATCTGATAAAAAAATGAAATTTGTACAAAATGTGTTCGATTAGATGTCGGTACATTTTTGTGTTACCACCGTAATTACTAAATGCGTTGCATCAACCAAGAGTTATATTATAATGTATTTAATCTAAAATACATATTTGTTTATTTAACTTTGTTTTTAAAGTTTGCAACAAATTCTCAAATGTGATGATGTTATCAAAATAAAACTTTTAAATCTATTTATTCAATATTACAAAATAGAAGTTATATTTTCTCTGAAATTAAACCACAATTTTGACTGAGAATTGTTGAAAGAAGGTTAAGCTTAGTTTTACCGGGAAATGTTTCAACACTAGTAATACCACATTAAACTCGTAAACCATTGCTAGTAATAAGACTATAAGACTCGTCCTCCGAGAAAATTCGGTTATTTTAAAGTGCGTTGAAAGTTTGACACATCATTTTTTATGTTCTAATGATATTACTTTAAAAAGATAATTGTAATGAAAAAGCTTTTAGTACATTTCTCATTTTGTCTCAAAATAAAATAATTTTTAAATCAGAACATACTCTCCCTGGACTACTCAACTACCAAAGATCCTGTCTAGCAAAAATCTTCGACAAAATAGTCTTCATTTTTAAGTTTTAAACATTTTCAAAGTGTGTAATTAAAACATTTCTTTTAACCGAGTAGTCAACGCTTCATTGTATAATACAATAAGTCCGATTTGGTTGCGATATCACGGATTCAAATCTCCAATCGTAGACTTTCTTACATGGATTTTTTAATCAATTTATATATTTGCATCCAAAGATATGGATGTATGTAATGTGTATATTCCTCCCCAACCACATATTATCCGATTTTGAAAACCAGACCTATTCCCGTAAAACAATTTCCACTCCATATGCTCCACAGTAGAAGTCAATATGGTAATTAAAAAATATATTATTCTTATATTTTATCTAAAAAACTCATTTTATAAAAAAAATCTCTGACATGATTTGAAATGATCTTAAATAAACGAATTATGTCAAAGTTATTCAGATATTTTCCAATATCGAACAGCATCCAAACTTCTCCCAAGGAGAGATATTTACATGTTTTAACAAAGTTTTATACTAACTTCAAAATTCCTGAAATCACAGTTACAGTCTTTTGGTAGCATTATGGTAATATTATTACTTGAAGTCCGTATGAAAGTTAAAATTGGAGCTAGTGCACATTTTCGCGATTTTATTTCAATATTTTTTATATTGTCTTTTAATAGGTCCAGAAAAAATAAAAAAACAACAAAATTTGTTATTCAAAAGGAATGTTATCGTTTCCCTCTCTTGCAGATTGTTTTCGATTTTAAATCATTTTCCTCTACTTCCACGGGGTCAAGTTTACAATCCTAATATTTTCAAGACTATAAACTTATATACCCTCTTCATTTATCTACGTGTTTTGTTCTTGGTGTCGATTGCACGAGTTATTCAGCTGATCAAAAAATTGCCTACATAGGAAGACGTATTCAGCATCACACTTTGTGTATTGTCTTTTTTTTAGTTGTCACAAATCATATTTTATTTTTATTAAAAAATCTTACTTCCAAAAAACGTACAAAAGTACGTAAAGTCTTCAAATAATTCCTAAAGTCATTGATATAGATAAAGAAGCCATCTGTTAAATTTTTGCTATCTTTTTCTCATTGCAGGTGAATTAATGGACGCCTTGGCCTTGGTTAACTCTGCAATCAACTTCATCTTGTACTGCGCTATGAGTCGTCAGTTCCGGACGACGTTTGCGCAGCTCTTCCGGCCGACAGCCCTGGCCCGCTGGCTGCCGATTCCGATGCGAGAGGGCGCCGCTGAAAACACCGATGCCAACGGCCTCAATGGCGACAAGACTCAGATGACGCAGGTGTAGCGCCGGAAGTCGGCCGGACGTCGCGACGGAAAAACTCACGACGTCTGAAGCGCCGAAGTGATGCGATCGCATTGAAAGAACGAGGTCGCATTTCTTGACTTTCTCTCCGTTCTTAATTTATTTTATAACAATATCAACAAAAAGTGAAATTTCTTTTTCTAGTCATCATATCGTATACCATATTAAAACATCCATTTTACAATAAATATTTATCAATTAGTTGCTTCAAATTTTTCAAGTTTTACAATACTCTTATCAGATATATAATACAAATAACGCAAATGAAATAAGCTATATTTACTTAAACCCAGTGTTTCTAAGCAACTCATTCTTTTAAGAACTAAAAATGTGTTATTATTTTTTTTTTGTATTATTGACGTCAAAAATTATTTCTAGCATGTTTTAGATGCAAAATAGTATTTTTCTTCTTTACCAATACACCAGTGCTAAGAAATAAACCTTTCCATGGTAAATTTAGTAATAATTATTTTTTTTTCGAGAAGAAAAACACTTTCTTCTAAGATATAATGAAAACACATGTATTATATAATAATATACATATGTATACGTATATGACTCAAACTAATAAAAATGATAATAAGTTAACCAAAGTCAAATATGATCTGTACAAATAATGTGTAATGTGTGTCCTACAAGTCTTATAAGGAGCCTGGTTTCTCAAAGAAGCAGAACCATGAATAATTTAATTCGAGTATTAGTGCAAAAACATACCTTTGATGGTTTGACATCTTCTATCTGCATTTACTGCAACTAAAGAATTTTGCAAAGTAATTAAAAACACATACTAATGAATACCAACTCTAAATCTAAACAAAAAAAATATTCAATTCTTATCAGAAATGGTTTGTAATGAAATAATTATAAAACTGAAGAGTTTACTTCGACTTGTCTTGTCCCTAACTGACATTTGAAGAAACGTATACAACTTCTTTCAGAAATTTTCCCACACAAACTATTCTTGCTCTCCTCTTATGGTGTTTGCTGAAGTATCATTAGCTTTTCAATGTTCTAGTTAACCACCTCCACTGCAGAGAAATATTCGAAAGGAAATAGGAGCATTTTCTTAAAAAACTATTGGCTGATAAATACAATTTATAAAGATCTTCTGGATGTACAGTGTTTTATACGTCCACAGAGAAATCTCGTGATGGTGCTTAAGCCCATTTCAGAGATCACTATAAGGCATTTATTTTCTGTTAAATAAGAAAAGTGCTGTCAGAAATGTAGATGGTATGTACATCATGCTTGACGTTATATTTACATTTATTGTAATTACATCGCATTATAACCACACGCGAATGATTAACAATATTATAACATCTTTTCTGTTCTTGATTGAAACAAATACGTTTTTAGTTCACCTAAGAATTATCTTTAGAGATAAAATTTATAATTCAAGTGCCAAAATAATATCAACGATCCTTCATTGTGCTAAAATATATATCTCTGTTTATTTATCGCCTCTTCTTCAAATTACTGTAATAGCGCCCTATTCGCTCTTATACAATAGATTGTTAGTGAAATAGTACTACATATAAAAAATACCTAAATCATCAGATATTTTTTCAAAATTGTCGCTAGCCAGTTTATATAATTACATTAAAAAAAAAACATTGAAAGATGTCACTGTCACAGAATCTGAAAATTTTAATCACTCTTAAATGTAATTCATGTAAAGACACCAAAGTGTATCATTCAACCAAGGCATAAACGTATATAAATAATTCATACTTTTAAATAAATTGAAATAAATCATAAAAATTCCTTTAGCATGGCTATTTTAAATGTGCAAACACAGCATTGTATAGTATGGAAACAAAATCACGATGAATTCATAGAATATAATTTTGTTCCATAAAATCGGTAATCCGGACAATGCTTCTCTACACATCAAAAAGTTCAGCTGTAAAAATGTTACCGCGGAACCAGAGCAATAAAACAAATGTGTCAATTTTTCATATAAAGAACCAAATTTACCCTGAAATATGTTGACATTGTTGTTTACGAACAGTGTATAACTACTGGCGTAAACTTATATCCATATAATTAATCAGCGGTTATTTTTTCTCTCTCTCTCAATATTTTTTCATATACTTATGTACACATTAATAAAAAGGATTTCTATGCCTGAGTCCCCTACAATTACCAAAACGCAATCGTCTCTCTAATAACGAATCTGCAATTAAGTTTCCTTGAAATTGTCACAAAATATTATTTTATCCGATGTGGAGCTATGGACTCCGATGTGGAGCTATGGACCTCCTTGCATTTCTTGCTATTCAACAGCTCATACTCTTTTTTTTTGAAAATGGTATGGATAAAAGGATTGGACATGGAAAAAACTAATAGTGAGGTAATCGTCCTCGTTTTAAGAATTGGATAGGAAAGAGTTTTTGTAAACATCACAAACATCCATATCATTGAATGTCAATCCATAAATCAATCTATGACAGTGTTTTTCGAGAATTCGTGCACATCATATCTGAATAGAAGAACTCCCAAGAGCGATGACCACTCGGCTACAAAACCGACAAATTTGTGTGTATCAGAAAATAATAAAACATTATGATCATTCTATTGAAAATAAGCTGAAATGCAATGAATTATCGTCAGAATCCCTTGGCTAGTTTCGCTGGAAAAAGATACAAAAATAAATCAATTCGTATGTCTTAATCAGTTAAGTGCAACCTATTATAGTGATATCATGTGTTAATTTTAATATTTCAACTTAACATTCGAAAGGGAATTCGAGTATAGATCATTTCTTTTGTTATGCAAAGCTATTCTGTCTTTAACAGACAATAACCGATGATGTATACGTGCATTATAATAATCAATTTTAACCATTTTTTCAAATGATTAGTGTATCACTATTCTAACTAAAAAAAACTAGGTATTATTGGCCGAAAAATGTGATTGCTTTCTGCCAAAACAATTTCGCCTATATTTATGTATGTCAAAAAGTTTCATACCAACGTTTTTGATATATTTAAACTGTGTAAACTATTCTCGACTTCTTCATATTATAACTGCTGGCAGAATTAAGAAGAAGGTAATGTATGTATTGAAATAACTTATTAATTTAACTGACGAATCTTCGTCTGAACTCTGTATAATATAATTTAAGATATCGACTGAGCCTGCTTGATGGAAATCAAACTGTCAAATTTGAATCGCTCCTTATAAATATATAAGCGATATAAACTATCTACTAACTGTCAGTTCGAGTCCATTCGTGTACTCGAATGCCTAAAGAAGCCTAGTGACGAAATGCATGGAAATATGTAAAATTTGAACGATTCAAATTTGTATAAGAGATATGCTAGATTACTTTCAAGGAAATAATAATTTGCATTAATACTGCATTTCAAGTTGCAAATCGAGGATTATTATCATAATCTTCCAGCTCAATGCTTAAATCTGTTTTCTCTTCACAGTACACTTACTTGCAATAAAACCTTTTTGTTATTCTTTATAGAGAAATTATTCACAAGTCATCAAAAACTATTTTTTATCTATATTGATATGTTTTTATTTAAGATATATTTAATGTATTGAATTTCTTCCATTGTTTAAAAGAAGAAAAATAACACTTATCGTATTTTTTTTGTAAATATTAAATTAATTATTTATGTGCCTTTTAAATTACTAAAACATGAAAATTTACGTAGTTTAAGCATTAATTTGGAAACAAAAAATTAAAGAGCTTACTATAATTATTAATAGAAATGTGTGTCAATATTATAATATATATTTCAATCAAAATATATCACTGATTATAAATTTGTAAATAGTCTCTAAAACTGTGTCATGAATTGTTTTAAAATATATTTATCGTACTTGGGATCGTGATACAATCTAGTACAATATTTATTTATATTTAATTTATCAGAGTATACCTGTTAGTGTGATTGTTAGATTGTTGTATAAATACATATTAATGAAATTACATGTTTATGATATAAAAAAAATCTTAATTCTGAAAATAAAATATTAAATTTATTGTTAATTATGTGAAATTTTTATTACGTTTCGTTGCCAATGTAACGATACTAAACTTATAAATTTTTATTGTTATAAAAATGAAATCAGTTAACGTTTTGTTTATTTTCTTTCGTAGTGTGTCAATTTAATGATATTTATCTTTTGAGCCCAAAGATGAAATATACATTAAAATCTCATACTGCCTTTTTTTAAATATCTCATGCTTTAAATGTAAATTTTGCATTATTTTTTTTCAGTAGAATAATTAAATGTGATATAATAAAACGTATTATAAAACTAAATGTTTTGAATAGATTCGAAAAATTACTTACTTACTATTTTAAAATTTTATTATTTTCATATTATATTATTTCATATATGTATTTGTTCTATAAAAATTGTATTTTATTATATTTCCCGTTCTATTGCATCATATTTTAAATATCACAGCGTTATCTATATACGAAACAAAAATAAATGTCAGTTTTTTTCAATACACCTCCGCTGTTTTATTTTTTAATATTGAATGCATTTTATTTGCACCATCAGCAAGGAGCCAAAGATATAAAAATGAATCTCTCCTACATATATTAACGTAACATTTATTCAAACCCTCTCCCGCAAATTTATAGTTTCCCGTTTTTATTATACTATCCAAAATATAAGCTTATGACTACAGAATGCAATCTAACTAGAGTTGATTCAAAGATTATATAATATAAATATTTCTACATATTTTTCATTTTAAGTGTATTGAAAAAACAGTATCTGACTTACAATATTTGAAGACAAAACAAGCTACTTTGTAGATTACCTGTATCTACGACAAAATACCTAATAAACTTTCCTTGTTTATCAGGAATGATGAACCAACGGCATTGGAATGCTTTAAGTGCTAAAATTGTATGAATACTTTATAAAAAAATATATTTTTACAGATAATAGTTCATTCATAAGTTATTCTAGTCTTTCATAATATTTATTTGTCATTAATATGACAAATTGAAATTAATGAACTCAAAACTATAGCTGCACGAAATATTCTGGATTTTGTTAACGTGTCGCCTTTTGGAAGCACGCAGAAGTTTTTTTTTCCAGTAAATACGATAACTCATGATAGCAATTCAATATTTCAGCGTTACAAAACACAAACATGACGCAATACAAATTGTTTTCATAAATATGTTTTATGGTCGTGGAAACCTGACATTTTTTTTGCCAAACGCAATCATCGACAGCTCAATAAAATTCAAGCAACCTTTGTTCCGTGAACCGATACTAATCTGGAAAAATACGTTTACATTTTTCTTTTCTACATTCGGTTTTTTTATAAACTTAATTCACTCACTTTTCTTATCGTACTTTCACCATCTTTGCTTATGTGTGTTAGAAATACTATTTTATTTTATAAATACACACTATTTTAACGATATTTACCTTATAGTTTTAGTAACAATACCTATTCAAAGGAAATTGAACGAGAAAAAGATCACACATCAGTTGTTCAACCTCTCATGAAAGACGATAAGAATAGGAGGCTACGGTTAATAGAGATAAGTACTGAGCTAATCGATCTTTCTACGCCTCCTTTTCAGGGTTCAGTATGAGGTTGGTATGAAGACATCACGGGCATCAATACCATTTAAAATTATTTTGAATCTATTGAAAAAATAATTAATTAAAAATACTATGTGTTGATTCGAACCATTCACTCAACAAACGAAGAAAAAAGAAAAAACAGAATTGATCAATCGGCTATAAGAAATTCTCTGAATAATTTTAGACATCGACTGAGGGTGCTTGATGGAATTCCAATACCAAATTTGAACAGTTCGAATCCTATACACTTCCATAAGTTGTGTCACCAAGTACCCAGGTTTCGTCTTTCGGCATTTTGAAGCATTCAAGTGCACGGATGAATTCGAACTGACTGTTAGTGAATAGTTTATATTGTTTGTCTTCTCAGAAATTGATATTTAAATGAAATTATAGTTTTGATTTTTTTTTGATAATGTGTGTTACTATCCTTCTATGTAGACTAAAGGTCTGCCCGATATAATTTGATAAAATGACCCATTCTGAGCCTGACCCGAAGCCTAGATTTATTTTTCTCAACCCAGAGAAACCCAATGACTAGGAGTGTAGCATAAAAGGATGTAAATATTACGAAATGAAATGGTTAGCTTTTCGCTCTTTTTTTTCCATGTCCGCTCCCAATGTGGAGCATATGGTCTCCTAATGGAGGCATCTTGACAGAATTTTTTCTACGAGAACTGCTTGTCACTCAGTTGCTCAAGCTCTCTTTTCTTTTTCGAAGAGAGTAGGGATAGAAGGATAGGGCTATGAAAGGACTAGTGGTTAGCTAATCGCTCTCGTTACGCCCTGTGAGGATGGAATTGGTGGGAGGGAGGACTCAGACTACGAACGGAAATCCATAAATCGATTGAAAGATCAATCTATGAAAACCGTCCGCACCGGGAATTGAACCCGAGACATCCGTAACCGTAGCCAGCGACGAAACCAACTGCGCCACGGACGCCGAGCTTTTCGCTCTACTCCCCTTTAAATAGCGGACATGACAGTAACGGAAGGAAGAGCTTAAACAATGCATATATTAATTAATAACCAATGTTAGCCCATAATAATGGATCAACTTCATGAAATCAACAAAGTCAACCATTTTAATTAACCAATCTACTTTAATGACTTGGTTTCCATTTGTACTAACCAACGTGACCACAATTGAAATATGTTTATAATAAATTTGCTACATGTTAATCCGGTTAAATTCCACTTAACTAATTTATTTCATACTGTATATCCTAAAAGTTCTGTACCACAATGTTTATGTGTGCAATATATCTATCTTAAGGTCTTCAGATTTGTTGGTCTTTGACTTAGTAAAATTGTCAAACTTTGATAATAAATGCACGTGGCTAAACTTTCGCAACAACAATAATAATAGTCTATAAGCTTTTACCTCTACTAACGACCGCTTCTCTTTTCTACCTTGCTTATTTCGTTTCATAGGGAGATGTATTAACTATGTCTCAACTTTGGATGAATTAACAATCAAATTTGTGCTTATTTACTTGATACTTTATATACGGTGTTCGGTTTCCGAACGAATATAAAACATTTCATTTATATAATCTATATAAATGAAATGTCAAAGTATTAGCCTTCAGTTTTCTCTATTAAAACTGCACTGAATTAATATGAACTCTTTCTCAAAACATAATGAAAACTTTTTATATAATCATGGCTTTTTTAATGAAAATAAAGCTCAACTTCACTGATAAAACGAACAAAAATAAAGTGTGATATTTTACATATTACGTGAAATATTCCCCGTTAGATTTTAATTCACATAATTTTGTACAGGAAGAACACATTTACTCTATAAAAACTTTTTTTCAATAGCTGTCAGATATACTGGCTTGACGTTTCCATTTAAAGATATACAGGACACTAAACCCACACTGAGTAATTGACAAAAGTGAGACGCAAGTTCATGGATCATATTTCTATATCATCTAAAGCTTGTCAATATATTATTAAAATATGTATTTAAGATAATAAAAACGCCGTGAACAAATTTTCCTTTTCGGAAAAAAATTCATAATATGTCGAGCTTTTCATGGAATAATATTTCTTATTTTTAGATCAACTGTACATTTTATATAAAACATCGCACGTTTGTTTTAATGAATTGTAATAAAAACTTTTTCCAATCAAGCATGAACGTTAAATATTTTTTTTCCATGTCCGCTCCCAATGTGGAGCATATGGTATCCTAATGGAGGTATCTTAACAGGATTTATCTACGAGAACTGCTTGTTACTCAGTTGCTCAACCTCTCTTTTTTTTCGAAGAGAGTAGGGATATAAGGATAGAGCTATGACAGGACTAGTGGTTAGTTAATCGCTCTCGCTACGCCCCGTGAGGATGGGATGAGTGGGAGGGAGGACTCCGACTACGAACAGAAATTCATAAATCGATTGAAAGATCAATCTATGAAAACCGTAAGCACCGGGAATCGAACTCGAGACATCCGTGAACGTAGCCAGCGACGCTACCAACTGCGCCACGGACGCCGACGGTAAATTTAGTATTGATTATAAATATTTATAATCAATGCTAAATTTACTCTGCAATCAGAAAACGTATGAACGATGTTAAACAATTCGTTTCATTTTATATTGGTTTATCAGAGAATCACTTATATTGAATCAGATTTTCATTTTTCGTGATAATAAATTATAGTTAGTGAAAAATATTTGACTGCACGTCATTTATTTTATATTCTTAATACGGCCTTGCAGACAAAAACTTTGACAAAGCTTACCCTAACGTAAACAAAACGAGATGATAAATAGGCTAACGCATGTTTTTCATAATAAAACCTGATTGGTGGAACGAATAGCTGTGAATAAAATTGCCAATCGTTTAACTTTGAATGAAATCTTTACAAATTGTGTGCTTCCATATATACATAACCATGATATAACCTTTTGAAACGATAAATAGACTTGAATAAATCACTTATTTACACATTCATAGATTCAAAGACACGGTCGACCCAGTTTGTAATGAAAAGACGTAATATAATATGCTCTATATTCTATGGTCGCGCTGTACCTCTGCTTCTAAAATATAAATACAAAAAAAAAACATCATTTACATTTTTAGTATAATATATTAATGGATGGGGAGGGGTTTGTAGCAATTACATAAGTCAATATTACAAGGTTTTTATGAGACAGTTTTTCTATTTGGTGACATTTTTTCTTCAAATAAGTCACAGAACATTGCTAGAAATAAAAATATATTTAGTATCTGACCATATAAGTCTGATTTATGTGGTCATTCCCTCCTGTATTTCAACTATTTTTTATTAAAAAATCGAAGAACTTGACTTGATTGTTCACCCCAGCAATCGATATTATACTGGACTATACAACCCAGACTATTATGGATTATATTAAAGGTATGGCTTGTAAAATACACAAGCTTTAAAACATTGGTTCCAAATAAGCTAATATAAACCATGACAGAATGTATTAACCTACACAGACCTCCCGAAAATCGGTTCAGTAGAAAACAACAGACCGAGAAAATCTCTTTATTAGGTGAATAATTCAAAATTAGACGTAGCAATCAATAGTTTTCAGTATTTAACGGTCTACCACAAAAGTAGGGTTCTGGATTTATGATGTTGGTTGAATTAAGATAGAGTGCATTGATTTTTCAAGAAATTTTATCAAATAAAACGTGTTAAAACAAATAAAATATAAAACAAAACACAGTAATTTTTGATAACAATATATTAGTTAGTTTATGTTTATACAGATTATTAATCGTTATTGCGTTATGGAAGGCGGCCGTGAAACTACGGTTTTATACAAACAACAGGTGGTGGTGGAACAACAATTTAAAATTATGCTTGAAATTGTATCAAATTGTAGTAAATAATTGTGAGTCAATATTTAGTAGTAAGTTCAGTTTTTATTTTTTTTTAAATGAACCGCGAATGAAAATAAAAAACCAAAAATAGTTATGATAATGCTTAATTAGTGAAAAGTGAAGGTAAAAAAAATACAGAACAAAAATAGTTTCGTTTATTTGTTGCAAAGTTGACTGCGGTCTTTGGATTCAATTATCTCAATATTGTAATTTTTACACACAGCGATATAATTGAAACACAGGCACAGCCTACTGTTCAGATAAACAATAATTGATAACGCAAAACTCCGCAATAGCTAGTAACACTGTAACAAACAAGTCCCATATTATTGAAAAGAAAACTAGAAGGCTTCCTTAAATTCTTACAATGGTTGTTAACGGACGTTCCTCGGAACAACGGTACTCAACGAAAGCTATCAAAGGCTTACCATTGTAATATTAAAGTTACAAAGGAAGTAACAAAAACGACTGTGCAAGACTATTTCTAGAATTAAGATGTTGAAAGCCACACAAATTTCATATTAAATAACCCATAAACCATTTAATATATTAAAATCTATGAAACTGCTATTGATTATCAGATTATCACTAATAATAGCCGGGAATTATGGATAATATATTCACAGATGAGTTTAGTGTTTGTACATTTACTTCATACAGTTTTTCCAAGGCTGTGATAGACGTAGATATTTGAGATTATTTACGAGTTTACTGGCAATTTATTTTTACTTAATCGTAGTTTCATTTTTAATTTCGGTATCATATTGATACACTGAAATATTTAAAACACTTGCCAGTTCACATCTGATTTGATAGCGGTTGATTGGTGGCATCAAAATTTTGCCGATTTATTTTCATTCAAAAAGATTTACTTAACTCTTAACTATCTGGAAAAAGACGTCTGCGACCATACACCCACCTTACCCCCAAATACCTACCGCAGAAAAAGGTTTGATCAAAATCGAAAATTCCCAAATAAATTTTATATCAACAAAATCTCTTTTACTTCTTCACAACAATTTCCGTTATCTTTTCATCTTTTTGTTTTACGCCTTAATTTTTTATTTTTTTATTTAATACTTCAATTAATTTTAAACATTTTTATAGTCAATCTCTCCTTAATGTCTTATCTTGACAACCCTACCCTATAATATTCTATAATCAATGCTTTTTTTATACATCAAAGCAGACTCGGCCGGAAGTAATATAAAATGTAATCAGAATTTGATTTAAAAAATAGCATTCCTTTAATCAAGGATAGTATCTTCCATAAAAAGCGATCAATTATTTTCAATAATTTTTCCGTTAACTTTTTCTTTGGCTACATATCGTATTTTATAAATATAATGCTACATGTAATTCAAAATTCACTCCGTTTTTAATCGAAAAATACCTTTAATAATGCCGTAACATTTTAAACATAATTATTAATGAATGATACTTTTCATCAATATTGGATTAAAAACATTTTTTCCCGGATAGATAAAATATACCTGATAATTTTTCTGCGATTAGTATTTAGCAAGTTGCTCTCTCTACGCAGTCTCCCCCTCACCCCTGGCATTTCACAGATATCCATGCCTTTGAACACAAAACCATAAATGAATTGAAAAATCAATAGATAAAAGTGTGCATTCGGAGATTCAACCCCTTGAGCCTGCAACCGAAAAGTCAGACGCACAAGAGCGTCGATCATTCGCTTACATTATTGTAGAATAAATATTGTAGTCCGTTGTGCAATGGTTTCGGTATTACGGGCTCGATTCCCAGTATGGACAGTTTCATAATTTGATTTTTCAATTGATTTATGGATTTCTGTTCGAAGGCATGGATGTCTGTAATGTCTAAGCGCCCTCCCACTCTTCAGGGGTAGGTTGATCAACTGAGTAACAATCGATTCTCGTAAAAAAACTCTGTTTAGGTACCTCCATTAGGAATGCATATGCTCCGTATTGAGAGAGGAAATGGTTTTAAAAAAAGGGTGTAAACTATCTTTTTGGTTTACTTTACGTGACAGAATATGTCTGTGCCTATGGCTACGCATTAAAGCTGCCAAAGGAAATCTAAGTTACAAGCAGTGCTATAAGAAATTTTGCAATTTACGAGTAGTCCTAGGAGTCCCAGTCTGTACCAACAAACTGTATGACGGTTGTACGAAGATCGTCTTACAACTCCGTTTTTCGTCGAATATAACATATATTTGAAAAGATTTCTTGTGAGTTTATACAGTGTTTCTTTACTATATTCATTACATTATTTACGATTCATCGAAAACCAACATATATGCTTGTTAAGTAATAATTTAATCGTCACAATAAATTACATCGTACAGTCGTCATAATATATGTAGTGAATGCCACGAAATGCGATGTGTGACAGGGGAGATTTATTAGAATCGTCATTTATCGCAATATACACACTTTGAATTGTCGATGAATAACAATCATTGATTACGACTAGGCTTTATAATTATTCTCTTTCAAAGTAAGTAAACAACTTTATTCCTAATATGAAATTCAAATTGATATCTTAGTTATTCCACTGGCTGTGTTACTAAATATAACGCGTTTCGCTTCTTTAAGAAGCATCTTCAGACTAACTTTATCGCAAAAAAAGATATTAAAATGAATAGTTTTAAAACAAGTTTTCAGAAATCAATAAAACCGTTAACAGTAATCGATTATTAATAAATAACGTATTAAGTAGGACATGTGGCTCACCACTATCAAATTTAATTACTCACTATTTCACTTTATTAAAATATGCTGGAATTCATCGAAATTAGCCTAAAATATCGATTTCATGACTTCGCAGTAAATGTAATTGACCACTCGTCTGCAAAAATACCTGCTGACGGGCCGTACGGCATGGCTTGTAATTATAGGGGGCTTTGGAATAACGCATTTTAAGTGTGTTTAGAGTGAAAAAATTGAGCGTTACATTTAGTAACAAAGTCAGTAGAATAACTAAGTTATCAACTTTAATTTAATATTAAAACATCAGAGTTACCGCCGAAACCATCTAAAATATCTTTATTCCTATTAACATTGAAGATATGAAATTTAATTACTCACTATTTCACTTTATTAAAATATGCTAGAATTCATCTTAATTAGCCCAAAATATCGATTTCATGACTTCGCAGTAAATGTAATTGACCACTCGTCTGGAAAAATACCTGCTGACGGGCAGTACAGCATGACTTGTAATTAATTATAGGGGGCTTTGTAACTGCGAATTCGATAAATTAATGTTTTTGTTGCAGGATTTCCAACAGTACCGGAACGAAAGCCCCTGTTCAAAATCACGGGTGACTTTTGACTTTAAATGTCCCGAAGGGAGCCATCGATCAATATCATCCAGCCCATGAGAAGAATTTCATAAAAATCACACACATAAAAAAATTCAAAAGGAATAGTCAAATTCAGTAACGATTATTATTCAAACACACTGTTTTAAAGTATACACATATCCTCGTTTTTTCACTAAAAAGGTTGGCAACCCTATTACAATATAGGGCAGAAACGTCTAACAGTACAGCAAACATAAAACTGAGCATAGCTGACATCTCAAAAGTTTATGACCAGACTCACTCAGGCGAAACTATAAAAAGACTACATATTAACTACGTAAGAAAAACTATCACATCAAATATTTTTCTATTGAAACATCACGGCTGCGCTACAATACATAAAATCCGTATCATAAAGTTATCAAAGTATCTGTAAAATAAGCTGAAAATGCACTTTTCTTAATGAATTTTGTTGAATCAGACATTACCATGTTCCCTAGAGCGCACAGCGTTTTACCCACAACCACCCGTTACGACTTCTCACTTTTCTTACAAGGTGTATTCCCCGAAATAACAATGGCATTCGCTTGCCAAATTTTGGTTGATATAGATAATATAAATATACACTATATCATGAAGAAAATAAAATAGTATTTCAATAGTGGAAGAGCTTTTATAAGTGGAATTCTACTCGCTCTCCATATGACGCCTTTAACTCTTTGATTGCTATGTTAATTCCAATAGATGCAACCATGTCGAAATATCCGACGGGTCAGACAGATTACGTCTATACCAGTATTTTCCTACCGATGATCGACGGTTTTCAGACCAATGACGGTCCACCGAAATTTTCTGCGAGAATACAAAAAACATTTGCAATGCGACTGTGTCATATGTATATTATGTTTTAACATAAGATTAGCAAACCAATAATGAACTAACTATAACAAAGAAAGGCTTTAACTTTTGCCTTAGCTGTCCGTGAAATATTTCTCTTTCTTTTAGCACTCCACAGGCGTGAGAAAGTTGGGAAACACTGGTTTGCGTAAGTCCCAATAAGATCAATATCAAATATAGTTTTTTTCTATTAATAATTTACGATCTTGATATTGCGTGTTTTTGATGGCTTTTCTCCTAGAGTTGATTTCATGTACCATTAATAAAAACAGCAAAAAAAATATCTGCCGCCTTAATTATTATTGGTTGTAATGCCGAATATGTTTAAAAAAATAGCAACAATAGATTGTTACCACTTTCTTTAATTTTGTATTATATTATAATTTATTTTTACTTTTTCTTTTTTAATTCTCCTCTACTTACATTATTGAAAATATGAGAAAAAATATTCGAAATTTTATGGCATATTATTATTTATTACCTTCATGAACAGCGGTATATTATTTATCAAATTAGCGCAACCTTAGAGCAGAATTTGCAAAATTTTCTAATAAAATCATATCTGATAACTTTATTAATAAATTTCAAATTTTCATAAACTTCCTCCATCAATCTTTGGTTGGCAGATTATCTTATTGGAACAAAATAACGCTTTTATTACATATACTAAATTATTTCATCTCTGAAAAATATTCTGACATTAATTATTATTCTACATAGGTATAAGTTAATTTTAAGTTTACTTAACGTTTTTTTATAATACACTAGTGAGTACCCGGCATGCGTTGCAATGCCACTCAAAGAAAGAAAGGGTTTGTGTTTTAATTCTGTTTATTGAACTGCTTTTGGATTAGAGGTCTGCACAGGCCGAAATTTCATAGACTTACCCGGTTCGAGCCCATCATCTTCAGGTCTGGCCCGACCCGAACCCGAGTTTCAATATCACACTTGTTATAACACAATATTTTTGTTTTTCGTCTGGTGCGTACACGAATAAATCAGAAGGTTTTTTCCTAGATGTCACTGTATGTACGTATTTGATTCTTTTTTTCAATTTTAGATTTTCAATTTTTTTTCTTCAGGACCCTTCTCGGGTGTGTGCACAACAACTCACCGAAGTTTCATCGAAATCGTATGAATGGTAAAGGAACGCGTAAAGGACAAACAAACATTTATTTTATATAATATTTCCCGGCATGATCACAATAAGTCCTTCCTGAAAGTTTCGTCGCGATCGGTTGAGTAGTTTAGGAGCCTATAAGATCCGGACAAACCAACAAACCAACAAACAGACATTCATTTCTATATATATAGATATTTAAGTACTTCTACACAATGATATGTTGTAAAAAGAATGGCAGTACTAAATTTTCTGTAAAAGTGTCATTTATTTTTTAAAATGAAATAATTCGAATATAACTACAATTCGAAAAACCCAGATCGCTATACATCGTAGTTGAACTACGTAACACTTACTACACTACAGTCACCTCTCGCTTCTCGGCTTACTACGATAAAAACAAGTATGACAGCACTCCCTGCTAAATCTAGTATAAAAGATATAGCAATGGAAATCGGTGACACATATCGTCGCCCAAGATGTCGAAGGGTTCTTGTGACATTTTGGTGGCTTGAAGTTATGAATGCCGTTTTGTTCGTCATGTTTTTTCTCTACATGATAAGCAAAAGGACATTTTCAAAACAAAACCTTTAAAATCTCAATTGAAAAAACAATAAAAGCTAACTTGTGTATAATCTTCAATTCTTTTACGGAAAATATATATTTTTAACTTAAATAATATTACTAGTTGAAACCGATACACCAATAATAATTGAAGTATATTTAACACGATTTTTAAATAATAAACCTTAGTAGGTGAAAGAATAAATTTAGAATTCTGTGAAATTTTGACATAAATGTGTCTTAAATCCTGTTAAAAATCCAAAATTGAAAGATTATAAAAAAACGCATTTCAATCTTTCAGTAATAAATCACCTGTGTCTCGATACATTATTTTTTCACTCTAAACACACTTAAAATGCGTTATTCCAAAGCCCCTTATAATTACAAGCCATGCCGTACGGCCCGTCAGCAGGTATTTTTGCAGACGAGTGGTCAATTAAATTTACTGCGAAGTCATGAAATCGATATTTTAGGCTAATTTTGATGAATTCCAGCATATTTTAATAAAGTGAAATAGTGAGTAATTAAATTTCATATCTTCAATATTAATAGAAATAAAGATATTTTATAATTTAAGACATCGACTGAGGGTGCTTGATGGAATTTCAATATCAAATTTGGATTATTGAGATTTTGTACACTTCCATGTATTTTGTTACTAACGACCCGGGTTTCGCCTTACGGCATCTTCAGGCATTCGAGCACACGAATGGTCAGTTCGAGTCCATTCGTGTGCTCGAATGCCTGAAGATGCCGAAAGGCGAAACCCGGGTCGTTAGTGACAAAATACATGGAAGTGTACAAAATCTCAATAACTCAAATTTGAAAAAAAAATTTAAAAAAGATATTTTAGATGGGTTCGGCGGTAACTTTGATGTTTTAATATTAAAGTAAAGTTGATAACTTAGTTACTCTACTGGCTGTGTTACTAAAGTTAACGCGTTTCGCTTCTTTAAGAAGCATCTTATTTAAAAATGAAGAATACAGTGGGTTTGTTTCCTTCTACTGGACGTGGGGAGGGGGTAAGACCCGAGCGATGATAGTTCTAATTATATAACTAATTACTAGTGTTTGGAGGTGAAAATCCCAGGGGAAATATATTTGATAGTGGTGAGCCACATGTCCTACTTAATACGTTAGTTATTAATAATCGATTACTGTTAACGGTTTTATTGATTTCTGAAAACTTGTATTTAAAACTATTCATTTTAATACCTTTTTTGCGAAATAGTTAGTCTGAAGATGCTTCTTAAAGAAGCGAAACGCTATATATTTAGTAACACAGCCAGTGGAATAACTAATATATCAATTTGAATTTCATATTGGGAATAAAGTTGTTTACTTACTTTGAAAGAGTGTAATTATAAAGCCTAGTCGTAATCAATGATTGTTATTCATCGACAATTCAAAGTGTGTATATTGCGATAAATTACGATTCTAATAAATCTACCCAGTCACACATCGCATTTCGTGGCATTCACTACCGATATTATGACGACTGTACGATATAATTTATTGTGACGATTAAATTATTACTTAACAAGCATATATGTTGGTTTTCGATGAATCGTAAATAATTTAATGATTATAGTAAAGAAACACTGTATAAACTCACAAGAAATCTTTTCAAATATATGTTATATTTGACGAAATGCGGAGTTCATCTTCGTCAACTGGAGTACCAGGCTCTACCATCAACCGCCATACAATTTGTTGGTAGAGACTGGACTCCTAGGACAACTCGTCAATTGCAAATTTTATTATAGCACTGCTTGTAAGTTAAGTTTGCCTTGGTTATTCTCAAAACTCAATTTTGTCACAAGTGTCCTATTGGTTTCGAGACCACGATATGATGAAGATCCTCCAGAATAATACTTAGAAGTGCATTAAGTATAATATATAAATATTTATTTGTCCTTAAACGCTTTTTACATTGATGGATATTTTTTTCATAACATTGTACTTACGAACTCAATGAAAAATCAAACTCCTTCGTAAATCAAGAAGTTGCAGCATTTCTCTATCCGTCTATTATATATGGCAGATATGAACAGGGATGGATTTTTATCACAAATATTTTGCTAAGCTTTCTTATTAAATGTTGACACTTTTGGATTGGTCGTCGTCTTTATAGTAATAGTTTTATGAAAAAAACGTTATAAAATTTACATTTGTTAGCATTTACCCTTTATCTCATACATTTAACGATTTTTTCATGGGTATTCGAACGCCTAGTTTCAGTAGTATTGTACGGCGTAAAATCGAGGATTACTGTAACTTTTTTATTATTGTAAATCTTTAAACTTTGGAAATCAATCCAATTCAAAATGATCAGGGCTTACAATGCTAGACGCGCTTGTCTCAAATAAACCAATCAAAATGTACATGTGTTATAAAACATGTTTATACAAGCGTTTCTTAACCTTTTAGGGCCACTCCCCGATGTAAGTAAAAATTCTGGTTGCGTGACCCAAAACAATTCATAAATAAAATAACACATAAAAATAAATTTATTTTAATATCTACTTAATACAATATTACTATAAACATTCGATCATATTAATTTTCTTTATGACTGACAGCAACCCTCTACACAGTGTAGCTCGTCAGATCTTGTGACGAAAAAGAAAGTAGATTATGACATTACATTTGGAACATTACGTTAAATATGTTGCTATCTGATAAATAAAACGTGGAATATGTTTTTATATCAAAAACATTGTTTTGGTGAGAAAATTTCACGACCCACTATATACTCTGTTCAACACAATTTTAGGTCACGACACGTAGATTAAGAACCACTGATTTATACGATACACATTGTTTAAAGCTGAGAAGTTCTCTCTTATGATTAAGACGTAAAAACTAACACTTTTCATTCCTGTCTTGCAAATAAATCTGTGAAATCTGACATCAAACCTTTAAGACGAATAAAAAGCATTAACAAAGGTAAACAAAGGTTTTATAGTGAAGAATAAAGATAGAACTATAAATGTTAATATTCAAAAGTTGATTCGTAAGTCTTATGAGAACAATTGCTTCAATAATGTAATTGCCTCGAATGAATGAGCAGTACTGGTTATTATTATGGAAATAAATAATAACGATACAAACTCAAATTAATGTCAAAATCTAATAATACCATATTTTTTCGATAATATTAATGCATATTGAATTGATTGGCCGAGCGCCCTTCACGACAAGAGTCGGGCCGATTTCTAGGAATTATTGTCATTTACGCTGTGCGTTTTCAGTTATGGACCCTATTAAAACCTAAACTTAACAACAAATACCAGGGTGTGTCAGTGCATGAAAAAATACATCTTTTAATTTAGTAAATACGGTAGTTACATCAATTTTCATTTCATGAAGACGTATCGAGTGTCTTCTTCCAAAAGTACTCAACAATTATTAGCTTCATGACAGAAAAAAGAATTGTTTGCATTGTTGTGTTTTTAATTTTCTCTGCCATTTTAAATGTTTGTGAGAAGTGGAATACTTTTCTTACAAAAAATGTGTAGCCGTACATGTCATATTTTGAGATGATTGTAATTTGTGTAGAATGAATTGTTAATATTTTTCCAAAATAAAGGTATGGATGATTGTGTAAAATGTCTTATATCTTATATTAATATTATATTGAATACAAGTATTCAAGAAAGAAGAGTTGATCACTTGTCAACGAATCTTAATCTAAACATTAAATTTTCTGGGGTAACTATGGAGGAATTTTGGATTTATGTCCAAAACGAATTCCCAGCTCTCTGCATGAGGGCACTGAAAACCTTGTTACAGTTTTCAACATCATATTTTCGTGAGCTCGGTTTCTCAACAATAACTAATATGAAAACTGAAAAACGAGAAACACAAATATTTCTCAAATCTGCAAAAGCCGACAAGCTCGGGTTTCACATTAATTGATTTTCACATCAAATAATCTCCATATTCTTAGAGTTAATTTTAGTTTTTCATATATCGTTACCTTACTTTGAAAAGTTTCTAACATTTTAGCCTAAAATGACCTTTTGATTGGAAAATGTTGTATTAGCCACATTCTATCATATACGTTGATTTCAGAGTCATATATTGTTCAATGAGGGATTTAGCATTATTCCGGAATTCTATCCACACATTTTTATGCCATTATTATTAAATTCATTATTTTTATCGATATAACTGCTTATATCTCACAGAAAAAACATACACATTCCAGTTTTTTGAAAAGGTTTTATCATTATGTCACATGAACATTCTTCGCTCGATGGTTAGTGTGTGTTTTACCCTTTGCTTATATTGTTCTATCAATGTGGTCATTGACGCAAGTTAGCTGAGTTCGTTCAAGTATTCACTGTATATATGTATTATAATTCTGTTGTATTATAATATTATTGTTAGCTTATATGGTTCAGCATGTCATGATAATATATAATGTTAATAAATACCTCAAAATCAGAACATTTTGTTTGACAAAATTGAAATATCCGATAAAACCTTTTCAAAAAAGCTATTGTTGTCAGTTCTAATAAAAGCTGTAGATACTGATTATTTTTTAATAGTTAAAATAAGTAATATAAAAAACAAGTAAAATATTTATTTACGTAAATAAATGCTAACTCAATAATTAAAAATACATTTTTTCATTCAAAATACAAAATATAATCATTCAAAACTTCAAACGCTGGTATCTCAAAACATGGTCAAGTGCAATTAGAACCTTTTCAAAGTAAGGTAACGATGTAAACTATACATTTGTATATCTTTTCTTTAATTATTTTTTCTTGCATTACTGTTGTACGCGAACATAATAAAGTTTATGTTCGCATATTTTTCTTTAGTTTTTACTCGTTTGATTTTAGTGCACCGCCATTTTTTCTTATGACAAAAACTGCACCGTGACTTCGAAAAGGTTAAGAACTGATCTAAAGTCTAAATTCTAGACACTAATATATCTACGAATATGACTGCAAATAATTAAAACCGACATTGTCAATCCTTCACATGTAGTTCTGATAAAATGTATTTCTTTCTCCATCCCACGCAATCAAAAATTAAATGAGATCCTAATAATTGACAGCCCCTTCTCTTTTTCAAAAAAAATCATACTTTACACTGAATCCAATGATTTTATAATATTATATATTTTGTTCTTTTTGTTAATAATTAGCAGTAAAATTAATTATATACTGTACATATGTATGTCTTTTTTAGATACCGGATTTAATTTTCTTAATTTGAATTTTTCAGGATTTATGTGGGAAATAAATCAAAAAAACAATGCGCATAAATTTTTGGTTTAAATAAAGACATTAAAAACCTTTTACATCGGAGCTCCATATTATTTTTCTGTGTTATACGAGTATTTCTACATTTACGATTGTAGAAAAGCGCAACCTTATCCGTAAAAGCTTTTTTTATTTCGTTGACTTCTTTAGAAGCGAAAAAGAAATAGTGTAACCTAGCATGATTAATAATAATGATAATATAAAAGGCTTTGCGCAACTTTCAACCTCGGTTTCTTCCAACAATAATTTTTATAGGGAAAATATTTTTTACCATATCATTTCATTAAGCTAATGTTTTAAAACCCAACTGTTAGTTGAAATCGCATTAATTATTTACGTGTGAGCCAATAGGTACTATTCAAGTTACAGAACTGATCGTTACACGAAATCGAATTTGTAATGAAAATGAAAACTGTGGCTTACAACCTGGAGCCATAAAAGAAGCAGCATGTAGGCTGATCACAATTTATGAAATTTAAAAGAATGTCGTAAAGAATATATGAAATATGTTTTATTTTTAACGAGATTATAGATTCTAGAAGATTTTTCGATTAGTTACTTTTTGGAAGTTCATTTCCAATACAAAATTTAAATTAACAATTTTGTTATTCCAATTATTATAAATTGACATTTCGAAGAGACAGATGTCTCTCTTTTAATAAATTTATGTCTTATACTGTTCCTTTCCACAAACAAGTGTTATCATTATGATTTAAATTTTACATATTTTTTTAAAAATATCTGGCATTACATCTGACAGCAAATGAGTCAAATATTTTTAAAATTAGAAAATCATTCGAGATAAGCTCGATGAGAATTTTTAAAAGTCCAAGATCACAAATTTAAAATGAAAAATAGACTTAAAACATATAAGCAATGTACCACAAGAGTGATTTCAGCTAATATTTTCAAAATCCGGTTGTGCAATCAAGTATAAATGAAAAGTTAGCCTTCAAACGAATGAGTAACTGCCTAAACTAAGCTACCAAATTTACTCTGTGTATCTTTCTCGAATATGGCCTCAAAAAGTTACCGGGGAATAGAGCGCTTCTGGCTCAAACATTTGCTGTCGTTCTAGTAAACCAATTGAACTTGGTGGTTTTTTCGACGAAATATAAAACTTTATATCACAGCATTCTGGACAAAACCTCCAAGTATTACGATAAGATGAGGGAAAAACGTCTAATATTTTTCTTTTTTTTATATACATATATATTTCTTATAACGAAAATTAAGAATACCTAACCTAAGAGATCAATCTCAAGTTTTTGAAAAAAGAATGAAAATATGAATTGATTTTGTTTGGAATATAACTTACTAAATATTTCATGGAAAGACTGATATAGTAAATCTTTTCTCTATCATAAAACTGTGTACAAAAATTTTGAATATTTTGCAATCTTAAAATTTTATAGTTTTCCATAATTTTCGTTTTCATTTATTTTTTGGCCGGTCCCAATGTTTTCCCCGTGACAATTTCCAGATGTGGTTTAAGGAGAACTGCGTAAGACATTAAGGATTTGGTTAGGAAAGGACCAGTAGCTATGTAAATCATTTTCAAAATCGGATAGGGAATGGGTGTAAATGAATGAAAACATCCATGTATTTTTAATAACGGCTTAGCGGGAAGAAGAAAATATTTTATGGTGGCCATAATAGTCCAAATAGAGAGAAAACATACACAAATAAGAAGAATGTATTTTCGATAGATTCGGCGGTAACTTTCTGGAATTAATATAAAATTAAAGTTGATAACTTTGTTATTCCACTGGCTGTGTTATTAAATAGCCTTGCGATAAAGTTAGTCTGAAGATACTTCTTAAAGAAGCGAAACACGTGTCACATTTAAGAAGAGTATAGATATCGAATAATTATTTTAAACGAGGTTTGTATTTCATTTACTCCAATGATTTATATTATGTATGAATGAAAACAAAAATCTTCATTCAGCGTATACATAAATCATTACTTATACATATTATATAATATTAAATCTAGTTCTTAGTAGAGATGAAAAAAAGTACTTTAAAAGGAATTATAAATCAGTGAATTCGGATTGATAATAAAATGATAAATATGTGAATACGAGAATTTTACATCATCAAAAAGAATGGTTTATTTCACTTCAATGGGCAAAATATCCATAAAATATGAAGCTATTTTTTGCCTAGAAACCTTTTTCTTCTGTACAAAATATAATACATATTACCTATACGTTGTTAGTGTAATGATGCCTAAGAAAGTAATAACACAAACGAGACTTCCTTTTGCACCCGTCAATAAATCCAATACTACAACCTTGCTTCAATTCGCATTTAATATAAAACAATACTCCTTTTCATTTTCTAAAGCTTTACGTGAACAATTTACAAATAACAATATTGAAAATGTAAAAGCAATTTACTGTTTCAAAGGTTTCATATTGTTAAAAAGGCTGTATATACACATATTACTTAAATAATATATTAAATATAAGTATAATAATACGATAATATAACATTATTTTATAACATTGCGACTTGAAACTTAATAAAAAATCAAAATCAAATTTGGATTATTGAGATTTTGTACACTTCCATGTATTTTGTCACTAACGACCCGGGTTTCGCCTTTCGGCATCTTCAGGCATTCGAGCACACGAATGGACTCGAACTGACAGACAGTAAACAGTGTCTAACGTTTATATATAAATAATTTAAGACATCAACTGAGGGTGCTTGATGGAATTTCAATATCAAATTTACGAGATTTTGTCACTAACGACCCGGGTTTCGCCTTTCGGCATCTTCAGGCATTCGAGCACAACTCGAACTGAGAGACAGTAAACAGTGTCTAACGTTTATATAGAAGATACAAATGCGACAAATATTATTTACGAGGTAAGATATTATACGTCTGAGAGCCCCGTGTGCTCGAATGCCTGAAGATGCCGAAAGGCGAAACCCGGGTCGTTAGTGACAAAATACATGGAAGTGTACAAAATTTCAATAATCCAAGTTTTTATAGAAGATACAAATACGACAAATATTATTTACGAGGTAAGATATTATACTTCTGAGAGCAAAACAACTGATATTAAACCATAAATTTTGACAAACAACACGATATTTTAACACTAATTTACTGTAGAGTTCAGTCAATCTTGCTGTACTAGCAATATTGATATAATTGTATTTGTATCTTCTATATAAATGTTAGACACTGTTTACTGTCTGTCAGTTCGAGTCCATTCGTGTGCTCGAATGCCTGAAGATGCCGAAAGGCGAAACCCGGGTCGTTAGTGACAAAATACATGGAAGTGTACAAAATCTCAATAATCCAAATTTGATATTGAAATTCCATCAAGCACCTTCAGTCGATGTCTTACATTATAAAAAAATCAATAGTTGACATTATCATTTTTCAATATGTCGATAGTGAATTTATGTCAATTGTATACAATAATTAATCTATTGTTGTTTTCAAATATCGTACAAATACTGATTGTTGGATAATTACTGCAAGTGAATTTTTTATGAGATTCCAGACTAAATTTATTTACTTTACTTAAAATATATTATATGATTTTTTTTATTTCTTACCTACTTTTTGCGACATTTTTTTGTTCTAACCTTGTTTTTAAATTTAATTTCGTTTATATGTAATTTGTTTCATTAGCTGTAAATTCTTGTCATAGTCCACGAACCAACAGTTTTAAATACCTTGTAATCTTTAATATTCAATTTTATATAAATAGTCCTGTAAAATAAAATCATAATTTTATTTTTATCAGTTGATAATGCTCATGACCATTATAGACATGTGGATGTAGTAAAAATAAATTGCATTGTGTATTTAAAATATAATGCCTTTCCACCAAGAATTGACGTTAACACCCTTAAAACTGGCTCTTAAAATGTCTTAAAATGTCTTAATCTTTAAGTCATATACAATTCAAAAATACCAATATTACGACATTTATATTTGTATTGATTCATTTATTTATATGTGTGCCTGTTACGCAGAGCACAACACAGCACGCACTCTCTCTCTATCTCTCTCTCTCTCTTTCTCCGTGTGTGTATGCAATACGCATCAGGCGTATTGAGCACATGTTAACAGGTGGCCCCTGGTACTAATATACTTTTATTATAATGAAGTGCTTACGTTTTTTGTTAGTATTTATTAAACGTCATAATTTGATCGCATTTTATTTTATCGTAACTAAGTTTACTCATTGATTTTTAATGATATAGTAATGATAAGAAAACTTTTTTTTTATTAAAAAGAAGTGGACATCAGGACCCAAGGAACCAAAATTTAATTTATTTTATCAACCCTCCTTTAGTATCGATCAATTAGTGGTTCTATTGTGCTTTGTGGAATTTCTTTTTAGTTGACTGACGATTCCTAACATTCTAAAATTGTCTTTTCTCTTGAATCGAAAACTTTTATAGTCGGATAACGTAGCGCCCAGTGGGAATTAAATTAATTACTTCAATTCTACAATAGTTTTCGTTTTTTTAGAAAATCTCGTTTGACAAAATGATTTTGGTTTAAGAAGAGCTAATTTGATAGGAACTTTTTAGGAAAATAATAAATACTGATTTTAACATTTACTGATTTACCTTTATAGCAATTCAAAAAAAAAGCACCGCCTTGAGGAGGCACTCAATTCGTATCTGGAAGACGGTAAATCTACATTCTAATTAACTCTTCCAGCTATTGACTAATCATAAGTAAAATCGTCAAATATGGTTTGTCATATTATACTCTTTACTAAAGTACTCTGTGAAACGGAAAGTATCGTAATTCGTCCTTCAATTTCAACACTACTTTATAAAACAATAGCTCATAATAATTGAGTACATAGTCAAATAAATTTCGGGAGAATGGTTGCGATTTTAGTTAATAACTTTTGATAATTCCTATTATTGTGTTTCAAAAAATGAGACTCAACGAAGTTTAAAATTTCTATTATATAATAATTATTATAGTAAATGAGAATCATTAAAAACGATTTTTTAAAAATATAGAATCAAAGCATAAAATATTATGATATGAGAATACAACATTATAATTACTACATAATCAATCCATACTGTATTATAAATTTATCAAGTTCAACGAACGTCAAATGGGAAATAATTCTGCGAAGTCTTTTCCTACCTACCTGATCCGTTATCTGCAAAGTAATTAAACATCAAAGATACAATAGATTTTGGTTCGTAATAAACCCGCTTTGACATTTTGTTTTAACAAGTTTTTGAACTTCCTATTAACCTCTAACTCGCAAACTTTCAGACCAATTTGATGTTAATTTAAGACAACTGCTTGGAATTTCAATGATTTTAAATGGTGACATGATTGCATTGAAACTTTTATTTACGTTGCTAGATAAAAGTATTTTCTTTTTAACTTAACGCTGAAATAATCATTACTAAATAAGTGAGTTATTCTACTTTAACGAAATTGTAATATTTGTTTTTACATAGTAAGTACCGTAAAATTGGGGTGAATAGAGACTGTGAGGCGAAAAGAGACAAAAACAAGGTATGAATTTCAACACAATTTGACTAAGTATCCAACTTAATCATTACAGTTAAGAGAGTTTTTTTTCAAAGACGTTAATACCACATCTCGAACGGAGACATCAAACAAGATCAATGATTTGTCAAAATTGAAAAAAACGTGTTAGAGTTTGATACATATGCATCTTTACTTTTTGACTAGTCATAAACTTCTCTTTTATTTCACAAAAGGTAAGTGAAACTATGTTTTTTTAGTTAATAACTCTTGCATATTTTATTTTCTAAAATATGCAGTTGTTTTTGTTGGATAATTTATACAGTTTCATCATTATTAACTAGACGTCATACGAGGTGAATAGAAACGCCTAGTGGGTGAATAGAGACAGCGACGACGAGAAATATGACGAGAAATATGAAAACCCAAGGAGGTCAACGGTTTTATCGAAGGAAATCGAAGAACACATAATTAGGCAATTGAATGTTTGCTCAGAATTTTTAAGCATTGATTTTTTTTTCCTACTTCTATTTTCCTACTGAAACTATTATGTGGTTCTTAGTTTCCTGGCTAAAGTCAGTGCTGGGGTGGGTACAGACTAAGTCTTTATATTCCTTTCCTGCATGTAAGCTAGCTACGTACAGCTATCTAAAAAGATTCTGTCAGCTGAAGGCTATGAGTGAGGAAAACACTTAATAAAAAACCCCATTCGAGAATGATTGTCTTTGAATCATTAACAAAAGTTCAATTCTTACGAAGAATCGCTCGTAATGTTGGCGTAAGTTAGGACTTACTATGCATATTTTTAGACATGCCCAGTCCTTAACTGAATATACGAGTCTGGCTCGTTATATTTAAGATTTATCTCTTAGGGCGATTAAATGAAGGCCGGCTTGACTGACGGCCTCTTCCGCTTCCACTGAATTTCCTGTAAGAGAGGAGGAGGGGGAGCATAAGGATTTTGACATCATATTGACGAGGTTCTTGGAGACTTTGAGTTGCAACTTAAATTTCTTTATTTTCGCAGCTTTGAGAGTTGGAGCGAGGTGAGGCCCCTGCTTTAAACTCTCCACAAAGCTAGCGCCGTTTAAACGTAGGGTCTCTTGAATGTCGGGGCCTTTGTAGCATGCACGGAGGTAACGCGTGTTGGATTTTTTCCTCATGCCTGAGATTATGCGCAGGCATTTATTTTCGATCCTCTGTAAGGGAAGGAGATTGTCGTCGGAGATGTTTTCAGACCATATGGGGGAGGCGTACAGCATGGTCGGTTTGATGACTATATTGTAGAGTGCCTTTTTATTCTCTACGCTAAGGTAGCATCTGGCATTGAAAATCGGGTACAACGCACCGATTGCAATGTGAGCAGACCAGGTGAGGGAGCGGTCCAAGTATACCCTTAGATATTTGACCTCTTGTCTGAAAGAGCAAAGAATAGCACATACGGTGATTTTCCCTTTGTAAAATTTTGCCATTCCAGCGTTTCAAGAGGATCGCCTCTGTTTTCGCGCCATTGATTTTAAGTCTCCAGCGACTGAAGAAGTCAGTCAGCTGGGCCGTGCCAGTGTCAAGGTGACGTAACGCTACATCTTCGTCCTTGTGGGTGGATGTGATTGCTGTGTCGTCTACGTATAGAGCAACAGAGCAGTTAATGGGGTTAGGGAGATCATAAATAAAATGATTAAAGAGCCTAGGTCCCGAGAGGCTACCCTGGGGTACCCTAACGGAGGCTGTGCGGAGAGAGGATTTCTCCTTCTTAACCGATGCATAGAGAGTTCGATCTTTCAGGTAGTCCTGGATGATCTTTGAAATGTAGAGAGAGGTGTTGGTCACGACGAACTTGTGCACAAGGCCGTCGTACCAGACTGTGTCGAATGCCTTTTCCATATCAAGCCGTACCATTCCGGTGGTTCTGCCCCTGTAAAAGTCTTAGGTGATATGAACCTTGATGCGGGCTAGCTGAAGGGTGGTGGAGAGACCCTTCCTGAATCCGTATGGGTTTCAGGGAGAATAAGGTTATGATCTGGGAGAAAGCGTTCGAGAATCAGTTTCTCGAGCAGTTTGCTCGGGTAATCGAGCAAACTGATAGGTCTGTAGTTGACAGCTAACGAGTGGTCTTTCTTTGGTTTTGGAATCGCGACGACGTGAGCCGTTTTCCATGGTACTGGAAAGTAGCCATGTAGGAGACATGCAGTGTATATTTTAGCTATGAAGATGATTCCCTCTTGAGGGAGACGCTTCAGAATAGCGTTGTTTATGTTATCCCTTCCGGGCGCTTTTTTAAGTACGAGTGACTTGATGAGTTTCTCGATCTCAACCGGTTCAACGATTTTTACATCATCCGTCATCCGGGATGATGTCTTGGGCAGCGAGTGAATCTATTGATTTTTGGACGAGCGCTTTCATAGCGGACTCCGTGTCCGACTGAATTTCGGTGTTTTTAACAAATGCATCGCCGAGCATATTTGCTTTTTCGAGATCGTAGTATACTAACTTGTCGCTGGCGGCTTGATTCTGATCGAGGACGTTTTTATGCGTCTCGTGAGGAGCCCAGAGCGAGTTTCTAGGGTCATCGGTGTAAATACGGCAGCTAGTGAGAGTGTCTTCCCACAGGCCGCTTTTGTGACATTTTATATCGGCTTTGAGTCTAGTTAATCTCTCGTTTGACGAAGTGATCTTCGCGGTTTGTCTTGTTCCATTCTTTACGCAGTTTATTATGCTTCAGAATGAAATCGTGGATAACGTCCGTGAGCTCGGCGCGCACGTTTGAGGGCTTCACTTTAGGAACGAATCGGCGGCGGACTGTTAGTATTGTTTCAATCAGCTCGGCAGCTGCCGAGTCTATTTCTGCCCCCGTTTGCAGAGTTTTAGACGTGAGATGGATATTCTGCGTAATGTACCTTTTAAAGAGGTGCCATTTCGCTTTCGCGTAGTCGAACTACGGAATATTTATTTATATCATGCTAACTTTAAACGTTTTTTTTGTGATATATCATGTACCTGTACCAATATATTTTTATAATCGACACATTTTTATTAAACATACTGCGCTGTTAATTTGATTTAATAAACTCCATAAGTTTTTACATTACGGTAAATAAATTACGATCATTGCAAACTGTTGTTTTGTCTCTATTCACCTTTCAATTCCCATATCACCCCCCTCTCGTCTCTTTTCATCCCAATGCAAGTTTAATAGAGACATCGAACAAAATTGACGGTGTCTTAATAACGGTGATGAATATTTGAAAAATATTGTCATGAATGTGTAGTAGGACTATAGAAACACATTTCAAACCATTCATGTGTGAATAATGTGGAGCAAGTATGAATATACATAGTCGTGAAGGGAAAAAGTGTCTCTATTCCCCCCATTCTACGGTACCTACTTTTTAATTCAGTTTTTGAAAACATAGTCGACGGAATCTGCGGTTGTTAGTATCCGAGGAGCAGGGTGTCTTCAAACCATTCAAAAGCCGAAACCCCCTATGTAATGCAAATATTGTATTTTAACACAGTAGTAAAGGAGTAAAATCTTCGTAAAAATACCGACTGTTTGAAGTCTTATGTCCCGTTGTTTATCGTAGAATTTGCCAACGTCCTTCGTGTTAAAAATGTTATAACAGAGAGTCAGTGTGGATTCGTGATCCAAAGAAAGAGCTCGCGGTGGTGGCGACGCTCGTTTGCAATGTGTTACTAGCCTAAATTCTCCTGCAACAAATAAAAGGAGAAATCTTCGTAAAAATACCGACTGTTTGTTCTGTTCGTGTTAAACGTGTAATAAAGTTTGTAATGTGTTACAAACCTGAGCCAAATCATTGAAGTGTCTTTGCCTCCAAAACCTGTGTCTTTCGTCCGCGCGTATTAAGTGACGCCACCTCGTGGGTATCGAAGCATCGATCAACACCGAACAGGACCGCGTGTTCGCGCTCTGTGCGTATTACGTGTCGAAGGACGGAGAGTGTTTCCTCCCGCTTCTAGCATGTATTACTGGATACAAAATATACAAACTTATCTTCAGTCGCGCTAAGGCGGTGATGCATAAACCGCGGCCCAAAATAACAAGTCATCAGCAAATTTTTCATTCAATATTAAAATTAGTATATTATCTATGATTAAAATATTCGATGATTGATATGTGAACAAATTAAACAGTAGCGAAGCAATATAATCTGAACCGTCACTGACAGAAAACACAATGCTATTTTTATTATTTAATATGACTATATTTTCACGGGTAAACATTTGCGAACGAAATTCATCTTTTTACAATGAGTCACTCTGTTGGCGATGCAGATGCAGTCTATTTTTTCCATCAATGAGGCTGATTCATCTTTGCAACTAGATCAGCAGATTTTTTACAAATGTCTTCCCGAAGAGCAGTTTCCCACCCTACGTAAGAAGGCTGAGTTTTATGCAAGTCTTTTCGGAAGCATCTACATTTGCAGGCGAGTGTTTTCTTAAAACTAAATAAGTCTCAACAAAGAAACCGCTTAAACAATGATAACCTCAGTACTGTACTGAGGATAGCAACCACAAACCCAACATCAAAATACTTGCTGCCAGCATTCAGTGTCAGAAATCTCACTAAAGTTGAGTTATTGGGGAGTGATTGAAGTATCTGATAAAATTATGTAACTATTAAATTAAAAATAATAAAATGCATGCCTCATCTTTTACCTTCACTGCGCCAAGTGGGACTGCCACAAGAGCTTTGTAACGTTTCAATTCACTCTCGATAGATTTATTAGATATGGATATTTTTAGTGGCCCACTAATTGTAACTGCACTAATTCTAATTGCCCACTAATACTTATTGTAATGCTATGTGGATTTTTTTTTTTTTAAATATGTCATTTCTTAGTTTTATTATGCGTATATCAATATATAATTGAAAAGTTTAAATAAATAATGATCCATACACCAAATCCGTTATCTCGAATAAAATGAGTTTAAAAATATACACCCATTTCTTTCAAGTTACATAATATTTTTTCATTAAAAAAAGATTACACATTCAACTAAAACGTTATATGAAATACATAAAAATAATGAAAAACGTGAGGGGAAAGAGTCAATGTCAGCGAAGTAAATAAAATGCATTCTTAAAAAAAGTGGCATATAAAATAAAATGATTGTTCGGTTCCACATACCTTTGCGAATCATTGTTTTCAAAGATAAATTTAATAAAATCAAAATAAAGATTCCAGCTCACCGATGAGCACCATAATGATTGTTTACTACCAGGATATACTCTCTTAATTATGAGGCACTGGCCAATTAAATGCAATGCCAACAATCAAGACCTTGACTCATTCTTTGACATTTTTTGAGATTTATATTTTAATTTTTGTCAAACAACTTTGTATATACGAGACAACCATGAAGTGTATTCATAGTAACATTTTAGAATGTGCTCTAGGGTACAAAAAGGTTGGGACCCCTGGATTGATACATGTATTTTCTGCTTTAGAGTATAGATAAATTGAACTCATGCATGGATAATCCGCACACAGATAATTGGACGTTTGTTGTACTTCAATTCATAGAAATCTCATACAGCTCGAGCTGCAAATATTTATTTAATTTAATTTATATTTCAATATGCTGAAAGGTATCTTTAGTAGGCTAGGAAAACGATTTTACATATTCAACCTTTGAAATTTTCATAATCCATCATTTTTGTAGTTTCTTTCAGCCAATGTAAATTATTATTTTTCGAGATTCTCTTTAACATTTAAGTAAAACATTCGGTAGGTCTTAATTAAGTTTAAATTGTCGAAATGGAGTCAATAAGGTGAAGTTGGGCATTGGAATTGAAAGTTTTTAAAAAACAATTCCACAAACCTAAATAAAATGACAAAAAAATCTAATTCTATACTTTTATAGCATTTCCTGTTTTATCAATGTGTATTCTTCTTTGCCTGAAGTATGTGAGGAAGCAAAGCAATTAAAGGATGACCGAGAATTTTGGATTCATCATGTGGTCGCCTTATACTCCACCCAGGGAACAGATATGATTAAAAAAGTATTTCTATCTTGCTTTGTTCTTCAAATAAGTGCTTACAAAATCAGTTCTGGTTTTTCTTTTCATTATACAAGTGTGGAATAGTAGATTAAATTTTTTGGTATAGTGAATTATAAAAATAATTGATGGTTTATTTACAAATATTTAATATTTTACGATTATTTTAACCAATATACAATAATATTCTTAATAAAACTTTTCAAACAGTGTATAAATAATAATATAGGTATCAGTGAAGAATACTTTCACCTCAGGTGATAATAATGAACATTTTTTAATCAATGAAAACTTTCTAAATCAGAGAAATATTCATATACATCGATAGAAACGAAAAGAAATCTTGAAACTGTAATATATTTTACTGGTGGTAAATTATGATTGTATAATTTAGTACATAATTTGGTTGTTTAAAAAAACGATTTCAATATTTTACAATTAGTTTAAACAAAATTCAAAAAAGTGAAATAAAAAAATACACATACTTATTGTTACGAAACCACAACCAAACGGTTATAAGTTTACCAACCTGCAAAAGGAAAATAAGTTACAAACACTTCATGTATGTACAATATTTACAAAGTTTTTGGTTTTGTATTTATTGTACATTTTAAATCAGGTTTCAATAATTTGCTATACAAAAAATAATATCTGAATTAACCACGTAAGCCTTATGGCACAACCTACATTTGTAAAAGAGGGAGATTACGACTTATAATATCAGCTTTCACGGAAATTTAAAATGCTTTCATCAAAAAGTAAATATACAGCACTTTTTGCTGTTGGTTCATATCATTTTTCTAATATCATGATGGAACGAATTAATATTTCAAAAATTGCAAGAATTCCATAGAAATTCTTACATAGTGACCTGAATGATAATAAATATCATCTTCGTACATATCATTATGAAACTTTTGTCTATCATTACTTGATTTCGATGAGACGATTTGTTTATTTTTTTTTTGTTACAAAAACTCCACAATATCCAAAATGAGCTTTCCCTTGTTATCAATAGGTTATACAGAAGATGAAACATATCAAAATTATTGATATACTTCATCACTGAACTACATATAAAAGATACTTTTGACAATAATTAAAAATTACATCTTCAAGGTTTTTTAAATTACATTTGAACATGGACAAAAGGTTGCATTTTTTTATACCTATCAAATAAACATTACTTTGATACTGTATTAAAATGTTTCTTTGGTTTAGGCTTATAAGAAATACATATTTCAACATGAGCATTTTGTGGCACTCGAATAATGCAAAGCAACCTGCAAACCATACATACACAGCGTAATATCTTAATGTGAAGAACTCTAAACAAAGTCAGTTAGACAAAGAACTGACTGTTGGAAGACAGCATTTTTAAAAAGATTCTTAAATTAACACTATTAATGTATAACTAGGTGTTTGTTTATGCATGACTTCAATTTTGAAACAGCTAACGAATAAATATGGAATGACAGATCTTAAATTGTTATCTTAAATAAAAATGACACATGTAAGATATTTTATAATATGATATACAATTAAATACTTGTCTATTTACACAGATATCAATATTTCATTTATATTATATGACATTAAATTAAATAACTAAAATTACAAATAATATCTCTAATTTTTTTTCATACAGATTGTATTCTTACGATAAACATATTATTCGAAACTGGTGTGGGGCAAATTTATAAATGGATTTCATAAATTACTTTTTATGAATCGCACAATGTAATTCGTCAATTTTATAACTATCAAAATTAATAGAATTTGGTATGCAAATATACTTTTAAAATTGTAATTTTAGGCAACTTGTATTTATTATATTAGTATGTAATAAATACACCGTCATTTTGAAAATAAATTTGATGTATTAGTCACAATTCCTAACATTAGCCTCTTAAAGGTAGCTTTAACTGAAAATGTACGACAACTTTATATCTCAAATGTAATATGCCAAATGCAATCACAATCTTGCAAAATTTGTGTGGAAAACTTTATTCAATAAACCTTAACATAGTTCAAAAAAATTACATACAGTAAAACCTTGATGTGACGGACCTCAATACTATGTAATTTATTTAATGGACAAAACTTCCAGTCAAATGTGGAATTTGTTATAAAATCCTGCTATTGTTATAAATGTTTAAATCCAAGAGTTTTCGCTCATAAACAATATTGTGTGCATGATTAACTCATCATACAGCTGTAGAAGTTTAAACTGATTTGAATTGTGATAAGCCATCTAAACAGCAACCTATATTTTTTTTAATACTGTATAATGTTTGATCTATCTGTGAGAATTTAACTGGTCGTGTATACAAGATTATAAATAAAATATATTTCGCTCATGATAAAACATTATCTCGTATACCACAATACACAAATTTTAAACACATTTTGTATTTTTTTGTATTGCACCATAAAAGAAATATTATTAAGCGAACATAATTTTCACATTTGCGTTGTTTATGTGGGATACAAGATATTGTATTTATTACAGTAAAAAGAATTGTGGCTTTAGTTAAGTACTTACATTTTTAAACATTAAACAAGTGATTAAAATCATTTTTGGGATGTGAAATTTTGCTAGGTTGTGTGTTTTCTCACCGTGAAGCTGAATATATAAAAAACTCAGTTTTGTCGAAGTTGTAGAATGCGTGGTATTGCTTTATCAAAAGCGATATGTTTCATTTATTTTGTCTATCGACAAAAAAAGCGCATTCCAATAACCTACATCCTTATAAAATGGATTTTCAACTTTAATGAATACCTCCTCGCCTGAATTAGTCTGTTATATCAAGGTTTTATTGTATACCTGAAAGAATGATATATGAAATCAGCAAGTAGTTCAATAACACTAAACTCGCACCTTTCTGTACAAAGACAGTATACACGAGGCCAGTAGATAAAATATGCTCCACAATAAGCCATCTTGCCTCGCTTGACTATCTACTCTACAAGCCTCGTGTTTTCCCCCCATAACCAACCATAATTGAGTTTATATAATAGAATATATGAATGAATAGGAAGTGCCAAATACAAAAGCAAGATGAAGTTAATTGTACTCGTGTTCTAAATGTGAAATAAAAATGAAGTAGTCCCAATAAAATATTAAGCCTTGAATACAAAATGCTTCACACCAATGATGTACAAACCGCGGCTCTTGGGCGCACAATGATAGTAATTTGTCACCAAGTTTTTCGTCGAATGTGTAAAATATTCTACGTTTTATATGACATAATTAATCAATGAGGCCCATTCATTTTCGCAACTGGAGACGATAGATTTGCACAACAATGATCAACTACGATAGAAATATCAGGAACGCTTCCAGCAGAACTTTTTCAAATGTCTTCCCGAAGAGCAGTTTCCAACCCTTCGTAAGATGGTTAAGCTCTGTTCAATTCTTAGGAAGCACTTACGTTAGCGAGCAAACGTTTTCTTTATTCAATCAAATCAAATCAAGCTCAACACGTAAACTGCTTGACCAACACAACGCCACACATTGAACCCAACATCAAAACACTCGTTGTGTTAGAAATCTCTCTAAGATTAATACTGAGTTCCATTGTACAAATATTCACGTAATTATGAGTGGGACATTTCTTCAAATGGGTCAACTTGTGAAATCAATAACTTGAGTTTAATCAGTGAAAATACAGTTATGGTTAAGTTAAATGAGTGCATGATTCATATTTCGCTCTGATTTTAAACAATTAAGAATTTACTACATGCCACCAAATAGTCATAAAGATATTTCCAATTCTATTAACATTCATAATACTGTAGACTCCGGCATATGTTATTTTTTTACATTATATTGTCATTACACGAATGATTAACAGCATGCAACGTCAAAACTATGTGATAACTGATGGTAGCTAGATCGAAACAAAAATGTTCGGCCACAATTGTAGAAATTTTATATTGACAAATTAATTAACAGAATAAGTAGTATTAATTTAAAAATAGATTATAGTTCAATTTTCATTTTAACCAAATGAATGTAATGCTTCAAATCTACAGAAAAAATTAAAATATAGAATAGTTAAGACAGTGTAAAGGACAAAATTTTCAAATTTATATGATTATGATAAATCAACAAAATATGAAAATTTTAATGCTTTGTGGTAATACGGTTCAAATGATTCAGGGCCAAAGATCAAGCAATGCTCATTGGTACAAAAATATTTAATCAAATTTCGGCTCCACTTATTAGAGTATAAAAAATGTGTGCAATATCGTTTACAATGTGATAAATATTATTTTGTATAAATATTAATATTATATATTTCATATCAAACATTAAAATTAAATAATTATAAATTTGAGCAATAAATTCAAAAATCAAGGCACTGAAAGGTAGTTTTTCTGTATAAAAAATTGGTTCATTTACCGACCTAAGACTTGTGCAATTCTTCAATTTATTGATTTTTACTAACCTTATTGTCTACAAGGATGTCAAGTCAAATCGTCACAGCTGTCGAATATTATGATTCTACCAATACTGCGAATAGTGACAATTTACTGGTAAAAACAGTAATAAAATGAATTTAATGGCATATTATGTAATTACAACACAAAATGTGAAAAATTTATGTAAATCAACCACACGGTTTCCTGCAATAATATTTCGTTTTCCAATTTCCGAACAAGAGGGAAGAGAATAATATCATTAATTTTATTTTCACATTGAAGATTGTCACGTGTTTTGAATCAAATAATGTACAACTCTCTTATAATAAAGGAGACCCTGCCCTTTGCTTGCATTCAACTCAATATAATAAGGCACTTCAACGTTTTAATAATGAATGATTTCAGTATGCATATTACATTTTCGAACCCAAACCGATTCAATTAATGTAAATAATATCGACAGTAAATTAAAAGTAACATTAAAGAAAAGATCCATTCATCCAATATTATTAATTACATAAAATTACAATAGATTTCATCCAATAAACAAGGAATATATTATTATTCTATCTATTAAAATAAAGTTTGCTTTTCATATTGTACTTAATATCTTTGTTAACTTTAACCGCAATCATATTACGGTCACGGTGATTTATCTTTGACAATTATTACTCTCAGTGAAACTTTATGATCTAAGTATTCAATTTGAAATGGTGAAACAAGGAAAAGTCAAACATATTTGAATATCAAAATGATTATACATTTAAAATATCGCTCACGTATGAAGGAAACGTTAATTAAATCTTTATCAAAAAATGGCAGTAATTACTATCAAAAAACTTATTTCAATAATATTGTCTTGCTTATGATAAATTACTAGGTGCATATAAACAAAAAGTTATAAAACTAAAAATTCATAGCAAAAATGCAATGAAATATATATGCACAGCTGATGATGCATTTCGAAAAAATTCAAACTCGATATCAAATATTTCTTTCACTATATTTACTTGATTATTATAAAGAAGAAATTAAAAAAAATTATGACTTAAAATAAAAATTCCAAATAAATAATATTTCAACTCGTATATCAATATTACATGGGATACTTGCTAAAAAACACATTATGATTTTATCACATTTGATAAATAAATTATAGAAAAACTAAAAGTATTATTATATTAGTAAAGCAAATAAAGTCAAATGCTCAACAAAATCTTAAATATAAATATATTTTTTAATTATACCTATCATCATTCAACCAATAAGGCATGTAACATTCAATATCTGTTTTATTATATTCTACAATTATAGAAATAGTCTGACTTTGTTTCATTCATGAATTTGTTACAAGTCATACATAGAGTAAAGCAAAGTTGATATTTTTAAATAAGCTTGCATTTAAATTCCAAATAAAGTATTGAGCATTCAAAAAATTCCATTACATAACAATAAGCAGACATCGCTTTTTACTACTTTCACAGACACAAGATTTTTGTCATAATATATTTGTGCTGAATTCTATATTTTAGCATATTTTCGTTCTCACAAAAAACATTATGTCAGAAATACTTAGGGTAAACCGATGTTGAATTTTGATTTACTCAATAGCGTACTGTTAAACAAATGAAATGTTTAAAAATTATAAAAAATAGTAACTGTTGAATAGCGAATAGATAAACATCTAGCTAGTTGTAATATTCCAATTTTAAATGGTCTTTTTATTTCATGTAAAATATAAAATTTTTGCCCGTTTTTTTAAGCATGGGTGTTAAATTAATTACAATACTGTGTTGTTGGTGATAGATTTGAAAAAGAAACATTTCAGTATAACTCAAAAAAGCTCTTTTTGAGTATTGTCATTTATTTGCCAGAACAGACAATCTACTGACAGATACAATATCTCACCTCAACATTTATATAATTGTTTTTACATGATATTGATTGAAAGATGAATTTTCAAGTCATATCAAATAGAAGAGGTTATCTAGATAACCTTATCTGGTCGTGAACCTTTTCAGCACAAATAAATAGGAGAAAGATATAGGCCTCTGTGGAAGTCAACGATGCTCATTCAAGCATCGGCAGTACAATTACTTTTTTAGATAATTCAATAATTTACATCTATTTTACGTATACCATAATTTGTTGACATCTATTCACTTAATCATGGTGTTTTAAACATGACACTTTTATGATGTTCAAGTAAATGCAAAATTTGCCTTGGCACTTAGCATAATTAGCTTTCAACCGAAAATGATGAAATATTAAATTTTGTTACATAATTTTAAAAAAAGCTGAATAAATTTTGCATTGTGTATTCCTTGTAATCATATAAGTTACAAGTTGCAGTAACCTCTTTCAATCACAAATTGAACTAATAAATCTGTAGGTATTAAATGAAAACACATCGCTAATCTTTGTTTACTGCAACATGAGAGATTCTAAGTTTCTATTGAGAATAGTGTCTTTGACAGAGTTGAATACAACTTCAATGTTGTGAGTATCAATCGCAGTCGTAAAATGATGATACAGTGTAGTTTTAGGCTCACGTCTGACGTTGGCAAACATTTCCAGAAGAAAATTCTGCACGTGCTGCAGCGAGTGCGGGTCGCCTTTGTACTGGGGATAATACCAGCGGATATCAGTCTCGGGGTTGGCCACCTTCTTCTCCAGAAGATCCGACTTATTCAAAAATAATATTATCGAGATACCTCTGAAGCTTATATTATTAACTATCGTGTCGAATATGTTTTTTGCTTCTTCCAATCTGTTCGTAACTCTGAAAAAAGGAAACAAGAAATCATTCATCCAGATATGAAACAGTAGATTTCAATTACCCAATTGAAAATAACCAGCAGGCAGATGGTTTATACTGAATAATTTCATAGGATTAATGTTATTATAAATGGAGCTACGTTTGTATAAGATACATGAGATAAGGGAAAGCGAAAAATATGATGTCATTCCTTAATGAGTACAATAGCATGTCTCATCTCAGAGATAAGACAAATTAATAGGGAAATATTTGTAAACATAAGAATGAATACCTCATATCTTCAATATTATGTTCAAATTTAAGATTAAAAAGATGCATATTATATCTTTACAATAAAGTATCACTTAAGTAGAAGTTTAATTTAAGATATCAACTGAGGGTGCTTGATGGAATATCAAAATCAAATTTTGTACATTTCCACGTATTTCGTCACTAACAACCCAAAACTCCATCGGTTCAAGTTTACTCGTGTACTCGAATGCCTGAAGGCCTCGAAATCCGGGTCGTCGGTGACGAAATACATGGAAATGTACAAAATTTGAACAATTCAAATTTAGGTAAGAATTATTTTGCATTGTTATTTTCAATTGAATTATTAAAATAAACTTCAATGGTTGAAATAATGTACGCTTCAATATGTTTAGTCACTAACAACTCAGCTTCACCTTTCGGCACCTTCACTTTGAAGTTTCATTCTTTCACCCTCAGCTAAAAGTATCAATTCTTTTAAATTGTTCATGTTAATCATGTTTTCATTACCGGTATTTTTAAAATAGTAGATAATCAGACTTCTATATTTTAATGAGAACAAATATGAATACAATTCTTTATATGTATTGATGAATTCTTAAAACTCAATATATTACTCCTCAAATTGTCTCTTATAAAAAAACTGTTATATAGCAGGTAAGTTTGTCAAAGAAAAATACTATTAGTTATTTGAATTAAGATTCCTCACCTATCTTCAGACAAAACTTGGTCAAACTCCGATGAAGAGACAAGAAATAAAATAGATGTCACAGAATCAAAGCACTGAGTCCACTTTTGTCTCTGAGTCCGCTGCCCTCCGACGTCGACAAATACAAATGGAACATTATTGATGTGTATCGTGAATTCTGAAATTCCTTTGGTAGCTTTGCGGCAATGCAAAATATCTTGGTGTGTGGGAATGTAATCAGGTCGAGCAATTCTCTCAATTTCGTCAAAAAAATAGCTCACTGAATCACTCTGAAAAGAAGAACAATTTGTATTGAGCATCAACTATGAATAACTAAACCAAAACCTTAATCTATTTGTCAATGTTGTATTGTTTTACCACAATGCTAAATTAATACAGCTTTGTTTAAGCTATATGGTGTCGTACTTCATTCCAAAGTGAAGAATTATCATTTGTGTGTTTTAAAAAAATTCCCATTAAACCCATGTGTTCAGTTATAAAACAAGCTTTTAACAAGTTTTACTATTAGAGTAATATTTTTCTTCCCTGTACAAAAATAATGTAATTAATTTCAACGTAAATGACAATATTGATTCTTTTGCAGCATTAGCATATGTAAGGAAGCATTGAAAAGAGTTAAGCAAAAGTGAGAATAATGATCAAACATTCACTTTCTGCAATACAGGACAGTCGATCTGTATATGATTAACACTTAGACTGCAAGCCATGCCCATCATATTAACATACAAAATGATTCAGTCAGCCTGTGCCACATTTTACCATTTTTTTGCATTTGACCTACTCCTTCACTTTCAATAAAAATGCCTCAAATGTGATCCAGGGCCTATAAATACTATAAAATGGCTTTCACTAATGTGCATGCAGGTGTGCTAATACAAAGTAATAGTTCTCACTTGTTCCTGCAACATGCAATATCACTATTTATTTAGACATTCCAATTAAGGACCAAACACTGAAATGTCACAGTTGAAAAAAACATTCTATATTCCACAGCAATTGGAATGAACCTATACAGCAGCCATTAGATGGTAAGGCACGTTTTCTGCAACTTGTTTGCCTATGTTGAATCCCAGCAATATCCATACACAAAGATTGGTGTCGGAAGAGTTAGGGGAATTTATTAAATTTAGATTATGATCACAGCAGGATCGACAGCCTAACCCATAAATTCGAAAAAAACAATCACCGAATGGATTTAAAACAAAAAAAAATTACTTCTGAAATGGCTGAACCAAGTAATTATCCTATTTTTTAACATGTACAATATTACTCAAAAAAATGTAATCATTAAATGACAGTAACTGTTCAAGGAAAATTGAAGTAGTGTAAGATCACGAAAATATTTTGAGTTGTGCGATTATTCAACATGTAAAGATATTCAAAGCATTAAACATTTCAGTGCACCAATAGCACATTATTTAAAGATAGCCCTATATTTTTAATTCTTCATATTCATATACAAGTCAAAAAAAAAGCAAAATTTATACTGTAATAAAAAGATAATTTTATGAATGATTGATCAGTGTGTAAATACAATTGATAAATATCATTGGCTTACTAGCTGAAACTCTCGTCTCCGTTCGTATGCTCGTTTGATAGCCCGATCTTGCCATAATGATTGGATGTGAGGCGCATAATGCATAAATAACCTTCCATCCAACGTTGCAGTACTGTTGAAGTGCACAGCTTGTTGGCCTATATCTAAATTACGAGGGTTCTCCCACGGGATGACCAATTTATCCCGAGCGTCGACGAGAACCTGTATTCCCTTTACAATGTTCTGATAGATAATGTGTTGATACTCCTTCATTAATTCCGGTTCAAATTTAACCCTGTGAATAATTCTCATCTGTTTCAAGAATGTCGACTTCCCGCTTTCGCCAGCCCCGAGCAGCAACAGTTTGACTTGTCGGCGGAACACCTGTTTGTCTTTTTCTAAGATCCGGTCTATCTCTTTACTTCTATACCTCTGCTCTATCTCTTCGGGCGTCAGTTTGAGCCTCAGCCAACATCCCACCGCATCAGAGCAACAGGCGCACGACCATAGATCACTGGCCATTTTGAGTGACATACAGTGCGGTTAATGAATATGCAACGTTATCAAAGAACCCGTTCGACAATATATAATGCACTTTGTTACGAAATAAATGATGTAAACAGACTGAGCATCCTTAGTGACACGAGCATCTTGAAAAAAAGTAGGAACAACAACAGAAAGGTAACACCCACTCCATTCCAAAACAAAATTACTTGTCAACCATAGATGTAGGTCTTTTTTAATTAACAGATAAACCTGCCAGCGTACAAAAATATCTTCTTTTTTATCGTACCTACCTGATATTGAATAATTATTAAGGACCTTCAACTGGGGTTAATTCGCCTACCAAGTAGGTCTAATTCCTCCTAATAAAAGTTGTTTTTTTAATATGACCACAACCAAAGCCCCCTATACTTATCTAGAGGTTGTTGTGCCACTACTTATTTTTACACTCCGGTAGACAAAATATTCGTTTATCACTTTATTCTCAACCGTCAGTTGATCACACTGAATCTTTTAAACATCTAGAATTTTAAGATTTATTGTAAAACGTTACTTTTGTAAATGGTGTGTGTATATGCCTCAACCTCAATATGACCTCAACTGTCGAAAAATCATCATTTATATCCTAGAAATACAAAAGTCACGATAGGTATACATATTTTAACTCTTTGTTCTATTAGGATTACATAAGAACCTCTACATAAGTATAGGGGGCTTTGGGAATTACCAAAGCTTCCTTTATTGGTAGTAGTTGTTATGGCATTACTTGTTTTTTTTTTAAACGGGCGGAATAACCCCGAGCCAATGTTATGTCACCTACCTACATGTTAATATCAGATCTATGAAATCAATATATTAGAAAGCAAATCGACAATATCTCCTATATTTAATACTTGCAGGCAAGTGCGTATAACAATAAAAACCAGATATTACGGTACTTGTATAAAAACTATAATTACATTAAAATCAAGAATATCAGAAAATTATTTCCTGAACTAGTAGAGTGAAAACTTGTTTCAACATAACTAGGTACCGTCAAATGGGGTTACTCTGCCTTCCGATGGGTAACTTTGCCTAGTCCATTTTATTTTTATAAAACCGCTTTTTTTTTCCATGTCCGCTCCCAATGTGGAGCATATGGTCTCCTAATGGAGGTATCTTAACAGAATTTTTCTACGAGAACTGCTTGTTACTCAGTTGCTCAACCTCTCTTTTTTCGAAGAGAGTAGGGAAAGAAGGATAGGGCTAGGATAGGACTAGTGATTATCTAATCGCTCTCGCTACGCCCCGTGAGGATGGGATGGGTGGGAGGGAGGACTCAGACTACAAACAGAAATCCATAAATCGATTGAAAGGTCAATCTATGAAAACCGTCCGCACCGGGAATCGAACCCGAGACATCCGCAGCCGTAGCCAGTGACGCTACCAACTACGCCACGGACGCCGACAAACCGCTCACAAAGTACTTATTTCAATGTATTTAACAATGCTTTACATATGGTATTATCGAGGATTCTATGCAGGCAGAACTTAATACTGCAAACTGTTTCTAACTTCACTTCACAACAGTTTAGCGCCATTGTAGTAAACATCGAAATTCCAGAATGGAGAGTGATTTTTCAAAACTTTATGTTGCATCTAAAAACTGTTAAAGGTAAGCTTTTAATATTCTATCACATTACTTATTGATATCTAGCGAATAATTTTAGTGGCCAAAAGATGAGTAGTTACGTATATTATTATTTAAATAATTATATTTTTTTATAAGTTTTACTACCTATAGTTTTAACCTTTTCCTGGTCCCAACAAAGTAAAAACGTCCGCGGTGCAGTTTTTTGAATTTTTTTCTTTTCTTGTAACGTAATACAGTACTCAAAAAAAATTGCTTTAGATTTTATATAAATCAAATGCATAACGAATGTATCAATACACTAAAAGAACAAAAGAAATGCAATAAGCAGTCTCAATTACGTTAGTGAATTTATCCTAAACAAATTGACTTACAAGGGCTGCCATAGTTATGATGACGAAATATAACTCTGCACCGGGCAATTTATCGGCGCTCCGCAAAAGAGGCTAGGTAGATACCTACGTAAAATGTTTTGAGTAATAACTTTAGTTTCAAATCAAACGTATCGTAGGTACCTGTAGATAAATTCTAGGTATTCAGTTACCTTGGACTAAATTGAACATTATTGTAATTTCTTCCAAATCCTTCGTTTCTAGATATTTGGGCGTAAATATTCAAAATTGTAAAAGTTTGTATGTAATATAAATAATATTAAAATATAACTTATTTTATTTACATATAGCTGGCAAGTTTATTATTCAATTATTCGATAACAATCGCAACACCTCGGACGTAGGTACGTGCGTCGTACGTCATTCGGAATTCTTTCAAAACCACGTTGTTTGTGTCAGCAAAGTTATTTGAGTTAGGTTCAAATATATTTGACTTATCACTTAGAAGTAGACGAATTTATGTATAAAGTCTTTTAAGTACTGTCTACCAATATACTCGTGAGAAAACTTCAATGCTCCTCGTTAGTGGTGTCTTTCATAAGCATAGGAAATCTCAATATTGATAATGTGATTCGGTCTAAAATGTCATTGCAAGAAAGTTATAAGGGTGCCTCTAGAGAACCAACTCAAAACAAAATTGTAGTAGAAAAGATTCAACAGTTTCTGAAAGATAAAAATTCGTGTGACTTTTCAGAGTCTTCCAGATTGGATTCATTTCACGTGGATCAAAATCAGAACACGATTGTGAACGAAGAAGAAGAAAGTGCTTCGAATATATTAAAACAAATCCTAGATTACAAGAAAATACTCATTCTCAGAAACCCTAGTGTCGCGAGTTTAGTCAAATCTGTTTCGGAAGCGCACGATCTAAATATATAAGATGTCTGTGGTATCCGGCCGAACTTCCTTGGTTTCGCTCGTTCGAAATTCATTATGTCACCGGAGCTCGTTGGTCAAGGCCAAGTTCCATATATTTCCTCATCAAATTGAATCTGCGCTGCATGCTTTGCTCCAAAAGAATGACTCGAAACCGTATGAGGAATTGGTGTGTATTTTACGAGATGGTGATTTGTCAGATGATGACTTGACGCTCGTTCTGAGTGAGTGTTCCTTGTGTGTGGGAATTCTGGATCGAGAAACTCGACTCCTTGTGGAAGTATTGTGCTCAATTAACTGGCATTCGAGACCTACAAGGATTATAGATTTATTTAGTAGATGGATGTTGGATTTGTTAACATCGCAGATTTATCATGCCCCAATGGCGATTGGCGCATTAGTTAAGGCGCTAAGTATAAGTAAGTGTTATTACATTGTTAGTTACTATAATATCGTTGTAAATTAAAACTGATTGGAAAATAGTTGTTCAACACAATTATAGAAAACTATAATTGTGTAATAAACATAAGACTTAACTACATCAAAACATTTTACAAGTACATTTCGGAATAGTTTACTCAAAAACTTCAAAATGATTTGAATTATATCTACTTTTGAGTTGTTATTAATGACATCCAATATTAATTGCGGAAATAATCGCATAAACAATTACAAACTGTAGGTCCTTGAAATAGCAGGTAGTCACAAGAATCAACTAGCAGTAAAAGTCAGTTGGGAAAGATCATAACGTATCCTACCTACTGATAACTATTGATTGTGGTGTTTTTTTTTCAATGATAAATATCAGATAACATTGTAGGAATCGATTTATTTCGATTGCTGGAGAACTTTATGATTATTAAACAATACCTATTGGTATGTAATCTCACGTAAATGGTACAATAAGGAGAAATTAGGGAGATGAACTTGCTATTATATTAAATGGTTAGCAAATATTGGCATATCTTATTTAATCTAAAAGCAGCTATATTTATGCTTTGATACTCTTATTTATAATGTACACCAAGTTTTCCCCACATAAAAGTGCTGGCAGTCGCTACACTGTAGTATATAAATACCAGGTGTATTCTATTAATAATTAATAAGTTATTTAACGCATTTTTTTTATGGAAACTGCTGATCTAACATTATCAGCAAGTTGTTTTTTTGTTGAATGATCAAGTTAGTTTCCCTAATTCCTTCTTATTGTTCCCTTTACGTATTGTGAAATAATTATAAACTTCTCAAACAATCAAAATAATTTTATTACAAGGACCTACAGAATTTGCAATTGTTAATGTGTTTAAGAGATTATTTTCCCAATTAAGATTCATTAATATAAAATTTGTAGAGTTAATTCATATCACCATAAATATTGTTCCTAGACTTAGTGATAAAAATTTCAAAAGAACAAAGCATTTGTTGCACAAGAATTTATGAGTTTGTTGATAGCTATTTCGGTTTCACACCATCGATAGAACTAGCTTTTAACAAACTAGTAAAATTGTTGTGGAACTAAATGCTTTGTTATTTTTTCCTTATTATACCCAATAATTTTTCTTATATATAAGCAAAATAAAATGTTTACCAATTGTCAGTTCGAGTTCATCCTTTCAATAGAATGCCTGAAGATGGCCAAAGGCGAACCCTAGTTTGTAGAAAATTTGAATGCCTCAAACTTTTGACTGTCTTCAAAGGGAACAAAGTCATTCTTATGTGTAAAAAAATAAATTCATTATTATCTATTTATACTAGTTTTGCTAAGAAGTCAAACGAATCTTGAAAAAAACTTAATTTTCCACTCATTAAAACATGCCCATTTGTCGATATGTTCTTGTATAAATAACAAATTGCAACAATAAATTTAAAATTTATGGATAACCTAAAAACGTAAGTGGGTCGACTTTTCTTAACACATCTTCAGCCGGAAAGGTAGAAATAGCTGCTGGGCCGACTGCTGCTTAACGGCGGACGGGTAGTTTTACCCTTTAGAATAGCTCCACTTTAAAGGCGGGAAAATATTTAATACCAATCTCTTGAGGGCAGTCATAACTACGCATACATCTACAAAAATAAATAATTACCCATCGTTTCCTTCATGCACTAACATTATTAAATTATATGAATGACATACATATACTCTTGCACAGTCTTTATGAGATTTTTTGTGTAAGATTATTGGTTTCGATAATTAGTGACAAGAGTACTATGACGATCATAAATTATATCTATCTTTTTCTTGCATTTAAATTTCCTATGTTGTGTGAGCAGAAAAGGCGACATGTCAGTTATTGAAGTGAATTCATAAAACATTGTTTGGTCGTTTGTATTGATAATATGAGTATATGACAGTGTTAAAAATATATTTGCCTTCTCGTACTTGATTATCCTTGCATGAGTGAGCGAAAAGGCGAGACTTTGTTGGCTAACGAAATGCATTAATTAAACATGGGGCTTCCAACCTAAGTGCCATCGCGGGTGCACTCTTTTTCATTCATTATAATATTATAATAAGTAATTATAACACACAAATGCAGCCCGTTTCAGGTGTGTGTGCGTGTCGCAAAAAATCATAACGTTTGTCAATCGAATATTTGAAATACAACATTTTAACCTGAGTGTGTTCAATACACCAAATACTCTTTTCATATTTGGTGTATTCCACTGAAATAATAATAAATATAAATAACAAGACATGCAATGTTACAAAAATGGATTGAATGTGTCACCAGATCAATATATATAATTTTATGCTTACTGTATTTCTTGTATTCAAGTCTGTATATAATATGAATTATTTTAATAATGAATATTACAACTTTGTGCAGGTGATTCCGTATGGAATGAGGTACCCTCTCCAGAGCAATCTAGGATATTTTCAAATGTCCACAATTTGATAGCCAGAGTTGTAGCTGTTATTCCAATGTAAGTAACTGTATCAATATTTACAATTTTAGCTATTTGGTATGCGCCAAAATAAAATCATATTCATTATAAAACTTATCAAATTTACAAAAATTGTATGTACCTTATTAGCACGAATATAACGCGATCTGTTAATTCGGAGCAGGATTGAAAGAAAAAAATTTAACTTCAAGTAAAACTTGCTGTTTCAGCTTCTCTAGCGATTGTGACATTTATGTTTATATTGTATCCACTTCTAATAATTTTATTGATTTGAGTATTGGTTGATCCTATCCATGTGAGCAAAATTTTCTTTATTGAACATGTCACTCGTTTCACTATTATCACGAGAGGGGTGCAGAAAAACAATAAATTCCACTGATGACACGTAAGCAACTGCGGGCTACTACAGTATTTCTTTATATATTCTACACAACACATACTGCAGATTCAACTATAATATACACCAGTGTTTCCCAACTTCTCAACTCCTACAGACCGGTTAAAAATATAACATTTGGATTGCAAATGTTTCTGTAAACCGGCAGAAAATTTCAGTGGACCTGTCCGTGAATCATTGGTTATATACTATCATAGGTGACATGTCTGTTTCAACGATTTGGGCAATTCCGCTTATATCTGGTTTTTCCCGCGCCATTGAATGAGTTAATTATTGCTGTTGTTTCTTACTGTAGATTAGATCCCTACCCTACCAACCAGTATTATAACTGAAAAGGGTGTAAAAATATACTTATTTAACTCAAGAATATATAAAAATATGTTTATATATTCTATATTTTTATATATTCTTGAGTTAAACTATCGCAAAAGCCTTCGTTTGTTCTGATCTTGGAATCAAGTATAGAATCACGTCGACCTGCTTCCACCCGCTGTGGGAAACCGCGAATTAAAATCTTGTACTGCGAATAAATTCACCCGCCGTATTCCGCGAGTTTTTCCTTCGACTGCAAATCGTGTTTCGCAGGCGTCGTACCAGTTTCTGTGTGTATTGTTTTTGTGTATACGTGTGCGCTTCGGCTACAGGTCTGGTCTAACTGACGGTTAGTGGTTGTCCACCCCGGCGGATATCCGATCCACCCGTAACCCGTTCTACTAGTCGAATCGTGCATAAGCTATTGCGTATTTTGTGGTTGCGCAATAGTGTGTTTCATGATTGCGCAATAATTAAAATTCCTTGGCGAGGCCGCATATCAGCTCGCAGATAAGGCGGACACATTGGTTGTCTAAACTGAACTCCCCTCAGGATCCAGGCACCGCCCCGCCCCCTCGCCTAAGTGGTTGAGAGACGTTTCAGAATTGAGCAATTGCCCCATGTGTTTTGCCCGTGTATTCGTGTGTATTTTTTGTCTAATAAATGTGTAACCCCTGGGAGCCTACGTACGAGCCAAACGCGACTTTGTTGAAGACGACCCAAGCTTCTTTTTACCATCCATCTATCTCCTTCTGGGATAGAGGATGTCTCTCTTGTCTAGAGGAGACAAGTGAGGTCATCTCGAATAATTTATAAAGATGAAGCAACAGTAAGTGATTCTTGAGCCAATTTATTTCCTTGTATTTTAAATCTATATTTTAGGAGCAGTGAAATTTTATTGAGATGTGCAGTTGACTACTTTCCCTACTATAAAAATGGCAATGCAAAAAATCAAGCGTATGTTCATAACCTGCTTTGGATATCTCGTTATGTACCATCCCTGACTGATCACCTTCTCACTTTAGTACTAAACAGGTAGATACAATATTAATCTCAACGTAAAATGATTTTTTTTTCAACCTGAAACCCAATCCAGTAAAATCAGGTGACCAATTTAAGATTTTATTAAGGAATATGACAGCTTCGATATAATAGTATGGAAAATATTTTTTAAGAAGTTAACCATTAGTACTCCATTGTATTTCATTATATATATTTTTCTTTGAACTTACTTGTTTATTTCTATAATAATTAAAGCGAATTGAACAGCATAAAAAAAATTCTTCATATACTCAATACATATTATGTTGACAGTATTTAGAAGAAAAAAAAATGGTTTTAAATTCATCACATTTAAAACAAATGTCAGGCCCAGCTTGACAAAGACCTAAAAAGGGTTATCGTGATTATTTATTGGTTATATTATTACTTGCTTAAAAGACATTCAGGTAATATAAATGGCATCCGAAACCTGTTTCAAATTCTCATCGAATTTTTTAATCTTATTTTCCCAGATTGATTGTAATGGATGTAAATATAAGGAATTCATATGAATCGGCAGATGATGAGGAAATGTTCACTATGGATGCTTGTGAAAATGCAGCGGAAGCAGAACAATTGGTAGAGTGCCTCGACTTATGTATGCTTGAACTTTTCCATTGGCTTCATCTTGAAGGATCCAAAGTTTTGGATACATTATTTCTTGTTTTTGAAAGAACTATCTTACCAACACACGGAACGAGGTGATATATGATTTACCATTTTATATCTAATATCTTTTATAATCATTATAAATTTTAGATAATAGATGTAATAAAAAATATAAAATATTTATGCATTAGTCGTCTTTTTGAGACATTTACCGGTCACTGTAGTGTAATACTCTAGAACTTTTTTTCCTACTTGGTTTCGCGGTCAAGAGTTCGAATCTACTGACTGGACACTACCATGCATTGATTTAAAGATTGTATAAAAGTGCGTAAATGTATTCATACCCTCCAAACAGTACTTATCCTTGAAAAGTAGATATTGATCATCTGATTTACAATCATCTCTCATTGAACATTTTTTAAAATGCTCCACTTTTAAGGGGTTAACTGTCAATTCTTAGTGAAAAGGCATTATATTTAAAAAAATAAAACAATTCATTTGTACTACTTCCACATGTTTATAATGATCAACGAAGTCGGTCCTGATCATTCTAAACATGTGGAAGTAGTACAAATAAATTGTGTTTTATTTTTTAAAATAAAATGTTTCAATAGTTCATACTCTCCACACTAGGAGGGGACATGGTTAAAACTATGCTACTAACTTTTTCCATTCAACATCTATACATTTTTAACACGTTCAGTGCCGAAAACTCTCCTAACGCATTTTATACTACATACACTGGTGCACAATTACTATTGGCGATTATTGATCCACAAAATAGCCAAGCATCGTGTTCCTCTGTCCCTTTGGTTTATACAGAAGAACTATTGGGCATCTTAATCGGTTTCTAAATGCATTTTAGTGCAACTATAATGTACTCCTAGGTCACAATTAATACTGAAGGTGTTGAAATAATTTAAATTGTATGTATATCTTTCCAGATTTGTGCAATTCGTTCTGCTGTTCGGCTTATCCTTAGACGTCACTAGAACAAAGAATCTACTGGAAACATTGTGGCAATTAGTAGCGAGTGCGAGAGTCGGTCCCGGCATCCGACAAGCTAGTATCGTCTATTTAGTCGGATTAATAGCCAGGGCCAATTTCATTCCTTCGCTGTACGTGCACTACTATATCAAGAAAATATCAGACTGGTGCCATGCTTACGTCAATGCGCAAGATGTTTCTCATTCACAAAGTGTCAACAATCCTCACAGTGTATTTTACTCCGTCTGCCAATCCCTCTTCTACTTAATAGCATTCAAACATACATGCTTATTTTCAGACAAAAAAGGTAAAGGCTTTTCGCCACTTTGTTAATGCGTTTGTGTTACCAACTAGGATTAAGGTGATTTTCAAAATTTTGAATTCAGGTAACAGTGTAGTTGCTAAATTTATAATATTTTATCGTGTAAATAATATTTTGTCATGTTTGTATCTTGTATATAAACGTTAGAGACTGTTTACTGTCTGTCAATTCGAGTCCATTCGTGTGCTCGAATGCCTGAAGATGCCGAAAGGCGAAACCCGGGTCGTTAGTGACAAAATACATAGAAATGTACAAAAACTCAATAATTAAAATTTAATTACTTTGGTTGTCATTTGTATTCTGAAATATAGTTGACAGCAATGGCTCCAATATAAAAAAAAAAACAGCTCAGTAAATTGTATAATGTGGAATACCGTTCAGTCACAAAAAAAACATATTTATGGTAAAGATTAGCTGTTCACCTTGAAATGGCTGGTAAATTTGTAGCTAGAGTAGGCTGAAAATTCATTTATCTTGTAAGAGTACCTCGGAACTAAAATAAATGTTTCGAAATGTCTTGATTTACCATTTGAATATTCTAGGTCACCCGTATCATTGCATATTAATTTAACTCTTGGCTTGACAAACATTCTGACAACATCAAAAACATAATGGACCATAAAACATCCTATGTTACAAAAGATAAATTAACAGTAATTAAAGTACATTGCAATATACTGTATGGTTTTAATTTTGGTTAAGTATTTTTTTGTCACAGTACAAATTGTGGAATGTAAAGAAAAAAATGCATCAAATGAAACTATCGATTCATTTTTGGAAAAGTAGCCACATTAAATAATATTTATATTATCACACTGTGTCAACCAACTGGTGTTCTCGTATTCTATTTACAAAAAAAAAAGAATTGTATCTATAATGCAATCTGAAATCATCGTCAATTACTGTTTAATAAATTTAGTTTTACTGACAATCCTTGGTGTATATGAAAATATATGAAGAAAATAGCTTTATTCTTCATATTCAACAATCCTCAATTTTTTTAACCAAGCTGTCAACAATGTTTGGTATATATATAGAAGATTAAGACAATAACATTTATTTGCGATATCTAGATTTACAGATTGGCTCTGTAAGCCTTTTTAGCAGACTCAGCGTTGGTTTTTCTGAGATTTCGTTTTCTTATTCAATTTGAAAATTTTCACAGTTAAACAAATTTATTACCTTAGAATCTTGCATCACTGGCTCTTGTATTAACTAATATGACTGAAAACTTGACAAATTTTACCCTTGTTTTTAGGTTTGGGTTTTGTTGAATCTTTGAACTTACCCAGGATAGTGATGTGTTCGTTGAACCCTTTACGAATGTGTCCACCTGCTGTTGCAGAAGCTTTCGCATCAATAACTAGAATGCACCAACTCGTGTACTGTCATACTATAATGGAACACAATGCGAGACATTTTCTCCGAATAGACGACGATTCACTGAGTGAACAAGAATGGTTTCCATATGACCCCTATATATTACCTAGGTAAATATCAGTTGGATTGTTTGTTGAATTACAAAATTGAAAAAATGTGATTGGTCATTCCTCTATCCATGATTCCACACATTCATTGCTCAAAATTTGGTAGATTTTAGGTAATCATACTTGATTCGACAGATATTGCAAAACTAAGTTTCAAAACAATTTTTACACCAATGATTAATTCAATCTATCTGTATGAGAATTGAGAGAATTTGCTCATCTTTAATTCAGCAATGCCATATATATAGTAGATAATTATTTGAATGTATCTTTTTTTTAGATCATTGAAGTGGATTAAGCCAGTTTATGGTGAATACGAAGATACATTAATGGATAAAGAAATAACTCCTGTACCTATGACAGAAGGCGGATGCGATGAAGATGATTTTTTAGCAACTAGTCCGAATACCGATCCAATCAGTTCTTTATCTAAATGTTCATTTCCCAATTTCAGAGTACTCTGAAAACTATTTTTATAAGAAAATAAAATTATTTATCAATCTTTTTTAATTTTCATGAATTTTATTTTAATTCAATATTCTGGTGGGTCATTTGTAGAGTTTATTACGGCTGTATTCCCAAATTTTAAATCTCTATGAACCCTCAGAATTTACGTTGTGGCCTTGAACTTAGTATCGGTTGAAAATGCTTGCGCTGAGTGAAACCAGTCCTCACCATTATACAGGTAAGCCGTTGATCGCGGGGTGGGGGGATACGTTTTGGAAAGGTTCGCGTTCAACGGGGGATTAAAAAAAGTATTTAAAATATGAAAAAGCACTTAATCAATAAACTAAACAACATTAATAACAAACTAAACGTCATACAAAAAATTAAAGCAATCGTCCATGGCGCGGTTGGTAGCGTTGCTGGCTACGGTTATGGTTACGGATGTCTCGGGTTCGATTCCCGGTGTGGACGGTTTTCATTGATTGATCTTACAATCGATTTCTGTTTGTAGTCTGAGTGTTTGTGATGTCTAAAAAACCCCTCCCACCCATTCGATCCTCACAGGGCGTAGCGAGAGCGATTAGCTAGCCACTAGACCTGTCTTATCCTTCTATCCCTATTCTCTTCTTCACTACTAAATTATTTAACTCAAGTTGAGTGAATAATAGTTTAGCCGATCTTTTCGTTTGACCAACTCCAAAATAATCTTTCTCAATAATAGTCTCGTGCAGTGGCGTAGCTAAAGGTTGTGCCGTCTGGGGTAGTCGTTGGGTTTCCCGCCTCCTCCCCTACTTTTCCTCCAAAATTTTTATAGTCATGACCATGCGAAAGGTTGCGCCAAGAAATTTTTTATGTAAAATGTAATTTCTTGAAAAATATGTACTATATTTTTACAATGCTAGAAAAATTTAATATTAATATGGAAACACGAAATTATTTATGTACAAATACATTAATTGATAAGTATTACATGCACATAAAAACTAATTGATAATTGTAAATTAATTGAAAACAAGATATTCAGCAGATTTTACCAACAATTTGCAAAATAAACATTTAAATAAATATTTTATAAGAGCGAAACCGTCAGCAGCATTATTGGAATCTATTTTATCTTCCAGTTGGTGTTTTATTGAAAGTATTGCAAAAAGTTTAAATTGCTCATTGTCGATATTAAATAAGTTTTTTTATTAATTTCAACTTCAAAAAGCTCATTTCAGAGCAAACAACGCAGTTGCGAGGATAAAATTATATTTTTGAATAAATTGCAGAAGTTCAATCTTTGCCATCCTTCCACACATCTGTTTCATTATGTTAAACAGCAACATAATTTTGAATTCTTCCTGATAATCATCATCATAATTTAAACAGAGATTTTAGCAATCGAGTGGCTTTAATTTTTTTCTGATATGTATAAAAATACTAGATTTTTTCTCATTCTGGACGTACTGCGTCGCGGCACACCGGTTGCGAAGCACTGTTTTAGTTGATCACAACACTGAAAAAGTTATCTACCTGTTATTTAATACTTCAATTCCAGACATTAAAAAGTGAATACCATCCTCATCCACCATCCATAGAAAACAAGGAGAGTAATTTCGCTAAGACTGCATTGCAACTGTGGTTCCAGTCCTGATTTTATTGCCATGTTGTTTATACTGTTTCCTTTGGTAATATTGGCATACATGTCAATTTTGCTCAGACATTGCTCACTTCTATTTTGCTAGTCTATTCAATAATTTGGAGTTGCGTTTGTGAAGTCACTTACCACCATAAGCTTTGATAAAAATAAATCAAATGTAATATGCATACATTATTTATACTAGGCTTGTGTGTGTTACCCATATATACCCAACGGAGCTTTACCCATATAACCAGTTTTAATACAACTGAAAGACAAAAGATTAATGGTATTAATTAAAAGATGAAAGAGAGATTCAAAAATTTAATAGTCAATAAATAACACACATCGCCTTGAATAAAACATTACACGACAATGGAAAATGTCTTTTGTTTACTTATAATAAACGGCACAAACTTTTACGATATTAAAATATTTTAGGTTTATTTTATAATAAAACGATATTTTGGCACAAAAAGTATAATGCAACAACATGTGTGGTAAGACTAGTAGAATCAAATTAATGTGACGCATTGTTTCGGAGCCCTTTTCCTGACGTGATAAATTACTCATTGAACTTTATTTTTACTACTATTCATAATATTGTGCTATGAATATTTTTCAAAATGGCTTTGAAGAGAATGCCATTGTGATTCTGCTCAAGACGATTTAGAAAAAAAGCCTCAATTTTAAAATGTCCCAGTCTATCGTACATTATTTTTTATACATATTTTATATGTATTATACTGATAAAAAAAATTCAAAAAATAATATGAATTGGTAAAATATATCACGACATTTGTAGCACTAAAAGAAACAGAAAAATCTTTTCTTTAGCACCATTCACATAAGAAGTAGGATAATATGAAAGAATTGTGAAGTGGTTTGTAGTAATGTAATAAAGTGTCATTAAGGACAGATCTACGAGAAAATTACAGAATACTCGCATGGCATGCATATCAGTGTACAAGAGAAAGTTTATCTTCATTATCCCCAAAAATTTTTAATTTTGACATCTGGTGTTCTTGCAATATTTTTTATATTAAGAATCCAGGTTCTGACATTTTTAATAAAATTAAAAAAAAAATGATTTTTTATTTTAGCACACGAGTGTGTGGGTAAAGATTGCTTAGAAAGATAATTTCAATCGAGGTACATGTATTATTGAAAATTTTAATACCGCATTAGTAGTTTCAAAAGAAATATTAGCGATTACTTAACACTATTTAGGTACATATTGAAGATGAGAAAACTTTTATATTCACATAACAATGAGATCAAAAATACCAAATCGCTTTGGTGTTATCTTTTTTTATGATAAGGGTGCCTTTTTCTCCATGAATGATTGTCTTTCTTCAGTGGTTGATATTGCTTTGTTTGATACTGCGCTAAGACGGGAGTCTCTTTGGCGGCCAATTTATTTATGATGAAATCATCACCGGCTTCTTTGCTCTCCATGGATTTTAATTTTGCTTCAATGGACTGAATTGCTGATTTTTTACTAACTTTGGCATCTGTTTTAGACGTTGTTCCCGCTAGCACGGCAATACCCAGTTCAGGTTTTGGTCGTTCAATTTCATCCTGCTCAGTAACAATTACAAAATTAATAAATAGTCAATATGCTCTCTGGTTTAGTAATCTGCATTTATCTTAACAATCCTTTTCACAGGCTCATCTAGGTGTGCATTGTTGATTAATATTATTACAATTCGACGATATTAATGTGAAAACAACATCAAATTTGAATTGTTTAAATTTTGTCACTAACAACCCGTATTTCGCCTTTCGGCATTAAAGTACACGGGTGAACTCGAACTGACAATGGAAATATCACAAAACGTATGGAAGTGTACAAAATTAGATATTGAAATTCCATCAAGTATCCTCAGTCGATATCTTAAATTATTGTAAAAATAATAGTTTCAGGATGTAAAAGTATTCCGTAACAATATACCTCTGTAAAGTTCCCACAAGAACATTACCTTACAAAGGAGTTAATGAGTATTAATAGGAATATAACACACAGTTATTTTAGTCTAGCTTCATAAAAGGCAACGGTACTGAGTATTTTTTTCATGAAGTCCAACTTTGAAACTTTGCGCCAATCTAAACAAGTAAAGTAAATTTAAATGACTGTAATATGAAATAGAAAAGGTTAACCAGTTGCTATGATGGATGTAAAGACTCAGGGTAAATTACAGAAAGATTGAATGGTGACCAATCAAATGTTACATGACACTTCTGTAAATTGAAAATAGTGTCAAAAACTAATCATTTCTTTGCCAAATGGTTTATCGCAGGCATATCTAACGGATAGGCTGAATTATTTGTACGGTTACCTTTCTTGAATCAATGGAAATGTAACTAAAGAAAACATTAAGGAGTGGTTAGAATACGAATCATGTGATCCAAGTTTTTATTTACAATATTAGTTAACCAGAGGAATAGAATGAAGCTCTAAAATTCGAACTACTCCATAAATATTAAATTTAAAATGTTTCAAGATTGAATACTTTACATACATTTGATGTATTTCGTGCCCACTTTACTGAAAGATTTCTGCAACCGACAAGTCTTCCGTGCATCGCATCTTGAGCTTTGAGGGCATCCAGTCGCTTTTTGAATGTAACAAAGGCGAAACCTCTTGGCTGTCCGGCTAAGGGTCCAGTTCGATGAAACATCAGATCAAACTTGTCAATTTCACCAAAAGACCGCACCAATTTCAGGAGTTGATACCAGTAAACAGAAAAAAAATATGAAATTATCATTCTCGCCTCCACAGTGATACTTCAAAACCAATAATAATAAAATTGAGTATTTTTATTCTCTTATTGAAAAATGCATTATAAAAATATCAAAGACATACTCATTAATCCTCGGATCCAGGTTGCCAATCCAAAGTCTTCTATCATCTGGTTGATTATGCTTCAGGGGATCTAAACTTAGTGGAATCTATAATATATTTATAAAAAATATACATATTTAGATAAATATTTAATTCATATTTTTCATACAAAAAGACACAATTACATTGGTTGTAAGGTATAATAAACACATCAAATGAGAAAATTCATACCTCTTCGAAAAAGATGTAAGTATTAATGTATTTTTTTTTTTCATTTCACATGAGATACTTTTTAATTTTAGTTACGATACATTGTGGATTTATATATTTTGACAGGGTGTTTATTACCAGATCTATTGGTATAGGAAAGACAAAATATTTTAGTTTTAAATTGCAAAATTGTACAAAAACTGATGTTGGTCAGCATTTATCAAGGGGGTGCAGGAATGTAATGTAAGATACAGGTTGTGCCACCATAAGTTTTAAAAATCTGAGGATGTTTTTTCACGATTAATGATTTTATAAGTTCGTTGGGATAGGTCAGAGAGCTACTCTTACTCACATGGTAGTCACTCAATGGGAAAACTATAGTTTCACTGGAAAAAACGAAATGATGGTCTGTACTTGTATGAATTAAATCAATGAAGGATAAACTTACGGTCACATCCATTATAGAAATGCTAAAAACTATATTTCATGAAGAATTCAAATTAGTACATCAGTAAACCAGAAACTGGAAATGATGTTGAAATAACGATTACTGTTTCGTGTTAATTATGAAATTTAACCGGACTGGATTGATTTTTTTTCTATAAACTTAGTGGACTTGTAATGCTTAAATATATATTTCTATTAATATTTTAACTGAAAAGATATTAGGAACTTGACAATCACAATAACAAGATAGATAATTACGTTCTATAGACAATGATTGTCGATACCAAATCTATGGTCTGATAGTCTATTATTATAATAATAATATTATATAATATTACGGGACTTGCGCATATTGCTGTAAAATTATACAATTATTAAGCTCTTAAATTACAATATTTGTCTACAAGCCTTGTGTGTATAACTTACTAAAATTGTAATCCTCGAAAAATATGAAATGAATTATAATGCCTGAATGAATTACAAATTATAATAGACATAGAATTATAAAAAAGCGAATTTAATTTAATTCCTTGTGCATGTATGAATCATTTTCCATAATAAACCCTTAGCCATCAGTTGTGTTTTTACTAGACAACTGTGTAATAAGCCAAATACATTTTGGATGTAATTATTGTCTACGGTACCTATCTGTCTTCTAGCTGGCAGCCCTAATCATAGAGAATTATACTTTTAGCCCAATTAGTAAATTACTTTATGGGCAGCCCAGTGCTTATTACATGGTGTATTATCTATGCTTATTACAGAAACGTCATAAAATATTCATTATTTTGATCAATATAACCTAAGAATTTTAATTCGCACTATTGGCAATTTATAACAATGCAAGCCTTACGTATAAAGTTTTTTCAAAATTCTTGGTTTTTGAATAGCAAGTTAAAAGGAAAATCTCTTGGAACTGCTGTCACATTAAACAATTACAACGTTCATAACCAATTACAACATAGAACTCACAAAAATTTTGGTCACCAGAAAACATCTGACCCAACAATCACTGTAATATGGCGAACTTTCTTGATAGGTGCATTTATTTTATGTTTCGTCGATTTTGACATGTAAGTCTGAGTTACCTATTGAAATTTTAAAGTAGCCACCCAATATTACTAATACAGTTGTTATATATTATACTAACTCGATCGTCTTTTTTGCATTACTCTTGTATTTGATGTGGTCATGTCACTTAATCGAAAAGTTATTACAAGCTTAAAATAGATAATGTAAAAAGTCGTTTTGGGTTAAATTTAATTGAGTTTTACAATATGTATGATGTTCAGTACCATATTAATAAAAAATGTTCGTCTAGAATAAATGTTTTTGGATCAATTGTAGACTGTAGTTTATGGTAATATAAATGTATGGCCTTTTACAAATGCTGGTGTCAGCATTTGTATAAGGCCATATAAATATATATATATACAGGGCTTTTTTTTAAAACAAAAGATGCCGGAACTGACTTCATGTCAATCTTTTTTTACTAAATAAAACCATATTCAAATATTATTTAAATGAAATTTAAAGCAGCTTTTCCTATGCCACGAAGCGCACAAAAAAAACATTTTTTTTTAGATTTATTTTTTATTTTAGACATGTTATATCTAAAGATAAAGAAACAATCAAATTCAAACATTGTATTTGAAACAACTAAGACTAAATTTAAAATAAAATAAAACGGTTTTGAAAAATGTTTGCTGTTATTACTTTTTCGATATTATAATGATTTTAAAAAAATGTTTTCAATCTGCTATTTTCGGCTTCAGAAATAATTTTTAACGCTGCTTTGTGTGCAACAGATTCTCTGTGATTAAAAATTTTTTTTTCAAAATGACCCCAATCCTAGCTTCCTCTCCCAGAATAAGTGATTTAATTCTTGGCCCAATCTTTGGAAATTTTCATTCCCATCGTCGTTTCAGTTCCAAGAGTTCCAACATTTCTGCAAACTGTGCTGCCAAGTTTGATTTTGTGTATGTTCAACCATTCGTTTTTTGAGCAAAAATCGTTTTTTTAATATAATGACCAGCAGTCCGACCAATCGTTTTGAGTTCGACCTTGCTCCTCAAGATTAGCTTGAGATGATTCAGGAACATCAACTTGTATCGATATTCCATATTTTCTGTCATCGGTTAAAAGTAAGTAAATAAAATGTTCCGCACATTGTCAATCGCTAGGCACGTGCATTCAATCACAAACGTCAGACGTTACTGGCAGTTATCAGTCCTTGACCACGAGTGGCCAATGGGATCGTGAACAAGTCCCCTTCCCCCTTGTTGCCACAGGAGAGCGCCAATTTCGAATACATCCACATCTCATCCGGTTCATTACATTTTATCATTTTGACGAATTATATAAATATAGATTGTAATTACGTAAGCGCAAACATTGTTTCGTCTAATTGATTTTGAAATTTTGAAAAAAAAATAAAAAATACTGTGAAAAAAGGTGCCGGAACGCCGTTCCACCTCGTTAAATGGAAAAAAAGCCCAATATATATATATAATATGTCCAAAGGCACAGATGGTTATTTTAGAATGAACATCACTTAAAATAATATTGAAAGTTGTAAAGAGTGATGAACTAATTATTCAATATCAATTCATGGCATTCGTTTCTCCTTGATCCGAACTCAACTATATGAGAATTACATTTGAATTATAAATTACTTGGTGAGTATTTTATCCAGACAATGATATTCATAAGACGCCAAATAGATATTTAGTTCATTTTCGTGATAAATACATTGAGTTACTTTCTCTTTTATGAAAATTATATATTTCTATATAAGATACATTGGCTACAAATCTTTTAAACGTCTATCTTAACCAAATAATCATACCATATGTAGTATAATGTGGTCGAGTTATTGGATTCGGTTTCCGTGCTCACTGGATTGAATGCCATTACAGTCACTTTCATAAATTGATTTTTCAATCAATCTATGCATTATTGTTCGAATGCATGTATGTCTGATATCTAAAATTCCCTCCCACTCATTCAATCTCAAAGATGGGGCTTAGCGAGAGCATTAGTTTTCTACTAATCCTGTACTAGTCCTATATTTTATTCTTACTCTCTCCAAAAAAGGGAAGCAAGTGACTCTTAAAAAATTTCTGTCCACATAGGCTCCATTAAAAATATATATGCTCCACTTTGAGAGTGGACATGGTTAAAAAAAGTATATAAATATATATTATCATGCATTCAAATCAAAATATGGATTCAATGTGCCCCTTATCTTGTGCATATCAATGCATAATTTTTCATTTCTTATTTGTATGATGGTCTTGTGATTCTTATATCCAATAAACATTCCAATAGAAATTTGTTTCCAGATTGACTGAAAGTGGTATATTTCAAAGTATTGTGCTATTATATGACTATTGTTTTTTCCGATTTGTTTTCGTCCACATTTGTTTCATATTTTATATCGAGCTTCTGAAAACAACGCCATGGGCTATCAGTACCTAGCATTTAAAGGTTTGGTAACTGATGTTGTAAATAAAACTTGCTGTATGAGATACACCCCATTTACTGTCAAAAAATTACAGGTTTTCAGTAAATGAATGACTTTTTTTTACTTATTTTCAGGTTTAAGAGAAAGCCACCAATAAAGCCTGAAGATGTAAAACCTGCGGTATTACAATAAAATTATAAATAGCTTAGGTTAATATTCATTAAATTAATTTAATTTTTGTCACTTCTATTATTTACTCTCTTCTTCCTGTTCCTATGTACTGTAAAAAACATTTTATTCTTATATCAGTACGTACAACGATGGGTGAGAATTGTACTATTAATTTTTAAAATATAATGCATTCCCACCAAGAATTGACAGTTAACCCCTTAAAAGTCATTTTTGAATTGTTCAATTTTGTACATTTCAATGGATTTCGTCACTAAGGATTCAATAACGGTTTTGCCTTTCGACGTCTTTAGGCATTTGTGTACAATTCATATTAGATATTGAAATTTGATCAAGCAGCCTCAGTCGATATCTTTTATTTTGATAACTATTCATTTATTTTGGATATCAAATCAATTGAGATAGTCTCAAATAGAATAAACCAAAGTCAGCTAAGATTAACACAACAAGAATACATCAAGAAAAAAGACAAGTACTTCTCCTCCTCAAAAAAATTATTATTGGATTGGTAAAGAAATGAGAAGAATAATGGCATTTTCACATTGATCGCTAATTGCTGGTGAGAAAAACTAAAAAACTTTTAGATTGCCAACCTGTCAACTCGAGTAAAACTGATGGTCGCCAGATATATGCTCAGTTTTTCGTAAAATTATCTAATTTGAAACAGGTAAGTTATTGTTTTTTTGTTCAATATTAATAGTTAATAGAACAACCTTAATATATTTGATAGTAGTAGACAAAAATATAATAATGTATTCAACAAAATTCCTTAAGTAAATCAGTGTATTTGTTAGGTTATTTTTCAAAAATCACAAGTTATTTTGAAGTTTTTTTTTATTTTATCACGAGTCATTATTAAATGAACTATTTTAATGTTTTGCCTCATTTTTACTGATATATTAATATATGTACGTACAGCTTATATGTTCAACAATATTAATGGATATTTATTTAACCGGTTTTCGTTGTTTTTTTTATCACCATATTGCCTATTTCAGTATATTTTTGCTTAAGACATGGCTACAACTGCAAAATAAACCAAAAAAAAGGATACAATACTCATCTTCGAGTTAAGATTAGTGCAAGAAGATGGAATTACAATTTATGCCCATTCAATCGAGAGGTGTATTATGGAGTACACTAAACGACTACATAAACAGGGAAAACAAATCTGTGACTAAACTGGGTTGACATTTTGCATTAAAAAGTGCCTGTAAGAAATGTGGGATTTTCCTTTTTTGTAAGGATGCTATTCATCTAGACGCTTTGGCACCTTCTCATCAGCAAAAAGAAAGTCCGACTTGTCAGCAAAATGCTGGGACACTTCAACTGTTAAAAAAGAAGCAAGGAGCCGAAACAAACAAAAACATCAGAAAACTAAAACATACTGATAAAGATTGGATATGTCTTGCATGAGAATTAACATATTCCCTTGATGCAAACGAGAAGGTTAGGCATAAATGGGTACAGTCGTCATATTGCACTTGTCCATATTATCATAACGATTGTTTGAACTTCGCGCCAGACGATGATGAATTTAAATCATGTGTGGCGAGTGTTTAAATAAAATTTATTCATTTAAAAGCTGTATTTAAATCAAAAATACCAATGTCAGCCTCTCTTTTATAAATAAATATTTTCGATTATTTCCTATGTATTCTAGTTGTCACGATATTACCTTACACTATCACGATATTAACTTACTTTTTGGTTTAAACTAAAATTATTAATAAAATAATAATTACTAAGTTTATGATTTCCATTTAATGATTATGATAAAGTTGAAGCATGGCCATTAAAATCACACATTTCAAATTTTTAACAATAAATAAGCTTGCATGTATACATAGTAAATGTGTCACGATAATAGATCCCCTTACCCTACTTCAGTTTGTTGTTTTATACTTTCACTGCGGCCAAATTTTACTTCTAATTGATTTTTGGCCAAGATAAATAAAGTTTAGAGTGTTTTTTGTCTCTTCTTTGCACTTCCATCACTATAAATACATAATGATCTCCTTCACCAACAGTGCATCCTTTACCTTATAGGTACAAAGAGTATAGAAATTGTTAAAATAATCTGAAATATAATATATGTACTCTGCAGCTAATAAAATTAAAAGCTATAAATTGAAGTTGCTGTAGACCAGTGTACAAAGAGCATTCAATTTTAAGTATTTGGGAGTGCTGCCGAAATCCGAGTGGGCGATTGCATGAAGTAATCATAAATATGAAGAGGGCGCCATTATTTCGCTGTGTCAGCGTATCGAATATTTTGTCAATAAAATAACTTGAATATTCATCTTACTAGTAATTTTACATATAACACTCCAGACCGCTCTGTAGACGTTGTGTTATTATCAAATGTAGACATGAAATTGTCTCATGAACTAAGCGTTCGTACTAGCTACTTTAGACATTCAGTATTTCAATACCGTCATCTATGACGGATACAGTTATACTTGTAAATATATAATGTATAACTGTATATATCCATTATTAGATTATCAATAACACGAATACTGGACACAAATTAAATTTAAAATGTGAAACTTTGCTTAGTGGTCAATACTAGGTTGAAAAATTATGAATCCCAGGATCGTGAAAAGCGTCCGGGGTTAGATATCCTAGTTCTCTAGTACCTACTTATGAATAAATAATAGTCAATCAAACAAGGCCGTTTATCATTTTTGTTTCAGTTCCTTCTTATTTCAATTTATTAATTATAAGAGATGACTTATATGTTTAAACTTAAAACTTGTATGTTATCGGATGATAAATCGTTTTGCCAAAGCCCTCTATTACATGTAACCTTCTTACAGGCTGCTATGGTTGTATCCATATTATAAACAAAATATGGCGGAATTATATTTGGTAGGCGAAATAATCCCATTTGATGGTACCAACGTTGACCCGTTGATATTGTCTATGATACGTATGTGTTTGACAGCTAAAGCCATAGACAATATGACTATTTTGTTTTCGAGCGTATTATAGGAATTTCTGTGTATAATAATAAAAATATTCAATTCGATATCATAACAAAATTTAAACATAGCTTGCCTGTATGTACTTATATCTCCTTCTGATCGAGTAATAATAATCGGCAGTTTTTAAATATTTTATAAACGCGTCTTCGGGAAGTAATGTCAAAAAATATACTTAACCTATATTCAAAATAATATAAACACAGTTCGAAAAAAAGAAAAAAAAACAATGAGTTACGAAGGATCTAACGCACCTCCTAGTAAAAAGTATCGCAGAGAGGATAAATCGTCGGAATCTGAGGATAATGACTACGTTCCATACATTCCCGTCAAAGAAAGAAAAAAACAGCAACTTATGAAACTAGGAAGGATTGCTCAACTTACTGCAGAGGCTGCAGCAGAAACCAAGAGTTCCAGTGAAAATGATCCGGAAGACGATGGTTCACTTATCCAAAATAATTTCTCCCAAAAATCAGTTTCCATTTCATTTTAGTTCATTTTAAACTCACATTTACGTTTTTATTTCCTGCAATTTAAATCTTAAATATTCACATTCAGTTAAATACATGAAATTAATATTAGTATTTTGGTACACCTAACGGTAGGCCGTAACGAGCTGAGAATAATCACATTGATCTGTATTAATCACATTGATCTGGATTAGCCTAATATGTCTTAAGTATTGAGAGATCATAATTAATGAAGTGAGGAGTTGTATACTGTAATTAAAATATGTTTTTGGACAGTTCTCCATTTACGAATATTCATTATGACTTCCATCACAATTTTAACTGTTTTCTGTTTTGAGAGAGATGTGTCGTTAATCAACTGGCTGTCACTTGGTTCAAATAATATAGTGTCATTCTATACATGAGTAGCCTCAGCGACTCATCGCTAAAAATGTCGTTTTTTTTAGAGCGTGTCGACCATGTAAAACGAGTATCTAGATTTTGTAAAAAAACGACATTTATAAGTTTGGAAAAATTTTGAATTTCGAACAGGGGACGAAATCGAAAGAAATTTTAGACTTGCAACACGAAAAATTGATTGATCTATCGATAGAGCACATACGTACATTAGAAACTTATTTTATTGAAAAATCGCCAGGAGTGTGTTTAGCGACTCAATGACCCACATAATCTATAGATTTACTTGATATTCTAATAGCATCTCAAGAGGACTGGGGTCGTCGTTTTAATGTTAGTCTACTAGACCAACACACGGAGTTAAAACGACTAGCAGAAGCCAAGAAAGTGAGTGCTGCTGAAAAACAACGGCGAGAAGAGCAGAAAATTCTCGAAAGTGTTGCTGAACGAACTGCACTTATGGGTGTTGCAGAGTTGGCAAAAGGTTTGTTCATTTTTAAGCTTACTAAAATTTTAACTATATTGAAATGTTATTAAAATAATTTAAATGTAACCTCTTAACCAAGAAAATATGTGTGAAATGTTATTTTTCTCAAATTATTAACCACTTCAACAACCCTCTGGCTGCTTACGTACTCCCTCATACCCAGCTGGTAAAGGATTAAATGTAAATTTGTCTAAGAGAGTCACTTAGATTAGTGCTTCCCAAACCATGGGTCGCGGCCCCCTGGGAATCCGTAGAGCTTCTGCATTAATGTTTTAGTAGAGCTACAGATATTTAATTATATATTGTTCCCCCTTTTAAATATGTATTTATTCTTTATATAAGTACATATTATTCGTGATTTTATTAAAGTTTTGTTTTTGAGGCGATTGTGAAAAGCGAAGGTGTATGTAATGTCAAATAAAGCTTTTGATAACTACATAAATTTATTGATTGAATTGGCATTTACTTGGTAGAACTTCATTATAATAGGATAAAATAACAAAGTATTTAGTTCTACAAAATTTTATTAGGTAGTTGATAGCTATTTCGGCTTGACGCCATCATTAGAACTATATATAGTTCTGACGATGGCGTCAAGCCGAAAAAGCTATCAACTATCTAATAAAATTTTGTAGAACTAAATACTTTATTATTTTACCCTATTACATGAATTTAATTTATGAGGTAGGGGGCCACGGTTTTTGCAAAATTTGTGTGACGCGGAATAAATAGTTTGGGAACCACTGATTTAGATAATGTTATTTTGATGAATACTGCCTTAATTTTGGCATTGACAGATATTTTTTACACCCCAAGAGCGAAATAAACTCCTTACTCTCAGTTAGTCATTAGGAACAAACATATATATTGAATACTGTTGGATTTTTTCTTTAGGTATACAGTACGAAGATCCCATAAAAACCTCTTGGACACCTCCTAGATGTGTTTTAGCACAACCGGAAACTCGACATGAGAGAATACGAAATGATCTTAGAATATTAGTAGAAGGTGAATCCGTACCTCCCCCTCTTAAAACATTCATACATATGAAGTTTCCAAAAGGTATTTCTGCATACTCTTATCAATTTATAATGGTAGTCTTTTATATAGATGGATACATTTTGATTAAATTGCAATTTTATTATTCTAGCGATCATGAATGGTTTAGAAGAAAAGGGGATTCGTAATCCAACCCCTATTCAAGTCCAAGGTATTCCCACTGTCCTTTCAGGAAGAGATATGATCGGTATTGCCTTCACAGGCTCTGGTAAAACTCTGGTTTTTGTTCTTCCACTTGTGATGTTTTGTCTGGAACAAGAGACTATTCTTCCGTTTATAAAGTAAGTCGGTCTTTTTTTATAAATAAATGAACGTCTGTATTCTCCAACAAATTGTACGCCAACTGACATTACATATAATATAAAATTAAAATTTGTAACTTCGTTATTCCACTGGCTTTGTTCCTATAGTTAAGCCAGTGGAATAAGTATGTTACCAATTTTAATTTCATATTAAAAAATGTATTTCCACAAAGTTACTGCCGAATCCATAGAAAATATGACATTATATATCTTTCAACAGGAACGAGGGACCATATGGACTAATTATTTGCCCATCTCGGGAGTTAGCAAAACAAACTTTTGATATAATTCAACATTATGCTAAACATTTAAAAACTTGCGGTCATGCAGACATAAGAAGCTGCTTAGCTATAGGTGGTACGTATATTTCTTCTTGTTAATTTTAATTTTTTTAAATCATATCTAAGTTCTCTCTTGGCTGTCTGATTCAGACATCAAATGCAAAGATAACACTTTTCTTTAGACATTCTTTTTATGAAATATGTTATAATGTACAATATCTAAACCTAAAACAATCTCTTCAGTTTTGTAAAAGAAAACGAAAGTTGCAATCAAACTAAATGTTGCAATGCGCAGAATACCAAATTTGTTATTAAATGTCTTAATTGTCATGATGACATTATTGATTGTAGATAACTTTTACTCGTAACTTAAATATGACAACATTCATAATTACTGATCTATACTGAAGATGAAGTTGCCTTTCTGTGTCACAACATGACCATATTTACATTTCGTAGTGCCACATGAGATTAAACCCATGTTAACTAAACCGCTGCTATCTGCATCATTGATGTGTTTATAATTTTTGTTTATCCAGCACTGCGTGCATTTATTATGTCTATATTTTCTAAAATGGATGAGAATGAACAGTATAATATAAAAAAACATTAAACTGTGTAGAAACAATAGTGTAATGATGGTTTTAAAAAATATAGGACGACTCCAAACAGTGCCTTGAATTGTACATTATTGAATTAAATCTCCATAATTCGTGTTTGAGTATGTACAATGTTGGCTGAGTCGTGTTGTTATATTTCTGCAATAAAATGTTGCATTTTATTGCAAATTAAGATTTTAAACTCTTACTTACTTTTTACAGAACTAACTCAGTCTGAAGAAAATATCATATAACTACTTACTTCATTTTTTCCCATTGTTGACTAGCTAAAATATAAATAGCCATATTGAAATGAATACAATTGTTAACTATTTATAATATGTGTGTGTATAATAATTTAACAAATGAACCTAATTTATATTATGTGTGTTTTAGGTGTTCCAGTTTCCGAATGTATGGATATTGTACAGAAGGGTGTTCATATAATGGTCGCTACACCTGGACGTCTAATGGATATGTTAGATAAAAAGATGGTTATTAAATTAAATTGGCAGAATAACATTAATTTGAATTTTCACACAGTGTTGAAAGTTTTTATGTTACATCAATTTAAGGTACAATGTCAATTCTGAAATTTATCATATCTTTCATTTTAGGTCAGACTCGATGTTTGTAGATATTTATGCATGGATGAAGCAGATAGAATGATAGACATGGGATTCGAAGAAGATGTTAGAACAATATTTTCATATTTCAGAGGACAAAGACAAACCTTGTTGTTTAGTGCCACTATGCCAAAGAAAATTCAGAACTTTGCAAGGTATACTTTTAGTAATATACATGCTGTTTTGACTAAGATTTTTTATGTACTTTTATGACCTTTGTTAACCCTTCTGGTCCCAGATGGAAGATTTATCAAAAGTTTGGGGCCAAAGGGTTCAAGTTCATGCTGTGTCAACCATTATTCTAGTACCACAAAAGTCACGCTAATTGAAGATCAGGACCAGAATAAGTTATCTCTATTGTGATGTATGGAACTCTTTATTCACCCCTACTATGCTACTCTTATTACTATTTGTATCACATATAAACATTTCTAATGCAATTTTAAAAGTTAAAAAAGTAGTCTTGCCTTGGCATCACCTTTGAATGTTTAAAAAGGGAACTGATATATTTATGCGTCCGTATGTTGATGAACAGGTTGAATTTAATTATGATCCTTCTCTAAATACTTTACTTGTAACTGTCGTTTGTCAGATGTATTGGTATGCAACTGTTCACTTGAATATTGATGTTTTATAAAATATTACAGTGAATAGAATAATGTTCATGGAATATTACTTTCTTTACTTGTAGATCTGCCCTTGTAAAACCTGTGACAATAAATGTTGGACGAGCAGGCGCTGCCTCTTTGAATGTGCGGCAGGAAGTGGAAGCAGTTCGTGCAGAAGCAAGGACTGTACATCTTTTGAGATGTCTTCAGAAGACCCCACCCCCTGTTCTAATTTTTGCAGAGAGAAAGCAAGATGTAGATGCCATTCATGAATATCTTCTTTTGAAAGGTCAGTAAATAATTCATATAGACATTTAAAGGGGGAATATGATGTCTTACATTTTCAGTGCCCTGGAGTGCCCTGGAGAGAACTGGGTATTCGGATATGAATATAAATCCAAAATTCCTCTAGTTATTTAAGAGAATTTAATTTTTAAACTCTGATCCTCTGAAAAATATAACAATTATTTGAATTTCTTAACTTTGCAAGGGCAACAGATTATTTAAAAGAACCTGTCCTTGTTGTGGCTCCGTCACTACAAAATTCTACATACGACACCAATGATATAGTTGATTAATCTAAACATAAAAAAAGATCTCGTAACTTTGCGGAGCACCAGTTTAAAATCACTACTAGAGAAATTGTATTCGTTTCATATCTCCCAAGCTTCTTAATCAGAATTAGTTGGATGGCAAGACAAATAGATGAATTCTAAGCCATTCACTTACTCTGTTGTATCAAATATTGAGTTGGTGGAAACAGAAAGGAAGGAAATTATAAATAACCTTTTATATCTGTCATTTGAAAATATAGTTATGAAAAGGAAAGAATGTGTTTCATTCTTCTTTAACAGCAGATAGCGAAAGCTTATTGAATGCTTTTTTTTTGGATTACAGGTGTAGAGGCAGTTGCAATCCACGGAGGAAAAGACCAAGAAGAGAGGAGTAGATCAGTTGAAGCATTTAGAAATGGCCAAAAAGATGTTCTTGTTGCTACAGATGTTGCATCCAAAGGTCTAAATATTTATTATATTTTATTTAATTTTTTCACAAAGCAGACCGAGCAGTAAAATGTAGTGTTTTTTGTCTTCTTATAATTGATTATAATTCCCTTTTAAGATTCCAGTAGAAATAATGTAGCAAATATATGATTTCTTTCAGGTCTCGATTTTGCTGACGTCCAACATGTAATAAACTATGATATGCCAGGAGACGTAGAAAACTATGTCCATCGTATTGGACGTACAGGTCGATCAGCCGGTCAGCGTGGTACCGCCACAACTTTAGTTAGTCGGGCTACTGAAGAAAGTGTGTTGAGAGATTTGGCTCATTTACTTAGAGAGGCGAAGCAGAAGGTGAGAGACAAAAAACAGCGGTACATATTTGATTGCAAATAAGTGAAGCTTTTTATTGTAAGTTTACTTATTGTCATGTTTTTTTCACAGGTACCCGACTTTCTACTAGAACTTATCAACGAAACTGATGTATATACAGAACCTGTTGAAGATACTGATTCACAAGGATGTTCTTACTGTGGTGGTTTGGGCCATAGAATAACAGGTAATTTCCTTATACCAGTGATATCATTTTTCTTGTGTATAATAAATATTCCTAACTGATCTGTCTGGGACAATCCCTGTACTCAGTTGAAACTAAATTCGATTAGTGCTGCTTTACGGTAGCAAATCAAGACACTAGACGAAGACTTAGATAAATTATTGTAAAGTGGTTTGACTGTGTGAGAAATTCAAAGATTAGAATTCTTTGGATAGCATCAACCTTGCTTGCCTCTTCTCTTGACTGGTAGAATTTGGAAGACTGTCGAGAACTATCCATGGGATTTATTCGGTGGAATTAAAAAATGCAAGAACAACACAGGAGAAAGAAAAGCTATTGGCAGGTCACAGAAAATCCTGTAGCAAAAGAAGAAAGTATTTTTAACTAGCATCCTTATTTTCTCTTTCTAGATTGTCCGAAATTGGAAGCAGTTCAAAGCAAACAGGCTTCTAATATTGGCAGACGAGATTATCTTTCTAATACTGCAGCTGATTATTAAACAATTTACTACATCGTCAAAGTGCATGGGGAATACCCGTATGTTGACAAGGATTATAGTTATTGTGAAATAACTCAGCGGAATGTGTTTACTTAAACTTTTCATTGTGAAAGATTTTCCGTGATAAATACAATCATTAATTAGTGATTATTCAAAGTATAAAATGTACATTTTTTTGAACTTTTGAAAACTGGTCATCATTCAATTGCTCAACTCCTCTTATTTTGGAAAGGGTGAGGATGTATAATAAAATAATGAAAGTAATGATGGCTTTTTACATATAGTATACTTCCCTTTAACTGTTTTGCATCACTGTGGCTGTATAAAACACCTAATCCGTATCATCAGAGTGGCTACAGCTATATTATGAAATTAACTTATAAATATCAATATTTTATTGACCCACAAGAATCAGGAAGGTTAATTAAATAAATTACTTTTTATATTCATGCATCTTTATTTCAATAAACAAATATGAGTTAAAAACCGATATTCGAATATACAAAATTAATATTTAGTGTGTGACCATATACATTGATCTTATTATGTGAAATGTATTTTTTTCAACAAAAAATAAAAAAAATCTTTTAATAATAAATAAATTCTTAGAAATAGTGTAAAATAAAAATAATATAATAAAATCAATCAGTTCATATTGTATACTCTTAAGAGGGATAGCATGTTTTTTCCCATTAATCTCACGAAACGTCAATTTTTTTTTTAATTGTACTCGGTATTTGTTCACACTATTGCACTTTTATTTACATGGAAAAAGTAAAGTTTTCAAGCCTGTGTAGCAAAGAGTTGACACTTGTTTTTCAGATATGCTTCTAACTGCTTTACACCGTGACTAGATTAGAGTTTATTGTAGGTTACTGAGATTTAATGTCCAAGAAAGAAGCGATTGATTTGAAATTTATTGAATATAACGATTGTACAAATATTTCTGAACTGTACCAAAAAGTTCATTTTCTAGCCTGATATTTAAAGCAGAATTATCCTCAATTTAATTGACAGGTATGAAAACTTTACTATTTCCATGTAAATAAAAGTGCAATAGTGTAAACAAATACTCTGAGAAAACAATTATAAAAAAATAAAAAATCGACATTTCATGAGATTTAGGCGACGGTAAACGATTAACAGTTTTCGCCAAATGAGAAAAAACCTACTATTCCCTCTTAAAACTGTATATGATAAAATTTATTTTTTTCATAAAAATATTTGCGAATGCATGTTTCATAATAATTATTTATGTAAAAAATCTAAAAATATTTCTTCTGGAAGATTCATCAAAACTTACTATAGTAATATATGATACAACATAACTTAAAAATAACAAATAAATTGTAACAATTTCAGGTAACCAAAAAACATTAATTTATACTAAGTATAATATATTATTTTATATGTTTTGACAATCACATATTTTAAGTACTTTTACTACTATTTTACTTTGTCTTTTACCTTGATGTATCGGAATAATTCATTCGGGCTATGGGGTGTCCAATAATGTTAAAAGTGCGAGAAAGATAAAGCAGAAAAATATATTTATACACAATAGTGAATTCTCAATATATGTATTAAAATTATTTTTAAAAATGATGAGGGATGTATGGATCGGCTTGATATGGTTTAGCGCACATACAAGCATTCGCCGGTATGCATGAAAACTATTGCAACTATGGTTACATGCTCGTCATGTGCAGAATATAGCTTATGAACTGTGACTCTTGGATTTAGACATGCATGAATTTAATAGGATCAATTTTCACAATTTAGTACATTATGTCCGAAGCTCGCTATCTCAAAGTGTTACTGTATACGTTTGATTAATTGCATGTTTCACCTGAAAAAGGTTTCGACACAGTGAACCTTTTTTCCTATGATCACACGGTCACAAATTAAAAAAAAATATTTAAGTCATAAATTGAATTGTATTCTCAAAGGCAATGTTGCATAAAAATGGGGTATATTTTCCAAAATTTAATTTATATTACAATAACCACTTGAAGTAGTAGAAAAAAAGTATTTCTCTAAGTACAAAAATTGATCCACATGAAGCGCGTCCACTGACTTACTCAAAACTAATTTCTGAAAACTTTTTTGTCAGAATCATGAAAATATACGTATAAGTTTTAGAATTATTGTAAGGCACATACATTCCTTAAGCTACTGGTTATTTTTATTTTGACCTTAGAACCCTGTGTTGATTTACGCCACTCAAGTTCCTTCTATTCCTAAGACCGATAGCTATTTAGTGTCATAATTTAAAATACAAAAGCACCAAATTTAAGGTAAGCTATAAGATACCTGCCTTGTGTTATTGATTTTTCTCTTTCACGTTATTGAAATCAATAAATAGTGCAGTGCCAGCAAAAACAAGAACGGCACCGATCCAATGTTGGGGAGTAAAATTATTATTGAAGAATAAAACTGAAAGAACCAGGGAAATAAATTTTCGAAGTGTTAATATTAAAGTTACAGTAAGCGATGAACACTCTGATGATAAAGCAAAAACAGATCGTATGCATACATATTGCGTGAAGACATTACCTACTAACAAAATCCACGCAAATGGTACAGCACCAAGTAATGGAATGTGAACTGGAATACTAGCCGATATCAATTTGGCAGCATTAGTTAAATCACTGGATAAAAAAACAAAAAAAGGAAGTGGTAATAAATGCGAGTAATATAACATATCATTAAAATGTTTACCATACTTTTTATAAAGAGATTCTTGTAAAAGACCCATAATAGCACTCAAGAAAAGTGCAAAAAGTAACAAGACAACACCAAAGCACCATTCTATTACATATCTTGAAGATTCCAACGATTTTGTGACAGTTTTGGCTGAATATAATGTAGACATCACAATTCCAAGTGTAATTAATCCAACAGAAACAAATTTCTTGGTGGTATAATGTTTGCCACAAATAAGTATGCCCATTATCATATTGGCGACTAGTGACCCGGATTTGATGATGATATGTAATGGTGTGGGAATATTAAAATTGTATGCATAGTTATTGCACACGCTGGTTATAAAAAATAGTCCTACGAGATACGCACAATCGCGTACGGGTATAATCGAATTATTGGTACCGAATTTGCTTGTAAATACAAATCCCTCAGCGGCGATGAAAAGAAACTGTAAAAACGTTGCAAAGTTTGCGGTTCCTGGAACTGTTGCAAGTAATTCTTCCAAAATGAGGACATTGAAACAGCATCCACCGAAGACAGTGAGTAGGACTACTAATAACTTCAACCCCATTGTAAATATTTTTAAATTTCCCGTATATTTCGATGGTCAAAAGCATTTCATATCATATAAAATAATGAAAATATTTCCATTGTTTCAATAATTCAAGTAAAAACACAAATATCAACATGGTTTTGTTGTTACATTATTAACGTATGTTATTAAATTTCTGACTAGTTTTGTTGACGTTGCTGTGATTTAAATTTGACACCTGTCATACCTTTTGAAGATGATGTAGTTTGTAATAGTATATTACTTTATGAGTATTGTCTATGATAGTAACTACATGTGACTTTGTTTACCTTAAAATCGTACCTACACAAATATTATGCTATAAGCTGGTCGCGTTTTCGTCAAGATCATAGCAAAGCTTTCTGTTTTAAAAGAGGCAAACAAAAGGTCTATCCGTAAAAAGTTGCGCTACATTTTTTTTTCAAAAGATTCTATTTATAATAAAATAGTTCTACCAAGTCAATCAGCAACTATTTTTATTAAATTTGAATTTTGGATGATTGAGATTTTGTACACTTCCATGTATTTTGTCACTAACGACCCGGGTTTCGACTTTCAGCATCTTCAGGCATTCAGGACTCGATGTTTATTATTGAAAGCGTTTCTCCATAACGTTATTATACTAGTTCCTTTGGTTTTTTCTAGAGCATCTTTTGCTCAAGCTTTGAAATAATTTCTCAATTACCCACTAAAAATATTTAGATTTATTGTATGATATACATTTTAGAATGTAGTTTTTAGCACTGGCAATGTAGTTCTATTCTGACAATTGACAGTTCGAATTAAAAGTATAATAGTCTATGGTTCGAATTTTGGGTAATTAAATCGGCATTATTATTTTTTTGATCTGATGATACTTTTGTGTTTCCCTAAACAGAGTATTTTTTTTTAATCAAATATATAATCTAATAGTATAGTAGTGTAGTTTTTCTGACGCGTTTATAATTTAAAATAGGGGTTTATTCATTTGTCCGGTGTTGTGCAAAAATAAAATCTTCCGAAGATGTCAACAATGAATAATGATATTGCTAAACATGAAAATGCACCGAAGCAAACTTCTCAGAGCAATAAAAAAACTAAATCAAGAAAGCCAGAATTGTGGAAGAAACAGCGATTAAAAATGGAGCGGTAAGGCTAATTGAATTGTTTTACTGAATACTTGTTATTTACATCACTAATTGATGAATTATTGATTGATTTACATGTTATATATAATTATGTTTTCAGACATTCAGCTAAAGAACTCCCTCCTCTACCAGACTGTGGGCACTGTGAGAAAAGCATGTATTGTAGCAAACTAACGATTGAAGATGTTACTCATTTTCAAGGTGGATTTTATAAAAATGTTAACAAAGTGAAACAAGATATCTTCATTTTGAGACATTGTTCAGTATCGGCGCCTAAAAGGTAAAAACATAATTTACACATTTATTTTTTTGAAACTCGAATATACTTAGATCAATTTAGTGAAATAAAAATGTTATTATAGTTTACAATCAATGCATGTGGAATCGAGTATCTAGAGGCGTAAGATGGACATTAATTTACTGAGTAAAAATGAAATATTTATAGAACTTGTCTTCAATCATATTATACTCGATTTATGCTAAAAAAATATTTAATTTAATTGATTATTCCATTGATTTATGGATTTGTGTTCAACAACATGAATTTCTCTGATGCCCACATTCTTTCCCACCCATCCGATCCTAAAAATGAGACATTTCAAGAGCAATACTATTCCTTTAATAGTCCCATCTTAAATAAAAAACAACTTCTTTTGAGATGCTCCATTGGGAGTCCAAAATATGATCCACATTGGAAGCATCCATGGCTTAACATTATTTAACTTTTAGTTCTTAATTCCCTCAAATTTAATTATGTTTATTTTTAAAGATGTAGAGCTAAAGATGGAATTCAAAGGAAGTCTATGGTTGTGCATTACAATGCTACTACTATTGATGGTTCATTGGTACCAGTGTGTCGAAAGACCTTCACACATCTACTAGGTATTAAATACGGAAGAGTCCAAGGAGTTTTAAACAGGCAAGGATTTATTATAATATATATACAATGTGCATAGAATAATTGAAGATGACCTCAGAGGAATAAGTAATTAAATAATAAAATTAAGCGCATGGATAAAATATATCATGTAATAGAATATAACCTTACACTTTCTAATACAGCTTTAAATTGGATGCAATGTCTTTTAATGGAGAGAAAATGTTCACTCTCTAAATGAAAACATTCTTAATCACACAAAAAATTGTAAATTAATTACTGCAATGAGAGCAAAGAAAAATAGTGGTCAGCATTGATATATCTAGCGGAGATGTTCAGAAGGTCCACTGCATTCTACTTATAACACATGAAGGTGTTTAAGGTTGATTATGACTTGAATAGTCATTTATTATTGTTTTAATCTAAGACATCGACTGAGGGTGCTTGATGGAACTTCAATATCAAATTCGGATTATTGAGATTTTGTACACTATAGATGCTATATTTCGGGAACTTGTCTAAAGACATAGACCAACCTAGGAACTGGCATAGAATTAGTTATTTAGGTTGTAAAAGCTTTAAAATTAAAAAACAACTCGCTGATAGTGTTAGACCGGCGTTCTATTGCAAAATTCTCTAAGCAAATTACTTATTAACAATAAAGATAGAGTCCACTTTAAGAACAAATGTGGTATTTATAAATTACAATGCAGTGATTGCCAACATTTGTATGTGGGTAAAACCACACGTACATTAGATATAAGGGTATCAAAACATTTAGCTGCCTTTAGATTAAAAAAAGAAATTTCGACATTCGCAAATCACTTGCTAATGGAGAACCATACGTTTGATGCGGATGATGGAGTTAAACTGTTGCATCAAAACATGGGGGATCATAAATTATTTTATCAAGAAATTTTGGAAATCAATAGAGCCCAGTTAAATTCCTTGCCAATTCTGAAAGAGCAGCTGAACCTTCCTAATTCTCCGTTATTGTATCCTATACGTTGAAACACCTAACAGATGTCACTAAATGTGGAATGATTGTATATATTTACCCTTTCGTAGAATTGCATCCCGTCGAAACCCACAATGCTATTATAATTGTAAAATCACTGGTAATTCTAAAAGTAGTTGGAAAGCTGCAATTCGCCACTCTGTTAATGTGTTGTTTACAAAATAAGGATTAAGGCGATTCTCGAAATGTTAACTCAGGTATCAGTGTGGCTCTCAGACGTATAATATTTTACCTCGTAAATAATATTTGTCGTATTTGTATCTTCTATATAAACGTTAGACACTGTTTACTGTCTGTCAGTTTGAGTCCATTTGCGTGCTCGAATGCCTGAAGATGCCGAAAGGCGAAACCCGGGTCGTTAGTGACAAAATACATGGAAGTGTACAAAATCTCAATAATCCGAATTTATTATTGTGTTATTTTCAGATACATACAATCAAAACAGGTGCCTACTGAAAATAGAGGTGGGGATAGAAATTCTAAAAAGTTTCAACGCAAATTGCAGTCCATATGCGATTTTTTGGAAAGCCTCCAAGGAACAGTGTCCAATTGTGCTAGATGTGATGCTAAACGGCTTATTCTCTCTCCAGAATATGACATGCGGAAGCTGTGGCATTATTACAATGTCAATGCCCCGCACGATTTGAGGTTTAAAATTTTATCTATTGATTGTTTATATATTATCAATCAAATCTTTTTTACTTAGAGTTTCGTATAGCTTGAAACATTTCATCAATTAAGAAAGATGTAGAGTAGTCACATGAATTTTATTCTAGACATAATGACTTAAAAGAATAATCTGCATTAAATGAATTTGAAAGATACATTTCCAACGAATGAACATTGTATAATATAAAATTAAATTAAAAATTGATAACTTAGTTATTCCACTTGGTTTATCACTAACGTGACGCGTTTCGCCTCTTTAAGAAGCATCTTCAGACTAACCATGTCATAAGGTTATTTATTTCTAAGGTAAACGATGATTTTATTTTTAAAAGGGTGGGGGTGGGTTTTATTACATTCTACTGGACGTGTGGAAGGGGTAAGCTATAAACATTGTTACACTATAAACGGCGGCTCACCATTATTAAATTTATTCCCTTTGGGTTTTTCACATCCAGGTGCCAGTAATTGATTTGTTTATAGTGTAACAATGTTTATAGCTTACCCCCTTCCACGCGTCCATTAGAATGTAATTTAACCCACCCCCACCCTTTTAAGAATAAAATCATCGTTTACCTTAGAAATAAATAACCTTACGATACGGTTAGTCTAAAGATGCTTCTTAAAGAGACGAAACACGTCACGTTTGTGATAAACCAAGTAGAATAACTAAGTTATCAATTTTTAATTTAATTTTATATTAAAAATGTACTTCCACAAAGTTACCGCCAAATCCATAGAGAACATTGTATACTTTTCAATATTCACTAACTCAAACGTAAGTAAATAGTCAATTATTAACCTCTGTAAATTTCGATTGGTACTTGTAAAATTTTGTCTACTGATGTAAAATGTATATCTGTGTATTCTACATAATCAAACACCATTGTTAATGTGAAAGAAAAATTTGGTTTGCTTTTAGTTGGTGTACATGTTATGTTGTTTATATTTTTTTAGGGTTGTGGAGTCCTACTTTAGGAATGTATTCACTAGAAGATTTAATATTTCGTTTGTAATGCCAAAAGAAAAGGATAGTGAGAAAGATCATTGTTACAGGTAGAGGAACACTGTTTTGTCATTTGATGACTTTTTGGAAATACAGATAGTATTCAATTTTGAATCTCAATCCTACACAATACAATAATTATTGTTTTTTTTAATACAATTTGTTTTGTACTACTTTCACATTTTTATAATTTCAACTGAAGTTGATAATGCCCACAATGAGAGAAACCGGTTCTGACCATTATAAAAATGAGAATGTAGTATGGAACACATTGTGTTTTATTTAAAAAAAATGCTTTTCCACCAAGAATTGACAGTTATCACCTTAAAAGTGAATAAATTTTTTTATCAATATACATCTGCTCTCTTCTTATCTATTTTGTGATTTTGTGGAAATTGTGAAATGTTTAATTAAACAATCAATATTTATTATAGGTGTGCGAACCCAAAAAAATCAACAGCCTTACCAATTAAACGAGAGTCTGAAAATAGTAACAACGATGATATAGACTTGAAGGTGAGTTGACCAAAGCTAAAAGTGATCATTTTGTAATTTTACTTTAGTTTTCAAACTTTTAGTATTTCTAGATATTGGAAATGTCGTATCCTCCTGGGGAGCATTTTTTATTTGCACCGATCCCATCGTGGAGAGAGCCCATCGGAGTACAGAAGGAGTGGCAGTCTGGCGATGATCTTGAATATATAAACGGTGATGATGTGCAATTTGAAAATAATACTAGTCAACCAAGAAAATCTCCTAGTGATAAACCTATTTCACTTAATGATAGCCAAAATCAACAGAGAGACACTGTATATGAGGTAAAACATACAATTGTTTATCGATTGAATTGGCAATTTCTTGATAGAACTCAATTATAATAAATTCATGTGATATATTTTTAATGGATGATTTATTTGTATAACCGTTTTATATTGGTTCTATATTAAGTCCTGTATTGTTGTAGGAGACTCATCACTCGGATATGCAAGTTCCGGTGTCATCAAATATATTGCAAAGTGTGCAATATCAATCTATCCAATCGCAGCACCCTCATTTACATCATTTGCTTTCTCTCAACAACTCACATATTCAAATTCCATCGACCCAGCATAATCAGCACATGAATTTAATTACTGCAAACCAAAACATGAACATGCACCAAGGTAACAATTACATCATACATTCTCAGCAACACGTCCAGATTCATCAAGACGGGAACGTGAATGGCAATCATGGCCACACTTACGCTAGTATTCTAAACAGTGATGGTAATTCGTTGCATATTTCAAACACCGGAAGCAACGTTGAAGGACATTTAAACGGTATTTTAAATCATACCAACCTAGCTTTGAATAGCATTTGCAACGACGCGCAGTGTAATGTTATTCATTTAGAAAATCATTATGGAAGTCTTCACGATACAGTGGATATCGACCACCAAGAAAATGGAAACCGCAATAGTATGCCTGACCCTTCAGGCAATGATGTAATGCAGCAGGATTACCAAATATTGAGGTTCAAGTTTTCCCAAAATACTTAATGTTAATAGTTTTTGTTTTGCACTGTGTATAGTAACCAATTGAATTCTATTATCTCCTGTAGTTTACCTAATCATCATTTGAACAACCAGCAAGAACAAAAAATAGTAATGCAGCAACTGGATAGTCCAAGAAATTCCTCTAAGGCCTCTGAACCCAAAGGTTTATATAAATGTATGGCTTGTCGATTAACTTTTAGTGCGAGAAGTACATATTATATTCATAAGAAGCGCCATACTGACAGCAAGTGAGTATATTTATGAAGAAACATAATTAAAATATTCCGTAAATACTGCTTGTGATAATTTGTTTTTAAAGTGGTATTAATTATCCAGGGTCACTAAATTACAAATTTCTTCGATAACTAGAAATTACCAGATGGCAGTGCCATATGTCAACATTCACTCATTGTGTAGACAGGGATAGCGTATCTGTGTGTTTATGTTGCATCACAGTAAGACAGGCAGACAGATATATTAAGACAAAAATATATTTTTATTTTGTTTTTAGGCTTCTTGAGTGTGAACATTGTGAAAGAAAATTTCGGCGCCGAGATGCTTTTAAGCAGCACCTGCGAACGCATACCATCACAAAGCCCCATCAATGTCCGGAATGTGACCAATCTTTTGGCCATAGAATAAATTTAGACATACATATGTCGAGACACAAACAAATATCCAGATTGGATAATCAGGATGAAAAAAACAAATGCCAGCTTTTTGTTTGAAGTTTTTTCCTTCTCAAGAAGATCTTGATAAACACACAGGTTAATTATTATAATTGAATTCCTATTGAATGAATATTGAATACATTACCCATAATGTGGAAAACAAGATATTGGTTTATTCCTATGGTCATTTACCAATATTCACAGGCACCTTATGTGCTTATTTAAGGTGCCTCATACTAATGAGTCTAATGAGCTAATGACCAGCAATGCCTTAAGCTTAAAATAAACGTTTAGTGTCTTTTGTCATAATCAAGCCATTAGGGGTGTCCATCTTCATAAAAAGTTGCCGATCGCTTTTTAATTCTATTATAGATTTTGATACATAGCAAAACTAAATATATATACTTTGTTCATTGTATAACCTTATTTTCAGAATGGCATAAAACACCACTTAGCCAGTCCAGTAGTGGAAAAAAAACAAATGAGTGTGAAATCTGTCATAAAACGTTTGCATCTGGTCAGTCATTGAATGTTCACAAGAGATTGCATACTGATGGAAAAAGTTTTATTTGTGAGGTGAACTTATTATTATAACAATTAAGTTACTTGGATCAAGAATCTGGCAACAACAAAAATATGTTAATCTCATATATGAAAATTCTTATAAATATACGCTTTCTACCCTGTAAGGAAAATTTACATTTTGATTTTAAGGTCTGCAATATTGACACCGTATCATTGGCGGAATTAACACAGCATATGCGTACGCATGCTGAAGAGCGGCCTCATAAATGTGATATCTGTGGTTTGGGTCACGCGACCATGGAAGAGAAAGATGCTCACCTGCGTAGTCACGAGAAAGATGGGCCTAACCAATATGAATGTAAAATATGTGGTCCGTGATTAATATTCTTGGATGTTGTGTGTATTTAGTTTTATACTGGTTCATTTATTATCGATATTATTAAAATATGTCTGAAAAATAATTGTTGCCATTGATATTCATTGACAATAAGCCTTGGTCAATAAATATATAAAAAGTTGGTATGAGCCATCTAAGCAGATATGATATAGTTTTCATTTATAATATTGTATATGAGGCAACTTACAAAAGATTGTTAACACAATCACTAAGCCAACAACAACAGGACCTTCTGTAAAGTATCGTTTGATATGCTCCACTGTTTTAATTGATTAATTTATTTCAAAATATGGCTTAAGTTTATTCTAAATATTGCACTTCGTTTGTAGACAAATTTTCGAGAAAAATGATGGTATAAATATTTTCTTTCAAGGAAAAACATATCGTTCGCCTGTTTACCTGAGGCGACATACATTAACTCATTCTGGCGAACGTCCATTTGAATGCGGAGTCTGCTCGAGAGGATTTACAAGACAATATTGTCTGAACAGACATCTGCTGCATCACTCTGGTGCGAAACCCCATCAGTGCGGGCTGTGCGGTAAGCGCCTTGCTGATCTACGGACCTTGAACAACCATATGAATATTCACGTTGAAAAAAAACTATTCCATTGTACAATTTGCTCAGCGAAGTTTTCATTTAGTTCTTATCTTAAAGATCATGTAAAAAGATTACATAAATTGAATGACCAGGAAAAGTCGATAGTCGATAGTGATCAAGCAGTGAACCAAGATAATTTGTTAGACATCACTTCATATAAAACAATAGACAAACTGTCCAAAAATAACACACTAAATCAGAGATTAATTGATTTTGAAGGTCAAATAGTGTGTAATGTACTATATTAAAAGGCTTTGTTATTTGTAAATATTTATATATTATAAAATATACCTGCCATCGAACATTGCATTTTGATTTTCCTGCTTATTTTCTTCTGTTTATCCTGACATCTGACTAGCTTTTTTTCAATATTGATTGGTTCCATATAATTATTGATTGAATTGGCATTTACTTGATGAAACTACATTATAATTTGATAAAATACCAAAGCAATCAGTTGTAGAACATTTTATTTTATATTATTATTTCCACATATTTACATAACAAAGTTTGTAACTAAATAATATACGGCACAATTAACAGAAATTTATTATTATATTATATAATATTTATTATTGTGTCTATCATCAGTTAAATTTAGCTTTAAGATTCTTTATATTTCGAGATCTAGGGTAAAGATCCTCACCCTTATAGTCTGAAAGTGCCTACCATAATTTTCAAACATTACCCTATCTCAACAAATCAAAACTTTCAAACATTATGTTTTTCGGCTTAATAATAATTTTAAAACAATAAAACACAATTCATTTGTACTACTTCCACATATTTATAATGATCAGGACCGGTTTCGCTCATCACGAGCATTATCAACTGATCAGTGATGCGCGAAACCGGTCCTGATCATTTTAAATATGTGGAAGTAGTACAAATGAATTGTGTTTAATTTTTTTTAAATATAATGTCTCCACCTAGAATTGACAGTTAACATCTTAAAAGTGATTAACAAAGAATGTTTATTTAACACATTTCCTTGCTTAATTAAAAAAAGCATTGTATCATTTGTAATAATATGAGTATTTTTCGTTTTAAATAATAAAAATTACTTTTTTAGTTTCAATGCCATAAAGAGGGCTAACATCATTTTGTTGTCTATTAAACAATTTCATAATCTTGTTTTGTAAATCAGTACGACGTTTGTGTTTAGTGTAAAAATTTGCGCCTTCAAATAGACTTGAGCCGAAAAGATTGTAAGCCAGCAGCATCAAAAGAATTTGTTTTAAATTTATGCTCCAAAACGTATTGTAAATATTCAATCACATGTAATGGAATTTGCCAAAAAATATTTCACTGGCGTTGTACGGTGATATAATTATTTGGTATATTTAAAGAAGTATTTATATCGCTTAAATACTTTTCTTCATATTTCTCGACAAAATAAAAAATAAACTATAAAAAACAATGGTTTTATGAATTATTTTCCTCTTCTTAATTAATATGTACATTAGATACCCTATCAAAACATAGCACTATTCTGAATATGGTGTAGGTATATATAAAAATTAATTAATTATATTACTTGTGCAGCCAAGTTCAATTTTCAAATGTGTGCACGCGTCGGTGAAACAAGGATTTAGCAAATTTTGACGATGCAAAAATATACAAAGACGATGAATGTAAATGGTTTATGGTATTGAATATGTTTGTAGCACATATTATGAGTATTGTTCTACCTCATTGCTGTTATAACTTAATAATGATAAAGTATTACTCGAATAATTTTTAAAAATAGGCAGAATAACCCAGTCAGTGTTATTTCGCCTACATGATAAGGGAAATCAAAATATAAGAATGTATGTAAATCGATAATATCTAGCATTTTTAATAGCTACAATAAAGTGTACATAGCAATAAAAACACACAAAAGTAAATGCGTTGTACAGAAAAATAAGTAAAAACAAATTAACAACACACCGTAGACAAACCAGCCGGAATAACTCCGGATTCTAAACAAAACTAAACTAAATTCATCAAAAATCAAATCAGAAAAATATTCCATCTGAAAAACATACAAATTTTACAGTGTATCAAGATTCTATTTGCATACATAATAAGAAACACCGAGTGACTGAAATTACTGTCTGTATAGCGGTTGTCTCTTTCATTCACGTATGTAGATGTATAAATGTATTTCATTAAAATAGGTACATTTTCTGAAATCTTAAATTGCTTCTCTCGAACGGTTTTAGCAGATAGAACCTTGCTTACCGACAGTGACGTTATATTCTCAAGTATCACCATATTGTTACTTTTCCAGTACGAAATTAATTTTCTATGGAGTTTCTAGCGCGCCGAACTTAAATTCATCTTGACATCTGATTCTGACATAATCTACTTAACCTTAAAATACAAATAATTTATATAATTGTTTTTGCTCTTCTGGAATTGTCTAAAAAAACTACAACATGACCGATAAAAATAGTGAAATACCTCCAAATATATTGGAGGAAGAGTGGAAGGTATGTATGTTTAGTAAAAATATACGAGATTTTATCAAATTCAAAGCTTTGATTTCTAGTAGCAATCAGATTTGTATATTATTTTTTAAAACTTTAGATAAGGCCCTGCATACTATATAAGGAAGAGTATGATGACTGTATGAGCATGAAAGCACGATTCCATCAGTACTTTATATTCGGCGAATTAGCGAATTGTTCAAAATGGAAACAAGATTGTGAAAATTGCAGATTGTGGAAAGGACATGGCGATCTTAATGCCAGGGTAACTAAATATTAATTTATAAATTTGAAACCACGAGAGGCATTGTTATTCTGGTTTTTAACAGTTGATAAAATGTGACTGTTACTTCTCACAAACAATTATTAAACTGATATTTGATTAATTTTTGTTCGAGTCTTTTGACAGATTGTATACGCATCCCTGTTTAGATTTAATTGCCGTTATATTGATACCTCAGTGATGATAAAAGAGTGAACATCTAAAAATAATTTTAGGGTCACTTGTTTTCAGAGTGCACCGGTTGGTTTTCCATGAAAAATGGACTGTAATAAAGGATAAAATAACAAAGTATTTAGTTCTGCAAAATTTTTATCAGGTAGTTGATAGCTAGTTAGGCTTTACGCCATCGTCAGAACTATAGTTCTGTCGATAGAATAGTTCTGACGATGGCGTAAAGCCGAAATAGCTATCAACTACCTGATAAAAATTTTGTAGAACTGAACACTTTGTTATTTTATCCTATTATAATGGAGTTCTACCAAGTAAATGCCAATTCAATCAATATAATAAAGAAATTTAATCAATCAGTTCATTGTCATTAAAATTTTAAATTTTCAGGCTGAAATTCTTAAAAATGAAAACGAACGACGAAAATTAAGACTAGATGCACACTATTCTAACACGGTATGGAAAAAACGCTCAGAACCACCAGTTGACTGGAATAAACCGCTTCCTGAATGGATGATTAAGCGGGATGAAAATAGTTATCTAGCACTTAAGTCAAGACAATTGAAAGGAGAAAATGTTTTAGTAGAGGAAGCAAAAAGTTTCTGTTCAATTATGTAATACAATTAAAACAGTCTATTCATAAAATATTTTTATTTACAGCAGAACCCTGGTTATTTGAACTTATGCATACACCACAGCCTTATATGAATGATTTCAATAAAGCAGGTTGTCTTAACAATTATTGTTTTTAAGATTGTTATTATATCATGGATTACTGCAATTCCGAATGCTCTAGATAATCAGAGTTGTACTGCATATTTTATGAGAATATTAGAAAAGCAATGGCTAGATAGATTGTATTGAAAAAAGATAGGAAACATATTGATAACAATGAATTGGAAATATAAGCAATTTTAATAACCTGTTAACTGTTGATTTGATTTTAAGATTTGCAGGTCTTGTTTGCTACATATTTCCTTAATACAATTGTGTAACAGCAATACATTATATAATGTACCCCAAAAATCTCAAATTGTGAAATAATGAATGCAGTTACACGAAAATGTTCCAAAAATTCATCAGGAAAACTAACTATCAATGCAAAAAACCAAAACATCGAGATTCAAATGCATGTTTTAATGAAAATTGAAGAGCAAGCTCTTTAATTAAAAGTAATACATCACTCAAAATAAATTATTTTTGTGTCTATTTAAAATGTGTTGTATTATTTTTAACAATATGGTGTCTAAGAATCATTCAGATTAAGGTTGGAACATTATTTCATGAATCCACTTGTGACTTTTTTATTTTTTGTAGGAAGTTTTTCACTATTTCTTTCTTGAGTCGACATAATTATTAATTATATACATGATTATTAAAACCAGCTGGACCCTACTAGTTGTTTCGGTATGAAAGAATAACATAATCAACAGTTAATATTTTGCAAAATTATTACTGTGCATAGTAATGTTACATGACATACATCATATAAAAATAAATATAATATTTATTCTCGTGGTCGCAGATCAGCATTGTGTTAATGATGTATTGTCAATATCCTGCTGCATTTATTTTGAGTTTTGTATTTTTTCGCTACAGCATTTTTGTATTATGAACAAGTAAGTTGCATCTCAATATCTTGATTTGGTAAATTGAAAAGTGATTGGATTCAATATTATTTTTACTCAGTTTGAGGAACAAGTATAAACTAATTAGTACTTATTTTTTAACTGAATACCTGGCAGCATTAGATGTTTGTATTTAATGTCGCTAGGTTGTCTACATGATTTTGTAAACGTCAATTTTAACGTCAAACCAACTTCATTGTAATCATTAGGAGTGGTTATGACCGTAGTGTGTTTGTTGACAAGCGAGAACGATATATCTATAAAATAACCTTTACGCGATCGCGATGTCTGTTTTTGTGTCGAGTTAAATAAATACAAAGTTATTATCACATACAATCTTTTTAAATTATCATACCTCAAATACAGCATTACTTTTTCTGATGGTGTACAGTGAATCAACAGAAATATTTGTAATTATGTCTGAGTGAACTGATTATTTTCACACGCTGTAATTTAATTTCAACAACTAAACTATTTAAGCTACACAGGTACTTGAAATGCAACGAACAAACTGATTAAAACCTATATCAATAATTTTCCCAACGGCCAATAAGTATTAAACCATTTTAACCTATAAAAAATATTAAACATTAAGAACAATAGAATCATATCTACTTATTTATTGTGTATGGGCAGTGTTCATTTACATTGAAATAATAATAAACAACTATATATGAAATACCTTAAGTATATTTTCATTAAAAGTTTTACTTAATTATCTTCGGCCTAAGTAGTTTATTTTTAATGGACTGGATATTCTTGTTACATATATCTAGGTACTCGCATGTAGTGGATAAAATTTAAATTTGTGTTATATAAACTAATAAAAAGTGATATTGTAGATAATTGGTTTACATGTGAAAGCAATAGTTTTGTGATTAAGAAACAAAAAGCACTAGGTGCTAACTTTTTGTGATTATCCATAATTTTTCTTTTGCCATGGCTGAAAAGATTGATTCTAACGAAAAGTTAAAAAGTGAGGCAGAAATTTTTAGCGAGACTGCACCTGAGAAAGATGACTACCTTGCTGATTACAGGGCTTTCTTTGAAAAGTTTGCCAATGTAATTGACAATGACGAGCTTCCTGTCAAATTAAATGGCAGAATTTCAATTTCTGAAGATGAACTACCTGGGGAGATCCTCGGATATGCCTTACAGTATCTTGATTTAAAGTAAGTGTGATAAAGTGAATAAACTTTTCTTTGACGTCCGTTCACACGGTGGAGAATATGATCATCTAAAAAATGCATAGAATGCAGCAGATTCTGTTTTAATGAAATGTGCTGATAATAATTCAGTTGCTTCTGCTTTTAGAGAGAGCAAGAATTAAAGAATGGGATTAGGAAAATATTTAGAAAGATAGTGTGTGTCTCTCTGTATACCCCATTTTCAGCATCAGGTAAGACCTAGTGGACCCAAATTCATAGATTGGTTGAACAAATGCTCTGTGAAAGTCTTTATTCGAGACTTAGAAGAACCGACCAAGGAAAAAAGACTGGACGCTTACAACTAATACCACTAATACTTACCACTACGGTATAGACCAACTGTACATTTGTAAGAAACATTTTGTCGGGAATGTAAAATCAAATTTAATATTATAGATTATATATTATTTTCAACGACATAACTTAACTTCCAATGAATAAGTCATTATGTAAGAATAAATAAAAAACAGAAACAATTTGTAATATTCATTTTAAATTGATAATTATATTAAGACATACTTGAATAATGTTACAAATATAAATATTATTCAAAATAAGATTTGGACTCCATAGCATAAGTAATGCGACTAACGAATATATGGCCTGGCATTTAATTGTGTAGCGACCAATCTAAACATAAGTATTAAATTAAAATTGATAACTTTATTTCATAACTTTAGTCTAAAAATGCTTCTCAAAAAAGAGAAACATGGATTGAACCACATGTGCTACACTAATAAATAATGGAGCTACACATTTTAATGTTGTATTAAAAATGAAATTCCACAAAGCTTCCACTGGATCTATCGAAAATACTTTTTATAATTTAAGACATCGATTGAGGGTGCTTGATGGAATTTCAATATCAAATTTGGATTATTGAGATTTTGAACACTTCCATGTATTTTGTCACTAACGACCCGGGTTTCGCCTTTCGGCATCTTCAGGCATTCGAGCACACGAATGGACTCGAACTGACTTAACAGAAGTTATGAGTGAAAATTTAATAACTTACTTTCGACTAAATTAATCAAATTTATCTATAGTTCATGGTTCAATTTTCATTTGGCAGAGTGAATTGCCTGATAATTCTTTGTTCAAAAGAGAATAGTTTTTCTGAAAATAACAACAATCTAAATAAAATGAAAGTGTTATACATTTATATAAATATTCATGTTTATTTCTGTTGATTATATTTGAGTCAAATGAGCCTGCAAAATAATACTTAAGTATTTTTTTTAAGAATCTTCTTTATCTCACTTAAGTGTTTATGATTCCTATCTTAACTATTGTAATCTGTTTGTTGAACTTACCTGCATACAATATATCTTATTTCATAATGATAATAGGTAGGGCTCCAGTATTTTTTTTTAAAAGACTGATTATGAAAAACAATATTGTGTAATTGCCTCAATGCGACTCAACTTAATTATCAGAAGAGTTTGCCAAACATTCACCAAATTTTTTCTTTCGTTGTTCTGTGATCAACTAGCAAACATTTTGTCATAAATAATTTTTTTGATTATAAAGTACTCAATATTCAGTTAAATGTAATATTTTATTTTAATTATAGAAGTGAGTGTGGTTATTTTTCATTAACCTGGGTGATATAATAGGATACAAAGAAACCCCAAATTGGAAGTCGTGAACAAAAAAAATCTTAACAATGCAAGAATGCCTCAAATTTTTAGAAAAATCTTTTTCAATTAGTTGCTCGAAATCAAAAAGTACGCTATCGCTCTCCACTGATGATGGTTTTAACTAGTGGAAAAAGCGAGGTCTAATATAGAAAAAAACTAACGCCAGCATCGATCGAACGTTGCACACTAGCTGAAACGCAGAATGACCGAAATAATCATTTAGTAATTTTAAATATTCCAATGTATTCCGTAGACGTAATTTCAGCGTTTCACTTTATTTAGATTAGATACACCCAATTGAGTACGTGCATATCGTTTTCCTTATGACCTTGCATCCTTTTCTGTCGCGTTTTTGACTATTATATTTAAGCCATGGTAACTAAATAAAATCGATATTTTTATTGAAATGTAGCTATATCTTATATATAATACCCCAGACCCATGATGTAAGAGTACAGGTGAGCTGGATAAAAGGTGACAGTCGCCATTTTTCTATTTGCATATTATCATATTTCTATTACTCAATAAAAATGATGTTGGATCATTAAGAAAAGAGGATACTAACTGTTTCAATAATTTGATGTTAAGTAAGCAACGGGCAGAATCGGATTAGTTGTCCGAGACGGGCCCTGGATTTGTTTCATCAGTTTATTAATTCATATTTGACTGTTTTGAAACCTACAATTTTTGCTTTATTGCACATGAAATACGATGGGATCTTTATCGCAATGCAAATAAAGTGTAGACACTAACAAAATAAATTTCAATATTGAATGATAATATTTATGGAACGTGAAAAAGATGAAATAAAGAAAGCACAACGATGCGGTATTAAATATGTATTTCACATAAGATCTTTCAATAATTTTATCACATTATTTTTCCATTGCATCCGATCTCAATTAAGCCAATCCTATTTGTCACTGTAAATGAAAATATAGTACTGAATAAAATACACCCAATACTCTTTTTACACGGGGGATGCGTTCCATGCAGCCGAGCAAAAAAAACATTTATAAATGAAATATAGGTTTCATTACATTGGACCTATGGTGTAAGAAGTACAAGGTGAGTTGGATAAAAGGTGACAGTCGCCATTTTTGTATTTGTTGACGTCATTACGTGCTTATTCAATTACAATGTACCATGTTTACAACAGTGTTTTGGTGACAATAAAAATTTGGTTCATCAAAGTGACGTCATATTTAATACGAAAACAACGACCAGCTCGCCTATACTTTTTACACCATGCCCAGACCGGTCTGTAGGCGTAGACGTTTTATTATTATCACATACGCATGTAGGTAGGAAATGCGTCCGCGGTGTATATATAAACAATAGACACAGTTGCAACGTGACTCAAATCAGTCCGCCAGTATGGAAACTAAAGAACAGCTACAACATTCAGGTTAATTGAAAATTTATATTATCAATTTTGTTTCTGCTGCCATTATTGTAGAACAATCAATAATCATAACAAACAATACTGTGTACCCACTTGTACACCAAATTTGGCTAAAGAAGATTGAAAAATTATAAGAACATGACGCAGAATCAAAAGTATATTTTTATGAAGTAAATGTTGCAAGAGATAACGATGAAATCATTTTCTAATAACGACAGCAAGCTAACCTCGTCACCTTACACCGTGCCAAGATTTTAATAATAAGGAATTTCGCTTTACTATAATAAAAAGTTGTACTTGAATTTTTTTTACGTTATGGAATACTCTTTTATTCTGAAACGCCTGTGATAGCATCCGTAATATACGTCACATTCTGACGTCATTGGGTTTTACGTTAGGGGGCGCGGTCCACGGTAACGTGAAAGAGAGGCGTTGAATGAAAAACAAAACGTGCTTTACGCAAGTATGGATTATTATACAAGTAAGAACGTTTAGATTTACGCAATATCCTCTATTTAAGTATTAGATTGTAAATCACAGGTTCAAGATCACGTTCCGCATTGGTTTTTTCGTGTTACAATTAGTTTGTAGGTTTCAACAATTTTCCAAGAATTTTTTCAATGAATCATAAAATATGAGTGTAATGTTTTCATATAAACAATTGTGTTGGTATTGTCTGGATTAGTGTTCTCCAAACTCAAAGAATATGCGAGCTTCTTTTGATATAAAATATACTTGGCGATCTAAATAATAATTTTTTCAAAATACTGAATTAAAATAACACTTATGGCGGCTCTTATTTATAATATGTTAGATAGTCATTTTCTTATGCCTTACATATAATTAGAAATTTGGTTAAAGGGTAAATTAAAAATGGTATACGCATACAATACGAGGAAATAATAAAAAACATCCCATTTAATTAATTATATATATCATCTATTTTTCAAGATTTCTCTAGAGCTAATGAAAATGCCGGCGCGAGCAACAGTTTGGCGAGCACTGGTCTGGATCATTCAATGGAATTCGTGATTTGATTGTTATTCTTTACAAACGATGTGATATACATGCGTTGACTCCTTGTTATCGATAAGCCATTCAAAAGCATATTATGTATTTTATTTTATGTAAACGACGCTTTATTAGGGAATTTATGAATAAACAGGGTTTGCTTGAAAATATTTTCTGTGAATGTTAATACTCCTAATCGTTTTGTAGAAAGCAAGGGGTCTACAATATTGGATCCATTTGATTGAAATAGAAATTGGTGTCAGAAGAGCTTTTAGTCCTTATATCATATAAATCTGTATTTCCAAGTGTCTGCAACTCATCGATTGAAAAGATTCAGAATTTACGAAAGTTACTTCTATTAACCAGAAAAAATGTGTAAAGCTTATTTTCAAATTGTGTTATTGATCGATTGAATTGAAACCTAGCTAGTTCACATTTTGAAAACGCTCAGTTTATTAAGGTATTACTTATATTATTTTAGGAAATATGAATGCTTTTCTCGCTTTTACCATGAAAGTAGCATGGTAGTGCGATATAAAAGATTTTGAAAGTCTATTTTCAAGAGTAAATACTGCATTATTAAATATACTAATTTAATAAATGGTAACTGTTACATTACTCAACAGATAAATAAAATCATTAAGTGTTCTACGGCAGCACTGAAGATACTTAAAATATAGTTACTATTTTATGCTCTTCAATCCACCATGCAAAATATAATGAGGCGTAGGTGTATGGACTAACACTTGATCAAATTCTATCAAGTTAGTGTTTGATGTGCTAACCACGTTAACATTTTATTATTAACTTTAACTCAAAATTTCCTACATGTTTATGAATGAAAAATGAGATAGTTGTGGCAGAAGATTCCGTGTTCATCATTGATAAGATAATAGTTCAATGGTCTCCATATAAGTTACAATTCATTTAAATTTCTACAACCAGTATCAAATTAGTCATTATATTCCGTATTCGTAATGTTGATCATATCATTTTTTTTTATCTAAGAATAAGTTAATAGAAAATATAATGAATTAATATTATCGCTCCGTCCATTTTTCGATGAATTGTCTCGATAAATGCTTAATTATGCGTAAAGATTATAATATATAATTTGATCATTATGTTAAGTGACATCTGGAATGACTCATTTTGTTTTTACGACAATTTATTTGTAATATTGTTGCCAGGTTATTCCTTTATATTACCGCATCATTATTTATTGTTTATACCAAACGAATAGTATTGTCTATTTAATAGTCAAGATATTTGAATGAACGTACACTTTTTTAATACTAAATTTTTGAGAAAATAATACAGCACGTTGGTTTTTTCATTCCTGTCAAATATTTGAGATTGTTATCTTCCTATCAAATAATCGAAATTCCGATATACACAGAAGTTGGCGCAGCTGGGGAAGAACGTGTCTTTTAATGACACCATATACCAACGGTGGGAAAAAATTGAATGCAAAAGAACTTGTAAACTATTATTCAAAATTGATCTCAATAAACTTTGTAACCATAAGAACCCTAACGAAGAATCCGAACGTTTACTGTTTCACACAATTTTCAGCGAAGTTGCCCACTTATACCATACATATATTTATGAAGGGGAGGTGGGGCTACGTTTTGACACTTCCCTAACTATTCCTCTTCAGTTTTGCATGCATTATTCTACTCATATTACTTCGATCAGTGTTTCCCAAATGCGACCCCGCGACATATAGCTAAAGGGGCTTCGTGAAGAAATTGATAATTTAAAAAAATATGCACATTACAAATATTACAGCTATATGCGAGCTACATATTTTTGTTAGTTTTGATAGAGGTATTGTAGAAGATTTGCTTGTATGCCAAACTCATAACATGAATTGATTGAATTGGTATTTACTTGGTAGAGCTCCACTGTAATAGGTTATAAAATCAAAGTATTTAGTTCTAAAAAAAATATTCGGTAGTTGGTAACTTTTTTTCTTAACGCCATCTACAGAACTATATTTTAACTTATTTTAGTTAAGCTGTTTATACTGTTTAAAAGAAATAGACAATATTATGTTATGTCACGTATTCAGACATCATAATATTTATTTAAAATCAAATTATTTAAGGTATTAATTGTGTTTTTGGAAAAGGAGCTTACGTGGTGTTATTAATTAATCGTTAAAATAAATGCCTTGAAATTTTATTGATTATTCGTAATTACATGAGCTTCTTGTAATGGTTTAAGTAAGATTGATGAATTAATGTTTGTTAGGTCATTAGGGAAATATTTGCATAGATTTAATCTATTAATTTCCAGTTTAACTATTATCTTTAGTCCAAATTTTATCTAATTTAAGATATCGATTGAGGGTGATTGGTGGAATTTCTATATCACATTCGAATTGCTGAAATTTTATAATTTCCATGTATTTCATCACTAAAGACCCGGGTTTCGCGAAAAGACGAAACCCGTGTTGTTAATGACGAAATACATGGAAATATACAAAATTTCAACAATTCAAATTTAACTATTAACGTTAATTTAGATTAAGTATATTTGACTCGATGGAAAGGTATAATTTTATGACCAAAAAAATGAGAAGGATTGCACCTAAAAACTTTGCGTGGGAGTACCAGTGGGGTAAAATGTGCATAAAATCAATTTGTTAAAAAGCTTATTTGACGAAAAAAGTGTCCGCGACTAAATATAATGGGAAACGCTGACTCGGTGACATTACGATGTTGCTATAACCAATTTTCACAATATTTAGTTACATAGACGCGAGAGTAAGTACTCAATTGTTAGTGCTTTATTTTACTACTCGAGCGTGTCAACAGCGACATTTCGTAAATTGGTTCAATGCACTTCAGTTACCCGGGATGAATGCTTTAACAACGAAAACTAGATATAACAAAAATTTTGAATTTTATTATTTTTTATTGAATCTGTGAAAAGCTTCGGGTTCTATAACAGTGAAATTTGACGATGAGAAAAAATGGTCAATGCCTTTTTTTAAAACATACGTGTATATAAAGAATGCCTAGATCAACTGAAAAGTTTTTCAAAAATGTATTTAGTTAATTTTTTCTCCAATCTTAACAAAGATCAATTAATTTGACAGTAACTATTTCGCCACGAAAATAGATATGATTGTATAATGTAACCTTATGTTTAAGTGATTATATTTTTTAAAATAAATTAAATAGGGTGTTTAAATACGTCACTATTAAAGCACGCCAATGTGGTCCTGTGCAGTAAAAGATTATTGAAAAATGTTATAAGGAATGCTTCAAACATCTGAAACATTTCAAATTTTTTTTTTGCAAAAATGGATGTTCATAAAAAATATTTAAAAATATTTCTTATTATTCACTATACCAAAATCTGATCGACTACCTTTCAATAACATAATTGTTTAATTAGTCCCGAGTCACTGGTTCAATAATTTATTGGCGGTTATTGCGTCACGAGTTTTCAGTCATCTGTTTTCCGTCAATGCAAAATATGATTATTCTTGCTGCATCTGTCAAACAATTTTCCAAGACGGCCTTGTGCCATAATTATGCATAATTATTGTAATCTTTAGTCATAATATCATAGATATGCGGCGTCTGCTTAAATTTCTGCATGCATCAATTCCGTTTCAGAATATTTAAATGTTGTTATGGGGACTGCTGGAAAAGTTTTGTTTATAAATACAGCCACTTCTCGACTTACGACGGGTCGAAAAGGTCTCAAGTCGTATTTGATAAGAATTTTTAATAATCTTCTTCGCCTGTTTCTGACACTGGCAGTGTTTGTTTTTTTACGTCGTAAAATCAAATGATCATAAGTCGGTCGAATATTTCAGTCGAATACAAATAATATATTTAAAAACTACTTTGTATAGTTCCCGAAACCAATGTATTATATGGTAGAAGTAATATTTTGAATGTGTAGATCTCAAAAAGCGATTATTCTCAATGTTTTTAACATTAGTGCAGATATGGTGAACCTTTTTCCAGTTGGTCACTAATGAATTTAAATTTGTGAAAATCTGACACTTTATTATATTATAAAAGTAAAATGAAAAAATACATCTAATCGTAACATTGTTTGAGTTAACAGATATTGGAATACAACAATATTAAAAACAAACACAATAAACCTTTTCAAATTTACGACATTTAAATAAGCGCACGAATGAACTCGAACTGACTCGAATGTCTGAAGATGCCGAAAGGCGAAACCCGGGTCGTTAGTGACAAAATACATGGAAGTGTACAAAATCTCAATAACTCAAATTTGATATTGAAATTCCATCAAGCACCCTCAGTCGTCGTCTTAAATTTAAATAATTATTTTCTTAATATAAATTTAAAATTGGTAACTTTGTTATTCCACTAGCTTTGTCACTAACGTGATGCGTTTCGCCTCTTTAAGAAGCATCGTCAGATTAACTATACAGACTATCCTCTCCACACGTCTAATAGAACGAAACAAACCCACCCTACTCTTCATTTTTAATTTAAGAATTAGAATCATTCATTCTGTTTACCTTAGAAATAAATAACCTTGCGATGTTAGTCTGAAGATGCTTCATTAAAGAGACAAAACGCGTCACGTTAGTGACAAAGCCAGTGGAATAACAAAGTTATCAATTTAAATTTAATATTACAAATAAATTTCCACAAAGTTACCGCCGAATCCATTTGAAAAATTCATGCGGGTAACTTCATCAAGATTTGCGAGATCACCTTAACTGTAAAAGGCTCCCGAATATTCTTGGATTATCCATCGTAAATGTAGGTACTTCGTGGAAAGTATATTAATTTCTAGTAAAAGAAAATATTCAAATATTCTTTTTCTAGCTACGAAGAGTTTTATAGCTATTTTCGTTTCTAGGCTAGGTGCAGAATAAGTCTTAATACCTAGTCCATCAAATGTTTCTGTCTGCCGAAAGATTTGAACTTGGAAAACTATTTAGAAAAACTCCATACGAATATCGATGGTGTTTGTATAATTTTCATCATATTAATCGTTTATTTTCGCTGTTCCCGTCAGAACGAAGTCAATTTAAATTTTATGTTTGATTGATATATTATATGAGACACAAATTCACCGCCAAATCCAACGATTTTAATTTTTTTTATATTGAAATATGACTTCTGTAAATAATTGATTTTGTTGATACGTCATTTTATAAAATTTGTAAAAAAATTTGTTGATTGATTGACATATTTTCCAACATATTTTTTTAATTACTAGGAATCTTTAAAATATTATAACTTTTACTATGGAAATTTAATCACTACATTTTGCCTTTAACCCAATTGTATGATATAAAAATACATATAAATTGTTATTTTGCCATTTTCTAGTTTTGAAAAATTAAACTCTCGTTTACAATCAGTATAATACAACAGTAGATAACACTTCTGTCTGTTGTACACATATATTATGATAGTTAGTATTTGAGTACAATATAATAGCTAGGCAGAGCGGAAATGAACTTGGTCGTTTGATATCGGCATAAGCGAACGCTATGTAAACATATCTAACACATTGAGCACATAGATACTCGTTTTCTTATAAATATAAAATACACGTATTAAAAAAAATGAATATGTATTAAGAACGTTAAGCGACTCATTTTCAGAATAGTTTCCACTCCTCAGATCAGGAATTTAAAGTTTCACTAATAAGTTTGCGAGTACGTGGCCGAGTGGTCAACGTGGTTTTTTGGTTGTGGTATACACGGGTCGAATATCAGTACGGATTGTTTCATGCGTTGAATTTTCATTCAATTTATTGATTTCAGTTCAAAGCTATGAATGTTTGTGAAGTCTAAAATTCCATCCCACCTAACCGATCCTAAAAACGGAGATTAGCGAGAGTTATCCAACCGTAGCCCAATCCTTCAATCCATAATCTCTTAAAAAATGAGGTTGAGCAACTGAGTAGCACACAGTTCTTGTAGAAAAACATATGTTGAGATAAACTACATAAGGATTCCTTATGATCCACATTGGGAGCGAACATATTTAGTTACATATTTTAGTTTATTCTCTTTTGTGTAAATCCGCGGTGGAAAGAAATTTATATATGTGGTTAAGATAACAATGTATTTAGTGATTAAATTCGTAGCACTCCATTATAATAAATCAAAAAACATAGCACAGCATTTTTAGTGCGAAAATAATTACATAATTTACCAAGATATTTTGCCACCACGGCATTGTTCGATTGTTCGTGATGTCAAAATCGCTACACAGTGTGTAACTAAATACTTTCATATTTCCTATGGATTCGGCGGTAATTTTGTGGAAGTTCATTTTTAATATAAAATAAAAATTGATAAATTAGTTATTCCACTTGGTTTATCACTAGCGTGACGCGTTTCGTCTCTTTAAGAAGCATCTTCAGACTAACCATATCGCGTATAGTGTAACAGTGTTTATGCCTTACCCCCCTCCGCACATCCAGCAGAATGGAATAAAACCCACCCCCACCCTTTTAAGAATTCGAATCATTGTGTACTTTAGGAATAAATAACCTTGCGATATGGTTAGTCTGAAGATGCTCATTAAAGAGACAAAACGCGTCACGTTAGTGATAAACCAAGTGGAATAACTAAGTTATCAATTTTAATTTTATATTAAATACTTTCATGTATTTAGTTCTTTAAGAATTTTTGTTCGCTTATGAAATCTTGTGATGGCTTAGCGTAATGTCAATGTACATATAAAAAATATTCTACCATTCTTCTACTAAATACAGTAATATATAATTGTTCTGTATTAGTTTATTTTCATTATTTTGCTCAATATTATTTTGGAGTTTCCTATCTTCTATACTTAAATACCAATTTTTATTTTAAGCGAAACTGGTCTTGTTTATTTAAATCATGAATAATAGAACGCTTTGTTTTTTTCCTTTTATAAAATTTAATTATTCAGTTTATCTTAGTTTGAAATTCTCAAGAATGCCACAATTATTATCAAAAAATTCATTCAGACTAAAATGATGCAAATTAAGCCTAATAAACATTGTTTAGTTTGTAATGGATGTATGTTCAACATAATATTTTTACGACATTTTTAAGCAATACAGTTTTTCTTGCACATATGTGTGTGACAAAAAATATTCAACCTGCATTTAATCACAACTAGTATTTCTGTCGATATAGTTATGATATAAATGATTGGTATGTTCTAAAGAGTTAAAACTACTCGTGTAATTATAGCTCGCTCTGTTTTATAGCAGGAATTGTTTTTGTATAATACTTTTTTATTATTTGTACTAGCGAACCATCGCTACTGTTTTACGCCAATGCCAATGCCAGTGGTCCAAACCTTTTCTTATAAATTGATTAAATTGACATCTACTTAGTAGAACTCCATTGTAATAGGATAAAACTATTATTGAAAACAAATTTTTCTGGCGATACTAAATAATGACTTACTTTACATTAGAATGTGTGCAACTTTAAGACTTTAAGACTCTAAGAATAATATATTCTTCATCATATTTTTGATAAATTATGTATTTTAATGATACTTTTTAGAAAATTTGGATTATTGAGATTTTGTACACTTCCATGTATTTTGTCACTAATGACCCGGGTTTCGTGTGCTCGAATGCCTGAAGATGCCGAAAGGCGAAACCCGGGTCGTTAGTGACAAAATACATGGAAGTGTACAAAATCTCAATAATCCAAATTTGATATTGAAATTCCATCAAGCACCCTCAGTCGATGTCTTAAATTAAATGATACTTTTTAGATTGCTATTTTATTTTACTTTACTAGACTTTACTATATTCGTTTTTCTATGAGAATCATCTTACTCACAACATCCTCAATACCATAAACAAAATCATTAAAAATAAAAAATGAAAAACCATGAAAAAGTTGACACACCTACATAATATAGAAAATAGTGTTTCCTGTCGACAATAAAAACTTTATTTTGCGAAAACGAGGTGTCTGTATAAGATACTTTAAAAGTGTGCGTAGAGATAGTGAGATTTATATTGATAATGAAAAAAAAAAGATAAGTAAAAAAAAACTACTGAAACATTCATATAATAAAACATACGAAAACAAAATATACCTGATAGCTAAGGGAATTATTATGTTATGAATTTATATTCATTTAAATTGCCTTTTATTTAAAACCAAAAGCAATATTTTATGAAAAATAAATTTCTCCATTTTCAAAATCTGTCGACAATATTAAGAACAATTCAACTTTCAGAAAGATTAATGGCGCTTACGTACTTTTATTCAACTTAAAATTTACTGTTTTCGGTATAAGTTATTTTAAATGTGAATTGTAAAAATTAGGCATACTTTTGTAAAAGTGACTTATAATGTTAGGGTGGTTTTACCCTTTACTCTATACATTTCACAGTCGAACATCTTCGATGATGCATAATTATCAAAGTCAGTGGTCTTTCTTAATTCAATATACTATAAAAACCACCTGCAATAAGCATTGGCTAATTAATTATACAACATTTATTTTTAATAACATTAACACAACATTATCCCGTTAAGGATGGACAGCACATTTCAACATATTAATTGATTTCAACGTTTGCCACGGTCACGTTAGGACTTAAGAATAGCAAATTAATAATAATTATTTTTGTTCTCATAAATTAAAGAAATCCATTAAATAAAAATAAAAATGTTATTTATTCTTAACGCTAAATAAAATTATAATGATCAAATAATTGATAATTGCATAAATCATTTAGTATTTTGAACACTCACCTTTGGTATACGGATTTTTTTTTCATCTCTCCAAATTATTGCGCAACGATCTTCTTTGCATTCATCATTGCTATTATTAATTCAATTATACGATTCGCTTTGATTTCAAACTCGAAAGTAATTTTATTCAAATTTTATTTTAGTTCATTTTTTATGTTCACGCTGGCTATTTTTTAGACGCAGCTCGGCAACTGAATATACAGAGTTATGTGTGAGTTATTTTCTGATATTCACGAAATAAATTAATGATAATATTTTTACTCATTGTAAATGATAACATTGCATTAATTTTTGGATGTCGAATTTGCAATAAAAAAATAAATCCCTTTACACTCAGGGGACTAAACAATTTTTATTTTTTCAATAAATGATCTTCTATAATCTTCTCAAAAAATGTTTCGTATGTTGTTGGGATGATAAATATAACGAAGATTAACAAATATCTTTAAATAAAATTAATCTAAGATAACTCTTCATTTTACACGAAGAAATAGTTAATTTGAAATGAATCTAAGCTACACAGTTGACTGACTAATACATCATAAGTTTCCAATAGAAAATTTTAAATGGAACAAAAAAAACAAATACAGTCAGTATTTGTTGCTGCCTAAAATTATTATCCTTTGATTTCTTCACATATCTAGATACACGAACTCATCTACCGTTTCAACGATCGAAATCGAGGTTATCCAGTTGTGCTATCGATTTTGTAACTGGAATAATTTATATATTTAGTTTATAAACTCCTGTCACTCGCCGCTTGTTTCGTGATCAATAACACTTTAGTTTAATGAATATCTACAATCAGTATTCGAAAGGGTTTTTTAAACTGTTTTTATCCATTCAAGCGAAAGGGATATAAAGTCATTACAAATTACATTTTACATTACAAGTTACATTTGTAAACGTGGTGTAGCATGATATCGTTGCCTTGTTTGTATATAGCAGCTCCTACACTTATGGCAAAATTTAGTTCTTTGATATCAAGTTAAGAGTTAATTTCAAATCGATTTTATTGGATGTATTATTCAAACAAACACCCGGTTTCTGTTGATACTAAAATTCTTGTTTCTCAGAAAGTGATTATTTACGAATTCATTTCTCGTGTAGGATTGCATTTCGCTGTGGAGTCATATTATTTAGCGATTGTATTCATACCATGACTTCATTTCAATAAACAATCATCATGGCTCAAAGATCGTATTTCCTATTTACCGATCACCAAAGAAAGTAACATAACCGTGTAGTCAATCGAAACACTTCATGTTCGTCTTGAATAGATTTTTAATTTGTTATGTAGGTATTATTAGACATTATATCATTCGTGATTTTTTAATATATCATATTCGCTTACAATATACAGAATATAGACTACTCACGGAACATCTCAACAGAAAATATTGAACAGGAAGTGAATATACCTCAGTCGTTCAATCCCATTCTTCAGAGTAAGAAAAGGACTATTAATATTCTAATCGTTCTCGGTTCGCCCCATTTTAAGGGTCGGGGAATGTCAGCATGACAGACAGATCCTGAAATTGTCATTACGGGGATTCGCATTTGTGCATTTGACACCGTAACCCAATATTACAAACACTCAAGAGTGTTGATCACTCGGCCAAAAAAACCGGCAACATGATTAAATAAATTATATCTGATTTACATGCTGTTTTTTTTTTTAATGTGTAGTAATTATGTTTTATTACAGCGACTGCCCCCCTGGATTGATAGCTCCACTATGCCGAGAAGTGCTGGAAGACGTCCGAAAGGCTTGCATGGCGAACCCTCACGATTTCGGTTACACTCCTCAAAATACACACGCCAACAATTCTATAGGTAAGATTTTTTAAATTCATTATATAGTAAAATACATAATCAATATTGTGTTTTTTATTTGAGAATGTGCAGATATGCGGAAAGCGAACGAGAAAAAATACTTAAGACTGTTCGAAAATAACAGTCAAATCTGTTGGCCCCATCGGGCATGCACTTGATTGCATCTTGGGTAATTATGAAGAGCCAACTCATATTATTAAGGCTCCTCTAATATTGCATTACCGTGTTGCATATACTTTCTATACTTTTTAGTGCATGCAACCAAGCCTTGACGAATTTTCCTTAGACATTTCTGCAAAAATTTAAAAACGTATAGCGTTGTTACGATGCGGTATACACCATATAACAAGGGTGTCAAGGTATATCGGATGGAGGTAGATGCAATGTTGAGTACCACAATGAATATAAATATTCATCATTATTAAATGTTTCTTACTCAATATAATACTATTTTTATTCTTCAAGAAACGAGCTTAGAAATCCGAACGCCTCATAATTCCGAGCATACCTGAGAGACAAGCGTGGTTATTTGAAGATAACATTATTTTTCTTACTCGGCGTTGCTTTCCGAATTTTACAGTTTCCAACTACATTGAGAGATTTATCTCATATAGTCTCTCATTAAAACAAATATATCATGTGATTCAATTTTATAGCATACCTAGTCAATATGGTTTGATTGATTGAATTTTCATTAACTTAGTAAAACTCCATAAAAAATAAACTTAAAAAATGTCAAAGTAATTAGTTCCACATTGCTTACTAAATATTTTTCACCATATTATATAAATATTTTTTCAGTTTTATATTTAAAAGATTTCGGGTTCGACTCCTCTGGGAATATTTATTCATCCGGGCGATAAATAGAATCATCAAATCATACGTATTATTAAAAAAATATTTCGTATGAATGATTGTTTTTTTATTTATTCACCAATAAAAACTGGAGACGAACTGTCGGAAACGTCTGCGGTCATGGTCTTGTGCCCATTTCACGAAAGCAGTAATAATTTCCCGGGCCGACGATTTTGCATTAAAGAAATCAACACTACTTGCCTACCGTAGTTCTGAGCCTGTTGGCAATCATATATTTTTTCGCTTAGGCCTAGGGGAATAGTCTCCGTAGACCATTAATTCTACATTTTCTGCTGTACATTTAAAATATTACGTGATATTATTATTCTAGCTGACATTTTGCTGTTGCACAATTCTCTGCTGTTACAGCTCGTATAAATCATCTTGCACTCTGTGGAGTCGTCGAAGGTGAAATATATTACCAAGTAAATTTAATGTTACGTAACACTTGCGAAACAAATTATTTGGATGCAGATATGTTGTTCATCTAAAGTTGAAAAGTTATAGATACATAAACTAGACACGAATAAGTAATTAACATCTTGTGTCAAATAGTCGCCTGTATGATTTGGTTTGCGGCGTATGTTGGTTTCGGCTTAACACAGTTTGAAATGAGTTATTATAACCCAATATTGATTTTCAACTAATATTCCCCCCACCCCATTATGATAGTAGCTAGTATGTAGCTATAAAAATCCCTCGATATTTTTTTTACTTTGTAAAGCTTGTATGTCTTATAATATAAATTGATAAGGTTTATAATATGTAAATAAAATTTACACCCGGTTTTACTCTGGAAAGAAAACACGCAGCAATCTGAACATTGTCATATTCGTCGGGATTAGCCAGGCATGAGCTGAGGCACTTTTTATACTTTTAGCAAAAAAAACACGTATGTGATAATGTGTGCTTTATAAAAAGACTAGTGTTTATTACCCAACTTCGCCCGGGATAGAGGTCGCTAACATTAAGACGTTGGCGTTATTATGGCTTTGGTGAAAGCTTATGTTGGAACTCGTAAATATCACCGTGGAGTGTACCCTATGTAACACCCACAATATATAGTCCATCGGTTAATAAAAACGTTAAAAGTTAAAAATACCGCCGTGGACCATATCTCGTGTAACATCCACAAAATATAGTACATCAATTAATAACAATGTTAAAAGTTGAATGCCAAAAATAGCACAGTTCAAATGGCAGATATTATATCATGTCGCGACTGGCAAGATGTATTCTAAGTATATATATGGAAGAGATAAAAGTTAGATTCAAGATTACCCTTCATAATATTATTTTTTTGAGTTATACAAAATACGAAATGAAATCTTAAATTTTTCTTAAAAAAGGTAATGTCGATTTATAAACACTTCGTTTTTTTAAGGAATTAAACGTTCAAATTTAATACTGTTATTGTAGTGAAGATGTATTTAAAAAATAATACCTTTGATAAATAGTGAAATCAATATACGTTATCCTCAAACATCGTATGAATTATTGACACTCGTAACTTGTAACCTTGTTGATAATTATTTTTCATATTATTTTTAACAAATCTCTAGCGAAAAAATAAGTTGGCCATGAAGACGTGTCACTTAAACATGTTGAGGTTCGAGAAGTTATTTGCGAGAAACAAAGAATCAAAACTGCCTAAACTCACCAAGAAAAATATGTTTTGATCTAGAATTGGCGCGGGGCAAGTTTGACGTTTGCGTAAATTTCCTGAAAGCAATCTTGAAAATAGAGCATACCCGAAATTATTTTGACTATTTTATGAAATCTGTGATGAAACTGAAAAAAGGATGTTTTTTTAAACACTATAGACTCACAATGGAGTGTTTAATGACATGTTGCAAATTAGTCCCAGCACCAAGGATGGGTACTGTAGATAGGGGTTTTATGTAAGAAGTAATGGATAGATTCAGACCTCGAAAATTTGTTGATTTTTCAGTATTGTCCGTATTGTTTTAGGCACCAGTAATTGGACATAATTTTCTTTTAATAAGATAATTTTGTAACATACATTTTTATTTTTTACGGGATAGGGCACGCGCTCACGTCGAATTCGTATCTTGAAATACATAAATCGATTGAAAAATCTATGCGAGAAAGTTGATCACACAACCAAGAAGGATAAAAGCCTAAATCTCACAATTACATGACATTTGGAAATATTACTTTATTAAACCCGTATTTCGTGAAAATCGAAAGCTCGTATAAATTAACTCTAATCAAGTAATTCAAAATTTCTTATAGGGTACCTTATTATCATATGATTAGCTATTTATTCTCCGAATTACCAATGAATTTCATTGAATCATCATCGAGGAATGTTTAACAATACATAGATTCAACACAATTTTTTTTTAAAATTTGTCGACTAACCAAAGTGTCTACCATTGTATTATTTGAGTCCGTTGTGTTTTTTTTTTTCATTCTTTTAAATCCATGTACTGATGTAAGTTAATCTGTGCATCGTGATTGGCTGATTAAGTGATTAATATTTGGGACAAAAATGACTAAATAATAACCGCTCTTACAACTATTGTCTTTTTTTCTCTCAGATACCCACTTATAGTCATAATTTTGCTCATCACATTTCTAATGTCACAAAAGATGCATCAGAACTGCCCACATAATCCCACGGTTATTTGTTTTGTGAAATATCGTGTGTCAGAAAATGTGAGTAAAAATAACTAAAACATCATCTGTTACGAAAACATTTATAATGTATCAGTCAATGATAATATCGTTCCCGCAATTTTATCTATCGTAATAATTTCGATTTTTTCGTCTAGTTAAATACTGTGGTACTATTAAATATTATTTGGTAGATATCTTTTTAGATAATTAAACTTTGTATGAACTATAATATGCTCTGCGAAATATATTGTAAAAACGTTGTCAATTTGGTTACATAAAATTACATCAATATTTGCGATTTGGCGTGAAATTAGTCACGATTTGTGTGCCAATATGCAGCGATAAAGATACACGGTTTGATATTTTATTTTGAATACGACCTTTCCGATTCCATATAAGAACACTTTATCTAAAAAATATGACATCGATCGCATAAAATTTTCCGATCCAATTTATGGGCTTTTTGTCTAGTGTGTGCGTGACTGAGTCGCGTACTAGGCTGTTTCGTAAATAAGTGATTTGTTTTTATGATAATTTGATATTATTAAATGACTCATTTGCTAGGTAATTTTGTATGTTTAGTACCTATACTTATAAGATTTAAAAGTCAAACATGATTAATGATTTTGTTTCAAATTAAAATTAATTTAAAACTATCATAAGGTTTGCTAGTACAGTACATTCTAAATCTATCGCGGAGAGATCACATTAACAAACGATTGCAAAAATAAAATGGAATTTTCTTATAGCTACTAATTTGTTTCCTTATCTAACGAAGAACTAAATACTTGGTTCGTTTAACCTTATGATAATGGAGTTCTACCAAATTCTACCAATCAATCAAAAGGGTTTTAAATGTTGATCGCAATTATTCATGCATTGTTATTCCGCAAAAAATGATCAATCCAGAAAAAAAGTAGATACAATGACGATGGCACCGTGTTTATTTATAAAACAATACACTATGTCCATATAATTCACTTAAGGAGTTGACATAATTCAAAACAAAAATATTAATTATTTTCCGTGATTAAAAAATTGCGTATAACAAGATATTTCTTTAAGTGTAAACAGAACAATATAAATAACCAAAATTGAAGTATCAGAACATTCTCAGATATGAATATAGAAACTGTAGAATCTGCAGGAATAACGTTTCTTGTACGTATTCTATATAGTATTATGAAAGCCTATAATTTGTAAGAATTTACAGCATAAAAATAATGAGAATAAAACAAATCTTTTTACCAAAAGAAAACAAAAGAAAACAGGTAACATTTTCTTCTTTTTCAATTTTCATTTCAGAAAGTAGATCAAAGGATTTTCCTTTCACCCTTACAAGCCTGCGTAGCATTCAGTCGAAGCTTTACTATTTCCTAAGCTCGCTGGGGTTGTCATATTTTTGGGGGCTGGTAAAATTTTTCACAAACTTCTACACCCGATAAGTATTATTAATATAAAAACTTCCCGAAAGAAAAAAATTAAAAAAGTTATAGGTTTGGTTGGTGCTTAACTAGTTAGCAGTTTTATTAGCTTACAGTCATCAGGCTCAATTTTATGTTGCGAAATCATGCTTTTATTTAAATGCGGAGTTGGATTCAGCAAATGGGTCTCTGTTATATTTTAAAGTCTCCGCTACTCTTTATTGCTAATTAAAATATGAGCAATGATCTAATAGCTACCGACAAAGGACTGCAATACTGGTGTAATCGAAACCGGGTTCCCCGTATTTTGTCTGTTTTTTTTTGAATACCGGATATGAAAATTAAATATGAAATACTGAAATATGTACATTAGAGGTCTGCACGGGTCCGGGCTTAGTCCATGGGCCGGGTTCGGGTGGGTAGAGACAATTGTTATTCGGGTTCGGGCAGGGCCCGGGCACGGGATTTGTTCTTCAGAAAAATATTTCGGACTATGTTCGTATCATGAGTACTCTTGATAACTAAATACTGCTGATGACAAAAAGGCAATTAACTAAAATAATTTATTAGGTTTTAAATATCATTGGACACAATGAAGTCTTTTATTTGATAAGCATGGAGACTTAATTTTATATTTTGGTAACCTGAAACTGAGCTCATAAAATTGTTATTGATTCTTGAAACAATGTAAGTTTAAATAGTTCTTTAATGAATAAAGTATGATATTATTCAATATCTGCTTTCTATTCTTTTTATATAGTCAACTGTTTCATGTGTCAAAAAATTCATTATAAAAAAATACAACAGATTCGTTAAAAATGAGTTTCAACGATATAAAGAAATTTTTATAAAGTGGTGTTGTGTGAAATAATAGACCCACATGTGAAAAAGTTGGGTAGGTACGTTAAGTATGTTAAATTTCAATCAATTTGATGTTACTGTATTTTTTTTTAAATCGAGTTTTTTTCGGGCCGAGATATATAAATTTAGGATTCGAGTCGGGCTCGGGTAACAAGTGTAGTATTAAAACTCGGGCTCGGGCCGGGTAATTTCATCAAATATTGGCCCGTGCAGACCCCTAATGTACATACATAAATATATTGATTTGTTCGTCCAGTATTAGATACCTACTACCGACTGATAGTCCCTCCTTTATTCGGTATATCTTATGTCCACCGACAGTAGGATGGACAATCGATTCCTATTATCTAGTGTCATTATCATAATTTTTTTTTTTTGATTTTTTCTTCTTCAGATATGGATATAACACATATCTATGGGTTATTTTTGACAGTCACACATTTTTATTATTTGCGTCAAATGAACAAAAGAATTTTGTAAAAAGGTTAATATTTGGAAACCTATATGTATCTATATAAATTGAGCGTAAAAAATCATTTCGGTGAGACTGCTTTCTTGGAATCAGCGTAAATAGAGAACCGCATGTTTAAAGATACACAGGCAATAAAGATCTATTGAGATCTAAAGAACTTTATTGGAAGTAAACGTTCTAGATATTTATTTAAAAGTGATAATAAATTATGTTTTTAAATATGCGTTGAATTAATGCATAAAAATTAAAAAAAATCTACTAGTATAAATAATAAGTAATATTCTTCCCAGATTAACCCATAACAATTTTTTTTTAAATATTTTTATGTGTAGTAGTTACCTAATTTTGTAAAAAATAACTCACTAATTAAAGGGTTAATACGAATTATGCAAGGCTGTTTCGTTTAATAAGTTATCGGATTACGCTGCTTTCTTGAAGGAAACATTCCGATTGTATATAAGCTGTTGGATTACTTGAATCTAAGCAGCGTGAGTCTACTTACGGAAAAGAAGCGTGACTGTATTTAACACTATACTGTCTTTTGTCCCTTGTTTTTTTTCCGCGAGTCAACTAAAGCTGATCATTCTATGGTATTCTAGCATTCTCTCACAACGGCTTACGCCTACTTTAATAGACACGATTCACACAAATAAGATTTCATTTTTCGCCAGCTTGGAATTTAAAATTCATTATCCGTATAAAAAAATATAAAATTAAAATTGATAACTTAGTGATTCCACTTAGTTTATCACTAACGTAACGCGTTTCGCCTCTTTAAGAAGCCAATCAAAAATCCAATCCAGTCCAACTTCCACAAAGTTACCGCCGAATCCATAGAAAATATATTTACTGTCCATATTCTTTATACACACGTATTTTTGTCGGGTCCGTGGTGCAGTGGTCAACGTCGTTGGCTACGGTTACGGGTATCTCGGGTTCATTTCCCGTATAGACAATCTCCTAAATTGATTTTTCCATCGATTTATGAGTTCTTGTTCGTAGGCATGGATGTTTTTGATGTCTAGAACACCCTCTCACCCATCCGTTCCTAAATACGGAGTGATTAGTTAACCACTAGTCCTGTCCTAGTCCTATTCTTCTATACCTACTCTCCTCGAAAAAGAGAGGTTGAGGAACTGATTAACAAGAACTTCTTAGAAAAAACTTCTGTTGAGATACCTCCATTAGGAGTCCATATGCTCCACATTGGGACATGGTAAATAAAAAAAATTGCTGCTTAACAATTTTTCACTCATGTAAATACATGCTGGGAGGTATTATAGATGCCTTCATGAGATTAAACATCTACGTTGTTTTCATTGTAATCTGAGTAGAAACATCTGAATTATTAAAATTGTGGCTAGAAATAAAAGCTAGATTTAAAAAAACATTCGAACAATGCACCATAAACACGCCTATCGTTTTGTGTAAAACCCGTATAACTAATAATAATTCATGCGAAGTTTATTATCCTGTTATTACTTTATTATACGTTGTATGTAAAAGAAAATAGCCGGCATTTTCCAGGTATGTCACAAATTAGTCAGCTCAATACGCTCTGACGAAAATGCGTAAAAAATATTTACGGTCACTTCCTGTCCTGAATGAAAATGAGTGGGGACCGCGGACGACGGATTTCGTCAGTGGTGTGCGGCGACAATAAAATAATGAATTCAAATTTAAGAGGGAATAGTAGATTTTTTCCCACCTAGCGAAAATCCTTCATCGTTTACTATTGCCTAAATTTCTTGAACCATCGATTAATATTTGTATTCTCAGAGTATTGGTTAATACTATTGCATTGCATGTCAAAAATGTTTATGCAAGCGAAAATTGCAATTTATTGAATATAATATTCAATGAAATACAAATTTTGCTTCAATCACTATATAAAACAAACCTTTTTTTTTCATTTTTTCGGTGACATCAAATATTGGTGACTTACAATAAACTCTAAAGAGATCATTCAATAGAATGAGATCATGAGATTTATTCGACGGTAAACGATTTTCGCTAAGTGGTAAAACATGAACTATTTCATCTTAATTTGTATCATACACTAATATATTACTATTTGTTCAAATATGGCAGTAATTCTTTGTGTACGTATTTGTGATCAGTGTATTATTTACCATGAGAAGTTGAAATTTTTGGAGGTCGATTTTTAATATTTTGTATCGATTTAATAAATCATTGCTCTTATATTATAAACGCAATCAGAAAGAATTCTGACAACACTGTTCTTCCCATTTTTAAAATTAGGTATATAAACTAGAGAAGACATGATATTTTAAAATGCCATTTTCATAATAAATATGTTCCAATTTAATATAAGAAATATTTTATACTTTTTTCTTTTCATCGATGGCCATGTTTGCTCCGTATTCAGAGCATGTAAATATGATCACCCTACGTTGCCTCTGAAATTCTCTCTCTTCCGAATAATCGTGTTTATAATTATTTATAAATGTTTCTTTTTTCAAGAAATATCGTCTAAATTCTACAAAATACAAGAATTCTTTTCTTATCAAAACTCTTTTGAAAACATCCTTATCAAAAAATCAATTAACGTGTAATAAAAACATACAATTTTATCCATAGCTTATTTTTACAATATTTGAACGATACATTGCATGTCAGTGTTTCTAAAACGTTTTATAACTATGCATCCAATATACGCCCAACTTTTTCTAAGACCAACATTTGCATCTCATTTCAACACTATGTGTATCGATATATTGAGGACTACATAAATCGACGTGTAATTAAATTTACACAAAACTAGTGTTTTCGGAATTAACAGTTTTTTTCCGGAATGTAAGGCTATACCTACTCAAATCTAAAAAAATAAAACTGGAATAACTAATCTCACTTTTCTTTCTCAAAGCAAAGGGTGCTATCACTACTATAGTATAAGTGTGTCATCGCCCTACGCCGTTGGCTTTGAAGCGAAAGCATAATACTGCAACGTTTCCTTTCCGACTCTGAATTGCCACACAAATAAAATATACCTAGAGAAGGACGTAGACGCGATCAATATGAAAAGGTTCGCTTGGATTTTGACTAACAGACATTTCCACATTGTTACATTTTCACGAGAAACCCGCTGTAAAAACTTGGATGGCTTCAACGACTCGTCTCACTACAGATTATGAAGATAGTTTTACATCTGTCTTATATTATATATCGCGACTCTATACATTTTCAGATTCGTTTTTTTTATAGAGTTGTCAACTGATACGTGTGTTACGAATAGCCCCAATTAAAAAGCTACTATATTATGAAATCATAATAATAATATATATAGACTGTGGAAAGGAAAAAAGACGTAACCCTCAGTTTTTTCAAAATAGCTTTTTTCGATAATCACAATGTATGCAACTTAATATGCGTTATATCAAAAGAGTGTATGGTGTAAATGCCTAATTAGTATCAAAATTTGGATTTTAAGTTTGAAAAAAGAGGAAATTATTTGTGGCGAGGAAAAAGGACGTACACAACATCAATAATATTATTAGTCGCTCAGGTAAGATTTTCGTAATCGTAAATTACAATTATATTGTTATAAAACAACCCTGTTACAACAATACTATATCTTAAATCATAGATCTATGATCTCGTGTTCATATTAAACGAGGAAGTTAACACAATTTTTGCTATATTTACTAAAAACATCACCGTGCCGCTTTTAGGTGATGTGTCGTGTCAATCTATTTACCAGAAATTATTATAAATACGCTTATATTTACGATTGAAATCATTTTAATTGACGAATATTAGTAGTATTTACTGTTTTATATACAGTTCTAATATTATACGATGCATAATATTCGATTATTTTGTAAATTAGTCATAAGAACAGTTCAGATTACACTGATCGTAAAATGGAATAAATATGGCATACTGATATATTCTCTCGTCTATTTTTTCATGCATAATGTATGATAAACTATGTCTTAATTTAACTTGCAGTAAATAAATAGTAGAATAGCAGTAGGTACTATCATCCATTGTTTTTAAATAAATTGTTGCAGCGTGCTATTAGGCTTGTATTGATATAATTATAGCAAAGATTTTTACTATGCTACGTACTCTATGCCAGTGCTTCCGTAACCTTTTCTCACCCACGGCACACTAAAGTATTCATAAATATTTCGCGGCACACTACAAGCCAAAATATGTAAATTTCATAAACAAAACCAACAATTTTTATTTAACGAACATTAAATTTTGGTTAATATATTTTTTAATGTATATTTGTTTGGCCAAATCCAAAATAACCTTTCCGTTTTGTCGCTCGGGGTGGTCCTTGAGTTTGCCGCTACCCTCACTCTGCCTCCAAAATTGTTTCTTCAGCCACCACGACGCAAAAGATTGCGCCGCAGACAGAAATTTTTTATCTATACATTTAATTTCTTGTGTACTATATTTTTACAATCCTGACAAATTCATATTTAATATTAATATAGAAATTTGAAATCATTTTTGTACAGTACATAAATAGATATAAATATATTGTACATAAAAATGAGAATAATTTCAACGGAGATTTTAGCAACCGAGTGTTTTAATTTTTTCTGATACATATTTAAAAATACTCGATTTTTTCTTATTTTGAACGCACTGCGCCCCGGCCCACCTGGGATCGTCTCGCGGCTCACCGGTTGCGGAGGACTGCTGTATGTGATTTATTATATATAGTAATCAAATTCCCAGTTAATTAATTATGATGCATTCCTAAGAAAGCTATTTTAAATATATGCAGAAGTGTAACAGCTGCCAAAATCCTATACGTTTATTCAAAAATTCATTTTAAATTGGCGAGGAAAAAGGCTGTACGCTGCTTAAACTACATTGGTGTTGATAATTTTTGTCAGAGAAAAAAGACGTAAGCATTTTCGTGCCTCCTGTAAAATTTGTTGTGTGTGGGTTACGTCCGTTTTCCTTTCCACAGTCGATATGTAAAGTACAGTATGTAACATATTTATAAATAAATACAAAGAAAAATAATTAGGGTACAGATGATATTAGTTTGAGAAAGTATGTAAATATTTATCTTTCCCAAAATTCAAAAATCCGGAATTGTTTTTTATAAGCCTTGAGAAAAAAACAGACATTCATACTCAAATAGTAACAGTTCAAAACAAAACTCATAAAAATTACAAAATATAACTAGCATACATAAATTGAAATATTGTCTGTAATTAAATTGACGTTTTTGGCTTTGGTTGCAGCATAATATGGAAGATTGATTATTGATATTTTTTCACAGAACACTTTAACAAGCTTAAAAAAAAACTTATTTAGACGATATGACGAATTCAAAATTACATTTTCTTTCTTTTGAAAATGAAATTTCCTGTTGGTTTGTTTTGGAACATGATATATTTATTCCTTTGCTTAAAATAACGAGTCTCGTATGACATTTGATAATATTTGTCTGTACTCGTACAGTACGCAGGTCTTGTTAGTGAAATATGTTCTACCTGAGGCTGGTTATCATTATCGCTATTTCTACATTGTTTAGCCGGAAATATATTTTGAGACGTTGTTAGACCTCCAGCGGCAATTCTTTGATAACGATGATTCACGTCTATAATCTTCTCGTATTCTTAAACTTGATAACTTTTGTTATTACACTGATTGTGTTAATGGGCGTGACACGTATTTCGCCTCTCTGAGAAGCATTTTCAAACGAATTGTATAACATTGTTTTTCATTTTCACGTGAAACTTAAGAGTAGTGTTTTTTCTTTCTACTGGACGCGGGAAGGGAATAGGCACAAACAATAATAGTTATAGTTACAAATAAATCCACAGATTAAATAGTAAAGGATTAAAAATGATTAGCTTAGAGTTCTTGGAAATTAATAAGAGCTTTAATAGAAATCAATTTTTAGTAAATAAAATCTCAAAATATGCGGGTAGCTACCCGCTAATAAATTTGTTTCCGATAGAACTTTAGAAGTTTTTAGAAGTGTTCTCTATTCACGGGTCAATATTATGATCACTTTGTTTACCCAGATTTTGTTTTTTATAGACGGTGCACTTTGGGCTTGAATATAATAAATTATATCTTCAGTCTGCTGGTCAGCTGATACGACAGTTGACGGCCATCTTTATTCTTTTCGCAGGTCTTGGAATTAATGAAAAATTATGGTTTGATCAAACTCCCGTCAACCGATATTTTGTTTTGCGGTCCATTCTTATTTGTATCATATAGACATTATAATTTAAGACATCGACTGAGGGTGCTTGATGGAATTTCAATATCAAATTTGGATTATTGATATTTTGTACACTTCCATGTATTTTGTCACTAACGACCCGGGTTTCGCCTTTCGGCATCTTCAGGCATTCGAGCTCACGAATGGACTCGAACTGAATGCCTGAAGATGCCGAAAGGCAAAACCCGGGTCGTTAGTGACAAAATACATGGAAGTGTACAAAATCTCAATAATCCAAATTTTATATAGACATTAGTATTTGCACTTTTCGCAATTCATTTATGCTTTGCAGTTAACACAATAGAAGATATTTCTGTTTAATATTTTTTTCTCACGTGCACAGAACTGCATAATTAAAAGATTTTTGAGTTATATGAATAAAATCAATTCAAATAAATTTTGTGTTGCATTATATAAAACACCAAAGATCAATAGGGGAAAATAATGGGACTAAAATCGGTCATCAATGTTACAGTGTAGAATAAATACGATTTATCATTGGTAATTTAATATTATATTTTCATTTTGTGATATCTTATTGCCAATCATAAAAGAAATTCTTAGAATTCGAACGCATAATATGTAAGAAATTATGAGTGTAACTTATTGTTATAATTATTTGTTGTCTTTCGAATGTTTTGCGGTTAGATAGCGTCCTCCAAATAATATCAATACGTTTAAAATAAATGTTTATTGCATGCAAATCGTAAAGAAAATAAACTAATATTGATAACACATTTAACGGGTTATTCAAATACAAATACCACAAAATCCTGTAACATTTTGTAATCGTTACAAGGATATTAGACACGCAAGTAAGTTTATCGTTTTCCTTTTCCCTAGATAATATTTTGTCGCATTTTTAAAACAGAAATCGTAATATTTACTCGTAATACGTGCGTAAGGAATTTTGTTTATTTGTCGAATTTGGAGAGACGACTACAAACTACGCAAAGCTTTGCGTAAAAATCTACCCTCGATACAAACACGTCACTTGTCCCCCTGCAACATAAAGTTTTCACTAATCTTATTAGAAATTTTATTCTGACATCCACGTTTATCTATTGGATTATTAACGTTATCGTTTTTCAGCAGCACAATGTTCCATATTAAATTTATTATTGAAAATAAGGTTGTTGGCTGATGATCAGAGAGATAATATTTTGATGATGCTAAAATCTAGTCAGACGTTTTAAATAGTATTCAGATAGATTTGATCTATAACAATACTAGTGATGTACATTTTTACTGTAAATTGATTAAACTCTCGTAGAAGATTCAAAAGTGTACCACTTATAATAGATTGTTTAGTCACAAGGTTTATGTATACCGGTTCTACGCGTAAAATCTATTTCTATTGGATGACTAGAATTATTCTTTACTTTGATTATTTCACTTCAAAACCAATGATCACCGTCTATTTTCAGTAACAGAAAGATACTTACAACACGATTAATATTAGCAATGGATCAATAAATTGGAAGGTATCCTATTATTTTGCTTGCCTTATACATACATATAAATAAAAATATGCGTCGATACAGTGCTTATTCTCTTTTAATATACACTTTATTTTAATTTTTAATTTTATTTGTAGTGGAGGAAACTTATTTATGAAAATAAAACACATTTTTTTGTACAGATTCCTCACTTTTATAATAGTGTTCAGTTCATGCTCGCTATGAGCGACACCGGTCCTAATCACTATAAAATTGTGGAATTATGTAGTATTAAAAAGATGTGTTTTATTTTTATAAATATAATGCCTATTCGCCAAGATTTGACAGTTAAAAGCTTAAAAGTGAAGAAACTTATAATATTTTTAAATATATTTTGCAACTGGCATGTGCTGCCTCTCAGAGATGAAAATAAAATAATTGATACCTATATCATTATATTAAAGCATTAAGCCTACACATAGTAAATAGAGAGTGGAATAATGAAACAAAATTTTAAAAATATAAAAAAAAAATTAGTCTTCATGTGGGCGATATAGCATTCTTACAATGTATTTTACTTTTTTTACTATAATTTTTTATTCTCAGTTGTGATATATTATTTTGAATAAGAATAAAATAGAAAGTAGGCGTTTTTTAATCATACTCTTTCGTACTTTTTTATAAAGTAAAGAGACATTAAAGAACGTAATGCGCAACCGATATATTACATATAATATATATAAATTTATATATACATTTTAACATTACATATCCACCCTTATATATTCTCTAAATACCTGTATTGTTTTCCGTATACTTTTTTTTACGAATAATAAGGGTAAAGGTCGGAGCAAATTGTTTTCTGATTCAACATTATTATACCATTTCTCGGGATTCCATTCATTTTCAAATTACGCCAGTGTTCTGTTTTTGGCTTGTAAAACAGATGAAGTTATTTTACCACAAAGCCGATATTAGCTTATACAAATAAAATTTATGCTTGAACCAAAGTTAATTTTTCAGTCCACGTTTTTGATCTGTCAATAACAAAAATGGTTTCTGAAAGTTTTAGGTTGATATTTTGATTTTCTTTATGAATTAAAATATTTTGACTTTTGATAAAAATTATGAAAAATAAAATATTTTTCTCATAAAATTTTCAGAAAATGGGTTTCTAATTTTTATTTCATTCCACCATATTGTTATGTAGTATGTAGTCATGTAGATGACATTTATTTCTTAAATCACGTGTGACGAAAATCTGAATAGTTAACAATGTAGCCGAGAAATTGTTGTCTTACAGCTTTTGAAAAAATTTTTTCGTAAAACCACGTTCGCTGCCAATGCGAAGAATATTAATCAAAGTATTTTAACGAAACTGGTTGTAAGTGATTTGGTCAATTGGTGTCTTTGTAGAGAATAAGGGAAGAAATTGTGTGTTTTAAAAGCGAAAATCAGCTGGTCGCTTACGATCGGATAAGGGTGATCGAAATGTTTATATCATTAACTTTTATACCTTTTGAATACTAATTCGTTTAAATGTCAATGTGTGAAATTTTCCACGTGCACGATTGGACGAAAGTCTAACAGCATTGACTACTCGGTTACTAGACTCTTTTTTTATTCGTTTTTATACAGAATATCAAATGTCCTTAGTGACTCTCTTAAGATACATTACAATAACTGAAATTCTTAGAATATTAGCATAACAATAAATAAAGAAATATTAAAGGTGATAATAATAATTACAAATAATCAAATAACAGATTCAATGATAAAGGGCAGAAGAGGTACATTGTTTTCTCCAAGAGGTGACGCAAAGTTTTTATCAGACGAAACTAAATCTGGATGCTCGATAGGTTTATCTCGATTATTTTTACAGACTGCCACTAGACTTATTCAATATATATTATACAAACATTACCATCATATGATTGAAGTTCTGAAAGGATGTGTAAGTCTTGGCTGAAGAGATTTGATGCTGCTATTAATTAAGCTGACGTCTCGTGTAGCGGCAATTAAGTATTAATTACCATGAATTATGATGGCCAAGAGTAGAAAAATATTTCAATATTTTGTATGTTTCTCTCTAATTGCTACGCGTAAAATTCCTTTTTAGTTATGTGTAACAATTTGTTTAAACTTGAACGCAATATCTTATCATTTTTATCAGTTTTTATTATCTTATCATTCACCTTGTCGGTCGCCCATGCTATCGGTTAAATGCAAATCCCTTTATTATTGATGGAATTAAATTAAACTATGCATATAATAGCTGCCCGGTTTTATTTTTCGATTGCGAAGAACAGGACATATTTGAGTCACATAAACTGCGTTAATTCGTTTAACATTTCATGAATTTGTCATTTTAAGGGAGCATTAGACGGCGTTTTTCTCAGATATAACCGCATCGAATTTGTGCCATGGCTCAAAAGAGGGCGAAGATTAGTTTCTATAATCCTGATTTTTTTAAATGGCTAAAGAGTTCAACTCCACTAAGAATACTCGAAAAAGGACGTGATATAAAATATTACTTACGTAATCATCAAAACTCTGTATGCGTTAAATAAAAAAAACGCTTTGAATTTATCGGTTTGGTATTTACTTCGCAGAATAGGGATTATATTTTAAACAATATCAATATTTTAGTTCTAAAATGATTTTCAAAGTTTATTCAAAACTTATAATTTTAGCACTCCTCCATGGTTATGATTACTATATTAAAACGGATTTTTGCTCGCTTATGTATATCTAACAGATTAGATTCATGCAATATGCGAAATTATTATTTACCTATTTTTATCATTATTAAATCAATTGCGATGGTATTGATATAATGCGATAGCTTCAGATCAAGATACTCCAGAAAAAATGACAATACTTAATAAAAAAACATGTGAATCACTTTCTGAACTAGATGAATTTGACCTCAAAACATTTCTTGCACGCCACTGATGATGACTGAAGTTGTTTTAACATAAAAATGATGCGCATATGTCAGCAAAAAATGAGTGTAACCCGCGAACTGAAACGCAGAATGATGACACAGACAATGACCGCCGATGATTTAAACTTCACCAGAAAAAAAAGCTGAAGTAAAAAATATTTAGTTTTTTTTTTACTTTTATTACGCGAAATTATAACGTAACATAACGAATCCAAAATTCGCGAGCCCCGATGAATTTTTCGGAGTAACGCTTTGTATGTCGGTATGAATATTCTTAGCAACTTGCATGATGATCAGGAAAAAAGAATTCCTAATAAAATTCACACTGATCTGAAGTCAGACATTTCGTATTTGAATTTTCCGACTTTCATCTCGCCGTTATCTCGGGGTGAGGTTCCCCTTTCGCTTTTCGCTCGTGGGGCGCTGTTTGCGCAAGTCACGGTGCTTCCATTCAAGTCCCAGTGGGGTCGTAAACCTGTCCAATTAACCTGAACTTTCTCGGTCTGCTCTCCCTTCCCTCCCACGTGCATCAGCGGCCTGACAACGTGGCAGGACGCGCTTCGCGTTACGCCCCCCTTCCTTGATAAAGAACAGCCGTGCTCAACATGAGAAATGTACTGGCTTATTTTTTTAATTTACCTACAACCGTAACTACTTAGCTACTACAATCGGATGCCTATCAGTGATCACTGTACAATATTTTACGCATACTTTATTGATTTGATCGTATTAAACAAAGAGTACACTTCAAGATTTTTAAAAACTGCTCTGCGAAAATGTCTTAAACGAAGTATAGAACTCATAATGTTTTGAAGCCCTAGCAAGTGGTAGTGTGTACGACATCGAGAACATTAGATTTTTGGTTATATTTTAGTGAAATCATGCATTTTAGCTCGACGTTTCTTCAACAAAGAAACTCAATTGTTTTAATTCTACTGCGGGGGAATTTTCATTCGGTACAAAAATGGTGTACTTAGTTTTGAGTTTTTTAAATACTGCAAATCGCCTTATAATAGTAATTTTTCACGTCTTTTAATTGTAAATTTGTCGTATATAATATTATGACCATTGATACAATAATATTTGAAAAAAACACCTCTTTAAAATATATTCGAAAGATGAATTAGAGCGTGTGAATCTATTCATAAATTTAATTTGGATTTTTTTTTTTTATATTTGTAACATATTCTTTCTTTAAGCTCGAGACTTGATGGTTGACAATGACACATGAATTAAAAAATATAACTTAATGTTTGGATCGCGTGATACGTGGTCTCGTTTATAAGACAGATACTATTATAGATTTGTATTAAGTTATAATGGATTTCATTAATGGATACACCGGCACTAATCTGTTTCATCTCTAAATTTGCTTTTTTATTATTAAATTTCGTGCTATTATTTTACTTTGATGCTTGCCTTACGCTTTGCAATGCTACTGATTGAGAAATTGATAAGCGATTCCACTGACCTTATCAATTCTAACGCTACATTCATAAATGTCTCGAGAATAATAATTGGCGCTAACTTATTCTGCATGTCAATGCATTTATATGTAGGTGTAAATGCAGCAGCGACGAAATTATTGGTTGACTTTAAGTGGAAGTTCGAATGCAAGAAGTCTACAAGTCACTTTATATTTTTGACATAAATACTGAAAATGAAATATATCAAATAAGTGAATTTTATCTATGTCTGCTCGGTTAATTACGCAGTTTTGATCAATTTTGTGATAACAGGTATAAATCGTAGGCACGTTAAATGAGTCACTTGGCGTGTCAATTGCCCTCTCCGATTGGTTCATTCGAGTCTTATTTTAAATTAAAAATATGTTGTGAATATAAACATTATAAAAATACAAATTATGGTTTAATTACTTTTGTAATGTGACGAATGTTAAAAACATAGTAAAAATTGGCAAGAATATCTATCAACTGAGTATGTTCCGGCACAAGTTTCCAACTCCCTGCCAAAGGTAGATTTAAAGCAACGGAATAACAAACAGCTCTCGGAGAAAAACTGCTGTTGAGATACTTTAATTAAGAGTCCATATGCTCCACGTTGGGAGCGGACATGGTTAAAAAAAAGTTCCAACCAAATCTTCTTAATAACATAAAACAAATAGCATTTGTCTGAACTCACTCACGTCCACGTGAAAGTCGACATCCAAAGTAAAACCGATGAACGATGTTAAAGGTCTTCCCAGTGGCATCAGCATTACCAGGCTAGTTTTACACTTTAGATCTAGTAACAATATATGTTCGCGATTCCTCAAAAAATGACCAAAGAACATAATGCTTTGAAATTTACATTACATTTTGACCTAGTTTATTATAACGTTTCAAACTACTACCAACGTCTATGTTAGTTTATGTTAATTATATGAAATTGAAAAAGGCACTGTAAGTAAAATTAATAATTGCTCAACTGGACTTAGGTGCTTCTGCCTTCTGTCTTTGTGCCAATCAGATGACGTATTTTCCGTAATTATAAATTCGTTCAAAAAACTTCTTTCGCCAAATTAAAATTCATTTAATAACGCCTTTATTCTATTAATTACCAGTTTAATATAGAAAGTAAGCTTTGATGACTGTACACATTTCTTGATTTAAGACATCTGATTTGGCCACTCGGGTAATTTGATGTTAATTTACTTACAGAAATAATGAAAAAAATGGTTAAAAGGAAGTGGATTGTATTGATTGATTATAAAAGTAATAAAGCTAGCTTCCAATACCGGACGAATATATCAATGCCAGTATTTCGGTATAACATTTACATATCGGTATTATAAATATCAACAATAGTTAAACTGTTAATTGAGCTTTTAATACCGGACGAGGACGAATAAATCAATACTGGTATTTCGATATTTCATATATAATAGCGATATAAAAAAATATTTTTTTAAAACCCGCTCCCTATTCCTCCAAGCTACTCTGTCCCCCGCCAGTCTCCTCGCTTCCTTCCATGTTATCCAGCATTCCGTAGCTCAGCCGAATACATCCTATGGATGGTCATCAGCAACCTTCCAGGGCGACTGAATCGCTTAAACAATTTTATAGGTAAACTAATTTTGAAGTTGTTTATTAATTGTTTTATATTGGGTTTTTCCCATTGGGTATTAGTTTTTACCGACTGACTCCCCTCGAATAAAATTACTTATCGAGTCGAAAATATTAGCCAAATTAAAGTTGTTGACATTCTGTCAAAATTATCAATTTCTAAGTGCAAGCTATCAAAATTCAGCTTATAAGCAGCAAATTGATACAAATTTTATCGTAAGTGGAATTGTACATTCCTCGTAATTTACCCAGTTGTTTCCTATAGGCAGGGCAGTGATTTTATCATTACTGGAAATTTGATGATTCATGAATATTCAGACCACACATTTTTTTGTGTATTGTGTTAGTAAACTCGGCTAGTTAGGTATATTGTTTGAAATAATAATTACTCATTGACCACAAACGTATGGTGCACTTCACATATGTACTTACTAGTCATGCAATCTATAAGTAAATGTAAATATATGAACCGCTTACATTTTTATTCTTTCACTATATTACATATTTCTCTCATCATATATATATATTATAAGAATATTATTTTATTATCAAACGTAGTACATATTTTGTTTTAGGGGAAGAGATATGCTGAAATATATGGCTGTGACATCTATCAGTGAATAAATAGTAATTGAAATTTTAATAGATATTCGTGTGATTGTCAATACATTCTATTTTTTTTTCAACGCAAAAAGTTTCGCACCCGAAAACTGTGCCCAGCCCCGAAATATACAACACAAACGCGTCGAAGTGTAAATAATTTAAACCTGAATGAAAGTTAAAGATAAAAGGTGACCTTTTAAAACGATCTGTATTCTCGACTATGAATAGACGTTTGGGTGTCCGTCCTTTTACAGTTTCTTATAAACACGTTATCTATTTTCAATCGAACTGAGGAGTCACCGCCAGGTCACAACATTTTTTGTGCCCCATAATATTTTTATTAGTATACAATTTATATTCTCCTCATGTTCACATGACAAAGTTAGCACGTAATTTGTCCTCTTCTGAAGTATATAACTAATAGTAAACATTTTATATCCCAATTCTTGGTGGAAAAATATTATATAATTATTTTACGTTTATTAATATGATTATAAACGGTTTTGCTTATGAGATAAAAATACAATTGAATACGTTTGCCAGGACCTTTAGTAGTACTGAGCTAGAATACACACACAATAGAGATATTAATAATTGTTCTATACTCACCCTACAAATAGTTTGAAAATGAGAGCTCGCTTCCAAGGCTCCTCTGAGTTTGAGTAAGATAAGCTAATATAGTTACAGAAAAAAAATCACTCTGTTTAAATTTATTAATTCCATTTTTATCGTTATTATGATACGCGGTTATCCCTGCATTTTCAGAAAAAAATATTCCCATACTCCTGTTATTTTTGTAGTACGTTCATTGAATAAATAATAACGAACACAGAAGCTGAATTGATAAAGATACAATTTTACATTTAAAATTATTTTTACAAAGTAGTCGTCCTTTCCATTGAAAATTTATCTTGGATCATGTCCGAAAATTTATATTGAAAAATCAATTCATGTAAAAAGTCTTGTTTATAATTCGACTCCTGAGATAATAGAATGTTTGCTAATAGAGCACCACGATAGAAAAAAAATATTTTAATTTTCTCTAGAAAAGCGCACACACAAAAGCAAAACATTACCTTGTTTTATACTTAGCCAATGATAAATTAAATTTGCCTGCTGATGGTGTTTGAAGAATTCATTATTTAACCTCTTCGGGTCAAACCACTTGAGGAATGGTTTCTGAGAATAAATTTGAATCATGGGATTCTCTGATGATGCATAAGCAACATAGCTATGGTCATATTCATTTCACATAATTTTTTACTTTAATATCTAGTGTGGGTTACCATAGAAGACGTTTCGCGACCGACATGTTAAGAACCTGTTTTTGTTACCATATTAAAAGTTAAATTAGCATATATTATTTGGATCACAGTTGCATTTAAAAAATAAAGTTTTTCTTTAGTTTAGGTGAATCTCAAGAATTAGGAAAATGGCTTTTTGATCAATTTTAATTGATTTTAGTGAAGTTTACATGAGCTTAAGATTTATATATTTTAAAAATCTATGTCGAATATTAACAAATATACAATTGAGGTAAAAATTCGATATCTAAAAATTTTAAATTCTCAGGATAGATTAGATTTTATCATTGTATATAAAAGAAATTTAAAAACACATTTTTTAAATACCCATATAAATAGACAGGGATGGCTTAAAAATAGTGCTATTAAAGTTAAGTTCCTAGACTCCACAAAACTTTCGAAAACGATTTAAGCATTAAATAATCCTCAACTCATTTCTTCCACTAGCCTTTTTTGAATGACAATCTCAGATGATAGATATTTTCTCTTTTTTCAGCATCTGGGCAGCCTGCAACGTTCCAGTCTCTTCATTTTATGCGTGGAGTGGTCTCCAGGGTACTTGCTGTCCTCAGAACCAAACAAGACAACTCTCTCTTGGCTATGATGCCCGCACCTCAGATGTGTCCCCGGTCAGCAATCGCCACCAGCCGAAATGGTCGACGGACTATGGAGGACCGTCACGTTGTCATTGATGATTTCTCAAGATTGTTTGATATTCCGGTTTGTTGATTTTTATTACTATCGATATTTGGCTGTACCCAAAAAAAACTTTCTTTAGATCAATTCAGATACAACTCTATGCAATGCTAGAGTATTTCTACAACAATTTTATTTATCATTCGTTAAATAAATTACACTCTTTAGTAATCTTGGTACTTTTCCTAGTTTATTTCTAATTGATAATAAAATTTACTACCCAATTTTATGTGAACAATGTGATTCCTATGATAATTCAATGTATGAACGTACGACTGTATTTGTGGTTAATACATATTGACATCACAGACCAAGAGTAAGAGTGGTTGCGAGAATGCAGTCCATCTCGTTATATCTTATCTCTCTGCTTATACTTCAGAAAGAAACTTTAGTTTTTAGATAATTATTGGATATTCATATCGTTGACCTAACTTGCAAACAATGTATCTACAGTGTATTTGAAACAAATATTTTGAAAGGAAAAGAAAGTCAACGAAATTGATACATTTATGCATTTAAATTTTACATAGTAACCATATGAATCTATGCAATACTTTAGAACTTTAACATGTAAAATTCAAAGATATGCATGATGAAGAATGTAGACATAACAAAACTTGACGGCATCTGCTTCATAACAAATAAGATAACATATTGAAACATTTATGATTGTGCTACATGAGGTTAAAAATATTTTTGGGTGATTATATTTTACTTCTTTTGAAACATACATTTTGTCTAGTAGAGACTGTGTTTTATTGTAAGAATTACTGCTGATGAAGTACAGCATAATAATATAACACTGTTTAGTTAACATTTTTCCTTTAAATAAATAGTTAAACTTACTAAAAAATTATCTTAAGCATGTTTTGTGTTTTCAGGATTCTGAACCGAGCAGTTTCTACGCTATCTATGATGGACATTGTGGGTCGTTAGCCGCTTCGTACGCGGAAGTTCATCTTCATTTTCATTTTGTCAACAGCCCTCACTTTCTGACAAATCCTAAAGCTGCTTTAAGAGAGGCCTTCATTAAGACTGATAAAGAATTTGGTGATAAAAAATCCTTGGGGGTAAGCTTCTGCATTAATATCATTAATCTAATTTTAAGCACTGTATCTTTGAAAGTTTACCTTGATTTTTGCAGTCTTGTTTCATTATCTGTATACATTAGTGTTTTATTGTCCTGCACCAGAAAAACTTAAAATACGCAGTAATGAATTTTATTTTTGATCATCTTTCTGATTAAGTCAATGGCAAAACGTTTTTAGTCCCCTGATGGAAGCCATTATAAGATATAATGAAAATATTTTAAAAATAAAACACAATATTTGTACTACTTCCACATGTTTATAATGATCAGGATCGGTTTCGCTCATCACGAGAATTATTAACTGATAAAAATAAAATCAAAACAGGGTTATTAATTATGGAATGTTAATAATTACACTCCGTAAAAGTGATAATGAATATACATATATACTACATAACATGCATTGTATAATAGCTATTTCGTCATAATCAACTCATTTTATTAAAGAATTAATGCCCTTTTCCTTTCGCACACTGAAGAATAAGAATGTGGGTGCTAAAATTTTCGCTGTGTTTTATTATATTTTATTAATGTTTTTTCGCGAGAACGAAACAAAAATAATTGAGACTTATTTTTTCTTGTATAAAGAAAGGAGGCTTATCATAAAAATCACATAAATTATAATATCTCTTGATCCAAGACACCAACTTTATGTGTTAAACTGAAGATTAAAAATTCGTAACATTTTGCAACTGAATATTATGAAGTACATATTTTTTTGTTGATTCACTCTCAGTGTTTAGTTTAGTTCAGTGTCATATTTAGATGGCATCATTGCCAGCAACATTTGAAATCACTTCACATTTATACGAGTATTATATTTATCATGTTCGTATTATCATTTGTATTATATTGTTCTGTTTTTATTTCTAGGGTACCACAGCAGCAGTCTGTTATTTGAAAGGAAATAACTTATTGGTTGGCTGGGTGGGTGACACACAAGCACTTCTTGTTGGAGATGGATCATTAATTCAACTTGTTAACCCGCACCGACCATCCAGACAGGTTAATTAAGATAGTATTACTTCATATTCAAACAAACTTTAAGTACCCATTGGATACCCTTTAAACTTTCAATATAATGTGTTTTATTTGATGGATCCAAACCGCATTTTGATTTGATTTTATAGCGAAGTCTCAAACCATTTTATTACAGATTGCAGCTTCAATCTTATGCATGTCTAAAATAATTTTTGATAGATGGCAGTGCATTGTTAGAAGTAGTGACTATCCTCATGTAATTAACAGTGGAACCCTGATCTATGATTCTCACATTCATCATTTTCCTGCATTTGTCGCTATGTTTATTTTGTATTTTTATTCTCGTCTTGGAGACTTTTCTTGCATTGATCGTTTTTTCTAGTGGCCGTTGAAGAACGATTAATTGGGGCCCCACTGTATTTGAATGACCAGATGGTGACAATAAATCTGTGGCTCAATGCTAAATGGTGCAATGTCAAAAACTGGTCTTGCGGTAAGAGCTTAATTCTAGTGATCGGAGTGGGTCTGGGTTCAAGTCCCAACAAAGTCAATATCAAATTAATTAAATAAAATAATATTTGAATGATGAAGAATAAGTAGATTTTTTCAAATAGTGAAATAAATTGCGTCCCCTAGTTTTAAGTTAAATATGTTTATTTTTTCTGTCTTTCTTTATAAATGTCCCTTCCGAGCGTTTAGTAAACAAATAATATTGTAACAAGTCTCAATGGATTTATTGTTATCCTGTATCATTTTCAATATTTATTTTTTTAGGATGAAAATGATCGTATAACATCTCTCGGAGGATGTTGCATGAAGTACAAAGGATTGTGGAGGGTGAGCGGAGTGCTAGCCGTGTCTCGCGCTATTGGTAAGTAATTTATATTATAAGGAAAGCTTTAAATTAAAGTTATATTAAATATTTAGTTACTATTCTATGGACAGATTTAACAGCACAATAACCATCATTAGTATTAGATCTCAACTTTACCTCCTCATAGAATCCTGTATTCTGTGCCCGTGTTCTCGAGATGTCCAGGATACACTTGGCAGGATACAGTGATAGGGCTTATCAATACGTATTATACAAGTTGGTTTCCAACCACCATCCATTTGTGTTTATGCAGACGATGTTTCATGGCCGCATCCCACAAAGATATTGACGGAAAGAAATGACTACACCTCACATTCATGGCCCGAGCAGAGCTGCACAGAACTGATTTTGAACCATGCACTAGTCTGCTCGGAAAAATTGAAAAACGGATTTTTGACTTGCTCAGTCACTATAATCATGTTGATATTACGTACCCTGTGTATAATTCGTATACTTTTAGACAAGTTGAGTAACTTGGTTGAAATCAAGTCAGTGTGATCTATTGGACCAGTGTGAGGACGAACCGCAGCTAATAGTTTTGCTCGTTCGGAATTCATGACAGGGCATGTCCCCAAGTGCAATCCGTTCTTAAATCCAACATGCGCAGCGTGTTGAACTCGCCATTGCTGGTTAGAAATTAACAAGTCCAATGGGACCACATCTGAGAAAAACAGATATGTTTGTCACCTCTTATAAGACGCAGTCCATCTTGTCTGACATGCTGCAATAGCTACTGTGAGCACTAGCTTGCCAACGGATAAGCAGTTAGTATGGCCCTCAGGCGTCACCTGGCGAGGAATGGTCTTTTATCTAGATGCTGTCTAAAGATCTGTTGACTCCCTTCATTAAAAAGGTAATCGCTGAATGTGCAGATTCAGTGGTAGATTACCAACCATGATTCATCCGTCGACGTTGTTCTGCAGGTTTTTGTTAATGATATTAGTGCAAGTCTTTATCCACAACTTAAGTTCCTCTCAAAAATACTGATGTTAGTTCTATGATACCATTTGCTAGATGCAATGAAAATGGGCTCATAAGCTATTTTAAGAAACTTTGATTAAAGCCCCCACTATTTGCCAGCTAGTGCAGATATCCGGAGGAAAACTGAATTAACCTTGTGGACAGTTATTGTTGTTGAAAGGAGAGTTTGTTTTCAAAGACAGATAAATACCGAACTTGTTTCAATATGCGTACACAGGTTATGCCCATGCTAAGCAGCACAGTCATCAGAGTTCTATAATTTAAGACATCGACTGAGGGTGCTTGATGGAATTTCAATATCAAATTTGGATTATTGAGATTTTGTACACTTCCATGTATTTTGTCACTAACGACCCGGGTTTCGCCTTTCGGCATCTTCAGGCATTCGAGCTCACGAATGGACTCGAACTGACAGACAGTAAACAGTGTCTAACGTTTATATAGAAGATACAGATACGACAAATATTATTTACGAGGTAAGATACTATACGTCTGAGAGCCACACTGATACCTGAGTTAAAATTTCGAGAATCGCCTTAATCCTTATTTAGTAAACATGTGGGTAAAACCACACGTACATTAGATATAAGGGTATCAGAACATTTAGCTGCCTTTCGATTAAAAAAAGAAACTTCGACATTCGCAAATCACTTGCTAATGGAGAACCATACGTTTAATGCGGATGATGGGGTTAAACTGTTACATAAAAACATGGGGGATCATAAATTATTTTATCAAGAAATTTTGGAAATCAATAGAGCCCAGTTAAATTCCTTGCCAATTCTGAATGAGCAACTGAACCTTCCTAATTCTCTGTTATTATATCCTATACGTTGAAACACCTAACAGATGTCACTAAACGTGGAATGATTGTATATATTTACCCTTTCGTCGAATTGCATTCCGTCGAAACCCACAATGCTATTATAATTGTAAAATCACTGGTAATTCCAAAAGAAGTTGGAAAGCGGCAATTCGCCACTCTGTTAATGTGGTTTTTACAAAATAAGCATTAAGACGATTCTCGAAATTTTAACTCAGGTATCAGTGTGGCTCTCAGACGTATAATATCTTACCTCGTAAATAATATTTGTCGTATTTGTATCTTCTATATAAACGTTAGACACTGTTTACTGTCTGTCAGTTCGAGTCCATTCGTGTGCTCGAATGCCTGAAGATGCCGAAAGGTGAAACCCGGGTCGTTAGTGACAAAATACATGGAAGTATACAAAATCTCAATAATCCAAATTTAAATTTGAGTTCTATAACTTGGATGAAGGCAGAGATGTATTATCTATGAAAGGTGTCGGTGCCTTATATACAGCATTCTTATGTTGACAAGTATAACCCGCTAAGCGTCAATCTCTTAAATGTACCATGTATACATTTGTTAAATACTGTGAGAGTTAGCATTACAGTATGGAGTCAGCACCTCTCAATTTCCACAAAGTTGTCGCCGAATCCATCGAGTAATACTGATTCATAAGAAGATATTTTATCAGTAAAGAAGGCTATGTCTTAAAGATATGAGTTGAAACTCATGTTGCATTTTTCAATTAACATGTCAAAATAAAAAGTGATTTAAATTTCAATTATTGTTCTATAATAAATATTCATTCGGTCATCTACTATTCAACTGCCAAGTGTTTATACTTTGAAGGAGTAGAAATGTTTTATAACTAAGCAATTTAGAGAAACAAGCCTCAAGTCTTGCTTACTTGTTAAACACTCAATCACTGTCCACAGGGGCTGAGATTGATGATGGCCAAATGTTAGCTAGAAACAATGACAATCAATCTAATTAAAGGATTCTACACTGACTAGTTATTTCGTGATCAATATTTTTTGTTGCTTCATACTGGATTACAGTAACTACAAAGTTTCGCATGTTTTTATATTGACATAATGATGCTGCTCATTAAACCATCAGTATTATTCTACTATATCGATATAAATGGTTCCGAATCATTTCGGTATCAATCAATGTACTGCCTTTGCTCATTTTTTTTTAGGTTTTATTTGCGATGTGAAGAGAAATAAATTAAGGAATAAGTATATTTTATTTTATATACCCTTATATATATATTTCAGGAGCAAAAAATCTCTGAATTTATTTGTTAACCTGTTCACTGCTCATCTTGTATGTATACGGGATCAAGAGTTAAACCCCACATGCCCACCCTATATATATAGGCATTACCTGATATTCGGTATAAATGAATACTCGAATATTATGTTCTATTTTCATTTTATCACTGAAATTCTGTTTTAATGTTATCACTGCCTAATTAATTCTCGAAATTTTGTGTACGGAAGGATAAATCGCTTTTGATGTCCGGACTGGTAATTGGTTAAAGTGGAAAAAAAAAACATATTGCTGATTCTCTCATCAGTGTTAAAACAATAGTCTAACTGAGTGGTTAATGGTCTTGGCCTTTTCATACTTTGTTGGGCATTGAGGATTGAGGGTTGAAATATCATCAAATGAACACTTTCAAATATTGATTAATCAATCAAGTCACGGATTTGCTATCAAAAGCATGACTGTCAGTGGTGTATTCATTTTTTCCACCCAGCTCCTATCCAATCTTAAACAGAAGAGAAAGTGATTAACTAACTATAATACTAGTCGTACTAACTAGTAAAAAGAACTACAATACTAGCCCTATTCACACTGCATCATTTAGTTCTGACCTATTTTGAAAAGAGAGGTTGAGCGACTGACTTAAATTCTCCTTAAATATCTTTTCTTAAAATAATACATTAGGAGTCCATAAAGCAATTCTGGCGTGCAATGTTCAGTTTAAACTCTTAAAAAGAGATTTTTAATTAATAGTCTGTCAGCAATAAAATCTTGTGATGTAAAGCTTAAGATAATAAAAATGTTTTCATCTTAAACTTATTCATGTATGTCCTTATCTTGAAGAAAAGAGCATTACAATTTATTGTATAAATTGTGCTACACTCAACCCTCCTAAAACACGGAGGTAGGTTCCGTGTTATAGAAAATCGTGTTGTAGAAGTTTAGTGTTCCATACAAAAATTCGGTTTCGGTTTTTTTTTGTTATTCAATCAAATGAAACCAAATCAAGACTCCAAAAATTTTCCAGCTGATTTTTAAGTTGAACGACCAACCTAATTCTACACCACTAACACTTTCCATGTGTCCAATGGATGTTAAGTGTTTTTCCCGTTAAACATGTTTAGCGAATGGGTTGTTGAAATTTATCGCAATTTCAATTTACAGTCTCGGGGATTCATCAGACGCCGCGCCGACCAGCGCACTCCGGTGGGAAATTTACCAATCACTCGGCGATTGTCTGTATAAACAATAGGCAATTTGCTGCCTACGTCCTGCACTGCACATGACTGCACTGCCACCCACCGAAGAAGTCCGTCCCTGCACTTTCCTACAAAGCGTGTCTCAAAAGAAATCAACCAAATCGACGAATAATTTGAAAGATTAAAAAAAACTCCTTGAAATTAGACAGTTAGGGATTAGGCAAGTTAAAACAGCTCTTCAAGCCTAAACTAACATTGCGAAATAATCATGATAAGAAATAACTATCTGAACCCCTTACAAACAGTATTCTTAAGGAAGGTTTACCGAATCTTTAATGAAACAAACCTATATTCATCATACGGAAAAGGGATATGAAGAAGTCTACCAACGCTAGAAATAAAAATGGTTCGGAAAACTGATAGCCCACTTTGCAGATTTTGCATAGTTTCGGTAGGTTAATATTGGTAGAAAAAATTAGACTTATTTTTATTTCGCTCCCTTTGAGAAACATGTGGGCACCAAGCGGTAAATTTAGAATTCTATGTCACCCACCAATCGGTTTGACTCGTCTTAGGTCTTGTCAACATCGCTTTGTTTCGCCTAACACATCCCAAGGGTAGTACGCGATGGTCTTTCAGAAAGCCGGAAAAAGTTGTAGGCAGGGATGTGGCCCTCCTGAACCACCCGCAGTACTTGTCCATATTGGCCATAACTTCTCTACAGACCACTGACATAACAAGGGATCTCGTGGTACTTTCCGCTCTGTGTGCTAACTGTCGCAATATAACTTTCGAATGTTACACGTTGTGTTCTCGAAATGTGCGCCTAGTAACTATTTTCATCTCGTTACGTTCGTTCTTTTCAGAATATAATGTTTGAGCGAAGCCTGTTCATAATCTGGTAGTGTTGCATTCGTAAAGCATTCCTATTAACCTCCGTATATAGTTAGTGTTTTTTTAACATCCTGTGTACTAATTTAATCGATATTGACGTTCGGCTTGCATCAAGGGGCGTAAAACATTTCTACGCCAACGTTGTTTAAGAAACTTTATCATTGTAATTCCCTCAATTGCGCACATTACTTAAGTTCTTTCTTTTGATTGTCGTTGATTATAAAAGTAGACGTTTTACAGTTTTATAATATTGTGAAATACGACAAGATAATTAAGCTTTTCGTATTAGACGATGTCGTAAAGATATGAATACATAAAATAACAGATAGTATGCTTACAAAACCCTACCGCAAAAGTGCCATTAATAGATACGTTAAATGATCCATCTGCACATCGACTGTTTAATCCGCAAGTCGACTAACTTCACTTGGAAAACTTGGTAATTTAACTTTAAAAATAAAACTAAAAATACTTTCTGTTTATCTATCATATCACGAGAAATCCATCTGAACCTCGAATATTTTCAACTTTTATCATTATTAATAATCGATGTACTACATTATGTCAGTGTCACATTAAGTACGATCCAGGGCGATATTTTCAACATTCGAAATTTATTAGTTACTATCAAAATAAAGCCATAGTAACCCGTACTGAAATATTTGTATTTCCGGTGTCTGCGTTTGGAAGTGCAATACAACCAGGGCGACGTCGGGCAGTACACCTACATATTCTATGTATAGAACACAACCGTTATATGTATAGAAACGTGGTACATAAGTTGCCGTATTCCATTAAAGAGTTACATGTTTGTGATTTGGTAGAAAATCGGCGTGGTATGTACTCGTAATCAATAAAGAATGACTTCGAATCTATCCCGGGCGAAACCGGGTAATAGATACTAGTTTACCTTAAAATGACAATATGTGAAATTTTTGTACACCAAATATATCGTTAACAACGCGATTGAATGCCTTGTGATCTACTGACCGTTGTAATTCGAATATAAAAAAATACAAGTTACCTGGTATCGACTTTTTTTGACTACACAAAACATTTGTTTTTGTAATTAGTAATTATATTTCTTGCTTCCAATTGTTCTTGAATGTGGGAGTGAATCTTTAATTCCACACGTTGTCGTAAAACATCCACCACTCAGATGTTTAATACCAAATATATGAGAGGAATGTGTGTACATCTTTAAATGCCACGTTAGGTCGGTAACATCACTATTTCTAACGATTGTTTTAATGTCTGAATTTCAAATGAGTTCTATTTTAAATAAAAAAATCACCAACAATAATAAACTAAACTTACTTTTTGGATAAAATTCACCATGAATATGTGAGGAATTCCTCGCATACTTAGTTAACTGATTTTCAAATTCTTTTATTTGTGTGTACATCATTTTAACCTAAATACATGGATGAAATTCACATTGTTTTCTTGCCTCGCAACTCGCAAGCATCTAATATAAGCGGCTCTCAATTTGACTCGTTATTATATTTAGATATTTTTCATCATCTGTATTTCATCGTCGTATAAAATTGTATGTTATTATTTGGATTACAGAAGTATGCTTGTCGCTAGCACTTTCTATTGCGAAATTATAAATAGTGTTTTATGCAATGATGCACTATATTTTAAAAAGTTATGTAGTCCTGAATGATTGATTCCGTATTATTTTCGATACTTGCCGCACTATAACAGAAGGGTTACGCGAAGACGTGTAAAAAAATCAATTTTCAATAAATATAAATATTGTTCTTGGGGAACGGTTTAACTATTTTTGAAGGCTCTATCGTTATTTATCTACCGCCAACAATTCATCGCGATAACTTTAAAAGTGAACAATTTATTGAATTCAAAGATATATAATGTAAACGAGAAAAGCGATAAAAAACAGTTCATTGCGCCTCATGTGTTAACTGTCGATTCTTGGTGGAAAGTAAAAAACTATATTTATAAAAATATAACAATATTTTGAGACTAATTCTACAATTTTATAAAAAGATCAGAACCATTTTCGTTCATCGCGAACATTTCAACTGATTTATTTTATTTGTTGATGTTTGAAAATTCTTGCGATGAACGAAATTGGTCCTGATCATTTCTTAAATTGTGAAATCAGTACAAAAAAATTGAATTTTGTTTTTAATTTACAAATAATCATATTATATTCAGTAGAAAATAGCAACTCATAAAAACATGCGTACATTTTCGAATGGCAATTGTAAAACATAACAAAGCGCGAAGTGCGCAATAAACATAATCACTAGTGAATACATTTTAAATTATTCTACGTACTCTGTTGGAAATTAATATATTTTTTGCTGTACTGAATTGTTTGGCAGTAAATTTTACAAATGTCATATCCATAGAACTAAATACAAAAACCGATACAAATCATTTAAGTTATTAATTAGGATCGAGCCACCTACAGATTTACATACATTTTTCGGAATCCAACAGTACATACTTATAATTTTCGGTGTATCATTTTCATAGAATATATTTGTCCAATACACAGTTTGAAAGATTCAATCTTCTCCTATCAAGTATGGAGTTATAAGATTGTATCGTTTGAATAACACTGTTGGTAACAAAACCAAAATAGAAAAAAAACACTGGAACAGTCTAGTTGAGTATCCATCCGGCTGATACGTGGGAAACTCTTCAATCCCAGATGTACGTACGAAAAAACATATTATGGGAAAATTGTATTATGAAGCATCTTTATCAATTCCTATCTATTATTAAGAAGTTATTAAAATTTTGACCGCCTAGCTTAATGGCAATGCATTGTATTGTTATTTCTCATTTAACAATTTGAAAATCTCATATGCTCATTTTCATTGTTTAAGTTATATTTAATCTTATTACTACTATTAAGTGCTATTGGTGGTTTTGATCAATAGCGGACCAAGAAATTTCTGAAAGGGGTTATATCACATGGCACAGCTGTGCACAACCTATTTTAAAGAACGGTCAGATTATCCATTTTCTAATTTTTCACGGCCGCAGAGGGTAAAAGTGTAGGAAAATAATGATATATTTTACAAGACGAGATAATATATGCATTTTATTATTTTTAATTTAATAGTTACATTACTTTATAACTCCAAATCTGCATTGCGTGAATATTTGCACGATGGAATTTCAACTGTAGTGAGTGGTATCAACTTTAGTGAAATTTCTGACACTTCATGCTGGCAACTGATGTCGGGTTCAATATGTGTGGTTGCTATCCTCAGTACAGCACTGAGGTTATCATTGTTCAAACGGTTTCTGTGTTGAGACTTGTTTAGTATAATAAGGAAAACATTCGCTTACAAATATAGACTTTCACAAAACGCAGCCTTCTTACGTAGGGTGGGAAACTGCTTTTCGGGAAAGACATTTGTAAAAATCTGCAGATCTAGTTGCAAAGATGAATCGACCTCATTGATGGGAAAAATAGACAGCACCTGCATCGCAGACAGTGTGACTCATTGTAAAAAGATGAATTTCGATCGCAAATATTTAACCGTGAAAATAATATATAGTCGTATTTAATAATAAAAATAGCATTTTGCTTTCTGTCAGTGACGATTCAGATTATATTCCTTTGCTGCTGCATAATTGGTTCACGTATTAAACACAGATTTTTTAATATTGAGTGATGAAGTACTTGTTATTTTGGGCCGCATGCGGTCCTCGGGCCGCGGTTTGTGCATCACTGTCATAGCATCATAAAAAAAAATACATTTTTACGAACTCGTGAAAAATGAAATATGTGACGCTCATTATCCTGCTAATATTTGCTTCCTTTTGAATTTGTAAACTAATAATTATTGTATTTTGTCAATTCAATTATCTCGCAAATGAGTGAAGTGAGGTTGTAAAAGCAATTTTTTATATACTTGGATTAAAAAAATATATTTTGCGTTACAACTAATGCTCATGCCTAAAATCTCAAATATTAGATTGAGAAGTTCTGAATTGACCTTGCCGGGACTTAAACCCAGATCCATCTGATCGCTAGGGTACAGCTCTTACCACTAGACCACAAAGACCAATTTTTAAAATACACAATTATTTTGTATCAAATTTCATTTAAGATTTTAACTATTCATAGATAATCCGAGACGTTTTCAAAAGTCTATCGAGCTGAATTTTATTAATTACACAAATATTTTTCTTAATTTAAATTGATTTTGCTCTTTATTATAGATGTCGTTGTCATCAAAGCAGCATCATTGTCCTTCCCTATAAAGAATTTGTACAAATCTGCCACATGCTATGTTTTGTAACAATATTGTTGTTTTACAAAATAAACCGATATCTCCAGATCTGAGGCCATTACTCACACACGCCCCATCAGTTTTATTAGCCATAATGGGGGCTCGGTAGCTAAAAAGAGGGTTCAACTATTTATACTTGAACCGCAGTGGCGTGCCAAGTTTGCGTAATCCATCGTGTATGTAATCATTATGATTACACACTCATAAATTTTCAAGTGTAAGGGTATTTACATGTCAATGAATAATAATTGAAAATAGTTTTTTTGTATTTGTTTGATGATCTCGTTTCACTGTTATGTTGTATAAAGATTGTAAATTTTTCGAATCTTGACTGACGTAATGTCAAAAAGATAAATAATATAGACTCTCAATCATTCAGTTTGACAACATAAAATGTCTGTATTGTTACACTATATATTGAAGTTATACTGACAGGATGCATTGAATCAGTTTTTGATGATTTTTTGTTTTAAATATCAAAATGTATGCAATTTAACGTTCTACGTATAATGGCTTTGAAAAAACAGTGTTGTCATATTCTTATTTTTTTATTCTGGCAAAAGGCATGATAAAACAATAACTCATAGATAGATATTTGATACCAAATCTTATGATTTGTATGCCAAAGAGATTGCTCTTTATTATATACAAAAATAAATTTAAAAAAAAAAAAAAACAAATAATTGGGAGAGAGGTTACTTTGAAAAACAATGCTTTACATGCGATTGTCTCAGTTTTTATGACTTAACGCCATATGTCAGTATACCTTCGATATAATAGTTTTGTGGCGTAAATTTTAAATCAATGCTTAGCATGCGTTCCACAAAATAATCTATGAATTGGAAGAGAATCATATTTCTCTTTGGAAGATCCTTTATTGATAATTATAGAGGTAATGATTTTCAGTTTTCCAGTAACCAATAATCAATGATCATTTTTAATCATTAGTTGTTTATATTGAACGAAAATGTTTTAATCGGTTCATTTATAATTGGCAAAATTGTTAGCTGATGAAATTGATATTTTTTTCGACTTGCCTTGCATTCATATTTTCCAGACGAAGTTCCCACGGCAAGTTTTTCGAGGTATCGCCAGCTAATCTTTGTTACACTTTTTAAACTTACGTCTTTAAATCCATTGAGTTGAAGGCCAAAAAATAAATTTATTTATACAATAAAAGCATGCTGATGTTGATTTTGTACATGCAGTATTGGAAGAGTACAATTTAATTCAATTAAATGTATTAATAGATGCTATAGTATTGTAGTATTGCTATAGTGTTAATCCTACATACTAATATCAATCATACTATACGTTTAATTTGATTTTAAATTCTGCAAATGTAATGTTTCTTTTTGTTCATGTTCGTTTCACTGGAATTTAAAAGACCATAAACCAGATTCCCCCCCCCCCGTAGAGTTCAACATCAACAAACAAAAAATTGATCCGAACTCATAATCTATGTAGTTCATATTACGCCACTGGAATGAACTCAGTGCCGTATTGGATCCACCGAAATTCAGAAAACATCATTAGTAGACAGTTTTCCTTTGCACTTACATATTTTATGGCCGACATGAAAAATTATGAATTATCAATCTACCGACATAACATGATTGAAAAATCAATTTATGAAATTGTCCGTAGGGGGTTCAAACACGTGGACAACGCAACATAACAGTTAGTAAATAATATTTCTTTTGGATTCCAAATAAATTATTTCTTGCTGTGCCTTCTAATATTCTGCGAATATTTTACGTATTCTTACAGCTAATTATAATACACCCGAAGAACAAAAGCATAAAGTTTCTCACAAACATCCACGCCATTTTCTCATCTCTCTTCGCTGTCGTTATATTTATTTTTTATTCAGTAAGTTGTATATTATAATACAACATAATAATAATTTCGTTTATTTATATTGCGTATCCAGTGCCTGGCATGTTGAAAAAATAATGAAACGGTCAGAACGAATAAAATTGATGTGCAGGCTGAATTAACAGTCGGGTGTCACGAGAGCAACCGCGCCCTGTCACCGGGGCGCGATGTATGTGCGAGTCACCAAACACTAATTTATTATTGTCCTAATAAACGGGAACATTAATTATTTTCATGTACTATACGCTGTTAGATGCGTAATTTACTGTCAACCCTACTAACAGAAAATACACATGGGAAATAAATTTGCTTAAAATTATCATTATACGCATTATCGTGGGCGAATAAATCGACCAATAATTTTGTATAAGTCATTTCCAATGCTTATTTCGCTGAAAGATTTATTTTGTTGTTTGTGACACTGAGACATATTGTATAAACTATTTTTTTCTGCTACCACAGTTAAGAATAATCCTGCATTATAGGAAGATATATCTTGAAAAAATATAAAACGAATGATATGGTTTGAAAATACCCGAATCGAACATAGGCGAATGGTCGGTTATCGACGTCCTGGAAGGGCTGGGATCTTAAACAAACACCATTTCAAATCCGGTTCAACTCTTATTTATTTTTAATCGAAGATGCAGCGGTTTAAAATATACAAAAATATTCTTAACACATACAAATTGAGTCTACATTTACTTAACACATGAATTTACTTTTAAGTTATAATGCAAGTGACACGACAAACGATTTTAAATTAAGTCCAATTTCAAAACAAACACAAACAATCCACAACGTCAACGGTGCCGGCCACGGGGCCGGCAGCTCTTTCGGCTTGAAGGCTGGCAAACGACTATTACCACATAAAATCAAAAAGGACTCCCTTTCCGTCGGAACCACCCCTTTCCGTCAAAAATGGACTCGTCCGGCGAACGTATCCGCCGACGATTGGCCGAGCGCCCCCTTACGACAAGCATTGGGTCTATTTCTCCGAATCATTGTCATTAACGCTGTGCATTTTCAGTTATGGACCCTAATAAAACTTAAACTTAACAGAAAAACCAAGGTGTGTCAGGTTATATAAATAATTGAATTTGTTAGTAATAGTCCGACGTTTCGAAACTATAGCACAACTTGGTATATATTATTTATTTGATCCATATTTCTAAATGCATACAGATTATACGGATCTAGATTATGGCGGTAGTGCATATTTGAACCTGTAGTGTAAGTTGTATGAATATGGTCTTGTAAGATTTCATCATAAATAATATATAATTTTTAGTTAGTAGCCAGTAGTTGTTTAACAACCTGCACTTTGCAGTTAATGCCCGGACACACCTTACATAAAAACATTACACCGTATATGTGATGATGTATAATATATATTTGTATTAACAACGTGTTCAAGAAATTATGAACATCAAAAATTTGAAAAAAAAATAAATCGACTAGTTTAAGAGTGTGTTAAAAAATGCTGTCGTTTAAATAAATATAAGAATTAGTACAGGCGTCAACTGGATGCAAGTGAGTTTCGAGCGTTTGGGTTATACAGTTCATTGTAATGTAGGAGTTTAATTGGACACAAAGGAAAAAGGAGTCAACTATGTTAATTATTTGAAAAAATAAGCATTGCCATGTCAATTTGCGCCAATTAATATATCAAGATAATAGTAGGCAAGTTATAATAATCATATTGAATGTCTGTTATATAATATTACGTAAGTAGGTTTTCCGAATTGTTTTTTTTTATATTTAGAAAATATACAACACAATCTATCACATATGCAAAGCCAGGGAAAATTCCGTGGGCGAATTAAATTTTTTTCAAGTTGAACTGATTGTTTTCAGTGTGTCCATATTTTAAGGATAGACCTATAAATATGTTCAGAAAACAAGTTAATCGCAGACGACTTTGCGTAGTAGCCAATTGATACACTTTAAATCATTCGCTGGCACGCGTGAAAACTGCCGCAATTCTTTGATCGCGTGCTTATCATGCGCATAACACTGTTAAGTAGAGCTGATTCCCTCTCTATAATATAAACAGGATTTATTTTCAGCAATTTTCACATTTGTCCGATACGTCGTCCGTTATATTGAGGTTGCAATGTATTATACATATTATTTGTGTTACGATAAGAGCGAAAAATGGGATTATGTATAATATTTCTTTGGACGTCTTCGGTAGTATATTTAGGGTCTAAACCACATATGGGTAAAGTTACCATAGACAATAATTTCTCAGTTGTGTCGTTATTGTCACTCACTGTGTGGTTTCGTATAGTAAATAGGGTGGCGTTATGAATTGTTGTGTATTACTGCACCACCTCCACCCGTTATGTGTATGCAGCCGCTGTTTCACGGCCGACTTCCATAACGCAATAACGATCAAGAAAAGAAACGAATTTATTCCTCATATTCTTGGTCCGGTGCGGAGCTGCACGGGACCGATCTCTTAGTCACGTACTATTGTGCTTAAGAAAAAAAAAGAATATGTGACTTGCTCAGCCACTTAATTCAAGCGATATTAAGTATCCTGTGTATCCGTATACTGAGCGCTAGAGTTAAATCTACTCCGCATTGAATCTTAAGAGGAATGGAGAAAATCCCGCTTCCCGTATGATGTTGCAAATTTATCGAAAGCATCTAAGTAGGTCTTCGTTGAGATCAAGTCAGCGTAGCCTATTGGGCCCGTATGAAGACGGATCCGAGCAAATAGCTCTGCTCGTTAGGCATTCTTCTCAGGGCAGTCCCACAAAACGTGATTAGCGTCCTGATGGTTATGTCCACAAGTTCAATTCGTCCTTTCAACCAAGTTTCGTAGCCCAAATAGTTTGCCGTTGAACTTGGCATGGCTGGATATAAACTGGCAAACCCAGCGGCCAGATGACAGACGTTTTACCTCTTGTCTCTTGGTCACGTCCGGGAAGAATATATATTTATGTTTGGCGCCCTTTGGTGGATGCACACCACCTAGTCTGCCAAGCTGATAGGACTGTAGTATATATACAAATGAACGATAAGTGTGAGTTATCGGTATATTCTGTGACAGGTGCGGCGTCAGAGAAACGCCTTCAATATCCGTCGGTGTTGATGCCCTTCAGAAGAAGAGTTATTGCACCACGTGCCTGTTTGTGCAGTTCCAACGGTAGCACGCCAGCCAGAACTGGTAGAGGATCCGTTGACGTCGTCCTGTAACCCTTAGTAAGTGAAATCATCAGTGTCCACTCAATAAGGTCCTTCTGACAAATCCAATTTTTGCCCTAGAATGCCATACTCTAGATGCGTATCCGGCTATCCATATAAAAATGGCACGATAAGCCATTTTCAGGGCGCGAGTTTTAAACCCCTAGTTTTTCCAGCCAGTCTAGACATGCGTGAATACTTTTTTTGTATTTTTTTCTGTCTAAATAATAATGAAATATTTATCAGTTTGTAATGTGGTAGAAAATTCTCGATCGCCGTGCTCATTTCGCAGGTATCACGATACCTCTGCAGCCGGCGCAAGTTTATGATATCTCTTGTATCGGACAATGCTCTGTTGTAAACCACAGTCGTGGATAAAAATTTCCCACTGCGAATATTGAAATACAAATATACTGATCCAACCGAAGAAGTCGGTTTCAGACCGCAAGTCAAATGTTGTTCAGTAGACCAAGAAGAGATTTGCATTGTAATTTCATTTATGAGAAACGGGAAATCTGTTAGAGGATATTGCTTGTATTTCGATTAAAGTAACTAAATTTGATAAAGTGGTTTTTAAAATGTATTAATTAACAAATTGGAAAATATCACTATATTTGTCTTGTCAAGAAGTTTTCTAATACCACTTCCGAATTATTACTTTTCGGAAAAAATATATTTCCATATGTATCTCAATTCCAAAGTGTAGCAAATAAAAAATTTGCAGTTTTGAGTTAAATACGAACAGGTTTAATGTTACATATACCGATATCAACCAGTTCCAAAATATAACGAGTGGTCATCTGTGGTCATTTTAGAATAACAGTGGTTATTATTACTTTGGATCCAAACTGTAACAACTACGAAAATCCTATGAAAACCTCTGAAAAATAATATTGTATTAGAATAAATGTTATAGATATAAATATATATTTTTAGATACTCCTAGAATTTCAATAAAATATACAAAAATTAGATGTGCAGTAGAAATTAAACCTTCCAAAATCTTGTTTCCTAATTATGTCAGAACTATGCTTTTTGAGTTGTTACACTTTGGAACCGAGATATTGATTTGATAACTAAATTATACAATGCGCTGCAATAGGAGCTGAAGCATATGGCCTCCTAATGGAGATATCTCAACAGAAGTTTTCAACGAGAATTGGTTGTCACTCAGTTGCTCAATCTCTCTTTTTCGAAAAATAGTGGTAGAAGGTTAGGGCTAGGACAAGAATAGTGGTTAGCTAATCACTAGCTACATCCCGTTTTTAGGATCGGATAGTTGGGAAAGACTTTTAAAGGAAGAGAAAAAATACGTTTTATAGTTTATATTAATAAATTTCAATAAAAATTCTTTTTTTCCTTAAACATATACATAAAACAAGGGGGGTGACAAATTGAGGATGTTACCCGGCTGCAACCAGCCTAGGCGCGGAGCTGCTGACATCATAAGTAAAAAGGTAGCTAACCTCAAACTATCAATAGCAATATCTGAAGCAATATCGGTGTAGCCTGCCAATGATTATATTGGCAGGCTGGTTCTACCATTTGGAAGAATTGACAATCCACGTCCACGATTCATCAGATAAAAAGCTTAATAACTGACATTCGAATGGCAGAATTCTCATTTTGTCCTTTTATACGCTGAAATCGTATGATGTAATCGTACATCATACCTATACCATTGAGTTATTTAAATAAGGAGGAACTACGTTAGGCAAACTTAGCAGTAACTTACAGTAGTAATGGGTAAGTCAAGTATCATTAATAATTTCAGTCCTATGCTAATCTGCATTATGTTGTGCCATTGAGAATTAGCGGCTTCGTATAATATACAAAAAGTTCTACGCCGCATAAACATTAAAACTGAAGTGGATGAAATGAAATAATCAAACCGCTAAGCTACGGAGTCTATTTCGTTCCGCAAATTATTGCACTGCCATTCTCTTGTATCAGATTACCATCGCAGAGCTATGTAAATAATGTTTTGTCGCTAAGGAAAAATCTCGGAGCAGGTACATGGTAAACCTCTATGGTGAGTCATAATCACTTGAATATCCCATTACGGCCAAATCTGTAGTATTAATCTAGACACCTTCGAAAATCTGCCAAAATATATGCCTCCTCACAACATAGTATGGCATACTATTCTGTCATATTTTTTCCGGTCCTCTTGTTGTTTGTCCTACTCGGTTAAGGTGGCCACAGCTTTGAATCTTCGTACGGGCAACTTTACAAATTGACAATGAAGCTGTTCTTCGATGTCCCGCTAATCCGTTCCTGACCATGACTCATATTTGTTGACATATCGTGATTCGTGACCCTGTAGTGCCTGACTTCACAATTCAACAGGCGATAAAAAAACGTAAAATAATTAAAAAATATTATTTCATTCAAACGTGCTTCTTTATCTTATTAAAATCTTAGCCCCTTTACCACGGTAACATATTCAACGCCCACCCTCAAAACCGCCAAGTCACAAATTTAAATTGAAAAAATCTAAATTTGATATTGACCTTGCTGGGAATCGAACCAGGACCCACCTGATCGTTAGGACAAACACTTACCACTAGACGACAGAGACCGACAGCTAAATGATGTATATCATGCAATGGATATCTTAAAAAAAGTAAAATTTACTATTTTACATGTTGAAGAACTTGGATACACTGACGCAAAGAAATAAACGAGACTGTCTCCCAAGGATCGACAGAGATGACTAATTGCAAAATTATTGAAATATACAATGATGCGATTGCCCACTCGGATTTCAGCAGCATCCCTCAAATGGTAAAAATATAAAATCGACCCGTTTAGAACCAATGATTTAAACAATTAAAAATTCATTTAAGTGAGATGACATAATATTATCTCTTCTAAAACAGTATATATATTATATAAATAGCTAAGCTAAAATTAGCATAGTTCTGAAGATGGCGTAGCCGAATTAGCTATCAACTAACTAATAAAATGTTGTATAACTGAATATGTACTTTGATATTAATATTTTTATCCTACTATAATAGAGTAAATGCCAATTCAATCAATAACTATTCAGGGTAGTTATTGTATTATATGTATTATTGTCGTCTTTAGTAAACTAGTCCAATTGAACACTACGGGTGCATTATCAACGTCTTAATTATGTTTTTTCATATCAACCTTTGTCGCTGGAAACCCGTCCCCATTCGAGACAAGCATAATGATAGCTTTGATTACTCATGCTAACCTGAATGAAAGTTAGTCAAAGCCAATAACTACCTATACACTCCATACAGTTACCATTTATGCCAAATCCATATTTCTTATTGTACAGCACAATACTAATGTTTTAATGTAGTGCCTTACCTGTTCTTTGACACTTAGTTAGGCGAGATATATTATTATTGGGGGTAATCATTCAAATATAAACGCGGCATGTTTTCATAAATATGTATTATAATATCTCTGCATGAATTATTCCATCAACGGAACCGGGAATATAATATTGTTAATATTAGACCATTACCGGGTGTTAACTGTGAACCTGTCAAAATTCTCGGATGTAGCTTATTTCTGCATTTTAATTAAAATGACACTTAGAATAGTCTAGAATTAACAATATATAATACACGTAAAACGATAAATACATTTGTAAATCACTGATACTGTATCTTGTTACTTTTAACGTGTCAATTCTTGTTGGAAAGACATTATATTTTAAAAAATAAAACACAATTCATTTGTACTACTTCCACATATTTATAATGATCAGGACCGGTTTCGCTCATCACGAGCATTATCAACTGATAAAAATGCAAACATAACAGGCTTATTTATATAAAATTGAGAGTAAAAATGAAGGTATATAAAACTGATGGTTCATGAACTGAGACAAGAAAATACTGATTAACAAACAAATTATACATAAATCAAATGAAAGAATCTACAATTAAAATGTTCTGGACCTCTTGCAAATCTGTATCAACTGTATTTTGTTCACAATACTTGTATGTATTTGCTTACAATTTTACACTTATAACCGTGTAAGTTAACTAATTTAAAATTATTACATTTTAATAAAAATTTATGCTAAAAATATATATTCGATACAGATAAATATATAAAACAAGACAAACATTATATAATTTAAGACATCGACTGAGGGTGCTTGTTGATTATTGAGATTTTGTACACTTCCATGTATTTTGTCACTAACGACCCAGGTTTCGCCTTTCGGCATCTTCAGGTATTCGAGCCCACGAATGGTCTCGAACTGAAAGACAGTAAACAGTGTCTAACGTTTATATAGAAGATACAAATACGACAAATATTATTTACGAGGTAAAATATTATGCGTCTGAGAGCCACACTGATACCTGAGTTAACATTTCGAGAATCGCCTTAATCCTTATTTTGTAAACAACACATTAACAGAGTGGCGAATTGCCGCTTTCCAACTGCTTTTAGAATTACCAGTGATTTTACAATTATAATAGTATTGTGGGTTTCGACGGGATGCAATTCGACGAAAGGGTAAATATATACAATCATTCCACATTTAGTGACATCTGTCAGGTGTTTCAACGTATAGGATACAATAACGGAGAATTAGGAAGGTTCAGCTGCTCATTCAGAATTGGCAAGGAATTTAACTGGGCTCTATTGATTTCCAAAATTTCTTGATAAAATAATTTATGATCCCCCATGTTTTGATGCAACAGTTTAACCCCGTCATCCGCATTAAACGTATGGTTCTCCATTAGCAAGTGATTTGCGAATGTCGAAGTTTCTTTTTTAATCTAAAGGCAGCTAAATGTTCTGATACCTTTATATCTAATGTACGTGTGGTTTTACCCACATAGAAATGTTGGCAATCACTGCATTGTAATTTATACCATCATATATCAAATCACTTGGAAGTGTACAAAATCTCAATAATCCAAATTTAATAAACATAATAAATAATTATTTATTATACTTAAGGCTATATAATAACCCTTTCATGTAGGAAGGCAGCGTGAAGTTAGATCTAACCTAATTAGTCCGCATTAAAAAATCAAATGATTAATTAAACGTACTTACAATTTTACATTATTAACTACTGTACGTTAACTTAAAAATTAAATTAATTTTAATATTTTTTATTGTTCATACTCCATGTAAACTCATCAGACGAAATAATTAATAGTTTGAATATCAAATATTTCACAATTTAATAACCATGAGAACGAACTTTTATTTTTATCTATCAACCCATACGAATATATCAATGTTCAGCAATGTCGATTAGTTTGCTGTTTGTAATGTTTTTGATATTTTTTGCATTGAGGTAATGCGATAGTAGCTGAATGTATTACGCCCTATTGCTCGAAACGTTTCTATTTTTTGGCAAAAATATTTAACAATCTCTTCTAACGTTCATGAATAAATTACAACGTGGGCCAAAAATAGTTTTAGCTATAAGACTCATAACAATCAATTCGAAATTATTAAAACTTTCACTCGACTCCGAGGTGAACAATAAGTGCAGTTGTGGGTATCGAAAAAGTATGTAATAATTCGCTTACGGTTATTTTAATATTACATTGTGGAAATAATATCTTCATCTTGGATCTCTGTTTCCTCCACGACTCGAGTTTCTCGTTGTGCTAATGGCGCGAGTACCTGAAAAGCGGCGTTCGGCCTAATCGTGAAATGCCATTATATTATAATAATATTAACACGTATCGCTTATGAATACAAAATGTCTATAGGGAATTGCTGATGCATTTGTTTTGCACGGTAATATTCCTACACGCAGATTTTTAATGTCTTTCTTTTGTATAAATAATGGTGTCGTCAGTATTTATGAGATCAATACGCATTACAATAATAATACAACTCTATCAACTGTGATGATAGATAACTATACGTTTATATGACTGTTTTTCGTATTATTGATTTTTTTATACCATTCTGAATTTCGGCTAGCATGTGACACACCCTGATTTTTTTTGTTAAGTTTAAGTTTTATTAGGGTCCATAACTGAAAACGCACAGCGTTATTGACAATGTTTCGGAGAAATAGACCCAACGCTTGTCGTGAGGGACGCTCGGCCAATCGCCGGCAGACACGTTCGCTGGACGAGTCCATTTTTGACGGAAAGGGGTGGCTCCGACGGTGTGGGAGTCCTTTTTGATTTTATGTGTTAAGAGTCGTTTGCCAGCCTTCGAACCGAGAGAGTTGCCGGCCAGCGTGGCCGGCACCGTTTACGTTGTGGATTGTTTGTGTTTTTTTTATATTGGACTTAATTTAAAATCGTTTGTCGTGTCACTTGCATTATAACTTAAAGGTAAATTCATGAGTTAAGTAAATGTAAATGTAGACTCAATTTTATGTATTAGAATTATATTTGGGTATTTTAAACCACTGCATCTTCGATTAAAATAAATAAGAGTTGAACCGGATTTGAAATGGTGTTTGTTTGAGATCCCAGAACTTACAGGACGTCGATAACCGACCATTCGCCTACCTTCGATTCGGGTCTTCTCACATGTTTACATCGGTCGTTACTGAATTCCGTGGTTTTACTAAAATTTCTGTATCAAATGCCTGTAATTTTATTTCACCAGCCAACTTGGCATACAAGATCAAATCTTAAACCAATTTATTTTACTGAAATGTGATCAATGGAATATTAAAAAAAAATGTTTATTTCACTATCATTCCCAATATTTATAATCACTCCCTTTTTATGTTGAAATGTTGTTTTACGTTCCCTTTGAAAAGCGTAATATCTGGGGTTTATTAGTATAAGAATACAGTATGAAAAAAGCAACGTATTCTTCTTGTTATTGTACTAAATACGAAATGATACCTTGCGTAAAAATATCGAATCCCGCCAACAGGTTTCTTCTTTTCATTGAAATAATATGTCTGATATTTTTTTATTTATTCAGGTGTCGAAACAAGGAAATATATGCGATATATATGCCAATGGTTATACTGACTTTCATATTCGATTATATTTTAATACAATAATAATATATATAAGTTCGATCTTTATTAAAATAGTGTTATTGTTCGAAGGGAAAGAAGGCGAGGGCGAGCCAGTTTGGTGGACTGCGCCCCGCGATTCTTAATCGTAAATTACCCTTTGCAATACAAACGTTTCCGCATAAATACAACCTGCCTATAACCTGCGCTCTATGGTGCCTACTGTACAGGGATTTTCAAATATTTTCTATCAATATTATTCCAAAGTATTCTTAGAATTTTGTTGCCGGTATGTACCCGAGTAGTTAAGGCTATAAATTTTTCTAAGTTCTATTAAGTTGGGGTGTTTACCGGATCAAATCCACTACAGGCAAATTTGTACATTGATCTGCGTCCAAAAACGCGATTAACTGAATACTTATCCTTTCCTAGCACCATCTTTCTATCCTTACCTCTACCAAAAAGAGACGTTAGGCGGCTGAATAATAATCAGTTCTCAAAAAATATATTTTAGACCCAAACTAAAGTGAATTAATACAATTTACATCTGAACACTTATGTCTTCTTTACGCCTTACTGAGCGGAAAACTTCTGAGATTGTTATTAGATGTCGATTATCTTTGCAGCCACTTATAATTTTTTGTGATATGAACTGTTAAGTACATTATGTTGTACATATATGTATTATATTTCTAGCAAAAAACGCTACAATAAAAAAAGGCATTTATTTATGATGTGTAACCTCAAACTACCAACCAAACCTATTGAAGAAAAACTAGTGAATATTTAAGACCACTCGTTACATGTTATACGGTACGGTCGTGGAGCTAGAAGAAGAGATGATTAATATCAATTATTTAATGTTGTAAGTAAAAGCACTTGAAAATAAATTTACTCTACTTTCTTATGTATATTCTTACAAATATTTATTATTTTTTTTTGTCTCTTGAACAGAATTTATTACTTTGATAGAGTGTACGCCATATAATTTTGCACTCGGGCTCTAGAAATCCATACTGATACATACACGAGATCCATACATACTTACACTGGCCTGCTCCGTGTATTCTACAAGAAGCTTATCAGTGTAGTAAATAGTACAGCTACTAAAAAACAATATTTCATCAACAAATAACATAAAATCTTTACCATTTCTTTCTGTATAACAACCTAAATAACATTTTGATCATGTGGATGTTACACATTTTAAGGATTTATTTCTTTGGATAACCAATCGTCATTTAAGTTTTTAGATTTCTACTTTTGTTACTAGAAAGAAGGTATGCTCGATATTATCTAAGGTCACGTCAAATTCAATCATTCATACCTTGGCATTTGATTATAACACTGGGAATGGACCCTGTTAAGGTTACGAAACATCGGGTGGATGTTTCATAACCTTAGATTACTGCGGAGTATGACCAAAGCCCAGTCAGATACGGTAACCCACGTAGATATGAATAGTAGATTATAGGTTTTACAAAAAATATTTAGGCGTTTATTGGACGACCTCATCATGGTGCGTTGTCTTTCTGTCAGCCATATTGTGTACGGATTTGAAATATCCTTATAGTGACTATTTCGAGATGCCTGCAACGGTGCTGCCTGTACACGACGCTAATTTCATGTAGATTGTATTGCAGCGCGCCGCCTTGCACTTAATGTGATATCGTTTTCAATCTCGGATGAATTATTGTATTTCTTCTAATGGAAAAAGCAACGTCTCTTCCAATAAATAATGGATATTTGTTAATAGAGTTAAATCGCTGTGTGAATTATTCAACGCCGCTCTTTGTGGTTTATGTCTTCTGTGAGAACAGAACCGCAGATAGTATATCACGGTTGGATATTGTATAGGTACATCAGATTCGACGCTCTGACTCACCATTGTGAAGCTGGTTTGAATTACAATATTAATTGTATCGGTTTATTCATTCTCCAAGTTTCATTTACAGGTATTATTCATTTATTGAGAGAACGTCACTTGCTTTAGTATGTGTGCGCATCTTTGTAATACGCGAATCGTTATTTTGTTATTCTATCTACAAACCAATATTAGTTTCTATAGAGTGGCTGTCGGATTGGTTCATACAATAACAGTTTGAAAAAAATGATAATCTACATCAGGGATGGCAAACCTTTTTTTCACCTGTGCCAAAACTTATGCCTATTTCTTAAAAAATCTTCGCGTGTCAGATCAATAATAATCTTGTTGTCGTTTCTCTGATGACAATTTATCAATTCGTAGTTTATAGTTGGTGGCTCTTAATCCTTCACACGCTGCAGATAAATCTTTACCGAGACGATTTCTCACATTCGATTTGATCAAGTTCACCCAAGAAATAATTGTTCGCAAAAAACCAAAACATTGTCAAAATAGCCATCAAACGTTATTATGCACCAATACGCTGTAGTATTGAGAATCAATTTTATCCAATAATAATTGTGAAAATTCTCGTTTATTATGATCTCGAGCGGGTATGAAGTGGATTTTAGTTACAACCATTAGCATCCTTTCAAAACTGTAAACATATTTTATATACACACATATAACTCGAAAAATAAAACATTTTTCATACACTATCCAAAATTTTCCTCGATTCACTTGGTGACACGCGTGTCATAGCTTCGCTATCCTTGATCTAGATGCTAAACACATTATTTAATTTAATTATTCAAGTTCGGTGGTCGAGCATATTACACTAATTGTCTTTATGTTCTTTAGTTTGTACATTATGTATATTGGTTTTACGATAGAATGTTAATGACAGTGGTTTATAGTCGCTTCTGTCATTGCAGTACCTATTAGTCTCTGCGCTTGGTTTTTAGGATCAGTTGGGTGGGAGCTAATGTAAACAGCACAAACATCCTTGCGTTTGAAGAGCATTCACCACTTCCACAGGACCGTTATCCAATCAAATCAAACATGTGTATTTTTGATACATTGCTTTTATTATATAAATTAAAAGGCTTAAAAACTAGTCAGCGTAGTCAAGACGATGATCTGTGTCCAGAGATTCCCGTTTCTCACATAAACGGCAAAAACTATTTCGTGTGCCAAGCAGTTGGACAATCTTTCCGAGAGCGTTGAACTGTCAAGTATTCATTTCTAATCGTGCCGTCCGCTAGATTTTACGTTAGCCATTTTCATTTGGCCATTACGTTAATTAATAATTATGAATAAATATTATTTAGAATGGGATTGCTGTTGTCAAACGGAATGGCGTGCATGCTGGCGTAAGAAAGTATTTTTTTTAGTCCGTAATATTTTGCTTCATTTGCATTATCTGTTTCAATGCGCTACTTGGCGCAGTTATTTGTGCCAAGCTGGCCTCGAAAATCGACCGCTGCCACTGTGCTCTCGGATTTTTAATCGAGAGCAAAAAGTGAATGCGGAGAAATTTTTCTTGCATTATTTTGCCATTCGAAAATCCAAAAATATGATCTCAATATTGCTCATTTTTATGCCATTCTAAAATACATTAACATCAAAACTGATAGTTTTTTCAGATACACGCAAAATGTACGAATTATGTAATAGTTTTGGTCAATGTATATGACTTCTTATTTAACTATTTTCGCTATTTATTAAAGGCTAACGAATACCGCATGGTACCTCAAAGATCTATTCACATCCAGTCTCTTTGCTTCTTCCCAAGTAATCTCCGAATCCTGACGACATCATACCAACTGTCTCGGTTTTCGAAGCGGATTCTACGGCTACACTTAAATGTATTCATCGATAAACGAACTTAAAATTAATCATTTATGTACGCGTTGAAAGATGTATTCGATGTTTTAGTTTATTTCCATTTGCATATCATTTGATTTTATTTTCTTTCTTTATACAGTTGAGTTGTGTTGAATGTTAGTAGACGACATACCCAACGGACACTATTCTATCTGCGAATTGTTTTCCAAAATATAATATAGAAGAAGATTCAAATATGGAAGCTGGTTTAGATTCTAACATGGATGACTTTAGTCTTGTTATTTGTTCTATAATTATGGCGATCTAAAATGCATTCATTTACCACAATATATATGTTTTATTAGTAATGTATTCAGCCAGTACTTACTCTAAAATTCATGAGAATTTAAACACGATATTCGCAATATTGGGCAACGTTACTGTAATGACCAGAAATGTCATTGAACATTATTTAGTTAATCCATCACTACAATTTTATTTTCAAAACTTTTCATTCCATATACTTTTTTGGTATATATATATAAACTTTCCTAGTGGAATATGCGTTTATTGTGAAGTTCATGTTATAGCCTTAATTGTGTTATCATTGATAAGCGTTGAAACAGTTTATTTTGTTTATTATTTTTATATTTATTGTGTAAAAGCACAATATAGGAAAGGCAAATGGGCGTGGTACCTGAGGGTTAGGCAGCGCCTGCTCATACATTCGTCCACTCAGCACGCGATACGTCATTGCAAAATGAAAGTAGAGTTTGATTCATGAACGCTGATCAATAAAATAACTTTCTTCTTATTAAAAATCTTTTTAACCACTCCAATTCCCAAACTGAAGTAGATACGCTCGAACTGTTAAGCGTTAAAAGTCTAATGGTGATAGGAAGTGTAGCACGTTAACGATGCAAAAGAAGCGTGCAAGTGAGATGTAGTGAACTGTTCAGAACAACCAAAATCCCATTTTAAGTCTAGAAGACTTATTTGATCTAGAGTTTTGCAGTTGTTTATTATCCTCATTGTAAATGAAGTAAGCGATAGGAAAGTAACGCTTTTCTTGGTAAAATGACATTATACAATAACAAAGGATTGCGTGTGATCGCTATTCTCCTTTGACTGTCTTTACATACACCGTTTTAAAGTACGCACACCACCTAATCGCGCAGAAAAGCGCCTAGATGTAAACGCCGCTAATCGATACAGTTCTTATTATTTACTTCTAAATATAATCGGTGGGTTATCTGAAGATGATTCTCAAATGAGCGAAACACGGGTCATTATAGTTAATTTTTTTTAAATAAAACATTTAAAATACAATACGCTATAATAGTGCTGTTTATACTTCAGCCTCGATTTATCGCTTACGGATTATTGTCTTGTCGTGAATTTATGGTATAAATACTGACTTAAATATGCTGACTTCGTCTTCTTTTAATTATAAGGATTTTCTGTTTTACTTAATAATATACATTTTTTTCCATGTCCGCTCCCAATGTGGAGCATATGGTCTCCTTATGGAGGTATCTTAACAGAACTTTTCTACGAGAACTGCTTGTTACTCATTTGCTCAAGCTCTCTTTTTTCGAAGAGAGTAGGGATAGAAGAATAGAGCTATGACAGGACTAGTGGTTAGCTAATCGCTCTCGCTACGCCCCGTGAGGATGCGATGGGTGGGAGGGAGGACTCAGACTACAAACAGAAATCCATAAATCGATTGAAAGATCAATCTATGAAAACCATCCGCACCGGGAATTGAACCCGAGACATCCGTAACCATAACCAGCGACGCTACCAACTACACCACGGACGCCGACTATTTAGTCTAACAATATACATAATTTTCATATATTTTGAACTTGATGGTTAGTATTAAATGTATGCATAATATGAAGTATACACACGCAATATAACGTAGGTATACGTACATAATATAATGTATAATCTATGTCAGATATCAGTTTAACATCTTGAATGGACGCTTTGAAGATTCGCCAGAGGTAGCAACACAGTCGCACACGATTGAGAAGCACATTCTATCTCTCTCTAACTAACCTTATACGTAAAGATGAATGAGTTGCGTAACGCGACCATCTCTCTTTAGACGTCAGAGTTGCAGTCGGCATTGCTGATTAAGTCGTAGTCAAGTTCATTTTAAACCAAATAGTTTTGCTTTTATATAAAACATATTTTTTCCGTAAAATGATTTTGGAATGGTATGTATGTCACGTTACTTGGGTTAACTTATTTTTTACCGCGCAAAAGCTGTATATGCTTTATGGAGGATTTATGTGCGTGAAACGACACGTTTGTTTTGGGCGACCTCTCCTACACGATAATACTCTCCACTCGAAAAAATTTTCTTTTGACCTTTTCATATCGTTTTTATTTCGTATATTATTTTGCTAATTGCACGTCAACACACGCGCCAAGTGTTGCAAAAATAAATCAATTAAAAAGCAGCCCGTACCTTTTTGGATTGCAAACACGTCACTGCTGAAACGTACAACAATATTTTTAAATTAGTCAGGATTACCATGTAAAATTAAAAAGATTATAAAGTAAAATGTACATTTTGCTTTCAACTTTATGATATGGATTATAACATTAGCAGTACTGTGGTTCAACATACATGAAACGTTTCATTATTCATTAAAAATATTATTCTGTTTACCATTCCATGAGAAATTCTTTATTATAAAATAATATTAGAGACAGTTATCCAATTCGTAGTTGACGTTTTTTTGTTTAATTCATGATGTTATACTGTATATATTAACAGTATTTTCATCATAAAATCTGTGTCAACCTCTCTGGTGTTCACTTTTAATGTGTAACTCTCAATTCTTGGTGGAAAAGCATTCTGTAGTATTTGTATTTGCAGTATTTTAATTTCTTTACAAACTAATGCATAATATATTTTTAAGTTTACCTAATAGTAGTTAGATAAATAAATGCGACCTTACGTCATGGCAAGGTTGTCCACCTCTGCTCTAGGTTGATAAAATATTGTGTTCTTACAATTTACACCGCAATATAATTGTTTTCTCACCATAGATTTGGGGAATCTGTGGTCTTCTATGCCCTTCTGTGTCCTTTGACTGAATTCATATTTTTCATTTCATTGTTTTCATTAATTTACAAAATAAAGTCTATACATTTTAAAGTAGATTTAATTAAAGTTTTTTGAATGTGGCTTTATTAGATTACCGATAGATGAATGACATGAAATGAAATGGTTCCTCACTTCTGTGTTAAATCATAAATCATATGGTTCAATTGATATTTTTTTATAATTTAGTTTCATTATGACTCTAGAATAACAGACATAACATTCGTAAGGAATGTTATGTCAGTTAAAAATTTGTGGAATGTTGAATAATTATGCTGTAGATCTAGAAGCTAATTCCACAAGATTTCCACCATATAGAATACGCCTTGTTAAAATGGGTCGAATGCTGTATCTTACTGGAATGCATTTAATCCACTTTTGTTTTTGAATTTCGATTTCTCGCAGTTTGTACCGCAGAAGTAATATTCAACTTAAATCAGAAAAAAGTTTCAAATGTCCATAGTATTGATTAAAATGCAATTTATTTGGTAGAGCTCCATTGTAGTAAGATAAAAATATCAAAACATATATTGCCACAAGAATTATAGGATATAGTTGATGTTTAAACGATTTAAAAGTTGAAATAGCTACCAACTTTACGTTATAATTCTTGTAGAACTAAATACTTTGATATATTTGCCTTATTTCACAAATATACGTTTTTATATATTTAATAGTTGCATGTGTCGTTATTAGTTAATTAGTATTAGTATTTTTTATAGTTCAGTATCGTCATTTTATTTGTTTTGTTTCTTTTATGATGGTTTCCATATAAAACAGTTTTGTTAGGGCTTCGTCAGGTCCGTTTCCGTGAAAGCATCTGCCATTAATTCACTGCCATGCTATTTATTAGTACACCATTATTAAAGTACGTATACAACAGAAATATCAAGTAGGTATGTCAGTATAAATTAACGATATTTTTGTCGGCTTTCAAATTTGATTGCAATGAACTTGCTTTTGTTACAGTAATTGCAATTGCCTGTCTCACACAGGAAATAAGGTATTAAATATTTTTTAGATGCGTCTCTCGCCTGCTTTGGTATAGGTAGACTATATTTAGTCTATGATTTCTCCATGTTTGAAATTCCGTAAGATTTGCTCTTAATTCAATGAAGTTTTACGTATGAGAATCTGTTTCGAAAAACATTTTAATAATTACATGAAAATGAAAACTGTAGGGATATATCGTCGTTGTTCTGGAAGAAAACACTAACTGAAAAATACTAGTTTTGAGTAATTGTACTTGGAAGTTTTTCAAAAGATTGAAATGCTGTCCCCTTTTCATTTAATTTGTTTGTACAAAACTGTTTAAGTTTAATTTATACAAATAAGTGTATTCTTCCATACGGCGTAGTTTGAAATAAGGAATATTTTGGTACAGCTAACTCAATGTCATTTTTGAAATTTAGTGTTTTCTTCTAGAACTACGACCATAAATATTGGAATATGTAAGTATGTCTTATTCTGTTGATATCATCAAGACCTGTCTGACGCGTTTAGATAATGTGGCGTCCTACTGATGCCTCGATTTCTTTATTTGGAATTATCGTTTTTCTGTATCGCTCGCGATCTTAGCATTTTTTTCACTATAAATTTATGAGCTTTCATTTAGTTTTTTTCATTATTGAATTTGTTCCTTTCAATCCTACTCGAATATAATGGTCGCGATGTATTTTGTGGGCTTATACGGTATATATAATATAATTGAGCACGATAATAATATTATGAATAGATAGATTTGCTGCTGGTTTTTTCAAAACTTTCCGTATCGATATATCAACCGGCCATTATTCTATTAGTGGGCTCCTTGTCATCCGCCCTGTCTCCTTCGGTGACTGTTTATGTCTTGTAACTCGGCATTACACATGCGAGGCAAGCCCCATGATTCATTTAACGGGGCTGCGCCCTCGACTCTTTCCGCCCACGCCGATTCATGATGATGTTGCCCTACCTGCCAACCCGGCCGACTGAGCATATGCTCGGCCCGTTCGTGCCTTATAGGGAAAAGCTTTATTATTTATTTTCGTGTTTTGAGCTTATTGCTGTGAATCACTCAGCGAGCTTTTTAAAAAGTGATAAGTCTGATTTTTATATTATCATTCGCAAATTTAATATATAATATTTTTGAGCTTATTCTTACGTATTGTTCCTTGAACTCGAAGTTTTCGACTTGGATATAACTTATCGTGACTCATTTTTTAATTTCTTGGATCCTAAAGCAGTTGTTTTTGACCTTGTATATCGGTCAATTGTTGAATAAGCCCGAGCGGTACCCGCATGACGAAAAAAAAACTATTATTATGCTTATATTATAAAAAATAATAATTAAGACATTTTTTAATATAAAAATAAAATCAATAACTTTGTTGCTCCACTTATGCTTCTCAAAGAGGTGAAAAGTTGTCACAACTAGTATGTAACACAACCAGTGTAATAACAAATAATCAATTTTAATTTTATATTAAAGATTAACTCTTAAAAAAATATTTAATTAAGCATTGTTTCACTACAATAGTTTTAAAATATTGCATTTATTTTCTAGCGTTTCACTTATGCCGTTAATAATCACCCTGACTTTAAATACACTGATTGATTAGATATTTAAAAATTCCTTACCCCACTCCTTGAGTTGCGACCTTCTTTGCAAAAATCTTGACTCAATGATAGTTGAAAGCTTGTAGTTTTAATAATATTTAACATTGGTTAGCACTACTGTACACAGCTATGCGTAAGACATGTATAAACGTGTCTTCATATTCAATTTTTTTAAATGTGTGGAAAAAATCATAAAAAATGCGAAAATAGTCATAACACCCGTGTTACGGCGTCAAAATAAGAGTTTACGTTAGTACAACCAAATGCTAAAAATGATATACAGTTATCATTAATATTATAATTGTTTTTTTTCCCATGCGAGTTTATTCCCGGATTTTCACGGCATTGCATCCCTAATAGTGACACAGTAATTAAAATTAAGCTTTAATGTGACGTTAAAATCTCATATTCTGAGCTTTGTTAATAATCAAGTTGACGATATATTATGTTAAAGTGCGTATGCTATTAAATTTATAATGTTGTTTTTATGCAGCGCTCAATTTATTAGTAATCGGTTCTAAAAAAAAACCAAATCCTTGTAAATCATGTTCTATTTTTAATAAGTTTTAAGTTAATATAGACTATATTCATTTAATATTCGGAAAACTTCCGACAACACTGGAGCAATGTAAATCTTCAACTCCAGATTGTTTCGATACTGCGTTGCTTCAGTACTTCACCACATAACCGTGAATTTGTTTCCTCTGGCATTACTCTGTTTAATGCCACGTATAATTAGCCACTAAATGTGTACTCGCCTTTATCTATACAGCATCTTCATTGGTGCTATTTGTTTTGCAATGGGTGTAATGGCACGCGCTTTGCCTTGGTAATACGTATTTATTTATGTAACGTATTACCTATACAGAAACAGTTATCTCACAAATTTCCGAGTAAACCGACTTATTAGATCTCGAGAAGGAAAATAAATAAAAAGACACACACGACTCGTTGTACTAGCAGTTTTATTAGGGACCGACCTCTCCTCTGCACTAAGAGATCAACTGCGGTGGTAAATAAGAGGTCTCTTGCCAAATTGTTTTCAGAGTTATATTACATCATTGAAAATGTTTTCAGCGTCTTATTTCGTTGTCGTTCTGGCAAAAGTTTGAGGTCAGTAATACTATATATGATTTAATTAACGTTGTAAGAGTATTTGTGTGCTCAATCAATTATAATGTGTTATACTAATGATGTTTACTACAGGAATACTATAATATTACAACGATTTTACCCCAAACTCATTACATCAAACCTGTTCATTTATGACGAAGGCTTGAAATTTCACCAAATGTATTTCTGAATCGTTTTGATTACTGCGACAATGATTTGGTTTTCTCAAAACTCTGGTAGTATTCTCCAAATATGCTCGATCAGTTGTCAATCGTACGAACGGTGTTTTTTTTCTGGATATGTTTCGTCATTCGATAGACATACGCAGTTGATTTTCTTATTAACAAAATCAGACATTTTCGCAACTCATTTTTATATATCTTCACCACATATGTCGTCGTGTCAATAGGTTCGATCAAATCAACTTGATTTAATAATTGTCGTTGTTTCGTTATTTTGTATCATTAGTGGCTTAATTTCTGTCTCATACATTGACAAAACGGTGTCGATTACTCTTTATATCGTTTGAAAAAAAAGTCCCTTTGAGCTGTATAATATTACAAGTTAGATCTCTTTTCTTTTTCATCAGTAACATCTTTGGATTGTATTAACGCGTTGATCATTCTTGCGTGAGAGCAACAATTTATTATCGTTTTACATTTCCAAGATAATCCATTGAATGACATCATCACATTAAAGTTACTAGAATGTAGAGTTTCGTGTCGCTTTACACTGAAATGAAAAGATAGTTTCCATTCCCGAGAGAGCTACAACCGAAGTTTATTGAACGCTGTAACTATTTATATCTCTCTCTGTGGGACGAACTGGTCTTGCCGTCTCGTTAACACATCGCTGAGCATACAGTTTCCTTAATCTGCAGAATATAATAATGCTATTTTGGTAGGTACGGGATATGCTTTGGGATTGTTATTTAACATGTTTGGCTAATGAAATTGTCTAGATTACACAGCTACAGTTTTCCCGTTTTCCTTTTATGTGCGTCTCTAACCTTAACAACAAAGTATTTTTTAATATGAATTTATTTTTTCCATGCGATAGATCGTTCTAAAATTTAATAAATAATAACGGTAAAATGCAGTAAATACCAACATGTCAGGAGAGCTTTAATGAGAAAGAAATGATCCTAGACAAATACTATACATATAATTTAAGACATCGACTGAGGGTGCTTGATGGAATTTCAATATTAAATTTGGATTATTGAGATTTTGTACACTTCCATGTATTTTGTCACTAACGACCCGGGTTTCGCCTTTCGGCATCTTCAGGCACTCAGTTCGAGTCCATTCGTGTGCTCGAATGCCTGAAGATGCCGAAAGGCGAAACCCGGGTCGTTAGTGACAAAATACATGGAAGTGTACAAAATCTCAATAATCCAAATTTACTATACATATCATTTTGGTTAAAACAAACCATGAATATTACTTTTATAATCGACACTATATGTGTTATCATTAGATACACGTATTTTGTGCATATATTTTAAACAATTTTAGCATTTATTTAAACTTATTTAAAATATTCAGAAGTATTTGACACTGTGTGGTATTAATGTGACTCTTCTTTTTGGGATTTATCAGTCAGGCTGAGTTGTTTATTCAATTTGAAAACTCTTACTAATAGAAAATAGTTTTCATCATCTTTTGAGTTTGTCTACGCAGTCTATGAAGCGTATCTTACAGAAAAATGCGGTTAAGCATTCCTTAAAAATAATAAATTTATGAAAATGTTATGTTAAATAAAATGAAAATCGATTATGTAAGGGATATATTTTGAGATTAACACACGGTGACAGATTGACGACTAACAAAAATTGAATTCTCATTTTTTTAATACCAGATAGTGTCTCATTCCAAGTTATGTCTGCTCCCATTTACTTAATAAAAATAAATTAAATCTATAGCATTCTTAAACTATCTAACATGTTATAAATACTGCAATGTATATAACATGAGCGTGCAAAATAAGTGCATCCACGAGTCGATGCAAATAATATAAATAATAGATGTTCCATCCGAGATTATCTCTTCCTATCGTCATTATTAAGTACGTTATTGTGAAGCTGGAAACTTGCGAATATAAACACTTAAGACCATTGTGAATACAATTGAGATACGAGAATCGCAAGATCGACGATAACGACTTCTGAAGTATTTTGTTCTGAGCAAAATGCGAATACGTTGCACATAATCCAGAGCAGTGTTTCCCAACCAGTGGTCCGTGCAACCTTTCTGCCAATCCAAATATATTTATAACTCATTTTAAAACACATGCTATCGAGGTTATACTGATAGAACGCATTGAGTCAAAATGTATGCAATTTAACGCACTACGTACTGTTAGAATGCATGAAGTCATAGACGAATCGTCATCATTATTTTTATAAACAACTACTGAGTATCCGGCATGCGTTGCAATGCCACTCAAAGAAAGAAAGGGTTTGTGTTTTAATTCTGTTTATTAAGTGCTTTCGGATTAGAGGTCTGCACGGGCCGAAATTTTATAAAATTACCCGGTCTGAGCCCGTCATCTTCATATCACACTTATCACACTTGTTACCCGAACCCGACCCGAAGCCCAGATTTATTTTTCTCAGCCCGAAAAAAGCCCGTTTTTTTTAAATATCTTCATTTATACTTTTCAAACAATATATGTTATTGTTTCCATATTTCCAACGATATTCATAACTCATGTGAGATAAATTATTCAAGTTATGAATATTACCCTATGGCTGTCTCATGACCTGAACATTGTAATAGAATAAATCAGAAGGTTTTTCAGAGATATCGCTGTTCGTACGTATTTGATTCATTTTTTGGATTTTTTTAGAAACTTTCACGGGTGTTCGCACAACAACTCACCTAAGTTTCATCGAAATCTAATGAAAGATAAAGGAATGCGTAAAGGACAAACATTCATTTTTATATATATAAATTGTCAGACTCTTTGTTTAGCCTATCTAGCTACGTTAATAATTTATACATAGTTCATATTGTTTTCAAAAGATCATAAACGGGTAGTGTGTCTATGCCCTATATGCATGGGTTATTTCAATCAACAATATGTTTTTCATATTACGTATTTTTTGTATTATTTGCAAGTCGAACGTTATATATGTATGATATGTCTATTTGTTATGACAGAAGTTTAAAAACCAATAATCCAATACTATATAAATAATTGTTTTTATTTCTGCGTTAGCCGTCCGCAAAATATTTCTCCTTCTCTTACCGGTCCGCAGATGTAAAAGTATTGGAAAGCACTGGTCACTACAAGTACTAAAATTCATATCCACTGACAATCGGGAATTTACTGTACAAGTACAAAATTTTAATTGTAGCTTAAATACACTAATTTTGTCGCCGCCAGAAACTCCAAAGTAGTGTAGTGGTCAGGGTCCTCGTCTATCACCGGTACCCTGGTTCTATTCCCCACGCGGGGACCTTTATTTATTTGGAAAATATATTTTTTGAAAATCGTAGGTTTCAAAAGTTTCATTTTATTAACTATTACATTTTATTCAAACTGTCAATCGGGAGTTTACTGTATAAGTGTCATAGTTACAGACCAGTGGTTCTCATGTGCGGCCACCTGAGAATTTTTCGTGGCCACCAACGGTTCTATGGTAATAAATATTGATGTTAAAAAAGTGAGTAATATAAAAAAATACAACGATTGCTTATTCGTATTGCGTACGTATCCGGCTCGAAAACGTATTTGTAATGAATGAATAATTTTAATAAAATAGGGATTCTTTTTTACATAAAAAATAATCGGGATCAGTACGGTAACTCAATCGGGTTAATTTGCGCTGCGGTAAATTAAGTAATTCGGTCTGCTGTACGATAACCAACGTTGTTCATCTTGCAATCGTTGACGAGAGATTTTCCAAATACATAAAGAGTAACAGTAATTATCTTATGATTTTTTTTTCCATAAATGTGGAAACATCTGTATATTACGTTATTCTTTCTTTTTCTGATTTTGAAGAGAATTTGGAGGAGAGAGGAGAGAGGAGAGAGGAACGAGGAACAATCCCCGAGTAAAAATAGATATAAGCAAATATTTATAAACTAACATTCAGTATTAGAAAGTGTAAAGATCGAATGACTAATAGATTTTTAGACACATTTGAAAATCAAACCTGCATATATTAATAATAAATATGAAAGTTGTAAAAATCGAATGACAACCACAAAAAAGAAAGGCCAAATTAAATATAAGCACTAAAGAGAAATTTCAACTCAAACACAAACACAGAAAATGTAAAAATGATATCGAAGACAAAAATGAACTGAAATGTCGCATGACTCTATATATATATAATAATAAATATAATATTAATAATAAATATGACATTTGTGAATGACAGGATTGTAAAATTATATTACATATTTTTAAAGAAATTGTATTAAAATATAAAAAAATTCTGCCTGCGGCACAAACGTCTATCGTTATGGTTTATGATTAAAAAAATTCAAGTAGGTAACGGTCTCTTAAATACATCGCTCTAATATTTTAAATCACGATTGAAAAATTTGGTGCGACCACGAGACATTTCCAAAAGACCACTGATGTTCACGATGCGGCCACGGAGAAATTTTCTTTGAGTACTACTGTTACAGACGGATAGGTCCGGGGGGACATCTGGCGAAATCCCGGTAGGCTTGCGGTTCCTAAATGAAAAATTGTTTGCTTTATTTTTATTGCGTAAAACGCATTTACAATATGTTTTGAAGGAAAAACATTTTAGGGAACACAAATATTAGTTATTTAAAAAGTAAGTAAAAAGGATCATAAACTTATAAAAAAGGTATCATTTAATTTAAGACATCGACTGAGGGTGCTTGATGGAATTTCAATATCAAATCTGAATTGTTGATATTTTGTACATTTCCATGTATTTCGTCAGTTCAAATTCATCCGTGTACGCGAATGCCTGAAAATACCGAAAGGCAAAACCCGGATCGTTAGTGGCGAAATAAATGGAAATGTACAAAATATCAACAATTTAAATTTAAAAAGGCAACACCAAACTTTGAATTAATTACGATAAATAAACACTAGACAGGCTCTCAACCATCTGTCTGAGATGAACTCTTTAATTCTTTATCCGTATGATTCGGATGGATGATAAAATTCTGGAGAAATTAGTTCTGATCGATAGCGTGAACGAAATAATGGCTGGACTCTTGGGATTCTTTGTTCTATTAAATAATGGTATAGAACAGTTATGGAATAAACTATAATAATTAACAAAATAATTGCTTAATTTATTTAACCAAATTACAGTAAATCCTGCGTAAAGTGTATATACAGTTGGTGGTTTATTATGTGATAATGCGGCATCCATTTACTTTGTAATTTTTGTTCGTGTAACAGAACCTATCCGCAGATTAAAGCGATGTTACAAATGAATATTCATCAGTTGGCATTTATTTGCAGTCGGCGCCCAAATTGGCTAATCCTGATAATTTGTTTTAATTCATTCATTCGTTTATTTTGTGGTGAACACTATTCATTTATAACAAGTCGTTTTAATGAGTTTGTAGTTACGGCCAACGCATTGCTTGCTCTGAGACATTAGCTCTAAATTAAGACGCATTCACTACTGAACAAAACTGTTTATTTAATATTCCGTATGTATTTTTGGGACGCACTTAGGTATTTGTTATTTTGTTACAATATCCAATCCTATTCCAACCCTGTGGAAAGTACGATTGAAAACTCATGCTTTACTTGGCAAATAATTTGCTCTCAGCCAAAAACTTTGCCTAGGCCTATTATAAACGAAGAAATTTAATCAGCAGGGAGAATCCGTTTGCTTATTCCGGTGTTGTCATAAAAGGACTATTTTCGCGTAATGTACTGTAATTTTCGTAAATGTTTGTGATATTTTCCCTACCGACTCCCTATCTGAACCTGAATAACGAGATGACGTAGATGACCGATTAGCTGAATAGTTCTTGTTTGGTTTATTATTTTAAGCTCCTTTAAAAGTTTATGATTAAGAAATATATGAATGCAAATCATGAACAGCTTAAGATGAAATTTTCAATGACATATTATATTTTATCTTTTATTAAAACAGAAATCAATTTTTTCTGATATTTATTGAAATGCCTTTTTATAAAAATAGCTAACTTTTTAGTATCAATGATCGACAAATAATATCATAATGAATCTAATAATATCTTCTCGCTTTGTAATTATCCCGTCCATATATATGTTGTTTAGAAAGGAACTTATCTGCAAGACGATCACTGTTATTATTATATATTTTATTTAATTAATAATTTTTAATATACATTATAAAATAGAATGCATACACAATTGAATCAGATGATTATTAAAGTATTCAATTAAAAACTTTTGAAAATTGCTGCTCGCCATTTCTGTGAAATTGTCCCAACTGTTGCGTTTGTGCGAAATGAGAATTTATGGTAGCCATTTAGTGGATTTGGCGGATGTAACATTTATAGCACTTACAATGGCAGATTTCATAGTGCCTTCAAATAATGTTTGGTTACGAAATAAGATAGATTCTTTATAAGATAACTAGTGTAAAATATATTTTATATTATTTAATAAGTTTAAATTTGGATTATTGAGATTTTGTACACTTCCATGTATTTTGTCACTAACGACCCGGGTTTCGCCTTTCGGCATCTTCAGGCATTCGAGCACACGAATGGACTAGAACTGACCAAATTAAACAGGATGAAGTTTCTGTGCGAGAGAACAATGAATTATTTTAAGGTATTGGCTAATATTGTCGCGAGCTGCGTACCACTGACCTGTCTCCGTCTTCAACCAAGCTGCTTTAGCTTTTTGCAAAGCTTTCACTGCTGGCCTCGAACCATTGATAATTTTAACATTTCTCGATATGAACTTGGGAGTCACTTTATTTTTAAAACAACTGACTTTAAACCATAAATTTTGACAAACAACACGATATTTTAACACTAATTTACTGTAAAGTTCAGTCAATCTTGCTGTACTAGCAATATTGATATAATTTAATTTCAGTTCGAGTCCATTCGTGTGCTCGAATGCCTGAAGATGCCGAAAGGCGAAACCCGGGTCGTTAGTGACAAAATACATGGAAGTGTACAAAATCTCAATAATCCAAATTTGATATTGAAATTCCATCAAGCACCCTCAGTCGATGTCTTAAATTAATAAGTTTAAGTATAGTTCTGACGATGGCGTAAAGCCGAAATAGCTATCAACTACCTGATAATTTTTTTTTAAACTAAATACTTTGTTATTTTATTCTATTATAATGGAGTTCTACCAAGTAAATGCCAATTCAATCAATATATTTTGTATTGTTAGCTGAACATGCATCGTTTTCCTGCGTGTTTCATTATTTTTTATAGTCCCAGTAAATAAGAACAGTATTTAATAATCTCGCACTCATCGTTTTCCCGCATTTAACGGTTTTTTTCAGGGTCCGTTTAAAAACGAAGAATCGGGTTTCCACTGTGCTATTTTTAAAATGAAATATGTTAATTACGTCATACAATGCACGGGTTTTCTAATATAATATCTTATAGTATCTTTCCGCTGGAAGTTGACTGTAAAATGTATCAAATTTATTAATAAAACTTACTACAAAAAGTATTGAGAGCAAGGCCTACATCAATATTTATCAATTGACTATGCTGTCTATTTGAGCGAAACACGTCCGTGTTTAAAATTGTATAATATTTGTGGAATATTTTACGATACATAGTTTTTTTATATAGTATTATATCATTAATCACTTTTAACTGTCAATTCTTGGTGGAAAGACATTATATTTTAAAAAATAAAACACAGTTCATTTGTACTACTTCAATATATTTATATATGTGAAATTAGTACAAATGAATTGTGTTTTATTTAAAAAAACAAAAATATCATTACTTCATAAAAATTAAATCTCTCCGGTTTCAAGTATTTTAAGTATTTTATGCAAGTAAATATATAATATAATCATCGCTGTACACAAAATAATATTTGATGTTTATATTAATCAGCTTTGCTAAATAATTAACCAAGTAATAAGAGTGTTATTTTGAATGGTGTTAACTGTCAATTCTTGGTGGTTAGCCATTTATTGTTAAAAAAAAATTAGATAACGCCATCGTACGAAACTTAGCATTATCAAAATTGATAAAATAATGCGTTAAGTTCAATAGAACAAGTTTCTCGCTTGAGCCTCCTATCTCTCTGGGTTTCATGTATTATGAACGTTAATAAAATCCTACCAAAGATCTCCTTTTGTATGCAGTATTTAGTCTAATGAAGAATGAATGGTGACCATTACTTTTCAGAGGGTGTCGAACTTATTCCATGTCAGCAAATGGCAATTATAACGCACTTAGAAAGCGTTTTTTTACAACGCATATTTTTTAATTTCCGACAATCCTAAGCTTTTCCTTTTATTTATGTTAAAAATTAATTTTTAATTAATTATTGATCAATTTATATTTAAACAGTATTTTACGCACTGTTTGATCTACATTTGAGATTTGAGGCATGGGTGTGTGTGATGTCTTTTCTACTAAAGTTGTTCTTAGGTGAAATTACTTTCTTACCAATTTTTCACAATGTTTATCATTTTATTTTAATTGTTTTTATCGTCCTTCAAATTACAAAAGCAATAAACTAATAATTTCTGTAATGTGTATATTGACACCACCACGTTACGCCAACCTGCCCAAAATCAGGCAGTGGAAAATCAAGAATTCATTCAATCATTAAAATCATTATTGTGCATTTAATTTATTGTTATTAATAAATGCAAATAATTCACATCGAATAGTCATGTTTACCTTTCAGAAAAATTCTTTAAAATTATTATTTACTGGCTATGATTTTACGACACCGACTGTCGCTGTATATGTCTATTTCTTTTGTAAACGTTTCCCGTTATGCGGCAGGCAAACAAAAAGTACGCGTTTCTACCGAAACCGGGTTGGTAAGCCCGTCTGAAAACTCTCATCGAGTTTATTCCATGTGGTTGAATAAAATTAAATATCTGGCGTCTTGGTATTAGCTGTAACTCAATTTTTTGTATTCTAAAAAACAAATTGATACAGTGATTTGTTTATCATAATTTACCAATCGATTTAAAAAAAGGTTTACTTATCGTAATAGCATGAGTTTTTTAATGAATATCAACATAGTTATATATGGCTTCCAAGTTTTTATTTAATTTTTCGATGTGAAGATAATTTAACGACGCAGTTTTTTACGACAATCATCTTTCGTAACAGTCTAATTGTTAATTTAAAATTTATCTGATAAACCGCTATTTAATTATCTCATTCAATATAACTGAGCTTACCTGTTTGATAGAGCAATTGGTGCTCCCCACTTATTCTATATTTAGTTATGCCAGAATAGTCAACATAATTGCTTTAATTAGTAGTTAGTGTTCACTGGCAACACGGTTGCATTTCGTACGGTGCAATCTACATGCATCGTGCACACACTCAGCCACTGTCTATCTATTATATATGTTTTTATATTATAGTGCTATCGAGAATAGTTACAGATAGGGATTCCAATCCAGGTACCCTGCACGCTTTTTATGTCACAAAATTCTAGGGATTGTCCACATGAATTGAGAATTAGCATAATATTGAAATACGTGTAATGTCCTTAAAATAACGCATTTGAAATTAAACAAAACCATTAAATATAACAATTTTAAGAAATATTTCGCGTTCTATGAAACATTTTGTATTAGGCTTTTTCTTTAAATTTCCCAGTGATGTTCAGCTCTTTTCCCATTGTTTAAATTGATAATAGAAAATAATTTTTCAGCTTTGGAACAATGTACGTAATTCAATGCATTTATTTCGGAGAAAAAGGCCGCTTAACACTTTCTAAAAATATCGATAAAGTACGTTTAGTAAACGGTCAAATAATAAAAACAAATGCACGTACGTGACGTATGAAAATCTCTCGATTAAATGTTAAATGGCGAAATCTCGGAATATAAAAAAGGGTCCGCAATTGTAATCCTTAGTCAAAATTCAAACTTACAACTCGTAGTTGAAATTGTGCAGGTTTTGTTATCTATATGCTCAAATATATGCAATAAATTATTCAGGTTAAATTATTGCATTTTATTCTATAGTATATTCATGCAATAAATGTTTTGTGATGCTAAATCGTAGCGTCCAACCCACATGCTTACGATCGTATTTTTGACTAAAAATTGTACGGTGAGCTACCCGTTGAAAATTTCATTGCGGTTGTTCGGTAAAAATCTTAATTAATTTTGAGAAAGTGCGTACGTAAGCAAAAAAAAAATAATTTCTAATAAAACAAATGCTCTTCAAATAATTAATTAGACAACGTTTTTCTACTTATAACGTTAAAAGCTTATTAAATGGTAATCAAATCAACCTACAAATTTGTGTGTGACTGATGCTATTAAAGTCTATTTTTAAAAGTAAGAGATATCAATATTATGTTGAACAATTTGTTATGAAAATTTTAGCATCGAACATAGCATGCGAGCCGAAACGCAGAACTGCAATACAAGCAAATAATGTTCGTTGTCGAATTTTTATATCAGGATGACCACAAATTGAATTAAAAACATTATCTTTTTGAAAAATTACCAACAAAAATAAAACTGGTCAAAGTAAATGGTACGACAATGTAAATTTACACGACTTAATATATGACTGAACATGTCTGTTGGAAACAAAACGTTACTAAATCACATACAGTTATTCTCTATTCAAATGTACGGAGTTTTGTAATCATGCCCCTTCCCAATGGAGCATCTAGACTCGTAATGGAAGTTATCTCAACAGAAGTTGTTCTATACTAGAGCTGCTGAGTTCTCAGTCGCACATTTAATTTTTTTCGTCGAGAGTTTTTGAAGGAAAGGACTAATAGTTAGATAATCGCTCTTGATACGTAAAGTTTTTAGGATTTGATACGTGGTAGGACTGGCAGGGAATTTAAACTTCACAGACATTCATGCCGTCGAACACAATTCTTAAATAAATTTATGAGACTGCAACAACCGAAGTTGACTACTCGATTACATGCCCGGAAATATATCATAGTATGGTAGTATTTATCAATTGTGTCTATAAGAATAAATTAAACATCCATAAATGTCAATTGTATTGACAAAAAAAAAATATTGTCCGTGGTCAACTTTTATGGAAAGGCTTATAATCTGCAGCCGATGTGCAGAGGATTCCCGTCTACCGCGCAGACTCATGATGGCCATAATATCGATTCGAGACTAATTGCGTGCATTGTTCTTAATTGGATAATCTTAATCATACTCCGCTTAATTTAATCTAATCCACTCGGTTTTACTCGATCGCACAATTAAATTCATTATTTTAAATTATATCGACGATAAACTAACACAAAAGAGACGTGCCGCACACAATGAAAGCACTTTGATGCGGATGAAACTACCATTTTAATTATTAGAAAGATTCTTATCTAAACGATTTATTAATATAGAAATTTCGTTTTATTGCCTTTCCACCTTTAATCGATCTTACCTTTACTTTTGAAAACTAGATTTCATTTATGTGCTTTTAATTTTGAGTTGATTTCATTACGACTTATTAATAATTTAAAATGTGACCACTCACTTTACATCATAAGAATTATATTGATTCTTTAAAAGAAATATAGTGATATATATTTTGTCTTAAAAAGTTCCTTGTGTTAGGCTTCTTTCCGTGTCGATGACGATTTGTATTTGTTAAACTCAAAGCTCTGTATCCTGCTTTATAGAATTAAAATAGAAATGCATATTCGCTAAGCGAAACTGGTTTTAATGTTCTAATGAAATTTAAAACATGTATTTTAATTTTTTATGTTCATCCACTCAATAGAATTCAAGGACTCCTTATAAAGTATCATAATAGTATTTGTCGTTCTTTCGTTGTGAGTTGTGAGCCATTCGCTCGATATATAATATAATTATGTTCGAATGGAAGATGATCACATTAAAACGATGATCACGTATTGTCCCGATGCCTTAAAAAGGAATGTTCATTCCAATTTCAAGGAGTGGCAAGGGAGGGTAGGAAGGATTGGTCATTACGCAAGTCCTAGCTCCGGAATGCATATTTATACATCATTAAATAATCAATATGTGTGAATGTCTCAGCTGGGATTTGTGCACAGATGAATTAGATTTTATCGTGTTTGTATAGGTCACCCTTCTGCGACTGGTTCCGTTAAAATAAGCCGCTTTACGTGTTATATTAACAGACAATTTTAAATTCAATACCAAATACTGTCTATATCGTTTATATAAACATAACAATGGGGATATTATCCGCTTGGGTGTATGGTTCTTATTTTTTATATTAATGTATGTTGCGGCTTGGGGATGTCTTTCTCTTGCAATGAGTACATAATTTAAATTTTTAACGTTCTTGGTCCTTCACTGTAATTGGTCAATGATTCGAATGGATAAATATACTCGCACGTTTATTTTTCAATTGATTTGTGGATGTATATCGAAAGGCATATCTGTTTATGATAATCCCATTCTTTTCCACTTATCCTCTAAGCATTGGGTTTTTATCTAGCCAATAAACAAGAGTAGATCTATTTTGAAAGAATTTTAATATTAAATCATTTGAAAAGATGATTGAAACAATTATGATTATTCTATGATGCTAACTATACGTCTCATTTTTTGGGTATAAATATTTCGTTAAATATATTGATTTGATGATTTATTGGAAAAGCAATTGTAATTAAACACTGATTCAATTAAGTTTTGATATATAAATTCTCTGCCAACATAATCTGTTCGTGAAAACCGTTCGATATTTGTAAATTAAAAAACTTGAAACTTTTTTACCTTTGATCTTTTGACAATACCGTAGAAAATAATGAGAACTTTTTAAGCTTATATCATTGCCTATTCTATTACGAATATGGTTTGGGGCAACTCATACAAAAAGGCTTTCTTTACTATGGAGGATGTAGATAGACAAATAAAGCTTCGTCCAACACAATCTATATTGCGCTGTAAGGGTGCATCAAGAAGGCAGGGTAATTTTTTTAAATTTCTCCTGTAGTGAATTGATAAAACCTTTGATGAAACAAGTAAATGGTATACAGATATAACCGAATGTACAATTTGTATTATTCAGTCAAAATAATAAAGCTTGATGATTTCAAATAATGCTTGGTGGAATTAAATCGACTTCGTTGCCATAATTTCAAATAAAACATAAACCTTATTTACGTCTTTTTTCATTACTTTATCGAAGTTGTATAATAATTTTATCAATAATAATTGTCTCCGACTTAATAAATACTTTGCGCTTTTAGGTTTTTTTGTTTTGTAACTCACTGAAACTCACTTGTAACTCACTTGTCGGCGTCCGTGGCGCAGTTGGAAGCGTCGCTGACTACGGTTACGGATGTCTCGGGTTCAATTCTAGGTGCGGATGGTTTACATAAATTGATCTTTCAATCGAGTTATGGATTTCTGCTCGTAGTCTGAGTGTTTGTGTTGTCTAAAACTCCCTCCTAACCCATCCATCCGATCCTCACGGGGCGTAGCGAGAGCGATAAGCTAAACACTAATCCTGTCCTAGCCCTATCCTTCTATCCCTACTGTCTTCGATAACGAGAGGTTGAGCAACTGAGTAACAAACAGTTCTCAAAGAAAAATTCCTGTTGAGATACCTCCATTAGGATACCACATGCTCCACGTTGGGAGTGGACATGAAAAAAACTCACTGAAAATCAGTAATTGATTCAGTCAAATTTGGGTCAAAAGAATTATTGTTAATAATATAATTTGAAAGAGTAAAAATGCGCATGACAAACCTGTCATTATTGGGGAATGAATATACTACTATAGCCAAAAAGAATTATTTGTCATGATCATTTTAAAGTGCATAGTTCAATCTAAAGTCAATTCATTCCGTAATTATAAAATCTTTTCAATTTATAAGCCACAATCGTATGTGTATAATTGTTATTCTAAAGAATTTTAAATCTTTTTATACTTGTATAATATATAAAATAAAGTGGCTCTACAATCATATGTGAGTCAAAACCTCTTCCAAGATCTATTTATAAGAATGCATGCCTCGGACTACATCCATTGAATCTTCTTTCGCATAATAATTAAATACATTTTTTAATGTTCCATTCTGATACTCTTCGCCATAGTCTGGCTGATGTTGACAATAGACCCTGCCGTGTTGACACAGCGCTCAGGCGAGCGTGCCTACATTTAGTTTCGGGATGCTGGGCCTCGAAACTCGCAACTGGCTGGCCGCATCGGGCATGTCTATTATAAATATATTATAATTTTATCCCATGTTCGCGAAATAAAATATTAGGCACACATCCACGCCTGGAAACAGGGACGAACAAGTTGCTCGAAGCGGAGGCGGAGGTACAAACATCATCAAGTTAGCATAAAATAAGGTTTACAATTTTGTAAAAAAAAATGTATCTAAGGAAATTAAGGTAATATAATCACCAGATAATAAGTTGTTTTATATGTAGTCTTTTAACGATAATAATAATTGCCACACGGTTGAGTTGTGTATCTTCTTAGGGGCGTCCATATATGACTTTAAGCTCTTTTCAAAAATGAGTTACGATTTGTGCAGAAGGAAGAAGGTGGTGTTAGGAAATGTGACGTCATGAAACCAATACAATAGAAATACATCTTATTTTGAGAAAAAATCGATCATTTTTGTGACTGCTACTTGTTTACTCGTCATTGATTATATTATAATATTATCATAGATGATCTTTTTAATGCATATTCTTTAAAATAGTAGGGGGATTCCAAAATATGATGTCATTTAGACAGGGGTATTGAGGACTTTAAATGTGACGATGGAAGGAGGAGTTGTCAAAAAATGTCTAAAATCGTGTAACGTCAATTATGGATGGCTACTAAACTATAATATAAAAAATACTTGTATCCGAGTCACATGTGACAGGCAGTCACAAAAAAAAACTGTCAAACCGTGAGGCTCTTGCAAATTTACACAACTTATCTTGATGAAAAATTTGCATGAATATGACTATTTTTACGAGTTTACTACCTTTATTACGCGAATCTAAATTCCGGAAGAAATCGGGTAGTAAAGCTTGTATTATATAATTTTTGTCTTTGGTTCTATCGCTTTGCTTATAAATTGTAGATTAAGGGTAGCGTCGAGTGAAAAGAATAGATTGAGGACAGATTCCTAAATAGTTATTCAATGCTACATTTTTCAAACGTACAGACATGTATTATAACATAAATTATCAAAGTGTGCAACCTGTGTTTCCGTTAAATACATATAGTTATTTTGGCACATCAACAGCAGACTAGTAGTGCCTTCCAGTTTTTGTTGGTATCCGGTACTAAAAACTTTAGTGGTATAAGAGTGTTTTTAATTGATATTTAAAATAAATTTCATCAAAGTAACCTAATAATTTACGAAAAACTTGATTATCATTTTAACATCAATCGGATATATGGATAAAAAAATAATATTGTATACCTCTGTATTTCAAATACTTCGATGGTTTTAACTGTCTTTTATTTATGGAAAGACATTTCATTTATAACAAAAAAAAATAAACAATAAAACTATATAGTGAATTCTTTTAATGTTACGACAAGTGGGCAAATTATTTTTTTCAAATTTTTCCCCTAAAAATACAAAGTACATGTAATCTCAGTTGATCATCTCAATTGAAGTTGTTTTTACGATAACTGGATATTATCCTGTCGCTCACTCTTCAATTTTTCGCCGATGATACTAATAGATGAATGTGACTAGGAAAGGACTTCCTATTAGTTCCCTGATCACTATGGTTATGGCCCGTTTTTAGGATCGGATAGGTAGGACGGAATAGAAACATCGTTAACATCCGTGTACGTGAACACAAATTCATTAATAAATAAAAATACTTTTTTAATATTTGTATTTTATGTGCTTTTATGCTTCTTTTGCCCTACGTTTTATCTATAAGTACACTCAAACTAAAACCACGCGAACCGTGAATCTAACGAAATGTTTGATGTTCTTGTTTCAAAAGCGGCATACCGCCTTACTTAACCTGCTATAGTACCAACTTCATTCGAAATCGTATTCAGCAGGACTTTCCTGAATATTTAACTTGGTAACTGGGGGCATCTTGAATTGCAAATTGAAATCGCCCATATGAATAGTAATTTTACCTACTTGCATATTGATAACAATTTATCACGACGAAATTATACGTTCGAGCCACTCGAATAAATACGCTTATAATCAAATTGAGATTTGGTATTCCTCTAAATTTTAAACTAATATCAAATGCGAGGTGCTCGTGTCTTCTGTCTACCTCTTTTACTTATATGATAATTGAAACAAAAAATCTAAATAAAGGTTTTCCATTTAAAAATATAATGTCTTTCTTTTCTTTTAGTTAACACCTTAAAAGTGAAAGGTTTTCCAATTTATTCTAAAGCTTTATTAGTAGAAAAATTTTGAAGTACACCCAATTCTCTTTTTATAGAGTGAAAAAAAGGTTTTGTGGGGATACATCTGAGATGGGTTTCATTACTTATCCTTAATATATTTCCATAGTTTATTTTACATATAAATGACATAATAAATTTACACAATTTTTAAACTTCAATTAAATGAGTAATAAAAATACATATATTACAGTTCAGCTTTCTGACGTCATCAAAACATACCGAAGGAACAAGTAAAAACTCAAAATTGAATTTACAAAATAAAGATATCATTGGATATTTCATTATATTTTTACCAAATAACGGAGTTGTACTAAATGACTGTCAGTTCAACCAATTAAGAAATAATTCGAAAAATTTTTAACAATTATTTTTTTTTACCATATATTATACTATTCACCCGCATGCTTATAATATGACATCGGCTTATCGAAAAATAAGACTTCAGACTATAGCCCGACAACTATACATTATAAATTGTCGATATGCTGAAATATGTAGCGTGGTGAACGAGCCTACTTGGTAGTTTGGTCGGTATTGTTCCACGAAATTAAAAGAAATTTTTATATGTTTATCCCGCAATTTTCCGCCCTCTGCGAAAATTTTGCGTTCCACCCGCATCGTGTATGCATTTATTTACCCTATTGCAATTTAAAATACTCTTTTCAGTCGCCCGCAAAGTGGGGGATCATTAAATCGTGAACAACACCGACACTCGTCTCTCCTCTGGCGAATATTGTATAACTCTGTTTGCTATCGTAGATTTTATTAGTATTGTATTAAACTAAACTTATTAACCAAGTTATATGTATCCATTATGCATACCTACAAAACGGGTGGAGGTGGCGGAACCAACTTGGATACATACCAACTATTTTCAAGTGACCAAGTGAACACAATTTATCAAACAACTCTTTGCGATCTAACCAACATAAAAGTTGTCTGGAAACATATCCAACATAACATACCTGTACCCACGATTGCTAAAAAACTAAATCTGAAATGCGAATGCAATATGAGGTGTTTTTTTAGGTTGATTAGAAATTTTCAAAACGGTTATATAGATTCAAGAACATTTTACTATTTTGCACTTTGGCCACTTTCTCCTGTATGCCAATGATATTTATAATCAATTAAAATATGTCAGTCTTCTTTCTTACACCCTTTATTTTTTTATTTTAGGTAACATTCGTTTCAAGCCGTATATATCCAGTGAACCAGACTTTGCCACAGTTAAGCTGAACGGATTCGAAGAATTTGTGGTGCTGGCGTGCGATGGTCTCTGGGACTTCGTCACTGAAGATGAAGTAGCTCTTGAGGTTTACAAAAGCATTCAAGAACATGCAGGTGAGTTTTACATATTATTTTGTAATTTATTATACACATGTACTGCATGTAAGGTTTAACTATTGGTTAACGGTTGTTGGAAATCGATAATCATTATGTCGTACAGTTTTTATTAAACTAGTACAAATTGAAAAAATAAATTAAACACAGATAAAACAATTAAACAGTACCACATGTCATAGTTCTTGGTCATAAGCCACATGCTTAGTTTCGCAACATAAATTATTGTGATTAAAATCAATATTTAAATTTGAATTAACTATATAATAATTACGCTATAAATTCAAAAATCGCTTCTGTATCGGTGCTGAAAACAGGTGCTCCCATTTCGTTTAAACATGCGTTTTTATTGGTATACAATTTTACGCTCATAAATAGTTTATTTCACGATTTTATTGTTAACATATTACAACATTATACAAAACCAAAGTAAAAAATACGACTTTTTTAATAGCGGGTCATATTTCATATCACGGCGCAAAACGTACCCCACCTAAATGAAAATAATCTGGGAAAGCAATCCGATAAAAATAATCTTCTGCAAAGAAAACCTTCTTTCCCTACTCACATCAAGACATCCACGGCGACGTTATTGGGTTCGCCTCCCATCTGTGACCTTTATTTATTCGGGACACGTATTTTGACAACAACGAAGAAAACTCACCCCCACTTAGAAATGTACTCGCTGGCGAAACGTTCTCGGGGCAAAGCGTCTACGTTACCTGAGAGAGGCACTTCCTGGATAGCCGTAAGATGAGATCTTATACCTAGTTTTATCCGTTTGTTGCACTCGGGTTGAAACGATAGTTTCATTAAAGCTAAAATGTCAAGCGAAGAAGCAGATATAAAACCAGTCATATTTTAAATGTAAACTTCAGAACGCTGTACTTTGTACCAATATGCCACTCAGTTCGTTGCCTCAGATTAAAATAAAAATATTATTTTCAAAAAATTTTCCGGACGCATAGTGGTCAACTTTGTTGGCTTCGGTGACGGTGCTCACGGGCGTGAATCCCAGTACGGATAATTTCTTTAATTGTTTTTTAACTCAATGTATTTATATATTTATGTTATTTTGAATTTATCTCTAAAATTCCCTCCCACTCATCTATCCTAAGAACGGCGCGTAGCGAGAACGATCAGCTGACCACTAATCCTGTCTTAAGGACTTTCCTCTTTAATTAATAACATATTATGGTTACCGTCATTATATAATATGATATTTATAAGATTTTAAAGTTTGTAGAATTTATTTAACATTTTTTTAAGGTTAATTAGTACTGGCTTCGTTCAGCGAATGATGTCAGTTGAGAATGCACTGCTAATTGTGTTTTGTTTTTAAATTAAAAACTGAATCTAGTTGATTTCAAAGCTTTTCCCAGTTGCATCTCTATTCAAGCAGGCTATGTAGTTTGAGAGATTCATGTCGACGACTTATCAACAATCAAGTAAAGTTTATGTTTTTCATAGGCTGAAACAAGTATGTGAATGTACAAGGTAGGTTAATTTAAAAATCAAAAATAATATTCACTCAGGAGAAATGAGTCATTTAGTAATACAATGAATATTGCACATTTATTTTTATTTCAAAACTTATTGCCAGGAATAAACAAAATAAGATGTTATACCTTCATTGAAGTTATATTGAGGGTGAATAAAAAAAATGTTTTGAGTACATTGTGTTTTAAGCCGAAGAATTTCACCGCACACCACAGTATGTTGGAATTTTCTTTACTATTTAACTTTATATTTTACACACAAACTGTTCAGTCACCCCCTTTGATGAGTGAGTATGTTGTGTAATTTAACTGCTATGCAACGAGGCTTTGAAGGCTTTTATTCCCGTGTTCTCATACCTAGAAACTTTCATTTTGAGGGGATTTGTTTTGCGCGTTAACACACGTGCGAGTAAAATTATTCCGTACATCCTGAGACTTCACAATTCAGAATTTTTAGAAATTCTGTCGCCGTTATATTAATGCAGCAAAAATTTTTATGTATATTTTTAATAGATGTTTAATATTCAAACAGAGGATTTTTATGCAACACCATAATAATATGCGTTTTGCTCCTTTAACCAATTCTATTGTCAAGTTCTAAGTATATTGGGGATTAATATATCGCTTAGGTTTTTTTTTAATTTTTAATAAATCTGGTATGGTAGCTGACAGCCAATGCGCTAAATATTTTGATTAACTCATGTCCAAAATCACAAATTTAAATAACCTAATTTTGATATTGACTTGCTGACACTTGAACCAGGACCCACCTGATCTCTAGGGCAAAGCTCGTACCACTAGCCTACTGAGGCCGACAAATGTGAATATAATCGGTATGAAAAGTGTTCGAATATTTCAAATAACAGTCGAATCCGATATATGGAGGTAGTATTATTAACTGGTCCTTTAGTCGTGATTATTTAATCGATTTATATATGTGTGTTCAAAAGTCATGATTTTTTGTGAAGGTTTCCTATCCCAAACATTCTATCTTCATTCTCATAGCAAAGAGTTTGAGTGACTAAATAAAACCATTTCTCGTAAAAACAACCTCTCTACATTGATAGTCCGCTACCAACAGTCATGGTTGAAAAATCTAAGTTATGTTTGATGTGAGATCTGCCCACACTCGCTGAATTTGTTTATTAAGAATGATACAACATAATACTTGCACTTATCAAAGGACCGAAGTAAATTGATACCTCGAAAATGAACGTCTTGCAACCAGCCTTTCTTATTCCTTTTCTAAATTTTATTTATCTAGTATTAGTTTCACCCCTCCGCTATTCGTTTTCTTTATACGTCATTGCTGTACCTAAATTCAATGGATGAAATAAATTTTTTCCCCCCCTCATAGGTTTGCCAAGTCATCTGTGAGCACTTACTTGCTCCTGCGGAAATGTTCTCATACACTGTACGTATTTCGATTTTGCTCTTTTAAACAGTTACTATCTGGAAAGCTAGAATATCTTTTCCGGAATAACCGTTGTGGACTTTGTAGAATTATTTTGACTAAGTATGCCCACAGACGGCACACAGAATATGTAATCGAACCTCTTATTACTTCTAATACTAACTTAGTTAGAACGGCTATATGAAAATGCTATATGTATTTTAATATTTATTTAAATTTTTTCTGTTTACGTTCGTTTCATTTAATTGCACAGCTATATTCAATTCCATGAAGTCGGCTTGAATTCTTAACATAGTAGTAGAACAAATAGCAATCTATGTATTCATTTCTAAAATTCTTTTCAAAAATATTGTCGACACTTTTTTCGTTCTCACGCTATCGGAATGACTTGTACGCGAGTTAGATCTGACAATGGCGCTATGCGCAAATAGCTATGTACAATATCTAAAATTCCTTGTAGAATGAATCTATTGCCTCGTGTATCTTGCTATATTGAAGTTCTGTGAAGTAAATGCCAATGTTATCAATGAAACTCTTTACAACCAAAACCAGGAAATAGTAAAATAGAGCGTTGGGTGAAAATACTATTTTTTCCGTCAACGATTTCATTAGTGTGCGATAACAAATTTTTATTTGATAATGACTTAACTTCAATACAATTCGCAAAGGTTGCAATTTAATTGAGTTGAGCGCAACATGACGTTGCCTTTCCGTGGCGGTAAAAGGCTCCCCTACATCTCTCCCAAATGAAGATATATGTAAAACTGTTTTCATTAAATATTTATAGACAGAATAGCAAGCCATTTTATTTCCCTCAAGAGAATATATGTATGCCATTTATACATACTGAATACTGACAAATTTAGTTTTTTTTTTGTTTTCAAGATTGCGCACGACTGTCCATGAATTAGAAAACATCGTTTTTATTTTAAATATAACGTTTTTTTTTTTCATTTTATATTATATATAATAACAAATTAATTGCCTTTTTTTCTATTTTTCTAAAGTTTTATAAGTGTTTACACAGTGAAAATACCGCATCAATACAACAATGCCATCCCGACACATTAAATACCATCGGAATGTCAAAACTATAAAATGGTCGCTAGCGACTTTTACTGTTTATTTAATACTATATATGTGAAATTAATGAATTAAATTAATGCAACATGTACTTTATTTTAAAAATAAAACACAATATGTTTGTATTACTTCCACACGTACTAATTACGATCATTATCAACGTACAAATACAATCAAAACAGGGCTACATATTTATATAAATATATAATAAATAGTCCTGTTTTGATTTTATTTTTATCAGTTGATAATGCTCATGATGAGCGAAACAGCTTCTGATCATTATAAGCATGTGGAAGTAGTACAAACAAATTGTGTTTTATTTTTAAAATATAATGCCTTTTCACCAAGAATTGACGGTTAACACCTAAAAACTTTATTTCTTAAAAAAAATGATGCAACATCTTACTTTTTACTATCGGCGTTAATCCTGTTACTGCGTTGTACATTCGTTGTATGCCAAAATAACACATATTATGTAGCTAACCCGGGCGTCCAATGCCTGTAATGAAATAGCTAGCGCCTGGCTAATTTGCACCGTGACTCGTTTCCGGCAAGCGTACGTCCGAATTTATTTCCGATTGACTTGGCCGTTGCGACGCCGGCGCCGTATCGTCCTTCCCCATATTCGAATCCCCGGGCGCCGGAAGTCCCTACCCTCGTCCGAAACATATGAATTCGACATTCGGCGCACATAAATAGGTGGATTCTACGTAGGACCCTGCGGTCAGACTTTTCTCCGTTTGTGGTCAACAGGAATATAATGCGAGTTTAGTATTTGCGCCAATTGTGTATTCGAGTTTTTATTAAAGCTAGAAACAAGGAGACTTCATTTATCTACTCTCCCACTTGCTTTATATTTTTAATGGTTAATAATCATTGTTTTCGACTGCTGTAAATAGTTAAATATTGAGTTATTTTAGTTGTATAGTTATGATTTATTATATTTTTTAAATGTGGGTTAAGGACTCACGATCACATTTAAGTCGTCAGTTGACGTTCATTGCTCTACGCGAATGCCTGAATATTCTGAAAGACGAAATAAAAGCTTAATTTTTGTGCACTCGCAATTCTGACCACAGTTTCAAGTGGAAATTAAACAGTCGAAATATCACCCAACAATATCAGCTTCATTATTGTAAATATGTCTGCCTTTCGTGTCAGTTGTTTTATCGCGACACGAGCAATATAATTTCGCGAGCAATTAATTTCAACCCCTCATCCAATCGACAGAGATTTAATCGTTGGGCGGCTCGTTAAAATAGCGATGGTCGCTTTTGAACAAACATAAAAGACTAAGGGTGGAAAATAATCATTACATCTTTACGTTTGAAGTTTTAAGGGAATTGAAAAAGATTTTTAAAGAGTTCCGAACATTTTTTTGCCACCTTACTTAAAAATATGATACTCTTTTCTTAGATTTGACATATTATTTGATATTAAAAGAGCATTCTGCATTAAAATATTAGGAGACAAATTATAATTAAATTAATGATAGTTAATGTTTTATGTAAAGTGAATACAGATGTAATCATTTATTTGATCTCAGTATCAAGACACAGAATGAGTATTGAAAGTATAATCATTGAAATCTAAAATTTCGAATCATTTTATTTTTTTGAAAAAAAATCAAAAAGAGAAGCTGTAATTTTGATCTTCAAAATTAATTGAAACTTATTCTTTGAATATGATTGCACAATATTATATCAAAAACTTATTTTTGAGTGAATATAAAAATTAGTAATGTTACGTGGCATTTGTGGGAATAACATTCAACTTTGAGTCATTTTTATAAATAGTTTTAGACGATACACGCCTCATGACCTTAGTATTTTTATCGAGTCGATTCTCTGGCACAAGCCCATTTTTGCTACAATTTTTTGTACAAACAAATAATATAGTTTTATCAACGTAGAAGCAACCAAGCATTCTTCGTAGCATACATATATATTAGCTATGAATGGAATCTTTATTGCATGATTTTATGAAAGATCTAATTCAGAAGTATTACTTTTGTGAGTGATTAATATAACATAACATGTTCCTTTAATTCTCAATTTAAGTTTTTGGTGAAATCGTTTTTTCATCAGGTTTTGTCACTAAAACTTATTTTTTGTATAACTTGTGACTTGTAACGATTACATATTTGTAATGCGGAAAAAAATTGAAATGTTTTTTAAATATGTCACGTATTATCAAGAGAATTTTTTTTATACAGCTTGGAGCAAACGGTTCACATGTTAATGTTCTTATGGCTTACCTGTGTGTAAGTACAGAAAAACGTCGATTTGAAGGCCCTGCGATATCGCCAACTTTACGGATTGAAGAGACAAAATTTCCTGCTTAATGTGTTTTTTTCAATATCATTCTGTAAATTCATGTTTAATACAAGAGTCATCACTGCATCATGCTGCTCATACGGTATACTTTTAAATTTAATATTATTATTTGTCATAAATTGATAATTTTCTTAGGACCAAAATCAACTTCATAATAAAATGTAAAGTGCCTTGTCATATTAACCCCTCGGCGACTGAATGAACTATAAAAGCAACCCTACCAATTGTCAGATGAATCATGTTTTATGAAGACAAATATCATAATCTCCTCGCATCTTTGGGGTTGATTCAAGTGGGGTAACCACAAGGGATCGTCGTCTGTCGATGACTTTCATTCCAAATTTTATTAATTGATTGCGGTACTCTACATATTGAACCGTAGTACGATGTTGATCAAGAAATCTTTTTCAGATTTTGTCAGTCCTTTAGTGTGAAATTCATAATTCATTATTATGCATCACTTGTATTGTTTCAATTGTCAATTCTTCGTGGAAAGTCACTATATTTATAACAATAAAATACAATTTTATGTTCTAATTCCTTGACTATCGAGCATTATTACTCCATCTATCCAGTAACAATAATTATGACTTTTTTGTGCCATATATGCTAGCAAACTTCGGAGATTATGGCATAGCCATAATCATATTGTCCTGAAATTTCCAATGGGTTTCCTGTGACTTATGGACGAATATTGGTTGACTTTCTACTCTAGTTATATTCTTTTTAAAATGGCCACTTCGTTTCGGATATTGTAATGGTGTTTAACAAGGATGGTCTGCAGCAGTCAGAGGCAAAGGATCTTCTTGAAGACTATATTCGCATCACATTTACTTCTGGATTCGTGAATTAAAATATGTTTTTTATATTTAAAAATATGTTTTGCATTTCGGCTAATGTTTTGAAATGTTAAATAAACTTTAAAAAAAAACTGATCGCTAGGGTAAAGCTATTACTGCTAGAACACAGAAGGTGGTAATAGGTAAATGTATTTTTTATCATTATTATTATTATCGATTTTAAATTATATTTTAATAAAACCAAAAACGTAATAGTGAATAAGATTAAGTATTGTCTATCTCCTATCATTGGTAAATGTATAGAAGTGAACAAAAATCCGTTTACGCATTGTTTTTGAGTATGGCATGATGTCTGAATATATTGCGTAATTCCTGTGGAATTAAATTCATTGCTATTTTTTTTATTACAAAATCATTATAATTCAGTTCTACCAAATTAATTTAAACACTTTATCCATTACTATCCATAGCAGTAGATGTCATATAGCGTTTTTCAGCCTTTGAGGTGGATCATTATCCAAAAAAAAATATTATATCTATCTACTCATATTAAATTACGGACAGTACACGATTTAATATGATACATAGAAGGAATAGAAGAATTAAAACTATAAACAAAATAAAATTCTACATAGGACATTGAATTTATCGGTTTCTGCGTGTGATTTCCATGGAATTCTGGAGAACTTAAACATATTTTTGTATGCTTTGTCGGGTTTTGTAAATTATATATCATTGGGTACATGTCGCATATGCAATGTGAAATGACTTATAGTAAATGCACGTATTTTGGTTGGATTTTCACAAAATATGGACTTTCAGTTTTTTTAAACGTCTCATTTAACCTTTTCCTTTATCCACTTTCATTAAATTTACAAACACTCAAAAATTTTTATTAAAATATTTTCATACTTATATTTCTAGTCACTATAAATCTTTTAAATATACATTTTGTGGTTCACTGCTAATTAGTTAACTTTTGAGTAGAGAATGGAAGTGTGTAATAGTAACACAATAATTGCACCTTTTCATTTCTAAATCAAATAATCAACCCTCCACACAAAACCAACCATTTGTGGTAATCACGTTGCGAATATAGGCACCCTTAACCCCACTCGCAATGCACATGCATGAAGGTTTGCTAGGTCATTCACTGTGGCCCATCATTCCAAAGGACCCTCTTTCGATTTGTACGCCGGAATGCCTTGGTCCCTCCTCTGGGGTTCGCATCTCCCCCAATCTGTTTACTGATGTTTCTCAGCTTCGCTATCTCGCCTGCAAATCGATACAAAATATTTTCTTTTTTCCTCCCCCTCGCAAGACTTAAAGCTGGTGCGCTTTGCTCACCTTCGCCCTTCTTCATTTTAGTGATGTTAAATTCCACGGGTCGGAATACCCGAGTATTCGAATATTCCCAGAATACCGGAATATATATTGGTATTACAAAAGCATTCTCTTTTTGAATTGGGATACATTTTGGGGACCGTGTAAAAAACCGTTTTAAACATATAAAGCGAACAAAGAAAAGTCACAGATCGATTCCATGATTCAAAACAATTTTACTACAATTTCTAAGAGTAAACGCATTTTTGGTTTTCAGACATAATAATATTCTCATATGTTTCAAATAATTCCATATTACCAAGGCTCTCAACTTTAATTAAATTAACTATAAAAAACAAATTACTAAGTATTTAGGTTTCTAACATAAACAAACTATGGTATTTAGTTGTGTAGGTAACTATGCTTTACAAAATGCTTATCTTTTTATGCCTCAAAATTCACTTAATGCTGCTAAAAACAATTCAATTCTCTAGGGAATTTAATTACTTATATGAAATTGGCAATAACCCAATCATTGGAATCAATACAACCGATAAATTATGCGAATACGAAATATTTAGTCACCATTTTTGAAATTTTGGTATATATAATTTAAGACATCGACTGAGGTTGCTTGATGGAATTTCAATATCAAATTTAAATTATTGAGATTTTGAACACTTCCATGTTTTTTGTCACTAACGACCCGGGTTTCGCCTTTCGGCATCTTCAGGCATTCGAGCGTACGAATGGACTCGAACTGACAGACAGTAAACAGTGTCTAACGTTTATATAGATGTCACTAAATGTGGAATGATTGTATATATTTATACTTTCGTTGAATTGCATCCCGTCGAAACCCACAATGCTATTATAATTGTAAAATAAGAGTCCATTCGTGCGCTCGAGATGCTGAAAGGCGAAACCCGGGTCGTTAGTGACAAAATACATCTCAATAATCCAAATTTAAATTTTGGTATATAGTTTGTTGTAAGAAACTCCATTTGATATAATAATTATTATGATGATTTTTTCATGTTGGTATTGTTTTTGTATTTCGCGTAAATTATCAATTTCATGATTCCCATGTATGATAATTTAGCATTTTATTATTTGTAATTAAATATCCTACATACCTGCATTGTTTTTAGCGACATTTATTAAATTTTCGTGGAGAAAAAGAGTAGTATGTTGTAAAGCATATTTACCGTTTTTTAATAATTTTAAAGCAAAGCAATCAGATAAAAAAACCGTAATCGTTGAATTTTCTTTTATCGTGTTTTTTCGAATCCGTGAAAAAACATAATCAGATGTTTATATCTTTAACAATATCACCGCCTATGACACACATTATACTCATCTTATTTACAAATTTAAACCTACGTTTAAGAAATATAATTAAAAGGTCAATCAAAGTCTGTGAAATGTAGAGTATTGAATGCGCTAGTATAGGACGTGGGAAATAATCCTATTGTATTGGGAGCGGACATGGAAAAAAATATATTTATTAAAGCGCTCATGATTTTATTTTATAAAATCTTATGTTACACGGACATCCATATTTACAACTCAATAGGAATAATGCAGCGTGTTCCCCACGCGCAATATAGCCGGCACTAAATTGTTAAAAAGTTTTTACTCCACCAAGTATTATTAAAATATGCGAAGTTTTTAGGGTACGAGTCCCAAAAAATATTAAACCTCAACAAAGTTGCATAATTTATTTTGAATGCATTGGAATAAAATTGTACGTATTTATTACCATATAATCAAAATTGGTTTCAGAAATTATTTTCATTTTGAAATTAAATTTCTCAATAATTTTTAATAATGATATAAAACATTTTGTAGCAGATTTCTATTCATTTGTGTTAAATCACAATTAGTTTATAAATACAAATTCAAATTTGACATATAATAAATGCGTTAAAATTATATTTACCTATAACTATCATAATGTTATAACTTATGCGCGTTTTTTTACTCGATAAACGCAAAAGTTACATAGAATATATCGATATCTCTGCTGTTGTCAATACCGAAAAAAATAAACAAATCCCAATCGACGGGTCGTGATATTTCAAAAAAATATCCAATAGAAACGAAATTACTGCCGTGTATGTAATACCAAAGCCCTTACTACCAAACTACCGCCGCGAGTTACCAGTAGCTCGCTAGTGACTACTTGGAGCGATCACTGGTCTAGAGTCTGAATAAGGGTTTGGGAACCTTGTTATTTCGGAACGACGTATCCATTCATCTGTAAATTTTTGAATGCCAGTTGAGGTCTTAGAATAACACTGCTAATCTGGATGCTTTTGAAATATAATACCGAGTCCAATACCAAAAAGAAATCTCGTCTATAGTCATTGGAAGTAGTTATTCAGCGTATTAAAGCTGTATATTTTTATGCTATTAAAAATATAAAGTATTCAGTTCCTCAAGAGTTTTATCAGTTTGTTGATAGTTATTTCGGCTCCACGCCATCTTCACAACAATGTTTTAGAAGTGATAGACAACACTATATCATCTCACTTATTCCAGCATCATAACTGTTATTTAAAATTAAAATATACTAATATATAAATATAAAATGTACTGAAATTTTATTGATTATTGTATTTCTTATTTGACTAATTTTTATCAAATGTTTATTCATGCAAAAAATGTTTTCAAATTTAGTGATTAACTGTTAAAATTTTTTATTTGTTACTTTATATTATCTTTTTACTGAGCTTGGTCGAGATGATAGTGAAATTTGAATTTTTATTGTTATAAGAAATTTTTAATTATTGCTGTTTTATTTATAGACGAAAAATTTGCATCTACGAAGTGGTACGCGCACTAACTGATGGAACGAATTTTCACCTTTGCAAACGAAATTATATGATTTTTACGACCGCCATACTTTAACGTGTTAATTAAATTCTCGCATATAAATTAGATGTCATCAAATATAAACCATAATAGAAGGTAATATTTATAATAGCTACAGTAAAAATAAAAACGTTTCTGCACTAGTTGTTTTAGCAGACCATATTATTTTAATAACTATAGTTTTTATACGGAGAAATTTCTGTTTTTTTTGTAAAACAATTATCAAGAAATTTTAAGAACGGCTTGTAGCATTATTGTATGGGAATAATTCAGTATAATCAGGGGGGAGGGGATGCCTTCTGTTTTCTGTCTGAATCCAAATTTTGCATTTCATTGTTTTCGTTAATTTACAAAATAATTTCTTTTTCTCCATCCCTGGTTTAGCGTTCGAAATCAAAATTCAAAAATATAATTTATATATTGACCCCAGATATCGATTGAGACACATTGTTTAATTTCAGATATCGGCTGACGGTGCTTGATGGAATTTTAATATCAAATTTGAATGATTTGAGATTTTATATATTTCCACGTATATCTTCACTATCGACCCGGGTTTCGCCTTTCGGCATCTTCAGACATTTGAGCACACGAATGCCCTCAAGCTGCCGAAAGGCGAAACCTGGGACGTTAGTGACGAAATACATGGAAACGTACAAAATCTCAACAATTTAAATTTGAAACATATTGTATTGGGTGTGGTAGCGTAACTAAGAGTTTTGCTGCTGTTTAATATTTACAATGATTGTGTTGAATCGAAAATACTTTTATTTTGAACCTCGAGAGATATTTCATGTAAGTCGAGAAAAAAACTTTTCTCTTACTAATTCAGTTTCGAATCTTGTGATTGTTCACCAGGCAACATTTTCCTTAGATCTTTCAGAAACGAAATTATGTATTTTTTTTTCACGAATTATAAATCATGACAATTTTTATGTGAAGAAAATATGGTGAATGGATATACCTTGCATTGATTTAAAATGATCTGCCCGAAGCTGCTTCCCTTCCCTCCCCCTTGCCACCAAATGATTGGATGTATGAATATCTCAGCCATCCATTCTACTTAAATTTCTTCTTTTCTTGTATTGTAGTTGTGTGAGGGTCGTGACCTCCACCTACCGCAACAACTTCCATTTCTTTAAACGATCTTTCGCCACTCGCTCTTGCACTCCGCTGCTTTGAGGGTCTTTGGTATGGAAAAGCCTATGGCGTCCCTTACTTGGACCCTCCAGCGAGTTCTGCCTTCGACCTTTCCTATGACGACGAAGCTCTCGAGGTTATCGGTAGGCTTGCTGGCGATGTGTCCAAAAAAACCAAGAAGGCGTCTTGTATAGACAGCCGAGTGTCTATTCTGTATTTAGAGCTCTTCATGATGAAGGCGCATGTGCGCACGAATACAATAGTACTCCCTGCTATGGCCGGTAGTACGAACAGTCTATACTCTATAACTAGTGTAGAAATGTGAGATTCGTATTATTTTTAAGTCTGATAGAACGAAGGTGTACATAGATGTCATCACACAAAGTGTTGAATATTATATCATCCGATAGATTGTTTCCCGCCACCTACAACAATATTGATAAAAATATGTGGGCATTGCTGCATTTATGCTATCTCGGTTCAAGTGCCATCCAGTAGATAGCTATCTGTACCCGTGAAGAGATTGCATTATTATCTATATTGATCTGTATAAATAAATCCTCGTTCGTTAGTGCCATGGCTGTATTTCCGACGAGTCTATACCTGCCCACGTCATTCTGCCGAGTGTTCTGACCCTAACGAGGAAGTTGGCTCGACTTAAACATAGCTTAATTCGTACACCTGTATCCCTCTAGAGATTTACAGCCCGCCCCTCCACCTTTTGCCCTTCAATACCGCCTCGATTTAAGGAAATGAGGATTATCGTTGTATAATTCTGAAATAATACTCAATTTATGAAATACTTCGGTTATTATTAAATTAACTGAATGCACTACTATACATACTGGCTGAACTGAATTTTCGGTTAGTTGTTATCGAACAGTATCGAATCTTATACATAAATATTCTTTCAAACGATTTGAATTTGTAGACGTTTACGATATCACTGGATTACTGAACGAGTCCACTCACTGATCTCCCACACACAGCGTGTTAAGCCCATTGCCATTTTAACTTTTAACTAGATATTTATTTTCATTAAATGTGTTATTCAATGCAGATTTTTTGATTGTAATTCAAACGATTTCGCTGAAAACTTCCAACTGTTGGCAAATTTTAAAAATCGTGAAATGACCTTAACATTTTGAATCAAGGTTGGATGTATCAGTTGATAAAATCAGGCTAATAATTGGTTATCGGTATCCAGGATGAAATGGAAGCTCTCAACACAAACGCTACTTCGGTTCGGTTAATCTCTTTTATTCGGATGTAGTGGCTTAACAAACAAAAATTACATTACAATATAACATTGAGAATACATCTACGTTTATACTTTATTATTTAAATAAACACATGAATTAAGGCCGCCGCTGCTCGGGACAGACTGGCTGAAATATCAAAATTCAAAAAATATTTCATGAAGCCCCCCCTCTCTTTTGTCGACGATAGTTGCTATCCAGGGTTGTAATTATTCGGCCCGAGGCCGATTACTCTTTTCGGATTATAATCGGCAAGGGCAGGTAATTAGCTTCCGAAAATTGCAATTTAAAAGCGTGTTCGAACGGCTGTTCTGGATCTTTCCAAAACTTAAAGTTCACAAAAAAGGTCGGGGCGTGTCACATTATTAGTCTCTATGCTTTTAAAAATAATCGATGTATAGGCTCGAGCAGTACAACTTGTTTCTTCACTAACACCACTTTTTGAGCGTTGGCTCGGATTATGTTTTAGAAAGATGTGAAATTCACATTCACTTGGTTTTCTATGTTGTCTGTTGAATTTCATTTCAAGATAAAATTATATTATGTTCATCGAACAACAGTGTATTAATTACTTGGCGGCCCGTTGTTCATTTAATTTTTTTAATCCTACCTGTCAGTGAAATATTTTGCCTAGGCCTGTACGAGGAATAAGCTGGAACTTCAGTGTTAGCCACATTTACACGTCGGATTGAAGAGTAGAGATATTAAATCGACGATTTATTGAGCTACACGAACATAAACGTGGGATTTCTCTAACTCGGACCTGACTGTCTGCTCTGTGATACCTGTAATTGCCAATCTGCTGGTATTTTCAAGTTTACGAGACTAAATTATTTGCTTTTTTTTATTTTATCTTTTTACAATGCGTGTATGCATTAGAGTCGGCAACGAATTGACGTCTTAAAAATAGTTGGTTTCATAGTAAATAATTTTTGGTTTAACATGCAATTTTTGTCTTTTTCCATTAGCTGTCCGACAGATTGAGGCGGTTTGAGTAATATTATTTTTTGCTAATACGTAACTGACCCCCATAGTTAGTAACTTTTTCCAGGGCAAGTGTATTCGAAATCGTGATACGGGTTTATAGTTTGGGCTTGTATAATGTATAAAAATGGAGCTTTTCCTTAATTTACATCTGTACCATCTGATCCATTATATTATCTATGTGTGACGGTAAGAATATTTTAAAAAATATAAGCTTATTATGATTGTTTGTAATTCACAAATAGGTAAAAAACAATCGAGACTTTTTTAAAGACAGGATTGCATGTTAAAGTGTAAAGTGAAGTTGGATTCGCTAGATCTGTAATTATCATTTTTTTTATAATTTAAGACATCGACTGAGGGGCTTGATGGAATTTCAATATCAAATTTGGATTATTGAAATTTTGTACACTTCCATGTATTTTGTCACTAACGACCCGGGTTTCGTCTTTCGGCATCTTCAGGCATTCGAGCGCACGAATGGACTCGAACTGACTGAGCTCGAATCAAAATCCAAAATACAAAATCTCAATAATCCAAATTTTATCAATTTTGTCTTCTTGAATGAAAGAATGAAGGTCTCACATCTCATCCCATATTTAACTTAATACCGAAGATAGTATTTTTGTCATTCGAGTTGTAGTTTTGCATTATTTTTGTGATGCTCGGATAATTACGTTAGATACTTATTCATCATATACATCGACGATGTATTGGTAAATTGATGGAATCCTCAAACTTTGAAATTTTTCAGGAGAGAGTAAAAACTGTTTTTATCGATAACATTATATGGTGAGATGCGTCATAAATCTTTGAAATGAACTCCTTGAAATTCTCATGTTTGCAGGTACGGGATTATACGTAGAGATTGTCGAAATAATTGTGGCTTACATCAAGTGACCGGGTCATTAAACCTAAAACCAATGTAAAATGATGTATCCATTCCAAAAAGTGGTCAATTTATTTTTCTAATTTACATCATTTGGTGGAGACCTGTTCTGTCGTCTTTAAAATGGGATACAATCAATAACTCATTTTCGTTTTTTTGAGGGTTACCTACATCAATTGTCCAAAACACAGTCGATATGTTATTCTGAGTTTTTTCTAATTTTCAATTATGGACTATGTTATTTCTTAATCCAGGGATTCCCAACCCTATGCCCGCGGGTGCCATGTCGCCCGCCGACTGATTTGTGTGTGTTGGCCACTATACGACCGCAACACATTTTTTTATTTCAATTTTATTTTAGCTAGTTTCTAAAATACATTAAATAAATATGTAATTCGAACTCATTTGTCTGCATAATTCAACATGTTTATGTTGTCTGGCTATTCCGAGACAGCAATTTTAAATTTGACCTCTTATTTTTAGTTCTGTTCCGTTCTGTGTATTTTGTTTGAAAACATATTTCAGCAATTGACTATCGTCGAGACAATGGTCTCCTTTTTTATGAATCCTTTTACTTCCCAAATAAATATAACGAAAATAGCTGCAGTCTGTTCAAATGAAAGCAGAAGAATTGGAGCTAAGAAATTTTTGACCTTCAAATGATATTATTCTAAAATTTTTGATCACAAATGAAGACTTCTGGAATACAGTGGCAAAAAAAAGTTTCCATTCTTAAAATTTGCTTTGAAAAAAATAGACGGTGCTCGTCGCTCGCTCTTTAGGTATTTTAGAATGTGGTCCAGTGTAAAAAAAAGTTGGGAACCTCTGACTTAACAAATTAGTGATAATAATAATACATTGGTGTTTATAATATATAATAATAATGATAATAAAAGCAAACGTTTTAATAATAAACCATCTTTTTTTGTCATTGTATTTCTAATAATTTCTTACGTAACTAACTAGATAAAAATGATATTTTTTGTATACATTTAATCAAACAATTTGTCGAATGTATAGTTTCATTTTTATACACTCTAAGATTGACTAAGATTTGACTTCAGTTGTAGATCTCATGGGCTATAATTTTACTACAGACTGTTTCATTTTTCAATCGATTGATGGCAAGGTTAAAAAAGATTGGTATTATTATTATGTAGTTAAAAACCTAACACTCAAAACTGTCTTAATCGCTGATTTTCTGAGCGGCACGATTTTCTCGTGACCACAATACCAAGTCAGTCCCTTGTTTTGCTTTTCTAGCAGAACATAATTCTCGTAGAAGGCGGCTCACAAGACGGGCAGCCGCGAATCTCAAGCTAAACCTGCCTTCATTCTCAATCGATTTCTGTTTTCATTTAACGGACAATAATTATCGCGTGTAAAAATTGTATCTCATTCCAACAACCACTCGCTTGCTGAGTACTTTACCTATATGCGAAATTTTACAAACTATTCAAATAAATTAATCTTTTTCATTTTATATGACATATCGTCAGTCTTAGAATCCTAGACTGAAATTTACGTAACTCCATAAACAACAGTTTATGTGAGATTAAGAATCTCCGATTTTTCTATAAGAGCTTATAGATATATTTATTACACAATTGTTTTCGTGTGTATGTAAATATTATATTTAAAAAAGAATATTACAAATACATTTCTGAAGTCAGTGGTCGCCAAACTATGGCAAGTTATCTTTTTTACGAACCCGACACTAACAATAAATTATACTTTTTTAAATTATTTTTAATTTCAAAGTATCGATAAATTTTAATGGAATAGCGGAAGCCAAAGACTTTTTGTTTCCACTCGTTATTTTTTTGCGTTACATTACAATTCGTATGATAATAAATAGGTATGATATTATCAAAAAATATATACTTAAACATGTTGTATAAAAAATCTTAAAACGTATTATAATAGATTTAAAAAATATCCGTGGTGTATTTGAATGGACTATGCAAGCCCACTTACTGAAAGTCTTAAAACTCCGGTAGCTGATAGTCCGTTCTTCTTGCGAAAACAATGTCGATGTTCTGCAACAGTTCATTTCTTATTTCACGCTTCTTTTTTCGTTCGGACAGAGCGTCAGGCAGGTAAGGCACGATAATTTGCATACAAATAGCATGAAACGGTGTGTGGCCTATATATTGTGTCTCGACGTATTGCAGTTTTTACACATGGTCTAAACGATCGAAATACTATCTAAAATATTACGGGTTTCTGCAATATAATTTTTAATATCCCATCTTCATTCGTTGTCAGATAAAGAACACGACGTTCTACTCGTCACCACCCTGAACGTATTAACAGACTATCAATTTGAGGGCATCGTGTAACTTTCAAACAATTTCAAAATAAATGTCGTAAGAGCGATTTCACAAGTCATTGATGGTATTATAAGAGGAACGAAGTGCTTAGCGTTTCACGGTTTCTATGCGGAGTTGAAATTTCTGAATTGAGTGAATCTTCACTTTCATTCTCCATATCCTAACATCTGAAAAATCTGATCCATCAACGTGTATAATTAGCCACATTTACAATCTGTGCTATCCGTATGCTGACTAAGCTGAAAGAATTATCCCTGTTATCCCACCAAGACCATGTGTAGGTTGGTGTAAAAAATAAGCATAGAGAATAATTCATCAAATATCTTTTTCCGCATTATCTTTGAAAGATTTTGGATTACGTTTAGTAGATATATCGGAAATGAAAAAAATATTAGTCGCTTTACCGTTGAAAGTAAATATTCTTCATCAAGAGTTGCTAGACCTCAAATATTCAAATTCATATTATATATTTATGTACCGTTTTGTTTTTATGCATACATCAGTGTTAATTTACATGTAACTTGGTTTTTTTAAATTTTGCATGTTTTCTCTAATGATTGCTTTTGTTCATCGCATTACATATTTTATTTCCACCAATAAAATTATAACATTCCATTCTCAACGAATTTTCCATATTCAAATAGTACATGATTACAGCGTCGCTGTACTACTCGGATGATCACAAAAAAACATTTTACATTTAGAAATTTAGTATTTTTGCTCCCATTTTTGAAAGAATACGATTTTGCGACGTTTTCAAGATTCTGCATTATTTGATAGCAAGCAATACATTTGAATGGTTTTTCTGTACTCATTCCACTTTTTATAAATACCAGAATCAGTTTCGCTTATCGTGAGCATTATCAACTAATGAAAAATAAATCGAAGCAGGCTTATTAATATTAAAATGAGTTTGACTGACATCAAGGCACATAAAAAAAATTGTACAAGAAATATTACAAGAATTTACAGATAATCATACAAATTATAAACAGATAAAATGAAATTGTCCGGAACTAAAATGTTAAGGACATCAACATTTTAATCGTCGACTATTTAGTTAGATAGCGATTCCTTACAACCTTTATACATCAAGACACGGCACTATTTATAGTTGTTGTTGATAAATGTACTTGCAACAAATTCATTGTTTTCTTTTTAAGGAAGAGCCTACCACGTTTCATTGTCTTCTACGTGCTGTACACATTGTATTGTTTGGATATACTTTTGCATAAATCGGCTGCTGGGTTTTTCCAATGCGTACTTTAGTTCCCCTGCATATTTATTTATGTACCAAATCGTAAACTGAAAACAAATTGAGGTACCTCTGCTGTCTGGTTACAAGAAGAAATTTAAGGGCTTACTTTTTACTAGGAGATAATATCGGTAGACGTAACAATCGACACCCACTGACTTTTTCTATACAACTGGTGTTTTATAGATTGTTAATGATTTTCATTCCGTTCTTTTGCTTGAAGACGATTAAGTATTCCTCTTAACTAACTTTTTACTATGCAAACTGAGCAATACTTTGGCATTTAAAACTATGCTAAAGGATGTAAATTAAGTATAAACATATCTGTTTGCGCATTGACAAAGTAAAAGTCTTATTTATGTAATAAAAAATGAGTTGAATATACCATAATAACTGCAATGCATGTATGTAAAATGTCTTAATATCATCGCTGATTAAGTCAATTTCACATTGAAACATCACATTATTTAGAAAGTTCTCAGTAACACCAATCTTGTTTTGGCGCTCCTGAAAAATTCCAATTTTAGAGATAATACCCCTTTCCTTTCAAACACACAGATATGACGTTCATTGTATATTTTGAGCCTTTCAAAAGATATTTAGCGTGTACTCATTATTAAAGCAAAGTTTTAATATTCATGAAACAAAATTTGTTGATGTCTTTCGAACGATGTTTTAGAAGAAATCTGAATCTATCTAACAAGTCGATAATCTCATTTTTCCCCCTATTTTCTATAGATTCGGCAGTTACTTGAATTTAAAAAATTGATAACTTTGTTACTCCACAGAGGCGAAACGCTTCACGTTAGTGATAAAACCAGTGCAATAACAGAGTTATCAATTTTAATTTTATTTTAAGCTCAATTTTGCTTATTTGTTTCTTACATCTTTTTAGATTTATAACTTCTATATGAAGCCTCCGACCAATGATCTATGTTACATTTGGACATTTTGAGAAAATCGAATAAAACCATTTTGTTGCGAAGCAAATATATATAATTAATATGCACGTGTAAATCAATTTATATGCCAAAAAAGAAAATTAAACTCAATAGAAAAGACAACAGAATAAACATTTTAGAAAGATTTCCACGCAATAATGAAATGTGTTGTAACTTAGATCATTATTAGTAGGGAGGCTTCATATGTTGAAGCTTTTGGAACCACGACTTAAAAATTAAATATTGAAAAGGGTAACCTATTTATTAAAGCTATTTTAGAATCCTCTGTTTTCATTAATTCATTAATTTTATCATAATTTTCGTCCTTTCAATTACAACATTTACTTTTATTACTTTCATTTATTTGTTAGTAACTTTATATAAATTTAAATAAATAATGCAGTATAAAGTCATATGTCAGTACAATTCACAGAACATCCAGAGAGCAAATCATCTCATACCTGGTTCTCAAAATATAAATTTACCCTCCAAATGCTAACATTTTACAACAATGTACCTCTATTATATTCACTAGAGTGATTGGAAACATATATATATATATAATTATATATGCTCCCTGAATATCCAACATAACACCATGTTGTTAAATTGAAAAAAACATGTAAACATTTACATTGTTCTTTCTTTTCATTACAGGTAAAGACATCATCACCTCCAATAAAGAATTTGAAAAAATAATTTTACAGATCGTTTTGAGAAAGGTGTGTAGTATTGAAAATGACTGGTTTATATAAAAAGTTTATAAACTAATACCACTGGTGAGATCACAACCTATATCAATCTATTAATACACACAGTTTAAGTTAGGAAAAATGTGGGGATTTGTGCAGTGATTTTTACAGGCTCCGAGCTAACAAAATCCAATTTATCATAGTTCCGATGATGCTAATATAGCTATCAACGCTATTTGATAATCCTTTCAAAAACAACTAAATTGCTTTTTTTTAGTCTGTTAAAATGTTAATATAATACGCGTTTGGTTAAAAATTTCTTCATAAGTTTATGATTGATAGTTTCATTCGATAACAATTATGATAATTTTAATTTCGTTTGTCCACTATCTATATAATACAGAGGTCTTAAAACTACAGCGCGCAGGCCAACCAAGCGCGGTGGTCTAATTTCTTTTATAATTCAAACTAATAATACAATAATTTATAAGTTGTAGAAATTACCAGAAAAACATACAATCACTGAAATACCTTTTATAAACTCATATTTATTGAAAAAAATTAAACATCGTAATAAATTTTACGTAGTTGTATTTTTCCGCTAACAAAGTTGTGAGTGAATTTTTCTAAAAAGAGATTTAAGATTCTTATTAATTCACTTTGGTCTGTAGAAGTTTTTGTATTTTATTTAGCAGAAGGTTATTCTTTGTAATGCGATTGTAAATGCATAGCGACATAGTCGGCCATACTCTAGCGATCGATCGGTTTGGGGTGTCTGGGCTGTCTGCGCTCAAGCCTCGGTAAGTTTCATAGCAAATTTAGTTTTTTTCGATTTAAATTGAGATATGGGTGTTTGTGATGTCGTTTCTTCCCAAAATTATTTAAAGAATTTCAAAATATTTGGCATGTTAGATGTAACGATAAATATTTTTTTCTCTTTTAAAAAATAGAAAAATTTGTCTTCACTTCGGTGCTTATTACGTACGTTACATGTTTTCATGAAAAGTTTCAGCGAAAATTGTAAGTAAATTCACGGTATATTTGTGCATTCTTGGCCAGTGCGACCTTGAAGAAAAGTCAATGTTGCCCTTGGACATCCCTGATATAATTTATCGACTAACATTGATCGATAGTGCATTCACAGTAATGTTATCCCGCGGGGCTCATTCGATTTTGGATTTATTCCCATTACGAGTAATTTTTAAACATCACGGCAGGTCCGGCGTAATTACCACGATGCCCGCGGTCAATTTGTTTCCGATACCCGAACTAAAACCCATGGGAAACAAACTGTCGATGCTTATCCTCATACACGGTGTTTCAGTTTTGTACTTGACCACCAATTGGATGGTAGATATTGAATAGTTTCATTAAGTTTAATTAATGTAGAATTTTTAATTCAGCAATTGCTAAAATGTTCCAGCATACATAAAAGAATATTTGTTTCTATGTTTCCCACTATAGAAATACACGAATTGCATATAAGGAAGATTCAATGAATGCAACATTTAAAAATACATCGATATATTTTGTTTAGATGTGTGCATTAGATTATAAAATGAAAGAATGACTAAGATCTGACTAAGAATCTATAGTGTATCTGTAGTTTGGTCACACGGGAATTGCCGAGAATTCAGCCATATATATGTTTCCTTGAAAAGCTGTGATTTTAATATTGGAAACGAAAATAACCTAAATAAAATTATTTCAAAAATAATTCAGGACTCAGTCCAACCGAACGTGAACTTAGATTAGACAACTTGTCTAGAATTACGATTTGAGCGGTTTGTATTATTGAACAACCTGTATAGACTTGAAGTCGGTTCTATGCAAGATACAATGGAATCATACATCTGGGCCAGTGACATTCGGCTGGGAAACGCCTCTCGTATAATTTGAGGCCGGCTGAGATGGGATTATAGACCACGAAAGGGTTGTATTGATATCATGTATGATGGACGTGCACCCAGAACCGTAGCAGGCTTTGAGCTCTATTTTATTTTTCATAGTATTTTACCATGGCTTTTAGTGCACCCAAGTACCCGTAAATCATATTTAAGATGCCTGCCACATACAATTGTTTTTTTTTGATATTTTGGAACCGCGTGAAATTTATCAAAATTATACCAGTACTATAGCACTGTGACAAATATCTAGTGAACAGCCATATATATTTATATGTTAATCGAGGTAGACCGTTGTATTGATATTCTCTTGCGCACCAATTAATTAAGCTGTATCGCTCGAGTAGCATGACCGACGAGTGCATAAATGCAGTGTATGGGTGCAATTCCACTTGATTTGAATGTGTTAAGATTAAATAATTATTCGTTGATTTTAAATTAAGTTTCTAGCTACCTTATCAACTCTTTCATAAGCAAACCACTCTTAGTAGAAAGGTTACCGACCACTGTTTCACAGTATTAAATTTTTTTTTCTTAGGCTTAGTAAATTAATTTTGCAGTCGTTAGTTTGTTCTTTGTTTTTATTGAGGTCATCGGTTGCTTTTTCTTTTACTAGAATAAAATTATGCAACACTCCCAATCCCAAATAAATATGAATTTTAAAAAGTACACTATTGTTTCTGTACTACATTTATATTTCATACAAAAGATTTCCCGATATAAATATAAGAAGTAAAAAAACATATTGTATTACAATTTTAGATTTGTATTTATTGCTGGTAATATGAATATTCAAGTTATTCACTAATTATACAATATGATACAGAAGAATTGAGATACACTGACGCAAGTATAATAAATATAAACGAAAAACCTCTCGCAAAGATTGACAGAGATAACTGATATCATTCCAATATGCAATTATTTAATCACCCACTCGCGTTTCCGCAGCAATCCCCAAATATAAAAACCTCCACATGGAGGCGTTGACCCGTTGACAAACACTGGGTTAAACCCAGACTTATTTTGTTGTTAGTTCTTATCGATGGTTATATTTATATTGTCCGAAATATATCAGCGGGCCACTTATATCATTGATCCACGGCTGCCAACACGACTCGCACGTGCCGTGCCGTAGGACGAGATTATTGACAAAATAGCACCTTCCAATTTCCGAAGGGTGTACCGATTCTGCTCGCCCGATACATAAATAGTACCGCGAGTTCTTCGTACTCTCAATGAAACGGGCTAGACAGTGTTACCAAAAAGCAAATCATAATTTTTGTTCTATGATTCTGTAATTATTTAATTTCGATAGCATAACTTGCAAAATACTGATGTACGTTTGAAAAAATATATTTCATTGAATCACTATAACGCTTTAAGTAATAAATCTATCAAAAGCTGCTAAATCAAAAAGGTTAAGTATATATAATAGGTATAATTGATAGCTATTTTTCTCCACCACTATATGTATATACATATATACTTACCTAGATCAGATATACGATACATTCATGATCTTATTTTTTATAACACGTTATTGGATATAAAAATATGTAATATCTTGAGTCACACCTTTGCAATCAAAAACAGAATTGTACTTTTTATGCCATATTTTGTGAAAGAAATATTTCTTACGACCAGCGTTTCTTAATCTTATTAAAGTCAAAGCCTCCTCCCCCTAAGCTTAAATTACACAATCGTTATATAAAAATGTCCAACGTGTTTGCAGAAAAATGCAACGGACACTTTCTTTGGTATTTTGAATTGTCTCACATTAAAAAATAGCAACTTGAATATTCATTAATGAATCTATTTAAACCTGACATGCAAATTTCTACAATAATAGTTTCTCGCTATGTTTACGAAAATATTAAATTACTCAATTAAATACTTCAAAAACAGTATTTATGTGTTTTTTATTTTATGATGAAAATCTGTTAACAAAGATCAATGTATTATATTTTGTCACAGTTTATAAATTCGACGAAATATGAAAGTTAATAATTCATTGTATGCCTCGTTATCATGTGGCACAAGCTGTTTTAGTTTTTTTAATGAATAACTAAATTTTATTAAAGCCAGATTATTAAGTTTGAAGAAGGCGTAATATGTCGCTTATAATAATTATCGACATGCTGCTTTGTGTACATTTTTTCCAACTTTAAATACATTTTACTTAATTCATATGAATTTATTTAAAAAAACATTCAAATTAAAATTTTTAATAAAACTTAATTACTACATAATTATAACCTATTCGTTCATTAAGTCAACCCACTTTTTTTAATTATATGCAATCTTAATTGAGGCATTATTTTTTTAGATGCGTTTCAATAAATATATACACTGAACTCCCGATTTTCCGGGCTTAATAGTGGGGAGGGGCTGCACGGAATTCTCGAAAAACATGAACTATTAATTTTTATTTCGTTTTGAAATACTTCTGTACATTTCTAGCGCTATTATTTTAACATGCTTAATGCATCAGTTGATAATGCTCGTGATGAGCGAAACCGGTCCTGATCATTATAAATATGTGGAAGTAGTACAAATGAATTGTGTTTTATTTTTTAAAATATAATGTCTTTCCACCAAGAATTGACAGTTAACACCTTAAAAGTGCTTAATACTTCACTCAAACCATGTAAACACGGATCTCAAGAATCGTATTCTAATCAAACTTTATTTTGTTCAAACATTGAATTACTTCACGTATCGCATTAAGTAAACGTAACTTTTTCCAGTATTTAATCTAGTTATATACATCCATGTTCTTTTCTGGCTGTAATAAATAACAATAAGAATTCTTTTTAATCTCCAAGAGTTTAATTTTATAAAATATGTACTGAAACCGTCCGTGGTATTCGAATCCCTGAGATCCGTAACCGGAGACGACGTTGAACACTCCAACTCCACCACGGGACTGACAAAAAAAATGTATTGTTAATAAATATTTAAATCTATAAAATCTCGCTTCATATTATCCCTTTCTTTTTTTATTATTTATAGTACGATTTACAGTACAAAAATTGAACCGAATAATCAATTTACGTAGAGGGTTTTAAGTTTTAATTTCAACACAATTTAATTTAAATAACTTGTGTATATGGTTAGCAAAAAAATCGCGAATGTTTCTACGTCCATTCAAACTAGTTTCCTAAAAGATCCTCAAATCTTCTTTTAATGCACATTTTTTATTTTACGCAATAATTGAGGTTGTGACCAAAATATAATCACATACAACACTACTTGACCATGCGAGCGGGACGGTCCGCCAGATTTTTAATTAATGGTGCCACCGTGCAATAATTATTTACGCGATGTTTTTGAGTTTCAAACACAAATTATTATCCCCCATTATTACAGCGAACAGAGACATTGCAAGGAGTGCATAGTGAAGACTTTGTTACAATAGTATTACATTAATTCAAACGGTCAATGGTTGCCATGGTGAGAAATGGCATTTCTGTTTTGCTTTGTAATTGCCTGTCAAAATGTTCTCTTCGTATTATATTCTATGCGAGCGAACACGAACACCTGTACTGAATTATTTTATCTGCGGTTATTATTTATTATGATAATCTTTCTTGTTGCTCATTAATTCTATACATGTAAAGTAGGCCTATCTCCAAAATACATCTTTCAATAGATGTAGAAAAGGCTAAAATTTTGTTTATTATAAGTAAGGCTGGAATAAAGTATAAGATTTTGTGACCACAACATCTATTAATGAGAAGAAGAATTATTTAAATATTTATAATTACTGTGATTGATAAAATAATGTCGAGCACATTATTATATACTTAATGATACTATTACTTTAACCTTCTACAGCATTGCTCCGAAACCTTTTCTCACCCACGGTATGCATAAGCACTCATTAATATTTCGCGGCACACTACAAGCCATAAGTAAATTTCATAAACTAAATTTATAATTTGTTTTTATTTTGAAAATTTAACCCTTTTACTCCCGGCCAATTTAGCCTAGCATATGCGGAGACTCCCAAGCGTTTTTTTGTCAAACATTCATCGATTTAGTTTTTTTGTATAAATAACTCTGTACATATTTAAGAGATTTGAAACTTTTTTGCGTGTTCTCAATAGTGTATAAAGTAATACTATTATAGTATATTATATGAATAAAACAAAAGAAAAAAATACTGTATACAAATTTAGTGAGAAAAAAAGATAAATATGTTAGAACAGTAGCAGCAGTGTATAATTTATACGGTAAGACTTTTTTGTTTTACACACGAGACAAACCTTATTTTATTACCCCATCATTGCAGTTGCACTGTCCCTTGCAAACACTAATACAATATTATTCCATTAATATCAAAATAATACAATATTTTTCATCGACAACAATTTAAACGAAGATCTTAGTAACTGAATGGCTTTAATTTTTTCTGATTCAAAAATACTAGACTTTTTCTCACTTTGGACGCACTCCACCGCGGCTCACCTGGGATCATCTCGCGGCGCACCGGTTGCGGATCACTAGTCTACAGTATTTGGGAAAGAGAAATTTATCGGTACCTTATTTATTTTTCAATAAATTAGTTCTAACAAAAAAATAAATACTCATCTTAATATTGTAATCACTTTTATTTTGATGTACAAAAAAATAACCGCGGAAAAAAGATTAATTATTTCTGACTTCTGATGAAAATACTTATTTGTTGAACATATTTCAAAATTATGTAATACATTCATATTAATTTAAAAATATAAAGGAAGATACCGTAAAGTTAATTTTGCAGTATATATGAATATACGTAACCATATTTATTTTCATATATTATGTTAATATTTTACATTTCGTGTCAAACTGAACTTTTTGTCAAAACTACAAAAATCACATATTTACGAATTATTAATGTCAACCTTCTGAGGGTGTTCCTCCTGTTTTGAATAAAATTGTGTGGATTTTTAAAAGCTTTCAGTTACGGAATTTATGATTTCGTTTGCCTATGTTGTTGTGGCTGGACGTCGACTGGATGCGATAAAAATTTCATACCTTCGCTACTAACATGTCGCATTCTCTCTACGTCATACCAGCCACGCCCACTGCCCAGCTGTTTTCATGTATTGTTTTCATGCGATCTTCTTTGTTTTTTTTTTTTTTTTTTTATGATTTAACCATTTTTATTTTGATTTAGATGTTAGTTTTTTGGTAATATGTTAGGTCAATTTTTTTTTATGGTTATGAATTTGGTTTTTTCTAAAAAGTAAAACACCTACATATTTAACAAAGTTTATTGAAGGTTCATGGTTTCCGGTTTCCGGTTTCTCTCATCGATGGAAAATTTCTGTAGAAAACGCTCCTTTATCGGACGACACCGTGGTTGATCATATTAAACCGTTTTACAATAAGAAGAACGAATTGTTTTATTTTTATAAATACAATGCTATCAAGAATTGACATTATACACCGTTCAAGTGATAATGTCAATAAAAATATTAAATTATACTGATAATTTTGTTATTCCATTGTCGTGTAGCTCGGTATGACACATAATTCGCCTCTTTTTGAGAAGCATTTTCAGTTTTACTTTATTGTTAGTACTTTTAGCTATAAATTAGGAACTGATTTTAATTCTTGTATTATTTTATATATGTCAAATTCAGAGTGATAGAGTGGGATGTTTTCTTTTACTATTACCACAAAGTTACCGCTGAATCCATCGGAAATATCAATAATAGTTTGGTCTGTGAAACGCGAAAGAGGTTTATTATGATCGATTGACAGCCCGACCTGCGATTATTTTTACCCACCATTATAAAGTATTGCATGTCTGTATATTTTATTATTTTTTGTTAAAAAAAAAACGTCATCATCGCCATCTTTCGCTGTCTGATGATGAGTATCATGCAAACGCACCTAGCCACGCCTAAAGAATAAAAAAAACTTCTTTTTATACCATCATGAATTTCTTTTATAATTTTCCGATTTTATATCATCAGCAGCATATCGTCAGCTTTATGTTTTTATAATATTATAACGTTTTCGAAAAATATTTTGCAAGTTAAAATCAACGATATTAATACTTCCGTGAAATGTGTAAGAATTTTGGATTGATCTAAGTTAGTTTCTTGCTGGTGTGGGAACAAACTATGTCTTTAAATCTCTTCCTCGCATTAATTCAAGCTATGTTATGCATCGGAAAAGCATTAAAAAAATCCCTTAACGAATATTTATTATAACAATTAACTAATCAAAAGTGTTATGTGATTTTAAACCTGAAAAGTTACTTTTGATTTGCTCAGTAGTCTCAGTACCTAACTGATCTTTTAAGAGTGACTAGTTTAACTCTCTCGGGGCAGTTGTTTTTTTCATATTTTGGATAAAGTAAATTATATTGACTGTGATTTTGTACACTTCCATGTATATTATACAAAAAGTGTACAAAATCTCAATAATTCAAATTTGATATTTAAATTCCATCAAGCACCCTCAGTCGATGTCTTAAATTATATATTGACTTTAATTTTCTACTTCCTCTTTTTCTCAATCGTACGTTCTTTTTTTGTTTTTTGAAAAAATTGTATAATTTTTTTCAATATTATAGTTTTGAAAATAAGTGGAAGAAGGTATGTATGAACGGTTTTGGAACGTGTAAACATATCATGCCACATTCGTTTATTATTTATTTCCCTGCCTAAATCATTGGAAATCTTTTCTTACTGTACTTTTGGCAGCTAAAACGAATTGTATTCTGTTCAAATGACCCTAACCATTGCCTACCGCTTGCTATTGAACTAATATTATAGAAGAACGTCGTCTTCCGTTCGTTGAAAAATCTCACAGTCAAGTTTAAATTATAATCCACATAATCAACTTTCTTATTACGAATATCGAGACCATGGACAATACATAAATTGACGCCACTAAATCATTGGGCGTATAAACCCATTTATAATCTACTTTATCATAAAATGCTAAAATATTCTCACAGAAGATTTAAAAAAATCTATTCATATGCTCTCATGCTCAGAGTATATTTCATTGATAATTGAACGATAATCATCGTAAGTTGATACATTTATATTGATATTCCAATTAGAATTCCGATCATAGTTGAAATAAGCGAGCTTACGGCTATGACGTTGCTGTAATATAATTGCTCTAAGATCAATGCAACGGTTGGAAAAGTGCATTCTATGTAAAGAGAAATTGATATCTTTGTTGATTTAGACAGCAATCAATAAATTTAACAGATGTGTCCATAAAAAAACAGTTTTTCATAGAAGCATTGTATTTTCATCACAACGATATTAGAAAATTTATTGTTGATAGGTATATTTAATGTTTTGCTTACACCTCAAACGCGTTGGAGGATTTTCTCAATGATTCTTGTGTGATAAAATATTAAGGAGTAGGTTTTTCGTGCATTATTTATATTAATTCATTTTTCTCACTTCGTTTGAGATTTTTTTTTCAATTTAGATGTTCAAATTATATAAAATAGTTGTCATAATTTTTTGTCTCTTCAGATATTAATTTAATGTAGTGTTTTCGATGGATGCGGCACGGTGTGTTAAATCATTTTAAATATAAAATTGAAGACTTCGATATAGCAAAGTTGTCGATTTTAATTGTGTTTTAAATGTAGTGTAGTTATACAAATAAAATTTAATATTAAAGAAGACCTTATATATTATATGAAATAATGAACTACATTTTACAATGCCTCTGGTCTAGATGCAAGATCTACCTTAGCAATCCGACAGGTTTTTATCAATTTTGATTTGAGATTTAAACATGCGGTGTATTCAATTTCATTTCACGTTGAGTTGATCTCGAGTGGCTTAAAAAATGTGATTAATAATAGTTGGTGTATCTGTAATGCCAAATATTTTATTTTATTATAATTATAAATTTAAACTATATATTTTAGATTCAGTGGATCAGTAAGTACCTTTTAAAGCAAGCGATTTCAAGATTGTTTATAGTCATAATCATTTTGATATTACAACAGTAAGGTTAGAAAAGACCGTTCGAAATACATTTCACGCCCTACGAAACCTGTCACGTAATATTAGACAATGGACAGGTGTGTCTCCGAGCAGGCGTACAGGAATTGAGTATCGGGCATTCTTCTAGTATCCCACCTGTTCAGTGGCGTGAAAAATCACCAATTGCTCTTTTTAAAATCACTTGTTATTAACTCACAATGCAAGATTCCCCTGCGGTGATTTGTCGATAATACATTTAATATTGATACACAGTGAACTCTCGAATTTGTTTGCAAGTGTGATTTTTGCAGCCCCGTTTCGTGACGTTAAGGTAGATTTATTTAATTTAGTACGATTTACATTAAAATATGAAAAAAAATAAAAGTAAAACGATGTGCAGGATTTTTTCAAATTAATAAAATAAACAAATAATTATATTTTAAATTCAGCCTCATTAATATATTTTCCGTTTCCTTGAAAACTTAATTTCGGTGCTTTATCATACAATGAAAAAACATGACAGCTTCACAATAAAATGTGGAATATTTTTTTACTAAATATAAATTAAATTATATTTCTACAGCACAAATCTCTGGATGGAGATTTTGACAAGTTCACTTTAATGTATATTTATGAATTTATATCAAACGAAAAATATATCCCACTCTTGCTTCAAAAGTGACACAACGCAAAAATGTAAGATTTTCAAAAAACGCAAAAAAACTTCATTAATTTTAATCAATCTACATTCCCAACTCCAAACAGTGAAAGCAACATAGCTGCTCTCTGGCGGCCGCCTTATGAATCTAAAGAAACTTGATTGTTTGGGTAATATTTTTACAAGACATTCATGGTGCTAATTCGAAAAACATTTTTTTTGGATTGTGTCACTTGTGTCACCCTGTAATAACATGACAATGAGGTGTTGAAACAGCGATTCGCTAACGTACCTTGTCATTTTATAATCCAGTCCACTATGCGGATAATTCAATGCTTCTCAACCAATTCTCGTTAAATTTTGGGATTGAGAGTAGTTAAAAAAATATAAGTTTGAACTATTATATATTTTTTTATGATATATAACATTAAAGTGACCATTGATTATCATTAAACTTATTGAACGAAAAACTACTGACTCAATTATATCATTGTGCTCTTATCTAAATATAATCATTAAGTCTGAAGATGCTTCTTAAAGAGGCGAAACGCGTCACGTTGGAATAACTAAGTTATCAGTTTTAATTTTATATTTTAATTTAATTTTATATTTTAATTTAATTTTATATTTTAATTTAATTTTATATTTTAATTTAATTTTATATTTTAATTTAATTTTATATTTTAATTTAATTTTATATTTTAATTTAATTTTATATTTTAATTTAATTTTATATTTTAATTTAATTTTATATTAGTGAATGCGTTAAGCATCTTCAATATATTTATCAGCGGTACGCCACTTGATGTTGTCTTACCCCCCTCAAGAAACTCTTATTTAATCAACTCCCTCCATTATATCGAAGCTTTCACGGAAATCCTTTTTCTTTTATTGCTTATGGGTTTTGTTTGATGCGGGAGTGTGTATTGAAGGAATTCGGATATCTGTCAACAGGGTGCCAAATGGGAAATCGCTGTTCGCCTCGAGCTTTATTGCCGGATGATCCAGCCCCGTATATATGCGGCCGTATTTTATGTTCCCCAATATCGTTGAATTATAAGATTTTCCGATTTTCTGGTATTGTTAATTGAAGCCGGTCGCTCATATTTTAAGACATCCTTAATTTCAGCCATGCAAAATGGTTCTGTATTTTTTGATTGGGTATTTTTCCGAAGTCGTGGTTTTTAACATTTAAATCTATGATCGTGATCATTATAAAAAATGTGATAGTGGGAAAACGAATTAATACGAGAAACAACACGAAAGAGCTGCAAACACTTAATGCAATCATAAACACTAACAGAACGCGTGGGCGATGAACAGAATGCGATCGATCGTCATAGAAGTCGGACTTACATCACACACCGATACAGTCGACAATAATCTCTCACTAGCCTTACTCACTTAAAAAAATAATGGATAATTTTCTGCTCAATCTTTTGATTTATTACAAATTTAACGATTTATTAACGACACATATTATTTATGACATTTATAATGTAATATATCGACCTTGGAAAGGAAAAAGAACATAACCCACACCAAAAAATATTGTGTAAAACTCACACAAAACGTGTTAATATACTATATTTATATGTGAATATATAATGTACAGAGTGTAGAAAGGCAAAAGGACTTATCCCTCTGTCTTTTCAAAATATTTTTTTCTTCGATAATCACAATGTATACAATTTAATACACGTTTTGTTTGGGCTATACACAATATTTTTTGTGTGTGGGTTATGTCCTTTTTCCTTTCCACAGTTGATATGTATAGTTGCTTGATGACATGATTCTAAGACGTTGAAAATCACGGAATATTTGGTATGGAGCGGTTACTAACACCGTGTCTTACGTGGACGAAGTCAGTGCGCGGTGATGTCGGTGCGATTTGAATCGATACATGACGGAATGAGGCGAAGCGCCAACGCTGTCCTACGTGCAACCGTCTCCGCTTCTAAATTTATAATGCAAGACACACGTTCTTCACTGATACACACACCACCGCGCTAGCTTCGCGCGAAAATATTTAAAAAAAACTGATCGCACTGTTGAAGCGGTGCGCCGCATCTCTTCGTCATCTGTCGTGTAGGACACACCCATTGGCGTAGAACGATTGAAATTTGAGGCGCCGCCTCACGTTCGCGAATACTTCGTCCACGTAAGACGGTTGGAAGTAATCTTCCTCGGCTTTTGTTGATTTTTTTATTCTGCATTGAAACGTCAAAAATACATCGTTTTCAGTTTAAGGTTAAATGTAAAGATTTGAAATTTGAAAATAACACAGTTGAACTACAGTTGAATTGCAGCCAGAATGACATGTGAAAATTGAAGTTTCGGAAGAGTTGTTGTGACTGACAGACATAAAAACAAACATGCAGATTTCTACATGTATTTTGTGCTATATAGTAGAGATAAATGCATATATTTAAATTTGGATTATTGAGAATTTGTACACTTCCATGTATTTTGTCACTAACGCTAGAAAAAAAAAAAAAAATTAAACGAATTCATTTAAATTTTTTTTCTAGCATTAGTGACAAAATACATGGAAGTGTACAACATCACAATAATCCAAATTTAATATTGAAATTCCATCAAGCACCCTCAGTCGATGTCTTAAATTATAAAAAAAAAGCATATATTTAAAAAAAAAATACAATTGATCATTATAAATCCTGTCCCCTATAAGCCCTGATAATTAGAAATATGTAGAAGTAGTACAAATGAATCGTGTTTTATTGTTTTAAAATATAATGTCTTTCCACCAAGAATCGACAGTTAACACCTTAAAAGAGAAATGTATATATAATTTTTTTTTTTAATTTTTAACTTAAATTATTTTATTTCTTACGTCCTTAAACATTTTATTTTATCGCATGTAAGTATGTATGTATAGTATTTTGTATCTGATATTGAAATATAGTAAGTTAAAATAATTATGTATGGTATTGGTAGCTTTTAAAGTGAGCACTCTGAGCGTTTTCCGAAGGAGAAGAAAAGTTTTGGAATTAAATTAAAATCCACGAAAAAGTGAACATTTAACTTTTTCCCTGCAGCTAATAATTTGGGGGAATGCGGAGTTTCCCAAAAATATACGTTGCTCCGGGCCATGAATTTTGTAGACCCCGTAATTTATTTAGTCTTCAAGAAAGAGTTGCATATATTTCATTTAGTATCACTATCAAAAAAATTTCAAATAAAATATTGGACGCAGAAAAATTTCAGTTTATTTTTTACTACATGTCTTTATATCAAAATATATGAATATTAGTTCTCATGATGACATGAAGCTGACAAAGCTATTGATTTGTTTATAGTGTAACAATGTTTATAGCTTACCCCCTTCCACACGTCAAGTAGAATGTAATAAAACCCACCCCCACCTTTTTAAGAATAAAATCATCGTTTACCTTAGAAATAAATAACCTTACGATACGGTTAGTCTGAAGATGCTTCTTAAAGAGGAGAAACGCGTCACGTTAGTGATAAACCAAGTGGAATAACTAAGTTATCAATTTTTAATTAATTTTATACTGAAAAAGCTATCAAATTTATCCTACAATTCATGAAGAACCACTGTTGTTTTTACCTCATTGCAATGGCGTTATACCAATTGAATTCCAATTTAATCAATAAATCTAAAACTTTTAATATTCTCGTTTATTACCATATTTCAGTGGAGATCTACCTAGTAAATCAACAAATCTAAAACATTTAATAATTTAATATTTTTCAAATGCCTTCTGCAATGACATTTTTTTCTTGATATTGATTGTATCAGGACTTTCTTGATATAACTGCTTTATAAAATATGGTTTAAGAATTTTCTTGTACAACTAAATGCTTTCCTTTTGTTAGCTTTTAAAGTACCAATATTTCTTTTATTCGGTATATTTTTGGCCCCTTTTCACGTAATTCAGCATTATTTCAGTCACAATTATAAAAATATACGTAATAGGTATACACTTATGGCATATCTCAATATATTTAAAGATTTAATGACTTCATCCGCGTGTTGTATTACCATATTTTTTTTTGCGAACCATATGGTTTTGTACTTGTAATAGCTCTTTCTCTGGCGATGCAGTCATTAAATTAGTGGCACAAAATTAAACATTTACCCATCCTCTCTCCTCTCGCGCCGCTTCATTCGATGAGTCACGTTGACAAACATTCTCGCACAGGAAGATAACTATAATGTCTCTCTATTTATGGCCACGTCGATAAAGTTATCATCCTCTTAGACTTAATTTTACAATTTAAATATCTCTTGCAGCCGAGGTAATTTGCTGCGAGTAAATTGTTGATTCCAGTGCTCCGAAGTCGCTGTGCCGATGCGCATTGCTTCATTGCAAAATAATAAAACCATCTGTGCTTAGTAACCAATACTCGGCCAACGCACATAATTCTATTTTAATGTATATTTAACAAGTGAAAAGTAATTTAATCTCATTTCTGTGTATACCCTTTTACATTACTCATGGTGTGCCGCGGGACACAAAAGGTTTCGGATCACTGGTTTATTCGATGCGGAGGACTATACCAGGGATGACCACAATTTTGGGATCTAGAAGAATTTTCGTTATTGGATATGAACAAAATAAAACCAAAAATAATTCCTTGATTTAAAAAAAAAAACCAAATCTACAGTTTTGTAATTATTTAGCTTAAATAAAATATTTAGATTTGGTTTGTTTCTAATAACGTTATGCGCGAATTGTTATCGTGATTTTTCAATATTATCAATTTTCAGCTTAGCTATACCGTATCTTTCAACTTGGTAAGATATATTAATAAAGAAGTCATAGGTAATTTGAATTTTATGACGCATTTATAATACAATACCTATAGGTACGTATAATTATCAATGTTTAGTTTTTTTAGTTGGGGATTATGGGGTTTTTATTACTTTAAAATTAATTATATATATTATTTATTTTCCGCTTCACTTCCACATCAATCGAACAAAATGAAGCAACGAAATACCAGGGTCGCATAAATGCCGAGTCGGTCTCAGTAGAAAGAGCGCGCGGAGCAACAAGCGAATCTCGGGGGCACGCGATGTACCCAGAGACAGTCAGCCAAACAAACAGTAGACGAGCGCAAGACGCAGACAGGCGGTCACGGGCTCGCCCATCGCAGACGGCGGGCCGCCCCTCCCTCGCGGCGGCTAGGCCTGCGCCAGGCTATCAGCCATCGTTAGGAGGTATACGCCGTCCGCCGGCACTCACGAGCCCTCTGCGCCAGGGATGTAAAGTAAAAAACGATGGTTTGACGCAGCAGATTTTTTTATTTGTGTAACCTGGAAATAAATCGCTCATTTAATTAATTTCTCTAATAACTTTAAGTTTGTTTTTGATTTATACATTAAATTAAACTGGTCCATTTTATAATATCGATAACTAAGATCACAAACCTTCTATGTTAAATGTTATTAGATTTCGGCTTTATGTTATTAAAAAAATCAACAAAAATTAAACGGAGCAGTTGAGCTTTATCTAGTTGGACAAATATAATTACATGTAATATTAGTCGGCCTCTGTGGTCTATTGGTCAGGGCTTTACCCGAGCGGTCAGGTAGGCCTGATCAATATAAAATTTAGATTTTTTCCATTAAAATTTGAAATCTTGGACATGGGTGTTCGTGATATCATTTCTCCTCGATTTGATTTTGACTGAATTTACAAAAACTCATTTACGAGTTGATCTCTTATGGTTTCAAAATATCTGGCATCGTTGCTGGTAGCTGTAATGGCAGATGATAGTTTTTATAATCAAAAAATATAAGCAAATCGGATATATATCGAACCCATGTAGTTTACTTTATGAAGTGTTTTTACTATCAAACTGTATGGCATTTGATTGATCATACATATATTTAGTACAACATATTATTGTAATTTCAACAATATAATTTTAAATATGACAATATTCCATTCAACATAATATATTTTATTTGACATCCCTGTATTTCCCTCGCAGTCGCTCGTTCACATCGCGCTTCTCATATCTCTGTGCGCCTGATACATGGGTGAGGATCGGCGGCGACCGACTTGCCGCTCGTTTCAATCGTTCGGCTCTCGGCTGCAATACTGAAATCATTACCGTCGTTATTTTATGCGCGCCTGATATTTCGACTCACACGCGGGTAAGCCGCCTCCGCCACGATTCGACTCAGCCGGCGAACGATTCTCAAAACTGACTGATCAGACTCCTATCCTCTGACTGACTCTGCTGGTTTACTCGATTATGTTTCTGATTCGGAGACGCGATTAAATAGAGGCACGATGTGTAATTCGATTGCTCACTAACTACTTTGATCCATATATCGACTGTATATTTGACATGAACTTTAAATAATGAAGATTGTAACGACATTCTCTTTCATTTAATTATATATAATAATATATTCGGTTTGAAAAAAACATACTATTTGTGTGTTAAAATTTTCTTTATTTCTGAAACAACATTTTTTATGAATGATTCTGTTACACAGCCATTCTTAACATGCATGTTACCTAGTTGATAGCTGTTTCGGCATCACGACATCGTCAGAATTATGTGTCAACTTTTTTGTTGACCTATATAATATATGTACTAACTTAGAAGATTATATTATATATTATCAGCTTATTTACTAAAACGTCTTAAGCTGTATTTAAATATAATTTATTGCAGTGTGATAACTTCGGTTCAAGTTAGCATAGGAAAAAAATATGATATCTATATTGAATTGATACAATATTTAAAACCCATCATAATAAAGTGTAATACGCCTTCTCGTTAAAGTTTAAACAGTGGTGATACATTGATATTGGCTTGCTCACTTAGTAGCTTAGTACCTTGGTAGGTTATTCCCGTGAATAAACATGTATATAATTTTGAATAACTGTTGAATATATTATATAATTCTTGTGTAACTAAATACTTGGCTATTTCTTTTTTACTTTATTAAGAGAGATATGTGCCACACTTGATTGCACTTGAAGTTATATAATGAACATAAAAATATTAACTTTAACATTATCTTTTTCCACATTAGAATATTCTATATTTTTTAACAGTTATTTTCGAATGTTTGTTAATACCACTAGTGAGTAAGCTCAAAAATAATGTCTAATTAAGAATACCATATAGTAGAATATTATGAACAGTTTCTAAGTTGATATCTACTTTTCCTAATGATCAACGTCCGGCTTTAATAGCATACATATTGTGATGTGACTCTTTTTTCCTCCATTTTAAGTGTTTCCTTCATTTCAGTATGCGGTTACTGACATTACACAACATAATGTAGCGTAAGTTGAACCCGTGTAATAAATACTAAATTAATGTTCTGAATTCTGACATATTTCTAGCTGTTACTTTTGATGGAAATAACTTCGTTGTTGTGGCAAAAGCATTCAGTCAGAAATCTTAGTTTTGAGTATGTCAATTAGAGGTCTGCACGGGCCTGGGCTCGGTGGGAAAAGACATATAAGATTCGGGCCCTGTAAGAAATTTAATTTTCACAAAAATATTTCGGACTATGTTCGGGTAAAACCTTAATAATTTATTTCAAATTTTTTTATGAAAAGATGAAAACAGTTACATTTAATATATTTTGTTTTCAGGAACTTGAAGCTGGGAAGCTCATAAAATTGTGTGAGCTAATTGAAGCTAAATTTGAAACAATGCTTTCTTTATTTAAGAATGATCAATTGCAACAGAAAATTTATTATAATAACCAAAATTGAATCGTTAAAAATTAATATCAATATTATTGTAATTGGGGACCGGGTAATTTTACCAAGTTTTGTACCGTGTAGACAGACCTCTGGTGTCAGTCGATGTTGAATATGAATATTTAACAATGTTTTTTGATGGAATGGAATTTCGATAAAGGATTCTTGTTTTATTTCCAAAAATGTTTTCTTTTTTAGATGCTGCATGCTTTCGACGGCATTTTTAAAGATAGACGGAAAAAAATGGTTGGTATTGATAAATGATATAGCTTAAAAAAACATTTTTATTAGAAATATGTAGAAAAGAAAGAAAGGATTTTGTGAATACATTAATGCATCTTTTTAATCCAAAATATATTTAGCCAAACTTAGAGCAGTTGTATTCTATTAAACAAAAAATCATTTTTCTCGAATCAATTCCTTCTCATTATGTAGTTAAATGAAGTGGTTATTGCTGCAAAAACATCAAAATCCATTTTACAGCATGGAGGTATTTTAAAATAATAATATGTAATAGGTATATAAAGGAGGTAATTCACGTGATATTTGAAATCAAATTCATGGCTCGGTAGACTTTAACATATATCGGACGAGATATGAGAGCATGTATATTTTACGGGGAAATGTAGTTAAATAGAACTATGACTAATGCATACGTAGGCAAAGGAAGTGATAAATAAAGGAGAGGGAATCGTCGGCACATGGCAAAGTTTATTCGTACCTAGACTCCTACAAAACGGCCATTGTCTCTTCCGTCATGGCTGACTGAGTCTCGAGATCACGAGTGCAAAATGCACTCCACAAAAGAGATGCCGCTTCATTTCGCGACTTGTGATGTTGAAAACTTCTTAAACCCTTTCGCTTAAGAAAACGTATTACAGGAAATGTGTTTTTGACAATTTGATTTAGATCAACTGTAGCAGCAAGTTGGCTTAGTTCAATGCTCTCAATACGACAGAAACACCAAATAGCATGAACATTATAACAAAAATATTTGTGTGATAAATTTCTAATTGTATAATATATATTAATATCTGCTTCGTGTGTTTTAGGAGTTTTCAATACAATTATGTTATAAGTTTACCAATCACTTTTAAGGTGTTAACTGTCAATTCTTGGTGGATAGGCATTATGTTTTAAAAATAAAACACAATTTGTTTGTACTACTTCCACATGTTTATAATGATCAGGGTCGGTATCGCTCGTCACGAGCATTATCGAGCATTTCAGTTGATAATGTTCGTGGTGAGCGAAACTGGTGGTGATCATTATAAACATGCGAAAGTAGTACAAACAAATTGTGTCTTATCTAAAAAAAAAAGAAGTTTACAAACACATTATTTATACAATGAATATTATTTAAGATATCGACTGAGGGTGCTTGATGGAATTTCAATATCAATTTTGTACATTTACATGTATTTCGTCACTTGCAACATGTACACAATTACAACAATTAAAATTCAAAGAATAATAGCATTTTTCATTAAGCTCCACACCGATATGGGACTCGAAAAAAACAGTATTTTTTCAATACATACAATACATACATATACTTTAAAATTACGTGGGAAGCATCGGCGTGTGGTGGACATATGACTATCTCTATCGCACAACCTAATTTGGGTATGAGCTAGAAGGATACAAGAACATGCGCCGCATGCCCTTGCATCTCGCTTGCACCTTCACTTTTCATGTGATTGAGCGAGAAAGAGATAAAGCCAACGCACGCGTCTGGTGGGAATCTCGAATTTTGAAATGACTTCGAGTACTTACTATTACAGTAAACGTCACAACGACTTTGGGGGACCTTTTAAAAAGGATTTGCCGGATATTTCTCTATGCACTTACCCAGTCAAAGCAACATTTTCAAAAAATTGAGAATAAATAAATATCTCTTTGATCTTAAATGTTAGAATTTGTATGTTGTGTATTTAGGTAAAATATAAAAACTATCTTTGTGAATTATATTGTATCGCACAATATATATTTAAGCAATACAACCGAATTCGCTTGTATAGGCAGCGTTTTCAATGTAAGTTTACATTGTTGATATTTTTTTTTATTTAAATTGTAGAATACTTAAGAGTTTTTTTCATTTCACTAAGTGGCCACTGTCCACTAAACAATATGTTTGTAATCTAGTTTTATTATTACAACTGTAATTAATAGTAAATAATGCATGTAAATGGGATTTATTATAAGATATTACGGTTTTCATTGAATCTAAACAATATTTACTCGGTAGAATTCTATTATATTTAGATGTAAAATAGTAATGTATTAAAGTTCTTCAAAATGTATGTTATATATACTGCATACATTAATTGGCTATTCTGAAGATGCTGCTCAAAGAGGCGACACATGGTAACATAACTAAGTTATCTATTTGAATTTTAAATTAAAAATGAATTTCTACAATGTTACCGCCAAATCAATTGGAAATGCTAATAGGTTATAGCTAGTATACATGATAATCTAATCAAACACATTGTTACGTTTAACGTTACTACGGCATTCATTTGACTAAGAGTTTCATGAATTTAATACCAGTTGCTCTTAATTGATCGAGATTCTTATATTATATTAGTCAATTATTTTTCTACGACACACACTTTATAAATCTGTAGTAGACAATGGCGAAACGGTTCCCCATTTTCGCCCCGCACAACTGCATCGCATTGTTATCAGAGAGTAAAGAAGAAGAAACGCGAGAGAAAAAAGGCGCACGCAGAAGATGCTATCGCTCCTCTCCGCAAGCAGTAACGAGTAACGCTCGCCGAAACAACTTTTCTATTCCGCGCTCCACATTCTACGGAACTAAGTGAAAAAGCTACGAGATCTATATGGGCGATTGCCTACAGATATTCCTATCCTATCGATGGGGCTTCTATACACGTATTTGCTATCTAACTTCGATATAATCGCAAAAAGAGATTTTCATTATAAATAAGTTCGTTGTTCACTATGTCCACGTTCTATTATTCTCAATATACTTTACAATAAAATGATATCGTATGTACAGCTAAATTTCGGCTTCTGTAAAAACGCATGATCAGCGTATATAACAAACAATACTAAATTTGAAATGTCGCTGGAATCACGTTTTTTCAAATCCTACACGATACAGAAAACAATTTTTGGATTTCCGTATTGTCTCGACTCAGAATGGGAATTATTTTTAAATTTTGTTTAATTTTCAAAAAAGTAATATACAATTCTAATAATCTGGTTTATTAGACTTTAAATATTTGCTATAAGTCAAATATGAATTCATTATCTCTTAAAGTCACCTATAGCTGAGTGGTTAACGCTCATGGGCGCTCATCTTTTTCGTCTTTCATTAATATGTTTTTCAATTGATCTATGGATTTGTGTTTTAATGTATGGATTTCTGTGATCTTCCTTTGAACTCATACGATTTTAAAAACTAGGGTAGATAGAACGAACGGCCCGTTTTTTGCCATATCTTTCTTCTGTGCGGAAAAGAGACATCACTTGTAGAGATGATCCATCAGGATTTCACATGCTTCACTTTGGAAGTATACATGAGTCGCTGAGCCGCTTAACACGCTCCTGGCGATTTTTCACAAAATATTTTTTTAATGTACGTATATGCTCTCTCAACAGTCTATCTATCAATCTGTCTAGTTGCAACTCTAAAATATCTTCCCTTTTCGTCCCCTGTTTGAAATTCAAATTTTTTCCAAAATTAAAAACTCATTCAGCGCCTCACATGTTTGATAAAAATGGCCAATAGACATACATCTAGTTTGGTTTCACTGCTTTCACTGCTTCCGATACCATAATACACACTACCAACGGTGGTTGCCTTTATGCCACGTAGGCCAACAATACATTTCGTGTAAAAATAAATCAGTTTCCACGGCATTTTTAATTAACCGTTTAACACCGTTTTAAAATAACAATAAATTATGCTGGTTTTGAATATGCTGCACTTTGATTTGAACACATGATATAACATTGCTAATTGACTAAAACTACTTAAATGGAATATCAAAGTATAATTATATTTTGATATTTATTTAATTATGTACGGTCAATCTGGGTAACTTTGAGCCAGTTCTGAAGGTTTTTGTATTTGTATAGTTGCATTTATGTGTGGTATTGTTCTAGAAGAGATGATGTTTTAAGATAAAGTTTAATCAAAATAAATAGATTTATAGTTATAATTGATATATAACAAGGTGGGCAAAATTTTCATTCAAATCGGGTAACTTTAGCTGACGATACAAATAATCACTGTAGTAACTATAAATTCAGTGATTTTAAAGTCTAGACAACTTTTCTTTATGTTTTCAAATATTCAGTACATAATTGAAATGTGAAAAAATATACAGCATTCGGTTTACAGATTAGTAATACAAATTGAAAATATGGCTAATCAAATTTATTTCAAGAAAAGTTTTTAAAATGTGTTTTATCATTCCAAGCTGACAGCTTACAAATTCAACAATAAAACAAATTATGTTGAACATGAATTTATATTTTTACCATCAGGAGCTTACTCAATACCTTGCTTAACTAAAAAATATTCATATGGCATTAGTATTTACATAACAGTACCTTTTTCCATGTAGTGGGCCAATCTTACACCGATGGGCAAACTTACCCAAATTGATGGTATACGTATCATTTTATATAATTTAATGATCCATACCTTGTTTCGCACGTACCATATTATGGATGAATAATCAGCTTATTTGTAGCCAACAAACACATAGATTACATTGAATTTATATGTAACCCTTTATTTCTGAACTTAGTAGAAAATAGCACAATATTGACCACTGTTGTACATTAGAATAATATATCATTCATGACATTCTTTTTGCTGTCAATGTATTTCTTTTAAAAGACTAAATTCATTTTAGTTCATTATTATCTTCTTCGTTAGATTCAGAAAGATTTAATACGTAATGTTTTGACTGGCTTATTTGATATTGTAATTAAATCTAGAATAAAGATTTTATGAACTAAAATTTGACGTATTATTAAACACAAAGTTTTATGTATTAAGATGTAATCATGTCTGCCGAAAGTAAAAGTCGATTACGATTTTTTTATACCTTGCATTAGAAAGGTAATTAATAAGGGTTGTCAAACGGACCTGAAAATCGTCAACCTTTCAGGCTAGCCCGACCAGGTCCTACGAATCAATCTGTAAAGGACACAGAAAAGTAGAAATCTAGTACACTGTATAATTATTATTGGTCGGGCGTCGTCGGCGGAGTGTGGCGGGCGCCCCTCCCACGCCGCACTCCCCGTCGTCACTCAGCCCCCGCCCCCGCTCGAGAAAACTCCCCAGCAAGAAAAACAATTCGACGCGATATCGAAGCCAGTGTCTGCCGTATCTCGCGCCAGCCCAGTCGCCGCCGCCAGAACATCGCTTATACCGATTCCCGAATTAAAATTCGTGTTGAACCCGGCTTTACAAACTGTGTAAACGTCAGAAGTTTTCAGAATCCGTGTTTCAGTGCTTTAATTCGTTGTTGATAATTCCCGGCGAAGGATTATATCATACATACTGTGGTTATTTTAACATTCGTTTTAACCGGTTTTGCGAGGTTTTTGTGATATAAACTTCGACGAAGCTGAGGGACGCCTTCAATCTATAGCCGGCGTTAATAGGTGAGTCATCAACTTCTCGATTGGTCATACACTCGAATATTTTCCGTTCTTATTGAGTATTCAGATACTTAGGTAGTTCTGCAAAAAGTTGGGACGGCATAGTGAGCCAACCGTGAAAATCTGGTTTCATTACTTTTTTTTTTACTGTGCAGTGAAATATTTTATGGTGGGTAATTACTTTGTTATCTTCCAGATATCGTTGTAGTTTTTGGTGTACATTTTATGACCGGATAACTGCTCGGCAAAAAAGAAAAATAAACATTTTGGGAATCTTTTGAAGTTCAAAGTACTTGTGGATTAAAATTTTGTGCTCGATTAAAAACTTTATAAAACAATCATAATTTATAAAAGTATGTACAATGACTTCCGTTGTATATTTTGCGTCTTGGTATGCGGTTTGCGAACTAAATTTTGCTCTTGCAAATTTAGTCACACAATTTTTATTTCCATTTTTTTTTTAATATTCAGTTTCCTTGATTGATAAATATTTTTTTCTCTTAGTTTTATGGTTTCTCAGTCAAGCTATTTGAACCATTCTCTTTGTTTCGACATCCCCCTATTAATAAAAAAAAATATTTTATAAACATTAATTTAATTTAGAAATGGGCATCCAGGTTCTCATTTCTTGAAAGGTTCATATCCGTGCTACTGTAACTGAAAACCAAAGATTCTCTCAAATTGCATGAAAATTCATTGACTACCGACTATCATATTTCAAATTGTAGGCATTCATATTTGGGAAACGTTTTCGATAGACCTATATTAAAAAAATATAAATTATCTAAAACTCCGAAGCTCTACGTTGAGCTGATTTATTGAAGGCGGGAAAACCCCTATAGTTTTTATCATAACCGAATAAATATTAAAGTTATATAGGTCAGCAAACTTCCACACTGGTACCATGTAATTAGGACAGTATGGGATTGTGCTAATAACAGTCCTCGTAAAAATACAAAGTATTGCCTTATCTTTATCTCTCTACCATATCTATGAACGTCATGTGACTTTACAAAGTAATTTTCTGAATAATACAGCTTAAATTTCTATTTTTCTGGCGTGGAAAACGTTGTAGACTGTAGAATGTGCAAAGAGTACACGCCAATCGACACTGCACGGCTGTCGCGGGTGCGATGAACCCCTCCCCTCTTCCCTCGCTGGAGATCGACTCCAGGACCGGCCGGCATCTTTTATTTTTCAGTCACGTAAACAGCCTCTGCTTTTTATGCCAACGAACAATAATGTTTTTATCGAAGAATAATGATATGAATTATAGTGACTGTAGCTTCTTTGTAATACAATGGACAAGCGCCTATGGTCACTATGCTAAGAATTATGCGAATTTGAATGCAAATTTACTTGAATAGATTTTTTTAGAAGTTTTCTTTCACACTGTTGACAGGTGTGTATAGATCAAATATAATATACCCATACACGAGGGTGAGGAACCTTTCAGTTTCGTGTCTTTCGTATATGGTCCATATTTTTATATTGAAGTACAGACATTATTAGAAAAAAATTTCGTGTAATATTTCCACTGGTGGTATTAGTGGCTCATGGAATGAAAGGTACTAAAATGTGTCATTTTAGCTATACATTAGACTCAGTTGAGTACTTACTATCCTCAAAATATATAAATTCATCACTAACTAATTCCCTCTTCGTATAGCATGACAGTAAACTGAAGAATTAAAAAAATGACGTTCTTAAAAAAAAATATTTAATTGTTATTGCTTGGAAATATTATCATTAGATTAAATGACGAAAATCATTTTTCATTATAAAACAATATTTTTACTGTCCATTTTTAATTGTTTGGAAATGCATTTCAAATTTTATTTTGTTTCTTTAAAAAGTGATTACCTCAATTTTTGACAATGCACTATTATTCACACTGTTTCCAAAACGTTTTTTATTCAATGTTGCTAAAAGGGAGGGTGTGTGGAGTTCCAACTAAAAAACTCATCTAACCAAAAAGGAGTAAACCAAATTTACGTATCCGATAAATACAACCCGGCAGCTGGCCCCGACGCGGAGCTATGCCTGCAAGACCGACCAAATTTTACTTTTTACAATCGTGGATTCATCAAAAAATGAGCATTTTTAATGGCAGTGTGGATAATTTGAAACGTGCTAAGTACGTAATCATCTCGTTGGTGTAGTTTTAAAACGAAATTATATTTGAAGATAAATATTTTTTTTATTAAATGACTAAGAACTTGCCATAATTTGATTGAAGATATTATACGTATAGTAAAAATATAAAGTATTATATAGTATATAAAATATTATCTTATATTGTTGTTGTTCATACTTTCATTTTACTACACGAATTCGCTCGGAAATTAGATTATGATTTGATCTTCCTCGCTTCTCGAATGGACTGTTTAAGCAAGCTTTAAATAGTCACTATTCATCCGGATTTGTCAAGCAAAGTGCACTGTCACCGCTTTAGATTTTTTCAGATACTCGTGTTTTATATTTAATATTTGTTTTATATTTATACATAAAAAATAATTTCTCCATTAATAAATTTTGTTGAAATTGACTTTTATTTCATTGAATATTACACGCTCAAATAGGACAAATAAATTTCGCTGACTTTCATTTCACATGTTTTCTTAAATGAATCACAAAATATATTTTGTATGTTATGCCGAAGATGTGCACGTTTATAAGTATTTAAAAGAAAGATAATCGCTCTCAGATTAGGTCAAGTCGCCATTGATGAAAATAAATATATTTTAAGGTTCCGAGACATTTCAAATAAGTCAATTCTTTTTTTTTTACCTAAGTTTGTGTTATTACTGCAATATTTACATATTCATATTAAACATTCTTTTCCGAGTAAAATATGTTAAATAGCTGTTAAAAAATATGTTTTAAATTATATTCCGAGTAGGTACTCTATATTCCGTCTGACAAATCAAAGAAATTTCCAGATTGCTCATGTTGAATCGAAAATTCTTTTACCTGCACTAAAAATAGTGTTGATTTAGGTACAAAAATACATTTTATGATACACCATGTTCCGCGCTCTTACCAGCCTGGTCTTGTATACAGACGGTTTAGTGCTGCGCTATATTTTTACCACAAGAATGTTTGGATTATTGCTTTCACGTACAAAATGTATAAACACGAACGGTACCCGAGCGAAGAGGTCGGTCCACGGACCATATGTTTTCCATCTCATTGTCTCTCGTTGTTCCAATTTCTGTCGCTTCGCACTGACGTGGCGCTGCCATGACATCTTCCGGTGTGGCGCCATTACATGCATACTATTGTTTGTTTATCTAAACTAACATGAGTGTTATTAAGTTTTTTTCTCACTTGAATTTAAAGATGATTTTAGCGTATCCTTCGTTTGGTCGTGAGAATTAATGCTTCGCTAAGTCTCATAATTATTTGACTACATTTGCGGCTGTTTCTATCAAATAAAACGAGTATTAATTTTATTGTTCACAACTTTACTCTCAAATCTCAGTATTCATTATTCTGATTTTTTATTGTATTTATCGAAAAAAATAATAACGCAGATAATGAATGCTCAACATGTTAGATATATTTTAATTGAATGATTTTAATTGACAATTCTTGGTTTAAAACATTATATTCCAAAATAAAACGAAATCATCACTTGTTTTAGAACGTTTAATGAGAATTCACCAGTTTGCCATTTGCTTCAAAAAATGCTCACTCGCCGAGCATAGGTACATAATATAAAATTTGTGAATATTACAAATAATTGAGATAAATTGGTATGAAGATATTTATTACCAAATGAAATTCTGTTGAATCCGACAATGAATCCAAAAACTGTTCACTTACACGCAGGTATGTCACTATTTATCTCATCCAATCGTTTAAGCTTATTAAGATACGAAATCTCTTAATAACAACATAATACAGGGGAGTCTATAAAACGGGTTTTAAATATGCACGTAGCGCCTATGCAAAACAAATGTTTGCTGAAGATATTTTAGCGTTATTCTACTTGTTATGCAAATAGTAATTCTACGCAGCAGTAGATCTTGTATGTGGTAGTATTTTCTTATATTTTCATGTTTAAACCATTTCACATTTGTTTAAATTTTTGTGACACTATTGCAGCCTCTACGCCATATTTTGGCGTAGCATAGCTTACTTGTCTGGGTTAAGTTTATCAAAAACTTTAAATGTTTATCTATCACGATAGTAACGAAAAGTCTTCCTCTATGTTGTTCTTAAGATAATATGAATGAAATTACCGTATTACAAATTGGTGCGTTTATGATGGAAAGTTTATAATCTTGACTAAAAGTAGTTATTTTCATATTATTATTCATTGTAATAACGTTTTACGCTATAAGATCACGGAAACCACAAATAATCATTACAGAAGAACTTAAATCTATATAAGTTTGCGTGGGGGTTTTTTATGAACGATGTTGAAATAGGTATATTGCCAAACATAATAAACTTTTTTGAAAAATTCAGAATTTTCAAAGCTGGCGGTTTTTTGTAGATTATTTATTCTCGAAATTTCAATATGATTTTATAATACCATTATTTTGAACTATTCGTTATACAAACATTTATGCTTGCAGGAAAGAAATTTTAAAGCGATTATTTTACCAATTCTGTTATCCACAAAGCATTTATTGATAATTTTGCGATGATAATTTAGAACATGGCCGTATAAAACGTTTTCAGTCATAACTCGGGAAACGAAGTACTTAGCAAGCTGAAAATAAAAAATTTCATCCTGAATTAACAAGGTTATATAAAACACAATTTTTAACCTCGGTGTTTACCTTCCGGAAGTTTTAAGGCGAGATACAAACACACTATCTCATTTATACATCAGATGTACATTAGATACACTATGTAATTAAATGTTTGAATTATTTAAGCTATTTTACAATCTCCAACAGAAATCTTAATATATATTTTATTTATTGCATTTGGGCACTTATCAGATATGGTAAGTTGTAAGTACATTTAAAATGTTTTCCGCTATTGATCTATAAGTGTTGTAATATGTATAACGGAATCTGTTCTCGGAATGCAACTCTTTGATTTTTGAGAAATGATTATTGACACCCTATGCACTTACATTGATTCGACATAACATAATTTTGATAGTGCATTAAAAATTAAATTAAATCATTAAATCGTGTAAAGTCAAGATCCATTTTAATATTTTACACTGAAAATAAACCTAAAATAAAACCTGGAATTTTATGTATTTAGTTTTTCTTTGAAATGTTTTACCAATATTATTATAAACACTGAATATAATGCTGGCATTATATTGATAAAATATATCATATTATGTTAAAATATGTTCGCAAAAATGTCGTTTTTTCCAAATCGAATTTTTCGTCGACATCTATGTAAATTTAATTTCAAAGAAGTAAGAAGTTACAGAATTAATTTTTGATGTATGTATAAAAAAATATCAGAAATTAATTAATTAAATTAGCATTAACTTGCATATCGACGTTGTTAGCTGAAGACGGCGTGAAGCCGATATAACTAAATACATAATAAATCTTATAATTCGTGCAAAACTAAATATTTTGCTACTTTTACCTTATTAAAAAACAACGTTTACACAATTTTATTTGGCATTCAAATTCTAGACTGCTGCGATTGGCTTGTTTATGACTTCAATTGTGATTTCCAGAAGTCAGTTTTAAATATACTCTTAGAAATACATATCTTACCCGGTAGCAGTGCCATTATTTGTCAGCATTCGCTCAATACGATTGATGCTAAGGGAGACAGATTCAGACAGGGAGAAAGATTGTATGTGTGTGTGCTGTGTTACAGATGTATAGATAAATTAAGACAAATAAATAAATTGTATTAGTAACACAAATTAAATAAATATTTTATAGAAAAAAGAAACGTATCTGAGACTAGACGTAATAATATGTGGCGGTTCCTTTTAATTTGGAGCAATTGGTCATCCAATTTTACACGATGAATAAAAAATAACAGTTATCACAAAGAAATATTGCAGTTCTTATTTGGGCGTTACTAAACTGTATATCATTAATCAATAAAGCAATTAACGTCAATATATCAAACTTCAGTCTCCCATTCTTACTGCCTGAAGATATTAACCATTTTTATACGTAAATAACAGTTTTCTTTGCATTACGGTGAAATATTCTTTTCTTATCTGATTCTCGTTCACTGGAAATATAATATATTTGAATCCATACATCACGTCTAGACACGTACGCATCCTACGCCTGCGCACTCGATACCGATGCACTTAACATAACATCATAATATTATAAATGAACGCAACATCAATCAATAGTAATTTTACTCACCGATTATGCCCCGCATGTCTGGTGATGAAGTGATTTGACGGAATAATTTTCGAAGAGTTTGATGTCTTGATATTTTAACATTTTTGTTTTAATAAAAAAAATTATTGATGGAATTTAAATCTTAGTCAAGAATTGTTAAACACTACTAGTATCGAGAATAGACCAAATTGAAAAAAAAACATGAAATATAATCCAGCTGATGTGGACATGTGAAGTACTAAACAACACAAACATTTTCGACACAAATTCATCAATTGAATCAAATCAAAAAAAGTTTTTTTCAACTTCCACCAGATTTGAAGTCTGCGAACAAGATTACGTTACATGTTAATCCATATACAAAAATCAAATGCGTACTTTGTATGAAGGTGGAATCATCGGAGACAGCAAAATTCACTCATAAGACTTTAAGGGTCTGGCTGATATATGATTTTAATGGTATAGTGTAAATGCACCTTCTTTTCCGACATAATTACGTTATCAAATTGAGCATATAATATTTAATAAAACTTGCAAGTGATTAAGTGGTATGTTTCCAATTTGTTTTAAGATAAATGAATTTTCCTCAATCCAACTCGCTTTAAATTTACATGAGATAATTAATTTAAACGTTGTCGAATTTGTATATCAAAATATGTTAACCTACATTTTTTAGTTTGCTGCCTTTTTAATTAACCGAAACGTTTTTCTGAAGATACAAAATAAAATTCGTGTAGTATCACTAATGACGCTTATAATACGAAAAAAACTCCAAGACCTTTCTACGTCTTACAAATCGGCGTATCTCGAGATTACTTCGCGATGCGGTAATTACTTCGTTTTTATACCGAATCGTCGATCGCAAGTCAGCAACCGGCCATTGTTTCGATTCACCTCTTCTTTCCGCCCCCTTCCAGTACCTCGCTCGTTTTCATCATCTAATGATGAATAAGGCTTCTTAGAAATACTTACAATATACGATACATCAATCATTAACGTGTTTCATACGATTAAAAACAATTGATTTTGTACGTTCAACTTAAGTAAGTATCTACGTAGATGAGATGAATTTATCATTATATTGTCCGATGCAATAGAGCAGGATTCAGTACTTATAGGGTGAACCAGAGCCAAGATATTTTTAAAAACGCTCCGAAAAATACGCATACAAATAAATATTTTTAATACCTTGTTACTATTATTAAAGTTGCTTCTGTATTATTTTCTGTGTATGCGTACTCATTGAAATATATTTTTAAAATGCTATATTTTTTAAAAATTCTGCTTTTCCCTATTACTCACTTTTCCGGGCGACTGTTCCGATTTGTGGTTTTGGAAATTTGGCAACCCTTCTCGCATCCATGCTTTGATTCAGATCCATAAATTGATTGCAAAATAATTGTAAAACAGTGTCCATTCCGGGATTCGAATTATTGATCGCAGAAACAATTTGGACGAGGGCGTTTACCACTGACTGCATATTTTCTTCGCTTACAAAATATATATAGATTTAATTATAGATTGTGATGCAAATTTTCCGATGTGCAATTTTCCAGCTGAGACTGAACAATCGCTACTGGATGTAAATATGACTCATCATTCTTGCGATGTGGCGAGGTAAATTTTTCTTTTCTGTGTTTACTTGGATTGAGATCTAGAAAGGCGATTGCGAAGTCCGGCGTTTACTGTTCCACTTTTCATTTTCTATCTCATTGTTATTTTTACGAAACAACATCCATTCTGCTACACTTTCAAATGCACTCGTAAAACGAAGACTTTTTCATTTAGTCTCAATCACGAAAAGTATTTTTTTAGGTTACGATTCGAAATGAACTTGCCTTTCTTCTGACCAGATATATAAAAAATATTTTACGGTATCTATTTGATTGTTCGGTAGTGTTGTTTGTCTTCTTTAATAATAACGACAACTGAGAATTAATTTTTAACTACTCACTTTAACTGTCGATTCGTGATGGAAAGACATTATATTTATATAAGTAAAACACTTTATTAATTGAGTTTTACTAGAGATTTATTTGGTAGGACTGCGTAACATTTTATTTTATATATAGACCGCGAACGCTTAGGTCATGAGAAAATTTCATACCCACATGTGATATGTTATAATAATAAAACGGAGTGTTGATCATTTAATAAAATTGTGAGATTGATGTGTTTTATTTTTATTTATTACTGTTTACTTCAAATATGTGATCGTAAAAAATTCCTTCTAAGAATGTTAATCCCATTCACCAAGTCATTAATTGTAAACTTTACTTGTTATTTAAATTAACGGTTGTTTAATTATGTAATGTATATGTCATTCATTATTTACTCTTATCAAAAACGTTCTCATCTTTTTCATTTTTATGAAAATGCCGTTTCATTTTAGTTTTCTCATAAATTTCGTTTAAACTAGCTCCCTGAACTACACCAATCCCAGGTAATTCGAATGAAGTTTTGTATGTCGGGGCTACACCCAAATGTCATTTCAGTTTAGTTGATATTGATCAAATAACGCAGGGAACAATGTGCCGTACAATAATAATTATCGCCATGGGGCTGTTGAGTCTCTCTGGGACAGTAATTGTTATGGCCCCGAAACAATGGTTCCATTAACAGTATTAAATTGTGGTATTGGGAAGGATTGGCTTAATTTTTTGTATGTACTTCACTACAGGGCGCTTTAAATCCTTACATTTTAATGAAAAAATCACAAAGCTCAAAACGTAATAATAAAATTTGTCATTAAATAAATACATGGTGCTTATAAAGAGTCCGCGATGTCTTTTTTCACTTTCTTTCTACGCTACTAATTCAATTCGGAGTCTCAAGTGATTTACTAAAAAATAATACTTAAAATATAATACTAATACATACAGAATACTGGATACACTAAACGCTGCATATGACGAAGATGAAGAAAAAAACAATCCTTCTTTTTTAAATAAAAAAAAAAACAATTCATAGGTGTTCTCCTACCTTTACTATCCAATTTAAACTGGAGCGGAGTCCATGAAGCAAACCTGAAGTTTCCTAGTGACTTATGTAACTTGGGTGGTAGCAAACTCTACAGACCCTAGAGTTTCTTCCTAGAGAATTCTCATCAATCAGCTGAAAACTTGGAGTAGTAAGAACACCTAACGTGTAATGATGAATTGCCTTGAATTTAAATTGTTTTATTTTTATATTTTCTATGGATTCGGCGGTAACTTTGTGGAAGTTCATTTTTAATATAAAATTACAATAAAAATTTATCACTTAGTTATTTAGGTATCGTAAGGTTAAAAAACCTTACGATACGGTTAGTCTGAAGATGCTTCTTAAAGAGCCGAAACGCGTCACGTTAGTGATAAACCAAGTGGAATAACTAAGTTATCAATTTTTAATTTAATTTTATATCGTTGAGATTTTGTACATTTCCATGTATTTTGTCACTAACGACCCGTATTTCGCCTTTCAGCATATTCAATAATTCGAGCACACGAGTGAACTCGAACATTTTGGAAGTATGCAAAATCTCAACAATTCAAATTTGATATTGAAATTCCATCAAGCACCCTAAGTCGATGTCTTAAATTAGATGAATTACCTATTGTACAACTTTGTAGTATTTTGAACTGATTTCGCTCAGCGAAGTTTAAAAAGCATTTTCAATTGCGAAATAAATGCAATTGAACAGGGCTTATTATACTAACTACCGTAGCTATGTTAAAAAGATCATTCGTTAAGAGAATCAAGTCCTGATCATACAATTAAGGTGTGGGACAAGTGCTATAAATTTTTTTTAATTCCTAATAGAATGTCTTCCTACCAAGAATTGACGTCTTTTCAAAAGATTGTTTTCTTACTTCTTTTTCTTAATTGAAAAAAATATTATTTCTGTTTTAGTATAATATGTTTCTTATAAATTACTATACATGTATTGGTCTAAATTATACGTTTTAACTGTATCGATGATGATTTTCAATGGCATCAAATTTGATACATATCTATTCATACAAATATTGTAAACGTGTTGCGGTTATTAAAACTAGATTTTAAACTAATATGACTAAGAAATAGTAGATTTTATTGGTACATGTTTGTCGTGTTTGATTCACGGTTAGTGACATATTTAAACAATTTATTGTCCACAATAATTACTGCGTCTTGTCTTTCGTTTGGCAATTAGAATAGAAAAAACATCTGGAGAAAATCTAGTGAAACGTTCGTTCAAATATTGATTAAATTTCTTCGAATCGATCGTTGCGATGTTTTGAATAATTCTTCACAAATATACATTACGTTGTATGAATTTTTATGGACTAAATTGACATTTGGTAGTATCTAATTAAATCAAATAAAGTATTTTCTATATTAATAAGAAGTCGATTTCAAAATCGAAATCTTGGGGTCGGTTTTAAATAATATTTCATTGTATCTTGTTAGTTTTCAATTAAAATTCAGCTTGTTGAACTAAATCATCTTTTTTTAAAATAACATATTTGTCATTAAAGCTAGTAATAGCCAAGGCACCAGATGTGTAAATTTACTATCACATGAGATGAACACTAACGGTCAAGATCTCAAATCTCACATTAACACATTCGCAACGGGGAAAATATGACGAAAATACGCGCAGCGGCGGCGCTGATTCGCAGGAAATTGACAAAAAATCATTGTCTTATTTAAATCATCATAACTTTTACTTTAGCTGGAAATATTTCTAAAAAATTGGCTTAAATCGTCAAATCCGCAATCTAATCAAACAATCCTGTGAATAAGTTTATAAATATGTCTGACCCTTGTAAATAATTTTTAATTGCGATGACAAAGAAGCCGCCGAAACAACCGTTTCTACTCCATCAATTGTTTAAGCATGCATGTTGTCGATTATTATGTCTCCATTGGTAAATCAGTGACTCTTATTTTTTTTAAATGAAATAAGTTAAATAACTCCCCGAGTTATATCGGCTGGCATTTGACATATGTAGTGCATTAAATTATATAGTTTTTCCAAAACATAATTCAAGTATTTGTCTCAAGTCTAATATACTAAGCAAAATATATGTCATTTATCACGTAAGCTAATATTTTTTTTTCAAGTGATAGTGTAGAAATTTTTTTCTAAATGTGGTGGAACTTTGCAATGGTGGCAAATCTAGGAAGTTTCTCTTATAATATTCTGCTTTTCACCTTCTTCTAAAAATTTTACCATCTTTTTATTTTTAACTTTATTTTGGATAAACGCCTGGAAGATTTGCTGTCATCTGTCCTCTGAAATTTCATCTATAATCGATCTTCGTCCATATTTAGGGATTGATCTAAAAAGAAAATAGCATGAAATTGACGAACCGACAATTACTCGAAAACAGATTTGTATGTTCTCCTAAAGGTGTTTCGTAATAAACTGATCAACTTATTTCAATAATATTATGAATTGACCATGAATGTCAAATAGTTGTGTAATATTAATTTTTAACTTTCGTAGTTATGTTTTTTTATTTTAATTCAATTCCAAATGTTGAAGAGTCCTGTTTGATTTAACAGATAAGACTGCTCATCTGCTCGATGACAACAACATATCATTGTGATGTGTTTCGTTATCATTAGTTTTGAGATAAGCCATAAAATAAGACTAATTAATTGGCCTTATTTCATAATTGCTGACATTGCAACCCATAAAAAAATTAGGATGTCATTAATGCATGTTTTGAAGACAATAAAAAAATAAAAAATTATTGAAAGATTTATGAGCGATTGATGTCGCCTATATCGAATGACGCAAAAACGCGTTCCCCGTCGCAATACAAAAAAAAATCGCGACGCGGAAAGCACGTTCCCCGGAGCGAACGTTTCAAAAAAAAATTGATATTGACCATAGCAGGACTACTCATGAGGGTAAAGCCTTACCACTAGACCACAGAGGCCGACGATTTAACAATTTTATACGAATTTCATTTGAATTTTGTTGAAACAACTATTGCTTAGATCCGATTTTGTACTACAATGTAAGGACAAATTCGTTGAATATATATATGTCGTATCACTCGTATCACTCGTATATGTTGATATTTTTATGTTTGTGGTTTTGGCACATAACTGTGTGGCGAGAGTGGTTAAACGATAAGATAAGATTCATATAACATCATTATGAAACCAAATAAAAGTAATCTGGATATTCATAATTTTCATATATTAAAATATTTTTAAAAAATATGGTTGTGCCAACACAGATGTCATTCTTCATTACCTACATATTTTTTAATATTATTTCATTGCTGTATCAGCAAATATGTAATAATAAATATAAGTTTTATTATTTTATACTCTCATCTGGTTTCGATTTATTACTAAGCATACTTTTTTTATATTTTTTATTTGTGAGTTTGACTGTTTAATATGTGTGAATTTACATACGCACATAAGAGAAACATGCACACGACAATTGAGACAAAACACGACAATTCAACAAAAAGACAGATTTGCACTATTTATTATTCTTTTGTTTATTTATTTTATTTCGTAGGTAATATTCACTATGCGCAATCGTGAACTTCCGCATTTGTCTTGTACGCATTTAATATTATTTATTGAGCAATAAATATCATAAATTTAAATAAGATTCATTGTCTATTGTTGACTGGAATTCTATTTAATATATAGAATACTAAAGAAGAAGCACCATTTCAAACAACACCATGACAAACTATTCATAGCAATATAAATACCTAATTCTTATTTTATATTGTTGTCTGTATTTAAAAAATATATGTATTGAAAATTAAATTGAACACCTGGTTCCTCTCGTGACCTATTTTATACTGGATATCAGTTTAGCGATTTGACAAAGTATCTCATGCCTTTATTAAAATTGTCATGTGTTTCTGTTAACTTTTGAGTTGGCCAATTCCGACATTTAGGAACTTAACTTAATTTGAAGAAAATATTCCGCCACTGTCTGCAATCACGCCAAAATACTATTTTAGGAAATAATGAAGTATGTGATTTATTTATTATATATTTACTTTTTTATGAACATAAGTAATTGACTGCATATTGAATTTAACAGTTTCTAATAATCCAAATAAGTGACCTTGACTCTTACTGTTCTATTTTTTTCATGCAAAAACAGCAATTACTTGTGTAGTTAGTTATCTTTAAACATTGTGGTCCACTTGTCTATTTTAGTTCTTATAGCAAGCCGGGCGCCGACAGCCCAATTCCAGAATTTTATTTGCTCAATCGAATTAGCTCAACGAGTCATTTTTTCTAGTCGTAGTTAGTACCCACTCAGTAGTCAGCTTATTTTTACAATGGAACTTTTCATCGCTAGCGATTCATTTGTATCACTAGTGAAACAGTCATTGGGCCAGACGGTGAGTCATTGACTGTAGTGCAGGGATAACCGACCGACTGATATCTGGATATTTTTATATGTTTACGCTATAATTCCCCTTTGTCATTGAAATTAAAATGGGATTGACTTTTTTAATCACTGCTTACATTCACAGTTTACGATGTCAGACAATTTTATGTATTTTTTGATTGTTATTTTAAGCCATGTTTCTTTTATTTTCATTCAAACTTGAGTTTTTATTCAAGAATAATAAATAGCCCTAATTCAAAATGAAATGATTAAATAGACACGACTACATATTTTGAAAAACTGCTCAGGGCGTAGCTAAAAAATTGTATTGCTTTTTTAGTGTTCCTTTTACATAAGTATTGTGAACCACTCAAGTATAAAATATTCAAGGGGTCATGCAATAATATTTTTTTTTTGACTTATTTTTCGTACTTATTATTTAGTCAAATCTATAGTAATTGACAATTCCGGGCGAATTCGGGTAGTAAATAAAGCTGGTGTCTTATAAATTTGTATAATCGTGTCCCTAGTATTTGTGTAATTTAATAATAGATACAAAATTATTTTTATGCATATATTGTAATATGGAAATAAATCCTTTTCGGTTGTTTTGTAGATAAGGCGGGTTATGTTCCCCTGCTCTAATGTACCAGGCCCTGCCTAAATTTACGAACCCCTCTTGATGATAAACAAAACGAAGCCATTTTCAACCCTTACTCTACAATACAGTTTATATTTCGTATAAATGTCATGACTTTAAAAGGAAAACGCCCCACATTTTTCCAAAGATTTACGGTGTAATTTCGTTTATACATTATATTTGCTGCTTCGTCGATGTCTAGCAAAAGCTGCCCGTTTTTTATTTGATGGTAGAGCTCATTTTTGAAGGTAAATAAAGCTTTGGATTTGGCTTTCGTTTAATGTAATCAGTACTTTATTCGTCCATAAAATAAATGAAAATTACTTCGCCATGTTTCTGTCACCGTTAAAAATGGAAAATAAAATTTTTAGAAATATTGGAAAACTGATTTTAATTTTTACATCTACTGTACATGAAATACATTGTTGTTCATTAATAAAATGAACAGCCAAGTTATATACTCTCTCAGAAAGGTTAATGTATTTCATATATGGCGTGTTCTCTTCATTTTTTTATTAAAATTGTTTCGAAACCTTCCAGAATTGCCATGGATAATGAAATAAGTAGATACTACCTTTGACTAAATCACCCAATTAAATAAAATGGTTGCATAAGTTAAATAACTATCACATATTCTTTTTTTTATGTAAGTTTCAGTAGCTGAAAAGATGTTTTTGGATAAAAATAAGACAAAGCATACGATTAAACACTTACACATTGAAATGTTCGGCTGAGTGTGAGTGGCAAGATAAATTATCGTTAAAATTTTAATTGATGCGAAATTTAACTGGCATACCCTATTTCATACTAGGCATATTCTGTTTGGCAGATAACAAGTTAGTCGATGTCCGGCTGTACTTTAGCACGTATTTCCTTTCCTAACATGGTTCCTTTTGGCCGGAAATACCTTTTCAAGACGACCATGTTGCATTGCGTCGCAAAATTATTAAAAAAAAAACAATGTGCGGCTTTGCATACATTGTTTTTACCACCGTCTGTCCCCTTGTATGAATATCAAATTTGAAATTTTTTTGGCAATATACCTGACATTCCATTGTGTCAACCATTGTTTTTCGAAACACAATTATTATCAGATTACGCAAGCCGACTGATAGATTTAATTGTATGATAGTAATTGTCTGACGACAATTCTACCTAAACATTACAGTAACATTTTACTATGCCACTTATGCTATTTTTCAAGTTAGTGGAAGACTTTTCAACATACTGGCTTACTGTCTTGTATCATGCTAGCTTAATTGACGTGTGCAAAGCAGCATAAGCGTGAAACGCTTTAAAAAGCACAATTTATACTAAAGCTATAACCGGATTATTGTTATATTTACACATGCACATGTAAAGTTTGTTTGTTTACATTTTATATTATTTGAAGGGGTTTATGTGCCGTTTTTTAATTAGACTTACTCGAGTACACACACACACACATATATATATATATATTAAATATACAACACACAACTATAAATGATTACAACTACTCTGGCGAATTAATTATTTATATGTCGAATACTTTGGGGAACGCTGGGATTTATAGAACTTTTTCTCTTTGTTTACTATTTCCAGATGTTTGTGGAAAATAATATACAAGTTGGCATATTAGTTATAAAAAACGTAACCAAAGAAATATAAATGGAATGAATGAATGACCTTTCATGAAACTTGAAATCTCATGTAAAATAAAAATAAAGAAATTGATATTTTTAAAATTTGAAAATGCCTTTTTTTAAAATCGTTTATTAATTATTATTTAAATGGATATCGACTGTCTGTTTTCAAATAGTCGGTAATGACTAGATAATTTATTTGCATTGCAAAGAATGCAACCATGCAATATTATTTACTTGATTGCAGATGCGCATCGAGGCATATCATAATTTGAATGCGGTGGAATCATAATCATTAGCGAAGCATTTGCAGGCATATTTTATAATAAATATATCTCAAACATTTTACGCTCGCTCCCATATAGCATGTAATTTTATTGTGGATGTGGTGTGTATACACTCCCGAGGAACGGAATAAAGAGGGATAGCGAGCTAACGCTGTTGCCAGGCGCTACTTTTAACACCCTGAATCCATAGAAATCATTTATAAAATACAAAGACATTTTTTCATTGGCGGAATAGTATCAGAAAACAAAGGCTTGGTAAATATTAATATCAGGGTAGCTGGTAAGCATTATATATTTTTCGGTCTACATTTACATTTACTTAATACATGAATTTACTATAATGCAAGTGACACGACAAACGATTTTAAATTAGGTTCAATTTCAAAACAAACACAAACAATCCACAACTTCAACGGTGCCGGCCACGCTGGCCGGCAGCTCTCCTCGGCTCGAAAGCTGGCAATCGACTCCTGCCAAAAATCAAAAAACTCCCGCATATCGGAGCCACCCCTTTCACCGACGCCGATCGCCCATCACGAAAGAGTTGGGTCGATTTCCATGAATCATTGTCATTAACGCTGTGCGTTCTTAGTTCCGGACCCTAATGCAAACTAACTTAACAAAAAAAAACCAGGGTGTGTCAGATAATTGAGTGTCTATGTGTGAACTCCGTCATAGATTGTATGGTTATTTATTTTAATATAAAAAAATAAATTATATAGATTGCAAGTATTGCAATATTACACATTTTCCATCACGCTGTCTGTGAAATATTTTTTTCCTGCTATAAATATAACAGTGGTATGAAGGAGTTAAAAACTGGCTCAATAGATGCTATCCTCTTTTTACTTTTTGTCTCCCGAGGAGTTGAATGTTGCCTTAACCCTCCTTCGCCGGTTGAATATTCAATTTCGTTTGGACAATGAAATCGGGGAGATTTTTTCTTTGTTGACTCGCAATTAAAACTTTTTCAACATTAATGACGATTTCTGAATTGGGTATTGTTCTATTATTTCGATGTGTTTCGCTGAAATAACAATCTGAAGTGCCCATACAACATTTCTAAGTTATTCAACAAATATTCAGTTTACTCCGAAACAGGTGATTTTATTACATTACACTAATTATTTTATTTATTTATTACATAAATTATATTATTTTAAACCTAGGACATACGTGTAATTAATTTAATGGATCTTCAACTAAATTTTGGCCGCAAACACATAACATAACGTACATGTCATTTTGTATTGTGGATATGGTTGGATTCCTGATTGGTTGCTATATTTTTATAAAATATGTTCATATCTTGCATTTAAATAGTGCCAAAAACTTTGTTTGATCACATTTCAAAAAATATTAAAATCTGTCTTCATTTATCTCCGTTTTTATTCACATTAAAAAAACGTAAAACTACAGTTGGAAAGGTCTCATGTTTTCCCATTAACAGTATTGCGAAAGGTTTATCTCTGAAGGTTCTGGAGTTAGTTTTTGAAGTATATTTTATGAATCTTCTACATTTTAAAACCCGGTAGCTGTTGTACCTCTAAAATTAGTCAAAAAATTACGTTGTAGTATTTACTGCTTTAATATGTATATTACAAAATGTTTTAAAATTGTCTCATAATAATGATTGCCTTGTCCTAATGTCGGTATTGGTTTTGATTAATTCGTTAAGATTAGTGCAACATTTATCAAGTCAATATATTTACTATGAAGTACTATTATAAGTATTTTTTTAACTATATAACGCATCGATAATTTTTTTGTTTAGCGTAGTCGAACCATTCTAAAGTGTTTTCTATGACAATTTGAATACTCAGTTTAATAATAATTAGCGAAGCATAGCTCTGTTGTCCTTCATACATTTTGACAACTAGAGCATCTCAATCTATATGTAACAGATACAAGACAATTTTTATAATACTTAGTTTAATGTCTTAATAGTGCTATTATTAATATATCGTTATAATTACAAACGGCCTGGTTTCTCTCCCTATTGGGGCAGTTAATTTGTTTTTACTTGGCTGTCATTATTTCGATAGGATTTAACTTATTTGAATCGTATTATCGACGTTCATTTGCTTTTGATATGCCATAGTGTTCTAAATTCTAAGAATATTTAATTTATCTACATTTTAAACGACAGTAATTATCTCTGCTATAACTTCATCAAAGTATTATGTGTCATGGATTAAAAGATGACAATGAACGTCTTCTATAAACTTCACATATTATTACTGCTTCATTATTATGACATAAAAGTTAACAGCATACCTTCTCAAATATTTTACGATGTTGTTTATTATAATATTTATAAATTTCTTTTATTTTAATTTCAGGTAAGGATCTACTGAAATATCCTTAAAAGACTTCTGACTTCTAACACTTATCACACAGTACAGTATTCATGTAAGTAATATTGAAAAGGTTTTGGGTTTGTTAAAGCTTTCTTTTTCTTTTCTTTTAAATATAATATTATTACCGGGCAGGTATATTTTACACTTAGATCAGAGCGTTGATCACAACACCTTTACTCAGAAAATTTGTACGATTTTTGTTCATTTTTGCAACGGAATTAATCCGCGCGCTGTTGCTCTTCTTTATTTTTATAATATAGTTTCGGACCGGACATTTACAGAGTAGATAAAGAATGAGTTCTCACGTCCCCGAAGAAATCTTAATATCAAAGTTATGTCTCACCTTAACGTGTTAATTGTCAAAACAAATTCTGTCCAGGTATAAAAGTGTAGCTGTAAAGCGGGGTAAATATTTTTGTGCATGGCATGACCGGATGATAAATATTTGATTGTATGCCCTTGACCGGTTTGGCTCGTTTTATTCGGGACGTGATGGTATTAGCAGGCAATCGCACAAAGCACGGTGAATTTGTAAAACTTGCTTGGAGAGCTTTTGTGAACTTTAAGGGTTTTTGTTTGAGTAATGGTTGGCTGCGTGGGAGGGAGGGAAAGAGTGGGCGTCGACTAATGTAATAATTTTCTCCGCTGTAAACACAGTGCTTAAAGTGGACAGTTAAGTGAGTTAAATGCATTATTATTGTTCTATTTTGTGAGTCATGGCAATTATTATTATTAATGTTTGCTTTTTACAAAGTAATCTTCTGCTCACGTTCGCTAGATAAACACTATAATCTGCATAATCAGTATTTGAAAAAGATATACCTTTATGCATTAAATAATTGGATACTACTGTTTAAATGAGTCTTTTTTCCGTGGCAAATGTTGAAATTATTTTATAAACATGTACAGCGCCGTATGCACCATAATGTACGCTTGGGGGGCGATATGAAAACTCTTTTATTATAAAAAATCATAATTTATCAATACTTGAACATTATATTTTTATAACATCTTATTTATCGATTTATTCGGCAGCTACTTCTGGAACAATTTCACATTCAAAATGATGTGTTTTTTTAATTATAATTATTTTTTCAAGTTTCCTTCCCGTATTTTTAGATAAATGACCAGCAATAAAAATAAGTTGTTAACCCCAGCATTATATTGTTATGTTTAGCCAATGCTGTGATAATAACGCATACATGCTTGTCAGTCAGTTCTGACAAAAATAGTTAATTCGAAAATGCCGTGTTTTGTATTATTTATAAGAAAAGTTCCCTTTTCAAACTGTATTATCTCTCAAAACACAGTCGTCGCTCTGGAAGAAAACACTAAATCGAAAAATGACATATTGAGTTAGGTATATCCAAAATACAAATTGGATTTTTAAATGCCATCAAGCACCGTCAGTCGATGTCTTAAATTATAAATTTTGACGAAAAAAATGTCCAAGATCACAAATTTAAATTGCGAAAATCTAAATCTGATATTGATCTTGCTGGGACTTAAACCAGGACCCAACTGATCGCTAGGGCAAAGCTCCTATTACTAGACGACAGAAGCCGACAATACTTATACCTATGTATCTCATTAAATTTTAGTAGATTTCGTCATTATAAATAATTTATGTGTACATATATATAGCCTGAGAGAGTAGGGCGAAAAGAAACAACAAAATCACATCTGTCTCGCTCGCCGCTCGAGGGATGACGGTGTAGGAGCGGGGAGAAGCGGGGTGCGGGCTTCAACACACTTCAAGGCCCGCGTCCTGGGATAAGGACAACAAAGGAGAAAACAACTGTTTCTTCGTCTTAAAACCCCGGTCGTTTTTCCGCGTACTCATCTGATTTATTTGCAATTAGCTACAGTTTCACAAGACATTAGACACAACAGAATTACATACTTTTAAGTTAAACTGTGTAAGTGGTTTTATAGTAATCGAAGGGATCAGGCCGCGACCTCTCCTCCGGAACGGTCGGGAGCCCACTCTCGCAGGATCGCAGGCGCTTCCCCCCCACTTCAAACTGCAAATCAACAACATCAACCAACAAATCCGACCCCCACCCTTAACGCCTCAGCAGGGGTATTACATTCTTAAATTTTCATTAATAGGAAGAGTCTGCAGATTGGTTTTGAAGACCCTGTCCGCCCCATAAGTACGGGGCGGTGTCAAATCACCACACTCCCAATGTTCAATAACCGTCTGCAGCTCTTCCAGCAAAATATAAAATAAGCTCAAAAATAACGTAAAAACAAACAGGAATGTCAATCATAAAAACCACAAAAATAGAAATGTCAAATTAAACATAAGCACTAAAGAGAAATTTCAACTGAAACACAAACACAGAATGGAAATGACATATCAAACACAAAAACTAACGTTCTAAACTGCAAGAAATTCTGTAAATACGCGCATAAGTCACTAAGCGAAGTGGCGCGTTCGTCGGCGTCGCGACGTCTCATCAGGCGGCTTTGGCGGTGGCGCAAGTTTGCGCAACGAAGATTCCCACTTAAACTTCACCGGATCACTGAACGGCGTATCGGGTGGCTTTGCGGCCGGCCGTAATATCGTCAGCGTAGGCGGCGACTCCAGGCTTATCTCCCACAGTTCGGGTGGCAGGGCGGATGGTCGCAACCTTTTTATCATAGGCGGCGACTCCAGGCTCATCTCAGGCAGCTCTCTAAGCTGCATATCGGGCGCACGCTTGCGTAGCACTTCGGGTGATGGTCTACCAGACGGCCAAACGTCGGGTGGCATCATAGGCAGCGGCTTACCCGGTGTACGCATATCAAGCATGGGCGCAACCAGCGGCGTCGTTATCAGCGGCATTACCAGCGGCTGCGTATCTGGTAGCTGCTCATCCGGCAGTATCGTTACTGGCGACCTCGCATCAGGCACTGTCGACTCAGGCAGCGACATCTCTGGCACTATCTTTGCGGCCAGTGGTGTCACTAGCAACGACACATTGATCAGTGTCGTTACTTGCGACTTCATATCAGGCAATGGCCCCTCAGGCAGTGACATCTCTGGTAATTGCTTAGCGGGTAGCGGTAGTAACGGCAAATTAATCGGTGTCGTTACTAGTGGCTGCAAATCAGGCAGTGGCGTAATTGGCAACTGCAGACTAGGCAGTAGCGTTACTGGTGCCTTTTTCGCCCGGCGGGGTGGTCGAACGGGCTTCCAGTTCTCGTCCAAGGGCTGGTCTCCGACCTCACTATCACTGGTGGCAGCCACGTCGGGGATAAGGGCGGCGATGGCAGATAGTGAATGTATTTCACCGGCGTCTTCCTCTAGTCCGCTTTTCGGAGCTAGGGTGTCGTTGCACAACGTCGGGGGCTTGTTCGACTGTCTGGCCATCTTGCTTTCCTTCAGTGTAGACGGGCTGATTTTGAGGTGTGGGCGGCAATTCGGTTTCATGAGCGGACGTCGGCGCGATTCCACTTTGAATCGAACATACGGCGTCCAAGTTTAGTGACGTCACAACTTCGTCATTCGTAAGTGTAGAGGCGACTTCGTTACGACCCGTTAACTCGGCCGTTTCGTAGCGTTGTGACGTCATGACGTCATCTACTGGCGTCGCGATGATGTGCGCGGCTTCGTAGCCGGGCTCCTCTTGGCCTCCCTCGTATCGGAGGACGGCATCAAAGAGTTCGTTCAACGTTCTCCAAGAGCGCTGACTCATCTCTCGCTGGTCTCTCGGCAGCATCAATCTGTGGCAGACCTTCGCCAATTGTTCCGAGTCATCACTCGGGACGGCGTTCCAGGCTAGGTCCCGTTTTATTATCATAAAAGGACGATTGGTTCGTCCTCACGTTGCCTCGTCGTCATCAGCGCAATCCTGTCACGAGCTCGGCGGTTCTCGTCACTATAATGTTCGATAATAGCAACCTTGAACGTCTCCCAGTTAGCTGGCTTCTCGCGGAGCGCTGTGAACCAGCTTTTGGCCTCTCCTTCCAAGATGTCGGCAGTCTGTGCCACCCAGGACGATATAGGTGTCCCGGTTCTAGGGAGCGCTCCTTCACAATACTCCAGGAAGCGCTCTGCGGTCATCATCGGGTCTCCATCAAACCTCATGCCGGTTTGCGAAAGCTTGGTTATTGGCGGGCGGATGTAAGTAATCTCTTCCTCGTACATCCGGTCATCGTCAGCTTCAGACTCATGTGATGAGTAGGGCGGATCCTCGGCGTACATCCGATCGTCGTCTGCGTATTCGTATGACGTGTCGCGCGATCCGTCGGCGTACATCCAATCATCGTTAGCATATCGATTCGGCTTATAGCGAGGCTCATCGTACATCCGGTCATCGTTAACGTATTCCAAGGTGTCGAACCTATTCGACGTGTACCGCGAATTATCTACGTACACACTGTCTCCATACGTGTATTTCGAAGTATTTTCACGTGGTTTGTTTACGTAATTCCGGTTTACATATGTTTGTTCCGAGGTATTGTCTCTACAATAACGGGGTTTGTTTACGTACACCCGTTTATCATACGATTCAAGCTGATTCGGCACATAACGGGGCTTTTCCGCACATGCGGTCACTATAAGATCCGACTTGACTCGGCCTATATGCGGACTCATTTTTATTCCTCCGGTTCCTTCTTCGGCCGGATGGCTTCGGCGGATATCGCGGAACTTCCTCGCAATTTCGCCATTCGCATTTTCTATGCATTTTTGTATTTCCACATTCACTTTCCGTTGTTGGGCGCCACAGGGAGTTTCACCCCTGACTAATTGCAATCTTCCGGCTAGCGTCTCAGGTCGTCAAGTCCTGAGGTATTTAAACCTCCACGGCCCCACGTTGGGCGCCACTTGAGAGTAGGGCGAAAACGAAACAAACAAAGAAACAAATCACATCCGTCTCGCTCGCCGCTCGAGGGATGACGGTATAGGAGCGGGGAGAAGCGGGGTGCGGGCTTCAACACACTTCAAGGCCCGCGTCCTTTGGGGATAAAGACAAACAAAGGAGAAAACAACGTTTCCTTGTCTTCCATTAAAACCCCGGTCGTTTATCCGCGTACTCATCTGATTTATTTGCAATTAGCTACAGTTTCACAAGACATTAGACACAACAGAATTACATACTTTTAAGTTAAACTGTGTAAGTGGTTTTATAGTAATCGAAGGGATCAGGCCGCGACCTCTCCTCCGGAACGGTCGGGAGCCCACTCTCGCAGGATCGCAGGCGCTTCCCCCCCACTTCAAACTGCAAATCAACAACATCAACCAACAAATCCGACCCCCACCCTTAACGCCTCAGCAGGGGTATTACATTCTTAAATTTTCATTAATAGGAAGAGTCTGCAGATTGGTTTTGAAGACCCTGTCCGCCCCATAAGTACGGGGCGGTGTCAAGCCATATCTTACTGATTGATACTTTGTGTCCTAATGCTCAATAATTATTAGATTGGACATTGTCTGAAAAATAACTCACTTGCATAAGATATTGTTTTACGATAGTTATACGTAAAATAGGCGTAAACACTCCCAAAGCACGCTATTTCTAATTATTATATATGTGCTTTGATTTGACTTACGTCTTGCTTAAATAACAAGTATTTTCTAAGTGCCATCGTCTAGCAATTGCTAGTCAGCTAAGAAAGTTTGTAATAATCAACGTGAAGTGTATGCCGCACGAACAGGTAACGCCAAATAGACATGCGATATTTAAGTTAAGATGCTCACGTATTTGTTTGATATTTAAGATAATTAAACATGCAAACAATTTATGTTATAGAGTAGAATTTTAAACAACCAAGAAATTAGTTTTGAACACTTCATTAGATTTTCCAGAGTTCAGTTATATTTAAGCTTAGTAACTCTCTTAGTATAAATCAGTTTTCCGTAACCATTACTCTCCCACGGCATACTTAAATTTCCCCCTGATTTCTGCGACACACCACAAGCACTATACTGCATTTCTTCGATTATAAGATGCAAGTTTCTACCTATTTTGTAATTACTGAATTCATTGTGCGTTTTATAATCGATGTCAAAAATTCAAAATAAGAATGGTTTTGGGAAGACTCGAAAAATAATGATCCAGGAAAGTCAGATAATAAATGTGATGAAATTTCAGTCTCATGGTAAGAAAGAACGTTAATAATTTACCTACATTAAAGGTTTTAGAATTATTGTCTAATATTTTAATAATATGACTACTTTGTTAAAACTTGGTTTTCGTGATTTTTTAATTATTTGTATTTAAAAATAATGGTACGTCTTATAATCGATGGTGTCTTATAGTCGAGGACACAGTCACATCATCGCGTCTTCTCACACCAGCGGGCTGAGGTACAGCGGTTGCGAATCACTGTATACATTATCACGTCAGTGGTAATTCTTAAAACCATGTTTGTGACATATAAATTCATTATGGACAGCGAGGGTTTACGTCAGCCATACTCAACCTGCTGCTTTTTGTGAAGCGCGAAACATACAGATTTCAGGACTTACGTTGTATCAAGAATTGCTCGTTGGTTACAGAAAATCCCTAGCACCTAGAAACAGCAACTACAACACAATAAGTTGCATTGCGATATGATTATGCGAAGCTATTTGATGAATTTATCGAGTTTAAGAACGATACTAAAGCTATTTATCAAGAGGCGGCACCCTAATCTTGAATTAAACTGGTTTCAACCAATACTGTTTTTCCCTATATGAGTTTTTCGTCGTATCAGTGTAATGCTGCGGCCGAAGAAAAAAAAGGTTGAGTATGGCTGGTCTACATTGTCAATCGTTATGATACTATACTAGCTGGAAGTTGTCTAGTTCTTTTATGTTTCCAAAAGCAGAAGATATAAAACAGTCTATACTTCTTGCTACTTTGTTAATATTACAGGGTCTACATGTCACAAATATGGTTTTAAAAAATACAAATGAAGTAATAATGTCTACATTGTCAGAGGATATCGTCGCCAAAACATCTCAATTTTAAGGCGTTAGCTGTCAATTCTAGCTGGAAAGACATTATATTTTAAAAAATAAAACACAATTCGTTACTACTTCCACATGTTTATAATGATCAGGACCGGTTTCGCTCATCACGAGCGTTATCAACTGATAAAAATGCAAACATAACAGGTCTATTTACAAAAAATTGAGTGTTAAAAATTAAGGTATATAAAATAATTGGTTCATGAACACAAGAAATAACTGATTATCAAATAAATTATACGAAAAACCAAATAAAATTATCTAGAATTAAAATGTTAAGGACCTCTTACAAATACTAATCTGAAATTACAAATATAGCTACATTAGAAGTCCATTAACTGAGCAAAAAAATTAAATGACATTACTGATGCATTAAGCAAATGGCCGATTGGAAAATTTTTAAGAAGAAATTAACCTATATTCTTTCATATTTTAATTGTAGATGATCTTATTTGGTTTATGTATAATTTGTTTGATAATCAGTAATTTATTGTCTTAGTTCATGAACCAATTATTTTATACACCTTAATTTTTAACACTCAATTTTATAGAAATAGGCCTGTTATGTTTGTATTTTATCAGTTGATAATGCTCGTGACGAGCGAAACCGGTCCTAATCATTAGAAACATTTAGCAGTATTACAAATAAATTGTGTTTTATTTTTTAAAATATAATGCCTTTCCACCCAGAATTGCCAGTAAAAACATCTCAAAGCAAATCTATATAAAACGGAATAAGAAATTATTTGGGAAAACTTCATGGTTATTTAATTACTGCCGTTCAGCTTTTTTTTGGTCGACATTTGTTATACTGACAGAACTTGGTATTTAGATGAAGATTGATATAAAGCCAATAAAAGAAAGTATAAGTATAAAATAATGAGATAATTAGATTTAGTTGTGTTATTTTTTTAATCTTTTGGAAGTGGATGGTCTTAAAATATAATAGTTTAAAACTTCACGTAATCAATAATGTGTTTTGTTAGGAAATTATTTTTCTCTGACACGATTTTTCTAGTATTTTTTTACCACAAATAAATGCCTGTTAACAACTTTTTATTTTTTTTAAATAATTTTATGCCCGCACGCAATCGATTGCGTATTTTATCGCTTCTTCAATTAGGTACTGTTACGTTTAATCGATATGCTTGAAATAAGTTTCCTTATATAGAAAGAAAATAACTTAAATGATTTAAGAGAAATTACGCTAAAGCGTTTACGTAAACAAAAAAAACAATTAATCATAAACCAACGTCAAATACCGAGTAATACATTTTACTAACTCATTCAGTGAAATTTTCTGTTTCTCGGGCAAAATGGGAAATGTTGAAAAGACACCAACTGAGTACACATCGTCGTTGTTCTGGAAGACACTAACTGGAAAATACTAGTTTTGAGTAATTGGACTTTGAAGTTTGCCAAATGCTCTAAATGCCACACGTTTTTCATTCTGTTTGTTTGTACAAAACTTTTTTTAAGTAAAAGTATAATTCAAAAAATAAGTTTGTTCTGTCAAATGGTAGAGTTTGAAGTGAGGAACATTTTGGTATTTTTTTTTTTTTTTTTTTTTCCATGTCCGCTCCCAATGTGGAGCATATGGTCTCCTAATGGAGGTATCTTGACAGAATTTTTTCTACGAGAACTGCTTGTCACTCAGTTGCTCAACCTCTTTTTTTCGAAGAGAGTAGGGATAGAAGGATAGGGCTATGACAGGACTAGTGGTTAGCTAATCGCTGTCGTTACGCCCCGTGAGGATGGGATTGATGGGAGGGAGGACTCAGACTACGAACAGAAATCCATAAATCGATTGAAAGATCAATCTATGAAGACCGTCCGCACCGGGAATTGAACCCGAGACATCCGTAACCGTAGCCAGCGACGAAACCAACTGCGCCACGGACGCCGACATACATTTTGGTATATCTAACTAAATACGTCATTCTTTCGATTTCGTGTTTTCTTCCAGAACAACGACGATATGTACCTATTCCTGTTTTAAAGCCTTAATATTTCCGACAATATGTACATTTTAAACAGTAAGACCAACCCTATAAAGTAATCTTTATTGTATTTAATGTTTTTTACATAGTTTGTCCAAACATGTTTCGATTTACTTTTAAATATATAGCGATTAAGGAATACTATCCAAATAAAAATATGTTTTGATTAATAAATTTAATATTAAATTTGGATTATTGAGATTTTGTACACTTCCATGTATTTTGTCACTAACGACCCGGGTTTCGCCTTTCGGCATCTTCAGGCATTCGAGCACACGAATGGACTCGAACTGAGAGACAGTAAACAGTGTCTAACGTTTATATAGAAGATACAAATGCGACAAATATTATTAACGAGGTAAGATATTATACGTCTGAGAGCCACACTGATACCTGAGTTAAAATTTCGGGAATCTCCCTAATCCTTATTTTGTAAACACCATATTAACAGAGTGGCGAATTGCCGCTTTTCGAAAGGCGAAACCCGGGTCGTTAGTGACAAAATACATGGAAGTGTACAAAATCTCAATAATCCAAATTTGATATTGAAATTCCATCAAGCACCCTCAGTCGATGTCTTAAATTATATAAAAAAAAATTAATATTGTTTATGATAGTCAAATAAAAGATTGATTGAATTGGTTCTTACTTGATCGAAATATATAAAATTGAGTGTAAAAATGAATATATATACCTTCATTTTTACACTCAATTTAATATAAATAAGCCTGTTATGTTTGTATTTTTATCAGTTGATAATGCTCGTGATGAGTGAAACCGGTCCTGATCATTATAAATATGTGGAAGTAGTACAAATGAATTGTGTTTTATTTTTTAAAATATAATGTCTTTCCACCAAGAATTGACAGTTAACACCTTAAAAGTGACTATACTGTATTGCAGAAAATCCATGTATAATAAATACCTTTTACTGCATCAGGAAGATATGCGTACTTATTATTATAGTGTTGATCTATATTTTTTTCAACAAATTAATTCATCCTTATTAAAATTTAATATTCCACTGTTTTTTTATTTATTATTTATACGTTCATTAGACATTCATAACTAATTAGGTGTAGAATGCAACTGTTAAATGGTCTCTATTTATATAAAATGGATCTATTTCAAAGATACTTTTAATTTAAAATTTTATTATTTCAGAGGTAGGTCGACTCATAATAAAAAAAATATGTATTTAGATTGTACATGACACGCTTTGATATAAATGCAAAGTACAATAAATTATTAAAGGTAACAACACTAAAACGAATTGCCTAGTTCCATTCCGAAAGTTTATATTTTTTAATCAATAAAATTTTGTAAAACGGTATGTAATTAAAAGATTTTCTATTTGTATAATTTGTGCAATGATTAGAACAATATAAAATAATATAACTTAAACTAACAAAGATTTATTATTGAAATTAAATATTTTATAGCTTGACGATAAATGCCAGCCAGGTGAGTAAAGTAATTGGACAATACAGATAATTTCAAAAAACATAGAACAGTATTTTTTTCTTTAAATGTTTCGGAATATTTTCTTCTTCGTAAAGGCGTTTTTCGAGTAGAATTGCATGCGGGCCATTTAATTGGGCAAAGCGCGTCACGTTATGATAAATAATTCTGAGTTTCTGGTATTCTTTCTAAAAACTTAGACATGGTCAACATGGATCATTTTCAAATTGGGTCAGACTTATTACTTCGAGTTTCTTCTTTGTCAACGATACCGTCAGACTATGTGGGGTGCCAATTTATCATTCAATCAAAACATGTAAGGGTAAAACAAACATGTATTTAATTTTACAAGAATTGTTAAATACTTTTGATTGGAATTTTAGGGCTATTCTTGAGCTATAATGTAAACTAAATAAATTGCATATAATATACCATGACATTTATGATACCTTAAATAAATCTGCCTATATTTAATATATAACTAGTATTTATTACCCAGCTTCAAGTGGGATAGAGGGTGCTAACATTTACACGTTTTCGTTAATATGCGTGGTTTGTTAGTGGAAGTAAAAAGTTGAAAGTATCACTGTGCACCGTAGCACAGTAGATTTAGGAATTGCATCCAGAATAAAATGTGCAAATTTCATTTCGTTACTGTTAACCGTTCGAGAGGAGTGCTTGTGACGGACAGACAGATTAATAAAGAATGCTTTCAAAATTCTTTTCAGCTTTATTTTTTCAAGTACACGGGCGTTTTCAAAAAATCTTTTCAAAGCAATTTTTCTCATCAATAGATGGCGCTGTCTCGGAAACTGATAATTTAAACTTACACAAGTACTTATTGTTGACTGATAAATAATATCATACGAAAAAATCGATGATAAATTTCCGTTTTTGAATTGTATTGTTTATTTAAATTCATTGTGACATTTTATATATATATTTGTTACTTATTGACATAATATCAATCTTGATACATATTTTCTATCTTGGCACACGAAGAGTTAATCCCATACATATTATAATGCCCGTCTTGAAGAAAAAGAGTTAACGAACCAAGCAAGAGCAACTCGCCCCTGAATACCCTTCCTCATCCGTTAAAATATGTCAAACAACTTCTGTATTACTGATTTATTAGTAGTCCAAATGATATACGATATTGCATCAAACAAGCTTAAAAAAGAATTTTGCTATAATAACATGAAAAATTTATTGATCGTTAATTAAGTCTGACGTACAAATCAATGAATCTAATTTATATTTTTTGAGTTTTCTTAGTGTTTCGCTCAGATTTCTCTTGTCTCGATAGTAAATTACGAAGAATTTATTAGTTATAAACCTTTTAATTATAATTGTGTGAAACTTGACCTGCAGCTCTCTTGTATTCTAAAAGTAGCCAAAATCAACATTATCAGACAATAATGAAACTTTAATTGAGTTCACTCTTTCTCAGTGATCTATATAAATATTTTCTATGGATTCGGCGGTAACTTTGTGGAAGTTCATTTTTTATTTCAAATTTAATGATACTTATTTGAATACTTATTGTTTTAAACTTGCTTAAAATATGGTACATCGGTTAGTAGTGCTGCACGTATACGTAAATATTTTTATGAAATTATTTATTTTTGTACATAAGTTGGATACGAATTATATTTATAACGCAATGTCTATTTTCTACGACGAAAACTTAATAATATTTTTTGGTATACGTTTTGTCAGTCTTTTTTTTGCCTTAATGTAACGAAATTCTTCACAGTTAATGATTAATATGTCAATTATTTTTTTAAATATATTTAAAAATGCGTACCTACGTATGATATTGAAATAAAATTGTGAGTATTGTGTTTTAATTATTTATCGATTTTACAATTTCCTGAACCCTTTTTTTTGTTGTTTGAATAGGTAAATTAATAAATAATCGATTAAATGTGCTTAACTATTTTTCTACTTGTATTACTTGGTTTATTTTACAATTTAAGTTCACCGGTATTGTGTCCGGTACATATTTACTACGTCGTCTAGCAGTACTGTTAAGATGAACAGTTTCACCGTCTTTCTTCTGACCTCCCAATCCCGCAACTTATTACCAAGCTGTAAACAAATTCAATTGAATTACAGTTTCTATGAAATCTTTCATTGAATTAAATATACAGACATATTGTGTCCCGTTGGACGGCACACTATGTTTAAAATGTCGCGCATTCCTCTCCGCATTAATGTCGTTACTTATTCAAAACGCGACCAAACAAAGTAGCATGTTTTGGTACAAATACCAGCGATGACTTCTAAGAATGTTTATTCCAGGACCACCGATATTACTTCTAGCTTTTGGATGCTATCGAATATCTGCTATCCAGTGTGACTAACTATCTCGCCATAATAATAAACGAAGTCAGTGGAAATAATTGAATGAAACAAGCAGTAAAAGATAAATTAAGACATCACATGGCTTAAGTATAAATTCTGATAAAGTGGAAGTGTACACAGTTTTATATAAATTTTTGTGGCACTTTTAAAAACATGTGTTTTTTCATTTGTGAAAATAGTGAAAATATTTTTTAATCAATGAAACTACGTATACAACTTATGGTAATAGTAAATAATATCAATGATTTACTTTTTCTTCGAAACATATCGAATCACAATCATATACATAAAAATAGAATATTTCTCTTTATTTGAAACGTTTTATGTCACGCCTTTTTTCGAAATCTTTGTGATGTTGACCTCTTTCGTCATTTAAAAAAAACCGTCATTCGATGCACCAAACTTATGGCAGAGAAAAATATTTAAAACATAACTGAAAAACAAATGGATTGCAGATAGACAGGCCAGTAATATTTATTTTTTATATATTTAATTGTTGGATATCAAAAAATGGTGTCCCATTCCAAGTCATATCAATGCTACGATATCTGTTACAATAGAGAGCGAAACAATAATTATTGGATTCATGTATGATTTGAATGGTGAGGCTATTGTGTATTATTTGCATGCCATTTTAAAATGACTTATGGCATTTTATACTTCTCAATATCTACTTATGTCATAAAAAAATTGTGTTTGTTTATTCATAATAATTTGAATTTAAGATGCCGCTGAATCATCCGACATATAATTTAACACGCATGATATTAAAATTCAGCCGTAAATATCCAAATATAAATTATAAATATATTTTTTTAAATTTAAATGCCACATTCTTTCGTCGAACGTTTCAATATTTAAGATATATATCCTGTTTAAACTTATTACACGATTAGCACTGCAGGTTAGTTAATCAAAAACGCAGTGTTATTAAAAGAATAATCGTTTACCTTGAGACAATCATTTGTTTACCGAAATCGTGGAAATTGAGAACCGTATAAGTAAGTCTACGTGTACCTACCTATCTTTTTTCTAATTACAGTGTAACTTCTATATTCGTCACATTTAATAAAAAAAAAATTCCACATTCGTTTGTATTTTCAAGATATTTCACTCCTAAGCCAAGGTTTTGGACAAAAGCTTTATTAAATTAAATGCTACTGTATATCGGCAAAGCAAACCAGAATCGGAGTTAACTGATCTTTTAGTCGATAACGTCTCTTTTTCTGCCACCGTCTCTACTCAGTAAAAATATGTAAGTACCTTAAAAAAATAATTATCTTAGCTTTTTTTGCCGTTGGGAACAGTTGAAGTGAATTTCTTATGCTAAATACCGTTTCTATACTCGCCATATTCCATATTCGTTGAACCCTCAGAGACTAATTAATGACGGATATAGAGATACGACTGTATAATCAATCACTTGCTTGGTTTGGATATGTTTGCCTACAATCTATGAATTTTATGTTATATTTACTTACATCTTGTCTAAGTGTCGGAAAATGAAGATCAATGTTTTGCATTCCTTCCTTTTTTGATTATTTATTGTCGTCTTTTATTTTGCACTCGGTGCAGTTGAGTATAAATCTTTTTATTACAGAATTATATTATTTTAGATACCACAGCACTTAGCATGGGAGCGTCTGACCGGAACGCGCAGTTATTTGCAGTTGTTTTTTTGTTGTAAATATTCAGTGACGCCATTCATGAAATGAGTCAGATATGGCGACGAGGCCACTGAAAAATCTTTTTGCTCTTATCTTGTCTTGCCAAGTTGCATTTTTTTCAATATTAATACCGCATGATGTCAACTTTGACAACAAATTAACGTTTGAGAGGAAAAGTCAGGTAAGTGACATTTTTGTAAAAATTGAGAAAAGGTTTTCTTCTCACAGGCTCTAACAGTCGCTTTTGTTTTTCTCTGAAAAGACAATCGTTATGCGATCAGAAGTTTCTCGGTTGAATCGATTTTCAAATGTTGTTTTTTTTTTTTTTTTGGATATTTTTGATGTCTTGTGTTTTCCTAGAGTGCTCATTTAAATATTTAATTACTCTACTCGTTGTCATTTCAAAACTTAAGTAAATATAACTTTAAACCTACAAACTCCAATATAATTAAAGTGATATTAATGCTATTTTAAAAAACGCAACCCAATAAATTCTTATGTATAGGTATATTGATATATCAAATGGTTACTTACAAGTAGGATTGGCAGACGTCTCTATTTGAGAGGGACAGTTCCGAGTTCAACAGACAAATGCCTAGATCCGCATTGCCTCTGAAAATCTCGACTTAACAAAATTTGTATATGTGCAAAAATGTCGAATATCTTTTGAAACAAACCAAAAGATCGGAAGAATACTTTTAATAAAACTGTTGTGATTGTATATTTTTTTGCATTTAAATCAAAATGTTAGTGCTGTAATTGTATCTAATCAATGTGTTTTAATAACTGTGATTCCTGCAGATAATTATTACATATGTACTTATTTACATATATTATAATTTAAATTTGGATTATTGAGATTTTGTACACTTCCGTGTATTTTGTCACTTACGACCCGGGTTTCGCCTTTCGGCATCTTCAGGCATTCGAGCACACGAATGGACTCGAACTGACAGACAGTAAAGAGTGTCTAACGTTTATATAGAAGATACAAATACGACAAATATTATTTACTAGGTAAAATATTATACGTCTGAGAGCCACACTGATACCTGAGTTAACATTTCGAGAATCGCCTTAATCCTTATTTTGTAAACAACACATAATTCCTTGCCAATTCTGAATGAGCAGCTGAACCTTCCTAATTCTCCGTTATTATATCCCATACGTTGAAACACCTAACAGATGTCACTAAACGTGGAATGATTGTATATATTTACCCTTTCGTCGAATTGCATCCCGTCGAAACCCACAATGCTATTATAATTGTAAAATCACTGGTAATTCTAAAAGAAGTCGGAAAGCGACAATTCGCCACTCTGTTAATGTGTTGTTTACAAAATAAGGATTAAGGCGATTCTTGAAATGTTAACTCAGGTATCAGTGTGGCTCTCAGACGTATAATATTTTACCTCGTAAATAATATTTGTCGTATTTGTATCTTCTATATAAACGTTAGACACTGTTTACTGTTTGTCAGTTCGAGTCCATTCGTGTGCTCGAATGCCTGAAGATGCCGAAAGGCGAATCCCGGGTCGTTAGTGACAAAATACATGGAAGTGTACAAAATCTCAATAATCCAAATTTGATATTGAAATTCCATTAAGCACCCTCAGTCGATGTCTTAAATTGTATTATAATTTAAATAAAGTGATATATTTTTTCTTAATTTCTTCCGTAATTATTGCTCGTTCGAAATAGTGAATCCTTCGATCTGTGATTTTGCAAATCTGACAACCCTGCTCACAAGTGACAAATTATGGCTGATTCATTTCTGTCGTTCTGGCTACTCTCTCTGTAATTTATCTTTTCTAATTAACATATTAGTATTGTGTTGACTATTTCATTACTGGCAATTTTCAATGTTTTAAAACATTTTTGACTTACTTATTCACTGTTTCATGTGCTAGATTTACCATTTTTATGATTTCATTCACTCAGACTTGTGGGATAATATGCAACTTTTACTTTACTTACTGGACGATTACATTGTTTATTTTTTTATGTATAAGTATAAATGATACGCATTTTTACTATGCTATTTTAAAATGCGTTGTACATTGTTTTAATTGTACGCAATTATTTGTCTTAGGCTAATCGAAATCTTCTGTCTTTAAATGTAAACATATTCACATTTTCAATGCTGTCAAAAAATACGTATTAATAAAGATTTCGTTAATTTATTCCATTCGGAAGTTTAAATTAAGCGTAACTCTTTCTTACCATTTTAATGTATATCTATTATTTTATATTCGATAATATTTTCTCAATCAAATAAGTAGGAATAGTATTATAAAGATTTCCGTAATCAACAATTCTTTAGAGACGTTTTCAAATTCTAGCTACTTTTAATCAATTACATATTTTTATGTTAAAAATTATTTATCATTTTTCTATTTCATATATGTCACTGTTGAAGAATCTTAGCTTTTTACATAACTATATATAAACACATATATAAATTACATACACGTATTATTATTTTTGCTTAGAACTCTGGATGAAATATAATTACAATTGATTGTAAAAAACAATATATTTTGCTGAGGCGAGCGGAATAAATTCCGTCTTTATGGTGATTAATCCGACTATCCTAAAATACAAATGACGTATCCCCAGAATTCTCTTTCTCAGTGCTGAAACTAGCTGACACACCCATTAAAATTTGAATAATTCGCGTCATAAGCGATAGAACTCATCTTCTGCGTCCCTGGCTATCTGCCCTCTTATATCACTTATTATTTTTAATGGATATCCATTTATAACGAACTTAATTGCTGGACGACTAATAGTGAGGACTCGAGCGTGAAAATTTAGTATTAAGTGGCGTTATCCATACACGCTTCTGTTATATGTATCAAAATGATATAGATATACAGATGAATGTACTTTGACAAAATAATAATATGAATTTACGCACATTTGCCGATCGCTTTTTTTTCTTCAAATGAAACTATTGATGTATTCCACCAAAGACAAAGGAAAACGCCATGGAAATCCAATTTATATACCTATCTGAAGTTTATAGAAATAAAACATTTGTTTTTTTAAATTCCTCGTTATTGAATGATCATGCCCGGTTCGCTGATCACAAGCATTTTCTACTGATGAATTCTGGTTCTGATCGTTATACAAATTGTGGAATCGTTACGAAAATATGTGTTTAACTTTTAAATATATTGCATTTTCAAAATGAATACAGCTTAAATGTATATCTGATTTCATTTTGCATTCATTTTTTTTTTGTTTTGGGACGATTTTCCATACAAAGGAATGAGGTGTCTTAATTCATATTTGAAATAGAATTATTCCACGAACACGTTATAATACAATGCTCATAATATTCTCTTAAAACTAGGATTTATTTCTAATCGAACTATTTCCAGCATGAATATATACAACTGGTTGTATAACACCAATTTACACAATCAGTAGAATACCAAAGTTATCAATGTTAATTTAAATCTAAAACGGATTTCCATTAAGTTATATCAAATTCATCGCAATTTTTTATGTAACGTTTGAATATTGTCAAAAGTGTGAAAATTTATCTGAAAGTTGTAAATGCCTATGGGTGAATACTGCAAATGTATTTTTTTAATCTCAAAAAAATATTAAACTTCTCATTATCCATTAAATTCTGCATCCTTAATTATGTGATAACATTGTGTTGAGAGTTCCTAAAATATACATTAAACACATGCTACAAGCCAAGTGGATGCAATCATTATAGCCATATTTATTTAACATCTTTAGCTTTTTAAATCTTAAAGCACTCGAGTATTGTTTTGAAAGATGTTATTTATCATAAAGCTAATTACAATCGCACACGTTTCCTAAAATAATACAATGCGCTTGAATAATATTCCTTAGACCTATAGATGATCTTCTTCAATTTATAATTTATATCCTCTGCATTTGAACGCGTTTGATTTATAAAACCATTTCAATAATAGTCGCCTAAGAATATAACCATGACTACTTATCACAGCACAGCGTTTTCCAAATATAGCCTGTTGTGGAACCCTTTTACATGATGAGCAAGAATATTATCATTGTTTGCTAAATCGAATGCAAAATAACTTTTTTTTACCATTTCTTTTCAAATTCGATTGAATAAACATTTAAAATTAGTTGTTTTATTTCAAATACAAGTAAATGTCTCGCAACGGAAATAAGATATAAAATATTTTTTAGACCCGTTGTCCATTTATGGTGTAGAACAAGATATAACCACTAATATATTTAAAAAAAAAAAAAAGACAATTGAATTGTACTACTTCCACATATTTATAATTATCAGGACCGGTTTCGCTCATCACGAGCATTATCAACTGATGAAAATACAAACATAACAGGCTTATTTATATAAAATTGAGTGTAAAAATGAAGGTATATAAAACTGGTGGTTCATGAACTAAGACAAAAAAATACTGATTAGCAAACAAATTATACATAAATCAAATAAAAGAGTCTATGATTAAAATGTTATGGATCTCTTACAAATCAATAAATACTAATCTGAAATCACAAATATAGCTATATTAAAAGTCCATGTAGCTGAGCAAAATTTTTTAATGACATTACTAATGCAATAAGCAGTAATGAATCAGAAAAATTATAAGAAAAATGTTTTGTGAAATGAATTGTGTTTTATTTTTTTTAAATATAATGTCTTTCCACCAAGAATTGACAGTTAACACCTTAAAACCTCTAATATATGTTGATATTATCACATAAAAAAATAGTTTAAATGAAGACCTCACCTATTTCGTTATAGCCACCAGACCACCGAATGTATAATCTTTTTTGCACCAATGCTGCACACATAAGCACATTAATTTTCCCAACTTGTATTCTATCTATTCACAGTCCCATTGATTCCGTTGACATGTTCACCAGAGGTATAAATAAGTTGTGTAAATTTTTGCGTTCAACCAAATCTTCTTCAATACCTAGCACCTAGCTTTGTCAAATTCATATCGTAACCGCCTCTAGGTATAATAGTATCTACCATGTTTTAAACTTTTAACATGGATATTTATTTAATTTTTTCGCGGAACCCTTAGTCTTACCTCGCGGGACCCCATTTGTGAAACGCTGTAGAATATATCGTCATAAACAGATATATTTTTACAATGGGCATCGCCTTATACTTGACTTATCATTTCTTGGAATGAACAGTTTTGTGTTTAAGTATAAAATGTTTATCTAGCATTTTTCTTAGAAGCCGACCACAATAATAATATTAATGATTTTATATATTTTTTTCTTTAAGTAAAGGTGTGTCATCCACTGATTACGCACAGTATTATTTTAAATTTAGAATTTTATCAGTCAGATAAAATTAAAATTTTATTAAGTTTACTGTACACACATTCACACAATTTATGTAAATTCATTGTTGTATGTTTTGAATATTTTATCATTTTATTAATGTAATACACTGGAGCTTGGTTCGTTGCCATTTTGAAGCATTGTTATATTATGTTAAATGCCGTCCTATAGCTGATTGACTAACGGCCCTGGGATTCCGTTCTATTCAGTAACAAGGCAATAGTTCATATGCCGAAATGGGTTCTTTCATATTATATGCAATTATGTATGGATATTTTCTATCGTTTTATGAATTTCTATCAAATGGCATGGATCATGGAACTCTTCCATCCCTTAACCCAATTCGTCTCTCCTGATCCTTGTTAAAGAGATTGAGAGAGCGACTGACTTTTTTTACTGACATTTTGCGTAGTAGACAATAACACATAAGAATCATAACATGTATCGGTTCTGATTCAATTTGAAGGTGTCAATTTTACACTGTACACAATCGTCGTACGGACTTCGTGCGCTTGCATGCCTGAAGATGCCGAAAGTCGAAACCCGGGCCGTTAGTAACAAAATACATGGAAGTGTACAAAATGTCAATAATTCAAATTTAATATTGAAATTCCATCAAGGACCCTCAGTCGAAGTCTTAAATTAATTCAAATTTAGTATTATGATACTTGCAGCACTGAATTATTTGAGTTTTTTATTGTTCGAAACAGCTGACCTGTAAATAACGCATTAATTCTTGTAGCCATAACCCTTTTCCATCCATTCTTTTACAATACTAATATTAAAATTGTGTTCACAAAATTAAATTCTGTGTTTTATTTATTAAAAGTAGAAGATCAGCAGGCCAATTTGCGATAATATAGTGATTGACGTTTGACAGCTACGCTATAAGATTTGAAAAGCGCGCTACTCTGTTTTAAAATGTATCCGTACAATTTTTGGTTGCAGCTGCTTTATTTCCACAAATGAAAGTGAAGCCCTTAAAATGGACCAGAACTGATTGTTAATTGTGTATTTTTTCCACCTTCTTTTTTGTTTTTATAATGGTCTTTTATTAAGGAAATCCCAATTAATGGCTGGTTTTTTACACATGAACTGCACTTCATACCATATTATATTTTTATTATTTTGTTACAGGTAAGGAGATAAAAAAACTTTAGATAGAATATAATTAACACGCATGGTAAGCTAAATTACTATTTTTTACGTCGATTCTCGTATTACTGTTATTATTGACGAGCTTTGATTATTTTTGCTTGATTTGTCGAATTTATAAAAAATGATTATTCTATGATATTATTGTATTATCCGGAATATAACGCTACTTGTTTATTCAGAGCATGATTGAATTTTAAAAGTCATATCATATCTTATTCGAATAGGTACCATTATTGATTTGAATCTTTGTCACGTGATCAACGTTTTGTATATTAGTCTATCAATCATTTTGCTATAATCGGTAGAGGGGTCAAGAAAAACAATATATTTTATTGACGACAGATTAGCAAATGTGAGCCGTCACTTTATCACAGACAAATTTTGCTATAACCAGAATATGTGCGAATAAACGCGAATGCTTTTTACAAAAAAATGTATTAGAGAAAATCAATCGTGTATATTATATTCCGTATATGATGGATTCAATGGTTGATTTGTCGTATTTCATTTGAGGTCGAACTTAGTCATAATATATCTAACAAATATGAAGCTTGTTATTTCCATGTATTATAGTTTCGCGCATAATCTTAACGATTGGTTGTATAGTTGATCCAATTAATCAGCTTATACCGTTTTATTTGTCGTGCGTCACCAATGAAATATGAAATTCCTCATTCGTTAATGCGAAAGCTTCAGCCAATTAACTACGTTCGGTTAAATTCATTAGCCTGCAGCATTCCACCATCAGCTCGCATATTCAATCAATTATGTGAGCATATGTCTTCCAATCCATAACACAAGTATACTATGGCCATTAGTCTGTATCTGGTATTGCATCTTTTCAACTATATCTGATCCCTTGATGGAGAAGAATGGTATCATTATATAGTTTTTTAAGACACCTTAACATCAGTAATCTTTGTATCCCATATGTATGTCGCCATAACGAATGAGCTAAAGTCAACACTGAAAAAACCCCAGGCTCTCCACCCCATATACTAAAATAGTAAATGGGGACAAGTTTTTTTTATTAAATTTAAATACTAAGGCACGGTTGTTTTTATTGTTTTCTACCGTGACCTAACCGTGTTTTGATTTGACACATATCAATTCTCACAACTTAAAATCATTACTTAATTCACTTTTAGTAATTTTCCAGGACGTAGAAAAAATGGTAATTATTTCTATGAATTTTAAGCAAAGCATTTTCAATCGATTCGTTTTTAATCGGCTATTTTTCAAGCTTGTACTTTCGCTCTTCATCTGTTGTGGTCAAACTAGAAGTGAATATAGACAGTCATGCACATGTATTGAAGTTCAAAAAAAAAAAAAATAACTAGCGTTTGAAGTACATAAGTGAGAAATCTGCAAATCAAAACTTTACAGAATAAATAATGTTGTTCCACGTCTTTAGTACATGTACTACAAATTGGCTTTTATTATTTCTCATTGTCGATATTTTGTAATGCTCTTGCTGGGTTGCGATATCTGATACGTATTATAAGAAACTATGCAATATTTTTTAAACTTTAGTTTTACGAAGGATAAAACTTGTGACAATAATTGTTATGCTTCATTTGAGAATCGTTGATTTTTTGCACTTCGTTCATAGAAATTATTAGAATTTATCAATCTTTATTTCTAAATTATCTTGAACTTGTCATGCAAGTCAAGGTGTTGACCAAAGCAATCATTTTCAGGCAATTTTTACTGCACCGCCATTTGCTGGCAGCAAAAAAACAATAACAAACAAAGCGCCTTGGTTACTTGTGTATGCAGTGTTTATACACCCAACTTCTTAGTTGAAAGGATTTTTCAAATTTGGAATAATTTGTAATTAAACATAGGGTCACGATTTGTAGCATAGAGTGTATCTGCATTTTATTATTATGACACGCGTGCATGACTCCATGCGTGTCGCACCGAGAAGGATTTTCGCCCGTGCCGCCGAGTTTGCAATTAGCATGTGCGTCATGCGTGAATGCACCTCCCCCACGATTTCAACTTTAGGCTTCATGTAGTCACTCACGTCATTGTTTTTGGTATGTCAATGCTTCGTGAAATCGCTCTATCGTGTCACAATCTTCTTTGGCATGCCAAACGGGCTAAAAATAAAGTATTGTCGTCAGCATTACAATATTTTCAAGTCATCCCTTATATTTGAGTGCATGAATCAAATAAATTTAATTTTATTAAAAATTTAATAGACAATCTACAAATATTAACCAAAAAACATGGATAGCAATTTTCTATTTTTAACGATTTCTTATTTTTAGTCTTCGTAAAACACAGGTCGAATCAAATATGATCAAAATCCATTAACCAACGTCACTAAAGAAGGTTTTTTTTGAAGATAGCAAATAATGCGAATACATTTGGAATACTTCAGATAAAAATGCTATTAACAGCATAACTATAAATATCCATGTTCGTTGTATATGTAAAATTGTCAACAGAAATATTCTTCTGTTGCAATATATATGTATATATTTTAAATTTCATCATGCTTATTTACTGGGAATTTTTTTAAGCTTCAATGTTTATTTATTTGAAATAATAACGTATCGCTTATTAGCCTCTATAGATAGAGTTAATGAAAAAATCTTATCTTTGAAAACCGCCGCACAGAACATTATAAATATCGTAATTATATAAATATCATTTAAAATACTGTCGTCACTTTAACCTATTTTTTCGTGGTAAATAAAAGTATTTTGTTTTATCCCTCGCTTTTGGTTTTTGTCATTGGACATTGACCGCGAGATTTTTCTCGTTCACTCGGCAACATAAATTGTTCGTAATTACGTTAACTTTCGTAATTGTTTTATTATTTTATAATTTCTATTCTTCCGGATGTAATTATTTTCGGCTCGCAATAAACATCTTCGCCTAACAAAATTACAATAGGTTTTGAGAGTTAAGAAAATTCACACAAACGAAACATGCGCAGACTTTTGCATCATTGGCATTTAAATTAATTACAGTTACGAATTCAGAGGTAAAAATAATATCCGCGTACCTAATCATTATTTAACGAAACCGGTCCTGGTATAAATAAAAAATGTTACATGTTTTTTAAACTCAATTAAAGCATTATTTTTTTATGTATCAGAATGCTAACTAGTTTTTCGAATTCAAGATAAAAAAAGGCATTCACTTTCAAGACGTATTGTTGTTATTATAATGTCTCTAAAACAGAATAAAATTTGATTATTTATATCCTTATTCACAAAAGATATTGAATTTATTTGATACTTCAACTGATAACATAAACATATTTGATTTTTACGTTAAATTTTTTCCTTCGAACGTAAAACATTTTCCAAGAAAGATTGCTTTTCATTCCATTCACTCTTGTTTTCTTTATACATGTTTATTTCGGACTCTTCTATAAACACACGAATATTCACTTACAAAATGTGATCGATGAATGAGTTTTTTTTAAATAATATTAACACATATTTAATATCGATGTATTTTAAATCTCTGACAAGATTATATGCTTTATGTTATAAGCTATCTATCAAGTTTTATGAGTAGATCTAGGAAAACTGATACATTGTTTGTATTAATAGCACGTTCAGACTTCACAGAATAGATGTAGAGTTGTAGCTTATTTTTTTTTAAATATGTTCTCTTTATTTTATCCTTATGATCTTTACAAAGATATGTCAAGCTCTTGAAATATAACCAGCTAACCTCAAATAAATTCAATTGAAAACTTTTTATTGGTGGACCAAATTGTGCTCTTATAATGTATTATTTTCGCTGTTTGACTCGGCGTATTTTCTCGATTTTAAGACGCAGCCTAGTTTTATTATCAATAAAAAAAATCATCAAAACTTTATTAAACAAAGCATTAAAAAGCATTCACAGTAACTATATTTTTTTTAATATTATTTCGATGGAACTTTATAAAGTTTACAATTATTCTGAATTATATACCGACTCTGAGTTGTTGTCTGCGTCGAAAATATCGTCTTCTGCACCATCTAGGACACAGTATTTCTTAAAAAAGGATTCTACTTCTTGCGGGATATTCTTCCGAGAAACTGACACCCTTCCAGCTATTTTCTACTTCCGGGGATCTTCACGTTTTCTGAATATTTGGTAGTGATTGTAATAGACCATCGATGATAAGACGCACCCTGAATTTCGAGACACCAAAATACATAAAAAGCATCACATTATATATTATACGCATGATACTATACCTCTGTAGTACATAGAGATCTTCGATAAAAATATTTGTTATTTTTTCAAGTGCATATTATGCGTAGCTGTCGTGGTAACTATTTAGCTACAGTCAGAGTATATTTTTGTGTTTTGCGTCTATTTACAAAAAAATACATTTCGAATAAGTTTGAAGTGCGTAGCCAGAAATTTTAACCCGCCGTTGTCAGCGTAAACACAAGTAAATGATTTGGATACGCGGTGCAGTGGCAGACGTCATTGGCTTTGGTTACAGATCTCACGGGCTCGAATCCTAGCACGGACAGTTTCGTTAAGTGATTTTTCAATCGATTCATGAATTTCTGTTCTTAGGTATGTGATGTCTTAAAAATTCCGTCCCACCCATCGGATCCAGAAACGGGGCGTAGCGAGAGCGGTTAGATAGCCCCTAGTTCTGTCCTAGTCCTATCTGTCTATCCCTACGTTCTTCGATAAAAGGGATGTCGAGTAACAAGCAGTTCTCGTAGAGAAACTGTTGAGATACCTCCATTAGGAGCCCATATGCTCCATATTGGGAGCGGGCATGAATGAAAAAATAATGATTTGAACAATATAATGGAAACGTGGATTTCCTGCGCAGAGATTCGTTCTCTGTATTGTATTTTTCTCTCTGGGCATGATTGTGTGCACATATTTTTTAATAATTTAATGTTCGATTTATCTATGTAAAGAAACTTCTCTCTAAAATATTTTCGGATTTTAATTTATCTTTATATCATAGTGAGTATAAATAGGTATAAATCAACTCAAATCCATTTAAACATATTTAGTTCTAACGACGGAGGGAAGCCGAAACAGCCGTCAACTAAATCCTATAATTCGTGTAGAACAAAATATATACTTTCATATTTTTATGTTATTCTTTCATATGAATACTTAAATAACTGATTCAGGTAAGCATTATAATAACACTTAATCGAATTCATTGTGTTGATCACAAAGTTTTCTCATAATTAAACCGTTTTCCAACGAGGAATAGGTATCCTTCGAAAATTTATAAATTCGTTAGATATTGTCAACGAAACTGTAGTGCGTGCCGTTACTGAAATATTTTTTTATCCCTGATAGAAATTAATCATCCGGGACTGCAGCTAAAGATGATTCTCATGGCGTTTTTTTTGTTAGTCATATGCGAGTGAATAATTACAGTGATCATTTTCACCCGAGTCTGCGTCTGTATTATTGCTCATTGCAACCGGAATTTGATGACGTACATCGTGTGACTGTATTCTTATTTCGGTACAGATGTAATCTGTGGAATGTATTTCACGCTAGATTTAATTTTACGAGATTCTAGCATCTCGTATAAATTTTCTCGCTTTTCGCACATCTCGCTGAAACCGCCGGGAGAGGCTTTAAATTTTGCGCGGATACCATTTGGAATACATACTTATTTAGATATAAATATTTGCCGTATATCGTTTCCTTCTTTAAATATTCGTTGTGTATATATTCTATTCATTTATTGTGGCATCGTTATGCTTTTGAATAAGTGAACCTCATTTAGTCACTCTAATTATTTAATTGTATCAGTATTCAGTTTTGTCTGTTTTAATTTATCATTTCTGATAGATTAGATTTACAAAACCGTAAAAATATCAAAATATGTATTTAGTTTTACAAGAATTCTTGTAGAATCTTTTTTAATCCCCTTCTTACGCGTAAACAATGTACTTTATAATAATATTATGTTTGATAAATTCGGCGGTAACAACTTATTTTGTATATTTCAATTTTTTTGTTTATCTTCTAATAACTAATTTTATGAACATGTGAATGAAATACGTTTTTATTTTTTTATAAAAAAACAATTGCATTATTCGATTTACATTATCCTATATGTAAACTTAACGTATTATAACCTGTGGGATGACACCAAAACAGAAAAGAATTTAGAAGCTTTAGTTTTTTGATCGGCCGATAAAAAAAGTAGGAACTACTACTTTTTGTCAACAGATGCTGTTTATTTTTTGCATATACAATACAAAATAGACTTGGTTAATTAAAGTGAGATTAAAGGGGTTTGAAACTCGGATCATTAATTAATTTAAAAAATAATTATAGCTAAATTACAGGCTCGTCCTATGTTTAACATAGTAGCTTGTAATTAATTTTCCGGGAAAGTCTAAGATTTACAACTTTGTTCCCTTAACTTAATTACCTAAGTTACTTACAATGTGTCGACATTTGGATACCACAATATATCTTTATTGTATACACATTGAAGTAAGTTTTAAAGTTACTTTAATACAATTTTAATTTCATCATCCTGTTGCAAATATGTAACGACCAGACATGGTGATTAGGAACTCCAAATATTCGTTGAAAACAAATATTCGAGAATCAAATATTAAAACCTTATAGTATTCAAATTTAAACATGTGTGGTCATTGTTTTTTTTCGTATTTTTGGCCAGAATTATCAATTTTCAGCACAAACCTAGTATTCAAATACAAATATAAGTGGAATCTTCTGAGTAATGTGGGTATTTCATTAGCTTGGCGTAGAGGAATTTTCTATGGGGTCCTTTTCAATGTTTAGAGCAAACTTGCTGACGTTGTTCATTTTGACGCATGCATTGTTAAAAAGGACCCTAAGTAAACAAATAAATTTCCCTCGTTCACAGAAAAGGTACTCAAGAAAGGTCATAATAGAAAACGTTTGAATGTGAAAGAATAATAAATATATATTATAATGAACAGTATACAAATTAACGGTATTAAATAATGTTTTTAGACGTTTTAAATATTTTGTTTATGAAAATGTAATAAGCTACATGTTGTGTTATATTGTTGATACCTTTTCATTTTAACTATTGTGTACTTCTACACATTCTCTCATTCAGTCACGAAGACGCAAACATTATTTTCGTTTTTCAGTATATTTCCATGAGAATTACTTAATATACCTACTTTACAGCTTTCGACATAGCTACATCGTCTGAACTATTGATTGCACTAGCTTTTACATGTTAGAACTTCATAAGGTAAATAAAGATGTTGTAGATTTAGTTTATTCCACAATCTATCAATTCTCTGTAACGCAGAACATTAAGCATTCAACTGGAAACCTGGAATAAATGAATTATTTTGTCGTAAAAAACTTGTCATTTATTAATCATTGTTTTCTATAACTTAAGTGGCGATCGACCATAAACGACTGCAAGTTAGACCAATAGGCTCTCTTCAGCAGTATATCCATTGAATTAATTTTGTTTATTATAAGTTATTGTTTTATGTATACTTACAGTTACTTCTTGGCCTATATCGCAGGGCTATTGTTTTGGTCATATTGTATTCACCGCTTGTACTATCGATTCTCGGCAATTGGCCAAACTGTTACCATGCGGCTTTCGGAGAAATTTCCCCCATCATTCGTATACTCTCGCAATGCAAGCTTAAGTACCTATTTACTACTCGCGTAAGGATTTTTATGTCCTCCCTTTATCTTTTCTGTATGGCACCGTTGGCTCCAAACTGCATTCCACAACGCCGTCAACGTCTCACTTATAATCGCTGCATATTCTTTCGGTAGTTTATTGGACGCCATTTTATATTTCACGAACCGGCGTGAGATTCCGCATGTACGAAATCGTTTTATATTATTGAATTATTAAGCTGCTGATTGCACACAGCGCTGGGCTAATTAATATCCTGTATGTGTCAGAAAAGCAATATAATTTTTGATTAACAATAAACCTTCAAACGCCCTACAGAAAGTGCCCGTTTTAAATATCGTAAAGTTTGCTGCAAACATTATTCTTGAACGATTAAAAAAAAGTACGTCAACAATCTATATATTATATACGGTATATTGAGAAGCAAAATAACCATTGATATTTTTGATTTGTGTCTAAAATTATATAAAACACGTACGGGAAATTTATTTATATGTACGTACAGTGGATTCAATCGCTGATATTTTAAAAATATTCTCCCACTCCTGACCCTGACAAAGAAAAACTTCCAAAACTGATATTTCTCTGATAGTGGATATAGAAAAATGAAATAAGGAATATGAATTTTATATAAAATTTCGAAATAGAAAGTCTTTTGGAAGGCTAAAGATCTTGACTTGTAGCAATCTCTTCTTTTATGTGCTGCTGCACGCCTTGAGAAATTTCTTTGTGACATTTCAGGCAAGCGTTTCGAACGCTGCAGGCAGCGAAGCGAGCGGGGTACGCCCAGTTTGTGAGTTATGTTTATAACCCGCAAAGTAATCGAAATATAGGCGCATATTAAATTATTCTCACGTAAAGATAGATCACGCAGGAAGCGTCAAATCTAGAAATGGGCTCACTTCGGTGATGGGGTTAATAGTATCGATTTCCTGTCTTAAACAAACGATATGATCTCACCTCTGCTGGCACGAAATAATGTTTATTAAAATTCAAAACGGGTAGCGATTGATTCACGTATTGCGGTCATTCATTGTGATTGCCCTATTGGTAATCCTTGCGGGGAACCTAATCGACCGTCGACTTCTACGGATCGTCACCACGTCAATTTAGCTCAGTGCTGCTCTGCATCAGACAAGAACGTTTGGAGGTTAAATTGCTTTTTTATTGATCATCCGTGTTGTTTAATGAAAACATTCACGGCTTGATGTTCTAAAACTGCAATATGTTAGAATATTTAATATTGGATGGTAACTTAGTAACACTACTTTATTGATACGAAGATACGTTTTGTTGCAATTTCGTTCGCATGATAACGTATGAGTCATAGATCTTGCCAGGTAATTGACTGATTCTTAACCTTAGAGTCACATTGATTTACTGTCGTTCTGAAATACTAAACAGTATGCGTAACATATTTAAAGTGTGTCAACAGTTTTCCGTTTTTCTTCTGGCTGTTGTAAGTTTCAGTTGCTATCTCGCATGCTCTTTAAAAACTCGGTGATACATCTCTCTTGTCGGTTTACAAAATAGCTATCATGATGAAGAATGAAGAATGCCTGCTATTATCATCAGCTAAATTGCCCGAGGATGTTATCAATCAATCTCTTCGCGCTCACTATGGACCTAGTATTTTTCTCCATTGTATACTCTTCGTGATTCATTATTGTGGATAGATAACTACACACTCACTGACATTGTAATAATTCTTTTAATTTTTTAGCTGCGATTCTAATCGACGTATTATTTATTTTATTTAGTTCCTCGGTCGTTTTTAAGCCATAAAATCAAAATTAGTTTATAACTTTTACGTCAAATATCTTATAAGAAAGAAAACCTTCAATTAATATATTTCTATTTAATGACTACAATATTTACTGGCAGATTTTTTTAAATTTATTTTCCATAATTCATGAAATTCATATCAAACGCGGCTAACTCTAAAAAATAAATTATGTTTTTGTTGTTATAGATATCTAATCGAAAGTAATTTTCGTGTGAATTTAAAAAAACGATAACAACATCAAAGTTTTATCGCTTACTCTTATTTTAAACCCGGCTTTCTGCACGTTGCATTTACATACTAAAGTTTGTGAAATTCAAAGAACACAATCAATAGAGCAGATTCAGCGTGGAAAATTTAATAATTTCGTTCAACACTGACATTGTTGGATGGATAAAAAATGGCAGTTGTCATTTTTGGATTTGTTGACGTCATTCTGTGCTTATTGAATTACAAACTACTATGCTTACCAAAGTGTTTAGGTGACATTAAAAATTTGGTTCAAAGGGACGTCACATATTTTACAAAAACAACGACCCAACTCACCTATACTTCTTACACCATGTACTGAGGTTACGCTTGATGGAGAGATACATGTTTGAACTGTATGGCTAACTTGCGTCTATAGTTTAGTGCAGTGCGTCGTAAATGGGAAAAAATCGAATATTTTCATGCTAGAAAAAAATAAAGCCATTCGGTGGCTAAGATCTCCGTTTAAATTATTCTCGTTGCAACAAATATTGTATTATTTTGATATATAATAGAACATTTGTATAAGTGTTTGCAAGCATAGTGCAAACTGCAATGATGAGGAATAAAATGGGGTTTGTCTCATGTGTAAAATAACGAAATCCTACTCTAGTAGAAATAACACATTACAAGAGCCTTAATTTTTGTTGAAAAAAAATTTCAATCCTGATTACACAGAAACAAAAAATATTAGCTGGTTTTTCAAATTTATCAAAAAAAAAACGAATTAATAAATTGTAAGTTCGTTTATAAAACTTACATATTTTAGCATGTGGTGTTCCGCGAAATATTAATGAATGCTTAGGTGTGCCGTGACTGAGAAAAGGTTGCGGAGCACTGGTTTAGTGTATGTATTAAATATAAATGTGTAAAAATACACTGATACTATTGAAAAAATATTGGAATTAATATTACTTTTTTTGCGTTCTTTTCTTAAATAGTTTTATATTTACTTCTTTGCCGCCTTTCAGTAGCTTACATTTTCGTAGGTATCCCTTATTATGCGGGCGATAGTTTTATTGATTGTGATAATTCAACAATAAAATGATGCCACTATACGCTTCACATTTCTGAGATATCAAAATGGTACAAATTTATTTTTAAAAAAATAATTGAATTCAAATAATAACAGCTTCAGCCAATATGATAGCTATCAATTGAATTCTTATTTCAAAAATCGATATAATATAAATAGTCCCACAAAATTTGTAGTGTATGCAAAAATATTCCACTTACTATTACCAGAAATATCTACAAACACCACAGATTTTTGTTTCGTTTAAACCAAAATAAACGAGAAACAAACTTACTTATACTTACCCACTAACCATCCAACAGAATGTTTATGTGTATTATTCTCCTTAACAATTTTTCCTAACTTTCGAGAAACAACTATCTGCTAACAAAGAGAAGCTTTTGTTCTTGTCCGATTGAATTGAGTATGCTAGCGGCAACTTTAATATTGTATTTGTTGGAATTGCAATCATATAAAAAATGAAATCATTTTGTAATGACGTACACTTAATTTATTAATACACGTTTTTCGTCAGATTATGATGTAGGAGGTTATACCGTTCGTTTTTTAATGTATTTTTGTGATATATTTCAAAGAATATTTTAAAAAGTGAGGGGAGTGGTAGACAAACCACATTACTTGACATGTTTGAAACAGAGCCATATACCGTAAGACTATTCTATAATTAGATGTTGATTAAAAGGTGATTGATATTTTTGTTTTTTTTTTTTTATGTAAAATTTATTTAAGTCAGATATAATGTAGTTGCGACAAAGATTTAATTTTAAAAAAATACAAAATACCTAGTAATATTGTTCCGTATGACCTATGTGTACGACTAAGCAGGGCGTGAAGACACTTCTGACATAATAAATACTACACAGCGCTTATTGTTATAGCTAATGGGATTAAATACAGTTCGGCGTCTACAAGCCAAACGTGCTCTAACTGCATCGCATCGAGTCCCATTGTTTTATCGATGTCGATGCTACGGCGACCGGAAAAACAAAATGCACTTTAAATTTCGAAATTGGAACGGCACTCGAGAGCAGGTTGCGCGCGCAGGTCGCGTGATCCTACTCCGCTCGCCCCCAGCCTCCCCGCCCAGCCTATGTTCTCAGTGTGACTCACCGCAAGTACTGCCTTTCGAAATATTGGTCAGGGTTTATGAATCTCGTGCCTTTGCAGTTGAATTTTGTTGTGTTTATTATGGATTTATCATTTGTTTCATACTTTTATTACCCTGTCCGAACAATAAAAAGCATTTTACGCGACCTTCCAATTCAGAAAATTAAACAACTGTAATGTATGACTAATGCTTGTGCAATATGAGATTTCTCCTGTTATAACTAAGTAGGTATATAAAGATTATAAAACTGTATTCTAGTTTTTATTATCTCTTTTGATTAACGTATATTTTTTTCTCTGATATTTTACTTCCGATTTTATTTGTAACTTTACATTTTTTTATAATTATAATGAAAACAAATAAATATAACGTTGTAAACGTATTTTGTACTTATCTGGAAAGAAGATCTTTATTTAAAACGATTGAAAATTAAAAAATAAACTTAATTTAACAGATGTAACAAACCTTTTTTAATAGCATTATCAATATTTATAAATTAGGTCGTGATGCATTGAATTGAACAAAGCAACAATTTTATTAAGAAAGAAAAAGATGTTTTACATTTAAACGATCTGTTGATCAGTTCATAATAAAAATACCTAAGTAGTCAATACATTTTGGGGTATGTTGTAAACTAATTTTTATTCCTATTTTTTCTGACACTCAAATGAACGCATATTCAGAAATCAATGATGTACGAAAGTCGAAGAATCCCTTTTAAAAAACATAATTATTCAAAGTCAAAGGCAGAGCTAGTTGTCATAATATATATATATATATATTCCTATAGCTAGCTGTTATAATAATGCCTTCATTTGTTTACACGAGGTCTACATGTAATTAATTATAGAATCAACCTTATTGTTAAAGTATTGATAATATCGATTTCATATCAATTATTATTAATAATGAAAGCGGGGCATTAGTCATACCTGTGTGGCAGACACATACCTGAAGGCACGTTCTCTGCATCGTATACATACGTAATATAACAATACGCATAACTGTTTTAAGTTGCCCGAGCAGATATGGTCAACTCCATACATTATTCATGCTTCAGATTTTATATTGCCTTCTTTTCGATTAAGGCTAGGTACCATCTTCCTGACAGTTTACTACCCCAAAGAGTTATGATAAATCCACAAAACCAGTTCCATCAGTTGGTATTTTAATTTTTTACTTTACACAGATTTTAACTATCGCTTCTCAAGCGAGCATAAAAATATGTGATAGTCAAATCAAACCCACATTTCTTCATAAATTAAAAAAAAAAATGAGAAGAGATATTTTCCGTTTGATATTTATTAACAAATGAATACATCTTTTAAACTAATATACGAACATTAAACTTAATTTTTTATCAATGATCCGTGAAGATTATAAAAGATGTCGCTATATTTTTTAACTATTGAATATATATATGAATTTCAAATTTGTAGAGACCAGTAGTAAAACTAACAGTCATAAATCCACCGTTGTGATTTTAAATCCTGATTTTTTATGATATGGAGAGTTGTTCTTTTGTTTTGTGCCAAGTATATTTCACTTTTACCGGAAATACAATCATCATACATTTTATAAATTATTTTAAAAATTTGTTCACAAATAGTAAAACTTCCTGCCCAGGCTGCACAGTCCTATTGCATTTAATTTTTTTTAATAGTATTTATTATTTAAAAACAATATCTGGCATTACAGCTGACAGCCGATGCGTCAAATATTTTGAAAATTAGAATATCATACGAGATAAACTCGAAGAGAATGTTTAGAAGCCATTCATGTCACAAATTTATATTGAAAAAATCTATATTTGATATTGACCTTGCTGGGAATTAAACCAGGACCCACCTGATCGCTCGGGCAAACACTTAGCACTCGACCACAGAGGCCAACATATCAACCGTGGATTGGGAAAAGGACGTAACCCACACACAAAAAATATTGATTATAGCCCAAACAAAACGTGTATTAAATTTTATACATTGTGATTAACGAAGAAAAAATATTTTGAAAAGACGGATGGATAAGTCCTTTTGCCTTACAGTCAATATATTATATATTTATATTGCACGTTTTTTGTGAGTTATACACGGTAGTTTTTGGTGTAGGCTACGTCCTTTTTCCTTTCCAAAGTCGATATGGTTATTGTATGCAAGCCATAACAATCCTTAATTAATAAACTTGACACACTTCATGATATCCAGTAAGATACGTATAAGTATAATTTTGATTTAAACGTGTCCTTTCCGTTTAATTTGTCTCGGGTGACTAAAAACTGGGTTACATTGTGGTTTACATTGGAAATTTTCTACAATGACAAATTTCACTTTATTTGTAAAATTTATTTAAAAAATATATGTAAATATCTTCAATAGAACGTAATTTATAATAACCTTGTTGGTTACTTGTCTTCCTCTGGAATTTTTGTTTGAAGAAATGAAAATATGTATTATTGAACATTTTTAGACACGTAATAATGTCTATTACAGCTACGGTACCTAACGCCTGCATCCGTCAGTTAATAAACAAAACGTTGTCCAATTGGTCACGTAATTAAGTCTAGTCTGCACAACTAGGTCTTTGCTATTTTTTTCCTTCAATTTTGTTTTTTGACAGCCGTATGACATTACAATCTAAACATTCTTTTATGGCCGAATTCAATGGCTGCAGATATTAAATTGCTAAATTGAATTCGGTCATTAGTACCAGATAATATTCCCGCTAATATTATTTTATATACGTTGCGATTGTAGGTATAGCAGTATTTTTTTATCCAGAACATTAAATTCTATTTTACCAGCAATAATAATTAATTATTTCGTCGAGTCGTAGAAAAACAATACGTTTTGTAAAGCTCGTAACTCTAGCGATCAATCGCTTGATTGATCTAACATTTTACGGTTGATTGACTCGTAGTTTTATCGCATCATGCCAAACGTATCATTTTCCTCCTTCTTGTGTGTTTAATTTACTACTGAAGTTTCAAAGAAAATACCGGTTACTATTTTTTGATGGATAACGGATGTTCACAGTGTAAACAATCTGTTTTCATGAAATCTTTTGATATTTAGTAGTAGGTATAACGATCAACTATCAATTTTTATAAATCTTCAAACTTTCATCGTATTATTCACTACTTAACTGTGTTGTCTTTTAAAAAAAATACATATTTTAAAAAATTAAAACGAAAGCGGTTGCAGATGAAGAATTGTATATTTATAACATGCTTATAATATAATACACCAAGAGGCAGTGCCACTTGTCAACACTCACACACTCTGCCGACAGATACAGTGTGTGTGTGCTACTTTACAGATAGACAGAGAGACAGACAGATAAATCAACTGAATTTACTTTAAAAAATACAAATGACACGACAAACGATTTTAAATGAAGTCCAATGCAAACCAAACACAAACAATTCACATCGTCACCTCCGTCGCAACGAGGCCGCAACTCGCCCAGCTCGACAGATCGTAATCGACTGTGTACACATACAATTCAAAAAACTCCCTGCATCGTCGGAGCTACCCCTTTCCGTCAAAAATGGACTCGTCCAGCGGACGTGCCCGGCGGCTATTGAACGGCTTGGCAACAAGAGTCGGCCGATTCTCCGAATTATTGTCGTTACCGCTAGGTGATTTCAGTTCTGGACACTAATGAAACTTAAACTTAACAAAAAAAACCAGGGTGTATCATATTATTAGATTTTGGTGACCGTAAAGACCGGTACTGTCAAATGGGGTTACTCTGCCTACCGATGGGTGTTTTTGCCTAGTCCATTTTATTTTTATAAAACTGCTCACAAAGCACTTATTTTAATGTGTATATCAATGATTCATGTATGATATTACAAAGGGTTCTACGCTGGAACCACTTAATACTGTAAACTGTGTCTAACCTCATTTCACATCAGTTTTGCGCCATTTTAGTGAACTTCGAAAATCCAGATTGGAGAGTGGTTTCTCCAAACTTTACGTTGTATCTAAAAAACTGTATCAAATAATCTATCACGTATCTTATTGATATTTTTAGGAATAATTTAAGCATTTATTTAGATAGATTCGTTTGGTTTTGACAGTACATAAGTCACCAGACAATGTAGTAAAGGAAATTGAATTACGTTATGTGGTTACTTAGCCTACATTAGGGATGTCAAAAAGATAAGTAGTTTTCCTATCTTTAAATTATATAGGTATTTTACTACAATTTGATGGTCACTATTTACAGCTCTTCCATATAGATTCCATAAATGATTTAAATCCATTTTTTATTTATATATTAAAATAGTTTCACAAGATAGATAAGTAGTAAATTTACATGATTTGCGGTTTAAATTACTCATTAGATATTAAAAATATTAAACAATAACAAGTTACGGATGAATCATATACACTTGCTTCTTATAATTCGACAAATGGCAAAGATGATGACTCCCAATATTCCCAAAGGTCGAAGTATTTTTAAATATATACTTATGTACTGTATTTTATAATAATTTTCATTTTTTGTTACCGTATTAGTATTAAAAAAAGAAAACCAGAAGGAATAAAAACCGTGTAAAAAAGAGCAACGTTGTGTTTAAACAATAACAAGTTACGGACGAATCATATACACTTTAACGATTTTTAAATTTATTTTTACGCAAAAATGATGACTCCCAATATTCCCAAAGGTCGAAACTTATTTTTAAATCTTGCTAAAAATTATACTGTATTTTATAATAATTTTCATTTTTTGTTACCGTATTAAAGCAACTGATTAAAAAAATGATTCACCCGGTGAACCGGGGGGTATATTTGCCTACGAACCAATAACTATTGACATACAACTCTGAGATAAAATGTTTTTAGGTGACCATCAAATGTGTGGCGTTACTTTGCCTAATTTTTATTTTGAAAAAAAAACAGCCCGCTTATCATGATTTTACATTCATAAACCGTAAACAATTGAATTAAATATAATTCAATATACGTTTTCTTACAAAAAATTGGCATTTCTTTTAAAATTAACGAAACAAATATTGAAAATTAGGCAAAGTAACACCATTTGACCGTACCGGCATAATATCGGAATAATTTAAATCGTAGGTACCTAGCGGGTTGCATTGTAGAATAACACCACAAATTTGACAGTTCAATAATATGTCATACGTTTTAATAAATAATTCAAATGCTGTATTTTCCTGTCAAATATGATGATACGATAATATAACGTTTTAATTAATGCTGTTTGTTTTGCCATGACGGCCATGTTTAGTCACATGTTTGAATTTCATGGAACGATTAACATGAGACAACAATTATCATTATTCTATATTAGAAATTCAGTTTGATACTATTTTAGTAGACGTATTTGTCAATAAAAATTAATCTAAATAATGAATTGATAACTTGAATATATGAAGAAAAAAAACGTCGCGTTTCACAAATTCGTAATGATGTATGTTAATTATGTAAAAAGAAGGAATAAAATTATTACTATTCGTATCTATATTGTCACTTCGATTGTTACATAATATCTTAATAATCAATATTATTTGTTTACCTTTCGAACGGATACGTAGGGTAAAATGGAAAAATTGAAATATTAAAGAAATAATAAAAGAAGTCAAAACAAGAATTATATGACACCAAACACCCTCGCCTTTGTCCAGAAACGGATATAGACAAAAAGATTTAAAATATTATATTGATTTATTACCTCTTAAAAATATCTATGTAATAATTTTGACAGTGGACTATTTCTCGTTACGTTTTTAAAACATCGCACATTTATGGTATATTATATTAGCAGTATAGGATTTGATTTGCGTCAGCGGTCAATGTATTCGTATTAGCTATTGGAATAACAAAATCTGTCTTAAATCTTAAACATGACTGTTTTTGTCTTATTAGTCAACTCAGTAAAATTTGATGCATCAATGTGGGAAAGTTTTGTTTCGTTTTTCAACCCCTGGCTCATTACATGCGTGCGATGTGAGCGTAAACTAATCACCACTAGTCGAGGGGTGAATAGTAAATGTCGAATCGATATCACAATGGGGTGTGTGTTGTGCATACGCCGCTTGCATGTGTGCATTATATTGTGTCACCTATGTTTGAGCAATGCATACATACCTATCGGTATTTACTAATACCGTGCTCGATCATACTTGATATTATATATTTAATATTGAAGTTAGAATGAAAAATAATATTGTAACTATAATACGAAAATACTCCGCCCTCTTTGAAACAAATTTTCTTACAAAATTAAAACTGTTGTATATTTAAGTATATTGTATTATAAACCATTAGACAATAGTGACATTTAAAACTTTCATGCAAAAATTGTACAGCCGTATACGTTGGCCAAACAACTGTCAATTATAAATCAAGATAATTTTGAAATAAAATCATTGATTAGGTTTTTTTATATGAATAAGTTAATTTAAAATATGTTTGATAGAGTTGATTATTTTTGCGCCTGTTCTCAATGATGTGTGATTTAATAACAACACTTTGATTGAATAGGTATACATTATGGTAATCCCCTTTTTCAATTTCGACCAAAGGCTATATACATTTCATTAAAAAAAGCATTTTATGGCATTCCTAAAAGTTTTTTCTATCGTGTAAATACAGACATGGTTTCAAACTACATTACTTAAGGTATATGTATGCTTTTCTCTGTCAAAGATAGTGCGGTATTGACAGTAATAGTGTAATCTTAGATAGAATGTATAGATCGCTTCGGATCTCTCTTAGCGGCTCGCTGATTAGTAGTCCGACCGACCGCGTTTTCCGTGGAGGCAAGCAAGCGTCTGCAGTGGGCATGCCTTCCGTCATGCTCCGTATAGCATCTGGCCCGAGAGTCGAGAGCTGCTCACCTAGCTCAATCACCTCACCTCCCTGCAGCTCAAACTCATTTTCATTTATGGCCCATAATTGATATCTCCATAATAAATAATAACCAGTTGCAAGTAACCAATGGTCAGTTTGTTCTGGTTGGGTTTTTGAAAAAATCTTGCAAGTATTCTTTAGTTATGTGAATGTTTCGGTAGACATTTTTTTACTGATATTGCCCCAGGTTCAGTATCAAGTGTTTATTCATTTATTATATTTACATAAGACGTATCCAATTGTGTAATAAAAACTTATATTGTATTATGAATGCTTACTTCTTCGTGCTTCGAGGTAAAAGATCGTTCAAAATCAATATAACGAGAACGTAGGATCAATTAGGCTTAGATAATACACATTAAGCCGAATATACTTATCAAAGAAGTACAATACGGACATACCAAGAAACACAAAGCGTGGATAGGTATATATGTAGCAATTTAACTTGACCGCTAGTGGGGGCCATACTCAACCAGAACTGAAATTTCAGTAACTTCCAAAACTGATATTTTAGCGACGGTTATTAAAAGTAGACAAGATATACATCCGCGGCGCAGTTGGTAGCGTCGCTGGCTGCGGTTACGGATGTCTCGGGCTGTTTGATTGAATTGTGTGAATTGATTTTTCAATCGATTTATGGATTTCTGTTCGTAGTCTGAGTCCACCCTCCCACCCATCCCATCCTCACGGGACGTAGCGAGAGCGATTAGCTAACCACTTGTCCTGTCCTAGCCCTATCCTTCTATCCCTACTCTCTTCCAAAAAAAAGATAGGTTGAGCAGTATTCTGTTAAGATACCTCCATTAGGAGAACACATGTTCCACATTGGGAAAGAAAAAAAAATAATGCTAATTGGAGAAATTTATTCTAGACTGACAATTCTAGTTCCAAATTCGATGGCGGCCAAGTAATGTTGGTAATACTATAGTGATATAAATTTTAAACGTGTGTAATTTATTTTGAGAGTTAAAATATGTGTAATGTTTTAAACTGACTTCTTTTAATTCCAGAATTTTGAATCATGCTGTTTCCCTAATTGAAAAAAATCCTTTAGTTTTGTATTATATAAATGCTGACCTATTATCTCATTTGATAAAAGACATCGCCAGGCAGCACGTAAATCGCAACTTAATAATTTACAAACTAATCGTTTGTATACTTTGAAGTCAAGTTAATTTCTGATGCAATACGTCTATTATTATACGCACGATAAGTTCTTCGTAAATAACGTCCAAAATAAAAAAGCAACGATGTACCTGGCTTGGACATGTGCTGCGGATGCCCTAGGCGAGCTTGAATTCTGCCTGTCTTCTACCAACCAGATGGACCCGTCGCCCTGGAAAACCGATGATCACCATCCATCCATACGATGTATTCGTCAGATTCTTTCAAAATATGAATACGTGTCATTTTTGATCGAGTACGTTTTGTAATGCTCTTCAATTGTTCGGCGCATTCTTCCAAATCAGAAATTTAAATATTGTTATATTTGTTATACGTATGTTTTAATTAAATTCTAATATTACTTTCTTACAGCGGTTACTTTTAAAGTATATTGATAGTATCACTGTTAAGGTGCTAACTACTGTGAATGTCTGGTGGGAAGGCATCATATTTTAAAAATATTACACAATCTGTTTGTACTACTTCCACAGTTTTATCAAAAAAACTTCCACAAAAAAAGATAGTTTAAATGTCATGTTTAAAAATAATTATGTATGCCCGTTGCGATCATAAAAAAATGAACGATTTTATTGAATGACATTTCCGCCTTTCTGTAGTTAGTTAAGTATCTTAACCAGATTATAATTCTAAACGGAAACAACTCTGTTTATATTTTTATCTGCGATAAAAAAAAATATCATATCTATTTTGACAATTAAATGCTTATTTGTTTGGTTATCCGGTGTTTGAAAATATCCAAGTGCCAAGAGGCCGTGTGACCAAGCCTACCACGGTCCACTGGTCTCGGCCTTCTTGGGACGTTTTATAAACCTTTTTGCACCATTTGGCAGTTTCTTGTTACGCTGCAATTTTTTTGCCAAGCTCCGTCACCGCGCATCATGTTTTTGCGATGACTGGCAAATTTGGGGGCCTTCGTTTTTTCTCGCTAATTATTCAATATGACACACATTTTGTGACCGATATATGTATACCATCGGACAAAAGGTTTTTGTCTACATAAGGATATCTGATCGATCAGTCATTTGTTTCCAAAATAAAATACATCGAGGAAAGATAGGATAGCTGTGGGGCTAAACTAGGATTTCATTAAACAGGAAGAGAAGGGTTTGACATCATGTGTCATTTAAATTTTCTTAAAATGTGTCGTAAAACTGAAAACTGTAGTTTAAAAAATTCAGTAGATAAATCAAGGAAAATAACCTAGCAATGCCTAAGTGTAAGAGTAAAACGACAAACAAAATATCAATCAATTTCTTGAATCAAATGTGGACAAGAAATCTTTTTTACTATTATTTGTCCGTAACACCCGTGCTATTAGGGTGTTTTTTTTTCTTCAAATTTATGTCACAACACAATAGTTTAACGGATGTAACGGCCTTTACTGTTATGCGAGTTTTATTTTTTACTAATTAATGTATTGCTTAATTATTATTACGGTGCTCAAGCGTTCAACGTTTGTTTTACAGTAAGACGTCCGTCGTTCGCAAATGAACGAATTCAAACGACCTTGACATTGTCAATGAACGTGAGTCACTCGTTCGCCTCTATGGAAATACTATATTAGAATCGTCGCAAATCGGGTGCTTTCCCATTCTACAATACTTTTTTTTATCAATAGCAAACATAGAAAAAACAAATGATTTCATTTATAATTGAACCGCTGGTCATTTGTTTCCCCACTTCTAACACCGTTTTGTCAATACCAGGCAGAGTGAGAAAAAAATGACACCTGGAGAACCCAGTTAAAATTGAACCGCCAGTCATTTGTTTTCGTTACGCAGTGACATGATTCGAATGAACGAACCGGAAAGAGCAATCGAATCGAAGTGCTTCATGCTTCAGATAATCATTACAGTTCTTACATATATTGTTTACACGTAGTCTGAAATGCTACCATGTTTCACCGCCTGATGAAATTATCAAGATTCGATATATACGCTATTCTTGTTTCTATTATCTGCCTTAACAGCAACACTCTTACCAGCTTTGTAAAGTGATGCGATCAGCCTAAAGGCAAGCCTGGCAAGGCAGCATTGTCATCAATATAATTTGTGCTGCTACTTGGAAATGTTCATTCATTGCAATCTGACATTATCTTCTGTAAGTATTCTAATCAAAACGAAACCAAAAATAAATAAAAAAACTTAATGGGTACCGAAACTACCAATGGAACATTGCAAATACGCTGGACCGGTGGTTTTATGAACTGTGCATTTAAATAATTTAAAAAAAAACGGCTCTTGTTCATTGATACAACTGAATTGGTCTGACGATACCGTTACAATAATTATGTTAAATTTTATACGCTATTCTGTAACTTTAAAAAGCTTTCTACCTAATCTGAATTGCATCGTTTTCTTTTATTATTTGCTTAAGAGATAATAATACACAAAGCTTATCGATATGTTTCTCTAATAACACGATCTCGTTCGATGATAATTGACTTTCTGAAAACACAATAATATGGAGCGCCAATATTTCGTGCCAAAAATTCATGATCGTCTGACTTCGTACGTTCCTCGTATCGACTTTCTTGCGCACGCTCTACTTTTCGTATGTTCATTAATTAACTCCGCATAAATGTATTCATAATTTTATGTATTATTCAAATTTTCCTATGCAAAAAACGAGTAACGGTATACATTTCTAATTGATATCTCACATAGTGAAATAATTATGAATGGATTTTTCCAAGAGAGAGATGAAGATATGAGACAAGCCACATTGCTATAGTCTCATTCAGATGCATACTTTCATAGAATTTTATTAGCTTAGGGATAATATAAATTAAAGATGAACTATCTTAGATACCTATCATCTGACTTAAAGTTGCATTTAAAAAATACAATACTAAGTCTCTTGGCTTTATTTCTGATAAGATCCCCCCTTCTTTTACTTACTTTTCTAGTACTAATGAAGTATATCGACTTCGGAAAGGAAAAAGGACGTAACCCACACACACAAAAAATATTGGGTATAGCCCAAACAAAACGTATATTATAAATTGTATAGATAGTGATTATCAAAAAAATATTTTGAAAAGACAGAAAGATAAGTCATTTTGCCTTTCTAAAGTCGATATATTATATATTTATATATAAATATAATGTATTAGCACGTTTTATGTCAGTTTTACGCAATAATTTTTGGTGTGGGTTACGTCCTTTTTCCTTTCACAGTCGATATCATTTTTACAAAACATTCCGTCTAAGAATGCTTCTCAAAACAAAATGTAAATTGATTTATACAAATGAATCGCCGAATTAGGGCTTTCAAATTACTTATCGGTTTTCTTTTTTTTTTTAATCTAAAAAGTCTAATTTGCGTACAAATGTAACCGGTTTCAGTATAAACTAATTTATAAGCCCTACGGCCGAATCCATAGAAAACCTGTCAAGTAAAATGAAAATCAACGATTTCTTACACTATTAGTATGTATTATAATGTAATGGTGATATTACAATAATCTACATCAGCTAAGCTGTTAAGGCATGAAAATGGAACGGTTCCTTTTTTTCTGGACACCATATCCCGATATACACGACTTCATAAAACAGGTCTGTTCGTGGGTTTGTCATGTTTATTTTTTCAATCAAAAACATCAGTTTATTCTCCATACGAAAGTCAATTTGTTTCTTTATTGAAATAGTGGACATTGCTACTGCGTTAGGAGTGTAAAGGTTTGATTTCGTTGGAGCGTGAAATTTCTTGGTCTTTTTCTTGATCTTTAATGATCCCCGCTTTTGTGGTATTTCTTCGAGTTTTTCATAACTGGATTGTTGGTCGGGTCTACTTAAGAATAGGGCATACGAGTCACGTCTTGTGGTTGGTCACCTTGAAATATTTACAATGCAGTAGACCAACTTACAATATTCATGTATTCTTATTCCTTGCAATGCAATTTATCCAAATTGAGAGAATGTTGTTGCCAGTATTGCACATTTACTTTTGTAAGTTACCTTTTTATCATTGAACTATCCAACTCATCCATTGGATAATATCATCTTTTAAGAAAATAAATAATGTACTTTTTTTGAAAAATTGTTTTATACTGTAAAAATATAAAAAAATTATAAAGTATATGATGAGTGACGCAGGGTCAACCAACATGTATTTCTACTCACTTTGTATCAACACAATATACTATCTAATTATACATCGATATTTCTGATGAATCTAAAAATAAACTGTATAATTACGTTACATTTCTATCTAACCTTCATATAATGAGATGATACTTCCATTTAAAATCTCCACATTTAAAGCTTTTATTAGAATAAACATTCTTAACGTTAAATAAGAAATACAATAAAGTAATATTAATGTTTTTAGTATTTTTTACATCAGAGTTTTTAGTCTGTTTTATCAATTCAATTCTTTTTTTTTTAATAAAACATAATTTGTTTGTACTACTTCCGAAAGTGTATAATGCTCGGGACCGGTTTCGCTCATCACGAGCGTCGTCAACTGATAAAAATACTATCATAACATGGCTATTTATATGAAATTGAATGTCAACAATTAGAAGGTGTATAAAACAGTTGGTTCTTGAACTTATACAAGAATTTACAGGTAATCAAACAAAAACAGATAATCTGTTTTATTGATTTATAAGATGCCCTTAACATTTTAATTGTATACTATTTAATTTCATTTATATATATTTTGTTTGATTACCTCCGTTTCAAAACTTCCGCTTCATTTTACGCTTCCATGTCAACAGTGAAATAAAAATTGCACTACCACTGTCCTTAATTGAAATTGAACCGATAAATTAATATGCTAGATATAGTATCAATTTTCATACGATCAGTTCTGATTCACACGCAATAATTGTAATTTTCAGCTTCGAATAAGGTAATGCGTTTACCGGTCACATTTTGATGGGAAGTTGTGTAGAATCTTCCGACGCTTCTTTTGAAATTCGTCTAGTTTTATTATGGCCAATTATGTGTCGCACACTGTAATTTGAAGACTTTCAAAAATGTTAACAAAACATCAGCGGGGCAGCAATTACTGCAATTTTTGAAGCATCATAGAAGTAATAATAATGTTTAATCGCAATTTCGCCGCCGCGGAAGATTATCCGAGACTCACGCTCAGTTGCCAACGAAAATTGCTCAAAAGTGAGAACGGCGCAGAGTATTTGAAGTTCCGCGAAGTGCGCGGCGAAGTTTCAAAATCACTCAACGGAAAATTGCTTCGGTACAGAATTTTGCTTTTATGGCCTGTCTAAATCCGAGGAAAGTCGACGGCTCATTTCTTGCACAGTCTATTTTTAGCCATAATTATCTCAATAATAATGATAAATACCGTTTTATTGAAGTATTGAATCTGATAAGAGATTTTTCTACAGTCGGACTAATTCGGACAGTGATCAAGGTTTGCAGATTCCAGCATGGATCAATTAACTATCAAAGTATATTTTCTAAATTAATTATTTAAAATTCAAAATTGGGGAATACAAGCTAAATATACATACATAGTTTATAATCATATCTTTCAACCAAAGATAGAAAATATCAGTTTAATCTTGCCATCATCATCAAATATAGCGACCATGTTTCTATTCAGAACAAAAACTCTTAAATGTGTCAGACGGTTCCTTTTTTACTAACGCAATCCAAATCTAATATATACCAGGCACTGGGTAGGTCTTACTGTTTTTACAAGTCATGGAGTAATCAATTCATAGACTCGAGACTGTCTTATTATTATTTTGTCGAATATGAAATGTGAAGATTAGTATCTGGTGTTGCCATCGTCACTATTTCGTTATTGAATGTATTTTTTTTTAAAGAATTTGTATTTACAATGTATATATTTTCTAAACCAAAGAATTATCAAACGCATAGTTATTTTTTTAAATACGTTTGTATCGATTCACCAATCAGTGATCTGTTACTTAACAATTTCAGCACACTGTTGTTGAATTCTTTCTAAAAAACTATTTTTTCTCTTTAACACTTGACACATCACACATATGTATATCTGAAATCTATCAATATAACAGCTTTGGCTTTCCCACATTAAAAGGTTCTACACCTCCTGTGATGTAGTATTTCAAATTTTGTCGTCATCATTCTAAAGAATGTGACCAATTGCATGTTTCACGAAAATGGATTAAAGCACTATTTGACATCTTGCGAATATAATAAATATTGTCGAAAAAATGTTCAACATAACTTACCTGTACCCACTAATGTAAAAAAAAAACTAAATCAGAAATGTAAGTCCAAAGTGATTTTATATTGATTGAACACGTTGAATGGTTCTCTATAGATTTTAATGTTTCATATTATTTGGTCACTTTCTTCTGTATGATGACGATTTGTTTGTTAAAATATCGCATGATTCTTAATATTTTTTAATGTTACCCTTTTTAAAATCTTGATAAAATTTAGTTTTGGTAAAGTTGGCAACATCGTTCACGTCAGTCGTGTCACGCTGCCGACAGGAACACGAGCTGACCGACGCAGGCACACTCTTTTCAATCCGAACGTGGAATTTCTCACTTTAATTGACTCCATAAAGGGAATCGAACCGTTTACAACGCCAAGTTTCGAGACATTTTTCGATCGAGTCGATGAAATAAGAATTTTGTTCATCACGACGTCTGGTTTGGGTTCGGCGGGCTGTCTTGATCTCAAGATTGCAGCAATATTTAACATGATGATGCTATCATTTTTTCTCTTGGCTAGAATTTCATAAAAAAAAAAAACTAAACGTGTCAAACTACAGTACTACTACATTATCATTTAACCAGAGATCAAATCGGTAAAAACAGCAAAGAATACCTGTATACCTATAGTGTGACTAATGGTACAGAATAATATATGTTTTATTGACCAGAATATACTGACGTTTTAATTTTTATTTGATGGTTTTCATTGAAAAAGGTAAAGAACAATTATTTACACTTAAAACTGTATTAATTTATTTGGTAAAACTCTATTCTTATACGTAAACATGTATTTTTCCACAACAATTAATATTTTATAATTCTTGCAGAACTAAATGCTTTGCTAATTTTACTTTATGAATACCAATTCGTTGAATCTTTTTTCGTTTTCTAAAATTCTTACTATATAAATTAATCGTTGTCATTTTTTGAGCCGCGATACATAGTAATTCGATGCAGTTCTGCCGGAATGGTAGAGAGATGACGCTTAGAAAACGGTTTAATATCATGTACAAATGCACACCACCGAACATTGGATTCAAATAAGTTGTATCGAAATGTATATCAGATTGACAGCTTTTCTTTAATACCAATTATTGTCCCATCCCATGTCATATCTGGTCCCATGGGAAGTGAAATCGGGCAGCTATAGTAGCATATCGCTTGACAAACAGCAATATGTGGTAAACTCATTAAGAAATATTGCTGTCAATAGAACCTTATCATCTTTAAAAATTAAACACTTTTGCGCTCATCGTTTTTACTTATCAATTGTTTTATGTATCTTGTGATTAGTCACACAAAATTTTATATAGGTAACCTCATATGGATTAATTTTTCTTCAGTTGAAAATACCCGCGATGATCGAAACCGGTCCTGATCTTCATAAAAATGTCGAATTGGTAAAAAAAATGTATATTTTTTTAAATTTAAACGGTAATATTTCGTTCCACACGTGGCCCACCTTAAAAAAATACATTGTCTTTCCGTCAAAATTGATAGTCAACGCCTTAATGCAATATTATATTGATAACCTTTTCGATGATGTATATAAAGCGAGTTTTATTTTCTATGAATCTGAGGTTACAGCAGGGATGGGAAACGTAACGTAACGATACCCGATAACGTTATAGAATAACGTAACAATTCGAAACGTTATCCCATCCCTGTTTCAAAGGTGAGTAAATATTATAACGTTATTAACGTAACGATTCGATTTTTTTTTGCGCGTTATTAATGACGTTATATAACGGAATTTTTTTTGATAACGTTATAGAATAACATAACAATTCGAAACGTTATCCCATCCCTGGTTTCAAGCATTTTCCGATAGGTGAAAATTAATATTAATAATGAAAGTCTGCCATCTTTTGTGGTGTTTCAAAGATGCTAAGTATCACAAATTCGACATGTATTTCATTTATTCTTGCTACGACACCTAGCTTGATATGATATGCGACATATAGTGGCTGTACTGATTTTAATTGTAGATCAGTGAAGATGAGAATAGTTTAGTGATAGATAGATGACCGTGTCTGGTTTTTTTTACTTTCACGACTCATTTGATCCCTCATGTATTTGTCTACGCAACGCCATGTCTGTTGACAGTGTTGACATTTTGACACATCGCAATATTTTCGTCTGTCATGAATATTCACTTAGGTACACATTTCGTCTTCTCACTTTCTCTGTTTTAACGGTTACTTTAGGCAAAGAATTAACGGAAAGAAAAAAAGATTCATTAAACAATTGTACAATTAAATATTTCATTATTTCAACGAAATCCACACCTAATGTAGGAGCATAAATACCTACTACTAATAAAGGATCTCAATAGAAGTTTTTTTAAAAGACCTGGTTGCTCAGTTGCTCAACCTCGCTTTTTCGGACCGTGTAACAATATAAGAATAGCACTATCAAAGGACTAGGCGATTACCCACTGCGATTGGTTAGCCGTTATATTACTATATAATTTATATCTAGTTAGCAAGAACAGCAATTTTCAAGAAATATAAGTTAATAAATGTCTAAATATTTTTATTGCAATGCTATTTATATTAAACGGTCACATATTAAAATAATCGTCATTAAATTATCGATGACTTGATGAATCCATTCAGCTAATTATCCGATTATTACACAGGCGTTATTCAAATTGGTTGAATCGTATATTTGCCACATGCTACTTCAACATAACGTTTACAAATTGACCTGAAATTGAAATGGATTTCCCATTTTTTAAATCGTATATGAATCACAATAATCACTTGACTGTGTTGTATTTTACTCTTTGTTTTTATAATCCTCCAATTTTAATGCTGACATGTCATTAAGCTGTATTCAATAATTATGTTTTATTCTTTAAGATTTATAATTCGACATACATATATCGTACATAATAGTATTATTGTTGACCCTTTATAGATCAATATCAAATTGAATCCTTTAGATCTATTTGTAAAATCTTCAAAATCCTCATATGACATTTAAATGCCCGTTGAGATATCGTTGATTAATTCACATTTGAATTATAGCAACCAATAAATCCACTCCTATCCAACGTTTTTTTTATGTATTTTAACACATCTTTAAAAAAAGGTTTTAGTAATTTTCAATGGGTTATAAATAATTGCACTTGGTGTTAGGTAGTATTCACTTGGTACACTTGAACTTTTGTTTCGATAATTTGCACTTTTTGTAAGCTAGTATTCATTTGGTACACTTGAACTTTTATTTCGATAGTTTGCACTTTGTATAAGATAGTATTAACTTAGTGCACTCAAACTTTGATTTTAATAGTTTCCACTTCGAAACGGATTCTTTTAACAAAGTACCACAGACTAATTTTGATAGCTTGACTTGGAAACGGATTATTTTAATTTTGAATGTTATGGACAATGAAATAAATTATATTAACATATTGCATGTCCACTTAGAACCCTGCTTCTTCATAAATACCACTCCTATAGTATACTAGTGAATAAATTCTAATGCGTGGAGCAAAGACAATACAGGCGGCCTAATATAGAGCTGCGACAAGTAAACTAGTCTATGGTGGAAAATCCTATTTTGCAAGTAGTAAAGAATAAGTGACATTTCATTACAGCGTTGTGAAACTATCGATTTCAAAGTGTGAGTATTTATATTGAGTGAAAACTATTTTGTCTATGTGATAATATTTTTTCGTAAGTGCAACATATTTCTTCAATGTTTACATATATTTTATTATGTGGCATCACTTTATTTTTAGTGAAATAATTTGTTTTTTGTGGAATGTATTTGTTGTAAGTGAAAACTGTCTTTAAAAAAGTGAATATCATCTAAACAAAAGTGCAATTGATTGTAAGTCATATTCAATCAGCTCTGGCAAACATATTCACTGCTGAAATATTTCCAATTTTCAACCTTTGTAGCGGGGACATACGATAGGACAAACTCACTAACCACCGGCTAGCTACCTATTCATAAATATCCCCAAGATTGAACATTGTTAAAAGTTTACAAATATTGAGTGGTAGTATCGATAACCCATATTAGTTAAGTATATACTGCCCTTTATTCTCAGTACAACTAGTGAACAGAGTGATATCGGTACCCCACTGCCATTTTCACTTTTTGCTTTAATTAAACAGTGAGTCATACGTGAAATCACGTAACGATCAATCACTCTATACAATACAGTACACATATAAGAGTAACTTATGAGAGGGGAGAGATTTCTTATCGTTAATAACCGATTTAATTAGCAAAGAAAATTATCACATTTAGGTTATAAATTGAATAACATTTATATTAAAACCAACAATGCAACAATCCAAAATCTTTATACTGAAAAAAGTTGTCCAATTGATTTTTTCACTAATTTTTTTCTTGCACTTACGAACAGATAGAAAAAATGATTTATGAAATGTTCAACAAATAATAACCATTGTGGTCATATATGAAATGTGCAATAATGCTTTTCATTGTTCATATTTTTATTATTTATTTATATTATGTATTTTGTATTGCATAAAAATCGGCGTATTAGTTATTTTGAAGTAGACCCTTAAATTATTGAAATTACACTTCGTTTATCAAAAATATAATTTTTAATTTAAATGATTTTTTTATTAGCTCTTCCGACGACTACATTCCAAATATAAATCGCGTATCAAGTGAAATCCCAATGGCAAAACTATGCAATTTCACTCGCGACTGTTTTTTATTGAACATTCGTTCTTCAAAATCGTGCTGTTTTGTGCAAAATGGAGATATATTTCCACTTTCGTCAGTTATACTACATGCGTTGTTTGTGTACAGTGTATCTTCGTACAACATGGAATATTTGAGCGCTAATTACACACAAACACATTCATTTTAGGAGGATTGTAATCTTCTAAACAAAATTACCCAACATAATAATAACGTTCTTGTCCAATACAATAACAATGGAAATTGCCACATTTGTTTTGTGGCTTTTTGTTGCATCAAACATCAACTATATTATTTTTTGTTTTCGTGGTATAAAAGCGTTATGAATGGGGTTTATGTACCAATGAAGCATCAAATATCCATATTCGATATTGTTCACTGATGATATGTAAACTATCGTTACATTGTAATATACAAATACGAAAAAATCGTTTGTATATTTAGAAGTTATTATAAAATATCACATACCAAAATGATACCGGTTTTACGCATTCCTATAATTATTATGTAGTTAAGAGATAGTCGTTTTTTATTAAGAACTGGCAAGTACCCGGCATGCGTTGCAATGCCACTCAAAGAAATAAAGTGTTTTAATCTGTTTATTGGAGTGCTTTTGGGTCGTATTTGTTTTTAATTTTTTTTAGAAACCTTCGCGGATGTGCGCACAACAACTCACAGACGTTTCATAGCAATCGGATGAATAGTATAGGAACATATACGGGACAAACATTCATTTTTACAAATGTAAATAGATTAGTGAATATCGTTTTTTTAAACCATATCTGCTCCCGATTCGGAACACATGGCCATCACGCATCACGCGGTTTTCCAAGCTTCTCTGTCCCCACCAGTGTCTTCGATTCCTACCAAGTCATCCCAGCGTCCCGTAGCGGACAAAAATAATCTCGACTTCGGGTCGGGTTCGGGTAACAAGTGCGATGTTGTAAAGTATACAAGTGCAGACCTCTAGTGGGTATGAAATCTTATTTAGAGGCCTTTATCAGTGATAGTTTGAATTAATTTTTATGATGTATCGCCAACGTTACCTACTATTTAACACGATGTCACGCTTGAATACCAACGGAGTATGTAAAGTTAAGTGGAAATATTTTACCAGGCACGTCAGACTAGACTTCTAACTTATCATAAAATAATAACTAACTACTGATTACCGTTATGGCTGAATCCAACTGACTGCTGTGCATAGGATAACAAAGCAATTTTCATACATTCCAAACCGTTTACTGCAGCGATATGCAACTATAAAAATAATAAAAACGACTGCTACATAAAGGTTAATAAAAAATTCTCACGGTTTTATTTGCATTTTAAAGCTTTTTTAAACTAGACTTACTTCGAAAATATATAGAAATTATTTAGCTAGTTACAATCAAGAAAGAAATAATCAATGCCTAAATCATAATACACGAATAGAGTTTCGTGTAAAACGCTATAAAAGCTCCGTGAAAAAATCAAAATGATGTTAGATAATCGTTTAAAGATTTTTTAAAACAAATTAATACCAAATTTGAATTGTCGAGACTTTGTACATTTCCATGCATTTTGCCACTTATGACCCGGGTTTCGCCTTTCGGCATCTTCAGGCATTCTAGCACACTAATGGACTCAAACTGGTACAAAGTCTCAACAATTCAAATTTGATATTGAAATTTCATCAGTCGATGTCTTAAATTATACAAATTGCTTTTTTTTAAATTATTTAATAATAGTTACACGAGTTTTATTAAGTGTGCAATCCAAAGTATAATACAAATTTATTGTGATAGAAATATCATTTCAAACGATCTTGCGTTTCAAGGATATTTGGTAAACGTTATGATGTTTCAATTATTACACGTTCTGTCTGTGCTATGTATAATTTCTATGCGTCGTTCCAGCATATTCAGCATATTTCTGAAGTTTCTAGTGCCATCAGTTGCTCGATTCTGCTGATAACATTCCACGGCATGCACGTCCGTTTCTATAAAGGTGTTTTTGTCTGAGAGGCAATTAACTGCACGATGTACAACTACTCGTATCTTTCGCCAGACTGTCAGATTTTACTCCACTTCAGTTTTTGTTCAATTTTATTATCGTTACAGCGTTTTACAATCATTTTCACTATTGTAACGCCGGAAGAATAGAATACCCCGACCATAATTCAATGTTAATAGCCACTCGTCATTGAATATTCATTAAAAAAATCTTTCTCATCATTTTTATGATCCGAATTCTCACCCGATACAAATCCATTCTTCATAATCTGACTTTTATGGAGTATGAATCTCTGGCTAAGTTCATTACAAAATATATCACACTCTTTATCCATTTATAATAGTAAATCAAAATAATTTATTTTCATACATAAATACGGACGATTAACCATTAGAATCGCGTGAAAAATGTCTTTTAAATATTACTAGTTTTGACATCAATTTTAATTTTATGTTATCAATTCTTGTTACGTAAAAGCCATATGGAGTAAGTCAACATTAGAGGAATACTATTTTTATTTCTCGCGAAACGACCAATATTTTCATACAGTTAATCATAAGAACATAAGTAATGAATCATTCTCTTTCTATTTCGAATACAATATTTATTTGATCTTGTCTTTTTAAATATATCCATTTAATAAAAAAATTAGGTGGTTTAGTGTTTTAAATACAATCACGTCTAGCATAGAATAAGGCCACTGTTTTTTTTATTATTTAAAGTTCACGATATCTGTCACGTACCAACTGTCAGTTGCGACAAATCTGCAACAGCATTACGCATTCAGAAAGAATGTCTTTTTACGTAATTTTATCTTAACTCTATCAGCTCCGGCCAAAATTAGGTAAAACCAACCCCTGTGCCCGGCCCATTTTTGAAGAAATATCATTTTTGTTAAGCGTTTACTAAGAGTGTTATAACTATAGAAATAGTGGATGAAATCAAATGAATTTTTTTGGAATTTGTTTAAAACATTTTAATATTTATTTTTTGTATGGTAAAATTGCCAACATTTCTCTTTGTGAACAGCCACACGACAATGTTTACACATGTATCTAGTCTCACTCCTTTTCTTGTGCTTTGCACACACCTTGCATGTTCTAAAGGGCTTATTTTTTTCTGTTGACGGTATTGGTATCAATATGTGGTTAGACATATCTCCCGACAACCTGTCTTGTAGATCTTGGACAAATCTAGCTCGAAGTGGACTCGGTATCACCGCAATATCGTTTCCAGAAGGGGGAGTATTATAGAACTAAAATTCGATTGATATTTTAAGTCTATGAAATCAAAACCTATTTTGGCAATAACACAAATTACATTACTGTTTTGGAAAGTTTTATATCTTAACTATACTTACAACCCGTATTACGTTGCAATACGTATCGTCTAATGACTCAAACATGACTGTTTTTGATAGGTTGGTCTATCACGTAAAAACACGGTTCCGGGACTCAAGCGATGGTTGTTGTATCACGTGAAAACACGGCTCCGGGACTCAATGTGTTAATAACTTTTTTAAACTTCTTAGGATAATAGGATATATACCTACGACGAAAATTTGCTTTTTTTTTAATTCAATAAATTTACGCCAGTTGTATAATGCAACTGCTGCATTGGTCCGTTTATTATAACCTTGAGTAAAACGCAAACATTACTTTGTAAATTAAGATAATGACATTAGATTAGTATATTTCAATGTATTTCGTCTAACTGCCCCGGTTTCGCCTTTCAGTATATTCATGCATTTGAGTACACGAAGGAACTCGGACTGACAGTCTACGAGATCATCACTCAGTCTATTATCACTAAGTCTACGGAACTACATTAATATTTGAATTAATTTTGATAATAATGAATTTTATCGTTAATTAGGAAAACAATCGCATAAACAATTACAAACTCATGGGATAATTATGGTTGTTTCATTATTAGTTCAACGTCGCTATAATTGTCTTCCTTACATTAGTTAGTTAAATGAATTAGTTTGCACACATATAAGCTACACTGAAAGAGTTACCTCGGGTTAATATTTTTTAAACCATGTCCTCTCTCGATGTCATTCATTGTTATTTAGTTGCTCAACCTCTCTTTTTCGGAGAGGGTAAGGATATAATTATGGCGCTATCGCAAGAACTAGTAGTAAACTTATCCCTGTAGCTAAGCCCTGTTTAGGATCGTATGAGTCGGACGGGATGAAAACAAGTCTCTTAACACATCTATAAATCGAATGAAAAATTAAATCATGAAACTGTCCCTAATGGGTTTCCATCCCGTGAATACTGCAACCGCATTGAAATCTATCACTCGACTACAGTTCCAGAATCGCTTAAAGACTCTGTATCGAGCGCATCTATTGAATCGAAGGTTCTCTTTTTCGGTCTCCTATTGAATAATTCTTTTCGAAAATAAATAATGTAATATAACGGAATAACTGTAATTAGAAAAGATTCTCTTCGTCTGTAGTGGAGACTGATGTAATAGCTATTATAGTGTTTATTTTAAATACTTCTATCACAGATTACACAATCTGTCGGAAGCGGTGGCTATTTTGCTGGAGGGAAATGAGTCAGAGTAAGAATAATTACTTGCCTAACCGATCGCGCTCCTATCGCCATTCATGCCCCGCTGGTTGCGTCTTGCGACCTCTCGTTTTTTTCCCAATAATTATTATTACATCGATGCAGTGACTCCAAAGTCATATTAACTTATCTAAGCATATCGGTTATCTCAAAAAATCTACATTTATTAAAAAAATACCAAATTAAATTGTATTCTCTTTTCACTATATTTATTGCTTTTTATACCGTCGGAAACGAATAAAATCTACTATATATATATATAGTGTGCAGGTTTGTGGTGCAGTTGTGAACGTCGTTGGCTTTTGTACGGATATCTTGACTTCAAATACCAGTACGGACAGTTTCATAAATTAATATTTCAATCGATTTACGGATTTCAGTCAGGTTGCGTACGTTATTGACTCCAGTCGGTGTTTTTTTTTTTTGCGCTTTGATTGCCATCATTGCCTACTGCAAGTTATGTCCAGATTAGATCTTTTTTAAACTATACAATTGTTGCTTTGTTGACCGCTCTATCACATAGCCTTTTGGAATCATAAATATGTCCATGAATGATATACACACATAGGTATTACTTTTTTATGTGCTCGGCATATTAATGACCACTTACATGATATAATGTAATATTATTGACGGAATACCGTAAGACCAGCTTATTTTGCAAAATACTTATGTCGGAATTGTCTCTCCTTAATGCTGCCTCTACATATTTGGATTTTACGCGGTAGAAGTCTAAATCGGCATTAAATTTTTCGATTTCATTTAACAATTCGGAACTTTATACCTTACCTTGCATCATGAAATAAAATTTAAATTCACAGGTTTTCTCTACTTATTCCAATTATTGTTCCAGAACAGGAAGTATAATAATCCTACACTCCTTATCTGAGTTTCAGAGATAAACGATGTGATTGGTGAACTGTCTCCACTCTTGGCGAGACGCTTATCGTCATCACGACGTTCCTTTCTTATCGCGTGGCTCAGTCTTCCTTCATTCACGAGTTTCGATTATCTAGATCTTCTTTCCCACCATTTGTGTACCTGTGGTATTTTTGCATTGTTGCGATTCTTTTGTGAACTTTTGCTGTATTCATGGGAATCTGAAAAAAGCTCCGCGACTAATGCGTTTGAACTAAATTGTCTGCATAAATATGCAGTAACTCGAAGGTCGTACACTTAAATTTTAGCCTTAAAATTATGTACATTTATTCCGTAATTCTTGAAATCAATTTCTGATAAACACGCAAGAATTTTTATTTATATTTATTTAACCTTATCGTACAGTTGAAAATGGAAATTTTGAGGTTCCACCATAATATATACATGTTCTGTTATTGGTTGATTGTGGAGACTAGGTGGGTAAGCTTATTGCTTCAGGTGGGTGACCTTTTAATACCGGAAATCCACATTCAAGAAACTTCAATCAGATACAGGTGTTTCCAAATTATTTTATCTATTAAAAGAAAACAATATAATGAACAATTCGAATGCAATGAAAATGCCACACTTGTGGATATAGAAGACAGCAATATGTACCGCTGTTTCAGTGGCGTTTATTATGTATGTAAGTTAAATATTCATATTCGGATTTTCAGTTCTTAAAACAATAACTTAACAGAACAATACTTTTCTTGTGTCCAATCTAATACTAATTTCAATTACGCAATCTAATCCAGTCGTATTTAAAGAAAAACGTGTTGCATAGTAATTAAGTGAGCAGGAAATGCAAATGTTTTCCGTCCATTGTGTCCCACACAATATTCCGTTCGTGATCATTTTTTTACATTCCTTAACACTCTACCGGTAGTTAAAAAGACTTGAATTGAATCCGGAAATAATTGCCATTTGTTTTTAGCAAATGCATTCCCACTTTAATTCATTTGTATACTATTCATTACCGTATACTTCAGAATAGGTGTGTTCCACAGACACAGATAACGCTATTAATTGTAATTATGTTACATTGAACGTTAAAATTGATGGTTATCGGTCGATCGACCACCAACAATCATGTAACACATGGAAGTTTAACGGCAAATGTAAAGGACAATATTCGTTGAATTGGTAAAATGCATCTCTCTAAATGTCCCGGGATCTGAGACAAGCAAAATACACGTAATTAAGCTCGACACAGAATCCCTAGCAGGTAGTTTTTGAAACAAAATTAAACCTTCCTTTGCTTGTAAATCCATATTTCGATTGAAAGAACAGTTTATTAAGGTTTCCATTATAGGATTCGAACGCTTAATCTAGTCAGACGAAGGTCTCGTTAGCGTTCGACCTCGGAGTATATAATATACATGCATATATTAATTACTATATGAAATATTTTGAATGCAGTTAGGATTCAAGTCATCTAAATTCTAAATAATATCAATTATAATTTAAGATATCGACAGAGGGTGCTTGATGGATCTTCAATATTAAACTTATATTGTTCAAGTGTTGTTTTAATTGTTCAAAACAAAATTTGAACAATTCAATCTCAAATATGGTAGAGCAGTTGAGCCGATTTATCGTTTATATTAAAACATCAAAACAAAAAACAAGAAAAAACACCCCCCTTTTACATTGGTCTTCAAAAAACACTGTGATAGGTCGCGATCATGAATTATCTTTGTAATGCGTTTCAATCTCTCAGTCACTATGGCGATATTATTGCATCAACAAGGCATCCCCCGTTATTATTTAGTCTGGTGTTGCCCCATCTGGTATTGGACTTCCGGCTTTGTGGCACGCGGCCAAGGGCGGCGCCCTTCGTCTGGTCGGTTAGGTCACCCCTACGCGCAGGGGGTGCGGGTCGAATGTCTCGGTTTATTTTATGATCCGGGGCTTATTTAAATAAACTATCCGATTCTGATAGTTGGAGGTTCAGCAAAATTATTCTTGCCACCGCGATAGTTTTATGTAGCACATAATATTCATATCGAGTTTAATCTGCCATAAGTCTACAGGGATTTTGGAATTTTTATAAGGCTTCTATGAAGGATTATTGCCGTAGTCGATGTTTATACCCGCTATGGTGCTGCTCGATAACGTCAAATATAAAAAGATTAAATGCGATTCAAGAAGGATTACAATTATTATGACTGTTGCAAGTGCCTGCTTGAAAGCTTTCCACATAGGTAGTATCATAACCGAATGACCTAAAGATATTTCGATTTTTCCGTTCATAATGTCTTTATCTAAAATTACTACTATTGATATTTGAGCCATACCTACTCGTAAGTTGTAACATCTACAGCATTATGATGACATTGGTCTTCATTCGTTATCTATATATATATAAATGAAGATTTGTTTGTCCTCTTTGCATTCCTTTACCATTCATCTGATTTCGATAAAAACTTTAGTGAATTGTTGTGCACACATCTGTGAAGGTTTCTGAAGAAAAGAAATTTAAAATCTAAAAAAAAACAACGACATCTCGGAAAGGTATTCAAAAGGTAAGGCACTGAAATTTAAGAAAAATATTTTCTACTTGGTTCGGGTCACGAGTCAGCCATAAGGCAATAGTTTATTTCACACGTGCTATGAATATCGCAGGAAATATGGAAACAACAACATATATTGTTTGATAAGTATAAATGCATTACTATATTGAAAAAAATCTGGCGTTTTTCAGACTGAAAAAAATTAATCTGGGCTTCGGGTCGGGTTCGGGTAACACGTGTGATATTTAGATTCGGACTCAAGCCGGGCCGGGCCTGAAGGTGACTGGCTCGGATCGGGTAATTTTATGAAATTACGGCCAGTGCAGACATCTAATCCAAAAGCACTTCAATAAACAGAATTAAAACACAAACCCTTTCTTTCTTTGAGTGGCATTGCAACGCATGCCGGGTATTTTATTATACTAGTTTATTATATACATTGAAATAATGAACTTAACAAGTAATAGTATAAAATAGAGCTTTGAATGAAAACACAGTTACATTATACTAAAACATCAGGAAAGTTATTACCTTTTTAATAATAATATAGTAATTAATTATATTTGATGAAGTTATTCGGTGAAACATCGATTTAAGAAATGTGTTTATAATATTAAACATTATATCAATATGATAGTTTCTAAGCATTTTGCTGTGGTAAGTTTTTTGAGCGATGTGTGTATTCGAACATAATCTCGACTTAATTGAAGTGTCAATGACGGAAATCCCGGTATGAAATAGAGCGGCCGGGATTACACCTTACCGCATGTCCTCCCCTTTCGCCAGCTCCCACCCCCGAAACTCTATTATAAACCCATTTGAGAGGGAGACCCTCGGGTGGGTTATTGTCCGCTCTTGTCGGGGATACACCATCCGCCTGCAAATACTGACTATGAATGTATGTTTTTTTAATGAATCGCGTTTTCTATGATTGTGTTACGCAAGTATTTCAACGATTATTGTAGTGTATTGCCATCATCATCGGTTCGCAGGGTTTCATTGCTATACCACCTTTTATTCTTTTAAAATAAATTTGGATTTAACAATAATTCTTATTTGTAATTAAATCAAACTAGTGAATTATATGACGTAATTCTGGTTTCCATCATTACAGACCAACCAACGTCTTCGAGCATTTGACAAGTAACGTTTGGTGTTTAAATTTCTTTGGAATTCTGATGCTACTCTGAATTTGTGATTTTCAATATACAATCATCATTCATCTTTTTTACACGTAATGACAAGAATAAATCGTATATTTTTCACCATGAATCATATTACGAGTATATTGTGAACCTTTTTATGGTGTTAACTGTCAATTCTTGGTGTAAAGGCATTATATATTAAATATATTGTGAAGCCAAACAACAATATGAGCATGGAATTGTGCTTAAAAAAACAATCTTGAAGTTTCATATCAAACACACCGACATTTTTATTGATTCAGTTGGAATTTACTTATATAAATAATAAATTGATTGCTGTTTCGGCATCGCGCCGTCATCAAAAATTGCTTGCGTTTTTTTTTTTGTTTCTTATTTCATGTACATTTTCATATTTCATGCACAAGTCCACAATGACAATCAAAATATATACATATCATCGGCGTGCGGTGGATTTATCACTATCTCTATCGCACAACCTAATTAGAGTATGAGCAAGAAGGATACAAGAGCATGCGCCGCATGCCCTTGCATCTCTCTTGCACCTTCACTTTTCATTTGATTGAGCGAGAAAGAGATAAAGCCACCGCACGCGCCTGATACATATCCATATATTTTAAATATGCAACTTTGTCAGGAAACCTTTCACATTAAATAAATAAATCTTTTTCGTTGTGTCATCTGTAAGAATATAGAATTAATTTTTGTTTTTTTCCTCTTTTTGCAGGTAAGCATTTATTCTACTTATACGCGCAAATATCAGTTCGACAAATCATGAGCAGCTCTTGGTGAGTATCTCATTCTCCACAGATATTTTTTATCTGTATAAATGTAAACAAAAAATGTAATTCAGCCAAAGCTATTTTGGAACCGTGCCGTTGATACTACGGATAACCCCAACTAAATTTCGAATGGAGAATTAATTACTTCACCCGTCGTACAATACAGAATTTGTATTATTTTGGATTTATTTAAATGTTAATTAAACTTGCTTTAGTGTATTGTCTGTTATAGATTATTTTACCGCACATGTTCTAAGAGAAAATAAAGAATACTTTGTGGACACAACGTTCCGGCAGAAGGCCCTCGAGTCACTCCCGAAAGTCAGTTAGGAAACATACAAGTTAAGGTTAACTCTTTGGAAATCATGTAACGAACAATTCCTGATCATAATCGAATTGTTTTCGATGGATTCGGCGGTAACTTTGTGGAACTTAATTTTAATATAAAATTAAAATTGATAATAATTTAAGACATCGACTGAGGGTGCTTGATGGAATTTCAATATCAAATTTGGATTATTGAGATTTTGTATTCGTCAGTCAGTTCGAGTCCATTCGTGCGCTCGAATGCCTGAAGATGCTGAAAGGCGAAACCCGGGTCGTTAGTGACAAAATACATGGAAGTGTACAAAATCTCAATAATCCAAATTTGAATTAAAATTGATAACTTTGTTATTCTATTAGCTGTGTTACTGATTGTGACACTCCATCCTTCATTTTTTTTAATTTGTAAGTTACAAATTACAATCATTATTTCCTTATTAATAAATAAACTTACGATACAGTTAGTCTGAAGTTGCTTCACAAAGAGCCGAAAAACGTGTCACAGCTAATTTCACAACCGGTGGAATAGCAAACCATCACTTTTAATATATAATTAAGTTGTACTGAAAACCCAAAGTTAGTATTCGTAAGGATTTTTGTAAAATTATTTATTACGCCATACAAAGCTAACTAAAATACATACGCGAAATGGATATAAATTGCTCCCAACTGTTCCCACCCAGCTATACACCGTTCAAAAAAATTTCGGGAATCTGTTAGCACACTGCACAGGCTGCCAACAGTTTCAGCGGGTAGATTTAGTTCGGTTGTCTTTATGTTGTTGTAAACAGGAAACATTTGCAATATTATGAAATCCATAATATTGTTTGTGTATCTGGTAGTGTTGGGTGTCGGAGCGGAATACGTAATGAGTTTCTATATCCTTAGTAAAACCACAGAGAAACGTACACTCTAAAATTAACCGCAGGAAACGATATCTTGCTCGCTGTCTCGGCGACGACAGCCCACAAGACATGCACTCGATGTCTTGCGATCATTGAGATTTGTATATATTTAGTAAATAAATGATATACAGACCGGCATAGTAGAGTGGCGATTACCGATGATTGTATCACTGGCACGCATTGATTTTTACCTGCTTTTAAACGTTCTCCTTCCTAAAGTGATGCCTAAGAGCTGGAATCAATAATATCTTGCCGTGATTATTCAGTTCCGTAATATTTTACGCGGTATTCCACTATTATTGTAGTTTTAGCGTTACCATTGATATCTCTTGCACTCCGAAGATTTCGTGTGTGTTTTCCATTTCCAAACACGAGACGCTTGACTTGCATTTTGCGTGAATTGAAAAAACCCTCATACTTTGTTTGTTATTAAAAAAACGAATAAAACTGGTATATTTACTGTAACTCAATTTTTAGCACCAATTTATTAAAATTAGCAGTAGCTATACTTAGTGTGACGTTAATGGTTTGCAATCACAATTCAATTTCGTTGATTCTAAAACATCTACCACGTTCCAAAACAAATGATATTTAAAAACATAAATCCAATATTATCTTTAAAATTTAAAAAACCTCTAAGTCGTCGTTTTTCTGGAAGAAAACACTAAATCGAAAAAATGACATATTGAGTTAGTTATACCAAAATGTTCCTTATTTCAAATTCTACCGCATGACGGAAAAAACTTATTTTTATAAATTATACTTAAAAACAGTTTTGTACAAACAAACAAAATGAAAAACCTATGGCATTTCAAACATTTGACAAACTTAAAAGACCAATTACTCAAAATTAGTATTTTCCAGTTAGTGTCTTCTTCCCGAACAACGAAGAAATGTTACGCTTTTACATTTCTGTTGTGTTTCTTGATATTTATGTGTTTAATAAGAATTGAAATCGAAATGTATTTGTGTTGGGCAGATAATAGAGCTAATTTAGGAAAAGAAAATTTTATTAACACAATTTTTCAACAAATTTATTCAGAAAATAGACTTAATAATTTGCAAATATAGACATTATCTATGTAGAATATAGTTAAAAAAACTTTGACATCAAAACGTATCTTTTCACAAGTTAGGACAAGCAAACATTGTATATGTATTAAAACTTTAAGTATATCCAAAGCATTCTGTATTATATTAAATTTTGGGATAAATTAAAAAAAATGTTTTATCGCTGATGCAAAATATTTAATATGATTATTACCAAATTATCAAGCTATAAACAACCCACATTCACCAATATCTGTTCCTGAGATCTTAATTAAACGGAATGGTTCAATTTGTTAATGAGTAGTTAATAGATCATTCTAAATGCACAGTAACTCGTATCAAGATGCATAACCTGTAATTAAACGATATTAAAAGAATTTATTACAGATCAAATCTGCAAGTGTTTCTTTTAGATACCGAATGTAGATAAATTATGCATCAAACTGTCAATTTTGTCATATAATTCAAACGGCTGTTGGTCATGAAAGTGCAAATATCATTGACGTACGTTAAATGATAATAAAACTAAAGTAAATAATAATCTTGCATCGTCATTCGGAGCATAAATTTCCTAACCAATATTTGAAGTACATATATAAACTATAATTTAAGTAATTTAAGACATCGACTGAGGGTGCTTGATGGAATTTCAATATCAAATTAGGATTATTGAGATTTTGTACACTTCCATGTATGTTGTCACTAACGACCCGGGTTTCGCCTTTCGGCATCTTCAGGCATTCGAGCACACGAATGGACTCGAACTGAACTCAGTTCGAACTCAGTTCGAGTCCATTCGTGTGCTCGAATGGTAAACCCGGCTCGTTAGTGACAACATATGGAATAAAATCTCAATAATCCAAATTTGATATATAAACTAATTTCAAATTTGGATTATTGAGATTTTGTACACTTCCATGTATTTTGTCACTAACGACCCGGGTTTCGCCTTTCGCCATCTTCAGGCATTCGAGCTCACGAATGGACTCGAACTGACAGACAGTAAACAGTGTCTAACGTTTATATAGAAGATACAAATATGACAAATATTATTTAGGAGGTAAAATATTATACGTCTGAGAGCCACACTGATACCTGAGTTAACATTTCGAGAATTGCCTTAATCCTTATTTTGTAAACAACACATTAGCAGAGTGGCGAATTGCCGCTTTCCAACTTCTTTTAGAAATACCAGTGATTTTACAATTATAATAGCATTGTGGGTTTCGACGGGATGCAATTTGACGAAAGGGTAAATATATACAATCATTCCACATTTAGTGACATCTGTTAAATTATATAATAATTCTTTGTTCAATATTATTTAATCCTTGATGGAATTACACTTAAATTATACAAACGTATTTTTAGTACATATTCCACATTATGTTATTCGAATTTCGAAAAGGTTTCACTTAGTATTTTCATTATTTAAATATTTTTCGAATATTTATTACCATTGTAGCAAATTAATATTTTCCCGTCGGTGGTAAGTTTAGTTAACACGAGGAACACAAATTAGCTTTAATATTAAATTTATTATCTAAATAATCTGGTTTTCGCTACTTACTATGTTGTTGTAATCTTTCCAGTGAATTGAGTGTATACGACTCGTTCAATTCTTATATAGACATTTCTAAGAATACACACATATGAAAGAATTTTCAACAACATTTGTAATCGGACTTAACCAATTTCGACACCCTTTTTGACGATGATAATTTGCTGGCGCCCCTTTCATTATCATGTTTCAAAATGTCAAGCCACTGGTGAGATAACAATCCCACACGCATAGAAGTGTTCGCGTGGGCCAATTATCAACACATCAGCGTATTCTATTGACGAATAGACGAACTAGAACATTGCATTGATTGGCAATCTACATGTATTCACAGCAGCATTCACCCACTTCCTAATTGTGTACGACATATAAATAGGTTTTCTTACATATTTCTTATTTAGACCGAAAAAAATATAATTATTTCTATTGAGATATAGGTTATCGGAGGTAATCATTGCTTTTAGAGATTCTTTTTATCGTTTATCTGTTTTCACTATTCTAACAGCCATTGGCCAAGTCTCAGTATGATAAAAGAAATGTTGACTTTTTTTTATTCAAATAACTTAATATTTTTTTATGTTGTATTTCATTATGTGCGTTTACTAAAAAAAATTGCACAAAAATATCATTTTTCGCTACGCTGTGCCAGTTTTTTTTTAAAAGTTGTTAATAAAAAAACTTGTAACTCTTAAAATATAGTATTTAATAAATATTGTAAAAAATCGGCTTAAAAATAATATCATAGTCATTTAGATCAGCCATTTGAATTTTAATTAGCTAAAGGGTCACATTGCGAATTTACAGTTTCGGATGACACGCTAAAAAAAATAGTTTCTCTGTCGTCATAGGAAGCAATATGTACATCATAGATTTCGGTTGGATAAATCAAATATGTTAAGACGTTACAATAATTGTGTATAATGATATATTATTAATTTCGTTTGGAAAAATATAACAAATATGTCACTGCTTTCTAAAGGTTTTTTTAATGAAATATTGGCCAGTGAATCATCGCGTAAATAATATACTTAGTTTATTTCAATTTACAACTGATGCATTTTTATTTTATTTCGCGTCAAAGCGTGAATTAATCTTGGTCGTTTCCATTTGGCCATCGTTTTCGCGTCGTTGAATCCATCAAATTAATATTCAGATTTTTATGTTAATTAGTTATTCAATTACCTCATTACGATATATATTACGTCTTTTCAAATAATTTAAATGCTGAAAAGACCGAAGATACGTATTATTTTACTAACTTAACGATGGCTGGTACCCACATTTGAAAATTAAGCCCCCTTTAGTCAAGTGTTGATCGGTATGATAAATCATTTACGATAATAATATTTTGATATATTATACATCGTCGGTCAACGAATAGGGGACCGTTTTGATATTGACAGTAACTCAAAATTATGATTTTTTCATTATTCAACTCAAATTGATACTTGATTAAACATGTTGACATAGTCTATACTTTAGGATGAGAATGGTGCACGATAATAATAATCTATGCCAGTAATTGGAAATTATATTAACTGGTAAACCGCTTTGACAATTTGTGAATAAGAATGGACCGCCAAATAAAGCATGATAATGACACAATTTATTTAAATATTAATTATTTATATGACGCGTATCTGAGTATATTTTGTTATTTTAAAATATAACGAAACGAGCATAAATAAAATAATCTCCGTATCTCATGACATATATTTATTATGTAATAGAAAAAAATCAGAAACGAATCAAGTAGGAGGGACCTAACACTGTCACGAGTCATGTGTGACCAATTCACTCATTGATCTCTCTACTCGCGCAGGACAGCACTGCAGTTTGAGTTGAAGAAAGAAAATACCAATTTACAAGCATTTTAATAGACGTCATGCGGTTCTGAAATATGAAAAAGTTGACGTTTTTGCCAGGTATCTTACCCCTTAAATGCTTCGTGTTCATTCGTATGCTCGCGAGCCCCAGTTTGCTGACCATTAATCTATAGTATTTAAGTAGTTTTCTTAGTTTTGCCTATTTTTCTATAACGTTATTACAAATTAGCATTTTATTACGTATATTTATTTATTTCCCGCTAGATCGCATTAATGTCATTTACGTATTCAGGCGTTATAAATTTGTTTGAATCGATAAAATCGCCACAATTTACGTCCGAAGTGTCAGAAGATTTACGGCAATATACCGTTATTAATAAATAATTTTCACAATGGTATAAATTATAAAAATGCCTTTCCTAAATTTAAATGAATCATCCTTGTTTATAAATTATTTGTGGGACATTTGTATGCTTATTAACACCTTATTAAAATGAAAAATGTACGCGTGGGACTTCGCGAAAGTGGCGTAACTAACTAGAAATGGAATGCGTTCCTATATTTTTCGTGTAGGAAGTAGTGGAATTAATTCCGTGTTGCCTTATAATATGTAGGAGGTTAAGCTAAATTATCATCTGGCTGCAACGCTGACTTAGATTAACAGTATGCCATATATAAAAAAAAAATACTGGTATTCTTTTGCATAGGTAATTGATAAATTCTTAGATTATTGAGATAATATTATTAGTTTCGTTGAATTTATAATGAATAATAGATTTAATAAGGGTTTAATTTTGTGATTAGTAGTATCGTTGTAATTTGTACTATTATTGCCTGTGTCGAGCCCACCCTCACCGCGTTCAGTAGAAAGAAAAAAACTCACATTAAGAATTAGAATCAATGTATATATATACGTTATAAATAAATAAAATTACGATAGCGTTACTCTAAAAATTCTTCTCAAACAGTCGCAACATGTGTAACACAATAAATGGAATAACATAGTAATCAATTTCAATTCTATACTTAAAATTTTATTGAGATTTTAAGTAGTGCGAAAATAAAAAATGATTTTTTACTTCTAATTTGGTACTAAAATTGGTACGCCAGTGTTATAGCGCCAAATTATATATTTTCTCTTGTATTCGGTGCATTCAGGATGATTTAGTAGAACAATTACATACAAATTAACGTGTCAACAGATATATACAAATTTTGATCAGGTTGTTGTAATAACGATAATTTATAATAATTCGAATACTTTGAAATCGTCACGCGAGTCTTGGGTTCCTTGTCGCGGTGTCTTCAGGCCAAATCCCATAGCCCCATTTTCATTGTTTTAGTGCTTGCCCAAGTAGCTCAAGCATGTCGAATATCGATTTGGTAGCATTCTGCCCTCCAAGTAAAACAACAATAATACGATTTTTCATCACGTTTATTAAATCCATTATTCAAAATTATTAATTCAAACGTTTCCTTAACCATGACATATAACTACGTACTATTTTTATTTTCATCAAATACAAATCTTTACAATTAAAAAATGCCGATAGAGGACTAATGTGAGTCTACAGAAATAAAAAAATTCTCGTCGTCTACTTCAACATTAATAAAGGACTAGGCGCCTGAGTATGTTTCGTTAAGAGCTGAATCAGTTTCAACTGCTTAATTTCCATTAGACCTTTATTGATTAAATACATTTTTGTTGTAAAAAAACGTATTGTTCAATGATATGTACGTATCGTGGATTTAAGAGGAGAGCAGAACTAAATCTTCTATGACAGTGGCATCTATTAATTGAAAAAATGAGAAAATTAAATTTTAAAAATATATGTATTCTTGTAACTGTAATGACAAGTTTAAGTTTTTTTCTTCTTTAACTTTTGATCTAACTTTAAAAATAAAACATAGGGTTTTGGTTGGGAAGAACTTATATATATCGAATGAAAAAAAAACACATTAATGATGCCATTTCCGTCCTATACATCATACGATTAGTGAAATAGTGTTATCAGAAAATCAAATAAGCTGAGACATTTTCAAAAATTCTAGCGAGCTGGATTTTATCACAAATATATAGATAGGTACACAATAAAATGTAAAAAAAATAAAACACATTTGCTTGTACTACTTCTACATGTTTATAATGATCAGGACCGGTTTCGCTGATCACGAATTCCACCAAGAATTGACAGTTAATACTTTATAAGTGTAAAAAAAAGCTTTTTTCTCATTAATAGAAGTCACGATTCAAATATACCAGATTCAAATATATGACACGTGTAATTGTTTTTAGACAATAACTTCATGTATATAGCTTTTTTTCGCTTAATCAACACCAGTCGTAATATTAAACTGTTATCTGAATTGCTATAAAAATATTACAGCTTCAAAATAAACTGCCTGAGTTGCTTATTCAATAAATAATCGATAATTATGTGCAATATATTTCTGCATGGTAACAAACTACCGGTATTGATTTTATCTCTTAGCTAATAAAATAATGTGAGTCATATCGCCGTTCAAAGCCACTGTGGAAAAGCTTTCACTATTCAACAAAACAGTATCAATTTATTAATGATAACGTTTCCATGCACTGGTGTCCAGGTATATAAAAAGTGTATACATGATGGAGAGTTATATTTCAGACAATATATGACATCGCAATATCTTGGTGCTAGAGCCTAACATGATGATAATCTGTCAAACGGATAGATTGGAAAAGAGATGAAGAACCTGAGGCCTTCTAAGTCCTCAGATGCAAATCATTCATTTACTGAAGTATATCTTGATACTTCTGAATGTGGCCTTATTAGATTCAAGTTGAATGATTACGGCCTTCTCACATGAAATTTTCTCTTCTGTACGAAGATTTATTTTTGCTTTATTGTTTTCGGTCTTCGATATACCTCATGTTTTTTTATGGGAATACTCGTCGAATTGAAGGCGGGCATTTGATGAGAATGCTCGTTAATGATTTCATTGATTCGTGTTGCTACTAGTATCTGAACCAGAATTTTCGTGTGTTTGAAAACAAGCATTAGAAAATATAGTACATATTTTTCAAGAAATTATATTTATTCTTCATAAAAATTTTCTGCCAGCTGCGCAATCTTTCCCACTTTGATGGATACGAAAATTTTGTTGGCAACCCTACTCCCCACACACCCTCTATTCAAAATGTATCAGACATCCATTGTGACCATGTTATTTAATTGTAAAATTTATTTAAAATAACTTAGCCAGCATAAGTAATAGTAGCTGTCGTAGAATATAGGATGAAAAATATTGCGGAATATGCTTATCTTTTTTGTCATTGTATGAAATAATATTTAAAAAATGTAGTTTGTCGTTTTATTGTGATAAAATGAAAGAGTAAACCGAAGCGCACCTTACTTTACGAGATACCGCTTGGGGCTTCCCTAAAAAACCCCTAGCTACACTACTGCATGTACGTATATGTTATAGCATAGTCGTGTTTTTAATATTTAAAACGTGTCTATATTATTATATCAATTTAAAATAAAAGGCGCGGACAAAAAAATATTTTTTAGGGGAGGCGTCGTAGCATTAGGGTTGGAAACCGCTGCTTTACATACAACCCTACTCTGTACGACAAGCATTTGATTGCTATGGATGACTTTTGATGCTGAGAAAAAAATGTTTTAATGTTACCAGCTAGCTGCAGTATACGAAAACAAAATAACTAGTCTTCAATGCGATGCTATAGGTAACTATCTTATTTTTAAATGGATATTACTTCATACACAGATGCTACAAACTACTTTATGTAAGCCTATTAGAGTAATGGCACGTATCTATTACATCAGAGTATAATTACGGAGCTCAATACTAATTGCAGCTTATTTACTCATAGAGCAATTTCACTCATATGACTGATCTGCTTACTTCGACCAGCATCGATTATCTATAATCGATCGCTGTTAACTGCTTTCCACGTCTACCTTATTACGACTGCACATGTAAATAATAGCGCTTATTTACCTGTGCATTACATATTTTTTGTCTCGGCTATTTTGTTACCGCGTGACTAATCGAATGGTGATTATTATAGATTAATAATGATATTATTTTGATCACACACGCAACATTCGACTTATTTCAACGGAAAATATCTGCTTTTTCTTTGACTATGGTGTGGTATGGTTGCAGTGCGCATGTTTGGTTTATTTTCAAACATAAAAAACTGTTAGTAATACGACTATTTTAGTTATTCAAACATCTGACTCCTCCACACTGAATATAAATTTCACACGTTATCATTAAGATTCTTAACATGATATAATAATTTTTTTATCAACATCTTCGTTATCAATAATGCCCAAACAGAAATATTTAAAAACACTTTTTTAACTGTATTGTCATTTTTCTTATTTATAATTTGCTGGCCACAGTCTAAATATATACCTTCTAACTGTAACTGAATTTTGTTTTTTTTTTGTGTTTGACGTAGATGATTTGAATTGTGCGTGTTTCATATACAGTATAATGAATTTCAGCCAGAGGTTTTTTTTGACTTAGGCCACTTAGTTGTAGAATGTATTGATTGATTCTTTAAATGGAATATTTTTAAACAAAACGCATTTTCTTAGACGTAGAAGTACAATATTTATGAACCCTGTTAAATTGTGTTAAATTACTGGTTTGGATTGACATTTGGAGAACAGCCAATATCTGATTCAAATATAAGTTTTTTCATTTTGATAGAAAACTACAAATTCAATTGGTATCATTAAAAGTCTTCTCGTATTGTGGTATTATGAACTCATAAAAGTGCTGTTTTTATTTTGTTTCAGCATACTAAAGAAAGATAATCATTTAAACATCTCCCTTCTGTTAATGACAGCGTTGAATAATAAAATAATTTTCTTGCAATAAAAATAATTCCTATTTTGTAATGCGTTGAGCATGTCGTCGTTTGGTGATAAGAATCAGTTATTTTAATCGTTTTAACATCTCATCAAAAAAAATGCAACTTTGTATTAATAATTACATGCATTTAAATATGGTCTTCTGTAATTTGAGATTCTTTTTAACCGTTGGAAAAACAACGCCACTTAAAGTTAATAAATAATCATTTGTGATGGACAATATTGGGAAATAAACGTAATTCAGCAAATGAACTGTAATAGCCACGGAATGTAATATAACTAGAAATTATTACCAAGTTGCAGTGTCACCTGTCAGCATTCGTTCAATGCGATCGATGCGCAGGTACAGAGTGAGAGAGTGTGATGTGTATTAAAAATTCACTCAACACTTATGCTCACACACCCACTCTCTCTCTAAACATACGATGACAGTGTGTGCGTCTACTGCGTTACAGATTGACCGATATATATATATATATTAACACCTAACGATCAAGGAAAAAAATATTTGTAATCGATAGGTAGTTACTATGATAGGTATATATCAGTCCTTACTCGCTAAAACTTTTATCAAACATTTTACTAATTTTTTTCATGTGATGTATCCCATTTATCATTATGGAAAAGTTGTATACTTTTTTTATCAAACTTTTTTTTATCAAAATTTTTTTACAAGGCGATCTCATTTTTCATCAATGGCTAATTAATCATTGTGGCGGGTACTGTATTATATTAATTTAATTATCTTTAATTTATGTTCAATATTGCAGTCCATAAATTACTATTACCAGCTATTAATATTTTATGCTTTTTATTTCAATACTAATTATAGATTTTATTTTAGTCGGATGTGTACGACTGGAATAATTAAATTTGTGTAAAATTATCGATCACGTTCAAGTATTATACGATATTCAGCTAACTTCATAACTGTTCGATACAGCAGGAGATCATTTCAAGGTTCTTGAGTCATTCACACTTGACTGTTCCGAGTTGAGCATCACGGAATACAAATTTCATTTTTTCTTGCTGGCTTAGCGCTTCTCCGGTGTTGCCATGTTACAAAATGTCAAATCTATAAATAGTAACCATGGATACATACCATAAACTAAGAATAATAAAGCATTGTTAAATATCAACGAGACTTACTATTTTAATTTAATATAAGTCAAATTGATTTGATTACCAAAAGAAATATATACAATTTAAACGTTTCCACATAGTATTGAATCCCTGAGATATTAATTTAGGCATTGGGATTTTAGATGCTCTATAATTTATAGTGTGCATTAACATTTCCACTGGATATTAATCAGGCTTATAATTCCTGTGAATCGCCTTAATACATTTAATTCTTACAACCAATCTTAAATATAGAGCAATTTTAGTAGCTACGCATGGTGACAATTACCAGCCCAACGCAACAATTGCGAACAGAATGAGGTAATAAATAACAGTAACGTCTTAGATTTTACAAAGTAAGATTGGAATTAAAAATGTTATGTTTAGGTGTATACAAGTTATTAAAATATATTTCGGCTGAACATTATATTATAGTTTTTTATTCTACCAAAGTTGAAGACACAAAGTTAAAGTGCAGTGCATATTTAGTGTTGATGAGAATCTCGTTACTTTTTATTGTTGAAGTATTGCAACCTAATATTTTTTCAATTTCTGTCAGTGTGAACCATAAATTTTTACAGAGAAGAGTTTTACATAAAACACTACTTGCTTACTTGTACTGTACTCTTGTTTTTATTACACGCACTTATAAAACTATTCATTACAAAATGTAAATAAGTAAAAATATTTTAGTTATATACGGCCAAAAAAACTAGCACACTTGCAATGTTGCTGACTTAGGATCTTGTAGTCCACGTGTCGTTAGATAAGTACGCGTGTCACAAACAGTGGATTGCAGTCATTGCAGACAAAATAGGCACTTGGCATGCCAGAGTGTAGTTAGCTGGCTCACTTCGATCAACTCATATCCTCACACCCGTCTTCGCCCTGCAACTCGTCTCTTCACACATCCGTCTTTTATAGTGATTCACTCTTCTGTAGTTCCCGAAATAGACGCATAGCGTAAACAAAAGCGATTGAATCAAAGTATACAGTGCTGTAATTATTTCCCACACGACCGATGCGTAGAGATAAGCCAAAAAATCTAGTCCATAACACGACAACGGTGTCGTTTTTCAATCAACCATGGCTTAAATTCTACGAAAATGATTGCTTATGTCAATTCTATATTACAATCGGTTTTTCTTACAAAAAAGTAGTTTTCTCACTTTCGTAATCAATCGTGAAGATCTGATAATGACATGTTAAGCACTCTTATCATATCTTCATTTGAGTCATATAAGTAACGGAAAATTTGCAAAACATTATTTACTCGTGTGCCACGCTCTCTCGGCTATCTTCTATTTTTATTGTCGATAATACATATTTATTTATTCTGCATTGGAGATAACTATTTTAGCGATTTAATTATCGGTATGTTTTGTTTATCTACATATTTATTGGAACTGTTAAACGAATTTTTCTCTTCCATAACTACATCACTTCTATTTGCCATGGCTCAAAAGTTGACGACTATTATTGTTTTCTTTGATTGGGATTTTTTAAAAAATAAGAAGAGCTCAAATTTACTGATTAAACTCAAAAAAATGCGAAAAATCCCTTAGGATTTTAAGATTATATGTGTTAGAAAATAATGTTTTTTTTCCAGGTCTCGTTTTTGCGTACACACTGGCATATTCTGATTATAGATAATAATAACATGAGTGATAAGGGGTGGCTGCAATGTAAAATCAATATGTTTTAATATAGCGAAATCATACATTTTATTTCAAGTGTCATTTCAATATCTTATCCACCGTGTAATCAAGTGTTACCAGTGTGCAGGAATATGTATCATCAAATTACGGATATTACCGTGGTTAATACGAGGGTAGAGTTTGTTGATCGATCGTCTATCGTTAGTATATTTCCGTCGTATACAGATACAAAATATAGACATTTTACAACCTCTCGTAAGTATTATTCCGTTTCGGGATCTCAAATTACTGCCGTTTTAATTACAACAAAACAGTGTAAAAGATGAGAACCAATTCTGACGAAGAAATAAGTTTTAATCGCCGAAACATAAACGACTTCACGCTGGAAGCGCTTTTTTCAGTTGTGTAAATTAATGATTTACAAAAAACGGCAATCCATTCAATTAGACACAATTCAACACTCGTAATTCTTGCAGCAGTACCACAGTATCGTTTTACAACAATAATTATTATTCTATTTTGGATTTAACGGGAAATTCGTCTTAAAATGGATAGTACAGGTTTTTTACAGCCACTTTCGTTTCCTGCTTATAAAATAATATTATAAGAGAAATTATTATTATTCAGTCGCTTAACCTTTCTTTTCAGAGAAGGTACAGATAGAAGATACTTAGGTGAATGTAAAGTAAGGAAAATTCTATAAGTTCGCTAATCGCTCTCCCTGCGCCACGTTTTTAGAATCGGATGGGTGGAAGGTAATCTAAAAATTACAGACATTACTAATTTCATGTATTGTTTTTAACTTATATTTGAAAAACTGTAAATATAAAATTAAAATTGATAATTTAGTTATTCCACTTGGTTTATCACTAACGGGACACGTTTTAATTTTTAATTTTATATTAAAAATGAACTTCCACAAAGTTATCGCCGAATCCATAGAAAAAAAAACTGTAAATATATTGAACAGATGAATTTTTGTGAATATTATCAAACATTTCTTCATTTCAAGTGATTTCGGGTACTAGCGAAGATCGAGTATGAGTCGAAATCCATTAAATTGATCTCCCAATGTGTCCATATTGTTATACTTTGCTAAAATATACACTTTAACCCTTACATCGCGAGTAGTTTTCGCACAAATTTACTATCGGTCAATTGATATGTTAAATCGCTCACTATGGCTAAAAATAGATCAATTTCAACAGTAAAAAATTGAGAATTATGTGAAATATATATTATGTGTCCCAAATACATCAAGAAGTAAACTAAACTCGCTAAAATAAATCGAAGTAAATGAAGATGCTGGAAAATATTTAATTTATGACTTTGCAAGCAAAACGGCTTCAACCAGTCTTTATATACATCGCCAAGCAAGCGCGTGGCTACATAAGTATGTGTAATACTATATAGGACTAACGATTAATGCTGCGTATCGGGAGCTCAAGGCTGAATTTCGAGAGTTCTTTTCAAAAATATATTTCCTTTTATTCTACTTGACATTTTCATGATCTGTTGCCTAATTTCTCTACCTAAAGGTTTGAATTATGTTTTAAAGCATATATCCACAGGTCTTTTCTTCTAGTTTAACTGGAAATACGAGATAAAATCTTGGACATGTAAACATGTCCAGCGCATTCATCGCTTTAAGGAATACACTACAATGAAAAACATTACGCTTATAAACTCTCTGCATTCGTTGTATATTTACAAAAGAATAGTGACCGTACGTCCTTTATTGTATTATTTTAAAGTAGTATTTATTTTATTGATCGGTCCAAAAAAGGCAAATTGAAATATAAAACTGCAATTTTACCGACGCTCACTAGCGTCGCTGCGCCGGTGCATTGAGGAGTGAATCTTGAATTTCCTATGTTTGGGAATCATAAGCTGTTGTACTATTCAGAACGTACTATATAATCAATAAGGTAAGAAAAATCGGATATGTTCTTTATTTTCTTCAAAAGAATATAACCACAGTATTTATAAGTGCTACCGATAAAAAAAAATGTAATACACGAGTCTCGCATGATATGAAAATTGTTTTCAAATCAATTTTATGTAGCAATAATTCTTTGATATTCGTAAGTAGTTTTATGAAGTAATTCAAATAGCATCATTAAATAATGTATTGCTGCTTCGGTGATTTCATCAACTGTCATAAAAGCAATCATGGCTAATATTAATTGAAAATGTCAATTAAATACAAGCATGTTCAAAAACTAGATTGGTGTATACAGGGTGGAATGATATATTGTTGTTTCCATGCCAGAGATGTCAGTTAAACTATTATTAATTTTGATTTTCCCCTGTGGTTAATGACCTTATGAATTTCAGTGCATGCAACCATTAATAAATAATCTCATTTAGCAAATGGGAAAAGAATCTATGTCCCGTTTAATGATACATGCTACTTTAGTAAGTCTGTTTTTAGTGCATTTATTATTCCATGCAAAATTGGAGTTGCCTCGTTTTTAATATTAAATATGTCAAAGTGAGCGTTCGAAATTCGGGGGTTTCCTGTTGGTTATCCATACATATACGATGGACACGTTGTTTACACACAATTATTAGTGAACGTTTGAACGTTGAGCATTTGTTGTTTATCATTCATCGTCATTATCATTTTATTGGATTTTCAATAATGCCGTTTTGTTATTATTATTTTTAACTAATTTCTTTGATATAATTTAAGACATCCACTGAGGGTGCTTGATGGGATTTCAATATCAAATCTCAATAATTTAAATTTAATTATTTCTTTGATTTTATAGTGTTAAAAATAATTGAACATATCTTAGTATTTTTTTACCGTTTCAATGCGGATTTCTGTGGAACATAAATTGCGTGAATATTTATTTGTTGCTTTTCAATTTTGACTGTAATAAAGTTTTTAACTGGGGGCTCTCGGATAGCGAATACATACTTGAATATTTGAAAGAACAGTGGTCTCAATGGCGCGTGATATATGTAGCAAAAGTTTTTTTCAAAAAAAAGTCATAACTTTAGATTTATTAACAGAGTTTCTTGACCTTTAATCTATTTATTTTCTGTTGAAAATATTACGATCTCTATAGTTTCTCTCAAATGATGACTTCCGTTTCCGGTTAACATAATTCATCGTTTTTCCTTGTTCTATCTTCTCGCTTTCCTTTATCTTCAATTGTCAGCCGAATTGAATAGGTTTGACAACGGTGCATATAAGGTATTCACATATATTTCTCTGACAGTATCAATTCTAGAATCCACTCTTTCTATAGCCCTCGAAAAAATTTGCCACGCCAATGGATAGATTTGTCAATATCTACCAATAAAATCTTAATAGAATTTAGATGTTTGGCAGAAAAGATTCAAACGCCAGACTATTTTTTTCTGTGATAGATGTGTTTGTTACGTTAAGGGCATAAACGGAATATTCACCGAAAATCCACCCGGAAAACAGACTGATCTCGTGTACAATTGCTTATAAGGAAGCTAACATTTTATAAAATGGACCAAACGTTTCGATAAGTATAGTAATACTTTATAATATAAGATCTCGTTGTTTATAATCAAATTTCATTTATGGAACATTTTATTAATTACACGACGTTACAGAATCATGATTAAGTGATTATTGTATGTAAATAATGATGGCAGATTTCGTAAAAGCAACATGTTAAAAATCTGAAATTAGAGCTTAAGAAAAATCTCTGGTGTCTCCTATACATAAAAAATAAAGCTTTTTTAGGCTTATAACCGCGGTAATATTCAGGCATGGAATGTTTTCCCATGAAGGGCGCAGCTTTTTTAATAAATTATTAGAATCTTTTATAAAAATCACAAGTTTGGCGAATATTTTGAACTGTTTTTTCAAAATATACTATGTCCATTGACTTTTGGACTTGACACACAAATTAAATTAAATTAGTGACTGCGTCGCATCACGAAAATCATTTTAAACGTTTTGTTTTTTTTCTGTAATACACACACCTATGAAGTCTGCTGCTTTTAACTGCTTTGGCACTTCAAGGACGGTATAAAAATGTCGCATTTGCGTCGAAACATAACAGACTAGTTCTGGCATTCATTATAATTTATGTTTACTCGGCTCTTCTTTTCCGATAGTCGGCACTAGACAATTTCTATGATATCACATCTATTTTGCGTATTTCATTGAGGTTTTTCGCGCTTGCGAAGTGAAATATATCTTCAAACACAACCTTGGGCATAAGTAATTTTAACGAATACTTGAACGTTGATAAATATTTGATTCTTTTGAAAATGAAATTTGAATTCAGTTGTTAATATTCAAAATATTCCACTCTGAAATTCTTATGTAAACGAATTGATCTAATACGCTTTGCATCAAATCTATTATTGTACAGGTGCACGGAACAATTGAACAGTTAAAACTTGTTCAGTTTGTAGCAGTATGTGAAAAAGCAACATCTTCACGCCAAAAAATTGGTGGTGTTTATTTGTCATAATAATCTTGTATATGTCATTGAATTTTTTTCAAATGATTTGTATAGTGTGGAGACACTTAGATATTCAATAAATATAGTTCAAATATTCATCTGGAATAAAGCACCAGACGTGCTCGAGAGGACCATACTGTTCGCACCATGTCGCTTGAACGCAAGATATATCGATGGATTAAATATAAATAAAATGTCATTAGTATTTAGAAGATGGGATAATCTTAATAAATGAACTGGGATATAATCTACGTGGAAGAAGTAACCTACATATATTATATCTAGCAATGAATAAATTTACTGATATATTAAATAATATTGTAATGATTCCTTTTACATTTCTTTCTAAAATCTGCCAGGCATTCGTTATGATACGAGGTCATCAGATAGTTACATACATTTATAACTGTATCCCAAACATCCCAGTTTAGTTAGGCTGGTCAAAAATAACTTAAAAATTTTCCCTCGGACATTTCAGGTGCATTTTTTATCTTTTGGATCAGTCTATTAATATTAAACAAATATATAAACTACAGTCTGTATTCTATATCAAGAGTTTTAAACTATTTCTGTTCTTCTTTCGCCATATGTGGAACATTTGTCCACCACGCGATACTTTCCGGGTTTCCTGTCATCCGCCAACTGCTTTGATTCTTCCCGTCTCATGCCAGCATCGTTTCGCTTCGCCGAATTACATCCTGTGGTTTTCCATGACGCCCATGTCGCTGAAATATCACTGTTTTTTTATAATATATGGACAAATCATTGAGATATACTTTATCCTTTTTTCTCAAGAAGCTCAAGCAATTACCCACAAAAACCGAACCATTTCTTAAATAGGTTTCATGGATTTAGGTACTTACAGAAATTTAATTTACAAAATTGTTTCGGTCTATAGGGATAAACGGTTTATTCGCGAGGAGCAGTTATTTTTCTCGTGTCTGAAACAAGCTGACAAGCAAAAGGCAGAGGTATAAAAATGTTATTGTGCGTATAAAAAGCCATAAAACACGTCTCAGTTTTCTCAGAGTACGTCTTGTAGTTACTTGCTTATTTATGCAATATCCTGGAAGCCTTACCCCTATAAAGTGGTACAGGCAATATTATGTTGAGTTCATATAACCCGATGATATAAATAATAAATTTTAACATATCAATGATATTCTAATTTTTTCATCTATAACTAAAATTTAAAGATTTTTATAAAAGTGTTCGTTCGGGATTGGAAACCATCGCAAACGAATAGCGCGAACGCTCAAGAGTGCTGACCATTCGGCTGGATGGATAACCGACCGACAGAATTTTTTGTAAAATATTCACTTGATCGTTGGTAAAATGAGAACGCTTGGCATTTATTTTGTAATAATCTGTTATAACGACGATACTTGTATCGGTACATACTTTTACATATATTTTCCTACCACCATTCTCGTGCCTGCACGTCTGCGGCGTCGAACACGTTAACATACTATTATAATGTTCCTCTATATCAAAATAAGACTTCTTTTATCTCAGCATGACATTTAGAGCGATCAGTTTTATAACGACGTTACTTTTGTGACATCCGCTCGACTTGCAATTTTATTTTATCTGCCCTTTTACGACATTTTTAAAGAGCCCACATGAATGTTTTATTCGACAAAATGCATTTGTGTGCATCTGTGCAGACGATAAAGCAGTTTTTCCTTCCAGATGTGGTCTTCAAATACAACAATATTGCTTTTTGAATGCGCCATATTTATGAACTCTCGTATTTAGTGATTCAAAGATTTTAACGAATTAGAGATGTTTACTATTATTAGTAACTAATGTCTTTCTATGTCATATGAGCACAAGACTTTTATGAATAACAGTTGTGAGTAGGACATTGATTTCGGAGCTGATGACGATGAGGATGTCTCTCAGGTACACACAAAAAAGCTGCGGTTTCGTAGTCTGATTCACTTTATTTCAGTTAGTAGTTTTCAATTTAAAATACAAACTAACAAATGCAAAAAAAAACATTGACATTAAAACAAAATTAAGCTCGCGAACTTGTTACGCGACGGCAAACGGCCGGCCGGTGCCAGCGACCCATTCCAGACCTACCCTTGACCGCGGGCGACTGCGGAAAAAAAGCAATCCCTGTGACAGTGAGATGACGCCCCCCTTGCTTCTGTAACGGAAGAATGCCCGCTTCCTAAAAACTTATCCGACAGCGTTGCCAAAACACGATTCGCCCGACACATTTCAACATATTTCTTTTCTTGACTTTGCTTTGGAGAGATGATCCGATAAAAGTTCTGGGCACGATTCACACTGCATAATAATGGGTGTTGTTACAGTCTAGAGCCGATGTGATATACGGCATCATATCGTATAGTAAAACGTGCTGAAAAGACATTGTTCATGGTATTTGGTATTAAAAGATTCTTATCAGCTGTTCAGTTTCGAATGGTTGCTAACTGTCAATTCTTGGGTTTTGATTATAGGAATTATTAATCATTATACAAAGCTTTTTATCCATTAATAGTTATCTGAAAACAAAAGGATATAATGTATATCTACTATTGATGTGCAAAATTTAAATTGGAATATGGATTGCAATGAACAGTAATTTAAAAAAATAGTAGACAATTTTCTCCAGTGTATAATATTATATTAAAATAAATTCACTTGGAATTTTTGGGTTATTCGCAGTAAGTGTCAATGTGTAAAGTATGATTCGCATGAAATAATAGTAAAGACTACTGCCTTACACAAACAAATAAACTCTTTAAAACTAACTAGGTATTTATGATCGCAATTATATTATGTATTTTGTAATTATGTTTATTTCAATTTCAAAAGATACTCGAGATCACACTGTTAATAAATAAATGACACTTACCAATGCTGTGAGTTGCCATAAACTATGGAATACATACTTGCATAATATCAGATTTCAGGTAATACCCATCAACTGCTGTCATCCAATGCTTACCTGTCAAGATTCGACCTATTGGTAAACATGACGCGCTCGATTGACTAACAAGAGAGGCATTCATTTGTCAAATATAATTTTGCTAACACAAATTGCGTTTATTAAAATTACGCTGACAGACTTATTTAAAATATTATAAATGTATTTAATATGAACATACATGTCGTTTTAAAAACAACGATCATTGCTTGGATATAGTGGTATAGTAGCTTACAATTAAATGCACTTTTGTTTAGATCATATTCACTTATAACAAATACATTCAAAAAAAAACAAATTCTTTCACTGAAAATAAAGTGATCCCACATAATAAATTATATTTTAACATTGAAGAAATATATTACAGATACGAAAGAATATTTTCACATGAACAAAATACATTGAAATCGATAGTTGCACGAAGCTATAATGAAATGTCACTTATTCTTCTTCCCTATATTAGGCCGCCTATATTGTCTTTGCTCCACGAATTAGAATACATTACACAAACCAAACCAGACCAACCCTAACATACCCTACTACAACTTAACTCACTTTGTTAAAAGAATCCGTGACTAAATGGAAATTAATAAAAGTTAATACTATCTTATACAAAGTACAAACTATCGAAATAAAAGTTCAAGTTTACCAAGCGAATACTATCTAACACAAAGTGCAATCATTTATAACCCGTGTATAATTATACAATTTTCTAAATAGTCTATCTCATATAGAGTCAATTTACAACATTTGTATTCCAAATAAGGAATATAAAGTTGGACCCGAAGATGGTACTATACGCATTACATTCAATTAATTCCTAGCTGTTCAATGATAATGTATGTAGATTTATTCATGTTTGATGAATATCAAATCGACGAGGCCTTTAAAAAGCAGACGCCCAATTAGTATGTCATTCGCCGTGAGTCATATTTCGTCCACGATATTTGCATTAAATTCAAATGTGCATTACTCCTCTTCTGGATTTGCATGTTATTAACACACGATTGAAGTCGCTAATTGAGTTTACATATGGCGGTCGTGTCATTATCGCCCCACTGTGTCAACACGAAAAGGGCGCAATTCGTTTTGATTCACTGAGTCAAATCGTTCTTATTTCCACAGAACGATTCAGGAGATTCACTTATTTCATTTTCCGTGTCGCATATAAATTAAATTTGTTGACAGAACAACAATAAGAATTAACGCTTAAGCCCGAATATTACGCGGCCACGAATATAATATATTATGTAATCTTCGAATACCTTTATTTATTTATTTGAGTATACGTTAATTTTTTTCCCCTTGTGATCTTCTTTATTATGTGGATGTTACTAATTTTTCTATGAAATGATTTGTTTATAAATGGGTTGTATAAAAACAATTAAAAGTTAATAAAGTCTATTCGTCACTTTACCGAAACTCGCCAGACAGGTCTTGTTGTACATAAATTTCTACATGTAGAGAGAGAAATACGTTATTTACATTTCTGTGCCACGTACTTTTTTTCACTAGGGCCCGAATATAACGCGAAGGATTGTTCCACAGACGTGGCGTGGCATAAAATAATACGGCAAGATTATTTAAAATTATTGTTTTTATAGTTATATGAAAAGTTTAGTTTAATTGTATTTTTTATTTCTGTATGTATTTTAACCTAAACATTAAAAATTACGTGTCTACATCATCACTGAATCCTTGACGCAGTCCTTCTAAGAGCAAAAGGATGTCATCGGATCATTATTCTTTTCTAACCGTCGCCGCCCCCCATTCGTTCGTCTGGAAAAAAGGCTTGCCCAGACTGAACAAACAATCTCAAACCAACTGCGCCTGTCCACGAGTAGGTAGTTGGTATCTTCTAGTTTTGAGAAAATATCACCGCAGCAATTCACACGTCGCTTCGATGTTATAGGGGTGCTAAGCATCATTATGCTATTTATATCGTCGCTCAGACAGATGAAATATTGCTTCGCGATATCGTCCATAATTCAAGTCAGTATTATTTGTAATAGAATTGGAATTTTACCGGTTTAACTCTCAGATCAGAGTTGATAACTAAAATAGTAGTGATTGAGATATTTTATCGACGCAATTACACTTTTTTTGTGAAAGACAATTTCAAAATATCACGATTACGATTGTATGCATATTAATAATTATAAAATTCTCTACTGTCTGCAACTTCAGGACAAAACTCAGTTGATACTGTGAATAAATTATTGAATTGTAGTGCTAAAATACGTTTAATCATATTGATAGGATTTCATTACAAAGAAGATTAATATTTATTATCTAACTTGATCCGAGAAAATTGAAGCGAATTTTTATAAATCCACCATTTGTTAATTGCAATCGGCTGATGATGATTGTTGTTATAAGCTGTTTAAATGATCAGTGCATCCTTCAAAATTAAAAAATCATTTATCGTCTTGATAATGGTATCTTTCAACATACATAATTTGGATACCTAATATTCTAAACATGTGTAATATAAAGCATAAGTTTTTCTATGGATTCGTTAGTCTGAAGATGCTTCTTAAAGGGACGAAACGCGTCACGTTAGTGATAAACCAAGTGGAATAACTAAGCTATCAATTTTTCATTTAATTTTATATTAAAGCATAATTAGTTATTTATTCAAACTTTTTTATAAAATTTTGAACATGACTGATTTTTTTTGCATTCTTTTGATATTTTTTCAACAGCTGAAAACACTAACCAGTAGCTTCGTGCCAATAAATATGATATATTATAAGTGATGCATTCATATCGTTCATTTTGTACTCTTTTATATGTATATGTTATGGATATAATATGGAACAGCACACAATTGGAAGGAATAAAATGTGATTTTGAATTCCAATCGAGCACCGCTAGCAGACCGCTAGAAAAATCGATAAAATAAGATTTTTTGATCTAGTAGTAAATTCTTTGCGGTTATTATATGGGATTGTAAAATTTCTTAGTGAATCAATTCAAATTTAGACGCTTACTTGATTCACGTACCTACCATATTGCATTCTTGTGGAGATATCTTTATTGTTTCTTGAATAATTTATCAGGGCTGCCAATGGCGGGAGTGAAGCGTGAAATTGAGACCGCGTTTTAGTATTTTTCTACTCGAATAAACATGGCTACAAAACATTTATGCTTAAATTGTCGCCGTCACAACCATAAATGCATTTGTTTTCCGTAAGACCATTAGATTGTCTTCGAGTAGGAGCGCGGCAAGAATCCGACGATAATGACTCCATTGTGACAGTTTATGTCCGCCATCTTTGAATGTATATTTCAATTATTATTACTATTATTCACTACAATCCCGCTGATTTTCTTTTGTTTTGTTTATAACCATTATTACCCAGATCTACTTTTGTCTTGCGATATCATTAGCGCTTATCTAGATTGCTCGTCTGTATAGCAGTGTAATTACTACGTTATTAATTTTACACGCAGAAACATTTCAAGTATTAGCCTATCAAAAAGACTAATCCCTCTTGTTACATTATTATAAATACTGCCATGTTGAGCAGAGTGACTCGATCTACATCTGCTGCATGAGCGAGAGATACTAATGATAATGTGTCACAAATATTTTTTTTATATTAGACCTTTCACGGACCCCTTGACGTTGTCCACAAACCCCCAAATTATTTTTAATTTGCCACAGACCCCCTCAGTGGTCACAAGGACCGTGGGGGTCCGTAGGAACCACTGTTTTTTTATAATATATATAACGCAGAAAGTTTGTAATATGTTTGTATGTCATCTAAAAACTTGCGAACGGTACACACAAGAGGAATGGGTTGAGAAAGATCAAATAAAATTCAAAATATCGTACGACGCCCGAAGGTAAAGCTCGTTTCAACTCCATGAAAGTCATAAGTTATCGGAACTGTGTCATTACGAGTTAAATACTTTTCATTTTATGTAATTAAAATTATATGTTTACTATTTCCTGTTGCGTCCTGAAGAAATCCATTTTATACGGAAACACGAGATTCTTTTTGTTTTTTTTTTAAATATAGTAAAAATTCTACATGCAATCTGCTATTTTCCTAAAACTGTTTGTTGTACGAACACCATTTCCCTGCATTAAATTCACATTAAGTTATAAGGATGAGCAATTCAGAAATAGATGCGACGCGTCGTCTAGACGAAACGACTGAAATTCCGATATAATGACATCAAACCCTTTTCTTAAATATTAGAGTTAAAACGCTGTAACTTCAACTTTGGTCGAAAATGAGTTAAGTACTGGAATATATCAAAGATAGTCCATATTTTTATCTTTTAAAATATTGCATCTCTTAAACATTCCGTTATAAAATTATACACGTATTGAAATATATCGTGAGTCCTCAAAGTAAAAAAAGTTCAGGCCAAAACGTTGTATTTACATCAGATACTATGTTTTTAACCATAAATATAATTTACCCACTAATAACACTGGAGATACAGTATCTTCAGTAGCAATCTTGGTTTGATAGCTTGTTTGACATTTAGTTACCAGTGGTGGCAGTGGTCTAATAATTTATATTACGATTAATACATTTTTTCAAGGCGCCAAAATAACTGGACCGGAGAAATTCAAACTGATCCAAAACTAACTAACCCAATCTTGAAATACCTAAATATTAAGAAATCCAAATATTCACCACTCCAAAATCACAAAATATAACCCAAATTCAATAATATGCCAACTTTCCCCACCACAAAACGAAAAACATAAATAAATTACCAACTGTTGAAATTACAAATCGCCATGATCAACACTAACTATCAATCAATATCAATAGCGCACTGTTGAAACACTTAAATATTTATAAAAACAACGGAAAGTTGCAACGCGAACATTCCCCACCCTAGAGTGACAAAATATATTCCAAATATCCATTCATAATGCAATAATATACCTACAAACCCCCACCAAAATGACAAACATTAAAAAATAAATAATCCAGTGTTGAAATTATACGAAAATTATCGACCCATAATTTTTATATTACTTGTTGTCGATAAAACTTTACTGTTTCAGTATATTTCAATTGTGTTTCATTATAAATCAAAATGTTGTATCTGCTATTTGCTATTCATTGAGATGCCCAAATATTGTAACTCTATGACCAATTTTTATTTCTTTAATTATTTTACACTTAGCAGTGTAATAAAAAACTAATTTGTTATTAAACAAGAAAGATAAATAAATAAACCATACAATAGTACTTAAAAGTTCTTTATATATCACAAAATTTAATTTTCCAAGGATTGCAAACTTTCAATTTCAGTTTTCTCAATATTATGATTTATGGAGTTACAACCTTTTAACTCTAAGCCATCGATATGTAGTTTTTTATATTAACAACTCCATGGAATTTAACGAAAAGTACAATTTAACTATTTTTTTTTTAATAATGTGCGCTCGTCATCGCTCGTGTACCCTTGAAAATCAAAGTAAACTATACAAGTGTTTAATCATAGTAAAAAAAATCTTGATAGGAATTGAACACCCACAATCAGTATTCGTAAAGGAATGTTTCCATTCACAGTCTTCAGCTGACATTCTTTTGCAAGACAGTAGTTTGCTGAAATACACGTGGGAAAACGATATATTTACAGGCTTAGTATGTATATGCCCGTCTAAAGCAATAATAGCCAGGAAACTATGAGCCTGTTTCGCTTAATATTGCTAAATCTTCAGTTGTATTATAATCGATAAATACTTATTAGCTAAGCGAAATCGATCGTTCCATATTAATAGATTCAGTCGATTGCATGATAATTTGAATTTGAATGTTACTTTTACAGTAATTTTGAAGAATCCTTTCAACTGCCTCGCATATGGTGCCAGAATCGATGGTGTAATGAGTTGGCGAGTATGAAGCATAAAAAAAAACGTTTCCGGCGGATGTAAGCAAGGAAGCCAGCAAAACCATTTCCTTGCAATGTATTCTGTTGTCATCGTCTTGTCCATACAGTCTTCGTATCAATTTACCATGTCGAAATGCCAAGAACCATTCATTATGCTGTCAAATATTTTATATATTGTGAAAATCTCCTAATCTTCAATTTGAACCGATGCAACTTTTAAATGCCGTCGGTTCTTTTTTAAATCTTTCATAATGTTACATGATACATGGCGGGTTATTATTGTACCCGTGCATTTCTCTCTAGGAATATTTTTTTCCGTTCTCGAGAAGTTACTAGTAGCATCATAATTCATTATCTTACTAATGGGAATATTGATTTCCATAATTGGTTTGATTTGTACACAAGGGTTAAGTCAGCGGTGTTGAGAACACGCACTTTTTTTTATTTTGCAATAAAATAATGGCAGCATATCACCAAACATAGACCTTATAAACAAATAATGATAAATAGGGATCATTCGAGAATAAAGTATTGTTTCACTTTGTTCCCCTCATGAGCCGATTTTCATTTCATTAGGGTTTACACCCTTGAAAATAACTCTTTATTTTATCTATAAAATATACCTATTCCTTTTTTTTTTTTTTTGACAGTGAACACCTTAAAAGTAAATACCTATTCCTTATCAGGGCAAACTCAATCGAAGTAACCCAGCCAAAAACCGTGGCCCGCGTGCCGAGTGATGAATAATATATCGATGGTGTTTTGGCTAATTGATGACGTTATGGGGTATATATCATGCTATTATTAAAGTTTCGTGTTTCATCGATTATTATAATTTTTAAAATAAAGCGCCCCAAAACTATTGACCAAAAGTTATATGATACTTATTTTAAATGATGCTTTCTTCGTAGAACTTTGAATCCTAACGATTATTTACTCCGAGTTCCCGAATACTGTTTTTACTGTGTTCTCAGTCTAGTTCCTTTTAAGCGATACGTTTGTGTTTTTAATTATTGTTCTTTCGTACAATGCTGTATTGCAGATGTTTTTTGCTGTTATTAAGATTTTGCTGATATAACTCACAAAATATGCCATTTTTCGATTGCCGTAATAATGTCGTAATCTCTGATAAAATTTTTTGATACAAATGGCATCCTACCTTGATTATCTAATCTTTTACCTTTATTATTTCTAAATTTCGCCGCCATGTAATCATTACAGTTTCAGCTCTGTTGCTCGTGGAGCAATACCATTTTCGTAGTCGGTTTTTATCTGGAACATATCAGATTATACGATTAATAAATGCCATGCAAAGATAGCGGCCTTTCATGTTCACTTTTCCTGGAAACACTTTCAACCTTATCAAAGTTTACTCCGCGTATCTCTGTTTTCGATGCGATTTCATACTGCACTTTCACGTTGGCTCATGTTACTATATTTATAAGCACAAATAACTATATTTTTGAAAGACTTTTGATTCTAGCTTCACTTACTGACATAAATATTCGACCGGCTAATGGCAGTACATTCTTTACATTCAATCCAATCTTTTTAACCGAAAAATTAGATTAATGTAATATAAGATTAAAGCGTCTTAAAAACAGAGCATTATATTATATTAATGAAATTTAAAGAATGTTGTGATGCCGTAAAATCCTATGTGCGGAGGCTTCTTCTTTTTCTGGATGTCCTACGACAACAACTATCTGTTTTATTGAACTAATTCTGATAAATATCGATCAACTAAGCACACATTGTAAAGTTGTGGTCGGCAACTCTTTCAATAAGACAAACACCGCTAATGGCGTATTTATTACAAACAGCAGTATTTCTTTATTTATTGGATGAGAAGAGGTTGGCAGCCGAAGTTGAAATCAAATAAAACTTGAAAAAAAAAATTAATTGTGTACTTAAAACAAACCCTTGTTATGTTAGCGAAGAGCACCAAACAGGCATCTAAGTCCGGGTTGCCATCAACTGCTTCAAATCTATATTACAGTCAAGAAAAATTTTAAGATAACAGACAATCACATCGACTATAGAAAGGAAAAAGGACGTAACCCAAAATATGTGTATAACCCACACACAACGTGTTTTAAGTTGTGATTGAAAAAATATATATTTTTTAAAAAAGTTAGGGTTTCGTCCTTATGCCTTTCAAAAGTCGATATATGTAAATATATAAAAACTATAAAGTTCTTCAACATTGCCTTACCATGATAATGTCCAACATATTATTTAATTATTTTTCACTCATTTATTACTTTATCAATGTTTTAACTGTTTGTTTTTTTCATTTTCAGGTAAGCCGTCGAATCTTGACATTGATTCACCTGTTAATTTGACTACTATTTACTAGCTTGGTGAGCTAAATCAACTTTACTATGTTAATGTACTATAAATTTTTATATTATGTAGTTATTTTCTGTTGACTTTTGTCATCTTAGCTTATTAACACTTGTTTTGATGTTGTTTGGCATCGATTTGAAAGTTTCTTATATATTTAACGCGAGCTATGCCAAAAGTGTTTTAGTCTAGCTAGACTTCAAGTCTAGACTGCCTTATTCTGATTACCCTAAATAAATAACTTTTTTGTTTTGGAATAAGTAAATTATCTCAGTTTTATAAGAGATGTAGTTGCGGCGTATCAATTACGTCTTTGTTTCAAGGTCTTGTAAAGAGTTTTTATGATAATGTAAAGTAGACCACGTAGTAATGGCGTTTTATTAAATATTTCTTAAATGTACTCGCAATGACATTGTAATTTAAATATATTATTTTCAAAAAATCACTACACAGATTTGAATTAATTTAATTTACACAATTTGATATACATTACACAACATCAAACGTTTGCTTCTTAATTTTCCTTATATAAAAGAAAAATACTCAAAATTTATGTTGATCAATCATTTGATTGATTTGGCATTTTCTTGAAAAAACATTATAATAAGGTAAAAATAACAAAGTATTTGAATTATAAAGTATAGTTGATTCCAATCTTGAACTAAATGGTTTGATATTTTTAACTAACTATTGATGAATTGCCTTTTAATTGTTGATTTCCTTTGTTTGTTAACCGTTCCCGTAAACAATATTGGGGTGGTCCTTGCCAGGAGCATATATGATTGAAATATTTTTTTTTTGTTTTTACTAAACATTTCATTAAACCAAGTTTCGGTAGAAAATTATTATTTCAAGAAGGCACCGTGGCACCGTCTTATGTATGGTGTTAATCAGCCAACGTTTCAAAATCATTTTTCACTCTCAATGATGATACAGAAATAATAAGAAATTCGTAATAACATTCTGTGTTTTCGCAATATGTAGAAGAATTTTATTTATAAAAAACCGTGAACACCCAAAATGTTTTGCTGACAGAAAACTTTCTCTAAATACGTTTATGGATAATGTAAACTTACGGAATATTTAAGGGAAGTGTGTTTTTAAGAAGACGATGTGTTTCAATATCAATCAACTTCATATTTTGACAGGAGAGTTGAGAGGGATGTAAGAAAACTTTAGGTTTTTCAGTATATAAAAATACAAACGCAAATTTAGTTAATTCTAAAACTTTAATGTTACTTTTTGCTCGAAAAGTCTGCACTTAGTTGAGAAATTATGAATTGCAATCATCAAAAATTATAGCGCCTGTGTTGAATCATTTTTATAAATACACCGAATACTTTGCTTATTATTCTGGGCATGATTTGCAAAAATTTAAATGCATGGTATCGTAGCGCCTGTCGCAAAAAAAAAATGGCCAGTTAGTTGTTTCTACATTGTCTAACTTACTTCATAGACATGCATACATTGGTGTACGCAATATGCAGTGTTCATTTAAAAAATGTTCTATAAAATTTTCAAAACTATTGCGACCGAAACTTAAACACCTTGAATTATGATTTAATCGTGGGAGTAGTTAGTATTTACTTGTCGAGAACATAAATTCACAAACAAAATCGCTGACGACCGTAATATTATTGTTGTTAAAACTGTGCATTGTTTGCATATACCGTTAGTCAATTGTACATATGTGAGAAAACACCGTTAATCTCATAAAATTACGAAAAAAAACCGTAGATTAACTGAGATGAAAAAAATTCGTAGAAATTAATGAATATACCTACGTATTTAAAACTGTTGATTTATTTGTATAAATTTTTGTATTTGTATAAATTATTTGATTATGTTTACCTTATTGTAAAATTAATATAAATATAATGTATATCCAGCAATAAGGAATAAGGCACAGTTAACATCTTAAACGTAACCTACGTATTAAGTATCACTGTATTTAAATCGAATGAGGTCTTCTTCTTCTTTACATTATTTATTAATTAATTTTTCAATTGAGCCGAATTTTAAGATAAATATATATGAAGTTAGGCGTGAATTCTTTGAATGCATGTCCTTTTACATTTGCGGCCTAGAACGATACATTGACAATATATCTACACCCATTTCACTCCAACGCAATATTTATAACAATGTGTTATATTTTGGTGTATAAAGCAGCTCTCAGCAGTTCCTAGCAGTGACACACAACACAATCACATGTTTATATTTTTTATACTTATTCATATCATGCATGTTAAATTTATTGTGTTAAATGTTTTAGCTCATACTTTGTTAACGGCATAAAATTACCCGAAGTCAGGTAAAATATTCTGCTACGTTTTGGATTAATATTTTTTCAATTGTAATTGTGGTATGACACACCGGTGTGCTGTGGTAACTAGCAGTTCAGAATCACTGATCCTGTCAACAAATTCCGTAAACATACCATTTATGAATATTGTGATCGATCTACTACAACTAATAAATCGACCCACAACGTAAAAATATTTCTTGTAAGTGCGTTACTTGAATGGTTCACTAATTTCCAACGTATGTGCACGAGTCTCTGTATGCCTATATGTTTTATGATTTTACATTATTAGCTGTTCATATTTTCGGTTTGGTATTTGTATCGTTTTAATTTCAACTGGATACGTGTGGGATAATAACTGAGTGTACTTTGTATGAAGGTCTTTTCTTCGTAAATATCAAGGTTTTTTTTTGACACCACGGCACAGAAATTTGTCTTCGGGTGTTTTTCATTATAATTACGGTGCACAGTATTTTTCATTATTTTATTTTCTAAGCAAAGTAACGCATAACGTTCGTAAATCATAGAGACGGTAGCTACCGTTCAAGCTTCAAACTTTTGTATTTCTCCTGGCTAATGTTTCATTTAGTATTCAAGATAAAATATGGCTAACTTTAGCAATTTTGTCTTATTATTTAGCCGTGTTTAAAAAAAAATGGTGTATAACAAGACGAAATAAGTGTGTCATATACAAAAGCCAGTCAAGGCCAAATCTTCATGTTGGAAGTAAATTTTTTCCATGAATCCAGATTTTAGCTTACATGGATTTAGTTTCGTTAAAGTCAGCTAATTTTCGTTAAAGTCAACTATTTTGTCACTAACGACCCGGGTTTCGCCTTTCGGCATCTTCAGGCATTCGAGCACACGAATGGACTCGAACTGACTGGAAGTGTACAAAATCTCAATAATCCAAATTTGATACTGAAATTCCATCAAGCGCCCTCAGTCGATGTCTTAAATTGTATTTTTTTAACTTCGTGGAACCTCATTATTTGTGAAACGCTGCAGTAGACAGCTAGTGAAATGCTACCTTTTATAAGGAATATCTTAATCAACAGAGATATTTAAAATTTTGATTTATTTTTTTTGTTCTTCCAAAGATATTTTTTTTTTTAAATAATAAACCAAAAATAAATGGGCATATAAACTATATTTTTTTGCATAAGAACTTGTCAAACGTTAGTTTTACAGGATATATTCCAAACCTTTTATTTAATACGCATGTGTATCTGTAATCAAACAAAAATATTTATGAATCCCTTTCAATTAGGGTGGGAACATATTATTAGTTTAAGAATGTTTTTAAAAATAAATCTGGTTCAGTCAAAGGATTCTAAAGCGATTCGCGCATAAAGGACGGAGATGCATTACTTTTCTGGCCCCACTAATGAGTGCATGATGAATGGGCTCGCTTCTGAGCCGTTGCATCCTCTGACTGCAATTTTGTCCCACTTGGCTTTGAACGTAATATTTTTTTGCGCTTTGAATACAAATGAAAAATACAATCTTTTTTCTTCTGTTTTTTGCAATTATACGAACCATATGGGAGAGTACAAAAATACATTATTACTCGTCGACTGAAAGAATGGTAAATTTAGTAACTACTTAATTATTTTTTGTTGAGATATTCTACTTATTGTTACAGCTCGTATATCACATTTATCGTTTCATAAATGCAAAAGTAAAATATATTTTTTTAAATTCTTTTTCATCTCACACCTACCATCGTATGGTATTTATCAAACTTGGCATCTTATCAAAGCGTGCAGCGAGTTTTTATATAATAAAAGTTAGTTATTTTTCGCTACAAAGGTGAATACTAAAATTTATATGATATAAATAAAGGTGTAATAGTGAAGCAGAAATATTTGGCATTATACCTCACAATAGCCAAGTCATCAGAAATTTGAAAAAAATACATGAGCAATGAGAATTTTTAACGTCACTGAAAATCAACTCGAGGAGAAAAGACTCACCATCAAACCAGAAATCAGACACCAAGACAAGTCCATGATATCAAATATTAAATTTACTTAGCTAAAAATAGTTTTTTCTTCTATCCTGCAATTTCTTTTAAATTGCTCCATCTTAGATCCTTTGACCTATTAGACCTATTAGACTTTTATTCTCCAGTGAATATAAATAATACAAAATAAACATAACCTTTTAAATGCCACGTACAATTATGCGCTCGACAATTTGTCTCAATTAAAACGCCGAAAACTTTTGACAAACAACACGATTGTGGACTCTTTTCCAAATCAAATTAATATCTAATCGTGTAAACGTTATCAACAAAATATTTAAACTATGCATTCAAAGATCTTAACTTAATCAGAAACGCTGACATTTCTATATTTAACGTCTTACCATTTTAAATTCAAATTTAGAACATTACCCTTATTCTGTTTATTTCATTTGTTATTATGTATTGTTGATTGTTATTAACGTTCTCCTTTCTATGGAATGAAAAGAAACATGTAGAGTAACACCAAGAATTCAGGTTGAAATCTTCACGCCTAAAAGATTATAAACTATTCGTGTATTCAATTTGCAATCGATTCACGAGACTTCGTGTTGAATACTCAGCCAGATAGAGAGGGAGATTTATTTAGTGAGGTGGTGTAACGCTGCTGAGCACGCGATGTCAGAGGTTACCGTCTCGATCTCGCATTCCCAACAGATTAGAAAAGCCATTTTAATTACGTTTATTGGTGTGAACTCACCCCTCCAGTCTAAAAGCGTTCACGAGTTTACTATCCTACATTTTGAAATTATGTTTTACGGGCTTTCATAAAGCAGTGGCGTTGCATTCGAAATCGCTTCTACAAAAGTTTAGAGAATAGTGCTATTTTTTAACACTCAATTGTCGTAGCACCATATTCTTTACGGTTAACTTGTACTATTAAAACGTCAGCTATTGAAATATTTCCATTCCTAGTTTGTATGCTAAATACATATCTGTCCGATCTTGAAACACCTTTTTTTTACGCAACCACTTTCATAAAATGTATGAATCATACTATTGCGTTCAGAATGTCTCAAAAATTTCAAGAACATATTAAATTGTCTGCACCTCACATTGGCAGTTTCGTACTGGATTTACGTTCAGCTGAAAAGCCGCCATAAAAATGTGTGCAGGTATATCAATCAATATTTTACAATAGTGATATATACATAGTCATAATCTAATGACATATATTATGTTTGATGCACAACCCGCAGTCCAAAATGAAATCTGCTGAAGCCCGATATGACACGTAGCTACTCCACCAAGTGTTTCATTGAAAATGAAAAATCAATGCCTTGATAACAATGTGAAAAATTATTCATTAGCCAAAGATATCCGAGTTGTCACTGACAGAGTGAAAAGCGGTTGGTTTATCTATGTCTAGTTTTTCAATTATTCATAATATGACTTGTATAACTCCGTAACTGGACGTTAATTATGAATACGATTCTCTTAAATATTTGAAAATGGCGTAGCTGATGTCAAAACCTGAACTATAATATATATTTTAAATGTTTCTTTATTTATCTCTTCATTAAAAATAAACTCATTCAACTATTCGTATAACATTGGCTTTGTTCTTAGTTCTTACTTTAAAATAACTGTTGATAGTAACTCAATATTCGTGAAAATATCAAGAACAAATACTTTGATATAATGTAATATTTTGTTGCAAGATTGAAGTAGTAAATATGATAATATTTTTCATAAAGTTTTTATGTCTTACAGATTTGAATATGTAAATAACTACTCACCCAAGAACGTACAATACACGCACCCCACAGAAAGTTTATGCGAGAACTTTCATTATAAGTGTTCTGAGAAATTAATTACATGTTTGAAAGCTTCCTTGCACATACATCACCATTCTCGGCATCAGAAACATTTAAATTATTGTTGTATGGTGTATAGAAGACTAATAATCACGATGCAGTAATAATAGTTACGTATATTTTTGGCTTCTCTTAAAATAAATTATCCAAGGAAATATTGTTGCTACACTTTTTGGGGTCATGTAGAAATTATCTTATGAACTTACTCCAACAACGAACAAACTACAAATGCCGAATATAGTATTTGGTGATTTTATTGTCACCAATACTGAGACTTACACTCCACAGCCCAGTGTTACCAAAATTTTTTACACCTGTAGACCGATAAAAAATATAATATTCGCATTGCAATTGTTTTTGTACACAGGCTGAAAATTTATGTGGATCGGCACCGGTCCGCGGATTATTTCATCATTCCATCGGTCCCTAAATTGTCTACATTTCTTATTTACATTGACTTTTGATTTACACGATTGCAGTTTTTTTTATGTCATGCGCAACATTCACATATACATTTCATGTTGTATTGGTTTGCGATTCTAAAGCTTTTTTCATAAATTATTCATATTTTGCATGTGTACCTGAGAACACGAAACACACATTGGTAAAGCTAAAGCATTGAGTTTCAGGCACAATCAGAAATCACTTTTGAATAATCTATGTATATTTATTATTGTATATTACGAGTATTTCTTAGCCACATTTAAGAAGTAGATCCCTTTACAGCAGTGATATTATTCAACTTGAAAATTAATATTGATTGCTTCACTTTCGCATTTCGAAATACTTGTCGACATGGTTAGCATAATATTGATAATTTGTAGATTAATCAATGTGTTTAAAAATATTTAATAGAATATTATCTTTCTCTATTACTAAAATTTCTGCCAATTCATATCGAACTGTTTTAAATGTAGATGGTCTCGATTACATTATCACAAAAAAATTAAACTCTCACATTTCACAAAAATTGACCGACATGATTTAAAGACTTATAGCATGTATAATCGCAATCCCCTTGTAATAAGAGGCACGGTTATGGCCTTTATTATTAAGATTATTCGCCAAGCAAATGAGGCATAATAAGATTAAAGCTGAAGGGATTCACTATTGAAGATGACACGTCTAAATATATATATTGAATTAATAAGTGTTGGGTTGTTATCACTTAAAAGTTAATTCCGTTTCATGACAAAGATTTAGAGTAATGTTATTTATGACATCGCTTTAAACACTATTAAAGCTTTATAATGAAGACTTGTTACTATAAAACACACATATCCATGGTATGTAAAAGACTTTTTTTCAATCGGCTTCCTGGTTCGCACAGCTGTAATTTCGTTGTCTCTGGCCTCGATGCCTAAATTTTACAAATATTATTATTTCACGTTTCTTGACGACCTTACATGACGTTTTCGAAATGTCTGTCACATTACACTTCTTCGCATCCTTCGGTTGGCATTTTGCCAGACCCACCCACCATTTTCACAACAAGGATTGCAATATTTCAATTCTATATGTGAAATGAAGTCATCTGGGAGTATCCATGTCGAATAAAATAAATACTTCAATTTAGTCGAGCTACAATAGTTGCATAAGAATTATTACATTTGATGGATGAATAAATCTAAAATTAATAAACAAATTTGATTTTATACGCTTCGCTATTTCCCTATTTCATATATTTACTCACTGGTGGATTGCGGACACTTTGATTGTTTAGAACATTTTAGCTACTACAAAAACAAAGAAACAAAATATACAACGAAAAAATTGTATGTGCGAGATAATTAAATAATTTCAAGTATCACCATTTTGTTCTATCTACTGTTACGCAGTGAACACACACACACTGTAACATGCGCTGGAAGAAAAAAAGATAGTGTGTGTGTGTGAGACAGAGAGGGAAAGAGAGAGAGTATTTAACGCAAAACATACACACATTCTCACTTGGCACATGGTTCGAACTAGCGAATTGAGCGAAAGGTGACTGGTGGCATTGCCACTTGGGAAGAAATTAAATGAATTTATATCGCACCGTAATGAATTGTAAAGTTCTGTCAGTTCATACATTATTCTTTTTTTACATATTTCTGTTACATACTGATTCATACGTGCTTTTTGACAGGATTTTAAATCGAACTTGTCACTGTTACTCTGTTCTGAAATTGTCTTGCCATGAGATTTACGAGTGGGGTCTGTCCCGCTTGCAATGGTTGCATTAGTTTATGTTATTTTGAGAGCGTCTTTCACGGAACTCCGACAACGTTGCCTCCCTGTGTTGTTTTATTTATAACCGTCCCTAATAGAAAAATGGCGTCTACGCAGGACCGCACTGTATGCAGTCATGTTACATTAATGTAAAGAGTATAAAAGCATTAAAGACACCTATGAAGTGACAGCGATATATTATTTTCTTTTTATTTTTCAATATCTCACATTTATTAGTGTCCGGACACCAAAAGAGCCCGGTCAGAAATGCTCAACACTTTTACGCCGAACGTAATGATGTTTGTATTTGTTCTATACGTGTCCATTAGGTTGGTACTATTTTGAGAATAATATCGCAAGTGTGAAAGAATGTAAATTTTTTTCTCATTAGTAGAAAATACCAGTTTTTTCCACCATCATTTTCAAGATATTTCAACGAATACAACTAATCAGAATCCAAATTATTGATTTTAGTGTTCAAATGAATGATTGAAGTGTTTATAAAATGTTTTGAATAAGAGTAAGTAATAAATGAAATCATTCCCGATTATCATACAGCAACAAATATGATCTTTATTGTTTTGATTTAATATTTTCCTCTTAAGTTCCTGTTTCCTGACCCTTGTATTAGAGTTATTGTTTTATATAAGTATTTTAATTATGCTTAATTTATCAACTAAAATTTTTATTTAAACCCATCCTGATTCTATAAGAAATCTCATATGACAATAATTGTATGAAAAGTTTTTTTTATTCAATTTTGAATTGTACTGTGGAGCGTAAGTATGTATGGAAATCAATTTAAAAATGTACGCAAAGCGTCCTGATTTCTAAAACTGTACTCGTGTACTGCAAATATAAGTGTAACAGTTAAGATTAAGCATATCGCAATACGATTCAAAGATAAAGCATTTTGTCATTCCGATTTTCCCCATCATTTCTTTAATAGAGTAGACTCTCATCAAAGGATAACGATGAATTTATTTATTTTGATATTTTATTACTAATTATTGTTATTTGGTCATATACCAATTCCACTTCTTTTGATATATATATTTATTCATGTTTGAACACGTTTTTTTTTATTTCGATTGACTAATTAATGGAAATTCATTGACAATATAAAATTTAAATCGATAATTTTGTTATTCCACCTTATGTGTCAATAGATTATCGAATATAGTTTTGCCTAACTGATTTTATTTAACCAACGTCGTTGACCTCTTTTGCGAAGTCATAAATTGATTTATGGATTTGTGCATGAAGGCATAGGGTGTCGAATTCCATTCACTCACCGACACCCAATCCTTAGAGATCAACCGATTAACTTATCACTACTTCTTTATTAGCACTATCCCTCTATTCTTACTCTATATGGATAAGAAAGGTTGAACGAATTAACAAGCTGATCTCGTAGAGAAACTTCTGCTTATCCAATTAAGCTCCAAGCATCCATATGCTCAACACTGGGAGTTAACACGGTTACATAAAATCTAGTTAAAGCGACAGTATTAAACGTATTATAAAAAACGGCCCGTGCATTATTAATGGTAAATCAGGAAAGCAAATCGGTTATTCGAGATTAGATGGTTATTATTAGAACTTTGCTAATACATAATAATAATAATCAGTGTGTAATTTATTGATAAACATCTTAAAATTTGACACTGGGAAGCACTATTTTCTTTTGACGTTGCCGGCTGTCTGCCGCTGTCTTTTTTCACCCTGTATGGAACTTCCTAGCAACAGCAAAGGAGTGTCGAGAAAGTTATTTGCGATTCGACTCTCCGTTGACTTGCCGTGAAGCGAAACGACTTGGCTTTTTGTACTGATTCAATTCACTTGGACAATACCATGCACTTGGACGAATATTCGATATTCGAATATATTCGGCTCTTTTTTGATATTCGGATATATTAGAATATTTGATAAATTATTAGAATATTATTCATTTATAGTATTGATGCACATTAAACCGCCGAGATGAAAACAAATCGCATTCGTTGTCACTATATATAGATGTAATTTATTTTTTGTGTATTTAAACACTACTACTCACCCAATACAAGTGCTGGCAACTAGTATGTGTTAACAATTAATACGTCTCGTCACAATTATGAATGAATATACATGATGGAAAGTATATACTATATTATTCGAATACAAAGGGATTTATATTCGAATACTTCGGTATTGGTGGTGAATCGCGAATCAAAAATCACAAGCCGATTCGTACATAATAAATAAATTTTAGTTCATCTAAATTACATGGCCTCAAGAGTATCTGTACGACTTCATTGGATTTCATTCGATATTAAAATATTTGGAAAATTAGTATTCCTTGCCATAAGATATTTAAAAAAAGTAGATTTCATTTAACGGTGCACTTTGCAGTTGTATTCTGAATATATATGATGGATGTATTTTTGTTGATACAAGAAGAGATGAGGTATTTATAACAATGCATAACAAGGTGATAACAGTGCATAACTACATAACGATTGATCCAGCCAATAAACATTTCATGAAATTACTTCATATCATCGCAATGGGGTCATGTATGTCACAACATATCTCGCGTTGGCGTATCTTCATGTCACTGACCCTGCCTGTCCTTGGCCTTCATTTTTTATCCTTTATAATAAAATGTCTGCAAGATAAGATTATAGTATATTTGTAACCTTTCTTTTATTTATTTAGTTTCGTTCCTTTTTTAAACACAAATGTAGTGAAATTTGACTGTAATTGAAAGGTCACCGAAAAATAGCGCGACGCACTTATTTTACTATGTGTCCACACATGTAATATATTATATTTTACGTTCATAAGTTAGGAGGGAGACATATTATACTGTGGTTTACACCGACTACCTATATGTTCGCAAGATCATTTTTTAACTTGCAAAATATGGACGAGAAAATGTTAAGAAGGAAATGAATTCCAACGAAATTGATAATATGTTCCTTCTGCTTTTGATCGAATGTTACAAAATATAATGTAGAATTGATTTAGACCTTAAGGCTGTTCCACATAACATTAACTTTATTTTTATTCAAACGTTAATGTTTATTTTGCGAGTTAATCCGATGACATGTATATTTCTTCCCTGTAGTTAATTTTTCTATTGGTTTAGTTACTGAATAAGCTCGTCCTGCAGACTAGTGGTCATTACCCTTGGGCGTTCACCTTACACGTCCATAAAATTGTTCAATAGTTTTTATTGATTTACGTTGAAAGTTCAAAGGCATGGATGTTTGTGATGTCAACCTTTCCTCCGGCCTATTTGATCGAGTCATTTCCTTTTAATACTTACCGTTACAAAAAAAGCTTTAAGCCGCTGAATAACAACGAATTGTATAAAAATATTCTGTTTTGATGCTCGTTCCGCATTGGAAATGAATCATAATCCTTTCGTAACATGATTTTATCTATTTCAAATTATACTCAGCATGTTTCTTTTTCGATGATTTCGCATTATACTCAACATGCATCCTTGCAAACAAAATCTCTATTATATTTACTGATTGCTGAGAGTTCTTATCTGGCAGCTTGAATTTAAACAAAGCGCTAGAACAATACGACTTCACTTTTAAAAATCAAGACAAACCGTAAAAAAATAACTTGGAACGGAAATTAGTAATGAATAATTGCAGTGCAGTATTGTAGGAGTAATATCGTTTATTTTTTTACAATTTGCATAATAACGTTACTTAAATATTATTACAATACATTAAAGAAATATAATAGACAAAACAAGTATTCTCTTTTGCAATGTAATGAGGTGTTTATTTTTTCCAACACGTCTTTATTTTTATTTCAGTGTAACTATTTCAATTTGAATGAAGATTATTATTCATAAATCGTAATATATGTTACCTTACTATATGCACTCATAGATTTTTATCTAATTAATGTTTCCTTTGTTGCGCGAAAACAACCTTTTTATCAATATTTATTATCTTTATCAACTTTTTATTGTCTTACCGATTTCTTCACCATTTCGAATGTATTCTAAAAGCGATTAGACGTATGTATCCATTGTAACAATAATTATTTCATATTTCATTCACGGACCCGTGTCAATGACTTCCGCATTTTGGCATCCAAAAACTCGCACGACTTGTTTACAATTAACATTATTGCATCTTGGAATAATTCCAATTAATGAAATTATACTTCGCTTTTCGTATATCTTTGTATCTGGTCGATGTTATTATGATTTTGTTTTTATAACACATCCGCTTCTATTGTAGAGCATATGGGCTCCTAATGAAGCTTCTGTAAAGAAGTTTTTACGAGATCTGTTTGCTCAACCTGTCTGTTTGGAGACGATAAGAATAGAAAGGTATAGTTGGGAACGCACGCATCAGTTAGCTAGTCTTGCTCTTTACGCCAGTTTTCACTGTAGGTTAGGAGGGGGAGGATATGGAAATATCCAGTGTTTGAATACATATCCACTAATTTCAACAATTAATGTCGGCCTCTGTGGTCTAGTGGTAACTGTTTGCCCTAGCGATCAGGTGGGTCTTAGTGGTCCTGGTTCAATTCCCAGCAAGGTCAATATCAAATTTAGATTTTTTCAATTTAAATTTGTGGTCTTGGACATGAATGACTTGTAAAAATTCTCATCGAGTTTATCTCGCATGATTTTCTAATTTTAAAAATATTTGGCGCATTGGCTGTCAGCTGTAATGTGATTGTAAAGTTATAGTTTTTTAAAAAAATTAAAAATTAATTATATATTAATCGATTATAAATTCAATATATCAATGATTCTATTTCGGGATTGCAACCCGTGACCCCAAAACCTTTACGAGTCACAGTCTTTCTATCCTTTCCTTCTCCGAAAATTCACTTTGGGGAAGGACATCACAGCACACATATTTCTAATACTGCGTTATTACTGAGATGAAAAATGGAACGCTTAAACCAAGTGTGGGCAAAAATGGTATTTGTTGTCAGGCTTGATACAAAATAACTATATTTTGTCGAATTCTGTTTCTATTCAAATTTCATTTGTATGTCAATTTGTAACTTTAAATTGGACTGATTTCTCATTTTATTCCAAATGCTTGCAATTATTAGCTGCCTTATACGAAAAATAAGCAAAGCAATTATTTGGAGATTCGTTGCACATCTGGTAGCTTTAGTAATTACATTAAAAATGGTTATTTTTACTATTTCGTGATTTTAAATCCATATTCTGAAATATCTGTCGTTTAATGGTTTAATAACTTCAAATGTAAATGATTACCGACTGTCAAAATACTAACGTAACGTCATTTGACCATCACAATTTTTAAATGACAATGAAATTTAATAATTCTAATAGTATCTTTTCAGGTCTTTGCTCCTATTAAATATATTTCACACAATAATTATCGTTTATGGTCATTTCCCGTTATTTAACCCAGACGATAAAAAATATTGCTTTTTAATGAGATATGATTCAACGCTCCGTTCTTATAACGGAGTTTTCATGAAATTTTCGAGTGAAATGTTACTAACAGCAGAAAAAAAGTTTGGAAATGTTGACTTCTTTGTATTCATTTGTTATGTTGAGAATGACATTTTTTTGTATACAATTTTGTACAAAAAGCGTTAAATGAACGTCGTTATCGTCATTTGTCCCGCACAAAATTAAATATCAAAATACTTATGCTTTATGGTGTATACTAATTTGATATAACTTTTGAGCTGTATTCAATCTGTTCCAACATGTAATTAATACCTGCCATAGATTATTCATATTATTTTATATTTAAAATTGCAATACTATTTTATTTTTTTTGAAAATTGATGATTGGCTTAAGAATACTGTCAATTATCAAGTAGTTAATCTTATAGATAAAAGGCATAATTGGCATTTAAAACAATCGTCCGCTTAAAATATCATTAACAGACATTGGAATATATACCTTCGATGTAATTACTTTAAAGTTGTTAACTGTCAAATTATGTAATCGGTACATCGATATATTTATAAGATTCGGTGTGATTATCATATTTCCAATCAATTGTTACATTTTATCATTACAGTCATACAGTCATAGATGACGGTATTGATATTGAAATATTGAATGTTAAAAGTAGCTAATACGTTGGAACTGTGTGTGCATTGCGTAACATTTTATTTATATACTGCGAACGCTTAGGTTATGAGAAAATTTCATAACTACATGTGATATGTGATAATGGCAAAACGTTCACAGAGCGGTCTGGGCTATTTATTATATAAAAGATATTATAAAAAAATGTATTGTATATAGTAAAGTTAATTATGTGCCTAACGATACATAATTCAAATTTATGACCAGTGTCGTACTTAGATGAGGTTTTGAGACTCACTGGTAAAATTATTAAATTTTAACAGTTTAATGGGTGAATTACTTAGCGCTGCATTATTACAGTGCACCTGTGTAGGTGGATAAGAGAGGGTGGGGTGTCTGGAGCTTTTGTATCATAATTAATTGCAAATGAGTGTGTGGAGGAGCACTTGCGACATAGCAGGTACGAGGTACAACATTATCATCTAAGAACCTAGGGCGTTAACCGCATATAGTGAATATTTAATGGAGGTGGATAGTAAACTGACAAGGTAATGGTGTATTTAATTAAGTATTATTCATCACGCACTCCCTACAAGCTTTTTTAGATATCAGTCGAAAAAATAAATTTCATACTTAGTTCTGTTTAGATAGCATGCCAGTTAAATATTAGCTACCCAAGCTGCTATCTATATCTGTTTGTATCAATCCTACTATTATAATTATATATATATATATATATACTAGTAAGTACCCGGCATGCGTTGCAATGCCACTCAAAGAAAGAAAGGGGTTGTGTTTTAATTCTGTTTATTGAAATGCTTTTGGATTAGAAGTCTGCACGGGCCGAAATTTCATAGAATTACCCGGTCCGAGCCCGTCATCTAAAGGCCCGGCCCGACCCGACCCTCAATATCACACTGTTACCCAAACCCGACCCAAAGCCCAAATTTATTTTTCTTATCCCGAAAAAGCCCGATTTATTTTTTAATTCATTTATACTTATGCAAACAATATATGTTATTGTTTCCATATTTCCAACGATATTTATAGCACATGTGAAATAAATTATTTAACTTATGAAAACTATTGCCTTAAGGCTGACTCATGACCCGAACATAGTACGAAATATTTTTCTTAAATTTAAATTCCTTACCCGAGCCTGACCCGAGCCCGAATCTGAATTGTCTTTACTACCCGAAAGGGAAAAGGTCCGCGGGCTAAGCCCGGGTCCGTGCAGACCTCTATTTCGGATATTCAATATTTTTTAGTTTTTTCGTCTGGTTCAGAGATGTCGCTAGTCGTACGTATTTAATTTTTTTTTAGATTTAATTTTTTTTCTTCAGGAACCTTTACGGGTGTGCGAACGACATCTCACGAAAGTTTGATCGAAATCGGATGAATGGCAAACAAATCTTCAGTTATATATATATATATATATATATATATATATATATATATATAGAAGATGTACTATAATGACAGCGTCACGCCATCGTTCATAGTTCTTACATTGGCCTGATGCCAAAATAGCTGTCAACAATAATTTAAACTAAACATATTGTTATTTTTCCCTTAATATAATGAAGTTCTATCAAATAGAGTTCAATTCGATCAACAAAATTAACTTTAACGCCGAATATACAATATTACTGATCGTGCATTTTCAAACTTAACTAATTAATAATATTCTTTAGTTTAATTACAAACCCATACGTGGAATATGTAAAAAATACCATTTATGCTTCAAAAAAATTGTTCTCACAATACTATGCTATGAGAATGATGTTTTGGGCATTATGAAAGTAGTCCACCTTCTTTCTTTTATTTTATATTTTAATTAATAGATAAATAATGTGCAAACACAATTAATTACAGTTGATTTGTAAGCCGATCGATGGTTATACGTTAATTAACTTCTTATTCGTCATATTTTTCGGTAAAATTAAGACTGTCTTTGGGCGTGGCAATATGATTACCCATAGGAAAAACTAGTTGAAATTGTTTGAATCAGAGTTGGTAGATTTTTAATTGTATCCTAGTTTACTTCGATATCATGATTGAAGTTGTATATGTTTCTTTTGGTCCCTCTCATTTTCCTTAAATCATCCAATTCCGGTAAGATTTCTTTGTCAATTTATCTATAACCGATGGAGTATTTTTTACAATTATTGCGCCTACCACAGTAATAGGTGGAAGTTATCTAATAAAGCGGTCCAAAATCTTTAAATAAACGAATTACATGATCTGAACATGATTTCAAATTCGAGAATGATTGATTCAAACGATCTGTCTTTTGTGATTCGTTGATCCGACTCACAAGACTGACAGGTCATTAACGAACACGTATCTGGATCCTTTTCATTTTGAATTGCGAACTTATCACAAAAGACACCTAGAGTTACTGCTCTCGGGTTGAGCTCTGTTGGATTATGCACAAGAACAACACATTCTCATATAAAATAGCATCTTCAACTTGTATGCTGCTTTAAATTATGAGTCGGCAATTTTTCATCAAAATTAAAAACAATTCTCACCACTATCTACGTTGACTTTTCAGTTTAACACGTGATTTTAAAAAGTCTTTTTAGCAACCGTGTTCTAAAATCTAGATCTCATAGTACTTTCTTTCCGGTTTAACACATTGCTTAAATCTGACTGATCATGTGTACGAATCGATAAACAATGAATCTTTACACTTGCAAATCGCCATGGCCTACGAATCAATATTTATTTCTGGTATTTTTATCATTTTCACTCAGTTCCCTGTACATACATACATTTTTTAAGCGTCAAAACAATTTCCTCTAAAAAGATTTTTGAAAAAAGAGTATTATTGTCTAAAAACACTCCAGGAAAAGGCACAGATGCGGTCTCACGAGTGAATCTGCATTTGACGTTACATGTCTATAGATGTGAATGCTCTCTTATATTCAGATCGAGATGTATCGGAAGTATATAGAAGATGTACACATTTTGTATGTAGATAATGCTTTTACCTACTGACGTTATGTGGTATGAATGTGGAAGCTTGCTTGCTATTTGTGTAGTGGTCTATAAAGTCTAATCCACTCGAGTGTTCTTCGTTTATCGCGGTCTACATTAAAAAATTTTGGCATTCTTATGCGTAAATAATGAGGCATAATACAGTTTTCTATACAAAAACCGTTATTAACTTTCGAATAACTCGCGTATTAGAATTCTCTTTCTCTCTCTCTGTTGAGATTTCTACACGTTGGTGTTTTATTGATAAAATTAATACTGACTGAAAAAAATACTTATTTTAATTCCGTAATTTTAGATCATAGTTGCATACTGTTAGCTAAAGACAAAATCAGTCAAAGAATTCGGTATCGTTTTATTTTTAATACTTTAAAAAATAAAAAATGAGCCTACAAAATTACTTAATTTGTAATTATTATACATAGAATTTTTTTATAAATATAAATACGTTTAATAAATGGATCCATGATCTCAACTGAATTCATTTTTAAAGTATACGCACATCGTTGTATATGTTTGTAGCAATACAAATACATATTTAGTTATTACGAGGAATCAGATATAACATAGATATATCTGGTTTTCACTGTACATATGAATATAAATCATTTACCAAATATAGTGTCTTAAGACAGCCTGTTGACTTGTTCTTTATAGTAAGCACATATTCACTTCATCCATCTCCCTTTCCCTTGAATGCTAATTTTCCTTGCAAACTTTGCATGGGGATTATTATTTTCCGCTACAAGACCATAGGGCTACAGGGCGAACAATTTCTAAAAATACTTTTTTTTTTACAAATCAGTGCTCGTAAAGGGATTTTCATAATATTTTCCGCATTCAAAGCCTTCAACCGAAAGATTCTTTATGTATACCGTACATAGCTAGAATACATGCAGGAAAGTGATATAAAGACTTATTCTGTACTCATCCTTGAAATCTGTGTCGTTATGGAAAAAGTTGATATGACCGTTTTTGTCACATTGGGCTTATTCTCACAATAAAATATTTGTCAGGATGTGGTGGAAAAATTTAGTGTGCTAATCATTATCCATGAAGCATATCCATTAGGATTTATCCATTAGGATTTATCCATTTAATTTGATTTTTTGATAACTTACCAAGGTTCATATTTCTTCTCTTGTAAGCTAAGGTAAAACTGACATCAATTTTTGCCATAACGCTACAGAAATAATACTCGTGAAACTAAGAAACCGTTACATATTTTCAGTATGTAAATATAGGTACAAATAAAAAAATTTTGGCCATAAACAAATGTTAAAAATAAGGCGTCGTGTTCAAAATACAACATAATATTGTAGTCTATATCCTACGAACAATTTAATGTTACGGTATGGATGTGAATATCACGATCGGACTTCAGACAAGTGTGGACAAACTTCGCCCTCGTCTGGTTTTTAATATAATAAGGACCGATCGATAAAAGGCCGCCCTTTCAGTCTGCAACCTGATGCTTCGGGGGCCGGCCGGCCCTTCCGCGTGGATAATCAAAGCTTGCTTGATGTGATATTTTTGGACCATATTCGCTCTGAAATCATATCAGATCGTCTCATTCACTTTGAGATATTAAATATTTTTTTATATTACATGTTGGCAGTCACACAATCTCCCTATTCACATTTCACATAGGATAAGATAACAGGCCCGCTGATAACTTTCATTGCATACTTACAGTGTGTTACTGTATTTATGCAATATAAAGTGTTTTTGTCAGTTAAGTATATACAATGTTCAGTAAAACTATTGGTTCCAGGGTATGTAATATTTTTTGTCAATAAAGAAGAAAAAAATTTAAAACCATGTCGTCTCCCAATGTGGAGTATATTATAGAATTCTATATTTTTATATTATTGTAAATTTATCTTACATTCTTTAAAATAACATGAGAAAAACTCAAATGTAATCTCTAAAGGTCAACTCGGAGAGAAGAGACATCAGAAACATCCATTTGTAAGATCTCAAATTTCAATTGAAAAATATGAAAATCTGTTATTGATCTTGCCTGGACTTGAACCCAGACCCACCTGATCTCTAGAGCACAGATACCGTTTATATATGGACTCCGAATGAAGCATCTCAACATAAGTTTTTTTACAAAAACTGTTTATACACTATTATACAGGCTTAAGCTTTAGTTCTGATAGTGCAAGGATAGGATGATATTTAAAATCACATGATTTTGAAGTAATGGAAAAAGTTTGATTCATTTTATGTTTTACTTATTTTTAGTATCATATCAATCAGTATAATTTCAAATTTCTATACAAAGTTATTTAATATAAAATTAAAATTGATAACTTAGTTATTCTACTGGATGGGTCACATTTAGTAACACAGCCACTGGAATAACAAAGTAAACAATTTTCTATTAAAAATGAATTTCTACAAAGTTATCGCCGAATCCATCGAAAATAACAAAGTTATTTCTTCTTTTTCTGGATTAATTTATGTAATCGGCTGAATTATTGTGTACTGTGTAGTAGCTAAGACCACGTCCTAAAGCTGAGAACCAGCGAAGCGCGTAATCTTCGACCCTGACCAAGGTTCTTGGCCTTCGGCGTCTCCTTCAATTGCCTCAAACAAATCGAGCAATCCATGAAGATAGATATACATACTACAAATCAGTGCTAAGTAAATATATGTCAGCTTTCCTTAAAGCATTGATACTTTTTTGTATTGATTATAAACCAAACATATTATAATAATATTGTTATCTTCATTGTATTGCTAGTATCTTAATATTAAATAATTTTCACCGCGTTTTCCGATTTCGCAGAATATTTACGAAAACTTTTAATCATTATTATTTTTGCTGACACACGCCAATATTTTGATCATCATATAATCAATAATAATTATTAATAACAATCACTTTTCTTTTATCTTTTGCTCGTTTACATTTAATAAGGTTAACTAGCAAATTATTTAGTTCCACAAGAATTGCAAAATTCTGTTGATAACTTTTCCGGAATCACGCCATTATCAGATATTTTTTCTTCTACAATAGTAATGGTTATGGCGCAATGCCAAAAACTATTTGAAAATACTTGTGGAACCAAATACAAAAAACATAAATAATGGAATTCTACAACGTAAATGACAATTCAATCAGTGTTTATATTTAAAATGTCATAACGTTACTTTTATCATCATAATCATGGGTGTAACAAACAAGATTAGCTCTTGGTTTCTAGCAAACAACTCCCTTGTGGAGTGTGCGTGTATCGTGTTCAATTGTCCTTGTTCTTTGTATTAGCTTAGCGTCGTTCTAGCATGTCTAGGTCTTAACCGGCCTCTTATAAACCTTACCTGACAGCTAGAAACTCTTCGTTTGTCCAGCTATACAATGCACATGACCCAGCCAATTTAGTCTTCTCACCTTGATTGATTTAGTCACAAAACATCGTCGTACAGCCCGCACACCTCAGCTACGCATCTTGCCGTCTCGTATGAGTCCATCAACATGGCGAAGAATGTATCGTTCGGAAATATTTATTTCATTAAGTTAATTTCCACCAAGGCGTACGTGATCGCGTCCATTCGTCGTAAAATATGTTGGTGTATTTGATACTATTGGGTGCAAATATCACTCATTCCACTATCATACTTTCTTCACGAAAAATGATTGCGTTTACAACGACAACAGATTGGCTTTTGGAACTTCTTGTTTTATTTATATAATAGCACGTACTATGTTTTGAAGAATCTTGCTAAAAGTTTTGTTTTACCCTTTTATCATTTTGGCACTACACAATCGTCAGAATGATGTTTATATACAGAATTATAAAAGTTTTTATATATAATAGTATGGCAGAATGGACCATCCAAATAAATTTAAGGAATGACATGACCTCGTTATGTTCCATCAAAAATATACGCCAAATGCTTCTCAGTATCAGTCATTCAGTGTCGTTATACACTAGTGTTAACGTCACGTAATTCAATTTCATTGCGACATTCGTACTCTTGCGACGCTCTCTTTTTGTGAACCTAAGACATATAATATCTTGTCGCCGCTTTTTTTCTCTCAAGTAGTATAAGAATTCACTTTTTTATTTCCTGTATTGTCATTTGTAACATATATGTATGTCCTGTTGCCTTATAAATAAAAACAATTACCACTGCTATTCGTCTTTTGATGTAACCACGCTGCATCGCCTTTCGTCGCATGTTAGAACTTCATCTGAGGAAATTCTATTGATGCACTTTGTAAATGGGTCGAATGAAATTTAATTATGATATATTTGTATTGTCGAATAAATTAATGTGCGCAATGGAATAATGTAACGTCTCGTTGATTTCGTTACCGAATAGATCGTGTTGCCAGTTTTTCGTAAGATTTGATAATTAATTTATATAAAACTGCAGTTTTAAATTTACCAATAATAATTTGTTCAGTTCATAAGTATTTAATTCAGGGTCATTATATTTGCAATTGTTTTGTATTAAATTAAACCCACGACTTTTGTATCGTTTCAATTTCTTTTGACAAGTATTTTGTGATTGTTTCCTTTTAAGAAAAGCTGATATATTATTCATTTTATTTATTTGGGCTATCATTCTTCACAGATTAGCCCACACTTTCGCCTTCTAGTCCCCTTTTAAACACACCGAAGGCTAACGTTTCAATAGTACAATATCGCCCATTCATATCAGGATACCAAAATGCATTCGAAGCGTGTTCTAATTGCCTTATCTATCTATTTTTTTCAGTACCAACGAAACATTTTTTTTAACTCGAGAAGAAAAATGACTCGTAAATTATTGCAAATTTGAAGTTTGACCGACCTCGGTTTTACACTATTTTTTTATTTGTATTAAAATTAACTTAGTTTTTCTCCAGCGCTGCATATCGAAGTGCAATATAGATGAATGCAAATTAATATTTTTATTATTAGCATATTAAGTTAGAAACTGGCAATAGTTTATCACTATACTCGAGGTAATTGGAGTTTTTTTATGAACGTAGATGATACATAGTCTTTCTTTTCTATTCTTCATGTAAAAAAGAAATGAAATGACAAAAACTAATAAAATCGATATTTAATCATTTATATTTTTATGAGACGCTTAACGGGAGGGGGGCTATCGACATATAAAGGTTCCCCATCCGTGGGAAAATCACCTAATAAGATGATGCTCTTTAACAGTGTTTCGTATTGAATGAAAAAATAGTGGGTTTTAGTGCGCTTTGCATATTATTTATTGATGCGCATGAATACAGAAGGGGGTCAGCGCATATGTGTATCTATTTTAATGATAGTATGGAAATCACGCGATGACACGTCAATAATTATTGTAATTTATAACCGTCTTAAATGTATCCTAAGAATAATAAGATAATTAGAAGTCACCAATCACGTATACTGTATATTCGGCGTATTGGAGCCAAACAATAGACTCTTTAATATAGTATGCAAATTTTATAAATTGATCTTAATGATAGGTTCAATCAATACAGATACAGGTCAATTGCATTAAATTAGATATAATTTGATCCGATATGTCTGGCTTTTTTTTAATATTCCGTCAGACAAACACCAAGAATAAGTTTTTATTCCAGTTTGTAGAAATTGGAAGACAGTTAATCAGTGAGGGAGATTTGATTCTTCTGTAATTCCTTTTAAAATGTTAACTGTCAAATCTTATTGAAAAGGCAATATATATTTAAACAATAAAACAATTTTTTTCGTACTACTTCCACATTTTTTATAATCATCAAGTTTCATTAACTGATTATACTCGCGGTCAGCGAAACCGGTCCCGATCATTATAAAACAAATGTTTATGTAATACAAATCAATTTTTGTTTTATTTTTAAAATTTCCTGTGGTTGTTTCGGTCCCTTTCCAGAGTTTTCCGCATTTCAGATAGATTAAACATTATATATGTCAGTATTCGGCAATCTGTTTACTAAGGCAGGCATCCCAAATGGCTTGCTTGTGACAAACTGCACCGTATCTGAATTTCGCTGGATAAAGAAGTTACCAGCTCAATGTAAAATCAAATTTAATTGAAACGCTTTCAAATTAAGTGGGAGTTCATTCATACACTGCCCTGGACCATGGGTGACCAATCCACTCGATGGTTTCTATACTCAAGCAGGATGGTGAAACGACTTGAAAGAAAGATAATAGCAACATCTCAGTTTTATTTTATCTGTCATGTTCATGGCGTATTTGTCACATTTTTGTAGTATTTGTATAATTTTAGTAGACGTCACGGTATACCGAGATATTTAATATATATATCTGTTTGTGGCAGGCACCTTAATATGTATCACTTGGGTGTTCGTGAGCTCCGAGTTGCTGACTACACATATATGCTATAAATATGTCTTTTACTCCTCTCGTTTATATTTTCTTGTATTAACCAAAAAAATTACAAACATGAATTGCGGAATTATCCACATATTTTCTGTTGTTAACGTTATATTTCTTTAAATTTGGTTATTAATGAAGTCCAAAACCTACGTGAAACGAAATGAGATTCTAATATGAGCATAGGTCATTTATTTTCTGAATTTATTGACCGTCCTACTCAATGAAATATGAAAGCGATCGACTTGATTCAGTGTTTTAAAAATCGTGATAATAGATTTTTCCTTGTCTCGACGTTTATCATTAACAATTCGCTTGTAAATGAAATGTAAAAAATACTTCATATCATGTTAAAATGCTGGTTATTATGCATTGAAAGTAGCAATGCCTTTCCAGAACAATCACCATTGGTATTATTCTGTATTTGAACAATTATACATTCTGTAAAACAAAATGTTCTTATATTTTGACATTTTAAGTCTTGCTTTTGCATTTTTGTGTTGATACTGATACTGCAATCAACTGCGTAGATTGATTTTCATTATACATATTACTTCATATCAATTTCATCCTTGAATATGTAAACAACGTATTTGGATGGGCTATTATCTAGTTTTTAATAAAGATAAACTCACGTGAATCTCAATATTTTGTAATAAACAACCATAGACTTCTTCCAAATTTCTCGATAATATAAACTTCTACGTGGCTATTTCTGAGATGCGGTAATAAATATTTTATTTGTTAATGATTTTTAGACTCGCGTGAATGTTGAAAATGACCCCAAATTATTGTCGACTTCCTGTCATTTGATTTATAAAACCTGTCGTTGTTACTGAAGTCTTATTGCAGGGAGCATAATCGTCTGAACGCTATAAATACGTCACATAATGTTAAGCATTATATCACTGCATAACCATCACCGCGGTAAGGTTACATACAACTGGAGATAATACGGATAATGATAAAACAGAAAAATCCTGTCTTTTTTATTTTTCCCGATGCAATGAAAATTTGAGTCTTACAAATACACAGCTATAACAGCTGTAAAGTAACAACGATGCGTCCATTGTTGGTAACTTAGATAAAACAAAACCATAGTTCATTGTTAAAACAAGGCTTACAATTAAATGCACTTTTGTTTAGATGATATTCACTTTCGTAAAGATAGTTTTCACTTATAACAAATACATTCCACAAAAAACAAATTATTTCACTAAAAATAAAGTGATGCCACATAATAAAATATATTTAAACATTGAAGAAATATGTTGCACTTACGAAAAATATTATCACATAGACAAAATAGTTCTCACTCAATATAAATACTCACACTTTGAAATCGATAGTTTCACAACGCTGTAATGAAATGTCACTTATTCTTTACTACTTGCAACATAGGAGTTTCCACCATAAACTAGTTTACTTGTCGCAACTCTATATTATGCCGCCTGTATTGTCTTTGCTCCACGCATTAGAATTTATTCACTAGTATATTATAGTAGTGGTATTTATGAAGAAGCAGGGTTCTAAGTGGACATGCAATATTTTAATATAATTTATTTCAATGTCCATAACATACAAAATTAAAATAATCCGTTTCAAAGTCAAGCTATCAAAATTAGTCTGTGGTACTTTGTTAAAAGAATCCGTTTCGAAGTGAAAACTATTAAAATCAAAGTTTGAGTGTACTAAGTTAATACTGTCTTATACAAAGTGCAAACTATCGAAATAAAAGTTCAAGTGTACCAAGTGAATACTACCTAACACAAAGTGCAATTATTTATAACACTTAAAACAATAGGTCGATTGCAATACCGGACGAACATATCAATACCGGCAGTTATCGTACATATCAATGCCGGAATTACAAAAATACATAAAGATGAGAAATAATTACGGCCAGTTAGGGCCGAAATACCTGTCGAATAAACTATAAATTGTTCAATATTAGATAATAATCACAAACCAAATGTAACAAATAATGAAAATATTTTAACAATTAAATCACAGCAGAAAACGCTAATTCGATAAAAATGTGCAACTTTTGCAATGATCAATGCGTGAAAAACCTTAAAACCTAAATATCTAATTTAAATTTGGATTTTTGAGATTTTGTACACTTCCATGTATTTTGTCATTAACGACCCGGGTTTCGCCTTTCGGCATTTTCAGGCATTCGAGCTCACGAATGGACTCGAACTGACAGACAGTAAACAGTGTCTAACTTTTATATAGAAGATACAAATACGACAAATATTATTTACGAGGTAAAAAAGGTGTCTATATAAACGTTAGACACTGTTTACTGTCTGTCAGTTCGAGTCCATTCGTGAGCTCGAATGCCTGAAGATGCCGAAAGGCGAAACCCGGGTCGTTAGTGACAAAATACATGAAAGTGTACAAAATCTCAATAATCCAAATTTAATATTGAAATTCCATCAAGCACCCTCAGTCGATGTCTTAAATTATACTAAATATCTAAATTAGGCTATTCCTTGACTTTTTAAGATATCGTATTCGAATATATACTTAATTACTTAGTTGGCGGGAAATAAATGCGGATTTGGCGGTTAATGATTTGAATATCTTTTGAAGTGTTATTTTTCGAAATAAGCTGTTATTATTGCTTGCTCGATCCCCCACCGAAAGTCAAAGTCTGCGCATTAATTTCATTACAAAACCAGTTTTTTTTTCTCATGTCGGAGGTGCTGTGTCAGTAGTGAGTCACGTTCTTTTGGGTAGGATAATGAGCCGGTCTTCGGCCGTTGATGAAAAGGCCGCATTTTTGTCTAAAATAATGTATTCATATGTAAACACGCTCTTGATCTTTCAGTTCCGCAAATTCGTCAATGACCTTCACATACAGTCAATGTTGCCAAGTCGGTCTCCAGCTACATAACATAAATATAAATACTACTTACAACACTATCGTAAAATGGTGCCAGACATATTTTTGCTCATTCATTAGTATAATGAAAACATTATTTAAAAAGCACAGTGAAGTTATTCACTGAGATTCGCGTTGCAAAATAATTATCTACGCCAGAGTTTTTTGGATATACGCTCCACTTTATACATTGAAACCCTAAATCATTTGAACCACTTAAATTTGCCACAAATTCTTATAATATTGAATTTACCTCATTCTTTACGGACACTTTACCTCTGGATAATCGAAAGTTCACCGCAGTGTTTCTTAACCTTTTTGAAGTCACCTCACCAAATAAAAACTAAATTTCAATATTACACTATTGATCATATCTATATATTTAATGAAAAATAACTCAGATACACTGACGCAAAGAAATAAACGCGTCTGTCTCGTGAGAGAGGCAACGCCTCTCAGATTCTTAAAACACACAAGGGACTGTTAACGGTTAAGAAATACTGTTGTACTGTGTAAGACGTTAAGTAGAAGAAGCAGCTTAACATCTGTCACACATACTTGAAGAGGATGACAGTGATGACACATCAGAATTCATCCAACTGTCTTATATACTCCTTAACCTAAATATGTTCCGATTTATATTTTAATACAAACACACCCATTACACTTATAATTATTTTATCATGCCCATTCTAGCGTATAGACAATGTAATGAGGTATGTTTTTCCAGTTCTAATTGTTGAAAGAAGCCGGTTAGTATTCAGTGACGGTCTAGTGATCCGAAATCGACGTCACCTAAAATTTTAGATGTGACATCAATATTGTCAATTTGTTCATACACCAATAAAATATAAATAACCAAAATTATTTGTAAGAAAAGGTCTGATACTTGATCATTCTTTCAATAGAGACAATTGCAACAAACCCACAAAGAACTGAACTTTGTTATTGAAAAAAATGCTCCTCTTCACATGTTGTCTGTTATTAAATATATGTGCAATACTACCTTCAATAATTTAGTGTGATGTCGTCGTTGTAACTGTATTTAGATGTTTAACTTAATACGCATCTATAAAGTTGTCCATGTTTATAAAATTTTGCAAATTCATACGGCAGGATATATTTGAATGAATCGTTACTTGCCAAATATTGAGTGATATAATAGTCAAATGTTACCGGAGAGGCAAATCTGACTTTATAATTTGGTCCTGGGTAATGGACTTTATAATTTGGTCTTGTGTAGTTATCGCCTACTTAATAAGCGTGTTTTTGATTTGTTTCAGATGACCTAAAGAAAGTAGCAGCGTGGCTGGTGCAGTTAGCGAAAAACAGGAGTTCGGTAGACAACATATCAGTTATTGTCATATTCCTACAAGATCCACAAAAACTCGCAGATAAGGCAGCGTGGCTGCTGAAGAAATTCGCTAAAATGGACGCCAGGTAATACAAGATTGTTGTACCACTACTAAGAAGACATGGCAGTCGTCAATTACTAAATACTATCGTCGTTCGGCATGCAATCTATAATTTTAACACATTGGGCTAGTTACTGAAGTCAGTAACTATCTTTTCTATTGGTTTAACTTTTGTTTTAAAATCTTTGTTTTAAATTAAATATTTGTTTCAAAAATATCGTTACATTTCATGGTCTCAATTAAATTACAGAACTTATTCTAATATCCAATAATGGCAGGGTCACACGAGGCCGCTAGAGAAAATTGTATAATATGCAAGATAACGTCATATTGAAAGTGTCGTTTTTGTCTTGCTGTACTAACACCCTTACTAGTTACAAGTCTTGTGTACTGGCCCCAGAGAAACGAACAAGTTCTGAAGTGCCCATAAAATGTAACGATCTTGAAGATATATGTTTGTAATATTTCTAATAATAAATGTAATCAAACAAGCAACATTAGTTCCACAGTTTTAACTCTAGAACTAGGATCTTCGAAATGTGAGCTAACTGTAAGCCGGATGTGTAGTGATGCTGCAAACAGCGAAAATGAAATAGAATAGCGCGCGTTGCAGTATTTTGCATACTATTGTGCCGTACATTTTCTTTTATGTTGTGAGAGAAATGGTATATTGAATTTTTTATTCTAAGCTGCGGTCGGCTTGTTGCGCTATGGCTTACATTCAAGCGATCTATAACGGAACCTCATTCATTCACACGTGGACTACAAGCCAACGATCGCAAATGCAATGCATACATAATGATTAAACAGTGGACAACCAAAGACTTCAGAATTGCTGTTCGTCAATATAGTATTTGTATGAAAGAAAATGACTCAGTGTGCACTAGAAACTATATGACTAACGCTGTAGCAGTGATTGCCCCACTTACAGTTCCATATTTATATTTTTTTATTTTCCGACAGTAACTAAAATATTCCATACTAATAAATTATGGTTGCTTTGTGGAAATTCATTTTTTTTATATAAAATTTTAATTGATACCTAACATCTTTTTTGCAGTTTCGAGAAAACGAGCGGCGCCCAAACGAATCGCTTCATGGTAAACGAAGATCAGGATCCTCCATTCTCCCCAAAAGACGGTGGCCTTCTCTTCGATCTCGCCGAAGGATACAAGCAACAAAACGGCGGAGGACCAGCGGCACCGGACTCCCATCACACGACCGATCCGTTCTTCGATGAGAGACCCACAAACGGCAAGAGGACATCTGATCACTTCGACGACGAGACACGTGACGATGATGAGGACGACGATTTTGGACCAGAAACAGACGTAGATGCTGTGGATGACGTACTACTCTCACCCAGTATCGCCGCGGCACGACTCCTAGTCGAAGGAATTGCAGGAAAAGAACAGGAAGAAGAAGAGTCATTCGATGTATGCATGAAGGAAACAAGTGCCCTGCCAATCGAAGCAGGTAATTACCGATTATATACTTTTGAATTTAATATTAACATTTATTACTTCTAATTCGATTTAATTGTCCAAAATGTAATATATAAGACGGCATTTGACTCGAGATGAGAATCGTATTGAAACATAATATTTTGATATATTATATCGATCGAGATAACCCTAGCTATTAAAAGGTGTGCCTTAATTATCCAAATACTATTTTCTAATCTTTTTTTAGCAGTCTTGTGCCGGAATTGCATAGCGTCCACAGTTTAGTTTTTGTTTTTATTACCAAGCCCATATGCTAGCCATAGGTACTTAAACATGTAGTTTACTAGGCCACGATTGTTTTTCTTTTAATATTTACAAACAAAATACGAAAAACTATAAATTATAATACATGTATGCATAATTATAAAATTCGCGCCTTAGTCACTCGCGCGAGTTATCTGTTATAAATACAGAACTAAACTCAATATTAATATAAATATATATTATTATGTCCCATTGTGTTTTAATAGCCCTTGTAAATCATATTGACCCTGCATTAGTTTAGAAACGTCGATTGATTACAAGCGATAACACTGTTCCCAAAATATTAATTTTATGCAAACCAATCTTCATTTAGTAAAGATGTCTATAGATAGTATAGCGAGAATAAATTTCTGCCTAAATATTGACAGGATTTAGATTTTTATATTTAACTCCTAGTATTACATAATTATGTATGTAAATTTTTATTTATTAAAATAAATAATTCGTCGATGGTAAAACAGCGCCGGTAGCGAGGGGCAGCCGCGGCGGGCCGGCGGCCGAGGTTGCCGCGCCCGACACCCGACAGCTGCCGAGCTGCGCTGCGATCGGCGATCAGTCGTTCAAAAGGAACACGCCGTGATACGTTCTCTGTGTTTTTTTATAGTTTTTATTACATTTTACCCCCGGCGAGTTTGTAAGTGTACGTGCTTGCCGGCTTTTATTGGAAATTACACCAAAAATAGTGATCGAAAGTTGTTTATTTGTCGAGTATATAAATTCATAGCGTCGACAGCCATAATTGATAATTATTTTATTCTCACTTAAAATGGTAGGTTCGCAGTTCTTATATATCAAATATAAATATCAGATGTTCTCGGTGTTGTGTGAAGTTATTTTAAGGTCCATAATGCAGTGTTCCCAAATTAGTTATGTGTACTTACAGTGGAATTTATTTTCTTGCAGCGGCGCAGAGACGCATTTTTAGTTTGAAAACGTTTCTATTAGTTTATTTATTATTCTCTCTTCGCCATTTTTACTCTCGAGGCGCAATATAGCAAAGATTCTATTCGCCAAAAAGTGCAACCCGTCCAGACTGGTGTCGTCCAGTATGGCGGTGTTCTGTCTCGCCTGCTTCGGATGTCTATCGATTTTATCCGTGACCGACACCGTCGGATAAGTGACTTCGAGCTTACAATATTAATAATAATTCATCTCATCGCTTTTATTGAACTTTCGAAATGCCGGCGGTTATTCTTACGTAGTTCTTCTTTCAGCTGTCAGTTTGAATGACACCGGATTTGGTCAAAAATCAAAGTCGTCAATTTTATTTCGAAATCACTTGCATCTACAAATAATTAAAAGCATATTTTATGGTCTGTAAGTGACGAAAAAATCTGCGACAATTGTATTTATGCGCATAACGCAATAATCATTGATTTTTAGAGTAGGCTACAAAATCACAAGAGATTGCCGAGTGAATTTATGATTTAATTTGATTTGGTGGTACTTCCATTATTAAAGTTTTTAACTTTAGGACTCGATGTGTAAGATTTTTTTTTACTGTAGTAGATTGTGAACAATCGCATGAAAGGACGGGTCAAATGGAAATGCGTTACTTAAATATATTTTATTAGATTTTTTCTAAGATGCAGTTTATTTTGTCAGGTATAATCGATGAAATCTTATGAGAATGACAATAAGGTAAGCTTATGAATGAGCCTGGAATGCCGATCGTTAATTTTTTTTGAATTTTATAGAAACCTCTATACTTATCTGTCTACATCTTCTCACTTATCATTGTGTTATTTACTCTAAGGAAGTTCCGTGAAGCAAACAAATAAAGGCGGTTTTCGACTTTCATACCTAATTGGTCCCTGAAAATGTATATGAAAATTGAATGTTTCCAGAAGCACAGCATTTAAAAAGACTTGAAATGGTTTATTCTACCATAGTAACATATCTAAAACAAAGAAAACGAGTTGTTTGCTTTATAAACCTATCTCTTAGGCTGAATCCCACCCTCTTTTCCTTTTCTCAATAGAGTTCCATAACAATGTCTTTTCCAACCAGATCTTTTGCGAATTTACAGCACATTGACTCCTAACAGATCATCTCAACAAAATTGTTCAGTCGTTCAACCTCCTTTTTTTATATAGTAATGATAGAAAGGTGGGGTGGGGTATGTCAGAACTATTGCTCTCGCTATGTCCCATTTTTTAAGGATCAGATGAGAGGGAAAGGGTGTAGATGTCAGAGACATCCATGCATTTGAATATAAATACAAAACCGATTAAAAAAAATCATTCTATGATAGTGTTAGTACACTGAGATTCTAACTTGCGAACACTGCAACCGAAAAGGATGTTTTTGACCACTCGGCTACTAGGCCTGAGAATCTATATAAATTATCAGAATCACATTCTTTTATAATATTCCAAAGTTTATCAAGATGTATGAAGATTTTATCGATTCTCTTTACCATCAAAGTCTTCAACGATGAGTTTTGATTCTCACAATTTATTTTTCATTTGTTCTTCCTTTGATATAAAGGTGTCAAGTGAGGTTTAATTTTTTCCAGCAACCATTCATTATCAACTCTTTATTAATTCATTCAAAGCGAGAATTCAATTCAACAATTAATGTCAGCCGTTAATCCCCGATATTATTTTTATGCTTTCAATATATTATGATTTATTCTAAAAATCTCATAATAGTGAATGAATGAAATTTCGATAAAAATCTTCCTATTGAAATAGCAAATTGTATGAAGGCCGAGAATCTCCTGTACTAGTTGCTTTTGATATATTACTTATTGCATTTTTGAAGAAATAATTTGTCTATTCACAGTAGAGGTCTGCAAGGGCCCGGCTTTTCTTCCGGCTGAGGAAAAAAAAATCTGGGCTTCGGGTAGGGTTCAGATAACAAGCGTGCTATTATTGCTATTGACCTTTAATTCACAGTATCTTTATGAAGTTACTAAAAGTTGGTGTGGCATTTTGACATCTTCTTAAGCTGTTTCATGAATAATCCTTACAAAATAGCTAAAAAGAGTGGTGAAAACCATTTATAGGGTTTTTACTTCGAACCATTTAATTGTGTTCCAGTGAAATATAATATTTAGTAGTTGGTAAAATTCATGTCTGTGTTGACATTTCAGTACAGTAAGTGTATCTGATTTGATCGTCGATAATAAGCACTGGCAGACTGAAGCAGCTTATTCTACGTTTCAAGTCAAATAGTCCTAAAATCATACATTTCTCTCCATCTCTTGCCCCCTGTTCTGCCTTCCTTCCGATTTCACATAGTCTCCCCTAAGGATGAAGAAAAACTATTGTAGTTATGTCCAGCTCATTTTGATTGTCTTTGTCTTTTTTAACTGCATACGAATTAGGAAACTCTCTTCCCAACATATTTTTCTCTTCGCTATGACTCTAATATCTAAAATTGTACTGAAACTAATATAGCTTCAATTATTTATTGTACATCATCAATGTTTTAGAGAATATCACTAATTATATAAAATACCCATAGTAAAACGCATTATAAAATATTTCATATTTAAAACATTTATTAATTGATTCTGCTTTGTCTTGGTTTTAACAGTCATCAACATCCTTGTTAGAATTTTAATGTGTTTATAATGTTTCCCCAAATACATAGACTTATCACCATTCATATAACAGTAGTTGGTGACTTTCTCCTTGACACTAATAAATCTGATAATTTTCAGATACTGCCTGTTAGCTTTGACCGGCTTTGAAATTTCCGGAAAAGTATTTATGTAAAGTGATTGACAAGACGAAATGATTTAATTTAAAACAATCAATTCATGAAGCGAAGGAACTTATTAATAATCATCCATTGATTTCTTCATCTTTTCTTGCATGCAACAGATTTTGAAGAAAGGTAGTAGTATGCTGAAGAAGTTTCTTGAAAAGGACTATCGTTTTCAAATCGATAAATATCATGCTTACCAATTATTTGCCTTGGAAATCTTAGTATAGTTTTGGATTCGCAGCGATTATACTTGTGTTAATTATGTTAGAAATGAAATTAGTATTTCACAAATCAAACAGTATCTTATATTGGCAATTATAAAGTTATACCAGCAATCATTATGTATTACTTGAGTGAGAAGATTATATTAAATGTTGGAAACACAATTAAAATGAATGAAAAATGTTTACAGTATCACTTCTAAGGATTCGTTACTGTGAGTCTTCAGATTTAACTAGTAGATCAATTTTTCTGGAGAAATCAGAAAAGAGAATATGGATATCTCAAAATCACTTTTTATCGATTTCAACCGAGTCAAATGTAATTTAAGATATCGATTGAGGGTGCTTGAGATTTTGTACATTTCCAAGTCTGATGTGTTGGAAAATATGAACTCTTAATGGTGCTTCAAAACTATTTATTTAACAAGAATTGGTTGTTTATTAGTCTTTCAATTTCCTTTTCAGAGTTGTAAAAATGAGGTTAGGAAAAGATTGGTTGTTTACCATTCTCTCTTTACACGCACAGTGGGTTCGCTACAGATATCATCGATGTATTAGATACGAATTCATCTCCATAGAAACACATTGTAACACAAGTAAAAAATGTGCAAAATTCCGTTGGAAGATTTAAACACTATTGTAGAAATTTAGCTAAGGATAAAATAACATTCAGTTATGGTGAGCGGCTGCTGTTATATGGCAGTCTATCCTTGATCTGTAATAGTTAAGCCGTTCAGATTAACTTTTCATAAAGGTGCAATTTATTTATAAAGAAAGCATGCACTAAGTAATGAAATCATAGAATAGTCCCTATCAACACCTGATTTTTACACTGATAAACTGTATTGAATTTGAAACCCAGGCAGCAATTTTGAAATAATATTGATTTTTCCAACTTCAGGATGTTATGGAATTGGAACCAAGAGCACATTGATTTGTTTTATACCTACCTCCCTCCATCTTTTCTTTCTATCCTAACATATCTCCTCGAAAATGAGTTGTCAAACAATTAATCTAGATCAGTCGGCTCCAAACTCAACAAGTATGAGAGCTTCTTTGGAAATTTAAATTTCTCGGTGATTTTCACATATTTTGTAGAATAAAGAGTCCCTTACACGAGAATAAGAGAGGGAGGAGTATCAATATAATTATTTTATCTGTACATTTCAAGTAAAAAAAATTAATCTTCCTTATCTTATGTTAATTTATGGCCATTTATGATTTTTTAATGATTTATTTGTTAACTAGATTTTCATATTTTATTTTTATGCGCCAAAGGTGATTTTTGTCCATTATTTTTTGTAGACCTTTATGATAGCAATAAGAATCTTATTTTTCATAGAGTATAAATAAATGTATACAAGTATAAATAAATGATATGACATGGCTCTCGTGCCATTTTTCCTATGGCAGATATGACTTTTAAATATTGTTTACATGAGCTACTGAAAATAGCACTGTGAGCTACCAGTAGCTCGCAAGCGACGGTTAGCATTCACTGATGTAGATTATCAACAAATTTTACAACTATATAGAATTAAATTAAAAATTGATAACTTAGTTATTCCACTTGGTTGACAACCAAGTGGAATACCACTTGGTTAAGTGGAATAACTAAGTTATCAATTTTTAATTTAATTTTATATTAAAAATGAACTTCCACAAAGTTGCCGCCGAATCCATAGAAAAAAAAAAAAAGAATTTTATATCATAGCTAAGTCGACCAATCCACTCGAGTGGATTTGTCTAAAAATATTGAATGAAATACTGTACGTCAAGTCAAAATCGACTGTATTTGAATTGAATAATGTATAACAATTGTTTATTTTCAGTGCTGGAAATTAGCGGTGGTTTGGTAGACAATGTAGGCGAGAGTGGCGGCGAGGAGTCTGAAGACGAGTGGAACTATTTCAAAGGAGAAAACAAAACCGATTCAAACAAACCTGCGCATCCTGACACACAGACTCAACACACAACACAGGTATTATATCTCTTACTTTAGATATCAAAAATAATTCTTTTTTATTAAAATTAAACAGAGCCAGTGCTGTCATTATACAGATACACAGGGAGTAATTTGAAGGAAGCTCTGAAATGGATTCAGCCACAAAATTGTTTAATAAATATAGCAACTGAACAAGATCTCTTAAAAATAATCTTCACAAAATTCATTTTCATATCTTTTTAATATATTTTTGTTCCATTAGAAAATTGAGTTGAAGTCAGACGCTGAAATAGACGACAGCATGAGCTCCCCGCTGAATCCCGAGGCGGCGCCCTTCGTTCCCGTGTCTCCGACACCGGGCTCGGAAGGATCCGCTCTGCCCTCGAGGTTGTTGGATGAAGTCGTGTCGCAGTCGCCCCAGAAACCGCAGCCCATGGATGATATCAACATTCCGGAGGCCGGTGAATTTGAAAGCGAAGTCTGCACGAGACTGGCTGATTTAGGAGAAGATAGAGAATATCTCAATGGCCACTCTGACAATAGTGTAAGTAGATTTGCTACTGTTTTTATTTGTATTTTCCAGTAAATGTGGTGCCTGAAGTAGGCTCAACTGTTTTTAGTAGTCTTGTTATTTTTTTTATATGTAGCTAAAAAACAGCTATTTTGCATTGAGGAGTAATTATACAAATTTTATGTGATATTACAATTCCGCAGCGAGCAGAAATGCTACATGTCAACAAAATTCCAAAAAATGATTTAAGTACTTCTGTAAAATAACACATTTGTGACATAAACCACTTCTTCTTTTTGCCACGAAATTATCCATACCAATCTGGCGACAAAAAAAAATACTATTCTCCAATGAGATATGATGTCAGTGGGTTTTATGTTAAGATTCATGGCAAAAAATGTTTGTTGTTAAATATAATTTAAGACATCGACTGAGGGTGCTTGATGGAATTTCAATATCAAATTTGGATTATTGAGATTTTGTACACTTCCATGTATTTTGTCACTAACGACCCGGGTTTCGCCTTTCGGCATCTTCAGGCATTCGAGCTCACGAATGGACTCGAACTGACTGTTGTTAAATTTTAAAATTTCTGTTTTCACAAGATATATAAATAATAATTTAGTTATGCGTTCTTTTATATTGTGGATATTATTTTAAAATATAATACATTTGACATGTATGATAGATAACTTTACCTACAAACTTCATGCTGTCAACCCAGTTTTTTTTTCAATGTGAAATCATCTTATTTCAGGCGCTGTCTTCTCAGGAAAATTTGAAAGAGACCCTCCATGGAAATGAGAAACACCTCGCTGGATTTGGTTTCGGCGATGACGAACCCAGTGAAAATAGAGCTCTCAACGTCGGCGATGTCGATGTTGATGAGGCAGAGTTTGACAGAGTCCAAAAAGACACAACTGATTTCTGCGATATTAGAGTGGCTCACGCTGCCCACGGCGATCGCGGTTTTGAAGATGAAGGAATCGATGAGGAACTGTATGAGCGTTTGAAAAATAAGGAACGTGATCCGATGAGCATGTCTTTCTATCAGGAAAAAGATGAAGATACGTGCTAAACGCAGCTCAATCCTTTTGATCTCAACGCCGTGCAGACATTACCTGATGACAGCGATGACGACTTTGGAAATGATCGTCCTCAACCTGACAATTCTGTTAACGCTTTTATCTGCGGGACCGAGCCTTTCTCCGGCAAGCAGGAAACTGAGGTAACCTCGATCGAAATCAATGCAGCAATATCGGATCTCGACAATGCTGTAACAAATGGCATTGAATGTTTTGATGTGAATGAAATGAATAAATCGACTCCACCAATGGGATTCGGTGAAGTCGATATTGACTCTTTCGGTCAGTCTGAAGATATCCACGCGCAGTTCTGTGAAAGTGTTGCTCAACCTGCCCTCGAAGAAGGTGAGAGAGATTCAGCAGTTGAGGTGTCGTCCCCTATTTCTTCTCAACTGGAAGTTGAGGAAGATCTATTCCAAACGTCATGTTCTCCAGTAGCGATGGCAGTATCTCCGATCCCTACGGCTCTTTCTCCCGAACCAACCGCCTTATCTCCAGTACCAACTGCTTTGTCTCCAGAACCGACCGCTATGTCTCCAGAGCCACAGTTGACTCCAGAACCGACTGCTATGTCTCCAGAACCAATTGCCATGACTCCAGAACCCACTGTCATGTCTCCAGAACCGACTGCCATGTCTCCAGAACCGACTGCTCTGTCTCCAGAACCCACTGAATTGACTACAGAGCTGACTGCTCTTTCTTCAGAGCCTACTGTTTTCTCTCCTGTTCCGACAGCTTTATCACCTGTTCCTACTGCCTTCTCTCCAGTTCCCACTGCTCTGTCCCCTGTCCCGACCGGCCATGATGAATTCTTTGATCAAGCACCTAAGTCTCCAGTGCCGATCACTTATTCTCCAGAACCGATGGCCCAGTCCCCGATTATGATGGCGGTATCCCCGGAGCCTGAAGAAATTATCCCAGAACCGGTCAGTCATTCAAACAACTTTGCAGCTCACAGTCCTTCGGCTGTGTCTCCGGAACCTTTCCAAGAACCTCCCGCTGCGCTCTCCCCTGCGCCATTCGAACAGTCCTCCGCCTTCCGTGCGCCTTCTCCTCATCCGGCTTCTCCGTCTCCTACTCCTGCTGTTGTTCCATTGGCTCAATCTCCTCAACTCTTTGCCCACTCACCAGCTATATCTCCGATGCCCGTTCCGAATGAACGTGACGACTACGGATACTTTGAAGAGAAATTTGATCAGCAAGACGACTGCCAAGTGTCGGAAATGCAGTCCTCTGAATTACAGTCGGACACAGGTTTTGGATTTGAAATGCCCTCTTCTCATGACTTTGATGACAGATTAGACACAAAAACTGATGATTTGCTTGCTAAAACAGGAGAAGTCAGTGAATTTATTGAAACCAAAACCGTAGAAATGGTCAATGCTATAAATGATTTAATTTCAGAAGACATCTGTCAGTCGATTGAGGATGAAGCAAAAACTACCCTCGGAATGGTCACTAACTCCCTCGTGAATGAATTTTCTACTGCTGCTGAATCAGCCTCTGAAACCTTGACAATGACCAATGACAATTTTGATTTTAACAATTCTAGTGTGCAAAATTTAATCAACGATGTCGGTTCATGTTTCGACAAAACTACCGAACAGACTGACATCTCGTCAGAATTAACAGCTGAAATTGATGTTCCTCAAATCTTAGAGAGAGTTTCATCGCCCGTTGTCGAGTTATGTCAGATGGCCGCCGCCGTCCCTTCATCCGATCTTGGAGATAAAATAGAGAATTTCACAAGTGAAATATCAGATGAGAAAGAAATTGTTGCGGAATTAGATCCCGTCCCTCTCGTTGAAGACATTAAAGAAGAGAATGTCTCTGATATCGCCAAAATAGAGGCAGCTGCCATTGCTGCAGCCGCTGTTGCGAGCGTAGCGGCTGTAAGTGCCATTGTAGCTGACAAGAAAACACCTGCCAAGGGCAAGCCCAGTCCGACTGTTACTAAAAAGGCTACTCCCGCAAAGACAGCCCTCTCACCTACCAAACCTACCGCTGCCAAGACTACTTCCACAACGGCAGCTATCAAAAAAACGGCAGCCGCTCCTTTGAAATCCGCTGCTGCTACCCCGCCCAAGTCAGCTGCCGCCCCGCGAGCCAGACCTGCCACTCTCATGTCCCCTACTTCGAAGCCAGCCGCGAAGCCGACTGTCGCTGCCGTACCGAAACCTAAAGTCCCGGGTGCGACGAAGACCACTCTCGCTGATAAGAAACCTCTAACAAACGGAATCGAAGTCAAGAGAGAGCCCATCAAGCGTCCAGTTCCCGGAAGTCTTCCTGCCAAGACTCCTGTCGCTGCCAAGACGTCAGTCACGGCAGCTCCCGCCATGACGACTGCCGCCGCTCCAGCTCGTACTGCCCCTCGGCCCGCCACCGCCCCGGTTCGTCCCGCAGCTGCCGCCACAAGACCTGCTGCAGCGCGACCCGCTACAACCGCTACTTCTGCTAAACCCAAGGTGCAACCTACCCCCGCTACCAGGTATGTGAGCTAGGTCCACTGGTCCACTATTAAAAATCTTCTCTAAAGAATTGCTGGAAGTGTTCACGAAAAAATCATTTCCTGTGTCCCAACTGACGAGGCTTAAAATTTTAATTTACTTAAGATGATAAAACTGTTCTAAGCTCTTAAAATATTCTGTTAGTTTCAAAATCGCCTTCATTCTATGTTTTTAATATACTTTTGAATTTCCGTCAAGCACCCTCAGTCGATTATATTTTTAATATACAATTTAATTTAAAAATAATTCAAAAAATATCGGGCATTAGAGCAAAACAGCCAATGCGTCAAATATTTTGAAATTGGAAAATGATGCGAGGTAAACTCGAGAAAAGAGATCACAACCACTCATAATATTCAAGATCACAAATTTAAATTGAAAAAAAACCTAAAATTGACATTGACCTTGCCAGGACTTGAACCCAGACCCACTTGATCGCTAGGGCGAAGCTCTTCTTACTACTAGACCACAGAGACTTAATTTCACAATGAATGAATATAATAATTCGTAGATATTGTCATATAAAACATAGAAGGAAATTCTTATTTCCTTTAAACTTTGCCTACCAATTTATAAATTAAACTTCCTTATATCTCCATCATATCTTGCAAAATACAAAATGTTGACTAGGGAAAGAAATTCCACAAAATTGAATGTAATTAACAGCAGCATTTCATTTGATTTTGCAAAACATTATTTTTTCTTAAATTTAGATACATATTTTACTAGCTAAGCTGAACATAGTTTGTCTAATTTAAAAGTTAAATCCTGTTTAATTTCCGCAATAGGGCACCAATCAGCAAAACTTCTAGCACGACCAGGGCTCCTGTCGCCGATAAACTTACTAAGGACACAACAAATAAACAAATTTCTGCCTCTCGACCGACTCCAGCGCCACGTGCGGGGCTTGCTCCTAGATCAACAGATTTGAAGGTAAATAAGTTATTATTTGCAGGAAACATAGTAATGCTAATATTTATGGATTTATGCAATTTTTACACTTCATCTTTCTGTCTTATATGAAATAATGACATTCAGCGGATACTCAAAGGAAAAAAAATGTATTAGAGTTGAAATCAATTGAAATTTGAATGATATTGAAATATGGATTGCTACTTTAGTCTCGAATATAGACACAATGTTATCTATTTTTTGATCAATTGATTTTGAATGATGTTTACAATTCAATTTGAGTATTTCCCTACAGCAGTGCTACTCAAGTGGTGGTCCGGCCGGCCGGCGAAAGCCGGTCCACGTTCAACAAAATAAATATCAAGTAAAAAAAATGAGAAAAATAATTAATATCAAAGTATCTCATGTAATACCGATGTCCCTGAATTTCAATTCTTTAAATTCAATAAAAATGTATTTCTATTTTATTTTTATTTACACAATGAAGCCGGTCGCCAGATAACACTGAAAAATATTTACTGGTCCACACACCGAAAAAGTCTGAGTAGCACTACCCTATAGAATGGAATGATGAAAATCACTAATAAATGAGGCGCCCAGTAGCAAAGTTAGCCAAAGGTACTCTTGCAGTTTTTTCTGGAGGAAGGAAATTCTGTTGCTATACTTTTGATAATAAATATTTACGTGAAATATTTTTCACAAGATACTAGAACCCATCAGGAATACTTAAAAATGAAAAAATTGCATTCAACTTTAATATTAAGGCTCTAGCATGAGGTACCAATTCTTGGCCCGTTATGATAATGAGTTTTTCGTTTGGCTGTTTTTGATACTAAATGAAAGGAAAAAAAAATAGCCATTAATTTTATTTTTATACAAGAAAATAAAATTACAGATTAAAACAGAAAACGGTTCTTAATGATTTCCATTTTTTATTTCATACTATGACATGGGGTGGACTTCATTATCAAGTTTTATTAGAGTTTTTTGAGATTTATTGTTGACGTAAGGTGGGGTACGTCAGTCTATTTGGTTTAGTGGTAAGAGCTTTGCCATAGCGATCAGGTGCGTCTGGGTAATAATCCCGGCGGTGTCAATATTAAATTCAGATTTTTTAATGCGATTTTGTGATGTTGTTTCTGCTCGAGTTGATCGAGAGTGACTTCTCATTTCGTCGGCGTCTGCGGTGCAGTTGGCTACAGTTAAGGATATCTCGCGTTCAATTCCCAGTGCGGACAGTTTTCATAAATTGACCTTTCAATCGATTTATGGATTTCTGTTCGTAGTCATGCATGTTTGTGATGTTTAAAAATACCTCCCTCCCACCCATCCGATCCTTAAAAACGGGGCGTAGCGAGAGCAATTAGCTAACCACTAGTCCTGTCCTAGCCCTATTCTTCTATCCCTACTCTCCCCGAAAAAAGAGATGTTGAGTAACTAACCAGCAGTTCTCATAGAAAAATTCTGTTGAGATACCTCCATTAGGGGGCCATATGCTCCACGTTGGGGGAGGACATGGTAAAAAAAATCGAAATTTTCCAATTTCAAATAATTTGGTGATAATGTCATTAACGATAATGTCAAATATTGCATTTTTCTGACGCGGGGATTTTATACAAGACGGCATTCGTGTGATAGCACTTTCGAAGGCACCTCGACCCTCGACAAGGTTATGATCGGTCACGTTCGACATTATTCGAGATGCAACCAGTCGATCGTCGACCTAGATTCGTACGACGAGCTGATTTTTAAGGAACAGTGCTCTGATTCCATGTAGCGATCGTGATAAGCAGCGAGGGACTTCCGACGGTTACATTTTTTATGCTGTTTTGAGGATTTTGAAGATTTACGTTTGTCTTGCTGGAGCATTACAAGGCATTCTTGCGAGATATTTGCTATTGCATTTTTAAAAATCGATTTAATGAAAGTTCTAGACGATTTTGATTCAATTTTTTATTTTGAGAATGGTAGCTATGGTGCAAAGAATTTAATGTCATACAAAACTAAAAAATATTAAAAAGTGCCTTTGGATAACTTTGATACTGGGCGCCTCAAATGTCTAATGTGTTTTTCTTTTCAGACGACTTCTAAAACGACAACGAAGACATCGACAACAGCAGCAGCACCGAAACCGACCAATCCTCCGCCCATCCGGAGGCCGACGAGCACCACGACCAAGACCACTGTCACTAAAACTACCACGAAAACTACTTCTACCAAACTTGTAGGAGGCAAAGCAGTGACAACGGAAAAACTGAACGGCACATTAGACAAGTCCATCAAAGAAGACTCCCTTCACGACGAGATCTGCATGAACGGCACGTCACTCATAACGGACATACCCTTGAAAGACAATTCACCGCAGCACGTGGATAATTCTTTGCTTCCTATTATCGATGCGGCCGCCGACTGAATCAACTTTCTCTAATTTAGTAATTTCACCTCGATATGAGAAACCGCGAGAGTCATTATTTTTGATTCCTCTACTTCATATTATTTTAAAAAGTATTCTGTTATAATTTTAAGGATGTTATGTCATGTATTTTTGGTGTAATTCTCGTGTGAAAATTTTATTTGTGGCACTCTGAAGCACTCGACAGTTTATTTGATAAGTGAAATATTAAAAAAAATATATGGCGCAGTCATGTTGCCGATTTTATTCTTATGAGATAATATTGAACATCCGGAGGTTATTATTTTCCGGATAATATTGGAAGTCTGAACCGTATCGCCGATCAGAGTTGTGATTCTAATTAACTTTTATTTGACTATGGCTGTTGGCTTCGATTTTCTCAATCGATCGGATCAAAGGGATGACTGAAAAGGCATGTTAATGAGATGTAATAGATTATAACTACGGTAAGCATCGAAGTGAATGTGAATGTTTGTTGAATGATATATTTTTTAAATCCGGCACAGAAAATTTTCTCGCGGAGAAGCGTGTTATGAATTGGCGGTGCCCGGATGACGAGGCCGGCCGTTCGCCTCTGTTTAGTTTTTCGTATCTTTGGCGAGACGCAGACGTACTGAATTGTAATATTGTTAAATTCCTGGCTTTATAGCTTATTAAATATAAAAATATTTTTATCGGTATATCTAATACTTGTGTAGGGATATATTACGCGCCTTAATAATTGTTTTTTAAGTTGCAGTTGTTTTGTTTAGAAATAAATACCTTAATTGGAAAATATTTTATCCTAATAGTTTTTAATACGTTTTTATAATGGTTCGTCGACCGTAGATGTGTTTAGGTGAGTTGAAAAGGCTTGAATCGTAACAAGTTGAAATAATTCAAATATTTTATAAGCAAATGGCTAAGATTCATACGCTGCCTCTAAAGTACATTTAAAACTTAATATAAAGGGGTTATGGAAATTTTTTAAGTATTCACAGATACTTCCCCATTTTTTAATATAATATTACATTTACATTGTAAATTGGTTCTCTTTATGTGTACATAAATTAATTAGTTAACCTTTTTAATTCAGCCTCAAGTTATAACTCAATAAGGTGCTATCGTGCAATGTTCATTTTAATTGCTATAGTTCTTTGCATCCTTTCCTTCGGAAAAAATTTAACAATATCTCGGTTGGAAATTTAGAAAGCGTGAAATTCATGATTACTCTACTTAATTTGATCACAAATAAAATATATCTCGGTGCAGTGTTGCTATTTACATATTGGAAATATTTAATCAATCTATAAATTTTCATTATAATAATAATAATATTATTGATTGCATCAAATAAATGTTTTTATAAAGTGTCTAATTATTGCTAGCAATGATTTTCATGAATCCTAATTTATTACTTTTTGTATTATTATTATTTAATAAAAAAAAAACTGAAAACTATTGATAATTGTTTTAATTTTTTCAACTTTTTTATTATTGCAAGATTCATGGAGGCTTAAAATAATAATCCATTCATGTAGAACTGATTCTCTTTTGGAGAGGTGGTATACGATACATAACTACCATGTGAAAGAAGAGAAGGTACATACATATTATAAGTAATAAATTGAGACAATGCGATTTAAATTAGACATTAAAAAGTAAAACCTAAACAGAGAGCAAACTCAATTGTGTCGAAACAAGTAATGCACGAGTCATGTACCCCTGCATCATTAAATTTGCAAAATGGCAAAAATGATAATATCGCCTTTTAATAGAATAAAATAACAAAGTATTTAGTTCTACAATTTTTTTTTATCAGGTAGTTGATAGCTATCTAGCTGACCACTAGTTCTATTATAGCTATATCCTTCTAGAACTCTACTCACTGAAAAAGAGAAGTTGAGCAACTCTGTAACAAGCAGTTCTGTCGAACAACTTCTATTGAAATAAGTTCCAAAAAGTTACTCCTGAAGAATCCATTGAAAATACTTTTGATTTTGACATATCCAAATTGCATGTTTTTTTACATTCAATTCATTATTTTTTTCAATTCAAAATGCTTACAATTCATAAGAATATGTAATGCTATGATTTCCTACAAAACTACATTCATAACTCATTTTGTTTACAAACTGACCAACATAACATCCTCGGACATTTCTGCGACAACTGACGTGAGCTCTGATGTGTACAAGCAAAATCTCCTGCAGCATTGTTCCTGCAACATCGACGTAGATGCCCCGTGACATGTTGCTCATTTTGTCCCCTAGTGTATTGTGCCTTTATCATAAAAGTAATATAATAATTATGATTTCATTTTGCAAGGTTCTAATTTCAATGATGAAATTTTCCATGCAATGATGTTTATTCAATGACTAGTTTGAGAGTCGGCATCTATGGCGCAGTCGGTAGCGTCGTTGGCTACTGTTACGGATGTCTCGGGTTCAATTCTCGGTGCGAACTGTTTTCGTAAATTGATCTTTTAATCGATTTATGGAGTGTTTGTGATGTGTAACCCATCCAATCCTCACGGGGCGTAGCGAGAGCGATTAACTAAACACTAGTCCTGTCCTAGCCCTATCCTTCTATCCCTACTCTCTTCGAAAAACAAAAGGGAGGTTGAGCAACTGAGTAACAAGCAGTTCTCATAGAAAAGTTCTGTTGAGATACCTCCATAAGGAGACCAAATGCTTCACGTTGGGAGCGGACATGACAAAAAAAGCTTGAAATATGTGAAATTTAAATATATATATTTACAAACCACTCAAAACCAATTTGGTTGCAAAAGAGTTTGGATTTGACATTTTCACATAGATAAACTTCTTATTAAATTACAACCTTAAAAACATATTTTTTTAATACAAAATAATTTCTACGAGAATAAAATGTAATAAGGTAGTTTCAGTACAATTCAAAGAAAAAACCTCATGTTTGATTTGAATTGTTGAAATTTGATATTGATATTCCATCAAGCAACTTCAGTCGATAACTTAAATTACGAAAAATCTCATAGTTTTTGACTACAGCTTTAAAAAATAGATCAACGAAATTATGGTACAACGATGAGGTCTGCCAGTCATAAGATGATGCCATTATACCAAGTACCAAACTGCACTGGTCAGGCTATGAGTTGGATGAAAGAAAACCAGCAAAGGAAGTCATATTCAGCAATCAGATAGAGGTGTAGGCACGATAGCCAAGAATTTCCTGACTGTATGAATTTGTTATTAGTAGTGACGAGAGTTGTTGCTGGAAGCCGAGAACCATCCTGTGTTAGCACTATCGAATAAGGAAGTGACTTTTCGGCACACAATGAGATTTTATGGTAGGCGAGTCATGTACACGTTATTTCCTAAGGCAAAAATCAGAGATATGCGTAATTAGGTATTAAAGGGTTCTCGGGCAGATCGATAAGTATCCAATCAATGAAAGAAGAGAATAACGGTTTTCATTAATTTTCATTCAAAATGTCAGTATAAATATAAGTAATAGTTTTCCCAAGTGATTGCTTATACACACGTCAAACATTTCTGCGGGTGTTAAGTCTTGGTGGTAAAGTGTTACTTTTCAGGAAAGTCAAACCAAGATTTGCGTATGTATGAAATTTGATGAAAAAATGTGAAATAGAAAACATTTCATAGAAACATAAAAGTAGTCAATGTGGCAAAAATCAAATAGTAATCATTGTCTACCTTTAAAATAAATATCCTTGCGATATCGTTAGTTTGAAGATGCTTCTCAAAGAGGCGAAATGCGTCACGTTAGTGATAAACCAATTGGAATAACAAAGTTACCACCAATTTTAATTTTATATTAAAAATAAACTTCCACAAAGTTACACACAGATTTGAATGCTTCTTAAAATAAAGGCGTGTATGCTGTATACAAAAAATAAATAAATTATAAAGTATATTGGAATAAGGAATTATAGTATAGTATAGGAAATTAATACTTCTTTCTATTATGAAAAATGTAACCTAGGTATGGAACGAATTGAGAGTTTATTTTTCAAACATATTAATTTAGCTCTACAAGAGAATTATTGTTATGCAGTATAATAAATATTATATTACCTATATTTCAGATTAGGGGTGTACATATATGACGTCACGCTATAGGGGGAAAGGGGTCTGATTTAATGTTATGATTTGTGACGTTGGGAGTGGGGGGGGAGTCAGAGAAAATGTGACATCACAAAGTAAATTGGTATTTAAACTGGTATTTAAAATATCACTGCTACTTTTGACATTATTAGCTTCGATTGGGGATAAATATTTAAAAAAAAAATTGTTTAGGGGGGAGCGGTGTCAAAAACATGACATAATATATAGAGAGGGGGGTAAAAGATTACGTGACGATGGGGGGTGAGTTCAAAAATAGTCAAAATCGTGTGACATTATATATGGATTTAGTCTGTAAATAACATAATTGAAAAAATCACTCAAAGGTTGTAACACAATATATTTGTATTAAGTAAATGTGATATGACTCAAAACAATTATACCTCAATGGTTTATTTCGTGTTTATTTAATACTTAAAAAACCTTATGTACATAAAAAAAATATAATCTTCTAAAATATTTTTATTAGTTTGTGTAGGTGGAACGACTTATGAAGGGGAAAATTGTGAAGTGCAAAAGTACAATTATAAACGATAATTCTTTTTATACCCTAAAAGCCTCACAGATCGAATCTATCAGCATAAATCAATTTCTAATACAACATATTGTGGCGAATATCTGGATTAAACCTGTGAATCCAATTATGATAGTACAAATCTAATAAGCGGTACAGACTGACTGCTAGGATGATTCATCCGTTGAATAAATTATATTAAATCTTAAAATAAGTTTACCAAAGATAATTTTCTTTATATCATTTTTTTCTATATAATTTTGTAACAATTTATAACAGTTTTTTTTTCTCACACGAAAATAATATTTATATTATAAAAATCCAGGTTGTTTAAGTTGTCGTTGTTTTTCGAGTAGGTCGATCATAAACTTTGTGGAATCCCAGATCTAAACTACACTAATATATTTTAAATTAAAAACCTTAATTCATAAACCTTAATTCAGATTTATGTACACCAAAAAATGATTTAGTGAAATAATTTCCCAATCACGGCAGGTATTACAATTGTGCACAAAATTTTGTAGAATATTGCATTACTTCAAAATTGGTTGATGATGAGAATATAAATTATATTGTAAAATTAGTAGTGCTTACATATCAACTATTATATTTGTAAAAAAGATTGTTTTATGCACTAGGAAACCTAAAATCAGTATTTTTGAGATTCTCTGCTATCCATTGATCTGCCCTTCTGTTCAATTCTGGTGTAAATTCATCTGACCAGCTTCCATTCTTTCCTGTTGTAAATAATAATTAGTTAATACTTCATCATCTGCACGAAACGGAGGTGAATTTAATATAATTAGTATAGTTTGTATAAGTACCTTTTCTGATGAAGGCCTGCTCTCCAGTTTTAAGAATACCAAGATCTTTTAGAATGTCAAAGTTGACTGAGGAGTTATTCCTAAAATTTTCTATACTTAAATGATCTCTTAATTTCGCTACTTGTTCATCACTGTAGGATTTGTTTAAAAATTCACTAAGGGATTTGATTGCGGCAGGTAAGTTCTGTAAAAGAAGAAATAATATTATACATTTCTGAAAACATATTGCAAAAATTACAGTAATTTCTGGAACAATGCAATACTTTAATTATCAAATCAAAGCCCATGTGTGGTAATTTTTACGCTACATTTAGAACCCAGTGAATAATCTTTCCGAATATTATTAATTTTAAAAGTATCTTTTATAAATTTTATATTGTTTACTGGCCATCCTTAGTGAATGGCATAATTAGATATAATATCATTCCACATTTTATTTAACACAATCAAATAGATTAATACAATTATAAGTATTGCAAAAACTCACTCTATTTATTTCTTCATAAAAAAGAAACTTTACATTGGGGTGATGCTTATATTTCCAGCCTTCTTTGATATGAGACCAGTAAGGTGTCCAAGGTTCTATAAAGGGAAACAAAAATCACGGAATCAAGTCGTTTTTCATTTAACTAAAATGAAATTCTTTTTAAATAAGTGATTTCACTATATTTTACTTACGAAGATCATTTTGGAAATAATCCCAAAATCTTGGAAAGTCTCCCAAATAACCTTGAGTCCTGATAAGCCGACTGAGATGATAAAAGGAGACAGCGACATCTTTTGGATTTCTTGCAACATAAATAACCTGAAAATAATAAAAAACTACGTAAAAGAGACAGTATTCACATCTTATATCATTATTTTTATATGAATAAATAGTTTTATAATGACTCTATGATCAATTTTGACGGAAAGAGTTACTTCATTCAAGTCAATTCTTGTATTTGTTGATTGTGAAGTTTCAAAAATATTGAAATATATTTGAACAAAACTAATAAATAGCAGACACACCAAAATTTTCTGCTTTCTATCCAACATTTTCTGCTTTCTATTTTGTTCTTAATTAAGTTATTGTATAGAAAGATAATGGGAAGGTGTGTACAAGGTCAATATTTTTCATCCCAGTCTAGTTGTATATTTAGTTTATCATTCATTACCTTTACAGTAATTTGTATTATCTGACGCAGATTGTGTAGCAAAATGAGACATTAATAACCACTCTCGTGTTCTATTCAAGTTGTGATACAATAAGAATTTATTATCAATGATCTATTAATTGTGATAGGGTCAATCCAATCTTATTGTCAAATAAAACTGCTAAAATAGAATTTACAGCAATTTAATCATTTTTTACCTTACATCCGGATGTAAGCAAAGTAGGTGGCAATAGACTAAATGGGAGATGGGTCTTAATAAATCTTGGTGATTTTTCATTAACCAGCGTCTGAAATAATAAAAAAAATTTTAGACAGTTGAAAAAGATAAAAGAATTTTTTTGTCAAGTTAATGTCAGTCAACTTGTAAAAGTCTCTATATAAATAAATATAACATATTCCATTATTAATATTTTAAATGTTGTAATCTGTAATTTATTTCTTTATACTTATATGGACCGTGGATCATTTATTGATTATTTCTTGATGCTTAAAAAAAAACGTAAAAGTAATTACTTCAATATAAAAAATATTATGAAAAACTGCTTAAAATGTAAATGTAATCTATATGGAATGCTTGACACAATGTACCTCCCAACATGGAGTAGTAGCCACCTCGACTAATGATTGCTTTACAGGATTACCAGCATTTTCTTCTAAAAACAGCCGTTTCATATCATCATGGACAAACAGACTGAACCTGAAAATTTAAAATATTAATTGAGGATACAGCTCACTAGTTGAATAAAGCCCACATGAGGGGAAAGAGACAAAAACCAACAAAAGCATACAAAAACAAAATGGGGTAAGAGAAGCACAAAAGTCGTTGTCGAATTACACTATTAAAAATATCCAGATTCGTGGATATAAATCTAAAAAAAATCAGAAAAATATTATTTTATTTTTAAACAGATCATGAGCCCGATTTTTTACAAAAAAGGCGAAGATAGTGATATTCTTACATAGATGTCTCTACACGTTTTCAAAATGCCGATTGCAAAATTATACGTTCTATTCTGTGATCGATTTATTTATTTGTTAGAAACACCGTTACTGGTGTGTGTTTGCATGTATGTATATACGCACACCAGTATAGTACTATGTATGCTACACACATGCTTGCTTTTTGACAGTTGACATATTGTATTGCAATCTAGATTGTTTCTGCCGCCTTTTGTGTAAATATATGGGAAGTATTCGGGAATGACGAAAGAAAACGTTGGAATATAATTTTAACAATGATATGTCGGACTGTCATTGGATTTTTTTGGTTAATTATCAATATACAATGACATTTATGACAGATTGGAACAGCTTCAGAAAGTACGCGAATTGAAATTTAATGTTTTACAGCAGAACAAACCAAATCAGCTTGCTGCGAATTCAACGAGGTGTGAAATTTCGTGAACCCGTGAGATATGAAAAGCCTGTTGTTATCTAAGTCTCTTGGTATAATTCACTATAACCACCATCCTAGTTAACTCGAATCCATTGGTTTCTTTTTGTCTATTCTTGTAAATTATATATTGCCTCATCTGTAGTCTAGTGGTTCCGTTGTGGTGCTCACGGGCTCAAATTCCAGTAGATACAGTTTCATAAATTGATTTTTCAATTGAGGTCGACACATTTCTATTCGTTGATTGAAGTAGCATTTATTTGGTAAAACTACATTGTAATGAAAGAAAAATTTCAACTTGACATTATTTCCTCATTTAAGAAAATTAACTTACTGACGTTTAAGTACATTAAAGAAAATAATAATATATTTGAAAAAGAAACTACTAAACTATGATTAGGAAAGATCACTCTCTCAGAGTGGGTATCTTCAACTCTATTATATCTACTATCTATTAGTATGATATTCTCAAAATGCTTTAGCAAATTTGGTTTTCAAAAGATTTACTTAGCCTTACTATTAACCCAAAAAGTTTGCTAGCACGCATAACAGTAGAATTAATATGTGAATGAAATGTGAAAGAAGAGTTCGACATTATACCGAGATCATAGATGAATGGTTGAAAACTGGCTGACCACTTAACGCTGTCTAAATTATGCTACCTACCGATTTTTTGTTTCTTACCATATTTCTTTTTGGAACTTATATATCCCCTCATTGCATGATTTTCTACTTTTAAATAAAATAAATATAGTCATATGCAATGGATATGTATGATTGACTACATGGTAAATAGTAGAAGGATTTTTGAATCGGTTTTGTGAATCTTTCCGTGCAGATCAATGCCCAGATCAATTATATATTGTCTTTTACTGGACGTCAAATTGTAATTTCGACGATTGAGACCTTGCATACTTAGTTTTCTAGCCATCTTAAGTTTGCATAAAACAAATGCCGACTCAAACCTCAGCAATGAAAGATTCATAAGCTTTCGTTTACGATTTTTGACCCTTTCAACTGTCTTATGTAAAACGAATAATTACTAAAACTCCGGCATGCTTCGTTTGATTGCAAGTTAAAACCAACAACAAAATGTCACCACACATCCAATGGAATATTGATAGGTAGTGAAATACCTTGGATATAAGAACAACTGGTAAAATCTTTTTCAGTTTTGCAAAAGAAAAATAAACAATACACGGGTTACGACTACATAAATTGATTTTTCATTCTATGGATTTGTGTTTTGAGGCAAATATGTCTATGATTTATTGGAAGCATTTCAATAAAGCCGTTCAACATCGGAAAGCTGCATTTATTTATTCAACTGTCTGGTTAGTGTTACATATTGTGACAGATATATTGTTACATCGGTTTAGTTAGAGTTTTATAGTTTCTTTGGCAATTCTTCTAGATAAACTTGATTGAATTGCCGGATTTTTTTAGATACATCTACTTCACATTATATTATGACTGATCAAAACCGATCACTAGGTTCAACAGAATTCGATAATTTACGACAAAATACGACGCGGTGACTTTTTCATATTTACGTACTTCGCGTAAATTATCGGTTTACTCGATTTCCACGAATAATAATGCAAATGTATATTCTATAATGACGAATAGTGATGCTTGCTTGAGTTTGAGGTAATACATGTTTGATTCGATTCATTTTCGAGGTTCTATGCGCAATATAATATAAAAACGTCAGATCTGTCAAAGTGACAGATCTGACGTCTACATATTATGGCGAAAGACAATTTTGGGGGGAAAACTAGAACCTGATACATTTCCCTACCGACAAATGGTGAAAGTTGTTGTATGGATCTTAGAGCCATTTTTCGGTAGATGTCTCAAGTGACCTTCTATGTTGAATTTATTGTGGTAAGACGTCACCGTTAATGACATGTATAATACGATCAAGTCGGTGCATCAATTATTTAAAGATGATGTTGTGTGGATTTCATCACGCCAGCAGAACGCATTTCTTAGCCATATTGCAGTAAGCTCACAACAGCACGTTCCAAATATCACAGAAATCACACACATAAAACGATAAATTTTAATATTGCAGACAAATGCCGGTACCGTCAAACGAGGCTATTTCGGATACCAAGTATAATTCCGCCTAATAAAATGTATTTTGTTTATTTGACCACAAGTTATTTTTACACTCGAGTAAACAAAATATTTACCTTTTGAACATCTGTAATCAATTTCTCGTAAGTTATTGAAGGTAAAGGTGTGTGAATATGCACACAAAAGTAAAGTTTTACAATAACTTCTCGATGATTTAAATGGTTCAGTGTGATCAACTGACGATTTAGAATAAATCATAGACAAATATTTTGTTTATCCGATTGTAAAACTAAGCCAAGGCCACATAAATAAAATAATTGTTATTAGGTGGAATTATGTTCGGTAGACGAAATAACCCCGCTTGACGATATGTTCTATATTAGCGGTTGAATGGCTAATGAAAATAGTCATATTGTTCTTAATTGGAAATATAACCCGATGGAAAAAAATAAACAGGGACTGCCTATCGGAAAGTCGACAACATTTAAAAAAAAAGGAGTTCATTCTCCCTTGCAGAGGCTGTAGAATTCCATGGTTTGCCTTATTTACATTTGCGGTTATCTTGTGTTGGCTTAGATATCTTCTGAAATACTTCCCTCTCAAAGTATAGCATAACTACCATTAACATATTTTCCATGAATTCCATAGCACAATGGTCAAGAGCAGGGGTTTCCAATCTAATTGTGGTCAGGGGTGAATTTGAGATTGAAAAAAGGAGTGGAGGGCGAAAGCTGAATTTAAAAAATAGCCAACTTGAAGAGTAATGTGTTATATTCATTAGATAGTTGCTAAATTGTTGAAAATCGTTGCAAAAATTTTGATTTATGTAAGGCTTTTATTAATTTCTAAGAATTCTAAGCTATTCAATTTTAAACCTTTATCATTTACTTGATGGAGTATTTCTACATTACTATTTTTATTAAATTTGTTGTTAAAATATAATATATACTTACTCAAGAAATGGGAATCTTTTAATCAAGGGAGTTTTGGCCGCTGCGTCATAATCTAAATCATTTGCCAGAAGCCAAAGAAGTTCTTGCGTCCAAGTGGTTCCTAAAAAATATCAATGTAATTGTTTTAGTGGTGCAATAAACAAGAATATAAAACATAATAATTAATGTGGCACTTTTCACTTTGCTTTGTATTACTTTCACAATTGTATTTGATGAATAATTTGATGTATAATAAATGATCTGATGGTATATGTCAGTTGATACTACTGTGTTTATTTATCGTTATAATTTATATCTAGCACAAGACATAAATATGACATTTGGCCATATCAACCAATGTTAATGTTTACAATTTAGAATATGTATAATATATCAATTAGAATTTCGCAAGAGAGCATGTACACAATAATCAAAATAGTTATTACAAAACGACCTAAATCACCTACATGTGTCACTTATTATGTACATCAGTGAATCCGAAAGGAGTGCTAGCATCGACAGCGGAAAGAAGAAATATATTGGAGTACAGAAATACAATAATATTTATCCTTTCCGAGAAAACATGGGATATCATTCACTTTTTGGTGAATGTTTGGTGTCTACCAACTATTCGCCTTAAGAAATTTCATCTAGCTGACTGTAATTCTAATAATGTTATATTTCAGTGGGGGTTGCTTATATCAGGCCTGTGAGTAGCCTCGTCAGCATCATGGATGCATAAACCCAGAGAGGATCTTGGCCACCATCGACCATTTCCTTCACCTATACCTAGTGTGGTGATAATAACCTATGAAAATCGTCAGCAACGTTTAATTTCCAGTCAAATCTCGACCTGCAAGACCTTCTGCTGCCTGCTAAATAGCTGGACATTAATTTCATGTTTAACCTTACATCGCACATTCTCCAGCAGACGCAGTTGATAATTTAACTGCGCTGGCATTGTTCTACAGCCCACACATCTATGGTTTGTTTCTTTTTCTCTGCTGTTTTACCATATTGGATGAACCCATGGATACGGTGATACATATTAGCCTATCCCATGATTTAAACGTTGTTTCTTTTGGTGACATTTAATTTTCATCACTGACTTTTAAATATTTTACTATGGACGATATAAAGGCTCTATTACGCTTACCTGAACGGGGAAACGTGACAATCCACGTATCATCTGGACGTACCGTAAAATTGTAGCAGTATTTTGAGGCTTCTACAAATTTTTGTGGAAAGAACCATTTTTCTTCACCGACTTGCACAAACCCAGAGCGCTCCCCTAAAAAAAAGAATTATTTTTTCGTGAATATAAATTTAATACAACTCCAATTCAGTGTTGAGTGTTAATGCAAGGGTAAATTGTAGATCTTGTTGAATTTTGGGAATATGTGTACAATATATTTACATAATAATATATGTTTTGGTAAATTTTAAATCTATATTTTAAATTTACGTACAAGAGTCGTTTGACAAGTATACTATTTTTTCGAAAAAACCGATTTCCTTTTTCGACATAGTCTCACTGTCTTCATCAAACCTCATCGGAAAAGTAATTTTTGTCAAAAGCTGAAAACATCCTCAGTTGTCGAGAATTTCTCCCAACCCATTTTTTCAAATTTGGGAAAAGGAAGAAGTTGCACGGAGCCTAGTGCAGATACGCGGAAGGGCGAGAAAGCAATTTGAAATATGATTTGTGCATTTTTTTCATTGAAACGTATGACTGATATTCATGATCTTATGAGGATTGGATTGGGAAGAATGGAGTTTATTCAGACTGCTCGTCAGCATATCGCTCTATGATATATGTTCAAAATTTTGGTAGGGATATGTAGAAGAAAATTGTTCGGAAAATTGATGATGATAATAATATTTTTCAAAAATATTTAATTAATACCATCAGAGCCTATTTAGATTAAGAGAGGCCCTAGGGCCGAGACTATTCCACTTGTGAGGCTCCACGAACAGTTTGAACACATCTTTGGCATTGCTTAAACAATGGCATAAGGACAGTCGGTCGGAAAATAATTTTAAAAAGTCATAAACTGCTCGGACCCTGCAATAAAACTCTTTTATAACTCTTTGTCGTTGCCCAAAATCGAAGATGAGAAATTTCAGAATTTTTTATTTTCCTTTGAATATTTATTTAATTTATGTATGAAAATTAAAAATACTTCGATAGTTAGCTTATGGGTAAATCTAACTCTGATTATCGTTATGTATTAAATATATCGGCCAGTATGACAGGAATAAATTAGTATATTTACGAATTGCTTGAATTATAATTTTTATTATAATAGAATACGTCGGCTTCTCTTTGAAATGCTTAATTCAATCAATCATTTTGGTTGCATAATAAATCACCATAATTGGCAGAATCATTGCTGCATTATCGCGATAGCGTTTCTTAGCAGACTGAATTTCGGGTACTGCGATGAGACCTCTGCTCTATTCTCCAGTAATTTAGGCTTTACAGTTTTTTTGTAATTTCATTATTTTTTGATAAAATTTATTGAATGATATCATACGAACATTTTTTTTCTGCTGTCATTATTCCCGACAAAATTTTGAAGTATTTTACTATCCGAGGTCAATTTCGACTATGAATTTTGACCGGGAAGCCAAAATAATTAATATGATTTGGTCCAAATGCCATTTTCAAATTGCCAACAGTATTCTTGCCTGATCTATCGAGTAGTTTGGAAAAAAATAGGCAGCCATAATTATAATCTACGCAAAATATTGTCATGTCCACTACTTAAATATCACACCGACGACATAGAGGTACACAAAAACATGCGAATGATAATTTAAGGTAAGTAAGGCATAACGAATAAAACAAAAATGATTAGGTAACAAAAATTTCATAACGGTCGTCATATTCGCAAACTTCCACTTTCGTTTTTCGCGATTTCCGGTTTGCGACGCGGGCAATCGTTGTCTATCACGAATTCGCATAATTTACTATTAGTATTATGTTATATCAGAATAGGAAGCAGTTAATTTTAATGTAAGGAGGTGAATTTAAGAGATATTTAATAGGTATCTCTAACAATTTATAGGACAGGTATACTAATGTCTAAATAATGTATATTTAAATACACCGAAACCGTAGAAAATTCATAAATACAACGAACAAAATTCCTTTTATCTTCTAGGAACTCTTATCTAAAAATTGAATAATTGTATATACATATATATATATATATATATATATATGACATAAACATCATAATATAAATATTAAAATCTTACGGAGTATTTCGAGTAACATGTTTATATGTCAAATTGTATGTTATACTCCCTATTTTGAGTTTTTCCAGTGAGGTTAAACTAAATTTTCGTATTTTTAAATCCTCATTATAAGAGACATTTGTCATTGTCTTTGAAGATGTGTCAATTAGTAAATCTATGCAGTTATGGCAGCAAAAAAAAAGATAAAAACAATATGAACGTCGTTACATGAAGTAGACACTAACCGAAAAACACTAGTTTTGAGTAATTGGATTTAGAAGTTTGTCAAATTTTAAAAATGTTATACTTTTTTAATTTTGTTTATTTTTACAAAACTGTTTTACTATAATTTATAAGAATAAGTGTGTTCTTCCATACGGTAGACTTTCAAATAAAGAAAATTTTGGTATAACTAACTCAATATGTAATTTTTTCGACATAGTGTTTTCTTCTAGAACATCGACGATATGTTATATTCGATCAATGATCCGGTATCACTTAAAATTTGTTTATTTCAGTTGACCAAAAAATAGGCGACAGTCAAGTAAAATTCATATGAATTCATATATGTAACTGGAGGGCACAATTGTCCAAAATGCGAGGGGCTTGCTATAATAAACCGTCATCTATAGCAAGATTTTTTCTCAAAATGTTTGTAATATTTCTATCGAATGCAATTCTTTTCTGAAAAGGACAAATGCTTAGAAATAACTACTACTCGAAAGTTTGCTGGCAGATAAATTGTAGTTACTTCTATTTTGAATATGGAATTTCAGATTCTTAAATCTGTATTTTATTGAGGGTGCGATAATTTTCTTTGTTAAAATGCCAATTTGATGAAAAAACGTGATGAAAATTGTTGATTGTCCTTGTTTTTCATTTCACTCTTACGAAGAGATACGAATTACACCTTAGGCACAACCTCGGTATGGATACAAAATAAAAGAGCCCATTAAATCAGAAGACACCATCGTCACTAAAAATTAAACGTCGGTAACGACCGAGTGAATAAAATAATAACGCAAAATATTAACTTACCATTAAAGTCCTTGAGTATAAGATCGTTGAGCTTTTGTTCGACAGGCTTAATTTCAAATGGAAAATCGTTGTTGTTTAACATAATTTGACTATCTTCATTTACCATTTTCGCTTTCATATATAAGAAGGAAAAATAGAAAAGATCGGAAACTATTTTGCAACTCGGTATTCACACATTCGATATGGCGATGCCGTCTATACGTCGTCTATGCGCGGACTGATGCTATGACTGAACACGAAGAAACAAAGAGTGCCCACCGGTGACGTGATAAGAGAAAGCGGAGAAGGAATTTGGAAATTGTTTGGGATTCGATGGAGGTGGAAAGTAAACACACGTGTAAGGTTGACAATAATCAAGGGCAACCATTTACCTTTGAAAAGAGTTTTATGGCACTTAAATAATAATAACAGGTCGTTGCATATAAATGCATACTAATACTTGCGCTCGAAACGGAAAATATTAATACAATATGTCGATGGCCCAGTACCATAGGGACGATAAGTCAAAAATTTGATGTTTTGAGTTAAGTTAGCCATTATATGAGAACACCACTCTTCTACAGTTCCACAAAAGTACAGCTTGTAAAATGTACAGCTTTTCTCTCAAAAGGCATATGGAAATCGGCAAAATTGAATAATTTCTCAGTTCCATATACACACAGATCGAAATATCATATTGTGGAAAAATATATTTGTGAATCATGGCGTTCCATAAAGAAACAACCTTTAATCCTAAAACTATAAACTATTAACCACCTATTTGAATAAAAAAGTAATACAAATAATAAATCATCACTTTTTTACGAGTCAGTTTAGATGAGCCAAAACTTTGATCGGCTATATCTCAAAACTACCAATTTCTAGTTGTATAGCTATGTAACTAAGCCATCGATGTATTCATAAAAATCATAATACATCCTTCGGTCTATACTTAAAGGTAGACATGTTTCGTTAGATAACCGTGCAAATCGAAACCTTGTAGATCGACACCAATAAAATAATATGCTGAGAAAAGGGAGATAAACATATTTATTATTTTTTAAATAAAAAAATGTCTTTCAATATTTATCAGAGATTCTGATATCTTAGGCTTAAAATGTGTCTAAGTTAAAATATACGTTTTTTTTCTCTTCGTTTCTTGTTTTGTGATCTTTGGATTTAAAAAAATGATATTGGGAATAACGAAAAATACGGAAAAAATAAAAATTAAGTGAGAAGTTATTATTTTTATTGTTCACTTTTTTATACAGAAGATGCGGAAAGAAAAAAATGGTTATTAAATAGATCTATGATATACATGATAAATTATGCGCAAGCAATCTATTCTATTTTTTTGGTCAAAACGGAGCTAACAGCTTTACACTCAAAGCCAGCGATAAAATGTATCTCTGTCAAGAAAGACGATAATCTTAATAAAAGTAGGCGCAAAATATAATCGTTTCTTTCAGTATTCAATATAACCAATGTAACAATTTTATGCAATTTTTCAGAAAATTTTAATCTGTTTTTATTATGATTGTTTTTCACAATAAGCGACTAAAAAAATAAACTAAACAATGTTTTTATTGTAGTTACTAAAAATCTATGTAATCGCAAAAATTAATTGAAATATTTATCCTTGAATTGTTATTATTCAAGAGAAAAAATTATGTTAGAAACACTTTTTTTATTAATGTAGTCATACCATGTTATCAATACATATGTGTTCAAAACATGTCGATTTTAAGGGATTTTCCTTTAACAAAAATACATAATTGACCATAATGTGCTTTATTTGACTTTATATCCAAACTATATTTTATAGATAGGCCCCTGTGACCGTAAGCTACCGAATTTACAGTAGACAGCCAATTTTTAAATCAAACATATTTTTGTACAACTAAAAAAACTACCGATGTATGACGCTACATACTAAGATGGAGGAAGGTTGTCTATAATAATTTGATGCTTTGTGAGGAAGGGTTGTAAAAAATGTGACGTCAATAAAAAAAAATACAAACCCATTTTTCAGAAAACTACATTGAAGTTTTTAATGTCAAAAATGTAACATGTCACAAAATATTTCCTATTTGTAGACGACCCCTAATGTAAAAACCTAATATAATTTTTTAATTGAATGAATACAATGATAGTCATTTAGAAATTTCCTTTTCAAATATTATCCATTGAATGTTTTTACCAAGCATCTGAAGAAAGTTCTAGGCAAAATGGTGATAGGCTTCACTTTAAGAGACGCTTTTTCACAATGATTAAGTAAATATCATCATTTTTCAGATATACACTGACAATGATATATAATGACAATGATATATATATATATATATATATATATATAATATTGCTTAATTTAAATGCCTTCCCACTTCTTTAGAAAATTTAAAAAAATAATTTAATCACTTTTAAGGTGTTATCTACCTGTCAATTCTTGTTGGAAAGGCATTATATTTTCAAAATGTAACACAATTTGTCTTGTACTGCTTCGCTCATCGCGAGCAATGCTCGCAAACAAATTGTGATTTATTTTTAAGATATAATTTATGATATTAACTGAGAATGGAATTTCTATATCAAATTTGAACAATTCAAATTTTAAATAATTGATTATTAAACGAATTCTTATCGATTTAAAAAATAATATTATAGTACGTAAACCGTTGAAAATATTATTTTCAATATTTAAGAAAACGAGAAGTCTACTTCTACTTCATTTGTTTGTGTTTTCTATTCAAAAAGTTTTTGTTACAATACTTACAATCGCGACTGTAACAGTCGTAAGAAATTTTATTCGATTGTTTTTTCTCCATCAGTAATATATATTACACTTCTTATCGTGAAAAAAAGGCCATAAATTTCGAATTTATTTACTTACAATTTTAAATTTTATTTCATTCGATCGACACGGACCAAATTAGTCAATTTTTCATTTCGGAAATCATGTGAAAGAAGATCTCCTTAAATATATTATGCATATAAGTCATTTAAGTGCATATTCAAAAACAGAACGTCTTCTGGCTGATCTAATAGAATTAGGAATTCAGTTTCAGTAAGCCAGAGAATTTCTTATAAACTCTGCGAAATTTGAAATCATATTATATTACGAATAACGAAGGAAATATAATTGAAAACGTACTAAACTTTCTCGCGTGAAAATAATTGCATTGTGGAAGTCAATCCAAAATTATTGAGCACCGGTAAATTTCGTTCTGTTAATTTTTAAAACAAATAAAACGTGGTGAAATTAAATGTATTTGTTTAACATGAAATGTCTCAAGTAACGTCGTCAACAAATATGCGCAGTTTTTACGAATTGTCTGACCCCAAATTGGAATAATAATTGTAAAGTTAGCATTTATACCTACCTAAATATTCAATTCTGTATGTTGTAATTCATAATTCAGTGTTCTTTAAAATTACGTAAAATGTTTTAGTTCATAGAAAATAGGTGAATATGAGGTCGTTGATATTATATAAACACCAAACGCACATTTTATAGTTAAAAAAAGACAGATGCGCACAGTGACAAACGCATACATGCACACGTAGACAGTTGCGGAAAAAAAGCCTCGAGCAAATTTATGCAACTGATCAAACTGTGTGAGTGGAAGACTCTTATACAATTCCAGCAATGATAGCTTTAATATTTTTCTTTCAAAATATACCTACATTGCAAATCAATTTCCATTTGAAGTTCTGGTTTTTATATCGTAAGTTTATTTTATATAGTTTTTATATTATAAGGTTTTCTATATCGGCATTAAAAGAATTTTGAAAAATCTTGATATCGTTTGCAATTGCAATTGCGCCATAAATATCTCACTCGCCGGCTTATTTCAATACGAAAATTTGCGCGTAATTCATAACTACGGTAGGTATGTTAGTATGATGAGCTAGCCAGGTCTTAGCTCGTGGGATTTAGTAGAGGAGTCAGTGTGACTAAAAAGTTTGGAGATCCCTGATTTATAAAATCTGTTTTAATTAAACAAAGTAAAATATTATACAAATTGGGAACGCAGTCGTCACAATACGCGTTTGTTGCTGAGCTTGTGTATGTATTTTGTGCAATTTTCATTTGTACACAAAACTTAACTTACGAAATAAGATAACGAAATTTTACTTGGGTGGGGAGCATAATTTTCAAAGCCCACACACACTGTTGGAAAGTGTAACCACCACTTAAAGCGTGAAAACAATGATAGAATCCACAATTTAAAGAATACGCCAGGAATTAATTTGTAATCACTTTCAATCTCCATAAATCATTACACGAAATTGATTATTTTGCAAAATCATCGCATGCTTAAAATATTATAATTGAAATAATGGTACGTATTTCATGAGTTAAGTGTAGTGGTGTAACTACATACTGGCTACATACACGGAAATGCATAGTTGAGAGATGTTTTCGAAAGTATTTTCATTTCTTCTGATTGTTGACTAGTCAGTTTTCTTATTACCACGTTCGCTCTAAATGTGGAGCATACGAACTCTTAATGGAATCTACCACTACAGGATTGAAGGATGAGAATAGGACAGGTTAGTTAATCGCCTTCGCCACCTTGTTTTTTGTGAATCGGATGGGTGGTGTATTGGAGACATCAGACATCCATGCCTTCAAACACGAATCCATTAAATGGTTGAAAAATCAATTAATGAAACTATCTGTACTGGGATTCGAACCCGTGGGCACCGCAACCGAAGACAATGATGTTGACCATTCAACTACAAGCCTGGATTATTAAATATTTACTTTCATTGGTTTCATCGAGTGGCTTATTAATTATTCTTGATTGCTTTTCATTTATGAACTGAAACTACAAAAAAACATCAGGCATCGATCCATTAGAAAGTGTGCAGGGATCTTTGAGGTGAATTACACCCGATGCTCTTTTTGCACGGGGGATACGTTCCAAAAACTAAAAAAACCGTGTAAAAAGATAAGGTGCTCATACAAAAATGGTAGATAGGTTTCATTGCTTAAAATCAACAATCGAATTATTTATTATAGGATAAAATAACAAAGTATTTAGTTCTAAAAATTTTTTTATCAAGTAGTTGATAGCTATTTCGACTTTACGCCATCGTCAGAACTATACTTAAACTTATTTTTGCTTAGACTTATTTTTGTTTATTTTAAAATTAAATCATTCAAGGTTAATATTCGTGTTTTTAGAAAAGGAGCTTAAGTGGTGTCATTAATTAGTCGTTAAGATAAGTGTACTGAAATTTTACTGATTAAGCACTTATTCAAGAGAGAACATGCAGTTAATGTTGCCACTTCTTCATCATCACTACTATAAACTCACTCGGAAATGTTTACATTATCTAGTATTTACTCTTCATTAAACACTTTTTTAAACCGTGCAAAAAGAGGATTGGGTGTACTTAATAATTATGAAAGTAAACAGAACAGACCTATTCTAAATTAATTTACTTATGTACTAATTAAAAGTAATAGAATGGCAATGAAAGTAATTATTATAATGGTATGTAACTATAATAATTTTGAATTATAGCGCATGTTTGCCGTAAACATATTACTTTCTTTTCTGCAATCTTATCAAATTCCTACATTTAAATACTTGTTCTTGTATTTTATAAAGGTAGGTATTGCGGTAGTAAGGAAAGTATTACGGAAATAGTAATTGCTAATATTATATAATGAGGCGAAATCAAATAGTTTTGGTCTTCTTTGTATTTTTTAGAAATACTTTTTCATTGTATTGCATTTAATAAGCATTGAAATCTATATGAAACCATTGACCTAGAAAAAAGTTGCAAATTTAAACTCTACTAGTAGATTCGGCTCTTATAGCACATAATATCTTATATCGATAATAGACACAGAGGTCGCATTATTTTCATATAATTATAAAATAATGAAAATAATCATTCTTGATAATGCATGCATGGATTGTGATTTTTGTCTTCAAGTAGTTTTGCAGGTTAAAGTTAATCATTTAGTCCAGGGTTTGCTAAACTTTTCTTGCGATGGAACACTTCACAAATCCATAAATTTTAATGGAAAACATTGTTTATTTTTTAGTGTAAGGAATAATACATCATAAATAAATAATGTTAAAAAATACGCCAGAACATTACATATTTATTTAATAATTATTTTCAAAACATAGCACTCCAAAATATAAGTGAATGAAGTTTTTGATGATTTCGCTTAGTTGAATTTCAAATTTACTTGATAACAAGCACAGAATTAAAAATATGATTTCTTATGTATTCCTGTACTTGCAGTACAATAATAAAATCCTGCTTTGCATACATATGTGTAGTAAGCGGAAGAAAATCAATAATAGTTGATCATTGTACTAAATCAGTCACTGATTAAATCAATTAGAATTTCATAATCACTTTCACTTAGACCTACCAGCTTTGGAATAGATTTCCAATGTTGAATGTGTGACGCGATTAGACAGTAGGACGGATGATGATGATGCAGTTCAGAGTTCGCTCGGCGAGTGACGACAGAAATCACGTTCAGAAAACGGCTACAGAATGAATTCGGTTCTTTTCCTAAATTTATTGTCCTACTGAAACTATTATGAGGAGTCCGAGAGGCGGGCTCCTAGTTCCTTGCTTAAGTCAGTGCTAGGTTGGGTGCAGACTAAGTCTTTATATCCCTTTCTCGCATGTGAGCTAGCTAAGTACTGCTATCTAAAAAGATTCTGTCAGCTGAAGGCTTTGAGTGGGGAAAACACTTAAAAAAAAACCCCATACGAGAATGATTGTCTTTGAATCATTAACAAAAGTTCAATTCTTACCAAGTTGACGTAAGTGAATCCGGTTCTTACTTCTTTGTTTATACTGTCGCGTCACCTACTTTGAATCGTTATGACTTGCTTGCTTTGACGAGTGTTCACCAGTGTTACGTAGCGTCTGCAGAATATCGGTCAAATATTATTTACCGATTAATTATGCTGACGAAAATGAAACATATTTCGCTACAGGCGAGTATTACGTTTCGTAGCCTGCAGCGTCATGTGTCTACAGCTGTAATGGAAAATGAATTCTGAACTTTACTTAAAAAATTAAATGTATAATAGGAGCGTGCCATGGATTTCTCTTTCTTACTCAATCACATGTAAAGCGAAGGATGCAAGTGAGATACAAGGGGATCCGGGTCCAGGCTCTTGTATCCTACTTTCTAATACACAAGTTATGTTGTGCGATACATATCCAAATTTGAAAATGGTTTCCGTATGCAACTTCCGTTGGCAATGGTGCTCCGTGATGCAATAAAAAAGATTTTTTTAAAATTTTTGGTCGTAAGTCGAGGACTACCTGTATAGAAAATAGTTTGTCACCAAAAATAATTAAGATTTTTGGAATGATAGGATAAAATAAAAAAGTATTTAGTTCTACAAAATTTTTATCGGGTAGTTGATAGCTATTTCGGCTTTACGCCATCGTCAAAACTAGAGTTAGGTTCTGACGATGGCGTTAAGCCGAAATAGCTATCAACTACCTGATAAAAATGTTGTAGAACTAAATACTTTTATTTTATTTAATTTTAATGGAGTTCTACCAAGTAATTGCCAATTCAATCAATAAATTTTTAGAATGTTCAGTAGGTATAATGGACATACAATCACCAGATGCTTTTTGCGAGAAACTTTCACTGCCGATTATTGAAATAGGAGTACTGAAAATGCACAATTATGAATAGTTCAGAACTGAGAACCGAAGGAATGCAATATTCAGCAGTTTCGTGAAGCAGCAATTACTGCAACATACGTGATAACACGTCTAGGCAATGTGTGTACATGTAGTAGATCAGTGTTTCCCAAAATTTTTACATCTGCGGTTCGATGACAGATATAATAGATGGATTTCAAATGATTTAATATAGGGAGTGGCAAAAAATTTCGGTGGACCATTACCGGTACGCTGACCATCAGTTGAGACACATTATAGTAGATAATTTCCAGCACTGGACATGCTGATAACAATATACATGACATGACTATGTACTCCTAATTGAGCATTTCTACACGTTTTTCACGAGAACTGGTAGTAAGTAGTCTATTCATTAATTTATTTCATTCATTCAAGTTTATAAAACATGAGGACTCCAATTCACCAAAGTAATCTATATTCTTTTCAGTTCCTCGACACATTGCATTCAGCATTATTGCACCACTGAGTTCATAAATCGGAGTTTGTCTCAGCTTTAAATGTTTCGAAGTCTTTTCTTGTGTAGTGTTTTGTGTGGATTGATGCTACATGTAAAATATATTCTTTTAAAAATCCATCAGAAGCATTCAAGAGGCAATTTATTGTTGATTTAGGGTTGAATTAAAAATATTAAGGTTATGTGCAATCGCAAGTCTCTCTAGCCAATTACTGGGACATTAAAATTAATAATATACTTAGCACTCTCTTTAAAGTAATCTATCTCGAAGGTCTGTATCCCTGAAGCCAATGACAAGACATATTTCGAACCTGTGCTCTCAATGTGCGAATAAATTCTTCTCAAATTTTTTCGATTCGTTATGTGAACCAAAGTAATCAATAAGATTTAAAAAAAACTTATTTGATTCGGTGCTAGGAAAATATGTGCTTTTCTGTTAGATTGTTTCGTCTGTCTTGTGGCTATATGAAGGTAGCAGTATTGTAGTTCGAAGTATGCAAGGAGTAAATTCTTTTTTACCTAGTGGTTAATCGAACAACGCAATTAAGTCAAGAAATACATTAAACACAGAAGTTAAATTATATTGTTGGAATAATAAAATACTGAGGAAATACTTCATTTTTATATGATCTAATTTGCAACTACGGTAACATGTTTTTCCATAATTTACATTAAATACTACAGCGTAACATTATCTCTATGTTCAAATTAAAAAATACTATTTCATAAAATAACTGGGCAGAGTTTAACAGAATGATACATGCAGTATTCTTCATAAAATTGGCATTGCATTTTGTGTTAGTCATTTGTATTAAATTTCCAAAATTATAATAAACTATAATTTTGAATAGTTTTGTATGAAAAAAAATCAATAGTTATTATATTATATTTGTAGTAAATTTCCCCCAACCCTGTAAAGGTTTTGTTAATTAGTTGCCACACATTGGTACCAATTAAATACCTGTGGAATTACTTTTTACTAAAAAAATAATATTCGAAGGCAGTTAAAACCACATAATATTTTTTTTACATTACATTTGATCTTGAGTAAACTATTGATAAAGAAATTTTGGAGATGAGCAGAATATTTATGTATTTTAGTTATAGCCGACATCGATCATTAAAGGCAACAACTAGAAGTATGCATAATGGAGTCAACTGTTAGTTATTGATGCATGCTAAATTTTATGCTAGTTTTGTTTTTATATAGAAATATAAATATGCCTATTTCTTTAATTTTAAACGCAAACAATTAATAAAATATTTAAAAAAGAAACACCAATAAAAAAAACCAAGCCATTGCATAATCAATTTAAAGAAATAAGCTCGAAGAATGTGAAACTCGGTGAATTTCAAAATAGTACTAACATAGAGAAATTTAGAAAATTAAAACATCTTTAGTCAGTTTTGGTACGATGTTGAATACCAGTAGTGAAAAGAACTTTGGGCTTTTGTTTTTTCTTTTTTCCAGCCTTGCCGTTGGTGTGCGGTTCTTCAACAGAATTGAAATTGTTGAGCATTGCAGTATCGATGGCTTCGCTGAGACTCATGTTGTAAGAGGGTGGAGCTCCAGCGTTGCCGTCGCTGCTCTCAGAATCATTTCGAGGCCTTGCAGTGAATGAAGTAGCACCACGAGGATTGCTGTTGTAAGTTGCTCTGACACCCCAATTTCCACTGCCTGAGGCCATCTATATAAAGAGAACACTGATTCAGTTAATTGAAAAAATCGACACCAACTGTTTTTCTGAAAAATGGCAACAGATCGGCTCGGGCACACGCTTTGAAGTGACCTGAGTCTGGATCTTATCTGCCTCTTATTCCAATCAAATTCATTACTTTATTCTGTAAGAATAATGCTGCCTTATCTTGAGATTGTGGGAGGGAATCTAGGAGGCATTGCGTTGTAGCTATACACCCTGAATAGAAACATGACATGGTCAAATAAAGAAAAGAACTACATTCGATATTTGCAGGTTCTTTTAAAATTATATATAAAATAAATACCATCGAACAGTAGTCTCTCCCGTAACCAGAATAGACGGGGAAAAAGAAATGATGGTTAACCCAAAGAACTTAATCTTTAAGAGAGTATGGACGATATAGATCGTCAGCGCGAAATTTCCGTGGAGGAGTATGGACGTCAATGATCGTCCGTGTACATTTATGTGTTTATAAGCTTGAAAATGTATTGCAATTCCATCTATGGAATTTGTAGGTACCTTTTCGACCTTTAGAAAATATTTAAAAACAGTTAAGACTTCATATTCGACGATATTTGACTTTTTCGTAAGTCATGTGATACCAGGGGCGTATATTCAGGGTGTGCTAGGTGTGCGGCGCACACCCGCAAAATCATCTAAAACATAAATTTAGAAAATTTAAAGCATAAAGCGATATATTATATTGTTTTGCATACACTAGTATGTGTAAGCGCTTGTATATAGTATGCAGTGTACAGTATATATTTGGTAGTTTGTTCGGAATGCTTGAGCGCGAACAACCAGACATAACCACTACATACCGGTGCGCCGAACTTATGGGCGAACCGTGAACCAATCTAATCGTTCGCAGATTTAAAGACCCAAGTCGTTCTGTTCACTGAAAGGACACAAGTGAAGTCAGTTTCGAACTTAGTGCACGTAAAAACTCTTGCGTCGCTGCTTTTTTATTACATTATTTCACAATAATAGGTCACTCCTTTTTTATATTTTGGCGTATAGTTTTTGGCGTTATTGTCTTATTTACATATTACCAATATTTATATTTTTTATTTTAGATTCTATTTTTATTATTTACCCCAATAATGATGAAGAATACTCATGAAGATATTTTAAATAATCCATAGAAAATTTTTAAACGAATTACTTGAAAAACTGCAACAATTCTATGGAACATTATTCAAATATATAAGTTCAAAAAATGAACTTACTGTTCTTTAACATTTACACGAATTTGCAGATAAATCTGTTCATGAGCTTGTACAATTTATGAATAAAAATAATCTTGTCAGGTTTTCAGGAAGCAGATAAATTAGGCAAACTAATGTTAACTCTTCCAAATAGTACTGCTTCAGCAGAACGTTCATTTTCTGCTCTGAAACAAATCATTACTTGTTATCGAAGAACCCAAGGCCAAGAAAGACTATGTGGCCTTAGTTTGATTTCGATAGAAAAGGGAATCCTTATGGATATTAAAAAGAAGAGCACCTTTTATGACAATGTGATTGAAAAATTAATGAGTTAAGTAAGAAGATTAGATTTAATATATAAATAATTCTTCAGCATAATTTACTGTAGTTTTATTTATTTACATATGGAAAATGGCTATAAGGCAGTTGAGGTGTGCCAAAGCCTCGGCTAACAAAAATTAAAAAAAGTATGTTTTTTTTATTTTTCACAGCACACCCAATATTAACACCCACTGTGTGATACTGCTATGATGTCACACAAAAGTTTCATATATTGTAAACTATGGATTTTCGAGCGCCCGTAATATCATACTTTTCTCACGTATGAAAATGAGAATGCGGTTATATCTCCAAGAATTGCATTGAATGAATTTCGGTCGCCCAGCTTTGAATAAATTATACTAAAAAAATTTCGTAAAAAAATACTTATCAAAGATGAACAGTGACAGACACCTGATGATCTTTTGGCGCTTCACTTCAATATTGATTGGTTTCATATAATTATTGATTGAATTGGCATTTACTTGGTGGAATTCCATTATAATTGGATAAAATATCAAAGTATTCAGTTTTAGAACATTTTATTTTATCCGCTTATTTCCACATATTTACATTACAAAGTTTATAAACACCGAGCAACTAAATAATATGCAGCACAAATAACATAAAATTATTGTTATATTATGTAATAAACAATATTTATTATTGTGTCTACCATCAGATAAATTTAGTTTTAAGATTCTGTATATTTCAAGATCCAGGGTAGAAATCCTTACCCTTATGAAAGTACCTACCGTAATTTTCAAACAATACCTCAAGAAATATTTCAACAAATCAAAACTGTCAAACATAATTATTTTAGGGTTAACAAATGTTTATTTTACACATTTCCTTGCTTAATTAAAAAAGGCGTTTTATCATCTGTAATAATATGAGTATTATTCTTTTTAAATAGTAATGAAATAAATATTTATTTTAGATTCAATGCCATAAAGAGGGCTAATATAATTTTCCTTGTTTATTGAAAAATGTCATAATCGTCTATGGTAAGTCGTTTGTGTACAGTGTAAAATTGACGCCTTCAAAATGGACCAGAACAGTTTTTTTTACATGGTTTTTAGTGTAAAAAAAAAAAAAAGAGTTGAGTGTACTTAACTTAACCTGTGAAAACAATGTTTTTTAATAAATTTTTCATATGGTTTCATGACATTCAATGATTTGTAACAGTTTTTTTACGATAAAGTCGTTAAACCACAAGTTTTTTAAAAAAATATTTTTGAAGACTTTTTGCTATCACGACTCATATAGTTATGAAAAAAAAATAATTCAATATAGATGTAAAAAAACTCACTCCCCATAGAAAGTCTAAAACTAATTCATTTACTCTCGCAAAGGTATCTATTGGCAAAATGCAAAAATAAATCTTGGCTTTTTCTTCATGCTGCTGTTTTAAGATTTGTTTTAAATATTCTTCAAAATAATCATCAGGATTAAAAGTAAAAAAAAAAAAAGATCTAGTAAAGTAAATAAAATAACTATAATGAATGATAATATCAATTATTTATTTCTCAATACTTATTGAATGTTCAAATTACCTTAGCAAAGGATAGTCCGGAAGACTGTTCTCCAAAGGATGATGAGCCGGCTGTCGAACTGTTGTCGTCGTATCTTTCTTCCCAGTGCCAGTCGTTTAAAGGGGGGGATGATTCTGTTTGCGATTGATAAGCGGGAAAATGCTCTTCAGAATGAATGTTGAGTTTGAGTGAAGGAAGATGACCCATTAAAAGCTGTTCTTGCTGAGATATGACTCGCTCGCGGCGCTTTTCTTCACGAGCCCGTCGCTGTCTTTCACGTTTACGTTCCTCCAAATCGCCTGCAGAACAAAATCCTCAGTTATTAAAACGATTCATAACAATATTTATTTGAGCCACGAAGATTTTTTTGGACCGAGACATTTGATCTCGTTCAGAAAGACAATAAAATCAAGACAAGAGACACTACCCAAACACTCCGGACAGGTTTTGATATTGCTAATAAAAATAATACAATATGTAGGTGAAGAAATGCGCTACATGCATTTATGTGCTGCATACAATTTATTTTTTCATTGGACTCCTCCAATATTTTAGGTAAATGCACGGCGTTATATTTGGACTTATACAGTACTTCTTAGGATAGGGAAAGGATGATATTAAATGAAAGGCTAACATCTACAATACATACGATTCATTTGGAAGAGGTGAGAGATGCTAGTAAAACATGGGGGAAGATCAGTGTAACCGTGAAGGCGCTGCGTGATAGGATTATGCTTCACATAGGGAATCATTGTGTCCAAGAAAAGAAGTAGTTATTTTGTTGTAATATGCACAAATTTGTATATTTTGATAAGCTGATTTCCATCAAGCAAGAAAAACTTTATTTATATTGATCGAATTTAGTGGCTAGTTTTTTTTGAAATATTGCAAACATTGAAGTAATTTTTTTTCCGTTAATGGTTAATGTTCCGGCCTACCTTTAAACATTTTTAAGGCATCAGCTGTCACATAAGGAGGTTCTAATTGAATCTCGACCAAATCATACGGGCAGTGTATTGGAAGATGTTGCAGACATCTGAGTCGTTTGCGAGAATCAAGCCCCACTGATCCGGACGCACGCTTGAGAACGAGCCCGCTGTATTCTCGCGGAGCTCCGCTTATAGATCCCCACGAAGACTCCAAGATATGAACATCCAGCGCGTGCAGGAATGTTGTTTGTCCGTCAGCGGCTAAAGTATGAAAAAAATGTTTTCTTACTAGGGCTGAATGTGAGTCAATCGCTTGTCCTATTTTATTTCTGCAGGATAGTTAATAATTTATTACATAGGCTCCTGTGAAAAGTGAAAGAATAAGGAATATTGTCAAAGCTACTCTTCTGACAACTCTTTGGACACTCGTATTGAACTTAAAAGCGTCTTCTGTACCTATTTATGTCTGGATGCCATATGGAAATTAAAAAATCGACAATTGGATACTACATGAATTGACTGTTCAGCAAAAACAATCGGGTTTCAAGGATTACTTATATTAGTCCTGAGTAACAAAACAGAGAAATTAGGTTAGGGATCAGTCTCATCTCCCAAATTCCTTAACAGATAATCACATTTACTTGTTTATCGGTTTTTTTTATTATCGTAATATAATTAATAAAAGCTTTTGAAGATTAAGGAGAAAAACGAACATATATTATAAATAAGGGATATATTCATTGTCAAATTGTTGGCAGAAGACCATTTTGCTGCGAATGATTTTGATTAGTAAAATTGCAATTCAAAAAAATATTAGTGTTTCATACTCAGAAACAAAATTAGCCACATTTTACAAAACAACCTAATATAATAACAAAACTGAAGATTCTTTATCACATTTACCTTGATAAAAATAGAAAAATTTAGAGAGATCGTCATTGGGATTATTAATGGGTGTCGTTCTTTTAGGCATCTCATCAGGAGAGTTGCAGCACTCCATATCAAATATTTGAGCATCCGGGTTCAAAATGCTTTCTGCCGCTTGATCTGCTTCCGCCGACTGTTCTTGCATACTTAGAACCTCAAAGTCATCTAAGAAAGAAAGCCCACCGGAGCCATGTTTAGTGGTGAGATCAATCACAGGCGGAATTGTTTTGGTATCATTTTCAAGTTGAAATAATTGCACAGGTAGAATTAAGCTCTCCCTCTGTTGGAGTAAATTGAGGGCTTGATTGACAAAACAGTACTCTGGATTGTCAGATTCGACTGCAAGTAGTTTCGACAGTTCTTCACGCTCTCTTTTAATGATCTGCAATATCTGAAAACAAAAAACTATCTTTGATGTCGAGTTATTAACCCCCCTATTAAATTTACCATTACACCACTGTAACCGAAGTTAAAGAGTCCTGATGGTTAGTAGAGGCAAGCAAGTCACCCGGGTGCATTGCCAAGTTTAAATAATAGATGTTATTAAATCTCGCCTTGTTTTATTATGTGAGCTGTACTTAGAACCAAAAGTATACAATGTTTTTCTGATAATGTGCTCACCTCATTGGGAGATGCTGTCAGGAGCTTAGAGAAAAGAGTTGAGTGATGTTTCTCCGAGACAGCGAGTAGCTGTTGTTTTGAATAGCTTGTTTGAGATGTAGACAAAGAGATAAGCGGTGGAGCCGGCTCAACTACAGTGCCGCCTCGCAATCGCCTCATCAACTTCATTCGGATGACACCGCCCACTGGAAACCAATCTTGCCAAACACCTTGCACACTGCAATAAAATAAACACATAATTATCCGATTTCAAAAAATATGTGTGCATACTATCATAATGTAAATATGGTTTGTGAACCAAATGATACTGTGGGGGATTCTGATATCGCAAGTGTACTGATTGTATAATGGGAGAGAGAGCACCAACACCTGCGGTTCTTTTGAATAAATACTTTAGGTTACTTATACTTTTTTATGCTAATTAATACATCTAGTCGGTTTTGAAGGAAGCTCCAGTGTTTCATTGAGTGAAAAACAAATATTATAAACATTTTACCAATGTACTGTGGTGACTTTTATCTGAACGGCTACGATACCTCTATTTGCCATAAAAATCAATTTACGTGCCTTACAGAAATTTTCGAAGTCGTATACTTGTGAATAAGGTTTCCTTAGTTAATAGGAACGATCATATTTTATAAATAATTGTAGAATTAGAAGGACTATTTCATAAATATACGTAGTGTACAAACTAGTGATGTGTAGCTTGCAGTTCTAATTATGAAACTGTTTTCAAACGTTTTTATTATCCCTGTTTTTTCATGTACATTTTCACCTACAAGAATTATTATTAATAGTTTTTAAATTAATTGCTGTATAACAGAAAATGAAACAAAAAAAAGGGAAAGAATTTTTTGTTGAAAATAAATGTTGACTCATGCTATATAGTGGTTTGAATGCGCCTTTAGTTCGCTCGACCGGCGATTTTAACTGTTCAAGTTAAATCATCTGGTTAAGATACATCTTCAGCGTCATTGTTTAGAGGAAGAAAAGGAATAAACTAATCTAGGGTGATTAAAGCGGTAAAATTTTTTGATTTTTAACATTATAGGGTTTCAAAAATTCACAAATAATCCCAAATTTCCAGGTAGTCTGTGTTACATGAGATATTTTGTTCACAGTGATCATGGTAAGGCACGAGTTAATGGTGTCCGTTAGAGTAAGAACTCCACTATCTGGTAGGTCTTAAGAGCGTTATCGTTTATGTCTCGTTGCTAGGGGCTTTTCAGTTTACGAGTCCTAGTCAGTGGCGGATTAGCCATATTGCCCGATGGCAAGTGTACCCAGCTATAAGTTAGATAGAAAGCACGATGGAAAGAAGAAAATTTTGTTATATGGGGGGTGGGACAAACTTATTTTTGCCATTTCACTCCTGACAACCAATATTTTGAGACCCAGTCCGCAATTGGTCCTATTCCCAATCTCTCCTTCATTTCTTCTGTCACTGTTAACATATTATTTAAAATAAATAAGTTCGTGTGATTCACAAATGCTGCAGACAAAACAAAATTACAAGGCATAAAATAGTAGGCATTCAGAGCTTCATGGAGATCGTTGGATTCATTATTTTGAAGAACAAACCTCTTGAGATGCCTCTTATCAATAGGCTGAAAACATATGGGACATGGCCTAGAAGAGTCCTCGGAGAGTGCGAAGTAATGCAGCAGACATGGCCAGCAGTAAGTGTGTCCGCACGGAGTTATCTTCCCGGCCACCGCCTCTCCCAAGCATATCGGACAAGAGAGTGGCTCATTCACACGTACATTCTAGAATGATAACAAAGTGCTATTACTTACGAAACAAACGAGTACTAAACAGTAATTTTAAAATAACTAAATACAAGTACATATTCAAGATATTTTTTATTATGACAGTTGAAAAAGAGTTACATCATATACAAATATTAATCTTGCATGATAAAATAAAGTAATTTTATTGGAGAAAAAAAATTCATCAATTATAGATTTTGATCTGTATATATTTATTGTACTTTTCATAAATGGTTTAGTAAAAATCAACTTACAATCTGCTCAATGAGATCCCAGGTGACAGGAATATCAGGGTCTACCAAGTAAGGGGAATAATCACCGCTAGCGTTCACCACAAATTGGCAGCTAAACAAAAAAAAATTGTTCTCCAAATCAAATGAGAAGAGATTTATTATCAGTCATTTTACTTTTGCTTCTCGGTAATGTTATTTACAAAATGAATAATACGTACAGAGAAAATGATTGCTTCAAGTTTTGCCATTTCAATTTATTAAAATAATGAAAAGTGCATTTCCTATTTACGGTCATATCAGACAAGACTTAGGTAATAGCTATCCAATTTAATGAGTCCTGGATGAGAGTATTTTAAATTGTGAGAATTAAAAAACCAAATAAGTGCCAAGTCATACCGTTTCATACTGTAACAAGTTTCTACCGAGTAGGTGATACTATTTTTGCATCAGTATAAAACAGATTTTTTCGTGTATCATGGATTTCAATTTAATGAGGTGTCTCGTATGCACCCTGAGTTAGATCCCAACAGCACTTAAAAAACGATGAGATGACTTATGAGAGTTGGGGGTGGTAATGTGTTCTTATCGGAAACATCTCCAGCAATTTAAAAATATCTTACAACATGACTTCATGGCTTTAATCTCACCCCCATTCATCTAATTGGACTTTTAAAGGGGCCTGCATTTATCGGGTTTGTAGTTATTTCGATTTTTGGTCAGTAAGAAATAATAAATGGTCAGAAACTAATTCAATCAATTGTCAGTATACACATGTTGTTATTAAATTAAATGGTCAGATATTTATATAAAACGTTCAATTTTTCAATTAAACCGAAGCTTTATTTATTTGACAATTATTTACTGACCAAATACTTAATTGCTATGGGCGGTGGGATCTAGTGATAAGACTGGAGCAATACTATATTGCTGTTCACAAAATCAGTTATTCTTTGATTGAACAAATTATGCAAAATTATAGAAATGTATTTGTGATAAGAAACATCATTTTCATTATTAATGTGGAAAAAATTGCTGGACTGTTTTTCAGCTTTATTTTAACTGAAACCAGTATGGTAACAAGTGGAAAAAAAATGGCAACAATTATTTTACATCAATACTCTCAAAGTAAATTTACTTACTTGGATTGCAGGAAGAGTTCCTTGCTATGTTTGTGTGTATTGGTATAGACCAGACCATGAGGTTTCCTATTTGAAGCACCTTGATAGCCTCCCTCGCGCGGTGCATAATTGAAGTTCAGCAAATGATTCAAACTTTGCTTTTTGCTGCCAGGCAGAAATACGGATCCAACTTCTGCTTCACCATCTTCTAGCCTAAAATCATTTTCGCTCAGTTATATAAATCTGTCGCATTTCCTAGAAAATGACTAGTAGGTAAGTCTTAATTAACTAACACCAATCGTATCAGCAAAGTAATCCGACGAAACCAAATATTGATAAGAAATACATTAAAACATTCTTCTGTGGATGTCACAATATAATAGAAACCAATTGAAATGAAATTTTGTTTCTATTTAGTGTGATATAAAAAATGCTTGAAATGAAGAGTATATAAGCTTGACAACATGCTACACTTTTTCTACCAAAAAATTTTGTAAATGCTGCTAATAAAAATGCAGTTCTGTAGATAATTTAGTTGTGATTAGAAAAATGTCAAATTATCATAGACGGAAAACCAATCATTAATGTGAAATACGAATATAATGTCAGTATGAGACAATCACCAATATGCGTCAAATGGTTTATTCTTAAAACAAACCATAGAGCAAATTGGAAGTATGGCGACAGTTGACTTGACTCTAATGTTTGAATTATTGGTAATTTCCTAGAGAATTACAAAGTTTTTTTGCTGCATTAACTACGTAAATTTTCAGGCAGAAAAAGAGTTTCATGGTATAAAGTATATTTACCAAAATTACATCAGCTGTCACCTTATCATCAAATTTTATGCTGGTGCCTTTATAAATGAGTTGCGACTCTCTATGGCCAATGGCAGCTGACTTAACTTCAATGAGACATAACATTGGTGAATTTAGTAGCGATTATGTATACACCTCTATTGACAAGAAATAGTTGTCCAATGATTTCATGATGATGAATTTCCATTGTGTATACAGTTTTATATTTTTGTAGTTGTATACAATTATATATAAATAGAATTGTCATTTATTTTGGAAACGGATCGTTGTGAATAATAAAATCCCAAGGACATTTACGAATCGACCATGAAATTGATGAAAGTAGGACGAGGTTATATTTTACGCAGATGAAGAGAAATTAATTTTACCTGGACTCCGGCTTTCCACCCAGCACACCTCCGTGATAGGACCCTCGAGGTTTCGGTCTTTTATCAAATGATTTTCCCTTTTGGGAAATAGGTTTACGGTTGACATCACTCTTTGTTGCCCCAGAACCTGGAGACTCTCGTTTTTTGATAGAGCGAGGCCAGACTTTACTCCCGGATGCATCTGAGTGTATAAACAATAATACGATCTATTATTATAAAGTAGTTGTTTACATTCAGACACGTAACATACGCAATAAGGCGGCCATTACCTTGTTGTTTTTTGGAGTCAATATTTTGAGACTTCGTCTGAACTTGAGACGAACGATTGTTCGGTTTCTTTTCCATTATAATCCTTATCTACGAATACGATACTAACAGTGGAGTAAGCCCCTCCGGACGGAGACACCGATTTCACCTTCAAACCAGACATTTTAGCAAGCCATGTTTATAAAAAATGTAAATTGAAAAAATATCAGCTTCCTGATAATATCGCAAAATTGCAAATAAGTTAAAGTTAACTAAATAGAACACGCAATGGTCTTAGGGAGCAGGAAACTCCCAATCGTCGATAACGACGAATTTGCAGAAAAACACCCAGTGTCGTATCGCCCCAACTTTGGCGACAAAATTTCCTATTTGGTAGCCGCGAGGCAGTACGTTCTTAATGCGCACTTCCGTGTGAACGTTCGATAATGTAACGTATATTATAGGTAATTTATTTTTTGGATGAGTAATAAATTTAAAAAAGCTTTGGAGAACGTGAAAATCAGATTTTGTAAATTCCTAGTAAAAAATGCTATTTAAAAGGGCTTAGAATAAATAATCCTTGCATTTTTAGTGCTGTTTTATATATATTTTTTTAATCTCAATTGCAACATTATCATTACAGCGCAAAATTCAAAAAATAATTACTAAGCCATAAAATATTTTACAAAAATGATTAGGTACATCGTATATTCGTAAAAATACACACTATTATGAGAAAATATTAATATTTCGTAATTATTTTTCAGCAATATAATTGAAATAAATTTGACTGGTAAAGACGCAGCAAGCCAACGTATTTTTACAATTATATTATCCACACATGAATCACACAAATTTTGACACTATAGACTAGGATGTTGCCTTTCGGTACCTATTCTAAATTGTCTAGAAGAACTAATGGGTATAAGTGCTTTTTACGATAAATATAATATTATTTCTTTCAGTTAAAATAAATTTAAATTAATTAAATCCTAAATTTGAAGCCGGCATAAATTCCACGGTAGGAATTAAAGGCATTATTTTTTATTATATTTACTTAATTTATTAAATCTGTCAAATAATTATGATGTTTGATTTAAGTTGGAAAAAGAATTTTTATTAAATTCTGATGTAGGTATTAAAGGATATTCATCTAGATTCTACGTACTTAATTAAATAACTATTATTGATTCATTGATTTAAAAATAGTTTATTAAGGTAAACTGTAAGATTACCCTGTATATTTCTAAGAACCAGTCAGTAGATACAAGTAAATTTTCTACGATACAAGTTTATTTCACCGTACGAATAAATTTAATTGGCTGTGCATTTCTCGAGATCTCGTCGCCAATTTGTTACGCGGGATCAGTCGTCCGCCTCATCTCTTCTCGTGCAGACCTCTTAAAAGAAACTCTCCAAGATGAAGTTATTTTTCGTCTTTCCGTTAATATTGAGCTGCGCATTTTCGATTCCTGTCAAATACGATCAGAGACAAGACGGCGAAGTCAACGTTAGGGCTGACCTGCAAAATTTTGTCATTGTTGCGCTGGTGCCAAAGTTCGATACTGCGAGCACAATTCTTCTGGATGCTTTATCCAAATCATTCCCGTCCCGCAAGGGGCTGAAAAATTTTAACAGACGTACACCTATCGCCGACCCTGAAGAAATAATCGACATCGAACAAGACGAGCCGATCGCGAGAGTGGCCGATGCATTCCTGGAGCCCAAATCTAGATACCAGGTGGACATTAGTCACGCCAAGTCGGACTTGGGCAAGTTGTACCCCGCGGAAGAAAAGTATGAGATTGTGTCGGATGTGATTGCTTCGCAAGATAAAATTTATTCTCCCGAAATATCAGCAGAATTAAAATTGTCTAAGACGACCGAGTCGATCGGTGAGAGTCCAGTGCCAAATGTCTTACCGGTTAAAAACAACAGATACATTCTGGCGGCGGACAGGACCGGAAAAATAATTGAAGTCGTAAATGCCAGCGGTAATGAAAGTGTGTCAGAGATTATCGATGAAGTGGAATTGCCAAAAGTGACCGACGTTCAAAAATCGGCTGCGAAGAGTCAAGCAACGATTGACAGTGGATTGACACTATTAGGAGCAATGGAACAGTGTGCTTATGACCAATATCGAAACTCCGAAGGGATTTGTACATTGATTAATTAACTCAAGTAAAATGATGTATTTATTGTTTTTAATTTAAATTAAATTATGTGTACTCAATCACTGTATGACTATAATATATTCTAATAAACTATTTAATTTCGACTGAATCATTTAATGCCTATATATTATTTATCCAAGTCCGCTATACATTGATAAAAAATGAACGTGTGATTACTGTGTGACGATGGGCGATTAATCAATTAAATTTAGTCGCAGTAATATCAACATATGCAATATTTAATCATTGTTGCCACTTGTGGGTAATACAGTAGACCCCTCGATAACATGATTGCCGACAACTCGTTTTTCATTAAATTTTGCGATTACTTTTTGATTGTACGTTAAAATACTCTTGCGCCGCATGTATATCCTCTGATTTTGTAATGAGTGATTTGATTCAAGTTTATTTTAATACAATGTTTTAAGCAGCAGAGAAGACTAATTATTATTAAAACAATTCCTGTCTGTCGCATTCGTCATTTAAATAAAAGCGAGTAAGCAGCGCGCTTTCTTTTAGAAGCATACTTATTCAGTAATAATTAACGCGATGTCTGTTGATATTGCAAAGGGATATTTTATATATCGTCGTTGTTCTGGAATAAGACACTAACTGAAAAATACTAGTTTTGTGTAATTAGACTTGGATTTTTTCAAATGAAATGCTATACCTTTTTCATTTAGTTTGTTTGTACAAAACTGTTTTAAAGTAAAATTATAATTTATAAAAATAATTGTGTTCTTTCATAGGGTAGAGTTCGAAATAAGGATCATTTGGGTATAACTAACTCAATACGCCATTTTTTCGATTTAGTGTTTTCTTTCAGAACAGCGACGATATATCAGTATGTACCATATTTAAAGATCGTAAAACAATGAAAGTTTTAGTATTTTTTCGATCACAAATATGTGATTTTCGATATTTATATTGGAGCTTATTATTCAACATGTCTGAAGCGCGAAGGCGTCCATAAATATTACTTAAATATATATATTATTTTAATGCACTTCATTGTGTTGAATCACTATCAATTCTATTTTTAATTCTAGCTAACTTTTAAGGTCAAGAAAACATTATAGTATGCATTCATATATTTTATTGTATAAAATAAATACACATCTATGACTTATTTATTGCGAGTATAGTGATGAAACCAATGAATGAAAATGATTTCAAATTGGTGACTTAGCATTTATCATTATTTCAAATAACATAGTATTATTTGCTTTAAATAAATGCAAATTTTCTGATTAATGTAAGTATTATATTATTTTTATTTATCTATGTCCGCTCCCAACGTGGAGCATATGGCCTACTAATGGAAGCATGTCAACAGAATTTTTCTATGAGAACTGCTTGTTACTCAGTTGCTCAACCTCTCTTGGTTGAAGAGAGTAGGAATAAAAAGATAGGGCTAGGGCAGGACTAGTGGTTAGCTAATCGCTCTCGCAATCTCGAATCGGATGGGAGGGAGAGAATTTTTAGACATCACAAAGACTCAGACAGAAATTCATAAATCGATTGAAAAATCAATCTATGAAAACCGTCCTCACCGGGATTTGAACCCGAGACATCCGAAACCGTGGCCAACGACGCTACCAACTGCGCCACGGACGCCGACATTGTATTATTACAGTCGTGTAAATTTATAGATAATGTTTCCATTTTTACGAAATTGTAAATCTTCGTTTTGTTGAGTGAATAAAATTTATTTATCAGTAAATGTACTAACCTTTCATGAAATGCTCAAATAAAATTAAGGGTTTTTATTTAAGATCAAATAATAGATAATTGAGAATAGAATGTGTAGTATTTAATATATATCGTCGCTCTTCTGGAAGAAAACACTAAATCAAAAAAAATGACATATTGATTTAGTTATACGAACATGTTCCTTATTTCGGACTCTACCGTATGAAAGAAAACATGTATTTTTGTAAATTATACAAACAAAATGGAATAGGTATAGCATTTCAAACATTTGACAAACTTCAAAGTCCAATTACTCACGACTAGTTAGTATTTTTATGTTACCTTGGCAATACAAATATTTTTCTTTAACTGTTCCACATAAAACCTAATTGGAAAACCAACGAATAAGAAAAAAAAACAGATTCAAAATTTGAAGGTATTTATTATCAATTAAAACTTATAAATATTAAAATAAATAGTAAAGCCATTCAGTCAACCTACATACATATTATTATAAATTATTATGTCATGATATAAATCACATATTCACAAGAAAGATAAAAACGTGCGTTTTTAATTCACTACACAGTCAAAAATATCCCACAAATCACCATCGTAGTTTGACTATACAAAAAATATTTTGTAAATAAATAACAATAATTGTAAATGCTGTTAGTAATCACAAGGGAGATATACATGGACGATATTTTATTTATTTGTAAAATAGATAAGCTATTTAATAATTAATTGTGAAGATTTCTTCTCAGTAGCGGCAGGATGAAATTGGCTAGTCTTTTTCGCAATCTGAAATAAAAAAGAAACGTATTATTATCTATTAAAATAAATTATACAAGTTTCACTTGTTTGAAACATTACACATAACATGTGTATTGTGTTAAAATTCCTCTGCTGTATACATAATTTCGCGTCATGAAAAAGGTTGGATATAAATATATCGTTCCGTATATAATATTTTTTTAATGACGAAGATGTCTCGGGATAGAAAAATTTACTGTAATTTTAGATTGAATTTGAAACAAAGAAAACGTTTGTTTCTGGATCTAAGCATATTATCATATTAGTAAAATTAGATATATCAATTATCATGTATTTGGTAGAATACAGTTTTCGAAATTAATTTATTTACTATTTATGGCATTATATACGGTAAAAAGCGTGTATATAAGGCGGAAATTATTAAAGGTATTCAATATGTGTTATTTTGAGTGAATGACACTGTACGTACTCACCCCCTTTTTTTGATTGGTTTTTCTACGCTCGGCTTAGTCTCGTTGGCGACTACCGGAGTAACTGGCACTGAAAGTGTCTGCGTAGATATCCCAGGCTTAGTTCCCAGCTGAGATATATAATCGCTATCGGTATAGTCTCCGAGCTCCAACAGCCCCTCGAGATCCGCAGCCGACACAGCCGCTAAGAGCGCTTCGGCAGGTGCGATGGCTAGCATTACCCCGTCGATGTTTATTCTGTAGTTTTCCGTTCCATTCTGTCGCTGGTCAAATACAGTTTCGGAAGAATCATCGTCAGGGGATTCCTTGAGTACCGCAGTCCTCGCGGATACGAGTGTCGCGAAGAAGATGACAGCTGCTGTTTGGAAGTTCATTTTGGCGCCAAAGAATTCGATAAGGCGATGAGGATGGAGCGAATGCGGCCGACCACGGTGCCAATGTCAATAACACTGATGGACTCCGGCGACCAGAATGAACTGCTAGATAACGCGTTACAGAATCGCACAGTATCAGAACCGGACAAGCAGGGATCGTTAACCTGGAGTGAAGCTTTCTTGTTTTCTTTTGCATCATATTTTTGTTGCCAGTTTAAGATGAACGGTACTTCCACCGATACTATCGCTTTGTGGGTCAGTTATCGCGAGAGTCGAGAGGCTAACTGTTTTGCATATAAAATAGTGTTTTCAAGCTGCAGAAAAAGCGGGCTTCGATGTGCAAAGTACCCGAGTATACTGTTAATAAGAACACGGTGCTATTAAATCGATCCGGTTGAAACTAGCATTCTATTCATGCATAAACTGTCTATCAATAAATATGAAAACAAGGTTTAAATTGATTATTGATACCGATATATCAAAATGTTAATGATTGTAAGTATGCTGAATCAGTAAGTAAAATTATTGTGATTGCGGAAATGCGATTATCATAATTATATTATATTCATTATTTACAATGCTTAAGAAAGAAGAGAGCTAAAAAAATACATATTTTTTATTGGATTTAATGGTACTAAGACACAAAATCATATTGTGATCGAAGCGGAAAATATTTCCACAGCCACAATTCACAATGTCAAACCAACTTGGTTTTCTAATTGGATTAAACAAACGCAACCATAAAAATTTAAACAACTTTTAAATTTTAAACGAATATTGCCGTATTTAGCAAGAGAGAATTTTAAATGTATGAATCTAATGATTCAAGTATTCATTTAAATTAGTTCTAATATAGAGTAACATTAGAATCTGAATTGTATATGTTCATAAATATTCTCATTTTTATTCATGATGAATAGCAGATTTGAAGGTGACTTAACTATGAGGCTACTATTTACTACTAAAAAGGGAGATCTATCCATGTTTAAATATACAAATAATCTTTTTACATTTTAATGTTCAGGCCATGTTTAAAAGCAACATTTGGATTGATCCGGCTTTGTAAGTGTGCAGCCAAATGACATAGAATATTAAAAACAAAAAAAAAATATTTATTAACCTTGTCACCCCAAAGCTGAACTCCTATTAGCTAACGTATAACGATCCGTCTTTGAAACCAAATAATCATGGAAAAAGCCACGTTTGAAAGTTTTGCATTATCTTCTATCTAATCAAGTCATTTTGAGGTTGCTTTCTAAAAATACTTTCAGAAAATGATTTTCTCTACAAAATTACATTCAAGGTTCATTTTTCAACAATATTGGAATGAACCTGGTTTGTAAGTAGTTACCTCATATTATGTACTATATTATTTAGAGAGTTACATGGAATACAACAAGTTGGCACACCTACCTAAATATAAATACATTTACTCATATCGGGTGGAAAATGGATACAATGAAAATTATTAATTTGGATTATCATGAGTTTTGGACTAGTAAGCGAGGTAATAACATTGATGCAAAGTATTTAAGAGGGCCGTTATCGAACGACCATCCTACAAACCACACTTGAATTTAGCTTATAAAATTATTCTGGAAAGTTTATGAAGAAAAAATATGTTGACATTTTAGTCAATTGCAAGGGTCCTATAAGTACAAGAGTATAACAAAGTCATCGAGATAAATTTGAAGAAGAAATTCGCCACAATCACCCATACAATACATTTCAATTTCCATTTAAAAAAATCAAATACATTTTAAATTTGATATTTACCATATCAAGGCTTGAACCGAACAATTTGATCGATACTTCTCTTACCTTATTGATGATCTAGTTAACTGTCATAGCTCAGGTGTTGTAAGAATAGCCATGTTCTCTAAAAGATATTAACTTCAGAAAGGCTGTAATACAAGAAGGAATGAAATTAAAATCGCAGTAACTGAATAAAATTTGGCCAACAGCAGTTGTTGGTTTATTCAAAAATCGGGAAACAGCTAACATATTTTAAAATAACTTATGGAATCCTAACTAGGATTGAAATCACTTTCCGATTCCCAGATGTAAAAAATATTTTCCCAATATTATTAAACACGATTTTTCAATATAATATATGTACAATTGTACATATATTATGATAAGTAGACTGAGTATACACAATAAAATATTTGAAGAGTAAAAAAATAGTCTCAAATAAAAATAACAAACGATAGTGAATTAATTATTTTCTTTTTAAATGGTTTATTTCTGAGTGATTTTATACACCATCAGTAATTTATTGTAATACGGTATTTTACTTAATATATAATTCGACGGTGTTTTGGCCAATTGATGTAACCCTCAATGTTGAAATTTTTCAGGATGCAGTAAAATTGTTTTTATCGAAAACATTATATAGTGAGTTGCGTCATGAATCATTGAAACGCACTCCTGTAAATACTCATCTTTGCAGATATGGGATTATACCTAGGGAGTCTTGATATAATAGTGGCTTACATCACATGGCCCGGTACGAATATTCAAACCTAAAACCAATGTAAAATGATGTTTCCTTTTCAAAAAGTGGTCAATTTATTTTTCTAATTTACATCATTTGGCTTAAACCCGCTCCGTCCTCTTTAAAATGAGATCCAATATTAATTCATTTTCATATTTTTTGAGGGTTACATCAATTGGCAAAGACAGTCGAATTATAATATTATAACAGAAGATGCGACGCGTCGGTATCGGAGGTTTTGTTTTGGTTGATCAAACATTTAATAATCACAAAAAATATTTAATAACAAATCAATAAATGTTTATTTGTAGGTATCAAGAAAAATGTTGATGTAATTTGATATCTAATTGAAGCGTAACAAAAAATATTCATCATGAAATTGAAAAGTATTCAATGTGGCTTAATCCGAAATTTAATATTGTGGATTGTGAATATTTTGGGACAAGAAAAACCGATTGCAATTCCTAATCCTGGTGGAATTCGGAATATAAAAATGATAGCAAAGTAACGGATGTTTGCAATACATGAAATGTATATATCTATGAAATATATATAGGTAGTATATCAATATTACCAATATGGCAAGAACTTTGCACAGTTATATTTGAGAATGCAATAATAATTGATAAGATCTTTTATATTGCAAGAAGTATCCAGGCACACACATACCTACTGAATACTGCAATGCAACATTAAAGCAGTGATGCAGCCATCGAAGTAGAATTGGGGCGAGTTAATTATTTATCAAAAATAGTTATACGCAAACGAATCCATAATTTGAGTTGGGATTTAACAATGAAAGAGTTTTTGGAACCGAAAACAAAAGTCTGGCATTATAGCCAGGGCACCGGATATTTTGATTTTTTTGAAATCTTTCGAAATCAATTGAGTAGAAAGAACATCACAGAAACCCATGTCCAAGATTGCAAATTTAAATTGAAAAAATATTAATTTGATATCGACCTTATCGCTAGGAAGTGTACACCTCTTACCACAAGACCACAGAGTGCGACAAAGAACTTCATTATAATAATTCTTCTTTAACTTGCATCATATCCGCTCTCTATGTTGAGCTTATGGTCTTCACGCAGCGCCTCCGGGATTCCCTGACACCCGTCAATCACTTTGCTTCCTTCCAGCATGACATGTCAGCACCCTTCAGTTCATCCGAGTGCATACTACTGTATAGATTCCGTACTCGACAGCCTAAAGGACGCCGGAAGCCCACCGGTCAGATTAAAAGGCAAGCAGGGAGCAGTCGTTCGGAGGTCTAACCAGATCCAATGTATTTCCATGACCGTTAATGTACCAGGGCGCTGCCTGGTTCATTCAAACGATTCATGAAATCAAAGCACTTCACCGAATTGAGTTAAATGTAACTTCGGCGATTCCTAAGCGAATAGCAAGCTTCTGTGTGCTATTATTATATAATTAGGTTAGAAGTATTTAATTGCACAATGTATGGTATTCAATTTGTCAATAGCTTCATCAAGCCATCGTCAGTTATATTAGGGAGCCTTGGGGATAACGTGATGCCGAATTAGTTATTAGTAAATAATATTTACAGCTGTAGAATTGAGTGTATGGATATTTTGTTACACAATCTCCTTATATATAATCAAAAAGATACAAGGTGAAACGAATATGTTTGTGAAAATAAGCGATAACATGAAACGAGTATAGTATGTGTTAAACTGTTGATATAATAATAATCGTATTTATTGGTCCAGAAGACTCGCGGTAACGGCTTCCGTACTACTCGATTGTGCGGTCAAGGGTTTCGAATGCCCGAAAAGAAAAATTCTTTTTTCTTTTATTATTTTTCAATCGATTAAAGATTTATACGACCAGGTATGGATAACTCCGATGTTTTTCATCCATCCCCACGAACCCTGAACGGTCCTGAAAATGGGACAAAGATAAAGCGATTATCTCACTATATACAACATAATTTTTAATTATTGTATATAGGGTGCCCCATACTTATGTATCAGAAATATAATATATACGTAATTAATACTTCCGACATTAGATTGTTTTGTTGTTGGTAGGTAGTCCCATTTAACATTTGAATATGGATGAACTCGAATCGAGTGAAGATCTTGAAAGACGCAAGCCCTTAATAAACAAATGAAACCTTTTAAAATTATTAAAATCTTTGTTGTCATTTTTTAAAATTTATATATGATTACCTAATTTATTCTTGCATTGAGTCAATTCAGTGGGTTAAGCAATATAGTTTTCATAAACTTAGAGTTTTGTTAATATATGTTAACACGGAATTAATAATACAAATGAAAATAAGGTTTAGGTGATTTACAACAAGCAGTCGGCATCCGTGGCGCAATTGGTAGCGTTGCTGGCTACGGTTACGGATGTCTCGGGTTCAATTCCCGGTGCGGACAGTTTTCATAGATTAACCTTTCAATCGATTTACGGATTTCTGTTCGTAGTCTGAGTCCTCCCTCCCACCCATCCCATCTCAACGGGACGTAGCGAGAGTGATTAGCTAACACTTGTCCTGTTCTAGCCCTATCCTTCTATTCCTACTCTCTTCGAAAAAAGAGAGGTTGAGCAACTGAGTAACAAGCAGTTCTCGTAGAAAAATCCTGTTAAGATACTTCCATTAGGAGACCATATGCTCCACATTGGGAGAGAACATGGAAACAAAGTGTATTAGGTAAACGAATTGTCTTTGGAATATGTACTTATTTTTATTACTTACAAACTTAAAAGTTTGCGTGATCGAAAATTTCTTTGCGAAGAGCGCGCTAATATAACATTATTTTCAGGAATGTAGTGCAACGCTGTTGAATTACAGGCCCGCCACTGGAATTAATGAGGCCTAAAAGTCATCGAGATTGGTAAAAGCTGAAATGCGCACTACATGAACATCCTGATCGAGTTTTATACTACTTACGGTAATTATTAACTACTGAGACAGTGCCGTTTCAAATCGGTAAGCGTCGTGTGACCGAAGCATTTATTATCTATATTTAAATAGGACGGAGCATAATTTTATATTACAACCAAGACTTATCTTAAAACTTCTCATAAGTAGGTAAAAATAAAACTGATTCCACATATCATTATAAGGGACCGGTTTCACATGACGAATAGCAGTTCCAACTGCTAACGCGTTAAGCGAAACCGAGTTTTAATTATGAAATAAACTGTAGGACTCTAGGCCATTCACCGAGCTGTCATTCGCTGCGAAAATTATTATACTAAAAATGGCGTAGTGTTATAAAAATTAAGGATTTTTTAATAACAACCAAATCTTATCCATCCTCCGAGAAACTCACCGGATGCGATGTGCTGAAGCAAAAAACTAACCAGTACCAATTAGGGATTCAAAATATTCATCATTATCAACTATCGAATAGTAAAACTGAAACTATTCGAATATATTCGATTAGTTTCTGAAGTATCAAAATACTATTAAAAATTCGATTTGAATAATTAGATATGTATATACACATTCCAATACCGTTCCACTGTATTAGAATATTTAAAATTTGCAGCTACGTAGGAATACTAGAACGGCACTACTTCAATACTTACCGAAATCACGGTATGTTTAAAGGGTTTTTTTTAGCACCGCATCATTTGTCAAACTTAAAAATTATGATAAGATAATAAAAGCGCCCGAGTTGGATGAAGGTAAAAGGGAGGAGGTATTCATTATTGTCCTTGAAATCTGGGGAAATTGTGATGTGATCTTTCGTCGATTTAGTAAAATATTACATTAATAATTAATGTAATATTATTCGAAAAGTTAAAACAGAAATTGAATATTCGAGTTTGAATCCCTAGAGCCAAGACATTTTTGTAGTATTTGAACAATGTACTTCTGTGCATGGGGTGGCGGACTGGTCATACAAGCTAGGTTGCCCAATGGTAAGTGAGCCCCGCTGTATGTTAGGGGCCCTCAGTAAAATTAAATAACTTTTAACTATTTCATTTAACGTGTTAAAAAAAAAGAAAAAATAAAGCAGTTTGGGTATTTCATCAATACAAATAAATATGTTTTCTTCGATATACACAATGAACTAATACCTTATTATGATTACATACTTATTCTATATGCCTGTTTTAGCTGTTTTAACACACGAATTTTTGTAATCATTAGTACAGTACATAGGAATTAGTATATAGGGTAGGGGTCCCCTCCAATTTTTGGATGGGCCTCCATTGACTCATTTAATAAATAATGAATACCTACCTAAAAATAGTATTCTGCATGCGATCCACCATTTATTTTGAACTCCTCATGTGGCCCTGTAGCCCGATAAGAGTTAATTTACTGGTCTCATTACAATTTTCGAGTTATTTGCAATGCTGTACACTTGATAACTGAACTGGAAATTGCATTGGACAGAATATGGGCAACATATAATACAACAGATCTAAAAAAGATAGTTAATTTCTCTATTTTCGATTTTTCTAATAAATCATCAATGCATTTCAGTTATCATGTTATGTTTACCATCGTGCAATATTTAAGCATAATTGGAATTATTTTTTACTTCATCAAAGTGAGATCCAAAATTATTGAAATATATTAACTGATTTTTTTGTAGGTACAGTAGACTCTCCGATAATGTAGTAGACAGGGGGCACGTAATCTGGGAATGATCTATCAGGGCTACCGTACTCATACAAAATCAGTGAGTACGTTATTTTCTTAAGACATGTGTGCTTTAAAACCAAACTCTCTTTCTTGTGTCAAAGCATACAAATCTCCTTCACTGACAAACTTGCGATGTAAAGCTGATTAATTCGTAATATTGGAAGTGGTGAATTTATCTCCCTCTCTCTCGTTCTGCTTTGACGTGAGCGAGAAAGAAAGAAATAAATTTACCACGCACCACTGCCTATGTAGCGTTTCTGGCCATCGACTGGCAGGAAAGCTTAACTCGACAATCTATTTATTTACGTATTTTGAACAGTTTTTTAACACGGAAAGACATTAGAATTGGCTGCGGATATCTCCGGAGAGCCTTAACCCTGTTTGCCTCTTCTCCTGAACGATGAGATTCCAGCACCAGGTACAATCCATAGAGGGTACTCGGGTAAACTAAAGGATACTGGCATGTCATGGGAGAAGGCAAAGCGATTGGCAGGTGACAGGGAATTTTGAAGGCATCATATGATGACCATTTGCATCACATAGGACGCGAATATGGTTGAAGCAGATTTTATGACGGATTGTTAGGATTAATCGTTTTTTTACCAAATTTTAAAACCAGTTTAACGATGGTGATAAGCTTATACATTCCTCTATTATCAACATGTTCGACATGGATGTGGGCGAATTTAAACAAATACTAAAGAAGTTTTAAAATTAGATGTCAGAACTTACTTGCTAGAAAGAAGAGTTCCTTGTCAATTTGTATTTTTTTGATTTTTTGAGTCGAATTGTAAAGACAAATAACTATATGTTCAGGACCGGTTTCGCTCATCACGAGCATTATCAACTGATGATACCAGTTGATAATGCTCGTGATGAGCGAAGCCGGTCCTGATCATTATAAATATATGGAAGTAGTACAAATGAATTGTGTTTTATTTTTTAAAATATAATGTCTTTCCACCAAGAATTGACAGTTAACACCTTAAAAGTGAAATAACTATATATTTGTATATTTTTCCCTAGGAAAAACTGAATAGTTCCTGAAAACATAGACTTAAAGACAAAAATAAAGTTAATATTTCTCACAAATATATATTAATTGTTTATACCTTTATAATTTTCGCAAATGATTATTGCTGTTGTCAACCCTTGGTTTAAAGCCATGATCACAGAAGAAATTTTGTTTTGTGTGTTTATGCGAAGCTATGTGTAATTTTGAATTAGTCATACACAATGGATTTGTAGGTATGACAACAATAATTTGCAGTTCATTTGAACTGAAAAAATACCACGAGTATCCAAGTAAAAATGAAAAATTTTCTTAGAATAAAACCATAATAATTACAAACGATTCACTTTTATTTAAAGATCATAATAAAAGAAAAACAAAGATAGTTAGGAAAAATAATTCTTTTTATCAAGGTGCTAAAATTATTGTACAATTTTTCACATTTATGGTTTAATTTTGTCAGTCATTCAAAATTAATTCCTTGTATCATCGTTGATGCTGCAATATTGTTGTACATCAAAAATAATTCAAAATGATATTATACCGTAATAGTACTCAAAATTCAAACAATCACATGTCAGCAAGTGGTGTAAACACAGTAAAGCATCATTAGCAATCTCAAGAATGTATGTTAATAGCATTTACTATTATTATTTATTTAAATGGTTACATTTTACTCGCTTACACGTTTGGGGTTTCTTAACATACAACCTTTTGCAGTAAAAACAATGATATGTATTATTTTTAATATCATGTTATTTATTTTAAAAAAAGAAGTAAATATCAGTTTACATAAAAAGCTTTTATATAAAATGGTGTATAGTTTTAACATTGATAGTTTGCTTATTTCAAATAAACAGGATATATTTTTATAAAATATAAAAGACAGTGTTTTTATAAATGGCTAAACACATGTTTTTATAACACACGTAATCTTGGCAAATGGATATATGAGGAAATAATATGCCTCATATATTTAACACATTTATTGTATAACTTAATTTTCTTATCATTTTTTTTAAATATAAAATTCTCTTGTGAGCTACCGGTAGCTTGCAAGTATTGACTTAATGATCACTGTGCCGGGATAATGATAATAGTTATGAGTGAACGATTGCACTTGTTCCTGGGTATTTTTTTACAATCTATAACAGAGGTTGGCAAACTTTATAGTAAGACGGGCATCATGAATTGTGGATGACTAAAAGAAGTTTGCTGGATGAGGAAGCTGAGCATTCAATGTAAAATCAAAACACTTATTTAACCGAAATTAATTTCACCCTTCAACCTCCATGAATCACGAGTGACCAATGCACTCATAGGTTTCTTGTAGGAAAGTATTACAGTTTGAGTGGCGAGAAGAAAAGAGCACCATGAATGTTTATCTCGATCTATACACTGGATATTTGTAACAATGACCTCTAGGTCATGCAGTCCCAAAATATGAAAAAACATGAAAATTTGAGTTATTGAGATTTTGTACACTTCCATATATTCTGTCACTAATAACCCGGGTTTCGCCTTTCGGCATCTTCAGGAAAAACATGAGTTTTGTAGTAGGCATATATGCTTCTCACTCTTACAGCTATTGGTCGATATACAATGATCCCTTGTTATGAGTGGTATGTAAATGTATAAAAAAAATCGTGGAAATTAAAAGTAATGCTTTTAATTATTTTATCAAACATTGTTATCTGAGAGAAAATGTAGTATCAATAATTTGCGATAGATACCGTCACATTATGATTTTGTGCACTATTACATTATTAATCTGATATAGCACGAAATCATAACTATTGCACGAAAAGCATAGAAGAAATAGTCACAGGAAAAAAAGTTGGAAGAATGGAGTAGAATAACAATCAGCGAGGAAGTAATATGAAAGTTTTTTAGCTGGATTATGAAAATCCAGCTTGTAAACATAATATTTCGTATACTGTACAAAAGAAAATAATATTAGAATACACACAGTTATTTTGTTGGTTCAAGTTGGTGCTCCAAACTACAGTTATATTCAGTGAATCATGTGGAACGAAAGCTCTTTGGATAGCGAGAAAAAGCAGTCATTTTGTTTACATTCTATAATGACAGAATTGAAAGTAGTATTTTCTTTTAATAAATTGATTTATTTTTACTTTCGTTTTTTTCGTTGCCCCATATTATGCAGAGTGGATATTGAAGGAACTTTTCATACTGCTAGATTTTTTATATGTAGTAATATCTATATATAAAAATAGGACACTTCTTTTCAAAGATAAATTAAATAGTATTACACATACATGCATTATAAAATTTCATTAGTAAAATCTATAAAATTATACAATAAGATATTTCTATTAACAATTTATTTCTATGTTTATTTTTGTGGTTTATGTCCTGTACGCTATCAAATTTATAAATACAATTAATGGATTAAGATATTCTTACTTCAGAACAAAAATATTTCTAAAACAGTCCAAATGATGCTAACACCTACCTACCTTCTAACAAGTATTTACGAATCCTCAATTAGGGATCACAAACAATTTAGAATATAGTTTAAGAACAATTAAACACAAATATCAAAACATCATATCTCCACTGTCTCAAACACTCTACACAAAATTAAATCAGGATTGTCAAGTGCCACAAACTATTTGATATGAAAAATTATTTGTGTCTTATAATAAAAGCATCATCAATGGTTTTGACGATTCTGATGCCATCTGAACTTAAACTGAACTGAAACTTTCAAAACTAAAACATAATATTTGTATTTTAATTCTTTAAGTGATGTTGGAAAGTGAAAATTAATATTACTTGATGGTGATAAAATTGATCCCCAAAGATGTGTTGTCAGTATGTGGGGTGAGAAAGTAAGCAATACACCGGTATGTCATTAGTGGTTAACTGGTTAATGATAAAAAGCAGCTCATCATAATTGTTACTTATTAATAATACGGGTGTCATAACATTGTGACAATTGTGTCACAATGTTATGAAGAAAATTCTCACTTGGAATTTTCTTCGTGTAATCTTTGAAATATCAATTTGAGATTATCGGCTTGAGACCTCACAATAAAACGAATCCTCGTAATTAATTCGTTCTCAGAATTGTCATTGATAAAAATAATAACCAAATATCATATATTGAAAACAAATAATAACATATTCTTCATATTGAGTTACTAAAACGTTACATTTCTTTACACACTTTGCCTTGGGCACCAAAACTGGAGGTTTCTGTTGGTGATTCATATTAAATAGTTTGTACTATTTTGACAATATTTTTGTGCATTCGAGTGTTGCTATCTATATCATGGATACTATTTTTTTTATACTAGCATACACAGTTATAACCATAAACAAAGTCTCTCCACCATGGAAGAAATTTGTAACATTTCATATAAAAAAATTCAAAACATTTCATTTTATAACTATATTTAAAGTAAGTTTTTATAACATTAAATAGTATTCTAAAATGCTGATCATTAAGGCACTTTGTAGTAATACTGATCATTAATCCAAATTACTAATATCATTATTTTATTGCCTTCTTGGATTTTTAAAAATATTAAGCCGATGAACTTTATTTCCTGTCCATCTCATATAAGGCTCTGGTGTCGAGCCGATATAAAACTCTGTGGACATGCAGTAATGTCTCCAATTACATGTTCTCCAGTGACATCATATCCACACACACTTTTTCAAAGACACTGAACAATATATGAAAACATTTTTTCTTATTCAAATTCATGAATTCAGAATATATGGATATTGGGAAAAAATAGCTATGTACATCAACCGACAATAAGAATTTGGCTATAAATTTCAAAACAGATTAAGTATATATTGTCATTTGATAATGGACGCATGGACATCTTGATGGTCATTGTATCAATATTCAAATGCAATCGTTGTTGTGGTTTATGATTTTAGAATTGGTAGTAATAAAAAAGAATGTATTCTATAAAATATAACAGCCATATGAGAAACGTTGTTTGTGCTATTTTTATAATTCGGTGGGTTGCCTAATATCACAATAGACAGCAATAGTTAACCATTTGATTAATGATTTACGATTTCAAATAGAAATTACACCGTTTCAAAATTTATGCAAGATTAAGAACATCTACTTTTATTTTTAAGTTGTCTACGGTATGAAACATGCCACCAATTGATTCAGTCGTGTTCTGCGCAAAAACGTTGCTTTAGTATGTTTTGTTTAACTCATTAGCGGACACCACACAGATTCTATATGTGAAAATATGATTGTATATCGCTGTGTTTATTATTTTTAATATAATGATAATTTTAATTTACAGAACATTTAATGATTAGCTTTACAATACCTGAACACGTTGTGGTGTCACATTACATATAATTTAATTTCAGTGATCCAATGCGATATCTATAAATGTCAACATTCATAGACGTCATGTCATGTAGGGTCATATTAAATATTGCTTTCTATGTGAATCAACATTCAGTTGAAATTCAAAAACAAATCAAATTATTTTTTTTTCACTTCATTTTTACTCAAACTATTCTTATTTTTTTTAAAAAATTTAAATGTGCTCACATCAAGGTCGAGATGTTCATACTCAGTGACACAAGAGTACAACCAGTATAATTCCCTAATATAAATCACAACGCCTATTGGCAAAATAAAGGGAAGTACCTAAAACGTGAATAAAAGTTGAATATTAATTCTATGTAACACTGCCGTCTATAGACATTGTTAATAACATATTATATTATGTAGGGCAGCAATAAACTATTTAAACCACCTCTTAATACTATGCCATATTTAGTGCAAATAAAGTTATGGAAGATATAACGATATATTTTCTATGATAAAAAGAATATGAAGATGGAGGTTTATATGAAATATTGCAAAAATGTTCAAAAACAAAATATTTGTGCAAAGGCTCATATGAATACAACAGTGAGTATTTTATATAAAAATATACTAAAACGTAATTAACAGAAATTTTTAATATAGTAGAAAAAAATTAGGCCTACCTTTCATGTAAATACCAATTATTGCATGAAAAACTTCATTCATGTGTTGGCAATTCTAAGACAAAATATATTATATTGAAAATTATGACAATCTTTTAAAATGTGTAAATGGAATTGAATTGTACATGAATAATAATGATTATTGTGAGTTTATGAATTTGAATCATTTACAGTTCATCCTTACATTTGGTGAAAAAATTCTATTTTTCATATTTTTACTCTACACACATAGTAAGGTTAAAAAGTTTAAAACCCAAATATGTTAAACAAATTTGTTTTAGCACGTTCAATGGTGAAGGCAAGCCTAGTGCGTTATCTACTGCATCATGTGACACAGCATGCGGTGCACATACTAAGGCCCGTTATCTCACAGAACTTTTCTTCTTCTTGATTGTTTCTTAATGCATTTTAAGACATCAATTTTCTCTTAGTTTAATTAGCAGTAAATGTTAACGAAAAAAATTCAGATTGATATTTTGGTAGCATAGAAAAGTTAATTAGTAAATCTAAAAAACATATTGAAAGGTGATTTTATTGACAAATAAAGTTGATTGTTTGTTTCTATTACCTCTTTAATACCCTATGGAATCTTTTGGGACCTTACTGGTATATATTTAGTATATAGAACATAATGTTATGTAGCTACCAAAAAATTGTATACTATGAGTAATCAAATATTGCAAAACAGATTGAACAGTCTACACTGTTGGTTTGTTCAGTAGTGAAAAACTAGATTTCCTGTGCTTTGAGCTACCTTTGGACCTAAAAATGTTAGAATCTTGTTCGGCAATGAGCTGCACGACAGACTGAAAGATGTCCAAAGAATCAGTTTGTCGCCTCCATGCTGCACAATTAAGGTAAGTCTGCATTTTGTTTTTAGGAAGGTCTTGTGCTGCTTCACACAGCTTGATGGCCGGCATCCAAATACCGCTCGTTACTGTAAATAGTAAAAATTATGATAATAAAGAAGTCGTCGATCGGTTCACTCAACTGAGTAGTAATAAAAACAAGCATTATTGCCGCATGTCATACTTCCCGCCTTTGCCGACATTTAAGTCTGGAGTTGTCGGACAAAACCAAGACCTGGGTCTATAAAACGGTCATATATACGGATATAGTGTAAAGATGTGAAACATGCACATTAAAGCAGCTTGAACGGTCAACATCATTGTCTAAGAATACAGTCACAATATAATTCAGCCACTAGACCTGTCTTTTTCAGAGAGGGTAAAAATACAAGGTTGGTGCTAGAAAAAGCAGGGAAATTAGCGCTAGCGAGACTCCAAGCCAAAACAAACACCGAAATGTCAAAGTGGTGCAAAAGTGTTGTAGTTTGATGGTATCGGTAATTAGTGTTACCCAATAAAAAGAAAACTCAACCATCTCGCATCACTAATAGTTTTGTGAAATAACGGTGTCAAATTTATTCGAGTCCAATCCATCAGCCCATTAGTCTCAAAAAATCTCTACACTTCGGATAAAATAAATCGATCGAGCGAGATATTTTAAAAATAAACAAACATTGTTCTATGTCCATAAGTTTTTTTACGCAGTTTTAGTTTACAAGGCAGTAGTAGAGTAGTGGTGTACGGTAACTGGTTAAACTAGACGATGTAGACACTAATAAGTGATTGCATACATAAACTAAGTCTAGGAACAAGTCAACTGTTATGCATATTAACATCTTTGGTGACTGCAGCAAATCTTGCATCATGCCAAAGGATCCAAACTTACAGAAGTACTGCATGTCATTATTGGAATGCAGCGTAAGATTTGCAGCACTGGTCGCCCCGATGAACATTTCACTTTCTTGACAGTTCTTGAGGACATTTTCTAGATGGGTGCCACCCCCTATCGAGCAATATCCTCCAGGTAGAACCATTTTCACCAGCACACTCAAAATTTCATCACATAGATTTGCCTGGAAAGAATGCAAAGAAATTTTATATTATTTGGTTACCAAAGCAGTAGAAAAAGAGTTATGCAATAAACATGATATAAAACTACTACTACGGATCGGGGGGGTGCTCGATGGAGCATCATTATCACATAATAATTATTCAAATCAAGAAAAAAAAGTACACGCATGAACTAAAACTGACAGTAAGTAATAAATCAATGTTTCCCAACCGTTGGTCATTGAAAAACATTAAAATATATAGAATTATTATTTGTCCTGCGAAGATGTTCACTGCCTCAGTTTTAGATATCACTGGAAGAATATCCATCTCTAAGTTGCAAAGCTATAACATCCTTGTCTTTATTTTTGACTACCCATTCGTGTGAGAAGCGTTTTTTAGCCACAGCAGTAATAAAAATTAAACAGACAATACAAATGTCAATACAGCATGTCCTCTTTCTGAAACAACAGCTGAACCATGGTTTTCAACTACTCTAGCAAAGCTGTACTCTAGCAAAGATTATGCACAATTTTTTTTTAAATCGTCGTTGTTCTGGAAGAAGACACTAACTGGAAAATACTAGTTTTAAGTAATTGGACTTTGAAGCTTGTCAAATACTTGAAATGCCATACGTTTTTCATTTTGTTTGTTTGTACAAAACTGTTTTTAAGTAAAAGTATAATTTATAAAAATAAGTGTGCTCTGTCATACGGTTGAGTTTGAAATAAGGAACATTTTAGTATAATTAACTCAATGTCATTTTTTCGATTTAGAGTTTTCTTCCAGAACAGCAACGATGTAGTCTATTTTTAATGATCTATTTACTGATACTGGTTTCTGATTATTTCCATTAACAACTTTCATGATATATTTATTTTCGTTATTCACAATCGGACTGTCGAATGCCTGTTATGTTATAATATACGATTAACAAACTAATGAACAAATGTTATATTAATAATAGTTTTTATGTCTGCGTTAACGGTTCGTGAAGTGCTTCTCCAATTTTCACCAGTCCACATAGAAGTTACGGAAAACCGATTTATATTGCTTGTAATTTACATCAATGCCTAAAAAATAAATTTATGTAATGTTTAATATACACAATTCAAGTAACATTTGAATAAATTAATGGTGAATATAAAAAATATTCACTTTCAGTTTAATCAAATTAGTATTATTAATATCTATAATTCCAAGTGGTCTTATTAACCAATCACGTATCTATTAAAATCAGAGAATCAGGTCACAGATGTTATTGATAATCTTATCTTTTATTATATAATTTAAGACATCGACTGAGGGTGCTTGATGGAATTTCAATATCAAATTTGGATCATTGAGATTTTGTACACTTCCATGTATTTTGTCACTAACGACCCGGGTTTCGCCTTTCGGCATCTTCAGGCATTCGAGCACACGAATGGACTCGAACTGACAGACAGTAAACAGTGTCTAACGTTTATATAGAAGATACAAATACGACAAATATTATTTACGAGGTAAGATATTATACGTCTGAGAGCCACACTGATACCTGAGTTAAAATTTCGAGAATCACCTTAATCCTTATTTTGTAAACAACACATTAGCAGAGTGGCGCATTGCCGCTTTCCAACTTCTTTTAAAATTACCAGTGATTTTACAATTATAATAGCATTGTGGGTTTCGACGGAATTGTAAAATCACTGGTAATTTTAAAAGAAGTTGGAAAGCGGCAATTCGCCACTCTGCTAATGTGTTGTTTACAAAATAAGGATTAAGGCGATTCTCGAAATGTTAACTCAGGTATCAGTGTGGCTTTCAGACGTATAATATTTTACCTCGTAAATAATATTTGTATCTTCTATATAAACGTTAGACACTGTTTACTGTCTGTCAGTTCGAGTCCATTCGTGAGCTCGAATGCCTGAAGATGCCGAAAGGCGAAACCCGGGTCGTTAGTAACAAAATACATGGAAGTGTACAAAATCTCAATGATCCAAATTTTATCTTTTATTAGTTATAATTCAAATAAACTACACTGTTATTAAACACTAATACAACATACACTTACCTTTTTCAAATTAGTATTGTTGTTTTCAGTCTGCAACACTATGAATCCAGTTATGACATGAAGCCAATATTGTGTAGGGACTTGCTGAAAATAAAATAAATAGAATCGCATTCAAAGTAACAAATTTATTACACCGTTTTCTTACAAATATACAATATTGTGTTATTATAATTATAAGGTATATAAAAGATTCGTTAGTAATATTAATACCTTAACGACCACTCCTGTATGGCTGCGTAAAATTTGTGCCAAACATTGACGACAGTTATGACATCTATTAGAAAACCTGTTATGTTTCCGAATCAAAATAGTTTAAGTCATTTGACCATTGGTGATAAATAACAGTGTCTGAGAAACGTGCAACTGAAAAGATTTTTTCATACAACACTGAGGCGTTGTGTATTTCTTTCAATACTGATCTAAAATATTATTAACCGTCAGTTGTCCTAATTTATAATGTGTGTTTCATAAATTTCAGAAACTTTTTATGGATGTCGAATAATGGCAAGCTGTATTAATTAAAGGCATTATCTATTTGTTAATGCGTTTTTCTATGGTAAATGCAATCCATATTCTAAGCCAGTGCTCCACAATCTTTCCTCACCTACGGCACATATAAACACTCGTGAATATTTTGCGGCACACTACAAGCTAAAATATGTAAATTTCGTAAACGAAACTTACAATTTATTAATTTGTTTTTATTTGATGAATTTGAAATACTGGCTAATATATTTTTTAATGAAAGCTAATTAAACTCTTTTACCCTTTCACTTAGCACAAATTACAACTAAAAAACTAAAAAAATTAACTTAGCTTCACTACTAAAAATTATTTAAGCTAAGTGGAGTGGATAAAAGTACTGTCCATTTTTTATGTTGGTCAAATCCAAAATAATCTTTCTGTTTTCAATAATAGTCTCGTGTTCACATTCTGTGTGAAATGACAAAAAAAAATTCGTATTTAAGGCTCTTGATTTAACAATATTTTGATACATTCCTTCATTGTTTGTAATAACTCCACAAGGAAATTTTTCGCCAACAATGCTTCCCAATATATGCAGCAATGTGTAATTTGTGCGGTAGGATTTTTTTTTGTTTTACACACGAGACAACCCGCAATTTATTCTCCATCATTGGAGTTGCAATGAGTTTTTAAATATCAAAATAATATATTTGTTTCAATGAGAATAATTAAAACGGAGATCTTAGCAACCAAGTGGCTTTAATTTTGTCTAATATAAAAATCTTGATGTTTTCTCATTTTCGAAGCACGGCGCCGCGGCACACCTAGGATCATCTCGCAGCGCACTGTTCTAGACTAAATTGTATCATATTTAAGTAAAAGAGACACAATTATAATTAAGGTGACCATTTGTACTGCTTTAACTAGTAAAGTGGTTTTTTGGACATTGGTCTGGCAAGCCGTGAGATGTTTACCAGAACAGTTTAGGTCTACAAAATTGAGTGCAGTGCCGTTAACATGTTAATTTCGATAGCTCGAGCACGGCAGAGTAAGGAGTATAGAGTATATATATACTCTGGCGCGTGCCAGTTTACTTTTTCATTTTATTACAATCAAGTGTGAAGTTAGTAATATTTGTTAAATTTAAGGAAATTTGTATGGAATTTTATAAACGCATCTGGGAAAACAAATTATTATTTAAATCAATCCACTCTTCACAAAAATATAAGAAGCAGAATAAGTAATGTAGATTAAAGACTTTTGTAGTTTATTTTATTACACTGCTGTATTTGTTTCTTTACTACTTGGATCCCAAAATTCTATGTGTACAATTATGTGTTAATCTGACAATATCAAATATTTGTTTTTCTTTCGCAAAATTACTTTCATTATATAAATAAAAAAAAACTACATTTTATTTTTGTGTGAGAAAGGAAAAGGGCGTTATGTCTAAAATTGGTACGTAGAAGTTTTGCATTTTTAAGAACTTTAATGTTTTAAAGTGAAATTTACTAACTCAGCAGTATTGACTTGACTGGTCCCCTATCTACTATATGTATTATATTTATTTCGGCATATTCAACTCATTTTTTATTTTGAGACTAAATGACATTTCACATAGACAAAAAAAGAAATGTGTGCAATTTTTTTTCAACCCATATTCTAAGGCAGTGCTCCGCAACTGGTGCGCCATGAGACGATCCCAGTTGTGCCGTGGCGCAGTGCGTCCAAAATAAGAAAAAGCGAGTATTGTTATATGTATCAGAAAAAAATTAAAACACTCGGTTGCTAAAATCTCTGTTTAAATTATTTTCGTTTTTATGTATATTAATATTTAATATAAAATTTGTCAGGATTGTAAAAATACAGTATATGTTTATAAAAAAATTAAAGTTACATATAAAAATTTTTTGCCTGCGGCGCAATCTTTCGCATCGTACTGACTGAAAAAAACTTTATAGGAAAAATGACTCAAACTCAAGGACCAACCCAGGAGACAAAACGGAAAAGATATTTTAGATTTGGTCAAACAAATATATATTAACCACTATTTCAAATTCGTCAAATAAAAACAAATTAATAAATTGTTGGTTTTGTTTACAAAATTTACATATTTTGATTTGTAGTTTGCTGCGAAAAATTTTGTGAGTACTTTAGTGTGCCGTGAGTGAGAAAAGGTTGAGGAGCACTGTTCTAAGGCATCGACTATTACTCATGCTGGCTGAGCTATTTTAAGTGTTCTGGTTTTAAATTTGAATAACCTTATTAAAAATCAACATGAAGTTGTCCAAAAATTGTAGTTATATATGTAAAAAAAAATACCTTGGTATCCGCTAGGCAGAGAATCTTATAGTGGGTTTTCGGGCTAGAATCATTTTTCGAGCTATCTGGGAAAAACTCGCCGACCATTTCAGGATACAACTCAACCATTAGCACTCTACCGGGACCGCCGAGTTGGGGGGGAATATGACCTCTTACAACGTTTTCTACCTTGTCATATATACTGCCGACAATAGCACTTTTGATTCCTGGAACAAAGTTGAATGCAGTCAGCAAAGGGTTGTAACATTTTTCTACAATTGTATTCATTATTATCTTGAATGTTAAAGATATGAAATATGGCATATTTATTTATTTAGGAGAATGCAAAAAAAAACAACTGAGAAAATATGAACAAGACTATTTCCAACAGTATTGATTTAAAAAGACATTTTGAACTACATTTCAGTATGCCATATTGTTCTTGAATATCCCTTTATGAAAATTATTATTAATGTTTAATTACAATATTTAAAGTAAAATTAATTAAATTAATAGCTGGACAACATTTAAGAAAGTTTGTGCCAAAAAATTACTGTTCAAAAATAAGAATAACATGTTGTTGAATTGGAGAGGTTAAGTGACTACATTGTCATAAGAACATTTGGGATATTTTACTGATAACAGTAGATTTAATCTCAACCAATGACGGATTAAACCCTTGGGTGGAACCAGGCGCAATATTATTTTGATTTTCGTATTGCATGAAAGAGTTCAAAAAAGGCTTAAATCGAGATTTTCATATTATGTATGTAAAAAAAAATCCTCTCTATGTGTAATCTCTTCTATTCACAAATATCTCATTGAATTTTTGAAGTCCAATGAAAGCATAGGTTGAAAAAATGAACAAATTATTTATTCATTTAAAGCCATTTTTGCGGCGATATCATTTGAATTCCATCTAAAACCAAAAACTAAATGAAAAATGTGTATCGGTTATATAATTATAGAAGTTATTTTTGTGGCCCCAAGAGCGCGCGCTTATGGGGTAATCCGCCACTAATGTTGACAATGAAATAAACATAGCTAAGATAATGGTTAATAATTTTTATTGATTGTAATATATATCAGTGATTTTATTACCTTAGTAGATTTCAAGTCCCAATGAAAATCTGTTAGTAATGATAATAATACAAAATATTAATTCAGCATACAATGATGATACACACATAACAATACTTTTCACGTACAGGAGTCTCACATTTGGTATAAAATGAATGCCATAATGAAATCACAATATATTATTTAGTCAGGAGCCGTGTTATAATGAAATCATGGTTTAACACGTTCAGTGCTGAAAACATGCCGTTTTCTACTATATACTCTGGGATTACATATTGCGTGTTATCTTTTCTTTCGTAATTCCTGCTTCACATAATAGTTTAACCCTTTAGATTTCAGCAGAGAACTATTTGTCATTTTGATCAGTTTCTTAGTGGAAAATCGTTTTACTCATAGACTATTTCGTAGTGAACACGTTAAAATCAATGAAATGTTAACTTCCTCTAAAGTGAATAATGGTAATACTTTGACCCGTGGTTTGTTATTGTGAATCATGACCATATATATGTTGTACGGCCATTGTCACACTAAAACAACATGGAATTGCTACTAACAAATCAGAGTTGTCATTGGCAAATAATTATAAATCTAGTCTGTAATATTTTATTTTTGTAGCCATCGGTCTGAGAAACACAATAACTGACATTTGGCAAAATTATCAGCGGCAAACAGAAAAAGCTAGTTAGCATACCCAATAATGGACTCATTTACCAAAGCCAACTGCGTTTTAGTTGTATTTATAAAAAGGATTTTTAGTGTTATAGAGGTTTACATGTGTTTTGATTTGTGGACATTGTTCACTTTTGGGTATTGTGTTTTGTTTACGAAAATATAACAGATGCCTTGCAGATTACATGGTTATAATATCACAGTGTTAAGATTTAAAAAAGGTTGGGGAACTTTGGTTTTATCTGAAATCTGAATGTCTGGCAGCCCGTTGCTAATCAGATATATAAAATTATTAACGACTCAGTCATATAATTAAAAACAAGATTACTTAAGTTTGAAAATACCAACCTAGGGCAGTGGCCACATTGTTGAAGTCCATGTCCTGACACCAGGCGAGAATAATTTTAAATGACATAGAAAGGGAACAATAAACATTTTTGAAAAAAGAATTCTCCCGAATATGGGTCTTTTGATTACATTTGTTACACTGCCATTGATACTTGTCGACTACTCTTGTAGGGGTCCAAATCATTCCACAACCTGGAAGCTCTTTGAAGCATTTTGCAGACGGTGGTATTAGATTGAAATCCTTCATCCAATCTAATAGCTCACTCTCACGACCGGGAAGTAGCATTGGTCTTATGATATCGTGGAAGAATCCATGGTTCCTGTATTAAAAAACACAAATATCTATTGGTTTCTTTATATTTTGAATCAAATGCAACAAGTAAATATTTGTGGTACTCACTTTGACAGTTCATCTATCAAAGATGATTCTCTGTCAATGTCGCAAGGCTCATAAACATCGTAAGAATCATTTTCAATTGTAGTAGAATCAGCTTCCATAATCGTAGAATCTGTTCTCATTTTTTACAATATTGTGTTTTAATTAACATCTTTTAAAACAATTTTATGCATTGTCGAATACGAATGTATACAAATTTATATCATAGACATGGCATAGACAGTATCATCGACTAACGATGTAGTATAGTTCTCTATGCGATGTACTAACGATACTAAAATAATACTAAGCATAGACTGTCATATACTGTCAACTGGGGTTATTTCACCTACCAGTGTAATTCCGCCTAATAAAACTTGTTTCTTTATATGGCTACAACTTATTTTTCCACTCGAGTAGACAAATAATTGTTTTTGACTTTATTCTCAACTGTCAGTTGATCACATTGAACCTTTTAAACAAGGAGAATTTCCCGTAAGCTATTGTAAAACTTTATTTTTGTAAATGGTGTATGCATTTGCACTAACCCAACTGTCGATACATCATGATGTATCTCCCATAAATACATAAGTTACGATATTGATATTTAAATCTGCATTCTATTTTATTATTATGTTAACAATTAATTAGAATGCATGGATACATTTAAATAAATTGGGTTGTAAAGACTATATATACCAGACGGGTTGTACCAAAAAGTGACAGCGATGTTTTTGAAATATTCTGTCTTGGGTGGGGTTGTAAAAACACTTTTTATTTTTTAATATCGAGCATTTTTTGCATTGAAGGAATTTGTTTTAAATTTATACTACTAATTTAGTGTAAATATAAAACCGGAGGTAATGGAATCTGTAATTTGCCACAAATTATTTCACTGACGTTGTACTTATGGTAATATAATTATTTGGTATAATTTTTTAATGTTTTAAGTCACCTAGATACTTTTTTTTATATTTATCGAAAAAATAGCAAAAAATAAAGCAAAAACAAAAAATGGTCTCATAATTTTTTTTCTTCCCTAATTAATATGCATATTAAGTTATCAGTACTCTGAAGATAGTTTATGTACAAAAACAATTAATTGTATTGCTTGCACAGCCTTAAGCTCAATTTTCAAAATGTATGTACTCGTTGGTGAAAGAAGGGTAATACAGCCTAGCAAATTTTGACAATGCAACAACATATAAAAACGATGAATGTAAATGGTGTATGGTATTAAATATGTTTACAGCACATGCTATAAGTATTATTCTTCCCCATTGCTGTAATAACGTAACATTGATAAGGAATTATTCGGATTTCCCCACGGGGGAAATAAGTTTGGGTACCTTTGATTTAAATGGAAAGTGATTTTTTAGTTATGCATATTTTTTCAAGTATTTCATAATATTTTGCTTCTTCAAACTTCGATATCAGCATTTTTCCAAACGACCATATTTGGCACTGCGTCGTTAAATAGAATCATTATACCTACATTCTGCTTCATTATTGTGTCATATTATTTATCCTTCACTAATTGTATATCTCTCATGTATTTTTATCACATACATATATTTATATTTTATGTCCCAATCGCAAATATTGATATTTCACAATGATGAAGATAACATAATAAAATTATCTGTAAAGTGATAACATAATTATATCCATTTTTGTTGAAATGATTTTAATGGATTAAACGATAATTATTCTTATTAATGTACATTTTTTTTCATTCATACTTAATGAGTATCTAAAGAATGCCAGAAGATTGGTATGTATTATTAATAATCGATAATAATCAATCTCAAATCATAATTCAAAACTTGATTGAATGTATTATGAATATATTGTGATACGGACAAATAGATATATATAGGAACGGCAAAAATTAACCGTAGTTTGCTGATTGTGTTGATATCTTTTTTTAAATACACACAGTTTGTATTGTAATACTTCCACATTTTTATAATGATCACCAGTTTCGTATATTGCGAGCATTATAAACTGATGAACATAAGTTGAAAAAGTACAAAACAAATTGGGTTTTATTTTTAAAGGGTTCTAAATAATTGCACTTTGTGTTAAATAGTAAAAACTTAGATTTTAATAGTTTCCACTTAGCCACGGATTTTTTTAACAAAGTGAGTTAACTAGTTTATGTTAGGGATGGTCTGGATTAGATTGTGTAATGTATTCGAACGCGTGGAGTAAAGACAACAGAGGTGGCCTAATATAGAGTAAAAGAATAAGTGACATTTCATTACAGCTTCGTGCAACTATCGATTTGCTGTTATAAATCAAATTAACAGTATTAATATACATATGAAAAAACTATCTATGTTATTTACAATATATTATTCTCTTAAAACAGAATCCATCCTAAACTTAACAAGTAGCGGCATGACCAATCGTACCTAATAAGCGCCAAAACGAAAAAATATTTTTATTCATAATTAAGAAAAAAGGCAATAACTCTTACCGTGCACAAAAACTCTATGAAGCAGTCGCCTACGCCAGTCGTAGATGCTGAATTAAATATTCGCATCTCGTATGATAGCATGCTTAGGCTTAGCAACTAATCTAGTTATGGCGTGCATTGTTATATGATTTAATATTAAAGATTCAATACTGGTACACAGCTTGCCGTAAAGCACGTAGCGCAAAAAAAATTTGGAGCTATTAATCATAAAGAGCAGAATTTTTATTAAGTTTTGAATTAATATTTTAATCATTTTTTGAATATCTTTCCCACCATACGACTGATGTGGCAATAGCAGACAGAGTGAAAAAACAAATGATTTGCGACAAATACGATTAGCGAGTGTCTGATAGTGTTAGACCGGCGTTCTATTGCAAAAATTCTCTAGGCAAATTACTTATTAACAATAAAAATAGAGTCCACCTTAAGAACAAATCTGGTATTTATAAATTACATTACAGTGATTGCCAAGATTTCTATGTGGGTAAAATCACACGTACATTAGATATAAGGGTATCAGAACATTTAGCTGCCTTTAGATTAAAGAAACTTCGACAATCGGAAACCACTTGCTATTGGAAAACCCTACGTTTAATGCGGATGATGGGGTTTTTCTCCGTTGCTGTATCCTATACGTTGAAACACCTAACAGATGTCACTAAATGTGGGATGATTGTATATATTTATCCCTTCGTCGAATTGCATCCCGTCGAAACCCACAATGCTATTATAATTGTAAAATCACTGGTAATTATAATAGTAGTTGGAAAGCGGCAATTCGCCACTCTGTTAATGTGTTGTTTACAAAATAAGGATTAAGGCGATTCTCGAAATGTTAACTCAGGTGTCAGTGTGGATCCTAGACGTATAATATTTTATCTCGTAAATAATATTTGTCGTATTTGTATCTTCTATATAAACGTTAGACACTGTTTACTGTCTGTCAGTTCGAGTCCATTCGTGCGCTCGAATGCCTGAAGATGCCGAAAGGTTAGTGACAAAATCTCAATAATCCAAATTTGGTATCATCTTCATTGTGAAATATCAAACTTCACGATTGGGAGATATATATATATATATATATATATATACATATTATATTATATAAATATATGAGAGATATACAATTGGTGAATAATAAAGAATATATGATAAAAAATATGAAATATGATCATTTGAAAAAATGTAGATATCGAAGTTTGAAGATGCAAAATAATATGAAATATTTGAAAAAATACGTATAAAGAAAAAACAACAAAACTTTAAATCAATAGTCATCCTCCTCTTGTGAATAGAATTATAAATATGAAAATATTGTAAGTCTCGTCGAATTTCCTCTGACATAGGTTATTTGATATCCTCGATGTCAGGTATCATTGATATCAGATATCATCATTGTTTCAATCTTTACTTAATTTATTTCCTAACTGATTTTTTTTTTATAATAACTTCAAAAATTATCGTTTTTAAACAATAAAGAAATACGAGATAATAAGGATGATTCACAGGATGTACTCGACGAATCTACGTGACTCTGACATGACTTAGGAAGAAGACACGGCACAGAAAATCTTGGAGGCACCGTATGATGAAAATAATAAAGATCTTAAATACATCATAATATCTGTACCTCAGAGGCTGACGGATGCAACTCTATTTTTGGCGAAAATAAGTTTTTGATAGATTCATCATGTTAAAAGGCATTATTTATCAGTGACAGAGACGTGCAGGTCCTATCTGCTATAATAAGAAAGATAGGCATAACATAAAGATGCAAGTGCCATGTGTATAATAGAAGCAGAAGGATGCAAGTGGAGTTGCATCTAAATAGTTTATTATTTAAACTAATGTATAGGGATGTAACTTCCTTATCTCGGCCTCGCAAAAATTTTGTGTCTGTGGCTCGTGCGTCATCATTCATAATCTAAAAATATACGATGCTCTACGTTTGTCGTATTGAAGGAATATCCTAATAACTACTTTCTACTGTTATTTTTGTTGCAGTGACAAATATAATCTTTTTTCGCTTTAAAGATGTATATTATCACTGTCAATTCTCGGTGGAAAGGCATTATATTTTAAAAATAAAACACAATTCGTGTGTACTACTTCTACATGTTTATAATGATCAGGATAGGTTTCGCTCATCATGAGCACTATCAACTGAGCACGAACTCAAACGAGCATTATCATCAGTTGATAATGCTCAACGAATAGACTCGATAGACTCCATCTGATCTTTTTAAAACCATCATGAGCTATTTTTCAAGCCGAAACATAAACATTTTTACAGGGAATTCCCTGATCCGACGAAAAGTTACTCGAGATTGTCCTCAAGGTTCGATTCTTGGACCACTTCTATGGGATATCTTATTCGATGATCTCTTGGACTTTGCGCTCCCTCAAAACACCCATAAACAGGCATATGCTGACGATGAAAAAATGCTTATTCAAGGTAACAATAGAAGTACTCTTGAACAGCTATCAGCTTACTATATCAGGCAAGTAGCTGCATGAGAAGACTGCAATAAATTAAACTTATATACCTCATAAAAATGCAGCATAATGCTTAACGGAAAACTGTTTCGAAAGCCAATAATAAGGTTCAATACAATAACAGTTCCTGTCCAGTGAACCATGAAAAATCTTGGGGTAATATTGGATGACAGATTATCTTTCTTAGAACACGTTAAAACTGCTATAGCTAGCTCTACGATAAGCTTTGAAAAGGCAGCACGCACGGCTAGGATAAGTTGGGACTTAACATTTCCTACGGCGCGACTCTACTACAAATCAATATTCCTTGGTATTGCGTGTCATGCTGCAAGTTGCTGGGCATATATATGTGCCCAACGACAGGAAATATGTCAAATACTTCTTCGGGGGCAAAGGTTTCCACTTCTTGCCATGTCCAAAGCCTATCGAACCTACTCAACCGAATGTCTTCCTGTTATGTTAGGACTTATTCCTCTAGATTTAGAAGTCCAAAGAAGAGCTGCAATTCATCTTTTATTGCTCGGGAAACCAGCTCAAATTGGCAGCACAATTCTTCAGCCGATGGATTGTCAACAGTTTCTCAAAGCTAAAGTGAAAAAACTCTGCTCACTAACTGTTCTAATGACTTGGCAAAAACGGTGGTCAATGTCTCCGCGGGGTAGAGCTACGCATTTATTCTTCTGAGATATTCTCTTTCGTCAGAATGCAACATGGTTTTCTCCAGATCATTGGATTTTTTATTCATCACTGGTCATGGTGCGTTTAATGCCAAATTATATGAGCTTAAAATTAAACCAGACCCATATTGTCCTTGTGGTGATAAAAATCAAGATTCTGAACATATTCTTTGGGATTGCCCAATTATGTCCATTGAAAGAGATATTCTGTATTTTTCCTGGAGAAATAGTTACGATTGTTCTATTAGACATCCGGATCTGATTTCTTCCCCAGAAAACTTTTATCAGTTCAAAAAATTTGCGGCCTACTTTGGAGAAAAAGTTTACCTTCCCTGCCCCTCACCATTTAATCCTTAATTGTTGCCTCACCATAGAAAGTTTTGTGTATTCAAATTGATTGTTAGTTGATGACTTTAATATAATTATTGTGTACTCATCATATTCCTTTAAATGTTACATTATTGTTATTTCTTATTGTTACTTATATTATAAATATTTATTGTGGACTTAATGTAAAATTGAGGAGACTTGATCTCCGGTGTGATACAAACAAGTTCATCGCATTAAAAAAAAAAAAACATTATTCATCTGTGATTTCCGTGAATTATTTTTCTGCGACTATTTTAACATACTTTGTTCTAAAAATATAACAAAATTGATTTTGTACTACTTCCACATATTTATAATGATCAAGGCCACTTTCGCTCATCGCAAGCATTATCAACTGATAAAATATAAACCATAAAAACGCTATTTATATAAAATTGAATGTTAATTATTACTTTATGATTACCTTTCAATTATTGTCATAGTTTTTGGACCAAATGTTTGATACTTATACAATATAAATAATTATTAACTTTGAATTTCTTATACATAGTTTTGTTATGGTAAAGCTCGCGATGAGTGAAATCGGCCTTAATCATTATACACATGTGGAAGTGGTACAAAACAAAAAGTTTTATTTTAAAAACATAATGGCTTTCCACCAAGAATTGACAGTTGACACCTTACAAGTGATACTTTATTCTGTATATTTACTTATGGATATTATTAGATGTGTTATAGATAACACTAAAGACAGTATAAAGTTAAAATGGAGGCTGTCTCTTATCGTTATTTCGAAAATCTGTCAATTTTGATCTCATCTCGTGCACGGTGAATTAGCGAGATCCAAGATAGCATAGTCGATAGCAGTGGATTTTAAGTGGAGAATTGAAAATAATTAATACAGTTATTATAAGTGAAAAATAGACATGATACATTTATTACATAAAAGTCTCCTACAACATTACGTAGCTAAATTTATGATTTTCTTTTCTTTTCAGAATGAAAAAAAAGCTTCAAATAATTCTAATATTTCTTTCTATGACAGTAAATATCGTATTTTCGAAGAGTCAGCATGAGCAAATCCAAAAAGAAGATTGTCCAATAGGATTTTTAAAAATGCAAATACCTACAGAAGGATATGTGTGTGTACGAATTAAAAACTCAGAATCATTTTTCGACAAATACAATGATTGTGCTGGAAATTTGGTTCCGCCGGATTTTTATGAATATGCGGAATTTCCAAATGAAAATCAAAGTGAAGTATACTGGACTGATTTTATAAGACCTTACAAAAATGGTCCTTTCATAAACTGGCATATCGGGAGTAAAGAGATTGGGCAGCCCATTGAACATCATATTGTTGATTCAGGAATGTGTACAGTTGTTAATTTGACGTCGAAGGAGCTTTACTCGGCGAGTTGTACAGAAAAATTCTCAAGATACTGTGTTGTACGCACGTATTTTGGAATGCATCGTGCAGGTTTTTTCTGTCCAGACGGCTACAAATCGTTTGGGTCACCAGTACCCACATGCATTAAGGCTGAAATAAATTCGACTGATGAAGTATTTGTTGATATAAATTGGGCGGCCATTGAGAATTTTTATGGGCAAGATATAGAACAAATCAAAAGGAATGGACATATGTATTTAAATTCTCCATATTTAAAAGGATACGTAAACGAAGCTTACCACAATTATTATCAATTAGGTGTGCAATGTCAAAAGCGACTGCATATGGATTATTTTGAAAATGATCCACACATTCGAAATGTAACGAATATTTATTAATTATTTAAATAATATTTATTTTTATCCGTGTACGTACAATAGATTTGGACGAGTAGTTACACAATCTAAAATCTGTGGTATCAATTATTTATTTATATATATTATTAAAACTGTAAGAGATATCTTGGGATATATTTTAAATGTAATATGGCATATCACAACCTTTTGTGAAGTTTCGATGTGGGGTTGTGCTCTTTGTCCATTAAAAAAAATACCGAGTATAGAAAAATCTGTACTCAATAAAATCTAAATCACGTTTCATCACGACGAACAGCTTGCACGTGTGTAAACCAGGGACGTCAGTTCAGCTTTTTTCAGGGAGGGCGAAGTTGCCAGATTGTTATTTTTATAACATTTATATATATGCAAGACGGTGCAGAAAGGGATAAACATTATATTTTTCTTCAAATTAATGGATGGGAGGGTGGTGAAAATCCCCTCGAAAGGTGCTAATTAAAGGAAAGTTTAGATTCTTAACTGCAGTTCTTGACAACCTCTTTACTAAATCGGGCGGACACCCCGATTGGAATTGTTTGTTAATTTTGCACGATAAAAATTTGGGACCTGAAATTCAAATCGAAAGACACTCGTCTATTTTCGGTGGCGAGCACTTAAAATAATACTGGCGACCAATGCTTTACAATAATTTAAAGAAAATATAATTATTTATAATAGAAATCAAGTTTTTAAACTATGAATATTAAACTAAAAAACATCCCATATTTTTTTTAAAACACACAGAATAATTTAAAAACGGGAAGGGGGGGCTCCGACAGTTTTTTGAAAATTGTTTTTTGTTTTAAGTAATCAATTTATCGCAGTGGCTTGGTAAAATTATGACTAATTATGCATGTGACAATGAGACCACTTAATGTTGTAGACAAAAATAATGTTTAAACGCTATAATTCGATTCGGAATTGAAAGTTACAGGAAAGTCAGAGTGGAAGAATATAGAAAATACATAAATAGGCAATAAGCAAAAAAAACCAAACTTTTTCAAAAAAACTGTGAATTAATATTAAACGCTCACTAAATATTGTATTATTGCAAACAAATATATCAATGTATGATCGTTTATAATTTAATATAATTTAAGACATCGACTGAGGGTGCTTTTGTACATGGAAATGTACAAAATATCAGTAATTCAAATTTGAGTATGATCATTTGAATAAATAAATAAGGAAATTAAACCATCCATTGATTTTCATTAATACTTAATTGTGTGAAAATTCCAATGAGGATTCCTTTATTTTGATATGTTTTGAAATTATTTATTTTCAGATGTCAAAACATCAAAAGGATTATAGTTGTTATGTCCAATTTACTTTTGGTAAATGTCTTGAAAATGCAAGTTCTAGCAATATATTGGATTTATATGAGGACTACGCAAGCAGACACGCTTATAAAATTTTCCCAAAACTGCGCTCGTTCACGATGAAATTAAGTGTACAAAAAAACAGCCAAACCTTATCAAGCTGTGAGTATTGTTATGAACAATAAAAAAAACTTTGTCACAATATTTTTCTCGTAGTAATTACGTTACTGTAAAACCATATCTTTGAAAACCCCAATTATTTTATTAATTTTTGGTCCATTCTCAGAGTGTGATCTATTCCATTGATTACCCAACTTTTTCATGCCAGTTCCCCCCTAAATTTGAAAAAATAGTCCGCGGACCCCCGGAAAAAAACATATTTTAGTCGTCAAAATTTTTATTTCACATTCATTATTACTATTACTGCTTAGGTATAAGCATTTTTTAAACATAAAATAAGAAAACCTCCACAAAGCATTGAGCTTACAAAACAATTTAATGAGACGGATGCGGTTGCATGATTTTACACAACAAATAAATATCTGGTTCAATGTCAGAAATGTTAATTCGCAAGGAATCTTCCAAAGTCTCCGTGGAAAAGCATGATCTGTGCTTATTTTTTATGAAAAGTTATGATGAAAATGCTGTTTCACATAGGTATGTAGTCGCAAAAGAAATAAGCATAACCAAGGATTCTTTTGCAATAGACGGATATTCTTGCTGTCGCCTTATCTAAAATACTAAAAAAAGTAATTTTTTTATTAAATTCCACTTCAAGCAAATTATCTGATCTGATATCGATCAACTCTTGTCCAACTGTCCACGTAATGTGATCATATTTTAGGGAATTATCTTTTTATTGGAGTTGAGGGTGATATCTCATTTGTTGCGAGAAACTCATTCAAACATGAAAACATCTCCGTGCATCCTTGACTAATACCTTTTGACCATGAATTAAGCTTTTGTTGGAAAGCCTGAAGTTTTTTATTCGTGTTCAAAATGTTGCTTATTTGTCCCTGAAGTGAATGAATTAATTCATTGACTTTTTCAAAAAAATCTGCCAAATAAGATGAAAAACACATCCATTTTTGATCACGAAAGAAAGAAGAGAGATACATAAATATTAATACCAGAATGTAAACAAATCAAAAGTCGACGAGAGTACTCCTGAACTTTGACAACCGTCCTGACTAAGTGGTAGAATCTAGCTGGTGAATGCAAAAATGCATTCGACTTAAACGAAAAGATGATGAAATATGCCATCATAATACATTTTCATAATGTCATTTTTTTGGTGCATATAAGTATTTCAATATATTTTTTTATGTAATGTGTTCTTGATTGACAAAGTTAAAAACACATTGATTAAATATTTAATTTGGAAAAATGTTCATAAATAAGTATTTGTACTTTCTACCAAAAATTTTCGCGGACTACCACGAAAAACTTGCGGACCCCAGTTTTCGAAGCACTGATCTATTTGAACCGGCGGAAGCTTTTACATGTTTTGTCGCCGATGACCGATCCTTTTTAATAAATTGATTAGCTTAACAAATGACATTTTTTTAATACACTATAGATTGGTTAATAATTATTGGTGGACGCCTTCATTATTTGCGGTGTTATAGTTGGCAATTGTTCCAGCAGCTTCGACCGCATCGTGGTGGTTACTCTAAATTTTCCTAGAGTACTCAATACTTTACCCACCAAATTTATTCACAATCTTTTAAAGCTGCCAATCCTGCAGCGTAATAATATTACTAGGGGCTCAAAGTTTTCCTAAGAATGTGCGAGAAAAAATCTTCAAGATTTTGTTGGGTGCACCTACACTATAAGTAAAGTATAATAATGAATTAGTTACACGCCTTCTTCATACATCGCCGTGAACTCTTCGAATGCCTTCCTAAATTTATCATTTTCATTTTTAAGTTGAGAATTAGAATTATTGTTTACCTTAGAAGTAAATATCCTTACGATATAATTAGTCTGAAAATGCTTCTTAAAGATGCGAAACACGTTTAATTTTATATTAAAAATGAATTTACACAAAGTTACCACCGAATCCATCGAAAATTTTATTATTGATTGAGTAATATTTAGAGTTAGCAAATGTTATTATTATTTCATAAAAATAAAACATACGCTGTGTTTCAGATATCGAAAATGTTTTATTATTGGAAGTGAAAGTCGAAGGGAATTGTGAATTCTATTATTGAAATAAAACTAATGTACTATAATATGTTATATTTCAGATATAGAACGTATTTTATCACTGGAAGTGGAAGTGAAAGAAGATCGTCATACGATAAAAATATCCGATGTAAGATGTTTCACTGACTCAGTAACATTCTATCCAACATCAGTATCCATTAATACAACAGGAAAATTCAACCAATTCACAGTTCAAGGGACATTTAATGGATATTATTGGTGTATGGTAAATAACAATTTGGACTACGTTACACCGACCGAGACTACGTTACACCGACCGAATCGAATAAAGTATTATTTACGCCCGAAAATAATTATCACGATATGAAAGCTTTTATTTTGGAATATAAAGATGAAAAAATCATCGATACTCGCAAATTGAAGGACGCTGGAATAACAATTAAACGGAAATACGCCAATAATACGATTATTGTGCATGGAACAATATGGAATTCTTCAAAAAGTTTCGATGGTTTTACGATTTTGGCGGAGGTTTTCGTCACATATGATGCTGACGATTTGTTCTACGTTCCTAAACGACTATCAGGTACTTTTTTAAAATTATTCAATTGTAAAAATATATATTTTTAATATAATTTAAGACATCGACTGAGGGTGCTTGATGGAATTTCAATATCAAATTTGGATTATTGAGATTTTGTACAAAATCTCAATAATCCAAATTTGATATATTTTTAAGCTTAACAACGCTTAAAATATCGGCCATGCGGCACGTTTTCTAAATGTGGTCAACATTTCTAACAAGAAGCTTCTCCTCATGCGCTACAAGTTGGGGTGAACATGGATGCCTCAAGTATTATTCTCCACTTCACTCGGTCATCCGCTTACCTCCACCGATCGCTGACCTGGGCACTAGTAGGTCTTGTGACACCCCATTTATCCAGTGAAGTCCTGGTCTATCAACGCTCCGTCTTCCCTCAGGAGTAGAAAATGTGAGGTGGGAAGTAGGTTTCCATACGCGTGATATATGTCCGGGCTAGCTGTAAGCGTTGTGTTTTAACTAATTTGAAAATGGTTGACTCATCATAGAGGTTATTAAGCTCATGGTTGTGCCGACCTCACCAAAAACCACCCTCGCAGATAGGGATGACAATCTTTTGCAAGATCATTCGCGCAAACACTTGTAGCTTTTTACTCTGGAGTCCTTAGAGCTGAGTGTCCACGTCTCTGACACATACGCCAGAACCGTTCTTATCAGGGTTTTGTAAAGGTGAACTTCTTTCGTGGTAAACGGAAGAATTTGAATTGTTCATGCAAACATTGAATCGTTTGCTACTTACAAGTCTTACTTACGTCATTTATACTGTTCTGGACTTTGATTAACGACCTAAAGTTGAGATTATCCATTGTGGTATTGAATTTTTGACTGATTGCTACGCTTTGAAATAAGTTGCTGTCAAAGAAATCGGTTTTGATGCTTTTACTAAAGATCGTGAGAATTATGCATTTTAAATCTCAGCCGAATTCAATGAACAACAGAAGCAAGAAGATAGGGTTTCGTGATGTCATGTCGTGATTAGTCAAAACTCTACTTATACTCATGGAAAACGGAACGTCGGAAGACCATGACTTTGCTGAATGAATAAAATATCGCAAGACCATAGATTAGGGATACATGGGAGTGTTTCACATTGTACTGAGTAGAGTAGATGGGATTGATTGATTTGGCCAAGTTTCACTCTGGACGGTAATGCCAGATGAAAAGAAGTATCATTGTAATGATTGTAGTTTGAAGTATTTGAAAAAATAATTCAAACCATCGAAGGTAAAAACAACATGGTTGGCATTCAGTATAAACCAAAATTATAGGGCATCGATAAGGAATCGTTAGTTTATCAATCGACCACACTCGTCTTGTACGCAAAAGTCCCGAATCGTTCTGGGAAAGCTTATACTATATCTTATATGAATCGACTTCATATAAAACAAGTATTTATTACCCAGCTTCGAACAGGATACATTTAGACGTTTGTGTTATTTTGTTTTTAGCTAATGTTTAATGTTGGAGTTGAAAATAAAACATATTATCGTGAACTGTATTAGATCTATCTTATTAAATTATTTTGCATGTCGTTTAGGGCATCATATCCTAGACACATTATAATGGTCCTGGGATTTCGAAATTCACAACTTTTAAATCCAGTTATTAATTAGGCGTTATTTCATGTTTTTAATTTTATATTATAAATTCAATATGGCTCCATTATTGCCTCAATCTTAATGAATATATAAATACATATATTTTCGGCATTGAAACTTTTTTTTTTATTTACTTAGAAACAGACATTTACAAAGAAACAGAAAAAATATAAATATACCTAAAATAATCAAAATAGATTTCAAAAGATATATTTTATTTTATTTATTGCATCTACAGTTATGTAAAGGTATTTTTTACCAGAAGGTATCCAAAAAGAGGACATGGCCTCCAATTCAACTAAAAAATAATTTGCTACATCCATTTCAAATTGGTTAAAAAAAGTATCTTTGAGATTTATATTTCGGTGTGCGGCATATTTCCGGAAACGGAATGCGATGATGTCACTGATTTTCAAATGTTTTTATTATATTTATAATTTTTAATACATTGGTCAGATTTTATATTAAATGGACAGAATGTATTGGTTAGAATTACAGAGGGCAGAATAAATAATTTATGGTCATTATATCTAACCGAATCTAACTTAACCTTTTATTCTGAACGTATAATAATTTTATTCAGACCGTTCATATTTTTATTCTGACTAAAAATTGAATTTTATTCTAATCAAAACTTGATTCGAATTCTGACCAAAAATTGATTTAAATTCTGACCATTTAATTGACCACTGCCTTTAAATAATAAATAAATCTCAGAAAATATATCTTGAGATTGCTTAATATTGTGCAATATTTTGTGATAAATGTCAAAATGTTGATTTATGGAAGTAGTCGATTCTATACGTGTTCTTGTGTACCTGGAGCAAAAATATGCCTGTGGATGGATAAACAAGAATATCTCTCGACACTTATCAGATATCAGAGCCAGTCAAGTTCTTCCTCAAATTGAAAACTAATGAATAATGGAAATCTGACCAGTGATCATGCAGTTTGGGAAAGTGGTTTTAAGGGCATGTAAAATCATGTAAGGCTGCAGATAGTACGGATGATGCCCTTACTGTGATCAAGTTTTGTTTACAAGAATCAGCTTTCAGTCATCTGACAGTGATCTGCAAGACCACTTAAGAAACCACTGCTAAGAAGACTTTTAGCATGTGCTTGCGGGTTACTGTGCTCAGAAATGGGCAGCTGTATATAGTCAAGCTCCGTGATCTCGTAGGGAATAGTACCGGGCAACTAGTATATTAGGTGTACCGGAAAATAATGTCGTTTTTTTGTTCTCACTCTTAAATGCTCAGTTGTGCTTCGCCAGCTGATTCTTAACAACTAGTTTTGAATTTTATCGTTGACTATATATACCTGAAGTGTATTATGATTTTTAAATAAAAATAATAACAACCATATTTATAATGCATAGCTTTTTACCGAATGAAGAATTTAGTAGAAATATTATGCTGTACCATTTTTTGAAGAAAAAGACCGCAACAAGGGCTACAAAAAATGTGTGTGCTACATTGGGTGATGCATTAGATATTCGTAAATGTCAAAGGTGGTTCAAACAGTTTCGATCTGGAGATTTCAATTTAAAAAACAACCCCGGAAATGGAAGACCAGCTAAAGTGGATGACAATGTTTTAACTATACTTATTGCGCAAAATCCAACATTAATTATTCAGGAACTCGCAAACAAACTCGGATATTCTTGGTCGAGCGTACAGGAGCACATTAAAAAAATTGGCACGACTTGGAGACAAGGAAGATGGATACCGCACGAGTTTGTGAATATAATGTGGGTGAGCGAATAAACGCGTGCAAAGAGCTGTTGGAATTAAATTAAAAAACGCCACTTTTAGAACATCTCATAACAGGATACGAAAAGTGAATAAGTGAAGTAAATAAATTATATATTAGACTAAATTTTGATAAATAAATATTTTAATCGGTTCAAATTGTTTCATTTAAAAAACGACATTCTTTTCCGGTACACCTATTAGGGTGGGTATATAGGGTGATTTTTTAGAGGTTTGTTTTTTAAACTGGCAGCACTTTTTCCAGTGACCGCCAATTTGACAGCTGACAGCTGATTTGTGCTTAGTTTTGTTTGCCACATCACTATGAACAGACTTTTGCCAGAACAACGCATTGTGTAAATTTATTTTGAATAGCGGGATTCAGTTCGCGCAAGTTTTCGCGAAAAATTTTGTTTAGCGATGAAGCTCATTTCTGGTTGAATGGCTTCGTCGATAAACAAAATTGCTGGATTTGGAGCGGTGACAATCGACAAGCTATTTTTGAAACGCCGTTACATCCACAAAGATTAACAGTTTGGTGTGCTTTACGGGCTGGTGGAATCATTGATAAATATTTTTTCAAATACAATGTCGGCCAGAACGTTTCTGTCAATGGAGAGCTTTATAAATCTATGGTTGCTAATTTTTTCATTCCGAAATTGAATTGCCATAATGCAAACGAGCTTTGGTTTCAACAAGACGGTGCAACATGCCATACAGCGCACGCCACAATCAATTTTCTGAAGGAAACTTTCAATGAGCCGATAATGTCGCCGAATGAAGCTGTAAATTGGCCACCGAGATCATGTGATTTAACACCTTGAAATTCTTTCTGGGGGGTATGTGAAGTCGCAAGTCTACCTCAACACACCAGCAACGCTTTATGATCTTGAAGCCAACATTCGCCCCGTTATCGCCAATATACGGCCTCAGCTGCAGAAAGTGCTTGAAAATTCTACTTCGAGATTCCGCTTTCTTCGAGCAATGGCGCCCACAAGCCAGAAATCATTTTTAAAAGTTGATAGCATTTAATAAACTTTTCAATAAATTCAATATAATGAGCATATTCACGATTATTAAATGTTTTATTTCATTTTAAAGTTCTATACCTCATAAAAAAACACCCTTTCTTGTAAATTATTAATTATGTTGGAATTATAAAAAAGTATTTCAACTTAGGGATTGGAAGTCATAGTTACGGGTGAGGTATTGTTTTTTTACCTGATAGAGAACGAGGTGTACCAAGAAATTAATGCCATATAATATTCAACTTTTTTTTCATTTTTGAGATGCTAAATTTGAATTCTGAAAATTATCAAATTCTAGGACAAGAAATACTGTTGAATTCAGGGATCACAATAACTTATTGTAACACAACTGGATCATTTACCCCCTGATGTTTCAAGTGTCTTACAATTAATAGGTAAAATATATATTTTATGCAGGTGACAGAATGCGCAATAATTGGTCAGACGTTAATCATAAATCGTTGTCAACGCAAAGAGCGAGCAGTACTGATGCTTCATAAAAATTTACCGTAAGATGAAATTTATAAATAAATCAATTTATAGCTGTAATGATCATAATGTATTTTATCTTCAAAGAGATTAAGCTTGTTGGGTGGATAGATGGACTTATAAGAAAGTGTATAGAAACACCACCGTTTTTGATTAGTATATCAATATTTTCGATGGACTCAGCGGTAATTTCATATTAAAATAAATTTCCACAAAATAACCATCGAATATAAGTAGCCGGTACGAAAAAAGGTGTATTTTATGATTTTTCTCAAAGAGGAGAAACTCGTGTCACAACTAACAACACAGCCAACGAAATATAAAAGCTATCAATTTTTATTTTGTATTAATAAAATGATTGATTCTTAACTAAATTTTAGTTTAAAGTGGTTTTCTCTCGTATTTATAAATGAATCGAAATTCTGCGTGCCATGGCTAATAATATGGTAACGACTGTTTCCTAGAATCATAATTTATAAAAAACAGTTCTAGGCTTGTGATATAAAATGGTACACATCTAAATATTTATATAACAAAAATATATTCGCACATCCCGAAGAAAAGTGTAGTAAATCAAAAAGAGTAAACTTTACAGGAGAGCGAAAACAAAATTCGAAATCCAAAAATCTTAAAATCTTAATTGTTTTGGCAAATCATATTTTTTTTATTAAGAGACAGTTTTATTGGTTTATACAAATATAGCTCGAAATCACTATTAAGTAAGACTGAACTTAATTAAAAATCTATAATTGAGGGTACATTTTGAAATGGTAAACTTTTTTACGGAAATATTTGAAATTATGTAGTTCTATGGAAATGAAATTATGTAGTTCTGTCAGCTCCGCCATGCAATGGTCAACGTCATGCAGTGGTTACATGAAGTAACGTGACATTTTTACATGTCATTCTGACTGCCGTATTTTTATCTTTTGAAATTATTATTAATTGATGGATTTTACTTTGTGGGTGTTTTCATAAGGAACCGTGCACGGTAATATTTTCAACTTATAACTTTGAACATCAGCTAGCACAAACATAACGCGAATGTCTAAATGACCTAATGTAAGCACCAAAATAGTGTCAACGCAAAAATAACGTTTGGAAACCAAAGCGAAGTCGGGCAGTATATCTACCTTTCTATTTAAACAAAAAACAACTTCTTTCTATGGAAACAAAGTATATAAGCTGCCATATTCCTATAAAGAGTTGGTTGACTGTGATTTTGTAAAAAGTTGGCGTTGTACGTAGAAACTCGCATTGAATAAAGAATAATTTTTAATCTATCCCTAGCGAAACCAAGTAATTACTTCTGATCATATAAGATCCAAAATACTCAGTAAGATTTGAATATATGTATGTATAAAATATTTCAATAATGCTTTACAGAGTATATCTAAAAGAGTAAATCAAGTGCAAATAGATCTTCAAATAATTCTGCAAAGCCCCGTGAAACTCGAAGATCTGAAGAAAGCTGTCAGTGATGTTAACAGCCTCTTGGATGAGAAAGAAGCAAAAATCACAAAAGAAATTCTTCAAAGTCTCAGTTTGATAGTCGATTCGGTCGACATTCCCGTCAAAGAAAGCATGGTCAATGTAACTTACTCCAATATAGCAGTCATCGTTTTCAAAAGAGACAGACCGGGTGCAATAACGGGCATCAAAGTGCTACAGAAAGATATTGGAACCAGTTTCAGTATGCATCCGCTTACTAAAGGTATGTCATAGATAAAACAATAAACTTTATTAATACAATAAACCTCCGAACATGTGGGTAATGCTGGGGATGCAAGGTTATGGGAGTAATCGAAAAACACGAATAATCCGAGCTATGAATTAAAAAATACGATACCCCGTTTTTACATCTCTCACAAGTCACAAGGCTTGTTGTTTCGATACAGCTGAACGACTAGAATCGTTTTCGCTTGCACCCTTCTAATCTTCCCATTGTTGCTGACTGACGGTAGCAAAATATATCTGCATAACCATATTAATAAGTGGAAACCTCAAATCACTTGAATCATTCTGTGTTTTTTTATTGACTTTAATAAGTCTTGTAACAGTTTAAGCTGTGTTACATTTCATTTTGCTGGTAGAAATCGAATAAATCATGCTTTACGTGTGGAAGAAATATTCTACAAGGTAGATAGAGTGTTAATAAATTGTAAAAAAACGAACATATTAAAAAACATTCACATTTCCTTTGTCTGCTAAAATCGGTGATGATCATTGTGAAAAATTATTGTGTTGCCTTTAGTTTAACAACTTAAAAGTGTTTATAAATTGTCGATATTCGTTATCATTTTCCTAAATAACAGTTTTATTATGAAATATTTTTCTATTTTCAGCCGATAACTTTCTTGCAGACGTTCATGATCTTCAAAACGAGATTGTCTTGAAAATTCCACCTACACTCTGTGAAAAAGACCCATCAGCTTTGTCGTTTATTTTATTCAGAGACGATAAAGCCTTTATCAATGACGATAGCCAGAAATGGAGGGTGAATAGTAAAGTGCTCGATATTTCTACGGGAGAAAGGAGCTGTCTCAAGAACAATGAGTACGTCGAGATATACTTCCGACCTCTCAAACATAGCCAAAGTAATGAAGACAAAGCTTGCGCTTTCTGGGATCTTCAACATCAAAAGTGGTCTAGGAAAGGATGTTTATTTTATCCATCGAATAGTCTGTATGCGATGGATGTTTGCAGGTGTGATCATTTGAACCATTTTGCTCTTGTTATTAGATATACTGACTTAGAAGTCGAAAAAGACGAATATTTTATTTTGGCAGTTATATCATATATATGCTGTAGCTTTTCGGTAACAGTTTTAATTATTGTTACTGGTATGATTTCAAAAGAATGGCAAACACCGTTTTCTAATGAAGTATGGTGGCATCTATCAGCGTCCGTAGCGATGGTTATAATTTCAGTATTTGTAAATTTCTTTCTCGATTTTTCGAAGCACGATTCTCTGGTATGTCTCACTGCTGGAGTCGCTTTACATTATTCAGTGTCGTCATCTTTTGTATGGATGCTTTTATCCACAGCCATGTCATATTTGAAAGAAAAAAGAGTATTTGAAAGCAGCTCTTGTAACTTATGGAAGACATGCATTTTAGGATGGGTGATACCAATGATACCTGTATTTATTTTACTGTGCATAGATAAAAATAGTTATTATTTTAATTTAAGAAGGGGAGATTTTCAATTAGAATATGGTTTTCCTAGTGAAATTGGATTTTGGACGACCGTTTTTCTTCCCGTAACATTCACTGTATTAGCGAACATAATTCTGTTTTCGCTTATTGTTCATAACATATTCAAAAAATCATCGAAAGATAAATGTCGTCGAAATAAAACTAAAATTTTCAAGAGAATTTCCATCAGTTTGTTAATGTTCATTATTTATGGGGTAAGTTGCTTATTTGGCCTATTTTCTAATAATATTTACGTTGCGTACGTTTTTTATATCACAGCAACGTCCCAAGGATTTATTTTATTTATAATTTTAAACAAGAAATCAAGAGAAATATGGTTAAAGTTTTTCGGTTTAAATCATTCTCAACATTTTCAAAAGATAATCAAAAAATCATGTCATGATAACATTATTTATCAGTCCTTTCAATATGATTTGGGAAGTCAGCTGACGTGCCATGACTAACGGCTAACGATCGCTCGACCAATATCACCTACTATCATCCGTTATATTTTATCACACGATCATCATTGTCAGATCGTTTTAATGTTGAATGCGTGCGTATTATTATATTATTTACATGTTCTTTTAACATATTTCGAGAATGATTGCAATATATGACTTATGCTGAATTCATATTCTGTTGATTATTTTTATGAAAACATTGTATTTGCATGTTTCAGTATTTCAGTAAGTACTTCAGTGAATATTTATATAATGCAGTAAAATATTTATAATATGAGACTTTAAGAAATCGTGACTCCAACTCAACAAATGATGGCTTGCCGATAATTATAAACTACTCCTACACACTGATTCTCTAAAAATAAAAATCATATTAGTGTAGCTAACTGAAGAGCTACTCCAATCCATTACGTGAAATGGACATATTATAAGTTTTTTTTTTCCATGTCCGCTCTCAATGTGGAGCATATGGTCTCCTAATAGAGGTATCTTAACAGAATTTTTTCCACGAGAACTGCTTGTTACTCAGTTGCTCAACCTCTCTTTTTCGAAGAGAGTAGGGATAGAAGGATAGGGCTATGACAGTACCAGTGGTTAGCTAATCGCTCTCGCTACGCCCCGTGAGGATGGGATGGGTAGGAGGAAGGACTCAGACTACGAACAGAAATCAATAAATCGATTGAGAGATCAATCTATGAAAACCGTCCGCACCGGGAATTGAACCCGAGACATCCGTAACGGTAGCCAGTGACGCTACCAACTGCGCCACAGACGCCGACAATGTATTTGAGTTATAATAAAAACTAGATAAACAAACAATTTTTGAAAAACTGCGAAAATTTTTTTTCAAAACGAAATTAATATTTAACAGTAAATGTATCGGATTCACAATATCTACAAGATCTCTACTCTTGATTGATATTTTCGTTTCTTTATTGAAAATTTCTATATGATAATTAACACTTAAAGAATTAATATTAATGAATGGTTGTGATATTTTATTTCAAAAATCCCACATTGGAGCTACTGACAGTTGGATTTCTAGACAATGTGGCATTCACACTATTCTTTCTAAGTTACTCACTGAATTACTGTTATGGCAATGGCTAGCAGTGGCGGCCGGTGACAAGAATATTAGGGAGTGCAAGAAAATACTCATCTATTTATGCAAGAAATCCATTCTCCGATTCTTGGATTTTGAAAGCACTTCAATACCACAAACATTTAAGTCTGATATTGACGATACCAAGTGTTTCTCTACACTCAACGTCGCAAGAGCATTTAGTCTGTCTTGAGTCATGGTATTTCTCAAAAATGATTTAATCCTTTTTGATGTTTAGAAACAACGCTCACTTTCCACTGGAATCTGTAATAACTTACTTACGAACTATTTTTTTTTGTACAATTTCTACATTCAATTTCTGATTAAACACTTTATTATTAACCGTACACTAGGACGACCTGCTGCTTTAATTTCCAGCCTTTTCGAAAAATCCCGACGATTTTCTTTAATGTATGAGACGGAATATGCACTATTCTTTACTGAAGCACGTAAATATTAGAATTACGTAATTAGAAAGTAAATACATTTGATGGTATGCGTTTCTTTGTGGACAGGCTCAATATACTACAGGTCCTTTCGACGTACTTACTAAACATATGCGACAGGTCTCTGCTAGTTTGAATACTTTCGGGAACGGTCGTCATAATTCGGCAAGAGGTGCAATGCTCCTGAATAACTAAAAACTTCGTATTTAAATCGAATATGCGACACAGGCGACGTCACAAAAAACTAAAGTTTAGTACTAAATCCCGTCTACTCTGGGAGAGCTATACAGAATTTGAACCTCCTCGCCGTATGCAGCTTACACAAAAAATAATTATTATTATTAGCATTTTGGTGCGGAATACGTTCGCTTAAGCATTGTTGTGAATAATCGCTTCGTGCAATATTTCCTTAACGGGAACACGCGGGAAAATTTAAAATTAGTTTGTACAATATCGCCTATTACTTGAATAAATATGTTCATGGCAGTGCACTGCACCCTTTGCTGCTTTACAAGAGCCGTCCCTGATGGCTAGTTATATGAAGTTCCAAAATTGAAGACAAGCTGCAATAAGAGCGTATACGCTCATACGCTGCTTCTGAGTAAAGCTTCTCAAAATATTTTACGATTCCTTGTTTAAATTTCAAAAAAATCCACAGTTCGTTAGCAAGTGGCAGTTTAAGGCTCATATTCATGATATACGTTGCCATATCAACGTCAAGCTTCTATGTTCAAAAATAGTTCTATAAATGATGATGTTTTATTTATAAATAACAGGTCTCATGGTATGGGAGCAGAACAATCCGTTAAAAGAGATACGTGGAAGACGAACAAAGCATCAAACAAAGAGAAAGGAATAGCGGAAGAGCGCTTTATTTCTGCAAGTTATCAGAAACTGAATGCCATGTCCTTTCAAGTAGTGAAAACATATTCCAATAAACAATGCTTCTTACAACTGGGATCTGTAGATCGGAAAAATTCACCCCCCAAAAAACTGTTCAATCATAAATACAATACCGTATGCGTTATAGAGGCATGGCAATCGTAGTACGAAATTTAAAGCTTGGTAAGACTATATTTTCAAAAATATAGGACTAATTTCTACAAAGGGTTTAAATAATTGCTATAAAGCGAGCAAAAAATGATTGACATTCAATGCATACTTAAGTTCTTAGCTTCAGGTGGTGCAGAGTGGCTTAAAAGTATTATTAATTCTGACAGTGAATATATTCAGGACGATGATGACAGTACCACTGAATACTGTAGTAATTAATTAGATATTATATTTTTAATACATGTATACACAGAATTTTATTAAATTTTGTAGATCTAGAATAAATAATCAACAATGTGTAAAAAGATATTTGTTTTTCAAATGTCAAATACATTTAAATTGTTATGTGAAAACTTTGAAAGCGATTATCTCAAAATCGACTTTTTGCACATGCGCTGTATATTGCAGCATGTCTTAAATTTATGTACGTTCCTTTCTTAAAATTAATATCAATACAGCTTATCATGAAATGAAAGAGTTACATTTAAAGAAAAGATAAGAGTCACTGGAAAGTGTGGATTACAAAATCAAAGGAAAATCAGTCATGAGATTAATACCTTCTATGGTATGTCAGAATCATTAGGATTTGCCAAAACTTGAAATTGGAATTTTATATGTGAATTATATGCTAATAATTTGGGATAGTGGAATACAGATATCCCTTGTTGGATAAACATGACATGTGTAGATATAAACGACTTCTGAGATTATTGATAAATGTAGAACATTATCAGTTTACCTGATAACAGACAGATAAAGAATATAAGTGTGTCAGTGGCGTAAACAAAATTTCTCTCTCACTCACTGGAATCGTTCCGGAGACACAATTCCCGTTTTTAAATTATTTAAGACAACCAGCAAGATGAAAAGCGAAAAGTTTTCTCTCACAGTGATTTATTTATAAGCACACATCGTCTTGAATACATTAACGCATAAGCTTGAGTTAAACAAGATGATATTTTACCAGAGAGGTCATGTGAGGAGTGAAACACAGACCGTTATTTATTTTTCAACACACTCGCGACCACCTTTATGATTTATCCGTTACAGAAGATTGCAGTATTTACCACTTTTTACAACGGATAATATCACATTCGTATAATAGGATATCACCGGATATCGTTTAAAAAAAAGCTATTGACAGCGCTCGTTACGCCACTGGGTATTTCATAGCAGAATGACTTCTTGATATTTTTAAATGTCATTTACAGAAAACAGTCTTTCACTTGTCAATATGATTTTTTTTTACATTAAAACCATTTCTTCAAGTAAGCTTATTTAAAGGCAAATGTCCCATGTGACAACTCCTCGTTAATCGAATTTTTTTTGTTGCTAAAATATGGAAAATATTTTACAACTTTAGTGAAGATATGTTGGCAGTGTGAATGTTTTAGTTATGTGAAATAAATATATATTTTCCTAAATTTATGATGCAATTAACTAATTATAATATTTTTCATTGAATTTGAGCTCGGGTGTCAAGATCTATTATAAAAAAATGTATGTAAATGTGACAACCAATTTTCAATCATGTAATCAGGTTTATGTCTGCTTGTAGTTGTAGATATAATAAATTATAATACAGTGCAACACACCTTTTACAATTTTTAATACTTTATTCAAATTTTAATAGTATAATTAAGCCCCCGAGAGGCGATGTTATAAAATGGTGAAACTTGTTTATTGAAAATTTTAGTTTAATGAATTTCTTATATTAATTTAAACTTTATTTTATTTTACTTCTTACATTATAAAATAAAAGTCATCGAGATTAGGTTGAATTAAATCACATATAAAGGTAACTAACTATACTTGCGGACATTCCAAAAAATGTGACTTTTAAGGTATGTATCCAAATTAATATAAATGTTGAATAATGGTTTTTTACATTTAACAAATATTTTACTAGTGGCGGCTGTCCAATATTTCGGAAAATTTTTTATACTATTCAATCTTGCGCTTGTATAAGTTGTATAATACTTTCATGCCGTGTTGATCCTGGTCGATTTTTGATAGATGGCAACCATTCGTAGAGCGTAGATTAGGTACAGTTAATGAACACTGAAGACTTACATGTGAAACTTTTGCTATTTTCAGCAAATTTTATAAAGTCATTCCAAAAAGGATTAGCAATATAATATTCCCCGATTGTTTTATATTTCGATAAATTAATTTGCTTTTCGAAGTGGAGCTTATTTATTTCAATCAACAAAATGATGACCCTTCTCTTTAATATCCCAATTTTCAATGATATTTCTGAAACAATACTTAAATAGGTCTGCGAATAAATTATGGTTCACATGTTTTCACTCTGTGACAACTATTAAAGACAGTCGTATGAATACATTTGTATTAGTCAAAAGGAATCCGTGAAATTGTTTATTACTCGAAATAGGCAAAATTACTCAATTGCCGAAAAGACGCCAAACATCCCTTTCGGACTACCTATCAGACTATGAGTAATATGAGAGTTTTAATCTTGCTGATATGCTAATTTTTTGTTTTAGTTTTTAGAGTATTGTAAACAAGAAGTATCTAAATATACATATTTTCATTGATGTGGAAGAAAACAATGAATAAACATTGATTTTATTCAAAACGTATGCTTTTCCATGTCCACTGATTGAAAATCCGAGGAAAAAAGTATCTGCTGGACGTTGAATGATAAACAATAATTATAGTAAAGGTACTATCGAATTTTAATGTGCTATTGTTAAATTGGCTTTAAAAAGAATTCAATTTACTTCTTTCATAGAAAAACGGAGTAGATTCCCATTAATACGGGTTGTATTGTGTATTTTATTGTTTAAAAATGATATAGGAGACGTCAAATATATTATGATACTCACTTTTGTTTTCATAAAAAAATGTATGGAAATAGTCGGGCATAAAAAGGATATAAATAATACGCCAGATTTCAATTTCTAAGCCTAGTTTCAATAAAAGCGAGCTTGAATGCTTCAATATGAACATGTATAAAAAATTTCACCGCTTACACAATGAGAAATATATTTTTGACGAAGATTTTTAGTTATGTTTATAAATTATTTTACAGATCAAGAATTGATGAAACCCACACACAACTCTGAATTGTTCAACGGTTCGTTCAGCGTTATGATGGATTTGCATGAATTAATAATTTTGCTAACGCTGTATACTTTATACTGCATGTGCACAAGTCAAAACATGCAAACTGACACAAATCATACGTGTTATATTGGTTTTCTACCTCTAGATTTACCAAAAAAACTGATACAATTTGGCAGTGGGATGTATTGTGCACAATTAAAAGGTCCAGAGACATACTTTAATAAAAAAAATGAATGTTTAAAAAATATTGCAACATTGGACATATATAAAAAACACATTCCCTGGTTCAAGGATGATATTTTGTATTGGACTGATTATATGAGAGCTTATGAAAACGGGCCATTCATAAATCTGAATATTCATGATTCGAATTTTGGAGGAGTGCAAGATTTTTCTGAAAATTACCCCATAAATGGCACTGCGATGTGTGCAGTAGTGAATATTACTTCAGGCCAATTCCATGCCGTCGGATGTCATGAAAAATATTACAGTTTATGTATTGTTGATATTGAATTTGATTCGGGACAAGAAAGTTCGTGCCCTGCAGGATATCTCAGTTTCGATAGTCCGATTGTGACGTGCCTGAAGTACATCACATTACAAAGAGAAGTAACCGCCACCGAGGCTAAGAATTTATGCCAAGAGGATTATGGATATTTGTTGCAACAAGGATATATTTATTCTAGATTTTTTGCAGACGAGGGCACTGAGCTTCCGATTGGTATAAAAGGTGGCAAGAATGGACCCCAATGGTCAATGCAAGATGTGTTTGAAAGCCATTATAGTGAGGTTAGCAGATAAATAATTATAGATTATTTTGGTTTTAACGTAAACAAGTTTGAACTACAGAGATACATTCTGCAATTTATGTATGCCATAAGATTAGTCTTAAAATATAAACAAATTGATGCATACATTTGCATTAAAGTATTTGGATTTTCTGTAATTAATTCAGCCATTAACTATCTATTAGAGCGTTGAAACTGTGCGAAAGCCTCACAGAGCATATTATCAGCGCAAACTTAGATAGATCGTAAACCTAAAATGTAGGTTGAAATTTTTAAAAACTTACTATAGACAAACCTCAAAGACCTCATTGTTATTAAATATTATTCGTATAATATGAAAAAAAGTTGCAAAGAGGCACTGAAAGAGTTAAAGACGATGGATTTTTTTTGCTTGATTGTGCGATTTTGTAATGTGGTTTACAGTTAATGAATTATTAAATATTCTTGTCTCCGCCCTTTCAGAAGTTGTTTGTACGAATTTCTACAGTAGAAACATGACTAAATATTGCTTATGCATATTATCGTATCAAAGATATTATGGAATGAATACAGCGTTTCCTTTCTCTCTGAAAATATCATTCTACTTAAATACTTGTTTGGTGTGAAACCAATTTATTATAAAATTTTGAAAGATTGTGCTCTATCCATTAAACTAATTTAGTTTTTGTTTTAAAATTACAAACTATTTGAATATCTCATGTCACTTTATCTGCTACCCTTTGCGTGCGCCTTACTGGTGCGTGCGATGTGCATAGTATATCGTACGAACAAGTGTGTCTAAAGTGTGTAAACATTTTTGTTAGGTCATCTTCAAAAAGGTTGTGTTTCGATTTTTTTTTTATTTTTAAGATTCCAAAGAGCCGCTGGGATGGCATAAATGAGACTTCCAGTGTTAGTTTCCAAAATAAAACATTCACTGTGAAGGAACAGGACTACAAATATATGGATGTCGTTTGCGAATATTCCCAAAAATTAGTACCTGATGTAGAAATGGTCCTTACTTTGAAATATGTACTGGAAGGCATTAGTAAGTGGAGATATTTACACTTATAATAGATTTTACTATTTTCATTTTGGTCGAAGATTTTACATTGTCTAATAATGCTCAAATTTGTTTGACCATGGCCAGTTTGGCGGCTAACTTTCTGAACCAGGCATGTTGCTTTTTCTTTTCTATGTCGTTAAACCATGACTAAGAAAATGGTTAAATACAAATTGAGAGGATGTTTACTGTAAATAGTAAATATTTAAACAAAAATTTATGATTTCAGGTGGTTATAAGAGCAAATTAGTATTAGAGTTGAAAGACCAATGGCAGAAATATGATGGATATAAAATTGTATGTTTCACTGATTCAGTGACATATTACCCAACTGTTGTATCTATTACATTGGGAGAAATAATTTTCGTCGATGCAGTGAACGATGGATATTACTGGTGTATAGCTTATGAAAGCAGCAGATATCAATTGTTGGAATCAAATAAAATTCTCTTTTTTCCAAATGGCGAAGCACCGAAAAACGTTAAAGCATATCTTTTACAATTTCCCGAAGAAATGCAAAGCGTGGATATAAATACATCCATTGAAAGACATTTTCCATCAGCCAAATATAAAAGGAAGTACAAAAACAATACCGTGCTCATACATTCTACTCCTCCAGTTACAACCTATGGTAACATTAGAAGACTTTATCAACGAAATCTTCAGCAATGTGACGAATTTAAACAATTTCCCAAAACAAATATTGGTTAGTATATTAGATTTTTTTTAAAATTTTAAATAAATCTATGACAAGTAGATGTAAATATTCACAAGTTGGTTGTACTATCACCACAAGCAGTCAGTGTTTCACTGTCGCCATCCATAATGCCATAACGACCAAGCGAGTGAAAAGTTAAGGGAGAAAGATAGAATAATTTATTTGTCACTTAAAGTACGACGGCTATAGTATTATAACTCAGAATCACTATCGATGCATGTTTTTGGCAAACCCAATAAAACCGTTTTCATACTACAGTTACAAATGTATAGAAGAAACGCTTGTACCATGATATGTAATCAAACACTGGTGGACATGACAGTAAAATATTGAACTCTCATTTTATGGAATGAAAATTATTAGCTTAGAAAATTATAGGGCATTATAGAAGATGAGGTTTGAAAATGAACACAATTTTCACATTTATTTTAAATGGCAGTTTGTAAGCTCAGGAAGATGTTTTATAATTTAAATGATAAGTGCGAGAATGAAGAACAGTGCTGCATTCAAAACTTGTAAGCATTTAAAACTTGAAAACTTGCATTCAAAAAATGAATTATGATATAAGACCCCTAATATACATTATGCCATTTTTTTAAAATTCTGTAACGTTTGGCAATTTCGCAGGAGAGCGAAAATATGTTATTTAGGGGCCGGACCATATATGAGGTGTCCCGGTAGCAAAGTTAGCCAAAGGTACCCTTGAAATTTTTTCAGGAAAGAAATTCTGTTGCTATACTTTTGACAATAAATATTAACACATCAGGAATACTTAAAAATGAAAAAATCCATTTAACATTATTATTAAGGCTCCTAGCATGAGATACCAATATGCTCTTTGCCCGTATTGATAACGAGTTTTTCCTTTGGCTGTTTTTGATAGTAGGCAATGAACTTTTGGCCTTTTTTGATTCTAAATGAAAGGGGGAAAAAACTAACCAATGCATATTAAGTAAGATTAAATGTTTTATTGAAAAGTTTTTTGAGATTTATTGTTGACGTAGGGTGGGGTATGTTTTTTCAATGCGATGTTGTGATGTTGTTTCTCCTCGAGTTACAATTAAATTAATTACAGTTAAATTTTAAATTTTATATATTTAAGGTTTATTAAGATTTTTGAAATAGTGTCTTAGTAGGGTGAAGAACTTTCTATGTATAAGGATTATAATTTTGTTATGATAATTTTTATTTTTTTCATTTTTGCTATCAACCTACAATGGGGATGGATGGGAGGGAATTTTATACATCACAGAAATCCATAAATTGATTAAAAATCAATTTATGAAACTGTTCGTTACTGGTATTCTAACACGTGAATACCGCAACAAAGCCTACATTGACCACTCGTCGATGAACCCGACAAATGGACTGACAATGTTAGTTATAAATGTCTTTTTCTGTTTAGTATCAAAATTATAAACTCAAGCGGAAAGTACACAAATGCTACTGTGAAATGATAAAACTGCAAGTATAGATGAGATTTCAATTGTCATTTTAAGATAAACAAAATGTCTAGAGCAAAAAAAAATGAAATATATGGAATATTCATACTTTTATCTTAACTGAGACGCATATGGAAGGTATGCACGCATTTCATTTCCATATTAAATTACGTAGACTATATTGTAATGCAGTGATTGTTTTATGGTTGTAATTCACTTACTTCATTTTCGTTTGTTTTGGACATTTTTATAAATATTCGTCTCTTTTACCTTTTATAGTGGGACAAATTTCATAATCTTCCATTTTCGCGTTAGATTTTTGAAGAATTAATATTTTTCAACCAAAAAAATCAATAAAATACATCCAAAAGATGAGAATTTACAAGTTTTGTGAATCAAACGTGTATTATGGCGGCCATATTAGATTTTTTAAATACAAGGGCTGTGATTGGCTTCTCAGTCCTTTGGTCATTTATTTTGAAACAATGGAGCAAACTTTTAAAAAGTTCAAAAACTTTGGCTGATTTTGATTCTCAGGCAATTTTAAAAGTCGATTTAATAAAGCTTCTGGACGATTTTGATTCAAATTTTTTTGTTGACAGTGGTAACTATAGGTGCAAAGAATTTAATGTCATACAAAACTAAAAAATGTTGAAAAGTGCCTTTGGCTAACTTTGATACTGGGCGCCTTATATAATGCTACGCTCCAGAGTCGGCGAGAGGTGCTCAAACAGATTTTAGATGAGGGGATGGAAATGTGACGTAATAAAACCAACACAATGTAAATCATTTTAATAGAATAAAATCTATCGTTTTCTTGATGTCAGAAAAAATATATCGCATTAAGGTATCACCCATAACAAAATACGGGGGGCTTCAAAATTGTGACGACCCTTTAGAAAGAAGGGTGAATTATTTTGTGATAAAATGTGGCGATAGAGGCAAAAGTTTTCACATATTGATCTAAAATAATTTGTCGTCATTTATCGACGGCTCCTTACTAATAAATAATTTCTATAATGGCTTAAAATAATTTTTATGAATTCTAATTAATTCGTTTTTAATAGAGAATTTTTCAAGCTTTTATTTTTAATTTTGGCAACTTAACTCAGTCTAAAATTGAAATTTCGTTGCATAAGTACGATTGTTGGCGCTTTTACTTTAATGCAAAATACTTTTTCTGTGTGATATCGTTATAGCTTAACTATTTGACATATTTTAAAAAATAAAACACAATTCATTTGTACTACTTCCACATATTTATAATGATCAGGACCGGTTTCGCTGATCATGAGCATTATCAACTGAGTTCAGTTGATAATGCGAAACCGGTCCTGATCATTATAAATATGTGAAAGTAGTACAAATGAATTGTGTTTAATTTTTTAAAATATAATGTCTTTCCACCGAGAATTGACAGTTAACACCTTAAAAGTGATTATTTGACATATAATTTATTATTGGCGAAATGATTTAATCAAATCCAGGAATATCAGTTGTTGACGAGAAGCTGTATTCGACAACAAATTACACATGCCAGGGAGATTATAATGTTGGAGCTTTTTGGAAAATAGTAAAAATTGAGAGTAAAACAATGGCCTTGTATTCTTCCACCCCCGTAAGTATTCAAAAAATAATTCATAAAACTTGTTTTAAAAGCTTTTTGTTTTATTATTTATATAGCTTTTTCTATAAAAGTTGATACGATTATATTTTGATTTATGAATTATGTCAAATTTTCAATCATAGTTTTCCCTTATACAATAATATGATAAAAGTTTTGATTTTTTCAATATATCCATACATAAACATAACGGAAAACATACTCTGTAAATTGACAATGAACACTTTAAAAGTAATTACTGAAGCTATTTATTTATACGTTTAAACTTACTGTATTATTGAAATTGAAATAGTGTTTAGAAAGTTATATAAAATGTCGTAGTAAAATCAAATTTGGATTAATTTTCAAAAAATAATGGCTTTTCACTTTTGGTTGACAGTTAAAATATTAAAATTAAAGTTATAGAGCATGTGTTCTAAACCTTATTATTATTTGAGATTTAAGATAATAGTGTCGGGCGCACGTCAGATGTCTAAAAAAACCAAGATTTTAGTATTTATACGTTAATTTACATTTGTGTGAAAACATTCACAAAAGAAGCAAAAAAAAAACAATACTGTTTCATATACAAAATAAAGAACGATAAAATAAAGGATGTTTTTTTAGAGGGTTTGTTTTTTAAACTGGCAGCACTTTTTCCAGTGACCGCTAATTTGACATCTGACAGCTGATTTGGGCTCAGTTTTGTTTGCCATTTCACAATGAACAGACTTTTGCCAGAACAACGCTAGCGAATTGTGCAAATTTATTTTGAAAACCGGTGTTCAGTTCGAGCAATTTTTTTCGAAAAATTTTGTTCAGCGATGAAGCTCATTTCTGGTTGAATGGCTTCGTCAATAAACGAATTTTTCGGATTTGAATTGACGAAAAATCACAAGCCATTTTCGAAACGCCATTACATCCACAAAAATTAACAGTTCGGTGTGCTTTACGGGTTGGTGGAATCATTGATCAATATTTTTTCAAAGACAATGCCGGCAAGAACGTTTCTGTCAATGGAGAGCGCTATAGATCTATGGTTGCTGATTTTTTCATTCCAAAATTGAATTGCCATAATATAAACGAGCTTTGGTTTCAACAAGACGGTGCAACATGCCATACAGCACATGCCACAATCAATTTGCTGAAGGAAACGTTCATAACAAATAATTTAAGTTTTTATTCGGACCGAGAGTTTGTAATATGACTCATTTTGAAAACCCAAAATCTCTTCTTCAAATTTTGATATTCCTGCTATGGATTTAGCAATTTCAGTAGTGTATATACGTGTACTAAAAGGATTAACAAAATATATAGCCAATAGATCGATACTAGTAAATTGATGGAATCTTCTTTGAAATTGCTACAAAAGCTTCATAATGTGTAATATTCCAATCATTCGGGAGTATAGTGTATCAAGACCGTAACGGCTACATCAAAGCAATAGTGTTTTATATGAAAAAAAATGTACCAACAAGTATATGGTTATAAAATTTTAGACTACAAAAGAAATATTCGTATGTTTTTCGTGTTTCGCTTTATCTTGACAAAAACACCTTTATGTCTTTAGCAATTAGAACGATCATAACAAAATAATGTACACGGCAGTCTAAATTTTCTAAACGTTTATAATATTCAGATAATATATACATTAAATATACAATTACAATTGATCAGTTTATTTTTACCAGGTAATTAGTGAAATACTAAAATTATCAGTTTGAATTTAATATTTGAAATGATATTTTAAAATAATTGGAACTAGTATAATATTTAGTAAGAGGGAGCACTGCAAAATGTACTGAAGTATTCTAGTCGGTAACGTTAAGAAATATTCAGTGGAAACTTTGGCATGGCATTTATAAGTGAAAAGATCTAATGCATTTATGTATATATTTGATTAATTTTTCAGATGTATTCGATGGAAGTCGAACAAGTTATTGACACCTTACAGGACATGCTTGGTTCGCCTGTAGACGTTGACGATCTTGAAAATGCTCTTATCGATGTGAACAGCGTGCTTCTCCTCAAAGATACCAACATTCCTCAGCCGTTAGCACAAAATTTCGATGATTTGCTGAATGCCGTTGAGATACCGTCAGACCACGCATATATTAAAATTATACAATCCAATATTGCCGTCTTGGTTGCCAGGAGAGATGGGCCAGATCCTGTGGTAGGAATCAAAGTGCAGACGATCGGAAATGGGGGAATTAATGACCAGACTGTACTTCCGTTAACGGAAGGTTGGTAGACAATTTGAAAACTCACTATAAATAAGTTTGAAAAATCTTGGAAAACGTATAAATTCCCAAAGTCGACTACAAGTCTTCTTTTCAATACAAATTCACCCTGAGAATGAATGATGAATAATAAATAATTCTGTTATAAGTGAAAAGAGACCCACAATGTTGGGATATTACCACCAATCATATCAAGGTGTCTTACGAAATTAATATGTATATAAATACAAACCAATTCTATGGATACCAGTCTAAAACCTAATATAATACTTTTGGAATTTGTTTTTTAACGTATATTTTTGTTTGTGGTGAGCTGCAAAATTCTAATGAGTGCTTAGGTGCGCCGTTAATAATAAAAGATATTGATAAGATACTTGAATAAAAATACGTATTTTTTAATGTAACACTATGCACACTCACAGAAATTATTTATTGATGTAGTATCCCAAATAAAATGTTCTTTACGATCCTGATGTAGTTTCTTTTTTAAAATATTATACGAGTAAGAACTGAACTACTATAGTATTAATATTTATGGTTCTTAGTTTAAGAATCGAATATATCATATAATAATTATGTATAAATTTAATTTTTCAGGTGATTTGCTGGATCCTAACTCATATGACTCCAATGATGACATAGTAGCCAAAGTATCTTCAAGTGTGTGTCATGGAGACAGCGGGAAGCTTTCGTTTACACTATTTAAAGACGATGCAGCATTCCCAAAAGAAAATAATAACGACTGGAAAGTTAACAGTCGAGTGCTCAGCATATCTCTCGATAATAAGACGTGTTTCAAAAGAGACGGACTATGTAGATATTTATTTCAGACCCTACGACAATCGACAGTCCAACAAAAAGAAGGCGTGCGCTTTTTGGGATTTTGACCAGGGTAATTGGTCAACAAATATATGCATCCTGTTGCCCCCGGAAAAACTTCGACCTTTAGATATTTGCCGTTGTTTTCATATGACTCATTTTGCTCAGATAGTCACGTACGTTGATATTGCATCCGAGAAAGATAATAAAATTGTTTTATCCAGAATAATATACGTAAGCGGTACTGTTTCATTAATTGGACTGATTATAATTTGCTTGACTGGGGTAATTTCTAAAACGTGGAGAGCTAAATTTTCAAATCAACTCTGGCTGCATTTATCGATATCAGTAGCAGTACTTACAGTTTTATTTTTTATTATTTCAGTTCTAGATTTTGCTTCACACGATCCTTTATTATGCATTGGAACTGGGGTTGTTTTACATTATGCAGTTTTGTCATTCTTTTCGTGGTTGACTTTATCGGTATTTATATCCTACAACAAGATAACACGAGTAATCAAAAACGATTCCCCGTATAAGCTCATAAAACTGTGCGTTGTAGGGTGGATTCTTCCTGTATTACCAGTTATTTGTTTAGTAGTCATAGACTCTAACAGTTATCTGTTACATTTTAAACTGGGGCAATCTGAAATGGACTCTTGCTACCCGACTGGTGTCGGATATTGGTTGACAGTCTTTCTCCCTGTTGCGGTCGTTGTTATTGTCAACACAATTTTATGTGTGCTCATTATTTACAATATTTGTGTAGGAAAAAATGTCGCAAGTCGTGATTTTAACAAAAACATGATAAGAAAGGTATCCATAAGTTTTATCATATTTTTTCTTTATGGGTCGTCGTGGACGTTTGGCATCTTTTCGGATAATATTTATTTGACATATTTTTTTTGTTTTATAGTAGCGGCACAAGGATGCTTAATATTTATGTTTTTCATGATTTTCAGTAAGAAATCTAGAACTATTTGGCGTAAATCTTTAGCAAAACTTTATAATGCAACTATAAAAACTAGTAACGCAGAAAATCCGGGAAGCAGTCCTGATGATCATGAGATTGTTAGGTTGGCAGATTACGCGAAATCAGATCAAAATGATTAATTATTATTGAAGCCAATTCCATTTTTCACTATAATAATTCTCGCCATGAAAAGATGACTTTCATGGATATGCATTACGTGCTCTTAATATTTATAAGCAACACTGTGATATCATGGTACCGCGACCACACGGCTTCAATAACACGCTGAAACAATGACGACAACCCTCCCGTAACACGGTTTCACATATAAGACAATATTAACTTGTACAATCCTCAAATTATAGGGTGAATTTTATATTATTAAACTTTTCTGTTGAAAATTGATGGCAAAAGAAAAAAAATTGTTCATTTTTTAAATTTAAATTTTATAATAAAACATTCAGTTTTGTTTAATTTATGAATGAACCAGTGACATGCAGTGACTTTTTATGCAAGACATGCTGTAAATGTGGGGTGGAAAATAACCATCATCCGTTTGGTTATTGAAAACCAATTTTATTGAGGGCTGTTTTTACCCATCATCAACAAACGTATCGCTTAATTTATTTTCTTTAAATATTCTAAAAGTCTTTTTCTCAATTGATATTATGGCAAGAGAAAAAAGTCTTTTTTCAGTTTGAGTATTTTTAGCGAATGTTTTTATTCTCTTCATTGTAAATAATGATTTCTCTACAAAAACACTGGTGGACGTTATTGTAGAAATGAATTTATTAAATTAAATGCTTCTACTAAAATATCTTTTAATTCATTTTTATTTAATTCAATGCAATTAAAGAGTTCTTAATACAGTTTATGGTCAGAGAACTACTGCTTACTCAGCTGCTCAACACCTTTTTTTAGAAGAGAGTAAGGATATAAGGATAGGGATTGGTATAGAATAGTCGTTATCTAATCATTCCAGTTAAGTCGTGATTTTGTGATCGAGGGGGGATTTTAAACAACACAGACATCGATGCCTTCGAGCACAAACCCATAAATCGATTGAAAAAAATAATTTCAAATATTTCCGTATTGGGACTCAAGCCGGTGAGCACCTTAATTGAAACCAACAACGTAGATCACTCGACTATAGGGCTGAAAACTACCATTTAATGTCGATACCTGGCGATAAGAGTCAAAAGGTCTATGGGTTTTAGGAAGGTGAAATAAAAAAATATTTATTTTTAATGTGAAATATCACGGTACCTCACAATTTGTCGTTATATTTTTGGTGTTTTTATTAATTCTATAAAATAGAACAGTGTTATTTATATCATGTTATGACTATGAGAATGTATATAAATAATTAGGGTATGATTATTGATGTATGAGATTGATGTACAGATAATCATGCAAACTATAAAGAAACCAAATTAAATTTATATATGAAACAATTAAAATAAAAACGAAATCTTAAAATTATCATATATGTTAATTAAAAATTAAGCTGCATTGAAAATGAATTACTTGCGAAAAATAAAATGAGTTTCAAAAATATTTTTCAAATATTCGATAATAAGTTATTTGAAAATGGGTTTTTTTCACAATACCACTAAGCCACTAAAAAAATTTCAATTGTAATTTATGTAACCAAAAAGTGATCAAAATCACTCTATTTTTGACAGAGAGCCAATATGCATCTGAAATGTTTTTTTAAGAAATCAGTATCAATTCTTACAAACAAATAAACTTTTTGATATTATGTAATAAATGTTTTTTAACCATATCCTCTCCTAATATATAGACTCATATCTCAACAGATGTTTTTCTTTGAAAACTGTTTATGTTACTCAGTTCCTCAAACTCTCTTTTTTTTAGACAGTAGGGATAGAAAGGTAGGGCTTTATAAATCTAAACAAGGTTATTTATATGTAATTGAGTGTTAATAATTACAAGGTTTATCAAACAATTGGTTAAAAAACTATGACAAAGATTTACAAATAATCATACAAATTATACATAAACAATTTTTAAAACTATATCCGCTCCTCATGTGGACCATATGGACTCCTAATGGAGGTATATCAACAAAAGTTTTCTACGAGAACTTCTTGTTACAGTTGCTCAACCTCTTTTAGTCGAAGAGAGTAGGGATAGAAATATGGGGCTAGGACAGAACTAGTAGTTAGCTAATTGTTCTCGTTACTCTCCGTCTTTAGAATCGGATGAGAGGGAGGGAATTTTAGACATCACAAACATTCATGTCCTGGAACAGAAATCTATTAGACGGTCCGTTCTGTGATTCGAACCCGTGAGCCAATGCCGTTTACCACTTAAGCACGGATTAAATATATGTATAGTTAAATGAAACGGATATACCACAGACAATTAAAGAATATATTAATTATAGTTGTCTAACTTCAGTTTCTGAAGTTTTGAGATAAACGAGGGTGTGTAAAGTGGTAATAGTATTAAATTTGAACCATTAGTGTAATTTTCAAGTCGTTTTTAGTTAAGAATAAGTGATGTATATGCGATATTAAACTGATGTATGACACAATTGAGAATTAAGTAAGAATCTGTATCTGTTGATTTCTAAAATTTCTTGTGTCTAGTTTTAGGGATTTATCATGGCAGGATTTTAAAGTTTTTGGTAATATTGAATCATCGAATGCATGGTTATTAAGAAATAAAAATTCTGAATGAAGAAGTTTCGACCATTCTTTGATTATTATATTGAATGTCTTCCTGATTCACCACAATTATAAAAATGCTTGTGTACACAAATATTGCATTCGTATACCGTGCAGCATAGCTTATTAAATATACATTAATTAAATTGATTAAAATATTTCAAAATAATGAGCTGTTATCCCAAAAACATATTAATCCATCTAGATCATGGATTTCGTACGTATACGTTAAGGACGAGCGAAAGGGTGGTAAACATGAGGCATTTTGTAATAAATATTTAAAATAATTTGTGTTATTACTGTTCCTAAGCCCAAATATATATATTTACCAATATTTCAATATTATAAAGACATTGAAGTCTTTTGAATGCAGCTTTAAAGGCTATATTGAAAAATCTGCTAATTTTCCATCTTAGAAATTTCCTTTTAAATAGGCAACTGAAGGTCCTTCATATCTTCTTTGAAATTAACTGATTTATTAAGTTCGAATAAAAATCTTAGTTAATTTATTACACATAAACAATCGAATACTTTTTGTTGAAATAAATCAAAACATACTTAGATATAATAAAGTATAACTTAATGTAGCAGTATATTTTAAAAATAATCACAATTTGTTTTGTACTATTTCACATTTCTACAATGATCAGGACCTACTCATCGCGAGCATTATCAAATTATTTAAAAAATATAATGTCTTTCCACCAAATCTTACAGCCAAAGTTGTTGATGTAAGTGAGTAAATCAAAATAAGAATTTTATTGTAAGGAGCAATAGATGCTTTTACGTACTGCATAATAAATTCAAATCATCCCGCTTATTAATTTTTCTGTATTCATGGCGTAATAATGCGTTACTTCGGCCTTTAAACCTTTAAATTATCTGTGAAAGAGGTCATATAAAAAATTGAAAATTTTGCTATTTGTAAATAAAATAGATCTAAATATAATCGAAAATTAAAAATAAATTATAGTTTACGTCTTCTTTGTATAATGAACCGTAATTTGAAAATCTCGTCAATTTTACCATCAAAAAATCCAAAATTATAGTATAGTAACAATCCGAGATGCAACCGTTTTGTTTCAAACGCCAAGAGCTTGTTCTGCTATGAAGAATTTCGATTCTTGCGTCTTTCGACAATTTTGCATAGTTTGATATGTATTTCAAGTTTTACACACAAACTATGACATAAATTAATTACGTAATACTACATAAAACCATATTTCACTTCTTAAAATTGTTATTACGGTTTATAAATACGTTTATATGACAAAACCCACACGGTAACGAAATGTGACGACATGAAAACTTCATAAGACCAGTTATGGCGTATAGGTGAAGAGGCTTGTACGCGTAGTTCTAAGGACCGTCAGAAGTGTTTGGGCGTATGATTCTGCGAAAGATTTCCGGCTCTTGAGTGGATGACACGGATGGAAAACGAAGCGTCTTAAGTCCGTGACTTTGCCGAATGAAGGTGGTGTTGCAAGACTTTCGATTGCTGGGAACGATTGGCGAGATGACCAAGGTTCACCTTGAACCGTAACACCAGACAATATGAAGAAGAATCATCAATTTTGCTTTGAAATATTTTAAGCCAACGAAGAAAAAAACAACAGGGCATTCAACATAAAACAAAAACATAAAACGACATTAGAGGTCTGCACGGGCAGAAACTTTATAAAATATCCCGGTCTGAACCTGACACCTTCAAGTCCGGCCTAGCCCGAGTCTCAATATCACACTTGTTATCCGAACCGGACCCGAAGCCCAGATTTATTTCCCTCAGCCCAAAAAAAGCACTTAAACAATACGTGTTATTATTTCCATATTTCCAACGATATTTATAACACATGGGTAGAAAAGTATTTCAGTTATGAATAGTATTGCCGTATGGCTGACTAATTACCCAAACATAGGCTGAAATATTTTTCTGGAAATTAAATTACTTACCTGGGTTCAGCCCGAACCCAAATCTGAATTGTCTTTACACATCCAAACCCGGACTACGGGCCGGGCCGGGTAAAGGCCCGCGGGTCAAGCCCGGGCCCGTACAGACCTCTAAGCGACATAGACAAGGAATCGTTTGTTTCGCAAACGACGAAACGTGTCTGTGGAAGAACGGGTATCTTCTAGGGAAAGACTATACGATTTATTATAATATAATATATCATGACTCCACGTTGAATTGCCGTAAGAATTTCATTTAGGAATCGTATATAGTGGTGTTTCATAAATACGCCAATTGCCCGGTACTTTCTATTTTCCCACACTGACTACGGCAGGGTTGCCAAACTACGCCACGCGTCTAAAATATAGTTCGACATCTATTTTTGTTTGCATGTGAAATTTTGTAACATTTATATAATAATAATATAAAAAAATACGCTTTAATTAAATAGCTGATTTAGAATTCTCGAGAAGTACCGTATGTGCTGCTTTTATAGCGTGGTATTCCCAGGCTGTTTGGTGACGCTGTTACTGTTAGTTATACAGAAATATAATGAAATATTATGTAAAAATTCGATTCAGATCAACGCTAACAAATGAACGTTTGCAATGGGTTTTGAAAAGCAGGTCTATTTCCTTTTATTGGTATAGATATATTTCAAACATTTTTAATATATTCATTAATACCCTTGTCTTAGAATTTCTTTAATAAAACCATGAAAACATGTAAACATGTCATAAATATTCTCGAGTTTGCCTCTTGCCTTACAGTGATTAAAATATTTACCATTTGAGCTTTTATAAAAAAAATCTGACAAACCCCTGGACCCTGGACTACGCATTCACTGTGTGTAATATATCGCATTTTTAATAGAATGGTTACAAGGCACATGTATTTTCGAATATACCTTAGAAAGCAAAATGCTCCAAAAGTATTTAGAGTTTGTCAACTCGAAATTACTTCACTGCTATCCGTTAAATTCACATTTTCGTGATTTTCGTCATCCAGATTGCTTTTTATTTTAGATGCCTCAGATTTGATTGGAAAGTAAATATTATATTTGGCTAGTAAATATGTGTACCAGATATCTCGCAGATTTTTGTTTTCAATAAAAACACATATACACAAAACAAGTCCCTGCACCATCGCTATAAAGCAAAACAGACATACAAAATACATTTTATTAGAAAAAATACCAAACATCCAAGTCACCCCGTAAACTAAAACTAAGAAAAAGCTCGTGGATTCGTATTTAATGATTCTTTTATAGTCGACATCATTGTTAATATTCTTTCTTATGTATATATTATAAACGGTTTCTAAATATGTCATTAAATTTGTTACTATTAAAAATGCAATAGGAATAAAAACTGTTAGCCAATATCCAACACCAGTTGGGAAACACATATCAATTTGCGATTTCCCTTGCTTAAAATTTAGTAAATAACCATGACCAAAGCATAGCAAAACAATGACTGGTAAAACAGGAACAATCCATCCAACAATGCAGACCTTTAAAGATCTATACGGCAAATGTTCTGCAAGCAGATTTTTTATTTTTTTGTGTGATTTAAACACTGTTAAAAATATCCAAAAGAAAGAAGACAAAATTGCAAAATGAAATAATACACCAGTGAATATGCACACCGAAGGATCGTGTGAAACGAAATCAAGCATCGATATAATCAGAAATATTATAAGAAGAATAGTTATTGAAATAGATAAATTCAACAGTATTTGATTATGAAATTCGTCTCTCCATGGTTTTGAAAGCACAGCTGTCATAAAAATAACCATCAACCCGATTAATGACAATATAAAACTTACATACATTATAGTATATAGAGATAATTTATAATCCTTGAAATCTGTACTTCCATTATCACTATATGTCACGATTTGCGAAAAATGGGTCATATGGTAGCATCTACAAATATCTAGCACTCGAAGATTTTCCGGAGGCAGTAAAATACATACATTTGTAGTCCAATTGCCATTGTCGAAGTCCCAATATGCGCACGCCTTTTTTTTGTTCGATTGCTGGCTGTCGTAGGGCCTGAAGTATATGTCTACATATTCTGACTTTTTGAAACATGTCTTATTATCGAGAGATATGCTGAGCACTCGACTGTTCACTTCCCAATCGTTGTTGTTTTCTTTTGGGAATGCTGCATCATCTTTAAAGAGGGTAAAAGAGAGCTTTCCACTAGAACCATGACACAAACTGGAAGGCACTTTAGCTACTATGTCATCATTGGATTCGTATGAGTCGGGATCTAGCATATCATCTGAAACCAGGTAGATAGAAAAGAAACGAATATTAAAACCATTGTTTATTAGGATACATATTGATACACACACGGGATCTATATACTGATTTAGGATCACGGAATCTATGCATACTAATGCACGGACACGCTGTGTTTAGTATACAACATCTTATAAAAAGTAATTTCAGAACGAGGAATATATTTCATTTATAGATATAAGGTGACGATGAAAAGGAGATGTAAATGCATCAATTATAGATGTAGGTAAAACATATAAGTTTTTCCAAATGTAAAAGAATCTTTATAATATATCTCAAACAGAATGAACAACGATAAGATCGAAAGTATGATGGAATTGTCAGTAAAGACATCAATGCAATGATGTTATATGTATTTTTTAAATGCAAAACTTAAAAAATACATGTCCCACTTCTTCTCTTCCTCATCTAGTGAAATTACGATAGAGGAACCTTTGTTATAGTTATTTTGCGTACCTGTTTTAGTAAAAATGTTGCCAACTACTCTCTAAGAGATTATGTATAACTATGTGCTTAATTTAGAAACTTAATACTTACCATCAGTAAGTGGTTGAATGGTATCTTCATTGATGCCGTCCTCTCCGATATTTCTTACTTTAATCCCAACTACTGGATGTGGTCCTTCCCTTTTAGCAACCAAGACCGCAATATTTGATTGTATAATTTTTATATATGCCTTGTCGGCAGGAATCTCCACTGCATTTAGCATATCATCGAAACATCCAGCTACAGTTTGAGGAATATTGGTATCTTTAAGGAGAAGTACACTATTCATCTCATCCATAGCATTTTCCAGGTCGTCAGGTTCCACTTTGGAATTAAGCATTGTCTGCAGATTATTTATTAAATTGTTGACTTCATTGGAATAAGTCTGAAAAATAAAATTAGAACGAATACATTTTTTTTTAAATTTGACTTATTGAGATTTTGTACACTTCCATGTATTTTGTCACTAACGACCCGGGTTTTGCCTTTCGGCATCTTCAGGCATTCGGGCGCACGAATGAACTCGAATCGACAGACAGTAAACAGTGTCTAACGTTTATATAGAAGATACAAAGACGACAAATATTATTTACGAGATAAAATATTATAAGTCCAGGATCCACACTGATACCTGAGCTAAAATTTCGAGAATCGCCTTAATCCGATTTGCCACTTTCCAGCTAATATTAGCATTACCAGTGATTTTACAATTATAATAGCGTTGTGGGTTTCGACGGGATGCAATTCGACGAAAGGGTAAATATATATAATCATTCCACATTTAGTGGCATCTGTTAGGTGACCATGAAATGAATTTATTAATGAATTATATTATGAGAATATCAATATATATACATATTGTTTAACGAAATCATTCTCGTATAGGATACAGCAACGGGGAGTTTGGAAGATTCAGCTGTTCGTTCAGAATTGGCAAGGAATTTAACTGTACTCTATTGATTTCCAATTTTTTTTTAAAAATATTTTTATAGTGTTTTGTATATGTTGGCACGTTTCCGTTATGTTCTGACAAAATGTACATTGAATATATTAGTCAACCTTGTTGGCTTAACTTCAAATTTGTACGCTACTACCAATTTTGTTCTTCTATTGCAAGAAGTAAAAGAAAATGATTTCCCGTATCATTATTTATTACCTACATTTAGTGCTGCTTTCAAGTAAACGTTTCACCAATATCTATTCGACTTTGGATGTAACCACGTTTGCGCGTCACTTCTCATCTCGTTTTTATATAAATGTCAAAATGTGAAAACATGTTTCGGCTGGTATTAATCACCTAACGATTCAAAACTATTGCAAGGTTCATATTCAACGTTTTCAAAACATTCACATTCATTCTGGAACCCTTCAAGATGAAACCTGAAACCGTTTCAAAACGTCAGGTGATTGCCATCGAACAAAACATACGTATAAGTGGACTTTTTTTCTAGTGGTACTTAAAATTTTATTTTTTAGATTTATTATTCTCCAACCGCAAAGCTTTATATGGATTTTTAAGAACCTGTCGTCTACGGCAAAAATGACATTTGCAATGTTTTTTTCTTTCTCGTTTCTTTAAAACTAACAAAATCACAAACAGAAATTTTATTTCAAAATACAGGAGTTTAATCAGCCTAACCAAATCTAAGTAAATAGGTTTGTAATAAACTAGTGTCATTGAAACTTTTAAAGAACCAAAACACGTGTCATATGTACCTAGTAACGCAAATTTCATAAACAATTTATTACATTACATAATCGTCGTTGTTCTGGAAGAAGACACTAACTGGAAAATACTAATTTTGAGTAATTAGACTTTGAATTTTGCCAAATGCTTGAAATGCCATACGTTTTTCGATTTGATTGTTTGTACAAAACTGTTTTTAAGTAATAGCGTAATTTATAAAAATAAGTGTGTTCTGTCATACGGTAGAATTTGAAATAAGTAATATTTTGGTATAACTAACTCAATATGTCATTTTTTCGATTAAGTGTTTTAGTCCAGAACGGCAACGATATAATATTAAATGGATTTCCACAAAGCACACATCGAATCCATCGCATACTTGATTAAAAATATGTGTTTTTTTTACAATGTAAAAATCATTAACATGATTCTGAAACTAGCATTTAAGAAATTGGCTGTTGTTAGCCAGTCATTGAGTAGATGGATATGTATTATTGTGTAATATTAATTCAGAGTGAGTATATTGATTGATTTTTATAGCAAAATAAGGCGGAAGAGTCATCGCTTACATTTTAAATGTAAACTTTAATATAATCTTACATATTTTCTTTGATTGACATTTCATGTTTATCTATATATTATCTGGTTAGATTATTTGTATGCACCGCATGAAAATTCAACGGGACGATTTCAAATATGTAACAGTGAGCACTTGATTAAAGAAAAGTTCGGACTGTTAGTAGTAAACAGTTTTGCGAAAGATTTTTTATGTTCAGACAAGGGATTCCAACTATTCTTCATTTTCCAATTATTCGAATATTGAATAGTTTCTGATATATGAAAATATTATCAAAAATTCGATTTGAATAATTAATAACATAACATTATACATACTAAAAAAAAAATAATGAAATAGTACATTAAAATTTGTAAGAAAACGAGCTCATTCATAATAAAACACTTATTTAAATCACTGATATACATATAATATTTTCTTATGGATGAGATGCTTACATCTTAAAATATTTTACGACAAAATTTTTTCCCACATCTGTCACATCCCAGATAGAGACAATATAAATACACTTTCCAATACTGTTCCATTGTATTACAATATTTGAAATTTGCAGCTGCGTCGGATTATACTGTAACGTAATGTATAACTATATTTTTTCAATTACTGAATTTACGACATGTTTATAAAGTTATTTTAGCCCCGAGTCATCCGCCAAACTCTAGTATTATCATTTATTGGATGGGTTAAGACAAATTAAATGCTACCTGGGTTTTTCAATATTGTTCTTGAAATCTGTAAAAATTGTGATGTGATATTTCGTTGATTTTGTAAAATATTTCATTAAAAATTGTCCAAATATTTGAATATCGTATCGTAGTATAGTTAAACAGGGCCGAGTATATTCGGATATAGAATATTCGAATAATGGAATCCCTTGTTCAGACGCTTGAAGAACAACTATAAACTCAGCGAGATGTGTTTGATGACAGAGGACCAATACTATTAAAATTTTTTTAAAGAAGCAGAACGTTCGTATGCCATCCAAACCATGCTGAGGTCAACAGGCCTGGGGATCTCTATGACGACCATGCTATCGCTTCCGAAAAATCCAGGGGAAGAAATAAAAAAGATCGAGATCGATAGATTCTATATCGCCCCACGAACGGAAAAAAAGACTGGTTAAAATGCAAGACTGAGTCTGTATCATCGTTATTACAGATAAATAAGCCATGTAAATTAAATATTTTTTTATTCATTTATTTTTTGAATATCCAGAACTAATAAATAGAATTCCCATAATAATCCATGGTAAATCTATGATCTCTTAACGAACAATAATTCGGGTAGCGAACATCGCCTTTGAACGGATTACGTTCTTTAATCGATCACCCACTGTATTAGAAATCGTAACTAGAAAAATTATATCTCAATTACGAAACCTTTGAAAGCAAAAAACAGCTTCATTCATGTCATTAAATTATCGGTTATTATTAATTACTATGTTTTTGCTTTATACAATTTTTCGTGAATATATTTATAGGAAAATAATATTCTATTCGCTTGTTTTTTAACGCTTAGTAAGCCTTTATTGATTGAATTGGCATTTACTTTGTAGAACTCCATTATAATAGGATAAAATAAACATAACCTAATTAAGTATTCAGTTCTACAAAAATTTTTATTAGGTTCTGTTTAATAGGTCTGACGATGGCGTCAAGCCGAAATAGCTATTAACTACCTAATAAAAATTTTTTTAGAACTAAATCCTTTGTTATTTTATTTTATTACTTAGTATGGCTCTTTAGACATAAAAAATGTCCAAGCCTTCACTAGTAGGATAAATAAGTGGAATAATAAAGTTAAAAATTATTTGAATCATCAGTAGACATCAATTTTATTTCAATTATTTATAGTTTGTTGAAAAATGTAAAATTTTTTATCACTTACAGGTGTTGTGTTAATTTTTGGGTCAATATATTTTGCTGCGGTCTTAAAATTTTCAACCTTTTCCCAAAAACCTCCGAAATTGTAGTCTCCTTTGCATGTGTAATACTCGGTGGAGAGCGACTTTTTTGCAACAGCAGATTTTCCTATCAAATGAAAATAATTAATGCAGATACCATATTTAGAAAAAGTTTTCATTTATGAGTCTGTAATCATTCGCATATAAGAAAGTCTTATTCGATACCTGTGGCAAAACCTTATCTCACTTGCCTCTAGGTCAGTGATTTTACGAAAAAACAATTTGGTCTGTGGAATGGTCGGAGTAACGTCATTGAAGCCAAGAATATATAAAATTATTTAAAATATGAATATCACACTAACTAATTTATCAATTATAAACATTTCATACTAAAAAAATGTCATTTTTAGGGTCTAGGAAAAAACCGTATAAGCAAAAGCCTTAGAGGAAAAAAGCGGACACAGAAATAACCTCGCATAGTGTACAAAAAGAAGTATTCACATTTAAAATACTTGAAAGAGTAGTTGAATAAAATGCATGTACGTATTTTTACTGTATATTATAGGAAATTTATTTCTAACAAAAGTCAGATACAAAAAAGGACAGACGAAATTACTGAGTCAGTTGGTCTCATGTACTCAACTCTTTCAAATAAAGGTAGAGGGCAACAAATGAATCTTTCGTCTTCGGACGTTCTTAGTTTCTAAAAATTATTATTTGACGCTATTTAAAATAAAAAATCTGATCTTAACATTTTTTCAAGCTGAAAAACTCATGAAACGATAAGAAGTATTTTAAACGTTAGGTTTTTTCCATGTGCGCTTTTTTCTGTACGGTTTTATCCGTTAACCCATTTTTATGATCATAATGTTAAAAAAAGCATGTGTTCTATGTTTACCTATATCTGTGGTGGGAAGTTGATCAAAACCTTCGCAATATTGAAGATTTCTATTAAACAACACCTTGTATTCATGGTGAAAGTTTGTGATTGGAGGCGTTGAATGTATAAGAACAGTATTATTTTTGTAAATCCTTTTATACTCGACCGAAAGAAAGTCTCTCTCTATGATTGCTTCTATTTCTGTTTGGTTAAATTGACTTAAAAAATCTAAAAAGTATGATTTTAAGCCATATGGTGGGACTCCGTCGGGGAGGAATAAAATTTTATTCGATTCCGATTGTTTATAATAAAGATTGTCCATTATAAAACACCAGTAATAGCCATTCGTGTTTCCGTCGAGAGTGAAGTTTCTGGAGGACACTTCATCGGATATCTGTTGCATCAATGCAACAGGCGTTGGATAATACGTTGAAGAATCCGTAAAACATTTTATTTCATATTCTTGTATTGTCCTGTCCACGCTCAATTGCAATGAGTACAAAAAGTCGGCTAAAAAAGTAGACAGTCGGTTATTTACAATATTTAAACGCTTTACATAACATGTTTATGAATATTTGATGCATTTGATAAAAATAAAACTTAATGTCTTTTGTTGCTATGGTTACGTAAATATGAAGAAAAAATTTTAGAAAACAAATTCAAACGAGGGATAACAATTTTGTGTAACGATAGTCATTTACTCCTTAGTTATTTACGCTAATTAGCTAGATTGGAATCAATACTTAAAGTCCTGGTCGAAATCAAAAGAAACTCTCTCGAAATAAAAATAAAGTGTGCCCAGCTTATTTTTTTAACACGTTGAGTCCCGCAGCCGTGTTTTCACGTGATACAACGACCATCGCTTGAGTCCCGGAACCGTGTTTTCACGTGATAGGACCAACCTATCAAAAACAGTCATACTTGAGTCATCAAGCGATACGTATTACAACGAAATCCTGGTTTTAATTATAGTCAAGACTTAAAACGTTCCAAAACAGTCATCTAATTTGTGTTATCGCCAAAATAAGTTTTGATTTTATCGATTCAAAATCTTAATCAAATTTTAGTTCTTTAATAGTTCCTCTTCTCGATACGATATTACTGTGACACCGAGTCCACTGCAAGCTAGAGTTCTGCAAGATCTACAAGACAGGTTCTTGAGGAATATGTCTAAGCACATATTGATACCGATACCGTCAACAGAAAAAAACAAAGTCTGTAGAACAAGCAAGCACAAGAAAAGGAATGATACTCGGTAAATGTGTAAACATTGCCGCGTGGCTTTTCACAAAGGGAAATGTTGGCAATTTTACCACAGAATCATTAAATATTAATATGTTTTAAACAATTCAAAAAAGTTTCATTTGATTTCATCCACTATTTCCATAGTTATAGCACTTTTTAGTAAACGCTAAAAACATTATATTTATTCAAAAATTGGCCGGGCACAGGGGTTGTTTTACCTGATTTTGGCCGGAGCTGACAGTGTTTAAATATCGTCTTTTCTGATAGGCGTCACTAACTTATTGATGACAAAACTGTGAAAATAATAAGTTATCTCAAATGAAAATGTTTTTAACTGTTATTATAATTCAATTCTGTATGATAATATTGACCATATTTTTCTTTTTAGAGAGTCATATGACAATAATTGCGCATCTAATAAATCTGGTCTCCTTTTGTTTTGATTTGAGAATTTACTGTTAAATCTACAATGTTTTTTTCCTAATACATGTCGCTAAATGCTACTACTATTTTTTTATTCGAAGAACGAGAACATCAGGTGACCGGGGCTCAAGGTACACACCAAATCCTTTTTTATGCAATAAATTGGTACCAGAAATTGACGCGTAAAAAATTACCTTACTTCTGTACAATTTTATATATTGGTTACAAAAAAATCGCATAAAAAGGTATCAAGAATGTATGGAAAACTAAAATTGGTCTAAAAATAGTCTTATATTTACATATATACTTTAAATTTTCTGAAAGCATTCAAATTAAATCGGATAAAATTATTTTAACTTTCATTTTTAAGTCACTCCCTGCTTTTGTGAATGACTCCGTTACTCCGAATGCGTTTCGTCACTGTCGGTGACAAAATGCATTCTGATGTACGAAATTTTACTCTGATTCGTTTGATGAAACGTTTTTAAATTTTTTTCAAAAGAAGTAATCGGGGAGATAAAGGAACGGTGCCATCCAAAACATCGCTTAAAAGTGAAATCGCGTTAAAAAAAGATTGGGGTGAAGTGTAACTTGTTGTAATATACGTGTTTCTTATACATTATTACACGCTGAATTAATTTAAAAATCCAAATTTCTTTATCATCGATGTTTTTCGTGCTACACCATATCAATCGTCGAGTATATTACTCAGACATCTCTAAATAACCGACATTGAGATAATGGAAATATTCAAATTGTCACCATAAATCAAATATTAATGATTTGTACCCGAATTTTATACATTTTATAAACAGATGTTTAACAATTAGATACTTTCCGAGTACAGTCAGTGGAAGTATATTCAGAATCATATTTTTTATGACCCAGAAACATCAAAATTTTTGTTTAATCTTTACGAGAATGTCTGTTTATGTCATTGTTGTGTTATTTAAATATTTACTGTATCAGAGAAAGCGCCAAAATTTTACATGTAACAGCATATTTAAATAAAAAAAATTTTTTTGTGTTGTCTTGAACTGGACGATCGATGTGTCTAAAAATATAAAGAAAAAAAATAAACGATTTTCAAAACTAATCGGGCATTCTTGATTTTAATACAACTACGGTAATGATTAACTTTAAGTATTTTGTAACGTAATGATATATGTATAGTTAGATTGATATAGTTTTTTTCTGAAGGGAACGTTTTGTTATTTTTTATTATTTATCTAGCCGTTGTGAAAACTTTATCTAATCTATTCTGGGGCATCCGGTTAAATTTTATAGTAAATAAAAAACTATACAAGTATTTCTATTGTATTTGTTTTTTTTGCGATAGTTTGTTCTTGGGTTTTTATTTACATTCTTATCGGCCGCATATTTTTTACTCAGTTTTATATTGACACAGTCAATATTATAGAAATAAAGTTTTCTTTTAAAAAGTAAGGTAGTTTACCGAGTCGAACAACGACTTGGTGATTTAAAATAATTGCAATATTAGTATAATTTTCGATATACTCGGTTTGAAGACTTTTTCAAATATCTGTCATTATGAGTAAGACAAAATGTGAAAGAAGATATAAATTTTAATTTGCTTACAATTTTAAATATTAATTCGAATTATGTCTTGCATTTTTACATCATTTAATATATTTGTCTTGATTTATGTAGGTCTAAGTCTGTCTATATGTAACGCACATCACAACACTTCGCATATGGATAGAGAGTGGGCGTGTTAATAGAAACTGTCAGGTGACACTAGCAACTGGTGTATGTTATAACTAATATCGTGATAGGCGCGTATTTCAAAAACTTACGTACTTCTGACGTCAGTCACAACGGAAAGAATCATTTTTACATCAAGGACTTTGGGAGCATATTCACACAAATAATTTATATATGTATGCTCTGGTGTATTTACAAAGAAAGTGTTGTTTTTGAAGCTTACACTGGAAAAATTGTTAATATCTTCCCAGTTATTTTCCGGAATCTGAAAAAAATGGTAAATTTATATTAGATTAACTGACGTGGATATTTAGAGAAGTAATTATATGATACACGCTTCATACAGCATATTATATATTTTGGAAATCGCATAAATCCATGCCTTCGATCAGAAATTCATATATTGATTGAAGAATCTGTCCGTACTTGGATTCCAGCCCGTGGGCACCGCAACTGACGCCAACGACGTCGACCACTGACCCAGTGAGTTTCACTTGCCCTGAACACTAAAACGATAACCTAATGCAAAATATTACGATATTTTATATAGTTAGCACATATTTTCAACTCACTCCAGCGTATCTTCCAGTAATATGATTCGGAATCGACCAGTCTGCTCCTTGTTTGCTGGTTATAATACCAATCGGATATTCAGGATTTTTTTCTCTACTGCTGTATTGTATGTCTGGATATATTGTGTAAATATATCCTTGCTGCATAAGATATCCTGAATGCTTTTTGCACAGCGATTCAATTTCTGACGAGGTTTTACCAGGATAATTATCATCTACGACAAGCCGTAGACATGAAGGAATCGGAGAACCAAACGATAAGTTATATTCAGGTGGACAGCTGTCAAGCTTCGTGTGGAAAATGTATTCTTCTATATTGCAGAGACTGTGATGTTTATCATAACATGAAACGGCTTGGAGAGTGCCAGTTGTAATGTTTACCACTGCACACATATCTGTACCATTTATTCCATCTTTTTCAAGAACATCTTGAGGTTTTCCAATATTTGCGTCTGTAGTTTTCCAATTTATGAAAGGTCCGTTTTCATAAGCTCTTATGTAATCGGTCCAGTATAAAACATTTTTATTTATTATATATACAATGTTAAGATATGTATAAAAGTTTATTGGTAATAGATTTTTTACACAGTCTCTATTTTTATTGAAGAACGTATCTGGGTTTTTAACTCGTAGACAAGTGGACTGCCACGGATCCCTAGATTGATGTTGAAAACCAACAGGGCAGTGACGCATTAATGGCTCGAAATGGTTTTCACTTTTGTACAAAGGATACAAAGTGCAAAGCAAAAATAGCAGTGCAATCTTGTAAAAGCCCATTATCAACTTTATTGTTAAAATATCAAATAAAACGTGCAAAATAGACTGTGTTTTCTTTTTTAATTTCATTTCATTCTTCATCTGAAATAAAATACATATGTATATTAATGATAAATTAAGTCAATAGAAACTATATTGTTTGTATGACAGAAGCGTATAGCATTGAAGCTATGGCAAATGGAAGTTATCAGATAAAAACCTTTTTTTAAATGTATTTTCCTGAAATAAAAAGCTTTATATCTCCATAAGCACAAGAAAGAAGACTATAGAAAGGTAACTGAAGTTAAAAGGAAAGATTAAATCATTACTATTAAAAGACAGAAAGGCAAAAACAATCTTATGAATTTACAGTACAATATTATTAAAAGTTCAGTTAAGTTAACAAGATACTCCTTGTTGATTTTTGTTTTGCTGCCTTTTTCTCATAATTTTAATACGATAATTAGTAGTGATGCAACTTGATACGGACAATTATTATGGTTCTGCTTGTCTGAACTAATTTTGATAATCGGCTAACAAACTTGAATTGCTTATTTCAAATGTGATGTTAATTGGTACCTAATTATAATGTATGGTCTGCACTTTAAAATTGAGGCTATCACGTAAATTTGAGAGTGGATATAGTAAACTTCGGGCACCAAAGGTATTTAATAACACTTATTAATTAATTTACGATATGTTTTTGTCCGACATTGTCCTTAAAGTGAATCAGATTCTAACTCATTACTTTCAATAATTATCAATAAAACCACTGATCTTGATGAAAAAATTCACTTTCTATATTATATGTCGGCGTCTGTGGCGCAGTTGGTTTCGTCGCTGGCTACGGTTACGGATGTCTCGGGTTCAATTCCCGGTGCGGACGGTTTTCATAGATTGATCTTTCAATCGATTTATGGATTTCTGTTCGTAGTCTGAGTCCTCCCTCCCATCAATCCCATCCTCACGGGGCGTAACGAGAGCGATTAGCTAACCACTAGTCCTGTCATAGCCCTATCCTTCTATCCCTACTCTCTTCGAAAAATAAAAGAGAGGTTGAGCAACTGAGTGACAAGCAGTTCTCGTAGAAAAAATTCTGTCAAGATACCTCCATTAGGAGACCATATGCTCCACATTGGGAGCGGACATGGAAAAAAAAAAAATTATATGTACATACTCCACGTATATAGGAGACTGTTAATGTGAACAACCATCTACTTATAACACGCGGTTATGGTAATTTATGGGTACCTGGGGGTTATTGGGTTTATCACCTACGTTATGTTAAGTATTAGGTAAAACATTCTAGTTATTGTCATATTACCCTCAACTTCATTTTTTATTTCCATACACATTATCAAGTCTGTAAATATCGTTTATCTACAATCAATAATTGACGTATTATGTCTATTCCACAAAATTTGTTTTTTTAAATTAAATTATGAAATATGTAAGATTCGTCCTTTAAAAAAAAAATAAAAAAAGGATTAAATTAAAAAACACATGCTACAAATTGCCAAATATATCAAAAAAAAATTATGTCACTTACTGGTTTATCATTTGATCGTGTTTCGGTGGAGCCCTTCAAGCCACTGATCTTTGTACATAGAAGTATTAGATTAAGATCCGCCATTTTTTGATAAATGTGGAACGTTATCAGTTTGATAAAAAGAAGGAAAGAAGGAAAGAACGAAAGGTGAAAATCCAAAATTTTATTATGTTTACTTAAAGTTCGCGGGAAATGAATCACGTCTTTAAATTGTCATTACCATTTGTTTTATTTTATTATCAACTATTTTTTGTGGTAAAGACTAACAGAGTACCGTGTGATAACCAGTCATTTATAAGTGAATAGTGTCAACGACATGGACAAACATTTATTAATATGTACAATAGTTACAGAGAAAGTATTGTGCAGGATTATGTGAGTGTTTTTGTGTTTTATGTTAAAATAAATAAAGGTGTTATTAAATAATCAAATAAATATTAATAATAACAATTGCATACTTTAAATGAATGACCTATTATAGAGTTTCTTGAACTTTTCCTAGATTAAAAAGTCATCTCGATTTTGATATTTCGGATAAAATTGATTGATTTTAGAACAGAAGAGGAAATTGACATTTAATGCTGATACATAAATGAAAAATTGTCATTTCTCGTTCAAATATTTAATGTAAAACACAATGTGAGGTTCTAATTTAACCAGTTTAAAAAAACATTCAGAAGCAGCTTAGCTCAGCAATTTCAGCTGACGAAAGGATACAATTGAACAGGACTAACTAAATGGCGTGTCATTATAGTGTTATCGGTCTCCGTGGTCAAGTGGTAAGAGCCTTCCATTAGCGATCAGATGGGTCAGGGTTAAAGTTCCAGCAAGGTAAATATCAAATAAATATTTTTTCAATTGAAGTTTTAAATCTTGGACATGGTGTTAGTGGTAATATTTCTCCTCGAATTGATCGCGAGTGATTTAAAATTTTAATTTGTTTGGCGCATTGGTAATTATTAACTGTAATGCCAAATATTTTTTTAATTCCGTCTTAATAATAAAAATTTACTACTTTTAATTAATAAAATATAGTTTAAAAAAGTATGAGTTTTTTTTTGTAACTAAATTTATGAATTAAAATTTATTTTTATGATAACGAGGAAGTGTTTAAAAGTACTCAGAAACTGGTTTTGGTGCTCATCAACTTAATCGATTTTGTTTATTATGAGTACCGCTGATTGTTGCCATTCTTTATTTATTATTTTGGGTATATTTGCCCCCAAAGACTTTATGTAGTGTTATCTTAATTCGGTCAAAAATAAAAACATGTTCTGGAGGCTATGCTGCTAACATATTGTTTGAACCATTCGTGCTGTTAACATTTAAGTATTATATTTATTTAATTAATAATAAGTTCTTTTCCTCTGTGGTCAGATGAATCTGATTCAAAACCCAACTCGACCATTAGCAAATTAAGAATTTTTTAATGAATACTAGAGAGATTTTGGGCATGTGTATTCGTGATGTATTTTCGAATTGATCTCGAGTGTAATTAAAAAATCTTATCGAGCTTATCTCGTGTCAATTAAATGTTTCGAAATATGACGATTTTGCTATTATAAGCTATTACTGCTGAATATTTTACTATTCCACTAAATTAACTTAAAAAAATGAATGTGTTAACAGACTACAAAGAAGAGAAAAGATTTAAGTTGATAACTCTGTTTTTCCACTGCCCAAGTTATCGAATTTAATTTTATATTAAAAATGAATTTTCCGCCGAATCCATCGAAAAGAAAAATTAGAAGAAAAAATAATTTTAAATTAAAAGTATTGGATTGGTATTAGCACACCATTCACTATTTTGAGATAAGCTTGTGAAAAAAAAAATTATGAAATGAGAAGAAGCTTTTACTTGGTGCTGTCGATTCGGTGATTAATAAGCTTTTTTTTAAATACAAAAATGTTTATAATTTTTTCAAATATTTTCAATTATAAGTTGTCATGTCAGACTTTTTTCCAGAATACAATAAATCTATATAGTCAGCCTGGTTTAATCCAGTGGTGAAAGATTTACTTTATTCTAGGGCTTTCATCAGGAAGGTCAATATTGAATTTTATTTTTTTCAATTTAAATTTGATATCCAGTGAATCTCGAATGACTTTGTTGATCGGTTGATCTCATGTGATCTAATAAAAAATAAACATCCGTATATAAACATTAATGCCAGATATTGCATTTTATCTTTAATTGTTATATGCAATTCTATAATATATAAGTCGACTTCGACATATTTTGGAATCGTCTTTTATTTGTTTTCAAAATATGACCTAAATATTTGTATTATATTTGAAGGTAATAAATAAAAAAGAATAGGTTAAATAAATTGAATAATAAAACTATAAAATAATCATATAGCACAAATACAATTCAAAATAGAAATGTCTAATGTGATAATTCCATGTATGGTTATTAATTTATACTGCACTGCACCTGTGATGTATTGTAGAGTAGTATTACAACGGAATTTGGAGACAGCTGTTCTTTCGTAAATTTGGCTGGTATTAAAATTCCTGAGATAATTTGGTAAATATATGAACCCCTAAGACCTTTAATTTTCTGATCCATTAAGAAGACAATATTATACTTAACAACTATTTTAAAAGAATACCGGAAAACTCCTAAAAAATAAAATATAATGATGTACCCCTTGAAGTGTGGGGTCTTCGCGAGGTACCCCTTCAGACCTCTCCTTTGTTTGGGCTGGTGTATTTAGATAATATTTAAATTTATTAATTTTTCATTTGTTTTACAGGTAAAGTGGAAATGCAATCGATTGAAAAATATCCGTCGTTCTATTATATCTTGGAACACGTGTGTGTCAAATTTCATAATGGAAATGTCTAATATGATAATACTATGTATGGTATTTAATTTATACTGCACTTGTGATGCATTGTGGAGTAGTACAACGGAAATTGGAGACAACTGTCCATTCAGTTTTTCACCTATGCCTTTTAAGCGAGAGTCACCATCATCGTTGGTGACTTTTTGTGGAAGACAGATGGGTTACACAACATTTTTTGAAATGAACGAAGAGTCTTTGAGAAATGTTTTGCCATTGGAATTTTATAAATCCTGATTTATTATATCCTGATTTATTATATTGGACTTATTTCAAGAGAGCTTACGAAAATGGGCCATTAATCAATCAGAATGTACTCGATTCAAATTTTGGAAAAATCCAAGATTTCATAGAGGAAGATCCAATTGATGGCACGGCTATGTGTGCTGTAGCCAATTTAACTTCAGGCCAACTCCACTCTGTACGTTGCGATGACGATTAAAGCTATATTTGTGTTGTGGATATCAACATTTCCCAAGGCAACGCAGAAATTGATCAATTTTGCTCCTTTCCACAAATACCATTTAAAACTCCAATTATGACATGCCTGAAAAAATTCGAAAACATCTCTAAAACATCAATTGAAGCTAGATCTCTCTGTGAAAATGATTATGGACATCTTGTGCAACGAAGGTGTATTTATTTAAAATATGAGGATTTTCAAGCGAAAACAAAAGAGTATCCAATCAGAATAAAAGGTGGCAAAGATGGACCTCAGTGGTTGATACCAGAATACACACCATATAATCAAGTGAGAAATTAATAATGAATAACGACAAAATTAATAGTCTTTATTTCTTAATTTAAACAAAAAATGAAGTATATTTTGTAAATAATGTACCAAAAATTTGTAATATTGTGGTTTACTTTTACTGGTTTACTTCATTGATTTCGTTTCTGGCACATCATTTTAAAAACAATGTATTACTGGTTTACAACTCTGTTAATAATGGTAGAGTGGAAAAATCTGTTTTTAGCTTCCAGATGGAAATTGGGAAGGCATAAATGAATTTTCCAGTGTAAGTTTCAAAAATTCAAAGTTCACTGTAAAAGGACCAGAATATACATTTTCCAGTGTCACTTGCGAATATGACATAAAATTTCCTGTTTTGGAAATGGTTCTTACTTCTAAAAGAGGACTTATCATAAGACGTGGTGGTAAGCATAGACTAACCTTCAAATTATTTTTTTCATTACTGAATAGTGTCGGCGTCCGTGGCGCAGTTGGTAGCATCGTGGGCTACGGCTACAGATGTCTCGGGCTCAATTCCCGGTGCGGACAGTTTTCATAAGTTGATACTTCAATCGATTTATAGATTTCTGTTCGTAGTCTGAGTGCTTGTGTTGTCTAAAACTCCCTCCTCACCCACCCATCCGATCTTTACGGAGCGCAGCGAGAGCGATTAGCTAACCACATGTCCTATCCTAGTCCTGTCCTTCTGTCTATACTCTTTTCGATAAAGAGAGGTTGAGCAACTGAGTAAAAAACAGTTCTCATAGAAAAAAAATTCTGTTGAGATACCTCCATTAGGAGGCCATATGCTCCATGTTGGGAGCGGACATGTCACAACCATGAAACCGAATTCATTTTTCCTGTATGGAAACCAGTGACTTTTAAAATTTACAATGGAATAGAAAATACCATATATTTCTATGCAAAACTCAGACATAAGATTTTCACCGAACTTTTTATAATGCGACCAATTTCTTTAAATCTATAAGATGAAGTAGTAAAAAAATAATATATATGTACAATATTGCAAGCAAGAAGAGCCAGAATTAATAAAAACTCAAAAGATAGTTAAGCGCAATGCAACTAGAGCATAACATTTTCATTTTTATTGCGGGCTTATAATGACATGCACTTAAAGTCACCAAAATAAAAACACACTTAGTTCTGGAAAAAAGAAACCACTCTTTAAAATGGGATACAGTTCTACGAAACTTCATTGGTAAAATGATAGCTATTTAGACTTCACGCCATCGTCACTCCTAAAATATTTTGCAAGCATTTTGTAGCCGGAACAAAAACAAAATCTGTGTAATTTTACCACACTGCATAGTAATAATTCTGAAAGTTTGTTTATAATAATGTTTTCTTTTAAGGAGGTTATGACTACGATCTGATATTAGAATTGAAAGGAAATTGGAATAGAGTTGAAGAAAACGACATTAAGTGTTTTACTGATTCAAAAACATATTACCCAACAAATGTCTCTATTAGTAGAAGTGCATATTCGAATCGAGATTTTTTTTAAGTGGTGAAAAAAGAGATGGGTATTATTGGTGTATAGCTATTAACATTGTATCCAATAAGCAACCGGAATCAAATAAAGTTCTATTCTTCCCAAATTTGATACCACCGAAAAACTTCAAAGTATATCTCATACAGTTTCCCAAAGAAATGCCAGTAGCGAATATCATTGCATCCGTTCAACAACAATTTCTTTCACCTATATACAAAAGAATGTACAAAAACAATACAGTTCTCATTCACTTGACACTTCGAAGGCAGCCCTCTGGTTTATATCCAATCTTATTTGAACGAAATCTCCAACAATGCGATGCATTTAACAAAATCAATAAAACAGATATCGGTGAGCACAACTTTTGATAATTTGTAATGAATTAATGTCATCAATTTAGATTAAATAAAACATTATTTTATAGTTACGATTATAATCGTACACATATTTGGTTGAATTTAAATGTACTTTATTTGATGAATTAAATCAAGGTTGAGTTGTCCTAGGAGCGTAGACATTTCTTGTACGTCGCTATTATTTATCATATCGACTGTGGAAACACAGAAAAAAGGACGTAACCCACACACAAAGAATATTGTGTACAGCCCAAACAAAACGTGTATTGAATTGTATATATTGTGATTATCGAAAAAAATATGTTTTGAAAATACAGAGGAATGTGTCCGTTTGCTTTTCTACGGTCGATATGTTATATATTTATTGGCACGTTTTGTGTGAGTTATTCACAATATTTTTGCGGTGTGTTACATTTTTTTTCCTTTCCAGAGTCGATATATTGTGAAATTACATTATCAATGTGCTACTTTATTACAATGTAGGCAAGTCAGCAGTTGATGTGACGTCACAGACAGTAAAATTTTATACGTGCAAGGGAGATTTTAATGTTGGTGCATTTTGGGAAGAAGATGAAGACTCCACAACCGACAATTATGAGACCACACCCTATACGGAAGACTATTCGACGGAAAAACGTAACACTGAAAATGACCCATTTTCATTGACACCTGTAAGTAAATATATAATACCTTTTCCAAAAAACAGTAAAAGTTGTTTTCTAGATAAATTTATTTTTAATATTGAGGTAATTATTTTAAATATTATGTGTAACTTTATTTCTTTGTTTTTCCACTAGATGTATAAGTTATACAGCGAAAGAATCGAATACAATAAGTTATACAGTATAACTATATGTGATACTAGTTTCGCTTCTTTGAGCATCTTAAGACTAACTTTAGTGTAAGGTTTTTACCAAAACTTGAATATTTACATTAATTCTTTAATTTTGCATTAATTTTGAAAAATTTACTGTGGGGAGTTTTTTATTATACTGAAAGGGCGAGGAGATGTTCCATTTAAATTTATTCTGATATGTGATATGTAAAAAATGATACTTTCTTCATTGTTTCAATGATGTATTATGTATGCAAGTAAGTGTAAAGATTTTTCTTTAATTTGTTGTGAAAAATTAATGAAGAAAACTAATTTTACTATAATGATTTTTTCATGACAGTTTGGTTTGATACCTTTGCTACCCCTGGATCGAAAACCTTTGGACCATACTAGAATGTTTAAAGTAAGCTTTTAATCTTTCAGATATCTTCCGAAAAAATTGACCAGGTAACAGAAAACATGCAGAGCATACTTGGTTCTCCCTTGAATGTCGATAATTTTGAAAATGTTGTAAAAGATGTCAATAGTGTGCTTCTACTTAAAGATGTCAACATTCCTCAGACTCTGGTCAAAAATTTCGATGATTTGCTCAATACTGCTGAGATTCCAGCAAACCAAGCATATATAAAAATAATACAGTCCAATATTGCGGTCCTCGTGGCAAAAAGAGATGGACCTGCTCCTGTAGTAGGAATCAAAGTTGAAAGAATCGGTAGTGGCCCAATTAACAATCACACTATACATGAACTAACTGAAGGTTGGTATATTTACGATTTGAATATATACTCCAGTAATGACAGTAATTCATTTGATGTTTACTCTGGTTAAAGTTATTATGAACGAAAAATATTTGTCACACTATCTTTAATACAGGCGTATTTTTAGAACTTTAAGTTTTTTACGTACAGGTTGTCCTCGACTTAAGACCGAGATATGTTCACAATTTTATTATTTGTCTTGTAAAACACGTGATTGAACTAAGGTTTGGCTGCAAGAATTGCGTTGAAATTCCTTTCTGATTACAATATTGTTTTACTTCAGGAATAAATAAGTTCAAAAATCAGTCTTCGGAAATAAATTTCACCCCTTTTTTGTTTGAGCGGTAATGTAATAGTAACATATCAGTAACATGTCATCTTTGAAGTCTTTTGGGTGTTTCGAATGATAGATCATTAATGGTTTTAATTTATACTCATTAATATTTCCACCTTATAAAAGTATAATATCATCCTTGAATGTCTTGACTCCTCGCATACTTTTTGCTTCTTTATGAATGTAAGTACTCTGAGGCATTTTTTTCCAATAATTTCGTAAGCATTAACATTTTGTTCCATTATATATTTTTCTTTTCTTGTAATCGGCACTGTCTTTTCACTTATTTACATATTTTGATAATTCACCCGTTTTTTAAATCTAACAAACCATCCATTGCTTGTAGTAAATGTTTGATCATATTTGTCATATTCCATTCATATATATGTTTTTCAAAAATGCGCACTTTTGTTTTTGTGGTCATGAGGCGTAGAGGGATTCGTTTTTTCATCAAATCTTCCATTCAAATCTCTAATAGTTTTTCCATTTGATATGTGGGTGCAAGTCTTTTTTTGTTATTATTTTAGATTTAATAGATGTCGATCGTTTAATTGGAAAACTGTGGAGATCGTTGAATCTGATTTGATTTTGGTTGAAGTCCTTCACTTTTTTACGATTCACATATCGTTTACTTAGTTTACTATTCGTTTCTAAGTATATTGCACTTCTCTTGTTTTATCACGTGTACTCCGTTAAATATATAAATTTAGTTTATTTATTTAGATACGGTGTACCAGACATTATTGGTATGATTTATTAATTATTTACTTCAAAAATTAAAAGTACAATATGTATGTATATAAATAAATATCCACATTTTAAAATGCTGTTACTGATCTATCTTCCCGTATGCATCAACCGTTGGCAATGGTGCTTCGTGATGCAATGAAAAAAACTTTTTTGTTTAACTTTTAGTCGTAAGTGCGAACCGTCGTAAGCCGAGGATTACCTGTACTAGAAATCTAAGAGTATCAACAAAACGTCCATCAGAAGTCTGCCCTTTGTGCAAGACGTTTGAAGCAATTAAATTCCAGGTCCTTACATAATATATGACTAGCTGCCCATTATTGTTCGCTACGGGATCACCCGATATTAATATATATTTTTACATTACGACATTAATATATTTTAAAAAATAAAACACAATTCATTTGTACTACTTCCACATATTTATAATGATCAGGACCGGTTTCGCTCATCACGAGCATTATCAACTGATTCATCAGTTGATAATGCTCGTGATGAGCGAAACCGGTCCTGATCATTATAAATATATGGAAATAGTACAAATGAATTGTGTTTTATTTTTTAAAATATAATGTCTCTCCACCAAGAATTGACAGTTAACACCTTAAAAGTGATTAATATATTTATATGTTACATTACCTGTCATATGTGATGTTATCATAGCAGCACGAAAGGAACAATAATATAAATGGCAATAATAAAAAAATCATAAATTTCGTAAGAATTTTTGCATATTATAATATAGTTACTCGACTCAAAGGATAGAACCAAAAATAGACAACCATTTAAAATAAAAAAACACTTAAAGCGGGCCATTCCTCTAAGACAAAATAAGAAATAGCATGCGTGACGTTACATAAATCACGAAATACCCTATTTTACCGAACCTTTTAACCTCTTTATAATATGTATCCGAATGGTCAACGATTTTGCACGTTGATCATATTCGGTCACGATTTCAGGTAATAGAACGCAGTTTCTACTCCTCGTAGGGGCACTTTGATCAATTATTCTTTCCATAGATAAAAACATTCAAGACAAGTGCAGATACAAATATTCATTCATAAACTATTTTGTTCGAAGACATGGATGCCTATGATGTAAAAATTCACATCCGCCCGTTCGATCATCTATTTACTAAATGTGTCTAGTTCTAACCTTATATCTTAACCCTCGCCGTCGAAGAGAAATTTAGAATCAAGCTGTAAAACGGCATAGACGTTTTATAAAAGTTTCTTAAGCAACGGAAAAACATCTAGTATTTTTTGCATTGTGTAACAATAGCAATATTCGCGATCGTGCTTAACAGGAAAACGATTCCACATTTGAAAAATCCAAAATAGAAGTACTTAATGATTTTCAATTCAATAAAATTCTTTAATAATTTATTTTGCAATATAATTATATCGCTATGTCTAGTGGCGAAGCTAGGGTTTGTGCCACCATGGGCGGTGCTTGAAATTGCCGCCCCCTCCCACCTTTTTTGCTCGAAGAAAATTTTTATGAATAAATATAATTTTTTGAAAAGTACGTACTAAATTTTTTCAATCCTGTCATTTACAAATAATATTAATTATAGTCTCTATTTTTATTAGGAATGAATTTGGGATTTTAGCCCTTAGGCAAGTGGACTGCCACGGATCCCTAGATTGATGTTCAAAACAGATCAACAGAGCAGTGACACATCAATGGTTAATAATGATGTATATTTTAAATTAAAAATGGTAGTGCAGTATGATAAAAACCCATTATCATCTTTTTTATAAAAATATTTAATAAAGAGTGCAAAAAAGATTACGTTTTTTTTATTTCATTTCATTCTTTAATAAAAAAAAAGCATGTTACTGTAAACTGATAAACGAAGGAGTCTATGGTCGGAAACATGATATCAAAACTTGAACACGAAGCAGACAAATGCAAACTACACAAGCATAGGAAAAAAGACTATGTAGAGGTTATAAAGGTAACTGAAGTTAGTAGAAAAGATTAAATCCTTAAGGTTAGAAAGAAAGAAAGTTTAGTTAAGAAGATAGAAAAGCAAAAATATTTTTTATTGTACAGTTTATATTGTTATATACATTACCTGAAATCCGAAGTAAAATAAACTGAAATTCGTTGTTGAATTTTGTTTCTCTACTTCTTCTAAAATTGATACTGATGCAACTTCAATACGGAAAATTATGGTTAAGCTTGTTTGAACATATTTTGAACAGCATCTAGTAAAATTGCATAGTTTTTTTCTCTTTAAATTTTATTCTTATCAAACAAATTAAATTTCGGAATGATTGTTTAAAGTGATTTGGTTCAACATTGTCTTTGAGTGAGATTCTATTACCCATTAATCCCAATACTTACTAAAAAAGCCCTGAATCCTGGTGAAAAAATTCACTTTCTTTATATAATATGCATTATCTGAACACATATCAACGTGTTATAGAGCAGACAGGGCGAAGAAAAATAAAATTATTTTTATGAACAACCATCTTATAATAACGCGTGGTTATAGTGGTTTATGATTACCTGAGACCCGTGAAGGTGTTTGGGTAATTATAACCAATGTTCCCTCTAAGACGAGAGGTTAACTGCGCGGAAACTTTACAGGCTGCGCAGGCCACTCCAACAAGTGCGCGCCATATTTTTTTTTTTTTTTTTTGAAAACATCAATATTATGTCATATTTGAATATTTTATATAAAAAGTGTTTTTTTTTGTTTGGCCTTGTATATTATATTTAAAATTACTATAATTTAACAATTAAACTTAAAATAATGTGTGTTAAAATAAAACATAAAAATAACAGAATTCATGTTAGTTATTCACATAAAACAAAATCAATCACAAATTCAGAAAATATAAGCAATATGAAGCAAATAATCAGTCGCTAATATTAATTAACATGTTTTATAACATTGCTTAAACTTTTGTAGTTTTTCACTTCGTTCCTTACAACTAATCCATATATTATATACCTCATCGAAATCAATTTCTTGTTTTGATAATAGGTAAGATTTCATTCTCATTATATTATCTTAATGATCAATTTCTAATTGGATGTCATTTCAGTTTCAACTGATTGGTGAAACTATTCCAATTTGAATTCTTTACAACTTTTCTAACTTTTGGAGAAACTAGACAACATCGTTACCTTGCTTTGAAAAAGTTCTAACTACACTTGACCATATTTTGAGATACGAGCGTTTGAAGTTTTGATTGATCATATTTTGTATTTTGAAGGAAAAAATGTTTTTTTTAATTGGAGAGTCAGCATATATTTATATATGTAAATATTTTACTTGTATAATATGTTTTAACTCAAGTCTTTATATTAAAAAATAATGAGTATCTTAAGCTTTAATTAGAACTGACAACAATAGTTTTTTTGAAAAGCTTTTATCGGATATTTCAATTATATCAAACAAAATGTTCTGATTTTTGAGATATTTATTAATATTATATATTATCATGACTTGCTGAACCATATCAGCTAAAAATAATATTATAATACAACAGAATAATAATACACATATACTTTAAATGTTTTTTCTGTGAGATGATAATAATTAGTTATTTCGAACCGTATAAAATAAATTTATGACCTATATACATATATATAGTTTGATATACATACGATATATTGTACATAAAAACGTTTCAAAAATTATGAATTAATTTAGAAGAAGATATTCAGTAGATTTTACCAACATAACATTGAAAGAAATATAGCAAATCTGTTTTTCCTCGCTTTGCTTTGCTTGCCAAATCGTCAACAATCTTTTCAATTTTTTTTCCTGCTCGATCACTGTTAATATTAAATAATTTTTGATTAATTTCAAGATTGAAAAACTCCTTTCTATATATTATATTTACTTGAGTAAGCTTCATTCGGGGTCATCGGGACCTTTTTTTGCTGTATATCAATTGCAATAACTTCTCAGTATTTATCGGCAAGAGTCCAAAAATTGACAATTTAGGGTTGAAACATCTGTGTGGCTTCATACAATCAGAGACATTTCGAGCAGCCAAATTGACAACGCTCAACACATGTCTTAACAAAGCGAGAGAGAATTTTGTAACTGAATTCGGGTATTTCAAAGATTATTTGAATAGTATATTGGAATGCGCGCAAATTCTTGACAAGTGCGCGGGGATTATCAAACTGCTGCGTGCGCGCGCACGTGTGCAGTTTAGAGGGAGCTTTGATTATAACCTCCGTCATTTATTCCATTAAGTACAAATTATTGCTATGTTACCGTCATCATATTTTTTTGTTTCCATATATTGTCACTCAGTATCAATATTTTGTATGATTATCATTTACTAGTGAGCACCCGGCACGCGTCGCAATATCACTCAACGAAAGAAAGGGTTTGTGTTTTTAATTCTGTTTATTGAAGTGTTTTTGGATTAGAGGTTCGTGCCGGCCGAAATTTCATAAAATTATCCGGTCCGAGCCCGTCATCTTCGGACCCGGTCCTGCCCGAGCCCGAGTCTCAATATCACACTTGTTACCCGAACCCGACCCGAAGCCTAGATTTATTTTTCTCAGTCTGAAAAAAGCACGATTTTTTAAATATTGTAATTCATTTATACTTTTGAAACATATTCATAGCACATGTGAAATAAATTATTTATGTTGTGAATATTTCCTTATGGCTGACTCATGACCCGAACATAGTAATAGAACGAATCAGAAGGTTTTTCAAGAGATGTCGCTGTTCGTACGTATTTGATCAATTTTTTAGATTTTAGGTTTAAAAATTATTTTCTTTTTCTTCAGAAATCTTCACGGGTGTGCGCACAACAACTCACCTAAGTTTCATCGAAATCAGATGAATGCCAAAGAAACGCTTAGAAGACAAACAAACACACAAACGAACAAACATTTATTAGTTTTTATATACATAGATGCATAATCAAATTGACATATTAATATAATTTTATATATATAGCAAAATCGGTCAAGGTTTATTTTCTTTATAAAATTGTGGAATATACACGATATGTATTTCAAATAAATATCAAATTTAAATTAAAAAATACATAAAAAAACGGCTCAATATGAAATACAAAAAAATTTGGCACTTATGAAAACAAGCTTATCATTTGATATAAAAGTATAAGATTAAGTTGAACAATATTTCGAAAAATGTGTGGGTGTAACGTTATCGCGTGATACCAAAACAGACAGTGATAAGGAAAACACCTTTTTATTATATTTAATTTAATTGAAGTTAGCGGGAAATGAATCACGCCTTTTAGTTGTCATTACTGTGTGCTTTATTTTATTATCAAATATATTTTGTGGTAAAGAGTAACACAGTAACGTGTGATAACCAGACATTTATCAGAGAATAGTGTTATTATAACTACATGGACCAACGTTTATATGTTATAATAGTTAATAGTGGAGAGTGAGTTTAAATAGTTTTTACATTACGAACTGTTTTGTTTTTTATATTAAAATAAATAAAAGTGTTTGTGACTAATATATAAAATATTGCAATTAATTTTAATAATGGCATTTCTAAAGTTTCAATTAATGACCTTATAAAGAGTTTTTGAACTCTTCTTAAGATAAAAACATCGTTGTCGATTTTGATAAAATTGCTTGAAATTGAAGTATCAAAAAAGGAATTTTACATTTAACCCTAAAAGTCAAAAAAAAATGATTTCGTTGGTGTAAATTGCCATTTTGCGGCGGATATAAAAAAACTGTATTTAAAACATAATGTGAAACAATTATTTCACATTTCTAAAATATGTTTAGAACCAGCTTAGCTCAGCGATTTTAACTGACGAAAAGATACAATTGAACAACGCTTTCTTCTGAACCGCTGAAATTGTGTTCAAATTGTGCACTTGCTGTGCGAAACTGTCATGGTGTTATTGGTTTCCATCGACAAGTGGTAAGAGCTTTACTTGAACCATCAGTTGGGTCTGGGTTCTGGCAAGATTTATATAAAATTGAGTTTTATTCATTGATGTAAAGTTGAGATCTGGACATGGGTGTTTGTGACGTCATTTCTTTGACTTTAAAAAAATCTCATTGAGATTATCACTTGTAATTTAAAAAGTTGGCGCATTGGTAAATTACTAGCTATAATGCCAAATATTTTAAAAATTATATTTTGGTTTTATTTTTTTAAACTTATGAAATGTTTATTTATGATAACGTCGAAGTGATTGAAGTACTCAGAAAATGGTTCTTCTGCCAACCTCAATCTTTGTGAATTATGAGTAACGCTGATTGATGCCATTCTCAATTTATTATTTTATGTATATTTAACCCCAAAGGCTTTATGAAGTGTTATCATAATTTGGTCAAAAATCGTGTTCAGTTTTATCCTTTTAGTATTGTTATCACATGTAACACATCTTATAATATTATAAATGTTGTTTGGTGATTCAATATCAAACAATAGTTAGTGAAATTTGGATTATTGAGATTTTGTACATCGATGTCTTAAATAGTTAGTGAATTAAGTATTGGTGAATTTCTTTACTACATACTTGATGAACACTTTAGCATTGTATAATATATTGCTGTGAGGTGCTGTTAAAAGAAATTTGATGATACCTAATATCGATTTTTTTTTCACACAAATATTCATGTAATATACACAACTCTTTTCAACTCGAGTGGGCCGATGAAGAATTTTTCTTTCGATAAAATTGATCACGCGAGTATTTCGTAAATGTAAGCTGGTATTTAATTGCCCGAGATAATTTTGGTAAATATATGATCCCCTAAGCCCTTTTATTTTCTGATGTATAAAGAAGACAATATTATACTTAACAACAATTTGAAAAGTATATCTGGAAACAACATAACAATAAAATAAAATGAAGTACCTCTTGAAGTGTGGAGTCTTCGCCAGGTACCCCTTCAGACCTCTACTTTGCTTGGGCTGGTGTATTTTGATAATATTTAAATTTATTAATTTTTCATTTGTTTTACAGGTAAAGTGGAAATGCAATCGATTGAAAAATATCCGTCGTTCTATTATATCTTGGAACACGTGTGTGTCAAATTTCATAATGGAAATGTCTAATATGATAATACTATGTATGGTATTTAATTTATACTACACTTGTGATGCATTGTGGAGTAGTACAACGGAAATTGGAGACAACTGTCCATTCGGTTTTTTACCTATGCCTTTTAAGCAAGAGTCAACATCATCGTTGGTGACTTTTTGTGGAAGACAGATGGGTTACGCAACATTTTTTGAAATGAACGAAGAGTGTTTGAGAAATGTTTTGCCATCGGAATTTTATAAATCGCCGATTCCTTCTGTAAATCCTGATTTATTATATTGGACTTATTTCAATAGAGCTTACGAAAATGGGCCATTTATCAATCAGAATGTACTCGATTCAAATTTTGGAAAAATCCAAGATTTCATAGAGGAAGATCCAATTGATGGAACGGCTATGTGTGCTGTAGCCAATTTAACTTCAGGCCAACTCCACTCTGTACGTTGCGATGACGATTACAGCTATATTTGTGTTGTGGATATCAACATTTCCCAAGGCAACGCAGAAATTGATCAATTTTGCTCCTTTCCACAAATACCATTTAAAACTCCAATTATGACATGCCTGAAAAAATTCGAAAACATCTCTAAAACATCACTTGAAGCTAGATCTCTCTGTGAAAATGATTATGGACATCTTGTGCAACGAGGGTGTATTTTTTTAAAATATGAGGATTTTCAAGCGAAAACAAAAGAGTATCCAATCGGAATAAAAGGTGGCAAAGATGGACCTCAGTGGTTGATACCAGAATACACACCATATAATCAGGTGAGAAATTAATAATGAATAACGAAAATATTAATACTCTTTTATTCTTAAACTTCTCATACGTTTATTTTATAAAAGAATATGTTATGCACCATTGTGGTCAACTTTTCAAGTATGTTTACCTATCATTGATTTCGTTTCCGGCACATATTTTAAAACAATGTATTACTGGTTTACAACTCTGTTAATAATGGTAGAGTGGAAAATCTGTTTTTAGCTTCCAGATGGAAATTGGGAAGGCATAAATGAACTTTCCAGTGTAAGTTTCAAAAACTCAGAGTTCACTGTAAAAGAGCCAAAATATACATTTTCTAGTGTCATTTGCGAATATGACATAAAATATCCTGTTTTGGAAATGGTTCTTGATTCTAAAAGTGAACTTATCTTAAGACGTGGTGGTAAGCTTAATATAACTTTTATAATTATATCTTCATTACTAAATAAATGTATGTACAAATGACAAGTAATGAAATGGATATCTGAAATATGCAATTTAATGGCAAGTATTCGTTAGTTTTTTAAGCTTCTCGGAGGAAATTAGTCTGTTACGACGCTCTTACAGATCGTTTAAATATTTCCTCAATTATGTCATTGAGTATGATATCTTATTTCGTAGAAGGGAGGCGGTGTCTGTTATTGGAGTAACCATATTTGAGTTTTATTTTTTTAAATATGCTTTCAAGATAATAACGTAGCAAACAGTCCATGAAACTTTATTCCGAATTTATATTTTCCATATGGAAATTAGTGACTTATGAAATTGAAAACAGAATAGAAAATACCATGTTTTTTTCACCCCACTTCTCAGGCATAGGATTTTCACTGACATTTTTATACACCGACGAATAATTTTAAATCTTTTGCCGTAAAGTAGTTTAAAAAACTCATATAAATATATAGTACAATCTTGCTATCAAGAAGAGCCAGTAAAAATAAAAACGGAGTGCAGGTAGAATCTAGTTGCACTCCGTTCATAACTAGATCATAGCAGTTTATTTTTTATTGCCGGCTGATAATGACATGCACTTAATTAATAGATGTTTAGGACGGTTCAAAAATAAAAATAAAAACACACTTACTTGTGAGAAAAAAGAAAATACTCTTTAAAATATGATACAATATCTTCAACAAAATTCTATTAGTAAAATGATAGCTTTTTCGGCTTCACGCCATCGTCGCTCCTTAAATATTATGCAAGCATTTTTTTGTGTTACACAGATTTTGTTTTCTTCAAAACAAAATCTGTGTAATTTTGCCACACTGTATAGTTTTTTTTTTCTTCATCAGTTGATAATGCTCGTGATAAGCGAAACCGGTCCTGATCATTATATATATGTGGAAGTAGTACAAATGAATTGTGTTTTATTTCTTAAAATATAATGTCTTTCCACCAAGAATTGACATTTAACACCTTAAAAGTGAACACTGTATAGTAATAATTCTGAAAGTTTGTTTATAATAATGTTTTATTTTAGGAGGTTATGAGAACAATCTGATATTAGAATTGAAAGGAAATTGGAATAGAGTTGAAGAAGAAGACATTAAGTGTTTTACTGATTCAAAAACATATTACCCAACAAATGTCTCTATTAGTAGAAGTGCATATTCGAATCGAGATTTTTTTTTAAGTGGTGAAAAAAGAGATGGGTATTATTGGTGTATAGCTATTAACATTGTATCCAATAAGCAACCGGAATCAAATAAAGTTCTATTCTTCCCAAATTTGATACCACCGAAAAACCTAAAAGCATATCTCATACAGTTTCCCAAAGAAATGCCAGTAGCGAATATCATTGCATCCGTTCAACAACAATTTCTTTCACCTATATACAAAAGAATGTACAAAAACAATACAGTTCTCATTCACTCGACACTTCGAAGGCAGCCCTCTGGTTTATATCCAATCTTATTTGAACGAAATCTCCAACAATGTGATGCATTTAACAAAATGAATAAAACAGATATCGGTGAGCACAACTTTTGATAATTTGTAATGAATTAATTTCATCAATTTAGATTAAATAAAACATTATTTTATAGTTACGATTATAATCGTAGACATATTTAGTTGAATTTAAATGTACTTTATTTGATGAATTAAATCAAGGTTGAGTTGTCCTAGGAGCGTAGACATTTCTTGTACGTCGCTATTATTTATCATATCGACTGTGGATACACAGAAAAAAGGACGTAACCCACACACAAAGAATATTGTGTACAGCCCAAACAAAACGTGTATTGAATTGTATATATTGTGATTATCGAAAAAAATATGTTTTGAAAATACAGAGGAATGTGTCCGTTTGCTTTTCTACGGTCGATATGTTATATATTTATTGGCACGTTTTGTGTGAGTTATTCACAATATTTTTGCGGTGGGTTACATTTTTTTTCCTTTCCAGAGTCGATATATTGTGAAATTACATTATCAATGTGCTACTTTATTCCAATGTAGGCAAATCAGCAGTTGATGTGACGTCGCAGACAGTAAAATTTTATACGTGCAAGGGAGATTTTAATGTTGGTGCATTTTGGGAAGAAGATGAAGACTCCACAACCGAAAATTATGAGACCACACCGTATACGACAGACTCGACAGAACATACTGAAGACTTTTCGGCATACTATTCGACGGAAATATATACCACTGGGAATGCGCCATTTTCATCAACACCTGTAAGTAAATATGTAATACATTTTCCAAAAAACAATAAAAGTTATTTTTTAGATAAATTTGGCGGTAAAATTGAAGTAATACTTTATAATATTACATGTAACTTTATTTCTTTGTTATTCCACTGGCTGTGTATATATATGTGACACGAGTTTCGCTTCTTTGACCATCTTCAGACCGACTTTAATTTTAATGTGAGATTTTAGTTAAACGTGATCTCTTAACTTTATCGTTAACGTTATCACTTAACTTTTTACATCGTTACAATGATGTCTACTATTATGAAAATTAATGTAGGGAAAGCATTTTTCTAAGACGTATTTACTCCACATTTCGTTATAGTATCACTATAAGAAACTGTCAATGACACTCTTTCTTCAAATCGTGTCAGTGGGCGTATCGATGGCCAAGTAATTTCCAAATTTTGGAGTGTTTCAACATTCTGATGTCACATTTGAGATGTTTGGTTGTTTTCTTCAGTTTTCAATGACAGTTTACGTGTATAAGTAACGGACATCTCAATAGAAGTTCGTTCCAAGGTTATTACACTGTCTTAACATACTAAAATGCCTCAAAGGTGCAGTGAATAAGCGGATCAACTCCATAGATAAACGGGCTTGATTTTACCTCACAGAGAGAGAGAGAATGTGGCTGAAAAAGAAAAACCACAAAGAAAGAAGATACCCTATTGTTGAAAAACAGTAAAATAAACTCGACAAGGACCACTAACAACTTATTGAAAGAGCTAGCTTTTACTGGAACAAATACATGTTTTAACAGTGCGGCACGTCTGCTAGAAATTGGGTGAAAGGCTTGGATAATTCTTAACTACGTGTGGTGAAGAAGAAGAGGATGCCTTGGGCACAGCAGTATAAACAATGGACACAAAACGACTAAAAAAGGTATTCATTTTAGTAGAAAGCCATTTCTTCAGGAGTTCAGAAAATGCGTCACCAGTTTGTTTAACGGTCCGATGGTTAACCACTTTCGCCAGTCAGTCAAACACCCCGTGTAGCAAATCGTTTGGGGCTGCTGCTGATTTTTTGGTCCAGGAACATCAGTACCCATAACATTGATGATAAATATCGAAAAATACATAAAGTTTTTGAAAAACTGAATGATCCCTGAACTTTCAAGGATAGATTTAGATAGCCCGGTAATTGAACAAGACCTGACACTTCCCCAATATTGTGAAAAATTATTTCATGACAATATTGAAACCGTTTGACCTGGAAATTCACCAAAATTCAATTCATTCGAGAGCTTATGGTTCATTTGCAAGACGACAAATGGATTGAACAACCAAAATCAAGATGATCGAGTCGATGGTTAAAGTGTGCTACCGAGATGAGAAAATCCATAACAACTGCAAATCATTCGGTAGAATCTAAAAAGAAAGTAATGTAAGGCAAAGGTGGATACATAAAGTATAAATTCTTCCGATTCTGTTACTTATTGCGTTTTTTGGGATGAATAAACACATTTTTCAAGAAAAAATGTCTTGTCCACATTAATTTTCACAAGGGTGTAGTATGTATGCAAGTAAGTATATAGATTTTTCTTTATTTTGTAGTAAAAAATAAAATTACTTTTTTAATATAAAATCTCGATAAGTTTTAGTTATTCCCTTATTTTGAAATTTGTTTAGAAAAACAAAAAGTGTTCACGAAATAACACATCAAAAAAAATCATATGAGTTTGGTGTAACCTTTGCTTTCCCACGAGTCGAAAACTTTTGGACCTTACTAGGATGTATTAAAAAATCTTTCAATCTTTCAGATATCTTCCGAAGAAATTAATGAGGTAATAGAAAACATACAGAGCATGCTTGGTTCTCCCGTGAGTGTTGATAATTTTGAAAATGTTGTAAAAGATGTCAATAGTGTGCTTCTACTTAAAGATGTCAACATTCCTCAGACCCTAGCAAAAAATTTCGATGATTTGCTCAATACTGTTGAGATTCCAGCACACCAAACATATATAAAAATAGTGCAATCTAATATTGCAGTCCTCGTGGCAAAAAGAGGTGGACCGGCTTCTGTAGTAGGAATCAAAGTCGAAAGAATTGGTAGTGACCCAATTAACAATCACACGATACATGGACTAACTGAAGGTTGGTATACGATTTCAATATCTTCTCCCGTATTGGCAGTAATGCATTTGATATTCACTCCGGTTAAAGTTATCATGAAAGAAAGATTTTGTTACACTATCTTCAACAAAGATGAAGTGTATTTTTAGATCTTTAAGAATAAGAGAATCAACAAAACGTCCGTTAGAAGTCTGCGCTTTGTGCAAGAATTTTGAAGCAATTACAATCCAGGTACTTATATAATATATTATTAGTTGCCCATTATTGAAAACTACGGCATTTTTTTATTACCCATATTACACATGTCCTTAATTAAAATTTCCTGATACATGTGCAGCACGAAACAAACAATTACATAAATGGAAAAAATAAAACAAACGTAAATTTGCATATGAAAAAAGTTAATCATTTTAAATAAAAAAAACACTTACAACGGCCATACCTCTAAGACAAAATAAGAAATAACATGCGTGACGTGGTACGAAAGTACTACGAAAAACGCTATTTTACTTAAACTTTTAAATTCTTTGTAATATATATATCCGACTGGCCAATGATTTATGATCATATTCGGTCACAATTTCAGGTAATATAACGCAGTTTCTACTCCCCGTACGGGCACTTTCATCAATTATTCTTTCCATAGAATCTGTCAAAATCCACATCCGCCCGTTCGATCATCTATTTACTAAACGTGTCTAGTCCTAACCTTATATCTTAACCCTCGCCGTCAAAGAGAAATTTAGAGTCAGTTCTCGTAAAAAATAACTTCTGTGATGATCCGTTAGGAGACTGTATGTTCGAATATTGGTAATGAACAAATTATATCTTCTATACAGAATATTACAGTTTCTTAATATATTCTTTTTGAATGAATACTGATTGAAAATAAAATTGTTTCCAGAGGATATGCTAGATCCAGATATGTATGAATCAAATAACGACATAGTGGTAAAACTACCGTCGAATTTGTGTCATGGTGTGAATGGAAAACTCTCCTTTGCTCTTTTTAAAGACGATGCAGCATTCCCAAAAGAAAATAATAGCAACTGGGAAGTAAACAGTCGAGTGCTGAGCATATCTATCGATAACAAGACGTGTTTCAAAGAGTCGGACTATGTAGATATATACTTCAGGCCCTACGACAGTCAACAGAGCAACAAGAAGAAAGCTTGTGCTTACTGGGATTTTAACCACGGCAATTGGTCAACAAATATATGCATTTTGTTGCCCCCGGAAAAACTTCGACCCTTAGATATTTGCAGATGTTACCATATGACTCATTTCGCCCAAATTATCAGATATCACGATATTGAATCAGAAACAGAACATAAAACAATTTTATCTGGTATCACATATGCAAGCTGTACTCTGTCTTTGATTGGATTAATTATTATTTGTATGACTGGCATAATTTTTCAAACATGGAGAGCAGAGTTTTCTAATCAAGTGTGGTTGAATTTATCATTATCAATTGGTGTTCTCATAATTTCATTTTTGTCCATTTCAATACTAGATTTTTCTTCACATGGGCCAATGTTATGCATGGGCACCGGTGTTATTTTACATTTTGCAGTTTTGTCATCCTTTTCGTGGATGTTTTTATCAGCGTTCATGTCATACAAAAAAATTAAACGAGTATTCGCAAACCATTCCCCGTACAAGCTTTTAAGAGTATGCGTTGTCGGTTGGATTCTTCCTATGATACCGGTCGCCATTTTATTGGGCATAGACTCTGACAGTTATCTGTTACACTATAAGCGAGGACAATCTCAAATAGATTTTTGCTACCCTAGTGGTCTAGGATATTGGTTGACAGTGTTTTCCCCTGTAGCGTTTGTGGTTTTTGCGAACTCAATTTTATTTGTGCTTATCATTTACAACATTTTTAAAGGCACAAACATTGCAAGTCACGTAGGCAACAAGCAAATGGTGAGAAAAGTGTCTACGAGTTTTTTAATGTTTTTCCTTTATGGACTAACTTGGATGTTCGGTCTGTTTTCGAATAATATTTACGTCGCGTATATATTTTGCGTTACAGCCACTGCACAAGGATTCGTATTGTTTGTATTTTTCATAATTGTGAATAAGAAAACCAGAAATATGTGGCAAAGATTTTTAGGAGCAAAACATGAAACATCGATGCCCACAAATTCTAGCAAAGCAGACAAAACGAAAAGCGGCTCTTCTTACGAAAGTCACGAAATCGTGAAATTAACTAAATATCCTGATTCAGCTTTTGAGTAAACTTTTGAATGCCGATTAAAATGTAAATTTTCTGCACTGACATATTTTCATTGCATTTTCGTAGTTCAATTCGATTACCAAATTCATTTGGTAATCGAATGAAAAATATTAATAGCCATTCTACGACATTGGATGGATTCTTTGTGTAAAAGAATTCGGCATTTATTTATTGAATGTGATTTTGAAATTGTTAGCAATGCATTGCGTATTTTAAAAACTTTTGGACAGCAGTAATAGATGTAGTTGCTTGAAAATCCCTTTATCAATGATTATCAACAAAAGTTATCAGAAATTAAATCTTTTTTTAATGACGTATTTTTAATGTTATAAAATTATATTTTTTAAGACTAACAAAAAAGTCAAAATAAATGTAATATTTTTTAGTCAAAAAGAAAGTTCATATTATCTTTTAAATTTGCTGTTCTTTTTTACCTACCGATTCTATCGAGTATACAGCAGTCTAAGAACAAAGGCTGATTAGTTAATAATATTAAACTGTTTGAAGACATGATTTAAGAACATTTGGCCTCGATAACTCGGTTATATTATGGTTCCATAAAAACGTCGTGTAATGAAAATCCATGCAAAATTGCAAAAGAGTGTGCGTTGCAAAAAATATCGAAGATTAATTATATAATCTTTAATAATCTTATATAATCTCGGGCCTCATATAACACGATTCTTCACATTCAATGGATTGTGATATATTCTTGCTTTACACGCGAACGAAAGAATAATATTATCTTCACTCTTGTGTTCTTATTTTTTCGTAAACTTCATAACTAAGCTTTAATTTATAAATTGATGTATAAAGAGTGTTGAAAAGACGTAACAGTTGAATTTACCTATATATTGGCAGGAAAATAAAAAGGTTTAGATAACAAGTGCTATTTTTAAATATTGAAAAACCACATTGAAAACAAAAAATGAAGGCTTGGGAGTGGCTGATAAATTAAAACGTTTTTTTATAGAAAACGATCCTGTAATGGAAAGAATTTTAAAATTAAAGAGAAAATTACATAAGTGCTTGGTCTCTTATTACGAAATATATAAAAATGTACTCACTTAAAGTAAGCAATCGGTTATTAAGCAGGTTAAATTCCAAAATATTGAGTATTCCGGAGATGAAAACCTACAACATATCTTGAAAAGGAGTCACATAAATAGAAAGTGATGATAGATGATCGATATAATTAAAGTATTTTAAAATACGCCTTTTTGTTGTTTTTTTTTCTAAGACCGTGCTATACCGAAACGGTGTTGTCGAAGTACCGTGTTATACGAGGCCCGAGTGTATTTTAAAAATACAAGTATGAGACATTTTCAGCAAGACAACAAGTACCTAATGTAAGTCTTTTTACACAATTTAACTTTAATAGTAATTAATACATATTTAATATTATCAATAGTAATTCTGTATATTTGTACCATGACTTATTATAATGGATTAGATAAATAAATATACGCCTGAAATTAACATTTTTCTTCTTGTCTTCGAATTCCTGTATGAGCAATTTCGTAAGTCGATTTTTACCAATCGATTTATGGAGGTGTATGGATACTATGGTACGCACAGTGATTAGTTAACTGATTCATTTCCAACTCCATGCTTCTATCCATATCCTCTCTGAAGAATAGTTGGGTAACTGAGTAACAACCCTTTTTTGTATAAATGATCCGTTAGATGTCCACAATTCTCTTGATTTGAATTTTTTGATAGATATATGCCTGAAAACTACTTAAGCTTGTTCAATAAATTTGGATGTATACATTTATATATGTACAAATTCCTAGCAACGTGAGGCAAGTGGGAATAAGTAAATACGACGGATCCTTTTGTATTACTGCCACATGTTTATAACGATCAGGACCAATTTCGTTCATAAGAGCATTATCAACTGATAAAAATAAAATGATAACCGGGATGTTATATAAAATTGAATGTTAACAATTTTTTTTTTTTTTTTTTTTTTTCCATGTCCGCTCCCACTGTGGAGCATATGGTCTCCTAATGGAGGTATCTTGACAGATTTTTTTCTACGAGAACTGCTTGTCACTCAGTTGCTCAACCTCTCTTTTCTTTTTCGAAGAGAGTAGGGATAGAAGGATAGGGCTATGAAAGGACTAGTGGTTAGCTAATCGCTCTCGTTACGCCCGTGAGGATGGGATTGGTGGGAGGGAGGACTCAGACTACGAACAGAAATCCATAAATCGATTGAAAGATCAATCTATGAAAACCGTCCGCACCGGGAATTGAACCCGAGACATCCGTAATCGTAGCCAGCGACGAAACCAACTGCGCCACGGACGCCGACACGTTAACAATTACACGGTATGTAAAATAGCTGGTTCAAAAACAATGACCAGAATTTATCGATAATCCAACAAATTATATATAAACGAAATTAAATAGTCTACTCTATCTGATTAAAATGTTAACCTCTTCTATCTAATGTGACCTCTTACAAATCAATAGATGTTAATCTGAAATAAAAAATGAAGCCACATTAAAAATTCATTATATTATTCACCAAAATAGCAAATCGAAAATTAAAAAAAGTGAACCACTTAAAAATAATGAAATATTAAATGAAACAAAACTGCTTCAATATTTATTCAAAATTGGTTGTTCATAATTTGTTTCACAGATGTCATTATAAAAACTTGGAGAGCAGAATTTTCCAATCAAATTTGGTTGAATTTATCATTATGCATTGGTTTGCTAATAACATCATTTTTAATTGTATCGACGATGGATTTCAATGTAAATCATACCTTGCTTTGCATTGGAAGTTTTGTCGATTTACATTTTCATGGATACTTTTATCAGCGTTTGTATCATACAAAAAGATATCGCGAGTATACGTACACTACACCTCATAAACACTCTATTGCGTATTTGGGTAGATTTTCCCAATAATTCTTATCGCTTTCCAACTAAGTATTGACTGCGATTCTTACTTTTTTAATTTTAAGCGAGGAAATTTACCAATGAATCTTTGCTACCCGATTGGTCGTAGATTTTGACTAACACTGTTTCTCTCTGTTGCATTAATAATTGTTGTGCTTAATAAGATTTTATTTGTACTGACCACTTACAATATTTACAAACTCTCTCATGTAGGAAGTCCCATTGATAAAAAGGTTTTTCTTCATGGCCTAATTTGGATGTTTGGTCTGTTTTCTGAACATATTTACATACCTAGTGTATATATTTTGCTTCACAACAACTGCACAAAGTTTCATTATGTTCGCATTTTTTTGATTGTCAATAATGAAACTGGGAGTAGATATCCAAGAATACAAAATAATAATAACACAACAGAAAATAAAAAAAAAACAACAACAACTGATAATTCTTAAAAATTCAACATTTACTAGATTGTCATATATAGTAAGGTCAATTGTATGGTACTTTTGTGAATAAATAAATGTATAAATTGAGTAAAGCAACAAAAAAAGACATGGGACTTGGGGAGACTCTTGATGCTGTGGAAAAAAGTACAAAGACTGATTTGAAAAAATTTCCAACACCATTAAAAACATGTTAAAATACTCATTTTCTTAGTGAAATTAACTAAATTAGTATTGAATGTAAGGAAGAATGAATAAGTAATAAAAAAATGTATTTCCAGTGCATTTTTAAGGAATGAGGCAATGCGCAAAAATAGATAAATCCGCCAATTTATAGTATTTGGTAGAGAAAAATGATAATATTTGTTTAAATTTCGAATTTGGTATTGAAGTTCCGTTAAACAATACATTTTAATTGTAGTAACATTGCTAGTGTAACAAAAATAATAAATAAGTTTGCTAATAAAAATTGAAAATTAAATTTTAATTTCTTAGACGTACAAATATTCTTTTATTAAATCCATTCCTAAAACAATGTGTATTTAAAATGCATTTACATTGTAAGATAAATTCGCCTTTGCAAGCTTTATAGTATTTTGGTAGAGAAAAACAATGTTTATATTCAAAAAATGGTAATTTTTTAGTTATCAAAATTCCATCAAGCATCCTAAGTAGATTTTAATTTTCATGATATTGCCAGTGCGCGAAAATTGATAAAAAAAAAGGTTGTTGAATGAAAAGTCAAAATCCGAAAAATAAATTAATGAAAAAATATAAAGGCGTACAAAATTTAGATAATTCAATGGTGAAAATGAAGAAATTTGCTATTTCGATTAAATGCAACTTATGGATTATCTTTTCGAAATTGTTTGTACATGGTTTTTTCCTGCTGAAAATGTTTTAATAGAGAAAACATTTTTGAATGTTAAAAATGAGTACAACAGTGACATCTATTATATTATTGAAAAAACATCTTTTGTTTCAAATTTAACAAAGCTCCAATTACTATTTCAACAGTGAATAAGCCTCAAATGTCTGTCTAATGAAAGTTTATTTCTTTTAAATTGATTCCATTTCTTTTTGTCAATGTTCATATTTCTTATAATTGAATACCATATATTTTGTTGAGATGATTCAATTGTTTAAAAAATCTGCTTTATATAGTAAAAGTTTAGCGGAATATTATGAAAAGGATTGCCTTCATTAGCCAAGTTGTTTTAAAAATTCTAGTAAATTAAATTATTTATAATTGTTTGGAAGATATCATTATTGTTCATTTATAGATGTCACTGTATTTAAATCTGAACCATTTCACTCAGCCTTCATTTTTTCTAATAATGACCCACGGTGAATAACGGTATTTTAAAGAGGATATAATTCATTTTAATTAATGACAGCCATATATCAATAAAATGAAAATAATCGTTAACCAATAAATGTGTTTATTGTTATTTCATATTGCGGTTTCTCAACTGCACCGGTTTGATTGGAATTGATACTTAAATATTTTTGCGGTGGAAAATTTAATTTAAATAAATTAAATTAAAAACACAACAAAAAATTAATGGTCATTCACCTTTCAAAAAAAATTTCGACATTGATTCTGATGTTTTCATTTAAAAAAAAAATTATAAATATTCTGGCACCTACCTTTCTTTCTTTATTCACAAATATCTATCGTCAACATTCGAAGATTTATAAAGATATTTTATAAGTGATTATAGGAGTTTTGATGGCCCAATTGCTTAAATAAATAATGTTTGACGAAATAAGAATATAATGTATTATTTTTTATGAAATAATTTGCCCAATTTTATTTAAAAGGAAAACGGACAGCCTGGACATACATGTAGATACATGAAAAGGTACGAAAGAAGCACAACAATTGGGATTTGTCAGATCAATTAGTGTCCAACTTCAATGAGAAACAGCTTCTTCAGTCAGCGAAAGTTGAACCAACAGTCAACCAAATCGAGGTGAAAGAATGAAAATTTACATTTTTATGTTAAAATTTCATAACATAAACTGAACTATAAGAAGCATTTGATTTAAATGCAATACCTAATGAAAAAGTCTTAAGTATTAACATTTTATTTAAAATTGAGACAAAGTTTCTGGCTGTAATAATTAATCTGTTCACTTAATTCATTTTGGTTTTTGTTCTTTTCCAATCATCAAAAATGTCAGATGCGTTGCCGCATAAAAAATATATTTTCTTATATACGTACATATTGAATTCAAGCAGAAATAATACACACACAGAAAATCGGGAGTTAGCTGTACATACAATAAATGAAAATAAAATACGACTATTTATAGAATGAATTTAACTTGTTAAATATAATAGAACCTGTCTATTACATTTAACCAGTTATATATTCCGTGCAAAAAGATAATGGAATGTACTTATTCGGCAATTGTTAAGATTATTAAATATAATTTAATATTTATTTTTTAAACCATGTCCGCTCCCAATGAGAAGCACTTGGGCTCCTGATGGAGCCTATTTTAACAAAAGTTTTTCTACAAGAACTGCTTGTTACGTAACCGTTCAACTTTTCCTTTTCGAAGAGATTAAAGATAGAGCTAGGATAGGACTGATTGTTAGCTAATCGCTCTCGCTACTCTCCGTTATGTATGATAGGACAGGTGTGAGTAAATCTAAATATTACAGAAACATGCCTTTGAGCACATATGTATAAATCGATTGAAAAATCAATTAATGAAATTGTCCGCACTGTTATGGGACTTGAAGCCGTGAAGTCATCGTTGACTACTCGACTAAAGGACCGGCAAAATATTATAATATAAAATGTATCTATGTACTCACAAAATTTTATAAAACCGTTTAACGTTATTTCACGATATATGATATCTAATTTAACAAATTCCATATAAATTATTTTTTTATTAAAAATAATATGTACAATAATGAGATAAAAATTCATCGTAATATTAAATAGCTGAGACTGAAGGGAATTACAATATGTGTATATTTTCATTTTCAGGTAAGTACCAACTTAACACAGAAGAAACTGGAAACTGGTGCGAATCCAGGTTATTGCACTCACCACTAGGATCAATGCCTGAATCCCGATCCAAAAAGAAGTATACCCCAAATCCCATCCTTCAGGGCATGGGAGACAAGTACAAGAAGACCACTGTTCAAGTTGTCTTGAGATATTTGGTAAGAAATATTTATGATGTCAGGTCTGTCGTGCAGTGGTTAATGTCGTTGGTTTCGCTTACAGATCTCACTGGTTCAAATCCCAATACGAACATTTTCATAAATTTATACTTCAATAATATGTGAAATTTAATTTGATTTTTAATAACTGAATCTTTTTATATTCTGTTCACAGATTGACAGCAAAGTGGTGCCTATTCCGTAATAAGTTACGCCAACACGCATTAAGCAAAACATCGATGTATTTGACTTCCAATTTACCACAAATAAGGTGAAATAAATTGACAAATTTAATCATGACAAGCGTGTGGTATTAAGTCTGGAAAGATAGTCTTTACTATTTCTTCTGAAGAAAACCTCCATTAAAAAAAAAGTGCTTTAAGTAATATTATTTGAAGACAATTGATAATAATGAAATTTGAATCTTACATCCATTTTGATGTTACTATGCTTAATCTTTATTCATTAAAGTACTTCATAGTTATCGATGTATTCTATTAACATGATGAAGTATCGGTGATTAAAAAAAACTCTCTGTACTACATTTAAACCAACAAATTGTTTTATTACAACAGTTTGAGAAGACCCCGGATCGAAGAGAGGCGAGCGGCTGGTTATTCGGAGTCCTGGAAGGGCTGTGATCTCAGACAAACACCATTTCAAATCCGGTTCAAAACTTATTTATTTTTCCATCCAAGATGCAGTGGTTTACATTACACAAATATATAAATCCTAACACATAAAATTGATTCTACATTTACATGTACTTAGCAACTGAATTTACTTAAAGTTATAATACAAATGACACAACGAATTTAAATTAAGTCCAATGCAAATAAAAAAAAACAAACAATTCACATCGTCACGTCACCTCCGCCACGAGAGCGCAGCTCGTCCCGCTCGGCAGATCGTAATCGACTGTCAATAAATACTTAAAAAAAAATTCTCTGCAAAGTCGGAGCTACCTCTTTCCGTAAAAAAGGACTCGTCCAGCGGCCGTCGCCGGCGGCTATTGAACTGCATGGTAACAAGTTTTGGGCCGATTCTGCGAAGTATTGCTGTTGCCGCTGGGTGATTTCAGTTCTGGACACTAATGAACTTATACTTAACAAAAACCAGGGTGTGTCATGTTGTATATTAACAGGCACCATCTCCTCCAAAATTCAACAAGTGATAACACTTATGAAAGTACCAAAATTGAATATTTAACAGGTTGTCTTTGTATGATACTTTTTAAAATAAATATGAAAATTGATATTATATTGTTGAAATGGGAGTTGGTATTGAGTAGTAAGGTAACAAAAAAAAGGGAACAGTTAATGACTCTTGATATCGAAGATGCTTTAGAAAAATTAGTAAAATTGATCCGACTGATTCCAAAACTGAAAAAAACATGTTATAATACTCCATTTGTTAATTATCTTGATTGTACAAAGAATTTGATCTAGTTGTGGATGGAATCTGTGACATTTTATCACTATTTAGAACCGTACAGATGGGCTACAAAGATGCTTCCTGATTATCTGATTCCCAATCAGACAGAATAATTAGTTGAACTATTTTGTCGGCGTCCGTGGCGTAGTTGGTAGCGCCACTGGTTACAGTTAAGGATGGCTCGGGTTAAATTCCCGGTGCGAACGGTTTTCATAGATTGATCTCTCAATCGATTTATGGATTTCTGTTCGTAGCCTGAGCAATTAACTAACCACTGGTCCTGTCATCGCCCTATCCTTCTATTCGTACACTCTTCGAAAAAAAGAGAAGTTGAGCAACTGAGTAGCAAGCAGTTCTCGTAGAAAAATTCTGTTAAGATACCTCCATTAGGAGACCATATGCTCCACATTGGGAGCAGACATGGAAAAAAAGTGTAAAGATGGGAGATTAAACAGCGTGAAGTTAGGTGATCGTGATGTGATCTGAAAAAGTTGTAAATCAAAATGAAAATGCTTTCTTCCAGTTACATAATTAAGTTGTGGATATATATTTCAATCCTTATTTTGACAGAGACAGTGATATCACCAACCTGACTTTTAGCCTTATCACTCAATCAGAAACTTTAAAACGAGACGATGAACTGACTTACATCATACAAGAAGTTACTTAAGGTACCGCTTGGTAATAAATACAAAAGCAAAAAAGGTCTCATAAAAACACTGCGGCTCAATCGATCAATAATATAAACACATAATATGGGATTACGTGACTGCAGCACCGGAGTTTTTAATATCAAATAAACATCGCGTGATTTCAAGAAAAAAAAATGACTAGCTTTAATCAAAATGCAAATGTAATGCAATGCAAAAGTAAGTGTTATGATTTTCCCGTTGCATCAATCAACGACAGCAATTCTTTAGCATGTTGTATCTTTGGAAGTCACATTTAACACTCTCTAGTTGAAAACGCATACTATATATTGAAAATACATAAAATTTGATGCTCAGGGCTTGTTCCCCACATATGAGATATTTAATCGGCATACATGTGTTGATATAGTTAATATTAAGGTATCCAATCCCGGACCATTTTTACGATGCCGGGATTCAATATCAAATATCAATATCAAAAATAAATAAGCTAACCTGCACTGAAATATTACAATCTCTCTCTCTGCGCATGAACTGTCAGAGTGTTTATGTGTGCTGCTTCACAGATAGACAGATAAATAAAGACTCTGAAGTAATTGTTGTATTTTCGTTATAATTATAAAATACGTCTAATTCTCAACATCAATACATTACGTCAAACTTAATATATTATTTAGGCTTAAAATTTTGTGATATAATTGAAAAACTCCTGATGTAAAGTGAATTACTAAGCAATCAATTTTAATTACGCTTGGTATGTACGATTTTTTAACATTTTTTTTTTTAATAAAACACATTTTTTTTGTACCACTTACACATGTTTATAATGATCAGACCCGGTTTCGCTATTGCAACAACTGTTAAGATTTACTAAATGGATTCTCGCGGAATTTTTAAAAATAAATAAAGCTTATATATATTAAGACTGGTTTCACTGAACGCTTTCAAGTTTAGTTTACTTGTTGAAAATTGGATGAATGATATTACTCATATTAATGAAATACATGACACCTCAATATTTTACATATTATTTAATTCATTACAAAATCTACTGCACCTAAACTTTTCAGCCACAGAAAATAACAGTAATTCATTGATAAATTGACGTTTACATCCTCAGATTTTGCCATAAATCAATGTTTTGATACATCAGTCATGTAGCGGTCAATATTTTTTGGGCTTTTTCGGCATGGGTTCGAACAGCCGAATGTAAACTTTCACATTTTGAGTTTTTAATCGATGTGATCAAAGGCATAGATATCTGTGTCGTTTACATTCCGTACCATCATCGGCATATGCGAATCTTTAAATAGACGAGAGGAGAGTAATACGTCGTTTCCTGACCTCATTCTTTCCTGGCCAGAAATTGAGCGAGTGAATAATCAGTAAAAATTAACTTCTTTTAAAACGGTTCATTAGAATCCAGATGCTCCACATTGAGAAAGGACATTAAATAAAATACTATAAACAAAAACCGATTATAGTGTCGTGTTACAAATAAATAAAGCTGATACAAATGCATAAGATAGATTCCAAAATAAGAAAAACCACGGAAGTATAGAATAGATACATTAAAGACAGAGTATTTTCATAGTATACAAATATAATAGATGTCACCTTCATAGATGTTTTAGCATTAGTTATCTTTCCGCTAGGTATATTTCCTTAGTTTTAAAAAATATACAACAATCCTGTAAGCCGAGGGTTAAATAAATAGCAATGATGATTTAATATAAATTGTTTGCCGTACGAATAAAAGACACGGCCATGACCGCTAACAGTAGAATCAGAAACTGTTTACACAAACAAAAATGATTATGTACAAAGATGGTAATAATAATTACATTATGAAACACGATCTGTAACTACTCGATTGACGAAATTCTAATCAACGATAAGATGTAATAAATAAACACATTTATGTTATAAATAAAATATTTTATTTCATACCAACAATTAAAATTACATTTTTTGAGATCATCACTTACACGGTTTACCGTAAAAGGTTTAGTGGCCTGGAGTCAAGAGGCCCCCTACCCCGACCGAGGGCAGGAAAACCTAGATAGCGTCAACAAGTTTTTGACACGAAATAATATCAAAGAAAACATGAAGGACTATATTAAAAAATATTTAACATTGATGTTTGATCTAATGAAACGAGTTTTGAGAGAGAATTGTTTTCAAAACACTACTTTCACTTTTAAAATTTGTTTCACAAATGTGAACGAAGATCGTTTTCAAAACTTTCTCATAATAACATCGAAATAAAAGATAGGATCTCTGTAACGCATTAATTTACTTATGTTTTATAAATGTTTTAGTTTGAGATTTAAATTACTGTAGTGATATTATAACAGGTAAAATGAATTAAAGCAAAATGGAGCAAATTTAATTAATACAACTTTTGTTCATAATACTTGTCTGTTTTATAAATCGTATAAATTTATTGAAAATACACAAATGAAAAATTGTATCAATATTTGTTTACATTACGTGACCGTCAAGATCAAACTCATAAAATTGTCGATGGAAATTGCAACAAATAAGATATTTGCATTAAAGTAAATACATAGGACTAAATTACAAATTTCCAGCGTTGTTGAAAAATCTCTTTTCAACACACTCATTTTGCGGCGAAAAAAAATATTCGAAATACAACAAATATTGAAACCAAATTTTCCATACGAGTTCGAAAGTCGGTATTGTGTCATTCTTCTTTATAAACAATATATTTATATGTAACGTAGTAAATCAGCGGCAGTTGATAAGGTCTGTCTTATACTTTTTATACGTCGTTATACTTATCACATATGAGTTATGTATACAAGCCAATCGTACGAATTGGCTATACAGGTTTAATGATGTAATAATAAAAATAAAAAACAGATATAAGGCATTGATCTAGACCAGTTGCTGTCAATGCTATAAAATCGAGATAATTCAATATACAATATTTTTTAAATATAAAAAGATATGAAAAATATATAAAATACACCAAACAAACATCTTGTAACAAACTTATTAAAATAGAAATACAAATATGTTGATTACAAATTTATTTTTAGATTTTATTTACATCGTATGCACGATCTATCGTCCAACATATGAGTTTTTTTTTTTTTTAAAGGAGACTTATCTTTGATGGGTCATAAAGTTTGAGTGCACATCAATTTACTGAATCGTTGTAATAAGTAAATTTAAAATAAAAAAATGCATATGATTTACCCTATATGTATTACGAAATAATTTATTGTAGAGTATATCTGGAACCTAATAGTAGAAGTGCCTTTGTCAGATTTTTACCATTTTGACTTAAGCATCAGAAAGTACTTTTAAATGTTAATTCTTTTAATGGTAGAAATCCCTATGTCAGCCGATTCAAAATTAATTAAATAAAAGAAAATCCATAAGCGATTCAGATATTGGTACTTGGGACTTACTAGTACAAGAAGTGTCTATGTTCACTTGGGTAGCTCTAGCACAAAATATTACTACGGTATTTGGCAACACTAGTGCAAAAGATAATGATATATTATATTGTTATTGAAAAATGCACAATCGTCTGTACGGAAACTATGTGTCGCCTACAAAGTGACTTCTCAGTTTCCTAACTGTTTTGAGAGAGTACAAACTAAGACTTCATATTCATTTCTCACACATATAAGTCGCTGAGTCGTTAACACACTCCTAGCGATTTTTCAATTAAATATTTTTAAATGTAGGAATGTGCTCTATCGATAGATTTATCGATTTTTCCAGTTGCAAGTCTAAAATTTCTTCCTATTTCGTCACTTGTTCAAAATTCAAAATTTTACCAAACTTAAAAATGTTGTTTTCTTACACAATCTCAATCATCGTTTTAAACGGTCGACGTTCTACGAAAAAAACGACAGTGTAAAAGAATATTTTACTTTTACTTATACGACGGGAGGCACAAAATAACTTAAATTATACTTAAAAATATCATACCTACTGCCCATGAAAGTTTTTCGTGATTTACTCAAAACTCTAAAAACCTTCGGGAGCGTGTTTAGCAATTCAGTGACTCATATTTTAGCTAGGTGCTGTCTTAGTTAAGGTTTATCTGAACACTTTGAGTGGGAATTCAGTTAAGAAAAAATCCTTAAGAAAGCTGATTGTTGGTGTTCACTTCCTATCAGGAATTGCTTGTAATTTTAAACTTGGAAAGTTTTCTTGCCCAGTCTCTGTCAGAATAAATTCCTGGAATTGAAGGAGAAGGATTGATTTTGACAGCATTTTAGCATATTTCATTAAATCGTGTAATTTTTGAAAATGCATAACAAATAATTATTCAACATTTTTGCTAATGTATTGCAGTTTTACGTTACCTATTTTGAGTTTAACATCTCTGATTAAATCCTTCGAGGTCAACCAGTGTGAGTAGATGAACAGTCAACAAAATCGTCTTTGGATATCCAATAAAAGGGCAGATTTCAGCCATTTTGATTTGGTCTGTCTGTCGCCGTGTCCTGCTGCAGTAGTGTCTCTAAGAAGTGGAAGAATTATACTTTCACAACATGTATAAGCTAGTCTTTTTGTTTTTTATAGTGCGTGCCAGTTTCTTTGTTGCTGTGAGTAAAACAAAAGTCGAATGATTAGATAAAATATTATCGAATTTCTTTCCATAAAACAATAACATTTCATTATCATTATTGTGTAATATAATTTTTTAAATAAATGGAGGACAAATAATTTATTTTACCATTTTTAATAATCACAGGAATTGTTCCTATTTTGTAGTGTTTGAGACTTTTCAACTGATTTCATAGCTAAGAGAAAAAAATAACTATCCAAATTTATAACCTCTCTAATCACTCTGCCAATCATACCAAATATTCTTTTACATATAAAACAGGCATAGATTGTTTTATATTTTTGTGTAATTATTTAAAAGGCAATCAAGGATCCGTTGAAAGCTAACACGGCAAAACAAAGGTATTGCATTATATTTATTTTATTGAAGCAAACAATAAGTAATCGAGTTTTATTGAAATAGTTCTTCGTGTTTATATGATTATTTTTGTCTTTTAAATATGTATTTACATTTATTATTGAATGGATAATGAAATATCCTTTGTGACCTCATCCAATTTATACAATAAATTAACCGTATTTTAATACTTATTATTACAAAAAGGCTTTAGATTTTTTAAATTCTACTAGATACCAGTTTGCATCGCTTAGCAATTATTCGTTTTTGAAAAAAAGAGTTACCATTTAAATACTTATATCATTTGCGTTGATCAAGGTCGGTCAGCAAAGATATTAAGTTAAACTTAAGTATATTTTTAATATTTGTATAATAATACACAATAAAAAACGACCAAAATGAACGATATTTACAAAAAAAATTCTACACTATACCACGCCGATGAAATCGATTTTATATATATTTTACAACCTTTTAAATAATAATCAATATTTGTAAAAATATCTAGATATATTAATGATTCACACTAATAGTACCATTTGCATTTAAAGTCTTTCCTGGTGACGGTGTAAAATACTTAAAAACATTTAATAAGATTAGAGAATGTTTACAGAGACAATGTTTCTTTATTATCACACAGAAGATTGATTATTCATAAAACATTTTAATAGCGCCGTGGTGTATTTCTCAATATTGTAAGCTTCATAATTTTATGTTATCTCATACACTTAATAATATAACAATTTGTTTTGCAGAATGCGGCTCCAGGAAAAGCGACCACAATCAAACTGAACGATGGTCGGGATTTTCCCGTTCTAGGATTAGGAACATGGCTGGTAATAAAAATTGCTAATTTAATTTTTATTTCTTATCCGTATATTATTCAATTTTTTTCATTTTAAATAGTAAATATATTTTTATTGATTATAAACATTCAGTGTATTGATTGGGAAATGAGACGAAAAACAGATAAATCAACCGTTGCAAACTGTATATTATTTGGCAGAGAAAACTTTTTATATGAAAAAAATAGTATTATCTGATATCAAAGTTCCATAAAGCATATTAAGTACACAATTTTCTTTATAAAAATATTGCTAGTGCGACAATATGAATAAAGGAACGTTTGCGTTTTAAAGAAACTTAACAGTTCACTCATGTACTCAAAGAAATGGCAAAAGTCAAAACCTAGTCGACTTAAAAATAACGATATTTAAGATTTAGGTGAAACATAATGTTGTTTCCATTACAAATTTGTATATCTGATAAATCAAATTTTTTCGTGAGAACTTTAAATTAAAACAATATTAAAAAACACATGAAAAATATTAAATATGTATAACTGTACTAATTACGAGTTATTTAAAGTTGCTTATTTTTGCGAAATGGTTTTCTCTCCGTTGAAAAGTTTGAGATGAAACATTTTTAAATTTTAATAAGGGCAATTAATGACCTACGGTAAAAAGCATATATTTTAAAGACTTCAATTCATTTTAATGGATTGACTGATGATATCAATATAATAAAAATAATTGTTAATCAATAAATTTCTCTTGTTAATGTCTTTTTTGTTGCCGTTTCGTAACCAAACCGGTTTGCTCTGAATCCAATACTTCTTTTTCGTCATGTAAAATTTAATTTAGATATAATAAATTAATAACGTAACAAATAAACCACCTAATTAGCCAACCAAACCAACAAATAAACCAACCAAAATAATTCACCTTAAACCAATTTAGATCGGTTCTGATATTCCAATTTTTTAAAATAAATGTTCTGGTAAATAAATATTTCGGGATGTATTTTAATACTCATATTTAATAATGATATAAATATATTATTATCAACATTATTTGAAGATTCTTAAGGATATCATTTTATATTTTTAAAATAATCGTATTTTTAGATTAATGTCAAATATTAATTTAAGAAATCATAAATTAATTTTTAATGAAATAAGAATAACTACATAACAAATTGGTGATATTCAGTTGTTTGAAAAAAAAAATCAGGCGCTCTCTGTGATCACTTTTAGACTAACAAAATGTTTTAAATAGAATATTAGAGATGGCAGTAGTTGTAATATTTAAAATTTCATTTAATATTCATACAATATTTAAAACATAATTGTATCACGAACCTTATTAAATAATTTACTTTTAATACCTAAACACTAATTCCAAATATAAATTATACCACATTTTTTAAAATCATAAAATATCCATTTTAAATGTCGATAGAAGAAGCAAAAAATTAAATTAAATTATTAGAAAAATAAATGCAAAATACATTTAATTGAAAATTGGTTTCGATTTTGTTTTTCAATTTGTCAATATGATATAGGTACATACCTACATATATTACAAGATCACAATATCTAGCACCATTGCAAAAACATGAAAATATGCTTATAAGCAGCATTCTTTTAATATTCAAGGCATAAAAACTTATTTTTATTTACTACGACGTTGCTTAACCAAACAAGAATTGTGAATGCTTGAAAATGTGAAGCCGCATAAGTGTCAGTTATAAATCGTTTTCTTAAACCTATTTATTTTATAAATTTATTTTCCAAAATTTGATACTCTTTTTTCGCTCGCCAGTACTTTATGGCCGAAATAGTTGACCGGAACAACAGGCAAGTTGGCTACCCCTGGTGTATAATATATATTTTATTATGGTATGCTTTTAAATAACACATGTAAATCAATAATTTGGTGCATAATAAATAATGGTATTTTCGGTGGATTCGGCGGTAACTTTGTGGAAATTCTTTTTCATAATCTAACAAATCGATAAACTTTTTATTCAAATGATGGTGTTATTAATTGTGACACGTGTATTGAATCTTTGATAAGCATCTTTAGGCTGCGTTGACACAGCCGGTGGAATAGCATAGTTATCAATTTTATTATTTAATACATTTCCTATGGTGCGTTTTATTGTATCCATCGTGCTTAAATTTTTCGACTTGATTGTATGTACAATAGTGTGCGAAACGAAAAAGAGGATATGTCAATGAAGGAGCTTTCAGCAGATGAGATCTATTAAACTTGTTTAATAATTTGTAATGTTTCCAAAACGCAATCGATGTCAACCGGCTCGACATAATATTTATATCTGCCATATAAAATGGTCTTGTGCATTATTTCCCGTTAGTTGTTTGTATTTGAACATTCCCAGTGCTTGTCATCAGCACATTGAATCATAGTGCCGCATTTAAAATATGGACTATGTACTCGTATGTTAAAAGTTACCAATATTATATACAATTTTTTAGATACGTATATTGAATCATTCGATTAATTATGATTGCTGTGTTCTCCCTTACCGATTAGTTACATGGAAGCTTTCGTTCCAATTGATCGAGTCACCGAATGGATATTGGAAAATTTTGTTTTGTATCCATTTATGAATTCGTAATGTTAATCGTTTTCAAACCTACGTATATATTAAATCAGTTTTAATTGATATTTTCTTCGCTAGAATGGCAGTAGTTCCGAAGCCGTCCAAGCTGCGGTGGAAACAGCGCTCGCTGAGGGGTATCGTCATATTGACACTGCTGCCATCTACAATACAGAAAAGGAAGTTGGCAAAGGACTCAAGGCAAAGATTGCTGACGGTACTCTTAAACGAGAAGATGCTTTCATCACCACTAAGGTATATTATTTTAGTTAATAGCATTTAACCTTTATTACACACCCACTCAACCAACTTTAATTTGATGTTATAAAATTAAAACAAAAGAATTGAAAAAAACAATCGAAAAGAATTATTATATCGCAGTCGTTCGTTTACTGCTGAATTTAGGGATTGTTGATTTCTTCGATTTTCCTTTCTCGTGAATTTCGAAATTCTATTTTACGGATACTTTTTAAATAAAATCTGTTGATTTCAAAAATTCTAACATTTTACTCAATTGCATTCTTTGATAAAATAATAATTACCAATGAAGATAAAAGTTTTAACCAATTTGTCTAGTCCTACTTCCACATGTTTATAATGATCAGGAAGCAGCACAAAACAAATTGTATTTTATTTTAAAATATAATGTCTTTCTACTAAGAATTGAGAGTTGACACCTTAAAAAGGATTACGATAGAATGTTTAAATATTTTTATTCGTGCTTATTTTTCAATTTCAGCTCTGGAATGATAAACACGCCCAAGACCAAGTTGTCCCAGCACTTAAAGAGTCCCTCAAGAACTTGGGATTAGACTATGTAGACCTTTACCTCATCCATTGGCCTGTCAGCTTCTACGTAAGAATTTTTCTCAACTTATCTCTAGTAACAAACAGTTAACTTTTTTTCTATGGATTCGGCGGTAACTTAGTGAAAGTTCATTTTTAATATAAAATTAAATTAAAAATTGATAGCTTAGTTATTCCACTTTGTTACCAAGTGGAACAACTAAGTTATCAATTTTTAATTTAATTTTATAGTAACAATTAACTTTGCTGATCGCGCTCATTTTGAGGTCCTCAATGTGTATATATTTAGAAATAATATAATATATTACATATATTATACATATGTAATTTATTCAATGAGTTTATATTTGGCTGATCAAAGCCTGGCAAAAGAAAATAAAAAAAAGTTTCCCAATCCTTAAATTTTGAGTACATTACAACATGGTAAAATTTTCATTTAAGTTTGCTTAGATTAATACGTATGAATTGAAATATGTGAATACCTGTACTTTGTATTAAATAGCATTATTGGAAATATCAAAAGCCATATTAAAAATGGATAAGAATAAGCAAACATGTAACTGCCATTTGGGATTGCAATACCAAACGAATAGTTCTGTACTTTCATTTAGATATTTCACATAAAATACCGCCATTAAAAATGTACAAATAATAGGGTGGATCTCATTAAAACGTTTCTTTGAATTAAAATATAGCTATAAAAAGATTAGTTCAAAAAATGTTGAAATCCGTCAATCTTGATCGGACCTTCAAACAAATAAGTTCGACAAAAAATCCCTCTCAAATTAAAGGTTTTTTATATTATATACATTGTAATACTAAAATACCAGTATTTCTTAATTAAATAAACAGACGAAATACCGGGATCTCAGTTCCTTTAATACCGGTGTAGCAATTCCTACACGACGATACTTGTATGTATATAAATTTAACTTACGAGAAAGTTTTACCATAACGCTTCTATCGTTGTATACATAATGTGAAGGCTTTGCCTATTTAATTTGTGGAGATTCTCGATAATGTATCCCTTGTGAATATCGACGGAAAAGCGTAGGTACTGCAAATTGAGGTTTCACTTCCTACAAAATGGTCTCCACAATAACACATTAAAATTATATTTAAAAGGAAAACGGATCTTTCAACAGCCTGGACTATCTAGACACATGGAAAGGTATGGAAGAAGCTCAACAATTGGGTCTTGCCAAGTCAATTGGAGTATCTAACTTCAATGAGAAGCAGCTGGAAAGACTTCTTCAGTCAGCAAAGGTCAAGCCAACAGTCAACCAAATCGAGGTGAGAGAATAATATATAAAATAGGTTATATTATCAAATATAATCCAACACTCAATACATTTTTTTATGAAGCTTAAAGTACAATATAATTCTTACAATATATGACTGAATAATATTCGAATATCCGAGTGCTAAAAATTAGCTGTATATATTCGAATATCCAATATTCAACTGGAATTCCTAACAGTAACTATAATATATCATTATATACCATAATATATAACATAATATACCATTATTACAATTTATTTTTGCATTTAAAATAAATAAAAATGTTTTAAATATTAATTCAATATGGCATTTAGTTAATTTATTAGTTAAAATAAAAAAAATACGCTACAGTAAAGATTATATAGCGTCTATCTCTTTAATGTTAGTACAGTGTAATTCCAATTTTTTTATATCAAAAAAGGATTTATGCGGATAAACGATGAATGTAAGCTAGATAGATCGGTGTTCCTCTTTGTAATAATATATTATGTAGCTGAATCACAATCCGTTTGACGTTTGTGTGATGCCGTAATAGCCATCAACTATAATTTTTCAATTTATTTATTTCAATTTAAACTCTGTGCAGGTAATATCATTATTCCATTGTATATTTATAGTTATTTTTACTTCTTTTTGAGTATTTTTTATCATGATAATTCAACTCAAATGAAATGATTATGCAAGAATATTTTTAATTAAAAGTTACAATAAATGCATCATTACGTATTGACAATGTACTAATGGAGTATGTATGCAGGTAAACCACCATGAATGAGAATCTCATAAATAAGAAAGACGCTTTCAGCAGCTTATGAAAATAGCACTGTAAGCTCTTAGTGCATAATTTCCCTTAGTATGTATGCTGTGCATCTAGAGATGATCTCTAAAGTAACGAATACTTCATTGACATAACAGTGAAATATTCACACTAATCAATGGATTATCCAATATTTACGTATGCTTATACTTACTAACAAGTTGTTTTAATATTTTAGCATCGTGATGTGAATTTGATTATAAACATAAATATCTCGTAAACATTCCGTAATCACTTTAATGTAGTTTACTGACAACAATGATTGCTTTAAAATCATTAAATTAATGTGTTTTTTATAGACAATTCATATTCTAACAAATTTCATAATTTCATGATCGGCTTCGGTCAACAAGTAAACAATGCTGGTTGATTGAATTCGATCCCTAGCTTATTATATTTTATTGAGTACAGTCTTAAATATATCCGATAATCTTTTTGCACTGCGGATACGTTACGAGGGTCAACGTACATACAATTCCAGTGAACGTATAATGGAGAGACAGGCTATAACTACTTTAAACCACTGAAATATATTTTCTAAAAAAATAATTTGTTTGATTTAGTATTATTTTATATAGAAACTAAGTAATTAAGGCGAAATGCTCAAGATAAATAAATTAATTTAAGCAAATAATTGGTCACTGTTTTAGTACCCACTGCCACCATGTCCGCCTTAAATAATACATTGTGGTAATATAATGTGTTTTTCGATTCGAGTACGGTAGATTTTATTAACTACACGATTGCTTTTTTTTAAATATTTATTTTATTTTCATTCAATAGTTGTCGCTTTATTGAAATTAAAACTTTTTAACTTCCACTTAATTTATGTAAATTTAATAATAGAAATAATCATGCAACACGTGAATCAGATGAATTATGCTTTATTTTGATTTAAATTTAATTTTTGAACAATACAAGTAAATTAAGAATAATCAACTGGAAAATGTCTAAATTAAATTGATATTATGCTTGATATTCATTGAATATGTTTTTTATTACAATATGCAGATTCGTATTTAAATAACATTATTGGATTTTTTAGTTTACGTATATATAAATATTGTGTTTCGATTCCGAGTACACGGGTGCTAAAAAGAGCGAGTAAGATGACATCCCTAAGTACCTGCTAAAGCTTTGATGTCTACGGAGCTTCAAAAGTTGAACTTTTTCATTTGAATAAGCAAAGATTACTCATCTTGTACTCAATGTAAACTTTAATAGTTTTAGTACAGCTTCTTTATAACTTTTAACTTCATACCAATAAATGTTACTTTATATATTATTTTAGTGTAGCAATTCACTTGTTAAATGTAAACAATTTTATGCTGCAAATTTTACTCGATATTAAAAAGTCTTTTTCTTAGAATAAAAATATAATATTTCATGGAAACAAACCGATTTTTCAAAAGGAGGTAGTGTACAATTTTAACATTATTTAGGTAGTGGGTAGATTGGAGATCAAAAAAAAAAATGTATGACATCATTTATAAAATATTAAATCGCATGACGTTGTTCAGCTAAGGATAAGAAAAAAAAATTCTGTATATTGGTTAAAAATAATACAATATTTACAAGTTTAAATTTATCCATATACAAGCAGTAGCATGCATGTTGTTGATGAAGGGAATTATAATATAAATTTTGATTTTCAGGTAAACCCAAACCTGACACAGAAGAAGCTTATCGCATACTGTAAGGATAAAGGAATCCAGGTCGTTGCATACTCACCATTGGGATCAATGCCTGAATCTCGATCCAAAAACCAGGATACTCCTGCTCCACATTTGGACGATCCCATCCTTCAGGGTATGGGAGACAAGTATAAGAAAAACACTGTTCAAATTGTCTTGAGATACTTGGTAAGAAATATTTTTATCTCCATATATATATTATAAAAAATTTGATAATATGGAAATAAACATTTTTTCAAACAGATTATGGCAGATGTCTTAGAGTAACGACGGGTAAAAATGCCTTTTTTTTGCCAAATGGTATACAAAAGAACGAATTTGGTCAACTCATATTCAAATTTACGAGCAATGATCTTTGTAAGAATAAATTGGAATGCCTATTTTTATGTAACAATATTTTATTTCAAAGACCAGTAAAAATCTATCAAACTCAAGAAATACGAAAAAAAATATGTTTCAAAATACGTTATACAACGATACCTTAAAGGGTTTTCAGTCGACTGTGGTGATTACGTTTATACACTATGATTTCTATAATCTGACCGATACATCATTGTGGACGTTTACGGAACTTCATTTTTCCTTTACTCTTTCCCAGCTCATTCCTCCCATCGTGATAACAGTGTGCTTTTAATATTATGCTAGAGTATTTTTTCATTTAAATACACACGTTGCCTCTAGGCGCTATGACGCATCGGCCCCTTTATAGAAGTCACAAATAAGTGGCACACACTGCCTTATTTTTGAAAAAGGTTATCAGGCGCTAATTTTTGAATAATGTGTACTAGTTGTAACAAATGTGAAATTTATAATGACTTTGAATAACTGAATCTATTTATATTTCGTTCACAGATCGACAGCGGCCTCGTCCCTATTCCGAAATCAGTTACGCCGCTGCGTATTAAACAAAACATTGATGTCTTTGACTTCCAATTGACCCCCGAAGAGGTGAAGAAAATTGACGAATTTAATCTTGACAAACGTGTGGTCTCACCAGAAGTCTGGAAAGATAGTCCTTATTATCCATTTGAGTAAGCAAGATCCTTGGCAAAGAAAAATAAGCAAAATGCTTTAAGTAATATTATTTTGGATACACTGGATCATATTATCTTCAATGAAGATTGAACCCTCAAATCAATTTTTTTACTACGCACTTTTGTAACTTTGCATAGTTTTGTCGACGTATAATATTAATTTTATGACATATTGGTGATTTTACAAAAAATAAAACATTCCAAAACACAATGAAACCAATGAATTGTTTTATTACAAATATAATCCTGCACCATCTTCTCCAAATTTATTATAAAAATTATATACTATAACGTCCAGATATATACGGAAAGCTTTGAATTTTGTGCAAACCTAAAGTCTTATAAAACCAATGTCCACCCGATATCACATAATTACCTGTATGACCTAATAGTATAAGCTGCCGCTTTATAATCTTATGGTCAAAGGTTGAATCATTGGAAATTTTCCCCTTATTCTCGATGTGTATCATAACGCAACTAATATTTACCTTTATAAATTTATAAACATATTCTCTGTGTAAATTCCGTTGTAATTATTTAAGCCTCGTGAAAGTTGGGGGATATTAATAAGGTATAAAGAAAGAGCCGAACTCCAAAGTACGTTGTCCTAGAAAAGTTGGATTTGGTCTATATTCCAGAATATAAAGTTAATTTATTTGGATATATTTTTCATTTAAAATGTTACGCCTTTTCCATAATTTTCCGTATTTTCCAAATAACGGAACCTTTTCTTCTTCATTCTACGGCGCTTCAGCTCAATTCAAAGAGAATATTATATTAAACTATCAAACAACTGACAATTTAAGCTTTCTAATATTTTCAAAAACATTATAAAGAATTAAAATGGTAATGCAAATTTAACGAAGGTAAGATAATACAATTCATGATCTAATTCAAATGGCCATTAAAGTAATATAAACACCGCTGGACTGACATACTAATTAAGTTTTGTGGAAATACGGAACAGCAGATATGCAACGAGAATTTAACTTTCAGTAAACCCTGATAATATCAACAGTTCCAGGCGCGAGGCGAGTATGGCAAGGCTACAATAAGATTAAAAAGTGCCAGGTCACAGATATATATAATATGCACTAGAAATTACCGGGTAGAAGATCCATCTGCCAAAACTTTTTGGATGTAGATTAATTCTGCAACAGAAATTGCTTTGATGGAAACCACATTTAATATAAAACTAAAATTGAAAATTTTGTTATTCCAATCGCTGTGTTGTTAACGTGTTTCTCTTCTTTAAGAAGCATCTCTAGGCTTCAGACCACATTTAGACTCGATTTTACAAAAGATTAAATTCTTTAAACCTATCTCTAGTTCTGTCAACTTTTAGTGTAATATATGTTTTTATTGACTGACAAACGTGTAGTGAACTAACTAAAAAATACTTTAAAGCTTTACGTGTTTAATCGTGATGGAAATGCAGAATATTTAAAAAAATAAAACAATTTTTTTTGTGCTACTTCCATATTTACTTGTATATAGATCAGGACGAATCATCACATGATAATGCTCGTAATGGGAGAAACTGGATAAGTAAAATTATTAAAATATTTCTATAAAAAGCATTTTCATATTGCACGGTTTTATTCTAAAAAATGTAAAAAATATATTACCTCTAGTATGTACTGCGATCCTGTTTATAATACATGTTTTTATTGGTTCATAATGTTACACTCGTAAATATAAAACCGTATAAGTAAATTTACCAAAAACTTTTACAATATTTGAGTTTTATACTAAAAATAAAAATATGTTACTGATAGAGTGTAAGACAGACCTGAGACGGATTGATTAAGTCAAATATATTATAAAGTATAATATGGATCTGCTTTAGTTGACGATGTAATAAATAAAATAATTATATTATACAAACACTTTGTTCAAGAGGGTAAGAAGATAACAAGGCTCAATTATTCCACTCAGTTAAGAAATTATTTATGCAGTATTCTTATCGTTTTCACAACTGAGATACCTCGAATTTCTCTTGTGACGCCTTCCTTCAGTCGAACCACATTTGAATTATTCATAAGGCTTTTTATGGCCATGTTATTTGTAAACGAAATAAGTTTACGGACTCTGATAAAAGCTTCCTCCATACGCAGGTTGGGAACTTTGGCACTTTTCAGAGCTTATGCACTGTTTCTCAAATAATATTAATAACGCAAATAATAAAGAAATTTAATCAAATAAATAATAATACATGTTTGAATTGTTGAGAGTTTTTATATTTCCATGTATTTCGTCAATAAAGACCCGGGTTTCGCCTTTCGGCATCTTTAGGCATTCGAGCACACGAATGAACTCGAACTGACAGACAGTGAACAGTTTACATCCGGAGGGTTTTAAAATGCAATTCTAAGAACTATCTACTTATTCAAAACTCATGGGGAATGATGTATTAATATGGGAATTTCATTATTTCGATTTTTTGTGTAAATTGGAATGGATGCTTATTTATGTATGGCATCCTACATGGAAATATGTGGATAATTTTTTTAATGAATGTGCTTAAAACGATCTACTGCAATAATAACCTGATGATGCACCGTGAAGAATGAATAGTAAAACGTTTTCATCAATATTCATTATTTTTTAATAAATACGTTGCTGGTAAGTAAGCATATCATGTTTTTTTTGCAGCTTCTTATTATCGAGCTTAAAATAAATATTAACAAAAGTAAATAAGTACTATTTAATAGTGTTTTTAAAACTTTCACTTCATATATAGATAAGATAATACGATACAAAATACAACTACGTATAATTATCTAATGTAAATAAGTTTATCATTTTTCTTTTGTCTCGGTGTAAAAACTCTGGTTTTACAGAACAATCGCTTTTATCATTGGAGTTATAAATGAATTTTGATTATGTGATTCAAGTATTGAATGATGCCAGACTGCGAGCAAAGTTACAAACAATTGTTGAGAATAAAAGTAAATACTTCCGCTAAGTAAACTAATATCAAATAATGTCCCATTGTAATCATATTATAGCGATCGGACAGCTACAATTCTTTATTGTGTACTAATAACAAAACAGTAACACGACCCTTTCGAAGAGAAAATGAGAAACAGTGGTAAGAAATAGGAAGACGAAATATTTGCTCAACCAATATACGAAATGTGGGACCTGGCTTGGAAAATTTTATTCGATATCATCAAAGAAAATGCGTCTACTTCATCAAAGAAAGTTACCTGCCGAATTTGATTAACGTTTGATGATGCCAGCGGCCATATATTTTATTATTTTGTTTAAAACCCTATCAAAATAAAATTTATTTTTAATGACCTGTTTATCATCATATTTTTTCACCATCAATATTTCAATTATTATTATTTTATATCCATTTGCATATGGTAGATATGTTTTTACGAAATTTTGAAGAGAATATTAATTTTATTACGTAACAATTTTTTTTAGAAACAAAGCTTCCACACTTGGCCGAAAGTAATAATGTATTTTTACCACCCACATCAGCTCTCAAGGTGGAAAATTAGCTCCTAATAGAGCATCCCGACAGAAGTGGTTTCTGGTGAAAGAAGAATCTATTAGGGACTTTTGATGTGTATTGAGTAAATTCCTTGGTAGAGTGCTTTGTTCTATTGAAAATAATTATGTCTTATCTAAGAGACCAACACCTTCACAATTTTAAGCGTAGAATCCAAAATAAATTGATAACTCGGGACACGACAGTGGCATCTTAATAGTTTCCTTTTACTGCCTGCCATTGAAGAAAAACGAAAATATTTAAGTTTTTGTTTAAGAGCTGAGAGGTTTCGTTAAAAGGTTCATATTTTATCACTGGCAGTAAGAAAACATGATGGAGCCAAGGCAATTGATGACATAATATATTATCACCCTTATTTGGTGTATTTTTAACATTTAAATCGAAGTTTGCCCATATTGAATAACATATTTCCTCGATTATAAGAGGCGCGTTTTTACCTATTTTGGAATTTCTGATCTTTGAGTAGGTCTTATAATTGACACCGAATCCGATGAAGTTTCAGACTGATGGTAAGAAAGTACGTTTATAGAACATTAACTTACTTTGTTCATACAAAGTTTTCGTGATGTTTTTATTATTAGTATTTACAAATAAGGAGGCTTCTTATAGCCGAGTAAAACAGTAGATAATTGATTTCATGAGTATTTTATGAAGAACCGAAAAAATCTTATCAATTACATAAAATCTTTATTAAATATTTTCGTATGACTCGCATCATTGAATTATTATCAAAAACAACGTTTATAACATAATGTACTACGTAAATTATTATTTTAAATCCGCTCATATGTGTGTTTTTTCACTGTGTGCTATTAAACTGCAGTACGTATTGAATAATAATACAATATTTTTACCATTAAATTCACTGTTACAAAACAATTTTTAAATTTACAAGCACGTACGAAATTGCGCGCGCACGTACAACTTTCAACGTTGGCCGCTAGAGCGCCTCGCTCCTCGTCCAGTCAATTGTCAGCTACGTTTGACAGTTGCCGTACTGTCTGACTAGCACATAACCTACAACAGTAAATAGTGTAATCGGTGTTTTTGTGGATAAGTTGATTATGAGTTTGTGGATTACTTCTTAACTGCTGATCGCCCGCTAAGCCTGAATCCGGACTATTTCCGCAGGTTAGTCTACATTTATTTTTAATTCAAGCAAGTGCTCGATTTTAACTGACTCCACGCTAGCGAACTATGTCATTAACATTTTTGTAACAGTAAATTACGAGATGATTACGTTCCGATACTATTACTGGGCTTGATGTCACTTATCTAACATCGGTGCATTATCAGAATTTGACGCCTGGAAGTACAATCTTTCATCCAGGGAATCTAATGTTTTGATTGAACATTTTGTTTACACTTACTATTTTGACCTATAAAGTATTAATCGTAACCATTCGCTTTCATAAATATATTATCTTTCGAAATCCTCTCAGTTATTTTTGAGGATTTCAATTATTAATATTTTACTGCGGCTGTATTTTGATTATAAATTATTTAAAAACATCAATACCAAAATTAAAAACCAACTTACAGTAAGTAATAAAATATATTTATTACGAAAATACGTGGTTTTTGCGATGTATTTCATTTTATTAAGAATCGATTATTTAACCATTTTGGAAGAATCCTACTAAAAAAATTATAATAAAACAACTTTAATTAGTGTCAAAATAGAAAAGGATAATTCAAGTTATATTCTAATTAGAAATACGTTTTCAATATTATTGTGTAACATTAACTCATCGTTTTAATTAAATTCTTTAAGTAAAATTGTAAACATTGAAGTTATTACACCTACTTACAGTATACCCGCTTATACCTGTTGAGATTCCAAATGATTTGTATGATTCTTTCAACAACCTTTTTCACGATCTTGGTTGACTGGTAAAGTAGAAACCTATTATTGAATTAAATGGAACACAATATATTATTGGACAACTAGTAAAGATATAAGAACAACTCCAGTAAAAGATATCCATATATTATTATAATATAATGAAAGAACAGGACTGCATCAATATAAACAGTAGTTTGCTATCTTTACAAAAATGAAATTACCATATTGAATGACTCATATAAAAACAGTCGGTCACCACACAATTACACTGGGTCACCACTACAGTCTGTGGTTTCGTATGTGATATACTGATTTATAAATTTAAAAAAAACACAATTTTTAGAAATTATTCTACATTTTTAATAATAAAATCAGGATAGTTTTCGCGTATCGGTATAGCATTTTAAACCCAGTTACTACTGTGTTTTATTATACATATAATATTTTTCGAAGAAGTATAATTATTGACGTTTTGCACTAAACTTCATACTGTTCAAGCAGTCCAATAAATACTTACGAATGTCTCGGGTTCAAGTCCCAATACGGAAAGTTTCAAAAATTGATTTTTAAATCGATTTATGGATTTCTGTTCGTAGGCATTAGAGGTACATTAGGAGGCACGGGCCCAGGATCTGGCGGGTAAAAATAATTCAGATTCGGGCTCGGGCCGGGTCCGGGTAAGCAATTTAATTTTCCTAAAAATATTTCGGACTATTTTCGGGTCATGAGTCAGCCATAAGGCAATACTATTCATAACTTAAATAATTTATTTCACATGTATTATGAATATCGCTGGAAATATAGGAAAAATAAAATATATTGTTTGAAAAATACAAATGAATTTCTTATTGAAAAAATCGGGATTTTTTCGGGTTGAGAAAAATAAATCTGGTCTTTGGGTCAGGTTCGGGTAACGAGTGTGATATTGAGACTTGGGTTCGGGCCGGGCCTGAATATGTCTGGCTTGGACCGGGTAAGTTTATAAAATTTCAGCCCGTGCTGATCTATAGGCATGGATGTTTGTGATGCTAAAAAGCTTTCTTTTGCTTACTTTATATAATATTATATTATATGTGGGTGGCCTGATTGTCTGTTTTGAAGAGATATTGATATATATCACATTACATTGACCAGCCACTTCTTAAGAGGATAAAAACATATTGCCAGATGACCTTACTGTTATAAATGGACAAATGATACTGATGTAGTTATATACTATCTGAACTGTAGCCGAGAGGTCGACGCTCTTGTGTATTAATACTATTCGGTTACGGTGGCGATGTGTTCGAATGCGAGCGGACACTAAAATAAACTTATTCAATTTATAGATTTTGGTTTAAAGTCATGTAAGTATTCGATTCTAAAAACACGGAACGTAGGAGAACGGTTAGCTAACCATTAGTCCTTTTCTTCTATCCTCACCCTCTTTTTGAGAAACTGAATGAAAGGCGAGAACTTCCGCTGTGATGCTTAATTGATTAGAAGTCTATTTGTTCCAAATTATAATACAAACATCGATTGAAAAAATAATTTATATAACCGCCACTGGACTACAGTATCGACAGATTAATATAGTTGAAGAATTATTAGTTTGTGTCATGTTTTAAAAGTTCTACATGTTGTTTGTTTATAGCCCCTGTATCCGTATGTTTTTTTTTTATATGGATTTTGGACTGTGACCTACATTAACCTGTGAATAATATGAATTTTAATTGCTGTACACAAGTAACTGGAAGAAATTGAATGACATTAACAATGCTAAATTACGACTTTAAACAGCGATACGTCAGTTATCAACTCGATATTGATTAATGAAACCAAAACTTATTAATACAAAAATGTTGATTGTTCAGGTATGGTTAAGGGTGAGAGAAACGCCTCGGTTTTTATAACAGTGACATCTTTTGATTGGATAAATTGGTCACTACATATTTCGGTGACTCAAATCTCTAGCTCTCAAGTCCCAGCTGATGAAACTGATATAACTGATGTATTCGTCGTTTGTTAACACCGTAATTCCGTTATGAAGTAAAGTAGGTTTTTCTAATGCGATTTTTTTCGTGAAAAGATAAATTACAATACATTTATATTCAATGACAGCAATGTTTACATAATCATTGGCCGGCGCGCGTTAAAACTGCTGCAGATGTGAGTTATTTAAACATGCTTAACGGTAACAGGAAATTCTAAACAATTATCTTGTTTGATAGAAAGAAATCCAATAAATGATTCTGGGTTTTACTGAGAAATTATATCGAAGGTATGTTATATGCTTACACCTATTTTCAAATTAAAAGATTTTTTTTCTTTTTAAAACTATCCATGTAGACCACGAGACCATCTTTTATCAAAAGATATAAAATTAAAATTCACTTAATTGTACAAATAGATTATGTTGACATTGGTGCTCGTAGATTGTCAACATATTAATAACGGTAACTGCCACAGTGATATGGCGTCCAGCAGCATTGGTATAGCAATACTAAATTAATATACAGTATACAGTATAATCGAATTATATACTGATGGCGGCTTGGCCATACGGTAAAGTAATCATGGTTCCATTAAATTTATTTTAATTGAATTTTCTTCAGTTCTTAATTAATTCAAGCTCTTAACAGAACAGTCACTGTGATCAGTTGCGTTAAAATTATGGCCAGGTCAGGTTTTGGTCAATTGATGAAATTCTCAAAATTGAAATTGTTCAGGAGAGAGTAAAAACAGTTTTTATCGAAAACATTCTATGATGGGTTGCGTTATGAATCTTTGAAATGCACTCCTGTAAATTCTCATTTTTGCAGATACGGGATTATATGTAGGGAATGTCGATATAATAGTGGCTTACATCAAGTGGGGGGGGTTAGAATTTTTAAACCTTAAACCAATGTAAAATGATGTTTCGCTTTAACTCATTTTCGTATTTTTGAGGATTCCATCAATTGGCGTAAACACCGTCGATATAATATATTTTTTTCAATGAACCAATGCAAAAACCGATAAGTCGACATTTTGTCAAAATTCAACGAAAAGTACTTAAATAAACTACCTAATACGTCATTTTCTATAAAATGTAATGATATCTAACTTGCTAAACCCGACAAAAGAATACGATGTTTAAACACTTCCACATCACACGTAGAAACTTATAATTTCAATGCCGATGTGTCAAATTTAATTTCGCTTCTATTTATTGCAATGAGCGGTTTTCTGTTAGTAAAAATATGCGTATTGTTCTTAATTGGAAAAACAGTAAGATGGAGACAAATAAACTATCGATAAATCTAATAAACTAATCGTGGCACAAAAAACCTCGTTTATTACTATTGCAAAATGGATGTAACGGTTTTTGCCATAAAACATTTAGATATAAAATATTTTTTATTTTAGAGTTATCACATACTCTTAATTATTATTAAAACTACATATGTATACGTGTTTAAACGTACGTACATCGTTCCAGTCGATGATAAGACGAAAGCTTGCTTACTTATCGAATACAATATTATGTTATATCTCCTTTTTATCATGTGCATGTGCATCTATCTATGCAAGACGTTATCTCTGTTACCGCAACGTAAGTAAGAAACAGACTTGGTGAAATGTATACAAAATTATACACAAATATTTACATTACCAATTTCAATGTTAAAATAATATTTCAGTAAGCTAATGTCAGCCCAACTAAAAATATGACAGGTCAATAAAAGGACAAGATAATAAATGTTCTATGCCAGTGTTTCTTAGAGTTTTTTCAATGCGACTGCATTTTAGACGAAACAATTTCGTGACCCCAAATCCATTAACAGCAAAGTTTTATTGATATAACTTTTAAAAACTATGTATCGAAGATATACTGACAGAACACATTCAGTCAGTTTTAAAGATTTTCTTTTGTAAATCTCAAAATGTATTCAATTTAACGCTCTATTTACTAATAGAACGCATGAAGACATAGGATACAATGGCTTTGGAAAAAGAGTATCAAGTCATATTGCTATTTTTTTTATTCTGGGAAAAGGCATGATATAACCATAACTCATCGATAACAAATTTTGTGACTTGTATAACAAAAAGATAATTCTTTATAATGTATTAAAATCTTTAAAAAAAAAACAAAAAATTCTTCTTGGGAGAGAGAGTACTTTAAAAAATTAATAATTCTTTAAATGCGATTATCTCGGATTTTTTTTATGACTTCTAATGCTTTCTGTCAGTCTACTCTCGATATTGTGTAAATTTCCAATAATAAATACTTATAATGGAACTATGAAACAGACACGGTTTACTGTCTGTCACTTCGAGTCCATTCGTGTGCTCGAATGCCTGAAGATGCCGAAAGGCGAAACCCGGGCCGTTAGTGACAAAATACATGGAAGTGTACAAAATCTCAAGAATCCAAATTTGATATTGAAATTCCAATCAAGCACCCTCAGTCGATGTCCTTATTTACTGTCTGTCAGTTCGAGTCCATTCGTGTGCTCGAATGCCTGAAGATGCCGAAAGGCGAAACCCGGGTCGTTAGTGACAAAATACATGGAAGTGTACAAAATCTCAATAATTCAAATTTAACTATGAAATAAATAAAAATCACAGGTTCTGCCAATACTTATTGGTATATATAAGATTGTTTAATTATATAAAGTAGCTCTTCTTTAGTTTCCATACTGACGAACTGATAGTTGTTTGTTTGCCTCGAAATTTGCGTCACGTTGGAACTGTGTGTATTGTTTATATACACCGCGGACGCTTGACGTATGTGATAATAATAAAACGTCTACATCTACGCCTACAGACCGGTCTGGGCTATTTTATAGGAGATATATGATTACACAATTGTTTGTATATTATAATTGGCTCACTAAAATTTACCGAATCCATATTTTCTGTAGAAATGCGGCAGCAACAAATTTTCCTTACACATGTGGGATTTTGTGTTGTATATAGCAACGATAACTTTGAGTGACATTGATAACCTTACGATATAACGCAAAAACTAAGATAATTTGTGAGACGAGGCGTACCAAACTGCCTTATAAAAAACGATGTTTGCTTTCTGACTATTCTTTTTATTTAATTTGATTATTTATTAGTCAATAAAAACATTGACAAACAAAATTTTCCTGCCAGCGTTGTGAGATGAAAGGATTCGTCTACGAATGTATTCAGTATTTGATTGATAGCTATTCATAATTTATTATTTAAATAAATTCATTTCTTTTGTTTTTTAATTTATTCACATATGCATTTTAATTTAAATGAGTAGCGAATCTATTCAAATATTTTCGTCTTTCACCAAATAAACTTTCACCCTTTTCTTCTGTAAAATATATAATATTTTAATGGAATATTCATTTAACGATTTGGTGGACACAGCGTCTATATTCGTCGTTGTTTCTATGAGCGTATTATACTGCTTGTATTGTTGTGTTAGAGCGCAATCGTATCTCGAACTTGATGAGTGTTAATTTAAACTTTATTTACAATGTTTTAAATATGTCTTATTACCACTTCGAATGGAATATAAAGTGTTCATTAAATGATTAAGGATGAACGAGTTAAGGTTATCAAACGATTTGCACACAGTACTTTTAATTTATGGTTTTAGTGTATTTATATTAAACGCATGCAGTTAATAACATATATTTAGATTTTAAGCTATGAGCTCGATTAAATATTTTCAATCTTAATCGCTATGTGCACGAATTTGAAATATGTTGATAAATGAGACATACCGAACCAACGACCGGAAACCCTTTAATGGAATTGAGTAATATTGCTTACACAAGAACCGTTTTACTAAATTTAGAAAAATTAACAGTTATGAGATTTGTATTATGTACTAAGAATTGAATCAAGTTTTTGTAAACTGATATTGATTATACCTTATGAAAAATTAAATTGTTAAGTGAGCCACACATTTTTGGGCATAATTTGAATAATAACATAATTTGTAATGCTTATTATTCATGGCACGATAAAAAAAAATACAACACATTTATATAAAAATGAATCAATTTTATAATATTGACTCGATAATTGGTCACTTAAAATGAATTATTGCGTTATTTCCCAAAAAGCAAATACGCCATAAAGTTGAAATACAAACACCAAACAATAGATCGCACGGTAAAAATGTATTTTATTTGAAAATAAAATATAAATTGAATACATAATCACTATTCATTAAATTGTTGCAATTTTTAATAATTATATTCTTTTTGTATCGTGGATAAACGAAATTTTGAAATTAAATTTTTAATATGTAACTACAGGCAGCCCTGTTTTAACACGGGTATATGGTTCCACAAAAATTTCATGCAATTTTATTCCCTCTTATGCTAGTTTTGAATTTCATAAAAAAATAATGGTTGGCGTTCTAAAAAAATAAAAACATATTTATTAAAAAGAATTAAATAATGACGATAATTTTTCACTCTTACCCTCAGTTGTAGACTTGCAACAATGAAGAGATTCAACATTTTCTTATACTTTTAGTGTATTAACCATTCTTCATTTCCTAAGGCCTAAGCACATTGATGATTCTCTTTTGAAGTTTAAACTTGTTTCCATCCAAGGGTTATTTTTTTATGAAACAATATTATAATTTATCAACCAAGCATTTATTGTTTTAAATGTATGATATGAAGGTGTTTCACAGCGATCAATTTCCGTGTCACTGATCTTGGTAGCTATATGTAATATTTCGTCTGATTCTTTGTCTTTAAAGGCACTGCTTGATTATTATTTAAAATATCTTGAATAATCAGTCTAATTCTACTCAAATGTATAATTAAATCATACATGAAAATATTTGATATATTATGTTATTTTTTACCTAAAATCGTATAATACAAAAATATGTCTCAATAATTCATCAACCGTGATGTAGAATTACCGTTATATAAGACTGTACTTATAATATATAAATACATAAATATTATTTATCAATATATATTCCTAGATAAACTGAATTTATTTGAGAGCGACTGTTTTTTCAGCTTGAATTATCTTCAAGAGATTGCGGAGTCGTACACATTTTTAGCGGACAGGAAAGATATTTGAGAACTACGCACGGCGATCGTTATACATATATTCAATTGTTTTTCTACAAAAATGATATAAATAAAAATAAAATGATGCCCACAAGTAAGTATGTTTGAAAAAATGGTCCTGTAACCGAGTGGTCAATCACTCTTGGGTGCTCGTCCTATTCGTTCGCATTGTCCATGTATTCCAATCCCGGTCAAAAATATCTTAAACTGATTTTTCAATCGATGTTGTGGTATGGATTTGTGTTGAAAGGCATGGATGTATGTGATTTTGTCTAACCCCATCTTTATATTATAACCATCTTTGAAATTAAAGACGTTATGCTACTCAATGAAAACTATTTATCGCTAAAAAACTTCGAGGTAGATGATTATGAGCCCATATGCACAACATCGTTAAATAAATGTGATTGAAAAAAATGTGAAAATGCACAATATGTACATACGTTTCTACAATACGTATTAATTTTTTACTAGACCCCGAATTTTTGGTAAAAAAACATCGCGTTATATCCGGGCTAATGATGTATTTTGATAATGAGTTTCTCACTCTAACTTTCACATTCAAAGGAAATATTGTGGATAATTTAATTGTTTTTGTGTATCCTATGTGAAAATTGTCTTGATTTACGTAATATGATTTTTCTTATTTATCCTACACCTATAAGAATGGTAAAATAGGTTTTCTTATTACACTATTATCACTGCTCTTCCCATGTTTGCCATATATTTATATATAACAATTTGCTTGTCTGGCAGGAAGCCACGAAGATAAACAATATCTTTAAGGAGACCGCTCTCGTATCCCACATATGGAAATTCTTCAACCCGTAAAGTGGTTTATTGGATCTTTTCCCCGTTCACTAACTAAATAATGTCACTATAACTTACGCTAAAATCTCAATTATATTCCTATCACAATTTGATGTTAATAAGTATAGAACAAAATCTTCCCACGAAATCTAGTATTCCAATTTACATACTTCAATTTCAAAAATTGTTTTTTTATTTTACATTTTGTATTTATTCAACGTATTTTTTCTGAGGCATGTTCACGTTGAATACTTTATTTCACTTGAAAAAAAATCAGAATAGTAATGTGTATATTTATATGAAACATTTTTAGTATTGATAATAACCTTTACATTTCGGCATCATCACCGGAACTATAAATAGAACAGTATACATATAACATGTTTCCACGCCTTTCATTCACATGACAATTGCGTACACAATCAATATATTTAAAATAGGAAACTGAGTGAAGTAGCTATTATTTAAAAATGTAAAAAAAGCAAAGTTTTCATTGCAAAGATATTTTAAAATAAAAGGAAATTAACAAATTTTCGCTGACCGTATAGTATATGTCGTTTACGCAACCATCATGAGTAGAAATTTATCGTATACGCGTTTGCCAGTCTCGTCTATATAAAACGAACAGAATAAAATGTTTTTACCAAAATGAATGTATGCGATAGTATAGTATTTTGCAATTTTAAAAATATTCAATTCTATCGTGGAGTATTACTTTGTTTGAGTTGGGCGCACAAAAGAAATAAATTCGTAGCTGTCACAAAACTTTTATAACTTATACAAATAGTATCAATATCCGGCCGAAGAACTTTTTAACTTCATATACACATTTATAGGTGATTCACGAATTCAATTCAAGTCCGTATACCTACGTAAAATACCATACGTTATCTGCAGTTGTGTCAGATCATTGACATCAGATATCTCAAAACGACATTTCGTCAATCTCTAGTTTATCAATTTCTGATTAATCTAAAATATCGGTCGATCGCCGTGGCTCCGTGATATCTTTATAACTTCCGTAGCGATGTATTGGAATCCCGGAATGGAAATTTGCATTGGCTCGTTGATCTTTCATTCGATTGATGAAGTTAGATCCAAAGGTTGTGTTTTTTCACTGCTTACTACCTCAGCTAATTCTATCTTTACGCTCTTTAAAAATGGAAGTCGAGCGCTATAAATAAACACTGTTAATATGACATATTGTCAACTAGTTTGGAGTGGAAATGACCTCTTATCAAATATAATGACACGCCCTGGTTTTCGTTTGTTAAGCTTAAATTTTAAAAAGATCCAGAACTGACCGCGAACAGCTTCAATCACAATGATTTTCGGTATCTAATTATCTAGTTGAACCGGTTTATGGTCGTTAAAATTAATCGTTTGCTGACCAACCGACGGGCTAACCAAAATTAGAAAGCAGGCGCTTGTTAATAGCGTTGTCTGCCTGACAACAGCTGACAGCCATTGACAAAAGGGGGGGCTACATTCTTTGAAGTTTTAATTTTTATTTTGACAGATAGTCTGTTTCGAGAGGCTTCGGCCGGTGATTGAGCTGGCATCGGTGTCATTATAAATTGTTTTGGTTTGTTTTGAAATTGGATTTAATTTAAATGTAAATTCATGTAAATGTAGACTGAATTTTATGTTGTACTGGTAATTTTTGTGTATTAAACCACTGCATCTTCAATAAATAAGAGATTATCCGGACTGAAGTGGTGTTTTGATTGTCATCCTATACTTACTAGATGGTGATAACCAAGCATTCGCCCCTCTTCGACCGGGCATTCTCAATAAATATATTTTATCTTATAAGTGAAATAATTGTGACACGATAAATGTCATCAGGAGAGAGATTTTTCTAAGTTCAGGGGTCGATCTATGTGAAAAAATTGAAACATTAATAGTAAAATAACAATGTGAAGTAAGAAAATTCTTACATTTTTTCGTTTATCTTGGGATATAATAAAAAAACATTTTTCTGAAACCGCTTCTCGCTTAGCAAAGTTACTTTTAAATATTATCCGCTTGGATCAACAGTAGTTATTTAATTATACGATCGCTCAATCTCTATAAATAAAACAGATTTAAGGATAGGTTGCGGATAAATTGTTCTAAGAAAATAATTTCTCTTCGTCACATTTTTAAAGGGTTTGCCATATTAAAATATCAGAAAATCGTGTCAAATGCGTGTAATTTAAATTAATATTATTGATTGAATGACAACTACGAAAACTGCTTGTTACTCAGTTGCTCAACCTCACTTTTTTGACGAGAGTAGGATAGAAGGAAAGGGCTAGGACAAGACTAGTGGTTAATTTATCGCTTTTGCTACACCCCGTTGTTTTGAACCGCCATCAATGCCGTCGAAAAAAAATTCATAAATCCAACGAGAGACCAACGACGTTGGCCTCTCGACACATTAAAACAATTTATTGATATTAGTTCAAAATGACATACCATGATCAAAACGTTGACGATCACTCTCCTGCTCCTTCACCACTTCAACCATTTTGTTTTTGAGAACATAAAATTTTTGAAAAAGAGAACCGCTTCAACTCGTTATTCTACGAAATGCTTTTGTTTAGGGAACTTTTCAATCTTAAATTATTCGCAACGCATATTAAATTTTATCCTCGAAATAAATCTACCATCTTGAAGCGCTGTGTAGTTTTCTTATGAAATTAATTACTCCATTGGCCATTATAATAGATAATGATTTTTTCTTTTTATAAAATTACTAGCGAGTACCGGGCATGCGTTGCAGTGCCACCCAAGTGCTTTTGGATACACAATATTTTTTGTTACCGTCTGGTGCGTACACGAATAAATCCGAAAGTTTTTCCGAGATGTCGCTGTTTGTACGTATTTGATTATTTTTTAAAAAAAATTTCTTTAGAAACCTTCACGGGTGGGCGCACAACAACTCACGAAAGTTTCATCGAAATCGGATTAATGCAAAAGGAATGCATACGGGACAAACAAGCAAACAAACATTCATTTTTCTATATATATAGATAACATATAGATTTGCCTTAGTTAATACGGGGGCTGATTATTGGTGATTCAACTTAGCCCCGTTTTTATGTTTTATGCATAATCTTGATTAAAATCCTCGTTTTGCCAGATTGAATTCATGATTTCTTTTGACATTTCAATAAAGAAGTCTCGCACAATGTTACAATACCCTACTACTCTACAATCGGAGCAGACATCATATTATGCAAATACATAAAGTTCAAATATTACACTTCTTTTTCCATGTCCGCTCCCAACGTGGAACATATGGCCTACTAATGGATGTATCTCAACAAAAGTTTTCTATGAGAACTGCTTGTTACTCAGTTGCTCAACCTCTGTTTCGAAGGGAGTCAGAATAGAAAGACAGGCCTAGGACAGGAATAGTGGTTTAATAATCGCCCTCGGATCTGAAATTTAAGACGTCAAAAACATCCATGCCTTCAATCAATTTTATGAAACTGTCATTGACCTTGACCACTGAACTTTTGACCTGGATACTACTGTCATTATATTCTTTACTTTAGGTTTATTCAAAAAATGTGTATTTTCTTACCATGTCCGCTCCCAACGTAGAACATATGGCCTCCTAATGGAGGTATCTCAACAGAACTTTCCTATGCTAACTGCGTGTTACTCAGTTACTCAACCTCTCATTTTTCGAAGAGAGAAGGGATAGAAGTATTGGGCAAGGACATGACTAGTAGTTAGCTAATCGCTCCCGCTACACCCCGTTTTTGAGAATCTGATGAGCCGGAAGAAGTTTTAGATATTACATTCATTACTAAGAACAGAAATCCAGAAAATCTATTAAAAGATCGATTCATGAAACTGTCCGCACCGGGACTTGAAAACGAGACATCGGGAACAGTAGCCAACTGCGCCACGGAGCCATCAAATTTATTAATTAAAAATATAATCATAGCGTGTTTTCAATTGATCTAAATTAACTGTAATTTCGTAAAATATATTTATGGCTTCTAAATTGTTGTGGTACTCCTATTTGACTCAGAGTTTGACGACACTGGGTTATGTTTAATGGCACTACTGCACACTTTGTAACGTTTCTTGAATATCGGTTCTCATTAGAGTATTTTGCTCTACTGTCTCAACAAAATATATAGGCAGTCAAGTAACTAGGCGAAAGGCGGCCGAGGTCACGTAGCGGCCGAATATCGCGACCTTTCACTCTTCAAGAAATAAAATCGTGGAGTGTTCCGCTCTCATCATCACAATGGCATTCAACTGCAGTATAGTAATCTAAATGTTCGAACCCAGTACTGAAAAGTTGCTGCAATACATTATCGTACACCGGCCAATTATCATGAGTATCGTAAAAAAGACAAATTTTACCCGTTCTGTTACACTGTTAACTTAAACCCACGTTAAAATTATTCTTACTTCTTACCATACAATATTACAAAAATCAGTTAAAGAAAAATTCTATTTGTAGTATTATTGATAAAAAACAAATACATTTTATATTGTAGAATAAATTAGCTAAGTATTCTGTCCATGAAGATTATTTTATAACTATTTATATTATACACCAGGTAGCAGTACCATCTGTCAACAAAAACTCAACACTATCACACACATACACTATCTTTTGACATCGTGCATCGTGCTCAAGCGCAATGTTGTGCTGTGTGTTACAGACAGAAAGCTAAACGAAAACCAAGATATTATGATGCATTGCAACTGTGACAGTGAAATTTTTGCACATAAATCGCAGTTAAACTAACTAACATGTCAGATGTTGATGTCATCAAATCTAACTATATGATTTTGACGAAATCGTAGGTTTTATTGGCTAATTTTGACGCGGAGAGAAGTATATTTGAAATGAAATATATTTTTTTTAAATCATTCGCCTCAATTATACATCATGCATTTGTTTTTAGCTAGTTATAAAATCATCACGCAGACAACAAATATTACGAATAGCCATTTGAGAGAGATTTGAGTTTTACTGTGACGCAATCGTTTACCGATTTTTTATAGCCATTGGTGATGATGCCTATCTCACCCATTTCTAAAAATAAGAGTAGGAAGAGTTGAAAAGCGGTTGACATACAAACAATCCTGTAATAACCTCATCTTAGTGTCGTTAACCTACTAGAGAATTGAGCCGCTGACTTGTATATGAATTCATATGCACCACATTAGAAGTGGATGTGCTTTCATTACTGAAAATATATATTAAGATTTATAAACAACTTTTTATCTTACATATTCTTCACGTTTGATTTAAAAAAAAAATGACTGATTTTGTTCAGTTGTTGAGCATTTTCATACATTTTTACAAGGTTTTATTTTGTATTAGTTGAAATCGATAGTTGTTTCATTAAATTCCATCGATGTTTTTTCACCAATACACAACAGTAAAAGATATAATTCGACTAACGCAAACTGTCAGGTACACATAACTACCGATGCAGTTTTTTTTTCACTCAGATTTACCGAATTATTTTGCCATGAAGTACATAATTAAAATCGGGAATGTTTTTTTTTTTATGCATTGTCTGTCTTTGCATTATAACGGAATAATGTTGCAAAAATACATTTTTTTTATCACGAAAGTTTTGCGTAAAATCGGATGCATCGTTAAAAGTCGGTGCAAATTAACAAAGTCATTAAATATCAAACAATGATATCCATGAAACTGTAACAGTGTACCTATTGTATATACGAAATGATAAACAATAAGATGAATTACGAAACTCACCGTCTTCAATCATAGAAAATATCTACTCATACTTTATGCAAAAGAAATAGTGTCGAAATATACAGTAACAATTTTTCAAAGACTTTTCAAGAATGTTCAATACACAAATCAATCATCATAATACTAACTCAAAATGACGCTTAGATTGTTACTTTTCAAATTTTCGAAAACGAATCCATCTTTTCTTGAGGAGAGTTTGAGAATTTGACATACAACTAGTAGATTAATATAAATTTTATTTCCATCACAATGGAAAGGAAGGTACACATTAAAACAAGCGTTGGTAAAATAACAACATATTGAAATGATTAATACTTATATTTCAGGATGACAATTAGTATTCTATTAAAATTATAATGTTTTGTTGTTTTTTTGAATTAAACATACGAAAAATATGAAGACATTTAACCCGATTATGGAAGTAGTAGAAAATTTTTATTGAAATCGACCACAGTGTAAAATCATACATCAAAAAATTGTTCGACGATGTCAAGTCTTTCCATTCAATGTCTTATAATAATGTTTGATCATTGTTTTTGTAACGCATAAAGGAAAAAAAACCTGAATTAAAGTAATTATTCAATTAATTTATAATTACTTAAAAATGCATGAAATTTGTAAATTTACTTTAAGAAAAAAACAGTATTTACGTAGTGTATTATTTAATGACAGACTCGATTCGGGTAAATTAAAAAAATAATAAAAAAACGACTCATGTTAAATAACAAGATTAGTTTTCGTAACGAGAGAGATAGTTCTATGTTCTATTGTTCGTGAATAATACATACCTATTTATATACGCAATAATTACACGCCCACTGGGTCATCGTTCTATCTGTGAAATCTACTGATATACTTTTATGTGCTGCCAGTGGCGGCATCCATTATTTTTAAAATATTTAAATTGAACCTTTTTCGTTCTGCAACACTCTTTTTCAATTACGTGTTTACTTTCCACAAAACCTTATAATATTTTATAAATATGTTTTATATTTGCGTGTGTATTCCAACATATCAAAATAAAAACGCCGATATTTAAATCGGTATTTCATCAATTGATATAGATCGATGGAAACATCAAGACGGATGCAGAGAGACTAGGTGTGGACGATTTCAGAGACACAGCCCGATTGCGAAGTCGACCGAGTACCTAAATGAATCGTAGCACCAACCAAGTAAACAAACAACAGTTTCTTTCCATCGTTATTCTTCTTAGTCGTATTCCTCACGAGTGAGGGTCGTGATCTTCGCCTACCGCAACAACTCCATTGCCTTTGACGAGTCTTCGCCGCTCGCTCCTGCACTCCGCTTCTCTGAGGACCATCGGTAAGGAGAGGCCTGTGGCGTTCTTCACTTGGTCGCTCCAGCAAGTTAGGGCCCTTCTGCGTTCCCGTCTGCCTTCGAATTTTCTTGTGAGATTGTCGGTAGGCTTGCAGGCAATGTGCTGCCCAAAAAAGCCGGGTAGGCATCTTGTATAATAGACGGCCGAGAGTCTATCCTGTATTTGGAGCTCTTTCAGGATAGAGGCGTTTGTGCACTTGGCCGTCCATGGTATACCATACGGTGGATTCACCAACATCACTTTTTGAATGCGTCTAGTCTTTTTGACTACCGCTTTAACAGTCCATGTCTCCACGCCGTAAAGGAATATGGTGTGGACCAGCGATTGAACTAGACACATTTTGATGTCTGGTTATTTCCTTGCTTTCCATATTACACCGGTATAAACAGTAGAAAATAATCAATTTTAATGTTTGATACAAATATCGAAGTTTTTTCATTCACATATACATAAAAAATATTTATAAAATTTCTAACAAATGTTTATTAATTGATAAAAAAAAATTTAGTCGCCTCTGGAAATAACTAAATGTAACTATTATATGGTACAATTTCATCTTGTGCTAGTAATTTTATTATTACTTATTTGAGTAAGTATATTTGGCTCGATTTGATTGGTCCAGGAATGTCTAATGCGTGATATGGCAATTGGAATATTTTACTGGACAGCAACTGGCTTGATAAATTGTTCATTTATAGTTGAGAAAGAGTCATTTTTATTGTTTTGTAGGTTATTGCACCGTTGTAGAATATATATTTATATTAAACGCGGTTATGTCTTCGAGCGAAATATTAAATTTGGTGGCTACAGTGAATAATAATTAAGATTTTATTATGAAACAAATTAATATATATTATTATGTATTCACAGCAATAACTATTTTTATTATCCGACTAATTTAATATTAATATACTACCTCTTAAGAATATAATATATAAAAGCAATGTTGAGTATATCTTTCATTTATCTTACCTATTCAATTTTTTTGGCATATAAAATAAATAAAAATTTAATTAAACTGCATGGTATAACGTAAATAGGTTGATATGTTGGCTCTTAAGTGTGTGTATACAATACACAATCGAACGAAAATTCATTGCATTTTTGCAATAAAGCCCGTGATTAAATGTCCTGGAGTACTTATATTAATAAATAAACACATATTTACGGGAATAACCTAGTTAGTGATCAAACCAATATGAATCGTATAAATCAAAACCTTTGTCAATTTGTTGAATCGATTAAACTAATGTCAATACATCACCACTGGGACTTGCAATTTATTGTCGTATTTCAATTGCTGCCTTAGATCAGTGCTCCGCAACCGGTGTGTCGCGGCACACTGGTGCGCCGTAAGACGATGATAGGTGTGCCACCGTGCAATCCGTCCGAAATAAGAAAAAATCGAAAATGTTCACATTAGAATACAAATAAAGCTTTTTGGTTCCTAGATATCTGTTTCGCAAAAAGTTTGCAGAGTAGACTACCGGTAAGGACATTTTCCTAGCAACAAATGAAGTTTTCAAAGGTAATGACATTCGATGGAATTATTGTGTTTGTGAGTGTTTGCACGAATTCTGCAAACGATGGGGGTAAAACGGGGTTTGTCTTGAGTGGAAAACCAAAAATCTTTCACTAAAAATAACACATTTCTGTATACATCAGGAAGCATTAATGGCTAAAAACTTTCCGTGTGAATTGTTAAAAATAATAAACAAATGTGTTAAAACAATAAACATCGAATCAAGTACCTTCATGTTTTGTAATATGAGGAAATCTGATTGGATTATTAATCCATGCTGTGTTACACAGAAATATTGGCGGTTTTTTTATTAAATTATTAAATGTGAATTGTGTTTTTGAAATTTACATATATTTTTGCTTGTAGTGTGCCGCATAATTCCAAGGAGTCATTAGGTGTGCCATGGATGAGAAAAGGTTGTGGAACACTGCCTTAGATGATTTAAGTGTAACTGTACGCTGTATTTGGTACTTAACGGTATCCCTGATTGAAACATAAATAATTTAAATTTCTCATAAGAAACATACATAATTATAATTGTCCTTTTTTACTGATATATGGCTATTGGAGATCATATGCCACGTCAAGCTTGGTTAATTTGAATTAAGACTGTACAGTATTTGGTTTACCTGAGGAGTTAAATTTATTTATGATAATAAAAATTATTGATGTAATTTATGTATTTTCAACGAAATATACAATGGTGTTAATATCTTCTAAGTATAAAAAGATTATTCAATGAAGGTATCAATAATTAATTAATAGGAAAGCAATCTTAATGATGTTTACTATGTAGAAATTATGAAATATTTTTTTAATGTAGTGATTAAATTTTATAGTATCAAATATGTTGTATCAGAAGATAAGAATAATCAAACATATATTTATAATGAACGAGATCATCAATTAATAACACGCGGCGCAGCGCTGTTCCGGCCGGATGCAAACGTTATAAATACGGGAAAACTTCGCGAAAGAAATAAAACAAAAAACGAGGCGATATTGGAAATATTCTCCTGGAAAAATATTTTATTATTATGACACCTACATCCACACAATCATTGCAGGTATTAAACGACAAGGCGAGGAGGGAGATGGCGTGTTCATTGAATTCGCGGCGTATGATCGTCGAGGGTGAAAACTTTGACGTTATTAGAAATTCCAGCCGAAGACTATTCAGTCATTCGAACTTTGGCTTGGGACAATAGCTATGTCCTTCGTATTTTTCTACCTAGACTCTAGACAACACATATTTGTTTACGAAGGTAGTTGCTATTTCGTTATTAAAAAAATATCGATATTGTATCAACTAGGCGCATAATATGTCTAATGCAAAACCATCATACGTTTAAATGCAAAAATAACCGTAGGTTTCATATAATTGTAGTGCACAAACACCAGAAATGTACGTTTATCCCATTTGGCTTAACGGTGTTGTATACTTCACAAATATTTGATGTTGAAACAGTATTTTCGATAGATGAAAAACTTCAAATGCGATTTTCTCAATTGCAGTTAAGGTGCTTTCTGAATTGTATGGGCGATACATCATTCTGCATGAAATAACACGTGAAATCCGGTTAACTGGGAAACTAAATAAATTGAGAATGAAGCTATAAAAGAACTCATCATTCGTGTAACTAGTCAGATTGTGCGAGAATGAGACTGTCAATTATTTTGGCCTGATCTGCTTCTGATGCGTTTCAATTAGTAAGGATCACAAAAACTGAATACGCAAAAAGTGTAAAGGCATCAGTATACCGTAAAAATATAAGATATTTTATATTAATGTGATTCCCGCATGAATAGAATGAAAATAGAAGTATAGATTTCTTATAAATTCATTCAGTTAAAAAAAAAAACTTGAACTAAAGCCTATAATTATTATATATATAATTTTGTAATGATTCTTAAATATTACAATGAGAATTTTTTTTTTATGTTGCTTAATTAAAACATATACTACAGATTTGTGGGAAAACATGCGATACATTTTACAACGAACGTGGAATGGCGGTAGCATCTTAAAAAAATCAAAGTCATTCACATTATATTAATAAAGTTAAGAACAGGAATCTTCAACCGTTACATTTAATGAGTTAATTAATAATTTTAGTTTGTACTAAAATTTTCTCGCGCTGGTTTTCCTGGGTTAACAAGGTGAGAAAACAAAAACCTGCTCTGTGGAGTTGCTTAATAAATCATCTACCGATTTAATTTAATAATCTGACTATGATTTTAACAACTTAAAAAGTCCATTGACTCAAAGAAAGATCAATGCAATATCTTAGTTTTTGATACGTTATGCAAATAAACGACCATAACCGACCAAATTGAACAATTAGAATTGAATCGACACACTAATCCTATAAATCCAAACTATTGAGATATAATATAGGTATATAAGTTTTTTGCCAGTTCCGATTATCTCTTACCATAAATAATAGTTATTAACTTAACAATGGCAATGACTTCCTAACTAAACGTTCTATATAAATTTATTAGTTGCGATAACGGTTGTTAGCGACTATATCTCATCCGCAACAATACGTAAACCTGATAAAGTGACTAGATTATATGTTGTAAGGTCATTTTTTTGTGCATTTAGTCTTCAGTAAATACAATAGGAGCATTGCAGCTTAGTTATATTGTGGGAACGTTTGGAAATAAATCTTCCATCACGCTATCGGCTCTTAACATCTTCTCGTTTAAAAAATACTATAGAGCGTGAGTTATTATCCCTTCGACTCATAGCCATTTTAACGCCTTCTAGCCGATGATTTGAAGGTGGCTAAGCTATGTATGTATTGACGTACTTATTTGTAAATATACCATCGTAGTCTTACCCTTACACTAAAGCTTATTTAATGATAAATTAAAAGAAGGGTTATAGGTTATAGCTTTACTATATAACGGTTTTTCGGCTTCAACAAACGTCCCATAATACGCTTCAGTCCATTAAATCGATGTATTATTGTATTCTCTTGTCAATTTTATATATAACATGAATGATTGGGTAAAATCAGATCTTTTAAAAAAACAACCAATTTTACAATTCTGCATTAAGAATTCACTTTCTCTGAAGGCCATTTGAATGGAAATTTTAAGCGTCGATCTTGACGTCGTTCCAGTTATATTTAAACTCATTATCATCTTTTAGTCCAAGTCGTCGATATCTTATGTATTGGATTAGTATTCAACTCGGCTCGCCTTCCATTTTTCGATACGAGTCTCAAAATGCATTTTTGCAGCGATTTAATGCATTTGGCTGCACGCTCGAGTGGGCACCTCCCGCTCCGTTGCACATTTCGCTCCAGAGCACGTTTTTCCACTTTTAATAACTTTTATCCTCGCTAATGACTGCAGTGGATGTGCCAAATTTTTTTTATACGGATCACTTCATCATATTTTTTCAGTCTCCGCTTGCTTGAAAAAGCTTTTGTTTCGTTTGTGATAATGACATTTGGGCACTTTTTGTTTGTTTTTATAATTGCTGTCCTGGCTGAGCTAACTTGTTGGTGAAGTGAGCACAGTTTTGTCATCATTATTATTTTAATGGCCCGCAACTCGTAACTACACTTTCGATGCTTATGTCGCTATTCCATAATTCCACTTCCTCTTAATGTATTCTATTTTAGTTTTTTTTATTACCGCTTCTCTTTCTTCTCAAGCTGCTAAACGTTTTACCCGCAACATCAGCTACGTATTTAAAGCCATTACTCTCTATTCCGCAACATCGTTAAACTTATCAAATGATTGCCAGGGGTGTCTTACGAGCAGTAACCCAAGAATTTGTTATGAAATAAAGTGTGCTAAAATAAAAACAGTTTTTAATCTTACATTAGTTAAGATGCACTTGTTATTCGCATGACACCGCAAAGTAATATAGCTTCGCCTTGTTACCACCAAGATGACATCGCCGATCGGTCTGACTTTAGTAACTCTTCACTTTCTATGTCTTCACGGACATTCTCATAGAATGTGATTAGAAACCTGTGGTAAAATACTACATTAATTATTTTTTTCGAATCTTTACCCGAAAAGAAAAATCACTCGGAGTCACGAAAAAAATCATTTATTAATATTATTTGTATTGATTAAATTTCTTTCTATTGAAGAATTTAATGAAAACTTAAATTCTAAAGATCTATAAAAATTAAGAAAAAATACGAGTGATATCGAGCGCACGAATGCCTGAAGATGCCGAAACCCGGGTCGTTAGTGACAAAATACACGGAAGTGAACAAAATCTCAATAATTAAAATTTAAACTATTTAAATATATTTACTGTATTAGGTTAGATCAAATTCGTGAGCTTGCATTTATCATTTAAACATTTTTCTCAAACCTGGATTCGTATATTTTCAAGTTAAGCGAACGATTTAATACTGGTGATAAATTTATTTTCATATACTCACATTTTTTATAATATCGGCCACATTCAGGTGGGCAAATAACGGGTCTATTTTGGATGGGAAAAGAGTCCTTTACAGCGCTCAAACGAGCTGGACGCGTATAAATTACCAGGTTAGCCTTATCTTCCCGAATCTGCCATAGTCTCGAATATATTCCAGTGGTCGAACACTATATTCAATTGTGCCGGTAGCAGTCCAAAAACTGCTGGTTTCATTGAGTGTCTATATTCAAAATAATATATTTTTTTTTGTATTTTTATTTATGTACACATAGATCTTGAATGTCATCTTGTTTGGTTTTCATTTATTCTAGAATTTTCTAGAACCTTCAATATCAATCAAGTTAATATTGATTTTGTTTAAAAAAACCGTACAATCAAAAACGTTGGATATACTGAAGAACCAATGCTTTTAGATGTTTTTTTACATACATATGAATTTTGCGACTCCAATTGTTACCAATTGAAAACATAAAACGTGAAATGCTATAGATGTATCAATTTAACTTGGCCGCTAGTGAGGGTGTCATCGCCACGTTAGGAATGCTACCATACTCAAAAAGAACTGAAATTTTAATAAATTCCAAAACTGATATTTTAGCGACGGTTATTAAAAATAGACAAGGTTTTTATTTTGCATAAAATGTCGATTGGAGAAATTTATTCTAGACTGCCAATTCTAGTTCCAAATTCGGCGGCGGCTAAGTAATGTAATACTATAACAATAATTATATTACATATATTCACAGTTGGCCAACTTGTTTGGTGCTGCGATCATCTTTTTCATTTTAAAAGTTTGACTGAGATAATTTTTTTAAATAAATGTATGTTTTTATGTTTAGTCAATTTAATATAATATATATGCTATTTTAATTAAACAAATTCAATTTGCGAAAGTGGTAAGTAATAACTACAAAATGTAATAGATTCTAAATATGTCTTCCACAAATCATTCATTATATTGCACGCAAGGCAGTATAATTTTTAAGTCCAGGCTTAAATAAATAAAAAAAAAGAGCCTTAAAAAAAAGTTAAGAATGTGTTGCAGATATTTTTCTACGTATTGTAAAAGCACTTTAGGAATTTCATTTAAGGATGCAATTTGGCAATACTGTGACAATGGACCACAAATGGTAACGCGATCTACCTGTTGGCATACCCTGAATAAACCTGAATCACATAGCCATCTGGTTTATGAATCGATGTGTCGTTTCAATTTTTTTGACGCTGGTTTACATAGATCACTGCAATATCCGTTCCCACAGTGCAATTTACTAGTGCAGATCTGATGCATATACTTGTCCGTTTTCCACGGCTATCATCGATGTTATAAAGCAAATAAAAAATATTCCTTATTACCGCTAGGTTCATAAGGCATTTTTTAAATATAAGGCTTCTTTAAACTGTCGGAAGGTTATAAGATTTGTCTTTTAACCTTCCAGCATTTTAATATTCCGATTTTTTAATTCTTCAATTAACACGGCGCATGGTTGTTGGAAAAACCGTATACTATCACATGCTTCCAGAAAATATCAGAAAATATTGCTTGTTGTAACACTCACCTTTGCCAAGAGTAATAGAGTAGAATTTTGATTTCTTCTTCACATTCCTAAGAGAAAACTTTCTTTTTATGTTTTTTTTTAAATGTACAATCAAATCAAAAACAAAAAAAGAAAACAAATAAATTAGAATACAACAAATAATACATATTTGGAACATTCAATTTTTCAAGTCTATCTTAATCTTCAAATCTTCCTCTTATCTTTCTCTCTGAGTTAGCCAATTATCCACTCATTGTTGTTAGTTGTGGCCCGATACAAATTGCAATAAAATAAGGATTTTTGAAAGACTTAAGTTATAAAAAGATATTGAATGAAAAAATTCAGAAGAAATCAATTCCACCCAACCGAGGTGTGGCGGTTGCCCCCAATCTGAGGCTACGCGATCTCGAGTGTGCGGACGACGCTGTCATATTTGACAAATCTGTCGAGGGTATTCAGGAAACAATGGACAGGCTGCAGAGCAACTCGTATCGCATTGACCTCAAAGTCAATGCGAGTAAAACCAATATGCTCTGCAACAGTTTCTGTCCAGACCCAGACTACCCTCTGACGAGCGCGGGGCAAGACATCGAGAGTGTCGACGGCTTCAGGTACTAGGAGGTACACATCACGGGAGAAAGCAATCCGCGTAAAGAGCTCGCAATCCGATTAGGGATAGCTGGAGCAACCTTTAACTCGTCGGAAAGTCTGGGACTCACGGTTGTACTCGGTCAGAACCAAGTGCCACTTATTCAATGCATGCATCCTGGCGGTGTTGCTTTACGGTTGCGAATCATGGCACCTCATCAAGGCACAGGGTAACCATATACTGTGCTTTGAAAACAGATGTTTGCGGTGAATACTAGCGGTACGGTGGATTGATTTTGTCAAGAACTCGGTGGTAAGAGAGCGAACGGACCAACCTCTTATTACGTCCAAAATAAAAAGCGACGATGGACCTGGCTTGGACACATGCTGCGGATGCCCCAAAGGAGCCTGACTCCTGCCTGTCTCTTCTACCAACCAGATGGATTCCGTCGCCCTGGAAGGCCGTTGATGACCATCCATAGGATGTATTCGGCGGAGCTACGGGACGCTGGGATGACCTGGAGGAAGCGAGGAGACTGGCGGGGGACAGAGAAGCTTGGAGGAACCGCGTGGTGGCCATATGCTCCAAATAGGGAGCGGATATGGTTTATATATATATATATATATATATATAATTGAAAAAATACGTTATTGCTTTTTAATTGATACAAGTATTTTATCATAAGGTTAAGTATTACTTTAACCTTCAAAGGATTTTATTGATTCATTGAAAGCTGTTCAGGGATCAATCCATCGCTAGGTCTATGTTCTCATACGGATTTGCGTATATGAGTAACCGATAGGAGATTGACTATATTTCAACAATTGGAGACATAATCAAAATTTACTAGAAGTATCAAAAAACATTATTGTAGTGATAGAAAGCGAGAATATTTTCAATGTTGGTTGTCATATGTCTGATCAAAAAGTCATCGAATACATTTATTACCCACTCGAGTTCCAATGGTATTTGAAATGAGCTTCTTCAGTTAGAAACTGTGTTACTTCAAATTTATTTTATTATCGTATGTTTTCTTTTTTTATTAAGTAAATTCCCTTAGATAATTTTCTATATATGACGTAAATATAATGTTATAATGTAGTCATTTTTCTTCGCGTGATGTATGCTAATTCAATTGATAATACTTCAATTATCATTTTATTTAGTTTTTTTGTATTAATAGTTGATTAAGTCTTTCCACAAAGGTTACATAATATTTATACATTTTGAGTTACTCGCAGAATTTGGTTCTTGTATGGCGAGCCTATGATATACTGTTATGGGCGAAGGCGGGCCGAGCACTGAACAGATAGATGTAACTACTTACGTTTCTCCTAAAACATTCCTCGTATATATTTTACGTTTTACACGGGACATTTATGAGTATGACTAATGGGGAGGCATGTGCTCGCCTTGAGAAAACTCACTTTGCGCGTATTTTATTCAAGGACTATAATTTGTGTTTTATAATAATTTATTACACTGAGTACTCACTCCATGCAAGTAAGAATATTCGTAGCCTCTGCTACGAGACTTCGTTTTTATTTTATTTCAATTTGTTCATTTATAAAAACATAAATCAAAAAAAAAAGACAAATTATTAGATTATTACGTCTCTAATGTGATTATGTACAGGCATTAAAATCAAATACAAATTGACAAATATGACTACCGACGGAATATACTTTTAAAATTCAGTATTCGTCTGAACTTACTCATGTACTCGCGGATTATGTCTATATTTGAAAAAATATCCATTAAATTAGGTTTGTTAAATATTTATTTATATTCTTCTTAGACAAAATATATTCATTTTTAATATTATTTTCAACGCCATACATAAAAGTGTTCTCGCGACTCGGTTTTGCTTTTTATTGAGTTCATCTGTGGACACGTGATACTCATTACTTTTAAGGAGTTAACTGTCAATTCTTGGTGGAAAGACATTATATTTTAAAAAATAAAACACAATTTGTTTGTACTACTTCCACATATTTATAATGATCAGGACCGGTTTCGCTCATCACGAGCATTATCAATCAGTTGATAATGCTCGTGATGAGCGAAACCGGTCCTGATCATTATAAATATGTGGAAGTAGTACAAACAAATTGTGTTTTATTTTTTAAAACACGTGATACTTTTGACATTGATTTCATGAAGGTTTTTGCAAATATTCACTTTAACCCGAAAGATTTCCGTATATTTTAATCAGACAATTTGCATTATGTGACTGTCAAAAATCACTAATATAATATTTTAAAAAATAAAACACAATTTGTTTGTACTACTTCCACATATTTATAATGATCAGGACCGGTTTCGCTCATCACGAGCATTATCAACTGATAAAAATACAAACGTAACAGGCGTATTTATATAAAATTGAGTGAAAAAATGAAGGTATATAAAACTGATGGTTCATGAACTGAGACAAGAAAATATTGATTAACAAACAAATTATACATAAATCAAATGAAAGATTTATGTATATGTATAATTTGTTTGTTAATCAATATTTTCTTGTCTCAGTTCATGAACCATCAGTTTTATATACCTTCATTTTTTCACTCAATTTTATATAAATACGCCTGTTACGTTTGTATTTTTATCAGTTGATAATGCTCGTGATGAGCGAAACCGGTCCTGATCATTATAAATATGTGGAAGTAGTACAAACAAATTGTGTTTTATTTTTTAAAATATAATGTCTTTCCACCAAGAATTGACAGTTAACTCCTTAAAAGGCACTAATATAATATTATAAGTCATAGTATCTGTATATGAAGAAATAATTAATTGTGCAAGTATGGTTTAGTTCGCCCGAATGTCTTCCAGGTAGTCGGTTTATGGTATATATTTATATAATTTAATCTTTAAAAAGTCTTTGAATGAAGTGATCACAGCTGCAAGTTCAAAATAACGCGCATTACTTGTTTTACTATGGCTTGCATATTTTCATGAATAAAATTTGCTTTAATTATTTTATTGTCGGCAGTGCTTCTAAATATTGTTTTCATTAAATTAAATTGTTCTCACCCTTTTCACAGCGTGGCTGATTAAAGTCACTTTTCAATCAAAGCCTCAAAAAATTTCGAATCTCCTCCTCGGCCCGAATGACCCTATGTCAGAAAAACGGACAAAGTTTTTGTTGCAAGGGTAGCCGAAGGCCACTTTAGACGATTCAACGCAGACTTGAATTTTATATGATACGACGGTGCTACAAACTCATTTATATCTACTTTTTATTAGCCGCAAAATACAGTTCTTTTTCTTTAAAACCGTCAAAATATTAACTAATCATTTCTAGAATTCAATACAAATATTGAATAGTTAAAATATGATCCCCGAGCAGCTCTACATATGATCAAGAGAGTGAGCTGTAAATCCATTGGTTTTTATTTACCGTTATTGCTTCATGAAAAGCGATGCATACATGTAAAAATTGCAACAGGGAGTTGTGGAACAGACTGTTATTGAGACGGCATAGGGCTTTGGCAGAGCGATTAACTAATTACTTATCATTTACTAGCTAACCCCATTCTTCTAGAATATGAATACCCTCCGCATTAGATACTAGCAAACATCTCACGCTTGAACACTTTTGTTGAGAAAATCCATTGGAAGTTCCAAGTGTTGCTATTCAGAGAAGATGTGGTTGATAAAAAATCAATACGAGCAATTTTACCATTTTTTGTTAGCATAATTTTCGGTTGCCCGATTCGATTTTATTTAACGCCCCCGTGCTTGAGGCGGCCAGATTGCCCCGTCTATTGCGGTCTTGACACAGCCGCGAGATCGTGTTGTCGTGTTCAGGAGGGTGAGAAAGGATTACATCTTTTTGAGAGAATTCCTCTTAATATCACAACCGGAAAAGTTTGAAGCTTTTCTCGTAAAGGCAGACAACCGCCCTTGAATGAAGTGCTTATTTAGCACTGAAAAAGGGATACGTGTGTACAAAATCTTTTATTTCGTTTACAAGCCCATTATTAAGAAAAAAAAAGTCGGCTTAATATAACGTATCAGTAATATAGAAGGATATGACGTATTTTTTTACATCTTTTTACTCTTAAATAAACAAATTATAAAAATAAGCGTAAAGCAAATGACATGAAACCTTATCATCAAAACTCTTTATTTATATTTATTTAATTTCATCTACTAGGTATACTTTTAAATTAAAAAATGTAAACTTTGAGAGCTCTGCAGTATTCCATAATTATCGTGATGAATACGATATACACAGACAAATAAAAGTAAAAAGTTAGTAAGACCGCTTAAGAGAAAAATTAAACAAAAATAACGATTAACGTTTAACATTAGACCGAATGATGGACAAAGCAAGTCTATTCGTAATGAATCAAATGTCTTAATTAATATGGTATTACGAAAATTAGGAAACGGTCTGTTACAAAAAAAATGTGTTCAATTTTTAACAATCATGTTATTGTTTCAGTAGTTGTCCATCTAAAAAATGTAATGTTTTAATAGTTGATCACTTTTTTTTCAGTAGTTGACCATGTCTAATCAGGGGGTTTCATGACAACGTTTCATCAGAGTTGCCTCAGAGCTTCCTGTAAGACAAATCTTGGTTGAATCAAGTAGCATATGCTTAAATTCACTGACATCCTTAAAAATTGTCTTAAAAAATTCAAAATAAAATATTTATTGCATAAAGTGTTGTTTTCAAATGGCCGCTATGACTCCCCAATGACATATATGGTGATGTGTTAGCTCGTCAATCCGACAAAAGATGGTTTCACTTGTCTGAACTCTACAATTTAGAGCAATCTCGCGTCTACGTTTCTTATTTTGGGCAATTTTATTAAAAAAAGGTCAACTACTGATACATTTACCTTAGTTTCTATTAAGTTATTTTAAAGTATATAATAAGTAGTCAGTTAACATAATATAGTGTATCTTCTCTCAGTAAGTATAAATAAATGATAAGAATTTATCATTTATTTATAATTAATTATTTATACTTGAAAGATGATCATACAAAATTAAATTTCTTTATATTATTTGTATGATAGTCTGTAAATTCTTTTCATAATCGTACACCAATTATTTTGTATACATTCACATTACTCACACACAAAATTATAGTATATGAATAACTATTATTTTATTTGTCAAATGTTTGCCACAAGTAAAACCGGTCCTAACCTTTTCATGAAACAGTGGAGTACAGTAAAGTTGTGTTATATTTTTATAAAAATATATTTTTTATGACCTGTATGAGTTGTACTAATTGTTCGCTGGCAATTTTGATAACTTCAGGACTGCACTGCAACGATTTTGAAATATCTTACACCCAGTGATGGTAATTCGTTAGCATTTCCTTTCAGAAGTTTCCCGTCCGCGACAAAAAGCCTGTAACCACTTGGAAAATTTAATAAATGCGAATAATAACTTTGGCTCTGCCGAGGTTTCACTCTAGTTGTCTGTCCATCCAACTGACAGCGGCATATGAAGACACGAGTATAAGAAAGACTGATTACGAGGAAAATGCGCATTATTACAATGTGTTTTATGTGCTGTAATTTATTTTTACATGAATTAATTAATAAAAAACCCATTGGTACGCTGAAATATATTATTATTATTATGTTGTTATCATGTTCGCTCCTAACGCGTAGGTAGTGATGGGCCGCTAATTGAGATATTATTAACTCAACCTCTCGTTTTCGAATAGAGTACGAATATGTGTCACTTAGAATTGTAATGGTGTAACTCCAAAATTACGAAAAATGAGTTTATACCTCAAACACGTGCAAAAGATGTTATTCTATTAGTTTAATAATGGTGCACCTCCATATATACTCCTAATTTCTTTAAAAAACTGTTTTTTGTTTTTATATTTCCATATTTAACAATTTTTTTCAGAATAATAATGAAGTGTCCGGACATACTTCACTAACGTTTAAGTTCTTCAGTTGATTGACAAACAGTAATTAATGGTTGTTGTTTGATCCTAAGAACATTTTACAAAACCTTGATTTTCTCAAAACTTCAAAACTGGAGTTCCACCATTACTATTCTAAGTGACACTTATAATGATCGCTCTATGACAGGGTTATTGGTTGCCTAATCTTTCTCGCTACGCCCAGTTTTTAGGATATTTTAGCATGCCTTCAAACACAAATCCGTGTTTTTTTCCAACCTTTAATTTTTTACTGAAACTATTATGTGGAGTTCTCGAAGCGGGCTCCTAGTTTCCTGGTTAAAATTATTGCTAGGCTGGGTACACTGGGTACAGACTAAGTCGTTATATCCCTTTCCCGCATGTAAGCTAGTTAAGCAATGCTATCTAAAAGATTCTGTCAGCTAAAGGCTTTGAATCATTAAACAAATTTCAACTCTTACTAAGAATTGCTTGTAACGTTGGCGTAAAAATGAGTTTACTATTCCTATATTAGACATGCCCAGTATCTAACTGAAAATACTTGGCTCGTTAACTTTAAGATTTTAATCCATGAATCGGTTAAAAAAACTAATTTATGTTGGGATTAGAACTCGTGAGCACCGTAAACGTAGCCAACGACGTTGACCGCTCGGTCGGTCGAGTCTAACTATATTAACGAATCTATAGTGCTTATTGTTATGCGCGCAGTGCAAAATAAACATCATTTAGTTAAAATCTTATCTTCAACTAAATTAACAAATACGTTTTTAATAATTTAAGAGTCAGTTCGAGTTCACTCGTGTGCTCGAATGCCTGAAGATGCCGAAAGGCGAAACCCGGGTCGTTAGTTACAAAATACATGGAAATGTACAAAAACTCAACCATTCAAATTCAAAAAAAAAAATTAAATATGTTTTTGTTATTACTAAAATATTCAAAAAATGTCAAATATTTTAACAAAGCCAGACCAATACCCGCATGATAACGCTCTAAAGTTTTCTTCCGTCTTGATTCAATCCGAATCCAGGGATCTGATCCGAAGATCAGATCCCTGAAGTACACTTTTATATTTTGATTTTTCAATCGGTTTATAGATTTTACTCTCAAGAAGAATCAAAATTGTAAAGTTCCCCAGATAAATGAGCAGATTTTCCAAATACCATTCGCTTTGATTTGACTGCAATGAAATCAGCGTGGTCTATTCATAAGAACGTGATTAAAGCCCTGTGGGGGGTGCTCTCAAGTACGATTTGTTTTTAAAACCATTTAGCGTGGTGCAAAGAGTTTTCCATTAAATTTTCATGACCTGTTTCAAACTGACGAGTTCATTGGGATGATTTTATTAATTTTATTTCAAGTATACGTTTTTCGTCCCATATAACAGTGCTTCACAACCAGTGTGCCGCATGGTGACATTGGTGACCATATGTGTGCCACGGCACAGTACGTACAGAACGAGTAATAAGCGTGTATTTTTATATCCTATATTTTTTCTGTATTACCTGAATTAATAATAATTGTAAAAGTTGAATGTTGAAAATATCGTACCTCGTTTAACACCCACAATTAATCAATAAATAATAATGTTAAAAGTTGAAAAGTTGACCTAGAAATGATAACCAGAATGACACGTGCAAATTTCACGTCGCTACTATACACTTCTTGTGCCAGATGGACAGAAAATACATGTATTTTCTGCTTTATAGTAGCGATATTTAACAATATGAGAGTGCGCACGATATTACACAATATATTCTTAAACACGTTCGTTGTAGAAATAAAATAACTCACCTGCATCCTTTTAAGAAACGAAAGGCTTGAAGTAATCATTCTTGTGGAACGAGCGGAATTTTTTTACGCTGGGGAAGAAGAAAACCCCGGGGAAATCCGATGTATATTTTTATGATGCTCACTGCAGTGTTGAATATTAATAACACTCATCTTCTTTGTACATGTCTGATGCTGATATTGTATTCCAAGAATACGTACATTAACGATAAAAACGAGCTCTAACTTTGTCGATGATATCGTTGTACGTTCGGAAAATTTTGAAATTATTTTTTTAACATTAACGTCGTTGAAATTCACTTGATAGAATTCTGTTATTGTTTAAATTGCAATTTTTATACAGTCGCACATTCTGTACCAAAAAATCTATTATTCAACCTTTAAAAATCTTGAAATTGGAATACTTCAAATGGGCAAGCAAAAAATGTTTTGAAACTTTCTGAAATAAGAAATTTAAAAAGGTTTTTAATTCATTTTCGATGTCAATGTATTATAGATTATAATATGTACTCCTAAAAGATCATATCTTATTTCAGAAATCATCTTTTCAAAATTCATCAAGTGGCTTATCATTCAGTACATTTCATTCAGTACATCATTTCATTCAGTACATCAAAAGGAATTGAACTAAGTGTGAAAAATCAAATCAAAGATAGGTAGTACTCGCTACAAAAAAAATCCTTCACGCTCAAATTCAAATCATCGTATAACTATTTAGTAAATTTTCAATGTTTTTAAACCCATGACGCTACTTTAATTGTTCATATTAATTTTTCGTATTTATTCCAGGGTTGTTTTTCATCATAAACAATTTTCTTTTAAAAATGATATCTGCATTGCTTACACCTGTTTTTATATGTAGTTATTTCTGAATTCTGATAGTTTTTCTGTACTGAAAAATAGGCCTACATGGAGATAGCCGGTTTGCATTTTTCGCAGTCGATAGGATTAATGTTTTTATCTCGAAAAAAATAACAAAATGTATTATGATTATTAAAAAAATCTGAAATATTTTTTAAATAACTAGGCCAGAACTTTTTTTTTTCCATGTCCGCTCCCAATGTGGAGCATTTGGTCTTCTAATGGAGGTATCTTGACAGAATTTTTTCTACGAATACCTACCTCTACCTCTCTTTTCTTTTTCGAAGAGAGTAGGGATAGAAGGATAGGGCTATGACAGGACTAGTGGTTAGCTAATCGCTCTCGTTACGCCCCGTGAGGATGGGATTGGTGGGAGGGAGGATTCAGACTACGAACAGAAATCCATAAATCGATTGACAGATCAATCTATGAAAACCGTCCGCACCGGGAATTGAACCCGAGACATCCGTAACCGTAGCCAGCGACGAAACCAACTACGCCACGGACGCCGACTAGGCCAGAACTACCTGAGTAATATTAATGTAGCACTGTAAATACGTGTACAGCAAAAGTACAGTGAGTAAGCAACTCTATTGTTTCATATGGATTTGCCAGCTCAACCAATAATAGACACCTGTGCCAAATAGGCTTATTGTACACATTCACTGCGCTGAAGTTATTAACTACCTTTGCACTATTATTCCAACGAAGCGTTTTCATAGTGAACCCAAGTGTCAGGCATAATAATATAAACCATCCAATACCACAAGGTTTCATTGTGATTGTATTCTTGATAAGTGGTCTATGGGCTTACAAAAATGATTAATCCAATAAAAAAAAACTGTTACGTTATTAAGGAGGAAAGCCATGCTGAATTTTCCGTGAAAGAAAAATCTATAAATAATAAGTAGTTATTGAAATATACTTAAACAGTCGTGTAACTGTTATTACTTGATTTTGATTTTTTTTTTAGTCAGATAAAATATTACATCTATTATGTGATGTTATTTGTAAATTATTAGTGGAAAAGCATTGTAATTATACAAATCAAGCCCAATTTATTCAATTGATTCCACAATTTTATCAAATTATCAGAAACCATTTCAAACTAAAAATTAGAATCAGCTAATTTAAAAAAAATATTTGATAATTTCTTAATTACAACCTCTTTACACATGAATATTAAATGAAAAAAACAAATGTTTTATTTAAATCAACTGTGACGTTTATTATTAATGAAAGCTCGATTTATCAGTTACAATAATAATATCAATAAGAATAACAAAGCTTTCAATTTTATATTAAAAAAAAATTTCCATGAAGTTACCGTTTAATCAAATATATGACACCAACCCGAACTTACGGGGCGGACGGGAGTCGTCAGGACATTCAATATGCCGTCACAGACTCTTCCTGTTAATGCAAATATTATAATATGTGATGGTTTAAAAGCACGAGGAAAATTTAGTAGTAAAATCGCAATAATTATTAAAAGTTTTAAATTCATCTTCATCGTTAAATTGCCAAGTTTCAAATTTTGCCGCGCTTTGTTGCCAAGCAATAATAATTTATAGAATCAATTATCGTTGGGGTCGAGGAAGTTATAGTTGTCCCGTTGTTTTTCTAAGAACCTGTCAACGTCCGTCTGAGGGTGGGTTATTCCTCAACCCGTTTTCGCCTAGCAACGACCAGCTTGTGCATATATCGGTTTGTATGAAATCGATAAAGTCAGGGGTAATTAAATTTTATAAAAGATATTTTGGAGTCAGTTGTGGGTTCGTAATCGAAGGGGGAGGTTGGCCGTTGCACGGCGCGAGTCGAGTCCTTGTTATTAAGGAGAGAGGAAGAAATTCTCCTTTGGAGAGTGACTCCTGTCGACGGTTTTGACAGGAGGAATCTTTTGTTCCGTAGGGGAACTGACGGATCCGACTACAGGCCAGAGTTTTTTTGTACAAGGAGTGGTTTTCCCGCTCTTCGGGTATTCAGTCCACCGAAACCCAGTCTCGTAGTCGCGCCGTGCACGTGCTGTGAGTGTTTGTAAATTACGCAACAGTAAATTCAATAGCAAAGCCGCGTAACGGCTCACAGATAAGGCGGAGACACTGGTTGCCAAGGCTGGCTTCCCATCAGGATCCAAGCGCCGCCCGTTCCCTCGCATAGTGGTCGAGGGACTTGTTAATTGGAATTGCGTAATTTTCTTCTCATCTTACCGCTTAAATTCATTTGTGTTGTTTTTTTATTAATTGTGCGAATAAATGTGTAGACCCCGGGTGGGCATACACGTACAAACCGAACGCGACTTTGTGAATGAAGACCCTTGCTTCCATTTCCCCTCCTTATAGCACTATCTCCTTCTGAGGTAGAGGCCGTCTCTCTCTCGTGTAGAGGAGACTTGCGAGGCTTTCTCATTTGGTATTTTTCCCATATTTTAGGATGAATGTGCTTGGCTAAAACACATGTGATAAAGCCTTAGTCTCTACTCACCTTAAAAAATCAAACAGAAATCTGACAGCCAGCTCTGAAAAATAAAGAAGATATTTTTGTTTTAGTCATCGCTCCCGTACTATGTGGCATAGTTGTTGTAAATAATTTGAACTGTGCCTCTCTAATACAAGTCGGGCTGTATTATTCGCATCACGCGTAATCAGGCTGCCGCGTGTTGTTAATTACCCGCTTGCCGAGCTAAGGGTTCGCTAAAATATCTGCCGACCCCTATCACCGCGCCACTGCTGGAAACTCGAACAAAAACAACCCCCAGTGTATCTCTCACATTCGTACGGATTATTTTATGTATGAAGCTATGTAAATATAAACCCAATTTTCCATATTTTCAAACCGGATCTCAATGAAATAGCGTTTACTTATTTTTATTTTTAATTATTTTATGGCATATTTCATGGGGGTGTCGTTGATGTCATGATATAATTCATATATGAAGAAACATCTGCTTTCTATTATGAATTTAGATTAAGCATACGTTTTGAGTTTTGAGTATAAACATGTATTTGAATTTTCTTGAATTTTGCTTTATTTGATTACATACAAATTAATGGGGGCATTCCAAATGGAAAGCTTCCCATCCCTTCAAATAACTTCTCAATATTTACCTCCTATCAAATGTAGATATTATGCGCTGTGTTCGTTCTTTTTCTAAAAAGTAATATCGTACTCATGACAAATTTAATATGTACTACGGTGCCGTATTGTTTTTGCCAAACAATATTGTTCATCATCTTCATTTAAAGAACATGACATACACATTTGATGACGCAGTATCGACCTTATAGTAGGGTTACTAGTTGCACTTGTGATTAGACGATAGAAGGCACCGAACGGATGTCATCTTGGCAGATTTGGAATTTAAAACAGTTAACGAAGTCAATCCTATTATTTGATGCTTCGAATTTCAGCAATTTCGCTATCGACACGACACTGTAAAACATAATTTAATTAAATTTCATAATATATTCTACTTGCAACATGCATAAAAGCACATCTTTAAACTACGTATTAAATAGCTAGTTTGATACAATATAGTAGCATTCATTTGAATTTATAGAGAAAGGAGACAGATTGAATCAATTTTCAGATATGGCATTTGTTACTTGTTGATACAAACATGGAAAATCACATTCCGTGTTAGAAACATGCCTCCCACAAAAATATAAATTTCAGAAATACGTCTATCGCCCGATTAGAAAGGAGGGCCAAAGAGAACTTTTTTTTATATGCACGTAGGACATGTTCTCTTTTTGAATACCATCTGATTACCCTTCCTTGGAGTATACAATATATATATACAAAGTATGTAAACATCTGTTCGTTGAAAGGAAAATGACACTGTAATTTTGAGTGGCGGTCAGCCCAGACGCAGTCTTCAGGCGACAGCGCCACCCGGGGTGCCAGTTACTTGAAAAATGTCCATATTTTTTCCGGAAAAACTTTTAAAGAGGGGATTAACTTATAATGAAAGTCGCGTTCGCGGCGGACAGGTTTTAATTAAACTTTTTTTACCTTGCCTTCTTAAACAGTTTTTCATCCTATATGATAATATTTTCTCGTGGAGTTAACTGCACGTCTAATATTGTTGAATAATGTATATATACACAGATGAAAATCTTATAACTTATTCTACAACATGAATCGCTTTTAGTTGTCTTTTTTGTATTCATAAGTTATTCCTTAATCGAATGGTTTTAACTGTTGGTCGAATGGTAATATATTTATAAAATTAATGATTTGTTTTACTCTAGTTTAAAATTTTGTAACAGATATGGACAGTTATTTGTTTTTATTTTATACGAGATCACGCATAAGAAAAAAGCAAAAGTTATTGGGTTAATCGCGCCTTCTTTTTCCAAAGGCTTGAATGTCTGTGATGTTAACATCCCTTCAAAGCCACCTTCTTTTCAATCTTAAAAATGTGGTGTAAAGAGAGTGATAAGCTATATATAAATTCTTTTTAGACCCATCCTTCTCTCTTAAATTACAAACAGTTTTTATTAAAACATTTTTTTGAGATACTCCATCGAACGAGATGGAGCGGACATTGTTTAAATGTATATTATGATGAAGCGTCTTCAATTATTGTTGTCTCACAAGTCATACGTCAAATAATATAAATATCAAAGAATATAAATAACATTAACTTAGTTGAATTGGAAATATCGGTGAAATATATCAAAGCTAACCTTTCCTTTACATATATAATGACTTTGTTTGACAAACGGAGAAAAAGAAAGCGAATTTCATTTACGACGTACACGCGACGTTTCTATTATGACAAATTGCAATACGTAGCGTCTCTATAATCGCAACTGAAACGAACATATTTCTTTGTCGCATCTGACAACCCTTCGAAATATCATATGAATACCAAAACATACAGTCGTGCCCAAGATAAAACATATCTGCGATAAAAATTCCAAACAATATTTCAACCGAACAAACTAAAAAGTGAAACTTATTTTCTCCGTATAATATTATATTTCTTATATTGAAACCCATTACACACGTCGGCAGCCCTTGTAACTACCTTTTATAGTCATAAGTCATCGTCTTCAAAAAGAGAGCATATTGTCGGAATATTTTAACGCGAGATAATATTCAACTTTTCTTTTCAGAAATTTCGCTCTTAGATAATGTTAACAGCAAAATGACTATTCTGCGCTATGCTGAGTGTTATATGAAAAATGTGATCTAGAAAAACATTGCATTTTAACCATTGGATTTTTCATCATTTGTTTAGTTATTATGGTAATTTCTGTTTAAAATGATTAATTTTTCATTTAGTTCTAAAAATACCAATTTTCACTGAAACCAAATTTTATTTTATCTCTTTTAATCGAAATAAATTCGTATAAAACCCCTCTTTCTTTTAAATAAACATTCTTTAAATTTTGCAGCTTGACATATTCTAGAATCTTTCAACACTAGTCATAATATACTAGTTCGATCCTGAATAGAGCCTCTCATCTTATAGATACAGACAATAGTTATTTTTTAATTGATTAAATTGAGATTTTCTTGGTAGAACTCCATTATAGTAGAGTAAAAATATTAAAGTATTTAGTTCTAAAAAAATTAATTAGGTAGTTAATAGCTATTTCAGCTTAATGCCATCGTCAGAAATATATTTATTTTAGCTTAGCTATATAGTTAACAATCTTGAACAATTTACTGAGTGACCTAATAATAAAATAGGTGTTTACAAGTACAATCAATAAAGTATTTAAAAATGTTGTCATACTGTTGGTTATTATTGAAATAATTGACTTATTTAAAGACATGCTTTTCGACACATCAGAATAGTTTATATGTTTTAAAAGATAGATTCATATCTTCTGATTTAAAAATAATGCATGACTTTTTCAGTTTGGTGTTAATAATTTTAAGTCTCACTATTCTTCTTAGATATCAAACTATTAATTTTTCAAACATTCTTTGCTAGTGGAACTCATCATAAATAATGATATTTTAGGGGGAAGTCTTTCTCGTGCATTCCTGCATTTAATGCTAAAAGTTTTCTCATTAGATTTTACTCTCTGACATGTTGGGAACTTCTTAAAACAGTTTTGGAATTCTTTACCAAACTGTTGGGGGTGCAATTATTTCAAAATTCTGACAATTTTCTTCGCCTGAACATTCACCATATTAAGTTTATTAAGAATATGTACTTATAATTTATCGTTATCTTATTCTAACTGTCACTGTATATTTTCCGGCTATAATAACATAGTCATTCTTTGTTGACTATGTGTTATTTTATGTAAGAATCTTAAATTTGCCCTACTGTCTTTAAATGGCTTGTATTTTTTTCTAAATACTTTTTGAACACTATCTAATTTACAGCTTCTTCTTGAATTGTGGTAGCGGTACCGATTTCATATATTGCATTTAAGTGTATATACGCAAAGCCTTATTTATAACACATTGTTTGACGCAAACTTTTTTTAAATTTACAAGTTCTGAAATATAAATTAATATTACAAAACTGTTTTCTTGTTGAGTTACGAAAAGGCATTGTATATTAAAAAATAAAATATATATTATTACAATATTGAATATATTCGCAATGGAAAAAACTGGTCGTCGTCATTATTTAAAATTGTAAAATCAGTACAAAAAATTGTGTTTTTTTTTTATAAATTCTACTTCTAAGCAATACAGATTAAATGAGTGATTTTCAATTACTAAAAAATCATTTTCTAAATTATCCATACATCTCTGCTGGGGATCGAGCGTTGGATAGATGAATAGTTATCACTGTCATGAAATATCAAAAATTTAATCCACACGGACGTCAGGTTGCGGACCGTGTTTAAAAAACTCATGCTAGAATTTTCGCTATTTTTATAAGAGAATCTTTTTTCTTAAATGTAAGTAAAGTTTATTCATATACTGGCAAGTGCCTGTCTTCAGAGCTATCCAACAAAAGGCTTTTTATTAAGTAAATCTTTCTGTTCTTTTAGCGTCAAAGGACTGAAAATTTTGAATTGCAAATGCCGCAGCCATCTCAGTCTCCGCTTTATTCAAAATGTCGAAAACTTTTTTCTACTTCGCATCATGGAATCTCGGACATTGTGGGTGTTATTTGAAGCAATCTAAGCCAACTTTTGACGTCATTGAAGTTTGTCAAATATCACACAATCCACACGCATGAAACATATTCATTTTAAAGATTTGCACTCGCCCAATTGGCTTTTTTATATAAGCGTTTTTGTTAGGTTAATAGATAAAATGTCGCAAAAGAAATAGATTTGAGTGTTAGTGAGGGTTAATTAATACATAGTTAGCCTAACACATGGTAGATCAACATTAAAACTGACTGTGATGGAGTATTTACAGACTTTTTAGTATGAAAACTTCTTAAAGGGTACTTGCTTAAAAAGCGGAACAACCTTATTTGTTGAATTGCGTGACCGCTTTATCAGTTTTTGCGTCCATGATATTTTATTACATGTGTCAATAAGGCTGCAAAGGCACCAAAGCGGTTCTTCCTGGGGTTCTTGGCAGAAGACAATTTGACAGTTAACCTGTGCCAGACTATAAAAAATACCAGAAAAATAGAATCTAAATTATCATTGAAAATATTGCTCTATAGTTGCGATGTATGTTTCAAGATTTTGCAATAAATATTCATTCCGACAAATTTCTGAACAGAACGGGGTTTTGACGAAATTTGTTTTTTTGTCCCTCATTAGTGTTAATGGATAATATTGATTATCTCTTTTTTACATATTATAATATTTGTTATTCATATCGGTACGTTTGAATTATAATTTATTTTGCAGTATTTTACACTCAGCACCACAAAATAATGTATTCTTTACTCTGTTATATTATTTCTGAGAATCTAACCGGGAGACTTTTCTTTCGATGTTTTAATCATTGAAGCTTTTCATTAAGGCAACTTCCTCTCGTTTTGTTCGTAATTGCGATGCGATCTTGCGAGACTTATTCTCATCGGTGCAATAAAAACAGTTCTAATTTAAACCGTTTTCAATTCAGAGTTGATTAATGCTTTCTAATTGATTGAAGAAACCTTTATTATTTAATATAAAATTAAAATTAATTACTTTGTTATTCCACTGCCTGTTTTATTAAATGTGGCACGTGTTTCACCTCTTTAACGCGATGGACGCCCTGGACATATTTACATGTCCAAGACTTTGGAAACACTTGTGGATATTAAATTATATGTATGCATAAATTAGGCAACAGATCATGAAAATTTCAAGTAGGAAAACAGGGAACATCTTTGACTGCCGATATGCAGTATTAATCGTCAGCCCGATGTATTACACATATTTCGAAAAGTCGTAGATTAAATATTTTTCAGTTTCTTCAGTTTCTTCAATTTATTTTAGCGATTATGTGACGAGCTTAGTTTACTTCTTGATGTATTTGGGATAACTAATATATATTTCACATAATTCTCTATTTTTTTACTGTTGCAATATCTATTTTTAGCAATAGTGAGCGTTGAAACAGATCAATTGACTGAAAATAAATTCGTGTGAAAACGGCTCACGCTGTAAGGGTTAAGAAGCATCATCAGAAAAGTAACTATATCGAAAGGATATTTATTTCTAATGTAAAAAATCATTATAATTTTCAACTTAAAAATGAAAGGTGCGGTGGGATCGTATTCTACTACGGGGCGTGGATAGGGTGTAAGGCACATACAATAATAGTACTAACTCGGCGGTAGTGTAACGGTAAGTGTCTCCGCTTACCACGCGGGGAACTCTGGTTCAATCTCCCACATGGCCATTTCTTTGAAAATTGTATTTTTTAATGTCATAGATTATGTTTATATTCAAATTATGTAACTACAGTAAACTCTTGATTATCCGGACTAATGTCAGAGAGGGGCCCGCTCGCATAATCGGAAAACTTTTGTGTCACGAACTGGTAATTATTATTCCGTTTTAAAGTGCTGTACATTTCTAAAGCATAATGTAACATGTTTAATTATAACTATGTATTATTCTTTTTTCTGTTCCTTTAAGTGATCTCGTGTTTTCTTGCAATTCCAATCACTTAACGTTTATTTTTTTTAAATATAACACAACAAATATGCAATTTAATTCTTGCACCTTGACAATTGACTGACATGCAAGAAGACTGACGGGAGACGGACAATCTTTGAGGTATCGTGATCTGGCCACATATTTCTAGTCGGGAGCGGATATGGTTTAAAAAATGTCGCTTACGTTAATCCATCCACCTTGCGCTTAGCATGGCATTGTTAACTTGCTGAATTGAAATTAAATATTAACCACGTAATTATCTGTTACAATAGCAATTTACGCAATACACATTTAATACTACAACCATTATTTTTGATGTGTTGTATTATATTGATTAAATTACACGAGCAGCTCGTCTAATACCTTTCTAAATTGGAGATTCTGGCACAAATTGTCTAATTTGTGTTCCTGGTCGATCTTAACGATCCAAACTAATTCTTTTTAAATCCAAACTATTCTATCGACATGTGGGACAGTTCTTATTACACCCATATTTCATGAAATACTCGTAAGCGTTTCCGATCTGAATAATACCAATATGATAAAATTGATTACCAAAAACCACAGCATTTGAAAATGGTAAATCTGTTCACTGTATTCGTTATATTCCGGTTCCCAACTAGTGAGTTGCGGAATTTGTTTTAGGAAGTCACTTACTACCAAACAGCAAACTAAAAATCAAGCGGTTTAATGTCAAAATTTTAAAAACTATAGAGCCTTGTAGAGGATGTAGAAAAAGAGTGAATTGAACTAAAATCTGGAAGAGATTAAAATATATTTTGTATGTCACTGGTTTTGGAAGAAGGTACGAAATCCATTTTTCTAAATGTTGCTAGAATTCCCTTGGATCTCTACAATGATTCTTTGTCACCCAATTTATAGTCTACTATTATGTGTATGAGATTTATAACATTTTAACACTACTTCATTATTTAGATTCGATTCCATTTTCCTCTACTATGAGCATTAATTTTCAAACCATCTTCAAATCCAAACAATGACAAGATTTTAAAATATTGTTAAATACTGATGGTACTCAGTTGATAATGCTCGTGGTGAACGAAACCGGTCCTGATCATTGTAAATATGTGGAAGTAGTACAAATGAATTGTGTTTTATTTTTTAAAATATAATGTCTTTCCACCAAGAATTGACAGTTAACACCTTAAAGTGACCTTAAACAATATTAAAACAGATTGACAAAGCACACAAATTCAAAAAAATAACTTACGAATTCTGTATGTAGTTTAAATAATCAGAAACATATTTCAATAATAATAATTCTAGAAATATGCGACAGCAATATTTGATTTTAAAAATATTGCGAAATTGCCGCTGCTTCTTTGTGAGAATAGTTGATAACCATGGCGTCAGCGTTGCTTTGAAGCATTCGCTTTGTCAGTTTGTTTTTTAATCAAGAAATGGTCGAAAAAGTCTTATTTTAGCATGTGAATATTTTGTCGAAAATGTAAACAAAAATACAATGTGAATATCTGCAGCTTCACGAAATTTGAATAATATATATGGCATAAATCTGTATAGCATATTTATGCATTTTAAAATGCGGTCCGTAGAAAATCCCTGCAGACCACCAGATAATGTATGCGGACCACCGATTGACACACACTGCTATACACACTATTCTGCATTGACAAAATTAGGCAGTCGAATTTTTATTTTTATTTCAATATGGCTATTTCAAATTGTCAGCATAGAGCGACGGTTTTATGTTACTCATCAACCACATACTTTGAAGCAGGTTTTTTATTGTTCTAGGTGAGTGAAGTTTTCACAGTTACCATGGCGATACCACACCCTACTGAGGAGGACGGTTAAGTTGCCTGGCTTCCAATTCGTCACGTATGTATCGCATTCACCAGTGGCTTATTAATATATGAAAACGTGCCTATAAAACAGCATGCACCAACTTAATAATATAATTATGAAATTGTATCGTGCAATATTTAATATTTGATTATTTTAATAAAAATAGTCTAAGCGTAATATTGTCGGCTCCGTGGCGCATTTGTTGGTAACTTCGTTCGCTAATGGATGTATCTCAACAGATGTTTTCTATGATTGTTAACTGATTGTTATTCAGTTGCTCAACTTCTCCTTTTTCGAAAGGAGTAAGGATAGAAAGATAGGGCTAGGACAGGACTAGTGGTTAGCTAATCGCTCTCGCTACGCCCAGTTTTTGAGGATCGAATGGGTGGGAGGGAAGAAACCCACAGATCGATCGAAAGATACAATTTATGAAACTGTCTGCACCGGGAATTGAAGCCGAGACATCCGTAACCGTAGCCAACAACGTCACCAACTGCGCCACAGAGCCGTCCGATCAAAGTATTTAGTTCTATGAAATTTTATTAGGTAGTTGATCGTTATTTCGGCCTAACGCCATCGTCAGAACTATAGTTTTATCCTATTACAAATAGTTTACTAATCGCTAAAACCGCAGCCGCTTTTATATTGATAAAATATCAGTCGACACTCAAAATATTTTACCACAGGCTCTTACATCAATGAACATAAATTCATTGATATTGAGTAAATTTTGGCTTTTCATTAATTTATTCGTTTTATTTGACATACTATATTTTGATTACGCTTAGTAAGAACAGCTCATAACTAACAACGAGTGCTTCGCTAAAATCAATGATTTACTCATTTGAATATTAATTACACTAATTAGTGGGAAGACATTATAATATTTTATTGTTTTTATATATAATATTGATTAACTTTCTAGAAACTCGTCTTTTTTAATCGATATCTTTAAATGGATGCTGCATAAAACGGACATACATCATTTACGTTGATCTCGTCTTCACACTCTTATATTCTGAAAAGAACCATTGAGTTTTCATATCATATCCGGTTGTCATACAAATACGCATCGATAAAATAATCTATAATGTGTACTAAGTGAGCAGTGACATCATTCAAAATGGAAAGGTTTTTTTGTTGAATCTATCATAACTGTGTTAAAAACAGGGTTGGTTAAAAAGCTACCAACTTTTTCTATACTGTAATGAATAGATGATTTAAAAAGATTTCTATCATTACTACGATTTATGGATCAGGATAATTGTGATGATCTAAATAGAAAAGTTAATAAATGCTTATACAGCCATAAACTATTAAAATTTGACTACGCCTCCACCTAAAGTAATCACAAATTATGATTCCGAATTCACAGCCCTCGTTAAACTGACAAAACTTTTCCAATGAATCCAAACAGTTGTGTGATCGTATTGTTAGGTAGTTTGATATCTCTCTTTTGCCCTTTTTCCTTGCATGAATTCATTTTCTTGTAAATTGCCACAGGTGAGTTACTGAACTCGTGATTCTGCCACAGTTGAACCTATTAAATTAAAACTTGGCATCCCACGTGAATTGGCGGAACTTATTCGACTAACTTTGTTAGAGAAATTGTCTTGTTCTCTTTCTTGGTACAAGAACCTTTCCTTATTTATTTATAGAATAAAATTTCTACCGTTTGAATACAGAAAGTTTTCTAGCTTACAAAATCTTGTATGTTTTTCATATATATTTTGATGTGTAATGTTGGGAATAAAATACTTCTAAAATTCTTCTTTTAGCCCCGTCGCCTGAACACGAAGTTAAACTTTATAGGTACGCGAGCTTTGTAGACGCATTAATTTTGTACGAGATGAAGTTCGAAAACCAAAAGTAACTACGTACTACATAAACCGCAGGTGTTTTAACTGAATCTTAACGTTTTGTGACTGTTTGCTTGGTTTACCTCCATTAAAACATGTTGTTTTATAAAGTTACGTGGTTGATATATTTTCCGCGAATGTTTTAAGAATGGCCACAAAACATTTGACATAGAAACATGCCAGTGTAATAATATGGCATAATATATAAAATTTTCAACTCATATATATATATTATTTGGTTGCAGTCTGCCTTCTATTCACATTCATTTCATATCAGCAACGCGATATCATTATTACGTTAACCTTCTAATAATTTTGACGCATTAAGAGTCAAAAGTATCTCAACTAAAGGCATTTTTAATGTTGCGGTTAAAAATATTTAAATAATATTATATTTCTGGTGTTTTTCTTATACTTAAAGTCAACAGCTATTGATACGGATTTCTATTCGCAGTAGAGCTTTTGTATACAGGCTACCACAGTCTCGCATAGATTTAATTACAGATTTGCTTGGAGCCCCCTCCGTTGATTCCACTTTGAAATAAGCTAAGAGTAGGCGCCGAGACTCTGTCAGTCAGTTCGTCGAAGGCGTCGCCATATAAAAAATTCGATATTGGAAATATTTTAAGCCAACGGCGTAGATTTTGCCAATAATCTTTTCTTTCTAAGTTTAGAAAAGCTTTGTTGGTAATAAACATATCTCGGACAGTTTTCTGATGGTGAAAAATAAGTAGCAACATTAAAATGATACGTTTATTGTTTATCGATGGTATAAGAATATGCTATCAACTAAAATCATGTTATCGTAAAATTAAACTTATGTTTGGTCCAGAGGGAAACTACGTTAACCATCTTATATAGAGTTACGAGATGGTTAACACAGTAACATATATTTCAATATCTACCAAATTTGTAATCTTGGTTTTTATGATTGTGCCATAAGCTACGCTTTCGTATCAAAACAAATTGCTCAGGAATGGTATATGTTTGAAATACATGGACACAATTTCGCAAACTCGTATTTACTATTAACACATTGATATGAAAAATTTCCACCAATGATGAAAACTCAAAATATGGCTTTAAACGAAGAATGTCTTATCATTTAAAAGGTCCTTCTTTTCTTACAGAGCTCATTCACAATGAGTAATATACACCCGATTCACTTTCTGCACGATACATACGTTTCAGTGACAAATGTGTAAACAACAATATCTGATAAGATGTATAAATAATATGGATTCCAATTAATTATATCTTTTTTTACTAATTCCTCGATATTATGAAATTAACAGGACCGTTTCCGCGAATTTTAGTAAATTTTTAACAGGTCGTTCAATTCGTATTTTTCTAATATAATATGAATGTTAGTTTGGCGGTACCGGCTTCATTATCCACGTTTATTGTCTTAAGCCAATTCTTGGTGGAAACACATTTTATTTTATACTAGTTCGAAATAATTTAAGATGTCGGCTGAGGGTGCTTGATGGAATTTAAATATCAAATTGGAATTGTTTAAGTTTTGTATATTTCCATGTCGTACACGAATGCCTGAAGATGCCGAAAAGCAAAACCTGGGACGTTAGTGTCGAAATACATGGAAATAAACAAAACTTCAACATTTCAAATCTAATTTAAAATGTTTGTCAGATGATCAGGACTAGATTTATTTTCGTTCACACACAAAAAAAATCATGTTTCAGTCTACAGCTTTTGAAGATAACTCGATTATGTTTTTTTGTTGTATTCTTACAAACCGTTTTAAACGAAAGCGGTTGCATAGAATAATAATAGTTTCATTTTTTTATGCCGTTTTATTTCGAAACCGTGTAAAAATCCGTGCAAAAAGAGAATCATGTAAATTTGTCTTTTATCTTTTCACAGTAACAAGAACCTATAAATTGATGAGATATGTTGTTTAATTCTTCGATGCAAGTTGCACTTAACCGCTAAAGCAGGAGTCGGCAGGCAAGAAAACTACTAGTGGCGAATGTTGTCAACTAATTGGATTTAAACTTGAGCACCAGCTTCGTTAGTAGAAATTCGAGGAATTGAATAAAAGCTTGAATTTCTCCATTAGGCTTTTGTGTTCCAGGTCGACCGCTAAGAGCTTTGGGGCTACGACTTTACGACTGCAATAAGAACTTTCATTTTTTTCGATCGGTTTTCTTTTTACACGAATATTTTTATACGCATTTGAATAACACAACATTACAATACAAATCATTGCCCAAAACTACTTTTATTCATATACTATGGTGTCTTGTTGAAAAGTTTTCATAGATTTAATAATTCAACGTCTCTATGTAATTATGTAATATTTTGTTGAATCCCTTTCCCCCATTCTTGACTCGTTTTCTGTTAAAAAAATAGTTATACTAGATTGATTTATTGCTTTATAAAAAGATTAAATCAATACAAGCTAGACAATAATATGGGGATAATCAAATGTAATTTATAAACGAAATTTCTTTGTTTTGTAATTTGTGTGTAAGCATTTCAAAGAAAGCTGTTTTGTGTCAGATTATCAAAACGTCTGATAAATGATCCAGTGCAACTTGATATATAGCATACTTCCATCAAAGCTTACTAAGTGTTAGGTATCTTCGTCTTACTCGACGAATATCTTGATTATGGAGATAGGGTTCAATTATATTGATGAACACGTCTTTGAAGATAAAGTTCGTAGACTAAGTTGATTATGTAAAGATGGTTTGGTGATATCTAGGGTAAGTGAATAAATATATTGACGAAAACGTAAAAATAATTCTCACTAAATCTTGTATTTTGAATCAAAAGCTATGTAGAATTAAACATCTCCCCCCCCCCCCACACAACAAGTATAGGAAAATCATGTTTATTGCTTTTAGCTGAAATTATTATTGTACTCATATTTATTTGTGTACTTCAAAAAAAATCGTATCTCAACAATGATATAAGTGTGTTCTGTTTTATTGTCTGACAAACGATATAATATGGTTGGGCAGGGGGGGGGGGACAATCACACAAGTCAATATTGCAAGGTTTTCAGGAAACAGTTTTTTCTTTTGCTTTTACCACAAATTTTAACAATAACGTCAAATAAATCATATAACAGTGATAGAAACAAATATATTTCGAGTATCTGATCACAAAATTCTGACTTATGTGGTTTTTTCCACTCGTTTTTGAAGAACATTATTTCATCTGTTTTTGTAACGCAGAACTTTACTTATGTGATTGTTCACCCCTACCATCGTATATTAGTAGTATAAGTAATATAAACATAGTGGTGTTAGTGATACCTAAATCAACTGAAACGTGTTCAATAATTTGGCGATCTAGATTTATCAATTACACTAATATGAAATTTTAATAGATTTCGATTAAAAATACCTCACTATCAATCAAGATTCAGTATTTTATTGTTAATAACTCTAAATTTAATATATATTAATCCAATAACTTTCATATAAATTCAAAACTTAAAGCTTTTCTAAGCAGTGTTGATCAATTTCACATCGTTTAAGTACTTACTATAATATAATATTAATCCTTGCTCTCCTTCCATATGGAATCGAATCGATCGGTTTTTTTCTGCTTGAAATAGTAACATATATATATATTTTCAATGTGCGAATTGATACGACATCGTAACGAGAAAAATTCGATTCGATCTATTTTGATATTAGAATTCGCCCATACAAATTGTGAAGATTTGAGAAAAAAGTCGAATCGAGCACAAGTGGCTCATTTTTCGATCATGTTTCACTGTCAAGTGTTTTATCGACCGAATTAAATAAATTATTTCTTATCTACATTTACAGCCACACGACAAAAGGCTTCAAAAGAGTTTTGTACATTATATATTCCGTTGGTGTTAAATCAACAAACAGGGATAAATGAAGACGGTAAAATTCATCGCTACTCTTGTAGCCGAGTGGTCAACGATCTTTGGCATTCGACCTATTCAATTGCGGCGTCAACGGATCCAAATATCCAAACATACATTGGTTCATCAATCAATTGATGGCATTTGTATTTAAATGTATAGTTGTCCATGAGGTTTTCATTCTTTTCTAAAAACGGGGCTTAAGGAGAGCGAATAGCTAACTACGAGTTATTTTTAAGCCACATTCCTCTATACTTTCCGTTTCCGAAAGGAGACTGAGCGACTGGTTAACAAACACTCCACGTAAAACTACCACCTTTTGATAATTTCTTCGATGAGATGCTTTATTGTCAGGTCATATACACTAAATTGTGAGCGGACATGATTGAAAGAAAATTTATTACAAAATAAAAATTATAACACATTTCTAGCCATTGATTTTTGGAAAAAAGATTGAAGGTTTTAATATTAATATTGGCGTGTAAAGAAAGTGAGTGATGATGTTAAATACACGGTTGGAAAGATCTCTTCGTTCACTTCGAGACGCTTGATAAATGCTTACTTGTTGCTGTGAGATGCGCGCCGCAATGTCCGCTGGCTTTGAAATGTAATTACTAACTTATCGCTGTGGGGGCGTCTTTCATGTTGAATGGTGTGGAAAACGAATCTCCCTAATTCAAATCTTTAATTATAATTTACCTTAAAGTAGGGGAGAGCGAAGCAGCAATACGCGAATTGTATGCTTTTAATATACTAGACAAAGCAACGTCCTCAGAATTAGAAAAAAAAATAATGCATACAACAATGTTTCAGCGAAATTATCATTTTCACGAAAATATGAAAGTCTACACTAGACGTTGTAACCTGTAACTGCGTGGAATTTATTACGATTTGTGTTCAAATTTGTCAGCTATTATACCGGCAACATATTGTTTCAGATTTGAAATATGACATAGTTATAGCCGTTAATAGAAGTTGGTTAATTCAATTGAGAAATCAATTCACGTCATAGAATATTGATATACATAATGTGATGTATCTACAAAAAAGTGTAAAACTCAATATGTGCTCCGGTATTGATATATTCGTCTGGTACTGTAATCCCTAGTCAGTTTCAGTAACTGTGTACATTCGAGCATCGATTATTTCGTCTAGTCTAGTAAAATGTACGTCACGCACACAAACGGTTAATTATTTTACTATTCCACGCAAAACTTGACGTTAATGTATTATTTTTGAATTTGATTTTTTATTCCTTTATCAATCCAAGTACAGATACTGTTGCTAAGTAGATAGTCAGCTGAATATTAACTAAATGTATTTTTTGTTGTGGTCCACCAATTCAATTATTTATCTCACCGCGAAACCGCGATAATTATGTCCCTACGCAATTTTACAGTACTTATTTTTAAATACGTCACGATTTTGTATGCATTTTGGTCTCCAAGCCGGTACTTAGCGATTCGTAATGTCTACAATTATTCACATTGAAATAATTTCACGTTTAATGATAAGGAAGAGTAAATTCTACCTGTGGTTTTGCGGTTTTATTTAGGTGAGTGTTTGTTTCCTCTGACAATACAGCAGAACGTCAACATTATGTCACCAATAAAACTTACTTATTTATGTTTGATAATTGTTCATTTAAAAAAAATAAAAATTAATTTAATTATACAATTTAAATTAACACTTTGATACCAAAGAAGTATTTCAAATAAATTATTTGTTTTATAAATTATAAATATATATTTAACATACACATTTCGCGTATCGATATTTTGTTTTGATTCATATTTTTACATTTTAAAAAATAAAACACAATTCATTTGTACTACTTCCACATATTTATAATGATCAGGATCATTATAAATATGTGGAAGTGGTACAAATGAATTGTGTTTTATTTTTTAAAATATAATGTCTTTCCACCATGAATTGACAGTTAACACCTTAAAAGTCATATTTTTATAAATAAAAAAATAATTCGCAATGCAATAACTGCAATGCTATATGTTATTATTTTACGTAGAGATAGATGATAGGACGGGATCTATGAAAGGAATAATGATCAGTGACCGCTCTCCCTACGCGCCCCATGATCATATCTAATCAACCGTCGTATATTATATATTGCGAGTAATTTGAACCTCGCTACCTATTCATACACGTGGAAAGTAATATATTGCAGTTTTTTAATAGTTTAACTAACAACCTTGGTACCGCTCCCTATGGAATCACGGGTCATCATCTCAAATACAGCTATTCAAATTGGAAACTTTAATCTTTGAAACCGGTCTTGGAGATCACTTTCAGATGACTTGAGGCTGATTCCTATAAGAGAAACGACCAGGACTATCAATTGTATCACCCGTGACTATATTCCTGTTGAAATCTATAATTATAATTTAAATGTCACAAATAGTATAATATCGTGTAAGTATCGTGAATTTTATTAGATTTTAAGCGTAAAATTTCGAGGGACTCAAAAGATGGAGAGGAAAATAATTCATCATTTAAAATGTGTAACCTAAACGACCAAAACCTCACATATTATATACATTCAAAATAACGTTACATATACCACGATATATCCCTTAGGATTTTATTAAATATGACTGGCAGTCCGTTCATGCATGGAATTTAATTTTGTTTCGTCGGATCGCCCGAGTAGCAATTATAACTTATAACCCTCTGATATTAAAATGACCCATCCTGTGATTTCTCTCCTTCTTTTTTTCCTTTGACAATTTTTCAAATCATATTAGCCAGCATAATTCAATTTCGTACGTAAACAAATTATTATATAGCAGTATTCTGCTGTCGTACCTACCTAATTTTCATCAATTAAGACATTTAAAAAATAATTTTCAGTTCATGAGTCCTTTATATCGCCAGGAAAATAATCATATTGCAAACTCTTTGACTCAATCGCAGAATAAAATTATTGTTTCATGAAGATATCGCATTACAGTACGAAAAAAAATAAATTATTAAAAATAAAAAACAGTTTAAAGTGGTTAACCTTTTTTTTTCAAATTAAAAACCAAGCACCGGTTAATTTTAAGCCCTAATAGTTATCTTGCAATGATAAAATAGTATAAAATGCTCGGATATGATAGACAACTTGAATGTAATTGTGCGTTACTACTAGATATTAGTCATATAACAAGAAATTTGACATGGTATCTTGACAAAATAAATATCTATATATATTTGAATTTATTTTATCGACTAATTCAACTTTAATCGTTAAAATTGTGTAAGTTTCCACATGTTTTGTCACTGCGCAGCCCTGGAAATTTATTAAAACCGTTTATATTTATTAAGCTATGATATTTTTATCATGCAATAATTATGAGGTTTTGACTTTTTTTGATTTTGCATTCTTGCATGTTATTTGTATGGGGCCGAAATTCGGAAAATCTTGATATTGTCTTAAACAACAGTATTTAGGAATTTAGTTTCCGCGATTGAAGTCTTCGTTTAATGTGTATTTTGAGATTAAATATACAATAAAATACATATATAATCATGAAAACTCTCGGTAAATAATTGTTTTCCTAGTATTCTATTCAAATACATATATTATATTATAGCATTACGAATTTGCGATTTTGATATGCAATTAAAACAGCCGTCTGGAGGTCACTGTAATCCAAAAATAAATAAATTCAAAACGTGTACCAAACGAATTACGTATATTGTAATAAATTTACAGTACTCGCAATAAATTAGACTTTGTTAATGCCATACGTATTAAAACATAAATAATAGTTAATGACATTGAAAAGTGGGTAACCACAATTTACTTTTGGTATGAGACTTGGTCATTTGAGTAACATTCATATTACAGGTCTGCACAGGCCGAAATTTCATAAAATTACATGGTCCGAGCCCGACATCTTCAGGCCCGACCCAGCACAAGCTTGAGTCTCAATATCACAGTTGTTACCCGAACCCAACCCGAAGCCCAGATAAATTTTCCTCAGTCCAAAAATAGCTCGATTTTTTAATATAGAAATTCATTTATACTTTTCAAACTTTATATATTATGTTACTATTTCCATATTTTCAACGATATTCATAACACGTGGGGAAAAAAGTCATGAATATTATTGCCTTATGCCAGCCCGCGGGCCGGACCGAGTAAAGGCCCGGGCCCGTGTAGACTTCTATTTCATATATTTTCCTACTGAACTTTCTCAAATTCATGGCTTAGTTAGTTAGGGTAATATAAACATAATCTTTATACCTCATTCTCATATATCAAGGGTGCGCAAGGGTCAATCGCGAAGTAAGATTTGGTCGATCCCAATTACATTAAAATTGCATTATTATGCGGATACTTAACGATATTTTACCTTTTAATTTTTTTTTTAAATAAATTTCTTGTTCGATTCTTGTTGGAAGTCGTTCGCCATAAAAATTAAGATTAAAAGCACCCAACCTCAAAAATGTTCCGCATCCTTGTCATGTATGATCTAGACTATTACCCACAGCTGCTATTATATAATATTCGATTAAAAAGAGGCTTTTGTGTAAAAAAGTTCAATATTTAATTAAAAAAATTTCTTTTTTCAAATGAACACAGCCGGTTTCACTCATCGTGGGATTTTTCAACTGATAATTATTTATCTAAAATTTATGAATATTGAGAAGATATACATACCAATCTGTGTATGATAAAATCGTGGAATTGGTGCAAAAATACATATTATTTTTAATAGTATATTCCCTTTTCACCAAGAATTGACAGTAAATAACATAATAGTGATATAGAATATTTATAGTCTAATTCTTATTAGAAATTGTTCGTACTATAATTTTAATTTTAGTGCTTATTTTAGAATGTCAATAAATATCTTGGTATGTAACTAGTGATAGACGGGTGAGTGCCACTCAAGTGAATACCTTAGGCAGCGAATAAGCATAGCAATCCAACGAGGGAATGCAGTCGTCGTTATGTACGCTCGAGGTATCAAGGGGGATGGAGGAAATTTTTTTCATTCTGGGCGACACTTAAAGTTTGTTTAAATGTTTTAAAACAATGTATGTAGATGAGTTCTAATTTAAATATGTCATGATAATAATATATTTTTAATATATTAATAAATCATGTTTCAACATTAAAGAGAATATTATATTACAGTATTATATTTTAAAATAATTACACAATAAATAATGTGTTTTAATAAAAAAAGTTAGATATTAAATAAATAAAATCTTAATTATTATTTGTATTAAAAAGAAACTATTTTTCACAGTATACAAAATTAAGGTTTTATTGAACGCCTTCTCTACCGTCTAACATATCTCTCTATATAATTTAAGACAACGACTGAGGGTGCTTGATAGAATTACGACCCGGGTTTCCCCGGGTCGTTAGTGACAAAATACAAATGTACAAAATCTCAACAATTCTAATTAGATATCTCTTCATATTTCTGGGTGGTGTTTTAATACATTCCAGTCACCTCATTATAAGCCTTCTGACCCTCAACCGTTAGTTAGGTTATTAAGATGACCGACTAGAAAAAAAATCGGGACCTTTGAGTCGTTTGAACATCTGACAATTCAGACAATGATCTTAACAATTTAAAAATGCTCAACTCATTCCTGTTTTAAACATACCCCTAGAGTTCAGAATATTGAAAAAAATAAAAATCAGTTTAATGATTGAGAAAATCTGTGTCTTCGTTGGATTCGCGTTGAGTTGTATTGTTTTTGTCAAAGTCAAATTACAATTAAGTTTTATTAAATTTGATAAACTAAGGTCATGCTATCTGTTTCCATTATTTTATTCGTCATATTTCTACCTGTCAATAATATTTATTTTATTATGTCGTAAATAATTGTTTTAACATGACAATCAATTTTTCATTTTACTCATATCGCCAGTTTTACTCAGTTAGATTCAAAGTTTGCGAAATTTGGGAAACAACTGTTACGCGGCAGTACGGCCCGAGGTTGACCGCATCCGCCCGCCTCTAGAGTGCTCTGCGGTCTGAATGGATTTCAAATTGTTCGAGAACGTGTTAAGTTCGAATTGCGAATAAAATTGAATCGCCATTGTTATTATTTTTAAACTAACATTATACACTCTATATGGTTAGCGGGAATATGTTTCGAATTTGACAATGTATATAATGATTGATTTAATTTACGTGTAGGATGTAAATTCGTCATAATTTCTTGTAAAAATTCAACACCACTCCCCTGATAGGCGTGAGTATAGATCGAAATACCGGTATTAAAAAATATGTATAAGAATGATCAAGAAATATAACAATTCTATAAAACCATCTTGTATCACAATACAGGACGAATAAATCAATACCTGTATTTCGATATATAATAATGTATTTAAAAAATATATAAGCATAAAATGATTGGCTGATTTCCATGAATACTTTAAATTCATATTTTATTTGAACTACAGCATGGCTTTAAAACTACTTTTCATCAAATCTAGAATCTGTCCATTTTCATCGGAAATGAGTCCGTCTACAAATAAAGTTCAAATTATTTTTCACCATTCGAATTATTTGCCACGCATTATGTAGTCAGTTAAAATTTGTTAATTAATTAAATTCACATTTCGATGTCGCTTAATTTTACAAACAAAAATTTTGGTAGTTTCAATTTTCAATCCCGGTATTTCGGTACAGAAAAAACAGCTGAAATACCGAAACCAGTCCTTGCACATTAGAGGTCTGCATGGGCCCGGACTTGGCCCGTGGGCCGGGTTCGGGCGGGTAGAGACAATTGATATTCGGGTTCGGGCTGGGCCCGGGTAAGGGATTTGTTCTTCAAAAAAATATTTGGAACTATCTTCGCATTATGAGTACTCTTGATAACTAAATACTGCTGATAACAAAAAGGCAACAACTAAAATAATTTATTACGTTTTGAATATCGCTGGACACAATAGAGTATTTTATTTCAGAAGTATGGAGACATCATTTTATCTTTTAGTAATCTGAAACTGAGCTCATAAAATTGCTATTGATTCGTGAAACAATGCTTTGTTTATTTAATCATCACCGATAGTAAGTTTAAATATTTCGCAAATGAATAGAGTGTGATATTATTCAATATCTGCTTTCTATTCGTTTTAAGTAGCCAACTGTTTCGTTAAAAATGAGTTTCAACGATATAAAGAAAATTTCAAAAAGTGGTGACTGTGGCGATGTGTGGAAATCATTTCGTGAAATAATAGATTTTTCTACATGTGAAAAAGTTGGGTAGGTACGTTAAGTGTGTTAAATTTCTAGCAATTTTATGCCGCTGTATTTTTCTTTAATCGGGTTTTTTTCGGGCCGAGATATATAAATTTAGGCTTCGGTCAGGCTCTAATTTCATCAAATTTCGGCCCGTGCAGACCTCTAGTGTACATTAACTTCTATTGAAATGCTTCATTGGGTGGCTTAACATTTTCCTTTGATTTCAATAATTTCAATGTTTTTCCCAATTGGTGTATATTTTTTTATGTGAACTTCGTAGATCTTGTTATGATAATTATGCAAAGATTCTGACTTGATAATTTAAATTAAATCAACTAGCCAACTCACTATAATATTAAAATTCATTTAGGCCTCGTTCCAAAACCATTTCGGTAACAGCTGAAAAGTACACTTACATACCCCTCCGAATCTCCTCACAATACGAAGTTAATTCGTTCGTTGAAATTTAATTCAAAATTATTTTTTAAGTAAGTGCTTCCAGTGAATTAGGGTTGTGGGTAGTTGCTTCGGTTGGTATGAGGATGGGAGGCGGGGGGTCAGCATTCAATTATTCAGCCACCGTTCCAGTTCAGGAATAATTTTACAGAATTCTTAACGAAGCTTGAATGACTGCTTCGTCAATCGTAAATATTCATTTTTTGCCAATGTGCCAGGTGTAATTTTTTAAATCACACGAGACAAACTCCATGGAGAAAAAACATCACAGTCACGTATGTCCAAGTTCTCAAATTTTGAATTGAAATTGTCTAAATTTGAAAATCTTGCCAGGACCTGGACTTCGTATCCGATTGCCAGGGTAAAGCTGTAAGCACTAATATTGTATAACAAAGGTATGTGATACATCTATATTTTATTTGTAACGGTTTATTGTGTGAATTGGTTGGCAGACAATTTATAACAGCAGAGAACATTTACAGTGACAAGAAAAAGAATAAGATATTCAATTAAAATTAAAAAATGACAACAATAATTACAGATAAAAACAATCCATATTTTATGTTCCAAGAAAAACAAAACAGATTAAATTGAGAATTCCATAAAAAGTATAGGATTTAAAACTATACAACAAAATTAAGACTAAAACACAAAATATTAAGTGATCACTAAAAATTTCAATAAAAGAAGCGTTCAGCTTTCAGAAACTTAGGTATGTACCTAATACTTTCCACGTTTTCTATATATATTTATTTGCATCTCGTACCGGTATTAAGTGGATTTAATTAGCAGTTATAGAAGCCAAAGCTTTTCTTTTAGTAGGCCAGTGCTTCCTAAGTATTGAACGATTTTTTCTGAAAAAGATCCGTAATTTGCCTTACTGGTTAACGTTTGTTATGTTTTCTTATAAATGCGTCTTGCACTGGTTTCTTAAGATATCAGCTGATGCTTAAATTATTTTATAGATAATTACTAAGACTGTTAGGTGGGGGTTCATTATTAATTCATTGCATATTGTTTATTCTGCTTTTTGGCTGAAGAGCAACATTAAATATTCAAAATAAACGGCGGGCCATAAGTTAAACATTGTTATAAGATATGCATTGTTTATTATCGTGAAAAAAGAATTCCAACATGCAAAATAAGTGATTTTATATTACCGAATTCAGTGCAAAGCAGTTACATTGGTATGAGCGTTTAGTAAAGATTGTGTGAACGATTCGCAGACAGAGAAAGAGTTGGAGCGGATGTGTGTATGTGTGTTGTGCTTTAAAAAGTCTCATTTTTGTAAAAAAAATACTCAAAACTTACGTTCACATACGTTCGCATGCGCCAACAGAGAGTGTGTGTTAAGTTACAGATAAATCAAAAAAAAATTGTCTCACTTCAGTAGTACTTCATTATTTAATTTAGGTTGAGAAACGGTTTGCAAATGTTAGTATGTACTGAGTAGAAGTTATTTTTTAGCATTGTTCCCTTTATTAATGCTGTGGAATGGTGGGTACGTTTCGGAAATTTTAAACGATCATTACATTTTTTCGGAAGCCCTAATTTGTTTTTTATTGTGTCGACAAACCATTTATACTAAAAATTAAAATTTTGCTATTACTTAAACCACCTCCTTAAATATGTTTCTTGATTTCTGTAAACTGTCTGGCAATAAAAAATATTTTTGGAAATATGTACAATATTACGCATACCTAGAATTCAATATAACATGTATATATCTATATATAGAGAGATTTAAAATGCATTATAAACAACGCTGATTACTTAAAATTATGTTTTTAATTGTTATAAGGTTGAAATGTAATTCCCGTACAGCTTTTCATCGGGCCAATATGGAAAGGGGATACATTCATTATTTTAATTTAAGACATCGACTGAAGGTGCTTGATGGAATTTCAATATCAAATTTGAATTACAAAATCTCGATAATTCAAATTTATTCATCATTTTGATTTTATTGACTGTTTTGGAATGTGGCCGCGAATCAGAGGCTGAATAAACTGAGATAACTGAATTTAAATTCACAAATTATATTTTCCTACCGTCATATCATTTATACATTATATTTTGTATTGACTATTGGAAACAAATGACCGCTTAATGACTGATGTAAACTAATTATTAGTTATTAATAAGCTATATGGGAATTGTAATGAAAATAATTAATTAAGAAGGTATTATTAATATAAAAAATATTTGTAGACTACCGCTTTCAATTTATATTTAAAAAAAAACATGTTCGCTCCCAATGTGCAGTATATGGCTTCCTAATGAAAGTATCTCAAGAAAGAATTTTACGAGTATGCTACTCACTTGATCAAAATCTGTTTTTTCCAAAGAGAGTAGAGATTGAAAGATGGGGCTAGGACAGGATTAGCGGTAAACTAATCGCTCTTGCTTCGCTCCGTTTTTAGGATCGGATGGGTGGGAGGGCATTTTAGATTTCACAAACAGAAATCAATTGAAATATCAATTTATGAAACTGTCCGTACTGGAATTTAATCCCCTGAAATCCGTAACCGAAGCCAACGATGTTGACCACTGCACCACTGACCCGATAAGTTAATAATAATATATTTTTTTTCCATGTCCGCTCCCAATGTGGAGCATATCGTCTCCTAATGGAGGTATCTTAACTGAATTTTTCTACGAGAACTGCTTGTTACGCAGTTGCTCAACCTCTCTTTTTTCGAAGAGAGTAGGGATAGAAGGATAGGGCTAGGACAGGGCTAGTGGTTAGATAATCGCTGTCGCAGACTACGAACAGAAATCCATAAATCGATTGAAAGGTCAATCTATGAAAACCGTCCGCATCGGGAATTGAACCCGAGACATCCTTAACCGTAGCCAGCGACGCTACCAACTGCGCCACGGACGCCGACTATATTATAATATATACATATTTATTAATCTCTGTTATAATTCTGTGAGAACTTGATTTTCAATTTTAAAATACTATTATTTACGTGTAGGCATATTTATAAATATATATTTTTCAAATATATACCTATTCTTTTTTAACTATTAAAAATATTTGGTCATATTCGGTTGTTAAATTATCTGAAAAATGTTTGCTAACACCGCTACACTCTTATGATTTATTTATACCTTCGCTAATTGATAAAAAATCCTCATTTATTTGAAGTAGATATTGCGGGTTGTATCAAGTTATTTGAAGTGCCTTCGAAATGAAATTTTATTCAAAATACTGGCAGGTTCTCTCAAAAGATTATAATCAGACGATCAGTACTTTTTCTGTCTTATCTTTCCTTAAAATATACGTTGTGAAATGATGCTACTTATTTTAATGATAAAAAAACTCTTGGGCATAATACTTACGGTTAAAAAATAATGATATTAGAAAACATGATATTTTCTTTCCTCTTACTGTCATATTGTAATACATGCATTGACATAAAGTCATAAACAATTATAATTATGCTGGTTTGACACGGATTTGTCGTTACTAAATTATAATGAGGAAATGATGATTGCTCGTAAGCTTGCCTTTGTAATTATAATTCTCACGAAAATTTCTTTTGAATGGAGCATAATTATGTACAAGTACCACGTTCGAAAATTTCGCAGGGCCGTAATTAACATTGCATGCATACCATATGCTCCACATTTGGAGCGGACATGGTAAAAAAATGTACAAAAGGGATAGATAATTTACATTTATAATTATGAAATTATTATCGAGTTTCAGCATTGCTCGTTTTTGCTTGACCAGGTTATTTGGTTCTATTATTGAATACTTTTGAATGATTCTTTTTTAAAGTGGAAATAGGTACATCACAAGACTCAAGTTATTAATTATTATTTAACATCTTCAACCGAAATTCACTTTTTACTTGAAAATGTTTTCATAAACGTTAAATCTTTTAAATTATTTGCACTTCTTTTGTGCTGATTTTTATAGTTGTATGTGGCAGTACTTTTTAAGCATAGTTATTCTCGGTAAAATCCATTAATAATATAAATTTAACCAAGAAACAGTTTGCCGTCCGTAGTTTAATACGCCTCGCATCAATGCTTTCGTTACACACTTCTGATAGCGGCCCTGTTCTTAAACGATGTGAATTTAATATAAAACAATACATTTTATGTTGTATGATTATAGCAGATTTGTTTAGTGTGTTCGTGTTAATTTATTTTCTACTTCATGAATAATTATTTTATGTTATTCAGTTAAATTTCAAAAAAACTCGAAAGACGTTGACTAAGAAAAGCGGCTTAAACGGATGATATGCCAATCTGAAATTGTTGTTAGTATATCAAGTCATAAGAGTAACCAACGTAGTATCCTGCACCAACTGCTACTGTTTATCATCATTAAGCATTTATGCTTTGTTATTTATTAATGTATCACTATAATAACAACAGTACTGAACATTTTTTTGATTGCCGTATCGTGACAAAAATCATCACATTACATAATCTGATGCCTTAGTGTCAAAATGTTGATTGCTGAGAAATTGAAAAAAATTGTATTTATGAATTACACGAAACTTTATTTTGTGTGGTTTTTACGAAAAACATTCTTCTACAAGAAAAAGTATTTTATCTAACTATTTAATATATATGTTGTGTATATTATACGTCCAACACTCTAACCGACTCATTTTTTACAATTCGGTATTAAAAAACTTTTATTTTTTCGTTTTATAGACGTTTGGATTATTTTAAATATGAATTGATATTTGGTAAATGTACTAAATATCATGTTTAAATTTAAATGAAAGAAGTCAGACGAATTTCTGCCGAATGTGATCGATTTCCAGTAGTTTTTCATTTAGCAATACTGTGTCTAGTATATCTCAATGATTTAAAAAATTGTTCCATTTCCCACCGTTAATGCAAAATGTAAGCATTGAAAAAAAAAGTATGTTCCCCACCTCTTTCAGAAGCTTCAGCGAAGCGAATGCAATTCGGTCCCGGGCGCAGTTTCGCGATATTAAAATCGTTCGCGGGGCCCATTTTCAGTTTTAACAAAACGATTCGTCGCCGACTGCGCACAATGGCGCCGCCGGCTCGTAAATCTTTCAACACCAAACGTGTGCCCAATGCAGCGGGGTTCAATCTTTTGGGTCAGTACTGAACAGAATTATCACATAATTCGTCCGCATGCTGGGTGTACTTAAACTAATTATGGACGAAGCTTTCGAAGTGGCCCTTATCTATAAGTAAAAGTGGATGTTAAATTTGATTACAAAGTTTAAAACAATTTTATCTTCTATGAATACGTAAGTTGGTGATAGGTTTTTAAAATCTTTATGTAAAAAATTATATAATTAAATATTCAATACTCAAAAATTCACGAGGCTTTTTGAAAGACATTTAAACAAGGCAAGAAAATCTAGTAAGTTTTTAAATATAAACGTTTACTTTGGCCAGCACTCTATTGAATACTGCCCTACACATGTCAATACTTCAAAAGATTGTTACGAGTGTCAGTAACTATCTCCTCGTGAATTCCGTAATGCAGTCATTAATAATCCATTATCTCTAGTAAAGATGAGAAAAAAGCAAACATACTATGGAACATTTACCTGCGTCGTGTTTCACGAAAATAATCGATTGCATGCTAATCTCTCATTGTATATTGAAACTTGTTTTGACAGAAAATTGATTCGTCAGTTGCTAGGTACATCAAATTAATTTGTATCAGATATCTCTTAAGGGCCCAACGTTTTTGGGCGATTTTCATAGTCGGTAGCGAGTCACAGGCCCAAATTCCCTAATGAACATTCATAATTGATTCTTAACACATGATTTATGAATTTTTGTTTAACAAAATAGATATATGTGAAGTTGATATCCCCTTCCATCTATTATATCCTGCAAATAAGACTTAACGAGAGCGATTATCTAACTTCATTTAATCGTCTTTTTATAGCCTCATTAAAACCCATTCTGAAAAAGTTTTTCCGACTGATACAAAACCAATTTCAAAACTAAATTCTGTTCTAATACTCCATGAGTCGTTCTAAATCAATTAGAAAAGCTTTGCACAGGAAATAAGTAGTTAATTATACACATCTTGTGGGGATGGGAAACAAATTTACTGTTTCGAATGTTTACTCATTTTTCTTTAACCGTGATCTCACTGCTCTGGTTTTTTCATTCGTATCGAGTCGAAATATAGAAAAATATATTTGTCATAAAACATTAAATGGCCATGTTTTATAGTCGGTTTACTGTCGCTGGTTCATTGTATCGCAGTCCCTTCGGCTGGTTGTACCTCGCCTGCTGCAAATGACTGTGGCTATTTTTCACGAGAAATACGACCATTTATGCTTGCCCACTCATCATATTCTGAAACATTTTTACATGAAATGAAGCATTTTTCAAACATTGCATATTATTTTCTCAGAAAATAGAGTAGCCAAGAATACAAATTGTTGTCTCGAATTTTTTATCCGCAGAATGAAGAGTTTCGCTATCTTTATTGAAAATACAAACAAAAACTTTTATACTGTTAAAGAATTGTTTCGAGTGGTAGCATAATCTGAAGATTAATTATTGTGTCAAAACATCTTTGATTATATATTTATAACATGGGAACATTTATTTATTTATTATTAAATTACGGGTAATATTAGATACATAAATTTACAAATGTAAATTAAGGTGACTTTTTAACAATGTACTAAAGGAGAATACCGTCGTTTCCATTGCGAAATTGTATATCTGCAAAATCCTTATTTTTCTGGGGAGCATAAAAACAGTTAAAAAGCACGTCGTTAATTGTTTTTTAATCTTATTTTGAATATAAAAAAAATGAGGAAAAAATTATCCTTTTCTTATAATTGTATGTTACTTATTCATTTTTGTACACAATTTGTTTATGCTGATAATCAGTTTTGCAACAACTTATAATAAATTATTCCTAAATAAATAATTTTTGAGAGAATACAATTAAACGACAAATCAGTTAAGATCACTTTGAAATTTTTTATTAATCTATTATATTTAAAACTAATATATTGTACTTAAATTTAAAAAAAAAAGGAAATAATCACTACTAATGAGCCAATTTATCGTAAAATTCACAGCAAAATTGCGGAATTACCGTCTTCAATTCTTGCAGGTTTTATTTCAAACATTTTATGTTTGCAACTGTTCGATCTCCTTTTCGTTGCCCAGGTCTGATGGATTTATACAAATCAATTTTATCAAAATTAAGGAAGTAGTCAAATGTCAAATACTTGAAAACAAAATGTTTAGTACGAGCTTCCCTACAAACACTAATGTAATCTGTAGGCAAATGTATCTATCTGTTTTTGAATTTCCTCTCAAAAGGAATGTAGTAATTGTCTACCGCCATCTATTTGTGGCCCTTTACAAATAATTATGTATACTCTCTGTTGAATGCATCAGATTTAATTTGGCAAATGCATTAGCAAGTCACATTTTTGTTTTAGTAGCCACAACAATCTGTATAAATAATAGTAGTTTCGTTGTATTTTTACTTATATAATTATAGACACAGAGTTTGGTTTTATAATATGAAGCACAAGCTTTTGAATTTGACAACAATTAAACTACCTGCATGTCAATAGTGGCTTGGGAATATTTTTTTATCATTCTCTTGCTTTCTCTGACCTGTTCTTTGTTTTTAATGTGCCGTGAATATAGTTACTCGGTTGCATTGTTTTGTTTAAAGACTCATCAAACATCCCATTGAACCTTTTTGATTGAAAAAGAGCTATATTTTTGCCGTCGATTTCCTTATAAAATAAAGATTTTTTTGCTATTGGAGAACCATACGTTTAATGCGGATGATGAGGTTAAACTGTTGCATCAAAACATGAGGGATCATAAATTATTTTGTCAAGAAATTTTGGAAATCAATAGAGCCCAGTTAAATTCCTTGCCAATTCTGAATGAGCAGCTGAACCTCCCAAATTCACCGTTACTTTATCCTATACGTTGAAAAACCTAACAGATGTCACTAAATGTGGAATGATTGTATATATTTACCCTTTCGTCGAATTGCATCCCGTCGAAACCCACAATGCTATTATAATTGTAAAATCACTGGTAATTCCATAAGAAGTTGGAAAGCGGCAATTCGCCACTCTGTAAATGTGGTGTTTACAAAATAAGGATTAAGGCGATTCTCGAAATTTTAACTCAGGTATCAGTGTGGCTCTCAGACGTATAATATCTTACCTCGTAAATAATATTTGTCGTATTTGTATCTTCTATATAAACGTTAGACGCTGTTTACTGTCTGTCAGTTCGAGTCCATTCGTGTGCTCGAATGCCTGAAGATGCTGAAAGGCGAAACCCGGGTCGTTAGTGACAAAATACATGGAAGTGTACAAAATCTCAATAATCCAAATTTGATATTTAAATTCCAACGAGCACCCTCAGTCGATGTCTTAAATTAAATTATATAAAGATTTTTTACTCAGATAATTTGTCAACATGCATTTAATAAATCTGTTAAAAGTTGGCTTTCAGTACAATTTGCTGGTGATTTGGGTAGATCATTAAGGAATGTAAGCATATATCCTTAGACTTAGTTATTCTAATTATTTTAACACTGTTAGAAGCTTTTTTTACTGAGTCCATCGCAGTCATATGTAATTCAGTTCACAATAGTTACTGGCTTTAATGAAAATGTATTCATACAAGTTTTATTTCTTCACAGTTTAGCAAAATTTGTGAAAGTTTATGTTTGATATAAAATTAAATTTAAATGTTTATTTTGTTCCACTTTTTGTGTTAATAAGTATGACACGTACGTTGCCTCTTTTTATATAATATAATGCATCAAATAGGACAACTTTCTTGGCAAGAAAACTTTATTCGTACTTATTTGAAAGACATCGCTTGATATTAAAAAGCATATTTTTTTTTCGGCAAAAAAAAGCTTAGGATTTCCACACGCATTTTATGTAAAGTATTTTTCCGCTATCTGAAGAACTAACACGGAATATAAAGTTGTGTTGTACGTGATATAGGAGCCATTACCATAGAAGACTTTGAGACTTATCTGTTTGTATATTGCGAGAAGTGAACAAGACGGGACGGGGACAATGGGTTCGGGAGAAGCGGCCGGCCGTTTTGTTATCGAACACTTCGAATGAGACACAATGAGGGCGATTTCTATGCACGACTTGTTTGTGTTTCGTATGAATGGCCATTTTTTCTATCGAAACTTTCATGTTTCGTCCATTTATACCTCTACAAAGGACTAGACGAAAGGTTGATTATGGAGAGCGAGAAGAAACTTTAGATAGCCGATATATACTCACGTAGATGAAAGAGATACGGAGGTGATAACTTTCCGATACTCTGAACTTCAGCGCCACCACGGCGAGTCAAAACTATTTGAATTTCCGCCACGAACAGTTGGTGCGATACAGGGCTGCATAGAAAAAAGTATTTATCCTTGCACCATCAAAGGGATAGTCACAAAACCTAAATAGCATAGCCTGATGAACTATTAATATATAATAATTTAAAAACTATCAATTTTTTGTTTTCGCATTTACACTAAGTCGAAAATACTAGTTCTGAGCTAGTAAATCTTGGTTATTATTATTTGTCAGTCACTCAGTTATGATGTAACAGAGCAATGTTCAAATATCTTTAAAATAATAGCTCTTGATGAATAATACACGTGAATCAAGATTGAAGTTCTAAGATTGAACTAATTTTTTATTTAGTTTACTTAAGATGTTTTATTTTTACAATACGTAAGAACGTTTGAAATTATCATAATAAATTTAATAGAACTGGACATATTTTTGACTTTTGATTTTAATGGCCGTACTATTTCCGGAAGATATAATCCAATTTATTACTTACTATATATTTTATTCATTATGTATAAAACCTGTTCGGAATGTGCTGAAAAAAGTAAAGTCGTCGAAATAAAGTCCTAATTCTTCTTCTTTAAGTCAGTATAATCCTAATTATCGGAGATGATTAAAATTAGTTGCCTTTTCATCGGATTTGTAAAACTTTCTTACCAATAATTATTATGAATCTGATAGGGAGAGCTATGACCAATATATCCATGTTAACTATATTATAGTGAAGATTTTGATTGTGAGAATGTCTCCAGATTATCTATAAATATTTAACAATTTTGATTTACAGAATGACACTCTTTCTAGAATAGCTACTAAAGCCAAATAATATTGGTTATTTTATTTTATCAATTATTTATGCCTTCAAATAGAATTATTATTTTTATCGTACAAATTCTACGTTTTTTATAGTCACTTTTTATGGAAAGTTTAGCTTCATCATATTCTACGTGAATTATTTAGTATAAATCGGGTTTTGATAACGGAACACTAACATAATACTATTTTCATACATTTTTCTTTTAAGAGTTTGTACGAAGAGTTTGAAGATAAATATTTTTCACATTTGTATATTCGTTTCATTATGACACGTTTTGTTTAGGTTTGATGTATTTATTTGTAGAAATAGTCGTGTTTATTTGTATTTTTTTCTGAGCTGGGAACATGTAAAATAACTGCTATAAATTCTGTTTTATATTTACGAATATAACATCTTTCCAACAGAAATTGGTAGTGAAGTTATCGAAACGATGATTTGGTTTATCGTTTGATCGTATTAGTCGAATTCGAATTGGAATTCTCCCACTCGAACACGCGTTCTTTTATTTTCTACCTAAAAGGAAACCGTCATATCCCAGCCACACCAAAAGTAGCTAGCGGTGTTATCTGAGCGTCAAGCACCCGCCCAGTGCTCTTTTGCATTCAAATAGGATTTATTTTAATCCCCGCCCAGATCTCCGGCCACTTTGGTTTTTATTCTGACTTACTGGACGGCCGAACGGTTCATTAAATTACTTAGGAGCTTTTTGTTCCTTTGTGCTACGGCGTAGCAGCTACGCGAGCTGTGTAATCATCGCCCTCTGTGCTGAGGCTTCGATCGTTCGCTGCGCCAGTAATATCCTTTATGCAACTGGATCTTTTCCTCTCGAAAAGTCAATGAGTCTTCCGCTCGAGTTGAGTCCTAGCTGTAAAATAGAGTTGCCATAGGTATAATACACTTATGCGTATCCAGATTTTAGATTTATTAGGGTTTACATATGCAAACTACTTGAATTAAACTTATTGCAGCAATGTATTAATGTGGAATTTAAAACAGTTTCAGAAATACTATTTTAATATTTTTTTTCTTATGACGTAATTAAATTGTTATCAATGTAAATTTAGTTATATATTAGAATATTATCGATATTTGAGATAGAATACTTTTATAAAAGATTACTAACATTGGATTAAACTAACATAATAATATACGTTAATAGCGGTGGCGTTTTATTGAAAAATCTATTGACAGTATTTAATATGTTTCAATGAATAATAACAGAATTCGAGTAAGTGATGATGATTAATGCGATTTGATTGTCTCCGATGTTTGAATGACTTCACACCCACCTCATATTTGATTATAAAAATAGTACGATGAAAAAGCGATTATCTACAAAATCTTTTCCTGTCCACTTTCTTCTGTCTTTCACCTCTTCGACAAAAAAGGTAAAAAGATTGAGTCACTAAAATACAACTTCGAGTCGTTATGATTGATATTGGGAGCGAAATGGCTAATTTTATTTATAAGTATAAGTAAACTGAAACTGTAACAAAAACAAATAAGCGAGTTTATCACTGAACGTATCTATCTATCTGTCCAGACGAACAATTAATTAGTCTTAAATCCTTGCAATTGGCAGTTCAGAAGATAGCTGCGAAGAACGTTTCCGAACTTAAAAAAGTTCATGACACCGGCCACGTAGATAATTATCAGAAGCACAATTATTTATCGCAAAAATAAATGGAATAGAAAACTCGGCCCGCTAACAGAAAAACAGGCAACATATAAAATATATGATTTATTGAGTAAAAAAAAACAGCTTGAAAAACGTTTTATAATTGTACGTTTCAGGCACAGAATTTTTTCGTCATTATAAATAATAAATATATAGAATGTGACTGTGAACATCAGTTTTCACGCAGAAAAAATCATTTATTAACGGTATATTATAAATTATTCCGCTTGACAGGTGATCGGTTTATGTTCATGTCTGAAAAGGGAACAGGAATTGTCCCTTCGTTTCATACTCCTGAAAATTTAATTACTTAAATACTTTGTCATTTGTTAAGGAATTTTCAATTTTATATAGGTACTGCAACAGAAAATTTGTAGCTGTTATATTAGTCGAATTTAAACGTTTCACCGCAAACTTATTTTAATTTTTTTTATGTGATTTTTGGCATACATAATAACTCAGGGATGGGAAAACCGTGGCCTTTAGGCCACATACAGCCTTCTGAATAAATCTTAAATGCAAAACACATTCTCTATTTCTATTGTTCGTCTTTGATTATAAAATTAACGTATTTAAAAAACAAAATAGTAATTTTTTGACCAACTTTAGCGGTAAGGTTAGAATAATTATATTTGAAGTTCAACTTATATTTTTTTTTCGTAAGCAGTGACTTTTATAACTGATTTTATTGTTGAAATGAGTAATGTGAAGTTGTTACGATTTAAAGTAGCGTTTTGAGAACGCGAGTAAACCGCTAAAGCGTCTTCTACTAATAAAAATGATTCCGGTGTACACTTCCTCCTTCTGTAACATTTCACATCAATAAACCTATTGAACTTTTAAATTTAAAGCAAAGTGTACAAAGCTTTTATTCTTGGTGTGGAATATTCATTCAAAAATTTGCCAACAACGAAAGCGATTTAAAAGCAACGCTGCAAATAGCATTACCGTATAAAACCATTTTTTTCTTCATTTCATTGTGGAAACCACACAAAGTTAAAAAATATAATTATATATTTTTGCAAAAAAAACTTTAAAGTATTCGGATGCAGAGTCAAAGACAAAAGCATACATCTTCTGTTTTTCACTTAAACTTTTCGTTGACAGATTTAAAATTTCCAAAAAAAACAAACACATTAATTGTGTAACATCAGGTGGCAAAATTGATTTATTTACTTGACTTTCCACGAGTAAGTAAGTAATATATTTACTCCTCTTCACAGTTATATTTTAATTCACCTAGCTTCTGTTATAGGAAATAGTAATTTCATTTAAGGTGTTAACTGTCAATTCTTGGTGGAAAGACATTATATCTTAAAAAATAAAACACAATTCATTTGTACTACTTCCACACATTTATAATGATCAGGACCGGTTTCGCTCATCACGAGCATCAGTTGATAATGCTCGTGATGAGCGAAACCGGTCCGGATCATTATAAATATGTGGAAGTAGTACAAATGGGTTGTGTTTTATTTTTTAAAATAGTAATTTCATTAGGTATATAATTACTTCCCTAAAAAAATTCCAAATTTGTCAAGTGCGGCGTATTATTCGCTCTATGTAATTAAATTTTCTATTAAAATGTAATCCCAATACTTTGAACGTCTTGTTCATTATGTAAGTAAATTTTATGAAAATATTTCAAAATCAGATATGTTAAATACTTAATTTCGTTGTTAATGAGTTAAGGTCTTAGACCCAAGTTAAATAACGATTATTAATTATGTAAACGTTCATAAGCAACGTTTTCTTAGCATTAAAATTTCGTTTCAACCCATTATCGGGTTATTTTAAAGTCGGAAATTTCGCCCGGTAAAAGTTTTCCCCGGCGCCGCAATTTCTCCCGCCTCCCGGAAAGTTTCACAGTTTTCAATCCAACTTTGGTACGTAGCGCCCCCATTCCCCGCGCGGAACTCGGGGTATCGGCCGATTAATGGAGATCTCGTATCTCTGCCCGCGAGGTGGCGGTGTGTTCGATTGTGTTTTATTGCGTTCCCGCGAACTTTGTCGACGTTCATTAACATTTTAATAAAACAATAATCTGATCGGGATAAAAAAATAACATTGCTCCCGGCCTCCCTTTATCTGCATAAAGTATTTTAAAACCGAAGACAAGTTAATTGTTTCTTAATAAGTTCTAATACTTCATAAGCGGGAATCTAAAGCAATATAACTTATTACGAAGTGGACGAGTTTTTTGTATACAGACCAAGATACGTACATTTGTTGCGTTTTATTTATACCAAGTGGCTGGAAAAACACAAACCTGTATAATAAAAAAGATATGTCCATGTAGATTTACTAAAATGCATTAATGTTGAAATAAAACCTTTTTTTTTAATAGCCACTACTGTTTTTCACCAACTGATTTCACATGCATTGAACAGCTGTTCAAGGTTTTTACACATCAAATATTAATTTGACATTGTTATTCCCAACTACTGTTTCCGAAATTATCTGATAGAGCGTCGGCGAATTATCAAAAATGAGATTAAAATAAATTAAACTATATTTTATCTTGACCTGCATATATATATATAGATATATATGTATGTCAAAACCAGAAAATCATACAGATTCCATCCAAAAAAATTTCCATATACGCCCACAGTGAAAATTTTCTTTCCGGAAAAGGTTCTGCTAGAAATAACCTTTCAAGGATTTTTTTATCACAGTGCGAAAAAATCCCGTGGCAATATCTTTTGAAAACAGATGATGCGTACATTTTTTTTGATTTAATAATAAAGTTTGCCATTTCGTAAACTCTTGTTTTTTTTAAATCGATTTCTTTTTTTAAGATTTTCCTGAGACTAAAACTCGAAATTAATTTATAATCCATGTGTTAACCACGAAAAAGTCGAATTTCAGGATGTTCGCGTTTTTATTACGTAGTTGTTTATTACTTACATTTCGTAAAAAACAAAAATTTATCTTGCATATATCAGTAAAATCCATAAAGAGTACATGAAGTGTTAACATTAGTGACGAATATACAAATTATAAAATAAATTTCCATAATCTTCATTCAAACAACCGGTTTGTTTTCATCCAGCTAGTAAGTATTTTCAATTACTTCAAATGAAAATAAAAAATAATAATAAATTTAAGAATATTTTTTAAAAATCAACATAACTGACTTTTATACTAAATAGAATTTAATAAAAGCAACAAAAAATTACACATAAAAGTTCACTGTTACATAATCATATATTAAATATTTGAAATAATATAAAGCGATCAAATATGTGGCGAAATATATATGCCACAATAGTAGCTTTACAAAATATAATACGATGTTAGTAACATTGCGTTACATATCCAGAGTTAAGGTTATGGATGGGCAATGCATATATAAATTATTGACTGTGAGACAGTCAAATACAGGCATCTAATAAAACGATTGATCATTCCAATGTATTATAACTAAGTGTATTAAAATCCAATTCGAATATGAGCCCTAAAAAAATCAATCTTAATTACTCGATTGGTTCAAATTTTTAATAACAGCTTGGTAGTGAATTATAATTGACTAGATTAAGGATTTCTATCTTATTTTGAATTTAATTTTTCTAACGATAAAACTGTTATCTGTATTGTTTACCTATGTATACAGGAGGTTCGATTCGCGAATATTCACTTTATAAAACATCACACTTTATAGAAACAATAAACCTTTTATTTTTTATATTATCTTTTGAATTTATATTACAATTTGCAACGTTATCTATGTTAAATATAAACATGCTTTTCATACATACTTCAAAATACCCCCTAACCTATACGATGCACATCCTTTTCACTGAAATGCATTCTTACGTATTGATTGAACTCAACGAACAAAACTTATAACGAACTACCTATTGAAACAGAGCTCATTTGTGATTCGAAAAATGTCTATACTTATAAACACACATCGAGGTAATATGTCTATACAAGAAAATGCTAAGTATAGTGATATCTACCTATTCCGAAATGTAACTAGTAGAAATCTGTGGTTATTTAATTATGACAGTGGTTATTATTACTTTAAATCCAAACGGTTACCACTACGAAAATTCTGTGAAGACCACTGAAATCTATTATCTCTCTTATATATCTCTTTCTCAAATTTGGATTATTGAGATTTTGTACACTTCCATGTATTTTGTCACTAACGACCCGGGTTTCGCCTTTCGGCATCTTCAGGCATTCGAGCACACGAATGGACTCGAACTGAGAGACAGTAAACAGTGTCTAACGTGCGAAACCCGGGTCGTTAGTGACAAAATACATGGAAGTGTACAAAATCTCAATAATCCAAATTTGATATTGAAATTCCATCAAGCACCCTCAGTCGATGTCTTAAATTATATCTCTTTCTATTTTTAATGTTCGAAAAAAATTGTTTATAATATTATTGATATATATTTTTGGATAATACAATCTACAAAAAATGATTTACAGAAGAATATAAGACTCTATGACGTATCTAGAGGGAATAGAAAATACGTATTCCTTCGAAATGAATATCATAACTTCAAAATTGACAGTGTACACGTACAATAGTAGACTCATAAATTACGCAATACAAAATTGTATTCACTTCATAATAATAATTTAAAATTTTATTTTATGATAATATAAAAAAGTTTCAAGAAGCAATGGAGATGATTAATTACTTTAAATGTTCGCTCTTTTAAATGTAAATTTATTTTCAGTTGTTTGTTATCCTTTTTGAATGAAAATTTATAATTATTATAACAGTAATGCTGATGTGAAACACGGCCCTCTTTACGAAACTTTTGTATAATGTTTGTATTATCGCCATAATCGTACACGCCGCTCTTTCCTACCTCATTCTATTATCTGTAATACAACAAAGAGTTCATCATTAAAGTCGTTTCAGTCGTTAAATGTAAAGGCTCTGAAATATCCCTTTGTTATCTAACCTGTCGTATGAAGGTGCTGAAAAATATTTTTTTAATTTAAATATTTTTTTTGAATATCAGCTGGCAACCAATGCACCAAATATTTAAAAAACTGGAAAATCATACGAGATAAACTCGATGAAAATGAGTCCAAAATCATAAATTTTAATTGAAAATATCTCAATTTGATATTGACCTTGGTGGGACTTGAGCCAAAACCAACCTGAACTCTAGGGGAAAACTTTTACCACCAGACAACATAGGCCGATATTGTCACACCAATAAAAAAATACGTTTGTTCTACTGGCTAACATCGTACGTTTTGCTTCAGGCGACATCGATAAAAAATATTGGCTGAATGTCATAGCTTCGAGTTTTTAAATAATTTTTGTCAAGTCGTGTTCCTTTATTGAATATTCTTTTTTTTAAATATTGCAAGTGTAACTTAAACTAGAATGCTGCTGAATATATTCAACGTACCTATATAATTAAAAGAATATATATATTAACCTTAATGTAATCCTAAGTCTTCTTCTCAAATTTATCGTACACTATTAGAGCTCGCTGAGTAATGCTCAACACCTTTACGCCAAACGTAATGATTTTTGCATTTGTTCTATACATGTTTATTATTTTACTAATTCTCTAAAAATCCCGAGAATCTTTAGACGATTTTTCCAATTCATTCGGTGTGCGGTTTCTTCTCAACTACTGGAAAAATAAAGAGAAGAGCTTTCAATAGCCGGATGTCGATCCGCTGACGAAAAGCTCGACGTGAGTGCATAAATAAATACCCTTTTTCTTTAAGCCGTTACAACACTTCCTATACCCAATACGTAATATCGTTACTTTTACAGTCTTTTAAAATTGAGAGCCATTACGAAAGAAAGGCGGCAGAGTGAAGCACATTCTTTAGACAGCGGTGGCAAACATTTTTTCTTGCAAAAATACGTTATTTTATTTCTTTATTATAAATGAAAAAACAATAAAAAAAATGTATAGCTATAAACTCCATCTTACTCTTATTTTATAATCGACACGCGTATTTTCACTTCAACAGTCAAATCAATAAAAAAATTGGAATATGAATAAGAAGAGTGTGAGACCATAGCATGTGGTGGTAGGTGCAACCTAGAAAACCCTAGCAGATATTAAAATATTACTCGTATTGAATTAACCACTCCACCGCTTATGTCCCAACGGTCTGTAGCTTACGTACACAGTCATATAATACGCATAGCTGGTAAAGGGTTAATATTGTAGGGCTAATACGGCAAGTGAGTATAACTATATCTAAACTAATAGAAATTTCTCATCAAAAACTCATTTTATTACTTAGAAAAATATTAGACACTGTTGACCATCTATGCTAAAATATAGGATTGAAGTCAAAAGCGTGGGTCGTAGAGTATCCTGGATAGATAGAAATTTGGTTTGAGGATATATTCTACATTTTATTCGAACATTAAGACCTGATTTTCTTTTCGATTAATGATTAAATAGCGAATAATATATTCTATTAACAACGTAAGTACATTAATCCAGTTTGCATTTGCGATGTAAAACTCAATTATAATACTATTTATTATCATATTACAAATACATTCTGTTAACTATTTTTTTACCGTCTTTTATTTTTTTCGTACAGTATTTTATTATATTTTAAGTTTACGATTTTTTTGAGCAGTATTTGTGCCACTTCTGTATTTTGAATTATCTTAATATCGTCTCGCTAATAAAGTTAGCAATGTCACAACTTTACCATTATTCTCTAAAAGTTGGGCTTAGTAAAATTTATTGAACTCAATATTCCAATATTAACGACCATACAATATTAAAGCGTGTTAAAATCCTATTTAACGTTGTCATTTTAACATAAAAAGGGGAGCGATACTGCGAAAACCAAATTCGATTTCCTGTCAGTGCTCGCTTGCAAATGGTGGGTATTCACCGCGTACAGGGGCCCATAAATAACAACCGACCCGAATCCGGCTTAAGACGTTTCTATCGCCCCATAATTGATTATCCATTCTAATGGTAATGATATTTTTTTACGTCCCCCGTCCTTCGGGACCCTTCGACGGCAAAAGCCTGTGTCCTGCAGTATAAATGATATATACATAGCGGATTGACATTTTATAAAGACTAAGTACTCGTTTCAGATAAATCACAACGAGATGATTGAAAAAAATGATTCGCTGAAAATTGTGACAATAATTTGTATCGAAGTTTTCTTTGTGTGAAAGCGTTTCTTCTATATAAGTACATACAATATGTTTCTTGGCCCTATATCGGAGAAAAAGTGGTTTTATAACATCTAATTCTTCTTACATATCGACTAATCTCTTTATTTCCACGGTACTAAAAATAATATCCTTCACCATCCTCTACGTAATATAGCAGCGTTATGTAAATGAACCGGAGTCTTATAGAAGCAATTACTTTAGACTTGGTTGCTATTTGTTATCCATCACTCAATTTCAGTTCAATTCCTGGCCTGGTATATATTTTTCACATTTATTATGTGAAATAGGGCATCGATGTATATGGTTTGTTTTCTCCTCGAGTTGATCTCGCGTGATTTTTTTAATTTTCCTTGAGTTTTTTTAGGTTGTTCGAAAAATTTTCTGCATCGCAAAATTTACTGTGATATCGAATATTTTTATTTATTTCACCGTCTATAACAGCCAATCCCAATCGTTGTGTCACGGCACACTGGTGTATCTCAAACATTTAATAAATGTGTCGTGAGAATTGGTCGTTCAAAGCTAGTGTTTTGTGATGACGTAAATATTGTTGAGAATTAACTTGAATGAATTATTCTCATTCACATAATTTACAATGGTATTTTTTTATAGTACAATAGTGTACGGTTAATAGGTCAGTCCCATGCTGCTATGCATCGTTCCAGTAATAACATTTTTTTATGGTTTCACATGGCGACTGTGAAAAAAGGAGCTGTATACATGTAACGATGTAACGGATGGTGGAAGGACAACATGTACGTATAAATGAGTGAAAATTGAATTCATTTTACAATGACTTGTGATGGTCAGATAATAGTATGTTGATAAATGTAATCGTATCAATAAGGAACGAGTCTAATGATTAATAGTTTGTAAATCATTCCACAGTGCAACACTGATTCTATATGGGCATAATGAGGAAACACGCAATGGTTATTGTTATGTATGAAATGTATTCATATTATTTGAAAATGATCTTTTTTATCGTGATCTTCAATGTACGATCATTCACAACGATTTAATATTTATCTAAAAACCGTTGTGTATTGAAATCAATTACAATGTGTATCATTAAAGAAATAGCATTATCCAGGCTTTCCACCGAACTGTTTGAATCGTCTATCGACATAAGCTGTAAAAATTCTGTTGACCTTCAAAAACTTTCACACTTCTTGGTTCATAACATGACATGTTTCTCATTAATAAATAATAAATGTATCAATCAAGTAATAAATGTATAACACTATGTTGAGTGAAAATTTCAAGAAATGAAATGGCATACAATACTTCATAATGTATGACTATCGATTTATCAATGTTTCTCGCCATTACCACTTTGTAAACTGCTGCCAAACGTAGCAAAGTAGCGAACCGTGACGTGAGAATTGTCGTTTCGGTCGATGTAATGGTTCCCGTTCTGAACCTTGGCCGGTTTCCAGTCATCCTTGCCCAGAACCATTCGCAGAAGTCTTCCCTGTGCGATAAATACATTACCAAATCTGGCCCTAGTAAAACTTGTCAGAAAATGTCATTTGTCTCAACTGTTATAACAATAATGGAATGTAATAATTTAAGATATCGACTGAGGAAGCTTGATAAAAATGTATTAATGTATTAAGTTTAATATTTAATGATAATAATGATATTAAATTTGGATTATTGAGATTTTGTACACTTCCATGTATTTGTATTAGGAAGTGTACAAAATCTCAATAATCCAAATTTAATATTGAAATTCCATCAAGCACCCTCAGTCGATGTCTTAAATAATGATATTGACAAATCACCATTATTAAACTCGTATATTGAAAGCGTCGAACCTAAGTTTCAAAAAATTAAAAAATTGCCGCTTTCTGGTGCTAAACTCTTTTCACCCTAATCAATTACCATGTCCACGCGTTTAATTTCACGAACGGACACTTTCATATATAGATAAGTTGAGTTTTAAATCAATTTAGGATCTGTGTGAAAATACATGGTTTATGTAATGCTTACATTCCCTTCCATCCATCCGATCGTTAAATCGGAGCGTATAATCCTTTCCTAACCCCATTGTCTTATCCTTAACATCTCCAAAAAAGAGAGGTTGAACGACATGGTCTCAAAATAATACAACAAAATATTCTTTAGAATCCTTTTGCTGAAAAGCCATGATGAAATAAGTGTGCATTTCATTCAACTGACTGCGAGTTTCATAGTAGAAAACATTCTAAGAGATATAATAAATACGTAAAGGTATGTAAAAAATTCTCGCAACCACTGAATCTATTATGTTTCCCTGGGAGTACATATAATGTTTTCAATACATTGAAATCTCAATTTGCTAACGCTCTTACTCCTTTGGGATGAGTAACGCCGTATTCCAATGAAAATACAAAAATAGACCCACCGACTTTTTGCTAGCAGCAATTCCGCCGGGGCATTTTCGATCCTCTTGTGTAAAAGGCGCCAAAGCTCGCTTCAGAAGGTCATGGAAATTAAACGGATCCAACGGACATATCGCAGGCACTATTTTATTTGAGCCAAATTAATTTATTTTAAAACAGTTACATTTTGACAGTTAACACCTTAAAAACAAATTAATTTACAATGATTCGCTACTGTAACTGTTATATGACAGCTAGTAACGCCGCCAATTTTGAATTCCGAATAATAATTTTCAATTCACACTAGATAAAATATAGGACATTAATTATGTCTGTGAAGCCTGTCTTTCTTTTCCAATTTTAGATCATAAATAGCCGTAAATTTTAACTTAATGTTATTCACCGATTATAATAGCTAGTGATCACTATTAAAATATAATAAAAATAATTAACAAGTGTGGTGTCGAGGCAGACGACGGACTCCGACTGAATCACAATAAAAGACAAGTAAAACATATTCCCAAAAGTTGGTTACCATAATACATATTTTATTCTTCTTGTTATAATTATTTCTTTGCTCAAAGATGTATTTATTAGAATGTTTTGTTTTATTTTTTAGAAGTACATTTATTAAGTCTACTTTAAATATCAGTCGGAAAAGATAAAATGTAGTTGTACATTTCAAAAATCTTCACACAATTATTGTATTTAATAAATTGAAAATTTCGCTTTTCATTATATAAAGCATACCCTTTTCTGTGATTTCCCTTAGACATCATATGTCGTTGACTTAAAATAAATTCTTAAGAGGTCATTAAGAAGTGACAAAAATATCTCAAAAAAAGTGTCTTGTCAGATTGTCCTAAAAGTTTTACTATTTCATTATAAACATGCAAAAAAGTTTTGCTTTTATTATTGTAGATGCTTAGCTAAAACTTGACAGCGTAAATAGTTTTGCATATATATTTAGAAATAACTCTTTAACTGCTTAAAATTTTTGATTAAATGATTTACCTCGTTTCCGTCTACTCCAACCGCTCCAGAGAAAGGTTACCCGTGATTCACGTAAACCGCCGACGTGTTTTCAGGTGTGTTTTTTTTCCTCTCTCAGCCCAAGAGTCTCGCGTTTCATGTTTTGTTTGCTTTTATTGCGATTTTTTGTTTTGTTTTTCAATTTTTTATTATCTTTTAATACTGATTGGTTGGAATTTTATGGCCTATAAAATGTCAACGTGTATCGCCGTGAACCCACCCCATTACGCCCGAGTTCATTATTTCAACCCCCTAAGCTGCTTGTCCAAATATTCATTTGTCTTGTTTGGACCTTTTACGATGTTTTACAATGAATAAGATTTGTTCTTTCATCACCGTTTAACCGAATTCTTAACGTAACATATTTTCATTGTATTTATTATTATTAAATATGCATATAGGAAATTGCCGTTTTTTTGATTTTTTTTTTAAATTTTACACCAAAATTGAAACAACCATAATTTAAAAAAGAACCATTTTATGTTGTGACATATTTTATTAAATACCTTACACATTAAAAACCCATCAGCATTTAAAGAAATGTTGATTAAAATGCGTTTTTATGTTTTGTTATTTTTCATCTTCTGCAAATATTCTTACATCAGCCAAAAGTTCTGAAGTTAAATCGTTAAATGATACGTTCATAATATTATATAAAAATATAATAACATATACTTAAATACCTATAGGTACTGTCTTCAAAAGACGATAATTTTACTGTTGATTTATTTCCCCAAGAGCCCATACGTTCCTCATTGGGAGCGGACACGATTTTCTCAAATAAATGTGTTGAAAATAACGGTCGAATATCATATAATGTTTCCCCCTTGATTAAAATCAAGTTAGTTTATAAATATTTTTTTAATCGATAAAGTAAAGCTCGAAATAAATGTAATTGGCATGAATTTATTCTTCGTAACAATCATGTTACTTCATACTTAGTTTTTGATGGAATGTTTGACGAAAGTCTTCTATAAAAATTCTTTATTAGCAATGTAGTATATTTAATAACGGAATATTACATTTCCTGCGTGGGATGATGTGACAAAATGAACTTCAAACATTTGCTTTAATCTAAAGGAATATTTCCTCTACATCATTACAAAGCTTTCTTTATTTTTTTTTACCCATTCTGAAGATTCGACAGTATACCGAAAGGGGATATTTATATAGGTAACTTTTCTTCGCATTATTTTACTGAGCAGGAAATCCTTTAAATTTATTCATTAATTCAAACATTAAATTCAGAATGTTTCTTCGATCCCTCGACTATTCTTTATAATCTTGGATGTAATATTTACCCCTCTTAAAGCTCAGATAGGTAAAAAAGTTTTCTCTTTTTTTCACAATATATCTTTCAACTTTAATGTGCTTATTTAAAACCCTGAAACATTATACTAAATTAATTATGATAGTATTTTTTATATATTTTCTTCCAACTTGAGACATATTGTTGATATTTGAATAATCATTATTGATGCACAATGATATTCATCGTAATGATTTATCTCTTGTCAAACCTAACCTGTATGTTATTCAAACTTTTCATTGCGTACATGTCTCTCACTTGAAAAATGTATCATAAATTATCTACTACAGATTTGATGACAACTATGACGTTATGTAATTTTTACCGTATAAATATCATAGTATATTTTATCAAATTTCGATGACATATATTATGACTGTGATTATATTATGTAAGTATTTAATAGTTTTATCTTGAATGTAACCTTTTTTTTGTTTCAAGACTATTTAGCATAGATATATAATATGATTTGCTGTTTTGACAATCGCAACAAAAAGCTATGAATAATTTGAACTCGTATACAAATCAAAATTCCTTAATTTATCAGTTACCAGAGTTATGCTTTAGAGTTTAGAGTAAGTTATGTAACCGTTATGCAAAAGTAAGTATTCTTTTTTGTATCTAATATCGATCTACACTTTGTCGAACTTAATATTTTTATATTGTATAATATTATAATAGCCGTAAGCTATGTTGCTTTTACGCTTAAACCATAATGATTAATGACCGTAACGTGGTTTGCACTGTTAATAGTACTTACGCCGTATAAAGCTTAACTTACTGGGGCGCCTATTCATTTTGATGTCTCGATTTAGAGGGTATCACATCAAGACTATAAAATGTCTATAATTTTATACAGTACAGACTGTCCCACACTTTTTTGAAGACTCTGTGAGATAGTAACTTAACACAACTTAAATATAAAATCAACGAAATTTACTTCCGTATCTTAACTTTATAATCGATTTAAGGATTCATGTAAGGAAGGCAAGTATGTGATGTTAACGTTCCTATCCACCCAACTCGTACCCGATTTGAAGAAAGCGTTCAGAACAAGTAATGCAATCCTTTCTCAGTTCAATCCTTCTCTCCTATAAAGATATTATGGGTGACTGACTTACAAACGCTTCTGGTAAAACAACTTCTTTTGAGAGTTCCATTAGTAGTTTATATGCAAAAAAGATATTTTATCATGGTTTGTATCACCGACAAGAAAGAAATTTTGACCATAAGAGGCCCATTTTTAGCTTTTATATTATAACTGTTAGCTGAATATTATTCAACAGACTTCTTTATCACAATTCACGTATAAATGCAATATAAATCAATTCTATAATAATTAAACCAGTGTCTACAAAAAATGATAGTTGTGTTGATAATCAAAAACAATTCATTACCCCTCACACCGTCAAGCCAATTATAATTCAAAATGTGGGTTTATACTGTCAACCAGTGGTCGTCAACCTTTTTATACCTACCGCCCGCTTTTGCATATTTTTTATAATAAAATTTCCTTATCACCCACAAACATGAAAATATCTGCCAAATAAAAGGCATCTTTACCATTTTTAATTGTTGACAAATATTAACCTCATTATTTTCTGCACGTATTCGGGTGAATAGCCACGAACCTCTTCTTTTGAGACATGAGTTCAATATTTTTACACAAGTTATTTAATATACGAAACAATACAATTTTAGAAGTGATGTTTACTCTCAAAAATCTAATATTTACAAACAAACAAGTTGAAAGTCGACTGTTAGGCCAGAATAGGACAATAAAATTGTTTTTTTGGATGGGAGTAAGTGAGAAAACTAAAGAAATGGATAAAAAGACACTGTACCTATATACCCCTACTCTAAGTCGTCAAGTTAGCGTAGCGAATTGTCATCAAAATTTTTTCAAGTGAATTTAGCCTTGAGGCGAGTTTAACAGATGATTTTGATGAAAAGAGACAAAAAAAAACTAAATTACCCACCGTTCACCATGGAAACGTTTACCGCGAGAATTTAAAGACAATGTATATGTTAACATCTATCTACCTTAGGCACCTTTCCAAATTATTTTTTCAATAGATATCTTGCCGAAAACTCTCACACAATATAAAAACGTACAAGTTAGTTGCCACGTCCATGATAAGAATCAATAAAAACAAAGCTGGTAAAGGGTGAGTGGGAATTTAAACAAAGTGCCGCAATATTTCTTAATTGATCCGCTGTTATTTTTATATTGCCTAAATTATTTCATGCATCTTCGGAAATCCTCGACTTTCTTAAAATCATAAACCAGCCATTTACTGTGTGAGTTCTCGGCCATCCTGTAGTGTAGTGTGATAATAACGACCTCACAAGCTATTTTGTTGCCGAAGGGCTACAGCATAACACCTTTTGTGGCCCGCGTTCGAAGATGTGGCATTTATTGAATAGACCCATCTTCCTCAAAGGAAGCGATTCGACGCCCGCGTTGAATAGGCGAGGGTGTGCGCGGTCGACGTCGGTCAAGGTAACGTGCTTACACAAGCAATTTGGATATTGCGGTTGCGTTCCGTTCGTTGCATATTCATTATTTACACTACTCCTTCCATAAGCAAAAGAGCAGTCGACGGCAACGAGATATTGTTAGCAATAAAATATAAACTATTTTTTTTAATTCATAGAGGTAAATTTTGTTTGAATAAAAAATCACAATTTGTTTTGTACTACTTACTCATTTTTATAATGATCAGAACCGGTTTTGCTCATCACGTGCATTATCAATTGATCGTATTGATTATTTCTGATGCATTGACAATTATTAGCTTTAATGGCATTTATTTCATATTTATTTATATTAATTTTATAATAATTCAAATCCGACGGTTGTTGATCACAGATGTATTATTATGACATTACATATGTATTACGTTTACAGATATCCGAGAGCTTTTGAAAAAGCTGAGTGTACACGTTAATTTTTTATCAGTTACCTTGTTTTATAAAACACATATAATACAAAAGAGACTATTTTGTTCGTATACTTTGATGCTATTTGAAAATATGTCATTGAAAACAGTTACGTTCGCCACCCCTAGCTACTTTATTACTATAAGGTTAAATTATATAGCTTAAAATAAGTATTTAGTTCCACAAGAATTATAAAATATGATTGGCGAAGAATTATTTAATACGATGGCTTGATGCCGAAACTTATCAACTTTATTTTGAAATTATTGTATACTAAATAAATTGATATACATATATATATTTTATAATAGGTGAATTTCATTGTTTTACGCTATCACTAAGTAGTTAGTGTTAATTAAATGACTGTAATATTTTATTACTTTTACTTGGTTCTAGCTTTCGAAATAAAGTGTCGCGTTTTTCTTTTTATGAGTATAAATACGTCTTATACAGACAACAATAAGTAATATAGGGTGTACCGTACAGCTGATAAGTTTTTCACGGTTTGTTGGCAAAGAAAAACATGACAAATCAGAACATTGATAAAACAACACAGTGACAAACACATTTCTTTGAAATTTGTTGTATATGTATTTAATTCGTAAATAGATACTAAAAAAAATATTTTGTGATTTATTTTTCACCTTTGTTTTGTCCTGTTCAAATTTTGTCTGTGTTTATTTTTCACTGTTTTGATTTGTCCGGCTACTGTATTCAACATTCTAACGAACTCGATTTTATCAATTACACGAATAGCATTGCTCTTCCCATTAACCTTCACTTAGTTTGTCACTCAGGCAAAATGTTGTGCTGGACTTTTTTTATCGAATCGTTAATCGCCACCCTGAAATCTATGTCTACGTTGAAATAATGGGTTCTTAAAAGATGGTTAAAACTGTTCATATATACAAAATATGAAACTCTTCATTAAACATTTCTTTAAAAATAATTTCTAGAAATTAATTATGTTTTATTTTATCATTTATCTCATAAATAAGTACTTTAGTCTTTATGGCTACTATCAGTGACATTCTAATCATATCATTACGACGTGTTTTATTTTTATTATTTGTTTCGGCAGGGTTATTCTGGGTAAAAACAATTCATTCGTGCGTGGACCCTTCGAAGTCTTTTAATAGCCCTTTAGGGTTGGCATAATTATTATAGCTCTATTTTAACATTAAATATTTGCTTTTAAATAACGTACTAGTCCCAACTCTCTTAATGCGGTCGTTATGCAGGGTCGGGTTAACTATCCCTGTTTTACTGCGTACTTAGACACATTTCAGTTGATTTTTTTGCTGAAAATTTTCAGCCTGGTAATTAAGTTTTTAATCAAAAATAATTATACCGAAATTTTAACTTAATTAATGTACCTATCTGGATAGGTACATTAAAAGTGAAAAAATATTATCCGCGGAATATCTCTCTGGTTTTTTTTTGCGTGGCTCATAAAGTATTTTCATTTTTCGTTCGCACATTATGTGTTAATTTTTAATTCACAAATGAATCCGAAATATCTTACATTTATAACATGAGTGACCAATTAACCATCAATTGAAATACGTGATTATCAAAAACCCTGATGTTCCTTGATTTTAATTAATATTGTTCAAGTTGTCTCAGAAAAGCTGGTCTATTTTTATAAATAATTTTCATGGGATTCCTTATAAACGTTGAAAAATATTCGAATACCGAATGTTACAACCTTCGAAAACAAATATTCGAAGATATTCTAATAATATAAAGTATTAATTGAATGATTGTTTTTTTCATATTTATGGCAAAACGTATTAATTGTTAACAAATTACTAGTTGTCAGCACGTGTCTTGAGTGAATATTAAGGTGTTTAAATAATCAAAATATAGTATATCGAGACGTAATACAACATTTTTAGTTTACCCAGTGATTTAATAAACATGAATACTTTGAACGAATAATATTGAATATCCGAATATTGAAAAAGAATCAAATGTATTTGAATATTTCATTGGAATCCCTAATGGTATTGAATGTATTCAGTTGACGTAGTTGACTTAATTTATATTATTTAAAACAAACGTTTCGGGTAATTGTACATTCAAACAATCCATTTGGATAATAAATATTGGTAAATATTGTACTTTAATAAATGCTTAAAAAATCCTCGTTTTAAAAGCATTAATTCCAAATTATTTAATTCTGTCATGTGAGATTCATTTAATTAGTGCGCAGACATCATTAAAAACTATACGTCACATTGTAAAAAAGCTTTTGTCACATACTAACATGCAAAACAAACGCTCTCGCGCGCTGTGAAAAAAAAACTGTACCTTCTCCATTTCAACGAGATTGCCTCTCAGTCGGAAGCGCACACACTCCTGGCCTCAGTGCACCGGTTAGCGTACCCATGGCAACCGTTCCCCGGTATTATGTAACCGGTATCATCATCCGGTGTGCGAAATTATCCCGTGCACTTGAACCCGAGCGCTCGGATTATATTGGGCTTGCGAGCGATAACCGGTGAATGGAGAGCCGCAGAAGCTGCCTAGTCCACATCGTACGGCAGCACTTAGATACAATTACTGTCTCCTTCGTTATTCGTGTATTTTTATACCCGTGGTAAATCGATCAATTTCACATCATGTAAACTTCGAAATATTTAATGCCACCAAATCGCAACATAAATGAGTTTTTTTATTCGGGTGTTTTCCAAATAACGTTTCATTTTATGAGGTGTCAAAAGAATTTCATTGTAATTTTAATATTCCAATTGATTTTTGCTATTCCGTTCCGAAGAATAATTTCAAGCACATAAAATATGCTTAAAATCAAATATTTTTTAAAAGTTATCACTACAATAGCCTTTCATTCACATTCAGAATACAAATAAAAAGCTTCGTTATGTCAAAAGATATTATTTATGAATGAATTCTATAGCTCTTCTGCAAAATTTGCCACAAGTGACAAACTAAGTTCTGCATTCAGCTGACGAAGTTTTGACAGACTTGAGGCTATCAACTCACCGGCTCAGTATAACTCAATTCTTATTACGAATTTATTGATTGAATAGGGAACCACTAGGCAGAATTACATTATAATTGGTTAAAGCAAAACATTGATGGTGGCTGGTTGGGTATCACGTCATCGTCAGTATTACGATTAAACGAATTTGTATGTACTGCCTTAGAATAAATTATATCTCTTATAAACTAGCCTCTAGTTTTTTCCTAGCTATTTCTTTATTTGCCCTAAAATTTTATGAAATATGTGTGTATTTAAATTAGACTTTTCTTCTTTTACAGGTAACACAACAATTATTTAAGTATCCGTTACCACCCGTCAATATAAGCTAAAGTAAGTCATAAGTTTTTTCTTTTGTATTGATTTACTAACTTGTTCACTCTAGATATCTTATGCACGAGTGGACCTTAGGGTTGTGCGGAATAGATCTGCTCCGGGTACCACGGATGGGGGGGGGGCGTGCCATAGCAATGATTCAAATCCATTTATAAAGCAGGAATTGCCACACTATGGAAAAAAAATACATTAAACTTTTTATTTTATCATTGTATTCTATATAATTTAATATATCACAAGTCCAATTCGATTGGGACCTAAGCAGTCAATCCAATAATATGTATTTTCTGTTTAATATCCTTGTAGTTTTATTATATTATCAGTAAACAGTAGTTTATGTTTAATTAAATCTGAAAGAAGATCTATCAGTTCATATAAAAAATCTACATTAATAATTAAATAAGTCATTTATAGAGAGATAGAAATATAACCCATTTCTCGGTTTTTATTTCTTTCACGCCCGTGTTTGTTTGTTATTCTAAAGAAAAGTTTATTGTTGAGAGCCTTGCAAATTTCATATTCGCTATTCTGCCGCGTGAATTGTCTAGTACGATCCATTACTCACCTGTTGACGTGGATACATATTATTATATTGTATCATATGAAAACATTTTCGTTTTCTCTACCCATTGTGTTTTCATAATGATAATAACATAAAGCCGGTGGCGTGTTTTCACAAAAGTAAACTTTACTTGCGCGTTTTTATGTCTGAAAAGTATCATATCGTAAAAGCGAAGCTGTAAACACGTAGACAATTTTTTTTTTAAATATACGATACCTACGTTATCTCCAAAGCAGTTCTGACTGCAATTTTACTAAAATTATCGTTTTATCGACTTCCCAGCGTTGTTTATTGAAAACTATGAAATTATATTATAGACATTGCTCATACGATATCTTGTAACCATAAAAAGTATTTTTCCAGACTGACGTTTCGTATTTAAAATATGAAAAATTCAAGAACCATTTACATGAGGCATCGGCAAAGTTTTCGGCTTAAGGGCCACGCCGTTTTATTATTTTTAAATGAAGCACGGGCTTGGCTGTCAAGTAAAATATTATTTTTCGATATTCACAACGCAATATAATGAAAAAGTCAATATTTAATAATATAATTGTTTCTCAAATAAAACATAATTTTAATTTTTATGAATTAAGACAAAAATTATATTTACAAATTTTTTATCTCAAATTAAAGCTCACACGGCAAACTTACAATCGTAATCGTTAAAGGATCGTAAACAATCGGTTTATTCCATCTTTAAAACTCTCAATTAATTTTACCTGCATAGTTTGTTGTCGTTGTCATTTTTCGTTTATTTAGTTTCGTTCTTATAATTGCTTTCCTCAACTAAACAACATTGCAATATGCATACTCTTCTACGACAATTGCCGAATCAAAATGACTTTTAATGTATATCAGTTTTCGAACGGCTCGAAAAATATTTCCTGGACCCTGGACCATCATAGTATATTAGTATCAGTATTTGAAGAAATTCTATCATTATAATTTCATAGCTTGTATATTATTATACATGTCGATCGTCCAGCTCATTACTCCATTTCCAAATAACTCGTATTGAGATAAAGGGAAAAACAATTTTCAAATGGTCTCAATAAAAAAAAAATATTATTGATTTGTACCTCAGTTTCATACATTTTATAAACAGGTGCTTAAAAATTAGGTACTTTCCGAGTATAGTCAGTAGAAGGATGTTCAGAAATATCCTTTTAAAGACCCAGAAATATCGACATATTGAAATTCTTTAGAAGGTTTTCTGCCTTAGCATGTTTTTTATGGCATTTTTGAGTTATCTGAGTACTGAATCAGATAGAGCGCAACGTTTTAAATATAAATGAATATTTAATTTAATATTTTTGGAGTTGTCATACTTATGAACTGGACGATCGATGTATGAAAAAAGATATTTGGCATGCGCTCCCGTTTTATCACAAAATTTTCCCGAAACCGTCATTACAATAATAATATTATAAGTAATACAATTATTGAATAACATACGTATACAGTTGAGTCAATCCCAGTTATTACTCATTCCACAGAAAAAAATATGACCACGTGTCGTAAGGTTATCGGTCCAGCAGTCAGTTGGTAAACAGAAACTGTCTCATATATAGTATAACCTGACACACCATGATTTTTTTGTTATGTTTAAGTTCTATTAAGGTCCGTAACTGAAAGCATCCAGCGTTAATGGCAATGATTCGTGGAAGCCATTTTTGACGGAAAGGGGTGGCTCCGACGGTACGGGGAGTCCGATTTTTGATTTTTGCGGGGAGTCGATTGTCAGCCTTCGAGCCAATGAGAGTCGCCGGCCAGCGTGACCGACACCGTTGACGTTGTGGATTGTTTGTGTTTGTTTTGAAATTGGACTTAATTTAAAATCGTTTGTCGTGTCACTTGCATTATAACTAAGGTAAATTCATGTGTTAAGTAAATGTAAATATAGACTCAATTTTATATGTTAGAATTATTTTTGTGTATTTTAAACCACTGCATCTTCGATTAAAATAAATAAGAGTTGAACCGGATTTGAAATGGTGAAATGGTGTTTTTTTGTGATCCCAGACCTTCCAGGACGTGGATAACCGACCATTCGCCTCTATTCGATTCGGGTCTTCTCAATCTATTATTTGTTTATTACGCCATTGGTTAAATGTTAAGTTATGGTGATCATGCATTTTCGCACAGGTATTGAACAAATTAACAGTAAAAGTATTTAGAATGAGGACGACACCTACCTACGATGACGAAGCCGAAGTGCATTTAATATTCTATAAATGACGTCGACACTATTATAGCCCTGTGTGGACTAATCGTAAAGCGCATTCCTTGACCAACTGTTCGATAAATAACTCGATTATGGCATATTGAAATAATCAAATATCGTAAATAAATCATGGAATCTTTGACGGCTTCTCTTAAATAGTCGGATCTCGCAATGTATAATATGTTGTGCTATTTCAGATTAAAATGATTATCACAAAGTAACCAATAAATGGATTTGTAATTGGAACAAATAAAGATGACAGCAATTTAGTATTTTTTGTTTTGTATGTAAATATCGTTCTCTTTTTGACAAAAAATGTCATGTCGAAAATGACATACGTATCTTTATTATTAATGTAATATTCCTTTTTTTATCTCTATCGTCTGAAAAAAACACACATATTCATTGAAATTAAAATCTTCTTTAAAAAAATATATACCACAAATACGGAGAAATACAAAAAAAATATATACCACAAATACGGAGAAATACAAAAAAAATATATTTTAAGCCAGTGGTGCACAACCTATTCGAGAGAACTGCCAGATTATCCATTTTCTAATTTTTCACGGGCCACAAAGGGTAAAATTGTTAAATAATGATATGTTACATTAGACGAGATGTGAATTTTATTATTTTTAATTTAATAGTTACACAGTTTTATCAGCTACTTTAATCACTCTCCAATCTGCATTAAGTGCATATTTGCACGATGGAATTTCATCTGTAGTGAATGGTATCAACTTTAGTGAGATTTCTGACACTGTATGCTGGCATCAAGCATTTTGATGTCGGCTTCAATGTGTGTGGTTGCTATTATCAGTACAACACTGAGGTTATCATTGTTCAAGCGGTTTCTGTTTTGACACTTGTTTAGTTTTAATAAGGAGAACGCTTGCTTGCAAATGTAAGTGCTTCCGAATATACTTCCACAAAGCACAACATTCTTACGCAGGCTGGGAAACTGCTCTTCGGAAAGACATTTGTAAAACCTCTGCAGCTCTAGTTTCCAAGTTGAATCGGCCTCATTAATGAAAAAAATAGACTGCATCTGCATCGCAGACAGTGTGACTCATTTAAAAAAAATGAATATTGATCGCAAATATTTACCCGTGGAAATATAGTCGAATTTAATAATTAAAATAGCATTATGTTTTATGTCAGTGACGATTCAAATTATATTCCGTTGCTATTTTTTGAGCGGCTACAAATGTCATTCTGTGCCGCATGTAGTCCCCGGGCCGCCGTTTGTGTATCACTGTTTTAAGCGAAATTCAAAAATATAATAAATGAATATTACAGCCAGATTATTGACTGAGTTATGCCAAACACCATTCGTGTTCGGAGTCGGAGCTGTCGAAAACAGATTTTTTTATTATTACATTTATTTACTGATGCGTTGTGTATTTTCAACACCATAAACATGATGAAAATTATTAACACATGTGCATATATTGTATTATATACTATGCACGCTCTTGAATTGCTTCTCGTTATTTCTGTTGCTCTCCACGCCTCTTCCGTGGTTTTGATGATATTCCTACACTCTAAATTTTGTAATGTATTGTAACCAATACCTGCAATATTAATATTTTTAATGATACAATGAAGATCGTTCTCAAATAAACGACGCATATATATCTCTCGAAGATTTACAAAGTTATCGATTCTGTATGTGACATGACTGTATATGTTAATATAATATAATAGTATATTCCTTGACAACATTTCAACTCAAATTACTCTCTCGTTTGCAGTTAGAATATCGTTTCCATTGCATTGGGAAAATGGGGAAAATCGAGCATGCACTATTCCAGATATCGAATGGCAGTCATCCTTCCGGCAGAACCACCTCTGTCATGTCGGCGCTATGCAAACATTTTCAGCTCACACTGTTCTCGTTTGCAATAGTGCATACTTAAGCAGTTTTTAAATTCACACCATGCTCGGTTGAACCGTAAATCTGTCTGTCTCATCGTCTATTTTCATCGGGATACAATCCCGTATGCGCTGCTTCCAGGACTTGCCTCCAATGATCCCTGTCCTTGACAACAATCCTCTAGTCTTTGACTCTGAATCTTAACTGGTCTGATTCGACTCAAAACAACAAAACTTATCTAGCAAACTGGCATTTTTGCGTGCTTTGTTTCATTGTCCGTAGATCACCCATTCCAAATCTAAACAATTAAATTCAACCAATTTTCATGATATTTACAATATCTTAGGCACCTTAAATGTTATAGTTATCCCGTTTTTATCTCTTGATTCACTTCACATGAACGTCATCGGTGCATATACACTCCACTAATAAAACGAAACAATCAATGTTTGAAGGTCCTCAGCATTCAGGTCAAACATTATTCGTGTTTGACAAAATACAATTTTAGATTGCAAAGACTCCCATCTTCGCATATCAGCAAAGGTGCATATTCCGATTTTATCAGCGAGATATGTGAAATATCAAAACTTACGTACAAATATTAAATACACAAAATATATTACACACTTCATTAAATAATTATGTTCCCCAATCTTCCATTATATTTTTAATATACCACCATGACTAGTTTCAGCAGCAATTCTCAACGTTTTGCCAGGCAAGTATTTTTACTATCATTCTATTTATTGCGTTTTCTATTACTGCACAAATTAGTAATAAAGAATTCTAACCTCGTATGCACCCGTTGCCACTGCAGTGTTCATGTTCTATTATTAGTGTTTCATTCGCAGTAAATGTATAATATCATGTCGCGCTATGTCGCTCAATTTTAGAATAACCCAGTTAATAGTGAATGCAACACAAATTTCATTAAAACCAAACAGATTGTAAAAGTACGATATAAGTTTTGCCCAGTTTAATATTATCAAATTGAATTGTTTTTTACTGTATGTAGTTTTGCTCTATTTAATTACTATAGAAAATATGTTACGTATTCTGTATTATTAATTATACTTATTATAATTATCTCAACAGCAAATGTAGTAAAAACAATCGGACTTTGTTGCTTAGATTTATGCTGTTATAACTGTAAAAGACAAAATTCTCATTCAAATATTTTTTATAAACAATAAAATGATTAAATTCTGTACCTGAGAGCCAACTTGCCGTAAACGCAAAAATGGCGTTTTGCAGGAGAGGTTTACTTGAACATTTTGTCACATGAGGCGCCCAGTATCAAAGTTAGCCTAAGTTACCTTTGCAGTTTTTTCAGGAGGAAGGAAATTCTGTTGCTCTAATTTTGACAATAAATATTTAAGTGAAATATTTTCCACAAACCCATCAGGAATACTCAAAAATGAAAAAAAAACATTTAACTTTATTATTAAGGCTCTAGCATGAGGTACCAACTTGGCCCGTTTTGATAGTGAGTTTTTCCTTTGGCTGTTTTTGATAGTAAGCGATGAACTTTTGGCCTTTTTTCATACTAAATGAAACGGAAAAAAAATAGCCAATGCATATTGAGTAAGATTATATGTTTTATTGAAAAATATACAACTCAAACAAATAACCATCCAAAATAGACATTATAATTTCACAAACAATTCATTAATTTTATTTTTATACAAGAAACTAAAATTATTAAAACAGAAAACAGTTCTTAATGATTTCAATTTTTTATTTCATACTATAACATAGCGTGGACTTCACAATCATTATCACGTTTTATTATTGAGATTTATTGTTGACGTAGGGTGGGGTATGTCGGTCTGTTTGGTTTATTGGTAAGAGCTTTCCCATAGCGATCAGGTGCGTCTGAGTAATAGTCCCGGCAGTGTCAATATTAAATTCAGATTTTTTCAATTCGATGTTGTGATTTTGTTTCTCCTCGAGTTGACCTCGAGTAACTTATAAAAATTCTCATTTGGCTTATCTCATTTCTTCGGCATGCGTGCCGCAGTTGGTAGTGACATTGGCTACGGTTAAGGATCTCTCGGGTTCAATATTCCGGTGCGGACAGTTTTCATAAATTGATCTTTCAATCGATTTCTGTTCGTAGTCATGCATGTTTCCTCTCACCCATCCGATCATCAAAAACGGGGCGTAGCAAGAGCGATTACCTAACCACTAGTCCTGTCCTAGCCCTCTTCTTCTATCCCTACTCTCTTCGAAAAAAAAAGAGGTTAAGCAACTAACAAGCAGTTCTCATAGAAACACTTCTGTTGAGATACGTTCATTAAGAGGCCATAGGTTCCACGTTTGGAGCGGAGATGGTAAAAAAAATTTCATTTTATTTTCCAATTTCAAATAATTGGTGCATTGCCATTAACGGTAATGTCAATATATTTTTTTTTTCATTTTAAATTTTACATATATAATTTTAAATTTTATGTATTTAAGGTTTATCAAGATTTTTGAAATAGTGCCTTAATAGGGTGGGGAACTTTATATGTACATGGTTTATTATTTTGTAATGTTAATTTTTATTTTTTCCATTTTTGCTATCGACGTACGGTGAGGATGGATGGGAGGGAATTTTAGACTTCACAGAAATCCATAACTTGATTAAAAAATCAACTTATGAAACTGTTCGTTACTGGTATTCTAACACGTGAATACCGCAACGAAGCCTACATTGACCACTCGTCGATGAACCCGACAAATGGACTGACAATGTTAGTTATAAATGTCCTTTTCAGTTTAGTATCATGGTTATTAACTCCAACACAAAGTACACAAATGCTACTGTGAAATGATAAAACTGCAAGTATAGATGAGATTTCAATTGTCATTTTAAGATAAACAAAATGTCTAGAGCAAAAAGAAATGAAATATATAGAATATTCATACTTTTACCTTAACTGAGACGCATATGAAAAGTATGCACCCATTTCATTTCCATGTTAAATAACGTAGACTATATTGTAATGCAGTGATTTTTTATGGTTGTAATTCACTTACTTCATTTTCGTTTGTTTTGCACATTTTTATAAATATTGGTCTATTTTACCTTTTATAGTGGGACAAATTTCATACTCTTCCATTTTCGCGTTTGATTTATGAAGAATGAATTTTTTTTAACCAAAAAATCAATAAAATACAACCGAAAGGTGAGAATTTACAAGTTTTATCAACCAAACGTGTATTATGGCGTATATATTAGTTTTTTAGGCCTGTGTTGGCTTATTACAAACAATAAATTTAACAAATGTGCAGAAAACTTCTGTGCATTTGAGACAAGTCGGCTCTCAACGATATGCTGATGAAGACGATGTTTTGGTGTAACTCTATTATTATTGCAAATAGAAGCATGAGATTTATAATTCAACTGAAGCGTATAAGAATGTATATATCCAAACTGAATTTAATTCAGTTTAGACAAAAATGTATTTAAAGCAAGTTGGCTCTCAAGTACAGAATTGTAAGACGACATAAATATATTTTTATTCGATTTGTTTCTTGTTTAAGAAGGTATTTTATTTGATTTTATTTCAATTAAAAAAAAAACATTTTGCTTCGTCGCTGTAAGCATATGTTGTACAAAACAACCTAAATATATTCGAAATGGCATGGATGCTGACTCTTTGATTGTATTTCATGTACACTACTTTATGTTTAGAGAATAAGTTTTGTCTCTTTGGAACCGTAAACAATAAAAAAGTTATTTAAATAGTTTTATCGTTCTCTTAATTAGTTAAAAATAAACACAATTATGAAAAAAAGCTTAGATAAATACAGAAAATAAACGAAGTATTCACGCTTTCATTCAGTATTTAAAATCATTATTTGAATTGGACTTTAGCAAATACAAAACATCACTCTTTTTCAATATACCAAAATCACTGATGTAACTTTGCTTTAATCATTATTTTAACACCTCAGTGATTATTAAATTGAAGCAATTCATTATAAATAGTTTGATTGATTATTCAAATAAAAGAAAATAAAAAAATTCTAATATTATGATAACAATTCTTCGTTCTGAACCAAAATTTTACCGAAAATTGATAAAATAAAACATTAATACAATATAATTCGTTTCTTTTGTTATAGTGAAATGTCACGAATTAATTAAGACTACTGACTTATACTATGCACATATCAGCACATTACAATATTTTCATCAATTACAATAACATTATTTTTCTGTTTATTGAATGTCTTTAAATGCTTCTAAAAATAATACTTCTTACTCCTTCAGAGTTCATTTCCCTCCAGCATTTTCCCAGTTCATTAATCATGTTACCCTTCCGGCTATACAATAATATATATTTGCGTTTTCTTTAACATCCATAATGGCTATAATTATTCGTATTTGGCTCTACTACATTATTCAATGTTTGCTTTGTTGCGTATTCACTTTATAATATATGTAGGTTTAAGTGTCTAGCTAGACAAGTTGTTAAATTTATTGAAAGCTTTTTAGTACATTCACTGAAGTTTTACAAATTCATTTATCATTTTTTAGTATAGCAATACAATGGTTTTGTTAGTTTAAGAGCTGAACTACCAGAGTCCATGAGAAATCGGGAGACTCCACCATTTAGGATTGGAATTTATATCTTGCGTTGTTTTGTGATACTATTTATAATATCGCTGCTCTGTAATAATAAATACTTTATTTAAATACTCGTAGCAGTTTAGAAAAAGGAGCATTATTGGGAAAATCCTACTCAATAACTAAACCAATATAAATGCACCACTCCATGTGAAGTCATTAAATGAATCTGTTGTTAATATCAATTCATCATTGTATTTGCTTTTCTTTTTTAGAGCAACTTTCTTTGAAACCCATCTAAATAATTATGAGTAAGTTAATTTAGCGTTGCCTATCGTTTTCAGATAGTGATGTATATCGTCATTTCGATTGCAAAATTGTATATCTGCAAAATTTAAATTTTTCCCTACAGCTTAGAAACAGCACGCAATAAGAAAAATCACGTAATTAATATTAAATATATACAACTATATTAATTACAAGTTTTTTTTATTTTGGTTTTAATTCTATAAAGTTGTTTTTAAACTGTTTTTATGCTCTCCCGAAAAAAAAGATTTTTCAGTGGAAACCACGATAATATAATTAAAGAAAAATCCGTTGAACGTTGTCCCAACGATAATGAGATGCCGAGACAGCTTATCAACTATATTATACAATTTTTTAGAACTAAATACAAAACCGCGCACGTTAGTGAAGAGTTCTACCAAGGAAATATCAATTAATAATTGAATATGGCTTATATAACCGTTTCTGTTTTTAATACGTTTTGGAACCACTGTGAGAGAAACATTGTAAAAAAAGATCTAGTGAACAAAGAAAAATGAGCGATAGGTTCCATTACTTTAAATAATTTACTTGTAGTTTCTAGGAAAGTATTTATATTTTGTAGGCATATTAATATTACATATGTAACCTTTATTCCAGCGTCTAGATTTCTGATAATGCCAGGATATGACAATTATTATTCTTGTAATATTTGATATTATAACAGTTTAAAAAAACAGTATAAAAATAATTAATAAAGTGTATTTTTTATGCAGGAGGAAGTACAGTTTTAAGTCTTAATTCTGAATGAGGTTTTTTAGTGAAATTGCACCGTTAATCACCGTATTTGGTCGTAACACGCCTTTTTCGGTGTATGCCTGTGTCTATTGCGCGTGTTAGCATTAAGATTTGCGCCTCATTCATGAATTGAGTCGACGCAGATCAAACGTGGAATCTACATTCAATCTAAGCTTGACATAATTGCGAACATAAATTTAATAGCATTACGCTCGAGGACATATTCTTAATGGAAAAAATAAAAATGGTGTCGTTTTGAAGCTGTTTGCATGTGCTATCTTACTGATTGTAATAGATGTGATCAAAAGTTTCCTTTTTGACACTTTTTACCCAACCCAACAGATATACCTGTTAATCGAGCCAATTGGCATTCACTTTGTAGAGCATTGTAATAATATAAAAATAGCAGTGTTGAGTTACATAATAATTATAAAATATTGCTGGTGGTTATCCTAGCACACATCGGGAAAACTATGATATATACCAGAGGTAGCCAAAGCATCGACAGCGTTCGACCGAGGAACCATTCATAGTCGCCTGTCTGTCTGATTATTTAATTATTTTTGTCGATTTCATATGATACAGTACAATTTATTTCGTGGTAAATTTGAATGCGATGAATGTCGCATTCAAAATGTTAATTCTATTTGTGGAATCAGCTTGAAAGACAACAATTCAGATTATTACTAGAAGAATGTGAATCTGATCTTGGGTAATTACTATTGCACACTGATGTAAGGTGGTTGAGCTGGCCTAAGTTTTTAAAAAGATTTTTGCGTCTTTTACTTGAAATAAAGGAGTTTACGGCTAATAAATCATATCCCAGTTGGAAGATGTTTTAGTGGGTGCTTGATCTTGCTTTTCTAAATGAGTTACATTTTCAAATTAAAGAAAGAACAAAACATTGACTGACATGGCGTCGTGAATACATTCAAGGTTATTAAAATTACTTTATATTATCTATGTTTATTTTAAAATTAAACTTATTCTTGGCTTTAAATTACTACTTTTAGTGTAAGTAGACCGCCGCCAATAATTTTAAAAGCAGGTCGCCCGTAGTGGTTGAAATTTTGGCCACCCATGATACACACAATACATAGTTCTGATAATGGCGTGATACCGAAATAACCAACAGTTATATTTTGTTACTTGTATGTAACTTAATACTGCTATTTAGCGCTAATATGTTGAAAAAAGATATTTTAATATATAGTGTGAGAAGGACACACTTGTCTCCTCTTCACAAGAGAGAGACGGCGTCTACCTCTGAGGGAGACAGAGCTATAGAGAGGGGAAAGGGAAGCCAGGGTCTTCTTCACACGAAGTCGCGTTCGGTTTGTACGTGCAGACTCATCTGCAGTCTACACATTTATTAAATTGTGTAAAAAATAAAAATATAAATATAATATGACAACACACAAACACAGATGAGAAAATTACGCAATTCGAATTAAGCGTCTCTCGAGCGCTCGACTAACGGACGGGGCTCTGTCCAGCTCCAGAGGGGAGTCGGGCTTTGACAAGCAGTATCGCCGTCTTATCTGCGAGCCGTTATGCGGCTTCGCCAATGAATTTACACTATTGCACATTTCGTAAAACGCTCACAGCACCTGCATGGCGTGACTACGAGACCGGGTCCTGGGTGGACTGAATACCCGAACCACTTCCCGTAATGAGCCCTGGTCTGTAGTCTAATGCCCTGCTGCCCTGCTCCGAAATTGAAACGCTGCGCAGAGTGAACAACCCAAAATTTGTATCTATATATTAATACAAACGATGCTCAAAGAATTTATTTCTAGTTCGTAGTAGGAAAATTCGCACACAAATTCTACTAAATTTACGTTTTCCTAAGGTAAAAGTTATCTCTCGATGCGGATGCGTTTTCTCTATTAGAAATCGTCGCGATATTCCGCTCGGGGCATAGTAGGGCGGTAAAACGTACACGCGAACTTTGGTGTCGTGTCAAGTAATTTGACGGATCATCTCTTTGGATCTTAAATTGTGTTGTTAAACGAAACAAACTGTGTGCAAAATTTATTTATTTAAATATAAGATCTTATTTTAAAATAAACAAAACTATTTATAGTTACATTTAAATCATCCTGTTGTGAAAACATTAGCAATAATATTGAAATTCGGTATCGGAAATCTACTTAAGTTGTAGAGTATTCATTATTTCATCTCGTTTTCTAGAGCTTTAACATTTTGTATTTACATTTTACCCCAACGCAATCTATTTGGGATCGAACACCGCCCCTGCATTAATGAAAACGTAATTCGCTTGTGTAATATTTACTTAGCGTCTTTGTAAAGTGTGAATTTTGACGCCCGCCTAGAGATGGCATGTGCATTGATTTTATATTGCTACTTTTAAAGTAACCGTCGTTACCGATTTTAGTACCAACTATCAACTACAATCAGTCGATATTTTTCTTCGATAGGATTTTTTTAATAACTCAGTTCTACGGTTATCAAATTAATAAATTCTACAGTTAGTTATGACGGAAAATTACTGATAAACGGAATGAAAATTTAAACAAAGTAATTTCGTTGATAAATTAATTGAGAAACAAGTGATGCTGTATAGTTATAAATAATCGGTTTAATACGGAAACTATATAATTAGGAAAATTTTCTTAAACATTAAAAATATCCTCGATACAGCGGTAGAAGGCGTTAATTAAAAAAACCTTGTTTTTAAGTAATCGAAATTTTCGATAATCGTGCAGTTTAAGCACCTCTTTTTTAGTCACTATTTATTACACTAGCCATTCATGAAATATTTAGCTATTAACCAATTCGATCCAAATACTAAAAGTGTTTAGTTGTATATATATTATAATATATTTCTTGTCACGAATAAGCTTTAAACAATATTGACTTAATGCATTTAACTTCTTCAAATTACGTAAAAATACATGGGCTGAGCATGTTTTTTTCATGTAATGGAACGTATTGAAATCTATCTATATTCATAACACAAGACAACGATTTTTGACCTAACGCCTTTTCCCACTATACCAACGATATTATATGCATATTTTAAATATAAATCTCGAAATTAATGTACCAATACATTTTGAACAAAGTCATCGCTCAGAAGTTTCATATTGGCAAATTTCGTATTTTTTTTAAAAAGTATTATCATTTTGTTTTATCGATGGCTAATTTTCTGTCGTTCCATTCTTTGTAGTAAGAAAAACTAGTATTTAACTCCACGCCTCTCTATCACTATTGGTGCTCCTAAATATATCATCGTAGTCACTATACATTTGGATGGAAATAGATGCATGTATCCACTCGCTAATTCAAACCAATGAACGCGGAACCGAATAAAATTTGAGGCCACTCATTAACAGCAACAGAAAGAACCGTCTCCTTTTTTATTGTTTCTGTCGTTACTGCCGATACGTTAGTGGTTACTGGTAGTAATCGATATCGATACAAATTGTGTACGATTCTACACGACAGCTCATCCCAATTGCGGACGTGTTTCTTCCTGAATCGAGATGCGAGAAAATGTCGATCCAATAATTAAACCGGTAATTTTCGACACATCTTCTCTAAATATTCTTTGGGCTCTATTTCGGAGCAGTTCATGCGTGAACACAACAACGTATCTATATTACCATACATACACATATAAAACAAATGTTCTTCTTATTTACAGCTCGGCGAAAATTTTAAGCATGTCGCTCAACCAATCAGTGTTGCCATCTACACTTTTATTATAATAGACAGTTTTTAATTAATAATAGGACAATTTTGATGACTTCATCATTTTTCATGAAAAGTAAACTAGCCTCTGACGTTTTTAATTTTGTTGTCATCTTACTCATATAAACATTAACCTTTTTACTATTAAGTAAATTCGCTTAGCTCAAGTAAAAAAATAATTGATGCGCATTTTCACAATTACTTATATTACATATATTTTTAAATCAAAAGTAGTAATATAATCGACATTATACAACAACATCTTAAAAGAAAATCCTTAATTTTTATAATTATAAGGCTAACCTTAGCTTTTACACTTTTATTAAACCTATAAGAGTGAATCGCCGATACATTGCTTTGGCCCCTCAAAAAAAACGAATTTCAAGGCCGACGATACGTGCAGGAAAACGATCAATGCGAGAACGATAGATCGGGATTCCACTGTAAGAATAATCGCCTACTGCGAGGCAAAACCTGTATGTATGTCGAAAGGCGAAACGTTCATCGTAAATGAGAAAGTTTACGGCAAATGTTTACGAGTCACATTTTTTCGTAATTTTATGACACAGTTGGCAACATTTTTACCACCCTTCGTTCTTATATTTGTTTTCTTGATTGTTACGCTTCGTGTGACGTCTTTTCTCCCCACCCTCCAATAACTGATTATCTCCGACAGTTTGTTTGCTGTGTAACAATTATCGCCACGTTCTGAAATCAACAATCCTCTTTTTTATAGTTACCAAAAAAATACAAACAGTTTTATATTATCAATATCTTTCACTAAGAATATAAGTAATAAATTTGTCTTAAATGTTAATTTTTACTCATGCTTATACAATATTTAGGTAATATATTACGCATCATCGAGAATAAAACTACATACTGATTCTCGTAAGAAACATTATCCGTGCTCCGAACCTTGATATTAGACGTAAATTACCATCTTACATTTAGTAATAAAAGAACACACTCTTTATTAAATTGAATGGTTACATTCCGTTCATTACCACTTATTACTCAAGCTTTATTTCCTAATTTATTTTTATATATTAATTCTTCAAACCTTTCCAGTACGCTCACAGTTTTTTTTCTTGTTAAATTAATCATTTTTTTTATGGTATCAGAAATTAAATAGCGAATAAAAGAGAAGAATTTTCTTATTGGGTCACCTTAATCATTTTTGGCGAATGTTTTTCCATCTTTGATTCATTCCTCGCGCATTTTTTTATCGAAATTATTACCAAGTGATAAATGAATGGTGTCAGCGGGATTACTAATTAGGTTTCTGATTGGTTTTGTAGGCACGACCACTTGATAAATATTCAAAGGAAAATTTTAAATTGGCATATTTATCAATGCTTGGAGTTGCTGGGGAAATGTTCAATACCGATCCGCCAATACAGAAGTTCTTGTGAATGTTTCAAGAAATAATTGACGTCTTGAGAACAAAAGTTGTAGCTGACATAAAACGAAATGTCAATAAAATTCGTTTCAAGTAAAATGAATCGGCGATGCTATGAACGTCGCCAAACACACTAATTTTTAGTAAATTCGTGTTGAATATTTGTGTCAGTCACGTACAATTAAACAGCGTATGGTTTTAATGATATTTTTAAAAAAATGTTGACCAATTAAATTGTGTCTTGTCATAAACATACATTATTCTAAACAAGTTTTTTTTACAAATTTTCAAATGTATGTGTAACTTTTGTATGTTTATACTTGATAGATATTCTTCTACCCGTTATTTTATTATGTATTGGTTTTACCACACTTTAAGGTTTGAAAAAAGTTTGTAGAATAAGGTTCGTTACATAATTTTTATAAATGAAATTCATTTGTAAAAACAATATGATTCATCTGACTCAAATTAATTCTCTCAGTAAAGTCAATGTTATCATTTTAAACATAGAATGATATTTTAGTGAATATCTACAAAAATGGCGTTTACTTCTTCTTAGTTTATAACATAAAATTCGTGATCGATGCTATTTAAATTTTTTCATTGTTTAGAAAATATTACGTACCGAAATTGAAAACGGATTAATTTTCCAATACTTTCATTGTATTAAGAGTTCTTGGAAAAATAAAATCAGACTAAATTAAATTCCATTTTGTTTGTTATAATTGAATATCGAAGTACGAAGAACTTATTGGAAATTTTCTTGGCAAGGTTTTTTCACATGAATAAATTTCATTAAAAAATAAAATTTCTGCATTACGTATTTTTTGTTAATCGTGTATATATTATTTGGTTTGCTTTTATGTCAGGAGTTGCTCAGAGTTACAACTTATATAATCTATGGTTTTTCTCACACGCAAAAACACGTGTACGTCGTGTTACGCGTGACAGAATCTCTGCCATATTATTGTTGTTACAGCTTATTACTTTTTCTTTATTGACAATAAACACTGCCAAAGCGTACGGACACATTTTTTAGAAAGGGGTAAAACCATTAAACCTCAACATAAAGGTGATGCCCATGAATTCAAATCGCATGTTTATTTTTGTATAAACTTAATTCTTATTTGCAAGCTCTCAAAAAATAGGCCGTGATTAAAAATCAAAATTAATATATTTTAGCATTACGAAGTTAGCTATTTAAAAAGAGAATCATTTCAAAGTATAAACTATACGCTATATTCTCTTGGCAGTAGCTTTCTGATGACAATAATTGTCACTCTATAACTAATCCATAACGATAATTTTCTTTTGTATCACATATTTACGAAACAGCGTCTTCTCAATGGATAAATATTGTAAATCATTTCGTAGATGATTATGAAGAAGTAATGATACTTAGTAAGTATTTTGTTTGTACCCATTTATGTCGTTTATGATTAAAGAGCATAGTTTTTGCTTTGAATTATTGAAAATAAATTGGATTAAATTTAACCTCAATATATTTGTTTCTAATAGTTCTTGGTATCTTATGTGTTTTTATAACGATATTCATACTTAAATTTCGAGCATATGGTTAGTTTTTTGTTTCTGATAAACAACATTCATTCCTTTATTATTCGATAACAAGTGCGTTTATTAATTTAAAAACTAAAATTTAGTTATTCCACTTGGTTTATCATTAACGTGACATGTTTCGTTTCTTATGAAGCATCTTCAGACTAAGACAGAAGTTGAAAAATGAACTTCCACAATGTTACCGCCGAATCAATAGAAAATATAGTGCGTTTATTCTCTGGAAATCTGGAAAAAATGGAATAAATACAAGATACTCCGATTTATTATTATTAATATAATTTATTTCCTAAGATTTGATAGTTTACACCATACTAACAATTTTAAAATGATATGCGTATTTAATCTCATTTTTCCACGTGTTAGTATTATGTTGCTGGGGGGAAATTAATTAAATTTCATGCAACGAGACGTTTGCGTTGGATGTGCGCAGACCTTTGCACCCCCCAGCGCATACGTCCCTGGACACGGAGAGTAAAAACTAGGGGAAAAAAGGGAAAACGGAGATAACAATCGTGCAATGCGTGTGCGAAAAATCTTATTATGACGTAACGTAGTTAATATGTGAACATACGCGGCCCCAAACTTGCGTACGGAATGAACATTTACGGCATCCACATGTGTTCCACGTTGTATGAAAAATAATATTCTACGAGTCCCTGCGTACATGTCATTTTTATGTTCTTTGCATAAGGATATTTTGAATTATAGCCGTCTTATTCTGACGATATTGTTAGAATATTTAACATATACGATTTTTTATTGTTTTCATGTATTGTTTTCTCTTGGCCATACAGTTTCACTTATGCTTGAGCAATAAACATAGTGTTATTATTTATTAAAATGTTAACCACTGTGGTCTAGTATGAGTTTTACTAATATATCAAACGGTGGTATGTGTGCGATTCTTAGCAGGGTATGGGCAATTTTGGTTTGTTCATTTCGATATTGATTTCTGATCTAGCATATTAATAGATTTCGTGATGTCGTTTCTGAACAAATTATATTAGATGTTCGATTCTACTCCTCAAAGACACTAGACATTTGTGACATCTGGTCGCACAAGTGAAATAATAAAAAAATCAATTGTATTTTTATTATTACTGTGTAATTGAAAATCTTCTGAATTGCTTTATTATCTGGTGAATTGTTTGTTGCTATACCGATTTTTTTTTACCAAAAAAAAGCAGCAGTTTCTGACAAAAATCATCAAAGGCATCAATGGATATTACTATAGATTTCAATATCGACACTTGGACAATTTTGCGACATTGTATGGTTAGTTTATTTCTATTGTGTTATTTTTACTATTAGACAAACCTTCAATCCATTGAAAAATATTACCTGTTCAAAGATATTAAAATGAAATATATAAATCTTGTTTTTTTTAAATAGCATACACAAAAATTTATCACTTTAAAACCAAATTTAAACTTCGTACAGTTAAGTTTTTATGTCGGCATTCAAAATAATAAGTAAACATACCTTCTCCCTCATTTAAGTCATTTATTAAGTTAACTACTTGTTAAAATACATTATCAGGAGGTAAACATTCTTCAATCGTTTCCTGAAAGTATCAATCCACTTAATGAATGCGTTTTTAGACAATTGACAAGTCCATCGTTGTTTTAGCCGATCCGGTAGCCGGGAGTGTCAACACACTTGACGTTCATCTTATTCAGTTGGGTTATTCACAGACTTGAATTTTTGTTCAAATGCATGGATACCTTTGATGTTTGCATTTCGTCCCACTGAATAGGTAGCGAGAGTGATTAGCTTACTACTAGACACTTTCTAACTTTATCTTACTACTTTTACCCTTCTAGCAAAGAGCTGTGGAACGACTGAATAACAACCAATTTCCATATTAGGCTCCTCTTTGCAAGCGGATATGATTTAAAAATAATCTGCTGCTATCTAAATGTACAATAGAGTAATGATGTGTTTCTATTAGCATGTTCTTTTATAATATAATCTTTATTTTCTATGGACAGTATATAATATAATCTTTATTGACAGTTACCACCTTAGAAGTGATTAAACCTTTATATTCTATACTATTTCAGCTTCTTACTTTGATACAAAAAATATTACATTTTTATACATGAACCGGAATCAATAATACAAAACCTTCTGTGATGTATTCTTGATTCCGGCAAGTCATGTTGAATAAATGTTACACCAATATCGCGCGAAAAAGCTTCGAATTATTAATGCGACCACTTTCCCAACGGCCAGTGAGTGAACCCTCTTTTTCATTGCGAAGCGCTCAAACTTATTTCTCACACTAAAGACAAACGTATCTAGATTCTGCCTTTCAGTTCTTTTCCAGGGGTCAACAGAGGGGTCACTCACGGCCGCGAAGCCTCGGAGAAAAATCGCCGGGCCAAAGGTGTGGTCCACTTAGCCCGTGAGGCTTTGAAAAAAGTTTCCAGTACTTTGTCCTAACCGCTTTTCACAACCCCAATCTGCCGCCAAGGGCTTGCTGTCGGGTCCGCATAGAAAATGTTTTTAGGTTGACGTCCCAAAGCGCATCCTGCGGCTTTACGGAAGATGTATATTTTATCAATTGGTATTACATTCTATAGAAATTTTTTCGTATAATTTTAAACTTAATGTGTACTTTTTCTTGTGGTAACCACAATATAACATTTAAATAGCCCATAAGTGTTTTAATGTAATATATTGTAGTTAATCGTCTCTAACTTGCATTGTGTAATACAATGACTGACATAATATATAACCATTGAAATACGAAGTAAGATATTGGCAATATAAATTATATAACTGGCTATTTTTTATTACATTTGTGTTGATTTATCTATCCGTCATTCTATAACGCACATAACACACACTTTCCTTGTCTGCGCTTCGTCCTCATCAAGCGTATTGAACGAATGTTTACTGGTGGAAAATGCTACGCTTCCCGGATATATTAATTCATAATTCAGTTGATAGCTCGTAATGAGCGAAACCGGTCCTGATCATTATAAACATGTGGAAGTAGTACAAACGAATTGTGTTTTATTTTTTTAAAAAATAATTCATAATGGTAGTATTTTTAATAAAACCTATTTATTTAGTGACAATTTTCATTGCGATAAAAACTGAGGGAAATTCTCGCCCAAAATGTCTCGAATCATAACATGCATTTTCGTCTGCACCAAATTCAAATTTAGACTAAAAGAAAAGAGTTTTTTTGTTTTTTAGTTATTTATTTTGACAAAAATTTTATAACATATTAAGATGCGATATTATTGCAAATAAACTTAATCATATTTTTTTTTTTTTTTAGCTTACCTAGGAGCAATTGTGTGAAAAATGTATTGACAGAATCCTATGATAAATATCAGGTGAATTTACCGTACCAATCTCGCAAACAAGCAAAATCGAAATCGCCTGACTTTTAAAACAGGTTTTTATTCGAATATCCACTGTCCAATTCCTAGACCAGGATAGTTTTCTTTCCACCCCGGAAAAGTTAGATATGATTTTTATGAATATGTATACTTAATCAATAAGAAGGCTTAATGCAAAAAAGGGATTTCTGCAGAGTTTAGGTCCTCAAGTGCGGCTTTTTCTTACCTCTGACAGTGTTTTCCTTTATTTTTCTATTTTTTGTAAATTGACTTCACATAAGATATTTTATGATAAATTCCTTCTTCGTGTATTTTCTATGTAAACGTTTACTTATTTACACTTCGATTAGGACATGTTTAGTTAGGAAACCCTTTCAAATTTATGGATCAAGTATGACGCTCGCAATCTTTTAAAAGCTTTGGAAAAACGTTCAGCTTTCGCCACTTGCCACACTGCTTGGTGAAATTTTTATGTGCTACATAAGTTGTTGGGCAAATTAGGAAGCCGTGGGAAAAAATCCGTAGAGGGAATTCGAAACAGATTTATACTAGGCGCTCTCATGTAATATAAACCTGAACCTTTTAGTTGATTTGCTCAGTGAAAATGTAATGCAATTAATGGCCCCTCTCGGATTACCTAGGTAAAAAAATATCTAAAAGTACCCGATCATTCATATCGATTCAAAAACGGGTTTTTATCTTAATAAATATCGAATATTTTATTCGAAAATGCACTTCTTTCTGCAGTGATTTTTCTTCACTAAGGGTACTTGAATATATTAATATATTTAAAAAAAATAAAACACAATTTGTTTGTACTACTTCCACATATTTATAATGATCAGGACCGGTTTCGCTCATCACGAGCATTATCAACTGATAAAAATACAAATATAACTGGCGTATTTATATAAAATTGAGTGAAAAAATGAAGGTATATAAAACTGATGGTTCATGAACTGAGACAAGAAAATATTGATTAACAAACAAATTATACATAAATCAAATGAAAGAGTCTACAATTAAAATGTTATGGACCTCTTGCAAATCATTAAATACTAATCTACAATCACAAATATAGCTACATTAAAAGTCCATTTAGATGAACAAAATTATTAATGACGATAATAATATAAAATTATGACTCAGGGAAATTATAAATAAAAATTAATGATCCATTTAAAAATAATCAAATATTAAGTATGTAATAATAAACAGCCATCTTAAGTGGGGAAAGCAGAGCAGCTATGAGTATCCAATAAATTTGGATTTTATGTGTAATTTTAGTTTTTATTTATATATTTCATCGACATTCTGGAAAAACGGTTACGTCAAAAATACTAGTTTTGGTTGAGTCGGTATTGAATATTTGTGTTCCTGTCCCATAAAAACTAACAATTTATTTTAAAAATATCTTTCGATTCAACCGGTGAGCAAGAAATAGCTTTGGATCAAGATTTAAGATTCAAATTCATTTATTCCACTACTGTTGTATTATTATTGCATTTTGGCATAGAGAAGTTTTGTTGAATGATCTAAGGTATAAAATAAATAACTTGTGTCATTCCACAAAACAAAAAATAGAACAACGAAGTTATACTGTAAAACTATGAAGATGGTCGTATTGTTGATATTTTGATATGAGCTTACGAATATTATACACTAACGTTTATAAGCACACCACAACCTTTGTAGCCAAAACTTATTTAAAATTGTACATTATTTTATTTACAACTTTTTTAGCTTATTCGAAGCAATATTGATTATACCACAGAAGCATGTTGATATTTTGGAACATTTTCACACTTTACGCAAAATGTTACCAAACAGTATTTATACTCATTAGTTGTCCTATAAAAATTAAAGATATTAAAAACTTCAGATAAAATGAAGCGTATAAAAAAAGCGTTTTGCTATCAATACACAAGTGACAGCACATGTTATTATGTTATCGATTACATTAAAGATGTAAACCAAACCCATTCTGACATTGGCAATCCTTCCATCGTAGATATTACTCTCGACAATCAAAGGTTGAGCTTAGCGACTGATTATCTTGAAAATAAGACGGATCTCTATAAAATGACAAGTACTTCAATGAATTTGAACCTTTCGGATACGATGCTGACTTGCAGAAATTGTGACGTCAAATTTTTGAAAGCATTTTAATATGAGCGAAATTGAATTCTTCGCTCTTATTAAATATTCAAGATGATGATAAATGAAGCTTTGATTTTCTATAGTCGCTCTTTATGGCTTCGTCAATTGAAAGACCGATAATGAATATACAACGATAGGTATTTGGTGTTTATGAATCGAATAGAATTTTTAATTTGAAATTTCGTTTCGGTAAGCTTTATTAAAATTAAAATAAAGAACATTATTTGAATATTCCAATTTACAATAAGCTCATGTATTTTTTGACGTGTCATAATAATTAAAGGTCCTACTTTCCAATACGAATTTTTCGTATTGAAATTATCTTTAACAATAAAGAATGTTTCACTAGAACATTTATATGAATAGATTGTAACGAAAGCTTTCTCACAATAATTGATTCTTCGGCTAGAAAACAAAAGAATCGATTAGGAGAATACTTGTTTTTGGCTTACTTCTCCTTTTACAACCGTCAATCGAAACACCACTGTATGAGTATATATATATTCAAAGATTTGTATATATTATATAAGTGCTACATTTTATTTGGTAAGAATTTATTGATGTCAAAACTTGAATTGATTTCCAAGAATTTTAGGCTTTTTCTTTTTAAACAAAAGTGTATAAATTTCTACTAAGTGATAGGTATAACTCGTTGCGATTCGCATATTTACATTTGAATTACAATCTTTCACATTCAAGCAGCTCTCGTATAAACCATTGTGTAAAGATTCTTCAATGGGAGTCCATATGCTCAACACCATGAACGGAAAATATGAAGCTTATGAAATATCACACTTAAGTGAACCCAACGGCTCAGGAGCTATACCAAGCAGGTAAAATGCAAAATCATTGGTTAATATAATTCTGATTAATGAAAATTTTAAGAAAATCTTGTTTTATTTGAATCAAACTAAAAATATATTTTTTATAATTAATTTCAATAAAAATTAAAACAATTTTTACTAGCATTTTTACTGCTTAACATAACTTCAGATGTTATGTTAAGCAGTAAAACTATGATTAATTATTAGAGAATCATTAAAATTTGTATTTTTATGAAGATACTTTTTACATAATATAGCGGCTTGTTATTCATTTATATATTCGAGACATTTTTTTCAGCCTGCTTCATAGATTCGAGTAAAAAAGGCACTGAGTAATAAACACACGCCTCGAGTTCAAAGTTGTGTCACAACACTCTTTTTTTGAAAAATAAATAAATACGCACATTCGCTGCATAATTTTATTATGATTTTCACAAAAACAGCTGGTGGATTTTTATCTAATTATGGCCTCAGAACGTGGCGTGTGCCACTTATTATTCAAACATAAAAACAGCAATTCCCGGGAGCCATTTATAACGCTCAATATTCCTGATGAAACAACATTTTTTAATCTACGAGAGGGTAGGGTCACGCTCGTCTGACAGCTTCGTTATATTTGCCACCCTGGTTGTCGCAATCACCCGCCGATGCCGCACGATTCATCATGAAACCCCCCTTTGAAGTGCGGACACTGTGTTGTCCCCCCGGGGGGCCTGCTATTTATGATTTCGATAGCCGCGTATTTATTTTCAACCGGTCACAATATTTGCCCCATAATTTACATGAAAACCACCTCATACTTCGCGAATTGTTGCTGATGTTGTATTTTTTTTGAAATTCATTTCTTCCAATCTGCTTGTGTTTACGGCAAAATTATTGGATTTTGAAAATCTTTTTTATACGCGTAATGAAAATATAATTTTTTAGTAGTTGAAAATGGAAATGGTTGAAAATCGCAATACTGAAAAATGATTATTTTAAAAATCTCTCACCATTTGTAATAGGTATATAAATATTGTCTTTTTTTAAAAATCATTATTCAAAAGTGGTTTTGAGATAGTCACACTTTTATGAACTCCAAACCATTGATAAACTAGAGTTTTCGATTAAATGTAATAAACGTTTCAAGTGAAATTATACATATATGGGAATATGTCATTTTTTATTGAATCTTTTTTATAAGGACAGTCTTTTTTTAATTATCAATTTGACGAAAACGAAAGTTTTCATAATTACCTATAAACTTTATAATAATTATGTCATTCACTTCGCATCAAAATTGTACTATATACAGTAATACTGCATAAAAAATTCCACAATTAATTATTTTCTTAATATTTCAAACATTCAAGCAAAGTGTTTGAAGGATGTTCAATATCACATTTCGGCTGTTCAAAAAAACATATCTTTACAAATGCAGACATATTTAACTAAAAAGTTTCAGTTACTTTTTATCCTCGGTTGTTATCGTCTTCAACTTACCCGGATGAAAGGCAAACTGAATACTAAAATGCCTGATTTTTTAAAGTTCGTATTCATCGAATGTCTATATATTATTATGTAATCATACTTTTCTTATGAGTTATTGCTACCGTTCCTTGTGATCTCCCAATTTTTCTACAAGTAAGTATTTTTGATTTATTCAAGTCTTACGCATTTAGGGGTTGTAATGCCAAGCCGTTTTTCGGGATCCGGTATTATTAATAATATGCGAACTCAGGAAATTAACCCATTCAAATATTGATAGGGATACGTAGATAATATCATCTATTTTGATCCCTAGAAAACATAAATCAAAATTGATCCAATAACAAGTATTTTATATAATAAAATATAAACAGAATATACTATAATATTCGTAGAAAAAATCTTAATTATAGTTACATAAATTATATTCTCGTGATGGTATTACGTTTCTTGACTCAAGTTTCACTTGATATTTGTATTTCAACGTTGGAATATTTACATATTTCTTGTTTTGCGTTCTTGGTAATGTTTGCCTGATATTCATAACGTTTTATTTAGTAATCTCTGATTTGGTTTTTTTGACACAATATGAAATCTATCACTTAACGTTTCCTTGTTGAGATTAATTTCCCCATTTATGAGCAACCGTTCATCATTATTACTCGGATGATGTTGAATTACTAGGTTATTATAAGACTCACGTGGTTCAAATGGCAAAACGGTTTTGTCGATGAAATATATTTTTAACTTATACTCTCAGCCAGAAGACAAGCTGATTGGTTGTTATTTTTTGTTATATTCATTATTTTAATAGCTTAATAACACATAATCAAAAAGGCAGAACATATCATTCATTCAAAATTTCCGCCTTCAACTTGAACTGAATAAGATTTGTCCTATTTTATTTTGTATATAATCATTGTAAACTGTCTGCTTGAGTTAGTTTGAGTCCACTCGTGTGCTCGAATACCTGAAGATGCCGAAAGGTGAAACCCGAGTCGTGAGTGACAAAATACATGAAAATGCACAAAATCTCAATAATTCAAATTTGATATTTAAATTCCATCAAGCACCTTCAGTCGATGTCTTAAATTATATCATAAATATTCATTAGGAGAATAGGTATAGCAAATTAATAGGAAAAATTTGCTGTACAATTTCGAACCACTTGAATAAGTTAATCAAAATTATGAAACATTAAAAAGGTGATTAACATTGACACTAAACAGCGCATAATAAATTGGGAATGAAGATTTTTTCGCCAGGTATTTTTTACTTTGTCACTTAGAATGAAAAAGTGTTCTTATGTGTACTTTTAATCGCGTATTATCGAAGAATGAATGGAAAAACTGATGATGAATATCCACAATCTTCAATGCCAGCCCTTCGTTTCTTTTTTTATTTTTGAGCGGTTTTTATGATAATGGGTAAATTTAGACATGCGGCCATAAGTTACCGCGATTACGCGTTTTTTTATATTATGCTCACTTGTCGTTAACATGGACGCATTATGTATTTTCGCTGTGTCCCGCGAACTCAGTTCATAAAACATTCCATAGTGGAGAGGCTTTGTAAAGAGTGCCTACTTTCTCATTTCGCGCGGATGCTTTGCCCCAACTTTTTTTTCGTTCCGTATCAATAATAAAAGTATATTGAGTAAACTTTGGCCATCTGCCTATCAAATTCCAAACTTTATTATTCGCATTACATCAATATCTCGATCGTTGGTCCGGCGTAGAATATTTTTGGTAAGTTTTTAAATTTAGAAATAAAAGAAATATTTGACACTACTGCTTATAATTGCCAAAGCGCCGAATACTTTGAAATTTAAAATCGTATGAGCTAAACCCGAGGAGAAATGACGTCACATACATTCATATCCAAGATCTCAAAGCAAAATTGAAAAAATCTTAATTTGATATTTATATTTCCGGGACTTGAGCCCAAACCCATCTTTTAAATTAAACTCTTACCGCTCGATCACAACTGCAGGATGTACTATTGTATCTACATTTATTTAGGCTGTAGAGTGTGTCATACCCGATGTCTATTCGAACTATATTAACAACACACGATGCCACAGCTATTTTCTGTACATCCTACGATTCATTTTTCAACACGACGTCACTTTTCAATTTGCCACGTTAAAAAGATATGCTTAGGTCGCACTATTATCTCTGTCGGCTCCTTGGCGCAGTTATTAACGTCGTTGGCTATGGTTACGGATGTCTCGGGCTCAATTCATAAATTGATTTTTCAATCGATTTATAGATTTCTGTTCGTAGGCTATTCGTTGGTTAGTTAGTTTGTGATGTCTAAAATTCCCTCGCACCCATGCGATCCCAAAAAAGGCGGGGCATAACGGCTCACCACTTACGCATCTATTCTTCTTAGATATTCTCTTTCGTCAGAATGCAACATGGTTTTCTCCAGATCACTGGACCTCCCAATTTATCACTGGTCATGTTGCGTTTAATGCCAAATTATATGAGTTTAAAATTAAACCAGACCCATATTGTCCTTGTGGTGATAAAAATCAAGATTCTGAACATATTCTTTGGGATTGCCCAATTATGTCTATTGAAAGAGATATTCTGTATTTTTCCTGCAGAAATAGTCGCGATGGTCCTATTGGACATCCGGATCTGGTTTCTTCCCCAGAGAACTTTTATATGTTCAAAAAATTCTCCTTTGGAGAAAAAGTTTACCTTCCCTGCCCCTCACCATTTAATCCTTAATTGTTGCCTCACCATAAAAAGTTTTGTGTATTCAAATTAATTGTTAGTTGATGACTTTAATATAGTTATTGTGTACATATTCCTTAAAATGTTACATTATTATTATTTCTTATTGTTACTTATATTATAAATTTGGATTATTGAGATTTTGTACACTTCCATGTATTTTGTCACTAGCGACCTGGGTTTCGCCTTTCAGCATCTTCAGGCATTCGAGCACACGAATGGACTCGAACTGACAGACATATTGTAAAATCACTGGTAATTCTAAAAGAAGTTGAAAAGCGGCAATTCGCCACTCTGTTAATATGGTGTTTACAAAATAACGATTAAGGCGATTCTCTAAATGTTAACTCAGGTATCAGTGTGGCTCTCAGACGTATAATATTTTACCTCGTAAATAACATTTGTCGCATTTGTATCTTCTATATAAACGTTAGACACTGTTTACTGTCTTGTCAGTTCGAGTCCATTCGTGTGCTCGAATGCCTGAAAATGCCGAAAGGCGAAACCCGGGTCGTTAGTGACAAAATACATGGAAGTGCACAAAATCTCAATAATCCAAATTTGATATTGAAATTCCGTCAAGCACCCTCAGTCGATGTCTTAAATTATATATTATAAATATTTATTGTGGACTTAATGTATCATTGAGGGACATGATATGCGGTGTGATACAAACAAGTTCATCGCATTTAAAAAAAATAAAAGCTAACCAAACTAACTAGTCCTGTTATAGCTCTATCCTTCTATCAATACAATCTTCCTAAAAGAGAGGTTGACCAACTAAGTAACAAGCAGTTCACTTAGAAAACTTCTGTTGAGATACTTCAATCCAACGAAATCCTGGTATTCACCGTAGCTGTCTATTTTTCTCAGTATGCTGTTACCTTGAACTAAATGTGCATTGACTCATAACCGTCAAGCAGCACCGGAAACATGCATGTATTTAATAGTGATATTTGGTTATCAGCGAGTTCAACCGTAACTCCTTAATTTCACATGATTTACGTTCTTCGCTTTTGATGACACGTTGTCATTTATTTGGTTTAGGAATTGTCATTTTTTTGGGCAGTTCAGTTTACTTATTGACAGCTAATTTTGATACACATTATTGGTCGTAAAAAGTAGTGTGAGAGAGTAGGACTCGCGTGGGTAACGTCTCTCCGCTCGAGGGAGGAAGGTGGAGAGCGTGGAGAAGCGGGGTGCGGGGCGTCAACACACTGACGCTCGCTTCCGGCATGGGACAAAGGATGATTCAACGGTTCCTTCATCTCCCATTAAAACCCGGTCGTATTCAGTAGACTCTCTCTTTAATTGCAGTTAGTTTATATAATTTTCTTGAAGACAGTTACACAAACAGATTTACACATTTTTAATTTAAAATCTGTAAGTGGGTTTTTCTAGCAAACGGTGGACTAAGTCGCCGCTTCGTCGGCCAATGACTCCCTCTGGGAAAGGCCGAGAGGCGACTAAATGCCTTGCAGGATCGCAAGCCCTTTGCCCACTTCTAACTGTAAACAAACAACAGCAACCAAACAAATATGACAAACTACTCTTGAACGCCTCCGGAGAGATATTTCATTTTAAATTTGCATTAATAGAAAGAGTCTGCAGATTGGTTTTGAAGACCCTGTCCGCCCCATAAGTACAGGGCGGTGTCAAGTGGTAGCGTCATTTCTATTGCTTACTGTTTTGCGATTTCTATATATCAATATAGGCAGATTGTTTTGTGATATAAACGAAATCGCGTTTGAAATTTTTTTATGTAAGTTTGTAAAGGACTAAAACAGTATCCACGTAACATAATAAAATAACCCACGTACTTGGCACGAGCTCGGCAATGCGTCAACAAGATAATTTTGTAACGCCTTTTTTATCGACTAAAAATAGCATCAACCTACTAAAAAATTCTACTGCCTCAGATGTAACAAAGGTATTTTATTATAACCTCTGTTTTTCACAGATGGAAATAAGTATGCTTACACTATCTGCGTCTCCTTTAATTTGTTTTGTTGCTTTCCATTACTGAAAATTAATAAACTCCAAGTTGCATCTTGAATAATTGTGAACTCGCTTGTGAAAAGAAACTCGCATAAATCTTATTTACAGTAATAACAAACATAGTGTTGTATTTCTTTAAAATATATTATTAATCTCATATTTCACGAAGGAGAATAATCATACATTTTTTTTGTAATCAAGAAAAAAATCATCACGAAAACACAAATGTGTAAGTGAAAAAAAAAATATATTTACCTTGTGAGGACTTAAAACACTGCTAGACCACAAAAGCATTTACAATTGTATTTAATTAAGTTTATTATTAAATGAAAGTGACTTTCGCCGTTCTCAATTTTCAAGAATTTTCATTCACATATTTTACTGGATATCGAAGGTTAAGTGTCAAAATGTCAAGATGAGAAGGCCGTTCTATTATATTATATATTTAAAAAAAAAATACTATTATATGCTATAATATAAAAATTTATAAAACTACCCGTCATATAAGACGGTATTGAGATTGAAATACTGAATGTCTAAAGTAGCTAGTACGTCGGAACTGTGTGTGCATTGTATAATATTTTATATACACCTCAAATGCTTACGTCATGAGAAAATTTCATGCCTACGTGTGATATGGGATAATAATTAAACGTCTATAGAGCGGTCTGGGCTATAATATGTAAGATTGTTTAAGATTGAATTGATTGAATTGCTAATCATTCATTTTTACAAAAATGGTTTACTAACGACTCGCTATTTTTAAGTTTTCTTAATAAATGTGTATAATTATTAATAATTCAAAAATACATGGGTTTCAATAAAGTGTTTTGTTATACAAAAATCTATCGAGCCCATATACTCAACACTGCAAAGAAAATAAACATATGACCAATGTATATAAGTAAACATTTATGACGTAACGATATAATACGTAATATAAACAAATAAATAAACTATCTACGAGTTTTGGTGTTCACTACCTACAAAATAAAAATGTTACCCAATGCATTTGAGAATAAAATATGGCCCCCATGAATAATTCAATCAGCACTTCGAGCGAATTGAGTGCTTTTTAAAGCAGTTATTTAAGCACAGGTCTAAAGACTATCCAGGTAATGAAACATATTTTACGGTCGTTGATTATGCCAATACTTATTACTATTAAATAGTAAATACTATATAATATAATTACTCTTTTTATTTTAATGTTGTACGTTTCCATAAATTTACACTATGAAAACGTGAACATGTTGGAATGATTAACATATTTTTTAAAAAGGTTATTCCTTTGACATGTCGATAAATATCCGCAAGTCAGTCAGTTTACGTGCGAATAATATAGAGGCATCGTGGCATTGAAAATTCCGATAAATAACACAGTAGCCGGTACCTTTATTATTTTAACCTTGTAATTCTTTTTTGCAATGTCATAATGACTATAATTTTGGATGGTTAATGTTTATGCAATTCATCCTTCTTACTTCACAATGCGGGCTTTGTCTGTCAACTACAAATAAATGGGCCGAGAACCTGTCATGTTTACATTATCGTCGCTGCAGGATCGCTTCCTCGTATATTCGTATTGACATTGATAATTTGGTGCTGTTTAAATATAATTTTTTACCCAACGCATGTGCACAAGACATAATGAAAATTATTCATTTATTACAATGGAAAAGATATAATTTTAAAAACATCCCTCGACACTTTCAGTATCGCATAGATGAAAACACATCCATTCCTTTGGACACTTATTCATAAATCGATTGAAAAATCAATGTTTTAATGTATCTATACCTAGAATTCAATTGACGAAATCCCAACAGCATATCCCACTTCACTACAGAACTGACGTTAATAGTAATAAATAAGCAAAACTTTTATTAGACTGATATTTGGCGTATTATCTGAAAGCATCTTTGTACCCAACGGAGTTCTAGAACAAACTAAATTACTGTATAAAGCGCTACGTTATGTTTTTAATCGTCCATATTATTGGTCACCAATTGCGACGACTCTGATTTACAGCAACAGCTTTTTCCACCTCTCCCTATCTAGTGTGACTGTTTGTGACTTTTTGTTCATTGTGTGACTATGTAAAGTTAGGTACCGTGCACTACTAACTTTCGTTTCAACTATTGTATATCATGAAATTTCAGTTGATATACAATGTTAAACACAATAGTCATTATGGCGTCGTGACGCCTCCTCGAAGTGTGCCTGATTTCTTGTTTTCTCCGCACTTCAAATTAATGAGGGAAGCATTGCTGGCAACACTCCGACGCAGCAGTATAAGGGAGAGGGTGGTATCGGAATATTGATTCAAATTTATTATGTTTCTCTTTCATCTTACGTGCTTTCAAATAGTCTGTAAATTTTAACGAAGAATTTATTTAAAAATATCAAATTTTTAAGTAACAACTGTAAAGCAATAATAAACATTGCTCATACTTTTTTACTGATGTGCTCTCCTGAAAATTGCACGGTGTCCTTTAGTTCCAAATAGCCGTTTTCAGATTGTAAATCTTTTATAGACAAAATCATTGTTTTTTTATTCACTTAATTAATTAAACATTTGTAATATTATAAATTATCTCCGAATTCACAAAAAACGTACACAAACGTGTGTTTTAATGTGTAGTTTAAAGTAAAATATTGATAACGGTAAAAAAATCAAATAAATTATATTTATGAATAATAACATTTTCTATATATTAAAGTTAGTGTTTTATATTTCACATTTAATTTTGCACATTTTTTTGAATAAGAAGACTTAAACGCGATAATGATGTATTTACCCGTAGAATGCTATGCAAATAAATCCTTTACATAAGTATACAGTTGGGAATTGTTATTGAAACCTATTTTCCATGCATCTGACATATTGCTATTTATATATCTATCTTACTCTACTCATTATAATTAAAAGGTATCAATAAATTGCCATAGATTTTTACTACATCATTGATTTTAAGGAGAAATGTACACAATTTTAAAATCTTAATTCAGCATGATAATATGTTGGCGTTGCATTTAAACTTTGAATATATGCAATAACGTATATATTCAAAGATTTAATGACCTCGGTAACGAATGTATTTGGGGGTTAAAAGAATCCGTTTTTTTCAACGAATCAAAAATTTAATTGGTACCACTTCGTGCCGTTGCATAGAAGCTCTATTGAACTAGGTTTATTTGCTTATAGAACATTTTAAAGACACTTTCTGTTTCACTAAATAATATAGTTTGCTATTTTTCATCGAGTAATCGTCGTTAACAAAATATGTATCAACTAGTGGGACACCCATCATAAATGGCGGTATTGAAATTGAAATACTGAATGTTCGAGCTTCTTCAGCTCTTCGATGCATGCACGTCGGGATTGTGCAGCGATCGGAGTTCTTTGTGATCGTTGTTGTCTGTGTGTCTCGGCATCAGCATCACGCCGGGATTTTGCAACTTCCGGAGTTTGCCACACTCTCCATCTCTGCTGTCGCTTACGACGTAATTGCGAACGCCGCTATTCTTTTGTTTCCATACTGATGGACTAAATGTTATTGTTATTTTTGTTTGTTTGCCTTGGCATTTGCGTGACGTTGAACTGTGTGTATTGTTTGATGTGTGTGTGCAAAGCATGACATTTTATTTAATATATATACCGCCGACGCTTAGGTCATGAGTAAATTTCATACTTACATCTGATATGTCGTAATAATAAAACGCCTGCAGACTGGTACGGGCTATTATATACAAAATTACATTATGGTCTCTATAAACGTTATTGATCGAACATGCATGAGCGCCTCATATTTCTTGATTAGTTTTCTTATATTTAATTTTAACACGACCTTCTTCTTTGAGCTTCGACGGTTACATAGTTCTAAATAATAAACTATTATTGATTTTGAAATAGCGAACGAGGGAAGTAGAGTGTCTACCCTCAAAATATTATTGCTTCTCTGAACAAATATTATCTGTCGTCTTTATAATATGTCAAAGCTCAGCAGTGCACACTAGATGCTTTTAAGCTTTATTGATATACGAAGAGACCACTTTGTCTGATGACCAGAACAAAGGAGATATTTTAGAAATTTACGGACGAAGAAAATAAATACTGTTACCCAGATAACATATTAAAGTGTTTAAGGTTGCTTGTAATATTTTGTCATATTTCACTAAACTTTTCAACACAATATTTTGGTTCGCCAAAATTCATGCTGAATTATTTATAATTTATTATCATAATATGTATATACGTATATAAAAAAACTATTCAATTCAATTTATCTCTACTCAAAACACCCTACATAAAAAAATGTTTCATTTTTTCGCATAAAAATTCATTCAACGATTTGTTGGCTTGCGAGAAATAACGTCTTAACGTTTTTTGTCAGAACGGTGCAAATGTATTTGTTTTCAACTCTCTTAGTTATTATTTACTTACATTTAAATTCTGTTCAAACGGCGCTTAATTAATTCAACAGAAATCGAATCATTGAATAAAATTTTTAAATAAATGGATACTATCAAACAGAATTCAATGTTTATGTGAAAATATTTCAGGACCCATCATTTAACATCCTTCTACCCAAGTCATCAATTGCATTACATTTATTTACACAATTATAGAAGAAGTTCAGTCAATTAATAATATTGTGATATTTTACTAGCCACCAAATAACTAGTATATTTATGTATTATAATATATATTGTGGATGGAATATAATTTTCGTAATTTTATCACGTGTGGCTATCGAGCGTTGTGGGTTGAAGTGTCGCCTTATGAAAATGAAAAATGACGCAGGAAACACGTCATACCAAACCGGAAAATGTTTTCCCAACTTGCAACGCGTGCTGTGTATTTTCAATTAGGAAAAGAAATACACAATAGGAACATTTCCACTCCGCCCATCTGTTGCATAAAAGAACTCGGTTCTTTCGTTCTCGGAAAATAATGGTAAAGAAGGTCCTACAATGGAACTGTCACGGGGTTTTTATTATATCCATATTTATTAGAGTCATTTTGGCAGCTTATTTAAAATCCATTTCATGATGGTAATTACAGTCGTTTTTTTGAAACCTTGTCCACTTCCAATGTGAAAAAAATGGACTTACAATGTCGCTTCAATCAAACAGAATCTCAAGAACATTCTATTGGCAGAAGGGAAGAAAATAATAATTGGGTTCAGTGGCCGTAAATAATTTTCACATAATATATGTGATATTTTCATCTTTTCTTTCTTACATTAATTATTCAAAAACATTGTAATTGATTTAAATACTCGATTGATTGATTTAGGTGACTGTTAGTCCCCTTGCTATGTCACCCATCTCTGAAGAATAAGGTTAATGTCGACATTCACCAGTCCTCTTTTTTCATACGGTTTCGGTGGTCTATTGAATTTGGGCTGAAGTCCTGACAAGCTCTATACCAAATTTAAATCTTGGCATGAGTGTTCGTGATATTTTTTCTCCTATAAAAACGTCCAAATATCACGCGTTGGCGCATAAGTTGAACTTTTTTTTTTCTTTTTATACCCTTTTTTTTAAATCTTAACCGTTTCATTTCTACAATAGTATTCATAAACCACAGGACTAGTTTTGGTAAGCAAGTAAGATAATAATAATATGTTCAACTGATGTTGATCAAAACTCAAACTATTAACATTTGTTTTGATTATATTTTACCAAGTTAATATGTTTTTTTTTTGTTAAATTATGTACACAATAATAATTGCTACAGCCTGAAATATTATATAACTTTGTGTTTGACTAAAGGCTAAAAGACAAACATTTCCATTTCAAATATAGTTTAGTATATTAAATACAGTTTGTCTGCTTTATTTTAGTTGATAAAAACATTTTCCGCTCGGGGTAAAATATTTTTTATCTAGCCGCAAGTCTGTAAATGACACTTTTTCAAGCATTTAAAAAAAATACCGAGTAATTTTACTTTGTTCATATTTTTATGTCGGCGAATCTTCCTTTCTTTTGTTATTTATAAAAGAAACCCGACTGTATTTATGATTTACATGTGATATAATATAATATATGTTTAACCCAACTACAATCTTTAATACCTGTTTTCTGCAAATATTTCATATCAATTTTGTATATTCTGCATAAGAAAAGACCAACGGCAAATTTAAGTGAAAATAAGTTATAATAAAACAAGATTGATTCATTAGACAATTGCTTATAACTTGTCAAAAGTTCATCAGCAGAGATTACGCAAATTACGGATTTTTAAAGTAAAAGTTTCAACTTAATTAAAAAACTGTTCCCGTGCTATGAAAAATATTAGTAAAAAATGAAAAAAATACTGCGGTAAATATCTAATTTATATCTTGTCTTTTATACCTTATATATAATAGCCCAGACCGCTCTATAGACGCTTTTTTATTATCACATATCACATGTAGGTATAAAATTTTCTCATGACATGGCGGGTACGGTTTGAGAGATTTAGGGTTACTCGATGGGGAGGTGGAGCGTCAACACACTTTGACTGCCCCAAGTCCGGCGTGGTGATAAAGATGATTCACAGGTACCTTCGTCATCTATTAAAACCCGCCTATCAGTTTACTTTCTCTTTAATTGCAGTTAGTTTATACTAATGAATTCCTCGAAGGCAGTAACAGATACAAAAACAGAGTTTAATATACACAATTTCAATTTAAAAACGCAGCAAGTGGTTTTAGGATAAGGTCGCAATTTCGAACTAAGCCGCTGTGGCTTTGTCGGCGACGACAGCCGCTCGGGTACGCCAAATGCCAAGTGACCGTTTCTCTAAGCGTTGCACGCTTTTTGTTTACTGCTAACGGTAAACAAACAAATATGACAAATTATTTTTGAACGCCTTAGCAGAGACATTACATATTAAATTTGCATGAATAGGAAGAATCTGTAGACGGGTTTTGAATACCCCTGCCCGCTCCGTAAGTACGGGGCGATGTCAGGTTATACTAGTATATTACAATATCAAAAGACACTACATCTTCGTTATGCGAAAAAACACTTTAAACATTGTAATAATGTTCGACGCGTGGTTATCGGTTGAGCTGATATTTTGGGACTTATGTCTTACGACTTTTTGCGTTCAATTCTCGATCGATACATACTTATTTCATTTCGACCACAGTATACAAATACTAATCAACCAATAAACAGTTGTGTAAAGACTACACATTTACTATTTTTAAAAACGATATTTTCTATATATAAGATTTGGTTTATAAAGATTATCAGAAATTCTTAATAAAAGAGGGCTTACAATTAAATGCACTTTTGTTTAGATCATATTCACTTTCATAAAAACAGTTTCACTTATAACAAATACATTCTACAAAAAACAAATTCTTTCATTAAAAATAAAGTAATCCCACATAATAAAATATATTTCAACATTGAAGAAATATATTACACTCACGATAAAATAGTTTTCACTCAATATAAATACTCACACTTTGAAATTGATAATTGCACGAAGTTATAATGAAATGTCACTTATTCTTCTACCTTATATTAGGCCGCCTATATTGTCTTTGCTCCACGCATTAGAATACATTACACAAACGAAACCAGACCAACCCTAACATAACCTACTACAACTTAACTCACTTTGTTAAAAGAATCCGTGACTAAGAGGAAAATATTAAAATCAAAGTTTGAGTGTACTAAGTTAATACTGTCTAATCCATAGTGCAAACTATCTAAATAAAAGTTCAATTGTACCAAGTGAATACTATCTAACACAAAGTTCAATTATTTTTAACCCATATAAAAGTGCCTTACTTGCCACTTTGATTACCAATTTTAGCAATGGCAGGAAGTAGAAGTAATAAAAAAATGTGTCACAACCGTTTATTTTAATTTTAATACAATATTAAGTGTGTGCTAGCATTATTAAACTTTATCTGATATTTTAAAAAGTAAAACACAATTCATTTATAATACTTCGAAATGTGTATAATGTTCAGAACCGGTTTCTCTCATCACGAGCATTATCATCAGTTGATAATGCTCGTGATGAGCGAAACAGGTCCTGATCATTATAAACATGTGGAAGTAGTACAAATGAATTTTGTTTTATTTTTTAAAATATAATGCCTTTTCACCAAGAATTGACAGTTAACACCTTAAAAGTGTTTATGTGGTATTATAAGTGGTATAACACTTAAAAGTGTCTACCCCATCCTTTCTTTGTAACGTCAACATAATGTTATTTTACACGGATTTTTTGTAATCATCTGCTCCATCTTTTTCTTAACTCAACGAAAAAAATTGTAGAAGAAGCTTAGATATATATTTTTATTTCACTTATTCCTGCAAATTAGATAAGAAAAATCCCGCATGGTTTGTTTCTCGTGTTGGAAAAATTACACCTAATTAAGTTACGTAGACGATAAACGTCTATCAAGAATTTGAGCTATTTTATGCCTGTTACCTTTAATTATAGTATTAAAATCTGTACCGTAAAATTGTGTGATTTTTTAGATATCCACTTATCCACCTAATGAAGCATATAGTGTAAGGATCGTTTAGCGTCAGAGAACTCCTTGTCTTCTCTATCTCTAATTGTGTTGTGTGGTACACTTTCATCGTATATGAGAAAAACTGCGTGTTTTCCTAATGGTTAAATAATCCAAATAACCCATCGTAATAATGAGGAACTATCTCATGTTGTTTCGTTTCATATTTATTTTTTGGCACAAGCTTTGCACCCATTTGTGGTGTGTTCATTCAAAATTCACACTCCTAAAGTATTGGTCGCTCGAGTCACACTGCTAGATCGCCATTAAAGATTATTTTCATGCATTCGATTACACTCCAACGCAGTTATGTTGTCGAAGCTATTCTGCATAAATTATATATAAATATATTGCCTTGATGGGCAAAGTTGCCGCAGGCACATTATATACATACACGAGAAAAAAAACTTTTTTTGCGGACATTTTTTTTTATCCTTCTTGACTATTTTGTATTTCAATGGTAATTAATGTTATTTTCGACCCAAAATGATAAAACTTTGTTATTTTTACCTCATTATGATGGTTTTCTACGAATTAAATGTCAATTCAATCAACATATTTGTGTATGTAGTTAAATAAATTAAAGTTGCTGTTATTTTTACTCTATTATATCGATATGGTTCCAAAAATAATCAACGCATTTTTACAGGAAAATAAACTTTATATTCCCAACAATAAATTTAAAGTGATTGTAGCTTATCCGATTTATTTAATCTACGCCATTATTGCGCAAAGGACATGATTGTTTTTGTAATTTGATTAAAGCTTAATTATCCGGACAATAGGCAACCAAATGTGCACTTAATTGATTTTATGCGCATGCCTTCTTGTCAACAAAGGAATTGTAATTCACTGAAGAAGGTATATTATGCTTAATGTCATCTTTAATCATTGTTTTATAATTAGAAATCATTTTATATAATGTATATAATATATTCAACTTCACTGGATGGATGAGGTGTCACAATACTTGCGAGTGTTAGTGGTCAGCTATTGGCGTATTAAAGCGGTGGACCGAGTCGAGTAGAGGAGACTCATCGGGGCGTTCAATGTTCACCCAGGAGTGGAATGTCAAAAATAAAACAAACAGAAATAACATATATTCAACTCCAAATGATATGTAGTGAAAAAATAAGCACCCAAGTGCCAACTACTTAATAACCAAATCAATATCATTAAACTATTATGAGAAGCTCATTTAATTACACCTAATATTTTTTTTATGCCAAGTTTTCTACACATCCATAAGTTTTTTCAATAACGACACAAGTTCACAGATAAACTCGTTCATCCCGGGTCGTTAGTCTTATGGAAGTATACTAAATTTGAGCGATTCAAATTTGATATTGAAGTTTCATTAAGCACTCAATATTCTAAACAATATCATAGAGATATTTTTTTTAAGTAATCTTATATACATACTTTTTTTTGATTTTTCACTGAACAACTTGAACTGAAGATATGTTAAATAAAACATATTTTAATAAAAAATAACAGGTTAGAGAAATCACTTTTAAGGTGTTAACTCTGAATTCTTGGTAGAAAGGCATTACATATAAATAAAATGTTATAGTAAGTAAACATAGTATGATACCGTTATTATAAATGTCTATATTTTCTATGTTTAAGTATAGTTCTGACGGTGGTAACCTCGAAATAACTTAAAAATGTGTATATTGCAGAAATCTTTTAAATTTTAATACTCACTTTTAAGGTGTTAACTGTCAACTCTTGGTGGAAAGACATTACATTTTAAAACATAAAACACAATTTGTTTGTACTACTTCCACATGTTTATAATGATCAGGACCGGATTCGCTCATCACGAGCATTATCAACTGATCGAGTTGATAATGCTCAGTTCAGTCGAAACAGATCAGTTGATAATGCTCGTGATGAGCGAAGCTGGTCCTGATCATTATAAACATGTGGAAGTAGTACAAACGAATTATGCGTTATTTTTTAAAATCTTAATACTTTGCCATTTTTAATTTTATTAAAATGGAGGAATGCCATGTTCTATCAATATATATTCTCTGGTTGTGTTTAATCATCTATGTTCTATAATTCTCATCATACCGCACTCCTGAAAAAATACCCTACAGACTGTTGAAGGATACCTTTTCAATAATGACGTCAGATCCAACGGATCCGGCAATTCTCCCAAAAGTAACCAAAGCGAATATATCAGATTTTGCTTGCCAGATGGTTAAAAGTATATTTGAAAAATTGGCAACATCGTTCTTTTGCTATCGCAGTCGCAAGCACACTTCAATGGAGTGTTCCAAATTTTAATTTCACACCCGAATCGGTGTGATGTAAACGGGATTGCGGCCAGCGAGCATCGCAAAATGGCAAAGAGACTCCCCTCAATGAATTTCCAAAAGATCTTATCCAATTTTCTTAATGGCGCCCTACGGTTGAGAGTTGTCCCGGCTTCGCACGCACTCTGAGCAAATTACTCCGCTAAGATTATCTGTTGTTAATGACCGCTCTGCGGATATCCGCCAAACAAAATACACTTTCTTCATACAAAGTTGGGGCAGTGTTATTGTTGTGCTCCCACGTCTCAGTCGGCAACGGCGGGTTATCACTTTGCGCCAGTGGGGCTAAGAGAACAAAAAGAGCGATATCTTCTGGCAAAATAATTATTATTTTACGGCCAGAATAAATCTCGAATGTGGTAATTACTTCTGAAACCACAAACACATATAACCAGAGCCTCGTATTGATTCTCTGATGTAATAAAACAAACTGTCACATTATTTGCTTTAGCTAATGTGTTTCTAAGAGGGGAGACGTTTATACCGTTATTTTGTTCTATATCATTTCATACATTACTTATTTTTATAAGATTTAATTAGAATTATTGTGGTTAAAGTAATTTATTATCACTATACGATAAATAGTCAAAATTTTACCATTCTCTATTCTGAGATTATGGCCACCACACACATGGTGACTTCAAGATTCTCTGATCCTGTCAATCCATTTGACTACTCCTGTTGCTTATCTTGTAATTATTTAATACCAGCCTTCCAGAGCGAATATTCCATCTGGTTGAAAGAGGCATGTGGGACTATAAGTCTAAAAAATCTCAATAGTTATAGCAAAATACAGTGACACAAACAATGATATATTGAAATTGATTATTTTTTATTCTTGTTTTCAATTTAGACTACTCGTAATATGCAAAAATACTGGGATGTGTACATGTTTTTTTACTCAACCACAAACTATTTTTTTTAATAATGTTAATATTCATTAGTATTAAAAGCCAAGATGAATTCTCATCTAAAATCTTACATGAATCTGTTCGTTGATAGCCAATAGAAATTCCCTGTATATAAAGCTTTTAAAGATATATTTCGATACACAGGTCTAGGGAATCAATACGGAGCCACTGAATTACGAAAGTTCTCTTAAATTAAACGGAAATCCTGATATATTTTAAATTACAATTATTTATTACACGTCTCCAAAACAGGGCACCTCCGCCACTACAATATTCTGTTTCTGTAATATTGCGGCAGGCAGTTTTTGCATGACTGTGACTCATCATAAATTTCACCCCTGACAAGTAGTGTATGCGAAACGCGTCTGATACAAAATCAAACTTTTCAAGGCACTAATACGAATACCGTACAAGTTAATTTAGAATTTTCTCACATACCGTACTCCACGTTCACTGGCAGGCTACTGTATTATAAATAATAGAGAATATTCGTTGCGAGTATACTAAACCGTTGTAATATTTAAGCAATTTAATAATATTCATTATATCGTCGTTGTTCCGGAAGAAAAGACTAACTGAAAAATACTAGTTTGGAGTAATTGAACTTTGAAGACTTTCACATGTTTGAAATGCTATAATTAAGTTTGTTCGTACAAAACCGTTTTTAAGTAAATGTATAATATATAAAAATAAGTGTGTCGGTGTCCGTGGCGAAGTTGGTAGCGTCGTCGACTATGGTTACGGATGTCTCGGGTTCAATTCCCGGTGCGGACGGTTTTCGTAATGATTGATCTTTCAGTCGATTTATGGATTTCTGTTCGTAGTCTGAGTGTTTGTGATGTCTAAAAAAACTCCTCCCTCGAGCGATTAGCTAACCACTATTCCCGTCCTAGCCCTATCCTTCAATCCCTATTCTCTTCGAAAAAGAGAGGTTAAGCATGCAGTTCTCGTACAAAAAATCCTGTTGAGATACCTTCATTAGAAGGCCATATGCGCCACGCTGGGAACGGACATGGAAGAAAAAAAAACATTTTTAGTACCTATAACTAACTCAATATGTAATATTTTCGATTTAGTGTTTTCTTCCAGAACAGTGACGATATTTTTCTGATTACAATATCAAAAAATCGATGTATCTTCAAATAAACTGTTTTTAAACTCTGATTGATATAGCTCAATACCAGACGCGTGCGGTGGCTTTATCTCTTTCTCGCTCAATCACATGAAATGTGAAGGTGCAAACGAGATACAAGGGTATGCGGCGCATGCTCTTGTATCCTTCTTGCTCATACCCAAATTAGGTTGTGCGATAGAGATAGTGATAAGTCCACCGCACGCCGATGCTCAATACGTATTTCCTGTGTTTGTGACATAGGTAATATCTTTTGCTAAGAATAATATTTCAAAATTAAGTATTTCAGTTAAAAGGAAGAATCGGATTATTGCCAAGGTTTACGCTACAGTCCAGCGGATCTTCACATTCGCACATTAGGAGGCATCTTTACTCAAAACGCGATCTGCCTCTTCAAAATATGAGCTATGTTGAGCTCCAACGAATTCTCAACGAGTTCAGCGTTATTACGGTATTTTCAACTCGGTTATTATTCTACGGTGACTTTTGATTTTATATACCTGAATAACATTTTCTGGATTATCCATTAGGCTGCAGGTTTCGCAATCACATTGTTTATTCAAAGTTTTAATTAATTAAAAACCGTCTGAAGATTCTTCTTGGAAATAAATCACGCCATAAATATGTTACTTCATTGTTCGATAATTCATCCACAGTGGAACCCTGATTCATCGTTTTTAAAGAGCTTCTTAAAAAACGATGAACGTAAGAACGATAGATTAGGGTTCCACTGTAGTATTACATTTAATTTATTACATGATTCACTATTTTGTTAAAAATTTAATGTCAAACTATACAAATTGGATGATAGCGTGCATGCTACATTATTATTTAATACCAGTGACATAGCGTTTGTAATATTCTCAGTTTTCAATTAAAACGCAAACTTGTATTTTACTATTCACAATTTCCCTACTTAACTTAAGCACATAATAAATTATAAACAGTTGCCCATCTCCTTTCCTGCTTGTTCCGCAAAAGTAATTATTATTCAAATCGTCTCTTTAGAATATTAACGAGCATTCTGTTTACACGACTTTAATGAAAATCACCATATTGTTGAGAATGGCCCAGTATGTGCGAAATACTTCATATAATAACAAATAACGTCTAATTTCTGACATTCCTAGAGAAAAAAGCAATACACGACTTTAATTAAAACAATCATACTTCTACAAATACTATTGTTCTATGAAAAGCATCGTTTGAACAAGTGATCATAACAATCGATGGGTATAATGTTACTATTTTAGTACTCTAATAATTACTGTTTTAGTTATTTAAAAATTGCCGGTTTCATTCTCATATTTTTTAATCATTTAGTTTGAAAATAATATATCTTCGAGGTATTACCACCGATAATAATGTGATATCTTCCCAAAAGGTTAACTTAACAAAAAAAACTTTAAACCGAAAATTCACACATTGCAGGTTTATGGATTAAACTCCCTCAATTTTAAAACGTACAGGAAAATGAATTGTCTAAATTGTGGTGATTTAATATAATTTTTAGCAACTTAGAAATGGGCCAACAGTATTACAACTACGATCGTTGTCTCCACTGACTATAACAGATAATAAATATATGATTTTAAGGTAAGTTTGTACAAATATTTTGAATGTAAGCAAGCTTTGGTAGGATAATCAGTATTGCTGTGAATTGGCTTCAAAAATACTTCACCTTTTAAACTCATAACTAGAGATATGCTTAATTGTATAAGACCATGTTGAATGCGTTGCCTAACGTCAGTGTTTTCTTTGAAAAACCCTACCTCATAGTATTTATTTATTTTGAAACCACTCACATATTGCAACACAGAAGCATATACACTACATCAAATATGTTATATGTCATTTATTACATCAATGGCATGTATGAATTGCGCGTCCAATGTCGTGTTGTATATTCTGTCATATGGGGCATATTGAAAGCGGGCTTATTTATGAGAGCAGTTATGTTTTGGTCGGACCCAATAACCGAAATTGATGTCGACTATTTCGACGAGAATAGAGTGGCCGTCCTGGACCCGTCGAAAATTAACTCTACTTCAATAAACGTGACCGATAAAACGATCTAGCCTACTGGAAAATTCGTCGAATAGTATAAAGGATACAAATTATTCATATCATGTATTTTGAATAAATCCTTTAAACTTCCGATATCTTAACTATAAAAAGAAACTCTTTTGGTCACACATTATCACTCAAGCGGTGAGACTTGACGTAGTTTACTGTATAAATTTGACTTTTTTCAGCACGCTACGAAATGACGAAGATATAATTAAAAATGCTTCAGTCTCAAGTCTCAACTATTATTAAATAGAAAATAAACAAAAACTTTCAAACAGTGAGCTATTTATGATAAATTTGCATAGCTTAATGAACTCTACAAACCTGGATGAATGCTATTATATTCAGATTCTGTTCTTCTCTTCGCGAGCTATACGTCGTAAGATAAAATCTAAACACAAATTCCGGGCGAAGCAAGGAAGTTAAGGTATAAGTTATAGTAATATATTTATATAAGCAAGTAAAAATATAAGTCAAAAAAAATACGCGGCAAATCTAATGAGACTAAAATTCTCCTCAAATAATCATTAACAAAATTGAAATATATTGGAGAATAGTGCATTTAAACAATTAATTTGATAAAGATTCTTCAAAACTTAACTATTATAATTTATGTAATCTACACCGTCTACGCCTTATTATATTCGACACCAATAATTTATATAATTGAAAAAACGCTATTATTTACATTTAAAAGGAAAGCGCTCATGATAATACCCTATAACTATGGTTGTCTAGTGAAGTAACAAATGTATCAGTTTTAATTTAATTTATATTTTAAAATCAATTACAGAGATGCAAATGTATTTCATTCAGAAATAATTTAATATCAGTTACGTAAATAGTTTGACCATTGCAACAGGCCACACGGCTTTTAAATATTTGTAACAACTTTTAAAAATATATATTTGTCTTGATTTATCTGTTATGTGTAACGTCCCACACACACATACTATCTATATCTATGCCAGCGCCTGTGCAAAGAGATGAGTGCACGAGAGTAATTGTTAAGTGAAATTTTAAGGCGCACCATATACATACTCTCTTTCTCAGTCTGCGCATCGTTGGCACTGTAACCTTGTAATAATGACTAGTTATTAATAATTAAACAAAATAATAAATTGATATTGAACAAACATTGCATAAAAAAAATCAATAGGGGTTGAAGACGGTTAATGGTTGTAAAAAATCGAAACGTCTCCGATGAGAATTATTAGGTCTTTACAAGATTTTTCACGTTCGCAGATCTGACAAACTTTACATATAACCTCCCGGGCATTCCAACAGATTGGTTTTGAACTACTTGACTTTGTCGGTGCCACTTATTTCCACTGTATTTTTAATAACAAAACTGTTTATTGATATACGTACTCTCGTATTTGATGTCCAAATTACTTCGAATAAATAAGCTCACTCAAAAAATGAAGACTAATTAATTATAAAAAAATACCATTTCTTTTTATATTTTTTGAACACGTAACTAACACTAACAATAATATTCATAAATTAACAGTACAGAGAATTTTTGATATTATAACACTATCTTAACTTTGCAAAAAAAAAATATGATATTTTAGTATAACACTGTCTTAAGGTAAAAACTCTTTTGCTAAAAAAACTGATACTATCGCGATGGTTATCAAAAGTAGATATAAATTGTCAAAAGGTATTTATTTTGTATAAAATAGCAACCGGGTAAATTTATCATAGGCAGACAATTTTAGTTCAAAATTCGGTGACGGCCAAGTAAAGTTGGTAATACTGATAGTAAGGAGATGGATCTTTGCTTTCTTCTTTAACTCCACTAACTTATTATCATACATATTCGTAAACATGCGCCATGTGTTGAGTAATGTTATCGTTTCAATCTGTAATTTAATAATTATATAGCTCACTTTCACTGACATCGCGTATACTATCCATATTCTGGTTTTCTATAACAACGTTGCGTAGAATCCAATATCGTATAATCGCCAACAACCATTGGCGTTCGTGAAAACAGCATTCAATAAACGTATGCTCTGATCATATATTGAAATGAGGTTCGAATAACGCACGTTGCTTGAAGTGCATTGGTGCGTCTATCTAATTGGATTTTTGGTTTGCGTTTTGCATGTCAAAGCCTCTGCTGTTTCACGAGGTGTCTACAACAAAATACACTAATGGTAACCCGGCTCATGCTTTCTCTGTGGTTTCAATGAGCGTCGAAATTTTCAATTACCACCATAAACGAACGCTCGATTGTCAAACTAAACGAATCGATATTTTACACCAATCGCTTGAATCTTAGAAATTTTGTGCACTTCCAATAACTTTTGTTTTGTGACTAACAACCCGGGCTTGGCCTCTCGGCATATTAAAGCATTGAAGTAAATGGATTCACTCGAGGTGAATGATTTAGTGACAAAGAGTGTGTACGAAATTTTATATTAAAGTTCCAGCAGATACCCTCAGTCGATATATTAAATTAAATCACACGAGTGTTGTAAATCCAAACCAAATAGTTTGATATTGAATATTGTTCACGATGAGCAAAACCGCTCCTGATCATTAAAAAATAAAATCATATTATTCCTATAAAAAAACTCGTTTTATTTACATTCAATATATATTTTTATAGGTACTTATAAATTTGTATTTCCATTTGAACTAATGTTTTGTACAAAAAAACTTATTTAAATGTCCTCAATTTCCCCCAAATCAGATACCCTTCAAATACATTATTTTGCATGGCTGAATATCCCTTTGAAACACATTCAACGCTGATTCTTCATACACACTACACGCATTGTGGGCCTCTTTCCCAATATGAATCGAATTCTCAAAGTTCCTATACGATTAGTAGACGGAAGTGTTGCCGATGTGATCGGCTAAAATCCGTACATTTTACACAAGAAGAGATCGTATTCAAATTTATCGTTTTAACACGAAATAGGCAAACTACCGTACCTGTAATTTTATACATTATGATAAATAAAACCATTGGATGAATTAATCTTCCAGTGGTTTTATTGTATGTCTTTATTCATTTTATATATAATACACATTACAAAAATTACAATTTTATTGTTTTCCATTAAACTCAATTACAACTTTATCAACATATATCTATATCCTCGTTGCGCCATAAAAAATTGTTATATGTTTATATCAAAACTTTACAGGAGAGGCCAAAAACAATACAAATTACAATGCCTCTCCCTACAACATCGAAATATTTCTTAAAGCAATTCAAGAAAACCTTTTATCATAATCTTTATTTTTTTCCTTGGTATAGAAGGTTTAAAAAATGTTGTATTGTTCTTAAATATTTAGGATATACATGGCCGTTTAAAATTGCGCCTCTTCCGTATATAAATCTATGTTTTTCTTCTATCTATGTCGGAACTTTATTATAATAAAATAGTATTTTTTTCTTTTTAAAGAGGCTCTTAAGTTTACCAGCACCTTACCTTCTTTTCATGCCATGTTGTGAAAGACCTATAGATCGTTGCGTATTTTTAAACTTGCATCCTCACACATTATCGGCTAAAAGGCCCAACAATTATATACGTACAACTTATGGCCATTAACATAATATTCAAATGCATCTGACAAATTAAATTGACGTAAACATAGCCGGTTTTGAGGAACTATTAGGAATTATTATTTGCTGCTAAAAATCTTGTTCGTCAAAAATATACACTTAGCCAATTTTGAAGGCGCAACAACGATATAGATGAATTCTCATGGTAGACTCCATCATGACAAGATACAGATTATTACTTTTGTGGTTTACTTTTGAAGTACCAATGATTATCTAAACGCTGTAAGGAAGCCGGTACAAAACCAAGTATCTGATGACGGTTTAAAATGTAGTTGTGCAATTAATTAAAAGCGCAAACCTCTTAGATTCATTTTGAAATGTTTCTTGGATTGCATTATTTAATAAATGAAATAAAATAAATACTTACGACATCCCACATTTCGCTAACTAAATATGGCCGAAGGAATCCTTCAGAATTCGCTTTCAAATGCTGATTGAATTGTATACGGAATTCTTGAATACGGCAGCGTTTGTATTGAAACATCACAATAAAATCAAGATTTCTTCATTCGAGAGATAATTTCACTCAAACAGGAATTATTCATCCTGTTCATCCATTATTTGTATACCTTTATTATACAACAAAATAAGGCACATACATATTGAAATCTGTCTAAAGCACAATAGATGTTTGAGTGATTATTTTCCGTATTACAATGACGACACACAAAATATTTGTTTAACAATACATATATAAATATTTGTTTGGAAGTGTAGCAATGTGACCTCTAACTTCCAACTATATTCGACTATATTTTTAGAGATTCCCGCTATGATAAATATTTAGGTTTGTTGCTAAGAACGTGTCATTCGTGACTCTCTCATTAGTTAACAGATTTTACCCATAAATTCGTTCTCTACTTGCGTAAATTATTTACAAATTTTTATATCTACTCACATTTTACATTATTTTTTATCGAATGAAATAAAAGGTAATGTAACTTACATATTTATAATAAATAAATAATCGCTTGCGTCGTATTTCGCGTTATATAATATGTAACATTTTATTCCATACCTTTTATTGAGTTTTTCAGTTCATTCGAGCTCTTTTTATGTTTTTTTTTAAATCTGGATTATAAAAAATAGTCGTCCTCATTTTTTGAGCGACAGCACATAGTATGTACTTCAAAGCAGCTGTGACATAGAAAAAGATTAAAACTAAAAACAATTGAATATCGACTATATTATTATGATAATATTTTAATTTAGATACTGCTAGTGTATGTTCGTTCAATAATTTCACTAAAATATAATACATGATAAATTAGACGTGAGGGTAGACATGATTAATGACTAACTGAATAGTGGCTTCATTTGTTACATTATTTCGGAACAAGCTGAGTATGAAGCTATTCGAAAATGATTAAAACATAAAGTCTGTCACCTACGTATAATAAAATTGTACCCTATCGCTTGTCTAATTATCAGAAGAAATTAATCCTAAAATAATCCCGTACAAGGCCCACAGAAAAGACATGTTGATCAATCAGTTACAGGACCAATTCTTGATAATGTCATAAATCGATGTTTTCAATTAAATATAGGAGAAAATAGTATGGGGTGTTTAAGATAAATTTTCTCTTCGTTTTAATCTTGCGTTGCTTGAGTATAATTCAAATGATTAAAAAATATTTGACGCGTTAGTGGTTACTTTTTGTTTACTCGTAACTTTGCTACATACGTGCTTGGGAACGAGTACGATTTTTTAATTATTATTCTTGTTATAAGATGTATCAACGCAAAGAAATGTCTCTTTTTGTGTTATCATTAACAAAATTTTCCATCATGAACTTGGGGGAACTTCATTATTTAATCATTATTTTACCGTTTTGCTCCCAACGTGAAGCATATAATCTTCTAGTGGAGTTTATCCTAACAGATGTTTTTTTACAATAACTGTTTGTTACTCAGTTGCTCAGCCTCTCTTTTTCAGAGGAAGTAGTCATAGAAGAATAGGTCTAGGAGTGTACTAGTGAATACTAACGATTAGCTACGTTCTCGTCACGCCACGTTTTTAGGATCGGATGGGTGGGAGTGAATTTTAGACACCACGGCGTACTGACATTCAAATCCGTGAGTATCGTAACCAAAGTCAAAGACGTTGACCATTCGACGCTGGACACGACTATAGATGGTTAAAACTCCACTATAGTAACTTAAAAAATATTCAATTATTTACTTCTACAAATAATGAAAGCTAATTCTGCCAGTTGACGTTGGCTAGCTTGCAACAAATGAATATTTATTAAATTTATTATGAGAATTAAAAATGCCATTTTTTACCTGCTCCGTCCATGTGTCGTCATTTTTCTTCTCATTTTTACTTGAGGTTAATTTTATCGATCCAGAAAACCTATGGTACCTTTGTTTGCCTTTCGATATTCTGTTTTATAAAAGGTTCTCAAATTTGCTGGTAACGTACTTTATTCCATCCAAAATGAATAATGAGGCAATTCCTGTAGCAAATGGCTTTTGCGTGTGCTCAGTAATATATCAGAAATAAAATATGTGGAAACACATTAAACATTTATCTCGGTGTATATAGAAGTCGTATTATGAAAACATTACCGCTAATACTGGCCATGATAGATTTCCCCTTTCAATTTCCGCTCTCAGTATTTTCGGTTAAATATAAAATAAAACATGCGGCGATGGTAACGGGCATTTCGTCTGTTACGTAGGTGACTCATTATATTGAAAATAAAATCTTCCGATTATCATTTTTAGACACAAAAGAGTAAGTAGATATCACGTATTCTTTTTCTTCGGTTATTGAAAATCGACTGCTGAATGTGAAAACCGACGCACTATAATGAAACCATCTAGCGAAATTGAACAAGTTGTATTCGTAGGTAGGGTTAGGTGTACTCAGAAATCTAAGTCAGAAATTTACTGTTGTTTTGAGATACAGCCAAAACAAAGAAAAAATCCTCAAATTCTTCTAATTATAGCTTTTCCTCCATATTGTTGTAAAAAATATTAGATATAGTATATATAATATGAACACTTTTTACAACTCACTCATTTATTTTGTACGTAAAAGTGTGTTGAAAATTTTTCTCAGGTAGAGGTATCCGCTTTGCAGATTAAGCAGTCGAAATGTGTATTGATTACATTATTTTATGGTGATTATATGCAATTGCTTTTGTTTCAATAAAGCAAAACAAAGAAAATTAGTAGAAGAAAGAGTTTTCCTTTTATACTTAGTATGTGAATATATCTAATATAAATCGACCCCTTGGAGCCGAACTTAGAATCATGAAGTTCTCAAGACAATAAACTTTTTGAAAACTGTTTATTCAACTTGTCCAATTACAAATATTTTAACATTTTGGAATAGATCTGCCGCTAATCTTTGCAGTCGACGACTAGTGAGAAATTATTGTCGCATGTATCGGTGTGTGAGGTAGTCCGGCCTGTTTGACGTTCGATCGCGTTCTGTCTATCACCCATCTCGGTGTATAGTATGACGCGTTCTGTTAGTGTCTCTGCTTTCGTTAAGTGTTGGTAGCTCGTCCGTGTTGTTCCTCGTATTAATTCGATTCCCCACAAACTTATAGTATATTACCGAAAGACTTTTATCTTTAAACTTTCTTTCAGTTGCGTCGGTCATATGAGAAGCCAGTTGCAAGTTGCAATTATACTGACCGGAACATCAATGCATTTCCTTTAAAAGTGTACACATTCACCGATGAACTACGTTTATTTTCAAATTTGAATTTTTGTTTTATTCTTTTTTTTTGTTCGATGTGTTGTCTATATTAAATTTGTAAAATGCTTGTAGCACTGGCTTCGTTTGAAACGCAACTACTGTTTTCCCGTGAGAACAATGAATAGTCTCTGGAAACATAAAAGGGTTCTCCATTTAAAAAAAAAAATCATGAACCACCTAATAATCTCATTAATGACAATGAGAATGTTTTACATCAAAAACTCCTCAATTGTGTCTATTTGTACAGCAACAAATGTGTAATGGTGTATGTCCTTTGGTAAATTTTTGGCAGTTATTATTCTCTGTCATGAAATAATTATAAGTTTTGTGCTGTAATACAATGCTTGTAATGTTAAATATTATTTTCATTATTGATCATTAAGATTCTTAATGAGTAATTTAAGTTTTTTATTTTTATTTCTAAAGTTTTTACTATTTTAGTGCAGAATTATCTTTATTTGGTCTGCGCCTATCAGTCCCATTACTGAATAAGAATTTTATAAAAATCTTTTTTTTAAAACGACTATGACAAATAATGAATAATTTTATTTTCAAAACTGTCAAAGATTACGCACAATAAGCGTTACTAACCCTCATGTATGTAAATGTTCTTCTTTTACTCTCGTTATTATTAATATTTAGTTACAATTACAGAAATAATCACCTTATTTGTTATAAGCAGCGTAAAAATATTAACGTTTTTTCTCTGTTGTAAAATTTTCAATATGTGCTATACATCCTTTTGCTTTTCGACAGTCGATATGTTTATCATCAGAGCACTTTATTCCTTCTATGAATAAATAAGAATATCTGCGGTTATATATACACAGTGTTCGAGATGCGGTTTGAATAAATATTATTATTAAATGACGGATGTGTATATTTGGCGGTCGTTATTTTTATTTCATAAAAAGTTTTCCCTATCGATAAATGTAAATATTATGCAACATGCAATGCATTTCGATTTAATGAACGGTTTATTTAAGAAAATTTACGAACTTATTCAGCTACTCTATACTATCAAACAATTAACATAATAAACCATCTTTAAATCTATAGAAAATGAAATCAGTGGTCGTTAACCTAGTCTCTAAAGAAAACAAGCTTTCATGATGGGCGGTCGGGGTTTTTCAGTTCTAAAAACTTCGTTACAACCATATAAACAAAGCATTACTTGGCCCATTTGACTACCTACAATAATATATATTTTTTGTAAATGACTTCGAATTCCATCTCCGATTTGGATTATAAATAATATTTTATGTAAATAGCCCAATGACAATTGTATTTTTATCAGTTGATAACTCTCGTGATGAGCGAAACCGGTCCTTATTATTACAAACATTTGCAAGTCGTACAAAAAAATTGCGTTTTATTTTTAAAACATAATGCCTTTCCACCAAGAAAACACAGTTAACACATTAAATGTGATTATAAATAATAATTAACCGTCAACTTCTCGAAGCATATTTGTAGAAATGATAGCAACGAATGGACTTCGTAGCCAAAGACACTCTTTAAATATGTATAACGAAGGCAGGCAGTCGTAGAGTTGGACATCTTTTATGGTGGGGGTAAAACGTGGTAATATTGGTGGCACGCGTCCACATATGTTTTACATACCCTAAAAATTCTAATTCTAAAAATTGCTTCGCACTCATGCTAAATTAACATACATTGTAGCATTTTTGGGCGGTAATAAAATTTGGCCATACAAAAAAATGTGCGGTTTGTTATAAAAGGTTGTGTACCACTGATTTAAATTGTGATTCACATTAAATCTATTTTTTAAATACAGGAAAAATCCGCTGAAATATACCGATAATGTTTCAAACGAGCTGGGAATTTCCTTCCAGCTGTTTTCGATAAAAGACATCTGTTCGTAACGATGGCACTGATAACCCACATTCTCAAAGTGTTATCAGCTGTATTACGCAGAAAATGCGCCTAAATTACATTAAACGAAATTGTATCGGACCATTTTGAACAAAGCATATCAAAAAGGAACGGCGGAGAATTCGATATCAATGCTAGTGTACTGCTATTCGCAATCCTATTTCACCGCCGGAGCCTAATTTGATACATCTGTGTGGCCATTCCGTATCTAGATTACTTGTATCTGATCGCTTCCTATTTCGCTCACTGCCGTTTCCGCGATAAGGTAGTTCGTAGACCTTTCGTCCTTCCGTTAATTGAGTTTACTTCTGCTTTATTATATGTACAGAAGAAGAAATGCTTACTTTCTGATAAATCGTCGCTGTTGGACTGTTTTCCCGAATATCCGTTCTGACTTCTGACTTAATTCATATTCTAATACAGTTTGTTTATTTTCCCCTAAACACATACACCTTTATTATTATTTAAATATAATTTAATTTATTTTTCACTTATACACATTAAAAAAATACAAATTATAGGTTTATTGATTTGGCAATGTGGTGAATGATAAAAAATGGCAAGAAGTCAACCGAGTTGTTTTCGACAAAATCTGGTTTGAAACATAGACAATAGTGGTCGTCTGAACTCACTCACGTCCACATGGGATATATCGAAATCCAAAGCAATGCCGTTAAACAATGTCAAGGCTCTTCCCAGTAGCGTAAGTATTGGCAGATTCTACATTTTATAAGAAGAAATAATTAATATCCACGATTGCTCAAAAATGATTATGTTTCATTTTAGTCTCATATAAGCCAGAAAAAAATATGTGCCCTACCTTAGACAAAGTCAGTTGGATAAACCCATGGGTAATATCTATATACCCTCAAATGACAATAAGAGTTTTAATGAATTCAATTCACGGAAATCTTATGAATGTAGCTTAATTAAATCCTGTAAAAAATGGCTTATTTCTGATTATCTGAAAAAAAAATTCCCTCGTAATAATTACTCATGTGACCAGCATTAATAACGAAAAGAAGAAAATCAGCGAACATGAAATCCCTTTACAAACACTCAACAATAGTCTGAAAAGTTCGTTCCAGAAAAAAACGTTAGATGATTACCACCACAATGGAAAACTTCGCAAATAGATGTCGCCAGAGGTCTACCGCTGCCATACAGCCTCACAGTACAATGATTTAGATAAATTGAGATATGATTTAAAAGGTTTTTCTCGGAGCTTCTAAAAGCTCTAATCCCGGCTGTTGGTCAAGATTCGACCTATGCCCGAAGCCATTTATCATGTAGCTATCATGGCAGGCTACCCTACTTACAGTGGCTCACATATAATGTGTTTTCAATACATAAATATCTAAAGAGAGTTTGGCGATAAAATCAATACTTGAATGAGTGATGTATCCATACAGCTCCAAACTAGCATTCAAATAATTGTGAAGAGGCTATGACACATTTGGAAATTTATTCATTAAGGCGAATAAGTAGCTTTTATTCTTTTTTATTTTATTTCGCGAAAATTTTTAATCGTTTTCCGTCGCTTAAAAAATGTAAAACGTGGAAATATTTTTTAATAATTGGACTCTCAAAATATTTGTTTATACTTTTGCACTTTTATTTAAATGGAAATAGTAAAGTTTTCATGCCTGTCTAGCAAAGAGCTTGACACCTGTTTTTGAAAAATGCTTTTATTTGCTTTACGCCGTGACTAGATTAGGGCTTATTGTAGATTATCGAGATTTGATGTCTGAGACAAAATGGTAGAAAAAAGTATTTTTAAGAAAATGGTGCCAACGGAATTTTCAATTTATTGAATATAACGAATCTATAAATATTTTTGAAATTTACCAAAGAGTTGTTTTCTCGCAAAAGGATTTTCGCGAAATGAGAGAAAAACCTACTAATTCCTCTTAAGGATTAAGAACTTTTCATGCTCAATTCTAAACGATTGAACCTTAATTCTTAAAATCTTAAATAAGCTTTATTATTTCTATGAAAAAATCAGTTTTTTTTTATTTACGCCGCTTTTCTTTATTTCGTCTTACTATTGGGTTACTCCATTCAAATTTAATAAGCTTCTCGTAAACACGAACATGATTAATACAAATCAGTTTGTATTATGTTGATTTAGTAATGTTGGAGCAGGAGCGCATCCGGAACACGGAAAATTTGTAGTGCTCCACTGCACCGAATATTATTGTTCAAATTTCGTCTAAAAAATGTTATATTTGGTACTTCGAAACCCTGAAATTATGTCCCATACGACAACACTCCCAACAATTATTCCCAAGCAAGTGCCGAGCGACTATTTTCTACGCTGAAATTATTACTATGCTAAAATAAACAAACCATAAAAGATGATTTTCTGTCGGCTATTTAATTTTATATGGAATCAATAATTATAACGGTGATAAATAAAGCTTATTTAAAAAAATGTGTATACATAATATATTTTTCTTTTTGCAAATAAAAATTGCAATACATGGCTTACAGCTGACGCCAATGCGAAATGCATTCAATCAGTTCGAATAGCAAAAATAATAATGATGAAAACATTTCTAGAATTTGGGAACAGAATAAGAAACAAAAAATATTATTTACATAAATAATCATAAATAACATCATATGGAGTGCTATTAACACGTTTCACTCGGAACATGGAACGGAGCTGGAGCAAGTACCTCAACCGGAGCAGTTTAAAAAATGGTTTGCTCCGATCCTGTCGATTTTTGTATTTATATCTTGCCTCTAGCTTAAAGGCAAGAACTCGGTTAGCGATCAGAATTTGTAACGAAAACAAACACAAAACTTTTTTGTCGATGTTAAATTTGAAGTTTTTGGGAGCGAGCGTTTGTGGTGTCTTTTGACACTCTAAGCCAGTGGTTCCCATGTGCGGCCACCAGAGGATTTTTCTGTGGGTACCAACGGTTCTAGTAATAAATATTGATATTAAAAAATTGAGTAATATAAAATAAATAAGACATTTTTTTTTCGTATTCCGTACGTATGCGGCTCGAAAACACTAATGAATGAATATATTTAATAAAATAGGAATCCTTTTTTAGAGAAAAATATTCGGGATCAGTACGGTAACCCCATCGGGTTAATTTATGCTGCAGTGCATTAAGTAATTCGGTCTGTTGCACGATAACCACCGCTCTTCATCTTTTTTTTCCATGCCCGCTCCCAATTTGGAGCATATGGTCTCCTAATGGAGGTATCTTAACAGAATTTTCTATGAGATTTGCTTGTTACTCAGTTGCTCAACCTCTCTTTTTTCGAAGAGAGTAGGGATAGAAGGATAGGGCTAGGACAAGACTAGTGTTTAGCTAATCGCTCTCGCTACGCCCCGTGAGAATGGAATGGGTGGGAGGGAGGACTCAGACTACGAACAGAAATCCATAAATCGATTGAAAGGTCAAGCTATGAAAACCGTTCGAACCCGAGACATCCGTAGCCGTAGCCAGCGACACTACCAACTGCGCCACGGACGCCGGACGCTGTTCATCTTGCAATCTTGTATCATTGACGAGAGATTTTCCAAATACGTAAAGTGTAACAGTGATTATCTTCTAATTTTTTTTATAAATATGAATTACTTTATTTTTCTAATTTTGAAGAGAATTCGATACAATTCCAGAGTTAAAATGGATATACAAAATTATCTATAAACAATCATTCAGAAGGATAAAAGTTTAAAAATCTAATGACTAATAGATTTTTAGACATATTTGTAAAAAAAACCTGCAGGACTCTGTAATATTTATATTAAATATAACATTTGTAAATGACAGGATTGTAAAAATATAGTGCATGTTTTTAAATAAATTGTGCTAATATTTAAAAAAATTCTGCCTGCGGAGCATACTTCTGCCTCGTAATAATTTATGTTTAAAAAAATTAAATTAGGTAATGAGTCCCTTTTTTAGTATATGCATCGGAATAATATTTTAAATCACGATTGAAAAATTCGGTGCGGCCACGAGACATTTCCAAAAGACCATTGTTGTTCATTATGCGGCTACGGAGAAATTTTCCGTGAAAACCACTGCTCTAGGCAGACTTAGTCTAAATTTCGTTCAGTTTAAGTCTACGGTTTATTGATATCTGAATTAATTTAGAAATTGAAATTCCATAAAGCAACCTCAGTCGATATCCTTAAACATATCAATGGATCATATTATTCAAAAAAATCCGCCGCATTGGAAATTCCTACTGTTGAAATTGAAATTAATACTCGAAAAATGTGGAAAAAGGTTATCCCTTTTACTTTTAGACCTATAAACGCCACTGTATACTCTCGGGAATTATCTTTTTTCCAGTATTCTATACTGAAGCTTAAATGGTCGGACGACCCAGGTGGTTGTTAGTGCTAAATAAAATTCTTTTTGCTGCTTAAATGATTTCGTTTCCCGTTCATCTTTGCATATAAAATTTACGAGACTTTGAGAAGTCATATAATATCTGTAATTTATTTAGAGTCAGAATATGAATATGAAAAATTATATTCACAAGCTATTTTTGAGAAAATAAAAAATATCATTAAATATTATACTCATTTCTTTATGATGTTTAGAATTTTTGGTTTTAATATTGAAGTCCCTGCGTAAAGCCCGTGGATCACTTTAAAATACGAGTTTATTTAGTTAGAACATAAGGCTTACATTTTAAATTATGGTGTATAGCAGTGCTCCGCAACCTTTTCTCACCCACGGCACTCCTAAGCACTCACAAATATTTCGAGGTACACTACAAGCCAAAATATATAAATTTAATAAACAAATCTTACATTATAATATTTTTTTGATGAATAGTGGCTAATATATTTTTAATAAAAGCCAATAATTTTTTTTCACCTTTTCAAAGTGATGGACCCATTTTTTAAATAAGTTATAAAAAAAGCGTTTGTAAAAGTTGTAACTAAAAACAAAATTAAGTTTAACTGCAAAAATTATTTAAGATAAGTTAAGGGGAAAAAAGTACTGCCAATTTTGTTTGTTTGGTTTGATAATGTGTATTATTTTAATATGTTTGTGCATTGTTGGTAATAATTCCACTAGGGAATATTTCGCAATCAATACTTCCCAATAAATACAGAAATGTGTAATTTGTATCGTAGGATTTTTTTGTTTTGCACACGAGACAAACTCTCTTTTAATCCCCATCAATGCCGTTTCACCATCCATACAAACACTAATACAATTAAATTTGGATTATTGAGATTTTGTACACTTCCATGTATTTTGTCACTAACGACCCGGGTTTCGCCTTTCGGCATCTTCATGCCTGAAGATGCCGAAAGGCGAAACCCGGGTCGTTAGTGACAAAATACATGGAAGTGTACAAAATCTCAATAATCCAAATTTAATATTGAAATTCCATCAAGCATCCTCAGTCGATGTCTTAAATTATACTAATACAATTATTTTATTTAAAGTCAAAACAATGAAATATTTCTTTCAATGAGAATGATATTATCGGATATATTATCAACTGGTTCTAAGTTCGACTACTTATTTTTTTCTTATTTTTGACGCATTGCGCGCGGCACACCTAGGATCGTCTCGTCGCGCACCAGTGTGCCGCGGCACACAGATTGCGGAGCACTGGTGTATAATTTGAATTTAGAGATAAACGCACTATGTATATATTATGTTTATCTTTTATATTCGATTATCAAAAACAATTTTGATTAATTGATACATCATAGGTTCTTTATTGATTTTTGTGTTGTTAAAAAAACACACGACAATATTTTTTTTAAGGTGTTAACTGTCAATTATTGGTGGAAAGACATTATATTTAAAAAAATAATAAAACACAATTCATTTGTATTACTTCCACATATTTATAATGATCAGGACCGGTTTCGCTCATCACGAGCATTATCAACTGACACGACAATATCTTATAATTGTATAGTGGTAATGTCATTGATACGTCGTTTCTTATAGTATAAATCGAATCTATACTGACAGAATGCATTAAATCAGTTTTTGATAATTTTCTGTTTTAAATGTCGAAATGCTTGCAATTTAACGCTCTACTTACTGTTAGAACGTAAGAAGTCATAGAATGTAATGGCTTTGAAGAGAACAGTATGAAATCATGTTGTTATTTTTTTATTCTGGCAAAAAGCATGTTATAATTATAACTCATCGATACTCAATCTTATGATTTGTATGCCAAACATATTATTCTTTACAATGTACAGAAAATCTTTTTACAAAACAAACAATTGTACTTGTAGGAGGACTTTGAAAAAAATAGTGCTCTATAATAAATCTTAGAATTTGTTTTTATGACTTAATGCCTTCTGTCAGTATACCATCGAAATACTTGTTTTTAGCATTTTTTTACAGATGATTCCACTGTCACTCTCAATATGTTGTGCAAAAATATGAAAAAAATAACGCTTGAGCAATAATTACTCAATTTAAGAAGTATTTATTTCACAATAAATGTATCATTTTGTCATTTTATTTGACACGTGTTTGGCATTTTGTTGTTGTGCGGAATTTTTATTTCGTGGAGAGAGGAACATTCTGGTATTATTATGTTTTGTTAAGATTTCAGGTGTTGAACACCATTTTAGAAGCCAATATTGAAACCTCAGCCCAACGTATTTCAATAACTCAGATATCGGTATTTTTGTAACACTGCGTTTTTATTTTGATGACGTCGTGGAAATGTTCTGTGAAATTTTATTATTGCCAGTTTATGAAGATTTTATTCTCACACATCGCGTTCATAGTATCGAATAATATTACTATCCATTGTATTATTACATATAAATACTTGAAAACGGTTTTAACTTTGAGAATACATTACCACATATACTATATGTAAAAATATTTAACATTAAATAATCCTTCTGAAAACATCATATTTTATTCGATTTATATTGAATTATAGTTATGAACAGTTCATTAACTGGATGCAATTTTAAGGATACGTTTATATTTTCACAATAATCTATTTAGTCTACATATCTCTACCATCTCAAGTTTTCAGTAGAAGTTCTCCGATGAAGATTTGGTTATATGCACAAGTTTCTCACTATCTCCCGGCAACATTTGTGATATAATGACTTCACATTTTCTCCACTGACTTGTTTTAATTGATTAACAGTATGACTCGGATAAGTGATTCTAGTTAAATGTTTGACTAACTGTAATGGTTCTTGAACCAGTACTGAGTAGCAGGACTCGTCGTAAATCGGTTGACTTCGGCATTTTTTTTAAAACATTTTAGTTTGCATACGAATGTTTAAAGCACTGCAATATCACGTTTTTTAATGTAATATAAAAAATAGATACTTACATAATAACAAATATATTGATCCTATTACGTAGATTTTACACACCTTTCAGCGAAAATTGTTCGGGATCATTGTCCGATATTACGAATCGTCCTGACGAAATATTGATTATTTTATTTGAAAGGTGTTTTATTTGTTTTTTGGTTCGCTTAAACTTAAACTATACAGCTGTTAAAAGATAACGGCTGTATGGTTAAGTAGAATTTTAGATGTTAAATTGTAGTAGATAATTATTATAATTAAGGATTTTACATTGATAAGCTATTCGTATTAAAATGATAAGACAGAAATAGTTTTATTCAATGAAATGCATATTTTTTTAATAAAACCATTACTTATTCGAGTGCTTGTCAAATATTTTTTAATTCAATATAAAGTGGGCTATTTTTTTGTTTATCTTCGTTACAGGTTGGTGTCATATTTAAAATCCTACAAGCTCAAAATCGCGATCATCAAAGGTTTTTTATCAAATGTATGTTCCTAATTCAAAGTCTATTTTAGTTTATAGTATACCATGCAGAGTATTATATATAATAGCGTAGTGAAATTCTATAATCATGGTTGAGTGGTACAGTCTATAGACTTTATAAAAATACCGTTTTCTCCAAGTTGAGTCGCCAAAAGGGTTTGAGATATTGCCGAAAAGAAGAATTTCTCAAAGAACATCAACTATTTCAAATATTTAATATTTTATTGAATATTCTGCAAGACAATAATGTATTATATGCGATAAAAATAGCTTCATTATAATAAAACACGGTAAACAATGTTTAGGCGTTTCTTCAAAGTTACTTAAAAACAGAAGAAAAGTTTAATTATTGAGCCAACAAACAGAAAGTTCACAGGAAAAGCTCTCATTAAAAACAATAAATATTTACGGATGAGCACAATACCTGCGGTGGAACTTTTCTTTGAATGGATTGCTTTTCCTTTTCTTCTCTTCCGAGAAGGATTGGTTTGAAACATCCCCCCAGTCTTGTAACTTACCCTATTGTTTGGTTCCTTTTGAAATCATGCCTTTTTGTAACTGTATATCTCTGTTTCTTCTCTTTGGTTGCACACATTCTTATTTTCATTGTTTTACCTGAAACATTTTCACACCTATTATCCAAAGTATGATTACCATTAATAAGCGATGTGATTCCTCTACTATTGTAATGGCTATGTATCTGAAATTGTCGAAATTTACATTAATTTAGGTACAATACAGAAATAATAACTGTAAGCCAATCGGATAAATGACACACGGGAAAATAACCAAAAAACACGATTAGTAAGAAAAACTCAATGTAATGCTTATTCATCTCTTGAAAACTAAAATGAAAGATTAACAATAGTAAAAAAATATTTAATAAGACAGCCGCACTGTAAATAGCATCATAACACAGCAATACTGATAAATAAATATGACGCTCTGAGATAAACTATTATTTAGTATTGAAATGTAAAAGTGGATAATTTGAATTGGATTGAAAAAATAACTGACGACCTTTTATTACTCAGTATTTATATTTAATCGTATTTTTTTTAAATTTCCAACAAAATATTTTACAATATAATATGCTGTTACACAATCATTCGTATTTAATTGTTAATGAACATTTCTAAGATATTTGAAAAATCAACATAATATTTTTTTTAAATCATAAACATTGTTTTATCTGCTTTCATTTAAAATATTTAATTAGGAATATGATATATATATTAAATTATGTATAACCTTACAGCTACCGTCATTTTTCGAAAATAATACACCGTCTTACTTTCTTTTTGGTCCAAAATACGTGCTAGGGATTATTATCGGGGGAGGACTTACTTTTCAAGTACAAATAAGTAGGTTTATATATTTTTTGTTTAATTTTTAATTGTATATAATAATTTTACATGTATTACTTTTAATCTAGGTAACATATGTACATTTTATTTAGATTTAGGATTCTAGGAATTAATTTCGCCACCTGTGAGTGCATTGCTTGCAACAAACTGTAGACGTAAGCAAGATATTTCTCGAATTTTTTTGTTCCAAACTGTACAATTCTCGGAAATATTAGGCCAGCTAGAGGTACTTAACTCAACAGCATTTTTTAACGAATTATATTATTCACATTATTTTAAATAGGACTTAATTTTGAGGTGGGCTTATATTCCAAAAATCCTGAAAATCACGCTAGTGCTTATTTTCGGAGGATGTGTTATTTTATGAAAAATACGGTATTGTAATCAGTTATAAATGTAAAATACCGACACCCACAATAAACAAACTGAGACTTTTTTAATAAAACATAATTTTTTTGTACTACTTTCACATGTTTATAATGATCAGGACAGTTTTCGCTCATCACGAGCCAACTGGTGACATTTTTAAAATATAATGCCTTTACACCAAGAATTGACAGTGAAACACAGACTTAGTTGTGTTCATTCTGCAGATGGGCGAAATACAAGCTTGAAAAATTATCCATTAAAAATTAATACATACACTGAAAATGAATTGCTTTAATTCATAGAATTAATAAAAGCTGCAAAATGAACAAAAGTTAGCTTAGTGTTTTTTTTTGTGTCGATATAGTTACTACGCAAATACGCGGTATAGATTTTTCGAATTTTCAACAGTATCCTAAACATCAGATATAGTAAATCGAAAAACATTAAATATCTCATGAATTCAAATATACTTATTCTTCGAATGTGTCATACAAGTTTTTCCAACTACGCCTCTAATAATTAAAGCTTTCTAAGCTGTAGACCTTAGAGTAATAATATATTGCTTTTTAATACTATCCTACCCAAGGGGTGTTTTTAAAACTTTACTTTTACTGCTTCGCCAGATGCCACGATCCCTTTTCGCTTTCAACTTAAGCATAAACGTATCGATAATAAGGCAGAGATTGCATGGCATAATATGATAATTACAACAGCACTGGAAGTATTGCGTTTCCATATTTTTTTCAAGTATAAAAATATTTAGATTATCGAACACAGCTTTTAATCGGTAGCTTAATCTATAAACAATTTTAATGTGTAATAAGTTTAAAATTTCGGAGGTAAATTGTCATTTCAATTACTTGAAATCAGGAGTAGCTGAGAAATACTTATTGCATTTAAAATACATTGACACGATTTTTTTTTTAAATCAACATCAATCAAATCTGTTTTGATGTAAACTTAAAAAGATAAATCCTTGAAAACTTTAACACAAGAAGATTTCAGATAAATAGATCTGATTAGCAATTGAATATAAAAATATTGTTTTCAGAGAAATAGTTTGTAATCTTTTTTAATACCCGTTAAGACCAGACTTCATAACCCTCATTCTTACGTAAATGATTAAACTCATTTGTATAAGGCATGGCAACTCACGACAAATTGCTAAATGTTTTTACAGAACGATTGAGATGTATGGCGTTAGTAATACCAACAAAAATTAATTCCAACAGAAGAAAAGATACTAAATAATACACACAAAGTAGATGAAGTAGACAAAATTAGTTGAGAAATATATTTTACTTAAGTAAGGTAAATTTAATTCGTGATCGATTTGTTACTCTAAGTACTAAAGACATTATATGCTAATACATGGACGTCTTATTATCCATTCTCTCGCGCCTCCCAGCAAACAGTCCTGATTGCCAATTAATTGTTTACACCGTTCACCCACGCCTTTGATTAGGGATGGGGTGCCTCGTCGGACGCCCTGTCCCGTGGCCTAACGGCACCGTTAACGACGCTGTTCTGCGATTGCCGGGCGTCAACGGAAAATCAATTCGGAAGTAATTTGATTGTAGCCCAATGTGTTTATAATTGCACACAGCATTTTTTCTATTATCATGTAATAAAGCTTGCGGCATGATTTAATTTTAAGCCACGCCATTTCTAATATAATAGTTGACCGCTGGAATGAGTAACAAACACGATGCATGTAAGTAAGTGAAATATCAGACTGAATTGAAGAAATGTTTAATTACTTCGTAAAAATATGATAGTTCAAATTTTGAAACCTTACCACGTTTTTGGAAGGCGTAGATATTTACTCGCAAATGAAAAAAAATATTTGTTTAAATAATCTTTTATGAGTGGATTTTTTTTACCATTCGTAAATATTTTTATGATGTTAGCTGTCAATCTTTGGTTTAAATGTATTATTTTTATTGAAAAAAAAAAACGTGACCAGTTCCTCGTTTAGAAACTGAAAAATGCTCTCCAAAGACGAAACCGGTTCTGATAATTTTATAAAATTTTGAATGTTTTAAAAAACATTGTGTGTGTTATTCTTATAAATACGTAACTGCATTGTAAGCGTATTAGTTTTGTTTATCGAAACAAAGATGTATTGTATTTTAGCACTACTAATACCAATAGCAATACTACGAAATCTATTAATATTAAAATTCATTAGTTATAATCACAATATTGGTTTTTTATGTTAATTACATTTTATGTCGTATTGATCTTTGTTTGCGTTTCTTTTAATTTTTTTTCATTAATTGTATTGAATTATTTAATCCGATTAACGGTATTCAAGTTTGAAAAAAACGATAGTTGATTGTATAATTACTATTGAAGTGCATCCATGCAATGATTGTCTAATAATAAATGCTTGTCATGATATTTAAACAGGCTTGAGTTTTACTTGAAAACATTATAAAATGGTTCCAATGATTGACATTATCGGAAAAAATCAATCGTAAAAAGCTAATTTCGCAGATTGAGTATCTTTATCGTTCTTTCATTTAAACAATCGAATATTGATCTCGAGTTAATATTCGTTATATTTTTATGTTGCGTGTACTGATATCATTAAAATTAATATATTTTCATATACAGACACAGAGGGAGGTCGGCAGTAAGAACCGATGCCATTGGTCAAATTAGGGGTCCCATTTTTCGACACTGAACTTTCAGAGCACATATACATTCTCTGAGAGGCTCAAAATTCAATCAAGGGACTGAGCAAGTCTAAAAAATCTTGAAACACTAATAAAAACATAACGAGCTATTCCTGTTAAGAATGAAATAATTATTTATTGACTAAAACTCGTCACTATTTTTTGCCCTATAATATTACGTCAGCAGACAGCGTTGCTTATATTATATGTGTATTATTTAATTTAAAAATATATATATATTCTTTATCGTGAGTCGTCTTCATTATACAATATTATTCACTATTTTAATTCATTTTAAATACTGAATCTGCATCTCAAATACTTATGAATAAACCAATAACATACATCAAATGTATTTATTCAAAATATGTTCGCATTCTTAATGACTCTCGTTAAGGAACAAATTGTCTATTAAACTTAAGCCTTTTAGTTTATGATACCTTCCTAAATGTCTGCAAAGTATTCAAATTACTACTTCCATATTCCGGCGTTAAAATGTTGTAATTTTAGTGCTTCATTACTTCTGGAATATCATTGCGAATCGTTGCTGTTTAAAAGCACATCGAAGCGAAAATTTACGATATTATCAGAGTTTATGCTGCAATCAATTCCAGTTATATAAAGTAAATTCCTGAAACGTAAATTGCATACTTTAATGGATCTTATCTGCGAATTGGAAATCGATATTTCAACACAAAAAAACATGCTGTGACGGCAGAGTGATTTTTATGTTCAATTTCTAGCAGACGCTTAAGAATGTCTAAATTATTTGTACTTATAAATATCTTTGATTGTATCAAACTTAAATCTCCACAATTGCGTGTCCTGTAGCAGAGTGGCCAATGCTCTTGGACATTCATCCTATTCGGTTGCGTTGGCCGCGGGCTGGATTCCCGGAACGGATACTTTCTGACGTTGATTTATAAATTTATATTATACTAGTCCACTTCTAACATCCTCTTTCTTCCCTTTATAAGAAAAAAACTGTTTAACAATTGAATGAAAAACTGTTATTGGTAGAAAAATTCTGTTCAGAAACTCCATTAAGTAACGTACACTCCACATTGAGAGCTGACGTGATTGACAGAAAAACGAATCGATTCAATAACAGTACCTACCTTGTATCTTGTGTTACATTTTCTCCACATTTGGAGCGGGTATGATTAAAAAAACAGGCATTCATATTTTGATGTAAGGAGCAGAAGATATGGCTTTAAAAAACATTAAAATTAGTTGTCAATGTCAGGATATTTCCAAAGGATGTGATCAGCATCCTGAATCGTACTGCCGCGGACTCTGTACTAACCGGCCAAGCTCTAAGAGTTTAGCAGCGTAGTGACCATGACAGGGAAATTATGCTATTGAAATAAAGTCAGCAAATTTATGCTAATTAAAATATAAATGTACGGTGAACGGAATCAATGAAAAATCTGTATGTTTATGTCTGGCCGCATAATCGCGTAGCAGTAAACTCTGTTAACTTCGATCGTTAGGCCGAATCTACAGCATGACAGTGCACATTTTAAACATAAAAATCGAAAGTATCGATTGGATTCACTTTTCATTCATCGGATTACTCTTGCTTCTTTCAAATGCCTCGTCAATTTTTTTCTCAACGTCTCTGACGCATTTATATTCAGACTATTTTTGAAAACATCTTAATTATTACTGACGAAATGAAGCAAACAACTGAGAGATAAGAGTGAAATAAAAAGCCTATCAACCAGCCGCTTAAAAAATAAAATTACTCACGGCTAACTTGAGAAGCATGTAAAGATGTCACTCGAGGCTTTAGACATTAAAAATACACCACAAACAGGTGTGTGGAACCTGCGGTATTTTGATTAAATCAAGTCTTGTCAAATAATCGTTTTCTTTCACTTGCAAATACAATTTCAAAAATCCAATCTAATCGAATTTATTGCATGCAGAGTTATTTGATTTCGAGTAGATGAAAATATACCCCATCGTTGATATATTCTCAGTCTTTTAATCGATGAGCGAGGACTGTGACATTTTTTTTTCAAGATCAAATCATTCCATATGTTCAACGCAATGCACTTGCTGCTTTGGTACATTCATTGTAACCATGCCATGTGTTGTATCCAATTAAATGTCACGTTAAAATAGAATAAAATAAAGTATTTTGTTCTTCAAATTTTTTATCAGGTCGTTGATAGCTATTTTGGCTTTACGCCATCGTCAGAACTATACTTAACTTATTTTTGCGTAGATATATATACTGTTTAGAAGAGATAGACAATATCATGTCATCTCACGTATTCAAACATCATAATGTTTATTTTGAAATTAAATCATTAAGGTAATAATTGTGTTTTTAGAAATGGAGCTTACGTGGTGTCATTAATTAGTCGTTAAAATAAGTGTATTGAAATTTTTTTGATTATGCGTAATTACATGAGCATCTTGTAATGGTTTCAGTAAGGGTGATGGGTTAATATTTGTTAGATTATTATCATGATTGTATCTATTAATTTCAAACTGTTCCAAAAGATTAAGTCTAAGGATTTTTTCACACAAATGTAAGCATATCGGAGCTGATTTAGCGGTTATGTTGTGGGCTTCTTCCAGGGTAAAAAATTTGTAGAACAAAATACTTTGTTATTTTATCCTATTGTAATGGAGTTCTACCAAGTAAATGCCAATTCAATCAGTAAATGTCAAGTTATTTTTTTTTTAAATAAAACACAATTCATTTGTACTACTTCCACATATTTATAATGCTCAGGATCGGTTTCGCTCATCACGAGCATTATCAACTGATGATTAAAATATAATGTCTTTCCACCAAGAATTGACAGTTACACCTTAAAAGTGAAATGCCACGTTACTAAAATTGTCTTAATATCGTGTTAGCATGACGATAAGACTTTGAATGAATTATTTCGCACCACCCGAATTGTAAACCTCATTTGTATGTGTAAAAAATGTGACTCAATAGTTATTGAATAACACGGAACTTGGGATTATTTGAAATTTTTATTACCTATATGCAATAACAGTTAGACGGAATAGTTCTAACAACGATTTCATGATTAAATTGGTAGTAGTTTCAGATGTTAATTCAAGAATATGTGTTATGGTATGTTCCTGTAAATCAGTATTACGCAAATTAATTAAGTTGACTGTAACACACAGGTGATTTCAGTTATCATTATCGATAGAGAGGGCAGGGTTATTCATTCAATCAATGTTTAGTTTTTTTAAAGCTGATTGAAATATTGTGACTAAGGTTAAATACATTCTCGGACAATCCTTTGTAAAATTTTGAATCATGAATAGCGTTGTTACGCTGCGGCTTACATCCTGAAACAAAGCCGTGAAGAGCTTGTGGTAGCCTGTACAAAATACAGTTCACACATTAATTGAGTGAATTATGAATTTATTAAGTTTTATTCTCATTAACAGTGACGACTCTTTGATTCCAAGACGATGATATTACATCTTAAGTCGCCAATATTTTTTCATTACGGCGTTACTCTAAAAGGCATTTTTATATTTTTAGCATTTGTAGGACGCTGCTGAAATCTGAGTAAATACTGATTGCATCATTGAATATTGCGAGATTCAATCAGTCATCTATGTCAGTCTTTGTGATATTTGGTCTGTCACTGTATCCGAATACTTCTGCATCAAGTAAGTTTTAGAAAAAATTGTAATAATAATAGTAATAAGCAATAGTGTAAATTAATTTTTTTACTGAAATGGTGTGTTAAATAATTTGAGCTTAGTAAAAGACTGCGAAGACTTCAGTACGGTTAAAAAACACCGATTTAATTCAATTGCAGTTATAATGTATTTTGAAACATTTTTTTTAAACTTATATTTATAGTATCACAATTATTCAATTTCATCGCTTGACATTATTTAAATATTCAGTCAGGCGTTGTACGTGATACTTTGTATAATATTGTCTTTGGCATGGATCTTTTGATACATTATACTGTTCAAACAATCCTTACATATAAGACTTTTAATCATGGCTTAAGATTAAATGAGATTTCCTGAAATTCGATGCTCTGTCTTTTGCGCGCGGCAGTATGGAATTTCTTAGACATGTGTGTAGGCATAATTTATGCCCCGCTTCTAACGCGATAGGTCATAAATTTAAGTTTCCAGCATTTCGCCCATAAAGCTATTTATCCAGCGCTACCTTACAAATAACGACGCCTCCGTGTGTAGGGATTTTATTTTTGTTAATAATGAAAACTTTATAATCTTAATATTAATAATTTATTCTGTATGAAATAATATATTTCAGGCCTATATATATATACAATACGTAGGCTCGTGTGTTCTGGTAGTAAGAGCTTTACCCTAGTAATCTGATCAGGACTCAAATTCTAGCAAGGTCAATATCAAACCTAAATTTAAGATATAATATATGGTCGTTTGTGGTGCTATTTTTTCTCGCGTTCAACTTAAGTAACTTAAAAAAATCTCATTGCGTTTTTATCACGTCATTTAAAATTTCTAAAAGGTTTGGCGTATCGGGGATTATCATTTATTAAATTCATTTTAAAATCAGAGTCGTCAAATCAGGGATTTCAAATTAATCGGATATATTCAGCAGTATGCTAAAAAAAAATGTTTGCCAAACATACAAGTACATACAAAGTAGAGGTATGCACGACCCCGGGCTTGGCCCGTGGGCCGGGTTCCGGTGGGTAGAGACAATTGATGCTCGGGCCGGGCCCAGGTAAGGGATTTGTTCTTCAGAAAAATATTCCGGACTATGTTCAGATCATGAGTACTCTTGATAGCCAAATACTGCTGATGAACAAAAAGGCAATAACTAAAATAATTTATTACATTTTCAATATCATTGAACACAATAGTCTTTTATTTGAGGAGACATCATTTTATATTTTGGTAACCTGAAACTGTGCTCATAAAATTGTTATTGATCCGTGAAACAACGCCTTGTTTATTTAATCATCAACAATAGTAAGTTTAAATAGTTCCTAAATGAATAAAATGTGATATTATTCAATATCTGCTTTTTATTCGTTTTAGATTGTCGTCTGTGTCGTGTGCCGAAAAATTAATTTTAAAAAAATGCAACAGATTCGTTAAAAATGAGTTTCAACGATATAATTTTTTTTTAAAAAGTCGTGACTGTGGTGATGTGTGGAAATCATTTCGTGAAATAATAGATTTTTCTACATGTGAAAAAGTTGGGTAGGTACGTTAAGTGTGTCAGTTTCAATCCATTTTATGCTACTGTAATTTTTTTAAATCATGATTTTTTCGAGCCGAAATATATAAATTTAGGCTTCGGGTCGGGCTCGGGCCGGGCAATTTCATCAAATTTCGGCCCCTGCAGACCTCTAATACACAGATTGCTTATTATTTAATATTACTACCTTTGTCGTAATAGTGACACAAAGCAATACTAGTTTATAAGTTATGTGTCGCCATTTCTCAGAAAATCTTTTCAATAAAAGCGTCTTAAGTTATATTTCACTATGTCATTGGCATAAAAAAACGATTTTTATGTGACCCGGATGTTGTTTCTGTGAGTATACGGTTTAAAGTGACAGGAAACTCGATGAACATAAATGTACATCGATTAGCTTCGTTATTTAAAAGCACGCAGATCTCTAAAAAGCATTTTCTACCATGTGTATTAAGAGATTTATCTGTGTTGCGTATTCACATGAATGCGAATGTCGAAGTTTCTTTTTTTATTTTTTTAATCTAAAGGCAGCTAAATGTTCTGCTACCCTTATATCTAATGTACGTGTGGCTTTACCCACATAGAAATGTTGGCAATCACTGCATTATAATTTATAAATACCAGATTTGTTCTTAAAATGGACTCTATCTTTATTGTTAATAAGTAATTTGCCTAGAGAATTTTTGCAATATCTTTTGCAAATCACTTGCTAATGGAGAACCATACGTTTAATGCGGATGATGGGGTTAAATTGTTGCATAAAAACATGGGGGATCATAAATTATTTTATCAAGAAATTTTGGAAATCAATAGAGCCCAGTTAAATTCCTTGCCAATCCTCAATGAGCAGCTGAACTTTCCTAATTCTCCGTTATTATATCCTATACGTTGAACACCTAACAGATGTCACTAAACGTGGAATGATTGTATATATTTACCCTTTCGTCGAATTGCATCCCGTCGAAACCCACAATACTATTATAATTGTAAAATCACTGGTAATTCCATAAGAAGTTGGAAAGCGACAATTCGCCACTCTGTAAATGTGGTGTTTACAAAATAAGGATTAAAGCAATTCTCGAAATTTTAACTCAGGTATCAGTGTGGCTCTCAGACGTATAATATCTTACCTCGTAAATAATATTTGTCGTATTTGTATCTTCTATATAAACGTTAGACACTGTTTACTGTCTGTCAGTTCGAGTCCATTCGTGTGCTCGAATGCCTGAAGATGCCGAAAGGCGTAACCCGGGTCGTTAGTGACAAAATACATGGAAGTGTACAAAATCTCAATAATCCTAATTTGATATTGAAATTCCATCAAGCAGCCTCAGTCGATGTCTTAAATTATATTAAAATAATGTATGAATATTATATTGAGAAGAAATCGCGTTTGGTTGTTGATAATCTTCCGACGTTTTAAATCCGTCGCAGTTTTCATCTTCAGGGGTACATTTAGATAGGCTCATTATTTACATTATGATAAAGTCATTCATATCCCAGTGTTTTAGCACCCTTGAAGATGAAACTTGCAACGTTTTTTAAGCGTCGGATCATTACCACCACCCAAAGCACAGTACTGTCGAAGGTTAGAATCCCAAATGAACATATGCGTACATTATTTTTTAATCCATCTATAAAATTCTACGCAAAATTGTCTGGCCTTCCTAACCATACGGAAAGTAGCGGTAAGGATTAATTAAAATTCGTAATACAGTTGATTCCGCTTAATTGGGACACCTCGGGTCCAAAGATTTTGTCAAAAAATACGTGACTGGTTCTAATAAGCGAAGTATAAGGAAATTTTTTAAAAGGTATAACTTCTTTATGTATTCAATTATTACAAAAATATTTTAACTATAGAAAATAAGGAATAGTTATTAATTGTATATAAAAATAATTATTCCAAGCAAAATAATCAATAATACTTGTATGGCGAGACCTGATGCTGCAGATTCGAAATGTAAACACTCGCTTGCATCGAAACATTATGTTTATCAGTAAGCATTATTAATTGGCAAATAATATACCTGTGACAAGACACGACATTGGGGTCCCGTCATGGCCTTCTTACATAAAATAAAGTTGCGACACAGCTATATTTTTCTTACCCCCTAGTAAGTCACATGAATATGGAGATATCCATCTGCACTGCCGTCGTCTTCACTAATGTTTAATGGTTTGATTTAATGACTCCAGTTATTTAAACGTTTTAGTCCCAATCCAACGGAATGGTGTCTAACCGAAGTAAATTATTATTAAATTTGGATTATTGAGATTTTGTACACTTCCATGTATTTTGTCACTAACGACCCGGGTTTCGCCTTTCGGCATCTTCAGGCATTCGAGCACACGAATGGACTCGAACTGACAGACAGTAAACATTGTCTAACGTTTATATAGAAGATACAAATACGACAAATATTATTTACGAGGTAAAATATTATACGTCTGGAAGCCACACTGATATCTGACTTAACATTTCGAGAATCGCCTTAATCCTTATTTTGTAACCAACACATTAACAGAATGGCGAATTGCCGATTTCCAACTACTTTTAGAATTACCAGTGATTTTACAATTATAATAGCATTGTGGGTTTCGACTGGATGCAATTCGACGAAAGGGTAAATATATACAATCATTCCACATTTAGTGACACCTGTTAGGTGTTTCAACGTATAGGATACAATAACGGAGAATTAGGAAAGTTCAGCTGCTCGACTTGTCTAAAGACATAGACCAACCTAGGAACTGGCATAGAATTAGTTATTTAGGTTGTACAAGCTTGTCCAGGCCTGCTCGAATGCCTGAAGATGCCGAAAGGCGAAACCCGGGTCGTTAGTAACAAAATACATGGAAGTGTACAAAATCTCAATAATCCAAATTTGATATTGAAATTCCATCAAGCACCCTCAGTCGATATCTTAAATTATTATTAGTTTCTTCATTTGGTCTCAGTTCCTTGGGACTTGACCAAATTAACCGATCTACCAACTATGCGAAATCGACTGTATATTAATTTCATTGACCATTACCAGTTCTTGTCAAAATAAAATCCGTCTTTACACTCAATTCAAGTCCATTAGTTGCGGAAAAACTATATTTACCGAAACATGTTTGAATGAGTCCCACGCAATATGTATCATTTCAAAATTAACCATTTTTGTTGAAAAAGCTTTTAGAGACGTTATCTATAGCATTATCAATGTCGGCATTATTGATTTATTGCTTTACAAAAACCACGTTAACACTATCGTCTTGTGCCTGAAGTTGCCACGTATTGAAATTCCTATACTAAACATATTAATCCAGCGAAATCTTGGCTATCTGACGAATTCGCTCAACTATTTACCAATGGTATGTCATTTTCAATGTGCCGTCAACTTGTATTTCCTTCCAAGTTTTAGCTCTTGGACCCTTCTTGATTTGAAGACAAAACTTACCCACGCGTACCTGAAATACCTACTCTTGGTTTTATACAAAATGTTTAAACGATTTTGTAGGCTGTAAACTGTCAGTGATCACATACTATCAATCTTACATGTTTGAATGATTTAACGGCTGGCTATGCGGGGGTGATTTAATTTGCAAAGTTCATAGTATTGACAAAGTCGTCACTTTCGATAGATTCAGTGACTACAAAATTGAAATAAATGTTCCATATTAATCAAAAAATATTTTTTTTAACGTCGTCAGTGTGTTTATGACAGGCAACTTAACACAAAAAATTACTTTTCTGATATTTTTTCCACACTGTTAAAAATTATATTGTTATTCGTTGAAATGGAATTTAATCGTTAGAATCACATTATACTTTACACTTTACATCACAGCTGGGCAATGCAATTATTATATTACATATTTCCTGTGTAAGACCGCCATTTCCAGGTCGTTAAAATAAAATGAATGATGATTCCGATTTACTGTTACTGTAATCGAATTGAAATGGAAGTCGACGAAAATCCGTGCTTTTGCTTTCTAATTGTCAATAAATAAGATTTTATCCATCTTTGCTTTACACGATTGTATTTAATCGATACCTATTTGGCATACCACTATTTTCCTGACGATTTCTACTTATTAGATATTTATATTTACAACATTATGGTAGTAAATAAACAATTAGGTGTTCTAGAAGAAATAAAGTCGCTATCTAGATATTAACCATTATAATCCCCACGCTGTTGTTGTCATCAAACGGTTTCTAATATACAGACGGACTTTCGTACATTCTGTTTTTGTACAATCCGCTATTTTGTACATTTCGGCAATTATAAAGACACAGCTTGTTTTATAATTCAAATTCTGAACAAACACTGGTATTCAACTATTTCTTGTCAAAATTATGAAGAATACACATATTGCTTTTATATCCATCGATGAACAAATATTTTAAATATACCTTTTGATGTTTTTTTACATTGCTCTACTTTCGCAAAATTCAACATTCGTACACATTTTTAGAAACCAATTCTTTCCAAAAGTCGAGGGCCACCACTATAGTTTTTCAATGACTCGATATACCATCCTACTTCTATCATGAATTAAAGTTTATTGTTACTGATTAATGTAAATTGCCAATAGAAACATACTTAAGGCAAAAGATTTTTCTCCAATTAAAAATACACTTATTGTATACAGATCATTTGATAGACATTGAAAGGAATAACTTCTTCAACTGTATGGTATCTATTCATGTAAATATAAGAAGGTAAACTGGGTATAATTTTCTTTTTTTATAAATCGTTTTTCCCCTTACGAATTGATTCGAGTCGTTATATTTCAGAGCTTCGAGTGAAAACCAAAACTGAAAACTTAGCCTCTCCATTTTCTGCAAAAGTGTGTGTCATCAGTGGGAAGTATTAGTCTAACTTTTAGGGAAAAGTGTTTTTTATACGAATGTAAAGATTTCTACGGAATCTCCTTTTTTCGTTTCCGCGAGATATTTTTGAAGCCTAATTCTTCTTTATAAAGAAGAAGTTCTTGAAATCTTTAAAATATTCTGTGTTTCTCCTACGAGATATTAATTTTAAAATTATTATTTTGGTATAATACGTATAACGCTTGTGTCTCACGAAAAACAACGCACTTTATTACTTATTAGGGAATTTATAAATAATTTAAGATATCGACTGAGTGTGCTTGATGAAATTTCAATATCAATATTTGTCATTTCGAGTTCATTCGAGTACTAGAATTCCCGAAGATGCAGACATGTGAATTCCTGGTCGTTAGTGACGAAATAGATTGAAATATAATAAAATTGAAGGATTCGAATATATATATATATTACTCTGGTAGATTATTTGAAGTCGCTAAAAAAGATACGTTAAACAAAAAACACACAAATGTTAGCCAAAACGAAGATTTTCAAAAAATGAAACAATATATTAGTGTCAGCTAAATTTGAATAAACCCCTACAGAAGACCCGAACCTATGTATTACCATTTTTTATTGTTATCAAGTTTTTGAAGATAACTGTAAAATCAGCGAGTGGTGTGAGGCAGCTACGAATTAAACTACAACAATTCCGTAAACCTTCATTTTATTCTCAAGAACTACGAATCGTTTCGTTCGTAAAAGTTGTTAAAGCAGCCGAAATAGGTTCAACAAACTAACAAAACCATATTCATAATTTTAAATCCGTGACTCCCCAATTCACACATATCCAAGACCACTCGACATTACGTATGTAAATTACGGTAATTCTTAAAGTACAGACCATAAAAAATCTTATGTTTCATATAGCGTTGAATCTGACAAGCGAGTGTTCTTTATAACAAAAACACATTTGATATATCTGCATAGATAAAGCGATAAAACGGCGATGACGTAAAAATAGAGCGTAAAAATATGAGACGCTTTATTCGCTGCTATCATATTTATCGTTTTATATTATTCAAAAATGCATTTATTATACACTGCATAGTAGAATTTTATGAATAATAAGTAATTATTCAAGCCGTAAAAACGTTTCTTTCTTTGGGAATATATTATTACACTAAAATAACAGTTGCGTTATTTATTATAGAGTTCTTCCTTTGAAAATTCTGCTAAGATTTGTAATATACGTTACCTTTAATTACTTAGTGTCCTATTATGTTTTTTAATTGAACAACCGTTTATAAATTATTATCGCTTTTCTTGAAAGTCTTTTAACATTTTACATAACTAATGCAATACTACATGTACAGTATTTAAAAGATAAACACTCATTGTTTTGTAGTATAATGAGTGAAATTAGTTAAAAAAATGTCTTATTTTTATAACACGTTTCCACCAAGAATTGACCCACATTACAATTGAATAAACTAACTTCTCTGGTTGTTGTTTATTTTTATCTGCAAAGGAATGCTTAATTAAATAACTTTTTTGGTTTTTACTTTTACTTATTGAGTAAATTTAATAATTTGATATAGGTTTCCTCCATACTAAACCTCTTGAAATAAAGAATGTATTCAAATCGAGCAATTAAAACATTATTATATTCACACTGTGTACTCATTAACATTAAGGTCAATTAAAATCTGAACAAAATTTTTAAGTAGAAACAATAATTTATGATTCATTTTCGGTTGTTAATTTGTGTGAAGCTTTATTTAAGAAACGAGTATATATAAAGGGGTACCAGTCATCCATGTGATAATCGCCATTTTTGTGTTGAATTACAAATCTACTTATTCACTTCAAATGTGATTTTTTGGTGCAGTCGGTCTTTCTGTATAATACAGTGGAAAGTTTTTTCAAATCTTAACGATCGCAATTTGGTTAAGATATTGGATTATAATATTGGAATAACACGATTAAATCAGCTACAAAACTTCATTCTAATGACCTAGAAAGTAAACAATAGTTCGCCAGCACCCACCCATAGAAAACTTTATCACTAACTTTGATAATAGTTTTTTTTTGTGACGTAGTCGTGGTTGACTGCACAAATTTTTAATTTATTAGATATCGAACATTGTAATCAGCCATATAACGAACCGAAGCAATTTTATTTCAACTGTACACAACTTACCAGCATTATTATTTACTGATTATTTTTTTAATGCATTTATGAACGGTTAATTACTTTCAAGTTCCGCTAATTATATGCACCGATGATTAACAGTAGCGATACTTTAAACGTACGTTTTCATCCATTAACCGTACACAATGACAACTTTAATTCAATGCTTCAATAAATGCACATTTTCAACTCATATTTTTTAAAAACATTGATGACGTTTGGCAGAAAGGTTAAATTGATTTTTTAAATACATTATATCTCAGGTAAATTAATTATATTTTTCTTGCCATTTTCATTCTGTTCCCTATTTTTATATAACTATATAACCATCACACGTTTTGTCTAAGGATGATAATATGCATGGTCATCAGGATGACGAAATCAACACTTTCCGACGATGAAAGAGGGTGATGAACACTTCTGCAAGCCAGCTCCACCACCATTTAAAAAAAATTGAGACTTCCTATAAACCTTGGTGTTCACGGAAAGCACTATTTTTCATTACTGCCATAGTGCTATGACTCGCAACCGTAAAACAGCACTGCCGTAATTCACGCATCAAATAAGTGGTACTTATGTCCGTAGTGTAACCGTAGGTTTCAGCTTTTTCGCATAACGTGGAATATGGCACGAGTGACATCAAGTATTATTCATTGCCAACATCTTTGATCATGCTGCCATGACTCGCACCCGCAAAGCAGCACTGACACCAATACAGGCATCTAATAATTAGTGATAATTTTTTAGAGTGCAACCGTTAGTCCTAGATTTTATTGAATATTGTATCGAACCCAACCAGCAACCCATGGTTGGATATCAAACTCTTACGCGAATCGCCATCTTTCGTGATGTACATATTAATGAAATAAATACCTTTTTTCAATCACCTGACATGAAGCTGCAAGTACCAATTCTTTTATTTTTCAAAAAATCATTATTTCTTAATTCAGGCTATAAATATTTATATTAATTACAATTCGAATTTATCTTTAGCCAATTCATCTGGATCATTCTTTTAAGACTAGATATGCAACTAACATAAAAGGTCATAAAATGGCCTCTTTTTAAATACGTGCGCTTTAAATGTTATTCTAGTACAAATGTATATAGTTTCACATGGCAAATAAATGCTTATAACATTTTCACCAAATGTCGATTTTCACAATTGACCCGTCACATTTTATAGCTGCTACATTTTCGGTTCAACACTTTTTACGTGACGGCTTGTTGATACGGGCTGTCATTGTTGCCAATGTCGGAGTTTGTGTTCGGTTTACACGTAATCAATTATCTTGTATTGTCGTTTTTTTTATTGATGGGTAAACATAACAAAAGCATGGTGATAATTCTTTTTCGTGCTACTTTATACATTTCATTTTATCTTCGATCACATACCATATGCCATGTTTCCGATCCAGAACACACTATATTTTTTGAATAACATTATCTGTGTTCATCTGTTTAAATACTTGACAGTTTTATAATCACAATTCATGTTTTTGCTACTGCAGCAAACAATATTTTTTCTTTATTTTAAATGCGTCAAATTACTATTTGCAGTTGCTCAAAAGATGAATATTGATAATAGAAATTCGGTTTTTAAAAATGGAAAACAGATCAATAAGCCTTAATTATAAAAATCATCACAACAAGCGTATTTTTTTTTACATATAACACTAAATACCCTTTATGGTTTAAATATATACGACTGTTAAAACAAAACAAATAGACAGATTTTGTGATTAGATCACATCATTATTCAACGCACAAATTGGATTGGGTACGATACCAGTACACATGATGCATAGTTGAAATTGGTGTCGTATGAGAATATGTCGATTAATGGATAAATAATAATCGTATTTTTATTCAGAAAACATTCTTCCTATAAGGTCGTTTGGGTACCACGCGAATAACAAGCCCAACTTTTTTTGTATAATTTAAGACATCGACTGAGAGTGCTTGATTGAATTTCAAAATATACAATGGATAAATAATAATAATCGTATTTTTATTCAGACAACATTCTTCACATAAAGTCGTTTGTGTCCCACATGAATAACTAACTTAATTTTTTTTTAATGTAAAATGTGCTTGATGTAATTTTGAAATGTACAAAATCTCAACAAAAGTTTGAAAATGATTTAAAAATAAAATATGTTGGCAGACCATACGTTCATACGTAACATTATGATAAGCTTAAGACATCGACTGAGGGTGCTTGATGGAATTTCAATATCAAATTTGGATTATTGAGGTTTTGTTGGAAATTTTTAACTCAGGTATCAGTCTGGCTCTCGGACGTATAATATCTTACCTCGTAAATAATATTTGTCGTATTTGTATATTCTATATAAACGTTAGACACTGTTTACTGTCTGTCAGTTCGAGTCCATTCGTCTGCTCGAATGCCGGAAGATGCCGAAAGGCGAAACCCGGGTCGTTAGTGACAAAATACATGGAAGTGTACAAAATCTCAATAATCCAAATTTGATTATGATTTAATTTCTCATTGCTTACTCACGTATTTAATTTGTAAAATGTTTGAAATTTGCTTTATATTAATCATTCAAACACTCTATCACACAATTAGACAGCATAATCTTAGACGATTTTGAAAATTACATTCGAACCTCTAAATTATCTTAATCCGTTTTCAAAACATATATCGAAACTTTTTATATTTACAAAAATGTTGCACTGTTTAAAAATACGAGTATTTCGTGGTACATAATTGTAACCTCACACATTTTTTCTGTATTTTATCTGTAAGGCTTAGAGCGTTTTAAGTGTTTTTATTTATAAACTCTTTTATATTTTGACTTCAAAATTGCTAGCATTGCTATGATAACATCGCTGATATCAGATAAAGTAACTATCATTTGTATTAGGTTTTTATTACTTCTAATACATGAATCAACCTTAAGTCATTTAACAGTGATCTCCGATTCAGTACCACTGTGCAATTTGGGGCAGCGACTTAAACCATGCTAGACTTAAATTTGGATTGGATTATTGAGATTTTGTACACTTCCATGTATTTTGTCACTTCCCCGAATTTCGCCCTTCGGCATCTTCAGGCATTCGAGCACACGAATGGACTCGAACTGACAGACAGTAAACAGTGTCTAACGTTTATATAGAAGATACAAATACGACAAATATTATTTACGAGGTAAGATATTATACGTCTGAGAGCCACACTGATACCTGAGTTAAAATTTCGAGAATTGCCTTAATCCTTATTTTGTAAACACCACATTTACAGAGTGGCGAATTGTCGCTTTCCAACTTCTTATGGAATTACCAGTGATCGACGGGATGCAATTCGACGAATTAGGAAGGTTCAGCTGCTCATTCAGAATAGGCAAGGAATTTAACTGGGCTCTATTGATTTCCAAAATTTGATATTGAAATTCCATCAAGCACCCTCAGTCGATGTCTTAAATTAATGCTAGACTTGTCATGACGACATCATAGATGTCACATTTGATAATTTTAGAGCATGTACACTGGAATATGGTTATGGGTAATACAAATTTAATGATTCTTCTTGATGTTTCTCTAAAGGGAAACTCAAGATCAATCGGAATGACAATACGATTGACATTCCTGAGCGTGATATAAAATCACGGTCGTCATTCTTTCAATCTGAATGTTATTCTTGAACAAGATTGTCAATCCGATTGATCGTGTAAGGTTCGCTTTATATGAATCAGTCTCCAATCATCTGTGATCTCCAATCCCTGTTCCAAAGGTTATAGTTCTCATTTTGACTATGATTATCAAAGATCCCGTAGAGAGCTGTACCGAAAGCTAGTATAAGATTATTTACAAATTCTCAGAATAACAGCAGTATGCTTTTATATGTGATTATATACTAATACCTTGTTAATTAATACGCGCTTGTTATATTTCCTCCCTCAAGGCTGTACAGCAAAAGTTTGTTTCCAGATTTAATAGTAGTTTAATCCTTGTAGAGAACTCCTAGAAACAAGTTTTCCTGGAGTTACATATTATACTTGTCTTTATTGTGTATTGTATTATTTCGTAAAGGGCGTCAAAGTTTCAATAGATGTAGGGTGGGCGTTAGTACCCAAAGGTCTTTGGTGTTCAAATAGTCTGCATAACCATAACTAAAACAAGCTTTTAAGTAACTCATTGTGTGATGTGTATTATTTTGGAATAATTCATTCTCTATGATAATTAAATATGCTATTTTTTATTATAGAATATGCACAGCAGGCGTACACTTCACACAATTTAGGAAGTTGAAATATTTTTCGTTTGCAGTTAATTGTAATATTCTTCTCTGGGTGCTGTCTTCTTAAATATTGACGAAGTTATCTCAGTATAATCTGGATTATATTCCATTTTGGGATTACAACGGAATACTAATGACTATAGCTTTCGGCTGCCTCCCGTCATTACAAACTGCACTCTTCGCACAATCTCCGCTTACATCTTGCCTAGCCTTTCTTATCTCATTTACCTTCGACATCAAACCAGTAGTAATGATGATGCTACACACCAGTATTACAACTGGTTATCAACTTAACAGTCAAATTATTAAGTAATTGATACATTTATTTTATATTTTATAAAACACAATGCATAGTTTCTGATGTCGTCATTATATACAAGGAAAAATTCAAATATTAATATATTTCCAGATGGTCATAATACTTACAGCCATTTCTGAAGATCGCCGTTTGTAGTATGTATGGAAAAAAATAAATAAGAACCGGACATCGCATCATAAACTGTACTGCTCAATATATGAATCACTTTTTGGGAAAAATGTTATAGCATTACTTTTTGGGCCAATATATTATTTTTATTATATTTTCAAAGAAGCAAACATCTAAATAGACAGTAAAATATCACACATGAATATGGTACAATAACTTTAATAAATGTTTTTTTTTCTTTGCCATGGAACATTGCTTTTTTGCAACGTTTTTTTTTCATTTGTCGTAAAGCAGTGGTTTGTTTCTTATCAATTCGTAGGTACTCCAAATATCCAGCAGCGAATTGTACACTTTTTCAGAATAATTGATTTTTATGGTAATGCGACATTTAACTAATAAATTGTATTTTTTTCACTACTTCGTATTTTTCTCAACATTTTCCCAAAAAAAAGCAACGTTAAAAATATCTTTGCTTTTTAATCATGATAATTAATGTAGTTACACTTTGTCTACGGTTTTATTATTTTTCAAACAGTTTTGTTATTGTTTCGACTTTATGCCTCTATATTATATATATATATATTCTTTTATTTCGCTCAAAACGAGTTCTGTTTATTTTGGAGATACGTCGATTAATATGTAGCAAAAACTGAACGTACGAGCGTCATTTTTATTTCAACCATTAATTACCATTTTCGCTACGTCCTTTTGACCTTACACAATCGAAGAAATGTGAAAATTTTTAGCTACACCTCATTCTAGAGAAAAAATGAAATACACACATAATATTATAATATAAGTTCCACTGAAAAATTTTTTGGCATACTTATTATTTCACTTATTTTTTTATGTTTCCATCTTCGCTGTCGTGTAGGATATCACTTATCTACAGCCATTATGTACGTCTGACAGTATGATCTCCAACTTTTAGCTACAATTTATCATCATTACTTGCATTTTCTTTCATCCCCAAAATCTTCTTCATTTTGCTTCCGCGAGAGTGCTAAAGCTCGTGTAATGTATCACGATAAATTGAAAGCTTTGTCTTTATTTCATATATTATATTATTTTCCCTTTTTTATACTCATAACGCCTTTTGTAAAGATTTGCTTTTGATGTTTGCCATGAATACGTGTAATCTGTTTTGTAGCCCCGATGAATTGAATCCTGCTCTTGAACATATTCTTTATATTTATAACTCTTTTACGGAAATAATAATTCCCAATTTTATATAAGTAATTATGTTAAAGGTATTTGATAAAAATATATTATATACGCCAAGTAGACTTTTGTGTCATTCCTTCTGAATTATATCGGAGCGTATTTCAACGAGACTAATTTTGTGCGAAGTCATTCTGTCTCATTCTTCATACAATTTCTTGTGGCTCCCGAATCGCTTTTAATTACAAGACTTTGACAAAATTAACAGCTAAAAACATCATATTTATATATGTAAGTATTAAAATAATTAAATGTTGCCAATGCAAGAACACATACAATTTATATTACTGTGTTTCTATGTTGGTCGTCTAATGAACACATTTTATAGCACATCATGAAAATCGTATTAATGATAAAAAATATATTAAAAGATAAAAATCGTTTCTTGCTCAAATAATAATCAATAATTTATTTTATTATTAAAAAATGACAGTACACAAGTTTAAGAAAATGTATTCTGTAAAATGGTATAAATTGGTGTTAACTATCAATAACTATATGTAAAAAAATATTGATTAAACTGGCATTTGGGTATAACTCTATTGTAATAATATTAAAATAAAGTATTTTGTTTTCACGCTATCATTCTGTTCGATAGTTCTAATAAAACTGTTTTTGTAAAAGAAGTATATTTGTGAAAAAATTCGTGAGGGATTCTACTAAAGTGGAAAGTAGTTTCTACAAATTGTGTTCTTATAAAATAAAGATAAAAGAACAATATCTTACGGAACTTGTTTCCAAGAAATGGTTCGCAGATAAAAAGACGACCCATTTTACAGGTACATACCGTAGATAAAATATTTTATGAACCCGTTTTATCCGACACTGGGTGTAGAGTGTACGTCATCCATTCACTGTCAATGTGACGTCATATGTATAAATAATGTATAGCGCAGGCCAAACAAGTGGCGGGCCTCCGCCTGTCGACATTTCAACAACAATGCGTTTCGCGAGCGCTGAATAATTCATCCGAGCCGACGCCAGCGTCGCGACGGCCGACGTCAATGCCGACGTTGTACGTTGCTGTCACAGTGGCGACGCCGGTGAACAATATTTTGATATTTACGTGACGCGCCCTGCCGCCGTTTGTTGTAGTATGAAAGCATAATGCCTCTTCAATTATCAATTGGCTCAGCAAGTCGCAAAGCAAACTAAAAGCTGCAACTCTGTTCATTTATTGATTGATGATTTCTTTTTACGCAGCCGAAAACATTTGAATATTTATTATTTTTAATTGATCCCTCTGCTATAAAAGTATTTATTAAATCCAATATTATTATTCAACTTTAATGTGGTAACTGTCAATACTTATTGTAGAAAGGCATTATATTTTAAAAATACTACTTCTTCCACATTCCACATTTTTTAATAATCGTGACCAAGTAGTGCGAAATAAATTGTGTTTTATTTTTAAAATATTTGTATTTATTGATTGAATTGGCATTTACTTGAAAAAATGCCTTTATAATAATGTAGTAATATTATTATTACTTTGATATTACTTTATAGTAATATCAAAGTATTTATGTCTACAAGAATTGTTGGATTTGGTTGATGGATATTTTAGCATCTCACTATCAATACTCCTATTCCTCAAGCAAATTTTAAAATCTTTCAGTCCAAAAAGAATCAGTTGTGATTTTTGCTATACCTTTAAATAAAATCCGAGGAAATATATCCACACAGGCCTTCTTACTATCGTTACACAGTCAATTAGATTTTCTCCAAATTTAACTAGAAATTACTAGATGACAGTGTCACGGTAGTTCAATGTGCTTGATAAGCAAACAGAGAGAGAATGTGTGTATTCAGTGTTGTGCTGTGCATGACAAATTAAACATTTAATAGATAGTTTTACTTTTCATCAATCGTTCTTCAAAGAAAAGCAACAATTCGCTCATTTTTATTAGTTCAGCATATATTTTTTTACTGTGGTTCTCCGAACGTATTCCCCGTGAAAAAAGACAATCGGATTTGCATGCTATAACAGCTGACGTCAATAATAATAAAAAAGGAAAGCTTTAGACCGGTGGTCGGCAACCTACTACCCGCGGGTAATTGAATTACCCAATACAGCATTTTGAGTTACCCGCCACGAAAATATGATATTTTATTTATAAAATTATTGATTTATTAAAAACACCAAAAATTAAAAAACCTTAAAATGAAATTTAATTTTAAGTTACAACTTATTAAGTTTAAGGTAACTGCTTTTTTGCTTATATTGAAAACTATCAAAAAAAATTCAAAACCAAGGAAACCACTAATAAAAATATCATATTATGCGAATGTTTTGTATAAAATAAATTTGTATTTACACTTACACGTGCAAATATACGTATTACATAGTGTTTTTTATCAATTTTAAGGTGTTAACTTTCAATTCTTGGTGGAAAGGCATTATATTTAAAAAAAATAATAGTAAAAATTTGTTTTAAACTTTTACCCACTCACTAAAAATAGTTTTCAATATCGAATTTTTTTACCCAGTATCTCAAAAGGTTGCCGACTACTACTTTAGACACACGGATACTTTAATCGGTGATCTAATAATCTGTGTGTGTCTTAAATATTATGTAACAATTATTATCTTTAATTAATAAAAAACCTCAATAGAAACAATAGGGTATATTACTCTGTTCTCTAGTGAAAAATGCCGAACTATGCCGTCACGATTTCATCAAAGGTAAATAAGTACAAACACATATGCTTTACCTCTAATGGGTTTTAAAGGGAAACACCTATTCCTGTATTGGTAAAAGAAACACACCTACACACTTCCTTGTGTCAAGGAAGTATTAATAACTGATTGATTTTGGAATATTTATTTTTTATAATATATAAGAATGACTTCTTAGCTACAGAAATGTTATTAATATAGAATTATATCAAATGTCTTAAAATCATTTACGAGGTAATACAATTAATATCCATTCGCTAATCTTCCTGTTTATTTTTTAAACTCTAAATTCAAATCAGGATTGGCCAAATTGTATATAGATGGTTAACGGCATTGATCTATCGTCAGATAAGAATGCATTAAAGACACTTGAATTAGATACACATTATTTTGTAAATGTATAAAAAAATACATTTAATAAAAAAGCCGCTCTGGAGGAAGGACAAATAAGTCCGCGGGTTCTCCACTCATGACCGAGACTAATATCCGTTTTCTATGGAAACATGAGTTTTAAAAATTGTATCAAAAGTTTTCTGAAAATTTTCAAATATCTACGTATGAAATAACATATTTATTAACACCTGAATCTGAATCGTAAAAAATCAACTGAGCTTTCAAATACGCACAGTTACAATATGCAGTCGACTGCCGGCGGATGTCATCGTAGATCCTTTGAGAGCTGTTTAAAAATCGTTTCGCGTACTTGTCTTCTGGCGCTTAAACTTAACCTTTCATAGAAAGCTGTGTGTCGCTTCACATCTGTTGAAGCGCATTACACGTGACAAGTATGCACCGGAAAATGCATCCCTATCCGCCGGTGAGTGTGCGCAGCGTGTATGCCTGCTGCATTCAACACGTGCAAGACCGAAGTGATTTTTTTATTTAATTTATACTGACAGTTTTTAACACTGTTTTCGTTTTATTTGACGTTCTCAAATAACGAAAAATTCGAATTACTCAATAAACCATTACGTCTACATAAAATTTAGTCTCGCATCGATTAAGCCGTTGTAAATATTTAGCAAACATTTAATTATTTTTCCCGTATCAATTTGAAGCCTATGGAATGCTCATTAAAGAATTTTTTACCGATTAACCTATTAGCTATATACCAATTGATCAATTACTCTTTTTTTAGAGAGGGTGAAAATAAAATAGTGGGCTTAGAAACATACTGGTAATGGCTTATTGTTTTCTTTATGGCTTATTGCTTTCAGAGTAGGATATACTGGATGAAGACATTACAGAAATTCATGATTTTCTATATAAATCCAAAAGTCTATTGAAAACTCGGGTAGCGCGTAATAGCAACAAATCGCCTACAGTGACTCATGTGTTGATTTAAGATTGTACCAATTTAAAAAATGTTTATATAATAATCATTATAATATCGCGAACTATAGGTCGGATCTGCCCGCCTCCTCGGTCATGTCGACTTGGTTGTACCTATAAAGAGCGAATAACACTGTTAAGCTGTGGATTACACCCTGTGAGAAAAGTGTGAAGTCGTAGTGGATGGTGGAAGGTACAATAATGTGTTCTATAAGGAATGTTAAATAATCATCATATTTTTATCAATAGATTTTATTATCATATAATCAGAAGCATTTCACTCAACTGCTCTGGGCGTTGACAAAACTGCAGACACTTTAACTGTGGCTCAAAACGGCAGTATGATTGTTGGACCAAAACGTATCAACAATATTCCGCTTGGAAAAACGGTTCAGACTTCGCACGAGAAATATTTGACAGGTATCCAATTTGATTTGTCGCTCAACCTAAACTAGCAATTCTCGAGTTTGTATATTCAAATCATAACCGTATAAATATATACGAACAAGCGTACAAAAGATATGAAATTTTCGTTTTAAAATTCTTACTGCATGACAAGAGTGGCTGCATTTGGTATAAACGTCATTTTTATCTATACGACTACTAGCGATAGTTTATTTATCCGACGTATATACATATATCTCTGTATTCGTATGGACCGACTTTACGTCATTTCAATTTTCAACAGACAAGTTTTCGCGTTTAATTGTGTTGTTTCGACAAATACTGAATTATTTGCCAATTTTAAATTTTAACTCATGTTCAATGTTATTAAGAAGTAATACGAATTAATGATTTGTAAGAGATATCTTTCTTTGAAGTGGGTAACGAAAGATAGATAAAGTTAGGAATGGTCTAGTATCTAGTACACGGGTGACGAACCTGCGACCTTATTCTTAAGTGCGGCTTCTTAACTGAAATATACAAATACATAAATAAATAAATATCATTGTTTTCCTTAATTTACAAATAATGTGCATACATTTTTATGTATGTTTCTTAAATGCAGCCTTATTTGATTTTAAGATAAATGAATTCGACCTTACGACAGAAAAATGTTCGTAACCCTTTGCCTAGTCGTAAGCTATTCGCTCTCAGCTCTCAGTATCAAATATCAAAGAGTGGTGAAATTTTCATCAAATCACAACTTTGTATACATATCAATATATCACTGTTTATGAGACCAATTTTCATCGAAATTTTCATTATTACAGAAGTTTCAGTGTTACTTTTATCCTTTATCATAATTTTAATGAATCGCAACATAAACTACTGTATATAATTTTCAGACTAGAGCATTAAAATCCAAGATCCTAAAACATTAAAAAAAGTCGGCTTTTGAAATCGTTATGAATGTACAAATTAAATTGCTCACTTGTCATGACACATATTCGAGTTCTTAACTGTAATTATTATATTTTACGTGCACAGCTATAACTTACAAACCGTCCAAAGGTGCCCTGGTCCCTTTTAAACGGCAAAAACTCGTTATCTTATAAACATCCAATGCTTTTGAAAAACAATTTAAATGCAAATTGTTTGTATGATCGGTTTCTCAGTGAAAATAAAAACATTCTTTAATATTTATCAAATAAATACAAACAGTTTGATGCTATGTAGGATAAATAGTCATTTTACCAATAAGACTATTGGCTTGTCCGCTCATCCCTTTTTTTATAGAGTATGTTAGAGCGACGGATAAAAAAGGTTTTTGAGGGCTACTTGTCACCCATCGCAAATGAGACAAACTGAAAGGAAAAGGTAATCTATACAATTCGAGACTTAGTACCGCCAACTCAACAACAACTCAACCAAAAACAACAAAAGACGGTGTTTTTAGGCACAATTATTTAAAAGGTATGGAATTGAAAAAAATACATTCATTTTTATTTTTAAATTTCTTCAATTGAGTTGATAATTATTTCTTTAATAATATACTGATTGAATTGCCATTTACTTGGTCTACTCACTGATATGTATCACTGTTATTTAATATAGCTGATATCTGCTTTGGTGTGTAATCATCATCTGAATTATTATTGCAGCATAGTATAGTATCACAATATATTATTATATTTGGATTAGCTTATCTATTTTTCTAGCTGTAACGCAGCACGCATACACTATTTGAGTGCATGTGCAGATGGAGTATGTTTGTGAGCATATGTCTTTAGTGAATTTTGAACCCACTGCACACACACTCTTTATCTACTCATGGCTCACATCAAGAAACTATTGTTTGCGTTTACTGCGTAGGTAGGGGTTTGTTATTTCTTATTTGAAAAGCGGCTTTGAATAATATTTTCTTGATATTTTAGTGTTTTAAAACAAGTTTGCTCGTGTCAGCGTACTAGGATTTCGAGTCAACAACCTTTTAGGGCGGAAAATAAAAACCCTTCATGTCTGGAGTCGCGGTAGAAGAAATTCTGTCGCCCCAGTATTTTCTGTTAAAAGCGTCGTTTGTTTCTGAGGTGTCGATTTATGAAATCCGGGACATCGGTAAAAGGTTTCCCCCCACCCCCGCCTCCTTCGTCCTTTTTACAATCCGTCTTTATGTGAGGCGTTTCCTTGCCAACACGACACATTTCCAAATCGAGTCTGTTCGTTATTTTTTAGATGCCAATCGTAATGTGTAACGTTACATAAGTGTCATACGAACAAAAATGAATATTCGTAACCAGTTTTCGTCTTTATGGGTTTGAGAAATTTGAGCTTTTGTTAAGGATTAATTCAATTAAGTGCATTTTTCGGACAACGATATAAATCAATAAAAAATATATAATGTGAATTTAATTATTCTAGAAAAATTGCAACTGAAGTAGGTTAATTACGTAAAAATAAAACACAAAATCAACTATCAGATCAGATGATAATTGAAATATTTTCGAGACTAGTTTTATCTTTGTACATTTATTTTCTAACTATATTTAATTTTAATGAAGAACTCAGCATTTAGTCTTTTAAAAGAGATAGTAACAAAAGGACTTAGGTAAATAAAGGTAAATAGTCGCTCTCTCTACCCCACCCCCCCCCCCTCCCGCACGGTTTTCACTTCGGATGGGTGTGAGGGAATTTAGACATCGCATACACAAAATTAATCAATTTATGAAACTTTCCGTATTGATATTTGACCCCGTAAACAACGCAAAGGAAGATAATGACGTTGATCACTCTGCTACACCCAGTGGTCTCCAACCGGGGAGGCGTGGACTTTTGCCAGGGGAGGCGCCAAAAATTTCTTATTAAGAGTCTACAATTTTAATATTAAATATGACATTTGTAAATGATAAATCGTAAAAATATAGTTCATATTTTTCATACATAAAAATAAAGCAATATTCTGTACCGTGATGGTTTATGATTTTAAATAAATAGTAAGTAATTTTATAAAGACCCTTAATCCAACACAATTGTAAATATTAAATCATTTTTGTAAGAAAAATGGTAGTGTGAAGGCAAAACCCCTAGCTACGCCACAAAATCTTGTTATTATTCTGTTAATTATATTTATCAGTTTTTTTTTATTATTAAAACGCGTCTATATTATTATATCGATTAAAAACACTAAAGATAGGGATGCGCGGAAAATTAAATTATTTTTAGGGGAAGCGTTATAGCATAAACGTTGGAAACCGCTGTGCTACACTCAGTTTTTGGCAAAAAGAAAGTATTGACAAATAATAACGAGTAAGTGTACTTCAAACACACCTTCAAAGAATGTAAACACTAAAAAAGTTTTCCCCTACAACTTTACTGTGCCCAAAAGCAATTGTGAAGTTTTTCTCTGCAAACTTTGTTTAGTCTTTGTTTAGCGATGGAAAAAAACATCTAACGGAAGGCAAAAACTTGTGATGCAATTTTGACACAACACTTCTCAGTATGGAGATAATCTTTTTTTCCGAAGAGTGAGTAGTACTGGGTTTACACCCTCAACGGCATTTGAATTTATTAACAGTAAAAGTTTACACAACGATTTTAAAATTGTGTCGCTTGTGTCAATCTTCGTCTATAATAGAATAGAAACATAATCATATTTCCAAATTTATAAAAAAGGTAATCTTTTTCATGAGTTATGTCACAAACGATTCAAATGTGATATTGATCAGTCGCAAAAAAGCTTCTGTCGATAACAGAATGAAATTGTGAACTTTTTGCACATAAGTATACTTACAATTTTATTGGACCTACTTACTTATCGTAAACATGGTGACTGGTGAAATAGGTGTTGTATATTAAGAGTGGCGTTTGATAAAATTCTACGAAACAGTATAATTGGGTTTATTTTCTCTAAACTATAATATAATTGCAAGACTTTAAGCTGTGGAGTACTGAGTAGCTTAAACCTTCCTGGTAATCTACAACACATAATCGTCCCATTCTAAGAATCCGAATCGATAATCTAATCAAAGCACCATTTAGCATGTGTCCTAAATAAGTAACCGCTTAAGGGTATTACACAAAAGAGAGGCGAATGTTAATTTGTTTGTACAAGTAATACGCGCGTCGCCTCCCAAAGGGTTGTGCAAACAACGCTTTGTTCAGCGCTTTTTGCCCTTGCTTAGATTTAGGTTGTTTTTAGAAGTCTAGACTTCAGGCTAAGCTATGAAAGTACTTAATGTTTACTCAAAAACACATAACAACATTACTTCCTGCTATAACATGGAATTTTACTACCTCACAAAATCTCTTCTTTTATTACTGCCTTGAATGTAAAGTTGCTTCCTAACCAAATATTTAAATGAAACACACCACTTTATCCTATCCAGTCTTAGCACATATCCATGACCTGTGATAATCACTTTCAAAAGGAAGTTGATTTACTAAAAACTCCCACCTACCCCTCTACTAATCTTAGTATATCGTATTTGCTAAAAAAATACTAATAATTTTCTGCTCAAAATTCAACCTTTTTTTATTTTTCGTGTAATTTTTAACCCGTACATAAAGAGTCACCAGTCGTCACATCAATCTACAAATTCACTTATGATCTTTTGATACACCGGCCAGCTGACGAATCATTTGACGCAATCTAGTTGTTTGCCCCGCCACCAACGGTTATGTGTATGTAACCGCTGATTTCAATAGCGCCTTCCATAACGAAATAATGACAAAGAAAAATATACCACTAAGGCTGGTGGTCCAATTCAAAGCTGCACGTGACAGTTTTTTAACAACTTATGACAAGGCATAGTTGTAATACATTTTTTTTAAAAGGCTGAATGCGGCATCATAATCATAGACTTTTTTTCGGCATCAGTGCTAACTGGGAAAATTTTATTGTATTTATCTTCAAAAGCAACGGTATTGGAATGGTATTGAAAACGTTTCGTCTGATTATGTGAGAATACTATAATCTTGTTGATGACTATTGTGCTGTGATAAAAATATGCTGTTATTGGAAACTATAATACTAAAAATTGGCTAGAAATAGAGATTGATTGTTGTCTTCGATAAAACATTAATGGATAGCTCAATAATTTCACTCTACTTTAAAGTGTACTTATTTATTTCTTTTTCATTTCAGGTTGGTGTCTGATTTTAAATCCCGATCGCTATATTTCACAATCATCAAAGATTAGCCCGCAATTTTAAGTAAGTTACTTTCAAGTATTAATCTGTACGACAGCAGAGCAGAGCGAGGGAATCTGACTACGTCGGAAACCCACATTCACTTATCAGTAAACTTGTAAGACCGTAGCCAAGATTCTTCAATTAGATATTTTGTATGAAAACAATGAAATGAAAAACGCTTTCTTATTTTATTTATATGACCGAAAAATAGCCGTTTTACACAGGAAATAAGAATTTTAAAAATTGTCTATCTGTGCTTTAGAATCGAAGGTTCAAAACCACTGGAAAGTTTTCATAGCGTTATACATAATTCTTGAACAGACGTAGGAAGAGCGTTTAGTTAAAGGCGAGCCCTGTTCCCATGGTTATCCTCTAGAACAGGGATTTCCAACTCCGATGTATGTGCGATCGCCACAATTCAGCTGCGATAGTTTTTTTTTATTTCAATTTTAATTTGACGAGCTTCTAATATATCTAGAACTCATTTGTCTGCATAAGTCGACGTGTCTATGTTTTCTGGCTACTTTGCTAGAGCGCTGGGTGCAGGGAGAACAACTTGAACTAGATTTTTTTTTACTTTCAGAGTGATACGCTAAAATCTTTAATATCAGATAAGGACTTCTGGGATATAGTGGAAAGAAAAAGTTTTCATTCTTAAGAAAAGCTACATATAAGCTAAAATATTTTTTCAGTTCCACCTTTGCATATCATTGTATTTAAAAATGAATTTATTTAAATCAATATAAAAATCTTGACTCACCGATGAGTATCTTTATGATTGTATACTACCAAGAATAATATCATCATACTCTATTAATTATGAGGCACTGGCCAAAGAAATGCCACGTCAACAATGAAACTGACTTTGAGATTGATAATATAATTTTTATATAACGTTTCCTTGTATTTATAAGACAACCATGACACGTATTCATTTTATAGAATATGAATAATATTTTTTGTAATTTATTTACGACCTATGTCCAACAATAAGCTTGCTTTGAAAAAAATGGGTGGTGCCCGCTGCCTTATCGATATTTGAGAATATGCTCTAGGTTACAAAAAGGCTGGGAAGTCCTGCTCTAGAAATACTTCTCTTTGGAATATTTCTTTTGTATAATAAAATAATTAATGGATTGTATTGGCAAATGGGATTTGGGGAGCGGACACTATTTTGTCTACAGCTTTGAATAAAAACATTTATTCGTGCATATGATAATAAAATGTATTTGTTCAATGCTTCAATGACTGCGCTTGGATAAAATAGTAATAACAAATGGACTGCCATTCGTCCAATGCATGCTATTTATTTTTTTGCTTCCGCGGTTCACTTCCGCTCAAAGGTAATCAGATTTATCGAGTATAAATATTCACAATTAATTGCGTTTCCATTTTGAGCGGGCGCTTGTAAAACGGTTATGGTACATTCACTTTTTACTACGAAACAATAACTCTAATATGTATTTGGGTTTAAACCTACATCCTACGGGTTGTCGTAATCAGAATCTATTCAAACTGGGCTGATATGTAATCACGTGTTTGGCGATTCTTGTTGCTTCTTATCAATTCACTTTATGTTTATATTCTACATCTGGTAACACAGGAAATTGCTAATCCGCCAAATATTTATTTTAATTATAAATCATTTTAGATGAACTACATGAAAATTAAACGAAATCATCTCAGTTCAACTCGAAAAGAAAATAAATATCAAAAACACATATGCTCTGGATACTACATGCTTTTTTAGTAACAATATGTATCACAAGAAACATTAAAAACCCAAGCATTTTACTTGATCGATTTTATAACAATGACAAAAATACTGTCCGTTGATTTATCGCTTTTGCACTAAGCTCGAATTAAGTGGCAATTATTTTAAAAACTTAAGGTATATTTAAAGCATAAAAACTCTGCTAAACGCCAGTAAATTCATTTCATTACTAAAATCTGAATGATCTGTCTACCTAATTAATAAAAAATGTTTTTTTAATCACTTTCGAACTAAGCCCAAATTGAGTAGCAATTATTTTTAAAAACTTTAGACATCAGTATATTCAAAGGCCAGTGAATTAATTTTGATAATACATACATACTATATTGCTTTTATTCAATGCTATCATAAGTTTGAGGTTTAATTGAAACCAAAATGACCTGATGGATGCAGATGAGATCTTAGGTATTAAATATTCCTCAATAATCAAATTCTCGCTGTGTAGGCACCTTGTATATATAATTATATAGAAAACTGTTGATTATTTATATTATAATTGACATATTTTACTTATGTATTATTAAAATAGAGCTTTATAGTTTTTTTGTGATTTTACTCATTTTGTTTCGCTGGTTTTTTAATTTATTTGAAACATTCACCTTTAGTAGGTAGTCACTAATAGCTTTGTTTCGCATAGTAATTAATCCATGTCAAATACATGGCGATGCACTCGAATTTTTGATTACAATAAATGCCGTAAGTATATGATTTTCCAAATAAAAATTGATCACTTTATTCAAAATCCGTCCCTAATCTGTGGACCTTAATGGAAAATTTCGATAATAAGTATTTAATGATTTCCATATCCTATTTATCAATTAAATTATTTATAAAATCGGGATAACACGCCTTACTGACAGAAAGTAACTAACAGACTTATACTATATAGAAAAGGGAATATTCTCTTGATTTTAAAACCTTGAAAATGAATCCTGCAAAGGTTTCAATACGTTAAATGAATATCACCAAATGTTAATAGGATAATATAACAAAGTATTTAGTTCTACAATTTTTTATTAGGTAACTATCCTAGTTCTGACGATGGCGTAAAGCCGAAATAGCTATCAACTACCCAATAATTTTTTTGTAGAACTAAATACTTTGTTATTTTATCATATTATAATGGAGTTCTACCAAGTAAATGCCAATTCAATCAAATAATATATATGTTCGTTAATTTAATACAAACTGAATTCATGTGAATTCAACGGCTGTAAACTAATGATAAATACTTAAATAGATAGTAATAATATGTCTTTGCTATAGAATGACAAAAATTTTTTCGATTATACATAATTTAATAATAATCGATAAATGCTATTCTTTTGTTTATAATATGATGTCGTAAAAAATATATAGAATACTTTAGGCACTTTTTATACACATAAATCGGATTGCCAAAATTAGTTAAATTTTACTACCCGAAGTGGTTTATTATAAATTTGTGGATATGAGTGTGAATTCAGATAACTCATAATTTTTCGCTAGCTTTAATAAAAAAAATATTAGGTATAGAATTATTTTATCTATTGGTCGCCTCCTTGGTGCAGTGGTTAACATCGTTGGCTACGGCTGCGGATGTCTTTGGTTCAAATCCCGGTGCGGACAGTTGCATAAACTAATTTTTCAAGCGATTTATCGATTTCTGTTCGTAGTCATGAATGTTTATGATTTCTTTAACTCCCTTCCAACCATCCGATCCTAAAAATCGGGACATAGCGAGAGTGATTAGCCAACCACTAGTCCTATCCTAGTCGTATCCTATCACTACTCTCTTCACTTTTAATGTGTTAACTGTCAATTCTTGGTGGAAAGACATTATATTTTAAAAAATAAAACACAATTCATTTGTACTACTTCCACATATTTATAATGATCAGGACCGATTTCGCTCATCACGAGCATCAGTTGATAATGCTCGTGATGAGCGAAACCGGTACTGATCATTATAAATATGTGGAAGTAGTACAAATGAATTGTGTTTAATTTTTTAAATACTACTCTCTTCGAAAAAGAGAAGTTGAGCAACTAAGTAACAAGCAGTTCTCGTAGAAAACTTTTGTTGAAATACTTCAATTATGAGGCCATATGCTCCACACTGGGAGCGGACATGGTAATTATTTGTTTGGACTGTATCTCAAAATTACAATTTCTGACTTATGTGACGTCAAACTCTGACCCATTTATTTGATCTATTCGTCACATAAAGCTATATGAAAACTGCTTTCTCAGATTCTACATATTCCTCCCCATCCTGCAACCCCTCAGTAAAAGATGGTGAACGAAAGACTTTATTGATTGATTTGGCATTATAATGTTAAAAACAGTGATATAATTTGTTCTACGTATCGTTGATAGTTATTCCGAGATTTCGCCATTATCAGAACAGTTGGATTATTACTTATGTATAAAAGAATATACAATATATTTTTACAGTACAACTTAAAATTTACTCATGCAAACGTGTTGTTTGTTTTTCAAATAATTTTTAATATAGTTTGTAAGAAATAGTCTTTTCGTCTAATGTCTAAGAGCGTATATATATATCACTGGTCGTCAACCTGTCTGTACCGCTCACTAGTGGGCGGTTAACGTTCCCATGGTGAGCGGTGTGTAATTTAATTTTCTTTTGTCTCTTCATCAAAATCATCTCTTAAACTTGACTCGCAGCTAAATTTACTTGAAGTTATTACGAAGACAATTCGCTACGCTAACCTGACGATTGAGGCTAGGGGTGCAAATGTATGGGGCTTTTATGTCCCTTTCTCCCTTTCTCATCTCCGAATAAAACGAAATATTTGTCCTGTTTTGCCTTAGTGGTCGACTTTTGACTTGTTTGTTTGTAAACCTTAGATTTGTGAGAGTAAACGTCACTCGTAAAATTATGTTTTATCTTGTATTGAATAATTTGTGTAAAAATAGTGTATCCATGTCTCAAAAGAAGACATACGATCTTGGCTATTCACCCGAATACGTGCAGAAAATAATGAGGTTGATATTATTTGTCAACAATTAAAAACGGTAAAGAATGATACTTGATTTATGCAAAAATGGGCGGTAGGTATAAAAAGGTTGACGACCACTGGTATTGATCAATCAATTCTGTTGTATTGAATGTTTCTGATTAAATTTAATTGTCACATTTTGCGTGGGACTATAAATTTCTTTGTATCTAAATAAATTTGTTAAACTTTATCGATTTCTTTCGCTTTCAGTTCAAATACGCTTCTTAGAATAATTTTGATGTTTTTTTCTGAGAATACTGTTACGTCTGTGAATTATTTCATTCAAGAAATCGACCAAGCGATAAAACATTTTCACTTTTATCTTCATCGAAATTTTACGATACCCAATTTATTTTTTAAACGACCTTATGTTTTTCAAAAAATAAATTAATGTTGTTTGTTTTAAACATTTTCTATGCCTCGTCATTCTTGATTGTGTACATAATTATCTTTTTTCTCTACTTTTTTAACCATTTCCATTTCCCCCGTTGCATGGTAAATTTTATATTTTATAAAAAATCAACACAGCTTAACAAGATATTGTAATAGGGTATCAATGTCAATTTGTGTATGCCAAATTATTTTTGATCGTATTTAACGCGACTTTCTCATAAATATCATAGATATGTATGATATAGTCGCGCCTTCTAGTATAATTCTATGATTGCGTCTGATATTTAATTCTGAGCTAACCGAACAAATTATTTTCATTAAAAATTCTAATACTGAAAGACTAAAAAACAAAACGATGCTTTATTCACCTTACACGCTTAAGTACATCTTCATCGTTTCTCTTGTAGTTCATAAGACACCTTAACTGGACTGTCAGTCTAAAACTAGGTTTCCCTTGTATTACCGATACCGTTTTTAAAATTTACCAGTGTCCCATATCACGGAATAACGTGATAATATGAAATACACCCATCCCTCGCTTAACACGATTTAAATTAATTAAATTAAATCCTGCATTTTTTTAACGTACGCACGTAATCGCTAGCGCGAGGAGTCGAAGACTACCTGTAATTATAGGTACGTTTGGAATTTTCATATTTGTGAAATTTTATTATTGAAAAAAATTGAGTTAATTGAAAAATACATTTAATTTTTTTTAGTCTATTATGTCAAAGCAAAAATTGACTAGAAAAGTAATTTCTCTGGAGATCTAAGAAAGAACCTATCCCCTCTTTTCCATATATCTGTTAGTCTTGCTTTACACAGCTTCGTCCAACACGATGATTTAGCAAAGCCTATCTTCCGTGTTAAGCGAGGGATGGGTGTATACCTTTTATTTTGCCGTCAAAAACTTATTCATTTTCGATCGCTGTTTATTTTTTCAAATTGCGTTTTAGAATAAATGGCTCTACGGGCGACTGGTAGATTGCGGTCAACGTTCTTGCCATCCTTTGTTAAATTTTAAATTTAATGAACTTTAATATTTCACGACGCATTATATTATGTTTCCGTAAGCGTATACAAAAAATAATTGTGTTATAAAATTTCCGCTATCTATACAGACTCGCAAACAATTCACCATTGATTACGTGCTAGATACAGTATGAAAATAATTCAGCCCGGAAGCTAAAATAGTGACGTCGGTGCAAATAAACACAAAACACCTGACGAGCGTTCTCATAATAATGACCGTTACGTGAATTGTAGAGATATTTTTTACCGATTTCTCCAGAGGGCATTGAATAATTTTTTTTACCATCATTCAATGAAACAATTTTACTCTAAATAAAGATAAAGTCAATTGCTGTATATCTCTCACTGCCTTATTCATGATCCCGTATTCTTTTCGGACTTATTTTAATCTGATAAGTTCTTTTTTTGTTCGTATTCTGAGATATCAGATCGAAACACTAAGCTTTTAAGTATAGTTTATACGTATTTGAACCGCGCTTCTGACCCCATTTTCAGATTTTATTGACTTTTCGAAGAATCGTGCAAAGCACGGGTTTCAAAAAAGATTTTTTTATAGATATACAATATAATGAAATTACTTTTTATTGTTTCGTATTGGTTATAGAAGCTGAGGTTTTCTTTTTTTTTATTTTCACTTTATTTTTCCGTTGCCTTTTAAAAAATTTTCATTTTATTTGTTCTTTCAAATGGAAACACAATCTCGTATCGTCATAACTCCACTCCATTAATGTCATCTCTGATATTCTTCTATATACCCTATTTTTTTAATTAAAAAAAATATTCTACATTTAAATAAACATACAATTATTTTAGTACTTATCTTTTGTTCATTTAATAATTGTTTATCTTTCCTCGGGTGAAGAAGATCAAATGTTTGTGTTGGACATGTACCTGCCTTATATTATGGCAATTTATTCGACGGGTATCTATAAGTCACCTTAAAATTCTTATAATACTAAGGGTGGTCTAACTTTATCATTTATATAATACATCGAGGTTATCCCAACAGAAAGCATTGATCACCTTTAAGGTGTTACCTGTCAATTCGTGGTGGAAAGACATTATATTTAAAAAAATAAAACACAATTCATTTGTACTCCTTCCACATATTTATAATGATCAGGACCGGTTTCGCTCATCACGAGCATTATCAACTGATAAAAATACAAACATAACAGTCCTATTAGTATAAAATTGTGTGTAAAAATTAAGGTATTTAAAACTGATGGCTTATGAACTAAGACAAGAAAATACTCAGCAAACAAATTATACATAAATCAAATAAAATAGTCTACAATTAAAATGTTATGAACCTCTTTCAAATCAATAAATACTAAACTGAAATTACAAATATAGCTACATTAAAACTCCATTAGCTGGGCAAAAAATTTTAATAAAATTACTAATACATTAAGCAATAGTGGATGGGAAAATTATAAGAAAAAATTAGTGAACCATTTAAAAATAATCAAATATTAAGTATGTAATTAATATTAACAATAAACAGCCATCTTAAGTGGAGAACGCAGAGCAGCTATGAGCATCCATCAAATTTTTATATCTGAAAAACAAAAATCAATTTTTACAAGTTAAAAATTACATTACAGGTATAATACAAATTAATGAATCGAATATAACAAAGGAGAAGATGCAAATACGGTTTGCTCATGCAATAAATTTGAATAGGGCAAAGATGTATATCTATTTATTTCTAATATCTCTTTTTTATCTAATTTTAAAGATTTGTTATTTAAGTGCAGGATTTTGAAATTTTCTGTTATATCAAACTTATGTTTATTCAGAAAAAATGGTTACCAAATGTAGACAAATCATCTCCTTTTTTAGCACAAGCTAGATGTTCCTTGATTCTAATATTAAAAGACATCACTAACATTCATGACTACTAGCAGAAATCCATAAATCGATCGAAATATCAATTGATGAAACTGTCCGCAGCGGTAATTGAACACGAGATATCAGTAACCGTAGCCATCGACGTTACCAACTGCGCTACGAAGTCAACTTAAGCCGAAGAACTTAACTACATCCATAAAATCCTTCTGTGTGTGTGTGTGCTTAAAATTAATTAACAATCATGTCGAATTTTACTTTATTCGCTTTTCCAAAAGATCTCAAACGGTTTTCGGCATAGTTCCAATTTAGCCAAATATATGCTTACGTTCTATTTACGTACGCAAATTCTTTCAGCACCCTTGCCAGCCAACCTTTCAATCAATCAGGATTTCCCGATTTACACACGTGAAAAGATTATTCCTTGTTATGTTCCCTTACAACTTCTCGCAATGTATTTGGGCAAAGGGAATTTCAAAGTGTTGCCATGTCTTGCTGTCTTATTCCCAATCCCATGTCTATGAAGGGAATAATTTTGTATTTACATTTTACTCGTTCAATATAAATGTGTCAATATTTGGCATACAGTATTTTAATGAGTTTATATTAAATTGACTACACGAAGCACAGTAAAAAATCGATAACATTATTAACTTATCGGCCAGACCTTTAAGCGAATGTTCAACATCGTTAACTTAAGTTACTGTGCTCACATTTTAGTATCCTAGTGCGGATCAATTTATTTATTTTTCATCGAAGCCATGGATGTATATGTGATGTCGGAAATTCCCTTCCATCTTTCCGATCCAAAAACGACAAGCTAACCACTAATCCTGCCCTAACACTCTCTATATATCATTACTCTCTTCCAAAAAGGAAAGGTTGAGCTACCGAGTACTAAATAGCTCTCATAGAAAAACTTTGGTTGACATAAGTTTCATTTGTATTTCATATGATCCACATTGGAGACGGACATGCTTATAAAAAAATTGCCGTGTAAAGCATAGTTTAAAACATTAGCACACTGCTTTAGGCAAGCGTTAGATATCAGACAATTAGCGGTTTTATTGCCAGTATCATAATTATTCGTCAAAGTAATTATTGATATGTCTTCGTTAGTAAGGTCTTCCAGATTTCAACTCTACTTTCTAGGGAGGTATATGATATAAAGTGTTGATTTTGTTATCAATCGCAAGGTTATTATTTTGTATAATTTCAATATTAAATCAAAACACTTAAAATACTCACATACAATAACATTGTTTAAAGGGCCAGTAGCTCTTAATTCGATTAAAATATCTGATCGCAACACTTTTGGTACTAAAATACAACAAAATAACCATTTTTTTAAATTTGTGTTACTTTGAAGTATTATAAATCTTTCTCATAAATTTACTTTGCACTTTTATCGAAAGACGGTTTGGTATGCAACAAATCTATTGAACCTTAATGGTTTATAGAGCAAAGCGGTAAATATAATTTTTAAAAAGAATTTTATGTCGAAAATATTTTACTTTTACTTCATTATTTTTTATTTCACTGGAGCGTATTCAAAATTAAATTTTCTCATGCAACATTTGGTATTACAGGTTTTAATGCGACTATGGTGTACATTTAAAACTTTAATCACTCGAGAATGGAGGTTGTGATCGCGTATTTCATAAATTTTAAATTCTCATTTCTCGAAAATATTTTGTCATGAATTTCTAAGATTCTCGTTTCTCGATAAATTATTTAAGGTAATCTTTTGAATCACCTCTTTGCTTTATCTATTTCGTAAATTAAACCACCTATCTAATTCTGTAATATTAGTTGTAAACAATGTTTGTTATTTTTAATTTAAATTGTTTCAAATCTAATATCCGACATTTCTAAATGTGTACAAATGTCCAATATGATTAGGTATCAAAGCATTTAATCAAAAATGTTACGCATTTAATAAAGAAATAAATCAAATATCAATATTAAATTTGGATTATTGAGATTTTGTACACTTCCATGTATTTTGTCACTAACGACCCGGGTTTCGCCTTTCGGCATCTTCAGGCATTCGAGCACACGAATGGACTCGAACTGAGAGACAGTAAACAGTGTCTAACGCAAACAACACGATATTTTAATGCCGAAAGGCGAAACCCGGGTCGTTAGTGACAAAATACATGGAAGTGTACAAAATCTCAATAATCCAAATTTAATATTGAAATTCCATCAAGCACCCTCAGTCGATGTCTTAAATTATACAAATATCAATATATTTCAAACTTAGAAGAATGGCTGAAAAAAATGTTTTTGCTTCGTCAATCTATGTAGGGATCTTAGTCAATTTATAAAGGGTCTATGTAGGAGGCGCAGAAGGTTTGACAAACAGATAAATCTTCATTCCGCGTTATTACAAAAAAAAGTGGGTTACAATACCTTTTCTGAACATTCCAATAAACAATTTTCGAATTTCGAAAATCAACTAAAGTCATGTAATAACAATCTCTCCCAAGAAGCAATCACAATCACCGTTGTGATAGATATCATATTTCAAGGTGCAATTGACAAAATATACAAAATTAATTAGCAGCACAATTTTCAATGTTCAACTCTCATTGCGTATTCTTAAGTACGTTGAAAATTAAAATAAAACCATATGGCAACCCTTTTCGTCAGCAAGTGTGAAGCAACGAAGCGCGAGCGACGCAACTCCGCTTTGATGAATATCGTCTGGGAATGAGACGCCGCTGAATGTCGCCACACCACCCACTTCAGTTATTTCAATTTTCTTCTCTGCATCCGGTTCCGGTTTACCTGTTTTGCGTTAAGCTCGAAAGCTCCCTTCAGGCAACCTAAAATATCACTGAGGCTATTCAGAGCCGAAAAGCGCCACGGTAAAATACATTCGCAAAAAAAGTGTTGGAAACTACACTTGGCGCAATAAAACTCGACAACACGCAATAACTACTTCACCGTTGTAAATAATTTATTGCGTATACTTATAGTGTTTATTCTCTCTTTTAAGATAATATAAAAAAAAACTGTACTCGTCGGTTGTTCACACACCACCTACTATTAGGTTGCAGTCGCTGATATCGTGCCCGTTTTACGTAATGCAACAGTGTTCAATGTAAACAAATAAATTGTCTTCTCTTCACTTTTGCCTGATGTATAGCTTCATGACTAGTTTTTGAAACTCTGCATTACTACTACTTTATGAAAGTCTCTTCAACACATATTTTACATATTTCCTTTTTTCACTGATTCACAGTGATTCACTGATTCCATGAAAAACAATTCTGTTTCGTAACTACGGATTCGAATCCGTTCATCTTTCCAACAGGTTTATGATCTTGTATCCAAAAGCACGGATTCCCATTATGTTGTCATCTTTTCCTACTTTAACCGGCCATGAATAGCTAATTACTATCCCTTTCATCGACCCTTATTCTCGAATACGTTAAACTGAAAGACTGTCAAATTACAATTGATAAATTAATCACTTTTAAAGTGTTGGCTGTCAATTATCGATGGAAAAGCATTATATTTTAAAAATAAAACACAACTTCTTTGTACTACTTCCACATGTTGACAATGATCACGACCGATTTCGCTCATCACGATCATTATCAACTGATGAATGGTAAATAGTAAATTAAGACGTGAACACCTTGATTGATTGGCGCACATTTGTATAATACATGTATATATTTGCCGTCGATTTAGTTCACATTTGGTTGATAGAAATTTCGAAAAGGGTATCTTGGATAACCTTAGAATTTCTTATAATTCTCATTACCATTAATTTGGGTAAATTTGCCCATCGTTATAAGATTGGCCCACCACATGGAAAAAGATTTGACATTATACTGTTATAATACCATGATAATACTAATACCATATTAATATTTTTTAATTGAGCAAAGGTGGTAAAAATACGAATTGATACGCAACATAATTTGTTTTATTGTGAAAAACTTATCTTTAAATAAATTAGATTAACCATATTTTCAATTTGTATTAACTATTAATATGTAAATGAAATGTTGTATATTTTTTCCCACCTCAATTATGTACAGAATATATGAAAGCATAATTAAAAGTTGCCAAAACTTTGAAATCACTGAATTTATAGTAATTGCAGTGACTTTTTATATCGTGGGCCAAAGTTACCCGATTTGGATGACCCACCATGCTTTATCTATGTATCAATTATAACAATAAATATATTTATGTTAATTAAATTTCATATTAAGACAATAATATATATCTATGAAGAACAATATCACACATAAGTGTAATTGCGAAGCATAAAAATACAAAAAACCCTCAGAACTGGGCCAAAGTTACCCAGTTTGACCATACTCGAAATATACGATCGATCGTTTGTGTTTATTTTCCATTGGGTTTCCATTTATTTTGCAGTTGACATTTCTTTTTTCATTCATTACATAAAACCAATTATCAACTCTAGTTCGTGCTAAATGTAATTCTTGTTTGATTTGATTTAAAAAATGATTCTTTTACTTTTAAATAGGAAGTAGCCACTTAGATTCCTGTAACACGGAATGTTCGCCTGACGTCAAATACAGTTTCATTTTCGTCTTAGTTATTTTATGAACCAGTGTCTAAACTTTCAATTTCGTTTCAATTACGCCATCCAATATTACTTCAAAAGAAGTTATTCTGGCAGCCCGCCCATCTGTTTATTTCGCGCTAAATCTACCGCGGAGCCATTTCTAATTTACCACTGCAATTTGACTCACGTTTACTTTCCCGCCAAGACTGCGGTAACGGCTTAAACAAAATGTTGCCAACTTACCATATACAGATTCTTTGAAACATACGTATACGTTATTATGGTAAACATAATAATGTATTTGTGAAGTTTTACGATAATTATTTAATATCATCGTTATTTTTATCGACATTATTTCTTCATGAAGAGTCGAGAACTTCCAGATCTGCCGATCGACTGACCTTAGCAAAATATATTTTCAATAGCACAATTTATTTTAAAACATCGGTACAACGTAAAGTAGTGAGCATTTTCAATTGATTGAAAGCACTAGCGAAAACGGTAAAGTTCTTTTTTAAATAAAAATTGTCGAATTGTGTTCCACGAACGATAAACAGTACAAATTATTGAATACATTAACCATAGATAATCAGAAACATAGAATGTTTTTTTTACACAAAAGCACCTGAAGCAACGAAATATTTCATATTCTGGTAATAGTTTTCAAATATATAAAACTGTATATACCGTTACCATTCAGTGATATCCTAAAAACAATTGAAGACCTTAGATATTATCGGAAGTACGTGGTAACGTTAAGGACGTGATAGACAACGTAGGAAACCAACTGCTCAGTCCTGAGGCAAGGCATACATACGTTCACTTCTTTATTTTTTATCAATTTTCCAAAAAATCTAAGTCTTTTCCTTTTTTTCATCCAGCGTATTATTTATTTATACTACGTGTGTTGTTTATGATCGGGTAGTTGGCAACACCGCTTACGTGATGTGACGTGAGCATGGGACCATGTTTACGGATGATATTTGCATAACGAGCGTCGCGATTGTTCCGAGACAACAGACCCGCCCTATTATTCAAATGATCACAGCGCAAGAAACGATGCGTGGTCAATTTATTGAGACAGAGATTTGGAAATGTCAGACATTTTACTAAAACACATATTTAACACAGCATAAACTGCATATTATTGTACAATTGACAGACTGGCTGAAATTGCCAAACGTGCGAATAATACGAATCCTACTTGTTTATAGTTTGCTGTATTTTTACCATATTACTGTTTTTTTTTCATTCATATAACTGGTGTATTCAGATACATTCTTGTTCTAGCTAATGTTCTTTACTCTACATTTCTTTCGGATTCTACAAGGTAAAAATGAGGATTTTTTCATGATGATTACCTGAGAAATCGTACACATTGATTGTTTCGCTAAATGTAGAATTGTGATGTCATTTAGAAGGGATTTTACATTCTTCAATGATTGCTTGATCCTTAGAGAATTCAGACCACAGATTTAATACATATTGTTGTAAAATGTAATGACATTCATTACTAATATATGTCGAATTGAAAAATAAGCAGCCATATTTGTAAAATCTTATATGAAGAATAATCACCACTTTTACTCATTGTATATGAATAGTTATGAAATAAGCTTAAATAAGCTTTGAATTAAGCTCTTATAAATATCAAATATTATATTATAATTTCATATCGGCTGTGGAAAAGAAAATGGACGTAAGCCACACACAAACGTGTATTAAATTGTCTACAATGTGATAATCGACAAAAAAATTTGGAACGACGGCTGGATACGTCCTTTTTAATTTCTACAGTCGATATATTATATACAAATAAAAATAGTGTATTAACACGTTTTGTGCGAGTAATACGCAATATTTTTTGTTTTAGTAACGTCATTCTGCCTTTCCGTCAATATATAAAATAATAAAACCATAAGTAAATATAATCAATGAAGCGCAAAGCAATTACGTAATTACTGCTTATCAAATATACTTTGTCTGTGGAACATAATCATTCATCTTTATATACAATATCTTTATGTATTTATGGGTAGTGAGTATACACATAATTATTATGTGTGGAAGACGAAGCGATGCGTAATATTTTAATAAGGGCCACGGAATCGTATTTGATCACAGAGCTTCTCCCTTAGCATAATTAATTGCCGGTAACATTATGAAAAAAAATACAAATATGTAATAAATACACTTATGATATTATTTTTCATACTCAATTTCTACTACTGGTCAATGTACGCAAGTTTACAGTTGTCGCATGAAATATTGATTGCTTTGTATTTGCTGTTTAAAAACACTGTTAATATGTTTGCTTATTAGCATGAAGATCTCTGGAAATATAATGTGTATCCATAAAAGAAACCGATTTTATATTAAAAAATATTTTCTTTAAATTTAATGGCTTTTCCATATACAAACAAATTATGTGAATTGAAATATTGAAGCTTCATAGGATTTATTTTTAGAAAAAATGTATAATGAATGTTATTTAAGCAATGTACGCTTACCTTAATTTTATATTATTTTACTTCGTACAGAATACATTATTCAATTATCAATTAAATACGTTCAATTCAATTCAGTACTGAACTATATTCTATACTTTAAAAAATAAAACACAATTTGTTTGTACTACTTCCACATGTGTATAATGATCAGGACCGGTTTCGCTCATCACGAGCAACTGATCAGATCGAGCATCAACTGATGAGTTCGTGCTGAGCGTATTTTTTTTAAATATAATGCCTTTCCACTAAGAATTGACAGTTAACAACTTAAAAAGGTATTTTTTTTTTCCATGTCCGCTCCCAATGTGGAGCATATGGTCTCCTAATGGAGGTATCTTAACAGAATTTTTCTGCTTGTTGAGCAACTGAGTAACTGCTTGTTACTCAGTTGCTCACAGGACTAGTGGTTGCTAGGACAGGACTAGTGGTTAGTTAATCGCTCTCGCTACTCCCCGTGAAGATGGGATGGGTGGAAGGGAGGACTCAGACTACGAACAGAAATCCATAAATCGACTGAAAGATCAATCTATGAAAACCGTCCGCATCGGGAATTGAACCCGAGACATCCGTAACCGTAGCCAGTGACACTACCAACTGCGCCTCGAAATATTATACACATTATATAATATAATTCTGAATATTGTTGCTACGTTGAGCTCACCTCTTCACGATGAGAGGCCCATTATTCATTTCACGCGCATTCCCTCGTTCGATTCCCGCCAATTTCTATTCCTGAATTGCTGAACCCGAATTCGAAAACCGAACATTTCCGTTCACACTTGATTCATCACATCCGACATCTATGTTTCCGAAAGGGAAGCAAAAAAAACTTCGTCAGAAAAAAACACACAAAGGGATATTTTTACCTTTTATGTTTTATTATTTATTTAGTGAATGGCTTTTTTCAACTTAATAAAAATTATCTACAATTTATTTTGATTCTATTATATATTGTAGAATTTATCAAAAATATTATATTTAGCAGATAAGATAGTTCGGAATTTTCATAACTTTTGTATAGGATCCTAAATATAATAGCCATTGAGGTGTATCAAATTCATCGCCGATTATTTATATTTTAACAAAAATATTCTTCGGTAAAATTTACAAAAGAAATTTAAAATTTAGAAATAAATTCCCGGGAATAGCTTACTTTCCTTCCGCCTTAATTTTATCTCCCAATGCACATTAACAACATCAAAAAGTATTGTCGAAAGCCTTATCATTTTTGACGTGTATTTAACACGTCGAAAAAATCTGCAGCTTTTCCGTATATATAATTATGTAATGTTACATTGAAAGAATTATAAATTACGTTTGGTTTATTACAGTGGTGGTTCTATTGTTCTCGAAGAAATGAATCGTCATATATATTTAGTAACAAAGATATTTTACCTCAAATTTGAAATGTCAAAACTTTAATAGAATAATAATACAGTAAATATTAAGTTCAATAAAAATTGTATCATTTTGTTGATAGCCATTTCGGCTTCACGCCATCGTCATCTTCATTTCCAACTGAAAAGACCAAGTTCGAACAAAGCTTTGTAATATATATATATATATATATATATATATATATATATATATATAAGTATAAACTAGGTTGTGCTTGCGACTAATTGTATAGACGATGATCTGATTGTTTTTTTTTAAGTATCGATATAATACGTAATATATTCTCATATTCTTGGAAAATTTCAGAGTTTGAGAATATATTTAGTATTACTAAATTCATTGCAATCAAGTCTGAAAAAGAGTTGTTGTTTCCCTTCCTTGAGTCAATAGGTAGTGTCCTTATTATCTTTTAAGAAAAGCATTAGAATCATCATCCTTATCTTTTAATAGTGCGCCACTGCATGAACACATAATGCCTACAATAAGCCAAAAGCTCGTATTAATATCACATTTCATGCCATCATAATGAATATTTAATTGGATTTTAAAGCCGCTTTCAAGCGACGCTGTTACATATAATATATAACTTGCTGTGGATGAAATTAATGAACGCTCGACAGTAGATTAAATTGATAACATGTACACGCTTAAATAAATAAATAATTGTTTCGCATGGGAGATTCTGAAAACTCTTGACAGAATCATAATTGCTTGGTTTGTTTTGAAAATATTACGTGACACGTAAACACTAGGAATATATTTCTATGACTTGTGTTAATCTTCCTTTCCAAGGTATAATAAAAAAAACTATGTGCATTGGATATGATATCCCATCACTCCATAAAATTACACAAAATAGAAGGCTTCGCTCAGCAACGAAGACGATATCTTACAAGGAATGATTCCAAATATGAAAATAAAGATGATGATAGAAAACTAAAAAAATATCGTAATAACACTGTTTAGAACTTCACAGAACATTGGTTTCTCGAAAACCAATTTATGGTAATAAATTATAATGTAAAAACCTATATTCAAATGTATGAAAGACATAAATATACATCATTTAATATATAACAAGTACTAACGTTTTCCATAAGTAATTAATTTATGATTATTGATATTTATCAAAAAGTGTTTATTTACCAATTAATACACGGAATTGTGTTGTTATAAAGTCCGCATTCCTACATTCAATGCATGGTTCTATGATAGGAAAGTTTTTATTATTAATATTTTTTTGGAGCCTGAGATATGCGATGCAGTTTTCATAAGTTAACTCTATCGCTGCTAATAATTGGCAGGTGTCATTTGTGTCTATACTTGGCTCAAAAAAGGTTACCTTCTTTTTACTAGTATTCTATTTATTACTCAACTATTCAAAACATTCTGCTGGTAAGATATCGTTTGTTTTATCGCGATTAGTTTTGTATAAGTTTGCTTTTATTAAAGTTAACGGTTATTAAGAAGAATGCATAATTTATTCCTTAATATCTAGTAATGAACTTCATAAGAAAAATAAAAGTGTGTAAAAATATATTTTTCGATTTAATGTTCTTATATAATATTCTTGAAATATCTACATTAACCGTGCATAAAACGTCAGTACATGAATATCAAAATATTATTTATGAAAATTCATTCAACGGTATAACAAGCGCGATTAAACAAAGTTTATTTTAGTAATGTGAAAGTTCTGCATACTAGACCAGTAAATATTTATTTTTTATCATATCGTATTAAATAGATCCCGTTTCGTTTATAGTTTAAAATTCAAACAAAGTCTTAGCTATTTACTTTTTCAAAAAAGAAAATTTTCTTAGTCTTCCCGACACTTATCCGACAATATTCATATATGAAAGAAATCTTAGTAGTCGGCGTTCACTTAAGTATGCCATCTGATAACGATTCAGAATTTTCCATTAAGTTTTCCCAGTCAAGTAGACGTTTGAATATTGTGTTCGGGGAAAACCCGATTAGCTGATACGCGACTCTGCAAATAAGCCCGTAAGCCCGCGAGGAGAGGCGCAGCCTGATATGACATCGTTGAATTTTACACGTGCCATTCCGTCTAGTGTAGCAACGTGTACATTGGTCCACGTGACTATAAAATTATACTGAGAATTGTTTACATTTCTAGAGGTGACAGAATGAACGGTCAATAATAGGAAAATGTGGTTTACGCTATTAACATAAGCTTCATTGAAATATTAACGTTTATTTTCTTTTTATATTGGAGTTTTGCGTAAAAAAATATTTGTCAATTTTTTAAATAAGCATTTAAAATTCGTTTTCACTATTTGGTTATAAGCCTTTTGCTTTCATTTTTTAAGCGTATGTGCTGCCGCTGCAAATAACTTTTATATTCATTTTAAACCATATAAAATCAAATAATTATTCACGAGTTTCTTTACGTTAAAATTGAATTGTCTATAGTAGTTACTTTTATTTATGTTTATTTAATAAGTGAATAATTTTATTATATAATTTAATTTAATTTAAGACATCGACTGAGGGTGCTTGATGGAATTTCAATATCAAATTTGGATTATTGAGATTTTGTACACTTCCATGTATTTTGTCACTAACGACCCGGGTTCGCCTTTCTTCATCTTCAGGCATTCGAGCACACGAATGGACTCGAACTGACAGTCAGTTTGAGTCCATTCGTGTGCTCGAATGCCCGAAGATACCGAAAGGCGAAACCCGGGTCGTTAGTGACAAAATACATGGAAGTGTACAAAATCTCAATAATCCAAATTTAATAATTTTATTGTTTATCTTTTTAAATCATTTCAACGATTTTATCGTTTTTGTGTTATTAATTATATACATGCAATAATAATACAAAATGAACCAGACGTTTCGAAACCACTACAAAAGATGTACAGCTTGATATGAATTATTTCTCAATATCTATTAAGAAAGAGCCAATCAAACCGTAATAAAAAGCAGTTAAATAAATCTTATATTGAATGGCTTATGTTTTGTAAACCGACTTCAATGAAAATTAATTTTACGGGAACCTTCCGTGGGATATCAAGGACGACTATGGACTGGGAGATTACCCGGGTCGCCCATCTTATTAGCACGGCGGGGACCGCTAACGGGAGATTTCATTCAGTTAAGAGTAGCTTCAGAAAATCAGTTTTCAGTCGCGTATGTTGTGCATCTGAACGTACAGTCAGTAATGCATTTGCGCTTCCGAGAGAGATTATTTTAATATCGAGTGCATTTTGATCCGGCTTTATCCACAAAGGCGAGTATTTAATGAACTACTGCAAAATGTAATATATTACATAAACACGTATGTACATACATGTACTCTTTGAACGTCGTGAAAACGTACATTTTATTTTCATTAGTTTTTGTTGAACTGAAGTCTTTTACTATTGATAACAATATTTATTAAGAAAATGAAATCATTTATTTTTGTATATCTACGTACGTCGAACCGAAGAAAACATTGTATTTTGAATTATTTAAACCAAATTTTTTTCATTCTGGATAAAAATAAAGTCATTGAAAGTTAAATATTACTTTAAAACCTGAACTAAATTTTCCTTTTTTGATCAAATACATTTATTTCTCGAAAGTTATGACGTATTTGATACACAAAAATGTATCATCAATTTACTCAACACTAGTACTTCCAACGTAAATCTTTTTGCCGACATATTAGATTTTCTAGTTTTATTATTTCAATTACAATTGCTATAAGTAGTCCATTAAATAGTGTTTTCATTTGGAATTTGTTACCTTACTTTGAAAAGCTTATAACTGGCATTTTGGCCTAAAATGACCTTTTGATTGGAAAATGTTGTATTAGCCAAATTCTACCATATAAGTTGATTTCAGAGTCATATATTTTTCAATGAGGGAGTTAGCAGTATTTCGTAGTTCTATCCACACATGTTAATTCATAAATTTGTTTTATGTGGTTCTATCAATCGATATAACTAATTATCTCACAGAAAAAAAACATACACATCACAGTTTCTTCGCTCGATGGTTGGTGTGCGTTTTACCTTTTACTTCTATTGTTTTATCGATTTGGTCATTGACGAGAGCTAGCCAAGTTCGTTCAAACATTTAAAGTATATTTGTATTATTATTCTGTTGTATTATAATAATATTGCTAGCTTTTAAGGTTCAGCAAGTCATGATAATATATAACATTAATAAATATCTCAAAAATCACAACATTTTGTTTGATAGAATTGAAATATCCGATATAACCTTTTCTAACAAACTATTGTTGTCAGTTCTAATTAAAGCTTTAAATACTCATTATTTTCTAATATAAAGCCTTTAGTTAAAAAATTATATGAAAAACAAGTAAAATATTTATTTATATAAATATATGCTAACTTACTAATTCAAAATACATTTTCTCCTTCAAAATACAAAATATGATCAGTCGAAACTTCAAACGCTCGTATCTCAAAACATTGTCAAGTGCAATTAAAACCTTTTCAATGTAAGGTAACAAATTGTCGGAAGCTTAGCCGAATGGTCAACGATATAAGCTTCGCTAGCGGTGCTTACAGACTATATTTCCAGTACGGACATTTTCATACATGGATATTTCAATCGATTTAATCGACATCGACTGAGGGTGCTCGATGGAATTTCAATATAAAATTTGGATTATTGAGATTTTGTACACTTCCATGTATTTTGTCACTAACGACCCGGGTTTCGCCTTTCGGCATCTTCAGGCATTCGAGCAGCTGAACCTTCCTAATTCTCCGTTATTGTATCCTATACGCTGAAACACCTAACAGATGTCACTAAATGTGGAATGATTGTATATATTTACCCTTTCGTCGAATTGCATCCCGTCGAAACCCACAATGCTATTATAATTGTAAAATCACTGGTAATTCTAAAAGTAGTTGGAAAGCGGCAATTCGCCATTCTGTTAATGTGTTGGTTACAAAATAAGGATTAAGGCGATTCTCGAAATGTTAACTCAGGTATCAGTGTAGCTCCCAGACGTATAATATTTTACCGCGTAAATAATATTTGTCATATTTGTATCTTCTATATAAACGTTAGACAATGTTTACTGTCTGTCAGTTCGAGTCCATTCGTGTGCTCGAATGCCTGAAGATGCCAAAAGGCGAAATCCGTGTCGTTAGTGACAAAATACATGGAAGTGTACAAAATCTCAATAATCCAAATTCGATTTATCTATCTTTGCTCACAGGCATGAATATCTAAAATTCCCTCTCTCCATCTGATCCTACAAAGGGGTGTATAAGCTTAACATTAGTCCTGCCTTATCCCTATCTTTCTATCCTTACTGTCTTTGAAAACAGTGAGACTTAGATTATCTTCATTGGGCGACCATATACTCCTCATTAGAAGCGGACATAGCAAAAAATAAATCGTTATAATATAAGTTACAGAATAATGCCGAGAGGGCGTATGCCACTGGCAGAGTTGTTTATGTTGATAATGATGTAAAACAGCGATTTCTACAGGAAATAATATTACCTTGTTTATTTTAGATTATATTTCCAGGAATATTTTATTGAATATATAATGCTGATTTTATACTAGGATAACAATAGAATATAAAAACGCCCAAGGCTAAAAATACTGGTACAAAAGAGCAGGCAAATGGTTATCTAATCCAGATAAAAAAGGAACTTGGGTACGTAAAAAATATACATATGATCTACAAAATATGTTTTATTACCTACGGTTACTTAATAAGCAAACCTAGTAAGTTTGTGTAACTTGTTTTCTTCGTGGAATATGTAGGTAAAAAACGTATACTTTTCCTGTCATATCTCTTAAAAAGGAATTAGTAACTTTTTTCTCATTTCACGAAAATAGTTAATCGTTTTCCGTCGCCTAAAAAATATGAAACGTCAAAATATTTTTTTTTATTTTAATAATTGCACTCTTCGAGTATTTGTTTACACTATCGCATTTTTATTGAAACATAAATAGTTCAGTTTTAAAGCCTGTCTAGCCAAGAGTTGACACCTGTTTTTCAGATATGCTTTTATTTGCTTTACGCCGTGACTAGATTAGAGTTTATTGTAGGCTACCGAGATTTGATGTCTGATACAAAATTGTAGAACAAAGTATTTTTAAGAAAGTGATCAATATGGAATTTGCAATTTATTGAATATAACAATTTTATAAATATTTTTGAAATTTACGAAAGAGTTCGTCTTCTCGCACTTTTTCTGAGTGATTTAAAGTAAAATTATAGTGAACAACAGAGCTACAAGAAATTTTATTACATACTACTATTAGCAAAAAAAGTCTCAAAATTTTAATTAATTAATTTACTGAGCGCGTCTTTCTACAGTTACAGAACAGTATCTTCGAGAGTCGAGCATATTTTTAGAAATTTATTTTCTATACTGTAATAGAGCGTTTTAATATAATCATAAATTATTAGTAAATTGCCGTTAATGTTTCGATTACCATCGATATTGCACGTGCCTTGCAAGCATGCTGAGTCAGCATAATTCATTTTAATTCTGCTACATCTTATCGAAATTAATTAGGTGCGCAGCGTTCTAGTTATTAAATTGATATCAATTTCAATTATTACATCTGCCTCTAATGGAATAGACAGTGTTAATTAACACACGAACGTGTTTGCATAGATATTTCTATTATTATACAAGGAATCACGTTATCGTATCTATATTTTAAGAATTCTTACATTTTTAATTTAATACTTGCACTGAGGGATTTAAAAAAAAAAAATATTTTTCCATTTTTAAAACAGTTTTTTTGCAACATTAGTATCAATTTTATTAATGACTATCATAATCTTATTATAGCGGTGACATATACATAAATTCTTACTGTGATTCTGCACATGTTTATATAGTTCAGACAGTTACATTTCAATATTTAATATCTTTTCAAAGTTTGTCAATCATCCTATTAAAAATTAACACGATATTTATACGAATAATTATTTATAAATAATTTACGTCGTGTACAATTAAAGTCAAGAATTTCTGGTAATTCGTGAATCTTACTAGTGATAATTTTTGGGTAATAGTATTTTTAATATTTCTTCTTCCATCCAATTTCTTCTTCCATCCTCGCGTTGCTTCCAATATTAAAATTTGACCACTTTCAAATAGGAGGTATATGTACTTTATTTTTTACGAATAAAAGTGCTCTCCACCACCTGACGTCTTGCGACTATCATTCTAAACGAGTTACGTAAAGAATATTGAATTCTTCACATATCATACATGGAACAAAAATCTACACAAAACGAGAAAAAAATGTGTGTTGTGTGACTTGCTAGTACAGCTAAAAGAATTTTTTTCTTTACACTAAGAATTTATTCTCGAAATTGATTTTAGCTGCTAGCATAGTATACATACATTCACATCACCTATGTAACTTAACCAATACTTGTTGCAAGAAGCAAAGTTCTGCCTCGCGGGAAACCATAAAACTTATCTTATTTATCATGTATATGAAAGTTTTGTTACTAATTTAGTTGAGACGCTCGTGCATGCATAATGTTCATAATGCTCAATATTATAATTTTAATAAATTGTTTAATTACTTTATTTCATTAATCTAGTCGATCTCGGCTCGTCATAAAATTTCTATAAAATTCAAAAATACGTGTTACTCATTACACATTTTTATTTAAAAATACATGAAACTGAATGAAGATAACCAAAGTCTTTACTCTTGATTTCTAAACCAGACAAATCATAAATGGCTCACTTCGGTGCCAAGCTCTTCTCTCTGTACCGGTTAGTCCATTATGTAAATGCGCGGCAATATGATTCAAGATGCTGGTCATATAGAAGGAATTTCTCTTTGTACTTTTTTTAGCGAAAAATTGAAAAAAACCTTCTTTCGCCGTTAAATACACCCTGTAAGAAGATTGTGAACCCGTTGGTGTGTACAACGTTCAGTACTGAAAGGAATCTAAAAATAAAAAGCGATACTTGTCCTGATTACTATTTAAATTATGAGATACAGATACAGATCATGTAAAGTTATTATATAAAGACGTCAAGTCTTCATACATCATCAAATCCTTTTACCACAATTCAAATGACCTATGAAATTGAACTACTCAAACTAATAATTGGTTATATTTTTTATCATTGCTTCCTCAAAATTAGTATGTCGAAACTATTCTAAAGACAATGTTAAATCTTGAAAGTGTGGAAAGATATTGAAAACATTAATGCATGCTGTGCTATATAATGAGACTATCTTCAACCTGACTGGCACATAATAAATAATTTTAAAAACATTTTTTACTGCTGCCACATGATTTTAATATCAAGACTGGTTTCGCTGATCGCTAGCATTATCAACTTATGCCTTTCCACCAAGAATTGACGGTTGACACCTTAAAAGTGATTAAGATTAATAATAATTTTGTTAGGTCGATAGACAAGACTCACGCCTCAACATTTTCTCATTAGTAATATACAATTAAAATTTAATATAATTGTTGTGATGTTAAGAATAATTATAAGGTTACAAAATGAGCATATTCTTACACCCTACGCGGTCGATCACGATAACATTCTTGATCGACTGTTTCCCTATTTCCGTTACAGAATTTATATTATGTGAATCCATGCAAGGAAATCCAAAATCGTAAATGAGATTTTGGTTATGGTTTAAACCACTTATTACTTTAATTTAGAACTAAATTCATCAATTTAATCCACAATATTAAAGTGTCTATCGCTATTTTCTTACTATAATTAATCTCCATACATTTCTTGCCAGTTTAGTTCAATATGGCTTACAAAATCTAATTGAAGATAGTTTATAATTTGGGAAGTATTGTTAGCTACAAATTCAGTTTAGTTTGTCACAAACTATAGACTTATTAATGCTTCTATTCGAGATTAATTAGTGTCTGGAAAGTGACTTTGTCGCTGGTTGCGCAACGTTGAAGACCTGACACAGACACGCTTTAATCTCCAACATTGTATTTAAAGTTACATATTATATACCCATGAATGCTGTATATGTTTAGCCTCACTTTGCAAAATATCTTTCTTAAATTAATGTCATAATATCTCGGAAATGCATAAATAAATTCTCAATTATTATGATATTGTCATAAACAGACTTATATCATCCATTCTGCATTATTATATTCAAACATGTTATTAACGACAAACCATATATTAAAATATTTAAATTTAATAAAATCACACTTTTCAAGTGCTCGCCATTGTGCCGTTGGTAGCAATCTAATACAAAAGATTCTTCTGATAATATGAAAGACGCTAGCTCTCAGTCACATGACTTATTTATTAATAACGATGGAAATCTAGTCTTTATGCTTCCAGTGGCGTAGCTAGGGCTTGTGACGCCCAAAAAATGTTGATTTTGTATTGACAATAGTGTGGGGTAAGGTTATTTTTTATATAACCTACTCATTTTCTATTCACACTAAGATGCAGAAGATTGCGCCGCAGGCAAAATTTTTCATGTATAAATATAATTTCTTGAAAGATATGTACTATATTTTTACAATCCTGTCATTTACAAATTTTTTATTTAATATTAAATTTGTAATTCCGCAGGTTTATTTTTCAAATATGGAAACATAAAAACGAATTAAAAATTGTCAATCGATTTAGAACAAAACATTCAGTACATTTTACTAAAATAACATTTAAAAAAAAATATAAAAACAATATTTTTCCTCGCTTTGTTCTTAGCAAAATCATCAGCATCATAATCAAAATATATTTTTTCTGCCAGTTGGTGTGCTATTAGTGTGCGGAACAGCCCCCCCCCCCCCTTTGCTACTCTGGTGTAAACCCCATAACTGCGTATTGTTTATGTAAGTATTTTGTCAATCTATCCCTTGTTTCAAGTAAACTCATAATTGACGGCGCGTCGATCGAATAAAATTTAATAATTGAATTGCATAATCGGTGTTCACTATGCATCGATTTAAAGTTCTTAGCTTTTTTCTGCATCTAATTACTATGTTTCGTGGCTCAAAGAGCCGTCTGACATAATTTCAATATTACATCTTGTGCAAAATACTCCTAAGCTACGCTTAAAAGTCAGTTAGGGACTGAGCAGGATTAAGTAATCTCTTCAAGTTGAATATCATCACATTATGAACAATTCGTAATACAAATTGAACATTTGTTTTTCTTGAAAATTTACAATCGGTAATTTTAAGGCGTTTTTATCAATTGTTTTCCCAGTTCAAATCTTCATCCATAAATTACTTAGCTATAAAACATGTGGGAAAAGATTATAAAGACACAGTCTGTACCCAACCTTTATAGGTTTATGAAAATAGGCTTAATTAAAAGTTATGAAATTTCCAGGCTCCACATATTTTTATGTAGACTCCATGACTGAATTGTGGAGGCGAATACGGTCAAAGAAAAATAGATACAAAAACAAAATCCTTAGGAATTTACTATACACGATCACATAAACATTCGATCAAATAATCATATCTTTACTTTCATAATATATTAGACATTTAAGTGAAAATGTTTGCTCATACTCTAAACTGTTCTGAATGTTTACTCTTGTTAAATTATAATGATGTAACTGATATGTAGATACCTAAGTGAAATGCAGCAGCCGACAGTTTATCACTTAACCTCTCAAAACAGATTCCTACTGCATTCTCGTCGTAGAAGACTGTCTGAGGTTATTGGCGTCGTCATTATATTACATCCTACGACCTAGGGCGTGGCTTAATATAAAACTTGCGTTTTAAAAATAGTCTGATATTTATTATGTTTTGACAGTAATAGTACTGTAGTAGCAAGAGCATAATTGTGTTATCTGGTATCGTAGTTGGTGAAATTCATATTTTTTTACGAAGTATTCAGTGTGAAACTCTGGTATTCCATCTACACAAACAATTTAACAAACTTAAACAAATTCAACATTATTCAATGAAAAATTCAAGTTGAATATTTTTTTCCCTCTAATCTAGTCAAAGCTAAATCGGCCAACCACATCCACCAACAGTGTCACATGACCTAGGCTTAGTTCATAGTAATCAACAGTAATGGTTGACGACGTGTAGTGGGCGAGTAAAAACTTTGTATAAAAAAGGTAAACAAATCCTCATGAGCTTGTTTCAAACGTGGTCTAATCCTTAATTTCATATCAGAAATGGCCAAATCCATTATAAAATCATTTATAATACAAAACGTACTCAATATTAATTCATTTTACGTATAAATAATATAATATAATTTAAGACATCGACTGAGGGTGCTTGATGGAACTTCAATATCAAATTTGGATTATTGAGATTTTGTACACTTCCATGTATTTTGTCACTAACGACCCGGGTTTCGCCTTTCGGCATCTTCAGGCATTCGAGCACACGGATGGACTCGAACTGACGTCAGTACAAAATCTCAATAATCCAAATTTAATAATATAATAGTTGATTTACTTAAAATGTTGAAGAATACATAAATAAAACTTGTATTAATTCATGTAACGTTCTTTTCTATTTATCTCGTTTTTTATAAAAAGGAATTTTACCACATTTGATACCAGACAACCCAATTATGTGTTCATCTTATCGTGATAATGTTTTACAAAAATGTTTAATGTTATCGCAAAACCGGCACGTCGTTAGTGACGAATTTTGAACTGATTGAAATGCTTATATAAAATGCTAATGGGTAACGACTAGCTGATTACTATTCCTTTTCTAAAACAAGATCCTTATATACTTATTTTCTCTAAAAGTGACTAATTTACGACCTATCAATCACCTTATGTGACAACTCTTATATATTCAATATTCCCCACGTTGGTAGCGTGTATGGTTAAAACGAATCATTTACAGTGCCTTCCTTATGTTCAAATGTTCTCTTATTAGATGTACACATTTAACTATAATTGAACATTAACGCAAAATATATTGTAATATGTAAATTCAGTTTTTGAAATCTTTAATGTACCACATATATATAACGTGTTCAACCTTTAGAAGAAAAAGTTTTTCAACAAATGTTTATAATAGCTTTCAATGAATATTTCAAAATAATGGTGTATTTATCAAACACTAATTATTTACCCAATACGCCACCTAAAGCAAATTAAGTTTTTGCCGATAACTGGCTTCCGTTTTCCTTTTAATTGATCCCCTGGGCATTTTAGTTTGAGGCCTTCAATATATTACGTCACGTTATCAAGGGTAGTGGGAACTCTTGTATAATTGAATGATTAGTGACGAAGGGTTTTGGGGGCTTATAGAAAATGTAACGTCGCAAAACTGACACAATAAAAATATAATGTATTACGTTTTTTTAACGAGAATAAAATGTTTTCAAGAAAATTACTACATTACAAGTTTATACGGGAAGGCACACAATACGTGATGTTATTGAAACAGAGGGATTATTTTTATCGTTACGAAGATAGTTACTTACGACACGTATCGCGATTCTTAATAATTTTTATACCATTTACGTACACCACTGATATTACTCAAATTGCGCTGTATGCTCAGTGTTTACACATTTTGTTAGCACTATCTGTGGATAGACACTCGTTACCGTACAATCTCTTATTATTCTACGTATAGGAAAACGACGGAGGCCCACTTCCAGAAAATGCTTTTCCATGCAGATAAAAGCATTGTATGCAAAATAATACTCTCATTATGCAATATAAGATTCATATATGTATATGTAATCACTGTATTTGTCTTTTATAGATTTCATCAGTGAATCTGTAGTAGTACAATTGGTAATTAATTTCAATTAAATCAAAAAGTAAGTCATGAAATATTTTGGTAATTCTCGACCTTGGTCCCCATGGATAATTCCATATCATACAAAATAGTTATTTAGATTAAGGTAATATTTTACGACATCTTGAAAACAATATATCTTGTTTATAATTGAACTTGAATAAATCCATTATCATTGCTACTGGTTGCTATTTTTCACCAACCAATGAGACAATCAGATTGGTTTAAAAGCGTTCGCTCAACCCCTGTCTTCGGATATGGGAAATAAGGATGGAGTTAAGAATGTACTGGTATATAACGAATCTCGGGGTGGTGCGAAAATAAAGAAAATTCCTCAATCTAATGTATTAAATTTTCCTTTACGGCTTTCGAACCCGTAACGCCATGACCCAGCAACTGATTGGACGATCAATTTTACACATATTGATTATAGAAACAACGCAATCTTTCAATACAGAGGCTTTTTGTATTCATGCGCAAGGTATTGCACACGATATGTAATTGTGCCTTGAAACGCAAGTTTCTCGTTAAAAAAATTCTAAGCTCTCAAGTCTTTCGCTTAGGAAAAAGCTCCTTTCATTGTTCTGATAGTAAGCACCGAACAATGGCTGCCAACTGAAAGCTTATGGTCCATTTACATCCAAGTGCCTGTGTGCTTTTGTGCATGAACAAAAAACTTTTGTCCAGAGTATTAAGAATGTATTTAGTGTCATTTTCAATGGATTTCTCTAACAATATTTTAAGAATGTCTGCTATATCTATTCACTACATACTGATTAATCGAATTTCAAAGAAGTCTTAAGTACCGATTTTATTTAATCTTGACTAAATTAATTTAAATACTATAACGCTTGTCCCCAATGTTGTCTCCAACGAGTCGCGACTTCATTTTATAATAAAAATGAAAATAAACATATTATTTAGTTCCGAGTTTAATGGTCGAAAAAGTTGTTAATATTTCATTTAGTATACATATTCAAACCTTTGCTGGAAGGTGCATATAGTCACTGATTAGAAATAAAAGAAAATAGTTTTTTTATAGATTCATGTTATGTTATTTAAAAGATACAGTACTTCATCAAATTGACTGGCACATATATTTTTCTTCAAAATCTAGGGATTCGGAGGTGAGGGATGTTCAACCCAAACACTCTAAAATAAGTACATGCTTTGTTTGAACGTAATTTGTTGAATTCCAATTTAAAAACATTAAAATTTGGATATGATCTTAGCACAAATAACACTCATTTCTTTTGTAATCGTATGATTTCATTTAACGAAGTAGTGACACTAAAATGTTATCATTCTCAACTGAAATAAAAATTTGGTCCTATAAACTAGTGGTCAATACTATTTGCCTTCGTGCACGCGGAAACACGGGCTCTAATCCGGAATTGAAACATTCAAACTTTGATTTTTCAATCGATTTAATAAATTTTATTTAAGTATTAAAATATTTGCCATGATGTAACTATGCATTCTTTGATATGTATTCTTATCCATATTTGCTTATATTTTACAAATAATAGAGAACTAAACTTGTGTTCTTAAAAGTCTATATGCTCCAGATTGTAGGCGAATATGCTTAAATAAATATTATTATATTTCATGGTATATTTAGTTTTACTATTTATTTAGTTAATGATTTTGTTTAATTAATTTGTTTCTTATCTATTTTAAATCATCTACTGCAGTACCATCTCGCTTTGTAGATTGTTATCAATAAAAACAACCGGGGAAAATTGCATTGCTGTCCCAGCGACGTGTTTTTTCTTCGATTCCACTTCAGAAATTTTCCTCTCAATAGCGTGCTTCCCTTTGTGAGTGGCTAGCTTACTTCAGGCTTATTTAGAAATAATTTCACAAAGGAAATCTCCAGGAGTCTGGTTACACAATCTGGATTACACTCGACCCTTTGACAAACAAGCTGCGCTCGAAATCTTTAAAAATCCGCAAAACCGATTTTTTTGTTGTTACGAAAAAGAATTTCGATAAACTGGCTGTAACAGAATAAAAACTCCGTTTTAGCAAATTCGGAGTAAAAAATACAACCATTGTTTGGTCACTTCTCCTTTTTTGGTATACAGGAACCAAAGAAACATTTTTAACTCTACGTATATGTCGACAGTAACATTGTGACGATTTCTTCTTGCTTTTTTTTAACGTGATCAAAATTGCATTTTAAATAATTTTGAAAAACAGTATTTGCTGAATATTAAAAATATTGAATGACGATAAAAGCTTCACTTAGAGATCAAACAGTTCATCGTTGAAATCCTGTCACGTTTAAACATTGTTTCATTTTACTCTTTTATATCTAAAACATCGGTGTCCATTATTTCTTTTCATTTCGAGCTGGCTTTGACTGACTTTGCTTGTTATTTTACTATATATTATAATTTGAAAGTCTAAGAAATTCAGCACATCATTAAAATCATGCAATTTATATAATTTAACCTTATTATTAGTTAGAGACCGTCGCGCAGTTTATGGTTAGTAATGTAATGTTTTCTTTACTATAATAGTATTTCAGTGATATAAGATATTGTTAACAGTTTTTTCTCCATGAAAATGTCAGGAAAAGATATTTTTCTATTGTTGTTCATTGTAAATTCATTTCTTTCGAACGACGCATAGTTTTAATTGACTTTAACATATATCTCTACCTTTTTTTTAAGGTGTCAACTGTCAATTCTTGGTGGAAAGGAATGTTTAAACATGTGGAAGTAGTACAAACAAATTGAGTTTTATTTTTTAAAATATATATCTCTACCAATATAAAAGCTTGGAAAAATTGGTATTTGAAGCTTATACCGCAGCTTTTTTTCAGTTTGATGATAGTAAACCGAGGCGAGAGTATCAATAAGCACATAGGCTAACTTTTCACTTTTGGTCATATCTTTTACAATAGTAATCACATGTTTTTAATATTTAAAAAAATAATTCGGTTGAGCGTTTGTCGTAATTTTCGTAAATGTTCGTTCACCTTTGCAGTCGTGCAATAAAATATATTATACTTACACATTGGAAGGAACTTATTTGTTTTACAAATATCGACGTTCTAACGGCTTTATTACTATTTTTCATTTGTTTACAGTTATAAAAGTGTGAGTAATATGTCCGCGTTTTATTGATATCAATGTTCATTGAATATTGTTTATATTTTGCATTTATATAGCATTGTGTGTTAGGCTTGGAAACACATTTCCTCTTCAAATATTATGATTAAAAATACACAACACCGCATGAATGTGTATAATGAGGCATTGTTTTAGTATCGCGAATACAATCGTAATATTATTCCGGTTTTGCTCAGAATATTCTTAATGGAACGTGGAACAAAGCCAAATAGAGTTCATCTTCAAAATAATTGCCGAATCTAAATAGAAAACAGTGCGCTGAGGCAATATGAAATTTTCGTCTCCATTAAAGCTCCATAATTATAACGTGAGTAGCTCGTGTACATCAATAATGTAATGTAAAAGCTTTTCTGTGGAGACGGATAGAGCGCGAACATTAAAACATATTGGCGCAGGGTATGTGTAAAAGGGACAGTTGATTTTTCATCGGCGGGTTAAATAAAAATATTCAGTACTACAATATATTGATTTTAATGAATTGACAAAGCAGACCATATAAATAGAGACACACATACTTATGTAAGTTCTACCAACAAGTGCTTTGAAGTCGTTGAATATCAAAATGAATGTTCTAGTAAACGTTTCGTTCATTATCAGACTCGTAATGAAGTATTTCAACATTATCAACAGAAGCTATTTTATATACTTCCATACTTCTAACATCACCTTCTCTGAAAGAAATAGAAAGGTTCCGCGACTGATATCCAACCAGCTCTTGTTAAATACATTTTATTCATAGATTGTCTATACGCTCTACATTAGGAGAAGAGTTTATATGTATATTTTTTTTATAAATAAATTAAAATGAAAATGCAATGCGTCGCCGCGCCACTTTATACCATTCCAAACTAACCGTGCATTATTTTCCTCTCACAGACAACTCTATTGAAATCTTACTTGCACCCTCCGGACGCTGAGCTTCCACGCTGAGGCACCAACAAGTGTCGAGCATCTCCCTCTCATGTGCCAGATAACGGATTCTTCCCTGTACTTCATTCCCAACACATAGTAAGTGTACACATTTGTAAAATCCCAATAGGCCCACAAAACCGAAAGGTTCATACTTTTAGCATCATTTCAATTTATTTCACGAACTCCGTGCCTTGTCGGGCGTGTAATGAAAGTCTGTATTCTTTTATATATATAAGATATACACCACATTAATTTTATCATGTTATTCTTGTATTATATATCGTTGGGCTTGCTTTAATCGTTATTAACATACCTACATTTTTTTGATTGCTTTTTATTAATAAATACACTTAATATCCTTTTCCTAAAATTCAATATTGCCGCATTTAAGACACTTCAAATTAACACAAATATATTACTTTAAAAAATGTTATAAATTATTGTGTATTTTAATGGAAACAATGAAATGAAAAATTCGGATTCGGTCAAAAGACTACATTTAGGGATTTTAAAAGATGCAGGTTCCCCACCCATGTTTAAACCTCTGACCTAATACTTATTTTTGAAATGTAAGTCATATAGATTTCTTAAATAATTAAATAAATTTTAACAAATTAACCACAAACTTATCGTTAGATGTTAGTACAGCTTTCACCCTTCTGAATCTTTTAACATACTGCATTAAATTGTTCCAAGTTCATATAATATAGATACCATAAACGAATGTGGTAATATTATACGTGACTTTTAAAGACGTCATTCACGACTTTATTCGACGTTAGGAAGTTTTCTCATATCGCGTTTTGCTCGTCATTTGCGAATATCACTGGCAACTCCGGCTGCATTCAGTTCAGTCGAGTTTTCGCATAAAACGTATGAATTTATAAGCGAGCCGTATTTTCGTGTCAAAGGAGAATTCGTGTGAGAAAATAAGCAGACATCTCTTTATTAAATTATTCCGTTTTCACTACTGTTAACGTTTGCGTTTCGCCTGAAAGTTTTGAACTGAAACCAAATAAAATTGTCATACATGTGTCAAGTCACTTAGATGTAGCCGTAACAATCCCGTTATCCCGCATGATTTTCTTTTCCTAAAATCCCGAAAATTCTAAGACTTAAATCGTATTGAATATCTTCAGAATCCAGAATTCGGCGACGTAAAAAATAAAAAAATCTGATATATCTTGACGCATCAAAAAACTACTCTTTGTCTTGAATGGTTGTGAGTCTTTGTTTAATGATTGATCAAAACAAATAATAAAGATGTTATATAATATCAAACAACTGGTAGCTTTAAAATCGTTTAATTTTCCCCTGTTAATCTTGAAACCATTAGTTCCGGCTTATTACATAAATCCAATTGAAATTTCTGGGATGAAATGTACAATATATTCATTAAAAATAAAATATTTTAAAGAAGAGCTTTGAATTTGTCGAGCAATTTTGACTCTCCGCTTAACAATTTAAACAAATAAATACAACAATTTTTTAATATACGTTATTTATTGTCACTTTCATGGACGTTCTTAATTTCAATAACTACTATTGCAATACAGGATTTTTATTCTCATTATTTATTCTTTATGTCAGATATACATCAATTAATTAAAAGTGAAAATATTGTTTTTATTAGGTTGAATTCAACATTAGTGTCTTTTTTTTTATATTAGTTTTTCGTTACTTCTGGGTTTTGTTTCGAAGAAAAAAAACTGTTATTTTTAATCGGGATTGATTTTTTTAATCTCGGCAAAACACACCAGGATGACAATTCCTACATAGAAATTTGTCTCTGTATAAACATTCGAGTTACACAAGTCGCAGTGAATATTCACACCTTTAGCAATGTACACGCTATTTTAACCAAGTAACAATGTTGACTGTTGACATTCGCGACAATTCTTGCTTACATTAATACAGTTTCTCTTGTTATTTTCGATCTGTGTATTCGAAGAAAAGACATACAATGAGGAAAATTTTAACAAACCGATTAGTTTTGTTAAATTATCATGTTTTGTATTTGTCTCATAAAAACACCGCAACATATATGATGGTAAATTATAAGAACGTTAATTTGAAACTATTCTGTATTGCATTAAATATTTAACACTTATTTTTGATATCTGTAAGCAAAATAACAAATCATTATTAAAACCACACATTAACAAACGTCATGATTACAAATTGTATATTTCGCAAAATTTCTAAGTATTGTTCGAATTCTTCCTAAGTATCTAATACTTCCAAGTATTGTTTAAGATTTTTTAGTTCAAAAAGTTTGATTCCGGTAAAACTTTCATTATTAAACAAAAAGCTTTGCTTAAACAAAAGTCTTAATACAGGCATTTCTTTATAATAACTTTTGCTACAGGTATTTATTAATTCATTAAATATTTAAACAGTTTCTTTCAGAAACATTACCTGTGTATGAAAATATAAATACATAATTATCTTTTATGTGTAAAAACAGAATAAATAAAGCTGTTTTCCGACGGACTAAAACAACCTTTGGCATCTTTAAATGTTCACAAATACGATTAAAGCACTCATTAATTAGGAAACTCGTAAAACAAGCTTTTACAAAAAAAAAAAAACAAATATTTGGCTTTAATTTGTCAATATAAATTTTAGATTTTTTTGAATCTAATATTCCAGATCTTTGTCCCATGGGTGTTTGTGTGTGAGATGTCTGTTGCCATCGAGTTGATATCGTGTGATTTCAAAATCTCAAATTTAGTGTGTTGGCTATTATAATCTGTAATGCCATTTTTTATTAATGAAAAAATTCTTTTCGTCATAAAACGCTAGGAAAAAATGCATGGGAATGACTGGTTATTAATCATTCGCTCTACGTTTTCCCCCATATGTCAAAAATCAAGTTTAGCAAATAAATCAATGTTATGTTTGTTGATTTCATACACTTAGTAAAAAGTTATATTTAATGACCCGTACAATATAAATCACCTAAATTACAGATACATGTATATACAAGTAAACCACGATTCCGTCATGCTTCATAAAAGTTCCGAAAAATTTACCCTACCTATTTGAGAAGTTCTTTTTTATTGTTCCGGTTCTGCCCAATATATTTCCTTTAATTGTAGTCTAAAAATTGTTTGTTTCCTCTTTGCAAATTTTGGTAACATTACATCGTATAAAATCGATTTCACTCATTTTAAGTGCTATTTTCTATCTGATATTGCTTTTAAAGTTTTGTATGCCCCTCATGTAACTTATATTATAGACGTCCACTAAATTTATCATACGGAATATCTAAATATATAGATTTATTTTTTTAATTCTGAGCACCTTAGAATTTCAAGTGTTTTACTGTCAAAGTGTTAATATACGAAGTTACGATGAGTTGAAAGAATCCATGTACATATTCTGATTTCGAATCTCGGACAGCTGCACTGAAAGACTGAGCATTTCTATTAAGTCATGCTTTGGTTTGCGGTGATATCCATCGTGCCATAATGCGATAACTATTGCAGGTGTGCAGGTGTATGGTGGATTTTGAGAAATCGCTTTGAAAGATCCTGTTTTACTTCTGTTTTTTATTAGGTCAACTAGCATATTTCTTACTATCAATCAATCACACAAAAACTAGCTTTACTATTCGGTTTCGCCCTGAATTGAGATTCGCATAGTAAGTAAATACCAATTCAATCAACAATCATACATGTAATACCCGCCCTGCTTAATAAATATAAACATTATAAAGAAAAGGGCCATACATAGCATAACAGCTGACGCCAATGTGCCATGCATTTGATAAATATAATGTTCGACATTAAACGAAACAAAAAAAAATGTACTATTTACATATATAATGAAATAAGATTATATTTTTTTCTATTATTACTAGATTTTTTGGTTATAGTTCTCCTTTTATTCAGCAAAAAATTAATTGTATCGGATATAATTTAAAAAACTGTGTTGATACAGCAATATAAGTAGGTAATGGCTTTTTTAATTTCTTTAAAATAAAATATTTTTTTTCAAATTTAGCATTTTAAAACACTGCGTATTTTTAGGAATTTCCCAATTTTATTTACTGATTTGCATATCTTATTGTTTTAACAATAAATACACCGCATTTCACACAGTGGCCTCATCGTTAGGATCGGGAATGCAAACGATCAAATAAGCGTGGGAAGGTTTTCAGATCCGTTACAAAATCAACGCTACACAATGGCGATGCTCTAATTGGATCGCAAATATTTTTGGAACACTTCCAAACCAGCCTCTCAACTCTTGAGTCAAGTGACGCAAATCGCAACACTTGCCCCCGTTTTCCCATTCGCCTCACACAACGTCAAGTGTCTACATTTTTATATATCATGTCAAGAAATATCATTATTTTTTTACATGCTGTCGTCGTTATCATTTAATGCAGCCAACTGCCGTTGGAAAATATTTATTAATAAAATTGTATGTTTATTTAATAATATAAGTTACCAGGTGACTTGAATATAGCGTTGTTCACATTTAAAATGTATTGAACAATATTTCTGCGATCTTGTTTATAATTTACGCGTTTTTATTGACTTAAAATTTTACGCTCAGAAATTTAAATCCGTTTATGTTAACTGACAAAAAAAATTTACATTATTTCAAAATAAAAGATTTTCATATTGCTTTCTATTAAAAATAATATTATATTGTAACATAATTAATCCATTTGTTTATATTCGCTCAGTAAAACAGATTTTTTGGTTTTTTTATCGTCATACTTATTAGAATAAAATAAAGTTAGTAGTTTTTATTCCACAATTGTTTGATATGATATCAGGACCGTTTTTCTACGGAAAAAAACATCTGATCTGTCGAAAATATAGATTTTAAATCATATAGTTTTACTTTATCTCTAAGAAGGATTCTGTATGGAAAGATTCTTTCAATGAGCTTTCGGTAAACAGTATTTGCCGCTTATACGTCCGATATTTAATATAACCACATATCTTGATATGTGAGCAACTCAATTTCAATAAATAAAGATAAGCAGTGTCTTGCTCTTGTATATAACATTTTAAAATGATCACAATGACGAATAATTAAAATCAATGTTACCACAGAATCATTTTAGGTAAAAGTAAACTTTTAAGGTGTTAACTGTCAATTCTTGGTGGAAAGACATTATATTTTAAAAAATAAAACACAATTCATTTGTACAAAACTCACTTTTTAATATATGTCCAATATATAGTTATCAAGAATTAAATTAACCATTCTAAAATAGTTCAGTTTGAGAAACAAAATTCTTTACTTAAAAAGGCTACATAATTATTATCTTACTATGCGAAGGATACTCTATCTAACTTGCTAATATCTCTAACAAAAGTGCAGGTTCTGTTGAAAAGTTTAAATGAAAATTTACTGTTATCCGAACGCTAGTAACTGATACGCGATCAAATAATAAATTTGAACGTTAGCGCATAATTGAACTGATTTAGATTTATCGCCAGCGAACAGTTGTTCGCAATTAATTCGTGGAAACGTTGCTTTATTAAAATTAAGTGGATTGTGAAATACCTAAATAAACGACTGTACTCGATATTAAATGGCATGTAATTTACAACTTTTAAATTCTCATCAACGCTTTGCATTATTCACTTTACCTCCACTATAATTAAAAGTTATTATCATCAATCAATCAATATACGAGGATAATGAATTGAATATTCAAGGTATGTGTTGTCGCGAATAGTGATTCCAATTTGAGTCTTCAAATATTTGATTAAATGCCAGATTTGTCCGCCAGGTTTTGTTCATTCGAAGCCAAGGAAACTCATACATAGTTTTATATTGAACGGTTAATTTCCTTTTAAATACGAACTTAATTGATTTTTGACTAGCGATTGTAATGCTTGTCCGTATTTTCGATCTCAAAATTTAAAATATTCATTTTATAATCAATAGTATCTTCAAATTGGCTTGATATGTATAGAATATGTATATGAAGATTAATGGGGAAATATTAGTTGTTTTTTAGGATCGACCTATTGATTATCCTGATAATAAAATTTGTAAGAAAAAAGACATATCTATCGTCTGAAATAAGATATTTTGACAATTTGCATTTGACTGACACAAAACTATTGGTTTCTGATTTCTAACGCTTATACCGTACCAGTGATCCGATGTCGCAACTCCAATTCGTTCCTACTATATTCCTTACGCTCAATGGATTAAATATTGAGTCGCAAAATCTGACACAAACTTTCATACGTTCCTGTACGAAGTCTAAACATAATACAACACGTGTGACTGAGGCAATTGCGATATTAAAATACGGGCTATAAACTTTTCAAAATTCTGACCATTTCCAGGTAACTTTATATGCATTATGCATATGGTCATCTCGAGGTGTCGTCCCTGTCCACAAACGCGGACATCGTTTGCATATATTATGCTTCATGTATATATTCCAGGATTATGAGATATATTTGTGTATAAATGTTTGAGTTTTCGCAGGTTTATTTCAATGACGGCGTTACTAAACAGATTGTGGACAGAGAATTTCCCTCCGAAATGAGGGTCTTTTTCAATCTCAGTTGAAATATCATATTTTGTGAGTGCGTAAAAATTTTACATTTTCTCTTTGTGTTAAGCTGTTTTACTGAAGTTTTTTTGGCTAAAAAAAACTTTTATTTACTTAATGTGCTTTGAGATAAAAAAATATATTGAATGTCTAATGACTTTTATAAAAGAGCCTATTTTTATATAAATGTATAAAAACAGTCATTCAAAATTTCGTTATTACTTATAAATTTAAATCTGAAAGAGTATGTTGACAAATTGAGTAAAAATGAGAAATTATTCAACGTGCAAAAATGTTTGTAAATGCAACAGGTTAATTGTTTTTGTTTTATTTAATGATAATATTATATCTTCGTTTTACAAAACATGGTGACCAAGTGCATTTTTCATAAAAATGGACGAATGAACTGGTTGACGTTCTACAAACAACTGCGGTTGAGCTGAGGATATGTTTGAACAAAATATTCATTGTACCTTAGAGTAATCAAAATTGATAACCTTGTTGACTGACTGTGTTAGAATGTGTGTTTTAAGAATTATCTTCAGACAAACTTTGTAGTAAGAATTTTATATATAACATAGACATTGATTTTATTTTTATGAGTAAATGATGAGTGAGTTTTTCTATCTACTGAGCTTGGGGACAGGCCAGACGAAAAAAATTGCAGTATCAGATTAAATCGTCGAAACACGTGTCGTGCATATTAAGATAACCAGTTGAAAGCTAGGGTTATCGATTTTAATTTTTAATTAAAAATGAATTTACACCCCAAGTTACCACCGAATCCATCGAATTTTTAAAGTATTCACAGAAGGTTTAGTTAGTGGAGATTATTATAAATTTCTTTCTAAACAATTAATTTCTAGAGTTAATATGATTATTGCAATATAAGTTACTACTTCTCGTCTCTTCACACGAAACGCAACAAAAACTTAAATGCAACTCCGCTATCGGAATGCACAGACAATTGCATCCGACGGCATTCCCAGCTCGGAGGATTGCAGTTTTTCGACGGACTAGCAGACAAGCAGCCAGGGCAGCGAAGCCTGTCTGCGCCGCTCGTCTCGTCTGCCGGTGGGCGGGTGTCGCCTTAATTAAACGGTAGAGTTCCGCGGGAGTCAACTCAGCCGCTCCGTCCGCCCTCGTCGAGACGTGTTCCTCAACCCTGTAGTAATGAACACCGCTTCTTTGCTCGAACAGTGCCGCACTCTGTTGTGACCACAAAATGAAACTTGCGCTTTTATTATATCTGTTCAATTTATTTCCTCAAACAAACTGACCAGACTTCGAGAGTCCGAAGAGAATTATGTATTTATTTAAGACATCACATAAAAATTATAACTAACCAATTTGCTATGGTAACACGATAATTAATAAATGCATAAATTTTGCAAACAGAAAATGATAATTATAATATTGAAAGAAAATAAACTTCACATTAATTATGGCAAGATTAGATTAAGTCACTTGATATGAGATTAATTAACATATTATAAAAAAGTAAACAATAACGTAAAACTGTTTTTCAGCTTAAAATTTCCACGAGCCAAACAAAACCTGTCATATTATTAAAATGTAAATTGTGGAATTTTTACTATAAACAAACAGTATTTTTTATTCACACTAAATTGAATAATTTAGCTTAAAGAAAGCACTCCTCGTTGATTTTTAACAAAATTTTAGCAGAAATAGTAAATAAAAATATTAAAATTTGGAAATTAGTACTTTCAGAACTCGCTTCCGATAATAACGTCATTTTGTTCAATATCAACGCATGTGAGATTTATGTTTCTTTGTGAAAATTTAAATTTTTTGTAAATCTAATAATCACAGGTTATAAGATATGCAATTCGAATGACAAAAAATATAAAAAATTTACAACCTTTAATGAATTCTTTATAATCGCTTAATACCATATTATTTTATTAGTTATATTCAGGTTTCGCAAAAAAAATATCCAGATTTTTTAAGTATAAATACATTATATTTTATCATATTATACATACCCTACTCTTCCACGGAATTTCCAAATAGAGTAAATACAAATCCCGTTGAAATATTATATCAATTGTCATATTTTAATATAAATAGACTGTAATAATAAAATTTGCTGTGATCTAATATCAGTCAATTTATTTCGTTTACAGCCCGTTCACTTCATGGTCATGCATTGCCAACAGTGTCCTCAGTTACAGGTTACAGCTCTGTAAGGGAACTAGGGCGATATCAATTCGGATCTACAGCGTCTCGAACGACTGGCTCTGAGTTCGATCCAAGTAGTACGAAATTGCCTCGTCGCCAACTTCTACTGGGAAATCACTTCTCTTGGAATCATTTCATTTACTTTTGCATCTGGCTCTCTTATTTCCTCGATCCTTATCTGTGGAATAGATGTTTTTATGACGTTTTTAAATCTGGCTATACTTTTTCTTTTCGGAAGATAGTTTTTTTTTATTTCAGAATAGCAAACATTTATATCTCAATATTTACATACATCTTTATTCAATCCCGCTTATATCAATCCTGTTAACTTGGAATACATTTACGACGTGCATAGCACACGAATGAATTTTACGAATATGTTAGGTAGGTATTCACTCTATTTTTACCTATATGTGTATTTGAATATGATTCTCGATTATTTTAAGACGCTTAAATAATACTTATTAATACCTACTTTTGAAAGATTTCATCTTAAATGAAGTAAAACTGTGTATGATTTTATTTAATGTTCAAATCTTATTTATATAAAATAAATTCGTTCCGGTAAAGTTAATATCCAATTTATACCAATCTAATATTTCAGATCTTGGGCATGGGTTGATCTTGAATGATTTTAAAATTTCAAAATGTCTGGCGGATTGGCTGCAATGCAAATTATTTTTATTTATATCCCTATCTTTGAAAAATATAAATATAATATTTCTCTGTGAAATTGAGCAGATAATTACGCGTAAATAATTGAGTTGCATATAAAAATATAGTTTGTAAAAATATGATAAACTGAAACATAAAATGCCATATTAATATTTAACACTTACCGTTTAGCTCAGTTACGTTCTTACTTACTTACACATATAACCTACGCTTTGATGGTGTTTTCATACATGGGAATATAATTGTGTTTTAAATATACCACACTTAACTTCAGTCCACTAATCCAGGGTTGACGAACATAGCGCGTGCGTGCAAGAGGTGACATGCGAGGGATTCATAGATACATATTTTTGCAAAAGAAATAAACAGATTAGATTGAATTTACACAAAAAATTTCTGCAGTTTCTAATAATGAGTTTTTTTCAAGATTCATATAATTCGGAGGTTTGAAGAGACTGCAAAAAATATTCTGAATCCAAACTTTATGGCAGTAGATATTCTCAAGTGAGAGATATTCGAGTGGCTGAATCTATAAGATATATTATAAAAATGCAAATAATCGAATTGTAATACACTTCTTTATGGAAACAACAGTTGATCAATTTGTCTTTGTATATGCCTATGAAATAAGTGAAATCGATCGAGTCCGTGATATTATCAATTTTGTCTTATACTTACTATGCTTGTGAGTAATTATTTTATAAAATAAATTTACAAAATATTATTCAAGAATACCATGAATCCAGTTGGGCCTCTAAAGGTATCACAGAAGTTTAGAAATATGAACCAGTTAAGAAGCATTCGGTAATATTGTAATGATATTGGTTATTTTATTTGAATGAAGCACTGACTGGTAAATTAGTGGCTAGTTTGATAAATCTTCAGCTACACAGATGGTATTTTTTTTATTATGAATAAGCTTCAATGTTAGCATGGTTAAACCTAATGGAACGCGTCCGGCGACTGCTAAATAAACCAAAACAGAACAAATTGAATCTCATAGACTCTGACAAGCATAAAACATACGAATTGAAAGAGAGTGCGAGCTTTATCCCTTGATTCGGGCACACACAGACAATACAGTATTAAACTGTATTAAATATATCGAACTTTATTCGTTTTTTGTTGATATGTTGGAAAGTTGACGTATAACATTTGGGAATTTTCAGCACCCGCATTATAAAGATTTGCCAACACTGTACTACATCACTACGTGTTATAACGCAGGACAAAAAAGTCAAGTAATTTCCGCGGCGTTTTCCCACAACTTCAGGCCGAATATCTTTTTTATCAGTTTCTCGACGTTATAATTACGCCTCGCTCTCGTCAGAGCTTGGAGTACCTGGAAAATGTTAACATTAAACGCCCGCAAGAGGTATTTAAAAATCGCGTTTTATAGCGCAGTGGTAAGCGGCACGATTAGGGTGTTTAACGCGAAGTCACGATAAAGTTTAACACAGGGCTACGCTAAAAATGTCGTGATTGTTTTATGCGAAAGTTTAATGCCACCCCACCTGAACTTTCTTAATGTGACCAAAATTATTATACTTTCATCTTGAATTTTAAGATGTACTTTAGTAAGTATTTTTAAGTCTTTACAAAAGATTTTTAATTACAATTTCTACGCTGAAAACGCTGGCTATACTGCCTTCATAAATAAAAATACAGCTAACGGTAAAAGGCATACTCTGGTGAACTTGTGAAGATGTCGACCTTAAGAGAAAATTTTTAACAATTCTGATCGCTTTAATTTATTACTCATCATTAACCAAACAAAGACTGAAATAATTTAAGATGTCGACTGAAGGTGGTTGATGGAATTTCAATATCAAATATCAACAATTAAAATTTTCAAAATAGACACAATTTTTTTTTTTGTAAGTATCTTGCAATCATAGTTTATGCTTAATTGCTATAAATATGTCATCTGTTTGAATTTAGCGATTTCTTGACATTTGTTACAATCTGTTTTATAGTTCATTCATATATTTGTTTTCCAATCATGTTATGGATACGTATTCAAAAGGCGTCAATGTTTGTGATGTTTTTATTCCGCTTCAACCACCTCTATTCAATGCGCAAAAAAGTAAAGGAGATAGCTGATTAGCCAACTGACTGAAGTCTGCATAAAAAACTGATTTGGAAAAAAAGACGGCTACACATATAAGATTTCCACTCGCATGTAATAATTTACTATTCAGAATTTTCCATTTGTAATCGCAACATTTTTTACAATGTTTCGGTGAAGATATAGTGATGGATTTATATTTTGAAAATGGTAAACCCCACTGTTGTTGATCTCACAATCTAGCGATGCTTATTTTCAAATATAATATTATTAATAAACAAGTGAATTAATTGGATGTAATTTTTCTGCAATCTTTTCTTTGCAAAGTTCTTTAATCAAATGCGTGAACCAACTCCAAGATGTTTTCCCTTTATACGCTGCCTCTGCAAAACGATCTTGGTTATTAGCTGATTGGCGAGGGACGACCGTAGGAATTTCTTCTGGATAATGATGCATTTTATTTAACTTTTACTGGATGAATTCGCAAGTGTCAAGATCTCTTACTTAATCTACATATTATATCAGACTGTTCAACCAAGTCATACTTTTTAGGAAGGGTTTAGATTTGTATAAAAAGGGTATTAATGCCCACCAACTTTTATATTATTATATCTGATCATAAAATCGGCGATTTGAAAGAGAGAAAAAACGATTATCTAACTAATGACTCTTTTTCTGTCTGTCTTTTCATATCCCGTCCGATACGAAAGTTTGAGTAACTGACTTACAACCAGTAATTGTTAATGAATATTTCTATTATGTCTTGTTAATGTACTATGTCGATTTTTTTTAGTCCACACTTGAAACGGACTTAATTTATAAATAACGACCACATATTTTATTTTCAATCTATTTTAATTCTTGGTTAAAACGTATCATATTTAATGATTGATTGAAAATGCTCGCGATTAGTGAAACCGATGCTGGTCATTATAAAAATTGTGTTATTAGTACGAAAACGTGTGTTTTACTTTTATTGACGTACATTTGATTTTGATATCTTGTTCATCCCTCACGAATCGTCACTTAAAAAGAGCCTGCCCGTAGGTGGGTACGTATTTCATAATTGGTACTTGACCGTCCATACCCTGGCCGCCGCAATTGAGCACAGTGAGCGTGAGCTGGAATTGACCCGCGCAAGTGCTTTCCGGGAAAATGGCTTGCAATATGTGAAGTCCGGTTTCATTGCAAAATACCCCACGTTTTTAATTGAATTCTTTCACACAATGTAAACTATCAAGTGGCATGGGACGTAGAATACTGTACACAGAACCGCTTCTTTTCTTTCCTTGTAATAAAGGATATACACGGAGCTTTCTGCGAACAATGTTTTGTGATAGTTGTCGGAGAAACGGTATATGACTTTTTTTTTTAAATTCATTCACATGAATCAAGTAGTGATAATGTGCGAGCAATACTTCGTTATTTTGAGATGTTAAAATAATTTTCAAACTCTATTCATAAAACATATACAGTGTATTTATATAATGTAAATTTTAAAATATAATATTTGCCACACATAAGTTATTATTAACTTTCTTTACTACTCGGCTTTTCTCAGAATTTGTAACTATTGTGATTTAAACTCTAATCGATCATTTAATATTACATCTCTATTCTTGTGAACATTTTTTTAAATTCTTTCACTGTGCTATCTAAATTCTTAGGTCATTATGATATGAACTAACATGCTGTTCAGTAGACCATTTTCTTTTTTTGTATTTGTTATGGAACATGTGCGAAGCATTCTCGGGAAAGCATGTTCTAATGGCCTGTTAGAGAACACATAATAGACTAGCGTACTGTGATAATGTTTTACAATTACTTAGTATTTAAGCTTTTTCAGTTTTCGAATACGAGCTTATTTAGCTTTACCGTATAGAATAACGGAAGACTTTCATATTAGACAATGTTTTAGAAAGTAAACATGTATTTTTATGTAACATACAATGCGTACTTTATTTGGTATATGATTTAGTCGAACGGTAACGCTCTTATGTGTTCGTCTTACTCGACTAGGCAACTAAGGATTCAACTCCCCGAATCGACACTTTTTTACAATCGATTTATGAACTTCTATACAAAGTTAAATTTGGATTATTGAGATTTTGTACACTTCCATGTATTTTGTCACTAACGACCCGGGTTTCGCCTTTCGGCATCTTCAGGCATTCGAGCACACGAATGGACTCGAACTGGCTCGAAAGGCGAAACCCGGGTCGTTAGTGACAAAATACATGGAAGTGTACAAAATCTCAATAATCCAAATTTAATATTGAAATTCCATCAAGCACCCTCAGTCGATGTCTTAAATTAAATTCTATACAAAGGTATTATAGAACATATGATTTCTTATTATGAGTAGACATAGTTTAAAATTGCAATAAATTTATTGTATTCGTGTAACTTGTGACACGTGTTTTTTCTATTTACGAAGCACCTATTAGTAAAATACATTTTAGATCAAATAAAGATAAATTATGATGTAAACATAGTTTAAGATTTTAATCAATTGATATTCGCAACACTTTAGTGACGATGTACAATATTTATTTCAATAAACTTTACTTTTTATAACTAATATACATTAACAGCGTTATTCCTATGTTAAAAACTCACTTGTAATTTTAGTATAATATAACATTTTTCTACGAATCATGGTTCGTTTCCAGTCTCTCGATGTTTGCCGACTGCTCGACTCGAATCCAGCTCAATCATGATGGAAAATAAACTATATTGGAAGCAGTATCAAAATACTTTATCGCCTTTAGCTGCCGGTCACAGCTGTGTGTAGCGAAACTATTTTCCTTACAGAGCAGTCATGCGAAAGCACTTCGACCCGGAGCTTTTGGGTCGTCGGATCAACGTTTATAGAGCAGTATACATATTGTATTTGCTCACTTATCTGTAATTGAAATAAATACATTGCTGTTCTACCAGAATTACATTATATCTTACTTGTCTACGTATTTGCAAATGTCTGCTAACCAAGTGCGAAATGCAATGTAAAAATATTTGGGTAGTGCATGAAGCAAAGAGAATGACTGGATAATTAACCACTTACTTTTATTTTGCATTGGAAGAAAACCGCTTTTTAGAAGTGTGTGCTTAACAGGAGGGGGCGGAGAGAACATAAATCCGAATATTTGACTGTTGATTTAACATCTTCAAAATAATTCATTATTTATAAGCTGCACGTTATTTTTTTTTATGTTCCGATAAAAGAGCAATGCTAATTCAATAAATAAGATGATGTGCAACAATTACGAATCTAAAGAAAAGGTTTACTTTATTGAAAACCATAAAATAATCGGAATTAGTTACGTAAAAAACTTACTTTCATTTATCAATTGTGTCCTTAACATTATTTGTCTACATTTTTATCTCTTACTAGTGAGTACCTGGCATGCGTTGCAATGCCACTAAAAGAATAAAAGGATTTTTGTTTTAATTCTGTTTATTGAAGTGCTTTTGGATTTTGGATAGACATTGTTTTTTCCGTCTGTTGCGAACACGAATAAATCAGAAGGTTGTTCCAACATGTTGCTGTTTGTACGTATTTGATTCTTTTTTTTAGATTCTAGATTTTTTTTTTTTTGTGTGCGCACAACTCACCATAGTTTCATCGAAATCGGATGATTGGCAAAAGAACGCATAGAGGACAAACAAACAAACATTCGTTTTTATATATATATATATATATATATATATATAGATTTCACTTCCAATATAAAACTAATAATTGTAATTGTAGGGAAGACTAAAACTTTTACGAAACACTTGAATCTAGTCAATATGCCTGCTAAGGTGCTAAGTCCACAAAGGTTATACATAAATATCTAAAAACAGGACTATAAATAGTTTTAGTCGAAGGCTACAAGTGACATTCCGATTAATTAAATTAAACTAAAAACGTCGAAATATGGAATTTATTATCTTAATTAGAAAACATATGACATTCCACGCCCATCGTTCCACTGAACTAAGCATTAACAATTGAATTTGTACATGCACTTATTTTTAACATATTTTTTAAACGTATACTTTTCTTCGATACCTTTGCGTTTTGTTCACTTTTTATTCGTTCGTATTATTTACTACATTTAAGTACATAATAAATTTTAATAAACGTTGTACTTATATTAGTTGATATTGATCAAAATTGTGTGTAATAAATAATACCTTTCATATCAAAACATAACAAAAGAGACTTCGTGTTAATATAATTGATTACCGAGCTGTAGAACAGGCACTAGGCGCTAATCCAGTGGAAAGTCCACTATTCAAAGTCCATTGTTCTATAGTTGCAGGGTTCACAGGTACTTAGCAAATCATAGTTGAATAGCCCTGTTGTTGTAGACTCTCAGCATCATCCTCTCTTCAAGTGCCTTTTGTTTCGTGCGGTGGATCTCACGTTCAATGGTTTTGGCCATTGGAACACAACATGTGACTTGACGTCACTTTATACAAACAATTTTTCAATCGCAAAATTGTTTGTACTCACAAATCATTCTCTATTTCCATAACTGTAGAAGATCAACATAATTTATTTATTTTGTACATTACTGAATGTCAATCCTAAATAAAATGAAAATGAAATCTGTTTTATAATTTGATATTGTTTAGCAAGTAATTCAGTTTACTATACATAAAAAGTTTACTTGATAAACAAACCCGGTCCTTAAATGTAAATAAAATGTTTTGTTTATATTATCTGTTATTACTATATTTTTTTTAATTTGTCAAAATACCACCAATTTATCCTACAAATTTTCATTTTATTCATTTGTTTATCCGTGAAAACAACTTACTTCAGTTACGTAAATTTTTTTATTGAAATGTAACATTTCTATTGATAATGTAATTGTAGCAAATATTTTCGGAAACATTATTATATTTTTAACAATTTCATAAAAATTTTCTTCCTATTTCGTCACGTTGCTTTTCAAACCATCAGTTGTGATCGAAAATTTATAAACAAAAACACGTTATAACGCTCTAAACTAATGCCAGTTTAATTTTACATCAGAAACATGTCAAACATTCTTTTTTTACCACTTAGATAACACGAAAATATATATATTAAACGTACTGTATCATAAATCATTGTGCTGAAAGTTTCTGACCTCTGATTTCAATGATCATCCTGAAAGCTTTTGTTTCGCGACCACGGAAGCTTTATCAGGTTGTATTTTACGCAAGGAGGGCTTTCTGAAAATGCTTAAAAAGACACTTTCGTTTATCATTGTCTCTCATCAGGTTACATCTATGTTTTTCAATGTCCCTGTACAGCATCGTTTTTCCAAAGTTATTCACATTCGGCGGTAGATATATGTATGACTTCTTCAATCATTGTATTTTATATACATATTCGTATAAAATTTGGATTATTGAGATTTTGTACACTTCCATGTATTTTACAAAATCTCAATAATCCAAATTTGATATTGAAATTCCATCAAGCACCCTCAGTCGATGTCTTAAATTATTAAATATTCGTATAATATGAAGCTTTTTTGTCATTACGACACTGTTGCATTTTTCATATATTTCATTGAATGTTTATACGTAACCTTACATTTATAAATCACGATTTTATTTACTGAGAGTTATCGTCTTATTATCAGACCAAATCCCTTCCATAAATGGAGCATGTAGATATAATATTTCACTTTCCCTCATGTTACTCTCCAAAATAAAAAGTTTGAGCGACTGAATAACAAAAAAAATCGTAGGACAACTTACGTTGAAATGGTCCATTAGGCATCCATTTGCTCCACATTGGGAGCGAAAACGGTTAAAAAATATATATTTATATCCTGTGGATATTTTCAAACGGTATTGCACGATGCCGGAATCCAACTGGTCAAACTAGGCTGCCAGGAAGCTTGAAAATCTGAAGCATCCGCAGCAAGAGTATTAGTGTCTCTCTATTACTACTGACTCGATAGGAAGCTGCTGCGTTCTGTAATCCCCGCATTCCTCACTTAGTCAAACCGCATTACCCTCGGCATTCGATGCAAGCATCTATCCTCTAATATATGCGGTCTTCAACGGGTAATAATAATTTGCTGCTGCATTGTACAATCAGCGAAGAGCGTTGAGAAATAAATATTGTTTTGAATTTAGTTTTGGATTGCAATACCAGTATAACCAAAACCGCATTCACGTTATTTCGGCAGTTTTTTCAATACCAAATTACCGTTTTCGTTAAAGATAAATACCAGTATTTAAAAAAAAAACCGGTATTGATACATTCGCCCAGTATTTCAATCCCTAGCTTTTACTGTCCTCGTTTGCAATTCGTTTGTTTTGTAGCTTCTATTCTAGGCGAACAGCGATACTTTTATATTTATATAATATTATTTGTCATTATCTGACACACTCTGGTTTTTTTTTTGTTACGTTTAAGTTTTATTAGGGTCTATAACTGAAAACGCACAGCGTTAATGACAATGATTCGGAGAAATCGACCCAACTCTGTCGTGAAGGGCGATCTCCATCGCCTGCGGACATGTTCGCAAGACGAGTCCATTTTTTACGGAAAAGGGTGGCTCCGACGGTGTGGGAGTCCGATTTCTGATTTTACCAGAGTCGTTTGCTAGCCTTCGAGCGAGGGAGAGCGCCGGCCAGCGTAGCCGGCACCGTTGACGTTGTGGATTGTTTGTGTTGGTTTTGTAATTGGACTTAATTTAAAATCGTTTGTCGTGTCACTTGCATTATAACTTAAAAGTAAATTCATATGTTAAGTAAATGTAAATTTAGACTCAATTTTATGTGTTAAGAATATTTTTGTGTATTTTAAACCACTGCCTCTTCGATGAAAAATAAATAAGAGTTGAACCGGATTTGAAATGGTGTTTGTTTGAGATCCCAGACCTTCCAGGACGTCGATAACCGACCATTCGCCTCTCTTCGATTCGGGTCTTCTCATATCATTATTTCTATATACATTGCAATTGCAATCAAGAATAATATTAAAAAAATAGTCAACATTTGGCAGCATCAATTGCCCCTACACATATCGTCACAATTATTGCTGAAAAATATTTCGTAAATACTTTTTCGACTAAAGCGATTTTAAATTTTCCAGAATCACTCATACAACGGTGTGTTTTTCAAATATTGTAAAAATAACAACTTTTCATAACAATACACTTAATTCTACAAATAATAATACAAATTACAGTTTAAAAATATGTAAATATTTTCAGACTTGTCCATTACTGCATTTTATTAAAAAGGGAAAATTTTGTTGCAACGAACATTCTCGATTTTTTGACGGAACACAAAGATTATTGTTTATTCATAATATTCGCTTGATAATTACTTTTTTTAGCAAGAACCAATTGTGATCAAACCACTTCAAAAATATGTACTCACTTACTTACAAAGATGATTTTGCTTTTATTGTTCTCCTTCTATGTTGATATTATTATCTGAAGGCAGAATATCTTGCTATTTTCCTACATCTGAAATAGTGTTTCATAAATTTCTGTGTATGTGCTCACAGCGCATCGGTTTTTATCGAAAATATAAAATTCTATCAAACATATTTGTCTAGAGTAAACAAGATCCATTTGCGACGACTTCACAAACCGCCCTAACAATGGCCATAGCATACCACTGACAGCTGCCAAGTATTGCCGCCCACCCGCCCATCTCGGCTTACGTTCCCATTGTGCGATGCTGCTCCATGGCCTGGCACGCCAACCCACCGGTCCGAGTTGTCACAGTACTATCCGCCGAGAGAGACTTTCCGCCAACAACATCCGTAACTAAACGTTGGGAGACTCCTAACACTTCCAAGGCTGTCTTTTTTGCTAGACAAACGTGTTGGGGTCAGAAATATATCCTATATTTTTTAAATGGTCAACATGAAGGCATAGAATACCTAAATATAAACCTTACGTTAAAAAATCATCTTAAATAAATGAACAATTTTGACATTAATTATTTTATATAATTTATCTATGTGGGTAAAACCGCACGTACGTTAGATATAAGGGTATCAGAACATTTAGCTGCCTTTAGATTAAAAAAAGAAACTTCGACATTCGCAAATCACTTGCTATTGGAGAACCATACGTTTAATGCGGATGATGGGGTTAAACTGTTGCATCAAAACATGGGGGATCATAAATTATTTTATCAAGAAATTTTGGAAATCAATAGAGCCCAGTTAAATTTCTTGCTAATTCTGAACGAGCAACTAAACCTTCCAAATTCTCCGTTGCTGTATCCTAATCAGTGTGGATCCCAGACGTATAATACTTTATCTCGTAAATAATATTTGTCGTATTTGTATCTTCTATATAAATGTTAGACACTGTTTACTGTCTGTCAGTGATATTTTAAAGGTGAGTGAATTTTTAACGAACAGCACACACGCTCGCAGTCTCTCTCTCTCTCTCTGCGCATCGTTTGCATCTGATGTACTGAGTGAAGGCTGACAGATGGTTCTGTTACCTGGTAAAAATTTATAATTTAAACACGATAATTTTATCATGGTAACATACTCCCAATGTACTGTAGCCGAGCTCTGTGTATGAAACTATAATAAGCCCATCGTGATAGTCGATATAAGGTTAAATATCTTGTCTCGTTTTCCCATCGGCGCCCTCTCATCCCATTGTTCTATGAATCATGGACGCATCTTCTCCATAAAAGCCTTCAGAAAAACTCACACAGCCCCGAGATGTGATTTGGTTAGCTTTCCGCTGTAAAAGGAAACGGGGGCAAAGCGAACTAAGGGGAATTGGATCCGAAACCGGCTTGAAAAATGTGCTTTTTAGATAACACGACCTTTCACTTTGTTAAGTACAATAAAATAACTACTTTATTTCTATCCAGTTTTCTTGATATACTTATTATACATCGGTCGTGACATTTCATTTTGTTCATGCAAAGGCAGTCACCCGATAGCGTTTTTTGTTTTTTTTTTGTTATCTCTACGCTTACTTGACGCTATAAGCAATTACATATCGCTTATTTGCTTTTTATTTTAAGTTTTCCTGGAATGTATGTTTAAACTGTAAAACAAATAAGATTTTGAATGATAAGTAATTCTACTGTAATATGGTATCATGTAGGTCAAAAAAATCATGTGCAATAGAATACACCCAAATACACTTCTTAAGTTGTGTCATAATATGAGTTGGCAGCTTACAGTACATAAATATAATATGTTGCCTTTTAATTCTTACTATTATTCAACTTTAATTGAAAAAAATTAATATTGATATTGAAGCGACCCATTTGATGGAAAAAATGTCTTGCGATACACAACAATGTTTTTCGTAGTCTCGCTTTCTTATTTTCTAATGCTAGCCTAATAAATCTGTCAGATGACACTTACAAAAATGCTTTTGTTTTTCTATTTCCAAATTTATAGCTATTACCTTCACCTTTTAGCAGCATGCACTTTATTCATCTTTGCACTAAAGCATTATTTAGTGAGTGAACAATAATATCTAGTCTAGCAGATACCGTTTTTTTGCTTATTATTTGTCTTTCGTTTCTGTTTTTTTTTTTCGTTTTTCTTTTTTTATATCGCTACACTCTACTGCATTTTATGCCAGTACTCGGGAAAAGCATCTCCAGTTCATTACTCTGCCTGATTCGTAAAATTATAATTTGTGCTGGTTTTACTATATTTTTTAAAATATTAATTTTTAAAATACTATCACCGTGCTTGATTAGTAACGCTCTAACCTTACATTTACCAGGGTCTTAGTGTTCTTAACCCCGAATTAACAGACTTTTTCATACTTATTTTCTGTTGAAGCAATACAATTTTGAAACCCATATGAAAAATTAATTGCTGCAATGGCCAACGCTCAGATGTATTCGAAGTGTGAATCACTTAAATTAATGTAAAAATATCCCTTTTAAGATGTTAACTGTCAATTCTTGGTGGAAAGACATTATCTTTTAAAAAATAAAACACAATTCGTTAGTGCTACTTCCACATGTTTATAATGATCAGGACCGATTTCGCTTACGAGCATTATCAACTGATCAGTTGATAATGGTACAAACGAATTGTGTTTTATCTTTGAAAAAAGGAAAAATATCTATCACGAACACGAAAAATATATATTCGAAAAAAACTCTAGATTAACCCGGAGGGCAAAAACTTTGCCAACACCCATCTCTCTATGTTAAATTGAAAACATATATGAACTTATCAAAGTTTAAATCAAGACTTCTCATAAGTGGACTCCTAACCAATAAGGTATAGAGGAATATGCCCATATAATTTATATGAAAAAAAATGGCTACATATGTTGGCTACAGCCTTTAAGACTCGCTTTTGAAAAAAATGCCTGTAGATGCCGAAGGACGAAACCTAGGTCGTTAGTGACAAAATACATGGAAGTGTACAAAATCTCAATAATCCAAATTTGTTTTTATTTGATGAATTTGAACTAGTGGCTAATATATTTTTTGATAAAAGCCAATTTAAACTATTTTACCTTTTCAAAGTGATGACACAAAAATTTTGTTGTTTGAAAAATACAAATTATAAAAAAAGCATTTGTAAAAGTTGTAACTAAAATTAAGCTTTACTACAAAAAAATATTTAAACTGAGTTCAGTGGATAAAAGTACTGCCAATTTTTTTGTTTGGCCAAATCCAAAATAATCTTTCAGTTTACAATAAGTCTCGTGTTCACATTCTGTACGAAACAATCGGGATTGACGTTTTTTTCAAAAAAATAAGTATTTGAGGCTCTTGGTTTTACAATGTGTATTATTTTTATACATTCGTTCATTGCTTGTAATAATTCCACTAGAAAATATTCCACCATCAATGTTTCCCAATATATGCAGAAATAATATGTAATTTGTACCGTAGGACTTTTTTGTTTTACACACGAGACAAACCGCTTTTTATTTCTCATCAGTGCCGTTGCTCCATAAATACAAAAACTAATGCCATTATTTTATAAAAAAATCAAAACAATAAAATATTTCTTTCAACTTGAATATCAATGGAGATCTTAACAACTGGCTGGTGCTAAGTTCTAATACGCAATTTTTTCTCATTTTTGACGGATTGCGCCGCGGCACACCTAGGGTCGTCTCGTGGCGCATCACTGTCCCGCGGCACACCGGTTGCGGAGCACTGGAGTAATCGGTAAAACAAAAATCTGCAGGCATTAAAAATAATATCTTATCCTTCCGATTAATAAAATCATATATATGAATGATGATTTTATTTCTTCTCAATATCTATGCGGCATATATTTAGAATATAGACGCCAAATTAAAAATAAATAATGATTTGAATGAATTTTCTGCTAAGTCTTTCAATTCTATGACGTCGTCTACTTACTGATTTGTATCATTGAAAACTTTTAAGGTTTTATGAAATGGCAAAAAACTGTTACTTTTATCCATATGTTTATTTTATCGCAATCTGATTTATTTGAATCTGCGTAGAACGATTGTTAAAAAACGACCTCAGATAAAAGTAAACTCGAAAATCTTTTACAACAATCCATATAAAAAACAAATAGTTCGATAAAATTTATGTAGGCACTCGTGTATTATACGGGTCTGAAATGATGTTACTTGATTGACAATCATTAGCCTGACCCGTGTCCTAGGCAACAGTAAAATCCATCCATAACTTACGAACGCCACTCGGCGAATGGCGTCTTCCATCAGTCGCGAAGGATCCCGACCGGGAAATCATTTCCTTGGAGTCGTAATGCGCCCATTTCCGTTACATCCAATTGTTTCCGAATCCCAAATCGTGAAGGCAGCTGTATTACAGTAGTAGAACATCTTTTTTCATATTAAAGGATGGTATTATTAAAGGAAATTTAATATCATTTTTATACGAATTGTAGATCACTCAATCACCTATTGATTAAAATACTTTCTTTTTTTTTAAGTTTATAATGCTCGTGATGAGCGAAACCGGTCCAGATCATTATAAATATGTGGAAGTAGTACAAATGAATTGTGTTTTATTTTTTTTAAATGTAATGTCTTTCCACCTAGAATTGACAGTTAACACCTTTAAAGTAAAATACTTTCATTTTCAAAAAATTGGCACTGTTGTTTGTTATATGAAATTCAAGAAAATCTTTATGTTACCTTTTTTAAATCATCCATAGAAGACACACGGCGTCCGTGGCGTAGTTGGTAGCGTCGCTGGCTACGGTTACGGATGTCTCGGGTTCAATTACCGGTGCAGACGGTTTTCATAGATCGATCTTTCCATCGATTTATGGATTTCTGTTCGTAGTCTGAGTCCTCCCTTCCACCCATCCCATCCTCACGGGGCGTAGCGAGAGTGATTAGCTAACCACTAGTCCTGTCATAGCCCTATCCTTCTATCCCTACTCTCTTCGAAACAAGAGAGGTTGAGCAACTGAGTAACAAGCAGTTCTCGTAGAAAAAAATCTGTTAAGATACCTCAAGAAACCATATGCTCCACATTGGGAGTGGACATGGAAAAAAAAATAGAAGACACACGCAGATAACAACACATGCTATTTAATTTTTTTTTTAATAGGTATATACGAATCAAAATAACATTACATTACAGTTAATAATTGCTAATACGCTGTTTATTTATTATTCACATGAGATCGATGAATCGCTTGAGATAAACTCGAGAAGAAAAGACATCACAAACATGTTAAAGCTCTCAAATATAAATTTAAAAAAATCTAAATCCTGTCGGTACTTGACCCCAGACTGATCTGATTTCTATCGTAAATCTTACGAATAGACCACAACGGTGACGAATTTTCAACTTACCAACTGTATTGAACTTATCAAAACGATTCAACTAGAAAAGCATATTATAAATCAGGCACGTGGGCTCAATTTCAATAGTTACAAGATGAAAATAAGAGAGGTTTTATTTGTAGGGAGAATTTTTTTGTATTAGTATTCACGCTATTTCAACCCATTATATGTTCTCCTTTTCAAGCTTTTCCTTCCATCTATTTCTGTTCTGAGCAGCTTTCCACGAGCCAAGATATTGAGATGCAACTGGTCACTTTCCATTCATATTTTCCCAGATGGACTAGGTCTTATTTTGAATTCCTTGCAATCGCAACCCGTCAATCATAAATGTCATTATTCAAATCATTAGCTTTATTACAATAATAAGCATGGTTTTAAAAATTCAACAAAATCCGTTTTCAAACCTTAATTATCTGCCGGAAAAAGCTCTTAAATAATATTTATATGATACACCAAAAATAGTGGCTACTTAGTAAAGCCAATTTTGATTTTTTATTGAAAATCGGTTTATTTACAATCCGAATATTTATCGTGGTGACAAGGTTATTTTCCACTGAACTGAAGTCATTCAGCCGAGGACATTAGCACTCCAGCTTTACGATGGCCGGTCGTAGGATTGAGGAAATAAACCGATGTGCATGAGGGAATTTGAATCAGTCCAGAGACTAGGAGCCATGTTTATGACGTGTGAAGCGTTGGTGCGATGTCTGAATAATAAGTTCACTTAACTGGGGCACGTGCTTTCGTTTCATGATTAACTAACTCCAACATTGTTCATAATACTTCATAAACTTCGTATTGCGTAATAAAAAGCGAAATGTTCTACAGAGTTGTAATGTGACGTCATGTCATGAATAACCTTACTTCCCGAATTATGTCGTGGCTTCAAATAAAACTTTACCTATTTATTAACAGGATAGACAGGAAAATGAAACATAAATTTTCTCCCTTTCTTGTCCATGTGATCAATATTTGGTTGTAATCGCGAGAAAAATGCAGAGAAACGATAAATACAAATAACAATTAAAAGGCAAACTTTTCCCAAACGCTCCAACATGTCATGTTTTAAATAGAACTTGAAGGAAAAGCATATAACATTCATTTCTATGCTACATTTTATTTCAATCTATAGACCCGAATGGCAAGAATATAACACGAATGATTGTCACGAAAACTATATTACCTTATAATCATTGCGTCATATTCAGGCGCATACGGTATTTTATAATATATTTTTATTTTACAGAAGATTTTCTGACTTAGGTATTAAGTTGAATTATACTTGTTTTCATAATATGAAATTGTACCAAAAAAAACATGTTATATTTTTATAAATATCATGCCTTTCCACCAAGAATTGACAGTTAGTAATTGATTCACATAAATAGTAAGATTAAGGCTATTTTTTGATAACTTATAATTCCATAAAAACTTCTGCTTGTATACGTTTCGTAAAAGTTTTCCAAAACATTATTATCCAATTAGAAACGTTGTATAAAATCAGTCATTCACAAAATAGCTTGAAAATATGTTTGAAAAATGTACGGAAAATATCAGTTTTTCTAAAAGTAACACCGTTAGCGATAAATCTTTTCTCTTTGAAACACACCCTCAGGCTTAACGGGGCTGACTTACATAGATAGAGATACATGGTCTAGTTTTTAGGGATGTCGAAAAACTCACCCTATTTTATACCCGAGTAGTTTATTTCAAGAAAGACAAAGAGGTTTTTCAAAGAAGCGTAAATGATAAACTGAAAACCCATAAATTTAATAGAAATATCTTAACGCTAGTTTTTTACCTAGCATACAAAGTATATTGCGGCAATATTAATTTGGTAAAATTTTACACAAAATTATGTTTATAAATATCAATAAATAATACTCACCGCCTATTTTTTGTTTTCTTGATAACTTCGTGATTGTAATTTTGAGGGTGGAGTTGTTTTACAAACACCCAATTTTTCACGGACGACTGCAGTCTTTAAAAATTCTTTTCTAATGGTTGTGGACACAAAATACATCACTATAAATTTGCCGCCAAAATAGTTTGAAAATAGCTGTCGGTACAGTAGCTACTCGTTACTAGTTACGGTTTTTCAATTCTTTAGTTTACATCTCTAATAACATGACTTTCGCAAGCTGACCGCTGCCTTGTTCTCCGGCCCACCGGCGGTTGGAAATATAAATTGAAAATAAATATCGCGACGTGCACGGTGGATGCCGTCGGCTGGCGGAAAAATAATTTCATTTCCTTTGTGCCGCTGTGGCCGGGTTGTTTGTGGCCTGCCACGGCGCTAAATTGATTTCGGAAATGGTACCTCATACACGTGGTACACGTTTTCATGCGAGACATGTACTGGCGGCACTTCAAACTTGAAGCATTACCGTTACCTGAATGCATAGCCATTTATCTTTCACCTGAAGTGACAGAATACAAATTGCAATGTTGGTAAACAATGTCAAACACGTAAAAAGTTTTTATTTATATCTCCATTACCTCCACATGAATTCATTGAATATACTACCCATAGTTTCCCCATCGACAGAGCTTGCAGTATTTATTCATTGCGCTTTAAGGGTAGAAAAGTTTACAACTTGCAATAATGTCGAATTATTTGCCAGTTTCCCACACCGTTCTAGAAGTGAATAATGGAGAAGGTAGGAAGGCTGGATGATAACAGTCACACATTTACGTAACGATTTCGGGAATTGAGCTTGAGATCGAAGGACGTTTACCACTATAAATACTTGACCTGTGCCGTCAGTTAGAGTATAAAATTTAATTACAAACATGACACTTTGAAGGTGTTTAAACTATTAAAATTTGACTTATTGAGATTTTGTACACTTCCATGTATTTTGTCACTAACGACCCGGGTTATGCCTTTCGGCATCTTCAGGCATTCGAGCGCACATCTCAACAACTCAAATTTGATATTGAAATTCCGTCAAGCACCCTCAGTCGATGTCTTAAATTATTGAAATTTAATTCAGTACTGTTTTCCATCTAATTAAAATCACAGATTCATAACTTAAATGCCAATTTCATCATTAAAATGGTAAACAAAAAAATTGAAGATGGCCTTGCCTAGAAGGTTGTACCATAAATAACGTTAAAAACTAAATTGCTACGCCGTAGATCATGTTTGCTATGATTGGTATTGTATTATAACACTTCTTTGTTCGTTATTTATTTATAAGATGGTTTGATTTTAAATTTTTAACAGACACATAAGTCATAGAAATATTAAGATTTAACAGTCGGTTTATCATATTTCAATTTATCTACCCACTCATTCTTAATTATCTGTTCAAGTTATTGAAATAAATGCTCGAAATCTGCTTTCCCGTGTAATCATATAGATTATTAAAATCGCATTATTTCAATGATTCCTCGTCGCATTTTTTAAAAACGATATTTCACTCAGAATTCTCCCCGTTAAATTATACAGCGTTCGCACAACTCGTGCCTAACCTTTCATCTGCCATAATGACGATACCATATCTGGAAGCATTATTTCGCGAAACATTTGCTGAATCAGCTTTTATATACACTTTCTTTGAAAGGTGAACACCAGGGAAGCTTTTATCCATTTGAAATCCTTTGACTACCACAACGCGTTAACATTACTTTATAAGTGAAAAACATCGTACGTTTTTAGCGGCGAAATAATTGAGACGTGAAGTTTTTTCTATGTAACACCCGTTGCTCGCTTTTTCCCTTTTTTGTAACGATGGCACTTGGATGGATATCCGTTAGATTTATTGTACGAAATCTGCTTTATCTCATTTTTTGAAATATGGAATAAGAACTTAGATTCGTTTTGTTTGTGTCATACATATAAGATGCTATACATTCCTACAGTACCCAACAATATTGAAAAATCTGAACATCCAGATACCGTGACTTGATCTTCTCTACGAGTGTCGTTAGCTTGTGACTTTCTCGGTACATCAATTTATCCGATGTATGAATTATTTTCATTGTCATTACGAATTCAATTCAATCTTTTCGTTGTTATGTAAATATTAACGATCGGAAACATTCTTACTGCTAAATATTATTTAGTGAACAGCGATGGTACAGAGATGTATAATGTAAATCATGAGATCCAAACCAGGTGAAAGTTGATATAGTAAGTTACTTTCAATAAGCGTAGCTTCTAAAAGACGTACTTACAATGATACGGTATTTTACGATACTAGCTGCCTGTGGTGGTGTCATAGCATAGTCGTACTGCTGTCCGTTGTTATCATAGCAACCCGAAATAAACTATTGCGTAAATATCAAGAATAATAAAATCGTGAATTTCGCAAGCTTTTCTGCAGTTATAATATAGTTTATCGATTTAAAAGATAAAGCCGAAAATAAATAATCATTAAAAAAATAAAAACTCTTCGGTCTAATCCGAATTGAGAACATTACAGGAAACTTGCGTGACGCTACATAAACCACGAAATGACCTTTTTTCCCTGACGATTTTTATATATTATGATGATTATTGATGAATAAACGTGATATTTATAAAACAACTATCGCAACATGTATTATTAATTGTTATAAGCAGTTTTAAAATGGCTGATTGGATCCTGAACTGAGTTCTATCAACGGTTAATTGTTGGAATGCATATATATTGTTCCTGTGTGATAAAGCTTATTACAATCGAGTTTAAATAGCAGCGGACAAAAATCATTCTTACCCACCTTTTATGTACACACTGTTAATTTGTAAGTCTTATGCGATATGAAAATGCCAAAATTTTTAATTAGGGTTAATAGCATTGGTTTTAAGTAGCGTTCCTGACGTCACATTTTATGAATATCTAATCCGTATTATTTTTTTTTAATTTGCTATTTTACATTTACTGGATATTTCACGAATTCCATTTCGCAGTAAGACTCTTTACTAACTGCGGAGAAGTATGAGAATTAATTAAACTTTTCCAATCTTATACAATAATAATCGTTTGGGTTTATCCGGAACACGGATGCCAGTTTGGATTTGTTCCTCGGCAAAGATTGAAATTTAAAACCTTACGGTCATTAGCGTCGAACAATATCTCAGATCTCCCCTCCATCCCTTGTATCGTTTCAATTTCATTAGTCAAACAATAAAAGTGCGCCCATTTCTGCGGAAAAAATCTTTGTTTCACTCAGGTATTTTAAGCAGTGACGTAACGTAGATTTTATGGTATAGGTAGTGGGTCATGCAAAATTCAATACTACAATTTTATTCAAAATCAGCGATAAACTAACGAGACGTATGTTTATTAAAAATACTTGAATCGTATATTTGTTATTCAGTCGCTCAATATACTTTTATCGGTAAAGGTAAGATGGTGCTTTGAGATTACTAGTAGTAAACTAACCTTTCTCTTTACGCCCCGTTTTGAGGATCGGATGAATTACGAGATTAAAATCACTATGGCGACTATTGATTTATTTTTCTTTGAAAAGGCACAGTGGCTTTGAATGATTAGAACACTTGTATATTGAACCGTTTCTTTCCGTTCATACTAAAATATGTTTTCATATATATTGCAAGAATTATATTCAATAACATTAAATATTGAAACCATGCGCGCCTCTGTTAAAGTATATCGTTTCAAAAATGGTATTGTTTGTTTTTTTCCGGGGCCGAGGGTAGCGATTGATACGGCAGCGGGGCCCAACGACCGTTATGAATTAGCGAAAAACGAGAAAATTTAAATTGAAATTTGGACAGGAAATAATAACGATGCATAGTAGATACTTTTATTACGCTTGACAACTTCATAACGCTCACATTTTTGGCAACTCCGTAAAAAAGGTGCTCATTTTGAATCAGTACATGAATCATTCGGGATATTTCGCATATTGTTTCATTGTCGCGAATTTTAAACAAGCTCGTGAGCTGCCAGTATTTATTTTGAACATTTGAAAATTAATGTCTATATTTGTGTAATATATTGCCCAGTTATATTTATTTAATTTATCTTAAAAGATTGCGAAAAGTAATAATGATAAACATTCTTTAAGGAAACTTTGCTTAATATATTCTAAGCGAAATTTATTGTTTTTTAATTACTTTACTAGCTTTGTGCAAAGCATGTATCCCCATGATTATTATTCTTAAAAAATATCTTTTGTGTAACCGGAATATTTCGTAACCCAGCTATGATAATTGTGATAAGTGCGCTACGACATATTTCTGGTAAAGCGAGATATATTTCAAAAGTATTTTCAAACACTTATTGGTTCTTCAGAGAGATATTTTTTGTATTAATTAATATGATTTAGTATTTCCTTATAACACAGCCGAGTGGTCAGCGTTGTACTCTTCGGTTGCGGTATCCACAAGTTCGAATCCCAGGACGAACACTTTCACAAATTCATTTAATTTATTTGATTTTTGTTCAAAAGAACGGATGCATGTTTGTGATTTCCAAAATTCTGTCACATTCTTCTATCGGTTGAGAGACTGAATAACAAGGAATTCTCTTTGGAAAACTTCTGTTGAGATAAGCTCCATTATCCATCATTATTATTTCATAAAAAATGTATAAAATATTCTCCGATCCAACTTTTTTTTCTCCATTCTTTATAAGTAAATTATTAATTACACTTTATAATTTTTTTACGTTTCCGTACACGTTCGAAGAATTAATCCGTCACGTCCTTTCTTAACAAGTTTCATTTCTTAAGGGATGAGAATCATTAAATACGATTAAAAAGATTTTTAGAGATACCTTTAATCTGAAAATGCTTTAAAACATAGCGGAATACCTATCACAGTTACACAACAAGTGGAAGACCAATTTTATGTTTTATTAATATTGACCATAAATTTTACTTAAATCGAAACAATCTTATAGGAAGAATGATAATGTTCAAGATTTGGTTTCATTTTTTTTGTTTGAATTCTGCAAATTATTTCTTAGTTTATTGTTATATTAATAATGTGAGTATATAATACAATACTTTATGATGAAATTAATATATATATATGTGAAAAATAGGTTTTAAGTTCATAAAATTTCAGTACATATTAAGCTCATTTTATTTTCTTTCTCGCGCGGTTTGATAATGCGTTGAATTGTTTAATTATCTTTGCATATTTCAGGTTGTAAGTTGTCAATTTCTTGCGATGTTTTGTATCTTAGCAGGTAGGTGAAATCAGCAATATGTTTTCTTCAAAGCTAATGAATACACTCCAAGAATTTTGCATAAGTATATATTTCTATACCTGTACATCTAAATGATATCGTTTGTGCACGATGGACGAAACGGAAAACGGGGACCTGTTTTGTACATGTCGAAACAATAAATTGTCAAAGGTAATCCAATTGTTCCCTCTCGGAGCGTTGTCAACCTTTTTGATTGTGCAGGATGTTTACAAAGGAGCGATCCAGTCTTGAAATTGCTTTTTTGTCTAGTTTAAATAAAAAAATCAATAGCACGGGTCAAAGAATATTTAAATTGATTATTTATTGTCTTCGCTTTGCTTTATCTATCATCAATATCTAATTTTAATCTTCAAATATCTGAATAACAAATAATTATATTTTTCAAAAAAATATACGAAAATTTAGTACTGAGATATTAATATGTCTTACATGGTGAAATCTCGTTATTCAGATTACCACTTGCGTGTGCTTACTCATTTAGTAAAACCTGAAATGTGTTTTATAGTTGTAAATATTGAATTGGTTTTTAAATTTTCTTTAAATATATGTTTCATAATATTATGTTTATTTCTTTTTCATATTTAAAATAATTGGACAGCTGAAAAATGAGTCTGATTTTTTCAAGGGTTAGGAAGCGGAATAATATTTAATGGTAAATAAATATTTGGACTCGGGAATTAACTCAGAGTGGTCCAATTTTGGCTCTTAGTTTTAACCACTTTTAAGTGTCATTATTTTTCTGAAAAGCGTTGATATTTCTTTTTATTAGAGTTGTACGATGTAACAAAAAATAAGTCAAATGATCTTGTAACTGTTATTTTAAACTATTTTCCTACTGTATTACTTATCAACAAGCATATTTTTTTGTTAGAGTTCATCACTATTTTTATTCAAAGAATAAATTATTAAGAATCTCGAAAATTGAATAGTATTCAAAAAAAAATGATAAATATTTAATGTCACCTCAAACCTTATCCAAATTAAAATATAGAAATTAACAATGTTTAATAGAATTTAGCGTTTATGTTTGCGGGTTTATTTTATTATTAGTATAACAGTCAAAGCTTGAACCAAACAGCCCTTCGTATTTAAGTTAATAGGAAGTCTTATGACATAATAATTTTCATACTCCAGAGAAATGAGAAAGTAGTTGGTACTTTTCACATCGTTTGAACCACTTTCATGCATCTATCAATTCTAGAGTTAGATTACTCCATTAAGTTACACTAAGAGAATTTTGTTATAAACAAAATTTGCCTTTATTCATTCTCACAGAATAAAATAAAATTGAAACGAAACATTTTGCTCAGCAGCTTTGATAAATAATAAATATGATGTATTCTATTATTTTTAAATATTTAAATAAAACATAAATTATGATATGATAAAAATATTATTACGTAAAAAGTAAGTAAGTAAATTGTGTTTAAATATTTCAACAAGAAATTAATAAGCTTTAGGCTTCTTCGTATTATATCAAATACAACTTACTTAAGCTTAAATATTGTGAGAAAAAATATCCGTTTACAGGGATTTCAGCGACTTAGTATACAAAAATTGTATTATTGTATGATAAAATAAAGCTTAAAATTATTTTTGTGAAAAAAACAATACAGGTAAATTGTGCGATGAATTAAGCGCTAAACAACTCTACTAAAGCATGTTTAAATAGTTACTAATCAACAGCAATTAAGTGACACCAAAGGTTTTAAAACCAAAGTAAACGTTTGATTAATTTAGTGTAGTTTAAACTGTATTGTACTATTTTTTAAATATAGTTTAGCTTCTCACAGCTACTTAGAAATTATTTGCAATTATTCTCGTAGTCACCTTATTTACCTAGTAGCGGTATAAATAGTAATACTATCATACAGTTTTGCATTCGTTTTAAGCTGACAATAATAACAACGTATGCAATATCGGTTTGTATATTATTTACCGATACATATTTGAACATGTCTTAAACTAAATTTGTGTGTTTAATATTTTTCTATTTATTAAAAAAAAATGTATAATGTTATTGTGTCAGCCAATACGAATTCAGAAGCGCAACAACAAAACCGCATTGAGTGACTTAACAATTTAGCAACATAAATAACGTACCTATTGAATGATTTTTATGATATCATAGAAGTTTTTCTTGTGGATGCACGGCCGCTCTGGGAGCGTTACTGGGATAATTAAGGCACAAAAGTGAGAGAAACAGCTATAAATGCCGCAATAGGCCAATATGCTCTTGGGATCGTATACTCGACCTTTAGTAAAACCGCGAATAATTGGATTATTTATATCTTCTTAAATGAGTATTTAGCTTGTATGCAGCGTATTCTGAAATGATTTCATTTTTGATTCACCGTGATTTAAATATTAGATTTATAATGAACACATTTTATTCATACGTTTATCTACCTCTAAAGACATTTATTTACTTTTACAAAATTTACAGTATTTCATGCTAACTGAATCCTGAATTATTTGCTTCTGCCGGGATTAAGTTCACTAATTCATTTAATATGCCATACATTTTGTAACATTTGCTATTATCTATTTAATGAATGTGTGATATAAAAAGCGGAGTTTCTGAGTACCACTCCGTTGTCTCTTGATGTTAAAAAAAATATTTAAGCACCCTAATTACGCCCTAATCTCGAAAAAAAGCTTTCTAGGAATTTTCATCAGCATACTTTTGATACATAAAAACTTTTTGTAAGAATATTTAAATTTTATAGCCCTTCAATATACGACATTTTTTGTTTGCTTGTTTTTCAGAAAATCTTAAATATAATACTTGGTACTTCAGATACGTACAGTATTGCTTTTTCATTATTTATTTATTTTTAAATCTATATATCGCAGTCTTACCTTAAATATGTATCTCCGTATAATTCAAGCTAATTTTTAATATGTGACGAATTTTTATTTAATTTAACATATTAACATTTGAATCGAACATAAACATTCACCGCGTAATGTCCAAGTCAATCTCATTTATATTGATTTGCTATCATCCACAGCTTTGTCAAACATTGACACGCATGTAGCTAGTAAAGCCGAAGATTTTTTAAATAAAATGGCACGGTAATTTAAGATATCCTGTACTATATTTTTATTTTCAACAAAGAGTCTGAAATGATAAATAGCCACTTTACATTTATCATAATTTACCATCTAATGTAAACTCTCAAAATCTCTACAGCTACATCGATCAGATGATAGAGCAAATCAATAATACTTCTTTATCACATAACTGATAAAAAGAGTGGGATACACTGAAGATGTTATAGAGTATATAAGTGTAATTCCACAATAATATGAAGCTCTTCTTTTTACTGTTAGTGTGCTATCGTAATGAGCTGTTTTACAGGTAAACACACATCATTAGCTCCAATACAAAGAACTAAATAAACTGTAAGTTTTGTATAGATTTTCCAATGAACCCTGTAGAAAGTAATATCAGTTTTATCGATGCACGCGCGCTGAATAAAATATACCGTCACATACAAGAAACAGTCAAACTAAGAGTACACGATATTATTGAATGACTTAAAATATTCGGGTTAGCATAACTTCCCTTATTACGTAAGTCTTAACCCGTAAACCTCCGAGAGGTATGAACCTTTGATATTCTCGAGAGATAAGTTTGTCAATTTGACGATGTAGAGTTATTTCCAATATCAAATTCTTGGCTAAAGCAAAATAACATTTTATTGTACGTTTGAAATAATCACTGTAAAGAAGTTTTGGGTAAACTTATGCATATAAGAGTGCTTAATCACATACATAATTAAACAATGACGCATTCAAATATCGTAAAAATAATAACTATTGAACAATAACTGTACAAATGTGGCTGACATTTTAAAAAATGTGTTATTTTTGCATTTCTGAATGTGAGATGATTTAAATTTCAATAAATTTTGGTATTCTGCCAGATTGACCTTTTCGGCTAAATGTCTTTTTGGCCAGAACGGGCACGATATTGCATTTCTTTTCTCTTTTATACCTTTATATATATTTATTATTATTTATATATATATATATAGTATTTAGCGTTTTAACTATAACCCAGACTCAGATTTGAATTCAAACATAGACCAAAAAATTTCATACGCGTAACAATAAATAGTAGCTATTTCAGGTTTCTCGGGAAAAATTATGCACTTTCAGAGTCATCACTCTCACGTACCGTCTTCTAGAAAACGTTTTATTTTATTCCAGCAACCCTTGAATTTTCTCTGATGGCAAAGATTTGATACATGTTTTAAGACGAATCTTTCTTATACAAATATCATTTTCTAAACAGCTATCAATCACCGAAATTTCACGTGTAAGAAAAGATAAAAATCTTTTTAAAAAAAAGTACAAATCACTAACATTTCACATAAAATGGCAATTTAATTTATAAACAAATAGTTATTAACATTTAATTTATGATATCTGAAATTAATACAGTTAGCTTCTTTGTTAAGACCGGAAAGTGATAAGAATGACTTCTCTGTTCTCTTCTCTAAGAATCTTTCGTTAATGTGGAATCCGAAACGTGTACGTCAGGTAGCGAATCGTAAGCGGTTAATAATGATGTTGACTTCAAAAGTATGAACGAATCTCTAGCAATCTGAATCTCGCTATTCAAGCCTAAAATGATTTGTATTTATAACCCTATCCTTTCAAAGCTTAAACCAATATTCCTTTCCTAATTTAACGGGGTACTTTCGTTCACGTTTTATTTACCTGTGTAATATTAATCTTAGAAATTTATACGAAAAATTTGCTCTGTAAAATCCTGTGTCTGCATTAACTTAATACTGTGGATATGCGCTGCAATTAACCCGCTGGAGTTACATTCGTAGCACCTGATCCTTGAGTTTTCGGGGGTTTATATTTAAAAGGGTCTGATCCCAAACAATTTGGCATTATTCCTTTTTCCCTGCTTCTATTACAGGCTCGCAAAATTTATACGCACACCTTCGAGAAGGGGAGGATCATTTTCAATTTCCTCATATAAACACCGAGTTAGTATAATTGTTTTGTCGCTATCAATTGAAATGTCTGCCATTATGTGACCCTTTTATTTACGCTCGCGTTAATTTAATTATAGTAATTTAAATATGAGGTTTTGTAAAACTGGCCAAATTTCAATTACTCATGTGACAACGGATTAAGCAGGATGAAGTGATATATACTTATGTAAATAATAGAGAAATAATCACATTCCATTAAATTCAGTTCACAATAACGGTAATTTCACTGTTAATCCTTTTCTGAGGCGACGTACATTTAAGTCAGGTCTGAGAAGAACTACCTTAATTGAAAGAATATTTTCGAATTTTTCAAAAACTTTGTTAATTAGTTATTCATTTCTGCCTGACGGAAAAATAATTGCGTAATTGTGTGTCTTTTAAATATCGGAAACCCCCATACCTTCATCAGTTATTTCATGAAGTTACCTTGTATAAAGTACATCATTAAAAGAATTATACTTCATCTACGACCGCATATTGCTTTGTTATATTATGTTTTTGTGGCTTGAAATATGTATGGTTTTTGATCATATATTATTGTTGACTTTTTCATTTTTATTTCAGTGGCTTATTGCGATGAAACACGACTGAAAAGTATTCCACTCATTGCTGATTTAACCATTAAAGTGCTGAGAAGGGCATTGGCGCTCTTTTATAAATAAAAAAAATATGACCACTTAAATTCTCGTTTAAATAATTATTTAGCGATTTGCCCTAATAATTGAAAATTATTTACGGAGTTTTTGATATATCGCTCAAAGATGTAAAATTAAAATAGACACGATATAAGCACCAGAAAATTTACTGTCATTCTAAAATGTAACATGTGTTTTTCAAAATATGAAAAAACGCAATACCGATGTCAACTGATTAAATGATAATATCGCCTCGAGTCTACACTATTTTTTCCCACTTATGATCAACAGTTTTTTTTTTTTAACCATATCCGCTCCCTATTTGCAGCACGCAGTTCCTCCAACCTTCTCTGTCCCCCGCCAGTCTCTTCGCCTCCTCCCAGCTCATCCCAGCGTCCCGAATCTCCGCTGAATACATCCTATGGATGGTCATCAGCGGCCTTCCAGGGCGACGGAATCCACCTGGTTGGTAGAAGAGACAGGCAGGATTCAGGCTCCCCTGGGGCATCCGCAGCACGTGTCCAAGCCAAGACCATCGTCCCTTTTTTATTTTGGACGTAATAAGAGGCTGGTCCATCCGCTCTTCTACGAGTTCCTGACAAAATCAAACCACCGTACCCCTAGTATTCGCCGCAAACTTCTGTTTTCAAAGCACAGTATACGGTTACCCTGTACCTTGGTGAGGTGCCATGACTCGCAACCGTAAAGCAACACTGTCAGGATGCATGCGTTGAATAAGAGGCACTTGGTTCTGACCGAATACAACGGTGAGTCCCAGACTCTCCGCATTGAGTTAAAAGTTGCTCCAGCTATCCCTAATCGGATTGCGAGCTCTTTACGCGGATTGCCATCTCCCGTGATGTGTACCCTCAAGTATCAACAGTTAACAATTAGTTATTTTAAAAATATGTAATATGTTTTCTGACATTCTTTAATTTCATATTTTTATAAGTCAACGATCCGTAAATATGAAAATTACAATAGAAAGCTTAAATAAAGAGAAAAAAACAGAGAAACCCACTTAAATAAAGAGAAATAAACTCCGAAATTAAAAACTCCGTTAATGTGACATTTAAATTAAGTAATAATCTTGGTACACAACTTAAAATAGCAAAGATAAAATTAACGAACTAGACAGAAGCGGAATTTACAAACTTAACTGCGTCCTGTGTGATTCGATCTATATCTGACAGACAGGAAGGAATTTTTCAATTAGATTTAAGGAACATATAAGATCATTTAAAAATAATAAAACAGAGTCTCAATTTGCTAACCACCTCTTGAAAGAAGCACACAACATAGCCGCTAATTCAGCTCCGACATGCTTACATTTGTGTGATAAAAGCCTTAGGCTTAATCTGTTGGAACAACTCGAAATTAATACATACAATCATGACAATAATCTCCTTAATGACCAAACAAATATTAACCCATCACCCTTATTTAAACCATTACAAGAATCCGATGTAATTACGCATAATCAGTAAAATTTCAGTACATTTATTTTAACGACTAATTAATAACACCACGTAAGCTCCTTTTCTAAAAACACAATTAGTATCTTGAATGATTTGATTTAAATAGCGTGATATTGTCTATCTCTTCTAAACAGTATATTTATATAGCTAAGCAAAAATAAGTTTAAGTATAGTTCTGACGATGGCGTAAAGCCGAAATAGCTATCAACTACCTAATGAAATTTTTTTAGAACTTTGTTATTTTATCCGATTATAATGGAGTTCTACCAATTCAATCAGTAAATTAAATAAAGAGATCTCACTGTATTTCAAAATTGTACATATCGCGTGTATATATATAATGCAACTAAAAACATTTGAAAATAAATCAAACTGTAGCTACCGAACGAGTAAATCTTCGCAGTGTACACGTAACATAAATTCTCCCTGAAATCCAAGGCGGGCTTACCTTTTGAGTTTGCGAAAATGAACAGGAAATTGATGTTGATCAGTGGCTAAAGAGAGGTATTTAAATATTATTTTCTTGTCTCTTGGATTTCCCTTCATATTTTCCAGTAGCCAATTTTTCAGCGACTCATTTTCATTTGAAAAATTACTTCACTCAATTCTAAAAGTAATTATTGTTTAGTGTTTAAACGATTTTTAAAACCGTGATATTCTTTGATAACAACTACTTTCGGAAAGTTAATCTTTTTCTGGTATATTATTGTAAATTTTTAGCCGAAAAAATAATACTCGTATCTCCGCAAAAAAATGATTCATAGGTCACTGAGAAGATTATTATTTTAGATACCATCGTAGTATTATTCACTATTTAATACAAATGCAAAAAATATACATAATCAAACAGTGGTCATATCCACATAACGCCTATTGACAGCTTTATATTTTTATAATTCATATTGGTTGTTTTCAACTGCATTAATGGCATGCAATATGTCGGATAAACATGATTTAATTTTAATTAATGAGTATCATGGCTGAATTTCTTTTTACATTTTAAAATAAAATCTTAATAGTTTAGTAAGCTCTTGTGAGAACTATCCAGAACAGTTCTAAAGGTTAATATATGCTGAAATATCTTAACTATTTGATATAATTAATATGTAACTAACTATAATACATTGAATTTGGATTATTGAGATTTTGTACACTTCCATGTATTTTGTCACTAACGACCCGGGTTTCGCCTTTCGGCATCTTCAGGCATTCGAGCACACGAATGGACTCGAACTGGGAGACAGTAAACAGTGTCTAACGTTTATATAGAAGATACAAATGCGACAAATATTATTTACGAGGTAAGATATTATACGTCTGAGAGCCACACTGATACCTGAGTTAAAATTTCGGGAATCTCCCTAATCCTTATTTTGTAAACACCATATTAACAGAGTGGCGAATTGCCGCTTTTCAACTTCTTTTAGAAATACCAGTGATTTTACAATTATAATAGTATTGTGGGTTTTGTTAGTGACAAAATACATGGAAGTGTACAAAATCTCAATAATCCAAATTTGATATTGAAATTCCATCAAGCACCCTCAGTCGATGTCTTAAATTATATAATACATTGCTTTTTTACCTTAATAGAAATGATTAGTATGAAAATATAATGTTCGATTTTTATTACACTTTTATACCTGGGGTATAACATGTTTAGAAACAAAAAAGCTGCGATCCAAATTATAAATAAAATATACGTATTTTTAAATTTATTCCTATAAAACGCCCCTTCGAATTTCGTTCAAAGTTTCTTACAGGTGCTTTAAAAAAATCTCGTCGATTTTTTTTCGCTCGTTTCAATTTCTCTGATTGCAATAATTCCTCCGGGAACCCCCCGCAGAAAGAGGACATAAAACGTCAATTATTATTCCTAAAGGGATTCCGTCGCCGCCCACCTCCTTACCGCCGCCACCGCCCATTAAAAAGTTGCCACATTTGCATATCCCGCCCACTCCCAGCCGCTTATCCATAATAATAATTGACACCGGTCCGATATTCTCAAGAGCGGGAGGGACTTCGGTTTTGGACAGGGATATCGTACTCCGAAATTCCGGACGCTCTTTAACCTACCTCAGGGCTGACAAACCAAAAATTCTTTTTGAATTTCATCGCTTTTCTTCGGCATGTAACACAGGAATTTTATTAGGTTACTATAAATCATGTATGAAATGCCGGGCGTGCTATTTGCACACAACTTTTCGGCACAGGTTTCCTCACTATTATAGATTATTAAAAATATCGTTGTTTGCATAATTACTTCTGCTGGTTTCGTAACCTAATTTCTACGATCTAGACATCCTTCCTATTCGAATGAGGCGTCCACGGGCTCGAATCTTTTTTTATCCATGTGCGCCAACGTGGAGCGCATGGCCTCCTAATGGCGGTATCTCAACAGAATTTTTCTATGAGAACTGCTTGTTACTCAGTTTCTCAACCTCTCTTTTTTTAAGAGAGTAGGGATAGAATGATAGGGCTTGTGGTTAGCTAATTGCTCTCGCTATGCCCCGTGAGGATCGGATTTGTGGGAAGGAATTTTATAGACATCACAAACACTCAGACTACGAACATAAATCCATAAATCGACTGAAAGATCAATTTATGAAAACCGTCCGCACCGGGAATTGAACCCGAGACATCCGTAGCCGTAGCCAACGATGCTACAACTACGCCACGGACGCCGACGAATCGAATCTTAGTATGGAAAATTACTATCATTGATTATTCGATCCATTTATCGAATTGTGTTCAAAAGCTGGATGTCTATAATCGCTATATTCCGTCCCACCCATCCGATCCTTTAAACGAGACATTAACTATTTAATTTTCCTATTCAGACCCCATCCTTCTATCCTTACTTTTTCAAAAAATAGAGATCGATCGACCTTATGAAAACTATTTCTCTTAGAACAACTTGTGCTAAAATTTTCTATAAGAAGTAAATGTTGGGAGCGCACTTTGTTAAATAAGGATGATTAATGTAGACTAACACATTTTCATATTGAAAATTCTTATGACACAATAATGAATTCTTGTAATATTGAGACCAGTGATGTATGATCATATTATGAATTCTATTGTAAAAAAAACGAATTTTGTTAATATTCTTCGTGTGACCTGATTACCATTTAAGCGCCTTCTTGCTCCAATTAAAAAAGAAACATGGACAAATCTGTTCGAAACCGATGACTCGTACAAGGTAGACCGGCCCTGGCGATCGCCTTTAGTATTCGTGGCGAAGCATTCTGCACGTGTCATAGTGATTCGGAGCACGGCTTTGCAGATATTTCAGATATTTTATCGATGAAATAATCTGAAAGGCGAAAATGCATTTGTGGTCTTAGGTGAATTTTCTCCGCAAAACGTGTCTTCATTCAGACTATCGATTTAAATTAATTGTAAAATAACTTTGGAGAACGTGCCTTAACTTACTTTCGCCCAGCAATTTTCTTAATTAATATCCCGACTTGACAATTAATTTTATGTACGCTGCACAGGAAGAATTTTACATTGGGGTTCACATGAATTATAGAGGTATTCCTTTTTGAAGTTATTTGAAAATTAAGGTTGTGATTTTCTATGGTCTTAACTTTAACTGCGCACTAGTTTATTCCACCCTATTATTTGATGCTGCGCCGGACAAAAGAATTTTATTGTGTTATACGAAGAAATTTTCGGTGCTGGCTTAACAAATTCTATAATATTTTAGACCAGTGGACGATAACATTTTTACCGCAACACGTATCTAGAAGGCTTTGCTTAAGATAATTGCGCTCTGCTGTATGAATCGGTAATAAGTGAAATCAATATTCAATCAAAACACCTTCAAATTATTTTTTAAAAAATAAAACAAAATTCATTTGTACTACTTCCACATATTTATAATGATCAGGACCGGTTTCGCTCATCACGAGCATTATCAACTGATAAAAATACAAACATAACAAGCTTATTTATATAAAATTGAGTGAAAAAATGAAGGTATATAAAACTGATGGTTCATGAACTGAGACAAGAAAATATTGATTAACAAACAAATTATACATAAATCAAATGAAAGAGTCTACAATTAAAATGTTATGGACCTCTTGCAAATCATTAAATACTAATCTACAATCACAAATATAGCTACATTAAAAGTCCATTTAGCTGAACTTCAGTTCACAACTAGTTCAGCAGAATAATGTGGCTATATTTTTGATTGTAGATTAGTATTTAATGATTTGCAAGAGGTCCATAACATTTTAATTGTAGACTCTTTCATTTGATTTATGTATAATTTGTTTGTTAATCAATATTTTCTTGTCTCAGTTCATGAACCATCAGTTTTATATACCTTCATTTTTTCACTCAATTTTATATAAATAAGCCTGTTATGTTTGTATTTTTATCAGTTGCTAATGCTCGTGATGAGCAAAACCGGTCCTGATCATTATAAATATGTGGAAGTAGTACAAATGAATTATGTTTTATTTTTTAAAATATAATGTCTCTCCACCAAGAATTGACAGTTAACACCTTAAAAGTGACCTTCAAATTAGTTTATTTAGAAACATACCGAGCTAGTGGTGATAACATGAGGTGTTTAAACTACCGTTCATTGCCATGAGTCATGAGTGGTCAATGCACACAGCACTGTAGCTTGACAGGTAACAAGGAGAAAACCAGCATTATTGTCTCCCTCGATATATGTATCGCTGTTCACTAGAGATTTGTCACAATACTTAAGGATTTCATTTCAATATGTATTTTATTTCTCAATACTTCAAGACGTCACATTGTTCCGAAATATTAAAAAGCCTATGAAAAGCGGACACCTTAAATATGGCTCCCGCTCCAGTATGTTCAAGCTTATAATCACTGCTTTAGACAAATAATTTTGTACTATTAATATCTTCAAACGATATACGTTTATGTAGAGAATATGAATATTTCTTGGTTATCGTATTGCCGTGTTATATCGCAGCTGACACAATTATATTTTTAATCCTGCTAGAAATAACCCAAAATATTTTTAGCATTTGATCCGCTTTTATATTATTACTCATTTCTCAGGTTTTGCATCTGTCGTGTTTGACATTCTTTTGAATATTAACATTTTATCCATATAATAACGATTGGGCTTCACAAAATAAATGTTTCACAGAAAATTCGCTAGAATCTAAATTCGATGTATATTTCCATACTAGAAATACGGTTCGCTACTTTAGTAACATAATTCCATCGATGAATCAAAGTAGTTTAATATAGAATGACAATGTAGTCTCCTTACTTTTCGTACATTAGTACTGAGAAGCTTTGAGCTTTCGTGCGGAATTATAATTTTTACTTTGTCATCACTTGCTTAAGCCTGTCAAAGCTTTCTATTGAAGTATTAAAATCAACCCCCACATTGACCTTTTATACAATGTATCCTTTATTTAAACGAACGACGGGGAAGTTTGACCTATCGTGGTAAACTATTACTCCTTTGACAGACTTGTATCTCTCGATGAAATTGTATTTTCAATATGATAATTTACCCTTTATTTACAAAGTCAAAGGGGATCAAATGCAATTAGATACTTTTTGTTTCTCAGCTCAATATTGTTACAGGGAAGTTGGGGCAGATTTTAACATCAAATTAATTTCTGCTATACCTTCGTTAACTTGACATAACATTGATAACGTTTTACTTGGTTTACTTTAACAATCTCTGTTTTAATTAAAATTTTCTATTAGGAATAAATCCTTGATTAATTGGGTCGGTTTATAAATATTTACTTTGATCACATATTTGTTTTGTCGACGTTTACGATGAAATCGAATCCCTGAATGTTTCTCAGTCTTCAAAATTGGCTTCATGAGAGTACATGAAAAATTATTGTATCAAACTTAAAGATTATGATGCCACATCTGTGCCAAATTCGCTTTGGATAATTCTACATCCTTCCCCGAAATCAGTTAAAATTGACATATACCGTTTTCCCAATATTCTATTACAACTTAGGGAAGTTTAATACATTACTGACAAAACTAAGTTAATTTAGTACATACTTCACTTTGGTATGGTTGTCATAATGTTAAAAATAGATTCATTCGTACTTAGAGCACCAATGGTTTTTTCCTAGATATTAAAAATTGATCATATATTGAATAATATGTATTTCATATTTTTATATAATAAATAAACTCCTGAATAAAAGTTGAATGTGAAGTCAAAAAATATCATAAGCACATACGTACTTGATTCAGTTTTACCAAGTCAGTATGTCAAAAAATCTATTTATTGCATGAAATAAGTTAAATTGGCAAGACTGTTCGTGTAGTGAGACATTACAGTAATTAAGGCTCTTAGCTGATAAATAAAAGAATATCATTTTATTTATTGATAGATTGCATCAGATGAATTATCCAATTTTAACAAATAGTTCTCTGACCACAAGTAATTTATTGAAATTGATTTCAGTTTACAAAAAAAAAATATGAGTTAAAATAAAGCAGCATTTACTTTCTCTATTTTCTACTTAACGGAGCTAATCAGTTTAGTTTTTGAGCAGCCCCTTTCTTCATTCCACATAACGACCTATATTTCTCGCGAAGTTCTTTTACAGTAAGAATTGCCCGCCATCTAGTTCCCTCAATAAATTCCCGGGTCGAAATGATAGCGCCTTTTAATCTGTACAGTCGTGATTCGTGAAGAAAGTCCCTTATTGCGGCCTGTGGGGTGAAGGCGAGATGGTGTTTAGGGACTCGGCGGATTATTTCTATGACCTTTTCATTTTATTTGCCGCAGTCCCTCCATTCGACTCTTCGACTTCCTAACGAATTGAAACCTCATTTAGTTATATTTGAAGTACATTGAGTGTTACATGAATAAGTTCTTAATTTGCTCGTTCTTATTCTAAACCGATTCTTAAAAAGAGCAAATATATTTTATTTATTTGGCATCTTAAATTTTTTAATAACGTTATTATTATTAAAATAATTTTCCTATGCGTAAAATATACCAGAACTGTTAATCAAGTACACCGAATTAATTTAAATATATAATTAAGACATAATTTAAGGCATCAACTGAGGGTGCTCGATGGAATTTCAATAATCCAAATTTATTTTAAAGATATTGTCACAAAATAATAATATACTAAACTTTAGATACAAATATTTTTATACAAATTTTAAGATACTTTTTTGTAACTTTAATACATTCAGTTAAGCTATTTAGTGTGCGTTTTCATAAAGAATTATAGCGTCCCAAAGATGTTTATCACTAACCCCAGACGAGGTATACAACACTGAAACGAGTTCAATGTGAAACCTTCAATAAGTTGAATGCTATATCACTTGTGTTTGACACAATTGCATACTAAATTTGGATTATTGAGATTTGTACACTTCCATGTATTTTGTCACTAACGACCCGGGCTTCGCCTTTCGGCATCTTCAGGCATTCGAGCACACGAATGGACTCGAACTGAGAGACAGTAAACAGTGTCTAACGCTTATATAGAAGATACAAATGCGACAAATATCATTTACTAGGCAATACATTATACGTCTGAGAGCCACACCGATACCTGAGTTAAAATTTCGGAAATCGCCCTAATCCTTATTTTGTAAACACCATATTAACAGAGTGGCGAATTGCCGAAGGCGAAATGCCGCTTTTCAACTTCTTTTAGAAATACCAGTGATTTTACAATTATAATAGTATTGTGGGTTTTGATGGGATGTAATTCGACGAATGGGTAAATATATACAATCATTCCACATTTAGTGACATCTGTTAGGTGTTTCAACGTATCGGATATAATAGCGGAGAATTAGGAAGGTTCAGCTGCTCATTCAAGATTGGCAAGGAGTTTAACTGGGCTCTATTAATTTCTAAAATTTCCTGATAAAATAATTTATGATCCCCCATGTTTTTATGCAACAGTTTAACCCCATCATCCGCATTAAACGTATGGTTCGCCATTAGCAAGTGATTTGCGAATGTCGAAGTTTCTTTTTTTAATCTAAAGGCAGCTAAATGTTCTGATACCCTTATATCTAATGTACGTGTGGTTTTACCCACATAGAAATGTTGGCAATCATTGCATTGTAATTTATAAATACCAGATTTTTTCTTAAAGTTTACTCTATCTTTATTGTTAATAAGTAATTTGCCTAGAGAGTTTTTGCAATAGAACGTCGGTCTAACACTATCAGCGAGTTGTTTTTTAATTTTAAAGCTTGTGCAACCTAAATAACTAATTCTATGCCAGATTCTAGGGTGGTCTATGTCTTTAGACAAGTTCCCGAAATATAGCATCTTTTCTGCTAATTTACGTTGTTTTTTTGATACAAGACTATCTATAAGAGACGCCTCATAGCCATTATTAATGGCAATTTGTTTAATAATGTTTAGTTCGTTTTCAAAATTAAATTTATTTAGAGGTATAGTGACTAATCTGTGAACCTGAGAATGGAAAGCAGCCAATTTATATGAGTAAGGATGGTCTGAGCTAAAATCAATGGCCGCATCTGAAAACGTCTGTTTTCGGTAAATTTTAAATTCATGAATGGAGTTTTTAATATCAATATTAAGGTCAAGCAAATTTATATTCTTGCCCCCTACTTCTAAAGTGAATTGAATTTTATCATCTAGTGAGTTAAGAAAATTATGAAGGTTAGAAACTTGTCTCTCCGTTCCATTGAATAGACAAAGGATGTCATCTACGTAACGGAACCAATAAACTACGTTTCTAACTTCTGTTTTATTGCTAAAAATAAGGTTTTCTAAATGGTTCATGTAAAATTCTGCTAATAGTGGTGACAAACAACTTCCCATTGCAAGGCCTTCGGTTTGTTCATAGAATCTATTATCAAATTGAAAATAGTTCTGGTCAACGCAAACGTCTAATATATTAAGTAATTCCGTAGTAATGACAGGATTAACTCTACGCGTATTAAGGGTATCTTTGATGATTTGTTTACATTTGTTTACAGGTACATTAGTGAATAAGCTAACAACGTGAAAAGAAATTAATTTGGCGTTTAACGGAATGTTATAATTTTTAATTTTATCTACTAACTCTAATGATTTTTAATACTATACAATGGCTTGAATTTACTGTGATTGCGGATGAGAGAGTTAGCTCTTTTGGAAAGTTTATACGCTGTAGCATTCATATATGAAACTACCGGTCGAATTGGTATTGAATCCTTGTGAATTTTCGGTAGCCCATAAAATTTGGGGGCTTGTGGATTTCTAGTAGATAAAAAGGACAAATCCTTAGGGTTGATTGTAATGCTACAACTATTTATAACGTTGTATATAATTCTCATTATATTTATTAATATACATCTGCCAAACTCTTCCAAGTTGGCCGGTCGACTGTAAACCAAATTATAAACGTGGCAATGCATAGGATGCTGATCACAGCCCTTGGGAATCCATCGCCGACTTGACGTCTACGAGGGCGATTTTAATAACTTCTCGACTTAAAGAATCGTTCCATTATACATTCTCCAGCAACCAAGCCTCATCCTCCTGCGACAATATTTGTAATCTTTTTTAACCGCTTACTTAACAAAGCTGTAATGCGATCAGTATTAAAAGATAAAAATCTGTATCGGTTAGTTTTTTCTACAACGTTGAATTTCATGGAAAGATAGATATTAGGGTAATTTACGTCTTTTGTAATCTTATTAGAATTTTATGAAATTCGATTAGGTACTACGTCTTACTTAACGAGCTGAAGCTATACTGTCTATACTGAAATATAATTTAATGTTCTTATGATAGTTTTAATTTTATTACCATAATAATTATTCCATATTGCATTATAAATTGCAAATATTCGGGGAACGTTTCTTCCTTCAAATTTTTTAAATTTATCTTTAACGTTAATAGTATAATCTGATATAGTTTAAGACTAAGGGTGCTTGATGAAATTTCAAATTTAGTATAATGTAATATTTTTAACTCGTAATCTTTGCTCTAAAGAAATTGTATTAAATAACTAAAAGAATGTAGGGTTCATATTCCAATAGCAAAGTCGGTTTCACGCAGCTAAGAAGCATTTTATACTGATTAAATCAGTACACAAAATGTGCATTTATACAATAATAGCGACAATCCAGAGAGTCTATGAAAAGGGCAATGTTCTGAGATTTCTAAGTTACCGAAAAATAGAAATTTTTACGATATTCAAACTAGAAGGCTTTGGATTCATTATGAAGACGTATAACCATGAAAACCATAATTATAACTATCAAACTGTTCCTCAAAAATATACTGTACGAACGTGAAGTACGAAAAAAAAAATATTTTCTTGATAAGAACTGCCCTGTCCATATTGGTTTTACTAAACGTGAACGCAATAATAATCTTTGATTTTGTGGAAACTATATGCGTTTTATAACAGTTGTGCTTTAAAGTTACAGACAACCATTGTGACCCGTAACTCTAGAGGAAAACTGTTGAAGATAATTGCAAGAAAAACCACGACTTTTTTACATTGACTTAAAAATACTGCACCGCTGTCTCTTCGTTGGCTTCGTAAATCTCTCCATTACTTCACGCCTGTACAAATTTGTTTCCTTTGTGCAGAATCATTGTAGAAACTTGTATGTTTGTACAATCAAGCCGTATCAATTTTGATATTCTATATCATTTTCCAGTGTTGAGTTTTGCCTATCCTCGTCTATCCTAAAATGACCCGCTCGCCGAAACCATCAAAATTTATTAAGTAATTAAGTAGGGTACACTGAGTTGAATTTATTAGCAAACAAAATAACCAAAAACAAAAGCGAAACTATGAGGAGCCTTTATAACCCTTTCCCGCATTATTCTTTCTAAGTACTGTATTTATACATATTCCTTCAGCTGAAACAGTCAATAAAAACCCTTTAAGAATGCTAACTGTAGGTATTCATAAAACGAAAGTATTCAATTCTTATCAGGAATTATTTTTAATGTTATATTATACTTGAAGAGCTTTCTTTTATTTACCCAGACCCTAATTGATTTTCGAGAGTAGTTTGAAAGACACCGCATGAACCTTCTACCAGCAAGTTGGGTGTACAATCTATTGTTTACTTTCTCTTAGGGCATTGATAGAGCATCGATTTGCTTTTTGAATACACCTGGGTATCATTAATAAATTCCTCAAAGGTGACGAGGAAAAGATTTCATATAATTATTTATTTATAATAAAGATTTCAAACTTTCCTTCGTAATAATAAATATAAACAGCGATAAATTTTCTATATCAAATTACCTAATGATGCCATTGTTACATTTTCTACAAAAGCATTCAATATGCGTTTCGCCTTTCCCTTTGTATTTATTATTACATCGACTTAATTGTAAATTATTTAACTTGTCAATGTTAAATTTCCCGCTGTTTATTCAGATGCCACTCAACTGCTAATTAGGTTTATTTTACTGATTCAGACAATAATACAATTTCTTGAGAGAGAGAAACAAACCTTGCTAAGTGATAATCTAAACTTTGTATAAAATACAGCTTATGATTTTGCGTGCTCAAAATCTTAAGTAAGAAAATTTCTTATTTTCGTTCATGCTCGCTGCTCGTGCTGCGGCCTATATTTTCGAATATATTTATCTTTATTAGTAAACTTTGGCCTAATCACAATAATGTCAAAATTATGGTAATTTTTATTATTTTAATTTTACCCACTGCCATAATAAACATGGCACGCAACTGTCTCGTTAAATAAACTTCAGTGATTTTGGTTTCAAATAATATTCGAGACCTTTATTTTTTATCAATTTTTATAGCAAATAATTTAAGTTTACGAATTTTATTGATGTAAATATATGAATTTAAAAATTTAGAATAGTTTTTGTCTCTATAACCTTTTTTAACATTATTTAATTAGATATTTATGCAATCAACCCTTTTATAACACGGATATAGATTTTTTGCTACATAAGTCGTGTTATGGAAGTTTTACCTATACATTAACTATTCACGATCAATTCTTGATGAAAAATTATTGTATTAGTTAAATTTAAAAACCAATATACAATTCATTAATAACTTTGTGTATCATTGTCAGAACTGGTGTTTGAAAAAGCTTTATTAACTCAAATGTAATGATTTGAAAATTCGCTCTCATGGAGCAAAATTTGTCCTGATAAGAATGTTAAATTTTTGTTGAATTTACAATGATATTGTCTCGGTAATATTTTGGCTTGGGCAGTTTCTATAAATGACTATTAAAATTTCACTCTCCATTCCACCAACTTCGCCCAAACCTAACCCAAAATTTGAACCACAAAAAGAGGAATAAAACAAATTTAAATGAAAACGTTTCCACCCTAATCCAGTTAATCACTATTTGTTTTGTTTTATACACCTATATTAAAATTAAATGAACTTTCTGAGTGGTTTGTGTGCACTTACAAAAATACCCTCAAATTTTCTTAAAGGGAGTGTCAAAATAACGAGCATAATTTTTCATTATTATACTCTATTCCTGGTTTAGAACGCAGCAAACTTTGGTTGTTTGATTTTTGGGTGAAGGGATATCTCTGAAACGTACCTGTAGCTTAGTGGCCATCGCCCTTGGATATTCATACTATTTGGTTGCGGTTTCCACATGCTTGAATTCCCATACAGACACATACATATATTAAATTTGGATTATTGAGATCTATATAAACGTTATACACTGTCTACTGTCTGTCAGTTCTAGTCCATTCGTGTGCTCGAATGCCTGAAGATGCCGGAAAGCGAAACCCGGGTCGTTAGTGACAAAATACATGGAAGTGTACAAAATCTCAATAATCCAAATTTGATATTGAAATTCCATCAAGCACCGTCAGTCGATGTCTTAAATTACATACATATATTGATTTTTCAGTCAATTTATGCACATTTTTTATTCAAATGCATGATTTTCCATTCCATTCCATCCATTAGATCCTAAAAATGGTCACTACTATCTCAGTACTAGCTCAATTCTAGTATTCTTTCCATATCTGAGAAATATTAATTGAGTGAGTTAATAACAATCGACTCTCGTTAAAACATATTCTGTTGATTTGTTCCATCAGGAATCCATATCGACTGAGAAAAGACAAAAAAACGTATAAACCACACCAAAAAATATTGTGTATAACTCACACTAAACCTGTTAATACGCTACCTTTATATATATATATAATATATCGACTGCAGAAAGGCAATAGGACGTATCCCTCCGTCTTTTTAACATATTGTTTTATTTTGAAAATCACAATGTATACAATTTAATACACTTTTTGTGGGCTATACTCAATATTTTTGTGTGTGGGTTACGTCCTTTTGCCTTGCTACAGTCGATATGCTTCTTGCATAGCACAAAACACAAATGTTGGAAAAAAGAATAACTGTTAAAAAATCAATGCATATGAATAGAGTTCATGATTTTAATTTCAAAACTCTTTTTCTCCAACTATGTCTGCTCATGTTTTTTTACGTTTGTGTTTTCAAAGAGAATTTTAATTTAAATGAATTTGTGCTTTTCGTTAGACATCGGTACTTGAAAAGGTAACTTTTTGTGTAAATTACTGAAAACACAACTTTTTCAACGTTTTTGCAGTAACGAGTACAGTATTTTCGTTTGCACCAATGTTTTAAGTCATGAAAGAATTTTGATTGCAGCGTATACTAAACGTAATTAAATCCTTCGTACTTGACATTGTTAGTTTTAATTACGCTTTTGTAGGTAAATAATATTATTTTAAAAAAAATGCACAGCTAAAGAAATAGCTTACAGCTATAAGTCATTAAATTTTCTTTTTAAAATTGAAAATCAATATCTGAACTTTTTTAATGAAACATTACGAAAAAATGTATAATTTTAATGGAACTCTACCCCCAATATTTAGCAAAAAATTATGGTATATTGCAAATAAGGTGTCATGTTTATTATTTAGTTTACTTTAATAAAATTGATAAAAAACCGTTTTCTAACATCGTTTTAGAAAATTGAGTTTATTTTGCTAAGTCATGAAAATTGTCAGAGGAAATGGCATTCAAATTAATATATTAATATCTGTCGCATTTATTTTTGTTGAGTTTTTCGATTAAAATTAGTTTAAGCGCATATTTATTCCGTATCGCTATCTGATTATATTATAATATGAAAATCATTCTTGTTACAGTATTTTAATGAAATAAACTGTGAGAAAAGAAAAATTGATGCATTTTCTAATACAGTGCTGTTTTAAAGCAGTATAAAAAAATCCGTGATATTAGAAAAGAGAAAAAGGTATTCAGCTATTTTCTTGACGAAGGTGAGTCTTTGGGTGTCTTTTTATGAAATATTTTAATTTTGTGTTCCAAAGCTCACATAAGGTTCTCAGTGTGGGGTGGTGAGGGGTGCGTTGTGCAACTTATTGCTGAAATTCGTTATGGCCTGGCATAAATTAAGCACGAACAGCCGCGGCACTCAGGCGGGCGGCCAGGTACTCAGATGAGGCGAGTGCCAAGCTTTAGGGGGTGGAAATGTCGAACGTGTACATTTACCCGCCCGCCCTACAACTATTCTGCGTGATTAATAATTATAACTTCTGCGGCAATTTATGGAGTTAATAGTTTCGAACGGAGACGGTGATTCAATTTGCCCGTAATGATTCACAATGCGAAACTTGACAATCAGGTGCAATGATAACTTTCTGTGTTCCTCAACACCCATCTATTTATAAAAATAAATTATAAGATTCTGCTTGGTAAAACTCTAATGTAATATAGAAAAACTATTAAATAATTTAGTTCCACAAGAAACATAGAATATCGTTATAGTTCGGATGATGGTGTGAAACCGAAAAAGCTATTTACTTGTATCTTATAATATTCTATATAAAACTTTGGCGACGTGTAATAACATAACGAAACATTTATATATTATTATCTTTTGATTGAATTACTACTTACTTTGGTAGACTTCCATATTAATTTTTAAATTGATTTTATTAAAAAAACATTTGGCATTATAGCTAACAGTGAAGGCACCATTTTGTTTGTTTGTTTTTTTAAATCAAGTGAGGTCAACTCAAATGACAATTTTTGTGAAGTCTCTCGAAATAAAATTGAGGAGAAGAGACATTACAAGCACCTAGATCTCAAATATAAATTTTAAAAAATATAACTTGACATTGACTTTGATGATATTCGAACCCAGACACCACCCGATCGTTAGAATAAAGCTGTTACCACTAGACCACAGAGGCGTATGTTAAGAATAAGTTCTGTAGAAGATCAAAGCTGTGCAATTGCCGTCCACTCAGGTTCGGGTTCTGGATTTAAAATATACATGCATTGCTTTTATATCAGTTTTTGTATTTGTCTCCAAAGTCATAGGTGGATGTGTATAATGTATTCGTACCCCCCAACCCACCTCCTGACGTAGACTAAGCGATTAGCTAACTAGCTATCTTTCTCTAACTGTATCCTTCCCTAACAGTTCTCGTAAAAATAATTTCTGTAGAGAGTTTCCATTTCCATTCCTAATTGTTATCTGCGTGGCCGAAACCGTATCCAGACAATTTTTATTCTTAAAACCTGTTCTTCGCGTCGGTCATTCGAGTCACCGGTCGCAAGAGCCGTTCGGATGATTGATGCACTACCTAGAGAGCTGGATATTTTCAACACTAAACTATGGGTATTGTTCACCAAATGCTTTTTCCTTTTAAATTAATAATGTCTTTTTTATTTAATAATTTAAAAAAATGTTTATTTTCATTATTGTTTTTATTAGTAGTACTATTTTCAATAATTATTATTATTGATGTTACTGTTATTATGTTTGTGAAATGCATGGCGCATCGGCGTCAGCTGTAATGCCATGCATTTCAATTTTTTTAAATTTACAATAAATAAATAAATAAATTACAACTCATTTTGCTCCACACTGAGAGCGAACCTTATTTACAAATTAATTAAAACAATGTATAATATATTTTGGAACCAGGGTTTAATAATGAAACAATAAAAAAGTATTACATTATTGTAGTGTTTTGTTTTGTGATTACTTTGGTATACACTTTGTCATTTGGTAATGAAAACTGCAATGTTTTCATAACTCCCGGTGATTACCACCAAACATATCGTCTTCTCGTATTAACAAATGAAAACAGTTTATCTACCTGAGCAATGGATGATGCATTAAATTTAAATGTCATCTTATAGATTTATCAGCGAACCTCGTATTTACTTTTCATACAAAAGACGATGGATAATTATATAGAATTCTATATTCGATTTTTCTTTAAAAATATGAATTTCGAACAATTCCATTACTCAAACTTTTTCTTCTCAAATATATACTATATCCGTTAATTTTGGTGCTTAAGTATTTATTTAAATGTTGTCCAACTGTGTAAATATATATTCCTAAATAATATTCCATTAATATAATACGACAAAGGTTTATAAACTTCTATGTTTTCATTTATGTCAGCTAATTTGAAAACTGATGTACAAATAGTTACTTGTACTCACTTAATACGTTACAAAATAACTTTATTTGACATAAAGAGCATATTCCACTGGCAATATAATCTAATGAACATCAAACTTAACAAAAGCTCGTTTGACCGAGTCGTTAAAATCTATTGTGTGAGGCTTTGTCGTGACTTTATTGCTTTACTTGCTGTAATTTACCTCTACAGCCTTTTGTGGGTTTTCAGAATTTTTCAGTATTGTGTTTCATTCGTGAGTCCAAATTTATATTCTTCCGCACAAAATAAAACCTTAAATGTGCCCTCGCCAGCCAACATTACATCTTTGGAATCGTTTCATTTTTGAGAGTTGGCGTGTTTCAAAGAAACTGTTAAAGTTGTAATGGGACCTCGTAATCTTTCTAAAAATTCTCCCAAACAAAAATGTTGCAATGTTTTTGAAACTCGAACGTTTATTTATCCAAAATATAGTGTTTTTAAAATTGGTGTTAAAGATTCATTGAATAGATTTATACATAAAATATTTAAAATACCCTTGTAGGATAATTTAAATAAAACAACAAAAATTAAATCATATATTGAATACTTAAATATTAAAATAAGTGCAATTACACGAAAACTTCAGTTATTCGCACTTCTTATAAATATTTTTATTGATGATATATTTTACTTTCGGAGTTTAACTTTTTTCAATATTTAAGTTGAGAACGTTCCGAAGTACAGTCACAATCAAATTGTTTGAAATCTTTTTATTCTTCTTATGCCGACCTTTGACATTTAGTGACCATCGAGGGATTTTGGAAACGAAAATCTTATCGCATTCTTGATGTGTCCAGCCACCACCGTCCAATCCACTCCTTCTCATACACTGTATTTTACTACATACCATAATTCCTATAAAAGCTACTTTAATAACAAAATTTAAGCGTAGTTTTTTTCCTCATCAATAAAAAAGTATTAACTACGGTAACTGTTCCACGATGGTAACTGAAGTAGTACTTCATATCAACGGATATTGTGAGAAATCTTAGCCTCTGAGTATTTTGCCGCAAGCGTTGTGGTTTCAACTGTACTGTGTAAGCGTTTTGTAATCGGAAACTGCTTGAAGATATTGAATAATGCCGGTAAATAATACAGCTTTACTTTATTTAATGCTATTACATATAATAATCATCAACATAATGTACAAGATTACCAGAAATGTAATTACTTCCGGTCTCAAACAATTATTGTTTTTTAAACTAATTGAAGCTCCTGTTGGGTCGAAATTATAAATATTTGTTACTAACCTCTGTCTGTCCTAGTCAACTACCCCCGTTCCTAAGTAAAGTATGTATTATTTAGTACGAGCTCCTAATGCAGCAGCTCACCTGTTTTTTTTACGAGAAGTATTTTGTATTCAGTAGCCCAACCACTTTTTCGTGGATGTTTGTATAGATATATGCGGTTAGGAAATGAAGTGTTGTCAGCTAATCGCTCCCTCTACGCCCGCTTTGAATCGCATAGGTGGGAGGAAGAGTAAACACAGAAATTCATGGCTTTGAACACAAACTCTAGTGTATACGACATATAATGTTAAATAAATAAATTCCTTTACAATGAGTTATTTCTCAAACGCAATCTTTCAACAATTTTAGTTGTCAAATTTGGATTATTGAGATTTTGTACACTTCCATGTGGAAGTGTACAAAATCTCAATAATCCAAATTTGATATTGAAATTCCATCAAGCACCCTCAGTCGATGTCTTAAATTTTAGTTGTGTTTTTGTATTATTCCTTTGATTATACAATGGATTATGTACTCGATCTTGCATTATGCCATTAACAATTGACACACAAGAATGTTTCAATGACAATTATCAAGACATAGAATGTAATGATTGATATAAGTAATAGAAAACTTACCATATATTTGAATGTTTCTACTAGCAATAAGTATATATTGTGTCAGAAAATACATTAATTTTCTACGCCATCTCAACTATAAGGTGGAATAATTTCACTGAGTTCAGGGTCTAAATTGAATTATTACCGTTGATGATATAGAAACTTTAGGCGCAAACACTACCAAAAGCTTGCGCGGCCCGTTCCCAAATATACATACCTTCGACATAAAACATGCCCCGTACATTTTTGGAGACCGCAGTGTGTTAATAATGACTACACAGGCATCCTTACGAATTGTAAGTTAGTCCCTTTCCGCGCTTGAAAAGATACAGGAGTGGAAATTCGACGACACCGGTGTTGCCAGAGCAAACTTTGCACATTTCCCAAACGTCTTATTTCGCATTTAAACGCGCCCAATTCACATAATTATTATTATTTGCCCTTGCGTTGGTAATTTTACGAATACTTTGTTTAAATAACCATCTTTGTTGAATTTTAAAGACGACATTGTTAAAAAGAAGTATAGAATGTATTGCCAACCGCCGTGGTCCAATAGAAAACGCTTTTAGTATTTGGTATTCAGAAAAATGTTGCTACCTCGAACGGAAAATGAGTATACCACGAAGCACTACGTTTATCTAGAATCTTGGTTCCAGAGTAATTAGTTTCTGAATCGCAAGTCACCAAGTTTTATGGATTTGCTCCTAAAACACTCCCTATTAAAGAAGAAAAACTATAGATACATTTACTACGGCATAGTATTTGTTAAAGGATAACATTGTACGTTTACGATGATTATGATCATCGGATCGGAAAGCAGTCGTGCCTGGATTAAAGCATCTATGATGTCTCTGTGGCACTTATATTAGCGATACATCTGCAATGTCTTAAAAGAGGCCGTGAGATTTCTTCCCGTGCAAGTAAGTGATTATCATGCGATTCATTTCTCTAAATCTTTATCCTAAAATCGAGTTGTAGAGAGATTAACCAATTCACTACCATTACCAAAGTCAGTCTCGTAAAACATCTTCTGTTATTATACTCTACATTGAGAATGGTAATGTTTTTTAAAAATGAAAAACTTCTTATTACATTTTTGCCAATAACATTCCTAGTTACAGGCTTCTTGATTATCTCTTACATATATATATATATATAAATGAATGTCTGTCTGTCTGTTGGTTTGTTGGTTTGTCCGGATCTTATAGGCACCTAAACTACTCAACCGATCGCGACGAAACTTTTAGGAAGGACTTATTGTGATCATGCCGGGAAATCTATATATATAAAAATGAATGTCTATTTTTTGGTTTGTCCGGATCTTATATGCTCCTAAACTACTCAACCAATCGCGACGAAACTTTCAGGAAGGACTTATTGTGATCATGCCGGGAAATATTATATAAAATAAATGTTTGTTTGTCCTTTACGCGTTCCTTTACCATTCATACGATTTCGATGAAACTTCGGTGAGTTGTTGTGCGCACACCCGTGAAGGGTTCTGAAGAAAAAAAATTGAAAATCTAAAATTGAAAAAAAGAATCAAATACGTACATACAGCGACATCTAGGAAAATCCTTCTGATTTATTCGTGTACGCACCAGACGAAAAACAAAAATATTGTGTTATAACAAGTGTGATATTGAAACTCGGGTTCGGGTCGGGCCAGACCTGAAGATGATGGGCTCGAACCGGGTAAGTCTTTGAAATTTCGGCCTGTGCAGACCTCTAATTCAAAAGCAGTTCAATAAACAGAATTAAAACACAAACCCTTTCTTTGGGTGCCATTGCAACGCATGCCGGGTACTCACTAGTATTATATAAAAGGGAAAGAATAAAATGAACATTTTTTTTTATTAAATCATTCTAGTTTTTTTTTAATAAATTCTAATTTTAAAGCTTTCTTATTGACCTGATTTAAACGGAAAGTTGAAATTCTATTAGTTTTTGTGGAACAAATATAGTATTTGTTTCTTTATGTATTTTATGTACATATTTTTATATGTGTTTATAAATGTACGTATTTATGGGTATATGGAGAGGTATATATAATAGAATACATATTGTGTCCACGTGAACATGCTTCGCTGTAGATTGTTCAACTCTGCATTGATGTCCTGTTGGAAACGATGAAAGAGGAATGCAATTAAACAATAACATAAGAAATGAAGGCGACTCGAAGAACTCTAACGCTAACGTGAACTGTTTGGTTTTTTCCACTACAACCCGTTGTGTACGTGCATTCGCAGTACGTTTCGTGGCCGCCTTCCACAACGCTATCGACGTAAAAATAAAATAAGTCTACCTGTCACGTTCATGGAACGAGAATGTACCATGCACGAGCTAGGACTTAAGTTCTATCTAGTCGATATCAAAAACAACAGACATTCCGTTTATGCTCGATTGTTTACTTTAATCACTGGACATATTCCAGTTACTGAAGACTTTTTACATTCGTTATTTGTGTACATTTCGTTTGTAACACATGTTTTATGAATTTAGCACGTCTGATAAAAAATGAAAAAAATAATACTCAATTTACATACAAACAAAACCACACGTCATATAACACTTCGGACCCAAATTGGAACTAATTATTTGCTTCCTTTTTTGTTCGTTTATAAATTGAAAAACCGTGTCCCAATTGATTTATTACATGTTTGCTGTTACAGTAAAACCTCTATATAACGAACTAGCCATGGGTAAACTCTAACTGACAATTAACGGTGTAAGAAGAATTAAGAAAAATATTATCACTTAGTCTAAGAACTATATTGATAAAGACCTAATTTAATTCTAATACTGATTCTACATTGATGACGTCCAATCTCAATTGGAAAAATAATTGCATAAATCCAAACTCTGTAGTAGGCCTTGCAATTACAGGTAGGCACAAGAATCAACCAGTATTAAAACGCGATTGGGAATGATCATAACATAGAGATACGGACTGATTTGTAAATGGTGGTTTTATTCTAATTTTAATAGAATCAGTATTTAATTATTTAATAAGAGCGAGCACCATTAAAAAAATCTCTCGCATACCGTCAATTATTTATGATTACTACTCTGCTTTCTAATTAGTCGAATGGCTTCTGGATTAACGCGAGTATTATTTCGTATAATGAATGTGAGAACCTACTTATGTTATTGCATTTTCCCAACGGCCCCAGACACTAAAAGGTTTAGTTATATTCCAACAACTGCAATTTTCATTAACAGATTTTTCTTTGTGTATATAATTGTCGGCGTCCGTGGCACTGTTGGCAGCGTCGTTGGCTACGGCTACGGATGTCTCGGCTTCAAATCCCGATTGATTGATCTAAAAAATTCCCTTCCACCCATCCGATCCTCACGGGGCGTAGCAAGAGCGATTAGCTAACCACTAGTCCTGTCCTAGCCCTATCCTTCTATCCCTACTCTCTTAAAAAAAAAAAAAAAGAGAGTTTGAGAAACTGAGTAACAAGCAGTTGTCATACAAAAATTCTGTTGAGATACCTTCATTAGAAGGCCATATGCTCCAAGTTGGGAGCGGACATGGATTTAAAAAATATAATTGTACGTTTTATATAAAACAATAAATAAAAATAAAAATTGTCATTACTGCTTATAATTGCAATGCGCAAGATATGTTTGATATTTTATAAGTCACATGATGAATTCAATAAGAATTATTTTCATCCGAGATCAACTCGATGTGAAAAGACATCACGAACCCCCTTACCGAATCCATCTGATCACTTGGGTCGACTGATTTTATTTAAACCTCGTAGCATGAACTGTTTAAAACGCGGCCTTTTAACCAAACAGAACCACACAAAAAAAACTAGCGTACACATCAATAATTCTAAATTACGCATGTTTCAAACTAGTTTCATGTCGATATTAATTTTCTACGTCACTTTGAAAATAATACGTATTCTAGATTGTCGTGAACTTGTTTAATTTTCACAGCATGAATTGATTGAAACGCGTGGTAAACCGTTTGACTCTTGATTGCCACAAAATACATCAAACCAAATCCCACCATAACAATTATCGTGAACAAAACGATTACTCCACAAACCGCCAGAAGCGCGCAGAAGTAAATAATGAAAACAAATATACTTCATATACATTTTATCTCATTGGATTTCTGAAATTAAACAAAACATAACATCATATATGCGTAGTTTATAAAATATTATATTTAAACCTTCTTCATTAGCCAGCCTGGCGAAATGCGCAAGAGTTGTTGAAATTATTATTTTTCTTGAATTATAATCCTGCTATCTCTGATGTTTTCTTCGTACAGCGTTTATTCAATAAAAATTCTCTTTGCTTGAAGTGCACTCTGTTTTAAACATTATTTTTCTCTGAGATTAGTTTACTTAACTTTGGGACACAGTATGTTTGCAAATGGTAGAATAATATCGTGTTGTTACTAGTAAATTCAATGTCAGACATTATAGATGTATATATTTAGATGGTAGTATCTTCATTTTTGAAACAGTCAAATAACACTTATATGAATCTTTAGTTTTATGAGACGAATTTGAGTAAGAAGACATCATTTACTGCAATACTTAAAATCCTCTGACTACGGTAACGACTTTACTATACGTTCCAACTACGATTTTATAAAAATACGGCTGATGTTTTTTCCTTTACGCAATTCCCAACTATTTCATCGATCACCGCGACTAATAGACAAGAGTATCTTGGAATATGGACGATATGTGTAAATAGAAATAATAGTTAATTCGTAACTAACACAAATCTATAATATAGAAGTCACGAGTCCGACTCAATGGCTCTGGGTTTTGTTTTTCATTACAGATATATTATTAAAGCAAAAAACAGTCGCTATATAAACAATAATCCCCGTTATATAGCTGAGTGGTCAACGCAACGCACTTTGGCTGCCCTCCCTATTCGGTTGCGATGTCGACGGGTAATTTCATAAATATTTTTTTCAATCGTTTTATTCATTTCTTGTCAGAAGAATTGATGAATTCTGTGATGTTTACATTCCCTTTCCAACCAACTGATCGTATAAACAGTGTGCAGTCAGGCTACTAGTCTTTACCTTACTCATCATTCTTTCCTCACCTTCTCCGAAAAGAATACATTGGGCGACTGAATAAAAATTAATAATCGTTAGACAACTTCTAGTTGCTCCATCAGAAGTCTTTTGTTCCAGATAGGTAGCGGATATGGTTAACAAGTATGACAATATTCAATTGTGATCGAAAATTGATTAATATCAATAATTTTTTTGATATTTATCAACTTAAAATAATGTTTATTAGACTGTTTTATACATCGCTAAAGATTTTAGCAAACGTTTCATTTCACTAGCGTTAAATGAACACCAATGCAAATGTCTGCATACAATCTGTGTTCAATTATTTACCATAACAATGATTGCTTATCAAATATTCACTATAAAAAAAAAGTAAACATATAATTCTGAACAGAATCTTTGCTTTCTGTCGGCAGTAAGACATTAGGAATAAGCTGCTTAGTATTGTATCTCGTGTTGCTGCTAATCCGCCTTGAACAATTATTATAATATGGTTATAATACTCATTTATGATACAATTTGATCAATCTAATAATAATCCATTGGTTTTTAAATTTAAATGTAAAATAATTATGACTGCTGCTTTTAATAGTTGTCATTAAAAATATATTTCAATACCGCTTTGGCAAAAAAAAAAATTTATGCCATAAGTAATACTAAAAGTAATACAATTTTAATTATCATTATAATTAATTAAATTAAAATATAATATAATGCCTCTCTACCAAGAATTGACAGTTAACACCTTAAAAGTGGCTTGTTAAGTAACATCATGGTTTGATAAAGTATGATTTGTATATATTTTTACATTATTATTAATGATAAATCTTTTCGTGTTTATTGAAAAATCATTCATCGGACTGATGTACTTTTTTCAAATAAGTCGAGATTTTTATTCTTGTGAATGTGACCATTTCTTTAATTGTGTTTTTTTCTGTTTCAGGTAAGTTTCACCACACAAAATCAATGTCTGCTTTACACGGCCATATGTGGGTATGTAAACAGTTTATGATTCTACTACCATTTTTTTCCTTAATTTTTATCTTTTTCTTGTTATTCATTAGAACAACTTTAACGACAACAAACGTTCTGATCCCTCCTGATCGTATACGATTGTTATGAATATGTGCTGGTCCATATTAACCCCAATATTCGACGCAAGAATCTATTTTTGAAGCTCAGTGCACGGTTTTTTAACTCTGCGTCGGGCGCCACGATTCGCTACCATAAATCAGCACGCAAGAGCTGAATTAATAACATTTGGTTTTTTAGCAAAGTGTACATATAAAAAATATTTTTAAAATGTATTATTACAAAGTAAATTATACTCCAGCGTTTAAAAATACAGTATTTACACCTGTGTACATTTGCATTGTTTGTTTTCAAAATATTTGAAAAATATTCCATATTAAAAAAAAAACATTATTTACTCAAATCATTTGTGATACAAATAGAAGTGATATTTTAACATGTGTTTCATTGATTTTTCGTGGTTTCGAGAAGGTGGGTCGCTGTGGTGTTACACAATATCTTGGCAGGTTGTTTAAATATTAATATTATTTGAACAAGTTTTTTTTTTTAAATATCGTGTTCAGAAGTATCCCATGAGAAGAAGAAAAATGAACGTGCTTAAATTAGACCAGTGCTTTGGAAACAGTGCCATTGTGTATCAGGTATTTTATTTATTAACTGAAAAACTTTGCAAAGGTATTTTTTATTTGAGGTAAGATAAGATACCGCCCAAAAGCTGTATTGTTTACGCGCAAGTATGAGACAGTGAGATTCTCTTACAAAATTATTTATGCGTGCTCTAGAGAACGCATTAAGAGAAAATATCAGCGCAGAAAGGAGAGGAGCTGATGGTGCTCAGAAACAAGAAAGGCGCACCTGAAAAACATTTTCTCAACACAGCCAGAGAATAATCTGAAGATCAATCTTCGGAAGACCAAATTGTAGTAAAATTACAACAGGTGGGTCTACATTTGAAAACACTGCCTTACATATTTTTGCGTGACAGTGTACAAGAGCAGAATGACTTGTCCCTTGAGATTGCGGACGGATGGGAGAGTCCAATTTTGTTGCTCTTTTTACACTTTTACCCACTTTTGTCGATAGCGTTGTGTAAGCTAAATTCTCAAATGGGCATCGTGTACCCTAGTTAGAAATGATACAGGTTGCTGGTAAACCGTATTCGGCTATTCACTTGTAAGGTGTTAACTGCCATTTCTCTGTGGGAAGCCATTACATTTTTTAAATAAAACAACATTTGTTTTGTACTACTTCCACATGTTTATAATGATCACGACCGATTTCGCTCAACACTACTCCGCTACGTATTCGACTATTTGAAGTGCTTCCTTTGTTTGTTGGTATAAATTTGTTGAGTTTGAAACAGATACTAATGTAACTTACATTTATCAATATCAAATTTGGATTATTGAGATTTTATACACTTCCATGTATTTTGTCACTAACGACCCGGGTTTCTTTAATTTATCAATATATTTATTTGCTTTTTACGCATTTATAATTTTAATACTCGCCTTCACTAAATCCTCTTTTATTCCTGTGTTATATATATAATATGTATTTTATTTATGCATGACGAATAAAGAAATTGCGGGTATATGAGGTTTTGGATTTATTAATAACATTTTAAAATTAAATTAAAATCCATTATATGTTGAAAATGCTTTTTAATGTTATTCAAAACTTGTTTTAATGTTTCAACGTGACGCACATGCTAGAAAATATTAATTTTTCTGCAAAACAGATAAAATTATTAAAATTAACGGCTGCATGCATTGCAACGATGTTATATCTGTTTTAACCAGACACGTTTATTTACCAATTCCACTGTAAGCTTAGTTGTTCAATGTTTAATAATTGATATGCTATTTGTAAAATCGATAATTTATGAATGTCACCGAACGGCCAATATTATATTATGCTAATTAGGTGTTTACAAATGTAAATGATTTTATTTATAACTTTAATCACGTTATTAAGACAAATCACACTTCAATGCTTTTTAATTTAACAAATAAATAAATATTTCTTTTACAAAACTGAATTCAAAGTTTCGAATCAGCACGTAGAGAATTACAAACTACTAGACAATTATCCATGATTTTATAGTTAATATGAGGCACTTAAAAAAACAGAATAAGTTATTCGTCCATAAAGACGATAATAAATCGACAAAAAATATTGTTTTTTTAAGAGCATAATCACATGCCAATGCGCAACAAAATAAACCAACTGATTTCTAGTAGGAAAACCATAATTGAGGATGTGAAGATAGCGTAATCAAAATGAATTTATTTTCGTTGGATTTAAACTTAAGTGTCATCTTGTTTATTATACTAGGTTCCAATCCCAACTGCGACAGTGAAATTGTCACCACATGTGCTTCCTTTTTTTCACTTTTTAGTGATAAATTGGCCATATACGAGAGCATTAAGACATATCCTCCTTCATTTATCACTAAAAATTCATTCCATGGGCTTAACGTTATTGCTTCGTAGGTCCGTGCTTTTTACCCATGCGTACAACACACACTTAGCATTTTTATTTATTATGCTCTTTTGATTTCTATGTTTGTAAAGTGTAACTAAAACTGCCTTACATTATAAAGTGTCAGCATCGCTTTAAGACTTCACCAATTTTAAAGTTTACGAATAAATACTATTTTTTTTTAATATTTGACTTAATTGAAACGCTTGCATTAATAATTATGTTCAATAGTATAATATTATATAGGTTATTATGAATTTATTAATATAACTACCATTTTAAATGAAATGTGGCATTGTTTCAATACTAGATGAAAGTGCGATTTTTCGCAAGAGCCTATATGGCCTGTATCATCCTATGGAAGCATTTATGGGATTAGGACGGCGGTGAGGGTGCATCACACGTCATAACTTTAGCGTAGCAAAACCTCTCGAGACTTCTCCGCCCACCTGTTTACTTGCCGCCCTCGATTCTCTCCCTGAAAAGAAATAAGTAAGCTACTCCCGAAAGGAATCTAGGTTACTTCTAATAAATATGATATTTTTGTTTCACTCTATAAACAATTTAGGTATGTATAAGCGATAAGTATTTCATTCATTATTTTAACATCATAAGTGCAATATATAATTGTGTATTATGATTATTATAAAGATATTTGTGACTCACTATGAATTTTTCGAGATAAGCCCGCTAAAGGTATAAGGCATCTACTAAATGCCTCACTCAAACGGTGGGAAGGACTTCATACACACATGCTTAGGATTTAATTTGACATACCGATTGATAAAAAATCATATATGAATTAAAATTATAATTATTTTTAAATATTTGATAAGGCGTCCCAACTCACATCAGAAACCCGTCTAAGATTACTTATCCCTCAAACATTGCTGGTCTTAATTTTTTTTAATTAACTAATAATTGTCGGCGTCCGTGGCGCAGTTGGTTTCGTCGCTGGCTACGGTTACGGATGTCTCGGGTTCAATTCCCGGTGCGGACGGTTTTCATAGATTGATCTTTCAATCGTTTTATGGATTTCTGTTCGTAGTCTGAGCCAGTGGCGGCCGGTGACAGGAATATTAGGGAGTGCAAAAAAAGATTCACATATTTATGTAAGAAATCCATCCTCCACATATTGGATTTTGAAAGTACTATTAGACATATACGAAAATATAAGTCTGATATTGGCGATATCAACTGTTTCTCTTCACCACGGTATCCCAAACCTTTCCTGCGAATTAATTTCGACGGACCACCTTTTTTCTTTTTTTGGTAGGAAATATCAATATGAATTTGAGTACGTCTAAATTTGTTGCAGCCCTAGCAGCATATACAACCATTCCAGGTTGTCGCGGATGATAGTTTGGGAAACCTTGTCTGTCTTTAGTCGTGGTATTTCTCAAAATGAATTGATCCTTTTTAAATTTTAGAAGTAACACTCACTTTCGACGGAAGTCATCGATATTGTATAAATTATTTGTAATGGCTTAACGGTTTAGCTAAATACTACATGTATTTTTATTCGTGAAGAGTTGAAGTATAGACAGGGCTCCAACAACATCGTAAAAATCTTCTCTGCTGTATAAGACAGTTAGTTCAATTTAAGTTTAAATTCCTCCATGAAATCGTATGTTAAGGTTACCGTATTAATGTCTGCAATTGGAATAATTCTGTATTAAACCGGAAATTTTTCGCTTAAGTATTTTTTGGGGAAAGTAATTTGTAGAATTCAATATTGAAGAATTTAAAAAATATTAGAGGAAGGTGTATTACGAAACTGAACCAAATACACAGTTGAATATTATGGAATAGGTAAGGCCAGCCAGGTAAAAAACTTGAAACTATCCTATTTTAAATATTCAATTATATCCACTCGGTATTATACACGATCATAGTTATAATTTTATAAATTGTATTCATCACTCCAAAAGTTATAATGGTAGGTAAATATTATTCTTATTGAAGAGTCTATAGTTAAAGAATCATATTGAAATTAAATGAGCTACTACGCTTGTTCCACTTCTCTTTTTCATTCTTACAAATGACTGTTACAGGTTTGTAAACTCAAACGTCAAATCGCTTTCGGGCACGTTCGGGAATTTCCGCCAGGAGGATCGCTGCTCAAGGGCCAGCAAAAACGAGTCCATACAAAATGCAAATAACGCGTAGTTCATACTGGTTCATACGTCACAGATATGTCAAAATACATAGAACATTTCAGACGTCTAAGGAGTGCAAAAGAATTTATGCTCCTACCGCGTCATCGACCGACTTACCGTGTCATCGACCGACTTTCATGCGTATTCTGAATCGACGCAGAATACGTTTGCTGGTCGTGTTTATTGATCATCGTTTCCTGCAATATTTTCCTATGGGAAACACGAGGAAATTTTAAAATTAGTGAATTGGTATAATTATTATATTTGAATATCGTTTATTAATGGAATATTTTGATGGAACTTATTGGAGTGCATTGCACCCTTTGCTCCTTTACAAGAGCCGTCCCTGGTCTGAGCCCTCCCTCCCACCAATCCCATCCTCACGGGGCGTAACGAGAGCGATTAGCTAACCACTAGTCCTGTCATAGCCATATCCTTCTATCCCTACTCTCTTCGAAAAAGAAAAGAGAGGTTGAGCAACTGAGTGACAAGCAGTTCTCGTAGAAAAAATTCTGTCAAGATACCTCCATTAGAAGACCATATGCTCCACATTGGGAACGGACATGGAAAAAAAAAATAATCAGTACCGATCAAATAGTAAATATTGTAGTATCGAATAGAATTTGGTGACATATAACATATAATTTGTAAAATTATTGAATTAAATAAATGAAAATATATCATATTTTTTCAGTTCGTCCGTAAGTTTTTGCAAAAAAATCCATTTCATAAATAGAATTCTCAAAACTTCAAAGCTGTACTGACTTTTGTAAAACTTACGAAACTGCCCGCCATCGGTTATTTCATCAAATCTTTCGTAGAAATTTTGAGCGTAAAAAGGTTTAACATGATATTATATATCATTATAATACTTCGTTTCCCCGACTGCGGTTCACCAAGGATAACTCATCTTTGCTATATATATATATATATATATACAAGTGCGTTTCGCTATTATGTGAGCCGGAAGATAGCTCGTTGCTTTTTTCTTTTCCGCGAAGCCTTTCATGGATCACCGGTTTTTGTCTAGTACCTACACTTCCGGTCATAAACGTGTCGGTCGTATAACATTTTATAGATTTAAGGTTACTATTAAAATTCTTTACGGCATAACTGACTTATTTTGACAGCATGTTGTTAGTTCGTGTTCTTTCTCTATAAACTAGTTTATTATATTACCCGTCAAATATGACAGGGGTTCCCTCTCGTTTTCATTTACCGTCGTTCCCCGACACGGTCCAATTTTTATGATTCTCTGCCCAACAACCTTTTTGGGAAACTAGTTTCACCTAAACAGATTCATTTTTATACACCAATATACAAAACTGTAAAAATTCTCTAGTTTTATAGTTTTTTTGGGACACGTAAATTTCATTTAACGTACAAAAATTTATAATAACAAATATGAATGACACGTGCATAAAAATATATTTTTCAATAAACAGCGCTTCATACTATTATATTTTTTTATATAATACACGAAAAATACTTCAGTTTATAAATTATTTCGTACATCTATATGTGGTAGAATTAAATAAATATTTTTTCCGAATTTCCTTTAGACAATATTATAACATAATCTCTCCATTTAGAACATCTGTAAATTAATACGCTTTGCTTTTACATTGTTCAATAATAAACACTCATAATGGAAGAATTTTCCTGAACGTGGATTTATATCATTCTATAGACACATATAAATACTTGTCTATTGTTTTGGCCAAAATAATAGTAGTTAATCTTTATTGTCTTTGGGTCCCAGTAACAACACGATAAATCGATATCTATTATCAGCTTATTGTGGGAATATAAATGTGTAATAATGCCGTCATCCCGGATAATATATTTAATTTATCTCAACTACATTTAAGGTTCATGAAATATTAATCTATATGGAGGTGTCATATAACTTCGTATTTCGATCAATCGTCAACTGTCATCATCCATGTTCCCAACTGCAAATCATCCCGATAGGATATAACGTGAGAAATACCGGTCGACCTTGAAATTTGTTTTTAAGAACATTTTGTATGAACAACGTATTACAAAATATTACGTTCACAAGTAACAAATGAGACATCAAATAATTTATAAAAATATGAAATGATATCATATACAATAATTACGGGCAATTTGTTATGTTGTATTTCTTGAATTTTATCGCCATCTAATCCAGTCCAGAGTTGCCTTAGTAACCTGAATACACGTTAATAAACGATTCATGCGTGTTTCATTACATCAAACATAAAGAAGAACAAATTTGGATTATTGAGATTTTGTACACTTCCATGTATTTTGTCACTAACGACCCGGGTTTCGCCTTTCGGCCTGTATTAACGATGCATGTGTGTTTCATTACATCAAACATGAAGAACAAAAAATTTGGATTATTGAGATTTTGTGCACTTCCATGTATTTTGTCACTAACGACTCGGGTTTCGCTTTTCGGCATCTTCAGGCATTCGAGCTCACGAATGGACTCGAACTGACGTCAGTTCGTGTCCATTCGTGTGCTCAATATTTTTTTTCAAAAATCAAATTTGATATTGAAATTCCATCAAGCACCCTCAGTCGATGTCTTAAATTATAAAGAACAAAGTTTTGAAAAAAATGCTATTGAGAGCATTTTTGCACTGTTATTTGCAATTTATATATTGCATATGAAATTATTAACGTGCACAAAATATGTGGTCCCTCACGTTTAACGAAATAAGTATGTTGAAAATTAACTTGTTCTTTTAGAAACAGTAAAAAATATACGTTCGAAAATAACTATCCATTTTGTGATGAGATTGATGTGCTTTTATTTAATCCATTTCATTTTCAACATAAAAATAAAAAACTTCTAAAATAATGTGGTAGAATTATACACGTCTAGTTTTCGATCATGCCTTTCGGATACTACGCGACTTGTTCAGTGTTTTGCTACGCTAGGACAAAATCATAATGGACATGTCCATATCATTCTGCACATACGATTTCGTTCGGTTACCATTTTTCCTTTACATCATATTACGTTTATTTTTACTTAAAAAAAATTATTTCATATATAAAACGTGGTGCAAATTTTCTGTTTATAGTCATTAATATTCCATCGTAAGTTTCCGCTACGCCGAACAATTTGCGACCTTGCAATAATTTATGCAAAATAATTCCGATAAGATTTTATCCTTAAACGGTATAACAATATGGTAGAGTCTCTCTTTGTGAACTTTCTCCATCAGTCTGTTTGATAAATTGCTTTTAATTTCTCGCTGACATCTCCTAATTAACCGGACTCGTTATTTTATATTTTCCGAAGAACCGGCCTTCTTATTCCGCAGCCCTGAATATTAATTTCGTTCACTCGAAAAACTGTTTTAATTAATATTGCAATCGCGAGAAATTAGATTAATTTTCTTCGTGAATATTTTATACTAGTTAAATTTCCAAAAGTAATTTTAATTTTATTATTTGTATCACAGGCATATTCGTTGATATTATACCACTTCTGCTATCGAAGCTTCAAAGGGCGGCTTTATTAAATATTCATCGACCAGTCATTTTTTGTCTTATGCTATCTCATTTTTTAAATCATCTTGTGCCTTCTTCTTTTGAAAGTAGAGTACGTTAGTAAAAAGCGTTTTCAATACCGATAAAATCATGGTATAGACATATTCGTCAGGCTTTAAAATCTCTATACGCCACTTATACAAAGCTAAAAATATTTCTACTTATCTACGTCTCTTCTACTGTTGAAGTGATATGTGTTAAGCTTACAGATTTTTTACGATTGATAGTCGCTATAAGATCTTTTGGAATAAGTCAAAAACTCCTCAAATTCGACTTGATCGGCACACAAAATCTTCATCATACATCGATAAAGTAACACTTCAAATGTTATCAGTATTCTAACATTTCGTTTCTCTATTACTTTTTCGAGGTTTGAATTTATAATAATTAAATCCATCAAACCGTATTTCAGGAATCTACCAAAACTCAAATACTTCCCCATCTATATCGTATGCACTTATGAAACTATACCCCCTCTACATCATTTATCTATTAAAGGTATAATAAGTAATACTCATCTTTCCACAATTACTATATCAAATTAATTATTAAATGAATAATTAATGTATTGTCTTTTTTACTTGGAAGATTACTCTTTAAATTAACTAACAGCTAAATTGCTTCCTTCGCTTGTATTTATGAAGTAAATTAAAACATTAAATGATAATATATCTTAAAGCTTAAAGTATGGTTATTTGTTTTGAAGGTGCGTGTTGTATAATACATCTACTAGAATACATTGGTGACAATGCCATATACAAATGTTTTCATTATTTATTTGAATTTTATTTTTGTTAGACCTAATTTATGATAAATTACGTTTTTTTTATGAAAACTATCCGAAGCAATTACCATGAAAAGCGTTGCTATGAATTTAATGTTCTACGTGAGATTTAAAATGCCAATATCATTCTCGGAGAACTCTTCGTGGAAAAGTTGTATTAATGGGATAAAAAAACAACCTGGCGTGCTATGTTTTCCCTTTGGAGTGGTATTTATAGATCGTTATGCTTTCTACATTTTCTGAATGTTTTTATCCGCCGTAAGAGAGTCGTAATTCTGCATTTTCCTACTTGATAAATTGCTTTCCGTTCTTCGCTGACATTTTCCGATTAACCGAATACCTTAATTTATATTTTCTCCGACAGAGGTGGTAGCGTTTTACGTCCGGGATAAGCACCTGTGGTTAATTTCAATTCTTTCCCTATCCCCTCCCCTTCTGGGTGCCCTCCTCTCATTATAATAAAATGCTTTCTACTCTGAACATTTGTTTTAGGGACTTTACAGACGGCCCCACTAACGATTATTGCTTTTGAGAATTTCTCACTTTCCTTTGTAATTAATACGAGTTTGAAACGGATAAGCCAGGTTTCATTAGTGAAAATCAATAGTGTACGTAGTTTTTACAGTCATGTACTTTCGTTACTTTAAAGAATATTCCATATATGACTTAAACGAGCGTTTTAAACCTGTCAATATTCTTAAAAAGCTATGCTCTCACACTCCAACCTTGTACGTTTTGCCATTTTGGGTTTTATTTTTCAATTTCAATTCAATTCAACAAGTCATACAATATGAAATAATGCATTCTAAACTATAATACTTGAGTATATTGAACACAATTTTAGCCATGCTGAACTGATTTAAAAAATGTTCATCGTAATCTACAGGTTGTTAACATTGCTACAATTAACGTATCAAACCAGCAGGTTAAGTATAATAAGTTAAGTTTATACAAACTAATTACTAAATAAATATAAAATTTGAAAGAAAATAAAGGTTAAGTTAGTATCTATGACGACGAATGTATAATTAAATTTAACATTGGCTATTTAGGTTTTTAAATTTTTACCGGATAAATTGTATTGTGTTATAGATATTTTCTGTTGATCGGGAAAAATTAAAGGCATGTCTTTATCATAGCAACTTCTTTTTTATTTGCGGTATCTTACTTATGGACAGTACTTACGTCAAATCATCGGCCACTGAGAGTATACACTGGGTCAGATTCGAAAAACAGTGACTCGTGAATTTTAACATTAATAACATCAACATAATGTTTTCAATAATTTTCACATCTGATTGTAAAGAAGTTTATATCGAGGTTTTATTGTAATACTTTTCCAATATTTTTTTTAAATTTGAATTACAAAAATAGTTTGATAAGAAAACAATTACTCCTAGCAACATACGAACAGCTTTCCTGAGCAGCTATTATACTAGTTTAATCTACTCCTATGCAGTTGGGCAAAATATTTCGTTTTAAGAAAGAGATTGCGATTCTATTCTCTTTTTTACCATGCAAGTTCTTATCGCTTGGCTACATTTTTCAGGTGGATGTCAGCTTAGATCTTTTGGAGTCATTACATACCATGTTTTAACTCGAATTTTATCATAAACTTATCATATCTCAGTCACTCCACTAACTTTTTCAGAGAGGGTTAAGATATAGAAATGAAGCATGGCTAGTTACTTAGCTCATTTCAAGAATAGATAAGGTTAGGAGTAATGGAAACATCACTAAATTTATGCCTACAACAACTTGAATTGATAAATCGATTGAAAAAAATACATTTATAATTATTATTAACACTTGATCTGAAAATGAATTGAGACAATAAGTCTTAATATTTCATCACTTCATTACGGCCGTTGATATTACAATTAAATAAAACAGACATGTGATGCTTGAAAAAAATCATAAGTTATCTTGATTTGCAAATGATCGTGTAGCACGTAAACTTTTTAAGTAGAAATTTGTGTTTTGTTTTTTCAGCTGGTTTGCAAAACTCTAAGCCGTCAGCAAAATCTTGAGGTTAATTTAGTCTGAAGGTTGTTTTATTCCAAAATGGCTGCCAGCATTTCTCATATGTAGACTATATTTAACATAAATTTGTTTTTTAACAGCAGCTGTATTTAAATTTAACTGTGAAAATAATTTTTTTCAAAAACATCTGTTTTTTAATGTGATTTTTGTTTTCAAACATTTAATATTACTTTCACGAAACAATTTCATCACTTAACTTTCATTTGTGGATCTAAAAGAAATCGAATTAAATATATTATGTCGGTGTGTACATACTTTCCTAATGCGAAATAATCAAAGATGTTTACGGCATGAGGGGCAATTTGCACTTCAGCCTTTTATTCAATATCTAGTAGCTGGGTTTGGCCTCTAGGCTGTTTTCTCGCACAATCCAATCAGCAAAATAGTCACACGTGGGACTTAGCCGATCCCGAACCCACATGTCAACATACGAATGGAAGCCATCCGACCTGAAATTGCAATATTTTCAAAACTTATTTGGAAACGGTTTTCCGACTTCGAAATTTATGTGATATCTTACTTTTTGACACTAATGATAGTATTAACAGAATATTATATCACACTTTTAATCTTTAATCTACTCTAATATTTCTCGAACCATGTTTTGTGAATATCAATTCATTTGTGGTATTATACATTTCTATTACTACACGTAAATTTACATAATTACACGGTCTGATTATTATAAAATTTTTATTGTAGCATATTTTGACGTAGACACCTCTCAAACATGCCTTTTTTCACAATAAATTATTTTTCTATTCTTAGCTTCTAAAGAAAAAATATCGATATACTTACATAGTAATAATAAGTAAAATCTCTTACAATATAATTGTTTTGACGATAAAATATGTCATTTCTTATTAAAACAAATTGTTTCATATAACATTTATGTAGTGTATTCACAACAATTTAAATAAATATATAACACAGGTATCTATACCGTAGATAATGAATGGATTGGATTGGTTTCACTCCTTTATTTACATGTTTAATACAATTATATTCAAAATGGTTAGAACATGAGAAACTGATTTCTGAAAACAGACAATGAAGGAGCATGCAAAAATTTCGCTGTTCCGATGATATGATATCCTTCAGATAATTTCTCTATATTGCTTTTATCGATTTCTACCTTTTGCAACCAATAATACCTAAGTGGTTGATAAAAATAATAGAAGACAATCATATATTTCCCACTTTCTATCTCCCCAGGAAAACGATATGAAGACTTTGTCTACATCCCTTGTACCCACCCTTGCAATTAAATTAGCTAGGAAAGTAAGAGCTCCGTTATCGAAGCCCACTCTATTCTCAGTAGGATAGTAGAAGTAGGGAAAAAATAAATTGCGAAGTGATTATTTGTTTTTCATTTTATTGTTATCATTGCAGTTAGGCATTTCAAAAAAATGTGACACTTCTTTGTAGAAATCCATTATAATTCATCAAAATAGCAAATATTTTAGTTCCACAGAAAATTTGAGGTATATCGGTAAAAGCTTTTACGTTTGTATGGCCTCAGATTCAACTCCCTTCAAAGTCAAAAACGTTTTTTTAAGAATTGAGATCTTGAGTATCGGTGCTTGTGATGTAGTTTCTTCTATAGATATCTGGCGCACTGCCAATTATTATTAACTGTAATATCAAATATGCCTATTTTCTTTACTTTTCATTAAAAATATTTCATAGTTATCGATACCGAAATAGTTATACAATTCTTGTGGAACTAAATAGTTTGATATTTTGAACATTATGCTTTGATATATTATCACTAAAAGAAAATTTGTTAAAACTACCGTTATTCAAGCATTTTCATTTATATGTACCTTTATTTAATATTGTGTAAAGCTATTTAAGAAATATTTGCTAACTGAAATATCTAAGTATGTATTCTTTTAAGCAGATATTTTCTTGCAAAATTCTATTATTAAGTATTTCCTTTTTTCCGTCTTCTGTACACATACATTTTATAATACATTTAGAGACGGTGTTGCATCTGCGGAGCAATTCTGAGAAATTACTATGCGTTATGCAACTGCAAGACATTCTCATATTTATATGGTTAAGTGCACTAGCTATGCTCCCTTTAAGCAAAGGTACTACTGCCTGCCTGTGGTTAGTTTTGCGAATGTTTGCAAATTCTTATTCCCTGAATTGAGACTGACGTTTCATCTTACGTTTATTACGAAACGAGAATGTCTTCCTTATTTCCCGGCCGCGAAATTATATTATCTCTTATTGAAGCGGTGCTTCGTAGTTATATAAAAATGAGATTTTGTATCGTTTCCTTTTGCCATGCTTTTGGGTAAATCTAATCATCACAGAAGCGCTGAGTTTGTAATAATATCTTAGGCCTATATACTACGCAGTGATGGAATTAAGGGGAAATCAATAATGTTTAAGCGAGCAGTATTGAATGTAATTTTAATTGGTTTCATAAAATCTCTTTAATAGATTTTTTATAAATGTATTACAAAAACATTTCTTATTAGGAGTAACTAACTAAACTCAATGTAATTCATTTTATATACAATGCAATGTAGGAATGTGGCAATTTCTGGCAAAATCTGTTTTAAATAATGCAAAATAGCACACGGAATAAGTCTAAATCGTTGAACTATTTTTAAGTTCTTCTCAATGGCATCACCATTGCCAGGCTGGTCACTTTGCAAGAAGAAACATATCATATCGAAGATTCCTCGTATAATTATTATGATGAACATAAAATTTAACTCTAAAGAATATCAAAATTCCCATTTTGGCCTCGTATATGACGAAAGATAACCAATGTGCAGCTTAGTACATTTTTAAATATCCATTTAAAAAATCATTTTCGTTTTCATGAATACATACAGGTGTTTGAAAAATTAATATTGTTTACTTTGTATCGTTTATATCTCACGAAAAGAAGTTGGTATCCTTATTTTATTAAGTCTAAGAAAGGGCTAGTTGTAGGTTAATCGTTCTCTACTCCTATTTTCTCAGAATTCATTATGGGAAAATTGCGGTTGATGTTGTAGAAAATCGAGAAAATTATAATAGAGTAGCAGAAGCATTGTATTGCTTACCATCGATTAGATATCAAAAAGTATATTCAGCTTATCGATCGAAAGGATGCGTGTTAAAAATCTTGACAAGATCGATTTCAATTTTTTTATTTAGTTGAATCTAATGCTTGTTTGTGCTCTCTTTTCTCGTTGAGTTTATCTCAAGTTTTCGAAATTATTATTGACAATCTTCTACAGTACCTAATGTGTTATACGTATATATAAACAAATTTTAAATGAAGTTCGTGGTGTGAACGTTTCGTTGTTCTTTTTCATCAATCAAAATGCCTTGTATCAAAAAGTAAATAATAAAAATAAGTAAGCTGATTTGACATAATATATTTAATAAAAAATCCACAATTTGTTTCGTATATAATGTTATTTCAATTGAATATATGTTGGAATTTTTTTACGATCAAATAACACGTGCTACAATATCGCATTTCATTTCACAAGAAAAGTAATTACGTATTATATATTATGTTTGCCAATTTAAGTTCGTTTTCTTTACCAAAACAATATTTCCCACTTCGACTCGTAATTTATTTAGTTGAGAGATAGGAAAATTCGATTTGCAAATACTTCAGTCTTAGGTGGACTGTAAATTGGTAAAGTTTGATAACAATTATTGGAAAATTAAGCGCTCTCCAAATGCACTTACAATGCCTGTCTCTCTCGTCGACCCACATCTTTCAATTCTTACAACGATTATTCAACAATAGTATTCCAGTCAATTTCAATGTCTATGAGATGACATTCAAATTAAAGACATACGATTTTTTGACAGACAATCTCAGTGTCCTTATTGTTAGTTGCAGAATAATTGTATCCATTATTTCTGTATAACTATTTTACCGGGCTTTTACCCGATTATTCAACTTTATTGTATATCTGTCCCGGATTCGAATCTCCATTAATGATTTGTGTTCAAAGCTATGATGTCTGCACTGTTTAAATTCGTATCTCATTCTCCCATAAACGCAAACGTGATTAGCAAACTACTTACCATGCCTTAGCCCTTCCTTCTATTGATACTTTTTCCAAAAAATAAAGGTTGAGCGACTTAATTTCAACTAGCATTCGTACAATATATTTTTTTGAGATACTCCATTGTGAGTTCATATGCTTATAAGGGGTATGGTTGAAAAAATAAGTAATGTCTTATTTAACTTGCCATGTTTACACTGTCAATATTATATAACTGAATAGATGCGAACATAATTTCCAATATAAATTTCTTCATTTTTCGCCTGTCAAGTTATCGCCGACACCCACCTCATCATTTCGCCATCGTTAGCTCTTTGATACACGCAATGCCTTAGGGCTGTATACGCAACTCGAAAACTTTTTAACGTGGCGTTTGTTTGTTTGAAACTTTGCCAATTTGACAAAATTACGGGGTTAATTTTGAAAACTGGGGCTGTAAATAAATATCTCGCGACAGACAGCGATCGTTCGACCTCGCTGTGAGTGCCTTAATTGGGTCCGAAAGAGAATATTTTATCACCGATTAAATATAATATAATACCTAATATTGTTAGCTCATTTATATTGATACAAATTTACTATGTATCTAATTTTATTACACTATACAGATTGTTGTACTAATGAGCGTAGGGAATTTATCTAATACTAGTGAGTACCCGGCATGGGTTGCAATGCCATTCAAAGAAAGAAATGGTTTGTGTTTTAATTTTGTTTATTGAAGTGCTTTTGGATTAAAGGAATGCATGGGCTGAGATTTCATAAAATTAACAGGTCAGAGCCCGTCATTTTCAGGCCTGGCCCGGCCGGGCCCGAGTCCGAGTCTCAATATCACACTTGTTACCAGAGCTCAACCTAAAGCCAAGATTTATTTTTCTTTTCTGTTATAATATTTTTTGCAGTTATGCCTTAAAATTGAATGTCTGCTAAGAGGTTCTACGCGACCCAAATGCCGTTGGCAATTTTACCCGGTGTTATGCGTAATTTAATTTCAAGCTTTTGAATCGCATTTGCAGTACACATAATATATTAACTGTATTGCATTGAAGCAAACGCAGTTGCAGACAGAGGTCTGTTGTTATTTGCTTCTAACGAACGAGAGGCGATCGGCGATAGGCCACTCATGCGCCGAGTGTTTATTGTTAGCAAAGTGCAAAGCTGCTTAGGAGGTAGTTAGACGTTGTGCCGTATAGTCACTTTCAGCACAGGTTAACGATGGACATCCGAACACAAAGAAGCATATTGTGAATCTTCATACTAATTAATGTTTTCGCGTACTTCAATTGTATTTTAAAAAATGTAAATTTAGATAAAAATTTGAAAACGATTTTATACGACATTTATAACACAACTGTATATTCAACGTTTTATTGTACCATAAATCGTAAATTTGTGAAAAAGGTCTTCTGTCACGCACATTTTTTGTGTGATGATCAATATTTGTTTCGGGATACAAGAAGATATTCTCATTTTACTAATACTAGTTGATAGTATGTTTTAAACTGTTTTACAAAAAAAAAAAATAATAAACATTAAACTACTTTACCGTACACAATAGCTTTAAATCGCGGGTTAGTTTTTAAATATACTGTCATTTATTACTTTTAAGGTGTTAACTGTCAATTCTTGGTGGAAAGACATTATATTTTAAAAAATAAAACACAATTTGTTTGTACTACTTCCACATATTTATAATGATCAGGGTCGGTTTCGCTCATCACGAGCATTGTCAACTGATAAAAATACAAACATAACAGGCGTATTTATATAAAATTGAGTGAAAAAATGAAGGTATACACCTTCATTTTTTCATAGTTTTATATACCTGCATAATATTGTAGATTGAATTCTTAACTAAAAATGTATGTTAATATATAAACAACTGCATCTTCTCTCAGAAATGGCTCTCTTTCAGTAGTAATTGCAGCCAGTTAATTCAAACGCCCATTGTGTTTGTATTGTAAATGGGATCGCTTCTAAGTTATAGCTAAATAGTCTTTGGAATATTTACCAAAGCGATCTCAATCTGGAATAATACAATTTTGAAAATATACAGAAATCACTCACGTATTTTTAATTTTATGACACAACCATCTGAACACAGCCATACTGTTTAGTTTCCGACTGCGGTGTTTGCCGGAGACTGAAACAGATTGCACTTGCAGTCGGTATTACACTGCTTCCGAATAGCACAACTATGATATGAACGTTATATTCCAATGGATACATATTCTGAAATTAATTTTAGATCGATTATAATATTTGAACATGTTTCAAACGAAAACATGGGGACAAAAGTACTGTTTTCGATGTTGTGGTACATAATAAATTAAAACAGAAAGCTTAGGCGTAAACATTTTGTGAGTTTACAACACATTTACTGAACAATACATTAACAATAATTCCCTCCCACCAATTCGATTCTTAAAACGGGGTGTACCGAGAGAGATTAGCTAACCATTAATTCTATCCTGGTCTTATTTTTCTATCCTTACTCTCTTAGAGAAGAGAGGTTGAGCAGCTGAGTAACAAGCAGATCTCGTATGAAAACTTCTGTTGAGATACCTCTGTAGGAGTTCCACATTGGGTGCGGACTTGGTCAAAAAATACATTTCATAAAAAACTGTAACTAAAGAATGAAATGTTTGCCTTAAAAAAGCGGCACCTTCATTGTACTGTTTATCGTGAGATTTTGGCGTAGTCAAAATAAGTTGATCTATCAGCAGTATGTAACAAAGTATATTTTTTAATTACTTTGTGACTGTTTCACATGTGTTAAGTGTCAATTGTTAGTGTAAAGCCATTATATTTTAAATATAAAACACAATATGTTTGTACTACATCCACTACCATACTACAGAAAGCCTGTCAAGAAATTTACGCATAATATTTATCTTTTTCAATGTACTCAACAAGACTAGCTTTTATCAAATATGAAAAACAAAATAATAACTGATGATAATAGTAACAGAATATAGTTACGTATAAAATACTAAGTGTCTTAATGAACATTTCCATTAACACAACATAAATGCTTTGTTTTACAATATTGTTTATAGTCAAAACAAAAGATTTCTTCGAATATTGAAAATTTTCCCAGCTAGAAAATATGCGGTTGTTGTTATTCAAGAACGACTATATAGCAACCCCGCTTGGCTTCTGAGTATTTTTATATCACAATTATTAAGTATTATAACTCTACCATTGTGATATTTTCTGTTATTTCTATATTGTAATATTTCATGAATAAACTATGTGTAAGACAGTATTTTTTTCATTTTTATAGAAGAATAAGACCGGTTTCATCACTGGCACAAAATAAATCATTGCACTGCCCACAAAATTTGTATGAAATAAGCCTCGGCCCCCTTCTTGAAAATTAAATTACTTTTAGTCATCGAAAGCTTTATTTGACATTCTGTATATACATTCTGTATATACCTGCGTTGTAAAATCGCCGCAAAGACAAAAATTTTATTAAATCACTAATAATGTGTTCTTTTCTTTTGGATTATTGAGATTTTGTACACTTCCATGTATTTTGTCACTAACGACCCGGGTTTCGCCTTTCAGGTATCAGTGTGGCTCTCAGACGTATAATATCTTACCTCGTAAATAATATTTGTCGCATTTGTATTTTCTATATAAACGTTATACACTGTTTACTGTCTCTCAGTTCGAGTCCATTCGTGTGCTCGAATGCCTGAAGATGCCGAAAGGCGAAACCCAGGTCGTTAGTGACAAAATACATGGAAGTGTACAAAATCTCAATAATCCAAATTTGATATTGAAATTCCATCAACCACCCTCAGTCGATGTCTTAAATGTGTTCTTTGTTATAAGTGAATTTGTGTGCTTGTCTATCGCTTAAAAACTTTTGAGAGGTTTACCTCTGTGTCACTTAATGGGTTTCAGATTATTATATCTACTTATTCTAGAATCTAGATTAATGGAATGTGACTATTTTTAGATCGACGAGTCCTTTCATAAATATAGTAGAAATGATTCTCTTATGCTGACGATAAAAAAATGTACAAAATAAGTATAGAAAAAAAAACATTGAAATCACATTTTATTATTATTTACTAATATTATGCCTTTTGCCTAATATTTTAACACAATCACAGACAGCCATGCCTTTAAACGAAAATCTATAAATATGTGAAAAAATCAATTTATGAATGTGACAATACTGAGATTTGAACCCGTGAACACCGCAACCGAACAGTACAAAAACCGTTAACCACTCGGCTACAGTACGGAATTTAGCCATGAAATAAATACAAGTTCTCCCAAAGACTGTGAGATAGACATTTTCTATGTTATAAAATAGTTCTACAATAAAAGAAAAACTGTTTTCGTATACTATCGTGTGTGAAAGGAAATATTTTAGAAATGCAATCTCGATTTATTTGAAAATCTTCTCGATTTAATAGCGGCTGACATTGTGAGAGATTGACATTGTACGAGGTAAGGAGTTTTTTTCGTTGTGATTTTGTTTTATTTTATAGAAAACCTGATATGGTTGAAATTGTGCAATATATTGAACTGCGTTGAAGATAATATGATAAAAACTCTTGGCAGACAGGTTTAAAACTGTATCAAAATTATACCTAGTTTTATCAAATAAATAATCGTTCAAGGGAATATGTACAAAATGTAAGGCCTCATCTTAAAACAGTTACGATTTGTGATTGAGATTGTCCAGTTTAAGTGAAGAAAGAATTTCATTAAAATAATTGAATGCTTACCATCACTTTAATGAAATTTATGTGGTTAATAAAAAAATAATTTTACTGAACACAAACTTATAAACAGGAAATTTTCTACATCTATGTTAACTCACTAACAAACCAAACGTTTGCGCTTAACCTATCTTAACCTAACCTTATTTTTTAACTTGCTGTATAAAGTTTCAAAACTCCATATGATGTATCATTAATCGAAGAAGGAGTGTTTAAACTCACTCCAACTAACCTGACCTAAGAACAAGTAGAAAGTTGAATAATTTAAGGGATTAGCAACATAAAATTGACAAACCAGCAAGGAAATTGTCAAAAAATATTTTCGTTTTTGTATGATATAGTATGTTGAATTTAAAATTAAATCTAAAATATATGAGAAAATGTTGAAGAGTTAAACGATAGCTTTGACATGAAACTTCGTTGAAAAGCTAAAATATAACGATACTTGAAAATTAAAGTTTTGATGTCGAAAAATAATAATATCCACTGGTCGGTCAATAAACGGTTCGATAGCAAACATATTTTCCATTCGACGCAATTTCAAAGATAAACTTTAAAATCAGAGTTTTGCATTTTTCGTCTGCCTTTGAGCAAAATAAATATCTGAAACTTCTCTTCATTGGAAATTATTTTTTTCCTTTTGGCTATCAAATGATTCGAAACGAATATAATAAGAGAAAAGTTTCATTTCGGTTAAGGCAACGGTGTTTTTTTTAATATTTCCGATAAATAAATACTAAAGTAAGTAAAATTTAATTTCAAGAATAACACGAAACGCAACTTTTCAGTTCTCGTCTTTGAAGTTTATATCGGAATATTGTATTGTTTGCATGTTTGATTAAATTTCACAGGATCGTTAAAGCGGAATTAATAAGGCAAATATGTATTGTACGAGATTGAGTTAGAGTTATAGGACTAATGAAACACTTGTCAAAAATAAAATTAATCGTCAACTTAATCCAGACACATTTATGTTTAAATTTATTGAATTACCTATATTCGGAGAGGTGGACACAGTTTAAATAAAATATATTTTTTACTCTGGTTAATATTTTCATTTCGATCAGATACGTCTACACCAAGGTAAAGTACATTTTCATAAGTAGATCGTATTTAATTATCTTTAATCTAATATAGTCGTATTCAAGAAACTTCAGTAAGCTTTTATTACATGTTAAAATAATTATTATGGATGACTTATGCGCTACTAGCTATTACTGTGGATTAATATATACAATGAAATGAAAAAATGAGATTCAGTCAAAGCACCACTCCTGAAGGTTTAGATTCCCGCAAGTTCCCCGCCCCAAGTCCTCTGTTACAGTAGGAAACGTTTAAAAATCGAAAAACGAACATTGCGGACCGCTCCGTCATTAATGTTAATAGTAAGTCGCTCTCACAGGATTAGCTTGGCTACTTCTACTTTATATAAACAGAGTTAACATGCGAAATCTAGGTTGAATATTATCATTGATTGTTAAATATTTCACCTACAATCTACGCATCCGTGACTACGTTCTGTACTTTACTACCCTACGTGAACGCTCCAATCCAAACTATTCCTGTTCAATATATCAGTCGTGATTGATGGATGAGTAACGACAGCCTACAAGGCGAATGAGACACGACATTCAATTTCCATTGATCGATCACTACCGTCTGTGGAATGGGGTTTCTCCAAAGAGCTTATACCATAGACAGCCATGAAAAACACGGAAGTAATTGGAAAGATAGCTGCGGTAGAAGAAATAGTGTTACGACATCGCAAAAAAAACAGCAATAAAAATGTCCCTTGTCTCTGCCGGATTGATATGAGCGCAGTTAGGCGGAAATTATTATCGGAAATATATCACAGCCAATACTCAATCACTTTGGATATTTTATAGATTGGTTTGTCCACTAATATGAAGTGGCATTCTCACTGTTATGCTACGACGAGTAATTTTATGTGGTAACAATTTTAAAAATTTCGATAAGCGAAAGATTTATCATACGTGACATCGGATATAGAGTAATTTATATAAATCTTAAATTTTATGTCAAGAACAACATATAAACAGCCTTATCTTTTAAACTAATATAATATACCATACTTTAAACGTTCTTTGGTGATGTATATACCACATACTTAATCATGAATTCTTCAATTATTATTACCCTCATATAAAAGATATCCAAATAATACAAAATTAAGCCACCGCTATTTCATTGTATAGATTAATTAATGTATCGAGATATTATGCTTGCTCAACGTACGATAAATTTAAATTACATTTCTTCAAATGCGTGTGACGAAATTATTTTCTTATGCCTATGATTAGTTTTGTTAGGAGTTTAATTTCTTGATTTCCAGACACAACTTTTACTTGCGATAATCTTTAGTAAACTGTTGTTTTGTTTGACAGTATGCGCGAAAGCTATAGCGTTCAAATATCTTTCTCTACCCATTTCGTCTGGAATTTTAATGATTCACTTTTTTTCGTTGGGCTAATGGAAAAAATAACTTCAATAAAAAATTCGATCCTGAATACAGTCTACTGTAGTTGATATATTGTTTTAATCGTTTTTTAATCCTGTATAAATATATTTATGTATTGAATTTGATTAGTAAAATTCTTCGTTCAAGTACCATATTTGGTTGGATATAATATATTTGCCTCTTTGAAAGTGAAACACTAAATCAAAATCAACTAAAATACTTGCCGAGCATTCATATACGGCTTAAACTTATCTGATAAAATATGGTCGGCTATTCGATAAAAGTTTATTTTCCTCTGAAAGTTGCCGAGAAAAACTTACGGTATAAAAGCTCCAGCATGGATGCAGCTCGTCTTTTATGATGAAGGATCTTTAAAATTTACGAAAGGCGGACCGGAAAGGTTGGAATGAAACATATTAAATCATCCCTCGAATTTCGCACCCGAATGCGTTTTTGCGTATTTATTTACTCGGGGTTCCGTTTCTAACGTTACCCCCAGCAAACTTTTGCACCGTTTACGATATACAAATAAATTTTATGAGTTGCAGAATCGCGAAGTTTTTTGTTCTAGGTACGGCTCGCCGGCTTCTTTATTTTTTCGGTATCTTTTTCTTTTTTTTTAATTGAATTTTTTCGCAAATTTAATTTCGTTTACCCTCCCGATTGTAAATCAACAGTTGAATTTATAAACGCCTAACCAACCGATGTTTCGTGAAATAATATTTTTTCTTTATAAATTTAAAAGTGTTCTAAATGTTTTATATTCTAATTTATATTATAAGCTTTATATCACGAAAATACATCAGTTGAAAATTCTCACTCGCTGAGCAAAACCGGTGATTTCGATTAATGTAAATGTAAACACAAAAGAAGTGCCACAAGAAATATGTAGTTAACAGTTATTTCGCCATAGCGCCATAACTCTGACGATGACTTGAAGCCGAAATGGCTATTAATGATATGGAACATATCTCTCACGGAACTAAATATGTTTGCTTTTTTCTATCGAGCGTCGTTATAACTGTTGTATTAGATCTCGAAAAAAATTGGCTATGAATAAAAACGCTTTTACTCAAGCTAACATGTTATTAGTTAAATAATAAAGATTACCCTGTACATAAAGATATTAAAACCTAGTGCTGAGAATTGTTATTGCTGTAATATATTACTCATGGCAATGTTCCAGAATGTCTAGAACTACGAATCATACCCATTACTTTTGCTCAGACAAAGTTCTCCATAAAACCAATTATGACATTACACAAGTTTTTTTGCTTTATTGGTAAATTATTTTTCTATTTCGCTGCTAATTTTGGAGTGATATAGCCGGCATTAAACAGAATACCACCGTCAGTTGTTTTATTTAATATAATATTTATTGTCCTAAAATCTGGTGGTATGAAAGTATCTGTTTTGGCGATTACGATAGATTTATTATTAATATTTATTGTATTTTTAACATGGAATTATTGGAACTATAATATGAATTAGATTATTTTATTCTCTACTCACTCGTTAGCAACAACGACAATTTTCTTGTAACCAGTATCCCTTAACTGCTCAAAAAAAGAATTCGAGCGATCAAATCACAATCCGTCATGACGTAATCATTTGCCTATAAAGTACATACGTAAGTAGTTAAATACACATTTGAAAGCTAATCAAAGTCATACATTATAACCAATTCTTCAGATGTAGTGAAGTATTTGCATTCATTCAAATTAACGCCAGTGCGCCATACATTTGACAACTACTATGCACGGCTGATTTATGGTTGGTTGGATCAACTTTCACAGCTTGTTTCTTAGTATCTGTTTAAAATGACACTCCCCGAATGATAGGTTTAACATTAAACTCTATACACATTTTCATCTCCACTAACCGGCGCAGCTGAAAGATCTATACATAACTACTGTGCATATATAGTATGTATACATTACTAGATATCAATTGTGCAAACTAAATGCATCGCTATAATCACGTGTTATCGCACGTATCAATTATGATCAATCGGAGGGTTATTAAACTAAGCGTTAAATTTTGCATAATTGCAGCCATTTCATCTAATATCAATTTAATCCCATCGCACTGAATACTAAAGCGAATGGTCAACTAATTACAGCGAATACAACGCATTGCTAATGCGAGTAACGTGTGACTGATTGGTATGGTTTATTGCTTCATGACTGGCGTCATTCTTCGTGCTAACTAATTTACATTAATTTCTAGCTTTATAAAAGCATTAGCCTAAAATGATTTCATGTGTATTATAACAAATTTCAAAAACTTTTTATTGCAATAGAAATGTATATATATATCTATACATTTCTGTATATTGTCGACATGTGTAGTAGTAAGTTATTTATATATAAACGATGTTTAAAAAGTCACGATCAATGTTTCCTCTACGACAAGAGTTTAGCTGCGTCAAAAATTCAAATTCTGCGCAGGCCACTCCAACAAATGCGCGGAATAATTTCAATTATTTTACACACATCAATATGTCATATTTGAATATTTGATATAAAAAAATGTTTTTTTTTTTTGTTTTGCGTTGTATATTATAATTAAAATTATTATCATAAAATAATTTTATTTCATTACAATAATGTGTGTTAAAATAAAACATAAAAAATAACAGAATTCATTTTATGTATTCATAAAATCAATCACAAACTGAGAAAAAATAAGCAGAATGAAGCAAATAATCAGCCTCTAGTATTAATTACATGTTTTATAGATTTGCTTAAAATTTTATTGTTTTTCCCGTCGTTCCTGACTACTAATCCATGTATTATATACTTTCTTACTTTAGAAGGAACTAGGCGGTATATGTATTTGATTTACTCGCTGAATGTTTTCACATCTGAGGGTTAAAAAAACAATTCAATGTTTGAATGATCTAATTCTAATATATAAAAATCAATGTGGGTTTGTTCGTCCGATTCCGATAAAACTTTCTCAAGTTATTGCTTGCACTTACACGAAATCAATCACAAACTGAGAAAAAATAAGCAGAATGAAGCAAATAATCAGCCTCTAGTATTAATTACATGTTTTATAGATTTGCTTAAAATTTTATTGTTTTTCCCGTCGTTCCTGACTACTAATCCATGTATTATATACTTTCTTACTTTAGAAGGAACTAGACGGTATATGTATTTGATTTACTCGCTGAATGTTTTCACATCTGAGGGTTAAAAAAACAATTCAATGTTTGAATGATCTAATTCTAATATATAAAAATCAATGTGGGTTTGTTCATCCGATTCCGATAAAACTTTCTCAAGTTATTGCTTGCACTTACACGAAGGATATAGGCATAGTACAATCAGTCCCGGCCCGAGCCTTCTTAACTTACAGTAGGTCTTTTTGTATATAAAAATCAATCTCACAATCCAGATATATCTAAAATAAAGAATCAATTTTGTACGAATCTCTGAAAACCTTCTGATTTATTCGTGTACGCAGCAGACAGAAAAACAAAAAATATTGTGGTTCCAAAAGCACTTCAATAAACAAAATTAAAACACAAACACTTTCTTTATTTGAGTGGCATTGCAACGCATGCCGGGGATTCATTCACTAATATTTTATAAATTCAAACAATATCTCATAGCAACAAAAACACTAATTATTTAGAATTATTAGCATCATTCCATACTTTTCAAGGGTAATTTTTAATAATAAATAATTTTATTGTCATAACGCCCACGTCGGTTTCATCAGCGTTCTTTTTTTATATCGAATTAGTTAATTTACAATGTTGATATTCTAACAAAGCAGCATAATTATTCCATGGAATCAAAATTATTGGAATAGCACTCGTATTTGTAGTGGATATCAATGGACATCATAAATTTGCCACAATCCGATTCACCATAATATTTTTAATTCGTTTTTCTTTTTTACGATACCGCTCCAGTGATTAAATTGAACAGTTTTTATCTTTGGAACTTTTGCTGAGTCATAAATTTTTAACTGGATGTCTTTATGGTTTGTCGATAAAAAAAAACATTCAAAAATCACATCAATGCCCGTACTACTGTATGCTGTTTGAAGTGGATCCTACCTATCTATCTATCCGTTGTCAGATGCAAAATGACAACTCGCTGACAAGGCATATGTGTGTGTCAAATGGGTTTTCTGTCATAAATTTTTTCGTGGACGATTTTCTAAAATCCATTTATGTACGTTTGTTCTTTTTCGATTTGGTTTCATATAAATGTACATAATATGCTTTTGACATTTGATCATTCAAATTTCGTAAGTTTACATAGGTTTTGACATTTACAATTCAAACGTTCCCCAAAGGCTGAAATGCGATATCCGGATTGTATGTATCATATAATGAAAATATCTATGGAACCATACAAAAATTTAGACGATTCACGAAGTAAATTGAAGTTTTATAACGCATCTTCATTCGAATACTCTAATTATTATACAGATTGAACAAGAATAGACATTGGTAGAACTCCACCACACTGACTGCTAACCGTGCCAACATCTCAACTAGGGCTTCCAAACCGGTTAACCGGTTTATTGGCTGTTTTGAAAAAAACCGAAAACCGGTTTATTTTCCTCGGTTAACCGGGGTTTCTAGAAATTTCTCTTTCCATATTAAATATAATAGGGTTTAATACGTCTATTCATATGTAGAGTTATCAGTTATTTAAAAATATAAATATTGTTCAATTATCTAGTTCCTGCAATATAAATGACGTAAAATTATGAACAACAATCATTTTTTAAATCGATTTGACGTTACATACAAATTAATATCCAAAATTTGAAAGGATTCTCATATTATATTTTCGATGAGAATAAAACTAGTGTTACACAATAGCTCTTATTGAACTTACGACACATCTACGTTTATTATTTATTTTTCAGATGCAAATAAAATTTGGAAAACCCCTTGTAGGTACTATTATAAAATATATATATATATTTATAATCAATTTTTTTTTCTAATTTTTCACGATTACTTCTGATTTTTATTAGAAAGATCTGATTACTACCTAAGCTTGGTATTGTAAAAAAAATATTTATAACGAGGAATATAATATTGCTTATCTTATCTTATATTTCGCATTTTTTTTTACCATGTCCGCTTCCCAGTGTAGAGCATATAACCTTATAATGGAGTATCTCAACAGAAGTTTTATACGAAAACAGCTTGTTACTCAGTTGTTCAACCTCTCTTTTCGAAGATAGTGAGGATAGTTAGATAGGGCTAGGACAGGAGTAGCGCTCTCAGTACGCCACTTTTTTAGGATCGTACTGGGGAGAGAGAATTTTAGACACCACATACACCCATTCCTTCGAACAGAAATTGATTTATGGTACTCTCTGCTCAGGGGCTTAATCCCGAGACATCCGTAACCGTAGCCAACGACGTTACCAACTGCGCCACAGACGTCGACACCCATTACATCAACTTAAATATTTTTAGAAGGATTTTTCGTTGTTAGATGTTTTTTAATGTTGAGTCAACATCTAACATAACTGCTACCCAATAAAAAAATCGAGAAAGTTGTGTAAAAAAAAGGTATAGTGATTTCTAAGCCAAACGGGATAGTGTGTTTTATTATCTATTGGGAAAATAAAAAGTTTAAATAAACAAACACATATCCATAAAGTCAACGGAAACACAAAAATTCAATTGTAAAGCATGTTTGTTGGTATTTCCGACAATAAGTATCATAAATCGTTTGTCATAAATCGCTTTCTTAGTAACCTTTACTTTAGACTTAATCTCTTGTAGTGCGAAAGGAACAATAATAATAATGTCTCACAAATATTTGTAGTTTAATGAAACACGAGATGCAAAGTGCATTAGAGTTTTTAAACAATAAAGAAAAAATGGTTTAAAATTGCGAAATAATGTTCTTGGAATATACAATCATAGTACCTATGATAAATATGATAATATACACATTAATAATTATTATGGTATCTGTTTAAATACTTATTTTTGGTTCTATATAATACACACACTACAATTATTGCGCCAAAGCTATATGCATTCAGTAACAATTATATATAAATAAAACCATAATGTGGAGCATATGGACTCTTAATGGAGTTTATCGCAACATAAATTGTTTCTACGAAAATTCTTTATTAATCAGTTGCTCAGCCTCTCTTTTTCGAAAAGAGCAGGAATACAAGGATATGGCAGGACTAGTGGTTAGCTAATCGCTCCCGTTACATCTCCTTTTAAGAATTGGATATGCAGGAGGGAGTTTTAGACATAGGAGGCAACTGTATTTTCGAATAGAAATCTATCAATAGATTTAAAAATCATTTTATGACCTCAACCGAAGCCAACGACGTTGACCACTCAATTCATATAAAATAATATAGGTATTTATACATTCAATGAAAAAAAGTTTTGAATGAAAGTGACATTAATGATTTGATGTAAAGGCAAAATTTAAATTTTATGTCAGTTATTATTTGAGAGTAAATTAGTTTATTTTGTTTTTGTAATAATATACTCTAAGTTACATAATAATGAAATAAAAATAATTTAGATTATAAATTATCAAGATTACTAATTAATAAAATAATAGTATTTACTACATTGAAAACGTAACACATTATTTAATATTCATTCCTATTTAAGTATATAAAAGTTTAGCATATTTTTCTTTAAAATACAATACATACAAAATATGTATTCTTTTTACTCCGTGCACAATTATCATGAATGCATTTGTCTTTTCTGCATTTGCATTGTGTGTATATGTTTCATCAATGCGTTAACATAATAATTGAATTATTACCAATTGTATTTTGCGTCTGATTAAATATTTTGTTATGGTGCGTTGTATTTTGTATTTGTGTTGGTGTATATTTAATTCACTTGTATAATAATAATACAGGGGCTCCCAGCCTTTAAGTACATTATTATATCAATTATCAAAATATATTAAATATACTAAAAATTATTATATCATTCTCAAAGTCAGTATGATCTTTGGCATTGCATTTCATTGGCCAGTGCTTCATAATAAGGAGAGCTTGATGATATTCCTGTCAGTAAACAATCATAAAGATGCATCCAGTGTTTAGCAGAGCAGCCAGACAACATAAACATTTCGACTTATGCAGACAAATGAGTTCGAATAACATTTTTATCAAATGAGTAATTTATAAAGTTGAGAAAATGAAATTGAAGTAATAAATAATCTGTCACGGTAATTCTACACCGATTTCTATAGAATTGCCGCGATAAATTTGTGAGCGCCGAGCGCACACAAATCGGTGAGCGGGCGCCATGTCCGCCGGCACGGGCTTGAGAATCTCTGGTATAATACATACCTATTAGTTCATATTAGTAAATTTTATGAAGAAAAATACCTTGTTTTTCAATCGTTACACTATTACAGCATGGTACCAAAACTGGTTTTTGGAAAATAGTTAAAACGTATATTTCGGTTTAAACCGGTTAACCGGTTTTTTCGTCAGAAAAAAACCGAAAACCGGTTAGTCTTTTTGGGCGGTTAATTGGAAGCCCTAATCTCAACTGTTAAGACGGCATATTGCAGAGTGTTGATAGTTGAAACTCAAAAATATAAGATTGCTAACAATTTTAAAACTTTCGTGCACAAGGTAGATTTAGTAAAAAAAATACAGCATGAGATTTTGTCCTGATAATCTCCATAAGTTTTGCTAACATTAGACAGCTATTTTTTGAAATATTCAGGAATACCGTTTACGCGGCTTAGCAGAAAACGGGCTACATGCTAACATATTATTTAGTTCCACAAGTATTGTCCCATATTATTAATAGCTATTTCAACACTCCATCATTGTCACAACTATCAATTCAATTAGTGACATTTAGCAAAAAAATCTTTTATCATTGTTTTTACTTTTTTTTGATACACTGACGGCTGGAAGTAAAGTATTAATTTTACTGTTGACGTTTATTTTTTATTTAAAAAAAAATAAAACACAATTCATTTGTACTACTTCCACATATTTATAATGATCAATGAAAATATGATCAATAAATCAATGAAAATATTATATATTGTTAAGAAAAAGTCATTAAATATATAACGAATAAAACAAGGATGTTTATTTATTTAAGTTTTATGCACTTTTCAGATCATGTTATTTTTTTACACTTTTCCATAAAACGATGTATTTTTTATGAGCCGGGCGATACCCAACAAGCATTAAATTTATATTTTATATCTCTTTTGATACATTGTCATGTTTACGGGGTTGTTTGACGTGAATCTCCCCTTTAAAATGTTTCTGACAGCAAAAGCATGCCATCTAATAATACCTGTGTAAATATTGCCTCAATGCCTACATATTATATCAAAAAACAAATAAACAATTCCATATTCATTTCGCTGGGCATATTTCCCATCTTGTTATGTCTTTATTGGAATCTAGGGCTGCTATGCAAATTGAATGTTGCGATTCAATTTAAGCTTTATTTTGTATTGTAATATATATTTTATTCAATGACAATAGAAAATCGAATCCGTTGCAAATACAAAGATAAGTGACATATTTATATTAGGTGTATTAACAAGCACAGAAAATCATTATATCTAGATGAGACTTGAGCTTTAATGAATTGAATTCTACATACTACTAACTCTCTGAATAAAATAAAATAATAAAAGTTTTCATTAATTAATAACAAATTTTATAATTATTACATGATTACTAAGTTGTAAGGTATCAAATAAAAAATGTAGCATTTTTAAGTGTGATATTTTTCAAAACATTCTCCTGTGTAAAAGTTTCTTCTTAGAACGGTCTCTTTTCTACCTCCTGACAGAAAGATATGGCTAGGAAAATTAATCAGATAATCTGTGCCTTTGCGCAATATTTCCATAATTGATCGATAAGTAGATAGGAAGAATTTAAAATATCAAAAACATCCATGCCTATGCACACAAATTCATAATGTATTGATTGAATTAGTTTTTATTTGGTAGAACTACTTTATAATGAGCTAAAATATCAAAGTATTTAGTTCTACATGAAATTTATTTACAGAATCAATTTATTTTTAGATAAAATTTAGGGTATCAGTCAATGAATGAAATGCACTTAACCACCCAACCGAGTAAAACATAGGCCTAACAGCGTAAACCGCTCTGCTAAAAGGAGAGAACTTCGTTGATTTTGTTATCAGTTCATAATTCATCTAAATATTAATTTGGTGTGTATGCGGTTCGCTTATTGATGAGAAATGATCCAGCTGGAATTTTAATTCAGTAACGCTGCCACGCAATCGCACTTCTAAATCGAGCTCAAAGAATTTGTAAATTGGATGCGAAATTGTCACCGTGATGAAATCTCCAAATTTAATTACGCAAACTTTTAATATATTCAGACGAAGAGTCGATATTAGCCTCCAATTGTATAATGTTTCCATTACGCTCTCGCCATTTCTTCCTCCACCGTCCTCAAAACCGTCACAATGCAAAAGTGCGCCATTTTCCGCCCTTAAACTTTAATAGTAGGCGTGATGACGCCATGTCATTATAACGTATTTTGACACGTTGTGAATGCCGCCCTGGCTGTTTGATGGCTCAACATCTCGCATTGTTCGCGTTGCTCTCTAACGCCCACTTACCTCATTATCATGCGACCCTTTTCGTATTATGATATTAAAAAGTGTCACTGTGATATCACGGTCGCTTTTTCAGGTGAATAATTTTATGCATCACGTATAATATTCCACGCCTAAATCAAAGCGCATGATTTTTAAGTTTATTATGCATGTACTGATAATTCATGATTTTCCGTAATTAAGATAATAGTCACAGATAATCCAAATGATTTATTTAATAATAACTTAAAAGTAGAATTTTTTTTTAGTTGTATTAGAATTAAGTTTCGTTGTTGATAGCTATATCTCTATCTCTACATCGTTGAACGATCATGTAATTCTCATGACAGACTGCCTGCAGCATTCAAATTAAAACTTCAAAAATTGCAGGCCCCCTCCCTTTTGTCACTCGCTATCGACTGTTGTCAGACAGACGAGGCAATTAACCGGTCGGATACCGGCCACTTTCTCTTTAACGACCCTAAATCGGTCAGGCCAGGTAACGTTATTTAGAAATGATTATGAGAGTTTCGATATTAAAAGTATTCTTATGCCGTTCTGGATCATTCCAACATTCCAAGAAACAAATAAATGTTCGCAAAAATATCGGGACCTGTCATATATTAAACTAATTGTTACTATACTATACTATAATTTTGTATTTTTCGATGGAAAAATTTACGAATTTACAAAGAAGACGTAAACTATAATGTATTTTCAATTATATGTAGAGCTATTTTATTGACAAACAGCAAAATTTTCATTTTTTTGTATGACCTATTTCACAGATAATTTAAAGGCTTAAAGGCTGAAGTAACTCATTGTTCCACTATGGTTACGAATGGGTTAATGAAAATTTTAGCAAGCTAGATTTTATCAATTTCACATGTACTTAAATATTCAGGAAAAAAAATCATTCAAGAATTTTTCCCACTAATACATGTCACTGTCTCAAAATCTTCTCTCGCTTAATGATAAATAAATAATTTTAAGCTTCTTTTGTTTCTGGAATATGGACTGTAATCAAATCAATTAACGTCAATTCTACAATTATGCAACAGTATTAAATATGAATGACCCATTCAATCCAAATTTAAAAGAGATAACAACATCTTAAATTGGATTCACAATCAATACTGACTGCCGCCCCAGGCAAAGCCTTCGTTCCTTTTTACAAATCATTTCATTCTCTTTTGTAAAAAAACAAAAATCTTTTGTTAGATACTCAAATTAACGAAGCCTTCGCAAACAATTTAAACGTTTCGGAGAAATTGAATCGGGACTAACGAGACTTAAAAACAGTTCAGATGTCTGCTTCTGACTTTTTTTATAAACACTGGTAATTTTTATTGAATTTGGAATATTATTGTATTACTTCGTCCTGTGTTTTGAAATCAAATACAGTTGATACAACCATCAGGGTTTGCATTTATCATCGTTTTTGTTTATTTCCCTACTACAACAAAATGTTAGAATATAAAGTTTCTGTTGAGTTATCAGTAACGGTTTTAGAACGCTATTGTGTAAGAATATTTGTTTTTTTCGTGAGCCACCATAAATATCAATTTACTTCTTACAACAGATTATTATCACTCACCAATTTTTGAGTTATGTTCTTGAGAATTATCTTTTAAGACACGGCACATAATAAATTTAGACAATCATAGCTGAGACAAATATACATCGGTAATAAGATTCAAATGCTGTATATTCGATCGATGCACCATCTATAATGAATTTAATTGAGATTAATAAATGGGTGACAGCTTGGCAGTTAAGTAAAGCTAAGTAGTTGCCAAATAGTGCCGCATTTCTAAGTCATATCACGCAATGAATTCTGAGACAGAACGCAATAGTAAGCTCCTTGATACCGTACAATCGAGGAACGCTAGTACTAGCTGAAATATCAAAGAAACACCCCTATTTTCTTCTTCTTCCGACCAGTGGAATTCTTCCATATTAGAAAACCGTTGACGAATCTAACGAATCCAAGCATGATCTGAGAGAAAAAACCGTTCAGTTATAGTTCAGCTTTACATTCCACATATTTAAAGAACACATCGATGATGTTTTGGACAATTGATGTAACCCTAAAAAAATACGAAAATAAGTTCATGATTGGATCTCATTTTAAAGACGGCAGAGCAAGTCTCGGCCAAATTATGTAAATTAAAAAATAAGTTGACTACTTTTTGAAAGGGAAATATCATTTTACATTGGTTTTAGGTTTAAAAATTCTGACCTAGCCACTATTATATCGATACTCCTTATTTATAATCCTGTATCTGCAAACATGAGAATTAACAGAAGTGAATTTCAAAAATTCATAACACAACTCAGCACATCGACGTGTTTTAGCCAATTAAAACAGCTTAATGGCCGCAGACTCGTATTTGAGTCCTTGACGAAGTCCTACGTCATACATTCCATTATATTGAAAAAGTACTGGGTTATAATGATTTCAAATGTCAACGAGAGATTGCATACACATCAACGCATTATTTAACAAAATTGAACTATTATTTTTATTTAATAGTTTTGTAAAACTACCTCTAGATGGTACACGTTTACTTTTTTCTCACTCGTATTATTGGTTATTATTATTTACACATTGCGTAGTGGTTTATTGAATGGCCCATATGGCATTTTTTATCATGCTCGAGTCATTATGATAACCGTGTCCTATTCCGGGGTGACCTGTAACATCTGCAAGATTTTACATATTTAAAAAAAAGACCTTTTAGTAGATTTAAGCTTTTTTCACTACACCTTATAAGTATGCAACCCACAGATATATAACCAATGCTCAAATGACATTGATTTATGCGGGGAAATATCTGAAAGCCATCAAATCAAATTCTATAATGAATTTAGTGAAATGATAATTTTTTTTTATTTTTTTGCAAAATCGCCCGGCCGCCAGGTGAAATCCAATAAAAAAAACATGCGGCCATTAAGCTGTTAATGTAACCCTCAAAAAATACGAAAATGACCGCCAATGCGCCAAATATTTTGAAAATTATAAAATCATATGAGATAAACTCGATGAGAAATTTTAGAAGTCTAAGATCAAAAATTTAAGTTGAAAAAATCTAAATTGTATATTGAAATTGCTGGGAATCGAATCAGGACCCACCTGATCGCTAGGGTAAACACTTACCACTAGACCACAGAGGCCGACAATGATGTAAATTAGAAAAATGAATTGACTATTATTTGAGAATGACGATGAATAAAAACTCTATAATAGGAGGACAAACCCGTCTCATTTAATATGTATGCATTTAGCAATATTAATACCCTTCGTAATTTTGAAAAACTTTATAAAACATTTAGGTTTATTTTAAAATATATTTCTCTCAATATAATAAGTACAGTAATTTAAATTATTTTCGGTACCCATGTTTTCGCTTTGTTCGCACTGTATAGTCAGTTTTCAGTTCGTATGAAACACAAGAATTTTCATATAAATTTCACACTTCCCACCATATTCCCAGAATTTACAATGCAATATAACTTATCTAATTGAAAGCACCTGCACGCGGAACGTATATGTGCCAAAACAAGGAGTTTACGAAAGTCCTGTAGTGCTATAAATTAATTAAATCTCATTCATTTTAATTTTCTCTTTTCAAATATTAACTGCTTCCAATAACAGCCACAACTTACAACTGCTGCCATTAGTATGCAAACATGCTCCTGGCACAATGGTTTTTCTGGTAAACTGATTCTGTGAAACCGATTCGTATAATTGTGATTTTTTGCACAGCTTCTTTACATTTTTTTTTTTTGGTTTACACGGTATAATTTTGAATTCACTAAAACATTTTTCATTCTCGTGCTTGGCTGTACATGAGATCTCGTTTTGCATTATTTCTCCGTTTACGTTTAATTTAAAAGAATTATATTACATTTATTTCAAAAATGCAGTAGGTTCGTCATAGTCTCAAAATTTAACATTGAATTATTGATATAGTAGGGTTTTTAAAGTTAAAAATCCTTCATTAAACATAATTTATCTAAGAAAATCAATGTTTATTTCACTACAATTAACTCTAACTTTCATGTTTCGTAATAAGAAAAGATGATATTATTTTAATATCAAATCTTATTTCATACAATAATTCATTTGTCTTCTACAGAACACGCCTAGATCAAATGAACCCAATATACCTTAATTATCCCGGTTAATTAAGGGAAACCTTTCTCATTCATGATATATTACTATAACACGTGTATGGGAACTTATTGTTAGTCCTAGTTGCCATTGTAATAATTAATTAAACTGATCAATCTTTGTTATGAAAATAAACATTCAATTATATATGTTACCAATTATTACTTTTGTTACTTACCTTAAAAATAATATGGCTAATAACTACTACAATTTATTACTTTATTGTTTTTGTTTTTTTTTCTAGTATTGCCGTTTTATAATAATACACAAAATACCATTATTCATTTATTTCTGCCACGCATATTGGTGAAGCTTTTTATTCGTAATTTACATTTTTTTTTTTTTGGTAATTTATCGGAAAAGATATTCAAATTGAAGTTGTGGTTCCTGAAAGGACTATATCTTTTTTGCTTTTAAAAAGAGTTAAAATCATGTTATGTGTGTCTCTTCAACTTTTAAACATTGATTTTATACAAATGTAAACCTAAGCGATCTGTCTCAGCTCAAGTCCTGGAGAGATTAATATATATTTTTTTTAATTGCAGTTTGAGATCTTGGACATGGGTGTTTCTCCTCGAAAAACTTGTCTGCATGTTGTGATTTAATAATGTCAAAATATTTGTCGCTTTGGCAATTATTAGCTGCAATGTCAAATAGGTTGTTTTAAATATACAATACTATCATGCGTATAGATAATTCAAGATGACTGCCTAAAGTTTTTGTGTGACTTTTGTTTATATTTTAAGATATCGACTGAAAGTACTTAATGAACTTTCAATTGAATTGTTCAAATTTGTTTTTTTTTTACATTTAATAAGTATGTCTATCAAAATGTAAGATACACTATGGTGCCTCAAAGATCTTCATTAGATAACTACAACACGATCATATATTTTATCAAAATAGTATGATATACGATAATGGTTATGTAATGTACACCACGTATAGAATATCGCGACAGAGAATTTTTACAAATAAAAGTCAATACATGTATTAAATAGTACAGCTTTTCTCCACAAAGCTTTTAATCTTAGCTACATACAATAAGCTTATAACTTAGTCATTTTACGGTGGCCGCAACCCATTGATAAACTTTTGATCGTACATAATATAGTGACTAAATCCGTAGATGCGCTGCTGGCTGTAAACACTATAACCAAAATGGAAGCGCGGTGATGTCCTTTGATCATTCTGGCGGAATAACAAGTCGAGGGGTAATCGGTTTATCGGAGCGCGGGGAAATTGCTTAATTAACGCCCAGCTTTTGTTTAGTTTGATGCCTCAGAAGCGACCCAACCATTTTACAATGTTTCTCTTTTTATTACTCACGTAATAGAAAAGCAAAGAGTTAAGCGATTTTTATTTTCACTTTCGGGGAAAAAACAGCCTATCGTCGGTTAAAGTTTCAAAATACGTTTGAGAAAAACGACGAAGTGTATTAAATCTATGTTGAGCAATTTATTGAACCTTACACCCTTACAAATAAATAGTTTTTAGCACAGAATATTTGATCGAACGTATGAATTATCTTCATTTTAATGAATACACGACTATCGAAAAATATTGTCAAGAAACAGACGAGATTTGTTTCTTTAACGAGAGATAAAAATCTTTGAATTACAATAATTACCAATATGATTTAAACATATTAATAATATTTCAATTAATATATTGATCTCGATATAAAATAATTATTTCTTCACCAAAACTTATACACGCTTATTCAAATAACAGTGATATTCTTGCGTAGATTACATTATATAAAAAAACGTAAGCTCAACTTTAACATCATTTTATACCGAGTTTATTTAATGCTACTAAAAAGAACCGTAAAAGATATTGAGGTAAAATTACCATCTCTTAAGGGGTCGTAATATTTTTCAACCTACCCCTTTGCCTTTCGCAATTTTTAACCCTAAATGGTCCATTTAACCTATTAAATTTTACACCCAGAATATTTACGTTGTTTCGTGTTCAAACAGAGAGCCTGGCTGCCTTTCATTATCGCTTTGATTTTAATTTTCCGATATTTTGGTCCATTCGACTTTGCAGCTTTCAATGGAAGTACATACTTTTGATTTCATGCTCATTAATTTTAAAAAGTCAATTTAATTTTACTTTCACCTGCCTGATTATGTATAATACAATAATCTGAGGTATGCAATCACTTCGTTTGATTGTAAAAATAAATATTTTTGTATATATCTAGCGAACAGAGCTAAGAATTGCTGGATGGTTTATAAGATATACTTATGATAGTGTAAGTTACAGTGGATTCTGCTTGTTATGTTATATGGCTTTTAACGTGGCCATTTTTTGAGAATATAAGGTTGAAATTTTACGGTAATTAAAAGCTTAGTAGGTTGCCCATCGCTCTCTGCGCCTGGTTGGATTTGATGTGATGAAAGGGATAAAAACATGCATCCATTTGTTTTACATGCAAATCTATAAATTGATTGAAATATTAGTACAGAAATTTTCTATTCGGGGATTTAATATCTAGACCACACAAACGGACCATTATGTTTACTTTAAGCAAAGAAACAGTAGATAATATCAGTGGCATGTAACTCAGTCAATTTGATTTCGTGATAATTTATTTTAATTAAAAATTTGAAAAAAATTGCAAAGTAAGTATTTAGTTCCACAACAAACGTGTCGCATAGTTAATAGCTATTCCATCTTCACCCCGTCGTTCGAACTATGTTCATAAATTTTAAAATATAAAACACAATTTGTTTGTACTACTTCCACATATTTATAATGATCAGGACCGGTTTCGCTCATCACGAGCATTATCAACTGATGCTCATTGATCAACATTCTGCTCACTGATCAACATTCATCAGTTGATAATGCTCGTGATGAGCGAAACCGGTCCTGATCATTATAAATATGTGGAAGTAGTACAAACAAATTGTGTTTTATTTTTTAAAATATAATGTCTTTCCACCAAGAATTGACAGTTAACTCCTTAAAAGTAATTATGTTCATAAACACAAATACTTTATACCAACTTAGCAGAAACAATTTATCAGCTTGATAACCTCGGTTTAAATATAAAATTAATTAATTGATATTAAAAAGAGGTTGATCAAACTTAGCTTTATTATGTGTAGTTAAATGAGCCTCCCATGATTTTGTAGAGAGTGATGATACATTGATACTGTTCATTTAGTCTACCTAATGATAAATATAATACAAGTCAATGTAATATACTGAAATATTTCTCGTGTTGTTCCAAAGCAAGACGACTATTTATATTAAATATTCCCTTTTAAAAATATTCCATAAGTATGTGTTAATAAAGCCGCTTAAAATGTGTGATGATAGTACAACAAGCCTACTTTAATATTTTCTATGGATTCGGCGGTAACTTTGTGAAAGTTCATTTTTAATATGAATTAAAATAAATTAAAACAAACCAAGCGGAATAATTAAGTTGTCAATTTTTAATTTAATTTTATGTTAAGCCTACTTTAGTTCGTCTCTTTTCCGTTAAACCGTGAGCAGCGATCGAAAAAAACAAACTGATAATCCCCGCAAATCAAATTCTATGTCTGGCATACAGAAATTGCACACTGGAACTGATGCTGTTATAGCCGACCCGTATGGTGGGTCCCGCGGCATGTCAGCTAATCCGCTTATTCGGGGGATATTCGCGGAATAACCGACGACGCGAGCTTTTCATTTCTACCACTGTTTCACAGAGTGTAACAATGCACTCATCTTACACCACAGAAGCTTCTTTAGTGCCACTCAAATGCGACGTCATTTCGATGTAAACTTCGAATAAAATTATTTTAGATCCATGGTTTTATTTTTGAAACATCATTATCAAAATTAAATTAAAATTGGTAACAATGCTATTCAACTTTTGTGTTTGTTGCACTGCTTAAGTCGTTCCAGTTTTAAAACTACTTGCCTGTCTTTTGTAATCGGGTGAACAGTTAAAGCCAGAAAGTTTACAAATGACACATTTATTCAAAGTTTTTTTTAGATCCTACTGTAAATCTAAAATTTTTTTTTTTAAATTACAGCGAAATTCTTATAAATGCATTGTTTAAAAAGTATTATTAGTTCATTTACATTGGTTATTTGAATATCAACATTATTTTGCACGATTTAGTATTAAATTTCAATAGATACACTGTTCGGGTACATACAGTGATTATTCAACAACACGTTAATTATGTATATATTATTCAATATCCACTTAATGGTGACAAACCACTTTATCCTACAATTGCATAACAGGAATTTTGACAGCTGTCTCCGGGTATAAACATCAGAGGAAATTCTATTGCGGGAAACAAAACAACTGTCAACACAATAATCTGAATCCTCTATATATATTTGTTTGATATTAATTTTAATTTATCAATATTAATTAGGGTTAAACATTAATTCGCTTGTTTCAGTATATATTCAATAGATATATAAATAATCATAAATGTAAAATATTGATGTTTACTTTTACTATTTCGCACTCTTGATGACTTAATTTTATATATTTTTTTAAATCTTCTTTATATGTATATGTAAAGTTCAAAAATATGTTAAATATCACCCGCTCAATTGTAATATTTGTTTGAATATCAGCATTCCCAGTCAGTGTCAATACTTTCAGTCAGAAGTATGGATGGATTTTCTAAAGGTTATACCTGTTCATTATGAATGAAGTTGATTAACATTAGTACACATTGCGATGAGAATCTTCTAAAAGTGACCCTTTGCAATGTTGATCGAATGAAAGTTGTCAAAAAGCAATACAGATATTGTGTACTAGCTGCGCCTCTTACGATTGAAAGTGTTTTGATAGTGTCTGTACTCTAGATTGTAATATAATATTTTGTTATAATAATGAGCTGCTACAAGTACTCAACAATTTTATTGAATTTTCCTGATTTATGCTACAATTTAATTTAATATCGAAACGAAGCTTGCCAAGTGAAATAACCATCTCTTGCTAAAAGTCAATATATACATTGTATAATCATTTTACATAATGCTGTTCTCTAAGCCAGACGGCTTAGTATCTACGATCGCAACATGTTTGGCGTAGACGCTGCAAACCTTTCTCTTTGACACTGAACGATCTATATTGGTCAAATAATAACGACACAATATCCGCATCGGGAGGACGTCGCGACGCGTCACGCTCCGCCGGAAATGATAACTGCGATCGGTCTCATGGCGTTGGCATCGTCTCCGTCGGTGCATGTCCTATTGAGAGAGCGTCATGCGGAAGAGCTTTGAACGTGCATCCTTTTACTGCATTTTATATAAATAAGATATCTCTTTCGAAGGAAGTATCGCTGAAAGAAGTGTCTCTTTGGCATTTTGATATTGTATCAATACCACCGTGGCAAAATGGTACAATCGTGAAAATCTTTCTTCAAATCAAATAGAAATATTTTATGACGAAAGTTCTGTTTTTCAGTTGCGTAATAATTTTGCGTTTCTCTTCGCAATGATTTCATATCGAAATACCGGATGAATATATCAATACTGGTATTTCGATATTACATATTAGAAACCGGTCTTAGAGAATTGAATACCACTATAATAACATTATATTTATGAATACGGCCAATTGAAATTGTGCTACCGGTCGAATACACAATAACATAAATTATTCAATAGAAGTTGAGTTAAATAATTAAAGGGTATTAACAATCGCAAATTCGATAATAGGTGTAACTTTTGCAGAGACCAACGTGAGGCTGTACGCTTTTCATAAATATACTGTACCCCTTATCTCTCTATATTAATTCACATTTTCAGAACCGGTATTTTACTATTGAAAAAACTGTTAAAATACCGGGATCCCTAGCTAAAACTCATTGAATGCCTTGGCATGTCCCGACAGGTCTGATACCTCAATAATTATTTATCTACTACAACACAGTTCAACATCCTCTATTTAGCCCTCCCGGTCTTCTAGTCTTCTACTAAGAAATCTTTTCAGCTTTTGTAGTTTTTCCCATTGAGTCAACTTGACCTGCACAACGGAATCGTCATGATTTAATGAATTAATTACCTTGGAGATCTCTCAAATAGAGCGCCTAATTTGTGGTTTTACCGTGACCGTCGCGACAAACATCTCCATTTATTACCATAGGAAACTTTCTCTAGAAGATATCCAGTATCCTCTCATCATTTTTGATTAGGGCCCAACACTCTAAGTCGTATGTCAGAACCTACGTGACGAGGGTATTATACGACTTGGATTTTATTTTTACATTTAGATACATTTAGTGTAATAATGATTCTCTATGAAACAAACCTAGGGCACACTTAAGACCCTCAATAAGTGGGAAATATATCAATTTTGTTTTTTTATATACCGTACTCGGAATTTAGATAAACACAGATATGCTTTAAGGCTTATTATTTTCGTCAAGAATTTTATTTATATACTCACACAGAAAGATTCAACTCGTTTCATTTTTGTGTCTGTTTTACTTTTTAATCTAAATATAATCCACAAAATATACGTGACCAATCAAGGAAGCTTTAATCTTTATAAATCCTACGCAGCATAAATTGGAAAACGAAATTATCTTTTTTTACAACAAACAAAATCTTTTTATTATTTTTATTGTGTGGGAGTTATCAAGTTTATAAATTTTTAATTTCCAAATCTGTTTGACTTGTCAAAAGTAAGAAATTATTTTTTATAATATCATATATATACATAGATCTATGCTTTGCTTGCTGCGTCCAATTTTTCCAGATTTAATTTTTAATGAAAATTGCTCAGCTTCCAGGCTCGTCACGTTGGATCTGTTGACTTAGGATGTCCATATTAAATACCTACGCTTCATAATTATATCTTCCATGCGATGCAATATCAACTACGTCTAAGGGAGGAATGATCAGTGGTCGCGTTTTCATCTCTGGTTAATTATATATGCTCGTTTTTTTATCCTTTGTTATTTATCATTATTTTACCTTACAGATTACCAATATACATTTTAGATAAATATTTCGCTTTAATTCAACTTAATTAGTCAACTAAGTAATTCCACGTAATGCGTACAGTTTGAATTCATTCACGAATTAAAATTTTAACGCGTATAATTCAATGAACTTCCACTTCATCAGTGTTTTTTTGTCTCAAAGGTTTTCACAGACCTAAATATTTATTCCATCGACAAAGCCAGCGTATAAGTAGCAATTATTCGTTTTATTATCACCCATAACAAAACATAATTCAATCGTCTTTTGTTAAAGTTTTCCGTACATTTAACGAGATCTCACATAATTAGTTAAAAATTGCCAGTTAAATATAAATAGTATTGGGTAGAATAATTAATTTACCGTCAGTGGGTGTATAATTTAAATTTCCATCTTACTCAAAAATAACGGACTATATTCTGTTAAAATAGAAACTTTACTGTCTGATTGGACATCGTTGGCATGGACGCCATTGCGCTTCCATCTTCCCGTTAGAGGCGCCAGTGGTAAAGCCGGGGGTGAAATGGGATTCACAAATCTCGCTATGATTACACGCTAATCCGTTCGACCCTTACGCCCGGATTACATGTGATCGTTCCGTGGAAAATATATAATATGTTTACGTCGAATCGTTCATCAACAATTCGGTAGTTTTTCTCAGTCAGAATCTAATCTAAATGTTACGTTGCGTCGATTAGTTCGTATAAAACGGCGTTAAAAGTATTTTGTTTGGCTTATTTAATGTTATTTTTTACATCCAGTACATACATAATTTTGCAATTCTACTGCATATCAAATATATTTAATCTTTCCATGTACAAATGAAAAAATAATTAATATTACTGAAGCAAACGCTGCCGTTATTTAAAATAAATATCGGTTTCGCCTTTTAATATTCACTCTTTTGTAAGTTGCTTAACGTACAGCTTTGTCACCAATAAAGAGAATATAACCTTGCTTTTGATGTATCCTACTTGAAACTGACTATTTTTGTATCTCTTAATCTATTTTCTTTTATCATGAATATGTATGCTAAAAATATTATTTTTAGTCCGGATGTTTTCATAGTCCAAAATAGTTCGTTTTTAAGCCATTTTCGATACCCTGTGACCCTCTAACTTATCAGTAGCATAATCACACTATTACTTCAGACTTATTTTAATTTATTCAATTAATACTAAATTTCGTATATGTCCGTCTCTAATATTAATTGCAGGCAGTAGGCAATGACGCAACTGGCGTAGAACGTAGACCGTAGACGTGTAGACCCCTCGTCCTTCTCTGCCAATCTGTTTGCAGTGTGCCTAAGTAGTTTGAAAGTTAACCGACCGTGTCGTAGATGAATAATTTTCCTTCGTGATTGCCGTCTCGTGTGTTCTCGTTATGGTTATGTTATGAGACATGTCCGATGATATGTCATTCTTGAGCAAGCTTGCTTAACCCTTGCTCCGCTTGACGAATGCTCAAGCGGCCGTTCCGTTTGCAAATAATAAATTGAAATGCTCAAATATAATCTTAGGTTTGTTTTTAATACCTGAAATAAATTACGGACTTAGTCCCAAAAAAGTAAATTAGAGATATGATTTTAATGAATACACTTAAATTAATTGACATGAAATACCAGGTCACCATCAGCCATTTCAATACTATGCAAGTTGACACAGAGTGCCTTTCATATATTTGTATCTCAGAGGCAGACGGATGCAACTGCCAAATACAAAACTGTTCAGGAGAGCCTAAAATAAATTTATGTTTTTTTGAATAAATATTCATAACTTCCAATAAAATATACAGATTGCGATTACTATTTTTTGTATTCTAATTCAATTAAAGTTCTTCTGTAATATGTATTAAATAAGTAAACAAAAGTAGTATAATTTGCAACCTTCTGCTTCTAAAGACATTCTGTCACTGTGGATTTGTATCTCATTTCTCTTTTTGTAGTTTAGTCAAAATAAAACAATTTGAAGGTTTAAATAAAACAGTACTGCTTAGAGAGCTAGATATTTTCAGCACTAAGTTCTGGGTATTGTTCACTAAATATTTGTTCCTTGTAAATTATGTCTTGTTTTTTTGTATTTAATAATTTGAAAAAAAATGTTTTTATTTTCATTAGTAGTATTGTTTTCAATAATTATTATTATTGTTACTGTTATTATGTTTGTGAAATGCATGGTGCATTGGCGTCAGCTGTAATGCCATGCATTTCAATTTTTTCAATTTACTATAAATAAATACATATTACATTCAAAAAATATATTTGTATATATTAGTGTGCCCATAGACACAAAATTATTGCGAGGCAGAGAGATGCAAAAGGAGTTGCATCCTAATGCATTAGTTTAAACAATAAACTATTTAGATGCAACTCCACTTGCATCCTTCTGCTTCTATTATAGATAATATGGCATTTGCATCTTCATGATATGCCTATTTTTTTTATTACAGCAGCTAGGTTCTGCATCTCTCTGCCACTAAAAAATAATGCCTTTAACATGATGAATCCTTCAAAAACTCATTTTCTCCAAAAATGGAGTTGCATCCGTCTGCCTCTGAGGTACAGATATTAAAAATCACACTGGATTTCGATCTCGCCCGTTTTTATTTTGATCATTTTAATCGGTGGTGGCACATATTTAGAATATTTCTATATATTTAGTTGGATTTTTAATTTTCGGCACTCAACTTCAAGTATTTTTTTCAACAGAGTTATTTGTTTTTAAGACGACTTGGTCTCAAGTAAGACCATCTTTGATGTATTCCATAAGTTTTTAACATTAAATAGGGATCAAATTTGGATTATAGTGACAAAATACATGGAAGTGTACAAAATCTCAATAATCCAAATTTGATATTGAAATTCCATCAAGCACCCTCAGTCGATGTCTTAAATTATAAATAGGGATCGTTGATTTCCATATATGGTTAACGCGTAAATGACTTAACTATACCGCCATTTTGAATTTTTCGTAACCATATAAACAGGACTTGAAATTTTGTTTGTAACTAAGTGGGTGAGCATACAAAATATATTTTTTTCTCTCTTCAACTTTCGACATAGATACGCCTTCTTTGTTTAGCAGCGATGAAAATAAAAATAGATTTGAAAAAGGTTATGAATTCTCAATTCACATATTATTATAAATACATTTTTCCTGAGATTATAGTATTTGTTATACGTATAATTCATTCGGTAAAAATTCCTGCCATCGTTTAATTTATTTTCTAAATGTTTTTAATATACCATTTTGGCCTATTTATTTCTGTCAATATAAAATGAAATATTATTAATCATTATACGAATTCTATTTTATGGAGATGATTTAAAAATAAACATATTGTGGTAAGGGAATCATGGATTATGTGCTAGACTTGAGCTTACATAGCGGTAAAATATAAATACTATATCTACTTTACGTACAATAAATAGCAACAAAATAAGATATGACGAGTTCTGTTATACTACATTAATGAAGTCACACGTTAGTGATAAAACCAGTGGAATAACTATGTTATCAATTGTAATTTTATATTACGTTTTTTTTTTTGTTTTTGGATATCAATTTGATGGAGCGTTAAGTCCTAAGGCGCGTCAGCGTCATAGCTCTTTGAGTCTCCTTCATCTCTAATGTTAATTTTTTTTTTGTTTCATTTCCATCGTTGCAGATAGAAGGGCGTGATCGCTGCAGAGCTAAGCAATCCACAGTGAAGCCAATTCACGTGGGCACCAATTGTATTTATATAAATATACCTCCCCGCATACCGTACCCACACACATATACATATATATACAAACGCATACACATATGCACATGCAATACGCAAGGAAACATCAGAGGAAAGTCATTTTCTATTACAAGGGGTCGTGTTTATTCAATTTAAATAAAGAAAATGTTTTACGTGTGTTGTTTAATTTCAGTTACGACTCCAAGATCTCTCATCGATTATTTGACCTCTCAATGTAATCTTTGCGTTTTATAAAATTGTTGAATACGTACTTCTGTTATTGTACTGAAACTTGCTGATTTCAGAACAATCAAATTCAAAACATTTTTGAAATATATAATACAGTTGTTTTATTCTACTGCGTTTTTTTTCAATTCTAAAAATGAATGTACCAGCGATTGATAACTTTGTTGTTTTGCTGACTTCACTACAACATACATAAAGGTCCAGATTCGGTACCACTCTAAAAATATTTTTCGCTGCATCTTTCATGTATTCAATATAAATTCTCTTTTATGCGCAACCATAAACAAAACTTAAATTATTATCTCACCCCTTTCGTTTGGGTGCTTGAATAATTTGCGGCGCAGCGAGACAGGCATCCTCCCGTCATCAGTTAACTGTCGGCTCACATTGTCGCTGTTTGTTTGTTTTAAAGTCAAGTCGGGCAAACCAAAGCCGCGTATCTCACACTTTCACACGGCGAATGGATGGAAGGTTCAGCGGGGTTCAATTCCTTCCGAGAACCAGCGTTTCCTTCTTAAAACTGTCTCCAAACTGTTACATTTAATTTCAGTTTAATCCCAGGGAGTGACAGTATAATTATATGCGTTTTATATTGTTATAATATACGCTTATGAATGAGTTCAAGACAAAATATTATATATTACGATTAGACAGCAGATATTGTAAGCCACTGATGGACAACGTATGTCAAAATATGTTTTATCTTATTACCTTTTTAAAAATGAGTTTCCATTCCATTCCTTTTTTTTACAAAATTTATTGCTATCAAATGTGAATAGAACTTGACAAAAAATTGATGCAGTTTGACCATTTTTGTTGTTAGTTATAATATGTTTAGCTCACCACTGTTGATTTTTTTATTTCATTAGTTTTATCCGATCTCAATGTTGAGCATAACAAGATGAAGTCAGTCGCTGAACCTCGAAAGAATAAAACTATGAGATCAATAAATAACCAGTTATTAAAATTTGAGTTGTTGAGATTTTGTACATTTCCATGTATTTTGTCACCCGGGTTTCGCCTTTAGGCATCTTCAGGCATTCGAACACGCAAAGAAACTCGGACTGAGAACTCATTCGTGTGCTCGAATGCCTAAAGATACCGAAAGGTGAAACCCGGGTCTTAAGTGACAAAATACATGGAAATGTACAAAATCTCAACAATTCAAATTTGGAATTGAAATTCCATCAAACACCCTCAGTCAATGTCTTAAATGAAACCAGTTATTTGTTTTTAGGATCGGGTAGTGTCGATGGGAAATGTATGAAAACATCGAAGACGCCATGCCTTCGGATATAACAACATGTAAAATCGATTGAGTAACTCCGAGTAAGACGAAAGCTTCAGCCTTTAAAGCATGTCCATTTGGCTACGGAACATACTAAATTAGTTATGTTGATAAAAAATACTTCAAGCAGTCGCTATTTCTGTTTATTTTCGTTATAATTTTTAACCTTCAATAATTTTTGCTTCACAAAGGACAATAATTATATTCAATAGAATAGTTATCTTACTCACTTGAGACAAGTTATGAAAAGTAAATACGCGTGAACAGGGTAGACGGGGGTTGAAGATGATTAGTGGCCGCCCTGGCCAATCTGTCGAGCCTCACATTCGTCTTAAATGCCCCCCGCAGGGTGAAATATACCCCGACGTTATCGCTGAGATAACATTTACATAAATCATGGCGCTATTAATGGACATATTTTGAATTTACGCAAAGGCTGTCGGCTGTAACGTGTCTGATGATTTGACTCAAATTGTTCTGGTATTGCTACATTATTTTAGTTAATGGGAATTCGTAAATACATCTCGAAGTATTTATGAGGGATCATCAGTTGTTCCTTAACAATGAATTGGAATTAACACCGTGATTATGGATTATAAATCAAGCTAATTAAAATATTTACATATTATACTATAGCTTACAACTTTAAATGTGTAGCAGGCAATCTACTACGACATCCTGACAACGTTGACCTCTGGCGTCTAGCGATAAAAGCTTTACCTAAGCGATCAGATGATCTCGGCAAGTTCAATAACAAATTTAAATTATTTAAAACTAATATTTGGTATCTCGGGTTTGTGATGACTTTTCTCCTTGACTTGATCACCAGTGACTTTAAAAAATTGTCCTCTAGTTAATCTCACGTGATTTAAAACATGACTGACTGACTACCAATTTCCGCCTGACACTGTATGTTAAAATATTACATTGTGAGTACATTTGCACCACATTAAAACTGGACATGTTATAAAAAAAACGTATCCTCATGTACTACATAAGAATGAAATACATACAATAGTAATGTTTACCTAATTTTGATGAGGAATAATTATATTAAATAATCTGGCGATTTGTTTCAAGAATCGAATATGTTTATGTAAATTAGTCAATAAAATAATTTAAGATATTTTACTGAGGGTGTTTGATAGAATTTCAATATGAAATTTGAATCGTCAAAGTTTTTCAATTAGCCAATGACAGTAAACTCATGGCATATTCATTAAGTATTTCTGATAGTTGAACTGACAATAAAAATAGAATTCGAAATGCTTAGTAAAAATATAGTCACGAAACAATTCTCTGTTTGTTTAAAACTATACTGCCACTAAAAACTTAAATATACATTTTCGTTTTGATTTATTTGAACGTTTGGTACTCAGTCAAATTTTACTTCTTTTTCAGCCATAAAACATAACAGATCATATCACTCTGTTTCTTTCTGTGTGGCATAAATTCGCAACAAAGTTCGAAAAATATATCTTACTTCCGGTTTTATTTCGAGGCGCTTAGAAAAAAAATTAAACTTTATTGAAAGTTTTGCGCTTACGTATTATTTATGAAAAATCTAAACTTGAAGCTTCATCTTCTCGTATGGAATAAATTTGTAAACTTTTAAATATAACTGCGGATTGTATTGTTGTGCTCACTTACAACAAGCAAGTTTATAGTCCGTTTTATACGTGTGCTATGTTCTTTATATGTATTACTGTTAAAGTTTACGCAATAGAAAGTTTGTGGGGCTTGCTTGACCCGTTCTTTTAAAAGATACACACTTTTTGCCCGTATCCACCCAGCAAGAAAATGTCGTGTTCTATTTTGAGTAGTTTACAGCCGCCATCAGGGAAACGAAAGTTAACGAAAAAGTTATATGACATATATAAACTGTGATTTTAACCTTATTGTTTATTGTTTTAGAACCGTTGAGAATTCGATTTCCATTCATACTAGTTTCATTAACTATAGATATAAATTAATTTATCTTATATCATAGTTTAGAATACAATACATAATTAATTTTTCCTGTTAATTGTCATTTCTTTTATAACGATAAAAGAAATGCTGTTTGTTTTCAACAATAATTATTTTTTTAACACTTAACAGTTTGAAGAAAGTAGAATAGAATGTTCAAAAAAATAGTGTCAAGTGACTGTCCAGTTTTCAAAAAAAATCACAATAACTAAAAATTCAAAATAACATAATATGTATAACGATTATTAGACATTACTCAATTTCTAAAACACAATTTCTAATATTAAGACTATTTAATATGCCTGTAATAAAACTGAAATTGTTTCTGACTACCGTGCCTTCCAATAAAACCTCATCTACCAATTGATCAATGTACAATGGCGATAGCATAATCGTAATAATATATGACAGTCGACTTGTTTAATAATAAATATACTAAAAATATTCGTCTATATTCTGCTAATTAATTGACACACCCTGGTTTTTGTTATGTATAAGTTTCCTTAGTGTCCAGAACTGAAATCACCCAGCGGCAACAGCAATAATTCTCAGAATCGGCCCAAACTTGTTACCGAGCCGTTCAATAGCCGCCGGGTACGCCCGCTGGACGAGTCCATTTTTGACGGAAAGTGGTAGCTCCGACGATGCAGGCAGTTTTTTAAATGATATGTGAGGACAGTCGATTACGATCTGTCGAACCGGGCGAGCTGCGGCATTGTCGCGGCGGAGGTGAAGATGGGAATTGTTTGTTTTGATTTGCATTGGACATAATTTAAAATCGTTTGTCGTGTCATTTGTATTATAACTTGCTAAGTAAATGTAAATGTAGAATCAATTTTATGTGTTAGGAATTATATATTTGTGTAATGTAAACCACTGCATCTTTGATGTAAAATAAATAAGTTTGGAACCGGATTTGAAATGGTGTTTGTCTGAGATCACAGCCCTTCCAGGACTCTGGATAACCAGCCGTTCGCCTCTCTTCGATCCGGGGTCTTCTCATAATATATACAAATACTTTTACTCGACCACATTTTTTTATAAATATCAGAACTGTTTTCGCTTGTCGCGTTACCACCGAAAGTTAAGGGCTATAATAACATTCATGGGATTTTTTAAAGAATTATAACATATCTACCTTCGCGCTCTCCTGCGAAGTTATAGTTCATGGATTTACAAGCTTTACACTCTGGGGTGCCGCTTTGCATAGTAGAATTAGCAGACGCTTATCCTTAACGGTTTTGGTTTAGTTTTTTTACCAAATGACAGAAAATATCTCGTGCATCCGGAAAATAAATTATCCTTAACCGAACACGGCTCCACTCACCCAGTCACTACATTTTGCAAAAACGTTTCGTTATGCTGTGTGTGCGTGCGAGTAAAATATAGGCATAATTTAATGTAACATGGTCATTCTTCAACGTCGCATCAACCGCCCTGCTAAGCCTTAATCTCTCTGGGAGGTTCCTTGGACGGGGGATCTCGGTTTGCCAAGTCCGTTAGCGGTCGACTACAATTTATCTCAATGCGCCTTTGCATTGTGGCGCGGATTAGCTTGTAAACGCCATTATTTGAAATAACTTGACTCGAATTAGGCTAATCTTTATTTAATCGTCATAGTTTAAGTGACTATACAGATAAATTTTCACAATGGAATAGTTTTAGCCATTCCGTTCTATTGATGCCCACGTACTATATAACCAGTGATTTATAATTATTGTTAATTAATATTTTCTATGCATTCGGCTGTAACTTTGTGGAAGTTCATTTTTAATATAAAATTAAATTTGAAAACTTAGTTATTCCACTTGGTTTATCACTAACGTGACGCGTTTCGCCTCTTTAATGCTTCACTAATAGCTGAATGCCAAATTGTTGAATTGTTTACTTATGCAATATTATTTAACGGTTGTAGTTTTTTTTTTTTTTTAAATAAAACACAATTAATTTGTACTACTTCCACATATTTATAATGATCATGAGTGGTTTCACTCATCACGAGCATTATCAACTGATAAAAATACAAACATAACAGACTTATTTATATAAAATTGAGTGTAAAAATGAAGGTATATAAAACTGATGGTTCATGAACTGAGACAAGAAAATACTGATTAGCAAACAAATTATACATAAATCAAATAAAAGAGTCCACAATTAAAATGTTATGGACCTCTTACAAATCTTTTAATGTAGCTATATTTGTGATTTCAGATTAGTATTTAATGATTTGTAAGAGGTCCATAACATTTTAATTGTAGACTCTTTTATTTGATTTATGTATAATTTGTTTGCTTATCAGTGTTTTCTTGTCTCAGTTCATGAACCATCAGTTTTATATACCTTATTATAAAAAATATTTTTATAAAAAAGTTTTATTAAGAATTTTTATATCGGTTAAATCGGTATTTATTATCAGTCTACCAAATATCATGCAGACTATCAAATACGGCTTCACGCCATCGTCTGTTTCTAACAATGACGTAAAGCTGAATAAGCTATATTCTATAATTCTAGTATAACTAAATATTTTGATTTGATTGATATCTTTACCCTATTACAAATAGAACTATACCAAGCTCATACCAATTCAATCAATATAAATAAACCATCTCTGATATTTATAAATGGTCTATGATAAATATATTTCTCATCTGATTATCTCCGAAATTTGAAATGTGTTTACTACAGATTTATAAGTTATACTTGAAATTATTTTTCCTTCATTAATCTTTAAAGAAAGGTTTATTGTTTTCCATATAATAATACAGGTCACTCGTACTTAAAAAAGAATATTTTACCCGTCAATGTTTTCTCGTTAACTTTTATGGCGATAAACCAATTTTCACTTGAGAGAAATAATATTTTAAAACAACAAGGAGCCGGTACTTTGACATTATAAAATAGGAAACTGTGGCATTTATTTCAAACACCTCAAAATGTTGACTTTGCGAGAAGTGATTCAAATAAACTCTTCAATGCCGTAAAGACCTCTTTGAATCTAAAGTTTTTACATAACACTATAAAACATTCGCACTAATTCTACAACATGTACATTACACGTTTTCGTGTAAACTTTTGAAAGCTGATGTTAAACAAACTTTAGTTTAATTTATCCCATTTCACTGCACGCCCCCCGGCGATACGCGCTGGTAACTTTTAAAGCTCTCTGAAACTTTTATATCCGTTTTAAAGGATGGTAATATCAATTCAACAAGTGGTATTTTCAAACATCCCATTTTACAAGCTTCTAGATTGATCCGGCGCCTCGGGAATAGCGCTGCCGGGATTCCGGGAATGCATACGAGTTGCGGATCTGTTGGCGGAAACTCGGTTAATTACTCCCTCGGTGGGTAATATCGAGCCAGAAGCCTCAAGATAATACATATATATATATATATCTTACAAGTACTTTTAATAAAATTGAACGCTCCTATTCTATTCAGTTTCATTTCATCGCTGGGAACGTCGACTACTCAGCTATTAATGTGTGTTTATGTTTAAATCCATTCACGTTATTAGTTATATATTGCTCCTGCTTATCACATCGAAAATAAATAAAATATTTCGATTGCTTGTAGGTCAATATTGCAACCTATCTATTCCGAGAATCAATAGAATAAGAAAATCTCGTAGTCATTTTTTAATCAATAATAAACTAACATTGAATATCTACCATATCAATCAAATCGAACAAATATTTGAACCAAATAAACGATTTTCATTTCCATATAGTTTTTAGTATTTTTCCATTCCGTAACTGCATTGCATTGTGTATTCTATGTGCCTCGAGTCAAAAGCTGACTTTTAAAGATTATTATTTTCAATCATCAACATTTAAAAAAATAAAAAAGAACTCTGAAATATCTAACAAGAAGTGTAACATAACGCAAATTACTTAAATGATTTTCATCAAAATCATTTACTTACTATTTTCATTATTATCTTCATTTTGTTTTATTTTTGAATCACTTTCATAAAGCTCACCTCACTAAAATCATGCCACAAATTAATTTTATCTGTTATCTCATAATTTTTTCACATGTATAAGTATGTATAAGCTTCTACAGTAGCATTTTTAGAAAGTCCACGAGAACTGCTTGTTACTCGTTACATCGGGTAGCTAAGTAGAAATTTTCGGCAATACATAAATTTGAACATAAATCCATAACTCGATCGCAAAAAACAATTTATGAAACTGTCTGTTGATAATGCTTGCGATTAACGAAATCGGTTCTGATCCTTAAAAACCTGTGAAAGTAGTACAAAACAAATTTTGTTTTATTTTTAAAACTTTCTGTACTGGGATTCGACTTTGATTATGTCTTTGACCATTTGACTACAGCCCTAGTTATTAAAAAATACTACATAATAAAAATGAGTCGGTTGAATTGTAATAATTGGATTCTCGGCCAGTCATTTATTTTGTTTTCATACTGCCTGCTTTTAACAAAGCATTGTTTTAGAGTGGGGAAACATGTGATTAAATTATATATGTAATGTGTAAATTCGAACAAAAAAACTATTCAATTCATAGTTAGCACATTAATTGTTAGACAATTTTGAAACGATGTTAAAAAATGTTCGAGTTTGTTTCGCCTTTGAAAGCAATTTTTTCAATAATTAATTGGAAAATATATATCCATGAATAATTTATTCCGAAGATCTGTCCAAGTGCTTTAAATAGTCTGTATGGCAGTTTTTATTTTTATGACAATTGATAATTATTTTATCTTGAATTTTAATTAATAACGGTATGATGCTAAATCTTAATTTTCCTTGCATGCATGTTTATTAAGAAGTTCGAGTTCAAATGCGGTAAATGCATATCTTTTACTCAGCTGTTATCGCTTCAGTGAGAAGAGATGATACTCCACGATATCTAACAACCGTATGCGCCAAAAGTAGATATCGCCCGAAGAGAAAAGTTAACGCAAGTCACTTCCGGAGTTTCCCTCTGTTTTCATCGCCACTCACCGAGCAGATTCGCCGGAATGTGTTGCCAACCCGCAGAATCGGAACTTTTCATAATGCACGATTTGCATTATTCGCGAAAAACTTTCTCCTTGTAAAAGTTTTCTTCTGTTTACAAAGTACATGTTTGCTCTTTTTATCTCACTCTCCGATTTATTTTGGTCAAACACACTTGTCAAAGCGCCGTCCTATTATAATATCTTTGAAGATTTTTTTTCGGAAATAAATCTGAACTCCTTCTATTATTATGAAAAATTTTGTGACGATTGTTGATATATACCACGATACCTTTCTGAACTTTTTTCTTCCTCATACAATATTGAATTTACTACATTTTGACCATAAAACATCAGATATTACTATGCCCTTACACATTATTTCAAGACGTTGTACAGTCAAAACAAATTGCGTGATTTTTGTCAATTTCAAGACAACAGTCAAAAATAAAAGAACATTTTATTTTTCAAATGAAAACTTTTTCAACAAGAGAATAAAATTCATCCGAGTATTAATGTTTTTAGATGAAAAGGTAGCACGTACACGCGAGTGTCTCTGATATGCAGAATGTTATTTACAAACGGTTACTCTTTGTTTTTAGCATGTATTATGTAACCTAAACGTGATGTTTTTATCATCTATTGCAATAACAATTTTGACCTTTATAGCCAGATTTAATTGAAGTTGATAAGATCTCGATATTATACAATGTGCGAGTAGATCTCAAATCGCTTCTTACCCTTTTTAGTACCAGTAAAATATTACTAGGTGAACACTTGCAGTCCAGCTGTTTTTGGAATAAAATAAATCAAATTTGTATTATTGAGATTTTGTACCATGTGTTTTGTCACTAAGGACCCGGGTTTCGCCTTTCGGCATCTCCAGGCACTCGAGCACACGAATGGACTCGAACTGACAGACAGTAAACAGTGTCTAACGTCTATATAGAAGACACAATTACGACTAATATTATTTACGAGATAAAATATTATACGTAAGGGAGCCACACTGATACCTGAGTTAACATTTCGAGAATCGCCTTAATCCTTATTTTGTAAACAACACATTAACAGATTGGCGAATTGCCGCTTTCCAACTACTTTTAGAATTACCTGTGATTTTACAATTATAATAGCATTGTGGGTTTCGACGGGATGCAATTCGACGAAAGGGTAAATATATACAATCATTCCACATTTAGTGACATCTGTTAGGTGTTTCAACGTATAGGATACAATAACGGAGAATTAGGAAAGTTCAACTGCTCATTCACAATTGGCAAGGAATTTAACTGGGCTCTATTGATTTCCAAAATTTCTTGATAAAATAATTCATGTTCCACCAACAGCAATCTGACAATTTGCAATAATGAGTTCACTGATTTCACACACACTTTCAATAGCAGTGTATGTTACATTTTATGATGATTAATGAATGAATTTCAAAGGAACGTAATTTTGAAAAAAACGAGTTATAGGTTTTAAAATTGGGCTGCTGAGCTAGTTACAGCCCTTGATATAAAGAGTTTCGTCCAGATACCCATATGAGAAATTGAATTATCCTCCATGCTTTTATCGTCTGTAATCCCCAAAGAAAACAGTCAGTTACCATTTCACCAGCATCACGTGTGATCACGTTACATCTCTCCCCGTTCTACCATAATATTAGCAGCATAATAAAGTCTATTGGGATGTGTTCACCGGCGGCTCTTGGCTTGGATTACTTCCATTAACGGTCAACTCACGTCCGTCGAACTACACGCCGCCCTTCATAAAATTTTTTTATGAAATCCTTACAAACATACCATATTGTTTAGATCTCTTCGGGCCTGCATTCATTCATGTATCCGGTTCTAAGACATTGTTTTTTGTTACATCTGTATTCTATCAGGTTATATATTACAGATTGATATAATATTCTAGTATTAACAATGAATAAAACAAAAGTTTTAAAAAAATTCACCTAAATACATATAAAGCTCTCATTCTGTACATTTTTTTAAAACCATGTCCACCCCCAATGTGGGCAATATAACCTTCTAATGGAGGTATCTCAACAGATTTTTTTATAAGAACTGTTTGTTACTCAGTTGCTTAATCTCTCTTTTTTCGATGAGAGTAGGGATATATGGATCGCTCTAGGACAGGATTAGTGGATAAATTCTCACTGTCGCTAAGCCCAGTTATTAGGATCTTATTGGTGGAAAACGCACATATATATATATATATATAATGTGTATGATAACCGTCCTTTTTAGCAATACAGAAAATCTTCAAATTGTTATATAAAATAAATCTAATTATTTTACCAAGAAAAAAATATTTTTTCCATCACCGTATCATTTTTTTCTCATGCATTTGCAGCATAAAAAATCAATCGAAATTCATTTTCAAACAAACATTCAATTAGGTATATTTAAACGAATTCATTATAACGTAACTTCTTTTTCAATTCGTGTTGTTTTTTACAATAATTTCTTTCAAATGTATTTTAAAAGTTATCGTTGAATATATCGAAAAAAACTGTAAATACTTTGAAGCACACAGCAATGACCACACAATTTGGCAGTGTAAACTTTTTGCGCAGTCCTGTTCAGTTAATTAAATTTTTACGTTGATTGTCGCCTCTCCGTCTGTCAAAAACTTTCCTTTGGTTTTCGAAAGTGCCATTTGGGTTTCATGGTTTTATTTTGCAGCTACTTTATTTCCCCGACATGATGAGCTCGTAGAAAGCATTTGCGGCTACGCTACTCCAGTGGGGAATCAAACCTTTTTAGTTTGGTAAGCACTTATTGTTTCACGAAAACCTACAACTTCAAAACATCGCCGATTTCATTTACGTAACAACCGAACTGACAATGTATAAAATTACCATATAGAAACCCCGATTACAATATAATTAAACAGACAAGTATATATTTATATAGTATTGAATACCATACCATAGAGATCTTATTCATATGCTTATATTGAAGCAAAATAACACTTTTACATTGAATGAAATGTCTGCTACATTCTACATGCTGTAAATGTCTATTAAACGGTTTTCAACGATACCTTAAACACTAATGTATACAACTTTGATGGTTATATAACATACCTTGTTATATCGCTGAAAATACATTTATGTTTTCTTCTTATTTATGTTTTTACCTATTATTTTTTCTTTGGAATATCTTTTACATCAAAACAGAAAACAGATTCTCGCTCAATACATTTGATTAGATTTAATTAAATAGCAGCGTAAATTTATACAATATATTTTAAATGGATTAAAAAATAATGGGAACAAACTTCTATGAGTTTGAAATTTATGAAAAAAATATTTATTAATAATTAGCTCTCAAAATGTTTGTTTGTCGGTATTACGTATGAATTAGCTATTTTTTTTTTATTATGTTATAGATGTACCAATTTAACTTGACCGCTAGTGAAGGTGCCACAGTCACATTAGGAATGTTAACATACTCAACCAGAACGAAAATTTCAATAAATTCTAAAACTGATATTTTAGCGACGGTTATTAAAAGTAGACAAGATATTTATTTTGCATAAAATGGCAATTAGAGAAATTTATTCAAAACAGGCAATTCTAGTTCCAAATTCGGCGGCGGCCAAGTAATGTTTATAATACTTACCAGCCATTATAGGTTAATCACTCTTCAAAAACTTTGAATCAACATACACAACCATTTTCTTTTCTTTAAAGCAATAAATAAGCTCACGTTCACATATATATACACACATATATACATATATATATAATTCATGTCCGCTCCCAATGTGGAGCATATTGTCTCCTAATGGAGGTGTCTTAACAGAATTTTTCTACGAGAACTGCTTGTCACTCAGTTGCTCAACCTTTCTTTTTCAAAGAGAGTAGGGGTAAAAGGATAGAGCTAGGACAGGACTAGTTACTAGTGGTTAGCTAATCGCTCTCGCTACGCCCCGTGAGGATGGGATGGGGGGAGAGAGGAATCAGGCTACGAACAGAAATCCATATATCGATTGAAAAGTCAATCGGGAATTGAACCCGAGACATCCGTAACCGTAGCCAGCGACGCTACCAACTGTGCCACGGACGCCGACATATATTTAGGAGATATCAATTTAGGCTTTTATTATTTTTAAAAAATATTACCTACTCATTTTTAACCAAGAATTTTTCAAACATCAATTTTGCTCTCTTGGAAGCGAACGAGTTAGTTACTGTTTTATTGGATGTGAGTCTCGAAATGTACTGAAGTAAAAAAATAGTGTCGGTGTTATTTTTACCAAAGTAAGGAATAATCATTCTATCGTGGGAATTTCGTTGCGAAATAGGTCATATTTTTAAATTTACTTCGCTGTCAGGACCCAGAAAAGTGTTTTTCAATTTATCAAAATTGCAATTCGTTCCCAAACGATGCGTATATTATATTATATACACAGAATTGGCGTGAGTTGCGTAACACCTGATACCGAACAGAAACGATAAGGGAAGGGAAACGATAACAAATGATGTAGCCATAGCAACGTGATATACATTATTTTTAGTCATTATCTTGAGTCAATACTAATTCAATTGGTACGAAACCCTACAAAATACCAATTTCTCTTTTTAACAAATGAAAACTTTTTTTCAATTGTTGATTTTTTATTCAAACTATGATAATTTTCTCTTGGAAGACATCGCATTCCTTTTATTATTAAAAATATGAAATAATACAATAAATACTTCAGTTTTTGATGCTTCGTATAACATCTTTTATTAATATAAGTTTGCTGTAACTTTGTCATTTATCACGCGTTTCGTTATTCGTTCGCAATATAAATATTATTTTTTTTCGTCATATAAGTTGTCAGTATTTAAAAAAAACAATAGCGTGTTCGAGGTGCAAATGTTGTCGACCTCCTTGCTATGGTTTCTATTAATTAAGTCATCCTCGCCTGGCGACCCGTAAACAAAGGTTTAAACTTCCACACCGAGGCATATTAGGGTTTAATTTATGTAGTTCAATGTACCTACAGACCGTGAAACCGTGCACCGCTTCTATAGAAAGTACACCACTGAGGTTATATTTATCCATCTCTTGCGAGAATGTTGCCATTAACGATGTTTTCCCCCTTAAACATGACATTAAGACTCGCATAGAAAAGCTCCTCTAGTGAGACATGTGTACTTAAAAACTTCCGTTTCTATAAGTGTCTGCAAATTAAAAAGGTGCTCTAAACAACTACAACTATTATTTTAAATGATTTTGTTTCATCGCTTATCGCCGTGACTGAATCGTAACACTTGGAGATCCAAGGCTCGAATCTCCATCAGTTCATTATTGGTTTACATTGATTTATAATTATCTTATTCTTAGTTTATGCCATATGATCGCACGTCTCATCATTGGCAGTGCAACAAATATTTTTGAAGTTTTAAATTACTTGGGAGTAACGAGATCAATTAAGACCAATTTAAAGAGAAAAGATACCAGTCATGCCCTAAATGTCAAATTAAAAAAATGCTAAGCAATTAAAACTGATTAAGTCGTTATTTTATCCAGAAAAAAAACAGTCGATCCGACCTTACTCTATCCCTCTACTAAAGATGTTGGCTGGTTGCTTTACATAAGAAGCATACTTTATTACATACAATAGCTTAGATAAAGCTTGATTTCTCCCATTCGAAATTTTCAAAAAACCAATTAACGCAGTCTAAAATATGAATTTTTCAAAAAAATTTAAGCCACGGTAAAAATCTGAGTATCTTTTTATTTAAATCATTAATATTTGATGTGTGAAAATATAGTAGATGAATACTTCATCCGCATTTTAATTTTTAATGAATTCGTTCCAGTTTTTATAAATTTCAGTAATTTATCAATGAATATTTTATCGAGAAGAAATGATCGACATGATTTCCCTAGAGTAGATATGTTATTCCGTTTTATAAAAAGTGCTTTAAAATATCAGAATTGAAAAAGATGCCCAAAAAAAATATTTTCATTCTTTAACATATTGTGCTAGCAATTGTAATTTTAACTCATGTATTATTTTTCTCGTGTAGCCTTCCCAGAATGTAAAAAATACTGGAGAGGATTATTTACCTTGATGCTTTAAAAAATAGAATTATGAACAAGATATTCGTCGAATCGTTTCATATAGATCTATTACCTAGTTTCCTAGTTTTTGTATTATTATATTATATCAAAAACAAACACATGCCATACGGTCATAGCCAGAAAATGATAAGTTGTCTATAATTTTGATCTTTTGTTTTTTATGAAATAAAGAATTTGATTTCTTTTTTTCAATATAACGCATAAATGGTTGATGATATAAAATATAACAAAACATTAAACAATAACTAATGTAATGATTTGGCTGTTTTAGAATTACTTAACAATAAAATAATCTCTGATTTGTAAGTTAAGCGGTTAAGCTACTATAAACGATAGTATGTTACTATAAAATCATTACCTTTATTGCAAGATAAATAAAAAATTTCTATCAGTATTCAGTAATTGTTTTCTCTTATTTTAGTTCAATAGTATGTATGCTTCATAATTAGGGATTCCAAATATGTGTTGAAAACAACCATTTTATATTCGACTATATTCCAACAATATTACATTAAGTCTTATATTATTTATTGTTAGATGGCGTAGTGACATGTGTAATTTCATTTTCGATAAAAGCTTATTATTCTAGTAACGCAATCATTTATATAATTTATCATCTTCTCCCATTTCTTTCATTCTTCTCATTTTACCACGAGAGGGATTTGTTTCTAGAACGTATGTATGTTTTGTGTACATATCTCTCCTGGAATAAGTAAATGATCATATTCTCTTACATTATTATGATAAACGTTTTATTATATGAAACAGTGTTTAATTTGTGACACAGGATATTAATCCGTAGATAAGTATTTTTCTATCGTTTTTAAATAATTTATTCTACATATCGACCGTGTTTTGGCCAATTAATGCAACCCTCAAAAAATACAAAAATGTGTTAATGATTGGATCTCATTTTAAAGACGATATAGCAGGCCTCGGCCAAATGATATAAATTATAAAAATAAATTGATCACTTTTTGATCTTATTTTTAAAGATTCGGACACGGCCACTTCATTTAAACCACTATTATTTCGACAATCCCTACGTATAATTCCGTATTTGCAAACATCAGAATTTACAAGAGTTCATTTCAAAGATTCATAACGCAACTCACCATATAATGTTTTCGATAAAAACAGTTTTTACTCTCTCCTGAACAATTTCAATTTTAAGGGTTACATCAATTGACAAATACACTGTCGATATTATATATCTTCGAAAATATGTGTCCCCTGTTTGGAGCATAATGGGCACCTCGCGACGTATCCATGATTCCTTGTCATCCGCCAACGGCTTTGCTTCCTCCCATGACGTTCCAGCATCCTTCAGTTTCACCGAATACATCCTTGTATCGTCATCCACGTCGCTGGAATCCTACCGGCTGGAAGAAGAAGCAAGAAGGATTGAGGGTCCACAGTAGTTCCAACGTATTTTCATGGCGACTAATGTAACAGGGCGTTGCTTGGTTAGGTTCCCTAATTTTCAACATCCTTACGTAATCAAACCACCCCACTCCCGATATCCGACGCAAGCATCTATTGTAAATTTTTGACTTTTTTGCGTTTTACAAAATCAAAACTATTGATTTGTCGTAATGGAATAGTATAATTAAATAAGTTACAAGAATAACTATAAGTGGTAAACCTCGAGTATACGCAATGAAATTATTTTATCTTTATTCTAAAAGCTCTATTTTTCCGTATGACTTTTAGCTTCCTCGCATGACAAATTAAAATGTTGTTCTCTCTTTTCAAGGTATATTATCACTCACACAATTCATAACACTTGAATTAATTGCGACATTTCACATATATATTTATTTTATAGAGACTGCTGTATCATCTATATTAACTAACTAAAATATTCGTAACGTCATATCTAAGAGACAAAGAAAAGCAGAATCTGCTAACAAGGTTAAACAAAACAAATTATAAGCAAACAGCTGATAACTTTGTACCTCATAGTTAGCGAAAGTTACCTGACTATTTCTGATACTATCTTCCTATTATATTATTATAAACTTACCCCTTATAACTCGATAATAAACAACTCAGATTATGAGGTGTATCCAAAAGTTGCTCAATTCAAAACTGTTTGCTTGAGTTCATAGTATTGATTTGAGTAATAAATTAATCGCTGATACTATTTAAAATTCGATTAAGCAACTCACATCTCGCTATAGATATTTAACTTTATTTCTGTATGTATGTATGTTTCAAATAAATGCTTAAATAAATCTATATAGGAAACTTTTTTTAAATTCATATTTATCACTGATAAAACATATTGTAGCACACAACCTTTTTATTTTTCGAATATTATTTCATTTATTTTAGCCACTTGATAAAGTTTTAAATATTCTCTGGAATTTTATATGTGTGTTTATAATCATGCCATTAGTACGGTGCGTGTATTTGTGTGTGTGAGTGATGGAATTTTTATATTCGAAGGTAGCATGAAAATGATTTTTATTTGCATGTTTTATATGATATCAATCGTCATTTTAGTCGATTTACGTGTAGTTATGAAGCTCACCTCACGTATGGTGAAAGATAAGATGACATAATAACATTTTAACAAGCTTTGTGCATCTCTAAATAGCTAAATTTTGTAAGTGTCTTCAAAATAATTATCGAAATATCAAAATAAAAATACAGATGTCATGACTAGGATAATTTTTTCACACCTAAACAAATAATTGATTGAATTCGTAAATCAAGCAATACATTTAACTATCACAAATTAAATTATATGAAACCGTGAGCAATCGTTTGAAAGTAACATAACACAATGTGCTCAATATGTCATATGAAAGTTTACTTTTAAACTACACACTAATACATAATTTCAATATGGCTCAAGTTTGAAAAATAATTTTTAGACCTCTTCAGAAATTGCTCATTCGGGCGTTAAATTGGCAAAAATATTTATTTCAGTCTTTCAACGTGTGTACGTATTTTTCATATATTTGTACTTTGCGTAAATAATGTTGTAAATTTTTATTTTGTTTTTTCTCATACGATTTAGTGTGGCATTTACTATCTGCCATTCAGTTTTTTAACTAAGTGTTAAACGCTTTTGGTCTCTCATCCAACTTGATTGCGTGGATAAGGGTTCAAATCCAGAAATATAGATATTTATAATTCAAACATTGATTTTTCAATTACTTTATCGATTTGTAACTTTTTTTTCTTCCAACCCACTCTGTTTGTGTGTTCACAATGTTCGCCACTTTGTTTACCCCTGTGGTCGAGCGGCAAGAGCTTTACCTAACCTAACATACCGATCAAATAGTTCCGTGGTCAAGTTCTGACAAGATCAATATAAAAAAAGCAATTCAAAATTTGAGATCTTGGGTATGGTTCTTTAGGTGTCATTTTTCCTCTTATTCATCTCGTGGCACTAAAAATTTCTATTGAGTTTAACTCACATGATTTCAACATATATGGCGCATTGTCAATTATTAGTTGTAACGCCAAAAATTTGTACTTATTTTATTTTCTCGCTCATATCTCACTTGAGCAAACGCGTTCAATATTTAAAATTTCAAATAACATTGTATGTAGTTTATTATATGTAACATTATTATTCCCAAAATTTTTACTTTCTCCTATCAGACCATTAAATTTCCTCACGTTCGCATAATGTTTAAGTCGTTTGTTTGACCCAATTAGGCTTGAGAACTAAGAAGTTTACATCAGTTAAGCAACGAGATGTCTATTTTCATCGCGTTTTACTTTGCGAAAATTTACTACCTTTCGAGGGCATCCTACAAGCCTGTCTTGGCATGTCGGAAGATTTACTATCGGCATCGTGATAACTATTGAGAAACAGGTTAATTACTATTTTTAAGGGTTCTAATATCACTAACGTTAATAGTAATAGGAACTTCTTTCAAAGTGTATAAGGATACGTATTCGTGCTGGACGCCACTGAAAAATTTGTAATAATACTAATTTTAAGTCGTCTTATATATATTAAATTATATATTAGCTAGCTGGTGTAAAATTAAAATTTTTTTTCTTGTAAGTGATGTTATATAAATCATACATTGTCATATATATTATTTACTCTTCAATAATAGAAGTGCAAAAATTGCACGTGAAAGGCTGAATTTTTCAATTCTAGGAAAGTCGTTTCAAGACCACACTGCTCTTATTACTTCAAATAGTTGTTCAGGATTTCCATTTTCGTCATAATACATCGATTATGTTTAACGCTTCTGCGTGGAATTTAGTAAACTTCCTCAACTCCATAGCCCATAAGAAAAATGTTGGTCAAGTCTATTTCAACCAATCAGAGAGCACACACAGCGTGAAAATATTCCGAAAGCCTATCACTATTAAATTTGTATCTGTAATCATCTTGAATTGGCATTTAATCGAAACACCCACCCTTTATCTTGACCGACCCGTTTCGTAGATATTTCACAAGATGATTTTCACAGTAGTAAGCCACAATTAACTTTGTCAAGCCGATAATTTTTTGAAACATCCTTTTACGCGCCAAATCTTTCATGCACGTAACCACTCATAAAAGTGAAAAGCCGGGATGATAAATCGTTTTCAAATTAAAACTCCCCTCTCACCCCCTCCGGCTTTCTCTACGTTTATCGCTTTCGGTTCATTCATTTCCCAGAGGCGCCATGATTTTTCAACACGTGTCACTTGACGTCTATTTACTCAGATACACGTTTCCCGTACAGCAACAAGCGGGACGACAAAAAACTCCACGAACCTTCTCTAGAATAAACAAGCGTCGTCGTTTTTAATGTTTTCTTCGGTCGGATTCCACACTTACTTCATTATATCTGCTTTACCACGAAGACTAGCATTAAAGTTGGATTATTTTAACGAGGTTTTAAGATACTTACATATTCAACGAAAGCGGCCGTTCATTAATATTTAAATATTAATAACGTTTTTTTATTGTCAATATGTGAACACATCTCTCAATTTCCAATTAAAACCGTCAATATTTCACCAGTTTAAGTTTGAAATAGTTGCAAGCTTCGTGATAAATTTTGTATTCAAAATAACTATTTTGTTACATATATTTTTAAAACTCAATTCTGCTTAAAAATCATCTTTTAAAATAGGAATCGAATCTTGTTAATTGCTGCCATATTTCGGTTGAATAATTGCGTAGTCCCTTAGGATAGTGAACGATGACCAATATATGAAATTGAAATAACTGGGAAAAATTCGCTCAATCATAATTACCCAAGTATAGAGATATGGATAAATTGAATTGAAATTGTAAAATTTTTCAGCTTATAATTGAAGAGCTTAACTCACGATGACTCATTTTGTGTCATGATGGATTATATCAACTTATATAATGTTACCTTTAATTACTTGTAAAGTGTTAACTGTCAATTCTTAGTGGATTATCGTGGCATTATCGACTGACTCGTGATGAGCGAAACCGGTCCTAATCACTTTAAACATGTGGAAGTAGTACGAATGAATTGTTTTATTTTTTTTAAATAATTACCTTTAATTGTTTGTGTAAAAGCTCAAAAGCTTCAATTTTGTATTAAAGAATATTTTTTATTTAATTTTAATGAAATGGCTTACGACTGTCTTTAAATCACAATAATATCTGACTTTAAAATGCCATTTTTTAAATTTCTCATATCATGTTTCATATTATTATTTTAATATATAGAAGTAGTGCAGATGTCCTGATCATTATAAACGTGTGGAAGTAGTACAAATGAATTGTGTTTTATTTTTTCAAATATAATGCCTTTCCACCAAGAATTGACAGTTAACACTTTACAAGTAATTAAAGGTAACATTGTATAAGTTGATATAATCCATCATGACAAAAAATGAGTCATCGTGAGTTAAATACTTTTTGTAATGAAGCTCTTCAATTATAAGCTGAAAATTTTTACAATTTCAAGTCAATATGTAGATGTAGTACAAATGAATTGTGTTTTATTTTTTTAAATTTAATGTGTAGGTCTACAGTCTACATTTACACTTTATTAGAGACTTTTAATTGAAATAATACATCACATATTTTACCAATGTATTTTTCTTTTTAATTGATGCTTTCTTTGTTCAGATTTTTAAATGACAGATAATATTACGGTTTATAAAATAACATCAAAGACTTTCAGTCAATACTCTTTTCAAAAAGGTCAAGATAATAACTACTCCAGGATTAATGACCCCTTTATATGTATTTACGTATAATAATAGTAATAATACAAATGTCCAGGGTAAAACCTCCTGTTTATTTTGTTAAATGGCAGATAACAAAAATTCTCGGTAATATGATCGCTGAGTTTCTTTCGGTGAAACTATCATCAAAGCCTCTTCCTGGCTTATTGTCTCACAGCAAACAAAAGCCTTCTCTCCGACGTTATTTACTAAGCCTGGCTTATTAATCCTGCGGTTTGTGGACCTGTAACTCAACCATAATTTAAAAATCTGTCGTATTTTTAAGTCTCTTGAATATTTTTTCTAGCATAAATATTAAAAAAAATTAAGTCGGCCCTACTCAGGATCTTGTTAAAAACCAAACCTTGCTTATGAAAAAATACACGAATTATTCTTACAGTGACCAAACATCTTTTATTTAATAGAATAGTTATTTATTTCACGTATTTACTACTGTCCTTTAGATTTATTTTGTTATATATTGTAAATTGATAATCAGCACATGGCCTATAGAAAAAACTGTCATTTCATCGGCACTAGCTAGTGGAGCAGCGTCAGTTTAAAAACATTTGCTTTACAATCAAGCTTTTTAGTTTTATCAGAAACTAGTTTGCCTAAATTATGAATCTTTTTCTGATGTCCTTTATTTTCTCCGAAGAAATATAGTCGCCGTTATTATCTCCAATCATTAATTATCGCTTTTTTCATTATCTTTTTCGCAAGACTTAAATGTAATGTAAACAAAACATTCAGTGTAATACTATAAACAAATATAATTGCAAACTTGTCTAGCAATTAATTAACGAGCACAACTCTACTCCAACAAACGTAATAGCGTAAACAGACTTTCCATCTAAATTCTAAATCTATTATGTCTTCGATAAATATCATTGTGTCCGCACTAGCCCAACAGCTTGAACAAGCTCCCGCGAGGAATCTAGTTTAAGCTAAATACGATAGCGCCTAATTATTTATTTATTTGTCCATGCGAAGCAATATATTTCAATTGAGATAAACAGGGATTCTTAACCTTTATTGACTCATTTGCCAGGCATTTATTTAATACATTTTTAATGAAAATTTTGTTATTCCACTGTATTTGTAACGAACTGCGGCAAGTGTTCACGTTATAGTTAAAAATTCTACAATGTTAGTTTGAAAGTGTATCTCGAAAAAGTGATACAAATTGCGCATTGTTAGAAAACCATTAAAATAACGAAATTATTAAGTTTAGTATTAAAAACAAATATTATAGTATAGTACACCAGAGTGCTAACTGATATTAATCACTCACGTTCATACTGGAAGCAGACAAATAAAGCAAAACAAATATATATATTGAAGTGAACTGTTGTTGTTTATCCTGAATTCGGGAAACATTTTTGAATTTGAATTTGAACGAATTTGACCACTATTCTATTTTTAGATGCGCAAAGTAAAGGTTTTTTATCATTTAACTGTAACATGTCTTTAATCTATGTATATAAAAATGAATTTTCCTTTACCATTCGTCAGATTTCCATCAAACTTTGGTTGTGCGCACACCCGTGAAGGCTTCTGAAGAAAAAAATAGAATAAAAATCAAATACATACAACTACCAACATCTCTAAACCAGACAAAAAAACAAAAAATATTGTATATCCCAAACAGAGGTTAACACGAGCCGGGCTTGGCCCGCGGAACTTTACCCAAAAAAGAAAAATATTACGTACCATGTCCGGGTCATGAGTCAGCCATAAAGCAACAGTTTTCATAACATAAATAATTTATTTAACACATGAATATCATTGGAAATATGGAAACAATAACATACATTATTTTTTAAGGATAAAAGAATTACCATATTAAAAAAAAATCGTGCTCTTTTCTGGCTAAGAAAAATACATCTGCTTTTCGGGTGGAGTTCAGGTAACAAGTGTGATATTAAGACTCGCGCTCTGGCCGGGCCGGGCTTGAAGATGACTGGCTCGGACCCGATAACTTTATGAAATTTCGGCCCGCGCAGACCTCTAATACAAAAGCACTTATTGAAACAGAATTAAAACGCAAACCATTTCTTTTTTTGAGTGGCATTGCAACGCATGCCGTGTACTCACTAGTTACTAATAAAATACAAAACATTCGAAGAAAATAAACGCACAAGTGTATGCTTGCAAATACTTTTTGCATAATTATGAAGATCCTAGGCACCTAGATATTTTATAAACATTTTTTGTGTGATTGCACGTGTTCATAATTATTATAATTCTGTATTGTATTTTGTATTTATATTCTGATACCCAGGTAATAAAAAAATCATCGTATATCAGGTACCTAGATATTATGTTCTTTTATGCGTTTTTAGGAACATACCTACCTCTCCTCCTATTTTGTATGAACTGCAAATCCATTTTCACGGGGTTTTATTTTTCTTTTCTAGGAGGATTTTTTTATTTTTCTCCGTGGCTTCATTTACACGTTTTGTCGTGGTACATATTGCCAACAATTTTTTTTGACCATTTCAAATTTGGAAACCTGGCTTTTTTTCAATCCCGGGATTGAAATGATGTCAATCCCTGGATCAGAAAAGGGGTCCGGGATTGGATGCCCTAATAACCAAACCTCTTGTTTTACTTATCCCAGTTCTAAAAAGATTTTTATACTTGGACACTAATATCGAGTTTTTTTGATAATATCTTCAACTCACGCAAATTTTAATGCAATATTTTTCATTTTTTTCCTGTCGCTTTGTACATCAGCTGTCTTTTGTTCTCGGACGTGTCCTAAGGTTTTTTTATTTTATGTACAATGTTCCATATTTGAAAAAATCTCCCCGTTCGGATTTTTCGCGTCAAAAAATATCTTCGCATTGTTTTTTTTGAGCGGCTGGGTGAGTCGTCGGATAAAAAATGATTTTCTGAATATTTTAGCGCTTTTTTTTCCTCCATCTTCTGATTGTTTTTCTCTTACAGCGTTTATCTTTCGTGAGAGAAACGTTATTCCTCTGCGCTCACACATACATTTTTTCACAACATTAAACAATTTTCTTTCAGTGTAAGCAAATATACGTGATGAATTATCCTCGATATCAATAGAAAATTGTATAATGGAATTTGCTTTTCATTGTTGAATTTATTTTTCGCATTATTGAAGAAACCGTAAAAACTCTCTTATATTGGCCCAGCATACATTATATTTCATTTAAATATAATTGTTATACCTTGATGCTATTATGTTTTTATAAAATGTGAAATCATTCGTAAAAATACGTAACATTTAGCAATTTTAAACGATGTTTTATTTTTCTCAGTTTACTATAGTTTACTATACCTTCATTTTTACACTCAATTTTATATAAATAAGCCTGTTATGTTTGTATTTTTATCAGTTGATAATGCTCGTGATGAGCGAAACTGGTCCTGATCATTATAAATATGTGGAAGTAGTACAAATGAATTGTGTTTTATTTTTTAAAATATAATGTCTTTCCACCAAGAATTGACAGTTAACACCTTAAAAGTGTTTACTATAGTTATTATAAACGATCCTATAGCCGACTGATTAACGCTGTTGGGCAATCGTACTATTCGGAGTTGCATGGGCACGTGCTCGAATTCCACAACTTACGAATATTTTTATATATATATATATATAATTTTTTCAACCTATTTATGAATAAGTGTTTAAAGGCATGAATGTATTTGATGTTTACCTTCCTTTCTTTCCACCTTCTATCCGATCTTGAAAATGGGATGTAGGACAAGCATTAGCTAATTCACTTCCTAACGCCATCGTTCTTTTTTCTTACCTTCCCTGTAGAGAGGTTGAGTAATTGACTTACGACCGATTTTATTTTAAAAACTTTGATTAAATCGGCATCTAAACAGCTATCAACTGGTCTTTATAGTTCTTGTGGAACTAAATACTTTGCCATTTTTAACCATATAAAAAATTACGCAGGAGTGTTCAATTATAAGTACAAATGCTTCACATTGGAAGCGGTCATGCTTAAAACTGGTAAGTATCGGATGTTATGATATATTCCGATTGTGTAACGTCACTACAGATATTTTTATCCAGCAGTGGAGATCATCATAGTGATGTTTAATGAAAGTTATGCTTATTTGTATTTTCTCTATATCCGTAGGGTGTCAACGGAAAGTGTCCAGCGGTGTCGGGCGAGAGTGGCGTCGGGCGGTGGTGCCGCATGCGGCTTAGAATGCGCGGCGCTGCCGTGCGGCGGACGGCGGCCTGCGCAGTGCTCGTCCTCTTTGCCTGCGCGCTGCTCTACAAACTAGGGCTCTTCTGCGCAACGCCAGATGGCCCCGCTGCCATGGTTACACACGAGGTAAGTTATTATGAAATTATTTATGAATTTTAATTGCTGCTTGAAAGCTTTTATCTGATTAATTCATCTAAGGGCATTATGTATAAACGCATACCTGCTTAACAAAAAAAATAAGATACTAATCTATTCAACTTTATTTTTTGTGACTATTTCCGCTTCCAACGTGGAGCACATGGGCCCATTTGTAAATCCATTCCTCCGTCTCTGTTTCAACAACTAACGTATCATGGTATACAAATTGAAATTGTTTCGCTGGTATATGATCCATAAAGAAACGAAATTATGTCAAATTTTTCAAGTGTCAAATTTTAGAAAATAGGCATCGTTCCTGTCTTCGGTTGCGGTGTTCATGGGCTCGGATTCCAATACGAACAGTTTCATAAATTCATTTTCCGATCGATTTGTTTTTTGTTCGCATGCATGGATATCCGTGGTATCATAAGCCAACTTCCACCCACTCGACCATAAAAACGGGGAACAGCGAGAGCGGTTATCTAACCACTAGTCCCGTCCTAACCCCGTCAATTTATCCTTATCTGGAAAAGGAGGTTGAGCGCCTGATTCACAAGCAGTTCTAACAGAACAACTTCTGTTAAGAGGCAATATGCTCCACATTGGGAGCATGGTTACAAAAAAACAATTGAACAGTTTAGTGCAATTCCACATCTTCTATATGTATAACTCGTCATTCAATGTAAGAATTTTACCCTCGTTCAATTTACTTTTCCTATATATGTTACTGAAAATGCTTCCTAGCTTAGTGAAATCGGTCACGGTGGTTTGGTAAAATATGGAAATTATACTAAACAAATGGTTTTATTTTCATTATATCTTAGCTCTGCATCATTTTTTGAAACTTATACTACGTACTCTATATTTTTTCAAATACTTTAGTGAATTATAATAAAACTCTTTACTGATTTACATACTATTTACACGTTTTTAGATTCATACTCTGACTGAATTTATCACATTTTAAATTGCTTCAGACAGTTTCATCCTGCCCACGCTCCCAGTTTTAAAAGCATTACGACCTACGCCACGAGAAAGTTCCTTCATGAAAAGATATTAAACTCACGATGAGAGTTCACGGCACGCACTCAGCCCAAGTCAGTTTTTTCGCACCGTGCCAGAATCTGCGCTTAGTTTATCCTTTGTTTTTTCGACGCCCAACTAGAGACACGAGTTATTCAGTTAAATTGTCATTATTCACGCCCGTGGAAAAGCTTGACAATAATAATCTCTACCCGGACTCGCTGATAGCTTTTTTTATTAAATGGATTTGGTACATTATTTTCCGTGATTGATGATGTCAAAACGTATTTACAAATCAAATTAAATTATTTTTAAACACTTTTAAAAATAATTCATACATATTTATTAACAGAAATAGCAAATAGGAAAATTTTACAACAAAGCCGCCAACCATTTATATACCTAATATAATTAGCAATCAATGAAATATTAAATAGGAAATTATAAATTTACATTTTCTTTTATTTTTTTACAATATTTCCTTGATATTTCCTTAGTACAATAATCCAGAATACGAAATTTTTACTTGCGATGACTTCTGACATATTGTAGCACTGTTTGTTATTTAAGGTTGTGTCCCATGATTAACGCCTTCCCAATTGCCATTGCGTATCACGTCACCTGCGAAAAAATGTATATTGTAACATGACACTTGAAAAATCAGAGGGCAAATGTTTCAGTTGTCTTAAAATTATAATTCCGGGTTTCACTAGTTTTTCTTGTGCTGGCCTCACCTTCGTTGGCTTGTTTTTTTTTTAATAAATCTCGCTAAAATAATGAAAATGAATGATTTTTTTTTCTTGTGTTTCCGTCCAGGGTGAAACTTTCCCAACTCAATATCAATTACCTCCATTCCCCTCGATTCTATACCAATCACCACCAGCAATCTATCTTCCTGTGACACTGTTCATCCAGCAAAGTCACTGTCACGGAATGACAATAAATGATTCTTATTCTTTTTATCTGGTGCTACCTCCAGGATGAAGCTTGGCCAACTCAATCTCAATCCCCTCCATTCCACTCGCTCCTATGCCAATCACTCCCAGCAAAGTCACGGTCTCCACGAAACCAGAATTGTCGGCCTCTGTGGTCTAATGGTAAGTGTTTTCCCTAGCGATCAGGTGGGTCCTGGTTCAAGTCCCAGCAAGGTCAATATCAAATTTAGATCAGTGAGATGTTTGAATCAGTAATGCGTACAATTAACCTTTACCATTCGAGCCTTTTTTTGTATGTGCTTACCGCCTACTCGAGACGTTTTTCTATGAAAAGCATATTTTCAAAACAAAAATCAATTGGTGAAAAACATGTAAACATAACATGGTATTTCAAATAGTCGTGTTTCTGATCTACCACCTGGGATTTTTCTATTCTAACATACTGCACAGTCTTTCTTAGTCCCGGAAAGCAGGGCATGTAACTTATCCGCAAGTCGGTCTTCTGTAGGAACAGTTGAAGTGCGCCTTTTTGAGATCCATCTTGCCAAAAATCTCCTACTAATTGATAAACCAATAATTTTACAAACTTCAAATGTAAATAATAAATCGATCGTACTAATTTTCGTAAAACTCATTACAGTACTTCACATTAGATTTGTAAGCTTCTGAATCGGTATAATATACTAGTTAGTATTGCCAATAAAGACAATCTATTCAAATAAAAAACTGTAAACTATACAAGACGCCCTTGATTTTTAAACAAATAAAAGCGAGTAATAATTTGAGAAATAAACACTTCAAATCATGCATAACACTGTTCACCCTCCGGTCACTAGCGTGTTCAATAAATAAGATGTATTACTCTATGCGAGAAAAAAATATCGCTTGCACTGAAAGATCTGAATAAAAACACATGTTGAAATTACGCATGCCGTCTTCAATTGGCGACTTCTTTCTCAGATATGTGTAATAACCTATTATTATTCATTGCAACTTGATTGAAATCGCAATAAAAAAAATAGCTGAAAATATTTAAAAAAAAAAACACTTAATTGACACTCGAGTGCAAAGAGTTAAACGTTATAACTGTAAATATTTTCACTTATTTAATGCCTTCCAGCACATATTTGAAAAATCATTTCTAAAACAGGAATTGTTCGGGAATTTCCGAAACATTACAAATACAAAATATGTAAAAATATAAGTTGCCAAAATATGAAAACATATTAATATACCGTTTAGGGCTTAGAGGACACAACACTTTATAACATTATATATAAATACAAATATTTTATTACATTTGCATTAGAAATGATATGTTGACAACATTCATGATCTTAGCATGATATTATACATTATATGACATTTATATTATATTATCATAAGAATACTTTTGGTTGATCAGCGACTTGAACATAGTTTCGGTTGTTATGACGATTTCGTATATGTCATATTTAATAACGTCTGTGTATATGCACTGGTATACTGCTACGGGTAATACAAATTATGCTCCTGGTGGTTTCCCTTATATCCATCAGCCTCCAGTCATCTGACAGTGATATCCAATTCTAGTTCCAGATATTACAGTTTCCAGTTTGACTATGATAAGCAAAATAGTATGAATGGATTTATAAGATGATGTTCCGTGATCCCGTAGGGCAGCAGATTCCAACCTTAATGCTACGACGCCTCTCCTAAAAAATATTTTTTTTTCGCGCCTCCCTACCTTTATTTCAAATTGATATTATAATATAAACACGTTTTAAATATTAAAAACAAAATTATGCTAAAACATATACGTACATGCAGTGGTGTAGCTAGGGGTTTTGCGCCCTCCCTCACCATTTTTCCTCCAAAAATGTTTTAATATTTACAATAGTGTTGTAATACCGTTATCTTTAAAATTACTTACTATTTATTTTTAATTATAAACCATCACGCTACAGAAAATTGCGCCGCAGACGCAAAATTTTAAATAAATAAATATCAACATAATTTATTGAAAAACATGTACTATATTTTTACAATTTGTCATTTACAAATTTTATATGTAATATTAATATTGTAGAGTCCCGCAGGCTTGTTCCTGAAATATGTAAGATAAATAAGATATTGAAATGTGTCTTTAAAATAATATTTATCATTTACATAAAAAAATGCAAAAATATTGATTGACAAACCATTAATATATTGTACATTAAAATTGAAAAATAATTTTGGACAAGATATTCAGCAGATTTTATTAACACCACATTATCTATTTGCAAAAAAAAAACATGAAAAAATGGTAACAAAATTATTTTTCCTAGCAAAATCGTCAGCAACATTATCAAAATCTGTTTTATCTGCCAGCTGGTGTTCTATTGAAAGTATTGCAAGATTTTTTAATCGCAAATTGCTCACTGTCGATGTTAAATACTTTTTTTATTAATTACAACCACAATTCATAATTCAGCATCAGCATGTTCACAACAATTTCTTCTTTCTGCCTCGACATTTAGGCTTTATGATTATCCTTAGATTATTTTTGTTTGTTTATTACCTATTTCCTGTTAATTTTCAAAAATGCTGCCTCCAAGAGTATATTTTGCTAATGAATAATATCAACATTCATTCACTGAATTATTACTGCTATATTACGATATGAAGTTTTATTTATTTGTAGACATATTAGATGAAAATTATATTTTAATTACAAAATCTTGGCGCCTCCACTGGCAATAGCCCGTGCCTCCCGGTTGAAAACCACTGCCGTAGGGAATAATTCTGGGCAGTTAGTATAACATTTAAATTGGTATCTTTTTATTCCACGTTTCGTTTAAATTAATGTTACTCGTGTTTTTCTACTTTGAAAATCATTCTCAGTATCCTTTCATCGATCTCTTTGTTTATCCTAAAATCGTCCTGTATCGAGAGTGTTAACCCAACAACAATTTTTATACCTAACTACGTTATATATCTTTACTTTCAGCACATACTATAAAATAGTTCAATGACTGACTTACAATCAATTTCCGTAAAATAGTTTCTGTTGAAATATTCCACTAAGGTCTCGATGGACTGTTTTAGGTGCGACGTGCTAATACCAGTGCTTGTCCAAAGACATAACGTACATGATATCACTTAGCATTTCAATTAGAGTATTCATTTACGATCATTTATTAGTGATTATTACAAAGAGTTGTCTCATTTAATCCTTCACGCTTTATCGCTCCATCTGGGAAAAAGTTTTATAAATAGACTCATTTGAAACGAATTACTTTTCAAAGCTTATGACATGCTTGACATTAGGAACTTCTTTTACGATTGGTTATTTTGCTTATTAAAACAATATTTCAAATTATATCAAAGATCGTTATAATTTGACAGATAATTATTTCAAATCGATAACGTCCTACATCAAAGATTTATATTTATTTTTCATCAATATCATCTTCTCGTGGGTTTATGTTTACGTATTATATTCTTTATTATAACATCGTATATATTGTGTTCTTCATTGTTATTATATCACGCTTTGTGCCATATTTTATTTCATAATATTATTGTTTTTTTCTCGTGTTTTCTTGTGATTCGTATACCAAATTTATTTTGGTTGATGTATTCGAAGATCGATCAATATAGCTCGCAATTGTTTTTCCTTTGTTCCTTATTCACATTTTAATACGACTGTCCGTCCAATTATTTTGCCAAACTTTCGTGTCTTATTTTAAAATGCGTATTCTGATCGTTATTAAATTTTGTGAGATAACGAGATAACTGTCTTTTAAAATGCTGCTGTTTTGTTGTGAGCCACTTGTAAAAACAAACGAAATGTTTCGGCCTTTTGTGTCCGTCGAAACTTTTTCAATCTTCGTGGGTACTTACTGCTGGAAAATTTTTAGAATTTTTAATAAACGCTTCGCATTATTTAAGTTCAGTGTTTCAAGTCGCGCTATTTTCTGTAGCTTGAAAAACTAACATTGAGTTATTTTCACAGAACCATAAAAGTTACATAAAATACTATATCTGCCTTCTTTTATCTGTACATCTGTATCACACATACATGCACTATCAATCTATGCGCAGGGAGATAGCACATTACGAGTGCGCATTAGAATTTTTAGCTCACATTACATAGCTCACATCACATTGTAGCTGCATTAATTGATTGAATATTTTATAGCTGTGCTTAAAAGGGAATATATGATATTTTCTTGAAATCAAACATTAAACATTAAAAGGAACAAATGCATTTTTTTAATTCTTGTAGTAGTTACATTGTAAAATCAATCTTCCCCTTTATTTTGTTTTTGAACAAGGCACAAATTGTTTTGCGTTCCACATTTTATATAATGATCAGAGTTTCGCTCGTCGCGATCATTATCAACTGAAAACTCTACATTGTACTATTTTTAATGATAGAAACTAGGCCTGTCGAGTCGTAGGAGTGGTTCATAGTATTTTAGGTTTAGATTCAATTCCATCACGTCCTGCTTTTTTTTCGATTTCAAAATCTTAGCAGAGCTTCATGTTCGTGAAAACAACTATTCCTTGGAACAACAAACGACGTTCGTTTCCGATAATTCGGCTTTGGGCACCACTTGAAAAGCCATTTGCGATATCATTGAAAACTTTCTTTTCCGTCATCAACTGTAAGTGCGGTAGAACTTTTTTTAGGGATAAACTTTGACACGAGGCCCTGGTGAAGTTGGGCCAATCTACTTAGTGGTCCTCATTTGGGAAATTTCGCACGCAGAAATCCTAATTCACTTGGCGAAGCGTTACATTGTTTCGTAGTTACTGTCTTATTATCCTAGGCTTAGAGCAGGGCTTCTTAACCTTTTTGAGCCGTGACGAGGCATCCAATTCGGAGATTTTAAAGTTAACATATTCATATATATTTAGCAGTGAAAGAAAAAAAGCAGTTTGTAAATTTCAATAGGACTATTGTATTATTATTTTTAAATAACACACAATAATTATTATATGAGATATTGAAGACGTTTAGAAAAAATGCAACATTTTTTAAATTTTTTGCCATAATACTGAACAACTTTTCAATTTTATTTGTGTCCCACGAATCCCGAAGCACTTTTTTTTACTATTTTTCATTGCTTTTCTTTTCATACGAAATAAAATCACATGAATTTTCCATCCGATCCAGGTCCATCCGATTTTTGACTCTTTGACATCGTCATTAAACGTCGTTATCAAAGAGTAATTCCGACCATTTTTTCATCTAATAATCGTCGAAACATAATTGTATAGACACAGTAATGCAAGCACGCATTATCTGGAAAAATCTACTTAACGAAACGTTAGCGATTTCGTAAATAATCAAGTTAAAGTTGTAACGATCGTAAATAAAATAAAAGTAATCTTGCTGCAGCCCCCTTGGGATATTCAATGAAAGTAATAAAAATAATAATTATTGTCTGCATAAATTATTGTTCCTAACACAAAGTACTGCGCCCAAAGTTTGTTAGTCACGTTTTATTAATGCTATAACTAATTGGGTTCTGTTAAGCTTGCTATTTCTGTATTCCGAATTCCGTCTAAACATTTCTTAAGGCCGCCTTCTGCCACTGACAACAGTTAGGCTTCTTTGAAACGGGCCCGTCTTAAATTTGGCCCTAAACTATTTCCCTTTAGAATGGTTCGAGCTTATTTTGAAGTAACTCAAACTGAATTCAAATAACCGGTAATCCTTTCAACAGGTTATCTTTTAAATAAAGCATAATTATCTCTTTGCTACAAATTTCACTCAATATTTTATATACCCATTCTGTATCTAATAATGGATAGTATACATCTAGAATCTGTAGTCAAACGATACATGGCATAATTTTAATTCCCAGTGTCTGACCTTTATGATGACCAATAAAAATAATGCCCATCGACTGTGAAATTTCCGTATCTGTAGCATTTTTAACAAAAACGGTAAAACCCCTAGCTACGCAACAAAATCTGTTATTATTCTGTTAATTATATTTATCAGTTTTTTTATTATTTAAAACGTGTCTATATTATAATATCGATTAAAAAAATTAAAGGTAGGGAGGCACGGGAAAATTTTTGTTTTATTGGAGGCGTTGTATCATAAATGTTGAAAACCGCTGCCTTAGTTGTTCCTGACCCTGACAATAACGATAAATGTGGGTAAACGATGAATGCGGGAAAGTTGCTCTCAGCTAGAGCTTAACATTTTTCATATGATTCATTTTAGTTGCAAGACAGAATAATTCACGATGCGAATTATGAGGCAAAACAGTCTATACATAAGTGCTCAGTATAAGAGTCATCAGCGGAAACATTATGGGCTATCATCATAACTACAAGAAGACGCTTACAGACTGCCAATCTTGATCTTTTTTACGATAATTGTTGAATAGGGTCGCGCGTGCTTATGAGCGGGATGACAAATGTTCTGCAAAAACAACATTGTTTCACCGATAAATCGAACAAAACGATGGATTGGGCAGCGATTAATGCGAGTTTATTTAACTTTGTTCTTATGGGTGTTTGGCCGTGACTATATAAAATAAACTACACATGCGGGAACGATAGATTATGTATTATTAATTATGTATGTTACAACAAATAACGCAGTCTTATTAGCGTCCTGTAAAATTTGTAAAAAGTCACTTACGTGATATTTCTTTTAGGCCATTGGGCATACCATATAACCCATATAAAAGTGTTACTAAATCTTTCTTATTATGTTCTACTGTCAATACGCTCAATCAAACAATTATTTGATATTAAAACAGTGGTATATGCTGTCAAAGGCTAATAATGATACCCAAAAGTGCCCTTAGGCTGAATCCGCATACAATAGCTACTTTAATAGCTTAATACTGTTTGTTCTTTCTCCATGCTGGTTGGACATTGGACATCGTATGAATCACTAGCTTCAAAAAATCTTCTCTTACATTACAATATACCTGTTTGTATATCACGTTAAGCAGACAATGCAATACTTACACTCCGAGCTATAAGATTATTTATTAAAAATCAAACACAATGTGTTAAACTACTTCCACAATTTCATTGTGGAATATATTTATGATGTCTTTCCTCCAAGAATTGAAAATTAACACCTTTAAAGTTGTTATTTTATTATTTAGAAAATTGGTCAAGATAACTATCGTCTTAAAAATTATATTATTATTCCTTTAATATAATTCATTTATCCACGTAGAATGTTAACACCCAGGACTATTTCTTCTAATCGAGCAATCATTTTCAACTTAACTGTAACACTAACTTTTGGTTATTTGATGAAACTCTTTATGAAAACATCCATATCGATTGATTTGTGTTTTACTTGATAAAATTCTGTGACAATAACGGAAAAGAAATAATATTTAGTTTCACAATAATCGCGTAATTTATTTGATAATAACATAATCATAAGAACTTATTTAGATAGATTTAGATAGCGTGATGCCTTAAAATATCTATTTGTGTTTTGCTATTTTTTTACAATAGTATAAGCTCTTCGAATCTACTCAAATTAAACGCTCATTATTAGGAAGAATACTTACTTGCATGTTTTAACACTAAATGTAATTACCAAAAAGCTATCGAATTATTAAAATTGTTTTATTTTTATAGCCCAAATGTAATCTTATTATGGATATTTTATAATTTATAATAATTGAAATGTTGAATAGATTACTAAAAAATGTATTTTTTTAATAGCAGCGTTTTTACTATTTCAATGCAACCTTTTATATTTGAAACACTTTCTTATTGTCGCAGTGTCAAAAGGAAGCTCGGCGCAATTTCTGAGAAGTAGTTTCATTTTAAAAGCTTCTTCATTACGAGCTTTAAACCCAGTGTTAACATTGTTATTCGAGTTAATAGGTGAAATGGGATCATTACACGAAGAACAAAGGGATACTCGCCGAGAAAATCTGATATCTATGCTGAAAGCTTTTCAATGTTGCCTTCTTGAGGTGATACCGCTGCTCGTTGCGAAAACAAAACTTAAGTTGCGCGAAATCTACATGAGCTTTCCTTTTATTTCAGGCGAAATAATGATTTTTAAACCAGAAGGGGTTGATGAAAATATAATTTTAAAACCTATTTTGTCTTATTACACTATAAACTCCTTCTTAATTATTTTGTACGGAGGTAGAAAATACTATACAGCTGATGAATATTAAAAAAAACTGGTATTACCGTACCCGTCCTAGATGACGGTATTGAATTTGAAATACTGAATGTCTAAAGTAGCTAGTACGTCGGAATTGTGTGTGCATTGCATAACATTGTATTTCATATACATCGCTAACGCTTACGCCATGAGAAAATTTTATAGCTACATGTGATATGTGATAATAATAAAATGTCTACAGAGCGGTCTGGGCTATTATATCTAAAATTATGTTTTTTTTTTTTATTTGGCAGTTATCATGATTATATTTTTATATATATATTATAATTTATTACCGATATAAAATAAACATAATATGATTACTAAACGATTACTTTTGTTGCTTTGATAGGAATGTAAATAAAATCTTAATATTCGCATATAATATGTTTGTTAAACATACAATGTTTCCATTAATATTGTTTTTATATAACTACACTTCTTGTTGTTTACCATTTCCACAGATAAACTTATAAACGCATCGATCAGTTGCCAATTAACAAAATATCTTGAATGGAATTTATGTAATGATATGACATCTGCAAAGTTCAATACAATATCGTCTTATCGAGCTACGATATTCGATCGAGGTCTTTGACGGGAAAGTTGTGATCGAACAAAACCTTCAATTTAAAATCTCACGTAGTGCCATTATCCTTTCTTCGCACACCGGCTATTACAGAAAGCTTTGCGGCTATTATAATACTTAAATATTATAGCGTCAATGTATCACTGTCTCGAAACCGCAGTTGGTCGCTTTTGTTTTTCGTGCCATTGTTCTTTCAAGAAATTTTTAACTCGACCGTTCTGTTTTTAAATAGTATACAGAATTTTTATTTTTTCGAATCTTTATAGTTTTTTTATCGATGTATCTTTAACACATTTTAACATCCTAAAAATAGTATTTTAGTCATATTTACTTCGAAGCCGAAGAATAATTATTATCTATGTTCCAAGTGGTCTGAATAATTAAATAGTCTGCTACATGTTTTTTTCCTCATAAACAAATAGGCACCTCATTTTTTATTCGAAACTAAATCATTTACTATACTGGCAGAAGTTGATAGGTAACAAATTGATAGTTCTGATTATACGTGACAATTTTAACTGTTAGGATAAAGCCTCTAGTCACGATAGTTAATCTTACATATATAGTTATAATATCAAAATACAAATTTATGCAGACCTGACACAAATAAGGTTAAGGCTTGATATAAAGGGACAATTATTGCCTGCCTATAAATCTGCGTCGGCGTCCGTGGCGCAGTTGGTAGCGTCGCTGGCTACGGTTACGGATGTCTCGGGTTCGATTCCCGGTGCGGACGGTTTTCATAGATCGATCTTTCAATCGATTTATGGATTTCTGTTCGTAGTCTGAGTCTTCCCTCCCACCCATCCCATCCTGACGGGGCGTAGCGAGAGCGATTAGCTAACCACTAGTCCTGTCATAGCCATATCCTTCTATCGCTACTCTCTTCGAAAAAAGAGAGGTTGAGCAACTGAGTAACAAGCAGTTCTCGTAGAAAAATTCTGTTAAGATACCTCCATTAGGAGACCATATGCTCCACATTGGGAGCGGACATGGAAAAAAAATCTGCATTAATGTACCTACTAATTAATAAAATAAAATGCTATTTTTGTCGGTATAATAAATGCATCTTCCTTGTTTTACTTTTGTTAAGATACATTTAAAATAAAATTTGTCTGGTAGGTTTATTTTATTTTACATTACAACTTTTATAAAATTCATCTACCGATATGTCTACCAAACCTTCTGAGTTTTTAAATGTTAAACTAATAACATTACTTATAAATAAACAGGAAACATTCCAAAGATTATATAGAAAGTCAGCGAGATATATATTTATTACATTAAATTTCTTTTTGAAATAAATATTTTTTTTTCATTACACTTACATTGTATTTTAAAAAATAAAACACAATTCATTTGTACTAATGTTGTAATGAATTGTGTTTTATTTTTTTTAAATATAATGTCTTTCCACCAAGAATTGACAGTTAACACCTTAAAAGTGACACTTACATTGATTTAAAAAGAACACGTTTTTAATCTATGTCTATTAGTACAGCTGTTATACAATATTTGTTATAATAACAACAAGATTTACTATTGCAGATTGAAATAATTATTACGCATCAGGCAATTTTTAAATGATATGTAGACAACTCGACATTGATTCGTTTTTTTACAATTCACAAACTGATTACAAGAGGGAATAATATATGCGGCGCCGAAGGAATTAAATAAATTAATATGTAAACTGTTTTACGATGTTGAGTTGACGCATTGTTTTACGAGATCTTTTAAGTCTCTTGTTTCCTAGTATTTTACCTTCGTCCCTTTTTATCTTCCCTCATACCTTGCAGTAATGCGTTCTGATTTATTTCCTTTTGGTAAAGACGAAAAGAATTAGGGTTGCCAACTAAAGCCGTGATTCATGGAGATTTTATTATTTAAATTTGGATTATTGAGATTTTGTACACTTCCATGTATTTTGTCACTAACGACCCGGGTTTCGCCTTTCGGCATCTTCAGGCATTCGAGCTCACTGCGAGCAGCTGAACCGTCCTAATTCTCCGTTATTATATCCTATACGTTGAAACACCTAACAGATGTCACGAAATGTGGAATGATTGTATATATTTACCCTTTCGTCGAATTGCATCCCGTCGAAACCCACAATGCTATTATAATTGTAAAATCACTGGTAATTCTAAAAGAAGTTGGAAAGCGGCAATTCGCCACTCTGCTAATGTGTTGTTTACAAAATAAGGATTAAGGCAATTTTCGAAATGTTAACTCAGGTAGCAGTGTGGCTCTCAGACGTATAATATCTTACCTCGTAAATAATATTTGTCGTATTTGTATCTTCTATATAAACGTTAGACACTGTTTACTGTCTGTCAGTTCGAGTCCATTCGTGAGCTCGAATGCCTGAAGATGCCGAAAGGCGAAACCCGGGTCGTTAGTGACAAAATACTTGGAAGTGTACAAAATCTCAATAATCCAAATTTGATATTGAAATTCCATCAAGCACCCTCAGTCGATGTCTTAAATTATAGATTTTATTATATTTATAAAAATGCATGTTTTGAGTTAAACCCGGTTTCAGTAATGCCATGATCATATGTATGTATGACAACAAACGCAATCTCGCTGATATGTTTGGATATATTATCTACAAATGAAAATATACAGTTAGAAACACAGTTATATTATCAGAGACGACATTTCAGTTTTTTTCTGAATATGGGGGGTAAAATTGCCTATTTGATATTTTTTTATTTCGTCTATAATTCTTGCAATAAATCCAGTGCAGCAAGGGGTAGATGTATGTTTCTTTAAATTCAAGCGGAGCAAATACCACCCCTGCACATGACCTATTTTTCCTGATTATTTTATAAATATATTAAATATGATTATATAAATATATTCTAAGTTATATGTCATAAATAATTATGAAATATGTTTGCCTGAAATAATGTTCTTTTATTTTTTTTAAATAATAGAAAAACATCTGCTTTATTTGCCGAAATCCATTTTATTTGTGTTTATATCAAATCTTTGTTTTTGTAAATAAACCCCTGTGATCATAAACCCTCCCTCGACTTGAATCGATGAATTTTACTGACCGATATTTCAGGGATTCTCAATATACACTGTAGTGAGTCTAGCTGATTCGTATGTTTGACAAATGCCATGTCATTTAAAATACATCATAGAGCAAATAAATCGGTCAGTGTCCATTGCGCAAATAATGCTGATTGAACAATTAATCATATCAGCCGGACATCGATCAACCAGTTAAATAAATTGACTAACAAATGTGTGCCATGCAATTCAGCCAACTTCTCAATATAGAGACGTTGTGTTCTATTTATGTCAGAATATCTGTTAGGAATATGTCTAAAGAATCTATGGATGATATTATTTTGCAACTTAAATCCATCGTATTACATTTGTATTCAGTTATAAAAAATAGCCAATGATTATGACTGTTGATTTTTAATTTATCCAATTTAAAAACATAATTTATATCTGTAAAAATATTGCTTTCTTTAAATAGCGTTTTAAAACCGTCCAATTAATTTTAATTGGCTATATATGTGGCAATAGCGACGAAAAAATATAACTGTAGTGTTTCACAGCGTTAAATTTAATATTAAAATTATGTTCCTCCCGTGGTCGCGTGGTCCCGTGCTATTGAAATATGAACTGCAGAAATTATTGTTTATGGTCCTGTTTATCCTTCCTGATTACATTAACAACTAGTTTGTATTCAGTCGTCCTACTTCTCTTTTTCAAAAAGGATAAGGATAGAAGGATGAAGCTAGGAATGTAATAGTAATTAACTAATCGCTTTCGCTGCGTACTGGTTTTACGATCGGATAGGTATAACGAAATTTAAATATCACAGACATCTATAGCTTGAATTTTTCGGTACCGATCCCGCAGCCAAATAAAACGAACGCCCAAGAATGTTGACCACTCGGCGAAGTAAATAAACTGTATGACAAAAAAAAACTATAAGACAACAAGGTTAATTTTTATGATGATGATAATCTTTGAAACAATCTCTTTTTGAAGATTTTAAGTTATATATCCAATTCTACTTTACACGGCGCATAATCGGCTTCAGGAGCAAACCAGGTTCGCCCAGCGGTCTCTCGCATGACGATGTCATAAAACTCCCCTAAGTGCCCCGCGTTTCAAAATCAATGATGCCGTAAAAATCTACGGCAGTGTGTTTTCCCGCCTCTCAGCTCCCACAGCCCGCACTAAACCAGCTCTGAAAATTTAAACTTAAATTCAAGAAGGAAGATCTATCGCATACGGTAGGATTTTAAATGTCACACGACAGAAAAATCTTCGTTTTCTATTTCAATACTGTAGTCAACATCGCCAGCTTCGGTTGTTCACGGGCTTGCATTCCGGTACTGAGAGTTCTATAAATTGATTTATGGATTTGTGTTCGAAGGCATGGATTTCTGTGATGTCAAAATAAATATCCCAAAAAGGGGTCGTAGCTAGAGTGATTAGTTAACTACTAATTCTTTCGTCGCTCCCTCCTTATATCCTTACACTGGTTGAGCCACTGAGTAACAAGTAGTTTTTGAAAAATAACTGCTGTTGAGATAATCACCACTGGGAGTCCATATTATGTTCTACATTGGAATAAATATGGTTTCAAAAAACGTATTCTAATTGTAATATATGATCTGATAATTTCAGTACCAGTGGACTTATTTTGTGAAATATGAAATTCGAATCAAAAGTTTCGTGTTACTTATATTGTTTTGCTCATCTGAGAAGCATCTTCGCAACGAAAAATGTGTTTGAATAAATATGTCATAGACATTGAATCTTACCCCTTAATTATTATCGAAGTACTAAAAAGGTTTAGGATGTAAGGTATTCATTTTAAAGGTGTTACCTGTCAATTTTTAGTGGAAATGCATAAATATTAAAAATAAAACACAATTGGTTTTATGCTACTTATACATGTTTATAATGATCAGGACCGGTTCCGCTCATCGCGAGCAATACCTCACTTATTACCGGTGCACTTGGGGAAAGTACTCATCGTTCACCTTTATAATTGTGAATTATTTATATAAAAACTGTAAGGAGACAGTAATATGTAGATAGATATTTTATTTGTTTCAGATCTTACATTCAAAACTTTGTCGTCATACTATTTTGTATGTACCATTCTGTCTTCCTTCATTGTTTCCCTCACTATTATTATACTAGATCAAAAAACAAATTGCTGTATTCTTTCATCGATTTACCTTCTTAAATAATGTACATTCCAGTTTCTCGTCCTGATAGAAATTTGACTATATTCTACTCCAGTTCAACCCTTCTTTATGATTTTCAGAGATTCGTTGTTGGATCGGACCGGAAAACGTACCCCTATAACCGACAGATGCCGCTGATCTTCATAGGCGGCGTACCGAGGTCTGGCACCACGCTAATGAGAGCCATGCTCGATGCTCATCCTGAAGTCAGGTAAATATTGTTATAATCATTTATCCATTACCGTAATTTATTTACTTCAAGAACTATTTCAGTTTACATCTCATCATTATGTAAATATGTACTTTAAGACATCGACTGAGGGTGCTTGATGGAATTTCAATATTAAATTTGGATTATTGAGATTTTGTACACTTCCATGTATTTTGTCACTAACGACCCGGGTTTCGCCTTTCGGCATCTTCTAATTCTCCGCTATTATATCCGATACGTTGAAACACCTAACAGATGTCACCAAATGTGGAATGATTGTATATATTTACCCATTCGTCGAATTACATCCCGTCAAAACCCACAATACTATTATAATTGTAAAATCACTGGTATTTCTAAAAGAAGTTGAAAAGCGGTAATTTGCCTTCGGCAATTCGTCACTCTGTTAATATGGTGTTTACAAAATAAGGATTAAGGCGATTTCCGAAATTTTTAACTCAGGTATCGGTGTGGCTCTCAGACGTATAATGTATTGCCTCGTAAATGATATTTGTCGCATTTTTATCTTCTATATAAGCGTTAGACACTGTTTACTGTCTCTCAGTTCGAGTCCATTCGTGTGCTCGAATGCCTGAAGTCGTTAGTGACAAAATACATGGAAGTGTACAAAATCTCAATAATCCAAATGTAAATATGTGTTTATAAACTGGTTGGTAAGCGATTGTTTTTTAGCACAACTGATTTTGTGTGCTTTGTTTATTTAAATTTTTAAAACACATCTGTTGATATTTAATGATTTATTAAACGATGCAACGACTAGATAAAACGGAACAATTTGAATGATTCAAATTTGAAAGTTCCGTCAAGCAAAATTAGTCGATATTATTAATATTACCAATATCAATGTTTCGTTCGACTGTAAACTCGATTCATTGTGAGCATCAACTACCGACATCACTATTGGTATTACATCGGTGAAAACTAATATCCGTATAAAACATCTGGGGATTCGGGGTTTTCTCAAAACCGAAACGGTCGCAATCCCGGTCTCGTGCGGCCAATAAAATCAGAACAGAACAATTCCCGCGGCTTGGCCATTTACTTATTTACCACATTCACCTCGCTTTGTCACAGTGGCGCCCTAATTTTAGATATTTTCCTAGAGTTACATAGATGAAAAAACAATACGCACGGAACTATTTTTTATGCTCGAGGGTTTTGGCACACTTAACGTTATTATATATTATGATTCTTATCAAGGCATTCATCCACATTTCATTGAAGTATTTTATCAGAAAAATCTCGTGACTTTAAGTAGTTATTCTAAGTTATCGCTTCGAAATTGTATGTTGTAGCTAACGAGATGTTTCGTAAATATAGCGTGACTTAGTAAACTAACAATATCAACGTATTTTGATCCACAAGATTTATAAGATATAGTTTATAGCTATTTTGGCTTCTAGCTAATACTAAGAACTAGTTCTGACGATCGCGTGAAACCGAAATTTAATATAATAGCTAATCAACCGACTACATAATATTTGACACCGCCCCAAACATATTAGGTGAACCTTAGTCTTCAAAAAAGTCCAGAACCTCCTATAACTGTCCCTAACTTTGCAAAAATCATAAAATGTGACGTTTTTATAAAGAAATTATTTAATTCATTCATTATCAAGTTTCAAAGCCGTCGTCCACCTCTAATTTAAATACAAAGAATCCATTTTTAATTGTATCACTTAATTTTCACAAAGCAATAATAATTTATCGCTTGGAACCGAGTGAATTTGCCGAGTAATGAGGGTTTTCATACCTGCCCATTTTTTCTTAGAATTTTTTTTATTATTGTCTCGGAAAGTGAGTCTAACCTGTGGCCGCAGCCGATTGTAGAATGTGTGTTAGAGGAAAGTATAGTGTCTTTTTGCCTCTATACTCCCGGCGTCTTCGGGAAGTATTATATTATTACTATCTTTCACCCGATTATCGGTTCAAAGAGGCATATGAAGAAACACGTAATTTGAACGATTCAAATGCCTTCATTCTAAACCGTACATCATAATATTTTCAATTGATTTTTGGTATTCATTCCCAAATGGAAATGTGATGCTTGCATCCCTCCCTTACCCACCTACTATCCGATTCTAAGAAACAAAGTATTAGCCAACGCGTTCCTAACAAATGAATTCCAACCAGGTCTGGTTTAACAATTTTACTTAAGATGCTCCATATTACGATCCACATTGAAGCGGACATCCGCTTTGGATATAAATAATACATATAAGTTTTCTTTTTCGCCCGCCTCTGGTCACTGATGCCCTTCCAATTCTCGTCTTCCGCCAACTGACATTAGGTACTATGCGGCCTTATCAGATGTTTAGACACGCTCTAAATCTAATTGCGTTATCCCCTATCCGACCTGCTCGGACCCCGATGCCTACAGACTGAACCGCACACGTCCATCTTGTGCACTGCTTACAATGGCCGCCCGTCTAATTGAGAATATACATTAGTCTAATCCCAATCTAATTAACAAGGTTCAAAGGAATTCATTGCATGTTCGACGATGTACTTCGATAAATTTTCATTAACAGCATTGCGGAGAACGAATTGTTAGGTTAAAGCAGTGTTTCCCATTTGCGGTTTCGCGAAGAAGTTAGTACGCTTACGGTTAGAGGCGAGTAAGATCCGATTTTGATAAAGCGGTCGGAGATTTTCTTCATAGAAAAGTTTACAGCTGCATTTATTTATTTGTTTGGCAAAATTGCGATGAATTAATATTTGACCTCGAAACAAGATTTTGTTTCACTGACAACGCATATCTATATTACAACTATTGAATTCATAAAAAAAAACAATTTTACACTACAGCTAATAATTGCCACTTTTTTCATCTTTTAAGTCACCCAAAGTTAACTCCAATAGAAGAGACATCACGAACACTCATACCCAAGATCTGAAACGTTAAATAAAAAAATCTTAATTTGACGGAAATTGAACCCAAAAACATCTCTTGCCACTAGATCACAGAGGCATGCAACCTTTATATGGCACACTTATTATAAATAATAATAAGGATTTCATATAAAGGTTGCTTGCCTCTTAACTGAATATCTTATTAGAAATATTCTAGGGGCTAGTCGTTCACAATATAAAAGGTTTCCGCGATGAAATATAGTTGGGAAATGCTGGTGTAATGCTCTATCAATTACTTGCAAATACATTTTAAGCTTGTGGTTTACTTACAGTGAATTTGACAATCATATTAGTGAAAAGGTGTGCAGTATGATGACGAATATTGTTTTTTCACGGATGATTTTCTACCAAATTCCCTTCTGAAAACATGGCGTCGATTCATTCATTTCCCGTCTGAAATTAATATCACTACCATCACTGAAAACGGAAGTCGATCTTCTAACCTACATCTAGATCTCGTCCATCGTCTACTATTCAAAGATTTATAGTTAATATACTATCAAAGCAAAGTTTCTCCGTTGAAAGAAAACTTATATGTTATTTTATAGCGACACGTGTTGTTTTTTAATTTGTAAGACGTTGGATGTGTTTGGAATAGGGAATAAATATAATAACTAATCATTCCACCGGCCAACTCCGCAGAGGCCATATCCCGCCAGCGGTTTTGTTTGAAGTGCTTAATGTTTCTCTGTGATGTTTCGTGAACAAAGTTTTCGGTGACGTGCGCAACTTTTTCGCCATACCGTAAACTGGATTTTGAAACCTCGTTAATTCAAGAAAATATATTTATGGTCACGTTTATTTTATTTTGATTTAGATCAATATCTAGCTATGTTAAAGCAATAGTGGATATCGTTAATAATGCAAAATGAAAAACACTCAACATGAATATATATTTCATCATACGTTGCTTTTTAATATTGTGCTTTTTTATCTGATGAAGTCATCGTGTTTGTGGAAACATCCTTGGTTAATCGATCATAGAATACCTACATGATGAAATTCTCCAAGCATTCATCTTTAAACATAGAGGGCTTGTTTTTTGATAGTTTATGTAATTTAGTCACATTTTTCAAGCGCCACAAAACTTTTCTGCAATACTTTTTTATAAATTTCATTTAGCGGCTTAAAATCGAATGCATTGAAGACAATAACGGCCTGTACACAACGCCCAAAGCGCCTATTTGTAAAGGCCGCTAATGAATAGCATCTATGTCGTTACATGGCATCTTTTTCAATTCAATTTTATTTAGGATGAAAATGGTAATATTTACGCAATTAATCTATTAGCTATAGTTATATGAATGTTTTGTCTAAAATATTGCTTCTCTAAATTAAAATGTCGGCTATGTTTCTGTGAAAACCAAACATTCCCGTGTCTTATCGCTTTTGATATGAAGGGAGCCGTTTTAAATTACGTTCTCAGTTCTACCTACCTAAAGTGCTCGCGTTATCGAAAATTGTGTAGGTATTTAATGATTACATCGCGGAAGTCTGTTAGTTCTCATCTCGATAATGTTACAGCTTACGGGACAAACACCGCGATTACCTCTAGCAGCGCAATTGTTAAACCTCATGTCGGCCTAGAAGCCAGGCATCATTCGGAGATTCAATTTGAGATAACGGCCGCAATGTTCGCTATTTTGTGTCGCCATTTTTTACATTATGTCAGGATATTTGGCGGGAAAGTCTATTTCGGGCCTATAACAGCGCCTTGCGGCTTTCGATATAATTAATTTATTTTACCTGCGTAATCAGGAATCAGCTACGAGAGCACCGCGCGAAATGCTGCCATCATAATATATTCGTATTCTGAAAATGAAATCATTCATTTTTATTTATTGTTGAAAATTGTTATCCTCGACTTCATATTCAAAGCCTACATATGCGTTATTAACTTATATTTATATTTTTTGAAATTTTACTTATTCTTTTGACTTTTGAAGTAAAAATACAAAACTAGAGATAAAAATTAACTTAATTACATAGTGAACAAAACATACCTACATAACTACTTGACGAAATTTGTGTTTCTAGGTGTGGTCAGGAAACGCGAGTCATACCAAGAATTTTGCAAATGCGATCTCATTGGCTCAAATCTCAAAAGGAATCTGTGAGACTGGAAGAAGCTGGAATCTCAAAATCGGTAAATTCTAAAAATAAATCTCTCTATTTTTGCATTTTGTACCTGAAACTCTTTTCCACATTGTGCATATAAGCAAAAAAACTATTTCCAACATTATATACTGGATATATCATATGTAAAACTCATTTATCGACTACATTTCACAGCACTTTATTAAAATCATGTTAAAATGACTAAATGAATACCAACATCAACAATTGCACTCACTTTGAATAGAAATAATGATACTTAAAGTATAATCAGAATCTATAAATTAATGTGAGATTTATAATGAAAGCACTATGTGTAGTAAACATGTCACAAGATTCACTCAATTAGTGAGACTTTTCCACTTCAAGCAATCTGATTGAGCTCAGGAGTAGAGGCAGTCTACGAAGACACTAGCTATATGGAATTCTTGATTTCTGTCACTCATCTCAGACCAATATAATTAAAAAACCACCACTCAGGTTAAGAATAACTATAATTGGAAGACAAAATCCTTACGGAGTTCTCAAACTCGTGATGATTTTTCTGATTATTGGCAGATATCAATATTAATGTTTAATTATTTGACTTCAGGTGTTGAACAGCGCTATTGCTGCATTCTGCTTAGAGGTCATAGCGAAGCATGGGGACCCAGCACCAAGATTGTGCAACAAGGATCCTCTCACATTAAAGATGGGATCATATGTCCTCGAATTATTCCCAAATGCCAAATTTATCTTCATGGTTAGAGACGGGAGGGCCACTGTTCATTCAATCATATCAAGACAGGTTGATTTATATTTCATTTATTCTATTGTATTTATTTCGAGCTATATCTTATTCTCAACACTTTATCCCTCGACAGATAGCTCCAAATCTGTTTACCAATACTTTTTTCCTTTTACCCTTGGATCGATTTTGATGCATATTGAATTATGTGTTATTATTTAAAACATTTAATCCCCAAGCATTGCTTAGCTGCCCATTTAAGATTTTATATTTATTGTTATACATCAAAATCTCATTATCACCCTTATCATGATTCATTGAACTTGATTTATTAATCTTTCAGGTAACCATAACAGGGTTTGACTTAAGAAGCTACCGACAGTGCCTAACAAAATGGAATCATGCTATTGAAGTTATGCATCAGCAATGCAAAGATGTCGGTCTAGACAAGTGTCTAGTGGTAAGTGACCATTTTATAACTTGACAGTAAGAAATCATAAATACTTGAATCTTTCTGCATTCCATTCGTTGAGAAACATCTCTCGCTTTAATTTAATTTAGCCAGTCACTCTATAGACACATTTACATTATTTATACACACTGTTAATCTTGTGAGGATAAAAGACATTCTATCATTAAATTCATTTTCACTAATAACCAATATTTCAAGCTTATAGTTTAATACAGTCAACTAAATTAACAGTCATCATGATAACAAAAGAAACTTCCTCATTATTTTTAATTGGCATATTACATCATTTTTTTATCAAGTCATTAATTAATTCTTCTATATAGAAATTAATTATTAATAACCGATTCTTTTCCCAGGTGAATTATGAACAACTTGTGTTACACCCGCGTGACCAAATGGGAAGAATATTAAAGTTTTTGGATGTGCCTTGGAATGAATCTGTTTTGCATCATGAAGAATTCATCAACAAACCCAACGGAGTGCTACTTTCCAAGTAATAGTCAAAATATTTTAATCTACATTTGATTTTTTCATATTGAATATTAGTCAAAATACATAACAATATATTTTATATTCATTTGTTATTATCCCCTCCACTGGGAATTATTTCAATGTTTTATTCCACTGTGAATTAGTATTTAATATGCTGACAACCTCTTTAAAAAATGGTACATTTTGTTATCATGACCGGCCCCAATGTAGAACATAAAGGTATCAATGGAGTTTATCTCAATAAAAGTTATTCAGCAAGAACTGATTGTTAGCCAGTCACTCAATCTCTCTTTTTTGGAGCAATTCAGGACAGGAGGGAATTTAGACATCGCAGACATCCCTGCCTCCAAACACAAATCCATAAATCAATTAAAAACCAATTTCTTATATTGTCAGTACTGGGATTTGAACCTTTGAACAACGCGACCAAAGACAACGACACTTACCACTCGGCTACGGAATAGGAAAATATACATTATATGAGAGATAACGTACTCTTAAGATATAAGATTATTCAAGATGTATTTTAATGTAACTTTTGTTTGTTTAGGGTTGAACGATCTTCAGATCAAGTCATAAAACCGGTTAATTTAGAAGCACTCACTCGCTGGGTTGGCGTAATGCCATCAGATGTAGTGAACGATATGGCAGACATCGCTCCAATGCTCAGTGTGCTGGGATATGATCCGTACGCAAATCCTCCCGCGTACGGTAATCCCGATGCTCAAGTCAAAGACAATACAATTAAGGTGAAGCAGGAAGAAAAGCTCTGGAGAGAGAAGGCTCACGATCTCTTTCAGAGAGATCCCGGATCGTTCCCGGCTCAAGAAGATATCAATGATGAATCGGAAACCCCTAATCCTGCGTGATAAATGTTACATTGATAAGTTTTCTACGTTATTTGTGATAAGGTGTGTTCAGACAGAAAAACTGTGACTAGAGTGAATTTTACTTAATCAATAATGAATTGACTTATGACAAGTATTTATGAAATGCTTTATTTATGATGTGAGACATCACAATATTAAAATGTTGGAATCGGTAATGTCGTGCTTGGACTTTGATATTCGCTCTTATGATTCATAGATATTGTAAAGACATACTGAATGTTGTTTGTGCTCCTAAATACTTAAGATTAAGTCAACCAATATTTTTGTATTGGTATAAAAACTTGTTTTTACTACTTCAATAGTTTTATGCGATTTTAGAGACATTATAAATAAATATCAGGTTACTCTTTTTATTTAAGAAATATTACTGAGATAATACAAATTTTAGCATTGTGAAATATGTAATATAAATGATTTATAAATATCTTCGATTAATTTTATTTGCTGCATTATTGTCTTCAATTAAATATGATATTCAAAACTACTGACACTTTAAAACAATCATAACAATATGATGATCAGTTGACGACATAATGACTAAAAGAGCCTGTATGCACATTTTTGCACAACTTTGATTTATAATTATTGACTAACAACGTAAGCATATCTTGAATTATTTATTACTTTTTCTTTCTCACTATCTTAAGAATTTTGTAGAAAACATCAAAAAACATTTTATTCTATTTTCAGGTGACTTTATCTAACCAGATGATCTAACTTGTGAAATGGCATTCTAATTATTGTTATCATTTATACTCAATTAAGTTTTTGCATTTTAGTTTTAAGGTTTTCTTATATCAGAAATCCTTTTCTTGGATACTGATAATTGTTTTTTTTTTCTATAATATGTAATGTAACATACGCACATTATTAAATATTTAAAGTCAGCATTTTGCTCAAGTTAACACTTAATTTTTAACTAAAGATTCTTTCTGTGGACTCCGATTACTGTTTTTTTTATTTACGTACTTTTTATGTCATTTAATTGTTTTAACTAAAAAATTTCAGGAACAAAAGGTAATCACTGATAAATTTCTTGTACTATTATAAGCACCATTTTTACTCATTTCAGCCTGTTAAAATGGGGTATGGTGAATATTATTCACCAATATAAACAAAGATTAGTAAAGATAACAAAAACATTAATTGGTATTTTTAAACCCACTCAGTCATATATCTATTGGACCATGACACACAACAAACAAAAATATCCCTGACATAAACAATGACATATCGTTGCTAAGCATTCAAACGATAATACTTTTTTGGCCGGGAGGATATGCCTCTGCATAATACACATAAATTATTGGAGACTTTTAATCTGTATAATGATAGAAATGACCTCTTGTAATAATATAGTGGTCTAGGCAATTTGATTTCATCTTGAATGAAGACTATTTCTTTGTCCGTTAATAAGGCACCATCGATTAAAATCCCATTGTCTAAGGTTTGCAACATATTTCCATCAGAATATTACATTTCCAGTGCCCTTTTAAAAAGTGGCAATATTGGTATTGAAACATGCATGGGGTTTTTTTTTTTAAAAAAAAGGTGTCAGAACTCACTTCTTGTCAAGATTTTTACTAAAGAAAATTATGTTCAAATATCATTTGAATAAAAAAGCAGCTTTTCCCATGCCACGAAAAAAAATACTGTTGAAAAAGGTGCCGGAACGCAGTTCCACCGTGTTTCATGACAAAAAAGCAATGTGCATGCATATTATAACAATATACAGGGGTGCGTATATTATTTGAGATTATTCGTGACATTCGTTCTGAGTAATATGACTTTGTATTTTACATACTACATTTTTTCATTGATAATTATTTATATCATAAATATATTGAAGCTTCAAGAGTTCACAGACAATTTAACAGATCCAAAATGCTCATTTCGTTTATACTTAACATATGACTTAATAAATTGTGTAATTTTGTAACTGGTAATATTATTTTACAAAATGTCTTGATTATGTAGATTTTTCTCTATGTTTATTTGGCTTTTTGATTATTTTTTTATTAATTTAGTACTTAAAAGACTCATTTTGAGGACCAATGTGAATAAATATTTATTTTTGAATAGATCCGACCCTGCTTCTGAAATCTTTTATTGTGATGCCATAACGAAAATCTATCCTACATTACTTATTATTCATACTGTTTGTAAATATCTTTAGGTATCCCATCGTTAACTGGTTTGCAATTCTGTTAATAAATTTGTATATTATTTAGTATAATTATTACTGTGCGTGTTTTGTAAGCATCAAAATATTTGTGCTGTGAAATATATGCTATGTGTAAGGTATGTTTATTATTTCTTAAAATGGCCAGTTCATGCCTCATGAGTCATTTTATATTGTATAGATAATGTATATTTTAAAAAGAGATTAAAATCATTAAGTTATTGTTTAATTATGTTTTTTGGCAATTTATGTTTGTTTTTATGGAAGATGTGTTCTGAAATAAATGATTATTTGGTAAAAAGCTTCATTTCTTTATCAATAAACAACCTATTTACGGAACTGTATTATATGTGAGACCTGTCTCTTCCTCCAAAGGTATCCGGAATGGCTGCTATTATCATCCTTATAATATATTCGTCATGACTACAGAAAGATGTGGCCGTAATGCTCAGCTTAGGGACAATTGTGCCAAGTGCTAGTGATACAGACAGGAATAGGCAACCACCTATAGAAGCTAATTTAAAAAGATCCTCGCAGTTATAATGTTTTTATCTTTTAGAGTGAAAAAATGTAATCTTGCTTATGGCAGAAAAACGTCTGACATTGACTCTGACTATATCTATAGAAGAAGAATGCATATATCCTTTCAAGTTGCACATTTTTGAAGATGATAAGCTTTATTTTATTAAAATATAACATTATTTTCAAATCCAAACGCCGTTAAAACTTTGGTAAATAACTAACAGGTAAATGAATAAGACTTGACTACTTTATATCGTACCTGGCAGAAATGTGATTATGACTCTATAATCCGCAGATAGGCAACGCAAACTTATCTCCCCTGTGGGACAGCTTGTTGCAGCCACTTTAAATAAAATGATTGATCATTTCAATCTACTGCTACACAATTTGTTGCAATCAAATATTTAAATTCAATACAATACAATATTTGAAAATTGAAATTCATATAGTTACTATCACTAATCCACTAATCAGATTAGTAAGGTTTTAACAGATTCACATTGAAATGATATGTGTATATGAATCCAGACCGAGAGATGGCAGTAGTAGGTTTGCAATATTTTGTAAGCGATAAGAGTCAAGAACTGTGATTACAGTATTAGGCATTTTGTATATAAACAGTGAGAGACTGTTCTGTGTTTCCCTTCATACTGTTCTTACAATGTTTAAATAATCAAAAACCTTTTTGAAAGTTTTTAGGCTTTCATGATTTACATATGTATATAAGTATTGTTTTAAGATGACACTGTCTTTCGATTGATGCTAATCACCGAGCGTTTGAAACCTTATCGTCCATAACCTAGTGATCTGATACACTTGAAAATAAATGTTTCAATGTTCCAAAACGTTAAGTAATTACCACCAACCAAAGCACAATGCAATCCCAAAGAAATATTTATATGCATAACTGGTAGAGACCTTAGAAGGTTTACAAGAAACCTCAAATAATACAGAGTTTTCAATATCTCCTCCTAGACTTGTCAACATAAATTCTACAGATGTATGCAAATCCACATATTTTGTTTGTATTATTCCATAGTTGAGGCGGTCAGAGCAGAAGTGGCGTAATCCTAAGTGTCCTAATTGAGTTTACCATTAGAAAAGGTTACCTATTTATTATACACATTCTGTAAAATATAAATGCTTAAAAACGTCTTTTCACATTCATCAAAATGAACATATTTGCATAAAGTAGTTACTAAAAAAAACAACACATCTGACTCAATAGAAAGTATTCTTCTAAATTTTAGCCTTATAATAATAAATAATACGTTTAAGACAGAACTTTAGTTATCTTCATTCCCCAGTTTCGAAAGAATTTGTAAGTTTGCCTGCCAATGCAATAATTTCCCATCGATTCTGAAAAAAACTGCATTGCAGCATCTATTGCCATACTACGAGCAATTTCAAAATACACTTTGTTACTTCAATTTTTAAGTAAAGTGATCTCAGTTCCACCTAACTGTGGCTTACGCAACATCTGCTGTGACCACATCATTTATTTGTTTTATAATCTTTTCACATCACAATTCTTAACGAATGATCAATATCTCCAAAAAACATGTTATGAGATAATTAATGATCTATACAAAACAAAGAAACAGATGGAGATTGCACTGTTCTTTCGTTTGTATGATTCTTTTAACCTATTTAAATTTATTAATAATTGATATAAATAAACGTACACTCAATCCTCGTTTTACTTGGGGAATACAAAGAGAAAATTAGCTAGTCAGTCTGTTATATTATTATACATTTTTCCTATGAATGCATAACATTGAATGAACATAAAAACAGTTATAATCCCATTTTTATGATTGATTATGTTATAATGAAAATCTATTTAAAATGGTTTTATAATATTAGTAAAGGATCATTGTTTACATTATAGTTAAAAGATTTATGATAGAGTTAGTCTGAAGATGTGTCTCAAAGAGATAAAACAGTGTCACACAACCAGTGGAATAAAAATTTTATCCATTTAAATTTTATCGAAAAATGTATGCCCACCTTTTAAATTACATGCTTTTCATTTAAAAATTAAAATGTTTGCAATGATATATTATGGTTAATACACGTGATAGAAGTATATTATAATCAATAACCTCAATGCAATTTAAAACGGTTTCACACCTACATCATAAATTAAATGGAAGATATAAATTTTATTACAATGAGATAAGTGAATATAAAACATTCACATCCACTAAAGCATGTCGACCATTATGACACTATTGGAGATAGGTACCTACTCAAATTTCATGTAATTACAAACCTGAGCCTATAGAGTTACATCATTTCGATCATCTATGCCATATTTTTTTTAGATTCACACCATTTGCAACACGGAAAGATATTAATAACAGATACAAGATGGAATTCAAAGCCATTTCTTTAGTTTCAGCAATGATTTATGAATCTTTAAATACACATTCACTGCTCACTTGTTCCGGAATGAATGAATCAGAAATTCATGCAGACGGAAAACAAAACTGATGATGAAAGTGAAAGGTAAGTTTGTACTTAATATTATCTGTGTGTTGATTAAAATCGTTCTTCAAACTTTAAACCAATGTCTATTATGTTTGAATTGTTGAGATTTTATACATTTCCATGTATTTTGTCACTAAGGACCCGGGTTTCGCCTTTCGGTATCTTCAGGCATTCGAGCACACGAACGAACTCAAACCGCGAGTTCGAACTTTCAGTTCGAGGTCAACAATTCAAATTTGATACTGAAATTCCATCGAGCACTCTCAGTCGATGTCTTTAAGATGATTTTCTTCGTGTCACGGAATTACTAAAAAATACTTTTTTTTAATTTTTCAATACCAAAAATCTACGTTGTGCGCCTATTTATTTATTTTGATCGTCCCTCCAAAAGTGTAAATTCAGTGTTTTACTGTAATTATATATACTAGTATCCCTGCATAAAGCGTTCAAATAAACACAAACTATGCACGACCGTCTGTACAATGAAATGGGGTTATTTCGCCTTACAAGTATAATTCCGCCTAATAAAATTTATTTTGTTTATATGAGTACGTTGGTATCAAAGATGGACATAAGCCATCTATGAAAATATACAGCAGAGGTGATTTTTCGTTTCATATATATTCCACACTTCATCAAGCCGGCAGCCATGACACTTTAAAACAAATTCTAGCTCTGTGATTGGTCAATGTGCAAAAATAGATGTTTAGTGTCCGCTTTTGAAACTATTTACAAACTTTAAACTCAAAAATTTATATGAAGCCGTTGGACTCTGATATGTTTAATGAGTTTTTTGAAAAGATCATCACTTACACTACAATAAACAATAAAAACATAACTTTCGTGGGATGTGGCGTTTGTCCAACTTTGATACCAAGGTACTCGTATGACCACAACTTAGTTTTACGCTCGGGTAGACAAAATATTTGTGACTTTATTTTCAGTTGATCTCACTGAAAGTTATAAACATTTAAAAATTTCGATATATAATGGAATGGAGAGTAAAAATTTTTGTATCGTAACTCTTGTATTTCTGGGATATAAATGATGGTATTTTGACAATTGAGGTACCTAAAGTTTTAAAATAACTTACGAGAAATTCTAGAAGGTTCAGTGTGATCAACTGAAGATTGAGAATAAAGTCATGAACAAATAATTGTACCTAAATAATTATATAGGTAACATATTGTATAGCTACAATTGTTTGTGATAATGCGACGATCCGGTACCTAATAGCTTTGTTTATGATTTATATCGATAGGTTGGTAAAAGTGTATGTTTCGAACTGGCAATTCGAATACCGCCGCGCCTGCGCGTTAGGAAAATTTGATAGACCAAAACTACGCTGTTTTCGTTTGGTGGTAGAATTTTTAATTTTCTCACCAAATTTTGTAAATTGTGATGAAATAATGAAAAAGTGACTTTGTTAATATATCCTTGATAATTATGCTATACGATGCTACTATTTAAAATACGTGATGGGTGTGCAATGTGTGACAATATTGTGATTACAAAATGGTGAGTATCCTGTTTATCGCTCAACAAATATGGCCGCCGTCGTTTGTCTGCGGTAGCCGGAATTATGTAAGGAAAATGTTTTACTCCATGCCAGGGCGCCAGCATTTATTTTATCCGGAGTTAAAAATTATCGGTTAATGTGCTAGTGAAATGATGATTGTGACCAATGTTATTGTGATATATCAATGTTGATATTGTTAGCATTTTGACAAAGTAGATAATCAAAGCCGCTATATTCTCCAAATTGATACACAATAAAAATAGTTCGTGGAATATTCAGTCAATATACCATACTACAGTGTATAACAGGTGAATAAATAAAAGTTGCTGCTTAATATGACTCCATTGATCATATATAAATACTACAAATTTTGGATTGTCATTTTAAACGAATACTTTTTTTTAATTTTCAATTATTGGCGTTAATTCCGCCTCTGATTATTTTGATATCTTTTTTATGATTTTATTGTTTATTATTGTCCCTCGTAATTAGTGTATAGTTTTTTCTTGGCGCGAAAAAAACTAACCTAAAATGTTTTATAAACAATAATAAATTAATCAAAGCAAAATGACATTTCTAAATTATTGATAATATTAGAACATTTCTCGTTATTAATGGGAAAACATTTATTTCTTTTGAGAATATATTTCGCTAGTTCGCATTTAATTTAACATATAAGAATTCCACATTACGTATTGTTTTCTAGTAGATCCTGTGATTTAAAATATGTTCAGTTACCTACGTATAAAGCGTCATTACATTATTTCGTATGTTCTTTATTCTTCATAGGTGTTGAAAATGTACCAGTTATCAGTTTAATGAATATAAATATTCATGTGTTTATGCAGTAATTTACGAATTTTAACGTGCAATTCATTTTTGTTTAATATACTAGAATTATGAAGGTTAAACATAAATATTCGTTTACCATCAATTAAACATAAGGTAAATGTCTGCACTTCCTGAAAATTTACTCAAATTATCTGGTTGGGGTATGATCTGTTTCTTTTTAAATATGTTATAAAATTGTGTAAGACAATCAAAATCAGTAACAAATCAATTATTTATTGCTTAATGGAAGACTGTATTTTCATTAATAAATAAAGCATTGTTTTATTGTATTTCCCTACAAGTCACTGAAATATTTTTCTATATTTAAAATATATTCCTTATCTCTGCTCAAGCCTTTTCAATGGATGAAATCGAGGCCCATGCAGACCTCTGTTATAGGTGATGTTGATTACAAAAGAATGCAAAATAACTTAAAAGGCTTTAAACCTTAAAGATGTCAAAATTATCACATTTCTTATGCGTGTGATGATAATATTATTTTATCAACATAAGTTATAGCCAAATTTTTGTGATAAATAAATTTGACAAAACCAAACATATCGAGGTTATGCTGACAGAAGATATTAAGTCATTAAAAAACTCTTGAGATAATTGCATTTAAAGCATTATGTTTTCAAAGTTCTCTGAAGTACAGTTATTTGTTAAATGTTCATTTAAAGAATAATTTTTTTGGCATATAAATCATAAGATTTGGTAGCAATGAGTTAAAGTTTAATCATGCTTTTTGCAAGAATATAAAAATAACAAGATTTTATACTGTTTTTTCAAAGCCATCTTATATTCTACGACTTGATGCGTTCTACCAGTACTAAGAACGTTAAAATGCAAACACTTTCTCATTTAAAACTGACTCAATGCATTCTGTCAGTATACCCTCAATATATAATATTTATGTATCTATGTAGCATTTACCTTATTGTTCTTTCAATAACTTGTGAACATTATTAGTGTATGAATTATAATTAACATTCGTTATATGGATTTTAATAATTAAAAGATAATACTTAATCTCAGTGGGAGAAATTAGTTTTTTTTACCATACTCATATAATATTAACTGAATGATAACAAATAAACAATAGTCTTTTATAATATTTAATCTGGTTTCGAATTAATGACGAGCAGTTTCACTTTTTAAATTGATGAATGAAGAGGAGAGAATCTCGATACAAACAGTTTGCATGTCGACAGATCTAACATTACCATCTTGGTGAAGTTACTGGTTCTGAGTGGCAGATCATGAGAGATCTGCATTTATTTTAAAAATAAAAGAACCCTATAATGAGTATTGATGTTTCTTTCAGAACTATATCAATATGGATTAAAATACCTATTTAACTTCACAGTATTGGCTAATGGTATTACTTTAGAATCATAATGGTGAAACTACAAAAACAAAACTGAGAAAAATAAAAAAGTTTTTATTGTTGCTACAGGTCGATTTCTCTAAACATTTATTAACGTGATGACTGCATATGAAATATCTCATGTAATACAGAGTATCTGAAAATTCGCAATATTTCGCGAATTTTTGAATCATTTTAACTTAAAATCCAAAAATTATTAACGATTTAATCACCCTAGACTAGTTTATTTCTTCACTTCTTCAAAGCACGTATCACTGACGTGTGACATGTCTTATCCAGATGACGTGGCATGGGGAGTATGGACACGGGAGCTGTGTCCGACGCATTGGATGTGTTGAGTTACATACATAGTGATGAGTTTTATCTAATTTAAAATGCTTTATATATAACTCTTAACAGCCATTTTTATTTTGTTTCTCCCTATTACCCTAATCCGCCGATTAGTAAAGTTATATATCTATGACAATAAAACTTTGCATACCACAATTCAATGAGAAAATTCAATCATTAAATTAAACTTGGTAAAAAAATATTATAAACTTACAGTTGCAATTGATTGATGTTTATTACTATTTGTATATATTTTTCCTTTTTGTATGCTTTATGAAACTAGGAATGTATAGAAAATTCATTAAGAATGTGAAAATTTGACAAATTAATATTTTTGAAATTGAAATCTTTAATTACACAGGAACTCTCTTTTTGCTGCTTTGTTGTAAAATTTGTTTCTAAATTAGTTCTACTTCTGACACCTAACAATTTTTTTTTTCTAGATGAGTAAAATAACATGAATGATAAGAATGATCATTTCAAACTCGGCTCCACAATTTGGGAAGAGAGGGAAGGGGCCCCCGACCTGCCAACGGATGGCAGAGTTTCGGTGGGCCCCATTATAGTACATCAGGTGAGCTTAAAAGCCGTTGACTCTATTGAATGGCATTCAACCGTGTTATGACATGGCTGATGTTTGTAAGCCTATTGCAGTGAAATCGAATAAGAGTAGTTCATTGTGAACAGACAGCTCTCAAATATAATAATTTTCATTCAACAATTTCATTGCCCATAATCTCACAATACTTCAATCAACCACAATATTTACAATCAATATGAGGGAAAATTGAGAGTACTAAAATTCTGTTATAAAATGATGAATAGTATTTATGATTCCATTTTAAACCTTTTTTTATAGAGCATCTCTATTCAAATTATTTACTGCTGACTTTATTGTCTAGTAGAGACAACAGGTTAATTTTTTTTTTACTGTTTACCCTCTGCATTTTACAACACCACATAAGTGCACAATTTAACATTGGCGCCTCACCGTCAAATGCAAATGGCTAATGATTGAATATGAATGAGCCCTTATATAACAATTAATTCAAAATTAATAATTACATTTAGCAAACTTGTTGCCAAAGTGGCAGCATTCGAGTGCAGAGGATTAATACACACTTCCTCTGATAAACATATATTGACCGACATATTTATTCTATTAGGCTCCGCTAAAAGATGACACCGCATCAGAGCAGGCGATGGACATATCGGACAGTTTCACGCCTACATTTAAAATGGTCCAACCGGCCGTCTCGGGGTCGCCGCAGAGACTGCCATCCTATCAGATGAGAACCAGCCCGGGCATGAACAGCATCCCGCCTCCCCTCAGTTCCTCTCCCTTGCCTGCCAGTCCGATTAAAATGTCACTTCCCGCTAACGCGTCAGCCTTCACTCCCACTTCACCGCTGTCCATTACAACCGGGAGCGGTGCAGTCAACTGCACTGTTAGAAAGCGTCTGAAGCTGACTGACGGATCTGAGAAGGCCTCGGCAGTTATCGAAGACGTGCCTGGACTGCGGAAAAGGATTCTTGAACACAAGATAGCTCGCTTGAAGGTCATCAGGGAAAGGTATCGATATCATCTTATCAAAGAACTTTTAATATCAATGTAGTTGTAGCCATTAGCTATTATTAAGGCTTGTTTGTATTCTCAGATCAATATAATTATTGATATGACCAACATATTTATTTGTTTAACCCCTCAGGAATTAAGAAGAGAGATGGTTTCACACTTTTTCTGAAGTTCTGGTATACATATATTATATTAGTTGTGTAATTTATGTGTAAACTTTTTTTGTTTATTCATGTTACATTCAGACACGTGGAGAATGCAGCTGAGCTCTTCTATCTCCAGTCTGAGGGCAATATGGTGGACTACCAAGCGTGGCGAAAGAGACCACCTACAGCTCAGTTGATGACATTCTTGAAGTCGCACAAACTGGAGGCGGGCGACGACGGGGAAGACATCTCCCGGAACCTCGGACAACCCGTGGCCGCCCCCGTGGATTCAGGAAATGCTGCACCCCGAGGCGCCGAAATAAAAATTCCCGGTGTTGGAATCACCCCTGTGGCCGTCTCCACCACTCTGCCTGCAGCCGTCGCTCAGTTAACTCAGCAAGGTAACATCATTCATGTGTCTCTTTTGTTGAAAACTCGCTCGCCATTCTTTACATGTATACTATTATGAAACATTAGTGAGAGCATAAGCATATACATAAGTAGTACAGCGGGGCGCGGGCTGGTTGTAGGTTCCGTTCCCGGTCGGCCGGCCGGCGGAAGACACGGAATGGTCTTCGCTCCGCATCGCCAACACTTGGCGGCCGCACCGCGACTCCCAGGTACACCTCCTTCACCTTCACGCGCACGCTCCTTCTCACTCTTATCACTCTCACCTTACACACTCATACCAACATGTGAAGCCTACATTTGCAATGCCTCCCATCCGTTTTGTAGTAATTTACTGATAATAATTTTTTGTTGAAATTAAATTTTGATAATATTGTTCTAGGACGATTATACATTATAGTCGGTGGTAATCACCTGGCATTTCAAAATCGCTGGTTCATCCTCATGGTTCATTAAAAAACGCTGAAAATGTTCATCATTTTAAAAAACTCTTCAGAGTTAAACCTGTAATATTTTTGTGGGCTATTATTATTTACACTTATATAATAATTTTATCAAAATAAATCCTCCCAAAAATGTCTTCCGAGTCTTTTCCCATATAACAATTTATAATCTTTATAATGCAGTGACTACCAGACGAAATGAATTTGAATTAGAAAAGAACTCAAACAACATATTTTGATAGCATTATTTTTTTTAGATAAGGAGACAAACGATGAAATATTGTTTCACTAAATAATGCATTTGTGGATGCGCATTGCAAACTTGGCTTTCTCCTATGAGCTATTCAATGTCACATCTGTGCGCTTTATTTTAAACCCATTCATGTATACCATAGGTACTCGAATATAACGTAAACTTATTATTTACTGCATGATTCCTGCTTCTTAATGTGGCATCAGTGTCGTAGGATTGCTGTCGTTTGATTGATGTCGTCATCCTGCCATAGCCGGGCGGGATGCGACTGTCCAGTGACAGGGCGATTAAGGGGGGGGGCTTGGCTTTTATTTTAATTTGCGGATCGTAGTGATCCCTCGGATGCTCGATTCCTTTGAATGCGATCGCTTTCGGTGGGCTTTGGATGTTGCCCGGATGTTAAGATTTGTATTACTGGATTCTTACCCTTTGCAGGTGGGACTCCACTGGTCGTTGAAAATCAATCCGGTCCGGCGAGAAGTAATCTGAGTCATCCTTCGCCGTTGGCTACCAACACCGCTCTGTCCAGTTCTCAAGAGCAGATTGTGGAGAAGGCTAAGCAGGTGAAGGATTTACACTATTATTTTAATAGATCATAACAACTTTGTTTGTCAAGTGTTTGACATTTTTTCACACTTTTATGGGTATGTTGTTGCAGGAAGCGTACGTTATGCAAAGGATATGCGAACTTCAGAAGGAAGGGCTGTGGACGGAACGGAGACTACCGAAAGTGGTGGAACCTCCGAGGCCCAAAGCCCACTGGGACTACCTTTTAGAAGAAATGGTCTGGCTGGCTGCAGATTTTGCCCAAGAGAGGAAGTGGAAGAAAGCTGCTGCAAAAAAGGTTAATGATCGTGAAAGTGTAATAATACATAAATGATTAATGATTAAATTGTTCATGTTTAATATAATTCATTTTTTATTTCAGTGTGCACGTATGGTACAAAAGCATTTCCAAGAAAAAGCATTGGCGGCTCAGAAAGCAGAGAAAGCTCAGGAATATCAACTTAAAAGAATAGCTGCCTTTGTTGCTAAAGAGATAAGGATATTTTGGTCAAATGTTGAAAAGGTATAATTTAAAATATATTTATTTTCTTGATGGTTCTGAAGAATCTGGCACTTATTTAACAATACTCAATGTGTTCAGCTTACCGCCTGATGCAACTGATGTTTATGATATGATGTGGAAATTTTGTGGTTGTATACAAAATAATATCACTCGTAAACAATATCTTTTCAGTTGGTAGAATTTAAGCAACAAACTCGTATGGAAGAGCAAAGGAAACAGGCGCTAGACCACCATCTCAGCTTTATTGTGGACCAGACTGAAAAATATTCACAACAGCTGGCTGAGGGCATGCGTAACACTTCGCATTCAAACTCCAAACATAATTCCAGAAGGAACTCCGCCACTCTCAGCAGAACTGATGGTAATTTATTTAATTTTTAATATGGTGTATTTATGAACTGAAAGAATTGCATTAACAATTAAATAAACTTCTAACTTCTTCAGTCGTATTAATCACTAATGAGGGTCGCGACCTCCGCTTATTGCAACTGCTCTGTTTCCTTTGACGATCCTTCGCCATTTACTACTGAACTGAATATTTTCACAGTGGATTTCTGTCCGAGTGGGGCAGCATCTACGGATGACGAAGAGACTATATCAGAAGTGGAGAGAGAAGAACCCGGGATGAACACTCATCCTGAAGTTGAAGCGCTACAAAGAGAATCTCAGATGGAATTTGATGAATTTCTAAACGAATTGCCCAAAGACTATCTTGAGAACCGTGATAAAATTAAGGTTAGTAATTACTATGTATGGCAGTTATCAAGGGAGATGTGAAGTGTTTTTCTGGCCAAATTCATGTCAACACTGATTTTTTAAAATCATGACTAAAGAAATACCCTTCATACCTACAGTAATATCTAATCATTTAGTATTAGCAAAAATATCTATTTATTAAACTCGTGAGCGGTGTGGGCATACATGTGCATCCAAATGTTGTGTCATCATTATCTTTTGTTAGGCTATACTTTATGTAAAAATACTGTGAAGTTAGTGATTTTTGGCAGTCTTTATTTAAATATAGAAAACTTCAATTGAGCCGCAACAAGTCTTCAATTGGGCCGTGGGTTGGATCTCTGGATCAGCGGTCACCGACCAGTGGTCCGCTGAGGATTTTCCAGTAACAAATATCACACTAATGAATTTTGTTATAACTGAACAAGTGTTATTACCATTTCATAATAAAAATATATTACTTTTGTGATTGTTATTTACTTTATGATTGTACTGTTTTGTAAAATCAATCTTTTTTTTTTTCACAATTTAGTGGTACGGAAGGTTTGTAAGGTTGACGACAGCTGCTCTAGATAAATTTTTAGAATTAAATGTAAATTTTTAAATTTCTTCAGCTTATGCACTGCTTATGACAAACATTATTCTTCCCAGGTTGACCAATAACCGAAAAAACGTGTTTTTTTTATTTTTTATCCACCAGTAATATTTAAAATATCTAATGTACCGAATTACATTGAAAATAGGTCATTACTTGAAGTTAATAATAAATAATCTTAGTTTTCTAAAACTCGCTCCTCACCACCCACCCATCCCATCCTCACGGTGCGTAGCGATAGCGATTAGCTAACCGCTAGTCCTGTCCTAGCCCTATCCTTCTATCCCTACTCTCTTCGATAAAGAGAGGTTGAGCAACCGAGTAACAAACAGTTCTCATATAAAAAATCTGTTAAGATACCTCCATTAGGAGACCATATGCTCCTCATTGGGAGCGGACATGAAAAATAATTTTAGTTTTGGTCAGATGGGAATATCATGGTTTAATGCATTGTCTGATTTTCCTGCACACTAAGGAGGAAATGTAAAAATATTTTTTTTGTTAGCTCATTGAGAGGGTAAAATATTTTTTTAAATTTTTTTGCAGCTGTCGGATGACGAGTCAGAAGTACAGGAAGACGATGCCGATTTTGAGGCAGACGAAGACGACGCTGATATATGTGACACAATCAGCGAAGAGGAAAAAATGGATGAGAGCGATGACCATAAAAAAGAAATCGATACTCTGAATGCTGAAAATGAAATGAGTATTGAAGAGCTACGAAAAAAGTACAGCGGTACTCCCAAAGATGTCGAAATTGATTCTCCATCAGAGTCCGAACGAGAGGAGGACAGCGATGATGAATCGACGGATGATGACCGTAGTGCTGACGGTCACACTTCTGATAGCACCGAAGAAGATGAACCTTGCGAAGGATTAAACGCTCTAGTGGATAAAGACTTGGAGAATCCTACGGAAGACGACCACCGGATGGAAGATGCTGCCGCTATCGCTGAATCTCTCCAACCTAAAGGCAATACTTTATCGTCCACCCGGGTGGTGACCGAAGTGCCTCATCTGCTGAGGCATTCCCTGAGAGAATATCAGCATATCGGTCTCGATTGGCTGGTCACAATGGAGCAGCGAAGATTGAACGGCATTCTAGCTGACGAGATGGGTCTCGGAAAAACCATTCAGACCATCGCGCTTCTGGCCCACTTGGCCTGCGAGAAGCAAGACTGGGGACCCCATCTCATTGTGGTGCCCACATCGGTCATGCTGAATTGGGAAATGGAATGCAAGAAATGGTGTCCTGGGTTTAAAATTTTAACTTATTACGGGACGCAAAAAGAGAGAAAACTTAAGAGAACGGGTTGGACAAAGCCTGACGCGTTCCACATCTGTGTCACCTCCTACAAGTTAGTTATCCAGGATCATCAAAGTTTTCGACGGAAAAAATGGAAGTACCTGATATTGGATGAAGCCCAGAATATAAAAAATTTTAAATCCCAGAGATGGCAGTTGCTGTTGAACTTTCAAACACAACAGTAAGTATTGTCAGATAACAACTGCGGACCTGAATTGATTTGGAAAGAGAGGCTTTGAAAATTTTTGTTCTAATTCTCAGGCGACTTCTGTTGACCGGAACTCCTCTTCAGAATAACTTGATGGAGCTGTGGTCTCTGATGCACTTTCTCATGCCAGACATATTCGCATCCCACAGGGAATTCAAAGAGTGGTTTAGCAATCCGGTGACAGGCATGATTGAGGGAAATTCAGAATACAACGAAAATATTATCAGGCGTCTGCACAAGGTCTGCATTATTCATATTTAACTAACCACCTTCATTTCTTTTATTTCTCATTTTACATATTTTTTTCTCTTTTTAATAAATGAAATTGATTGTAGGTCTAATATTTTAAATGAAAATTTGATTCCTATTATTTCGTGTAAGCGTGAAATTAAATCCCACCTCTATCATTCCTCGGTGTAGATTTCTCACATTGATAAAAATGTGCTTAAATTCGTGACTGGTTTAATTCACTATTCACATTTTATTGCTTTCAAAACCATCTGGGGTATCCCTCTTACCACAAAGCAGATGGGAGGGATAATTTTAAAAAAAGTGCCCACAAATGTATGTGTGCCCACCTTCTCATGAAAAAATACAGCTTTCTATAATTAACATTACATCCATTATCTTCTGGTGGTATTATTAATTCGTCAGGTTGATGTTTCAATTCACCCCTTCTAAATAAAAAGAAAACAGTGCATCAAAAATATATTGTATCTTATCAGCATAAGTGATGATGATAAATGAGTTATCAAACACTGTAATCCGGTTATACACAAACACACTGTTCTTATATTATAGGCCTACATCATACATAGAATGCTACTAATGTATTGATTTTATTTGCTTTTTACTGTTCCGATTAAATATTGGTGCCAATTTTTCAGGTACTTCGTCCGTTTCTTTTGAGACGTTTAAAATCAGAAGTGGAGAAACAAATGCCAAAGAAATATGAACACATTATTATGTGTCGGCTTTCAAAAAGACAACGATTTTTGTATGATGACTTCATGTCCAGAGCAAAGTGAGTTTAATTGTTTGTTTAAGACAGTGGTGAATTGTTTAGTGACTTTAAAAGCAATGCTAATTTTAGCTTGTAACTCCAACTTTTGGTCGAAAATGAGTTAACGGTGACATCTTACCAAACAATAAATTCAACATAGAAGGTCACTTGAGACATCTAGCGAAAAATGGCTCTAAGATAGAACATCTTCCATACAACAACTTTCACCATTTGTCCGTGGGGAAATGTATCAGATTCTATCTTTTTTCCCATGATTGTCTATGGCAATAATATGTAGGCGTCAGATCTGTCAGAACAGAACTGACTTTTTATATTATATTGCGCATAGAACCTCGAAAATGAATCGAATCAAATATGTATTACCTCAAACCTCAACAAGCATCACTATTCGTCATTATGGAATATACATTTCCATTATCGTTCATGGAAATGGGGTAAACTGATAATTTACGCGAAGTACGTAAATATGAAAAAGTCACCGCGTCGTTTTTTGTCGTAAATTATCGAATTCTATTGAACCGAGTGATCAGTTATGATCATTCATAATATAATGTGAAGTAGATGTATCAGTCTATGTATTCAATCAAGTTTATCTAGAAGAATTGCCAAAGAAACTAGAAAACTATAACTAAACAGATATAACAATATATCTGTCACAATATGTAACACTAACCAGACAGTTGAATAAATGAATGTAGCTTTCCGATGTTGAACGGCTTTATTGAAATGCTTCCAATAAATCATATTTGCCTTAAAACACAAATCCATAGAATGAAAAATCTATATATGTGGTCTTAACCCGTGTATTGTTTATTTTTCTTTGCAAAACTGAAAAAGATTTTACCAGTTATTCTTATATCCGAGGTATTTTACTACCTATCAATATTCCATTGGATGTGTGGTGACATTTCATGGTTGGTTTTAACTTGCAATCAATCGAAACAAGCCGGAGTTTTAGTAATTATTCGTTTTATATAAGACAGTTGAAAGGGTCAAAAATCGTAAACGAAAGCTTATGAATCTTTCATTGCTGAGGTTTGAGTCGGCAATTGTTTTATGCAAACTTAAGATGGCTAGAAAACTAAGTATGCAAAGTCTCAATCATCGAAATTACAATTTGACATCCAGTAAAAGACTCAAGCCAAGATAGAATTGGGCTGGGCATTGATCTGCACGGATAGATTCAAAATTCCTTCTATTATTTTTCATGTAATCAATCATACATATCCTTTGCATATGACTATATTTATTTTATTTGAAAGTAGAAAATCATGCAATGAGGAGATATATAAGTTCCAAAAAGAAATATGGTAAGAAACAAAAAATCGGTAGGTAACACAATTTAGACAGCATTAAGTGGTCTGCCAGTTTTCAAACATTCATCTATGATCTCGGTATAACGTTTAAATCTTCTTTCACATTTCATTCACATATTAATTCTATTGTTATGTGTGTTTGCAAACTTTTTGGGTTAATAGTAAGGCCAAGTAAATCATTTGAAAACCAAATTTTCTAAAGCATTTTGAGAATATCATACTAATATATAGTAGATATAATAAAGCTGAAGATCCTAATCATAGTTTTGTGGTTTCTTCAAATATTTTGTTATTTTCTTTTATGTACTTAAATGTCAGTAATTTAGATTTCTTAAATGAGGAAATAATGTCAAGTTGAAATTTTTCTTTCATTACAATGTAGTTCTACAAAGTAAATGCTACTTCAATCAACGAATAGAAATATGTCGACCTCAATTGAAAAATCAATTTATGAAACTGTATCGACTGGCATTCGAACCCGTGAGCACCACAACGGAACCACTAGGCTACAGATCCGGCAATATATAATTTACAAGAATAGATAAAAAGAAAAACCAATGGACTCGAGTGAACTAGAATGGTGGATATAGTGAATTATACCAAGAGACTTAGATAACCACAGGCTTTTCATTTCTCACGAGTTCACGAATTTTCATACCTCGTTGAATACGACTATCAGCAACCTGATTTGGTTTGGTTTGTTCTACTGTAAAACATTAAATTTCATTTCGCATACTTTCTGAAGCGGTCCTTATTTGTCATAAATGTCATTGTATATTGATAACCAAAAATCCAATGACAGTCCGGCATGAAAGTTTGAGACATATCATCGTTAAAGTTATATTCCAATGTTTTCTTTCGTCATTCCCGAATAGTTACCATATATTTACACAAAAGGCGGCAAAAATAAACTAGGTTGCAATACAATATGTCAACTGGCAAAAAGCAAGCATGTGTGTAGCATACATAGTACTATACTGGTGTGTATGTACATTCAATTTTTTCATTTTTAAGTATTCCTGATGGGTTTTTAGTATCTTGTGGAAAATATTTCACTTCAATATTTATTGTCAAAAGTATAGCAACAGAATTTCCTTCCTCCTGAAAAAACTGTAGGGTACCTTTGGCTTCTTGATACTGGCCGCCTCATATATCACAAAATTTAATTTTCCAAGAATTGCAAACTTTCGATTTCAGTTTTCTCGATATTATAATTTATGGAGTTACAACCTTTTAACTCTAAGACATCGAAATGATCATTTTTAGATGTTTGTCTATCAAGAGTATATCACTATTTCTGATAGTTAATAATGTTAACATTTTATTTCTAGAACGAGAGAAACCCTTTCTTCAGGCAACCTATTGAGCGTTATTAATGTTCTGATGCAACTGCGAAAAGTATGCAACCACCCTAACCTCTTTGAAGTCCGGCCGACGATATCACCTTTTCAAATGGAAGGCATCGATTACCGAATACCTTCTGTTGTGTACAACCTGAACACGTATGACCCTCTGAAGGTAAACTAAACATATTCTAGCAAATCGGTTGATGCATTATTTGTTCCATTAATTTAATATAATATATATTTTTATTTTACTCAATTTACAGAGCTTAAATTTTTCTGCAATGAACTTGAATCTGCTGCACACGGAGCGAACGGTTAGTGCGTTTGAATCCCACCGAGTGAGATCTCTTCAGACTCCGCGAAGGCTCATCGAAGAGATCGACACCCTACCTCCTCCTCCGCCGTCCTGTCCGAAGGCGGCCGTGCGGATCCACGTCAGTCTGCGACCCATTCCCGTTTCCAATCGCCTGCCGGTTCCCGGTTCGTCGGCTAGCATAGGTACCAGTCCTCGAATGACCTCTACCGGTGATTTGCTGGGAAATGTGGCGTCGCGAACTGCCATTACCAAAAATGAGCGGCCTACAGAAGGAGGGCAGCCCATCGTTAACAATTCTCTGTCGCAACCTCTCACACCGCTCATTCTGAAACAGTTGGCCAATGCCAGAGCACCGTCTGCATCTGTTTCGCCATTCAGAGAGAAGTCTACTAACGACTCTGAAACAGAGGTCCGTAGCGAATTTTATCAGGTGAGTCCGTCGTGTACTACAGTCCATTTGGTTCACGGCTATTTTCTGTTTCATTATTTCAGAATTATTTTAAAACAGATGAAAGGCCACCTATCACAATTGTCCAGAACAAATTTCTTGGCGACAAACTGTCGAATATACCATATGTTTTAATATATCATTAATAGGTAGGCAGCTAGGATTTTTCGTTAGGTAGAAAGGTCTTTTCTTCACTGAATGCCGTGCATATAAATGTGTGAGGTTCAGAAACTTCTGTTACGACAATGTGTTCTTTGTCTCGTTTGAATGATTTTTTCCATTGTGTTCAGCTTCATGATTCTTCAGGTGATATTGCAAATAATATGCTCCCAATGACATCAGTCCTAATTACCTGTACAATATTTTGATGACTGTATTAATTCCGCAGCCTGCCATTGAAGAATTACTTAAAGCCAGAAGAAAAGCTCTGCTTGCCATGTTGCATGATGTCAACGATAGACGGTGTAATGCATGTCCCCTTTACGGTGAGGACCTACGTGAGGCATGTGCCGTGCCGGTTTTGAAATTCTGTGATACCATCCAAAAGGATGTCGCTACTATAGAAGGTTACACTAACATGTTTAGTGACATATTTAAGAGGTGAGCTAAAGAATAATTGATTATGCTCAATAGAACTTTCTTAAAAAAATTAATTTGAAACATTAGAAGGAAACTGTAAAATCTAAACTATAGCATTGTTAAATTTATCTATTAAAAACAAGTTTCAGTGTTTTTGTAGTTTTAAAGAGATGTGTCCATCTCGAGATTCCTAGTTTCACATATTCTGTATCTAAATAAAAAAAGTGACGTGTCCGCTGAGAACCATGTCTAATAATAGCGACTGACGATCTGCAGTTATGACGATTAATTTCTGTTTTGATATTGAACAGATGATTGAAGAATTTTTATTTTGCCTCATAAATACAACGGTCTTGGGTGAATATATCATGTTTATTGCATATTTGGTTTGCAGGTTTGTCGTTTATATATGCGGTGCGATGGGTCCCGCAATACGGGGTAACATTAGCCACGGAACGCCTTGGAGGCTCGAAGAAGAAAAGCGTATAGAATGCGAAGTTAGACTTGCCGCTAAACCTGTACTGAGTTTATTGCATCCCATCAAAACGCATTTGACCACACATTTTCCTGACCCCCGACTCATTCAGTACGATTGCGGTAAGAGAATTCTCCAATTATAATGTTATTCATATGACAAAAAATACTTGAAATCTGCATATTAAGATTGTCCCAACAAATCTTACACCTTCTGTTTATTTGTTACCAAAGGTCCACATAATTACGCAGTCAGAAGTGACAATGTTAAAAATTGAAAGATAACTGGTATATGACATTTAGTTTTGAACCAAGTAAAGCGAGATAGTTCCATCTCTTTTTGTCAATTTATTTATTTTGAAAAACATTGTTTTCTTGATACTCAAATCAATTTTGTCGATTGGTTTTCTCTGTACATATAATGTATCTATTAGTTTCTAAAAGACTGAAACAATGTCATAAATTTAAACTGTTTTCTATCTGTATTTTATTATGTATTTTCTTCTCTTTAGGTAAACTCCAAACCCTAGATAATTTATTAAGAAAACTCCGCACCGAACAGCATAGAGTGTTAATATTCACACAAATGACAAAGATGCTCGACGTCCTGGAGGCTTTCCTTAATTTCCATGGCCATATTTATCTCCGACTCGACGGCACGACGCGCGTAGAGCAGAGACAGATTCTGATGGAACGTTTCAATAGTGATCCGCGAATCTTTGCCTTTATCCTGTCGACGAGATCCGGCGGCGTGGGAGTGAATCTCACCGGAGCTGACACCGTTGTATTCTACGATTCCGATTGGAATCCCACGATGGATGCTCAGGCTCAGGATCGATGTCACCGCATCGGCCAAACCCGAGATGTGCATATTTATCGATTGGTATCTGAGAAAACTATCGAAGAAAACATTCTCAAGAAAGCCAATCAGAAGCGTTTGCTGGGCGATGTTGCCATTGAAGGCGGAAACTTTACCACCGCATATTTCAAAAGCGTAAGCTTATTTTTATTGATCATTGAAATAGGATAATATGTATTGGGAACCCGACAGGTCGTACTGGAAGCGGTTGTAGATTTTGTATCCATAAATAGTTCAATGACATTTAACGAATAAAATGTGCCAACAAAGCAACAGTAGGCTGTTACTTCATATGTATCAAGGATTCCCAATCTTGTATCTTTAGAGCACATTCTAAAATATCTATACCTATTTTTTCAAAGTAAATTTTTATGTTGCATATTGTTCGTAAAAAATACACAGAATATTTCAAAATATAAAAATTATTGTTCATATTCTATAAAATTAATACACCTAATGGTCGTCTAATATATTATATATACAAAGTTACATACATATAAAAATTATAATATCAATCTTCAGTCAGTTTGATTGTACACATTGCATTTCATTGACCAGTGCCTCATAATTATGGATAGTATGATGATATTTTTCCTGTAAGAAAACAATCCTAAACATGCTCATCGGTGAGTCGAGATCAATATTTTTATTTTATTATTTTCATAATTGAAATTTTTTTAATTCTGTATGCCGCTTTTTCTAAGAATGGAAACTTTTTACTCCACTATATTCCAATAGTCCTCTTCTGATATTAAGGATTTTAGCATAACACCATTCTGAAAGTCTAAAATTTCTAGGTCAAGTGGTTCCCCCTGTCCAGTGCCCTAGCAGAGTAGCCAGACAACATAATCATGTCGGCTTGTGCAGACTAATGACTTCGAATTACATTTTATTAAATAAATATTTTAGAAACTCATTAAAATAAAATTGAAATGAAAAAATGTGTTGTGGTCGAATAGCGGTGAGAGCACATTAATCGCTCAGCAGACGCCATGGAGTCAGTGGGCACGGGGTTGGGAATCCCTGCTTTACCCAAAATGCCACAGGTCTTTCTATAACTAGGATACGGCATGTGGTGGGAGAAACCGAATATGTATTTAATTTCTATGCTACATATTATTTCTTTTATTAGATCCCTAAAATAATGCAAATATTTTTTAAACAAAATACTTATGTTAATAAATCGCATTATATTCTGCCTAATGTGGTAAATTATTGAAGGTGTATTATAGATGTGCCTTAAGCTTATGAATGTTTAATTATTAGACTCGAATATGTATTTTAAAATTGATTAAATTTAAATAAACGTTGATCCCAGTTCATCAGGTCGTGGAGCATATGGCCTCCTAATCGAGAAATCTCAACAGAATTTTTCTATGAGAACTGTTACTCAAGTTGCTCAACCTCGTTATTGAAGAGAGTAGGGATAGAAGGATTTGGTTAGCTACTCGCTCTTGCTACGCCCCGTGAGGATCGGATGGATGGGTGAGGAGGGAGTTTTAGACAACACAAACACTCAGACTATGAACAGAAATCCATAAATCGATTGAAATATCATTTAAGACATCGACTGTGGGTGCTTGACCCGAGACAGCCGTAGCCCACGACACTACCAACTGCGCCACGGACGCCCACCATATATAATTAATACATATTTAATTGATAATTATTCTTTCATTTTTTGTCAGACAACAATCCAGGACTTATTCGACGTGGGAAAAGAGGAGGACGCCGGCCGTCGTATGGAAGTTTCCAAAGAAATATCAGCAGAAAGTGAAGAGCCGTCCACCGGAGGAATCTCAGCTTTGGAAAGTGCCCTGGCGCAGTGCGAAGACGAAGCGGACGTGATGGCCGCGAGGACGGCTCGCGCTGAAGTGGCCGCCGAGTTAGCTGAATTCGATGAGTCGATACCCATTGAAGAGCAGCCTCAGCCTGAACAACAAGAGCAGCCCCTCAGCAAAGCTGAGCAGGAACTTCAAGCTCTCATGCACCAGGTGATTAAAGCAGTTAATTTACCTTGTCTTGAACTTATTTTACATTACGATGGTGAGTTTTGAAACCAGTGAAGTTATTTATTTCCTTATTATCCTTTTATTTTTATATTAATTTTATATTTGAGAAATATATTCGACAATCGTTTGACAACCGTGTGGTTTTGTCTTCTTCCTAATGACTCCCAATTCTCGAGAAGTCATAAAAATATACTTGGAACGAGGAAAATATTGGATAATGTTATAAAATAACGTAACAATTCGAAACATTATCCCATCACTGTTTGAAACACAGAAATCACAGTATCAGTAGTGTCTAATGCAGTGGTTCTCGAACTTTCTGCGTTGCGGTCCCTCTAACAATTGTTTGATGGTTCGCGGACCCCTTAAATAAAAAAATAAAATCTGTATTATTTTAAAGAAATCGGAGGTGCCAAAGAGCCACGTACCTACAGCACAGGACTGCTTATAGGCTGTTGTGAATAAAACATTTTATGTATTCAGAAAATATTACCGTCGGAGAAAGCGAGATTGGTCGAATCTCGGTGTGGTGGGGGTAACAACAGAGTTCAGTCACTTACTTTCCCTTCCTTTTTGCGGACTTCTAGGGGACCGAGGATCCCATATTGAGAATCGTTTTAAATTCTCTAAAGTTTTAAAATCTCTTTTAAAGTCTGCAGTTCAGAATTTTTCACATATTAAAAGGGTGTTTAAATTTCATGCCTTTTAATTATTCAACAAGTTGTTCACCCCTGGTATAATAAAGTAATAGAATTTACTTAGTGCCATAAATTTTAAAAGAAAAATTACCTCAACTTTGCATATATTTAAAGATAGCAGTTGTTACTTTATAAACAATAGACAAATAAATCAAATCCAGCCCATTTTGTGAAAAGTAATTTGCCGCTAATTCGAATTAGAAAATATTCCACTAGGAAAAATTACATATTTAGAATAGTCTAAGGAAGGTTGCCATGATCAATTGCCATTTGTGTGGTTTTAGCTTTCACCTGTGGAACGGTACGCTATGCGAACTGTGGAAGCCAGCGAGGCGGCAGCATTTGCAGAACAGCAAGCCGCAGCGGAGATGGAAAAGCAGAAGAAAGAGTGGGAGGCTGCGAGACGCCTGTTGCAGAGACCAGACACCCCTCCACCGCCGGACCCCGCCCTGGACCGATGCCTCACTTTCTCGAGAAGAGATGCAGCCAATCAGGTGTCCGATCGTCCACTCAATAGACGCTCGTCAATTGTTAAAAACTCTATAGCGGCCCGTAGGACACCTAGTGCGCCTCCCGTCCGTCTCCGGAATAGACGTTGTAGGCCACCAAAACCTGACGTTTCAGACGCACGCAAGCTTTCCAATGCGGAAAATGAATTCTGTGTTGCAGTAGAACCTGAATCGGCTGCCGTGCCCGATTCGGACAAAGATTCGTGTTCAAATTTTTCTGACCCGGCCGCCCCTGCGGACTTTTTAAATTCGGACGTTTCGAATGTGCCCGGGGAGAGTCCGCGGACTAGATCCCGCGGCACGGTAAAAATCAATCTGTGGACGCTCGATGTGAGTCCGGTTCCACCTGACGTATCTCCCCTTGACAAAACCATTCGAAACCGCAAGCGCGGCCTCGCATCACGGACCGGATCCGTCGTCCTCCGGAGGAGGACAGTCTCAAAAAGTAATTGCGACGGAATTGTGGACCGCGTTCCTCTTGATCTTTGCGAATCTGCCCCTGCAAAAATGGACGATGGCTCCGCCCAAAGTCCTGGCTGTAAAAATCTAACCGAAAGAGCCGATGACAAAGAGAATCCGCCTGCGGAAGAAATCTGTGAAAATAATGATTCTATAGATTTAAAAAATGATGTGGATTTGGACTCAAAGGTCCCTGTCGAACCCCCCGTCAAACTTCCAGGGAGGGATTTGTTACCTAAAAAAAAAAGAAAACTTGGGACTGGTCTGAGAGGAGTGCGAAATGTCGCTATCAATGGACCGCTCGACTCTTGGATCACGAGAAAGGAGCCATCTGTACCTGAAGACGGTCTGTCGATAATTTTTAAGCAACCCGTCATCAACATAACCGCATTGCCCTTTTCCGGTTCCGAGCCGATCGTCAGGACGCGTCGGTCCTCTTGCAATCCGGAAAAGGATACCCTCGCCAGGAAGGTGTCTAAAGTATCCAAGGTTGTCGGGAGACCGAGCAAAGCCGGTGAACTAATGAATGAAATTTGAGCGCAGGTGGAAATCCGGTCAGAAAGCGAACAATTTTATCTTTAAGCTCGGTGTAAATATGCTTTAACTGAATTTAGGATCTTTTTTTAAATATAATCTAAATATATCTTTTTTATGTTGAAACTGTCAGTCTAAATCTATAAATAAATGTCAGAGGAGATATGTTTTAGTTATCTCAGAGGAATGAATGTTACTTCTTGTAATAAATTATTATTCTGTGTTTGGAGACGCAGACGCCCCCCAGTATTTCAATCCGGCAGTTTTCACAACCTCGGACCGGTCAGAGAGCGCGCGTTATCGATTTGAGCGTCGGTTTTGCGGTGGCGAGCGTCTGCACTCGGTCGTTCGATTGGGATGCAAGAATATCTGTGTACATAAATTACATCTGTAAATTGGAAATAAAGTGACTTTCCTTGCAATGGTTGTTTCTATATGCCTGACGTTTGTTGTTTTGGTGTCACACTCGCTCTCCCATGCTTGTTTATATCGTTTCCGACCGGTCGCCTGACACGTGTTTGGTTTGGCACTGGCGATCTTAAGTTTCTTAGTCGAGTTTTTAGAAAACAGAGACATGTTGCACCAAAACGGCAATGCCAATCCAAACGTCCGGGATATAAGCAAGCACTGCGAAGCAAAGATGATCACTGAACTTTTCCAATCCCTGTTGTCCCATTGATTTTTTTTTACACTTAGAATAATATGCAGCTTGAAAAATGTGATTGACCGAATCCTGTAGGTTTTGGTTTGAAGCGAGTGACTTAAATAGAATGGTCATTACTGTAGCCTGAGTTAATCTAAAGATAACCTTGTACTTCGCTTTTTATTTAACATCTACATAGAAGATTTAGCTGTATCATTTTCAGTTTTAATAATCTTTTGAATTTGTTTTGTGTTTTTAATGCGGACTTCTTCCATTGGTATGAATATCTCACCTGCAGGAATATAAGAGATATAACTTTGATTTTTTTCCTATCGCGCAAGAGTTAGAATTCATTAAAAACTCAAATTATCTAAAATCATCATATTATTAACCTTTTTCATACTTGACACATTTACATAGGTAATCAATATCTAAAACTCTCATAGTTTACTCAAAATGTTTCATGACTAGAGAAATTTCACCGATTTAAGTAGGTTAACAATCATTCTAATTTACTAGATATAATTATCAAGTCTTTGCATTCTTAAAAAGTCTGTTCTTTTTGCTTGATAACAAAAACTCAGAATAGCATAATACATTTTATCAAAATTTGTCAGTAACCGATTCAATTCGAGACTTCACATAACATTGTTTTTGCGGTTAATCTGACAAATAGATCGGTAATGAGTAGCTTGAAATTCTTATTATGAATATTATGTATTCCAGTGTGCATTTTAAAATCTATTTGAAAGCAACCTTGTCGTCGGTAGCTGTAAAGGCACACACTAGGGGACAAAATGACTACATGATGTGGGTCATCTACGTCGATGCTGTAGGAACAATGTCGCGGAACATTTTGCTTGTACACATCAGGGTTCACGTCAGTTATCGCAGAAATATCACCCGAGGAAGTGATATTTGTCAATTTCTAGACAAAATGAGTTATGAATGTAGTTTTGTAGTGTATAAAATTTATGTTTGGCCTATGAAATCATAGCGTTACATATTCTTATGAATTTGAAGTATTTTGAATTATTATGAAAACGTGACATATTTGTCAAATATTTTTACCATGATCTCTTAACTATGAAAATGGGGATGTCACTTTGACACTCACGTCACATATTTATGATACTATAGGCATGACACTTTAAAGCTTTTAATCTCAAAATTATGTAGAGGTGTATAAAAATGCATCTAGGTCATAAATGCTTGTGGTATGAAAATATATATCACTCAAAAGGCATACATAGTTCCATCATATTTATAATTTTCGATAATAAATAAATTTATAATTGAAATCGCACGTATCTACTCACCAACATCTGGCATGCTGCCCGTGTGCAATGTGCATTCTAGTAAAACACAAATTAAGTTCAGCAAAACACAACTTCACTAAAATTATAATTCTGATCAAAAAGCTATGTAGAAACTAAATTAGTGTAACTTTTTAATTATTTTGATGTCGTCACTAGATTCACAGGCATTGCTCAACATTAATAATTAAATATTTTTTCATATATTTGTGTTTTTTCCAACATTGATTTATTTCAAACTAATTTACCTTTTTTGGCAGAGCGATGGCAAATTTGCAATTATTTACATTATTAAATTTGGATTATTGAGATTTTGTACACTTCCATGTATTTACAAATACATGGAAGTGTACAAAATCTCAATAATCCAAATTTAATATTGAAATTCCATCAAGCACCCTCAGTCGATGTCTTAAATTATACATTATTAAATGTCCAATGTAAAGATATGAAAGATATGAAGCAACTGACTTTTAACTGGTCCTCATTAAAATGCTTCAGAAAAAACTATATATAACTACACACTCCTATAAATATGGAATGGTGATGAGAGACGCCATTAGACATGGACATTTTTATTGAAATATGCAGATACGTAAACGCCTGTATGCAATTTAATGAACAAATAACTAAAAAAATTCTAACTGAAGTTATCCCTAAATCTATTGATAAATCGTTATTCAGGGTAAATAACCGATAGGTATATCGGTGACAGTGATGAGTATCAATTTTATACTGTCTTCCCAATATAATAGAGGTTTCCACTGGTGCGTAATTTCAAATGCTTTCTGAAAATTAACAATACTAGAGATAAGACCATAGTTCTCCCAGGCCTGCATTAAATGGTAGCATCTAAACATTCTATCTTAATGCTTTCATTGATTACAACAAAAATATTGGTGATTTTTATTTTGTTTACACTTAGACGATTTACGCTGCAAATGCAGATATGAAACTACTATTTCATCCATCATGAAGGATAAATAAATGCGACTTCAATAAACAGTGATCATTTCACTCATTTATGTTGTTCGATTGTAACAAAACTTCTCAATTTATTTGCCTTCAAGGAACTATTTTTCTTTATTGTTTTTTAGTTATCGGTTTCAATAAAGACCCATTTCTATTCCAGGTGTGGCTATCACAAGATGCTACTGAAAGAATGCCAGTAAGTATGTACTTCCAATTTTTAGTAATAAATTACATTAACACATGAAGTTCTTATGTTGCGATTGTCTAAATCGTGGGGGATAATCTTTTGTGACCATTAAAGAATAGTGTTGTTTTTTTTTTAAAGAGAAACAAGATAGCAAAACATTTTTTCAATGTTAGTAGATAGTTTTAATAAGTGAAACCCTTTAAAAGGAACTCGCACTGAAAAGATCAAATAAGTGTCTTATTTGAAAACATTGGTGGAGATGAGTATACGCTATTCAAATATGTTGCATTTCACTGGGCAAACGTTTTCAGATGTGGTGTCCACCGACGCCTCCGCGGGGAGACGACGACGTATACGTGGATGTGTCCCTGGGATATCTGTACGATTGGCGAATCATGCTCGAGTCCCAGCTGCCGCCCGTCTATGTGAAGCGGGAAAACAAGAGGCCCCGCCCCGAAGCAGGCCACAGTCCAGACGGAAGGAGACCGCTCAAAACGCATCGCAAGGAAGAGGCCGCTTATGCACCACGCACTCTCTTCGAACGGCCATCCCCCGCCCTCGCCAAGATGCGTCGCGATCTCAAATTGCAGAAGTACCGGGGGGTGGCCAGACCACCCGCCCCTCTGCCTGGTTCCAAACCGCCTCCCCGACCGCACCCCGAGCCCGACGCCCTTCCCGATTGGAGCGTGACGGAAGACATGGCATTGCTGCGGGCGGTGCGATCTCAAGGCCTCCCCCTCGACCTGGCGGCTGCTTCCGCTGCTCACACTCCCAACTGGGATCTAGTCGCCGACCTGGTGAACAACTTCTCAGGCGCGTACCGCTCTCCGAAGCAGTGTCGCAACCGGTACGAGGCTGCCGTGCTCCCCCGGGAAGAAGGAAAACCCTCCGCCGACTCCGCCCAAAAGAAACAGAAAAAGACCAAGGGCGTCTGCAAAACGACACCTCGAGGAGGGCGCCCCGCCGGAACTTCTCGACTATACGAACAGGACAACAACGTGTCGTTCACACGAGCTGTCCTCGCCCGCCACGATGCCATGAAAGGGGTCCTCAGCAAGAAGACGGCCGCACCCAAACGGAGGTATGATGATCCCACCATGAAAAATCCCAAGCACGCTGCTGTGCTGAGTGATTACGGTGTTGATTATGAGACGCCGCCCACTCCAATGGAGATTGCAGCCCGTAGAGCTGAAAGGATAGCCAAGGAGAAACAGAAATCTGCCCCTACTGCCACTACGCCGGCTGTTGATTCTCCCGCTACCGTCCGCCTTCAGACAGCTGCGAAGGTTGCCGCTTCTCCACCCCCGACAGGCGCTTCTCCAGCAGTTACCACCATCCCCAATGCTGCACCTCTTCGAACTCCACAGCGTGCCTCTCAGTCTGATCCCGCCCAGCGGCAGCAGAGAATTGTTGTAGCCCCTCAGCAGGGTGCCTCTGTGGTAGCTAAAGGTAAGAGTTGCCCCATACTATTGTTACCTTATTTTTTATTTTTATAATCTTCAACTACATTCAAGAAATTCGAGTGAGATGGAAAAGTTTTAAGTGGAAATCTTGATTGTTCTATTTTTTATACTTTTTCTACAATGCTTACATTTTTCTTATATGCCATAATAATAACGACGAAGTAATCAACCCTGTTTTGATGCAAATTTGAAGTTTCATTAATATATTTTGAATTTCATTTCAGCAACGGCAGCTGGAACCGTTACAGCAGGAGGGAAGCCTTTGAATCCAGCTCAATTGCAATATCTGAGACAGCAAGCTCTGGCTCGACAGAAAAAACTATTCCATCAACCCGGTACTGTCGGTCAACAAGGCACACTCGTTCAACAGATCAGTGTCGGTCAACAAGTTTCCACAACTAAAACCGTTCCCGTGTCCGTGGCCCCCATCCAAGTTTCTTCCCCTCAACAGAGGCCGCAACTAGCCCAGGTTATTTTACTTAGATCTATTGATATTTTGGCAAATGGAATAAAGTATTTTGCTATCAAGTCTCCGAATAGATAAGTAATGCTCGTATAAGCTCAACATAATACCGCTTTAAATTTTCTGCTGTTGACATTAACATTTCCAGGATTTCCAGGATTACAAAATCAATGTAATGGAAAGATAGAAATGTTACAAAAATCACACACACATATTACTATACCGACGTACAAGTACGTCCATACTCCTAGAAAGATTAATTAAATTTTTGGATCAGCGGGGAGCTTTTTAACCGTGATTTTTTCACTATCCGTCCTGGCTCAACAATGATATAAATATTCAATTAAAATTCTATCAAAATTAAACTTTTAAATGATACTTTCAGGCTGTGGGAACAGTGAACAAGCAGACCATAGCGCGAGTGACCGATGTAGACATCAACACCCTGTTCAAGCGTCAGCAAGCACTCACTCAGCAGAAGCAACTCCAAGCAACTATATTTTCTGTATAAAGCATTTTTCAACTCTCATTTATAATTCATTATTACTAAAAATAGATCAATAAGTTCTTATATGCATCTTTCATACCAAAGAGCTTATATTAATCACTTTTAGAGTGTTAACTGTCAATTCTTAGAGGAAAGGCATGATATTTTAAAAATAAAACACAATTTGTTTTGTACTACTTCCACATTTTTATAATTATCAGTAGCGGTTTCGCTCATCGCAACCATTTTCAACTGATTAACTATTTTTGAAGCATGTATCCACAACTCTCCTTCTGGTTTGGTCGAGATAAAGTCTATGGCATGCTAACATGCATGTTAATTGGGTTTTAATAATGTAGATGCTCACTTTCCTTCTGTTAAAATAATAAATTGTGTAATTGACTCAATGTTGTGGAAAAATTCTTTATTTTCTACCTGCAGTTGTGTACTATAAAATGATGCAATTTCAGGCTGTACAAGGAGCGAGTGGCGAGCGCGTAGGTGTCACTGTAGCGTCTGGAATGAGTGCATTCGGAGTAGGCAGCAGTGGGGTTAAGAGTGTGGCTGGAAGCGTAGGCGTGTTGTCCGGCGTAGCGACCGCAGTGTCCGGAAAGGCACCAATGAAAATGGCCACTCCGCAACAACTCCGACAACTTCAGATGCAACAGTTCACTATGGCACAGCGCCAAGGACATAAACTTGCTCAGGTTTGTTCTTTTAAATAATGGTTATGAAAATTATGCATATGGTTATCTTAACCACTTATTCTGCTGGTATCAAATGACAATTTCAAACCAATTGCTCGAAAGGTTTTCAAGGGTAATTATAACTTGTATGTAGATAATTTTTCCAATAACGAAATAATTTCGTGGCTTAAAATCCTATTTTTAGAAACATTATCTTGAAGGACAGTGAAAGTCAATTTTAGAAAATTTAAATTTGGAACTGAAACTTGTGGAATACATTTTGAATTCCAAAAGTTATGCTCAAAAAAATAATATTTCGGTTACATATATTATAATTATTTCAATTGAATTGTGGATCCTCTAATATATGTAATATATTTTATAGGTGGGAGGTAGCACTCAGGTAATCGTACAAGCTCAAGGTGGTCACAAGACGCTGCCAGCTGGAGTCACAGTTCAGCATTTGCAGCAAGTCATGCGACAGATTCCGCAGGCGGGTGCTAGAGTTGTGCCCCGCCAGACCATACAGGTGATTTAATTTTCTAAATGAATAGTAAATCATAGAGGTTTTTTAAAATTAAAATATTTACTTACCGAATCATTCCGTTTGGATCAGGTTGTGGGAGGTAACGTGAGTCAAGTGAGGGCCGCCCACGGAGTCAGTTCGGGGACCGCCGGTCACACGCAAGTGATCCTCTCGCAAGTATCCGCAGCTCTCCAAAAACAACCTTCGGCGGGTCAGACTGGCGGGCGACCTCAGCAACCGACGACGTTATCGATGCCGACGCAGCAGACGCAAGCGCAGCAATTGCTGCAACAGCAAACTTCCACCACCACGCACGTCCAACAGATGCCCCCTGCCGACTCGCAGGTATTTTCATTTGGGCTATTGGTATTATTCGTTTAAATTCATTATATGATTCGTCCAATAGATAAGAAATACTTATTTTCTTTCACCTGCAATGAATCATATTACATCATAAAACCCTTTCAGAGATAATATATTATGAAATTTTAAAAATAAAACACAATTTGTTTGTAGTACTTCCACATGTTTATAATGATCGGGACTGGTCTCGCTCATCACGAACATATGATGATGAAAATCATGTTATAATTTTTATCGTTTGATAATGCTCGTGATAAGCGAAACTGGTCCTGATCATTATAAACATGTGTAGTAGTACAAACAAATTGTGATTTATTTTTAAAATATAATGCCTTTCCACCAAGAATTTACACCTTTATTATAAAATCTTTGTATTTATTATCTATTTTTCTTTGCAAACTCTTGTTAAATAAACAAAGTTTTCTTTTGGCATTACTTCATCTAAACCACTGTAAATACCAGGAATGCTCTCAATTTTCTTATGTATAGTGGTGCTGTACGAATTCTCACTGAGTATGTGATTTTTATTTTTAGCCCAAATAAGATCCGATTCACCGGTGCGAGTGAAGTAAAATATCCAGCGATTACTGCAGCATTCCCGTAGCAGTGTTCTGTATTCGAATTAACAGAGCTGGCAGAATGCGACCGCCGATCGAACGCTGTTCTGCTGGTTCATTCAAATGAGTGCGATACGAAAAGGATTCTGCTTCTAAAATGTGTTCACTATTAGGCATAATTTTTTTTTTTTTGAGAATCGGAGTTTTATCTGTTGGAATCATATCTTTTTATGACGAAATATACTTTTTGAGGTTATTGTCTGGGTTACAAACCGAGATGACTAGTCTCATTTTTGTATTATGTTTTATTTTCTAGCATACTGTCCTAACGTGAAATGCACTTTTTGTATTTCTTGTTCCAATTTGTCTCATACTCGGATAGATCTATGCAGATTTTTATTCTATTAAACTATATCCGCGAATTGTTGGATTCAACTTAATGGAAGCGTGTGCCTCAAACAATAATTATGCAAATAATGAAATATTTCATATCATGACCTGATGGTGCTTGGTAGAACTTTATTTTCATAGGAATCATTTCGGTCTGTTAAAGTGACTAATTTGTTTGTAAATTTTAATTTTAGAAGAGTCTTCATGAGAGACCTTCCAAGAAAAGAGAATGTTTGAATCAAATGTACTTATGTTTATGCGTAAAATTGATTAGCAGCCAATGTCTATAGTGTAAAATCAACAATCAACAAAGATAAATGATCCCTGCTGCATCCTATTAAATTGCAACGTATAATACATTGTTAAATCCTTCATTCTATAATCATTTCAACCTTGACTTTAAAATTAATATTGTATTATTAAAAATATTAAGTTAAATACCTCCGAGTAGGAATATTTCAAATTTGTTCTGTTAAAATTCTTCAATTTACAGCGTTTTACTCATGCAGAGGTTCTCAACCCTCAAAATGAGTGATATATTTTAGTTATCCTTTATGATAATGTATACCACGAATGGGTATAAGTTAATAACTGACAATTTTTACTCTCTGTCAGGTCATTTAGCTATTATATTCACTTATTATTATTACCGCATTAACCCTTTGAGGAGTATGGCCGCATACATGCGCCCTAGTGTTGTTTTGTCTATTATCAATTCTCTTATTTTTTTATTCAATTATTATTATTTCTTCAGATATAGATACTGCACATATTTATCAGTGATTTTTGGTAGTCACATTATTCATTTGTTTGTTTCAAATAACAAAAGAATTTTGTAAAAAGTTAATATTTCAAAACAAATTTGTAGCCATATAATATGGAGCATAAAATTTCATTTCGGCTCGAACGCCCCCTTCCCCCCCATCTTGGAATTAGCGGTAGAACCACGTGCGTACGGAACGTAATAAAAATCTACACTAGCTTCTAGAAAATTATTTAAAATTTTGACTATCTTTAAATTCAAAAAAAATATTTACTACTTGATAAAATAAGTAATAATCTTCACAGATTGACTCATAACTACATGAAAATGTTTTTGTATTTTTCTGAGTGGTAATAGTAAAAGTAATCAAAATACACGAAAAAACCTAATTTAATAAAAAGTAACTCACCCCTCAAAGGGTTAAAAAGAGTCTAGCCTCGGGATTAGGCGACACATTCCAAAGGTGTATAGATTTGTATCAAATCCAAATACAATTTGATAAGCTCTCTTACTGATAATTTGTATCCTCTCAAAAATGTTTGCATGACAAAACAAAGATATTAATTTGATTTTGATACTTATCACAGTTCACAAGCACTGATGGTTCGTATGCCTTGCCGCTGCAGCTGTATTATTTCAAATAAATGAATTCAGACAATTTATCACATACAAAATAGTATTTTTCCGGTAGAGAAAATAGTGACTACTGATTTCCACGGTTTTGGTTTATATTTCTCTTTCAGTTGTAGCAATCCAAAATGTTAGAACTTACGCAGATTCATTTATCTCGGTGGCATTTAAAAAGGTCTCTCGGTTAAGGATTGATTATTTCTCTAAGCGTGGTTTTTTCCACTTTAATCGATTTATGTGAAAAGCCTGAACTGATAATTATCTCATAATTTGAATTAATTTAACAAACACATCAAAATATCTCACACAGTTGTTTCATAGACACCAGCATTCAAATCGGTGACAAATTCAATAGAAATGTTATCTTATAAATTTGCCTATGTGAAATGCCTCGGGCCTATTAATGTTTTATTCGAGTGTATGTGCTCGATTCTTCTACTTTAATGGAAACAGACTATAATTTGATTATCTGTTTTAAACATTCTATTAAATCTTTACATTGTACATTTATGTTTCCGGTATTTCAATAAATTGTGTATTGTTCGCGTCCATGATATATTAAAACATTGGCTCCACAGTTTGGTTGGTAATTCTGAAATACTGCAGGTTATACTGCAATTTTGTTTCATATATTCAATAATAAAACTAATAATCTTTTTTGTTACATTTTTTCAACTACCAGAATTAAATGTTAATTTTTCGCATGATTAGTTATCATATATAGTTATTAGCAAGTTATCAAGTTAAATAAACCGCAGCAGTATTTTAAAAATCTTTAAAGATATTTTTTTTCAATTATAGATTTTGATTAATATGTAAATTTACATTTAAACGTAAATAATAAACTACACCTGTTGCATAAAATTAAAAATTGTTAATTTTGTCATTGGTTTGTCGAGCAAATTCTAGAGGGTTACCATTGCTTATGTTATATATTTTTAAAATAAGTATTTTAAATACACCTCTATTTTTTCAACAACGAACTGATAAACAAAATTATTTTCTTGTAATAACATTCACATCACATAAATAATTACCTACTTTATAAATAATATAATGTTTTCTATATTTGTCAAATGGAGACTTCATTGTAATATTGAATTAATGGGTGCTTTAATACATTCTGAAAAATGTTTTGGAGAAGTGAGGTTTAAAATAGATAGAGTAATAATTTCTTACCATACATATTATGTACACATCTAAATTTAATTTGGTATTTCATTCGATAGTATGTTTCATTACATACTATTATTTAGTTTTTAAGAATTCTTATTTTGGATTTAATCTTGTAAATGATTATTATATCTTCATAAGAGTTGTCAGGAGAATTTGTAAATATTACTGTTAGTTATTGTGAATAAAGCATTTAAATTTGGTAACACGGTGTTCATTTTTTAATATTTTCTTGTAGGACATATTCACTGCTCAGGTTCGACAGAAACACCGAAACAGAAAAATCTTGTGTATCTGCATTATATACTCTAGGACATAAAATAACATAAAAATATTTCGCCGATCACTAATACTGAAATAAAAATGGTCTTTTATGTAATATATTTTTAATCTTATATTGTGACCGAATTTGCCGTCCCTCCACTTTTTCCAATTTTTTTTGAACTAATGCCACATAAAAGATAGCGCCGCAAGCAGAAAATTTTTATGAATAAGTGTAATTTCCTGACAAATTTTATGTTTAATATTAATAATTTTTCTCAAAAAATGATGATTTTATATTTAAAATAGTTTTGGGTTAAGGCTATTTTTCCTATTTAATCATAAATCATTAAGACAGAAAATTGCACCGCAGGCAAATAAATCATACATAAATATAATTTCTTGAAAAATATATACTATATTTTTACAATCCTGTCATTTACAAATGTTATAATAATATTAAATTTGTAGAGTCCCGCAGGTTTGTTTTTCAATTATGTCAAAAAATCTATTAGTCATTTAAATAAATTTTATATTTTATCATTAATATGGAAATATAAAATTATTTATAAACAATACATTACTTGGTATATTTTGTAAATAAAAACGAATTAGAATTGTGAATCAATTTAGAACAAGATATTCAGTAGATTTTACTAACATAACATTTAAAAAAATTGTAACAAATTTATTTTCCTTGCTTTGCTCTTAGCAAAATCGTTAGAAACATCAAAATCTGTTTTATCGGCCAGTTGGTGTGCTATTGACAATATTACAATTATTTTAATCGTAATAGCTCACTGTTGAAATTAATTTTTACTTATTTCATCTTTGAAAAACTCATTTCACAGAAAAACTAAAAGCATTTCAATATTTGTGACTGAGTCTCCAAAATTATATTTTTGAATAAATTGCAAAAGTTCAATCTTCGCCACCCTTCCACACATCTATTTCATTATGTTAAATAGCAACATGATTTTGAATTCTTCCCGATCAACATCATTATGATCTGAATATAACTGATAAAAGATTTGATGGAGTAAGAAAACCATATTTCTCAGCAAGCAATTGCTCTCCCCAATTCAGTTTCGAATGATAATTCAGCATCTTGCGATTGTTCACCAGACAATAATTTCTTCTATCTCTCTCGCCATTGTGCGTCATGATTATCCTTAGTTCTTTCAGAAAGGAAGTATATTTTGTCACAAAGCACATAACATAACAAATTTTTGTTTTTTTTTTATCTACGTAGTTTTCTACTCATTTTCAAAAATGCCGCCCCTACAATAGTGTATTTTGTCAGCGTGTCACAAATTAGACGGAAGAAAGCATGATGAACGGAATATAACTTGCATTATATAATATAAAAAAATATTTAATTTTTACTGTTGAAATTTTCTATTCATTTTCGGAAATGCCGCCCCCTAAAACGTGCCGCCTGGGGCGGACCGCCCCTCCCCCTTGCTACGCCGATGGACATAACTATAACTAACAAATATACATATGAAATTCTTCGAAATATATTTAGGTAGGATTTGGGTTCACTATCCAAGAGCAAATATTTCCATTCTCCCTGAGTGTACCTGAAAAGATTTATGACTGTCGATTCTGAGAAAACCAGCGACCATTGTGTAGCATCATCCTACAAAGTATCATATTTAACAATAACTAAGAATACAAGTAAACATGCAGGCAAAAAAATCCTGTATTTAGTATTTTTGCACGGCGAATTTCTTGAAATTTGGCATACTGTTCACGGCCCGGCACTGGGCTGCGGACCACCGCTTGGAGAATACTGGTTTAAAGAACCCATTGAAAATCACGTTAATCACTAGACCAACGTTGGAAATGTTTATGCGACTTAAATCATCAGAAAACTTGATTATCAAACTTGGTTAGTATGAAGAAAGATCACTAGTCATACATCCAGTAGCTAATATTTGCATATATATCTACCTGCAATTACTAACAGGACAAAAAGAATATCTATAGCCTTTCAAAAACGCAGTACATGCGCCTTTTTATATACAACTTAGCGCCATCTATTATTTTTAGCGAAAAGGTGATAAATGAAAATTAATTAATATTATTAAAACTAGCTAGTGATATCTATATGAAATTATCGCACGCTGTAACACTATTTGAATAATTATTTTATTGTTTAAAAATCATTCCTGCTAACATCAACAATGGAGCTTAGTTGGTCCCTCAGATTATTCATAACTTCTGTTTCAAAAAATTCTTTTGTTACAAGCCCATCTAGGGATAGGATCGGTTTTCTGTATTCAGATATTCCAAAAATCTCCATTGCCATCTTGTATTGGTCTGCTGTTATCCCATTTTTACACCAAATGTCAAAACTCTTGAATATTTGATATGCATGTCTACAAAAAGATGATTGTGTAAAATTACAGTACAAAAGCTGGTAACTAGCTATAATATTGTGATTGGGTAGGGAAATGGTTAAGAGTTGATGAGCACATTTCTATGTTTCAGTTAAGTAAGTAAATAAGTTTACCTACCTTTTGTTGCATAAAAGTGGAGGTGTTTGATGTCCAGAGCGGTACATCATGCACTCATCAAGTAAATCAATGAGAAATACGATAAAGTTTTTGGGACGATGAATTATCAACTTTGTCATCATGAAATCAAAAAGCTCCCCAATTTTGTGATGCTCTAGGTACTTTTCTGCTTCTTGATAAGTTTTATAGTTCTTTACATCTGATAAAATAGAATTTGTATCCATCTTGCAAGAAATGTTATTATTGTAATAAAATTAAACAACCCAGCTTTTTCCTAGGTGTCTGATCATTTGATAAAATCATGCTACAAAAACAAACGAGAGCAGTGATTCAAAAAAATTGTTTCATCAGATTCTAAATTTGAATGAAGCATTAACTGACTCTAATTTTCTCGGGGTCTTGAGAACCTTCCTTCCAGGAATCTGAGTTAGCAATTATATGTACCCATTCTAATGAAGGAACGATGACAAGATCTTCACAGTTTTAGTGTTACATTAGAGTTTATTCTTTTTTTGCAGAAAGTTTGACATCGAATATGTTTAAAATCTAATATGTTGGTTCTATCTTCTGTGTAAATCAGTCAGGCTGCTGTCATACAAAATTTTGGCAAGAATGCTGTAATGACATTTTTTTGTCTATCTTTTGCATTACAGTGTGTCTTTTATATTTTGGTAATGGAATATTTGGAATGGTAATGGAAGTGATTGGAATCATAAAAAATTAAAATACAACTTCTTTCGAAAATAACATTTATTAGTGTAAAATACAATTTGGCAAGGTTTAATGGAAACTATGCGCATTGTCATACTATATTACAAACACAATTTATTACAACCAAACATTAATTGTAAAACCAAGAAAGGAATGACCTAAGAAAAATGCTGTTTTCACTGAATCAAAATAATACAGAGCAAATAAACTCGGACATGAAATAGATATACAGAATCCTTCCTGATCAAAATGATTAAAATAAAATGTTTTTTTAGATCACTTATTTTGAAGTTTTGGGGAAGAAATATCTACCACTAGAGGCAACATGTTGTTTTTGACGAGTTTTCGATTTATATTTTAATAAAACTTGTTGGATTCTGCATATTTTGCGAAGCGGTGAAATCAATGATCATTGCTAGGGTATATTTTTAAACTGGCTTAGATAGTTTATATAATACTATAAATAAATAAACTAAGGATGAGTATAATGTCATTTAAGGCATATAAAAAAAGTAAAGCTTTTGAACTATTAAGATTATATAATAAAGTTAAGAATTTTCTACACAAGAATACAATGCATATTATTATCCAGAAATAATATGCAGCTTATATTGTGGTAGTAAAAAATAGTTGCGCAGTAAAAAAATCTATCACTAAACGAAAGAAATATTAAATTATTCTTATTCAGTGACACTGACTATTTGTAAATATTTAACACATTACTTAAATAATACCGAATGTAGCTCTGTCGCTAACGAATTTGTGCAATTAGTATAGCGAAATGTACATGTTTTAATCAATTAAAAAATACGCAGCTAAACACGATATTAGTCATATTTTTACCTTAACAGTAATGTATTATATATACACCAAGTACACTATATAAATTATATAAAATACTTGAACATCAACCGCCATCTAGCTAGTTCATATATCACACAAAAATACTACACCTAACTATTATATGTTACGTTAATAATTATACAATCATTATATAATAAGAAGTGTGTTTTAATGACATATAAAACAAAAATGTCTCACAAAAAACAACTCGATGAATAACTTTACCCGTTGCGGGATTTGTCAAAATTTGTATCTTGATTTTGTACAGCTATAATAATATAAAAATAAATACTCTACATAATATTGTCATCTTTGATGTAGATATATTATGTAACGCCAAATTTGGGTGAATTGAATAAAGAAAACCTCATGTAACTAATGTTTTTATAAATATTTTTCTTTTATCAAAGGAAAAACTAATGTATCAGTTTTGTAAATGCATGTTCTCGGAAAATATTATAAATACTATATGGGTATGTGATTATATTTTCAATTGCTAGGACAAGTGAGAAGTACTACTAAAATTTGTTTATTTGATAATGATAGCTGAATTTCTTTTGTTTATTAGTGACTTAATGTAAAATAGTTTATTATTGATGCTTTTAATTGCAACGAAAAATTCTAGTTAGATTCATTAATTTTGTCAAAGAATACAACTCGATCTGCAAACAATATTGATAATAATTTGAATCAATATATTTTCATTATAAATCCGGTCTAAAAATCCATATTGATCCTTTTGAAAGATGCATCACTCTGTGAAAGAGATGACAATATGAGTGGAAAAAACCTATAAAATGTCACAAAATATTCGATAATTATCTCTTGTAGAATAATATATTCTAATATTTAGAATTAAATATCTTTAAACCGTTAACACGATTTGTGTATATCTACGGTTTGCATAAATAGACAGTTAACAATTTGAAGAACATTATACTAACACATTTGATAATAGAATTTATCTATTATAATATAATTATTTTTACCTAAGTATCTTCTTAGTATATAAAGAATACAGCAAGACCTGTCATCGATTTAAATTTCTTGTGAGTGATTTTAATGAGATTCACTTCTTTCGCAGTCATGTTTTTTTATGGGTGATGATTTGATGAAACTTTGGTTGGCTACTATATAAAGTCTTCAATTTTCTCTAGATTTATTATCTGTATGCTTTAACAAACAGTTTCCAGAGGTATTTTAACCGATGTATTATTAGTAGTTGTGTTGGCGATGGTATTGTTTGTGACGGAGTCGCCCATCGACGGCAAGCCTTGAGAGGACGAGTGCATCGGTGCTCCTGTTGTGTTGGTAACGTTGCTTCTCAGCTTTTTCAGACACCAGATTTTCTTCGCAGCCGCCCAAACCTGAAACAAAATGAACATTGTGCATTATGATTTTTGTAAAAGCAGTCATGGAAGTAAACATTATATGAGATTACTATGAAAGAATTAGTGGATAAACTGGAATCTGTAAACAGGCAATGTGACGCCTACAAAATAAAATAGATTTATTTGTATTGTGTATATTAAAAGTTGGTTTCTAGAGTAAACCTTTTTTCATCTTCATCACTAATAGTTGTGTAATTCAGTGTAATTTTAAATTTACTTTAATTTTAACAAATAAGTGCCAAAATATTTCACTGGAATTTTCGCCGAGTCAGGTTGAGTGGTTTTAATATTGAAAATTTAATTATATTTTATTTAAATATATTTCCTAATAATAAATATAGATCTCTATTGTTATATAGTATCGACTTTTCTTCATTCTGTTTGCTCGAATTATTTTTTGATTATATGTGAATGGTTCATTATTTATCCCTCAAAACAATGTTACATCAGAATTTCAACAATCAAACATAGTTATAAAATTAAAATAATGAATTTATGTGTACCTGTGGTTGGCATCCGACGACAATGAAAATCAGGACTCCTTGCAGTGCATTGATGAGGTCCGTGATATACCAGACATAGTCAGGCCCACCAACTGCCCACGAGATGACATCAGCAACCCACGTCACTCCCATCACGACAACCAACTTCATACACACTCTACCAAGAGCGGCCCTAGAAAGTAAATATACATTATTGTTTTTTCACATTTCCTGACATTTAACAGCATAATTAACATCAGGAATTGAAAAATATGCTGATGGGAACATCTAGTAGTGATAAGACGGCAGAAGAAACTCTATATTAACAGCTTTATTATTGAAAGGATAGATGCTATAGGTGTAAATTGAACTAGACCGCCTGTCATTCATTGGTTTATTGCTTTTTTTAAACTTTTTAATAAGCGATCTAACACTAATATCGTAGTTCTGACTACGAATATATTTCTTAAGAGTGATGTGTTATTGATTATAACCATTATTTCAAATAAATATTAAAATTTACCTGACACTTAAAATAAAAACCATACTTCGATATATTGCAAAACTCGATTCTGTTCTACTTTATCCACAGTATATTATGGACTCGTTTAAAAAACATTTTTATACATCAGGCCACGGAAAACTGTTCACTAAATACTTGTAACGCCGCTACTCCTACTGGAGACATACGCAATAAAAACAAAATATTTTTATTTCGTTAATAATTCAAATTAATAAATAAATGCATACAAATGCATCAGTCAGGAATCAATCACTGATCTTCCGCACGGCAGGCGATCATTTTACTGACTTTGACATCATTAATTAGTAGTTTATTTTGTAAATTTAATATATTAAAAGATTTTAAATATTTATTTTTGATGAATTAAGATGGTTTGAGTAATTTTATTGACAACACGGTTTATTGATCAAAAAATCTTTTACTGGATAAATGTCTTGATTAAAAAAAACCAAATAAAGACTAACGCTGTTTTTCCGCATATGGGCTCAATTTACTAATCTTTATATTTATTATGGCTTTTAAGCCGCGTGCATTCAGGCGGAATTTTTCACCTGTTTTTATAGTACCTTTGCTGATTTTCACAAGTGAATATTTGACGGCCACTGTTTTATATTTATATATAAACAATCGAGTATGTAGAGTTTTATAAATGGCGTAAAGTATCATTGCTCCTAATAGCATTAGTCAGCAACCCGATTTTCCCAGACACACAACTGCTGTTTAAGCTGCCCAACAGTAATAACTAATAAGCTATTAATATGTAATGCCAAGTGTCACATTATTATTTTAAAGATACCCATAATGAGTTCCTCTCTCCCCCAGTATAATTAATATATTGTTTCCATTGTTTAAGTCAACATAGCAAGTAAATCGAGGTGACCATCTTTGTAAAAAGGATTCAAACCACATGCCTATGGCATAAATTGAGAATCAGCAGGGGTTGTCGCTCATAAAAATATAACATTTGCTATTTTATTACATTTTTTATCTTCTCAATGGGTTCTAATGGGTATTCATGTGTCTTATAAAGATCGATGGAAGATAATATGATATATAAAAATAGTTAAGTGGAAAAGTTTTAATATTATTCGTTTATATAAACTGAGATTACAAATACAAGATATGTTGTTTTCATATTTTATAACATTCTCACAATATGACAATATTATATTAAATTAAACGAATCAGTTGATTTATTATAAATACTCAAAATGGCGTAACGTGATAAATTGATAAGTGGCGTGCTCATAGTATTACGAGGGCTGTGGAGTTCTTTAAAAATATATCGACTCGTGTAAATTAAATTATATTCCTATTATAAGTAAAATTTGATTTTTAATTAAAATTAGGGTTACGTCTCGAGTGCGGGAGACTATTACTTTATACATTAGAATAATTCCGACAGGTAAATTCCTATGTTACATTTTTCTTCTATATTCATAAGCATTTTTACCTACCATTGGTGCAATGCAAAAGAACGATTTTTTCTTGACGAATTCGAATTTGAATGATAACTTATTTCATTACAAAGGTCGGAAATTAGATGTTTCAGACAAGAAATAATATATGCAATAATTTAAATACGTGTTGCCTATATATAGTAAATTTATATGCATTAAGTTAGTCAGATAATTGAAAAAAAATACGTAAAATATTGAGTAATTTACTTTGCGTAATAGGGGTGTATAGTCCTAGGCTGCCACTGCGTTGCGCTGATGCAAATAAATAAATAAATAACGGCAAGATTGTCTTTAATGAATGTAATGATAGCCATAGATGGAATGTACAAAGAGCGCCGCCTTATTACGGGTTGCAAGACACTACAAAACATTCACAAACAAGTCAAGTAAAGTAATTAATACTAATAAATAAAATATCAGAGAATCGCTACTGCTCCAAGGCAGACTAGAAAATGTAGCGCAAACTGCGAAGGGCGAGCATCCCAATGTCGTCTTTTGAAATATGTAGTTTATAATTATGAAAATCTAATTAAAAACAAAGCCTTCTGAAAGTGATCGAAAATCGTGTAGCCAAAATCTAATTTAGGTATTCAGTATGAACACTCTGTCATAATAATATATGTATTAACACAAGATTAATTGGGTAAGTTATTTTATAATATTATATTAAAGAAATACTGTGATGCATTTAACCAAATTCAGATCAGTAAATTTCGTCTTTCGACGTGGTCAAGTGGTAACCCACTAAAGCTTCGTCTTACTTGTGAGGTCAAACTTTAAAATATTTCAATGTATTATACATAAATATTGCAATGTACACTGCAAACTTTCTTTCAAATAACACCAACAACAACAAACATAGCTTAATTTAAGAATCGACTGACGGTGCTTAAAGGAATTTCAATATCAAATTTGAATTTTTGAAAGTTTTTAAATTTCCATGTATTTCCAATACATTTCAACAATTTAAAAAAAAACAGCTTAAAAAGCATAGTTCGAAGCAGGGCTGTAGATTTGGAGCATGTAAATATTTATAGATAGACTCCTTTTTTTTAATTTACATCTGTACCAACATCCCAATCTAACAGTGTAGAGTAATTAAATTTGGATTATTGAGATTTTGTACACTTCCATGTATTTTGTCACTAACGACCCGGGTTTCGCCTTTCGGCATCTTCAGGCATTCGAGCACACGAATGGACTCGAACTGTAGTCGAAGTGTAGAGTAAGTATATTTATGTAGTAAAGGAAGGAATAATCCATATAAAGACATTGCCAGCATAGCGTTTAATCACAGACAGGTTGAAATATGTGTAATTACAGATTTGTGAAATGTATTCAGCGATATTATGTGGCAATTGGATTTCTGAATTGTGTTCATATCTTGCAAGTTTTCCTATGTGACCGGTCGCAACATAAAACTTGATCTATATTCAATGTGACATTAATATGTTGATCATTATTTATTTTCCTTATGGAATTCTTTTAAAACATAATTATGTACATGCTTAACTATTTCAAATAAATTATGTAATTTATAATAATTAAATATGTCAATGATGACATTTTTACACGTCAATAATAAAATTAAATATGACTAGAATAATTTGAAATTAAAATGTTTTGTACAATAAAATGCAGTTTGGAATCTTTGTATTAATTTTAAGCCGTATAAAAATAGGTTGAATAAATGAGGACTCATATCTACAGACTACGAACGCAGCAAACGCATTCACTCTCTCTTGTGACGTCATGTGGGTGCGATGTATGATAGTTTCTCCAAAGGTGGTCGACTCGTCTACGTCACATTAAATACTTTCGATAAAAAAATAGCTGTAGAAATTCTATACGTATATTGAAATTGGTGGTTATATTTTTTTGTTCTTGTTCTGAAAGATTTAATGTGTAAAGGTTGTGCTAAATTTAAATCAGCGAACTGTTTTACCGACTACTAGCAAGACAACAATAATTTTTAATATCATGAAAAAGGTATGTGAAAAATAAAATTTCTTTTTTAACGACTTTAATAAACAAAAAATATGTCGTTTAAATTTTATCGAATATTTATTACACAGTGTGAATTCATATTAAAAGCAATCTCCCCTAATTTTTAAACGAAGCCTTACTTGTGCATTTAATACCCCCTCATACGAAAAACACCACAATGTATTGCCAAATCCCCCATAGGTAGGTTATCCCTTACTAGTTTCATATTACATTCATACAATCTCCCCCTTTTTTGAAACAGTAAATGATCGAATATAATCATTTCGATCCGATGACACACTCTTTTGCTATTTAGCTAGGCGAAATGTATTGATTTTAATATGGAAATGGAAACCTTTATAGTATTTGTACGTGAATGTGAGGGGTAACATAATACAATTAATATATTCATAAATGTGAATTATGAAATGTAAGTTTTAAATAACAATAAAATTTAAAATAAAACAAACCTTTCCGTAGTAGATTTGACATCTTCTCGTTTCCAAAGACCACAAGTTAGCTGCCGAGCTGTTGAAGCGAACAGAAGTAAATTGACTCCAAGAAGTATTCCAATTGGGCCAAAGAAGAACGTCAAGATCTCCATATCGCCTAGAAGAGAATGTGTGTAAATTATTTACTATATAACTAGAAGATTTTTCTCTCAATTTGATTTATATATTACACCGAGATACTACCGAAATGATAGGTAAATATTATTTCATTGTCATGTATTTGAATATGTTCTTATTTTTCACACCATCTGTGATTGGAATAAAGAATTAAGTTCGAATTGTTTTATTTTTATTGTCATGTAAGAATTTAGATAGTTCCCAATTTGAAAGTTAACAAGATGGATTCTATTCATAAGATGGCGTCGAAAACCACAAGCAATAAATACTTAAAATACATTATACAATTTTGTTCAAAATACGAAATTGCATTAATCTTAAAATACTGTTTATCATATAATTTAAAACATCGCCTGAGGGTGCTTGATGGAATTTCAATATAAAATTTGAATCATTGAGATTTTGTACACTACCATGTATTTTGTCACTAACGACCCGGGTTTCGTCAGTTCCATTAAGAGTCCATTGCCTGAAGAATGGAGAAAATCGAATGCTTGAAGATGCCGAAAGGCGAAACCCGGGTCGTTAGTGACAAAATACATGGAAGTGTACAAAATCTCGATAGTTCAAAATTGTTTATCAAGTTTTAAAATTATCAATAAAAAAATTACTGACAATTTATCCTTTGTCATAGAAATATTTTACGTCAATATTATGAAATTAACGATATTCTTACCATAGAACCAGCAATTTCTCACTCCAAATCTCGGTCGGAGGAACGATCGTAAGGGGTCTGGTGGTAGATAATCCAATAATGCAGCAACTCCTGCTATAAGAAGAGGACCTCCCCAGGCGAAGACTTCATATACCCGAAGTCTGCACACTTCCTGACGTTTTTCAAGGCTTGTAGGTCGGAAGTCTCTGTAATAAGAAATAATTAATTAATATAACATTTTATACAGTTCACAATATACACAAATAGAAACACGACAAAACTTGAAAACATGAACGAGTAAGTACATTTTTAAGTTTTAAATATGGTGCATTTTATCTTATTACGTCCAAAATAAAAAAGCGACGATGGCCCTGGTTTGAACACGTGCTGCGGATACCCCAGAGGAACCTGAATGCTGCCTGTCTCTTCTACCAACCAGACGGATTCCGTCGCCCTGGAAAGCCGCTGATGACCATCCCCATAGGATGTATTCAGCGGAGCTATGGGACGCTGGGATGACCTGGGAAGAAATGAGGACACTGGCGGGGATAGAGAAGCTTGGAGAAACCGTGTGATGGCCATATGCTCTGAATATGGAGCGGATATGGCTAAAAAAAATATATGGTGCATACCAATCTAATATATTGTGATATTTGAAAGTGCGATTTAGACAAATTGTTGTTAGACATTTTTTAAATGAATTAAGTTAATTAATTAATTAAGAAATTTAAGAAATGTTAAAGTATGGTAGGCAGGACTAAAATAATTATATACAGTCTTCATACACGAGAAAGAGACCAAGTGCAACATATTCAAGAAAACCGTTGACATTTCTGATTTAGTTTTTTGGTTATTGTGGATATAGTCAACTTTTGCAGATATACACTTGTTATTGTGTGAGGAGTATTCAAATACTGGATGGTTTTTGTTTTACTACTGATATATTTTCCTTTTGAAAGCTATATACCAACATCCGCCATACGATGTCACCCCTCTGTAAAATATTTATTTTCGTGAAAAAATAAATTCAAGCGTAATTTTACGTGAAATAGATTTTTTCTCGAAGTGTTAAATAAATAATTATCACACATTCTAACAGCTAAGAAGTTTCTTTTTTCCCAAAGGAGTCGTTCGAGTATAAGGTGAAAGTGTAATTGCTAAAGATGGCAGCAAACATCCGCTTTAGGAGATGACTTTTCGGAATTTACGAAATTTTCGTAAATATACGATGTATGTTTTCTCTAAATACCTACTAATCGAGTGTTAGTTGACGGCAGTTATGTACATTTCCATTAACTTGTCTCAAGTAGACAAGATTGCAATTGAATATAATATTTTGGAACACATTCTATTCCAAGTTTTATGTTAGTACGTATATGAAAATAAATATACGATATTATAACATATTTAATTGATGGTTAATCGATGTGTTTTAACAAAATCATTTTGTGACATCTCACATTATCTGTAACAGTATTTAAAAATTAATTTCATCCAAATGATGGTTTACAATTACTATCAATAAAAAAGCGACGTAAACTGTATTTTATATTTAAAAACTAATTGGCTTACTTGCACAAAGTAATTTAAAATATGTAATATGTATTGTATGGATTATGAAGATTTGTAGCTGATATTATCCAATAAAATTTATAAATAGTGTTTTTTACATACAGATTGATAAAAAAAATAAGGAAATATTTTCATGTTTTTGACTTTGGTTGGTTTCGCTGAATAATTCATTATTATCAACATATCAACTGATTTATACATTTATGTACAATTAAAAATAATGGATTTCTGCATCGCCATCGATATAGCGCCTACTATTTGAAAAAAAGAAGAATTTGAACGATGAATTATAATTTTCAAAATAATATTATAAAAATTTAAAAAAATCAAACTCGCAAAACTGAAAAGAAGCACAACAGTTCTGCTTGAATCGCGCAATAGTGCAGTGCTCTGCAACCAATGTGCCGCGGTACACCGGTGCACCGCGAGACGATCCCAGGTGTGCCGCGGCGCAGTGCGTCCAAAAGAGAAAAAAAATCAAATATTTGTATAAAAAAATAAAACCATTCAGTTGCTAAGACATCCGATAACATTATTCTCGTTGAAGCAAATGTTACATTATTTTGATATTTAATGGAATAATTATTGTATTAGAATTGGCACGGATAGTGCAACTGCAATGATGGAGAATATTATGGGAGTTGTCTCGTGGGTAAAACGAAAAAATCCTACGGTACAAATTACGCATTGCTGCGAAGGATTGATGGTGAACAATTTCCCGAATTACAAACAATGAACGGATGTACCAAAATAATACACATTATCAAATCAAGAGTCTTTTCGTTACCAATTCACAAACTCTTTTTTTTATAATTATTAATTTTCATAAAAAAAAAAATTGCCAAGTGTCCCATCATTTTGAAACAGTAAAAGGGTTGAATTGGCTTTAATTAAAAAATATATTAGCTCCTATTTAAAATGTGAGTTTTTTTTATGAAATTTACATATTTTGGCTTGTGGTGTGCCGCGATATACTAATGATTGCTTAGGTGTGCCGCGGGTGAGAAAAGGTTGCGGAGCACTGCACTAGTGGGTGGCAGATAATAGCTTGAGAAGCACTGTGATTTCGATTGATTTCTACCAAAAAATAGTTTCGTCGCTCATCTTGAATTCAATAGAAATGAATTCAAGCTTATGGATGCATACAGAACACTGCATAAACACTGTGAGAATGTAAATAACAATGGTATTTAAAATAAACTAATAGAGTATAGCTGCATTGTATTCTGTCTCGTAAAACCGTGAGATTTTCGTGTTTCGAATACCAAATAAGGAATTAATGATTTATTTACGGAGGGGAACACTTTAAGCCCGCTTCTTATCATATCAATTAATTATAATGACATGTAAACTTCTTTGAGCGTTTCATATGTAATAAATACATCGTAAATTGCACGATTTCTTAAGGAGGCTTGCACTCTTTTTTGATTAAACACATTAAAAATTGTAATGCGTTAATTAATCTGCCGCCACATAGTGCCAAAGATGAATACAATGATATCTTTCACTGATGTGATTATTTCAAAACTAAGTACTCTTAAAAAGAAAGCGTGATGTTTAGAGACATATTTTATTGGTCTGACTGAAAGAATTGCACCGAAATCGAGAATGAAGTAATACAGTATTGAATGGAATTTATTGATTGAATTAGCATTTACTTGGAGAACTCCATTATAATGGGATACAATAAGACGATGGCGTCAAGCCAAAATAGCTATCAACTACTTAATAAAATTTTGTAGAACTAAATACTTTAATATTTTATCCTATTATGAAATCCCATTTATTTACATTAAATTTGTTATACTCAAAAATAAATATCAAACTACGTGAAGTAGGAATCTCCACGACAGCGCACTTCCAAACGCTATTAGAAAGATAAAAGAAATATGATAGTGAATTGCTATATTTAAATATATTAACTAAGAGATTTTATACATAACAAAGTAATTTATGGCACGTGTATAGAACTTTAAGTTTGCCATAGTATCTACCAGAACGGCCGATAGTAGTTTAAAGCAGTGTTCCCCAACCTTTTAACACCTGCGGACCGGTAAAAAAAAGAAAAAAAGTTCGCGGACCACTAATACTGAAATAGAAATGGTTTTTATGTAGTACTTTATTAATCTTATATTGTGACAGATGGACATAATCAGTGGCGTAGCTAGGGTTTGTGCTTGTATTTGCCACCCCCACTTTTTCCATTTTTTTTTTAACCAATACAACAGAAAAGATTGCGCCACAGGCAGATAAGTTTTGTAAATAAGTATAATTTCCTGTCCAATTTTAAGTTTAATACTAATAATTTTTCTCCAAAAACGATGATTTTATATTTAAAATAGTGTTGAGTTAAGGCTATTTTTTAAATTACCTACTATTTTTTTATTTAATCATAAATCATGACGAAGCAGAAAATTGCGCCGCAGGCTAAAGAATTCATACATAAATATAATTTTTTGAAAAATATGTACTACATTTTCACAATCCTGTCATTAACAAATGTTATAATAAGTATTAAATTTGTAGGTCATTCAAATAAATTTTATATTTATTATTAATATGGAAATATAAAATTATTACTAAACATTATTATTATTTTTTTTTTTAACAATAACTAAGAATACAAGTAAACATGCAGGCGAAAAAATTCTGTATTTAGTATTTTTGAAAGGGGAATTTCTTGAAATTTGGCGAAATACTCTTCGCGGCCCGGCACTGGGCCGCGGACCACCGCTTGGAGAAAACTGGTTTAAAGAACCCTTTGAAAAACACGTTAATCACTAGACTAACGTTGGAAGCGTTTATGCTACAACGCAACCCCGCCTCCCTCCTTTAATTTAAGCTATAATTTTTTTAATCGATATTATAATATAGACATGTTTTAAGTAATAAAAACTTTATTAAAAAAAACTAACTGATAAATATAATTAATATTTTAGTTTTCCCCCCAACATTTTCCCACCAAAAATGATTTAATATTTACAATTCTGTTGGATTAAGGGTATCTTTAAAATTATTTACTTTTTATTGTAAATCTTAAGCCATTACGGTATAGAATATTGCGCCGCAGTCGCAAATTTTTACGTATAAATATAATTTCTTGAAAAATATGTTCTATATCTTAACAATTTTTCATTTACAAATGTTATATTTAATATTAATATTGAAGTCCCGCAGCCTTGTTCTTGAAATATGTCAAAAAATCTAGTATTTAAAATAATTTTGATATTTATTATTTATATAAAAATACAAAATTATTCATGTACAATCCATTAATATATTGTACGTTATTGAAATTGTAAATCAGTTTAGGACAAGACATTCAGAAGATTTTACTAACACAACATTGACCATTCGCAAAAAACAATTATAACAAAATTTGCTCTCAGCGAAACCGTCAAAATCAAAATTCATTTTATCTGCCAGTTGGTGTTAAAATGGTGAAAAGATTTCTTCATCGCAAATTTCTCACTGTCCACGTTAAATAGTTTTTTTATTAATTTCAACCGCAAAAATGATAATGCAGCCTTTTTTAATAATAATTAATTAAATAATTAATTTTCTTTCTGCATCGACATTGAGGCTTAGTGATTATTTTAATTTTTTATTACCTAAGGAATTTTATGTTCAAAAATGCTGCCTCCAAGAGTATAGTTTGTCAATGAGTGAAATAAACATTCATTCACTGAATTTTTACTGTTATGTTTCGATATCAAGTTTTATTTATTTGTAGATGTTATGGTATGAAAATCATTTTTTTAATTACAAAATTATGGCGCCTACGCTGGCGATACTCCGCGCCTCACGGTTGAAAGCCACTGCAGTAGAATATCAAAATGTTTGGTGCAATAAAATACCTATGTTGCTTTTTACTATAATATTGTACCCTGGGTGGGCTTGAAACCTTTACCCTCAAGGGAAGACACAGAGAACTGTTTAATTTTATTATATCCTGCAGACAAGAAAAGAAAATTAGGGTTTAGGCGTCAAATTATGAAGAATATAAATCGAATGACCCAATTACGAAGGCGGCACTTCTTAACTCAATTATGTCATTTTGGTGAAGCGGACTTTTTAAATATATTATATAATAAAGTATTTTATTTATTTTTGTGTTTATTAAAACTGTATATAGTTAAGCATTTATTACGATGAAGTACTTACATAAAAATTTTCTTTTTCTTGTAGTAAGAAAAAAATATTTATCATTTCTGCTTACTTGCATTTTTAATTTTGTGTATAAATATGTTTACTATGAAAAATTATTAAGTTAAGCAAGATGGATTAATTATTATCAACATACAAATATATTGTCCTAAGGTAGAGTTAGCAAACCCCAAAATACCGAAAATCTGATTGAATGTAAGGAATTTAAAAACAATAAATGATTTTTGTAAATGATAAGGTAATTACGATTTCAAGCTCTTTTGTAAACCTGTAGTTTATGAACTTACGAACTTTGCACTCTAGGCTGGCAATATAATACCGTTTATTTCATAAAAAAACTAAATAAAACTATTTGATACTAACTAATTATGTTTATTAATTCAGTACTTTTTATACTTCTATGGATATGGCTGGGTTTATTAGTATAATTAAAATATTACGCGTCGTAAAAAGCAGATAAAACTAATTACCATCTAAAAAACTGTTTTTCTGCAGTTAAATATTTTGAAACAAACAGCATAAAATACTTATTAGATACCTAAATGTAAGCATAACCAAATATATAAAAAACATTTTATGTGAAACCGCGAACAAGCGCGAAAGGAGCAAAGAAATAAAATTAATTATCCGTTATTTATGGGAGAACAAATTATTTGAAATTTACCACCTACAATTCACCAAAAAGCAGAAAATAAAACAGCATTTTATTTACTCTTGGTAAGAATTATGTCATTGTATTTATAAAATTAAATTTACGACTGACAGGACAGATTTATTAGATTTTTTTATGTAAAAAGTCAAATTGCTTCTTCCCTATCGCTTATTTATAGTAATTGTGTAGGCCATCTCTCAATATTATGTCGATATTAAAGGATTTAATTAATTTTGCTCAATTTTATAGATGTCTGTAATTTAAAGAAATAAAAATAATGTATCGTAATCCTACACATTTTAAGCATTCGATGTGTGGCGATTTAACTATCTACTGAGGTAGCAGCGCATCATCGACCTGATTTAAAGTTATCCGTATTTGATACACTTTTGTAACTCAAGTCAATCGTCGTACAATGACTCAACCATTTTGTGTTTCTAAGCTTATTACTTTTTAATATTAAAGAAATTAGTAGATTGGCAATTCGCTCACAGATATCGTTAACATGTTGTGATATCGTCTTCTGTATTTCAAAATTAGTAAATAAAAATGTTTGCTGTATGTAATAAAATTGAACAGTTTTCTTTTGAAATCAATAAACAATTTTTATGTGAAAACTGGTGTTAAATTGGACTAAATTTGTAGCCGGAAAACTGTGTACTTTTGAAACATGTGTTATACTATTGTATTTAATCGATTAACAATTTAACAATGTTTACTGTCCGTTTTTTTAAACAAATGTTCAAATAGCACTAGTAAAATTTTATTGTTTTTTTAATTAAATATATATAAACAGTTTTAACGATAACCTGATAGTTAACGGTTAAATAAATAAATAACATCATAACAAGACCAGTGAAAGCGAGTCTTGCGATATTTTTTTAGTTTTGCTAAGCATTTTTTTTCGTCTTTATTTTCAATGAGGTGATATTTTTCTTTGTGATTGTGCATTGAAAAGTATGCCCCAACTTTTAGACGCTAGGCAATATTGAGAAACATTACAGCTGACAAATAAAATTTCCCACCATGCTTAATTTCATTGCGCTGTGATAATTGAAACGTTAAATATATCAGTGTTACTTTTACGAAATTTCTATCAAATCTATGAAAAATGTAAATAAAAACAACTTTTCGAGTTTTTTTAAATGTCAAAATAAGTTATTCATTGAATTTGTATTTAATTTTTTGAATTCCATTATAATTAGAATAAAATAAACATAACAAAGTATTTAGTTCTACAAGAATTGTAAGATATACATAGTTGATAGCTTTTTAATTCTCGTATCAAAATAACTCAATGAAACATTCTTAATAATTGGATAAAATAACAAAGTATTTAGTTTTACAAAATTTCTATTAGGTATTTGATAGTTATTTCGGCTTTACGGTATCGTCAGAACTATCTTATTAACATAACTAGTTCTGATGATGGCGTAAAACCGAAATAGCTATCAACAATCTAATAAAAATTTTGTAGAACTAAATACTTTGTTATGCCAATTCAATCAATGAAAGATTCTTAAATTAGAAATTAAGGAATCTAAAAATAGGAATTTTTATACGGTGTCTGCTACGTATGTGAAAATATGAAATTCTGTTTAGTTCTAGAATGGCAAAAGTTCCTGAGATATATTAGAAAATTCTTCTAACCATATTAATCTTATCAAACCAAACGTGAATAAGACATTGAGAGAATAGCCTGCTTTATACTCAGGCACTTTCACGCGAATGGTTTGTATGCTTTATAACGAGAACTCGTTTTAAAATGAGAACGTCACACAAACTTTTTCTCGTTTTAAAGCACGAAAACCACACGATCGCGCGTGGACGCGTCTGTCTCTAAAGCCGGCTAATGACTATCAATCCATTTGCATGTCCGCACTACATATTACTTACTCACCACGAGAAAAAATACTGAGCGATAAGCTATCAATCAAGTCTCTTAAAAATACATATCCACTAATTAACTGCGTAGTTTGTTGATTACGGAGAAGCCGTGTCAAAAAAGAAACTTGTTTTATGTAGCACATCAAACCATTTATTTAACGTCGATTTACTCAAAAGTAGTATTTCCGACTTTTTGTCAGAGTCGCAATATTTAAATTATACAGCAGTTTCTATATCAGATTATATATCGTTTATCAAAGAGCCTGAGAACATAAGATTGTGCAATTGATTGTCTATGACACTTCTATGGTGGTCTTTGGATAAATTGTACAATTATTTTGATGCGTCACATAATAATAGAAATTATAAATCTATATTCGTTGTAGGAAGCGTCCCACTCGCTAGTAAGCTCGAGTGTTGTATAAGAAACTGGTATTCTTGGATACGAACAAAGCGTAATATTTCTCGAAACGTAGAAATCTTCCAACAAAAGGACTTAACAATAATTTAAGTAGAATCTACTGCTCGAATGTTTCTCGGAATCTTTTTTATTTTCTAGCAAGATTCAAGAGGATAATTTATTTGATTTGGATCAGAGGCACGGTCGCTTTGTCTTGTATATATGAATCTAGTAATAGGTAAGCCAGGGCACGGAATGTAACGCATAATAAAAACTATCATGGTGACGACTGATTAATAAAAAGGTTTCTTTCGTTTCTGGAATAAATTAAATTCAAATTCTGTTAAATATAAATAAACTAATAACCTAAAATAGTTTGGTACTGCTAAAATATAACGTTTAACTCACATGTTTTAATTATATTTGAAGAATAACGTTAATAGTTTTATATAATTATGTTACTTCACCATCGAGTTCCACGACGTAAAGTTAGGGGTTCCGCAAAGAAGTTGAAGGAATAGAATCTAGAGGTGAGTTTATGTAGTGTGAGAGAGTAAGTACACGAACAACAACAACATCTGTCTCGCTCGCCGCTCGAGGGATGACGGTGTAGGAGAGCGGGGAGAAACGGGGTGCGGGCTTCAACACACTTCAAGGCCCGCGTCCTGGGACAAGGACAAACAAAGGAGAAAACAACGGTTCCTTCGTCTTCCATTAAAACCCCGGTCGTTTATCCGTATACTCTTCTGGTTTATTGCAATTAGCTACAGTTTCACAAGACATTAGACACAACAGAATTACATACTTTTAATTTAAACTGTGTAAGTGGTTTTATAGTAATCGATGGGATAAGCCGCTGCCGCGACCTCCCCGGGAACGGTCGGGACTCCACTGACTCTGGCAGGATCGCAGGCCCTTCCCCCCACTTCAAACTGCAAATCAACAACATCAACCAAAAAATACGACCCCACCCTTAACGCCTCAGGAGGGGTATTACATTCTTAAATTTTCATTAATAGGAAGAGTCTGCAGATTGGTTTTGAAGACCCTGTCCGCCCCATAAGTACGGGGCGGTGTCAAGTGTTGATAAAGATTTTTTTATATGCGAAAGTTTACTGCACAGTACATGTGTTGATGTGTGAAGTGATGGCGAGAAAATGCGCGAAAATACTTCAGGTGTTCCGTCTTCTTGTACATAATAAAAAGGGGTCCAAACTAAATATACTTGGGAAACGTTGGTCTACACATTCCTTCAATACATTTTGAGTTTCTTATTAATTATTGTAAAGTTACTTGATTTTGTGATTTATTCAACTTAAATGTTCTAGTTTACATGAAATGTATATTAATCTCTATCATTCAATGACTCACTTTTAAGGTGTTAACTGTCAATTCTTGGTGGAAAGACATTATATTTTAAAAAATAAAACTCAATTCCTTTGTACTACTTCCACATATTTATAATGATCAGGACCGGTTTCGCTCATCACGAGCATTATCAACTGAAGTCTGAACAGATCAGTTGATAATGCTCGTGATGAGCGAAACCGGTCCTGATCATTATAAATATGTGGAAGTAGTACAAAGGAATTGTGTTTTATTTTTTAAAATACAATGACTCTGTATTAATATAATTTATATTCTCCAGTAGGCTCTTTCGAATGTAAATTGAAACCAAAGAAATATATAACTATAAATTGTACGCACATAATATATGGGCAAAATACCTGCAAAACAGAATTAGATAAATATCTAATTGAATATTATTTTATCAAAACATTCTTTAAAACAACTGAGGTGACTCATAACTAGTTTTCGTTACAGCTTTAATGTCTTAGATACATTACATAGATAGCACTTCAATAGGCGTCCATTTATCTATTTGTGTGCTGATTCGATTAAAAACAAAATTTAAGTTTACTGTTCACTTCGAGCACTGATCTTAGGCGCCAAATCTTGGAGCCGCCTACCTGCCCCAGGCCTGCCGGACCCGCCCTTTTGCCTTAACTTATCTCATCTAGCGAGGGCGAACGCATTTAACATCTCGCTACGAGATCCACAGATGACCCTTTCCTCAAAGTGGAGCCAATAACACATAAATTCCAGATGTAAGTGGCAGAAGCTCGGGTGTATAAACACAAGATGCTCAAGAGGGTACTAGGGGAGGCGGGTATTGGAAACCTAACGGCGATACACTTGGTTGTTAAGTCGATTCGAAATTTTAGGACGAGTTAAAGCTATAAAATTATAGTTTAATAACATTTGTTGTATAGGGTGTTTTTTTAGAGATTTGTTTTTTAACAGGCAGCACTTTTTCCAGTGACCGCCAATTTGACAGCTGACAGCTGATTTGCGCTCAGTTTTGTTTGCCATTTCACCATGAACAGACTTACGCCAGAACAACGCTTGCAAATTGTGAAAATTTATTTCGGAAACGGGGGTTCAGTTTGCGCAACTTTGCGAAAAATTTTGTTCAGCGATGAGGCTCATTTCTGGTTGAATGGCTTCGTCAATAAAAAAAATTGCCGAATTTGGAGCGACGAAAATCCACAAGCCATTTTCGAAACGCCGTTACATCCACAAAAATTAATAGTTTGGTGTGTTTTATGAGCTGGTGGAATCATTGGTCCATATTTTTTCAAAGACGATACCGGCCAGAACGTTACTGTCAATGGAGAGCACTAAAGATCTATGGTTGCTAATTTTTTCGTTCCAAAATTGAATGGTCATAATGGAAACGAACTCTGGTTTCAATAAGACGGTGCAACATGCCACAATCAACTTGCTAAAGGAAACTTTCAATGAGCGCATAATTTCACGGAACGGACCTGTGAATTGGTCACCGAGATCATGTGATTTAACACCTTTGGACTTCTTTAGACAAACCAGCAACGCTTAATGACCTTGAAGCCAACATTCGCTGATATACGACCGCAGCTGCTTCAGAAAGTGCTTGAAAATTGGACTTTGAGATTGTGCTTTTTTCGAGCCTGCTGTGGCGACCACATGCCAGAAATCATTTTTAAAAGCTAACGGCATTTAATAAACTTTTCAATGAATTCAATATAATGACCATAACCACGATTACCAAATGATTTATTTCATTTTAAAGTTCTGTACCTCTAAAAAATACTCTTTATATGTGGCAAATTAATATAAATTCTACAATTTGGTAGACAGATAATGGGGGAATATATAAACAATATTGTGTACAAGTACCTATATATTTTTTAACCATGTGGATCATATGGGCTTGTAGTGTAGTTTATCTCAACAGAAGTTATTCTACGAGAAGAGAGTAGGGATAGAAGGAAAGATAGAACAGTACTAATAGTTAGCTACAGATAGATGTGAAGGACATCACATACTATGCCTTCGGACGGAAATCCATAAATTGATTAAAAAGATCAATTTATGGAACTTTCCTTACTGAGATTCGAACTCGCGAGCAACTGAAACCAATGACGTTGAATACTGTACTACAACGCGATATTCAGTGATCTAATCGATTTAAACCAAAGAATTGAAGAAAGCGATGTCTATTTGATATCTGTTTTCATCTATCGTTGAAAAATGAAAAAAAAAACATAGGTATATTGTTCATTATAAAATTTTTGATCAAAAACAGCATTATTAACTGACGCAAAGCTTTTTGTAATAATCTTAAGAACTCACTCTTTCTCATTCAGTTTTGTTCGAGATCTTTTTTTGCGGCCGATCAACTATTGTACAATTTTAATATCGAATCATTTTTATTCAAACTTAATAATTAAAAGTTTTATTAAAGTTAATTATATTACAACAAAAACATTTTATGGACATGTTCTTAATCTACATGTTTAGTATGTAGATACATACTAGAGGTCTGCACGGGCCCATTCTTGGCCCGTGGGCCTCTACCCGGCACGGCCCGTGGGCCGGGTTTGGGCGGGTAGGGACAATTGATATTCGGGCTCGGGCCGGGCCCGGATAAGGGATTTGTTTTTCAGAAAATAAATTTCGGACTAAGTTCGGATCATGAGTATTCTTGATAACTAAAAGGCAAATAATTTATTACGTTTCGAATAGCATTGGACACAAGAGAGTCTTTTATTTGATAAGTATGGAGTCATCATTTTATTTTTCGGTAACCAGAAACTAAGCTCATAAAATTTTATTGATCCGTGAAACAATGCTTTGTTCATTTAAACATCATAGATAGTAAGTTTCAATAGTTCTTAAATGAATAAAGTGTGAAATTCGGTATCTGCTTTCTATTCGTTTTAGATAGTCGACTGTTCCATGTGCCGAAAAAATCATTATAGAAAAATACGAAAAATTCGTTAAAAATGAGTTTCAACGATATAAAGAAAATGTTGAACAGTGGTGACTGTGGTAATGTATGGAAATCATTTCGTGAAATAATAGATTTTTCTATATGTGGAAAACTTGGGTGGGTACGTTAATCAATTTTATGCTTCTGTATTTTTTTTTAAATCGGGTTTTTTTCGGGCCGAGATATATAAATGTAGGCTTCGGGTCGGGCTCGGGTAACAAGTGTGGTATTAAGATTCGGGCTCGGGCCGGGTCGGGCCTGAGGTGGACGGGCTCGGGTCGGGTAATTTCATCAAATTTCGACCCGTGCAGACCTCTAATACAAACTAAGATTTTTCTAGTCGGACCAATGAAGTTTATGAATGAATGATACTAGTATTGTTATTAGAAGCAAATATAACTAAATCCCATTTGAATTTCGTCGATTTAGCTGCTTTTGTTTCTAATACATTTCTCTGAGAAAACAGGTAATAATTCTATCTATTAGCATGCGCGACACTTAAAATTCTACTGCTGTAACCGGACGCTAACTAATCCGGGTCAAGAAGGCAAGTGAAAGTGAACTGATAATTTCTTCGATATACTACCTAAGTAATGGCCGACATATTTTACGTAACAAATTAATTTGTATTACACACGATCATTTCTCGTTGCAATAATTAACATAAAATCGAAAGCACTTGAGCCTGCAGGCAGTCTCTTGATTATAGAATAATCCAATTAAATACTATTTAAGGTTATTCAATTATGAAGACAGATCAATGATATGTGTAACAAAATGTATAAAGATTCTTTTTAAGGCGCAATGTGAATGATATTAAAGCAATTTATACTCACTGCAATACGGCGTATATAACGATTGAACTGTATAGTAATTACGATGTAATCCTTTCTTAAATATACATATTTTAAAAAATTTAAAAAAAAACAAAAAACAAAAGAGGCTGAACATTTATCTCAATCGTAGTTGATGTAAATCTACGAACGGAAATTTTAATTTCATTATTTAATCCAGTGCTCTGCAATTTGGCCACATTTTCTCTCACGGTACACCAAAGTTTTCTCCATATTTTCACGACACGCCATTAGTGAAAATGTATCGTCAGAATTAACATTTTGTAGCGTAATATAAATAAATAATATGACAGAATTATATGCAGAGTATTGGAGATAAATAAATTATTTGTTCTTCTCTTAGAAGCAATGTTCCGATGCACATGCATGGCCTACCGAATGCAGCGGTAGCGGATCACTGATTTAAGCATAAGTTTTTCATAATACATATTACGTATTTTACAACATATTTTATGTTTTATTATACAAAATTGTGACCCAGTCTCGTATCGGAGCAGGTTTCGTAGTTGCGAATACCATTTTTGTTTATATATGAGGCGGTGCAGAAGAAAAGTGGCCATCTTGATTGAATGTTAAATCAAATAGAAAAATACATCAACATGATAAAAATATTGAAATGAAATTAATGTCGATATATTATCGATGGTATACGTTAGTTACAGTTAATGCAAGCAAATCATTTTAAAATTTAAAAAAAAAACAGATAAAACCTTGTGAACGTTAGGATATGAGAATGTAATACATAAGTATCCATAATTACATAGTATTGGAAAGTGTCGAAAGTGAAACATCAAAAATAGTGTTTGTTTGTAAACACTGCATCAAAATGCGATGGGAAAATGTTCCGAAGTCTAATCTAAGAAATCTTTGCCTACGTGCTTCAAAGAGAAGATTTCTATCTGTGGGTGGCGAGTAAAACAATTCATTGTTCAATACGCAGACTAAGCTAAAGATAGTATTCTCATAAATAACCGTTTCAAAAAAAAGTACACATCAAAAAAGATCTGTCTGTTGATCAACATTTTGTAATTACTTAATTGTTGCAAGACCACACATGTATAACGACAATTACGTCAATCAATTTTGTTATTAAATGCCACCCTATTACTAATCTATTTTATGAAAATTTCGCAAGTTACTTTTTTACAAGTGTCGCGAATCAAAAATCGTTTGAAAGCCCGTGATTTGGAAATTAGAAAAACAAGGTTTGTAGTAATATATTTCATATTTTTATATTAGCTCGGGGAATAAGAGTTGGATAACCAGTCATTTTAATAAACTATGACACAAACATTTGTCTAAATATCTCTTTCCGGGGTTTTATCGTTGCTTATCCTATAGTATAGTGTTTGTACTTGTCTACTTGTCAGCACTGTAAAATTATGAACCTTCTAGTGTGATCCATGATCTATGATCTTCGAGTAATTGCCCGTGACGAAGATCATAGTTTGTGTTGTAAAATTACAAGATGGTAGTTTATTGCGATGTTAACGAAATGTGCAATGGGCACTTACTGTGTTGGCATCAGTGATTGACGGATATCTACTTATATGCAACGATCTCGTGGGTGTATGCGATGAACAAAATATTACAAGATAATTTAAAATATCGACTGAGGATGCTTAATAGATTATCGATATCGAATTTTAATCGTTCAAATTTTGTACACTTTCATAAGTTTGTTCACTAACGACCCGGGTTGAATTGAACGATTCAAATTTGATTATAATATAACTTATAAATATATTCATGGTTAACTCGAATAAAAAAACATGAAATATTTAGTGAAATAGGTACACTTCGACGTAAATAGTGGGAAAATAAAATGTTAAATTCAGCTTTGGACTACAAAAATCACATCTGAATGGCGAGAGTTTACACTGTAAAAAATGCGTCAAAAACAGAAACGTTATGATTTCCTTTCTCCGTTCTCAATACAGTCTTTATTGGTCTACAAAATTCCTTCTCAGCTCATTAAACGTACAAAAAATCATCGATAGTAATCTTAGGCGGTATAATAAATAGTTCTATGTTCTATTGTATTTCTATCACTGAGAGTTGTTTTCAACATGCTTTTGGTATGCAACCATCTGTTTGTAATTTTGTATCGACGGTGGGTAGATAGAGTTTCAATTACAACATAGTTTTTGTTCAATGAGCTTCCATAAAAATAAAAACTTTCTAAATTTATGGAACTAGATCGTTGACTGAACTGAATTGTAAGAAAGTGTATGATTTTAGGGAATTGTTTATTGAAAAAATATTTATTTATCAAATAAAAATATTAGACATTACAGCTAAGCAACTCCGTGAGAATTTTGACTACCTCGTCCTCCTCGACCCACCACTGCTTTCTCATTCGTTAATTTTTTACGGCAGTATCCAGTAGCGTAACAAACGTTTACCGTATCTACAGTTTTTTTCCCTTAATTGGGAGTGTCTTTGAAGCAACAGCCCAAGACTTGGTGGCGTGCACTTTAGTGTGCAGAAAATCGATCCCTCCAGATAAATGAAAAGCTTCTATGAGTTGAAGTCTACTGCCTCTCCGTATGTCGCCGCAAATTTTTTAAGGCCTCGTAATTTGTTTTATTCGTCACCAAGTCAGGGTGGCTGATCGGTCCAATGAAAGATTGCACCGACTTGCACAGCTCTTCCCTTTCTTCATGCATTAAATGACACTCCCATAGAATGTGAATTTTGACTGTCACTCGATATAAACTTCAGTAGAAAAGATTTTACAGACACCCACGCCCTAGGCCTCAAATTTTAAATTAAAAAAAATATAAATGCCATATTGAAGATGCCGGGATTTGAGAACCTAGACACAACTGATCGAAAGGGTAACCACTAAACCACAGATGCAGAATAATAAGAACCTATCTGCCGTTTATCACATAGATTTGGGATATAAAAAAACACACACAATTTGTAGTTCATATATTTGTTTTGTATTATCAGAACCGGTCGAGCACACTTTACTCGTAAGGAGTTTTTTATATTAAGTTTTTTCGCCATCGAAAGTCTTAAGCCGACAGAATTTTTTAGGCATGACAGGACTTGTGTACTTGAAATTGAATTTCAGATAGTTGTGTTTATGGCTTATGATAGTAAATATACGATCAAATTGGCCTAATCGGTTTTTTTTACCAAGCTCCAAGTCGAGTGTCAGTTAGGTATTATGTAACGCTTGTACCTATAGGAATATTCAATAGAAACATTTTTGAAATCAATAAATATGTCACCGTCCGTGGTGCAGTTGGTAGCGTCGTGTGGGCTACGGCTACGGATGTGTCGGGTTCAATTCCCGGTGCGGACAGTTTTCATAAATTGATATTTCAATCGATTTATGAATTTCTGTTCGTAGTCTGAGTGTTGTATAAAACTCCCTCCTAACCCACCCATCCAATCCTCATGGGGCGTAGCGAGAGCGATTAGCTAACCATTAGTCCTGTCCTAACCCTATACTTCTATCCAGTGGCGGCCGGTGACAAGAATATTAGGGAGTGCAAAAAAGACTCACCTATTTATACAAGAAATCCATCCTCCGATTCTTGGATTTTGAAAACACTTCAATAACACGAACATTAAAATCCGATATTGACGATACCAATTGTTTCTCTACACTTAACATCGCAAGAGCATTTAGTCTGTCTTGAGTCATGGTATTTCTCAAAAATGACTTTTTTTTGTTTGTCAATGAAATCGTAAGTTGATGTTGCAATATTAAAGTCCGCTAAAGGAAAACTTTTGTGATAATCCGAAAATTTTTCGCTAAAAAACAATTTAGCTGCTACTAAATGATCATGGTATGCGAAACGATCTTTCGTTTGATTCACTAAAGTATCGCATACTTCATTACAAATGACATAATGGGGTAAGTCATTTGGTCTACGTCTTTTTGTAGGTTGGACTAGTGACATTTGGGTATTTTCTCGGATATTCTGAATAGAACGCGTAAAACTTTCGATATTCTTATTTATCTCCAAAACATCTTTCGACCTAGATTGAAGTTGCATAAAAAGTATATCACAGTGTGGCATAACTTTTGCAAAGAAATCTAGCCAGTAATTGAAATGATCTTCGTTTAAATATCGAAACAGCATTCCAGCTTGATTGATGGTATCAGCGTCTAAATTTACGGTTTCTAAGATGTGCTCCATACACTCTTTCAACTGCTCGCGATAAGTGTGCACGACAGTCACTGTTCTTATATTAAAATTCCACCTAGTTATTGGTGCTGAAGGTATTCTTCTATGAACTATTTCTTTTAAAATGTCAGCTCTCTTCGCAGATCTCGAAAAAATGATGGAAAAGATCGTAAATTTGCAAAAAGTTCCGAACCATAGTGTTGGCTGAAGCACTTCTCTCCATTATCAAATTCAATTGATGTGCATAACAATGTATGAAATGTGCGTATGGATACGAAGCTTTTATCAAAGCCTGCACACCACCTAATCGCCCACTCATCACTGCTGCACCATCATAACTCTGCCCGATTAATTGTGCTGGTTTAATGTCGAGAAATTCCAGTTCCTTCAAAATTTCAGATGCAATACCTACCGCAGTATGATCTTTTGGGATAATAAATTTCCAGAAACGTTCATGTATCTTCCCGCGCAATTCGTACCGTATTACCAAAACGAGTTGTTGCGTAGTGGCTATGTCAGTTGTTTCGTCCGCCTGGATAGCGATATATTTGCTCTGCGATATTTCATTTTTAATTTCGTTGCGACACACCTCCAAAATTGAATCTAAAATGTCATTTTGAATTGTTTTTGAAGTTCCCTTGAAAACACTGCTGCTCTCTAAGTGCTGTTTCATTGCGATGTCAATCTCTGAGACGAAATCAATAAGCCCTCGATAGACACCTGGATTATGGGAATCTGCAGTTTCATCGTGTCCCCTTAAAGCTAATTCAAATGCACCACAGAACTTCACACAGTCAATTAACCTTGATAAAATATATCGATTTTTATCTACACGCTCATTAATTTGTTTCACTGACGCACGATACCCAGCATCCAATTGGGAACGAATATCTAACGATCCCAATACCGCAAGTTGCATTTCATTTAAAATGTGATTTTGAGAGCTACCGTGTTTCTTTATTTTGAATGATAGGTGAACCAGGTCCTTAATTCCACTCTCAGTCCAGTTAGATTCACCTCCAAACAACAGACACGGAAAACAGAATACTGTATTAAAACTAGTACAGCCACATAGCCATGGTGTTTTTTTATACGTTTCTACATTAAATTTCCGAGTAAACACTTTATTATTAAGCGTACACTTCTGAAATAAATTTAAGCTTGGCATAGGACGACCTGCTGCTTTAATTTCCAGCCTTTTCGAAAAATCCCGACGATTTTCTTTAATGTATGAGACAGAATATGCACTATTCATTATTGAAGCACGTAAATATTAGACGTATGTTAAAGAAAGTAAATAAATTTGATGATATGCGTTTCTTTGTGGCAGGCTCAATACACTAGAGGGCCTTTCGACGCACGAACTAAACATATGCGACAGGTCTCTGCGAGTTTGAATACTTCGGGAACAGTCGTCATAATTCGGCAATACTGGTGCAATGATCCTGAATAACTAAAAACTTCGTATGAAAGTCGAATGTGTGACACAGATGACGTCACAAAAAAAAAGTTTCCTACGGAATCCCTTCCACTTAGGGAGCGCTGAACCAAAATTGCACCGCCTCGACGTATTATTATTAGTATTTTTTCTGGCGCGGAATACGAGGTAGCATTGTGTGAATCATCGCTTGATGCAATATTTTTTTTACGGGGAACACGCGGGAAATTTTAAAATGAGTGAATTGCTATGTTTGTATAATATCGCTTATTACTTGAATGAATAATAATAACTTGAATATGGGAGTACATAGCACCATTTGCTCCTTTGCAAGAGCCGTCCCTGCTTCTATCCCTACTCTCTTCGATAAAGAGAGGTTGAGCAACTGAGTAACAAACAGTTCTTATAGAAAATTCTGTTGAGATACCTCCATTAGGACACCATATGCTCCACGTTGGGAGCGGACATTGATAAAAAAATAAATTTGATGTAAATATCATTTTCCTGTGAAGTATTTATTAAATGTGATGAAAACTGAGTGAAAAGAATCACAATATGTTTATGTTTATCGGAGATTTCATTAAGGATTTACAAGAATACAATGGAGATCAAAGATACAGGAATTATGTGGGTGTAACAGTTTGCATGTTACTAAGAAATATTTCTTATGATTTTATTTTTCTGGGATTTCGAGTGGTAATGATTTCACCAATTTTGTTTGGATTCTAAAAACACAGATGTTACGTAAAAATAATATAATGCCAAGAACCATACACTGAAACTTATTATGAGAACCTATATATTTTATTTTAACTGGATAGGAAATCGTTTGAGATTGCATGCATATTAATAAACTATGGAAAGAAGCACACATTGAGAATGTTCTATGTACAGCAGTACTAATTTCAACACTATGTACGTCACAATGTGTAATACCTGGTATGTAGTACAGTAGTCAACGTCGTTGGCTTCGGTTAAGGTGCTCACGGGATCGAATCTCAGTACAGACAGTTTCGTAAATTGATTTTTCAATCGATTGATAGATTTCTCTTCGAAAACATTTGTGTTTGCAATGTCTAAAAATTCCCTCCCACCCACTTGATCCTAAAAACGGAACATGGAGAGAGCGATTGACTAATCTCTAGTCTTATCCTTTTATAACTTCTCTCTTCGAAAAAGAGAGGTTGAGCAAGTGAGTAAAATACAGTTCTAGTAGAGTTTTTTTGTTAAAATACCTCCATTAAGAGTCCATATGCACCATTGAGAACGGGCATGATTAGAAAAGATTCATAAGATTTGACCTGCACATAATTCATGAAACTCACATTTACGACTGTTTACAAATTATTTACATGACGGTGTTTTATGGTGTTAACTGTCAATTCTTGGTGGAAAGGATTTATATTAAAAAAAAAACAATATGTTTTGTACTACTTCCACAGGTTTATAATGATCAGGACCAGAGTCGATCATCACGAGCATTATCATCACTTATGCTAATGTGTTTTATTTTTAAAATATTTACGTGACAGTGAAGAACGCGTAGGATTTGATGCAATCGTGGGAACAGAAACATGTAGTGTAATTGCATATTAGATTTGCAAAAGAACTTCTCTCATGACATATGTATTATAAAAATGTCACTTCACTGGCACTCGTTAGCGGCGGGGCACCGGTTTCGTTGATGTGCGCGTGTACATTACAGGTCTGCACGGGTCCGGGCTTAGCCCATGGGCCGGGTTCGGCGGGTAGAGACAATTGATATTCGGGCTCGGGCCGGGCCCGGGAAAGGGATTTGTTCTTCAAAAAAATATTTCGGGCTATGTTCGGATCATGAGTACTCTTGATAACTAAACACTGCTGATAACAAAAAGGCAATAACTAAAATATGTATTACGTTTTGAATATCACTGGACACAATAGTCTTTTATTTAATAAGTATGGATACATCATTTTATATTTTGGTAATCTGAAACTGAGCTCATAAAATTGTTATCGATCAGTGAAACAATGCTTTGTTTATTTAATCATCACCGATAGTAAGTTTAAATAGTTAATGATAAAGTGCGATATTATTCAATATCTGATTTCTATTCGTTTTAGATAATCGACTGTTTCGTGTGCCGAAAAAGTCATTTTAACAGATTCGTTAAAAATGAGCTTCAACGATATAAAGAAAATGTTAGGTGATGTGTGGAAATCATTTCGTGAAATAATAATTTTTTCTTGATGTGAAAAAGTTGGGTAGGTACGTTACGTGTGTCAAATTTCAATCAATTTTTTCCTGATGTATTTTTTTTTAATCGGATTTTTTTCGGGTCGAGATATATAAATTTAAGCTTCGGGTCGGGCTCGGGTAACAAGTGTGCTATTAAGACTCGGGCTCGCGCCGGGTCGGCCCTGAAGTGAACGGGCTCGGGCCGGATAATTTCATCGAATTTCGGCCCGTGCAGACCTCTAGTGAACATATTGGATGCTACTTACTGTGTGTATAGTGTGAAGTTGCATTGACATTTATTTGCCACTAGGCCACAATTTGCCACTATTTATTTACCAGTTTTGGTCAATATTAATCCAATGTGAAAACTATTTTCTGATTTGTCCTTCTTTACTCTCTACAAGAAATGTAAAATGATAGGAGTAATAATGTGCTAAAACATTGTAGAAAACTATTGTTATCAATTTGCCGGTCCTGGAGCGTCGAATCTTTGCTTTTAAAGCCCTTGAGTAATCAGAGTTCATATCTACAAGCAATGTTTCAAAGCAACTCTCGAAGATCGTGGAATCATAATCCGCTAAATATATCTAGCTAAAGCTACCTGAAGTACACAGCAATCAAATTCTTACCTCAGCTATACATCATTCAATCTGTATGCGTCGGAAGCCAGGAGTGTATGTAATGAGACAATAATTATGTGTCCAAGTGAAGCTAGCCAGTGAGATTAAATAACTGTTTTTTTTCCTGTATATTCCATCACATCGTTATGTTATTCTGTGCAGGTTTTTTTTACGCAGTTAATGTGTTCACATTCCTATTAGATGGATGTGAAGGTCGTTCATGGCATGGCTGAAGAGTTAGTGAGAATTCGTTCAGCTGTCAGTAAAATTAAAAATAATGCCACATGAGGACGGGCTTATATGGGCTTTATGTTGTCTTGGCAAAAGATTCGACAGCTGATATTGCGGCGACTGTTCGTGTTTGGATATAGCACGTCGTCCTAATTCTAACATGCGGTAAGTAAGTCAGTTTTATCAACTTAAAGAACCAAATTCATATATATATATATATTCTTTTTGTTGTTCGTCTTCCTTCCACTTGCAAATTTGTATATCTATTGACATAACAAATACTTGGTTTGAAGATCGATAAATATATCAATATCATTTAAGACATCGACTGAGGGTGCTTGATGGAATTTCAATAATCCAAATTTGATATCAATATCAATAAAACGTGAAATCGTAAAAAAAATACTTACGGTGTTATAATTAAGTTTTTATCTATACTGAATTTAAAACTATTCAATTTGATAGTTATTGAAAAAAGAATTATTGTTTATTGCATATATATAATGCGTTAAATTTTATTTTACCATATTCGCTCCCAACGAGGAGCATATGGCCTCCTAATGGAGGTATCTTAACATAGTTTTTCTATGAGAATTGCTTGTTACTCAGTTGCTCAACCTCTTTTTTTCCGTAGAGAGTAGGGATAGTAGGATAGTACTAGGACAGGAATAATGGTTAGCTAATCGCTCTCGCTACGCCCCGTGAGGATCGGATGGGTGGGAGGGAGTTTTTAGACATCACAAACAGAAATCAAAAAATCCATTGAAAGATCAATTTATGTAAACCCACAGCACCGGGAATTGAAACCGGGACATTTGTAACCGTAAACAACGCTATCAAACTGCACCACGGAGCTGACGTAAAATTTTTGCAGCTAAAATATCATGTAGCGAAATTTTTTCTGTGTTGAGGTCACGGAATTCAATCTCCGAATCGAAACATTCATCCATTGGTCAATCGACAAATGTTGGTATCTAAAGGGTTGGATGTATCTGATGTTTCCACCTATCCCTCTCCGCTCCTGGTGGGAAATTGAGAGAACTCACTAGTAGCCCTTACCTTGACTCATTTTACGTTTGATGTACATTCGAAAGGGGAGGCTGGGTGACTGACTTGTTTTCATAAAAATTACGTCTGTAAATATTCTTTATTATATACCATTAGCTTCACATTGACCAAATGCCAATTGAATTAGTAAATAGGTTGATCAACCATATCAACAGTATGTCCTCATGTAAATCTGTTTTTTTAAATTATTTAAAAACATTCGTTTTCCGCAAGTTAAAAGTGGTCTCTGAAACTCTTGTTCTGATGCAAAGCTTCACATGACAGATATTTAAAAAGTGTGGGAAGAAATGCTGTTGAGTGCCGCTGCAATTTGATGGCTAATGATGATGACGAGGAAACTTTTCGAAATTTGGACCACAAAATTGGTGCATAGTAATAAAAATATCCCACGGCACAATAATGTCACGCGATTCTATTCATCGTGTCACGTAAACTTTAAAAGATTTATATATATATCATTCAAATTTTCTTATTCAATGTCATAATTCAAAGCTGTGAATGGGCGGCTCAACTTCTTATAGACACCTTCTTCATCACTTGGGCACACAGTGTAGTACTCAAGATAACTTTTGATAGGGTAAAATATGAATAAAGTCCCATTTACAAATTCCTAATAATTACACATAGAGCGTTTTAAGAACCCTAAAAATTGAACAAATTTTTGTAATTATTGTCTGTATTATTGTATACTATTTTTTGTTTTGATTGAAAGCTAAATCAGTAAATTTTATATAGTGTAGACTCTAAGCTCTATCAAAAGTTTACATTATTAAAAAAAGAGGTAGGGAGGTGTGGAAAAAAAATTTTTTTTTTGTGAAAGCGTTGTAGCATTAAGGTTGGAAGCCGCTGGTTTGGAGTCAACTCGCAATGGAAATTATAAGATTATTTGTGTCGTGTTGACACTCGGTGGTGTCAGTCTGGGATGATTCGTTTTAGATCGGTGTCGACGGTTACTTCTATCTCTGAAACCACTTTCTCTAGTATGCAGAGCATCACCTAATACAATAGTAACTTTGAGGTCATTCCAGTTGTACGCTTCTTTGGTGTGGTCCTTTCTCCTGCGGGTCCAATAAGCCACACTGACTGTATTGAAATCAATTTATTTGAAGATCGCCATACCTTGGATTCCTACCTAGAGTCACTACACTCGCATATAACGACGATCTCTCAGTATATGAATTATACATAGGACACAGGATACTATATAACAACTTGATTTATGTAGTGAAAACAGACACATTTCTGCTGAATCTATTTTCAATTTCGAAGCGCATCAGTGCGAGGTTAAAAGTCGGTCCTGTGCAGCTCTGCTTGGGCTTTGAATGAGATAAGGAGACTCCTAATTTTCTATCGGTAGGATATCTACACCTGGTGATGATGTGAAGCTGTACCAATATAAGTTCAATATCAAAGAATCGACTAAAGACATTGCTGATGTTTGACAGATCGACTAATAACAATAGTTAACATTAATACCTCATTTTACCGTGTACCAACCTACATGTGTGAAGCATTATACACGAATTATAATGTTCGAATTAAAGGTGTTCAATATAATTTTCCGGACACTCTTAGAGACAGAATACTTTTGAGAAGTGTGGATAGACCACCATTGGTGGTTTTAACGTTCGTTGTAAATGCAATGAAGTGACAAAATACATTTTTAAGATCACGCAATTTGAGAGTTACTTTAGTGTTTTATTGGTGAATAGAAATATTACCCGTGCACCACTGAGTCTACCTACATTCAATTACCACGTTCGTTGCGCGGGCTATTCATTTGAGCTTATTCTCCGAGACGGTCCTTTGTTTGGAACAGATCCTGTGAGAGCTTTCAGTAATAAACCCGAATAGGCCATTTCCTGGCAAAGATGGACATGTGTATTATGTGTATGTTGCAGGGCGTTTAATCACGAACCACTCATCAATTCTCAAGCACCATAAATTTAATTCGCAAAAAGTCCCATTATTAAGAACATTCCGACTAAAGAGAAAAGATTGTGTCCAGGGACAAGATAAACTAATTACTCTCAGGCTGCATCGGTTGAGTGGATGGGCGCTTCTCTACTATTGCGTTTAGACTACAGTACAGGAAATTAAAATCTCGCTATAACGGATAAAATGTAAAGTGAATTCTAAATATTGATAGCAAAATATTCTGATAATGTTATAATATACATGTTTAAATCCAAGGGTGAGCGCTCGTGTTATAGGCATGATCAGATTGTGATCACATATATCCAGCAATTTTAATACGTGCTGGTCGATGATTTGACCTGATTTAAGCCACGCGTTTTGCACATAACGTAATCTCAAAAGATCGAAAATAACTAATTTAATTATTAAAAAACAAAATCAAATTTGAGTTATTGAGATTTTGTACACTTCCATGTATTTTGTCACTAACGATCCGGGTTTCGCCTTTCGGCATCTTCAGGCATTCGAGCGCATGAATGGACTCGAAATACCATCAAACATCCTCAGTCGATGTCTTAAATTATATAAAAAAAAACAATATATTGAAAACCTTCTTTATTATGTATAATACTTTCAGCTTGAACGGACACCCCCCCCCCCATCCCACCCAGTCGTAGATTTTGTTATTTTGACGTTTTACTGCATTATTTACTAAAAAGTAAGCTACCAGTTCGATGAAATGAGAAGAAATATATTTTTATCTAAACTGTTGTCAACTTTTCAGTAGAAAAAATTTAACTCATAGAACGAATATGTTTTTAATTTTATTCAATACTATTTGAGCAATTTGAACTATTCTATAGCTTGTCATTGATCTGAGAACTTTCAAAGTTATTGGTTTTAGAAAACCTTTAAGGAAAGTGAAGCTAGTGCAGTCAAGGATCTCACTGATGGCCGTCCACTTACTATGGCACGTGCGTAAAAGAGCAGAGGACCGTGAGGGTAGAGATCATTGCTCGATGGTTAGCCATGAGGAAACGACCATGAAGAAAGAAAGTTCTGTCGAATGTGGTAATTCTGACAGTGAAAATGATTACAGGCTGAACCAAATCGGTTATCTTGCTAAAAATTGTACAACTTGTATACGTAACTCTTCATGAAATATAACATAAAAAGTTCCAATGAATTTCCATTCGAAAAATATGTAACGGTGTGATAGTTTTTAATTTGTTTTAATGGTTGCCGAAAGATTTATAAAAAAACTGCAATAATAAGAAAAGCAAGAATTAACATTGGGGAAACATTTTGACCTACGAACATCAATGTAAGAAAAAGCTTATAGACGTTAAATACAATACATTTGAATATTTTATATGCTTGTGTTATGTTTAGTCTAGGATTTACCTTCATGCATTTTTTAAAATTTGTTTAAATATTTACCACGGTAAGGTCAACGCGTTGTGTAAACGAAGATCATGGTCGTGTTTGTATACATAAATTCTCCGACAGAAAATTTCCAAAGATGGTTTGAATAAATGTGTTCAACGAGTGGCGCGCCAGCTGTAAAATGTATGTATAAATATTATATTGGTAAATAAGTTTATTATGCTAGATATATATTAATGGCTTTCACGTGCTATTCTGACTTCATAGATTTATGGTTACCCCACCCCTATCATGCAATTTAGATATATTTTATACACGTACTATATATATTCGATCTTGAATATAATATATTGGACAACGCTCTATTCAGTTGCGGTGCTCTTGGGTTCGAGTCCCCGGATGGAAAATATTATTAATTGATATTTTGATTTGCTTAAAGACGCGTATGTCTACGATATTTTGATTCCCATTCTACCCATCCGATCCTAAAAACGGGGCATAACGATAGTGATAAGCTTACGACTAGTCCTTTTCTAGCCTCATCCTTGTATTCAAATCCTGCTCGAAAAAGAGAGTTTGAGGGCTGAATAACAAGTTTTCGTAAAATCAACTTCTGTTGAGATGTTTCACATTGGCAGCGGACATAATTGAAAAAATATTATATATTGCCCAATAAACAATAAATATGTTTTTGGAGTATATTGTCAATTGCAAATGTATTTCAGTCTCAATATAAATAATGTTAAATTGCACGGTGTCGTTTGGGGCGACTGTGCAAATCGAGGATCTCTATTTTATATGAATGGTGCAAAGCATAATGTTCGTATGTTGTGTTATCATTAACCGTTTACAGTGTTTACACCAATTAAATATCTAGCGGTCAGTATTCGTATATGGTTTTTTCAATAGTTTTTCCCACTCAAAACTGATAAACCTTATTCTGATAAAATGTTAAAGTCAGAGTTTTCAAGCTAGAATTCGTGCGGGTAAGGGATACGAAAACTTTAACACCCACCCTACAAAGTTAATACATAAGGCAGGAAAGAGCACGGTTTGCAGGCTTCACTTAGTTTCATATCACATCGCTTTCAAAATGGCGACTGAAAAATTAAAATTAGCAGAAGGCCACCTTGTCTCTTCTACGGCTACTTTTTAAATGTACCGAAACAATTGTATGTTAATATCGTGATGCTATTGGTTTGTTTCGAAAGATTTTGTCGTCATTTAGTTTTAATGAGTTATATCATTCCAAAATAATAAACATTTGTTAATTGATAATGTGCTTAAGAATTATCAGTTGAATAAGTTAAACTAAAATTCTAAGAACGCAATTATTAAAAACAATTTTTAAATAAGGAACTAAAGAAGATTCCAACTCAATGTAAGTTTGGATAATATTTGTTATTCTAAAAAGGAATAAGTTATTTGTATCTACTATGTCAGATTTAACCGTTTTTGTCTAGAATTCCTTCTTACATAGTGTAAAAGTCAAGCCAATAATAGTCTACAATGGCGATTCGTTTCCGCCGCCATTTTTTTAAAGATGCTTATATTCAAGATGACAAAACGCCATCAATGACTTAACGCGTCTTTTATGGAATGAAATATAAACATAGAATGTATTCTCAATGTTGCTATTAAAGACATCTCACAATAAACAGATTTGCATATATGCAAAACTGGATAATTTATGGTCGAGTAAGAGAACTGTTTATGGCTTCGAGTAAGGAGTCAAGCTGCGTTAAATATAATCGGATATATTGAGCCATAAATGGCGAGTGGATTCATTTTGTTTTATTTTGAACAAAAAAAAAACGTTACGATATTTAAATAAGAAACTTCGCTGTGACCGTTTAAATAGATGTAGTGTTTAAAAATGAATATAGAGTTATTTGTAGTTTCATAACAGAATCAAGGTCAGTGTAAAAATGTAGCTTCATATGCTTCAAATTGTATTTAAATTAATTAAATTTTTAGATTCATCTTTAAACGAGTTATATCTTACCAAGAGTAAACGTAACGAAATATAGCAATATGCCAGTATTACTGTTTTTAATTTTCACCTAAAGGACTAAGTAAGTGTAGTTTAAGTATCTAATATTCGTTTGTAGTAAAACTGATTAATAAAAAGATTTATGAATATTTCTTCCCATCGCATATTGACTTTCACGCACAAATTATACAAAAATTATAATTTATTATAATTTGTATTATTGAAGAGTCGCGGTTCGCCGACCCCTGGCATAGGCCATCCACCGCGCTCCTCCTACGCTATATCGCAGATTGAAATTTCGTAAAAATAAACATGGCGGATAAACACTGCATTTTAAAAGCGCGCGTCTTCAATTAACAACAAAGGAACTCTCTAATAAAATTGAAGATTGTATAAACTGTAAATGAAACATTTCATACGAAATTCTCGGTAAATAATTGAATTAACAACGCTAATGTACCTATCGCAATATACATCCTGCCGAATGAAATTTTCTACTTGCAAGTATATGTTTGGCAAGATGCTAACCACCAAGGGAGTTAGGATGCTGCCAGCCCACGTTTCTTGACGACGTTTTAAAAGATTACCACCTCCACGAAATAATTATTATAATTTAAATAATTTAAAATGAATTGCGCTACAATAAGATGCTTTGATAAAATTATTGACAAACATAATGAGTTTATTAAATTAAAAAATTAACCGGTGTCATTGTTTCAATTGAAAAGTGCACCGCCATAGCACATGAAGCACCGCTTTAGGATGAATACTTTGTATTAATTTACTATATTTAATAATTCACTACCAACTACAATATAATGAAATAATAAAAGAACTCTTTTGAAGAAAAACATCTGGAAATAATTTTTGTACCGGAGTTAATTTTCTGGCTGTTAATAATTTCTCATTTGATAATTTTGTAAAAGCCAGATGTTGTAGGTTTATCTTGAATAAGATAAAAACGGAATTTTATTAATTTAGTATTAAACTAACGAAGAGTTTCTATAACGAAAAAATAATCTAATATTATAATGCTTGTTATATATTGTTCATTAACGCTGTTACAATAAAATCAAAAAATCTTTAAAATGATTCTAAAATTTCATACAAATATTAATGAAGGAAGATATAAAAACATAATTATAAAAATTCCAATTACCACAGATTTGAAAATGGAATTTAAATATCATATTATACATCATGAATTAAAAAGTCGTTAACTCGATGTTCGAAGATTTTAGATTCCAATTTTCAAAAGAAAACAGAATGTTCCAAATTTGAAATTTAAATTTGTATATCAATTCATTCGGTGTGATTGAAATGTAACTTAAATAGTGTTGAATTAATTCTTGTTTCGATTGATAATTAATTGAGTTAACATATGGATAAAATTGAAGCACTGCTTTTATATAAAGTAACAATAATAATAAAAACCAAGTTACACATTATGAAACACTAAAAAGGAAGTCTTAAGTGCAGTTACGTGAGTGTCCATCTTGTTACGGTGTTATTTTTTTTATGTGCGTCAATATTGAAGTGGCGATTGAGTGTACCAATTATATTTTCAACAGGGTTGCCACAAAAACATTGTACAATGAAACTTGAATGTCGAAATGTAAAGTGAAACAGTATATAAGGAGACGTGTAACGATGAAGATTCTTTGATAGTGGCAACTATTGACGCATTGAATTTTCTATGCATATGCATACAATCGAGCGTAGTGTAATGTAGACAACGTCTCAGTTGATTACTAATAAACTACTTTGCCAACAGTAGATTAAGGTTAGTGGTGTCCTAGTATGGGATTTAAAAAAATAAAACACAATTTTTTGTACTATTTCCACATGTTTATAATGATCAGGACCGGTTTCGCTCATCACGAGCACTATCGACTGATAAAAATCCTAGAATGGTGAAAAATGCTATACTTTATTTGGTAACCTCCATTAGAACGAAATATAATAAAAAAAGTTTCAAAACTGAATATATATTTTGCAGGTGATTGCAGTAATTTTTCAATATTTTGTTTTTTATTTTCACATATAAAACTGTTGTTTGTGATCATTTTTCACTACCTAACCTTCTCTAGAAAATAAAAAATGAATAACTTTAATATAATATTCCCGTAATGTCGTCACACAATATTAAATGCTTTGACTGAATCACAGCTGTGCAATTGTACAGTATCTTTTCATTTATAGTACTACAGGTATACTGTACCACTCTGTAGATTATGCAATAAACCAAACAATTACCACAATTAAATTAATAGCAATGAAATTTCGACATATAGGTGCCTCTTCGTTTCACACAGACATATGCGTTAAATCTCAACAAAAACGTACACAGCCCTGTTCAAATATGTTTTATTGTCAGAATGCATCGGATCACTGCCGCTGCGGCCACCATCGAAGGAAGAAAAAAGAAACACGACTTGTTTCTTCTGCCAGGAAAAGCCCTTGAGAATGGGTTAATTTCACCACAAAAACGAGCATAGAGAGCGAGATAGAGTAACGCTAGTTAGTTGGTAAGCGCGTTGTCTTATCGACGCATCTTGTTTGTGCTACTTATGAAAATATTTACTCATAGATTGAAATGTTAGAAAGTTTGTCTTGCACTTAACTGACTTCCATTCGGTGAAGAGTAAATACAATTTCAAAAATAATATACAAGATATTTATTTACAACTATCTAGCAGGAAATATATAATATACATATATAGACGGTAAGTTAATGGAATGTGGTAAGGTTTGGTGTGAATTTTAACTTTAGATTGTTACTTGTATATCCTTGTGTAACCGGTGTAAAATATCCTATTAATTCGTTAGCACAGTGGAAAGTCGAATCCACGTTGCGGAGATTGCGGATTTGTGGAGTGGTGGAAAACGCGTATTCCGCGCCCTTCGGTATAGTCGACATTGATCGCTCATAACTCTTTTAATATTTTGTTATTTTTTTAATGTCTTAACACTAGTTGTTCACAAGCCGTGTGTTAATGATGTACTCATTTCTTTACGGCCCCGCCGCTGCGCATATTTTAGTCATATTTACCCCGTTGTGGATGTGTTAATACATCCGTTTTTTTTATATTTTGTGGATGTGTTTAACTGCTTAAAATTTTCCTCTAAACATATAAAACTGATAACTTTGCTATTTCAATTGTTATGTAATAATAATAGCCGCCGAATACATGGGAAATTGTCATATATTTTTTTTGTTTTAAACAATTTGATAAGAATTAATACATTTTTTGCATCCGTAGATAACCTGAACGAAACTAGTCCAGTTTTTTTATAACAAAAAATCGGAATACGTGCGGTTTTTGATTTTATATTATCTGAAATCCAACAGTGAAAAAGATTTTTATTCGCAATTAATGCCTTGGATCAAGTCCAACCTTTCAATTTCTTACTACGCGTGATGCTTTACATGCACCTTCACCTTGCTACACTGTTATTATAATGATACTGGTTGAGATAATTTTAGATTGATTTTGTTGAACGATACGTGCAGAGTGCACGCGGCAATTCACGTCATCGTAAACAGCATAAATGCAGAAGCGTAGTAATTTTACACATGAAATATGATGGTGCAAATAGCAATCTATTTAGTTATATATAAATATATATATACAGAGCATCTCAGAGAAAATATAAGGCCATGGAGAGACGAATTTTTGAGCCTTCTCCGCATTTCAAATTTTACGAATTTCTGAATAAAATGACACACTAAAATAATATTTACAATATCCGTAAATAAACGCTTGTGAAACTCACTAAAAGTGAGGCCCATGGAAGCTGTTCTTCTCTGTATGGGCTTATATAGATATAGTTCTGACGATACTGCCAAATTAATTGGTGCATTCTGTTTAATTGCAGAAGTTACCTGCCTGAATCAAGATGGGCGTTAAATGCATACGAACATAAATAGATAATGAATTTACTATCGTGAAATTATAATACGTTTACATTTCGAGTTCGCATCGTAAAACTTGGTTGTTTAATTTGGGTGCATCTTGAACGTTGATATGACGTCACACAAGACTTATCGAATGCGAATAGTGTTTTTGATTGATAGTATTCTCAATACAAGTAATTCCTTTGACTTTTTAAGGGCTTTTGTCGCTCGATCGGTAACAAAATTATTTAATTACCATTGTAAAATTTCTGTATGTTACATGTATTTATATTTTGAAAGGAGAAGAAAACTGTGCACGAATGATATATTTAGCGAGCTAACTTTCCGAACGCCACTAAATTGAAAATAAGACATATTGAGTTAGTTATACCAAAATGTTTCTTATATTGAATTCTATCGTATGAAAGGAAGCACTTATTTTTATAAATTATACTTAAAAACAGTTTTGTACAAACAGCATTTCAAACATTAGCTAAACTTCAAAGTCCATTTACTCAAAACTAGTATTTTTTAGTTGGTGTCTTCTTCCAGAACAACGATGATATCAATGTATTTAATTAAAAGATGTCTTTATTTTATATTTAAATACATTTTAGCACATCTATAGACATTGTTTTAAAATTATTTAAACAAACTTTAAGTGTCGCCCAGAATGAGAATGATAATTTAATTCTACAAGAATTATAATTGCTATTTCGGCTTACACCATCATCAGAAATATAGTTATCATTATAATTCTTGTCAACTAAAAGCTTTGATATTTTTACTTTATTATAAACAATATAAGTTGAATATAAGTGAGTCTAGTATTTGGATAAACAAGAAACATTTTGAAATACTATAGTGTTTTAAAAAAATAAAACACAATTCATTTGTTCTACTTCTACATATTTATGTGGAAGTAGTATTTTTTTTAAATATAATGTCTTTCCACCAAGAATTGACAGTTAACACCTTAAATGTGAATATTATAGTGGGTAGTTTGAATGTAATAATCTGCATTTGATATTAGATTTCATGATTTTTGTGACTGCATTCTCATTCGGAGTCAAAAGCGAAGATGTTCACTACAATGTGTACTTGTTTGTCACCATAATGATATAATATATTATATTCGAGTTCTTATTTCATCAATGTTTGGTAATGTGACTATTTGATTCATCGCACATTTTTGTGTTAACATGTTCATGAACCTGACTATCTGAAGTGACAAACAGGAAAAACATTGATTGACAAAATAACTTAAGAATATTTTAAGTATGCAAATGTAATGTTAATATTAGCAGAATTTACTAAATCGACTTCGTTCTAGGAAGTTTTTGGTGTCATTTTTTTTGTGTTAACGTTTCACAACTAGACAAATAAATTTGAAAAATTCTTTTAGGAGCTGTAGACACGTTCGTGGTCACGTAAAATGACGCGTGACGTGATTTTTTACCTTTATATTATTGCTCGCTCGCATTTTTTATATTGAAATATTTCAAAATACTGGTTTACCAAAGGACGTTTGACAAACTATAATACAATAGTTATCTGCACATACACTGACATATTATGTTGTTACAGGTTTTGATCAAGAAGCATGTGCAAATATTGTTCAGCTTTTTCTGATGGTAGGTTGTCTTCATTGATAGAATCTGAAAAGCTTGAATATAAATAAATATTATGGTAGATTTTTTCATGTCCGCTCCCAACGTGGAGCATATTGTCTCCTCATGAAGGTGTCTCAACAGAATTTTTCTATGAGAACTGCTTGTTACTCAGTTGCTTAACCCTCTCGTTTTTCGAAGAGAGTAGGGATAAAAGGATACGGTCAGGACAGGACTAGTGCTTAGCTAATCGCTACGCTCCATCAGGATGGGTTGGGTGGGAGGGAGTTTTAGACATCACAAACACTCAGACTACGAAAACAAATCCATAAATCGATTGAGACATCAATTTATGAAAACCATAATACCGTTTAAATCCATGATACTTCTTTAGATTTCGGTTAAATGCATTTTTTATAACTTTGTATGAATCCATATTAAATACAATATAAATAACACTCCATTTTATTGCATGTCTACATACGGGCGGTTACATTAAATAAATCATAATTAGAGGCAATATACTTGCTCACCAATGTTGTTCAATAAATATTCTGACATCGTTCATTCAAACGTTTCAGTATATGAAAAGTGCTTTTTTGAGAAAAGGAATTTTAAACTTTCGATGTTTATAATGATTTAGTGCAGTTTTTTTTAACTGCCCACATCAAATCATTGGCATAAATGTTTTGGAAAAGTATACCATTATAAATGTCAGAGGAACATGTTCAGTCTGTTTGTGTATGGCATTTCATATCGTTGTATTTATGCTGAAGTGGTGGTGCTGATACCAAGGCCGAAGACGTTTCTTGTTCTAAAGCTCTTCCTGCTGAAAGTCGATCGCTAAATATCAATTGCAAACGCGATTATTTGATATTTAAGACTCTAGACTAAGCAAACTTGTATAAGGTTTATGATAACAATATAAACTAAGAGAAATATGATTTACGAACTAGAATTTTATTTATAATAAGTGATCCCATACTAGCAGTTTTCAAGTATAAGCAAAATTGTCATTAACGCTTGTTAGTGCTACTGTATAATTAGTGGAGTATGTATTTGCGATGTCCGCGACGCACTTAAGTTCGCAGTTTAAGCGCTAAGTTCAGATCAGTTCATGTTTCAAACATAAAACTGGTTAACGCAAAAACAGAAAGATTCAATTTATGTGACAAACTATAAGATATATCGTCGTATTTAATCGAAATTATGTATGATATGTACTGAATGCATTGAATGATATTATATGCTAAATTGATTTGAGCTTTTTTTCATAAAAAAAATATTAAAATAATGTGGTACACTTACATTACCATATTATAATGGAGTTCTACCGAACAAATCAATTGCAATTGTGACTGTTGAGATATCCACTGGATTTAGAAACATATCTGATCACTTTAATACGACTTTTTCGTTAAAATCTTGTTTTTTAATGCACAAATGAGTCTAGGTAAATAATTAGTACAAGAAAATACCGGCAGCCATTACAATTACCAAGAAAAAACGATTTTTTTGTTACGAAATAATTGATTCGTTTAGTTGTACGAAATCTACACCGGTTTAAAAACGTATTTCGCAGTCATAACACTATTTCATACAATTCGTTTTTGTGAGATCAATAATCGGCAAAAGAGTTGTCAGCGAAAAGAGAAGATGAAAAAAAAGTGAATGAAGTTAGTCATAAGGAAAATTACACCATATTGCGAGACGAATTTAGCGTTGGCTGTTTGTTGTCTTTGTGTGATAAGTGACTACAAGTAAAAACAAGTCGCAAGAAAGTAAATTGCTAAGCGACTATTCACCTGTGCTAATTTTGATGACGCGCTTTTTTCATCACATTTTTTTATCAATCAAGATAGCAGGATATAATATCGCTTTGACTTTTTGGCATACGATGTTGCGGTTGGCAACATTTCGGCAGTGCGTTGGATTATATCACGCAATATTGCATATAATGACTTTATGTATAACCCAGTTGAAACCAGTAATCATTCTTATAAATTATTTTTAAGCCACCACTGTTCATAGTGAAAATAAAAAAAACTTGTGATTAAGTATGAGACCAATATATATTTAAATGAAGACTGCTTAATTCAGTCGCTTGAATTTTTTTCCGTTGTATACGGTAGGGTTTTCTTTTGTTAAATGGCGCTTGTGATAACGTTGCCAGACATCCAGATTTTTAACCAAAAATAGATTTTCCCGACCGGAACAAAGTCACAATTATTTAAAAACCGTTTTTTTTCCAATTCACCAAGATGCAGAAATTTACCAATACATATATCAGCAGAAAGCAACTTTTCAGCAGGTTCAAATAGGCGAATGTCTGGAAAAAGATATTGTTCAGTGTATAATTGTTTTTGTTGTGTTATTTATGATCAATCATAAAAATAAAAAAATTAACAGTGCATTTTTTAACCCTTTTGCTAGTAAATCCCGATTTTTTTTTATTTCGTATAACTTGAGATGATTTCGCAGTAATAAAAAATAACACAACCACCACTGACTAATTCATCAGATACGTAATAATGCTGCAATCTTCCTAAGCATAAAATGTCATAATGATGTTTGTTAGCGACAAAGCTTACCTGTTTTGTTTACGGTGTAATTTCTGAAAAGCGACACTTAGTCAACTTTATTGTCAAATCCTTGACATCCTTATTTAAAAGGATGAGGCACGTGCTTCGAATTGCAAGTAAGTGTGTAATTTGAGTCAACTAGTCATGAGACACGCTGGGAAGTCCAAACTTTCACATACATTTTTTCTTCTATCCAGCTCGTTAAATTAAATAATCATTCCGTAATGGGTTAACTCATTTCCGGTAAGACGAAACTGCATTACGGTTGATTGTTATATTACATAAGTCTAAACGAATTTAATGCAATGTGTTACGGTTGTAAATGGGTTGAAAATTACAGATAATTGTATCGTGGTCGCTGAAGTGTGGTTTAAATTGTTTAGTAATTTATTTTTGTAACAAAGTCTTGATATTTATCGCATATTAAAATAGTAGTTATGTATATCGAATGCAGAAAAAAACACTATGTTTACTTCTGCCTATGGGTGGAGATAATAAATTGTGACCGATACAATATATTTTATTTTCGATGGAATCGGCGGTAACTCCGTGGAAATTCATTTTTTATATAACATCACAATTGTCAACTTTGTTATTTCACTGGTTGTGTTACTAAATGTGACACTTGTTTCGCCACTTTACGAAGCGTTTTTTTGTAGATAATGTTTGGACACAAAATCAACATTTTTCTTCATATAAAGTATTTTTAAGAGCGTGAAAGAATTTCTAACTCAGTGTGACATCGGAGATTCAGTGGGGAAAGGGGAATCTACTCAAAATGTAGGTAAAATAGTTTTGTGAGAAATAGAATATACAATAGTCAAGATAATCTAAATATTTTTTTATGAAAATCAATACAAAACAATAGTGATATAAGAGCTTTTTCTATATTTTAGCTATCTGTTGCAATGAGACTAGATAAAAATGCCAACTTGCGTTGAGAAAATGAGCCGAAGAATTTTAAATTCTTTAATGTTATTTCACAATGTGAAGGACATTCAGAGATTAATAAGGATAAGTATTAAATATAAACAATATTATTTATTTACGAAGGTAAATATGCGAATACTTTGTTTCGTGTATCATATATTATTATTTATTTTAATGAGATGATAAATATGACTAATAAAAGAAGATAAAATACAATTATATAAAATATACAATTACTCCTATAACAACGAACAGGAAAAATAAATAAAATGAGTCTTTAGAATCTCAAGTGATTTATTATCTTGAATATAACAAAAGGTGTGAATTATATATTATTATATATGCTGTTGTAGCGACGTTAAAGGTAAGCAACATCTTTATTGCGTAATTTTTCGAAACTTTCACCGTCTAAGAATGTTACTGGAGGCCATCAGCGAAGTAAAGCCAACAAAGTCTCTGGATTTAATTTAATATTCTGAAGGGCATTTAGAATGGTTTTACACCGGTAAATTTATTGGGAGGACAATAAAAATTATTCACGTTCCGTAAATGAAAATCGTTATGTTGTTTATTATTACGTTTTCGAATGTGATTATTTCATCACATGATATTTCTTAGGATTAGTCGTAACGTAATTTTATACATATTCGATTACACTAAGGATTCGTTGAAAATAAATATTGGAATATCAAATATTAAAGCTTCTAAGTAGGTATTCGAAAAAATATTCAATGTACGAATTTCATAATGGACAATATTTTTCATATTTATGATGAGACGTATTTATAATTATTGTTAACACATACACAGTTCCCAGTATGTGTCTTTAGTGAGTATTATATTGTTTAAGTAAACAAAATAGATTATTATATATCAAGATATAATGCTGCACGGAATGACATTTTTCGTCAACCAAGAGGTTAATAGTATGAACGAATATTTTTGTTTAAATATTCGAACATCGAACACTCGAATTTTTGCTTAGAGTCATCAGTTCGCACTTATCGAAAAAAGTTCTGCCAAATCTCAAAGACACACCCGATTTGTTGATAATATCATAGACATGTAAGCTTAACTCTTACTTGGCTCTGTTTACTGTCATATTAATTTCAAGGTGCCATGGAAACTGCTGCATGTCACTTGAGTAATCGCACCATAGACTAAAAATTTCAATGTCATAAATATAATTCGATTTTTAAATGTTGATAAATTTTCATTTTCGTTGCGTTTCGTTGTTGTTTACATTAGGATACTCGCTACCATTGCAAAAAATATATTCTAACTATGTTAGCTGTAATATTATTATTTAACTATAAAGATATGATATTTTCTTTTATTTCTATGGTTGTCTCCATTTAACGAATTAGTTATCGACAACTTAATTTTGTTTCTACGCCATGATTCTCAAATCGATATTACCAAGAAACGGGATTCAACTTCTTAATATAACTGATGTATTTACCAAAACAGCTTTTTTGTTTAAACGTCATAAATGATGGCCGTTTATAAGCGTGGGCGATTTCAGAAATTCTATACACCTTTCTAACGATGAAAATTTACTAGGAACTCTTTAATAAGCCACCGTTTATTATTATATCAATAAAACGTTCATTCATGTTAATTCCATACAATACAAATTGGCAAAACATATTTTTATTAAATATAAATTTGTTTTTTAAAAAAAAGATACGACAATTTTTATGTGAACAGGGTACATAACTGACAGCGTCCGTGGCGCAAGTTGGTAGCGTCGCTGGCTACGGTTACGGATGTCTCGGGTTCAATTCCCGGTGCGGGAGGTTTTCATAGATTGACTTTTCAATCGATTTATGAATTTCTGTTCGTAGTCTGAGTCCTCCCTCCCATCCATCCGATCCTCACGCGGCGTAGCGAGAGCGATTAGCTAACCATTAGTTCTGTCCTAGCCGTATCCTTTTATTCCTACTCTCTTCGAAAAAAAAGAGACGTTGAGCAACTGATTAACAAACAGTTCTCGTAGAAAAATTCTATTAAGATACCTCCATTAGGATACCATATGCTCCACATTGGGAGCGGACATGGAAAAAAATAAAAAATAAGAAGCATACATGTGAAGGAGATGCTATTTTGTATATAATAAAAAAAGCAGTTAAACATCACGCAAATAGTTCCCATAAAATATTGAATGTAAAGAAAACATGTTTGTTTTAATAAACGTCATATGTAAACACTTTCATGCAAACACTTTCAAAATAAATTAATATAAATTTATAAGCTGACAAATATTTAAGCGAAAATTGCTTATATAAAACAAAAATAGCGTGCAAATTATTGCGTACTTGTTTGATGTTGTCAATACGAAAGAACTAAAAAAAACATGTTCCGATGTGTATATTTTAAAATAATATTTTTCCAATATGTCAGTTTTCAAATGTTTCTTCATCGCGGTTCAATCAATTTCGAAATATCTAGATAAATATTATTTAGAAGACGAATAAATATACGGCACGTGTGATGTAAAATAAAATGGGTAACATAGTTTAAATATAAATTTATTTCGTTGACAAGAAGAGATTAAGAAGCCAAAAAAAGTAGTCGTTCTTGACATCACTTGCGAGGTATTCCAATAATTTAATATCGTTCTCCATTCATAAACAAATAAATATCTTTAACTTAGAAATATTTCTTGTTACATAAATTAATTGATAGTGATCTTATATGCGTAATATGTTAAACTAATGAATAATTACATAATTAAGATTAAACGCTTAGATTAAGAGAAAAATAAGCAGGGGCGGATCAATGAAAAAGTGTATGCTTTGTATTTTGTAGGAAAATTATTCAGAGGGTGTTATTTTCCTTTAGAATTGACGATTTTTATTCGTCTGCAAATCAATTTATTTCTATCGCGTCTTCAGCAATTATACAACATATAAACAATTAAAATGTTGTAAATGGTAAAATTAGAAGTCTGGTTATTAATCTAAATTTCACTTTAAGTCATGAATATCGGTTATGTTTTGTAATATATTATATGGAAGTTCATTAAATTAATGAGTGATATAATATAATATTTTCGATAATTTTCTCTATGTTGTAAGACCAGATTTTAAAAAAAATGTTAAATATAATACAAGCACCTTCTAACAGTTAAACTTAAAAAATAGCGCATACCGACGGTGTTTCGGCCAATTGATGTAACCCTTAAAAAATACGAAAATGATTGGATCTCATTTTAAAGACGACAGATCAGGTCTCGGCCAAATGATGTAAATTATAAAAATAAATTGACCACTTTTTGGAAGAGAAACTTCATTTTATATTGGTTTTAGGTTTAAAAATTCTGACCCCACCACTTTATGTAAGCCACTATTATGTCGACACTCCCTACACTTAATTCCGTATATGCAAACATGAGAATTTACAGGAGTGCATTTCTAAGATTCATAACGCAACTCACAATATAATGTTTTCGATAAAAACAGTTTTTACTCTGTCTTTAACGATTTCAATTTTGAGGGTTAATTAATCAATTGGCCAAAACAACGTCGATATAATGAATTTTCCATAAAAAAATAATTTTTGTTTACTTTTATTTTTCATCATAATTTTTTTTTTCTTAAGTGCATTTTTATCGGCCCCTTAAAACGTAATTTCGGAGTTAGGCTATCAATTTAATTAACGTAAAGCGACAATACCTACGCAGCTTTGAGCCCAATTCGCTACTGCATTATATAAATGCGATCGATGAGCGATTATAATCAATGACGCCATAGCATGTTTTAAAAAAAGTTTTTGTAGCAGGAAGTGTTCACAGATGAAAATATAAAGACTACAATTTATTCTGTCGGTTAGCATTTGTAATGCATTTCTGATTTTTTCATATATGCAATCATTCAGTGCACATTGCGTGTACAACATCAATTTCAATTAAAAACTTCCTTGTTTTAATGTAAAATCAACAAATGATTATACGTACTATATAAATGAAATTTAAGAAATGTATAAGACGTTGAAAGGAAGTGTGTTCTAGAAACAGTATAATTAATGAAAAAAATAAAAGATAATGTCGGTTTTGTAAAAACGTCTGCATACATTTTTATTATTATACATATTTCCAACTTTTCAATTTCGAAAGTTTGCTGTGATATCCGTTAGGTCGAATTACTGATTGATCGGGGAAAACATATTTCAGAGACTGTTTATTTTTATTTACTTTATATTTAATGTAGTTATTATTATTGCGCAATGCAGTCATCCAGCGGTATCGGAGGGGCACTGAGCGGCCACAGAGGTGCCCCAAAACCCGCTGGATTCGTTCGGTGGAAGTACGTGGCAGCGCAAAGCTAGGAACCGAGAATAATGGGCCTTCATCCAGCAGTGGATCGAGCCCGGCTGAAAACTATGATTATTATTGCAATATGTTTATCAAATAAATTAGATGAATTTACTTAGGAAAAAACATTAAAGAATATAATAATTATTACATTTGCTGACATTTAAATTATTGTTTTATTCTAAGCACCAACTAAATATTTAATCAGAAATTTATAATAAAATGAATAGTAATCGTTTAATTTTCAATATAAATATATTCAGATTATTTTTTCGATTCATTGTTGGCGAAATCTTTACAATCACAAAATAATTAACTGTAGAATCGTAATATTAAATAACGCCAAGTCTATGTATAAATTAATATTCAAAGCTTTAAATGCAAGGTTAATTAAGTTACGATGAATTGTTTTTTTATATAAGGTTAACTTACCAGTAGTTGACCACTTAAGAGAAAAATTCAACAAAAATAACGATTAATACTTAGCATTAGTCCTAATGATGACAAAGCAATTGTGTTCATAAAGTATCAAATGTCTTAATAAAATATGATAAGACAAAAATTAGGAAAGGGTCAGTTACAAAAAAATTGTGTTCAATTTTTAACCATGTTAATGTTTCAGTAGTTGACCACTTTTCATTGTCAGTAGTTGACCATGTCTCATCAGAGGGTTTCAACCTTTCATCAGAGCCTCAGAGCTTCCTGATAGTCCACTCTTGGTTGAATCAAGAAGCATATGCTTATATTAACTGATATCCTAAACAATTCTCTAAAGAAATTCAAAATAAAATACTTACTGCATAAGGTGTTGTTTTCAAACGGCCGCTGACACCCCAATGACATATATGGTGATGTGTTAGTTCCTCAATCCGATAAAAGATAGTTTCACTTAAATTTGGATTATTGAGATTTTGTACACTTCCATGTATTTAAATGTATTAAAATATTAAAGTATTAAAATACATGATACAAAAATGTATTAAAGTATTAAAATACATGGAAGTGTACAAAATCTCAATAATCCAAATTTAATATTGAAATTCCATCAAGCACCCTCAGTCGATGTCTTAAATTAAATTATAGTTTCACTTGTTTGAACTCTACTGAATTTAAATCAATCCCGAGTCTACGTTTCTTATTTTGGGCAGTTTTATTGAAAAAAGGTCAACTTCTGGTACATTTACCTTAACTCTTTGGACTCGAGTGTCGCCATAACAGTGGCATTGGAAGTTTATCGTATTACTTGAGTGCCGCCGCTATGGCGGCATGTGTCAATAAAGTGTTTTTTTTTTTTTATATTTTCAGCTATTTTTTTATTGCGATTTCAATTAAGTTAGAATGAATAATATGATTACATTTATCTGAGAAAGAAGTCGCCAAATAAAGACGGTGTGCGTAATTTCAACATGTGTTTTATCTGAATCTTTCGGTGCATGCGATATTTTTTTGTCGCATAGGGTAATAAATCTTATTTATTGAATGCGCTTGTGACTGGAGAGTGAAAAGTGTTATGCATGATCTGAAGTGTTTTTTTCTCAAATTATTACTCGCTTTTATTTGTTTAAAAATCAAGGGCGTCTCGTATAGTTTACAGTTTGAATAGATTGTCTTTGTTGACAATACTTACTAGTATATTATATTGTTTCAGAAGCTTACAAATCTAATGCGAAGTACTCTAATGAAAAGTATCTATTTATTATTTACATTTAAATTTTGTAAAATTATTGGTTGACCAATTAGTAGGAGATTTTTAGCAAGGTGGATCTCAAAGGCGCACTTCAACTGTTCCTACAGAAGGCCGACTTGCTGATAAGTTACATGTCCTGCTTTCCGGGACTAAGAAAGAATGTGCAGTATGTTTAAATAGAAAAATCCCACGTGGTATATTAGAAACACGACTATTTTGCGAGTCCTGCATCAATAAGACAGGATTAAACATAGGAGATTGCTATTTGACATACCATGTAATGAAGAATTATAAATAATATTAAAATAAGTGCAGTATATTCATTGTAAATCTATTTTACGGAAATAATAACATATCAATTTCAAATAATCAATTCACCAATTGATTATTTGTGTTGAAAATATGCTTTTCATCGAAAAACGTCTCGAGTAGGCGGTAGGCACATACCAAAAAAAAGGCTCGAGTGGTAAAGGTTTTAATATGTATAGTAAATCTTTTAAAATAGAGGTTGATCGACAGACCACCAAACATTTTTCGTTAAATAATTTTGATACTCTATTATGAATGAGTACATATGCTCAGAGTTGGGAAAGCTCAAAGATAAAAAATACAATTGTATAATTTGAATATCGCAACGTATGCCAATTGTTTGTTGTCATAGCCATGAAGTTATAATATTAAGACAGTTAATCCACACTTTACGCAGAGTTATAGCTTTATCAAGCAGCGAATAGTGGTTTGCTGAAAAACTCTTTTGAAACGCTTAATCCGTGGTCCATGTAATAAAGGCCTTTACTGATTCAATGGTACCGTTGCTGTTCCCACGTGTCTACTGACCCATTTGCTTCTTATAGGAAGGTATGTACGAAAGGTATGTCTTTATGACGAATTCCATAAATTCCACCCAGAACCACGTCCGAGACGCCTCGGCATTTCTTCAATTCGTCTCGATACCTCTCACACCACAACTCAGATATCAAAGGCAGGTCGAGAATTCTCAAACAAAAGGAAAAATACTAAAGGTCACATTCTGTATGTTGTTCACCGACTGCTGTGTTGTTATTAAAAGATTTCTAAATATGTCGTTATTATACGAAAAATATCAAGGGAAATGATTTCAGTCAAAATTGTGCAGATGGACGATGAAATGTGGCATAGATTTGAACCCAATTCATTACAGAAATTATTGAAAAAAAATTTTTTTAAGTTAAGAACAAAATAAATCTCAAATACTTTCACAACGATATACGGTACTTATACGGTAAATCATAATTCTTACACATTTTAAGATAAAATGACACAATGAATAGATACTGATCAGAATTGATCATTTTTGTGTTTTTCGAGATCAGTATTCGTATGAGGTTTTCTGAATTATTTATTTTCTCCATTCAAAGCCTTCAGTAGACATGCTTAATAAGATAGTATGTTCTTCGATTTCTTAGCTATAATACTTACGGAAGATATTAGAAGTGTGCACACTGCAATCTACATGGCTTAGTAGGTGAGTATAGGTAAAAAAAATGTATTTTAAATTGTGTTAAGCACGTGTCTTATACAAATATATCTTAAATTAGGACTATTTATAAAAAATGCGATAATCGGTCAAGCAAGCTAGCAATAAGAGCATCGTAAATAGAACAGAAAGTTTCAGGTATATTTAAGTCGAGTTAAGGTTAATTTGAAAGGCTGATTATAAATATTTGAAATTTTAGACATGGATGTGACACACCCTGGTTTTTTTTTTGTTAAGTTTAAGTTTTATTAGGGTCCATAACTGAGAACACACAGCGTTAATGACAATGATTCGTGGAAGTCGACCCGACTCTTGTCGTGAAGGGCGATCGGCCAATCGCCGACCAACAAGTTCGCTGGACGAATCCATTTTTGACGGCAAGGGGTGGCTTCGACGGTGCGGGAGTCCGATTTTTGAATTTTGCGGGGATTCGATTACCAGCCTTCGAGCCAGGAGAGCCGCCGGCTCCCGTGGCCGGCACCGTTAACATTGTGGATTGTTTTGAAATCGGACTTAATTTAAAATCGTTTGTCGTGTCACTTGCATTATAACTTAAAAGTTCATTCATGTGTTATGTAAATGTAAATGTAGACTCAATTTTATGTGTTAGGAATTATGTTTGTGTATTTTAAACCACTGTATCTTCGATTAAAATAAATAAGAGTTGAACCAGATTTGAAATGGTGTTTGTTTGAGATCCCAGACCTTGCAGGACGTCGATAACCAATCATTCGCCTCTCTTCGATTCGGGTCTTCTCAGATGTTTATGCTGTTTTTTCTCCTCTCAAATGTTGACGTTTTCAATTAAATAGTTAAAATCTTGGGCCTGGATATTTGATGTTTGATATCATTTCTCATCGACTTGGAAGTATTTTGAATTAATAAAAGCGTTAGTCCAAAAGATTTCTATGATTAGGATAGTAAGTATCCACAATTCATTATTAACTATTTAACAAAACAGATAATGTTATATAAGTGGCGTTTGCATGTTTTTATCTTTGAGCTTAAGCGTCAATGTTCAACCCAACAGCGATTTCTAAAGTCAATTTTATTGAAAATGCCGGCTTCTTTGTGCTTTCATGGCATTTTATTATTACCAAGGTTTTTGTGTGCAAGCTTAAGAAAACAGAAACCGGATATTCAATAAAATCAAGCGCATTCTGTATAGTTACGACGCTCTTTAGTCAGTGTAAAAATAATTACTCAGCTTAATCGTTTACTCTTCAAGCGATAATCATATACCAGAAGAGAATATATGAAATGGACGACACTAGGACATAATTGTACGGAAAAGTATCGCGAGGTAAAAATGTACGAGATATTTAATAATTTTCTGGTAAAAAGATCTAAATAGGTGAAGCAAGTTAGTGTAAAATTGTGGTTAACTAATTAAAACTGTAATCGTATCGGTAAATAAAGTATTGTCTTAATTAATCCGCCACTAAAAAAAATTAATGACGATGAATAAAACAGAAACTAAAAATAAAACAAGCCAGTCAATCGAATACACATAACAAGAAAAAAGGTTTATTTAATGAGCCATAAGCTGTAAGTAAATTCATTTGCAAAGTTTATGCATATGGTAACAATGAGAAGACGGATATAACGAAGACACTTGATAGTATATTGAGGTTTTTAAAACTTGTTACAACGGCATATAAATACATATTACATTCATGTTAAGACATTAATAAAACTTAGGATTGAATTTAATCACCAATAGTGTGAAAATTAACTTTTCAATTAGTTTAAAAGAATTCAAATTTGGATTATTGAGATTTTGTGCAATTCCATGTATTTTGTCACTAACGACCCGGGTTTCGCCTTTCGGCATCTTCAGGCATTCGAGCACACGAATGGACTCGAACTGACAGACAGTAAACAGTGTCTAACGTTTATATAGAAGATACAAATACGACAAAAATTATATATATTTTGTATCTTCTATATAAACGTTAGACACTGTTTACTGTCTGTCAGTTCGAGTCCATTCGTGTGCTCGAATGCCTGAAGATGACGAAAGGCGAAACCCGGGTCGTTAGTGACAAAATACATGGAAGTGTACAAAATCTCAATAATCCAAATTTGATATTGAAGTTCCATCAAGCACCCTCAGTCGATGTCTTAAATTAAAAGAATTCGTATATAACTAAATACAGAAAAAATAAGTTTTACTTAAAATGCAAATTGAATCAACAAAAAACTAGAACACTTAGGCCTATGGCTAGAAATAAAGCAATCATTTATCAGTTTTTATAAGTGTAAAAAAGCGCCGATAGAGAACACACTAAATAATGAGCCCCATTATGAATCCAATATAAATTGATATTCATGATTTCTGCAGCGATGCCAATTTGAATAAATGGGTTTTACCTGCAACGGTGATTTGTATCATTACATTTTTATGGAATCAACGAAAAAAGCAATTACTATGAATATTGTAATTTTACAAAGAAATATTGATTTCCGTTAGTCTGTCATGCTTGTTAAACAAAAATTTTGGTTTAATGTACTTTACTCTGGAATAATCAATGACATTCAAACAAATGTGTATATTTGAAACTAATATTGAATCAAAAATATAATTCTTATCAGTGAATGTAAACATATTTCATAAAAAAATTCACTGAAAATATTAATTTATGCATTTAGCATAAAATTTTCGCGATTAACAAAATCGGTCATGATCATTACATTAAATTGTGGAATTAATACAACAATTTATTATGTTTTATTTTTAGAAATATAACCGTATAACCGTACCCGTCATATATGACGTTATTGATATTGAAATACTGAATGTCTAAAGTAGCTAGTACAGCGGAACTGTGTGTGCGTTGCACTGCGAACGATTACGTAATGAGAAAATTTCATACCTACATGTCATATGTGATAATAATAAAACATCTACAGAGCGGTCTGGGCTATTATATATAAGATGCCTTTCGACAAAGGATTGATAGTTAAAATCTAAAAAGAGAAAAATTTATATATGACATGTACATTTAATTGGTACATTTAATAAATGGTCAGTAATTGATTATAACGCTCAGTTTCTGTTGGTTAGTATACGCGTGTTAAGTTAATAAAATAAACGCTTAGATATTTGTATAAAACTGACAGTTTTTTTATTAAGCCTAATCTAACATAACCTAAGCTGACCATTTGGCAATTATTTACTGACCAAAAATAATTATTAATTGACCATTTATTATTTCTTACTGAAAACTTTATTGAATTAGTCTTAGGAAGGTCTAACGACATGCATATTATGACCAATTGAGCCTTCGAGAAGTGAAGTGAGCCAAGTAATAAAATGGTGAATCTTATTTATTGAAACTTTTAGTTAAATGATCATCTTATAATAATTTACACGCTATTTAATTTAACTTCTAACAGAATAACAGGCTTTGCATTCTGTATTTACTTAACTCACTTCACTTTTATGATATTTTATTTTATGTAGAATACAAAAACATACCACTCATTTTTTTCGAAAATATCAATCACTTCACTTCTCATTCACTCAATCATCGTTCAAAAAATATGTTTAAATATTATTTTCGAGATCTATATTACTATTCTTGAATAAGATGAACTAAATCTTGCTTAAATAAATTACGATGGAAACGTTTTGCCGACATATTGTTTAAAAAAACTAGACTTAAATTATGTAGATGTATACCTAACTTTCGGTATCTGAGCGTAACCATCCCATACTATTCTCGATACGGAATAAAGTATCGCATGGCACTACGCGAGTAGAATATAAAATCACGAAGCAAAAAGTTTGAACAGAAACCTTGAACAAGCACACGTTTATAATGCAATTATTATTGTCCCCGGTGTTTTTCCTTGACATTGAATTACATTAATTTGAACGCCTCGTTAAAAAAATCGCGCGAATGATGCGACTCGAAGAATATTTAATAACAGAGTACTTTCAACAATACAGAATAATTATGTTTACATCCTCAAGATTCTTACAAAATTCATATCAATATTTTAGAGAAAAATAAAACTAAATAAAAAAAAATCTCAAACTTACACGGGAAGTTTTCAAGAAAAGACGAAAATTTCCGCCAAGTAATTTTAGCGAAATTACAGCTTTTGTATGATACTCAATAACTCAAGCTGATTGATATCTATTTTCTATGTCCTCAGATGACGGATAAACATGGCATACACCTATGCACGATGATTCAATATCACAATATCGATGTCTTAATGTTATAATCCCGCAAGTGACGTTTTACAAATTTTACAAGAGGCTAAAAGAAACAGAATATTTACGTTAATATGTATATTAGACTTTTTTTCTTCTAAGTATTAAATGGATAATATGTTAGGGTACTTTTAAATCATCAAAATGTTTAAATACTTCGAATTATTTTAAATAAACGAGATATGGTTTACAAAGTCATTTTTGTCAAAATATCAGATACGGGTTTATAACATTGAGAAATCGATATCCTAATGCACCCTAGTGGAAAGAGTTCCGCTTAGTGATCATAAGATTTAGGGTTCAAGTCTTAGCTTGGTCAGTGTCAATTTTTGATTTTTTTGAATTTAACATTTAAAATTTCGGACAACAATTTCTCCAATAATTATAATTTCATAGGACGAATTATGATATGTCACATACAATTATTATTAGTATATTGATTGAAATAGCATTTACTTGGTAGAATTGCATTATAATAGGGGAAAATATAAAAGTATTGTATAGAACTTATTTTGAACTTAGTATATTATTTTGTAGAACTAAATACTTTGATATTTTACCCTATTAATTATTATTGGTGTTTGAAGACAACCGAAATGGTATAAAACGTATCCATCCAATTAATTCGTAAAAATATCTGTAAAGATTTATCATATTGCAGTCAAAGGCTAATTTTGTAAAGAATAAAAGTATTACAAAGAAAAATCTTTGAAAAGAGCCGAAATTTTAAAAGAAAGAAATTTGAAACTTAGTTAATGAAGAAATCTCTTAAAATTATTTAGATTTATTCATGGGACTTCATTTTTAAATAAGCAATTAAATATTATGTCGTTGGCACGTTGTTCTTACAACAAGTTTCAGTTGTTATATAAAATTCAAAGGTTTCTCACGGCGTTCGCCTGTATCGTGGCTCTAACAACTGATGCTAGAGAAATAAGGTTTGACCCTGTGAACCTGACTACCATAACATCAGCTCGCTTCGATATCAAAGCCAAAACTCTTATACTTCGTAAAGGTCGCTCACCTTACTCCGTGCTTTTCGAAAGCTTTTTTTATCCTTTGTGAAGCTTTTCCGACTTTCACATAGAAGTATGTCGCACAAGTATCACACTAAATATTTAATATAGATTCGAAAAATGAATTGTTAAAATAAGCTGCACAAATACTAGACGTATGTACAAAATAATTAATGTTGTGTTGTAAATAAATAACCACAAAATAGCCTCCTAGTATTGAGTTACCTCTCTTCAGACTAACGATACGATACGGTTAGTCTGAAGATGCTTCTTAAAGAGGCGAAACGCGTCACGTTAGTGATAAACCAAGTGGAATAACTAAGTTATCAATTTTTAATTTAATTTAATATTAAAACTAAATCATTGAAATATTTTCAATGGTTCGGCGTTATTTCAATTTTTGGTTTGAGGTGTGTTTCGATAATTTTTTTGGCTTAGGTAACATTACTATATAGTTCACTTAATTTTGTACCCTGGGGTTGAAGTCGAAGCAAAGAAATAAAAATATTCAAGAATGTCTCTATTCGCGTAATACGAAATATAAAGTCGATAGTGGCGTAAAAAGGATAGGGTAGTTTTTTTATTCTTCTCAAATCAGCGAAAACTTTTGCGTTCGTAATGATGTCTATTCAACATGCCCGGAAAGGCAAACTACATGTTTTAAAAACTAGACTGATTTTTTGGAGTTTAAAAAGAGCTTCAAAATTTTTTCGGAAAAGTTCGAAAGAGGTTTTTAAAGTTTATACAGCCTGCATATTGATGAAATATTCAATAATTTCGTGATATTTTTATGGTACTCAGATTGTAATCTAATTTACATAAATATTTATCACATACTAAAACACAGCGACTGTAGGATATTTTAAGAGTCCTGTCATATAAATTGGAATTCTCAGCGTGATGGTGCACTTTCGTTTGAACCCTCACGCAAGGGTTGAATGTACGAATACGCTTAATAGAATAAATTTTAAGTAGCACTATAAAAAATATTTCATGTTATATTTGAGGATGTTGAACAACAATACAAACAACGGAATGAAATATCACACACCCTTCATGTGAAGAAGCTGTCAAATAGACGTGATACTCTTGACAAAGTTATACTTAAAACTTTACCAGAATGTTTGAATGTATTAATTTTTGGAGTTTAGAAGTATCTTGGAAGTTTGAAGTAAGACATGTTTCCTTGACGCATTAAGTTTGATTTTGTTTTACAGTTCATCTTATCAGGCTTTGGTTTTCAATTAATTGAGATGAAAACACATCTTTATGGCATTTGACGAGAGCCCACGATCTATAGCTTCATCGATCTGATGAAAAAATTACGAAAGGACAAATACAACTGTAATTATTTCGATATAGTCTAGCTAAGAACTATCATACTAACATATCTTTAAGTAAGCATAATTAAACTTTCAATTCTTACCGAGAATAATATAATTATATTACAAGTCCTTAATGATAGTCGAAATCCATTCTAAGATAAGATCGTAACTTCCATTCAAATGGTTAGACGTAAGATCGATTGCTGACATTCTAGGGCGACTTATCGAAAGAATAAATATTTTTACTCTTTATCAAACACAGAAATAAGTCATTTTATTTAGTATTTATCTAAAATGCTAATGTTACTATTTTACCCGTATATATATTGACTGTAGCTTATTTTTTAGCTTCACAAAATTCTTCACACCCCATGTAAATGCACGATAAAAATATATATTAATTTATTATGAGTACAAAGAATACAGTAATTTGGCTGTATTAGAACTGTATTTAATTTAAATGATAAATGAGTAAATAAGAAGTCATTGCCGTTTTATACAGTTTGTTAAAGTTTCCGCTTTAATTCCAAATAACGTTTTTTTGAGACACACTCTTGAAGGCCATGGTTACTCTAGCGCGAAGAAAAATCTGACTTACAATAGGGCTGTGACACACTATTTAAAAATCGATTTATAATTTATAGTAGTGGTGGGAATAGGAAAAACGATTGCAAGAGTCGGTGCAACGAATCATATTTACCGGTTCGATATTAACTAAATCGACATTTAAGTGATTTGATACAGTTTATTGAATAAAATATCAAGTTTTTAAAGGTGCGGTTACTGGCAATGGGAATGACAAGTCATTTTTTTACGTGGAAATGATAACTGTTAAATGATAAATGAATTTACGTTTTGAAACAATTTTAAAAGTAAGTAAAATGAATGATATTGTGTAATACAGTGAAACGTTTTTCATATCATATTTTTAGTCTCGCTTCATTGTAATAATACAAATTTACTTTATTGTCGTTGGAAGTTTTTATAGTATTATTAAATATATGACGTTAAAATCAGACATCGACAACATACGGGCCGCAAGTTGTATGTTTTTTTGCTTACTATGTATAATTACAAGGAAAAGTTTGTTTAGTATCACCATTACAAAAATTTAGAGAACACATAATATTTTTTTCCATTTCCGCTCCCAATGTGGAGCATATGGTCTCCTAATGGAGGTATCTTAACAGAATTTTTCTACGAGAACTGCTTGTTACTCAGTTGCTCAACTTTTTTTTAAAGAGAGTAGGGATAAAAAGGTAGGGTTATGAGAGAACTAGTGGTTAGCAAATCGCTCTCGCTACGCCCCGTGAGGATGGGATGGGTGGGTGAGAGGACTCAGACTACGAACAGAAACCCATAAATCGATTGAAAGATTCTATGAAAACCGTTCGCACTGGGAATCGAACCCGAGACATCCGTAACCGTAGCCAGCGACGCTACCAACTGCGCCACGGACGCCGACAGCATAATATTACGTCTGTCATATTAAGTCTAAGTAAAATCAATTATTGATCTTATCAGTGCTGTAGTTGTAAATTTCGCAAAGGATATACGGCAACGTACTCTTTGCGCGATATCGTATAGGTATACTTTAAAAAGACCCAGGACCAGAAGACATAAACACAATACGCGCATAAAATTTAATTAAAAAAACAGAATTATTGAAAAATGGATTTACAATTCGCTAATAGGTTCAACCCTTTCAAAGCCAACAATTCTGCGTATAAGTGACCTGAGTGCCAAAACACGTGCTTTCAAAAATAATGTCGACTAATCCTGGCAAGATTTTTTTTTTAATTAAAAATCATTTACAAATACATACCAATTTGTCATTAATAAATACCGGTATTTATTACTTTAAAAGCCGGTATTGCAATCCCTAGTGTATGTATACAATTTCTGACAGTTAAATAAGTAAATGTTCATTGAGATATACAGGGATTGGACAGTTGACTCTATCAAGTTATCAATGGTAGCCGCCGTCGCGGCAATATACACGAGATCTAAATCACAAAGCATTTTTTTTAATTTTAAGCAATTATATAATAAATGTAGCGAGAATTCCCAACTGCCGCCATGCTGAGTAAACTGCCACTTGGAGTAAAATTGATTTCGCACGCAGTCTTTCATGTTGCATAACAATTATTATAATGCGGCAAGAATGTTCCTTGACAGATAATATTCACACGACAAAGCGATGCTGGTTAATCGTATACCATGTGCAAATAATGAAGTGTTGAATATGAAATGTGAAGGTTAACTCTAACCATCAAACATATCGCCAGAACAGTCGTCAGCAACCTATTACTTAAACTAGCACCCAGAATACATTGCTATGACAAAAATCACTATATGTAAATTTTACAGGACAAGAGTTTCGAAGCTTAAGGTTAAATCAAAACATACGATTTTTATCGAAACACAAATATTGTAAAACTTAGCGATGAAGACGATTTCATTGTTTACTATACGCGAGAAACGATACGAATAGAAAAACAACAGATCCTATTCGGAAATATCAAAAAGCTTATGTAATTAGTGGGCGGGCACCTTTAATGTGTTTCGTTGACACTTTCGTACTCGCGAGTTGCCAGCCTCTGAGCTATTTTGTTTACAATAACTTTAATGCATAAAAATCAAGAAATCCCTATTTCTTTATAGCCACACTGTTATCACAAGTTTTGTTATTCATATGAGTACCGCACAGTTCTTTTGTTGCCAATGGTAAAAAAATAAACACTTACACCTCAGTGACATAGATTAAATTGATGAAGACCATGTCCGGCTTTACATAGCGAATAAGTACAGCCGATCTATGAAACAGTCTTTATCGATTATAATTTGAATAATGAATAAAATATATTAAATATTAATCTTGGAATATCATTTTCACTAAAACAATAAACCGTACGTAGTTTTAAGTAATTGTTTTTTATCATTTCGCATTGTAAGTTTGTTGTTACACTTTGAATAGAAACTACAACGTAATTGAACATAATTGCAGATAATCCTACAAGCTAATTATGACTAGACTATTCAAACGTGGATATCCACCTACGCTTTAAGGTAAGTTTGTAAAGAAACTTAATCGAAAAACTTAATTAAAACATTGTTTATCAAGTATTCACCATGCTGTAATCTAGTGCTCCGCAACCGTTGCGCCGGGGGACGACCCTAGGTGTGCTGCGGCACATTATGTCCAAAAGTGAGAAAAAGCGAGTAGTGGCAAAGATCTACATTTAAATTATTCTCTTTGAAACGAATATTGTATTATTTTGATGTTTAATGGCATAGTTGTATTAATATTTGCACGGATAGTGTAACTGCAATGATGGGGAATGAAATGTCTCATGTAAATCAAAAACTTCTACACATTAATTACACATTGCTCCATATATTGGGAAGCATTGATGGCGAAAAATTTCCCAGAGGAATTACTGCAAACAAATGAAAAGCTATCAATATTTTCTGACACATAAAACGGGTTCAAATAGAAACACAAACATTGGCAAAGCGAGTTATGACTAGAATCAATGAAATTTGTCCGAAGGATCAACCAGACTATTATTGAAAACAAAAAGATTATTTTGGATTTGACTAAACAAAAAATGAATAATACTTGTACATTCAATTACTTGACTTCACTAATTGATACTAATTAAGCTCAGTTATTTTTTTAGTAACAACTTTTAAGAATCCTTTATTTCATAATTTGTAATTTTCTTTTTGTATTAACTATTCCATCACTTTGACAACGTGAAAGGGATTAATTAGCTTTTATTGAAATATATATTAGCTACTATTAAAATTATTGATTGAATTGGTATTTACTTGATAGAACTCCATTATAATAGGATTAAATAATAAAGTATTTAGTTCATTTTTCATAGTTTTTCATAGTTCTGACGATGGCGTAAAGCCGAAATAGCTATCAACTACCTGTTAAAAAAAAATTGTACAACTAAATACTTTGTTATTTAATCCTACTATTAAGATTCATTAAATAAAAATAAATTAATAAATTGTATGTTTTGTTTTTGAAATTTACATATTTTACTATATGGTGTGCCGCGAAATATGAATAAGTTCTAAGGTGTGCCGTGAGTGAGAAAAGGTTACGGAGCACTGCTGTATTCAACTGTTTATGAACTAAAGAAAAAATATTAATAAACTATCAAAGATTTATTTCGAATACAATGAAAAAAACATGTTTTTTTAATCGTGTCTGTTCATGATTTTAAATAAGTTGAGAGTAATGTTGTAGCCCTAATAGAGTATTTCAACCGAGTGTTTTGAGTGTTCAGAATGGGAAAGGATACAAGATACAGAGATGGGTATGGGATGTGTCTAAGTATGAAAGAGTATATTCAGAGATTCGAACCGTTGACAGCGCAGCTATGTGGGATGGAAATCTTAAAGCTTTATCACTCGGCTGATATTTTTCATAACAACATAAATATAGTCCGTACCACAAAATACATATTATCTAAGATTGTAAGATATTAATACCCTTCTTCAACGGTAACAATGAGAGATTGAGAGATTTATTAGTGCTCAAGGACGGGTAGCTTCCCCCTCAAGTTTAATTCTGTTGGGATTTCCTGTTTTCTTCAGGCTTTGGTAACAGATACTTCTCCCCATGCCATTATTTTCATATTCAAAATTTAACCTGTAATTAAGGAATGATAATCAATACGATAAAGATGTTTTTATCGTTAAATGTTAGTTTACGATGCTGTACGATTATATTTATACAATTTGTTTGAAACAAATATTTGAAACAAATCTCGGGTAAAAGTAAACCACTTGAACGCAATTAGAGAGTTTCACTGCACATATATTTTATTATCACAGAAAAGCGGTTACAATTTAAAATGTTTCAATTGAAGAAAACTAGAGTTTAAGTATCAAAAATATAAAACATGTTCTTATGTACCTACCTATTATACAACGCATACATGTCGTGATGTGTGATATTATTGACATGAACAATTTAAGTTTATGATCGATCTATTTATTGATTGATCACCATGGAAAGTTTTTTTGTAATTCGACTATTGTCGAAGATGTTTCTAATATTTATTTTTAAATTCAACTTGATAGATGAAGTTTATCAATCGTTCCAAATAACTGGTGCTAAATTTATGATTGACAGTGGACGTCTGTCTGTTTATATTTACTTTAAAAATGTAAAGGGGTACATTATTGCATATTCCGTATATTTATAATTCAAAAAGTGGATAAATGTGTTTTTTCCATGTAATTACATAATATATACAAGAATGATACATATTATGCGAGTTTAAGAGATAAGAAAGAATGTGTGTTTCAAACATAATAGGAGCCTTTTAAACTTTTTAATATGTGACATATTTTCAAAAGTGTTTTATTTCTATGGATTCGGCGGTAATTTTGTGAAAATTCATTTTTAATACCAAATTATTATTGATAACTAAGTTACTCCACTGCTAAATCTCCAGACTAACTATATCGCAATGTTATTTATTTCTAAGGTAAACAATGATTCTAATTCTCAACTAAAACATGAAGGGTTGGAGTGGGTTTATTTACTTTTACTGGACGTTGGGTGGGGGTAAGATACAAACGATAACAGTACCAAATATCATAACATTACTAATTACAAAATTAATTACTACTGTTTGGAGGTGAAAATCCAAAGGGAAATAATTTTAATATTTATGAGCCACCTGTCCTATTTAAAATGTTATTTACCAAGTTTTATTTCTCTTTATAATTAATAGTTGTGAAATTAACTTAAAATATTTTTGGTATTAATATTGTTTTATAAGAATAATCGATTATCGGTTCTATTTAATTTAGTAAAACAAACTCACTAATAATGATTCCATTTCAAAACTATTTAAAATTGAATATTGAGAACATTTTCGTAAGCATGATTCAATTTTATGATCGAAATGTAGAGGAAAAAATACGCAGATCTAAAATAAGTACATGCACATACATCAAATTCAAGTTAAAAATTTAGTTATTTAAACGAGCATTTTTTGATAAGAATATCATTGATTCAAATACAATTATTAAGATGGGTTTGTTACATGTTTTTCTCACACTAAGCTTTCAGCCAACAAAATCTTTTAGCAACACTGTACTTCGGTAGAGTTTATGCAGGAACGATAAATAAAAACATACCAATACTGCCCTTGTAACCCGGTCTAAATATGTTCAGTATGATAGTAAAAGCAGTGGCGGCCGGTGACAAGAATTTAAGGGGGTGCAAAAAAAGATTCACCTATTTGTGTAAGAAATCCATCCTCCTCTTCTTGGATGTTGCTAACCTTAAATTCCGACATTGGATTGTACGATTTTATTCGTGAAAGATTAATTCTACCATGAAATCGTATTTTTAAGTTGACATTAAAGTCTGCAATTGGAAAAATTCTGTGTTAACCCGGAAATTTTTCACTGGAAGTCAATTTAACTGTAATTAAATGACCTTGGCAAATGAAATGGTTTTTCGTTTGATCCAATATATTATCGCTTACTATATTACATAGTGGATAATATAATGGGGTAAGTAATTTATAGAATTCATTATTGAAGTATACAAATATTAGAAGAATGCATATTATAAGACCGAGCCGAATACACAGTTGAACATTGTGAAATACCTGTAGCCAGCCCTTAAAAACATTTTAAGCTGTCTTATCTTAAATATTGAAAAAAAACTCCTTAACTGTGAAACACAATCATGGCTATAATGTTATAAATATTATTGATCAATCAGAAAGTTATCATGGTAGGTATATATTATTATTATTGTACGTGTAGTTAGGGAATAATATTGAAATCGAAGGTAAAAATCCGTACAACTACCTAATGCAAGCATGTCGATAACTCATCGTAACGCTCGTTTCGTTAATTTCATTCGTTCTTTCGGTCCCAAAATTTTAGCTTATAGGGAGTGCAATGCTCCAAAGTCGACCAACTTTTGCATACAAAAATTATATGTCACGTGGTTCATACTGGCATGACGTCACAAATACCATACTAAATTTAACCGTCTGTGTCTCGGTTGGGGGTGCACAGCGTGTTATGCTCTCCTTACGCGTCATCAACCGACTTTCATGCGTATTCTGAATTGGCGCGGAATAATTTCTTTTTTTGTAATATTTTCCTATCGGGAACAAGCGGGAAATTTAAAATGAGTGAATTAGTATAATTAATATGTTTGAATATCATTTATTAATAGAATATGTACATGGGACTCATGGGAGTGCATTGCACAATTTGCTCCTTTGCAAAAGCCGTCCCTGAGTAAAAGGAAGAAAAAAGAACAACTAAACTGTCAAAAAATAAACTGGATTATACACTTTTTTACCTCGCTGCCTGTCAGGAAGTTATTATATACGTTTTTGGAACACAAAATTTCAAAAAAATGGGATTTTATATGTAATACATAACTATGCCTAGGCCATTAGTTACATTTGAAACAGTTTCCTCTTCACTGTTTTACGTCTCCACGGTCGAGATATTTTATTTTATTCAGGTTTTCAATGGACTGTGTTTATTCCAGCTGCCAGTCAGTCATTATTAAAAAGGTTTTAAAATTTTTATTGTCTGTGATAAAAGTAAAATAATATTTATTCCTACCGTAAATGGCGCGAAAGCAATTTTATGCGATTTTTCATCAAACTATACTATAGATGGTTTTAATATTCTGACTTGGAGATTGCTATTATAAAAGAATTAAATTATTACTAAGGATAAAAACCATAAAATATCCCGTAATTATGTTATAATAAATATACAAAAAGTTCTATTGCCATAATAATGCGATATTAATGGTCAAAAACATCAAAGCGCAGTCTTTGGTATACAACGAGAAATTGTAAAATTTAAAATCTTAGTGTGTTATTTTATGTACCAAGCCCATGTCATTTTGAATTATAAATCATAAATCAAGATGTGGGGTTTAAAAACAAAAAGTTGCAATATCCTCAGATATCGATTGCAAAGCTCGTAACTCTAATGTAAGCTATAATTTTATAGTGTAGCGCAAAAACTTTATTTAATTATGATATTTTGAATTTGTGAATAATTCAAATAATTGCTGTCGCATTGTGAATAATACAGGTTAATCGTTGTTATTGTTTGGCAGAAAAAAGGATATAAACTTCAATTTTAAAAGAAAAGAGGTTTGTGTATTTATTCCACGTAATTTTATGAGAATTAGAGTACATTAATGATATCTTTGTTATCCTTATCAAAAGTTGTCGAATATTTTTGTGTGAATAATGAATAAACAATATAACGATACAAATATGATAAGTTAATACATCTTGAGCAATGAATCGTGTGAATTTAGTTAAATGATCCAAGCTTCAAAGTATTTAAAGCTCAATTATACACTCGGATTCATTAACCCGCCATTCGATTTTCAAAGACTCTTTAATTTAAAATTGTGTAAATATTCACTTTTATTTATATATATATTATAGATATGATGGTACACGAACAGATTCCGCGATGTCAGCTGAAGGTCTATTAATTATTAATGTAGATTTTTATAATATTAAAAATAGTAAATCTACAAGGATATTGCGGATTGTGATTGCTGAGTGAAATACGTTTTATAAAGAACGGTTAGCTATATAATGTGAAATACGTACCCAAACGAAGTGCAAATAAATAGTTATAGTTGCAAAAGTATCTTTTCTGTTGCCTAGGAATACTCATACTAATGTGGACTAGTGGAATAAATAAGTATACGTGTAAATCTTTTTCAATGTCATGAAATTTGAAACCAACTGCAGAGTGATACCTGCCAGCCACGCGTCCGATGGAGTAACTAACAGACCGCAGTTTTATATTACGTGACAGAACTATCCTTAACATTTGGTATCCAGTATCCACGAATGACGAAGCTACCTGCACAATATTGCATAAAATTGAGAAACGTGTGGACTATATACTGCATAGGGTTCGTTTACCCCACATGGAAGCAAACGGTTAGAGTAGTTGGATTGAATTGGATGCAAAGAATAGTGGTATATCGTATGTTAGAAATGAAATAAAAAGAAATTGGTTTTTTTGAACTTAATGAATTTTTTGTGGTTAAGAATACTTTCTTTAAGAATACTAAATCATTTATGATAGCTACTTTAAATTAAATACATTTAACATTTATTTCTCTAACGTAGATACGTATTTCGCAAAATGTTTACACTCCAATTACAATGAATTCGTCTAACCTTCAACACAATCTTTTTCAAAAAAATCATTTATTTATTATTCAGCACTCTGTGTTATTATAATTTAAGGGGTAGGTTTCTTTTATTTAGGAATCACCTTTAGACCGATTGGCTATGTAAATAAGTACATTTAAAATTGTTTAATGTTAACTGTCGATGGAAAGACGTTACAAGATATATTGAAAAAAACAATGTGCGGTAAATAATCTACAATTTTCATCATAACAAAAACAGGACCGGAAAATCTCACTTTTTAAGTAATAACTAAGTCTCAACAATTCAAATTAAATAACTAAGTTGTGGAATAAGTACGACTGAGTTTATTCATTATATCTTAGGTACAGTATTGATACTAATTATCAGTATATTATTAGAAATAAATTACCAAATAAGAAGCAGGCAGGTATTATTTGCATTGAGAGTATTACTGTTTTTTTTTTAAATAAAATAAATTTGTTTTGCACTACTTAGTGCGTTCCATTTGTTGATAATGGTCAGGACCGGTTGGCTATCACGAATGTTATCAACTGTTGTTGATATCTGACTGATTGACAGTTAACACCCTAAACAGTATTATTTAAGTGCTACAATTTTATATTCTTACTTATCATTTACGCAAAGCATTTCTATATTGCTGTGTTGATAGAAAGACATGTTTATTTGTTTTGAAATGTCTAAAAATTTGTATAACTGACATTACAGTAGGTATTTATTATGCTTTCATTTATGTAGATTTTTGAAATGCGTAAAATATCCAACGTAAGAGCTCTTATGGCAATTAGAAAATTGTCTCTTAATCTGATTGGCCCAAACCCGGCGCAACGATATTCATGTGATGTTGTGTTATAAACATCTAACATATTTGTAAGTTAATGTATACTTCTGAAAGGAGATGTATAATAAACAAAACACTCTCTTAGAAGTAACGAGTATTACGAGTTAAAATTGAAGTATTATTTTAATAATATAGTCAAAGATGGCTAAGATACGGGTATCAATTAAAGTCAGTAATCGATCATTATTTCAATCCCTGTTACTGACATGTGTATAGTTAGTCAGAATAAAATTGATTACTCAAAACAATGTCTCTTAAATATATGGTATCAATTGTTTCCGGTCGTAAAGCAACTGGGCATCACACCAGATAATTATTGAATGTTGAAGTATGGACACTGAATAATTAATTTATAACTTGATTTAAATACTTACTTCTCGTCCCGATAAACGTTGCGTATTTTTTTGAGGCAGATGCGAATTGCTTACCGGAAACAAAAAAGATTATGTTTTATTTTAAATATGGTCATAACTTCGAGTAAACACTTCAAAGATGGGAGGACTCTCTAAGGGAGGACATAATAATATAATTTGATGATTCGATGCTAGGGGGTAGGGCCGGAAGGGGGATATAGCATATAATGTGATTTCGCACGACTAACAAAACATAAATTTTATGAGACTCGAATATTTCGTGACAAAATTACTTACTATAATAACTTCATTACGAAGAGGGGGAGGGATTTAAATATATGATGCCATCTAGATTTTTTTGTAACGGAATGTAATTATTATAAGATAAAATAACAAAGTATTTAGTTCTACAAATTTTATCAGGTAGTTGATAGCTATTTCGGCTTTACGCCATCGTGAGAACCATACTTATTTTTGCTTAGCTATATATACTGTTTAGAAGTCTGTCGGAGATATTACAAATGGAGGTATCTAACGTTTAAAAGGTTTTAGTATTTGGGAAAGGTATAATTACAAAATATAATTACAACAATGTAATATCTTCATGATGAATTAATGTTTAATAATATAACTCTTGTTAAAGTATTGTTGGTAAAATGTTTTCAATTCCTTTTGTATCGCATTACTTTCAAAGGCAAAAAATGCGAAAGTAGTTTGTGGTCTTCTTTGAAACAGGCACAACAAAAGGGCCTCGTCACGTGGCGAGTTTTTTTAATACGAAATAATAAACCAACGTGAAAACTATCGCGTGGTCTCAGAAACGAGCTTTCCTACCGGTTTACGAATTTTATTCTCTCTATGAATTGTAATACAATATAACACGAGGCTCTTATATAAACATCGTTCTATTTGCTGCGAAAATATATATAATTTAGTTTTATTTTTAATTACTTAAAAATGGTATCTTTATAAACTCTCCCAAAAGGGTTTATCAATTGATTTTTAATGTTACATTATATATTTCGTTCTATTTTCATGATGACTGGTAAGTTATCTATAATCTGACACGGTTAAAATAACGATAATATTTTTTCCTTGCTTCTTTTATAAATGTCCATGCCCAACTTGATACCACAGTTCCAAAGAGTAACATGCAGTTTTGAGTTGAGTATGAGGAAATGCTTTGAATAACGACATTACCAATGACAAAATGTAACAAGTGGTAATATGTGAATATCTTGGAATGATGGTTTTTATTACTTTAGATCCAAACTATAACAACTTTCCTCTGAAAACTTGTATTATTAATATTAGAAAAAAAAGATATATAATTTTTTTTTATATTATAAATATATTTTTTAGATAATCCTAGAAATTCATTGAAATCTACAAATATTACATTTACAGTAGAAGATTAAGCCTACTCAAAATTTGTTTACTTATTATCTCAGAACTATGGTTTTTGGGTTGTTACACTTGGGGAATTGTGGTATCAATATATATTTGGATGAGTCGTTACAAGATATTTTTGGTTACGTTTTAACATGAATTCAATTCAGATTATCTTATTATCAGATAGCGTTATAATGATATCTAAGAGTTAAATAGTTAAGCTAAAATTATGAATTTCCATTAGTAGGTGAATATTTTTTTGTAAATACAATTGGACGACTCCATAATGACTGGTGACTGCTCCGCAAGGTAGAAGATGAGATGTTTGAATTAGCGACATGAGCGGCCAGTGACGATTTATAGCATGCCGAATGAATTAAATTTGACATCACCAATAGAATTGAAGAGGACAAATTTAACGAATCAATATGATATCACAACAGTGTGGCAAATCATATTACTATAATTATTTATTTGGCTACAGTGTAAGTTATTGTTTTCGAAAGTCACAACAACCATTTTCATTTTTAACATTGTAACGGATAATGCAAAATAGATTATTGAGTCTAACCTTGTAACTTGTAGTTTACCGTTAATCTTATTATATTACACAATGGTAAAAAAACATCTATGGGAGCACTAAAGGTGAAAACATCAATCAAAATATAATGTGCTAACCAACTTATTATATCTATCGTTACAGGTGTGCCGTGCCCTCAGGTGATATATTTCCGTTCGTGGAATAAATGGTTATTAATGCTTGCGTATGAAAAGGAATTTGATAGAAGTCAGATAACACGTGATTTCTTTAAATATTATGTTACGCTATGTTACGTTTTCGCTAGCGGGCAAGAATACTTATTATTTTATCGGTCAGGGTTGAAAAGGTGAATACTATAATGTATTGCCTCGTAAATGATATTTGTCGCATTTGTATCTTCTATATAAGCGTTAGACACTGTTTACTGTCTCTCAATTCCAATCCATTCGTGTGCTCGAATGCCTGAAGATGCCGAAAGGTGAAACCCGGGTCGTTAGTGACAAAATACATGGAAGTGTACAAAATCTCAAAATAATCCAAATTTAATATTGAAATTCCATCAAGCACCCTCAGTCGATGTCTTAAACTATATATTGTATTTATGATTAACCCGATATTGGTGTGCCCATCATTATTCACCTTCTCAATGGGATAGGATATGATATTTAACACTAAAACAATGAGATATGAATATAGATTAAAAATATTACGACTGAGTTAATCTTAAGATGCTTCCCAAATAGGCAAAACACTTGTCACACCTAACAGCAAAATCGGTGGAGGTATAAATATAAGTTTTGTCGGTCATTAGACCTTATTTGTATGTTTAATAAACGTAGAATAATCCAGAATGTTTAACATGATTCCAGAACACGTATACATTATGACTTTTTCTTAAGAGAACTTGGAATAAACGAAATTATCAAATTTATATAAAGTAATTAGTATATAAAGTCTTTCGCATAAAAGTAATATAAACCATTTCGAAATCATCCCTATGTACTTGATGACGTGAAGATCTGAAACGCGAAACCTAGGTCGTTGATATAAGAGTTCCATTCTAATTAATTGACATTATTAAACATATTAAATATCATTGCTGTATTGGTAAATCAATTTTCGTATGGTCTAGAGATTAATATTCGAAAGTAGCTGAAATTTGGACCGGTTACTGAAAAAAATAAATATCAAATTGTGTTTATTATTGACGGTTTGTGGTTAATTTTTGGACAAATAAAAAAATGAGAAAAATAAAAACGTGGCCAGATGTGGTTAGCCGCAGACGCTTGCATCTTGTCAAATAAACTCACTGCTGTAAAAAGAAGTTGACTGAGTAAAAAAGAGTTATAAATCGAAATATTATTCAAATATTTTGAAATCAAACATAAAAAAATACTCGTGGAAGTTAAATGGTTGGTTCAATGCTCAAACTTTATTATTAAGAATCCCTGAGTTGGCAATTTTATATTTCAACAGGAAAACTCGGAAAAGCTTGTTCACATATTTTCCACTTCCCTTGACTTCCACGCTTTACTCACATGAATGACTATACATATTTATGTAAAAGATACCGCAAAGAAATAAAGTATTGTCTTCAGGTATAAATTTTATTTTAATTCAGAAAGTTCATTAATATTTCATTGGTGAAAAAAAAATATAATTACATTTTAAATAATAATCGAATGTCTTATCGGTTACTAAAAAGTAATCGTAGCTTCAGTTATTATGAAGTAGTTTCTAGCCATTTGCACACTATTGCTACCATATGCCAAACAAGCAACTGAATGGAGAATATCATAATCTTAGACACTTACAGTTATGCAATCATCCCTGTTCTGGCAAAACACTTTAAATCATTAAAGCTATTCACATAAAAGTTTTTTCTCCGATCTTATCATCATCTTGGCTCCAATGAATACATCATTTTTGGATACATGTTTGGCTAAAACGTATTAAAGATTTTGACAAATTATTCATTCGATAGTAGAGAATATTCATCAGTTATAAAATAATAATAATCTAGATGGATCAAATGATTACCTTCTGTTCAATATATAAAAACAAGTTCGTTTGATAAGTTAGATTGACATCTATTTTAGAAGGACGAGAAGAAATTTCAGACTTACGAAATTGTATAAAAATGTGTAGTTTATTAGCTTACTCGGAATAGTTCTTCAATAATTTTATTACAACGTGTGTTAAGCCATCAATATGATGAATTCAAATAAATGCAACGATACACTTCCTTGCTAAAATTGCATTTCATAAAGCCTGTACCAAGAGTTAAAACCAGTCACGATTCGAGAATAATATTCCTTTCTTAACAATCGTGCGTATCGAAGAGCTTTTGTTTTGACCTGTGTCGTGATTGAATACGCCACTCTCTTGTTTTACCTATTGAACAAACATAAAACTGTCGGAAGTTAAAGCTATCACTTTTGGTGCTATTTTTGTTTCAAGATGAATAGATAAAACACAAAAAATTGTGATAAGGATTAGATGTTCGCATACATAATGAGTGTATAAGGAAAGTGAAGCGAGGGGAACATCTTCTACATGTCCACTGAAACAATTTATTGTATTTATATAATATACACAAGTTCTTCGCCAGAAATTTAGATCCTGATTTTATCTTCCACAGCTCATTATTCCGAGAGAGAAGGTCGTAATGAGCTGAGATGCGTTTTAGGGTTTATCAAGCTCTATCACAATGAAGAATTAAAATTTCATATACAATTATATATAAAATTTGGATTATTGAGATTCTGACCAGTCAGTTCGAGTCCATTCGTGTGCTCGAATGCCTGAAGATGCCGAAAGGCGAAACCCGGGTCGTTAGTGACAAAATACATGGAAGTGTACAAAATCTCAATAATCCAAATTTTATATTAAAATTCCATCAAGCACCCTCAGTCGATATCTTAAAATATGTAAATTTTCTATTTCATAGTTAAGATATTTACCAGTTAGAATTTATACTAGTATAACCGTATCCCCGTCATAGATGACGGTATTGAAATTAAAATACTGGATGTCTAAAGTAGCTAGTACGTCGAAACTGTGTTTGCATTGTATAACATTTTATTTTATATACACCGCGAACGCTAACGTCATGAGAAAAATTCATAACTACATGTGTTATATGGTAATAATAAAACGTCTACAGAGCGATCTGCGATATATTATATTATAAAATAATCAAAAAGCTAGACATGCTTTAAAAGCGTGGATCGTAGAATTGGAAATGTGTGTGATTTTTCGAAAGACCATAACGAAATTTTGATGTAAAAATATTGACAGTTGACATAGACATGCTGTGCTGCAATTCGCAGAAATTCTAATGGATGCTTCTAATCATGAACCCATGTCATACATTTAGTTTTTACGTGAAGACATCAAAATAAAACATTTGATTTCAGACGCATGTATTTACGGACGCGTGTAAATAATTCGATGAAAATTGAATTATTTGATATAAATAAAAATGAATTACTGAGTCACTGGGGTGGGATAGCTTTTCCTGTTGGAAAGCGTCATTCATGAAACATAAAAGGTTATGTATTATACATTGCATTAAATATGGATTTACTCCAAAAAGGAACTGAAGTTTCCCTGTCCCTAAAATTGCCTCTTGCTATATGAGTGCAAAATTGAAATATAATAATTATAATTTATATGCGTTATTATAAACGTTTATTCTCTCAACTGATGGGAAAATTCTAGAAGACGGAAATTATCAAATTTTAACTTTAAACGGAAATGGAAATGGAAAATACAGATGACATTGATCTCAAATATTCAATGTGTTTCGTTATGACTGTAAAACGATATATACTCTGAACCTAACTACGAAACACTTCTCTAAATGAGATAGTCATTTACTTTCATTGGGTGTACTTGTGGTCAGATACACTTACTTCAGAAAAATAAGTTATCATTTCATCATTACGTTCGGAGGAATGCTCTAATAATACACCTGCCATCTTGTTCCTGTATACACCTTTCAAAATGGCGGCCAATGACATTTAAGCCTTGGCGGCAAATCGATCCAATTATAACCGCAAACATCTTCTTCTTCTATTATTTCCAGTGTTGCCACCATGCAATCGAATGCGTGTTATAATGAAAATGAAATTCGACGAACTCTATTGTATATCTGTGTGAATATTGATAGTAACGTAGCGACAGTATGGTTGTCATGTCAATTGATCATATTTCTCATTTTATAAGATATGAATGGCATTATATATTCGACAACTCAAGACACTGTCGACCCATTATTGAATGAACTCGGCAGATACTGAAAATCTGTGTATTCACATTTTTTCACTCTGAGTTATTAGTCACATAAATATTGTTGTTGCTTTATAACTAAGCATAAAGATAATTATAAAAACACTTTTAATGTAGTATTTAAATTAATTATGAAAACTTGAAATGTTTGCTGTAAGAGTTATCCGTTTGATTGCTTGCAGAAATAAATACAACGGTCTTATCAATTTTTAGCTGATTAAAAACAATATATTGATTGAATTGGCAAATATCATGATAAAACTTCATTCTATATATTTTATTGATTCTTATAAACTGCTTATTATTATAATGAAACTGTGATGTCTAAGATTACTGAAGCCAAGTGGTCAACACTTTTCGCCGTTCATCTTATTCGGTCTGTACGGGTTTGAATCCTCATCATGACACTTTCATACAATTGATTTGTCAACCGATTTATGGATGTCGACATTTACATTTTTTACTACCAACCATTCAATTTTATATATAAACGGGACGTAGCGAAAGTGATTAGCTCTCTTACCTAGATCATTAAAAGTAAATGAAAAACAACCAGTTGTGGTAAAAACAACTTTTGTTGAGACGATCTATTCATTCGCTCCACATTTGGAGCGAACATGATCAAAAATATTTTTTTTTCATCTCTTGATACAATAACGATCATACATTTTCCATTTCGTCATTTAAATATGAGTTATGTATTGCCATGTGTGAGGCGTGCTGAATTTTAAAATTAGAACAACCGTTATTAATATATGCGTTTGTTAACGGTCAATAAAATTGTTTTGCTTCTTCATTTAAACACAGCGCAGGAGAATACTTATAATATTATTCAGTGCGAAAAGTTGCATCAAGGAAATAGTGAAATGCGCTCCACTGATAATTTATGAACTTTGATACACGAGGATGCTCTCCAACAAAGCATTAACACTTTGCAGGGAAAGCAAACCACATGATATGTATATTTTTCATTTTTAACGTGCCCAAGTATGGTTAAAATACTTGCGAATCATCGGTCCTAAATATGAGACATTGGTAATTTTTACATGACGGTAAATAACATTTTCGCGAGGACGTGTTCTAACATTATATACTTCTTTCAAAGTACGAACGTTATATACCAAACTGTTGTAGTGAACGAGTCACTTTTTCGCTTCTATAGAAAATAGTAAGCCGTCGCGAATCAAATGCGCTTACACTCTAGCACGGTTTTTTCAGTAGCAGACATTATGGAACAAAATGACTCGCGGAGAATCTGTTTTTTTAAATAAGCACTGCATTGGCAAAAACAGCTGTGTGAGAAATAAAATTACTCGCGGATAACCCAATTCAACTGCTAGTTATTCGTTTTGGTTACTAGAATGATCGAACCGGAGAAAGCAATTGATCCACATTGTTCAATTCGTGTCTTCTTACGCAAGTCTACTAGTAATGTGAATGATCATTTAAAAAATTTATTGAACTAGATAGTATTTAAAAATTATTTCAAGTTCTTACTGGACTTCACTACGACTTGATAGTTGTATGTTAACTTCTGTAATACATTAGTATAGTGTTCATTTTATGACGACTGGTTGTTAACCTGCAATACTTTAATGACAAATAAATCAATATGTCGCATGTATGTAAGTATATTGTTCAAATATTGTATTGCCCTTATGTTTTCTCGGAATATGTCCAGAATAACAAAAAATTAATTGCTTTCAAATATTAAAAAATATCTATTAAACGAAACTTTTATACTGGCATTACACAAGTTAACTCGAAATTTGTTGGCAACCACTAAAATATAATTATTATTTACGATACCAGAAAGCAATAAGTGAGAAAATATTAATGCTTACAGGAAAGTTAATGAACATATCTCTTATCGACTTATATTATTTTGGCTCTTAAAATTAAATTGAGAAATTTTGTTTAATGACTCTATATATATACTGAATCCAGATGTTTTACTCAAACATAAAGAAGTTTTCAACAAGGCTTTAGGAAAAAGGCATCATTAATTCATTCTCCGAAATCATAAATAATCAAAAGGCAATTGAGATCGCCATATTTTTCGATATTGTTTATGGTCTTCAGCTTCGCCAAATAATCTGCTGATGTGACATAAGCAAAATTATTTGTTTAAAATGACATAAGGAAGACTCTTGAACTATATAAAACCGATGACGCCTGTTTTATTAACAAAGATTTTATAACTTCAAATACAATATTGTAGATAGGAGAAAAAACAACGTTAAAAAAATTTGTACGTCACGCTCAATCCATATTCAAATATTTAATCATTAAACCATAAACAATCTTTCATTTGTTGAATAATAAAAACGTAATGTATTTTCTGAATTAGGATTTGAAGTTTTCCCGCTCATTGCCAATTGGTACACAGCCAGTTTACTTTTGAGATAATTTATGACAGATAATAATTACTATTGCAGATGGCAACACCAACATTAAAACATTACCAGTTAACGGCCACAAATAAATGAAATTCTATTTCGAAATGTCATAATATTATTCCGTATTAGCTTGTGCAATTTTGGCTGGCTTACGAATATATGGTAATATTATTTATTACATTATTGCAGACACATCCTAAATAGGCAATGACGGATAAGCGAATTATGAATGGTTTTTACAGAGCACAACGAGTTACTTTGCCATATAGAAGTTTTTTTTGTATGTAATTTAGAAATTACACAACGCATTCATATTACGATGTTTATTATAAATTAATATTGATAACAACATTGAGTGGGAATAATATGAATCTAAACACGTTTATTAGATTACAATATATCAGTGTGCTTGTTAAAATATAATATGAGAGTCATTGTAGTTGGGAAATTGAATTTTGTTACTGCCAATACTACGGATGTGCGTTGAATCTATTGATACAATTTAAAATATATAATCATTTCAGAAGACGTTTCGATGTATATTTAAATGCAAATGTCACAACGTCCCACAAACTTAATGCGACGTAGTTGAGACCAAACTTACACACTAACGAAACCGATTTTTTCACTATCAAGACTATACGTTCTACCAATTTTTACGTTAAATAAAAATAACTGTCAATCCTGTAGCCCAATAGAACCATTCATAAATACATTTTTAAATCAATCAGTGTCAATATTCAATGCCATGGATATCTGTAGTGTTTTCATAACTCTCGTCATAGAGAGAGTAAGCTAGTTGCTGGTACTTTCTTGACTGTCTTGAAACCAATTCTCGTAAAACAACTTATGTTGAGATTTTTCATTGCGAGTCCATATGCTTCGCATTGGGTGCAAAAATATTTAAAAATATTTAAGTCTAATATTTTATTCTAAACTAATTTTACAGCCCTACCCGTTGACTTTAATGGCAGTATCCAACAACAATGGGTGTTTAAGAAAACTAAGGAACTCACAATGGAATGAACAGAGCATAAGGAAGGTTTATATTGCAACTTATTTATAATGTCTCTCCATAACGAATTAATAGTAAAAAACACTAAATTTACATTGTTTAAAGTAGCCGCTGAATTAATTAAGAAGATATGTGAGATATATTATATCCCCACAGCAACAAAGCTTTATTTCGGTTGAAATTAAATCTGCGAGAAAAAAAATCAACATTAATTGAGGCACACGGTTGTACAGTAATAAATTTACCTTCACCTGGCCAAAATCCAACAAAAATGTGCCGTGACGAATCCTAATTCCGGGGATTCAGTTGGAGTCACAATGCAAGGCCGAACCGAGGGATACAATGCCCACAGTGCGCGGTGTAATCGACCGGCTGTATAGCAATGATGACAGGCAAAAAGAAAAACCAAATTTATCAGGCTTGCATTGTTGAATGCTGTCATATGTTCGACTAATATGGAAGTTTGAGTGACTAAAACCCAACATGTCATATTTGCATAGTATAATATCGCAATATGTTATCTATACATATTTAAATAAACGCTCACGACTATTTATATTATAGGGTGAGTAATGACGAAATTACGCTGGAAAAAATTTCACAAGGAAGACATTACTTACGCAATAAATTTCACACTGGAGTAATTCGTCTTTTTTCAGTAACAAATTGGTTTGTAACTGGAAATATTTCTAACAACGTATATAATTCATATCAAATATTGTTCAATATTACGATTAAATAATAATAGACTATTAAATATAAAAGTGGTCAAAAAACACGACTCCGACATCGACCTGACTACGATTCCGATTCAGATTACGACTAAAAAAAGTTAAATTTTGTCAGGTTTTTTCCTACCTTTCCAATTTATGTGTAATTGGACATAAAAATTTTCAATGGATTCGGCAGTAACTTTGTGGAAGTTCATTTTTAATATTAAATTAAATTAAAAATAAAATTAATCACCAACCAACCAATCCGGCAAATAGTCAATTTTTTCATCTGATACATATAATACATGTATGTATTATATCAATTTTAAGGTGTTAACTGTCAATTCTTGGTGGAAAGACATTGTATTTTTAAAAATAAAACACAATTCATTTGTAGTACTTCCACATATTTATAATGATCAGGACCGGTTTCTCCACTTAAGATGGCTGTTTATTATTCATATTAATTACATACTTAATATTTGATTATTTTTAAATGGTTCACTAATTTTTTCTTATAATTTCCCTGCTTCATTATTGTATATTATATTAGTAACGTCATTAAAAATTTTGTTCAGCTAAATGGACTTTTAATGTAGCTATATTTGTGATTTTAGATTAGTATTAAATGATTTGCAAGAGATCCATAACATTTTAATTGTAGACTCTTTCATTTGATTTATGTATAATTTGTTTGCTAATCAGTAATCAGTTTTATATACCTTCATTTTTATACTCAATTTTATATAAATAAGCCTGTTATGTTTGTATTTTTATCAGTTGATAATGCTCGCGATGAGCGAAACCGGTCCTGATCATTATAAATATGTGGAAGTAGTACAAATGAATTGTGTTTTATTTTTTAAAATATGTATTATATTGCAGGAAAAGAAGATGTTATACGCATAAATAAAAAGGAAACAAGTACATTAATACACACAGAAACGCAAAAATGCACTTTATAGAAAAAGAAGTCGGGGTCGCTAGTTTTTTACAGCTCCGACTCCGGACAAAAAAGCGCGACTCCTCAGTTCCAATTCCGCACCCTGTTTTTTTGTATTTGACATTTAGGAGTTAAAATAAGAACAAGTTTTGTAGATTTTATGAAAAATGAATTTTACATTTACGTCAAACACCCTAACATTTGTGTTTTTTAATTGTAGTCATAAGAAAGTGTATCACACCAAAGTAAATCAAATATTGTATTGTAATATTAGTTTCTTTAGTTAAATTCATTTTAACCATAACATTATATTTATCAAAAATCACATGTGGTTCCGTATTTGATATTTTATACGCACACCAAAAGGTTAAAACATGTTACTGGATAATTTAAAATTACTGCAGTGTGTAATTTTGTGCAGTGTAATTTCATCTTGTCACCATGACAAAAATGTACATCGGGAAAGTGTACAGTCATCAAATATTACGTTTTAACGAAAAAAATGGTTGAGATATTTCTACCAGAGTCAAGTGTTTTGAAGCCAGCACACCCCGAATTTCGATAAAATAAAAACACACCTACGTAAAAATTAAAAAAAATGGTAATGTAATAATGAGATATTTTTAATGATATTCGAACGATATGACATCATCTATATACTTCTAGATAGTATATGAAACTAAACTTTTTTACCACAACCACGAAAAATAAATTTTTATTTCAATTAATTTACATATCGATAAATACGAATTTCAGTCCGACGCAAAAACTGTAGGTACAAATTATAGCTGCATCATAAACACGTTACTAATTATCATTACTTATAATTGTTTTCACTGTATAATTTAAGCGAAGGTTAGGATCAGAGACAAAAAAACATTTCTAGAATTCCATTTTAATTTTAAAATTCAAACCCGGAACGTTGTAATTTTTCAGTGGGCGCTATTTGCCTACACTAACCGTTCGATGATGATGCACTTAAAGTGTAACTCTCACTGAAATCAAGATCCTTGAAATGAACTGAGCTTTTCTAAGCAATTGTGCTGTCATTGTAAAAAATTTGACAGTCAATTGCAAAGCTATTCGCAAGTAAATGAAGGACAAATCGCTCGGAACAGAAAGTGACGTCGAACAAATATTGGCCCAATGATGTCGATGACTTTTGTACCAGTTTACGAATTTGATACGCTATTTTCCATGTTGATTTATTAATTTGAGACAACAAAGACAAATTAAAACAGCGACAAAACATTGTCAATCCAATTTTCTGTGGCGAAAGAAGTTCGATTGATACATAACACTGGTGAATTAAAAAAGAAATATATAAAAATTATCCAACTAATAAAATGGTAATTGGTTAAGAAAATTAATATAAGATAGTGTTTCCAGTTTTGTAACCTGAACGAACACGTTCATAGGTTTATTGATTTTTCAGTCGATTTATGGATTCGCTACTAATGACATTGGTGTCTATATTACTTTTCAGCCACCACCTATCCCACGGTTGATAAATAGAGCGGATAGTTAATTAATAAGTTCTTTTCTGGCAAAAAAGAGGAATAAGAGAGAGGAGAGACTGAATTACAACTATGCGATACTCCATTAGGAGTCCATGTGTTCCACATTAAGGGGCAGACATGGGAATAAAAACAGTATTTATTCGTTGCTGTCGTTGAAATTATTAGGTTATATTGTAGGAAATAAATTTGATGGCTCTCAGTTCAAGGTTTAACGTATACCTTATGACTATTAAGGTGTTAACTGTCAATTCTTGGTGGAAAGACATTATATTTAAAAAAAATAAAACACAATTCATTTGTACTACTTCCACATATGTATAATGATCAGGACCGGTTTCGCTCATCAAGAGCATTATCAACTGAATCAGATCAGTTGATAATGCTCGTGATGAACGAAACCGGTCCTGATCATTATAAATATGTGGAAGTAGTACAAATGAATTGTGTTTTATTTAAAAAAAAAAAAATTATACCTTATGGTCTGAAGATGACGTCAGCCTAAGCTAGAGACATTCAAAAATCGAATAGCTCTTTCGCCAGATTTGCTCAACTGATCCTAAACTCTCAGTATGTACTCTCATTCAAAACTTTGTTAAAGTAATCGGGTAAGACAAGGGATATGACGTTGTGGGTGGGATTTATAATTTTCAATGATTCTTCTCTAGAGAGGTCCAACAATACGCGGTAGTTAAAAGTTAGACCGCCGTCATGTGAAATTATCGAAATTTCAGTTTAAGAAAACTCTGTTATATCCTTTCGGATAAGTGCTCTTTAAGTTGGTTGTAGAAATTGGCTTTTAGAAATAAAGTGCCAATTAGGCGGATTGCTACGCATTAGACGATGTCCGTTTGATTTACCAACATACTTGAGTTTCCATAGTAACAATACTGCGAAGTTTCTTGATTAATTGAATTATTTTAGTTACTCGAAGATAGAGTTTTTATTTATAATATTTTGTCCTGAAATATAATGTAATAGATTAGTGCTCCGCAACCTTTTCTCGTCTACGGCACACCTAAGCACTTATTAGTATATCGCGGCACACCACAAGCCAAAATATGTAAATTTCATAAACAAAACTCACATTTTAAATAGGAGCTAATATATTTTTTAATAAAAGCCAATTCAACCCTTTTACCGTTTCAAAATGATGGGACACGTGGCATATTTTTTTTTATGAAAATTAATAATTATAAAAAAGCATTTGTGAATTGGTAAATAAAAAAATAGCTAAGCTTAACTACTAAGAATTAAGAAGGAAGAAGAAGCTAAGTTGAGTGTATGAAAGTATCGTCCAGATAAAGGATCAGGATTGATATTTTTTCAAAAAACTGGTTGCGGAGCACTGTAATAGATGAATCAGGAATATTCCAAATATTTTTCGTGCAACCACCCCTCAGAACTATCTACTATGATTCCATGATTCACTTTGCAATCACAATTTCACAGCCATCGTTTTAAAAATAACGTATAAATTAAACATCCGAAACGCAGGTGAAAAAAATGATTTTTTGATAGAATTTGATAGATAAGAACGCATTTGAAAACCGTCTATCTACTACACCGTCTAGGTATTTAGACCCACCAATTGGGAATATAGGGTATAGTATCCAACCGCTCTATCTAGACTTACACGTCACAGCACTGCGAAAGCCGAGATTATTACGTCAAATGCTTTTTTTCGGTCCGCCTGTGTTGCCAGCGTTCTATCTCAAAAATATTATATTTGAAATAATACTTTAAAATAATTATAGCAATATATTACAAAAATGCTACAAAATAATTATAGCAATACATTATAAATACTTTTAAATAAAATATTCCTAAACAATAGAATTTAAAAAAAATGATTCTTTTTCTTAACCATATTCTCTCACTATGTGAAGTATATGGCCACCATTTATTTATTTGTGCATTGTCCATAACAACTATGGAGTTCCTCGGTAAATTCGGTATCAGCTGCGTCTGCATACATTTCGTAAAATTAACCGCATTCATATCATCAAACCGAAAAGTAAATCAGGGGATGATTTACTTTTCGATTCCACTTTACAACCTTACTTTAAAATGTCGTAAGAACATATAGTAATAAGTTCTTAGCAAGAAAGAGGGCAAGATTCAAAAATTAGCAAAATTATTGGATATTAATAACATAATAAAGAATATGATTTCGAAAATAATTTACCGAAGGTAATTAATTTAAGAACTACTGATTGAATACACTACTATCCGTTGAATGGCATGCGATAATATTTCCCCTAAAATTGGGGAAATTTTGCGACTCTGGTCACACTGATGAATTCCTTCGTTTCTTACTTGTCATAGCAAATACTTTATTTCTGGAACTATTGAGTGGAATTAAGTAGCTTTCCTTTCTGTTCCTCAACCTCACAATACATTATAAATAATGCCCTTCGTCTTCTTCCGTAAAGGTTTAGGCATTTTAATGTACAAAGAAACCGTACCGATAATGAGCACGGAATGACTGACAAGGCGCGGGGGATGTAGTAGCGGGGCGAGTAGATGCGACGGGGTCGGGCGTTACTTCCAGAAACAACCGTGATGACGTGTATGTCTTTCTATGATGGTGGCACTGTACATTACACAGACGGAATCTTTATAAATAAGTAATTTAGTAATCAAAAGTTGTTTTTTCTTTCATATAATTTAGCAATTTTCTTAAATAAGCTGAGCTAAAAAGCGAAATAAATTGCCGGTGAATGGAAGTCGAGAGAAAGCGAGAATCTTGAACTTAAAATTATTTTATTCACACAAAAGGTAATACTTACACCTGACAAATATTTATATGGTGAAATTAAAAAAAAGCACTTACATTAAATTGTGAGTGATTCAAATGTAGTGAAACGTTGCTGATTAACGGGCAAAACGACTTACCTGTAACAGAAAAGAAACAAAATTAGAATTCATTACACAATAAATATAACGATTAATAAAGACAGGCATGAAATAAAAAAAAATTAGTTTGGCAAATTCATATGTTAGACAGTATATTTAATTAAAATATTGTTAGCAAATGGTCTTTGGAAATGGATTTTTTGATCATTTGATACATATCTTGAAACTTGAACAAACAGAATATAATATCATTCATTATGTTACTCTGAAAAAATCTATAAATTTAATAATAAATATTGTTATTATTATGTCAAGTGGTCTTTAATAAAAAGTTAATATTTCCATCATTAAACTATTGTATTTTATTTGAAAATTGAACAAACAGAATATAATATCATTCATTTCTTTACTCTGGAAAATAAATCATGTCCACTTAATAAATATATCGTTATTATTATGTCAAGTAAGCTATTAATAAAAAGTTAATATTTCCATCGGTAAACTATTGTATTTTATTTAATGCGATCCGATCCCGTATCCAAACGTTATTAATGAAAATCTTATATTTCACGCCTAAATTTTCGGGATTTAGACTATAATTTGCTATTATAAAAAAGAAAGTCTGAAGTCGAATATGTTTTTAATTTTAAACGCCGAATCGATAGACATGACATTTTTGGTAAAATTATGTTTCATAATTATACAATAATCAAACAAAGAATGAGAAAACAAACTTTGAAGTGATAATCTTTGAAGATACACCTTAATTGAAACTGATAAATACAACACGTTTTAAATACAACACGTTAAGACTTTTTTATAGTATAACCACTGTCTAATGAGATGCCCCACAATCAGTAAATTTGGTTACATGGCAATACAAGACCATCAAGTTTTGACGGTATTTCGTCACAGTTAAACTAAAAATATAAATCGTCAATCATCTGTAACGGTGCTGTTTTTATAATCAAGTACGGAATTGTCATTTTCCTATAGAAAATTAAATCACGACCGTTGCTCCGTTTTAATTGTTTTCTGTAGAAAGCAACGATATTATATTAAATGCTGGCAAAAAAAGTGAAGAATTTGCATCAGTCTCGCCAATTTTCTCCCCTTTCCAATGACGATGAACAACAAGATGGACGGGTTTCGGTTAAATAATTGGTCGCAAATCGATTTGTCACAGCAAAAACGACTCTCGAGACAACTATTTGCGAAGAAAAGCGGTCATTTTAACCGGAAGCGTCGATAATTTTTTACATTGGAGCAAAAACATGTTCTTCTCCCGGATCACGAATATTGAAATGTTCTATGTTACTTACAGTACTTACGGGATAACTATGCAGTTAGTTTAAATGTATTGGTAACTTACACATGTTTCTAATATTTTTTTTATATTATCTTGACTTAATCTATGCTAAATATATCGTCACCGTACTGGCAAAAGTTATAAAGTATCAAAGTTGGCGGAAACAGAGTAAGTCCAGAAAGAGATTCTCGGATATTAATTCTGTGTCAGGAATACCTCAGTAGGTGCATTAATTATACCAGCTTGGAAAAACACAGCAATTTATTTTATCAGTAGGTATATTAATGTAGATTTGTAGGAAAGCAGTTGTACATATCTATTGATCCCTAACATGATTTGTGTTCGATTGGTATAGGCCTATTTATATTTTTATAATATAATTATCCATGTAACATAAAATACCGAGGCTTAAGTCTTTATCTTTTGAACTAAAATTTTCATTTGCTGTTTATTCAGAACTGTCAATATGTCTGTTACTTATCAACTTCTGTCTGTACGGAGACGATATATTTAAATGTTCTCAATTCATTGATTGCAGTTCTAACCATTTCCGTCACGATATAATTAAGATAAATTAAAAATTTGCTGCAATTTTGTAAATGAATAGCTTAAGCCTCATTATACTATTGTGTTGTACAATTTATTAATAACTCAAACTGGCAGTTTGTAAGCAGCTTATATCATTTCTTTAAAAATAAGACAAATTATTATCACTAAGTTAAGGAACAATACATTGGTATCTGAATTAATTGTATACCGATTTGTCAATAGGCAACTATATGACGTTGGTATTTTCTGGAATTTATGCGTACATTATAAATATCTGTTATAACCCAAACTGTAAGATTACGTTTAATTTTCCAATCAAAGGATACTGTTGTTTTTATATTTATACTTTTTATACTATCAATGTAAAACAAAAACATCTAGACCGGATTCAAACAATGTCAAATATAAGCAAATCAAATATTGATTTTTCAATTTAAAAAATCAATGTTATTTCTATGCGAGTTTTGACATAAGTATTTGTGCAATTCGATAACCTAATGAAAAGCAAAGTTTGGAAATGACACTGGAATTAATTTCAAAGCTAAAGAATTTCCTTTGAATTCCTATAAAGTTTTGAAAGTGTCATACAAGGTTTTGTTAAAAACTGTTTGCGAGTGGCAGAATTATCCAACTACTCTAATACTATCTCGATCAAACCGACATGGCGTTTGACATATTTCATTGTTGGAGGCTATCAAATGAGTAATAACATGGAAACGGGCGGTTAAGATGGCGCTTGAGATATATTATAATTAGTAATGAAAACAACAACAATGGAAGTATTATATAACATAAATGGGATATTCATATAATACATAAAGGGTGTAATAAAACATGTATACACACTTTAAATAATTAAAAGGTCACAAATGTAAGTTTATTTTCAAAATCCAAATACCTCTAAATAAATTTAATTTTGAAAACGAACTAAACATTATTAAACAAATTGCCATTAATAATGGCTATGAGGCGTCTCTTATAGATAGTCTTGTATCAAAAAAACAACGTAAATTAGCAGAAAAGATGCTATATTTCGGGAACTTGTCTAAAGACATAGACCACCCTAGAATCTGGCATAGAATTAGTTATTTAGGTTGCACAAGCTTTAAAATTAAAAAACAACTCGCTGATAGTGTTAGACCGGCGTTCTATTGCAAAAACTCTCTAGGCAAATTACTTATTAACAATAAAGATAGAGTAAACTTTAAGAACAAATCTGGTATTTATAAATTACAATGCAATGATTGCCAACATTTATATGTGGGTAAAACAACACGTACATTAGATATAAGGGTATCAGAACATTTAGCTGCCTTTAGATTAAAAAAAGAAACTTCGACATTCGCAAATCACTTGCTGATGGAGAACCATACGTTTAATGCGGATGATGGGGTTAAACTGTTGCATAAAAACATGGGGGATCATAAATTATTTTATCAAAAAATTTTGGAAATTAATAGAGCAGAGTTAAATTCCTTGCCGATATTGAATGAGCAGCTGAACCTTCCTAATTCTCCGCTATTATATCCGATACGTTGAAACACCCAACAGATGTCACTAAATGTGGAATGATTGTGTATATTTACCCATTCGTCGAATTACATCCCGTCAAAACCCGCAATACTATTATAATTGTAAAATCACTGGTATTTCTAAAAGAAGTTGAAAAGCGGCAATTCGCCACTCTGTTAATATGGTGTTTACAAAATAAGGATTAGGGAGATTCCCGAAATTTTAACTCAGGTATCAGTGTGGCTCTCAGACGTATAATATCTTACCTCGTAAATAATATTTGTCGCATTTGTATCTTCTATATAAACGTTAGACACTGTTTACTGTCTCTCAGTTCGAGTCCATTCGTGTGCTCGAATGCCTGAAGATGCCGAAAGGCGAAACCCGGGTCGTTAGTGACAAAATACATGGAAGTGTACAAAATCTCAATAATCCAAATTTTATATATATATATATTCATTCAGTACATATCATTTTTGGCAGACCATGCATTTGTAGGATTTATTTAACTAGTATGTGAAGATGGCACGTGGCTAGAAACGTACAACTACGATCTGTATACATTATGTTTACTACATAAACCAAGTTAATTTTATATTCGAGATGAATTCTTAGGAAGGAATCACGGAATGCATCTTCAAACTAACAAACAGACTTGAAAATTAAGCCTAATAAATATACTAATTTATGGATAAAGATTGCGATTGGTTAAGTTATACAATTAACGGATGCTAATTTCGCCCCTGCTTCGAGGCTCAAACATATGAAGTCGTTTTGCGCCTAGAATGGCGGGAAAAACACTCACTGCATATCGTTATACGAACAAGACACAGATAAGACAAGAAGATAGATACACACTAGCGAATTAGCCTTAATAAATGATTATAAAGAGATAATTTATTGAATGTTTAATCTGAGACAATTGAAGTTTTCATAACGTTTTAAAATTAAAAAGTGACAATGGACCTCTGAATGCCATAGAAGAGCTGAAATTCGGCCTATGTCTGCGATACTATTGGAAGGAAACAAAGAGATAGGCGGGAGACAGATACTTCGAATAGGAAGCAAAGATAATCATTGAAACAATATTTGAATTATTGATGGATTAGTCAGAAGACAATGCCATGAAATTACATTAATCGAAGACTTGGTAGCTAATTGCATAAATGATCAAAGGCAAAAAAGAATCAAGATTGCTTCTTGAATATTTGAAAAGATTGAATGGGCTAAAAATTTTTATATAATTTTTATAATGCAAAGCTTGCTCTTTTCCATAACATGTAGCTGAAATGATACACCAAAAAGACAGCGAACCACAAACGATTCGATGCTTTTAAGATGGTTGGAGGCGTGTGTTCAGTATTCTGTGAACTGTCAAATAAATCAGTGGCTCAACAATTTATGGATAAATGAATTTGATTATTCTTTTGAGCTGTTTATAGAAATCATCATCCTAATTGATGAAAAAATGACTACTAATAAGATTATACGTTTTAAGTATTGAAGAAGGTATCTATTTTAAAGATTTACATAAGTGGTCGTCAACCTTTTTATACCTGCCGCACATTTTTGCATATGTTTTATGATAAAATTTCCTTACCGCCCACCAACATCGCAGTAAGCCGATAAAGTGTAAAGATGCAATAATTTCGTTGAAGAACATAGTTCTGGCATAGTTGGAACACATTGGAAGCTGTTTATTTTGTGTTGATTCGACGAAACCCATCTGCATGTTTTCTGGTAAAAAGCTAAGAGCGTATTTCTTCTTTTGAGACATGGGTACACTATTTTTACACAATTTATTTAATACACGATACAGCGCAATTTCAAAAGTGATGTTTACTCTCACAAATCTAAGTAGGTACTGTGTTTACAAACAAACAAGTCGAAAGTCGACCGCTAGGCCAGAATAGGACAAATATTTTGTTGTATTCAGATAAGGTATAAATGAAAGGAAATAGAAAAGGACAAGAATACCCCATTCATGTGTACACCTACCCTCAGCCGTCGGGTTAGCGTAGCCGAATTGTCTTGAAAACGTCTTCAAGTAAACTTAGCCGCAAATCGAACTTAAGAAATGATTTCTATGAACACATCAAAAATAATAAAAAAAACAATTACCCACCGCTCAGCATGGAAACGGTAACCGCCCAGTAGTAGGAGGTACGTACCACGTTGGCGACCAGTGATTTACATCAACATTTTGTCTATTAAGGGCCGCATCTTTTGCGAAATTCGCCATTTTGCCGTCTACGTTCGAGGCACTGATTGGCTGCAGTCACACAGACTGCATTTCACCAAGTGCGCTGACGGCATGACCCCGATATCACTTTCAACCGTCTGTAGATTCCGCCTGGGCCGAGATGAGACAACATATTGTGCTTTCGAAGATGAAATATGGCGCCACACATTTTAAACGCTCTGTGATTTCACATAATAATAATTATGCCATCTGCTATAAATAACTTGCACCAATAATGGCGCATGGAAAAGTTGAGTAGAGGAGTAGTTAACTGAAGTATTGAGAAAAGTCGTCTCGTATTTGATTGCGAAACAGGTTTATAATCAAAAGACTATGTTAAATGTCATATGGCACCTGAAGCTGCAGACCGGAGTACAAATCCTTAGATTGTCATTCGCAGAAAATTATATTCAAATAATGTAACCAAACAAGTTGAATAAACAATTTGTATAAAAATAAAACACATTTTTGTACTCATTCTACATAATAGGCACCGATTTTCAATTGAAAGATTAGTTAAAAGTGATTGCGATGATCGAAATCGGTCCTAATCATGAAAATGTGTTGTTCAATAAATATAATACCATTCCACCAAGAATTGATAGCAACTTAAAGTGACTATAAACAACGGTAATCACTTTTAAGGTGTCAACTGTCAATTCTTGGTGGAAAGACATTATATTTTAAAAAATAAAACACAATTCATTTGTACTACTTCCACATATTTATAATGATCAGGACCGGTTTCGCTCATCACGAGCATTATCAACTGATACAAATACAAACATAACAGGCTTATTTATATAAAATTAAGTGTCCATAACATTTTAATTGTGGACTCTTTCATTTGATTTATGTATAATTTGTTTGCTAATCAGTATTTTCTTGTCTCAGTTGATGAACCATCAGTTTTATATACTTTCATTTTTACACTCAATTTTATATAAATAAGCCTGTTATGTTTGTATTTTTATCAGTTGATAATGCTCGTGATGAGCGAAACCGGTCTTGATCATTATAAATATGTGGAAGTAGTACAAATGTATTGTGTTTTATTTAAAAAAAAAAAAAAAAACAACGGTAAGGTAAAAAAATAGCAATGTATCTCCCCGCGAATTGCAATTTATATTTGTCTTGATTTATCTGTCTATCTGTCACGCAGCACACACTCAATCTCTCTCTGGTAACGCATGCGCGTGAGAGTATGTGTGTGAGCGTTAGTGTTTGATTTTTTAAATTACATCACACACACACAATCCATGTCTTTACATCGTTCGCATCAAGTTCATTGCATGGGAGGTGTTACTGCTATCTAGTAATAGTTTCTAGTTATGTGATACTGCTGATTAAAATCTCGGCATCGGGCCATCTTTAGAACTATGGCATAATAGCTATCAACAAATATTTGATAGCTAGCTATGCTTTATTTTACCGAAATTTATTGAGTTCTACAAAGTAAATCCCAATCAGAACAAAATTATCACGTAGATTGAGTTAAGTCCGTATATTATTCAAGACTTGTAATGATATTATAGAACATTCGCGTTCCTATATTGTATCTATGATTATGTAACTATATAAATATGTATACCTGTGTGGCCATAATACGTAATAATATATTATATGTTGAATAATTAAGTATTAATCTTTTCAAAAGCTGCTGGCTTTGGTCTGCTCTGAAATCGATTAATATTTTAAAACCAGTTGAAAACTCATTATCCCGATAAATTTTATATGATTGGTTGGAGCGAAATTCATTTTTCTTTTATCGCTGTGAATGATAAAAGAATATACACCGGTTATGGTCAGCCAATCATATTACTTTTAAATAAAAAATAGCAGTTATTTTATTGGCTTATTTTTGTTACATCATCCAGTGATTCTCAATATAAACAACAGAAGCTTACAATATTGTACAGATATACCACCGATGATTGCTATGATGATTGAGATATTTTCTTCCGATTAAAAAGAATGAGTTGAAGTAATGAAATAAAAAGAAAACTATTTTACCAGCATTTTAACGTTGATTGATAATTATTATGAAATAAAAAAATAATAATTTCTTAATTAATTTTACTTTACAAGACAATTTTAATTGTTTTTTTTTTCATAAAATAAAGCATCTTCAATATAATATATGTATGTATCAGGCGCATGCCGTGGCTTTATCTCTTTCTCGTTCAATTACATGAAAAGTGAAGGTGAAAGCGAGATACAAGGGCATGCGGCGCATGGTTTTGTATCGTACTTGCTCATACACAAATGAGGTTTTGCGATAGACATATAGATAAGTCCACTATGTATGTATGTATTTGTGAAAGAGAATAACTATTTTACAACTGTTCAAGAGATAATATAATCAAGAGTGTGTATTCAGGAAAATTTTCACGTCTTTAATCCCCTCTACATCGGAGTGAATGCTGGATTAGTTACGTTATAATATGATATAGAATATTATTAAATATTTACTACAAGGTTATCTAAGGATGTATTCAAATGAAAAAAGTGTTCATCAATGTGCAAATTATCAATAATAAAATATAGTATGAAAAAATAAATCTAGCTAGATATTTATAAATAATTGTTATATAATGTGACTCTTGGCATATGAAAAAATATTCCAAATTGAGCTTAATTGATAAGTAATCAATTCAATTCTCATTGTTTCAATTCCATTTCGATAAATAATGGTTTCATTGTTCGAAAAGCTGTCAAAACAATTCAACGAAATCAATCAATATATTTATTTGTATAAAATGCCAAGCAGAAAAACTTTTGTGGTGGTTGATTGTGTGTGGTTGAGAAGCACAAACTAAGGTAACACACAATCAAGTGCACAACTATGGTATGATTTATTAACAAAATTGCGCCATTCAAGACGAATATGGTTTTGGAAGTGAGCTCAATTGCCTACTGTAAATTCGGATTAAAAATTGAAATCCAATTATTTTTTACGGCACTCAATTAAATATCAATTATAAAACGGCAAAAGCTTTGATCGAATAAAATAGACAGTAAAGCTAGTAATCAATGGAGATTTTTTTATCAAGTGTGAATGATTTTTGAAACAAGTTTCGAAAAATTAACGTAAGAATTGCGTCACATAAATAATTGTAACGTAAAAACTGTCAGCTACCGTTAAAATTAAGCACTACCATAATTTCAAAAGGTTGATATATATTGGCATGGAAGTAATTGTTTTAAATTTGTTTTAAACATCTAGCATCGAGCACCGAGGCTGTGCTAAACGGAATCACAGCGGAAAAAATATTGTAGTTTTTTTTTTATATTTACATTGACTTTTCTTTTCGAACACAAAAGTTTCGGCCGGTAGATCGGTTCTGTGAAGAATTTAAGCACAATATCCCTACTGAGGCAAAAATGTTTAAACACAGTATTAGTAATGTTTGTTCTTAACGTGTCCAGATACCGCAATTGTCATCATGTATAGATTTGAAGGAAAAAATAAATGAAATTTATTTCCAGGGAGGCAGCGAAAAAAATTGTCGAAGATACTTTGTTAAATTTAAAATAATGCAATTACTTGTAATGTCGCTGGAATTTTTTCAAATCTACAATTTACATATAATTATTCTTCGACGATGTCAAAACAAACCTTGAATAAAAGACAATCAATCAAGTCTGGATAGTAAAAAATCATGACAACGAGGCAGCAGAAAAAAAATGGCATCATTTATTTCTCAGCACAGTAGCAGAATGCAGTTTTACCTAGTGCATTTTTACCGTTGCGTCGAGTCGCATCCTGAATAATGTATGAAGAGAGTGCATTCAAAAGCGAAACAGACGTGGAAAATCAACACGCGAATTTGTTCATAAATGCATAAATGTATGCCCTGTAAAATGATTTTCTACTTAGTATTTTACTGCGGAAAGCGACCCTAGTGTGGCTAAAATTATTATGAATCGTTTTGACGCGACTATATGCTTATACATTATGTCTAGAAAGTCATAATGTATAAGCATATAGACTGTTATTGACTTTACTTTACATTAAAAATAAATTTCCACAAAATTACCGCCAAATCCACAGTAAAATTGGCGGTAGTATTCTTGTTCAATTATGTTTAAGCAAATAGTTGAAACAAAATCTCAACAATTCAAATTAAATTAAATTAAATTGATGAACAATTAAAATTAATTAAATTGATAAGATTCTGGCAAAAACATAAAGAAAACTTTAGAAAAATAGTTTTTTTTAAATGTTAAGAACATACGTACTTGGTTTCTTTAGCGGTATTGAGGTTCAGAGGCCAGAATGCCTCTTATCCTCTATATATATAGTTTTAGCGGTTGTTTGCTTAGTGCTGGGGAAATCGTGGTCCGCAGCGTGCATCTGATTGCGTTATATACATAAACAATATACATTTACATTATATACCCGTAGATAAAAATATTAGAAGAGAAATAATAAATGATCCAAAATTAGTATCAACAGAGACAATTGGTACTATGTACGAATTGTGTTTGATATACTAATATACATCTACGTATATACGATAAATAATATTTATGGTTATATTTATTAATTTAGAATGTTTCGGCGCTTGGAAGATGGAAGATCGGAAGTTTATTTTCAATATAAATCTCAATCAATTATTATCATCATAATGATTGAAGAAATCGTCAGGTTTCAAACGAAATATTTATTTTTAGTACTCCTACAATTAATTTTTTTCGATTACGAATTTCTTGTGTCAATGGTTGACAGTCACTAGTACAGCTGGTGTACTTAGCAGGCTGCGAAAGTCGTACCGATGATTAGCCACACCTGTTCTCCGACACGATTATAAACGCAAATACCTCAAGAAGAATACGAAGGGCCAGTTTTAGTTTCTTTAAACTTGAGCGAATAAATTTACGATACGATTACTCAAAGGTTTCGCAAGTGGAATGGAAAATATTTGGAAATTCATGATGAGGAATTATCTTGATTCAGGATTGAAGGGATGAACACGATAGAATGAAAAAATCTACAAATCCCACATATACAAAAGCTTTTCGAATATATATTATCATAGATGTATGCTAATACAATATAATTTGGGGCGTTTAAAACCAAAACCGATACTTTTAAATATTAGTACATTTTTGTTTTAGCGAAGGTTTTTTTTCCATCGTGTTGTATTTCCAATTAAAAAAGATTTTGCATATTATAAGTAACCAGTAAACCGCTCATTGCAATTAATATAAGCGAAAAAAAATTGACAAGTCGGCATTTGTTTACATCTATTAAACTTATTCTCTTCTGCATGTCATTAAAACTTAAATATTGTATACTTTTGTCAGGTTTTGTTATCTGTCACTATTGTGTGAAATGATTTAAATGACTGGAATGATAGTACTTTTACTTACGTATTTTTTGATGAATTTTGACAAAATATGGACTTGCAGGTTTTTCTTTTCAACGCTTCATATCCTCCACGATCCAGAAAAAAATATTATCTCTTGAAGGATTCGTGTTTGAGGATATTAATAAGAACATATTATTTATTCAGACTGACAAAACAACTACGCTAAAAAACATGCCACAATAAAAAATAGTTCATTGCGTTTATCATTAAAAAGTCTATTATGCTCTACTGTTGTTAATTTTTAATATTGGAACACAACATAATTATACACTTAAATGACGTTTATAGCCAACTTTCAATTTAAAAATGCAGATTGTAATGACTCTCAATTGGTAATATGATATATATAATTGGTGATTTGATACGTAGTTAATTATAAGTTTCAATTTAATAAATGGTTTTCAAAGTATTGAACCAAACACTATTGAATCGCATTTGCTGAATGAAATACATGTTTTCTTGATAGTAATGGCGCAGTAACTTAGTACTTTAAAATTAAGCAACGTGTTATTTAGGTTAATTGTTAATCAGGTAAAAAGCTGAATTTAGTTTTTACTCTGATATTATTGATATCTGAATTAATTACGTACGGTGCAAAACGACCAGAAAACGAATTCGTCGACCACCAGGAAGAGTTAAAACTGCCACTTACCGGTCTCTCAAAATGATAGCAATCTCCGAGCGGTTATTATTATAACAACGAAAACTACCATTTTGAAATTGAAGACATTAAAAAAACGCGAAAATACGAGATCGATTAAGATTATCTTCACATGCTGTTATGGTCAAAAAAGTTGTAACATTACATTTAATTAGTTATACTCGATAACCAGGAAGTATAATAATAAATGATTATAATGTGTAGATAGAGGCATTCTTATTTGTATAATTACAGTAATATCTACCTATTATGGTAATTTCTCGTAATGTGTTCTTGATAATAAAGGTAGCTTATATATTTCAATCGATAAAGGTGAACAGTCTGATGAACACCGTTAATAATTTTGGCAATCAATTATGAAATTCGCATTTAATTACAAACAAATGACGAAAATTATACTAAGATAATATCAATAGAAACATTTTCTTATGTACAGTATATATTATTAGAAGATATTAATTTAAGAGTGAATAATATACCGCAGTGTTTAATGGTTTATTCTTCATATTATTGTAAGTGAAATAGCTGGTTGTGACAGAGAGCTATGGCGATTTATAACTAAAAATGTTGGAATCATATAACTAACTTCAAGTGCATTATTTTTTTACGATTTTTTAACAATTCATTTTGTGATTGAGAAAATAGATATTCAAAATAAATTTCCTGATAACTGGTATTATTAGTAGTCACGACAATATATAGTCCGTCTAAACCTAACTTAGGTTTCAATACCTTTTGAAACTTTACAGATGAATAATCTGACGGCAGAAACTCGAAACACAACCTGATAAATATATATTTAAATTTAATCAAAAAATGTCAAAATACGCACACAAATTCTACAGACGATAAAAATGTGTATGCATTAATTAATATGTATGGCTATAACGGCAAACAGATTCGTCTTTAAAGATTCTGAACTTATATAACAAGTCATGCAAGGTATTGTTTTAGTTTTCTATCAATGTGCCACTTGGTAAAGCGGAAGTAATTTTCATTCATGTGTATATAGCGCATTGTTCAGTTTTTACAACCGGTATATAATTAATAACCGTAAATCTTTAAAACCCCCTGCCAAAACAATGGATACAGATAATTATTTCGAATGTAAATTAGATTTAAATGATAATAGGTAGGTCATTGTGTTAGCGGATCAGCTTTGTTCGCCTTGGTTCGTCGGGAGACTTCACAATTGAGAAGTTTTGCAGACAAAATAACCGGCCATTTATTAAGTGCAAGCAGGTTTTGAGAAAACGCAGCCAACAGGTGTCAACTGCGACCTCATTTTCTGGACACGATGATTAACGTGGAGTACAACAATTATTATTCTGCATTTCTGACTCTGCAGCCAAGTGAAGTTTTCTACAATAAGACATGAATTATAATGGAAATCTAGCTCACATCGATAATTACATGGGTGTGTTCCAATCAGGGCTGGAGAGAGAGTCGGTAATTGATGGCACTTTGAGCAGGAGTCGTAATTTTTTGCTTTTAATAATGCACAGTATTGCGAAGAGTTATACATTAAAATACCATGTTAATGCTGATTCAATCCATCATGTTTTAATTAATCAATATTGTATTTTGAATAAAATATATTTAATGAAAACGTATGTGTATAATCTCAAAATCCACGTTCGTGCGTGACTTGACCATTTATTTTTTCAGAGTGTATAAGATAAAGTTGTAGTCAACAGTTTTTAAACGACTCGACGTCTACCCTGGTTTTAGTGTATAATTGTATACTTTAATTAACGATCGCATTGCCAAATTAGATGAATTTACCAACAAAAAAGTGTTTTGTAATGTGTGTATTTTTTAGATCCATTATTGAGTATTTCATCATCGTATGTAGTTCAAATTCGTTAAGAATATAACTAGGCCACATGAACAGATAAGCATCTAGAACGCTGTGCAAATATTTCAATTAAATTCGATCCAAGATAGTAACTTTGGAACAAGAACCATGCACCGTACCCCATTATCAACTTTCCTCTATTCAATGGTGTATTATATGCAATACTCCAGAACGTGTTATTTTAGTCATTAGTGCTTTAATCTTGTTAGTTGCTGAATTTACACTCAGCAGTTTATATTATAATTCCATTTTTCAAGGAAATCCCGAATTATGTTACGCAGTTGATTCAAATTTTTCACGATAATGGCTTTAATATGCCAGTATTTTTATCCGATAAAGTAAAACTACGCTTTTATGTCACTTCTGTAGCCGAGTGGTGAATACACTTGGAGTTCGTTCTATTCGGCTACAGGCTTGCAGACTCGAATCAGGATTGTCAATATAATCGATTAATGAATTTGTCTCTGGAGTGGATTAGACTGATTGATGCGGCCAAGGTTCACTCCGGACAGTAGCGTCAGAAAAGAATGAGAAGAAGAAAGCATTGACGTTTGTGTTCCTGATACGTAGAGACAACTACTAGCTTACGACGTGTCCTTTCCTAGACAACCCAGTCCTTATATATCATAATTACTCTCCCTAAAATGAGATGTTAAGATACTGAAAAACAACTTTACTTGAGATGATCCTTTAGGACAGTGCTTCCCAAACTTCTACGGGCGGCCACAAAACGTTCAAGTACAAATATTTATTTACACATTTTTTCCTTTTACATGTGTATATATTCGATATTAGAGAACACATTATTCATAATGTTATTAAAATGTTATCTTTGATGCGATTATACAATGCAGGTGCATGTATTGACACACCCTGGTTTTTGTTAAATATAAGTTTCATTAGTGTATAGAAATGAAATCACCCAGCGGCAGCGGCAATAATTCGCAGAATCGGCCCAAAACTTGTTACCATGCGGTTCAATAGCCGCCGGGTACGCTCGCTGGACGAGTCCATTTTGACGGAAAGGGGTAGCTCCGACGGTGCAGGGAGTTTTTTTAATTGTATTTGTAGACAGTCGATTACGATCTACCGAGCGGGACGAGCTGCGCTCTCGTGGCGTGGTTTGTTTTTTTTATTTGCATTGGACTTAATTTAAAATCGTTTGTCGTGTCATTTGTATTATAACTTAAAGTAAATTCAGTTGGTAAGTAAATGTTAATGTAGAATCAATTTTATGTGTTAGGATTTATATATTTGTGTAATGTAAACCACTGCATCTTGGATGGAAAATAAATAAGTTTTGAACCGGATTTTTAAATGGTGTTTGTCTGAGATCACAGCCCTTCCAGGACTTTGGATAACCAGCCGTTCGCCTCTCTTCGATCCGGGGTCTTCTCAGTATATACATATACATAATTTCAAACAATGCTTATGATAACTGAATTAATTTAATTTTCGGAGAGGGTCACGGTTTGTTTCTTGTAAATTGTGTAGGTCTTGGAATGAAAAAGTTTGGGAAGCAGTGCTTTATGAGTCTAAATGCTCCACAAATGGAAGTGTACTCGGTGTATAAAAATGACTCAAGTAAATTGCTAGTGGATAACGAACACCTTTACAAAATAATGATCTTTTGATAAACGTTTGCCATCGTCTTGCGGCTGTTGCAGCATTAATAAAAATGTTGTTTATTGTGTAAAGAGCCTTGAGCTATCATCTTTAAAGTTCAAACACAACAAATTCCAGTGTTAAGAAGCTCTTTGTAGTTAACGTAATAAAGATATCATCGTCGCGTTAGATTGGTGTTGGGCACTTAATAGATGCCTCAAGAAAGACATGATTAGTATGACCAGTATCTCAAAGACGCCAGATCATAGCGTAAACAATCTTTTATGCGGATTCGTCGGACAAGTTACATACGGGTGAACCATGATCAGATGTATATATTTTATTTTTATCCGATGAGTTTTAAATGTCGTTGCACATTTCCAGGAGCGTGCTGTAGGAAACTCATTGGGAGAGGACTTTGAAACAAAATTTTTTTTGAACATAACTAGATTATTTATTTTTAAAAATAATATGCATGCACATTTAAACGGCTTTGTAATTTAAACGTGTTATACGGAGGGCGAGTAATCGTGATGTAGGTAGGTGGTTTGTGTTAAAGGTAGTAAACCGTGTTATAGGACGGACTTGTGTTTAGCATGCATGCCGATACTTACTACGATAAATCGTCAGAATACTACTTATATAATATTTTTAAAAAACTTAGAGAACGATACAACAATCATGTAGTGGCTTTAGTTCATTTAAATGTAATTTTAGGTTATTGGAAGTAAAATACTTTTTCAGTTTATGTTAATTAACGATTTATTCGTTGAGATACTGTATATATATATGTTATATCATATCGAGTGTGGAAAGAAAAAAGTACGTGACCCACACACAAAAAATAAAGTGTATAGCTCACACAAAACGTGTTAATACACTATATTTATATATATATATATATATATATATATATATATATATATATATATATATATATATAATATATATTGACCGCAGAAAGGCAAAAGGACATATCCATCCGTCTTTCAAAAATATTTTTTTCGATAATCACAATGTATACAATTTAATACAATTTTGTGTGGGTTACGTCATTTTTCCTTTCCAAAGTCGATATAATAATTACAATATTTTATACGTAAGCGGTTAAAACCGTTGGTGAAGAAGATTAAATTAATCCGTTAGTGTGTGACTAATCAAACAGATTAAAGGCGCGTCTTAGCAGATGACCTTGAGGTAAGCCTGCATTACATTCTAGACAGGTAGATACAGTTGTAATCAGGTGAAGCAATCGATGGTAAATTAATTATTAATTTACATGAAATTAAAATATGCCCTAAATTTTGTTTAAATAAAAGTTTTGGATTCACTAATTTTAAAGTGTCAATGTGTATTTACATAAAATGGTGAGACTACTTGATCAACTATACGAAATAAAGATCATCGATGAAAATAAATCTCCACTCTTTAATTTCATATAGCTTGTCAACATAAGCTGAAATGTTTAGTTTGTACAACAGTTTTTCTTCCTTTATAATCAAAAAGAAAATACGTCGTAAGTTGTATATTTCTGGAAAGTTGAAAAATGGGTTTCCGACTTCAATAAACAAAGAGTAGAGTTGCTACTTTATAATTTGCACTCCAGCTCTAGGATAAAAGATTACGGGATCCATAAATATTACATCCTAATACACTGACACGCTGTGTATTATACACAAAGGGTATCAGTGTAGTGAAAATTGTAAAGTTATAAAGTTTATACTCTATTAGGCACTGATATTAACCTATCTAGAGGGTCGGAAACCCGTATCTTATTTATAAAATACCCAACACTAAGGCCTTAGATAATGATTTGCAATTCCATGTGAAAAAAATATCCCTTTTAAGGTGTTAACTGTCAATTCTTGGTGGAAACACATTATATTTTAAAAAATAAAACACAATTCATGTGTACTACTACCACATATTTATAATGATCAGGACCGGTTTCTCTCATCACGAGCATTATCAATTGATAAAAATTCAAACATAACAGGCTTATTTATATTAAATTGAGTGTAAAAATGAAGGTATATAAAACTGATGGTTCATGAACTGAGACTCCGATTATTATAAATGGTCAAGAAGGTCCTGATTGTGTTTTCTTAAAAAAAAAAAAAAATGAAAAAAATATGTTACGTTATAAGTACTCAATAAGCATCTTTATTGTCATATTTTTTCAATTATTTTGATGTACATTTTTCCATTTTTAATATTTCAATTTTGAAAATTTGGATTATTGAGATTTTATACACTTCCATGTATGTTGTCACTAATGACCCGGGTTTCGCCTTTTGGCATCTTCAGGCATTCGAGCACACGAATGGACTCGAACTGATACATGGTACAAAGGCTGAACAAAGTACATGGAAGTGTACAAAATCTCAATAATCCAAATTTGATTTTGAAATTCCATCAAGCACTCTCAGTCGATGTCTTAAATTAAATTTTAGTTTTGATTTACCTATCCGAGGTTTTTTTCAACCAAGCATCCTGGTTAAGCGGGAGTCTACTATTTCAGTTAAGAAGCATCATCGCTCACGTCACCTGAATTGGAGAATAAATTATAGGTAAGCATTCTAAATATCACCCACTACTTCTATCGAGATGTAAAAAACTACGTCAGCATTTTTGTATAATATAGTAATTGCACCGAAGCTATGTAACACCACCAACAACATTCCTCAAAGGATTTACGAGAAACAAAAATAAAATTATTTTTAAAGGTTACGTATTATATCATATTTTTTCTATTGCGTTTTTTTTAATTCTTTAAAAAATGTTTGTATTCGCTTGATGTACTCGTAATATATTTGTCAAATGCATGGAATATTGGCGTCAGCAAACAATTACCATATTTTTAGTGTAATTACCTATTATTATCGCACATTTGAAATAATTCGATAGAAACTGATAAGTGTGAAGTTACGGAGTTTGAAAATCGCTAATCGTTAAACAGTGCTATTTTTTTAGTTTTTTTCATTAACACAAAGTGACAATACGTATTACAATATAAGTAAGCAAAAATACACGAACTTTATATTACAAACAATCTATTTTTATTCATTTTCACAAGAAAAGAATTATAATAATTTTAATATGACCATGTTCTTTTTTAAATATAAATGACGTAACCATTAATTAGCTAACCCCGTGCATACAATGCAGCAGACCAATCGCTGCATTGTTTGTTTTGTTATTCTCATATATACAACGCACACCTTTCACGCATACATTTGTTTCTAAATTAGTTTGGCGTCACTAAATATTATCCTATATAAATTTTACTTTTCAGCATGGTAAGACCTATGTGAACTATAGGCCTCAAAACGAAGTGAAAAACATAATTAATGATTTAAGGATATTTATATTTATTTCAGCATAATTATGATAACGATATTACGCAGTTAGGACTCCTCTTTAAACCAAGGATGAATAGAATCGATTTGTACTAAGGCAGCCAAATTAATTTGACCCCATCAGCTAAGCTACGGGTTAATGATGTAGTTTGTAAGACGTATCACGTCGGGCAGAACCGCTTGACGTATATGAGTACCAACAAGCGGTTCCGTTATGTTGTTGGGATGATCACCGTACATGGCCTTTTCTTCGTCACTCGCCCGGTCACCAGGCAGCGAACGGCACCCGTCAGTGCACAACGGTAAGGTGAAGAACACAATGACGATTACGTAGTCGGCAGAGGCGGAAGTGGGTTTCATAGGTATCAATAAATCGGTAAATTGTCTCTTTGGGTTTGCAAGGACTTATGCGAAGTAAAACAATTCATAAAGTTTAATATTTTTCATTGCTGGGCTTTCATCCTATTAGGTTACGGTGTTCGCGGTTTGGAATCGTCAAACGGACCCTTTCAAATATTGATATTCGATCGATTTATCGATTTGTGTTCGAAGGCAAGAATTTAAGTGATATTAACATCGAATTCTGAAAACTGTGCGTATGAGAAGCGATTAAATAACTTCAACTCATTTCCCAGCCCTATTCTTTCATCATTACCCTCTGCGAAAATAATTGTAATAATAATTGAAGAGCAGAGTAATAACAACCAGTTCGAATAAAAACAATTTCTGTTGAGATAAGATAAGGAAAATTTGAACAGTTAAAATTTTGTGCTTTTCCATAAATTTTGTCACTAACAACCCGGATTTCGCTTTTCAGTATTTTCAGGCATTCGAGTCCACGGATTCGAGTCAACGATTTGATATTGAAATTCCATCAGCATCTTCAGTTCATATTTTAAATTATAATGTGACACACCCTGGTTTTTGTTAAGTATAAGTGTCATTAGTATCCAGAACTGAAATCACCCAGCGGCAACAGCAATAATTCGCAGAATCGGCCCTTTCTTGTTACCATGCGTTCAATAGCCGCCGGCTACGTCCGCTGGACGAGTCCATTTTGACGGAAAGGGGTAGTCCGACGATGCAGGGAGTTTTTTTTAAATTGTATTTGTACACAGTCGATTACGATCTGCCGAGCGGGACGAGCTGCTTTCTCGTGGCGGAGGTGACGTGACGATGTGAGTTGTTTGTTTTTTTTTTATTTGCATTGGACTTAATTTGAATTCGTTGTGTCATTTGTATTTTAACTTAAAGTAAATTCAGTTCAATGTAAATGTAGAATCAATTTTATGTGTGAGGATTTATATATTTGTGTAATGTAAACCACTGCATCTGAGATGGAAAAAATAAATAAGTTTAGAACCGGATTTGAAATGGTGTTTGTCTGAGATCACAGCCCTTCCAGGACTCCGGATAACCAGCCGCTTACCTCTCTTCGATCCGGGGGTCTTCTCAAATTATTAGTTGTCAAAATGCTCTTCATTGAGAACAGACGTAGTTGAAAAAACTGTTGATATTTTTTGGAATGCAGTTTAAGTTATAAGACAAAACACATGTATAGTACATAGTGCGTATGGAACTGTTAGTTTCGGTAGTTTTTTCAACGAATCCAGATGTCTGGATACACCACTGAAATATGTATCCCATGTCTATGATGATAAATGGCTAAACTCTTCCACATAACGATAAATGGGAACGATTTCAATAATAATTGCCACCATTGACTACAATTATTACATTTTCTATTGTCGCATGGTCATTTTGAATAGCCGTCTGGGTTGATGTATGTTTTATAGGGGTAGATTTATTCAGTTCATACAAAAGCTACGGATACTGTAGGGCCATTAATAGTTATTCATTTATTTAATGTGCGAGTCGGGGAATGATTGTTATATTGAATAGGTATATGTAGAATAAAAGAAGCAAATTCAATAATAGTAATATAATATAAATTTAAACGCTTTTTTTGGATTTTATATACAAATATCGACATTAAAACTTGTAAACATTTACAAAGAAAAAATATTGAGAAGGAAAATAAAACTTTACTGTACAGTTTTAATGAATTTCACTGAAAAATACGTTAATTACCAAAGCTAATTGATAGTAAAATAAATAATGTAATCACTTTTAATGTGTTAACTGTCAATTTTCAGTAGAAAGACATTAATTTTAAAAAATAAAACATAATTAATTTGTACTACTGCCACATATATGTATTTTTGTTTTTGTCGTGTTTTATTTTTTAAAATATAAATAATGTAATCCTTTTGTTTTAACCATGTCGCTCTTTGTAATTGTTATATGGACCTATAATAGAGCATATTGCACAGATATGGTGTTACGAGAACTGGATGTTATTCATGTGTCAATCTGTCTTTTCCGGATAGGGTAAGGATAATAAAATGGGACTAGGAAAGGACTAGTAATTAGATTCAGCCGATTTATATAATAGGATGTGTGGGAAGCAATTTCAACATCAAAAAAATTTATGACAGCACAAATTCGGCACAAAATATTTATCCGAACGAACATCCAAGCTCGCATAAACGAACTTCAAAGAGCGTTGACTATTCGGCTAAAGAACCGGCATAATCAATCAATATTTCACGGGTCATGCAACCAATAACCGATGTAATTATAAATTTACGCAGATTTTCATTCTCATACTAGACATCTTTCACAAATTTATTTTAGAAACGGAGTTTGCAAGTTTGAGTTACTTTATCGTGTAAATAATAAAGGAATTAAAATGAATGTTTTAGATTACATTTTAATACCAGGTTGCTCACCACTAGAAAATTTATTTCCCTTGAGATTTTCATCTCCAAACAAGAGTAATTAATTTTATAATTAGTAATGTTTTGGTGATTAATCATTTTATCTTGTGTCTAACCCCCTCCTCACATCCATAAGAAAGAAATAATGCCACGCCACCCTTCATTTCAATGTTAAGAATTAGAATCATTGTTTATCTTATGAAATAAATAGTTGGTGTAGTGTTTCTCAAAGAAGCGAAACACGTTCCACATTTATTCACACACCCAGTGAAATAACAAAGTTTTCAATTTTATTTTTAGTTGAAAGTGACCAAAAGCTGTTTTCTAAGTCACGAACAGTATTTTTCATTATTATGACTTCACAGAGTATGCGTTAAAGAGTTTAAATATTTATTTCGATTCCAATTCCAGCTTAAACATTTCAAATCCCATCAGAAATATTTCCCAATAAATGATTCAAAAATCTAATTTGTAACACACCTTCGCATTTCAGTCAAATAAAAGTATGTGTAAGCGGCAACATTCCGTTGCGTTTTTCTTCCTCGAAAAACTGACCATGTTCTGTAGCAAGAATTTAAATTGCTCAGCGCGGTAATACGAGACTTTGTAGCCGTTGTCTTCAAAAACAAACAATGCATTTGAATTATCTCTTAACGTTTTGGATGAGTTAGCATTCTTCGTAAATAAAAACAAAACACTGCGATATCGATGACATAACAGAGGGAATATTCGGTATCGATATCAATCCATTCATATTTCGTAGAAAAACATAATGTTGCCTCCCAAGAAGTTATAAATTATATTTAAAAATTGCTCATCAGGAAAAGAAAGAGATAGTTCATAGTAAATAACACTACCGTTAGTTGTACGACTGGACAAGGTAGAGAAGGTAAGAAACATCAGTCACTCACTTCATAGGATTCAAATTTGTAGTAGGTATTTACCAGATTTTTAAAATAAATAAATATATGTTACAGACAAAGCCTACAGTATTGAAATTTAAAGAGTTTGCGATGCAGGAGGCACAGATATGACTGTCATAATATGTTGTTCAATAGTGTTAAAAAACAGTACATATAAAAGTAAATTACTGTTCTCATATCTAAATAGTTTTACGTATTTATAAAAAGAAAATATGAAAAGTTTCAATTATTTTATTATCGGAAATGATTCACTAGCCGCCACCTCTAGGAAAATGCTGAAAGTTCTATGAACACTTAAATCGTAGCTTGGTTATTTGTATAATTTTAATCAATAAATGAATTTTTATCTCAGAAGTCTTAAAACAAGGTTTTCGTTTTCAAAACCTTCTTTCTACTCTTCTGAATAGTGAAACGATAGCTAAATGTTTACGAAACAATACCTCGAATTTGAAACGGTCTTTCTAACTCTAAAATATGTATCTCTCTTAAGCATATTTCAAATAAAAAACTGACGACAGTTTGCATTGATACAAACATTACAAACCGTTCTTGCTAAAACGATTCGTACATGATATTCTTAATGTGAATTTAATATTCAGAATACAGAATCAAAAGCATCTGCTAAGTTAATAACATTGCTTACAATGTCAAAACTACATGAAACTCCATCTAACGTGATCCGTACATATACATATTATGACCTTTGCGTGAAATGTGTATTTTTGTCCACAGTAGCAAAGAGTGATTTGTCACATGCCGTTGCGTTTTGGCTTAAAAAAATATATCCCGTGCATTTTGCAAAATTTGTAGTGCCGTTGGACTGTCATTATTTCGACTCGGCAAATTCGTCGGCGAACCGAAAAGATCACAGGCCGTAACTAATATGCATACTCTCACGTTTGAATCGTTCAAATTTTGAACGCTTCCATATTTTTTGTCACTAACGACCCAAAATTCGCCATTCGTCGTTTAAAAACTTTAATTCACAGTAATGAACTCGGTAAATTGTTCATGTCGTTAGCATATTATAATATGAAAGAATTGACAATGAAGATTTTTTAGCCATGTTTAGTTCCAATGTACATTAAGATTATCTCAACAGAAACTGTTATGCGAGAACTGCTTGTTTATATCAGCTACGACAAGTTTGGCGGTTATCCCATCCATGCCTTCGAATACCAATCCATCAATAGATTGAAAAATCAATTTATGAATCTATCCGTACTGGGATTTGAACACGTGAACTACAAAACCGAAGCCATTGACATTGACAACCCGGCTACAGGATCGGCTTCTTACACAATTAGTGAACGAAAATCATAAAAGTCATCATAGTTAGTGCCACTATATTTTATCGGTAAAACAGCGCGTAAAATAGGTATTTATTTATTTATTTGTAAAATGAAAATGATAATCCATGGTATTACAGCTGACGATATTACGCTATGCTTTTGAAAAATATCGAGCACACGGATGGACTCGAACTCAGTTCGAGTCCATCCGTGTGCTCGAATGCCTGAAGACGCCGAAAGGCGAAACCCGGGTCGTTAGTGACAAAATACATGGAAGTGTACAAAATCTCAATAATCCAAATTTGATATTGAAATTCCATCAAGCACCCTCAGTCGATGTCTTAAATTATAAATATAATAAAGCCATTTTATAGAATAGAGAACAAAAAATGTTATTTACATACAAATTCATATATCAAAAATCTACGAAACAATATACATAGTTCGTTGCTGAAAATATCAACCTCTCTAACCTTTTAGCTGCCGTAGAAAAAGTACGTCTGTACCCAAATAATTTTCTGAAACCTATTAAAAAATATTTTTAATAGAAGGAATACACGCTTAAAGGTATTCACGGACAATTTGAGGAAATATCTAGTCTCTGGCAGTCATCCGGCTAAGCAATGTATTGATAAGCTGAACAGTCCTTGCAACTGGCGACTTTTGAGAAAAAAATGTTTGGTTATGGTTTCGGCAAAGTAGATAAAATTGAGAACATGAGAATTTCAGGATATTAAGATAAAACTTGCCTCATATAAGCAGTTATATTCTCCACATTGGGTATCAAGCAAGTTTTCTATTCATGTCAAATATTTCATTTGTATGTTGTTACTATAATATTAGTATCATAGTAGTTCATTTACATTGAACATTTTGTATAGCTAACTATCTGTTTTTATGCGGGCGATGTGTTTATGTATAAAACACTGTTATGTATCTATTATATCACCTTTGACGGCGTTAACGAGTTTTGACTTATATCACAAATAGAACTTAAAGCAGAGTTCAACTACAGACATGTATAATAAATAGACGTGCGCCTTCTGGCATGAGTCTATTTCCGTTCGATGCCTGGGCCACAGGTTGCCAAGGTGTCAAATTAGAAGGTAATTTCTCGAGGGAGTACAATTCGATTAGAAGACATTACGAGATTTAAGCAGATTTACAATTAAAAATATTTCATTGCTTTAGATGGGCAAAATTATAATATATGTCGATTTACATGTATGTACACATAAATTTTATTCTAAATTCAAAATTTTATTTCCATTGTGTCATTGAGTGGAAGCACTGTCTTCCAAATTTAAAATTTACAATAACCAGACATAAGCACACGCAACAAATGAACACAAAATGACACAGTGAAAAACGCGTAAGTACAGTGACAATGGCGCACAAAGTAATATAAATAAAAAATATGTATGTAAGTATAACATATTATGATGGTATACATAAGTATATTTAAATATTTATTTCACACACATTTCTTTCCCATTAAAGAAATATAAATCAAAAATAAAAAAGCGACCTACCAACCGGATGGATTCCGTCGCCTTGGAAGGCCGCTAATGACCTACCATAGGATGTATTCGGCGGAGCTATGGGACGCTGGGATGACCTGGGAGGAATCAAAACGGCCGGTGGAGGACAGAGACTTTTCGAGGAACCGTGTGATGGTCATATGCTCCTAGTAGGGAGCAGATATGGGAAAAACAAAAATTCAGTTGACTACAAAATTTTATTGAACTGAATACTTTGCTATTTTTATAATATTATAATGGAGTTCTACCAAGTAAATATCAATCCAATCAAGAAATATAAGTTATTAAAATAAATCTAGTGTATTATGTTATGAGGTCATTGTTTTTAAAATTATTTTCCCTTCTTTAAAATAAAAGAATGTGTATTTTCTTGTGTGTAGAGATATCAAGAGCTTAATCTCCAAACCGGTTCACTCCACTTGGCTCAACTTTTCAGGACATGGAAAAAACTCAATAGTTTAAGTGGAATTCAACAATTTCAAATATCGCTACATTTTAACTTACAAATAAGTGGAGTAAGCCGGTTTCTTAGTGCAGTGGTCAACGTCGATGGTTTCGGTAACGTATCTCTCGGGTTTAAATCCCGGTACACACAGTTTCGTAATTTGACCTTTCGTAATGTTTTTGAAGTCTAAAATTCTCTCGAGAGCGATTAGCTAACCAATAATCTTACCCAATCACTATCTTTATATTCCTACTCTCTTCGAATAGAACAGGTTCAGTAACGAGTAGCAAACAGTTCTTGTAGAGTTGAGATACCTCTCACTTTTAAGGTGTTAACTGTCAATTCTCGGTTCAAAGCATTGTATTTTAAAAATTTAACTCACTTTGATTGTACTACTTACACATGTTTATAATGATCAGGACCGGTTTCGATTATCACGAGCATTATCAACTGATAAAAATAAAATCATAACAGAGCTATTTATATAAAATTGAATGTTCACAACTACACGGTATTATTGTAACAGTTGGTTCATGAACTAAGACAAGAATTTACGGGAATGTAATTGATCAAATTATATATAAAATTTGAATTGTTGAGATTTTGTAGATTTCCATGTATTTCGTCACTACCAACACGGGTTTTCTTCTTTCAGTTTAAGTTTGAGTCAGTTCGAGTACATTCGTGTACTCGAATGCCTGAAGATGCCGAAAGGCGAAACCCGGGTCGTTAGTGACGAAATACATGGAAATGTACAAAATCTTAAGAGTTCAAATTTGATATTGAAATTCCATCAAGCACCCTCAGTCGATGTCTTAAATTAAATTTTATATAAACGAAATTAAATAGTCTACAATTAAAATGTTAAGGACCTCTTACAAATCAATACATACTAATTGTAAGATACCTCCATTAGTAGTCCATATGTTTCACTTGGTGAAAAAAATACTCATCTGACTTTAGCGCAATTTTCATGTGCGTATATGTCGTGTACTGTCTCGTAATTGCCGCTTTTGTGTCAGAATAAAACGAAAATAATTGGTCTGGCAGTGATTATTATCAATTGAAATAACTGTTTGTCATGCTTGGAGAGCCCTGAAAGTAGACAAATCACTTTGTCACATTGCGCATTGAAAACAGAACTCTTCTATGGGAGACGAATGACTACTATAGAGAAGCAACAGCGGCGTGACTTCCGCAAATTCTTGTACGAGAACGACCTCACTTCCGTTACAATATGAAACGTTGTGAAGAGTTACCATTTATTTTATGGCTATAATTAAATGTTACTTGCTATCTTGACAGTACCGTGACAAAAAAACAGTATTCTTAAACTTTAATTACTGCAGATCTCCATCCGTAATACAGTATTCTGTCAATTTGTAGTATAATATATACATTTGTAGAATTGCTGAAAATTAAACGGCAAAACTCTATTGTAGCGAAAACCTCAACACTTTAATGTAGCGGTTACCAAACAACGGCCCGCAAGATTTTCATCTGGCCCTCCAAAAATTCCCGAATTTTGTTTATAAATTATTCATTTAAGACATCGACTGAGGGTGCTTGATGGAATTTCAATATCAAATTTGGATTATTGAGATTTTGTACACTTCCATGTATTTTGTCACTAACGACCCGGGTTTCGCCTTTCGGCATCTTCAGGCATTCGAGCGCACGAATGGAATCGAACTGACAGACAGTAAACAGTGTCTAACGTTTATATAGAAGATACAAATACGACAAATATTATTGATACCTGAGTTAACATTTCGACAATCGCCTTAATCTTTATTTTGTAAACAACATATTGTGGCGAATTGCCGCTTTCCAACTACTATTGGAATTACCAAAGTTAGTGACAAAATACATGAAAGTGTACAAAATCTCAATAATACAAAAAAAAAATTAATATAAATTATTCATGTAGGAAATATTTATTTTATAAAATTTCATTCTTCGGTTGTGAATTCACAACTATTTATTTCAATTCATTAATTCGGATAAGACTATCAGGTAGTGGACCCAAAGTAAAGGAATTTACGTATAAAATGTAATGTTGGAGGCGACCAGATGTTCGTTTACTCTAAAATTTCTAGGATATTCTCAGTTATTAATATGTACAAATAATAACCTCAATCGAAAATATTCAGTTGGATTTTAAAGTTTGCAGGGTATACATCGCTTGATGTTTGTGATTACTTGAAGTGGATTAGTAGTGATTTCTCTATTTATGTATGAGGTATGTTATAGTAGTTACTCCAAAAATGTATATAAAACAGAATGTGCAAATTTTGTGTTTAAAATTTCGATTGCACTTCTTTTAATTTTAGTGCCTCAATGTAATGATGCCAAAGAGAATGAAATCTGATGCTGAATATCTCGTATTCAATAAGCAGTGTAGTAGTGGTCAAGTCCTTATTTTGTCTATGTAAGCATATACAAAGTAATATTCCAAATTTGATTCCAATAAGAAATTATTTGACGTCCTGGCCAGCCAAGTTTAAAAATATTAATTCAGCTGGTTTCAATGATGACAACAAATAAACATTTTGAGATTAATAAAACTTTTTAATTTCAATTTCTTCACTTGTATTTATTATTCAACACTCATTATATTTACGACTGCTTAATTTAATTTGATTGACAGATAAACATTCAAATTTGATATACTTAGTAATAATATTAATATTCCATTTAACGTTTATTAGTAGAACGATGACAGTATATCGATATCTTTATATTATTAAACCACAACTGAATACAAAGCTCTACTCGATCCGTCTTATAGCTAATTAATTTGGCAAATATTGGTACAAGATTGTACCACGATGTAGATTGATTTTTAATACGTGTAAAGAAAAGCAATTCAAAACTTTTTAATTTTAACAACAATGATCATATTCAATGTAGCATCTTATATGACAACACTTGTGGTGTAACAGTATTAGGTATACATCGGATCAGTGGTGCAGTGGTCAACTTCGCTGGATTCGGTTTCGAATGTCTCTGGTACAAATCCCGGTACGGACAGTTTCATAAATCGAGTTTTCAGTCGATTTATGTATTTCTGTTCATATGCATGGATGTTTGTGATGTCTAAAATTGCCTCCCACCCAACCCATCTTAAAAACGGAGCGTAGCGATTATGCCACAAGTCACAACCAATGTTCCCTCCAAGCTGCGCGTACAGTAGTTTGAAAATCAGCGCGCACTCGTCCAGGGCTTGCGCGCACTCCAATACAACTATTCAAATGATCTTAAAAATGAAATAACTCGCATAGTACATGTTTTTCAAGAAATTATGTGTATGCATAATTTTCTTTATAGTATTTATATCTAGAATAGTGACGGGAACATTGGTTACTTTACCACTAGTCCTGTCATAACCATATAGTTCTAACCCTACTCTCTTCGAAAAAGAGGTTGAGCAACTGAATAACAAACCATTCTCGTTGAAAAACGTCATTTATAATACAATGCCTTTCCACTAAGAATTGAGAGTTTACACCTTAAAAGCGAAAAACTTCTGTTGTTTAGTAGTCCATGTGCTCCACATTGGGAGCTGACATAGTAAACAAGTATTAGGTATACTATTATAATGTTTTTTTTATCATACAGTAATAAGTAGTGAAATTTATGTTTTGGAAGTGGCGACCGAGAAAGTGCATAGTTTAATTGAAATAAGGTATGGCCATCCCGATACTGTCACGAAAATAGCTGAGTTAAAAAGGTAAAATCCAATATTTTTTTGTACCATAATTGTGAAAGTACAGTACATTACTTGAATAACCTGTATTAAAAATGTGATTTATTTTTGAGGGTTTGGTTTTTAAGCTGATCATGATATTCATTCATCTACTCGTATAAAATACAACTGGGACGATACTAAATATGCATTGCTTACAATTATTTCTTAACTTAAAACGGGACAGGAAGAATTACGCACTGACAAGTCTAAATCCGACAGAACGTCTAGCCGGAGAAAGACCGGTTGATGATTCCTATGCAAGTTTGTTGCAGGAATGCAATATCACGCAATTGCATACAATTTCCACGCCCTGTCCTGTTTCTTCATTACCAGGTCGATGGTGACGGAAGACGACGAGTAGGTCGAGAGTTTCGCATGCTCGATAAATCGGCCCAGACGTGTTTATATACCTGACTAAAAAGATTGAAAGGATTCATTTTGACATCACTCGAAGACGCCCCTGATTATTTTGCCCTGCAAAATTTTTAAATTTTATAGACACACTTCCAATAGCAGTTCGATGATTTATTAAATTTTATTAATAATTATGAGTGTTAACAATTGAGTTCAATCTGTATTTGCCGAGAGAATGTTTAAAACCACCATCTGAAAAAGAAACCAAATTAGTTTAAGATATTTTTTCCGAGGGTGCTTGATGGAATATCAATATAAAACTTGTGATGTTGTAATCGAATTCCTGATGATGCCGAAAGGCGAAACCCTGGTCGTTAGTGAAGAAATCCATGGAAATATACATTATTTGAACGATTCAAATTGGAAACCAAATTATTTTTTTAAAAACATCCAACTTTAAAAAGTTTACTTAAGATTTTACGCGTAATTGATTGATTGGTCTAAATGTGTCTCATGCTCTTATTGATAAAAACAGTATTTCCATCCCATAGAAATGTACGAATTGAATTCCATGCACCTAAATAATTCTGATAATCACAATTTTTAGCCTTGGTGATATATAATCTTGAATACCTTCGTGAAATTTGCCAGATTATGAAAGTTTATCAAACTATAACACTAATAACAAGCACTTAAGTATTTTATTAAATTTTATTTTAGTAATAAGCACACTCATAATACACCAATATGGAAAATATAAACGTAAAGCGTCCAGATCAAACATTGTGGAATAAGTATTACAAGCTGTGTTATATTTTAAAGAATAAATAATTGGAAGTTATATTATTTCCATTGAAATTATTGTAGTGGACAAAAAAGACAGCTTAATTAATTTTAATTTGCTCAGCTGAAAAAAGGGATTTAGTTACAGCTCTGCTTTTGCTGGAAGGAAAAACTTGCGTGTCAAGAATTGAAGTAGGTATGCGTGTAATATCAGAATTTCAACTTACAGAAAACGAAAGTCAGAAAGCCAATTTATTAAAAAAAAAAAACACAACAATAATTACTAAGCGTATTGTGTATAATAGAGCCTCTAATATTAGACAGAAAGGATGATTGAGCAAAGTAAACCAAAAACTGCTTGTTCACAAGAATATTGAATTATCCATATGAAATATCTTCTAGTTAACATTATTTTTGCTTTTATAAAACACTTTTAATTATTCGATTTCACCTTCACAGGTGTATTTTTACAAAATTGACATGTTTCAGTTTGAGCTTACTCCGTACTTAACATTTAACATGTCTATAATTTTATTGATAGAGGTGAACACGAAAATAATTATTTTTCGGTATTAAATACTTCGATATTGGACATGTTGCGAAAAGAATTTTTTTCAGTTTTTATCCGATAGTAGTGTAGCGTGTAGCAATTCGCCATACATGGTAATAAATATCTTCTGTTTATTTTATTTTTTTCATTCTGACTAATAAGCGATATCAATATGTCAAAATAAAGGTTTTGCATTACCAACGACTATGCAAATTAGCAATATTATTCACATACTATAAGCACTTTGATATGTATTTTGATAAATAACCACATAGTTGTGCTTGGTGTTATCTGTTATTATTCAGTCCAGTTTTTTTATAACCGATTAATATAAATGGGCGAAACTACTGATAATATTAAGATTGAATATACGGCTTAATAAAACCGCTGCGATTTCGGAGTGGAGATAAATCAAAAGTGTTGTATGCCGGCATTAAAATAGCGATGAAAATCTGGCCTCGGCCAAACCAGATTTGTCCTCTTGAATGAGTGATTGTTTACATACCTTCGGGCTATGGAATGTTAAAAAATTGACAAGGAATTCTGAGCTTAAATTTGATCAAGACGCAATGATTGAAGTCAGCTTCAAAGCTTAGTAAGTGTAAGAGATCAATCAAGTATTTATACGTGTATATCAAGCGATGCTAATTAAAGTTGGACTATTTCTAGTTTTAACCAGCTAAATATTAAATCCGATTTACATGTTCTTATTTCATCGTCATTCTGGCAAAAAACATTTGTGTTAAGTAAATTAAGTTGGAATATTTCTGTGATAATATTCCAAGTATCAGACACTGTAAAACAAATATCAAATACAGTCAAGCATTTATTATAACAATCATGTAATATATATTTATTTTATTTTGGATTACAACACTAACTTGTTGAAAAGAATACTAACTTGTGTGTATTACCAGACGATAGAACACAACAAGATGAATATTTTGGTGTGAATACGCACCAGAACGAAAATCCGGGAAGATAATAATTATATTACAATAAGTTGAGACCATCTGGCTAGCCAATTGTATACAATACATGTTCAATATAGACGTAACTAACACAGGAAATTTTACTCAAGATAGACTGTGAAAACAAACAGGCCCTCGAATCGTCGGCAAGAATACGGGGTTTTGCACGGAAGATGCCAGCCGATATTAACGAAAACTGAATTTAATGAGTTTGAACGAAATAGCCATACATATATTATCACCGCTACATAATTGAACATTTTTGCCGAAATAAACAAAAGATTGTCATTTGTTATCTAATTATAATTCTACGCAGTGTATTTTGCAAATTCAATCAATTAAATAACGTTCAAGCGCTGTATGTGGTATCGTTGATTTGTATTCAAATATAACTATATATATCACGAAAGTAAAATTGGTACTACAATAATTTCAATGAGAAAGTATAAAATGACATAAATGCAAAAGTAGATGACAGCTTTCTCCGAAGACATTAATAATTGTGAGAGACAAAACACTTTCACTCTCTTTTAAATAAACAATATAACGAATAAAAGTCTTCGAATAAAATTATTATAGTGACTTCAAACCGTCAACTGGATGTTGTAGCTTAGAAGAAAAAAATCCATTACATAATTTAATGGCAATCTTCTTAGTTTTATGGTCTGCCCACGTTTGTTTGACATCGACTGTTAGTTTATGTGTCGCTGATAAAATCCTGAGGTGAAGAAAAGATATTTATAAAACGAAGTAAACTTTTGAATGATGAAATTAAATATTTGTATCGAAAAAGGCAACAGTTATTACGAAGTATATAACTATAGATTATATTTACACGCAGAGATGTAATGCCGTACTAAATAGATTACTTATACGGTATTAAATCTCTGCGTGTATATTTGTAATGCAATAAAAAACTTACCAGAGATTTTTAAATTTATTTTACCTAATGTCAAATCAAAATGATTTCTGTTGGATAATTAAGATTTTTGACAGGTATGGTAAAAGCTCCACTTGACCATGAGGTTCCGAGTCATATGTCAGATAGGGTTACAATCAACAAAACAAATATTTATAAAATTTGGATAATTGAGATTTTGTACACTTCCATGTATTTTGTCACCAACGACCCGGGTTTCGCCTTTCGGCATCTTCAGGCATTCGAGCGCACGAATGGACTCGAACTGACAGACAGTAAACAGTGTCTAACGTTTATATAGAAGATACAAATGCGACAAATATTATTTACGAGATAAAATATTATACGTCTAGGATCCACACCGATACCTGAGTTAAAATTTCGGAAATCGTCCTAATCCTTATTTTGTAAACACCATATTACCAGAGTGGCGAATTGCCGCTTTTCAACTACTATTAGAATTACCAGTGATTTTACAATTATAGTAGCATTGTGGGTTTCGACGGGATGCAATTCGACGAAAGGATAAATATATACAATTATTCCACATTTAGTGGCATCTGTTGGTGTTTCAACGTATTGGATATAATAACGGGGAGTTTGGAAGGTTCAGCTGTTCGTTCAGAATTGGCAAGGAATTTAACTGGGCTCTATTGATTTCCAAAATTTCTTGATAAAATAATTTTTGATCCCCATGTTTCGATGCAACAATTTAACCGCATCATCCGCATTAAACGTATTGTTCTCCTTTAGCAAGTGATTTGCGAATGTCGAAGTTTCTTTTTTTATTCTAAAGGCAGCTAAATGTTCTGATACCCTTATATCTTTCATATGATATGCATACTTTGCATATTCGATCAATGTATTGAAAATAATGATCGAATAAGTGAAAAAATTATTAAATTTGGATTATTGAGATTTTGTACACTTCCATGTATTTTGTCACTAACGACCCTGGTTTCGCCTTTCGGCATCTTCAGGCATTCGAGCACACGAATGGACTCGAACTGGAAAAATTATTATTGTAATGAATCAATTGAGTCAGCATTAACTATATTTAGATTGTAAAACCTGGCGATTATATTAATGATTATATTTTTTTACCATGTCCGCTTCCAATCTGAAGTTATTCTATAGGAACTGCTTGTCACTCAGTTTCTCAAGAGTAGCGCTTGAATAATAGGATTAGGATAGCATTAGTGGTTACCTAATGGCTCTCGCTACGCCCCGTTTTTTGGATCGGATGGGTGGGAGAGAATTCTAGACACCACAAATATTCATGGCTATGAACAGTCAACTAATGAAATTGTCTGTACCGAGATTCAAACCTGAAATATCTGTAACCGAAGCCAACAACGTTGGCCACTGCAGAATGGTGAAAAACAGCCCGTTTTAAATAAAAAGATCAAAATAATTCTCCATCTGTAAAATCTGTATACAAATTGTGGGCATAAACAATTTTTTAATCTGAATTCTACTATAAGGCAAGACATTCCTAGCTAACGGTTTTTATGCAAAGCATTGGGTAAGACGGTTTTAGATTTGGATAACTTGTCACGTCTTTAAAACAACGAGTTTTTTTGTTAGTATCACGATTTACATTCCGGTCAGTATTGATCATGGAATAACAATACACTCGTACCAAACAAGTAAAGCATAATTGTTCAATAATAGACATAAACAAATAAATCTTAAGCAGATGTGATTTTAAGCAAATACATTGGCACGGCAAAAATCAACGTGTTTTCGTATGCTAGCTATAGACTTTTGACAAAGAGCTTACTTCACGTATACTATATTTTAAGATGACCGCTTGCAGTAAACATTAACAAAGCTTGGTTATGATTCAATCATTCTGAAAGAGAAAAGATAACATGAGGTTAAGAGGACTGTTTGGTAGTCCGTCAAATGGAATTTATATTAAAACAAAGTCACATATAACGAGTAGGTGCGCTAAAGATCTGGTTGTGAATTTATCAAGTTTATTATTCGTCGCTTTTAATAGATGGATGGGATATAGTGTAGACGCATGGAGGACTAGTTGTGAGTCGATCAAATTGCTTGTATTTTAGAGTGTAAAATAGAATGAGGCGTACATAACTGATTGATTGTCAGTTTTCTATCTGAAAAGGTTCAAAAGCTTGAGGAGGTTAAGAGAAATGATTGTAAGTCAATAGCGTGACTAGCAATTTCCGAACGAATGAAAGATGAGGCTAAGAGGGCTGGCTTTGAGTCAATCGGTTAGCGTAACGATTGAGAACATGTAAAATACATTGAGCAATGACATGTTAAAAGAACTGGTTGTGCGTTATTCTCACTCTTTTTTTAGACGCAATTTATGAAGTTCACATTGAGACAGTTAATAAAACTGAGTCAATATCTCTGACAGAGAAAATGAAGAGAAAACGAGGACTGTTTGGGAGTCCGTCAAATGGCATTTATTTTAAAAGAACATCACATACAACGAGTAGGTGCGTTAAAGAACTGGTTTTAAGTCAATCAGTCAAAGTTTATTATCGTACGCTTTTAATAGATGGTAAGGATATAACTTGCCAGCCTAACATGCAGTTAGACATACAATGAAATAATTGCTACATAAATTCTTATGCAGATTTTTTATTAAAATACATTACAGTTTTTTATTGCACAGTGGGCCAGATTTTTCTTGACATCACATGGCATCAACTCGAGGAGAAAAGACATAAGAAAATTTCCAAATGCCATGGTAGGAAATTCAAGGAAATTCAAGGAAAAAACTGAATAATTTGTATCAACTAAGTTATCCAAATATGTATCGGTGCAAAAGCTTTCGAAATTTTAAGATATAAATAATATTTTAGACCTACTTAAAAATATTTTATTTCACTCCCATACTATGTTATTATCGATTGATTTAATGTCAACAAAATGTTAGATAAAGCGTGACATACTTTTATGAAATACTTTATCAAGACTTGTGTTTTATACTGTGTCTTAATTAATAATTAAAAGCACTCGGGAAGTTTTAGATCGAAAAGAAAGGGTTTGGACTGGTTCGAATACTGCGCACAAGGTTCAGGGCATTCAAAAGGACCGTATGTAATATATATTGAAAGGGTCATAATTGAATTTAACCAAAATTCGGGTACAACACGGGACAAAGTAAGGTGCCGTGTAAAAGCTCCGTCAAAGTAATATGTATTGTCTATCAGCTATTACTAATAGGGTTTGTATTATATTGGAAGAACTCTCTATTGTGTTGAATTGACAAGATATTTAATAAAATACCTTCTAAGACATTTTAGCTTACTAATTAACAACCCTTAGATATTATTGCTGTATTGTAGGAATGAAGTGTCGTATTTAAGAATTCACTTACCAAGAAACGAAAAGCACGAAATCGTAAATAGTGTATTTGAATAAATTGCGGGACGGTGGTGTAGTGATCACCGTCGTTGGCTTCGGTTACAGTGCTCACGGGCTCAAATCCCGATATGCACAGTAACATAAATTTATTTATCAATAAATTTATGGTTTTATTTTCGAAGGCATGGATGTTGTGATATCTAAAATTTATTCCTTGCCACCCATCTGATCTTAAAAATGAGGCGTAGCGAGAGTGTTTACCTAACCGTTAGTCCTGTACTATCCATCTATCCCTACTGTTTACTACTACTAAAAATAGAGGTTGAGCAACTGAGTAACAAACAATTGTCATAAAAAACTTCGGTTAACATACCTTCAAAATTTTGATTTAAGTAGTTTTTTAACAATTTGGCTTTCATCTTTTAGATTTTTTTATAAAAATAATAGACTGTATTTTAATTGAAATATTAAGGATTTAAAAATGAATCATACAGAATTCAATAAAATTGTCTCATGTTAAATAGTGTTTTAAATATGAGTAACGGCGATATCCATTCGTCGAATTGTTTCCTTCGAAAATACCCTTCATCCCAATTAATAAATGGTTACCATATATTTATTTTTCTAGTTTGATAAATAGTTATAATTGAAAAGATCATACTTTACGATACAGAAGGCATGAAGATTCTTCTTCTATATATGATAAATAAAAGAGAATCATTGACAGTTTATTTGAAAGAGTAAGTATAACTTAAAATTCGTGTCGACTAACACCTTTTCTGAAACGGTACTTAAAATCAATGTTAATTATAAACAATAATAATGCTATCAATCTATAATCAAATAATTGTCAAACATGTTTCCTTCAAAGTCAAAAGTGTGCACAGAAAATGATTTATGGATCGAAAGTATAACGTCATTTATCATCGAATATATTAATCATGATTTTGCTCTATATTTCTGATGCGTAATATAAAGCAAATTTCAAGAATCAAGATAGATCATTATGTTTATTGACACAGTAAATGGTAATAAATATCTGAAGTTAAACACTAATTACAGCAAGTCTAACAGTGAGATGTGTAAATAGAGAATTTAATTGTAATGAATCATACACGTGTTTTCTTCTAATTTTGATTGCAACTACTTACAAAAAATAAATGGGTTAGAACGAATTTACTATTTCATATTATAATGAATATATAATGCGACACATATTTACATAACAAGAAAGTAAGTATCTTCAATAGAAAATAGAAAAATCATAAAACGCTACTAATACAAAATTATTGCTTTTAATGTGCTGTCAATTCTTGGTGGAAGGACATTATATTTTAAAAATAAAACACAATTCATTTGCACTACTTCCACATTTTTATAATGATCAGGACCGGTTTCGCTCATCATGAGCATTATCAACTGATAAAAGTACAAACATAACAGGCCTATTTATATAAAATTGAGTGTAAAAATGAAGGTATATAAAACTGATGGTTCATGACCAAAGACAATAAATTACTGATAAGCAAACAAATTATACATAAATCAAATAAAATAGTCTACAATTAAAATGTTATAGACCTCTTACAAATCAATAAATACTTATCACAAATATAGCTACATTAAAAGTCCATTAGCTGAGCAAAATTTTTTAATGACATTACTGATGCATTAAGCAAATAGTGGATTGGGGAAAATTATAAGAAAAAATTAGTGAACCATTTAAAAACAATCAAATATTAAGTATGTAATTAATATTAACAATAAACAGCCATCTTAAGTGGAGAATGCAGAGCAGCTATGAGCATCCACCAAATTTTTATATCTGAAAAACAATTTTCCGGCCGAATCGGGAAACCGGTCTTGATCATTATAAACATGTGCAAGTAGTAAAAATGTATTTTGTTTTATTTTTAAAACGAAATTATTGAATGATAAAAGGAGTTGTTTTCACCATGAACAAAATTAATCGTTCTATCTAAAATATTTATAAGCGTATATTATTTTTTACGGAGTTTAAAAGTGATTTATACATTTTTTTCCTCTAGTTGTTTCCGAAAACTGAATTATAATAGAATTAAAAACGTTCACATTAATTCCTTAATAAATTTGATTGGTTAAACATAGCAATTTATCCTACAAATATTATCAAATATTTTTGATAACTATTCCAACATCACGGTATTGTTAGAACTATGCTTAAACGGTGTTATGTCCGCCTGCAAACATTAATCTGCCGAGCCTTTAGCCGAGTGCTCGAGGACTTCGTCAACGGAGCTGTCGGGTTTACATCTCAGGTAAGGACAGTTTTATAAATTGATTTTCCGATCGATTTATGTTCGAAGGCTGCATGTTAAAATTCCCTTCAACCCATTCGATTCTAAAAGATGGCGTAGCGATAGGACTAGCTAACCTAGCCGTATCCCTCTATACGTACTCTTCGGAAAAAAGTAATACAGACATATGCTCCACATTGGGAGCGGACGCAGTTTAAAAAAAGGTAATCTTATGGATGGGAAGTGTAATTGTTTCCTTACTATTCAAAATTCAATCATATTTTACCTAAGATTGTATGATTCGTGTTTTGAAGTTGCAGAACCAGATTGTAATACTTTAAATTATTGCAATGATTCGTTCTATGAATATTGCGTAATATATTCTTGTGTGCGCAAACAATATACAATAATATAATATATAGCACAAAATCTTTGCATAATATCGTATTTTCTTGGCACAGGCATCCATGTTTACGACTGGAATGATTTAATAATGAACGTAATGAAACGGTAAAACAGTTTTGCGTTATGAATTACAATTTTATTTTGACCTTTTGTGATTTTATCGTCACATTGTAACAAGACATCAATCGTATGCAGTACAAGTTGCGGAATAGCAAAATAATAGAATTATGCCGCTCCAATATCTTTCGGTTCAACGACATTTATAAATGTGTGATAATATAGATTTATTAAGAAGTAAAATAGCATTCTTCAATTATTTTGGTTTTAACTATTCGATTCAAACAGAAATATAAGCACAGTGGATTTTTTTATTTATATTATAATATTCGTCAGATATTATGTATACGACAATGTTGACTCACTGAAAACGTGACGTATATAATCAAACGCCGATAATTTATCACGTGGAAAATTTATCGCGAGGAGAATAATTCCTCCAAAACTTTTCGGATGACTATACCTGTTCACATAATGTAGCATTATTGACGTTCAATATGAGTTTTTATTAAAATTCTTAATGAGCCAATTGTATTTATAAACTTATGTATTTATGTATTTATAAAAGTATTTTGGGGTGGCACCGTGCATTGATTGGTGTACGAAATACTGAGATATTAGCACATTTTGCTTGGCAATATTTTAAAGCCAAGGAGTAGGAAGAGAAAAGATTTAAATTAAACATGAATTTATTCAAATATCTAATTGGAAATTCGTGTGACGGAATGAAAAAATAATTACCTGACAGTCGTGGAAAAAACAAATATATTTTGTATGTCCTGTATTTATGCGCATGTTAAAATGATGATTATAATGTAAAATGCATGTTATCACAAAAAGATACAAGCGATTCAACTTTCAATTCATTTTGCAACCATTATTGATATAAATAGATGTCTTATTATTGTTCTGTCACTCAAATGTCTGAAATGAAAACAGTAATTATTTTTGTTGGCAGAGTCAAGGAAATCGATAGTGTGGCCATTTCTGTAAGCAAGATAAATATAACGTTTTTTTTACTCTGGCTGTACCATCAATCTCAATGTATCTATTACAGAACTTGCACAGAAAAAGTAAAAGTAATAAAATACATTTACTAAGGACAAAACTAACGAGACTTTTTATTGCAAGACATCTGGAAACATAATTTATTTGTAGAAGTAAGTTTTTTGTGAAATAACAGTTGATGTTGATACATATATTTTTTTAATAAGTTTTCTCTCAATTCATTGTCAAATAGTATGTTACGATATGACTTAATTTTGGCAAACATTTGGAACTACTAGTTTTGGGTAAATCGATGTTGCATTGTCGTCAGTCAGAAACAGAACATCGCAAAAATAATAACATTAACTTTACCATTTTATAAACGTCCCGTGAGTTACTTGAGAGAAGCTGTGTTCATCGAACTTACCTGAAAACAAAATAAAGCATCGATTAATTCAATGAACTTGTATGAAAATATAGATTTCAAAAAAAAAAAAATCATCAATTGACGTGAATTAGATTATATTTGTGACCAAAATATTTTGTATTTAAATATGTTTCTGTTACAAAAAAGTTTCAATGTTTGTTTATGAAAAAATATGTATCGTTCGGTGGGGAAAACAGTGATTTTCATACATTTGTTCTGATCAAATCATTGAAACTTCTAACAGAAGTGTAATTTTTATAACCTAATTTATTGAAAAACATTTTTTTCTGTGCAATTTTATTATTTGATTTAGTAGCAAACCCACCGATTGATTGGTGCCCAAAGTGGGGCCACCACTTTCGCTCACGTTTCTATCAATCCTTTGACAGTAAAATAAAAAAAAGGTTATCATATTTTTGGTATGTGAAGAAACGATTTAATAAAATAATAATGATGGATAGCAATCGATTCTAACGTTTGTTAGACTGTACTTAATCCATCTTAAGTTTTGCCCGTATTGATATGACCTACAACATTTATTGGTTTATTTGGTAATTGAATCTTGGACATGGTAGAGAGGACAAACATCTTGGGTTGAAATCTTTACTGCCAGGAAATGAGGATGAGCGATGAAATTGCTTTGATAATGACAAAAAGTTGATCTGCCAAGTATGACGAGGGTAAGATTACTGCGCGGGTCCCAATATTCAGGTCGGCAAACAAACAAGCTTAGGGTGTAACTACATAGTGGAACTGATAAAAAATAAAACAAAATGTTAATGGCTACTCAAAAATAATTTCAAAACAGCTAATTTTCGTATCCTTTGAGCAAACAACTCTCAAAAAAGATGAGTATAGTTAGATAATTTGGGCCGGTAAGAGTTGAAGTAACACAAAAAATATCGATATAATTTAAGACATCGACTGAGGGTGCTTGATGGAATTTCAATATCAAATTTGGATTATTGAGATTTTGTACACTTTCCCTACTTTTCCACACTGATACCTGAGTTAACATTTCGTGAATCGCCTTAATCCTTATTTTGTAAACAACACATTAACAGAGAATTACCAGTGATTTTACAATTATAATAGCATTGTGGATCCCAGACGTATAATATTTTATCTCGTAAAAAATATTTGTCGTATTTGTATCTTCTATATAAACGTTAGACACTCTTTACTGTCTGTCAGTTCGAGTCCATTCGTGCGCTCGAATGCCTGAAGCTGCCGAAAGGCGAAACCCGGGTCGTTAGTGATAAAATACATGGAAATGTACAAAATGTCAATAATCCAAACAAAAAATTTCGTTCATTTTATACAATGTAATATTGAAAAAAACGTCTTTGAGTTTTTTTATACCAAATTAAATAAAGGATAAAACAGACAGTTATTTAAATTAAAATTTTCATAAAAAAACACGAATTCGAAAAACGTTTTTAAATCCTCTTAGAAAGCTTTTTATTTATTCAATACACTGTTGAATTCTATGTTATCGCAATTTCGACGTTACATTATTTTGCTATCACGACGATGCTATGCTATGCTAACTTTTATTTTTATAGAAAATACTGGATTCATACGTTTGATTTATTTTGGAAAACAATATAAGTTGTAAGGCTGCTTAGTTCATTTCACCTTCGATTGATCTAAACGTTAAACAGCCTTTCATCAGTTTTACGCCTCAGTTGATAAATACAATGAAGCCGTTTCTAATATGTCTTAATATAATAAGAGATAAACTCAGAATATGATGATTCTTTGTTCGTTATAAAAAAAAAACATTGAGATATTCGTCATATGAAAGTAAAACAATTCTCATCGAAATTTCTTATCTTCTCATTGTTTGAAGAATTATTCATGATGGCCTACTTAAATATAATGAACGTCTTTATATGACAATGAAAGAGTGCTTCGCTAAAACTGGCATGACATTTTTGTATTGAATTGATAAGTTAACTAGATTTAACGTACTTCGCTAACAAGCAATTTAAGAACCTTTTATAAGTGGCGGGTGACACCGATGAATCAAAAAGTGGATGGATAAAAGTTGAGCCAAATAAGACGATTCAAACCCAAAGCATACACGTGCACATATGTATGTAAGAATTAACAACATCACTGAAACGTCCAATTGGATATGGCATCCAAATACTATCTATTTATAATCGACTCGATATTTAATTGATCTATTTTCGTCACACAAGAAAATTCTATAGAACAACAGTTTTAGGTAAATTTTAAGCGAAATTGTTTCTGTCTCTCTTCACCTTCGTTCATCAAAAAGAATTGAAGTGCCACATGCGAGAATATTTTATTTTAAAAACAATAAATATTCTAGCTGATTCTTAGCATGTTCTAGTTTTTGTATATGGATTAGGAGCAAACTAATTATAAACTAAAACAATATTATGCGTAGAAAGATTCAAAATATTACGACGGAGTTAAAACGGATAAAAATATCTTTGGATTGATTTTTTATCGTTGTTAGGACTGATTTGGCTGATCGCGAGAATTAATAACGGATGAAATATAAATCTTAACAAGGTTTTTATATAAAATTGAGTGTAACCAATAACCAGGTATAGGGTTCAAGTAATGTGAAAAGAATTTACAGATAATCGTACAAATTAAAAGTAAAAGAAATTAAATTGTCTAAAATTAAAATGTTAAGGACCTCTTACAGATAAGTAACTAATAATTTCACATTTCCTTAAAGAATTATTTTATATAGCTGATAAATAAATAAATACAATGCTGAGATTTAAATTTCATCAGTTTATAGTGTTTACGATGAGCAAAATTGGTCCTATTTGTTATAAAAAATATGGTAGTAGTACAAATCAAATTGTGATTTATTTTTTAAAACAGCCTTTCAATGATTAAATTGGTATTTACTTTGTAGAACACTATTATAATAGGGTAAAATATGAAAGTATTTAGTTCTACAAAGGTGTATTAGCTAGTTGATAACTATTTCTGTTCTGACCATAGTTTCATAGTGACGATAGCGTTAACCCGAAATAGCTATCAACTACCAAATAAAATTTTGTACAACTAAATACTATGATATTTTACTATATTATAATACCTTTTAACACACCCTGGTTTTTGTTAAGTATAAGTTTCATTAGTGTCTAGAACTGAAATCACCCAGCGGCAACGGCAATAATTCGCAGAATCGGCCCACTCTTGTTACCAAGCCGTTCAATAGCCGCCGGGCATGCCCACGGCCTCGTCGCGGCGGAGGTGACGATGTGAATTGTTTGTGTTTGATTTGCGTTGGACTTGATTTAAAATCGTTTGTCGTGTCATTTGTATTAAAACTTAAAGTAAATTTAGTTGCTAAGTAAATTTAAATGTAGAATCAATTTTATGTGTTAGCAATTATATTTTTGTGTAATGTAAACCAATGCATCTTCGATGGAAAATAAATAAGTTTTGAACCGGATTTGAAATGGTGTTTGTTTGAGATCACAGCCTTTCCAGGGCGTTCTATAACCAGCCATTCGCCTCTCTTCGATCCGGGTCTTCTCACTTTTCACCAAGAATTGACAGTTAACAACGTAAAAAAAATCTTGGGTAGAATTTGGTTCATTGGCTGACACTTATGAGCTTATAAAATGTAATTTTGGTGTGAAGATAAAAAATTGCATAGTGTACTCTTCATTTACTATTATAATAATTATATTTTATTATATAAGAACAGAATTTATATAGCAAATATTTTTCTAAGAGCATGAAAAGGAAGTGTCAAACGAAATTAATATTTGAACACAGAATATATTTTCAATATGATAGGTTTCCAATAAGATAATAGAAAATACACCACAGAAAACAATGATAGTAATGGCAAAGAAAAGGAGTTTTTGATATGGGTCACTAGAATTACTTTCGTTATAAGATTTTGTTTGCGAGACATAAAATAGTGGAGTTATGTTACATTATTAATATAATATAAAAAAGGTTAATATTTTGTTATATACTATAATATAAAATACATCAAAATGAAGTTTTTTAGCTGTCTATATTGATAAATATTATAGAGAGTGCTAACTAATATGTACAAAAATATTGCGAATAATTAATGTTATGTCTCAAATATAATAAATAAACACTCTTTTTCTGAGCAACAGATAGAAGAAGAAAAACAAAAGAACTAATGATGATTATTATACCATACTCTTATTTTCATGGACAGTTGAAACCTCCACATATTATGATAAGACTGTTTCATTTCTGTGTGCTTATATATTAGTTCATAATATACGTTTTTTACACCAGAATAAGACCGGAGGCTAAATTCTTGAAATGACATGTGAAAATATCGTATACTTTCAGTGAAGCAGTGTCTAGCAGGATTCCCGTATTGTTCATATAAATTATCCAGCTGATTTCTGAAGCTTGAACGATTTTATAAGAAATGCATTAAAGTGGATAAATTTAACTTAAGCCCAAAATAAGTTCATTTACAACAGAAATAATCAAATCAGTCGAAACTTTCTCTCGAGACGAGGCTTACAGCGCGGAAAAAGCTGAGCAGGCCAACCTAACAAATGCGCGGCATAATTTTAACCATCATGCAAACTTTAAAATATATATAATTTTGTGTTTTTAATGTTAAAATCATTGCTATTTTCGATGGATTCGGTGGTAGCTTTATTGAAATTAATTATTTATTAAGTATTTCAATCCACAGGTTTGTTAATTTAATTTATTAATTTACATAATAAAGTATATAAAAACAATGGTGAAAACAATAAGGTATATCTGTTGTTCCTTTTTACATTTTTATGCACATAGAACCCATAGTTAAATCATGAAAAGTTGCGATGCTACTGGTTTTTGAATGAATCATATTGTTGTAATGCTTTGTTTAAAAGATAAATTTAAAATTTGAGGACATAGTTCATTTTATTGATCGATTAAATGATTTTTTAAGCTACTGCTCGGCTACACACGCCCCCGCATAGAGAACACACTGTTAAAAAAGGTTACTGTTTAATAACGTAGTCACCATGATAAAGGTATATTTAATTAGATTAAAAATTACATAAAAACATTGTTCTTAAATATATTTTATAACAAACCCATTGACAAATCGCATCGAAAGGACAATGACACTATAATATCTAAGAATAGTGTTTATTAACAAAAATCTAATTTAGAAAACAGTGTGTTTATTTTATCAGTCAACGCGGTCTGCCAGAGAGCATCTGGTGGACAGTTTATAAAGTTTATAGAAACGTGCAGTAAAAATTTGATATATTTTATTGCTATAATAATCCGCAAGGCCGATTCGGGCGAACAAGACGGCTCATAAAATTGTAGAAATCTCACATCTGTCTAAGGATAAACGTATAATAAATATTAATTAAAGGTATATGATAATGTAGGGTTAAAATACAGCTTTAATAAATAAGATTTTTAAGAAAAATGTTAAATTTCATTACATATCATAAGATTGGATGAAGATTTTTTATTGATCAATTTTCAAAACCATTTTCTTTACTCTGTCAGCTCCCAATATGGAACATATGTCCTCATAATGGAGATATCTCAACAAAACTACGAGAACTGTTTGTTACTTAGTTGCTCAACCTGTCTTTTTCGAGGACAGTAGAGATAGAAAGATGGAGTCAGGACAGAATTATTGATTAGCTAATCGCTCTCGCTTCGCCGGGTTATAATTTTAGACATCACAAACATTCATGCCTACGAAAAGAAATTCGTAAATCGATTGAAAAATTAATTTAAGAAGCTGCCAGCACCCGGACTTGAATCCAAGACATCCGTAACCGTAACCAACAACGTCAACCAATGCGCCACGGAACCGAAAAGAATTTACTGTTTTCCAATTGTAAATTAAATAGATGAAAATTATAGATTATAGAAATATATTTAAAGGTAGTTATGCTACGAAGGTTTGCATAAACTAAAGGATTTTTGCAGAATGTAATACAAATTACATCCTGTCGAATTAATGTCAAAAGTCTAAAATCGACGTTTTTTATTTTTAACTTCTCGGAGTTTCATTTTCAGCGAGGAGAGAAAAAAATTCCATTTGGGCATGCGCACTGACGACAGCTACATTGTATACAAATATATAGCTCATTTATTATAATATACATATTACAAAACATATTCAATCATAAAAACAGGAAATGAACTTAAGTCAATCCGAATTTTAAAAAAATCATTCAAAAATTCGGACAGAACGGGCAATAAAAATTATTGATTTCAGTTCAGGCGAATATCGGAATCTTACCGAACAATTTTTTCTTTTTTTTTTATTATTATTCCATGTCCGCTCCCAATGTGGAGCATATGGTCTCCTAATGAAGGTATCTTAACAGATTTTTTTACGAGAACTACTTGTTACTCAGTTGCTCAACCTCTCGTTTACCAACTGCGCCACGGACGCCGACAATATTATTGTCTAACTGTCGAAAAAATCTTAAAATGATTATATTTTTGAATTAAGAATATAATATATTTTTAGAAACACAAATACTATACATACATTTTTTACGCTCGACTTGGCGGTATCTGTGAATAATATCAATACTAATAATTAATTCAAATATGTGGCAACCCTGCTATGGAATAGGTGATACAAAAAGCTCAATTTTATCACGAAATTTATCACTGCTAACATTCTGAAAGCGTCCGTTTATTTTTGCAATATTTTTGTAAGGCTGGCAGAGAAAAATCACATTTCATAGGCTTTTTATTTATTCGCCAATAAAATATGAAAATTTATGACACATTGCATGGAGAATTTGATATTACAGTATCCATAAACCACGAAAATATTCAAAGCTCAGTCACCCAATGTTTTCGGGCTGTTTTCCATTGCTAGGTTTTTCTTCCATCGTATTTTACACAATAATAAATCAAAATTGTGTATTTTAGAGGAATGATAGATAGTTAATCGAAAAACTTTATAAAAGTTTTATAATGAAAAATATATGTTAGCTATTCGATATATCCCCTCTCGAGAATTTTCATAATATATACGGTCCCCTGTAGAAAGGGAACAGAAGCGGCACCTGCCAAGGGGCTCACATTAAGGTGAGCCCTCATAAGTCACAAGCCTAAATTTATTCAATATTTCTTGATATTTACAATATTGATTAATTGTTTTTTTTATTTATTTTATTGTGATATTTTCTTGGTAGATATTTTCTTTTAATGGATGGGCTTCATAAAATTACATGCCTAGGGCCTCTTTTCATTTTTGGGACATTTTTCTGAGGACCTGTATATATATACAGGTCTTCAGAAAATGTATATATATATTTATATATAAAATATATATATATATATTTACGTATAAAATCACGAAGCGTTATATTTATCTAACTCAAAAAATACCGTAAATGAAAGAAAATCTCTTACATACAAAAAGTGTCTTTTTTTAAATAAATGCTACAAACTATAACTACTTCTATAAATCAATATTATATATAATTTGTATCACATAAGTAAATAGCCAGGTAACGATCGTGTTAAAAAAACGTTATTTTCATCACGATATAAAATCATTGACGAGGCAAAATATAAAATCACTTTTAAGGTGTTAACTGTCAATTGTTGGTGGAAAGACATAATATTTTAAAAAATAAAACATAATTCATTTGTACTACTTCCACTGTTTTATTTTTTAAAACAAAATATAAAACGTTATAAATTAAAACATTTAATATTTAAGAACAGATATTTTTTTGCTGATTTGGTGATGTTTCTGTCATGTTCGCTTCCGCCATCTAATAAAATATTAAATAACATTCGCTTTTAAAATGCGTGGTGTAAAATAGCAATCCCTCAAATAAATAAAAAAAAACGGAGAATTTATAACTATTCCGTCTGTAGAGCAAGATTATAAAAACTTTGAATACCATAGGGATTTAAGTAAATGGGGAAAGTAAACAATATTTTTCAGCTTTTACGTGAAAATTCTTAATTACGATTAATGTAATCATCTACTACGAATATAATAACCAACTAATTATCTACTCAAACAACATAATTATATTATTTAACTACTGTTTAGGCTTGGCAGAAAAATATTATAAGATAAATATATTGAAAGTAAATTTGGATTATTGAGATTTTGTACACTTCCATGTATTTTGTCACTAACGACCCGGGTTTCGCCTTTCGGCATCTTCAGGCATTCGAGCACACGAATGGACTCGAACTGAGAGACAGTAAACAGTTTCTAACGCTTATATAGAAGATACAAATGCGACAAATATCATTTACGAGGCAATACATTATACGTCTGAGAGCCACACCGATACCTGAGTTAAAATTTCGGAAATCGTCCTAATCCTTATTTTGTAAACACCATATTACCAGAGTGGCGATTGCCGAAGGCGTTGCCGCTTTTCAACTTCTTTTAGAAATACCAGTGATTTTACAATTATAATAGTATTGTGGGTTTTTGACGGGATGTAATTCGACGAATGGGTAAATATATACAATCATTGCACATTTAGTGAAATCTGTTAGGTGTTTCAACGTATCGGATATAATAGCGGAGAATTAGGAAGGTTCAGCTGCTCATTCAAGATTGGTAAGGAGTATAACTGGCCTCTATTAATTTCTAAAATTTCCTGATAAAATAATTTATGATCCCCCATGTTTTTATGCAACAGTTTAACCCCATCATCCGCATTAAACGTATGGTTCTCCATTAGCAAGTGATTTGACGTTAGTGACAAAATACATGGTACAACAATACAAGTGTCGTTAGTGACAAAATACATGGAAGTGTACAAAATCTCAATAATCCAAATTTAATATTGAAATTCCATCAAGCACCCTCAGTCGATGTCTTAAATTATATTGAAAGTACTTTAATTAAGAACATATTTCACAATTCTGGTTTTGTACAGCTGAATACCATTTCATAGATCACTTTTAAGGTGTTATTAACATTCAATTTTGTAATTTAAGACATCGACTGAGGGTGCTTGATGGAATTTCAATATTAAATTTGGATTCTTGAGATTTTGTACACTTCCATGTATTTTGTCACTAACGACCCGGGTTTCGCCTTTCGGCATCTTCAGGTATCAGTTCGAGTCCATTCGTGTGCTCGAATGCCTGAAGATGCCGAAAGGCGAAACCCGGGTCGTTAGTGACAAAATACATGGAAGTGTACAAAATCTCAATAATCCAAATTCAATTATGTGTAAATAGCCTTGTTATGATTTTATTTTTAACAGTTGATAATTGTCGTGATGAAAGAAACCGGTTCTGATCTTTATAAACATGTGGAATTAGTACAAAAAACTGTGTTTTATTTTTAAAATACCATTTCATAAGTTGAAAATACATTTTTTTTTGATTATGCCGTATTATTGATGATATAAAAAAGTGTAACATAACCAAAACTTTCAATTATTAGGGTAAATGTCATGATTTGTATGAGGCAAGCAAAAACGCGGCAAATATTCTATAATACTGAGAGAAAAACGACGATATAGACAGAGACAGCTATATGTATATTTTATATGTATCAGGTCTCGTAATAACTAGTGATAATAATCCGCGAGTCTATAAGCTCCTTATTGGGAGGGAAATGGTAAACGTTTACCATATTAATCCAAATATAATGCAATCTATTTATTGGGAGCAACATTGAAGCTATAGAGACTGTCACTTTGAAGTTTCTATCGTATATTCTTCGAATACCTTTATTGATTTGATCCATTCTTTTCCACGTGATAAAAATGGTGTTTATTATATATGTTACTGAGCTTACTGTTATTGGAACAGGGGTTCAGAAAAACGATAAATCCCACCAACGAAAGAAAGCAACTGTGAGCCGTTACTTTACTCAAACGCGCCAGACTCGTCTTGCTAAACAATACATAACGTAGTTAGGCTACATTTTTTTTCACTAGAGTCGAATATGTATATAAGTATGTGATTTTTTTAAAGTTAATAAAACGATTGCAAATTAATATTTAATGTATAGATATATATCATCTTAGAACGCAAACGAAGAGACTCGCAGATTAAAATGAAAATACAGTAAAATGGAAAACGCGAAAACATTTAAGATAAGGCTAAATAAATTAATTGGACATCTTCCGTGAGACCTCGTGCGTTATGATTGTATTACATTTACGTTTCAAGGTTTATTGCCACCGAATGAAAATGCAGTAACACAAAATCATCGCGTGTTTCCAAAGGTCAATTGGAGTCAAGTGAGTCAGCTGTGAAAAAGTAGCCCAGGTTAGTGAGATGTAAAATATAGAGCATTCTTGCTCAGTCGTATGTATTTGGAAGGAAGGACAAGTGAAAATAAACGCGGAAAATAATGAATTCGAACGCTTATACTCCACTTATTTTAATTTTAATTCTAATTAAAATTTACTTGGTAAATTCACAAGTAAAAAAATAAATCTGTATTGGCTTGGCATTCGGCAGTTACTTTGAAGAAATTTATTTTCAATGTAGTAATAAAATTGATGTATTTTTTAGATAAAAAAAATGGCATTGCAGCTGTTCATTACTAATTTGTCAAATATTTTGAAATTTTATAGATTTTATCTAGAGATAAAATCATCACATGACCAATTCGTCATTACATCAATTAAAAAAAAATCGAAACTTGATATTGACCTTGAGAACTCACACAAATCTGATCACTGGAGTAAAGCTTTACCACATGACCACATAGGCCAATATTTCGCCTCACACCTGGTTACTCAACAAATATAATAACGTCACTAACGATAAGATCACTGCATTATTGAATATTGTGTCAATACAATCAGTCATCCCTATCAATCCTTGCGAGATAGCCGCGTTTATTTTTTGCGGCAGTGTATCCGAGTTATTGTGCATTTAAATCAGTTTAATATAAATTGGCTCTAATTTCAAAATTCGTGTTTACTTGGAGGGGCGGGGACGTTGAATATTTTTGCGTGGTAAAGGGATTTGTTTAAATTAACAATTGATCGATCGAGGTTCCACTGGTTCGAATATTTTGTTTATTGTAAATAGCATTAGTCACCTGTTTGATTTTTTAAAGCATCTTGAATCTTGACTAATGGAGTCTTCCGAGTGGATTATTTTTGCCCACTTAAGAACGGTTGCGCATTATTAGATATTTTCTAAGTGATGAGTGTCTCGAATTTTGTTTGAAAGCAGGTCAACCACACTCAACCACTTATCAAGATAAAAATCAACAAACGTCAGATACAAAGCATGACTCAAAAATATATCTTATTAGTGTAAATAAATAACCTATAATGCTGCTATGGAATGCAGCGTATGACCTAGGTCCTAGGAAGATGTTAAAAGACGGAAGTGGAGCTCACTACGGACATTTTACACTGAAAAGATATAGGTATTAATTATATTTAACTGACAAAAGATATATGAAATAAATTCAATTTAAATTTCTATTAAAAAAAACTCATTTATTTTTGAGTAAATACCTTCTGAAGGTGTAAAAATAATTAAACATATCGTTGTAGAAATATTTAAACCGGTGGAGAAGAGAAGCGCTAATTAAGCTTTAAAAAACTATAAAGTAATTTAACGTGTAAACCTAAGCACCGAATGACTACATAGAAAATTAAAGCACTACAAAAAAACCATTTCCCAAAACCCAAAATCAAGGGAATATTGAATAAAAAAATAAAATTGGGCTACAAAAAAACAAATTTAAATGATGGGATAACTTCATTTTCCGGAACGTAATTTCGGGGTTTTGATGCGTGCTAGATTTGTAGACATAACTGTGTTGATGATATCTGTTATAAAAGCAAACTAATATGTACGTACTTCAAAAAAAATAAATGATAAAATAGATTTATTAAAAAAATACGTAGTTTTGTAATTATTTTCGATAAATTTGAATGAATCAGTTCAGTGATTAAAAATAAATGAATAGGTTTCGAGATAAACAGCTCGAAAAAAAAGGAACTGGCAAACTTTGAACTTGTATTGCAGAAATAATGAAAGATTTGTCTGAAGATGTCAAAGGTTGTAGAATGATTATTTTCAAAATTCATCATGTGAAGTTTATACTGATAACGGAATAGCTCATAATGTGAGATAAAAATGAGAAATTTCTTAATACAGATATGATTGTGCATTTATTAATTAATGAAACGCAGGCTTCTTATCAATAAAGTTTATTTGCGTAACAATGAATCGTTTGAGGAAGAGTATTATTACCATTTTATAAATTATGTATTTGTCTCAATATACAAGGACTAGACACTTCTCCACAATGGCACGTATTGTCGTGACATATTTTAGACGTCATTGTCAAGAAATATCTCGAAACCAGAAGACCACCTAAAGTCAGAATAAACAATTCAAGATTGCTTCGTTAAACTGACATCTCTAATTTATGATATCGACAAAGGGTTCTTGTTGGGACTTCAATATGAAATTTCAGTAGATATCTTTGGTTAATCGCTGCCTCTCTATAAATACTCGATGAGGGAAACCGGTGATAGATAACAAATATTCGATGATTCCTTGAGTCATGAAATTTACTAATAATTACGGTGGTTGACAAATCCGTATGAATGTGAAAATTTTGTAGCTAGAAATTTTATTCCCTTTTTGATTTTTATTCAATATTGAAAATCATTTTTTCGGGTTTTAAGGGATTATATAAAATTGATAAACGAATCTTCATTAAGGGCGATGCGAGGAAGTAATGTTACAGAAGGGAAGGTAATGGAAAAATTGATCGATGCTTTATCATTTTACCAAGAATGCTTACATGAAAAATGGATATTTTAAGCTGAAATTTGTGTTGATATAATTTATTAAGAATTTTTCAAGCGTTTTATGGCTGAAAATTGCTGTTTTATTGCGCAGAAACGTGTTGTCGTTGCAGACTTAGTAAACTAAAAGAAAGTATATTACGCATGTTAACTAGGAATATGTAAATAATATTTTCGTCAGCGGATATTTACACACATCTTTTTGCAATAACAATCGATTTAGAATGCAATATGAAATGAGAATTTGTTATTCAAGGAAGTGAAAATTAATATTCAGAAAGAGAGCGATGAACATCAAAACATGTTTCACGATTTCATTTTGTATTTGAATAGTCGTTTTTATAATATCTACATTTTATACTTAAACACAAAAAAAAACAAGATAAGTTAGATATTGAATTTTTAGTTATTAATGATTATATTATACTGTGAATATAAATATAGCTTACGTAATTAATTAAGTAACTTCATTTTCATATCAGTTTAAATATGAAATGAAGTATTTTTTGATAATATTACTTTTTATGCAAAAATCACATTCTTTTATTAATGATTTGACAATTCTATGAATTCAGTAAACGTATACACTATATTTATTTATGTATTTGGCTGAACAGTTGAAATATAGATGCAACTATTGCTTAATTGTGTTCTTTTACCTATACTATTCGATAACTTCTCCAGACTTACAATTGGTAGATTTACCATATTTAATCATTGAACATCGATTGTCGATGTATTTTTGTTCCTAACTTCACCGATGTTTTTTTAAACCATGCTCGATTCCAATGTGGGGTATAAAGAAGCTTTGTAAGAGAAATTATTGTAAAAACATCAGTTGTAAATCACTCTATCATCCTCTCTATTCTTAGACGGAAAGGATGTTGGTCTCTGTCCAAGCACCATTCTCTCAGGATCGGTTAAAGAGTTTATGACAGGGATAAAACAATACAGGTATCCATGCTTTAGAGTGCGTCATAGATCGATTGACAAATTTGAATACATATATATATTAAATAGTTGGGATTTCAAAAAAACGGCTCAAGATCCGTTGACCACTCGGCTATGTGTACAAATGGAATTTAGGAACGTTAACAAGCATTAAAAGTGTAATGAGCATGACAATTGATGCAAGATTACTTATATCTGCAAAGTTGGAAAATGTCAATACTTTCAACACTTATATTTGAAAGAATGATGCACATAAAAGATAGATAGCTCGCATCTCATGACTACCGTCGAAAACAAATGATGCATTTTGTCGTATTTGCGATGTGTTCTGAATCCAAGACGCCCGCAATTAGTAGTAGCCGTTGACCGCGTATCGAATAGTAGTGGGCGGTTCAAATTGCTCATAAATAATATTAACCGAGTATGAACTATTTATATTGCAAATTAATTCATTTTACCGCCATTCAATTCATAAATTGTTGTGTACCCAAAAATGAATATTTGATATTAACATGTCAACAATGAATGAGAAATGGTATGTGAATTTTATTGTATATATAATTTACGTTACATTAAAATTTATTGAATCGTCAATTTATTTATAATTCAAAGAGAGGGATGTTTACGTTTTCTCGCTTTTTTACAGAATGTGATTTTCTAAGACCAAAAGTATTTACCTATAATGGAAACGAGAAATGAAATATTAATTAACATTTTGTGTAGCCACAAAGAATTATTATGATAATTATATATATGTGATGACTTAATTGTTAGCTTTTTGCTGTATCTACGTGCCATTTCAGAATAATGGTTCGCTCTCAACGTGGAGCATATGGACTCATAACGAAGCTTATTTCAACAGAAGTTTTTCTATAAAAACTACTTATTATTCAGTTGTTAAACACTTATTTTTCGAATATTGTAAAGATAGAAGGATGGGTGATATTACAGGAATAGAAGTCAGCTAATCGATCTCTGAGGATCCTTGAGAATAAAGATATCACAAACGTTCAGATACAAATCCATAAAGTGATGAAAAAACAATTAATGGAACTGTCCGTTATTTATGAATCCCGCAATCATAGAAAACAATATTAACCGTTCGGCTACAGACTTGCCAAATCATATACGAATCCATAAATATAATAACGAATGACTATGTAAAAGTGTACATTCGGAGATTCGAACTTATGACCACGCAGACGAGTAGGACAAAATGACAAAATCACTCGACTAAGACGACTGAATTGGAATAAGTATTACTTATGTAGGAAATATATGAAGTTAGCTGTTTGGTGTTCTTGGATATAAGCATTAGATGTCAAGAAACCGTTAAATTAACGAAATCATTATGGAAGCTATCTAGAAATATGAAAGACGATTGTTGAATGTAATGTTTGAACCTGCCCAATGTTTGCGATGTGCTTGGTAAACACGGAATGCATTGTGGTCGATCAACGACCTATGCTAGATATGGGCAAGGATGCAATAATATTGCATTTGGATTTACAAGGGCTCTGTTGTATTGTGGCACAACTTATATGTAAATATGTCACATTACATTTTATATTGTGATTTAAGATTGGATATTGTGGTGATAACAATATTAAGTACATGTAAGTCGAATGTTCTCAAGATTCTCCTCAGTGTAAATGCGACGTATTTCGAATACTTTTGGCACGTTACACGGACCAAATACAATGAAGAATAATGACCAAACCATTTTGGCAGGCAGGTGGAAGTCGAAGACGTGCATCAGGAGAGGAAGGAATAAAAGCAGCTGGTATCCGCATAAAGACTGACATATAGCGAAATGGAGACTTTCTTTAGTAATATCGGAGTATGAAGAGATATCATGCGATTAACATTTATACTTTTAGACATAAACATCTTGGATAAAAAGCAAAATTCTATTGGGTGTAAAGTGACTAAGATAGCTCAAATGACGCTGTTCTTTGTATTGTATCACAGAATTGTACTGGAATCAAATCTTATATATAAGTTATATATATGCAAAGATTGCAAAAGTATTAATTACTCGATTTTGTTATGCGTACATATCTAACTAACAACTGATTGAAAATGGATAGTAGACAAACAAAAATCAATTTAAGACATCGACTGAGGGTGCTTGATGGAATTTCAATATCAAATTTGGATTATTGAGATTTTGTACACTTCCATGTATTTTGTCACTAACGATCCGGGTTTCGCCTTTCGGCATCTTCAGGCATTCGAGCACACGAATGGACTCGAACTGAACTCGAGTCCATTCGTGTGCTCGAATGCCTGAAGATGCCGAAAGGCGAAACCCGGGTCGTTAGTGACAAAATACATGGAAGTGTACAAAATCTCAATAATCCAAAAATCAATTATTAAAGGTGCATCTTATGCCATACCGTCACTAAGCAAGATGCTAAACGATCAATCATTTCTATTATACATACTTTATATATATATATATATATATATATATATATATATATTTATAACTAATTCACCGCGAGGAGTCACTAGTATCTCTTTTCTACGGGACCGTTTGTTCGAAGATTTTAAGATTATTGAATTTTGTTTTCGCTTTCCTGTAAATACTTTTTTTGATTTACTATACTTTTCTTCGGGATGTGCGATATATATATATATATATATATATATATATATATAACTCATCTTCGACCGAAATTGGAGATACAATATATATTTATATATCTATAGAAAACACGCCTTTTTGACATTATTTTGGGGACAAATCTAAATATAAATGTAGTAATTAATTTGATATTATAACTATGTTTTTCACTTTTTAACCAATTTCTAAAGAAATGCTTAAGAAACGAAATGAAATAAATATTTATTGCAAAAAAAATATCTCCTATTTTCGATGAGACAATCTTCAGCGAATAACTTCGGAAGAAAACACGCATGATACAAAAACTCCACTTGAACATTTAATTACATGATTAAATGGCTATACAATATGAATGTTTTCACAAGTGTTTTTGTATCAAATTGCCAGACCCTGCTGTGACGACGACATCGAATATAACTTTATATTGGCGATTCTCAGAAAAATTGTAAACACTTAAAAATATGACTATACAGTGCAAAGAGATAAACATATATTACTAACGTGTTCTCATGAGATTACAATTAAGTTTATAATGAAGATGGGATGATAGAAATTTTATCGACCATATGTTTATTGATTATTAGAAGATTATTCGATTTATTGGAAAAACAATAAACAATTGATACAAATACAATTTATCACACTTTCGAGTGATTGTAATTGTTCGAAAGAATTATATGATAATGAAAGTTCGTCTTTTAGGAACGCAACTTTTTACTAATCAATAATCTGACTGTGATAATATTTGTAGTTCTAAAAACTGCTAAAACAAAATATATCAGCAAAGATATTTCGTAAAGAAGCAAACACTAGGTGCTAATAATATTGAAAGAGAATAAAACAAAGCTTAATCCAAAAGGAAAATATATTTACTATCCATTCTTATCCAAATAAAATAAATATCCAAATAAAAAAGCGTCGATGGACCTGGCCCCAGAGGAGCCTAAATCCTGTCTGTCTCTTCTACCAACCGGATGGATTCCGTTGTCCTGGAAGGTCGCTGATAACCATAGGATGTATTCGACGGAGCTACGGAATGTTGGGATGACCTGAAAGGTAACGAAGAGACTGTTGGGGGACAGAGAATCTTGGTGGAACCACATGATGGCCATATGCTCCGAATAGGGAGCAGATATGGTTAAAAAATCCATTCTTGATGGCATTAAGCATCGAACAAATAACTTTACTGTAAAATATATTATAACAAATTTTATTTTCGTTGTGCGAATTATATATTATGTGTTTCATGGAATTCGTAAAATACTATGCTATTCAGAATAATCAAAAAATATATTGAATCGCTTTACTGACTTTTATTTATTTAAAAATCCACAAAATTCTATCGCAATTGGATTGTATATTATGAATAGATAAAACTTTGCATTAATATTAATTTATACGACATATTTAATAAGATTACCTTGTGACGTCTGAGATTTGAGAGGAAATAGTGTATTTTTGGCAGCAAGCAATATAAACATGTCGTTGGATTTTAAGTTTAAAAGTATTTCGGGACAGACTGGGGAATAAAACGTAATTTATAGTCAATATTTTAAACGACATTAGAAGATTTTTAATTTATTTAAGCTTTTAAATCAGAGTAGTTCCAAGGTAGGCGAGATACTAGAATTTATTATAATTGTAATAAAGGAGCGATATTCGCTGCAGTCAGAATTTAAATTTTGTCGTAATATTTTTCAACAGAAAGTACTTTTGCTATTAAAACAGATCAAATGAATTGAACTAAATGCAGTCAAAACAGTGGAAACATTTTTAGTTGGATTCAGTCTCTATTTTATAGAAATTTATTTTCATTATAAAATATAATAACATAAATAAGTGGTGCAGCAATTTTTTTTGACTATGTCCGCTCCCAACGTGGAGCATATGGCCTCCTAATGGATGTATACCGACAGAAGTTTTCTATGAGAACTGTTTGTTTTTTAGTTGATTAAACTTACTTTTATCGAAGAGGGTAGAAAGATAGGGCTAGAACAGGACTAGTGGTTAGCTAATCACTCTCGCTACGCCCCGTTTTTGAGAACCGGATGGGTGGGAGGGAGTTTAAGACATCACAAACATTCAACACTAAGAACAGAAATCCATAAATCGATTGAAAGATCAATTTATGAAACTGTCCGCACCGCGACTTGAACCTGAGACATCCGTAACCGTAGCCAACGACGTTACCAACTGCACCACGGAGCCGAGTAAATATTAGTAAGCCATTAAGTTCCATAACAATTAATTAATTAATTTATATAGTTAATGGCTTTCTCGACATCACGCCTTCGTCGTGGTTCTGATGGGGTGATTCCAAAATCTAGCTATTAACTATAGAAGATAAATTTTTTGCAGAAATAATTAATGTGCTAATTACATTAAAGGAGTTCTGCCGAATAAATTAGAATGTTAATTTAATCAACGAATAAGTGATTTCAACAAAATACATAAAACATACCTATTTGAACAGCATACTAGGTGAAATCTTGGCTTGGTGTACGAAGGTTAATTTGTGAAATACTGTTTCTTAATTTGCGTCATCTTACCAATATGTATTTTTATGAATACATATGTGGCAGGAAAGGGGTCTCAGTTTATATCCTCAAAAAGGTTGGAAACCAGTGCCTTACATATAGATATTTTTTACTTAATAATAATTGAGAAAACGCCATCTTAGTCATCCATCCGTATAAAACAAAACACGTTGACAAGCTTAGTTAAGTTAATCTTGTAGAAATAAAATGCAGTAAACCTTTGTTTACCACTACATAAGTATTGAATATTTACATTTTGAGTTATAAATAAATTTATAATGTTAAGCCACTATAAAATGATCTGTCGCTAAGAATGAATAAATGAAGCCATTTTGTATAATATTATAATAGGAAACACTTTAAAAAGCTGGCCTGTCACCTTTCATGAGTTTTTCATAGATAAGACATACTATTAGGTGATGAAATATGAGAAACTTACAACCGGATTTTCAAGGATTTATAGAATAACATCAAAGAAGGTTGAGGCGCTTCGATCGTAAACCACTAATTGTTATTTTACAACACATGTTTTGGGTAACTATGTTTAGATGGCAATGTGTTATGTAAATTTTTTTAAATTCTTAAATCGGGTTATTAATTTCTACAGTTAATTAGAAATGCATAAAAAGGAAATAACCCTTCGAATAATTTGACTAGTCATCTTTCTGTATTAAAGTCTTTAAATTTTCGAGTTGCAATAAAAATAAACATTTATAATTATTAGATTTCAAACAAACATGCAGAATAACTAAAATCGTTACATTGCTCTGAAATAAAAGAAATATTACAAACGAAAGAAATGTTGCCAGCCGTTTGATGGTGGAAAAAATAAGATTGTACTTTCCATAGTTGAAAATGGGTTATTTTTAATACATATTATCATCAATAAAATACACTACACAATACGATTGAACGCTTCGTGACTTCATGCTAAACAGTGAAATAAGTGACGATCAACATTTTAGCAGTGAAAGGAAAATTCATATTCTCATAAGTAGGGCATCCAATCCCGGACTCTACGATTCCGAGATTTCTTGATCCCGGGAATGGTCATTAAGTGTAATTTCATGTGTTAAATTGCACATTTAAAATTTAATTTGTGTCAATTATTGCTTCAATTGGAATGTATATATGATTAAATATTTTTTTAGTCATTGCGATGGTTTTTTTGGTTGATTTGATAACAGAGTCATTTAAAAAAAGGAGAAAAATATGAAAAGCAAAACATGATTAATATTATTTTATTTTATATGTTCATTATTATAATAGGTTTTACCAAATGGTGTCCAAAAAGAGGACATGTCCTTCAATTTGACTTCAAAATATTGTCCTCCATTCATTTAAGAAGAAATCCTAATTTGTCCTCCATTTCAAATTGGTAACAAACGGCTGTTACGAAATATGACAAGGAGGGAGACTACAATAAACTTATATTAATTTTATAGATATTATAAAGAAAAACTATGTACACGAACAAACCGATGTGGAACGTTGTAGTTAAACAGGAAGTTTAAATTTATTATATGAATTATTTTTTAGCATTTACAGTGAATCCCAAAATTCCAAGATTATCTGAACATCAATCCCGGGATTATGGGATTGAACAATAGACCGGGATTCCAAGATTGGAAGCCATAATCGTAAGCTTGACCGAATTAATACCCGTTAACTTTATTGGCACTGGAAAGATCCAGGGGTCCTTAGAAGGCTGAATCGTAATTCTGGGACGTCGAATAAAAAATAAATGTTGTGGGGCATTAAAAAAGTAGAAAATATTTTTAATAAATGGTTGATTTAAAAAATAATTATATATTTCCTATGTTGCATAATCTAAGTACAAACTTATATACTTAAAAAGATGAAATGTATCACTGAATATTTCTGTTGGGGCATAAAAGATCTAAAGATCTGGGAGAAACATAAAAGATCTACAAATATACAATCTAAAGAAGAAAAAAATGTTTTTTTTTTATTACGATGTATTTAAGATTTTATCGTTTGTTTAAATTCTTGTGCCATAATCTTCGCATCACTGGATTATCAGATTAGTTTTATTGCTATTATTAGTCGATCTGACAGAGAGCTTTCATCTATGAGGCGTGTGTTGGCAAGAGCTTTTAAGTGTCCCAGATTTATGGAGGCAAAGTTCTAAAGCACATGGCATCTCCTTGTGAATGAAATTAAATAATAATTTTATTTCGTTATCTGCGTCTGTTTTTCGCGCTAACTTTTCAAGTGTTGGCGCCTCTCAAGGAAACCAATAAAGTAGAGCCACTGCTCTCTTGGGAATGGCGCCTATAATATTACAGTAAAATTTTATCATATTTATTTCCATGTTTTAAGCATACGCATTGCTGTATTAACTCCTTGAGTCGTAAACTAGATGTATTTTGTAAATATTATAATAATTATATTTTACAGTGTGCCATATGGATATTTTGACAAGAACATTATGAAGTCATTTAGTCGGCCATTTCATCAAAAAGAGTTCCGGGATTAAATATCAATAAAAATATTGTTGATAATAATATTAAAAACACCTGATCTCATATTCAGCTACTCAAATTCATGCCCCAAATCCGAAATCATAGGTAAATTATTCTTTACTTAGTAATTGAGAATAAAATGTGTCACTTGGGTCACATACACTGGTGCAAGTCAATCCTGGGCATATCCAAAAACACAAAATCTATATTAATCGTTATTCGAATTTATATAATATGGTATATAATATTATTTACTCTCAACACCGCTCCCAATACAGAAGTTTTTCAACGGGAGCTGATCGTTACGCAGTTACTCAACCTCTCTTTTTCGAAGAAAGTCGGGATTGAAGGATAGGTTTAGGACAGGGCTAGTGGTTATTAAGGTTATTAGTGTCGGCGTCCGTGGCGCAGTTGGTAGCGTCGCTGGCTACGGTTACGGATGTCTCGGGTTAAATTCCCGGTGCGGACGGTTTTCATAGATTGATCTTTCAATCGATTTATGGATTTCTGTTCGTAGTCTGAGTCCTCCCTCCCACCAATCCCATCCTCACGGGGTGTAACGAGAGCGATTAGCTAACCACTAGTCCTTTCATAGCCCTATCCGTCTATCCCTACTCTCTTCGAAAAAGAAAGGAGAGGTTGAGCAACTGAGTGACAAGCAGTTCTCGTAGAAAAAAAATCTGTCAAGATACCTCCATTAGGAGACCATATGCTCCACATTGGAAGCGGACATGGAAAAAAAAAAGTGGATATTAAATCGCTCTCCTGTTTTTAAGATAGGATAGGTGAGATGGAACTATAGACATCACAACCATCAATACCTACGAATATAAATCCATAAATCGATTGAAATATTAATTTATGAAACTGTCCGTACTGAGATTTCAACCCAAGACGTCCGTAACCGAAGCTAATGACGTTGACCATTGCACCACGGACCCGACTTATTCTTCCAACAAAATCATTGTGGCGCTCTCGAAACGACATTTTGAATGCAATAGTTGTAATAGTGTGGAAAGTTCGGAGCATTTGCGATTGGAATTTCCCACGTGGGCAAAGCAGGTAATTTCTTTTTATCAGACGTATTTAAGGTGTAAACATTCAGTATCATACGTTGAATACTGGGTTATGGTCCCTATACTAATACAAACGTGATATTAAATTTGTATCCTTATTTCTATGGATTCGACAGTCATATTAATATAATAGCAACGGTAAATTTATTTGACAAAATTCTCCATGAGAGCGTAAAGCGGGCATGTTGACTAATTTTTTGTACCAAAAATAAATAACCAATGGATAAAAAAATATATTAGTATTTAGAAATGGATATATTATAATATGTTTGGTTTGCGAAAAAACATATGATTCAATATTTAAATTGCGTGGTCATGAATTAAATATTAATAAAAAAAAGGTGAATTCGGAGAGTTTTAATTAGCAAATCAACGGAATATTCCCAAAACCTAAGCCGCCTGAAGGCACTTCGTACTGCACATGCTTCACTTTACTTTTTATGATTACACTTGTATGTACTCACTTTTACAAGAAATAGCCTTGTTTGTTTTTAATCGTTGCACCAGATATTAAAAAAATAACTAGGATAAGCTCAACAAAAAAACACATTATATACACCCAGGCCCAGGATCTCAAAACATTTAAAAAATCAACTTTTAATATAAACCTCGCCACAAGGCGTATTCAAAACCTTATAATCGCTTAGTCCAAATGTTCTTACTATTCTTTAACCAATTATTTCATAGAATGATTATTATGAGGTATTCTGAACAAATCGATCGATCACTACAAATAAAACGTTGTCGTGGATTTATTTCAACAATGTGTTCTATATTCAACTAACCCAGACAAAGCTGTTCATGATGGTGCAATCGCAATCCGGCCGATTCGAGTGTTCACATTACGTTAGTTGAAAGTTGAAAATGTCGTGACTTCAATATAACGGAAATAACAGCAATATTTTTAATATAACGATATAATTGAACTGTGATAATCGACATTCTTTTTATAATCACCATCAGAAACTATCGGAGATTGCTAGATGTGAGTCGCCGTCATTTTTTAACTCAGTATGTCCAACAACGATCATCAGTAAAAAATATCAAATTTTATTGAAATACTACACATAAATATATAATCTAAGGCATTGCATACTAAAGTTGTTGATACAACCCCTTGGGATGTGCTGGAACGATTCATGAGGGCGATAGTAGCATTGCAATTGTAGTACACTGAATAAAAATATGAGGGCGATTGGAAGCATAGCGAAAAAGAGAATTCATCATATATCGTCGTTGTTCTGGAATTAAACGCTAAATAGAAAAAAATATATATTGAGTTAGTTATACCAAAATGTTCCTTATTTTGAATTCTATCGTATGGAATAACAAACATATTTTTAAAAATTATAATTGTACTTAAGAACAATTTTGTAAAAACAAAAAAATGAAAAAGGTATGGCATTTCAAACATTTGACAAACTTCGAAGCCCAATTTCTCAAAACTAGTATTTTTCAGTTAGCGTCTTCATCCAGAACAATGACGATATGTAGTGGAACGTGGATGAATTGGAATGACCGGACTAAGGTGCAGTCACAAATATGATTACAAAAATGAAATCGACTACACGTTGGCTGAACATTAACGAATTGGCAGCAGCGCACTACAAGATTCGCCATTTCCATAAGGACTGCTTTTTATTGTTTTTAATTTCCATTTCAATTTATCACTTTTAATATGTTAACTATCAAATCTTGCTGCAAAGATTTATTTATAAAAAATAAAATACATAATATACAAAACCGGTTTCCCTCTTAGCGAGCATTTTAAACTGATGTAAAATAAATTAAAACAGTATTATTTATAGAATACCAATACTTATCATGCTTAATATAACATAAATGATCCTTTTTGAATTAAATTTTATAATTGTTTATATAATATTATTATTTTAGTAATGTTTGAATTTATTTTTTATCATTTGAAAATGCCGACGATAAGAGAAACCGGTATTGCGTTAACATTTTCTGTGAGTATTCCAAATGTTCTTAGAATTGTTTATTAATCACTAATGTCGTTAAAGTGTATTTTTAAATTATATTATAGGAAGTATGTTGAACTCTACATTCAGAAAATATCGCCAATTTTTTACTATATATTTCTCTTACCTCGCTTTAGATAGAGTGCGATAATTATTATTTTTTATTTGAAAATAGTGCAGTATTCCTAACAGTTCGAGAATATTTTAAATATATCAATGAGTGAACGTTTCCTTAAAAATATAGACATTTCAAAATACAACAACGATATAAAACTTCTTGGCAGAAAATAAATCCAATGTTTCAGATGTAATAAAATCTCATCTAATAAAAATATGAGCACAAGATTGTTTTTATTTTTTATTGACAACATCAATAACGAAAGATGGTATCGGAAATCGCTTTTGGTTCTCATGTCAAACTAGTTTCCGTAATAGGAAATCAATGTCCACCTACAGAATATGTCCAGACTTCATACTATAAAATTGATTGAACTCTGAGTAGGAAAAAAATGCTTTCAAATTTGGAACGGTCAGTTATGTCACTCGAAAACAAATGAAAAAATAATGATTCTCTTTTTCATTTTGAATTCGAAAGGTAACGATTATAAATACGAAATGGGTTATAAATAATTGCACTCTGTGTTGCATAGTATTCACTTGGTACATTTGAACTTTTATTACGATAGTTTGCACTTTGGATTAGATAGTATTAATTTAGTACACTCAAACGTTGATTTTAATAATTTCCACTTAGTCACGGATTCTTTTAAAAAAGTGAGTTAAGTTGTAGTAGGTTTTTTAAGGGTTGGTCTGGTTTGGTTTGTGTAATATATTCTAATGCGTGGAGCAAAGACAATATATTCGGCCTAATATAGGACAGAAGAATAAGTGAAATTTCATTTCAGCTTCATGCAACTATCGATTTTAAAGTGTGAATATTTATATTGAGTGAAACTATTTTATCTATGTGAAAATATTTTTTCGTAAGTGGAATATATTTTATTATGTTTAGTGAAAGAATTTGTTTTTTGTGGAATTTATTTGTTAGAAGTGAAAACTATTTTTATGAAAGTGAATACGATCTAAACAAAGGCGCATTTAATTGTAAGCCATACGAAATTAGGAGATTATCCAGAAATTTTATTTAAAAATACATACATCTATATTATCTATTAGTCGAAATCCTTAGAAATGAATCAACTAATAAAATAAAGTTCTTGATACGTGTAAAATGCGACACTTTAACACAATTCATATTAATTTTATCACCATGCCCGAGTGGTAGCTGTTTTTTGTGCAAGGCTTTTTCCTAAGTCGTCACGTAGTCAAGGTTTCAGTAGATTTATGATATTATATCATTTTTAACCTAACCTTACCCTATCTATATATCTTAACCTCTTTGAAGATACCTTTTTGGTGGAGATTCTTGGTAAAGACTTTTAAAGAATATAAGAAGACTTGAACGCAAAACGTAAAAAATTTAAAAGCATTACTCAATGATAGGAATATAAACAAATAATTCCCGATATTTTTTAATAAACAAATAATTTCGATAAAAAAGACATACCTAAAATTTCATCTATAGTATAATCAGGTAAAGTTCATTATTCGACGTAGCATTAAATTTGTTAAGTACATATTATAATTTAGTAAATTCTTAGCAATTATTGTTAAGATTCAAGTCGGTTGTTACGTTAGAATAATCAAATATAATGTAGGTTCATTAGAACGTAAATTCAACTGTCAAAAGATGTCAAAATGTCTTTGAATTTAATCGTAGCTGAAAGCGTAGGCCTGTTCAAACATCGAAAAATAAAATTTGATTCAATTTATGATTGTATATCCATTAATGATCGGTGAAAATAATATTTATCCTTTAAAAACCTCACTGTGTCCATAAAACCATTTGTGCTTTATTATTTTGCCGTCGAAGCATCGTTAGTTAACGAAAATATGATTTCATATTTTCATCTTCATTCTGTATTGATTGTAATGTCTATAGCCGTTTTCCGTATTATATTCTGACTTTGAAATTAAACTGATTTTAAAATAATTGAATCATATTCTGAATAATGATTTTCAGACAGCTTTGCTTCAGTAAAATTATTCGAAGTTAGAATTATTTAGAAATAAATGAATATTTATTGTAGTCAACTTAAGCAATGCAATAGTTGCGATAAGCAAGCTGACATCAATACTGTAAATATAACTGTAGATATATGTATTGTGAAATCCCGTGCTGCAGCTGAGTAGTAAGCGGCTTTGAGCTTTTGTCCTTATTGGTAGTGTGTTAAGGAATCGAATACTGTAATGGACTCTTTGATACATTGATTTTTCAAACCAGTCATGATTTTTTATCCGATAGCTTGGATATGTGTGATGATTTAATGCTTCCCACCCACACCCTATCCTCTATACCAGGGATTCTTGAACTATATTCTCACGAACATCAGTGGTCTGCGAAAAGTTGACATTTATTACATAACTTATTACATACTAATGTGAAATTAAAGTATTAAACCTTAAGTAGGATTATGTTAAATTAGATATGGACAGTCACGACATAATACTTAAACAATGTTTGTTTAAAAAAAAACAGAAGACGGGAAATGGACCCTTAATGTCATTTAAATGTAAAAAAAAGGGTATTATGAATCTGGCAATTCGATTTTGCGTTTTTTTTTTTGGTAAATTAACGTTTTGATTGTAATATAAAACTACATTATCCTATATATTAAAAAGTAAAAATATTCTAGAAAGGTATATTTATTTATTTTTACTATGTCCGCTCTCAATGTGGAGCATATGGACCCTGAATGGAATTATCTAAAGCGAATTTTTGTCAACGAGAACTACCTATTAATCCGTTCCACAAAATCTCTTTTTGAAAGAGAGTAGGGATAGAAGGATAGGGCTAGGGAAAGACTAGCTAATCGCTCTCACTACGCCCCGTTTTTAGGATCAAAGGTGGGGGGAAATTTTTAAAAATCACAAACAACCATACCATACATTTTCAATTCGATTTTATTCATATGCAGTTGGAATGCCGACTAATTCATTCATTTTTTTTAACTTCATTACACAAGTTTATCCATTTTGCTGTGACGCGGCAAATATTTTTTTAACTCACGTTCAATATTGAACAATTTTACACTTGAATTATTAATCTGTATTAATTTATTGATTAATTATATTGAAATAATAATTAAACAAGAACACCCACATAGTAAACAGAATCAAGAAGATAACGAGAGGTCGAATTGTAAGGGCTCGAAGCGGCAAATTAATCTTGCAGAAACATGGCCGGATTAATGAACCAGTTAACGTATTATTTCTGTATATAACATTTAGATATCGCTGGAACGTAAACAACATGTCTTATGTTACGTGTTTTGTTTAAATTTATGTATTATTATCATTTAATTAGTATGAATCTTCAAACAGACCGAGATAATTTAGTCTTGGAATATACGATAGTAATATTAATTTCTAATGTATTATTTGCATAGAAGCTGTAAAATAGCATGCGTAAATTAATCGTGGGCAATGTAATCGTCAGAAAATAATTTACGAATAGATAAATTTGCATCACGGCTCTTCTCCAATGCAGACATTTATTAACGAAATCTGTGATCTTAAAAACATGATGATTATCCCTGGATTTCTGGTTACCGAAAAAATAATTTGATGGTTCTATTAATAATAATTATTTGCGTTTTAGCAGCGCAAACAAGTATGAACAAATTAAATGGTTTGGTGTTTTTTGGTCAATTACTGATGACATCTGTGATGGTGAAGTATTGTTTCATGCAGGTCTGGTCAAACTACCGCCCTACACATATTTATGTGCGGCCCACTATGCAGTCAATAAAATTTTTGCTATTAGAGAATCACTAATTCTTTATGTTGAAATTTCCTTTTCATGATAACAAATAGTTTTACTTGCAGCCCGCCGCCCATTTTAATTTTTTAATGTGCATGTATCTTAAATAGTACCAGAGCCGTCAGAAAATATTATTATAAGATACCATTTCAGCTCTCAATGTGGAGCATATGATTTCAAAACAAAGTTTCTCGAAAGGTCTTTTTATAATACAACTGATTATAAGTCAAATTTGAATTGTTGACATTTTGTACATTTTCATGTATTTCATGACTAACGAACCGGATTCAGACATTCAAAGCACACGAATGAACTCGATTTTTTCTGTAATTAATTTGATTATCGGTCGGTTGATCAACCTCTCTTTGTGGACAATGTACAGAAAGAAGGTACTGGTAAATCTTTTTATATCCCTATTATAGCCAATGTGGTAATTACAAATTGCCATAAATAGTTCATAGAGAAATGTGATGAAGGAATTTGGCATCCCGAATGCTGTTAAGATTTTTTTTCTATCAAAGAGAGACTCACCGAAGGCACTTCAAAGCTGTAATAGCTTCATTAGTATATAAATTTTTATAAAATATTTTTACCTGTTTTATTCGTTCATTACTCACCGAAAAAGTGCGCTTGCATAATTGCATTTCACTAAAAATAAGAAAGTTGTAAGTGTTGAAGTTAGTCTCTTCTCCCTGTGATTTACATTAATTACAGAATATTAATCTAAGTATGATTTATGTACAAGAAAATAAAATTTGGATTATTGAGATTTTGTACACTTCCATGTATTTTGTCACTAACGACCCGGGATTCGCCTTTCGGCATCTTCAGGCATTCGAGCACACGAATAGACTCGAACTGACAGACAGTAAACAGTGTCTAACGTTTATATGATATTTTAACACTAATTTACTGTAGAGTTCAGTCAATCTTGCTGTACTAGCAATATTGATATAATTTAAGACATCGACTGAGGGTGCTTGATGGAATTTCAATATCAAGTGTACAAAATCTCAATAATCCAAATTTGATATTGAAATTCCATCAAGCATCCTCAGTCGATGTCTTAAATTATATCAATATTTTTTTTTTTTTCCATGTCCGCTCCCAATGTGGAGCATATGGTCTCCTAATGGAGGTATCTTGACAGAATTTTTTTCTACGAGAACTGCTTGTCACTCAGTTGCTCAACCTCTCTTTTCTTTTTCGAAGAGAGTAGGGATAGAAGGATAGGGCTATGAAAGGACTAGTGGTTAGCTAATCGCTCTCGTTACGCCCCGTGAGGATGGGATTGGTGGAAGGGAGGACTCAGACTACGAACAGAAATCCATAAATCGATTTAATGATCAATCTATGAAAAACCGTCCGCATCGGGAATTGAACCCGAGACATCCGTAACCGTAGCCAGCGACGAAACCAACTGCGCCACGGACGCCGACAGTATTGCTGTTTATATGATACTAGCAATATCAATATTGCTAGTATCATATAAACGTTAGATACTGTTTACTGTCTGTCAGTTCGAGTCCATTCGTGTGCTCAAATGCCTGAAGATGCCGAAAGGCGAAACCCGGGTCGTTAGTGACAAAATACATGGAAGTGTACAAAATCTCAATAATCCAAATTTGATATTGAAATTCCATCAAGCACCCTCAGTCGATGTCTTAAATTATACAAGAAAATAGTTGTTATATCTGTCAGTGCTGATAAAATACAAATCTAAATTAAGCACGTAACTCGTAAATAATTATGTATGTTTTTTTGAGTAATTAAACTGAAGCACCTGAGAAATTTTTCAATGATTATTTACGACACAATTCCTTCCCTTGTCTCTTTTGTTTCGTTTTATGGTAATTAGTTCAAATTTACCTTTGTGTTTACCTGCGTAGAGGCGTGCATACTTCTAGTATAATAGAAGAATTACCTGGCCATGTTTTGAATTATCGTCACATAAACCTCAAGTAAATTATACATTATATAAAATATACATATAAAGCCAAGTGATCGTTTCTCGTTTTTAAAAGGAACATGTAGAATGTAAGCACATAAGCAATTTCCATTATAAGTGTTTCAGGCCAAATTTAAAAAAGATTTCAAATAATATTCATATGTGCATAAGTATATAATATTATCGCTACATTTAGTGAGTTTGACATTAACAACTTTTTTTATTACGAGAGTTTTTATTATAATTTATTATACAAAAATAACATGTTCATATTGTACTAATTTAACTACCATTAACTAAAGTAAACAAATGACAAATGTTTCTATACGAATTAGATTCTCCGTGGGTCATTTTTTTATTCACTCTGCCTGCTATTCACATATTAATGTTAGAGTAGGGAAAAAATGATTCCCGACGATTTTAATGGAAGAGTGAATCTCGCTTACTACAAAGGGTAGGTCGGTTGGATTCTTTCGTTCGCGAGCCCAGCATGTCTAAATCCTATGTTAACTAAAATTAAATGAAGGTACAAGAAATCAACCTTGAAAAATTTGATCGTGAATTTTTAAGTACGAGTAGAATAAATATTAAAAATACGTATATAACGAAGTGCTGATTTTCTTTTTTTAAGAAAAAGCTCAAATTGATGTACCTCTATAGTTTGTCTACAATCTTTCACAAAAAATACACCAACGAACTTCGCTGTCACTGGAAGAAAGGTGAAATGTAGACCACACAAACCATGATCGAGTTTTTTTTATCGGAGAGGCCACAGATAAAAGTAAACAATCGTTGTTTGATCAACGAAGCGAGAAAAAAATCGGAAAACTGTCGGCCTGGAACAAGGTTACCGTTAACTTGACTCGTCTTGCTTTTACAAACAAAAGAACAGGGTTACTGCGTAAAACAATATCAAAAGAACGAGTAAGATCATTAATTACAGCATACATGATTTTAGACATTAAAACGGATTTAACGGACTGAATATCTAGTCAAATGTAAAAATTGTTAAAGGATCGTAAGAAATGTTCTTTGCATGATGGTCACTTGGCGAAATAGCTTTGACAGTTTTAACGCGTGCCGGTTAATGATTTGACTTACGCTAAGCCACACCCCATTCACATATTCTTTAAACATTTTATTACTCTATCAATCTTTTTTATCGACGAAGTCGGAAACCAACTTTATTTTTTATGCATGATTCAGGTTTAGTATTCCAGACTGAAGCGTTAATATTATATAAAACAATTGAAGAAAACGGAAAACAGTATCTTCCGTATGTAACATTAAAGTTATACTGATTTAAAGTTTCAGTCATTCTTATGAAAACTCTAGCTGAGAGATTGAAAACAATCATACAAAACATTATTGTTTTATCAGAGTCCCTTGAAAAGCGAAGAATCGGGGTTCTAAATACTGTTTACTGTTAATTTTGTGATGAATGATATAATAGAGATATTTATATTAACACTTACTTTGTACCATACTAAATCATAATCATGAAAGAGAGTTATAAAATATCACCAGGAGATATTTTATTTCTGCCACATTTTTCCGCTCTTGATTTACTATCAAAAAATTCATTAAAACATGAATCCGAGTCAAAGGCCACATTTTTACTTAATACCCAGAGGGTGTTTACACAGAAACATAAATAATAAATGTTTTTAAATGAGAGCACATTTATTCGGCGAACTCTTTTGAATTATAATTCATTTGGCTCCGCGAGATTCGAACTATAAATTTAATTAAAATGAATTCCGAACCGCCGAGAGCCTAACGCCTACATTACAAATATTTCCCAAGCAAGGTATACACTAGCAAAATTTCTGTACTGTATTACTGTTATACGAATCGACCGATCCTGTAGCCAATTGGTAAACGCTATTGGACGTTCCTCATTTTCGGTTTGAACACTTTCATAGATCAATTTATGGAGTTGTGTTCAAAGGCACGAACTTCTGTGATGTTTCCATACTTCCTCACACGTCGATATTGAATTCTGAATTGGAACGATTAGCTAAATACTAGTTTTTTTTTAATTTATCCTACTTTCCATACCTTTAAATCAGAAGAGAAAGGTTGAGTGACTGACTTACAACTAGTTCTTGGAAAAACAAATTCTATTATGATGCACTAATGGAAGTATATATACTACACATATGGTGCGGACAGGGTTAAAGTATCTAGAATTGATTAAAAAAATCAAATTATCTACAATGGGGGTGACGATTCTGTGGCCTTTTATGAGCTCAGATGCGGCATTTTGTCTCCAAATTTTCTAAATTTTAAATTCATTATTTTCCTATTTTTATGAATACTTAAATGCGGTCTTCCGTCAGGAAAAGGTTCGCTACCCCTGTTTTAAATACTTAAACTGTGATATAATAATACGCAAAAGGGTGTTGGCAATATTTTGTATTTTTATAAATCAATATCTATTTAGGGTCATTTCGCCAGTGATCGGCCAGTTAAGCGACAGGTATACTTTCAAAAGGTATTTTGAGTGAATGAATGATAAATACATATTCTTTTCGCTGTAATTCCACTAAAACAGCGATTAAGTAATGTAACCAACAAAAAATAGAATAGTTAATATTGTACCAAGCATAAAATAATAGAAGTTTACAAAAAAATGCCAATTCTCTCAGTGGTCGGCCCCCAAAATCTAATGGTCGGCCTTTCGTTGCCCAGTGTTTGGCTATCACTATGATTCATAAATATCGCGAACGATTTTACTGAGAGTAGACAGAACAATAAAAATATTAAGTATATTTTGTTCACCATACAACATGAATTTGTCGAAACTTGCGAAGTAAAAATGTGATTTTTTAAATTGTGTATTGCATCATATAGGTCAGTATAGTGCAGATATACATTGGCAAGTGGCAAAAATACCTCTACTAATTTTAAAAATCTGTTTTTTTAAATGTGTCCACTATTATAAGTTTTAAGCTCAAAAGGCGACCACTGGCGTCGGCCGACTTTAGGAACACTCGCCCTATGAATAGTAAATAAATTCCAATCAATAAAAAAACGGAAGATTGAAAATGAGGCCGGATAGTAATTGGCCAATTACATAATATAAAAAGTGTCTAATCTAATATAATACGATGCATCATAAAACGTTCTCTGCTCGTGAATATGCCAAGAAATCATGATGAGAAGTTCGAAGCGTGATTCAATTAAACTCACTTTTTTATCTTAAGTATGTGTTTAAGTCTATCAAATTTGAAAAAAATTGCAGTTACGTTGAAATACTGGGTTAAGAATAAAAAAAAAATACATAATTGTGTTAATGAATATACAATACTTTTTACTCGTGTACGGCAGCCATTACCCGTGGCACGATTGTGTAAAAAGCGAGAAGGCCGTGATGAAAGATACCGGTTTTGCAATAAGACACAAATGAATTGAATTTTGATTCAATACTTATCTAATCGTTAAGGTGTTAATAATATTTGACGTGAATTATATTTTACTATTGAATTAGCCACATAAAGAATATATTGCTCTTTTTTATATTATAGTCATGATACAGGAGAAAGTGACAAAGTGTAAAAAACAAAAACTTTCAAGATAACCATTTTAACATTTAACTTTTATAATTTAAGACATCGACTGAGGGTGCTTGATGGAATTTCAATATTAAATTTGGATTATTGAGATTTTGTACACTTCCATGTATTTTGTCACTAACGACCCGGGTTTCGCCTTTCGGCATCTTCAGGCATTCGAGCACACGAATGGACTCGAACTGAGAGACAGTAAACAGTTTCTAACGCTTATATAGAAGATACAAATGCGACAAATATCATTTACGAGGCAATACATTATACGTCTGAGAGCCACACCGATACCTGAGTTAAAATTTCGGAAATCGTCCTAATCCTTATTTTGTAAACACCATATTACCAAAGTGGCGATTGCCGAAGGCGTTGCCGCTTTTCAACTTCTTTTAGAAATACCAGTGATTTTACAATTATAATAGTATTGTGGGTTTTGACGGGATGAAATTTTAACTCAGGTATCGGTGTGGCTCTCAGACGTATAATGTATTGCCTCGTAAATGATATTTGTCGCATTTGTATCTTCTATATAAGCGTTAGAAACTGTTTACTGTCTCTCAGTTCGAGTCCATTCGTGTGCTCGAATGCCTGAAGATGCCGAAAGGCGAAACCCGGGTCGTTAGTACAAAATACATGGAAGTGTACAAAATCTCAATAATCCAAATTTAACTTTTACTCAATCTAAAAACATCTTCGACTTCATCCTGAGGAAGTCAATTCCACCCGACCGAGGTTTAACCGTCGCCTCCAATCTGAGGCTATGCGACCTCGAGTATGCTGACGACGCTGTAATATTTGATAAATCTGTCGAGGGTATTCAGGAAACAATGGACAGGCTGCAGAGCAACTCGTATCGTATTGGTCTCAAAGTCAATGCGAGTAAAACCAATGTGCTCTGCAACAGTTTCTGTCCAGACCCAGACTACCCTCTGACGAGCGCGGGGCAAGACATCGAGAGAGTCGAAGGCTTTAGGTACTTGGGGGTGCACATCACGGGAGATGGCAATCCGCGTAAAGAGCTCGCAATCCGATTAGGGATAGCTGGAGCAACTTTTAACTCAATGCGGAAAGTCTGGGACTCACGGTTGTACTCGGTCAGAACCAAGTGCCTCTTATTCAACGCATGCATCCTGACAGTGTTGCTTTACGGTTGCGAGTCATGGCACCTCACCAAGGCACAGGGTAACCGTATACTGTGTTTTGAAAACAGATGTTTGCGGCGAATACTAGGGGTACGGTGGTTTGATTTTGTCAGGAACTCGGAGGTAAGAGAGCGGACGGACCAGCCTCTTATTACGTCCAAAATAAAAAAGCGACGATGGACCTGGCTTGGACACGTGCTGCGGATGCCCCAGGGGAGCCTGAATCCTGCATGTCTCTTCTACCAACCAGGTGGATTCCGTCGCCCTGGAAGGCCGCTGATGACCATCCATAGGATGTATTCGGCGGAGCTACGGGACGCTGGGATGACCTGGGAGGAGGCGAGGAGGCTGGCGGGAGACAGAGTAGCTTGGAGGAACCGCTCCGAATAGGGAGCGGATATGGTTAAAAAAAAAAAAAAACATCTTATATTGCATTCAAATTCCTGATATACTTTTTGGACATTCTTAGTTAAAGTTATGTTGGACTTGGATACATATTTTGTAAAGACGTAATAGAGTTCTCTAGTCCGTTGTATGAAGAATAGATATTTATGAATGTATCGCCGATACACTGTTAAGGACTATTTCATTCCCATTACTTGTCAATTGGTTAACATCGTTTCCAGGCAGATACATTAATCTAACAATCTTAATATTAGTATATTTATAAAAATAGTTGTTAATTTTGAAGTGTTTTTGAATATGTTGATTTTAAATCCGACAAAGGTAAAATTAGTATCAAGTATCAAGCCTAAGTAGCAAAGAGTCGATACCTGTTTTTGGGCCTGGAGAAATCTGGTTTACGACCGACCGTTGACCATTTTAGACATTATTTTAAGTTATCGTAAAATAAAGTTTAACGCTTGAAAAAATAGAAAATAGTTAATTTCACCAAAGAATTTCATTCGTTCGTTTGTAAATGGTTTCTCAAGACGAAAATATTTGTTTAGATTTGAATATTTACTCTTTTATCCATAACCAAGCGTCAAGATATACTGTAAAATTAATACATTTATACGAAGTAGGTTTATAGCTAATTTTGTTAACCGATAAGACATATTTTTACTAATGGAAATAGGTAATAGAGGTAATTTTATTATTCTAATATAAAACCACAGTCAAAATGTTGCTAACTAGCCAAACTAGGTATCAGAAGAGTGATAGTAATAAATTATTTATGGTGATTTATAGCGCCGCGTAGATAAGAAGAAACGTTAAAAAACTTTAAAAGACTTATCTGGATGCCTAAGTAACTTTCTCAATTCTCACATATTTTTATTCAAGTGGTCATAAAAAATATGGACCGTAAAACAGAGTTGGTGATGCGGAAACAAGATCCGAATGGTGTTTGGAAACAGATCTTCGAGCGGAGATTAATTGGTGCAGTAAAGTTGTACTTAATCGGTTTTCAAAATACTATACCTAATGGTAACCAAATATGTACTAAATTTCTTCCAGCGTTTCTAAAATGGGGTTCCGCGAAGTTAAATTTAAAAAAAAGAGTCAAAAACTTAAGATATAATTTAGAAATAGGTATTCCAGCAGATTAAGTGAAAAATTGTATTTATTTATGGGACAAGGCATAGGACAAAATCTGCAGATACCGTCTATTGGAAAATCTTGAAATAATTTATGTTTTCCTCGTAAAAACACTTTTTTGTGTGATACGCTAAACATCTATTTCAGGGTTTCCTTGTTGATATTCATAATAAAAGGTCCCACGGAGAAATAAGCATAGAATTTGTATTCAATATCATGTCTACAAAGATAAATCGCATTAAGCTCAATTTACACGTAAAATTTACTAAATGTAGTGGTTCCAAATAGAAACTGAAAAACTATTGAAGATTATGTACACATATACTGTTAAAATTTTGTTTTATACTAAATAAATTTAAATAAAACAATTTGGCTGAAACATTAATACGTAATAACTTACCGGAATGTCCACCAGATGTTGAAGCACATGGTGTTCAGCCAAAAGAAAGCAGCCAGGAAGAAGAAATGCATCATGATCGCTATAACAAGAAGAAAAAAATTAGCACATGACATTTAAAACGCACATACGCTCTTAATACATAGTTTGAGAAAACAAAAATTACGTAATTATAGGATAAATAAATTTTGGGGTGATTAATTTTGAGGTCAAAATTATGTTATATGTAGGTATATGAATTTCATTTTGTTTAATATTAATAATATATGCCTAAATCGATTGGAAGCGACTTTCCGTTGATTCCGAATTAATGTTCCTAAGTTGTATGAATCCGTAATTTTATTTCAACGTGTAAGAAGAAGAATTAACAAATTTGGAAGAGATTTGTCGTGAATGATGAACAAAAATATACCAGATGCGTCAACGTCGCTAAATTTAAGATTTGTCCAAAACAACTAAAGATGTCATTAGACATTCAATTTGCTCAATTTATAAGGACTGCCCTATTATTTATTTGCATTCGTTTCAACTGGCAAAACAAAAGATAAATGGTGAAAATAAACTCGAAGCTGTAAAATCAAACAAGTCGTGGCATATAAATATGCTCAAGTGTAATGTGATTATCATAGTTATGACGGAACAACAATTTTTATTGCCATCCTCTTATGTTTTCGTACTTTTGCTTTAGAAATTCATTTTATACAAATATATACTTTTCTAGAGCGAGTAATGATAAACAATCGATACAAGGAATGTACCCTTGACATGTACATTTTTAAATATAATAAAAGAAAAATCTATTGAACTCAGTGTCACTAAGATTATGTGTTATATCGTACATACTTACAATGTTCACCTTTGTAAACTTTCTGTCACCACTTTTTATGTTTCTTTTAACACAAAATTGTTTAAAACGAGTTAAATATTTTCCGTTATATAGAACTGTCAATTTTAATTAACTTGTAAAATACAGGTTAAGTACAACAACAACATGCTTTTTCAACGCCACACTATTATTTTAATAATTATGAATATAATAATAAATATGCAATTTAATTACTATTCGAATAGTAGCTAATAGTTCACAATGTAATATATATGTCAGTTATTAATAAATTTAATATTAATTGCGGTTTTCTGTTAAAGGAATTCAAAAAGCTATTTGAAATGAAATGTCATAAAAAAATGTTATCATTATAAAATTGCACGCTATACGAGTTTATGCATGTGATTAACTGTCATACGAAATATATGCAAAATAATTAAATGCTAGTTTTATAATAAATTGTATTGTTATGAAATCAGCTGGATATTATTTATAAAGACACAAACAAACACAGTTGTAAGTTATAATATAGATTTTGTATAATTTGTAATGAAAAATCAATTTTAAATTTAAATATTTAAAAATGTACGAATTGTATTGCATGCAAAGTGGATTTATGATATTCCTTTAACTATCTATTAAAACCATTAGGAAGCTCCCAAGCGTGTTTTGAATTTCCTGGTTAATTAATTAATGTATTGCTAGAGTGTTACAGAAGCACTAAGAATGAAACAATGAAATTGAAATAATAATACGTTATATAGAGTTCAAGCCTAAGCATTAAAGAAACGTAACGTTAGAATACTGAAGAACTTTCGAAATCTAGCTGTATCGGAGTATAATGCCGATTTTCTTGGCTGACCGTAACACCATTGAGGTGATTTTAAGACGAGTCAAGAAGCTGAGAGATCTTATAGTGACCATCAACTGCTTACTTCGGTCATATTTTCCATAATGAAAAATACAAATTACTTCAAGGTTAAATAGATTGCAGAAGATGTAAAGGTAGACCAAGATTCTCTATGCTGTTGAACTTACATGGCTCAATAACTGAAGCGTTGGCGATCTAATACAACTGTCCTAGGATAGACGTACGGATTGGTCGCCAGACCTTTCATAGAACAAGGTACCGAGAGAAGAACAATTCTAGAGACTAGAGACAATGTCTAGATATCTCTTTCCTTCACTTAACCTACTTGAACGTTCTCTTATAACTACTAACGATTCTGACCACTGAACGTTTTGTGTGATGAAATGAAAAGTATTTGACACAACAGTAAATTACGATTTGAATTGGCGAAGGTTTGCATTTAGCCACATGTTAAAAATATAAATTTAAGATGTTATTTCGCGACTTGCATGATTCTGTTTCACTGATGACGTCACGAGTACGCTAGAGATTTACTGCATTGAAATTGTAACTGCGGCTTTCACGCATTGATTGTTGTTCTTTGAATCGAGGTCACACATAACGATACATTTAAAACACATTTGTGTCAGAAATTCATTTGCCACATACACCATTACATTGCTTAACGATATATTTTGTAGTGGCATGGAATAATAAATATAGTAAATAGTATTAACCGCAAACACGTGATTGTGATGTAAGTCATAATAGTGGATTGACAATATAATGTTTAACATAATAGTTTTACAATGCATTTATAAATTATTTGGTCTGTTTATTATTACGAATATAGGTGAAGTAGATATTTAAATCAAAAACCCACTATAATAATAATTGCTGCGGTTAACCCCTGCTGACTGATTAATAGCCAAACTATGTCAAGAAATGAGATTAAAAAAACAGATTTTTATAAAATTAATGTGATGTGTAGGATCAAGGCATCCATTTAAAAATTAATGACTGGGCTGTCACTGCCTAATGTTGAACCGGAAACCAATTTCACGCGGCGCGGAATGATAACTAGAAAGGGTTGCCACCTTTAAAACACTTGTTTTTACTTATTTATTTATTTTCCATGTCCGCTACCAATGTGGAGCATATGGTCTCCTAATGGAGGTATCTTGACAGAATTTTTTCTACGAGAACTGCTTGTCACTCAGTTGCTTAACCTCTCTTTTCTTTTTCGAAGAGAGTAGGGATAGAAGGATAGGGCTATGACAGGACTAGTGGTTAGCTAATCGCTTTCGTTACGCCTCGTGAGGATGGGATTGGTGGGAGGGAGGACGCAGACTACGAACAGAAATCCATAAATCGATTGAAAGATCAATCTATGAAAACCGTCCGCACCGGGAATTGAACCCGAGACATCCGTAACCGTAGCCAGCGACGCTACCAACTGCGCCACGGACGCCGACTTTTTATACTTTGCCAATAAATTGGAAAATAAGTAAATTAACTTCACCGAATATCATGCTTTATTATTTTTACTACACTTAAGATCCAAAATTGTGCTTTAATTTGTATATCATTAAAAACATTGAATACATAAATAATTTCGTTTATGTAAGAACGTCTAGCAGAAAAAATATCAGCCTAAAGTCTACAATCAGCTATGAAGGAATGTTCAAAAATTAAAGAACTTTGAAAGCTCGTAGGTTCAAACTTGGATGGAGTGCATTTAGACATAATATGGAGATGGCTTTTTAATTGTCTTCCCTTTGTTATAGAAGTAGTATCGAATGTTGCTCAAGCCAACTAACTTCATGCGAACGTGCGAAAAGTTGTCTTTAGGAAGGTCTAAAACTGAGTTGCGTAGTGTAATATTTGAGAAATTGTTTATTGGCAAAGCGAGCAGCAAACGCAATAAATGGGTAAATGAGCAAATACGACTGGCAGCATATAATAATTCAAGTTAAATTTTTAAATGTAGATTTCATCATCCATCGGTAACCAATAAAAAGTAAAAGACCTACAATTTTCACTACTTCATTTATATTATAATTCAATAGTTTTCATTTTGCTTCTTCCTTAATTAATTTATTGCTATGGTAATTTTATAAAAATTATTCCGAATGTCAGAAGGTGACAAAATCTATCTAACGCGCAATGTAAATTGTTAGTATTTGAAATAAAAAAAGCTTGACAGGGCTATTAAATGTAAACAAGATTTGTAAAAAAACGAAGATGCAACGTTTTCATTGGTAAAACGTGGCAGATTAGTAATTTGTAGCGACTTTATTCAATAGATCGTCATTATTATTGTCTTTATCCATCTATAATGTTAAGTAAAATTTTACCTCTATAAATGTTTGGAAACTTAGATTGTATCTTTATAAAACGATTAATATATGTATATATATGAAGCTTTCTTTATCATATGGACTTTCCAATTCCTCATCACATAATATAAAAAGTTGAAATTACTTACGAGCTAAGTGCAAGAGTTCCCGTTTAAATAAAAATTGTGGAATATATATTATGTCAACATTTGATAATGACTTCCATCTTTGCAGCAACCCTAGACGTGATTAGTGTCCAGTATCCACGTCAACCTGTTGAGCAACTGGCATGGAATGAAGAATGTGTCTCCAAGAGCTTAGTCGTATTGCATCAGGTTTTAGTTAGAGAATGGCAGACATTCCCGCCCAGAGAGGGAATAGCGCCGCCCGTTGACAGCACCATTATAACACTGTATCGAATGTAAATATCACCAGAATGCAATGGCGGACCGACTGAAGAATATTATAATATAATTATATTTATCCAGATTTATCTATCTATCTGTCTGAAACGCATATAAAACCGTGAAATTTATAAGAAATAATATTGATTTAATTTTTAGTAACGCTTACTTATACGATTTTATATTTCTGAGCAATACAAATACGAATTTACCAGATGGCACTGCCATTTCAGATAAAGCAATAGGCAATAGGAAAATATAAAATTGAAATTGTTGCATGTATAAAAATTAAATTAAAATTACTTTGTTATCCCACTGGTTGTGTGCAATAAAATTTTTATCTTTGAGCTAACAATCAATTCCCAAAAAATTGCCACGGAATTCATCGAAAAAAGTAATATTAAATTGTCATTAAACTGTGTAATTAACGCATATTTTGCGGGCATTTATGTTTGCAATTCCCACAATGAATTAAAGTGTTATAATTTGAACTATTGAGATTTTGTACACTTCCATCTATTTTGTCACTAACAACCAGGGTTTCGCCTTTCGGCATCTTCGGAAATTCCATCAAGCACCCTCAGTCGATGTCTTAAATTATATAAAGTTCAGTCTGATCCAGAGCCGCATTGACAGCATCTCAAAAACGAAATAATTATTCACTTTTAAGGTGTTAACTGTCAATTCTTGGTGGAAGACATTATATTTTAAAAAATAAAACACAATTCATTTGTACTACTTCCACATATTTATAATGATCAGGACCGGTTTCGCTCATCACGAGCATTATCAACTGATCTCATCAGTTCATCAGCGAAACCGGTCCTGATCATTAGTGGAAGTAGTACAAATGAATTGTGTTTTATTTAAAAACAAAAATAATAATTATTGTTTACAAGCAATGGTTACTAGTAATATTTTCGCAGTAATGATTGAACCTCTAATTGCCACGTTTCATGTAAATTTAAAAAAAAAACTGGAAAACTCTCTTTTTCAGATCCAAATCTATATATATAAAAATGAATGTCTGTTTGTTGGTTTGTCCGGATCTTATAGACTCCTAAACTACTCAACCGATCGCGACGAAACTTTCAGGGAGGACTTATTGTGATCATGCCGGGAAATATTATATAAAATAAATGTTTGTTTGTCCTTTACGCGTTCCTTTACCATTCATACGATTTCGATGAAACTTCGGTGAGTTGTCGTGCACACACCCGTGAAAGGTTCTGAAGAAAAAAAATTGAAAATCTAAAATTGAAAAAAAGAATCAAATATGTACATACAGCGACATCTAGGAAAAACCTGAAGATGATGGGCTCGAACCGGGTAAGTCTATGAAATTTCGGCCTGTGCAGACCTCTAATCCAAAAGAAGTTCAATAAACAGAATTAAAACACAAACCCTTTCTTTCTTTGAGTGGCATTGCAACGCATGCCGGGTACTCGCTAGTAATATATAAAAATATCAATGATATTTAAAAAATATCACTTGTTAGAATATTCGTTTTAACGTTAGCTGTCTTTATTTATCATGGCAATATAACCAGTCTATCGTCTATGATAATATATAGATTGTTTATCAAACAGTGCTCGTTAAAAAACGTTCTGCTAAGAGGCAGAAGTGATAAGTAATTAGGTACATACTAATATGGTTTGATAATAAAATTTTATATACAGATTATTAAGATTAATTGTTTATATTACACTATGATTTTATCCGGCGGTATTTTTCTACGCCTCTTCAAAATCCAAACAAGATGCACACAGTCACTAAACAAACGCAGTCGATTTGTGACCGTCAAGAGATATCTATCACGAATATCTGACTCCCGCCAAAACAAGCGACGCGCCCGCCATGTTTAGCCGCCATTTAATTCAACAGCTGATGTTTCCGAACATTTTGACGCCATACTGACAAATTAGTCGCATCACCTTAGTACACGGCGATGCGCATACTTTATGTCAAATACTTTTTAATACAATATGTTTAACTGTATTATAATTTAAATATAATTCATGTGAATATTTTAATAGAACAAAATCGAAAAGATGCTAAAACTTTCACTAGTAAAAATAAATTGTTTTAGTTTTTTAAATTGAATGTAAGTATATATCAAGTAGGGCTGCCAGATTTATTAACATCCAAACCGGCACATTTAATTTAAATTTACTTCCCCCACCCCCCTTCATATTCTATCCGAAATCGTATTTGATGATTTGCTTGCTGGAATATTTTTTTTAATTTCTAATTTTACACAGATTATTTAAATTTTACAAATGATTTATTCGCTGATTCTGTGCTCAAAAATAAATTGAGACATATAAACAGGAATTAATGAGAATAATAAAGTAATATACTTAGACGAATCAAATTTAAAGTCATTCTTAATATCAATTAGTATTTCCGTAGTTTATTCCTTACTACAGTCATTTGTTGGAAGTAAAAGAAAATTCCACGTTTTGAAGTGACCGTGGATGACTACGCTATTACACAACTTTTGTTTTATTTTTGCAGCTTCGTAACTGCGGGGACTCGTATTTTCTGATCGATGCGAGTTTATCTAAAACCGAGATATTTTGCTGTTCCGAAAGCTCCCTTCGGGACGCCGGGACATTCGATACCGGTACGCCTGGCAACCCTAATATCAAGCACAGTTCTAATTAACATATAGTTGTTTTGGTAGTGTTGAAAACATACTTTGTTTAAGTTATATTTACTATTTGACAAATTCTATACAAATTGGTACATCGATTAAAAAGAGAAGTAAAGAAAGAGTAAGACGAGGAAAACGTTAATGAAAAACACGCTGATTGGCATACCCAATTGATAGCGCTGTACGGTTTATTTACCAAAGCAAAATATACCAAAATCACGAACGGCCATATATTTCAAAGAAGTTATTTTGTGTAGGTGTACTTAAGTACATAAAAGAAAAACGAGAACAGAAGAATCGATTAAGTATACAAGTAAGTAAACCGCTATTACTTTTGACGACTGGTATCCAAATTGGATTGTCAATTATTTTAACATACCTTTGAATTTTTTCAACACTATGAAACTCAAGTATCTTAAAAAAATTCACGAGAAAAATGATAGTTATCGAATCTTATTTCACCAAAAGTATTCAACGTTGTCCCCACCTCCACTAACCGTGGCTGACAATTACTTTGACAGGGCACAACCCGCAATTCAGCAGTGCTTCATTTGGTTGCAAAGAATTTCTCAGGAGCAATTTGACAAGATTTGGTTGAGGTGTAGTAAAGCTTTTATGAGTTCAGATGGACTCTTAAAATAATACCTACATTACTTTTAGTTTTGATTTTTTTTTAAATAGATTTCGTCAAAACATCCACGTATTAGGAATAATTTTTTTAAATTAATTCATGGATTTTTACCTTTATGGCATATTAAATAAGTGTGTTGTTTCCTATAAAATATCATACAAAATAAAAGAATAGTTGACAAAAATTGAATACAAGCATCCACCAGGCTGAAATGTAAATAGTGTGCGAATGTTGTTTAAGTGTTTATCACCATAAGAATTTACTAAGCTTTATTGAAGATTTTATTTTAACATATCCAATTAGGAATTAGCAATGAATAGTATGTTATCATGGAGAATATTTTTTTAAGGTGTTACAATTTTTTTAATATTAAAAATTTCATTGGTTTGTATGAGTTGGAAAAAGTTCCGTTTTAAATGATTGGCCGACCCGCCAGCTGCAGTAAAATGAAATGCCGTCAATCTTCAAATCACAATACCAGAATGATGTTTCAATTCCGTCGTGCAACGCCAAGAATCGTGAATACCAAAGCCGATTATTATCAAGCAGACGATGCGCAAGAGATGAAAGATTCAATTCCACAGAAAAAAGTGTATATGCTGCTTTATATTGTAAGAAAATTCAGAAAAATACTATCCTTGAATGGTGTAAATTATTGGTTTAAGAATAATATTATATTTTAGAAGGATAAAACACAATCTGTGTTACGTATACCACTAATCACGATGATTTAATTTTGCCACAGAGAAAATTAAAGCAAAACGAGACAGACTGAGATAGTGCAATCACGCCTTTGTTAATAACGTATGTGTGTGTGCGTTTTATTCAATTTTGATGCATATAATGTTTATTAGTCATATAGCGATTTTTCATGTGATGATTGTATTGTAGGTGATTCATTTGAAACAGCATGCTTGAGCTCATCTTTTATTAGTCTTTTACTTTAGAATTCAAAAAGTACTACAAACGGTGTGTATTGTTGTAAGCACTATAGAAAAAAGCGTGACCACGAAAACCTATATTAATTTATATTATATTTTACTTGAAGAAAATATTTAGAATTCTTACTCTACTTGGTATATTTTTTTACGTTCAGATAATATTGGCAGTACATTTCATTGATGCTATTTTTATGGTATTTACGTATCTAAGAAAAGATATTAAACATCCAAAACAAAAAGTGAAGACTATATTTGTAACTATGAAATTCCGTCCTAGCTTTGTGAAATCATGTCTAAATAAATGGAGACACAATGAAATACGGCGTAGTTTGTCTGATGCTAAACAACACGAATACCTAGTTAGAGTCTTGAATTAAAAGTCATCATGATTGGTTGCGTGTCTTAAGAAAAATAAAAACTGTGACAAGGTTACTGATGACAATTTTTTATGGGTATAAAACGAAATGAGTATCTACGTGGCGTGAGACAAATCAACTGTATTCAGAAAACGGTTTGCTCTTAATTTGAAAACGCTAGACGTAAAAAATCTACGTGCAATTGAGAGATGGAATGAAAAAAAACGAATTATATTATTTACGTGCCCAGTGTGCATGAGCGTATTGTTTATTGTCAAGGAATTTCGACAGCTAAAAAGGTATTTTAGATAATTTGCATTATTCTCTTTACCAAGGATCTCACATTCTAATGTGAAATAGATTAAAAATATAATTGTAAGCGTTGATTGTAACGCACGAGTATTAATTTTGAATTTGAAAAGGCCATTGTCTTAAAAACAACAATGTGTACAGTACTATATTATTAAAAAATGAAATAAAGATAAAAATCATTCAACGCTAATCGATTTAAAATGTTCATTTCTTAACAAAAACCACTTTATTGAATATATTCTTTCTTCATACTTCAACATCTTTAAAGAAACTGTGCATGATGCTAATTGCACGATGTACTATATACACTATCCGCATATATCTTTAAATGACGTATTTTAACCTTTATCATATACTTAACAGCAGCATATAAGATGGTAAAAACGAAAATTGTATTTAGTTCTACAAGAATTTTTGATAACTATGTCGGCATCACGCCATCGTTATAACTATGATCTTCATGAATTTTTGTTCACTTCTGCAATACATTCCAACTAAGAAGAGATACTTACTATAGCATATTAAACTTAAATTAAACATAATTGATCCGATCACCTTTCAGTTGTTAACTGTCAAATTTTGGTCGTAAGGCATTCTATTTTAAAAATAAGCACGTGGAAGTAGTACAAACAAATGTTCGTTTGTTTTTAAAATACAATTGTTCTGACTTTAGCTCAGCCGTTCTCGGAAAAAATATATTGAATGAATATTAAAATAAGACATATTTAATTTGTAATAATTACATTTTATCAAGTAGGCTTTTACAATGGCCTTGGTAGAGTTTATAATAGAGTTCCATAAAGTTATGTATATAAATACTCTTGATTCTCTTTTTACACGGAGGATTCGCGCCGTGCAAAACATACAAAAGATGCAGTAAATTTTAAAAATAAATGATATGTCTCATATTATTGGACTGTGTTATTTCAATACCGCTTGAAAATGCGATGTTGGAGTAAGAATCAGAAGTATGTATATGAAATTCATTTGACCGTCGTTTTTTAAAATGGAATGAAGTGATTTTGTACAAAATAAATATCATATAACGTGATACATTGATAATAATACGAAAACAGGATATTCTACACCTCGGCAGGCATGCGATAAGCATACAAGAAACGTGGATACATGATGCCTTGCACATACTTCAAATATACAAGTATTCGGTAATATGACAATATTTAGATGATTGCACATAGCTCCCATGAGAACAGTGTCAAATACACTGCCGGTTAACTCTTTTATGACATTTCCCACAATATGATCAGTGTGACGAAAATGTTCCGGTATATTCTATAATAGACAGTCAGTGGTGCAGAGCACTGTCAAATGACGGTAAATTCCAAATAGTTTTACAATCAAATGTTAGTTATGTTATTAAACTTTAGTTACGTTTACTATGGGGGGTGTCAAGTTTTCCATTATGACATCCTCAGGAAAATTCATCATTATGACTGTCTCCTGACAACCATTTAGCGTTAGCTTCTGTGGTAAGACATTTACCTTAGCGATCAGATGGGTCTGAGTTCAAGTCCCGGCAAGCAATATCATATTTTTTTCAATTTATATTTGAGATCTTTGACGTGGGTGCTTGCGATGTCTTTTTTCCTTGAGTTGATCGTGAGTGACTGAAAAAATTCGATTTTGCCTCATGTCTTTGTTCTTTGATATAAAATAATATATTGTAAAACATGTAAAATTTCTTTATATTTTATCAATATTTTATAGGGTACTCAACGTTATACCCTCTAGCACTAGCTAATGCTTCACTATCTTTTTATTGGGTGTATTCCGCAGCGTAAAAACGTTATTGCCGTTTCAAATTTTTGCCAGGATTATCCGAGAAGAAATTCCTCAATACTCAAGAAAAGGGTGCATCCACTGTAGTGTAAAGAAAGTAACAGGTATTTGTTCTATTATATATTTTTTTTTGTAATATCAATTTGTTGAAGAATATATCTGTATATTTAAAGTTAACGTCTTATCGTCGAAGCAGATTGACAAAATGGCCAGGCCATTTGTATTATAATTTGAACTGCTATGTCTCAAATAAATGTATATAAATAAACGTGGCAATTACTATGTAAAGAAACTTTCTTACTCAAGAGGTGCGGAAGTTTAATAGTAAATTCTCCGACAAAAACGATTTCACATTGATATTGAAACAGTTCGTGCATTAACTAGTTTCCTCTATTAAACAGCAGTGAATTATATTGCCATGTGCAATGAAATTTCAATAGAGTATGATTTCTTTTTGAATAAAAATTAGTCGTGAATTATAATAGTTGGTAATTGATTAATTTCAACATATTCAACCTTTTAATTTCTTTGGGATTGACTGCCTTTTTTTTAATATGCGCTTTAAACTGTTTTTTGTATCGGTTGACGCGTCGAATTTAGTCGGTGGTGGATTTATTGTAAGCTTGCCACTGTTTGTGCAATTAAAAATTACATAAAAAGTGGCAAGTTTTGAGATTGTGCTTGAGATTATAGTTACACTATTTGATGTCACTGATATTTTTTGTCAGAAATAATTAATAAAAACACTTGTAGTTGAGTGCTAAGGTTATATTTTTAGGGTGAAGTTTACAGAAATGGTTTTCGGACGACTCTATAGTATGAAAGTAAAACAAAGACTGAGTAGGTCGACGCGCACCTTGCCCGCAATAATTAAAATAAGTACAAATAATTTTATCCATCGAGAATCGAATGAGAACGAGGCTCTCGAGGGGTGCAAGGATATTTTGAAATCCTTAAGCGTGTTAAACCCTCCTACTACCCTTGCCCACGAACTTCCTTGTGCGCCTTTGCGACTCAGTGAACAGAATTCCGGGAGCGGATGAAAATAATTTGGTCCATCACTGATGATAATTTAAATTGATAAATAATTTTGGTTGATAATTCTTCGTCAAAATTAATTACACCTTAGTCCAACAAATATTATCACGATCAACAATATAAGTCGAAAAACTAAACTACAAAAGGGATATCCAATACAATATTCTTGACGTATTCGCAGCTTACCTCTAGATTATTTTTAAATAAAAATAAAAATTGAACACTTCCATTTTGCTATATATTATTGCGTGACACTGAGACTGAAGATGTTACTCACAGAAATACACGTGCAACACAACAAGTACATAAACAAAGTTATCAAGTTTAATTATTTATAGGAAATATGTGGTTTTACCCATTGAAACGACAGCATCAGAAAAATATTTGGGAATATCTTTCAGTAGTACAATGATTTTAGAAAGTAATCCAAAATTATATAGCTTAAACGCAGTAGATAATAATATTAAAGATTAGTAATAAGGTCACAAATTAATACAAAGCAATTGTTTTTGTATGTCACGCATAATAATTGACATTTAATAGCAATCATCATATTAGCCTTTATTCGTGTAATATTGGTTATAGATTAAAAATATTGAGTCCGGACTTCGGAACCAAATACGCATTCATTACAACACTTTATTATCAGTTGATGCACTTCCCATTCTAGACAAAGTTAAATACATATATTCAAACCAATTAGCCCTAACGACTGAGTTGATAAATCAGAGGTGATTTATATATGCATCAGCCTGCGGCCTAAATATAATGTTTATATTTTTAATAAGCAAAATGTCACTTTATTATTCATTTAGTTTCGATGAAAGCAAGAGTTGCATAAAATTTTACGCTTCGAAGTGACATGAATGATAGATAATATTATGATATACAGATTCTGAAATATAGAAAGTAGAAAATTATTTATAAATGCATAATAATAAACCGGTTTCGCTTCTTATGTGAGCATAGTATAAACTTTGGATTCGGACACTATTTGGTATTAATAAACAAAAGAAAATTAGTTTATTATTAGCCGTCACTTTGTTAATCGCAAATAAACTCATACCTAATTATTGAGCGTAGTTATGGACAAACTAGACAGTTGACACAAACCAGTAATTGTATTATAAACACTTTCGCGATGTGTCCACTATATATTTTTGTAAATAATGAAATGCAGAAACAGTTCAAGTGACTGTGAATTGTTTTGTAGAGTTCATCCTTACAACATCAATGATTTTAAAGTAATGTGATAGCTTTCTTCAAATCAAAAGTGGCGAATCCAGCAAATAGAATGATTTTGTATGAAAGCGGCCTGACAGATTCACGTACAGTTGATAACTCATTTTTTACCAAAATGTAAACTGTATGCTTACTGCATAAATACGCTCAATCGAATTCAATCGTTCCATTAGATTTTTAGTTTTCATTTCTTCATTAGACATTGTATGAAGCGAGGACTTTCCGAATAACACAACTATAGGAAAACTATTTTGATGATGGATCACTCATTATGAATATTTATAATGGCGTAGAAAAAATATCTTATTATTTCAGTGATCAAGCATTTGTTAAAATGAAGTCAACTCATTTTAATGTCATTTCATCGCAAGAGATATTTCAATAAAGAGCATAACGGAAGCTATTATTATTTTTAGATATAACGATTTCTAGATATGGGAATTAATGTCATGATACTCTTCAACATTTCAAAACGTAGGTATCAAACGAAAAAAAATATAATTTTAATTGTTAGTTGTGTGCACAAAAACTGAGAGAAATAATACACATTTATTAATTACTTAATTATAATCAATAGTCTTTTTTACAATTCTGTATTACCGGAATGTCAATAATGTTAAAAACATGGTAAAACAAGAATCTATAATAAAAATATATACATATCATCGGCGTGCGGTGGACTCATCACTATCTCTATCGCACAATCTAATTTGAGTATAAGCAAGAAGAAATACAAACCGACGATTTTTGACCGACTTATTACATTTTGACTTGAAATCGAATTGACATATTTTTCTTCTATGAAATCTTTTTTATTTACACCTGATATTCTCAAGTGATAAGCTGACGTTTTAACGATATTTTTATTTTTAAATAAAATCATTAAATAACACGATAATTAATACAACGGTAAGTAGATTTATTTTGGCCTATTAATATGTCAAACGATATTAAAATTCAAAGTAAGCCGGAAGCATTATTTTTACCGGCCAAGATATCCCATAAACATTTTCGAGACGCTGTCAAAATAAAATTAGTTTTTTCGCTCTTCCTCTGAGCGGTCTCATTTTTTTCGCATCTTAGATTCACGCTGATGAAATCGTCGGAAAATATAAAAGTATTTTGTTTATATCTTTATGATTGAGCCATAAAAATATTGTTTTCTCCGAAATCAAAAGATATTTAGCTTTTACCCACCCTTCCTACTTTTGAGAATAAAAGCATACTTTTTTGTATGTAATTTTTGCTTGAAGAAAATAGCTGGAATCGTAAGATAAGAATATAAAGAGATTTTGAAGTCAATTATTTTTATATTTCAGATAAATTGTCACAAATTTATATGACCATATGATTGCACCAGAATGTGGAATGGCCGGTTTTAAAAAAGTTATATTTGGGAGTAAGGGGTTACAAATTAGTTGTACACCTATCACAAGTCATTTATATTCGGAAGCATTTCATAGTCTGTAACAGTGCTCCGAAACCTTTTCTCACCCACGGCACACCTAAGCACTCATTAATATTTTGCGGCACACTGCATGACAAAATATATAAATTTCACCAACAAAACTTACAATTTGTTAATTTGTTTTTATTTGATGAATCTTAATAGTAGCTAATATATGTTTTTAATAAAAACTAATTATACTCTTTCAAACTGTTTAAGCTACAAAAAAATCACAAATTATAAAAGTTGCTAAGAAAAAAACTAAGCTTCAATACTAACATTTAGCGAAGCTTAGTGGTTGAGTATTGTATTTTCCATTTTTGGTTTAGCCAAATCTAAAATAATCATTATTTTCAATAATAGTCTCGTTGGTCCTTCGTAATTTCTATGATCCTAGTCGTAACTCGCTTTGCCAATGTTAGAGTTTCTAGTCAATAACTTTTCATTTCGTTAGTTTGTAATAATACCCCTGGGAAATTTTTGCCATCAATGCTGATGATTAAACGGAGATCTTTGCCAGTGAACGGTTTTAATTTTTTTCTTATTTAAAAATACGTGTTGGACGTATTGCGTCGCGGCACAGTGTGCCGAGGCACACCGGTTGCAGAGCACTGGTCTATAATGATCAAGTTAAAATATACATATATTCTCAAACCCACAGCTTGTCCATGCAAAGTTAAACGGCACTGATTGAACCATTGTTATTATAATATAAAAGGGATAGTTCAATCATTATATTATAATATTCAGTGTTTCCGTATAGGTACTGAAAACGTTGAATCTAAAGATGAATCAAGATACCCCATTTACCACCGCATTCGCAAATTTATGAAATTAGTAATAGTGATGGTTTAAGGGATCATCTAGTTTTATTTTCATCAGTCCCTCACACACTACACTATAATATTCTATATTGTCCCTTGACTACTTCGTTTTTTGTGAGTTTTCCAACACTAATGTCAAGCTATCCCACAAGACACGTCTACGTGTCTATTCAGTAAAGAAACAAATTGTACAATATGTGAAATACACATGCATAATTTTCCAACAAATCCAGCGGGAACTTAGTCTAAATTCATTGTTGCTAATATGAATGTATACTTAGATAGATTTGTAGCGTATTATATAAGATTTATGATGCGTAAATTCATCTTTTATTAGCTCGTCAATGCATTGTGGAAGGTGGTCATGAATTAGCGGCTATATAAAGAGTGGTGGTAGGTCAACAAACCTACTTAAATGGTGGTGTGTGATGAGAAGTAGGGTAAGACAATCTACAAGCGTAGATTTGGTCACAGATAATGTAGAACAAAACAGTAAAGCTTCATACTAAAATGTAAAATATCTTGTAGCCTTTGTGCTATATAATAAAATGTATAGGTATTTATTTCTGTGTATTAAAAAATAAATACAGGTATGCATCTACACGCGAGAGACAAGATTAGGGATAAAAACAATCTATGGAGGGCTTTGGATCGTGACGTCAGTGATTATAATTATACTAGCATAACCGTACCCGTAATAGATGACGGTATCGAAATTGAAATACTGAACGTCTAATGTAGCTAGTACGTCGGAGCTGTGTCCACAAAGCGAATGCTTAGGTCATGAGAAAATTCCATACCTACATGTGATATGCGATAATAATCAAACGTCTACAGAGCGGTCTGGACTATTATATATAATACTATGCCCAAATATACATTGATATTTCATTTTAGATATTTATTTGTTAACATTTGAATTTAAATATGTTTTTAGATTGACTTTTATATAACTTTGCTGTACATTAATATCCTGGGGTTCAATTCTGTATTTCTGAGTATGTCAAACATCTTAAAATGATGAACCAGACTGCCAATGGTGATAAATATAACTCGAAAGTACTTTTATGCCGTTAATCAAATTGTTTTGCATATAGCTATACTCCGCATATACCTGAGAGAAACAGATTAATAATTTTGCAACAGTCGTAAATTCGGATTTTATGCATGGTCTTCGTTGCACTTTTCCAAGGTCACATTTTAAGAATAAGTTATGAAAAATTGTGTATGAAGTTTCAATTAAAACCGTTTTATGTAACCGCAATGCGTCGTCAAAATTTTAAAAGATAGTACAAATATTAAAATAGGATCCCATTATAATGGAGTTCTACCGAGTAAATGACAAATCAATCAAACAAATATTACCTCTCGAGTTTTATTACCATGATCATTTATATATATACTGCTGTACTATATAATATTTATAATGGTTCTCAATCAGGTTATGAAGTTTCTTTGCGTCTTCGTCACACCGGAGCTTTTTGCACCTGCACTAATTCTTTGTTCGGCGGTGTGGACTTTAATTACACTTTATGAGAGTGCGTGGGTTATTCTAAGTTATGTGTAACTGATGAAACCAAACACATTAAAATGCGTTATGTCTCATACGTGTTATAATTTTTCAGTAAAAAAAAGCGATCGCGTCCTGTATATTGCATATGATTAAGTGAGACCAAATAATGTCCATATTTTATACCTCAAGTCGCCTTGGGCATTTTAAATAATAACTGGCGATAAACCGTGTTTACATACCAAAAAAAAAAAAAATACCGAAGCAATTTTACCGAGAAACAAAACGTTGTGTTACTGCTGGATATAGCAAGTGTATGAATAAAAAAGGTATTTCACCTCGGGGGTTACAAAATTGCGCCACAAATATAATTTCAAATTTCAGCACAGCTCCGTTATGGAAAATTTCCCTAGATGCCGGTATTTAAACGGCCAAAAAATGGATAAACAACGTGAGAAAATTTTTCTTCTTCAACATAATTCACAAGAAACAATTACATACTAATACGGTAATAATACTGTTTATATGGTATACCGCTAGGCAATTTTATAATTTAAGTATGTGCCATTTGCTAAAATTTGTTTTAAAATATGCATATAGTGTAGTAATAATTTAAATGCTTGATTTGACAGTTGGTCCTATTTTACACTAATTAGACACTCCATTGAGGATACTTTTAATATTCTATGTACATCCATTGATCTCACATTTGTAAAACATTAAGTCCAGGAGACCGAGGGATAAATATGAAAACTAAGGACTAATCAATGTTTTAAAACATATATGATGAATGGAATTGTTGACACACTGAGTCGAGTCTAAAGGTAAAGAGTCGGGTCCGTGGTGCGGTGGTCAACGTTGTTGACTACGATGACGGATGTCTCGGGTTTAAGTACCAATACGGAAGGCTTCATAAATTGATTTATTAATCGATTATAGTGTCCATATTTGATATTGCACGATAGTTCGCCAGGTTTTAACAAATATGTATCTTCAGTAGGGAAATAGTGAACGATATTGAGTCTTTTATAACAAAATACCAATCAAAAATACAAGTGAATTTACCCATGACGCTATTAGTACCTGGGCTGCACTGAACTTATCTTTAAACTATACATTTAATAATTATAAAAAATATATGAACAAAAAGAATTATTTTTAATTGTTTTACCACATTGTTTTTGGTGATATTAGGTGCCATTGTTAAATAAGTGTACAGAGAGAATTTTCTTGTCTTTGTTGAATTAACATATTAATCAGGGAATGTTCAATACAATTTAAATAATACTTATTGAGTGCTTTGAACTTGCTAAAATATTTTTGAGAGCTAAGTATATAATTTTCGGGAGAGCATTTTATGACATCAACAATAAAAAGGGCTGTTTCATTTAGTGGTGTTTTGCATAATCCTAAATAAGCCGGAGTTTGTTTTTCGAGCACGTAAGTGAGTAAATACTAAAATTATAATACGATAAGCCTGTAAGGGATTATTACATTATTTTTAATGCGATAAGGTGTGGTGTTTGTTCCAAAAGTACTTATGACAATAATATTTACTTATCGTATAATCCGAAGGGTATAATATGAGATTATTATACTGTATATAAAATTTACGCTTCACATGCATAAGCATTTAAATAGAAAATCTGAATTATAAACATTAATATATGAATGGGGACAATATGCAAGGTTTTCAGGAGTCAGTTTTTCCTACCTATTCTGATTATCTGACAAAATTTAACAATATGCATATCAAATAAGTCACAGAACATTTCCGGAGACCAAAATATATAGAGCAGTGATGCTCAAAAGCGGCCCAAAATAACAATACGCAATAAAATGTTGTACCTATTAAATTAAAAATAATAAAATGCCTAACTTGTCTAGTATAGTTTATCATTATTTTCAAACACCTTTACCCTCTGAGGCCTGTGGAAGATTAAAAAATGGATAAACTGGCCCTTCTTTCAAATAGGTTGTGTACCACTGATAACATAAGTCTGACTGTATTTGAAGAACATTATTTCGAGTTTTTATGAACTTTGGTATTGACTAAAAATTTTGAGACTATTTTTTTTGGGCATACACCTAAGAAGGCAGGTAAATAACGTATGTGATTGTTCACCCCAGCAATAGTGTACATTAGATATAATAAATTATTCTATATTACGTACTATAATAAGAAAAAATTAGTTATAACGAGGAAGGTAGTGTGCAATACTCTGACGACAATAGAAAAGATTAAAATTCACGATCGGTCAACTACCTTTGGTCCCCTGAAAGGGTTGTCGCTTCAACCTACGAGATTCCCATAGCATGCAGATATTTGAATGGTGACTCGGATATGACATTCGACGGTTGCAACAAAAGGGAACGGAATGACCTCATCCTCAAGACGAGTCCCAGCCATGTCATACGCGGTCACCAAGAGGATGGCGAGTCGGCTTGAAAATTGTATAATTTTCAGCGGAGGTATACCAAAGCATCCGACTATCCGCCGTATGCATCGATTTTCGAGGTTAAAAGACTACGGCACCTTCATCAGATGGCAAGATTGACAATCATACAAGATGGCTGACAGTACATTTGAAGCAAGAAGAGACGGTATTTCGTCATTTTAGACAACAGGGTTGACGTTTATGCAGCTTCAGAGTCGTTTAATGGCAGACTCACTCAGTAGAAACGGATAAACCACCATTAAAACGATGTAATATAATATAAGTTGGCCTGCGTGGACTAGTGATGAGAGCTTCACCATAGCGATAAGATTGGTCTGCGTTCAAGTCCCAGCAAGGTCAATATCAAAATAAGATGGGTGTTTATGGTTCTTATTTGAGTTTAACTCATATGATTTGAAAATATCTGACGTATTGGCTGTAAGCTGTAATATTAGATATTTTTTCAACATTACTTTCTATTTTTTTTATTTATTTACTCGGTATATCGTCGGTTTAGCTAGTGACAATAAATATCGTATACAAATTTATTGGCTATAGAATTACATAAAAATGTAAAAGCGTTTCGTATATTGGTTGCGAATTTGCATACGTTTATATTATTTTATTTGAACAAAAAAACATAAACGATTAAAACTGAATAAAAATGCATAACAAACTTTACACAGCTAGTTTAATATTTGAACTTGCAAAATCGTCTGAAACGTTTCGAAATTACGAATTCGATGAACAAGCAGAACAAGGCTCATTAGTCAATAATAGATAACAATTTGCACAGTTGATATTGATTTATGAAGTTTATTTCAGTAAATAAATGAAAATAACAAGTAACGATACGAAAACTGCTTACTAATCTACTAACGGGCTTACAATAACAACAAAATGTCAGCAAGTATTTAGAATTTACTCAATTGACGCTGTCAGTTATTCTTTTGATTCGATTAGACGTGACAGGAAATGCTCTTACTTCTATGGTCAGTGTAGGCAAGCTTAAGGGATAATATTCTATGACAGCCATAAGAAATCATTTCGGTATGTTGACAATTATTTCAGTTAGTAAAAAATGTACACACATTTCATATACATATTGAGGTCGGTACTTGGTAATTTTTGCCGGCATATTCATAACTGGCCATGGTCACTCCTCTGCCAAGCTCTTCCAGCTTGGTCGGTTTGTAGATAGTACAATATGTTCCTACGGCAATATGTTATTGGATGCAGATCACATCCGTTGGGACTATCCAGGTATAGACAACGAACGGAAAAAAATACACAAAACAATAATACTAGCAGTTGGATAGTCATGCTGACTTGGTTGCATATCTGACATTGGTTGCATTCCTACTATTATCTAATTTTCTGTACACTAGAGTGCATGCAACTAAGTCTAAAGGGATTTTCTTCAGACATTCGTGGCATAAATTTTAAACACGAATAACGCAGTTATGCTGCAAAAATATACCCTGTAAGAAGAATGTGAAACCGTAACGGGTGGTGTAGGGTATTATAGCTTTGGATTACCCTAGGGAATATTAAAATAATACACAATTATAATTTAAGACATCGACTGAGGGTGTTTGATGTAATTTCAATATCAAATTTAAATTGTTGAGATTTTGTACATTTTCATATATTTAACGACTCGGCTACTGTCCACTTGTCTCAGTTCGAGTTCATTCGTATGCTCGAATGCCTGAAGTTGCCGAAAGGCGAAACCCGGGTCGTAAGTGACAAAATACATGGAAATGTACAAAATCTCAACAATTCAAAATTATTTTGACGATATGATAATTTCAGGACAATTGGGCTACGGCAGGGTTTCCCAAACTTTTCTTGCGATGGAAAACTTTGCAAACCAACAAATTTTAACGAAACACTATTTTATTTTGTTGGTTATAAAATATCAATGTGACGGTTTACAGGTTTAAATTTGTTGCAACTGCAGCATCATATAAAACCATACCATTTTTTTGCGGAACAGCCTATTCCCGTTCTGCGGAACATGTGGAATATAGTTTGGGAAACCCTGGAATATGGCATTGTATCAATAGCCGTCTTCTTTTAAAACTTGATCACACAAGATGGACATAGATATACTTCCGCAGGTTGAAAAACCAATCGAATGTTTTCGGACCTCCGCAGCTTTCGTTTGTTCGTATATCGCATTGCGAAATCTGACCGAAGTAAGTTGCATTTCTGCGATAGATGGTTTGTTGGTTCGACTTAAAAACTTTTTATTTACAACGATATCGGCCAAGGACATCATTGTACGCTGATCTGTTATAGACACATCGCTATAAATAATATTATTTTCAGCTGAAAAAAACGCGTCGCTTCATATCTGTCGTGTGGTGGAATCGTATTGTATATAAGTAATTGTGACATTGCGCTAGCCGGTAGGTTTGGAATTTTATCTGTCAGGTATGTTAATGTTTTTAACCTTCTCCTTGCGATGCTTTTAACAACAATCGGAACATTTTAAAAGTATGGTACTTCTGCCATACATTACCAGTGCAAAGTTCAAAGAACTGTATGAATGTAACATAAATAGATTTAACACGTTGAAATCTATAAATATATTCATCATATTATCAGCAAATTGAACTATACATCGCACCCACAGTAAAATAGTGTCGTAAGTCTGAAATTCAGTAAGTCATTTTTCAGTTGTTAATATGTTTTGGTTCGTGATTTTTCATTATTTTGATAAAATATGTTAATAGAAAAATAGAGACAAAGCATTTCTTAATTCATTTGATCAAAAAACAGTAATTTATGGATTCTTTTTTATTTTACATTTACAGAAAAATTTTGAAAACTACAAATGGCTCTCAATCAAATGACAAATTCAGACTTACGACTGTATTTTACTAAGGGTGCGCGAATGGTGCGAAAAAATTAGTCGATTTCCGACTCTCGTGAATTTGTATACAAGTTGGTTGCCCCACCATCAACTGTGTATGCAGCCGCTGTTTCACAGTCCGATGTTTTGGACCTATGCAGAGCTACAAGGCATCGATATTTTAATAATGCACTATTTCGATAAAAAACAAAGACAAAAAATACTATATCATCCATTTAATTTATGTGAATTAGTATAGGAATACTGTATTCTTTTCTCTTCAATTATTCCGTCCACTATTCAAGAAACATAGTATGGTTCGGAAGAAACGGTTTCTTTACTCAGACTAACTGACCAAACGACTTACAAATGTACTCCTGTCTTCTTATTTGCCAAGACTGTATGCGTAGTGTAATAATTGCGAAATCCTATTCGAGGTGGCCCTATTTACGCAGAACACAACCGTTCTAGTCTGGGAAGTCTATAAATATCCACTGTAATAAGTGACAGCATCAGCAGTATGTACTGGTTTTAATCTGAAGATAAATGATATTAGTCGAGCTGAATACTAAATAGATGTAGGCGCGGTTGTATCAACAAAGAGGCTACATTACCGGTACGACAGATAGGTAACGGAAACCACTGTCATAAATATTACAAGTTATGAAATTTTATCGCCAACTTTACTTTCGATACTAGATACACGTCAAAAATAGTCAGCACACTCAAGTCACTAACTACAAGTATTACTAACTGTTAGTTCCTCAATAAGGAAGTCATATGCTCTACATATGATAGAGATTTTGAAGATAGAGATAAGATACCACAGAATTGAAAGGGATTTTTAATAAGATGCAAGAGAATCTAGAGAGAACAACGAATTACATCGGTATTTAAGGAATTAATGTGCATTTAAAGCAGTATAACTAAAATAAAACGAAGTGGCCTATGCAAGGCTGCAGACAAGTAGTTAGGCTGACTAAAGGTGTGATAAAATATCGCTTCTGCGGTGCTGATTTCAAACTCAACATACAGAATAAATCTTCATTGGAAAATATTTCGCAGACGCATGCTTTTATTTGTTTTGTAATCATTGAGTTCGAAATGCCTTATACTTTTATAATCGCTGTCACAAATGGAAAAGAACGTATTTAACTCGAAAAAATGATTTTACTTTAATATGGACTGACGATTGGTCATTTAAATACATTGACATACAAAAATTCGTTAGATTAATGACATAGACTGACCCGGCAAAAAATCTCCTTCGACGACGCAGTACCTGATTTTTAATACTAGCACATCCTCGTAAAAAAAAACGCTAATAGAATCATCTGCTAAAGTTCACAACGTGCTTCCGTATATTATTTAATTATACTACTTTTAAGGTGAAATATATCGAACGTTTTCTTTTACAATACGCTGGTTTGAAATCTGAAATATCTTGACACAGTTGTTTTGTTCTTATTCGCCCCACGGAATTCGTTTACACGAAATGAGATTAATGTATAAAATTAACCAGTTTTATCGTGATCGTGTGTTAATTAAATGCATTAATCTACTTTTAAAGCTAATTAAAATATGTAAGAGTTTTTTAGTAGTAAATATTTTAGTAACATACATTATTATATTTAAAAAATAAAACACAACTCATTTATACTACTGTTAGCTGTCAATTCTTGGTGGAAAGGCATTTTATTAAAAAAAAATAACGCAATTCATTTGTACTACTTCCACATGTTTATAATGATCAGGATCGGTTTAGATCATCACGAGCATTATCATCAGTTGTTATTCTCGTGATGAGCGAAACCGGTCCTGATCATTATAAACACGTGGAAGTAGTACATATGAGTTGTGTTATTTTTTTTTTAAATATTGTGTCTTTCCACCAAGAATTGACAGCTAACACCTTAAAAATGATACATTATTTTATTTAAATATTTTAGAATGAAGCAATCATTTATCTGAATTTAAGTAACGTCTTTAACGTAAAATGGTTTCATTAAGCACAGTAGCTTCAAAATAATCATAGAAATTACATAGTGTATGTCAGTGTTCCGCAACCTTTTCTCACCCACGGCACACCTAGACATTCATTAATATTTCTCGGCACACCGCATGGCAAAATTTAACAAAAAATATAGTTTAAACGCTTTTACGTGTTCAAAGTGATGGAAGAATTAAAAAAATATAAATTATAGTTTGAATCCGTTTTATTTGTTAGAGGATGTGAATAACTTTTCATTTCACTTATTTGTAATAATTCCTGCGGGAAATTTTTAACCATCAATGCTTCGTAATATAATCAGGAATGTGGACAGTAATTTCGGCGGTATGATTTTTTTATACGCACATGAGCTAAACCCTGTTTCATTCCCCATCATTTCAGTTGTACTATCCGTGCTGTTTGCAATACAATTAGCCATTAGATATTAAAACAATACAATATTTGTTTCTACGAGAATAAATAAACGGAGATTTCTGCCACCGAATGGCTTCAATTTTTTTGTTATGCAAAAATACTCGTTTTGGATTTACTGTGTGACGGCACACCTGGGGTCATCTCGCGGCACATCGGTTGCGGAGCACTGATGTATGTAATAGGAGTGTGTTAATTTCAACGTCATCAAAGTGTAATAAAATAATATTAGAATACATCACTGACCAGTTTTAAAATTGATATTTAAGAAACATTTAAAACTATGTTAACTATTAAATTTTAAATTTTGGATCTTAAAAGTCATTTAAAACTTTGATACCAGTGGTCGTGAATATTTACGTTTCGGTAAATAATGATTATTTTTAGCTTGGGATCAGATTTTTCTCAATAACTAAAATGCCAAGCATTTACAAATTGGCCGCAGAAGATTTGTAGTCTGGAAATATTTATAATGTGATAAATACGGCGTGACAAATTATGTCAGAATTGGCCGCCATGAGAAATATTCTCAATTCATATAAAATGTCACAGTAATTCATTTTTTTCATCAGAAGATGCGGAATGATAAACGAATATTTTTAACCCAGTAGATTTGCAAATTTACATATACAATTAGTCATTTTTCGACACGGTTTTTAGGCATTGAACGGAAACAGAAATTTATATAATTCTACGTATTCTCCAATTGTTTTAACAACACAAAATATTGTTAAAAGATTATTATTTTAATTTGAAAATCACTTTTTTATGGTTAAAATTCAGTCATAATCTATTCAAGACATATATATACTGCGTATCTGTCAGTCCTTAAGTTAAATTCATTTGTTATATCATAGCAAATAGCTGATAACAACGATTCCAGCAGGATTAAAAAAAAGAGAATTTAAAGTTCATCTTGAATGATACAAATCAATAGATAACCACGGCTTCATGTTCATAGTTGTATGTCATAAACATTTGATAAGACATTCTTTGATCATATTTATTGTACGAAAATGTCACTACAACATAATTATTACATTATGTCAAAGTTTTCATTACCATCAATTTGGGGTAAGTTTGCCCATCGGTCTAAGATTGGTCCACTACATGGAAAAAGGTTTGATATTATTTTATTATAATACCATGATAATATTAATGCCATATGAATATTTTTTAGTTGAGCAAAGGTATTGAGTAGCCCCTGGTGGTAAAAATATGAATTAATGTGCAACATAATTAGTTTTAGTGTTGAATTTGTAAGCTGTCAGTTTGGAATGATAAAACACAATTTAAAAACTTATCTTGAAACAAATTGGATTAGCCATATTTTCAATTTGAATTACTAATCTGTAAACCAAATGCTGTGTATTTTTTCCGATCTCATTTATGTACAGAATATTGAAAGTATAAAGAAAAGTTGCAAAGTCTTTAAAATCACTGAATTTATAGTAATTACAGTGATTATTTGTATCGTGGGCCAAAGTTACCCGATTTTAATACAAATTTTGACCTATATTGTTTTATCTAGGTTTATTTATATATCAATTATAACAATAAATCTATTTATGTTAAATAAATTTCATCGTAAGAAATTAGTACATTTCTATGTTTTTAGAACAATACCACACATAAATGAAATGGCGAACCATAAAAACACAAAAAACCCTCGGAACTGGGCCTAAGTTACCCAGATTGGTCGTATATCTGTCATAAATAATTTTACTTACACAACGTTATTGTTGACGGTTGTTTTAAAATGAAAGAATACAACCAATAAAAAAATATCTAAAATTATCAAATATTTTGAAATTACGGGACAAATAAACGTGACTGACATACGAATATGAATTATACTTTGACAATAATTAAATCAATACGAAGTGTATCAAACAATTAACTAGTCAAGGGGTGCTATGAACCAAAGGGGGAACGATAAAGATTAATTTTAAAATATTCAATTCATTAATTTTTTGCCTGAAATACATAAAAATATTATATTGCATGCTTCATACTTCAAAAAGTGGTACCATTTATTTTATTACAACTATGGACAAATGGTGAAGGAGGGGGGTAATGGAGATTCATTATATTAAAGTCTACAATATTGTGACGATACAGATAGTTTATTATAATGTTTCAACGATTTTATATGTATTTGGGTAAAGTTTTAATTCTTTATAAATACGTAGGATTATTTAAAATAAATATAAGGATATTAAGTATTTTCAAAATTTTAAGAGTTAAGATCTGGGCTCTGTTTCTGAAGGTATGTTTAGAGACTACATATTTAAATACCATGTAAGACAAAATACCAAGATTCAAGAAGTTTCATATATCACTTCTGACAGTTTTAAAAATGTTGTTTGACGGTAAAAAAAACTAAGGTGTTAATGACTCGATTATAATAATCAAGTAAAACTATCTTCGGGTAATCTAACGGATGATACCCGGGGGCATTCGGTCGGCAATGCTCGCGACGAATTGAAATTTTGTTACGGACAAAATCACCAGTCGGATTAGTGACACGATTTTCTGTAGCGGATAATCCGACGCCCGTTTGACGGGCATGGCGCCTTTTTTTGTAACAATGTAACGGTGGTTCAGAAAAGGTTAACTTGGCTTCTTGAAAATGTTTGTTTTTTACCGTCAAATGTATGACAGCGTATTCATTCAGCGGGTATAGGTCATTATCTCGACTCAGATGAGGAGGCATCTAGTTTGTTACGATATCGCATAGATTTTTAATATATGTTAACCTATTTCGTATAACAGATACATAAATCATTGATCAATACTAGATTTGACTCAACCTAAAGCTTTATTATATTCGAGTGATATATTTTATATAATACCATATCAAAGAGTCAATATTTCGATCCGGTACTCTTTAACTGCATACAATTAGAGATTCGAAATTATTGCTCATAGCAAGTATCGATTCCAACTATTCGATTGTCGAATAGTAAAACTGAAAGTATTTAAATATATACAAAAAATTTCTGAAGTATCAAAATAATATTAAAAATTCGATTTGAATAATTAATGACATAACATTATATATTTATACTAAAATAATACATTAAAAAGTCCATTCAAAACGATAGAAGTCACATTTATTCAAATCACTCATACATATAATATTTTCTTAAGGATGGAGATACCTACATTTTATAATAATTTACCACTAAATCTTATCCCACTTCTGTCAAATCACAGAGAGAGACAATATGCATACACATTCCAATATTGTTTCATTGTATTATAATATTTAAAATTTGCAGCTCTGCCGGATTACTCCAGTGGTATTTCTTTAATTACTGAAATTACGGCATGTTTAAATGGTTTTTTTAGCCCAGAATCAATCGTCAAACTCAAGTATCATGATAAGATATTAAATACGTCCGAGTTGGGTGAAAGAAAAAAAGGCCTGAAGTATTCAGAATTGTTCTTGAAATCTGGAGATATTTTGATGTGAACTTTCATCGATTTTCTAAAATATTTCATTAAATTTAATAAATACGAATAATTTCGCAAATATTCGTATAGTTAAAAAAGGGCCGAATATATTCAGATATTGAATATTCGAGCTGGAATCCCTAATACCGAGTTGTCAAGGATCTGATGTTAAATAAACTTTGTTTAAATACTAATATTTTTACAAAACTCGGACTCGTGCATGCGTTATAATTAAGCATGTATTACAACATTATGATTTCTTTCCATGGACATCAAATAGTAATAAGTAGTAAATGACGACGAATTATTTTTTTGATAAACGCTATGGTCGAGTGAAACCCTCTCAGATGTACATTAATTTTGTTATTAAATAAACATATATGACTTGTTCAAAACTAGCCTTGAAGGAACAGATGAGGAACAGCTGTAAGATGATATTATTTATATTTATACCAATTATAGCTAACAATATTATACATGTGTTCTGTATGACCAAACGGGCATGCACGATAAAACGACGACCAACTTTATTTATTTTGTGAAATCTATTATACTACTCTCATTAAAATAGATTGTAATACTTTTTCCAATAATTTAATCTGGCGAAAAATAACAGCGATCTATAACTCAAAAATATAATGTTATTGATACTAAAGATGCAATTTGGCCACTCTTCGCTTTGTTAACTCGAGACTTTTCTTGCGATCGTGTTCATATGTTTTACGCGCACATTTGTTTTTCGTATATAAATATATTGTTTGCGCACACCTGCGTCATTATGCGCAATTATTAAATATTCTGCCAGAATAAGCATCATTTCAAAAGTGCTACTGAAATTCAACGAGCAACATTAACAATAAGCGTAATTGTTTATTCCGTTAATTGCTTAATTGCGGCAGGCTAGCTTACGGCAGTTGCAAGTTTTTGAGCGTGTGAAATAGACCAAAGACAAAAGACATTATGACCATTATGCCAAGAAAGAATTAGCGTTGATTGCAAACGTAAAGGAGGCGAAATGTCTGCTACAGCTTTTAAATATCAAAATAAATATAGTAAATACAAATGTATTCTCATAATTATAGCCGGTAAATGTCTGTTATTAAAACGTATCCTTCCACCCAACCTATTCTAAAAACAGGGCGTATGGAGAGTGGTTAGCAAAGAGTAGTCTTTTTCCCTATGACAAACTCGTTTCCTTAATTTCTATCAACAAAAGATAGTGAGTGACTGATAAGTAACCAGTTAATAACAAATATTTCTTCAACTGCGATGGAAATACACTTTTCGCAATAATATTTCAATAATTTTCAAATTACTAATTCAACGTTTTAACATTCATATCGAATAAAATTTAAGCTTTTGAAAAGAGACGTAAAAAAGAAAGACAGGAGTAAACAGGAAGACACGCATTTCTTGAATTAAGGGAGAAATTATTAAAATGTTTCTCAATAATATTTGATTCAGCGTAATAAAATCATTTGAGAGAAATAAATCAACAGTATTCCCATTTTCTATCATAACAAGATGAAGTAGCTGATATAAGACGCGGTATTTGTTTGTTTTACGTTCGCAAAAGCATGTCTTACTGAACTGGAAAAAAATATGAGAAAAAAATAATAATCGTTTTATGCTTCATTTGCTTACGCAATCTCCGAGGCTCAGACAGAGAATATTCCAAAAAGATGGAACAAATAAATAACTGTCTCTCTGAAAAAGTATGTATAATATATCATTAATATGTATTAACCGTTTGTAGTAAGGCGACTTATTGAGTCAACTATAATGATATTATTTTTTCAAGTATGGAATACTACACATCTATCGGTGATATTTGGAAGTCATATTATTTTTATTATTTGTTTCAAATGAACAAAACAAATGTATAGATAGCTATATAATATTGAGCGTAAAATTCATTTCGGTTTGACATTTTTCCTGGTATCAACGTCAATAGAGAAACATATGCCGACATAATATATATGAACGCAATAAAGATTTAGGGTCGAATTAGTTCTATTTAATTATTTAAATGAATAATTTCATTTACATTTTTAAATGTGTTTGAAATTCGAAAAAAAATATTTACTTATTGAAATAATATGGAATATTCTTCTGAGATTGACCCATAACAGAAAAAAATGTTTTTATATTATTGTATTAGTGTGTGTCAAATTTACCATAAAAAAACCTAATTTGATACAAAATAATTCTATTATCAAAGAGTTACTAATAAAATTAATAAATAATGCGGCAAGAATATTTGGTTAAGATGAACTCGGCGAGAAAAGAAATGCCTGACATCTTATATCTGATGAAAATATAGACAGGAATTGAACCTGAGAAATTCTTATCACTTATAACTGTATTAGAATTCTAAATCGAGCCCCAAACTAGTTCTGAGATAGTGAATAAATATTGGAATCCACGATAAAAAATCTCTTAAAACTGAAATTATCAAAGAAAAAACAGCCTTACTTAACAAAGAAAAGAAAACATGTATGGAATGTCCTATAACATTCCACAACGGGTTGTTTTAGAATTTTTGACTTACTGGTGTATTTATATCGAAAGTAGGGGTTTTTAACAACCGCACGAAAAAAAGCTCTGTAGTGTAGAGACTTCAGGTAGCAAAATTATGATAGATTTCGAGATGCAATAAAAACGGCGATCTAAACTTAACGACGTAAATCTTGGTTGGGAATTTATAGTAAGAGCTTGTATCTAGTCTAACAATGGGATTTTAACAATCGGTCACGGCACAGTTACGAAATTTAATGGATTGATTTACAAAAGAAGAGCGGTGCTCCTACATTTGTGAAATTGAAATTCTATATTACGAAGACTACTTACTGCCTCACGGAATGTCAATATTCAAGTTTTCAAAGCCATTTTTTGCTTTGTGTAAAATGTGAAGTAATTGGTGTGGTAACATTTTTTTAATTGTTTATTCTACAATTTGGGATATTACTGATATATATAATAAAATTATGTTATAAAATTTCCGATCGTACCAAGGGAAACCTTGGACTAGTTATCTTCGAACATCAGCGTCAATAAAAATATTACCCACATTATTTAATACACTTGACTTCTTGCTATTTTATATAGAATCGGGTATAGTTTCCGGTTCTTTTTAAAAAAAAAAAAATTCCATGTCCGCTCCCAATGTGGAGCATATGGTCTCCTAATGGAGGTATCTTGACAGAATTTTTTCTACGAGAACTGCTTGTCACTCAGTTGCTCAACCTCTCTTTTCTTTTTCGAAGAGAGTAGGGATAGAAGGATAGGGCTATGACAGGACTAGTGGTTAGCTAATCGCTCTCGTTACGCCCCGTGAGGATGGGATTGGTGGGAGGGAGGACTCAGACTACGAACAGAAATCCATAAATCGATTGAAAGATCAATCTATGAAGACCGTCCGCACCGGGAATATAACCCGAGACATCCGTAACCGTAGCCAGCGACGAAACCAACTGCGCCACGGACGCCGACGAATTAGTAAATGTTAATGAAGAGATTGAAATGTTACTTGGCGTGTTGTTACCAGTTGTACCAGACAGTAATTATAATAAGGTAAATGGTATTTTTTATCAATCATATAACAAATAACTATCTGCTTTGGATACCGGAGTTCCCCATCGAATAACTGAATGGGCATGTCTCGTAATACAGCAGCTTTAAGGAAACATTCAAATTATTGCCATGGGATTCTTAGGTGTAGTTAGTTACCAAAGACGTGGTTGCTCTGCACAAAACATGCCCGAAGAGATATAACAGTGGGCAATTGGAAAGCTTCTATTAACTAATCCAAATGACACTAATGTTCCCTCTAAACTGCGCAATTGTGTGGCCGCGCAGCAGATTTGGAACCCGCGCGCATTCATCTGGAGTTGGTGCGCTCTCTATCACTACTCATTTTTTAATCAATCTACGTAAGTATTCAAAATAAAAAATAATTTAAACAAAAATATATATAAATATACCTACCATCGGCGTGCGGTGGATTTATCACTATCTCTATCGCACAACTTAATTTGGGTATGAGCAAGAAGGATAAAAGAGCATACCCTTGCATCTCGCTTGCACCTTTACTTTGCATTTGATTGAGTGAGAAAGAGATAAAGCCACCGTACACGCCTGGTACCTACCTAATAGTGTAAATGAAATATGTTTAACTAAACAAAGAAACACTAATTTTGTATAACAGATTCAAATATGACATGCTGATAATTTGCAAAATGTTAAAATTATGCTACGCAATAGTTTGTTTGGTATGATTAGCCTTTGGATGTTCCACCCAGATAACCTCTCTTCTAAGAGGAAACACGGGTTGTAAGTTGTAACCAATACTTGTTTCGTGCCATATAAGCTGAGCGAGTACCATGTCCCATGATCTGGCTGGTGTGAAAATTGGAACTTCAGTTATCTCAATTCACCTTTTGTGTGAACGAAGAGAATCACCTTTTGTGGCTCTTGTTACACTGTGCATCAAACATGTGAACTGAAGTATCGAAAGGAAATACATTTCTGACCGACTTTTCGACAATGGCCGTCAGAAGAAAAGGCGTGCTTTCGATGCATAGACAGTTTGTTATATTTTATGCGATGCTTTGTTTTAAAAATTCCACATATACATGAAAATGCCCTTTCACTGATACTCAACCAATACTTATCTGGGCTTGACCGAAGATTTTTCAGATTTGGACGATGTAAATTTAGCAAACGAGATTTAACTATTTCAACAAACCTTTGTTTCATTTTCATGAATGACCAGTTTCCTTCTTTTGAAAATTGCTCGACTACAATATTGATGTCATAAGTAAAGACCACTATTTTGATCAAACGAACACAGATTTTGTAATTTTTTTTTTTGGCAAATTAAAATGATCATTCCATTTCATGATAAAGCAAAAAAAAATGTTTTTTTATAAATTCAGTTTATTATAGATAGTATATATATATATATATATATCGGTTCTGTGGTAAAGTGGCCAACTTCGTTAGTTTCAGTCACGGATCTCACGGGTTCTAATCCCAGCACGGGCAGTTTCAACTGATTTTTATGGATTTCTGTTCGAAGACATGGATGTTTGTGATGTCTAAAATTCTCTCCTCTCACCCATCCGATCCTAAAAACGGGGCGTACCTAGAGCGATTAGCTAATCATTAGTTATATCCTTATCCTTCTATCTCTACTCTCGTCGCGAAAGAGAGGTTAAACAACTAAGTAGCAAACATTTCTGTCAAGATACCTACATTAGGAACGCTCCACATTTCCATTGTTCCACATTGGGCGCGGAAATGGTTAAAAAACATATGAAGTGAAGTTGCAATTGAATGTTAAATAATATATTGATAGAATAAATAATGTGAGATTCGACAAATCGGGAATAGAGTGAGGCTTTCAACCATTCCTCCTAGCAATATACTTTATCCTTCCCTTCTTTGAAACGGTTCAATACAAAATAAAGCAGCAAACAATTTTCACGTTTTCTGATTTCACTCTGATGAAATCATTACACAGTAAATTCAAAAATAGTAATCAAATGTATTCAGTATTACCAACATGATCAACAAATAAACCTTATATTTAAAATACTTTTAATGATCTTACACACCATTTCGTACCAATTATTTTGGATACAAAAAATACTACGATGTAAAAAATTGATTGAGAAGTCGATTTTATGTCTTTATTATTGGGTCAATACTTGTTTTATTACTTTTGCATAAGTAAATTGTCCCCGAGTCGTTCATTTTCACAGCGTGTTCACAAACCGACGAATATTCTATAACACAAAAGGGTCTATTTAATGTCAAAACATGTCCTTTAAAAAAGTCGAAAGAACAGTTTAGCAATGAGAAACTAAATAAATTGCTGCGATAAAATGCGTCTGAACTACCCCAGCAGTATCCTTTAGGAACGTTACAATAGAACAAATACAATAATATGGAAATTATATAGGCACTTGGCACTTTAAATGTATACAATTTTAGTATATAAGCAATTTCATTGTTAATATAAAACAAACACTTCTCTATAATGGATTATTTACAGTATGCCCTTGATTATAAGGCTCCGTCGATTATAATTATGGTGAACCCTTATTTCAAAATAATAATGGAAGTAAGAAGCATCAAAAAACCTTCATTCAAACAAGCGTGCTCATACAATGACATAACAGCATTAAAATTTGGCATATTACTCTTTTAATTTCTTTTGTAGCATCACCATAACGGATTCCAACTATTCGATTTAAATAAATTATAACATTATATAAATACACATTCCATTGTATTCAAATATTTAAAGTTTGGATTACTACAAATATTTCTTAATTACTAAAATTACGGCATGTTTAACGGGGTTTTTAAGCCCCGAGTCATTCCTCAAACTCAAGTCTTATGATAAAATATTAAAAACAATAGGGTTTCATGAAGACAAAAAAAACCAATAACTCGGTTATTCATTATTGTTCTTAAAATCTGGAGAAATTATGATGGAACCTTTCGTCGATTTTAAAAAATATTTCATTAAAAATTATTATAATATCGAATAATTAAAAAAAGGCCGAATATATTCGGATATTGAATATTCCAGTTGGAATCCTTAATCACCATCGAAGTCTTAACATCTTGAGATCAAGTGTCTGATTATCAAGTATAGTCTCAGAGTTTTCGTCGCACATAAGAGTAAGTATTTCACTATTTTCTAGTTCGTATAAGTCAATTAGTGGCCAAGTATATTCCTCTAGGGCGATGATGGTGGTCCACAATAAAAGATAAAACTAACGAAAGGTTTTTTTTAATTAAATTCCGTGTCCGTACTCAACAGATGACCGATAGATCGCGGTTCTTGTTCAAGGTATGTTATACGCAATGACTAATTGATTTGATGTTAATCAAACGTATAAAACAAAAGGTTGTTTTTGCGATGGTTATATTATGTAGCCGTGTGGTCAACGCTCTTGGGCGTTCGCCATAGTTGGTTAGTGTTCACACGTTCGAGTCCCCGAACGAACAATTTAAAAAATGATTTTTGCATTTGTGTTTAGAGACATGAATGTCTGTAAATTGAGCAGTCTTCTCCTACCAATATTATTCTTAACCTTTTCGAAAAAGAAAGGTTGAGATCAATGCTTAGATGAGAAATAGAAAAGCTAAGCAAGTCAAGCCAACAAATGCGCGGCACACTTTTTCCTTTTTGCAAAAATCAATGTCATATTTGAATAATTGTCATTAAAGTAAGTGTTGTTGTATAGCTTTTACATTATTATAAATTATATACTATTAGGAAAAAAAAACTAATGATTAATAAAAAAAAATGGTGGTTAATTTTCCTTTTTTATTTGTAAAATTTTTATACGCATCACATAGGATGCTTCTTCAAAAAATTAAATAGTTTAAGTTGGAGTGCGCTCAAACATATGAGTGTACACGCCCAGTTAGAGAGATTATTGTTTGAGATGCTAAATTGGGAGTCCATAATAAAATTTATATCCGTATAATTCAATGTTTTTTTATTTTAAAAAAAAACTCGCCAACTCCGTATTAACAATGTCACAGTACAAAATTGGTCAATTTAATTTCAACCAATCAGATATTAACAGCGTGCAAAATAACATCAGTTTGTTAAACGCCGACATTTTTTGTTAAGAATAAGTACGTCTGTGAGTGGATCGATGTTGAATTTTTATTCGCAATTATTTCGAATTAAGATTCAGTGGACATGGCCACATTTGATTTGTAGCGTCTCAATTAACAACGCTAACCATATGCCAAGTAGGTAAAATTACTTGAGAATAACACGATGGCGTTATACTGCCGAGATAGCTATTTTTACAAATAAAATCATTGCTTGTATTCCTTGTTTGAATTTTTTGTGTTTTGAATATTATTTTATGAATCAAAATGCGATACAATAATATCTTGCGTTTGATAAAATATTCACAGCTTTATCTGTAGAAAGTTATGTTAATAGAGTATTTAATCATGGTAGAATATACCAATGCGGAGCATATGGACTACTAATGGAGCTTATCCCAAAAGAAGTTGTTTAATGAGAATTTTTTGCTACTCAAAGGTATTATATTTACCGCCTAAAAAGTATAAAGGGTAGAAATGTGAGTAACAACGTCCTTGAAAACTCTTTATGGTTAACCCAATAAAGTTTTTCTACAGATAATGAAAACTAACATTCGGTGCGCTGTAAATTTATAATTTAACTTTACATTCCGGCACCGCAGAACGTGGTATAGTAGTGTGATGTTATAAAAAACAAAAAAAAGAAGATTTAATGTATTTTAGTATTCGCAAATTTTTCGCATACGTGCTCAAATTAAAAACATAAATCATTTTGCTATTTCATTATAAATTATGATAAAAAAAATAATATGTCAAAACAATGACAAATGTATAACACTGCTAATAAATAGTATCTATCTTATTATATGTCTACCTACGTGCTTTCCAACATTTAAAACAGAATTAGCTTTTTGTTTTGTTTGGTAGAAACTATAGTATGTAAAATGATACCATCCCCGTCTGTTCTGGCAAACAACGTTACGTAGAAAAATTTGTATTTTGAGTTATTTAATATAAGAAATATTTTTAAATTAATTATATTTATCATACATTATTTACTTTTCATGTTGTTTAATTTATGATTATAGATATGGTAGGTACCTATATATTTATTTTTATGAGTGGTTAGATTTTAATTGTAAGAAATTTAAATTCTTTTCATAACTATACATTAATAGTAATAATGCTTCATACCTTCATATTAGTCACACGTTATACATAATATAATATAAATAGCCAAACCGGTATTGATCATTTAAAATTAAATGCGGAAAAAGAAGAAATGTATTATATGAGAATATAAACATTATGTTAATAATTTAGTATGCGTAAGATTAAAAAATATTACAACCATTAATGAAAATGAAAATTGTCTAGTTTAATTAACAGATTTATTCTCGTCTTTAATGCAGTCAAAAACAATTATCATGGACCATTAAAATGTAAAAAAAAAATCGTAAGATCCAAAATGTAGATAAGAAAATATTGCTTAACATTACAATAAATGTGTTCGAACCCGGATGCTGTTGGCTTTATAATACTTAATTATAATTATTATATTCGGTTATACGCAAGTATTAAAACTAGTTATAAAGCCGAAATACCTTATTTATATTGATACCAATTTTTATTGTGTCAAATTAGGCACGTAGTGTGGCGGTTGTCTTTATGATGATTATTTCACAAACCGGTTAACTATGTTATAATCTCAAATATTTATTATTTCTGTTAACTAATAAAAGAAAACTATACTAACTAATAATACTAACCAAGATATTGCATAATCAAAAGTGAAAATAAGAAATAATGAATACATACATTTATTTTAAAATACAGACAACATAAAATACTAATAATTATTTTCTTGTGAAACCGAACATTCCAAAGATTATTTATTAAACGTAATTCCATAAGTGGAGTGGCAGAAGAGCTAGTAGATTGTAGAATATTTCGTCGCTGTTCTGTAAGAAAACACTAAATCGAAAAAATGACATATTGAGTTAGTTATACCAATATGTTCCTTATTTCGAACTCTACCGTATGAAAGAACACACTTATTTTTATAAATTATGCTTTTAATTAAAAAAGAGTTTTGTAAAAACACACAAAATGAAAAAGGTATACTTAGGTAGCATTTCAAACATTTGACAAACTTAAATTCCAATTACCTACTCAAAGCTAGTATTTTTCAGTTAGTGACTTCTTCCAGAACAACAACGATTTGATATAGCATATTATTTTAAATATGTACATAACAAAATAATACTTAATGTTACAAACTATTCCCAAGTCACTTGCGAAGCAACGCGATGAGAAAATCAAACACCCTTAATATAGTAGATCTCAAATGGAAAATTAAAAAGAATAACAATTTGATATCGACTATATTAATTGAATTACAATTGCAACCTTTTGATCACTTATAGGATATCTTATCGTAAGACTGCAAGATTCGACTAAAGCGATAATAATCATATTTACAACCTCACGTAACTAAGTAGCTATAAACTCTGTAAAATTGTTTGGTTTAAGCATATCTAGTCGTCACTTGTGTATCCATTTATGGATTATCTGGAAAGAACCGTTGAAAGATCGGCTGACACAGTCGTCGTAAAGATGTTTAATCAACGAAGAAATATTTTTATTTGGTAATTCATGAGAGTTAAGCGTATACTATAAATATAGCTTATGAGACAGTTTAAAGGTGTTAAGAAGACTAAGAGCGTCACTAAGATGCGTGGTTGTTATTCGTCCTGAGCCCTGATGTATGCGTAATTATTGTTTTTTTTTTTAATACATTGGGACAGAGTTTTTAATTTAGTATCGTCGGTATGAACAATTTAAACATGTGTAGAACTAAGATGTACGATGTCAATAAAATAAAGATAACTTACCCATTGTAACACAAGCAGTTCCAGAAATTGCATTGCCTGCCAATTGCGTGATGGCCAATATCAAATCTCCGACTAAAAGACACCCAATATAGTGCGTTTGACACTTCCAATGCAGAGCGTGGTGAGTGTTGGGTAAGAGAAATCCTGCAACCAACGTTGCGAACAGGAACGCCGTCGATATAAGGAGTCCCACGGGATACAGCGTAAACCGAAGGTCGCTGTTATTATTGGGAACCCCGATTCCCGCTGGAACACTTTCAGAGCAAGCGAAAACACTAGGGGAATCGTTTAGCTCCAGAACTCTCTCGAGACAAAACTGTCCACGCGAAAGTCTCACGCCAGCCCCGCTAACTTGCAAAGCTCCATCACGATTTAGAGCAGCTTCCGAGAGGGCTCCAGCTATCACAAAACCTCCTTCAGGTCTTAGACACACTGGAAAACCTCCTATCAATTGTACTGCGACTGTTCCATTATCGTTTTCAAATCCATCATCAGAAAGCTGTATATCTTCTGCTTCCAGCTCTGGAATTTCTGGCATCGAAGCAACACACGCTCCTGTTTTTTCACTGTATGCAGCACCTTCTCCACAACATTTCATAACTTTTATTTTCCTCTTCGCTTGAACTAACGGAGAAACCTCATTATTCTCAGAAGAGTTTTTCTGTTCTGTATCTGGGCAGATAACAGCGGCATCGGAATCAACGCAGAATGTCGTCGGAGCTAACATCCTCTGAGACTCTTGAAGCCAAAGAGATCCGTTTGCAAACATTAAAAAGTTCTTCTGCGTCGCTGACGATCGAACCAATATCGATGGAGCGTTACACTTAGGCTGCTGCATCTCGTCCACGACCCAATTGGGAGGGTGGGTGCCCTTCGCGAGGTACGTTCTTCGTCTGTGAGCGTATATCAGCGGTGCCCATGCTACAGGAGCTCCAGGTTCGCATTTATAGTCGTTTCCTTCTCCTCCTTGAAGACTTTCGCCTATCCGACAGCATTTTAAGACAGTAACTGGACTGGGTGTCATTTTGTTGGCCCCTGAGCCTATCTGGATGAACGCTACCAGAAGCAACGCGATCAATTTTAAATACAACATAATGTATGAAGGAAAAGAACTTCTTTATAAATTAAAAAAATATGTATTTTACATAATTTCTTTAAAACTGGTTTGACACAAGCTTGTCTAAACTTTTCACAAACGTCAATAATTTATTTTCACATAAAATACACACTGTTTATCACAAATTCTATTAAAAATCACTTTCAATTTGTTGTATTAGGTTGTCAACTTTGAATAACTCGTGATTTCCCCAACAGTACAACAAGAATCGACAGTTTGTCATTCACGTGTAAACAAATTATACTGTCATCAATAAACTCAAACCAATTTGATTCACTATCCGAAAGAATATGGATAAAAAAATCTTGAATCCAATACGCGCGATCTGGCAGTCCACAGGTAGTTGTCAAACTGTCAAAAACGACTGGCCGTAACACAAGCAACACGACTTAACCGCGGCAATTCTACCGCTGCACTGTGATTCGTGCAATTCGTGGTGTCTTTTGTGAGTCAACGGGCGCTTCGATCCCCTTCCCCCGGCATTCTTTACTGCCCCTCTACGAGGCAGAAGGTCGCCGTAGGCATTCACAAATTTCACTCACTGGCACCGGTCGGCGGTGCAAGCTGCAGCCTGCATTAGCGCCGCACTGTTATCCTTATTGCGATGCAAAAAGGATTTTTATTTATATATATTTTAAATTTCACATCTTCTATTCACGATGGTTTTCTTAGCTCATCGTGGATGAATACGTATCAGCAATATTTGATAATTCTACTGGTTATAATAAAAGATTTTTTGATGTAATTAATCAATGATTATAAAATTCATTATGTAAAGTCTATGAATAATTCAGATGTGAGTATATTTAAGTGAGTAGATAATTGATCGCACGGCCAATTTGTCGTGCAGACATTCCATCGTGATCTTTGAATCTTGGCTGCCGTATGAGTAAAATAATAACGATATAACTAATAACAACATTGAAATATTAATTAAAGTTTAACTAACAAATCGTATTGAAATCTCGCGATAAAGTGTCCCCGCGGTCAATTGACAATACGATTAATTTCATTGCGATGTATTGTATTTGAACACTATATTATGTGGCTTTATTTTTGCAGTAATACTTTAAGGGATTTTCTTTTTTCATTTCACACCGCTCTTGGATAATACAAGTAAAATAAAATAATTATTTGAATCTGTTAACATAAACTATTTCTAAAAATCAATATAGGTATTATATTATATTTCTGTATGAAACAATAACTCTGTATTAACTGGTACGTCTATTTATTGTATGTAATGTTAAAATATATACTTAATATTGTATATTATATAAAATATTGTTTTATGGAATGTGAAGTAGGTACTTGTAATCATTGCAATCAAGGGTATACATTTGATATTGATGCATAGAGCAATTATGGATTGATTTAAGTAATTATCATTTGTTTGAAATTCGATTCGAACGAGTTTCTAATGTAGATTTAATGATAAGTTATTTTTTAAATAATAAGAACCCTTCAATAATCTTTTATTATATTTCAAGTTTAACTTTAATGGTCAAGTTTCTAAGAACTATAATTTGTCATAAGAGTGTTAAGTTTGGTGAGCAATACGATATCTAAAAAATAAAATCCAAATTTTACTGCAGGTTTATGAAAATTAATGTTCAAAAAGATACAAATAATATAGTGAAAAATATACCGTTAATCTTCCCACTTAAATCGGTAACATTACCACTTTAGAATATACATATGATCATTGTGAAATGGTATATCAAAATACATTCTTAATAATAAAATATTTTTTGTCATTTCCTTAATTGAAACTATATAATTCCAAAATATATATGTATTTTGTCTTGGACGCTTTTGAATAAGTTTTGACCAGTGTGCAACATTTTACAAATCCAAATTGTAAAAAATATACAAATAACAACACAGTATTGTCCGCTCGGTGGACCGCGTGAAAACAAAGTACACACACTTACAAATTCAATCTATTTCTAGCAGCATATGTTTAATTTATAGTTCATTCAATTTTCATTTTATTTATTAAGAATGTTTTATTTATAAATGGAGGTTACATTAGGAGAATTGGACATTTATTAAATTCATCATAAGTATATGCGAATAAAATCACAGTAATTATAGAAAATTTCTAAATTAAAGTATATAGGTATATGGTATAATTATGTGGAAAATTTGGACGCAAAAAAACCACAGTAAAATCTATATTATTTGTGTTGAAATAAGGGAAAAATATTTTTGTAGTTATTGACAATTAACTTGACTCTATAAGTAAAAACACAGCTTTAGTTTTTGTAAGTGAAAAACAGTCCTTTTTGTGAAAGTACTGTGGGTAAGAGGTCTGATTCAGACGAATCGTTGTACATGTCATTACCGTGTTTTTACTAAGCAGGGTAGAATATTACTAGAGGAAAGCTGTTCTTACTGTCCTATCCTCCATAGTTTTTTTTTTTTTTTAATATGTGGGATGAATATCACTTAGGCGACTGACAAGGTCACAATTAAATTAATTTAAAAAAAATATTTAAGAAAAAAGATAATAATACCTACTATGTAATGTTCAAGTAAAAAAATTGTCAATTCTTGGCGGTAAAGATTTATATTTATAAAAAACCAATCAACTGACCTGATATTGCTCACGCTGAGCGAAAACGGTGTTGATCTTCGTTTAAAAAATGTGAATGAATTCCTTATAGTGGTTTGTTGAGCACTATAAGGTATATTTAAATAGTTTTTGCAGCATAATAAAGAAAATATTTTAAAGGATTTGTTAAAATTCAGCAAACATACAGTTCGATCGATTATTTCACCGAATTTTGAAAAATTTCAGTTATTCATATCATTGTTTCACTATCAACAGATTTACATATTTGCAATTTCAATCTATCCAAAACAAAGAAAATTATTTATGTTTCATTAGTTTTTTTCTTAAAAAGTATAATCATAAATATTTTTTTTAACCATATCCGCTCCCTATTCGGAGCATTTGGCTATCACGCGGTTCCTCCATGCTTCTCTGTCCACCGACAGTCTCCTCGATTCCTCCCAGGTTATCCCAGCGTCCTGTAGCTCTGCCGAATACATCCTATGGATGGTCATCAGCGGCCTTCCAAGGCGACGGAATCCATCTGGTTGGTAGAAGAGACAGGCAGGAATGAGGCTCACCTGAGGCATCCGCAGCACGTGTCCAAGCCAGGTCCATCGTCATTTTTTCATTTTGGACGTAATAAGAGGCTGGTCCGTCCGCTCTCTTACCTCCGAGTGCCTGACAAAATCAAACCACCGTACCCCTAGTATTCGCCGCATACATCTGTTTTCAAATCAAAGTATACGGTTACCCTGTGCCTTGGTGAGGTGTCATGACTCGCAACCGCAAAGCAACACCGTCAGGATGCATGCGTTGAATAAGTGGCACTTGGTTCTGACCGAGTACAACCGTGAGTCCCAGACTTTCCGCATTGAGTTAAAAGTCTCTATGTCTAAAAGCTCCGTTATCCCTAATCGGATTGCGAGCTCTTTACGGGGATTGCCATCTCCCGTGATGTGTACTCCCAAGTACCTGAAGCCGTCGACTCTCTCGATGCCTTGCCCCGCGCTCAACAGAGGGTAGTCTGGGTCTGGACAGAAACTGTTGCAGAGCACATTGGTTTTACTCGCATTGACTTTAAGGCCAATGCGATACGAGCAATCATAAATATAGACTATATAATATGAAATATGGACTCACTGGAAACAAGATTCTCTCATATAGTAGTTACGCTACTTAACCTTCTATGTGCATGTAAATTAAACACATGAAAATACAGCCGATGTTATAAGTACATATTTATAATACTATAATATTATGACGGGTACAGCTCATGGTCATACATACTAAGTTTCTTAAAAATATTGAAATACTTTTTAGTGTTCAAAAATTTAGATATAATAATAGTTGGTAGAACGGTAGTTTCGCTTTTGTGACTTTATACACTGGGTGAACATTGCCATCTGGCTGCAGTACGTTAAAAGGTAATAATAATAATTATATGGTTTCTTGAAAGAAATGTTGCAAATATGGTGAATTTTCTGAACAAATAACCGTCTGATTTTTATTAAATTTAATATTAATACAGTATTACTTTCCCAAAACTGAGCTCACATGTTTTGTATTGTAATTCTAATCCATGCATACAATTTCAAAAACAAACATCTGTCTTACGTAGGGTGGACCTACACGTAGCAATTTAAATACATAATATTCTTCTGAATAGTTGTGAGTTGTGAGAATCCATAAATGCAACTTTTCTTGGAAATATTGTGCACGGTATATTGTTCGCAATTAATTTCATCGCAGGAACATTATAGATACTTACATAAATTAATTGATTTTAATTAAACGAATAATATGCTCGATTATAAAATAATTATATTTTAATTAATATATTTACGTATGCAGAGTTTTGCAAAATAAATATATCAACCATCTTTGATGGTTACTTCACAATGTTTGCCTCTAAAAATTCTAATATCATCAACAAGCGGCCCAAACACGACGACCTTCTATGTCCAAGGCTGAATCCACGACAATATTGCACTGAGCACTCAGCTACTTCTCATCTCTTGGATGTCTTACAAATACACCTTTAATTTACAATATTCATACATAAATATGCACACTGCAAAAATATGAGTAGGTATAAAGTGGAGTACCAATCTATCGTTCGCGCATTCGTCGTCTCTTCGTATTTATGACTATTTTTAGGGTTATAAATAATTGCACTTTGTGCTAGTTAGTATTCACTTGGTACACTTGAACTTTTTTTTTCAATAGTTTGCAATTTGGATTAGATAGTATTAACTAAGCACGCTCAAACTTTGATTCCAATAGTTTCCACTTAGTCACGGATTATTTTAACAAAGTGAGTTAAGTTGCAGTAGGTTATGTTAGGGTTGGTCTGGTTTGTTTTGAGTAATGTATTCTAATGAGTGAAGCAAACACAATATAGGCGGCCTAATATAAGGTAGAAGAATAAGTCACATTGTATTTATTACAGCGTTGTGCAACTATCGATTTCAAAATGTGAGTATTTATATTGAGTGAAAACTATTTTATCTATGTAAAAATATTTTTCGTAGTGTAATCAATATATTTCTTCAATGTTAAAATATATTTTATTATGATAGATCACTTTATTTTTAGTGAAATATTTTTTTTGTAGAATGTATTTGTTTTAAGTGAAAACTATTCTTATGAAAGTGAATATGATTTAAACAAAAGTGCATTAAATTGTAAGCATTATTTTTATTGCTGGTTTTAAGACTCTCTCGCGTTAATCACTTTTTTTAATGGGCCCTTAAAAACGATGAATAGGAACTAAACAAAATTTCACTCTATTGTCAAAATTATGAAAGCTATTGTTAAAAACAGACTTTACCTATATTTCATCCTTTTATTATTATTTCCAATATTATTATTATTGATACTGTGTATTATCTTTCTGCGAGGCATCTCGATAATCCGTATTAATGAATCGCTAGGTAGATTTAACCTATGAATAAAACGATTGATAATACAAGGATGACAAAGAGAAGCGAAGGATAATCGGGGATTTGTTTCGATTATTCATTTTTGTTTTCTTATATTCACCATTATTGATAAATCACTTAAATATAGTACATACGTACTTGAATAAAATGTTTCTAGGAAGTCATAATGCGTTAATAAATACATATTTTACATTGATAATATAATTTATTCGTTTCCTATGAAATGCGAATCTTGAAGTAGATACTATTTTAATTGTTCATCTTGATTTGATAGAAGTTTTAAATATTCCAAAAGCAATCAATTTTATTAAATTGCGAATTTTGCACCTTAATCCGACACATGTATTCGTACAATTTTAAATAAATCATTTATTAATAATTTGTTCAAGGCATGCATTAAACCAGTGCTGCTTTACGAAAGCGACGATACATGGTACATGACGAGAACACTTAAATACCGTATATTCATCTAAAAAAATGGATTCCCTCGTCAGATAGTGGGGGTAACGAGGCTTGACTTTGTGATGAAGGAATTTGGAGATAAATGGATCAGGCAGCTCCTGTTACGTCAGGTTCAAATGTACCTCCAGAAGCCTCGGCATTGATAGCCTCTTATTCAGACCGGTGGAATTCCGTCAACATGGAATATCTTTGCGTACTATTCTTGAGATGTAAATGTTTGATCTTGGAGAAACAAAGCGATTTGCAGGTTACATGTAACGGAAAATCCAGTAGGTGTCGCGTGATGGCCATATTCTTCACGTATTGAGAGGAAATGGTTAAAGAAGATAACGATTTGCTTTATCGTTGGGCTTGAATTGCAATCCCGATACAATATTACACACTAATTATGTATTTCTATAAGTAACTACATGATAGTACTATGTATCCTCAAGGAGGTACCTAAGTATTATAATTAAGGAATGACTTTCGTTTTCCAGTGGTCCTTATACATTAAATTATACAAGCAATACTCATTAATCACCGGAAGTTCGTAGATATCTTGGCATTTCCTTCAGAGAGCAATATTTTTTTACGCATCATCCTTTCACATCGGTCAAACACGTGGGGCTGGGCGGTATGGTCGGTAAGGGATGAATGATTAGTTTGAAATAAATTTTGACGGGACTGAGTGTATAAAATCGTAGTTTTCTGTTTATAATATTGAAATTAAACATATTAATTCATGTTTGCATTAAATTGCAAAAACTTAGAAAATAATTCAAATTATTTTTCATTTTATCTAAGTATGTATTTGAAGTCGAAAAAAAATAAGTATAATATGGTTCGGACAAAGACATTGAAAAAGATTTGTCTATATGCAAATTGCAAACTTTTATAAACTCATACCAAGTATATGAAAAAATAAACTGTATTAATGGTTCGGGAATCCACACAGTATAAATTGGGAAACACAATATGTTGATGTATGTAGTAATGGCGAAAAAATACATTAACATTATTTGACACAGTCTTCTTGTACACTATATAAAAGGGTTCCGCGACTTAATATAGTTGGGAAACATTGAGTTAAGGACAATATAATTTAACTAAAAAATACCAGCCAGCAGTGCCACTTGTCAAAGCTCTTGGATGTCACTTAGTAGGTACTGCAGCAGAAATTATTTTGTTTAATTCACAACTAAAATAACTAAAAATTATTACATTTCAATAAAAATGATTTTCATACTGCACAAATATTATAATAATTTTTATAATATTTGTGATATGTACTGCCATCTAATTAATTATAATACATGTTTTCATTTGCTCAAAATTTAACAATTGGAAATATATAACTTAAACTAACTAAAAATTATTACAATATATTTAAATAAAAAAGAAAAACGTGTTTCACGGTTTTATACTAAAAATAAAATGCTTTACTAATAGTAGATACATAGATAAAGATAAATAAATATTGTTATTATCTACGTGCATCATCATTGCTAATCATATTATTTTTTTAATAAAATTATTATTAAAATTTATGCACTAACAAAAATTATACTGCAATTGGTGACAAGGAGACATTTTTTTCCTTTTGTACATCTTGCAATATGCATACAATGGTGATAAACTATTTACTCAACCTTGCTTGGTAAATCACATAGATTCCATGTTAGTCAATCTGTTTTAATTTTTACATCGTGATTAATTTAATTTGACGTCTCTACCCACGCCTCGGACTATTATTATTTATATTGTACTATTGCAAATAATATTTTCAATGCCGAAAGAATTGTCTTAGTAATTGTTTGATTCAAGAAGGCATTTGAAATTATTTGATTATTTTAAAATTGCAGCCAATGGCATTCATTGTTTTAAGAATACAACACTAAATGTGTGAAGCAAATTTCTTATCATGACTTGTAATTTTTTCATTGGCAAAGGGTGAAGGGGATTTTATTTGTATAAGCAATACTAAACCGATATAATTAAATTGTAATAGAGCAAACATATTTTTTTCTATGAGGCAAACAACTTTATTGTTTTACATAAACAAACGTACATAAAATCTTATCACAAAGAACATAAATACGATAGTATTATTTTACAACATAATTTGACAGTTAATATTTTTCACTTAGGTATTTATTTTTTATTACAGTGGGTAGGTATCAGTTTATAATAATTAATATATCATTGTTAACCTTCAATTAAAAATATTATGTAATTTGAAAGCTATATCTTTTAAAACTCTTGAATTCTTTTGTCTTTCTTTCACTCGGTTCCTGAATGAAAAAAATCATACCCTGATTTTTGAATCGATGTACGTATCTATATTGAAAAGATATGTATATCTGTGAAATTTAGTCATAGCCAACTCATTTCTAATGCGATCTTGATGATTTTTGAATAGGAAATTTGAAAATACAGCAGTGAAAAGAGGGTTCGATTGACTGTCTTCTTCTTAGTCGTATTCCTCAGGTGTGAGGGTCGTCACCTCCGTCTACAGCAACAACTCCATTTCCTTCGCCACTCGCTCCTGCACTCCGCTTCTCTGAGGGCCATCGCTAAGGAGAGGCCTATGGCGTCCTTCACTTAGTCGTTCCAGCGAGTTGGGGCCCTTCCGCGTGCCCTTCTGCCTTCAACCTTTCTGTGATGACCTACGGTCGTTAGATAGATAGAAGACGGTAAATAGTATTTTGATATGCAGTGCTGGTGTAGATGAAAATTCAAACGAGTGGCCAGAAGTATTCGCGGTCTTGATGTGATATGACAAGTACTACAAGTACAAATTTACAATAATTTAGTTTAAAACTATTATAGCCAGGGCGCAAAAACATAATCTTTCCTGAGGTGACAAAACGTCTTCCACCGGCCCTGATTACTTCTAAATTCTTAATGAAACGTTTTCAAAAATCTGACTAGCCGAATATGATAAACAATATTATTATGTGAGCTAATTTAAATTATTAATTTATTAAAAATTGTGATAACCGTAGTAGCTTCGTACTGTTTAAATTTCTAAACCTATTATAGCCCAAAATTAGGTACACAGTATATTTCTAGGCAGTGTAAGCAATGTTATGATAATTTATTTTAACTAATTAAGTCAATGATATCAGTGGTGTATTGTTTTGATATGCAGCAAAGGAAGCGATGACAACTTTATACCAATTGTATCCACAATGATGTTTGAAGAAAATGACGTCAACCGAATTACAGAAGTTATACTTTTGTCGTTTTAGTAATAATTAAAGTCGTTCTAGAAAATAAATATTTATTGGGGTTGAATTCATTAATCAAAGACGTATTCATTAGACATTTGGCATATCTCATACAGTCTAGTTACATTGGTCAATTTGTTTCATAGGTGGAAATTATCCTGGCTATTAATTGTTCAATAAAAAACTCGTTTGTGGCGTTTAGATTTTTTAAATTTAGTTATTAAATTAAATTCTATTTTAAATGCACATTAAAAATTGGAAAATACATAGTCACATCTCGACTTACGACGCTGTTCCGTTCTTCCACTTAGGTCGTAACTCGAATTACCTACAAAAAAAGGAATGCTTGCAGACTATAAATCTGCACAGGCCGAAATTTTATAAAATTACCCGGTCCGAGTCAGACATCTTCAGGACCATCCCGACCCGAGCCCGAGTCTCAATATCACACTTATTACTCAAACCCGACCCGAATCCCAGATTTATTTTCCTCAGCCCGAAAAAAGTCCGATCTTTTCAATACAGAAATTTATTTATACATTTCAAACAAAATATGTCACTATTTTCATATTTTATGATATTCATAGAACATGGAAAAAAATAATTTTGAAATTATGAATAGAATTGCCTTATAGCTGACTCATGACCAGAACATAGTCCTAAATATTTTCCATGAATTAAATTCCTTACCCGGGCCCTGCCCGAGCCCGAGCTCAAATTTGAATTTTTTTAGCCGCACGAACAAGAGCCATGGGACGGGCCGGGAAAGGGCCTACGGGCCAAGCCCGCGCCCGTGCAGACACTTCGATTTCGGGGATTCTTTCGACTTATCAGATTAAAGTAGATATCTTTCCAAGAAAATCAACAGGATTATTTGTATTCATATAACTAAACTACTTTTTCGTACAATTTATGCAATTTTATATAATGATCAGGACCGGATTCATTATATAAAATTGTGAAATCTGTACAAAAATGCATTTTATTTTTATAAATATAATGCCTCTCCACCAAGAATGCGCAATTAAAGAGTTTATTTTTTGATAAAGCCATGGATATGGAATTTATGTCGATCACCTAAAACCAACTTATACGAATAATTAATTATACTAGACTTGGCATTTTCTAAAAGTCTAAAAGCATAAACCGATAATATATGTTTTTGAAAATCATATCATTTCACACAATATATAATGATAAATAACTGACAATAGTAAACAAAAAAAATGTTCTTAATGACATGCGGCATCCGATTAATTTAATAATGAAAAACTCTTGCCGATTTGTCCAATATTATTTAACACTAGTAAATACAGGGCGTGCGTTGCAATGCCGCTCAAAGAAAGATCGGGTTTGTGTTTTAATTCTGTGTATTGAGGTCTGCACTGGCCGAGCCCGTGATTTTCAGGCCCGTTCCGGCCCGAGCCGGAGTCTCAACATCAAATTTGTTACCCGAACCCAACCCGAAGCCCAGGTTTATTTTTCTCAGCCCGAAAAAAGCCCGATTTTTTAAATATAGCAATTCATTTATTCTTTTCAAGCAATATTTGTTATTGTTTTCATATTTCCGACGATATTCATAGGACATGTGAAATTAATTATTTAAGTTATGAATACGATTGCCCTATGGCTGACTCATAACCCGAACATAGTATGAGATATTTTATTAAATTTGAATTCCTTACTTTGAATCTGAATTGTCCTTACCCACCAGAGTCCGTAGAGACCTCTATATTGGATACACAATATTTTTAGAGATGTCGCTGCTCGCACGTATTTGATTCTCTTTTTAGACTTTTTTTAGATTTCTCATTTTTTTCTTCTTAAGAAACCTTCACGGGTGTGCGCATAACAACTCACCTAAGTATCGACATCGGATGAATGGTAAACGGGCGCATAGAGGACAAACAAACAAAGAAATTTTAATTTTATATACATAGATATATTATAGATTGCAATTAGCGGTGTTCTTAATTGAAAGTACAATAAGATGAAAAAAATAAATTAATAATTAAAACGTGAAAACGAAAATGTCGCTTTTTTTTCTTCTTAAGAAACCTTGCAAAATGGACGTATCGGTTTTTGCTTCTAGACGCCTCGCCTTTGATCCTGTATTGGATGAGTGTTATTATTTCCTTGTGCAATTACTGCCACAAAATGATTTATCATCATTTATTTTTATCGCGCTAATGAAGTAACTGTAAATAATTCAGTTCATAAAATACGTGCTGGTGGCGCGCAAAAAGTTATGCTGTATGACAAATCGTTTTCATACTCGCTTAAAAACGTGCTTTTGAAAATAATAAAAATAAAATAGTCGAGTAAACATAAATTCTTTGTTGATTCAAATGCACATTAAATGAAGCATGCGAGGTATTAAATACATTTACTTTGTATACGTCGCAATAATTTAGTCAAGCATATCTCCTTTAAATATTAATAAACAATTAAAGAATAATATAAATAATTGTTTCAAATATTTTTTTATACAATAAGTATTCTGCCTTCAAGTAAATAATATATAAATCGGTTCGGATTCGGTTTTCATTCCATTAAAAATAATGGTTTTTTCGATTTTCGGTTCAGCTTCGATTATTACACCTACGACAATTGGGGAGTAAGGTTGTGTCAACGCGCGCGTTTAATCATGTCCCGAACTGAAATAACCGATAATCATTTTTTGGTTTTGTTCCGGTTTTCGTTCCGACAAAAATAGCGGTTCCAAGTTCTGGTTTACTACAAAAACAATAAAATTGTATTATAACAAATATTAGGTATTGTGCCTTTTGGAGTTCAATGCGCTAGTTGAATATCAAATGTGCACATCTCCATGTAATTTCAATCTATATATATATAAATGCATGTCTGTTTGTTGGTTTGTTGGCTTGTCCGGTTCTTATAGGCTCCTAAACTACTCAACCGATCGCGACGAAACTTTCAGGAAGGACTTATTGTGATCATGCCGAGAAATCTATATATATAAAAATGAATGTCTGTTTGTTGGTTTGATGGTTTGTTGGTTTGTATGGATCTTATAGGCTCCTAAACTACTCAACCGATCGCGACGAAACTTTCAGGAAGGACTTATTGTGATCATGCTGGGAAATCTATCTATCTATATATATAAAAATGAATGTCTGTTTGTTGGTTTGTTGGTTTGTCCGGATCTTATAGGCTCCTAAACTACTCAACCGGTCGCGACGAAACTTTCAGGAAGGACTTATTGTGATCATGGCGGGAAATATTATATAAAATAAATGTTTGTTTGTCCTTTACGCGTTCCTTTACCATTCATACGATTTGGATGAAACTTCGGTGAGTTGTTGTGCACACACCCGTGAAGGGTTCTGAAGAAAAAAAATTGAAAATCTAAAATTGAAAAAAAGAATCAAATACGTACATACAGCGACATCTAGGAAAAACCTTCTGATTTATTCGTGTACGCACCAGGCGAAATACAAAAATATTGTGTTATAACAAGTGTTATATTGAAACTCGGGTTCGGGTCGGACCAGACCTGAAGATGATGGGCTCGAACCGGTCTATGAAATTTCGGCCTGTGCAGACCTCTAATCCAAAAGCAGTTCAATAAACAGAAATAAAACACAAACCCTTTCTTTCTTTGAGTGGCATTGCAACGCATGCCTGGTACTCACCAGTTCGATATAAAAACAACGATAAGATTTAGGTATATTTTAAGGTAATGAACTAATGTGATTTTGTTATTTCTCATTGGTTGCGAATGTTGCGATGGACTTGACCTACATTGAATGGAGAATGCCGTTTTTATAAAGTAACATTAGTGTTTTACTATCTTTATGTTTTTTATAGATACCCACGATATTGAATTATATAGTGTGCATATTCAGTTGACAATGCTGACTCGTCCAGTAAAATAGGTAGAAAGTATATAATTTATTTTAATAATGAAATTACATATTTTATTTGATATTGAAATCGGGCCTAGTTAAAATTTAAAAGCACAGTAGCAAATACATTCATTTGTTTATTTAGTTTATAATAATAAAGCACTGGACGTTAACTATAAGTATATTATAGAAATATCATTTTGTGTTTGGATATGAGCATAGTCTTAAATGTTAGACACAATTGTTTCTAGAGAATATTTTGGTATATTTGCAATGAGGATACCTTCAACGGCACATACATTTTGTAGATTACTATTTTTTCTTTTATTTATAAATTTAAAAAAAAACTATTCCACCAAGAAATAGTAATTCACACTATTAAATTTAAGTATAAACGAAGCCCTTGTACATTACCCTAAGCACTTACCAAAAATACCCCGATTTATTTGCCACCCCTGTGTAGACGCATCCAATTTGCTTTGTATCTCGTTTCGTATCTCAAGTGTTAAATAATAGGTGTTTAAATGGTCTAGATTGGGTAAGCAATATATTTGTACTTGAAAGAAATAATGCAACCAGGCAAAACATATTCAATACAATGCAGTTATATTATCAATATTTGATTTGTTTTTGTATAGTGTGAGTATTATTATTTATATTTTATTAAATATATAGTTATTACTAGAAAATATTACAATGTGGAAGTGCCACTGGCCAACATTCGTTTAATACAGTTAAGAGACAGAGAGAGAGAGGAGCATGTTTTGTAAGTTAAAATATCTTTCGCCAATAAAAATGTATTTACTATCATACAGCTCTTTCTCCATTTGAATGTGTCTGTTCTGTGTTAAAGATAAATCAGTACAAATATAAATAATGCATATTGTAATTTACCCGCTAAACGAATTTTATGATTGTTTATCTTACGGGGAAACGCAATGTTGAGCTTGTAACTCTGTTGATTAAACAATTAAGTTATTGAAAATGAATTGAATTGTGCTTTTAATTCTTGGTAGTTATTATTATAATTTAATTACTTATTTATTTATGTTTTAGAGGTTATGTTTAGTAGTATATATTTGTTGAAAAAGTAGCTGTTCGTGCGGCCGTTTGTCAATACAGACTTTACTATGGTATTCACTGATTATTTTAATACGTTATTATACAGTGAATCGTCGATTCTTCATTTTTCAAGGGACCCTGGAAATACCACAATAAATGCGTGAAAGTCTTTTTCAGTCTCTCAGCTCGATTCCAACTTTTGTCATATGTATCTTAGACTCAGCGAGATGGCAGTCTGTACATGGGTGCTCAGTAATCAGCGGAAACATTATGAGATGGAAATAAAACAACAAGACAACGCGTTAGGACTTACAGTGTCGGTCTTTTTTACGATAGTGGTTGAATGGGGTCGAGCGTGCTTATGAGCCTTGTGACAAATGTTAGACAAAAACAATAGATCGGGATAAAATTTATGACGACATAGCAGTCGCGGCTGATTGGAGTCGTGCGTACTTCTGAGCGGAATGACCCATGTTTACAAAATCGATAAATCGGGGTAATATATGTACGGGGTCCATAATATTTAACCGATAAATTGAGGAAAACGATAGATCGGGAAACGAAGAATGCGGGATTATTAATTATTGTTAATATGGATGTTATGGTTGGGGCTACAAAAAATAATCGATAAATGCCGGAAAACATTGAATGCGAAAACGACAGATCGGGGTTCCACTGTAAATATTATATATAATATAATGAAAGTGAACCATTTGTTGCTACGTAATTGATGTCAATTTCACCAGTGTTTCTTGAAGACATTTAGATCCAGAAGACAGAGACATCCATATCGTTAGTTAGGATACATATACAAAATTATTGATGATAACACAATTTTATTGAATTCGTTACAACTAATTTAAAAGTGCTTTGTTAGTGTGAACTTTTAAAATTAATTTTACAATGCTTTTGTTTTCGAATTTAATGGCCTCAATTTGCATATCCTCTCCTCTTAATTTATCTGATGATCATCCACTACTATTTGAGTGGAATGCACTAAATGCAGTGCGACCAACCCCTAGGTTAATAATAGTATGCTCGCCAGAATGCAATTGAAGGTATTTGAGCGCCATAGCTGAATCATGTTTCTTATTCGAGGGTGAGGGTTCAACAAAAAAGATGTTATTAAGCTTCTACACTTTAAATTAATTTCACAACTTTTTTATGAAATGAGAATCATGATTATTATCAGCTTTCATGTTATTTAAAAGTAGTAAGAAGACAATTAATTGGATCAACCATCCATATATATGCAATATCGTATACCTTCACGGTAGGAGTATTTCGTCGAATTGTAATTTACCTGTCAGAGCTTTATTATAAAAAGCAAGAAAAGCATTTATTTCCAAAGAAATTATGTACTGCAACTAAATAGTTAGTCTAAATGTTTTTAATTTTTTTGGTGCTAACACGCCATGTATTTGACAATTTCTCTTTAGAAAATACACAATGGAAAAATTGAATAAAATAATAAAAATACAATTATTTTAAATAAATGTTATGATGTTTGAATACGCAAGACGATATAGTATTGTCTATCTCTTCTAAACAGTATATAGCTAAGCTAAAATAAGTTAAAGTATAGTTCTGACGATGGCGTTAAGCCGAAATAGCTATCAACTAGGTAAATTTTGTATATTTTACTCGATTATAATGGAGTTCTACCAATTAAATGCCAATTAAATCAATACCAACTTGCTGATTATGTCCACTTATCTAGACACGCAGTGAATTGATCAGCCCGGAATTACTTGCAACTGGTATCTCATATGGTATATCATCACGATAAGCCGTGTTGAAGAAAACACAAAACCAATAAAATATAAGGTCATTTTCTTTGATATTTTTATTCATTACATCTTTGTTCAGTGAAAATGTCTTTGATGATCGTTTCGACAATTATTTAAGAACTAGGTGCAGTATACTGATTGAATTTTTATCTATTTCATATAAACCCATTGTCATAAGGTAAAAATATTAAGAATATCAAGCTATTTCAGCATCCCGACATCCAGCTTCGTGTCATAGTTCTGAGGTTGGCGTGAAGCTGACATAGCTATCAACCAATTCTTGTAGAACTTAATACTATATTGTGTTTATAAAACGAGGATGGCTGAGGATGGCAATCATACATTCCCCTTCCACATAATGGTTGTTGTTTTATTTTAAGTAGTGTATTGCTTTTTTTGATTGAAGAATAAATTCTGTACGCTCAAACGCACGCACTCCATATAGCGAACAGCAATTAATGTAATTAATAAATGTTTACGATTCTGTATTGGACACCCATGTCTTTATCATTGCTTTTAATTGCGAATTTCTGCCTTGTCACTGTCTCACTTTCGTTATACAATATCTGTGAGTAGTTAATCCATTCCCGAGATTATATTAAAACTAGTTTCTTAACAATGATGAGGATTTTATTTGTACATTGAGATTGAATACTTACAACTTACACTAATGAAATAAATAAAGCTAATTCTGAGAATTAAGTGAACTGGTTAGTTACTTTTTGTCGGAATTGACTATGTAGATTTATTACGTGAGTGATAAACAATAGTAAGACAAATTTTAGTGCCGTAAATGTGTTAAATATTCATTTTTGTTTTATAAATATTTGAATTTAACATTTCTCTAACATACTGACATTTTCGGTATTTGAATATTTCTGATTGACTCAATTTTAATATTAGAAAACAATGTTTTTTGTATTGTAAATAAAACTTTATGTTTTTTTATTAATAAGGGTTCCAGAGTGGTGATTTTACTGATCCTCTTTAAAGAAGGCACAAATCGATTGTTTAATAGGGGGGCCGTCCATTTATGACGTCACAAGATTTTGGCTATTTTTAATTCCCCCACCCCGTTGTCACAGAACCTTTAACCCCCCCTCCCTATATTAAGTCACATATTTGACAACCCCCCAAAACAGATTTTTTTTAAATATTGATCCCCGATCGAAGCTAGTTATGCCAAAAGTAGCATATGTTTATCAGTGTATCAGTGTACAAAAATATTTGTTCATTGTACAATATGATGGGCGGCACTTAACACTACAGTAAGAATAATTTTCGAAGTTCGCGGATTATGTAGAACACCTTCCTGTAATAGACATATTTCGATAGTACCTAACTGATTTCCAGTAGCTACTTGATTACTGATGTACCACGAAAAAAAAACAACATTACAGCCTTAATTATATGATAAGACTAGATATTTTCGGCAATTGATGCTATGCAATACACACGCGATGACTTTTTAATATTCAGCGGTAAAGGAAAAATTTATACAAATATTATCCGAAACAAAAAATCACCTTGCAGCGGATAAAATGTCTCAAATATGTTCTTAGTGAATTGGTGTTTGGAATATAAATTCACGACGAAGCTTTCATCCTCTCGCGATTTATTAGGAACCAAAGTTTGTCAATTTCAAAAAATATTGAGGTTCGAAAATCTCACGTGTAAACAGTATTACGGAAATTTTTATATTGAATATTGCCGAAAAGAAATTTTGTGTACTTACCACTTTATTGAAAATGTTTTGACTATTTTTTTGTTATGTGCCTAGTTACTTAGGCTTGACTGCGTAGATTGGTGATATAAAATACGCGTGGGTTAAGTTTTAGCGAATTTACAACTAATTCATTAAAGGTTTTGGGCTTAACATATTTCACGTGGATGTTTTCATTCCAAAAGTATAATAGTTCCTACTAAGATAAAAAAAATCAATTTCAACTTACGCGATCATTTAATTTGATTAAACTTATTTAATTAAAATCTAATATCCTTGATTTATTCAAGAAAGTAAGCTATTCCTTCCTAATATATATCCTTTAAAGCAGTGCTTCCCAAACTAAAGACTGTCGCAAAATATTTCAGTATCTACAAGTATTTAATTAATTATAATAATTTCCGTTTACATATGTATATATTCTTGTATAAGAAGACATTATTCGTGAATATATTAAAATAGTGTCTTTGAGTTGATTGTAAAATTCAGGTGTATGTAATAAAGCTTTTTATAACTAAATGAATTTAATTTCCGGGTAGGGGTCTGTTGTTTATTTGTTGAAAATTTTAAGAGGTGTGGAAGTAAAAAGTTTTGGAGTTAGTAATATTAAAAAATATTATTGCTGCGAGATAAATGTGAATTTAACGTAATTAATAAGTCATTTTTAACCTACAATGTATGACTTATTTTTTACTTTCTAATAAAATACATTTCACAAAAGTGTTCCTTAAATTTGGAGATTTGTTATTGACATAATAATCGTACGTTATTATTATTGCCTTTGAAGTCAAATTGATGAAATATTCTTTTCCTTTATCGTCTAAAATAATGCCAGTTTGCTAATGTAGATCAAAATGTTATTTGTTTTAAATTAACGTCACTATGTAGTGTAGGGCTACAACTATGAAATAATTGCAAGAAATTGATTAACTTTTTTACCTCCCATGTAATTTAGTTTGAGGAGAGACCTGGATTTTAGATATCAATAAGTTCGAAATCATTTCGTTTTTGTGAACCATAATCAATTTCGAGCAAAATTTACGTACTTTTCCTACAGCATATTAGTTTTTTTTGAGCTAAGTGCAATCTCAGATTGAGAGTGATTGTTTATTTTCTCATGGTAATAATTTACCAAAGACTATCACTTTCTCCATAGTTTTGTGATTAATTTATATTAATTAATATTCGAGGAAACTTTTCCCGAGACATTCATGGTAACCAACAGAACGATGTATTGTAATGAAAATTGTGATGCTGCAGGAAACGATGAATTAAACGTATGCAGATATAAAGGGAGATATTCAATGTAACGACGTGTAGATGTAAATCGAAACACGTAATAAAATCTATAGGGAAATAGAACAGGAAGATGGGAGCCTTTTATAATTCCAAATTGCATACAGTGGCACTCGTCTATAACTACTGGCGCACTTTTGCCTATGCAGGGCGCCATTTGTTGAAGGGCGCAAGTCGGAATACATTATTTCCCTTCCGCGCAATATATCTCCGATAATAGGGTGTCGATCAAATTTGACTGGATGTTTGTTTTTGGAGAGGAGATAATATTTACACGAAGTTTCTGAAGTGCAAACGAGTTGATTGGTGAATTCGATCAAAATTAATCACATAGAAATAAAGAGATGAACGAACGTATTTCAAACGTTCCAAAATTGAGTTTCACTAAATTGCCAAATATTTACCAACTTATATACATTTTAAAATCTTATTAACGAGATTTGGTGTAAGATAATTGGCAAACCTTTATATTTGGCGAATTTAACATTTTATTATTTGAACGATGGAGGAAATGAATATACATTAGATAGTCGCTTTCTCTGTGTCCTGAGTACAGTATTTGAGAGTGGGTGGTTGGGAAGGAATAGAAACAACACAGGCATTCATGACTATAGAAACAAAATCAACGTACAATAGTATCCTTGCAACTGAGCATGATAAATAATTGCCTATTATTTTTATCGGTATTTTAATTAATGGATATTTCTGAAATATTTTTAACTAACATTATATTTCTCTTACTTAATTGACTTTTAGTTTAGCATAATTTCTGATTACCGACTATTAGTTATTTATTTGTACGAGGTCCTTTAATTGTAGATTATTGAATTTCATTTATGTACAACAAGCATTTTTTAACCGACTTCGCCCAAGATAGAGGACGCTTATATAAGATCATTAAGACGTTAAGGTTAGTTATGTTGAAATTTTTTTGATAGTTAAAAATATCAGCGTGGGCCGTACTTCTTGTATCTCCCACAAAATATAGTCGATCAATTGATAATAATGTTAAAAGATGAAAATAGCAATAATAAAAGTTAAAAATTTCTTCACCTTCACTCTTGTTCCTCCTTATAGATGCCATCGGTCTAGTATATTCAAGGCAACGTGAGGATTCTCTCAACGCAAGATATAAATGAAAAGATTTCTATTAGGATTAGCTAGACCGATTCCAGTTGCACATTAAAATATACGAATTTACCATGCTACGCTTTACATTAAATTCCATCGACGGTTCGAAGATCTTTGAAACGTGTTGGACCTTTGACTTTTTGCAGCAACATTCGTAGGTAAAACAGTTGAAGTTTATGAAATGCACTGTGTAGACACAGCATTCAACATTGATGTGGGCATAAAAAATCTTCGGAAGCAAAGGATTGCAAGGAATGATCCACCGGTTATCAATACCGACATTATCAGATTTCATTTTCATTTGAACAGTTGAGCGTAAAATTACCAATTTCTATGATAAGGTGAATCGGTATCATTTTTAATTGCACCTTTCAAAGGAATATATTCATCGATACGCAATTTCTTTTGGTTCATTTTCGATAAATAAAAACAATCTCTTACAAATTTTACGATTCAAGCACAAACACGTATATTTGTGAAATTTATAACACATATATAGTTGCTAGGCGACATGATGCTAAGACGTTGACAACCACGGAATATTCGGTATGGACTATGGACCCGTTGCTAGGCGATCTTCCTCAGCTTTTGTTGATTTTTTTTATCCCGAATCATAAATTTCAAAAATACATCGTTCTCAGTTTTAGGTTAAATAATTTAAGACATCGACTGAGGGTGCTTGATGGAGTTCGAGTCCGTTCGAGTACATTCTTGCGCTCGAATGCCTGAAGATGCCGAAAGGCGAAACCTGGGTCGTTAGTGACAAAGTACATTTAAGTGTAGAAAATCTCAATAATTCAAATTTAGGTTAAATGTTAAAAGTTGAAAATAGCATAGTTGAACTAACAATTGTAGCCAAAAGTACATGTGAAAGTTTCACATAGCCAGTGTACGCTGTTTGAGAGGAGTTGTTATTAGCGACAGACATAGAAACATACATGTATTCTACATGTATTTTGTGCTATATAGTAGAGATTTGTGATTATCTGTAAATTCTTGTCATACCAATTGATTAAACTGGTAATTACACTCAATTTCATGTACATAGCTTTGTTAAGGTTTATATTTTATCGGTTGATAATGCTCGCGATGAGGACATTGAAATCATACCCATATTTTATTTCTTGGTTAAAATATTATACATTATTAAAATAATACATTAAATGATAATTATGTAAAACATAAAACTAGTATTGGTCAATAGCAAACCAATGTTAGATGTATAAATAACACAATGTAACAATTCTCTAAATTAATATGTTTGTTCATCTGAACTACCCTTATATTTCTGATAATAGATACGGTTTAATGTGTTACTGACACCCCTTGTATATGATGCAACTTGGATATATTTTATAAAGAGTTTTTGCCACTTAGTTGAACCGATGAATCACAAGCGTTTGATTAAGTGGGCTTCTTGTATTGGCTAAGCTGGAAAGGGAGCTTTCGGCTTATAAACCTATTCCGTATGGCGTATGGCTATAGGAGCTTAAATATTACAAACACATTATTTAAAGGTTATGACATTATTTAATAATTAATTATTTTGAAGAAAAGGTGACATCCGGTGATAGCTCATCTGATTTCAAAATAATATAATTGTTTCAAATTTATGTACGATGAAAATATTACTACTAAATTTCAATGGAAAAGATTGTTTTTTTTTTTAAATCGTAAGGTGTTTAAATATTTTATAAATTACAAGTGAGGTAGGTAGGCCTGTAAATATGTGTTTTAATAAAAATCGAAATAGTGACTTTTGATGCGATACAAATAAAAACAGATTATACATTATGTTGAATTAAATATAATAATAGGGTAAGCGAATTAAGATAATTCTTTTCCTGTTACCCGCTGTTAAAAATATTTAATATAAAGCGAATCTGATTATGTAAAATGTGAATGTGTAAGTATAAATGTCATGTATTCTTCATGTTCAGTTTAGTCTTAAACATTTAAAAAAAATGAATAAGGAATTAAGAATTATGGATTATTTTTTAATAGTGTTCCCTCTTATTTCTTTTCACCCTGTGTGGTCTAAAATCTTCACCATGCTATTAATCTTTTCAAGGTGAAGGTTTGAATGGGAGGCTGCATGCTTATTATGGATAGCGATGTGATCAATACAAATCATAATACTTTAGTGTCATATAAACAGAGGGAAAATATTCGTACTTCTATCTTTTTGCAACGCAAAATTCTAGATTTTGGAAATACAATATTTTTCTATGGATTCGGCGTTAACTTTGTGGAAGTTCATTTTTAATATAAAATTAAAATTGATAACTTAGTTATTCCATTAATAACTAAGTTATCAATTTTAACAATATTTTTCTATTGAAAATACCTACGTGTAGCTTTATTTACTGATCATTGTACGATTGTATTTACGTTAATAGTACCAATATAAATTAATTTCATTCCAATAATTAATAATAATTTATGTGGACATGGTTAATGTAATATTGTGAGAAAAAAGGAAATGTCGATGTTATTTGTGAACACAGTGATCTCTATTGAATATTTACGTAACTATTTATAGGGTTGTATTTTGTATTCACTTTGAGACATCTATTAGAATAGTAAAAAGCTTGTTAAGACTTGTAATTTTTCCGCTAGGTGTCATTATATGAATTCAAATTTCAAGTTCAACAAAAAATATGTTGGATGTATGTAATAAAAGGCTATAATACTTATTATAAATAAATTGCATTTTCTTGTACAAAAGAATTTATTAATAAACACTGAAATTTATACAATCGTTATCAATACATTTCAAATAAGACTCAAAAGTTTATTCAGTGTGAATTAAAAAATATTTTTTACAAAAATCTAGTATTTATATTTGGACACTCTTTTGATATCCAGATTCCAGATCAAGCCTTCGTTGTCTACCGTAAATGTTTTAATTTTATTGACGGAAAGAGTAAGGGTAATTTTCGCTTTAATGATATTTAAACTAATCAAGAAGTATATTTTATTTTTAATTCCGATCTTTCAATTTCCGTGTTACTTTTATTAAATTTAATAATTAAATACTTGATGATTGATGATTGCTTCAAGTAAATCCTTATAGTGGAGTAGTTTCATAAGAAATTTTGAAGATCCGATCCACAAGCTGAGTCGTTTAACACGCTCCTGGCGATTTTTCACAAAATAAGTTTTTAATGTACGTATCTATGTGCTCTATTGACAGGTTTATCAATTTTTTCAGTTGAAAGTCGAAAATTTCTTTTTATAAAGTTCCCTGTTCGAAATTCAAAATTATTCTATACTTTAAAAAAATTTTACACGACCTCGATCCTCGTTTTACACGGTTGACACGCTGCGGAAAAATGACAGTGTACAAGAATATTCAACATTTCGTTACACACCGGAAGACACTAAATAGCTTTAATTATACTTAAAACTATCATAGTGCACATAACAGTTTTTCGTGATTTACCTTCGAGAGCGTGTTTAGCGACTCAGTGCCTCGATTGGCCAACTACTATTTTTTGGGGTCGAGAGACTGAATAAGAAGCTGTTATCGTAAAAATCGCAATGTTACGATGCTCCATTATTATTCCATATGCTCAACGTTTGGAGCGGATATGTACTGTGAAAAGTAATAATTTGTGTTAGTAGATATTCTCATTGTAAAACAAATATAATGTAATGGAAAATTTTGAGCTGACATTTATTCGTTCGAAATCCTATACATATCTATTAAAAATAACAGTCTATAATTATGTATTAATCAAAATGATTCATTTCGGTATAATACCATTTCAAGACATGTATTATTAAGTCATCGAAAAACATTTAGATAAAATCTATATAATTTTATAACTAAAATACAAAACATTGTTTTAATTATTATTTTTATCCATCTTTGAATATTGCTCGCCCCCCATTTTATTTGTGTATATCAATAACTCATAAAAACCATATTGAATTTAATTAATAAGCCATGCAAGGGTAATGCGTTTTCCTTGTAACGTATGAGTTGCACTAACCCTACTATAACCACAAGTCTTCGTATAAAACTAATCTTGTTTAATGGCGTCACCTTGTTAAGCAGATAATCGTGTGATTATTTGAAACAATAAATTATTTATAGGGTTCCAGGGGTTAAATGAAAATATAGAGGGATGAAATGTTACAAAGGGGAAGTTTTCCTTATCTGCTGAGATGAGAAACGCACACTGGTTAAGTTTGTTGAAAGAAAATCGGTAATAATAAATTAAATAGTATTTCTAATATTAGTACTACATCAACTACAGTAGCTTAATGGTACAACCAGTGACGTTACTGTAATTATGAAACCTCTCTGCAAACTCTCTTAAGATCAGTTTGTCGGCCGTAATTAGAAAACTTTCTTTTTCAAATCGATGTCTTAAAAGCACAGATATGATAAACCCATTTTAATCAATATTGTGTTTACGATTTCTTTTACGTCCTTTTGAATAATAACCAGTTTATAAAATAAGCAAATTGAAGAACGTAAAACTATTTAGGTTCTAATTTGGATTATTGAAATTTTGTACACTTCCATGTATTTTGTCACTAACGACCCGAGTTTCGCCTTTCGGTATCTTGTACGATGCCGAAAGGCGAAACCCGGGTCGCTACTGACAAAATACATGGAAGTGTACAAAATCTCAATAATCAAAATTTGATATTGAAATTCCATCAAGCACCCTCAGTCGATGTCTTAAATTATATTTAGGTTCTATTTTATCACACATATAAACTTTAAATTGACGCTTCCCAAAAAATAGTGCTATATAACACCTGTGATACAATAATTTTTATTAAGTATTTAATATATAAACAAAATCATGTGGAAAATGGCTTAGCAATAAATAATTTACAATCTTTGATATATTTGTTTTTGTGTACATGAAATTTACATTGTGGGCTTATGCACTCTCAAGCTACATTATCCGTGTCAAGACTTTTTCGCCATAAGCTAGTATGCGTTAATTGCTTAAGAGAATGAAAGCTTGGACATATCCCATACATATTCTTTAGGTTTATGTGTAATAATTGATGTTTAATAGCCTTGATATGGAATTCCCAATATTTACGTTTTGAAATTCTCCAATATATTCTACGAATGTTCCTGGTAGATACGCCACTGCATAAAAATCATGTGGTTGAATTGTGTATTTTTTCACTCTGAGTAATGACTTTTCTTTTAGATGATTCATTTCTGAGAGAAATTGCACTTTTGACTAATCGTCTTGCTCGTTATAAGGGTGGACTTGATAGATGACCATCTCTCCAAAAATCTGTGCGTCGTGTAATAAAAAATCAACTTCTTTGTATATTAGCAACATCGTCTTTCTTGATGCTGTTAAAAAACTTGAATGAAAAGAAAGCACATACGTAAAAGAGATGGAATAATCAATGGAAAGCGTAGCTAAGTTTGACAAGTCAGACAAACCAATCAGAATATGACGATAAATAAATTACATTTATTGTAACCGAATGAAGATATCAATATTTGTAAAAAAAAAATGCGATGGGTGGTAAGGTTAGTTACAATAAATTGGAATGGTTACTCATTTCATTTCAAAGGTCGAATATCAGCTGACCCACACACGAAAAAATAAAGTATACATTATTTTGTAGGTACGTTATCTAGTTATGTGATAAAGCAGCCAATCCCGCCGCACGCAACATGTTATCCAAACAATCATCAATACTTAATATTTTGGACTCCATTTCCAGTTGATATAACTATTTACATTACCTCCAAATTTACAAATATAATGCATAGAAAAAAATCTAAATCCAACAAAAATTTATGAATTAGTTTAGTGTTAGTTGCCCTACCTCCACCCGTTATATGTATGAAGCCACTGTTTAATGTCGCCTGCCATAACGAAACAACGATTAATAAAATAAACGAATTTACTAATCATATTATTGGCCCGATACAGAGTTGTATGGAACCGATCTTTAACCATGCCCAATTGTGTGTAAGAAAAGAAAACATAGAAAAAACCACATTTAATTGATATTAAGTATCCTGTGTATACATTGAGAATTCGGCATGTAGATTTAGTTTAATCTAGTCCACGTTGAATCTAAAGAGGAATCAAAAATATCCCAATCTCCGTAAGATGTTTTAATTTATCGAATGCCTCAAATTTGGCCTTGGTTGAGAACAAGTCAGCGTGGCCTATTGGGCCCGTATGAGGGCGGACCGCAGTGAACAGCTCTGCTCGTTTGGCAGTAATCTTGAGGTCGTCACAAAGAATGTGTACTTATGCATCGTCATCTTTTAATTTCTTAAAAAAGTGAACGCAAATAAATAAATTTTTATTTTTTATATTCATTCTCTGTATTTAAGGCCCAAAATAATTTCTCTATCGATGTGGCACGAGAGAGTCACAACGTTGGAAACTCATGCTATAAAGCCTTTTTTAACGATTTTTCAGAAATTAATGGAAAGGTGATGAAATACAATTTAAATTCGATATATTTCTACACAACCTCAAATCTTATTCTAAACTGGAGTGGGGGACTTTTATAACCCTCGCTTTACTGAATTACCACATAGCCCACATGGATTATTAGATTAAAGTCTTGATAAGGCAACATAATTTCAGAAGCTTTAATTACTTAGATTGCTTATCGTTCTGTCGCTGCTATCTTTACTGTTACCAGTTGCACAAAATTTCCCCTCGAAAATCCCATACCTTCATTCCCCAAATTGAGAGGTATGATTTTGTCAATAACAAATCGTCCGATAACACGGTTGAGTACATTTACATGACCGGTGTGCAGCATCCGTGACAGCCGGTGCCCGGAAGGAAGGGGCGTGGTAATGTCAGTCCCGAATCCCGAATTAAGGAGCCCATCCCGGCCACATTGTATTATTGTTTCGCTTTTTTACACGGTGGGATAGCTAAAAAGCGCACTTTGTTGATTTATAAAATATTTAAGTGTACATTGTATTTTATAAGTCTCGAGTCACCATCACACGACACTTCAATTATACTGACTGTGAAAATTAAGCTAGAATATGTCCTGTCTTATGTATACATATATTATTTTTGTATGAAAAATCATTTTCACGTATGCATAATTTAAAGACTATAGTGAGAAGCCAACTAATTGATGATTAGAGACGTACCCAAAATAAAAACAATATTATCTACAGACCACACTGAAATCTTTGAAAGTATTTGATAGTAATTATAAAATGTGTACATTTTTGTACGTATAATTTAGTTTGTGTAAAATAATAATGCTTTTACAATGTCAAATAATGTGTATTATTTAAGTGGGGTTCCGGCGTCCTGAACAACCGCCGGGTACTATCCGTAGGTTTATACTTGGCGGAACTAAAGGATGTTGGCATGTCATGGGAGGAAGCAAAGCAATTAGCGGGTGACAGGGAATCGTGGAGTCGCCGCATGGTGACCATATGCTGTATCAAAGATAACATACACTATACAAAGCATGACGATTGGTGAAGAACTTTTCAACATCAAATTAAATAAATTCAAAGTAGTAGAAAAAAAGCCTTCCATAAGTTGCGGAATGCGTTATTACTGATACTCGTTACCCTAAATATATTGTGTTAAAGTCAAATATGTTTGCGATAATAGTGTTTACTAAAAATTGGGCGCGAAATCTTCTTACTTCGTCGTAGACGTTACGCCAAAAATATTAATGCACACGCGTAGCCATGGGAACGAATTTTCCCGGAATTTGGCGTTCGTTGCTCCCTGAAACTGCAGTTTCCCCGGTGGCGTAGACTGAGCCGCGCGCCCCGCTATTCCCACTGCATTCCCTCTCCTTCCCGGAGAGCTCACACACCCTAGAACTCCATCAGCGAGGTAGTTTTTTCTAGGATTTTCCCATCCCTTTTTTCTGCCCTTTGTTTTTTTTCTACATGGCTTGCGGGAAATGGCTATTCTAACTCACAAAGACTCTATTATGCCACTGCTATGTAACTACTCGAGTGTTTTTATTTACTTTTACAATATTAAGTATCTTAAATCAACTAAAATTAAATCAAATAAGTTTTTGTCTATATTAGTTTAGAGTAAAACATTTTAAAATAAAAATAGTATATCGTAACCGTAAATATATTTATAATAAATAAAGATTCTTTATTGATACAATGATTTGTTTTAGTTAAAGTTTTAAAGCCAGGTTATCTCTCTCGGAAATGTTAATTGTAGATTAAGATACATTCTCAAAAACAATTCGAGCTATTCCTCTTTGGCAATTTATTAATACTTACATAGTTTTCCTTTTATATTTATTTTAGTAATTTCCAATTTTTGAAAACTGTAAGAACTGTCAAAACACTTCATTGTTTCCAAATTTTTTGGCACCAACGACTTGGGCTTCGCAACCATTTTTAGTCTATCAAGTAGATGTCTTTTTCTAAACCAATCTTTCTATTCCTAAAAGAAAAAGAGGTTAGGTAACTGACTTAAAACCAGTTCCAGCAAAACATTTTCTTTTAAGTTGCTCCATTAAGTTTTCGTATACTATACATCGGAAGTGAACACAAACTAAAAAAGACAGTCCGCTCTTCAAAGTGTTCAAAGATTAAATAATACCAGTTGACTCTTGTTCCCCCATATATGCGTTTCATATGCCAATATACTATTGAGTATTGATATAGTGCCAAAAGGGGATATATTCCAGTCACCTCGGAGGGTTTATCTTAATCTACACTTTTAGACTTTTTCATAATAAATGATATTGTCTGCAAGTGGAGATGGAGTCTTGTTTGCTAGATCGCTAGCAATACTGGGTGCGAATGCAATTGCATTCATAATTTTTTTAATTCATCTGTAATATTGGATTGATGGGAAATAGGTGATTTTATTGTTATCCATCACTTTTAGAACTTTGAAAATATCGCACGTGAAATATGGCTAATGTGTATTTATTTTAACAACGTCTGTGAGTGATAAAACATATGGAAATGTAAAAAATCTCAACAATTCAAATTTTTCAAAATTCAATTTATTTTTGTTTAAAAAGTGGGACGTCGGGCATCTCTAGTATCAATGCATGAATGTTTCTATTGCAGGATTTGAGTCTATGACCTGAGCCTATGAGCGGAGAAGAAAATTCAGCAGCATTGAGCACTCGGCTACAAGAAATACTTTATTATTGTTTAAAATAGCAGTGGAAATAAACAAAATAAACAGTAACAATAAGAAGAGCGTGTGATGCTATCAAACAGGACGAATAACTTTCTACCGACGGTAAAAAGTGAATTTGAAACACTGGTTAAAAATCAGTTGTTTTTAAAACAACAGTCAATGACATATTCATGTAGGTATAAAAAATAAGCTGGGATTAATTAATAGCTGGATAATATAATCTAGTTAATCCGCTTATCCATTGCTACTATTGCTAGGCTACAAAGTGATCAATAGCCCTAAAATATTCACGTAAAAACAAGCATTAAAAATGTTTCTTGAAAGCTTTTTTATAAAAATAGGACAACGTACCGTTCTCTTACGCGAAGTATGTACATATTATGTTCGTGACATTTCAATCAATAATTTTTATTTGTTTACTCGTATTTAATAATAAAATGATTCGGAAAATATAGTTATACGGAATGGGAAATAATTCCATAACATTATATTCATTCTGTATGTCTGAAATACTAATTTTGAGTAAATCGATGTTTAATATTTTTGTGTCTATCATATACATTTAAACAATGTTTATTTCAATTATTTTAAATATCATACATATATATATATATATATATATATATATATACTGACGACATAAAAAAGTGTACAAATCAGAAATAGTAATCCTTTGAGCTCTAGTTTCATGAGTAAGGAGGGTATTAATGAAGGTTATATCACCATTGGAGAGGGAGATATTTCGTATTCAAACAAGGTTTTTCGCGACGTCTTTGCTAAGTTCAATGCTACTGCGCCCCCAACGCCTATTCAAAAATATTGCGATACAACCTTTTTGAAACACCCCTACAAGGGATGAATCGGTAAATATTCAATATTACCTGTAATATGTAAGGTGCGAAACGACATAATATAGAGGTTTACCCATATCGGACTATGTTTGCGGAAAAGATTATTCTGGGAGAGCTATTTTTAAAATAAATAAGGATTCAGCACTTAACATATTAATTTGTTTGTCTTCTGATATTGACATTCAATAATAATTATTTATGTTATTACAAGATTTGAGTCCTTGGTTATTCTGACTACGTCTTTAAAGGGTTTTGGTTGTCGGTCTTGTAGGTGAGTCCGATTTTATTTGCTTTGCTCACAGGCTCATATCTCTGTATGGAAAAATTGATATTTTAATCGATTCATTGAAGTACCCGCAAAAGCATGGATATCTATAGTATTTCCATTTCCTCCCACATATTCTATAAGATAACTACTTGTCCTGTCGTGGCTTCAGCTTTCTTTCCTTACTCTCTCCGAAAAAGAAAAGTTAAGTGACTGAATAACAACCAGTCATCGCAGAGAATGTTCTGTTGAGATACTCCATTCGTAGTACATATGCTGCACACTGGGAGCGGACATATATATGACATAGACACGTAAAACAAAACGTAATTAGTAAAATTATATATATATTTTATATTAATTGCGTGTTTTTTTATTATTGTTTTGATTCCACGTAGTTGTTTTTTATGTTTTTATGCTTTCCCGATAAAAAATGATTTTACAGATGTACAATTTTGCAATGGAAACGACGATATGGATTCTTAATGGAAGTATCTCTATATACGTTTTTCTACGAGAACTGATTGTTACACAGTTGCTCAACCTCTCTTTTTCGAAGAGAGTAGGAATAAAAGGATATGACTAGAACATAACTAGTGGTTAGCTTATCGTTCTAGCTACGCCACGTTTTTAGGATCGGGTGGGTGGGAAGAAAATTTAGACATCATAAACATAACTTAGGAAAAGAAATCCATTGAAAAATCAATTTATAAAACTTTCCTTACCGTAACCAACGACGTTGATCACTGCACCACGGATCTGACGGTAAAAAAATTACCCAATGTGAAACTTATGGCGTAAATCCTGCAATACTATGAAAACAATTTTATTATTTAGTTGTTATTGTAAAAAAATATTATGAATCACGGACAGCAATTAAAAATATAGCATTTTAATTAATTGTGACGAGTAAAGGGATGGGGGTTGTTAAATGGTTTATGGCATTAGGCTTGTTGTTTTACACACTCTTCCCAAATTAGAATTCTCCCGCTCGTTGACCTCCTTAAATCACCATGAAAATGTTCCACTGATAAACGTGTTTATTTAGGAACCTACTTACCGTCTCACTATATGTATTATGCTAATTAAAGAGGAAACATTCATCAGTTGATACACTCGTGGTGCTAATTTTGATAAAAGCAGTCTGGAATAAAATTAACAAACAAAGGATTTATAATCCCACACGAATGCATTGCACCAATAAAAATGATAAGCCTAATGTGCTTCTATAATACAAGTTCTATTGTTTATAAAATAAGATATTTTATTTTAAAAAATACGCACAAATTATGTATTGAATGATGTGTGGGGGATGAATCAATGCAGATGGCAACCCAGACGAGATGGCAATAGAAGAACAGAAACAAAGACAGGGGCAGAACGGGCCATACCGTCAGCCGAAACCGGCGACAATATTTTTACATTGGCCGTCGGCCGCGGTAGATCAACGGCCGCTGTATTCTTAAATTGAATTTTTGTAATTATACCAATTAAGAACACAATGCCTAAAAGTGTAATCGATTTTTCACGTATAATGTGGTCCTATTGTCAGATTTATTAGTGTCCGGACACTAAAAATGCCCGGTTAGTAAGGCTCAACATTTTTTTAATCCATGTCCGCTCCCAACGTGGAGCATATGGCAGCCTAATGGAGGTATCTCAACAGAATTTTTCTATTATAACTGCTTGTTACTCAGTTGCTCAACCTCTCTTTTTTGAAGAGAGTAGGGATAGAAGGATAGAGCTAGGACAGGACTAGTGGTTGGGAAATCACTCTCGCTACGCCCCGTGAGGAACGGATGGGTGGGAGGGAATTTTTTAGAGATCACAAACACTCAGACTACGAACAGAAATCCATAATTAAATTTGGATTATTGAGATTTTGTACACTTCCATGTATTTTGTCACTAACGCCCCGGGATTCGCGAAACCCGGGTGACAAAATACATGGAAGTGTACAACATCTCAATAATCCAAATTTAATATTGAAATTCCATCAAGCACCCTCAGTCGATGTCTTAAATTATAGAAATCCATAAATCGATTGAAAGATCAATTTATGAAAACCGTCCGCATCGGGATTTGAACCCGAGACATCCGTGGCCGTAGTCAACGACGCTACCAACTGTGCCACGGACGCCAACACCTTTACGCCAACCGTAATGATTTTGATTTTGATCTATTAATTTCAAGTGTGTAAAATAAATTATATGTATAGTTCGCGATGAAAAGTTATTTGACCACTGGCCAACTTTCATCATAACAATATTGGATATGCTTAGTACCAACATAATAAACAGGTATAGAGCAAATACACCCATCATTACGTTCGGCATAAAGGTGTTGAGTCTAACTGACCGGGCACTGTTAGTGTCCGGATGCATTTGAGAATGCGACAGCATAAATGATAATGTTGGTTGGTGTCATCGACTGAATAGTTCAGTCACATAGGAGGTTATGAACATTTAAATCTTATTTATTTTGATATTGAGTATATTATTTTATAAGTTTAATAACACTAATAAAAATATCGATACAATTTTTTGAGATTTATATTTTAATATTTAATATAATAATGAGAATATATTTTTTTGTATTTATTCTACAATTATATAAAATGAGCAGGGTCGGTTTTATTAATCTAGAGCATTTTTGACGGAAATTGAAATATAACTGAGTTATTTACATAACATTATGTTTTACTTATGAGAAGATATACACAACTATTAGTGTATGATTATGAGAAAAAATTATAGATTATCATGCAAATCAGAAAGAAGTTAAAATAAATTGTATGTAAGTACTATAAAAAAGTGGGAATTAAAAATAAACTCACCTGTACACTTAAATAACTCGGTTAATTTTTACGCTTCAACATTTGGTTCACTTGCCCTTTCCATTAGGGCTGAAAATGAAAATACAGCCTATAACTTTACTCTTATAGTACGCACCTTTAGAAGCCACGTGCGCGCTCAGCACAACAATCAGGGCTGTCCTAAAATTAAGGGCCACTGTGACTAAAATTCATTTTGGCAAAAATATTTTTCATTAGGTTTGTGTAAGATATTCTAGGGCAGAATTAGAGTCAAGAATCCATAAAATTGCTGTAAGCACTCAGCAACAAATATGGCTCCATCTATTTTTTTTTAAAATTATAACTTTTATGATCATTAGTATAGATAATTATATTTGTATTTTTTAAAAACAAAATTGTGTAAATGGTGGGCGAGATTCAAAATTTAGTGATATATGAGGTCTGATATTCCTGAAGACGCATTCTCTTAATATTTCACATCTGGTTGGTAGAGTATACGTCGTAAAACTTTACAGTTTTTATTATACTGATACGCTTTCTTTATAATACACAAAACGTATCAGTGTATTAGTATGTATGGATCCGGTGATCCTAGAGCAGTGTATGGATTCTGGGTATGTATCAGTATGGATCAGGAGATCCTAAATCCTAGAACCGGAGTGCAAAATTATACGCCGTATACTCTAAAAGATATATTGATGGAACGAACACAGGTCTCTAATTCTAGCCCATTTATCAATACAATTATATAACAGAGAAAATCAACTTATGTCATTTACACTTTTAAAACAGTTATTTAACCTTTTAATAATTGCACTGTAAAGTAAATTATGATGTTATCTGCCAGTATGTAAATTTGCCGACAAAATAAGGCGGACATAATAACAATTGCGATTGTAGTGTCAGCATACGCGAAACCGAAAAAGCAGAGGTCAAAAATTACATTAACGATAATTAAACATAAATAGATTGCCATTAATATTCGATAGTGTAGTTATCTCCCTGACTCAGAGATAACGGGTGTTTCTTGTGGTGGGGCGGGGAGGGTGCGCCGCGGTGTGTTTTGTTAGTACACTGCAGGCGCTGAAACGGAACGGTTACAGGGCGTCGCGACGTCTAAAGCACGACGCCAGGACGGAAGTGGGAAAAGTTTGATAAGTGAAACAATATTATTATCTGGATTGACTGCTCAGGTTTGACTTATGTTTATTTAAGGTTACTTTGTATAAGCTCATATCACACCTTCATACAAGTGCGTTTACATTATTAATTTTAATGTAAGTCGGTTACGTTAAAAATAACTATAAAAAAGTAAAAGAAATATTTAAATACATTCTGTAACAGATAAATAAGAAAATATAATTCAAAAGGAAATTTGGTGTTACAATACTGTTGAGTAAATTTAAAAAAATTAATTTAATCATATTGCGTTGATCGTAAACGTTGGGATCAGCGTAATATAATATTAAAGTAATATAATTTGATCAACCAAAATAACATTTTGTTTATGATTTGTAATTTGATCTTAATTTATGAATTGATATTAAAATAGAGTTGTCACATAATATGCAATTGATTATTATTTTAGTTAAAATGTTTGTAATTGATAAAAAGTTTACAATTGGAGTGAATTTAATATTTATAGAATAGTGTGTGGTACATATTTGTACGATCAAAAAGTATGAAATAAGTTAATAAAAGTTGACAATTAAACCTCAACCCTTTACGGATTCCTGATTTACATATTTATAGCTCTATAAAACAAAAAATGCGTAGACATTAGAAATATTCATTATTACATATGATTCCACAAAAATTACTCTTAATATAACTTTTTGAATGTGTTTTTAGGAATAAGATAATATTAGACTTACCACATACAAGTGTACTCTTGTTAAATGGAATATTTTGTATTAATCAATGTAATTTTCTCTCTTGTGTTGACGCACTTAATATTTAATAAAAATAAAAATAATATTTTTATTAAAAAAAAAAAATATTGTGACCACGCGAATAAAAATATTGTAGTATTTTATTTCTTAATGGATTGTCAAAAACATATAAGTAGTTAACGGTTAAAATTTAATTGAACTGCTTTAGAGTATATTGATAATGTTAGTTTAGGGAGAATGGAGATAGATTGATTTTAATATAGATTTTCCATGTTATCATAATATTTTTGTTTGACATATCAACCGATACTGATACCGAGACAATATATCGATAACTAGGCATACCTATTCATTATCACAATTCATTTAAATTGTGTAAAAAAGCAGCGTTTCATCGTATTTTTAATAAGCTTTCACATCATTACTTCTAGAGTATTAGTCTTGATACTTGATAATAAAAAACAATTAACAATATATGGATCAATAAACATAAAATATGATACTAGAACTATCTTCTCCGTCCAAATTGATTTATTTTACATTAGTATTAAGCAAAAATAGTTAAGATACGTATTAATTTTTCATCAATAATGAGTATTTTTTAAAACCTCGTCAACCAAAACACGAGTGCAACTGTTTGACAGTGTAAAATCGACACCACTTAAAGCAAAGTGGTGAACAAAAGTCGATTGATTGAAATAAAATGGGAACGGTTAAAAAATATTTCTTGAAAATTCATTTCGAAATTTGAATAAAAAAAATCTTGGACAATGTGTATTTATATTCTCACACGCAAAATGGTTTCAATTTTTGCTGACTCTAGAATACAATTAATAATCCGCACTTAAATCATTATTTTAAATTACGTTTAATGTTTACACGGCTACTCTTATCAGTGTGATGAAAATGCAATTTTATGACCAAGATATAATAATTGATTATCTAAAGCAATTTAAATTTATTAATATATGATAACAGTATGTATTTATTACTCGGTTTTGCCCGCAATTATAGGGCGCTAACATAAGGTTATTTAGACGTTAACGTTATTATGACATTATTTTGTTGCTAGCTTATGTTAAAAGTTGAAAATATCACTGTGGAATGTACCTCATGTAGCACCCATAAAATATATTCCATCAATTAATAAAAATAATACAAGTTAAAAATTATAGAGTTAACCAAGAAATAGCAACCAGTATGAAAGTGCTAATTTTACATCGCTACTGTTGGAGGAGTTCTTGAGACAGATTGACAGACAGACAAATGTGTTTTCTGTTTTATCTTATAGATAGCTTAATATAAGTTTTCGTTATTGAATTCATTATCAGAAAGTAAACTACATAGTATTATAGTTAAAAAGATTTGTTATTTTTTTGAAAAGCTTCATAGAGTTTTTTACATTTAAATTATAACAACGATGGATGGATCGATCGAGCATATAAAACCACACTTTATAGATATTTTCAGTTTATTTTTATCTATGTCCGTCCCCAACGGGCAGAAAAATATGGACTTCTAATGTAGCATTTCAACAGAACTGGTTGTTATTCAGTTACTTTTTTTATGATCCGATAGGTGTGAGGGGGTGTAGACATCACAGACATCATGCTTTTGAACACTAATTCATTCACCGATTGAAAAATCAATGTATGATACAATATACAACGGAGATTTGAATCCGTGGAGTTTTAGAGCGAATAGGACGAACGACCGTTGACCATACGGTTAGAAGAATGGCATGGAATGTTGCTCTGTGATTATGATAAGATGTTTTTTTATTTAGCTTCCAAAGAATGGCTACGTAATAAAGTTGATAGCTATTTCAAGTTATTATTGAGTTTAACCAAGTAAGTACTAGATCTATCTACTAGATCAGAGGTGACGAACCTGCGGTCTTATAGGGTCTCAAGTGCGACCTTTTGACTGACATAGATAAATTTCATTGTTTTCCTTCATTTAAAAACAATGTATATATAAATTTGGATTATTGAGATTTTGTACACTTCCATGTATTTTGTCACTAACGACCCGGGTTTCGCCTTTCGGCATCTTCAGGCATTCGAGCGCACGAATGTCTGAAGATGCGGAAAGGCGAAACCCGGGTAGTTAGTGACAAAATACATGGAAGTGTACAAAATCTCAATAATCCAAATTTGATATTGAAATTCCATCAAGCACCCTCAGTCGATGTCTTAAATTATATCAATGTACATACGTTTTTATGTATGTTTCTTAAATGTGGCCTTATTTGATTTTAAGATAAATGAATGCGGCCTTCCGACAGGAAAATGCTCATCGCCAATGTACTAGACAATCTCAATTGTTTTAGCGAATAAATTGTTAAAAATACGTAATCCTTTTTTTCAAAATATTATAATAAATGATAAATTTATATTCATGATAAGCGATTGATATGATCCCTATCAAAAATATTACATAAATGCTAGTTTATATTATTTGAATATGTATAGTCAATAGATTTCATAGAAAATCTATGCAATTCATTGTTGACCTTTGTTAGACTTAATTTGATAGAAGTTTGCTATCCCTTCGTATTTCTTTTTAGAGTAATTTTTGTGACGATAAGCTTGAAATTTCCTATTTAAAGCAATTATGTATGGACGTAGAAGGCTTTTTTAAGCGTTCCGAAAATGTCAATACATGTAATTTAATATGATACATTACATAGTACAGCCCTACGCCCTTTATGGATATAGCAAATATATTATATGCCTTTAAATTATGGCGTTTGATAGTTTTTTGTTGATGTAGAATAACGGATCAATCGATTTTTTATTATACGTCTAAGGTGGGAGATAGAATAAATGAATATAATGAAAATAAATATTTGATGCTTTACTGCTAGCTGTATGACAAGATTTTGGTTTCAATTAGTGATTGAAAATTATGTATAATTTTTCAGTGACTCGATTGGAAAATCATGTTTCAATAAGACATACACCATGCTTAAGGCTTACGTTATGTCAATACAATAAACGAAGATTGTTTTTATTGGAACCATCTTCAGATTCATATTAGTATTATACCACTTATTAAGGAGTTAGGAGGAGTTATTACCAAAGTCAAGGAGTGTTAAAGGAAAAAATAAATAATATTTTCATTATTAGTAGAAAACGGCGTGTTTTATTTAAAAAATAATTTATATAAAGAGTTGACATCGAGAATCAGAAAATCTATATTTATTAATGAGTAGATACCGAAATAAATACACACGCGAGTTTTTTCAACACGGAAAAGGCAAAATAATACTTACAAAACATTTCTATGAGTTTTCATTGTATAACATGTCAAGGAAAAGTTTTCTGTGACATTTTTATCTTGTGTAAACATGCAAATTTTGTTCCACTAAAAATAACAGAGTACATGACAAATATATACTGAAAGTTTTATATAGTTTATCGTTGGTGTATTGTATTTGATCGTGTCCGTTCTCTATATGGAGCATATTGACTTCCGAGAGATTTCTTCAATAGTAGTTTTAATGAGACGTTTAGTTAGTTTTCTGAACGGGTAAAGATAGAATAATGTTGCTAGGGGAGGAGTTGTTGAAACCAATCGCTTCCACTGTCATTGAAAATGAGAACAAGGGTTGCGAACATCACAAAAGCGATGACTTTTGATACACATTTAGAATATATCGATTGAGAAAAGCAATATTTAAATTTGATCCTGGAGCATCAGCAATAGAGCACATCAGTCGGTTAGTATAAGAATATAAAAAAGAAATATTCCATGATTTATTAAGAACAGTCAACAACGGTTGCATTTATTAATTATTACTTATATTTGATTTTATATTCGATAGCAAAACCGGCTAAATTCTACGCTGTTAACTGATCGTCTTCATTAGAATAGTCATTCCGTTGTATTGAAAGGATGCACAGCAATACGAGACATGCTTTGTGAATATGTTTTTAAGTTTCTGAACTGTATCTCTAAAAATGAGCGTGTTGATGATGGTTTATACTTAATAGTCAACTGTCGTCATCTCTGCGTCGTTAAAAAGTTGTTAAAAATTTATATTAGAGGTATTAAAATAATTTTAATTCCACTTTTTGTTTGTTACATTGTTTGGTAAGTATAATAACTTTACTTAATTCTACTTATATAAACGATATAAACTGTTTTCCCGGGTAGCTGGTGACAAAACTAATGGAAGTGTGCATAATTTGTATTATTCAAATTTGATATTGAAACTCAATCAAGCACCCTCAGTCAATATCTTAATTTACATAAATATATCTTTGATAACGGTACTATAGCAAATTTAATCAAAAGTCAATTAATTTATCTACAACATGTTGCGCCAGTGATTAGTCATCTTTGACTTAATCACGGACAATTTATCGTGGATAATTTACTATGCGAGAATTGTCCTTACACGTTTTTTTCACTATATATTCATCATTCCATTATTTTATATTCGATAACGGAATTAAATTTTTTTACTTACAGTCTTTTAAAAATAAAGCATATTTTTTTTTGTCCTACTTTCACATAGGTCCTGATTCGTTCATTCATAGAAATGCGGAAGTAGTAAATAACAAATTGTGTTATTGTGTGACTACATTAGCTAGTTACCTAGATTCAATTAGCTAGTTAACATGTAACTTATCATAACAAATAAGTAAAAGACATTTGATTATGAGGTCATTTCTCCTGCAGGGTTGGGCGGCTGAAGGCTGAAGATTATAATAGCCAAATTCAGATAACGGATCTTATGATGTTCTCAAATAAGACATTCATACTAACTGTTAGTCCTTTAATAACCAAATCCCCTTTCGTTTCTAAAGAAGGGTAGTCGTACGAGTAACTTACAGCAAATCCCTGTTAAACAAATTATGTTAAATAATCCATTATGAGCCTGCTCAAAATTTGTAGCACACATATTTTTAGCGACTAAATAATTACTGTGAAAACCTGTTTCAATATTACATGGTCAAAAATAAACATAAAAGGTAACTGTGTTTTAGTAAAATTGTAATTTTTGCTTTATTGAATTATATATTGAAATTATATATTAAAGATATGACCTATAAACATTGCGATGTAAATGCCAAATGTTTTGATATGATAATAACATAATATACAGTAGTAAAAGGTCAAACAATTTTATTCCAAATTTTTTTTCTAACGATATATTGTATTGAAAGAAGAATACACTATATGATACTTGAGTTTTTTTTGAGCATAATTATTTATTTAATGAGGATATATTTTTAAATGGTAACGATGTATATTTTTATCTTTATTGCAACACTAAATATTTTGTGTATTCGCTTCAATTCGGGAACCCCCGCATTACACTTTTCTGCCATGCAAATATATCCATATCGTGTTTATAGCGTAAGCAATTACATAAATGGTAAGAAAAACAAATGAAAGTCTATGTCCCGAGCATCAAATTCGTAATTTAGTTTGAATGTATGATTTTGGTAGTTACGCCTTTGGAATATGGCCACAAGGAAATAAAATGAAAGCTTTAATTTTTGCTACGTTTGACTACTATTTGTATGATTGATTTTTCATTTTCAGTTTTTCCCTTTATATTTAAATATTCCAAAAGCATAAAAATAAATAAAACACATTACGCCTTGAATCGATGCACGCATCAATTGTTTGGACTTGTCTTTTTGGTAAAGAAATAACAATGAAGAATTTATGGATATTATATTGTTTAGAAAATAGTGAACGTATAAGATTTCCCGCCTAAACGTTGCCTTTACATCGGATAAATCCACACAAGCGCACTGCTTTAGGGGTCAAAGGCCGCCGAGTAGAGTTTCGCACGTGTAAGGGTACCGCCCATCTTCGCCGGTTCCTTAATAGGGGGTAACAGGGTCGAGTTCTGCCATAAATGACGCAATAATTATTGTCACAGAGACGTGACGTGCAAAATAAATTACATTCGATATACGACAATGGCCTAATATTCTTCTAGCGCAAATTGACAGGCGACCAAACGACTTCAACGACCCGATTGACCTATTTGAGAACGGCGCCTTAAGGGCATTCGATACCTCTTATACGCATCTCGCGGAAAATTGTTCTCATAAAACAACGTCAATCTCACCAAAGAGTTCACCAAAGCCGCTTTGGCATTACACCCTTCTTATAGGGTTTTATTCGTGTTTTAACTTTTCGCTAGGAATGACTGAGGGAAATTCTCCAAGACTTGTTGAATGAACTACAATGTGCAGAAAGTAAAATAAAATAATTTAAGAGATTTTAAAAGTTGAGCTATACTCGCTCTTCATAAGACGCACCGTTTTTTATGCTTTCTGATTGAATTTGGAGAACAACGTAGAAACTATTTAGTTTTCGAATGATTGTATTTATTTTGTAAAGACGTTTCTTTTCTAGCAATTTCAAATGTACCATTTTTTTGTTTCTTGAAACCTGCTTGACTTGACCCCTAGAATTATAATTAATATATTTATAATTTAAGACATCGACTGAGGGTGCTTGATGGAATTTCAATATCAAATTTGGATTATTGAGATTTTGTACACTTCCATGTATTTTGTCACTAACGACCCGGGTTTCGCCTTTCGGCATCTTCAGGCATCCGAGCACACGAATGGACTCGAACTGACAAAGTAAACAGTGTCTAACGTTTATATAGAAGATACAAATACGACAAATATTATTTACGAGGTAAAATATTATACGTCTGAGAACCACACTGATACCTGAGTTAAAGAAACTTCGACATTCGCAAATCACTTGCTAATGGAGAACCATACGTTTAATGCGGATGATGGGGTTAAACTGTTGCATCGAAACATGGGGGATCATAAATTATTTTATCAAGAAATTTTGGAAATCAATAGAGCCCAGTTAAATTCCTTGCCAATTCTGAATGAGCAGCTGAACCTTCCTAATTCTCCGTTATTGTATCCTATACGTTGAAACACCTAACAGATGTCACTAAATCTGGAATGATTGTATATATTTACCCTTTCGTCGAATTGCATCCCGTCGAAACCCACAATGCTATTATAATTGTAAAATCACCGGTAATTCTAAAAGTAGTTGGAAAGCGGCAATTCGCCACTCTGTTAATGTGTTGTTTACAAAATAAGGATTAAGGCGATTCTTGAAATGTTAACTCAGGTATCAGTGTGGCTCTCAGACGTATAGTATTTTACCTCGTAAATAATATTTGTCGTATTTGTATCTTCTATATAAACGTTAGACACTGTTTACTGTCTGTCAGTTCGAGTCCATTCGTGTGCTCGAATACCTGAAGATGCCGAAGGGCGAAACCCGGGTCATTAGTGACAAAGTACATGGAAGTGTACAAAATCTCAATAATCCAAATTCAATATATTTATATTAAAAAAATACGATAAAAAATCGACTGAGTATTTAAATAGTGATTTAAATCGGTGTAGTTTTTTACACCCGATAGGAAACAGTCCTGATTCAAGTTGTTAACATATATAAATTATATTTTACACCCCCCCAGGTTGCAATGCACCCTGCCAAAATTCACCCAACACTAACGTTCACTTATGCTTACTTTCTGTATTAAAATCGTGCATCATGTGATGCGCAGTGTTGTATTGTGCATTACAGAAAGACAAACAGATAAGTCAAGATAAATACATATTATAATTACTTCAACCTTTAAGCCGACCCCTTTTGTGACCTCTTCTATTAAAGGTTGGTGACTACTTTGCAGTAAGTTTTTTGGTTGTAAAGATTATTGTCTTTCCGACAAAACTGCAATTACAGTTGATTTCCATTACCCTCAGTTGATGCAATTATGAACTAATGGTGAACCTAACCATCACCACACATATTGTTGATATCCTAGTATAAGTTTATGTGAGGGTTAAACTACGAGAACTAACCAAAGTCATTAATTTAGAAGATCTACTTAACAATCTAATTCAAAACACGTTAATTAATAAGTAATAAGTAATAGATACACACTTATTTGATTCGTAAATAATGCTGACTTCATTCCCCCTGGTAAATTTCTCATTTAGTTATGCTTCTACAGCAGTGTCTGCCAATCTTTTTTACTTCACCGAACACTGGTGAATGGGATTTGTTCCGTGGCACACTAAATAAAAATATTGTTTTAAAAAAGGAAATGTACCGTATTAATATGAATAAAGGAAATCATAGACTAGGGAATACTTTTTTTTAATATTTCAATATTTTATTAGCATATATGTACATAAATAGGTGATAATCATTTTATTAATGTGAAGGGTGCAATCTTTAGAAAGAATTCTGTCAAAACGCGTCTCTAAATTAGATAAACAAACACGTAACTACTCATATACCATCTGTAACCGGTCTCGATTTTTTGATTTTATTTCCACGAGCGCTGAAGAACCAAATTCGCAAAGATACAACGATCCAAACAGCATTAGAGATTTAATTGCTGTTGTAGTCAAACGAGGATATGAACTCCAAAGCGATATCCAAAATGCTGACAACTTTTTCTCACAGGGTCTTTTTTTAGATCTATTAAAATTTCCTCTTTTGTTAGTGACAGGTGTGAACCGTCAAATCTTGCGAATGGATTTACGACTCACTGGTACATTTGATGATCAAGTGATGGAAAATTGGAAAATGATGCTGAAAGAATCTCTAATGTCCGCGATCTGTGTTTTCTCGGGAATTGAGTGAAATTTCTTTAGCCTTTTCGATTGATATTTTAAGTTCTTTTGCATCTTCTCAAAATGTTCTTTCGGTTTGTACTTATGTTGCGGATGATTTGTTATTGAGTGATTTATTATATTAAAGTGCTCTGAAATTTATTGGGAACCATCGCTTCGTTTGAGAGTGTTGATAAACAAATCATATAAAAAGACACGAGTTGTCTTTTTCAGATAACATATAAAACCATATTTCAAATAACTATTATTATATTTTCGTTAATCAAACACTATCTCTGATGAGATAGAGTTTTTGTTATGGTTTTCATCATGTTTACTCTGCCTCTTTCTCAATTTTTTTTAGTCAATGTATCTCTGTGTCACGTCGACTACTATGTACGAACGTGAAAAATAATTATTTTAATATGTAGAATTTATTTAAAATTGAAGAAAACTAGGCATTAATAGCATAAATGAATAGGCATTACTAAAAATGATCAGTTTTGAGGCTTCTTCCTATGCGGTACACCCTTCTTGCAGCACAGAGTTTGGCAGACACTGGTCTACAGCATTTTAGTCACCCTTGTTGAACAAGTCTTTTGAAAATGATATTAATAATTAAACTTTGTATATGAGCAAACTTCTACTGAAATTGCAAGGGGAATATTGATTATTAATTTCATACCTTAAGGTCCTAAATACTTAATATTATTAAATTAATTAATTAATTTATAAAAACTGCATCTTACAATAATTTTGCATTCAACGTTAGCTGGTAATATAAATATGGTTAACAGCAAGTGCTAATATCTAAGATTCAAATATTGTGGATAGGGATTATCAAACAAATTAAACAACAATCAATAAATGATATATGAATTTACCAGCTGATAACCACCTATCAAAACACGATATGATGCAAAATAATTATTTTATGACAAATCGTGGAATTCTCAAGCCTTATCTAGAATGTATTCTTTAATAATATTGCAAAAAAATATTCAAAATTTTTCTTTTCATACGTCTCATACGTCTTTTCATACGTCTCAGGCAGTGATAAAAAACAAATGACGGGTGACACATACATTTTTTTATCAATAAAAGTTTATTTAATTGTCGTTATAAAATTAATAGATAAAATTATTTTGAAATACATAATAGGATAATTCCAATATTACGTGTAAATTTTCATTTGTTTAATCATAAAATGAATGTCAAAAACGTGAGTGAGGTTACTCGTTTACTATTATTTTTATTTTACATATTTTATTAGTTTTCGCAATGTAATTATGTTCTTAAAAAATAAAGCACATATTTTTCTATTACTTACAAAATTTTATAAAGTGATCAGGACGGGTTTCACTCATCAGTTGAAAATGCTGACGATAAGTGAAGCCGGTCCTGCTTATTTTCGTTAAATTATATAACTAGTAGAAAACAATCATTCAAATTTATTTTTGTAGTAGAATTGTAAAATTTTACGATAATGCCTTACGGATATTGCTGTATTAAAATGAAGACTTCGTACTTAAAAAGAGCACACGAATGGACTCGAACTGACTCGAAGATACCGAAAGGCGAAACCCGGGTCGTTAGTGACAAAATACATGGAAGTGTACAAAATCTCAATAATCCAAATTTATTTACGATCGATTCAATTAATGTTTTTTTTTTGAAGTCTGTGTTTGATCATTATAACGCGATTGAAATCCTCGGATGCTGATGGTGGGTGCAACACAGAATACCCTGGGAAGATAGAGATTATGGAGTGGTGATTGGTTTTCTGACTTTCTGCTTCTAATCAGATTGTAGTTATTTCATTGCTTAGATAATTACAGTTTTTGTAAATTAATTAAATCTCAGTTATTATTCAACATAATTGCATTCTACTTTTAGACAGATAATTGCACAGATAATTGCTGTTATAGTATATATTAAAATCAAAGATACGTTATTAATTTAATTATGTTATTGTTTATATGTGTAATCTGGAATCTGGATCTAAAAGCAAATTAAATTAATTTTACATATAATTATGGAGTGACTACACTTCTTATCTTATATCAGAAGTCGTGTAATGTAAATCTATTGTCTTCCTGTAACATTCAAAAGTTATTGAATAGCTAATTCGTAATTAGATTTTGATATACTTACGGTGACCATACGTCTTTTATTTCAAAGGACAGTTTTTTTTTATTTCATTGAATTGAAGTAGTAAGTTAACAATCACTGCGCAGCACATGTCCCACATAAATACAAAACTTTAATATAACAAGCACTTGCTAGTGGTGATTTCTTTTTAAAACGATTATTTGTATTCAAAGGCATGGATGTTTATGATGTTACTATCGCCTCCAGCTCAACTGAACCTAAGAACGGAGCGTACATACAGCGATAAAGGAACTACACATACTCTCTTAACCACTCTATTTTATCCATGCCCTCTCCAAAAAAGAAAGTTTACGCGATATAATAAGAACTTGTAAAACATCTTCTTTTCAATCAATCTTGTACGGTTTTCAGGAGACAGCTTTTTTTATCTGGGGACATTTTTTGTTTTATTTTTAACATAAAATTTAATAAACGACACGTTGAAATAAATAAGTCACAAAACATTTTGAGGGCCTAGTACCATAGTGATGCAACAATAAATTGATAGTTTTGAGATATGGCCAATTAAAATTTTGACTCATGACTAAACTGACTCGTAAAAAGTGATTATTGTAGTAAAAGTAATTGTTTATAGTTTTAGGATGAAGGGTTGTTTCTTTATGGAACACCACGGTTCACAAAAACCACACACAGTAAAATATTTCAATATGCATGTATATGCAACTGAGAAATTATTTAATTTTGCTGATTTCCATATGCAAATATCTGTCTTTTGAGAGAAAACCTGTACAATTACATGCTGTACTTTCGTCTAACTGTAGAAGAGCAGTGTTCGAATATAACGACTAACTTAACTCAAAACATCAAATTTTTGATTTATTATCCTATGGAACTGGGCCATCGATTTGTAGACACAAAAATAAGTTTAGTATCTGATCACATAAGTCTAACTTGCAGGATTATTTTCTTCAGTATTTGAAGAACATTGTTGATTAATGTGTGTGTTTATGGACAATGTCATTTGCTACAAATTTTGTGAAGATAGGTAAATTATTCAAATTGAGAAAATAAATTATTAAACATTTACTCTAATACTAGATAGTATATGGTTACCTTGAATATACAATACTTAATATAGGCGAAAATATATTGTGGTCAGCACTAATTGTGCGCAATTTATTATTCATTTTACATTGTAATGCTATATTGGTGTATTATTTGTATCAACTGTCACGGAAGTCCTTTCAAGAATTTTATCACACATAAAAAAACCAACCACAAAACTAATCGGGAAGGATTTGAAATAAAATGCAACTATTTAATGCCAGTGGTTATACAACGTCACTTATATGGAAGTCGCAAGCAGTATAATAACCGAAATGGACTGGGTATAGAATACCTAATTAATGTGTTCGCCAAATATGATACAGATGTTATAATGATATGATGTCAGCTTAGTTGTATTGTATGTCGGTTTGTTGATCCTTAGATACTATTTCTTACCTTCTTTAGTATTCGTATACAGAAAAAACTGTGACGTAATGTGAAAAGATAGAACCTGTTAGCAAAGGGCGTACATTTTCGAAGAAAATATTCATTTTATAGTGGCAATTTTGTATCAATTGTTCAAGCGGGCATTGAACTTGATTGTTGAGAAATCAATATTAGAAATTTAAATTATAATATTTATTGCGTATTGAGTCATTGCCATAAAAATTTCTTTCGACCTAAACGGGATTATTGCATAGAAACACATCGATAGCTACTCGTAAATCCGTGCTTTTATTTGAAATTATTCTACACCACTTTTTTATGATTAATACAATATTTGGTGATTTGCTTTGCAGGCGCCGATTGTTTATTTCTGATATAACCAAATCAACCTCGACGCACCCTTGAAATTATACAATGATTTTTTATCAATTAAATAGTATTTTTTGTAATATACGTGTCGCGATTACTTGAAGCCTCAAAGTGATATTAAGGTGATCGTTGACATTTTTTGTAAAATAATTTATTAGTGAAATAATTTTCTGGGATCATTTTACTTTGTATTATATTTAGATGAGTTGCTTATCTCAATTTGACTTTGAAAACTGCAAAAAACCGACCTCATTCAAAATAAAAAGTATTTTTTCAGTGGATGTATTTAAATTAAAAATAATAATCGAATATTATTATATAACTTTCTCTCTCTCTGTCTCTCTCTGCGCATGCGTTGACAGAGAGAATTTTCAAATCTTTTTTATTTTTCTCATATGTACTCGTGGTCTGCAAATCTTCGGCTCCTTTTTATAGTTAACAGCGAAAATGCAAAAGCACTCTATGGATAAAGATATCGTAAAAAGTGTCCTGACTTAGGAATTGCAATGTCGAAATAAAGATTTTTAAATTGTAAAATACCGGTGTTTGAGTATTGAAAGCGCGGTGTTTAATGAACTAATCTTTTTAAATTTGGATTATTGAGATTTTGTACACTTCCATGTATTTTGTCACTAACGACCCGGGTTTTGCCTTTCAACATCTTCAGGCATTCGAGCACACGAATGGACTCGAACTGAGAGACAGTAAACAGTGTCTAACGTTTATATAGAAGATACAAATGCGACAAATATTATTTACGAGGTAAGATATTATACGCCTGAGAGCCACACTGATACCTGAGTTAAAATTTCGAGAATCTCCCTAATCCTTATTTTGTAAACACCATATTAACAGAGTGGCGAATTGCCGCTTTTCAACATCTTTTAGAAATACCAGTGATTTTACAATTATAATAGTATTGTGGGTTTTGACGGGATGTAATTCGACGAATGGGTAAATCATCATAAAATCAAATACACAATCATTCCACATTTAGTGACATCTGTTAGGTGTTTCAACGTATCGGATATAATAGCGGAGAATTAGGAAGGTTCAGCTGCTCATTCAATATCGGCAAGGAATTTAACTGGGCTCTATTAATTTCCAAAATTTCTTGATAAAATAATTTATGATCCCCCATGTTTTTATGCAACAGTTTAACCCCATCATCCGCATTAAACGTATGGTTCTCCATTAGCAAGTGATTTGCGAATGTCGAAGTTTCTTTTTTTAATCTAAAGGCAGCTAAATGTTCTGATACCCTTATATCTAATGTACGTGTGGTTTTACCCACATAGAAATGTTGGCAATCACTGCATTGCAATTTATAAATACCAGATTTGTTCTTAAAGTTTACTCTATCTTTATTGTTAATAAGTAATTTGCCTAGAGAGTTTTTGCAATAGAACGCCGGTCTATTAGAAGGCCGATGTCTTAAATAATAATCTTTTTAAGTTCATATTAATATAGACAAAGAATATATAAATTAATGCTTATGACACGGATATTTTTTTAAACACCTGTGTTGATTTATTAACGCGGTATAACAATCCCAATTGACTGTATAGAAAAATGCGGTTGTTATTTATTTAAATTATAAATATTCGGTGTTACAGAAAAAAAAACGCCTACAAGTTAATTCATTGAAAGCGAAAATATCGTGCTCATTTTAAAATGATGACGTGGTCAAAGAAATCGCAGAACCAATTTTATTAATGAATCAATCAAAAAAAACCCAAGTATAGATAGACAATTGGGTGAAGGTCTATTATCTCATTTTAGATAAGTTCGTATTGATTGTGATAAATAAAAAGTAATAAACAATATGTTATGAAAAAAATGGATTTCGTAATATTTAGAATACAAGTTGTCGTCCATGTGCGCCCAATGTCGACAACTTGTACCTATACATTTTCTGAATGGGTCAAATTTAAGATTAAAGGAATCTTTCAGTATGATAAAATGGCTGATTTTTTTGTGGATTAAGTCGTAAGATTAAGACTACCGATACTTTATATTAAAGAATTAAATTTTGATTTTTTTTTGTGTTGGCGAGACTTGGTTGTTATCGCAAATGAATAACGTATAATATAAGTATTTAAGTTACATTTACGTATTTTTATAAAATGGCCAGTAAATATTTGTTTATCGACAGAAACTTCGCAATGTAGACAACACATTGATTTCGATTAACAATTTAGTATGCATACTAACCAAACAATTGAAATATTTGACAAAATACACAAAGGCATTTTTTTAGCAGGTTTTAACGACTACATAGTAATAATAATATTTGTATAAACATTCATAAATAAATGCACACAGTTTTTTTAAAATTGTTTATTTCGTATTATAGGTAAGAGTGAACAAGATTTAAATCTAATTATACTAGCAGTAGACAACGGCAGATTGATAATAGAAATAATAATGAAGAAAAGATTGAAAACCTCTTCGAACAATGAAAGAATTCATAATTTAAAAAAACGACGTTATCCGGATTAATATTTAAAAAGTTTGTAGACCACAAACTCTTTTATTACTATTTGTATTATTTGTTTCAATTTTTCCTTATATACTAAGTTCAGTTTGTGATTAATTTAGTCAATAAATGAAATGTCTTCTGTAATACATCGGAAATTCCGATCGGAATGGTCAGTATCGCTGCTCAACATGAACGCATACTTTGATGAAGTTTGGCAATAATTCAATTTAACAGTCAATTATAATCAAAGTTGATAACTATTCACTGGCTTTGTTATTAAATGTGACACATGTTTTGCTTATTCAAGAAGTATCTTCAATCTGAAAACAGTTTAATTTTATATTACAAATGAATTTCCACATGGTGACCACCGAATCCATCGAAAATAAGTTAGTTATAATATTAATACTAAGCGGTATTAACCAATCCTATCTTGGATACCGACATACTAAGCGTTTATCGTATGGTCAATGAGAATTTTCGAAGAAAGTCAAAAATCATTATTTATGCATTTAGTTAATGACAAAATAGCCATTTTGATTTAGTTTCACAAAATCATTTGAAATGAAATAAAATTTCAATGTATTACATCCTCGCCACTAGGTTATTTATCATTTAAGTAAAAAATACAAAATGTCCCATGATGAATGAACCTAAGCGGATACATTATGACACTATGAATATGACTGCGAGATCATTGTGGGTGGGTGAACTGTAAAAGCAGTTTCTTCTGTCAACTATAAAAAATACCTACTGTTCGAGGAAGGCTACAAAACTGCACGGCTCTCGCGGGCGTACTAATCGAACTATTTTATTGTTTTATTAAGCTTACTATATTGATATCCAATAATAATAATAATAATCATAAATATTTTGTTTATAAAAATAAATAACCAAAATAATATGAATTAATATTATATTGTGTTTAGTTTATTCAACTGCCAACATGAATGCTGACCATTTAGATTTATAATACTGGCCAAAAAATGGGAATAAGTTCAGCTTGATATATCGATAGAGAGAGTTATATGTTCATACTTAAACGTTTTATATATTACTAGTAATTATTACCAGGCTTCGCCCGAGATAGATTCAAAATCATTATCGATATATACCTCGCTCACTTTCTATCAAATCACAAATAATTCTGTACTGTAATGCGGTAGTTTATAAACCTTGCTTCTATAAATAGAACGCGTGTGTTCTATAAATAGAATATGTAAGTGTACTGCCCGGTTTTGCCCTGGTTATATTGAACTTCCAAATGCAGATACCAGAAATATAAATATTTGCACCTGCATTGATTTTGCGCTAACATTAGATAATTTAGATCATGGCGTTATTTTGGTGTTAGCTAATGTTGAAAGTTGAACATAAAGTCTCATGTAGCATCTACCAAATATATTTCTTCAATTAATAATAATGTTGAAAGTTAAAAGCGAAATGTTAAAAATAGCACATTTGATCTAGACATAGCAGCCAAAATGACATTTGCAAATATCACGTCGCTACTATTCACCAAACGGTGAAGAATTCTTGTGACAGACCGACAGACAGATTGATGTATGTATTTTCTGTTATATAGTATAGATTGTAGATAGTTTGTATTCAATTTTAGCAAAAACGCCCATCGATACAGCACGCGTCACTCTCTGCCATTCGATGATTTGCAGGGTCGTTCAGCTTAACATTTTATTAGTTAGGAACGGGCAGTCAAGCTAGCCACAAGTGGTTTTAATTGTTTGCATATAAAGCTGAAAAGGTTAGAATAGCGATTACGTGGTGTTTAGAATAAAGACCGGATGAAACGCGACATCCGTCCGGTAATAAAAGACTATATTTTGTGAATAATCAACACGTGATTTGTTTAATAAAGTAATTGAAAATTTCTATTTGTTCTTCGTATGTGAACATCCTGGCACACTCTCAGTTGTTTTGAAATTTTGTTTGGGAAACTTTATTTTTGGTTCTGATTTTATATACCAGATTTAGAACAGTGATTTATATGTTCAGTGACGGCTCTTTCAGCTGAAGTTGGTGTTTTAATTATTATGTTTTTCTATTCTTAAACAATTTGTATAAATTAATAGATAATTTTGATAGGATAAAATTATTTCCTCAGTGAGTATTAACAATTACATTTTAAATTAAAAAATACTAGGTATCTTAATTAAAGGTAAAAAGTAAAAAAAACAATGAATAATATTCGTTTTATTACTTAGAATGCTTGTTATTTAAAAATACTGTAGAATTAGTACAATAAATGTGTTTTATTGTTATAAATACGATGTGTTGAAGTGAGAAATAAACAATCATTTAACGTGCTGTTAATAAATGGCTACATGTCCTTATGATGGGGGGGAGGGGTCTAATATAATTTAATCATAAAACTAACAACGTATAGCTCTATTTTTTTTTGGAAATAGAGTGAAATATATTTTTAAAGTAAGGTTAAGACCTTAGACAGATTTATGTAATATAAAATATAGACGGCATGGTTAATGGTTTTGTGACGAAATGATATGGTAGGAAAAGAAGGGTTAAAGCGATGTCTTGTCAAGAGAATCAGTTGACTGAACACAATATAATGCGATGAAAATAATGGCGATAATTATCTTTAATTGTTTTCACTTATTGATTTGACATTTGCACCTTGAAATACTGCCCACTTTTATTGTCTTCCATCACCAATAGTTGATTGAATGTTTTTTTGACATTTAAACGAGTTTCAATGTGATTTATTATCGATTCATTCATTCTCAATTATCAGACAGTTAAAAGATGTCTTTTATTAAAACTTTTGCGTTGAACAATAATTTATCTGGTAAAACACAAGAAAATCGTTTAACTTAAATTTATTTCGAAAAACACGTTTGTCAATTTTTTACCATGTCCGCTCACAATGTCGAGCATATGGATGTTTTTAGCTAATCGCTCTCGCTACGCCCTGTTTTTAGGATCGGATGGGTGGGAGAGAATTCTAGACTTTTAAACTATTAAACTATCCGTACCGGCATTTGAACACGTGAGATCCGTAATCGAAGCCAACGACGTTGACCACTGCACCACGAACCATTTGTCAATAAACTACAGAATTTTCTTTATTCTAAAATTCATTCGTTGATATTTGAGCATTAATTAATTGTACTTAATCAAGTAAATTCTGCATATCGATTTACTTAAAACTAGTAATTCCGACCTAACGTTTTCTTTGAACTACTGTTTTTTTTGTTGTATGAATAGATACTCGTACCAGTCGTCCCTTAATGTGGGGTGACTTTGGCCCTGAAAGCTAAATTTGACCCAAAAATCGGAAATTTATTGGCAGACGAATATGTAACAGGAAATGAAACAGCAATATTTGTGCGCATATTATTTGAAAGTGTTTAATTAAAATGTGTACATACCGTCGACGGTATACTGACAAAACGCATTAAGACAGTTTTTGATGATTTTCTGTTTTAAATGTCAAAATGTATGTAATTTAACGCTCTTCTTACTAATAGAACGCACGAAGTCATGATATAACTATAACTTATCGATAACAAATCTTCTGATTTGTATGCCAAAACGAGTATTCTTTATAACGTACAAAAATCTTTTTAAAAAATAAACAGTGTTCTTGGAAGAGAGTATTTTTTAAAAAATAGTGCTTGAAATGCGAATAACCCAGAACTTGTTTTTATAACTTAATGACTTCTGTCAGTATGCAATCGATATGTATTGCTGTTTCGATATATTTTCGATTTTGGGCTAAAGTTTCACACTAATGCCAAAGGCCAAAGCCACCCCACAATCCACATCATGGTAAATAATAATATCTACAACAAATTAATATATCATTTTTCATTAAATACAATGTACTTAATTTATTATATGCATACGTGTTGTTTACATAGAGACTATCTGTATATGATATAATATTGCATAACTATTTATCAAAGTAAATTAGATTGAAATATAAATATTATCCTTTTATAACTAAGTGTATATGGCGTGTATCTGATATTTCTAGAATCTTTGCACTGAATCTGTAACTGAGCACACGCAATTTGTAACAATATTTATATGTTGGTTCAATAAATTGTATTGTTCAGTATCGAATGTTTAAATGTTTAAGTTTTTATTCAGAATTTTGTATTTCGAATTTATTGGAGATTACTCAGTTTGATTTGAACGACAAATATACTGATCTTTAAAAGAATATTTAAATTTTTTATGTATTACTTTTTATTATGATGATTATAGTTTTAGCTGATCGCGAGCATTATCAACTAACGAAACATAATGATTTTTTATCAAGAATTGACAGCGTCTTAAAAGTGATAACTTGTGCCCAAAAACACCAGAAACGCTGAATTTTCAAACCTTTCTTCTCTGTCATTAAATTATTGCCTTAAGTAAGTTGTTTACATTCAACCCTCCTATCTTCAATCATAAGCCAACTCATTAACCCACGTAATTTTGAAATACTCCATTGTCAGCATACAATATGATAAATTTGTTCGACTGCGTGGACTAGCGAAAACTTTCCTGATCGTTAAATAAAATTGCGGAATAATTACAATAATTTTTATGTTTATTTATTTCATTTTTGCTTAGGGAGTTTGAATTTACAATTTTAATATGAGAAACGGGGTTTGTGTTCATAGCTATGTCAAATGGGTAAGAAACACGGCCTTAGATTGTTCTTATACGGTCACGGCAATCGGCTAAGCTGTCAAGATTGATACAGTAAAATAAATTAGTTAAAAAAACTCGCTTATGAGAGCGGATCGAATAAATAATTAGAGTTCATGACCTCAATTTATTTTTTAATACCCTGTTAATGAATTTGCATGTTATTTTTAGTCCTTTGAAAAGACATTGGTGATTCAGACATAATGGTTTCGATTTTTATCGTCGAGCTGGATCGCTCACGAATTTCATTTTATTCCGCCAGTCGAGAGCAATAATTTATTTAGGTGAAGTAAAAGTGCTCATTTTCCAGATTATTACGTCAGTCGGCGTATTAAGCCTGTTATTTGTCGGCGCATTTACAAATTCAGCGTAACATTATAAATTAATTTAGCATTGAGTGGCGAATATCTAGGATCTTAACAAATCCAGTCATGCCACTATTAGAGATGTGAAATTGTTTGACCAATATGATACCCAGTAATTCGAGAATTTTCGGTATCAATACAAATCGCCAAGTTTAAAGCAGCCAAATATGAATGCGTAGATCAACAATTTAAAATTTTCATAATTTTTGGTTAAGTGTGAATTAATAAAAAGTCATAATTGTTTAATTAAAATGTTATGTTTATCCTATTATAATGGAGTTCTATCAAATAAATACAAATTTAATTAATAGTTATTATTAGTTTATGACAGCGACTGAGGGCGCTTGATGGAATTTCAATATACAATTTGAATTGTTGAGATTTTGTACATTTCCATGTATTTTGTCACTAACGACCTGGGTTTATGTAAACAAAAATGACAAAAACCCAAAAGTGTGGTCCACTCGGTAAATTGGTTGGTGCTATAACAATATTATTAAAAAAGATTTCTCAAATATTTAAATATACTTATTAAAATACATTATCAAGATGTTACCAGATAACTTATTATGTTGACACAGACCAAATTGTATTTCTCGACTATCCGAAATATCGATACTCGGGTGTCATTGTAGTTAGGAATGGCCAACTCTAGCTACCGTGACATTGTCCATTTAAGGAGTTCACTGAAGCCAAGTGCTCTAATAAAATACTTGCTGATATTATTTTTGACTCTCAATGCTATTTTTTGTATCAACTAATATTTTCTTAACTATGTCCTCACTCAGCGTGAAGTATATAAAATCATAAAAGAGTATCTCAACAAAAGTGTTTTATGAACTAGTTGTAAGTCAAGAGTAATATAGAGTAATGAATAAAGGATTGAAATAAGAAGAACCCAGTTTTCAGGAACATATAGGTATTGGGTTCGGAGGTGTAAAACATTACACAAATCCATTTACATTGAAAGATCAATGTATAAAAGTGGCCATTCCGGGTTTTGAGTCTTTGTCCTCACACCCAAGTGAATGTAGGTTTTGTTATCGGGAAATAATATTAAAACCTGTTCAGTAGTAATATTCTAATATATAGCACAATGGCGGAGTCCATCGAATCTAACATAAAGTTTTTTTGTACAACATATTTTAGGGCAGCGGTCGCCAACCTTTCAGACTACACGAACCACTAAAATTACCCTTTAGCATTACGTGGATCACTAACTTTGTCTTAAAAAATACAAATACACCTCAAATAATGATCATAAATGTTTCACTTTCTACAATAAAACTGTGTTTGCAATTGTTTCATTATAACAACAATTAAAGCGATATTTGTTACTACGTATTTAAAACATGTTTATGAATCCAATTAAATTTAAAAAAATAAAACACAATTTGTTTGTACTACTTCCACATATTTATAATGATCAGGACCGGTTTCGCTCATCACGAGCATTATCAACTGATCAGTTGATAATGCTCGTGATGAGCGAAACCGGTCCTGATCATTATAAATATGTGGAAGTAGTACAAACAAATTGTGTTTTATTTTTTAAAATATAATGCCTTTCCACCAAGAATTGACAGTTAACACATTAAAAGGAATCCAATTAAGTTAGGGCGATAACTTTGCGAATCACCAAAATATTCTCGAAGACCATCGGTTGGTGATCGCTGGCTTAGAGTATTGATTCTATTAAATTAAAATATAGTCATGCCTGGTTTCTCTCAGTGATGTTCTATTTTCGATTAATGGGGGCCGTAACTTTCGTGAAAATCATTTTTAAAGTCATAACAAATAAAATTCATAACTTTGTAAATCAACTGGTTGAGTTACTAATTGTTACACGTTTTTCGCTTAAACAATGTTATCAGCCTTAATTTTATATACTCTTGTTATTTTTAAAGACCTATTCAATATGAAATATATCGTCGGCATAGTGGCAAAAGGCTATTAGTCTAAAATCGACTGTTTTGAGTTATGAATGCAGTACGATAGATTTTAGGACGGTCAATCGTCTGAAAAAACAAACTGAGAGATATTTCATGAGTACTTATTCGTGGCAAAAGCTCCAATTAATATTACTATAAAAAAAAATATATAAATAATAATTAAATCGAATTCGTAAATGATTAACGAATCTCATAAAGGGTTTAGTTTAATAATTAATGGTTAAGGTATCGTCGCTGTTCTGGAAGAAAACACTAAAACGAAAAAAAAGACATATTGAGTTAGTTATTCCAAAATGTTCCTTATTTCAAACTCTACCGTATGGAAGAACACACTTATTTTTATAAATTATATTTAAACTTAAAAACAGTTTTGTACAAACAAACAATGAAAAAGTTACAGTATTTCAAACGTTTGACAAACTTCAAAGTCCAATTACTCAAAACTAGTATTTTTGAGTTAGTGTCTTAATTTTTACGAAAAACGAGGTTTTTTGATTTAACGCCATCTGCCATTATAAAGACGATATTATTATATTGTTATTAGCTATAATTATAGCTATAAAATACTTTAATACTTGCAAATAAATTTAAATAGCTATTTATGATGCGCATAATTATGTCCCTTAACCAAAAAATAAATATGTTCGTAAATATTTGACAAAAGTGGTTTTATTATAATATATTCAATTCGATTCAAATTTATACCATGATGGAATCGTCATTATGGATCACAGAATAGTAGTTTATAGTTCAACAAAACTAATGGTGTTGTTATTTGGAAGAGATCCAATTTTGCATAAACAACGCTTCCATTAAAGATTCCTACGTTATATATTGTGGAAATTTTACGATGTTTATTTACTAAACTATAAACTATATAAGTTTAATACTGTAAAAACTTTGCCAATATCCGTCGTTTTAATTAATTTCTACTCCACTGAATAAATTAAAGTGTATCAATTAAGTTTAAATAGGTATTTCTTCTTGAAAATGTTTTATTCTCGAAACAAAATTTTTTTGTTGATTTATTTCGTGATGTGACATTTTAAAACTTCCACTTTCGTCGCAAATCGCCAATTATTTATTTTACTAGAAGGTTTCTAAAATACTTGGTGATGTTTGTGAGTGCATTATGTTGAAAGGTTATATGGTTTTACTAATTAATATTGATTTTGTTGATTAATTCGAGCAATTATATATCATTAGTTTGTCGGATGTACGTAATTACAGCTTCAGTTAAAATTTAAATACCCCCCCTCTATTTGAAGTGACTTCGTAATATAAATAACTCTTTATAATATTTTGCATGGTTTCTATTTTATTTTAACTCATTTACTTTAAACGGTTATTTCAGAATTTATCTACTCTATATTATCAAAAATATTGTTTATTTTACAATACTAATTTTTTGTTTTTAAATATCTGGTTTTTTAAATTATTTTAGATATATGATTGAAAGAATTAGTAATATCACAAATTTATTTATAAATTGACTCAAATGACACCATGTAAAAATCCTTCTGAATCTTACGCCGCCATATAATTTTAATAATGTTTAAAATTTCAATTGATATTACATATTATTAAAAAAAAAAAACAATTTTCAACTGAAATTTAATAAAGGAATTACATATTTTCTGTGAAATAAAAGAAAACGCTGTCATTTTTGCCAATGTTTTATACAAATGAAAAACAACCGGTTCAGTGCGAAGTATATGTTAATCAACCTTTCGCCAGAACCAGTTTTAACCATTTTAGTATAACTTGAAAATGAGGACATACTTGCATGAAATATTTTAAAATAATTATTTTTATAAAATAAACATTGCATCGAGATGAACGCATAATGTGTAATATGTATACAAACCGCTTCCTTTCGCTATTTTAGTCTCAAGACATTAAACATACCATCCTTCGTCATAAATAGACGAGACTGTTTCTGTTGTATTAAAACATACGCGGTAACACTTCCTCGTCCATAAATTTTATTCGTTTCTAAAGATTCCTGAAGCTTAAATTTACTTAAATCTAGTACAATAAATAATTATGTTTATTTTAAATGGCAGCCCTTTATTATCGGACTCAATATTTTTGACTGAATCTTATTATGACACCAGCTATTAAATTATCAATATCAGATTATGTAAAAAAATGTATAATGCAACAAAAATTAATAAAGGATATAAATGACTATTGAATTGAATAGCTTTTGGATATCTCCAATGATTTTTGGAGTGTATTGGTGCCAGTGATGGCAACGACACAACTTAAATATATTAAATTTAATTTTGTAGCGCAAGAAACAAATAATTTTGTTTCAAATAAGATTTAGAATCCTTAGTAAAATGTATTGATGTTTCCATTGAGTTCCCATTTACTTGATAAGACTACTCTATTATAAAAAAGAAAAAAAGTTCCATAAGAATGTTGATAGATATTTCGGTATCACGTTAGAACGACGAAGAAGTAACTTCCAACAATGCCATGATGATGAATTAGCTATCAAACTCGAAATTAATAATTGTCAGTAGCTATTTATAAAGGTTGTCAGTAACAATAATAAACTTTCGGTAGACATTTTTTTTAGTTTCTTCGTTAGGTTAGTTAAAGTATTGATTTAATTTATATGCTAATCATCGGTTACTGGCCATTTTGATGTATATCTAATTTAACATATTAGTTATTTAATTTTTATATCGATAAATTAATTTCTGTACAGATCAGATATATATTTACATACAGCCGTTTCTGTTTCACGACGTCCAACACTAAGAGCATTGTTTTTCGTTTTATTACAGATCCAGATGACGATAATGTTTGATAATTACCAAAAGTAATAATAGAGTACAAAAATGGCAGCCGATAGAGATGTTGTCCATCAAAAAAATGGCGTCACACAAATGGTGAACTCTCAAAAGCGTGCCTTACTTAAGGGTGAAAATACAAAAGATTCTGACAAAACAACGCCTTGTAGAACTCCAAGTAGATCGATTAGAATAGCTCCAGAAATTCACAGAAACTCTGCACCAAATGCAGCGTGGGATAATCAAAATTCAAACTGTGATATTATTGATAATAAGGCTGATTTTATTGAACACGACATTACATCATCAAGAAAATGTTCTAGTGGTTCAGATCTAGACGAAGAAGAGAAAAGTGTACTTCTAAATTCTAAGACTACTTTAATAAAAGAAGGACTGAATTCATCTCACTTTACAAAGGACTTAAAGACTTGCACCAAATATATTACGTTGCCTAATGATGGTGACCTGATTAATGACACACAATTATGCTTAAGTCACAAAGGATCGCAGTATGAGAATTTGATATCTCCTGTTTCGACAACGCCTTCGTCTCGAGATAATGATATGGTATCAATAGAAATTATGAATAATATAAAGAAAAGAAAAAAGCAGAAGAAATCTTACATGAAGTTTTTCTGTCCACCGTATTTTATTTTGATCGCGAGTCTCCTCGAGGTATATTATGTTTTGATATTATTGTCATGTTAAAAATGAATCAATAACTACTACAGAAATTTAACACAATTTTTACGGGACCTAAGAGTCAATATAAAGTATTTTTTTATTAATAATAGCCGTTTGTGAAATTGTTTTTTTCATATATTTCAAGATTAAATTGTTAAAAAAATCATATATAGATCGGAATATTTATATGACGTACAATATTTTATTGCAAACTTATATGGTTGATTTCGGTAACATTTTTTTGACGATTTGTTTTTTCAGTTCCAATTTTAAATGAATTGATTTGCAGATGTTATAATACTTTTTTTTTTGAAATAGATTTCATACCAAATAAGATAAGGCAAAAGCGATCGATTGGTTTTAGGAAAAGTTATAAAAATAAAGTGATAACTGAAAGAACACATCACGTGATACCCAACAATGGCATGTCATTTGGCAGTTAAAAGAAAATTTTCTCTAGTACTGTTTATTCAAAGTTTACTGTATAAAATTAAAATTTTCTTATACAGCATATTCAAACATTTAACTAAAACTACAAAGAACTTAAAATCACTGCTACTAATGACTGTAAACTTTACTTGAAAATTCAATCATCATTAACTTTTCCGCTCCGTGATTAAGGCAGTCAAGATATCTATATATATGGGGACCACTTCTTGAAATGAAACATTGAAGTTACATGCGACATTTTACTTAATGACAGGCAGTAATAAATTACATTTTCACAAAACAAATTCTCTTACTACTTTACTGTAATGTTTACATTTATCTGTTGTGTAAGGAATAAGACCTAATCTAACTTAATCTATAGAAATTGTAATATAAAAATGTCCAACGTCATTGTGCTAATATGAATACATCTCCAAAGAATCAATGTCTTCGTGCATGATATGATCTGAGTTTAAGACTACAAAAAGGTTTCTGATCTTTCCTTGTTTCGCTGTGTGCATTGACAAAATCAAAGTTTAATTTTATCAATATGAATTGTATATACGGATAAATCATTTTAGCTTATCCATAAAACATATTTTTTTTATATTCAAGATATTTTTCCTCCTGTATCTGTCTTTGCTATGACATATTTTTGGTCATAATGATAAATTTAATATTTTATAATTTTTCTAGATAACGGTATTCTTATGCGGAGGAAAGGAATTGGGATATGTGTTGGTATATTCCCCTCATAATCGTGAACAGATCTGGAGGTTTATCTCATATATGCTGCTTCATTCAGGCGGAATTCATCTGACTCTTAACATAATAATACAGGTAATATAAGAACAATTCGTAAAACTACATTTGTGTAACAAAAAATGTACACATTCGCATTATACATGTGTTACAGACTCGACGGAAAAAATTTGAAAAGGTTTAATATATAGTTTTTTTATTATATTTTATAAGACTGGCGTCAGTAATTAATGCTATGGATATTCAATTTAAAGTCAAGTATCAATACAATTCCAAGAAAGTTTGGTTACTTTCAGGTTGCTTTCTCGAACGCGTTAAATTTTAGTTTTACAAAAGGATTGTCGATGGATTATTGAAGAAAAAAAATATTTCACCCTTTGAAATTAATTATACTTAATAATCATTTAAAGAATGATGTATGTGCTATCTTTTTGGTAATAAAAGAGTAAGAAATATTAATATTTTATACAATATATTCGTTACAAATATTCGAAGATGCAATTCTATACTAATTTTGTATCGGCCTAAGTGAAAAAATATCTAAATATTAATTACTAAGTTTGAGTCATCATTAGTATAGTCTCATCTTCATCATCCATAACACATTAAGGCTGACCTTAATGAGTCACTTTTCAGTAACGAATATCACAGATGCATATATCATTGTTAGGGACTGAAACTAATGTTTTCCCGAGGATTTGTAAATTCTATCCCGGGAATGTATTATACAGTTCACTTTTTTTCAATCTTATACTGAAAATAAACGTTGGATATAAAAATATACTTGAAGACCGAAAACTAGCTGACTAAAAATTGATAAGCCATAATCTGATTCAAACCAAAAAAGATTGCATAGTTATAATGTTAAAAATTTAAAAAAAAGATGATGAGATTACGGACTGTTTGATTTTTTATTTGATTTCAATTCTTTTTCATTCAAAAGACTTTTACATCCATCTCTTTTTTTTATTATATAACCTTCAGTCTGAGTAGAAATTGTTTGAATTTGATTTCAAATCGAAGTGCACTAAGAAATTTTATATTATTTAAATATGTAGTCCTTTTTCCATAATAATTTGTGACACATTTTAGATATAAAGGGGCTACTAATACGATTTTTTTGTCGGGATTTAATTCTTTCAATCCCGAGTAATTCGGGAATAGTAAAACGGACGGGTTTCTGTTGTTGCATTCCCTAATCATTATACAAGAGTTGGGCATAATGGAAGTCTTTATACAACGTGGCTTCAGACAACAAAAGTTGATTATTTGTAGAGATTTAATTTATTTATAGAAGTGCATATGGTGAATTTATACTGATGCGCCGTTCATTCTTTTATTTTAGAAATCCATTTGTGTTTGTATGTTTGGGCTGTTAGACAATGAAATAGTTTTACATAATGCGTATTATATTTATATTGCATTTTTTGATTCAATTTAAATATTGTTTTTATTTGACAATTGTTTAATGTTTTCTTTTTTTCAAACAAGATATTTAACAACGAATGGCCTGTTCCTTGATTCAAATTCAACCATGGTTATAAAATAATTACCAACTTACCTGCAAGTGCACGAAAAAGAAATTTTGTTTAGTAAAATCACTTAAATTCATGATTAAAAATAATTCTGTAGTTTTCTTATTTACTTATTTTCACGATTGTATGTACATAATTATAAATTATATAGTAGTCTTTAATAGTTTAAAGAGTTGCATTAGATCAAATCTTCTAAATCGTTTTAAGAATTAACCTTTTTTTGTATAAAATAAAATGGATATTTGAAGGTGGAATATGTACATGGAAAGATCTTTCATTTTTTACTTTATGGCACATCATTTTTCTTAAGATTTAAAAGGTTTTTATTTTTGACAGATTCTCCTAGCCACGCCACTGGAAGTAGAGCAAGGATCTTGGCGTTGTGCAGTGGTGTACTTGGGAGGCGTTATAGCAGGCGCTCTTGGTGCCTCGGTCCTTCAGCCCACTCTGTATATGGTGGGGGCCTCTGCGGGGGTCTACGCCCTGCTCATGTCTCACCTGTCTACTGTAGCCGTTGTAAGAAAAAACCTTTTCGCGCTAGATTTATATTTTTTGTGGTGTCACCGAAAAAGACATTTTGAGTTGATTCCATGCGCGTGATCTAATATACATTTTATGCTTTTTCACGAATACTATTATTAAATGATACGTTATTTTTGCTTATGATTCCTTCTAATCATCCAGATATATAAATTAGCAGAAGGTCGAAGGAAAAGTATACCGAGAAGCCAAATAATCAGTAAAATATTGGAGTTTTAATAGTAGAGAATTTAATACTAAGTATAATACATTTTACATATATAAAATTTCCAAATAAATGTATGGTTATTGTTGAAAGAACTGTTTATACTTCTTCTTGAAACCTTCTTTATTTCATAAAAATAAATATATTTAGCTTATCGATCGTCCAGTTCATTAGTGAGACAACTCTAAATTTATAATATTTAAGCTTAATATGTAGTTATATGTATTTTGCGTTCTTCCTAAATATGTACTCAGATAACTCAAAAATGCTACGGTATATAACCTTCAACAGAATTTAACAAAATGTTAATATTTCTGGGTCAATAAAAGGATATTTCTAAATATCCTTCAACTGATTATATTCGGAAAGTAAATAATTATAAAGCACACGTTTATAAAATGTATAAAATCGGATGTAAATCAATGATATTCGATTTACGGAGACCAATAATTGAATATTGCTTTTCCCATTTTCTCAATATGTGTTGTTATTTGGAGATGCCTGAGTAATGAACTGGGCAATCGATATTAACAACCTTTTGTAAATATAATCTATATGTTAAAGAATTATAAACTGTTGTAATATTCATATTTATCTATTTCAGTATATGAGCGCTTGACAACTTCTGGACTAGGCTATTAGTTGTCCTCATTTGGAGATTAATTTGAAAAAAAAATATAAGTTGGGTCTACAAAGCAATAATTATTGACCTCGATAGGTTAATCGTTATGTAATTTCAAATCGACAGTCTTTAACGAGCGGAACCACATAATACTAATTACAGCCGATTGTCATTGTAATTTTTTTTCCATATTGACGTTCGTTAAATTACTGATACCACCGAATTTAAAAGTACCAATTAATTTTCCAAATTACATCATTACGGTGTCGCTCAGTCATCAGCACAAAAATAGAACTACATCAATAAATCAAACTATGAATCTATCTTGTTCAATTTGAATCAAAATCTTTGTCAATATCCGATACTGTTGTTACTTATAGTATATATTACTAATGACTTGGTGTTAACTCTCTATCCAAACCAAACATTATAACAAACTTCCACTCTAATTACTATATATTGGTCATATTATATTATACAATAACAATCTTTTGGAACAATATCGTAAATGCATTAAGAATAAAAACCAAACAATTACATTTTAGTGCAGTGTTTCCCAAGCTTTTATAACGTGGCTAGATTATTTTTAATCTTGTCGTTGGTTACCCACAAATTTACGCCTATTTTGAAAAGCCTGCTTCACACTTATGACTTGTGACGAAAGGGATGAGTAATTTTACTCCTGAAGACAAGACAGTCAAAAATCCATTAATGGTATTTTCAGAAGACGTATTAAAATATATTTCAGACGCTGGATCGATGTTTTCGTAAAATATGTGATGGATACACATTTTTGTTGTCACCAAAACACTATGTAATTCAATAAGCACACAATGACGTCAACAAAAACAAAAATGGGGACTGTCATTTATTATCTGACTCCCTTGTCGTTGTTTCCATTGCAAAATTGTATAATATATCTGCAAAATCTTAATTTTTTAGATGGAGCATAAAAACAGTTTAAAAATTAATTCTATCGAATTAAAACAAAAGTAAAAAAAAAACGCGTAATTAATATGTAATATATAATTTTTGTTAGCTTTGTTTATTTTTCGTGCGCTTCAGATATAAAATTTTGCAATGGAAATGATTTTATATTTACTTCTTACACCATGTGCCCGGGGTACTTTGCAGGCTTAATTACGCCACTGGTAAAATCAAGACAGAAGCGTGAATATGAAAAAGTCGGGAGTATAAAAAAACCGACATAAAATTAATCTTTCTATTTTTTAAGAAACAGATTGTCGACTGACATCATTCATTTGCATGTTGATTGTTTTAAAAAGGGTGTGTAGATGAGCAAAAGATTATTGTTACAAGTGACTTTGTAAAATATTGCAAATGGCGCCCAAGACTGAAAGTTGTTGGTAACCACGGAAACTGACACAACAATGAAATGAATAATTATTATTTTTTATATTAGGTTAATAAATTCGTATGTTTTTTTTTAAAACGCAGCGGTTCAGCAAGATGAGATACAAAAAGTTTAGGATATTTGCCGTCGTCGTATTGGCAGGCTCTGATGTGGCCTTCTTGGTAGCACACCGTTGGTCAGGACAAGATGGGACTCCCCGGATAGGATGGGCTGCTCATTGCGCAGGTGCAATTGCTGGGATTGCGCTCGGGCTCTTAGTCTTCACAGGTGAGATATAATTGTTAACGCTATAGCCACTGAACAACCAAAATTACTTAGATTACGTTAGAAATAAATATTAACAATTACATTTATCACTTAATACATTAAAGAACTAAATTTTCATCCATGTTTATGGTATGGTGTTTGGTCAGTAGCTAAATTTATAAGAGGTCACAAACTTCTATAAAATCTGTCAGTAAACAATTGCTATTTGTCATTATCTTATCAAAACGGCCCGTATTTTATTTAATACTTTTTCCAATCAATTTATGGATTTCTGTTCGAAGACATGAATGTTTTGTGTGGTCTAAAATTCCCTCCCCCACCCAAAAGTTGAAGCGTAGCGAGAGCGATTGGCTAACGACCAGTGCTATCCGTATATCCCTATTCTTTTAAAAAAAGAGAGGTTAAGCAACTAACTAATGAGCAGTTCTTGTAGAAAAATCCTTTTGAGTTACCATAGGTATGTTTAAAATTGAGTGCGGGCATGTTTAACAAACGATATTTCTAGATTAAATGAGAATGATTTTCTTAGGGATCAATTCTGAAAGTTTTCGTAAGGTATTATGTCAATTCTATGTTATCTCTAATGAACACGTAAGTAATAAGAATTATTCTATTAAGCGGCTTCATTATTCTCAATTGATACGTAATTCAAATTGACATACATAGAGCTTATACCCGTTACACCTCAGTAGTATCTAAGTAATATATATTAAACCAGTTCGGGCTTTAATTGGACCGGCTAGCCACAAACAATTCAAAAGCAATGCTAGTTTATAACTATTGATATCCCTGTTGTAGAAAACTATGTATTAAAACAGTTTTTAGTGTAAATTACTCGATTATTATGTGGCAACTGACAACATTGTCCGAAAAACATTCTTGACAATAAATTGAATTAAAGGCAGCATTGATTGCCGTGGTGGATTTGAAATAAACTTTGAGAACCAGTTGCACCTGCCACTATAAAGTTTCTTGTGTTCTTAAAATAACACTCTAATATTTCTAATATATAATCGTTTTGTTTTTATTTTTCAGGACCGGACAAGCACACGTTTCATATAAAAGTTGCCAGATGTATTTCTATTGGAACTATTTTTCTCGGAGTCACCGCTTCTGTGTTATGCAACATATTTTTGATCAAGACTTGAGAATATCTGTGATAATTTATAGTTAGTTTTTCTTTATGACAAATTAAATTAATAAATAACGGACTTCATCCGCCAATAATATTTATAATTAATCAGTATTTAGATTAGATCTCAGTAAGAAAACTTTAAATCTGATTAATTTAAAATTAAAAATCAACATTTTGACACCATTTTTGATTATGCGAAGAGCTGTGAAATCAAATTAATGAGCCGATTTTTATTTATGTTCATATTACACAGTAAATAGTATAATTTTTTAAAGGTTAAGGTATTCGTCCTCATAGAGATCTTAGCCCTTTGAACTCTGACGTCCTGATTATTCGGTTTTAGAGATCATGCGACTCTCACTGTAAACACGATTGGGTGGCGACTGTGACAATAACATTTTCCGCAAGCAGAGTGACCTTTTTTTACCAGCAGAGCGAGATAGATGTATCGTAGATAAAATAAAAACGTAATTTTTATTGTTTTAAAAAATTGTTTCATTGTGCCATAAATCATATTTTATTAATATGCTTTTGATTGAAATATCACTCACGGCAAAAAAAAATGTATGGGATATGAAAAATACTGCCAAATCTTTCATATACTTTAAGGGTAACTGCACAAAATATTGGCATACCGATGAAGATTCTTAATGTTTAAACAATATTCATGATTATTATCAATAAGTACCTATACATACGTGTTAATTTTGAATGTAATTTTTTCCATTTTTATAAATTTATAACAATACAAAGTTATTTAGTAATAAAATATAGTGAATTGGTGTTCTACTCTATCTTAATTTATATTTTAAAATCTAAGATTTTATCCATATTTTTTCTGTTATTGTGATACTATAATAAATATTACCAAGTTAAAATTTTATTATTCAAAAAATAGCGTATAAATGTTTTATATTTTACATATCTTTTTATGAAGTTTTTTTAAAATAAATATATTTTAAATTCACTGGAAAATGTATTGTACGGTATTATTTAATGCCAGCAATTCTCAACCTGTGTTACTTGATACATTATTATGTTGTTTGCAGTTGATAGATATTTCGTTAAATATTAAAAAAACTGATTTTTACTGTATATTAATGGTTGAAATAAAAATTATTCTAATCCTCAGACAAGTGACGACGTATACATATTACCTCTCACTGACATTTCATTTCATTCTGGCGGCATTCATTCACTTAATATGTCAGTGAGAAAATAGATATGCATTTGATATTATGAAGTGAATCACTAGAGAACTCATTTAAATATTCGTTACATGAACTCAACTTGAAAATATTGTGTTTTTGGCTCGAAAATATTAGACTCGAAAGTTTATTTCCAAAAAATCTCATGTAAAAATTTATTTGTTGAAAAAAATATTGGTAATTATCGTTGCAAATGAGAGTATGTAATTGTTTTTATTTTATCATTGAAAACAAAAGCAATAATTGTCTGAGAATGACTTCAGATACCGGCTTAGTGAATCCTTTACAAATGAATCTTATTTTGTTCTTTCGTTTTTCAAAAGTGATATCGATGTCTTAAATTAATGAGGCTTCTAAATAGTAATTATTGTTTAGTTGATTATGTCACATTGACGCAATATTGTGTAAAATTGTTTGAATTTCATATTATCATGTTGTTATTTATTGTAAATAAAACACATTACCAATTTACTATTCGTAGTTTTATTTAAAAAGAAATATAAGCTTAAACTAACATACACAATAATAGCCTTAAACGATAATGTTTTATGGAGCCGAAAAGTGCAAAACATGACCATAAAGCACGTTTGTAAATTTCAGCTTTCTCGGTATTTTGTGGTTTCGACCTATTCTAAAATTAATTGAATACTTTGCACTTATTCCTGTGCTAGGTTCATCGAAAAAAAGAGATATACATGAGAAGTCTTTTTAAATTCACGTTGTTTAAATTATTTAAATAAATTAATATTTTCAAAACACAAATAAAAAAAATGTGTAGATTGAACAAGGTGGCTATCTCCAAAAAATGATTTTGTTGATCTGAGTGAAAAAGAGTCATCTTTGTTCAAAAGAATATTACAAAGTTAGTGGTATTCTTTTAATTTATGAAACATTTTTTATTCTAATATAAGGGGATGTTTCAAAACAAATCTAAGTATAGTTGGCCAAGTCCATTAAAATCAATAAAATAAAACACATATTGGGGAAAATTAATAAACTCTTTAAAATTCTACATTGTTTCGATAAGTATAATGTGCCCTATGTATTTCAAATTGACATTCGTTGAAGATGGCCACTACATTTAATCTGCATCTCAATTGAAATGAATACTCATCGAATGAATAGAAGGAGCTTAAAGTTCAATTCTGATTCCCATATTAAGATGTAACAAATAATTCGTGGATTTATCAATATCGCAAAAAATAATCAGAGCACATTGTCCTCTACATTAGCGAAAACGCCTTCTCTATAAAGTGATAGCGAATATTTATTAACAAATGGCATTTTTCCCCAAAATTGAACAAAATTATGAATTTGCGAATTTGAAAAAGCTGTCTTTTTGTATATCAATTCTTTTCAACTTAATGGTACTTATCCGATATGGTTTTACATTCATGATCTACATTTATTGTAGTTTTGTACAAGTGAATTAAAAGTATTCGTAAACGCTTATAACAAAGTCGCTTTAATTTGCGACACATAATGTTTTATGAACCTTAAATGAATTAAAAACGATTGGTGAAGTTATCATGACGATGAAAATTAATACGAACTGTTATCACGCATTCTAATTAAAATACCATATGACAGATCAATATAAAATCAATGCATGGACACATTCAAGCGATGGCGGTGGCGATTTCACTATTTTACTATTTTATATAGCCACATTCACACGGGAATAGCGGTGGACGATGCTAAGAGAAATACATCCTCGTTATGACGAAAAACGTTTAACATACGTCCTGTAAACCATACGTGTTTATTCAAATAAGCATTTTTCAAAATATGCAGACATGTAAAAATAGTTCTATTTGCGTGAAATAAATATTTTAGAAGGTTTAACTAGATTCGTAGACGTTCATTTATTGCTAAACTATTATAATTTTCTGCGATATTTGCACTAAATACTTTTATCATTTAAATGTGAAATACTTATTAAAAACTGGTATTTCAGTCGTTGCGTTTTCCGCCAGATCGACGACGATATCTTCGAAGTGTTTGATTCGTTCTCAAAATATGTTTTGTACCTTTTTACGTCTAAATATATAGGTCCATTCGAGTAATGTTTTGTTTTAAGCTTTTAAATATTTTGTAAAGAAAAAGGTAAATCACATCACCGTTATCGCTCACGTGTCTCCCGACCTTTATTAACGTTATAGATCAATGATGCAAACGATATTTTATAAGGCTGCTAAAAATCTTTTAACTCTTCTATTCTGGACACTGATATTAATTTTTTGTCTAATATATGAAGCTACAAAATGCTATTTCATTCTGCGGTTTCATACTAACTAATATCAGTGAGACATTTTCGGTTATTGTCCAGAATTCAAAGAACTCTTATGTTGATACATATTCTTCTGATAAGAATAAATCTCTTACCAATAATATCAAATCACGTATACTGGTTTATTCAGCAAGTAAGGGGCATACACTGGACACCAACTTCCGTACACATGCACTCCAAACATGGCCCCGACAGTTCCGATATAATTTTTCCCACGCGATACATCCTTCCGTAAATATTGCATCCAGCTAGTTTCAACAGTCCACTTCCAAACGGTATCGCTGATTCGGATGGCACGGAAGGGGGTAATCGAGAAATTAATGGCTTTGTCAAATTGTTGATAGATACAGGAACTTTGTTGAATGTTTGAGTGGTCAGTGGAATAGGTGTAGGTGTAGACACAAAAGGATATTTCAATTTTGTCGGACGGTTGACAGCAGGGTAAGCCGACGGCGATTTGGTGGTACCTTTGATAGGTTTTGTGAAATTTTTATGCAACAGTGAGATCGAACTCAATGTTCTATTTGGTTTCGAAAATGAATATTTATAAGAATTTTTCAACAACATTGAAGAGTTGGAGATTGGTGATTGAGTTGTTGTTGTTGTCCGCGCTGTTGTTGAACGATGAGTTGTCGTCTGTGTAGTAGTTGGTCGAGCTGTTGTTGTCGAAGTTGTAGTTGGTCTTGGTGTTGTTGTTGAAAGTGTTGTAGGTATTGTATATCTTGTAGTTCTTATAGTAGTTGATTTTGTTGTGACATCTGAAGAATCTCCAAGCAAAAGTTTCAACACACTATCGAAAGAGAATTCTTCCTCTTCTTCTTCGTCAGGTAAGACTTCTTGTTCTTCAGTTGTTGTTCTGTAATATTGTGTCGTTGGCAATACTTTGAATACTGGTATATCTGCAGGATTTAAAGTCAGATCTATATTAGGAATGTTTTCTAATCTAGTAGCTTTACTTGTGGATTCAACTTTTTCTTCAGTTGAAGTTAATGTGGATTCTGTTGCGGAGCTTACTGATTCCACAACTGGAGGTTTGACAGTCTTCGATGGCACCACAAATGTGGGTATCTTCGTGACAGTGGGCATTTGCGTTGTGGAACCTGGCGTCTTTGGAGTTTGTCTCACGTAATATGGCATCATATCGACGATAAGCGATTGTAGGTCAGGGGCAGGCTCTGTCCGAATTACGTCTTTGAATGGATCAGGTGTATCGATTCTGTCTGCAACAGTTGCAAGCTCTAATGGCTTGTGAGTTTTTATTTCATTTTCGGAAACCTCTGTTGGCGGCGTACTCTTTTCAACATCTTCATCTGAAACAATTGAATATATTTTGATAATAACGCAAATAAACCAGTTAAGTTATTGTAAGACAATAAATTGCAGTCGTAGTTTGTGCATTTTTTTAAATTTGTACTAACATGCTGATACTAAATGTTGAACTGCTCCGAGTTACGATAACGAAATTTTGTATTTTAAATTTAATTTTTAAATAAAATGATGACTAAATCACAGAAATAAACAATACGCATTTCCGTTTTTATTGTATTATTAAAACATTTGTGTTATCTGTAATGCAACATTTTAACCACACACGTGTCGTTACTTATTTTTAAAAATTGCGATAAATGAAGATAAAAAATTCGCATAAAGAATAATAATGCGTAAACCGTGCAAGGTCACTAATTTTATTGTTAAGTAAAAAGTCAAGGTTGACCAACTATCGGTCATTGTACAGTTAGTGGAATAACTTCGTGGTACACCCCCGGGGAATTGTTGGTGTTTCAAGTTTTTTTTTTATAATCTTTGCATTTAAGCTTGGCATCGTGAGTATTAGAAGTAATGCTGGTGTCGAGTAACGTCTGATTTGATATCATACTTCGTATATACAGCGAAAACTTATAATTAGCATTAAATCGTAATTTACGTGTGATTATTTCCAGTCCCATTTCATTTGTCCCACTGGTCGTCGCTCTGCGATAGTATATTTTGTTCATTATAAAATAAAATAATTATTCTGCGTGCTTTTTTCAGAAATTGATATAAATTATCATAAAATGATTTAATAAATACTATTCCGAAATTTTCTTCATTTTATATAACCTCGAATTAAATTTTCCTCTCTGATTATATTTTTTACTGTCCATCAAAAAATATAATTTCAGGGTTTTAATGAAAAGAAAATAAAGCTCAAGGCATCTAATTTTTTTTCCAACAAACCTCTTAACTCTTTTTAAATATTAGTTAATATATCATTAATTTCGTTCAATTAATAAGATAGATGGAAAAAACTAAGATTTTCAAGGCTTTTAAATTTGTTAATAGCAAAAATGTCACTCACTGCAAATTTCTACTCCACAACAGGACTGGACGCCTTTTTCAGTGATTCTTCTACATCCTGGTTTGATAGCGGGACATTCAGGATCCTGGCAATGGATGTCACCATAATAGCAGAAGCACACCACGCAGGCACTAGGCTCTGTTATCAATTCTCCATTTTTATAATCTCGGCCGTTTGAAGTACAATCATCTGCGATAGAGTAAATAAAAAATACAAATAAATAAAAGAAATGTTTTGTTTCGGAAAAAGTGTGTATCCATAAAAGTAAAAGGATATCCAAATTAATGAAAAGTAACTAGGTATGTAATTTAAATATTTTACTTTTAAATCAACATTGTTTTTACGCCATCGTGCGCCATCTATGTGCTTCGATGCCCTATTCAATGAGAACAAAGGAAACGTTCCAATGGCTTCCATTATCTAATGATTTTTCTCATTATCACGACAAAAATTATTTCGTAGGTATAACGTTACGTTTTCCATACCTGTATTTGTCTTGGCGTGGTTGGTGACCATCATAGAGCTCTCGGTTGCTGAATGAGAATCATCGTCTGAAGTAGGATACTCCAAATTATAATACGGATTTATTGAAGGCGGATCCCTGGGCAAAAATCCACCTAAAATTAAAGTATTTATGTAGAATATTTATGTTTTATTTCGGTGACACATACTTACTACAATTATGAAATATAACTTGCTTAAAATAATTTTACTCTATGTAAAATAGTGACGGATGTGTTGCTGAGTGGTCAACGCTCTTTCCTGTATGATTGTGTTGTCGACAGCGATTCCACGTACGGACAATTTAATGGATTGAATTATCGATCAATATATTTCGACTAATCTATTTACGGTAACGTTACCTACCGACTCAAATCGGAAGAATAAGCAGAGTATTTAATAGCTTCATACATATTTTACACAAAGCAGTCAGCTCCCTTTCATTTCACGCTTTTGCACGGCTGGCACAAAAGTAATTTGACAATATGCGTACTCAGATCCCACAATAAAACATCTCTCCATCAATGCTTCTCAAAGAGATAAAACAAGTGTCAAATCTAGTGGAATAACAATGTCTTCAATCAATTTTAATTAAGTGTTAAAAATAAATTTCCACAAAGTTAACCAATTATATATATAAAAAATATGCCTTAATTATTTATTCATTTGAAACATTATGTGGGTATATCTAAATATAAAACCTCTCAACAAACAGCTGTCCCAATAAATATTACGTATATTCATATGCTTGGATATTAAAAATGATTGTCGGAAAATTACCTTCAGTTTCTATTGGAGGGGAGAACAAGTTAAGGGTGTGTGCATCAAAAGCAAACGAAGGATTATCCGTTTGGCTTTCCTCCGACGTCAAAGATGGGTATATGGTTGGGTCATATTTATCTTGAACATACTGCGATCCATCATATTTTATATTATCGTCGATGATTGTTTTGTAGGTGGTAGCTTGGAATTTATCGTTGATGTGCTGTTTGTAGATTGCTGGATTACGGGCAAAGTTATTGTTTGTTCGCACCGGAGGGAAGTTTGTGGGACTAGAGGGGTACTTTTCTTCAGTATACGAAGCAAACGTTGTGGGGTTGTAGATGTCACTTGCCATGTACGTATACGCGGTCGCATTAAATTTCTCTCGTGGTATTGTCGAAAATGGACCGAGATAATTTTTTTCTTGGTCAAGTGGCGGATAAGCCGTCGCGTAGTGGTCGAGTTCTTTAGTTTTGTCAGGCTCTCTCTCATCGGACTTGAGAACGGCGTCAATGGCAAGGAACGGAATTATCCTAAAAATAAACATAATTTAAACAAATTAATATAGGATACTGTGCACGCATACTTCTTGCATTAGTTGCAATGCAATTTTGACAATTTACTTGACTTAAATTATGTAAATAATTGCTTAATATAAATTAATAATTGAGCCAATATGCGGAAAATAAGCGTTAGTCTTTTTTGTTTTTTTTTTGTTAACTCAGTTATCAATTGTGTTCTCAATAAAATTAATTAACCCATCTTCATTCATTAAAGATACATATTTTCGATAAAGGGTGTCTCCACAACAACCAACCGCTATTATGTATGAACAATGTTTTTTAGGACAACGCTGTTTTTCCGCATATGGGCCTAATTATGCTTCTAAACCAAATGATAAATCTTATGATAAAGCCGCATTAAAACTAAATGTTTTGAATAATGAAATTAGCGTCACAAAAATGTCCCGGATCTTGAAAATAGTAGAGACTTCAGAATCCTTAATTGCAATGAGTGTAAAGGTTCTGCAAAGTAATCAATAATATTATAATATCTATTGAGTGTGCTTCATGGAACTTCAATATCAAATTTGAAGCGTTAAAATTTTGTACCCTTGCATATATTTTGTCACAAACTTTGATTTTACTAATTAGCAAACGATAGTTAGTAAATTATATTTGATATATATCATTACATTGAGGTTAATGATTATCTTCTTTAAAGGTCTCAATTCAAACTGTCAATTCATGGTGGAAAGGCATTATATTTTAAAAATGTGGAAGTAGTAGACAACAAATAGTGATTTATTTTTAAAATATAATGATTATCTAATGACTTAAGATTTTTGTTTTGAAAGTACTCAATGTAACAAAAATACTTACTCTAAATTCGGCAATGATGGTGGTAAAGATGATTTGTAATCATAATCGTAATAATCATCTTTCTGGTTATTCTTCTTCATGCTTATATTGAGCAATGCTTCTATTTCAGGGGGAATGGCAGCGACCGGTCGTAGAGTTACAACACTCGTATTTGTTCTTACATAAGTTGAAACGTTCACCATAAATATGTCATCGTCTTTGGGAATGATCAACGAAGTTGAAGGAAATTGTGATTCAACGTTTGGTACTTCATTTTCTGCTGTGATAGTCTCTAATGGAATTTCGGTAGGAATTATTGTTGTAAAATCTTCATCTTCTGCTGACGAATTTGTAGTTTCAATTTTATCACTAAAATCTTTACTTCGCTCTTGAGTATCATTATAAGGAGTAATATCAATCATTGAATTATTACTTTCATTGTCAGATAAAGTCATATTACCTTCTAATGTGCTAATCTCTGTTGTACAATTCACGGTATCATTGATGATCGTTTTGGATTTATCGAGTATATTATTTTCAATTGTTTCATTGCCATTAATAGAGTCATCAATATTATCGAAAGTTTCATTTGATTTATTTACTAAAATGTTATCATTTTTAGCTGTCGGAGAATTTGTTGTACCTTTTAAAGGACCATTTTTAATTACAATTGATTCGTTGTTATTTGACTTCACCAACGGAATATCAGTAATTTCAATATCATTTTTTATTTTTGTTGAATTTTTGGTAGTGTATCGAGTCGTTGTTGAAACAATAGCTATTAGAGTTGTTGATAAGTTTGTAGGTTTATCGGTTACCTTGTTCAAATTTACAACATCAGTCTTTTCGACGCTATCAATATTCTCTGGAACTGTAGCGTTTGCTATACTTTTCGGTCTTGTTTGATTTTTGTTGGGTGTCGTGATGTGTGGTTTATTTTCTATCCGTCTGTTATTTCTGCCATCCAAGTTTAATAGGAGTGTGGCTATTTGTGACGGAGAAAGCGGGGTATCGTCCGGGAACGAGCGCTCATTTATTATTACTTCATGTTCCACGTTGTCTTGACTGCTTTCCGAAACTAGCAAAAGTTCATTATTCGCTTTGAACTCCGCAACTTTCTTACCTAAAAATTAAACTTAACGTTACTAATATTTTATAACTAAGCTGAGTTTATAAAAAATAATTATGTACTCAAATTAATAGCATACATATTTTTTATGACTTTTACGTCTCATTTAAAAAAACTTTTATAAATGATTGAATTTGTATATATTTGATGATATCTTATGAATAATTATATACTTTCCATTAAGTCATACTATGTAAAGAAAAATACCGTTTTCCAAATTGTTCAGTGTAGGAAATAATTAAAATATGATAGATACCCACCCACACCCTTGGATAAAATTCGTAATATTGGAAATAATAAATAAAACATATGTGTTGTAAATAGTTTTAAAAATTCAACGGGTTGAAATATTTTAATTGTTTTATACATTTCGTATACATTTACTGTACATTTAGTTTATAGGTATGCATTGTTATTTAAATTTGTAGATATTGAGATGTTTCGAAAAAATAGTGTTTCTGTACAAGAAATAAGTTAACCAATTTACAAATAAGTCCATATGTATACATGTCATTAAATATCGAATTATACGGTGTAAAAAACAACTACCATTAGATTTATTAAAATTACGCACATGTTGAAAATCACTGGCTCATGACACTCGCTACGGTTGGAAGACAAAAAGAATTTTGGAAAAAAAGAATTGATTTTAAATATATATAAAATCTAAAAGGAATTTCGGGAAAACCGAAAAGTCTATTTAGAAACTCTGTGGAGTTGATTTTAAAAACTAGGAATACTTTTACAATGTAAATCTGCATTCTTGGACATTTCGTCGCCATAGCTTTGAAAATAAAAAAATCTTAATTGTTACTTATTTTTTTTCATCGCTTATATTCATGTTATATAATGTTAAATATAGGACAAGCATATCTAGATATAGTTATAATAGTCGTATAATCTTAGCTATTGAAAGCGGGGTGCGGAGCGTCAACACACTTTGACAGCCCCGCGTCCGGCGTGGAGACAAAGGATAATTCACAGCTTCCTTCGTCTTCCATTAAAACCCGGTCGTATTCAGTATACTTTCTCTTTAATTGCAGTTAGTTTACACTTATAAATTCCTCGAAGGCAGTTACCCAAACACAAACAGATTTAGAATACACAATTTCAATTTAAAACTCTGTAAGTGGTTTTATGATAGGATTGTAAATCTCGGACTAAGTCGCCGCTTCGTCGGCCAACGACTCCCGGGGAAGGCCGAGAGGCGACTGTTCTTTCCCTAAGCAGCGCCAGCTTTTTGTTTACTTCTAACGGTAAACAAATAACGGTAATCAAACAAATATGACAAATTATTTTTGAATGCCTTAGGAGAGATATTACATATCAAATTTGCATTAATAGAAATAGTCTGCACATTGGGTTTGAAGACCATTATCCGCCCCATAAGTACGGGGCGGTGTCACTATTTTGATAAATTGTCACGATATCTATATATATTACATATATTCATGTTGTTTTTTACATGTTAAGAGTAGGGTTCCGGGTCAAGGTTGTCATACCTGCTGAAAAGGGAAACAATCTTAAAGAAACTTACTGCAGTTATAGCTACTAGCGCAGCATTTTCCCGGCATCACGATTGGAGTACACTCAAGGAGTGGCGGAGCACAAGACATTGGGACACATCTTACAAGCCCTCTCATGCAGAAGCAGTTGTCACACGGCGATTGGTTCACTCCCATTATCTTCTCTCCTTCAGGATATAAGACTCCGTCGATTTCGCAACCTGGGGTAATATTATTAAATCACTTTTAAAAAACTTCTGTACATACACTTCCCAAATAATTGCAATATAAAATAAAGATGAGTCAAATACTACTGGAAAACTACTAAACGGGTGCGAAGAACATTTTTGATAAGGTCAGTTTAATTGTCTGTTCATTGGAATGTCCTGACGAAATTGTCAAATAGGCATCAGGAAATGTCGTTTCATGATTGATATTTTTCAGAACTGAGTAACAAGGTGATCTCGTAGAAAAACTTCTGTTAAGATACCTCCATTAAGAGGCCATATGCTTCAAATTGCGACACATTAAAATATTTATAGACTTAATCATATTTACATAAAATCCCTTTTGAATCCATAAGAACATGTGAATTAACTGTTAACAATTTGTGTTTTACCGATCATGTAGTGCTCAAAGCGTATGTGTTATTCGGTTGTGGTGTCCACGAAACAATGTCACAAATTGACTTTTCAATTTAAGTGAACTTTTATCGTAAACGTTCATTAATTTTTCTGGCTTGGACACGTGCTGCGGATGCCCCAGTGAATCCTGAATCCTGCCTGTCTCTTCTACCAACCAGATGGATTCCGTCGCCCTGGAAGGCCGCTGATGACCATCCATATGATGTATTCGGCGGAGCTACGGGACGCTGGGATGACCGGGGAGGAGGCTGGCGGGGGACAGAGAAGCTTGGAGGAACCGCGTGATGGCCATATGCTCCGAATAGGGAGCGGATATGACTCACGTAACTGATCAGCCAAAATATGACTATTTTGATATGGATGAATGTTTATTACCATTGAAGGGCGATGGGGCCAAGGTCGTCGTTGTGGATGCCACGGCGTGTGCACAGTCGTATCTGATGGGGCAGCACGAAAGGGGAGAGTGCTTGGGAGCACAGCCATCCAGCGGCATCAGGCACCGAGGCTTGACGCAACGCTGTACGCCAGCAATGCAATAGCAGTATTCACAGAGACTTGATGTGGACATTGCTGAGCCCGTTCCGTATAATGTTCCATTGTCAATGCATCCTGAAAGAACAGAACGAATCAATGACTTATACGATCGCATCATTATAATGTTTATAGGTACCTACCTAATTTATTATTTATTTATTTGTATAAAGATGTCGTAGTCTTGTACATAAAAAGTATACTTTGTGAAATATAAAACCATCACATTTGAATCTTTCAAAGTTGAACTAGATGAACACGAAATCGGATGAATTAAAACGTAAATGAAATTGAATTCCAGTTGAGATATTTTGAATATTTATACAATGGAGTACTAACAACTAAATTCAAAAAAAAAATCGACAATTATATGGAAATTGACGTGATAAAATCAATCAGTGCAGATACCAAAAATATTACTGTAAAAAATAAAATGATAGTCTTTCATCACACTCAAGTTATCTATAGACATAGGTATGAAACTAATTTATTCAGCAATAAACTAGTATCCAGAAAATGTAAATATTAGATTGAATGTTTCTCATCTTTCAACTGGCAGCACCAATTGTTTACTGTCATTTAGTTTGAATGTGTACTGTGTATAGTGATTGTTTTGTTTTCACAGCGTATTTCACGTGTAAATTGTCATTAAAGTGTGTTAATAGTACAGAAGAGCATTTTTTAGTCAGTTCAGTGAAAAAATAAAAGAATCCTGGTTTATACTATTTGTAAGTAACGACAAAATCTATTATTTTTTCGTGTTTATTTTGACGTTTGGTAGGAGATAGTGTTGGAAGAAAAATCAATAGATGTCTATATTACGCAAGATATTTTTTTACCCTTTTTTATCACAAATTTCTAGATGTCCGTTTCCTCCGTCTTTCGAACCAATTCAAAATGGTGTGCGTCTAAAATTCGCGTGGCATGTTAAAATATTTGATACATATTTTCACAGATGTCTATTAAAACTTAACTTTACTGTGATATTAGGGACTAAATAAATTAATTATATAAAAATAAAAACCGTCTCCAAACGATGTTCTCTCTAGTGGAAGATCTCCTCCATTGGGCTCCGCTCTGCTAATATGATTAGTCGATAGTCCGCCATCTGTTAACAAAAATTATTATCAATTTTATTATTTGCTTAAAATAAAGATTTAACTCATTGATTCATTACATATTAGGGATTCATTGTGCATTTTTTTGAAGAAATTATTTAATCTTCTGGAACAATTAATATAACATAATTATTTTATATTTTTTTTAATTTATGGCATTATTCCCTGAGTTTTATTATTTTATAGTCGGAATAGTAGCGAAGGTTTCGCCCACAAAATGCTTACCTTCACAAATTAATTCCGAGCAGCACGCTCCTTTCCGCAGGACTAAGACACAGTGCGGAGGAGGTGGTTCAGGAAGTGTCGGACAGATCCTCAAATAACAAACAACTGATCCTCTAACACAGCGGCATTTCAGGCATGGCTCCGTTGTCGCCACCAAAGAGCCTTCATCGTACGTGTTTCCTTCGTATATGCAATCTGAAAAATAAATAATGTGGGTACCCATAAACTTTTTGTTTCTAATAACAATGTTTTCGTCAGCAGTTGTATTTGAAACACTGCTAGAGGAAGGTATTCCCACACGTATATTGTTAAATCTAATAAAGGAATTTAGCGAATAACAAAGCTCGGTAAATTCGTACGGGCGGAAACTAGGGCTTTTGAATGGCTTCACGATTATAATATTTCAAATTAAACAATATTAAAATCGCACTAAATAAACTTGACTGTTTCAAATAACTAATGTATGACTTAAAAATAAATATTTATAGATGGCGTATCGATCGAATGGAACGTAATAGTTTGAATCACAAAATCTAATCTTTTCACACTTGACAGTTTTATAAACTTGTATTTAATTTATCTGCAATACAGGGTGTTGGATGACATTGTTTCTGCCATAAATGCATCGAATTAATATTTGCCGTGGCTCAAAAGAAGACGAGGATTGATTAGTTTTTAACAGATTGTAAATAAAGTTCAAGCTCGTTGAGAAACTATTGTAAAAAAATGAATGAGCTATGGAACAATGATACATGTAAATATATGATATATATTACATATCATTTGTAATTGGGAAGGGTGACATCATTGATGTAGTGAAAACGACGATATAAAATATGATGAAATAGGCTGGGCTGTAAAAAACAGAGTTGAACTAGACAGTTTCTTAACTCTAAGCGATCAGTAATGGATTGTTATGGCAATTGTGATAATCTATGACTGAATTTATGGATGGTCCACTATTGGAATAATATACGTATGTTTTTTAACCGTATTACGTCAGAACAGTATGTTTTCCGCAAAATGAATATCGTTAGTGAAGTCTTTGGTTGTTTATCATTTAGATTTTACGATTTCTTTGTTATTCATTTTTTTGGTCATAAATTATCTAATTTTTCAATGTAAAAATCAAACATTGAGGAATTGTTTCGATTAAGTGTGAGAAGTAATAATCACTTTTTAAGATTGTATCATTTAAGGAAATTAAGGCAACAATAGTATGAAATTTATTATTTAAGTAAAAACTGTTTTGTTTATGAATTGCAAGTATATAGCGATATGGTTACTTGAATCCGGAATTATAACAATAATGTATAAAAGAATACAATACTTAATAAGACTGATAGATAATATGGAGATCTACTAAGTAAATGTAATTTTAATCAATAATCAGGGCCGGCACTAGACGTTTTACTGCCCCACACAAGATTGTATTTTTCACCCAAGACATAGAAGTACAAAAAAAGGTTTATTAGATCCACGAAAGCGGTAACCTGTTACTTATATGCGTAATGCTGGATTTTACAATATTGGATAGTATCAAAAACTTCAAGAAAAGTTTCAGAATCTGTTACAATTTGAATGACATTGCTAACTGAGTATACATTTGAATTTAAAGCTGAGGAAAGTGCTGAAGTTTCTATGACAGTGATATCAATTAATAAGAATACATTGTAAATGAATTTGCCGTTTTATCTTGTTTTCCACTTTAATATATTATTATTCATCAATGATGTATTATTTTTAAATCGCGTATAAATTATTTGCCCTCTCCGATCATCGGTAAAACAGACAAGAGTAACTCAGATGTGATTAGCATCCTGTGGTATACTGCCACAATTTATTAAAATTAGAAATATCAGAAGACAAATAAAAGTTTTAATTTAAGACATCGACTGAGGGTGCTCGATGGAACTTCAACATCAAGTTTGAGTTACTGAGATTTAAATAAAGGGTTGTTAGTTGTGAGGTGTATGGCAGTTACCTTCTCTACCCCCCATCTTTGTTAGGGGCTGCTAATAATCGATGATGTAAAATTTAAAAAACTATGAGTCAGAATATGGCAATTTTTTACTGGTCAATATATTATGTAAGATAAATAATATATTGTATAATTGGGTAACAGGCAATGATAACGTGGAGTTTGACATATTGGAATTGCATTGTTTTGACATTCAATTATACACTACGCAGAAATGATTTAGCGGTCAACGCTTTTAAAATACCTGCGCATAAAATACATTATTAAAATTCCTTTCGCATTATTCGTCACTCAAATGGTTGTGAAGGTTGTTTTTATTATTTTTTAAAGTTTACTTTAATTTTAATATACATATGTATTATATTTATACTATAACATATAGTTTATAATGCAAGTTATATGTATATAAAGAAAGCGATATGCTCTTAATTTGTTATATTATATTATTATATAAAGATATATTCATTAATTCGTGGTTAATTATCTATGAGCTGATTTGAAAATTCATTAAAAAGTAAATCTTATGTGCTCATTAATTTACTCTATTTCAATTTAAGTTATTATCATTTTTAAGGTGTTAACCGTCAATTCTTGGTGGAAAGACATTATATTTTAAAAAATAAAACAAAATTCATTTGTACTACTTCCACACTTTGTACTACTTATTTATATAAAATTGAGTGTAAAAATGAAGGTATATAAAACTTTTTTTGTTTAAATTTAAGTTAATATAATTGTATACAAAGTATTTATTTATTACGAGTCATAATGCATACTCTTATGTACCTATATTAAATTAAATTTAACTAAAAAACACATATTAATATATAAAAGGATTTTTTAAGGAGTTTGCAAATCTACTGGAAGAAATTAACCATGATTTTAAAGAAATTAAAGTTTTTAAATCATCCATAAATAAAAGCGGTTTGAAAATGAACATCTCACAAGTGTTAAAAATCGATATAATTATTAATATCAGATATTTTTTAAATAATAATAGTGAATGTTTCTTCTTCAATTTATTTAAATAAAATTAAGGGTAAAGTAACCCATACCCGTTCAATAATAAGATTAGAATTAAGATCTACGATAAAGTTACATTTGTACGATATATTTTGTTCGTTGATGCTTCTCATACAAGAGAAAAAACGTCTCAAACTAATAATACTAATTTGGTTTTATAGTTAAAACATATTTCCACAAAATAACGGTGGAATCCATTGAATATGTAGGTACCACAAATTAATTGTTGAAACAGTCGTGTTTATTTATTGCCACTATCCAGTATTGATAGAGTATCAATATGTTGCGTATCGCCTTTATTATTATGTTAACCAACAATGCGGAATGGCAGATTTTTGACAAATAATGAAATCCAACATCTTCCACAATGCCTTCCTATGTTTGTTGAACCATTTAAATGTCCGCTTACTCGTTCATCAATTAATTGTTCAAACAGGTTCGCAAACGTATTATCCTTAAGCATATTAGCACTCACTTAAGTTACCATCACAATGAAAACATTCACCAGGCCATTTAATTAATTAATATTGAAGTTGTTTGGGATAAAAGTCAGAAATAAGTTTTGAGTAATCCGATGTTGAACGTCCAATCACATAAATATAGTTATTGCATGTGAATCTAAATTTAAAACATAAGCCTGACCTGAGCAAACTGAGGCCAACTATATGCTCAGTAAATCGTTTGTTATTATAGAAACACTTATTTTTTAATTTGAAACTCATTTTTCACGATATAAAATAATGTATATCTAATTATAGTATTTTAATTGCAGCGTTCATTTAATGTGGCTTATTACATCAGCCAAAAAGGTTGTCGAGACCTGTTCTTATCTATCGATATTCAAAAACAAAAAATCGACGAAAAAGTTGAAAATACTGTTTTGAATAAGACGATGTTGAATTTTTTTGTGACAATTACAAAGAATTAAGAAATAACTGTTCAGCATGAAAGCATTTAAGCATGTTTTTGACACAGCCGTTAGACACAGAACACAGTTCATTAGAATGCTATAGAACTAGGCTTTTTTGTTTTTATTGACAAAATTGATGGTATGGAATGCAGATTATAATTAAAACAGTTGAATAACAGAATCATACCTCTTCTTCTGTCAAATGGTCCTGAAAATTGAGAGAAGAGATTACTCCAACCTTTCGTTCGATTCTGCCCCGAGTCTGAAATTAGAAAAATAATATGATTATCTGTGATGAAGTTGCATAGGGGTTGTAGAAAACGTGACGTCAGAACACCAACATTTCTTTTATTAAGAACATTGATAGTTTTTTGAAGAGGGTGTAGGGTATTTTTTTGTGACGAAATGTGATACAAAATTTTAAAAATTATCTAAAATCATGTAACGTCATATATACTTGAAATGCTTTTTATTAAATTTAGAAACTTTATTTTATTCAAATTCGATGATGTTATATTTGCATGGAAATATAATTCATCCATTAAATATTCATTTTGCTTGGACGCCATAAATGTATTGACATGGTTGTAGGTGAGTATGTACATTGTGAAGAGACCAATCTTTGTAATATGACGCTTTCCAGGGGATTTCAACACTTTTTCTACAACAATGGAAACATAGTATATATAATATATAACATAATATAGACTCGATTTTAAATTGGTCTATAAAAACAAAATTGACTTCAACATTTCGAAATGCTTTTGCGTTTCTTTCTCCCGCTCAAGATTTCCTATTAAATATAACTATGTGATATCGAATAATACTTTACAGCGTTTATCTGAAATTGTTGATCTCGGTATAACGTTTGACTCTTCTTTCACATTTCATTCACATATTAATTCCGTTGCTTTGCGTGCTAGCAAACTTCTTGGATTTATAGTTAGGCAAAGTAAACCATTCGAAAACCCAACTGTGTTTCGCACTCTATACATTTCCTTGGTTCTCAGTACGCTTGAATATGGATCTATTATCTGGAGTCCATATGAAAATTTCTACAAGTTGAAATTGGAGCGAGTTCATAAGAAATTTCTACGATATTTCTATATCAAAAAATTTAAATATTTTCCTTTTAATAGTTCCCTAAAAGAGTACTACCCAACCAAATTTCTATTAGGAATGCTATCTTTTCACTCTCTTAAAGCACGAAGATCGTTTTCGATTCTAAAGCATTTCTCTCTTTTTCTTCGGGGACGAGTTTATAAACCTGAAATTCTCATGACTTTTAATTTACATGCTCCCAATTGTTATCTACGTGTCCGAAACCATATCCAGACAATTTTTATTCTTAAAACTTGTTCTTCGCGTAGGTCATTCGATCACCAGCTGCAAGAGCTGTTCGGATGATTAATGCACTGTCTAGAGAGCTGGATATTTTCAGCACTAAACTCTGGGTATTGTTCACTAAATATTTGTTCCTTTTAAATTAATAATGTCTTGTTTTTTTGTATTTAATAATTAAAAAAAAATGTTTTTATTTTCATTATTGTTTTTATTAGTAGTACAGTTTTCAATTATTATTATTGTTGTTACTGTTATTATGTTTGTGAACATACTGTGTTTTAGTTTTAAATAATAAATAGTTTTTAACCAGTAATCTGTTCGATAATGTAATAATATAAATAAGTATCTACACAAGTACAACTACACATCCATTAGAATAAAAAAATACCAATCTCAAATAAAAATTATTATTATATATTATATAATTAAAAATCTATAAAATCCTCCGTTTATGACAAATAAAAATACGTCAAAAAATTATGTTTTGGGTTATTGATACCAAAATGATCATCTGGGAAAACACACGAATTCATTGAAATTAAGATTCTCTGTTAAACACAAAAGCAACCATGAAACAATTTAATTATAATACAGAATACATTTAAAAAAATTGAATAGTACTATTATAGAACAAGAATTATTGAAATTAATTACTGCTAAACTGTTATTTTTATAGAAACAAAAATATTCAATATCAAATTAGCCAAAAGTAATATTTTCTCATAACGTTTTCTTCCGGAACGATGATACTGTGTATTTAATTCATAATTAGCTGTCAATCTTGAATGGAAGTATTTCATAAAATAACACTGAAATCATATAAAAAAAAAATTCAGAAAAAAACACCGAATTTGATAAGCAGCTAGCCAAAAATATATATCTTTAATCATAATATAACCGTAACAGGTATTTCGCGCTATATTTTTGTATATAACCTGTTATTTTTCATTTTTCTCAGTGAGATTCATTTATTTTTCCATTATTAAAAATCTTGATAATAGAAAATAATCGTAGCCATCTTTAAAACCAAGGTACAAAGTAGTTCAAAATGGTTATGACAGATAAAAATGCCACACCTCATAAAATATATAAAATATGTTTAGAAAACTGTCAAATATTGAAAACAAATGAAAGATAATTACGAGATTCAAATGTGTTCTATTTTGCTTGTTTGCATATTTTATTTTGTAAAAGGAACACTTAGCCTAGCTACTACTAAAATTGCAGGCATCCGAAAAGAAGATTTCGTTTTTTCTCTATTATTACAGCTAGATTTCTGTAGGGATACATAAAGTTGACGATTCCTGTTCATTGAACAGTTCCCAGGGCATTAGCGGTCGCGGATAAGTTCAGTGTGGGAATCTCTTATGATGATCGCCAACAAGTCAAGTCTATTCTATACCTGACGATGACCTGTCTGCAGTCAGCCCACAAGTTTTTTTTTTATTTCGCCTTAGTTGACAATGACAAAAGAAAAAATATTATACATACCGTACTTGCACAGGTGGCGTGATATAGTAAGTAGGTGACGAAACAAAAATGGAAGTGTCAATTTAATGCATGTCATCGGCGAAACAAAGTACAGGGAAACAAAATGATTTCCTTAAAACTATTTAGACGATAACTAAACGCTTTTCGGAAAAAACAATTTTTAGTTTGACTAGATAATGTACCTTCGTCTTTACCTTCGTCACACAAAATGTGAAGTAACAAAGTTATTAATTGTATATGTTAAAATTGAATTTTAACAAGGTTAGTTAAGGTAGGCCCTGTAGTCAAGTGGTCAACGCGCATTCGTCCTCTTAAGTTGTAGTGTATTTATATTTAAAAGTATGCATGTGTATATGAAGCTTACATCCCAGTCCATTTGACCTATCCTAAAAATGTGGCGCAGCGAGAGCGATAAGCTAGCTACTGGTCCTTCCTTAGTTCACCATTCTATCCTTACCAACTACGAATATGAGAGGTTGAATGTCTAAGAAGCAACTTGTGCTCATAAGACAGTTTCTGTTGAGATACTCCATCAGGAGTCCATATCGTGCTCCACATTGGGAGAGGACGTGATTTAAAAAAAATTAAGCCGGCCTCTAAGCGGTAAGAGTTTTACCCAAGCAAACACATGGTTCTCGCTTCTATTCCCGGCAAGGTCAAAATCAAATTGAGATTTTGAGAATAACGTTTGATATCGAATGAAGAATTGTCATCGAGGTAACTTTGTGTTTTACAAATTCAAAAAATATCTAATGTGTTCGGAAGTTTTAGCTGTAATTTTCAATATTGTTTTTATAATGTGAAAATATTTGACTTAGGTAGAGTTTCATCATAGTGACAAATGATTATATATATATACGAAACATTAAAAGGAGTAGAAAGTATTCACCAAATTGAAAGTGGCATCCATAAAAGTGATCTTATATCATAAATATAACTTTACTAGAATTGTGAATTATAACTATTTATTACGTAAATGAAAAATGATATATTTTATCCTCGTTTTTATATTATAAACTAAAATATAATAGTTTCTATAAAACATAAAACATCATACAGCCTACATAACTTTTCAATCTTAAAAGTGATTTTTCCTGATACACACGATGTAATTAATTTGTTTTCATCTTTTAAAGTGAGGGTTAGAGCGAATTGCTAACTGCATCCCTCTAATCTGAATAATTGATAAGAGGTAATTGGGAAAAAGTATTATATGATAAATAAAATAGACGACAACATATATTATTATATTACTTTAAAATTAGTAAGTGGCATAAAAAATTGTAATTTTGTAGAACTTTGTACTGTAATATTTTCTATGGACTTTGTAACTTTGTGGAAGTTCATGTTTAATATAAAATAAAATTAAGAATTGATAACTTAGTTATTCCACTTAGTTTATCACTAACGTGACGCGTTACGACTCTTTAAGAAACATTTTCAGGCATCTGACAAATTTTCAATGGAGTTATCATTTTTTTAATTTAATTTTATATAAACTTTATACTGTGCTATTTTTAACTTATTGTAAAGATGGAGTTGTACAAAAAAGGGATGATAATCCCATTACTAAATGTTGTATGAGGAATGAATAGACAGTAAATAGAAGCAACATTATTTGTTCTAAAATTGATTAGTATATCGATGTCTTATTGCAAAAATATTGTATGTCCAGTTTTTGTCGAAATTGAGTGAATAAAAACGTCCGTATGCATCGTATTTGTATGATGTAAAACTATTGTAAGTCCAAATAGGGTATGTTTTGAGGAGATGTTTTATCATTCATAATATGCATAATAATAATATGTCCATTTTGCCTATATTTTTCATGCATTTAAATCTTAAAATTCGATTTCCCCTAAATAAACAAAACTGGACTAAAGACAATATCTTTGTACCAACGGCATTTGATATTTTAATCACTCATAAAACATAAGAAAATATAGTATTTGCTTGGTAGAACTCCATTGTAATAACGTGAAATATATCAACGTATTTGGTTCAGCAAGAATTATAAAATATATTTGAAAGCTATTTCGGTTTTACGCCAATAGTTCTAACGACACCGTGAAGCCAAAATAGCTATCAACTATATTTTATTCTCTTGTATAACTTAACACTTTGATATTTTTACCATATTAAAGTCTGCAGTATTTTGGGATTATTATTATTAGTGTATTATTTGTATAAATATTTTTAGATAATTTATAGAAATGTTAGAAAATACGTGGTTCAGTGAAAATAGACTGATTTCAAATTATGTGTTTTATTTTTTACTCTGAATAAGTACTTCTTACACTGACATAAGATCAGTTTAAAGAGCTTGAAGCGTGTGGTATGTGTATAAAACTTTCCGCTATATGAACGCATGCGTTGTAAGGGATTGGAAACCATTGGTGAAAGTGCCAAGATGAAATATGTTATATTGAATGAGTTTTATTTCTAAGAAACATGTTTTCGGTTTCCAAGTATACTGATCAAGAAGATTGGTTTACCTCGATCTCGCGATCGTCAGCAATAGTTCATTTTGATTACATTGTAAAATTTACAATAAGCGGAGTTCACCCCCGTGCCCTGCGCTACAGATAACTCACTCGTGAGCTAGTCCCAATTTGCGCGTAATTCAAAACTACAGTATGTTGGTGTGATGAGTTAGTTAGGTATTGGTCCTTGAGACTTAGTGGAGAAGTCAGTGTGCCCCTTAATGCTTCATAGTTGTAATGCAATATATTTTTGTTTACTTTTAAAAACATAATGAATTGTGGAGAGTGAACAACGAATGATGTGGAGCAAATGGACTCCAAATGGAGAATTCAAATAATTTTTGTTTTTTTCGATAACTAGTTGTTAGTCATTAGCTCAACCTATCATTATATGACTTAGTAAAGAAAGATCGATGGGATTAGGAAACAACAAGTAGCTAGCTAATCGTTCTCTACACGCCCCTTTTTTACAATCGGATATCTGGGAGGGGTTGCAACATCATAGACATCGATGCATTTGAACAAAAATTCATAAATCGATTGATAAATTAATCTATCAAAGTATCCATTCAAGATTTGAACGGCTACAGAACCAGCAGGAAATTAAATACTGCACATAAATGATGTGTTGTGGTGGTTTAATCAATCTAAGCACAGAAACAAAAAGTAAAATCCGCCCTTTAGAAATATTAATAATAAATTGTATTAAGTAAGTATCAAGTGGATCAAAAAAAAAAAGTGAAAATGTTGTGAACCCGCCTGTTACTAAGCAAAAAAGGTATGTATTGTTTTGCTTCGGAAAATGTCATTGCACGATGTACGTAGTGACCATGAAATATACGCCGGTGTCAAGTGTTGCGGTTTAAGCAGTGATTCTCAAATGGAAGGTACGCATTTTTCACTCATACTAATTTCAATTAATTTGTATACCCAAATACAATATGTTCAATATCGTTATATATATACAGCTACTACTTAAAAGCGGTACCATTTTCAAGATCAATCATTAAGTATTATCGAAATGAAATACATATTAAGACTTGTAAATATTACATGGCAGATTGGATTATAATTTCTAGCTTTATGGTTTTATGGAGCATATAAATATAATTCTCTACATACAAAATCATACTTCATTTCACCTGCCATCTTGCTTTTATAATTATTTGACATATCAGTGTTCTGTAATTCATATAAAATTAAATTAAAAATTGATAACTTAGTTATTCCACTTGGTTTATCACTAACGAGTCACGTTAGTGGTAAACCAAGTGGAATAATAAGTTATCAATTTTTAATTTGATTTCATATTAAAAATGAACTTCCACAAAGTTACCGCCGAATCCATAGAAAATATGTTTTGTAGTTATTCTATAAACATCATATGGATAGTTATCAGTAATATAGCAGGACCCTACGACCTGGTAGGTTGAAATAGGTTGAAAATGATGTACTCTAAGATCGATATATCTCTTTAATTATGTTTTATCTTTCCCCGTTGCTATTCCATGAGTCTTTTAAAGTCGGTAAGGGTATATGTGACAATTTAAGCGGATTTATAAACCACTATATAAAAAAAAACATGAATGGGCATTTCATCGCTTTGCGTCACATAGAAATGTTAAGATGATTAAAAAATATTCAACGAGCCTTTAACCTAATGGTCAACGTTGTTGGCATCAGCTACGGTATCCAGGAATTCATTGATTTTTCGATCGATTTATGGATTTGTGTTTGAAATCATGTTTGTGATGTCTGAAATTCCTTCCCACCAATCCGATCCTAACGGGACATAGCGAGAACGATAACTAACTACTAGTTCTGTCGTAGCTCGTAGCCCTATTATTATATCCTTATTCTCTCGAAGAGTTTGACAAGATTCTATTGATATACTTCTATTTGGAGTCCATGTTCTCCACATTGGAAGCTTACAAGTTTTTACAAAATATTTTAAGTCTTTTAAAGTAGATAATGTTCCATGCGAAATATACAAATTTCCTGATTAAAATGACTTCTTATGACTCAACTGTAATACTGCAAATAAAAAAGAATATTGTATCAATTTAAAACCACGATTATTTTATTAGCAACTTGGAGAAGAAAGTATTTTTATTCTATTTGAAAACCACTGATATTCATAACATAATAACATAACCTCAACTCGTCAGCATTAAAAAACCATAATTCCAGCCTTGAATCGTGAGATATTGGATACGTTACGGATCGTCCATACTACGGGGTTAATTTTTTCATTATTTTAATAACCATAATTACAGACAAATTATTTTGTATTTGAATAACACATATTTCAATTGCTTACAGACGAAATATTTTTTAAGTCTTTGCCAATTTATAATAGCTATACTTGCTATATACTATACTATTGATATTTGAGTCTCCGTAAAACAAATCTACTTTTTGATTGAATTGGCATTTACCCTATTCTATAATTTACCTTATAAACCGGATAAATTACCCTATTCGAATCTATTCAAGTTAAATTCAGATAATTGTTGATATAATATAATATTTAGACTTCAATTTATAATTACTTGAGAATATTTCAAGTAAAACAGATTTTCTGACGTAACACTTGAAAGATTAAGACACAAAGATTTGCATACAATAAAACACATGTGATGATCCTTGTTATTTTTGAGAAAGGTTTGTCACCAAAAAGCCCCTTTTTCATAGAGGGTATATTACGAAAGTAATATAGTTAAGGTATCGTTAAAAACCTATCAGCGTTGGACCATACGAGCACAATTCATCACATTTATTGACATTTGCTTCTCATGCAAATGGCAACAAGTAGTCCAGTAAATTAATAATATGTTGCATATTATTTGGGTTCGAATAAAATAATAATACTATATGCATTTAATTAACATTTCCATGATTCGTTATAAGCTAAAGATATTAGATTCTTTCTCGCCATCTTTGAGTGGTTGGTATTTTCAATATTTACCCTTAGGATAATTTTAGCATCAGAGTCGTGCTCTATATCCGATTTACGCAATGATTGAAACGCATAGATAGGCATGTCTTAGATAGAAATTTAAATTATAATCGATTGATAAATGCTATTGGTTTTGTCATCTATTCGGTTGTATGATCAAGAAATCCCTTTACGTGATTTTCCTTTTCGATTTACGGATTTGTATTTAAAGATATCTGCTCAGGCAAAGATATTCGAGGTGTTCGATGTACCAGTGTTAAAAAATGATTTATCGTTTTATTTGGCGCGCATATAAATAATACAATAATATGAATCTTTAACATGGATGCAAAAAAATACATCGTTTTCGCGTCTGCAAGTCATCATTTAAAACTAAATAATTGGCGATAGTGGCGCAGCGGTGGAGCGGCGTGGAACTAATCCTTGTGTCGAATCATCTTTTCAATACAAAACTCTAAGCCAAATTGGCGTAAAATAGATCATTGTTTAGAATGCGGAATGGTAATTTCCGAAGTTAAACTCTTCAATGGCGTCTGTCTTATGGTTGTCAGAGAGAATTTTCAAGTAAAAGGAAAAGTGAGAAGTTACATAATTGCTTTAGATTCTGCAAAAACTTTGCCTTGACAAAGGTCATCGGTAAATTACGTCACACAATTTTGGGTATATTTTGACTACCTTTACTCCAATGTATATTTCCCCACTCCATGTTATTAACGCTTTCGTACTACTTCCACATTTTTATAATGGTCAGGACTCTCTCATCATGATCATTATCAACTGATCAAAACCAATAAGACAAAGCAAATTGTATTTTATTTTTAAAATATAATGCCTAAACTTAGTTTAGTACTAAAATTGTAAAATGGAAATATCGAGGTTTTTTAAGACACATCAACAATAATTACTTAAGATTAAATGCACTAACGAAATAGTTGCACGAAGCTGTAATACAATGTTACTTATTCTACCCTATTTTAGGCCGCCTATATTGTTTTTGCTCCACGCATTGGAATACATTACACAGACCAACCCTAACATAACCTACTACAGCTTAATTCACTTTGTTAAAAAATCCGTAACTAAGTGGAAACTATTAAAATCAAAGTTTGATTGTACTAAGTTAATACTATCTAATCCAAATCGCAAACTATCGAAATAAAAGCTCAAGTGTACCAAGTGAATACTACCTAACATAAAGTGCAATTATTTATAACCCATTACTTAATCACTTTTAAACACAAAAAAAAAAATATTTTACTTTTAAAGTAATTATTTACTAGCTGTACTGGTTACCGATCAAATATACTTGAATAACATAACCAATGTTTATTTATTTTCAATATTTATTTACTATTTTTAGTGGGTGTTGGACGTTAGCTTTTCTGTCGTAATTGTATCGAATTACTATGTGCCGTAGTACAAAAGTGTTCTATAATCAGTATTTTTTTTAAAATGGTATAGCTCAATATCATGGGAACAATGACTACTTTATTTATTTACCATTAATAACAAAAACATATTTTTATTTTTCAGAGTTTCTCAAATTTGATAAGGCCTTACTCATATATTATCGAAAGAGGCTATAACAACTTTGTATATAACATTTTACTAAATGTAATTGTGCATTCATCAAAAAGGTTTCCACCTAGCAACTAACACGATGCGCCGTGTAAGTAACAATTGGATTGCAGCAGAGTTTGTTGAAAGAATAAGCACCGGAAAGACATTGTTGAAGACTTTTGCCGTATCGTCAGGTGTGAAGGTCAATCCGGCGGCGTGACCCCTGTATTAAATTTAGGCGCAGCAACTTTTGGTCCTGAGTAAGGGCGATGCCCGGTGTTGTGATACGAATTTATTACATAGTATTGCAATACAGATACTTCTCATGTCTTGTACATATTCTAGCCTGAATAAAAAATATATACCTAAAGAGACGTCGTTTTTTGTTATCGTCTATCTATTAAATCGTAACGTCGTTAATGAGGGTTCTTCTTAATCCTAGAGGCGTTTAAACAGGGCTTTATTTATTATGTGTTCAGTATATGATTAACTTTCTACTGATTGATTAACTGGTCTCATGTTTCTTTTAATACCTCCAATAGAGCAGAGTTCGTAAAGCGGGTTTCTTGTATTCTGGCTAATTTAGTTGCTAGAGTGGATCTCTTAAAGACCTCAAGAAAAAAAATCTTATAAAAGCTACATTCAATACATAAAATTGTTCACAATGTTAATTATAACTTCAAGAAGCTAAATGTTGTTTTGTTAAACGATTTTATCAGTCGAAAAAAAACCCTTACGGGTAATGATTATCTAATGATTTGGTTAACTCCAAGAGTTAATGTTCGGTTTTAATTCTATGCTCTTGTTATTCTGTGACCATTATTTATTTATTCACAAGTGGTAACCTATTACAGTGCGAATTTAAGACGCTTAATTTTTTAGGGAAATCTCTGCACCGATTCCTTTTTTTTTCGGTATCATACCGTCTGAAATCAATCAATATAATTGAATAATCATCGACTGTATCGGTCATGTTTTAAAGATTCATGTCGTATTGCAAACAGTTCAAATTTAAAGACACGTGTTTGCTGATTTAATACTGGTTAAGTATAATATATTGCGTCAGCTTAAACAGCAAAGATGTTAGGTTAATTATGCATTACTGGTTGATAATCTCACAGCTTACCTTAGACAAATCCATCTACGTATGACCAGAGAAGCGGCTCGTGGATGCAATAAAATAAACCAATGAGTATGTTTCATTTAGTTTGTATAATGAAGTACCAGAGGCTTTATTTTGCGACGGAAGCTGTTTGAAAATACACATTCGTACTAAAAATACGGTATGTGTCTCAAGAGTTCAAAACTAATAATTAAAAAAGTAATAATGTTTTATAATAATTTGATAATACCAAATAATGCATAAATGTATTCGAAACTATTAAGGTGTACTTTGTAGCCAGTTTAATTTAAGTCAAAAAGTTATTCATGGATTTTGTCATCGTGTAAATTGTGTTTAATTTAGGGACACGAGACAAGTAAAGTGCCGCAAGGAAGAAATGGCGTAAAATGCAACGGATAAAAAAATCAAGCTTTGTAAAGGTCAACGACGTCAGTAGTATTCAACTTGGTTTTATTTCAGAATAAGCGCCTTTCCTTAGAATAAACTAAAGATTAAATAACCATCACAAATCGGTCCAACCAAATAACAGGAGTTTTCCTGTCAAAATGTTCTACAATAAAGTATGATAAGCAGTCAAGTACCTGATCATTTGTTATAATTTGCAGAAATTTAGCACTTAATAAAATTTATAGTATTCAGCTTAATTCAATTCGACTTGATGAAAGGCACACATTTAAAAGACAAATCATTGATTGGGATACATTTAAATTTAATTAAAGTTACGCGAGGGACGTAAATTAAAATATCCAATCATATTCCGTTAGCAGATTCTCACTTCATATTAATGTTAACAAATACAAATAACGTCTAAATAAATATCTATATTGCGAATTTTGATTGTGTAAATATGATAAAATGGTGTAAATACAAAGCAATAGTATTAACACTTTTCAAGTGTTAATTTAAAATTCTTGTAATACATTACATTGATAATTATTATATATGTGAAATATTTTTAAATTTCCGTTATTTTTTCAGTTATTAACGTATCGTAATATTTGTCTAAACGTAAAGAGGAACCGACGTTTTAAAACGCTTTATTTTACTTACAGCTTGTTTGAAGAGACTTCAATGCATGTGAATCGTAAAATAAAAATAATAATATGTTTCATACATTGTATGAAATGAAATTCAACCCTCCAGACACGTAGCCACCGGTGGCAAGATCGAAATGTTCCCATCGAAAGTTTATTCTCTTCTGCCTCTCATTGACTACAATACAGCTAGTAGATGGTGACGGAGATTGTGATGCAGAGGCGACGACACGAGGCCTGGTTTCGCATCGCAGCATCTGATACGTTCTTTTCTACATATTTTACCTTAGATAAAAATTACAATTGAATGTAAAGATTGCATAATCTATAGATAAATTTTAACAAATTTGACAGTACAACGATACGTCACTTTTTAGCTTCTTTATCTCGACAATATTTTTATTTACATTATATATTTATTTGACTTGTTATTTCACGTTTATTTTTTATTTCTCTCGGTGTCGTTGAGTCTTTTTCTCCATTTCTTTAAAATCCCAATTGTATAGTAAAGGCGTTGCACATTTATGAGCTGTGGCACATGGTAAATAATTCTACAAAATGATGAGAGGTTAAAAAGAAATTTACCATTGGTATTCGATTGTTTATACAATATAATATATTTTGCGTTGCTATGATCTCAACGTATTTTGCGTTGTTATACTAACATCACTTGTTGACATGTGTTAATTTTTTGGTGGGAAGGATTATATTTATTATATAATAATTATGTTTTGTACTAATTCCACAACTTTATAAAATTATCAGGATTGCTTTCGCTCATAGCGAACATTTGAAAAAGCGAGCGAAACTGATGGTGATCATTATATATCACCTTAGAAAGAGTTTTTTGCGTTGTGGCATCGGCATTAGCATCTACGGATTCGTTATTTTTAAACACAGCTGTACACAGTTAAAATTAAACAGCAATTGTTCAACGCTTGCATTCTAAGAGTGCTGCTGTACGGCAGCGAATCATAGCACCTGACGAAGAAAAACCACATTCTGAATTTCGAGAATAAATGCTTGCTTCGAATATTGGGTACGCGTTGGTTTAATTTCGAGAAAATTTCGGAGATTAAGGAACGTACCACGTAGCTCACTATAGTACCAGTGGTCGTGGGGAGACGTTGAGACTGGCTGGATGACGTGCTGCGGATGCTTCCAAACCCTCCGATCCTGTTTGTATTTTCTTCCGACCAGTGGGATTCCGGTATTCTGTATGACCGTCGAGTACTATATATGCTCGGTGCAACTGAAGGATGTTGGCATCTCATAGGTGTAAACAAAACAATTGGTGGTGTCAGGGAATTGTGGAGGCACAGCGTGGTGGCCACATCCTTCAAGTAGCGAGAGAATATTGTTCAAGACGAATAAATTTTGTTTAATTTTTTTAAACATAATCTATACATGAAGTATTGACAGGTATACATTACCAGCTAACATATTTCAAATCGTAATCCTGAAATTTGAATTAACCTCTATGGAAGTAAAAAATACGTGTTTTTACCGTAACAGTGTTGTTTCAAAGCACCGAATAAAAATTCGGAATAGATTATCAGGTGTTTTGTTTTACAATCGTGTGAAAAAAATAACGGATAAATAAATGCCTCTCTACAGTATTTCTACATATCCCATTAATATTAAGTATTGTTTTTTTTAATATCAGTAAATTTGTGCCTATAAACATCTCAAATTGATGGCTTAAGATCAGTTGATGTGATTCTAACAAGAAAAAAATAAACATTTACCGTTAGGCTTGAAGTATATTCAAATAAATATTCAAATCACAGTATTATTTGTGAAGCTAGAATACCATGTTTTTTCAAACATTATTAAACCTAGTGTGATAGTTCGTATTGAGTTTTCTAAATTATTGATTTTTTAAAAACAGTTTTCCTGAGAAATTTTCGTTGGATTCGATAGTAACTTTTTGTAAATTCATTTTTAATTAAAACTAAAATTTCGTCAGACATAGCCAAAATTTAACATTCATATTTCTTATGTTATACGCGTATGTCACAATTCTGCGTTTTGACTTGTAAGTTACGTTCATTCGTTGTTAAAAATATTAGCCCTTGCTGTTTAAATCTATTCAAAGATGTATTTATTTATGGCAAGATGAAGCTTTTAGGTCGATTAAAAAAATAAGCCTTGCACATTTTGATTTATATTAATTTTGCGGATGTTATTGATACATTAAATTTAAAAAAAATGCATGTGGCAGACTATGTCGCATTTTCAAAAAAAATGTAACACTTAAAGCGATATCTTTTCCACTGTTTGTGTTACTAATTATGACACGTGTTTCGCCTTCTTGAGAAGCATCTTCAGACTAACTCTATTGTAAGATTTTTATTTAAAACGTAAACATTGAATATAAATATTAACTTATAAATGATAAAAATGAAGGATGAGATTTTTTCTATTGGACACGAGTAGTAGTCAATTTTGATTGTATATATTTCCTCTGATTTGACATTGCTATATAATATTGTATATATATGCACCAGCAAATGTTTTGATAAAAAAACATTTTTGAAATACTACAGTGGAAACTAATAAATTTTATGGTTAGTATCTCCCAAAATGAAAAAAATGTTGAACAAAAATCGATACCTAATAATGACAGTATTTTTCCATATAAAATAATGATGCTTATATTTTTTTATGCAAATTTGAAATTGTCTACAAGTTCTCTTTTCCCTTTGAGCTGATAATGCAAAACAAACACTTAACAACCAACCATTAATTTGCTATTATTATTGTTTGTCGACCACACTGTATGAAATATTGACGGGACGCTCAGCAATATTCATGGAAGATAAAAAATTCTCAAGTGAACCAGGCAGTTTTTTTATTAATGTGCTATGATTAGAAAATGGCCTTTATAAATATAGGGAAGCGGGGAAGCTTTTCATAGAGCATCGAAAGCATTCATTTATTTGTGATCCAATAGTGGCACATCAAAAACACTTTGATTTCAAGCAAGACACAATTATTCCTAAAAGTTATACTAGAAATTCATTCTAAAAGGAGGCAGGTTGTTAACATCAGGTCTAAGCCATAAATAAAGTCAAACCAAATGAAATTAATACTGATAATAAACTGATCACCATTAAAAAAATTGACAGGAAACTAGGTATATTTTTGTTATTGTTATTATGATTATATACACATATTAGATTTCAAAGTTGAGCAACTGTTTTAATAAATTAATTGATACAGAATAAAAAGTTTTGTAATGCTGCAAAAAAAGATAAAATAATATAAACTAATACAGCTTAATTTTTTAGGATCGATTTGAAATCAATCTGTCAATAAATTTTAAATATGAATGAATGTTTGTATTAAAATGTTAAATATGAATGTTGTGATTAAAACTAAAGTTACGGAGAAAGAGACACGGGAGTTATAATTAATTAATATTAGGCACCTGGTTCATTTACTAACATTCTATAAAAAACATTGTCTGCAAAATGAAAGTTAACGCCAGGGTATCGCAATGCCGCATAATATTGTCGCATTTAGGCAGAGCAACATAATTATATTTGCAGCCGGCGAGTGTGAGTAGTGCGTCTTAGAAGAAACGCCTAACCGCGTGGGAAACGTGAAAAACCGCCTCACGTTCGACTCGGCGGCCACCACTTAACCACAAACGCTTAATAATTTCTCAAAACAAAAGAGAAGACACAATGAACATTGCACTATTTATAAAAGATATTTTCATTTTTCTGTAAAATGTAATGTAGAACATCTCAACATCACGATCAGAAAATATTTGGAGAGACCTACAGCAATAAAAATCTATTAATATTGATAAATTAAATAAGATAAAAACTAACAAGTTTGTTTTATAAAAAAAGATCTGTACTCAATGCGGATCGGGTTCAATCGAAATGCAGTTTTACTAATATTGATTATTTAACAAAATAATTCTAATTTATTTTTCTATTATATCTGCTTCCTATGTGGAGGATATAGGCACCATGTGGCATCTCCAAGATTTCTTGTCATCTGCCAATCGCTTCGCGTCCTCCAACTACATGTCAGCATTCTTTATTTCCGTCATGGATAGTGCTCGACGGTAGTCCAAGACGCCAGAATCTCACCGGTTGGGAAAATACGTATGCAGGATTGACGCTCACCGAAAACATCCGCAGCCGGTGTTATCATAGTCAGTCGAACATCTCTCCATAAGCAGGAAAATTCGTTACCTGTTCCCCATTCCCTAATCTCCGAATTATTCACAAAGTCAAACCAATATATGGAAAGCGGCACTGATAGAATGTAGGCGTTAAATACACGGCATTTGATGGGAAGCAAAGGTTGTAAATGATTGGTTGGTGTACTTGAAATAAAAATATGTATGATAGTTAGAGATGTGAATAGTTATGGGCTGGATACATCGTTAGAGGAAGGATAGTTGTTGGGAAAACTCCGTAATAAAGTGCTATAAGAATGCCACAAAGGACGTACAACAATACATTGAAAGAAATTGAAATATAAAATCTAAAACCTATTGAGCGAACCTTTTGAATAATTAAATTTCAAATATTATACAGCAAAGACATTTTCATCATACTCAATTATTCTCAATTCTGTCTCTAAAGCCTACTGGTAAGAAATTCAATTAAATACCGAAATGCTTTGAGGTTGTTAATTATAAATGTTGATGTTTTCAATAAACAAAGTAAAATATTATAAGAAGTGAAAAATAAATTATCTTTTTGCGTATTTCAAGTGTTATAGAGCGTTTTTGGCAATAAGTTGTGACACCACACACTTTTCTTTGTATTATAGATTGTATAAAAAAATGATATAGAGTTAATGGAGTTAACACGTTTGTGTTCTGGGCTGAAGCTGTAAAATATGTGTGTTATTGTTATTTGTGTATGAATTATTCCGTTATTTAATAATAAGGATTATTTATAAAATATCACAATAACAGGGACGTAACACACTGTCTGGCCAAACAGCCATTTGCGGAATAGAGGTAATTTGAGTTCTCATGCTCGTAAAGTCTAATAAGTATAGTAATATTGTTATTATACCGTTCGCCGTACATCGACATTGCCCATTCATAATGGCCAAGTCATTAAATCCACCGCGCTACATACACATCCTCGTTTTTCGAGTCTAGGATATTCTACAAACAAACTAAAATGTGGTCAGCGGTTACAGGCATACTAGGAAATAGGAAAATGTATTTTGGTACTGGTGGTTTTGATTTACCATCATTACTTGGCCGCCGGCAGAAGTCGGAACTAAAATAGTTAATATCGGGCTTTAAGCTGTCAAATGTAAGCCCGTGAGTGTCATGAAAGATGTTTTTATTGATAGCACTGTGAAAATTAATACGATAAGGAACGTCTAGTGTTTCGAAAACACTTCGTGGGACTGTGTGGGAGGTTATTCTAATAGACTTAATACTTCAAAGTAGTATAACAACGCTACTGCCATGATACTAGCGCCGTCTCTAAACGGACAACTTATAATAGTCGATTTATAGTATGGCGAGGTGTAGTAAGAGAAATTAACTAACTAGTCATATCCTAACCTAATTTTCAACTTCTATTGAGGTGTTCGATTAGGAGTCCCAAATTGTGTGCGGACATGGAAAGATCTAAGATCTAATTTCGACATTTTAAATTAACTAAATTAGAATTATTAAATACTCATTCGAGATCCACTCAAAGAGAAAAGATATCACAAACACCAACCAAGATAAACCTTCAATTTTTTTAAGAAAATTTTTATGAAAACCCCTTACGAATACTGATTGTGGATATGAAAATTCTTTTAAATTGTGTTAAAAGCGTTGTGTAATAAACTGTAATGACCTCATATGGCTTACTTTATTTAAAGTTTTTTGTGTATGACAGTTTTACCTTTAAGTAATTGGAGATCATTCAGTAAGTAACTTCTTTACTTCTAACTATAATTGAATATAGCGGTTATGTAACTTGAAACAGTTAGTAGTTCATGAAATCCTATTATCGTTTTTTTAAGTAACGTTTCGTATTCTAAGAAACCTATTTTATACTTGTTCCCCGTATTTGATATGCGTATCTTGAAGTCATTAAATAGTTAATTATATTGGTCAATATACCATACAAAATAAACGTACTTTTTAATAAGAAGGATACAAAGTATGCAATCGTCGGATGACCAATCATAAATTTAAAATGGGTCAAATTATTCAATACCTTTTTTCACTCGCTGTGTCTACACGATCTTATTGGGCATGAGTTCTTATTTTAAAATTTAAATAACATACATTTCGGAACGGCCGCCTTGCAAACCGGTCGCCAAATTTCAAAAAGGGAACACAAAAAAAAGAACAAGGTTTTCCCGCGGCTACGAACGTGACTCCAGACTAGCCGACGCGCTCTCTTAAAAAAAAACGATTCTGTCGGAGAAAGGAGTTTGATTCTGTGTATTTTTTTTAAATTAGAAAATAACTAAATTTTATTTATTACACTTAATTCTACGTGGACAGTACAATTTCACACTTTACAATAAAGAACAAGATCAATTCGACTTTAAAAGACATGGAAAAAGCACTGTTAACTAAACTTACATAATTACTAAATAAAATTTTATTTATTTTATAGTTTATAAATAAATTATTTCAGGGCAAGTTGCTAATACCTATTGTAGGCAAATTTAAATGTGTATTAACGTTTTAAGCAGCTGTTTTTATCATCAATTAAGTCCGAGTCAATTGCCAGTTCCGCAGCAAAGTGGTAAAATTCCATGGTCTTTGGAAAACTTCATATTTTATTGACTCTTCAATCGATCTATGAATTTTTACCCAAAGCCATAAATGGCTATGTTTTTTTATCCCTTCACACTTTTTCCAATCCTGAAAGCGGGCCCTTTCTTTACCTTATCGTTCCATACTGATTTCCTAAGGAGAGAAGAGGTTCCCGCTTATAACTGACTTTAAATCATTGGTAGTATCCACTGATTCAGCGGAATTCCAATGGCTGCGTTACTAATCGTAGCACGTGTTTCGCCTCTTTGACAATAATTTTCAGACTAACTATATCGTAAGATTTTTATTTATATCGTATACACTGATTCTAATAATGACCAAAATTAAGAGTGATATTTTTTTCTTTCTACTGTAATATATGCGGAAAAGGGCTAAATATAAATAATAACAGTACCGATTACAATAACATTACTAATTAAAAAATTCATTTGTTGTGCTCGGAGAGGGTATATAATTAATAAATTTGACAGTGGCAAGTCACCTGTCCTATTTAAAGCCACGTAACATACTAAATATATGCAAATAACATAATGTATTACTTCAATACATTCTATGCGTATAGGTTAGGTATATCTTTCGAAACAATGACTTACACGCACATTCAAATGTGCGGGTTGTACACATGGCTTCATTGAGTGAACGCAGCGATTACGTTATACTCACGGAATGTGTGAGTGTAGGTAATGAAGTTGAGGGAAATTATTGTTAATTACAGAAATTCTCACATTTACGGGAGATAGACTAAATTAAAGCGAGAAATATTAAAAAGATATAATATTGAGTATGTATTGTCTTTCAATTTAAATAACTTTCAGAAATCATTAAATATTAGCAATGTAAGTACATTTATACTTATATCTATTTATGGATGGGTATTTGAATCACGAGTAAATTGCAATTTTGCGGTGACCCTTATTTTAACGGTACTCCGAGATGTGCAGACTGCCCGAAAAGAAAAGCAAAAGAAGAAAGATGATTCCCAGAATTACTTTCGAGAGGCTGAGTCCTTATAGCGGGATGAAATATTGCATCATTATTATTTTCGAAAATTGCATACACTGTTGGCATTTTATTTATTTTCCTCATGCTGCCTGTCGATTGTAAATATTATTATTTTATAATATGTCTTATTACTTATTGTTTCTCGTTGAGGTGGACTGGTAAGACGTTAAATTATTATTTAAAATAAATACATGATATGTGGATTGTCTGTTCAATTCATATGTTTTGACAGTGCTGCGTTATGTTAGCGAATCATAGAACTTTCAAGTATTTTGAGTTTTGATGAATTATCATTTTTTATATCAAGGTTATATTAAAATGTAAAATGTGACTTTTTAATTGCGAAAAAATAAGTAATACATCGAAAAATAGTTATCAGGATAATCAATTACTTTCACATGTTATGATTTTTTTAAAGCTGAAAGTTGAAAACAAGTATTAATTATGTACCATTGATTTAAAAAATAGTCGAAAAGTCGTGCCCGCGATTATAGTTCTAATGATAAACTTATCGTAAAACAGATTGTTGAAAATCTATTAAGCACTATGAATTATTTCATCGGTTTTCACAGTTATTTTTTCCAGTATGCATCATGTGACAATAAAATATAGCAGCCATCGACTGAGGGTGCTTGATGGAATTTCAATATCAAATTTGGATTATTGAGATTTTGTACACTTCCATGTATTTTGTCACTAACGACCCGGGTTTCGCCTTTCGGGATCTTGAGGCATTCGAGCGCACGATGGACTCGAACTGACAGACAGTAAACAGTGTCGTTTATATAGAAGATACAAATACGACGAATATCATTTACGAGGCAATACATTATACGTCTGAGAGCCACACCGATACCTGAGTTAAAATTTCGGAAATCGTCCTAATCCTTATTTTGTAAACACCATATTACCAGAGTGGCGATTGCCGAAGGCGAATTGCCGCTTTTCAACTTCTTTTAGAAATACCAGTGATTTTACAATTATAATAGTATTGTGGGTTTTGTATCCATGTATTTTGTCACTAACGACCCGGGTTTCGCCTTTCGGGATCTTGAGGCATTCGAGCGCACGATGGACTCGAACTGACAGACAGTAAACAGTGTCGTTTATATAGAAGATACAAATACGACGAATATTATTTACGCGATAAAATATTATACGTCTAGGATCCACACTGATACCTGAGTTAACATTTCGAGAATCGCCTTAATCCTTATTTTGTAAACAACACATTAACAGAGTGGCGAATTGTCGCTTTCCAACTACTATTATAATTACCAATGATTTTACGATTATAATAGCATTGTGGGTTTCGACGGGATGCAATTCGGCGAAAGGATAAATATATACAATCATTCCACATTTAGTGACATCTGTTAGGTGTTTCAACATATAGGATACAGCAACGGGGAGTTTGGAAGGTTCAGCTGTTCGTTCAGAATTGGCAATGAATCTCAATAATCTAAACTTTATATTATGTTTTTTGTACAAAACTCTGGAAAGCTAAAATGAAGGCTAAAAAAACATTTGCAATCTTTTATTCCTGCACTGTTTCTCGGTGCCGTTTGATGATCGGATGAAAGAAATAAATGGCTGAATATATGGGATTTAGGACTTGGTTATTTCAGCAATTACCTTAATCTTTGTATAAAAATTCACGTAAGAGATGGATACGAATAAATAACAAATATGTTGACATAATATCATTTTTTACCATGTCCGCTCCCAATGTGGAGCATATATAGTAGTGGTAATTCAACAGAAGTTTTTTTAGGACATTATAAATGGTTAGTTAATCGCTCTCGCTACACTTCGTTTTTAGGTTCAGATGAATGGAAGGGATTTTTAGTTTCATAAACATCCATACCTGCAAATAAAAATTGTTAAATCAATTTACGAAACTTTCCGTACTGGGTCGTGAACCCGAGACATCCGTAACCATAGCCAACAACGTTGACCACTGCACCACGGACCGAACCAGTGAAGCTGAATTATTATCTATTAGATTATGTGATCTATCTTATGGCTGTCGTTTAATTTGAAAACAATATAAAATAAAAGTGACTTATGTAATGTGCTTTTAAATAGACTTCACGTGCGTGAAACCGGTTTTTTGTAAATGGGTGTGTACATCTTTAAGTGTACACGTCGGGTGCTCGTTTTTTGATAACCGGCCGTGACTTGGCCAATCGTTAACGGTCATTGTCATTGAAAATGTTTGACATCTGTCCAAGATTTTAAAAAAAGCCGACCGATTTTTGATCGATTGTCATATGATAGAAGCCGGCACTGGATCATCTACACTAGGGTATGACGTTTAGAATTCAATATGTTTTATGTTTATTATATAGTTGTATATGATTTTCGATCGCGCAAGAAAATATTAGTTTTTATAAAAGATAACTATTCATATTATAACAATGTGCATCTTGATAATAAACACAAAATAAAGGATCGTCATTTGCATCATTCTTATTGAACCCTAACTGCATCAAAAATACAAAGTAACAGTCAATGTTAAGAAACTTTTTTTTGTTTTATTTCGTACAAGACGTTAATCGAGGACCTGGATATTTTATATTATACAGCTATTAATATTAAAGGTAACTTTATGATTAGATGAGATTGACCAAAGGGTTCAACACATTATACAGAAATTACGGAATAAGATAACGGTAAAAAAATAATTGAAATGAGAATTTATTTTAAGACAACAATTTAAGATATAATATTAAAATAAAACAAATTTTTCCATTTCAAAATATATCAGTAAAAAGAAAATTAAATATTGTTTAATTTAAGGTCTAAATAAATGAAATTATTAGCATTAATCATGTAGTGTGTACCACCGGTATAGCAAGGGGGGCAACGTTTTCGAAGATGAATAGAAAATTTTGACGGTAAAAATAAATATATTTTTTTATATTTACATAATCAATGCAAGTTATATTCCATTCATCATGTTTTCTTCCATCTAATTTGACTCACTGACATCATATACTTTTTTAGAGGCGGCATTTTTGAAAATAAGTAGAAAATTATGTAGGTTATAAACAAATAAGTATTTCTATGCCTTGTGATTCGCTGACAAAATACATTTCTTTTTTGAAAGATCTAAGAATAATCATAAAGCCTCTATGTCGTAAATATTAAAATGATTTAATTTAATTCCTAGCTACTATAATTGCTGTGAAAAAAGTTTTTCGAAAATGAAATTAATGAAAAAACAATATAATGTCAACAGTGAGCAATTTGCGATAATTTTTTAAAATTTTATTTTAGTAAAATCTACTGAATATCTTGTTCTAAATCGATTCACAAATTTTAATTTATTTTTATGTTTCTATATTAATAATAAATATAATAAATGACATATTTAAAAAACAAACCTGCGGGACTCATTTAATATTAAATATGACATTTGTAAATGAAAGGATTGTAAAATTAAAGTATATATTTTTAAATAAATTATATTTATACATAGAGACATTTTGCCTGCGGCGCAATCTTCTGCGTCGTGACGTTAAAAAAGAAGAGTAGGTAATTTAAAAAATAGCCTTAAGCCAACACTATTGTCGATATAAAATCAACATTTTTGAGAAAAATTATTGTTATTAAAGATAAAATATATCAGGATTGTAAAAATATTGTATGTTTTCAAGAATTTATATTTATTCTTCAAAAAAATTTTTGTCTGCGGCGCAATGTTTTTCATTGTAATGGCTACAAAAATTTTTGGAGAAAAAGCGAAACCATGTATCGTTTTTGAGGAGAGTAAATAGAAGGATAGAGCTAGGACAGGTTTAGTTAGCTGATTGCTTTCGGATTTTAGAATCGTATAGGGAGTTTTTGAAACATTACAAACAATCATGCCTTCGAATAGATATCCATAAATCGATTGAAAACTTAAATTGTTCGAACTGGGATTCGAATCCGTGAGATCTGTAACAGAAGGCAACGATGTCGACTACTGCACGATGGACCCGGCGTTATAAATATTACGAATACTCAACTCTGTTATTGAAAGCAGGCAGTGTGTTACAATCTTTAATGGAGTTCACTTGGTATATAAACATTTCTTGATTCTTCAAGTTAATATTTAATTAAATAATTGATATATGAGGCATGGAAATGTAAGTAGGGCATTACCAAGGTGGGATATATCTCCTAGGTACTTGTCGTGAAACTATGTTACATATTATTTACAACGGAATTATATTATATTATTGTAGAGGTATTGGCTAAACTGTATTTCGAAAACCGCTTCGCTTTTCCAGTTTATACCGGCAATATATATTCCTGATATTTCAATGTTTTAATTATGATATAAAAATATATTTCTACGTGTCACAGTTGTATTTTTATATATTTAAAATAAAAATTAGATAATTATATTAGTTTAATTAAGCATGCATATTCTTCTGACTTCTTTTAAATACGAAATTATTGTACTATAATGTAGGAAGGGCATTGCAATAATCATCAGTTGATAATGTTAAATCACTGTGAGTGAAAGTGAAACTGGTCTAGATAAAAAAATACATACAACATAAATAAATAATACATCTATGATTTTAGTATAAAATATTACATTATAATCAATAATATGCAGTTGAGTGGGGTGTTGTTATGAGGGTAAAGCGCGCTCTTTCATGTCTTCGATTATTCGAATATGAAAACTAACTTTATAACTTTGGAGAAAAATTCGAGAACTTTACTAGATACTCGAATTACTAGTCTATTTTTATTTTACATACATGTGTTAAATTATGCGAAAAAAGTGGCCTGGCACTATTTTATTTATAAATAATGCACCGGAAGGAAATGATATCAAAAGATATGCTAGTAATAAAATAATTTAGCTGTCTTTTTCCCGTAATATCTATTAAATCTATGGTTTCATATTAAGATAGCAATATCCTATTTCAAAGGATAATAAACATTTAAATTAGTTAGTGACATTCCTAGTGAGGTCAACAACACGTAATCAACGAGTAAAAACTTTATTAAAACTTATAGAAAATTTTAAAATCATTGAATTAAAATATAATTTTTCTAATGCAAATGCTATTGTGTTTTCCAAGTAATTTATGAATTGTGTAATGGGCCTAAAAATCATATACATGCGTACGGAACTCGTTAGATCATCAAAAAGATACAATTATATTTTTTATTCATTAACACACTCTCTTTTCGAATCCGGTCTTAAATTGAAACAAGTCAAATTTAACACTAATCTGTCACAATAAGGGAATCCAATCAAAAAATTCGTTATTCGAATATATGTGTATTATCTTTTAAAGTCGGATATTCGAATATTTGATAAATTATTCGAGTATAATTCATTCATAGCATTAATGTATAAAACTACTGGGTTAACAAAAATTATCATTTGGTGTTGCCGATATAATCTATTTTATTTATTTAAACACCATAATAGCCAGTAAAAAATTGATATCTTTGTATTAAAAACGAATTTTCATAAAAAGAACGGCCAAATCTATCGAACATACCATAATACCTACTCAAGACATGTGCTGGGAACTAGTATCTGTGAATAATCAATATGTATCGACAGAAATATGAAATAACACTGAATATATTATACATGATGAAATTTATACATTACACCCAATCTCTATTTTTACGCGATACATTGATTCCGTAAATTGACGCGTAAAAAGTATCAAGAATGCATGGAAAACTACAATTAGTTTTTTAAATTCGTATGAATTTACATATAATCCTTTTATTTCCTTAAAATGAAACGAGAAAAAGGTAAGATTTGTTTAGTTGAAAATGCATGTAGACAAATGCAAAATAAAAGTATGGTTTGAATGCGCCTTTAGTTTGCTCCTTCTGGGATAATTGCTGAAGTTACGTCGTCTGGCTAGGATACGTCGCCAGTGACATATGTTCTGGAGAAGTTAAGAATAAATGTATTTTACTAAGAATCGGTAGTGGGGTATTCACATCACATGATTTTGTACAGGGTCAATACTTCTTGTAACAACTTTTTTAAAAGAAATAATCCGTTAAAATGAATTTGTCGCGCAGATAAAAATCACGTGAAAGGACGACAGGGTGTACAATATTATTCGAATACTTTATTGTTTTAATATTCGAATATTTGGTTTCAACGAATATTTAGAATCATTAGAGCTGCCATTTGTTTAAACGCTTTTAATATACATACCCCACTCATATTTCCAATAATATTCAATTATGGATTTTCTTACATAATCTTAAATAACACTGAATAATGTGGTGTTGGAAAGTAAAGCGCAATGCCAATATTTATATGTCTCAAGTTTTTACGATATCCGTTTGTTGAAGATCGTCAACGTCATTAGAGCTTAGAGCAGATGGTTAAAAATTTCCGTCAGTTAGTATAGACAGATTGAAAAAAATAATAACCAAATGAACGCTTCTCGCCTATTAACGAGGAGCACTTTGCAGACCAGTCTTAACTGGTTTATTTTTTATTTTTCTAGTTTTAGAATCTGTTCCGCACCCAATTAATTGCGCCTTCAACGACCTTCGAGATCCTCGCGCACCAATAATTATTATTGAGTCAAAATTAATCTCAATTTCATACAGGTGTTTACAATCTGGTACATTTTTTTGCCGCCAAGCTTCCTATACTCAAATACGAAACGCAAGCAAAAAATGACTTTAAAACAATATACGTATATTTTAGTACAGTGATTACCATTGTTGTGGTATCGAACAAGTTTCAATATTTTGATGTTGGCATAAAACGGCATTAAGTGATTTGACAATTTAAAAATATTTGGTTTAAAAACATACTGCTTATTTTAAGTTGTCGTCTTATTTTCTACTATCCCTTTTAAAAATGAGAGAAAACTGCTTACGAACATTCTCGTAACACATGTCAAAATATGAAGTATTCCATAATCATGTAAAAATACTTGACTACGTAGAGAGCGAATACAATTAAGAAAAAACCTTCTTCTTGACAAGTTGCATAGCTGCACCAGGTTAGAATAATAACGTCGGTTATTTTTTATCGTATAATGAAATTTGCATGTTTATATAGGAGGGGACATTTTAAATAATTAAATTAGGAGGTATAGCATACGTGGCCCCTACATTGTCCAGGACTGGTCTCATAGTAACCTGTTCATTTGGGAAGCGCTTATTCGAACATCGGCTGAGCACCACCAGGCCAACGAGTAAAACAAGATTTTTTCGCATCACGCTTTCCAGCTGATGGAACGGTAGTTTTCAAGTAAGGCTGTATTCTTGATCGTACCACTGCCTCTGTACACCCAATAGTATGTGCGTAAATTGTGTGCTTTTCACGCGAAGCAACAAACCATCTACTTAAAACAGACTACGATGATTTCTTAATTCGTTTTGAATTAATAACAAAAATACATTAATTGGGGAAAGCTGTTAGCTACGATAAACCCCAAACTAATACTGATTGCACATAAGACATACGCACTCGATTCAGCAGAATTTTCATATTATCATTATTTATATCAGCACAAATAATAATTAATAATAGCAATCATTTTTTATTGCATATAGACTCCTAATGGAGCGTATATGAAAAGACGCTGTTCTACGAAAACTGGTCGTTAATTAGTAGCTCAATCGATTGAAAAATCATTTTATAAAGTTGTCCGTACTAGGATTTGAGCCATAAAGCTGCAACTATGTTGACCACTCGGTTAAAGGCATGAATTATTATAAAACACTTATAAAAATCAGGGTGGTTCCCCTCTATTTAATTTGTCTCCTATGAGATTTTCCCGTCCATATCAAATAAGTAATAAGTTTTGCTATTGTTTGTATCTTCCTAATTTCTACACTCAGTAAAAGAAAAACTTTCACTCATTTTTCATATGTAATAGAAGTAAAGAATAAGCATCAAATCTTACGTTATAGCTATTTTTTTTTATTATTATAGAGTAAGTCTGAGGATGTTTTTCAAAGAGGTGAAGCACGTATCACTCCTGTTTATTTATTACTAGAGGAAAAATAAAGTTGAATCAATTTTGTTTAGATAATAATTACCAAAAAAGAATTGCTACGAAATTAACTCTGAATCTATAGATAATACTCATCAATATTAATTTAAATAAATCATTTATTATAGATGCTTCGTACAATTATTGGTCATTTGATATACCCATTTATATGAATGACTTTTACTGTAAATTTAACTGTAAAATTCAGCGAAATTTTAGCTTAAGTATTTAAAAACATACTACTTGTATTACGATTTTTTATATTTTTAAAGCACTTAATAATATTAATTACAATAACTCTATATCTAAAAACCCATTAATTTCGTTTTTATTATTTTAGATTTATTTTAACGTCCATAGAATTAAAGTCTTCTACCATTTTAATGTGTCATTGAAAACTCCGTTTTATTTTAATTCGCAATTTTCACAAGAAATAACTAAAACTTGACAGTCATATTTCATATGCTAAAGTAAAACGCAGAATGTGGAGAGTTATAAGTTACAAGTGTCACGATTCTGCGTTTTGACTTGCAAGTTCAATTATTTGTTGTTAAAAATAATATTAACCCTTGCTGTTTAAATCAATTTAAAGATTAATACTCCATGATCTATGAATATATTTTACTAGCATCAGTGGCTGTAAAAACGAAGCTTTAAAGTCGATTTAAGTAATACGCCCGAAAACTTTTGATTTTTGGCATATTTACATTAAATTAAAAATATGTACATAAGTACGTGAGACACACTATGAAGCATTTTTTTAAAAATATTATGCTTAAATTGATAACTTTGTTATTAGGTTTGACGAATATTTCGCCTTTTTAAGAACAATCAGAGTATTTTTATGATTTTTATTTACATCGAAGACAAAAAGGCGAAAAACATGTAACACAACCGGTGGAATTTGAAAGCTTTAAATTTATGTTTTATATTGAACATTTACACAGTAACAGAAAAAAAAACTTCACTATATTTCATATTAAAATTTCATCAAGGACCGTTATTTATTTAAAATTAATAATGTATAACCACAACATTGATTTGAAAAACATACTGCTGTTGCGGGGAGTGATAAATAAATACGATTATCGCCGATTTGATGCGCCTTTGAAATGCTATCTCACCTGTAGCATATTCATTCACATCAAGATGAAGGTAACTTAGCAATTTCTGGGTGGGCAAGCATTTCTCATCTCACAATAATTATTGTATATTTTTTATTTTAATATCAGGTTATTAAAAAAATAAAATATACAGTGGAAATAGTTTTAATATAAAGCCATTGCCACATAAATTATTATAAACGTTGCAAGAAAAGTGATGTTTTGTTTTAATATGTTTATGCTCATTTTAATATACATACTTGTTTGTATTCATAGTTTTTTTGTAATTTTTTATACTCCCAATGTGGTGCATATGGACTCCTAATAGAGTTTATCTCAACAGATTTTGTTCTACGAGAACCGCTTGTTACTAAGTTGCTTAACTTCCCTTTTTCGGAGAGAGTAAGGATAAAAGGAAAGTTTTTAAGGTGTTAACTGTAAATTCTAGGTGGAAAGACATTATATTTAAAAAAAAATAAAACACAATTCATTCTCATCAGTTGATAATGCTCGTGATGAGTGAAACCGGTCCTGATCATTATAAATATGTGGAAGCAGTAAAAATGAATTGTGTTTTATTTTTTTTAAATAAAAACAAAGGGTTAGGGCACTACCAGTGCTTAGGATCGAATGAGTGTAATAATCAATCTAATTATATGTCACGAAAGCAGTGGTATTTTAATTGTTTTGGTTACATAGATTACACTTTGTAGATTTGGTATTAACAAAAAATACGGCCTAATTATGAAACCAAATACTTTTTTATAAAGCCTACCTTCGAGTTGGAGTAAAAGTCAAATTTTCAACAATAAACAATTGTAAAACAATCAGGGAGCATTAAGAGATTGAAAAAATACTTGTTTTTTTCATTAAGATTAATGTGACAGTTCGAATATTGCTGATAAATCTTTATACGCGATTATCTCAAATTATACAATGTGGACATTGTTTGAACTGCAGCAACTCAATTATGTTATGTATTAGCAAATAAAAATTGACATTGCAAATCATTTTTTTTTTCAAACGATTCAAACTTACTTGGTATACAAACGTTAAATTCGGATGAATAACTTTATTGTATTTATGATTAGAAAAGTAATGGATTTTTATACTATAGTATTTTATGTGGCATTGATATTTGTTCTTATAATGTCGTGTAGAAGAAATGTTATAATGTCTTAAAAAAGATATGAAAAACTATGCTTCATTGGCCGATAACTTGCGGTTTTACTTTTATGTTAAATATAGTTATTTCAAACAGTTATCGGACTATTAAACTAGTCTGTGACAGTTTGTTGAGTTACGGTTAGATTAATAATATTCGATCGGATAGAATTACCGTTCTCACCCACCGAAATGTGATGTCAAATGGACGACGACGAACGGGAGCCCGGCTGAAGTGGCCGAGTCCTCAGCGTTGTCATTCGGAGAATATCTTACGACAGGCTTGTTACTCGCAGCTTTTGTTCATGCTGTCGACTTATGGGCTGTTTATTATGTGTAGCGCGGAGGAATGTCTAATTCAAAGTGGTGTTTATACAGAAAATCAGCTAGTTGCTCGATCGTTAGAATGACACACGAACAGGGTTGCCTGGTTACGTTCTTGAAATGACATACAAACCGCATTATTTAATTATCATCGTTCTTACATTGGCAAGTGTGTTGTAGAATCTCTTCAAAATAACATTTTTAATCATACCACTGTTGTTGGGCTCAAATAAATAGGACCCAATTATAGTTATTGGTTTATTTAACGACGTCGGTTTGGCATACGAAAAAATTGTAAGTCACAGTTTTAAATCTAGATTTAATGTTTAATAATTTTCTTACACAAAAAATTAAAACTTAAGTTTTTTGCCATTTTGAACATGCTAAAAGTCAAAACAAAATTATAGAAAAATTCTATGTATTTCAAAGAAGATTGCATGTTTTGTATTATAGATGTATCAATTTAACTTGGCCGCTAGTGAGGGTGCCACCATCACGTTAAGAATGTTGCCATATTCAACCAAAACTGAAATTTAAATAAATTCCAAAACTGATATTTTAGCGACAGTTATTAAAAGTAGATCAAATTTTTATTTTGCATAAAACGGCAATTGGAGTAATTTATTCTATACTGATAATTCTACTTACCAAATTCAACGGCGGACAAGTAATGTTGGTAATACTATAGTTTGTCATTCAATATTATATTTATATATTGGATTCACGAAATCTAGCATAATAAAAAATTGTGTTGAATGTTTTTTGCGAGATAATAAAGGAGTGTCAGAGTTTTCAATTAACTATGAAAAGCGCATTAAAATAAGAATGTAATTGAATTCAAAGATACGCACTAACTTTAATTAAAATCAAATAAAGTAAATAAGATAATTTTCTTTTCTTTATATATTATTAAGGTTTCCTTTTACAAGCTCTGTAGGCATTAAAAATTGTTTTCGAGTCACCGAAGAAATATCCAATACCTATAATGAGTACCTATATAAAAAGAATATACCGTGTTTGGTTTGGTGGTAATTATCATTTATAAACCATTGCAAACTGTATCCTCAATGGCTGTAAACAAAACATAAGGAAATTATTACGCGAAACCTTTCTAGAAAACGTTTCAATATACTTTGTCTCAATATTATTATCACTTTAAAAATTCTAACCGTGCGAATCTTAAATAAAGTATTTCTGCTTCAATTTATTATTACAATCAGCGTTGTATGATTTAAGATCATGTGGCAGCCCTGCTTGGTTACAATGTGATCATGGTCACTGTCAACTGTTGCGTAATGCGTAAAGTGCGCGTTTTGAAACACGACGTATCTTTTTACACGAAATAAATGTTTTGGTGTAACATTTACTGCACACGAAACGTTTCATTATTATTTACCGAATTGTTAGCACCAGTGATTCACGTTTTAGCCTGATGTGTTTTTCCTTTCTTTTGTGTAATTAAATGATGGGAGACTTTTTTTTGATTCAGCAAGAAAACGTGTTATGTAATTCTATAATACTATAAATAATTAAAAGGTAGTAGTACCACTTGTCAACATAGGCTAAATATGATTTAAATGTACAGGGAGATAGAAAGACGATTGTGCACTGTTCGTTAAAATTTCATTAACACAAATTCTCTCTCGGCGCATGCGATGTCAGAGAGAGTGTGTGTGTGATATTTCACAGTCGAAACAGATTACTCAATATATATTTATATTGTAATTATACGCGTATTCATTCACTAAATGAGTTTTTATGTTATCTTATTTTATTTATTTTAACTATCTTTCTAATACAATGCATAGCAAATAAAAAACACGCGTTTATTTCTATGCTAGCCGTATTATGTTTACGACTGGGAGACGTTATAATAATGAATGTTTCAAATAATGGAAGTACGGGTGAAAGTTTCTATCTTACTATGCCTATTTTTTTACTATTATTTAAAATAATAATGTCATAGTGAAGTCATATATATTCAACAATATGCTATGACATTTCTAAGTCACCTTTAACTATAATTTGAGCCTTTTTTTTAGATTATTGTTTAGTATAAGGTTATCTTTATATGATTTCAAATATAATATATTGATGGTATAACATGCATTGCAATAAAATCTCATTACAAAATGTTTGATTTATTTAGTATTCTATTTTAAATTGGTTTATCATCATTCCCCAATGTTTTTTTCTCTTCTTTTTAATATAGTCCCTGAAATTCATTAATGTTATTATCTCATCCCTTACCAAAAGTAAAAACTATTCTTTGGATATAAAGCAATTAATACGAAGCAAACACTTAATATACATTTATTTTCATCATAGAATTAGATTGCGTAGAATTTTATCAATATTATTAAAATTACAAATTGATATTTGTATCTTTGATTTGTAATTGTATGGATATGTTATTTAACTTGTTAGTGAATATGTTATGTAGCTGGTTGGGGTAGGCAAACACTCTGTGTAATTTTATCGCCACAGTGTGGTTAGAGATTCGATTGAAGGTTTTTATTAAGCCCACATGAAAGCTCGTAGTCTTGTGTCGTGATATTATTAACATGTAAAGCCTTATGTACGTATTGGTTTCGTAACGGGATTCCAGGTACAAAACATAACTTGTATGTTTTGCTATGTCTGCATATTGATATTAATTTAAAAATAATTTGCAGTTATTTTAATAATTTTTTAAAATAAAATAAAAAAATCGAAGAGTCAAGTGTTATATTAATTAATTATTTTTATTGTAGCACATTTTTAACTACTGTTTTTTTAACAATAAATAATTTTGTATTTTGCCACATAATGATAAAAATTACGAGCTTCCATTAATAATTAAATTAAATAACAAAGCCATAAATTTCATCTTTAAGATGGCAAAGGAAATATTTAAATTACGTTTGAAGCAATTTCTACTATACATGGAATTTATATTAAAGGCAAAATAGTTTAAAGTATCAAAATGTATTACTGATACATGAATATTAGATTTAATGCTACAACATGGAATAATACTGTTATTACTATCCAATACGAAAATAAACATATACAAAGATTATCTATATGTCACACGTCTGTGTCAATTATCACAGAATCCATCTAACTACATTTTTGATAATTTAGCATTTATCAATATATAATGACACTTTGAAAATGAGTATTGTCAGTTATTTTTCAAAATCACGATGCAAATCTCCAAGGGTAAAAGGGAGTGACGACGTAAAAGTGACAATTTTTAACGAAGTGTACATCAGGATTTGTAGGGGAACCTATTTCATGACTATAAAATATTTTGGGATAATATCACACTTTTTTTCATTGAATGCTCATTTACTTCTACAGTAATATGGTGAAATACAGCAATGGATTTAATTCCACTAATTAAATTCATGATTTTTGTTAACATTTTATGGCGTATTCAGGATTTAAAAGATTTGATGATGACATTATATGATACTGTCGGGTCAAATCTGTGTCAAAGAATATAAAATATGTGATTTTTGGACGAATCTTTCTAAATCGGGGATCGAAGAAGATCATCAAGATGGTTGAGCGCTTTTACGTTGAGCATATCTAATGCAGATTTAATGATACATAATAGATGAAAGAATATAGTAATGGATCGAAATGATGTTGAAAAAAACAAATTGTGATATTTTTGACCTTGTAAACACTCGAGACTGTTCCTAATTGCTTACCTCTTATTGCACCTACCTAAAGGAACTTTTAAGCCAAGAATTTTAATACCCTTAATGCTATGCGTAATTTCACAAATGTCCACTTATTTCATGAAGAATTCCGGTGAGTAAAAACGCTATCTTTTTTATACACGATATGTCAATAAATTTATATGTTCAAATAGTGTTCGATTGTATTGCGGTTATAATTGGTCAATTGAATAGACGATAGACAGCATTGATTGGTTGAATTATCACGTAGAAACAATCGCGTTGGTTATAAAATTTGCATTGTTATCGCTAAAACATGACACATGTCAGTATTAGATGGTATTGTATTCAAATTGCCAAAGAAATATGTATATCCAATGAGACTTTACTGTATAATACTTTTTAGGTACTTTACCTTTGTACCTTTGTAGGATAAAATGTCAAAGTATTTAGTTATGCAAAGTTTTATTAGTTAGTTGATAGCTATTTTGTTTTCAAGCTTCACTTAAACTACTTTACAAAAAACAATTGACACTCTCCAGGCAGCTTATTTACCGTTACATACTCATAGAAAACCGTTTCTATAAATCGATTTATTACTAGGGAGAATTAGTGATAAAATTCACCAAGAAATTAAAAACTCTGTAATGCAGCATTTAGAGTAACCAATAATTTTGGTTTTTGATAAAATTAGTAAACTAGACAGAAGCGGGATTTTCAAAATTAACTGGGGTTTGTCTGATTCGATCTACATTGCACAGACGGGAAGGGGTATTTTAACTAGATTTAAAGAACGCATAAGGTCATTTAATAATAAAAAAACAGATTCTTAATTCGCGAACCACCTCTAAAAAGAAGCACACAACATAGTTTCTAATTCCAGTTAGGTATGCTTAGATCTGTGTAATTAAAGCCTTCATCTTAACGGGATATTAATAGATATAATCAAGACAATAATATTCTTAATGACCAGACAAACACTAATTCATCACCCTTACTAAAACTAATATAAGAAGCTCACGGAACTACGCATAATCTATAAAATTTCACGTAATTTTCTTTAACAATAATCTAATAATAACTTGCATGTTCATTTTCCACAAACTCAATCAGCGAATGAAACATTTTAATTTTGAATAAAAGTTATGATGTTGGAGTAAGTGAAATGACAGTGTTTTCTAGCTATTTATCTAAGCCAAAACCAGTTTAGGCATAGTTTTAACGATGGTGTTAGGCAGAAATAAATAGGCAGAATCAACTAATTATTCATACTTGTATTTTGAACGTAATGAAACCAATAGACGTATTATTAACTAATCAAACATGGGATAAAGTTTTTTTAACTAAGTGTTTCGAAAACTGACAGCTAAATCTATGAGATTTTTTATACTTTAACTAAGATAATAATTACAGATTCACGGTTGATTTGATTTTGACTTCCTGGAAAGCAATGTTTATTTTCTCAGTTGTGTTTCGTATTATTGAAATTATTATTCTATATTCCATCGTTTAATATTGTAAATAAAAAATGCAATATAATCTTAAAGATTTCCAACGAATAAAATTAAAATATACTGCGAACTTGACGATGCTACATGATTTATAGACTGGTCGGTAGGGGTCAATGCTTTAAGCTTTCGTTTTACTTGATTGTGCGGTCAAGGGCTTGAATAATCTTATGTAGAATTTCTCAATCCTGTACCCGCGGGCGCATTTTATTAAATAAAGAAAAAACACAACTGTATCTTATCATTGATTTGTAACTGTATGGTTTTTATTTTATTGTATTTTATGTGCGTTCAAAAAAAAAATGCTTTTTAAAATTTAAACTATTTTTTCCATTACTTATTTCAATTGTTCAGTAAATTTTATTTTACAGTGGTATACGCATCACTAATGAAGCGCTTCGTTGATAAGGCAGTATGCTGGTACAATGACTAGACGAAACTTTGACGGTTAGTAAAATAAGTACGAAGCGATATGGGTAACAATTTTATACGCGGGTCATCATATACGTATTGTTTCTTTTTATGCGGAGAAACTATCACTTTATGTAATCCGCAAATATTCGTACTTGGTTAAAAATCAATATACATACGATCAGGAGCGGATATTCTCGTCGGCACACTGAGAAATAGATTTTTAATTTAATGAATCCATCAACAATGATACTTGTTATAGCGTTTTCATTATAACATTTTTATCGGCCTCCGATAGGTTTAATATTTGCAACTTTTTGGTAATTAATTTTCAATATCAGAATATTATTTAAATTAAAAATTTAACCATTTAAACTCAATACGCTTAATCAGACCAGGCTGTAAGTTGTAAGCTATACTGAAAAATTATCAAAGGGCTCTTTAAGTTTACAGAACGCTTACAGAAATCAATGGATGAGAAGGAACAAAGACATCATAATATACATCAATTCATAAATGATTGAATAAAAAACCTCCAACTATGTCAACGATTATAGCTATACGACCAACATAATTTGTTGTTTTTTTACTTTAAAGTAGCAAATTTGAATTTATTAAAATTTATCTCAACGTTGTATTTTGAAACAAAAATATATTTCAATTCTTTTGTTCACTATAATTATGAACTTTTTTCATGTGTTAAGTCATTAAATAATATATTTTTTAGAATACAATACTACATCTTAATTTGATATGGATTTTTGTTCCAGGCTTCCAGTCCGCCTCTTCGAATGATACATATACTGCTTATGACGTTTATGATTCAATAACACTTGCATTTGGCATGCAATTTGTCTAACAAGTAAGTAAAAGTGATAATAAATAGCGCGAGAGTTATTTGCATATATTATTTGAAATGAAAACAATGTATTTGTTTTAAAAAATAAAAACAAAAGAATGCACGATGCTTCACTTAAAATGGTTGCTTAGATTTCATTTGCGTATGTTTCTTATTGAAATATTTTTATGGATGAAATAGAGAGTCAGCAGTAATTTAGAAAGGTATTATTAAAAAGAAGGTATTCTTTTTGTGAATTCATAAAATCTTACATAGCATCTTGCAATGGATATAATCTGTATACTATTTGGTTTGAAAATGATCTGCTCTAAATTCCTTACAAATGATTATTTTGTCTCCGAAATGTTTCTTCCACAACTTTTTATTATGACCAAAACCGGTTTTGTATACCAAGTGACAATTTTGATAGATGAGAAGTGCAATAATTGAACTATGAATTTTATTATGAATTGGCTATTGTTTTATATACCTTCTACTCAGTCATAAATACAATAATTTGTATAACTAGTCAATGAGGTTCAACGCTAAAAACGCGAAATAATTGATTTATCAATACTAATATCCTGTCTTTCAATATGACAAGACCATAATTGACACGATCAGTTGATTACCTACAGCTACATGTAAAAATAAATTAGCGTTTCATTATTTCTTTTATTCTATTTGTTCTTTTTTAAATATCTAGTAATAATAAATCAAATGAGATCAACTCAAAATGAGAATTTTTCTAAAGCCACTCCAGACCAACTTAATGAGAAAACAAATCACAAACACCCATGGCCAAGATCTCAAATTTAATATTAAACTCGCCGGGACTTGAGCCCAGACCTACCTGATTCCTAGCGAAAACCTTTTACCACTAGACCACTGAGACTGACTAAAATAGCCTAAGGTCACACATTTCGGACCTAACTAGTATAAATACTGCGAAAAATTTCTTTTTTAACAAGAAAACTGGCTTTAATTTTGTATAATTTATTATGTTTTCCTTTGTTGTCGATAATTTCAACTACGCGGTTTCAAAGTATGTAAATATCTTGCACTTATAATTACTCTAATTGTTATATGTAATTATTACAAACAAAAATACAACTATAACAATGGGATTATATCCGACGTACACCAGTTAAAATTACATACAAAAATTTACAGTTCTTTTAATTTCTATCGTCTACGAGTATATGTAGATCATTTATTAACTATATAGTATCTCAGTATGTGGTAAACACTATTATATTATATGAAAGCCAATCATTTCAAAGATTCAATATCTTAAAAAAAAGGTTTTTTTAACGAAATATTTTTCAGTTTAATTTAAGATATTATGCTAGGTTCCTAGTTATATTTTACGATGTAACGGGATGAAAATACTCGTATTAATCCGGATTTTTCACGCAATGATCGGTATGAATTATATGACATCAAGGCTCACTGTTTTTATGCGAGGAACAGATACGAATTTCTTTAAGATATATACGATTTTATTCTTCAAATAGATGGTTAGTTGGTTTTTACAACACATTTATCATTAATTTAAGAACGATATTAAGAAATTAAATTTTGCTTAGAATTAATATGATGTTATTATATATCCTCTTCACATCCTTCACATTTTATCTCAGTATTCAAAATGCCCACACCAAGACTTTATTTCACTTAAATGTTTATTTCTGGTTCCTCTTTACGGTTAAACTAGTATGTTAATTTGGCTAATATTTTACAGAATTGTTCGAGTTTGGCGATGGCTTATGTAAATGATATTATTTAATAGAAGAAATGTTATTTAACCTATATTTAGCATACTAGAATGTGACGCCAACTCATTCAGCCTCGTAAGCTATTGATATAATTAAATTAAACAGTTATAGCGATCAATATACCACGATAGTTTATTTGTATATATTTATTACTTTGGTAGAATTCTATCTCAAACACAATTTATTATTGTATTTAGATAGGTAGCAACCAGTAAAAACTTTTATTTGGTAACATAATCATACACACAATTAAACATTTATATACTGTCTCATGTTTATTTTTTTTACTAGAAGATTAATACGTTATTGTTGTAGTGTGATAAGAATAACGATATATTAAGTATTACAAATATTGTGTAATATTTAACGGCGTCATGTCGTCACAACTATGAAATAAGAATTATCAACTATATTCGGTTCCAACATGTACACCATATTGGATTTAGCATTAAAAATAGGACAGAAAAAATATCAAGCAAATCGCTACGTCTCGTTTTGAGAATGAAAAGAGTAATAGGAAATGTAATGATCACAATCATCCATGACTCTGAACACATCCGTAAATCGGTTGATTAAAATTTTCACGCTTTTGTAATGGAGTTTTTTTTTTAAATACATTGTTAATTTAAAGAAAATGTCCAAATCATTTATTTTTAAATATATAATATCATTTTGGTATTTCAAATATTGAATTTAATTATGAAAGAAGTTTTGTTCACATCGTTTAAGGCAATTTTTATTTTTAAATGCTTAACAAGGCTGAATCCTTAAAATATATTGACGCCATGACTGCACACATCACCACATGTGTTCTAACTTATTATGCGTGTATTCATAAAATCATTTACACAGTTTATGTTCTCACCAACAGTAGCTTGAAACATTTCAGATGGAAACAATTGTAAATAAATCTTCTTCAATACATTTTTCAAATCCATATCTTTTTCGCCTCTAAACAATATATATTTATATTAAACTAGACGTATATTATTTCAAAGATTACATTTTAATATTTAAAAAAATTACTTCCATGGAACCCCCTTTGTATGTTAAAAACCCCAATTGTGAAACTCTGATCTAAGGTTACAAACTTGCATAACGATTATTTGGTTATTTTACGAAAATTGTTTGATTTCGGGTCCAATTTTCACGTTAATTTTTCACAACCACATTCTAATTAATCTCAAACGTTGGCGTAGAGGTAAACGAATTATTTTATTGTTATCTTTTATAAAAAAACATTGCTTCAGAACAAACGTTTGAATGGGTGGGAAAAAAATGGCGAACATTTTGTAAGAATTCTGATATAAAGTTTACATAGCCGTGACATAGTTGACATGATTGATTGTTAGCCAGATTCAACCAGTTTAAAATGAAGACAAAATCATAAAAAAAATTAAAAATAAACAATTAGCGGATAGTCAGACATCCACACGTTAATGTTCATAATTGGCGAAATGGGTGTTTGATAGTTAAAAACGTGGAACGAGGTATATTGGTACAGGTATATTGAAAGGTCAATGGCTTTTCATGTTAAAACAAATATTATAAAATTCTTAAAAAATACCTGCCGTAAAGATTTTCGATATTTTGAAAACGTAGAAATATCTTTTGTAAAACAGTCTGCTAATATTGTTAATTTGCTATTTTAAAACCAAGCATATAAAAAAATAATCCATTAACGTAACCGTACATTTTATGTGAAGTTGAATCTCGTTGAGTCTAATTCACGAGAGGTTTTTTAACAGTTTTAAATATCCTGCTATAATTTAATATTAACGTATAAATTTTAAGTTATCATTTTAATGCATTATAAGTTTACTCTTGGAAATTAATATTTCAGGATGGTGTATAATAATTTAAAAAATCAATATTGTAGTGATCATTTGTGGAGAGAGATAACAATATATGACGTTTTTTCATCGCGTTGCAATTGCATCGAATTTGAATCACTCCAATTTTGAATACTTCGATGAGTTTTGTCACTAACAACCCAGGATTCGTATTTCGGCATCTTCAGGCATTAATGTACACGGCTGTATATGAACTGACAGTTAGAATTATATATAATCACTATATAAATATAGTATTTTTATAGGCTCGATTGGTCCATATAATGTGAAGCATTTAGAGCAAACTGGTTCAATAAACTCTGTTTTTCACAGAAAAGTGGGGTAAGAAAAAAACAAGTAGTCGAGAAAAGGTGGTTCAGAAACCATATAAAACAAGAGCTCTAGAATTTAGAACAGTAACAAAATGACAATAAGAGACGTCAAATTATGTTTAAAACATTAAAAAATACTTTGCAATGTATATTTAGCTATTGTGACATCACACGAGCTTTATAACTATAGTTAAATATTTTTAATTAATAATTTTTAATACCGGTATATACTAGAATATACCGAGTAAATGCCATATAAATTTATACTTAACGCAAAGCTATCTTGATATCGCCTAAGTGTAAATTAGATACATATAAGCTTCAGAATTATTCGAAGAATAGTTATTGAAAGCAAGTTTTTCTATTTTACTTTTGAACAAGCTTCTAATCTTTTATAAAATAAACATCTCGTAATCAGTATAATCTCGTAGGTATTATTATCTGTCGAATAATGATAATCAAACGTTAAAAGGTTGACAATGTTTACTGGATTAAAATAGTATTGGGTACACAATTGGAATTATTGTACAACATATTGTATTTTAATTTTCAAGTAAGAAAGTTTTATAATCAACGGCTATCCTTAAATAGTGACGTATTATATAATCTCCAATAAACAACTGTAAGTGATGAAAGAGACTAGATTAAAACATTCTTATTTTGCAGATAATAAGTTTTCTTTGTAGTATTTATTATCTGACATTATATAATATGGCTATAAAATTCTTTAACACAACAAAGTGACAGTTAGCTATAAAAAGTTGATATTCCACAAATTTTATTCAAACAATAAGACCAGATCAGTTGAAAATACTAACTGACTTTTGAAACCGATCGTTTTGTTTTAATTAAAATTGTAAAAGTGTTAGGAATACTAGAAGTGGTATGAAAAGTAGAAGATAATTTAAATATGAGTTACACACCAATGCCTGCATTTCTCCCCCTGGTAGGACCGGCTGAAGATATATCTACTCTTGTAATCACAGCCAATATCACGACCAAAGCCAAATGACGCATCATCAGCCCCATATCGGCAGCAAAACCCTCAGAAATACACCACAAAACAACAAACAAAAGTCTTTTTTTATATATATTATTATAAAAACAGTTGCGAATAAACAGCATTCATTGTCTGGTTGAATCCTGATTAATACAGGTGTTTATTGTATTGAACGTCGCGCTGTATCCAGACACTGGTTACACATATTTTCATTTTGTTCGTGTCGTATTGTTTATAACAGACTGTGTTTTGTTTATGATATGAAGGTGCGCGGTTGGAGAAGAGTTGCCGACGTGCAGACGGTTTGACCACCTGGTCGAGACTGAGGACTCCTCGCGAGGGTTCCAGTATTGGAATCTGATACAGCGGTGCTCTCTCACACACGGGTGAGTTATATGTATTGCGATTAGCTTAGCTTTTTGAAGAAAGTCGCGAGTGCAAGCTTTTGTTTTTTTTTCGCGGTTAAATCTGCTCGTTCTTTTTTAAAATTAAATACATACATCTATTACCGCATTCAATGCTACGAATATAACATAATTTTATGAGTACTTAAAATAATAACGCACTGTTATTTGTATGTTATGTGATTCAGGAGAGTAAGTGCCTACTTTTTATGAACTATTTTTACTTCTTGAATTAAAATTATTTTAGATTTACACTTGTTATAGAAAACGATGCGGTTATATTATTCATATTTTTTATTACAACAATTGAGAATTAAACCTGTAATATTTGAGTACCTATCATAACGAAATGTCTTCCAAAAATACTAATTTATTTTTGCTCACAGGAAAAAGTGTAAAGCATTAAAATGTCACTCTAAAAACCCCTCATACATCATTAAAATTTATGATATAGGTTTTGACATTTTTGGGTATAGGTATGCTGTGCTGGAATTTTTTCCCTTGATTCGAAATCGTAAATTCACTTAGTCACTTACTCTTGTAAGACGACGATATGTTATGTTTTGTTACAATTAATATCACAATAAAATAAGAAAACCAGTAAAATTACTATTACCTCTTTAAAAACGCTAAAATGATTTAAGTGAAGATTTTATTACATCAGTTTAAAATGTTTTAGATAAGTCTGTTTAATAATACGACCGAGTGCCTGCCTAGCGAGTAATAGAATATTTTTCGATTCACCGAGTTTGCAGCTTTCCCACCCGTATGATGTTCCACATTGTCATGTTTATGTCGTACGACTTACATGATTAAAACGCATCGAATAATATAATAAATCTTATTTGTTGCAAATACGACTTTTTTTCGAAATAATAATTAATTATTAGAATCAATTTTTCGTTTATGTAGTTGACGTATTATGAATACAACTCATGATACTACATTTAAGAGTATCAAATTTTTGGTAAACAATTATTATGAAATATTTAAAACTTCAAAAAATGTTTTATATATTATAATTTACACAGATCAACGATTAGAGAACTCGTGTTCGAAAAAAGAACACTTTGAGTTTACTTATTTTTTTAAATAATAGTAATGATTTTATTATTAAAAATGCTGAACTCATTTTGATAGAGTCAGTGTAATATATAAGTTGTACATTCGAAAACAAAAGAAGAAATATCTGATTGAACATAGTTTTGACAATGGCGCGATGCAGATATAGTCATTGAGAGCATTATTTAAAAATCCTCATCGAGCTAAATACATTGCTATTTTTTAATTACATTATAATAGAGGAAATAACAATTACAACACTGATATAATTATATTTAACTTTATTACACAGATTCATTACAGTGGGCGTTAAAATTTAGACTTTATGCTTATTAAGGCGTTATTTTGGTGAAAATCAATGCGTACCTCGTGTAAAAAATATATAATCTATCAATTAATAATAATTTTAAAAGTTGAAACTATCACTGTTAGCCGTACCTCATATAACATCTACAAAATAATATATAGTCAATCATGTTACAATACTGCTAAAAGCTGAATGTTGAAAATGGCATAGATGACCTAGAAATGGCAGCCAGAATGACATGTGCAAATTTCACGTGGCTACTATTCACCGTTTGGGAGGAGTTCTTGTTACAGACAAACAGACAGATTTATACGTATATTTTTTACTATATAATATTGCTATTTATAATTAGCGATTTAATTTATTCCTACCTTTGTTTACTTCTCAGTAGTCTAGTCGTAAGAGTTTTATCTGATGGTACCAGTTTCAAGTCCTGGTAAGGCCAATACCAAATTTTGATTTTTCAATGTTACATTTGCTTTCGAAAATAAAAAAAAAAATGACGATAGAACTGACTTGAACATGTGCTTCGGCTGCCTCAGGACAGCCTGAATCCTACCTGTCTCTTCTACCAACCGGATAGATTCCGTTACCCTGGAAGTCCACTGATGACTATCTTTAGGATGTAATCGGGAAAGCTACGGAACGCTGGGATGATCTGGGACTTCTAGATGGAAGCAAGAAAAATAGTGTGAGACAGAAAATCTTTAATTTACCGTGTGGTGGCAATATGCTTTAAGTAGTACGCGGATATGGCCAAAAAAAGTTGTACATTTTGACAAGGGTGTTCGCGAAGTCTTTTCTCTTCCAGTTGATCTCGATTGACTTTAAAAATTTATATTGAGTTGTTCTAATGTAATTTAAAAATGTCGGGCGTATTATAAATTAGCTGTTATGCTAAATATGTATGATTCACATAAAATGTTCCAATACTCATTTCCAAATTGTATTGGGTAGCAAATGGTTTTTCTCTGCCATCCAATACTTGGATGAGCGGAAATTTGATGTTTGAACTCCGGACGTTGCCAACTTCATAACTTATTTAAATTACTCGCGTACTTTTAGTACAGATAATCGCTCATGTACAACATCGGTTACCAATGGGGAGTATATTGGTTAAACTGATTATAAAATCGTGACTTGGCACTTCTGATAACACATGAAGATACCGAAATCATCGCTTTGAGATTTAATTCATCAATATTGTATCAACACTCAGAAAAATATCCAGAGGCAAACAATAATAACAATATTTCTTAATTCCTAGAACTATATGAAATAATTCAGATAACTTGCAATAATATATATTTAAATTAATATTTATTTCAACCATTTTTTTGATGAACTGTGTTCAATTTAGACATCCATCATTTGCAAACGAATCTCAAGGGTATAATCTTTTGCTTTTTCAATTTCCCACTCTATAATTGTTTGTTAATATTAGTCAGTAAAGCGAGAAAACAAATGACTTTTCAAGAATCAAAGCACGATTTAGTTACTTGTTTTCTCACTCTAGAAATATATGCCAGAGTGTAATAGCATCGTCTGTTAAGGGTGAGAGTAAGCTAGTATATTATTTCTGTGACAACGAAATTTATTTCTGGTTTAAATAAGCAAATGACATTTTACAAAAATTTAATATGTAAAATTAATATTTAAAATTAAATTGATAAAATTTATCTATCTATAATTTTGAAGTTCCAGTTGATTAAGGTACTCTTTATAATAATATTTTTATAACTTATATGCTGTAATGGGCGGACAGGGCTCCAGTGGCGTCAAAGCCACATTAAAAACTTGAATTAGCATGTTTTTTTAAGAGGATGGCTATTTTTCTTTATTGTTCGATATAGTTTTCAAAATAAAATAAGACGTTATGTTTGAGTTTATCGACGCCACTGGCGCCCTATCTGCCCTAGACTACGTGAATAAAATACTGTTGAATATAATAATCGTTTAATAATTATAATGGTTGTTATTTCTCCTTAAATTAAACAGTATTGAACATTGCTTGGCAACCTTTTCTCACCCACGGAACACCCAAAGACCACTTAGAATTTTGTAACACAACATAACGAAAGAAACTGTAGACATACACCACGACCGATAATAGTAGAAAACTAGTGTTTTCAGAACTGTAATTTTGATCTCATCACATACTAAAAATATATCCAATGCTAACATTTTGTGACAGCAAATTAAAAATCAATAAAACATTTTTTTCAACTAGAATGATACTAACGGAGATCTAAGTAAACTTTTTTTTTAAATATTCAAATTGAATGTTTGAATATTTAAGAAAAGTTCTCATTTTGGGCGTATTGCGCCGCGGCACACCGGTCGCAGAGCACTGGTCTAGAATATATCACATAATACGCTTCTTTAAGGAAAAACAGAAACATATTCATGGAGCCGTGAATTTTTAGAAAATATTTTTTACGAATCACAAGTTGGTAAATTAAAATTATTAATTAATGACGGGAAAATCCCAGCCATAAGGCCTGGACCTGTCAAATACGATGAGTCAAATTCAGCACTCATGAAAGGTAAACAGGAACATTTGATTTAATTGACCCATAGTAAACAACACGTGGCTTCCAAAAAAATGACAAGCTTTGTTACGACAGTTTTTTTTTATTAAAAGTTGTCTGACCTACATTGGTAACGGGATATCTATTAATATTAAATGAATGTTAATAAACACATTATTTAATTTATTTAATGCAATGAAATAAATATTGTGTGCTTAGACAATACTAAATACTACAATAAATTCACTACACACTATTACTCTAACTATTTGGATAATTACTGTTATTTTTAATCTATATTTTGATAAATTAATATTTATTATTTTCTGTCAGATTTATGTTTGGAATATTACCCTTAAAATTTTAAATTATGTCAAAAGACTCCTTATCTCAGCGGTGATGTATTTTTATTTATATAGGTGTGTATGTAAATTACAACAGATAATAAGTTTATTGAGTTCGCCATGTTTTACTCTTGTGGACAATTAAAATTTTGGGATAGCAACATCTTAAAAAATAACTGTCATAATTTTTTTTTAAATATTATCCATCAGAATATTTAATGGTCATCACAATTGAGAATGCTAGGCATTATTTATCCACAGTTTTATATATTATTCTCAACAATTCAAAATCCCATCAATCCAATATCCGAACAATTCAATATTTGTACAATACTAATTCCCAATAATACGCAATATCGATACAATAAGGACCATCCAAAGTACTTCTATTGATCTCGTTAGTTGTGGATGCAGTTCGCTTACATAAAAATAAAACTTAAAAAATAATGTATTTTTATTAACTACATAATAAATATTACGAATTTAAATATTTCAGTACACTATGACGAAGTTATAGAAAGTACTGAATACTCTTAACTAGAAGTCATTACTATTAAATTAAACACTTACCTATGAAAATACTATGAATTTAATTAAGTCATCTTATAATTTTATTATATTATGAGAGTTTTTTGGTGGCACACAGTATTTGTCTAGCTGACATCATACTATATAGTAATATTTAATTGAATAACCAAAAATGAATGCCTTGTCAAAATAAAACATTAAAAAGCTTTATACACCTGCAAACAAAAATAAAATATTTTACTCTGATGGATAACATAACTGTTCTCCGTAACCGCTAATTATTGCATTACTTTTTATTGGTTATATTCTAAGATACCATCAAAGCCTCTTAATTAATATCTATATGTTATGTGAATATCTTTCGGTGGATTTTGGCTGGCCTTTCGCATGCAGTTAAATGTACTCTGATCTAACAATGGAAGGTTAGTCTCCATTGCTTGCTCCGTTATAAACTATTATATATTTAAAATTCAATGCAGGCTGATTCATATTAAAGATTTTAGAGTGTGTCTTGCGATAGTATGGAAAAATTTTCACCCGCCAAATATCGTTTAAATATTGTATTCTTATTTTTAATTGGTAACAACTGAATCAAAATGTGCGTTACTAATATATTTATAAATTTTGTCATATTCCTTAAATGTAGATTTTTTAATACTGGTCCACAAAATTTATTAAAATATTACATTTAAACAAACAACTGACAAACTGTGCTTTATAATTTGTATTTATAATACACATTTTTTCAATGTATCCACTCTTAATATAGAGAAATTGGACTCTAGTTTTTTTACGAGTACTGTTTATCATTACTGTTTATCAAGGACAGAAATATCAGACTAGTAAATGACTAGTAGTAAATGAACTGGTTTCAATTTGTAATTTTTTAATCGGATCGGGTTGGTCAGTGGTAATGGAAACATCACAGATATCTTCCATACATTTATTTTGACGTCAATTTCTAAAATTCTCTATATAGACATTCTAAAACATGGACGATGCAAAAGAATAAAATGAAGTTGACCACATGGCTACAGTATCGACTGAAATATTAAACACATATTAGAAATCGAAAATTACCTTTAAATTATTAAAAAATGTAATCAAAAGAGATACTATTTTATATTGTAATAGAGACCACTTGAAACGGTAGAGAAAAATATTCAAGTAAAAAGCATTATATCCAGGTAAAAAAAAATATTACGCAAATCCATAATCCGGTATGAATTAAAAAATATTGTCGTTAAATCTCGTGTAAAATGAGTACTGACTGCTGATATCAAATTTTGTCATGAAAGAGTTATGAATAATAATGTATTTATTTATCAACGACAAAAGCTGAAAGTAATGTGATTAATATTCCATATGATCTATTATATAACTTTTGCTAACGTGGGATGGTGAATTTTGCCAAGATCAGTTAGTAATAATTATTCGCATTTAATGTTATCATTGTATCATCTGCATTGAAACTTTCAAATTATGCGATAAAACGTCGTATTGTTTCATTGAAATGATTAAAATCTGTGCAGTTTTAACTCACACTATGTCCAACGAATTAATCATTTTATTTTGAGCGTCATAGGAACAATGAAAACAATGAGATAAAATTATTGTTATGTAGTATTATTACGTAGCTATTAAAGAATAGTAAACAAATTTACAATTAGAATTAACGTTTGACAAAAAATTGCATGAATTCAAGACTGATTTCGAGTCCAAGAATCAAGATCAAAATATTAAAAAATATTATGTACAGATATCATTAGAAGGTTTTCCACATTAGCATTTTTGAGTTACCTAGCTACTGAATCAAATTTGTGTGCACACTTATACATTTAACTGCATATTTAACGTAAGTTTTTTTTTAGTTGTATGACTTATGATCGATATAATATTTTGATGAAAGAAATTTAATCTTACTATTTATTTTAATAAATTACATTCGGTTAAATAGTTAAAAATCTTGCGAATCCCAAATCACCCGATGCGGAGCCGTAAGTTTGTCGGATAACCTCTCCCCCATTTGGTGAGTGGAGTCTCGCTAACGAGTCGTGGGAGAGGGCGGCGATGCGTGACGCGCCCTACCATTGTTTTTTGGTACTGCCGAATCACAAAAGAGGAGTAATACTACCATCATTTCAGTAAAATTAGCTCTCGCAAAAAATGTGATACAACAATAATCTTTCATTAATATCACGAGTATTTATTCGTTAACTATACGCCTTTATAATGTAGTCACTGCTGTGACTAAGCCTGCCGTAGATTAAATCAAGTTTTTACAGGAAACACATAACTATATATATATATTGTCGCTTTTAAGCGGATTTACTTGTAAAATACAATAAAAAGTATTTATAGTTCCAAAAAGAAATTGACTATCAGCCCTGTAATGGAACAGTCAATATTGTTGGGCCAGCATCCACTCGTTCATTCATTTCACTCGAATACGAAATAAAAAATTTGCATCCAATTGCAGTAAAGTTTGTGATCTTTGCATACGACATACAACCCCATTCACCTCCTATCCAATAATGAAAACGGGTCGTTGAGATAGCGAATAGCTTACTTCTAGTCATCTAATAACTCTTACCGTCTTAGGAGACAGATTTTAAGGGGATAGCTTACAATCATGTATCTCCATGGTGTGACACTCATTTTGTCTCAAATCTTTCATTTTGGACTCATATAAAATTAGATAATGTCACAAACCTGAATTGTACCAGGACAGGAAAATATGAAGATTGAATCTTAATACTGTGAAGATATCACCCAACGTCGCAAACATAATTCTACTTCCTTCAAATGCATAAACCGTTCATTGCACCAACTATCTTCAACCATCGAACAAATAAATTAAAATTCACTATCTTTGGCTCAATGAACTCCCGATGTTCCATAAATTAAAAAAATCCTAAGACCCGTTGATTTTTTTTATTTATCGTGTTTTTTACTGTTGGGAAATAAATCCTAAATCGCTGGGCATAAATTATTCACATTGTAAATTTATGTACAATATGTGGGAAATTTAGTCTTTATTTTTAAGCATAATAGATTTTACTCATGTAATTCCTAATTTTTTTGTATCAACCATCTTATTTCAATTTTTTAGAACTCTTTTTATACTGTGAAGCTTTAGACAGACAAAAAATACAGTTTTGTGAAGTTTACTAAAGAAGCGGAGTACTAATAAATTAAAAATATAACTAATTTAGTAAGAAGACCCAAAAGTTTCCTCCAAAAACATATACGAACAAGTCCGTTTTGAGGAAAAAAATTCCGATTATTTTTTCAATTCTAAAGAAAAGTTGATAACCCGTTTTAAAGGTTTTTAAATAAACGGTTATCAAATTGAAAAATGAAGATACTGTTTCATTTTAAAACGTCTTTATTGTCTCTGGTCCAAAAGCTTTTAAACCTTACTAGTATATTATTGTCACTGTCATATTGAACCTGGCAGCCTTCAATTATCAAAATATGGCTGAAAAAAGCGCTTAGCAATCAATGAGTGCTTTGCTTAATGCATCTTTCTCTGCACAACCTTTTTTGAAAAGGGTGGTTGAGTAATTGACTTTTTCGGTGTTCAGTTTCTAGTAATTGGTGTAATTGATTAACATAGTGAAAGGGAAGCTTAAAAAGTTATAATAAGTTATGAATCGAATTACTGATCATGCAAAAGTAATGTAAACATGACATATCTAAACAGCAGCATATAGCAGATTTTCGTGAGTGCTGATATTACAGACAGTAATAATATCGACAGTGTTTTGGCCAATTGATGTAACCCTCAAAAAATACGAAAATGAGTTAATGATTGGATATCATTTTAAAGACGACAGAGCAGGTCTCGGTCAAATGATGTAAATTAGAAAAAATAAATTGACCACTTTTTTCAAGGGGAACATCATTTTACGTTGGTTTTCCACTGTCATATTGACACTATTTTAGCATAATTTCATATCTGTAAAAATAAGAGTTTACAGGAGTGCATTTCAAAGATTCATAACGCAACTCACCATGTAATGTTTTCGATAAAAACATTTTTTATTCTCTCCTGAACAATTTCAATTTTGAAGGTTACATCAATTGGCCAAAACACCGTCGATATCTATTGTTTGATTAATACAATATCTAAATCAGAGGCGAAATGTGGTTAGAATTGTGTAAAAAAAAGTAATCAACTGAAATAAATAATTAGCATAAAAATGTTAGTTATATATAATATTATATTCAGCACGGAGAATGCGTGCGGTCGGCTACATCCAGCGGAGCATCAAATTACATGGACGATGAAAAAATTGGCCTTGATGAATTTCACACAAGTAGATTACTCGCTTTGAAGCAAAAGTTTTTTTTTTTGATCTCGTGTTGCTTTACCATATTGGTCCACACGTCGTTTTTTACCCCGTGATAATTAAATTTATACGTATTGAAGTTAATTGTAATATAAAACTACTTTTAGTATAATTGGATTTAAAAAATCTTACGTTTATTTTTCGACGATTTAATAAGTTATTTAATTACAGTTTTGTAGACGTTTAAATGTATAATATGTTTGCATAACTTAACGGAACAGGAAAAAACAGAACAATTTGAAAATAATATTTTTGTCGTCTCTATTATTTATTGAACATATGAAAAATAAATAACAAATTTATTAATTTATATGATGTTTAGTAATTTATGAAAACAAAAAAGTATAATAAACTCTAATATACAATTAGGATGTGTTTATTGTAGATATTAAACACACATATTTGCATATGACCATGATATTTAGCTTATATAATACAAGGTACATACTTATTTTAAAAATATTTTTAAATTTGTTTGGAAAAAAATATCTGATTCGCCAAAAATTTTTGAAAATCGGTAAACCATACGAGATAAACTCAATGGGAAGTCACTCATGTCTATGATCATATATGTTCAACTGTTTTTTCGTGTTCTGTTTTGTCATTTTCTGTTTAGACCGGTTACCGTATGATATTCATCGCTTAATCTCACGAAATATACAAACTTTCTATGCATATAGTTTTAATCAAGCTTTGTTATCATTATTCTACTTAATGCATGTCTCAACAGATGTCACTGTATAAGGTTTTAATTCATTGGATTAATTTATTTTAAATCAACAGTTGAAGCTGACTGCCTGTATAAATAAATGAATGAATCATTGTTTCGCAGTTATTTTAATTATGTGAAGTGCTCCACAGACACAATTGTATGATTTTTCTGCAGTTTACAATGTCAGTATATAAAATAATCAATTACACGTTTTGAAACATCAATTAAATATCGTCTTGCCGCAAGCAATGATCCATTCAGGCAGCTCTAATTAAATAGCGAATTCACACAATTAAACTTTCAAATAATTGTTTGTATTTTTTATTGTTGTCCATTATGCATGTTTAATTATTCAGCCAAAAATAGTTACGGTTTCAATTATTGCGAAACATTATTAAAATAATAGCTACCCGTTAATCGCGTTTTTGTATCAAATGAAAATATTGAAAGTGACTTTTCGAATGAATAATATTTATGTTTCAATCCATATTTTCACACACGAGTGAAAAAGAAACATATAAATGAAAGATTTTTACAATTATTTAGATAGAAAAATGTTAGGAAGTCGTCTTTTGATTTATTTATACCAAAATATTTATTTGTTCAATTTCTATCGTCTCTCGCAAAACGCACCAATTAAAAATCTCTCCAAAGCCAGTTATATAAAAAAACATACGTTTCAAGTATAATAAACGAATATTTTAAATTATAATCTATTAAATTATAAAAATAAAACACAATTTGTTTGTACTAATTCCACGAGTTTCATCAGAACCGGTTTCGCTCATCACGAGCATTATTAACATTATTCACATAAATTCTTTGCTCAATGGATATTATTACTATACTTAAATAATAGATTGTTGAATCGCAAATGATTGATATACAAAAATAGTCAACATCGGCTTAATTATTTCTGTATTTTAGAGATTTTTTGACAGAACGACGACGTCAGCATTATTCCAGTCTGAATTCGAGCCCAGTTTTTGTGTGTACTGTTTCGATATGTGGTGACGTCAGTGCAGTATCTGTTAGTTATATATAACACTAGTATTTTTACCCGGCTTCGCCCAAGATGGTGAACGCTTATATTGAGTTATTAAATTTAGACGTTGGCTAGCTAGCACAACCCACAAAATATAGTCCACCAATCAATAATAATGTTAAGAGTTGACACCAGCTAAAATAGAAGATAACAATTTTGCCACCTGCACTCTTGTTATGGCGCCGCAGAACATCCCGATTGACAGCTTGTTGATCTGCATTTGATAATGACTCCTGAAGCGCCACAAAATAAACATACGATCATAGTCATACGCTAATTCTTGAAGACGATTCCAGATGCACACCAAGTTGTATGAATTTACCAAACTCACTTTCTACCAAATCACAAACATGAAACTCAATATTTAACACAAATAACTACGTTCGCGTTACTATCTCAGCTGTTACTTTCAGAATATATTAGTATTGAGCTGTTGCTAGGCGACTATTATTATTTCTTTTTTCATCCCGCATTGAAACGTCAAAATTATCCCTTATTCAGTTTTAGGTTAAAGTCGAAAATAGTGCAGTTGAACTAACAATTGCAGCTAGAATACCATGTGAACATTTCACTTTGCTAATATGTAAGCCATATGGGAGGAGTTGTCGTGACTGACAGACATAAAAATATACTGATTTCTACATGTATTTTGTGCTATATAGTAGTGATCTTAATGTAAATAAAAAGCTGATTTTAAGTTTATACTCAGGTATATAATAATATGTCGGAAAAAGTAAACATTTTTTTTTATATTCAGAAGGAATGCGTGATTAATCGCTAAATAAAAATGTCATTAACCTATACATGACAGTTGTAAGTAGCCTACATTTATTAGGTCAGTAACTGTTTCAATTTTTGGTTATATCCATTGGTCAGTAATTTATATAAAACGGTCAGTTTTTTAATTAAACATAACCTAACTTTACCTAACCTGACCATTTGGAAATTATTTACTGACCAATTAGTGACATTTATTGGGTCAGTAACTGTTTCAATGTTTGGTCAGTAAATTTAATAAATTATCAGTATCCATTGATCAGTATGCATGCAGGCAGTTAATAAAACAAACGGTAAGAAATTTATAAAAAATGGTCAGATATCTACATAAAACAGTCAGTTTTTTAATTAAACCTAACCTTACCTAACCTGACCATTTGGAAATTATTTACTTACCAAATAATTAGTGTCCTTAAATTAAGTTGTCAGAAATTAAATGAATTTGGTAGTTGTATTACTGAAGGTTGGAACAGATATTTACTCATAATTTACTATGTTAAATGTTAGTTTTGTTACTGATCGTTAATGTTATGTTAATGTTAGTTAAGTTCTTATGTTATGTTAGTTACGCATTTAGTTACTAATCAAATAATTAGTGACGCATCCAAATGAAAACAATAAGCTGACTATACTAGTTCAAACCGACCCCCATTTATCTATGACCCTTTATCTACCCACGAAAAGAGAAGTTGAGTGACGACAAGGAGTTTTGGTAAAACAACTTCTGTTGAGATGCTCCATTGGGAGTCCATTTGCTCCACATTGGGAGCCGATATGGTTAGTAATTAAATTAAAGATCAAATTTGTACATTTTAGTCTGAAAGAAATGAAATAAAATCACAGTTGATCTTATCGCAGATTCTTGTATTTACAACATTTCAAAAGGAACATAAAAAAATTATCGAAAGCCTTTAAAGTTGCAATATATTTGTTAGAAATATAATGTTAGTTTATCCTTCAACAATATATTTAACTTTGATTGAAACTATGGTTACAGTGTTGACAAGATAGTTAAACGATGGTATATGAATTGCTTAGATAATTCATAGGTGTTTACACAAAGGTTCACAATTACTCCTACTTAATTTAATAAATCGTAATTACTATGGTTAAGACGTAAAAAAATAGTAATTGTCACTTAGTACGACATCTGGCGGCAATGCAACATTGTATGTATGAGAAATTTTATTCATTCTAAAAGCGGGTTTTTAAGTGACTACAATAACAAAGTGGCTATTTATTTTTCTTACTTTCAGAGATTATGAATGGTGGTCTTTAATGGAACGTTCCCCTCCTGAACGTAATGAGCAAATATTTTGCGGTCTTTTGCAGAAGTGCAGTCAGTGGAAGCAGAATGAGAATTCTGCAGCATGATGAATGACTTCTTGGGATAGTCAACCATTTTAAATTATTAAAATAATATCTGTTTTTTTAAAACCATGTCCGCTCCCAATGTGAAGTTGATGACTTCCTACTGGAGGTGTTTCAGCAGATTGTTTTATACGAGAATTTCTTGTAACTAACTTCTTTCTTTTTCGGTGAGAGTACGGAGAAAAGGATCGGGCTAGTGGTTAGTTAATAGCTCTGTTTTTAGGATCGGATGGGTAGGAGGTAATTTAAGACATCACAAACATCCATGACTTTGAACAGAAATCCATAAATCGATTGAAAAATCTATTTATTAAACTGTCCGTACTGAGATTCGAACCTGTGAGATCCGCAACCGAAGTCAACGACGTTTACCACTGCACTACAGACCCGATAAATAATAATAATAACGGTATAATATTAAGGTTAGTATGCCTTTGCGAACATTTATGTTGGTATCACTTTAGAGGCTTATTGAAGTTAAGCAAAGCACTGAATTTATTTCTCCAAATTGTCAAATATTGTTGGCAACTAATTTCCGAGCCTTGAACTGATCGTTCAGCGCTGTGATATATTTGTGTTCGAAGATCGAAGATTTGCGGATGACTGTGATATTTAAATTCTCTTCCTACTCAACTAATAGTCATGTCCTATAGCATCCATATTCTTTCCGATAAAGAGAGGCTAGTGACTGAAAAACAATCAGCTCTCGTAAAAAACGTCTGTTTTGATTTATTTATTTTACAAAATTTATACATTACAAAAAAACAAATTATAAATTTATGGCCTTTGCAATGCAAAAAACGTTTATAACGTAGTAAAAAAGTAAATAATAACAAGGAAGTCAATCTAGTAAGTTTAGACAAAATCTACTTTAAAACGTCCACGTCCACGTAAAATATGTCAACATCCGAAGCAATACCGTTGAACATTGTTAAAACTTTTGCCAATAGCATCCATCTCAGTTGGCAGGCTGTTTTTACACATTGGAAAAACAAACACTCTATATCTACGATTTTTCAAAAAATTCAACTTGACGTTCTAAAGAATGGTGGTATTCTCATTTTGGCTTCGTATAAGTTGAAAGAGATATGTGGCCAGTTACATTTCTCTATGAGTGATCAAACTATTAAACATGAGCATGCCTGAGAGAAAGTCAGTTGGATAACTCCATGAGTAGTATTCATAAGCTGAAGTATACCTTCTCCACCATAAGGGTATATTTCAAGTTCTACATTAGAAGTGGGCATGGTTAAACACTAAAACATGGTTCGCAATACCTGCCTACGTCCATTAATCTAATTCTCCTTTCATTTGCGACTGATGTTTACGTGACTGATGACTGATGTGATGTAATGTGGTCTTTCAATTTTAATATCACATCTATGATTTCCGCTGTCCATACAGCAGCCGGTCCTTTGACAAAAAATCAAGTCACCACGGATGCCTTACAACAGTGCCTTCTAAACTTTTTCATGCTACGACCCATAAAATATGAAACAAATAAGCCAAGGCCTCCTCCTCCGAAAATAAAATAAATTTAGGTATTCAAGAATTACTATATTTAGGTGGAAATTTCAAAAAGAGTTGAAACAAAAAAGGCTTGGTGTTTTTACACGACAAATAAATATCAGGTTCAATGTTAGAAATGGTAATACTTATTATTATTTTTACATTGTATAAATGTAAATGCATAGCTGGGTTTTTAGCCGAGTTTCTGTTGCGATGCTGATGAGTATGATCAATGATAAGTCGACCAACTAAGTAACATGTTCACGTAAAAAAACTTCTGTTGAGATAAACTACATTTAGGAGTCCATATGCTCCACATTGCAAGCAGAAATTGTAACCAATAAAACTTGTACATCTACGACAAAGTTTGCCCACCTCCCCGCAAAAGCCTTACGGCTCCCCCTAGGAAACCGCGACCCATAGTTTAGGATGTACTGCGTCAGAATAATATAATTTTTAACACGTTGTGGGATTGCAACAACCCTCACCAGGCATGCGAAAAACATCGTATGCTTGACATAGCATTGTAATAATTAAATACAACATTTAGTATTTTTTTTATTCTTTGACATAATTGCCTAGTGACAATCATCCTGTCAACACGACTTATGAAGTCGATACCGCCGTTTTAAGCGCGGTTGTGGTATATACATTTGAGGCAAAGGATATTATTACTTACAATTCTGGATTACTACAATAAGCATTGCTGTATGTATATGTTAGGCCGAATGTGTGAAATTGCTTATTACATGAAATGGGCAAAATTTTACCTAGTTCACGCGCTAAAACGTACGCACACGCAGTTTAAATTCATACCGAATTCACTCACTCATGAATAAGGCAATGGGCTTGTATTCTTCATGAATTAGACAAAATTTTGCTGATTTCATGTAATTGACAATTTCTCACATTCAGCGTCACATAAACATATTTGGCAATTATAATAATTTATCTTGCTTTCCTTAGTAATTAATGGTAACATCTCGAATATAAGCTATTAAATAAAATGCATTTTTTGTAATTATTATACAAAATACTTCAATTGAAATCACTCGCGATAAATGAAACCGGTTCTGATCATTTCACAAAAATGTGGAATTTGTACAAAACAAGTGCGTTTTATTTTTGTAAATATAATGCCTTTCCACCAATAATTATTGACATTTAACACCAAACAATTGACTTCATTCTTGCATGTGAATAACTATTAATGAATTAAAAACCCTTTTAATATGGAAATGATTTATGGATACGGCTTTTTCACCAATGGCAAGAAAAAAATCTTAAAACTCGAATTAATTAAAAAAGTAAAAAAACAATTATTTAGATAGAGTAGACCTGCGATCGTCAACCGGTGGTCAGCGAAAAAATTTGAACATCCATATATTCTGACGTCACGAATCATTTAGTTTCTTACACTTCAAACTTGATAAAGATATTCTTTAATAATCAATGGTTCTCAAAGAGTTGTGAAGATAATGAAGAGAACGGGTTAGACAACAAGTCGTCATAATCGTTGACCGTCATGTCATGTTGATTCTAAGAATATTATTCTTGAAGAAGTTGCTATTATTTAATGTTTCCGACTAAATGAACGTTAAAAGCATTGTTTTAATTTTATTAAACTATTTTGTTTTTTGGAAAAAAGTTCATATTTTTTAAATATTTTCCTTTCCGTTCAATTAAAAACAAGTTTATTTAGAGTACCTTTAAAATAGCTTATTTTAAAATTTCAGACACCTTCAGTTTTAATGTCCTTCTTCACACCACCGAATCATCAGAAACATGGTCATTTGATACTCTATTACGATGGTAACCGTCTTTAATGCATTAAAAATAAAGATTCAATTTCAAATTGAGCCAATGAGAAATGAAGTGAACCAACTGATATTTTCGAAAAAAATGAGTTATTTGCGTTATGTCATAAAGTATCATAAACGTGAATTATGATAAGTAAATACAGGTTGCAAAAGGATTTTTTTCTGTAAGAAGTTAAATTAAATAATGTTTAAATTAAGGTAAGCAGACAATTTAGTTGAAACTTTCAATATACACGTTTTACTATTTTACCACTTGGATCACTTTTTCTGTATATGTAAATGATTTTTGGGATTTCACAATAATAATTTCATTATCGGCAAAATAATGCATCTAGAAATATTGGTAAATTCATACACGATTGTGGACATAATGTTTTCAGGGTTTATGCTTCCACGAATGTTCAATATTTGTCTGGACAGAATCCAGTGCAGGCTGTCTAGGTGTATGGGGTAAAATTTCGTAAGTGCGGTCTAAAATAATATCCAGTCGGGGCTGCGGAACAGGTCAAACCATATACCAAGTTATAGAACACTGTATCCTGTCCTGTTTGGCTTTCCTCGAGAAATTTCAACCAGTTGTTTTGTGGATTGAGATTCAGTTTTTGCCTCTGTGAACAGTTTCTGCTAATACTGTCGCCATCTGCATCTATTTAAATAAATGTTTAAGCCATCTTGCGTGTAGAAACCAAATAATTTTTGTTGTCGCCTACTGATACGATACAAATTGCAACTGGTATAAAACTTTGCTTGTTTATCGTTTCAGGCGCTTTTGACTATTACGAATCGGAAAATATTTCAACCATATATTGTTATTTTTACATTATTTGCACAAAAAACTGGTTAATTTTTTGATTGCGGACATTAAAATTAGTATATCTATTCATCCAATTTCGTCATGCTTTTGAAAAATAAAAACAGTATGCACCTCCAGGTTTTTTCATTGCACTATATTATAAGATATATTTTTCATAGCCATGTTCGCTCCAAATGTGGAGCATATGGCCTGTTAATGTAGCTTGTCTTAACAGATGTTTTTTTATGACAATTTAACTTTACGAGATATACTTAAAAAAATATTATTAGACATTATACTTTATGGCTAGTACAACAATCTTTTTTTTGATTTCGTTAGCGACGTCCTTTTTATGGTGGTTCCTAACGTATAGAAGAATAGGACTAAGGCATGAGTAGTGATAAACTAATCACCACCGTTACCCATGGCTAAGAACACAAATACATAAACCGATTGAAAAATTTATTTTTGAAACTGTCTGTGAATAAATTTGTTATAATTTTTGAAAATGTTATTTTAGTAAAATCTACTGACTCTCTAGTTCTACATCGATTTACAATTTTGAATTTGATTTTATGTAGAATATATAAATATTAATGTATCGTACATAAAAAAATTTATATTTCCACATTAATAATGAATTTAATATTAATTTAAATGAATTTTTGACATTTTTGAAAAACAAACCTGCGGGATATTTAATATTAAATATAACACTTGTAAATACAGAATTGTAAAAACACAGTACATATTTTTCAAGAAAATATATTCATAAATTAAAAAAAATTACGCGATCTTCTGTGTCGTGTTGAACTATGATTAAATAGAAAAGAGTAGGTAATTTAAAATATAACTTTAACCCAACAATATTGTCAATATAAAAACAACATTTTTGAAGAAAAATTATTAATATTAAACATAAAATTTGTCAGGATTGTAAAAATATGGTATATTTTTCAGGAAATGTTATTTTTTTTTATTCTTCATAAAAACTTTTGGAGAAAGAGCGGGTGGGTGAAGGCAAATTCAAGACTGGCACAAGGCATAAACCCTAGCTACGCCACTGTTTGTCATTATCAACTAAATAAAAATTTCTCACTTCTGCCAAACCCCAGATAAAGACAATATAAATACACATTTCATTGTATTACAATATTTGAATTTGCAGCTGCGTCGGATTACCCCAGCGGTATTTTTTCAATTACAGAAATTACATCATGTTTAAAGGTTTTTTTAATTTTCATTCGTCAAAAGTATTATGATTCATGATAAGATACTGAAAGCGCTCAAATTGGATGAAAACAAAAATAAGACCACTTCCCATTATTATTGTTCTTGAAATTGTGATGCGATCTTCCGCCGATTTTGTAAAATATTTGATTAAAAATAATTACTAATATTATTCGAATGTCGAATAGTTAAAAAAAGGGCCAAATATATTCAGATATTGAAAATTCGATTTGGCATCCCTAGTCACGGATTCATTTACCATCCATTTCCTGTATTGCTTCAGTAAATATTGTAAAATAAATGTCACATATTTTCAAAATACGTTAATAGTAATTATATGCATATTTTGAGATGAAAAACAAAATAATCATTTACGTAATACTATTTTGAACTACCGTGACATTTATAAAAACTCTTTTGTTTGTTCAAGTTGACTTTTAAATGAAAAGGAAAGTGAGTTTTTGTTTAATAAATTATTATTCATCCTGTCAAAAGAAAGTTTTTTCAAATACTCAGAATATGAGAAGTAACCAAACAAATCATCCGTAATGTTGGAATGTTTATGTACATATTTCACAATGCATCTTTGAATATCTTAATTCCTGTATTGAAACATAGACTGGAATTAGTTTATAGTCTTTGTACAGATTGCATTAGTGATAATGAAGTTAATACATATAGATTGGTTGTTTCTCATGATGTTTCTACTTAAGTTCATCATGCATAACTTTATTTAATTGTCATTAAATTTATTTGGAGTCATTTGAAATATCTGCCACGTTAAACGCTGCGATGCCAAATATATGATAAAAGGCTGATTTTTAAATACATGTTTGTTTTTAAAATCTATGATTGGTTATTTCACGATAAGTACGAGAAAACATTCTAAATATAAGAACGCTTTAGAGGTACTTACAATACACGTAACAGGTGCTCTTCAAAAATTATAATAAGTTTATGCGTAACTTATATCTGAAATAAATGTGATGAAATTATTACTTTTTTCTGATTCCAGTAGTATGAGTTTGTTCATTAAATACTTATTTTATGGTCGTAGAAGTACAGGTCCATTAATTATTGTTTTAATGACATTTCAAAATTGTTTTTTGTCTCTCGAAATAATCGTCTATTTAGACATATACTCATGAGTTCAATCGTCCCATCATAGAAATATCACTTTAGATGACTGAGATGATATCTGCACTTAATCGGTGTTATGCTTGACTTTAGGGTTGTTCAATGATCTTTATAAGCTAAAATATACACCAGAATAAATATTCAATCTAACGGAATATGTATACCGGCTAGACCAGACGTATGAAAACTGCAGCCTTGTAAGTCTTCAAGTACGGTCTTTTGACTGAATCAAATTTTTCCGATTCATTGTTTTCGTTTATTTACTATTATAATGTAGTAGGTACATATAAAATTAAATTAAAAATTGATAACTTAGTTATTCCACTTGATTTATCACTAACGTGACGCGTTTCGCCTTTTGAAGTATCTTCAGACTAACCGTATCGCAAGGTTAAAAATCATCGTTTACCTTAGAAATAAATAATCTTGCGATACGGTTAGTCTCAAGATGCTTCTTAAAGAGGCGAAACGCGTCATGTTAGTGATAAGCCAAGTGGAATAACTAAGTTATTAATTTTTAATTTAATTTTATATTAAAAATGAACTTCCTGAAAGTTACCGCCGAATCCATAGAAAAAAAAATAGTAGGTACATATTTAAGAGTACCTAATTGAAGTTTCTTGAATTTGTTTCTTCTACAATGAAAAGGTTGCCCATCCTCTTTTGGGTTGAGGATGTTTTTCTTTATAAAACATAATTATATTTGTTAATTAGGTTAAATTAGGTATAGAGAATTCTATATACACGTCAAATAGAAAAGGAAATCATAAAGAAGACTGAGAATGATCCAGCACAGAAACGATGATAACTCACACAAAATGCTCATAATTTTTATCAAAAGTTAAAAGTATTTTCAATCGTGCAATAACAAGATTTCATCGCAGATGTTGTTTTCCCGTTATGTTTATATTGAAGATTTATTTCCTATCTTTTGGTCACAATGTTGTTTAAGCAAACTGGTTTGACGTTGTTTCAAAATTAAGCTCATTAGTGGCCAACAAATACAAACGTTACAACTTTAAAGTGATCTTACCCATTAGAACACGAAACTTTAAATGTTATATGTAATAGTGAAATAATTATTAGTAATTTTGTATACAAAGGAGGCTTTAATAAAAAAATAGTTTAACTTTTAGATCAAATAAATTTGCAAAAGTTTCTAGATGTATTTAATACAAGTTATTTAGATTTTGGTCTAATTTGGTTTACTCCATAATATATTGTATAAATTATAATTTATTATTTAAGACATCGACTGAGGGTGCTTGATGGAATTTCAATATCAAATTTGAATTATTGAGATTTTGTACACTTCCATGTATTTTGTCACTAACGACCTAGGTTTCGCTTTTCGGTATCTTCAGGCATTCGTGTGTTCGAATGTCTGAAGATGCCGAAAGGTGAAACTCCGGGTCGTTAGTGACAAAATACTTACAAGTGTACAAAATATCAATAATTCAAATTTGATATTGTATAAACGTTGAATTGTTGACGATACAATAGTTGCACTTCAGAATTTTATTTCAAAAAATATATGTATTTACAAGGTTTTTGTCAGTTACATTTATATATTTAAGATAACAAATTCTATTTTTTGGATCCTATTGTCTCAGAAGGTCGATAGTTACCATTCGTTCATCGTATTTGGTGGAATGACGAAATGCTGAAATACTTCGAAAGAAACAGGGGAATGGCGAGCGACTGAAATTCGGAAGTGCCGCATGTTGGCCATATGTTCAAAATATAAACTGGTAATTGGCAGACCGGACTAAACACTTTCATATTTATATATTGATTTATTAATTAAATGGGTGTTTGATGTTATAAGTAAAAACGGACCGTAGAGAGACCGATTAACTACTAACTCCTTCCGAATTCCATCATTCTTTTCTTAGCCTGTCATAATAGAGAAATTGAGCGATTGACTTACAGCCTGTTCATGCAGAAGTAAGTTCTGTTTAGATGCTATATTAGTAGTCCATATGCTCAACATTGGGAGCGAAAATGATTTATAAATAAAGAAACATCAGATTGATACTTTGTCTGGAAGAAATGGAATATAAATATGTACAAAGTTTTTCATCGGAGAAAATAACAATAATTGCAATTATTGCAACATTTCAGGATAGGAGTCTAGATGCTTCAGGATGGGAGCCGAAATGTAAAAAAAACAATGTTTTACTGATTGGTGGTTTATATGATTTATTATTGTAAAGCAAATCAATCAGTAACGTAATAATAAATAAAAATTCAAGGTGTAAATCACAGTGTATTTTTCATTGCTCACAATACTCTTTTTGTCGTAAGCTGTCTGTTTTTTATAGCGCTTTTAGAAACACAATACATTTTACATTTTTTCTTTAGCGGTCAATGAATGTGTTGATACTTTTCTCATGCAGAAGACACGCAACCGCAGTAAACGAACTTTATGGTTTCGGACGTCACCTGTTACGTCACAATGTGTCTCTCGAAACCTGTCATTAAAACCTCGTGAGTTTTCTATTGCAGAAGTAATCACCATATCCACAGTAAAAGTTATCAAGATACAATGTTTCGTTACTGAATTGTACCAAAACAACATCAGGAATATAGATGCGATGCTATTATAAACGTGCACTTATTATATTATTTGAAAATAATTAGCCACTAATCGTGAATGAAACAATGAATAAAATCTTCTCTTTTTTGTAACTATGTCAGATTTGAACAGAAATTGTTTTACGAGAACTGCTTCTTAACTTTCCCGTTTTCATGCTAAAAAAATCCCTTTCGATCTCATGCGGTCACATTTCATTATTGTGTGAGTTTTGTTATATAAACGCATTTATAAAGAAAAATGACAACGTCATATTTCGTGGGTAAAACCTGAAATACATATCAAACTATGCGAAATTATCGAAAGACGTAAAAATCTAAATTATTCATAGCAGAGCAAGTTCGAGACGTGTCTTGGTGTCGTTTGAAATGAAAAGGTTGCATACGGTACGTCATACATCTTGGATTATTACTAAAATATACCCTACTATAACTTTGTATTTTTCGATGTTAAAATTGACGAGGTTTTCAAATTATGATTAAATATACAAAGAAGACGTAAACTATAATATATTTTTAATTTTCAATTATATGTACAACTATTTTATTTACAAACAGTAAAACTTTCATTTTTTTGTATGCCCTATTTCACAGATAATTTAAAGGTTTAAAGACCGAAGTAACGCATTGTTATACCATGCATATGGAAGGGTTAATCAGTTGCTCAACCTGTCTTTTTCATAGAGGGTGAGGATAAAAGGATAGGGCTAGAACAGGAATCGCTCTCGCTACGTCATGTTGATATATTAAAGAAAACCAAAACGTATTTTGTATGTGTTCAAAAGATTTCATGTAGGCCGTAATTAAATGACATCATTTTTGTACAACACGAGTCACAAATAAAATAATCGATTATGTCAGAAGAAAAATGATACTAGAATTTTATAATTTTTCCGAGTCAATAATAAATGAATGGATGCACGCTATAGTTAATTAATAACTATTGTGAAGTTTCCTATGGGAGCAGATATGGCGTTTAACGGGACACTATTTAGGTGTAGAAAGAATGTAAATTTCAAATAAATTTGATGGCACATTAATCGAATATAAAACATATTTTTGAATTACATTGTCGATGTGCATTTGTTTTTTTACTCCTAAAAGCATTTTGATATAATATGACACACCCTGGTTTTTGTTAAGTATAAGTGTCATTAATGTCCAGAACTGAATTCACCCAGCGGCAACAGCAATAATTCGCAGAATCGGCTCTTTCTTGTTACCAAGCGTTCAATAGCCGCCGGGTACGGCCGCTGGACGAGTCCATTTTTACGGAAAGGGGTAGCTCCGACGATGCAGGGAGTTTTTTAATTGTATTTGTACTCAGTCGATTACGATCTGCCGAGCGGTACGAGCTGCGTTCTCGTGGCGGAGGTGACGTGACGATGTGAATTGTTTGTTTTTTTTTTGATTTGCATTGGACTTAATTTAAAATCGTTGTGTCATTTGTATTATAACTTAAAGTAAATTCAGTTGCTAAGTAAATGTTAATGTAGAATCAATTTTATGTGTTAGGATTTATATATTTGTGTAAAGTAAACCACTGCATCTTTGATGGTAAATAAATAAGTTTTGAACCGGATTTGAAATGGTGTTTGTCTGAGATCACAGCCCTTCCAGGACTCTGGATAACCAGCCGCTCGCCTCTCTTCGATCCGGGGTCTTCTCACATAATCATCTGTTACATTTCGTAGACGTTAAATTTTAAATTTGAATAATGACTCATACCTTTCGTTGTTTACACTATAGCAGGGCTCAGCAATCTTCTTTTTGAATGAATCAAATATACTTTTTAGTCTCTGAGGGCAACAAGGAAGTATCGACAATATTTAAGAGTCAGCGTACCTAACAGCGAAAAAAGTAGTTATAACAGTTAGGCTAGAATATTTTGAAATGGGGTGAATAGAATTGTTTTCTTTGAATGAAATTTCACCAAATAGGAGTTCAGTGTTGGTGTTACACATAATCAAAAACGATTGCAATAGTTCGTATTGAGATTTTACATATTACATCTTTTGAATTTATTTTTCAAATTAACAGGTGTTTGACCCAACAATATAATCTTAATTAATTATAATTAATATTGATAACTTAGTTATTCCATTGGATGTGTTACTAAATTGAATTTCTACAATGATACCGTCGAATCCATTGAAAAACTTAATAATCAGTGCATTATTTTAAATCCATTCTTAGTTTCCTGTTTATAAAATGTTGTGGCCGGCCGAATTTGGTGCGCGAGTCGTAGTTTTCAGATTCCTGTATTAGATGATAAATTATGTGCAGTTCGTGATGAATCTAATCAATCAGTCGTTGCTGGCTGAGATGAGCGACCGGTTTCATCTTTCATTTCATTCTTGCATTTGCTCTACACATAGCACTGTCGCTTTCCATCACCAATATGAGAATCGATTTTGCAACCAGTGTATGTATATGGATGAAAAATTATACAAGCTACGTGTTTTACGAGTTACGAGTAGTTTAATAAAGTCCATGACTGTATCAGTAATTCTCAGAAAAATGTATATTAATTTATTTTATAATAAAAAAAGTCAATCTTCAAACAAGTTGTTAGTAGAATTATTATTAGAAGCTGTCATGTCTGTATATATTTACAACACAGTAGTCAAAAGGCTTTGATTTGATAACAGAACGGCCTTATTCTTGAAATTGTACATTGTTTCCACATGCGATAATTTCTAGTATTGTCAAAAGGAGTCACCTTGGTTGCATAGATTTTTAGAAGCTTATAAAGGTGTTTTTTTAGAGGTATAGAATTTTAAAATGAAATAAAACATTTAATAATCGTGGCTATGCTCATTATATTGCATTTATTGAAAAGTTTATTAAATGCCATTAGCTTTTAAAATGATTTCTGGCACGTGGGTGCCACGGCTGGTTCGAAGAAAGCGCAATCTCGAAGTCCAATTTTCAAGCAGCGATAACGCTTAAAATGTTGGCTTCAAGTTCATTAAGCGTTGCTGGTTTATCGTCGTAGACTTGAGATTTCACATACCCCCACAGAAAGAAGTCCAAAGGCGTTAAATCACATGATCTCGGTGGCCAATTCACAGGTCCATTCGACGAAATTATGCGCTCATTGAAAGTTCTCTTTAGCAAATTGATTGTGGCGTGCGCTGTATGACATGTTGCAGCGTTTTATTGAAACCGAAGCTGGTTTACATTATGGCCAATCAATTAAGGAACTAAAAAATTAGCAATCATAGATCTATAGCGCTCTTTATTGACAGTAACATTCTAGTGGGCATCATCTTTGAAAAAATATGGACCAATGATTTCACCAGCCCATAAAGCACACCAGATTGTTAATTTTTGCGGATGTAACGGCGTTTTAATAACGGCTTGTGAATTTTCGTTGCTCCAAATCCGGCAATTTTGTTTATCGAAGAAGTCATTCAACCAGAAATGAGCCTCATCGCTGAACAAAACTTTTCGGTACAAGTTAGGATCAGATGCAATTTTTGTTTTGCCCCATTCACCGAAGTTGTCACGCACATCATGGCCAAGCGGTAAGTTCATGGTGAAATAGAAAACAAAACTGAGCACAAATCATCTGTCAGCTGTCAAATTGGCGGTCACTGGAAAAAGTGCTGCCAGTTTAAAAAATAAACCTCTAAAAAACACTTTATAGTTACCAGAGGGGATGAATCTATTCCATTTTGGCTTTTGTTTTTTTTTTTTTTGTTAATTTAATTATTATTAGTCACATAAAAGTTTCTTTCGGCAATGTCTGCGTGTTTGGCATTTAACAGAGTCGGTACGTTCACTTAATGCTGAGCCAGATATTATCAGATTTTTATAACTTAACACCTACCCCGGACCAAATAAGTGAGTAAAGAATCTTGAATGCGGCCTTCTGATATCGTCCCTGGAATTTTTGTTCTAATTTAACTTTTATCAGTTATTAGGTTAAGCCAAATGCTTATCACGTACAGGTTTATAGAGTGGGTTGTGTTTTTTTTTTTAACATTTATATGTAAACAAATAAACTTATGTTTTAAATCAAAATTAAAATTATGAAAACCATGTTTTATTTTCTGGCACAAAAATATTATCACTGTTAGTTAGAGTTTTCGCAATATTTAAAAAAATAGTAAAAAAAAAAAATTGCATACTGTTTTAGAATAACTTATGACATACTGATTCAATTTGGTGTGATTTTTGATACAATCCATGAAATGAAATACAATTTTTCAAAGTAAACCGCTCAAAGAAGTTTGACCTTGAAAATTTTATTTTGAAATCGAATAAAATTGCTGGTTTTTATATCCTTGATACAGCTCTGTCTGTTGCACATTCCATATTTGGTAAAAGGATTTATGAAAACTTTCTCTGCTCAGTTCACAACAGACTATTAACGTTTCGAAATTTATTCAAATCTTATTTTTTTATCAAAATCGTATTTGAACGGATTTCAAATTAAATGTATTTTGATGGTAAGAAATGTATTATTTGTTATATAAGTGTCATATTATGAAAAAATGAAGATTTTAAGAGCAAGTTCATGCGCATACTTTATTATAATTTGTTTATTTTAAATCTTCAACATTGAATAATTCTTCTTATTGCACAGCGATACTTATCGAAGTCATGGTGTTTGTAAAGTAGTTAACTCCATTTTTAGTGTACATCAAGAATGGTATTGCAACTTTTTAATTTATGTATACGAGTGGTATATGAGTTTTATTAATTTACTTGTATCATCTGTCGTTGTAAAGTTCAGATATTAAAACCTTACTTGAGATTTTTAAAATGAAAAATAAAGACATACATATTTATTAAAGTTGTTTATCATTAATAATTATTTTCACTGACTCTCAAAAAGTCCCCTTTAGCATGCTTGGCAAGAAAACATGCATCCAGTATGCGGACACACTCTACCAGAAAAAGACTAACTTTAGAGTTATGAAACTTTATTCATAAGATAACACGAAGGGAAAGTAAGGAGGTTTGTTAATGGAATAAAACAAAAACGTTTTCGTAAAAAAATAGTTTATTTGTGCTATGAAAACATCACACGAAGAGAAAGAAGAAAATACTATTTACAAAAAGAATATACGGTAGACCAAGAAATAGACAAAGTAGTAAAAAATTGAATTTAATAATTGATGTATATTTTAAGGAAGACCGTTATAATAGAAGAAGTGTGACACAGTTAAGGTTTTTAATCTTTCTTTAAAAGTGTCACGTTTGAAAGCATTGAAAGAAGTATAAAATATACAAGGTACAAAAGATAGGGAAGTGAAGAAAGCTTAGTTGCGGCCGACTTGATCGATCTGGCCTTGAAGGTTGTTGATCACCTCTGAAGGGACCTGGTCTCCCAAAATTTCGAAAAGGTTGATGCGCTGGTTTCCGGGGATTGATTCGTAGGCGGCGAGCTCGATGCCTTCTTGGACCTGGGGGAATAAAAAGGAAATAATATTTTAATCAGCTTTATGAAAATAGTTATACATATTTAATTTTGTTTTGTTTTATTTTTCATTTTATCATCAGTTTTCATTTTGAGTAAAATTGGAATTGCAAACATCATCCAGGCTCCTGAAGATGAAACCTGTAACTGTAACAACTATAGTAGTTTCATAACCAACTACTCTTATCCTATCGAAAAACGTGCGGCTTAAAAAGATCCGTTCTCGTAGAAAATGCTAATATGTTGCATTACGAGTCCATATGCTGAACATTAGAACCAAACATGGTCGGAAATAAATATATAATCAAATGCGAACGTCAAAAAGTGTTTTTAACATAATTAAAAATCTCTGTAGAAAGCTCAAAATAAGACTAAAAAATATTCTAGTACTAAAGAATAAGAATTTTTACCGTTTTTTTTGTAAGCGCCATATCACGTTCTTTTATTGAAGGAGGAAGTCAACTGTTTTTTTAGCAAATTGACTTGCAGTCATTATAATATTATCACGAAATACAAATAATGACCTTTTATTACATTTCAATAGATTTATTTGGATATAAAAATATGTATTGAAGTGGCGGTTGAGCAAATATCTAATAATAATGCGGTTAGTCAATCATTATTATTATAATGATTTATCACGGAGAGTAAAACTATTATTCTATATTAAATGTATGATTTTCGTATTGTAAATATTTATTTGAGAACACTTATAGATATTTTTTATCCTCTTTACCTCATAAAAGGAAAAATTTGATGTAAAAATCTGACTATAGAATTATGATTTTTTTTATCTTATATAATAGATACTTAGTATTTTATGCTTAATTGTAATAGTGACTTTTTAACTAGTGGCATTTTAGATGAAATTGATGCACCAATTATTGGTTTCAGTAACGTTAACGACGAGGTTTTCACGGTTTGTTTAATATCACATTATTATTCTGTACACTGTGTAGTGATTGTAAAGAATCAATGACGTTTAGAAACGATTACAGAATTCCTTATTAAGAGGTATTGAAATTGACTAAGAAAAGTAAAAAACAATAAGAGAATGAAGAAAAAAAGCTTTACCAGAGATTATTTATTTAATGAGTGCTAGTAGGTATTTAAAATTTCCAATATCTGTGTTTTAATACGTGGAAATAATTTAACTCAAGCAAAGATTGTAGCTACTTTTTTTGATGAGGAATAGTATTGAATGTTGAACTTGAACGTAAATAAACATTGTGTATCAGGTGACTTTACCTGATTAAAGTTTCACCTATTTGTCCTGACACGATGTTGAAAGAGAAACGATAAATTTATTTACCTAGCGGCATCGTTTTATATCTATCGTTCTTTAAGTTTAATCCGAAACAACTTTCACTAGATGCAAATTCAAGTATCATCCGTGTCGTGATAAGAGAGCGCGAAAATGATACATTCGTCTCGGCCGGATCGTGACATAAATAACAAGAATCATCGACATCCTGTTTTCAGAAGTGTATTTTAATACCGCTGCCAGTTGTCTTGGAGAAATTTTATTTGTTTCCGTTTGAATGATATTGAAAGAAGTTTTTGTATTTAATTCCACACAATTATATATGCGTAGACTACAATGCAATGTCGTTATCGTTATTGTGTAGCTAAAAATATTCGTGAATGTATTTATTATAACCGTCAGTCTCGTATCTCCACAATATGGAATGATCTATTTCTATTTTATTTTAAATATAAACCAAATTAAAATCAATAAACATATGAGATTCTCATATTAATCGGATGTAATATTATTAAATACACGAAGATTTCAATTCGCGATAGTATCTATATCAATTTACGCGAGAAAACTTTAATCAATTATGTGTAAATTGAATAATCTATTTAATTAGAGTTGTTTTAAATATTCGATAAAAGTAAAAAAACATTGACCGATAATCGACACATTGTTTATGAGTATTTTATTAAATAATATAAGGCGTTAAAATAAAATACAAAAGCATCTAGTTCGACAAAAATCAATTCTTGTCATCGATTTTTATTTTCGCTTTCAAGGTATGTAAAACTACGATCGATGTCTGTCTTTTTTATTAAAAGATACGCAAACATCTTTATATTATTGAACACCAAACAAATAAGGTAAAAGCAAAAAGGTTACTTCGTATAAGTGTTTCTTATCTTTTGCGAAACTAAACACAAATTGTGATACGCTAGTTGCAAAAGTGCTGATTTTTTTAAGTAAGTCAGACTTGTTGATATAACTAATGTGCAGTATACGGAAAGTAGACCATCATTCGTATGTTAAAAACGAGTTGAGTGTATCTCATTAAAACATAAGACCGTCAAATCCCTAGCTTTCTGATACTAAGCTATCATCGTAAAATTGATACAGAAGCAACAGAGAGAATGATACGTATAATTATTTGATGTCGATTGTACCTTTTGGATCTCAGCGTCTTTGGGGATGAGGAAAGTACTCTGTGCTTGTTTGATGGCCTCGTTTGAGAAGGCAGCTCCTTCACGCTGGGGGAAGGCCGACGTAAGCGCCACAACGCACGCCACGGACAATAAGCACACTAGGAATTTCATCTTGCTGGAAAAAATAAATATGCACTTTAATATTATGATTCACATAACGTCGTATTCTTTAAACAAAACATTGAATACAAAATACCGATGCAGACTTTGTTAGTCGTTATTCCATGACAAAGAAATACTACATTAATATTCTAAACATTGATACATAGAATCAATATTTTTATTGTTGATGCATATCAAGCAAGTCGACAACAATGTATGTTAAATCATTAATAAAATTACAATACATCTCAATTATTTTAGAAAACTATCCAATGATAAAACATTATGCGTACTTATAAAAAAATACAGGTCATTAAGACTAATTGGGCGGGTCACGAGTCACGAGTAATATTATATAAATATCACAAATTAAAATTTAGTACTGCATGTCGTTAATGACTCACGAATGCTAACAAAAACTGGAAGCAAAACAGTGTCATAAATCTCTTTTATATAAAAATAGAAAGCTTCATTGGTGCTTTTTAAATAACTTATATGGCGATAAATTAATCTGGTTATGCTAATTATCCTAATTCAATAAATTCATTTGAATAAACGGTTCAGTTTGACATAGGTATATTTTACTTTTCACAAAATTCGAATGTTCTCTTGATTTGAATAAACTTTTATTACATTAGTTATTGTATATTTTAAACCAGTTAATAATTTGGGGTTTTAATACAACTATTATAATGTGTTCTACCCATATTTACAAAAATGAAATTTTTCACTTGAATCCTCCCAGTTTGTAATAAATTTTATTTACCACTGCAGTTAACTTCTATTAAATTAATTTGTCAAATGTATTCAATAGCATATTGTCATTATTAAATTAATATTATAATAATAGCAAAGTAATTTAAATTGTGTATTGAATAATGCAAAGAATAATTTATATTTGAAATAAGAAACGTCTCTTCTTTGTATAGATATTTATTCAAATTGACAAAACAAATAATTTCTCTTTTTTTGTTAGTGTCATACGTTTGTTGCAATGCTGTTAATAAACCTTCTCGATATTGTCCGACGATCACAAACAGAAAGTCGTGCGATCAAAACGAAGCATCTTTAGAGCCAGGTGGTATTACACAACACTTTTTATATGACAGGTAGAAGGTACAGGTTGTAACGAGTAGAGAGTGCATACGCCGTAATATGCATAGCATTTTGATGATGTTGTGACACCCGGCGAGCAATATAATTTTATTATGAAACACATTGAATAATATTCTAATCGATATAACATGTTAATGAGTGTATCACAGATGGGCAACAGTTACTGCTTGATTGGCTTTTTAATCGATTAAATATTACGAAATATCGATTGCATTATATTATGTGTTTGTATTTAAACGGTTTGCCGAGAATTTTACGAAGATTATGCAAATAAACTGTTTATTATTGACTGTAAATGTAAAGAAGAGTAATAACAGACGTTATGGTAATTAATATCCATATAAATGTAAACATCACCATATTATTATATTAAGAATATAAATTATTAGATATCAAGTATCCCACGTAATTGATGTTCATTTGTTTTTAATATTTGATAGTTTTTTAAGTAAAAGATCATTTATCTTTCTTTATGGTGTATTTTTCTATGTCAATAAAAATCGTATTAAATAAAATGATGCGAGATATGAATATCATTTCAATATTTACAACATGTCTTATGAAAGTAAATATATAATGTAAAATCATCAAAATTTATTGTAGGAAAAAAATGTATAATATTGATAGCTGAAACATTTTACTTATTGACGGTTAAACAAAACATTTATCTTAAATACCGCAAAATAATAAACACTGTGTGACTCGTGCAAAAGATTTTTTAAATATTATTATCATCGAAAATGTTGTTTTAAAATTTTACTTTTTTCATAATATATTCAAATAAACATATTGATAAAAAATACTATTGCCAACAATAGTGATGTTTTAAAACAAGCAATCTGAAACATCGAAAGTTTCAATTTCGTGTTATGAAAATTTTATTCCTTGAATAGAAAAACAATACTTTTTATTAAGTGAGTTTTTAAAATGGATTAAAATCAAGTATTTGATAATAAGTAACGGGACCATCTCGAAAGATTTTAATATTTAAAATAAATCCACAGAAGCTTAACTATTTTACATTTAAAATGATTTTCAATAATAAATTAAATTAAAATGCCTACACAACATAACTCTTTTATTTAAATCATTAATAAAGATAGTAATACACTAGTAGAAAGTAAAATACTACTGATTTTAAATTGTTTACTGCTAATCCTTGGTGGAAACACTTTACAAGTATATAATCACGAGTTTCTTATATCGAGTCTCTGTAAACCAGATAGAATTAATGCTATTGATAAAAATGTTCAATAAGAAACTGCGCGAGAGGAAAAGAAATTGACATATCATTATAATACTCCAATATGACAGGTCAATAAACCTAATAATGGGCGAATGTACCATGCATTGAAAATAAAAATAATACTTAATTAACATCATTAACAGATGGTGTTGACATGTAATTTCAATTCATTATATTTTAATCATTGAGTGATGTGTGTTCGCAATAAATTGATGTTGATATGTTAAATCCGGGATTTTTCTTTTGACATAAATTTCCTAGTGTTGAATGTCGAAGCTTATGAAAACGGTTACAATTAAAATGAAATGTGACAGCAATTAAATTTTATTTAAATTAATAATGTCCAGCGATAGTTTTTACAAAGAAAACATCTACAAAAGATAAATAATTAAATTCTACGTTATAAAACACGTAATGCCACATTAATAAAAAATATTGACACAAATAATTACTTTTAAGTGATAAATGAATAACACATGTTTACCACATATGGATAAAGTTGCTTAATAAAATACCATTTTGCTTGTGATTACTTTTGAATTGCGAATTTTCAGTATTGCCCTAAATTATCACATGCAATCATTCGATAAACAGCACGCCAAATTTTGTAAATTAATACGCTAAAAATAAAGTCTAAAAATGAAAAGATTTAATTGAATAAAGCACAACTATTCATGAAAATAAAATATCTTTTAACGAAATTGTCACAAATCAAAACAAGTCGTTTTATTGCAGGAATATATTTCGTTTTATTTATATTTGAAGATCCTCTATTAAAATATCGTTAAGTTTAACTGCGTCTCTTTGCGACATTTAGTATGGGTCTCTCATATTTAAATGTATCAAAAATATTTGATTTGTATCCAATATAGTTACATATTTAAAAAGTAACGTATCCTGTATCGGATCCTGTTGTTTTGTTCCCAATTGACTATACAAATGTTTACATATTGAGTTCAATCCGCATATTGAATATTTACACAACCAATTTTGCACGTTATCACGGTCCACTATTTACATTACAATGTGAGAGCAATCCAAATTAACTCACCTGATCAAAAGGTACACTGGGTATCGTATCAGCGCCGGTCACATGGATAGCTGTTTATATAGCATCTTCCCCTCCACGGAGACTGTCCTGAAGAAATGATGATGACCATGTACCATCGCTTCTCTCGACGTGCGCCAGGCCAACTTTCTCTCCGCGTGTGTGACACACCGCGCGCGATCGCTGGCTACTTTAAGATGTCGTTTTTTTTATCGAGCGACATATTGTACAATACATTTTATTACTACGTATTCAATACTAGATTAATTAAAAAGTAAACAGACGCCTATTATAAAACCGGAATAGTTCTTTTACCATTGTGGCATTCTTTGCGATGAAAAGATAACAGTTTACGACTAATTATATTCAGAATTAAAACAAAACACAAATTAAACTCGATACATGTTTAATAACAACTTCTAGTAAATTTAAAAATGGCATATTTTTCCTTTGTATTGAATAATTTCTTGTAGATGCTTTAATTTCGAATTGAATTGACTCATTAAGTAGCGTTAAGTCAATGAACCCAACTGCAATTTTGATGTTTTTTTGTTATAAATGAAACCATGTTCAAAGTTTACTATACTCTATTTAATAAAGTCGTTATTCAGTCAAAAGCCTTTAAGTCAGATGTACAAATAATATAGTTAAAATATCATAAAAATAATAACTTTTGAGCAATAAATGCACGTGAATCTAGTAAAATGATTCAAATTTAAAAAAATCTTATTTATTTCACTTGAAACAATTTATCTTTGCATATTTCTTAACTGGATTATGTGTTTCAATGACATTCTTTGTTTTGCCAGATGATACAGTTTGACAAAAAGTAAAATTCTGTAAATGATAACACAAAATTTTTTAAGCAATTTTGTAAAATAAAACACTTTTTTTGTACTATTTCCACAATTTTATCTTTTACAACAAACAGTATTTTCAGCATTATTTGTTTTATTTCTTTTCCTTTTGCTGTTTCCTGTAAAACATCAAATAAATGTCTAAACTATTTAGCAACAATAGATCAGGAAAATTAATGGAAAGCTCATTTAAAAACTTGTCTTCAAACGAGGAATACAAATTTATATTTGTTTTAATGTGAATGTTGATTTCCAGGTCATCCATTTATTTGAATTAGTGACAGTCACATTGTATTTCATTAAAGCTAAGAAATTTCATCGCCAGAAGTTATTCTGACAAAATTCTTGGCTGAATTTTCCAAGTTTCATAAATATATATTATTTATACAAAAGCAGGTATGGGTGTTTCTGTAAAGAAAAATATTTTTATGATCAACTAATAATCAAATGAAGTCAAATATCTACTTTTTATTGACTTCAACAGTTACTAGTATTTTGAACATCATATTTCAAACATTACAAATATTAAATCTCATAATTTCCAACAGTCAAGAGATTTTTTCTCTTAAAAATTTCCTCATCTGCACTGCAAGTTTCGTCGCTAAAAGAATCGTGTTTGATAATTTCAAGATTTGTTTGTTTTAAATGTTGAAAATTATTTTTGAACGCGATGTTTTTGTAGAATTTTTAAATATATGCTCCTAAGCGTGGCTGAAACAATTTTGATCATTTTTTCTATCATAATCGTGGCTATAAAAACATTATGAAGATTTCAAAATATTTTTACATTTCAAAGATCGATTTTATAAATAAAATAATTTTCAAGAATTTTTCATATATTTCCAAACTGTATAAACAGAGGCGTATTTTGTTTAAAATACGTTCTCGAGTAAATGTGAAAGGGGATTTTCACATTTGAACCTTACTGCCCTTTTATTATACAGAAAACATTATTGACGACAATTCAAGAATTCATATTCTCCGTAAATATTTATTTACCCATCGTTATTATTAATATACATTCAACTAACACTTAGTCCCACTCGATTACGCAGCATTCAATAGATCAAGACACGTTGATTATTCAATTGATTTATTTCCAAAGACATAGATGTCTGAGATGTTTTCAATCCATTGTACAAACTTCAGCTATAGCACTTTACCTAATCCTACCTTTCTATCATCACCCTTTTCAAAAAGAGGTGGTAAGCTACTGATCTCCTTGGTGATATACTCCATTTAGAGTCAATACACATAACATTGGGAAAAACTTTGAAACCAAAAAAAAATGGTTCATTATTTGCTATTATACACAACATTTATCCATGATTGTATACTGCCCACCCTGTTGTTTTTTTGCTAAATAATAAACCAACACATTTTTGGAATATCATTATTTTTTTATTGTCCATTATAATAAGTATTGATTTTTCCATAGATGATCAGCCGAAATGTTAAAAAACGACAAAGGTGCATTTGCGTGTGTCAAGTTGATTCACAATCGCAAAAATATGTTGCTCAAACATAATAAAAAATAATGCATCAATAACATTACTATACTTTTCTTGTGTTTCTTTTCTTAAGAGAAATTATGGAAAGTTTTCGATGTATTACGGAAAGGCAAAAAAAACTTGAAACGGATATGTTGATGATATTGTGACTAAATTTCAAAACCTGATATGGATTATTTCGGTTAACTGGGTGTCTCAATGATTGAATTAGAAGTATTGAAAAAAAATGCTTAAAAATGTATATTATTAAAAGATACACATCTCTCTCTATTTACACGGGTTCGGTTTAGCACTGTCGAGTCATGATGATATTATATTGAAATTTAAGGCGTATTTAGAGTTTTATGTTTCTATGTCGCGTATCTTTTTTGAGTTTTATCATTGACGTTGAGGTACTTTTTGTTTTATTTAATCCTGATTTAATTTTGTGATTAAGAATATACTAAATAAATCAACATTTTTACTCTTCATTTATCAGTTGTTCAAAACTAATTACGCTTATTATTTTGAAGTCAAATAATTGTCTAAAGAGTTAAATTTACTTACCATTGAGTCATACAATGCATTAAAAGTAAATTAAAAGCACGCTGATATTTCTCATTATCTTTTTGCGGCCTTAGAGATTTTAAAATGATAATTTTAGGTCATCAAGAGTCTATTAATAGGTGAGTTCTTTTCATCTCGTATAAGTGGTAACGTTGAAACGTATTTCAAAACGTTATTTGAAGATTCACAAATTAGCCTTGATGGAATATAAATGTAAATATTATTTGGCGATATTAAAAAAAGAAAACGGTTTCTTTATATATATACGATGCCAATTAATCGCTATTATTATATCGAAAAAAAGCAAAATAAGTAGTCTAAAACCTTCAACTCACTGTTAATTGTATTTTGGAAAAATTTCATGAAATACGTAGGATATATTGTATTAAATTCTAATTATCGAACTCCCTCGATTATTAGACGTCATCGATTAAAAACGCGCCCTTATTTTAAGCACCATTAAAACATTAGTATTAAAAACGAAGTAAACAAGAAAAATAAATCAAAATAAAAACAGTGTTTCTAAATACGTAATAGTGTATATAAAATTATGAAATGTTTACTTTTAACCCTTGTAGGGAAATTTATTAATGTGTGTTACCGCTAGTTGTTTTCTTATTATTTGATTATTATATAACCGTAAAAAATCCATGTTTCTTTATTTTAATAACTCATTATAATTGACGTTCTTAGGTGTTTACTAAATGATATAATTTATTTGGCTGCAGTCAAAAGTCTAAACTAATTGTGCTATTATCTAGAGACATTAATTTTCACTTTTATTTGACATTAAAGTTTACGTAACACACAATCTTCCAGTCTGTCAATTCTAGGCAATAACAATTAAAATTTTGTTTTTTATTCGTTATGAAACCATAAAAACTTTCCATAATTAGTACTCGTCATTTTCATCATAGTTTTGCAGCTCTGGGAGGTCGCTGGCTTCCTCAAGTAAACTCCTCCAGTTTTCTATTTGTATCGCCGTATTCTGCCGATTTACCACTTTTTTTAACCGCGTCCAAAAGTAGAAAATAAATACATTTAGAAGACTGTCAAGTATTTTTCAAAAGAATGTTGATTATTTGATTTGAATAATATGCTCTATTGTCTATTCGTCCAAAAACCGGATAACTTGTAAATCTATTATAAATGTAAGCACGTGTTTAACATGTTTGCATACGTATTTATTCTGCTGTAAATTAAATTTGAATTGTTCTAGATTTATAAAGAAAGTCAAAGTCTCCAAATTTAAATGTGTCCCGTTTTTTGGCAATGGCAACCGAATACGACATCTTATAAAAGAAAGCAAATTCACTTTTGTCTAGATTTTTCTTTTTAAATGGCGTTTCCAATTAAAGTTGTTATAAGTGGGAAAAACTCAAAACTTCCTGTTGCATTTTTTTCATTTTATCTACGTTAACAGATTTATTTGTTTAAATCTGATACCAAAGCGAAAGCAAGGAGCCCATTAAGTCTTTTTTTTTCTGTAATGATATAATTATTATTTTGCTTTCTTTTGAGGACCGATACATTTAGTTGAGCGGTGTTTTTTTAAAGTTATACAAAAAGTACTTTACGTTGTACTCACTACATTCCACAAGGCTTCACAATATTCACATCATTATTATTGGGAACATACTGCAGGGTATCAAGTCAACACTCCCTACGTATAATCCCGCATCTGCAAACATGAGATTTTAAAGGAGAATATTTTAAAGATTAGTTGTTTGATGCCTACCTATACAACTGAGTGCGTAGATAACGAAAATGCAAAATAAATATAATCACATATTTTGCACCTACGTTACTATACGTAGGGAATATCGAAGTGATATCTGAGAACCTGAGTGAATGAAATCAATGTATTATTGTGCTGAAAAAATATACCTCTATAACTATATCCGCTCCCAATACGAAGCATATCAATTCTTAATGGAACATCTCAAAATTAGTTTTTGTAAGGAAAACTGTTTGTTATTCAGTCGCGCAACCTCTTTTCTTCGTAGAAGGTGAGTATAAAAAAATGGATGGTAAGAAACATTTAATAATTAGGTAAGCGCTCTCCCTACACCACGATTTTACGATCAAATGGGTGTAAGGCAATTTAAACATCATATACATAAATTTCTTAGAATAAATATTCATAAATCGATTGAAATAGCGGTATATATGGTTTACAACATGCTGAAGCATTATTGATTGCTGCAGAAGACAGAGCAATTCTTAAGGAATTTTAATTTCAGATTGTTAAAATTGCAGAAATTGTTAAAATATCAAACATTTGAATCAAGAAAACCGATAATTTACGCCAAGTAGGAATACAATATCAACCTGAAAAAGTCGTCATGATATGTCAAGTGGTCATTCAAACAAAATAAAAAAATTTAAAATAATTTTAATAAAGAAATATTTTGAAAATTTCCCATACGGGATTAAATTTCATAAACAATTTCATTTTTTTCAGCAGCAGTAAGTATTTTTTCAGGCATAAAAAGAGCAGCATGTTGTTAAGTATATTTACCGAAATATCACTGTATAGAACTGTTTGATTATGGATCTAATCCCATGGCCACAGCAATAATGGAAAGAACGTCAAAGAGCATTAATTATTGTTAAGCACTTGCCTACAGAGCATGCTAGAGTTTTTACAAATTGACATCAACTCGCTCTCTATAGTCTCTTGAGATTTCTTTTACATTTTCATGTAGCCCTGCGTACAAACATTTCGAATTGTTCGATTAATGCTCGAACGGCAATGTTAAGAAGTAATACAGTTAGTGTAACTTATTACGGCACACTGCCGTGATTTTATCTGAAACAAATTTCAAAGTTCAATACATTTGTTTTAGATGTAATCATTTATTATAGATAGGTAAAAGATTTAAAGTAAGTTTAAATAAAATATTCTTAGGTAAAAAGGATGCTACAAATTTATTTCGTCAACTAAACCACGAAACACTTTGGGATAATATTATCATACTATATGAATATAAAAGATAATACAAAATAGAAAGTAAAAGAAAAATAAAAATTCTGTCTTTTATTCAATACTATTGACACTTATTGCTTTTGATTAGCGACACAAATATTCAATTAGGTATTTATGATAATTTGCGAAACAGCTTGTTATTGATAATTTTATTTTCTTTTGTACTAACAAGCAATTCGAAAGTCATTTGGCCAATATATTGTATGTTTATCAATTTTATTAATTCAAAAAAATACAAGTTAATTAAATTCGGAGTTTAAAATATGCAGAGTTTTCAAAAAAAAATATGTTGAAGTTTTAAATACTGAATTTGATTTGTGGAAGAATTATCCATAACACAATAATAATTAAAAAATTTGCATATTCCAAAAATATCGTAGCTCGGGAACGAAAGAAAGATAAAACGCATTTTTCTTTTTACTGCTATTCCTTGAAATATATTTTTTACGAATATAAAAATTATTCTCTATAATTAACTCAAAAAATAATTTTGTATACTATTAATCAAACTACCACATTTTTAAGCTATCCGTATATTACCTATATTTTATCGAGCATATACTACAGACATACATATTATAAAAAAGAATCGTATTTAATATAATGAATGTTAAAAAACGTACAAAAAATTTAGAAACAAAACTATTATTCATTTGCAGACTATCAAACTTGGAAAATGATTTAACGAGATGGGAGATGGCATTTTGGGTATAAATATATTTTTAAAACATTATTTAACTAATAGATATTTCTTTTTATTGTTTGATAATAATAAACATTGAAAAATAATTTACGTTTATTAAAGTGTTCATTTATAAACCACTAGATGTCAGTCTGTGGGACATTTTTTTTTTAATTACATTAAATTTAAATGAAAAGCTTTTTGATGATAGTTAAATGAATTAAATAATAATTCATAATGAATATATTTCTATATTCAAAATGAATAATCATTGACTTCAACTGCTATCAAAAATATAGTGAGTCTAAAATGAAATAAGTAAATGTAAAAAAGCTTAACCGTCATAAAAAAAATCCTCACCCAGTGCGTAGTTGACTAAAAAGAGTCCCGTAAGCTTCTTTGATCGTAAGAATGTTTTTATCTTTTTATTTTTGGCACATTGTAAATATTTTTGGCAAGCTTTATTCTTCATTGAATAGAGGACGTTAGTATCGAAATGTTTATATGGTGATCTAATAGAGAGTTGCAAAAAGGATGCAAATTGAATATATTAATTATTATGAAGAGCATACATACAATAGAGGGTTTGTTTTAGGTTCAATAAGTTTTAAGTCTGTTTTACATATATTAAGTATACATTCCATTTTGAACTGGACCCTATTTTCTCATTGTGTCCTGGCTAGCCAGATATTTTTCCTATTATTTAGATCAGTGCTCCGCAACCTTTTTTTGTCCAAGGCACACCTAAGCACTCATTAATATTTCGCCACACAACACAAGCCAAAATTTTATAAACAAAATAGTTTTAATAAAGAGCTACCAACCACTAGAGTTACTCTGATGTCTATGGTTCAGAGCTGCGCACGGGCCCGGGCGTGGCACACGTGTTCGGTGGTTAAAGTTTAATACAACTCAGGTTCAGTCTCTGGCCAGGTTCGGGTCAGGAATTCAAATTTCAGACAAATATTTCTGACCGACCATGTTAGGATCATGAGTCACTCATAAAGCAATACTATTCATAGCATAAATAATTTATTTCACATGTGCTATGAATATCATTGAAAACATGGAAAAAATATCTTAAATAAATATATGTATTGTTTGAAAAGAATCGGGCTGACAAAAATAAATCTGGGCTTTGGATCAGGTTCGGGTAACAAGTGTGGTATTGAGACCCAGGTTCGGGCCTTGCCGGGCCTGAAGATGTCCTGCTCGGGTGTAGTACTTTCATAAAACTTCAGTCTGTGTAGACCTCTTTGCTATAATTTCATAGAGATGTCGCTAGTTAGTTATAATATTATTTAATTCCCATTTATCACCTTTACACTGTAAATAATAGATGACGCCTTATTATATTTTAAAAAGGCGCATGTATTGCGTTCTTGAAAGGCTATAGAAACCCTACACTTTCAGTAACATGCTACACTGTATCAAAACTACTTATTCTAAAGTTTCTCTAATGTCTAAGCATCCTATCCACATCGGTAATCCTCTGGATTCCATCTTATTGAGACTGTCTTTCTGCTGGAGCACTTCATCTGTTCTTCTGTTCGGTCGGTTGTCGATTAATAAAGTCCTACGGATACCACATTAGTGAAACTATCTCTCTAGTGAACTTTCTACTGTTTTATCTGTACTCACGGGTTACGGTTCTACCGATCGTCACCTGTTGAAACCATCTTCCCGGTGAAGCCCTGCCTCCACCGTTAGATCGGTTCCCACCTGATACGACTCTACGGATTCAAACTCGCTTCGATTGCTATGAGGATTAACTTCTACGGCTTAACCCTTTGTCAACTTCTACGCTTTATACTCTACGATTCATATCCCACTGTGTTTTTTCTACTTTGCTTGAACCTACAAAATGTGTTAAAAGACTTTGCAATAGACGATTTTCATTTGAGTCTTGAGAAGACTTATTTTAACTTTGAAATTTGTGATATACCAGGCTCCTAACCTACAGGGCTTGTATAACAAAACTATTCTATACTACTAGAATCTTTTCGATACAATTTTATTTTATTTTCATTTTTAATTCTGATATGGTATTTCATTATTCATCATAAATTCTGTTCAATAAAGTTACTTTTTTGTTTCAGTTTGTGAATCTGAGAAATACTCATTGTGTCTTTCATGGAAATCAATATATCAAAAAAAAATAAGGAATCGGAATTTCAATGGCCAATAGCAATAGGAAACACGTGAGGCCCGAGCATGCTATTTTTTTGAAGCCCCTCCCATTTAAAATTTGTGTTAATGATGAAAATATCACAAATTATTAATAATATAAATATCTGAAATCATTCAACCCATAAGAGTTTCTGTGATTAACATTAGGGAATTTGCTAATTATTTTTTGATAGGTATATTTTACAAAAAATGTTTGATTGTCAACCAAAAAATGGTGATGTCACGGTGTTCAAAAAAATGCACCTCAATAGATAAAAGAAACTTTTGTCTATTTATCTTTTTCTATTTCTTGGCTTGCTATTGATGTGAATGGATAACTTACAAAATGGTAATTTTGCAATTGTGCGGCGATGTTAAGTGTAAAGGGATAATATGCCAAAGACAGCTTTATTTATGTGCTATGTATTTATTTTGTGTATGTAACATTATAAATAAATTGTACTTCAATTTAAAAAATAAGAAAAACGTTATTTTATTAAAACATTTTATTTAGGGGTAAACTTAAAAACAAAAATACAACAATTTTTTTCATGATGTTTTTTGTTTTGAATACTGAAAAGTTGTGCTAAATAATAATAATATTCCTTACAATAAAATAAGTTGTAATATAAACATAGGACTTTTTATAATAAACATAATTCTAATGATTTATGAAATGAATAAAGATCAATGTCTATAGATAGATATACAGTAATAATGAATTGTAGATGATTGCCAACCTGAAGGTCATAAGGCCTCAACTGTTGTGTGTTCATGTAAAGGTTGTTGCTGGGTTTCTGCTTCGTCATGGATAGCTATATTTCAATATTTTGAAATTACTTCTGAGTTACGAAAGACTTATTTATTATTATATGAAACAATTCCATCCATTCTATTCAGAAACCCTGAAATAACCAATACATTTGCCAACCTGCTTTTTTGTTACAAACCATTTTAATTAGTACAGGTAGTTCCTGACTTACTTATTTTTTCATTTAATTTTAGTAAGCAAACATTAATATGATTTATGAAATATAGAGATGAGTGACATCTGTGAAATGAATAATGATAACTAAAAATAAAACGCTCCGTATCTAAGTGGTTTTTCTACTATTTTTCTTCTGAGTTTAAGTGATTTCAATGTATTATATATACCTGTTCAAAATTTAACAGTTTCGTGAATCTGGTACTACCTGTATTATTGGCTAATTTCAAATGATATAAAATATTAAATACGTTTTATATTTTTCTTGACAAATATTGCGTTTTGCATAGTTAGTAGACCTAGTAAAAATATTTCTATGAAACATGCAAACGCTACAAAACTATTCTTGTATAATGAATGAGATTCAACTATACATTATACAAATTTAAAATTGATTTTGAGAAATCCTATTTTAATAATGATAATCACAATATTACTTAGATAAACCTACTACATGTATTTGGCATAATTTTAATGCTATTCATTTAATTTTTAACCTGATCCTTCCGCATAAAATTGACTTCATTTGAAGATCCCGACCGGTGACATTAATGTTTCCATTACACCCCACACAGATGGTGATGCACGCACTGATTCTACATGGTTTTTAATAATTATTATTTTAATTTTCTACAGGGTTGGCAAAGAATTCTAAAATGATACATATAACTATTTTGAATGTCTAATTCTACAGTTTTTAATTATCGTTGATTAAATATAGTTTCTACTAGTTAAAAAAAGGACATCAAAACTATTTCACTAATAAAATATAATATAACTTAAAATAACTATGGCAATACTGGCGAAGACATGCACATGCAGAGCTGACAATTCGCAACTGCAATTTGACTATACTTCATACATAATGTTAAGTCTATAATGAAATGCTTCGGTAATCTAAAATCCAAAATTTTGTTGTTCACAAAGAAAAAAATGAAAAAAAAAATTGTTAATATGAAAGTCAATTGAAGACTAGCATACACAAATTTATATCTAACAAGTACGTATATTATATTCTTTTTTCTAACAGAATATTTATATCTAATAATAAATAAATAATTTCTAAAGACCTTACTGATTATCATTAGTATCTGAAAGGACCTCTATGAATATTTAAGCGCATTAACTCTGAAATTAGTATCAGTTTATATTGACTCATGCTCACATGTATTTGCATAATATATATTAAAATAATAGCACATAATACATAAGTAGAACTAGTTAAACATCAATGTTCACTTTAATCTAGACATTATATATTTTTTTATTATTAAATAATTATTAACTACCGAGGGCTCAGTGCCTGTATTGTTTTTCGAAAAAGTCTCTCATTATGCTAATTAAACTTTCGTTGATTTGTCCCGATGTGTCAGTCAACTGCGAATTTGTTTCGCGCTTTGTCAACTTATCCCTACCGTTTTCAGTGGAGACGTTTTCTTGTGAGCTGTCGTCATTTTGAATTCGGCTCGAAACTTTCATTACTGTACTTGTAACACCGGGAGATTCCGTTGCTGCATGTTCTGCATGTGATTGATGTGAATTTCCTGAAACGACTGTGTCATTTTTCACAACTGGAACTGATTCCGCTTCTTCAGCAGCTATATCTTGACTTGATTGTTTGATTACTTGCCTGTCTGCCGATGTCTTTGTATCAACCGTAGTAGGACCTGAAGTACTCGTCTTTACTGTTGTATAAATGATTACATCTTTTTTACTTGTGTCAACTTTAGACTTCTCTTCAATAATTGGATTTTGTGTTGTTTTTATTGTCAATGGAACAATGGTGACTAATTTTTTCAGTTGCGTATTCATTTTGTCATTTGAAACAGCTGTCATAAGTTTTTCTTCGGACACCTGCGGCGCTTGAGTAGTGTCCGCTAGATTTGTGATTATCTTTCTCAGTTGCGTGTTTGATGTGGTATCACTATTGATATTTGTATCATCAGAAGCACTTCCAGATCTCTCATTAGATATTGGAAGTAGGGTTGTTATTGGAACTTTCTTTACCACATTGTTTATAATATTTTTGAAAGATTCTTCACTACTTCTAAAATTTTCATCAATGTATGTAGGCTTTTCATTCTTTATTAGAATAGGAGGAGGCGCTTTGGTTGTCATTTGAACTCTAGTTATCATCTCATTCAATTGTGTGGTTGTTATAATTTCACCTTTAATCTCCTCCACCATTTCTTCTTCTGTTTTTTCTACTAGATCAACATTAGGAATATTCAACGCTTGAGTAGTAGGCTGAAGAGTTGTCACTTCTTTTTTTAGTGGCCTTATCGACAAATCAATGGCATCATTTTTCATTACAACGTCTTTTATGACTACAGGTTTATCTTCAACTTCTGGAATCGATGGCATATAGGCTACAGCTGGAATGCCTATGACACCTGTTTTGAATTGTGTTTTCATTTCTGTAACAATATTTTTTCTGCCGTCAACTAAAACTTTTTCAATTTTTTCTTTGATAATAAGGCTGCGGGGCGTTGTAGTGGTGATGGGTGAACCTGTGGCTGCATTTTTATACTCTGTCGTAGACGCGATATTATTTCTAGTATCATCCTTTGTAAATATTCTCTCATGAGAATAATTTTTTTTTGGTACGTTATTTCCAACTTTTGGTATAATTTCGATATCTTTCACAATGTAATCCGTTGATTTCCAACTAGTTCTATCATCGCCATCTTTATCAATGTATGTCTTCTTAGTAGTCATTTCAATTTTTTCATTTTCTGCAGGAGTTTCAATATCAATTTTATCGTTAGATGGAGTAAATTCTGAAAACTCTACTGTCACATATTCTTCTACAATTTCAGGAGTTGTTACAACTTTAGCGGTAGTAGACTGTGGCTTTTGATTAATAATTTGCTGCAGTTTAGTTTTATCGTCCTTAATAGGATTCTCTGTTAACTTTGGTACATCAATACTATTACTCACGGTCGATATTTCAACATCATGAGTTCCCATTGCCGCTACATCTCCGACCAAATTGATCAAGTCCGCTAAAATATTACCTTTCTTTGTTAAATCATTTGAATTGTCGTTCTTTATTTCAGCTGCCAAAAGAGAAGATGTTTTCTTTTGTTTTTTTGTATGCGCACCAATATCAAAAGAATCAAAATTTTGCACAACTTCAGAGTCGCTGTGGAAAATAGCTTTCTCTTCAGTATTAGTGATATCCACAGCCTGTATTGAATGCTCGGTAGTTGTGACAGGATGTGTGACAGCTTCGTGACTTTTCTCCAAAGAAGATTCTTTTTCATTTTCCATTTGCAACTCAACAAACGGAGAGGATGAGCTGTACATTGATTCCCTTGATGGCTTAACATACTCAGTGGAATATTCTAAAAATGGCGTGATTTCATTACTAGAGTGCTCGTCATTTGGAGTTGTATTCATTTGGATTGGAATTACTGATTTATCCTTTAATATTTCAGCTATGCGTGAAGCATCAATATCCGTCATAATGAGGACGTTATCTTCAGTCTGCTCTATCTCAAAATTTTCTGAACTATCTTCAGGTATTTCTGTAGTTGTCTGATTTCTCTCCCATTCGGGTACTAAATGAGGCTCACCGGGAGATCTATATTCAGGTTCAAGCTCTGCAGATTCAGTTGTTTGGATAACAGTTTCATCTGTAGTTATTTCCTCCGGTTGGTTTGAATTGGCAATGTTCGAATTAGAATTCATAGTGTTATTGTTGACAAAGATATATATTTTCGTTTCATCCTCTTCAGAGCTATCCTTTAATTCCGTTTGTAAAATTATATCCGGAATAGCGGAACTCAAAGCTAAAAGTGGACTATTTAATTCAACATTTTTAGGCTGGCTGCCCTCTGTTGATTTCAACCATTCTTCAGGGACAAGCGGAATAGTGGTGTCGGTATCCTTTGTTTTATTTGTTCTTATTAATTCTAGAACATCTGGTAATATTTTTACGGGACTGAAATCTTTTTGGATATTATTGTTTCTATTTTCGATCGTGGAGTGGAATAATGCTGGGCGCTTGACCGGTGTAGACTTTTCTTCAAATTTTAATTCTTGACTATCGATGGCGCTTCCTCCACTGAATTCAGATTCCAGCGAATCTTCAGTCATCGGAAGAACCATTATATCTTCCAGTATCGGTGGATATTCAGGGTTGTGCTCCGGAAGGTGTTCTATCGGGATAGGCTGTTGTTCATCATCTAATGGCTGGTCAGAATTAGACTGATCAGCTAACACTGAGGGATCATCAGTGGTCTGATCGTTTTCCTTGTACGATATTTCTGTTGAGTCTGAGTAGCTTTCTGAAACTTTCGTTTGATTAATTGTGTTGAATAATAAATCATCTTTTTCTTCCTCACTTTTTGCGTCTGAAACGTCTGTTTGAGGCTTAACAGTTGTGGTAGCGTATAATTGGAATATTACTTCTTGAAGAATTTTATCTGGATTTTCTGTTGTAGATTCATTCATATATTCATTTAAGATAATTGTCTTCAAGTTATTGTCATTTTCTGTTACATTTAAGAACGATTCATTCAACTGTTTTTCTGTCTGACTCATTACTTCTTGGGTCAGGTTTGATTCATCTTTAATAACAGTTATTAAAAGAGCATTTGGGGAATCATTTTTTTTTACATCATCTTTATGTTCAAACATCTCTTCTGAGTCTTCTTCTACGCGTTGGAGGCCTTCTGCTCCTATAACTGTGAATACGGATGATGGTGTGCTTAAAGTACCATTTTCAGGAACAAGATCTCCTAGTTTCAAAAATAGTAATTGATCACCGATGCGTAGGATGGGAGGTGTTGGAAATGCTTCATTATTCGATGTTGTATCATGAGAATCTTCGTTTTTCGATGCCATATTTATCTTTTCAACAGATTCTTCCGATTCTTTAGACGAGTCATCATTGTAAGAGACTTCTCTAGGTATTGTTGGAGATTTTGTTGAATACGATGATATCTCAAAGCTTGATATGGGTAAAACTTCTTTTATCCTTATTTCATTATTTGAAGATTTATCTTGTGTGACTTCTTTGATATTGAATGTTTGACCTTGTTCTGTTTTGATCATATCTTTCTTAGCTACCCCTTCTTCGTTAATATTTAGAGGAAGCGAGCTTCTATCAATATTCGGTAAGTAATCGCCATTACGTAATACCCCACCGACTTCTTCCCGGTTGTTTTCACTAGCCAAGATGTCACCTGATTTGACAACTGCGCTATCTGTGGCTAGCTTATATCCTTCAGTATATTCAGACACAGCTTCGAACTTTCCGTTTTCCGGCTTCAATGTTGAATCTTTTGAATGAATGTGGTTCTCCATATCCATATCTGTTAATAAAAGTTAATATATTAAATTAAGTTTCATAATCATAACGTTTCGTGAATTAAGATTTGATAGGCAGTTTGTATTGATAGAAAGATTTATTTGAGCATCGAATATTTTCCAAGGTACCATTTTAAAAATTATAGTGATGGTTTCCAATGCCTCATAAACCCATTAATATCCAACAACATCAATACGTGTTGAATTCTTTTCATAAATATATCGATGGTGTTTTGGCCAATTGGTGTAACTCTCAAAATTGAAATTGTTCAAGTTCAGAGAGTAAAACTGTTTTTATCGAAAACATTGAATGGTGAGTTGCGTTATGAATCTTTGAAATGCACTCCTGTAAATTGTCATTTTTGCAGATACGGGATTATACGTAGGGAGTGTCGATATAATAGTGCCTTACATGAAGTGGGGTTGGGGGGTCAGAATTTTTAAACCAAAAACCAATGTAAAATGATGTTTCCCTTCCAAAAAGTGGTCGATTTATTTTTCTAATTTCCATTATTTTGCCGAGACCTGCTCTGTCATCTTGAAAATGAGATCTAATCATTAACCAATTTTAGTATGTTTTGAGGGTTACATCAATTTTTGAGGGTTTTTTTGAGGTTAAAACACCGTCGATATGAACTTCTTATATACGTTCATCTTCAGATTGCAGATGCTTCTCAAAGTGGCGACACAATCAGTAGAAAAAGAAATTTATCAATTTTTTTTATTAAGAATTACATGATTACTTGTCACTTTGAGGAGAGCCTTAATTGTATTAATTATTTTATCATTGTGTATGGTAGAGTAATACGATGTAAGGGGATGAAAATCATACTGAGGGAACATAAAACATGCCTCACAAATCGGATATTGCGATGTAGCCTCAAAAGATAGGTACGTTCCTTTGAATTTTAAAAAATTTAAGCCTCATTATGTCAATCATTGCAATTTTGTGTTAAGGAAAGTGAAAGGATGCGCACTTAATTTTTTATTGATGACATAAATACAATTACTCAGAAGTGTTATTAGACCCATAAATGAAATTGAAGGGCCAATCGGTACAATATAATCGATGGTAATGTTTAATATGGTTTTAACCCTTTCCATACCTCTGGGCGGACAGTGGTCATATTCAGGGCAACATCTGTCAGACACGTATCTCGGCTGGCAATCGTCTCGTCTGAAGCAGGCGATCTTGTTGCAGACTATTTCTCCACCTTGGCAGTAGCAGACTTGGCAGGGATTCTTAGGGTCGATCAACTTTTCTCCATTCGAATACAATTTACCGTTTCGCTCGCATTCTGAAACATTATTAGCACAATTATTTAACTGATTGCGTACCAATATTTTTCATATAACATTTCAGATTGATGATTGAAAGATAATCCACAATTATTTTATGTGACAGATGGTGTAAAATAATCTTTAATATAATGAAAAATTATTCAAATCTGTTCCTACAATCGACTGTTTAGCTACGCAGACTGTTTTTGTTTGTTGATAACTTTGTTATTCTACTGGTTGTGTTACTAGATATGACCAACGGAAAAATAAAGTTAACGCCGAATTCATGAAAAATATTGACAGACAATATTGTGTTTTCTTCTGCATATATAAATTTATTAGATAGCTCCTGCAGAAAGTGAAATGTTAAAAATTCAATTTAACATTGCTGCATACAGTATACATAAGATATTCTTACCACACTGATATTGGGGGCAGCACAGGTCTGCTTTATGGAGCGCTTTGCATCCCGCACGAACTTCGCATTGAACTTGGCTGCATACAACTCCAGTTTGGGCGCAGGAGCATCGCTCGCAAAGACTATTTCCGGCAAAGAACTCACCGATTGCATATTCGTTGTCGCCCACTGTGCAACTCGCTGCAAAAATATAAATAGTAAATGTTACCATTTGAAGCCATTTGAAAATTTGTTATTGAGTAGCTACCTATTGCAGTGCAGTACTTAAAATTAAGATAAGAATCTACACTAGCATTGTCTTAAAATGAAATACTGTTAAAATCGTTATGTCTGCATACAAAAGAAGCAACTCATAAATAAAAGGAACTGGTGAAAGTAAATGACTCATTCAAACAATGTTGGTCTCACAGCTAAGTGTCAATAAGTATTTTTTGCCCTTATTGATTCCCCAGATAATGATTCAAACCCCTCAATGGACACAGTAATAAATTGATTTTTCACGCGATTCATGGATTTACTTTTAAAATGGATATATTCTTCTTTGAGATATGATTTATATCCTCTACTGCAGGGTATCCCAAACTTTTCTTGCGATGGAACACTTTGCAAACCTTTAACGTAATTTTTAACGTAACACCTTGTTTATTTTGTTTTGTAAATAATATCAATATGAAGTCAAAAATGTTTGAATTTTTCGTAGCTGCAGCAGAATATAAGCCCTGCTCTACTGCAATACTCCATCAGGAATATAAAATTAAAATTGATAACTTTGTTATTCCACTGGTTGTGTTTATAACTAGGAGTGAGACAATCAGTGAACTAACAATGTAATCATTTTTAGTTTAATACTAAAAATGAATTTCCACAAAGCTTGTGCTGAATTCATAGATAATGTTTCATTAGGGGTTTATATGTATTAAAATGGACTTTGAGAATGAATATGGATTAAAAACAAATTGTATGCACAGTAAGTTTGATGGTTCAGACACTGGATAATTGTAATCATGGGATACTGTTGATTCTAGTTTATAAGTGTCAATTAACTAGTGAAGATTTCTTTTTCTGATGATAATTGGCAGAAAAAAAGGTAGGCAAAATACAACTGCCGCTATTTTATGGTGATTGGATACCGGCCATTTTGGTTGGGTATCATTGGTAAGAGTTGCATGAAGAGAAGCCGAAAAATCCCACAACCCACTCTGGGTCGAAATTATCTAAAAAGACATTTAAGAATAAATATTACAAAGTGCTTTGATGGTGATAAATAATTTAAAAGGCATACATTTCTTACTTGTCTCATTTCCTGCTATGGTCATGTTTTGAGGAAAAACTCCAATCTGAGATTCGGATACTTCCGCCGATTGCTGGTCATTACCCAATCTCAAGGCCTGCAACCTGCTCGCTCTGTCAACTGGACCTGGAAAATAGAAGCGTATTTCATTATATACCTAAATATTCACTTAATTTGTTTTATATTAAGTGTACATAAATATTTATTTAATTTATATATCCGTCATTCATTTATATTTTAGTATAAAACAGTGAAATATGAAAATCTTTGTAAATAATTTTAAGTTGGTTTAATTGTACTTGGGTTTTTTCTGGCTCTCTCTCTATCCATGATGATAATGTAATGCCACATATTTACTTTTTATTATTTCTTCCTTTTATTTGAGTTGTTGACTTAAATATATTTTTTTGAAAAATTCTAGAAATGGCAATGTATAATGTATCCACAGATCAATATAATATTAATACATCCCAACCAGTTTTCCGTGTATGGTTAAGTAAAATAGGTACCTATGTATATCAATACATATGTACTAAGGTGCACGAACTCGAAACCATGACCAAAAAAGGAAATTGTCATAAAACTATGAAAAATCTGCTTTTTATATTGTCTAGTGTCTTACTGTGTAGGCTTACTTTGCATATTTACTCAATTATTAATGTTTCTATATATAAACATTACATTGGGTGACATAAGCGAACCAAATAACAAATGTCATAGAACTTTTTTATCCCACCGATTCCATTTAAGGTGTTATGAGTAAATTAAATGAAAAACAGTAAAACTCCGAAATAAAGTTTCTCCATAGTTTGTGTGTTATTTTTGCAGTCACATTTTTTTTTTAAATAAAACACAGATTTACCTTCATTTTCCTAGAGTTACTTCTAAAATATTCAAATACATAATGTAGATTTTTGTTTACTTTTGATAATTTATTTTTCGGCTATTATTAAATCAACGTTGAAATATTATCGTCTTTGTCGTCATTCTGCGTTTCGGTTCACGGTTTCTTAGTACAAATCCGATAACATCACTTCAAATATGTCTAGGTTTATCAATTTCATAAAAAAATGTCAATATGATTAGTGGCGTAACTCAAAATTTTCGATAATACAGTATTGATTTTTTTAAAATCATGTCCAATCCCAAGATAGATCAACTACAGATGAAACATCTCGTTGTAATTCTGTCACCTAACCTCGCTCTTCGGATAAGAGAAGAAAGCTGCAGTTAGGAAAAATAAGTTGTTAGCTTATTCTTTTTACGTTCTGGTTTCAGGACCGAATAGAGGGTGAGTGGGGAGGTATGTAAATATCACTGACATATAGGCCTTTGAATCCATAAATTGATTAAGAATCAAAGTATGAAGCTATTAAATATTTTCGATTGATTCGGCAGCAACTTTGGGAAAATTTATTTTTAATATAAACTTTGTTGGTACACTGGTTTTGCAACTAGGTGTGACAAATATTTCACATGGTTGAAAAATGTTTTCAGAATATAAATATTTATATTTCAAATATACGATGCATATCTATATAATTTATACTTTTTGATATTTTTCTCAATTCCTTGAAAATCATTATTTCAAGGTTGTACTGTTATAAATAGTTTTAAATTATTCGAAGCTGTCTTTTATATATTTTGTGGGCAATTTGTCTTGTGAAGTTTTAACGATAAATGAAAGATTTTATAATTGGCAATTCAGCAGGCCGTTTGATTTTTTTAAATAAACAATGCAATCCCAATGTAATTGTTTGATACATACAAAACAGAGGATGTAAACTTAACGAAATCAATTAAATTATTCAGCGTGTGAAACTAATAAACAGCCTGGTGGAAAATGTTCAATTTATTATGCTACAAAGATAACCTTTTCATACTTAAACCTTGTGCGATGTATTTAGTCTTGTAGATAGTTAAACATAAAGCTTATTACTGAATAATAAAATATATCATTGTAACCAAACATCAATTTTACGCTGTATTATCATAATATCACCTTAACAATTCAGTGAGATATTTAATAAACCAACGATGTCAAACTGAAATCGATGGTGGACCAAATAAAATATTACCAATCATTAGTGAGTTACACACATAAATAACAAACATATAACTTTTAATGCACAATAACTGATGTTTATATTTATATATCTGTTGGTAATTTGGTCAAAGCGCATAAAGTTGATGAGTCATTGCGACGTGTCATTTTCACTATTTTTGATTTCGAAAAAAAAGATTTGCTGCGATATATGGTTCAAAGTATTTTAATTTTAAAAATGTATCTTTGAGGATATATTTATGATAAAACATAGCTCTAATTGTAAATTTTGGGGTGCCGATTACACCTTCATGTTGAATGGTGTTATAAATACATAGATCATTACCGCAACATATATTTAATAATTATTGTAAATGAATGCCATTATTTAATCATAACTAATTTTCATAAAGCTTTGGTTTTGCTACAAAGACTTTTATATTTTGACCCGCAGAAAATCTTTAATTGGGCCACGTGTGGGACATTACGATAATAAAAAAAAATGGATGGCAGCGCAACCGATAAAGTAGGGATAATCTTCAGCTTAGTTGCGCTATTAAAATTACACCAAGATATTACAGATGTCATTCAACGCATACGATTCTATTAAATCCCATTAAAAATTTAACACTAAAATATAGCGGCAAATATCCATTCTATAGTTGCATCGAACTGATAAATCTACAATGTGTATTTCCGAGATCTAACAGAATCAATTGTAAAGTACAAGAAATAGAAAACTCACAATAGAATGAATTTTTACTGAAATTAGCATATTTAGATAGCATTTATTTATTTGAAAAGAATACGTTTGTATATTACAAACGAGATCGATTTATATCTTTTTTCTCTCAAGAACCGAATTATTTGAATACACAAAAGAACGAACGAAAGTTTTAGATCGAAACGATCGGTTTTATTTTAGTGAGAGAAATGTTTCGAAATTAGAATATTGAGGTAAGGCGTAAAAGTGAATAATATTTTTTATATTGTTATACGAATTTACATTAATATTACACGAACTGACAACCCAAGTACTTAATATTTATTATTTTAATATAGTTTACTGGAAATATTTGGTAGCCAGAAATGATATTATAAAAAATAAATTTTTCACTATTTTTAATTAAAAAAAACTGGATCGTTTTCTCTCGATGCCGGTTATACAAAGTTTTACTGTACATAATAATATATATACATACAAAGCCCAGTTTACGCGGTTTAGAAAAATGTATTTTGTGCATAAAATGCAAATTATAATGTCATCAAGAATAAAAAATTATTTATGCTCAATATGAATAAATTCATTTTTAAAAATAAAGATAACCATCGACTGTTCCGCAAAGTAATGAGTCTGAACTGAACATTGCGATTTGATTTTGTGACAACGAGAGTGACATTCAACCAATTAGGAAAAAATATGTTTACTTTCGACTTAAAAATCTTCAAATTGTCTAGGCACCAATCTATTTTTGTTTATTATAATATTTACGTGTTTTTTTTGTAACATGTCTAATTTTCTATGATTCATAAGGCTCAATTAATATAATTTTGTATATCTTGGAAACGATCTCCAATTTTGAATGAATCTACATTATTTACGCGGTTTTTTTTTGGAACCAATCTACCAAGCCGAGAGACGGGTGTAGATACATAGTTTTTATCCTACATAAATATTTTAAATCAACTATATGTTTAGCGTTAACAATTGTGAGCAACATTGTGTCTATATTGGTTCCCATTAATATAATTTCCGGTATAACATTATTTGTATGGATCGTCTTCACTTTTACCAATCTATTAGGACGAGTTAGCGACACTTCACTGACAGGGAGATCATCTAGCGTTAGTCGGGAATAAACGAATCACTTCTGGCCAGACGTCTCGAGCTAATCGAAACAACAGGGCATATAAACAGTTTTAGGCGTCTCAAGTATATTTTTCCGCCTCTTAATAACAATTTGAATCACTATTGACGCAATTATCCCCCCAATAAAAAATAATATTAGCCCTCTTGGTCTGTAATCATAATATTTATCGTACTGAGTAGTTTGTTTTATTTCTTTATATGATTATAACCTGTTATGTCACGCTTCTTTTTTTAATATTTCTCCGTGAGAGTGATTGAGCGCCTTTTTTTTTAGATACTGATTTTAATTCAATATCTTCATAGTAACTCAATGTAATTATGACAGGAAAAAATAATGTTATTTATAGCATTTATATTTCACGTTGCCATGACGACATCAGCTGACATGGGTTGAAAATTAATCAGCCAAATTCAAAGTAAAAATTATACTGTTCATGCGATACAAGTGTTACTATGATTCCAAAGTATTAATAAAATATATCGAGTGAGGCCGAGTAAAATGGAATATCGACACAAATCAGATTAACCCAGCCAAGTCACTTTACGAGTTAATATATGCCTATGGATGATGGTTGTGGTGTGATCATTTTGGTTGGGAATATGAGGGTGTTCAGAAAGGCACGCACGATAGAACACAGCTGGAGTTAATAATGATACCTCTCGTGGTTTTTCTTGAATCTATGAATCCATTACAATTCTAGTATCAAGTCAGGTGATGGTGATCTCCAAGTCCAGTTTCAAAAGCGACAGTTCCCATATTGACTTCAATAAGAAATAGCATTTGAGCGTGATGAAATCCCTTGACCCCGTAGCTAAACGGTAGCTAGGGAGCAATACCTGGTAGTTAAAAGTTATTTCAAACGAACTAATGAGAGTTATATTTATGGCTCATTTATACAGTCAACCAATCCTGTGCTGTTTAAATTCCATCCTATTCTAAAACGAGTCGTAGCGAGAGCGATTAGCTTAGAACCGAGCCCTACCCTTACCAAAAAGGAGAGGTTGAATAATATTCAGCTACCGTAAAATAAGTTCTGGTGAGATTATCCATTAAACGTCTGTATACACCACATTGGCAACGGATATTGTTCAAAAAAATTTTTTTCATGAATAAAATTCCGTCATAACGTTTTCGAAGAACTAATTCTATAGCGGCGATTTGTTGATAGAATCATGACTATTCTTGTATATTATGATTTATTTGACGAGAAATCTTGATCTAATCTAATCTTCAATTAAATAATAAAAATATTAAAGGAAAATTATATTTTAAAGCTGCTCTGTGATGCAATTCTTATTAAAATCTAGAGTTACTCAGACATATAAATTTATACGTCTGAACGTGACATTAAATTCGAATACGAATTCGTTACTCTTCTGAGATATACGAAGATTAAATACATAATTGGAAGCCCCTATGTTGTACAATGGCCGATGCGTGGGATATGTGTGCCAGGAAGCCGCCTGATGCATCTAGGAGTGCCGAGGATTTCCATACGCGACACTTCATCTCGCGCCCATATAATAATAATTTATGAACACGGAATATTCGAGTGAAGAACACATACACCGCGAGTGGGAGATCGCGACCCTGTGGCAACGAATGACACTAATTCAACAATAGATAAAGTTGTTTTCAATTCGCGAAAATTCAAGTGTTATTTTGAATTATACTTTAGATAGAATTGTACTTTCCCGCATAAAAATTCATGTTAATTCAATTATTGCTGTTGCATAGCAATTATTTTTGTCGTGTGGAAAGTAGTTTTATGAATTATTGTGAAATTAAATAGTTTATTAATACCTATATAGAATTATTTGATGTTTTTTCAAACGAGGACTTTTTGTAAATCAGGCGTTTGATAGGTTTTTTTGAGAGGAGACATAATTAGCTCATTGCAGTATTCAGTGTCACGTTTTCAGAAACAAATAAGGGTAGGTGGTGAGGGATAAAACGTCATAGACATATGTGACTGAATACAAATCCATGTATGTAAGTTTGCATTTGAGGATGCAAATCTTTGACTGCGCAACCGAGTAAAGCAAAGGTCTAAGACAGAGCCTGCCAATCAGTGGGAAATTCACCTTAGGTATTGAAATAGCCGCCGTTACTTTATTTAAGGTTTTCAATATTAAATATATGCATATATGGAATGCACCTTTTGAGTAAGAGGCTATCTTAAGAAGGGAGGGAATAATATTCTGAACGTTTGTGAAAGACGAATGTAGCAAAAAATGTTGGGAATGCCTGGTCTAAAAACATTGATGGCTCAGCTATGAAAACAGAATTTATATTTTATAGTGAAGAAAAATAGCTCATGAGTTTTTATTGGTTATGTGAAAACGGTATTATAAAAGTATTAATTAATAAATGTTTATATTAAAATTCACCAGCCTCTAAAATTTATAAAGTGGTTCACTAATAACTGCTGCTGTTACATAAACAGTGGATGGTCTATATGCTCCACTTAGGGAGTGGAGATCTTTAAATGAATTTCGTTTTAGTTTATTGTACAGCACTAGTGCATATAACCTCTCTATGTATTATGACCTCTAATATATTTGTGAAATTTAATCAAAATCCGATATAACGGTATCACCAGTGATAATATCTTTACAATTTTTGATTAAATAATTGTACGTAATATTGATTAAATTAATATTTAAGTATATTGGATGGGAATAGGTAAACACACAGAATATTCACCGAGTATGCCTCATTTATTATGAAACAATTCCCCGAATTGTTTGGGTAACTTGAATAATTCATAAGTGATCTGAATCGTTGAGATATTTCAATAATGTAAATATCCATGCATATTTAATATTTTCATAACCTTTTTCCGTCTTTATAATTGGAAAATAAATTGGTTCGTTATTGAGATGAGTAACTTCAAGCGATTTTATCATTTTATTTGTTTGTAAAATAATTTTGTTTCTCCATCAAAGGTAGTAAAATGGACAACTTAAATTTAAATAAAATAATACGATTGACTGATGATTAAGTGTGAGACAGATTCAATTTACTTTGAACGTTGTAGTATGATTTTGATAGGCAATATACAGCTTGCAGGCCATTAGTTATGGTATGTAGAGTGTCCGAATGTCAAGAAAATAAATTAAAAAAACATTCTTCGTGAACTTTTTTTAACTTTCATGAGTGACGAAGAGGCAACCAACTTCGGTTATACGATATTTCTAGCGGATAACCGTCTATTGTGAGCCACAAATATTAAAATTCAATCGTTTATTATTAAAAGGGGACATGTTCGTATTTTGCCATTTTTGGCATTTGAATGCAGTTTCTTTATACGTCGACACAGATTGTGTTTAAGAAATGGGATATTTTGTACATTTATTCTATCAGAAACAGCGGTATAAAGTTAGGGTTTAGTTAAGAAAGGGGACATGTCGCGGACAAGTGCCGTTTTAATACTAAAGCAGGTTTTGACAGTTACATTTCATAATCAAAAAATGTAGTGTCAGCTCGAATTTTTCGGGCAATATTTTGGTGAAATTATTGAGAAAACGAGATTAACTCAAAAATGTTACATTAACCACACAGTAAAAGATATTCCTTCTGATCTAACTGGTTCTTCATGCGGGCGAGTATAATTTTATAGTAATTAAATATTTTACGCATTATTCTTTTCGTTTATTAAAAAAAACTTTTGAATATAAAAAATATGAATTAGTTCTTGGGATAAATAATACTTATTTTTTTTTGTAGCAAGTAAAAATGTGTGGACAGTATTTCAGAAAAAGATCGAAATGATTTTTTTGTAATTTCAGATTGTTGTGGATGAATATCTTCGGTATTTACTGTTTTAAAACTGTGGAGAATGATTTATATGTATGCCATGACGGTCTCGCAAAAAGGACCAAATGATGTTTTCTCTTTCATTAAAAAATATATTGACAATAAATTTATGCAATATATTAACCTAGAACACCAATATTTCTATCATAAGCATCATCAATTGGCCAAAAACAACCCTAAATATTGATGAAACCAAAAGTTTATCTTAAAAAATGAATAGAATAAAATATGCAATTGAATATTTTGTGCAGTTTTTTTCAGTTTCCCAACAGTTTACTTCTATGTATATATCGCCTTTTAAAAATAAACGATTCAATTGTAAGGGGGTATTAAATGTTATATATTTGTAACCGTCACGCATTTTTTTGATGGTATCTCTTTGAGGTTATGCCTATCTACAAAAACATAGTTTGGAGAAAAATACAAAGGAAGATTTAGGTGCCATCGAATTCGGCAAATAAAGCAAATGTTATTCCACTAAAATTTGTTATTAAAGGAACATATTATTTCAAACACACATAGTTAATAATTATTAAATGATCAAACTAAAAAAACTACAAAAAGTAATCATAAGGAAAAACAGGTAATTAGCCTTTGTGTTTCTAATTTCGTATTTTCATTTGTAAATAATATCTTGAAACGCTTATAGTGCGAGATAGCGCTTTTTGTCATTAATAAATCTGATCATGGTATTACCGAACCGGGCTTAACTCAAAACGTGCACGTAGTTAGGCCCCTGTGGTCCTCAGCCTTTGAAGTTAAATGAAAGATAATTTTCCGTTCCATATTTTGGAATCTCCGCTCTGTAGCTACTTTTCCAATGATAACATTAACCAATTTTGGCTTAACAATGATAATACAAAAATACTCATCAATGCGACAGATTCAATGCTGAAATAATACTGCATCAGACATATCCAACGATTTTTAGACATTGGTTGATCTAATCTCAATTTATATTGGATATTGTTCGTTGGAATGGAAATAAAAAAGCTAGTTCCAATATTGAAACACGGGCGTAAATCATTTAAAGTTGCATTCATTAGCAGCAATACACTTAAAAAAACTTTCTAATCAATTCCGTATTTTTATGTTTTCAATTTCCCCATTTTTTCAGTTTTAATCAATTTCGAAAAATTAATATAAGGAAAAATGATTTTTTTGTTTGTTTATAACCTTAATTTCTTAGTCTTAATGAAAATCATGAGAGAATGTGTTGGACAATATTTTATGAATGTATTTTACGATGTTTTTTATAGTTTTATACATAATTATACACGACAAATTTTCGTGAAAGCTTTCAATCATTGCTATTATTATATTAAATGAAGAATATAAAGCTTTAAGCTTTTTTTGCGTAGATGTCATAAAAATGACGAATGTATTATGATAATGGCAGTATCCACGGAATTTTTATGTAATCAAAAAAATAATGCTTATTAATGGTTAACTATTTGTAATATTTTACGACACAGAAATTTTCTTTGTCATATATTTTAGTAATACAAAGTGTTATATTTAAATATATAAAAGTTTAAAAAATACTAAATATACAGTACTACATACTTTTCTAAATATAATTTGTGTTTTTTTCGGCATTACACTGTCGTCAAAAGTATTTTCGTTTATATTTATATAATAAGACGAGATAGATATTAAATATTTAATTCGTACATATTTAGTTTAATTTAAATGTAATTTATCAAATATGTAACTCTAATTCAAGTTGGTACAAGAAGAAAAAACTAAACTATACATACATTCGTTTTTTGGTTTGCATACTTCTTATTGATTACGTGGTACTATTTGCGAAATAATAACATAAAAATACCGGTGGATTTCTAGAACTTACAAATGCAATGAGATTTTATTGATGTACGTGCATCTAGTTTGTTTGCTGGTGGAAGAGTATTATTATATACAGAAATAATACAAAATATGATAAATATCCCACATTTTTATTTATAAATGTTTAATAAATGATCGTAGAAAAAGATTCTTCAAGGACCATTTGCACTGACCGCAAAAATATACAGTTCTTCAATAGACAATCAATCACTGAGATTGCTTTGATTTTAGTGCTATTTTTATCGAGCAATTGTATGAATTTTTGTGAAATAATGCGGAACGTCCGAATTTAGTTTAGTATTGATAAATTATATATATCTGTCGGAGACTAGAGTTTTTTGACGATGCAGTAGCTTGTTTGCGAGATTGTATCGAATTTATTTTTGACAGATTCGTTTATGTTGCGTATTATCACACAACGATTGTTATCAGTGAAAATGTCACCTGCATTCAGATTACAATTTGAATGACACCAAGTGATGTTTTTTTTTCATATAAGCATACCTTTATATAATTCATAAAATTTAAATTGCTATATTGCCGTGTTTAAGTACAACTATGCTATCTGATCAAAATGTATTACATTTTGCTATAATTTAAGATTTAATAAGACATATTTATTTTACTTAGACAACGAACAAAATTTATCGGCTCTGGTAAATTAATTAAACATGTAACGTTTTAAATGTAAGCGAAGATAAGTTTTATGCAACATAAATGTTTTTATGTCACTCGAGGAAAGCCATTTTTTCTTAACTTTCTATATCGGCATATGCCAAATATTTATACAGCCTGGTTGAGTAGTAACAATATATATGCTTTTTTCCTTCGATTTAAGGCTTCAGTCCTTGAAATTGTAATTGTGTATCATTTATCGCTTTATAAATTGGTATTTAAACATGGGTTAAAGTGACATTTCAACACTTGGTTATATAAGATATGCAGACGTAGAGCGACTGCCTTACTAACCATGTTTTTTAAAACTATTCTGTTGTAGAGCCTGTAAATATATAAGCTAACTTCTAGCTATTTTTTTAACCCGTACTTATATTTTTATTCGTTTTGAAAAATAAAGTTGAGTGACTTACTTAAAATCATTTCTAGTTAAAAAATCTGTAGAAATATTTCCAGTACAAAAGCTCCAAAACGGGTTCTAATGTTTTTAAGTGCCTAAAAAAGGAATGTTTGAATGAAAATATTAATATAATTTAAGATATCTACTGAGGGTGCTTGATGAAATTTCAATTTAAAATTTGAACATGATAATAATCTGACTAAGGAAGCCTTCATCTAGCTATTAATTGACGATGTTTCATAACGATGGTGATGATGGCATTTTAATAGCACGTCATGATCTCGCTCGTTTGTTGGAATATTCGTTGTTTTCCTTGAATAACATTAAATTCACCCCGGAGAATCGACTATAATCTTGTTATTCAAAGCTAGGAAACATGCGTTCCAGGTAATTTTCTAACCAGTAGCGTTACAATTATAAATTATGTATACCATATTACTATTTTTAAAAAATGTAGATGATTTATTTCGCATTAAAAATGGGACAATTAATACAACGGGATAATTTATATAATTTAAGATTTTGACTGAAGGTCTTTGATGGAATTTCAATATCAAATTTTAATTGTTGAAATTTTGTACAAGCATCTCGATCAGGCGAAACCCGGGTCCTCAGTGACGAAATACATGGAAATGAACAAAATTTCCACAATTCATATTTCGAATAATTTATGTTCATATGAGTTTACGTTTTTAAAAATATGGTATCTCAACAGGACTTTTGTTCCGTTTTACGAGAACTACTTGTTATTCAGGCGTTAAAACTCTCTTTTTCGGAGAGGGTGAGGATGAAGACGTATCTTGACTCTGGAGTATGACTGGTAGTTAGCGAATCCTCAAGCCTCTACGTTACCCTAAGCCCAATATTGAATTGAATTTAAATTTGAAATAATTGGATGCGTGAGAAGCAATGTAAAACTAATAACATCCGTATCTTTCTGCAACTATCCATAAATCAATGTACGTGTTTGTTCGAGGATTTGACCTCATGGATACCGCATCGGAAGAGGATGAACCACTCGGCTACTCAAGACGTTATTATATATTTTATGTACACAGTTTACACACATCTGAAAACAGACATTTAGCCCAAGAGTAAAAAAAACAGATTTTAAAAATTAATGTCATATGAGGTTCCGAAGAATTCCGTAGGTTCTATATATGCTAGTCAACATATATTTAGTTTTTATTGATGTATTTTATTGGCGTGGAATCTTAGTAATGCCACTGTTTGCTTCCCTTTGGGACGTCTGAGGTGTAAGATAAATCACATTAAGGTATAATGAAGGTGTGCTGAGTGCGAAAGGTGGTCGCTGTGGTAAAAGGGAGAACATCTTTTGAACAGGATCCGAACGTGGGAAGAATTAACGAGGGATCATTAGCTTATGCGATCCGTGAAAAGGTGTTTTTTATTCCACCTCTATCTCACTTTCTTAATGGTATCGAGAAAATTGCGAGTAGAAAGTTTCGTTATCGCATTATACAGTTCCCTTTACATTGTTTTATTTTAATAGGGCTGTAGAATTTTAGAAAGAATCCAACTTCATTTTACAGAATCGTTCATAAAATGATCAATGCAGTTCGTTGTTCGTACATTAATCTTTCGTGTAAAGATGATTTTCCAATAGAGGAAGTGCATGTCACAAGTCACAACTTGTACACGAGCAGTGGAATAAAAACATATCAACTAATTTTAAATGCATGTTAAAAATGAATTTATATAACATAATATGATACTTTCTTTATCATCAAACTAATTGAACAATAGAAAAAAAGAAAATGCTCAATATGCCTACTATATATTTGTAAAAAATTGATAAATGTTGTAAAGAATTTGTAAAACAATGTTGCAAAATTCCAAGCGTAAAAAACTGGTCCATCTATAAACCTTAAACTAAAGACAATTTAATATAACTAAACGAGGTGCTTGTAAAGTTTTTTTTCGATTTATCTCCATTAAAAGTGACCTTTTTGTACTTATCAACAGCTCAGTGAGTTTATCAGACAACTTACGTTTCCATACTACTATTTTTTTAAACAGTATCCATTAATTTACACGGAATCGACGGAATTTACGTTTTCCCGTAATTTGTGTATACTTTTTCCCACGACTTTCGTCAGATATATTCAAATAATGTAGTTTGTAATGACAGGGGTCTTCAAAACAGACTCTTCCTATTCATGAAAATTTAATATGTAATGTCTCTGCTAAGGAGTTCAAAAATAATTTGTCATATTTGTTTGTTTACCGTTAGCAGTAAACAAATAGCGTGCGACGCTTAGGGAAACGGTCACTTGGCACTCGGCGTACCCGAGGGACTGGCTGTCGGTCGCCGACAAAACCACGGCTTAGTTCGAAATCGCGACCCTATCGTAAAACCACTTGCTGCGTTTTAAAATTGAAATAGTGTATTTTAAACTCTGTTTTTGTATCTGTTACTGCCTTCGAGGAATTCATTAGTATAAACTAACTGCAATTAAATAGAAAGTAAACTGACAGGCGGGTTTTAATAGAGGACGAAGGAACCTGTGAGTCATCTTAATCACCACGCCGGACTTGGGGCAGTCAAAGTGTGTTGACGCTCCACCTCCCCGTCGAGTAGAACTTTAATCTCAAAGTAATTTATTTTCGAATATTTCTCTGATGCAGAAATTCAAATCAATATAAGATTTTGTTCGCATATGTCGACATTCTGCGTTTAAGGTTCGTTTATTGGCTACATTTGCTATATTTTTTTTCGAGTTAAATTTATTTACTTTCGTGTCTTGCTTTTTTAACTAGGTAAACTATACATGTATATATCGATGGCCTCAAACAGTTTTTTACAAGCATCAGTGGCGTAACATAGAAGTTGGTAAGAAATTAACTATATAAAGATATTTAAAAAATATGTTGTTCATTTTTCTTGAAAATTCATTTTGTTTTGCTAAAATTTTAAGATTTTTCGGCTTCTTAAAAAACCATGTAGGTCGTACTGTATAACTGCAGAATCAGCTATTGCTTAAAAGACAGGCAGCATTAACGATGGCATAATAAATCAGTATCAATATGAAACTGATACCGAATACCCGCATGAAATGAATCGTTTCTTTTTCAAGTATACTTGTCATACAGATGGTATTTTAATTGCAGATATAGTAATAAACTCCGACACCTTTTCTAATGAAGGTTTCGAATTCCAATTTATTGGCAAATAATGACTAATGAGCAAAGCAAAGGGTTCCCATTAACGTTTCTCATTGTCTGACAGTCATTTAGGCGTTCGACTCGCTAATTATTAAAAAATCGATCAAATTGTATGAACTGCTTTGTTAATGAGTTATCAATAGACATTTTTTTTGTAAATGCCAAGCGATCAAAAGACCATTAAATAAATGAGTAGTATCATTTTCTACGGGTAAATGAACGATATCAATACCAAGGCATTATACCATATTAAAAAAACTCTTTTCATACTTATAATAGCACAAAAATCTATGTTACATTATATGTTTTCATTTTCAATTAATTAATTACTGTTTTATATGACTTTAAAATAAGGTATAATATAGTTATCTTGGTTTATTTGTACACATATATATATATGAGTTTTGAATGATCCTTTTTCGTTAAGAATGTTTAATAATGAATAAATAAGTGGTTGACTATATCTAAACCAACGAGTCGGCTCCGTAGTGCAATGTTAACGTCGTTGGCTGCGGTTCAAGTTCAAGTCCCGGTGTTTATCTATTTGTGATATCTAAAATTCCCTCCCACCAATCTGATCAACGGGGCATAGCGAGAGCTATTAGCTAACCACTGGTCCTGTCCTAGCCCTATTCTTCTATCTCTATGCTCTTCGAAAAAGAGAGGTTAAGCATCTGAGTAACAAGTAGTTCTCGTAGATACCTTCTGTTGAGATACCTTCATTAGGAGGCCATATGCTCTACACTGGGAGCGGGCATGGTAAAAAAACAACGAGAGACTATTTTCTGTTTTTTTTAAATTGAAAACAAATATTTTGCGTAACAGTCGATTGCCGATGCGCTAAATATTTTTAAATCATATGATATTATGAAGTCACTAGATTTATTTCAATCCGAGAAGAAACGATATCGCAAACACCCATGTCGAGATCTTAAATTTAATTTTCATATTGACCTTGCCGAGACTTCAACCGAATCCACCTGAAAGCTAGAGTAAAGCTTTAACGCTAGACCACAGAAGTCGAAAATGTTATCATCCATATGGTGTGATTGATGAAACTATGGCATGCTGGCATGTCATGTGACAGGTAGTCTTTTTGTAGGTGTCACATATCGAAATTATGACGTGATTAAGCTCAAACACGAAGAAGTTTTCTAGAATTTCGCATAAGTGAACTTTTCTTTGTCTCAACAAAATGTCAATTTATTTCGTTAGCTTGTTTTCTCAATATTGGTTTTGGTTGAGGAGCTGTTTTCAAACTGTTCATGAACAGCGGAATATTTTTCACATTCCTAGAACAGTTTTGGACACTTAATTAATATCAAATTCCTAACTATACGTTATTTTACGCACATTTATAAATGAGCAATTTTATTAGTAAGAGAAAAATAGCTCATGGTCGGGTTGTGCTTCTGGCATGTTCAAATTAATTAGATTATAATGATATCCTCGTGATTATAGGTTATCAGATTGTGATTGATTATGATCAACGGACGCTTAAATAACGGTAAGTATTATTTTATATTTAATTTATAACTAAACACAATGAATCAACTTCATTTTTTTCCGATATAATAATAAATGTGTTGCAAAACCGTGCATAGTGTGTTATAATTAAAAGGTTTCAAAATTTAAAGATGAATGGGTGTATGAGCTTTATTTTTTTGGAAATGACCGCCCAAACATAGTAAAATATAATGTAATATAAAGGATTTAATTGTTCTCTATATAAAATTAATACGTAAGAAGCCTTCTTGCAATGCTTTCGTAAAGGCGTAAAGAATAGCCGCAAACAGATCATAAAATAAAAACTATAATCAATACAATCGGCAGTATCTACAATTATATATTATAATATTATATGTTCTTATGAATAAAAATCACAACAAGTTCAAATAGATCCCTAATGAATGATTTTAATTAAACGATTGATTTCTTTACAACCAGGCGTCAATGTGCTGTCTGAAACAAAAGTCGTTTAAAATGTGTTGTCAATGATTTGTCACCCGTTTATCGTAGAAAAACAGAAACCAAATCAAACTTCAGAAAGCAAGTCATGTGAACATATTACTAATTTTTTTAAGATCAACAAACTCCAGTCTTTATTGTAAAATACATAATTCCAATGATCAACAAATGATTATACAATTGGAGATAGACACTTGCCAACAGTTATCTAAGATTAGTATTAAAAAGTATTATTTCAAACTTCAGATTACATTCAAAGGAACGATTACGAGACAAATAATTAAATAGCAGTTTTATCTGAACAAACGATTTTCCGTTTTATCTCACTATTTATTTTAATTAAATATTTTGCCAATGTATGCATATCCGGTCAGGTATATTGTGAAACTTAATGTAAAGTTGATTGTATTTAATCTATGATATAATGAAAAAATACAACGAAACATTTAAGTATGTACGTGGATATTTTATTAATATTTTGAAGTTCTGCAATAGTTTCAAAGGGTTGTCACTTGAATCATGGTTGATTGTCAATTTATGACGGAAAGACATTCTATTTACAAAAATAAAACACAAACTGTAGAATTAATTATACAATTATATGGAATGATCAGGATCGGTGTCGTTCGCCGATTGAAAATCTTGAAATTTTTGTTCAAATCTATTGCAAGACATTCATCACCGAAATTGCTTCATAAAATAATGTTACTGTTATTATTTTTAAAAGTTACATAGAGATTAAAGTTGATTGACAAAACCTCATTCAGATTTTTAAAATTTTCACATCTTAGAATTTTGCAATGGTTGCGTAAAAGTACTTTGATAGTTAAAAATGTGGACATGTCTAATTCATATCATAAGATAAGGTAAAAATAGGAAAATATTTAGTTGTAAAAGATTTATTAGAGGAATTGGTTGATAGCTATTACGGCTTCACGCCTTGTTCAGAACTATGCTAATTCTTGTAGAATAAAATGATTTGATATTTTTATCTTATTATAATGGAGTTCTACCAATTGAAAACCAATTCAATTAACAATCTACATTATTTACGTTCATTTTATCAAACAAAATGTTAACAAACCAATCAATGTTATAAGTTTTCAAAGATTGTCAAATTTTGTTATATAAATATTGAGCATATCTTAGGATCTATACGTTGTAAAAGAAAATAATTCCAAGTCAAACGAAATGAAACCAAGCGAGATGGTGTTTGCAATGTTTTCCTTACACTCTCCTTGAGTTCACCTTTTGGTAAACGATCCATTTCAACTAAATACTTAACATATTATGAATACATTTTGATGACTTGCCTGCTTGGGTGACAGCCATGGACATTAGCAGCAGCCCACAGACTGCTCGGAGTCTAGCGTCCCCCCTCATCTTTCTCTGAAATAAAATAAACATATAATTCATTAATACCTTAATCAAATAAAAATTTGCATTATATATTTTTTGAATAATAATGGTCTCGAAAGACGTTGTTCTGAGAGTAAGGATGGCTAGGATAGGACTTGTATTTAGTTAGATAATCGCTCTAGTTTTTAGGATCGGGAAGGATCGGGTGACACCCACTGGTTTTTTTTGTTAAGTTTAAGCTTTATTAGGGTCCATAACTGAAAACGCACAGCATTAATGACAATGATTCCTAGAAGTCGACCGACTGTTGTCGTGAAGGAGATCGGTCAATAGCCGGTGAACACGTTCACTGGACGAATCCATTTTTGACGGAAAAGGGTGGCTCCGACGTTGCGAGAGTCCGATTTCTGATTTTACCAGAGTCGATTACCAACCTTCGAGTCAAAGGGAGCTGCCGGCGTTGTGGATTGTTTGTGTTTGTTTTGAAATTGGACTTAATTTAAATTCGTTTGTCGTGTCACTTGCATTATAACTTAATAGTAACTTCATGTGATAAGTAAATGTAAATGTAGACTCAATTTTATGTGTTAAGAATATATTTTGTGTATTTTAAACCATTGCATCTTCGATTAAAATAAATAAGTGTTTAACCGGAATTGAAATGGTGTTTGATTGAGATCCCAGCCCTTCCAGGACGTCGATAATCGACCATTCGCCTCTTTGATTCTGGTCTTCTCACGGGATTGGGAGAGAAATATAACATCAATTAACTAACTAGTCGAAATCTTATATGTTTACTCTTTCCGAAGAGACAGTTTGTGCGATTATACTTACTAGGAATGCTCAATGAGGAGTTCACATGTTCCAAAATGAGCGCCCATAGATTATAAAAAATAAAATAATAGCTTTCGTTTCAGTTTTCATGAAAACATTTAAATAAAAGGGCATGCTTACAATCCTTTTTACTCTGTCCAATCATCTACGTGGCCGCAGCTTCCAATTTAATATATTTATTCTATACTATATTTAAAATGACTAATCGATGCAATTGATAATCGATATTATAATTAGCATGTCTATTGTTAATAAAATCATTTTGTTTCGAAACACAATCAACCTTCGATTTAATATACACGACAAAATAAAATACTACGCAAGAAGCAACGTTGACAATACTAGAATCGAATAACGTGATCATAGACTCAAATTGACAACTCAGATATCTTTGAAATGTTTCGTTCACCGTTTTTATATAGCAGCTCAATGATGAGTACAGTGAACAGATGAACTCACAGTTCCAGTATAGAATATCGTATTACATATTTGTTTATCATTGATAAGTACATTAATTACTTTACAGTGAATGATGACGAGCATATAAAAAATATCTTTTATCTCAATGATGTGACAAAAGGTGTAATTAATTTCAATATTACTTACTGATATTTATGATTTATACGTGTTTGAAAAAAAAAACGTCATATTAATTCCAACTTTTATCTATTTTTATACGTACCTATCAGTTTTAATATCAATTTAAATATCAATAGTTAACCATGAAAGATCACGTGACATATTATAATGTTTAAAAACTAATGAATTAGTTTTTAATATATTTATATATCATGTAATGTTGCTATAGTCTCATAATACAATGCTAATTTCAATATTATTCATTGCCCATAAAATATAATAATTATTAAATTCATATTTATATAAAATATCGTTTTATATCCGTATTCAATACAGATACCAATGGTTGATATTTCATGACCAAGGTTGTCAGTTATATACTTTTAACAATTGCTTATTTATAAAAATCTAACATTATAACTAATTTGACCAAGTTTAGAATTGTAACTAATATAATTTAACAGGGATATTACCATGACATGAGGTATATCATAAAAAACATTGGTATTTTTATCTTTTAAAATGTCAATTCAATCACTAAAAGCTTACAAAGATTTTCACGGAGAAAGAGTAAATAATAATTAGACAAAATATAATGTCACTAAAACTAATTCTAAAATAATCATCAATTAAAATATCACGTTATATGTATCATTTTACATCCAATTTCTTTTTAAAATTTTATCCGCGATGTTGAGCTCGTTTTTCATTTTTAAACGTCTTTTCTATTAAAAATAATCGTAGTCATCGTTTTACCTTGCGGGACATAGTAATTCGACGCAATTATGGCTGACAAAATGTTCGATGGTATATAAATCTATCAAATATTAAATACAAATGAATATTGATGATGACTATGATCTATACGATAATAGGATTCATCCGTAAATAAATTAAAACTAAACATGCTTCAATGCTGCACCAAAAAACAAATAATAGAAATAAGTAAACCTGAAATATTCAAACTCAATAACAACTATCGGAAATCGCCTACTTATTGAGGATTTACGGCTTTGCAGTCATGTATTAATTAGAGGATTATATCTAGAATAAAAATATTCTATAAATAACAATGATTCATGATACATTATTGAGCATATTTCAACATTGATTCATAAGTTATTCCAAGCAGAATTAATTTATATTCTTTTTGTAATAAGCAGTATAGAGGCAGTTAGAAGTTATAAAGAAGAATTCAGATCACCTTTACAGTAATGTTTTATTTTCACCGATTTTAGACATTTGGTTTTGTTTTATATGATAGTAATAGCCTTCTGCAATTAATTTCAATTCAGATCTAAGAATACATTTAATTCCAATACCTATGCATCTATAATTACGCCTACAGTATATTAATGATATGTCTCGGCATTTTTATTCGTGCGACACAATTCTCTGTAGCGTATTTAATATTTTAATCGTCCATACTTATTGTTTCTGACAGTATAGAACATAAAAATATTTCAGCCATATTATAGTTATATTCAAAAATTCAGCTTAAATTCGAATTTGATTGACGTTCTATATATCTTGCTGCAATTGTGGAGTTGAATAAAATCCCATTTTTTTGATGAATATTAGAGATGTTTAAAATTTAGAAGAGTGTTTCCCAAACATTCTTACACCACGAACCATAGTTTTTTTTAAAAATAACCACGACCCCCTCCTCCGAAAATGAAATAAAACTATTAATTATAAAAGCTTTCATTGATATTATAACTACACACACACACACATGTATACTTAATATAATATCGCACACAAAAAATACTTTTTATAAAAACAAGTATAACGTGTTTTCATGAACCAAATATTTATATTATTATATTTATGTAAAATCAAATGATAAAAAATTTGTAACTCTACTAAAACATTCACGACCCACAGTTTGGGAAGCATTGATTTAGAATACGTCTAAAGAAAGGTAAATTTAAAATCAAACTAATTTGTATACCGGTACATTTCAAAATATAGAAGAAAAAATGTGTATTTGAAGATGTATCAACCTTGCACCGGGAGTGAGATTAAGTTATACTATAATTGATTTAGGGTGACTGACAGTTGAACCCGTGTTAATTCATGTTAAGGATATCCTCTTGTCAGACCAGTTTGTCCTGAAAGTGGATAATACTGTAGACGAATCGAGTATTGTAATATTATATGAAGAATAAATTGACCAATCTTGTGAATAATATTCATATAGTATGGTACACAATAAGAAATAAAGTTTGTTTTGATAAAATACTGTAAAATTAAAATTAGCAAAAATAAAAATGATAATATTGAAAAATTTCAAAGTAACATGTACACATACTTTTTAATTGTATGAAAAGTTAACTCATCTTCCTAAAAATTCATATAAATGAACGGTGAATAGCTTTAAACTAGAAAGCTTTGGATTTTGTAAGTATATTAATATTACTGATGTGGAAGCTTTTATTTTGATCCTGCAAGATCGGATTCCACACTGGTTTGGTAAAGTGTATGGTAAAGCTATGGGTTTGTATGGAAATGTGGTACAAAGCCGTCTCGTCGATGCCTATCGCGAATTACATCTGCCTCACATAACACCAGCTGACGCCTGTATTATCTAAAACAGTGGCGAGTAACCGTTTTCTTTATGTATATATATATGTTTTTAACAACATCTTTTTGAGGCTACGACTACTTTAATTTCGTTGAGCAACACAATAATTTGATGCAATAAACACAGAAAAAGTGATTGAAAAATTGTATTTTATTATTTTTGATATATATTTTGAACATAGTTTGAGTTGTTATGATGACATAACAGATAGTCACATTAAGTAACTTTAGGACATGTGAACTAAAATACTGGCTGCAGGTAATAAAAACAATGCTCCTTGTGGTTTTCCTTATATGAGTCAGCTTACAGTTCTCTAACAGTGATCTTCAATTGATTGAATAAGTTTCAGATATATTATGCAATATTTGATGATACACTTTTTACTCCATAAACAACTATAATTATAACTTAATTTGTATCGCGTCAATATCATGCTTAGCAGTTTTCAATGGTGTTTTTGGAAAGTTGTTATTTATTAAAGGAAACCCCAGATTGTTATGGACAAAAAATGGAAAAACCTTCTTCAGATTGACATTTATTTTCGATATGGGGAATATTAAAAATTAACTTTTTTAGTAAAAAAACCTTTTGGATTAAGGCTTTTTAAAACTTCTATTTGTCATTCCACAACTAACTCATATTGAATTGTTTAAGTTTTGTTAATATAAACAGCTTCTACTGTTGGTTGATGACCGCTTCTTTTTAGGTTAGAATACCCGACTGTGAAAATTACTTCCGGAAAATGTGACGTTATGTCAGACGTGGTCAGTGGTGAAATTGCGTTCCTCGATCTTATCATTCAGAATTGCTGAATGAATTGTTTGATCAAAAATAAATTACTGATAAAAATTCGCTTTTGTTCACACAATATAAATATAATAAATTACGCAAATTGATCTTTATTTTTGTGCATTTATAAATTATTAAGATACTCTGGGGGAATTGTACGAAAGTATTGCGACATAAACAAATAAATACGTATGCTAACCAAACTGAATGTAGGTACAAGTTACGCTATATATTATTAAATTACAATATATTTATATCTTTCTTGATTTATCCTGATTGATGCCTGTCTGTAATGCATTTATATTTTTAGTAAAAATATGATAATCTTTTTTATTGAAATGTAAAGTTTAAGATTTAATTTAGCAGGTGCCACTGCTACCTGCTAATTTTTAGTAATATTATAGTCGAATTCATTTGGTTTTATTATTCAACCTACTATCTCTAAATACCTACCAATTAATTTTCTTAATACATGCATATAATTTAAGACATCGACTGAGGGTGCTTGATGGAATTTCAATATCAAATTTGATATGCAAATAAGTAAGTGTGATCTGTAATATGTAATAAGTGTCTGCCAGCGATGAAAAACAAATCTATCAAGAATTGGCTTTGCCAAGTTACCATATTACAGCGTATCGTTGATTCCGCTTTAGATTCAAAGATATTTCGATTAACCACAGGGCATAATATAATGACCTTGAACCAAGTCACAGCACATTTTTTATATACATTATTGATTTTGTAAAATATATCAGTCATAAGGTGTGAGTGGTAGGTCCATTTGTTTTCATCCCTCATTATTGTATTATAAAGAGAGTCTTTAGTATAATTTAATTTCCTACAGAGTTTCACTGAGAAAATGGAAATGGCTTAAATACAACAAATTACTCAAATCAGTTAATCGTATAATCCCAAGAGTGTTTATTTAATGAAATGTATAACACTGTTCGCAATTGTTGCATTATTTCGTTAATTGTTCATAAAGTGCTACAATATTCCGCTATTCTCTAAGGGTGTACTTATGCACAAAGCATGAACAACCAACTATGAACAAAGTTATAACCATATTCTGGCAATTGTACCATACATTATTCATCTAAGTTTAGAGGTTTCATTTACATATCTACATTGTAAGCACTTGACGATAGCTTATAACTTTATATTAGTCTCTTTATAAATTGATTTATGACAATTTACGAACCGATGCGTTACGATGAGCGATTATAATTTTTTCTATTTATTTTTTTGACAGTTTATTCGGTGAAGAAAGTGAGACCTAGTGAAGCGATTTTTAATGGCTGCGTTGAATATTAAAGTTTCAATTTCTAGAACAAATTCTGTATTAACAATTTTATTTCAATTACGACATGAAGCGTCTGCCTTGTTTACAGTATTGGAAAAAACTAATTTTATTTGGGAAAATGGTGCTATTTAAAAATAAACATCAACAATCATTTAAACTTGAATTATTGAGATCTTGTACACTTCCATGTATTTTGTCACTAACGACCCGGGTTTTGCCTTTCGGCATCTTCAGGCATTTGTCGTATTTGTATCTTCTATATAAACGTTAGACACTGTTTACTGTCTGTCAGTTCAAGTCCATTCGTGAGCTCGAATGCCTAAAGATGCTGAAAGGCGAAACGGGTCGTTAGTGACAAAATACATCGAAGTGTACAAAATCTCAATAATTCAAATTTGATATTGAAATTTCGTCAAGCACCCTCAGTCGATGTCTTAAATTAAACCGTTAAAACGTTGTTAACTTCAACTATCAAGTCTTGCTGAAAAGACGGTATATAAATGTAACAAAATATATTGGTAACACTTTTTCCACTTTTTTTAATAAGATCAGGACCGGTTTTATTCGTTTTAATTCAGATAATTTACAATGTCGATAAGTAGAAAAAAATCAACGATTTTTGAGTTAAAAACGTAATAGATAACAGGAAAAAGAATATTTTTGTGTAAAATTATTACTAATCATTGAAAAGATAAACATCAGACATTGATGACTGAACCTTTAATATCTAATTGGTAATAAGGTAACCTATTCGAGATAAATTATTCCTGGCATCACTTTTTATACTAATCCCCTTTTCAAAAGTCCTTGAATGTCCAGTTTAAAAATGAAACGCCAACATCCGTCCACCGTCAGTTTTATTAAAAATAATAACTGTTTAAATATTTCATTAGAAGTCTATATTTATATTCGAGCAATGATTTCTGAACGTCAACTTATTTCATTTAATTAGATGTGTAAATTAATCTTACCGCATTGTTCCAAAATTCGAAAAGAGAACATCAAAGTCAATTATTTCAAAATGTAAAAAACTATACCCAATAATCTATTTATAAATATTGTTGTGATTCAGTCTGCGGTGTTGCTAGTGGGATCATAGTGTTCTTCCGAAGTAAAACATTACCACCATTAAAAGAATGTATATTGGTGTTACATATATCTTTATATATGCGGGTCACCATGCAGTAAAAGGTTCGGCGGATTGAGACTGAAAGATTGCAGGGCAACTCGAATTGCTGCCAAAACCGCAGATCGACTGAGCTGCAAAAAAACCTCTCCGCAACGAATAGACCGAGAAGGAACGAGAGAGGAAAAAATAACGTTACATCAGGCGATCGAAACACAGGGTTCAACTAAAATGCTATTTGTATCGTTAACATTTAATATTGTTAACAAGAATCAATAGCTAGAATAGAGGTAGCTCTTCGTCACTTTTCATACATATAGTAAGCAAAAATACTGTAACGATCATTCGATTTTCAGATTACAATTCTGCATCTTGTAACCTAGCGATTAGAAGATTTCGATTCACGTTCAGATTTCAACAAAAACCTCAGAGACCATGAGTAGGGCTTCCAGTCCCGGGATTGTCTAAATTTCAATTCCGGGATTTACTGTAAATGCTAAAATTCATATACCAAATTAAAACTTTCTAATAAACTGTAACGTGTACCTCGGGTTGTTCATGTACATAGTGTTTTACAATACCTATGTAATTAATATAAATTTATTGTGGTCAGCCGTTTTTAACTAATTTGAAATGGAAGACCGCTTCTACAATAGATCGAAGACAATATTTTAAAGTCGAACTGAAGGACGTGTCCTCTTTTGGATACCATCTGGTAAAACCTACCTTGATAGTTCAATAAATAAAATATGATATAAAACTATTTTTACCATTAGGTTTTATTTCTTCTTTTTTTGTAAATGACAATCTGATTCCCAATCAATAAAAAACCGTTCCAATGCCCAAAAAAATATTAAATCATATAATTCTTCTAATCAGCAATAATGAACACGAATTTAATTTTTAATGTCACGATTGTTACCAATCCCGGTATTGAGATTCTGAATTCCGAAATCACGGAATCATAAAAAGGATCCGGGATTGGATGCCCTAATCATGAATATGTGTACTTTTAGTCTCTTCTCGTTGAATTAATGTTGTTTATTTTGTTAAAGTTATCTTAAAAAATATCTGGAACAGGCTGTAGTGGACTTTTTTATAATATTATAGTCGTTAATTATCGAATCGAAATAAACTATTGTGAGCTAAAAATGGAATTTTCACTACACTAATAATATATTTCATATATTTTGTTAGGTACTCCAAATTACTGATCATTTTTCACTACATTTGTGAATAATTTTTTTTTGTGTTAAAATCGACTTTTTAGCATGAATATGTGATATTAAGAAAGAATGCTATAACTGAACGACATCATCGTTGTTGTTTCAATTAAATATATCTACAATAACACATTGTATTTTTTCTCAGTGCTGTCATTCCACCAAGGATTAGTACACAATATTGCACTTATAATAACTAACTAAGCCGTTAATGTTTTTTTTTATTTCTAATTGGTCAATTAAAAAATACACTGATACACATGTTACCGCTTAAACACTCTGTAGAAGAAGAGGAAAAAACAATACTAAAACCTTGTGCAACGATTGACGGCTCCATAATAACGGGGTTATCGTTTTTTTGAACACCTCGCGATGGGGCATCATCATTTTCGGTCACGTAACTTGCGCTTTTTTAGTTTTACTGTAATAATGACGATTCACTCGATATTAGTTTAAATGTTTTTATAAGAAATATTTTCCCTACGCTATTTTCAATACGATGTTTGATTGCTTTAAGTAGGTAGCCGTGAAAATAATTAACGAAAATGCAATGTTTAGTTCAAGAAAATGCATCAGTTGCTGTAAGACCTTGTTCTTAGTAAAATAAATTCATCAAAATTATTTGTCTAATACTGACAATTTATTCAATACTTGAAATTCAGACAGTAAACGTGTATTGCTTTTCTCCTGATATCTGTATTTTAAATCCAAAAAAATACACACACTCGTGTATAAAATTGATAACCATGTTTTTATTTTATATTTAAAATGAAATTGCATTAATAAAAATTTAATATTCAATAATATGTAAGTCGTGACTTCCATTGAAACACAAAATTAACTTACATCTACTTGGTAGAACTCCATTATAAAAAGGTAAAAAGAACAAATTATTTGGTTTTAATTTATTTTTATCAATTAGTTGATAAATATTTTGGCTTCATACCAAGTTTTGATGCGTAGTTCTAACGAGTTAATATAATGATGTTCATTTTGTGATGTCTACCCAACCCACAACCCACCCTGCTCATTGACACCTCTTTCGCCCATCATCACATTATGTTACCCACCCCTTTTAGGATCCAACGTTATGATATTATGTAGGCAACCTTCTACCAGACGAGAATATTTATGTATTTTTAGCAATTTCATTGGAGCGTTTTATTATTTGACAGAATTTGTTAAACTTACTCCGTATTCAGATTTGGTGGCCTGATTGGAAGTTGTTCGTTAATTAGCCAAACAAATTGATGAAAACAAATGTATCGTATTGCAGAATAATTGAATAACTTACAGAGGAATAAAAACGCAATAAACAACACAGAAAGTCATCAGAAATTGTTTCATATGATCTATTCCAACAATATCAAATTTGTGAGTTCATGTATTTTTCACTTTTTACTAGAAAAAATATGTATTTGAGACTTTTCTTCCTACCGGAATTTTTCCTAGACTCCCGTCGGGTCTGATTGCGTAAAAATTGGTACACATATGAATAAACATAATTAAGTATTAAACCAACTAAAATGCTTTTTGCATTACTATGAAATTTTAATGCGCTTAAACTGAGCAATTTCAAAATTAAAGAAAAAACACTAAGATAGAAATCAACCATGTAGTAAAAACCTTCAGTAGATTTAAAACACTTCAAATCAAGCGAGAAAATCTTATTTGATGTATCAATAACAAAAATGACAGATTTGTATAGAAGAAAACGGTTGGAGTTAAGGTTTTTTAAAGTGTCATCATCTTCAATTACTCTCGTAAAATTCAACCAGACTCCATAACCAAATGTTTTTTCAAACGATAGTACTGATGAAACGATCGTCGATATTAACTGACAAAAAACGTATCAATTAATAAAAGCATGATTGAAATTCATTTCATTCGCTTCATTGGTGGCGTAATTGATTCTGCCAGGTTATGAAATTTTTCCATTATTTTGCATTGGGAAATAACAGCCTATCGAATTTTGGAATTTGGCTGCCAAATTAACACGGAAAATTTCAAACTAAACGTATGTTTGTATCTAGAGATCTACAGTCAAAAGTAAACGATATTTTGACGCAAATTGGTGCATAAAAAGTTGGAATATTTAGTAAACTTTACTTGGAGAATTTGGATTCAGAATTTGGTCTTTATATTTTACTTTGTATCATACAACAGTGACCGGGCAAGTAAAATTTATCCCCTCAATTTTTAAATCAGATAACGAACAAATCATGAGAGTTATACACTTTTATTTACTGAACACTCACAAACAGTATTTGTAAGGGATTTTTGTTATTTTTTTCCCCCATTCAAAACGTTCAGCTGACAGAGCTTCTGGAAGACTGTAACTATTCTACAATAGGATGAAATAATTTAGGAAACTTCCCTAGCTTATTTCCAAAAAAACTCATGATGCAGAGAGTGATCCACGTTGGGTGTTTTTTCGATGCGGTTGCGGTGGCCACGAATTCGCATTTATAAACGACATTTTCATATATTGACTTTTCAAGTGATTAATGGATTTGTGACTCAGATGTCTGTTATATTTAAATTCTCTCCCACGGGGTGTAGGGATAAAACTAGCTCACCTCTAGTCGCATTTATTTTCGCTCTTCCATAAGTTGTGCATCTCTAGTACAACAACTTCTGTAGAAATGTTTTATCATTATCGTATTCATCAACAGCACTTTAATGTCATAAAAATACATATGTACTATACAATTAATAATTTGTATTATTCAGTAAGCATAGTCACGTTTGATACATGTAGTAGGAATTAATACGTGGGGTCACTAGTATGTTTGAACATAAGTTGCGTATAAAGAAAAATTCTCATTTACAATTCTACACATATCACGTGGCTATCAAAAAAATCTCGTGTCGATTGTTTTGTTAAAATTCACCGATGGCAATATTTCGTTCATTGAACCGACATCGGTTGTGATTTTCAAGGCGAAGGATGTCATATTGCAACCAATAGTGCGTCTAGAAGCTAGCAGCTTCGACTTATCAATCAAAATTTCGACATTATCGATGAATAATTATTTTTAGATACCGCGTGAAACGAACCGAAAGTCGCGAACGCATAATAAATAAATAATTAATTAATTATTCAGATGATGTTCATGATAATGTTGTTTGATTATATAATATAATCAGTTGATAATTATCGCAATAAGTGAAACTGGTCCTGGACATTATAGAAATGTAGAAGTACAAAACAAATTGTGTTTTATTATTAAAATATAATGTCTTTTCACCAAGAATTGACAGTTAACACTGATTTATTAATCATTCATAAAATAAATCAGCTTCCCTTTTAGGCTACTACCCTACAAAATAACCGTGTAAAAAATATAAGTAACTAGAAACTATAGATAACTAAATTGCTTAACGGGGAAGATTTATTTAGGGTTTTAAACCCATTTTTGATTAATTCTGTGGAATTTATATTTAAGAATTTCATTTCGTAGGTATTTTAACAGAAATATCTGACTTTCAACACAATAACAATAACAGATCAAAAGAAATAATAAAAAAATAAGTATATCATATGATAATAACAGAGGATTTTATTGTCGAAATTAAAAATTAAGCATAAGTAATTAAAATGCTAAATATAATTTTAAAAATATTTTATTTATGCGTCGCTATACGATCAATTTTGTCTAAGATATCTGTTTTTTAAACCTTAAGATTAGTCACGCGATGACTCGTGCAAAATTTTCACCTGTTGTCAAATTCGCGATAACGTTGTGTAAATATTGTGATTATTTATCATATTTGGTTTATATATAAATATTGATAATTTTTGTAATACTTGTATTGAATTACAGTCCGGTATTGCAATCCCTAATTTCAATAATATAAGTTCCAAAAAAATATTCCCACTTCTATGACTTTTGAGCCGCCTTTGGACGAAATACTTCGCTTAGATTAGACAGTGACCTTGAATTATGTGACCTTGCCAATTCATTTGCCCATCACGCGTACAGCAGGTGTGTCATACTAATTTTAAATCACCTGTGTGAAATTGTCTTGATAAACGTTTTACATTCTGATGGTATAAATGTTTGTGTTAATCTATTACCCGATAATTAGGTACTTAAGAAGATAACAAAAAGTCTGTCATACATGTTGCAAACCAGTATTTTTGTTTACCTATAGCGGATTAATTTAGGCGTAAATGAACTTATCGTGCTGTTCATGATGCGTCGTGGAGGGACCACCAACAAGTTGTCGCAGATGTCTTATATATAAATGTATCAAAGAGTTTTTGAAAATTATATATACCTACGTATATATTTTAGCCGCCGGTATCAATGGTAGAAATTATGTTATGTAAAAAATTAGTCATTCCACTGGTTGTGTAACTATGTTAGATACGTGTTTCGCCGCTTTTGAGAATTATCTCCAAGTCATTTTAATCGTTAAACTAATATTTATTTAATTCTAACGCTGACATCGATAATAATTATTTGCTGGTTTTACATATGAGAAATTGGAAAATAATCAATCAAAAAAAGCTATGAAAACATTAACGACATTTCTTTATGAACGAAACAATCCAAATAATTGAGTAATAGCAGATAACATTAAAAATTAATTGAGATACTAGGGTCTCCGATATTTGGCTTCGCATGGTGACATCAATTTGATTTCTTGTCAAAGTGATATGTATATCCTTTTATAAATAATATCCGAAAAAGTAACAATACCCCATCTAGATGAAAACGGTTTTATAACCTTTTTGATACAGAGGTGAGTAACATGTTCTCCACACGTTCTCCGATACAATCCATTTTGTGTGAAGATAACCGCACAATATCTTTCCTAGCCTATAATAAAAGGAAAAACGATTGCTTTTATGTTTTGTATCAAAATTTCCAATGTCGGCACAATAAAATATAATATCGATATATTATTCTGTAACGCGGATAGGGTGGTTGAATTTTCCGGAAAGTTTTTGCTTGACCGCTAAATTTGAGCCTTAAATGCACAGCCTTTCTAAACACGTAAAATATACTATATAATGTAATAGTTATTTGATTTAACATTGCCCAAACCAAACAATAATTTCTGTTTCAATATGGATGACACATACTATATAATACGTACTTAAAGTATTTGTTTAAAAAATAAACAATAATGGGAGATGATAAGGAATAGTCGATTCACTATTTGAAACAATTCGCGTGAAAGATAATAATTTAATTATTTGATAGTAGATACATATTTACTTTAATATCTAAATTCTAATTTTATAATTTTTCTCACCATGCACAAAGAACAGAATGAGTCAATCGGTCACCCAGAGAGTAAATATAAAGAAACCGCTGGTGGCAGAATATTATCTAACTCATATTCTGCATCCAGCGGTTTCTTAAATACAGAGGAAAGCGTCAGAGTTTCACTTAACCGAAAAAAGCAGAGGGCTGTGAGGGGTGAAGCCTCATGTTCGCTTAAAAGATGTCTGCATTTGAAAATAGTCACTACCCTCAGTTGCGAAAGAATGACTGAGAAAGTAATAGGTGTGCTTAAACTGTGTGCAATGTATTGTGAATCACTTTGTAACGAAACAAATAGTGACAATTTATATAATTTGACACAACCCAGTTTTGCAGCGTGCCCAAAATCATGCCTTAAGACACCTTCAAATTACTGCAATTCAGTTTTAAAAGCATTGGCAAACAAATATTATTTAATTTTACTTAATTAGGATAAATCTGCAGAGTAAATTCAGTATCTAATAATAATATTCGTTTGAAATCCACCCAGCGAGCCCCTTGGCTAGGTCGCAGTGACCCACGAATATTAGAGTAGAATATAATAGGATATGCAAAACTACACAGGATGTTCGCTTGAACCTGCAATAAAATTCAGAGTAAGAGCTTTGTTAATGATATTTTTATGGCTAAAAAGTCAATTATTTCTCAATTTTCCATAACCGAATATAGAATTACATATTTTTTAAACATGAAAAACAATTCATTTTATAATTTTATTTTCAATATGACTTTCTTATTTAACTTGGTTACTCTGTTATTCTTGGCAAACAATTTAAGAATTTTGATCTCTCTTTTCCTTTGAGCTATCAACAGTTCTTTTACAAGTCCGATTTCAACTTTACCAGAGCTCCCTACTTTAAACTTTTATTTATCTCTCGACAAACTTTATTTCTGACGGGAAATTCTTAAAGGAAATGATATAAATTTGAGTTTTAGACGCAGTGCGTTGCTTAGTAAATCGGCTCTAGTAAATTGAAATGTATTTTAAAAATGGTTTTCAATTGATAAATTTACTCTTATATTGTTAATAATGCACTAAATACGCTGCCTTTTCTTTTTGAAAAATAAACACCAGCGTATTCACACAAATTTACACAGCAAATACACAAACAAATTTATTCCACATTTTTTAACTTAACAGTCAAATATTATTCCGTCAACATGTTAAATAAATCAGAACTCTGAATTCAATCACATCAAACTCAAACGAACTGAAAAGTTTGAGAAGTATTTTATAAGGCAGATTTATTGATTTTACTCTCGAGAATAATGCGAATTTCATATTTTTTGAAGCGAGAATATCATATAACATAACTCCAATTGGTATATTATATTTCCGACCAAAGATCGTATGTTGATAAAAGCATCTACAATATTAAATTTGGATTATTGAGATTTTGTACACTTCCATGTATTTTGTCACTAACGACCCGGGTTTCGCCTTTCGGCATCTTCAGGCATTCGAGCACACGAATGGACTCGAACTGAGAGACAGTAAACAGTGTCTAACGCTTATATAGAAGATACAAATGCGACAAATATCATTTACGAGGCAATACATTATACGTCTGAGAGCCACACCGATACCTGAGTTAAAATTTCGGAAATCGTCCTAATCCTTATTTTGTAAACACCATATTACCAGAGTGGCGAATTGCCGAAGGCGATTGCCGCCTTTCAACTTCCCTTAGAAATACCAGTGATTTCACAATTACAACAGTATTGTGGGTTTTGACGGGATGCAATTCGACGAATGGGTAAATATATACAATCATTCCACATTTAGTGAAATCTGTTAGGTGTTTCAACGTATCGGATATAATAGCGGAGAATTAGGAAGGTTCAGCTGCTCATTCAAGATTGGCAAGGAGTTTAACTGGGCTCTATTAATTTCTAAAATTTCCTGATAAAATAATTTATGATCCCCCATGTTTTTAATTGTGAAATCACTGGTATTTCTAAAAGAAGTTGAAAAGCGGCAATTCGCCACTCTGTTAATATGGTGTTTACAAAATAAGGATTAGGGCGATTTCCGAAATTTTAACTCAGGTATCGGTGTGGCTCTCAGACGTATAATGTATTGCCTCGTAAATGATATTTATCGCATTTGTATCTTCTATATAAGCGTTAGACACTGTTTACTGTCTCTTAGTTCGAGTCCATTCGTGTGCTCGAATGCCTGAAGATGCCGAAAGGCGAAACCCGGGTCGTTAGTGACAAAATACATGGAAGTGTACAAAATCTCAATAATCCAAATTTAATATTGAAATTCCATCAAGCACCCTCAGTCGATGTCTTAAATTACATCTACAATATATTAAACAAAGTTTTACAGATAAATACATGCTTAATACAGTGAATAAACGACACAAAAATTATTCAAGATTTTTTTGTGGAAAAGTAAAAACGGTTCCTTAATTTGTATTAAAGATAGATTTGTTACAAATCTTGTTTTATGTCTGTCAAAATCGAATTCTTTGTATGAGATTAATATTGAAATAGCATTTTTTTGCTACAAACCGCACATTGTCAGTACAGATTGAGCGGAAACATAAGGTATTCATCCAACACAAATATATTATATAATTTAAGACATCGACTGAGGGTGCTTGATGGAATTTCAATATTAAATTTGGATTATTTTGACACTATGTGGAAGTGTACAAAATCTCAATAATCCAAACAAATATATTATTTGGCTATATTTTGAATATTGAGCGATAGTAATGTGGATGAACCAGAACTATATGCAAGTAATTACGGAAAATTATCCAAAAAAGCTTTAGATACGACTATTGTAAATAAATGTACATACTTGAATCAATTGTTGACTGATTATAATGAATATAAAAAGATTTATATTTTATCTTACTCTATTTGTGAAAGGTGTAGTGAGCTGGAAAGATGTAAATTCATTAGGATTTATCAAGTGCAACAAACTGTCTTTAAATATATCATAACGTCAGAGCTCACCGTTTGAGAGTTTTTCGAAAGCATAAAATAATACTTCGAAAACGAAACTAGTCGAATAATTAAATTATCAATTCAATTTTATATTCAAAATTAACCTCCAAAAAATCACCGCTGAAAGCATCAGAAATGAAATAATGAAAGTAAATTTCAATTAAAAAAAAATTAAAACAATTACAATAAAATTTTTGGTAATAACATTATTATGTTTACTATCTTTTTATACGCACTGTTATTTTTTCCAAAAAGGAAAATTAAGTCGTTATATTCATTCAAATATTTGGCTTTACAGATCATTATAAATGCACCAGATAAAAAAGTACTTACAAGATTTATTCCAGGATAATTTAGATAACGTCTCTCGAATTCAACTCGAGGAGAAAACATAAAAATAAACGATAGATTTGCACCCTTTTACGTTTCGTTTTGCTCACAAATAAAGCATTAACTGGAAACACAGACATTTCTGACCTCTTCGAAAATGTTGATACGATGCTGTATTTGGAATCCATTTGCTCTACATTGGGAGCGGACATGGTTGAAAAAAATACAGCCAATTTTATCATGAAAAAAAAGATATAATTATTATTATAATATTACTGTGATTGAAAGTCTATACGACTCGTATAGTGGATACAAAACATACACCTACAAGGTCGATACAAATGTAATTTAAACGGGGAATAGGAATACAAATTGCCGCGGTTTGCGAAACGTTATCAAATCATAGTGATGATTGAAATCTACGGACCCAGAAAACCCTTTTTGATGATATCTTGCAGCAAAAAATCCAAAACCGATATTTTATAATGTTTGTGCTGCTTTTCATTCTGCATGTCATTAAAAGCTTAAATATTTTTTCGTATGCTCTTGTCAGATTTTGTAAATTATTTGTGATTATATATTGTGTGAAATGAAATACGGTACATATACTTTTTGTTAGATTTTGACAAAATGTAGACATATTGGTTTTTACATTTGATTGAATAGTAACAATTTATATATTTATCATATTTGATGTACGTCGTTTATCTTCTTTTGTACATATTATAAGTATTGTACAAAAAGTAAAAAGAAATAATTCATACAATCACAATTTATCGTAAGATATTTAAAAATTAAAACCTGTTTTTCTATATCAAGTAGATAAATGCGGTTTCTTCCAAGATTGATTTTTCATGTAATAGTACTCACCTGTAACAAATAAAAAAATGTAATTAATATATATTATACATCTTCTAAGTTAATTAGTATATTAATCATTATTTAATATAAAACAATAAATTTTATCGATAAAGTAATAATAAATTGCTTTTAAAATACAAATAAACAAAAACAATCACGCTATATCATATTTTAAAACCATAATATATTTTCCTTTTCAATTGTGCAACTTGTGCAAAGGGCAAAGCTCGTTACAACCAAAATATCAAAACTATTTTTTTTACATATTTTCTGTTGGAATATTTTAATAAATTTAATCCCAAAAACGGTTAAAAAGACTTTTATGTACTAAATATGTCATATTTTGTTTTCCTTGTGACACACGTAATTAATAATGACCTTATTGAAAAAAAAGTAATCATAACAATTTATTCTTACAAAGTCGATCGCAAAATGGTTTCTTTTGCATTCGATTTAACCAAAAATACATTTTTTTGGATATTGTTAATGAAGCCTTAATATTTATGATAATTAAAGGGTATTTAAATTATTACATTTTCCTTGTAAGTTTTTGGTTTCCGAACACATCGTTTTCACTGATAAAGCCAATTTAACTATGCAAAATATTACGAAATAATCTGCATACTACATAGTTGTTGTGGTTACAAGTTAATTATGAAATAATATATAATATCATACTCGCGTTTTGTGAATTTAATTAATCGATCATTCGACAGATAGCGTACCTGGCAGTTTATCGGCAGACATCTTGTTCCGCTCATATTTTACAATATACATACACATACAATTAATTCACTAAATAAAACAAAGAATATTGTAATTAATTGCAAAGTTTTTATGCCACGCAATAATTAATAACTTTCACGTTGTAATAAACAAAGCGCATCTGATTGAAGATTGTTGCATTAAGAAGCCATTTTATTTGACAGCGTTCATGACAATATGTTATTTTGTTTGTGTGATTTTAGTTAACTTATTATGTTCCATGTATTATTGGTTATTCCAATATAAAATACAAAATACTGCGTATTGGTACGACTACAATTGATCGGAATGAATGAATCATCAACATTGATACAGTACATAGATGTTTAATTGATCCCACAGTTACAATTTATTTTCTAACAGAAGTTTGAGAAAAAAGTGGAAAAGAACGGTGAAAAACAATTCAGATTTGTTAAGTCAATTGTAAATCAATTTCTACACAATTATTCTTCAGAGATATGATATCTGTCAATTATTCTTTTACAACTAAATAGTTTGATTTTTTTATAATATCATTATTGGAATTGCTGCGTCTGCGTCGACTGAATTTACAGGCTAGCGAAACAATCTTAAGAATTTTAATATGTTAAGAATGGATTGATGTTGCAATATAATTTAAAACATGGTAATTATTGATGAAAAATTTAATTAATGGTGTCAATAAGTTACTGGAAAAATATAGCATCACAAGGGTTATTATTTAAAGTGAATCGAAATACATATTAGCAGCAAACAGGTGATCAAATAAAACTGCGAAACGTAGTTGTCGTTCAAATAAACGAATTGTTTATTTTGCGTCTTAAAAATGAGTTTTTTTGATAATTTTATTACTTGCTGCTGAAAAAACACAGAATTGATTCAGTCAATCTTGAAATACATGGAAGTATACAAAATCTCAATAATCCAAATTTGATAATGAAATTCCATCAAGCACCCTCAGTCGATGTCTTAAATTATATCAATATTGCTAGCACAGCAAGATTGACGGAACTCTACAGTAAATTAGTGTTAAAATATCGTGTTGTTTTAGACACTGTTTACTGTCTGTCAGTTCGAGTCCATTCGTGTGCTCGAATGCCTGAAGATGCCGAAAGGCGAAACCCGGGTCGTTAGTGACAAAATAAATGGAAGTGTACAAAATCTCAATAATCCAAATTTGATATTGAAATTCTATCAAGCACCCTCAGTCGATGTCTTAAATTATAACAATTACTTAAATTCAGTAAATATTTTTTAACAAGAGTTTATTAAATTTCCAATAAATATAATTAATCAATAAGTTTGTGGCTTGCTTGCAGATTTAACCTTAGCTAAGTGATAAAAATCGTACATCAAATACACAAAATGGATTAGTAAAAAATGATAATCTCATATGAATTATAAGCAGTTGTATGAAACAATGGTATCCGTTGTATATTCTTGAACAAATTGATTCTTTTTACGAATAATTATTGTTTATTAGAAAAAAAATGTTCCAAAAATATATCACAGATCAATAAAATCTGATCTAGAGTTATATTTCATATTCTACTGTATATGATATACGGTTTCAATAATTCATTTATCTTATCACAAATGTAGCAATTTATTTTTTTCGAGAATTCAATTTGTCAAATTTACATAAAAAAAACATTTCACTAGAAACCGTCGAAAAATTTTCCGTTACAAAAATAAAAACGCTTTTCCTAGAAACATTTGGATCTCAAGTAACAAAATCTTTGAATATATTTATAATAAATTAAATATTTGATAGAAAAGAAAAACAACAACATGGTGTCTCGCTCACAAGCGGAACCCTTCCTTATAAATTTACGTTTACGTAAAATATGTTCTAAAGGTATTTATTAATTGTATCATATTTTACAATAGTATTTACAACATAACCGTGTATTGTATCGAATCAGGATTAAGGTTTCGCAACGCAGAAATGTTTGAATTAATAACTGTTTTCAATAACTTAACGATTTTTAAGTTTTAATAACGAAAAAGGTTTTTACTATAATATACAATGCTTTTACGAAAAACGGGTACCATTTTTGACTGTTAGTATGTAATTAACAGATAAATTTAACGATTAATCCAGTTAATCCTTTAAGGAATGACAGTATTAGATAAATATAATAAAACAATTGTATATTCACATGTTATGTACACTTTTAAATGGTAACTGTCAATTCTCAGTGGAAATTCCATTAAATTAAAATGATAAAAATCAATCAATATACTGATTATAATATAAAATTGTTGAATTAGTACAAAAAAGAGATTTTCATCATATTGACTGTGTTTTGACAAGTTTTAAAGACGATAGAGTAGGTTTCGGCCAAATGATGCAAATAAGAAAAATAAATTGACCACTTTTTGGAACGGAAGCAACATTTTACAATTACAATTACAAAAATTCTGACCCCCCACTTGATTACAGCTACTATTATATCAACAATCCCTACGTATAATCCCATATCTGCAAAAATGAGAATTTACAGGAAAGCATTTCAAAGTTTCATTACGCAACACACCGTATATAATGTTTTCGATAAAAACAGTTTTTATTCTCTCCTATTTCAATTTTAATGGTTACTTCAATTAGCCAAAACACCGTCGATTATTTATGATAAAATATTTCAATAATATGATTGCTTTTATTATCATTTAAATTCAGTGAATAAAATATATAGTAAATATAAGAGTTTTAACTACACGCGTATCTTCATAAGATTTTATTGAATGATAAAACATATTAAACAATATAGTTTTTTGACGGTAAAAATTACGCTTAAATTAAATGAGCTTTGTTGTTATGGATTTATGTCACCAAACAAACAACAACAATTTATTCACCGATAGCATTGATATTTTAATATCGTGCTACCATATTGGACCATATCAAAAGAAATACATCCAAATAAAATGAATAGTATTTCTATATCGTAAAACAATTGACCTCATCATTTTCACGTTCGTAGTACGGACGCGACGATCTTGACTGAAATATTTTCCACGTAAATGTTTTTGTTATTACGTGCATCCTTGATTTTCAGGTTTAATGGACTTTGGAGGGTATTACATGCCTGTGGCTATACCTTAATTTATTATTCAACACCTCCTACATATATAGTAAAATCACATTTTTATTAGTAAAGAAATATTCTCCAATAATTCTTGCGTGTGCATACTGATACGACTTAATACAAAAACTACTTGTTTTTTTTTCAAATTACTAGTCCTGTAGTTGAGTGGTCACGCCTTTGGGCGTTCATACTATTCGTTTGAGGAGTCCACGGCGTTAAATCTCAAAACGGACACTTTTATAAATTGACTAGTGAGTATCCGGCATGCGTTGCAATGCCGCTCAAAAAAGAAAGTATTTTTGGATTAGAAGTCTGCACGGGTCGAAATTTCATAAAATTACCCGGTCCGAGCCCGTCGTCTTCAGGCCCGGCCCGACCCGAGCCTTAATCTCAACATCACACTTGTTGCCCAAACCCGACCCGAAGCCAAGATTTATTTTTCTTATCCCGAAAAAAGCCCGATTTATATTTTAATACAGTAATATATGTTATTGTTTTCATATTTCCAACTATATTCATAGCACATGTGAAATAAATTATTTAAGTTATGAAAACTATTGCCTTATGGCTGACTCATGACCCGAAAATAGTACGAAGTGATTTTCTTAAATTTGAATTCCTTACCCGGGCCCGGCCCGAGTCCGAATCTGAATTGTCTTTAGCCCGAACCCGCGAAGACCTCTATTTTTGATAAAGTATTTTTTGTTTTTCCGTCTGGTTCAGAGATGTCGCTAGGTGTACGTATTTGATACTTTTTTCACAGGTGTGCTCACAACAACTCACAAAAGTTTGATCGAAATCGAATGATTGGTAAAGGAATGCATAGAGGACAAACAAACAAACAAATCTTCATTTTTATATATATAGATTTTTCAATTGAATTTTTAAATCATGTTCAAAGGCTGAGACGTATGTGATGTTTTCATTCCCTCGCGCCGGCCGTACCCAACAGATCCTAAGTACTATTTATTTCCATTCTCCATTATTCTATTGCTCGCCTTACCTTAGAGAATTGAGTGACTAAGTAACAACCAGTTCGTTAAAACAACTGTGTTAAAATGCTCCGTTAGGAGTCCATGCGCTCCAATATGGAAGCCCACTCCCATGGTTAAAATTAAATTAAATCTCAAAATCGATAATAAACATTAATGTATGCACTGCTCTAATATTCATAATTTATGGATTTACATGCTTTGCAACTTAGCTGGAGATACATCTTAATGTGGTTGTTGCCATAAATTCTTAGATGACGGAAATATGTACTCTCAAAAGAAATAATTTTACAAAAAATATAATAAATATCAATATCACGAGCAATAAAAAAAGAAACGCTCTCGATCCATCTACCCTATACCAGAAAATTAATACCTTTGTGAAAAAACACAATAGATATTCCCGGATATAACATTTTGAAATATCATTCCTGTTTCCTTCCTTATATTATCCTTACATCAGACTCTTAAATCTCGATTATCGAAGGTTGAGTTTTTGATCTTGTTGTACCTTTTTTATATCTTTTTATCGGTGGAGAACTCAATTTAATATAATTTTACAACGTTTTTATTATTCAATGTCTTTGCTGTGAATTGGTAAACATATTTTTTTTATCTTTCAGAGTTATGAATTTTAGCATGTTGCCTACGAATTTTAGCATAAATATTCTTTATTCATTAAAACTTCATTATAATAAAGTGAAAATAGGAATGCATTTAATTTCACAAGAGTTATCTAATACTTTTAATAGTTTTTTTCAATATCACGACACCGTCAGAAATATTGCTATTTTATTACCCTATTATATGAGAAATCTTTAGGTCAATTTCTCTTTTTTTAGACTCTAACGAAAAAATTGAAAGCATCACAGGAATTAGTGATCTTAAAAGCAAATTAATAGTGTCAGTTGAAAACTCAATATATGAAATTGTTCTATTTCAGTCCAACGATCAAAAGCACTGTAATATTTTTTACTGTGAACCATATTGGAGAATTTGGACTTTGAAGTTGTTTTTAAGACAACTGGCTGTCATTTAGTCGCTAATGGTTACGAGAGGGTAAAGATGTAAGAATAGCTAATCGCTCCTCATACGTTTACTTTTAAACATCTGATGGGTGGGAGAGAAATAAAGCGTCATCCAAGACATCCATGCATTTGAAAATACGTTTAAAAATTAATTAACGAAAATATCCGTTTGGGGATTCGAACACGTCGCCACTGCAACTGAATAGTAAGAACGTTGACCACTTGGCTATAAGAACGGTAAACAATAAAATGTTGGATTCTTATAACTAGATTCAAGTGAATTTATACCATAACAAAATCATTATATTCGATATTTTAAAAATCATATTTAATTGAATCTGATTAACGCACACATAATATTCAATGTCAATTTTCTAAGCACAAGTATTTCTGTTTTCTAAGCACAAGTTTTTTGTTTTCAGAAACGACGATACAATATAATATTTACTACGTGAAATATTAACTAATTTATCGATACATTTACTAATATTTGTTATGCAGTTCAACTGCTGGTGTCAAATTTCTATGAAATATCACACAGTTATAAATTGCCATAGTACCGGACTACAGCTATACCCCCTTGCATCAAAATGCATCCCGGACACAGCCGGTGAGACAAAAATCAATGTTTCTATAGTAACTGGAGAGCATTAGTAGTAACTTCCAATATCATAGTTTTTAGTTTTCACCTAAAAGTCTAACATGAAATATTATGGACTGCTGCTTGAAGCCTTGTTTGTCTATCATCTAAGCAACCTAAAATTTGGACAGGATATAAATATTTATTTATTTATGTATTTGTGTATTGTTTTTGTGAGTGAAAAATCATTATATACTGTATCAATATCGTGAATTTTGCCACTATTTTTTTGTTCACATCGTTGCATCGAATTGATGTGTGCCGTGGCTCAAAATATGACAACGATTATTCTCTATTATGAGATTATAAAGAAAAAGAAAAAGAGCTCAAATTCAATGATAAACAAAATATAATCGTTTCAATTTAATGAGCTATCCGGTACAAAACAATTTATTTTTATTTGGCAAAACTTTAAGCATGTTAACTAAGATCATTTATTATCTGTCAATGATGCGCTCATTGTACATCTTGATAACAGCAATATTATATAAAAATCAATAAACACTTTTAAAAAGAACAAAGCTTCTTCATATCGAAATTGATAAGTGCTCCGTTAATCAAATTTGATCTTGGATTGAATAGTGAAGAGCAAGGAAAATTAATTAACTAAATTAAATATTTAATAAATTAAAATGTCACTTATTTTACAATATTCAAAATAAAAATGTTATATTTAATACGAAATGCCATCTCTTTCACGTTTTTTTATGAAGATTTTTAGCTGAATTCTATACATATAATTAAAAAAAAGGTTTTTTTGAAGTCGTCTTTCTCAGTCATACACAAATTAAAATTGATTAAACTCATATAAAAGATAACACTCGTCGTCCAGCAGAGGAGGACTGTAAAATTTGTATTCGCAATAATTTTAATTTCATCATGTATTACGATGGATATGGTTCTGTTTGATCTGCACCGACTAAACTATGGATATGTACAGATATCGGATACATATATTATGCTTTCTTACATATTTGAATATAATATAATATGTTTTTACTTCATAAAGTTCATTATTATATTTTAGTGGAACATAATACTAGAGTTATTAGCATTAAGAGTAACTGTTTTTACATAAGTTCATAATCATATTATAAATTATCGATAATATTTAACATCAAATCACGATTAGAATTAATGCATTTTTAGTGTTAATTCTTCGCAAAAATCTTTATCTTTTATGAGAAAATAAACATGCTCCAATTTATTGAAAATTTCACCTAGATAATTTAACCTAGACCTCCATATCGGCATGACAATTTTCTTTTTATAATGGCTTTTTTTTATTATACTCAATATTATAAATGTGATTCAGAGAACTAAATTGTTGATGACCCAAAAAAAATCAAGGTCATAAAATATTAATGAATAACGGTTTTTATAGAATATTTCAAAGAAAATTACTCAATGATTTTTGCAATAATTTTAAGAAATCTATTGAATTTGATTAATGACAGAAAAAATCGTTTTGTCTGAAAAATCAGATTTGAATACACCTATGTTGATTGTTTGTCTGACTTAAGGCTTTTTTTAATTACCTACTCTTTTTTATTAAAACTACGAAGCAAAAAAAAAGACACATAAATATAATTTCTTGAAAAAATATATACCATATTTTTACAATCCTGTCATTTACAAATGTTTTATTTAATATTACATTTGTGATCCTTCAGATTTATTTTTCAAATATGTCAAAAACGCTGTTTTTATTTTTGATTTTTCATACAGTTTTGTATAATTTTTATAATCGTCTATTATTTTGGATTATGACGTTACCTTTCAAATCATATTTATAATATAAATTTTGTCGAAAAGAATTGAAACTGATATTTATTTTGAATTATTGTTTTATAAAAATATATGCTAAAATTATTCATTTTGAATGCTACAAAACGATAAAATCAAAAATCAAAAATCAAAATGCTAAAATTGATAAAAATAGATGCTCTGAATATGGACCTGTAGTTAAAAGGCTGAAATCTCACTTGAAGTTTATTACTTGTAGATTCCTGCCAGTTTTGTGACAAATATTCTTTAAAAATAATTCCAATTCCAATTAATTTATGTGATTTGGCAAACGTTAGAGACAACAGAAAATTTCTATATAAATATAATAGGTAGAAACATGATTTTTTTTGATTTAACAATTCCATTTTTATCACATGCGAGAAGTATGCTGTACCAAAAGATTTGACAGCTGTATTGTTTTTAATATAGCGTAGTATCTATTATTAAACCTGTTAAATAACAAATAAAACGTTCTTTGGTAAAAATATTGTTATTTATTGACCATGCTAATAAAACAATTGCTTGTTTTTTTGTAACTGAAGACGTAATTCGCTAGTTGCAGGAAATGTCACCATGGATAATTAAAATGCAATTGTTAAGATGGTTCACTTCATTAAGTGAACAGAATTTTGATAAATTGGCAAATAAAACACAATTATTATATTATTATATTTCGACACTTATTGATATTTGAAAAAGTCTTTTACACTAAATTTATTATAACTAGAGCTATGTGGAAGAGTTGAAATAAGATTATCACGTCATGAGATTAAGGGCTATGTTTTTTTTCTTAACTTAACAATAAAGTAGTGAAGTTTTTTTTCCCGTTGATCTCAACTGATTTTGTAAAATTCTGTTCACTTTTTATTGGCACTTCATTTTTCTTAATACTCTGTTGCATCGGGTAACCATCTGCAAGCCAAGTTCAAACTATGTTAGTATATTTGACGTAGATAAATACTAATCCTTACTTTTTACTAATACTAATCCTAAACTTACGATCCAAAATTAGAACCGTTTGATGTAAATTTTATATTTGATTTTCTAGTCTATGATTTTTTTCCAAGAAAATGTATAGGTCGTTATAATAATATTTGAGCAAAATTTTCTATTTTGCTCAAATATTGCTCAATAATAAAATAATTACAGTTTAATTCATTTTCTCCACTTTGGGAAATGATACTATAATAAGCAAGAACGTTAAAACCAATAATTTAAGTATTCCAGCGATCAGAATTTCGAGAACATTCATTGTAATGTAGATTCAAATGCAAAAAATGGCCGAAACTAAGTACATTCACATACATTTTTTTTTTCATTTTATGAACAAAACAATGACAGTGAATGATTATTTAAAATATTTTTTTCTGAAACCAGTAATGATATATTCGTGGAGTATTTCCATAATTTAACAAATTACTCTAGCCTTTGATTTCTCGTTGATAAAATTATAAATTGCTAATAGACGTTTGATTCAAGATTATCTTTGCTATTGTTTATTCACCGTTCAAGCACCCGAGTAGCTAACTATTTATGATAGTATCTACACTGTTAATTTTTTTCATTTGAAGACTTGGCCACACTTCACCTTATGATATACGGTTGAAGGTTCACTTGCATAACGATAGTCAGATGTTATTATTTTGTTTGTTATAATTTGTATGCACTAACTGACTTCACGTTGAATAGTTCCGAGTTAATCAAACAATAAAAGTGCCTTGAACGTGGAGAACGATGAATGGGTTCACATGTTGATGTTTTGAAACGAATTGTGCCATTGTTTGTGACAAGATTTGCGTGTGTTTTTCAATGAATGGTCGTATCTAGCCACAAAGGAATTCAACTCCGGCTGCACAGAATCTGGTTCACTTCGTTTCTATTTACGAAGACAAATTAGCGAATATACAATACGGTAAAATTGATTCGGTTTTTTTACAACTACTCCGACTCGTTTCTGTTATCATTGAATTGAGATTCATTTAAAATAATATTACTAAGTTGATTCAAAATAAAAATGTAGAGGAATGGAAGCCGCATAAGAATATCAATAAATATAAACTACTAAATGATTGTGTTGGCAGTCTTCGTGGCAGAATGTTAACGATCCAATACAAAGGTAGAAATATGGGACCTCTTGAAAATTAAAAATTTTCCTTTAATTATTTTTATTTATTTAAAAAATAATGTACTTTCAATTTAAAATAAATCTAATTGAAGTTTATGGTTTGCGGCACTTTCAAATTACAGATAAAATAATGCAGGCCTCAGACTTGCGGGGCATATAACTTGTTTTCTGTGTATTTTGATTAAAGACAATATTGTTGATTTATTTTTAAATTCAAGAAATTGTTGAATCAATATTGATTTAAAAAATGCATTCCGGAAAGATGTTCATTTCGGAATGCCTACTGAAACTAGCTATTAACATATTTTTTTTAAAATTGAACCAGTTGTCTAAAATAAAGTCATCGTAATCATCACATTCGTTTTTGTATAGAACTGTTGAAATACTTTTATTAATAGATCAATTAACTAAGAAGTTTCCAGTGATCTAATAAGATTCTGGATTATATTAGTTTCACTAATATTCATGTTTACATAATATTTATTTCAATGAATAATAATTTTCATCATTATTCGCGATACATGTAGGATGAAGTTTATGAAGACTTTTGATTCAATCGTGGAGAGTAGCCGGTTTTGGATACCAGATATACAATTTAGAGTATCATTATTCAATGGGAAAATCATTAAAACAATACCCTTACAAAAACAATCAAACGAATTTGTTGCGAAAAACAATGGTCGACTGAAATTCATCTGGCATTATAAAGGTTATGTATCATAAATAATAATTATTCATTTATGATTAGATAAGGTCGCCAAATACTGCTTGTTTTAAATTCACATTAGATTTTGAATCCCGATAATTCATTCAAAACACAATATAATCATATCCTATTGTTTATTATATTATTAAACTCAATTGTTTAAATTTTGACAGCAACCCAGCATGCTACTGTGTACTAAATTAACAATACTACCTCACACACAAGAAAAGATTGTATTAAAGCACATTATTGAAAAATGTTCATAAATAAATAAATTGAGTATTGTACAATAAAAATTGCAGTATCTGCTAGGTAAATAGATAATATAGGTTATCTGGAGTTTTAGTTATTATATGAAAGAATTAAGTAAACCATTTAGTAATTTTGCTCCTTATACTTTATCAATTTGACTAAAAGTGGTTGATAGTTCATCTCTAAATTCTCCTAATTCTAAATTCACATATCTTACATTTTGTTAAATCTTTTTTTATTCCACGACTTAATTACGTCACAAATTTTAACATAATCCTTGAAATTTCAAATGTAGTTATACTGTCATCAAATATTTTATTATAAAGGAAAAACATTTTTTAGAACCGCCTTCATCACAAATCATCATATATTATTTTAGATTCCCTTTCCGTCCAAAGTGTTTAATGGGTAACGTAATACATGAACGTTCTCTTAGTAGGTAATATGATGATTAAATAAAATATTTATTTTATTTAAATATGGAAACTAGTAGCGATTTTTCTGATCAAACTTACATAATCTACTAATGTGAAATTTACACAAAAACCGTTTCTTCTTCAATAAGTATTGTTTGTCTTTTTTTCCATGTCCGCTCTCAATGTAGAGCATATGATCTCCTAATGGAGGTATCTTAACAGAATTTTCTATATGACCTGCTTGTTACTCAGTTGCTCAACCTTTCCTTTTTCGAAGAGAGTAGGGACAGAAGGATATGGCTAGGACAGAACTAGTGGTTAGCTTATCACTACGCCCCGTGAGGATCGAATGGGTGAGAGGGACGTAGTTTTAGACATCAGAAACACTCAGATTACCAACAGAAATCCATAATTCGATTGAAAGGTCAATTTATGAAAACCGTTCGCACCGGGAATTGAACGCGAGACATCCGTAGCCGTAGCCAACGACGCTACCAACTGCGCCACGGACGCCGACATTGTTTGTCTTTACCATGATCTAAAGATCCATTATCATAATTGATTTTAAGCGGGTGTCATCACTGCTACAAGTCATAAATTTAAATCAGTTTTTCAACCGTAAAATAAGGATCGCAAAAAAATGCTGTTGTTACGCCAAAAAATGCAGTACAATTGTTTTATCCTAAGTAAAAAATCATTATTACCAAGTATAGCAACTAAGCATGTTTAATAGATTACTATCTGTGCTGCCATTTTAAGTTTGTAGGTTTTTTAAACCACAGAATATTAATGTCGTAAAAATTGCATGCCATTTAAACGCATAAAAATGCAGTCCACCTTTTTCATCCAACGCCAAAAACCAATAACACATAATTGCCACTAAAGGTGAGAAAGATTGTGCGATTTTTACTGTCATTTAGAGCGACCACAAGCACTCTGTTGTGGTCAGTTATTTGCAATTCAAGCACAACTTTAATACACGTGGTTACGACGAAATCGAATAGGTAGCTAAGTGTTCTTGGATAATGTCGTTACTTGTTACATTATTCATGTGTAACACTAATAACAAAAGCAATTAAAATATATAATAACAAAGGCAATAGCCATGAACGAATGTCAGAAAACCGGTCACGTAGTTTTACTCTGGCTGTGAATCCGCGATACGTCATTCATCAAATTAATGTATTCCACAATAATATACAAGTAGAGTCTAAGATTCACCAGGAATTGGTTCTCGGGTATTCCACTCCAATTTAAATTATTTTCACGATCTAACAATGGCAAGATTTAGAATTTTGATGACTGTTTACTGCTGAGAATCGTTTTGATTGATACAGTCATTATCATTGTTTCCTGCTAATCCTTGGAACGTCATGATATATTTAATTTATAAACTACAGTTTATCGATGTCGAAGAACGATTTCATCATCATCATCATGGGCGCTACAACACTGAGTTGGTCTTGTCTTCAGTAACAACATTTTCACCCATCTCTGTCCTGTGTGATGGCTTGGTATTTCGGTACTCATGGATTATGATGGTCTTCTAAATACGTCTAGCAAACGAAGTCCAGGCCTACATATCTTACGCCCTACCAGATTGTTTTAACAGATCGCCTTATGCTATAACATGATTCATTCAGCCGCTCTTCCATCATCGTACAGCTCATAAACCTCAGCGCTGTGTCGCTTATCGATGACAGTCCATGCTACAGGCCATTGTAAACATATTTATCTCATGGCTTTACAAGTGATTTAAAATATATTATAATTGAGTATATGACCACCCAATGAAGCATTTACTAACAGTTGTTTTTCTTTACTGGTTGTAATTTAGGAAGAGCTTAAGAATATAAGAATGAGACTTGGAAAAAACAAGTAATTGGCTGATCGCTGTTTCAACGTCACGTTTAAGGCTTAAGTAAGTATATTCGTAAATAAAAATAAAACAAAATGTTTTGAACTATGCCTCAATTTTTAATTATTGGTAACTGCGTTTTTTGATACATTGAAGTCTAAAAACAATATTTTATATGATGTAATGAAAGTTATATTCATCACAAATAAATCTTCATTAAAAATGACAGCCCCTGTGTTCTAGTCTTTCCTGGTGACTTTTCTACCGAATGGTCTGGATTCAAGTCCCGGCAAGGCAAATATTAAATTTGAATTTAAGATCTTGAATAAAAGTAGTTGTGATGTCTTTTTTCCTCGGTTTGATCTCCATTAACTTCAAAAACAATTCTCATTTGAGTTTATCTCATGTGATTCAAAAAATAAAAAAAACGTACGGCAACTTGGCTGTCAGCTTTAATGTTACGTATTTTTCTAAAACTTGTTTTATCGTATTGAATAAAAAATGAAATGCAAAATACATATGACAAGATTAAAGAAGTTTACAAATGTGTAAAAACATAGTTGTTTTCAAAGTAGATATAAATGTTTTGCAATAATCATCACTCAACGCTGAAATATTATAAAGCTATAATATGTTATATTATATTACAAATATCGTAACAATAGCGTAACGCTCTCACTTCCTGTTTTGGATTATTGCAGATTTAGGCAATAATTTTATTATTATGTCTAAAAAAAGAAATAGTTTTTACTTCGAAAGAAGCAATTTCCCAATACGGATTGCACTGTATTAAAAGTATATCTTATATAATAAGCAATTAATTCTTCGGATGTTATTAATTGAAATGGCTATGCGAAATTATTGCGTGCGAATGATTATTTATTTTTTACAGATATAAAAATTATAGGAAGGAAATCAAATACTGGTGGACTGTCTTAAAAGATCTACAAAAGCAATTTTCCAGTGTCGCTAGATACAAGATTTGTCAATTTACTGTATTTACGTTAATGTAAAATTTTGACCATAAACATATACATATAATATATACTATAAAAAAATGTATTTATTTCCCTAAAAACGATAGAAACATAAATAATAATATTATTATATTGATTAAAAATAAATATTCGGCATAATGTTAGCAAGCACTTTTTTAGAAGCCTGAGAGATTTTTTAAATTTATTTGATAAAAACTCAAAGGTAATTTTAGTGTAATTACTCGATATCAAATCGATGTGTGCTAAAAATATAAGAAAAAGGATAAATCATATCACAAAACGGCATGTTGGATCTCAAATTAAAAATATATATATATATTGATCTTGCCAGGACTTGAACCCCTAACCTAGTACTACTGGGCTACATGGGCCGGTCACGCGTAACACAAATCTTCGTTTTTAATTAATTTATTAGAGGTCAACCTCTAGTATTAAATATAAATGACCTATGCTAAAAATCTGGTATGGTAATTAATGGAATAAAAATGCCTATGTTAGGAAGACAATCATTGAAATAAAGAAGTTTTGTGCGTGTAATTGACAACGCATATAATAAATTGAGAGGCCTCTGTTCAGTATTGAATCAACAGGGGCTGGATGACGCAGATGCTTCAAAAAACAAAACAATCTTCAAAAAAAAAAAATAGTTTTGCGTTGACAATTTTTAAAGTTATGAAATTCCTAAGACATTAATTTTATTAAGATTTACATTCCGATTAGTAAAAAATGTGAGGCTTCTAATACGTAATGACGTAATGACGAAATTAGGAAATGAAATATTCATTTATAATAATTATATTTGGAATGTGTGCATAATAGACGCCAAGAAATCGTTTTAAGAATTTTTTGCAAGATCATACATACAAAACTCGAGGCTCGCTAACAGTTCGTTAAAGAGAATTAAATTTTCTTAGATACAAATATAATTATTTTTTTATACATTTCTTTGTATAATGGCATTAGCATAATTTATGACAAGATAAAGGTTTTCCAAGATCGTTCTTGGTTTGTAAATATGTGATTATATTATTCAGTGCAGATAGACCCACATTCAGTAACACATGAAAGTTTGACGAATGTAGTATAAAATAAGCAGGAATAATTTCATTCGATACTTCAAACAGATTTGTAAGGAATGCTATCTTCACAAGTATATTGCTGTTTAATTTTTATTTGTAATTCCAAGTTTCATCCAAGGCATCCCGATTTTTCAATATATCTAGTTATTCACGTTTTACTAATATTGATTCGTTTACTGACATTATCTATTATATAAATTTGAATTTTTCAAATTTTGTAAATCTCCGTGTATTTCGTCACTAACGACCCTAGTTCCGCCTTTCGGCATCTTCAGGCATTCGAGAACACAAATGAACTTGAACTGACTGTAAATAGTTTATATAAATATAAGAAAAATTAACAAAAAATATTATTACTAAGTTTATGAACTACATTGATATTTGAATTAATTTTAATACTGATTTGATAATAATGACTTTCAACAATATTTGGGAAAATAATCGCATAAACAATTGCCAAATTTATATGACTTAACAATGGTAGGCGACCACATAAAAAATCGATTTGTAAATACATGTAACAGAGTAACCTATTGATTTTTAATTGGTGGGTTTTGTTAGGGTGAATATCACATGACATATTATTGTGGTGATTTCATTATTTCGATTACTGAGGAAATTTATGATTATTTAACGAAAATATACAATAAAGGGAAGTTAGAGAGATTAAGTTGTTCGTTCAAAATTGGTTAGCTATTTAATTGTGCTCAGTTTATTTCCAAAATTATTTAAACAATTTATGATCATGGGAATGAACAAAATTTGAAATTGGAATTCCTCCAAGCACCACAGTCGATATCTTATATAAATGTAATTTATAATATTGTACCAGCTTATCCTCATGCTTATTATCACCCGGAAATAAAACTAGTTAACTCATAACTGGGGAAGGGAACGATATAGCAAGCTGAAAAAATACATGTAATGTGTAAATTATAGTAAAAAATTTTCGACGAACGGAGTTTTACATATTAATACCGCTGTTAGTTGACATATGGAAAAGATCTGGACAACGTAAAGCATTATGTGTGTACGTGTCGGAGATAGTGATTTCAATTTACATACCATGATTTATATTATCTTTTGGACTTTATTTTTTAAAAAAGACTATACTAAACTTATTGGTATTTTATGTTTGTCGAGGGAGTAACAAAGAAGCGTTACAATATTTCCTAATAAATTCGTATCAGTAATCGAATATGCGTATTAATATAATATATTCAGTACAATCTTTTATACGTTTTAAAATGGAAAGGCCTGATAAGGCCTAAGTCGTGTTGGAACTGTTTTTCTCTTTGAATTTTTGCGCATCGATGACCCAAGCAATTTCATTATGTAATTCGTTGATGATTTATGAGTTACAATGACACAGAATACAAAAAGTGGTATCAGTCAATACGTGAAAAAAGAACGGAACATAGATGGATAAAGTATAAGTAAATTATTACGAGCAACAAAAACAAAACACTTAGCTTTGATGACATGGCATTGCTTTGTAAGATTGTATTTTTTAGATTGAGTGTTTTTATTATAGAGACGATTCTAATTTTTTAAATTACAGATTAAAAATTCAACGCGATTAAAAACTTGTTTGGTACACAAATAGCCCAATACAATAAATAGATAAGCTGAAGATAAAATATTACGATTTACAAACAAGTGCTTTGATTTTTGTTTTTTAATGATATTATAACGATTCTCATGTAGCGAAAATTTAATATTTTTATCGCGAAATCATGCAAAATGTCTTTTTGAATTGCCAAGTATCATAACCTTAAACATATAAAATATGAAGTAAAACTACAATATAGGTCAATGGAACAGTGAAGTATCTAGATAACGATTGTTTAATTTTTTAAATTCTTTAACGAATCATTACAATATCAACATTCAAATGAAAAATCTATCTATTACAATCAACAAAAATAAAAATGTCTTTTCAATTAAATCGGTGGTAACGTAAGCTAAAACTTATTTGTAATATAAAATTAAAATTAACGAAATTGTTATTCCAATGGTTGTGTAATTAAATGTAGCACGTGTTTCCCCTCTTTGAGAAGCATCGACAGATTAACTGCATCGTAAGTTTATCTATTCAAATAGGTAAAATATATTTTTAAAGCCATGTACGTTCTAATGTAGAGCATATGGACTTGTAGTACAGCATTTTTTAAATATAGAAGGATTGGTATAGGAAAACATTACTAATAAGATTATATATACGCCACGCATCTAGGATCAGATAAGAATCCATAATTATACTGAGAAATGTTCATTCGAGATTCGAACCCTAGGTCCCGCAGTCTAGTAGGATGAAAGCCTACTAAGCTAGGGTGGCCGACACTATCCGATGCTTGGTATTTAACTACATACATTATTTTTATTAAATTATTGCATTTCTTCTTCTTCGACGCTACAGTCCGGACTGTCCGGACCTGACACTTGACAGTCTCTGACAGATTGCAGAAACAGCTTCACTCTTTTCTTTTAAGCTTATTTGACGAAAAAAAGAAATTTTAAACTTCATTAAAAAACATACGACCTGTCACATTTATTACGTTACACCGGGTAGATATGTTCGCTTAAATTCTTCAGTGTAAATACAAAATTTAATGTACTGCATATGGATATTAATTTTTAACAGATTGATTGAATTAATTAGTTAATATAAAACAAGAATTTGAACTTGGTTAGTTTGATAATTAAATCATTAGCTTCAAGTAGATTTTCAAGAATTTCCAAAGTTCTATCAGAAAACTTCTAGTTTTCGAAACAACCAGTTTTATTATAGTATAAAGTTTCTCACATATTCAAGGCTTTTTGTGTCATTATTCATTTAAAATACTTCCATAAGTAGTGAAGACAATTGGAATACTTAGTAAAGTCCGTGAAAAGTTTCATATTTTACCAGGAAGTTGACAGTGACCTTTGACATTTTGATTTTTAGGCGTAATTGTGTTTCAAGTCACGCTATTAACATCAGTATTTTATATACTCGTAGTGACGAAATATGAATAATGCTTCCAGGTAAAATTATTTGATAACAAGAATTGGTATGCCGTGTAGAAACTAAATCATCGGAAATACTATTATTCATATGTGAAATAGATTTTTAAAAACTGTTTTGTTTTGATAGTTTGAAGAAAAAGAAATTGAACCTGTTTGACTATATGCTGTTATAAATTTCATTATTGATTGTGAACAAAACAAATTAAAATACAATAGACAAGGAGATGAGTTTAAGAAATAAGTATTGTAATAGACCCGATTCTCTTTTTACACGTTTTTTTAACACGATTTTTTGCAGTTTTCAAAACGGACCAATAATTTTTTTTGCTGTAACACGTTATTAAAAACTAAAAGTCCTTTGTGAATCTTGAAATTATCATCTTAGCTATTTGGCGAATTATAAAATGCAGGTGTTTATGAATCATGCATAACTTATTATTTTTTTGACACATTTATGTTGCTCTTCTCTGTTTCGATTTTATTTTTTATTTTTTAATGTCTAATGCGTAATTTAAATTGAAAATCATGTCAATATGCACATAAAAAAATTGGAACTATTTTTGAGCTAGAGAATTTCATATTTTGTGGGTATTTTATGTAACCTATATCCCATTGAAACGTATCTGTTATGCAAAAAGAGAATCGGGTGTATTTGGTCATTCATAAATAACGTCAAACGATGTTGACTATATTTATTTTGGAACTACATGATTTTTTTTCTTAATTAACTTCTTAAATTGTTATACTCTTAATAACGTGGGTTAGAATGGTTAATAATTTATCGACGTTATGTAACTTCAACATTAAATATTTTATTCGCAAACATATTGAACGTAACATTTTGTTGCTTTTACGAAGCCTTCACTACAATCCGTCATAGTATTTAATATCCCACCCTCTCTTGAGATATGATGTCATATTTATATGAGCGGCCTAATTACTAGTCGTTGTTAAAGAAAAAACTGCACAAACAACATTTCCATCTCAACGTCAATAACATCAAGCAAATGAATATTTTTCTTCGAACCTAAAAATAAGATGAATTGATCGCAAAAACAAAGACAATAAATTAAACATGTTCTGGCCATTATTGTTGAAAAAAATGTATGCGTATTATCAAAACTATCTCCTGAATAATCTAAATCAATATAAGATATAATTATTACAATAATTATAATGTTTTACTTTCCCAATAAATCCTTTTGTAGATGCGCCTCAATTGAGAGAAAACGAGTATCTCATACTAAAACAACTAAGTAGTGATAATTGACAACCAGGTGAAATTGTAAAAATGTGATATTAAAATAAATAATACTCATTTTTTTATATCTACTTCTTCCGCATTCATTATAATATTAGAACCGGTTTCTTACATCGTGAACATTATCAACTAATGCTTCTGCGACAGTTAACATCTTACAAGATATGCAAGTGATTGATTTCGTTTTAATCTTTAATTCGAAGGTAAAAATCGCAACTAAAACACATACAAAAAGAATGGACGTTGATAATAGGGAAATCCTTATTAAGATCGCGCTAGAAAAAGATTGCGAAGGCATACGGCACTTGTGGGCACCTCTTCAACCTGTGACGTCGTTTGATGTCCGATGAGCGCGAGGTCTGGGGTTTGAGGCCTGAGGAGGCAGACCCGGCGGATCACATTCCACAATGGGCATCGCCTCGCGCTCTTCGGGTCCACTGACCGCGGACGGGTCTGACGCAACATCAGCCCAAGGACGCGACGTCGTACATTGCCACCGATCTTTGCAATGCAGTCAAGTGCAGCCGCAGGGACTGCATCACGGTGCAATTCGGATGCACTTGTGCACCCTTCGATTTACCGGCCGGTGACTAATCGATTCAGATTTTCTTCTGACGTAAGAAAACAACGTACAATACATATATTACTAGGAACACACTAAGCCGCCATTTGTTTATAGTTAAACTATTGCTAATAATAATATTTATTAGAATATAAATTTGAAGAACCGTTTATGTTTTCAGTAGACTATTATTTATTTCAGAATTTTAGTTTCCAATTAATTATTGCATGAAAACAATATTGATTTTATTTGTAACATTTTACAGAACAGTTAATTTAGCAACGGTAATGTTTCATAAAATTAAATATTATATTATGTACAAGAAATAAATCACAAATAAATATAATAGAGGTATATAAAATCGAAATATTTCCATGTCCTATACATTTCCCAAAGTTTATGATATCAACTAAGGGTGCTTGATTGAACTTCAATACCAAATTTTAATTTTAAAAATTTTGTACACTTCTATAACTTTTGTCACTAATGACCGGCATTTCGCCTTTTGGCGTTACAGATTTAAATTTCCCATTGTCGTATCCCTACAATAAAAGGCAGCAAGTATTCCTTGAATTACAATGGAAGTAACAATAAATGAAAATTTTGTAAGAAAATCCTTAAATTTTTTCAACTACAGTATAATGTATTGAAATATATACTTTCTATTGTTTTGTAAAACATATTGTATATAGCATTTGCTGGCCGTTCAATTCGATTGCATTTTCCATGTATTCAAATCCCTGAACCGTAATTTTATAAGTTGGTTTCTGCATTTTTGTTCAAAGGTATGTATGAAAGTATTGTTTTCATCTTCTCCCACCTATCAGATTGCAAAAACGAGGCGTAGTCAGAAAAATTGACTAATTACTATTTATGTCCTAGCCTAATTCTTTTAACCTTTCTCTCTCAAAAAAGGGTTTGAATAAAAAGCAGTCTTATAGAACTTAGAATATGCGTCACTTTGTGAGTTGGTAAAGATAAAATATAAATAATTATAAATCAACATAATATTAACACAAATACGTTTCTTCAGTTAAAATATATATTCAATTTTACATATATATTTTAACTGAAGAAACGTATATTCAACATCTTTTCTCCATCTTATTTTTTGATATAAGAGTACATGAAATCATGAGCATATTTTAAAAATGTCGGACTACTTTTTACTTCAAGAAATGACGATGATTTTTAATCAAAATGACACATAAATTTCAGATGTTTTTCTTAGAAAACTAGTCAATGAATGCATGTAAACAAGCTATGATTAATACAATACCCCATGAATTTGAATAATAGCCAACAACTATAACTATGCAAAACTTATAGTGACAAATTGAACTAATATTTGATTGACGGGTAAGCTTAAATCATTAACCTGATTACAGTCGACTCACTGAACGAATGATTCATACGAAAATGCGACACAGACGACACATCTTTTTCTACATATTATTCTAAATACCATTCACAACCTTCTTCTAAAAAACAATTATAATGCTAAAATGAAAAAATATTTCATTGAATTTTTTTAAGTCGTAATTGACGCATTTTGTTGTTGTTACAAAGTGAAATTTAAATTTTAAATTGGTTTACCGGGAATTGTAGTTTTCATTAGTCAGATTTTGCGCAGCGTGTATCGTCTATATGCGCTGCAGTTTTTGATGTGAAAACATATTGTGGATTTTAGTTCACGCAATAACAATTATATATCACAATACTTGGCCCAACGTGGAGCTGCAAAGGGCCTGAAGGGTGTCCGAAAGTAGTTTGCTCACGAGTTATGTTGTTAGTTATTGTCTGAAATTTACAGACGAAGAAAATGGGTCCCCGCAAACTGGAAAGTGAGTGTAGGAATTGGATGTGGGGTCGAGTGGGAGATGGTATGATGTCTAATAGAATGGTATATGTCAAAATTTTTTAAAATAAACCATAATCTCAATCTCGATTGTGTGAACATATAAAAATATTGATTTTCTTTTAAATACATTCGAATCTGAATATTTATATTATGGTATGCCCCCCTTTAAAAATACTATGGTATACGGTATACCATGAGAAATATGTATGCCTTTGGTTTTCAATGGTGGTCATGTTGTCTTGCTTACCAAGCTTTTCATACGTCGATACTGGCAAAGCCTTCTTTAGTTGTTTAAAATTACTATACGGCCTTTCTTAGATTCATTTGTGTTCGGACACCTTTACACCGAATGTAAAGATTTAATTAATTTATTTCAAGTATACAAGTTACGAAATAAATGTTGTTACTCATTTGGCTTATGTAATGAAAATTTATCTGACCGCTGTCTTGTATTACGATATTAGCTTTGTTCAGTACCAACCTAATAAACACGTTTGGATCAAATACAAAAATTACTACATTTGACGTAAATCTGAGAATAGGAACGCTGCTACTGGTAATTCAAACAGCAAGGTGTTTATGTGAACACAAACATTACATTTAATAAAGAAATGTCTGCTGAATTCGTTGAACACAATTACGGCTCTAAGATTGAAAAATAATGATTTTTAAATTTGGATTATTGAGATTTTGTACACTTCCATGTATTTCCGAAAGGCGAAACCCGGGTCGTTAGTGACAAAATACATGGAAGTGTACAAAATCTCAATAATCCAAATTTAATATTGAAATTCCATCAAGCACCCTCAGTCGATGTCTTAAATTACTTAAATTATAATGATTTTTAATTGCATATTAAATTTATTCCATTTTAGTGAAATTTATATTATGTGATAACAATAAAGACGAAGCAGTAAATTCGCAAGGAATGCGCGATGGTCCCTTAGCTTCCAGAACGCAAATTAGGCTCGTCTTTATAACGATGTTATTAAACTTTTATCTCAGATAAAAAAGTTCAAGCCGGGCAATAAAAAACAAAAGTAATTTATAACTGGCGAACGCAAAAAAACCAGTCTGTATTATAACATACTGGAACAAGGGCTTTGCCCTTACAAAAATATTTTCCAAAAATAGCTCCACATCTCGATACCAATTTTAATGACGAGCCTCCCAAAATTTTCCACTCAACTCAACTTAATTTGAAATACTTATATCATATGTAACATTATGTATTAAAAAATAACAAACGCTATTTGTCATTTAAGTTTTTAGGTAAAATCTTTTAAAGGGTTTTCTCTATAAGGTTTAGCTCTGTCACTAAGAGTCTGAATACAGAATACGTTAATTTTTTGCACATCGCTAATCAATTTCATCTTAAGTTACTTTATAAAAAATAGTAAATTTCACCACAATTTTAGTTATCATGCGAAAAGCGTGTTCGTGGGATTCTAAAGAATAAACACAATACATCGACTGTTTAAACGTAAAGTAAACGAGAATATCACGCGACACTAATCAGATGGTCCACAATTTTACTGCGAAAACTATTAATAGTTAGAAAGTATATAGGTAGCAAAGAAATTAAAATAATGAACGTTGATTATGCATCCTATAAGTATTAATTTTAACTTCTCCTATCAGCTTCACTATCCCACTCATTAATTTCTCAAATATTATATAAAGTAAGTGAAGACTTAAAATCAATATCTACGTTATATTATTTGGTTAAAAATGTTATGCTAACGTGAACTTGAAGATGTTTTTAACGCTGCGAAACATCTGTCACACATATTTACATTTCCAGTAGGATAATAGTGTTATTAATTTTACTTGTTATTAAATTAACACCGTATATAATATACACCTAATCCGGGTTTATAAATTGTATGGTCCAATTTAATGGAACCTATCTTTCATTTATCTATGTACACTCTATCTTTATAAGACGGTTATTTTACACGGCTGTTTGGCACGGAACTCGTGTAAAAAGTGAATTGAGTGTACATATTGTATATTATTTGGATATACATCACATCTTTTCTTAAAGGTAGAAAAACCAGGTAGCTTTTATTATATTTATAATCGTATCAGAAAAGTATTTAGTTTAAGCAAAAGAAAGCAAGATGTGACAAATATACTGGAACAAAGAAGCTTTCAAATCAAAGTTTTTTTATATTACGTTGTATGAATAATACTAAATTACACATTTCAATCAAAATGTTGAGATTCGTCGCACGGGGTTTATATTTAAGCCAAATTGACGTGGGCACACTGATTACAGGCTGTGCGTATCACGTCTTGCATAAAATGCTGCTCGTCTGCAGCTCCAAAAATAAGACCAAAAGTTATATCCCGCATTCCAGCTTACATTGTTTCATTTTATTTTTTGCCTCCGATATTGTTTCGGAGCCAGCAATATTGATGATGGTCTGCTCTGGAATCGTGATGAGGATGATCGATCAAATTCGTGCACTTGTATATTTTTATGCGAGCAATTTACGTGAGCAGTATTTCAGCATACCTTTGTTTATCGTCGTTATTAAAGAATGCCATTAGATTATCATCATTAAAGATCTCCGTCGTAAATTTTATGGCAGGCAAAGGCTTTGCGAATAATTTTCATACAGTTCACCGAGGGATCCTACAATATTAAAATAGACATTGAATTATACACTTTTGTGCAGTCATCTCTAATATTTTTTTATTTATCTGTTTAGTTACTATCATAACTCATAACCATATTAAAAAATGCGTTATTTCAAAAACTTTCGTTGTCGTTCTGAAAAAAATATATTTACTAATACACTTATCTGTCCTACTACTCACTCGAAATTATAGTACAGTCCTCTGTACTATAATTTCGAGTGACCAAATTCGTAAATTGATTTTTCGCTCAATTTATGAATTTATGAAACCATAGGTGTCTGTGATGTTTACATCTTCTAATACATATACAATCCTAAAATAGGGTTTATTATTCGTCCATAAGCTTCACACTTGGAGTTTCACACGTGGTTCAAAAATACCATTATAATTTTCATATTATTTGAAGAATAGTTCGATATATTCAAATATTGCATAAGAAAATACGGTTGACAATGCATAAAAATCTAGCTATATCAAAGATATTTTTTATATTTCTTCTTATTTTGTTCATTTTCGTCTTGAAAAGAGGTATTTTGGTAACATAATATGGATTGTAGCTTCCATAACTCGACATTTCAATTTGACGATTTAATTAATCAACGATATATGAAAGATATTTACTATGAAAAATTATACACTTCTTTATTCCATTTTATTCATTACAAAATCTCCGTGACTTTTTTATTATATCTTTTACTGTAATGAACTTCGACTGTAAAATTATATTGGTTACATAAAACATTATAAGACGTCATGAATATTTCTCGTTTACAACCTATTGGCCATTATGGTTGATATTAATTCTGTATTAAGTGATGTTACGATAATGAAAAGATTATATGATTATATCCGCAGAATTGAAAATAATTAAATAAAAAGCCAAAGAGTGAGAAACGAAAAACCTTAATATTTGAAATAACTCATATGTCTTGAGAAATTATATATTTGAATAACCGATTTGCAATTGATTCTTTACCATTTACATTGTAATAATCTACTAAAAGCTTAAAAGATTTATCGCTACAACGGACATGGCGAAACAAAAAAGTGAAGGTCAGTTCTAGGGATTTTAATCAAATATTCGAATTTAATCGGCATTTCTTGATATTCGAATATTTGATAAATTATTTATTTTTTTATAAATATTAGTTTTTTTAACATTCATTAATTCGAAATATTTGTCTTGTTCACTTCGTTTTGAATTATTTTAGCAGGTGTATATTTAATTAAAATAACGCATTATTTCAAAGTTAAAATTGTAAGAAATACAACATTCCGACAGAAGAAGCATCAATTACGGTATCAACTTTTAATTCCTTGTTAAATATCAAATTAATGTTGCCAATAATTATATTTAACTCTTCTTACACGGATACCGTTTTATTTATACATTTTTTTAACACAAATTGATTTTTTTATAATTTATGTTAAATCATATATATTAATTATTATTAAGCTACACGCAGGACTTCCGTAAACAAACAAAATTATTAAAATTATCATCAATAGAAAAGATGTTCACTTTTAAGGTGTTAACTGTCAATTCTTGTTGGAGAGATATTATATTTTTTTAAATAAAACACAATTCATTTGGTACTACTTCCACATGTTTATAATGATCAGGATCGCTCATCCGGCAGAGAGAAAAAAAATGTTTCGATGATATGACATTTAGCAATATCGTTGGGCTAGTGTAAGAAAAATCATATTTACGACCAAAGGGTTTTGGGATTAAGTAAAAACGTAATAATAATTCAGAACGTCTAATCAAGCAAAAATATTACGGTAAATATGGGGGGTAAATACGGTAAATATTTCTCGTGCATTTGTATTAAAACATAAAGTAAATCATTGTGTCCTTATCAATCCAATCGTCATAAAATAGAAAATTGTTTAATGGAATGCATGAATATTCTCAATTTCCTTTCAGGGTATATATTTGACAGGGGTACAAACTTGGTTTGCCCTACAGCATAATCCAGGTTTCAGGTAAAAGAGCGAATTCACCATTCGCGGAAAACATTTTCTTTTTAATTAGAAGCAAAAATGGCTTCACACCGTGCTACTATTATTCTGCTTCAAAAATAACTTAGAGGTGTTTAAACAATGTTATTCTCCAGGGAATATTGCGGATATGAAATTGACAAAAAACCAAATATTGGAATCTAGGAAACCGATACATCAGTTTCCCTGATTCTTAAGTATGATAACTTGCCATTTTCCTATTTGTAATTAAATTTCCTATACAACTGCATTGTTTTAACGGTATTTAGTACATTTTCATAGAGTAAAATAGTAGCATTTCGTTAGGAATATTTAACAAAATGGTCGATTAAATGATTTAATATTTGGTTTTCAAGCGGGCAATATCAAATTGACAGCGCGAATCGGCATGCGAACGGTATGTTGATCACCTATGAGGTGGCTCACTTATTATACACGCAATAATCATTAAATAATGTTAATAACTACGAAAGGTACATTTGAACGTACCATTTACTCCATTAGAAAAATATATAAGTGTTCTCAAGTTAATTTTACGACGATGACCATAAATTCAGATGTCCTTGTTGAAATTTTGTCGGATTTCTTGCTAATTTTCCACTTCCCCCGGTCGCGTTTGATCAACTTTGTCAATTTTTTGACAGTCCGCCGTAATTTTCCGATTAATAAACGATCTGTAAACTAGTCCAAACCGCCATAGACAACGACGTATCTCCGCCTAGACAACTGCTCGGCCTCCGCGACCTCTTATTTGTAATTAAAAAGAGCTTACGAAACACAGTGAGTGAAATTTACTTATTAAAAGCTATGTTTATAATACGAATAAGCTAATTTGTATAATATTTAATAGTTGTACTATCGAAGCTCATGTATTTATACAGATATGACATTGACAGTACATCATTCAACGAAAATCTGCAGCAAAATCAACAAATGAAGTCTTTCGTATGAAACAGAGTCATATAAGGTAATACGAACTTGTGCAAGTTAAGTAAATAAGTCACGATCTACCGTAATGAAAAACACGAATTATAATATGTATATTGAAGGAATTGAGAGAAGTATTTAATGTGGATGCCAAGTTTTTAAAAATACTATTTACTTAACATAGCGAAATTTATAATTCGAGGAACAAATAATTCAGCACATACATCATTTGGTTGCATTAATTTCTTTTATTATGTTCGATATTTAGACGGATTAAAGATCATATTAAAAAAAAGTTGAGTACATAATATACGGAAATGCGCGTGTTTTATAAAATTGTGTTTTCATTCTGATAAGATTTCTTCAAACCAATTAATTATGAGGAATATTAATTTAAATAAAATTCACATCAATAACATAATAAATAAAAAAGTATAACCATGAAGAACGTTATTATTTATATTTTAATTGGTTTATGGGATGTAAAAACAGACAAATCACGAACCTAAAAACAATTGGATTATATTAATATATAAAAAATAATTGTTCGTCTTGACTATACGGGCATGAAAGAAGAAATCGCCAAGCTTTTAAATTGTCTAGAAAGCATCCAAAACTTTTCAGATGCTTTTTAAATGTACTCAAATTACTTGTATCCGATTCTCAAGTTGGCTTACTTAGTACCATGTCTCTCAAATGTAAACTAATTCTGCATACTTCGTCTCTGCTTTTTGAGATTTAAATCTAAACATTACTCAAGGTCAACAGCTGACACGTGCTGTGATAACAGGCAAAGTTTAATTTATTGTTATTAACTGTGTCATTTTGCGTCTGATAACATCGAGACACCGTCTGGAGTAAACAAAACACTTGGTAGAGAAAGAGAGAGATGCCGTGTACAACATCACAAGTAACAACATTTCGAATTAAATAATATTATCTAATGGGATATATAACGGATACTCAGTCACTTACTAAGAATAACTTGTCAAATACATTGTAAGTATAGATATCTTTACCGTTTGTATAGTAAACACGTTATTATATAAATACAATTGATAATTTGTACAGTAAACTTTTTTTGCTAATTAGAGTGATACGTGTTTTGTTTTAAGAAAGTTCTTGAGACTGGATACATTTTTAACACGTCCTTTCTTAAAAATAAGAATGGGATGATTAACCCATAGCATTAATACAATTTTTTTATATTTTATAGGAGAAGAAAAAAACAATGTGAAGAAATTTAATCCTCCTGCTTCGTTTGAAATATTTCTTTTCACGAAACGGCTGCGAGATTATTAATAATTTCTATAAAAAATAGGCTTTTCATTTTCGATCCATTATTATAATTAAGAAGCTTAAATTGCAAATTCTCTAGAAATACTGTTTTTTATCCCTCTCAATCTGAAATATTTAAAAGATAATTAAGAGAGCCTCAATCAATTACGCACAAAAAATATATTAAAAAAAAAACACTAAATCTTCTAGAATAACATTTTAAGATGTTAATTCATTATTCATTTTCGAGGGGTTATCGGTTCCCCTCCATCAATTATTACGGTTGAAAACTGAATGCGAATTTTCCGCTTGTCAAGCCCATATCAAGAATACAAATTAACTGAAAATACGTAACGTATAAAATATATCAACATTCCAATGTATAAAATTTCAACAATTCAAATTCGATATCAACATTCGTTTTTCAGCAGCTTAATACTTTATATTTAACAGTATGGAAAATTTTATTAACCGGATAACTATCTATTTTACAATACAATATTTGACGTATACCAAAAAATTAAAACTTTTTTAAGGCTGAAATAGCAATTGACAAGCACATGAAATTCTTGTAGAATTGAATACTTTGTTATTTTTACCGTATTATAATGGAGTTCTACCAAGTAAATCCCAATTTAATCAATACGTCGTTCTGTTTCATTTATAATTTTAGATAACAACAACGTGTATGAAAAATAGAAGAATCATTATGAACATGACACTAATAAAATAATGAGCGAGATAAACCAGTGACATTTTACACCAGGTGGCAGTGCCACCTGTCAAAAAAGTTCAATACACACTCTCTCGAGCGCAAACACAGTGTTGTGTTGTGTGCTACAGAGAGATATATCACAACTTTATATCGAACATTAGTTTAGTATTTATATTATACTATATTAATAATTAAGATATTTAATTTCACGGAATGTATTCCAACGATTATTAACAATCAAAGAAATTATTGTACTTAGCGAGAATAATTCATATTCTCGCTATCACTTATTGCTATCTAAAATAACGTTTAAATATCGTACATAAATGGTATCGTCTTTCCACGTGTAACTTAACTTTCCAGTATATTTTTTTGCTATGTATAGAAATGTCATGGTTAAATAACATAAAGAACATTATATTTGTTAACGTTTTGTACATAAATTAATTACTAAGCCATACACCACAAGAATCATCAGCATCTTTAATCCTTGTTGAATGTTTCATTTTATTACTCAAAATTACTAATATCTTTAAATCAAAAATTATAATTTGAACTAGGAACCTTCTGCACGAAAGTTCAATATATATACATTTTAAATATCAAAAATATATATTTAAATTATTCCTTGAAATGAATTAATATTCCAAATGGTAACGCGAATACAAAGTGAAAGAGTTTTGCTAATTTTACATTGTCTATGTTTGGTAGCGCAAACCATAAATTTAATCCAAAAATTCGTTCGAATAAACCCGAGCCGCCATTTTACATCCGCCATTCATTAACCAGAGTCTGAATAATCACAGAGGGTGAAAATTAGCGGGAAATTCATCTTGCATGATCTGAATAATTTGCTTCAGTTGCTTGCGAAGCTCTGGCAACATTTAAGTTGAGAAAATTTAGAATTGTAGGCGCCTATTCGTAATGAAGAAAGTTTTCAGCGTTCGTTCGTTTGTAGGTAACGTAAAAAAAATGTATTTTTGTTGGCTTAGTAATTAATACACGTCAAATAAAATACGTATAACTAGTCCAATTTACAATTCAGGAAAATAAAAGCTTTTCTTTTTATAATTTGAAAATCAAATGTATTTTGTATTGTTCTATCAAAATATCCTGGAAATAATATTGAAAGACTTTTTATTTTATTTTATGCGACTTAATCTAACTTTATTTTTATATCTAAAAGTACGAAAAATTGATAAGGAGTCGAAAATAGTAGAACAGTAATGGAGATGTGATCTTTATGTAAGAAAATTTCTGTCAACGGCATGGTAACGTTAATTGAGTGATATATTTTAGGTGAACTTATCATGTGGCATCAAAAATGGCCCCGGTTTTTTCAACTTTTTGTTTTTGTCACATTAAACACGTCTTGTTAAGTTAATGGCATTAACTTAAATTATAAAAGATTTTTTATTTCAGACTATAAGGTAAATGTACCAGTAGTTGACCTTTTTCAATATAAGTGCCCTAAGAAACATGCACGCGGGATTGCTCTAAATTTTCGAGTTCAGACAAGTGAAACCATCTTTTGTCGGATTGAGGAACTAACACAAAACCATATATGTCATTGGGTTTCATTGCAGCCATTTGAAAACAACACCTTATATATTAAGTATTTTATTTTGAATTTCTTAAGAGAATTGTTAAAGATATCAGTGAATGTAGACATATGATACTTGATTCAACCAAGAGTGGTCTTACAGGAAGCTCTGACAAAAGGTTATCATGAAACTCTCTGATTATACATAGTCAACAACTGGAACTTTCAATTTTTTAAATGGTCAACTATTGATACGAAAACATGGTTGTTAAAAATTGAACACATTTTTTTTGTAACAGACACTTTTCTAATTTTTGTCTTATCATATTAATTAAGATATTTTATCCATTATAAATACACTTGCTTTGTCATCATTCGATCTAATGCTAAACGTTCATTGCTATTTTTGTCGATTTTTTCTCTTAAACGCTTAAACTATTGGTACGTTTACCTTATCATTCTTACATACATCGTAATATTAATTCATATAAAAAATCACATCAGGTCACGATAGATATGTCAATGAATTGTAAAATAAAACAAATAAGTTTTTTAAAATCAAAAGAATACTTATTATGAAATTATTTATACAGTCGTCTAACATTTTTATAATTCTTTAGTAACTTATAAACACAACACTACAAGCAGGGACGGCTCTTGTAAAGGAGCAAAGGGTGCACTGCACTCCAATAAGTCCCATCAAAATATTCCATTAATAAACGATATTCAAATATAATAATTATACCAATTCACTAATTTTAAATTTTCCTCGTGTTTCCCATAGGAAAATATTGGAGGAAACGATGATCAATAAACACGACTAGCAAACGTATTCTGCGTCGATTCAGAATACGCATGAAAGTCGGTCGATGACGCGGTAGGAGCATAAATTCTTTTGCACTCCTTAGACGTCTGAAATGTTCCATGTATTTTGACATATTTGTGACGTTGCAACAGTATGAACTACGCGAAGGGGGGATTTTGTATGGACTGTTTTTGAGCATTGATCTCCCTGGCGGAAATTCCCGAACGTACCCGAAAGCGACTTGAAGTTTGCGTTTACAAGCCTGTAACAGTTATTTGTATGAATGAAAAAGAGCAGTGGAACAAGCGTAGTAAGCTCATTTAATTTCAATATGATTCTTTAACTATACGCTCTTCAATAAGAATAATATTTACCTACCATTATAACTTTTAGAGTGATGAATACAATTTATAAAATTATAACTATGATCGTGTATAATACCGTGTAGATATTATTGAATATTTAAAATAGAATAGTTTCGAGTTTTCTACCTGGCTGGCCTTACCTATTCCATAATATTCAACTGTGTATCTGGTTTAGTTTCGTAATACACCTTCCTCTAATATTTTTTATATTCTTCTATATTGAATTCTACAAATTACTTTCCCCAAAAATACTTATGCGAAAAATTTCCGGCTTAATACAGAATTATTCCAATTGCAGACATTAATACGGTAACCTTAACATATGATTTCACCGAGGAATTTAAACTTAAATCGAACTAACCGTCTTATACAGCAGAGAAGATTTTTACGATGTCGTTGGAGCCCTGTCTATACTTCAACTCTTCACGAATAAAAAATACATGTAGTATTTAGCTAAACCGTTAAGCCATTACAAATAATTTATACAATATCGATGACTTCCGTCGAAAGTGAGTGTTACTTCTAAAATTTAAAAAGGATCAATTCATTTTGAGAAATACCACGACTAAAGACAGACAAGGTTTCCCAAACTATCATCCGCGACAACCTGGAATGGTTGTATATGCTGCTAGGGCTGCAACAAATTTAGACGTACTCAGATTCATATTGATATTACCTACCCAAAAAAAAGAAAAAAGGTGGTCCGTCGAAATTAATCCGCAGGAAAGGTTTGGGAAACCCTGGTGAAGAGAAACAGTTGATATCGCCAATATCAGACTTATATTTTCGTATATGTCTGATAGTACTTTCAAAATCCAATATGTGGAGGATGGATTTCTTGCATAAATATGTGAATCTTTTTTTGCACTCCCTAATATTCCTGTCACCGGCCGCCACTGACTACAAGTGTTATGTTATTCAATAGATAATGAATCGGCTATGTCATCGACAATGCTTGACAGCATTAATAATAGAATACACGTATTATTGACGAACAATGATTTAATATTTTGCCATTTTGAGTACAGTTATGGTATCCGCAATAAGGTTCGAAAAATGTACGTGAAATGAAAAGGTTGTCTGTACTAAAGCTACACATTTATTTATTATTAGTGAGTGTGAGTATATGTGGTGCAATGCACCCAAAGAAAGAAAGTGTTTGTATTTTAATTCTGTTTATTGAAGTGCTTTTGGACACACAATATTTTTTGTTTTCTGTCTGTTGCGTACACGAATAAATAAGAAGGTTTTCCGAGATGTCGCTATTTGTACGAATTTTATTCTTTATTTTAAATATATCTGGATTGTGAGATTGATTTTTATATATATAATAAGACCAACTGTAAGTTAAAAATTAAAAAGTTGAGTGTCGGGCTTGGGCCGGGTCGGGCCCGATTGTATTATGCCAATATCTTTCTTGCAAGTGCAAGCAATAACTTGAGAAAGTTTTATTGGAATCGGATGAACGGTATGGCGGTGCATAAGATACGAACAGACCAACATTGGTTTTTATATATTAGATAACCTTTCCCAATATAGGTTTTATAAACATATTTACGTAAGTTTTTTTAACCACTTTTTTGAAGAAAGTACGGAAATAAGGATAGAATATAAAAGGAACAGTGGTTAGCTAATATCTCTCTTGCCTATTTTTCATGGTCTGAGTGATAGGGATGAACACATCAAATACACCCATACATTTCCATACAAATAAATAACTCAATTTTAACATTTGAACATGCAACCGAGAAAACGAATCTCAAAAAGATGTTTTAAAAGCAATGCAAATATCGTTAAATTCGTCTTACATCTTATTTCGTTTAAAAGACTACGCAGATTAAAACACATTATCTATGGAAGTATTTTGATTTGCTTACCGACGCCAATATACAATCGAAGTAATTATAAACAAGAAAATTATAACTGAATTGTTAGATTTTGTAATACTACTTATTATAGAAGGATTCTAAATCGCTAAAATTAATGAAACGTGAAAATCATTTCGCATCATTACGCGACTGTGTAGTTTCTTCACCATTATACATATTTTTAAGCTGTTTTTAACAATACATTTAATTAAAATTGATAACTTTGTCATTCCACTGGTTGTTTAACTGTGACGCGTGTTTCACTTCTTTGAGAAGCATCTCTAAACTTCAGACGGAAAGTAATTTTTTACTAATCTGCATTTCCTTTGATAGTAGATAATCATTGTTGGCTCTATTTACTGGTATCTTTGAAATTTTTCTGATTCCGAAATGTATCAGTCGTAGGGGATTGTTATTTCTAAATCGATAAACAAAATAAAAATATCAAACACGCAGTTCTGGTATAATATTTCACACGAGGCAAGGTGAGCTGATTGACAATAAAATGCAATTCTGTTATCAGTTTTATGATTACCTGCGTGTTTTGTTTTATTATTGAATCGAAAAATAGATCAGCGAAATTAAATACCGCTAGCTGAATAAAACATTTTCTATTCACATTTTTTTTATCATGTGACTGTTTGAAAAATAATTGTCTATTAATTATGCTATTTATCCGATTTTATTTCCTTTTGAAGCAGATATGATTGAAAATTAAACACCATTTAGTGTTTAAAAAACCTTTCATCTCAACTAAATGTATATACTTCTGACGACTATTTTCTATATTCAGCATTAATAAAAATAAAAAAGTCTTCATTGTTACCAAAAAAGCATGAGCCATAAAATATACAATATATATGTATATATATATATATATATATGACGAAACAACGGAAATACCCCTTACGGTTTTAACATAACATATATATGCGTTGTTTTCACTGCAACAGTTTCATAAAGTGATTTTCCAAACGATTTATAGATTTCTGTTCGTAAAAATCCATTGTTAGCGATGTCAAGAATTCTCTCCCACCAATCCGGTCCTAAAAACCGTGCGTAGTGAGATCGATTAGCTAACCACTAGTCCTGTTTTAGACTTATCCTTCTGTCCCCACTCTTTTCGAAAAATTCTCGTAGAAAAACTACTTAAAATACCTCCATTAGTAGGCCATATGCTCCATATTGGGAGTGGACATGTTAAAAAAATATGCATATATTTATTTATGCAATGATTAATCATCAAAATTGGTTACTCATTTAGCGAAATCGTTGATGGAAATTTTGTAATATTTTTTTAATATTTTTTTTATTTAAAGCGTGGTTGTTAATAATATTTTCGTTAACCTCGAAATCATTGATAATCAATCACTTTATCCATGAGATATTAAAACATTTATTTAACACCATCAAATTGATATTGACCTTGATGATTGCGTTATCAAATAAACAAATGTTTCACTGATAAGTTAATATTAACGATTAAAATAATTAATAATTATGTCATCTGGTTTTTGAATTAAAATATAATCTCGATATCTACAAATTGAAATTAGGTATAGATGAGCACTTAAACTAAAGCGTGTATTAATTTATGTAATCGATAAAAAATATTGCATGATTATTTTTAATTATATAAGGAAGTTTTAAATTATTAAAAAAAATTGCAATAATCTACAAATTATAACTTACAACTGATAAATTTCAAAAAAAATTAAATATAAATATATTCCATGAATATTTTCAACAATTAAGTACATTTTTTGTAAAATAATAAAGTAGCTTCATATAATATTATATGTACATAATGAACAATTTGTATTTCAACAATACGACCAGTTTTAATTAAATCAGTTGACAACGATCAATATCTCAGTTGCGAAACCGGTCCTGCTGTGTAAATATAATTTTCAGGTTTTTTTCGTAACAGCATAAATAAAACACAAGTTAGAAAGTGTGTGAATCACTAAGGTGTTAACTGGACAATTCTTGATGAAGACGTATTATATTTTAAAATTAAACACAAAAGGCTCTGTACTACTTCAAAATCACGTTTCACTCATCACGAGCATCATCTTAAGCAAAACCGGTCCTGATCGTTATAAAAATTGTGGTAGTAGTACAAAGCAAGTTGTGTTTTATTTTTAAAATATAAGGTGTGTGAATGTAAATAAAACTCTTTGTTGAATACTAAGAAAATCAGATTTTTTCATACGCGAGTTAATTGTATAATGCATAGGTTACGCGTCTTAAAAATATTGTGCATAATATCTTATTTCCTGTGTGAGATTGCTAGCCAATTGCTAGTCGTTACCACGTTTATCGTTCAAATTTGAATACGTGTTCGAAAAATTGTTATTTTGAATTTGTTTTGGAAAAATACTATTTTTGCCCACCATTAGGCGAAGAATGAAAAATATTATTAACTAAACCTGGAATTCAATAGTGCGACCTGAATTTTAAAACGAAGTATAAACCAAGGCAAATGACCAGTGCGTTTTGTAGCGTCAGCTAACCGCTTATTTTCGTTACCGAGTGCAAGCTTCATCACGCGATATGTCTAAGTGCGAGCTTCCTGTCAATCACATCGACTGAAGGCGCTTCGTAGAATAAACTTAGAATCGTCACAAGTGAAAATCATAACATTGAAAGTGCATGATCATAATCCGTTGTCAATGCCAAAGAGATTTGGCCTCCGGTTACATCAGGCCAATTTCTTTAATCTTCAAAAGGTCATTCGGATGCGATTAATACACGCCAGCAATGCAGCGGTTGATATTATAGCTTCCCTTAATAGTTAACTATATTTTTATAATAATTGTGCTCAAAGTGTTGGGGTACCAGTGTAGGAGATCTTCTTCAGGACCTACTGAAGGGAGTCGATGTGAACTCGATATATCACTTTATTCAAACTGAAATTGGCAAATTCAACAGGTTTTCTCAACCATTGATGAGCTGACCATCGTTAATGTTGTTTCTCAAAACGAGAAACACGCCACACTTCTTGTTACACCAGTAGTGTAATAACGATCAATTTAAAAAAAATAATTTCCACAAAGTTGCCGAAACATGCATCGAAAAGATAAACGTATTAAATTTTGTAGTCTAATATTATATGATTTATTATTAATTACTATGATATTTAATCGAATTGTAAAAAAATATCTGTATATATTATATTGTATAATAGAGTTTTCAGTAAGACCTAGTTAGTTATTGTATGCCGGCGTATCACGCCATCGTCTATATTGATAATGTTTAACAATATCAGTAAAAGGTAATCAATATATTTCTATTTTTATTACTTATTTTAAGACTCTTACTGGATTGTATTGGATACAATAATTTAGATTGTTGTTTTAAGTAGTCTTTATTATGTATGTATTTTTTTTTTACGAAATGAATATTTTTAAAATCGATTTTTTGTTAACAACTGAAAGAAAATTATTAATTGTACAATCCATCTTTTCAAAGACGAGAAAAAATAGTATACCGGCTATAAAAAACAATTGAGTATCAAATCAATTGCAAGATTGTATATGAATTCACGCATCTATAGGAGAGTCTTCAAACGATGATACAATTAATCAATCTATTTTACAGCAGAAAAATGATGGAATATTAAAATAAAATACAGCTCCCAATCATCCATTATTATCATTTTTCATTATCTTGCTTGCAGTTCTGCAAATTCTGTTATGTTTTGTTAATTCGTAACATTCATGATCGTATAAATGTACTATTTTTAATCTATCAATATTATTTACAATTACTAGTGGGATACCCTCATAGATGTCTAAAGCACCTATTTTATTTTTTGATTCTAATCATAATGTATACTTATATGCAGTGGCGGCCGGTGACAGGAATATTAGGGAGTGCAAAAAAAGATTCACATATTTATGTAAGAAATCCATCCTCCACATATTGGATTTTGAAAGTACTATTAGACATATACGAAAATATAAGTCTGATATTGGCGATATCAACTGTTTCTCTTCACCACGGTATCCCAAACCTTTCCTGCGGATTAATTTCGACGGACCACCTTTTTTCTTTTTTTTGGTAGGAAATATCAATATGAATTTGAGTACGTCTAAATTTGTTGCAGCCCTAGCAGCATATACAACCATACCAGGTTGTCGCGGATGATAGTTTGGGAAACCTTGTCTGTCTTTAGTCGTGGTATTTCTCAAAATGAATTGATCCTTTTTAAATTTTAGAAGTAACACTCACTTTCGACGGAAGTCATCGATATTGTATAAATTATTTGTAATGGCTTAACGGTTTAGCTAAATACTACATGTATTTTTTATTCGTGAAGAGTTGAAGTATAGACAGGGCTCCAACAACATCGTAAAAATCTTCTCTGCTGTATAAGACAGTTAGTTCAATTTAAGTTTAAATTCCTCCATGAAATCGTATGTTAAGGTTACCGTATTAATGTCTGCAATTGGAATAATTCTGTATTAAACCGGAAATTTTTCGCTTAAGTATTTTTTTGGGGAAAGTAATTTGTAGAATTCAATATTGAAGAATTTAAAAAATATTAGAGGAAGGTGTATTACGAAACTGAACCAAATACACAGTTGAATATTATGGAATAGGTAAGGCCAGCCAGGTAAAAAACTTGAAACTATCCTATTTTAAATATTCAATTATATCCACTCGGTATTATACACGATCATAGTTATAATTTTATAAATTGTATTCATCACTCCAAAAGTTATAATGGTAGGTAAATATTATTCTTATTGAAGAGCGTATAGTTAAAGAATCATATTGAAATTAAATGAGCTTACTACGCTTGTTCCACTGCTCTTTTTCATTCTTACAAATGACTGTTACAGGCTTGTAAACGCAAACGTCAAGTCGCTTTCGGTTACGTTCGAGAATTTCCGCCAGGGAGATCAATGCTCAAAAACAGTCCATACAAAATCCCCCCTTCGCGTAGTTCATACTGTTGCAACGTCACAAATATGTCAAAATACATGGAACATTTCAGACGTCTAAGGAGTGCAAAAGAATTTATGATCCTACCGCGTCATCGACCGACTTACCGCGTCATCGACCGACTTTCATGCGTATTCTGAATCGACGCAGAATACGTTTGCTGGTCGTGTTTATTGATCATCGTTTCCTGCAATATTTTCCTATGGGAAACACGAGGAAATTTTAAAATTAGTGAATTGGTATAATTATTATATTTGAATATCGTTTATTAATGGAATATTTTGATGGAACATATTGGAGTGCATTGCACCCTTTGCTCCTTTACAAGAGCCGTCCCTGCTTATATGTGATATGTGATAATAATAAAACGCTCACGGATCGGTCTGGGCTGTTATATATAAGATGTTCTTTTCGAAGGAAAATTGGAACTGGTATTATACATGGCTTGTAAATTGTAAATAATTAAGCATTGTTAATCCCGGAGAAATGTTTTTATTCTTGTTGATAGTATGATATACTTGGTTACATATTTGTTTCAGCTTATGCGAGGCCAAAATTTTAAGTATACTATTTTACAAATAGGCCAAAAACATGTTACTCGCGTATAATACTCCGGTAAAATGTTATTTGATTTCGACTACATGAATAGTTATAATCTCTTATTTTTCAACATCATTACCTGCTATGTTAAATTGCATTGTTACCGGTAGTAATGAAAAAGAAATCTTTAAAAAAAATTGTAAAACCCACGCATTTTCACAACATTACGGTGAATAAATCTCTTTTCGTTAGAAGCAGGTTAGTTACCTCAATTGAGTTGACCAGCGCTGATCTCTAAGTAATTTATGGATGCTGCAGATATATATAATTTGATTCATGACCTGGTGACAACGTGTGAATGATTTTGCTATTGTCTGTACTTGAATTAAGCATCACAATAGGTGTTTAGCCTAAATACACGTAGACAATGTATGTAGCATTCTCTCATATCTCACTAACTAAACCTTGGTGTAAAAACTCAGATGTATGTACACTATAATACACTCTATTCTCTTTCAAGCTAACAAATATTAGTCCACATTGAAAAGAAAATCATTATTTCATTTGTGTTTTTATCGTACACAAAGGGAAATTTTTATCTTACAAAAAGGGTATAATCAAAAAGCGAACTTTTTCCACAATGCAACGAAATACGTAATGTATCAAAATAAGTCGGATTACATTTATAATTTCTTTTGTTGCCATGTCTGTTCTCAATGTGGATCATATGGACACCTAATAGAGCTTATCGAAACAGAAATCGTCCTGCGTGAACTGTTTGTTAATCAGTCGTGCAACCTCTCGTTTTCGGACAAAGTAAGGTTAGAAGGGAAACGGTAGGACAGGATAGTAGTTTGCTAATCGGTCTCGCTACGGACCCGTGTACCCGTGAACATTGTAGTAAAAAAGGACGAAGATCTAAAAGCGTTTACCACTCGACAACAGTTCTGGCATAATTTAGGATAAACAAATAGAAATGTATTGTTATGCAAAAATACTGTCGAATTAATCTGAAGATGGCCAGAAACATATTTGACAATGTTCAAACAACTAAATTAATTGTATATCGAAGTTCAGTACCTAACGCATTTAATTATGAATATACACAAATTATCGCTTTACTATTGTGTTAAGTAATATTTATTATTCTACAAGACATTATATTCTTCTTACGAATTTATTTTAAATGCCGGATATTCTACCGAAGAAAGATGATTGACTCTCTTCTGTTCCATTGCTTGAACGTGTAACTAAGTAGGTAATTCTTTTTCACTTTCCTTTTCAGAATCGGAGTTCGGTATCATAATGATTCCAAGAAGATGAGTGCTTATTTACGATCTTTTGTGTGGTAAAAATATTTTTTGTGTCATATTCAGAATTATGAATTAGCATTTTATTGTGCCAGCGGGAATAAGTTTGAAATCTAGCTTGTTAATTTGCATAAAATAATTAATTATACGGTAAATTTCAGGAAATTCATTTTTAATATAAAATTAAACTTGATAACTTTGTTATGTTACTAACTGTGAAACGTACAAAATTTTTACTTTGCATTCTGAAATATTTATCTTTTTTATTATTTTGATTCGACTAAACTAAAAACAGTTTTAACAGTTTATACAGGTTAACATTCCCTTCTACCCACCAGATCCTAAAAACGAGTCGTAGTGAGAGCGATCAGCTGACTACGAGACCTGTCCTATCCCCATCCTTCCATCTTAACTCTCGCCGAAAATAAGAAGTTGGGCGACTGCAAAACAACCGCTGTTGAAATGATCTACAAAGAAGTGCATATGCTTAACAATGGGAGAAAAGATGACTTAAACACTTAACTATAAGGTATGACGTCGTCGTACTTGAAAAAAATATTAAATATTGATTGTTCTTCATAAGATTGTGAATTTTTTTTTGTACCTGTTCTGATAAGTCTGCTTATTGCTTATATAAAAAATACGGCGGAATTTTATTGTGCATTTTGCTACATGACCTGATGTCATTACTTTTGTTATCAGTAAATATTTATAGAAATAGATTCTCGAAATCGAACTGTGATAATAAAATATCAAAACTATTACACAATGAGCGATTACTAATTCAATACAATGCACTTTTCACTCATACTATGTACAAAAAACCCAGGGCTAAGGATCACAATGTTTTACATGTATATATATGTATTTATGTATTATACATATGTCTCTTGAGATAAGTTTAATCATTAATCATACTGTACGTGGAATTTTCAATTAATTCTACTTTAACGAATTAATTAGACGTGTATAAATTTCATAGTCATCCAATCAATTAATAATTCTGTGTTGCTAGGCAACTGGAAATTTAAGAGAATCCTCCGACTTTAAAACTGTTATAGTACCTAGAAACTGGGCGACACGTTTATCGGCTGTTTTTCAGCGAAAAGCGAATTACCGGATGTTCAGTATTGCGATATATAACTGTACAATAATTATTAAATTACTGATTTTCCGACCAGTGTTGAATCTAAGAGGGACTCTTCTGCAGCCGGACTTATTTTGTATGAATATTAGGCCAAGATTGACAGATTACAACATTGAAGGCTATATTTTAATTTAAAGTAACTATGTTTTTTTTTTATGAATTTATGAAAATCAGCGTTTTATGCGATTTATATATTTGATTTAATATCAGTATTGATTATTTCCTCCGGTATTGCAAGTCGGCTCCATAGTGCAGTGGTTAACGTCGTTGGCTACGGTTAAGGATGTCTCGGTTTCCACTCCCGGTACGGACAGTTTCATATTTTTTTTTCAATCGATTTGTGAAGTTCTGTTCGTAGACATGAATGTTTGTGATGTTGGAAATTCCCTTCCAACCATCCAATCCTATTATTATAGCGATTACCTAACCACTAGTCCTGTCCTAGCCCTATCCTTCTATATCTACTATCGATTTCGAAAAATAGAGGTCGAGCAACTGAGTAACAAGCAGGTCTCATAGAAAAAATCTGTTGAGATACCTTCATTAGGAGGCCATGTGGTCCACATTGGGAGCGGACATGTTAAAAAAAAATTACAATCTCTATCCCAAATAACGGATAGCAGTCATAACCAGTACTAGCATGAGGCCGAATATAAAAGATATTGGATGGGCTCAAAACTTTCAAATAATAAATAGATGCCAAAGACGTTGGATTAATGAAAAAGCGAAGATAAAACTCTTATAACTGCTCTTGGGTCTCCAAAATTCGATAGATTACAGCATCAAGATGAAAGAATTCTACATCGATTATCTATTACACACAGATGTTTATAAGCAAATATCGATTTGATTTCTCAAAATAATTATTTAAATATTCTATTTTTGAGCAGTCGCTGGCCAATGAAGATAGCTCTGATAGTCAAACACCGTATATGCTTTTCCATCCATATTGTTGTATTGTGTTTACAGTGTTTCGCGTCTGTAATGTCACGTAACATTAGTTGTTTCACTTTTACTCAGTGTTTCTAAACTATAATTCGTGAAAAAATGATTTTACTAATAATTAACGAAATGCGTAATTAACAAGTTGATTCAATAAACAAGTATAATTCAATAAACAAGTTGAAATTATTTTTATGTTTGAGTTCGAATTAAAAAAAATCAATAATATTAAAGTGTTGATAACATAGGTTTTCATTGTTAAAATTAATTAAGAGGGCGCTATAAAATAAATCTGCATTATCAAATGAATAAAAAGCTCATCGAGACATGTTTATGTTTAGTTAAATTGTATAGTTGGGCGAAATCAAATCTGATAATACTTACCATATATTGTGCAATAATTGCTTTTAAATTATTTTTTTAAACCATTCTCACTTAGGATAGAACATAATTTATTTGGATATCTCATGTAGTAAAGCAGATGTTAGTTTTTTTTATATGAAACATAATTGTAGTATTTATTTCTCTATCCTTCTACTAAAACAAGTTTTGTTTTTACCACTGAGAATTAATAAGTGATACCATTTAATTCAACAATAATTTTGTTGAATTATAAAAACACCAAAACACAAACAAACACTCGAATGAAAATATGTAATATTTCCGGCAGCTTTTTTTGACACAAATAACACGAATAAAATCATTTCAAGTTGAACGATTTTTCATGAAATTTTGAAGAGATTTATTGGTATTCATTACGGCTAGCAATAAATTTTGCAAAACACCCTGACAAATACGTTTTCACATTAAAATGTCATACCAATTTAAGGCTAAAAACACCCTAGGGGTTGCGACCATTTTGCGACCATTTTGCGACTTTTTTAAAAATATTGGGGGCACTCGATTGACAATAAATTTGGAAAATAAATCAGTTATGATAAATCGCTCAAGAAATGCTTTTTTTTGTATTTCATAAAAATATTAGGTATTGCACTTCTTTCTTTCTGGGTAGATAAGTATATTTTAAACCATTATTTGTTAGTGAAATTAATTAAATACAATATCATATTCAATTTAATATTCAATAATAGAATTTAACAGAAATATCAACAAAAAAATTGAAATTAACAACAATTATTAGTTTTAATATATTTAAAGCTCTTTAGATGTATGCTGTTGCCTCACAAATATTAAGGATCGATTTCCACGATATTATGTCTGACTTAATTCTGATAAAACTTTAAATAACACTAAACAAGGGTGTTAATATTAAATGAATTAAGTTATTTTGATGAGAAAGTACATCTATTCCGCTAAGAATGAACAATGGACAGTGTTTAATATATTTGAATTGTATTCTCTTTCATTGAAATAGTTGCAGAGCGTCTGGTGAAGTTTTTATGCACAAGTCTCCGTGTCGCTGATCTTGACACAGTTTCGGAACCTATTGTTATTTCAATACACTGCGGCGTTTTCTTTTAAAATGATTTTTACAAAAGGACAGAGTTAATGTTTAAAATAAACAGTACCCCCAACACGTCCTCGCAATGAAAATAAATTCTTACGTGATGATTAATTATTAATTATGCAAGAATCTCACCTGGAGAATACTAATGATGATATTTGACATTAAAGGGTGTTACATCTTTGATATAGCATTTATAGTTGTCCTACTTAATGTATTCTACTGCATGAATATGTGTACCAACCTGAAATAAAAAGAAAAAAAAATATTATTACAAACATGTAAATAAATTTATTAATTTCTATTAAATCACAACAGTTATTTTTGGGAAAAACGCAAAATAAATAAAACAAAAAATAATTCCAAAATTCTAATAACATTTTCATAAATTAATTTTAAAAATGTCCAATACATTTTATTATAAATTTTTTAAATATCGATGTATGCTATTTTGATATATATGTCGACAAATTCAGTTTTACCGGTATTATTTGTTTTCAATATTATCACTTTACTGTTTTAGTATCACTGTTGCTGAAATAAATAGTAAACTTCCGCCTAGTATAACACGGTCATATAGCTCCATAAAAACGTCGTTTAATACAAATCCGTGTTATACGAAGTTTGAAATTCATACGAAATTAGAACATGCGTTCCAAAAAAATCTCAAAGTTTGTTAATAATCCTTACTTAATAAATTTACGTATTAGTTGAAAAAAACTTTAATAACATATCATTCATTCATTATCACTATCAGTTACAATTATATATGTAAGACTCTTTTTCAGTATCGGATAATTTTTGAAATTAGGCTTTTCTTTAAAAAAAATAATTAAAATTTCTATAATAAGACAATATTTTCTTTATCGTATAAATTTTTACGTATTTCTAAATAAGGGGTTAAGATTTGTTGTAATTCCATCTTGAACTTCAAATTTCTTTCCATTGTAAGATCTTTTTCTATAAAAAAATGCTGAAACCGTGTTATATAAAGCTTGTTGTACGAAAATTTGTCACAACTCATCAACCGTGTTATTTCGAAATCATGAACAAGTGTAATTTTAAAATTCGTTTATTTATAGTCCAGCTGGTTATGAACAAAATCGCCCTATATTTTAATTTCAAACAGTAGGAATGGTTGATAATATTACAGACAATAATAATAGAATGATTAAAAAAAGATACCTTCCATGAACAATTTTTATACATAAGCTACATTTTGATGGAATAATAAATATACATATTTTTTTTATGTAGCAATTTAAGTATAAAAAAATTATCGATGCAGCTGTTTGACAATGAAATAAATATGATTATTACTAAGTATTTTTATAAATGTTTTAAAGCAAAAAAAAACCGCTCGTTTTTTGACCATATAATTTCAAAATCGTGCAAAAATAGAATCAGATAAACATGCATATTATGTGCCAATTACGGATTCAAACCAAATATCGCTACTTCGAACGCATCAGAATGCTATCACTGTGCTAATTCATGATCACCATTTACTATATATAAATTTCATAAGTTTTCGTATTGCAGTGGGTATGTTATGATGGTTAGATGATTTCATCGCGAAATAGTGAAATCTAACCTTGTGACCGATCGAACGATTTCATCAAACTAGTAAAAGACGCTTATCCCAAGATAATATTAAAATGAGATATCCCATTTTTAATAGGCTCGCTTTTATGATTATTATTGATAACAGTACACGCGAGTGATAAGTAGCAGTATTCTAGCTATATCGGTCATTAACCTCATCATAAAATAGTGTACCAACACTTTTTACGACAAGGTCGCAGCCTTCCTAGAACAAAGTAATATAGTCAAAATTATTATTCATGGGTTGTAAAAAATAAAATTTAAAACGTAATACCTATATCAATTGCTGTAGCTACTGCCAATAATATGTCATTGCATGCCATTAAAAATCCATATATATCTTATAAGTTTATTAAGAGTAGTTATTCTCGGCTTTCGGATTATGTGCGGCCGAAAAGAGAATTTGTACATGCTTGCAAATGTCAAACAAGATTCGTTATTCATGCGTGCTTATCTGAGGATCAATGGACCAATTATGTGTTCTTATCCGAAAGCATACAACCAGTATTTTACTGGCAAGAGCTTTGACATTACTTAACGATATCGCTCTGGATGACCAAATTTTACATGTTCACATGAGTGAGTTCGGACAAATAATATGTTTTCTAAAGAAAATTTTTATATTTAGATTCAAATGAAATAGTAAATATTTTTGATTAAATCCGCTTACCTCTTCAAAAATGAGATTAAGTAATCAAGTAATTCTTAGTTAAAATTAATCGAAACAACAATATTTAGTAAGAGCATACAAAAGTCATCCGTCAAATTTTTTCTTATTATAAAACTAGCATACTTTTCTAGGGAGTAAAAATCAACCTAGTATTTCAGTAAACTTATAAAATAATGCATTTTGCCATGCTTCTTTTCTCCGTTGAGTTATGTAATATATATTAACACTGTCTCTTTTTTAACAGAGGAAACACGTTGCAATGAATCAGATTAAAAAACAGGATCTGACGTGTTTTGACGTAATACTGTTTATGTGTTTAATAATAATATGTCTTTGTAAATGCTTGTCGGTTATTTACCACTATTGTCTACTTAGCACAACACGCAATTTTATACAAAGATGATTATTATCGTTTGATGTTAATGGAAATTGTACACTACGTCTCGGAACCGGTTGTTATATTGTTAAATCCCACAATTGCAGCTTTGTAATATGAATAACCAAATAAAAGAGAATAATGGTAACGTCATGTGTAGAATAATTGAATAAATGAATATTGGTATGTGTTACAAAAAGAAAATTTGAGACTTTACATTTATGTTGGATCCTAGATATTTCAAAGATTTCAGATTTATGTGGTATTTGGCTATTTCGGCGAATAATGATTTCCCGGATAAAACATGTCACCACTGAGGTGGTTCTACAACGAGCCAATAAGTAACAATATCTTATGTACAACATCAAACGCAGAAAAGATCCATACTTCAGGAACATAAACAAATTATTTCAACTCATAATGCATGGGCACATTAGACGCGTAGAAGATGATCAGAATACATTGGAGATGTTATACGACCGGTAGAAGATAAAGAGTAGTACTGCAATTTAGTCTCCAGCCTTTGATTTATATCAATTAGCATTATTGCTATTTTAAGAAATCAGCAATTCATTTAACAGGATACTAGTTAATAACCATTCTGCAGCTATAACAAAAAAATACAACTAACGGAAACTTACATATTCTGTATAATGAAACACAAACTCTGCTTTTGGCCTTATTTTTTTATTTTGCTACTAAAAATAATGATATTATAGTTAACCAAATCAATCGATAAATTATCTATAAAGGAAGGTAGAAATCACGCCTTATTTTTCATTGCGCAGAATATTCATTTTGCCGTTAGCTGTATATTTTATTACGTTGTAATTTATTTTAAGAATTTAATAACTGTAATTGAACACTACATTACAGAATCGAAATAACCTTTAATTAATAATTGCTGTAATCGTAGTATTAATTTACCTAGTTATTTTATTCCGATTTAATGTAAATACATAACAATGTTTCTTAGATGAAGTGAAAAGAGAAGACATTTTATAGAGATTAATGTGCGCGTACGTGCTGTAAGGAAATATGAATGACCTGAAGGAAGAAAATCATGACCGATGGGCCCCACCTCACCCCAGTGGTTAGGGTAGGCATAAGAAAAGAGACCCCTAGTCGTGTGCGAAGATATTAGCTCATAGAATCTTTTCACTATGAGATTATATTAATATTAATTAAAATTGATGACTTTGTTATTACACTGATTCTATTACTACTAAATTGAACTAACTAAATTGCAAGATTTTTAATTATAACGTACACATAGCATTAATAAAGCGCTCACTATAAACAGAAAATCTGCTCTTCGTTTCTCATTTACAAGTCAATAGAGTTCATCTGAAGATGTTTGCTACTCAAGCTAACTCAAAGAGGCGAAATTACAAAAACAAAAATCCAGAAAGCCATAATTCCCGCCAAATATTTGGGATTCTATTGCGTTAAAGAAATTTAATACACCGACAAGTGCTGTTTACGTTATTAATCCTGAAAGAGTAAGCTTGAATTCAAGGAAAGCAGTTAAATAGACGAATCATCATTTATTGCTTTGCTATTAAATCTTGTTCTTTGGCTCGGTCGTATGGAAAGTTCAACGTGTTCCATAATGCAATACTTACGGAGATTAATAAGCATAATTAAAATATGCAAAGACACATAAATTAATACGTCACAATATGCAGCTTGCATACTCTTCTGTAATGAAGATTGCAAACGTAATAAACACGTTGTTTTACACGCTGCTGAAGCAATCTTTCTTATTGTGTGCAAATCTTTTCGGATTCTTTTCGTTACATCGTGTTCATAAATCTTCACATACCCATATTTGCGTAGCTATGCGATTATTTCCGTTTCGTAAACAAACTTGCTAATGTATCTTGCATAGTTTTGTATTGTAAAATCATTTTATAAAAATGTAATCCATGTACAAGGACTGGCCTTCAAAGGCATACTGATTTACTCTCCTGTAGAGAGAATACAAAGATATTTTTAAAATGCCTGGTTTATGTAATTGAAAAAGACAAAAGCAATATTCTAAGAATTAATGCTTAGAAAACAAGGATGATTTACCGACAAAATGCGATACCCTCAATCAAGCTAAGATTTCAGACTGGCAAAATCAGAACGTCTCGTTCAGGTTCTGTTTTCAGGGTGAAAGCAAGCGAAGATGCGATTACCAACATCGTCGCCAACTTCTTGTACTGAATATGGCTAAGGATGATGCAGATATACTTGAAGATATCTACTGTTGTTAGACTTTAGACTATTTATTATCATATGGTAAATAATGTTGAATTAAGCTTTATATTTAACTTGATCTATTTTAACCGCAAATTACATAAGTAAAATAATGATTAGAGACTGTTCATATTTATCTTACCGTAAAAATTAACGATATTATTTTATTAATAATTTTATTGAAAGCAAGCATTACTTAATATAACATAATAAAAAAACCGTCTTCCATATTAATATATATCGTTTTTATATATTGATATAATTTGTGTAAAATAAATTAATATACCACAAGCTTATAATTTTAAAAGCAATAATATGTACAATATAATGACTGGAATGTAAATCTCGTAACTCACCGAAATGAAAAAAATTCACATGGGAAAGTAAAAATGTAAATATGTACATACTTTATAACTAGATTTTATAAAATATTATAATACATCCTAAAAACCGCATATATGTTTAATAAGGAAGATAAATCATCGTACTATTTTGTATATACAATCATTGGAGAATGTCTTCATTCATCCTAAAAAATCAATAACATTTTTAATATATGTATTGGAGATTCATTTTTGCTCATAAAATACATTTCAAATTCAATATTCGTACATATGACGAAATATAAAATAAGCTTCAAAGAGGTATCCATTCATACATTTATATGTAAATGATTAATATCAAAGGTAAATTACTGGTTAACTTTATAGAGGGTTCGTTGGCCTTACATTCGATATGGTCAAATCAGCGTACACTAATTTCAGTTGCGGCAAGACATTTCAGACGTGGGTCTCCAATTTAGTAATTGCGGCAACCAAAATGCGGCGACACGGCTCCCCTGTACTCTCTAAAATTGGTCTATTCGAAGTCTGTGATTTGGTCCAGAACACGCCGAATTATAGGCCGATTGAATAATGTACTCTACTCTAGGGAAGGAATCGAAGGTACGCGAGGGAAATGCTAATGTTTATTTTGATTTATACACTATGCGAATAGTGGTATATGCATAACTATTTATATGTAAACGCATTATATTTAGCAAATTTAAGAAAACATTTTCTTCTACTTTCCCTTGTTATATTTACACCAAAAATTGATTAGATACACATTTATTATTAAAATATTCAAATCTATAAAACTAGTTTCTAATTTCTTAATGGAAACTTTCATTAATTTATTTTTAAATAGATTTATATTTGAATACTGAAAGTCTGTGAAATATTCATCCCTTGATACACCTCCTATTCAATCGTAAAAACGGCTCGTAATAACGAATGAGAACTTGACTATCTTAAAAACAATTTTTATTAAACATCTTCTGTCGAAATCTTCCATTAAAAGTTCATATATTTAATGATATTACGAGTGCAAATGGTTTTTAAAAAGAACCAAAATAAAATTTCAATCAATACCCAGATATGCAAAATCTGAATCATTTGAAATGAGATATCGAAAAAGACTTTGAACTCAACTGCCGTATGAAAAGATTTATTCATTAATCAAAGATTTAGTCATTCCCTGTGTGACTTATATTCAAAGGAATAGGGAAATTGCGTTTTTTTTAAATATTCTTGTCATTACAAAATTTCCAAAAGCCTTCTATTGAAGTAGCATACAATTTATTAATTCGAAATTGTGTACTTACACAGTAAGTGTATAATTTCAGACATAGAATAAATTAATATTATCCAAAACCCTTAATTGTCGGTTTGTCGGTGAGGGTAGTTTGATGCCGAGAGAGAAAAGATAAATAAAACTAACCCCGTGATAATTTTCTCTTTCAGCGCGAAGATTAGTTTCTTATATTAATTGCCTCATTTCCCCTGGCTACAGACTAATCAAAAGATTTTAACGACCACTCAATCATGTAGTATATAATTGAGTATTAGTTGTTTTATCTAACGACTCTAAATAATCGAATGGTATCAAATAAATGGGGATATTATTATGTTGAAGGGATTAATTAAATGTTATATTAAAAACCTTCGCCGAGTAAAGTCAGTTTCAATAAAATCAAAATCTTCACTCATTGAAAATATTCCTCGGATAAAACGATATTTATGATAGGGAGACATTTTACAAAGAAGAAGTGAAGGATTCACTCGAACAGAACATCGTTTGTTAGACCACACACATAAAAAACAAACAAACAACTTATCAGCATATTTTATTACTGAATATATAATATTGTGACACTTGTTTTATACTCTATATGATATTTTTTAATATCGACATCGAATTTGTTTTTTTTTTTAAATTATACTATGATATAACTCATCAATTTCGGATGCAATGAATACCGAAATCGCCTAATCGTATCATATTTACTTCCGTTTTATATCTTAATGCTTCTTTGGACAAATCACATTAAATTACTTGGGAGTAAAGATATGTTACAATATGAATATGTTATATGGTGTCAATACAGTAACCGCAGTATGATAGCTTTTGCGGTTGATACTTCATCCGATAAATGCGATCGGTTAATCCAGTGCCACGTGATCGGATACATACGTAATGGTATTAAAATTATTCTTTTATTATAGTACCTTTTAACATGTTATATTATATATATGTACGTTAAACTTCCGTATCACTATAAGATAGATAAGATAGTAAGAGTTTTATCGAATTTCTACTACATTCCAGAAGTGTTGTAAAACTTTCATTTCATAATTTTTTCCATAATAATATTTTAATTTGCAGTTCATGTAAACAATAAAAATGTATTTTATTCTATTCCTCGACTACATAATTAATCTATAATTTAATTTAAGACATCGACTGAGGGTGCTTGATGGAATTTCAAAATCAAATTTGGATTATTGAGATTTTGTACACTTCCATGTATTTTGTCACTAACGACCTGGGTTTCGCCTTTCGGCAGTTCGAGTCCATTCGTGTGCTCGAATGCCTGAAGATGCCGAAAGGCGAAACCCGGGTCGTTAGTGACAAAATACATGGAAGTGTACAAAATCTCAATAATCCAAATTTGACATAATTAATCTATTTGGATAACAATCGATGAATCCGATATTCTCAATGCATCGACTGCATTATGTGTGTCATCACTGTATAAAGGAATCCATCCAGTCAGAAAAGGTAACAGGCTATATATTATTATCTACAATTATCTGAAGTATGTAATAGATTTTATATGAGCTGCAGAATCCATTCTCTTATATCCTCTTAATTCCTAACGCAATCAATCCACCGTACGTCAAGTATCTTTTTTCGGTAACCGGATAAATCAGCTCAGTGACAAACCACAACAGGGGGAAAACATAATATTTGTGTTGATTTGTCACTGAAACCTTTTTTCAAATGAATAGGATGAGCATTTGTGATGTGCTATAACACACAACCGTACAGCAGTACCATTAGAATGCTTGCTTGGCCATGACTTTCTACAAAATATGAAATATTGTCATACATAACTTTTAATGTGTTAACTGTCAATTCTTGGTGGAAAGACATTATATTTTAAAAAATAAAACACAATTCATTTGTACTACTTCCACATATTTATAATGATCAGGACCGTCAACTGATCAGTTGATAATGCTCGTGGTGAGCGAAACCGGTCCTGATCATTATACATATGTGGAAGTAGTACAAATGAATTGTGTTTTATTTAAAAAAAAAAAAAAAAAATGTCATACATGCTTACACTACGAGATTTCCCAGGAGGATATGCACGAGCGGATTTCAAAGTTATATGTGGGTGTATTGAATCCTTAATAATTTGCAGAATTTGTATATTATAATACGACATAATTTGCGTCAATCAAGCTGGCGTTTTATCTTTACTGTATTCAAAGTTATATGAAGTTTCTAATTATATTTTTCTTCCTTCCTTACATGCAGATTCGACAAATTCCTGCTTGTGTAATGATAGTTAAATTATACTAATATTTGATGTGATAAGCGACTATAACTGAAGTATTAAACAAAATTGTCATAACCAATAAACTATCATTAATATTCATAACAAGCTTGTATCATTTTCCATTGGACAATTTGTTAGTATTGTCGTTGGTCGTTGGTATCTTGCATAACGCTGAAGTTAATATTCAGTTAATTATTTTTCCATAACAGTTTGGTGGTAATAGCCGCTTCTGTTGTGTAAAACTGCAATTGCATGACAACGCTGGATGGATGCGTCTGTCAAATCATTATTATTAAGCTGTTTGACGCTATTTCAAACCGGCTTTAACACTCATACGACTGTGCGTTTCCAAAATACAACAATTTAACATGAACTTCTGTGGTGTATCATTTTTTTTGATGATTCACTCATCTTTCATTTTATTTTGATATAAAATCTACTGTCTATCTATCTATAACACATTCATATGTTTAGTATAAACCGTGGAATATGAAAATCTTTTTTATTAAAATATTCTAATAATTTTGAATTATATTTGTTTATTGATGCGGTTTAAAACTTCCGATTGTAAAAATGTGATTCAGTAAATACACGCATTATAAACAAGATGGCAGTACATACTATAAATATTATAATTGTTACATTTAAAAAATGAAAATCGTTTGAATAGAAATATTATAATTCTTTTGATTATTTGTTAATATTTTTGCACTTTCAGCCAGCGATATAATTAATTAAAACATATCATTAGCATCTATAATTTTTACTTATTTACTTAATTTTGTTGTTATTACCCAATAATTGGAATTTTTCGAAAATTTCCGTTCAACCAATTTTGAATCGAATTGACATAGTTTATAAACATATTTTAGGCAATTAATGGGATAAAACGGCTAATTACAATAAATTTAAATCTGTCCGGGTGAAAACAGGTTACGACTACTCTGCTTGCACATAACTACATATCTCCACCAGTAGAAATGGTATAATGGGTATAATGCATTGACGAATGATAATGTTTACAAATTCTGTAAGTAGACTGGTCGTCATTTCTAACATGAATACTACTGTTAATCGCATTGAATTGAATTTACTACATTTTTGAACACATGCGGTGACAACTACGTTAATATGTTACGATAAGTTTCTGCCTTGACACCTGGTTACATGTTTTAATCCAAATTGAATGAAAACCATTTAAAAACATGACGTTTAACTTTCCTTTTCAATAGCGGATCAAAAACGCTCATTTATGTTATCAAATAATCACATTAATGGTATCAATTGTCGATTCTTAGTTTAAAAAAATGTAATAATATATAATTAGTAGTGTTGGAGCAGTTTTGAACATGGTGTAATAAGTGTAAATGAGCTGGATCGTTGTTTTGGTAAAATAGGTGACGTCATTTTGACGAATTAAATTTTTTTGTCACCAAAAAACTGCTGTAAACATAGTAGATTGTAATTTAATAAGCACACAATACGTCAACAAATGCAAAAATAAAGACTGTCATCTTTTGTCCAGCTCGCCTATACGGCTTATTTATATGGTAGGAAATAAAGCACATCTATTTTACGATGTGTGAAAAAGTATTTATTCCTACCAAATTTTTTATTAAAAAATATTAAAAATTAAATAACAAACGTGATTCGATTCAAATCCTTAATGTATCAGTTTCAAAAGAAAAGTTTATTTGTGTGACCATATAGAAATACATTTTTATTTACAAATTCATATCTTTGTATTTATTCCCATAGAAAAATCACAAAGAAAAATTTCTCAGAAACACAGTGTTCTGCTTAATAGCTCAATTGTAATTTTTAGATCTATATTGACTCAAATATTAATATGCAAGTTAGACATTTAAGTTACGCATTCTTTTATAAATATCTTACTTAGTAATCACTAACTAATACCATTTTTCAAATAGGGTTTATTTTGATCTGATACATCCATAATTCACATATTAAGTTGGAACAATTTATTACATTCGTGCTCAATTTATTCAATTTAATGATCTTTTATATAGGTATCGGCGCAGTAATTTCATCTAAAACACTCGTATTTTTCAAACTCTTTACTTTTTACTGTCAGGATATCTTAGGGGAAGAAGTTGTTATATCCTTAACGTATATAAAACTAGCACTGAGGTAATTCCCGCGGGATATAATGTATTAACCTTAACTGGATAGCAAAAGCCATAAAATAAGAATTACAGCTCTTACATAAAACACTGCCTTAGATGGAGGAGGCTCGTTTTTTCTTGTGAGTGACGATAATGGGTCTAAAATACGTTAGGAAAATACCGATAAGGTGTTAGAAATAATTATCGAATTGGAAGTTTACACACTAAAGTAATGAGATAAAACGTAAAATACTTTCAAAATGTCTAAGAGTAACTAGAGAGTGTTGAGAATGTGTGAACATGAATTTTTGAAAAATATCAACCTATGATATTATAAACAGGCGTTCAAAACTATTGGTCAAATTAACGTAGGAATAATATAAACTAAATAGACGTGTAATAATATTATTGAGTGTAATTAAATATGCCGTAAAAGTCCAGCCATAAAAAAAACATTTATATTCCAGAAATGTACGGATGTAGCCCATACAAACTAAGACATTTAGAACTGTTTATGGTGAATAATTATTGTGGAAAAACCTTGAACTTAGTTAAGTCATATGAAAAAAAAACAATAATTAAAACTGATGAGTTATTATACTATTAAATGTATTATTTAAATGTAATAAATTAGTATATAGAAGTGCTAAGTGTGTTTCTATCCCAAATATTTTAATTCAAAACCAACACTAAAATAAAATGTGACCGACAAAAATTTATTGTCAACACATGCTACTGCACTAAGGAAAAATATTATTTTATACAAAATATGCATATTTAAAAACGTAATGGCTTAGTTAATTACACACGAAAAACTCTTTGATTTGGAATGTTTTCGAGAGTACAATTTTATACATCAGTTTGAGTCTGCTCACGCATTGAAACGTTATAATTTACATCTTATTAAAGTGAACATTAAATTTGGATTATTGAGATTTTGTACACATCCATGTATTTTGTCACTAACGACCTGGGTTTCGCCTTCCGGTATCTTCAGGCATTCGAGCACACGAATGGACTCGAACTGACAGACAGTAAACAGTGTCTAACGTTTATATAGAAGATACAAATACGGCAAATATTATTTACGAGGTAAAATATTATACGTCTGATACTTGAGTTAACATTTCGAGAATCGCCTTAATCCTTATTTTGTAAACAACACATTAACAGAGTAGCGAATAGCCGCTTTCCAACTACTTTTAGAATTACCAGTGATTTTACAATTATAATAGCATTGTGAGTTTCGACGGGATGCAATTCGACGAAAGGGTAAATATATACAATCATTCCACATTTAGTGACATCTGTTAGGTGTTTCAACGTATAGGATATAATAACGGAGAATTAGGAAGGTTCAGCTGCTCATTCAGAATTGGCAAGGAATTTAACTGGGCTCTATTGATTTCCAAATGGAAGTGTACAAAGTCTTAATAATCCAAATTTGATATTGAAATTCCATCAAGCACCTTCAGTCGATTCTTAAATGAACATTAAATGTTTAAGTTAGCATAATTGAGATTAATACTGACGTATAAATGATAGCACGTACTATCGTATACTTCTGTCTTTACCGGCTTAATACTGCGTTCTAGATTTTCTATGTGAAAATGTTTGTTTTCCGCTCAACATCTTCGGTTAACATCTTCGTGATTCGACCGTGAATAAACTAACCGAGTCGTACCAAGTCGTCTATCCCGTCTTCCACTTGTACTGTGCCTTTGATTATTCCGAGCGCTACGTGATTTTGCACTATTGACTTCGACCAAACAGCATCCGTAGTCTACTATTCTAGTTTCATCCAATCTACATCTTCTATTGCACGAGTTTCCAGCCTTCTTCGAGTCGCAAATCCCTTTCATAGCAGCCAAGTAGTCAGTGACCTTCCACCGAATTTTCATACAATTAATTAAAAAACAAAAAAAACATCAAAAATTTAATTTCATAGTAAAAGCATAATTTTAAACAGGGTCCCTCACTTATAATTGAACGATTTTGACAAGTTATTCTACATTTTTACATAATATAAAGTTTCAAATCGTCACAGCCTCCTGTTCTTGACGGATTTTTACTTTTTGCAAGTATCCCGTTTCCCCCTGCAAGCTCTAATACACCCACCAAAGCATTTGGTGGCATTTGTAGACATTAAACTTAGCAATGTGACGAAAGTTTATTTTCCTTTCAAAGATTTACAGTTTCCAACTGTGTAGGGAGGGTAGTTCATTTTTATGATTCAATTGTATTTATAATTTCCATACGTTATTAAAATATTGATAAACCGATGAAAGACGAATTATGTAATTGAATTTTGCACCATAGTCAATGTGTTTTCTGTATATCGTTTAGAAGTTAACAACCCACCGTTAAAGAAAATCAGAAAAAATAAATACATACACAATTGCACTGTAAGTCACATTACAGATGCAAAGTATTAGAAAAGTTCGAATTAATTCGTCGTGTAAATTATAAATAATATATACGAAGTAAAGAAATGTAGATTTTCTAATAATAAACTGATATATTCGCTCCTGTATTTCTCTGCATTTAATATGATATATTATAATAGGTAGATCAAAAGTCTCTTTCCACTTAATTTAAAAAGAAAGCTGAAAATAGTCTAGATAAACACAAGTAGTAAAAAAATCCATCGCATTTACTGGAACCGTTACTCAGTTGAATGCCCATTGTTTTTGAAAAATGGAGTACGAAAAAGCGCGAAAAGTTGAAAGGGTGTTTTTTACTCCCTGAAAAACATTGCATTCTCGTATTTGCGAGAAGTTCATAATGCGAAAACATCTTTTATGTACGGCATAAAAATAGAATCCATTGCGCAAACACAACTGCCTTTTTATATCACTGCCCGAACACAGTTGGGGAGTTGTATTTCTCTTACGATGTAAGTAGATAATCTTTTCAATAAAAAAAGCTTTATTTCGTTGTTGGATTTCTGTATTAAAAATGTAAGGACTTAACCATTTATATAGTCCCTATAATCAATGCGTAGGCCTTTTTCGGGAGTTATATCCCACTATCACTGCTATAGTTACAATGTGATAGTGTAGATACATAATACAAACACATAATATAATATATTATTTACTAACCAGACGTAGGTACAACAACGAACAGGTTGGCGTAATCACAAATATATCATTTTGCAAAATGAATATAAATATGTTTCATAAATACGAGCGTATATTGTTATTAAATTTCGATTCAATATAATATAAAGATTCTATTCTAATGTAACAATAATTGCAGAGGGTTCCATGTTAAATTTCCGCGGAAAATCTTTTTTGGTTATTTAATTCGTTTCGTAAATATTAGATAATTTGATATAATTATTTTATTATATTATGTTATGTTATATATCATTTAAAACCGGAAGAAAAATAAAATATCACACTACAACTCTAGGTTTCCTTTCTCGTTCGATAAGTTTAGTATGATAAAAAATAATGAAAATTGATAACATTATTTATTCTAATAACGTTCGTAGAGAAAATTCTTAGACTTAGATACTATTATCTCTTAAACATATTATTTCCATAAAATAATTTTATTATTTATCTTCAATTTATTAATGAGATTTATAAAAAAATTAAAGGTAGGGACGGATGGACTAAACAGAGACTAGGAGTCAAAAGGGTAAGAATTCATTGCTCGCAATAATAAATGATTGTCAATAAAGAAAATTATAATATTTCTAAGAAATAGCTGCTTTCGACTGACTCCCATTGATTTCGGATATTAAAAATATTAAAAACTGTGAGTTGTGGATTATAGAATGTAATCAAGAGAATCGTTTATCGATATCTATTATAAACTACAATAATTAGTGTAATATATAATAGTTTAGGCGCAATTCTTTATTATATAAAATACTTATTATAAATTGTTTTTTATATTAATCTGTCTACTTTATAGTGAATAATTATAAACTTCGAGTAAAAATTTAGTTATGGTAAGAAATTTGAAATGGTTAAATATTCAAAACATCCCAAACGCAGAAATATTGAATAACTAAGCCTGTAACTCAAAAGAGAAAAACATGCTCTCCACCGAGGCATAGAATATAATCGATTTAATTTCCGGTAATATGCACAAATTGAAATGGATTTTAATAATCACAATAGAATTATAAGTGGTAAGAAAAAAATACAGCGTCCATTACAAATATACTTAAATTTCTTGAGGAAATGAACAGATGATACTTAAGTGCTGGCATTTGCCCGTGGTGCATAAACGAAATTAATCGTAAATGTTTATTTTTTCGTTGTTTCTATTACATTTTGTTTGCGCTGGCAATAATAATATCATTACAGGCATTGCTAAACATTTGCAATTTTTAGAATTGTATGTATTAATAAAATGCATGCAACCGTTGCATGTACACGCGTGGGTTTCGTATATTAGTTTCATACACAATGCGGCAGGTCTATTTACGATTTTAGTAAGTGTGTTTTTTTTTTAATTAAATTAATTAAGCGTAATTAATAAACGAGGAAAGTTGCATCCGCCGTAATGAGTGTCAGTATTAAGTGTTTCTAAAACTTTCGTATTGTTTGGGTATTTTTTTTATTGAGCCATTATTTTATGGAAATTTATTTTCTTACAAATAAATGAACTACAGTGTTTCGACTTTTTAGAAATAAATATTGCTCAGAAGGTTGGTAGTAATCTAGAAACAAGTTACAATACTTAAGAAGTGAATATAGCAAATTTAAAAGATTTGTATATCACAATAAGATAGAAAAGTTTCATAGCATCTTATTATATAACGACGAATTTTATTATAAAAAAATGGCAGCAAATTTTCGCATTTTTGTTTAAGAAGTCATGCGCCAGAAATACAGGCAACTGAATGGTTTTTGTCGGTTACTTATTATACATGAAATACTATTTGATACATCCCACATACCACCTTGAGATTTTTCGCTTGTCACTGATTTGCAGATAATAAATACTTCAAGAAACCCAGTTTTAGTAGCTTGATAAGGGGATTCTCAAATGCAAAAGCGCGGCCTAACTTATTTATGATGTATTTATTTTAATTTTAAAATATGGTCGTAAAAAATCTTTAGCACCAGTTAATTGGATCATTAATCTTATATAATTTTATTACTGTATTCAAGTCATGATAGATAAACTAATCAATTTCTTTGTGACATACTGCTGATTAAAAATATGATTATTAACGTGAACTAATCCATTAAAAATTTAACACAAGAAACGTAGTTCCAAATAAAACATAAACTGTCTTAGGTTGCGGTGGTCATGAGTTTGAACTCCAGAACAGAGAAATTCATATATTCATTTATAAACCGATTTCAAGATGACTATGATTTCTAAATTTCCTTCCACCAACGCGATCAACGAAAAAAAAATTAAAATGTATGTAGATCTGTTTTTGTGGTAATTCCTTAATTTAAGAGGCTAGTTGACCTTGAAAACTAAACTTACTTTTTGACTCATTCATTTTTTATTTATAAACAATCAAGAAGAAAATAGCACACTTTATTAATTTATATAAAAAAACATGCACAGATAAATATATCAGAAAATATTAAAGGAAAAAAGCTTGGGAGGCCCATGGCATCTGCCCCTCCTTCTTATCCACTCCATCACTGAATGGACCGAACTGACTTTGAGAACACCTGGAATTATATTACGTGAACACGGTAGACTGCCATATTGCGCAAATAAAATAATATAAACAAGACTTGGTAGCTGGGGCATCACATCACTTTCGACTATGCAGAATTTACTTTATGCTATCTCTTTATTCAAATAATTTAGAAGCATTTTCTTGACAAAGAAGTTATTCTTCATAAAATGCTAGTCAAAGTTTTCATATGTTTCAAATGCAATTCCAATCTGTTAATGGGAATTAAGTCAGGGCCTGACCATACGAATCCATATAGACGACGCCGCAATTCGAATCGATATGTGGAAGACGCTGCGGAAATATTCTGTTATACACCACTGCATATGAGACTAAGCTTTTAATGGAATACCCATTTTTTTCTATTTGATTCAACTTTTTATAAAGTTGAAAATAGTGTTATATATTTCTTTATTGAAACTATTTCTGGACACTTTATAGCTTGGACTTTAAGTTTTTATATTTATTTCTAGCATGTATTCTGACTAAGTAATGGCTTTATTGAATAGTATATTAGCTGAAAAAAACAAAAACCGCTTTAAAAATACTCACTGTGAACGTGCAATCAAATAAAGTGTTCAATTCATGTTTAAAATTGAGAAATTGTTCGAATTTTAATACAGAACGAGGTTCAACACATTCAACGTTATATATATGTGTGTGTGTTAAAATGCATAGGTGGGCAAAACATGTCTAAAATATATTACATATTATTCTCTGTATAAAGATAGCAACTGTTGGTAGTTACTGTAAGACTAGTAAATTGTTACAAATCATGTTGACAAAATTTTGTTTGCATTTGATTTTGCAATAAAATATCATTTTACGTGTATTGTTGGGTTTCATCTTTCTCATGCTTTTAAAAAAAAAAGATTCATTTTCTTCAAATAAAATATCTTCGTAAAATTAACCAGTGACACTCATATTCGATAAACCTCTCACGACCATTTAGGAGATAATTGACAGGGTGCAGAGCAACTCGTGTCGCATTGGTTTAAAAATCAATGCAAATAAAACCAATGCGCTCTGCGCCAGACTGGACTTAAACTGCTCTTTGACGTTCGTGGGTTAGAATGTCAGAACTGAGTTCCAATAATAATTGTCCGATGCATGCATTTTGACATTGGTGCTTAAGGTTGCGAATACAGTTATCATGATCTTCGTGTAGCATTATTTAAGTTCAGGGTAACCGTGTTAATTCTTTTTTAAATGGACGATTCAGTATTATATACACTAACATTATTTATTTGTTTCAATTTGTCTGTTTATCTGTAACGCAGCACACATACATAATATTAATACAGGTTTGGTAGTACAGCGATTTATTTTAATGCAGTTTTTGAACAAGTAATTGCCGTTGTATATTTGTGTCAGATTGGCATAAATCCATTGATATTATGATTATATAAGTAACATAAAATATCGACGCTAGAATCTTTAAAATCGCTCTTATCAACTTCTGTTGACTTGTTACCTATTTAGTTGACTTCAGTTAAAGTGTAACAAGAACTCCCCGTCAGCATTTAAAAAAATATATAAATATATAAAATCACACCATTGTAGAGTTAAATGCTTTAAAGCCAGACTCCAGGATGTAGGATCACGGGATCCATATACACCAATACACTGACACGCTGTGTCTATTATACACAAAGTTTATCAGTGTAGTAAAAAGTGCAAAGTTTTGAAGCGCATACTCTATCTGCTTTAAAATGCAGATTTACCGATAGAAGAGAAGATATTTTTCTGAATTCAGTAACAAAACAGGTCAAACTGAAATTGGTTAATTAGTTTCTTTGCTTATGTGCATGGAAGATGGTCGCACGCTTTGTAGACATTTATATAGATATTGTGACTATCAGTTCCGCTAATATAACATCTGATCGTATTTTTTAACCCTTAGCTCTTCGAATTTTGATGAGTATATTAAATTTAGTAGGATATTCTGGTGGCCGGCTTACAGTTGCTGATGATGATGCATTTGGCCTCACATCGCCGGATGGTGAGGCAGAGTAAACATCAATTATTTCACCTTAGCATAACAATGTGTTCATTGAATTTCGTTGAGTAATATGTATTCTTTAAGAATAATTGTTTTCAGCGCAAATAATATGATGTACAAATACGTGTCCGAACAAGTATCTTCTTAATCCTTTAACCGTCGTTTGAGTCATGAAAATTATTTACTTTTGTGATAATAAGACAAAAAGTATTGACACATACTGTGACCGGTAAATTATTCAATATTTATGAATAACTAGTATTCATAAGCTAGCTTCGCCTGGCATAGAGTACTATACCTCATTTAACACCCAAAATATATTTCATCAATTAATATTAATGTTAAAAGTTGAAAATATCTCCGTGGACGGTATCACATGTAACAACCACAAAATATAGTAACTCAATTTACAAAAAGTTGAGAGTTGAAAATAGCACATGTAAAAATTTCTCGTCGCTACTTTACACTGTTTGGCAGAAAATCTTGTGACAGACGGACATATGTATACATTATTTTCTGCAATATAGTAGAGGTAATCAGCAACTTCACTTGATTTTGATTTCACATCATAATCCACGATATTACAATAGAGGAAGATGGTTCGTATTAGCTTTTTAGTAGCCATTATATGAATGTAAATCATCATCGTTGATACTGTAAAAGGTCGTATGTTAGGAAACCTCAAATGATCAAGAAGCGAGTAAAACGTAACCATATGTGTACATTTCGTTGAAAAATGTACGTGTTCCAATGAAGTTAAATATGTTAATAAACACATGTTAATAAACACAGATAGACCGTCTAAAAGTGAGACAGAAAAACGATGTTAATTTATAAACGAAAAATAAGTATTTAAAAAAAAACGGATGGTAAAAAGTGACAACAGACAATTTTTTACTGAAAGAGTTGATTTAAATATTTTTAATGGAACTTTAACACATACATTTTACATACATATAAAGTATTGTATTATTTTATATGAATGTCCATTACACATACTCATAAAACTTCCTGACCATTTCGGTGGGTTTTTGATGAGTGGGTGAATGAATGAATAAAAACTAACTAAAGTCACTTTTCTACCGCGGCCCCTTTAAAGGAGTACCTGAAGGACGCGAGGCCGTGTGTCGACTACTTGAGCTGCGACCCTGTATGGCGACATCTACTTTAATACTAAATTTTGAGATCTACTTTCCCATAGACCTTTTTATTCTACAATAATTGTACATATTTAAATTACAAACCTAGTAACTAAGTTACCACTTAAAAAATATAAATTTGCCCACCAATAGCATCCATGTATTAAATATTTCAAAATATTGTGAAAATTAAATAAGATATTTTTTCAAACCACTTCCGCTCCCTACTCGGAGCATATGGCCATCACGCAGTTCCTCCAAGCTTCTCTGTCCCCCGCCAGCCTTTTTACTTCCTTCCAGGTTATCCCAGCGTTCCGTAGCTCCGCCGAATACATCCCATGGATAGTCATCAGCAGCCTTCCAGAGCGAAGGAATTCATCCGGTTGGTACAAGAGACTGGCAGGATTCAGACTACCCTGAAGCATCAGCAGCACATGTTCAAACCAGATCCAGCGTCGCTTTTTTTTTTTTATTTGAGACTAAAATAATATTTTACTTAAGTAATGAAGATTTTAGAACATTAATGAAAATAATGATTTTTGCCATAAATAACTTTTTATCTATGTAATATTTTAATAGGGTTAGAAATAATTTTGAAATTTGAAATCAATATATTTATTTATATGGAATAAGTTTAAATAATAAAACCTTAAATTTGTTTTAAAATACAAAACTAAATACAAATAAGCAGTTGATATTTTTCTTACTAACGCCCAACTGAAAGTGGTTTCAAATCTTTACATTTTTTTTTTATCAAAACTGGTTTGACAGATTATAAATGTAAATATTTTTAATACACATTTAATACACATTATCATGTTTAACAAATTGTATACAATCATTTGCTGTTAACTTTATAATAGCATACTAATAAAATCTTATTGCATTTAATTATTGATTGTATATCGTTGTTTAAAAAAATACAATATATGATTCAAATAAGACGAATACAAATTACCGACCCAAGTGTTCGTTAAAGCTAACTACTCATTTTAGAAGAACATGGGTCATATAATGTAACTCTCGTGCGTCTGTATTTTTTAAAGATTTCGACTAAAATAGTGGACCGAAATTTCAGGACTGAGTTTAATAAAGTAAAAAAAAATACTTTAACTGTCTGATATAATAAAGCCACACATAATTCTTAACCTAAAATGTTTAGCTGGGTGATAACGCGATAGGGTGTTCGTTAAACTTGTATGACCAAGGGCTCGAATCCCCGAATCAAATGTATAGATTTGTATGTCAGGCTATGAATCCACCATATTTGATCCTGAAAATAGGTCATAGAAAAAGCAGTTAGATCACTATCAGTTTTGCCTATAGGGTGGGAGGTTCTTTACATGGAAAATTCAAAGTCTGAGCAGACCAAACCAACAAATGCGTGGCACAATTTTATGCTTTTTTTAAATATGATGTCATTTGAATATTTGTTTTAAAAATAAGTGTTTTTTGTATATATATTTTTTAATTTTAATTCTTATTCCTATTTTCTTAAATCCTTATCTTATATGAATATACATGCTTTTGAGCGGCTGGGTTACAGTCATTTCTTCTATTTAAAATGTCCCTTTAGGTGTATATACGCCCGAATATCGTATATATATCGTACAAATCGTAGCAAACCAGATTTTTAAAAATGTGCAATACTTAATTTTGAATAAAATTAAAATATGTATTAGATTTCACATTTGTTCGATTTAAATATATATATATTAAAAGTAAAATAAAATTTGACAGTAAAACACGGGAATAATTAAAAATGTGACAGGTTATGTGAATTTGTAGAGTAAAAAAGTTGAAGGGTTGATATAATAGTCGTACCACATTAGGGAATTCTTCATAACTCAGCGTTATTTGGATATATTGGAGCAGAAACTATACTATGACGTAGTGGTGATATTTTTTTGGATTCCCTTTTATGTAAGTTAATGTGCTTGAACAAAAGAAGAAGAACTTTATTTTGTCTCCACATTGTTGAATAACACAAGCACCCATCTAAAAGGAATGTGTTCGTAAAACTTAGGACGTAAGTTTTGGTCGGCCATTATCTCACTCCTTTTACTTCGTATAGGAAGTAGAGTAGTGAATAGCTCAGTTATTTGATACCTGAATAATCACTACAAAGCCAGTGTAATTACCCAATTATTAAGTTAAACAATGCCCCATAGGTGGTATGTTGTAGTAAAAAACAGTTTCATCTATGAAAATAATTTGTCATTTTGTGTTGCTATAAATTAAAATCTTACACTTCCACTAATTAATGTCCACATACATTTTGTTTTCAACCAAAATATTTATACTGATGATACCATTTAGAGTTTTTGTAAACAGTACATTAGACGTATTGTTCAAAGTAAACTATAAAAAAAACTGATACATCTGTGATATTATGAAATAGTATTAAAAGATATCTATTATTGGTAACAACTTGTTCTCACTAGTGATTGATTTACCGATAAATCGAGATAGATCGATAAAAACTCGGCATCGGTACTCACCGAATTTTTTTAAAACCCAAAATAAGCACATATGCAGACATATTATTGCATGATATTGTATTTCAAATCGATGCAAATGGCGTATTATGGATTAGGTGCTCTAGTTATAGTAATAAATATCGAAAGTGACTAAAATTTTGAGCGGGATAAACTGTTGTTCATTTATTAAAAATGAACTTAAAGAACAGCTTACGAATAGAGGAACAAATGATGTATTCCGATATATCTAATTATCATTGGGATCCTATTACGATCAATGATATTGTTTTTGATGATTACATATTTGATAAAACAAATTAAGCCACAACCATGACAACAACCATTATAATATAATAATTTATCGAGCATAATTTTTTATAGGATAAGAATGATAATGAGATTGGTATATTTATAAAGAAAACAGCACAGATTCGTAGAATAAAGAAAGTAACGAATACTACAAAGTGGACGTGGATACTTAAATTGACATCTCTAATAACAGACAGGCATATTCACCATCCTTAAGCCCGATTGATCCCACTTAAGTAAAGAAAGGTTTACGTTATTTCTTTTGATAAGATGAACTGTGGGTGAATTGACGGGACTTGGAAATCGCAAAACATTTTGAAAATATGAAGTGCCTTTGAGTGCCCAGTGTCAATAATAATTATTACTTTTTTGATACAGTACCACTTTAAAATCATTGAGAAAAATAAAAATTGAGAAATATTCGTGGTTCTTTATGCGTAAAGGCGTTGAAAGTATACCAGTTTATATATTTCAGAAATCTTTTTATTTCTTCTTCTCACAGCAAATTCATGAAAGGGTTATTTTTTTACCATGTTTGCTTCCAATATGGAGCATATGGAACTGGAGCTTATCTCAACGGAAGTTTTTTTTACAGAACTGTTTGCAACTCAGTTGCGCAACCCCTCTATTTTCGAAGAGAAAAGGAATATAATGATAGGGCTAGCTTTGGACTAGTGGTGAGTTAATCGCTTTCGCTACTCTGTGTTTTTTAATATCGGATGATTGAGAGAGAGTTGTAAACATCATATACATCCATGCCTATGAACACAAATTTATAAATCGATGGAAAAATCAACGAGCATCGCAACCGGTGCAAATGACGTTGACCACTTGAGTGCAGGCCTGGCAAAGAATGGAGTAAATTTGCCTTTATAATTTAATATGAAAATTCTTTTCATATATCTCCCTAATTTTAAAAGTGTTGAACGTTGTAATAATTTTCTTTCAATTTTTTGACCGTTCATATTGTAGATATTTCATTTAAATAACTCGATATAATTGATAATACATTTTCATTTTGTTTCTACAATATGATAGGACTGCGGCACTCGAAAAAATAAACTTCCATCAACAAATTCGAAATATTTTAATTTAAATAAAATTGATTTGCAACATCGCGAATCTTATTTTACTGGAAATTTCTTTTCAGGTATTTTTTTAATCAACAATGACTAAGATGCGCGCCATTGCTTAATGTCATGGTCACAAGCCAAATTAACGATTATTTATTTTTTGTTAACCCTGTAGATGGCTCACAAAATAAAAAGTTTTCATGCATCGTGATAAAATCATACACAACAAATAATATCAGGAAATAATTGAGGCATTCTGAATATTTAAGCATATTTTTGAAATTGGCTAAGTATAAAAAAAAGAAAATTAAAAACCATGTAATATCGTCGTTGTTCGGGAAGAAGACATTAACTGAAAAATACTAGTTTTGAGTACACAATCGGACTTTGAAATTAAAATTTTTGAAAGGATATACCTTTATTGTTTATTTTGTTTGTACAAAACGATTTTAAGTAAAAGCATAATTTATAAAAATAAGTGTGTTCTTTCATACGGTAGAGTTTTAAATAAGGAACATTTTGGTATAACTACCTAACTCAATATGTAATTTTTTCGATTTAGTGTTTTCTTCCAGAACAGCGACGATATCTACATATTTTCCATGGATTCGGAAGTAACTTCTTGGAAATATTTTTTCTATACAAAGTTACAATTGATAAATTTGTTATTCCACTTGTTGTGTAACTAGGTGTGACTCGTGTTTCGCATCTTCATATTAGGCGTTAGACGTTAGATGAAAACATTCAATGTCACAAGCGAAAATTTTAGGTTCAAATCCTAGAATTGTCAAATATTAAATTAATGTTGACGTTTTATGTTTTTTTTCTTCATAGTATTTATATCGAGTGATCTTAAATATTAAAATATCTGGTGCATTGGCACTCGCCGTAATAGAAATTATTTGTATGCTTTTTGAAGCTTAAAATAAAATGTGAGTTGTCATTTAATGGGTAATGTTGGCAAAATGACAAATAATCTTGCATCTAGATTTTGGCTGTTACATAATGTAGTGCTGTTACGTAACATAGATACCATTCCTTAATATGAGCGAATAATATAATTAATCGCATTTATGATGTGGGCGTAAAATGGCGGACTCATTATGGATCATCATTGGATTAATATGTAAATTTAATCACACTGCTTCTATTTGAAAATGACTTAATAATACTTTTTCATTTTTACGCCAATTCCAAAAAATAATAATAAATGGATATGAACTCATAAGTGTCATCAAAGGCCAGTTGCATAGTGCTCCAAGAGTGTTAAACGACTTTTTTTGCATTAAACATTCATTATGTCATTTAGAGTCTAGAGTACCGGTCGCCAACTGGTGGCATGCGAGAAGTTTTGATGATCTGCAGAGTCGTCATTGGAGTCAAAAATTCATAAACTTATTTCATCATGCAGCAAAAATTATCACACAAATTAATTTGCTATATTTAAACAAGCGTTATAACCGTTTCGTAATAAAAATATAACTTTTATGATCGTTATTTTCCAGGTGTGTACCATTTTTTTAACCATTTTAGTGATCCGTAGAATTTAAAATTGAGTGAGTTCCACTAAAACATGGCGTCGCTGATCTAGACTATTTTAGGTTTAAGAATATTAAAAATGCACATAGCTGTTAGAATAAAAAATTGTGAAAGCATATCTTAATGAATATTTTATACTCATAATGCTACCGATTAGTTCGTAAAAACAAAGAATCTATTCTTAAATTTAAGAATGATATTAATCCTGCCAGGAATCGAATCTGGAATTATTACTCAATCAAAATGCTGTGACTCTAAAGTTAGTCTCAGACGGCATAGATAATAGAAGAATTAAAAAAGATTATTTCTCTAATGTACTGGAATTTTATTTTGGCGTTTTAAAAAAATTATAAAACCCTTGTAATTATTTCAAAAACTATACAAATAATTGAAGATAATATCAATAACAGGTTGTGATCAAAACACAATTATTCGTGAAAGTAAGTATTGATATACCTAAAAATTCAATTTGATAATTAGATCCCTTCCAAAATTCCTATAAAAAAGTTAATAATTCGTACGCCAACACCACAAAATATACCTTATAATGTCAGGTAGCAATGTATGAGATGCACATTTTAAATCAAAGCATGCCTAGTTGCTACTTCCGAATTCAACGGTACCCATACTAATTGCCTACTGAACCGGTTATCATTTGCACCATCGTAGTGTGCAGTGTTGGGTCTTAACCGAGCTCGATTCCCAAAAGTATGCTGCGTTACACCGTATAGTATAGGATAATATTTTTTTATGCGATCTTGAAGTTATGCGGCGCATACAATAAATATTTCAATAAAATTCTGAGTTTCCCTTTTGTATATATATAATATGTAGAAGTTATATTACAATTGTAAGCAGTGAGCATTCAAAAATGTTACTTTACTAACATTTTTTCGTCAATTCGTTTTGATTTTCAATGATTTTAAATGTTATTCTATGCTTATTTAAACTGATTGCTTTGGTTTTATGTAGCTTAACAAAATTATGGAGCATATTCTGAACTTCCTATTATTGTGCGTGTTTTTTTAATGCTGTATTTTGTGGAACGCATAAAAAAGACTACTGTGTTAGAACACTTAAAATCAAAAGCAAGAAATATGCATAACCGTGTATGAGATACTCTCATACTGTGTCATAAAATTTTATTAAATACGATAATGTAACAGGAGAAATATGACAAAGTTTTTCTATGCTTAAAAATGAAAATATTTAATACGGCGTCGTTATCTATAATTATATATGCCGGTATTGAAATTGAAAATACTGAATGTCTAAAGTGGCTAGATCGGAACTGTGTGTGCATTGCGTAACATTTTATTTTATATACACCGCTAACGCTTACGTCATGAGAAAATTTCATACCTACATGTGATATATAATAATAATAAAACGTCTGAAGAGCAGTCTGGGCTATTATACATAAGATATTTGAGTTTGACAATTCTTTCTAAGATGGTAGTCATTGAAGTTGAGATCATAGAGTATAGATAAAGGATAATTTAGTTCACACATAAAATTTTTATTAATATTTCCAAATCACAATATCATCGTTAACTCTCATGGATTGATGTTTAGTAAGCGAATACAGTATGAATCATGCAGAATCGATAAGAACGCGTATAAACATACATTATTCAATGAACGAAAATCACGCTTTTCGTTCAATGTCAGAAGTCAGGAGTAAAATAAACGCCAGTTTCAAACTTTGCTAAAACCTGAAGCAATATAATAAATTCTTCGTTGGCTTTTATAATATGACCTTACTATTTATGCACTATGTACACCTTATATTGTCAGTATGTGCCTTTTGGCGTATTATAAACCAAACAGAAGAAATTTATCGCGCCTACAATATCGTTTTAAACTATCATGGTATACTATTATTCATGTTTTTGTTGTTACAAATAACAGCATTACTCTTTTGTGTACGTATAAATATTCCCTCGGCGAACACTTTCAGACGCTTGTTATTTCTTTAGTTGAATACATTTTTGCCGAAAACAAAATGTGCCAAGCAACTGCAGAGTCTAAACTAGCGCTTTCATAACAGATTTTCGTGAATAAATTGAAAAAATTAATATAAAAATGCACATTTAAAGCTTAAATTATTTTATGTACGGTAAGTGATTATGAAAATAGCATTGAGGAAGATTTTCTTCTATTCATAAATTATTAATAAAATCATAGTGCTTACAGTGCGAAAAAATCCAGTGTATCAATGGTTTATGGATACACACAATAAACGTTACGAAGATGTGTGCGATCGGGCGCTAAAACTAAAAATATCAAAGGTTCTTGGTCGTTTTGTAAAACGTATTATAAAAGGTTTCCGTGAATTTATTTATTGAGAATTGACAGTCATAACGAATGGTTTCCAAAATAAATAAATTTTGGTGATACCGTTGAATTTTTTTACTTTACTGAGACTCGAGGGAGATTGCAATAAATAAGAAAGTATGTTTTAATGCACTGCGGATATGCATGCGTATTTGTGTCCTTCTTATTTATTTTATTATGTAGGATTAATTACATTGCAAATTGTGTCGTATAGTATCAAAAGTAGAACTATCCCATATTTGTCGAAATTGAACTAATGCTGCCACATTATTCTACCGGTCATATTGTATGGCTAGAAATAAATTTTTTGTATAATAATCATTTACATGTGGTATAAAAACGTAAAAGAAAATGATGCTTTCTACCAAAATCAGAACGATTAACAGCTTCGGAAACAGAAGTGAACGCTTTGGTAAATCACACTTTCGGTCAATCACAGAGTTACCCATAGTGATGTCACAGTATGGCCGCTCATACAAATTTAAGACATTAAAAAACTTATAAACGTTTTTCGTGTTTATGTCGCAACTTCAAATGGTGGATAGTTTTACTTTTGATACAATATGACTCATTACTGCAGGCGACCTTTTTATATTTATATACTATCAGCACATCTTAAATATTATATTAATGGCGATCAATATCGCGAAGCCATTGCTGCAAGGATTAACATTTTAGTTTTAGTATGCTCTGAATTTTTATTTTCAATTTACTTATCAATAATATTTTTAAGATTAACTGGTCCCAATAAATGATTTTTATTGCAACTATTATTATTTATCAGATTTATTTAAAATAAATACATTAAACTGAGGAATTAATTATAAAAATAAAATACCTAATACCTGTATCAAATATTTTATACAAGACATAAGAAATATCCAAGTTAAATCTTTTGAGGTAGAAAGGTACTAAAAATCTTCATCATTTAAAAATACAGCTTTGAAAAAGCGCCCTTCAGTAAATAATTAATAGCGCTAGATAGAAAAGGATTCATCCCAAAACGTTGTAAACAGGTTTTTCGCTTTTCAGTTTGAAAAACGGACCCTTGTAAAATTTGATGAATTCCAGAAGAAGAGGCGACGCTGTAGGGCCATCAGGCGAGTGTGTTTTTTCAGAGGGTTAACATATTTACATACGCATTGCTTCCCTTAAATATTCTTTTGGTTTAAGCAAACATTACAAAGCCGAAAGCAAAATCTACCTATCAAATTTCTTTGCTTTTCCTCCATTATCAATATTAGAGATTTTCAGATTACTCTATCTATATTTCTCTGCCGGATCTTTAGGAATTTTATTTAGAAATCAACTTCAGGCACTTCTAATATCAATGTTATTTTTAAAAATAAAATTGTCAACGATTAAATCTCAAAAATAAGTCATTTCAGTCATTACGTCAAATAAGTAAATATTTCAAATCGTTTTAAGTTTACTCAACTCCCTAACTAAGTGTATGCTTATTCGATGACATCTTCCTATTTATAAGATTATCTAATTTCAGTTTTAACCCCATTGTGTATATCATATTCTAGTGCACTTTTCTCATGGAATTTGCCATAGAATTTTATTTATTGATTGATAGAAACATTTTTGAGATCGATTTGGCGAGAGATAATTACACACATATATAGATATATTATAATTATCGTATCTTAAATTAATACAAGTGTAACAGATGTGCGCTACCCAACTACTTAATACTTCAATGGCCTATATTACTTGTTAAAGACTGCAACAAAGACTTAATACTTTACTGATATACAACAAGGTCAAATGATGCTACCATACAAATAGATCAATTCATTTATAGAATGAGATAGTTATCACCCTTTAATAAATTTAATAGAATCATTGTATCGAATCATTTAAAATACGGTACCGCGAGTCAGTCATTCATGATCATTATTTGTTAATTGGTAGGCAAGTCAAGAACTTTGCCCACTACCTCGGCGTCACCTTGCAAGAGCAAACAATAATCGTTCAATCAATTTTCTCAGAACGAATCGGAATAACCCCTCGTCTGGATATTCTTCGACTCTTCAAAATTACTAACTTCTCAGAACAGTTTGTGAGTCATGACTCGTGCGTGAGGAAGGTATACAACTTGAATATTGATTAGGCCCACATGCGAAATGGTTATGTAATTTCTTCATTCGAGTTAAATCAAAAGCGGTAAAATGTATCGTAAATTATGCAGTATTTCATTCTAGGTACAATATAATAGAGGGCGATAGTTAATATTTCATTAAGGCTCATCTACGGTATTATAATATAACATTTGCGAACACATTCATAAAATGCATGGTAATTCAAAGTTGGTACAATTTTCACTTTGCTTATAATGTCATTGATACAATCACGAATGTATTACATAGGATGTTTTACTTAATAGCTTAGCTAGCTTTGAACTAAGAAAAACCAGATCCCGAAGACCAATGCTTGAAACCGAACATACAACTCTTTGGCAAAAATGTACATATTTGCGTAATCTCAACGTAGTTTTCTTAAACCTTTAACAACCTAATCTTCTTTAATTTGACTTAAACATATCGATAAGATAAGGTTAGATCAATTTCCATAGACTAAAGTAAAGATCATACTTTATGTATTTGCTAAAAATCAGCGACGTTATTGAACGAAACAGTGGTCACTGAAAATAGCAAAATTGTCGAATGATACTTTTGAGAATTGTGCCACTGGAGCCCATCATATAAGTCATGAATTGTTTTATTTAATTTTCAGATAGTAAATCGAACAAAAGAACGTAAATACGATAGTGACATGTACTGGTAAAAGTGAGAATACAACCCCATCGCAGGACCGGAAATGAACCCAAAGAAATCCGCATAGGCCTTTTGTGTCACAAAGAAAAAGATTGAATGATTGGCTTAGACATACCGATAAACAAATACGCCCTGCTTACACGATATACATAATAATTTCCATCTGAAAAGCTTCTGAGCTGAATTTCTCTATTGTACAAGACGAGTCTCTATTCAATTTTATCAAACCCCACAATTTCAATTACCTTTTTACTATTTTATTGTTATGTATATAAATCATTAGTATCATAACTTTGATGGTCTCGGTAATCTCTAATATTATCGTTCGTCTTCTATCAGGGGCCAATTATGTACAGACATTAAGTCATTTTCACGGTCGTCTTTCACGGCTTGACAGCCATTGGAGAGACCAAGTTCCATGATACGATATGGATATATTCTTAGAGTGACACACTATAATATATATTCGATATAATATATGACGGAAGGCATAAAAACAGATTCTAAAAAAATCGCATATAAAGCATTATTTTTTTTTTCAAATTACTCTCTCTACTAAGTACAATTTCTTGTGACTCAAAAAGTTTTTTTGTAAATTATAAAGGATAATCTTTTTGACACACAAATCACAAGATTTGGTATCGACGAGTATTGTCATATCATGTCTTTTACCAAAATAATAAAATAATAATATGACTTAATCCTGCTTGTTTTTCAAAGCCATTATATCCTATTTAGTACGTAGAGCGTTGCATGTATTTTAACATTTAAAACAGAAAACCATCAACTGACTTAATGCTTTCTGTCAGTATACTCTCGATATACTACCCTGTTTAATACGGTGACGGTATCTGACAGTTTTAGGATCTTAGATTTACCGGTATATAAATGAAAATATAATGTAGTCCAAACAGGCTTTCGTAAAATTTTCAAAATTGTCTAAAAAATCTACACGAAAGTCATGGAATTAAAGTGTTTTTTATTAGATATATATAATTTTCCTTATTTTTTTCTATGTTATCCATTAATGACTGTTCCAGTGCTCAAAACGAGCAGTAATTATGACATTTTCGACTACGTCACGAAATAATATTAATAGATCGACTAGCAAAAAAAGTGCTCAGAGTTACGATTTATAATATCAAAGAGTAACCCGTAAATTTTGCCTGGGTAATATTTTTCCGAGCTTTGTCGAATCCCATGGGACGAGAGAAAAATAGCCATTCGATTTTGAGGAAAACGTGCTGGGCAAACATTGTATTTTTGCTGGCGTCGATTTTTTACATTTAAACTTTTTTGGCAAGGAACATTTTATGGCAAGGAACATTTATGTCGGCGTCCGTGGCGCAGTTGGTTTCGTCGCTGGCTACGGTTACGGATGTCTCGGGTTCAATTCCCGGTGCGGACGGTTTTCATAGATTGATCTTTCAATCGATTTATGGATTTCTGTTCGTAGTCTGAGTCCTCCCTCCCACCAATCCCATCCTCACGGGGCGTAACGAGAGCGATTAACTAACCACTAGTCCTTTCATAGCCCTATCCTTCTATCCCTACTCTCTTCTAAAAAGAAAAGAGAAGTTGAGCAACTGAGTGACAAGCAGTTCTCGTAGAAAAAATTCTGTCAAGATACCTCCATTAGGAGACCATATGCTCCACATTGGGAGCGGACATGAAAAAAAAAAAAAAAACATTTTATAATCCCCCACATGTTTTGATAACTTTGCCCTGTTGGATAGCTTAAAATATGTTATTTCAACCGAAACCCTAAATAAGTACATATCGTTTCCCTAAAAGCAAAATGGTAATTGAGCAAAAAAGAGTTTTGGAAAAAACGCATTTTAAGTGTTTTCACATTGAAAACAAATCGTCTTGAGGTTCTTTCTTAGTTTTTTTTAATAAAAATTAGATCACAAGTGACTTATTCCTCAATAACTGAAATTAGTTATTTTTATATTCTTTCAATTTTGGATTTTTGATAGGTTTAAGTCACAATTTCATATAATTTAAAATGTCTTATTTCACCTAGTAAGGTCTATTACATAAAATCAAACTAAATATACTTAATTAAATTGGTATATAGGGTTTAACTCATAATATTTATAATTTAAGACATCGACTGAGGGTGCTTGATGGAATTTCAATATTAAATTTGGATTATTGAGATTTTGTACACTTCCATGTATTTTGTCACTAACGACCCGGGTTTCGCCTTTCGGCATCTTCAGGCATTCGAGCACACGAATGGACTCGAACTCAGTTCGAAATACATGGAAGTGTACAAAATCTCAATAATCCAAATTCATAATATTTATGTTTAAACATATATTTATATACAGGTTTTATTACGCAAATTTAATGTTGCATGTATTGTAGTGAAAAAAATTACGAACAAAACTGCATTCATAACTCCAAACTGCGAAAATGTTTAAAGTGCCTTTTTGCTTTTGGGGAGAACGATTTCAATCGAGGGATGTGGAGCACACGGACTACTAATGGCATATTTCAACGAGGGTGTTTAACGACAACTATTTTCAATACAGTTGCCTAACTTCACTTTTCAAATAGGGTGAAGATAGAAGGTGATCAAGAAAGGATTATTAGTTGGTTCATCGCACACTCTTTCGATCGCTTTCATGATCAAATAGAGAGAGGTTTAAAATTAGGCAAAACAGTGCATCCATCAAAATTTAGAATAAAATCCATAAATCGATTGAAAAATAATTATTGTCTGAAAAATATCATACCTCGATTGGAACCCTAGATCGCGCAACTGGTGACTAGAAATTAATACAAAATATATTACGAAATATTCCCAGAAATTGGTTGATTAACGATCAAACACTGTTTTACTACCGTTACTAAAACTTTTACATTACCTCACTTAGTTCAGATACATGCCTTTAATACTTTAATACTTTTTAATTTTCTAGAAACAACTTGCACCAGATTACTTGATAAATTAAATTTATTTTAGATTGAATATAGTTTGTTAAGATAGCATTTAGCGACATTGTCCTTTTCTTCTAGGTTAGTTTTATATAAACGAGTAAAAATCCGTTTAAACAAACGTTTCGTGATGCTGAAACAGCAATTAATATTTGACAATACAATAAATTTGGAGTTAAAACGTTTGGATATTTTTAGCTTTTAGAAGTAATAACTAATCACTAATTAACCGACACGCTCTCGTGGAGTATTATTGTTTAGCAGGGTTGGAATCACCCCTTTATCGTAAGTAGAAGTCAACAGATCGCCATTTATATAAACAAACTTTCTGAGAATACATTCACTAGAAAATTCGATTACATGTGCTTCGGATCGAGATCACTTATCAAAGAAATAGCCAAGTAATCGATTTTCGGCAAACAAATTCTTGATATTTTTGCTTAATCTGCAAGACAGAAAACGTGCTGAGAAGTGCAAAATTTGTCTAATGCATACACGGTGTTTTGAAAATTACTTGTTTCTATGTCGACACACTGTTGAAAAATTTGCAACGGTCTGCGATCTTCAATGAGAATGATTACGCTACATATTTTTTAAACGAGCGCGTGGAAGGCGTATGTACGGTACAAAACAGTGATAGGCCACTTTTATATTTATGAACAGTAATTATTAATAAAATCTCAAAAACCGTTTTTTGACATGAGCGGATAAGAATATACTTCACTAAAAAAACACTTCAATAAAAAGACGCTTTTTTTAAGTTGCTTTAAGCCAATTTATCTACTTATATAATTACATGAAAGAAAATCAGTGATTCCTAAACTTCTTTGAATTCTAGAAAATATCATGCTTACTTTTCAGCTTGACCATTTGTATAAAAAATCTTATTTTAAAAATGCGTATGACTAAATATTATGCGACTATATAAAAAAAATACAACTTAACATTAGGCATCTTACGAAACATGAAATATCAACTTTGATTTCTACCATAGCATTCTTTCTTTTAAAAATGTGTATTGGTTAATTCAGTCTTCGATATCATCACAATTTAGTAAAATATAATTTTTTAACACTGAAATTCCAGGCTATGTTTTATTGTTCATACATACTATTTATTTTGACGTCTGCTGTCGTTTTACTTATGGTGGCAGTATTTTGAGCGAACGGATGTATTGAAATAATTTCCTCAAAACCTCCAACATACTTCTTACCAAGTACATAGCCCAATATCTTCGCTTAAAGTCAAATGGAAGATTTCAAGTAATGATTTTTTTACATAAATATCACAAATTATTGTGACTGACTTGCAACCAATTTTTGTCAACCAAGTCAATATAATATACTTCACAATTAGGAGCGAACATATCTTAAAAAAACACACAACCTGTTTTTTCGTGCAGCGTTGGCGGCATTTTAAAAAAGGTTGACGACGACTTGTTTATAGCATACACAACCGAATCGTAACTGGAGAACGCGACGAGAATTGCAAATTTGAATCGGAGGAAATAGATGAATTTTGCATTTGTTAGCGGATATGCAAGCCGGCCTCGCACTCCGCAATACAGCATAAAGAAGCACTTGGTGATATTTAAAGCCGAGGAAGCGCATCTCGGATTCAGGAAAACGGTGTCATTATTTACTTACCGCAGCTGAATTTCGCTCGACTTCAAAAGCAAACGCATAGTAGGAAATAATTTCCGCAGTGATACTAATGTGTTAAATTCTATATGTGTATCACATTTCAATGACTTATATACGCATTCCGAAAACTATTTTCAGCACCATCCGCTAAATTTCATATATTTTTACGAGTACAGTTTACAATTGATTGTATTGGCGTTTACTTAGTAAAACAATTAATGTTATAAGATAAAGTATTAAACTACACAAGGATTAAAAGTTGATAGATATGTGCGAATGAAGCCGAAATTTTCTTGTAGATAAGTTTTTTTTTTTTTTTTTAAATAAAACACAATTTGTTTGTACTACTTCCACATATTTATAATGAGCAGGACCGGTTTCGCTAATAATATTTACCGTATTTACCCCCCATATTTACCGTAATATTTTTGCTTGATTAGACTTCTGAATTATTATTACGTTTTTACTTAATCCCAAAACCCTTTGGTCGTAAATATGATTTTTCTTACACTAGCCCAACGATATTGCTAAATGTCATATCATCGAAGCATTTTTTTCTCTCTGCCGGATGAGCGAAACCGGTCCTGATCATTATAAATATGTGGAAGTAGTACAAACAAATTGTGTTTTATTTTTTAAAATATAATGTCTTTCCACCAAGAATTGACAGTTAACTCCTTAAAAGTAATTGTAGATAAGTATTACTGTTTTCTATTCAATCACCCACAGAATTCATTTTTAACGAGGAAATATTTTAGAATATATAACTATAGGTAAAAAATATAACTGATTGTTTGTAGGGTCTCCGCAGCTTTTCAGGAATATCTAAAAACATCGTTTATTCATGCCCGTGAAGTAAGGTATCTGCTAAAAATGTTTAATTATTTAATTTAAGACATTGACTGAGGGTGCTTGATGGAATTTCAATATCAAATTTGGATTATTGAGATTTTGTACACTTCCATGTATTTTGTCACTAACGACCCGGGTTTCGCCTTTCGGCATCTTCAGGCATTCGAACGCACGAATGGACTCGAACTGACAGACAGTAAACAGTGTCTAACGTTTATATAGAACATAGAAATACGTAGTATTTTATCTCGTAAAAACTATTTGTCGTATTTGATTCCAGAACCCAATATATTAAATGACACATCTAGTTTCAAAAAACGTCGTAAGATTTTCACGAAAACATGTTACGTCTTTTAATCTAATACCCGTAATTTTTAGCAGACATATATTTATGCTTGTTTTGTTATATAAAGACACGAATAAATATCACTTTTTGTAGGTATGATATTATTATTATATTAAGAATTGAAAAAAACGCATATGTATCGAAATTTTATGAAATTACATTCAAATGTAAAGATAAAACATATTTAACTAATAATATTGTATACATTATGTGGTAAGCGTCTCCGTTGTAAAACTTAGAATTGAACATAATATATAGTATGTATTCGCGCTATTTTTTTTGGGAACATTTGTCAAGAAAAAACCCAATATAACTTATTAAGTAATCAATAATTGATGTGACGTGATTTGGGGAAAAAATTTACGGCTAATACTATACCAATATTGATTTTACAATCAATAAAATACTTTATTAATATTGATAAATGTCACATAACGTTTCTTGAAATAGAAGCAGGTAACTCTCAAGGTTATTGACGGATTAAATTATTCAAAAATGTCACTTGGAATTTTCTATCATGTTGTCTTTTCACAGAATTTTTCTGATAAAAAAACATTAAGTTTGACTTGGTTTAAAACTATTTTCAATGTTTGCTTTTCGATCACTAGCGATTTATCAATGTATAAAACTAGGGCATGTAGTCGAATGGTCTCCCCGGTTTGATTCCTGGAACGAAAGCTTCGATACTTTGATTTTTACAGATTTGTTTGAATATTTATTTATGTATGATATGGTTTAATACCTCCCCATCCACCATCTATCCGACCTCTGGGGTACCAGAAGTACGGAATACAGAAATCTATTAGCGATAACGCTATCCAACAAGTGGGGTTAAGTGACTGACTTACAAACAGTTTTATTGATGCTCCATTGATGATTCCATATGCTCCATGTTAAGAGCTGGTATGGCTTAAAAAATACTTTAAATATCAAATAATTGTTGCCAAACAGTAAATTCATGATATTCTTCAATATATAATGCAATTATATTCTCCAAGGCGTAAAATGTTTCGTGACAGTAATGTTTTTCAGGAGAACTTAAAATATTATCAACGGATTAGAATGTTTTGCCAGACTTAAGAAAAAGGTTTTTTAAAATAAGAACATTTCGGTCAAAATAAAATTAAGAACGATTAATGATTTACTAATCCCATCTGCATCTGCGGCTGACTTAAAACTAACTTTCTTACAATATTGAATGTGGAAATGGTCCGTAAGGAGTCAATAAAAAATTCGTTTTATTAAAATTGTGCATTTTATTGATTTCTTATTATTAGATAAAATTGATTCTAAATGGTAAATATGCGATAGTTAAATCAATTTGTCACAGATTGCACGATTCGATTGTTAAATTGTAGCAGTACAACAGTTTCAGTCAATTATGATGCAATCAATACAGCCGCATCTTTGGTTTTTGAATAGATTTTGACATTTATTACCGTTGAGTTTCGTAAATTTAGAGTAGCAGAGGAAAAATCGGATCTTAATTTTAATTAATTAAGTGTAAAACACAATAACCGTACCTATATATTATATTATACATTAAAGCGTTATGTAGATTTTACTCATATTTCCAGCACCTACACGCGACACAAATTAATGTAAATATTTTAACTGCTCAAATTAAAATAGCGTATAAGTCTATTTTCAGTAACGACTTACACTGATTGATTATGAACCTTCTAAAAGACATTTAGTTTTGTTCATGGGCATACATAATAAAACTAAAAACATGAATGTATGTTATGAAACTTGTATAATTTATCACAAGGAAATATTAACTAACGATAACATAAATATAAATTAACCTATCAAACGATACTATACAAATGAAACACAATTTGCAGTAATTTTAGTAAGTGAGCATTTTCAGTTGATTGCTAATTATAATGTTTGTAACACTATTTTTGTTGTAAATCATTCTCTCTTTTCGGTGAGGGTGTGGAATGAATAATATCCCTACAAAAAGACTTATTAATCGTATTACCTTGTCTCTCTCCCTACTTAGGCTTGGATATGAGATGGGTGGAAAAGAATGTAAATATTAAAGTCATTCGTGCATTTGCACACTTTTAATTTATGAACTAGTTCATACGGTAATCGGAGTCTCCAAAACGAACAAGACAAACACCAAAGAGCATTTACTGCTCGGCTACATAACAGAATAACGACATTCATAGCAGGGATTCTGGCACTGATATATATTTTTTAAATTGTGGAATAATTATTCCAAATGATGTCTTATTTCTATGAATATTGAACTCCAGTTCATAAAACAACTAAAAAAAAGAAATTTGAATTAACTATGCAGTTATAAATTTACAGTTTTGCGCTTTATCTGATCAGATAACTCAGAAATGCCACGAAACGCTATGGCAGATAACCTTGGAAAGAATTAAACAAAATGTTGATATTTCTGGGTCAGTAAAAGGATATTTCTTAAAATCCTTCCACTGACTACAAAGAACCTAATTGTTAAACACCTGTTTATAAAATGTATAAATCTGGTAACCATTTAAATATGCATTTTCCATTATCTCAATATGGGTCATTTGTAGGTGCCTAAGTAATGTTCTGGACGATCGATGTTAACGAAACAATTAAATGCCACCAGTTTTCTGGTGACATTAATTATTATAGCCAACAAATAATTCATACATATTGTATTGAAGTGTTTTGTTTATTTATTGAGAGGTTGCTACGGAAGGCCCTCTGTTGAAACAGGTGTGAAATATTCGTTGCACAAAAAAGCATAGAAAAACTAGCATTTATTATTGACAGTTGTTTTCATTTCATACGTAGAAATATTTTGCTTAATAACACATCACTTATATTGATGATAGAGAAGCAAACGATATTTTAATTCAAAGATTCCAATTGGATATTTAACGATGAGATTTTTCGTTTTTATTGTAGAATTAAATTACTGTGGGTAAAGTATGCCAATATTGGCCTACCCTCAACAAAAAATAGTCGTCCGTATTTAATATTAAACTATTTTACACCGTTGGCATTATATTAAGGTCGCTTTTTTAGTATTCATTTTATTTGGTAAGATAATACTTTATTATTGTTACATTGCATAAGGTTTACTTGGAACTGTTGTTCAATTTTAAAAATGCTCAAAATTAAATTTAGCATGCTCTATATAAGACACAATGTATTTATTATCATAAAATAACGACACATGGTAATTTCATTTAGCTTTTTTACAGTATGTTTAGAACTATCTCGCACTGTTATTTATAAGGTCTATAAGTCTATAAATAGCTCACTTGGTAATCTTTTACAGAGACAAAAATAGTGTGCAGTTTTATGCCAAATTTCTCTATACACAATTTTCATGGGAAGACAAAATAATTTAAAAATCAGACACTTGCGCCTTAGCATAACAAATCTTACTTCTGTACATATATACATTTAGACACACCCTACGTATAAATCCCGTATCTGCAAACTGACATGTAGGGAGTATCGATTTTATCTCTAAGCTAATTAACGGGCGTAGATTACAACCCTGGATCATAGAAAAGAAACATTGCCATAAGATTACTACAACGCCTATAACGATAAATATTAATTATTGCAAAATGAAAGAGATATTTGAGAGAACGATCATGATTCTAATTTAATATTAACTTTGTGGTCAAAAAATACTACTACCAATATCTTCCGTTTTACCCTATTAACAGTGATAGTCCGGAATAAGGAAGCCAGATAGTCGTGAGAAATATTATTGAAATAGTTATTAGGCCAAATTTCAATACCAAGTCATTTGCCTATTGTCTCGCAAGGTATTTTAACCTTGCCATTAGTAAATTTAGAAAAAAATCTAATTGCGTCAGAAATTATTACACTGGAAATTAATAATTGTAATGTCGCGCATCATGAATTCGTTTGATTGCATATTTAATTATCATCAAATGTCGTATTAAAATAACTTACATACTATTTCCAGATGATAATTTGTATTTCATGGTAAATTCCTGAATACTTAACATGCAATGTAATGCCTTTTCAATGGATGTAAATAGTAACAATGTCGAAGTACACATTTTAGACTGATTAATTGATTTTATTGTCATGACTAAATTATATGATCGTTCAGACAGTGATTGATTTTCAGAGTAATCACGGCAATCATCATTAATTGCAGATGAAAAGTCATTAAGAAATAACTGTGTTTTTCATTAATATGGTATTAGTATTGACTATATATAAATAATTAATTAAGCTTCTTTATACGTTATTTATAGGAAAAATAACTTGAACTTATGTATTTCTATTATGCCTTTAAATTTTAATGTGAATCCTATATGTACAGTAAACATTGTAAGGAATATTAATCTTACGATAATAGTACATCTATGTATAAAATATTTAATTTTGCAAGAAAAACTAGCTTTCCATAGTTTACAATAATATGTAATCATGAATATTGTATCTAATGAGTCTATATTATTTGAAGCTGTTAATAAATATGGTCGTTAATCAAGAAGATTTCAAGAGAAAATAATTTTAGCAAACAACAGTGATTTTTGTAGAGCATGGGATGGCAAAAATGTATTTGTTCTTCAAATAGAATGCAAAATAACTCGTTAGTGATAAAAATAGTTGTATAAACTTCAAAAATCAAATATTGGAAAAATAGCGCTAGTACAGCCTAATTTGCGATACTTTCATGTTTGATAAGCTTATCCTTTTCTTGAAAATACCACAATATAATTGGTCGAAAAAAATGTCTTTCAGTATCGTTAGATTATGGGTAATCGTTATTTTATAATCCTACTCAAATATATATGCATGATATTCACATTTTTATTGTAATACCTATGAATAATGGTTTCTTTACTTAAATCATATGAATATGTATTAAAAATATTTTAGCGCTCATGCCAATGCAATTGTTGATAATGCACTTATTCGAGAGTGAAAAAATAACCGTCACTTATTTGGCAATGTGAAAAGAATTTTTCAGAGAGCGTCCGAATTGCCACATATAACCAATTAACAAAAAGTGAGCGACTGTCGTATGTGAAATAGCAAATATTAATATTTGCGCATATATTTATATATAAATATTTTACTAAAAGAATAAGCGGAGAGTATAACTGATAATGGATTATAAAAATACTATCTGTATCAATTTTCTTTTGCATTATTTATTATTCAATATTGCAACAATTTTTCTTTTACTATAATAGTCATTATACCTATAAAATAGTACTAAAAATATTACTCTCGGTTCACATGGACAGCCAAAAACAAATGTTTAATTATAAATTCCTTACAATACTTTAAATAAACAGCAAACTACTGTAACTTCAGTATCAATCTTATAATATATATTATTTTTAGTTGAATTGTTATTCAGAAATTGTAAGTCGTTAACTCTTAATCTTTCGAAAACAACTTACGACATACGACAACAAGATTGATTTCGCTCAGTTGAAAATGCTCATAGACCAAGCGAAACTTGTCTTGTTTTATTCATAAAAAAATACTTATCAATATACCAAGAAATTTATCTTGATTTGATATAGTAAAGCACATTCTTATATACACGTTTGAACTCATTACTCATTGCGTTTATTAAATATCCGGCTATTTCATGCTTTACAATATTTTATATGCTGAACAAAAAATGTTAAAGTACTAGTCGATGATGACCACAACAATAGATTACCTTTCATCTGATTTATATTATAATTGGTTAATAAATAAAACTATTTAGTTATATCAAAAAATAGATCCAAGTTTATTTTTCCCACAATGATACGTCAAGTAAATAAACATCATCACGTATTTGTTGACACTATTTATGTTTCCGGGGTAATCTGCATTATCTTTTTACCAATGTTCTTGTCGTAAATCTTTTTAAATCAAATGCTAAGAAAATCTCTCTATGTAAGAAATAGTAAAGTTCGATACCATGTTATTAAAAACTTAATTCCAGGAGTAGTTTCCCTCAAAAGAAATTTTTTTCATTAAATTTTGACCAAGGGAAACCAAGGCTTAACTTAAATAAAGGAATACAAGATTTGATGTCAACGATGTTGTCACAAAAAAGAAACCAAAAAAGATATATTTTCATTAATATAGTTCATAAATGCATACATTTAGTAAACAAAATTAATTATTAAATTTGGATTATTGAGATTTTGTACACTTCCATGTATTTTGTCACTAACGACCCGGGTTTCGCCTTTCGGCATCTTCAGGCATTCGAGCACACGAATGGACTCGAACTGAGATTATTCGACTGTGAGATTATGAGACTTTTAAATTATATCTTAAATTATAAAATTAATTATAATATTATTTACACAAGTTAAAAAACAGTTTTAAGTTTATTTCTAATAAACTAGTTGAACAGGAGATGTCGGTCATAAATTTTCATTATTCGCAATATTAATATAAATACATATTATTAGTTTAATGTGATTATTTTGTACCGCAACATAATAAATGTGTCTTAATTGTCAATATAATTACTAAGCGCGAATTCAACTAAATTGTAATACTATTTAATGGTTCAACTTTCTTGAGTAGATTTTTATTGAATCTCACAATGAAAAAGTTCTGATTTCATTACACCAATACAAGCACGTAGATGACATACAAACACATAAACGAATACAATATAATATAGACTTACCATTCATAACTTTTCAATTTACAAATTAATTTGATACAGCATTAAATAAGCAGAAAGCATACACAGTAAGTATTCATGATTTTATTTACTATTAGACATTAAAATATATATATTAGAAAATGATACCGTGTCGAAAAAACTGCCAAGTGAGAATCCAAAACGTAAATAGATAACCAACCTACGCTAAAATGTTATTAAAACTACAAAATAAGGGAAAATTCGTTTCACTATTCGACCCTCATCGATGTATAGTAAAGGGTAGCTCATAAAAATTATAATAGATTGTCTCCCGACAGAAATATCAGCGTAATTTTATCAGTAAAGTATCTAAAAGTTTCAATCCAAAATAGTTTGTGTAAGAGATGAATTGATTAATCTCTAAAATACGAAACTTAGCGTTTAATATTACTTTATACTTAATGGGACTGTAATTTTTCCATGATTTTTCATATTTACGAGTCAGGGTTGCTGGCATTTGTAATTATCTTATAGAAAATAATCTGGATTTTTTCTCATACACAGTGTATTTACCTTATATAAATTATTATAAAGCAAATTGTATTTAACAATGGGCTTAAGAATAAACCACACGTATTATTATTTAACATTTTTTGAGATTCGATGTTATGCGCAAATCCGGCGGAAAACGTTGATTTTCGTTCTCTGCCCCATTTCTCAATCAGTGTCAATATTTCGTTTTTTATTCAACTCATCTTATTTCATGACAAACAGTTCCACAGAATTTTTAAAATGTAAACTTTAATTAATTTCTTTCATTATAAAATTTACAATGATCAATCTATTCCTTACTTTTTAACATTTACTCGTATCAATAAATTATTATTTTTCTTTGATTTAATCACCTTGATTATGATAACCGTCAATCATGGGTGGAGAGACATTATATTATTATAATGATGTAAGTAACATGTGTTCATAAAACATAGCAGTGAATGACCAGGACATTAAAAACATTTCCACCCAAAAATATTTTATGTGTGTTTATGACCTTCAAAAAAATTTATACGTGCTTTGTGTCAGTAACGCATCCCATGCTAATAGTATTTCCATCGTCGCTACAAACGAAATATGCGGAAAGTTACCAGTCTATAATAAGCATGTATTGATTATTAAGTTACTTAATTAATTTTGTTTTGTCAGTATTTGAAATATTTTAATTTTCACCAGACAAGCAAAAAAATCTACCCTACATTGAATAGTCATGAGAGATCAGCAAAACAAAATATATACGTTAGCTTCAAAAATAATGTCGTATTGATTGATTACTAATTCGCATGTGGGTATGTTGCAAATTGTGTAATAATGACCAAAAATTATTAAACCGAAGTTAATCGAATAGTTTCCATATAATTTAAAAATAAAATAGAAACACAATGGTATGGTTAAATCTTTATAAAATATCGACTATACTAGAAGACTTATACGCCAAAGATTTTAAAGAGGGCATGCATATATTTGCATATTATGACGTTGTGGGTCATTTGACGTTGCATATTCAACAACTAGTATTAATTTTAGTGATAACGGCATCAATATTGTTAATATTAAATGCATTAACTAAAAAATATACTTTTTCATTTGTTAATCGTTAAAATGTTTTTTTATTTAACAGTGTCCGCTCCCATATGATGACATTTACATAGGTTGTTATACAGAGTTTTTCGGAGATTGTAAGGATGGGACGATTGGTCTAGGAAAGTAAAGTAACTAGTCAGCTAACTATTTTTTCTATCTACTCCCCGTTTTAAGGATCATATCTGTAGGAGGGCACATAAACATTATAGATCTTTGTCCATAACGTTTTCGTACGGGGAATCAAACCCGCGGACACCATAATCGAATAGAACTAACGTCTATGTGCGCTCGCTTACTTCTCGGCTACAGGACTGGCGTTATATCACTTAATATATTAAAGTATTTCAGGTAAAATTAATATTTCGTTTAGGAACTACTATCGCAGTTTTAATATATTTTTTTGTACATTTCACTTAATGTTTCTCATTTAAATTTGTCAATAAAATAGATGCAAGACAAGTTGCAATCAGGGAAAAATTTCAGGTGTCGTTATTCGTCTTATTGCATTGCTAATAATCGTTAAAATTCATTACGCACCGGTTACTGATATTAAAACTTTCCTAACGAGGTAAGAATTTCTAAATTATTTGATATATCACTCAAATGATAGCAATATAATATTGAGAAATTGTAGGCATGTATGAACATTACGGTTTTACAGCCAGTAATTTATTGTAAATATGTTCCGACCGACATTGTATATAAAAAGGTAGTAATTATATTTCATTGATTAATAAATCTAATTTTTTCAAAATAATAAAAAAATCGTATGCTGATTTATCACATATTTCTAAGTAGCCTTCTTTTTAGTGTTATTATTATTATTAGCACTACACCGGAAATAAGAAAAACTAAGGCTAAATGTTATGTTATTCAGCATATTAGTAAGTTTTATGATTAAGCGATAGATAAATGGGTGATTTATTTGAAATACGATTAGATATTTTTAATCTTATTTCATTTAGAAAGAATAAAAGAAAACGACTTACCGGTGTTATCTTGACAGCTATATCTAGGAGAACAGAAGATGACAGGAGATAAACTCGAAACCAATTTCACTGCAGCTAAAATTCACTGACAATTTCAATTGTTTTGGTCAAACAAATGACAAGTAAGCACTGTTAGATTATTTAATTCGAATTCGTTTCGAAATAAATGTCACTCGCGGACGAAAGGTATCAGGCTAACAGAAGACGCGCACAACCGTCAGCGTCTCTTTGCCGAGTGTATTGTCGAGCGGGGTAGCACTGCGGGTAACCAACTCCATTACGCACTGCCTCTCTCACTCTGGCGCAGAAAATTGCCTTAGCTCAGCACACGAACAGAAGAGGAAGGCTATACCCGAGTATGCCGGCAACAACAACGAGTCTCACTTATCCCAACATCCCTCTTCTGATCTCCGGGTTTTATTTTCCAAAAAAAAACGTTTGCTTAATAAATCCTGCAATTTTTTCCGCAAATAAATAAATATATATTTAAGCGGGAAAATACAAGTGCTAACAGTATTTTAATTTATGAATCATTCATTTTAACACATAAAAGTTTTGTTACAAGTTTCTTTCCGATACTCTGAAAACAATCTGTAATCTATTTAAAAGAGGAAAATGATGAATTTCACCTAATAAGTATATACATGTATTGTCTGAGTGGAGAATTGTTTCCTTGAAGCATTTAGGAGACTTTTGAGATCTAGAAAACAAACAATAAGTAAAATAAATAAATAATAATAGTGAATAGATCAGCGGGTGCAATTTTTTTGTGTACAAAACCGGTATTTTTGTTAACGTAAGAAAGAGATAGCATCTCTAGAAGGAATGTGAAGAATTCAGATAATGTGGGGTAATTTGTCCAAACGTGGTGGCTATTCGTTCAGCCTCATTATTACATAACAAAACCGAAAATTCTGTACCTGTGCCACATACTAAATTCCACGTTTACATTGTTAAGTCCATCCACCATAGAAATGAAATAGTTTTTTTTATATTGATCGCAAAATAATAATAAGCAGCCCAGTAGTATGACACTATTTTCTATTACATGTATTATTCACTCACTATAGCAGTTAATCTTGACCATCATTCCAGTTTTTTTTTTTGCTACGAAACCTTTTTGTGTATACGGGCAGATTTGATACGAGAAGATGATTATCTCAGCGGTCAAATTAAACTTTTTTCGAGAACGCAGTTAGTTCGTCGGCGCGTTTTTTACAAGCCGTTCTTTTGTCTTCGTTTTTTTTCGCGACTGACTACCGTCGCTAAGTCTGTAAACAACAATAACAGTTCGCTTTGCATCAAAATAATATAAAAGCTTCTTCGTGGTAACATGCAGAGTAAGGCTTTTTTTCGGTCGGTGCGATCGTGTGCCAGGCACGCCGGAGCTTAAAGCGCTTGCGCAAACGCCGTGCTATCGAATTGTCAACTCTAAAAGCTTTCCTATTCCGCCCTTGTATTCCTTTCATCCTATCTCAGTAGCATTTTGGATTGTTACGATTTCCATCTGAACCTCTTTTATGGCATCACAGATGGCTTGTACGTTTCCATCTGTCGTGTCTTGTTTACTGAACACTTGAGGTGAGAGCAGGAAAATACAGCTTTTATTTTTTCATCCCGGTTTTTTTTACCTTTATCTCTTTTCTTGGAATGTTTACGTATTATCAGATTCTCGTCTGTTTTTATATTTATATATTCTTAACCAGGATCGGGGAACCTTTTCTAGCTATAAGACCGCATTCATTTATTTATAATTTAATAACTAATCAGGAAATTTCAATTAGGTATATTTAAAAATATGTGAACAAAACATTTTAAATAAATTTAAACAATGCAGTGAACAGTTTGGATTCATTCAAAAGACCACAAATCTTTCACTTCTATTCTAAACAAATCAAACCATATACGAAAAATAAAGAAATATGGTTCATTATCTATATAAGATTATCGTTTTCATTAAAAATATACATAATAATATCTGTAATATATAGTATGTATAAATCTGTCAATTCTATTTTGTCTGTCACAAGAGCTCAACTGTAGTATTTTTAAATTTCAACTTTTAACATTATATTTAATTAATGGACCATATTTTTTGGGTGTTACGTGAGGTACGGTTCTCGGTTATGTTTTGAACTTTCAACATAAGCCTGCACAAAAATATCGCCATAATAACGTCTAAATTTTGGCGATCTGTATCTCCGGTGAATCTGGGTAGTAAATACTAGTAATATAAATAAATTCAAAATAAAAGGATTTTTTAATCAAAATTGATATTCGGCATTCAAAAATATTAATTGCTTGTTCAACTTTGGCACAATTCATGGGAATATAATTATTTTAACAAACGATAATATATCAACAGGTGTTAAATGAAATTATAATTTATCATAAGATGCTAGTTATTTAGTGCAAATTAATTTAATAATTGGGTATGTAGTTCTATTATTTTATCTATTGATTCGGCAACATTTCAACGTGTTTGCTAACATAGTTTATATAGAGATGAAAAAACCGAATATGCGAGTAGTGATGTAGTATTCATATAAATAGTGCCGGGTTGTCACTGATTTAATAATTTAATATTTTTAAATATCAATTTTAAAAACAGAAAATTTATATTCCCATTTTCAGGACAAATCCTTACTCTAGCGTTTTTTCTCAGTTTTCTATAAATATATTTTTTCAAAATGTATGTAACATAATATTAATAATATCTCTTTGAAGAAATACTGTAGAACGCTTCGGTGTTGAATAAAAATCTGACCCTCCCAACTACATTGGCGAGTACTAATCAAAACACCATTAAATCACCAAAGCACTGTTTTACTAAGAGAACAACTATTACAATTATGAAGTCAATTGTACACATTGAAACAGTCTTAAAATATTAATCATTGCTTTTCATCATTTTTTTAGAATGTTCATTATGTGTCTTTACATATAGTAAAAATACAAGTTAGTTCTTCGTTTAAGTTACTAAGCTGTGTTTGATACTCGATGTTTTTACATTGCATCAATCAATAAAACTAGCGCGTTAATTGTTTATAGATAAATATTTCCTTTAATGCCAGTTGATCTACCGATATATTGAGAATTATATGATACGTAAATTAAATTTCGTAAAAAATTCACTTTCTGATGGATTTTTATATACAAGCAAACTCTGTGAGGATTTTCTTCGAAATAAATATCGCTTATTTGTTTAAGGAAATATTGTGGTTTAGGTGATGTGTGAATTCCGTGACACTTTTACATGTCTATTATAACAAAAAAATCTTTTATATTTTTTTTATTTCTACGAAAACTTTCTTATATTATATTTCATTATAAATTCTCCAAGAAATCTTCAATGTAGTAATGATTAAATACTTTAAAACAAATTCTATTTATTCTTCTACCATTCTATAAAATATGGTTATATGTTTTGATGCAATTTGTTTTCATAATCTAAACACACTTGCCTTGCTAAAGAGTTATAATATATAAGTTGGTAATTCAGACCGCTTTAATGGAGAGGTATATTATATATTTAAATACCTGCGTGTATTATATTATACCAAAAACTTTCAGGATAGATCAAGCTATCAGACATGCTCATAATATTTGAAATTTTACGATACATTCTTTTTAATGCATCACCCATGCTGATTTTGCAAATATTTTGATGACGATGGCAAAGGTAAAACGTGTAGGGAAATTTATTTTCTACGTTGAGAGCTATATTAAATTAGTTACGTCAATTGATAATATTGTTGATTTTACAGGTTAGCACAAATGCAAAGTGTTAATAAATTTAATAATGACTTCATCTGTGCAAATATTCGAATTACCCGTCAGTACTGAAATCGTATGCGGCTTTAAATTCTTGTTTATTGTGTAGGACATGAGTATTGCCGACCGTTTTTTGAATAGCGTCAACACCATTTTCTTGATATACTTAATTTGTGTTTTTCATAATCATTGCTTGTCACGCTATTTGACAATTTGTTCGCTGGTTGTAATAAATTGACAAAAAAAGGATTTTACCTTGAAAAGATGAGCGCATTTAAGTCAATCAAATTGGTAAAACAAAACCGCCGTGGGCTTTTGAAATTACTAATGTTTAGATAATAAGTAACGCAAGAAAGATGAAATAAACAAAGTTATTAAGACATTGAGACAACATCCTATCCAACAACTCAATCATTTCTTAATATATTCATATTTTATAACAAAACTTATACCACAAAATCCCACAAGGAATAAATGTAAAAGTCACTCGTCTTGTTTATAATATTATTTTATAATAATAATTGATTGATATTGATTTTTTATAAACTCCTATGAATTCTCAGCTATTTATATTTATTTGATATGGAAGCTGTATTCTGAAAAGTGGTTACGGAATAAGTCTTTGTATATTTATAGTTAATTAAAAAATAATCGCTCAGTTAGCTGAATGCCATCTTTTACAAAAAGTAATTAAAAAAACCCTTAAGATTACCGACTTGTAGTAACAAAAAAACGTTCAATTCTTTTTATGAATTGTTTGCGATGTAATTACAAATTTCTATCGGGGCAGTGAAGTCTCGGAGCTGGACAAAAGCAAATTAATTGTCAATACATATTTATATTCTATTTTTTTATTTTAAAAAATAAAACACAATTCATTTGTACTACTTCCACATATTTATAATGATCAGGACCGGTTTCGCTCATCGCGAGCATTATCAACTGATAAAAATACAAACATAACAGGCTTATTTATATAAAATTGAGTGTAAAAATGAAGGTATATAAAACTGATGGTTCATGAACTGAGACAAGAAAATACTGATTAGCAAACAAATTATACATAAAACAAATGAAAGAGTCTACAATTAAAATGTCATGGACCTCTTGCAAATCATTAAATACTAATCTGAAATCACAAATATAGCTACATTAAAAGTTCATTTAGCTGAACAAAATTTTTAATGACGTTACTAATATAATTTACAATAATGAATGTTATGTTTGTATTTTTATCAGTTGATAATGCTCGTGATGAACGAAACCGGTCCTGATCATTATAAATATGTGGAAGTAGTACAAATGAATTGTGTTTTATTTTTTAAAATATAATGTCTTTCCACCAAGAATTGACAGTTAACACCTTAAAAGTGATATTTCTATTCAATCATTGTTTCACTATTTTTATATAACTTTTGATAAATAAAATATGCACATAATTTAAATTAGGCTTAACTGTTACTTTGACAATCGCGTGATCATCTAGCATAAAAAATATGTCTTTCAGTTTGCACTACAGCCTTTTTGAGGCCGTTCAATATTAAAATTATTTATATGTATCTTTGATCCAATAAACTTTTCCAGCCATTTTGTATGAGGCATTAACTGAAAATGGGGGGGTGAATAGGTATTTGAATTTTTTACCCTACACGCGATGGCAAGATAATCCGATGATGTCAGAATTAGTGAATTTCGAATTGACTGCAATCGTCATTTTATATTAATTGGGTTAAATATTTTATAAATCATAATGTTGGTGGAATAAAATACAGTTTTATTTCATGATAAATTCACTTTTCACGTGAATGAAATTAACTGTCAAATTCAAGTATATGTTTTTACATATTCTTTATTATATCATTAAATTGGAAACACAATATGTTCTGTACTACTTCCCCATGTTTATAATGATAAGGACTGGTTTCGCTCAACACGAGCATTATCAACTGATAAAATATAAATATAAACGGGGTTATTTATATGATTTTTTTAAATAATTACAAGGTATATCAAACAATTGGTTCAAGATCTGTGACAAATATTTACAGATAATCATACAAATTATACATAAACGAAACTAACCAGAAACAATTAAATTGTTAAGGATCTCTATCAAATCAGTAACTACGAATCTGAAATCAAAATTCAATTATGTGAGAAAATTACAATAAAAGAATTCATAAATATTCAATAACAGAAATAGAAAATGAGATTTTTTTACAATCAACATTCCAAACCACTTAAATAACAATAACAATCAATCAGATATTGAAAAAGTAATTAACATTAATATAATTTAAGACATCGACTGAGGGTGCTTGATGGAATTTCAATATCAAATTTGGATTATTCAGATTTTGTACACTTCCATGTATTTTGTCACTAACGACCCGGGTTTCGCCTGTCGGTATCTTCAGGCACTCGAGCGCACGAATGGACTCGAACTGACAGACAGTAAACAGTGTCTAACGTCTATATAGAAGACACAATTACGACAAATATTATTTACGAGATAAAATATTATACGTCTAGGATCTACACTGATACCCGAGTTAACATTTCGAGAGTTGCCTTAATCCTTATTTTGTAAACAACATATTAACAGAGTGGCGAATTGCCGCTTTCCAACTACTATTGGAATTACCAGTGATTTTACAATTATAATAGCATTGTGGGTTTCGACGAAAGGATAAATATATACAATCATTCCACATTTAGTGACATCTGTTCAAAGTATGGGATACAGCAACGGAGAATTTGGGAGGTTCAGCTGTTCGTTCAGAATTGGCAAGGAATTTAATTGGACTCTATTGATTTCTAAAATTTCTTGATAAAATAATTTATGATCCCCCATGTTTTGATGCAACAATTTAACCCCATCATCCGCATTAAACGTATAATTCTCCAATGGCAAGTGATTTGCGAATGTCGAAGTTTCTTTTTTTAATCTAAAGGCAGCGAAGTGTTCTGATACCCTTATATCTAATGTACGTGTAGTTTTACCCACATAGAAATGTTGGCAATCGCTGCATTGTAATTTATAAATACTAGATTTGTTCTTAAAGTGGACTCTATCTTTATTGTTAATAAGTAATTTGCCTAGAGAATTTTTGCAATAGAACGCCGGTCTAACACTAAAATTAAAAAACAACTCGCTGTTAGTTAAATGCTTAAAGGCTGTAAAGAAGTAACTCTTTGTTACACCATGTCGACTGTGGAAAGGAAAAAAGACGTAACCCACACCAAAAATTTTCGTGTATAACTCACACAAAGCGTGCTTATACATTATATTTATAAATAAATATATAATATACTTTAGAAAGGCAAAAGGACTTATCCCTCCTTTTCAGAATATTTTTTTTCGATGATCACAATATATACAATTTAATACACGTTTTGTTGGGGCTATATACAATATTTTTTGTGTGCGGGTTACGTCCTTTTTTCTTTCCACGGTCGATGTGTACGGAAGGGTTATTGAGAAGACGAAAAGGTGAAAAAATGATATTGATTTGTAATATATCGAATTTTTGAAATGTAGGATTTTAAAAAAAATGTTACATCCAAAGTATGTTTATTTAGAAATGTATGGTTTCTACATGAAGACAATTCATTCAAGTTTGAAAAAAAAATGAATTTTTCACAATTCATTCTTATCTATGAAAATAATAAAATTGGGGAAAAGGAATATTTTCTTGTAAAACCATGATAGATCCAAATATGGAGAACATGAATTTCTACTGAAGCATTTTAACAGAAGTTTTTTAAGAGAGCTGATAATGTGTCGCTTAACCTACCATTTTTGGAGAATGCTAGAGTAAAATTATGGGGTTTGAAAAGGAGCAGCAGTTAGCTAATAGCCCTGCATGCACCCCATTTTATGTGTCGAACGTTTGGGAGGAATTTAAACATCACAGACAGTCATGCCTTTGAAAACAAATCCATATAACCTTTTTACAGTATTAAATAATTGTCCATGGTTAAAATTAATTCAAATAACTTTTGATTTGGGTATAAACAAAAGAACCATTAAAAGCAAATAAATCACATCATTATCCCTGGATTCAGACTGCATCAATGTGAAGTAATTAATAATACATAATTTATTCAGTAAACATTTAATTGTTATAAATTTAATATAACCGGGAGTTTCACACAATCGTTTTCACATAAGCATTTTATTGCTATTATTGCATCTAGGAATTTTAATTGAAAAATCACATGACCAAAATGACCTCAGTCATATTATTGACCTTAGTTGGATTATTATGACCGAAATCACTTTTTTGAAAACAACTTTATTCATTGATTGATATTTCTACGACACCTCCTAAGCAGTAGGATATATTCTGGTATCAAGAGATGTTTTTTAAATTAATATTGGTATATTATCAAAATGTCTTTCATATTACCATTAAGTTTTGTTGTCAACAATGTTAATACTTTGGCTTATGCTGTGTTATATGCATATTATATCAATCGATTTTTGATATAATATCCAAGGAAAAGAATTCCGTGATGTTTTCATCAGTTTCTGTTTTACTTAATCTTTTAAACAAAACGGAAACAGAATGATTGTAGCTAAAAACTAGCCCACATTTTACCTTATAATTACGTCATAAACCTTTCTGAAAACGGAGGTCTGGTGACTGATTACTATTTAAATACTCTTTGACGAGTCGATATTCTCTAGATTGGATGCGAGCTTTGATGAGAATAGTTAAATTAGTCCTGATCTTACAGGATGTCAACTGACAGTGTGGAGCAATTGGACTAATAATGGATCCATTTATCAATTTTATGGCTTAACTGTCAATTGACATCCATACATTTTGAAAACAAACCAATATGATATCAATTCGGTCTTGTAGCCGGGTAGTACATTCTGTTGGGCTTTCGTTCACTCAGTAGTGACACACGGGTACTAATTAAGGAATGAAAACTGCCATACAATGAAACATTCCATACATTATTGAATTTATGTCACATCGACGGCAACCTCTACTCCAATACTGGAGAAATATGCCGGTATTTCGGTATTTAATACTAAACACCGCGTTTGCTAATAGTGCCGTTATTACTAAAGTAGATAAAGATGAGCAACAACAAATACGACAAATTTGTGATACATGAAGAATACATCAATACTGACAATTCAATATGTCGTATTAAATAGCGGCTTAAATAAATATATGCATATTATAAACTTTGAAGGGCTTAAGGGAGATAATTCAACAATGCGCGGAATCTGTAAATCATGATGGATCTTTGTGCGAATAAGTTCAACTGTAGAAAATACCCTTTCAGGTTCAACTCTTGGTGGATAAGGTCATCAAATAATAATTATCCCCTATATAATAAACATTGTTTTTCCGAAATACTGGTATTTTATTACAGTTTAAAAATTGGTATTTCTATTTGAAAAAAAACAGGTGAAATACAGATATTCCGGTTTATATTAATGCTCTGGGGTACTCAATGTTGTACCCACCACCACCCGCTACGGCTTCACTATTTTTAAGTGTGTATTCCGAAGCATAACAACGTTATGCGTGTTTAAATTTTTTCGCCAGGAATGGTAAGACTTGGTTGCATGCACCGTGTGCAGGAATTTAAGTGATAAATAAATAGTAATATTAAAAAAAAAGGTTTTTATGAATTGCGTTTCAATAGCTTTCCATATGACGCTGTGAACTCTTTAAATGCTTTGTGATGTGTCAGAGATGCAACCATGTCAGCATGACCAACGGGGCTGACAGATCCGACTGATAATCGTGTCGTCTTGAGTAATTTTTCTCGTTCATTGTCCATGTCTGGACATTCCCAAACGACGTAATCAGCATCCTGAATCGTATTGTCGCATTTACATATTGGACTATCTACCAAGCGACAAAGCTGGAAGAGTTTGTCAGCGAAGTGACCATGGGCAGTTATGAATTGGCGGTATCCAGGATTCGGTAATACTGGTATTGCAATCCCTAAATACAATACGCAATGTCTTAAATGAGTAGCGGATCTAGTGTACCCATGTATTTGGGCCGCTATCTTACGCTCTCCTTACGTGAAAGATATTGTAGGGGCGTGACCCGCGTGACTATGTGACTAAAGTGTCACTATGTACTGAGAAACTTTCATTTTTTGGTTTTTTTTAATTCCGTAATACACTTCGTAAGAATGCCGTAAAGAAATAATTCAAAGAAGTGATATCGACGTTATTTCAGTTTACTGTTCAGGGTCATGTTGGAAAAGCAAATGAAGTGCTGAGAGATGAATAGGCATTGTGGTCGCTAAATGCACTTTCACTGTGACCAAACCGAACCTTCGCGCAATTTTGCAATTTGTAAATAATACTTATTTATTGTTATTACTGTCGATTCATCGAAACATAGCGGACTCTCCTCGTATAGGTTGGCAACCGTTGGTTATAGACTCAAATGAATAATGTCAAAGCCCCCTATAATTACAAGCCATGCTGTACGGCCCGTCAGCCGGTATTTTTGGAGACGAGTGGTCCTTTACATTAACTGCGGAGTCATGAAATCGATATTTTGGACTAATTACGATGAATTCTAGCATATTTTCATAATATGAAATAGTGGGTAATTAAATGTAGTATCTTTAATATTAATAGGAATAAAGATAATTTGGATGGACTCGGCGGAAACTTTGGTGTTTTAATATTAAATTAAGTTTGATAACTTAGTTATTCCACTGGCTGTGTTACTAAATGTAACGCGTTTCGTTTCTTTAAGAAGCATCTTAATTAAAAATTAAGAGTAGAGTGGGCTTGTTTTCATCTACTGGACGTGGGGAGGGAGTAAAACCAAAACGATAATAGTACAATTATAAAATTAACTACTAGTGTTTGGAGGTGATATAGTTAGTTATGGTTCGATATAGTTAGTCTGAAGATGCTTTTTAAAGAAGCTAAACGCGTTACATCCAGTTACACAGCCAGTGGAATAACTAAGTTATCAATTTTAATTTCAAATTAGCAATAAAGTTGTTTACTTACTTTGAAAGAGTTTAATTATAAAGCCTAGTCGTAATCAATGATTGTTATTAAAGGACAATTCAAAGTGTGTATTTTGCGATAAATTACGATTCGAATAAATCTACCCTGCCACACATCGCATTTCGTGCCATTCACTACATATATTATGACGACTGTACGATATAATTTATTGGGACGATTTAATTATTACTTAACATGCATATATGTTGGTTTTCGTTGAATCGTAAATTATATAATGATTATAGTAAAGAAACACTGAATAAACTCACAAGAAATCTTTTCAAATATATGTTATATTCGACGAAAAACGGAGTTGAGAGACAATCTTCGTAAAACCGCCATAAAATTTTTTCGTAGAGACTGAGACTCCTAGGACTACTCGTAAATTGCAAATTTTCTTATAGCATTGCTTGTAACTTAAGGTTGTTTTGATAATGTACAATCACCTTCGCTACTTACTATAATGCGTTATTGTTGTAGTATTTTTGTTAACTAGGTATGCGGCAACTAAATATTAATTAATCGTCAAGTTATACCTATTTATATAAATGTTGGCAAAAATATAACGAAAGATTTGATAGCAAAATATCATTATAAATTGCACCGGTTCAAACAAATAAACCTTTTGAGGTATTTTTAGCAAAATCCTCTTTTTTAAAGCCATATCTTATAAATAATAGCGCAAACCGCTCTGTAGATGTTTTATTATTATCAGATATAACATTTAGGTATGAAATTTTCTCATGACGTAAGCGTTCTCGATGTATATAAAATAAAATGATACGCAATGCACACACAGTTCCAACGTACTAGCTACTTTAGACATTCAGTAGTTACTATAGATGTACAAATTTAACTTGGCCGCTAGTGAAAATGCCACCGTCACGGTAGGATTGTTGCCATACTCAACCAGAACTGAAATTTCAGTAAATTCCAAAACTGATATTTTAGCGACGGTTATTAAAAGTACACAAGATATTTATTTTCCGTAAAACAGCAATTGGAGACATTAATTCTAGACTGACAATTCTAGTTTCAACTTCGGCAGCGGTCAAGTAATGTTGGCACATAATAATTACAATAGTGTAAGTATATTTAAGTATTGAATGATTTGTTTTTCAATTTAAAGTCATTGCTCAATATTATTTTTACAGTACGTTGCACACAAATATTGAAATCAACTTGTATTCAAAAACATCCAGAAAGATGACGATAAATCAATGTTAAATTTTCTGACTTCTGTTTGGTTTCCTTGAAAAATAAAAATTATTAACTTTGAATTATAATTATTAAATGAATATAGATAACAATTAATGGTTTCTGATCACTGTAAGAATGCAACCTGTGCAGACGATCATTGTTTGGCTTATTACACAAGCCAAGTCGAATGTAATAATAATATGACCATTTTGTTTTACGAATTCCGAAGGCTCTGGTTTCACCTAATTTGCAGCATCAGGTTAACCAGCGTCATACCTGTAATTTTTTAAGACTGCAAATAATTGTGTGATATGATAAAATATATATTGTTTTAAATTTTTTCCACTTTCACATATTTCTTTCTACTAGTGGGACGGGAATAAGACACAAACAGTAATATAACTAAATGACATAACAATATATACAAAATTATTAACTAGTGTTTGGAGGGGAAAATCCCAATATGAATCCCTCCCACGTTCACTAGAGAGAAATATTCATATTGAAAAACCTTACGATATAATTAGTCTGAAGATACTTCTCAAAGAGGCGAAACACGTGTCATAGTTAGTAACGTAACCAGTGGAATAACAAAATTATCGATTTTAATTTTATATTAAAAATTAATTTTCACAAAGTTACCACAGAATACATCGAGAAAATAAACATTTTAAGATTTTGTTTGTAAGCAATCTCAATCTCATTACAAATATCCATGACTACGAACAGAAATCGATAAATCGATTGTAAAATCAATTTATGAAACTTTAATTTGAAACCGTGACATCCGTAATCAACGCCAAGGACGTTGACCGCTTCACTACGAATCCGTACTCATATCTCTTTTCACCTGACGTAGAGAGAGTGGTTATTTAACTATTAGTCCTTTTCTTATACTATACTTCTGTTCTTTTAAAAATGTAATTGAGTAACCGATTTAAGGGCAGTTTTCCTCGAATACTTTATATTTGTTTGCCCAATTAGGTACCAGCACACACGCGTGCAAACGTGCATCATAATCTCACTCTGCTAACGTTTAATGGCTTATCAGTTAAATTGCTAAAAGTGAGTGTTTTAGTTGACAAGTTTTGAACAACTCCACAGTCCTGTATTTTTAAATTAATTATGCTACCTGTATTCAAATATGTTTCTAATTTTACTTATCCTCTTTGTTTCAGACGTCATGGAAGATGTGAAAAATATTGAATGTGGTTCTCTTGAATGGAGAAAAATAAGTGCTGAATCCTTAAACCTTGACTACGCCATTATCTTAAAAAGATCTTCGGCAGATGCTCTTCTTCGTGTGCTTGAAGATGATCTTCAGTATTTTACAGGAGATCTAGCGAAAGTAAAGTAAGTCCTTTTATTATTCCTTCATCCTTTTCATTGGATGACATTTTTCCTCAACTTTTTTCAGGCGTATAATTTGGCGGAAATAAATACGTTGTTGAGATATCAAATATAATGTTGAAATTGATTTAGAGATCATGATGAACTTATAGCAAAAGAGTATATTTATTATAGACGTTATGAAATTCTTTTCATTTTATTCTTACAACGACACTGTGGTACGTATTAATTGAAAGTGTATACATTGTTTGATTAAGGATGTTTTAGGGGTAGCTACAATTGAAAGTTTTATTTCTTTTTAAATCGTTCGTATTTAAAAAATATACACTATGCATATTTATTTAAATTTTCATGGGAAAACGGTAAATCAATATTCGCCATCTAAGGAAATCATTTTTTTTTAAATCTTTATGAATGCAATTTAACACGTGTTAATTTGTGTGGTCACAGTTCAGTATGATTCATAAATATTTAACGCGCCAAACCACTTGTATACACATTGTAAAATAATACACAGAATTACGTATTATTGGTTTTTCCGTTTTTATCAAGTATCATCATGAATCTGTATATAAAATAATATGTAATCATCTTAGAATATTTTTCCATGATCAATCGTTCGGTAAATTTACGTCGCGCAAATAATATTATTTGTCCATAATAAAAACACATTCAATTCAATTTTGTGTTGTATATGATATATATCAGTCGTATAATATGTCAAAAAACATGGCAATCATTAAAAACAACCTGTATTTTATACGAACTTATGAACACATTAAAAATATGGATGTGTATTGAAATTTTATGATATACCTAATAGCAAAATATCTAAAAAAAGGGTTTTCGCCTTTCACGGCGAACTCTCAACTATTGAATGGAAAATATGGTGAAAAGTCCCCCATTACCGATAGTTTAATACGATATCAAAGCTGCAAAAATTGAGAATTTTTTACTAATTGCTGAAAAACTGTTTGATTAAAAGTTTTTAGATTGTTCTCAATTTCTCACTGGATACAGGATCTCGTTTAGTAAAAAGTCACATTATTTTAAACTAAATCCGACTTTTTTTCATGTATTATGACTAAGATTCGTAGTATATATATTGTGTGGAATTTCCTAAATATTTTTTATCAAAAGCATTCAATTTTTTTAAATGTGTCTTCTTTTAAATATAATAATCTATATTTACCCTTCACCACTTCATCTTTCATCAATTCCATTCCTACGCTTTTATCAATTTCGATATATTATATTTATAACTTTGTAACTTTACTGTTATGTAACTAATTCTTACAAAAATCTGATTAAATACTGTCCTATCTTCATTCAGGGTCTTTGGCAAATGGCATGCTATTCCTCGCCAGCAAGTTGCATATGGAGATCCGGGAATTACTTACAAATTTTCTGGACTTACTGTTCCGGCTCTTCCTTGGCCCCATCCCTTGGAAATTATTAGAAACAAGCTGATACAACTTACTGGATATCGATTTGATTTTGTTCTGATCAATAGGTATTTTGAATTATTGAATATCTATAATTTAGAATTACATTATAACTTTGACTATACATAATTTTAGAATTTGTTGTTTAACAAAAGTTAAGAGTAGGAATTTATAAAATTCCAAAATTCCGGGATCGAAAATATATGCCGGCATTACAATCCTCAGTCACATAAAGTGACACTAACTTATTGAATGTATGCATTCTGACGATGCGGTGTTACAACTGTGAACTTACCGACGACACGCGTCGCGTGTCTCTAGCACTGAATGTATTAAGGTAACTATTCTAAGCACTAATAAAATGCTTCAGTGTAAATTCAGTGAAACAATCAGCGTAAGTAGCCCTATGTAAAACGTCCAACATTAAAAAAAAACGATGGTAGAACTGGCTTACGCGCGTGGGACCTTGCATTCCACTCGTCTCGTCTTCCAATTGGGCGGATTCTGTTATCCTTGAAAACCGCAAAGAAAGCCACGGAACTGTGGAACACTATCATGACTTGACATAATCAAACAAGAGAATAAGAGGAATTTTGTGACTGCCATGTAAGAAACGACGCCTTCTCTAAATAAAAGCTCATTACAAAACAAGATTAAATAGGCCTTGAAATCGTTGTTTTGTTTTAGGTATAGGGATGGTAATGATCACATTGGCGAACATAGAGACGATGAAGTCGAACTGGATCCCACAGCACCAATTGCGTCTTTCTCACTTGGTCAAAAACGAACATTTGTTTTGAAACATCGTGATGCGCGGAAAAGCGGTACAGAAAAACGTGACATTCCCCCAGGTAATGTAATTAATAGCAATATGAATTATTAAATTGTTATGTTTACGATGTCAATTATTTACTTTTAACGTGCTAACTAATAAATTCTTGATGGGAAGAGATTATATTTATACAATAAAACTTTTTTACTTCTTTTAAATTTTTACAATGATCACGACTGATTTCACTCATATATAGCATTTCCAACTGAATCTGTTTTCTCCAGTTGAAATGTTCGCATCAGCATATAAAATATTATAAAAAAATTGTTTGTTGCAAAAAAACATTTAATTACTATTTAGCTCCTTTCTAGCCAGTTAACCAACTAATCTAATGTGAAGGTATATTATATAGTTTAATTTAAGACATCGACTGAGGGTGCCTGATGGAATTTCAATATTTATCTCGTAAATAATATTTGTCGTATTTGTATCTTCTATATAAACGTTGGACACTGTTTACTGTCTGTCAGTTCGAGTCCATTCGTGCGCTTGAATGCCTGAAGATGCCGAAAGGCGAAACCCGGGTTGTTAGTGACAAGATACATGGAAGTGTACAAAATCTCAATAATCCAAATTTTATATTATATAGGTTTATATTATATCAGCTTATGACATGAAATACTGATTTTTTCAATTGACCATCGATGTGTATGATGCATTTTAACGTTGGAATGATTTAGAGAGAGTTCACGACGAAATTTATGAGTTCGATATTTTATTTGCTATATTAGGTGCTAAAAAATCTACTACCGATTTCGAATAAAGACGTTTTTATTAATAAACATAAATCACAAGCTGTTGTAGTTATTCCACAATTTGTAGTTATGATCAGGATTCATTCTGCTCAGAGATTTAGTTTATCGCCAAGTGAATGTGGTCCTGTCATATTATAAAACCGTGCAATTATTACTGGTGTAATTTGTTTGCCAAAAATTATTATTGCCGTATCAATTTCTTATCACGCATAATAATCACAGTGCCTCGCCTCCTGAGGCGTTCCATATTGGTCCATAAAATTCATTCGACTTCTTGTCAGAACTTTGCTTTGACGAAAATATGTTATGCGTTTACTTAGGTCAGGGGCGGTGAACCTTTTCCTGTCGGAAGTTCAAATTTTAGGAACATACATAAAAATGTATTTGCATTATTTTGTAAATTAAAGAAAACGTGTTTATTTAAGTCACAATGCCGCAGGTTCGTCGTCCCTGACTTAGATGTTTTGCAATTTAGTTGTGACTTGTGACTCAATGTTGTTTTAGTACGTATACGATAAAAAGTATAATTGAAATTCTGTGCGATTAACAGCAAAAATTTTCCGGACCGTAGAGTCTTGTTAATAGTTATCATATCATTTTTAACCGTTCATAAACTTTTAATTCTTGTTATGTAATTTATTGTTTCAGTAAAAATTGATCTGGAGCATGGCAGCCTGTTACTAATGAATCCTCCTACAAACCAAATTTGGTACCATTCATTGCCAGCGAGAAAAAACGCGTTGGGTGTAAGACTGAATATGACTTACAGAAAATACAATACACACAAGAATAAATGATTTTAATACTCTCTACAAAGTTTACATCAGGGGTCCCCAAACTACGGCCCGCGGTAGCTGTCCGAACATGTCCGGTATCCAACCCGCCATAATTTTTTCCCACAGATAAGTAGTGCCGAAAACGAAAAAAAACCACGAGCAAATTTATGCAACTGATCAACCAAAGTTTTTGTCGAAAGGACTTAATATGAGAGTATAAATCATTCAGAAAGCTGGTTTTTTCCTTGTCGGCTATTGGCTATCTCCACCCCATTAAAATGTCCTTGACACCGTAAGTACTAACCGAAATTTGCGAGTAATTCAAAACTACAGTATGTTGGTAAGATGAGCTAGTTAGGTTTTGGCCCTTGGGACTTAGTGGAGAAGCCAGTGTGACCCTTAGGCTAAAAAGTTTGGAGACTCCTGGTCTACATGATTAAATAAACGATATATGGATAGTAGAGTTTGGTATTTTGCTCATATATTGTTATTATGGTCATTTTAAATAACATTAAAAGTTTGTCATTAGAAACATGCGCTTGTGAACAAATCAATACTCAATATTAAATAAATAAAATGCATATTTAATTGAATCTTATTAAAAGGAAGAAGGTTAGTACCTACTTATGGAATTGTATCTTAACTTAGATTATAATATATAGTAAAATGATAATTATATTGTATTTAATGCAAAGTATCTGTCACTCAAAAGAATTTAGCGTGTGACGTTATAAAACCTCATTCATGCGTGATATATACCTTTTACATTTAATACCATTGATGTCATAATTGATAATATATTTAGTAATTTACGTAAATAATTGTATAATTTTACCATTTTCCTCGGTTCAAGTATCCTTAAACTTTGTAATGTTATTTCGTATCATATAGCAACATCATGTTAATCAAGATGTATGACGGATCGAATGTTATCAATGTCTGACGTTTGTAGTTAGACGACTGTCACTATCTTCTCCTGATACTACTTAAATTATGTTATAATTATTAAATATTCAAAATTTTAGTGCAATTATAGGCTGGTAAGTAAATGCTTCATATACGAAGAATTTTAGCATTTTTTTTTAAAACTGCACAATAAAATTATCTACAATGCCGTAATTCCACAATATGATGTTTAATGTTTTGATTGGACATTAACTTGTATTTCGATTATTCATTAGGAGTTAACCTAAAAAAAGTCTGAATTGCTACTGATAAAAACAAATTAAGAACGTTACTGTCTACTTTATGTTTCTGGGTATTTACAATCACATCAATAAACGAACACATTATTTCATACAAGGCTTTTTTATTTTAAAATCGTGTTTACAATTTTGGGATGGACGGTGTCAATGATGTTTTATATATTATATGTTACACAGAGTAAATTTTTTCAAAAAGATTTCTACAACATTTTGCCTTATAAAGCTCATGAACATGCATGTATGTCAAATTGTTAAGTCAGTTAGAATACAGAGAATTCTAAAAACAATAAGAACGAAAAGTGATGCCAATTTAGGAAATAAAATTAATCCCTAGATCTGCTTGCGCCATTTCTGCGAAATATTGTGTGATTTATATTTACTACAATAATACACATCTGCATCCTAGGAAGAGTTGGTTACATTTCAAAAGAGCGCATCTCACTTTGAAGCTTCCAAAACCTATTCAGGGTTCACGTTACATACTCCCGTTTTACTTAATAATAGAAAAAAAATCGGATAATTCTCCGAGAATTCTGGTGAATACATCTCAATTTACCAACATTGAAAGTATATTAATTCCGATCTTTTCAAATGTATGCTAATGGTTACTGAAAATTATTGATGAAATCACTTGAATTTTTTCTACCTACCTACATAATACACTTAATAAATTTGATATTATTTTTATAATACACAGCTTCATATAAAATGATGGAAACCAATTAAGCTGTTTTATTATACAAGGGCACCTCGCTTTCCTCTCTATTCAAGTTCCTGCGGTTATAAAAACATGTGCAATAGCACAGTCATCAAATGTCAGTTAATGTCCTAACACCCACACTCATAGTGCTTTACATTCCCGTCTACCTCACCTGCCTTCTCATTTTTTCCATTATTTTACCTATTTATCGAATAATTTTTGTCCCCGTTTGAAATAGATTCATTTAAAAAGATATTTTATCAATACCAATTACCCTCGGATAACAAGGACCAACTGTATAGCGTTTGCATTGCATTGCATACGAGTGTATAAAATTTATGCTGATACAAATAACATTATCTATCATTACTTACATCTACTGACTTTTATTAGAAATCATCAACTAATCATTTTATATAAATATATGAAAAAAATAAAATAAGTCATACATTTTATGATTTGCATCAGAAAAAAAGTTTGCCTTGAACACAATGTTAATGTTGTTCATGATTTTGTCACCAATTGCGTACATTTTGAAAGTTTTGTGTTCTCTTTTTTGTCAACTTAAAAATGTTTAAGTTAGCAAAATAGATAGTAATCAAAATATTTACTACAAGACATTACTTTTAAGTCTAGTGACAGAAGTTATGCCACCACAGACAAAATTGTATTTTTCTGCCTTAGTTATAAATGTTAAAATTTTTTTTTGTTTACTACATTAAAACCATGTTTCCATGTAAGATGCATAAAAAAAATCACATTTTCTTACTAAAGCTGTCTGCGATATGCCTAAGTTATTATAAAAAGTTTAATTTACTTCTCCAGCTTCTCCTGCTAATTTCAAATGTTCAAATACCTTCAAGTGCTTTTACACATACATTTCTTTCATATGGCCGCTCACTGTGGTCTGCTATTATGAAATTTGAAGAATCATCCATGGCCATTTTCTATATTCACCACTAAAAAACAAGCCCTAATATTTTTCACTACAGCTTAAGTGTTTTTGTTGTTTTAGAATTTATTTAGTAGTGATAATGTATTTTTTTCTCTACATATTATTTACAACTAATTTTCTTTATAATGGGATATAATATTTTACATTACAGTAAAAATCACGATTTTAATGTGTGAATGTTCTTTATGTGAGTGTTCTTAGCACTTATTGATTTTTTTACACTGGCATTATCAACAGAATCTTTTTATAAGTACTTTGTTCGATAGATTCCTTCTTTATCACTTATCTTATCATATTAATAAATAGATAAGGACAATTTAATATAAAGAGATAATCAGAGTACAGTTTATTATTTCGTTGGTAGTTTTCTACCTGATATGAGCAAATCTCGTCCCTTTAGCAGTGAATTCTTTTGTGAGTTAATAACTCGCAAAGTAAAATGGGCTGAATCGAAGTTATGGGGTTTATCATTTTCGCGTGATTTAAATTATTTCTTTTAAGTGGTTTTCTGTGAATAGTTCTGTGAAGTTTAATTTCTTCTGATCATATTTCCATGACCAGGATATTTCAAAAATAAATGGGGTGAATTCGTTATGTGTCGCAATTTATTGTGTAACTAAATTTTGGACTTATGAATTATTTTTTAATTGTTTGTTTTGGTAAAATTTCTTTTATTTTAATTTTCAAAATTATTTGTGATGTTTGGAACGCATCTGCAGAGGTCCTACAAGTACATAATGTACGCCACCAAAACTCCTTCTCTGCGCATAGTCCATAGCGACTTGAAATGCAAGAGTGGATGTGGATTCTACGGGAATGCTCAGTGGCAAGGGTACTGCTCCAAATGTCACCGTGAACAAGTGCACCGTCAAAGAAGAACAGGTATAAAATATTTACTGTATTTAAATTAACTGTGGCTTACAACTAGTTCTCGTCATATAATTTATTTGGAAATTCTCCATTAGGCTTATGTATTTTCCACACTGAAAGCGGTGATCAACAAAGAGAAAAGCCTTGAAATATAATAGTTGGTCATGGCTGTAGTTATTATTTCTTTGTAATGTAATACATTGATAAGAATTGTTGGTAAAAGTAGATTCAATCTTTGATCTCGATACACCAACTCAAACAAGGCTTGGAAAAAATTAATATAAAAAATATAGTAACCCAAAGAAAGGTTTCTTAGATTTGTTGTATGTTTTTTGCTAATTCATCATTACTCATGATATCTTCATTCTTCATCTTCATTATTTCTAGCAGTGTTAATAGTTCTTAGGTTATGTAATTTAGAATGGTATTGTGAAAAATTCCATGAAAAAATATAGTATTTGTAATGTAGCAGCAATGAACAATTAACCTTAATCCAATGATTTTGACTCACTGTCAACCTTATGCTGGGACTGAACTCGACACAGTCCCAGCATATTTTTTATCGATACATACATACTATTCTTAAGCTTTATAATATAATACTTAATATTTTTCTTGGCAAAATACGAATTTCTTTTCAACTGCGCTGTTTCAGTTTTAATTTTTTTTAAATTATCACTTATGCAGTTTTTTTACAGTATTAATTACATAATATAGATTCAGTCAGTGACTATTCAAAATTTCTATTGAACAGAGTCTACATATGTATTTTTGTATTCAGTTTAAGCTACGAATTTAAAACAAAAAGACAAAAACATCAATACTTACAATGAGTTCATAATGCTCTGTTTTATCATCCATTTATAATAATCCCATTTTTTTTAATCCAAAAAACTGTTGAAATTTGTGTTTTTTGACATGAAAACAATGTCATGATTGTTTGCTGATCAATGTCAAAATGAAACAATGAATGGACAGTCATAACAGTATAATTTTAAAGATGATGTTTTTTATATAACTGATATATTAATGTTCGAAATTAAATCAATTATATTCTCAATTTAATTGTAATATTCATCACTTTTTTTATTTTAGAAAAGGCAAACAGCAGCCAAGCCCAACCAAACACATCGCCGAGCATCCAACGTGAGCATCAGATTCTCGAAAGACAACCAAAGTCTTCACCTGTTGCAGGGTTTACAAAATTTGAGGAGAAAAAGTCACGCCAATCGGACAGCCTCAAAAAAACCAAACTTCTCAACGTTTTTCGGAAAACATCAAATGCAAAAGGTAAGATTTCCTTTTACTGTATCTTAATGCACCAAGCAGAACTATCAAGGAAACCATAATTCAAAATCATGTAATGTAATATTATGTTTTTAAAATACAAGATTCAGTGCCACCAATATAAAATAGTTAATAATGCAAATGGAGATTAACATGAGCTATATTGGCACATTTCATTGTAAACAAGTGAGTCCCTTTAGTCTGGCATGAGGTAGCAGTTTGAATGTTATCTCAACATTAAATAAATAATCAAGTTTCGTAAAATAAATACTGTATACCGTGATGCCGTCTGATATTCATTGGTTATTCCGTTATAAAAGATATAGAGGTTTTTAAATTATTGTATTTTCATATACTTAATATTTCTTTTCTATATTTTTATTATGTTGCTTCTTTTATTGTTTTATCAAAAAACATCAAATGTTATTAAATTGATGCATTGCTATCAGAAGTATAAACAAATATACAGAATATGATTATGATCGTAGGTTAGTTTTTTATAATATTTTGCAATTATCTTTTTACAGATGTCGGCAACAATGATAGAGAATCCCGTGATAGAGGTCCAAGTGAACTGGTCATTCCGACAAATTCCTTGAAAATGCAGAGGCAAGACTTCCATCAGTCGTTTCCGAATCTAGACTCTGTGATAGAACGTGACACCCGAAAACATGTCGAAGTCCTCATTTCCAGAATATCGAAACAATACCAATCAAAAACTGTAGATGAGCTTTCAGATATGACGCAAAATTTCTATCAGGTTTGTAATAATATTAAAAATACTAATATAAATATGTTGTGAAAATTACTTTTTCGGCCAATGATGATTTTTTTGAATCTAGAAACAATTTCAAACAAACTGAAAAAGAATAAATATTTAATTCCCAGAAACTTACTAGTATATAAATGTGAATAGCTTGTTACAATCAGTTATTTTATTTTTAGTTGTTTGCCCAGCGCATGGATACGAATCCCCATTATTCTGAAGTAGATGCCGAAACAAGGGAACTCTTGTTGGATTTTGTGGAAAAATACGCCATGACTTATTTACATAGGTAAGAAATAATAAACAAAATACACATTTATTCTATTGACAACTTGTTGCAACTCAAAGATATGAGAAAATTTTATTTGTATGTTTATCTCTGACAGTGTTGGGATGTTTAATTGATAAGCATATATAATCATCTTTTATAGTGTGTAATTCTGTTTGCGACAGGAAAAGCAAAATTATGATTAATTAAAATTTATTTTTAAACAATATCAATTTTTTAACATTTTTTTAACACAGAAGCATACGGAAAGCACTATTTCGAATGTAGTAAAGTATTGTGAGGAGGAAAACAGAAATGAAAGCTTTTAATTCCACTCAATAGTGCCAAAGATAGCGTATCTGCTATGACAAATCTATATATATATAAAAATGAAGATTTGTTTGTTTGTTTGTCCTCTATGCATTCCTTTACCATTCATCCGATTTCGATCAAACTTTGGTGAGTTGTTGTGTGTACAGCTGTGAAGGTTTCTGAAGAAAAAAATTTAAATCTAAAATCTAAAAACAAATCAAAATACGTACAAGTAACGACATCCCTGAACCAGACAAAAAAACAAATTTAAGAAAAATATTTCGTACTATGTTCGGGTCATGAGCCAGCCATAAGGCAATAGTTTTCATAGCTTAAATAATTTTTTCCACATGTGCTATAAATATCGTTGGAAACATGGAAACAATAACATATATTGTTTGAAAAGTATAAATGAATTACAATGTTAAAAAATAAATCGGGCTTTTTTCGGGATGAGAAAAATAAATCTGGGCTTTGGGGCGGGTTCGGGTAACAAATGTGGTATTGAGACTCGCGCTCGGGCCGTGCTGGGCCAGAAGATGTCAGCACTTCAATAAACAGAATTAAAACCCAAACCCTTTCTTTCTTTGAGTGGTATTGCAACACATGCTGGGTACTCACTGGTAAAAAATAAAGGACAACAATCAGGACATCATTAGCACTTAACTAAATTACCTTCAGTTAATTATTTTCAAAATCATATTCATTATTATGTATTTTTCCTTACTGATACCTAATAATAGTATTATATGTACGTACAATATATACGGTAATAGTGTAGGTTAAGAGTACCGAACCTTTTCGAGGTTGGATGCTACTTTTTATTTTAATTATTATGGCTATCCACTTCTAATGAAAATCTTATAAGTTTCACTTCTATCTTGCATGATGGCGCCCAATTTTTTAGTTGTTAGAATATCTGCAAAAACAAAATCATTTTTTTGTAATCCATTGTAAAAATGGGGAACCAAAGAAGAATAAAAAAAATCTTTACGTTGTTTTTCATAATGCACTACAATGATTTCTTCCAAACAAACAATTATATAAAATCCATAACTAGAAGTTATGGTTCTTTTTTGCGTTGGTTGAGCGATATATCCAATTCAGAGCTCAAATAATGATGAATCATCAAATAAAATGTGACTGCCAGAATTTCAACTTAATGTCTCGATTTGGGGATTATTTAAATATCATTGTTTGCAATCTTTCAGCATATTTTTTTCTCCTGGGAGCTGTGATGATGAGAGAAAAGATGCTCAAATTCATGCTAGAATTCGAAAGCTTTGTTGGGTGTCTCCACAGCATTTGGATTGCCGTATAGATCAAGGAAATGCCCGAGTTCGGGATTTACTCTATGCTGCTATATCAGGTATGCTGCTTAAATAAACTGTCTTGTCCAAAATATCCATTATGCAATAAAATACTTATCTGAACGAAACATGCAGTTAAATTCAAAGAACCTTATAGTGCAACTGCCTAATTTTTAGATGTTAATATTCTATGTTTATAGTACAACAGGCACTGCAATTTATTAAATATCTTTTAAATTCTGCTAAAAACATTTTTGTAGTTTATATACATATAGTTTTATTTAACACTTCAGAAAATCAGTATTTGGCACTGTTGGCAGCTTGTTTCCTATATGTAAACAGACACAATGAGATCACTGTGGTAATACAAGAAAAATTACATACCACATCATTTTAAGTCCCACCTGCTCTCTAGAATGAAAGGCAGCATTTTTGAATGCATGAGAAAGGCAGTTGACGAATTTCCTGGCCAGATGAAGATGATTTTCTTGTGCAGTAAATTTGGAAATCGCCACACTGGATAAGAATAGATGCTTGCTGGAAGTAAAGACCTGCTCTGAGTTGTCGCATTCATAATGTTAGTTGTACTTCATTTTGAAATGTAATTTTGCTTCATTGCAGAATTGGTGGCAATGGACAGCGTCCTTTCACCGGGCAGTAAACTTGCACATGTTGTTGGCTGCTGTCGAGGAGTTGTAGGCGTAGTGGGAGCGGCTGGAGGAGGTCCGGCATCTGCTGATGAACTATTACCGGCTCTTATTTTCACAGTCCTTAAAGCCAATCCCCCACGACTGACTAGTAATATCAACTTTGTTACGAGATTTTGCAATGCTGCTAGACTCATGACTGGAGAAGGAGGATATTACTTCACAAATCTGGTAACATTGTATGCCATTATATTGAGATTCTGATCTATTTATATGTCTCAAATTTGGTGCCCAAATTTTTGTATGTAAGATGAAACAGGATTTAATTCTTAAATCACTTTCCATTATCCTTAACCTTTCTTCTCCTATCAAGATGGTCGTAACTTATCTTTTAAATTCATTGGTCCCCCAATAAAAGTTAAACCATTGCGGGTTTCGGATTCAAGTGCAGTCAGTTGACTTTTCATTATACTGAACTTCGTCTACCATCTGTTTTCCATTGTCCAAAAAATTATTTATTTACTAATTTCTAAAAAGTCTCTAAAGTCTCCTTTCACTCACAATTATACAGATGGAAAAGTTGTTATACTAAATTAGTACAGGTAATATAAGCTCTATTATGTTAAAGTTGAATATGAATTCTGCTGCATACAGATTTATCCACGAATATTTAGATGTGAAGATGAATTTTATACAATTTAATAAATTCATAAAGCAGAAATTGTTAGATAACTCTTATTCCTGGGTCTTTTTTATTATTTACTCTGTACACTTGATATAACTGTTCTATTTTTTCAGTGCTGTGCCGTTTCATTCATTGAAAATTTGACACCAGAGTCACTGAACATGACCAAAGATGACTTCGACGGGTATATGAGTTTGCCAAGTATCGTTGGCGGAGGATCTTGGGTGAGTTGACAGGGGCTATCTACAACATTTTCTCTTATAATTTGTACATTAATATTTGGTTTTCTATAATGCTTTTATATAATTCTAATATTTTTGTAGGTGGCGGCACTTTCTCTTTGTGAAGGTCTTCACGAAATCCAGGATCAAATAAAAGACCTACAAGAGCTTGAGAGAAGAACGATTGCAATTGACAACATGACGAAAGATTTGGAAGAGCAGGTGGAAACATTCCAGGTATATTATTTGCTTTTTTTTCATTCCAAAATAAGGAATACGTTTGGGAGATAGTTTCTTTCACTGAAATGATGGTTGTGGTAGATTTCTGTAAATCAATATTTAACATATTATGCTTTAATCACTATTATTGCCTCGTTTCCAGGATTAGATAAGGTAGGCATCCGGCTTATAATGCAGCTGAACTATTTTTCTTGGCAAGCGTTCTCGCAAATAAAATAATTATATTGATTCACTTTAATTTTTTTCCAGGATGAAATTATGAAAAAAGTTGCTGATGTATTAGCTCGAACACCCCTCGATATTAATGCTAAAAAATATACTCCGCCAGCGACACAGGAGGCTGAAACAGCAGTTTTAATTGAACCGGTCACCCCAGATGAAATTGAAAATCCTAGTATATTTATTCAAGATGATGTAAATGTTAAGAAAAATGATAAAAGTGTAGATATATTTGATACATGTACTGATGACAACACGGTTCCACTTATTGTTAGTGCTACTGTGCCAACAAATATGGAAAATATATTTCCCACTGATTTTCCTCAAGGAATTGCTGAAAAAAGTTTACTGCCACCAAACAGTCTAGTTAACTTGACAAAAGCTCTGGATAATCCTCCTATTTCAACCTTAAAGACAATTAGTTCTGCAGAATTTCTATCACCTTCACCACTATTCGGGTATGGCTGTTTTGATACTCAATCTTTGGATGAACTGGCAACACCGGACGACTTTGGTTCAGAACAATTTCTGAACAGATTAACGAATGTCAATTATGATATCGATCTGTCTGATCTCAGTGCTGAGAATAGCGCCGCTGAAGATCTTCCAATTCTTCCAAATGATGACGGCAAAGTGAAACAACATGACCCTTTCAGCCCGGAAGGTTTAACAATGACGGAGCACGCTCAGGCTTGGCAAGCTATGCAAGCTGAATCCTTAAAACCTTCAGACAACCGAAATTTCTACACACCGATACTGCAAACACAAGTTCAAGATGAGGCAGCTTCTATATTAGATGCAAATGATTCTCCTACAACTGATTGCCTTTTACCTTCGCCAATCAAACCCCTCAACACCAATTATCAAGATTCTTACAAATGAACCAGTATTATATTATTTAACAAGTCGTATTGTATTGTTATCATTAAATAAATATTTAGAAATGTACATTGACTTCAGCCCCAGAGGGCCGATGTATCGGCAAACCTAGAATGAGCTGAAAAACCTCACAGAACCGATCAAATGACGGAAACCTTAAAATATCATATGAAAAACAAAAATAAAGGTTTATAAATATATCTATTATTTAATTCAATTAATCTCTTTAAAATATACAGGTTTGATATTTATCATCCATTGTATATATCTGTGCTAAATTATGTTGAATAAAGTTTGATCTGTTTTTGTACCAACTGCGTTACAAGTTAATTTTGAATTTTTTCATTCTCGTTAGAAGATACTTCAACCAGAAAATGTAGTTTCAAGTTTCTGGAAAAAATAATCAAATTCCTGTAATTAGATGACTATTTTTTGGCAATACAACAAAAAAGTACTTCTCACAAATAAAACACGTGTTACACAATGTAAATGTGATTCTATTTAATTAAAAGAAATGAAAAAAAGAAAACTTATCTGTACATACCATAAATGTTTCATACTTATCGGTTTTGATTTATGTTGTAATAATCACTCTGCATTACATATATAAATATGAAAGATTTTGTTTGGTGGTTTGCTATTTTATATTATTAGTTTCATACATAAAAATCTCAATGCCGAAACAATTGGAAAATCCTAATATATATATACATTTTATAGTGATATATAGTTAAATAAATTGTCTCTACTATATACTTACTCTTATTTTTGTAACATATCACCCTTTCTCCAGAGATTCCCAGGACTCAAAATCAGAACCTAGAGCATCACAATACTTTAATACCATGTCCGCTCCCAATGCGAGCATATGGACTCCAAGTGAAGGTATCTCAACAGAAGTTTTTCTACGAGAACTGCTTGTTACTCAGTTGCTCACCTCTCTTTTTCGAAGATACTTATAAGATATGATCGAATATATTTCGAAGATACTTTTAAGAAGAGGTTAGGACAGGACGGCTAATCCCGTTTTAAGGATGGGTGGGTGAGAATTTTATACATCGTAAACATCCATGCCTATAAACAGAAATCTATAAATCGATCGAAAAATCAATTTATGAAACTGTTTACTAGGATTTAAACCTGAGACATCCGTAAACAAACCAGCGACATTGAACCCTGCATCACTAGAATACTATAGTCTAAATCAGCATTTCTCAATCTCCAGAGGCTTACACTGCCGCAGGCTATGCCAAGAGGTTACAGGAAAAAAAGCGTCGTAAGTAAATTATGAAATGTAAATTACTTCGAGAGCCTTAGCCATCTGGTACACAAGGTGAACAGAATGTTTTTTATTATTCTTTTGTTTGGTCTATTTCAGAGTCATAATAGCTATAGCTACTTGTGTGAATTTCAGTGGTGACAGGATTATAAGAATGTTTTTGAATATGTTCAGAATTTCTTATTTTGTAAAAAATAAAAGAACACTGAACATCACTGATTCATCAGATATAACACGATTGTGTGATGGACCTGATGGATTCTTTTAGGGTAAGGTGCTGAAATTATAGTACAAGAAAGTCTGAAGTGAAGTGAGAACTAATCTTAAATAAGAGGAAAACCGTCATCAATTTTAATTTTGTATTGAAAACAAATTTAAGTAGCGTTTGAATCCATCAAAAACATTTTGTGAATATTTTGCGTATATATTAACATCTTATTTTTTATTACAAATAGATTCTGTAATTTGAAATAGATGGTGCAATTTTAGAGGTTTATTTTTTTTCCCCATTCAAATATCACAGAAAAATATGAAATTCAAAAGGGTGTCCAATATACTAAAAAGATTAAGAAAAAACAAATATAAATAATAATCAATTGATAGATAAAAATAATTTTATATTTCAAGTTTACGTTTTTGATTAGTAAGTAGGTAGTAGCAAAGGAAATTTAAATACAATCTTCATTCTTAGAAATCAATAAAATATAGGTAGGTATAATATGTACATACATAGTATTTTAAATTATAGATAATGGAAACTTTGGATCGAGTCTTACACTATTCGTACGTATTCATACTTAATATTAAAATCAGTCCGTAATAATTATCAGATCGTAACAGATCGCCTGCATTTTGACTGTTGACAATTTCAAATCGCGAAATAGGTACAGTTTTATTATTAAATACTTAAATGATGTCTTTCACGACTTCATGAATATTAATGATTAAATAAAAACTCAAACGACTGAGATTGTAACATTGATACCTAAGTTTCCATTATCAGCAAAGAGCTGAGCTAATGACGTATCGAAAACGAGACAGTCGGAGTTCATGATGGCGGATGAAACACCTTCATGTATAGATCGCGGCATGGCTTCCCAGGTGAGGCGTCTCCTGTGTCCGTTGAGTTCTAATCTGTAGGCGAAGTTTTCCGCTTGTTTTCTAGACCCTATTAACTGAACTATGGCGAAGAACTGTTGGTGTCCGTCAAACTTTTCTTGCTTTTCCAGAACTAACATGAAATGATGATTGAAACACGATTGCATCATTACCCAGTCCACAGCACCGGGTAAGTTTATATCCGTAGCTAGGAACACAATGTCTTCGCCTTGTAATGTCGTGATACTTTTGTGTGACATCATGAGATGGGGCATCACTTGATCGAGACTGCCTTGCCATTTACACGAAGCACCGGGGCACGGGCAAGTGTAAGGTCTAAATTCACATATTTCTTCATGCTCTGCTTTTTCCGTGTGCACTAGTGTCACTGAACAGCCGGTGCTGGAATGCTTGCAGGGGAACATCACGTTGCTGGCCACTTTTTCCATCGCCAAATTTCGAATGTTCCCGAGGGGTCCTCTGCACGTGGGACAGCATGTTAGCTTCGGTCGGCAGCTCGAGCACACCAAATGTCCACTCTGACATTGCAGAATCGGCGGGAGCACGTAATCAAAACAAACGGGACACTCGAATAGGGATGCTAGATCTGCTGACATTGCTGTAGGGACGTTGACTATACTCGATATCCCGGCCACAGAACACCCTGAACCGCTAGCTCCTCCGCGACGTTTTGTGTTTGTGCTCATGTCACTGTTACGCGTTCATAGAAAATCACCGACTTCCTCTACACCACTTAGTGTGAAATGGAAAAGCAGAGTGGTCGTGTGTTTCAACGTTTTTCAGACAAGTTCAAGAAAACAAATTCTTCACATCAACTTTTATAATGCATCGATAATCAGGTAATTGAAACATCTATCAAAACATTTCGAAGCGAGAACCTCCGGACAGTATCTTTCGTAAGTAATGTCTTTCGAAATATTTCTTTCTCCCATCACACACACTTAATTAAGTCGATTTTTGTTTGGGTAGAGAAGCTTTCAAAAGCTACGTAGCTGCCGTAATAAAAAAAATAAGAGGTGGTTGTGTCGGAAGTACAATTTAAAACGAGATTTATGATGGTACAATGAAAAACTCAATTATTATTTGTGATTGTGGTTGCAGATTTATGACAGCCTCACGGAAATAAAAGTGAATTGGTATACGAACATTGCCAGAAGTATCCAACATAACATACACAAAAAAATAAAGCACTGCCCGTATCAAAAATAATAAGATACTTTTGATGTGGCAAAAGTCTATTCAAACCAAGACCGAAAATTAATAAAATTTTATGTTTATTTGACTTATTTGTTTATTTAACATTTTGAAATCACATTATAATCAAGTTTTACAAAAATAAAACATTGCAATTATTCTCATCTAAATAACAACTAGCAATACCCAATTGTTATGTCAAATTATACGTCAAAATAGAAAATACTGTCGGAAGTCAGAAATCATTATTTTTGTTGTATCTATATATATATTATAGTCATAATCATGAATAGTACAGATAGATTTTTCTGTTTACTTTTTGTGATTATATCTTTTTTGACTGTTGGGAGTCATGGATCATTGGGAGACCAGACTCCATTCTTCAAAAAGTGTTGGGAAATATGCAGAAACGACAACTGCACTACCGGTAAGTGCGCTGACTTCTATTCAAATTTGGAACGAAAGAATTAAGTAATATTTCATTGTTTCTCATCTTATCGAGATAAAAACTGTTCTTATAGCTTCGCTATGGTTGGAGTTTCTACAGGCTTGAATTTCATAAATAAATTTGTGTTCAAGTGTATGGATGTTTGTGATGTCTGCATTTTATCCCACCCATCCGATACTATAAACAGGGCGAGAGCGATTATTTGACTACTAGCCTTAGTAAATATGCTTTAGAGCATGCTACTCTTTTTCTACCCGAAAATTTACGAAATGCCGCTAATAATAATGCCAAATAGGAAATTTAATTACGAATAGGAAAATGCTAAATTATCGTATGTAAGAATCAGTGAAATCGATAATTTACGCAAATAACGAATATAGTATTAGTATAAAAAAGTTACTTCTTAAAACAAACCATAAGTCAAATTTGAAATATGGTGAAATAAAAATGTGAGTTACTGCTTTGTTCGTTAGGGGTGTAGATATGTTCGACATCGGGAGTGGACATGATCGGGATAAAACTTCTATCTAATTCATAGATCAAAAAAAAATCCAGGTTTTTGTGTTAAATTTGGCACAACGCGACCTTCAAATACGGTCCGGTGATTCTTCTGCACAAGATTCTTCCACACACGAATACTTCGCACACGAATTCTCGAATTTTGTATTACTCAAAATCATTTAATAGTTCTTATTTTAAAAAAGAAATCCAACAAACAAGTAATCATATAATCAGCGTAAATGAGCATGGTTTACTTCTAAAAAGAAAGGCTAGTCATGATAGGTAATGGTAAAACTATAGCTAGTAATCTGAAACCCCAAGAGTTGTAAACGTTCAACTCTTTCCACCATTGAGGCTATTCAGTGTTATTGAATTATATCCAATAAAAATATATGAAATTTTGGCGACACTTTGTCACTGCAATAGTATGTTTATAAAGAAGAAACAGGGTCAAAGATAATTTATTATTTAAAAGATTACAATACATCATAACGGAGTTGTTCTTATCAAGCAAGACTGCAAGACTGTAAAGGAAAATTTCTAGTGTTGCTAAGCTAATTTTGTAACAATTGATATAGAAATTGATAGAAACTTCCAGTCACAGTCTGGATGTTATAAGAGTTGTTATGCTTGTCAACAATATTTGGCTAAGATTACAATCAATTTTAATGAAATAACTGTTCATATATCAAATTGCAGATGGAAGTGTTTACAAACCAGAATCAAAAGTTGTTCAACCGTCAATAAATCAATTACTCTTTTGGGAATGCAGAGATGAATGCAAGTACGAGTGTATGTGGAAAACTGTGCAAGCATTTGCTCAACGGAAATGGGAGATACCTCAATTTTTCGGAAAGGTAGGAATCAAAAATGATATATAGTAAATTTTTTGGCTATCAATTTCGTCAAAATAAAGCATGTAGTGTTTCAAATGAATTAGTATACATGAAAATCAAATATTTATTGAGCCCCAACAGTGCCAAATTGAGAGAACTGTGAAATATGGCATAATTAAAAATCATTCATTCTATTATAAAAATTATCGATTACTTGAATAAATGTATACTAGATAAATAAATACTCTTTATTTTTATAAAAAAATATCCTAAAAAATCAGAGTTCAATGGTTTCACATGCACAAAGGCCTACTATCTTTGTTACTCAATTTCAATCAACACTGCATTTAAATTAAATAAAAATTCCTACGGTCCTATTCACAGATTTATTTGTGTCGGTATGGCTTTTCATAAACACATTTTCTAACAACAAATTTATAAGTCTTTATATTTTCCACTGTTTTCCACCAAAACTTCGAGGACAAATATATCACTCATATCAAGGTAATCTTACTAAGGTATCCAAAAACCCTTTTAATTTTTACTTAAGGACTAATTTATTTATATGGTATATTAGCAAAGTCACTATTTTTAATTTAATTTAACCCTTATTTCATTTCAGTGGCCATTTATTAGAGTATTTGGCATTGAAGAGCTTGGATCAGTCATCGGATCACTACTTAATTTATTAGTACATATTTATCAATACAATCTTCTACGGAAAGAAATCTACAAATATCATCCCTTGTTTTGGCTGTGGCGGGTATTCTTCCTGGTAAGTATTCACCTAAGATACAGCTCTCTCCGATACCAATCTCCATGACTTTAAGTAAATATGTTAGGAATCTAAATACTCAGATATTGCACAGTCTACCTTTCAAACTTCATTAACTATGCAAAAATGCAAATTTTTTACTTCATGTTTATTTTTGTTTATTTTTGTTTATTTCTTCTATTTCATGTTTAACAATAAATATTAAGGAATCATTTCTTGAAATCAGTCGTTGAATTTTGCTATTTTCAGTGATTACGTTTTCACCCAATAAATTCTATAGCTGATTTTTAGTAACTTATGTAAGCTTATTATGTAGAAAAAGATTAGGTTAGGCACAAACTGTTCCATAGAAAAAAACTCAAATTCATTCCATATAAGTTTGCAGTAGTTGGAATAATCAACTGCAAATATTAGGATAATACATAGTGTGTGGAAATGGCAAAATTCTCGCACAATATGTTTGATTTCAAGAATTTTGTCCCTGAATTGCTAATTATTTTTGGTCTATGAATGAATGTAGAAAATGTGTTACAAATGAAAAAATTGTTGATACAAATAAAGAGCTAATAGTTTTTTTTTTGAAATCGTTTGTGTTGTCAAATTACCCACTCTTATTCCAGATATGCTGTAATGCTTGGATATGGTCTATTATTTTCCATACACGGGATACATATTTCACTGAATTAATGGATTATGCTTGTGCCTTCTCTATGGTACTCGCTGTGTTCTACTGCTTTGGAATGAGGTATTTATTGATAATCGCATATTTCAAAATGATAATTATAAATTTGGTTGGCTTTTATATTTATATGCAATGCTTTTTTTATTATTATTTCAGAGTTTTACATGGCAAGTCAAAAATATGTGGAGTCATTTTCTCTGGAGTATGTGTGTCTTATTATCTGAATCACGTGTTTTATCTATACTCTGAAAAAATTGACTACAGACATAATATGTTGGCGAACATTGCAGCTGGTATGTAGAGAGAAACAACAAAATATTTATTGATTGATTGTCACATCGTAAGAATTAGTATTATACATGTGTTATGTGTTCCAGGTACACTTGGAAGCGTAGGCTGGCTCGTTTGGAGCTGTGTCCAATGGTGGAGGGGCAAACGCTACGTGTGGCGTTGCATAGTATTTGTCATTTTAACAGCTATGTCTACATTATTGGAGTTGTGGGATTTCCCTCCGCAATTCATGTTTTGGGATGCACATGCAATTTGGCATTTATCAACAGCGCCCTTGCCATATTATTTTTATAGGTAAGTAATAAATAAATCAGTTGTAAAATACCTCACAGTGACTGTTATTACTTGTTCACCTAATAATGCCTTGGATATATTTTTTAAATTAATATTGTGAACTGGAAAGCATTCGAATATATCTTTCCATTCTTGAAATTTTTTGTTTATTAAAATATATTTTTTTTCAGGTTCATTATTGACGACTGTAACCAAATGAGAATAAAGAAGTTTTAGGCTGCTAGCAATAATATCTATTAAACACAATGCCATAATATAGGAATACTTATTTCATAGCCCTGGAAAACTACTGTATAATCTATGTAAATAAAAATACTTTTGGATGATGTGTTCATATATCTGCTAACATGGAATTTCTTTTTACACAGTAGTCGTCTACCTGCTTACATTATTTATGAAAACTAGATTTTTTTTGACTATTTTGTAATCATATTTGTTTTCGTATTCCATTACTGTACTACCTAAAACTATATCCTCAATTGAATTACTGAGGTTAAGAGATGTTTGAATTCGAGGATAACATTCCATGTTACTAATTGTTATTATAATTCTCTTTGCTTTTTAATACATATGTGTGCAGTATTTGTATAATAGGGAAAAAATCAAGTATCTTACTTGGTAGACAAGAGAAAAGAAGTATATATTCTCTAGTTTTATAAACTGTCAACTCAATTACATCCATATTCTTACGATTCCTTGGACACTAAAACACAGAATGTACACAAAAATATATGAACATTACATCAATTCATTTACGACAGTTGAATTAACCATTGATTATATTTGAGAAAGCATGTTTATAACATGATCGTCCAGTTCATTTGTCAGATAATTCCAAAAAAAAAAATTGTGCTAAATATGCAGTTATATGTAAAATTTGCGCTCTATATGATTCAGTATGATATTACTCAAAATTGCCACCAAAAAAATACTAAGGTTGGTAACTTTCTAAAAAATTAAACAAAATATTGATATTTCTGTCTCAGTAAAAGGATATTAAAATATTAGTACGATACGTCCTACTGATTGTACTCAGAAAGTACCTAATTGTTCAAGACCTGTTTATAAAATGTATAAAACTCGGGTATAAATCAATACTATCTGATTTATGGTGACGATTTGAATATTATGTTTCCCATTATCTCAATATGGGCTGTTTGGAGATGTCTGTGTAATGAACTGGACAATCGACATGTAATGGAAAACTAAAATCAATTCAATTATCAATTATTTTTAGCATAGCCATATGATAAAATCAATACAAATTATGTACCTATTATGAAATTCTCATATTTCGAAAAGTGGATGGTACCTATAATATTTTAGTCATTGATATTTTCAGTGATACCTAAGAATAATAACGAGATACTTAAACCTTTAAGTTCTAATGATAATAATAATTTTTAAGTAAGATATATTTTAAGTGATTGTGCCAGTGTCATTTGCTAGTATCCAAAATGTAGTCAGTATTCTATACCTTTTTATAATAAACATGAAATACTGAAGGTAATTGAATTTGCTTTTTAATTACAGGCTTTAATTGTAATAAAATATTTAATTTCATAACACTAGGAAAGTTTATGGTTTCCTATGAATCAGAACAAATTTAAATGCTTGTAGATTGACTGTTTCACACGGAATTTTGGGCGGAAGCATTTTAATTAAAACAGGAAACTATGAAACCGAAGAGAGAAAATTTCCACTGATAGTTCGGTTCAATTTGCTTTCAATCCTGTTACCATGAACTTTTTAGGATCAAGTAGTAATCGCAGCATTCAGCAGTAGTAAACTATGATAAGTACAGCTGTGCGAAAGACTGCACATCTGGTTCAACATTGTTCAGGTGGAAAGCACATAAGATTTAGGATGGATGCTGCACGGTAATCGTATACTCCACACAGTAAACAAAAATACGGTATGGATATGGTCCTTAGAAGAAGAATGTTGGACGATATAATTTACGCACTTGATCAAAGAAATTTCTCCAGGTCTTGACTCACTTTCCCAGACTAACGATCTATTGACGCTTTATGGAAATGCTAAAATGATTTGACCACAGATTCATCAGTGGCACTTAAAAACGAATATATTATTATGACCCGTACATCGATCATCATTATTTTTGAAGTGACATACGGATATTCCATTTTCATTCATATAATATAAGTTTCATAATTATTACAGGTTGATGATTTATATTTTTAAAACCAAAAAAGTAAATCTGTAGAACTGAAATATAAACAGAGATATTGTGTTAAATGACATTGCAAGCATGAACTGTAAAACACCCTTTTACAGTACATGAGGTAGTCATGCCAGAAATTGTTAGCGATTCTCGTATTTTTTCATAATTTGATTTGATGTCATTGTCAAAGTTTCTCTGAAAAAAAACTAAAAATATACTGAACTTTCGCAATGATATTTTCTATTCTGCAGATTTGCATTGGAGCTGAAAAAATACATCTAGTGTTAGTTTTTTTTCGTCAAATAACGAATTATTATGGAATGAATTTTGTTTTACAGTAATATGGAAATGTGAATATTATGGATATTAAATATCTAGAATAAACTATGCATAATACTCATTTTCTTTTTATTTTTAAAATTTTTGAATGGTTAATAAAATTTTTATAATGCAATGAAGCGAAGCCAGTTTTTTCAGCAAAATTGGTTGTTTTAGCATGTTCCCTTAAAAGGTCCTTGGAAGTAAGATCGTTAAAGAGACTGGTATCTCACTTAAAATTAACGAAGAGAGAGCTACAATAGCATTACCCACTTTAATAACTTGTACATAAAAGATTGATAGAGTCACTCCATCAATCTTTCAATCTGGCATCGCCGGGTGGTGCATGCGGCTCTAAAGATTATGACAGATTTCACTTAACATGTATACATTTATAAAAACTATCAACTAGAATAAATAATAAAGTAAGGTTTGCATTTGTCATATTTTATTGTAATTTTACTGAACATAATTTTTATTCAAACAGGTTGATGATAGTAAAACACAAACATGAATAATTTACCTATTCAAGATATCCCAGAAATGAAAAGAACCATTTTATTTACAAGGATAGAAAACTGTATGTGTGCTATTAGGTAAAGTTAAAAATCATACTTCCAACCCATGTAATACAGGATTATAAAATTATGTATACCTGTAACAATATTTATACACCAAACAAGCTGAGTGATACATAAATTGTTATCTTTTATGAATATTTTATTGTGATTGATAGTAACAAGCATTGAAATAGTATTTCTACATTGTGTAACATTTTTAGGTACTGGCATTAGTTGCTAATAATTACTAGTAAGCTCGTGGTATATAGTTTAGAAATAACATTTCCTATAAATGTGGTATTTAAAAGTGCTCATCTTCGAATAATACAAATAACACAAAACATGCAAAGAACCAACAACTATCTATGATGAATGAATATTTTTACATTTATGAGTGTGCATTTAGTTTCTACTATGTCAGTTTAAGTATTGAGTAATAAAATAGATCAATATCTAAATGACATCTATTCAGTGATAAAAATGAACATTAAACGCTAATTCTGCATAAACAGACATTTAAGGCTATGTAATCTACGGATTTGGATATAATCACTACATGTATGATTGTATATAGACATTTCTACAATTCATTGAATATATTGTGTAGAATTTTGTACTTTTATTACAATACATTTGAGATTGTAACCCTTTGATTTTTCAATCGTGTGGCCAGGAATTATTAATGATATAATGGATTTTTAGAAATTTCTTTTGCATCTAATAAAGAAATATTTTTATTTTAATAATTAAATATAATTGTTATATTTTCTTTGTGTTAAGACTAATAATTTGACTCTTGATAGAATTGGCTGTGATTAGTTGAAAAAAAAAATCATTGAGAATCGAACAAATCTAATATGACTTTTTTTTAAATGTTACATTAAGAAATTAATTTAATGTTGAAGAACTGTTAAAGTTTCAGGGTATTTTTGGGCATCCTATAAATGCCATAATAACAGGTCTATCACATTATCAGGGTTAAATAACCAACTTCCCCCAGTACTTTCAATACTAAGAAACATGGTGTTAAAGAGGAAATAGTAGGTTTTTTACCACTTAGTGAAAATCGTTAACCATTTACCGTCACCTAAATCTCATAGACCATTTTTTTCCCCATGGAAATAGTAGTTTTCGAGCCTGGCTAGCAAAGTGTTGACACATGTTTCCCAGATATTTTAACTGTTATACGCCATGACTTCTTTAGAGTTTATTGCATGTTATCGAGATTTGGTGTTTAAGAAAAAATCTAATAAGAAAGAATATAATGAAATAAGATTTTTGAAATCAACCAGAAAGTACATTTTCTCCCACTTTTTTAAACTGATATAGTAGAGTTATACTAAATATACTTCTAAAAAAATTAGAACAAAGCATTCTATTATATATGCCTTTCAGCAAAAATAATAATATATATATTAGTAACCATCTTTCAGGGATACGTTTTTTTACCTTCCATAGTGACTCAAGTCAAAGCCTGTTGTCTGCCTCGACACTATGCTCATTAGTTCTTTTAATTAAAGAGTGACAAGAGGCTATTATAATCGCTAAATAATTCATGGAAATATTATTTTCGACATGCGAATTTTTTTATTCAGTAACATGTGGGAAAAAAACCTACTTTATCCTCTTAAGGAACAAGGTTATGTGATAAGTTACCTACTTAATTTAATAAAGATATTTAAAAATAATTTAAAACCAATACATATTGTAAATTATTTAAGAGCTTTTAGTGTGTTACATACAATCCACTTGTGTTATAACTAAATAATGTTGAAGAGCCGTTTAAAAATACAGCAATAGCATACATCTACACAAATGATTAAGTAATTTTAGTTGTATGGTGCAATAAAATAAATTTTCTTAACCAACATAACATAGAAGATCAGTGCAAACTTAATTATTAATATTAGATATTGTTATAGTTGCCATAGTTTAATTATATATTAATAGTTAAACATTAAGTTTTTCTTTCATTTTTGCCCAATGTTGCTGGTGCACAATATAGATTTTAATTAGGACTCATGTTATCAGTTAACCACACTAGTATTCATCACCTTATTTCCAGTAATTTTATAGTTTATATTCATTGATGCAAGAAAAGAAATATAAATTTATGTGATTAAACCGAAAGTATAACATGCATAATTTAGGAATTGAAGATTATAAATATTTTTTTGAAATTATTTTTTAAACATGAAACACATATGGATGAAAGGATTTATTTAAAAAATATATATACAATAATCTCTACAGGATATTTAATTTTGAATGCATTTCGTGATACATCGTTAAAACCCGTGGGTCAACTGGTAATTCTGAAAACCCCAATTAAAAACAATTGAAAGAAAAAGTAAATGAGAAAATATTCTTTAAAATTATCGTAATATAAATGACTAGTACCTAACGGACGAAACAATAAATCAATGTTAAAACATATAAGAAATTAATTTTATATTCAAAGAATGATCAGATATTATTGCCAATATCACTTATTTCCATTAATGATTAGCAATTTTGAATGCTAATACTTCCCGTGCGGTAGAATTGTGATTTATATAGATTCTGTGCATGTTAACATGCATATTGCGGCGGAAAGATTAATTTGATCATTCTTTGCGTACATAGTTTATCTATAAACCCATATGACTAAAAAACACAATAAAGATTTGATTATAATTGATACACAAAATAAAATATTTTCATATAAATAATAGTAAAATATTTATATCACCTATCAAAAGATCAAAGCTATCAGCTTTTAAACCAAATTAAATCTAACTAACTCTCCTCAGGATTCTTAATAAAACCTATTTTACTTTCATATATTCAATCGTAGGTTTTGATATTCAAAAAAAAATATGAATGAAGTACAAGTGTTTTATAAACAGGAATAATAATTATTATCCACGGTAATAGTATTTGGGTAATATAATTACAGCACAGTTTCTAAACAATTCCTCTAACACTACTAGAACTGCCAGCAGCTCCAACGAATTTCTAAACATTGTATAAAAAGTACAAAAGAAATGTTGGACTACACTCTTCGCTACAAAAATAACTTCACAAGGACTATTTACAAAGAGGCCACTGATTTCTATAAGAAGTAGAGCTTACAAAATGTATAAAATGGGAAGATATATTATACCGTAGAACGGAAATTATTGTAAATTTGGTAGAATTGTGAAATAGAGTTTGGATGTGTTCAGTTGACACGATTTCCATGAAAAAAAGGCAAGTGAATTTTTCTTATCAATAAAATTATTTTATTTATGTTATCACGCTACAAATTTTAAACAATAGTCTATATAACAAGTTAATACTTTCAAATGACTGCTGCATGATAATTTAATTAACAAATAAAAGAAATCAATCAGTTTTTTAATGTTATAGCTTATTAATACTGCCTCAGTCTATTAGACACATCTAAAGGTTGTTAATGTTATACCAATTAATAAAAATTTCGTTTTTTACTCGTAATACTATTGAGGGAGAAAAGCGATTATTTTACAATCAAAGATTATTGCATTGTCATTTGCTTTAGTCACATTTTCATATAAAATATTACATTTTTTTTATCAATGGCAAGTATAAAAATTTGTATTTTTGGAATATCACGGTCTATCCATGTCAGACCACGTATAAAATTTTCTCTACATGATGTAAATTTTAAAATCATAAATTATATTCACAAGAGATTTTTTATTCAAATATGCTGATATTCTGGCAAAAGTAAATCAATGTCAAATATTTGTGTGCTAAATCACAAAGATCAATTAACATATTTTTCATGTATATTAAAGATGATAAATACTGTAGAGTAATAAATACTTGTGAAAGAGTTTTAAAATATTTTTTGGCATGTAGTTTTGATAGACACTTTGAATTTCAATGAACTTTTGATGTGTCAAAATGACAACACAAACACACACATGGAAGAAAGGTACTTTTTAATATTAATAACTGAAAACAATACTTTTGCCAGAATAGGGATCATATATAACTATTTAATGAAACTGCTTAGACATGCATTAACCGACCTCTCAAATTAAGATAAAATTCAATAGCATAATATCTATCTGTTATATATTATATAGAGTCTATTGATTTAACTCCATTATAAAAGGTTAAAAATATCAATGTACAAGAATTATTGTAGAACTAAGTGAAGTGTTATTCTTTACACTAACACATTGTTTGCGGGAGACGAGTAAATGCAGTTTTTATATAATATTATTAGAGCGTGTATGACGACAAAACACAGGTTTTACAAAAGATTCAAAAAATCCCCTGCTTTTGGGGGTGGTTTTGCTAAAAAAATGTGTTAATATTATATGATAATTACTCAACATAAAACTTTATTATGATAGACATCATATTTTTTTTGTACTGACAGAAATTATACGGTCAATAAATTAACAATTTTCAAGTGGAAATAGCAGCAGAAATATCTGTAGTTGAAGTGTTTTTTTTTTATTTTATTATCAGTTTGAATGTCAAGGTAAGAGAATGACGATCATAAACGATGCATGAAATTTTCAGAGCCCAATATATAGATTAAAAAATGTCTTTTATGATAACGATGCATAAAGAATTAAAAATATACTAAAGAAGTCTCCATCGAGTGCATTCAAATTGTCTTTTGATAGTTGAAAGATTTGCAAGGCTCCATGGTTTTTAACATGAATATTGATGTAAGTACGCCCAAAATGTCTTCAATATCATTAATTTATTATAGGTCACAATGCCTTACTTACAATACCATCTTATCAATAAATTCTTATTTCAACAGTACCGAAGATCAATGACTTTCAGCTTTCAAATATGTGTATAAGCAATTTGCACATCATTGGCCAAGACATTATTTCATTAACCCTCAAAACACCTTACATGAGATTTAGATGTAATTTTAAAGTTTATTTTTTGTTACACTTTCTGTAAAATATTAAATAAAAAATTTCGTTCTGAAACTTTTTTCTTGGAAGTAATTTTTATGACATAAAATAAATAAAATAACTCCAAACACGTCTATTACAAAAAAATATGTGATAATCTAACCCAGACCTGGACAAACTACGGCTAGTGGGGCCACACCCTTTTTGTCTCCTAAAACTGTTAGGTATTGGAGAATCACTTTTTTCATGATAATAAATAATTTATATTATATGAGAATAGTATTTTACATGCAGGCCGCCATTAATTTTGAATTCCTGATGTCATTCAACAAAAACGTTTTTAGTACTTTCCTGTAAAGTTGCAGGTTGAGGAGTTTTGAACATTTCATTCTGTATCAATGTGTTGTTTTGATATGAACATAATAAGTGTTGTGACATTGCAATATGTTTTGCTTTGTGTCATGTCATTATATTGCCATACGAAAGATACTATTTAGTAAAGTGACGTAGTTTAGCCAATAATCACACAGCAAGAAATATCGCTGTTATTAATTAAACATAATTTAAAAATAATGTAATTTTTATGATCATTTTTTGTTTGTAATATTTTAAGGAAAAATTATGCTAGTGGCCTGCAAGATTCAAATTTGTGAGTTATATGGTCCATGAGGTCTGAGAGGTTGGCGGATTTTATAAAAAAATGTTGTATAATTTTGATTAAGTGTATGTACAGAACCATCAGGGTGATTTCAACCTTATAAAACGAATTGCATTAAAAAACACTTTTATATTATATTTATAAAAGAATTTTCAGTACCAGTATAAATGGCAAGCTTCATACAAATACAGTATTTTGTATTGCAAAAACTACTATAAATCAACAAAATGATAGCTATATTTTTAATTAGTAATTTAGTAAAAATTGGCAAGTCGATATATTATTAGAATTAACTAAAAAAGTCAATAATATCTAAAAATAATTATAAAACATACAATACTACAGGATAAAAAGAATTATATTCAATGCTAGTTGTTTATTAAAACGTATTGTACAAATATATATCGTCACTGATGGTGCAAAAGGTCGTATGTCAAGAAACCCCGAGGTTTCAGGAAGCGAGTAAAACGTAGCCAGTTATTTACAATGTACATACATTCTTGAGATTGCTAACGACGTTTTGCTGTGCTTACACCACATGCTGACATGCGATTCTTTGATATGTTCTGAAGATATGTAATATGGCCACTATTACGCTATAATATCATTTTGAATTATTTTTGACATCCAACACTTTGCAGTATCAATGATGCTATGTATTTTGTTTTAAATATATGCATTGATTGCTTGGAATAGCAAGAATAAGAAAATAGATAATGAAACGTGAGTGATAGTGTTCTGTAAAAAAAGTTAGTCAGTTTATATAACTTCTGAAGATGAAATTGAATTGATATTTTGGTTATACTATAGCATAAAAGTTTAATTTAACCGTGCAAGGTAAAAGACGTTTGTACCCATTTATATAACGAAATACAATAATGCTCTTTTTTATTACTTTTCCATTCGATATTTAACTCGAGTGGAAAGAGAATAATTTCTATCTGATAGAATAGACCACAGTATTTTAAGGTCAGTATCATTATGGAGAATCACAAAATGATCATACATTTCCAAGAAAGGAAATGCAGAGGTATTAGTACGGTGTTACATACAAAGCGTCAACAGGTGTCAATTTGTGTTGAACATATTTGCCCGATCAATTTTGAAACTGTGAAATATTTTAGTATCATTTGTCCTATTCAATAACAGGTAAACTAACATCAAAGTATTCGACCTGTCTGAGAGTGAATTATCATTAACATGATGACAGCATGTTTCAATTGTGAGGTGCACGTTTTCCTTGCATATATTCTTCCCATCTGTGTGCCGTGGAGGCGAATATTGACTCCTTTTCCAAACCGGCCAATAAGAGTAACAGATTAATGTGTGTAGCGTGATAGTCCCAACGTGCAATATTAGGAGTGACGCCGAGGGTAAAATGACGCAAATCATAAATACTTCCTGAACCGGTGTCGTACAGCGGCAACATTTTCTTGAGGGAGTCCATTCCTTGGTCGTAGAGTGCCTTCGCTTCCCCTCCTTGCGATGGACCAGCGATGACTCGTAGGTCGTAAAGACCAAGTAAGGCGTAGATGAACCCGTTTAATACAAAAGATGCTGGCGTCGTAGGATACTCCTCATACCTGAAATATTTTATGCAAAATTTTTCAAATTTCTTCAATGTGGAACTCACAGACCCATAATTGAACATCTAAAAAGAAGCAATTTTTTATGAAAACTGAATGTTGTTCATTCACTTAAGCTCTTTTTTACCCAGGTGGTAAGGATTGAAGGAAAAGACTAAGAATGGACTTACACTTACACTTTTTAGAATCAGGTAAGCGGGAAGGGAATGTAAACATTACAGAGATTCATGCCTTGGAACACAAATTCATAAATCAATTGAAAAATCAATCATAAAAGTGTCTGAATAGGTATTTGAACCAGTGGCCACCGCAAATAAAACTATCTGGTATTTATTATGAGACAGACAACACCATGCCATTTGTCGTATTGTAGAAATAACAAATAGGAAACTTTTATGTACGTAATAAGTAGTTTGAATAATTATTATACCTTATAAAGATAATTTTACAAGTACATAGACTAAATTTTCCTTACCTTCGTAAGTATATTTTCTTCTTGCTGATATAGTAATATACGTTTTTGACTTAAACCCATTTCAGAAAATCAAGTTTTATGAGACACAAAGAATTGTTTAAGACTAACCAGACATATTTCCCGAGGAATGTTGTAAGCACTCCACCTTGCCAGGCCGGCAAACGGAATGGACGTAGTGCTTGAAAGGCAGCGTGGAGGTATTGAGCTTGGCCGGAACGATGAGCAGCCCTCGCCAGCAAGGATATGGCATGACCTTGACCCATCGCCGAGTACCTTAAATCCAATATGAAGCATTTGACACCATCTCCAAAAGAAATCCCAAGTTTTATGTAAATCAATTTTAATACACCAAATATAAAACGTTTATCAAAATCTTTGAAATGGTTAGTATATGTAAAAGATGATTAGATTTTAAAAAATAAAACACAATTCATTTGTACTGCTTCCACATATTTATAATGATGCAAAACCGGTCCTGATCATTATAAATATGTGGAAGTAGTACAAATGAATTGTGTTTTATTTTTTAAAATATGTCTTTCCACCAAGAATTGACAGTTAACACCTTAAAAAAGATGATTAGATTATTTCAACTAAGTAAAAATTTTAAACTAAATTTTTGGTGATAGTATGATGAAAATAAACTATTTGTTCAATATTTACCATCCAGGTTTCAGTTCTGCAAAGCCGGACGCTAGTTTTCTTCGAACAGGAATGGACCAGCCTCCCGTTTCCGGATCTTGGTTTTTCACAAACCAATTTGCAGCTGCGTAAAAGTGAGCCATGTGCTCGCTGGATGCCAGCGTTATATTGTCTACGATGCCATGACCATTTAGAATAATACTTACAATCTGAAAAATAGGAAGGATCATCAAAAAACTATTATTTCAGACACAAGGAGTGCTTTAATCGTAAATATGATACGAATTACAAATGCAGTTTGTAGTGTACCTTAAATTTGGCTCTGGAAAGTTTCTTTTTCGGCTTGTCTTGATAAGCAAACCCTTTTTGTAAGTCTATTATTAAGTCTCTCGTCAAATGTTTCCAAACATCAGGTTTACCTATGCCGTGGTAAATATTTTCTTCCTACAAAGATAAGTGAGTTGATGAAAGAAGGAAAGCAAGATTTTAAGCTATACTAATGAAATATCAATATAGAAGTGTGCCATCAGTATTCTGCTCTCCTATTAAACTTTGAATCACAGGAATGATCACGTGGACATCATATTTATTGAGAAAATTCACCCGTTTGCTTTTGTTATAGATAGTGACTTCACTGCTGTCAATTTGCATTATGTACTCTGGTCTTCTTGTATAAAAATGATTTTTAATTCACGATTTATACACAGATAGTTTACGATCAATGTTTTCTGATGAATGGAAAGCTTTTTTAATACTATATTAGCGGTCAAGAGTGAAAAACTCGTAACTCCTAAAAAAAAACTAAATGCTTTTTTATTTATTTCGTTTCCTTGTAAAGTTGTAGCTAGCACTCTGCTGTAGCTAGAGATCTGTACTCTAGGCTGATATGTTTTCGAGTATTTATTGCACACCTTTGACATAGACAATTTTTATTCTGGTGTTCAAAAACTTCAATATTTGGTGGTTATCATGGCATGATAAATCTAACCACTCTAAAAACTGGTTTTTATATCAATCTGGGATCAATAAAATTAATTTTAAAATCTTAAAAGACAGAAAATAGTTTTACCTGAGCAGAAATCATAATACTGTTTGGTATATAATGCAAAAAAAATGCATCATTATTCTCACGGTCTCTCAAGCAAACTGTTATACTAGAGTTAAGTTTTAGAAGTATATCGAAGCTCATTATAAAATCTAAAACATGATCCATCTTCAGCAGTACTTGGCTGGATGCTAGATCACCAGTCATAAATTGTATCACATTCGAATCGGACACAGGATCATGAATTCGACTCATGGAAGATCCTTTTGTAACAGTCCATTTGGCTAACTCAGATTCACCATCGTCGATAACCTTCCGCCGGGGCTCCGGCTCGGTTAAATTCTTGCTGTAATGAGCCAGGCCAAATTGCGCAATTTGGGTGGGATAGTAGTAGCCTTGCGGTTCCCATTGAGTGGAAACAGGGACGCCGTCGATCGCGCTGATGCATTTAACCCGATCACGTATTTCAACATTGTAATTTTCAAAAGTTGTGAAAACACTCCGTGGATCGTATTTATTTTTGGGGTGGTATATTTTACTATAGCTATGAGACCATTCGAATCTATCTATTTTATCATCAGAAACAAGCTTTCCATAGATCTGGAATAAAGAAAATATAATTAAATAATAAATAGTATTAAAAAATTATTCGAAAAACTTTACATAATATTTACTTAAGCATGTCCGCTCCAATGTGGACACATGGAGCTTATCTCAACAAGAATTTTTCAATTTTAAAAAACACATTTTTTGTACCAATTTCACAATTTTATATAATGCTCAGTACTGGTTTCACTCATAGTGAGCATTTTCAAGAACTGTTCTATGAGAACTATTTATTCAATCACTCAACCTCATTTTTTTGGAGAGAGTAAGGATAGAAGGATGTTACTGGGTCAGAATTAGTGGTTAGCTAATCACTCTTGTTATGTTCTGTTTTTAGGATCAGATGGGTTGTGAGTAGACTGCAGTAGTCTGCACAGGCCGAAATTAAATAAAATTATAAAATAACATTGCTTCAGATTTGGCATCAATTAGCTCATTCAATTTTATATGTTTCTCAGCATCAAGTTCCTGAAAAATATTAATTAATATTTTTAAACAATTGACTCTATTGTTTCCAAATCATCAACTTTTTTTATGATTAGTAATGACGAATGGCTGACCCAAAGACAGCCTAAAATATTTTTCTAAAAGATCAATTCCTTACCCAGGCCCAAATCTCAATTGTCTTAACCCGCAAAAGCTCATGCAGATCCCAAGTGGTGAGAGAGAAATTAAACATAAAAGAATAAATGCATTTGGATACAAATTCATAAGTCGATTGAAATATCAATTTATGAAAGTGTCCATACTGGGATTCGAACCCATGGGCAACACACCTGAAGACAACCACATTAACCACTCAGCTACGAGCCTGGCACATAATAAATGCAATTTATTTCGGATATAACAATGAATTGTACCCACCTCAAAATACTTGTGCAGAAATGAAAATGGAACATAAACTTCATCCCCTTCTTTCCGGCAAGAAACTAAAAACTCTCCATTTATGTGGCACTCAATTTCTTCTCCTGCCCCTGGCTTTACTTCTGACGGTATTCCTATTGAGCACAAAAAGATTATTTGAAACCACAAACACATTTTACTTGTATACAATCACAGAAGATGGTTATGTCACAGTGCAAAAGAAATAATCAATTGTCTGTGCCATCGTCTTGGTTACTAAAAATAGGTGATCTATTAAACCAAGGCAAATTGAATGCTGAAAAGGCAACCCATAAAATTTTTGTATTGATTATACAAATATCGCTTATTTAAATCGATAAATATATAATATGAATATTGGGCATTTTTCAATCTGTATGAATGTCAATTATACATTACGTATTTTGACTATGTATTAAATACGTAATTATATTAAAACTTTTCGCAACAGTACATTCTAAAATATTATTTTCATAAATTACTTTCCTAGAATAAACACCATATCATCTAGAAAGTCAAAAAGGTCAATAATAATAAAGCATTGCTTTGAAATCAAGAATCACACTCGTGATCGTATTCCCCTGGTGTATTGATATTTTATATATACTATAAATTAAATAGTATTAAAACAGTTAGTTACTGAAGAACTTTTTCATAGTACAAGGGGTTAAGCTTATTATTTTCTATTACATTTAAAACTTTTCAAAAATACATTTAAATGTTACCTAATTTTATTTCACATCAAAAATCTTTATGATACAGCACAAATCTAAGCGCTCAGGAGGAGTGAGGCAAAGGATATTTTTTGATTTCTTTTCTAAACAATCAATTTCTTTACATCATTTGTTTCACACAGGAAAAAAAGATTTATAGACACGTTTCTCATTTATGTACGATGAACGTAGTGAGATAAGATTATGCAAAAGAAGGTTATCAAAAACACTTACCAGGTTTTAGTGATCCTCTCGTCAGATGACCGCATTGGTTCCATAAGAGTATTATAAAAGCTACTCCGATACACAAGGAAAGCAAGGCAAGCTTCAGATTTATTCTTAAGAACATCATCCTGGTGCCTGGAATGCAATGAAGACAAAAATAAAACTTTTGAAATATAATAGACACATTCATTAAATAGTCATCTGTCATTTACATTAGCTACGGCACTAAAATAAACACTTAAGTAGTAAGTCATCATTTTACTGTTTGAATGTGTGGGTATGACTAAGTAAAATATACAACTGCTACATTTTATTCAATGGTGTCATAGATACCAAGTGAGAAGCTCAATACATTGCTGTTGGGACAAGTCAGTTTCCCATCACCACATTTTGTGGGTATTAAGCCGGTGTTTCAAGGATGCTTTCCACAACACTGCCCACTGCCGACTCTACAAACTAATCAACATCTCTACTACCTTCATGGGTCCTCAAATGCAGTTACTATATTTTTGTCAGCGATTATAAGACGCTCTTCAAAGACACCAAAAACGTAAAAACATGTGTATAATTAGTGTAATACAATAATAAAGTAACAATTTTCTAGCCTAGAGCTGAATTTCACCCAGAATACTACTCTATTACTGAATTTAAGAAGTTTAAGACATGCCTTAATGTACAAAACCATGGTTAATAGAAAGTTTAAAAAAATAAAAAAAGTATCTGTTATTAATAAATTACAATACATTGTGAAACATTGGTGGCAGTGATTACACTATAAGTGTATATATAATAAATATGTAGATGTCAAATAAATTTTAAGTCAATTATATATATCAGGCTATCCAACTTTTGATAGTCCGAGGGCCGCATTCAGAATAATAAATATAGTACATAAATTAAATTACTTGGAGTCTTACCACGAGTTGAAAATTAGTAAGAAAGATTATGTAGCTTAAAAAAAAATTACAGATACTGTCATCGCATTGACTTGATGCAGAGATTCTTCCCAGAGTGCTTCTTGGTGAATTATACAATGTATTGTGGGACAGTTAATATTATTTTGTTGGAATAATGCACAAAAGCTAATTCCAGTCCTAATCATAGCTTTGGCCCCATCTGTTACAATGCAGGAATATTTATCAGATACTTCATAGTTCATAACAAAGCTTATAACAGCTTCGAAAATATCAGTATTTTTAGAAGCCTCATGTAAAGATATAAGACTGAGCATTTCTTCATTAATATTAAAGTTCTCCTGAATAATTCGAAAAACAATAAAAGATTGACTTATGTCTGTCTGATCAGTGCTTACATCTAGATATAATGAAAAGTAGAATGGAACCCCAATCTATCTTTTTCACATTCCTCGTTTTCATTCTTGTACCATTCATTTTATACCCATAAGAACAATGTTAAATAATCCTGCATTCATTGTTTCCAGTTCTATCGTTTCATACCCTTGTTCTAGCAAAATAACCCTGTTTGATCGTTTTTTATGATTATCAAAGTTTATTTCAGTCTACTGTTTTTGTCGGACATTTGTTATCCCGCTCATAAGCACATGTGACCCCACTCGTAAAAAAGCGACACTGCAAGCGAAGTGAATTATTTTTACTTGCAACTAAGTATGAAGAAAGTTAGAACAACAGCCGAGAGGTTGAAAATAGTTCAAGACATTCCGGCATTTATTGTTTTTTTTTTCAGGGTCCAATTGGAAAACTAAGAGTTGGGGTTTCACTGTATTGACACTTTGCAGTTGATTCACACAGTGTTTTTGGTAAAAGAGTAAAACTATGGTGAAATTATACAACAATAAAATTACCAGAACAGAATCAAAATATTTGATTTATTTTTTTTTGAGCGTAAAAATCAAAAATTATCGGCCGACCGCACAGAAACGTACCATGGGCTTCGGGCCTGGGTTTGGACAGCCCAGATTGATATTATTAAAAATACAAATGTAAAATAATATAATATCTGCCACTTCAACCATCTGAAATTCTTATACAACAACTTTTAAGATCATTCTCTTCACTATCAGTGTACTGTATAAATAAGGAAGTAGTAGTCTAATTTAGATAAATAAAATTTTTGGTTATTACATAGTTAATGTGCAATAAATTATTATTAATAAACACCACAAATGGAACGTACCTAATCTAGCAGTTTAATACGTCATTTGAGTTTTTAAATTTAAGCTATTGAATCTGAAATTCAGCTTTTTAAAACAAACATCTCACTGCACTATGAATAATTTATCACAATATTTGTATTTAGACATAAACAAAGTTAACGTGAACATGTTTCAATATTTTTCTCTGCATATTGATTCTAAATTACCAATGCGATTTTGACAGCTAGCTATTTTTTTTAATGGCGGCTATAACTTCATCAAATATATAGCCGTGTCCAAATATGTTGTCATTTTTTATAGGATAGATTTATCGTTGACAATATAATATATTTATACATTATAAAATTATAGGCTCTTGATGACAAAAATTTAACCATTTTAAAATATTTCAAAAATATCATACTGAAATTGTCTGAAATAGCAATGAGCAAAGGAAATATATTACAAAATGTATCATGGTGAATATGTAGATAGACATGAGACAAAATCTAAAAACATTCTTCAAGGTTAATCAATGCTTAAAGCCTCCGGTATTTGTGTAATATTACAAAAAACTTTCAGGTCTCGTTATTTATGTCTGAGGCGTCAAAAATTGATAGGTAGACACTTTGTCAAAATCAAACAAAAAATACGTACTAATATTATAATCGATCATGGTGCTATTTACACTACGATAATAGGCCATTTCACACAAATCACAATAATTTATATAACATGCAAAGCCCGACAAAAGCATTCGAAAGAATGTTCAAATTCTTCCTGATATGCAAAATTCGATCAAGCGTGTATGTACATCAATTATAACATCTCACCCAAATTTAAGCTTACCAATCAGGGAGAGTATAAAAATTCGCTAATAATTATTTTTGACGCAGAAACCGATAAATTAAATACCTAGTAAGTTGTTACAGGCAAATGCCGATAAGCCAATTTTATTTCGCTTATATTTATTGCATTTAGCAGTCGGCTGGCTATTAAAATTACCATTTATTGTATTTTATTGAAACTAAAATACGATTTAAAAAATGAAGTGTCGTAAAATCTAATAATTTAGTCGTAAATCACAAAAAAATCGTTTACTACTACCATTAAAATATGGAAATATCGGTTTTTGCCTAGTATACGCCAATAATTAATAAGTCTAATAAATTGGCATTCGTTAATGGAATTTAAAAATCAAATTTGAATTGTTCAAATGTGAAAAATAGCAGCTCGATGATAGATTAGCTTTTTTATTGCAATAATTAATTAGGTAAATTACTAACAGTAAAGACAGAATCCATTTTAAGAATACACCTGGCATTTGTAGAGTACAATGTAGTGTCTGCCAATACTTTTATGAGGGGAAAACAACAGTATTAGAACATTTGGCTGCTATTAGATTAAAATAAGATACATCGACATTTTGCAATTTGCTTTCCGAGAAATTTTAGAAATAAACAGAGCAAAGTTCAGTGGCTTACCAATTTTGAACGAAAAACTTAATCTTCCGAACTACCCTTTATTGTATCCTTTACGTGACATGTGTTCGTAAAATAATTATAAATTACCCCAGCAATCAAAATAATGAAATCCCCATAATAATACTTCATATGACATTCACCTCATGAAAACTTACCAATTTAAAATCAGTAGGTATTGTAAGGTAAAGTTAATTTATAGCTATTGGCGTGTCATATTCGCGCATTATGTGAATTTATAATTCTAAATAAAATGTTCCGCATCAAATTGCGGTTACAATTTTTTGCGATAAGAAAACTGCGATACGCAAACACAATGCGAACACGATGCAAAAACAAATATGCCGTCAATAGTATTTTGCCTTCTGTCGTTTATTATTAGTCGGTGTCAATCATGGTAATAAAAAATAGAGGTTGTATTTTATACAGTGTCATAGACAAACCCTTCTATTTTCTATACTAACTAGTAAAATCTCTCGAAAAAGATCTATTCTATGTACTGAAAAAAAGGTCGACAAAATAATTTATTTTTAATATAGTCTCACATCTTGTGGGAGCCATGCTTGGTGATGCTAATTTACGTAGGATCGCTACGACTGATGTATAAACGTACTGTATTAGATCAGGAAATGCCTGTTAGTAATTTGTATTGCGTCTTAATGGAGTTCTTACTTGGAAACTGATTTTATGTAGGACCAGTTAATGCTGAGAAGTCGGCAGTATGTGGATTGATGTTCTGGCCAGAGTTGGCGTTAGACGTTTTGCCGTCCTTGGCAAGATAGTATTTTCTCACACTGGTTATAGAAGTTAATAACTAACATGATGTAAGTATTCCACGACACTAGTGCTGCGAGGGTTTTTAAATTCGCCGCTACAAGCGGTCACCCGCAGCGCCTATGCGTAACGTCGGCACTATTTCTGGTATACATAATTATGTTATACATCAAAACGAGTTATCTTTATCTGTAAACAGAGATAATATTAGTTCGGTTGCCCATATTTTTAATTGGTTGGAGGATTGGACACTGACTAATCATATTGTGTCGTTTTAGGATCATATCCTCAAATATCTGTTTTGACGAAATTGAAATTGTGACGGATATAATTTATTTTACCCCAATATCATATTATACGTAAATCACAAAGAAAAGTAGTTTAAGAATTACACACAAAAGTATATTATGCATTAAGCCAGTGGTTCGCAACCTACTACCTGTGGGTAATTGAATTACCCAATACAAGATTTTGAGTTACCCGCCAAGAAGATATATGATATTTTTTTATAAAATTATTTATCATAAAATGTTTTTTAAAAAATAGAAAAAATATCAAATTTCAATTATTGAGATTTTGATAGAAAAATTATGTTTTAAACTTTTACCCAATACAATTATACAATAACAATCGTTTTAAAATACTGTGATTTGGCGCTTTCAATTAACAAATCTGAAAGACATGCCACTGCCTATAAGCGTTTGATATAAATGTGTAATATTTGAGTAATGAGAACATACTAAACCATAATTGGAAACTTGAAGGTACACTTCAATATAAGTATTGCATCAAACGTTTTTTGTTTGTGTGAAATAATTATTAATTGAACAATGTTTATTCAACACAATTGAAGATATTTTCATAATTAGCGATGTAAACCAAGATACTTGAAGATAAATAAAACATAAACTATCCATATCAGATCTATCATTCTTTGATTCTATCTGTGACGAAAAAATAGCTCTAAAATAATTAATACGGGTGTACCTTTAAATGGATACTTCTGCTGGTTTCTTCAGTAGTACACATCCTGTTAAAAATTCACGTTATTGTGATGTTTGTTCAGTCGTAGAAATATTAATTTTTCAATTTGAAACTCTAATACCAGATTACTAGTTTTTCAACGTGAATCGTAACCTTGAAAATAACTTCAAGCGAGTTCAACATTGTTGGGGGATATAGAATTCGATTTTTCCATTACATCGCCTTAGATACTTTTGAAATGAAAGTAATGTGAATATTTGTAAATACTTCATGTAATTGTTAATCTTAAATTTGGTAATCAAAACTGACAAAATTTAGCGGCTTGCAAATTTAAATACATTTCCCTTTATTGTCTGCTAGTTTGCAATATTTTACGATTGTCGACTTACACAAAATACAACTTGTATAACTGAGTCAACTTTATAAATATTATTACGATGTATTGAATTAATTAACTTGGCAGCTAAGATCTTGATATTTACAAAATCTTTTCGGGACAATTCTCATAAAGAATCAAAGGCGAAAAAGAAAAGGGCTGTTATTTTTATTTCATTAGAAAGTTTGAATGGGAAATGATTGATTGAAGTGTATCTGTTAAATGGTTCCATGTTTTATTCTAGATAAATTCGGTTTAACATATTATTGGTTTGGATTATTAAAAATCACCGTCGTGCATAACACGAACAAGCATGATTGAAACAGGTCAGGTTTGCATTATGCGCTAAAATGGGTCAGAGGTGGCGCTGTATGTCCGCAGAACGTGTGACAAACAAAAGGCGGCGTGTCGTAGCACCTGGCGCATGCGTCGCGACGGCGCATGCGTCACAGTGGCGCAGGCGTGCCCGACGCCCCCTCGTTGCTCTGACGCATTGATCGCACCGCCAACAGCCTTCTTCAGTGGCGTCATTTTAACCAACAATGTGTAGCAATAAAACTGAGAAATATTACAAGTTAACAGATGATGATGATGATTCAGGTCATATCATCGCCGTGTCTAGTGAAACACGGTTGAAAATACTACAACAATTGAGAGTCAATCTATGTTAATATTCGGGTTCAACGATAAACAAGTTGGGAATATTTTATTCATATATTGTAAAAATAGTATGTATAATAATTGAGTAATGAATGCATGTATTATGAATTTATCTGTAAAGCGTAAATTAAATCTTCTGCATATTTTTTGTTAGGTATAGGTTATTAAAACAAATTTTGATTGCAGTGAATATTTGTGCTTGAAAAAGGATATTTTTAGTATACATGTTATATAGAATACTACTCTTTCGAAAGAATGTGTTTTCCCAAAAAAATGTAAGCTTTGTCGGCGTAAAAAAGTTTCATAGGGAAATAATAAATGGAACACAAATTATATTTTAAATCTTCAAAAATAAAATCAAGTGATGTGCTGCATTTATAATAGATAGAACTGAAATAAAACTAGAAAAATAAAACAATTTTTTTATAAAACGATCAGGGCAGGTTTCACTCATCTGAGCATTTTCAACGGATTAATCAAAATTTAATACAATCTGTGTGTAAACTTCCGTTCTGGAGACTTATTCTTTTTGTCATTGTCGGCTGAATTTTCTAAATTAATGACTTCATGATAAAATTCACTAAAGTAGTATAAATTTATGAACTCATAATTAATCAATCAACGGTTTAATTTTTTATCTGTAATTTAGTATCTTTTTGAAAACATGAAGCATATTTGCAATCGTGATTAACTGATACCTTATTCATTCTTATAATAATTTTATATACCTATGAAGGATTATATAAAACTATCCTTCTGAGGATTATTTGTACTTTAAATAAACGTAATCTAAACATGGTTAATCTCATCAGCAAAATGACTCGAAATCCTCGAAGTTTGGGTGTATTGGTGTAGTGGATTTACTATTATCAATCGGTAGGTATAATTTTATCTCGTTGTATCATTTTGTCAATTTAGTGCAAGCTTTTCAATTGTATACGTATTTCAGATTCTTGCACTGACGTCGGACTGACAATGCAAAATTAAGTTTGATGTTTTCATGTGAAAATTAGAAAAGATAATTAATATCAAGAAAGAGTCACACCATGTAAAGATTGTGGGAGATCAATTGAACATTATTTTTCATAATGATACTAAGACATGAGCTGTATGCTAAGGTTAAAGTAGCAAATGGTATACAACACTTTTGATCAAAATTAACAAAATGAAGCGCTTACATTTAAAATTATATGACGTGCATAGTCAAAATATAAGTAATGTAAAATTTACGTCTTTTAATAAAATATTCGAAAAAAAACACTAAATATCAAAACACTAAATAACACTATATAAGAGTATTTGTGTTTTCAAGAGTGATCAAGGTTTTTAAATGGACTTGGATGTTTTTAGCATAATACATATAATTATTTTGTTAAAACACAAAAGGCCGCATCAAAGTAAATCAGACTTATTTTTAGGTATTTGCAGCAGCCGTGACAACCTAATAAAATAAATAATGTCTAAATAGAAATAAAAATCATTTCATTTTATTTCATTATTAATGCAACCGTAGATGGAAAAAGAGAAAGGTGATATATCAATATAGAGATGATTTGGTTTAGTTTAGTGACAACAACGAATATGGCAGAAATTAACACAGAGATTTTGTTTTTTCCGTATCTATTTATTCTAGTATTGTTGCATTTAAAAATGTAATCACAATTATTTCATAACTTTTGTAAATATTATGTTCCAGGTTTGCCCCTCACAGAGAGAAAAAAGTGCGGCGTGTCCGCCTCTGAAGTCAAGGAGGCACCGCAGTGTGGCCGCCGCCAGCCCGCCAGTTAGACGTCCGGCAGCGTCGACAGTGTGATTATATCAGTTTAAAAAAATGATTATCGGGGAAGATGAGGGTGCCAGCGGCGGCCGCAGGGTGTGACCGCAAGACATGCCGTCATGGCAAGAGAGGTAAACCCCTTTCGGCCAAACCGCCCCCTGGCTTGCCACGCCGCGTGTTCCCAACCAGCGAACCCGACATCCGATCCTACGAAAACCTCGAGGTCTCCTCCGAATCCACCTCTCACACATTTCCCGGATCCCCGTTGAATTTTATTCACATTTTATGTTATCTTTGAAATGTTTTAACTCTGGTGCGATAGTGTAAGGTTATGAGAAAATGTTATTCGCGTTACCGACGCGCTAGGAAAATTGATTCATGTGGCTCTATTTTTTAACAACGCCTTCGTCGAGGCTAAAAGGTGTGCGCCTAGAAAATATTCCTATTATATTTCATTAGTATTAATCAACACAGTGTTAAAAATCAGTAATACATCTAGTTTTAATTAAATATCGTGAAATGGTTAAGAATATTGATTAGAAGCAAGTCAGCGATCATTACGTTTTCAAAAACACGTTGTGCTTTCATTTGATAATAGTGATCTCAGTTAGTAAAATCATGAAATACGTTTTACTCTTATACTGAATAATTCTCAATAAATATTCACGTGAAGTTGAAAACATTACTTTTTTATCAACAGAACATATCGAAGTATATATACCTGTACCAATATTTGCTTCGTGATATTTTTTAATGATATTTTTTAATGATTTCAAAAAGTCCGAGACGAGTAATGTTATTTGAATTGTGAAAGTCTCTAAAACATATTTCAATTTACCTAATTAGAAGAAGTCAACGTTATAACTATTTCAGCCAATTTTCTCTATTATTTTATTTAGTTTCGTTAAGATGAATTTCTTGCATGACACCTTTGATAAGGCCATCTTTAGCTTGTATTTAACTTAAGCCCACGTGTATGTCTTGTTATCAAAACGATGAATGTATTCTTTATTGATGAGTCATTTTTAAATTCTGCCGCTACACTTCATAGATAAACGAATATATTTACACGTTTTTCAAAACAAATGCAATACACAACTGCAGTCGTAATATATTTATATCTGTTACATATACATACGCCCTAGTAGACAATATAGCGACACTGTGACGTTTTCGAAGCTGGAAGCATGGTTGTTCGTTGGGTTAATATCAGATAAATAATACCCTTTTAAATTTATCGCTTCTTAAATGTTTCATTCGTGTTTATATATCTAATAAATTATTGGTGACACAGAAAATCATTGGTGTCTAATATCTGGGTGAAGGTGAATTGCACACATTGAAATGACCTAAAAAAATGGAATGTTCCTAACAGTCACATTGTGAGGGTAAAATAAAATGAAAATTCTCTCACTTGTGACCCTCAGATGGTAGTAAAACGTGAAAATGCGTCGATTTTCAGGAATACTGAAAAATCATTTTTCGTTTCCGATGTAAACACAACTATACACTTATTAATTTAGGCTTTTTTTTTAAATAAATTTTTGAAATGCAATAACAAATTTATATTTATAATACGATTTATTCACACCTTTTTTTAATGTTTATGGAGTTTTTATTCAATTCTTTTTCATGACACATGGAGACCTTTAACAAACTAACTTTACCAAATATAATCGAAACGAGTACATATATATATCGTAATAAAAATTTACTTTTATAGTAATATTTTGATGATGTAACAGAAATTTGGTTTAAATTATTCATTTATTGGTTCATGTTGAATAAAGTAGAGAGATTCTTATTTTTCTAAATTAATAGAAACCTTTATACTTTAATAACATAACATGAAAATTTACAATGAAGAAAAAAAACAATTATTTGAGAATCTCAATATATTTTTCTTTATTATAATCACACTTATGTTTTGTATGTTATATTAATATTTTCAATTTATATTTATATGAGCATGATAATACAACAATAGGTAAGGTTTTGTTGTTCAGCGCATGTATCATAACTTTAATTAATAAACATTCATTATGATTTTAATAACAATAATTGAAGAGCAATTTAAGGTTAAAACGAAAAATGCGACTATATTGTACATTTATTGTTTCAATAACCTAAATACATATCAACTTATTTACTATTAAATATTTCAAATATGGAATAATCAAAAAATAATAGTTCTTGATGTTTTATATGGTAAAAACTTATCGATGGTTTTTTTTTAAATTTGGAGCAACAACAATATTTGTCGAATCAAATTTGTCGTTGAATAGTGGGTATAATGGTAGCAGTAAACGAGTTCCGCCTTTAGCCTATCTATATTTATTATTTTTTGATGGAAAGGCATACCGTGAGGGCTTATTTTTGTGCGTGCTTAGAAATTAGATTGCATCTAGGGATATGATACATCTAACTGAGACTTTAGTTTGTCCGGTTAAATTGTATGGATGCCCTTTGATAGCTTAGCTAGAAGTTCCTCATATTAGATTAAATTTTATTTAAAAAAAAAATATTTAACGATAATTTCCGATGATTTTACAATACACTTATCTTTCTGGAAAAAAACGTTAAATCGGAAAAATAATATTTTCAGTTACTTATTCTCTGTTTAGCTATGTTGTCTGTAAAACCAACATAAATTCATTGAATTCTGATTATTTATTTCAATGATCCTATGTCAAAACACATGTGACAATAATAAACAATATTGCAACTGAAGTATTTTTTTAAAATTTGAATGTTATGACTACATACATTTCTTAAAAGTTGATATTTTTAAGACAATGGAACGACGGTAAATTACTTACTTGTAGGTATGTTATTTACAAGGAAATATTAAACATCGATTTACTCAAAAGCAGTACATCTGACTTAACGTATTTTTGCCAGAATCACGAAAATATGCGATAATATTCAAAGTTTATAAACAAAATATATTTCAGTTAACTTTGTAATTATAATATATAGAGTACTAAAATCTCCATGTCGTAAATAGATATTTATTGAATTCGAAATTTCAAGAAAAATAAATCAGATTTACCTTACTCTACAAGATTAAAATTGCAGTGACATATAGGTAGTAGGTACATTTAAATCAATAAATCAATAATAAATAAGACATATTATAGTACATAGCTTTATATAAAAGCATGCTTTGTTTCCAACCTAATAAAATAGTTTTCTTTTGGACATTGTTGTTAAATGACATATTCAGTTACGTCATATATGAATTTTTTAAATCATCAAAAATAAATCACAGAGCGTATTGCATGACTTTATAATACGATCACGACAGGTTTCGCTCAGCGATAGCCTAGAAATGCTTACTTACTGGGTGAAACTGCTAAAAATTTTGTATAAATATCTCCTCTATCTATTAATATACATCTTTCCGCCATCGTTGACAATTGACAGTAAGCACCAATTTAAATTTTTAAGGTTGAAAGATAAAAGCATTATTCAACACTAATCAATAACACGTTTTAGCTAAATATGCAACTATTTTCAATAACTTTTATATTTAATTGCGTCTTGAAAAAAATTCCAAACTCTATCTTCACAGACAAATATTAGAGGCATGAATTTTGTTTAAACAAATCATACTACTGCCAAAATAATTTTCTCATGATGATCTTTGAATTCATTAAATTTAAATTAGAGATGCGTTAATCTAGGATTGGGTACCTTACCATACAAAAAGTTACATTAGATGAAAAATGAACCTGAAACAAAAACTATACAAAACGGTATATTATGATACACCGGGTAGCTTCTGAATTATCCCATATATTATCTATAACAGTGAGAGTCCATACTATTTAATGGTTTATCAAAGTTTTGTTTTCTTTTTTACACGTTTAACTATTTATGTCACCATCCGCAAATGTCGACTTGAAATTGTGTTTTTATGATATGGTTGACATAGAATTTTGAGATAAGAGAAGTTGAAGGAGGACTAACCGTAATCTTATCACGCAGAATAATTGGGTAAAGCAAGAAAGCATTAAAACATCGCGAAAAATCTTGAATAATCGACCAACGCAAATGTCAATTCGTGGGATAGAAATCATAATCGAGAATCGGTGATGAGACGCAAGAATCATATCGTAGTCAATTAACCGTGAATTTATAAATATTTAATTATATAATGTATGTATATGTAAAAAAATACAGAAAGTTTTGAATTTTTATTTTTAATGTATAATTTTTCATTAGTCAAAATGTACAACTTTCACGGATGCGATATCAACATAAAGCAAAAAAACAATTTTGTGTCGTTTATATTTATACACTATCGGTTTTACTGACTATTCCACTTTCATAGACGTATAGATAAACGCCTTACTTATTCTATATTGCCTCCACACATCATCCTTAATATGCAAGATTAACAATATATAAATCATTTCACAATGAATGATGGCAATTAAATCAAGATTATTTACCGTATCTTTATGTCAGACATGTTTGCTAATGAATCTGTGTCTATACCTGTCCTCTTCCGAAGTCTTCCGGTGACAAATTTGCAGTCCATTTTTCAATTTTTGATCAATCATATTTATTCAATAACGAATGCATTCTACATTGAGCCATTTACTGAGGCTGCGTAGCTAAGTGAATCTTTTTTCTACTTATCCCCTTATAACATAATATTGTCCTTCCGCTATAAATTTGAGTAATTCGTATTTCTAATGACAAAGTATGCACTATGCAGTATGTCTGCTTATGATAGCCGCTACAAGTTTTATTGGCTTGTCTTCAAACATCCATTGGTGATGTGATCGCTCCACATGTCTTTTAATTGTCTATTCTTTACCTTCCAGGCTCTGTATTTTAGTGACTGCAATAGAACACATCAGTATTCTGTATCGGGTATCTCAATTATATACGATTAATCGTAATCTATTTCTTTGCTCCTAAAGTATCATTTAAATCAATCATTGCTAAACCCAATGCATTTTCCTCAGCCTATCATTGAAAACCAGTACCGTCACGATGGTATAAGCACGATTTATTATTTTTAAATACGGTTAAATATTTGTCTGTCTACTAATGCTATTTAGAGCTATATGAATAATCATAATAATTGTTTATAGCTCCCGTTTTGATACCCGCATATTTAACTGAATGCATTTTCTAAATATTAATATACATTGTTTATTATTGTTACAAGATGTGACTCTAAAGTATCTGTAATGGTTTCAACTGTTTTTTACCTTGCACGCTTCTGAAACAAGAATTTAAAAGATTAGCTCAAACCTTATTACCTCTTAACGTAACCGTACTATAAGGATAGATTGAAGTAATCTTCTGGCCGTCGATATTCTTCACATCGGGAGTGGAAATAATTCAAAATAAATCACTAGTTTTAGTAATATATTTTCATCATTTAAATAATATTATTTTTTGAATAACATGCCAAAGGTTGGCGAACTCTATCAGTGGTTTAGAAATATATGTTTTATGTCTGCAGCCAGTGCTGTAAAATACTTTACGAATAATATTCGATTCCCCCGCGGATTGCATGTCATTTTACAACATAGCATCGCTACGAAAGTACCACGCCCACTTCTGGTGGCGATGTTTTTTATAGGTTCGCAAACAATTCGTCATAACATCGAGTTTAAGTCTTAAACAAAATAACCTTTTATCGTGTTTCACGAAAAGAATAGAAAAGAGAAATAATCATCATTTAAACAGCAGTGGATATTTAACATAATAGTAAAACGTACGAAACTGAAAAATTCCTGTCAGAAATTTGGTAAAATTACAATACATAATAAAATTTATTGTCATTGACTATTATCTAATATATGAATAATAATCGCTGGAAAATTAAATATGATAAGTCGTCCAGCGGGGAAACACATTTACCAGTAAAAATTAGTATTTCTATAGAATTTCAAAAGTTTTTTTCTCACAAATTATAAAATCAATTGATAACTATTCAAAAAACATTAACACTTATACGTTACGTGCACCTAGATATTAATCGGTGAGTTAGTTTTGTTGAAATATATTATAAATATACTCTCCTAGAATAATTTATAAAAAAAAAAACATTTTGTTAATGATTTATATACAAAATATTCATCATTCTAAATTTATTGACGTACAAGACCTGTTTTTGAACTTTATCACAGGTACGTTTTTTAAAAATCACATCAAAACGTTTATGTCATCACTATTTGTTTTGTTATTTATTCGTAAAAGATTATTCAAAAAAAATAATCAAATAATAGAGTACTCATAAATATGACTTCCACGCTTGTATTCGAAAAAGGAGTCAAAGTGGGTCACTTACGATTTATCTCAAAATACAAGAAATCCTTGACTCCGAATCCACAGTCTTCATAGATACATACTTATTGTTAATTATTGTTAACGAAATATTCTTGGTCAATGTGCAATAGAACTATTACGATGTATGAACAGCGGTTTTTAACGACAGTTTGTGTGGCGTGTCCACAGGTGTCTCTTGCTAAATTTGCAGCAAAGTTTTTTACGGGTCGTAAATTTAGTGTCCACAAAACTTACTGCAGGCCATTTGTAAGGATACGATCAAGGTAATGTTTATGGCTGGTTTTTTCTTGTCCTGGCAATTGATGACACTTTTGTATACTATATCATGATTGAAACCAAAACTCACATATTTTAATGAATAATTCCAATACATGCACTATTAAAATAAATCGAAAATTTGTTTTCCGTATGTTTTAAATAAATATTAACTAATTTAATATTATATAGCGTCGATTTCTGTTGAAACGATTTACTATGTCGTAAGTGATGGAAACACATGCATTATACACAACGTCGATATTCTTCTACTTCTTCTTCCATATTCGCTCCCTATATGGAGCATATGGGTACCACGCGGCGTCTCCACGAATCCCTGTCACCCACCAATCGCTTTGCTTCCTCCCATGACATGTCAGAGTCCTTCAGCTCCGCTGAGTACATCCTTTGGATAGTACCCGATGGTCTTCCAGGACGCCGGAATCCCACAGGTCGGAAGAATAGAACTCAAGAGCACGCAAAAAGAAAACTACAGCAAAGCGTCAGAACGTTACATACTACTTTATTGCAAAATTTACTTAAAAAACCCAATAATCGACATTACTTTTTTCAGTATCGTGTATAATAAATAAGTAGGCATTTCGAGTAACATTTTATGTCCAACCCTTATTTGTAGTTTTCACACAATAGTTTCCGTTTCCAAAAATCCAGATCAAAGCAATTAGTCGACGTAATCTTTTGAGCTACGGAACATAATAGTTCGATGCAGTTGTGGCTGAGAAAAATGCCGTTCAACAGCCATTGAAAATAGTAGATAATACACATGAAATATGTTTAGAAAACTTCAAAATACGAAAAACAAATTAATCTCAATTGTGTGATTAGGTATGTTTTATTCAATTGAAAATAGAGAAGGAGGAAATGGCTTGTTGTTACTTAGGAAAAACGATCTCTACGCCATAGATTAAACGAAAATTGAAATATTTTATTGATATAACTTTCTGAAAGTTTTCTCCAGCTTATAATTAGTGTCTTTTAATGTTTATATTTGAGAATATTAAGCCCATTTTTAATTCTGTAATAATCAGTCTATTCAAATTATTATGTTTTGAATACTTATTTTTTTATAATTAGTTTATTCGGTTTCTATTTTAAGTTTATTGGCAGTTCTAAAAAATCTTTCACGAATAAATTAATATACCTATTGATAATATTTAATTATACGTCTTAGGTAATTAATTGAGTAAAGAATCTAAGAGACATGTTGGATATATCTTTTACATTCGACTTATACATTTTTTTTAACTGTTGACAGCATAATTGAATGTATACTTAATTATGTATATAATTACATATTATACATTTAATTATTTTTAGAACTGAAAATCAAGCTGTACTTGTATGGAAAAAAACTTAATAAAAGTGATCAACGTAAATAAGCAATGTTTTTAATAATAATAAATAAAACGTCATTAATATATTATTCAAACGGTATTCGTAGCAGAGCCATGGAAAGCTTTGATATGTAATTTCGAAAATGCGGTCCTAAAGCGTCGAAAGTCGGACGTCGCGTGGATAAGGCTCTTTCAAACGTTGGCGCGTAAACAAACCGCCCCTGATCCACCTGAGCTTCTGCGGGGGTGCGGGGCAAAAGAACGGCGAGCAAGGGTGTCGGGAGGGCGGGGCTGCAAACCGGGTCACCCGAGAGGCCGCTGCACACCTCACACCCGCGCCCCACACACCCGCGCAGCCCCTGCCCACTCTCGCCCCACACTCTTCCATTTTCCTGCTCCTGTGCAGGCCGGCGAGAACGGCGGAATGGCAATGCGCGGGGCTTTCAGAGGAAACCGGGGCTGTGGTCTGCAGCGAAGGCTCTCAAACTTTTTCATTTTATTCCACTTTTAAATTTTCTCCAAAATTCATTGCAAAGCTAACTAAAAACCCTTTGGTTAAATTCAAACATTTGAAGAAATATAAAACACTGATAATTGTTATTTGTTTTCACAATTTATATATTATTACGGAATATAACATTAAAATTGATAATTTTGTTTCTCGACTGATTGATATTCCACTTATAAACCAGTGAAATAACAAATAACGGTTATCAACAACGAGATTTTTCATAAATATAATATAGCTTTTTAAGAAACTGTCATGATTGATGATGTGTATCAGTAATTTTTCATGCTGTTGTATAAAATTAATTCTATGATTTCTCATAAAAATAATCATGACACAGAACCCTTACAGCAAAACCAGTAATAATATGTATGAATTTGTCACATTTTTATCCATTCTACGAAACGAAAAATCTGGCGTAGGCTTATCGTAGTCTAACCGTAGAGTATTACAATAGTATCATTATTCAAATAGTTAGTAATATAATATAATATATTTGTTTATGTTTATCTGCTGCATTATGTCATCTGCCAAATAATCAGATAGGTTTATAAGCTAAAATTAGGATTGGTGACACTTTCGTCATATCTTTAAAATTGGATGTTTTCAATATGTAAAATTCTTCCAAATTATTATTCGTGCATGAGTAAATAAGTTATATGAGTTACTTGGTTATTTGTAAACAAAAGTAAATATTGGTATTTAGATTTAAATATAATTTCGTCATGATTGAGACTTTTGTAAGGAATTTGTGTTGAAACCAATAAAAAAACATTATTTAAGATTATATTCAATGTAATAATATCACGTCAAAGAAAACGTGTCCGTTTGACAAGCAAGAAAGATTGAGAAGCAATAACCTGTCCAATAGCGCAATGGACTTCAAGGCAATGACATCCGAATTTCATATCCCGACAGTACCAATAACGTTATTGATGTTTATGGGACTTATTTCCAACAGATAATATTGATATTTTGACAAAAAAATAATTTCCAAAAGGTTTATGTCAAATCTGATTATTTTTAAATGACTAATATATTATTCGCGTTTACAGTTTACTTCATTTAAACTATAATACAGTTTGAGAATATTTTTTAAGCACTCGAGTGTGCACGATATATGTTTTGGATTTTTCATATACAATATTTAAAAAAAACCGATTGTAGTAGTTTCGTTGTGCGTAATTTTTTTTTAATATTTTATGGCGTTAAATTAATTCAAAATTGAATGAAAAGAATACATTTCAAAAATACTAAATTTGGTACACTTTTTTCAAAGTAATAGAGAAAATCTAAGAAAATAGAACGCTTGAACGAATAAATTTATATTATATGTTGAGTCATTTTTAAGAAGCTATTATTATTAATTCGGTAAGCTTTCGCAGAAATAATTTAATGAGCCTGATTATTGGGGAAAATTGCCACACTACTTATGTCGAAATAATAAGGATTCCCTTAACTTGCTTCGACGAGATTTGCTATGACATAAGTTTGGCCTGTATTATTATTTAAGGGAAAAGGCATCTTTGATCCAGCTGAGTTCGAAACTGGGGGATGTCAGAAGGGACACGCGGGGCTTCGCGTAGGGGGTGCGAGGTACAAGCAAAATTCAGTGTAGCGGGCGGGCGCGCGCGAAACGGACGCGAACTGCGCTGCCCGGCTACCGACCGCCACGATTCGCCAGATCAGCTATACCCCCGCTGGGTTCAAACCGCCAACGACCCGCTGCGAAATTTCAATTTAGGACACTCGGAAAACTTGCACCATAAATGCACTCGATTTTGTAATATATTGTCTAGTCGTATACGAAATAATTTAGTGTCATATTTAATGTTATACGTAAAGAGTAATAATGTCATATTGACATTTTAGTGTCGTGAATAAAAGCATAGTTTCGAATAATATATATAAAAAAACTCCTATACAAATTTTTAATGTTAAAAAAAACATATTTTTTTATGAACGTGTTTTCGATTTATTTCGCTATATTTGTCGTTCGTGTAAAATTTACAGCACTTAATAATAATGTCATATTGACAAATAACTACGTAACCACTATAAATTATGTCAAGTGAAAACGATAGATTTTTATTTAAATTATAAGTCTAATACTTAAAAATCAATTCTAAAATGTTTTTGAACGTATATTTAGTGAATAATTTGTGTTTTTGCAATATATTGTTAAGAGACAGTTTATAATCATTAATCACTGAGTATGAGACTTCACGATGAATTTGAGGTATGGTTTACATTAATCTGATATCACTTTTTTCATTACTAACGAAAATCTGCCTATTATTTTGTTTCATAAAAAAACTATTTTTTTACTTACGAAATACACATCCGTTTCATTTTAATGGTGTGTATATTAATTGTAACTAAACTAGCTCATTTTCTTTGAGATTTTCATCGAGTTTTTCCCTGTGGTATCGCGTACACTCCTCGCCAAAATATCTAGGTCAGTTCCGGGAGCAGTTATTTTTTTATCGTAAGGTCGTTTTTTGCTAATAAATGTCTTAAAGCCTTAAAATTTAGCTCAAATATAAATAAACTTCATTATATATTTGACAGTAGTAACATCAAATTGACCATATTTATTGTATGTTTATAATAAACATGTATACATCTTGAAAATATGCAAGACGTGTGCAATACTGCAGCTCTAGTGAATGTTGAAAAGGCGTTTATTGCTATATATAATGTCGCCTAGCTGTTTTTGAATTAATTTTCTGTAAATTTAGTATTATAACTCTTGCTACAATACCTGCATACGGGTTCGGATGCATTATCAAATTATGAGTTCATTATAGTAAATATTGGAAAGTGGGGCATGAAACAGTGTGAAGTTTGCCACAAGCGTTGCACATGCGCACAGCATCCACGTCGGCCATATTGGTGTACCCGTACAAATCTTTTAGGGCTAGGCTAGTACAGGGACCGAGATATGTCATCTGTTTTATAAAACTACTGTATTACCTAGCGTATTTAGTTGCCGGTAATGACTTAAGAGGTGCTGTTTAATTTGTCTATCGAGTCAGGTGTATACATTTCTTTCATTATTTTAAAGAATTTGATGAATATGCTGCCATAGTCTCCGATGAAATCGTCTTTCTCATAGTATTCCAGTGAGCATTAAGTTGTCGGTATTTTGATTTATTATGTTGGATAGGTCTTGTCTTATTAATCACAGATAGTATCTGCTTGTTGTAACATATTTAATATATCATGTGTTCTATTTAAAGATTTAACATACATTTGTGTGAGTGGAGTGCAGTGAGCGGATATTTGTGTATGTATAATGCATTTAGTACAATTCACAAAAGGAAAGAGAATGATTACATTTTCAATGTACCTGTGAAGTAAACACTAATTTCAATCTTTTGAGCATGAATCTATGAATGTATTTATGGTTTTAAAATATTTAACGATTTGATTAAAATTTATTTACATACAAAACTTTACATTTTTTCCGGAAAATTTATTACAATATTGAAATAAATTCATATACATTAAATCTCTGCGTACATAAAAATTATACTTTATAGAAAAAACAGGTAACTGGCATCGACTAGACATTCCAATTCTTTCGATAAAGATCGATTATACCAAATATTACTAAGAGCATATCAACCTCTTAAGTAGTATTTGGTCTAAATAATTTTCTTTGGATGTGAAATTATTAAACCATTTTATATGATTATTCATGTTGATTTACAGTTTAAATTATAAAGGTACCTTCAAGTTTTATGACTCCGTTTTCGTCTTTTTCTATCAAAATATTGATATTTTAGTATTTTAAAATTGATTTTATATTTTTTTATCACAAAACACGAATATTAGGTATATTTGGTGAGATATTCTTTTTAAATTGATCGCTTATAGAGTATTAAATTTATTGTACCAACTAAGCATGATGTAGACATTAAGAATATTCGTGGGTTTATTTAAAAAAATGTAATATTATTTTACATTTTTTAGATTGATACAATATGTAATGTAAGAAAAATGAAAAGATAAGACTCAACTTTGATTAGAATGCAAGTTGATTTCAAACGTGACCCTTCAGTAAAAACTGCGCAGGTTATACTTTTATAATTTGACATGATTTTTGAGTGAAAGATCGATTTTTCTGCAGCTTATATGCTGTTGGACCCCGCCCCCTCTTAGATGTGCATGCAGCTAGATTTACATCGTGCTGCATACAAACGCACATATTTATATTCAAAAAATATAATAAAAAAAAATAACACCTAAATGAATGCTTCTATGACTATATGTTACCAATCAAAATGATAGCGAGATAAATAATGTTAATTCTTGATGATTAATTTCAACATAAATCTTATAAAATGGTGAATTAACTTAAATTATTTCACTTTTTATATAAGCAATTGGACAAACACAAATCATGATTTTCTATTGAGTAAATTGTTTTTATTATTAGGAATGTTTTTTATTCAATAATATTCAGTTGGAATAAAAAAAAAACCACATAAAATATTTTTGTCATTACTTACTGGGAAAAACGATTTAAAAATAAATATAAATACTGTTTCTTGATTATAATTACAAACATAAATCAATTTTGTAAGTTAACAAAACATGCATCTACGAATATTAATCGTGGCGTAGCTGAAGCGTAGCCGTATTGCTCTGCGCGTCGTAGCAGATCTATGGCTGGCTTACACGAGCATAGTAGAGAAGATAATAACTGAGGCTAGTTACTGTCTTTCAACAAATTGACACTTTTAGATTCGTGTCTTAGTTATGATATATTATTATGGGTTCTTATGGTGAGCATTACCTAAATAATTTAATCTCTATATTTTCAGAAAAAAACGTTTTTAAACTTTTAAACTTGTCAATCCAAATGTATTGTAAATATTAAATTTGGATTATTGAGATTTTGTACACTTCCATGTATTTTGTCACTAACGACCCGGGTTTCGCCTTTCGGCATCTTCAGGCATTCGAGCACACGAATGGACTCGAACTGAGAGACAGTAAACAGTTTCTAACGCTTATATAGAAGATACAAATGCGACAAATATCATTTACGAGGCAATACATTATACGTCTGAGAGCCACACCGATACCTGAGTTAAAATTTCGGAAATCGTCGTAATCCTTATTTTGTAAACACCATATTAACATGGAAGTGTACAAAATCTCAATAATCCAAATTTAATATTGAAATTCCATCAAGCACCCTCAGTCGATGTCTTAAATTGTATTGTAAATAGTTTGCGGGAAATTGTGTGTTGTTTTATTTTAAATGGTAAAGAAGTTATCATAAAATGGGTGTAAATTATGCAGCGGTTTGATATTTAACTACTATTATGGGGAAAAAAATAATAGCAGTGCAATTTTTCAACCACATTCAAAAAATTGAACATTTTCTTTTATTCTCGCCTCTAACTAATGGTAGATATATACGTTAGAACAATACAGGTACAGGCTTTCAACATTTCACCTAATGATTTTCGATAACATGGTTTTCTATCCAAATTATTACTTACTCATTAAATGATAATTAAGAAAAAATAATGAAACGAAACTAAACGTCTATCGAACACATATATTTAATAATAATATTATTTTAATATTATATTTTACTGATTTGACTATTGTTAATATAGTGTTCGGGGCTAGTTGTCTGACAAATCAAACGTGTTCGTGGAACAACTACCATTGTAACCTATAAGAGATGCTGTTGTATGGGTCTTTATAACCGTCCAAGTACATAATGAGATTGATAACTTTTCAATAATTAATAATAAACAATAAATATACCTAACTCTGAGTGTACAATATTGTTAATTCTTTTCAATCTTCCCTTTGATACTTTCAACAAAAAGCTAACTACTAAAATAAGTTATAATCACTTCTATCTTAGATATTTTAATATAAGAAAAATAACATACATATGCCATTATGTGATCAGCCAAAGAATAAAAAATAAACATATTAATATATGTGAAATATGCTCAAAATAACTTTATGTTTTACAGGAGGCGAGAGGAAAGAGGCCTTTTAAAATATGGGACAGTTCAAGAAATGTTCGTAAAGGCCTCGTGGTTACCAGTTTCGAGGAGCTTATACATAGAGGTAAGAAACATAAATAATAATTGAATTACGAAGAATTTATCAGAAAAATATCGCTATAGTTATGCAGGAAAAATAAAATAGTTTATTTTCAGTCTAACTGACGAAAACAGGAGCTTTTTTTAAATGATTCTCTCTATTCTTGTTAGGATTTATATATCATATATTGAACAGCCTCGCATTGACTTGTCAAACAAATTACACGATAATAACAGACGTACACGCTGTTATATATTGTGCATGAGGAAACTAAGATTTTTCTTCGCAACGCATTATTATCTGGATTTGTGGATACATGCAGAATGAAAAGTGCTTCAACATTGGTGACTAAATGAAGATAATACATACATATGAAGTAATATAATTATAATTGAGAATGTGTGATGAATTAAAAATAATACTTGAGTACAGGAATAGTTTCATTTACTTGGACATGAGAAAATATTATTGCTCGTGGGCATTTGCATCGTAATTCTTGAAGGCTTCAAAGAAGTAATTATCGCTGTATCTGAATTGAAGTACATAAAAATCTTAATTCATATTTTTTTTTAAACGCGTATGACATACTAAAGTTAATATATTAATACGAAGAACGTAGAAAACAAAACGGTAGCAGATAAAAATATAAAGATACAATTGATGATAAATGAAAAGAACGTATTTAAAAATGTCGTTTTTGTTCCTATGTCTCTTATATTTATAAATTTTTTTCGAAACTTCTCCATCTTATAAGTGGATCTTAATAGGGTTTAAGATTTAGAGCATTTCTAGATATCGACGTGGTAGAATAATATGTGGTTTTTGAAATTGTTTAGAATAATTTAATAAACAGTGATATCATACATATTGACAATTGCGCCTGGGTGCTAATGCTTTGAATTTTGACCGTGCGTTAAAGGGTTCAAATCCCCGTATTTATTGATAGGTCTGATTGTCTGTGAATATGGGGTCGTCTATAAATTCCAAAGCAAGCATTCTTTTTCCATCTACGTTAATGAATTCTTACTCGACTCGATTGTAAAAACTGACTAACAAAAATGTTCACTATTTCTTAAAACAGACGGAGTTTTATTTATTTATTTTAAAAATGAAGAAGCTATAATATAATACCATACAGTACATTGAAGCAAAGGGTGGTTGAGTTACCGACTTATAATAACGTGTAGTTTAACATATTTTTGTAAACTGCTACATTTTGGAATCCATATTACAAGATTATTTTAAGATTAAAATTCATTATATCCACGAAAAAGTTGAAAAGTTGAATACTGGAGTCTTGATTGAATCTTCGTGCCCGTAGGTCTGGCTGAAGAAAGGTCCCCGCAGATTCAGTGCTGGTTAGACGGAGGGTTATGAAATAATTTTGCCTTTTTTATAATGTCATACATAAATATCGGTATATTTACGTTCTAAACCAGTATTTTGGTATAGAATAGGCTGTTTAAATACCGGGCTCCTGTTTGCGGTAATTCCGGTATTGCAACCCTTCTTGAAACATTGTAGTTTACATTGCAGTACAGATATATTTATGTACACAGGAAAAGAAAAGTTATCGGTGGGGTCCGGGGAGCCGGTCCGACTGGTGTTGGAGAGCGACGGCACTCAGGTGGAAGACGGTGAATACTGGAGGACACTCCCAGCCAATACTGTGCTGCTGCTGCTGCGGCCAGGACAGCGCTGGCTGCCTACAGGGGCAGACGTCATCAGAGCTGGTGAGTTTCGTATACGCTCATACGCTTTAAATTGAGTCGAAATTACTTAAGATTTTATTTGGGCCATTCGATGGTAATTGGTAAAACAATGTTTTGTTTGTTGGATACAGACATAAACTATGTTTATTTTATCACTATTTAGTATGACAAAATATATTATAGAATTGAAAAAATAGGAGTAATTTGTTGTGATAGAGATGATCTTATGAATGATTTGTAAATTATCGTAATTCGCTACTTAGCAAAACTTCTAAAAGAGTACCGTATGTTTGTGGGAATTAATTATTCTCAGAAGTACGCTGACTGTATATTTATGTATGAAAAATATAGATCTTTACCTTAGTCAATTCGTAACAACTTACAAAATGAACCATTTTTAAAACACGTTTAGTAAGCTCCCGTTGATATTGCAAGGTAACCTAGAAAACATGATATCGCCACCTACAAGTCGTTACGCCATACTGGCTTGAGAAATTTCTCCAGCAGTCTTTTCGGATGTTCCGCTGATAAGACATATTAAAATGTCATAAACGTTAGACCGCGGAAGCGCATGTAAAAGAAACGGGAGGATCCACAGTCCCCCTGCAATCTGACGACACGCTGTATCGCCCGTAGCGAAAGTTTCTAGTTTTTCAACGGAGTATCTATCATACGGTACCTACTCGGTGAAAATGGATTTTTGATATTCGCGCTTCACGCTGTGCTACATAAGGGGAACTTATTTTTTCTCCCCCGAAATAGTCAGTATAAGTTTTGTATTCTGCAATAAATGTATGACAAAGGATAGTAATACTAAGTTGCTCTCTTATTGCGTTGTTAATTTGGTTTTATCATTTATCAATCACGATTACATGTGAGTGTTTTATTTCAGCGATCTCGGCGATACCAAAGATCGTATGCGAGACGATACACGCACTAGAGTTACATGATGAAACTCCTTCGTGGAAGATCATGGATAACAAGGGGCGCGTCACGGTGGTGCTGCACTGGGACCAGCGGCAGGGCGCCACGCCCTCCGCGCGCCTCTCGCCGTCCCGCAAGCCCGACAGAAGACCGTCTCTTGTTATCCAGACGTCGCTAGACAAACCGGCGACGGGCTACTCCGCGGACGGGGACCTGTACCGAGGCGGCGGTGGAAGATACGCCGCGGGACCCCAGATCACCGTGATCAACCACGATGAGGCGATCGCAGCTGGAGGTTACGGGCCCGGCCGTCTGTCGCGCCAGGGTAGCTCGCTTGAGGGCGCCGTCCACGTTCACACCGCGGAATGCGCGCGCCACGTGCACAGGCCGACCGCCAGGCCTGGTAGTCCGCCTGCCCCCGCTGACGGTAGCAACGGCCTTCCGGAGTGCGATTTCCACTGTTGCGCCCTGCACGAAGAGGGGCGCAAGATCGCCGTGCACAAGAGCGTGGCGACGTCCCCTATCCAAGAGGGTCACTCTCACGCGCAGACTTCGCCGCAGCCATCGGCGCTGTCGGACGGCGGACGACGCGCTCCCGCGAAGGGTCACGTCCGCTTCCTCGACGCCGAGGGCGCTCGGCGGGACAGGGACAGTTCCGAGAGCGAAACGGAGAACACGGTCATGGAGGACGAGCCGGTCACGTCGGATAAGTTTCTTCTGCTCATCGATCAGCTGAGCGTCGACCAGAAGAGGCATCTCACCATCAAGGATATCGGAATCATCCTCGAACGGCTGAGCTCGAAAATTCTCGACGTAGAAAGGTTAGACCGGGAGTCTGAGAGTGACGATTGCTACAACTGGACGATCAAGGCCACCATCAGAGGTGACGTGCTCAGAGAGCTCGGAGTTATCTACAACGGAAACTATTACGCAATCTCGGAGCACCCGGGCTACAAAGAAGAGAACGAGGAAGGCGGCGAGGAAGCGGAAGAGGAGGAGGAAGAGGATCGCTTGTGAGGGGAGGGCGCCGACCGCGGGAACCTAATTATAAAATATAATATCCAGTGATAAACACCAATGAGACGTCTCGATAGCGCCCCCGTAGCTAAGTGAATTAAATAATCGCCGTTCGATGTCCGGCTCCGCTGGAGCGCGGAGGTTCGGGGAAGCCCCTCGATTTCCGTTTCGCATCTCCGACACCGCGTCTGCGCCCCGCCTCCGGTACCGAGCTTCGGCACGCAGACATTCCATTGTATTAGTTGATAAGTATTGATTACCTCCGTGCTGTTTCTCCAATAGAATATTATGCAATCATTCGTTCTTCCCAGACGATTCAACCGTATTAGAAAAGAGTTGTCGCGACCGCAGTCCGGCGGAGCAGGGCCGAGTGGACTGCGCGGGAGCCAGGAGCCAGAGGGACGGGCGACCCTGCGGAGGAGCCGCGGCGAAGTCTCAAGCACAAACCGAATCGTCGCCCTATGGAAATATATATATAAATATAATACGATAGATAATTAAAAAGATACAAATGTACTAACAACACTATTAAAAAAACTGTCGTGCGTGCGTGAAGTTAAGTTTTTATAAGCACATATCGAACCGAACGGACATAACATAATAATAACACAAAATTGCAAAAAAGTATATCCGATAACATTCAGTGTAGATTGAATTTTCAATTATTAATTAGATAAATTACCACCAAATGTTGATGTTTTTGAAATGTTTAGTGGTTCGGGTGGAAATTCAAATAGAAGTGACGCATTCAACGGTATTTGGTTTTGATCGTGTGGCGAAGGGCGGGGCGGGGGCGGGGGCGGGCGGTTTTCCGTTCTTCCTTCGCCCATTTATATGTAAAGACTAAATATATTAAAGTTATATAGGTCTGACAATCGATTCATATGTTCAATCGATGAAATATATTGTGTATCGATTCACGGATTTTTTTATTATTCTAATTCGGTAATGTAAGGTAAATAAATAGTAATTAATTGCAAATTTATGACATTTTTGTATAGATATTTCTGTTATGGCATGTAAATGATTAAATATAAAAATATTTGCTTGAGATTTGTTGAATGAGTTCTCGGGCAAGATGTGTGGTGGTTTTACTAACAAGTGAAATTTTGAGAGCAATGTTCAATTTAAAACCTACCTAATGTAATAATATTTAAACAAGGGATTTACAAAATATATGATGTCCTATCGAGTCAAGGTATTTTTTTTCAATAGTATATTTCTACTCATTGTATCGTGAATAAAAAAACTTTTGAATAATTTAACGAAATTCATTTCACACAGCGGATTTTTAATGTATAAAATATTTTCTTTTAAAATTAATATAGCCTTTTAACTAGTTAATAGTGTTCATATTTCAAAATTGATTCAGAATTTTAATTACCGTGCGTATTATACAAATTGATATGATATGTACACAGGCAATATGAGAAAATTATTTAAATCATCTTATTTTATAAATAATATTAAGTGTTCATTTTATCACTTGGTAGAAATCACCATACGTTATGCGAATATTTTAAGTATGAAAGTTTTAGGTTATATTAATAAATATAATAATGAAAAAAATGAGTCATTTCATAAGAAAATTGTCACTTGTAGGTCTATATTAGATACGAATATTAAAACAATTATACTTGGCATTTGCTCGTGTGTCGAAGTGCAGAAATTGAGAGAAAAGTAGCAAATTTTTGTTTCAGAATTTAACTGTTAAATATTGTTTCGATTTTTCAAAACAGATAAATAATTAAATCATAAAATGATTGTGTTTTGGATTTGGATTTGTCACTGTGAGGAAACGTTTGAAATGTGTTCATATTATACTAAAGACTATGAACGGCAGGATGATTAAATTATTAATATATGTATTGTTTTATTTATTACACACGAAGTTAATTTTTGTTTCCGAGCATAAAAATTTCCTATACACTGTCTTCCTTCATAATGCTATGTGTTGTATGTCACCGAATGAGGAATGAAACGTAATGTTTTGTATAATTTTAATTCGCGTGGTGTAAGTTTATTTATGTGCATGTGTTGATTTAAAAAAAATGTTGTTATTTGTAAAAAATATTAACTGTTGTAAAAAGTTTATATAATTCTGTATTTTTTACAAGTCAAATTCTTAAAAAAAAAAAATGTTTTTGCCAAAATTTACGTGCCAAATATGAAAAAAATACGTTTTCATTGGACAAATATCAAGCAAAAGTATTATTACCCTTTGTATATTGTGAATAATTTAATGTGCCAATATGTTGATAAGTTTTCTGCAATACAAATTACAATTAATTACTGCATTTCGACACCAAATCGCCATGAAAGGCCATCAGTGGGATGCTGATCAATAAAGCAGATGATTAAAAAAATAATTGTCAAATAAATGTTAATTAATATCGTTCGACTATATTTTTAAACGTTTTTACTTTTGAAAAATCAGCACGACCAGATAACAGACAGCTAATTCTATTTACTTCCCTGCCTTAGATACATTGTTAATCATATTACATTATAACGATTTTTTAATTATGTATTATATAGTTTCATAAAAATAAAACGACGTTTTTTGATTCAGTTATATTTCTAAATTCAGAACATTTTGAACAGACCAAATGACGTTTGTGACAAACTATAAAAACAGTTCATTGTAGGTTTATTTTTTTAATTATTCATTAATACATTATTTATGGGCTTTCAAGTTTTAAAACGATAAAAAATGTTGTTCATTAACCAATTACATTAAAGAAACGTTAATTCCTAGCTCACTATAAAATGAGATATCAATTAACAGTATTTCATTTATTTTCTATTATATTATACAAATGTGTAAAAGAATAATGATTTCATTAAAAGTATTTCCTAGCAATACAGAGAGATTCGTTTTAAATAAATCCACTTATGTTAATATTTTGATTTGATAATTTTTTGAGATTACATATTAAACATTTTTGTTATAATGTGATTAAAGAATAGCGTTTTATTTAAATTCAGATTAATCAAAACAGGTCAGAGTTACGCTTTAAAGAAATAAATATTTAGTTGTGGATCGTATTGCATTATATTTGATCTGTTCATAGTGATTATTTTCGAATAATACAATAAATTTCCTTCAAATAATATCCTGATTAATAAATACTCTCTCTCATTAGTCATCAGGAGTTCATACTACTTTTTAAAAAGTTTTAAACTTAATATATAATATCTAACTCTATAATAACACATTGGTATTTTATTAGTTTTCGTTTGGGAGATTGATATTTAGTCTAATAAAAATAAAAATAAAATTCAATACGTAATATTTATTGAATATAATTTTGTACTTAAAATTTCTTTTGTCTTAAATCATTTGGTATTCGATCAAAATAATAAATACAGCAAGGTGGGAATGCATTCGAAATTAATCGACAGCATCAGTAATTTTGTTACGTGTATTATTTAGTTTAATTGTTTTTTTAGTTAGTATTCTTCGATTTAATATTAAAGCGGCAAAAAGCAATAAAGCACACAAATTTTATATATCCCAACCGGTGAAACGTTGTTAATTTAAAATTTCTTTAGTTTTTTTTTTAATCTAACGAATGAACAAATAATGCCCAAACATTATCCTTGAAAAATCAAAAGAAAAATAAATTGAACTGTGGAATATTCTCTTGTAAAAATAAAAGCAAAAGGAATAAAACATGATTTCAACTTTGGTTTAGATTAAATTACTATCAATTAAGTACAATCTTATAAACGTCCCTCTTAAGTCACGAGGTTTTTTGAAGAAAAGATATTTATCTTATAACTATGAAATTAGCCAAATCCCGCACTGTTAGTTACATTAATGGGAAATAAATATTGTGTATTTAATTATGAACTCACAAGTCACGATTTTTTTAACGTTTATGTGTCAATAATTTTTAAAATAAAATGTATAGTTTTTTTATCGATGGAGGGGCATTATTTTCCTTAACCATACTACGAAAATTTTTCATTGTAACAATAATGTACATTGACTATGAGACAGTTATCAAAAATATCTGTATAGGAATGAATAAAAATCAGAAACAAGATAACTTTATTTTTGCTTAAAACCATACTTAAAATTACAATTATTTTACAGTATACTACAATTTAGATATGAGTTAATGATTTGTTTGTTGATAACTATTTTTTTAATTTGTGTGCTTTTTTTTCAAAATAAAAACTTAACGCGCACATTAATATGTTAAAAATTACTCTAGAATATTAAAAAAATGTTTTTTTATTGATGCAATTTTCGAATGTGTTTTCAATAACGTTGGTCGGTTAAAGTTTCTGGTCTTAAGCTGATTGGTGGTCAATACAAAATACATCGGTAAAAAATAATCAAATAGAAAGTTGTGTTTTGTTTGAAATACCTATGGCAATGGCTTCGGCGGGTTGTGTTGGTTTAATGAAAATGGATAGGATATGTCACCTTTATATAACACTGCCAACTTAGGTAAATAAAGAATGATGATATCGAAAACTGTCTTTAATTTCATAGGTTAAAACACTTTTGAGTGACATTATCAAACATGCTGATTTAGTCCAATTGTATTGAGAAATATATCTACCTCGAACTATCATGACAAACTGTTGAAATATCTGATGTTGCGACAATTTTAAAGAAGAGTGAAAACCAACTTTTGAAACGAGATGGACAATCTATTACACAACATGTAATTATTATTTTGCCAATACTGCATTTTTATTTTTACTGATATATTATTGGTCAATTGGCATTCAAATCAGATATATATTTTTCACAAGTCTTCCGACATCGGTGGCATCTTTTCATAACTTATAAAGTAGCACCTCTATTCTTTGGCCTCATCAAAAATGTTATGAAAGAAATATAAAAAAGTTACACTAATTGTACATACAACAATTTTCCATCTCAGTATAAACTTGTACTTTTTTCACGATATTAAAAACATTGAATTTCATTTATAAAAAACTGTGATAAACATATTTTTAGCGAATTAACAAAAAAAATTAGATAATATATAATATTATTACGTACATATACAATTTATTTAAAATAATAAGCTATTCATATAAACAAATACAGATTACGTATAGATTTTTAAAAATTGATTTAGTGCCATATTTTTTGTATGTGGTGCTTAACCTTAAGTTTGTAAAGAAAACACAGCTTACAAAATTCTTACATTCCAAACAAGTATGGGGAAAAGGCAAAGACTTATACCATCGATTTGGAGCCTTATTCGTCTTATAAGCCTTAAAGATCTTCACTGATGCATGAAACTAGGCTACTTTATTATTTGTCCTTAAAGGCTACACAATAATAGAGTCAAGGAAACCAAAGAATGCAAATGAAGTAATCATAAAAAATGTTGAAATTATTTATACTATATTATTTTAATAAGAAGCTTAAATATTATAGTTTTTAAAAATATTGAAAAGCTTGATAAACAGGAAGCTTGAAATTATATCACATTTAAAAACTTTTTAAATTCTAAGCATTATTCTTTAAATAGAAAAAAAATATGGTTAATATCTTGCTGAAATTGTCATTTTTAATTTCAAATAAGTATACAAATAAGCTTTCAAGATTTTTGGTGCAATGTATTTTTTATAAGAGCCCAAATTTTTTATTTATTAATGGTTAATGTTTGTTTACAGATTATTTCATTTTACTACCTTTATCATAGTTTCAAATCACGAGAAATTTTAGAGAATTATAAAATAATAAAATTGACTTGTTATTTTAATATTTTTAACGCTTTAATATTGGACTAGGTATGATGCTGCTTTTTAAAGTATATATTTTTAAGTTCTACAATGAACGAAAATTAAAAAACGATATAAGTAAGATAAAACGAGTAACGTCTGTGTGAGACAAATAGGATGATTGCATAAAGGTTATGTAAAATTATTGAAAACTGCATTTTTGGAACGGGCCAAATGAACGGCCCTCACACCCCTCGCTGCCAAAGAATGGACTGTTCCTCCGCGTGTCTTGATTGCATCGCAGCCCAGTCGATGTCTTCTCCCCCTCCTACGCGCTAGGCGATAGTTGTGCCAGAGGGAGAGGCTGACGCCATAATTTATCGAAGCAATTTTCCGCAAGAAGGTTAAGAGGGAGGTGTCAAGGCTCGTGGAATTAACGGTTGATCTCAATTGTATTACATTGCAGGAAAATGGTCAAATAAGGAAAGCCGCGGTCGGCGATTTCTACACACGTGTGGAAGTCGTAATGAAAATTCTTCGCAATTTTATTTATAGTTCTAGTTTAAAAGATTCTAAATAATATTTTTTTGTTAAGGAAATTCAATGGATAGATAGTTTGTAGATAGAAATTTATCTTTACATCAAAAGAGTAACTAATTATTTCTTTCAGTAGCGAAATACCGTAGAACTCTGTTTTACGATCTAAGCTTCGAATAATTACATGAAAGTTGAATAATAGAGTAGTTTTCAAAAAATGATACGTATCTACTTAAAAAACTCTGAAAATGTTGCAAAATATTGGTTTTTCAAATATTTAAATGTCATAACATAATCTTTGTAAAGGTATATTTGTGAATAATTCATAAAACATATCAAACAACTAAACTAGTTTTTATTGAGAACTGGTAGTAAGTACTCGCTCAGCCTGTTATTTCATGAATTAAAGAGAGAACGACTAGGATCGAATAATTGATGGTCAGAAACAAATAAAAACAACAGAAATCCATGCATATGGTTAGAAATCCATAAATCGATATAAAAAAATAATTTATAAAGGTTTTCAGCCCGGAATTCAAACCTTTGACCACTCGGCTACGGGAGATATTTAAATGAAATAATTTTATATGTAGGGATGCGTTTCACGTAAAGCAGTCGTGAAAAAAATATGAAGTGAACATATAAGAATAAAAGATAATAATAAGTTACATTACATCAGACCCCTTTTGAAACTGTGTGCTACCCTAATAATTAGGTTTTTTTTTTTAATATTATATAAACTTATATACAAAATACATATTTCACTTAATTCATGAAAATGTAAAATTAGTATATTTGACTATTTGTTTTCTTATATCGAAAGACATTGAAACTTTTCCCAATCATAAATACGAATATACAGTCTCAATGAAAATAACCGTGTATGAAATACTTCATACTGAGTTCGTTTATTACCAGATTTTGAATTTTATATGTATTAAATGATAATTTATGATATCATTAATAATCCATATTTTGATTCATATAAATATAATCATTAAAATGTTAGCTACATTAAAGACGTTGTCGAATGTTTATTTATATAGCAATCATTTTTAGATGTAAATGATATCACACCTGTACAATGTATCCATTTAAGTACAGGCAGAATTCGGTTGGCCAGATAATATTCAAAAATATTTTTACGATTTTTTCTTCTTCGAATGCATAAAAAAGAAGTGAAAAAATATTGAAGATTAAATCTTTAATAAAGCGAGCAAGAAATTCAAATACGATTAGTGCGCTTTTCGCTGAAACCGTAAAAAGGTGCCTTAAGCGGGGATCGTCAACTGACGAAAAGTTTTCTACTCTTGCATGTTTTTGCAATAATGCTTCCAATACGGTACATATGGACTTCTAATGGAGAATCTCAATAAAAAAGGTTTCACAAGCTGTTTTTTATGCAGTCTTTTATTCTCTTTTATTTTGAAGGAAGGTTAGAACAAAAAGTCAGGAGAGGATATGAAATTAATGATAGATAGCAATTCGCACTACTCACACACTATTTTAAGGGTCAGATGGGTGAGAGTAAACATAGGTATTTTAGACATTCCGACACTCCCTGCGTATAGTCACGTAAGTGCCACGTGATTATACGGCTTTTGAATTTTCGCTGTCTACGCACTCAGTTTTATAGTTAAGCATAAAAAGAATGATAAATTTACCTATTTTACCGTCTTTTCGTAAAGAATAAACAAGTAACTAGCCACTTATATGAAAGTCTTAAAGCCCATAGTCCAGTGTCGTATTTGTAATATTTCAAAAACTATAAAAATTTCATCAAAATTTATATAAAACAAGAAACTAGATTTAAAATATTAACGCTGTCCCAATTATGAAAAAGACAGATGAATCCGTTATTTTGCAACTTCGTTTTGAATCTTTAATACGCTCCCTGTAAAATGTCATGTTTGTAGATACGAGATTATACGTAGTGTCTGGATCAAGGCTTTGAACAAAAAACAATTTAAGAAGGTGTCCGTTTGTGAATTCGAGCTCATGGCCACTGTAATCAAAAAGTACGAACGTCCAAGTTTGTTTACTATAAAGCTTGTGACCGAGAATTTATATATATATGTATTCTCACATTATTTAAATTGTAAAACCTATATTTAGGATGCGATATCATAAAGCTTCCTTTTGCAACAAAAGTATCTGGAAAGAGAATAGACCAATATACCAAGCATGTTTCAAAGGTAATTGTCAGTCAATTTGACCATTTCTTTAAAATCTTAAACGGCCACGTTACCTTGAACCGTTTTTCTTCACCTAAAACCTACATTAATTAAAATAAATGCTATTGTTAATTGAAAGATTTAATGAATCGCGATAATAATGACGGTCAATTTTGAAAATATAGACGGGACCTTTGTTATTATAATGTAGTATAGTATACTGCACGGTATTGTCTTTTTCAATAAGAATGGTCAAGTTGTTTAAATAGACATATTGATATTTGAATCACAATAAAAGAGTTATTGCTAAAATTTTCTGTAAAAGACTTCCAAGTATACCTTAAAACGTTATCCATGCAAAATTATTTAATTTGTTTATAGTAAGATTAATTATTGAAATTTCACATATTAATTTAATTTCAGGTAACTAACATTGAAAATAACAGGAATTGTAAATTAAAAAGTATGTTTAATTCAACTATAGTAGCTTATATGTAATTTAAAATTCGAATTCTTTTATGGTCTTCAGGTGTGTTGGTGAAGCACTTATTAACCATATTTGAGAAAATGCTTTGGCACACGAAAAGATGGTTGGCGACACTTGGCCCGAAAAGAAAAAAAGGGGCGTGATCGCTCAGGAAATTAATGCTCTGGTGCAGATAAGAAAGTCAGTTAGTGTACGAAAATCAAGTCATTAAAATTGGACTTACAACGAGTTAATGAGCATAATGAAAATCAGACGCTGAAAGAGTCTAAGGTGTTAACTAGCTTTCCGTGACAAACATTATTTAAATACTCAAGTTAGCCACTAAATATAATCTATATAAATATAATCTATATAAATATAAGCCAGACCTGTAGCCAAGTGGTCAACGTCATGGGTTTCGGTTGCGGAGTTTATGGGTACCATTACAGATAATTTATTAAGAGATTTATGAATTGATTTTTCAAGCAATTTATTGAATCGAAAGTACTGATATCTGAATTTTCTTCCACTATCAGATCCTTAAACAGGGTATAGCGAGAGTGATTAGCGTACCTGTTCTATTCCTATCCTTCCATACTTACTCATTCCATAAAATAGATGTTGAGCGGATTATTAACAAGTTAATATGCTCCACATTGGGAGCGGACATGAGTATAAAAAAAGCATTTAAATGTGTATTTAAAAAAACATCATCGGCTACTGTAACCTAGCGGAAAGTGTTTCATTTAACGATCAAAAGGTTTGGGCTCAATTCCTGGCAATATGAAATGTCGTTAATTTCTTTGGACTCATCTCAAGAGATTTTTAAAAAATTGACGCATGTTGCTGGATGCAATTTTTTTATTATATTTTCAAATAAACTTACCTGCTACCAATTTTGAAATACAAAAAGTTAGCGAGGGATCGCCATAGTCTGACCAAACAGACATTACGTATGGTATGTGACTATATCTCCCTACTTCAGATTTTAATAAAAGTGAAATCGTAAACTCAACGGCTTCAGAAGGTAGACTTTTTTTACTTAATTATGAAGCTACTGTAATAATTATAAAAATATAAATTAATAAAAAAGATTAATTCTGTTATATAACGCTAATGTTTAAATACTCAAAAATCGTTTTTTTCCATGTCCACTCCCAATGTGGAGCATATTCTCGTCGAAAACAACTTGTTACTCAGTTGCTCAACCTCTCTTTTTTTTAAAGGGATAGAAGGATAGGGCTAAGACAGGAATAGTGGTTAGCTAGTCGCTCTCTCTACGTTACGTATTTAGCATCGGATGAGTGGGAGGGAATTTTAGACATCACAAACATCCATACCTATGAACACAAATCCATAAATCGATTGAAAAAAAAATTTATGAAAATAGAAAATACTACTTTTTATTAAACAGTAGTTAGTGATTTTTTCCTAGAAACCTCCGATCTTACAATATACGTAATCAATATTTTCCACTAAAATAATATGACGAGCATATTTGAAAATCTTTAAGGCGTGCAGATTTTTCACGATATGAAACTGCAAACTTTTAGATGTAGGATTAAAAAAGTATTGGCTTTCAAGTCAACACTTCCAGGCGGACCCATCCGATATTCATAAGAATTCAGAAAATAAATAAGGTTTTATATCGGCTGTTATTCGCCCAGTGGTGCAATACCGTACGTTTACCAGTTTCCAAATTATTTATATCATAGTTGCGATTCCATGATGCGTATGGTATTTTGATTGAAAACTGAACAGCAGTAAATTGAAAGTTTTAACTCCTTATTCTACCCACTGAAAACGATGCATTGTAGGTAGCGATTTGCTGTTTTTGCTCTATTTTAAACTATTTTATTTCAGCTAATAAAATCAAGTTATTACATTATTTATTATAATTTAAATCTAAACAACCAAAATTAAATTAAATGGGTAATTAATAATAAAGTCAATACTTTTTAAAATTAAATACAATCATTGGTATGGCCTAATTTATTAAATCTTTCAATATAATAAGTAAAACCTTCGCTTCATCTTACCACTAATATAAGTAAAATACATTTTCATGCTATGTATTTATATTTATTTCAACAATAAGAAAATCAGGGGCAAACATTCAACAATATTGTTGGGTCTGTAGCCTACTGGACAATTTCGTCGGCTTCGTTTGCAATGTTTACTCGATGAAATTGGGATAACTCGTTTACGGACATTTTGGATTTATGAATTTTTGTTCGTAAGCATGGATGTATGTGTCTAAATTGCTAAATGTCTAAATTGCTTCCAACACATTCGAATCTAAAAAACGGGATGTAGTGAAAGCGATTAGCTAACCAGTAATCTTGTCTTAACCTTATCCTTTCATCTTCACTCTCATCGAAAAAAAGATGTTGAGCGACTGATAAACAAGCAGTTCTCTAGCAGTGCATATAGTCTACATTAATAGTGGACATGGTTACAAAAAATCACCTTATTTTTGGTAAAACAGTAAGATTACAATTATTATGTTTTATATGTTATGAGTACCCGGCATGCGTTGCAATGCCACTCAAAAAAAGAAAGGGTTTGTGTTTTAATTCTGTTTTTTGAACTGCTTTTGGATTAGAGGTCTGCACAGACCGAAATTTCATAGACTTACCCGATTCGAGCCCATCATCTTCAGGTCTGGCCCGACCCGAACCCGAGTTTCAATATCACACTTGTTATAACACAATATTATTGTTTTTCGTCTGGTGCGTAAACGAATAAATCAGAAGGTTTTTCCTAGATGTCGCTGTACGTACGTATTTGATTCTTTTTTTCAATTTTAGATTTTCAATTTTTTTCTTCAGAACCCTTCACGGGTGTGTGCACAACAACTCACCGAAGTTTCATCGAAATCGTATGAATGGTAAAGGAACGCGTAAAGGACAAACAAACATTTATTTGAAATAATATTTCCCGGCATGATCACAATAAGTCCTTCCTGAAAGTTTCGTCGCGATCGGTTGAGTAGTTTAGGAGCCTATAAGATCCCGACAAGCCAGCAAACCAACAAACCAACAAACAGACATTCATTTTTATATATATAGAATAACATATATGATTCAGTTTATAATGCTTGTCCTGATCATTATAAACATGTGAAAGTAGTACAACCGAATTGTGTTTTATTTTTTTTAATATAATGCCTTTCCACCAATAATTGACAGTTAACACCTTAAAAGTAATATATATATTATGTCTCCGTGAAAAATCACCCCACTCATCTAAATTAATGACTTGAAACAATTCAACAGACAAAAGGTTCTCTCGATATAGACTACGACATGTATATTTCAGAGAAATAGTTCAGAAGACAATGTTTCTATGAGAATTGGTTGAAAGTCAAATTATCTTTTTAGAACTCATGTGGCTATGATATGAATACTACATATTCAATCTCTCTACTCTAGGATCAGATAAGGTGGCTGGAAAGGAATAAAAAGGAAAATAAAAGTTACTGCAACGATTGAAAAATCATACGAAAATGTCGATTCACGGATTCAAGCCCTTGACCTAGCAACCGAGTAGAACAAAAGTCTTAGACCACATAGTACACTCTAAGCTAAGACAACTTAAATTACTGAGGCCTTGTATTATATCCAACACGTACACCCACAGTAATTCTATAATACAAATCTAAACTCACATTATTAAATTAAGTCAATAAATAAAAATGTTCACAATGAAACACAACTATTCTCTATTCTATTATACGAAACCAAACTCACATCTCACATGATTGAGGTGGCCAAGTGGCAACGCTCAAAACTCAATGGATGCCATTATTTTTTATCAGAATACATGGATATCAGTAACGTTTTCATATCTTTCTACCTCATCGAATCTTGAAAGTAGTACCTACAAAAAAAGATTAGTTGATAACTAGTTCTCTGTCGATGTTTCTAATATTATCTGAAGTTGAGAAACTGCCATATAACAAATACTGGCTTAGTGTTGTAGTACATAATATATTGCCAATTGCAAGAAAATGTTTTACTATAGAATTCCATTAAAATGAGATAGAAGAGCAAAATTATTTTCGTCATATCATTATTATTTGTTAGCGATTTAAAGAAATATTGTTTACAATAAATTACAGTGTGAGAGAAATAGTATAGGAAAATATGTAAATAAACGACTTGTAAAATAAATACTACTTTGAAATTCTATTCAAAGGATGGTTTGATATCGAATAATAGCATTGATTGCCTGCTAGAACTTAAAATGCAGAGTCAACTAAAAACACGCACAATCAAAGGATAATAGGCACCGTCTCGTCAGGAATCGGGCCCCCCATCCGTTCAATGGCCGATCCCATATCACGGTTGCAAGGAGCACGGTTGATTTGGCAGTGGCAGCGGACCGGGGCCCGGGGGAGGGTCGGGGTGTCAACCGGGAACCGGGTCACTGGGTCGGCCGGGCTGCAGGTCGCTGCACGATGCCACGCACAAGGCTACACAGACCCCACCCTCCGCCCCACGCCACTGACCCCGCTAATACTACGCCTGCATTCCACACACAGTTTTACACATCTAGTGAGGGGGGCCATGACTTGGTAAATGCCACTCAGAAGTCAGCGATGGTGCCGGTAAATGGTGACTGATGAAGTGGCCACGGTGTTTTCAATGTCGACTTACACCAAAATTAAAGATATCCTGTAAAACAGCATCATAATAATCTAACCAATTTCATGATACAGAAACAATCACCATTAGCATTATCAGATTCAAAAATCAAATATATTATGCACCTACATGAATAAAAAATGCTTACTCGCTAAACGAAGTCAGTCAATATGAAATTTATAAATTACATTATTGGTTTTATAACTGTCAAATCACGTTAGATGAACTGAAGGAAGATTTTCACTAAGTCATTAGAGATCAACTAGCGAAGAATACAATATTTATAATTATTAAAAATACTGCGAAACAAACAATAACATTTGATATTGACTTTGCCAAGACTTGAATAAGAAGCCCTCTTACCACTCGGCTCCATTAATCGAATAAATACACAATATATTAATATATTAAAAGCTGGTTTTCATAAATAATATGTGACACAATAATAAACATTATGTATATGGATGGCCACATGTGATTTCATTACTATATTTTGTTTTGTATTCTTGTTATGTTTTTAAAGCATCTAATGTAACATTTAGCATTCATTTGAAATATCGTGTAAAGTGTGTGACTAAGTGGAACACATGCGGTATTACTTGAGTGGCTATTTTGGTCAGGACTATTTGAAAGTAAATTAAAATACCCGAGGTACACGACAAAATACCTACTGTTGTTGTAGTAATCAATAAGAAATCTATACGGTTGCTTTCCTGGCTTTTGCGTTACAAGTTTGCAAATCAAGGTTATTATTTAATTTAATATAATTTATGACATGAGATTTTTTGTGTATTAAAATTACTGATAGTATGTCAGTCTTGGTAGGATAAGGAAAGCGATGTTGTTAAAAAAGAACAATTAGGTAGCTAACCGTTGAGAAGGAATAAAAACATTATATATGACATTACCTTTGGATATCCATCAATTGATTGAAAAACAATTCTTTAAAGTTTGCATTTGAGGATTCAAACTGGTAAACCGACAATTGAGTAAAATGAAAGTTCAAGAGCAAGCGGAACAACATATCTAAATTGATAAAATAAAAAATAGCATTGCACAAAACTGTTTGTGTTAATGTAGAAACTAGATATTTTGTTGATATTGTCATACAAGAGACAACGCATTGCTAAATTGGTAGAATGATAAGAAATTTACAGATAAAATTTTTGGTGGGCATTCTTTTACACTCATTATTTCACGTTTCATTTGGATATTTTAGAAACTTCCTTACTGATGATTATTATGGCTGATGCCGTGAGGTGTTAATTGTATACTACCCCTAAATACAACAAATACCTACAACTTTTATGGGGTATTGGGGAAAACTAGAGAGTAAACAATAACTAATGTGTAAGATGTTTAATCATATTATTTATTTGGCAGCGTCCGAGTGCTGAAATGAAAAAGTTTTCCGTTTCGCTGCATTGGAAAATATTTTGCCGGCAATAGAAATTGGCGAGAGCACGGGGGGGGGGGGGGGAGGCTGTTACCGAATCATGTATTATTATTATTGTATTTTGCTAATAATGTTGATCAGAATAATATGGGGCTCAAATATTGAAATCGGATATGTCGAATGCGACAAATTGGTCTCTTCTAGTTGCTACATATTTTCAAGCTTATTTTGCCAGCTAATATTATGAGTCGAATACTTTTATGTATTAAATATAGATTAATATCCAAAAATGAATTCCACTGCTTCCGTCACACCTTGTTGTACAATCAGTGGAATAACAAATTTATCAATGCAAATTTTATTTATCGAATGATTTTTCTTTAAATATGTTTGGCTAATATACAAAGGGTTTAAATCGACACTCCCTACGTATAATCCTGTATCTGCAAACATGATATTTTACAGAAGAGAATTTCGAAGATTCATAACTCGATTGCAAAGTAACGACTGCATGTACTTTCTTTAAAATTGGAGCATTGCTACTGTTTTAAATGTAATTTTCGTTGTTGTTTGATGCCTACCCATAGAACTGAGTGCGTAGACAACGACAGTGACAGTGTAAAATAATCACATTTTTGGCACTTACGTGATTATACGTAGAGAATGACGAAATACTCCAAGTCCTCACCAGCAGATTACAAAGAACAAATTGTAAATACATCAAGACAAAACGTGTATTTTATTTATCATAGATTGTTTTGAAGGCATTCATTCTAGGAATCTTTGATGGAAACCCCCAGTTAGATGGCGGGAGTTTGTTTCTTAATTATTAAATATAAAGACAGTGGTCACCATTACATTAATGAGAGATATGCTATGAAGTGACGTTTATGTAAAAAATATTTTTATAAATTAAAATGTACAGTGTACTTACCACATCATCGATTTCCATCAAATGAATTTGTATGTTCATAATATATTATTTCTTTTAAATTTGGATGCAGAGGTAGATATTCAGTTTCAAAATAGCACGGGAAAATAGATACAGGAAGGCGAATTTTATCGATATGGCTATCTGAGAATCATTATCGGGTCGTATGTCAGTTGTCCCAGATTCCTGGACACAGATGTATTTATAGGAACACTGGAGAAAAGATTTTAAATTATAGTGAAAACAGCATCTGAACATATTAATATTTTTATTTGTAGTTATAATAATACAATGCGATATACCATATACAACTCGTAGGATGTAGCTGTGCTCAGTTTGATTCTTTAACGATTTGTTGGTTGCTCAACTAAAAAGCAGTAGAAGGTATAATCTCTCTGGACAGTTATGTTCAACACCTTCATGATGAACACAATCAATTTTGTATTCACTCAATACATGTTGCTTAAATTGATTTGACTAATAAACGCACGCATCAACGTTTGGAAAATAGAAAAATAATTATGTTTGGAAATTTTGGTATAAAGTTGTACAACATAAATGTTTGAATACTTTTAAATACCTAGTACGTGAAAACCTCAATGACTTAGCTAACTTTTTTATTAAAACTGTTACAAGTAAATATCAAGCAAAATCAATAAAAGTAGCAACATAAATATGGATATATATTATTTTTCTATTTTTAAATGTAGAATAGCAATTATTTATTTAGTAATTATTTTTAAGTATAAAATTATGATATAATATAAACATAACAATATGAATAAATAAATACATTACCACAAAAATACAAACATTTAAACAAATTTGTCGCCCAGAATGAAAACAATTCCTCCATCCCTCTGGATACCTCGATCTTACCCATAACGACGACTGCATTCCCTCGTTGGATTTCTATGCTTATTCGCTGTCTAAAGTATTCACTTGAGTGGCATTCACCCGTCTTGTCCGTCATCCTTTGACCAATTTCCGCCACCGTCCTCAAAGGACAGGGTCCCCAGGGACCGAACGTCTCAAAACCCAATGGACAGAAAATGAAATTTGGCGACAGACAGTCGTATTTTCTGCATTTGGTGGTTTCAGCCGTGAGAGCCGTATCCACCACAGTGGCATCCCAGACCATGTATCGCCCCTCTCTCCAGGGGATCATCGTAATGCCGTCGGGCCTCCTGCCGTCCTGGCGGCAAACCTCCCAGAAGTTCCAGTCTCGATGGGACCCCCGATGAAACCAGAGAGCGGCAGATCAGGTCGTTAATGGCAGAGTGCCGACTGTGTCTTCCGGCGCTCTTCTGACAGCTCAATCTGTGCCGCCCCATGCGGTCCACCAACCTCTCACAGGTGCACTTGCGCTTGTGACACAATGCTGAACCAAGCCGGAGAGCAACCGAAATTCGCAAGTCATCATTGCTCAAAAGCGTTCCGAGACTGGGCGATGGAAGAGCATTCAGCCACAACCCCGACTCATTCCACGAAGCTGCCATGAACCGAGCAGTCTCCGTAGGATCACTGAGAGATAAAAGTATTTCTTTTTTCTTAATTTAAATCATCGGGATATTCCACTCTTTTTGGATAGATGGCTTGTCCGGTGCAGGCATGCTTGTAATTTTGCACCAATTTTGTTTTGCGACACTGACTATGTTTTCCCAATCGATATCCGACAGTATGGCCGTGATTAGATATATATAGATATATATTATTGTATAAATACTTTAAGGCTTATTTAGATTTCAATTGAAAGACATGTTGAACAATGACTTAATTTAGAAACAAGATATAGGAAATGATTTAATGTATTAACCATACACACGTACTGAAAAAATCAAAATATTCTCGAATCGCCAAACTTTCTTTAACGATTTCTCGAGGTTTCATTATAAAATATTCACTAGAAAAGAGAATCGAAATTTTCCTTAATGAGAGAGTAAGTTGTCAACAACTGCACTCTTAAATCCTTCTTTCGATTCCTAGAATAAAGTTCTAAGAACGGTTAGTAATTAGCCTTCTTATCAGTTGCTAAGAATCATTGGATATTTTTTTTTATTAAATGTTAGATATAGCAGCTGATTACGACTCTAATGCTTCATCAAGACAGTATATTTTTTTTTAAATAAATGCTCATATCCATAAATCAATTTTTTTATTAATTAAAAATATTGATTTCAAAATAAAATAGCGGCAACGAGTAAATATTTATGATTATTATTAAAAATATTATTTTGATTTTACAATTAGAAAAGGATTTATAACTTTTAGGAAATTCATCGTTTTTTTAATTTTATTTTTGTGTGTATGTGTCGCTTTTATGAAAGTTCCTACAAAATATTTCTATTTTACATAAAGACATCGCAACTGATTTTTTACTGTCTTTATTGTATAGTATAGATGTTTTTATAACTAAATTAATAAAACAAATGTGTTGAACACAATTTAATGTAGTTTGTTATCATAAATGTGATGTGTACAATATCATACTTGTTAATATGTTTCAGTGGACCAAGCGATACGTGAATTTCGCACGCGTATGATCAACTTTTCACCTCAAATTCACGAATTCAATAAAGATTCGGTCTTATCTATCTACCTTACAGCGTCAGTGGGTGCAATATTTGTACAGAGCAGTCGACCAGAAATGGAAAGCAGATCCGAGTCAAAGAAAATGCCTTTTCAAAGGATTCAATCTGGAGATAAACTTTATTTGTTTTTGTTTTACGTAATATTTATCTATCTTTCATTCTTCTGATTGCCATTTCTACTGTAAGACATCATGACTAACTCAAAATTTGAAAGCAGATGTGCAATTGTCTTCGGATACCTGCACATATCGATTAAAAAATAAATAGAGATTTAACGCTAGACAGCAAAAAAGTTAGAGCAAAAGAGTTTCTTTCCACTTTATCCATGCGAACGTTAATGGAATTAAATTCAGATATTTTACGGTCTTTCGTTACCAAAGAAAAGAAATTTTTTTACCCGTAAGCAACGTCGTTAGCTTCGGTTACGGATGTCTTGAGTTCAAATCCTGGTACAGACAGTTTCATAAATTGATTTTTCTGTCGATTTATGGATTACTAGAATTCCTTTCCACCCATCCGATTCTAAAAACGGAGCGTAGTGAGAGTAATTGGCTAACCACTAGTCCTGTTCTAGCCCTTTCCTTCTCTACCTACTCTCTTCGAAAAAAATACAGGTTGTGCAATTGAGAAACAATCTGTGCATGTAGAAACACTTCTCTTTAATTTCATCCATTAGTAGTCTATATGCTTCACATTGGAAGCGGTCATGGTAAATAAATGTTTTATTTTAGACCATATGGCTCATTTTATTTTAAAAATTACTTTGTACAATTTTTATTTTAAACCATCCAAGAACGTGTGATGGGTGTATTAGAAAAATGTACAGTAATTATTGTTGAATGTCGCTTTATATTGTTCATGAGAGCATTAGAAAAATTCCTACTTTTGATAACCCATAAGTCCATTGAAAAGGCAATGTAAAAAAGTACCCATTCGATACAGTCGATGCTAACTCTTGACTATGCAATCGAATGAAGTGAAATCTCTGATGCGTTACTACTCGGCCACAGTGACTTACAATTAAAAACAATTAGTGATTTAGTAAAAAAAGTATCATTGGATTAAAAAACCGTTGATTAATGACGCGTCCAAGGGGCTGTTTATTGTTGTAAATATTGAAAATTATCGAAAAAAGTATTCCACAGCACTGAGGAATAATGGCTGCATTTGATACGTAGGTTAGATACCCAAAGAAAACGACATTTCTAGAGAGTGCACCACTCCTTAGGGCGGGTTGCCAAAAGTTTTATTTTTTGTTTTATTTTGTTTGATCTGACACACTTGGAGTAATCACGATTGCTTCTTCGGTCTTGGAAGCGAGGTTTAGAATGGGAGGGAGTGATAAAAAGTCGAAGTACATTGCGGGGTAACTTTTCAGTTTCAAATTGTTCCTAGTCTGCTCTTATTCTAAGACATTATAAACTGCTATTTTTGGGGGAAACCATATTGTTTTCCATTTTTTTTTTTTTTTTTTTTTCCATGTCCGCTCCCAATGTGGAGCATATGGTCTCCTAATGGAGGCATCTTGACGGATTTTTTTCTACGAGAACTGCTTGTCACTCAGTTGCTCAACCTCTCTTTTTCTTTTTCGAAGAGAGTAGGGATAGAAGGATAGGGCTATGAAAGGACTAGTGGTTAACTAATCGCTCTCGTGACGCCCCGTGAGGATGGGATTGGTGGGAGGGAGGACTCAGACTACGAACAGAAATCCATAAATCGATTGAAAGATCAATCTATGAAAACCGTCCGCACCGGGAATTGAACCCGAGACATCCGTAACCGTAGCCAGCGACGAAACCAACTGCGCCACGGACGCCGACAATGTTTTCCATAGGCATATAAAATAATTGATCATTCGTAAAAACTACATGTCTTTTATAGAATATATTTATGTTTTTTTAAATTTTATCATGATTATTTTTATTGAAAATCAAATCATAACACATGTAAGCGAAAATCGATTAGTGTTTTAATATGTTCAGACTACAGATTGACGACTATTAAAAAAACTTTTGAATATGTGGCAATATTCATCAAGGCAGTGCACCATAGATAGCTAAGAATCTTATTTAACGCAATGCGAAATTCTTAAAATTATATTGTTTTTAGAAAAATGCGTGCACTCTACCAATGCCACTTGATGGTTATGAGCGCTTACGTAAAGAGAAGGTAACCGTTTAAAAAACAAATGCTTCTGATGAATATTAGGATTACAATTAATATTGTAGTTCAATGGCATCAGTCATGGGAGTTTTGTGTAAAACTCGTATGAATCTTACTATATTAAACTTGAGCGTAGATAAAGTAACAGCAAACTAATCGATGTCTTTTTAAGTTTAAGACAAGAATGTTAAAATGAAATTAACCGGCCGCTTTGAAATTGCCTGATTTCAAATATCACGTAATTGATTCGATTTCAAATGGGATGTAAAACTTCAGATTGAATTTTGATCTCAAAATGAACGTGTAGAGAAAATCTTTTTTACATTACGCTAGCTAGCTACTTAGATAACTTTTCGGCGCCCTATCTACCTATGTGCTCAGGAGGGGATTGGTAAAATATTATGCTATTTTAATGTGGGCAATGATTGAAAAAGGAAATTTCTCGTCTTAAACCATAAACATGTATGTACTAGTATGTATCTAGTTTATCTGGATAGTTAAACAAATTGTACATACAAATTTCGGTCAACATTCTACTTACAGCATATTTCTATGCGACTCAAATTCTGATAATGGAGCAAACGCAATTTTTTTAAGTGTGAAAATTTTTGTGGCATTGACTCTCAGCGTGATGAAATTGCATTCATGTGATCGTGTTCTGTGTTTTCAAGATGCTAGCGAGGATCTTTAAATTGATTTGTCCGTAGAATTTAACATTTGAATTCAATGTATTCTAGTTCCATATTATTTATTCTAAGATATTAAAGATATTTAAGCTCAAACTCGTTTAATTCCATCTCATACGGTTTTAGAGTACAGCTTAACATTGGAGCATACGTCTTTAAATCCTCAAATCTTCAGACTTTCAGTTACTTAAGTACTTAAAATTGATAAATGATAAAGAACATTATTATTTATTCATTTTAACTTTTTTAAATTATTGGTATTTTCAATAAATAAATAACTTTTTAAAAAGAATAATTTGCTAAAAAAATATTGTCACATTATCTTGGTGGGTAGCTCAAAATTTTGTAATAGTCAATTCAATTACCCGCGGGTTGTATTTAGTTTGCCGACCACTTTCTTACTCCAATAACGTTTGTTGAAGGGTCTTCGATGAATTATATTTTAAAATAGCGTATTTATTCAATTCCACAGTAGTAACTATACTTTGTAATTTTGATAGTTTATTCTATTGTGTTGGCTTGGAAGAGTTAATTTGAGTAATCTTTGTCGATATATCGAATAAATTCAATATTCAGATCCGGCCCTGCGTGTAGAGCCCAGTTATGTATTTATTCACTGCAGCAAAAAGAATGGGATTTTTCCCATTTCCCAAGATGAAATCTTTGCACTTGATCTAATTTATAATGGCTCGGAATTGTGTTTGAATAGCTTTCTTCTCGGTGATTTGGGAGGAACGAATAACGGGAACGGCGCAATAAGGTATGTATTTATTTTTTATTCCAACAAGTAAACGTAAACAATACAGCAATAATTATTCAATTAATTAATTATGCAATCATTCGCCATAATAATATAATATTTAGGATTTACTTAATTTCCACGGAAAGTAAGTAATTTTGTTACGATTTCTTAATTATAAGTATTTATATTCATCAAACTATTCATATTTCAAAACGAAATTGGTTTTATTTTTTACTAGGTACGTATATATCGTCAACCAAAGAGAAAACTTGACACTAAACTTGTGCAATAATTGGGTTTTCAGAAAAACGCATGTTATGTGTTTTTAGGGGGAAAAAAATCGTGCGGAGGATATTTTTAGTATATTGAAATAAAAATTGGATCACAGACCATCTTTCAATTTTAGATTTTTAACAGGTCTTGAGTCAAAATTTCGCATAATTTTAAATTTCTTCATTCACAAAGGCATTATTACTTAAATATCAAATGAAATATACTTAATCACTTTTAAGGTGTTAAATGTCAAAAATTCTTGGTGGAAAGGCATTACTGTGTTTTATTTTTAAAAATATACGTAAATTGGTATATAGGTTGCAACTTATAGTATTTAAGTTAAAATAAATATATCCTGCCAAACATGAATTGCGCCAATAATAAGTGAAATGAGATAGGTACTGAGTACTGATATTTTTGAAAAAAATTAGTTGGGCGCGTTTTGGTATTCTATATGTCATACAGTATCATAAAAGTGAAGTGAGTGAAGTGAGCTAAGCAAATACAGTCTGCAAAAGTATTTTATTCTGTAAGGAGTTCAATTAAATAAAGTGTAAATTAATGTAATAAGTTTATTGAACTAAAACTTTCAATAGGCAAATTTAACTATGTCCACTACACCTCTCGAGGGCGCAATTTAAGGTTAGTTAACAAATACACAAGTTACATTTTTTCTTTTGTGATTTCATAAATTTTGTTTCGTAAATGACCTTTGGCCTTTCACGTAGATAAAAAATACAAAATTGCATTCATAACTTCAAAGCGCCAAAATGTCACAAATGCCTGTTTGCTTTTGGGGTGACAATATATTGTTGGTGATATGAATTTTATATTTCGTTATTCAATGTCAGAAATCAAATTGAAGCGAAACAGCTACTTAATACGTCATAAAAAAAAAATAAGTTCATTCAAATCCGATAAGGTTTGTTTAATAATATGTTTACGATTTTATCGCCGTTTAATTAAATTACAATTATATCAAATTTTAGAATAAAAATAGAACAACAGTGATAAAATTCACTGATGAGATCCTTCGCGCAGTTTGAAGAAAGCGTGTCAAAGTTGAAAATCACGTTGATCCGATAATTTAGTTCTGATTCTGTTTTTAAACAACGAAATGTCTGGCGAAATATTTCATTGATTCAAAATGGATGCAAAATGGTATTTTAAATTGATATTTATAAAAAAATATTAATATTCATTGTTTGGCATTTGCCGTTGGTATTGCTTTCGAATTCTCTCGTACTTCATGCCCGTGTGTGAAAAACCTTTTACGAAATATTCCGTACCGGCTTTGAAGTCGTATATTATGTCCACATCCGTTCTAACTTTTTATTAAGTTTTGATTCGAACCATTTTACATCGACAAAATTGTTGATAAAAGTTACTGCTGACGATAGGACCCCGATGCGTTTAGTCAAAGCCCATTATACTTGGTAAGGGATCCTATGTTATAGTTCGACAGGCGTTGTATTCTATATAACATTAGTACCTAGTAAAATAAATATGATTTAATAAAGCAGAGTAGTTATTCGATTTCTTAGTATTATGTGTTTATTTGAAGCATTTAATTTAAAAAAAACAACTCATTTTTCCTTTGTTACAGTTTTGATGATTTGTGATAGAAATGTACAAATTTAAAATGATTTTATTTTTATAAACATGCACATCTACATTAAATATCTGTAGCATACACAAAGTTAAAAATGGTGGCCTAGCTTAATTTAAAATTATTCATCGTTTTGAATACAAAAATGGACTGTGGACTGGCTTTTAACTAGAAGAATTTTCATAAGTTCTTTTGTACTCTCATTTGAAACTAACATTAACTGTGATTTTGCATATTATTTCAGTGGTGAAATTAAGCTGGTCAGTATTGGTTAAAATATCCTGAATTTTATCAAACCTAAATAAAAAATGATCTTATTCTTTAGTGATATTAAACCATTTTAAGACCTGTTGTCTTTTTCCTTTTGGCTATAGTCAGGTATGTTATCCCACCCTTCTCTGGTTGTAGTTACCATATCTTTACGTTGATATGTATAATAATATTATTTGTGTCAAAACAAGGAGGCTTGATTCAAGTACACTAACAGTATGATTTTTATGTTTTTCAATTCGGGACCAAATAAACATGTAATACTCGCAGGCAATGTGTGTTAAATGTATTACTGCAATATCATACTTCTGTGTCAATACACCTTCAACTTTGCTTATACAATTAGTGCTAGTCATGCTACCTTCTGGAAACACTTTACATCATTCACCGTCAACCTATTGATGCTTCGGACATCCGACATCTCTCGATTGTTGAGGGCTTCCTGTCATTTGTGTAACAGAAATAAAAAGGAAAACAATACATTTTGTATATAAAATATTTATTTCAATATGGTCAATGGTGAAAAAACAAGTTTATTCAATCGTCCTTAATAATTTTGTAACATGCATCGTATATTTCAATAAAATATATAAAAACGTATAAAACGATTTTGATAAAAAAATATTTCTTCAATTTTAGGTAACAATTTGATTTCACAAATATATAAAAAAATGCTACAGATAAAATTTGAAAATATGTGTATATAATATGATTTGAATAAAATGTTTATTTTGGAATAGCCTAGTTACTTACTAAAATTAAAAAAGTTAGATTATTTTAGATACAAACATAACAAGCATAATTATATTTTTAATGCTCAGGCACTATTTATCACTGTTTTTTCTTGATTAAAATAACTGTATTTATAAGTAAATTTGCAATATAAAAATATATAATTAATATGTATTATAATCTCGAGAAAATGCATCTCATTTGCGATTGCATATATATATATCAGGCACGTGCGGTGGCTTTATTTCTTTCTTGCTCAATCACAATGCTCATATACATTAGGTTGTGCGATAGAGGTAGTGATAAGTCCACGGCACGTTGATGATCTATATATTTGTGTGTACAAAAGAGAATTGCCTTAAAACCAAGAGATCGCTTATCTCTATGTATTATCGAATGAACATTTAACTAATACAGAGAATAATATGCATATTTTTAAATGACAACCAGAAAGAACCTATACGCAATTTCTTCTCATTTTTTAAGGCGTTCTTAAAGAGACCTGATTTTAACAATAGCATTACTTTCACACGTATTTATCCAATACAAAACATCCAGCAAATTAACTATTCTTCAGGGGGTATATTTTCAATGACCTATTTTTGTCACAAATATATTGAAACCAACATAATTTTAGTTTATAACGCTTTAAAAGATTAAAAAATATAATAGCACTCTGTTGTGGACATATACTCTAGTTACAACATTGAAATTAACATTAAACTCATTTCTATTTCAATTAAGATTGACATTATCTTGTTTTCAAATTAAATTTGAACACAATCTTTTATCACTTTTAAGGTGTTAACTGTCAATTCTTGGTGGAAAGACATCACGAGCATTATCAACTGATAATGCTCGTGATGAGCGAAACTGGTCCTGATCATTATAAATATGTGGAAGTAGTACGATTGAATTGTGTTTTATTTTTTAAAATACAATCTTTTATTTTAAACCATTTTTCTAAATGCGATTAGCAAACACGGTAGATTTTCATTTGGTGGACGATATGTAAAAATTTAAGTCTCTGATTAATACTACGATATAAAATTTGGATTATTGAGATTTTGTATACTTCCATGTATTTTGTCACTAACGACCCGGGTTTCGCCTTTCGGCATCTTCAGGCATTCGAGCACACGAATGGACTCGAACTGACAGACAGTAAACAGTGTCTAATGTTTATATAGAAGATACGAATACGACAAATATTATTTACGAGGAAAAATATTATACGTCTGAGAGCCACACTGATACCTGAGTTAACATTTCGAGAATCGTCTTAATCCTTATTTTGTAAACAACACATTAACAGAGTGACGAATTGCCGCTTTCCAACTACTTTTAGAAGAATTACCAGTGATTTTACAATTATAATAGCATTGTGGGTTTCGACGGGATGCAATTCGACGAAAGGGTAAATATATACAATCATTCCACATTTAGTGACATCTGTTAGGTGTTGCAACGTATCGGATGTGCATGGAAAATACATGGAAGTGTACAAAATCTCAATAATCCAAATTTGATATTGAAATTCCATCAAGCACCCTCAGTCGATGTCTTAAATTAATACTACGATAGTTGAAAAGACAATGATATATTTTTCATTAAAATATTTGAAGTCAAAGTAAAATATTATTATACATATCTAAAAATGTTGACAGTAAATATGTATACCAAATTCTGCAAAATGATCAACAACTGTGAAGTAATTCTTTCATAACATTTTAATAAACTAGTCAATTAACGATTATAAATTGAAATAATTTATATTATTTAAATCAGCGGTTTCCAAATTCTGACAAGCGGGCGTCATGCGCATCATATTATGTTCATATGGTGTATTAGGGCATGGTTCGATAGCCTTTGAACCACTATGCTTGGAAACTACTGATTTTAAAGACCAAATGTTCAAAATTTTTCATCTGGTGTAAATTTTAAGTAAAAATATTCTTTAAGCCGACTAGATGTCATTCAACTTTAATAATTTCATAACATTATAATGTAATATTAAATTCAACAGAATTTCAGAAAATTTTTAAAAACAAAAATGTCTAAAATATTTCAGAAGAAATGAGAGCAAGGGAAACTTTACTAAAAGTTCTATGTGAAAATAAATATAAAATTCTAAAATACTACCATGAATAAAAAAGCAGAATTCTGTTATTCTAGCAACAAACACTATGATGGAAAACTTGTAAGTTAATAAATGTTGAATATTTCATACAATATCACATTTTGTAAAGTGCGCTAAAAGTTATATTAATACGATAAAAAAAAAATGGAATGTTTACTATAAAATCTTAATATAAAAAGGATATTTGTGATTAAGAACATTATGACATTTATAGAAAATGATTCCACAAGTATTATAATGAAATCCAAGCATGATTTAGTATCGTCTCTAAATGATTTCTAAGAAAAGAAATATTTGAGGTTGTTTTAATCATGTAAAATTTACCAGAGAAATATGAATTGACTATCAACAGCAGTGCGAGTCACTCAAGAACACTTCACAAATCCCAAGTTTTTAATGGAGCCTCTTGTTTATTTTGCTGGGTAGGTAATATAAATATGAATTCAAACTTGTTTGAAATTATTCATTCCCGGTTTTCGCGGAACAAATAGTTTAGGAAACCCTGTTATACACGCTGCATGCTGTCATATAATGTGGATACAGTTTATTGAGTAATTCAACAGATGAAGAAATATATATATGTTTTTTACAGCCAGTTAGGCTTTTTCATGATTTTTTCATGTTGAAATCAAAATGGGTAAATATTTCACTTCTATGTTCATGTGTAATATTTTGAGCTTTTTGCACATCTTTAAAAATTTCAGATTATTGAAATTAATTGTCTTCATTTATTGAGCCAAGGCAGATAGTTGCAGCTCTTATAGAGAAAAATGCAGTCCAACATCCACTTAAACCAGTAGACATGAGATAGAAAATTGTAAAATATTTAAAAAGAATGCACTTTGACTATGTGATTCAAATATGTTCTATTCGATATCACAGAGAGTGAATCAATCATCAAGTATAATAATAAATTTATGATGAATTCATTGTTTTAAAACGGCTTGAATATTTTATAACATATCGTCAGCTTAACTATCAAATTGAATTGTATTGAAACTAGAATTGTAAATACTTAACAATAGAATCGTTTAATAATTTTCTCATTTATAGATGTCACTAGCGAAATTTATATCTTTCATTAACCGCTTCCCAGGTGATCACGCAAATATGCGTGAAAAAAAATGTACGATTTCGGACGATCACGTAAATACGCGTGATTCTCCATACAAGCAAAATTCATGATTTTAAAGATGATGTAAAATTCCAGGCAATCATGCAATGCACGTGAATAATATTTGAACCATTTTGAGCCAGAAAAAAAATGTTTTCAATATTTAAGTAACAATTATATTTATATAGTAATATAACTATAACTAGTAATGTAACTATATTTGATAAAGAAATCTTCGAGGGGTTAAAAGAAATAAAAAATATTTTTTTGCGATTATTTGATGACATGCTCTTACATGCACATACAACTAACACATACACATTTCTTGTAGAAAGTAAAAAAATGCAAAAACATTTTAATATGCCATCCAATGGAAACAATATTTGTGTTGTGACTAACATTTAATATATTATTTGATTGAAACTGTTTCGGCCCAAAAAACGAAAAACTACTTCAAAATTCATTCTTGTTACTAAGAAGGAAATAATGTAACAACATTTATAAGACTATTATTTCATCAATTTAATAAACCAATTCTATAAAATATTAAATTTTGTTTATTTTTATGTAGGTATTTCATTACATAAGGTAATAATTTTCATTTTTAAGTAGATACATATTTGGCATACTTGAAAAATTTGTCCCAGCTTTTTAAATGAATGAGCACATTGTGTATATAATATCAAAAATATTTATGTTACAACACTTAAAACGTATGAAAATTATTCATCAATGAAGTTAATTTGTACACAAATTTATATTGAAATTTGCGGAAACTACGCATCAATCAGCTATAACAGGCATTCGTTTTTTTGAAGATCCATTGAATTTGAGAAATCTGTCATACCACTTCTTTTTTTTTGTGCTCTTGGTAATGTTCTTCGGTGGTGGTTTAACAAAAGATGTAAGATTTCCGTTCGCAATGCTATCAGGAATAGTAAAGGTTTCACTGTTTGAACGCACAGAATGTATATTGACATCCAATAGTTGCTCATTTGCAAGATTATTCTCACTGACAGATTGTGAAATAGGTGGAAAATAGCCCGGTAGACTTAGAGTAGTTGTGTTTAACATTTGAGGATCGACAGGTGAAATCCTGACTGCAGGCTTATAAAAACTCGGAAGTGATAACTGTTCAGTGTAAGATGAAGAGATGTTACGATGGCTGTGTATCGACTCTGTGGGCGTAACGATTTGCGGTTCTCTATACCCATTGATTTGTATTGCAGGTGTTGGTAGTTCTCGTATCCTCAGTCTGTAATGAAAAAATGATTGACATAATTTTCATGGCACGCTGAACCACTGTAGAGAATTTTTGTAGCCATTGTTAGATACATATGAGAGCATTTACAAATATATGTTGATTGAGGAACAATGAGGCCAAAGCTAAATACAGTAATTTTCGATTTTATTCGAGAGTTATGTACCGCTGAAAGCGATGCATAAAAAATATAAGCAATGTATGATTGATTTCAAAACATAATTTGTGAGCTGTTTTCAATGTAAAAAATAATATTTGCAGAAAAAAGACTACATTTTATAGATTTTTTATAAATCTATATCATTCCCAAAGCCAGAAAGTGTAATATAAGTGCGTGGGTGCATCTGGGAAGAATATTACTTATTATTTCAAGTAGTTTTTTTTTAGAATTTTAAAACGAATATTTAAAAATGTTAACGAAATAATACATTAATGCTTTCAAATAATTATTTAGCAGCTTTTACTTTCAATGCAGCCCTAGATCTTTATTGTCTGTGCATCTGTGGACATGTTGTTCTCTATTGATTCTAATTCCAGGAAAGGAATCACACCGAAATGATTTTTTATGCTCAATTTATATGGCTACAGATTTTTTCCAGATATAAAGACTTTTACAAAATTCGTTTGTTCATTTAAAATAAATAATAAAAATAACATGACTGCCAAAAATCACTGATAGATATGTGTAGTATCCATATCTGAATAAATGATAATAATTCAATAAAACATGACAATGGTAATAGATAATAGATGGCACAATATGTCGCCGTACATCTACGGCTGTACTACTCAAAAGGTTAAGATTTGTTTCTGTGAGCGAATCGGGAGGGAGAACTCCTTTGATACCTTTTTCACATCTCAATGCATCTCAACAAGATTTTCGGTGGGCATTTCAATGCCAGCGTGGATTATATTATTTTATTTTAGTCAATCTAGGGTTTGTAGGTGTCAAACGTAAGCCGACATGAAAGTTGCTTTCATTAGTAATACTGTGGAAATAAATATGATAGGTAATATCAAGTGCTTTGAAAACAATCTGTGGGAATGAGCGGGAGGTTATTCTAAAAATTCGAAAGTTCTGTGAAGAAAGCTAGTCTCTAAGAAGACTTGATAATTCCAATCAATGACGCTGTGGGTTGGTTGGGTAGTGACGATGACAGGTAAAGTATAATAGTATGACAACATTACTCCAGTAACACTAGCGCCCTTTCTAAGTAGACAAATTATAATGGTCAACCTATTATAGTCTGAATATGGTAAGTTAATTGGCAGGCCTAAACTTTAGCAGATGAACTCAACAAGGGGGATGGAGGATATTCTTGGAATAGGTTAAGACCCACTCTGGATTCACAGACCAGCGAAGATGATGAAATGATTGACGTTTGTTGATATTATTATTCTCCGAGACATGCGTAGTGAGAAAGAGCTGAATGCATTTTGAACAATCAATGAAATTATCTTTTTAAGCTATAAACAAAATCAATAAATCACTTGCCATTATATGAACTCTATCAAAATTTTATTTCTATTGCAAATATAAAAGAGATAAGATAGACTTTTCTATTGTTCTTAAGAATACAATTTATTTCTTACATGAGATAGATAAAGTATTCTAGCCATATCTGATAATTATAATGAATATCACTAGGCGACTGTAAATATAAGTAATTGAAACGGCACGATTGCAATCTGTACTCGAACCTCTCTTGAGCTGTTCTGTCTCTTCGTGACCAAGTAAATAAAGTATACACCCCTTCATAATGTTTTTTTGTTTCTATGACCCAATTTTGCAGAACTAAGAACATTACACAATATATCATATCCAATATACAACCAATTTCAATAATAAGAATAATTGTTCAGTTCAAAGCGATTAATGAAAGTATTTAAAAATATGAACATTCTTTGCGACGATTAGTATATAAGTCGATGCATATCAATTGTGGATAAAATAGAATGAAAAACCACGTTTATCGGTATACCTCGCATATTGTTGAAGGATATGCATTGTTTTAGACTTACGCTTCGAGCCTGTGGGTTGTGAGCCCCAGGTTTTTCAATGTCAGTATTGTTTCAGTAGTGATTGAAGAAAAGGAATAAATAGATCATACCGTTGACTGGCTATCGGAGCTGGAGCCGGGGGCTTGATAGAAACTCGCAACTTTTCCCAAACATTAAAGTACATCTCAGGTCGGACAAAACTTAGTTTGGAGTAATACAACAGCTGAGGAGGAAGATCACAACTTTTGTACACGCAAGGAATGATTTTTCTTTGCCCTTGGTCTGAAATGAAATATTCAAGGTTAAATGCATTTGCAGAATTCATAAAAATAATTACAATATACAGCGAAAACTTTAATAACACGCATTTCTATAATGAGCGGCTAACGCAACTGCATCATTGATGCATGAGGTGCTAGGAGTCAGGAGAAGTGGACAGCCAAAGTGGATGTCCGACGACATGTGGGGGAAAATTGAAGAAAGAGCGAGGCTTAAAGCACTGAGGGACAGTGAGACAGACCCAGACCGGACCGAGGATCGCCGGACAAACTATCGGTACCAAGATAAGATAGTAAAAAAATCTGTGCGACTCGATAAATGCCGATTCATGGACAACCAGATTGAAGTAGCAGAGGCAGCAGCGTGAAGAAATGATACAAGAAAATTATTTAGAATCACGCGCGAAATTTGCGGTAGACGACCACCGACCCCCGGCCAATCCGTAGTCCCAGCGGGGCAATAAAGTCAAGCGCGGAGCGTGTTAAAATGATTTGGAGAGATCATTTCTGCGGATTGCTAAACCGTCCTCTTCCCTCGAACCCCTTTGACATACCCAGCGAAGCCACACTTGTAGATATCCCCCGAGCGCCAAAGATTCTCGACCACGCACCGACGCACGCTGAGATCACCTCTGCTGTGCAGCGGTTAAAGAATGGGAAGGCATCGGGCTTGGACGGTATACACCCAGAGTTCCTCAAGTAGGGCCTGGAGGCGCTCTTGCAGCCCTTGCACCTACTTCTCAGTAAGGTGTGGGAGCAGGAGCGCTGTCCGAGGGACTGGGCCAACGGTGAGGTCATCACAATTCACAAAAAAAGTGACCCACTCTGCTGCGACAATTACCGGGGCATAGCGCTGCTCAGCGTGCCTGGCAAGGTCTTGGCGCAGATAGTCTTAGCGCATATAGTTGTGGCGAGAATAAGGATTCCAGTAATGTGTATCCTCAGGGAAAACCAGGCCGGTTTCTTACCTGACCGATCCTGTGCGGACCAAATTCATAATCTCACATGCCTTCTCCAGCAAAGCAACGAATTCAACAGCTCGCTGGCATGTTGCTTCGTAGATTACGAGAAAGCCTTTGATAGTCCGCACCGGCCTTCCCTATGGGAGATATTAAAATTGTACGGAATTCCAACCAAGATTATCGCCATCATCAAATGCATGCACGAGGGCAGTGAATGCTAGAATCGGCGACGTAACAACAGAATGGTTTGGAGTTTCAACCGGGGTCAGACAGGGCTGTGTTCTGGCTCCGTTCCTCTTTATAATAATCTTCGACTGTCTGTCAAGGGTAATCAGGAAAGAATGGATATTCTGCAGAGTAACTCGTATCAAATGGTCCATTTTTGTGAAAAAACCACTTCAAAAAAATCACTTTTTCTTGTATGATGACGATATCTATTCAAGCTGATGTAAAATCATTTTGACAGCATTTAAAATACTTTTACTCTTATGTTTTGAAGGAAAATTATACCTGAGTATAGAATAATAACCATTTTTGTTTGTGAATTACATATAAACTTTTTAATTCAAAAGATACCATGTTTAATAAACCAAAATTTGGGTAATTAAATACTATTATATTCATTCAAAAACTTTAACAATTTTTGGATCCATTAACTAAAACAAGAAAACAAGCAGAAATCTTCCAGAACAAACTATCAAATTTTAAACCATAAGCATAATTTTTTAATCAGTATTTTAGGATTAGAATATGTAATAAATAAGTTTTAAACATATTCTGTAAAACTACTAGAAATCATTACAAACTGAATATTGACCGAATTGGATTCGTAGAATCAATTTAATTATATAACAATTGAATTTTCTTACCAATTCCCAGTGCTTGAGCGAAGCTTACGAGGAATGTATTTGCAGGCGAATTTAAAAACAGAGGAGACACTATGACTATAAGCTTGGCACACCTTTCTGCAATTAGTCTTTGCATGGCTAAGTATTGATTTGATAGACCAACGACCATGTCACGGTTTTTCATGCATAGCTGAAATTAGAAAATATATATATACTGTGTTAAATAGTTGCTACAGGTCATATGGAAAATAGTGTATCACTACCAGACAAAATAATCAACATATCGTCACAGCACTATCAGAAGTTTGTGAAAAATGAGATTATTGAATATCAATTCTTTGCATCTCAAAAACAATGACATATTTTAGCAGTGAGTACTAATGCTGATATATAGGCTGACAATTGTCCCTTCTCTCTATTAATCTCATGGGCACTTTGGACAGAGGAGGAGAGTTGTTGGAGGCAGCCAGGACTGACCTCTGGTTGTCACACTTCTGTTGATAATGATGAATAATCCAGCACAGTCATTCAATGACTTGATATCGCAAGTGACACTTGTGGTTGTATTTATGAGGCATCTTCGGCAATTATGATGAGTTATTTATAAAACTTATAATTAAATAGTAAAAAAAAAGTTTGTTACCGAAGAATTCATTCACAGTACAGGGAGTCGATGGTTTCAATAAAAAAAATTATGAAGACTTACTCTGAGGCCGAAATTTTCCATTTTTTCAACAAGAGATAATGCAAACTCTTCTTCTTCGTCAGCATGTAAAACAAAGGCATCATACGTTTGGAATGTTCCTTGGTGAGACAGATTAACATCATCTTGAGTAATGATGTTATCATCAGACACAAAAGATTGTACTTGAGGGCTAAGATTTGTGTTTGAGTTTTCTATTGGTATGTGATTGATATAATCTCTGGCATCTGATTCTGAAAAGAAGAAATGAATTTCATGAATCAAGGTTTCATAACAGTATATTATGATATATTTTTTTCTTCCCATGTGGAGCATATGGCCATGCGTCACCCACCAACCGCTTTGCTTCCTCCCACCAAATGCCAGTATCCTTCAGTTCCACCGTATATTTCCTACTGATACAACAGAGTATATCTTGCCAGAACCCCACTGGTGGGATGAAGAGGCAATCTGCAGCATATGAACGCGTTAATATCCAGTATTTAGGATTAGATAGGTGAGTGGAAATTAATTAAATTATTACGGAGATGCTTTTGGATGCAAATCAATTAAATATGAATTTTTAGGTTTCCATTTGGGAATCCGAACCCGTCACCAGGACTGGAAATTATTATAAGAGTCAAATTAATTCTTACCAAAATAAAAACTCAAGTCATCTGCAATATCATATCTATCGAGACGTTGAAAATTTTCAAGTAGCATCTTTAAATTGGCTTTTTCAATATTATCTTGATTTAGTAAAGAAATAATAGTAGTTGAGGGATCACTAGATGCAGTTAACGATGGCATTGTTTCTGCTGGAACTCGAAGAAGCTGAGCCAGACCTCTCCAGTCTCTGGAATGACCGAAATACATTTGTGCAGCATTTATAATCAGTAATTCAAAATAGGTTGAATATGCATTATGGAACGTATACATGTGCTTTCACTAATACATGGGATAGAAGAATAGCACAAGGACAGGACTAGTGTTTAGCTAATCGCTCTCGCTACGCCCCATGAGGATCGGATGGGTGGGAGGGAGTTTTTTAGACATCACCAACACTCATACTACGAACAGAAAACAGTCCGCATCGGGACTATGATGAAGCACGTAAGAATTTTTGTAGTCTCAGCTTAATTTTCAAATAATCATTCATAAAACAGTTAAAATATATGTAATATTAGGATGACATCTCTGTGCAGTGATTATGACTGCTATTATACAAGTTATATGTTCTAGATGTATGCAACTATGACTTTTATAGTGATCATCGGCAGGGGAAAGGTACAAAAGTACTTTTGGGTTATTAATTTTTTTCACTGGTGATACTTGACAGAGTGAAAATACAAATATTATAAAGATAAAGCTAACCAGAATTATACTTTGAAATATGATTTCTTTTGAATGTAAGAGAGATATTAACCAGTTTTTTGATTGAATCGAAATTATTTACCAGTTTTGCTCAGTAAGTAAGCACTGTCACAAAACGCATTCATACTAAACATTAAAGACTCACAGGAACATAGATGTAAGAGGTTATTAATTGATGTTGCATAAAAAAAACTCACGTATGAAATTATTTTGGCAAAATTTGTGATGAATTATAAATGTCAAACACGCTTCTGTGAAAATTCGGGCCAACATTAAACTGAAGTGACATTGTAAATTTTGACATGATAATTATGAAAATAATGCGCCAATGTCAATATTGGTTGTGTATATTCACTCCATCGTCAATAAATTAGGTAACCTGTAAGAAATGGTCACACGGATATAATTGTTTCAACAAACCTTGGCAGCCCTTCATCTGTCACGAATATTTTATATGGATTAAGAAGCGATGCAATAGCATTTTTGGTTGGGGTTCTTAGGGCAGACACGGGAATTTTTTTGAGATCAATAATATTATTATCAGTCATATCGGAATATTAAACTTTACGTCAAAGTACCATTACAGTGGAATGTTGCCAGTAAACTAATTGTTGGAGATAACAAGCGGATAAAATAATTTCCTTATAAACAAATTATTAAGTCACATCTTTGTATGACTTAACGATAATAAAAATTATAAATAAAATTAAAGACAACTCATAATTTATTATTAAGGAAAAGTACGGATGACATGAAAAATAACATTAAAAATTTTCATGGAAATAAGACTTATTCCATGATTTGTTAAAACCGAAGTGTAAATTTTACAAATATTTTATATAATATTATGTAATGTAGTATAACATTCAGCACATTTCTTATAGTATGAAGAATCATGTAAATGCAATAATAGTTATGTTAAATACATGCCCTCAGCAAAATTTTACCATTGACCAAAATAATAATTCTTAAAGAATCAATAAATAATTATTGGGTTATATATTATATTGATTAGCTAATTCTAATTAAAAAAATAGAAATAGGTCATCTTAGGTCTAGAAGTTTCTAGTGCAATGATATCTAGTTTGTTTTGCTAGTAATACATAATATTGCAAAAAAAAAAATACGATAAGCAATGTAAAGTGCTTTGACAAACAATGCGCAAAATTTTTTTCTGAAAAGCCAGTTCTGTGAAGATACAATACCCAAAAAGGAATATTGATAATTCCAATAAACAACTCATTCCTACGACATTGTTGCCCTCACTTAATAGTCAATTTATATTGGTTGTTCTAAAGTTGTAATTATTTTGAATCAAACAAAAATTATTTGTAACCATGGATGCTGGAAATTTAAATAAAGCACATAATTGTTGAAAATTCACCACAGCTCATGCTATCCAAAATATATGTGCTTTTGTGTAGGTTCTGTAGGAAAAAGATAACCATTAAAAAGAACATAACGTGTAAGATTACGAATGTTGACATTCATTATATACGATGGCCACTATGAAACAAAATACTTCTAAATAAATTTGAAAAATTTGTTCTATAGACCAAGATTTCCCATTTTTTTTACACCTGCCAACTGATAAAAATCCTACACTTGGATTGAGAATTGAATTTTTTTCGTATACTGGCAGAAAATTTCGGTGGACGATCAGTTGGAAATCACACAAACACACACCTATAAATCTTACTGAACCTATAACCAATGATGATAATTAGAAAATTTAAGCAAATTAGCACAGGGTCTTTCAAACAAAATGTGGGGCCTGAGACACGCGATTTTAAAATTTATGAGATAAGAAGAAAAAATAAATTAATTATTATAGGTAAATGAGTATCAAAAATATGCAATGTTTGGTGTTTTAAAAGTGGGGCTTGTCATAGTTTCCCCTTCTGGCTTTACCCCTGTATGGGCCTGACAACAGATAATGCCTTTTTTTCTATCTCGCGCGCTGTTTTAAAAATACTGTGTAAGGACTGGATCGCTTTTTTGAATCTACCTTGACACGGTAATTGCTTTGTTACAAAACAATGACTAGGTAACAAATTATTCGTAGTGTAGTGAACTTTATTAGCATTGTATTTTATAAAATCAGGGTCGGTTAAATGAGACTGTAAAAATTAAAACAGGTGTACTGTGTAAAATTTTTGGGAACTTGATATAAGACTATTTAACGACCTGTTCACTGAATTATATTAATATTGATCAATGTATAAGCCCATTTGTTGACAGATAAAGTTTTAGAGAGAGAATAAAAATAAAGAAAGCATTGTATATGTTGTGAAGTCACACATATTAATTGATTAAAACATTATATAATATATCCATGTTTATCAATATCAATAACAGTTTATGAAAAAGCTCTATAAGACAATTTAAATACATAAGAGAAAATAAAAAGTATAACTATTCCTTAATCTGCAAATACCAGCTAAATTCACTCGGGCAATTTGTTTTGAATTTTTTTTGAACAGATAGAGTTTTTCATTTCACAAGATAAAACGACGACGTAATATGTTTTAGAAAAAGATTTTTTCCTTTCATTTACTAAAAGTATAATATAATTTTATGAATCATAGATTGATGGACTTTTCATGTTAATGACGAATCTGATTTTAGGGAGTGGTTCTTGCCCATTTGGAATAGCGTGCCTTACGCGAATACTCGTAAATAAATCACTGATTTCTATTATCACAAAGAAAAGAAGGTTTGCAAATTTGGTAAATAAATTGAAAAATCAAGGTCACAAACAACCCGTGCCACGTCATGCCATAATATTGCCATTTTAACAAAAAAGAGGGACAGTTGGAAAGGTTTTCTCTTTATACTGGGAATCAAATAAAAATAAATAAAACTTCCTAGACTAAGTGATAGTTCTGCAAATGATTATTGATTATAAAAAAATATTGCTTTTGAATTCGAGAATCAAACTAGTAAAGTTTTCGTTTTTTAAATGAAAATCAAAACATTAACGGAAAACATGACGAATATACACTATTGTTTACTGACGGAGTTTTTATTTTGTAAAGTTCCGAATTAAAAAAGTCACAATGTCGCCGTTTCAAAATGTTCCCATAACGTTGACAATAAATAATTCTTCATGAATCTTTTGTTTGCGGTTTCAGCTTAAACATGAATATTATACATTATAACACTCACACTGAGCTGACCATGCAGCAAGGAAAATATATACGACAAAGGTGAGTCTCTAAGTCCGATGCATCAGTTCTATTATTTCCGATATTATCAGATAACTCAGTTTAAAATCGTCATTTTTTTATTTGTTCGGATGTACATTTACAAAATTTCCAAATCTCAAAAGATATTTGACGATTTTAAGCTTGATTGCTTTTCATAATATAAAACTGGGTTATTTTAACGCCATTACTCAAGAAGCACCCGGTAGTCCATTGAATATCAATTTTCATCATATAGCTCTATTCTTTCACAGCAGGGTGTGAAAATATTGCGGGCAAATTGTATTAGGTCATGATTCAATGGTCATTTCTGTGTTGTTATTCTTTTGTTATTAAATTTAGACTAAATTGGAATGGGATAATCAATGGAAAATATGCATAATTTTTGTTTGAAGTTACTATTAGAATTTTACATATTTTATCAGCTATATATAGAGTTGTCTTATAAATCGGTTCTGCGTTTAATGTTTTTCCTAAGCAAATTTATTTATTTCTTCCAAGTGTTATTATAAAGCTTCGTTATTTTACTTTCTCTATTGGTATGTACTACTGCAATCAATAATTTATTGAACAATCGCTGGACCTCGTTAGGGTAGTGTGGCTTTCACCCAATAGTTATTATAGTACTTCTTGTTACGATAATGTGAACAGTTTGTCTGTACTTAAAAACAAACTTTATAGTAATATCACTGACTATTATAACATTTTACATGTGTAACTTGTTTGATCTTGTACGGAGGTCTTTGGAATGCAATAAACAAAAGAATTCGGAAATAACTTTTACAGCCGGATACGTTATCAATATTCATTTTATCTTTTTCATTGTGTAATCGCAATGAAAAAGATAAAAAGAAATAAAAGCGTAATTGACGTTATTATGTGATAAATTGGTTTGTGTTTATAAAATGAGCGAAAATAAACGTTTAAAACCATATAGATTATAGATAACGTCTATAATAAGTTCTGCTAAGGTTGTATGTTATGCATTTTAATATTTCTTTTCAATACGGCTGCAAAATCCCTCTCCGGACTCTTGATCTCAAGTTCTTTTTTTCTGTTTCTGGAAAATGTCAATAAGACTGATTTCAGTCGTAAAGAAGTGAAACCAGGCCCGCAAGTCTTTTGTAGCTTACTATTTAATAGTTGGATGTCAGTAATAAATAGTATCGGATGAAGTAGTATTATAAGGATACAATAGAACTCCGATTTATAGTTCTCGGATTCATCGCTTTCCCCGCATTCATCGTTTTTTAAAGGATCGTTAAAAAACGATGAATCGGGATTCCACTGTACTTTATTCAACTGAAACGTAATGGTCAAAATTATAGCTGGCAAGATTTTGTCAATTACACGAATTGATGTAAAAAAATAATTTTACAATAATTTTTTTCATCAATAAATGTCATTTTCACATATTCTGATGATTTGCACTTACCTAACGCATAAGGTGTTTATTTTATTTAACTTGATTACTTGACTAGTGTTTTATTGATTTCAGATAGACCACGCGATAAAGCTATCATTGTGTCTGAAATAGCTTTGATTACTTGAAAAAAGAATCTCAGCTGTAAAAATCAATGTTGCCAACAGAAAAAAAACTTTTATCGTGTCCAGACATCAATTCAAACCAATGTAATGGCCAAGCTGAGAAATCATAATTGTGCGCTAGAAATAATATTAAAAAATGAAATGAGTGTATGGAAAGAAGCGATGTATTTTAAGTTCCAAAAAGTGAAATACCTCGACATGTAGTGTTTTTTTGTAGAATTACGAACATTTTTCATTCTAAATAATAATAAAACTGTTCATACTTAAATCAAATTTTGAGGCGTTGTCAACGTGCAAATCAGTTGATTGATAACAATTACATTACTGTTGAAGTAAATTTCAACTGTTTGCTTCTAAGTGGAAAAGAATTATTTGCTGCCCACCTAAAATCCTTCGTCGAGTGTACTGGGCTTACAACAATGTAGAATATTAATTCATTTTATTAAAAAAAATGAGTAATTCTTTTCATTAATTCGTGTTTTGGCCTATTGATATAATCCTCAAAAATACGAAATACGAAAATTAATGATTGAATCTCATTTTACAGATGACAGAACAGGTCTCGGCCACTTTTTGGAAGGAAACATCATTTACATTGGTTTTATGTTTAAAAATTCTGACCCAGCCAATTGATGTAAGCCACTATTACATCGACACTCCCTACGTATAATCCCATATCTGAAAACATGAGAATTTACAAGAGTGCATTTCAAAGATTCATAATGCAACTCGCCATAAATATAATGTTTTCGATAAAAACAGTTTTTACTCTCTCCTGAACAATTTAAATTTTGAGGGCTACATCAATTGGTTAAAACACCTTCGATATTGTTCATTGATAAAATTCAGAAAAAACGATTTTTTCATATTTCATCAAACAATTCAAAGAAAATTGATAAAGTTTATCAATGTGGACAAAGTTAAAATCATAATCATTCGCTTGTTATTTGACATTAAACAATATTTAATGTGATTCCATTCAATTATTAAATTAGATACGTAGTTTGTATTGTTCTTGATAGTAATCTTAGATATTTATTTTTATTGCCTTTGAAACAAAAAAAAAAAAGATAAGATAAATATATAATTCTAGTTTAATCACGTTTTCATATAGTTCGGTTAAACTGTTTCTGTATTATCGCACTAAAGTGAGGTCAAAATAATTATACAGTATGACTATAACAACTATCAGCAGACACCAACTTTGATTTTCATTGCACATCGCAGATTATATGCGTTTGTGTGGGGTATTCGTTGCCTCATGAAAAAAATTATCAAAATTAATTTTTGTTGAAAATTATTGAAATATTTTTTTATGTAGCTACTAGTAAATCAGTGTCCTACTCCGTTGCACTACGGTAGAATTCAAGTCCTGTTACGGAAATGTACAAAATATGTGAGAAAACCCGAATCGAAGAAAGGCGAATGGCTAGTTATCGACGTCCTGGAAGGGCTAGGATCTCAAACAAACACCATTTCAAATCCGGTTCAACACTTATTTGTTTTTAATCAATGATGCAGTGGTTTAAAATACAAAAAAATATTCTTTACACATAAAACTGAATTTACATTTGCTTAAAAACTGAATTTACTTGTATTGCTGGTAATCGACTACTCACACATAAAATCAAAAAGGACTCCCGCACCGTCGGAGCCATCCCTTTCCGTCAAAAATGGATTCGTCCAATGAACGGGGCCGCCGGCTATTGTCCGAGCTTCTCACGACAAGAGTTGGTCGACTTCTAGGAATCATTGTCATTAACGCTGTGCGTTTTCAGTTATGGACCCTAATAAAATTTAAACTTAACAAAAAAACCAGGGTGTGTCATATGAATATTTCTTTCTATTATCTGCCATGTAAATACAAATAAAAAAAATGAAGATATAGCTGTGAAATTTGGTTTAAGTTAAAATCAAATTAGAAAATATGTGACGTTCTATGATTCCATTATTTATTAGTTGATATTCTTGCTTAATTTTGTGTATATATTATATACACACACAAATATATTAGGATGTAAAAACAATTAAGGAATGTTATTCCACAGAATGCGAATTAGAAAAATTAATTCACATTAAATATTACAGCAACATTATTTTTGAAATAACCTATGTTGAATATTTGTGTGAATCAAATACAATTAAACAATGTTCAAACATCATAAAAGAGTCAATTTTATTGTTGAGCAATGAAAGCAAGTGGATCTAGTTATAATATTTCGATTTAAAAAGTTTGTTATTTCACTTAAAATAATGTATCATGTATATTTTTCGATATACTATATGTTTTCATAGTGTAAGGAGAATTTAAATTTCATTGAATTTGTTCATTTCTCTAATGATAAAGCTAAATAAAAATAAAATTTCTTCAACTATAAGACGCCACTGAATATAATATGTACCCTTATTTTTAAATACCATTACTAAAAACATCTCGAAATCTTTGTTTTTCAAAGAACACAAAATACATAATGATAATATAAAGTATTTAGATTATAATATAGTACTTTCTTACCATCAGCATGAACTTTTATCGGATTTAGTGTCTGATTTTTCCGATTTATTGTTTTCAGAGTCTTCCCAGAAAATATCGTCTTTTGCATTTTTGACAACGATTGTAAGACGCACTCCAAATTGAGAGATTTAAAAATAGGTAAAAGCATCCGTCTTGTAATCAATGAAATACAGTTATTCTAAACTGGAAGGACTAACAGTTTTTTATCAGTAATCGGGCGATATCTTTATATCAAATGAGTACTAATCTGTCTTTTTATAATAAAGTCTTTACACGCTCCGCTATGTCTTGGATTGATTTAATGAATCGTTTAGCATCTACAATTTACATGGATAGTACATTATCAAAAATAGGTTAATTAACAATTATCCACTTAAGACAGTGACGTTAAGACGCTTTTGACCAGTGGCATCAAATTAGTGACCTGGATACCTCCTGCCTGACCTGCTGCCATTATTTGACCTCAGAAATAAAATGAACCAACCGCTTAGGCGCGGCCGATGCTTGTATTAGATTATTATCAATGCTTATAGCGATGGGTCATAAAAAAATAACAAAAAATATAGAAGGGCAGAAATTAGAAAATCTGCTTTGGCCTTTTATTGAGTCAACGGCTTAGTGACTAAGGTATCGATGTATAGGATAATATTTTATTGTGCAAAACGTATCTGAGTTAAAAGCATCCGATTATTTTAAACTAAAACCTTAGGCGTATATCGCATTATAAGTTATATTTTGTGTCCTCATTTTTAAGAGTTTTCTTAAGGAGTTTAAAATCTTTCTCCATTTCTAAAAACCATTAAAATATAAAATAATCTTCCTCGTCTATCAAGCCTCATCATATTGTTATTTTATGCAGTTATTCGTCGTAAAACGTCACCTAACTCCCCTAAAAACAAAAGTCAAAGAAATATGTTTAGAAAATTGTCAAGTAAAATATTAAAAATAAATTAACATCGGTAATGTGTAATATAAATATAATTTTTTTTAATATCACACACCAATGAGTATTTCTCAAAGTCGCAGCCCATGGCTTAATACAACAAAGGTAATACAACGGTATCTTAGGAAATTAATGCTATCAAAGAATTTTAAGCTAGTGGTGGATAACGTAGATTGTTATAATTATTTTCCATGTTTTATTTTCCTTTTATTTGGCAACACCAGTATGTAAGAAGCTGAAAATGTATCATTTTAATTGAGAACACACCAGTCAAAAGGTTGGATCGTGTAAAATTCATCGACTGTCTAGTCTAATAAATGGAGAATGGAGCCCACTGTGAACTAAGATCATGTTGAGACGGCAAGAATTATTGAAATAAATGATCATGTTGTTTGCAATCGAGATATATTATGCCTGGGAACTTATTCTGTATGCATATTCGAAGCGTGTATGTTTAGAAGACTGAAGAATTTTACACAGTAGAACATCAATCTCGCATTCATCGTTTTTATGAGGGACTCTTACAAAATGATGGATCGGGTATCCACTGTATATGATTATCGGTGTAGAGTATTTACTGGAATTTATTTTTAATAGATTAAATTGGCAGTTACTCGATAAAACTAAAAGTTCGTTCGAAAATTAGTGATTTGATAATATTATGACAAACATTAGAATTATGTAAAATAGTTATTTTACCATCATGGCAGTGCAGATCTTTTAAAAATTATGTAGACAGGTCATTGAAAACTATTACTGGTTCTGACGATGGTGGGATGCGGAAAAATCCGACCTATTATATTACAATCTTCTTGTGGAACTAAATAGTTTACTATTTTTTAAAATCTTATTTTCGAACAACTTTCAAAAAAACAAAATAACATATCTGCTGCCAATGTGGTGCATATTGACTCGAGAACTGAATGTTATTCAGTCATTCAATGAAGAGGGTAAGGATAGATGGGTTTGGTTAGGAAATAACTAGTTGTTAGTTTATTGTTCTTCCAAATTCCCGTTTTAAAGATTGGATGGGCGGGAGGTGGCATGAAACTTCAACACCACATACATGCATGCTTTAAATACATATCCATAAATTGATTGATTATTTTTTCAATATAGTGGTAACATAAAATTCAATGAACTTTTAATATTTAAGTTATCAATCAAAGTATTCGTCATTAAGGTAATAAACTATTAATATATTTTGACATTAAATCTGTTACATGGATGTGATCCGTTACGTTTTCTGGTGACTTGTTTACATTTTGTTAAATGAGAATACCCATAGACAATTATTTATTAATATTTGTCTTATCCTATGTTTCACATTACATGTTTGTAAATGTGAATCTGACAAACAGTTTCAGCGTAACGGTCCTTGGCCCGCGACTACAACAATAATAATTGATGGATACTGTATTTTTCTGAAGATTCCCACAGAATTTAGTATATTATTACGAATAGCCATGAACGGTAGTCAGTGAGCTCAATTCACACGCCGACTTTTGTGGTTTTATAGGTCATTTATCGTATTTTATAATATGCGTATTAAAAAGAGCAATTTTATTGTGATTTTGAATTTACAAAAAAATGCGGAAATAACGACTTGGTTATGGAAGAAAAATCATAATTTACGTGAAATAATACAGCAAATATTTTGTATGGAGTATTACTGTGGAGCTAATGTTGGATGTTTTGTACCTAATAATAATAAAAAAAATTTGATTTTTTATAAAAATGTACAATAATTATTATAAAATAATATTAATGTTGTTAATAATATGCACAACAAATTTTATTCGTTATTATGCAGTTATAAAAAATAGCGATACTGATATAAATTAGAAAATTTTTTCACTGAAGTGGCACTATTAGTAAGTTTAAAAAAAATCTTGATTACGAAAAGTAGTCGTAGTATTTATTTGAGCCACGGCACATAGTAATTCGATGCAATTATGATAGAGCACAATAATATTTAAAATTTCAAACAAAAAACAGAAGAAATTTGTTCATGGAATCAAATATTCTATATTCAATAGATGTGCCATAAATTAAAGATTACTTTCAGGTTTATTGAAATATTTCTTTATTTTTTAATGCCAAACAGTATCATATTGTTAGCTCTGTCCCTTTGTTGAGCGAAACCAGACATATTTCATTTATGTTTCACATTGGAAGCGGAATCAAAAAATGTCAAGTAATTTCTACGTACAAAGAAATTTATAAAAATAGCCATATTTTTGAAGAATCGCTTTTGTCGAAGTTATGAGAAGTGATCTCAGTTATTCTTTATTTAACTCTAATATTTTTTGTTGATGATAAGTTTTATTTAATTGACTAACTGTAAAAGTATTTTTTACTTCTCATGAAATGTTTCGCAGTATATATTTAATGAGAACATTTGGTTGTGAGAAAATTTTTCAACCTGTGTTATCAGAGAGGATACGATAGAAAGACGCTTGAACACAACATACATGAGCTTGGAGTTAAACATATATGTATATTGTTTGTAAAATATATGAAAACAAAATTATTATTGTACTAGCTGTAATTTAAACACATTGATGTAAGCACGTCATCGGGAGCTACAATACGTATGATAATATGATTAAGCACAGTTAAGTATAAATAATGAATTGTTGGATCGATCATAAATTTGATAATTTTAAAAACGTTAAAATCTATATATATTATTATAAAATGTCAGTAAAACTCGTGTGAAAGCATTCTGAAATATTGTTGGTTGCACAACGATGTGTTGTTACTACGGTTATCAATTTTTACAAACGGAAAATTACTTTTATAGTAACTAAAAACGATTGTATAATTTGCAATTTAAATCGTCTACTTTGTAAGACGATTTCTCTTGGTGACTGCATTGATGTATTGTTTATTTAATGTTGCATTTATTTACAATGTTGCCAGTACAGTAATTATAATTAATCATCATGCGTTCGAAATTATTTTACTTATATATTGCAAACAGAGTGTGTAACTAAATACCACTAAGTAATTTGACAAGGGAGGCAGTATGTGCTACATTTTCTGTAAAGACGCTTGTTTCTTATAATGATTGGTATATAAATATGAAGGTAGAAATTTACTCTACAAAATAGTTAGACATGAATGTAGTTAAATTTTTTAAGGAATTATTTTTATAATCAAAATACGCCGTGTGGCCAACGCTTTTGGGTTTTTGTACTCTTCGGTTGCGGAGTCGCGTTATTCACGTTGGTCAAGTATAGTGTCCAAAGACATGGATGTCGGTGATGATTGTATTCGTACCCATCGTCATAAAAACGGGGAAAATAGTGGGTGTCATTAGCTATCTACCAACTCTTTCATAGACTCTATCCTTATCTTACCCTCTCCGAAGATAAGTTGAATGACTATTCTGTAACTATTGTTGTTCTCAAAAACAAAATTCTGTTGATATGTTCCATCGTGAGTCCATAAGATCCAAATTGAAAGATTAGCCCGAATTTTACCGATTTGATTTACAGGTATATAATCTATAACATATAACTGAAAACACATGTGTCTGTCACAAAAATTCCTCACAAACGGTGACCAGTAGCGACATGATATTTGCATATCTATGGCCTAATGTTATAATCCCGTATCTGATATTTTGACGAAAATGGATTTATAAACTGTATCGCGTTTATTTAAAATAATACAAAGTATTTTAACTTTTTGGTTACGTACAAGTACTCTAACGTGCTATTCATTTAATATGTAGAAGAAGAAAAAGTCTAATATACATATTAATGTAAATATTCAGTTTCTTTTAGCCTCCTGTAAAATTTGTAAAAAGTCGCTTACGGGATTATAACATTAGGCCATCGATATGCAATTATGCTATTTTCAATATCCATAATTGATTGACTATATTTTGTGGATGCTACATGAGGTACGGTCCAAGGTGATTTTCGGCTTTCAACAATAGTTATAGTTTCAGTAATAATAATACTATAAAAATAAAATTGTATATTGAATTAAAAATAATCACTATGGTTTTTTTGTATATTAATGTGATAAACTTTGTTAAGTTGTTTTCTCTACATAAGTACCCATCGACACAATAAATGTAAATTGCTTCTTGATAACAGTAAGACCATGATTTTAATTGATTTTCACATTTAATGAATGTGGATGGATGGAGGTTAAGATAGTGACTTATAATAATTCACCTCTAGCAAAATTTTCACCCTTTCAATATTCTATTCCCTTATTTATAGCTTATATTTTAATTATGGGAATTTTGACAAAGAAAGTAATAACTCACTATTTCCTTATATCTCTTATTCATGTTAAACAAAAGCTACGTTTGCTATAGGTTTACATTATAAATGGCTGTGACCTATAAAAGTTTGTTTTACGTGAAAATTATGAGGCTGTCGTCAATGCGGAGTTTGATTTGACATTTAAGTTGCGTCAAAGCTTTCAAATGTTACAAAAAACAGCAAAAGAGCTTTTCGCGTACACTTTATAGTATCATATAATTACTGTAATAAAATAAACTGAAATTCGTGGAAAAAAGCCGATGGATGTTTTATTTTTAAATGTTTTTATTTGAAATCAAAAAGAAAATCTCGATTACTGTTAGTAAAAAGTAATTCGCTTAATAAGTATTTCAATCTCTTTTCCATATTATCAAATAAATAAAAATAATGAAAACATACATGGTTTATTACATTTATTAGGGCAGCGATTCACAAACTGGCAGGCCCGGATTAATGCAAAGAAGGCGCGAAAAGTTCAATATAAATATAGTTTTAATTTTAAAATAATACAAAAAATAAAATAATCTAAGCATGCAAATATTCTTTTAAATCTCTATATATATTGTTGGATTTAATTATATAGTGGATGCAAATACATTATTTATTAGTCAATAAAAATACAATTTACTAAAATAACATAATTTTAACAATTTTTTTGTAGTAATTTTTAATGTTTAGTAATCGCCCAGAATGAAAAAAATTTCTTGCATCCCCCTGGATACCTCGAGCGTACCCATAACGGCGACAGCATTGCCACGTTGGATTTCTATGCTTATTCGCTGTCTAAGATATTCACCTGAGCGGCACTCACCCGTCCTGTCCGTCATCCTTCGACCAATTTCCGCCACCGTCCTCAAAGCCGAGGGTCCCCAGGGACCGAACGTCTCAAAACCCAATGGACAGAAAATGAAATTTGGCGAGAGACAGTCGTATTTTTTGCATTTGGAGGTTTCAGCCGTGAGAGCCGCTGAGCCCGACGACTCAGCGGACTTATTCACGTGAGATGCCGCGATTGTGTCCACCACATCATCGTAATGCCGTCGGGCCTCCTGCCATCCTGGCGGCAAACCCCCAGAGGTTCCAGTCTCGATGGGACCCCCGATGAAACCAGAGAGCGGCAGATCAGGTCGTTAATGGCAGAGTGCCGACTGTGTCTTCCGGCGCTTTTCTGACAGCTCAATCCGTGCCGCCCCATGCGGTCCACCAACCTCCCACAGGTGCACTTGTGCTCGTGACACAATGCTGAACCAAGCCGAAGTGTTCCGAGACTGGGCGATGGAAGAGCATTTAGCCACAACCCCGACTCATTCCTCGAAGCTGCCATGAACCGAGCAGTCTCCATAGGATCACTGAGCGATAAAAGAATTTCTTTTTTTTTAAAAAGCAAAATTTAAATTTGTTCCCGAAACGCACATTATCTATAGTTTGCAACTGCGTAGTTAATGAAACAGCCACTTGAACTGCTATTCGTAGTAACCATTAAAACAATAACATTTATTATTTTTCAATGACATCTTTTTTGTTTTTTAAATAATACATTTTTTATTAATTAAAAATGTGAATGTACTATTTTCTGAAATACAGAGACGGGAGACACCAAGATCATATTTTTCAAAAGGGTATTAACACTATGTTTGGAAATAGCTATCTTATGGTGAGTATGAAAAATCGTATCGAAATTTATTCATTAGGCAAAATAGAACTTACTAAAAAATCATCTTAATTAGTTACAACATACCTTGTAATACTATTCCACCCACCGTTTATTGTATAGAGTGAATATGACCCCAGTGGCGTTCATAAACAGTGACATGTCCTTTTTTCAGCGGATTAATTCATCTTATCGAAACGATCAATTTAAAATTTATGTAAACCATGTGGAACAAACAACGATGTATATTATCTCTGATTTTCAAAATTACAATGAATTAATTTAACAGTTGTTGAACACAGAATGTTTTTTTTTGATATTATGTAGTTCGTATTACGTAACTGATGTTAATCGTTCAATATGTTTGAAACAATTGTAAAAAAAAAACGTTTGTGAAAATAATGAAATAATCAATACGCAATATGAAATATGACGTAACATGGACATCGAAACTTCCTAGAGGTATAAAAATAAATCTTGTAACGTAAATTCGTGTACCTACGCTACCTTCTAAAAATTCAAGAAAAAGTACATTAAAAAATAAAAGAATGCAGTTTTTTTGCATTTTTTTCTCAATTTGGCTAGATTTTTGGTTTAACTTTAATTTCGTAACTTAATAAATCAACTTCAAAGGCGTAGTGTGTAACTAAAAAAATAAAATACAAAGTTTTTCTAACAAAAAGTGACACCAATTGGTGTAAATTAAATTAAGGAGCAGTAGTTTTCCGATGCGAAGTAACGACATTTTATACTCAATCTGTAAACAAGATTGCATCACTTTTTACCAAAAATTCACAATACAAATGATTAGATAAAAAACATTCATTAATATAATTTCGTCGTTATTTCAATATTAAGTCTGCTGGAGCATTTTGTTCACGTTTTTCATTGATGATAAATATTACGGAATCCAGACGTGTTGAAATGTGCACATTCTTATGGCGGAAATGTTTTTGTGAATCAACGAAAAAACAATGAATAAAATATATTATACTTGGCACACAACGCTATATTGATTATTATGTTATTCTAAAAATACACAAAAACATGTGTTCAAAACTTCGCTTCAATAAACAAGAACATGAACGATTTAATTTTGTTTATTTAATTTAATATGTTTTATATTTTTTACGATTATTTACATCTAACATTTTATATAATCACTTCAAATATATTGTAAAACAATTATTACAAAAAATAATTGTAAGCCTTGACTAATGTATATAACGATACTTCAACAGTTTTTATTGGAATATACGATGTCGAAACTGAATGAATAAAAAAAACGTCTTATTTTGTTACATTAAAAAACTGGAGTTAGAATATAATAATGATATACTTATATAATATTAATTTATCATCAGCAATGTTTATTATAAATTAATCAAGTTAACTGTGACATATATATACATTACTCCAAAAACCCGTCCCAAAAAAAAAAACCCCATCCTCTTTTCCCACTAATAATAATAATTGTCTATGACAGGGGTGGCAAACTTAGGGCACGCGTGCCAGAGATGGCACATTCAAAAATTTTGCTGGCACGTAAAAATTAACACATGTTTTTAAATAGATAACTTATGGATAAGTTACCTGGATTTCATTTAATATTTAATTTTTTCCTACACAATAAAATATATTATTATGCTGTCAACAATGGCAATCTTTTGTAATAATTTGAGGTTATGTTTGTTTTTGTTATCAAACTGTGCTGAGGTTTACCGTTAGAACTGTCAATGTAGACAAGTTCTAGTTCTAAAATATTGTTTATAGTAAATTTCACATTCACAAAACTCTTTTTTTCAATCTTCCCTGTTAAAAATTGCATGTAAGGGTGAATGAACACATTCTATCTTATCGGACCATGCTGACACAGTTTCCGCATTATGTTTTTAACTAAAAAACTAATTATAGCGTAATCGCCAGTGGTAATTATTTCAATAAATAAATTTACAAAAAACTATTCAGCCGGTTAGAGTTAAAACGTGGTACTAAGGATAGTCATCTGTGAAATGTTGTGAAAAGTTTATTTTATCTTTACAATTTCACGCTTTTAAATAAGGTGCTCAGACGTTTGAATCTTAGTGCGCACGTTTCATAAATTGATTTTTCAATCGATTTATGGATTTATGTTTGTAGACATTTGTGGTCGTTTGTGATGGATAAAATTTGAATCAATGAATTAATGATTTTATTTCTTCTCACCGACCTTATCCATTAGTAACGTTATGTGACAGTGATTAGTCATCTTTTTTATTTAAAAAAAAACACAATTTGTTTTGTACTACTTCCAAATTTGTATAATAATCAGAAACAGTTTCATTCATCGCGAGCGAGAACAAATAGTTTTTTTTAAACATAATGCCTTTCCACCAATAATTGATAAGTTAGTACTTTAAAAGTGATTAGTGAGACCATAAAAACAGTTCAAAAAAACAACTTTATCGAATTAAAACAAAAATTAGAAACACGTAATTTGTATAGAAAATATTTATTATTAATTAGGTGTTTTTTTATTGTTTTAAACTGTTTCTATGCTCTCTTGAAAAAAAAATGATTTTGCATATACACAATGGAAACGATGAAATAAACAATTGAAACTATTTCATATTGTGAAATCAAGTAAAATTTTTACCATTATTAAAACATGAAATAGGCTTTGTGTAGGGCTAGCGTAAGATTGTATAAAATTCTTTGCTGTTCGCAACAAATATGTTTATCAATTCAAATATCATTTGAAATTATATAAAAGTTAAAATATTTATCTCAGTCTAAGCGATTTCCACTGTAATTTAATTCATCATAAATTCGCTCAAAGATTCACTGCAAGAGAGTTTTGATACAGTTGAGGAATGGTTTTGCGATGAGTCAATAGTGAGTCAAAGGCAGTGGCATGTGGATTCAGAGCCTAGGGTACGACTTTGGTCTGTGTCGCAAAACCACACTACGAAAGTTTTTACTCAGCACGCATTCAATTAAGAAGCCACATGTATAATGGCGTAAGACAAATAACTCGTTTCATTTTATGAATTACTTATGGACGAAGTATAAATGTAACTATGTTTATATTTACATACAAACATTTAATAAATACAAACAAATTGAAGAAGTTGTGTAGAGATCATTTTTTTGCAAAAATAAAATATCGTATTTAAGCTGTTTTTAATTTAGCGTTTCCCACACTATGATCCGTTTAAAGTGAAAAAAATAAAGATTGATTCAACCTTCTAAAAGTCTGTCTAATATTGAAAGAACCATAAATATCGAAGTTATCAAGATAACATTCATATAGAATACCTATCTGGATAATAACTGTACAAGCCTAAAATCCTAGATAATTTATTAATTAAATAAACATTATATAATTAAGATTTGTAATCGAGAAGAATAGAGAAAAAATAGAATATATTTCTCAATTTATATTTGCTAATTTATTTCAAAAAATGATAAATCTGAAATTTTATTACCAGGTGGAAGGGCCACCTGCTAGCATTCGATCAATACTCTTGATACGAAGACATAGATATAGAGTGAAAGAGTCTGCTATGTGTTAACAATTCACTAAATTCTTACCTTTTCTCACATACACGCACACTCTCTGCGCATGCAATGAGACATAGAGATAAATTATGAAAAAAATAACGTATTGTAATGGATGTCATAAAAAGTAGTGATAAACAACTCCTCTTTATTTCATATGCGTTTTTAATTGATTTTCTTATTTGACTATTAGATATTTTATTTTATGAAGATTATTGACTTGTGTCATTTTTCTATCAATATCTTCTATATAATTTCTTTCTCAGGCTGTTTTACACAGTGCGATAGCGACGCTTGGATCCGCAGACAAGTCAACGAACGGCTGCTAGCTGCTTACTTACCGTTGCGAGAGAATCATCGTCGATCCACTGTACCAGTCGCTTGTATGCAGTCACCTGAACAAGACAGCCGTCTGTGCTGCCGCTTCTAAAATCAGTTGCATTGACAGGTGATGGGAGTTTGACAACACTGACATCTGACAGTTTATATTGTGTTAAATATTAATTGACAATATAATACAAACTATAAACTAGAGTGTTACATACATTATTTCGTTTCGGTGTTTTGAAAGTGTACAGTGCATTTATCGTGCCCGTGAAAAAGTTGTTGTAATTGCTGTTAAATTAAAATATTATACCATTGAAGTAAATTACGGTATTTTTCCCTCTTGTGTTCTACTTATAAGGTTATAAATAAATGTGGCAGCTACACAGGAAGATTTTATTCGATTCAATTAATGCTGTGTAGATGAATAAAGGATTTTACAAAGGTGAGTTGTTTTTGTTATTATTTTATAAACAAAAAAAGTAATTATTGAATGTTTGCTCATATTAGTAAATGATACTTCAATATTTGATATATTTTTATTATTAAAGACATTTTGTTTTATAGTAAAATCATGTTTCAACAGTTAAAGCAAGGATGCGTGAGATAGATGATGATGATAGATGTTAAAAATTCTAAACATAAAATATTTCTTGTATTTCATAATAAATTCATCAAATTATAGTCACATATTTAAGTAAAATTCACTGTTTCTCTAAATCGTCATAATGCTGAAAGAAGCAATACATTTTAAACAAATAATAATAAACATGTTATGTATAGCACGGTTTAGAAATAAAAATTGATTAAAAATAAAATGAGGAGTGGTTGCAGGTTGTAATTAGTAGATTATCGCTCATGCACACTGTCGACCGACGTGAAAACAAATTGAAGACGCTGAGTAAAGTCAAACGGAGATCAATATTTAAATTAAAAAAAACGTGAGAATTTTATCAATGTTATCTGAGATAAAACCCAAGATAAAAAAAAATCTCAGAACGAATCAACCATCTGATATAAATAAAAATGATATTCACCTATCTCATAACTGCGTTATTATTTAAAAGTAATTTATTGTGTTTCACGATGAATGGAAAACATTGTATAGTACAATGTGGTAATAAAAACTTAAAACACAAAATCAATATTTCTTTAAATTTTTATTTTTATTCATACCTTATAATATATTGTACTAAAATATGTTTTAGTTAAGTTTATTAAACGTAACAATAAATCATTATTGTGTTCAACTCAAGTGACGAATAAGTATGACAATTAAAATGACTAACCAAACTGCACGTATTACGAAAAATTATTATTACTTATTGTACAGTATTGTCTCGCGTATTAACGACAAGTTGATTACAGTAAATACTATACTCCGATCAGACTATGGGAAACACACTGTAAGATTAAACATGTTTTCAAGATTCGAAGAATTATCGTTCCGTATTAACAGTGTCACAATCAGGGTTTCAATCCTGGCTAGTCTTCTAAAATCCCGGGATCGAAAAAAAATATAGTCACATTGAAATAAAAATCCAAAATTGAAACAGTGGATACACATCACTATTAATATTAATACTGCTTTGAAAATTGAGGGAAAATTATGATTTGTGGGGGTTTGGGGGGCATTGACCGATTGAAAGATTCGCGAACTAAATATTTTTAATTATTTTTTTTTGCATATTTAGTATTTTATGCAAAAATGAACTGATGACTCGCAAAGGAATTACGATGCACTTTTTGTAAAATAAAATTTTTGTGTTGGGTGATCAAAGTCTCAATAGTTAAAAAATCAATAAAACCATAATTATTATAAAACATTTAATAAAGAAAAGAAGTTTATTGTTATGAAAACGTGAAAGGAAACACATACAATAATTTCCATTGTCTCTTTTTTTGGATATATTTCAAAACAATTTTAATCCCGAAAATATATTTCATGTCTCCGGTTTTAAATTTCTAGTCACTAGGAATTTCAAGAACTTATGAAACAAATAATTCGATGATTTTTAAATCGCGAAGAAAAAAAATCTTATAAAAGCGGCATATCAAAATCAGTTCGCAAAATAATAATTCTTTTATAGATTTTTTTGAGACCAGATTCGGAATTACTTGACACATTCTAATAGTCAATAAATACCTAGAAGAAATCGCTTTCTTATTTTTAAATATTCAGTAGAAACGGAAATTAAATACAAAAGATTACATTATTAATTTACCCGTTGATAAAAAAAATGTAAATAATGAAAATACTGACTTATTGCGAGTACATATTTCCAATGAGTTTTTGAATTATAAATTAAATAAATAACATACCAGTTCTTGTACATCTGTGTTTCAAAATATTAACGAATAATAAGTATTCATATATCCGAATATCGGCAAAACAGCCGATTTTTTTCGAATGTTTGATTGGAATCGCTAATTGGTAGTCACAGTTTTATCATGTTTAGTAAGTTAGTTACGATGAAGTATCTGATTGAAATATCTAGCAGTTGATACTGATGTTTTGTTTGGTCGGTGGGAAAATAGTTTTTATCGATAATTTAAATTGCTTGAACGTGATTGATGACTGGAGTTGCTGATTTTATTTCTTTATGCTTGTTGTAACCGTGACATTTTACGTTGGAACCTACGAAAGATTATCTATATTAGGTACGCTAAGAATAGTAAGAAAGATATAATCACAAGTAAAACAATAGTAATTACAGGTTGTCTTCGACTTACGACCGAGATACGTTCCTGAACTTTGGTCGTAAGTCGAATCGATGCAAGTCGAATTCTTTAAAAAATATCAAAATTAAGTATTGTTCGGTTCAGATCAGTTTTAGCGGCGTCGATTTCATTTGCGGAAATAAAGTAACTGCAACCAAAAATAGTACTATTCCTCTTTTTTAAATTTTTTAAACTTTTTTAAATTTAGTATATTTATAAAATTTGTGGTCGTAAGTGTGAATAGTCGTTAATTGAAGACTACCCGTGCTATATTAATTTTTATGATCCCTCCCTCTTCCTTGTTGAAGAGTACACATTATTCAAATACTATACTACCGTCGTAAGTAAAAATAGAAATGCCTGAATTCAGGTTTTTGATAGATGAACGAAAGCTGTGATTGACTACTAAAATCAAGAATCGAAAAAAGGAATTACTAACATTGAAGACACAGTTTATGCTTTTTTGCTCTGGATGTTTTTTTTTCGATTGTTTGTTTACGTGTAATGTTTGTTTAGAAAAACCAAAATCCAACATTTTATTTTTACACGTGTTATTCACGTTAAAGTTTTATTCAGTACTCGAAATGGAAAATTTCACGATCTGTATAATTGAAAACAAATATTGAATACAATTTTAAGTATTTTTTGATAATTTACAAACCGAAGTGTAAATTCTGACATTTATATGAAACGACGTAATATTCTCCGCGGTTTTCACAAACGAATTTGGGTCTGGTCCTGGTTAAGTAAGCTACAAATGTCACGGGTATGAATTCCAATTATAATGAATGAATATTAATTTTTCAATAGATTTAAGGATTTATATCTAAAGGATTATAAAGTTTGAATATTTATAGTCATTCGCTTACAGAAAGCGATTATACTACTGTTAGTTATTTCTTGGCTCCATGATTCTATCTGTAACCTCTGGGAAAAGATATGTTGAGCAACCTAACAGGAACCAATTCACATAAAAATACTTTTATTGACATGCTCTATTAAGAGTTTATATGCTACAAATTGAGAGTGAATATTGGCTATACACGGAAATTATTTAAATAATGAGCAGATACTATTTTTCCGTACAATTTATTATTGAACCTTAAAAATAGAAAATTAAACCGTATCGTAGCAGTAAATCTCATTGTAGTTATTTTAAGACACTAGGTCAAGAAACAATCCCTTTTTTATTTGGTCTAGAAAATGGAAATGTATGATTAAAATTGCTGTAAAAAATGTAAATAAGTTCACAAAACAATCATTATTTTGTGAATTTTTACCTTAATCCACACAGTAAAGTGTTGCGTGTTCAATTTTATTTGAAAAGAGTGGTTATGTGAGTATCAAGAAAATATACGGTACTTTTTAGTGTCTCGGCCATAATTCAATTATCGTACATTTATAAACTTGTACTATATTGTATAATTATGTACTTGTTTAAAGATTACTACACGCATATTCATATAATTAATTTGCAAGAACGTTTCAAGATACAACTTTTTAGATTGTATAATATAAAATTTTCTAACCGGGAAAATTTTACATTAGGCTGAATCTTGAATGACATTCCAATGAATAAAAGTGTGACACTTAGGCTTATTTTATGTATTTGGAGTATGGACTAAGGATTCCAACTATTTGTCATTATCAACTAATCGACTATCGAATTGTCAAACTGAAACTATTAGAATGTCCAGATAGGAATAATCAATAACATAACATTGTACAAATTCACATTCGATTGTATTAAAATATTTAAAATTAGCAGCCGCGTCGGATGACTAAAACAGTATATCTTCAATTAATGAAATTACGCCATGTTTAAAAGGCTTTTTTTATCCCGCAGTCATTCGTCAAACTCAAGTATTATGATAAGATATTGAAAGCGCTTGAGTTTCGTGAAACCAAAAAAACCCACTATCTGCGTTATTTATTGTTGTTCTTGAAATCTCGACAAATTGTGATGTGATCTTTCGTCAATGTTGTAAAATATTACATTAACATTATTACGAATACTATTCGAATATCAAATGTTTTGAAAAAAACATTAATAAAAAAGTTGAATATATTTGGATATTGAATATTTGAGTTGGAGTCCCTAGTATGGACTCCAAAGACGTGACAATTTCTATGTTCAGCACAAACTTTAAATGGTATGAGCGTTGCTACGTTACTTATTAATGTAAGAATTAAATTGTCCATTAAGAATTTATTCTTCTTATATAAAAACATTAAAAACTATTTACTAATTGTTAGTTAAAGTCAAAATCTAGGTCGTCAGTGACAAAATTTATGAAAGTGTACAAAATTTGAACGATTCAAATTTGATATATTAAAATTAAATTAATGTATATAGTATTTTTAAAAAAGTTATGATAAATCACTTTGCTGACCCAAAAGCGATCTTCGTCAACGGCAATCAAATCGAAAGGGTCAACAGCTATGTCTACCTCATACAGCAAATGTCTGTAGATGGAGGCGTAGATGACGAGATCGCTCGGAGAACCAAGCTAGCATGGTGTGCATTCGGGCGCTAACGTAATATCTTCAAGAGCAACCTTCCATTATGCCTGAAGCGTAAAGTGTTCAACCAATGTGTGCTACCAGTGTTAACGTATGCCAGCGAAACATGGACTCTCAATACACGAGAGGTCCAAAAACTAAGAGTGGCTCAACGTGGCATGGATAGGTGCATGTTGGGCATAACGCGTAAGGACCACAAAAGAAATCTATGGATAAGGAAGCAAACAAGAGTGAAATATGTGATAGAGGACGCCAAATTGATGAAATAGCGGTGGGCCGGACATGTCACACGGCGAACGGATAACCGCTGGACAAATGGAGTCATTCAGTGGTACCCGAGGGGCACTAAGCGGCCTCAGGGGCATCCCAAAACCCACTGGATTGACGAACTTGTTCGGTGGTTCGGTGGAAGTACGTGGCAGCGTAAAGCTAGGAACCGAGAAAATTGGAGGGAGCTGCGGGAGGCATTCATCCAGTAGCGTATCAACCCCGGCTGAAAATGATATAGTATTTTATATATGTCCCAACTCCAAATACTGTCGATGTTTATTGAGAAAATAAATATTACATCTTAACAGTTTTACTATAAATAATAGTAAATTGAATGCTTTTATATTTGATTTTTACGCATACAATTAATATTGTATTGTATAGTTAATCAAATTATTGTTTGAACCAATGTTGAATAATATAAACTATGTCAAATAAATAGCAACTGTAATGTTTAGTACCAATTTCCAATGTTATATTCGAACCATAGTATCGATTTATACGGTAGATTTTAAGAACTAATCTACCGTGTAAATATAGGGATATATGATATATGTATTTAGTATAAATATGGAAAAATAAACAAGCAGTAAATTCAGAGTCATTGATATTGATTAAAACAACGACAACCTATCATTTTAGTGTATGATATGCTACGCCATAATTTTACTTTGATCTGAAATATGAATGTTCAGTAAATAAACTTGTTTTCACAATGTCAGTCTATATTACTGCGTGCATGTTTTAACGGCAATCAAATGAAATTATAGTTTTCATAAATTCAATATAGAAACGGTTGTTTTATTTGGACATTATAAATTCCGTAGTGGAAATTTTATAGGTTAGTATTAATACAATATGTATTTAGGAAATATCATTTTTATTTCTAAAAATATAATCCAATTTTTAACAGTAAACAATAAACAACTGTAAAGTATTGAAGTTCGAGTGTAATAAACTTTAATATAATTATAAAATTTCATTTTGTTTCCCATCCACATATTAAGTTTGGTTTCGTAATTCACTGTTTTATTTTACTACTTTACTGCAGATGAATCTTGAGAAATCTTCTTGTCTGAACTGAAATCTATTTGTAATATCAAATTTGGATTATTGAGATTTTGTACACTTCCATGTATTTTGTCACTAACGACCCGGGTTTCGCCTTTCGGCATCTTCAGGCATTCGAGCACACGAATGAACTCGAACTGACAGACAGTAAACAGTGTCTAACGTTTATATAGAACATACAAATACGACAAGTATTATTTACGAGGTAAAATATTATACGTCTGAGAGCCACACTGATACCTGAGTTAACATTTCGAGAATCGCCTTAATCCTTATTTTGTAAACAACACATTAACAGTGGCGAAATGCCGCTAATTATATTTGTAATATGTTAATATCCAAAATAGTATCTATGAGTAATGATAAAGCTATTTCCAATGGTATCATCATTGACAGATTGAATCTGGAACAACTAATCAATAAAGTTTTTCAAAAGAAGCAAAATTTCTTATTTTAGCCTCGCGTAAGTCGTAAAAAAATGTATCCACGCACATTTTTCTTTCGTTGTTCGAAAAATCTGTCATGAATATGCCCAAACGAAAGTCAGTTTCCCGTATATATATGAAAGAGGAAGCTCGAATTCTGCTGAATCTTTTCACAATTGAAGTTCATTCTAAATAATTTGTAGCCCAACCAATCGGCCCGTTATTGTACGTTAAAGTTCTACTTATTGTCTACTGTTTGATATGGATTGAGCATAATTAATATTCTTATTATTAAAAATAAAATAGAATTGAAGTCACTATTTTCTCACAAATTATACAGAACCATGTCAAATAATATTTCAGGTCAGTGAGTTTATAGTACTCTATAACAAATTCAGTTTAATGCAAATTTGTTAAAGTATTATATCTATTTAAATAAACAACTAATCTAAAATTAATCGGTTTATTCTGATCCGCTTGAACAGTCACATATTGGTTAATTATTTACAGTTTCTAAATAATTATTTTTTTAAGCCTTGTAGAACAATCACTGATATAATGATCAATTAATTATCTGATATAATTGAATAAACCTTCTAGTTGCGGTATAATAATGGCGTTTGATGGCGATAGAATAAAATGCTTTACAAGGTTTTACAACGGTATCAAAAACCGCAATTTTTTTAAAAGAATCGTACTATGTTGTATTCTTATTAGTGCCGGGAATTATTTAAGTATATCTTTTACAGTTATGAAACTCCGTATTCTTCCGATGTAAAAAAATAATGGTTGCTCACTGATTTATATAAAAAGATGCAATAGTCCGATGATAATGAAAATTTTCATTCAAAACGAACAATCATATGGAATCTTATCCAATTGCTTAAATTAAATAAGTTAACAATATGAGTTACAAACTTTTTTATGATCGACGAATCAAAGATGCATACGAGGTTTAAGATAATTTTGTACATCCGTTCCGTATTTCTAAGCCAATACTAGGCTGTTTGCTATTAGATTTCATTATTTTGGTAAATAATTTTTAGTGGTCCGCATTCGAGAAGTTATGCTATTTTTCAGCAAATTCGGTTAGGTAGTCAAATATTTGAATCGATTTATTACTCTGTATCAAAATACATGAATTTATGTGCTTGAATTCATCTTGTCTCACCTAGCTCTTCCAATTCAGCAAAAAAAGTAGTTCTTTTCCTAATAATAATTCTTTCTTCAGCCCATGCTTTTACCAAAACAGTATTTGAAGAGATGTTGAGTGACTAACTAACAAACACAATTCTTGTTTTGAAGTTACATCAAAAGTTATAATTCTTTATATTCGAAGGATGATTGGCTAAAATGATAATTGCGTATGTACATTGATTTTCTTATTATAAATGACTAAAGGTTTTTAATATTCTCAATCTTTTTGTATTAATAAATCTTAAGAGCGATTGCCTACTGCGATTCTCGCTAAGTAATTGTTATTAAAAATATTTTAATTTTATTTCATATTAGAAACGGACACAGATTAAGAAAAATAAAGTTAATTTGTAATGACGGTATTGCAAGACTTACCATGTGTATTTTATAACGAAATTTCAGACGATTTAATAAAATATGTCATATATAATTACTTTAAAATTTAAACATATAGATAAAATAATATTTTTTGACGTTTTTCTCGAGAAATAATACATTTTAAGCAGAATTTTCTTTTGAAAACTTGAGAAACTTTATAAAATGACAACAGACGTTTTTTACATTCAATATTTGTGAAATTTTAGAATTTTTTTGCTTAATTGTAAAATAGACTATAACATTTTTTTTGGATGGCTTCCAATTAAAAATTGAATCAACAATTAACATTGGCGTAAATTAGAAAAAAAACCCACGACAACAAGACAAGAAATGAAAGTAAAAGGTGAAAAACACTATTCTAATTATTCAATTAATGTTTCCGTGTGTAATTTTATGGCGGAATGTTGGCACAACGGTTATCATTAAATTTGAAATTGCACGTGAATGTCTGACGTATTGATTTGCATAAATATTACGTTTCGGAAATCAAAGTCATCAAATATGTGTTTCAGTTGTATTATCGTGTAAACCTGCAACATGGATATTAATTTTCTTGAAATAGCAAGTGTATTTGTTAAAATTCATTTCGCTAAAAAAGGGTTCTGTGTTTAATCCCGGCTAAAATTGATTGAAAATTATAGAAATTCGGTGCTGGATACCGTCTTATAATTCATTTTGTAAAAAGTCAAAGTCAATAAAATTTAAATTTGGATTATTGAGATTTTGTACACTTCCATGTATTTTGTCACTAACAACCTGGGTTTCGCCTTTCGGCATCTTCAGGCATTCGAGCACACGAATGGACTCGAACCAATAAAATTTATCGTGAGATCTAAAATTTTACGTATTTTTCATTTTGGCTGTCATAAATATATATTATGTATGTAACCTTTTCAATACGATAAATTGACACATAAATTGATTTAGAATTAAATTTAATTATCATATGATTAATTCTTTTGCACGTGAAATAAATTTCCCATAACGGGAATTTCTTTAAACGGCTTGTAACAACTTTCTCCCCCAGTTAATATACCAATTTCTGTTGGGAATCTGTAAAATAGAAATTGACTTATTTATAATTGTAGAAAAATCAGTTTTTATTCGGTATTTTGCAATTAAAAAAACTGCATTGTGAACTGTTCTTTACATTATAACTCGTCTAAAATGTAACATTTTAAAACGAGGCAAAATGGCAGCAAACATAACTCCATTATCATCCCAATGAAAAAATATTTTATTAATATTGTAATAAAAATATCTTTCAAGGAATCGCGTTACAAGAAGTGAATAATTTATTCGCTGTAGTTACAAATTATCATTTGGATTATTAGTATTTTCATGTCATAAAGTATGCGTTTAAATAATATGTTCAGTAAAAAATTATTTCCGATGAACACATATAGCTATTTTTTTTTAATGCGATGAACTTGTTTGTATCACACCGGAGATCATGTCTCCTCAATGATACATTAAGTCCACAATAAATATTTATAATATAAGTAACAATAAGAAATAATAATAATGTAACATTTAAAGGAATATGATGAGTACACAATAATTATATTAAAGTCGTCAACTAACAATTAATTTAAATAGACAGAACTTTCTATGGTGAGGCAACAATTAAGGATTAAATGGTGAGGGGCAGGGAAGGTAAACTTTTTCTCCAAAGGAGGCCGCAATTTTTTTGAACTGATAAAAGTTCTCCGGGGAAGAAACCAGATCCGGATGTCCTATAGGACCATCGGGACTATTTCTGCAGGACAAATACAGAATATCTCTTTTAATGGACATAATGGGGCAATTCCAAAGAATATGTTCAGAATCTTGATTTTTATCACCACAAGGACAATATGGGTTTGGTTTAATTTTAAACTTATATAATTTGGCATTAAACGCACCATGACCAGTGATAAATTGGGAAGTCCAGTGATCTGGAGAAAACCATGTTGCATTCTGACGAAAGAGAATATCTGAGAAGAATAGATGGGTAGTTCTACCCCGAGGAGATATTAACCACCGTTTTTGCCAAGTCATTAGAACAGTTAGTGAGCAGAGTTTTTTCACTTTAGCTTTGAGAAACTGTTGAGAATCCAATGGCTGAAGAATTGTGCTGCCAATTTGAGCTGGTTTCCCGAGCAATAAAAGATGAATTTCAGCCCTTCTTTGGACTTCTAAATCTAGAGAAATAAGTCCTAACATAACAGGAAGACATTCATTTGAGCAGGTTCGATAGGCTTATGCATATAGCTGTAATTATTAAACAGGTGTAATATTTTGTTTTCACAAAGTGACATCTCCAGGTATATTGATTAATAAAATAATCTTCCCATACAACGCAGGGCAGATTTTAGAATCATGGGAAAAAAAGAAAGTATTGTATCAGATTCAGTTTGGAGGTGAGTGCTGAACATCCTAGAATTTTATTCTTATCCAGTTTTGCAGTCAAGGGTTCCTTCAGACCCATCTTTTATGTGGCCCCGAGAAAGAGAGACAGATTACCTAGTTTCTTACGTTTTTCTAATCCTTATAACATTAGCCTCCCTAAAAGGAATTTAAGAGTCTTGCTTCTATTTATAATTTCATCAGGTTGGTATTGGACATAGTGTTTTAAGATACCGTTAAGACTCTATTGTATTACAACGTATACATAATAATATACCGTATGTATGTACTATTATTATTACAAATATGTTATGATATTTACATACTTATTCTATCATTGCATAAATATCTTTAAGAACACTAGAAGATTGTTTATTACAGTCGCAATTTAATAAACGTGACGACTTGTTTCTTGTGCATTTTATGCAATATTTATGTTTAATTCGATGATTGCAAATGTCGTTTTTAATGTTAGAAGTGTGTAATATTTACAATCTAGCAGTCATAATATTTGTAAAATATCTATAGTATTTTTTGTAAAAACTGGTTTACCGAGGCAGGCGTAATTTAATTTTAACTTTAAGAAGAGTTGGTAATAGGGACTACAATACGAATATTACCAAAACCGGGATACCAGTTTTCGACTGTTCTTTAATATCGAAAAAAAGAGTTTGAAAATAAAAAATAAAGTTATTTCGATACTCAAATGTAAGCAAAATTGAGCGATGAAACATACTTTGATCGGAAAAAAATTAATTAAATTGATTTTAAATACTAAACTATTTATTTTAGCATTCGTTATTAAATAATATTAACTATTAATATTTTTGTTGAATTTAACTAACTATAACTTTATGATAAATAAAGATTAGACTTTATATCTTAAGACAGTTGAGATTTACATTTATGGAATATTAGTAATCGAACTATATAACTTAATTTATTACTTCATAAAATTTTGAAATACTCTATAGCACAATATTGCACTAAAGAACTGATGTATTAGTGTATTTAAAAAAAATAAAATTGGTTTAAATTACGAATATCTTGAATAATAAAAAGTTTTATCATAGTTGAGAGCTACCGTTCGCTTTAATCTTGCGATATAACATATAATAAACCTGGCAATTTGTATTAATTTATTGCACTTAAAGATTAAGTATACGTATTAAGATCGCTGATTGATTACAGATAAAAATAAGATATTTAATTTGCATTAAAATAGATAAAATAACCTCGGTTATTCGGCCTAAATGTGGATTCAGATGATTCAAGAGCCGAAATATCAACAAGAAAAGGTCCGTATGCAGTACTTATGGAACGAGTCTATTGTTTTACTAGTTCTCATTAAAACATTTGTGATATGATGCGTCTAAAAGAAAAAATAGATTAGTTCATTTTGCAATGTTAGTAGTAAACGTTTTTGTGTTTCACAATTAAATTATTAGTTTATTTTTTATAAATGAAACTACTACTTCAAAAAATAAGCGTAGTATATAAGAAGTAATAAAAATAATAAATCATTTTGATTGCTTCATAGTTGAATTAATACATTTCCATCGTATTGTATCTCTGATTGAGAACAATATGGTTATTTTCAATAGCCAGTCACTTGTTTGCTGTAGTAAATTTAAGTAAAATAAAATTGAATTTATCGGTTTTCGTGTTTGAACACATGTGTAAGACAGAAAGGAGTATTTTAACTAGATTTAAAGAACATATAAGATCATTTAAGAATTATAAAACAGTTTCTCAATTCACTTACCACCTCTGAAAAGAGTCACACAACATAATTTCTAATTCATCTCCCGTATGTCTACATTTGTGTGATAAAAGCTTCAGATAAAATTTTATAGAACAACTGAAAATTAATAGATATAATCAAGGCAATAATCTCCTTAATGACCAAACAAACATTTATTCATCACTTTTACTTAGACAATTACAAGAAGCTCAGGTAATTGAACATAATTAATAAAATTTCAATGCATTGATTTTAACGTTTAATTAAAGGCACCACGTAAGCTCTTTTTCCAAAACACAATTAGTTGGTACCTTGATTAATTTAATTTATATATATATATACAAATGAATGTTTGTTTGGGTGTTCTCCCGTGAAGGTTTTTGAAAAAAAAACAATTAAATACGTACAAACAGCGAAACCTCGGAAAAACCTTCTGATTTATTTGTGTACGCACCAGACGGAAAAACAACACATATTGTGTATCCAAAATAGAGGTCTGCGCGGGCCCGGGTAAGGATTTCAAATTTAAGAAAAATATTTCGTATTTCGTTCGGGTCATGAGTCAGTCATGCGGCAAAAGTATTCATAGTTTAAATAATTTATTTCACATGTGTTCACATTGTTTACTATGAATATCGTTGGAAATATGGAAACAATAACATATATTGTTTGAAAAGTGTAGATGAATTACTGTACTAAAAAAATCGGGCTTTTTTCGGACTGAGAAAAATAAATCTGGGCTTCGGGTAACAAGTGTGATATTGAGAGTCGAGCTCGGGCCGGGCCTGAAGATGATGGGTTTTGACCGGTTAATTAAAATAAGTTTTTTTTTTCTCCCATGTCCGCTCCCAATGTGGAGCATATAGTCTCCTAATGGAGGTATCTTGACAGATTTTTTTTCTACGAGAACTGCTTGTCACTCAGTTGCTCAACCTCTCTTTTCTTTTTCGAAGAGAGTAGGGATAGAAGGATAGGGCTATGACAGGACTATTTGTTAGCTAATCGCTCTCGTTACGCCCCGTGAGGATGGGATTGGTGGAAGGGAGGACTCAGACTACGAACAGAAATCCATAAATCGATTGAAAGATCAATCTATGAAAACCGTCCGCACCGGGAATTGAACCCGAGACATCCGTAACCGTAGCCAGCGACGAAACCAACTGCGCCACGGACGCCGACATTAATATATATAACATAAGTTAACGGGTATTAAAACCCTTTCTTTCTTTGAGTGGCATTGCAACGCATGCCAGGTACTCACTAGTTTTAATTTGAAATACAAATGGTATTTGTATACGTGAGATGACATAATATTGTCTATTTCTTCTAAACAGTAATATATGTAATATATATAGTATATAGCTAAGCAAAAATAAGAATAGTCCTGACGATGGCGTTAAACCGAAATAGCTATCCACTACCTAATAAAAATTTGTAAAACTAAATACTTTGATATTTTATCATATTAAAAGTGAATGGCTTTTCTTTTTAGACGCCTCATATTTAGTGTTATGGTTAAGTTTGATAACAGTTCAATCCTTGGCACAATATTTTCTAGTTAAACTAGGGAAACCAGTTCAGTAAGGTGTGGTTTTTGTTTGCATTGTGTTACTATAACCTGTCAAAAGCATATTTGGCTAGATTGATAGCAGGAAAATAGCTCGTTCAACAAAAAATCAACGCAGCACCCTGGATAACACTAATGCATTTGTTGCCTAAATAAATATAAGTATATTCAACAAACATAAAGGTTCACTTTTATCATTAAGCCGATATCAATGGAATCATAGATAAGGGAATTTCCCACCTTTCATAATTTATATTAGGATGATACAATAATGTTTGAACAACCAATAGTTTTTTTCAGCACTGAAATATGATAATATTTCGTTAAATATACATTCGATTTTAGTCTGCTCTCTGAGGCTATTTAATTCATAAATAAAATGCGTTTATGATAAATTTGGTAATGAACAATAATCGACTGTATTTTATTATTGTATTGAATTTCTTGTTCAGTGAATTTAATAAGTTGTCAGTAATATATCAAAACGATAAGTATGTATTTGGTAAGGTGTTTAATTAAATGGTAATCTATTATACGAAACACCTATCATAAAATGACCATATATATAATCTTACCTAACCTAACCTAAAAAAGATACTGAGACATATAATAAAATATTTTAATATTACAGTCACATGTTACAGGTAGAGTGGCCACTTATTGCTTTGCACTCCGGCTCTAGGGTCCAGCTATGGTATCTAGGATCACTGAATCCACTAGTAAACATATATGGAATCCATACATACAAATACACTGACACGCTATGTTTAGTATTCATGAGCTTACCATAGTTATGAAGCTCTAAACCGGGACAGGAGCGGCAGCTAGGGAAGAAAAACGAAAACTACCAAAAATGTTCATTAAACATACCCATAAATTTCTAAGTTATGGCAGAAGTTTAAATTATTTTATATATTGTACAAGTTGCATTTCTCGCTGGAGTAAATTTTTTGCAATAATTTTTCATTTTTTATATTTTTTCATAGAAGTCGTTGTATGTCATGTCAAAGTTTATTTTTCGATACAGTAACACTCTTACAGTAGACTCCAGCATGCGGCTCTGTCATCCGACCAAATATGTTTCACTATGGCGAAAACACGCTCCAATGGTGCGGACGTTCTTCTCATCGTGACGTCAAACAAAAACCGGGATAAAATACCAAACCAGCTGAGATGCCTGGAACAATGTCTGAAATCCGGGACGTATGGTAAGCTTAATTATACACAAAGCGTATCAATGCAGTAAAAAGTGCAAAGTTATAAATCGTATACCTACTCTAAAAAGAGATTATATTGCATACTCTGTTTTAGGAACTGGAGTAAAACATGAAACATACGATACCAAACTCTGTAATCATCTATATTAAAAAACATTTAAACACTAAGCATAGTAACTATGTGGTAATAAAAATAAAAACATTGTGAGTGCTTCATAGTTGAATTGGCAATAAATGACATAAATTATTTTGATTGTATATTGTTTACTTCTTCACTATCCACTTGAAGATGTTAATATATTTCGTATATTGCGGTTTCATATAGATGTAATATGATTAAGTGGCATATTTGTACGACATAAATATAGCATTGACAAAAGATAACTATGGCAGTGTCATGTGGTACATATGAGAAAGTTTTTTTGTATTAAAAATATAATATTTAACGACGTCGTGTAAAAGATTTTTGACAGGTTAATCAAAATGGCCGGTTTTTTTTCCGGCGACAACCAATAATGCTTAATAATTAGAAGCATTTTGAAAACAAACGTTGTTCAAAGTTATACAAAAAGATTGTAGGTACACACTTATTCCAAGTTAACTAATTCGTCATCTTTCTTCCTACTTGAACTACCGTAAGTAAAATTAAGCTTTATAACTGGACTCTCATTTTGATGTTTAGTGTCCATGGACTAACTGCAAAATGGCATTGTTGACGTCAAGACTTTATCTATAATTTTTGATTCATTCTTTCCATTGAAAATTTGTGACTTCAATGTTAAAATCTATAGATTATTATTATTTCTTGTCAACAATAATGCAGGATTAGTGAAATAATCTACGGCAGATATGAAAAAAATTCTTAGTACTAATATTTCATGTAGATTATGTCGTCTTAAAATCTTTTAATTGATCATATCTTTTTCAAAGTTGTAGTTTTTTGAATATTTTTGTTAGTACTTATTCATTAAATTTATAGAACCGGTTCCACCCATTGCAAGAATTTTGAACTGAAATGCCATGCAAATGCGATGATGTTTTATGCCCCTAATAGATGCCGGTCTAGATGCAGAGATGTCGAAATTCTTAGGTGTTTGATCGACTTGGTTGCGCAGTTACGGCTTTGAATCCTTGACTTGGAGCAACTGAAACACTGTTATTTTTTTTTAAATCGATTGCAAAGGCACGGATGTTTGTGCTGTTTTTATTCCTCCATGCTCATTAAAAATTTTATGTAGAGGGAACGATCGGTACAACAACTAGTATTTTCCTAACTCTGAAGAGAGAGGTTAAGGGCCTTACGATTAGTTTTCGTTCAAATAGAGCTTATAAAGAGATTATTAATTTTTTCAAAGTCTATATGACACACATTGGTATCAGACATGATTAAAAAAATGGGAGTAACATTCAAGTGATAAAATAACAAAGAGATTGTTCGAAAAAACATGAAAGAATTGTCTAGTATAATTTTGTTCTAAATATAGACTACCAAATGACACAATCGAAAATATTAATTTTATTAAATAAAGGATACCATTCATTACACAGATAAAAGAAAACCTGTCAACACTGGTGATATCCGAGTAATTAGAGTCGATTTCAGAGCGATATACATACATTAGTATGCGATAATAAGTTATGTGTAATATTCAGAGATAGAAATATTAGATCAGAAAAAGTTATGTGCAATATCAAATCTTTATCGAAAGTATTTAATGTTGAACGCTTTTCTTTACCGAATTATTAAAAATTTGCGCATTGCACTACAATGTTCAATTAATCAATAATTGAGACTGAAAAATGTCAGAAAAGAGAAAAATCTGCGGTTTTAAGCAGCATTACGATGCGCAACTCGGGACACACTGCAGATATGATAGAAGAGGTGCGAGTCAAGTACAATAAGTGAAATAAGTCGATAACTTCTACGTTTGTGATAAAAATAGTATCCTATTTTTTCAAAATAGTGTACGAGGTACTTATTTTGTTGGCTTATCAAATACCACGCTGAACTAAGCTTTCTATTGTTATTAGTGTAGTAGCGTAACCTATAACATTTGTTTCATCCTATAAAAGTGCTAAGCCATACAGTCATGTCGTTGCAAAGAAAAAACGTCAAGTTCACAATAACCTTTAACTAAAATAAAAACATTTAAATTCGTTGTCGTCTCAAGTACCCTTTAAAAGCGTACCTACTGTATAGTTAGATGGATTACAATTTGCATCGGTGATTATTGACCACGACATACAAATACGAGCTGCATTTAATAATGTAAGAAATATGTATACGATAAAAAAGCCTGCGTGCTTATTACACAATCCAATATAAAAACATGTTTAATTCATAAGAGCATGTGTTTGCATAAAACAGTATTTTATGCATAAAATAAATATAAAAGTAAAGACCAACGTGAAAGGAAAACTTTTGCAGTCATCCATGAACGTATTCTGCCTTAATCACTTGATCGCCAAACATAATTCGTTGTTAGTTATACTCACTGAAACTATAATATTTTTTTCACCAGTTTTATTCAATTAAATTTAATCATTTTATCGTTTTATACTATCTGTTATAATATTATTATATTATGTATATTTACGATGTCGGCTCCAATGTGGAGGATCTTGACTTCTAGTAGAGCTTATTTAATATTATGTTGTTTTACGATAACTTCATGTTATTTAGTCACTCAACCTCTCGGCGAGGGAAAAGATAAAGAGATAGGACTGACAGTAGACTAATCACTTTCCTTACGTCCCGTTTTTTTAAAGATTGGATTGAATATTATTTTATTGCATTAGAGTTCAAGGTCATTGCATCATACATTAAGCGGAATAAACAGTTTGTTCTAATACTAATAGTGTTCGTTAAAAATTCACGTTTTGGAGCTAAAATATGAGACGGACATCGAAGTGCGTTCAATCTAAAACAAAAATGTTCCCTGATAAGAATGACAAGAAATTGAATAAATAATTATAAGCAATAGATAATCTTTAAAAAAATATGATTTGGAATTACCACACATCTACTAGATCTAATGATCGTATGTTCGTTGGTTTGTCGTTTCTGTGGGGTAAATTATGTTTTTGAATATTCAGTGATGTTTGAATACAGAAAAATTGTCATTCATACGATTTTAAAACGATTCGCTCACTGGCGGAGTGGGCTAGTGGCAATCGAGTGGTTAAAGAATGCATACAATATTATTACACTCGTGGCAGTCATGCTTTGGAACGCGGACAGAAACTCAAATGACGAAATGGTTATTTGAAAGTTACTTAAACAATGCAAAATTTTATTTTGAATAGGAAAAACGGACGATAAATACAATAGAATGGTAAAACTGTTTATTGTTTATGCGTGAAATCCAATCATAGGCGATCCATTGATTGGGTAATTGCATAGTTAGTAAAGTAGTTGCCTTGTTTCGATTCACTGTTTGGTAAAAAAAAAACTTTGCTGCCAATTTGTCACTCATATCGACCGAATGGAACATATTTATTTGAATCACATAATCGATTCTCATTTGTTTTTAATATTTGTCAGATTTATTATAGAAATCTCCTAATAAGGTAGAAATAACAAGCCATTTAGCTTCAAAATAATTTAATCAATTTGTTAAATGGTATTTCAGTTTCATGCCAGCATCAAAACTAGTCAAAGCGAGAACGTGAAGTCGAAATAAGTATCAAAAAAATTTAAAAATTCTCGTGGAACTAAATATTTCGTTATTTTTACCTTATTATAATGGACTTCAAGTAATTGCCAATTCAATCAATAAACTTATCTACTATTGTATGAGGAATTTGGCGGAATTTTCAAAAGACGACGATGACTATTTTTTAATGTCTTTATTTAAAAAAAAAGCAAAAGGTGATGATAATAACTAAGGGATCAGAAATGGTACATGAAAAGAAGAAAACATGTTTTTGTATTTTTACAGCGAAATTCATACAAATAAAATTGAAGTTAGACAATTTATTATTATACATTTACCTTGTTATTTTGTTAAATGTAAAAATATCTAACTGTCAGCAAAACCGTTCCTGATCATTTTAAACATGTGGAAATAGTATAACACAAATTGCGTTTTATTTGAATAAAAATAAGTACACTATCTTCTTTAAAAAAAAATTTCTTTTGCTCCAATGTTTTTCTTAAATTTCATTTTAGGAACTATTATCACACTTGAAAAATGACATCCCCGTGGAACATGATCCTTTAATTCCTCTGCTCAACCTTAGCACGTTTGCAGTGGCTTTCTTTTTGTTTGACATTTTCATAATAATAGTATTTTAATGATTCATATTATTAATATTATGTTAATGATTCAATGTTATAGTTTAGCTATTGTTAATATACCACTAACCATGTATCCATTTATTCTTGTCGGGTATTTTCTGCATTTTGGTGAAACAAATAACAGATTTTTTACCGAGCATGACTTGCGATGATATTCTTATATTGTGATTCACCGCTAAACGTGTTTATCTAGTTATCTAGAGTCTGAAACTTTCCCCATCAATCTTAAACTGCCTTTTCTGTATTGTGATCATCAACCTTTTAAGTCTGGCATTCTCTTACACACTCATACCTTCAGATACACATACAGAATGAGAAAACATGTGCTAATGTGTGCAGTGATGAGCAAATAATATTTTAGAGATTTCGTCTTCTACTATACAAAAGGGTTCCGCATAATTGGGAATCGTTGAACTTACCTTATTGTCACCTAACTATGAATTCAACTTATACATAAAGAATGCATTGATGATTTTAAAATTAATATACGTTTATTATATTATTTAAGCTACTAATTCGGTTTTATTTGTAAGACTATAAGAAATATTGTAAGTTTATAGACCATATAATACTGGTTACAGGTAAACACTGTGAAACAAAAAAAAAAAACAGTTTTAATGATTCATCAAATAATTGTGGCAATTATTACTTTCAAATCGCGCGCATTTTCACGGTAACCCGGTATTTCGCATAACCCGGTTGATAATCACTGTCTTAATAATTAACTCACGTGTTGGTTAAACCCATATTGCAGCAAACACAAAATAATTAATAAATATTTTTTCCATGAATAAGAGTGCCTACTCCATTTACAATATGTGGTAGAATTAGGGTTTTATTACATTCTTCTATTTTATTTTTTATTTCTATTACACCCCCTTGAGAGTTGAAGCAAATCCAAAACAGGCAACATGTTACCTATACCTATTATAAGAACACAATTCTTATAAAAAAAGTGGACATAGCCAATAACGTATGTTTTGTTAATATATTTTTAATAACGCAGTAAAAAATATGTAAAAGTGATTGTTGAAAGAGAAAACGGATCATTAAAAACGTCATCTAAATTAAAATTATTCACGTAGCAACAATATTTTTTAAATGAATAGAAATTATATTGAAATTGTTAAAATGAATAGACGAAAGCATGCAAATGAATCTACGAACCTGGTATTTGAGGTACGTCACGTATTGGATAACTGCACGAAAATATTATATTCTGGGAATGAAAAGAAGAGAGCCAGACAATGTATTTTAAATTAAATTATCGAAACAGACACACCTACAAATACATCATCTTAGCCTTCGCCTTTTATAATTTTATTGTTATATGCTGAGACTATAAACGGGTAAGCAATTCCCCATACTAAAACTTTTTTCATAGTATATTTGTTAATAACATAAGTTTACGGTTGAATGGTCAGTTCCGTAGAAACTACTATTGTTTATTTGCACGTTTGATAACAATAATTGTTAATGATTTAATCTTGAGAAACAGGTTTGAATTTAAAATTCTAAAAACATATTTGTAATTGTAAAAGTCCACCAAAACCCAAACGTTTTTAATAAATGATTTAAATACTTACCACAATTCACACATTTGAATCACAAATAAAAATAACATTACCGAGAAAACAACTGTTTTATCAATTAGGGTCTAGGTAAGTCAAAGAAAAATGTTTAAAATCAGCGAATGGACAATTTAGTATTCTTAAGGAAGTTTTCTTAATTGTTTTCTCCATTCAAACCTTCAACTGACAAAATCTTTAGTAATGCATTTTCGGAAAAGCGATATAAAGATTAAAGTTAGTCTATATCCTGACAAATAAATTAGCCTGGAAGCTGAAAGATCGCTTTACAATCTGTAGGTAAATATAGAGTAGATTTTTTTAAATGGTAGTCAGAGATATTTTCATTTCTAAGTTTGCCTGTAAGTACGTTATTATATACGTTATATTACGTACGTTATATATCTTTAATATTCTGATTTTTCCTATTACGGATATAAAATTATCGACGATTTATTCTTGGAAGACATTTTTTTCTTAATGTTATTAAGTTGAAGTCCTTGCTGCTTAAAAGTAAGTGACTAAAACATTCTCTGTAAACATCAACTTCTTTTTAAGACTATTATAATCATGATGTGACATATTCGTATACACAATTATTTGAAATGGAATGTTGACACCAAGGCTTTAGTTAAGCTTAAATTAATAAATTAAAGTCGACTTGACTCACTTGCCGGCTGTCACATAATTAATAATGTTAAAACATTGTATATAACCTAATTGTGGTTTCTAAATTGAAATAGTTCAATATAATTTACGATTAACTCTTGTTTTTTCATCACTTTAATGGTGTTAACAGCCAATCCATGGTAGACATATGTTTTATAAAATCAATATTTTCCAACTGTTCAGCACCAGTCGTCCTTTCAGTTGATAATTCTTCGACATCGAGTTAAAAAAATAGACATTACAATTGTGTCTGACTTTAACATTAATCTTTTTCTTTATTGGTAAATTCAAAAATTGTGTTAAAGCTATTCAAAGTATTTTTAATTCGATATCGTGCTTGAATTATAAAAATTCCAATCATTTTTTCCCGAAACTTTTTGATTGTAGAAAAATCCAATTTCCTCCCTTCAACAATGAATTACAGGATGAAAGTTCTCGGCTTAATTTTTTACTATTCGTAAAATAAAAGCTTGAGCCACTGTTTGGGTTTACCAGTGCTGCGTTATGATAAAAAATAGGATTATGGTAGATATTTTGACTTTGTGAGTATTTTAGAGACAAAGAAAAGGGGCATGGAGCTACTCGTAACGTCAATGGAAGCCATAATTGACTATGGTATGTTCTGCAAATACTTCCGAAGAGTCTTAAGCCAACTTGCCTTTCTTCAAACCTTGGTATTCGGCGTTCTGGGTGACCACCGGGTACTATCTAAAGCAGAGGTCGACAGCTCAGGGAATATACTATTGAAGGTGACAGCTCGCCACTAACATCTTTACATCGAAGTAGGATGACTTCGTACAGGAAAAGTGCTTGAAAGACTTATAGATTTATTCATTCAATTTTTTATGTCTAGAAATTGCTCACAGTATAAAGACAAAACATGGTAGACAACTTAAAAATAATTTAGCAAATTTTCCAGAAGTATTGTTGAAAACTAGCACTTTAAAAATCTCAGCTTACAGTTTACTTTTCTGGAAGCGCTTAGCTTTACATTTCTGAATTGGATTAATTTATTATGTTGAACGTTGTCATAAATTTTTTTTTATGTAATACTATTTATAAATATATAATACAAAACATTTGTTTCAATTAATTAAATCTATTTTGAATTTACTTTATGGTTGCAATACTCCCATCTATCAAAATTAAGATATAATGACTTTTGTAATAAGCAAACCATTCTGGGTGACCGTTTAGTAAAAAGGTTGGTGATCTTTGATCAAAAAGGTGTATTCGATGGAACATAAGAATGTTGGTATGTCATGCAAGAAGGAAAAGCGGATTTCAAGAAATGATTCGTGGTGGCCATATGGTGATACGTATGGAGCGGATACGTTTAAAGATAAGAATATATATAAAAAGTTAAATATTTTTTTTTTGTGGCTCACTCTTTTTATTTGTTTGTCTTTCTAAAACAACTTTCTGATCAAAATTAGATTGCGAAAGGAAAAATATATGACGAATTTATGTCTAATGTAAGCTAAAATAATTAGCCAGACAAGTATATCTGTCATAAACACGGATCATGATTTGATTTATTGTATTATGATTTCAACAAAACTAAGCTAAGTGTGACTGATATAATATGAATCAAATTAGCATACACTTTTTATTACCAAAATATGTGTTGAATTGATTTGCCCTGAATAAAATGAACCGTAGCATGAAGAAATAGTCTTTCTATTGTTACATCCGAGATATTCGCGTATTGTTCCCAAACCTGATTACAATAATTATTTTACCATCATTTTGTGATCACTTCTTCTGAGAAGAATATAACTTACTTCATAGATATATGCACTCTCACTGTGACCTCAATTTTAGAACCAACCTTTGGTATCTTTTCATCAAATTTACAAAATAACTCTATAGATTCAGCACCAATCAATCTCAAAGTAATGAATATTTTTACATTCATATGGCAAAATTATATATAGATAACTCGCTTTATCTGAAATCCTGCAGCTTATCGTAACAGCGGTCGGAAACATTTATCTCAGATGGGTCACATTTGGATATTAAAGTTTATAGGAGTAAACTAAATTCCGGAACGCAATTTAGATGATTATTTTAATTGTGTATTGTGTTGATAGGCCAACGAAAAACTTCACGTATCTAAAAAAAGCACCGAGAGTAAATACACAAACTAACATCGTTAATAATTTTGCCGATCCTGTAGCCAAAAGGTTAACGCTCTCGAATGTTTGTCCTACTCGGTTGCTATATCCACTGGTTCGAATCTCCGTTCAGAATATTTTATAATTGATTTTTCAATCGATTCTCTTTGCATCCCAAAACTATTCAGACTATTAGTACATTCTAATAACATCCTTCTATCGTCCGTTATGAGAAAAGAAATGTTCAATTCAGAAGTTGAGCCACTGAATAACTACGGATATTCCACTAGGAGTCTATATGCTCGATATTGGAAGCGTACATTGTAAAAAATAACACTGTTAGAGAAAAAGGATACAAAGGATACAAATCGTTGGAGAAACGTAGTTGAAAGTATATTTTTGTGGAATAATCAAAGCTTAGTTGTAGCGCTAGTAAAAATACATATTTTATAATTATGTTTGAAACTTAAACATTGTGTGCTATTAAAAAAAATGCATGGCACGCCAAGCGATGGTTGTCCACATCTGGCTAAATATTTACTGTATGGATTATCCATAGAAAAACAGATACAATGCTAGATTGTTTTTCTTAATTTATGGTAGTTATCATTTTAATCAATATTAATTAGTCACCTATTTCCACGGTGACGCATTGTGTGGTTTTGATCCTGACATTCATGGTTCAATTGTCATAGATAAGAAATTTATTATACTATAAACGAACAATTTGTCGACGCTTACAAGGAATATACTTTAACATTTTATACAGAGAGACAATTCTCAGTGACAAAGTCGCTGATATCAAGGTTGTGTTTATTTAAAAAATGTATTTTTGAGAAAATTATTACCTAAGCTTGGAGTATATACTAAAAATATACTAAGAATATTTCTGTACAAAACCGTTTATCGTGGCCCACTTTGAAATCAAATTACGTTGTTCTGAATCCAAATAACACAGACATTTAAAAATTTAATGTAAAATGCTTATGCATTAGAAGTCTTCACAGGCCCGGGTTCGGGCGGGTAAAGAAAATTCAGATTCGGGCTCGGGCCGGACCCGGGTAAGGAATTCATTTTTTAGAAAAATATTTTGGACTATATTCGGGTCAGCCATAAGTCAATACTATTCATAACTTAAATAATTTATTTCACATGTGTTATGAATAACGTTAGAAATATGGAAATAACAACATACATTGTTTGGTTCGGGCCGGGCCGGGCCTGTAGATAACGGGTTCGGACCGGGTAATTTAACAAAATTTTGACCCGTGCAGAACTCTACTATATAACTTCAGAGCAATATTGAAATAAATATCAATTTATACAATATCTATTTTTTTGAGAGAAGTGATGTAATTAAAAATTGCATTCTTCCCCATGAAACCACTATTCTCGCTATTATATATTTTCTCTCCTACTATGTCATAAAATTTATCACATACGCCTAACGGCTACGTGGTATTTCTACAAAATATTGATTACATTTAAAAATATTGGTTTCAAAAATTTGGTTCTGGTTTAAGTCAACTAACTGCCCAATAATATGGGTAAACGGCCTGAGCGTTATTTTAAATTGTTAAATGAAAAGTATATGTGAAGCCGCTCCGAGTGGGTCATATATCATAACTTGTCCTTCAGCTCAGTAGTTAACGCTCTTGGACGTTTTTTCTATTCGGTTACGGTGTCCACGGGTTCAAACCCCTTTAAGAAAACTTTCGTAAATCAATTTATTGATGCAGTTTTCGAATGAATTTTCTCACATCCTTCTGATCCTCAAAACGGTGCGTTGCGAGAGCGATTAATTCTGTTATAGTTATTATTTCCTAATTCTTTAAGTGAAGTTGGGCGTTTGAATAAAAACCGGCTCTCGCTGAATTAATTCTGTTGGTATATTCCATTAAGTGTCCATATGCTTCACACAGGGTTTTGTTTCTTTAAGAAGCATCTTCAGACGAACTATATCTCAAGGATATTTATTTCTATAGTAAACAATGCTTCTAATTCTCAACATAAAAATAAAGACTTGTTTCCTTCGACTGAACGTGGGGATTTTCACCTCCAAACACTACTAATTACAAAATTAATTAGTAGTGTTTGGATGTGAAAATTCCAAAGGAAAAGAATTTAGTAGTGGTAAGCCACATGTTCTATTTAAAATGTTATTTACTAATAGCCGATTACTGTTGATGTTGATGAAACCCTTTGATCATCTTACGTTAGCGTTGTGCCGAGATTAGAAATATCCTAGTCACGTCAATGGCAGATAATGTTGCCATAACAAAAAATGTGCAGAGTTTACCCTTTCAATATCGGATAGATGAATAATAATAGACTATTATAATGTAAATAAAAGATACAAAATTGAATAAATACCTAAAAAACAATTGTGGTTAATTAATGACCCAGACAATCAAAACCAATATATTACTAATCGTCTACTAGCTTGATTCTATTATGACTGGTATTTTAAATACTAGGAAAGTCATTCTTATAATTTGCTTTGTTTAGGCGCCATGTCATTAGCCGCAGATAATTTTCTTTGTCATAATCATAATATTATTACTGACCCTGATATTGAAAAATGCAGCTTGGGTATACGCATATGTGTGCTTTTAATTGTACATTATCAATAGTAAGATAAAAGAAAGTTTACATTGTAAAAAATGCTTCGTTTTTGGTAGGTAGCATCAAACACGTTATTCTTAATTAACCCACTAAATTACTTTGAACTTTGTTGTTCGGCTGTATGAGGTCACTGCTAGCAAGAATTTTTTTGTTTTTTTTTAATGTATCTAGTATTTGTGTGTTCTCGTAAATGATTTTGATAAACGTTATTTTAATGTTGATATTAACATAGAACTAAAACATAAATCTTATAACCATTTTTAGAGTAGAAATAAAGTCAATGCTAGAGGTTCTCTTTACAGGAAAATGTTTTGATAATTCAGCGATCAAGATAGCAAAATGTTATAAAGACGTAATGAGATTACATAAAAATCATTTAAACAATTGGAGAAAGTAATACAAATACATGTTTATTAACAGTACAAGGTAAACAATTCAAATATGATAATGACATTTCTTCAGATACCCTCAGTCGATATCTTAAATTATAAATATTAAGCAATTTATTTTTTTAAGCCATTGTTGCCAACATCTTTTGAACGATATATTCGATTTTTGTGTAAAAGATTTTTAATGCCTCAAAATTTTCATAAAACACAGTGTTAAAATATAGAACTTATAAATAGCGATAGGAAGTCCCGCATTATAAAATTTGAGCAATAGACGCACTTCCTAAAATAATTATGCTTTGGAGGCAAGTCTAGTATTTTATTTACTTTTTAGCTTATTTAATAACCGGTTCCAGCAACGACGTAGGAAACCTGGCCTACATCAATTCGGTAATCCGCTGAGAAAAAGTTGCGAATGATTTTATCGTTTTATATTATAATTTATTTTGTTCTATTGACCTAGAAGTATGATAAAGATTCCGGCAATATTAGCTGTCAATCAATTGATTAACACCATCTTATTCGCTTAGCGCTTTTGCCCTCTGAATGGATTTGTTTTTTCGTAACACATTATTTGAGTTATTATAATAATTATTTATGAAACATTATTCGTTAATATTTGTTTGACTAACTATATACAGATGTATCAATGGCTCAACAAGAACGTGTGTATTTACGATAGCGATATTTGGGTATAAGAGTCTGATAGGCGTGAGGATAAAATAAATATAAAGTTAGCCCAGTCCTAGGATTTTCCAGGAGTTAAACTTTATCACATGGAAAATTACCTGATTTTAAGTTTAAGTGGTTATCTATGTTATCAGTTGAAATGTGTTTCTAATTAATTGTATACGACACGTGTATAAGTTATTCTATATACAAATTGCGAATCGAAAGCGCTGAAGCGTCAATAGTTCAATAAACTAATCAGATATGATAAAATAGTCGATTCTCATATTAACATTACCAAAAGATTAGTGGGGCATAACTGTAACTATGCAATAAAAATATATCAAAGGTTTCCAATATTACTAAAAGTGTGTTTTATAAACCGTGAACAACTTTTCTTATTGATTACATAATATTGAGAAACTTTATTAATAAAACTAAAATAATACTTCGTAACTGTAAATGCATGATTTTTTCAGTAAAAAGTAAAGATATTAGTACCGATTGTAAAGATAGTCAAAATAGGTTGGCATAAAACAATGGTAATATTTATGAAAACAAGTCTTTGTTTTATTTAAAAAAAAATTATTCCACTAAATGAAAATCACAATTATGAAAAAACACTGTATATAGTGGTTGGTAACAATAAGATATACTATGTGTACTCACTTTTAAATTGAATTTCTATTTTTTGTTTAAAAAATTTTTTTTTTTAAAGCCCTAAAGTAAACTTGAAAACCGTGAATTCGAAGCAAAATATTCATAATATAATTATACTTCTTTATATTGGTAGGTAGGTATAGTTATTGGAAGATAAATAAATATATTTAAAAATAAGTAGGTTTACGTTATTCACTTTTATGGTGTTAATTTTTGTTGGTAAAGCATTATATTTATGGAAATAAAACTCAATTGTTTGTACTTATTCCAAAATTTTATGAAATTATTAGGTCTGGTTTTACTCATCGCGAGCATTTTATATTGTTAAAAATGCACGTGATGACGGGAAAAGGTTTTGATTATTTGATTTAACTGTAAAACTAGTATGTGTTGCATGAAAAAAATATTTACGATGAATTAAATAAATAAAATTAAAATCGATAACTTTGTTATTACCTTCACTTACTGTATAACTATTTATGACATATGTCAATGTAAATTTATAGAGAAAATAAATTAGTAAAACACTAAATACCTTAAATATATAGAAAATCTTTGAATTATGCGTTAAGTTTAAACACATCGTAAAATGATTCACTTAAAAGCTTTATCACTCGATTGTATAAATTTCGTTTTGGAAACTTTGTTAGAAAAATATTGATTAATAGGTACTTGAGGAAATCAGCCAAAATATTATTTACCATATGTCGATTATTGGTTAATATTGAGAATTAGCGATTAAGATAAAACAAATATGATAAATCTATCGATCAAATACTTACGCAGCAAACCAAAAACATTGCGATGAGTGCTTATTTGTAAATTGGCTGTACTATAAAATATGCTAGTATGATGCAGTAAAATAATTATTTTCATTTGGCGAAGAAAGTATTATATGTAAGTTTATGGTGATTTCTGGTGTGCTTCGTTCCTTCATCTTGGAGTCAATAGAGTAAGCGTCAATAAAAGCACAGGTTATACTCACTCCGTTGAATAGTAATATTGATAATTCATTAATTGACCTCATATATCTAAACAGCTGTCGATATTTTATAAATACATAAAAACGATCACATTATAAATTTGGATTCCTTCAGGTTGCAAGCCCCCATCCCTGCTGTAAATAACTGGTACACACACATAATAAAACGTAGAAACAGCGTATAAAGCGTGCAGTGGCGTCGAGCTTAATATACGTGACATTACGTTAGCACTAGCTTAAACTATGACGTCATAATTTGTAGTAAAAGCGTTACTTCTATATTTTCGCTTTCGGTGAGAATAAAGGTTCAATTTTTAGGAGTATAAAAGAGTTACTGTACACATTGCCGCAGTCATGTATTGGTAGGCAACCTTGAAAACTGCCCAAGTCTCCAAATGTGTATGGACGCGGTGCAAACCTTCCGGTCAAATTAATTCTTATTTTATTAATTGTATGTCATCATATAAAATAATCATAGCAAATAATACTATCATTACTTTTAAGAACTTTCGTCGACTTCATCAGAAATATTTTTGCTGAATTGAAAACATTATCATGTTTCAATATATAATATAAATATGACGTTATATTACTTTATTTTTTGCCTTATTGATAAATTTTTTTTGATTATGAAAGTCGTCAGATGTCAAATGTTGAAATTGATTAAAGTTTGAATATCACCTTTTTTATATTAGTGATCGTCGATTCGCTTCTTTGAGAAACGTTTTCTGACTGACTGAAAGTAAAAGTTATCTACTAGATATATTGCATACATAAATATATCAGTCATCATTAATTATTCGTTAAATAATCTGGTTTACCAGATATCAATTCGAGAAGAGGTGATATTTTAATGGGAGTAAAGAAAGAAATGAGATCGATTATTTTTTACAGAGAATCTAAAAAATATCAGAGTTTTCAAACACTTACAGTATGATCGTCAATGCATGATCAATACTGTTTGTCCATGCTCAAAAACTATTGTATATGAATTAATTTTTATGCTAACCGTTTGATATCTTATGTTGTAAGTGCGTTGATGGTACATACCGCACATTGCAAAAATAGATGGCATCATCATTTTTTCTGAATCAGAAATATGACTCATGTTGTACATTGTCAAAATAAATTGGCGGTTACTATAGAAACATCTGATATTCTTTATTAACATTGCTGTCTTTTGATTATAATCAGTCATAAAATATTATGTTACCAATGTTGCCAATTAACATTGACGAATTCATGAAAAGGTGAAATGATGGTAATAGTTCTATGAAATTATCTATATATAGGCTAAGTTTCAATATATAATACTAAATACTCAAAAGCTATTAATCCATTTTCCTTTCAGTCATTTTACGTAGATCCAACATAAACTGAACAATCGAAATATCAATTGAAAGTGTGATATTTTTCATAAGACGACTTCATCAAAAATCATACAGATGATATCAGAATTGTCGAAACCATTGATAATGTATTATAAGGCTTAAATAATTCTGCATGTCAAAGTTCATCTAAGCATCATTTTTAGAATACTTGACAAGTCCGACATTACGTTTAAGTTTTAATTAGATGTTGACAGTTTGTCACTTATGGGTCGTAATTAAATATTACTAATTATTAATATTTTTTTGTGAAAACTTAGTGAGGATTCATTATAACGTGCTAATAGCCATGTTTAAATGTAATTTTACATTGGAATGTTTTGAATTAAAGAATATTTTTTACTTTTTTTATTTATTAAAAAAGTTACTAACGCTCAGAAATAAACGCATTAATCATAGCTGTGTGTAAATAGATTAAAAAAAAAACAATTACAATAGTAAAAAAATACAAAAATTATTGTTTCATTTGTATACTTATATTTATATTCATTTAAAGAATAATTTGGCACAGGATTTTCAAATACTTTGAAACTATTGATAGTTTCATCTTCCTCGGTTTCCTTGTCAACAGTTAGATTTGGGTGATCGGAGATATAAGATAAGAATTACAGCAGCGCACATATTTCTTTTAATCGAGCCTATTCTTTTGGAGATCGGAGTGCAGCATTTAAAAGCCAATTCTACAGTATTTAAGTGCTCACTTACGCTTTGAAATCCTGGACATTAACTTTATGATTTTTTTGAAAACAAAACAATTTGCTTTCAATGAACCCATGTACCAACCTAGACTACCATTTTGCTAAAAGCAAAATATCACTTACGGTTATAAGATGTTAGAAGATACAGTTGATTATAATAAGTTTTTAGATATGTGTACCATACGACTGAATGAGAAGCAGCTAAAAAAGTTATTATTTCCAATCTAGTAGGGCGCTTTAGAACAGGCCAAGATTAATATTGGCGGGGCATTGTTGTCGATGACTAATGTAAGTTTGGAATCTGTAAAAACATTACACTGTATAGATATATATGGAGGAAATGTTGTGGGAAGCCGAGAACCATTCAAGTTAGCCGATTATATGTAATTCTAATTGTTTGATGCGTTAAAACACTTGTCATTTCGCTTTATCTTTCGTTTGATGTCATCATTTCAGCTTTCTTATCACCATTCGGGCTATTGTGTGGGGAAAGCTTGCTTGCAAGTTATTGTGTTATGGTGCTTGATCTGATTTAGGTGCAAACCGGTTCTGATTAAAAAGTAACGAGGAACAAGAGTATGTTTTGAATTAAACATCAAAGGAGGCTGTAATCTTATTAGTGACTCGATGGTGGATATACAATCTTAATTAACTGAACAAGTCTTATCGAATGCCATTTCTCACATATTTCAATTAGATATATCGAAACTTTATCGTTTTAAAATATCTTATTTATTCTTTAAATAATTATTAAACCATTTGATAAACTGATAAATAATATGACAGCTGATATTAGCATGTTCTGTTGCTAAATAAATGCCGTTTAAAAACATTTCAAATGCGATTCGTATTAGGTAGTATAAATAAAATATATAATTTGCAAATTGGCTTATATTTGTATAACATGGGTCGGGTCGCCCATAAGCAGCGAAGTACGATTTCAGATATTTTACGCCCCTCTCCCTATAGTCACATTTCAGTATATCATAAACATCAATCACTTTTTTTGAATAAACTCTACCAAATTCATTTTTCAAGTTTCCGCTTCTTATAATAAAATAATAATAATATATACGTTGTCAGTTTTTACCTGAATAATTATTGTTCGAGTACAAAAATACAATTGTTTGGGGATTTCCTTTTAATGAAAAAGTGTGGGATATCCGCTGAATGAAGGGGACAAAAAATTCAAGGTGAAATTTTTGTAAAACAACTTAGAGTAAGCTCAATGCCAGGGAGATTACAACAATGTCAAAAATGACTATTGAAAACTCAAAATTCAGTAAAGTAACGACAAAATTTTATAGATATCTGATGTCTCAAGCCATTTTTTTGTAAATGAATTATTAATAAGATTAAAGTTGAAATTGACAACTTCGTTATTCCACTAGTTGTGTTATATATAGTGATACAATTCGTGGAATAACAAAGTAATTTTATATCAAACATAAATTTACACTAAGTTACCGCCGATTCCATCTGGAAAAGGGCTGAGTTTATTATTACAGTAGCCATTTTGATGTTCGAACAACTATTATGTACATTATATACCTTGCTTGCTTCCAAGGGTGAATTAAATAATACGGTGACAGTAAAAAAATGTACATGGTTATAAACAACATGTTTTGTATGTCCAATAAAAACCCATGCATTCGTATTTTTTTTTTCGATATGTGGAAAATATTAACAAAAAGGACATTCGGTAACACCTCCACCTCGGCAATAAATATTATAATTTTTTAGGTCATATTTGAATGCAACGTGGAGCATATCGGTTCCTAACGTAGTATCTAAACAGACTTTTGTTCGACTTGGTGTACCTATTTAAGTTTATTAAACTCTTTCTTAGACGAAGAAAAGAACAAAACTATTGAGCTAGAAAAGCATATTAAGTAGTTATATGTACAACTGCTTTTGATCTTTTTGAATAGTCTAACGTGATTTGTTTATGTTACACGTGCCATATAGTGATTTCAAGAATGCTAATTGCACATTATTGCATAGTAATTATGTCCATCGTGGATATGAATTTTTAAATACTAATGCAGATTTTAAGTATACTTATTTTCTACTGTAAAAAAATATTAACCCTATTTTAACCAGATGGAACCGCTCACTCGGCTCAGTCCTAAGGCATATTTACCTAATATACGTAAATAGAGTATTCCTTTCTTCAAATATACATTCAAAAGATGTATGTATTAATAATAATATACCATAAAACGAAATTTTGTAGAGATTTTGATGATTATTTCGAGTACCTAGTTATACAACAAATTCATGTACCATATTGTAAACGAACATAATATGTAAATTTATTATATAATTTAAGACATCGACTGAGGTTGCTTGATGGAATTTCAAAATCAAATTTGGATTATTGAGATTATGTACACTTCCATGTATTTTGTCACTAACGACCCGGGTTTCGCCTTTCGGCATCTTCAGGCATTCGAGCACACGAATGGACTCGAACTGACATGACTCAAATGGTCAGTTCGAGTCTATTCGTGTGCTCGAATACCTGAAGATGCCGAAAGGCGAAACCCGGGTCGTTAGTGACAAAATACATGGAAGTGTATATTTATTAATTTATAGTAGCTTTCTAATACAATGCTTGCGTGTAAAAATACTGTAATATAATTAGTAAGGTCTAAAAGTTTCCAGTTCAAACAAGTCAATTTAATGAACAAAATTTTGATTATTTTTTATAAATTGTAGAGAAAAGTTAATTAGCCGTTCTTAAAAAAAATGTCCAAATAAACTGTGAATATATTGAATAATGAAAATGATATTACAGTGTAATAGCGTAAATTATTGAGATTATAATTATGTGTATATATATTTAAATCAGGACTTATCCGTTAATTGAAAATAAAATCACTGTAACAACGAAATCTATTAATGAAAAAAACAAGTTTTTGAAATATGTCCCTGAATCAACTGTTTCTAATTATTTTATTAATAGATGTCACTGTCACAAACTTTTTTCACATCGGTCCATAAATGCTAAAAACGTTTTAAAGAGACATTTACTATTAATATAAAAAAATAGCAAAAGGCAGCAAAATGTAATTAAAAATAGACTGAAGTTGAGAGTCATTATCTTAAAACGTTCATTTTTTGCAATAAAAAAAATTGACAACGTTAAGTGGGCTGTATATGTAAAAAAATGGTCATTAAAATATTAATTAATTTGAAAGTATGACCAATAAACTAATTTAATGAAAAAAAATCTAAAAAAAAATGCTTCGAAGTAAATTAAACAGAAAAATGTCGTTAAATTTAATGACGGAATAGCCACAATCTTGCCGAATCTATCCACTTCACAGTGGATTGCAAAACTACATGAACGTAGTAATAATAAATCCGACAACTTTAATTAATGAGTGCTATTAATTTTTTGACTATTTACGAATTAATTACGTTGTCGTTTAATTATGACAATAATATTTGTTTAGGTAGGTATTTTCTTTATTCCATAAAAACAAGAGTTGAGATAACTAAAATAAACAGAACCAAGGTTGATAAAGATAAAATCAGTAGCATAATACTATTTAAAAAAAATGAAATGATAGTAACATTCATTTTAAATATTTATAATAACGTGATGTTCGTTTATTAAATTTATCCTTCAATGTTAATTAGATGCAATTAAACAGTTCATTCAACTTATATAATGACGGAGTCTGTATTGTTTTAATTTTAAGAAATCCGCATATTCTTTAAATGTGATCTCACGAGCTAGCAAAATACTGTTTTTAGTGTAATTATGTTTAACGAGATATTGTTATATTAATAATAATGATTATGATATTCAATTAATTTTATAATTAGGGGAGAATCAATATGTGCAGCATTCGATCTCATCGTGGAAAATTGTAGCTGATATAAGGCAGTTTTTCATCACTATTTTTCAGGGTAAGAAAATCGTTAAGTCGCAAATTAATATCTCTCTTTTCTTCTCTCTCTACGTCCTGTTTTAAGGATCTGACCTTATTATGATATGAGTGTGAATGAAGTGGCACACAATAATAGGTTATGCGATATATCTCCTCATTGGGAATATTGTTTTTTTTTGCTATAATGCAGTCAAATATTTCAAATAAATTTATTATAAAAGACTCCTAAATGTTATTCTTCATTAATAATGATTAAAAAGAACTGTATAGGCAGTGTTGAATCAACATACTACAGCGTAAACCAAAACAACGCCGTAAGTGATTGACAGTTTCAAACTGAATACGTATAAATTTAATATCGTGTATATTGAGGGAGAGGTGTCTATTTATAAAATTACGTCGTTTATATAATTCGATTTGATTCAACTTAACTTAGGATGTAAATTTAAATTAAGCCTTTGTACATTGTTTTTGCTTCCGGAGATTTTTTTCCCACACCGCCATTTAAGATGTTTCACATCCAAGTAATTATTTATAGGCATTTAAAGTTATTGAGTCATCGATCTAGTAGTCGCATCGGTTTGACCATCAACAAGCCTCAGACAAGGCTATTGTCGGGGTTCAAGGAAACAACTGTTACAAGATAATTGTCGAGTGGTTAATGATGCGCTTCTACGATAGATGGAAGTTATTTTTAAATGCCGAAATGACATGCCATAAATATGTCATCTTTGAAGAAATTAGTAATGAAAAATCAATTTATGAAACTGTTTTCGTACCGGTACTTCAACTCGAGACATCCGTAGCCAACGACGTTGACCACTGCACCACTGGACCAGGGCGCCTATGGATTATTGATTTAAGCATTCAAATTTTTGGTGATCACTTTAACTTCACCTTACAAAGAACAAATGTTTCCTAAGAAGAAAAATTATATTATTTAACTTTATTATTTTTAAAAAATATGTAAATATCAATAATATATTATGTACCGTAAGTAATAATGATTACTAATGAGCAATGAATACATTCATTATATAAGCTTGATTTTGTTTCATTTTAACATTTCTGCAGTGTTACGAAATAAATGGTTTTTTTATAATATATACTTTGTTTTGATGAAGCGAGGAAGATAAATAAGTTGTTGCATTTCAAACGACTTTTTTTGCAATTATGGCGTTCTATTATTATTTGCAATTTAATTGAAATACATAATGTAGAAGAATTTTCCTTCGAAATCAGTTGGTTGTTTTACCTTTTTTGAAAAATCAAACGTCGAGATCTATAGTAGTTGAACATATAAATATCCATAAATGGTGATTTCACAAAGTAATTAATACTGACAAATTTCAATGCAATCAGATATCATTGTGCAAACTTTTTTATTTATTTGAAAAATCATATTTTTTTGAAAAATACAATTAATTAATTTCTTATACAATCTTAAGTAAAGTGCAAATGGTTTGATTATTCATTGGACGAATATTGAAGGCAGTTTATTGTAAACTAGTCATAGCACACTTTCCCAGATGACAGGCTCAATTATCAAAGTTCACAACACACTGGTACACTCTGCGCAAGTGTGTATACTTCTTTACGGCAGCAAATAAATCAAGAAAATTGTAAATTTACCATGAAACATAAGTGTTTTACGTGTTTTTTATTTGCTCACAATTTTATACTCTGAAATATTAAACCGTACAAGAAAACTGAATTAAAATTATTTACGGTTTTATACTAAAAATATAGACAGATGGATCAAGACAAACATAATACAAACAGTGTAGTCTACATTTAATCTAATAACTTAGTCTAAAATTTTTGAATATTTTGTTTACATATTATAATATTAAAATATTTTTCTTTTTTCTTTTCAGATGCCGCCGCCAAAACAGAAGATGCTTTTAAAAACGATACACCCTGTCCGCTTAAAGTATTTCATTCTGCTAACGTTTATCACAAATCTACAATCTGCTCTAGGGAATCCAAACATTCACTGCCCAATCGGTTTCATACAGACTGAAGAAAAGAGCATAGGAATAAGCTGCTTCCAAATTAAAAGTCATGAGACGTTTTTTGAAAAATACAAGCGGTGCAGCGATAACTTGGTGCCTTTGAATTTTTACGAAGAAACAAACGATCATGCCAATGCACTGGGCAAGGAGACGTTTTGGACGGATTACGTCAGAGCTTACGAAGATGGACCGTTCATCAATTGGCAACTTGGGAATAAGCACATGGGAGAACCATTTCCAGAATCCACCGACAACTGGAACTCAAACAGCTTAAGTGGATCAAATATGTGTTCTACTGTAAGCTTGACTAGCAAAAAATTCACTGCAGTAAAATGCAATGAAACGTATTCACGGTTCTGTTATGTGAAGACTTACGATAACTCTGATCCAATGATGTGGAATTGTCCTCAAGGGTATATCTCTTTTGGGTCTCCTGTACCTTCGTGCTTGATCACACCTGCAGGGGAATCTCGTACTTCTAGGAATTCACCACTGAGAGCTACTTGGCAGCAGGCAACTCAATTTTGTAATAAAAGCTCCGGACAACTTTTACATCGTGGATATATTTACACAAATCACCCAGAGTTTACTAGTGAACAGTTTTTCAATTGGGAACTTCCATTGGGTATCCAAAAAGTGGGGAAAGATCTTACGTGGGTTGGCCATAAGGAAATGATGGATGATAAATTGGTAGGCAATAACCAAACTTTATTTGAAATAATTAAGTCTAAAATTAATTTAAAAAAAAATATCGTTCGGCGAACAGTTATTTGTCGTATATAACCAGTTTTTATTATTGGTATTGTTGTTATATTAAGGTAAAAAATGTTACATTTATCATTTCTGTGAATTATAGATTCAAAACTTTTTTTTTTTACCAGACTAAAAAAAGAAATTTTTTAATTTTTCAAGTAGCTGAATATTTTCAAAATATTTAATCAAAAATGCAAATATAAAAACATCCTATAAAAATAAAAAAATGTTTCCATATGCTTAAAACCGATTATTCCAGAATAAGCTTTCGGAAATTAAGTTGTTTTTCTTTTGTGGTGCTGTTCAAACCTATTTGTTATTTTGTAAGTTAACTTTTATTTTCTAAAGAAGCCTCACAATGAATTAATCATCTTTTCATACTATTGTATAGAGTTGTAGCATGAGAAGTGAAGAGCTGTTGATTATAGGTATTCAAATGATAATCATACCTAATATCCAACGTACAAGTTTATATTAATTCAATTTCTAGGTCCCAACCACGGAATGGTTTTTTAATCCTCAAGAAAACTTCGATAAACCGGCATCGCATGTCTCTTTAGAAAATCAACGTTGGAGATTGCGAGAAAGCTTTCATTTGTATTATTATACAATATGTGAATATTTCGTTCAGCTTCCAGTATTGAGAATGAAATTATCCATAAATGCAACGTGAGTAAATATGATTTAAAACAGTTGAATTAAAAGTTAATGTAAAGTTATTTTTATGAATGTAAACCCGAGTAGCGAAACCTTTACATTAAGCATTAAGTTTGCGATAACCTCTAAGGAAAGCTTGCGACTTGCGATGCTAAGAGAGTGTGACATTAATTTTTTTGGAAAAACCAAACAATTTACAGAGATATGTTCCAATTTTTAGAGTTGTTTATAATAATGTCATGTTTTTATTTTAGTGACAACAGCAGCATTATATTAGAAGTTGACCAACCGTTGATTTCTGAAGCGGATATATTTTGTTTCACCGATTCAGTCACATATTATCCTGTACGGGTTAATGTGTCTCTACTTACGGACATAACGGGTATAAGTATATTCCGCGTCGACGCAAAAGGTGATGGTTATTACTGGTGTCTAACAAACAATACCAAAGAATACACGTGGAAGGAATCAGAGAAACTTCTGTATGTGTATCCAAATCCTGCCAAAGACACGTGTGCTGTCACTGTGAAGTTTCACCAAGAAAAATTACTCCGGTTTTCACCAGATACGTACATTAATGTTATCAAAAAAGAGATTGAGAATTATAAAAGAAATGCTTTAGGTCCACAACGAAATACTGGGCAGCGAAAATATATATTACGTCAATCTCAATATGTTTCTGATAGTGAAACCGGTCTAAATATTTCGAGTGAAGCCGTTCTAAAGAGGGTTTACAGTAATAAAAAAGTCCTATTTCATGTGAAGGGAAGTGAATGTAATGGTTTATTGATGATGGAGATGAGACTTTTTAATGTTTTGTCGGTGAAAAAAGTATGGACTTGTGAGGGTTTTGATACGATACCTGAAACAAATATTGGTACGCATGAATTTCTATTTTTTATAAACGCTTTGTAGTATAAAGTATGAGTACAGACATGACCATCTATAAAAAAACTATTTTTTGGAGTGGAAATGATTTGGTGTGATTCTTACAAGATTAGTATAGGCATAAAGTTTGTTTTTCGACTTCACCTTACCATGGTCCAGCACAATCCAAAATTGGGAAAGTCAACTGAGCCCATATGCGGAAAAACAGCATTGTCTTAAAAAAAAGAGATAATAGCGGTTGGTTGTTGTGTAGATACCCTTTATTGAACATATTTATGTTTGATGAATGAAGATGGTTTGAGTAATTTCATTGAGAACATGGTTTATTGATCAACAAATCATCTTTTACTGGATAAATGTGTTGACAAAAAAAAACTAAATAAAGATTAGCGTTGTTTTTCCGCATATGTACTCAATTGAAAACAGTTAAAAAGCAAATTTATTACACAAAGTAACATCAATTGAGAGCCCTTGAGAAGTGAATTGGGCAAAGTATTAAAATGGTGAAACTTGTTTATTGAAATTTTTAGTTAAATAATCTTCTTAAATTAATTTACACAATATTTAAATTAACCTCTTACAGAATAAAAATTTATTACACAAAGTAACATCAATTGAGAGCCCTTGAGAAGTGAATTGGGCAAAGTATTAAAATGGTGAAACTTGTTTATTGAAATTTTTAGTTAAATAATCTTCTTAAATTAATTTACACAATATTTAAATTAACCTCTTACAGAATAAAAAACATTCGCAATCTGCTCACATAATTTTTATGATTTTTCAACTCATTTTTTTCGAAAATATCACTTGGATCACTTCACTTCTCATTGGTTCAATTTTAATAAATACACGATCGTACTGATCGTAAAATTCAATGCAGATGGTCATGTTTAATCTGAGTCAATTTAATTGTGTAACTGCATAATTGAATAAATAATATTGTATTAATTTTTACGACCTTGAATCCAACCTGTAATATGTTATAATCCACTAACATTAATAATAATTATTCTTAAATCAATACTAGAATAACTGTACTCGTCATAGATGACAGTACTGAAATTGAAATACTGAATGTCTAAAGTAGCTAGTACGTTGGAACTGTGTGTGTATTGTTGACACCGCGAACGCTTACGTCTTGAGATTATTTCATATCTATATGTGATATGTGATAATAATATTACGCCGACAGAGCGGTCTGGGCTATTATATATAAGATTTGTAATCAATTAAATGATACATTAAAAAAACTGTTATTTATTTATTTATTGTAAATTAAAAAAAATTGAAATGCATGGCATTACAGCTGACGCCAATGCGCCATGCATTTCACAAACATAATAACAGTAACAACAATAATAATAATTATTGAAAACAGTACTACTAATAAAAACAATAATGAAAAAAAAGACATTATTAATTTAAAAGGAAAAAATATTTAGTGAACAATACCCATAGTTTAGTGTTGAAAATATCCAGCTCTCTAGGCAGTTTAAAATTTATTTGGTTTAAAAGTTATAAGGGTCTATATTGCAGGTGTCTAATCTATTTTAATTGTAAAAGTGTATCCATAGCAAGAAAAAAAATGATAAACGTTAATGTTGATGAATTAAACGCGTATTTTTGTCTGATTGATTGTGAATGCAGTCGAATCTATAAGTAGTTAGTGTACTTTTATTTTAAACATTATTTTTAGATGAAGTTGTAACTTCGGATGATGGATGCTTCTTATTCAAGTGTATGGGAGATTTCAATAATGGGGGAAGTTGGAAACAAATATCAGACTTTGAAGACAGACCGGGACGTTGCGTTAGTACGGAAAGCGCTGAAAGAGTAACAACAGAAACTGACGAAACACTTGACGCAACAACTTGGTCATCGACATCAAGTATCATCGTAAGAAAAATTTCATGAGTCATCCATTTTAAGTATTTAAGTTTCCAAAAAATATACACATAGTATTCCTAGATTAAGATGTTGAAAAATAAAAGTAATGCGTAATATGGTTCGGTGAATAATTTAGGATTGTTTATTTAAAACGTACCTAGAGCTATTGGTTAACCACTAGTCTTGCCCTATCCTTCAATACTTAAATATGTACTTCAATACCAAAAATAGAAGTTGAGCATCCGAATAACAAGCAGTTCTCGTTGAATAACTTCTGTTGAGATAAGCTTTATTAGGAGTACATATCGACGGTGTTTTGGCCAATTGATGTAACCATAAAAATAAAAATTTATCAGGAGAGAGTAAAACAGTTCTTATCGAAAAAAATATATGGTGAGTTGCGCTATGAATCTTTGAAATGCACTGCTGTAAATTTTCATGTTTGTTGATACGGGATTATACGTACGGAGTGTGGATATAATAGTGGCTTACATCAAATGGATGGGTTAGAATTTTTAAACCTAAAACTAATGTAAAATGATGTTTTCCTTCCAAAAAGTGGTAAATTTATTTTTCTAATTTACATCATTTGGCCGAGACCTGCTCTGTCGTCTTTAAAATGAGATCCGATCATTAACTCATTTTCGTACTTGAGAGTTACACCATGATTCATATTGGAAGCAGACTTGGTTAAAAAAATAAAATACATAAAACTGTTTATACACTATAAATTGATTTTAAGGTTTCCTGTAGACCTAATAGCTTTTTAAACCTTCAGTATCAATTAAACTTTGAATACTACAGATGTAAATTACGGGAAATGAAAACGAAAATGTGGGGCTTAAATGGACTACATTGGGTTAGGTCTGCAGGAATTGCATTCAAATCGTGGGAAAATGTGAAGACGTTAAATTGGGATTTAACGTAAAATGCATCTGTCAGATTCCCATATTGATTATTTAATTGTATAAATCGAACATTTTTGATGAATTGCTAATAAATTGTTTCGTTTTTTTCTTAAAATAGTATGTTTCATCAACTTAAAGATTTACCTGGAATCAAAAAATAGATGAAAAAATAATATCTTATCCACCCTCTTGACCATTTGCTGCTTATAAAAAATTTATTATTGTTTCTGTTAACTTATCTTCAGTGAACAAATAATTATATTGTACAGTGCTGTAGTGGAAGGTATACGAAAGGCATGTGCCCTATACCGACTACTGCATTCGAAGGCGTAGCGTATATCTTCTGATTAAATCAAAATATTCTAACATCAGACAAAACATAAAATGTAATGCAGACAATCATTGCGATTGTCCCTTTTGTCTTTTGGCCCATATAGCCAACACTCAAGTGTGTCTTTGTTACAGTGGCTTATTGATCGTTACCTAATGCTTCGTATTGAAATAAGTATTATTTATCCTTCGTTATTTTTTTAATCCACGGTACGGCTAATTACACTACGGGAAAATGTTTTCACGAATAAACAATATACAAGTTTACACATAGAATATTCTATACGATATTGTATAAAGAGAGCATTTCGGTATTATATCCTTTGCAAAGTTTACGAATACAGCAATTATAACATAATGAAAAACTGTGTATGTCACATATTATTCTTCATTTTCTACGCGATCAAGATCAGCTTACCTTTGCTAGAAATAATTTTTAATTGACCAGCTTCAGCAATATTGTGAATTTATTCTAAAGACAATTTGAATTGCTCGGAGCTTTACAAAATTCTTGATTTTTTCACATGTCCGCTCCCAATGTGTCACATCTCAACAGAAGACTTTATACCAGAAATGGTTGTTATTTAGTCGCTCTAAAATTTTGAACAGATTAACGATAAAAAGTTGAGGATAAGGCAGAACTCTATTCCACTTGATTGCATGTTCAAAGGTTCATGTCTCCGAATGGAAAGTTTCTAAGATGGATGGAGAATGTTCAATCGATTTTAAATTCTCATTCTAATGCCCGACAAGGATTTATACGACGTTTTTTAGAATTTTTAGTCATTCTGCAAACAGGGCAAAGCTTGCCTAAGTTTCTCAGAAAGAAGAGAGAGGCTGGAAGACTAGAAAATAAAAATTTGTTTTGCCTTTCTCTATTAGGATTTCACTTGATATATTTTTGAAGCAGAATGATTAATAAAATATATCGTCCTACCAAGAATTGAAACAAATTGATCTTTTTTCATAAATCTGAATGTCACAAAAAATATCACAATTACGGAATAAATAATTTATTTGTTTTACAGAGCCCGGAAGATCAAGTCTTAGAAGTTTTGAATAATCTTCAAGTAATTTTGAATAACACAGTCGATACACATCAATTGGAATCGGCAACCAGCCAAATAAGCGGAATTTTATCTCTCCCTGATGATGTAATTATACCTTCAAGCATTCTTCAGACCTTGGACAGCATCGTTGATAAGTTGAAACTTCCTGAAGATATGTCGCACGTAAAGATCGTGGAATCAAACATGGCTGTCGTGGTGGCAAAAACAAAAGGAGAGGAGGCTGTATCGGGGATCAAGGTGGCGATGATTGGTGAAGGTTCTCTCAACGACGAATCTCTTCAATTACTATACAAAGGTAAATAACACAGAATAAAAATATATATAAATAAGCCACACCATCACAAATATCATTCCATCTAAGGGAATAGCTGTGTACAAAATATTCTCCACCTTTTTTATATCATATAATTTAAGACATCTGACTGAGGGTGCTTGATGGAATTTCGATATCAAATTTGGATTATTGAGATTATGTACAATTCCATGTATTTTGTCACTAACGATCCGGGTTTCAGCTTTCGGCATCTTCAGGCATTCGTGTGCTCGAATGCCTGAAGATGCCGAAAGGCGAAACCCGGGTCATTAGTGACAAAATAAATGGAAGTGTACAAAATCTGAATAATCCAAATTTTTTATATCAATTTTTGTTTTCGACTTTTTTGCAAGACACACTTATTTCAAGTATTTAAGTATCTTCAGATTGTATTATAGATAAAAAAAATCTTTAACATGGATATTAATTCTAATTTTTATAAAACTAAACATGGATTGTACTTTGACATGGTGAGATAAAGGGAAACTACTCACAATATGACTTTCTTATGTACGGAGGTAGTCCCAAAGTGAATATTTTTTTAACAGCAGGAAGCTATCGCCGTGTTTGATTATATCCTTTATAATACAATTCATATTAAATTGTCATGATGGTTGTGTGGAGGGCAACCAAATTATTTATTGCGAGTTCTTCTGAAAGAATATTTGCGGTTATTGAAAAAAATGTCTGAATTTTGCTTTTAGAAAGCATTGTTAGTTAATGTTTATTGTTTCTGAAAACTGTATTTACTTCAACCTGACGAATATCATGTTTTTATTTTGAAAATATAATGCCTTTTCACCAAGAATTGACAGATAATGTCTTAAATGTAAAAAATCTTTTCAATAATATAAAAATTAGTAAGTTCTGTTACTGTTTGTGCATATCGCCTACCCGCACCAAAAAGAAAGGAAAATTATTTGTTAAGAATTTATAATTAATGTCTACGATATTAATGTTTTTTTTACAATAGAGTTAGTCTGAAGATTTTTCTCAGGGAGACGACACACATGTCACATCTAGTAGCATAACCAGTTGAATAATAAAATTATCAATTTTAATTTTATGCTAAAAATGAATGTGCTCAAAGCTACCGCCAAAGCCAACGAAAATATTGTGGGAAATAGTATTATAATATTAGGATAATTTTGTTTTAAGTATTCACACTTGTCTTATGCTTATTTTAGGCGATACGAGCTCAAATGATTCGTCCAGCGATATTATCGTGAGAATACCGTCAAACCTGTCAGGCAATAGATCCAGGCTATCATTCACAGTTTTCCGGAACGATCGTGCTTTTAAGCAAAACGAAACGCACAAATTAAACAAAGTCAACACTAGGATTGTAAGCATTACTATGTCAGATAATATAGAATTTTTAAAGGGTGAATTCGTCGATATTTACTTCAAACCTTTTAACGATTTCGGCTCTGCCATTGACGGTATAAAAGCGTGCTCGTATTGGAATTTTCATTTTGAGAATTGGTCCACCGATGGCTGCGAACTTTTGCCAGCCCAGAATGCAGAAGAGCTGGATATTTGCAGATGTTACCATTTGACTCATTTCGCTCAGATTATATCTAACAATAGTAATAATTTTGGCGATTCAAACGAGTACATTTTAATGATCATATCATACGTGGGTTGTATTGTATCACTGTTAGGTCTTTTGGTTATTGGATTGACGGGGCTGATATTTAACTCTTGGAGAAGAGATTTTACAAATAAAATATGGCTACACCTTTCAGCTGCTGTTTCGATTATGATAATAACATTTTTAGTAATATCTTCTGTAGATTTTAAAGCAAATGATCCTATTCTTTGTGTCATTTCTGGTGTTACATTACATTATTCAGTCCTAGCATCATTTTGTTGGATGTTAATATCAGCAGTTTTATCATACAAAAGACTCGTTACTGTATTTGCTACGAATACTTCGCACAGGCTTTTAAAAGCTTGTGCTTTCGGTTGGATATCACCAGTTGTTCCGATTGGTATATTATTTGCTGTCGACTCCGATAATTATTCAGAAAGCTCAAGAATGGGATATTTACAAAAAGACTTTTGCTATCCGAGTGGCTTAGGATTTTGGTTAACAGTATTTATGCCTATTGCTATCATTGTAGTAGCAAATACAGGACTATTCTTCACAATAATATATTCAGTTTTCATAAGCTCAAGAATTAAACGACACGGTGATACAAAACAACTTTACAGAAGTATAACTGTAAGCTTTTTATTGTTCTTCTTATTTGGATTGACATGGTTGTTTGGGTTGTTTTCAAATTATCTCTTCATGGCGTATTTATTTTGTATAACAGCCACTATTCAAGGGTTAGTTTTGTTTTTATTTTTCGTCCTGGGAAATAAAAAAACCCGAGACTTATGGTGTGTATACTTACGATGCAAAGAAAGCAAGAAAATGCCAGTCACTAGCACGATGTCGAGATCTATTCACAGTAGAGGACAAAATGGAGCAAGTATAACCCACCGAAAATTTGATGATGGTATTGCGACCAAGCCAAGATCATTGAGTGGCAATATTGACAACTCGAGATTTTCCTAATTGGTTACAAAAATATGTACGAACGTAAAGTAAACCAAATATTCGTAGAAACTTGCGAAGTTTTTGTTTTTAAATTGAATGCAAACAATAGAAATATACACCAAATTTTTAATATTATAATTTGCTTACTGAATCAAACTTGCCAAAGTATTAGTTAGATAAAAAAATGACGGTATTAAGTTTATTATATAAATAGTATTGATATGTATAAATAACTAAATTAGTTAATTGTATAGTAAAATATATTTTATTCATTTTTCCTTAGTGAAACTTCAAATAAAGTTTATATTGTTATCTATTCATTAAATAATAGATTACACTACAAAATATAAAAGTAAGTACTGATATATTTATTAATTTATTTGTGTTTTTATCATTTGTGGCGATTAAATCCGATGGCAGACCGTTGTTTATTTTATAAATCTAAAAATGTATCGAAACAAAGTAACGTAGGTTTATTTTCCATGGATTTAGTTTCGTATATAAATGTAAATAAAATAAATGCATAAATTAATGTTATGATTCAGGATTTAAAAATAACTGATTTATTTTTATTACTAAATATTTTCTGATAATGGTTATTTATACCGTATTTATTAATGTCGGATAAAACAGGTTGAATATCGACTGCGGAACGGAAAAAAGACGTAACCCACACACAAAAAATATTGTTTATAGCCGAAACAAAACGTGTATAAAATTGTTTACATTGTGATAATCGAAAAAAAAATATTTTAAAATGATGGAGGAATAAGTCCTTTTGTCTTTCTTCAGTCGATATATTGTATATTTATATATAATTATAGTGTATTAGCACGTTTTGTGTGAGCTATACACAATATTTTTTGGTGTGTGTTACGTCTTTTTTCCTTTCCACAGTCGGTATGATAACAGATGTGGTTTAAAAAATAGTCACGACGTGACATTGTATTGATTAAACAATATGTTTCCATGGATACGTGGTTTGTTAGTTCTTGTAAGTATAGTTGTTATTTAGTTAAATCTCACTTGACATATTGACTAGAGTTTTCCGTCAACACTTTCGTATTAAGATTAGATAATAATTACAATTAATAAGGTGACTAAGTACTGAACTGAATTTTTACATGTGAAATTGAAATACGAAGTGAAAATAATATTGAAAGTGGAGTTCATTAGAACAAAAAGAGAAAATGTTTTGGGGTTTCAGCCCGGCATTGGATCTCCAAGGAGAATATTTATCTGGACATAAATCGGAATGTTTGGATGAAATAAATATGCTTTTGTTAGGTGGCTGTGACGCTAGACATATTTTGAAAACTCTCGCCCAATATTACCGCCATAGTAAAACATTTATCAATATTCATGTCGTAGAAGGGTGCTCTGAATTAATTGTACGGCAACTGATGCTTATTTCTATCGCGTTCGAAAAAGAAGACGCTCTTGGTTTGTTGGAAAAGTCAAGATTATTTATGGAAGTTTACGGAAACACTCTGATAAGAAGAAGGACATCTAATTATATGATATCAAAAGCAAAACAGCTGATAAAAATGATTACAGATGAAGATTATATGAAGAAGATAATGCCGTTTGTTAGCATTGAACGTATAAAGTATCGTGAGAGAGATTATATGGAAATGCTGTTGAAATTTTGGGAAAATGGGAATAGCAACGAGTTTGACATTTGTAAATTGTGGGACAACCGAATTAGGGCTTCTCTTGGAGTCCGTTACGATTCTCGTGTTGGGGTTTTTGACTGGGATTATAATATGAGACTTAGAGACGTGGGAGGTAGTGCTGTGGCGTCTCAAGAGTTCAAACATTTTCGATCTACTGGGGTATCATTTACTTGGTTGGAGACAGAAGTTTGTAGACCCAATTACACACTTGCAGCTGGAGTAATACTTAGCGGGGGTAATTTTTGTCACAAAGGATATATTGGAGATATTGTGACAGGTCCGTATATCGCATACGGATTATCTTGTGAAGATTCTGATATGTTGAAGTCAAGTAACGGAGTAAATTTAAAAAGAGCTACTGATTTAAGTGAACGTAATATTATAAGAATGTTTCATGAAATTTTAACTGGAGAAAAATTTGACCCAACAATTCTGCGAGGAAATACTGAACATAATCTTGGAGCAGTTACAATTGCTCCTCTTGACGCTAAATTATCGGAAGAAGTTAATACAAGCAATGTTAACTACAACAAAAACAATTTACCTTGTATTAATATTGATTACGCTAAAATTTTCTTTCATTCTTTTTCCGATTTAAATATAATTCCAAACAAAAGTGAATTTCAAAATAAATTTGACATTTTATTCATCGGTAATAGCATTTTTTCACATGTAAAACCGCCAGTTATGAAGATGATGAAAAATAATGGTTTGGTGTTTATCGAAGGTCGTAAATTTTTTCTCAATGAGCGAAAAGATGACGTTAAAATGTTTTCGAAGACTTTACAAGAATTTGCCGAGTTGAATGAATGTGAGTTTGCAAAGGAGTTTATACCACTGGAAGATGCATTTGCACAAATGATTATGAAACGAAATAAAGATAGTAAAACCATTTAATTTTTTTGAAGATTTCAACCCAGACAGTTGTGTTCATGTTATATAAACTTTCTTCAATGCAAAATCCAAAATTATTTAACTGTTTTTAGATCACGTTTTCACTTTTCGTTACATGTTTACGACTCACTGTGGTTTAAATGTCGAGAATTGATCGCCAAACTTAATCCTTACTGTCGTTCGTCGACAGAAGCTAATCTTTTTGTTTATTGATGCTTTAAAATAATGTGAGATAATAATTAGTATGTATCTTATTCATTTATTGTTTAATAAAATTACACATTAAAAACAGTAAGCTTGGATGTGTATAAATATTTAATTAAATGAAACCTGTATTAAATTGATGATAAGTTCCAAATATATTTTGTTCTTCAATTGTATTATTTGATTTTTATAAAATTTAGTTTGTATTTATAAGGTAATTGTTTTAGCAAAATGCTGTGTAGTCTGATGGTCTAGATCCGAGAATAATAACGATTTTAGATTTCATAATTGTATTCAAACTATCGGAAAATAATAAATTTTGAAAATCTCTTGTTTGAAGTTTGTTTCATACAGTTATAATTACAAATAAATGACACTTACAACCTCAAAGAGCGAATATATAAAAAATGTGAATGATAAGGATTCATTTTTTACTAAAAGCATATGGATAATTCTTTCCTTAGATGATATTTTTTTAGAAAATTAAGCAGAATTTTCTTCACTTGGTAAATTTATATTTTATTTCAGTTTCTAGTTATTACACTGATTTTATTTTTATTTCTTAATTTTGTGTTCATTTCAGTTGAATATATTAATGTTTGTTTGTTTTAAAATCTAAAAAAATTAAGAGTAACTATAGATTATTTATAATAGCGGTCTAAATAAAATATTATTTAATAGTATGTTTAGTAATATAAATAAATGTTAAATATAATTGAATTTTGATAACATGAAAATGTCATTAAATTTAACTAATGTGAACTTATACGAAGATGTATAAACTAGTCAACTGCATGATTATTGTGTATTTAAAATAAAAATTGAAAAAATAATATTCTTAGTACATAAAAAGTGTTTTATTTAATATTGCGTCTCTAAAGCAATAAATACTATTTAAGAAGACCCCGGATCGAAGAGAGGCGAGCGGCTGGTTATCCGGAGTCCTGGAAGGGCTGATCTCAGACAAACACCATTTCAGATCCGGTTCAAAACTTATTTATTTTCCATTCAAGATGCAGTGGTTTAGTATTACACAAATATATAAATCTTAACACATAAAATTGATTCTACATTTACATTTACTTAGCAACTGAATTTACTTTAATTTATAATACAAATAACACAACGAATTTAAATTAAATCCTACGCAAATCAAAACACAAAAACAAACAGTTCACATGTCACCTCCGCTGCCACGAGACCGCAGCTCGTCCCGCTCGGCGGATCGTAATCGACTGTCTACAAAAATTCAAAATAACTCCGTGCAAAGATGGAGCTACCCTTTTCAGTAAAAATGGACTCGTCCAGCGGCCGAAGCCGGGGGCTTCTTGAACGTTTGGCAACAAGAAAGAGCGTATTCTGCGAATTATTGCTGTTTGCCGCAGGCCGATTTCAGTTCAGGACACTAATGACACTTATACTTAAGAAAAACCAGGGTGTGTCATATTGATGTGTTATATTTATGTTATCATAAAAAACAGGTTTTTTTCTGTTTCATTTAATCAAAATTTGAGCAAAATATAGCCAAATGGTTAACGTTGTCCGCTTGAGTTACGTTGTACATGGGTTCGAATTCCAGTAAACTTTCATAAATTCATACTTCAATTGGTTTATAGATAAGTATTCAAAAGAATGGATGTCATGGATTGTCTAGCGACAGTGATTAATTACTTGTCATAATCTAGCCCTATCCTTCCAAATTTACTCCCTTCAAAATTAAAGTCTGAGCGACTATTAGTTTTTGTACTACAACAATAATCTATTGAAGCTATGATCATTATGTCATTATCCTTTATGAACGAATAAATTTAGTAACTGGCTTGTCACTATCACATTATTGTTGGCTTCGGTTACAGTGCCTACGGGTTCGAATCCCAGTGCATAGAGTTTCATAAATTGATTTTGCAATCGATTTATGGATTTCTGTTTGAAGTCATGGATCATTTTGACGTCTAAATTTCCCTCCCATCCATCCGATCTTAAAAACAGGTTGTAGAGAGAGCGATTAGCCAACCATTAGTCTTTTCTTAGCTCTATCCTCTTCGAAAAACCAAAATTTTGCAATTCAGTAACACTCAGTTTTCTTCTAAGACCTCGATAAGTAGGCCATATGCTCTAAATTGGTAGCGGACATGGTAAAAAAAATTATACCGATAAATCTAAGGTAAGTTTACTATTAAATAATACAATAAAAAGATAAATTTAAAGATAATAATTAACTGTCAACTCAACATACTGTTTATACGCATATAAACTTGCGTATTAGTTATTTTTATGGATGTATTTTGGTCATAAAATATATATCTATTTTCAAGTCGTCCGTTGATAAATAGCGCAAAATAAATACTTGAAAAAAGTTTTTAATTAATTGTATACATACTCGACTATATTTGGTTTTAAAAACAGGGATGGGTAAATAAAACTGAAATACCTTGTAACGATTTTCGTTTAATTTCGTATATTTTTTTTTAAGTTTTCCATATTTTTTTTATAATTTAATAACATATTACTTTCGATAATGTTTTACATAACCGTGAGCAATTGTTTCATATGTATATATGTATTCACATATATAATATATTTATAATCTATGGAATCATTCACGGTAGCACGTCACTTTTCTATATAGTCGATTAAAGTCGGCAAATAAAGGTGATTTGAAAATAAATAAAATCTTTAAACAAATTCTAAAACGTTTCTCTCACTTTATGACCGTTGGCATCCAACTTGTTTGAATTATGGAGGTTCATCATTTCAGAGTAAAATAATTAAAACGCGGTAATAATTTAATCAATTGATTCTTATTTAAAAAAGTTAGTACATTATAAAAACCTATGCCTAATTTTACGTATTATAATGAATGACAAGTTCATTTTTAATTATTGTAAAAGAAAAAAAAACTCGAGTACTTGCAACTAATGAGCAACTAAATAGAAAAGTATGTGCTTTTGTTTTTATCCTCGACATGGGCTGGCGTTTAACAATAAATACAATGTTTTCAATTATAGAACTGTTTTTGTATTGTATAAATCAATTTGTATTGTAAAATTAATTTACCATGTTATCTGTGGGAAAAACATTCAAGATGTATTTTTTATAGAATGTGTTATAGATTAGGAGCTTGTCAATAAAATAATGACACTTACAAAGTAAAAGCTGTGATGTCATTTGTAAAAAAGTTTCTAACAAATTACTATCAGAGAGAAGAGACTTAAAATAAATATAATAAAAAAATCTTTTTGGCAAAACAATAATTACAATCATACAATTTCAAAAACAGCTCTATTTACATTTCGTGTGATAACGGTTCTATGTAGTCTGTGAATATTAATAAACATATTTCAATAATAATTCTGGTGAAAACACTTCTTAATAAAATTATTTTGAAAATAACATCGTACATAATTTTACGATACGAACCGTGGTCATTGTGGATAGCCGATTGTTGAACGTCGTCGGACCGTGCAAAGACGAGCACTGATAAAAAAACGCATAATTTATTGTATTAATTACCAATAAAAAACATTCGATCGTTATTTTTTTAACTCACAACACAATACACTCTTTTCATTTCAGACCAATCAGAAAACCCCTTCATATACCGAATGGGACTTTAGCGAAAGATCCTTTTAAATCCTTTTGAATGTGTATTTAACTTCAAATCGTATTTCACAATGGTTAATACACCGTAATTGTACATTTAACTATATATTATAATAAATCTCACGGTGCTCAAAGAAAAAAATGATTTCTTGTGATGATGGAAAATGCTTAATTACCGACAATTATTATTGATAGCTATTTGAGTATTTTACGGGGTTTCGGATTTTTTTATACATTTAAACGATACATTTATAATATATATATTTTATTAATTTATTATTAACTATTGAGTTATATTTCATGAAATTCTTCAAAAATAATTTAATTAAATTACTGAGGTCGACGGTGCTCCTTATATAAATATTTACTAATTATGGATCACCGTCCCACTGATTTAGAATATATTTTATTAAACAATACCTTTAAACATTTCCTTGCAAATAGTTTTCATTTAAAAGTGCGTAAAATATAACATAAAAGTCAAATTTTAAACAGGCTCGTATTTTTTTATCAAAAACTGACTATTTTTTTAAATCCTAAAAAATCGGTTAAAAAATTCATTTTATTCTATCCATTTTTTGAAATAAATAAAATTTCTGCCACTAAAACTACAACAAACTAATATTAAAAAATATTGCTTTAAATGTATTTACGAAATGAATTGGAGGACGTTTTAGAAGAAAATGTATATTTTTTCGAGATATTGTAATACTTTATAAATTTATTCATATTGATAAGCTCGGAAAGATTTGATGATAAATAAACCACATTTTTTTTATTTCAAATATTTTTCTATTGTAAATTTAAAGCTTTTACTGTAGCATGATAAAACTATATTAATTTAATATTGAAAAGTGCAGTCGTTGACATAATACGTTCAAATAATATTGACTTAAACTTTAAAATAAAAACTTAATGAGTATATTTTCGGAAATTTCACGTACTGTTAGAAGAAGGTCTATACTGTTTTAGAATTTATGATAAAATTAACCATTTTTATACACAGTTCACCATTATCCGATAGCCGAATCTCGTAAAACGTAAAAAGTGTTATATAAACAATAGTATTAGGCTATGCACACTTGATAGCTAATTCCGCTATATAATTATTATTTCAACAATCATTTCCCATCACTCTTATTTCATTTCTACTTCTGACTGATGATGATAGTATTTACACGTGTCTATCTACATATTTGTATATAATGTAATAATAATAAATCCGTACTTCTTTCGTTTGCTCATCTACGTAACTTTTCTAATTTATGATTTTCATTAGTCAGAATTACCGTATATATATATTTTATTATAATATAGCCGGTAAGACCGCGATATATATAATAATAATTATATATTTTAACGTTAATATACACTTATACGTCCCTTTTTACTACGGGAATACTTTTTAGAATCTTGTATTTTACTATTGCGCCAGCTGACTACGCCCCTCCTCGTCTATTTTTCTCCTTTATTATACATCAAATAATCATTAATGGTTTTACCCTCATATGCCTTAACTTTGAAAAGAAATGAACTGTATAGAATCAAAACTACATTTTTTGAATAAAAAAATATTTTTTCAATTCTATACGACCCAATTGCTGTAATTTATGAATTTACATTACATTCAAAAAAATACTGCCTGCAAAATGTAGAATTGATAAAACACATTTTCTTTATATTGAGTTTGAAAAGTTGTTCTTATGAAACCATACAGTTCAATAAAAGAATAACTCTTGATTAAAAAGCCTATATACGCAAAAATATTACTAAAATTGATGTTGTTAACGAGCACACCAAACAAAGGAAAAATGAAAAAAAATGTACAAAATAATTAGTATATTTTGTGTGGTAAGTGAAAATACAAAAAAAAAATAACGTATCACGGAAAAATTGTGATTTTTCAAAAGAAAATTACTGTATACATATAGTATTGATAATTATGTAGTATTTTAAAACAAGATTGTTTTTAAGCATACATAGTAAATAAAATGTTTCAATGATACCTTATAATAAATTATAAATTAGTTAAATACTGGAAATATCATTGCATGGTTGTGTTACATTAGTTCAAATACTAAAGTTTATTTTTATTTCTGAACACCATTGAGCAATAAATGATTTTTGCATATTCATAAAAAATGTATCGCAATAGTGTGTTTTACAATATTTTAAAATGTACTATAATTTTGAAAATAAAAACCAAATATATTTATGAGTTAAAAAATATTGAATTTCAAAACCTAGATTATGAATAACTGTTCGTAGTGGGGAGCAATTTTATAGTTTTTATATTCACAACATTAGCATTGTTCAAAAATTTTATAAATAAATGAAAAACGAAGGCTGGATATTTGTACTGTAAATGAAAGGAATAAGTATATAAAACGTTGATAAACACAAAAATACTGATTTTTAATGCTGTAGAGCTTAAAAATAAAATCCTATTAGAAATTACATAAATCTAGATAAACAATTGTTGGTTTATATTTTATTTTGATTCATCAAACGTTTAAACAAGAGATTACTGTATTTAAACTGCTTCAATATGATATCATCAGACTATTTTCATAATAAACCAAAATAATATTGGAAAAAAATATAGGCAACATATGTATAATCCTTTTCAACATTAAATTTATTACATATGCAAATCAATTAAGTTTACTGTATTTTTCAGTTAGTTAGGTTAGTTGGTAGATGGTGCTTGTAATGTATCTTAATATATATATATATATTATAAAACAATATAACTTTACGGTGAACGTGCTGAAAATTTTCAATCATCTCTTACACTTATTGGTTAAATTACAATGATTTTCTATGAACTGTTATGAATTTATACAAAACAAAACATATAACGTCAAAACCATCGCGACTGACACAGTGTTGTTAAAAAAGTTACCCAAGTTCAAAAAGATCTTCATTTTCAACCGTAAGATGTCATCAGATATTTTTCACGTGATTTCATGAAGATAAAAAAAGTAAACGTGATTTGTTTTTGTTGAATACCGAAAAGAGATATTACCGAAAAAAAAGCTTTTTGTAATTATTGATAACATTTAAAAAAAAACATTTTTTTTTATTCATTCCACAGTTTTATGTAATGATCGGGGTCGGTTTCGCTACAAAACAATTGGGTTTATTGTTTATTTTTAAAATGTCGTTCCACCAATAATTGTGAATATCATAAACGTAATTGATAACATTTTTAGTGAATAAGAAGCTTTTTGAAACTAGGTGACTAGAAAGTAGTTTTATTATTATTTCATAGTAATAATAATGTTAACACTAAATTGTTCAATTTTCACAACATCATTATAAATTTGAATAGTTTTAATCGTTTTCGTATCTACCTAATCATAAGTATTACCTATAAATAATACGTGCAACATTGTCACTTGCATTAATTATTACTTGGTAGTAAATAATTCGCACACTGAACACTGATTAGTTTTTAATTGTTTAGTGCAATAAAAATTAAAATAATACAGATTATTTCGCATTATTTACAAACGGCTTTAATGTATGGTTAAACTTATTCAACTACGCTCAAACGTTATGGACTGTAAAGTTGGTGATTTTTTTATACATTGTAAAAATTTTATTTGGTTAATTTACCGACACGTTCGATCACTTATATTTAATATTTTATTAAAGGTACATTTAAGGTTTACTTCTGGTATTACCATTTTTTTGTTGCATTTGGCGAGCCTACTCTCAATACTTGACCATCATTAACATAGATGTTTTATGTTCAACGTCATTGCAAATACTTCAGCTTAATCATTCATATACGCGACGAATTAAAGTGTCATGAGAAATTAAATAAACATTTACAGTCAAAAATATTGGTTTCAGTTAAGTTATTTACTATTCTTTACGACTAATTAGGCTACTGCGTTGAATTGATGTAAAGAGATATTAATGATTAATTTAAAAAAGAAATTTGTTGTAAAATTGAAAATTCGTGTAAAGAGTGCTGTGATCAAGCCGAAGCAATCACATACGTTTCAAGCTCTACGCGCACAAAATTATGCTTACTCAAGCCGGCACATGGGAAAATGCAACCCGACGCGGAAAAAGGCGCGCTTTTGACGATTTTGGATCGACGCCGGGCCCAAGCGGATGCGATCCAGAGGATACGAGACGACGGTGCCTGTGGTGATAGAAGTGTGGAACTATCGCGTTGCGTCGAGTGATCATCGGTTTGCAGTCCAGGTCGGGCGATCAGAGCCTGGTGGCGCGGCAGCGACATCGCGCGCCGCCCGCTGCGTCCGTCAGTGCTTGTATTCGGGGAAGCGAGCCGCAGTCTCCGCGCCCGACAAGGAGGACGACGGGGCCGTGTCGTCCGAGTCTGATGGCGGTCTCCTTGGGGCGATGGCGGAACCCCCGGAAACTCCCGCCACGACGGTGACCTGGTCGTCCCGGCCCGAACTGCTCGACGGCGGCGATGGGAAGTAGTCTCGGGCCGCAGTGGCGCCCGCCCCCGATCCCGCCCCCGCCGGCAGGGCGTCTTCACTCGCCCACCGGGCTAACTGTTGTTGAGCTTGAATAAATTCATCACTAGAAAATGACAAGAAGAACGGACGGTACTCGGCGGGGAACGGCGCTGAGCGCCGCGCCTCGCTCCTTGCCTTCGCAAATGGGTCCGATGTCCTCTTGTGTAAAAGTGAATTTAATGAAACAAAATTTACCCACGAAAATTTAAGTTTATTATAGCGATAATGGCTCAAACCAAAAATAATAATCTAAAAATGCTTTACAAACATTTACAGAAGACTTATTTAAGCGTTATTTAGAAACATAATTTTTATTTAACTTTTTAACTCTATTTAAAATAATTATTTCCGGCGATCCAAAAAGATTACGTAGGAAAAGTCGAAATTTTGCCATGTGCCAGTTGAGTTGCAGAGTCAAGTCATGCTTAGTATTAAACCAACGATGTTGCCTTTTATTAAAATATTGATGAAATTAAAATTATTTGCTTATATCACATTAGCACATGAGGACATCGTGATTAGATTTATGCTTATTGTTTATAAATTGCTCTTAATAAATATTATGTTGTAAGTGCGTTATTTAAAATCTATCAGTACATAATATTCTACATTCACACCTCAAGTATTTATAAAAAAACTTCAATTACCATACTCTAGTTTTTTTTCTTTCAATATGTGGAAAACTGTTTCCATGTGATGATAATTAGGGGAGTCTCTACATTATTTATATATTATAATAGTATATTCAATATTGAAATAACACATTATATTAGCTATTATTGAAGTTCCAAAATTAATTTGAACTTACGATAAACATACATTTGCCACTGCTTGGAAAATTATTTAGTTATGTGTCACATTAAGATAAAATGGAACGAATCAAATCGTTTTATTTCCGTTCATTTTATTTGCAATTGTTCCTTATTGCAAATAAAATGAAACCGATTTATATATACTTCAACATTTTCATTGCTGTGGATTCTGAAACATTTTTGTGACAACGTGGCTTCGTCAAAATAAAAGCAATTTTCAAAGATTTAATTTTTTATTAGATTAAGCGAAAAATTGTATTCACTCTAAAAAAGAATTTAAATTGATTATGGGTTGTATTAAGCTGTAATGAATGTTTCACAAAATAATGTAAATAATAATCAACAATTTTTGGTAAAATGCTAGTAATCCAGAAAGTTTTTTTTGATCCATGTAGATAATAAACAAAACGCTCGAAATTAATTCAGTTGTAACTTTTTATCACCTCAATTTTTTTTCCTGAATACACCATGTTTATTACATTATTTTTGTAAATTAAATATTTCCCTAGGGCTATTGTTAAGCGTTTCAATTGTTATGTAAATACGACACGCAAAACAATTTATGTCGGCTTTACCTTTCGCTGTCTTGCGGGTCGCGTAATCTGTGGGGGTCAGCTGCGCGTTCTCTGTCGGCAGTTTCGTAAAGCGCTTCGTCGTCGGGTGGCGGGCCGCCGCGGTGCGACGAGCTAGCCGATCCCGTCGCGGATCGATGCGGTGACGGGGCCCTCAGCGCGTGGTGCGGCGGATAAGGTGCGTGGGGAGCGTGTGCTCCGTGTGATGCGTGCGGAACGTGTGGGACGTGCGGCACATGCGGGGCCGCCGGTGCTCGCTGTGACGGATGCCTGTAACGGCCGTATACGAAGCGTGGATCTTCGTCTACGCGGCCGCGGCATCGGCTTCTACAAATTACCGGAAGCTAGTTTAAGTTAGACAAACTATCTAATCAATCTACTCCCACTGCCCTAATTCATATTTTTCGATTTGCATCATATACTTAAGTTTTTTTGATCATTAAAAAACATTACATAACATAAGAATCTAAGAACCATGTAGCACCAGGGTTTCTATACTATATTATATACTACAATGAATGAAAAGTTATCTTTGTTCTGCCCTATTTTTGTCAAAAAGCTGAATACAAATAGCTTAATCGTTTCCATATGACTTGTATATCTATTTCAAATTAAAATATATATTGTATGGTGAAGTCTTATTTAAATACACTCAAAACTCTCTACTAACCCTTGCGAAGATTCGCTACAAGGCGCCGAATTATCCAGCCTATAGTGTCGATCCGCTTCTGTTTCAGACATTCTTATATCTTCAGATCCACTAGGGCTCATATGCCTCGAAGAATGATGCTCCAGCTGTCTTATGAGATCTTCAAGATTCCGTATTCTAATAGGTCCACAAGACGGTGGCGCATCATCGTCGTCTTCGTCATCCGCTTGACCGCCGCGTCCTCTATGGTGCATGCCCGAAGGTCCTTCGACCATGACAGTGTGTGTCTGCTGGCCGTCACAAATTTTCTCTTGGCTACTCGTTCTCTTCCCATACTCGTATGGACCACCTCCGCAGTCCTGTAAAGTTTTTCTAAGTATTTCTTCGCTCAAAAGGCTGCTACTTCCGGACGGCGTGGCGTTGGATCCCCTATGAGAAGCTGCATTTCTGAGAGCTTCTAATATATCTTCGTGATAGCCGTTTAAGCTTTTGAGAGTGCGTTCCACCTCTGATATGGTGCCGACGCCTCCTAATAGCTCTGGACCCATATTGCTATCAGATTGTGACATTACTTCGAGATTATCTGATTGGGAGTCATCACACCATTTTTCTTTTCCATCTCCCATTACCATACCGTAACCATGCTTTTTCAATATTCCCTTTTCAGGAAGTTTTGAAAGATTATTTGGGGCTACATCTATAAAAGTTACCGTATCCTCTTCACCTGAAAAAGAATATGTTATTTTTTCATTAATTATTTTAAACAATTTGGAAATATAATTCTCTTACTATTTTACATTCTATAGAAAATGAATGTTTAGAACACTTTAGCTAACTGGAAATATGCAAATTAATTTATTTGCTCATTATGCCAGGAATGAAATGTATTAAAAAAAATATAGGTGCTGATATTGAAATAAAAGAGATAAGCCTTTAAATTTTTAACAAAAACAAGAGAAATGATAAATTTAAATCTATCATAAGTCAATATGCTTTTTTCATATCATAACTTTGATTTAAAGGACAATATAAGTAAATTTTAAAATTTAAAATATTCTGAGGAAAATAAGTTTCTAAAGTAACATAGAATGACATTTGAAAATTGTTTAAAAATACTGACCCGAATGTGTAGGATCATCTTCACTGCCCGAACCTACTCCATGCCTCTTCATCTGTTGCATTTTATGGTCTCTGTACATATAAATAACAAAAAAACATTTTCATGGCAAGCACTTAATAATTATATGAGGATAATGTTTATCAACGAACCAATAGAGATCATTTCTTTCGACAGTAAAAAAGGAAAAAAATATTTATATTATTTTGTTGCTATTCTGAATCAAACCTTTCGTAAAAAATTAATAATTTTTAACAAACACTATTTTTCCAAAACTTCGTTTGCTTGGTTATCGTTGCATCTATGGAATATATTGAAATTAGTCATAAGTTCACATTTCAATATATTTTCATGCAGATACTATTGATGAATTTGTATAAAACTGCAAACTTCTAGAAATACTTTCGCAAAATAAATCATTTCTCTACGTAGAAACAGCAGTATTCGACACTCCATTCATCATTTCTGTTTTGTTTATATTAAAATATGAAGGAAGCTTCTATAAAGCAAAAGAAATGATGATATTTATGAGTTTTGCAAAGAATACAGAATTCTCGTGATGGTTTTCATCGGGTATGATTCTGGATTTTATCGTTCACAATTCGGTATTGATCATTTGCAATCCTATTGTATGACGAGTCATTAAAATATGAATGCATATTTTTGTTAGTAGAAATCAATCAACATTAAAACAATATTAAATCTTCATTGTCATTAGCATAAAGTTTTCATTTCATTGCGCCTATACTATTATTTTTTAGTGCATGACGATAAAAAGTACTGTACTTTTAGAGAACAATTAACGTTTTGTTTTGGTATGTCAAACAATAAATTTCAGTTATATTTAAATTTATTTATATATAATGCTGATAGTATGTATATTTTGACTCAATTTAAATTACGTCGATTTGCAAAAAAAAAACTTACTGAAATCGTGAAGAGTTGGTCCCAGGTCCCATATGGTTCCCGTGCCGAAAAAGAACTCGCTGCGAGTCGCGGCTGTATCACAAAATTGCAACAGAAAACCGTCACTATATGAGCTCGAATTATCTTTACCTCTGAGCATACCAAGCAATATAATATATCCAACAGCGAAAATAGGATACCTACAAAAAGACTGCGTTCAATGTAGGTATATTTTTCATTGAAATAGTTGTCATACTTTAAAGAAGCAACTTAATAAAAATTATTGGTTTATATTCGGTTTTTTAATATGGCAAAAGGTAAAAAGTAAAATATATGAAAGGACTATTGGATATATTTTTTCATACCTATTGTAATGATAGCTGATGTATTTTTAGAAGTCACTTAATGTTTATTTTTCCTTCAGTTATCAGTATTTTTGAAGTTTGTAATAAAAACACTATAATCAATACCACTATTTTGATATTGATTACAGTTTTAATGGATTTTTTGTAATAAACGAGACGATGCTTTCTGTTGAGTTGTATTTCAACTTAATACATATTCTCTGAGTATTTCGTACTTCAAAACATATTCGTAAAGAACTTCGAGTTTCATTTTTTATACTATTTTGTTTCGTTAAAAAATAGTGAAAGTTAAGCCCACAGAACATAATAATTTAAAAAATATATTTATTCAAAGTAACCAAAAGAAGAAATTTCATTGAGTCACTTCTTAAAATTAATTTGTCGGTTATTATAATATAATGTAAGGGTTAACAAAGATAATGCAGGTTAAAAAGTTTCTTCACTTAACTAAATTACAGAACAAAAATACGTAAAAAGTTAATAATTATTATATCAATGTACTTACTCATTATTTACAAAAAATATTAATATTATAAAAACGGATTAGCAAAATGTTTATAGGTTGTATCAAAAAGCATTAAAATATTATAGATCTAATAATGGAAAATTTGAATCAGTAAATTGCTGAGTTAAAATTACTACAAACTGCGAATGGCCATAAACTTTAAATGTTTATATTCAACGCATTTATGGTTATGGGGATTTATTGTATACTTATAATGTGAATATAGTGTACAGAAGCTATAGCCAAAACCGTGCCTAAATATTGTGTTGGTATTGTTAAAAATAAAAAAGTTAGAAGCGGTGTCGAGAATGCCATGATAAAAAGGTTTTTGTGCCATATGAATAAAAGCTATATGCAAAGAAATGATTATCTAAAATAATAATATCATAAAATAGGATACTTGTCTCTCTTTTATTTGCATACATACTTAAATATATTCTTGGAAACGTTTATTCTTAGTTTTTTTGAACACTTTTTTAGAATACATAAAGTATTTGGCATTTATTTATACGGAACAGATTCCAAGAGTTGTTTAAAAAGTTAAATATATATATTTGTGCTCATTAATGCATATTTGTGTTTAACTTTTGCTTTATCATTTTTTACAGTTATAAAACCGTGTATACACTTGTGCAGTTGAGCAAATAATCTTTTTTGTGGATGACTGCATGAAAGTAACAAAATAGTTACCTTCGTTACTCAATGTGTAGTTAAATAGTTGCTCAACTGAGCTTGTTATTGTAATTTGAGAATAGCCTGTAGAATCTATCTTTATATGAAGGATATTATATTTTGTTTACATAATGGAAAAGATAATGAAGAAGAAGGTTTCCAAATTGTTTTCGGAGTATGAAATTTTATAGAGAAATACTCACTCAACTAGGAGAAGGGAAAGATTGTATGAATATCTGTGTATATATCATAAGAACATATTCTTGTAATTTAGAATGGTATCCAATGATACATTACCTAAAGGACGGTTGCATATTGTTGAAGGAGATCATCTTGCTGCCGTCCATAGATACGTCCTCCTGAGAGTGATTGGAGCCAGTAGATCCACCAGGGAAGCTTTTCGGGATCGGTTTCTTGACGTACGGAGGATCATACTTCAGAATAGAGCTCTTCCTTCTAGTTGAAAAATTGGATAACAAAATAAAAAAAAATAAAATAAAAATAGGCGGTGGCGTCGGGAAATTCCAAACCAAAACAGTGAAAGAACAAACGCAAACGAGATTGAATCAAAAAAATCGAAATTAATAAAAGTGAAAAGGAAATACCAGGCCGAATTAGATTTGATAGGAAAGTTTGCACACAGTGCTAGTGTATTAGGTTCAGTTGAACAAATTTTGAAATACTCACCTTTAATATTCAACAAAAATGTATTTTTTTGATTTTTTTATTGTCTCGAAACATGTGTTCAATTTCACATATTGGTGTTTGCTTAATAACTAAATATAACTATTATCGTAAATTACAAGAAGCGGTTTATCGTAAAGAAAAATTGAGAAACAGTAATGTTAGATTTCATCAAGATGTTTCTTAAATTACCACTTACATAATTCAGTAATTTCAACGTACAAATTTTCTTTACAAATAATTAGCCACTAAGTGTAATTTAACAATGTTTGAGGAATTGATAGAAGTATTAAATGTAAGTTAAACTTAAGCTAACCTATATATTAGTTCTTTTTATAATATTATCTGTATCCAAATAGTTTTACCAAATGAATACTAGAATACTAGTAATGTTAAACGAATTGAATTCGATATCTTCTTCATATAATATATAATATTATTGACTTTATTTGATAAAGAGTGTATTAACCATATTTAAAAAAATTAAAACAATTCACTATACGAAAGACTGATAAACATATCAAGTTTTATATAGCATTTCTTTAACCTATGAAACGTTCTGATTTTGTTTCATACTGGATTAATCAAAAGGAATACCTAGATGTTGTCAGTTGTAAAAACATGTTTGCATCAACAAAACGCGCACTGAAATAAAAAGTGCGTTGCAGTTGTGCACAGTTTCTAAATACCTTGACAAGATAGCCGCGAGTACGACGAAGAGTCAAAAGGCATACACATTTCCATGCTGTACTAAAGATTCATTTCCATAGATTCTCTCCCAAGCACGAAACATCAGTACTTATTACAGATAACCCTGCGCCAATACACTCATACTAGCACACATTCGTGTCATTATTTTTATTTAACACCAAAAGCTTTGGCGTCTAAAATAATATTTTATCCAAAATAAAAAATCAAGTGTTAGTTAAAAGCATTCAAAAGAGGTTAGCTTAAGAGAGTATTAAAAAATGTGTAACGCTCAACACGTTTAGTTAGTTGAGTAAACAACATCGGCGTCAGAGTGGGTTGTTGTTTGGGTTATTATCATTCCAGCATATCAAGAAAGAGACCTGAAATAAGCGGGTGCAATCAAAAAAGACCGCACCCGTTCGTGAAAGTAATAAAATTATACAAATTATCTTAACAACAAAATAAAATATACTGAAAACGCCAATTAACAAAATTACAAGAGCGACAGTAAGCGTTCGGGCCGCCGTTCGCGCCGGCACTCGGAGTGCCGAGCTCTGGGCTCGCGCCAACGGCCGGGACTCTCTGGACCCGCGGGGCCTCGACTCCGAGCCGCATGCAAGAGTCTTTCACATACACTAGTGGTCTATTCTCAATAGATCAGAGGAGATTACACTAAAAGGTCAAATTACCACACATAGTATGCATCTTTACTTTTTCTACACATTAACAAAATTTTACAATACGACAAGTGCCAATGGATATAAATAGAGAACTATGAGAAATGAACAACTCAAAATTTTTGGAAGTTTCAGTATATTTGTTAAGAGGCCGCGTTAGCTGAAATTCAGATCATTCCGGTCAACCGCCTCGGGACAGATTGCAATCAAAATCAATTTTCACAGCTGGGATGCCCCACAACCGATAACTGTTTTATCCATTCAATGGGTACACTATCATTGGTACATTTTGTAAAATTTAAGATTAAGTGATCGATGAATTTCAGTTGACGGACATCTCGGCATGCCACTCGGACAGGAGTGTTCTCTTGAGAGAAGAACAAAATGTTACATTTAGCTGCGTCGAACAGATGGCAGATTTTCACAGACACACTATCGATGATAAATACTCTATAGACAGCGAAAAAAAAGAAAAATATGAGCGGTGATCGGAGGAGTGGGGCGGAGCGGAGCGGCGGTCGTCCGCGAGTTCGCGTATTCCGTGTCCGCCGCGGTGCGGGAGGGCGTCGCGACACTTCGCGGAGGAGCGCGACGCACACGCGGACGCGGACGTGCTCGACGGCGATCGACGGCGATGCGAAAGAGCTCGACGCTCCCGACGCGCCGACAACTCGACACCTGGGCTCGCATCTCAATAGTAGTTAGTGACTCGATTCGGGCGCGGAAGCTCTGCGGCAGTCACGCCGGCGGCTCTCTTGCGCGATTTCGAAACAAGAGTATCGCGTCGAATGATCGGTACCGAAAAAGCAATCGTGGCATGCTGAACAAAAAATAATAATGGTTCCGAAGTGTGAGATAGAGAAAGTAGTGAGACGGGTGTGAGGTGGCACCTGACCGGGCGCTCTCTTTCGCGGTCGAACGCAAAAATTTGCACTAACGACACGTCTACGTGGACGGCATCTAGACAGTGAACTAAACAAAATGTACAGAACTGAAAAAAAGAAAGATGACGAAGGAAATCTATGTGAAAAAATTACGAGGGACAATAATAAAAAAATCGTGTGAAAACTACCTTCGGTCTGTTTTCTGCTCACTAACCTTAGGCACAGGGAGAAGTTTTTGTGTACTACGACTGACCTGTAGCAGAGTGCCATCAGAGCAAATGTAATGAAAACACCCCCTACCACGGACATAAGCATTCCCACTAGAAACACCGTGTTCGAGCCATGATAGTTCTCTGCTCGGGCGGGCGGAGCGAGGCAGGGGAAGGCAGGGGAAGGCGGCGAACGATATCCAACGAGAAAAGAAAGAAAAGCCTTCGTCAGACATCTCTGTTGACTTTATACGGTTAAAAATCTGTCAAAATTCAGCCTGAAATAGTAAATGACATCTGTCGAAGGAAATAAAACGTAGTCTCTCGTTCCGGGCCCTATGTTTCGCCGCGGAAATTTTATATTAAAAATTTTGAAGGGTAAGCTGAAACAGAAAATTTCGCGTGGAAGAAACGGGATCATCCTTTTCGACCTGACGGATTTTCGTTTAGAGTCCCCGCTTTCCGGCTCCGTGACTCTTTCCTCGACTAAACCGGCGACCGACTTCTTTTCCGTCCGGGGATCGATTTAACATGTCGAATGTTCGAATGACCGACTGTACAGAACCGGGAAGTTTTATGTGCAACTTATCCATTGACAGTACAACATCAAGCATCCAGGATGCTACAACATCAATAGCGACAACTCTAAACCAAAATCCGCTGGCTTCCAGTAATAAGTCTACGAGAGTATAAAGCATAGTGAATAGACACTTACACAGGCATACGGGAATGGTAGAACCATAGAGACATACAGATAGGTAATAAATAGATAGACAAACATCAGAAATGAAACGGAATAACAGAAAATAGTGACAGAAAAAAACAAGTAAAACTGTTCAAAAAACTTTACCCAAAGTAAAGTTTCATTTGAGTAATCTATTTCAAATAAGCCCGTAAATAAAACATGGGAGTAAAAGTGAAAGTGATTGAACTAGCTTACCTTTATAATTGCATATTACATTAGATACTATAAATAAATTACAGATTTATCAACATGCAACAGTTTTAAATATTTAGTGGGCCTTGAAAATATTTCTATTATCACTGTTTGAAGAAGTGGTTTACAGCTATAATATTATTTTATTTACAAAACATTTTCAAGGCCAACAAAATAATAAAACGTTTTCAAATGTATTTTTTCCAATAATACATCTCTTTATTGAACTAATTTACAGCCAACAGCATCATTTCTCATTAATAAATATAAAATTAATTGATGTGGGCGATATAAACACTCTCTACGGATTTGTTTATTTTTAATTTCTTTATTTACCTAAAAAGCTTAGTTCTTTCATTTTCAAGTGTAACATAAAATAGGGCAATTAACGAAAGCAAGAAAAATATTTTTCAACATTTATAAATTGAGCCGCAGGCGTGAAATATGGATTTTAACAAAAATTGTAAATGACTAGTTTTAAGAAATATAATTATTGAGTTCAATGCATGAGTACAAAATGATCAATTTGGATGGCGAAAACGAAACATGGTTATTTTTGTTTTTGAAATTTTGTTTTTTGGAATAATTTTGGAATTGGTATAATGTGGAAATGATAGTATAATGTAAGGCAAAATAATTATATTTGTATTTCAAACCCGTTATTTACTTTTTGTTCCGACAAATCATGTTATCAAAGAGTGTTACGTTTTATTTACAATTGAATTATTGTTTACAACTCCAGGGCTTGAAATGAATTTTACTAAAATCTTGTTGAAAAATAAACAACTCGATCATTTCAGTAATGTGTAGAATGTATTTGTTTGACCGCTCATATTATATGATAGGAATAAGCAATTAAAGCTTAATAAAAAAATGAAGCTTATGTTATTTAAAGTCAATACAGTATATCTGCCAGATGAATGGTAATAAACATGTTTAAAAGAGACTTGTATGCATTAGATAATATATGAGTACTGATAAGAATGAAATGGCATGTAGTCACAGTAATTTGATGATTAAATTAATACATTTATAATAATACACTAGAAGGTCAATTGAGTTGCACATTTAACGAACCGGATTTCTGTTCTGGTTCAACTCGAGCCCTGGATTAAAAGTTCAGTATTTTATTCGTTTTAGCATTTGATGTCATTCGATAATATGATTTTTGTATTCGCCGAGGGGTCTATTGATAACAGTCGGCATTCGCAAAAACGGAAACATTGACACTGTGCAGCCGGAGCATTTCGGCAAATTATTTCCAACACTGACACCATCCAGGGTTTTTGGCGCATTTCCATCAGAAAGAAGATTTTTTTGTTATCGCGGAGCAGGGCGTATGTCCAGCCCTTACAGTACCTGTAGCAAACGGCCATTAGTGCAAAACAAACGAACACGCTCTTCACGACGGCCACCAGAATGAACACCATGGTTACTGTACTCAGCTTGCTGCTATTGTCGTTGCCTGGAATTTTATAAGCGTGGCGTCCATATGTTTAAAATGCACAATACTAATATTTAAAATGAAAATTTCGAAAGTAAATACAGTTTTCTCTACCTTAAACTTAATAATTGTTTACATCCGGCATTCCTCAAAAAATATTATCAGGAAATATTGATAGATCACTAAGACATCTACCATATATTTAGCTTTAGTGAAAATAGACTTTAAGTAATAGAAAACGTTAAATTAATTGCTAAATTTAGAAATTGTTTTAAAATTAACAAATACTGAAAGATCTCGTGTATGTCTTCATTATTCATTTTACTTTACTATTAGAATATAACATTTACTTGCAAAAGTAATTATTCAAAAAAAAACTTTTTGATGAATACAATATTATTTAAAAATAATTATATATTTAGTATCAAAAATACAAAACATAGAAAGAAAATTTACTTACCAGTTATCTGTAATGGTCATAAATCATTTAATTGGAAAACTATTTTTTTCAATTCTACTTTAGCTAAAACTTTAAATAATGTATGCATACTTTTGAATTATTACTTGTTATTAGTTTATATTATTGATTTATATTTGTCGACTTGTCAGAGATAAATTAATTTTCACACGCTAAAAGTGTTACTATAAATTTAATTTCCTAAAAAATTCTTAAGAACTATCGGTTAAATTAAGCGAGATATTCCACTTTTCCACTTATAGTAGTTATAGTTAAAATATCTCTGTAATTATTTGTTCTTTTGCAATCGAATCTTTGGATGAATTAAAGCAATACTAGGATGTATTGTAAGAATTTCGAAATCCCCTTTTCCCCTCCTTAAATAATGTTTCTCCAGAGTAGGTTTCTAATAGCTCTAAAGCAGTCAGTATCATTTGACGGTGATCATCAGTTGGTGAAATAGATATTTGATAAATAAATAACTAAGCTTGATCATTAAACACTATTTCAATGTAGATGAATTGGACAATCAATCTTTTAACTGTCTCCGATCTTCAATTTTATACTTCTCTAGAATGTTTAATGAAATACGTAAAAGAGATAATGCACTAACCGTAGGGTGTTTCCTTCTTTTCCATCTTCATCTCGAGGTCGCTCTTCGCTTTCTCTGGGCTCTGAGTTACTGGTTCCCAATGGGTGGGCGGGGCGCTTGTTATCTCTTGACGTATAGAGCAGTCGGGCCCCGTCCACCCTAGTTCGCAGTGGCAACGGTTAGCGTTTGAGCACACCTGGATACAACAATTAGTTATCCAGATATTAGTAAGAATATTGTATGGTTGGCTATTAAAAAGAGATTCACGGTACGTATCGCCTAGAGTTAACCGATGAAAAAAGGAAGACGTTTTCTATGGAAATATAATTATTATGAATGTTTTCTTTAATCTTCGAATCAAATCCTCATTAAAATGATCTTTATCGTTAAAGGCATACTTTTATCAACTTGCTAAAATTAAAAACCTTACTTTCAATATTATCGCTTCAAAGCACATTATGTAAAACATATTACAAACAACCGAGAACTGTCTTCTTTTGAAGTCATTTTAATAATCAGGTTATGGTATTCAGAAATTACTTTTAAGGTGTTAACTGTCAATTCTTGGTGGAAAGACATTATATTTTAAAAAATAAAACACAATTTGTTTGTACTACTTCCACATATTTATAATGACCAGGACCGGTTTCGCTCATCACGAGCATTCAGTTCAGCATCATCAGTTGATAATGCTCGTGATGAGCGAAACCGGTCCTGATCATTATAAATATGTGGAAGTAGTACAAACAAATTGTGTTTTATTTTTTAAAGTATTCAGAAATGATTGTCGAATATTATTATTGGGCAAGAATTTTTCAAACGTAATTATCATCTCTCGTTAGTTCCAAAATTTTTACCCTAGCGATTACATGGTTCCGCTTTCCAGCAAGGTCAATATTTTTTTTAAGCATTTGAGATTTTGTGCATCGCTTGGTGTCTCGGGGTTGATCTCGAGTGACTTAAAAATTTTCAAGTGTTGTGGATATATTGTTATAAATTATAATAATGCTAAATGTTTTTAAATACAAATTTAATGTCCCAATGAGAAATAAAAAAAAACTGAGATGTAATAGACTACATTTAAATATTACTACTCCAACACGTGTTATTGGTAATAATTATAAGAGATTGCTAATAAACTCATTATTTGTACCCCATGTCCGGAACATTCTAAGTTGTTGAGGTTGCTCGGACACTTTGTTTGGTCAATGTAAGGATAAATACTCGCGCAGGACTGATTTACGCAGACGAGATTGTCCCCGCAGGGCGTTCCATCTCGCACTAAGCCGTGATCAGGGATTTCCGCATGACCAGCCGCGCCACTGGTTGATCTAGAAAAAACAAGAAAACAGATACAAGTTAACAAAAAAAAAAATCTTAAAAAAATCGGCAATAAAAAACTATTTTCATAACGTGACATTATAAGCACAGCTACAGTCTATACGTTTAAAGAAAATGCCTGACAAGACAAGTAAGAGACTGCGCGATTTATTAAAGAGATTGATAATATTTTAAAAAACAGTATCTTATTTATTAACCATTACATCTTGAATGCAGAGTATTTTCTATAGCGTTTCGGTGACTGATTAAAAAGATTACGAATAATACAAATTTTTTAATCTCAATGCAAATATTAATAAGATTGTAGCTCATCGTAAAACCAACATTTCCGTAGTAAAAGTATTACGTTGTTATTTTGTAACCGATGTATAATAAGTTGAATCAAATTTTCTAGTGCAATACTAAAAATGTAACAGTTTAATGCACACCAATCAAGATGTTTCGGAATGTGTAAACGATGTAAGCAATTATGAATTTAAAACTGGCATGAATGATAATTATGAATTTGACTTGCATTAATTATTAATTAATTGCCATCTGGGCGGTACTTACTTGCATTCAAATTCAACGCCTTTCATAGATATGATGGTTCTTGTAAAATAATCGTCCATGCCGGAAATGGCGGGATATCGATTCCCAAGCTGACACTGTAGTGATCCACATCGGACATGTCTGAAAACAGTAAATTCAAAGTGATATATTACAAAATAAACTTTTTTAATAAGATATATATTTTTCACGAACCAAATTCACATAACGTCAGATAGAATAAGCGTCAACTCAAAATATCCAAAAAGGTGTAAAGAAAATCTATGACGGCTTATGAAGGTTTTCTGGATTTCCAATATATTTATATGTTAGCCAATGTTTAGGGGGAATCAAGAATCCATTTTGTCGTACTAATTTGTGCCCTTAAAGTCTATCATAAATCATGTGTGCTCTTTAAATGTCATGAATTTTGGTGAACATATCAATAAATTTGTTGGATGAAGACTAAATTTACTTATAATAATAATATTTATTTAATTTTACTTAGGCTATGCCCACATAGAACGTTTCACTGTGCGTGTTGTTGAGGTACAAGTACTGTCCATATGAAGTTGTCCACATGCAAACCGCTACTATATTTCTTACGTGTAACTAAAACATTGGGATGGATGTGGACAGCTCCATAGGATCGCCTATACCTTGACAACGTGCGTGTAAATACGCGCGCAAAAAAACGCGCTATATGGATATAGCCTTAATTTTCATTCTGGACTGGTCATCTCCAGACAACTAGGTTATATATTATGACAAATAATATCAGTCAACCATAAAAATAGCCCCAATGATAATCCTTATACAAGAAGAAATAATAACACGCCACCAAGTTTTGAGCAGTTGCTTCTAAGACACTTCTAGTTAAGAAAAAAACGTTTAATGTTTGCTACTGCCCTGAACGTATGAGTAAGCAGTGGAGGGTTAGTCAGTAATTATCATCAGGTCGTTTGGTAAAACACAAAAAATAATATTTTTGTACACTATTGCAAAGATATCCGAATGAAACGAGTGAAATCATTTTTATTAACTTTACGAATTGCTCAAATTTTAAATTGAATATGTTTTTATAGTACGAACTAATGTGCATTGTGAGATTTTGTGTATGGCGTGTTGTTGTCACCCCAAGCTACGCAATGAGCTCAGTCATAAAACATCTTTTGAAAATGTTACACTTATGCAAGATGCGAATCTATGCAGCTCAAAGCAATTGTATATTATGTGAAATACTTGAATATCCAAAGACCTAATTGACTTACTCTGTATCGCATTTCAGATATCGTCCCGATGCGTCAACACCACAGTGTCCGTTGATAGACCCCTTTGAGTTGAACTGTTCGAAGCACTGCTTGTCGCCGGCGATGCCACCGTACCCCCAGATCTGTTCGCATTGCAGTGAGAGGGTTGGACAGACTCCGCTGAAGCAGTATCCGGCTATACCGCAACTCTGTCCGTTTTTCTTGTGGACGTCTGGTGGACAGGATCCGCTTTCACCGTTGCATATCTCGGGGAGGTCGCATTCGTTGCCAGCGTCTCGGCATACGACGCCGTGCGGACGCAGCTTAATAATTTAAATTACACAGCTATTAGACAATTTCGTTGCAATTTAAGCAGCTCTATCGTAATTTTCTCTTAACTATTGAATTTGTCAATACCAGAAAGTTGTTAAAAAAGTTTGTTATATACTTGTTTTATTTATTTGTTTTTTTGTTACACAAATTTGTACATTATTCATGAATTGGGTATAATTAAAAAAAGATATGTATCTCTATATATTCTAATGTCATAAAGCATGTATAAATATGACCGTTTTTATACATTCAGTGTGGTAGTGAATATTTTGTTGGATGTATTCCTCCTCTCAGGGAAAATTTGGGAAAAGTAAGTGTTTGTGAACATTATTGAAAATCAATGCGTGTAGTTTTATTGACGTAATGAATCTAACTCAGTTTAGCCTCAATTAGGATAATTTATATTCCAACTGCATGAAACAAAAGGAGACAGTGAAATATAAATCTTATTTTAACGTAGTTAAAATAAATGGAATGATTCTCGAACGAGCATACTTGGCATTTATCGCAACATTCCCCCGATGCACATTTTGCTTCTTTTGTGAGTTTACAGGTGATGGGGTCACAGCAAGGATCTTTCATAGGACATTCATCGATAGTCCCGCAATCGCAGTCCTCGCCTTCTTCCACGATACCGTTCCCACATTTTCGATCTTGAAGCTGAAATAATACCAAAGCAATTAATCCGCATTTAAAAAAACAAACAATAACATTTGAATAACAATATAAACATGGATCAAAAACGTCATTGTAAAATGGTAGTATCTTTGGTAGGATAAACCATTTAAAATAAAAGCTCTCATCCGTATAAAAGCAATCTTAAATTTCAATATTGAAATATCAGTTTATATAATTAAATTAAAACTATTCTAATTTTTTTTAATATTACGAATATAATCATATTCGAATATGAAAAGTTAAGGTCACGAAAACGATTATTTTCAAAATAATTCTTTTTCAAGGGATTAAAAAATAGCATGTATGCTTAGATTTTGTTTAATATTAATGGACAAACATTTTTATTTATTATTCAATATCATATCACGTATGTGGCAAAGTTTTCGTAAACAATAAATTCGCGTTTTATGAATTTTTGCTTTGACTCTTTTATTTGAAGTATAGAAATTTTCCATAATGAAATTGTATGGTTTTCTATGCTTCTAAAAACATCGTTTATATTTTCCTTTTCATTTCTTCTGAGAGATATTTTTTTGTATGACCAAAACGATTTTTGTATAATATGTATTTTAAGAATAAGTTTAGTGATAAAATCATTAGAAATATTGTATGTTCTGACTTAAAATGATTTTATCAAAATTTATTCTACTACCTTTTAAAAGGTCAGATTTTATCTTCATTATATTGAAGAAAAAGGAAGCTTTGTCGAAAAAGTTTTTGATTTTTTAACATTGAAATTTTTGTAGAAGAAAATTTATTTTATCTTTACGAAAGGAGAATATCAATGGCACAACACAAATGTATTGTAAATTATATTTGTGATGGAGTTTCAATTCTCCAAGATTTTTTTTTGTCGAGAAAATCATAATAAGGCATCGTTCTTCTAAGAAGCGAGGTTCTATTTACGATTGATATGAGAATAATGAAAAAAAACCACTTGATACAAGAAGGCCAAGAACTATCTTTCTATATTGTATTTGAAACAATGCATATTATCAATAATTTTTGTACAAAAATATGTTAGGTATTATTAACTAAAAATGGTTTGCGTTTTAAATAAAATGGCTGCTTTTGCTACTAAATATCGTTAGCATGAATATTTGTTAGTCGTCAATTAACTGTAATACAAAAAAACCGTACTGTAAAACATAAAATTCATTCATATAGTTGTACTATATTCGTATGTTTAAAACATCTTTCACAATTATCGCTTTTATCGAAAAAAAAAAAATGGTATCAATATAAATTACATTATATGTGTTTATTTTTAGTTTTCAGTATTTCATAATAATATAAATATATAAAATTGAAATGAATATCGACTGATTTTTCAAAATGCGCTCCCTATTGAAAAAAACAAAATTTTCAATATCGACCTGGAATAAACCAAAACTTCTTTGTTTTCGGCTATGAAGAGGGCTCTTTTGAAAAGGAAAAAAATACATGCGACATATTTTTTATCCACCGTTTTCCCATTTGCTTTGTTCAAAGGCATGTAATCCATTAAAACCAATCCCAAGCGGTCTGAAACTAAGTTAGTTACCATACCTTGGCAAACAGGGAATTATTTTATTTCAAATGTATAGTATAGGGGTGTATATTTTAATATAAAACTGATCTGAGAAGGGAAAAGCATACTGTGACACAGCTGGCAATCTGGACATAAATCTATTTATATTGTACACAAATTATATAGATTCACAATATATAATTTAAACAGTTTGTGTCTGTTTAGTAGAATTAGTAAAATTCTTCAGGTTTATCTGTGCTTCAATTTAAAGAACACGGTAAGGTAGGAAGTATTGAGAATTTTAATGGAAAACTTTGTGTCTAGATAGAAATTCATTTCATATTATAATTGAACAAAATGTAATTATATGCTAATGCATTACATTGGGACGTACATTCTTGATGACTAATTTAAGTATTTACAAAAAGGAAAGTGACATTATTTAAATAAATTACGAATACTCTTGATTCAGCGACGAAGCTTGCTAGTATTTTACTATATATAAATATTTTTTAATTTGTTATTGTTTGCTATTTATAATTTCTTGGAAGAATTTACAAGAATTACTGTAAGTACAGTAATAATAATGATTTTATTGAAACATAATCAGTTCCACCGGGTTCTAATTTTAATTGAACCCAATTAAAATAAATCAAGAACTTGTTTACGTAATAGGGTAAGAATAGTTAAAAGGAATCCGTATTTTTTTTAACTAATAAATGGAATATATATTCGTTTTCACTATATATTTTAATTTTTGGTATCTTCGGTAATTTGAATATTAATATAATATGTAAATATTGAAATACAGATCTAAAAACTGTTAACTTGAAAATGTGTTACAAGAAGAAATTAAAATAAACCAATAAAGATTTAAAAATTATCGGAATCTTAGGAGTAAACTTTTGGCAAATATTGACACTAAACAATGAAAAAAAGTCACATCATTTTTTTTTTGTGTTGGAACAGTCGTAGTAGGTAAACATTTTTTTTGTCAAGAGGTACCCTTTGTTGCTTGAAAACATTTGATACAAAATAGTATCACGTGCAATGGGCGCAGAATATTTCGAAAATATTTTTTTGTTGTAAGCAAAAATGGGCGAAAAAAGTGAAACCAATACCTTAATCTATATATTTCCCAGCAAATACGCTAAAAGCATTTTCAAAGACTCAGAATATGAGACATGATTTTATTAACTTATTCAAGAGACAAAAGATTTCAAGCAGATGAAAAAAACTCCCTATATCCACCCCATATTTGATTTCAGATTTAAATATGATAATAAAGAATTTATTTGGACAGAATATTTTCCTAATAATTTTTAAGAATCACAACTCTTATTTGATTATAATAAACATTAAATTTAATATTTTAATATTGGTTAAGAGAAATTGAATTAGTTTAAAGTATAAAAAAAAATATTTTTTTGTATAAAAATATAATTTATTTATTTTTTATTGTAAATGTATCATATTATGTTTAAAATATAATATAATATTTACATTAAACATAGGTCAAAACGTAATACAACGCGTTTTTTTCAAATAACAAAAGATAAAAGTATTTATATACAATAAGGTGGATACGTGCGTGATGTTGCCTTTTGGTATACGTAATGCAAAACGCCCTTACTCTTTCACAAATTACCTCATTTGGCTTGTTCAGCAAGCAGAATCCATGGCCGATTCTTAGTGCGTCTACATAATCAGTCTGGCTGCAATCGGAGAACTTATAAGGCTGTACATTGTCTTGTCCTACAATCGCCTGCGCCATGATGCACCCGTGCCAGTCCCTGCACACGCACGCCTCTCTGCCATCATCGTGACCCATGCCGATGTTGTGGCCGATCATATGCGCCATCGTTCCCGCCAATAGATGGGGCTCGTACGTGTTAATATCGACGCTGATGCCGACTGACTTGGCAGTGCAAACTGTTTCGGGAACTGCCATTCCTGACTCCCCGCCTTGGAATGTCTCGCCACTAAGATAGACAATAAAAAATCCATGATACTAGAGAAAGAAAGTACATTATATTTTGTCAATGGAAGCAGTGACTAATTTGTGGAAATTCATTTTATTCAACTGTAACGATAGTTCTCATTTTCGAAGATTAATTTAAATCGTAAATGTTTGTTATCTCCTACATTGAATGCCCTCTTTCAAGTGCTATACATTTTGTATCAATGATATAGTTTTATACATTCATATTTGGTAAATAAATATGAATGTATAAAACTCACTGTATCAGCAAAATGAAACATTATGAAAAATGAAGTTATTATGAAATTAAGCTTATTGCTTTTAAGGTGTTAACTGTCAATTCTTGGTGGAAAGACTGATGAACTTCAGTTGATAATGCTCGTGATGAGCAAAACCGGTCCTGATCATTATAAATATGTGGAAGTAGTACAAACAAATTGTGTTTTATTTTTTAAAATATTAAGCTTATTGATTGATTTCTACAATTCCTTACGATGATAATAATTGAACTCAAGTTCCTAAATTGAATTGCATTATTGCTAGGAAAATTAACTATAATTTAATGCTGTAACAAAAACAAGTCAAAGCCCCATAATACCTCCGGAAAATAAAATTATCAAAACATAAATTAATTCGAGCTTAAAACTTTGCATACCAGCTGCAATGAATTATCACATCCCTTCGTTATGAGCAAAATTCATAACATTATAGCTCTTGCACTTAATAAATAACAATAATGAATAAGTGAAAGCTTACGTGAGAAGTTGCGTGGTATCTTTGTCTATCTTGAAAAGCTCTCGTGACGTGTAATCGTTAAAGTTTAGTAAAGCTCTGCTTATGTCTTGTCCTTTGTCTATCTTTGCTTGATTTGATCCTTGCCACGTTTCTATATACACCAAGGATACTCTCGTATTTAAAGTCCGAAAGTACTGTAACAAAAAAGACATGTTTAAGTTATTGTATAAATAAAAAAATACATATATTTTACTAAATTAAAAAAAATCTTCGGTTTGTGAAACTTTAAAGTAAACTTTTGATTTTGAAACGATTTCTTATGGTTACATGTTACATGTTGAAGACAGAAATGCTATTTTCTTAGTGTGAATTTGTATTTTGATTTATTATATCTAATTATTTAAAAAAGTTTATCAATACGTTTATCAAATTCCCCTTCGGCATTAAAGCTGAATTTTTTTTAATAAATATTATGCATTCATAAAACGTAAATATTACTTAAATGGCTAGGGTCGCATGTGTCGCATTTGTTTACTAAATTAAATTTTTTCCAACAAATTCTTATTAATTCATTGTTATACTTTTTTTTTATACAAAATAAGACATAACCACACAAAACATAATTTTTGATTCCCAATTGAAACTTTGAGGTTAGAAATATTAGATTGAAAAAATCATTTTTATAAACCATTCATAAATCGGATATCAAAAATAAATAATTGTTGTATTGTATTTAATTTGAAGCACATAGTAATAATACATTATTGTTGCTGTGTATGGACACCGCTGTCAATTGAAAAGAAACAATTATATTGTTAGATGCCGAAATACATTAGCTTTCTCTGAACATGTGATTGACATATTATAACAAGGGTTAGCCCTTTTGATGCATGTGCTACCCTCACAAAAGCCAGGCAATAGTCGAAGTCCCGAAGAAATTATACCGACTGAAAAATTGGGGTTGAGGGATAAACCCGCTTCAGCCTATGTCTAATGTCAATACGAGAAGAAGATTTACCTGAATAAAATACGACTTTTGATCCATAAAAGATCTTCTCCTCACAAAAAATAATGTATAGATACTGGATACTGGTACACATTTATACACGTACAAATCAAATGTGACTATGAAATACAAGTATATCATTTATAATGAAAATATTAAAGAATTTAAAAAGAATTCAAAGAATTCTTCTTGCCGATGTGTTCTAAAAAACGTTGATGAAAATATTTTTTCATCTAGCTTTTAAGAAAAAAGCTGTGAAAGGATCGGTTCATTATAAAAATTGAACTTTTTAGTATGTGGTGGTACCAGCATACAATGGGGAATATCTGGGTACATCAAGAGTCTGACGATTAGGTGTGAAGAAGCTAAGATATTATATAACAGAGACCATCAAACCAAGAAAAATTGTATAAGCAATCTACACGGCGATAGTAATCAAATAAATAAAAAAACGTTTAATTTGATGTACGGTGTATTGGATGCTATTAAATTTCCATTGTCACGTGAATAGTACCGCGTTTCCTAATACATAGAATATAAGTCAACAATGGTCGATCTCGATATCTTGTGTAATCGAGAATAGAATTGAAAAACGAAATCAAATCCTAGTAATATAGTTGTAGATTATCTAATAGTAATAATTATTTGAACATTGTTCACTTACCAGATCTGCTATGTTGGCGACTTGAATAGCGTCGTGCACGACTTCGGCGCGTGTACTCCCATTTCTTTTGTCAAACATCGCCTTATCGATCACGAGTGCAGTTTCGATGAATTTAGTAGCGTCTCTTACATCTCGTCTGTACCGTTGAACTAAACTGGCTGCAGAAGATAGCCCGTGCATTGCACCATGAACTCCCATAGCGTGCATGTGCGCATCTCTAAACGTATCGTCTATCGCTGGATCACCGCGCTTGCTCCACCTCGACCCGTGTGATCCACGGACTTGTCTCTTCTCTTCACCGAGAGTCTTACCTGTGCGGATAGACTCACCGGTATGGCTTCGAGATCTGCCACTTTCAGTCTGACGGATTCTATCATCCGGCGATCCGCCGTCAAGATACTCTCCCTTTCGACGGATTATCTCATCTGATTGGTATTGATCGTCTGGAGATTTTTCGTGCGTTGTGTCGTTGGTGCGTCCGTATGTCTCGCGTGTGCTGCGCCGATAGCGGTGGGCGTGTGTTCGGTCTCCGTCGTCGGCGACGTTCTGGTTTCCGACGTGCTTCGTCCTTCGCATGTTCTTCATTCGCATCTCTAGGTTGCCGGAATTGGCGCAACCCTTGTTGGCCTTAGTGCGGGCCTCGAATATCACATGTGGGTGTTTCTGCTAAAACAAAGTGCCGGACACAGCCGTGCAGTCAAGGGATATTATAGACATAAAGACGACGAGTAGAGAAGTTGTATCAATCATGTTTTTGTTTCGAACCTTCGAATTGTTTTAATTTAGAAAAGGGGGCATTTTTCTTCTAATGCTTAGGCTTAGGATTTATTGTACTAAGTTTTAAGTTAAAATATACTACATGCAAACACCATATAAAAATACACCATCTTAGACTTCAATTTAGTTACTGACGTTACACAATCGAAAGGGGATAGTTCATTTTTGAAGCACTTATTTCCATAATTTTTACATTTCTATGAAACTCAAAAAGTAGATGAAGTGTTTTAATCATTGAGTTATCTATGAAATGTTTTTTTATTTTGATCAAATTATTTAATTTTTATCGCGTTAGTAACGTAATTTAAATTAATTTTTTTACATTTTTCTAAGGTATGACTAAATTACTATATTAAAACATAATTTATATTAATATTCCCACACCAAAACAATAAATTATTTAAAACTATAAACAAATAACTTTATTAAGCTACAACTGATTTTTTATCAGTCAAAGAAATTACAATACTTAAGGATTGAAGTTGAAAGTGGACTTCTAATAACGTTTGTAATAACGAGTAAAGACCGAAAAAACTGATTAAAAACCATATAAAAGGAAGTCACGCAATTAGTTTCACAAGGAAATATCTGTATAAAAATGAAATTGCTTGGCAAAATATGCCATAGCCTGAAAGGAAGAAACATCACACGGATGATATAAGAAACTCTTGATAGATGAAATTATTCAATTCTGTAAAGAAACTGGTATTCAATAGTTGACTGAAGAGTTTGCTAAAGATGAAGGTTTTGTCGAAGAAAGTGCTACGGTTCATATTTAAATGTTAGTAAATCTGACCACAACTATGTCATGATATAATATCAACTACCAACTTACGTACTAAACTTCTACGGCCACCTGACCAAAATGGTAGATAAAATGGCGCTTCCTCGTCATGGACAGAGTGTTTGTGTTCCTTAAATTTTCCCCAAATTTAATGAAACGCCACTCAGGTAATTAACAGAGTTCGCAAGCCGACGTCTGTGTGACGTAGTAGGCGTCGGCCGGATATGGCAAAAATTTTCGACGCCCAAATTGAATTGTTTCCATTCGATGTACCGCTATACATCCGGTTAAATTACAGTAAATTTACTTAGAGAAAGTTCATTGGTGTAGGCTTTATTTCATTTGTTTGTGGAAGTTGTAACAATTATATAAATAAATTAGCTTTTACTGAATTCTGACTTTATAAATGCTTGATGGTAAATATTAAATTGAATATTGAACACAGTTAGGTTGACGTTATATTAACGACAAATGTAGTAAATTTTTTTTTTTTTAAAAAGTTCGATAGATTCAATAAACGTCATAAATGGTATGCCTCTATGGTTGATTTAATAATTGCCAAACAAATTATAATAGTATGAATTTTGTAACAGTTTTACTTACAAACAATGTACTGGTTTTGCAAGTATCTTTTTGATATTTTGAATCTTATTAAAAATTTAAATGAAATGGATAAAACATCTTGACTCTTCTCTCACTTACTATAAATGACGTTCATTTTTCAACGTTTGATATTCAAAAAATTTTACTTTTTCATTCGTATTCCATCATTCAAATGGATACTTGTATCCGCCAATATTTGACCCTAGGAGCGCTGCATCTTTTTTTGTGATCTGTTCACAAAAGAACGCATTCGTTTCACGCATAGCAGTCGATTTATTTTTATTCCTTTGATCCTTTTGTGAACACCCATCTTATATCGAATGCTGTACGTGAGGTCATTTCACGAGAGATGACCGTCAGAATTTTCAGATGAAGTAGCAATGGTAAATTTACGAAACTATGATATTGCTTATAATGGAAAAAAGATTTTCTTGTATAAACAACCTATAACAATAATCATAAATTTTATCTTTTAAAATAACGAAAAGTATTCATTCTTTCAAAGATTAATCGCTTTGTTGATGAATCGATTAAATAACATATGGCACATAAAATCTAATTAGAAATATACCTAATTAGATATATAACGAATGTAAACATAAATGTGTAGTTGAGTTCGATTTAATTTATGATAATCTTTAAGGTTCGGACAGAATTCATGTCTTACAGGAAAAAAATTAAAATTAATTACGTAGCTTAATATGTGTTATCTAATTTTTGTAAATTAAAGCTAAGTGGGTTGATATGTTGTATTATGTCGAAACCATTAGAAATTGAACCTTTCAAATTTTTTTTAATACAGTATTATGGATGCTAATTTTAAAGTGGGCTACAATTTAGTTAAAAATTATCTAGTGAAAATTGATTTGTTTTAAGAATAATTAAAAATTTCTTTAATTCTTGTAAATATTACACACTTTAATACTTTTACATTTTATTACGATGGGATTAAATTAAAATATCAAAAGATGTCAATATGCCTAGTTAGGCAATACTGTTCAATCAATTCGAAACAATCTTATAGAACTTATTACTTTACTGTTAGTGTTATTATTTTTACTGATCTTAAAAAATTAATTTATTTAATAAAATGACTGCCATATTGCTTTAACTCAGCCATAATTCAAATTGTGTTACGTAAATGTTGAAATACCACTTGTATTTTACTTTATGTTTGATCCATGTAGAAAGCGTGTAATTTCCAAGATATTACTCCCACAGAAAGTTGGATGGGGCCAGCGAAGAAGAGGGAAATAAACATGAGTTGTTTATGGCGGCTCAAAACACTTTGATAGTCGGACTTGAAAGTTTCACCTCCCGAGATACAGCCTCCAATAACTTTCCCATGTACATTTTTTATTCATAGAAAAGTTTTCCAGGAGAAATATTTCCCGCAGAGCGTGGACCGTGGAAAGAATGTGATTTATTTTGAACGATGCTCTCTGATACACATGTCAGACAAGATTTTTGTAACATATCACTGATCGAAGACATTTCAAACATACTACTCTACCTAGATTAAATTTATAGGACTCCGATATATATTGCAAAAGAAAAATATGAAGGAAACCCGTACCAAATAGCAATATTTTTCATTCAGAATAGAAAATAATAATAAGAATATGTATTCTAAAGCGTACAAAAAATATCAAAATATTACAAGTAAAATTTCTACAATTCCTAGTATTTTCCATTCAGAACAAATGCACTGTAATATAAGGAAAAAAAAATTACCATCAAAATATATATTAATATATGAATAGAATAATATTAATAAAGCAAAAAAAAATCATGGGCATTATCGACCCAAAAATTTCAAAAGTTAAGTTATGTGGATGGCTGAAATCACACAGTAAAGACATAAGGAACAAAATAAGAAAGACAGAATGAAGCAACGTACTCTATGGTTCTCTCATAAAGAATAAATATGCAATGTTTCCATTGCTTCATCTTGTTAAAAGAATATTCGTTTGATATTGACTATATGCATAGTTGTAATTTATATCGTTATCAAGCAAAAATTTTTTTTTCGACAAATGGTATCACTTATTTTTTTAAATATAATTTAAGACATCGACTGAGGGTGCTTGATGGAATTTCAATATCAAATTTGGATTATTGAGATTTTGTACACTTCCATGTATTTTGTCACTAACGACACGGGTTTCGCCTTTCGGCATCTTCAGGCATTCGAGCACACGAATGGACTCGAACTGACAGTCCGAGTCCGAGTCAGTTCGAGTCCATTCGTGTGCTCGAATGCCTGAAGATGCCGAAAGGCGAAACCCGGGTCGTTAGTGACAAAATACATGGAAGTGTACAAAATCTCAATAATCCAAATTTACTTATTTTTTTGCTTTGCTTAAGAAAAATGCTAAAACTTGTTTCTAAATTTGCTTAAAACCCGAACTGGTATCGCTTAAAAATTGTTTCATTTGAAGCTAAATTAAATAGAGTACTTAAAATGTATGTGATACAATATCAAAATTAATAGAAATATTTATATTTATTTGCAATAAAAAAATCATTATCATCACTCAGCGAACTAGGTAAGACGAAGGTAAATAATTATTAAATAATATATAAAAAAATAACAAGCCCCAGAAAATGCGACGAAAACAAAACCATGTTTATCACACCCTTCAAATTCTGTATTTTATAGAGAAGGCAAAAGTAAGAAAAGCAAGAAGACATACATCCTAAAAGTTCTGAGAAATATTATTTAATGGCTCAGCTATACAACATACACATTTCTTGTGGAAACTTTCCACCGAGGTAACAAAATTGCGATAATATAATGCATAAAGCCAAAGACATATAAATTACATGATGTATTCGCGGCAGATAACTGTAATTTATATAGGTAGTCCATTTCAGGATATCCCAAATGATTTTCCATCAAAGCTGATGTTTAAAAGGTTATAGAGCGGTTTTATTTGATCCGTTGTGGTGAATGAATACGCAGTCTTATAAAGCATTATAAAAATATATTTTTACAATTTACAAGATTTTTAAAAAACGTACTCTCTGTAGAGATAAAATTTAATATTTTTCTCAATCTGTCGATTTTCCATCAAAGCTATTAAGATGTTTAAAAGGTATAGAGCGGTTTTATTTGATCTGTTGTGGTGAATGAATACGCAGTCTTATAAAACATTATGAAAATATATATTTACAATTTACAAGATTTTTAAAAAAACGTTACTCTACAGATTGAGAAAAAATTTACTCTACTATCATCATCATTTATCGTCATCAGCAAAATAAAACAGTAAATCGAAAATAGCATCAATGTCCAATATGCGTGTCAAGCATTTACGATTGTACTGTTAAGATATTTTAATAATAACAGCTGTTGGGTACATGCCAATAAATAAAATAATAAAGATTTCTTTATTTCAATTATAATTTATTTCTTTTATTTTGATAAATATGTTTTTTATTTAAATGTATGTACGATAGAGCTCAAAAAAAGATATTATGTTGATTTAAAATACTCTGAACACAAAATATTAGATTCATTCTGAGCAATGAACTTTTTGTTTTGAAATCACTTGTTTATAAATAAATATTCAGTTCAGCTGTATTGCATATTAAGTTTACTCTTAGCCGAGGGTTGTATTATTTACTTAAATATTAGCATGTGCAATATTTATATAACATGTTGGTTTTTTATTAATATATTTCATATTTGATTTATTAACTAGAGGCATGGTAATGGATATCAACCGTAAATATAAATTCAATTTTTAGAATGGTAATATTTGCATGATTATGAATTCAACATATTTGAGACAGAAAAAAAAAAATTAATAATTTTCTAAAGTCTAATTACATTAAACTCTGAATTTTATCATCAGGTGATAGTGTGCGATAAATATAATATGTTGATTGATACATTCAGTAGCTTTCAGTTTTATTAATTACTTAGTATGTATAATACATACAGCAAAATTAATTTAATGTCATGCAATACGATATTTGATGCTTATTTTTGAACTGGTGACTCAAAAATAAATTATTTAAATTATATGAGAAAGCTTTCTATATAGTGACTGTTCCGTAAAACTGAAATTAATTAAAAATAATATCAATGGATTTTTCTTCTGATTATGGTCGTGTCTAGTTTTTTAAAATAGCTTTAAATAAAAGATTCGAAACATAAGATTTTATAGATATTATATTGCTGTTTGTTGACCCCACTTCACATCCTTTCAACAATTTTTTTGAACATTAAGATTTCTTTAAGCATGAGTAGCAATTTATTTCTGTGTTATTAATTTAAGAAACTAGTGGATAGATATTTTCAAATGAATTGCTGAAACTTTTAATGAACGTGTCGGCCATATTTGATTATTCAGGGTTTTTTTAACCAGTACGTATATTCGCAAACAACCTGGCGTCACGTCGCCGTCTGACAGACTTGCATCGCGCCGATAGTAATATGAGGGCGGTTATTAAATCCCTGATTAAATATTATAATTTGAAACTATTAAAGTTAGAACGATGGTCATTAGCAAAGTAAAGTGATGTCCGTCCAATGAACTCACGAAACTCAAATAAACTAACGCAGTTATCAAAACAGTTTACCTCGGGCTATCATCAAATTTAGCCATAGTTTAACTCAACGAATACAAAACTTAAATGCATATTGATTTATTTTGAATTCATTTGATTAGCCTGAGTTTAGTATTATTTACTCAGACTTTTGTATTTTAATTACATCGTTATAGTATTAATTTATAAAATTAATATACCATTACATATTTAGCCCACTATACTTTTAATGATAAAGCCGTCCATGTGGTATCGAACATAATCGATGGTATTTTGGCCAATAATTGATGTAACGCTCAAAAAATAATGATTGGATCTCATTTTAAAGACGATAGAGCAGGTCTCGGTTAAATAATGTAAATTAGAAAAATAAATTGACTACTTTTAGGAAGGGAAACATCATTTTACATTGGTATGATTAAAAATTCTGACCCGTTCACTTGATGTAAGCCACTATTATATCGAAATACCCTACGTATAATCCAGTATCTGCAAACATGACAATTAACATGAGTGCATTACAAAGATTCATAACGCAACTCACCATATAATGTTTTCGATAAAAACAGTTTTTATTCTCTCCGGAACAATTTTAATTTACAAAGGGTTACATCAATTGGCCAAAACACCGTCGATATGCAGTGTCAATAAGTGATAGCTGAAATAAATTTTGATAAAATATAACCAAATAATAACGCTATGAGGCAGGGGTGGGGAGCATGCGGGTTTCTATGTCATTGAGTGCGGTTACTTCAATGAATCATTTTATTTAATAAATAGTGCCTAATTGAAGTTTCTTGAACATGGTCTTATTAGATAACTATAACAAAAATGCGGCTCTTCAACATTGATAAGAAAATAACTTGAATTTAGCATCTAGTGTTGAGAACATTTTTTGTCTGAAATATCGATACTCGAGAAGCCCCATGTTTCTCATCTAGTAAATCTATTTCCATTTGTTAATCAAAAGATTAACAAATAGAGTAAATATACCTGAAAAGTTTAACAAATAAATTAATTGATTAAATAATTATCTAGTATTATGTATTCGGAGAGACTACATGAATCTAAGAGGCTGGAAACGGTTGCAGGGTGATTGAAGAATATTCACACGAGACCCAGAAAAATTACAAATGGATATAATATGTGATAAAAAATATTTGAAAATAATAACGTAACACTAGCTTGTTGTCTTCAAAAAATAGCCAGGAAATATTCAATGCCTAGAAATGACACATTCTCCAGGAAAACCAAATACAACTAGCCTACAAAAGCATTTTCAAATATATGATATTTTTATTTGCAAATTCCATGGGTTCAGTTCAAAGCGAGGAATTTGCTCTCTCACACACATGCAATAGCCAAATAGCTATCATCACACATACATTTGAAAATTGTCAGTGTCAGATCTTTTATGAATTATTAAGTGTGAAGCTTTAATACTTTTGTAAATATCATTTGAATAAAACGAATAATTATTACTTTCCATTCTTCAATGTTCTATAACATAAAACTTTGTCCCTAAGTTGTTTACTATTTTTATGCTAAGCAATGAGTGTTTTTTTTATTCATTCAAACATCATGTCAATCAAAGCCTGTCAAAGAATGTCATTATTTTAATGTCCTTTTTTTCATATAAGAATATTTTAATTAATTTCATATTGTTATTACTTAAGTTTTGTTAGAAAAACATTTAAAGAAAAAAATATTTCAAGATTTCAGAATACTTTATCTTTAAGTGCCTTTGCCTACTCGGTGAACGATCCTCTTGGTTTAATGTTAGTTTTTAAAATGTATTTTGTATTTCTTTTTGTCATTCGAAAATATGGTATTAAAAATATTAAGTAGAAGAATCTGTATTTTTTATATTTAGAGAAGCTCAAATACCTTTTTAGGCATATTTAAATAATTGTCATTTAATTTTTTATTATAATATTTTGAGCACGCAACTGTGCAGTATTCAAATATAATATAAATAGCATACACACGTAGAAGAAATCGTAGAGAAACAAAGTAAAGTGACTAATACAACCATATCTTTGTATGTACATTCATTCAAACATGTTCCACACAGTTACCATACCTGTGGCAATACAGAAGAAAAAATAAATCGTTTTTCCGACAAGCGTAGACTTGCGTATATGTATTTGTGGAAGCTGCGTAGCCAATACTAATGCAAACGTAGCAATAAGAACTGGATATTTGAAATTTCTCATTTGAAGTGCTTAGTCAGTAAATCTCACGCAAAGAACAGGTAAATGTGGGATATTTCTTTGCGTTTGAATGTAAAGAAAATTATGCGTACACCAAATTTCTCTCTTCGCAATTCTGTCAATTTTTTATTTTTATTTGAAATAACAAATTTTAACTGAAACCAAGCTTAAAAAATATGGTATTTTAAACACTGATCCAATATAAAATTACATTTAAAGTTAATTTTAATTTACATATTAGCGTATGTATGGTTTTTCTTAAACTCTTAAAGTAATCACAGAATCATCAACTAATTGCTTGCGATGATCAAAACCGGTCGAGATTATTATAAAAATACGGAATTAGTAAAAAAAAAACTATAATACATTTCCACTAAGAATATATCGTTAACACCTTACACTGATAAAACTAATGTAAGTAAAAAGTTATGCTTCAAAAATTAGTGGAAAGTTTACCTATGGTAATATTATTTATACCACGAAATGCACGTATTAAAATGCTGTCGGCATGTCTTTGTTTACAATAAATCTTTTAAAAAAGAACATTAATTTTTGCTAATAAAGCTCTGTGACAAATTATTTATGTATGTACGTAAATCTGATTTCCATTAAACTATACGTCGTTGAGCCCCGTGTTCGTTTAAGTATCGGTTTAACGTATCGCGTTGCTAACATAAATATTAGATTAAAATATTCTAAATACAACAAAAGCTCCGATGATATTACTAAAACAAGTTAAAAGCTATAAAATTGATTTTCGGATTAGCGGTTTGTGCGGGGCATAAACTCGGCTATGAAAATTTGCATTAATTATTATTAGAGTAATTTGAGGTTAGTATGAAGGTTTTGTTACACAGGCGTAGCAATTTTACTGCTTAGGGCCAACTTAAACTATTAACCTAGCATTAATAACTATCGTAATATCAGTAGATATTCATATTAAGTCTATCCCCGGAAGGCTCTTATATTTTACCATTTCGAAATTCTAATAATAATTCTAAAAATATACTTTGTTACTTTTTTTACTTACAAACCAAAAAAGCGACGTATATTTTGGAATAAGTAAATTACGCTTGATGGTTAAATCATAAAACTCTATCTCTACTATATAGCGCCAAATACGTAGAAATCTGAATGTTTGTATGTCTGTCGGTTACAACAACTCGTCCCAACAGGTCTACAGTAGCGACGTTTAATTTTCAAATGTCATTCTGGCTGCCATTTTTGGTTCAACTGTGATATTTTCAACGTTTAACTGTCAACATTAAGCATCAAACTGAAAACGATGTATTTTTGACATTTACAATGCGGAATAAATAAATCAAGAAAAACCGAGAAAGATTGCTTAGCAATCGCTCCATATAAAATATTCCGTTATTGTTGTCGTCATAGCGTCATGTTACCAAGCAACTATAAATATGCTTTAGTATAAATGCCACAAATAATAATTGTTCATGCTTGAATCGAAATTTGTAAAATATCGAAAAATTGAGCGGAAAATTATATTAAATTATATTTACAAGAAGTATGCCTAGAAGAAGAGAAAAGTGTTTAATGAACTAATATAAGCGACCCCTATCTTGGGCGAACTTGGGTTAAAATTACTGGTTATATATAAATAACATGGTTTATATTTCATATGTTCATAACACTTTAAAAGAGTACACATTCTTTTTGTGATAATTCCACATTTTTATGTAACTGTTCGTGATCATTTGATTGAATTATATAATATAAAAGAATAATACCTTTCGATAAATAAATAAGACACAAACTAGAGAGCATTGTATGGTAGGCGGATATGAAGGTAATTCTTAGAGACTCAAATTCTCCATGAGTCGTCAGTTGAACAGAGATGATAAAGTTCTTAGAAAAATGAAAATTTTAAAGTTATTTTTATTGAAAATCATCTTGAAATGTTGTTTTAATCTCTGTTCTAAAAATAATAGATACGCTATCATTTAAATTTCAATTCATTGAGCATGTGTTACGACCGAAGACGCTTGGGCATTAATCTCCAAGACGAAAACATGCGAACTTGTGTACGCGCCCCTTAGACTAACAAGTTAGTTATAACTATCCGGAAAGCATTAATCGGTTGAATTATTAAAGCTTCGAGCGAATGTTCGCGCAGGACTGCCCATAAGCTTGTAATGTAATCAGTACCTAAGTGTTCTAACTAGTTGAAAACTTGTACTTACCGTGATCGTGTTGGCGCCATACTAAAACTTGCGAGGAGATTTTCTATGGCAACAATATCGCGTGTCGTCGCTTAAATTCTTTTTAATTTAATAACGCTATAATCTATCTTTTGAGTAACAAACAACCGGAATTATTGCGTACCTGCATCTCATTTATTTATAATTTTGATATGATAGCCTCTTTATATCAGTTATGAAACATTAGAAAAATACAATAAAAGCAATTTGAAAAATTTCAATAACGATTTCAAATTAAAAACAAATATTTTGCTAGTTAATTAATAATTTTTAATGTGATTCAATGCGTAATGATGTACACTTGGTTTTAGGTGATTTGGTGAAACTTTATTATTCAAGGTTTGTATTGAATGGAATATGATATAAATATAATTAATTAGTCGGTCTCTGAATACCTTAGCTGTAAAGGCGGTTTCGGTTACACTTACTGGTCGTAGTAATTAGTATGAATTTTCACTTGCAAAATTATATTTAGGTTTATCTCAAGTGATAAAATATTTCGAATATCTAGCGTATTGCTGTATTGGTAAAAAATTAAGTGCACTGAGAATAGTTGAATATGTTTTAAATACATTAAATATCAACATTTCATTTACTCTAAATTGTCGTAAATTTGTGTGCCCGTTAAAATTCATTCGGAATTTAAATATATTTGTTTTTAAAATTCTCTTCCCTGGGGGACAAATCAATACAGATAAAAAACCGGACGAAATGTTAATACTACAGCCAATAAAAAGGGATGAAAATAATTTATCACTGGAAGTCGTCCGCTGTATTTTTAAATTAAATCTCTGTAATAATACAAGTTAGGAACACGATTCATAAACCTCTTTTGAAAATATTTCAGCTGAGAAACTGACATTTTTGTCTAATTTAATTGTTTTTTAAAGCGTATGACTATAAATATATCATACAGTGCCTCAATGATTTCTACAAAGCTATTGAAACCAATGTCATTTTGTTCTAGTTTCGCTTGTTACTTACTAGCCCTCGCAACAGCCAAAAAGTCTATTTTCATTTATTTAAAAGATTTTTAAAATTTCAGCTTAAACTATTTCTTAGCAATCTATAAGTTTAAAACATAACGAGGAACGCTATATTGCTGAATAAAATACTTTACCATTATATATATTCACATCAGGCATTCTTTATATACTATAAAAATAGCTCACAATTCAAGAGCTTGTTACAAAAGCAATCGAGTACTTGAAATCAATACAAAATTTATTTATATAGTGGATGCGATAGCACCGTGTGTTTTTTTTTTTGTTTCATTTTTCCAAAACGACATACCACTTGCAAAATCAACTAGTACAAAGAACTCTCGCAAGACTTCAATATGTAATAGATTCCAGTAGCTTGTGGAATTTTTTGTACCTATTTATTTGTCATGTCTTTAGCGATGACATGAATGGACTGTTCTAAGCTGTCCACTACAACATGACGTTAACAAATTCTCGAGAAAATCAACAAGAATATATCAGTGTTAGAGTTTTGTAACTGTCACATTAAAATACGTATTCTGTACAAAGTGGCGTCGGTAATGGCTTTGCGACATTGACTTTATAACGGAGGTTTGACTTGTTTATTCAACGTTTCTCTATGTAAATAAAAAATATTAAGTTTGACCATCACTTGAGAAATTAATTCAAGGTTATGGTACATTTCGTATATCTGAAAAATCCTTATTTTATTGCATTAAAAAGAATATGAAACATAACGAACTTGCTTTATAATACATTGGAAAGCATCAGCCATTGTTTTTTCAGAACTATTGACGCATGAAATGCAGTCAAACCGGTAGTATTTTATATTATTTTTTAAAAATTGTAAACTTTGTAAGAAGACCAATTAGAATAGTTGTCAGTTGTGAAATGGAATTTATTCTTGACCATGCGTGTCTATCAAGAAGAGGCAAATACACCCTCTAGCTTCAAATTGTGTAGTTCGACTGGTTTAGTGATTTTGTTAATTGTGGCCAATTAGTTTGTAATATTCCTTTCTTTGAGAGTGTTGCATGAGAATATTGGTCAAGGCTGGTCTTTTACCACTGGTACTACACCATGCTGTATTGAAAGCACTGGAATCGTGGTAAAAGAATATTTCATCGTAGAAGAAATCAATTAAATTCAATTTCAATGATAAATTTCATAAATAGATATGAATCTACCTATCTAGGCATGTTGACAGTTTTTTTGAAATTCTTGTAATATGAAAGTAAGCAATGCCCATTTTTAATACAAACTGAAAGTGCCAATTTCTTTAACCCTTGCCAAGCGTTTGTATTTCATTCACGAGGAGTTAGTAGCAGGCAGCGTGAACCAGACGCCCATTACCGTGAAGATAATTTGACTCCTCCCCGCTCCGGATTCATACTTATCCCATTCACCCTCGGGGCGCTAAACAATAGCGTTTGAGTAATTATCATTACATTTGAACAACGGGACAATAGGGTGAAGCTAGTAACACATTATGCGACCGTACGAAGACCCGCCATCGCAATCCGTGGAAACTGCGACGACCACACCTCTTAGCCACACATAGGACATTCCACACTTGAAAATAGGAAAGGCAAACAATGGAAATGCTATTTCTTCTTCTCGTTTATAGAAACACTAGTTTTAATGGCTATTTTGTTTGAATGAAATTGAGTTCATTAAAAGATGTTGTTACCAAAACCAAATCTAAAGATAATATTAATGCTGCTTATTTGAATTTAATAATATCAACAGTAAAAATTTACAACATACAGAAAGAAAACGTGGTTATCTGATTTTAACACCGTATTGTAAGATTTTTCCGAATTTCCTTTTGTGATTTTGTTCACGTATTTATAATATCTGATCAGATCGGAGCTAATTTTAGCGGAAATTTAATAAAATATGTTTTTGTATTATATGATTTGAATGTGCGTAATATTTAAAAATAATTTTCTATGAAAATAGTACATTATGATTGTAATTAATAATCTTATAATGAAATATTGGATGATTTTGATTATTTATAGAAAACTAATACAAAACCGAAGGGGAAGCTTAATTTGGAACTTAATTAAAACTCGATAAACAATTGACAAAAAGATGATAAAAAATATTATTTTTTAATGGTGATATTTTTTTCTGAATAATGAAAGGGGAACTGAATAGTATAATTTTCCATAGTTCAAATACTCTCGTTCGACATACTGTATAAATATTCTCTATTACAATTTAATGGGTATATTACTTTTGGCTAGTTATGTAAGCTTATAGTATAGTTTTCTACTTACACGGGATATTTTAAACTATACGGATTTAAATGATCAAATTAGTATAGAATCTACAAAGTCTAATTACAGTACTACTAAACACGATAATAATACACGCCAAACATTAATTTAATATCTCACTAGCCATACGAATTTTCCAACTTCACAAATTAAAGCGTCATCCTGCATTCTTTGTGGTAAACTTCAAATCATATGGTCACTCCATTTCTTGCACAAAGCCTAGCCCCGTGGTAAAAAAAGCGGGTGTCTTGTCATAAAATTACAAAATAATACAATGAGACCATTGCGCATAATTCGCCCCCCCTTCATTGCAAGTGTATTCATTATTATATTCTTAACAATAAACTCATAAAGTTGGAATGAGTTTTTGAATATCATTTTGATACCCAATGGCAAAAACCTGTCAAATTAACATTTTAAAACAAAACAAGATACTAAACTTGTATCATGTTAACTTCGTACAACCTATCCGAATAAAATATTTTAAAAAGTCAAAAGGCAATAATACTATAGTTTACTCTTAACTTAATGCATAATACGTTGAAAATAAAAAGTAAAGTAAAATTTAAAATATTGAAAATAAAAACATAAAATGTTTTTTCAACGTAGCAAATATGATTTGATCTTAGATTGTTTCTTTAATGAACGATTTGATAAAAATCTTGCTTATTACATTAAAATTTCCGAAGGTTTTTAAATAAAGTTTTAAAAGTAAGTATTTGTTGAGCTGACAGTGACAGGTATCAAGGTATTAAGAAAGGCTGGGTCTGATATGTAACGACTGATATGTAAAACTAAACATTTCTCCAAGGAAAAATAATCCTCTAATTGTATCCTTCCATTCATGCTGTATACCAGTATGAAATGAGTTATATATAGATAAATAGGGAAATATTAACCATTTTTTGAAATATATCGACAGTGTCGATTTTATTAAAATCATTTTTTTGTTGTTTTTGTTGCAATAAAATCATTATCTGACATGTGGGAATGACGTAAGTATACTTGTAAATTAAATTTAATCCCTGATTATTTGGTACCTGCATTATCTACACGAATTATATGTAACTGGTTCCTGAAACGATGCGAGTACAGAAATTGTGGGGTTGTGGCTGTTATCATGAAGGGAATTGCAGATCTTTTGTGGCTGCAGGGAACTCCTGCAACCGAATGCGTTTTAATACGAATGCATTATAAAATACTGTTGAGTTTTTTTCTCTCTCAGTTGTCTGGCGAAATGTTTTTTTTTTATCTTGCTTTTAAAATTACCATCTACGGAATCCGGTCGAAGTTATTTCTACTTGGAGCCTTTTTTATAAAAGAATTAATATGCATACTTTTTAAAATTCATATGAAAAAAGTACAAACATAATAAAATTAAACTACATATGCAAAAAAAATATATAGAAAGTACATTTTTTATTCGTCATCAATCCTTTAATACTAAGTAGTTAGTACGTACCTCATGTATTTTAAATTAAAAAAAATACGTCATGTGGATAATGCAATTGAATGAAAAAGTTATATTTTTGTTACTGAGGGTAAGAAAACTACAGTTTATTGTTTTAACATTGATGGAAACTCTGAAATACTTAAAGAATTCATTTGAAAACCCACTGCCTCCACCTTCCTTTTCAATTATGAATAAAATTCGGTGGAAATTGATGTTATGCTCTATACCACTTTCAAGTTTGTTTACTTTTATATTATATTGGTTCTCCCTAAAAACCGCAACAAGAATAATATCGATCTTAACATTGTAAATAAATATTCTCCAGGAATTGTAAAAATCTAAGAATACAATTTCAATTGATTAAGAAGCAAAATTTAAGATCGGTGATAGAAACCTTTAGAATTTCTTTATAAAACGCTTTCTTGTGAAGTTGTCGTTTATGCAGTACAATAGAAATCTTTACAGTCTTATAGAATGCATTATACAAATCTTAGATTACATAATTGGAGTAGGTGACAAAGAATTTTTTGGACTGAAATTATTTTAAATCTCTGCCATTTTTCAATTCTGTTTCATTAATGATAATATACGTTTATTTATTCACGAGTGTGGAAAAGTACGTAGTTCGTGTTTAAATGAAAAGTGACACGAAATGAAAAATAAATACATGTTGTGAATCTGGGTCAATATAATTTTATTATGGAAATTATAAATAACGTACACAAATAAAATTGAATCACTTTTAATTAAGCTTTATAAATGTGCCCACTGGCCATAATTTGGCGTGGCAAAGCAGAGCAAACAATTTTGGCATCAGATATATGATAACGTGCTCGAGGATAGAAAAGTTTATTCTTAAATTTATATCAAGTCTAGTGTGAAAACTCGGTGAATAAGCGGCGCCGAGATTTTTGAAATGAAAGTAGCATTGAATGTATGCAAATTGCGTTAGTTCACTCCGCTGGATTGGGCCTAAAGCGATTAAATCGTAACATATTTTGAAATTCGACAAAAATGTTAAGCCATCCGTACGCCATGTTTTGACCGAACGTGCTGTTTATTTGCAAAGTGCGGTTTTGATATTCTTCAAATGAATACCAGACGCATGTTTTCATATTGCTTTATGCCCCTAAAATAGGCTCACCGTGAAAGTTTGTTAACTTCCCATACTATTTGGTTTTGTATACTAAAAAAACGAGTAAAGTTTCGACTGTTTTGTAGATACAAAACGGTTCATTTTGATATGTAATGCCAAAATGCGATATATTTTATTCTGTATTTAATAGAAGACAAATTTTAAATAATTAAATTGATTATTTCAAACGAAGCTTGCATATTTTATTATATGTCACTATTATTTATATTTATAAATACTTTTATATCTTAACAAAATGATAGTTTTAACATATATACGAGACCAATTCGAGGAAAAAAGACATCACCAATAGGTCAGGTAAGGTGTATTGAGGCGCAGAAGACCTCGTATAATCTACATCTATAGTTTTGTGTGGCTTTCTGTTTGGTGCTGGAGTCATCATTGTCCGCAGCGTGTATCACATATACACATATACACGAGAAGTAAATTGTATTCTTTTCTTGATTTGTGAAAGACAGCCGTAAAACATAGGCTGCTCACGCATAACAGATGGAGGTGTGGCAATCAAGTTGTATACATACAAACCCATAGATTTAATATATATGTATTTAATAATAAAACAAAAAGTATAGGAGAGAAAGAAAAAATATTAGAAAACCAAGGATAGATGATACCCGAAATTAGTCTCGATAGAGACTCTTTCTCAAAGGTCTTTAGTGTATCTGAGATAAGTTATGTGTATTCAAATGTGCCTCACTACTTTGTTAGGCTAGTCGTAGAAGGAAAGGGTTCAGAGAGATTTCAAAAGTAGTACAGTGTACAAGGTCTGATAGAGTCTGTCTATGAAGTCTCGCTATAGTCTTTGAGGTTTTGAGGTCGGCCATGGAGTTGTAAAATTTCTTCCACAGCTTCATGATATAGTCGTGGACTGTTTCCAGAATAATTATGTTCAAGATATATTTACTTGTGGATAAAAATATAAGATTTTGATCTCACCAAGACTTGAATTCGAAACATTCTGATCTTTAAGTGAAACTTTTAACAACAGAGAATTAGACAAAAAATATTTTCTCATTCAATAGAATTCCACTATTATAATATCGCTCGAAAACTATAATTATATGGATATTGTAAAATAACATGGGACTAGTGAAGAAGAACACTTAAGACAACTAGGTCTCTTACGAAAAAAAACTGATAACCTTGCAATAGTAATATGATTACTTATAGAATAATTATTGAAAAATTAGTATACTTTTTCAATAAAACATTTGGCGAAAATTTTTTTATCTTTATACTAACCGGTATTTCATACGACATAGAGATGTGAAATATATTTCCATACGACAAAGTATGTTCAAGTTTTATATTGTTTTTAATCTGAATATGCTGTTAGGAAAAATTCACACAGTATTTATCTTATTATATAAAGAACAATAAGAAAGTATTACATTAATGGTGAAACAAAATTAGTTGTAGATATATTTATTTAAAATTATTTTCTTCGATCAATAATGTCTGTACTTTTCCAATCCCCAACCCCCAATAGGATATTTAATGAATGAATAAATTCATGAAATTATGATGATTTCTACTTTTCCAAAATCAGAACACAAAATTAATTACGACCGTACACCCTTTTAAAAGGGCGGGTTAATCATGCTTTAAAACAGGCTAGATTAAAAATATTTCTATAGTTTATTCACCAAATTATATGTAACGCATTAGTTCAGATTTCAGATAGTATAGTAATTTAGTATTTATTGCAAGAAGTAAAAATAAAACCGTAAAATAATCAAGTATCAAGAAGGAAGGTGTTGATGACCGAATAAAGTATTATAATGTAATACATGACTCACGCTGGCAACTGGCACATAGTAAGAAGTATTTTTAGCTTCATTTTAATCTAATATTTGTGTCCCAAAATAACGTTTTTAATTAGCACAGCCCTGAAGCTAGCTCATTCCCGGTGCGTACCGGCTCTCAAGTTGATACCATCGCAGCAAATTACTTCTGGATCCAATCAAATTATAATTTGTACAAAGTCCCGGCCGTAGCAACCCCGACCGGTGGAAATTTGCCACCACCTCCCACCCCGCGTTCAGTAGCAATGCTTTCCGGAACGGGGTGGGGGTTAAAGCTTTCCGAGGTTGCGTTTGACTTCATTTTTTTAATTCTCTGATTTTAACTACTGCTGCAATAAGCGTGGGCATTTTCATAAAAGAAATCTCTTCCATGCCAGCTTTTAAAGTAGATATTGGATGGCATACAACGGGTTAAGTGGCTTTTAATATATTTCGTCTTTCAAATTTAATGTGTGATGTAAAATAGTCTAACGTTAAATCAAAAGCTCACAATTAAATTCACTTTTTGATTGAATTTTATGAAAGACCGAAAAATGAATATACATTCTGATTTAAGCTATTTTCACCAAGATCATTGATTAATTTAACCAACTTATCAATGCAGTCAATTAAAACGTATTTTTGATGTAGAATGTATATAGATTACTTAAAAAAATGAAGCGTGATTATATTGATAGTTAAGGATTTACCATTGCAAAATGTTTTGAATTAGAATTAGTATTAAAAGACACAAAAACAATCATATTAATTTTTTGCGATCAACCAGAGGTTAATCTACCACCTATATTACTGATATATTATATCTATGGGTACCAGGCTATCACTGAATGAATAAGACTATTTCATCAAATGTTATCGTTGTATATTGATTGATATGTTTTTTAGTTGAAAATATTTTCTTTTTCAAAAAGGTTTACAAAATCTACAATACCTATTTGATATTACAATCTGATTTGATATACAAGTCGATATAAGTATAATAAATGCCTTTCTATAAAAGATACTAAATAAAAATCTGTAGAAAATTGGCGCCAGGATGCTTTCAAGTCATTTTTAATTACGATTTCCCACGGACATCCTTACCCTAATAAAAAAGAAATTAACTTAATGGTGAAATAATAAGGCTTTCGTAGAATTTTGTACGGATTTTTCAATGAAAGATTATTCACAGCAGCTGCTAAAATGTTTCACTTATTGTATAAAACGTTTTTATTAAAAATCGATAAATTGTACTTTTTAAAGCATGCATTTTTTTCGTTAAAAATAAAATAAATCAATTGAAAAGTAAACATATGGTATTATCTAAAATTCAATTTTAAATGCAGTAAATATTTTACTATTTAAAAAATAAAGCTTGGCGTGAAATATAACAATCTAATATCGTACAATTTTACTGCAATATTCTGGTTTACAAAGAGAATTTTTGATTGTGTTTCATCCTGAAGGTTCTTATTGTACGGATGGTTAAAGTTATTGCAATTCAAAATAAAAGTTTAATTTTGCTGAAAAAACTGGTTGAAACAATGCTTAGGTACCTTGTAAATATGGTAAATTTTGGTTATCAAAATTAGTAACGGATTAGTTACATTTTTTTTGTAATAGGGTAAAAAATAAGTTATTTGGTTGTACGAGAATTCTTGTAGATTTAAATATAATACTTTGAACTCGGAAATTTTTAAAGACCAAAGATGATCGTTTGACTACAAGATCAATTTAAAAAAATAATGATTCAAAATATTAATGAAATTTAAAGCAATTCACAATTTTAATTAAGCTGTCAAAATTTTGATATTTGTTCATCAGGAATATCTTGGTAGAAAACATTGTGGCAAAATAAATCAAAGGCCAGTACATGAACAGGGGGATTTGAGGAAAGAGACGAATACAAAATGGACGTTTTGATAACACAGAATTACCATAGCAGCACAATCTAATAAAGTGTCGGTGCACCGTCGGGATAATTTACATGCAGCGTGCCTGCGTTTAAAATGCTATATCAACCCACGATTGTAGGCAGACTGTGAAGGATTAGGTTCAAATGGAAGTAGAAAGTTCATTATTTAAAATTAGCGTCAAAACGGCTGAGTAAAGTTTGAATAATATGACTAGTTTAATCGCGTTTGCATAAATTCAATTTAAAGATAATTTCATCATTCAAGCAGTGTTTATGTTAGTCTATTTGTATTAATAAAAGTACTTCAACTATAATGTAATATCTTACTTTAAGAGATGCACTGCATATATTGTATACATTTTTATTATGAATTTTTCATATAATAAAAGACTACATTCTGAAAAAAAAACTGATAGTAAAAAAACACTTGCAACGTAAGTAGCCAAACGGACAGTTTACTGTTGGATTGGAATGCTATAATAGATACTTTACTCTTTCTTGGATAAGTTGATAATTTTGAAAATGTAAAAAATTGTTAAATTCAATTTTATTTGTCCAGAAACTCAGTGTCGATCAAAAATTGAATAATAATTTTTCAAATATTTTTTTTCTACGAATGGTCTACAAAAATAATTAACGGTATTATTTATTTTATTTGAGAAATTACTTCTCAATCAGGCGAGTGTGGTGGTTTTTTTTTTCTCTATCTCGCTCAATTACATGAAAAGTGAAGGTGCAAGCGAGATGCAAGGGCATGCGGCGTATGCTCTTGTATCCTTCTTGCTCATACCCAAATTAGGTTGTGTGATAGAGATAGTGATAAGCCCACCGCACGCCGATGTTCTCAATATATAAAATCTATGTTTCTATATCATCGATATTTTATGATGTAGATGATTTTTTATTTTCGTGCACAATTATAAAAATTGTTAAAACAGGTAAAGTATACAATAAAGAAAAATGTATCATTGTAATTTGCTATATCATTATTATTTTTGGTGTGGAAATATGAATATATCGTAGCTGCTGAAAGCAGCTTACCTTGTATTTAATGAACCAGCTTAATGCTAGATTATAAGATTAGGACATTGAAATAACTCAAATTGACACTGACTGATAAGTCACCCCCGTAAAAGGGGTGTATTACAAAGGTTTCGTTGCCCACGTGGATGACCCCTGATACTCCGTTGCACGTGTGGAAGGCTGCACTTGCACCTGGGTAGTCTTTTACTGTGCCGTGATAGTAGCAATGCTCGATCTCCTGAAAAACATCATTAGAAAAAAATATGTCAAACAGTATAAATATAACGGGAGAATAAATTCTTTATGTAGGGACTGATTCTTTACTTTAAAATTCTCATCCATTCCAATATATTCGTGTCATTTTATTTTAAATCAATACAAAATTAACTGCAGACATGGCAAAATACTTTAAGAGACACAAAACAAAACTGGATTAAATTGATGAAACTGAAAATATTTTTTTAATTCAATACGAAATAATATTACATTTATATTATAAATTTCATTGCTTGATCGTTAAGATAACGAGTTATAGAACAAAATCACACACTGGTCTCAAAATTTAACAGAATCTTGAGGTATGTTATTTAGAATACTACAATAGTAAAAGTCTCACGAAGTGGGTGTATATTTCAACACATTTTTTGTTTGGTCCAAATCGAATTTTTTAACTGTGAAATATTTATTAAAAAATGTGTTTTATGATTGAAAACTACATTCAACAATAATAATTAACAGTTCACTTTGTAAAATTGATTAACGAGAGATTTCAGCAAAACTTCGAGAACATGCGATAAGAATTGTTATGAAATTTCTATCACTCAAGGACATCAATAATTGTTCATAAGTAATGTAAAATGATAACGGTATACATCTCCAGATTTTAAAGGAAATTTTTTATGCTACAAATAATGTTATAGAAATAGAGAAAAAAATATCAAATCTTAAACAGATTAACAGATTTTAATGGTATTGCTGGATATGTACTTTTAAGAAAAAACAAAAAATGTGATATCCCATATAACTGAACAGATACCTTCTTGTTGAGGGTATTATAAATGATGCACACATTATCATTCTTTATAAGAGGAGATAGTCGTAATGTCAGGCATTTGTTTCTTGCGAGTAAATTTGTTATAAGAAACAAACGAAGCGAATTAGGCTTCCCAGACCATGCGGGTATTTTACGCTTGGCTTCAACATAATCTTAAATGGTTTCACGAAAAAAATGGGCACATTTACTAGAGTAATGTCGAGAAAGTGAGATTACTCATTCAGTCGAAGTATTTTATGCAACATATCGTCGTTGTTCTGGCGAAAAAAGTTACGTCGGAAGTTCTTGTTTTGAGAAAAGCTATATTAAATATTTGTGTTTTCCATTACATAATATTTTTGCATTTAATTTTTTTTTTATTATTTTGTATCTCCCGATGTATCTGTCTTCCCAGGGTACTTAGTGTTGTATCCGCTTTTCACCTGCTACGGATACAGTCCTTAATAGACGTATCCCGCAACAGAGCAGTGTTAAGCACTTTTGAAGTTGAGAGTTTTATAAGTGTAGATCTACTCGCTATGTGTCTTAAAATGTCTCTGTACGCATGTGTTCAAAAGCGCATTTTTCGTTTGCGCAATCGTCACTATGCGCATCTATCGTGGGTGCTTTTGTCACGTGCACATATATCTGCTCTACACACCTATAATGACTTATTTAGAAAATGTTATCAAATGGACACTTATTTATTATAAGAGGTGGGGTTACATTCAAAATAGAACAAGTTTTTAGTTTTAGAACATTTGCATACTAAAAAAAAATACTCAAAAAATAATTTTGCAGTTAGTAGTTACGTATGTAAGATTCTATACTGAGAATATAATAAGCTTTCCAGAAATGAATTCACTTTCTGTATCAGGCACTATTGCTCAGCTGGTGAGAAAATTGTAACAGAAAACGCTGTGTATAAAAATAATAAATCATAATTACTATTGTCTAAAAAGTACTTGGGGCCGTTGGATTGTTAAAAAGGATTTTGAAATCTTTATTACAAAGTTTAAAACACTTATTTTTAATTGTTTACAGTTTAAACATTATATTTGAAAAAACGAGTGAAATTCTGCAATATCATTAAGGATTACATATAAAATAAAGGAATTTTTTTGAATTAATTAATTGACACATAAATAACAATAAAAATATTTCGTTAATTTTAACAAGGTAGTTAAATATTGATGTTTCAAATAAATACGTTGGAAAATCTAAATTATTCAGGTTCCAATTGAGATAATATATCTATAGAGAGGGTATTATTATTTTAATGTCTGCACTTGGTACATTAAACGTATTAGCGAAACAAAATTATTCAAATGGCAGTTGTTAAAAGCTTCGATTAATTCAGTTGATTTATTATTTAAGGGTGAGGAAAGTTTCCGAGAGTAGAAGAAGTGGGGAGTCAGGCCTATATTATGACCCTTAAGGATGACCCAACTTTATGAAGCAGCCATACAAAACATTTCTAAAAGAACTTTTAACAAACTACGTCATAATATCTTTTTTGTTCATAGATTTGCTGATGTATAGAGCTTTACGACGATTAATCATTTTAAGTATTTTTTTAAATAAAAGCTAAGCAGAATAAAGGTATAGTATACTTTGTATATATACATTTTGTCTCAGAGAAAACGCGAGACTCTGAGTAGCAGAAATATATTACTTTTGAGAACCGAACTTTTCAAAATTTAAAACTGCAGGAATGAAAAAACTACTTCAATATTTTTATTCGCGGTATTACTATTTTCGTTTAAAAAAATATTTGAAATAAATCTTTATTTGATTTAAGATTGTACTTTGTGATTAGGCCAAAGATAATATTGTCAGACCCTCGACAGCCGCTGCATCTGTCGCAGATGATTTCGGATATGGACTATGTATTAAATATTATAACATATAATAGTATTAATTTCTATGTCAAATATGTAAATGTAATATGATTTATTGTTAAAAATACTTTATAAATATACGAAAAAATTAGCATACTTTAGAAACACTTTTGACACACTTCAATATATACCATCAAATTTGGATTATTGAGATTTTGTACACTTCCATGTATTTTGTCACTAACGACCCGGGTTTCGCCTTTCGGCATCTTCAGGCATTCGAGCACACGAATGGACTCGAACTGAGAGACAGTAAACAGTGTCTAACGTTTATATAGAAGATACAAATGCGACAAATATTATTTACGAGGTAAGATATTATACGTCTGAGAGCCACACTGATAAATGAGTTAAAATTTCGGTAATCGCCCTAATCCTTATTTTGTAAACACCATATTAACAGAGTGGCGAATTGCCGCTTTTCAACTTCTTTTAGAAATACCAGTGATTTTACAATTATAATAGTATTGTGGGTTTTGACGGGATGTAATTCGACGAATGGGTAAATATATACAATCATTCCACATTTAGTGACATCTGTTAGGTGTTTCAACGTATAGGGTATAATAGCGGAGAATTAGGAAGGCTCAGTTGCTCATTCAAAATTGGCAAGGAATTTAACTGGGCACTATTAATTTCCAAAATTTCTTGATAAAATAATTTATGATCCCCCATGTTTCGATGTCTTAAATTAAAATATACCATCAAACTTGTGTCCGACTTTTGTAAAATCTATTTATTTTATTTTATGGAGTCAATCAACCAGCATTCTATCATTTAAAGATATTTATAAAACCCAATATATATGTTTCCTACGATTGAGTTATTTTGGTTCACATATTGACAAGTATAGTTACTAATTTTCTAAACAGAGACATTTCATTCATTCAGTGATAAATTTGCTAACATTACTTTTTGAGGTCATATAGAAAAGTAGCTTCCACAGAATGTAAAATATGTAAATTGTTACTTTCAATATTCGACTGTTTTAAATGTTTTATTGAACCTTTTTCCAGGTTTATTGAATTTAATTTAAATGAAATTATTAATTAATTAAATAAAATAATTAAGTTGTGACTTGAATTATTGTAGTTGCTCATCGCTTCCTTTATTATGTGTGGTTTTCAAGTGGACGAATGGGTCATGAAAACCTCTTCAAGTAAGTACTTAAAAGAATGAGAGGTTTCGATATTATGAAGTTCCTCTAAGCTTGTCCTATTTGAGGGACATTATAAAGTACAAACTCTTCAACCATGGGTAACTTCTATACAATGAGGAAAATCTTCAACATTATTGATTTGAAGTTTTAAGAAAGGAAATTTGAATACTTCTAAGACTAAATTAGAATTTAATAATATTTTTAACAAAAACCCTTGCTGAAAATATTTAAGTAGATTTTTTCAAAGTGGGAATGGGAGAGATATATTCTTTATATTTTATTTTTCTATAAAGATTGATCAGATACATATATTATTGAAGTTCAAATATTGTATACTATGTTATAAATAACGAAGTAAAGCTCATTGTGATATGTAGGTATGTAAAATTTAATGAAAAATACCATTTTACTTGTAAAGTTCATTATAGTAAATTAACATTTTTGTAATATAATTTTTGCACACATTTAAACACACCGGTCTTTGTGGTCAGATGTAAGAGTGTTACTCTAGCGATCAGATGGTTCTGAGTTCATTTCATAGATCTTGAACATTGGTGTTCGTCATATCATTACTACTCAAGTTGATCTCGAATGATTTATAAAAATCCTACCTCTTCATTTACCTGATTTAAAAGTTTAAATATATCTGGTGCATTGACTGTGAGTAATGCCATATTACATTTATTAAAAAATCTAATAATAAAACCAGTCGCTGAAAATTTGTAGAATGATTGAATGAATTTATTTAAATATATTTTTGTTTATTTACCATTTCAAATATAACATTTTGTTTTGTTGAGTGTTTTGAAATAAATGTATTTATAGCTCCGGAATAAATTTATCTCATTATGAACGTATGACTTAATATATCATAATTAAAAATGAGCTATTACAAATCTACAGCCCGATAAATTGGATCAGTTGTTTACAAATCATCTGTCTCTGTCACAGAAATAAACTTTTATTTATTCGTACCACAAAAAAAAATCAGTCCAATCGAGATTGCGGAGGTGTATTTTTTTTATTGGAAGATTTCATTTTCTTTCAACTACCGATTTTGCTTTGGAATGTTTGCAAATGTGAATCTCCGAATTCTTCCTCAAAGTAAATTATCAACCAAACGTATTCAGTTTTATTCTATTTTTTCACGTCATTTCGTACAAAGACAGCCATCTGGTGTCTTCTTTTAAAACTTAGGTGGATTTTTTTATTTCAGAGAATATGTTAAATCATACGATTGACATTTTTATTTAGTGGACTATCTATTTGAAAATCGTCATAAACTTATGAAGTCGAGTTTCGACTGTGTTAAGAATTAATTAAATTATTTTTTTAATACTAAATAATCCGATTGACAACTAATGCTTATGTCAGGAATTAAACCTTCTTTATATTTTTTCTGTCAAGAGGAATGAGCTCATTAAAAATATTGAATCACCTTAAGTTGTAAGTGGAGTAAAAATTATTGATGTTCTTACAGCAGCTAATATTTAATAATTTTCCAGGTGTTATAGTTTAGTCAAAATTTTCAAATATATTTATTTTTAATATAAAATTAAAATTGATAACTTTGTTATTCAACTGGCTTTATTATTAAATGTTTATTTGTTATTGAATGCTTTGCGTCTTTATGAAACATTTTCAGGCAAACTGAAGTTATAAAAAAGTTGGTCTGAAGATGCTTCTTAAAGAAGCGAAACACGTGTAACATTTAATAACACAGCCAATTGAATAAAAAAGTTATGAACTTTAATTTAATATTAAAAATCAATTTATGAATATGACATGAACAAAATCTGTGTTGTTTTTATTCTATATGATAAGATTATAGCTTTGTGATGTTTAGAGAGAGGGATAAGCAAACGATTGCCTTTATAACCCAGTAACTTTAAGATTTCTGATGTGCGAGAGGTAAAAGTACAATAATTGAATGATCAAAAATCATTGAAATGCCGAAATGATTAATGCGATATTGTACCTATATCATTATCGAAAAGTGTAAGATGTAAATCTATACATGGTTTTGTCTATCAATAAATATTTAATCGTATCAGTAGATGTTATTTATACAAATGAAAATCACAAAATATACATTTGCTAACTAACTTGTTCAATGAATTCTTCTTCATTATTAAAAATATGCCATGATGTTTATCTGAGAAACATTGTTTGCGGAAACAAGATTTGTATTTAAAATTTCGCAAACAAACCGCCAAAAGGATTTAAAGTCATTTTAAAAATATTTTTACAACTTCGAACGTTTAAAATTCTTCAACAAACCAGAGGAAAATTGTTCAGCATTGTTAGGAAAAAATAATTAAATACTCGTGTTTTTAGCTTGCAGTGTTCCTGCGGGAAGAATTAGGTTAGTGTCGGATTGTGTTTCTACAAGAGAAAAGTAAAATAAAAGTTTCGTAGAAATATCTCCAGTGAGTCAAGTAAACGGTTATGTTAAATACAGAAGAGGTCTCAATTTATTGACCAAAAACAACTTAAACTTTTTTGGAATTTTTAAATACATTTCAAAAAAAAATGAGAAAAAGCCTAAAGCATTTTATTACAAATTATCTAGAGAGGTGGATATATGCGTCGATGTGTTTTGTTTCATCTGTAGTCGAACATAGTCGATACAATTTCTTGAGAAATTTCACATTTTACATAACCCAACTCATTGCCTACCACTTTTCATAACTTACTATAAGTAATAATATTCTTTAGGCGTCTCGACACTTCGGCACTTGGCAAACGCTCGGGAAAGATCCTGTTAGTGAGTGTCAGAATCCTTTTAACTGTTATAGTGTCACCTGTAATGCGCCAATTTGTAGTGTTAAATTTGACTGCAAGTTTCATTAACTCATTACTTAAAGACCGTAATAAAGTATTTAATTAGTTAAATGACTATTTCGTTTTCACATTAAGAATGAAAGAGTTTCTCTTTCAAGATACAATAAGCGTCACATATTATTGCTTAATAAATACTATTTGAGAATTCACTAATGTTTTCTCGAAGACGTGTTGTATACTATACTAGTGGGAACGCCCGTCATATATGATGGAATAGAAATTGAAATACTGAATGTCTAAAGTAGCCGTTCTTTAGATTATATATATATCTGACGGACTGATTGTTGTTTGTTTACCTCAGAATTTGCGTCACATTGCGTCACCGTGGACGATTGGGTTATGAGAAAATTTCATATCTACATGTGTATGTGATAATAATAAAACGTCTGCGTCTACGCCAACAGACTGGTCTGGGCTATTATATATAAAATAATACATTTTGTATATATGACTGTAAAACGCTGGTGTCAGCGATTGAAGAGATTTTTAGCATCGTGTCCTACGTGGATGAAATCAGTGAAGTTGGTGCGATTTGAATCGATATATGAAGAGAAGAGGCCCGAAATTTCTAAATGCAAAACATATGTTCACTGATAAACACAACGTCACGTTCACTTCGAGCGAAAATATCAAATGAACTGATCGCGTTTCAGAAGCGGCGCGCCTCATCTCTTCGTCATCTCTCACGTAAGACACTCCCATTGGTGATGTACGATTGACATTTTTGAGCTACGCCACGCCACCTCACGTTCGCGAAGACTTCGTCCACGTAAGACGGCCCGTAAGGAAACGTTATGGTGACGGATTGCAAGTCATATTATTCCAAGTGTGAACTACACAATAGGCGAATAAAGATAAATTTTATTTGGTTTAAGCATATTTTTATTACGCTACATTAATTCATTACGGTTATATTATATGATAGAGCTTAAAAACATAACGATATTTGTAAAAAACATAACGTTTTCAGCTTCGAACGCGAAATTATGCATCAACTTTAAAACTAATTTTTTTGATATATGATATACTTTGATATATGGTATGCAATTTTTTTTAATCGTCTTGAATAATTTGCCAAGGCATTTTAGCTTTATTTAATTGCAGTGTTTTTATTGAATATATTATGTGGTAGACGGCCGAAATAATAAATAAAGATACAAGCTAAAATCATCAGACATAAACTTAACTAACTTTATAAATAAATATATTATTATATAAATGTTAGTTCACAGATTCTCAAATAATTATTCAAAATTTCGTCAAAAATAATTTTAATGGAAACCTTTTTTAGTAAAACCGACGGCCTTATAATAGAAACTTTACACTGAAAAGGTTTCATCTGAAACTTACACACTTGGCAAAATTCTTGAAAAGATAAATAATTCTCACCTTGGTAGCGTAAATAGTAGTTAAAAATTTAAAGTCGTTATTTGACATTTTATTAATTCTTTGCGAGATAAATTGTTAGTAATTGAAGAGTTGGAAACAAGTATACCTGAACTTTACGATAAATTGACATGGAAACATCATTAATATAGCTTTTGCCGGGAAGTTTTTGTTTAAAAAAAGTTTCAGATAGATTTCACATTGTTAAAATTGGAGCAATTAACAAGAGTTAAACTTTTTAATTTGAGAGTTCATAAGTAAATAAATTAAAAAGGGAATAACCATCAAAGGTTATTGTTTCGAAATTTGTGTCTGCTTGAAAGTTTTTTATAAAGAAAATATCTAAAAATATATGGATCTAGAGACAAGCATTAAGTTATATTTTGAATGCTAAAATCACAAATGTAATTTTTTATTGAAATTTAATGAATTTGGTAAAATTTCATTATTATAAAGAATTTAATACATGCAAGCTATCAAGTATGTAATATAATTCATATTGAACTAAATACTTACCATAAAATTTATTACAATAGCAAAATTATGTCTGCTTTTCCATACATCATAAATTACAAACAGTCATACAAAATAAAGTTTCTCAGAGTGTGATAATTGTAACACTAACTTGTTTACTTTATTAACAATTGACACAATGTTAAAACAACAAAAATATCGTAAATTTCACACACAAAGTTATTATTCCCAATTGAAAAGAATATTTTTTAATTTTGTTATTCTATTTATTTTACATTACGAATAGCATAAGATATTATGTCAGTTAATAATATGTAACTATTAGTAATATTTTAAAATATGATAAATATCTGTTTTATAATTTAAAACCTATATATTATCATAAGAACGTTGTGGATAAATTAGTTTAAAATAAAGTTGAAACATATGAAACGCTTTAACGTTGAAAATATTTTTACAATATCTCATAATGTTTAAAAAGTGAAAAGAAAACAAAAATATTATTGAAATAACATAGGTTATTTTCGGTATACAAAAAAGAGTTTTTTTTATTTTCTTGTGGAAAATACTGTATTAAAATTCATATTGTATCAAGAACTAAATGAAAAAAAAAAGATTTTTTAAAATCTACACACCGCGATACAGTAATATCATTTTAAAAATGCCGTTTTTGAAAACTGAATAAATTTTCCACTTGAATGAAAAAGAAAAATACTACCTACCGATGCCGCAGGACCGCAATGTAAGCAGTTTGAAAAAATCTAATCATACCTTTGGTAATGTTTGCCAACTAATCCCACAATAAAGGGACAAATTGTAGGTTCTCCTTGTAGGTACACTGTTAGTGGGCGACACTGCGTTTTGGTCCAGGTGAAACAAAAAGATTTATTTTTCGTACAATAGAGATATTTATCAAAACCATTGTCGTCACTTCTACAAGGGTAAAAGTGATTTTTTTTTTTTAAATCAAACAAATAAATATTATGATAAAGGGTAGTTAATGTATCCAGTATTAATCATTTGAACACGATGCACATATAAACGTGCGTAACATCTCTGAAAATAAATTTTAACTAATACCGTATTGTGCGGAGAAAATTTAATAAGTGAAAGAAAATTTCAAAACTTACGTCTTTTAGTCATGTTGACGCATATACTTTTACCGACAATAGACCAATGTGAACTGCCAATGAAGCATCTCAACAGAAATAGTTTTACGAAAACATATGGTTATTGAACTCTTCTTTATTTGAGACAGTGAAAATAAAACGGCGAGAACTAGTCTTTACGTCTTCTTTTTGGAATTAAGTGGATGGGAAAGGAATGAAAATATCACTGACGCATGAGGTTAAATGACTTTTTCTAGTCAAACAGCTTATACTGTTACGCTTTACGATAATGATTCCATAAATTGCACATTGGGAACAAACATGATTGGAAAAAAATTGCTTTGCGTTACCTAATAAACTATTCACCGTCAATTCTTGTTGGAAAAGCATTATATTTATAGAATTTTTTTTTTTTTAATCTAATAATTCCACTTTTTTATGAAATGATTAATAACGGTTTCGTTTATCACAAAAAACTGTGAAATGAGAACAGAAAATGTGTTATATTTTTATAATAAGTTGACCTTTTACTATTTCACGTTATCTAATCCTTGGAAGATAAACAACGAGTTGTATGAAAAAAAGTAAGCTTGGTATGTATGCGGTGCAGTATAAATAAAAATATTGAAAACATATTTTTGCATATTTTAATTTGTAAAATTCTCGATACGCCACTGTCTGTAGCTATCTTTTTTATCCTTCCAACGGGCTGAATGCAAATTGTAACGGTGCCGTGGGAAATACTCTCGCTGTAGAAACAAGGTAGACACGGCTCAGTCGTTTACGAGGATGGAAACTCGTAAAAACAATCGTAAGGGATTTTATAACTTCTCTTTATTGCGTCGTTTTTTCTGCGTATACACCTTACATTACGACAACAGTCGATGGTTGCCGACGACTTTAAATCACAGAGGCCGAATCAACGAATAATTGTACGGCAGGCTAAATTGAGGAAGTAGGGAAAAAACCAGTAAAGTTCCTACTTAATTTTTTTACTATATTTTTTTAAATATTTTGAGTGCTTTTCAGATATGCAATTAGAAGCTATCATAACCTTTAATACGCCTCCCTGGGACAATCTTGGCAAGTTATGCGAATCTTACGTATTGTCTTAAAGAAAAATAAATACTTTTATATTATAAGCTAAATATCACACCAGGAAAATAAAAAATAAGAAAAAAACAGGTGAACGGTGATGGGTAACATGTTAAGTACAAATAAGTCGTAGAGATTTTTTTTAATTCTACAAACTAATAATTTATAGCACACGTCAAGGGATGATTTACATAAAATGGACATTACTTTTTTGTACACGATTGAAGAAGCAGAGTGTTAATTCAGTAGTAAATCCCGTTTACAGCATTAAAGTACAATATATTTGCCAGTCGCAAAGGAGGAAAATGATTTAAATTTATTTGAGTTTTTAATTAAACGGAATTCCAAATGGTATATTATATTTGCGATTGGTAAATATCAAATTGGTATTTTTTAATTGTTAAGTAATTTTTAATGTAAATCACTTCAAAGGTTTTCTTAAAAATCAAAATTGACAATGTTTTGTTTTCCATTGGTTGTATGAATTAGTGTGCTACAAGTGGGGTTCTTACATATTTTAATTTAATTAACAAATTTCCACAAAGATAAAATCGAATACGCTGAAACAATTTAATTTAATTTATAAAGGTAAATATTTATTAAAGTATGTCAGTATATTTGCAGAAACACTGTAAGGAAAAGTGTTCAATATAGTAAATGTCTATATGTCAATATTATAATGAATGAGATTCTTAATAAATAGTTTTTATTTCTGCTTCTCGATCGTTAGTCGACATAATAGGATTATGTTTTAAATTGGTTTTGCTTACCTTGTGTAATGAAACATTCAGTTTGTTTAAATAGTATATATTTCTTTCACAGACAATCTGTGCTTAAATAAAGTTTAAAAAGGTACAAATTTTTATTTTCATTTAAATCAATTGAAAAGAAGTTTTTTAAATTAAAAAAAATGAAGTAGCTATGAAACTATGAAAGAAATATAAATCTGACAAATTATTTTATTACTTATTTCATAAAAAGTTGTGCTTCGAATTCTGTGTCTTGAATTGAATAAAACTATGAATGCTCATTTTATGTTTCACGTAAACGAAATGCACGTTTTACATTGTCGAGAGTCAATAAAATATGAACGCTATCGAGAAAATGGTAAACACACGTCACATAGTTGCCACAATAAAATAAAGACATGAATTTCTAGCTTCACTACTATCTATGACTTGTCAACAATCCAATAAAGATGTTATAGAAATAAAAAACTATTGAAAGATTAGGAAAAGAAAAATATGTTTACTGTTATGGTAGAATTCTATGACAGTTAGATAAGACATGAAGGCAAATTTAGCTCTGCAAAGAACACTACGAAATGTATTACTGTTGTATTATTTCTGATGCAGGCTAAATGTCTAAATATCTATCAGTATTCGCCAATTTCTGTAAGACAACGTTTAGTGTTTTTTAAACCTCATTACAAATCTAATTAAATTTAATATTATACAAAGATTTCTTTCGCTCGAACTGTTAAGAATACGATGCTTCATGAGAAAAGATTTATATTATCTAGTTTATTATTTTTAGAATAATATGTAAATGAGTGGCAATAAAAAAGCATTTTTTAAAAAAAATCATTAATAAGACTCATATGTGAACATGTTGCACTCGTGTTTAGTGGAGAGGGAAGAAATTTCTTTTCTGATGTTTAAGTAAACATGTTATTATTTTCATTCAGCTCCATTAAATTTTGATAAGTATAAAATTATCTTCTCTTATAGTATTCTTTTATAAAATATTGTTAAAAAAAGGTTTGGTAAGGAAGCGGGGTATTTGTGTCTAGTTTTATGGTACCCTTCATTTTCCTTCTTGTTTATTGCCCCAAATTTGCAATCGGGCAGCAATTTCATAGGGTATGAAAGACCCTTCCAGAAAAAGATATGTCGTAACATTTTCAAGTGGTTTCCTAATTTTTACATACGATATTACTGGCATAGTATAATTTACTATGAAAACAACAAAGAAAAAGTCGAATGAATACATTCAAATAAAAAAACATGTTGAACATATTTAAAAGAAATGTTCATCATCATAATGAATGAAACGGCCCAAGATATATCTAGGCTTCCACTTAAATTGCTTTCCACCTAACTGATTCTAGTGTTGTGGGTCAAGCAAAGAATTTCGTATGGATGTAGGTTGTAGGCAATAAAATCTGGTCTGCCTTTCGTAATACGTCTACGGTTTGCTGGATATTATTCGTAGTAGGTTCATTTTCATACATGAGGCCGATATGTCTCAACTAATTTTCCTACCTTAATGATTGCACTAAGCTGGTATTAAGCAATCAGTAGATTAAAGCGTTGTTTTTTGTTTTCTCCAAGTGTTTCTTCCAAGTTTCCTAAAGGATGGACACATGGACATGACGGAGAGTTGTTATTTCAAAAATATTATTTGACTTCAATTTTGATACTTACACATTTCGTTTACTATAAAACGTTTTACCGAAATTATTGGAATTAATTTAAATATGCACAATGTGAAAAATTTCAGTTTTCATCTAAAATAATTGTAAAGATAGAATATAAAAAGCATTTAGCATTCAGCATTCAGATTAACATTTATTTAAATTATCTGATTATCTGATGATTTATTTGAAATATAATATTACAGAAATCAAGTGAATCGTTTTCAAAATGTATTTATGTTAGGAAAATATCAATCAATAATGAGATTGAATATTTTTTTTCATTTTTATGATTTTGAAAGTTAACTTGTATTTGTTCCGAAATTCAAATATTGGTAATAGATCAGGCGGTTGTATTTGAACTAGTATTGAATCAGAATAAAAATGATGTATTATTAGTTTTCATACGTTTATTCTTTTTATTTATCTATCTTATTATAAGCTATTGAAAAAATGGTTGAATTTATAGAATCATGTCTATAAAGAATTGACTTAAAGTGAAATGGTATTTAATAAACTATTTTTTATGATGCCATTTAAATAATATTATTGAAGATAAGTCAATCATGCTGATTATGTGATTCAATTTTTTATTTCAATATATTGTCGCCATGACAGAATGAATTTTTGTCTGACTCTGTTGCACGGTTAGATTTCGAATCGTAAATTAAATATTTAGTCGATGTATGTATTTTTGTTAAAAAGTGTGTACGAAGATATCGTTATTTCTCAACCAATCTATTCTATACTGAGAACGATGCGAAGTTGAAGTGACGAGCTTACTACTAGTTCATTCTTCGCCAGTTTTTTGTCATCACCTTCTTAAAAAAGAAGAAATGACGCTTGGTCTAGAAATGAAATATAAAAGATTCGATTACATTCTGTATGGAATACTTAAGAAAATTTTGAAGCTATTTAACGGTGAGTTCTTAGATAAATGTCGTAGAACGCCTATTTTAATAGAATTTTGTATTTATATTCAAGCATTTTTTTAACTACAAAAATTTTCCCATCGGGCGTTTTATAATTTGGTTCTATTTTCATACAAAAAATACGCTATACGTCTACATCATAGCATATAGATTGATACTAAGGGAAACATTTTAAAATTATTCGTAGTTGCTAAATTTTGTTAGCTCTGGATGGTTTTCTGTTTGAATAGTTGATGAAAAGCTTTCCAAATTTTGACAGGTAGTGTTTTCAATACGGGCACAATGCTCAATCACGAGTGTTCTGTGTAGCTGAATTAATTAAAACGCTTAACTAATTATTGGAAACCATACAAAGAAAAAGTAAATATATTGTAAATATTATTTTGAATAAATTATACATACAATTATAATATGAAATTGATGGATTTCAATTTTCAATAAAAGATTATTTTTGAAACAAATTTCAAATACTATTTTGATAACATAATACATATCTGCTGACTATTGTTTAACCTTAAAAAGGAGGGATGCGGTATTAAGTGTGGCTTGATTTTATAAATTTTAGCTTAATGGTTACTCCCCAAAATAAAGGCTCTAAGATAAATTTTATTTTTGTATATTTTTTGAAAGAAATTACAAGTCTTGATTAAATTAAAAGATTGTAAAAGCAATGAGCAATAATACACACTCATAGTTTTTGTTTATGAATTCATCTTTACAATTAGTTAGGATAGTGAGGTTACATAAATATATTAAATTTTAAGATTACATCTTTCAACAAAATTTTCCATATAAATGTTTTCAAAGATCGGCTCATTATTATTAATGTTAAAAAGGCTCCATTAACGAAGATTTTAATATCTAAAAAAATATGTGATATATTTTTTATAAGTAATAAATATGTAGACATATTTTATATTGTGAAACTATTTAAATATCTCTCAACTTTTGAATTATTTCATATTTTCAACCGAGTAAGATGAATGATGAATTTTTTATTCAGAAAAAAATAAAAACTTTGTTTTCACTTTTCCAAGAAGAAAATTTTTTGGTAGGGAAATAATTTGTACTCTCAATAATTTTTCTCACATAAAAAGATCGTGCCAAGGAAAAAAGAACATATTTTCCATGCAACGCATGATTTCTACGCCCCATTTAATCTGAAAAAAAAAGTATGAAAAAGCTATAAATAAATGATAACGAGCCATTTACATTATCCCTAATGGGTAAAAATTTTGAGTTGTCACGTGAGCGAGCACCGTTAATATAACCGAAGCTTTTTGAGTTACTTGAAGCGGATGGTATAACGGAATAAGAGAAAGCACAAACTTCGAACTTTCAACATTATTCGTACTTTTTAAGTCAATTCTAGGTCTCCAAAAAAATTCATATTACAAAAAGTATACAAAAATAATATAGGTTATGCACACTCACATTGTATGTTACAATTAAATTGTATAATGTTTTATAACTTGATATCATAAACCCGTGTAAATAAAAAATCATCAATCGAAATAATTACAACGATTACAATGAATATAAATACTATATATGAATATAATATATGATTTAACTGAATAATGACTCGATACTGACTTATCGGTGAAACTTGAAATCTTCTTTGATTATTTTATTTATAAAATAAATATTTTTTAAATTGATATTTTGCTATTTTTCTCTCTAGCTTCGTGTTGGAAATAGAGGATATTGTAGAAAAACAAATAAATTTGTTAATTTTCACTTAACTTTTCATGTGGGATGCAAATGAGATTCTTTTAATTAACATATTTGAAGATTTAATTTAAGTTTGAAACATTTCATGGTTTTAAAAACAATATGATAACTTCATAGCTAGTACATTTTTTTACTCTTGATCTTGTTACTTTCAGTGTTCTGAAAATTGTTGAAAAAAAAACAGTGTTGCACAAAAAATCAAGTTTTTTCAGATTTGTATTTCGCGAAAAGCAGAAAAACCGTTTCACGTGTCGTCGGTATATTTATGCGGTGGCGTCTTTGGGCCTTTATGGTCCCCTAAAGACTCGTAATACTGAGTGGAAACTGTTATATAGCCCACCTGTTTGGAGGTCTGCTCCGCCCCGCTCGAAAGAAAGTGCCTCTGCATCAGGTTCGGAGCCAGCAATTGTCTGAAAAATAAAAAAACCAGCGTTAGTCATGAATATAAAAAGTTGTATCGTGAAAATTACTTCGGATGAAATGTATCTCTCCTGTTATATTGTAACACAGCGCGTGGATCTTCTTTTTGAAACAATATTTTATGCATTTTTTATTATACTCTAAAAATATTTTTGTGATACCGAAACAAACTTTGATTGGTCATAATAAATGTAAAGTTACAACTTCAACTTCACATATTTTTTATGGTGGCACACTGAATTTTTTTTTAACAAACACATCATTAATAAATTATATAATACATATTATTAGTAAGTCTTTACAGAACCAAGCTTAAGGATTAATAAAGCCAAGTATTACAGTGTAAGTTAACATCAAATAAAATCAATTAATCCTGAAAGAAAGTTTCCAATTCTAAAAATTAAGCCTACAAATATGATTCTATATATCGGTACATTCAAATTCATTTTTCGAACGGATGAAAAACCTAATTTGCAATCCGATGTTTTTAAAACAATAAATTTGTATTTATAAATGCTTTTGGGCTAAGTTAAAATTGATTTAAACTGCTTTAAAACATCGCTGTCTCCAAAAGATATATTCGAGGGCACAATAATTGTCTCCCGATTTGTCATGTTGTAAATTCTCTTTTTGCACTAACTTTATATACACATTCATGGATATTTTCAATATTTATGAGATTCTGCATACACACTTTTTTCTCTCTTGCATAAAAAAAATTCAACAAGAATTTAAAAATAACTGGGTACAAAATTTCATGATGCAACATGTCTGGAAATAGTTGTTTGACACAAAAATTACGAATACTTCAGGTGAACGCATCACTAAGCAATATGTTATTATACGTAAATATGATTTAAAAATAGTTAGGAATGTTTTCTTAAATAAATATATTTTATTTTTATGATATATTTATTTTTCTGGGACTAAGGTCCCTCATCGTTAATTTCATATATTAAATGAGTTAACACTATGTGATCAGTCAAAAAACATTTAATTTAAAACAACATACAAAGTTTCAAATGCCATCGTTTAAAATGTTTCCAATTTTTGCTATGAATATTTTCTATTTTTTTCAATTTAAAATAGCCTCGAATTGGACCCAAAGGAAAGTCATTTTTTTTTTCAATTTGAAAATTTAACGGGAATAAAAAAACTTCCTAAATAATTAACGAGTGTAAAAGTTTTAACTTGTTTTAATGAAGGAAAAAATCTACGCTGAAATTTGAAAAAAGCTACATTTTATCGATGAAAATTTTTATTCTGAAACTGAAATAGAGCCTTCTTAAATACCGTAAATCCATAGTTTTACGTATGTTATTAACTACTCTTTTATTAAGAATTGAGCATCTATAAACCTTTTATTTTTATCATAATTAACATTTACAAATTATATTACTGAGTGAAGTATTTAAATCTAGTCCGCGATTAACTAGGTATAAAATAATGTATAGTTGTTAAATAGATAATGATGATAGAATTCTATTTATAATTTCAGAAGTTGCCTATTTATAATTTGGTAAGCTTAAAAAGCAGACAACTTTTTCTTGTCGAAGTAATTGTATTTTCTGTTTGATATCAAGGTAAAATATATCGACAAGTTTTTTAAAAAAATATTCCATATTTAGATATAATTTAAGACATCGACTGAGGGTGCTTGATGAATTTCAATATCAAATTTGGATTATTGAGATTTTGTACACTTCCTCGTATTTTGTCACTAACGAGCCGGGATTCGCCTTTCGGCATCTTCAGGCATTCGTGAGCTCGAATGCCTGAAGATGTCGAAAGGCGAAACCCGGGTCGTTAGTGACAAAATACATGGAAGTGTACAAAATCTCAATAATCCAAATTCCATATTTAGATGTTTAATATTGATTGATTTAACATTCCTCCAAAACTCTCCTTTCGTATAGTATATAATTCAAGATGTATGTAATAACAAATAGGAATAAATAATGCTTTAACTAGGTCCATCAAACATATTTTATATCGTGCTTGATTGATAAATTCTGCAAATATTAAAATATGCACTTAAATATAAAAAAAAACATTGTTCGTTGTGGCGCCGCAACATAATAACTTGAATTGCAAACAACAGCGAAAGATACTTACAATTGAAAAATAATATTTACCTATTGTTGAGAGGCGTGTCATGGCATTATAATGCAAACAATAGAAATCCGAAACCTATAGAACAGAACAATGGCTCGAAAGAAGACTACTAATTTGTGGAAACCCAAGAACAAATGTTTTTGTTGTACGAAAGAAAGAATTCGATATCATTGTTTGTGTGAGTATACTGCTATTTTATTAGCTTCGAGAAAAATGTATAGGGTTTCAAGCGATAGACTATTTTCGTCGAATTGAATAAATTCAGCACAATACTAATGAAAAGAAAGTACCTGAGATTGGTTTACTCACAGATTTAATCAATACTTTAATTACCTATCTGTGATTTAAATATTTATTAAATTGAGCACGGTTGAGAGAAATCAAGAGTTTGGATAGCATGACAAATTTTAATCGTTGTACTAAACATTTTTTTAAAAATTATTCTCATGATTGAGCCATGAAGAGTCACAATATTCTGTACGTACGTATCAATTGAGTATTCAATAAGTGCATATTTTAACGTCAACTGCTTGTTATTGAAACAATAAATTGATTTTTTCAAAAATAAAACAGGTTATTAAACCAAACGTATAGTTTTTTAGAACTAGATGTCAAAAAATATATATATACGACATAAATACTTTTTAACATAATGATTATAGAATTTTTCTACGAATTATAATAAATAATAGTACTGAAACTAGTTTATTAAAAAAACTAATGCTTGCATTATTAGACAATCTTTCTGATTTTTGGTATTTTGTAATGTCCAAATATTACAATCTTTTTTACATGATTTCAGTTATATTTATGTATTCAAATTCTTACTTAGAATTTCACTTGGCGTAGATGTTAACTTGGATGTAACGTAATAAAGATTTGCTGTAGAGTGCTTCCGGCTAAGCATTAAATATTAAAAGTTATCGCTGCTCTCAAGAATAATACATTTTTCACGGTGCATGTAGATAGCACTACTCCACTTAGATTTTCTTTTTAAAGTAAGTTTGTAATTCTTTTTTGATGTATCATATATTTTATTTATCACATATTTCCAAGAAATGTTGAAATATATAATATATGAATCACTACCGAATTTATTATTTCTTTTTTATAAACTTGAAAAAAGCACTTCATCAACGTACCGAAAAGTAGTTTTAAGTGACGATGGCGTTTCTGGTATCCTTTCATTTATCTTCATTATACTGTTTTCAAATAAAATAAGTATTATCAGTACGACAATGCAATAAATGATAACGATAAATTTTAAAATTGTTTGTGTTAAAAATAAACCAACCAACTTTGGTTTTGCACCATGCGTATTTCATTTTGTTCATCAGTTAAGTGACTTAGCCAATCACAAAAGTAATAAAAATAAGAAGTAAGTCTCCACAAGCCTTTTTAACGTAACTTTATTTTTGGGAAAATGAAACATTTTAAGCGGTGTTCAAAACAGATGCATTTCTAAAATATATATAATATTTCAAAATAAAAACCGAAACGAAAGCCGCAACAAAGACTGACGACATAGAAGACTTATAGCTCCAAAATCAGAAAAATGATTCAGATTAAGAGAATTAATTTTAAGTAATACGAAATAAGTAAGTGATCCGACAACAACACGATAAAATGCTGAATACCTCTATTGGTATATTTAATTTGCCTTTGAAACATAAACAATTAATATAATATAACAAAATGCACTTTTTAGATAATTTGGAAGCTGCTAAAATAGTGAATCAAACTTTAAAACGATATTAGCATAAGAATATGAAAACACTTCATCAAAATATTTTAAGGAATAAAAATTTCTACGTCATTGAGTTTATGGTTCCTTTTTCGGTTATATTTACAATCCCCAAACGAAGTTTACTGCTGGAATAATTGACCAACCGAGGAGAAACACTTGAAAAGTTTATTTATTTCTTCGGGTGGTAGGCGCTAAGTTGTTTTACGGGTGTTTTTGATTTGCATTCATTTACACAGTTGGTTTTTTTTACAGAGAAAATAAGAAACAAAAATGAGTTTTGCAAACCTTTTATGTTAATATTTTAAGCGTTTTTAAGAACCTTGTATAATTTATAGAAGCCTAAAAATACACAGTTAGTCCTATTCAGAAAATGTTCATACTATTTTATTATTTAATGATTGAAGTATACATTTTTAAATACAAACACAGAAAGGCTTTCTTTCTTTATACGTAAAAGAAAATGTTTCATCACGCTTAAATGTTTCATTCCACATTTTACAAAAGCTTTATTCTATTAAATATATTTTTTAACTTTTCTTAATTATTTTAATATTTATGAAGCAAATACGTTCATCTCAATTCTGAATTATTAGCAGGGTATTTTTAAATTTAAATTAATGCTTTCTTTGTATAAAGTATAAGATGATATTTCATTTATTTAGTGTAACACGTGCATTGTTTCTTTAAGAAGCATCGACAGGCTCAAATAAACCCATCAGACTGATCGATTCAGTGAGTTTTCATAGGACTCATAATGGAGTCCTATACTTTAATCACGACGAGACAATCTGTTGTGGATATGTATTCTCACGTTCATATTTCGTGATAACTTATAACAACTTGTTTTACAAAATATATCGAATATTTTATTAATTGACGAATATTAATGTAAAGTATTGTGAGCCGTAAATCGAGAGTACAAAACCCAAGAGCTTTAACACTCATCTACTCGATCGTATTGTTATGTATAATGATAAAGCACAGGGAAAGATTTGGGAGCATAAGATTTTCATTTAATGACGTTTCATTGTAAAGAACAGTAAGTTAGCATTTCAATGTTCAAATGGTTGAAATACAACTTCAATAATCAAAATCCTATTACTTATTTATCGAAAAATAGAACTGCATACTTTTGATCAGAATGGTGTAATGACCTCTTTATCTTATGAAGGGTTATTCTCTAAGCGAGAGGTGGTGACACTCATCGAGCCTTTGCGGTAGACCAATATAAAAAAAGCTTATTTACGAACGATGCTTTTTACAGAGCTTTCACCGTCCCGATGGGGGCTTTCCCACGGGAGCATTAATGAGGCTCGAAGATTCGGTATCACGTAGACCAGAGCTTTCTGTCAGGCGAGGCCAAATCCGCCTTGTGGTGAGTATTGCGCGACGGCGCGTGCTCGCGCGAACCTCGGCGTCGCGGCGTTGCTAAGACGTGAATTTTAAAACGGCATCGTTATCAAAACCGCTGTGATTACGTAAACACCGAACATACGTACATATGCCACGTTTCTGCATTAGTGAATTTGCATGCGTAATCTCACTGCTAGAATATTATACATACAATCGATTTTCATAAAGACAATTATTTACTGAGAAATCTTAACACCGGATATGTATATGTTTCTAGAGCTGTTTATTTATTTTATTCCAGAAGATTCATACAATTTGTAATCTGTTTTGCTTAGATAAATTTAAAAATTCAATCATAATTGATAACTTTGTAATTACCAGGTATAAATTGTAGTTACAATAGTATTATCGTCAATCGTGATACGTATTTTGATCAATTAAGTGCACCTGAAAACAGGACGAAGTTTCAAATTGAGGATCAAAAAACAATATGATACAGAAACACGATTAAAAAAGTTATTTTTTTTTATATCGTTTGTTTTTCCATTGGTATCTTTGGTGCAAAAAGTTCATAAAAGAAATATGAAATAGATACAGATATTCAAAAATCACACATGGAAGATTATTTAAGGTTTGGGTTGTTGGGTAATATGAACACCTACTTATAGTCAAGAAAGGGTATTGTAGAGAAAATTAATGCGAACTCACGCTCCAATGTAAAACTAAATAGCAAGAGATCAGAAGCTTTTCACCAAAATGATGAAATATATTTGGTACAGTCGTATTTTATTATTCACAAGAATATTTTTAAATGATTTTTTTTGATTTTACTTTAAATTTAAATTATCTGAATTGAATGGTTAAATAAGAAGATTGGCTTTCTTATCATGAAATCATTTTCATTATGATGTCGACCTCCTTGTACAATTAGTTATTCATGCGAACGAGTCCCCAGAAAAGATTTCTCGGGGAAATCTTTCCTATCTTCAATTTTCTCTTGAGTTCAAATACCAGCCATATTAATATTCTTACTGTACATTCAATCTAAGAATGATTCTTTACGAATCGAAACAGGCATAATTATGCAAGTAGAAGTTTTGAATATTTGAGTGTGAACACTATTGATCCATTTCATTGAGTTAATGTTATGATTTTTATTATACTAATGAAATGTACAAAGTAAAAATTGGTGGTGTATAATAATTATTAGTACAAATATTGCATTTGAGATAATGACATAGAAATGATTACAGTGATTTTTGAATTAAAAATTGTGATTTTGCATATGGATGTATTTGGTATGCCTTTCTTCTCGAGAGACTGTTGAAAATTTTCATTTAATGAAAAAACTGTCAAATGGGCAATTAATTAGCAAATACCAATATTATATTTCCGTAAATGATATTATGAAAACAAGGTAAGTAGATAAAACAATTACACCAAAGTGTTCTGCAGTAACAAACGTAAATGTTTCTTGAAATTATGTTGAATAAAAAGCTAGTTTTGTTTTATTGACACCGAGCTTACTTAATGTCTGTATACGAGGCAGTTTACAACAGCTTAAAGCTCTCGTCTTGATGATTTAATATCTCACGATGACGAGGATTGCCGCTGAATAAGATAGGCAAGAATTAATCCTGATGACATGAACTGTATTGCAAAGGAAACCGCACTTGATTGATACGATCCGTTTGCTACGTTTAATAGTGTTTTCAATTGCAGCCGCAAGGTGACTTGTTGAAATTTAGCTGGTGAGAAATTACTTAGAAATTATTTACAACTTTAATCTCACGTGAATTTGGAGAGAATGATCTATCTCATAAATTTGCCAATTAACTAAAAATATAAATTTATTTTGGAATTTGAATTTTTTTATTATTCTTCTTTTTAAAGTATTATTAGATATAGTATAGTAGTCTCTTTGGTCTATATAGTAGAGCTTTATTTCAGCGTTCAGATGGCTTCGGGCCCAAGCTCTAACGAAGCCTATATCATATTATTATGACTTTCATTTTCTATTCAAAATTTTAGATCTTGAGTGATGACAAACAAACAAATCTAATAATAATAAGACTGTAAAAATGTGATACAAAACAAAACAATTGTGTTGTATTTATTGCAGAAATAAAAAGGCTCGCATTTCTGTAGTCAAAATTTTAATTCAGTTTTGGTCATAATTGGTAAGAATTTATATGAAATTGTCATAATGTATCAGACAGAATAAATAATTTATGGCCAGTATTTCTAAACCAACCTAACCTTTTATTCTGACCGTATAATAATTTTATTCAGACCGTTCATATTTATATTTTGACCAAAAATTGATTTAAATTCTGACTATTTAATTTGTTGCCAAATAAAAATGAGCCACAAAAGATCGTCTATCGAACAATCTTCATAGTGTTATAACAAAATACAGCTTAGCTTTGTTATTTAACCATGTCCGCTCCCAATTTGGAGCATATGGATTTTTAATAAGGGTAACTTAACAGAAGTTTTCTACGAGTTCTGCTTGTTACTCAGTTGCTTAAACTCTTTTTCTTTTAAAGATAGAGCTAGGACAGAACTAGTGGTTAATTAATCACAATTGCTACGCCTCGTTTTCACAACCGAAAGCGTAGGAGGAAATTTATGATATCACATAAATCCATGGCTTCAAACAGATACCCATAAATTAACTGTCCATACCGGTATTCTAACCCATGAGCACCGTAGTCAAAGCTAAGAACGTTGCCATGTCCGCGGTCGAGTATTCAACAATTTAGTTATGTACTGATGTTTTATTAGTTTTTTCAACTACGTTACCCTGCGTAGGTAAAAAGATTCAATTCTGAGAAGGAATTTTTGTGATATTAACTTCTTTAATATTTGAGAAAAAAATCATTTAAGCATTAATAAATAGAAACAATTTGGAATATGATAATGTTATATTGGAAAGAAATTTCTAATTTGTTATATAAAAACCAATCATTATTTTAAATAAATAATGACAAAATAAATTATTTTATATTTCTAGTCATTTGAAATATATTTTACTTAAAACCGAATTTATGATTTATTACCTAAAATAAATTTAAATTGAAGTAGTTAAATTTACATTTTGGAGAAATTTTAGTAATCGTAAATTCAATTCAATACATGCTCAATTTATAATCCTGTGCCAAACACGTCATATGTTTTGTAAGTACGTGTGTATTTGTATGAATAAAATATTATATTTAGTTTCAAAGCCTGAACCCACATTTCATTGGTTTTAAAATTTTCGCTGATCATATAAAGCAGCTGACACGTCATGGGTCAATTCAATATAGGTGAAGTATTTGGTCAAAAAAAGCGCTTTATGAACACGGATCAAAAATTAACAAAAAAAAAAAACTGTATTAAATATGCAGGTTAACATAATATAAACATTATTTACATTTGTTTTTTAAGAAACTGACTTTCCATGATGAAAGATTCACAAGAAAACATTTTAGACATCTGTATATGATTATTAGGAGTTCTACTTTTTGATCAGAATATTTCGGGTACAACGGGTCCGGGCAGGGTCAATATCAAATACTTATGCAAATTTAAATTCTCTTTCGGCTTTACGCCATCGTCAGAACTAAACCACGATGGCGTAAAGCTGAATAGCTATCAACCACCTGTTAAAAAAATTTTGTAAAACATATAATGTTGATTAATGTATTCATATCTTTTAAATACAGCTAGATATTTCATAAATGTATCTATGAATGGCTCTGAATCGAATGTACTAAATTGATTTTAGAATGTATTTTTTGTTGATAGAGACACATTATGCAATCCTTGACTAGAAAAAGATCGCCTAAGCATCGTAAAATACAAATTTTTGTATTAAAGTTGATAAAAACGACGCCCGCGCTCATATGTGTCGGATTACACTATGCTTAAGTGTAGGATTCTCGGCTTAGTGTAAAAACGACTTTCATTAATCAAAACGCTATGAGTGCGTGTGCGTCATAACTAACCGCCGAGTACGGCTGAGCAAGACGTCAAACTAAAGTGTGCAGGCCTCAATTCGTGCGAGGGCGAAATTTTGCAATTTTCCCGTTGATTTTTTTACCCCTAGTCCCTCGAGAAATTTTTGTTAATTTGCGCTGGATTGGAAATATACTTCAAACAGAAACGGTTCTTTTTTTCACTCAGCAATAACGTAAAAATTTTACTTTTATGTAAAATTATAAAGTTTTTTTTTTATAAACGAAAATAGTATTGAGTTGGAAAATATATAGTAAAGAGTGATTGCTTATATTATGAATCAGAATTTTTCTCAAATTGGGTGTTTTAAATCACTAAAATAATTCAATATTTGTTCAAAAACCACCCTCACAAACACTATTTTCGTCAGCTCATCGTGGATCGTGTTGTGCTGTGCGTTCATCGATAAATCTAGACAATATCGTCAGCATACTACTAGAATCGATTATGTGCATAAAACAGGATACTGTTTTATGCACGACACATTTTAAAAGTTTATAAATTGGGTTATTTTATTTAAATATCATAATTTTTAAAATTTATTAATAATTTAATTATTTATAGAAAAACAATTGTTTGCGTTGCCATAATATTTAATTAAGAAAAAGAAGCATATTAAAGAATCTCAAAGAAAATCTACTATTGATATGAACTTAGTGGATTTTAGTTGTAAGCCGACGAAATACATATATATTCCATAAGGCAGTGCTACTTAGACTTTTTCGGTGTGCGGACTAGTAAATATTTTTAGTGTTACCTGGGGACGGGCTTCATTATGTAAATAAAATAAAAATGTGGTAGTGATATATTTTTGTTGAATTCAAAGAATTGAAATTCAGGGGCATTGATAATAATCGAGACGCGGGCCGATATTAATTATTTCAGTGATTTTTAACTATGTATATATTATTTAATTAGTTGAGCGTGGACCTGCACTGATTCACGGACCACCATTTGAGTGGCACTACTCTAAGGTACTCAACGTTGCACATAAAACCAACCGATACGGCTTTACACTCTTTTTATAGGGTGTATTTCACAGCGTACCAACGTTATTACGGTTTTCATATTTTTACCAGGAATTTCAAGAAAAAACTTGATTTTATTTACTCTAGTGTACAGGAAGTTAAAAATAATTCATTTAAACTGTCGGCTTAAAGCAGCGAAACGAATTTTTAAGCATATTAATGAAGTCCTACAAAAGCTTTAGGTATTTTGGAAAAATTTGATAACATTATTATGTTATTGTATAAAGTTCACATGCGTTTTATAAAATTAATTAAAATAAAACTATTCCCCACAAGACGACGAATAAATATGAATTCAAAATTTATCAACATACATCTGAGCTAATTTATATGTAGGCAATATCCGTTAGTAATTCAAATTTATGCTTCCATACAAACACAGTACAGCCAGACAACTTTCCTTTAAAATTTAAGTTTTTGCATACTAATTACACCGCAAAACTTGTTTCATGAACGCTTAGTATAATGTATGGCTTAAATTATTCGGCTTAGTGAGAAATTTAACTATAATTTTGTGGTAAAATACAAGCATTTTTCCCCTTTCGTTTGTACCAATTATATTTTTATCATTATTTTTCAATGAACAGCAAGGACTACAGTAGTATAAAAATGAATATAATTAATGCTGTGAAATTAATGACAGTTAATTGTTAAGGGCAGAGGCGTATATATAACAAACTAACAATTCTTTACTGCTTCTAATAAACTAAGGCTTTGGAAAAATAGTTGTCAGATTATATATCATTTTCATTTAACCATATTCATTTATACATTAAAACACCAGAAAACTAGGTGACAACTTGTAGAATAACAATGATATTGTTTTAATATCTACAACACTTACGGTAAATTTGTTGGTGGATTGTTATTTTTCTATTAATATTGTATTTTTTTAAATGTTACACATAACTAATTGTTGAACAAATAATTATTAGAACATGGATTGTAAAATAACCTCCTAATTATTTTCCTAGCTGTAATAACAACATGTTACATGATTAGTATGAAAGTTAATAATAACAACACTATAATTTATAAAAGTTTCAATGTTTTTATAATAGTCTCTACATGTGTTCGTTGCATATATGTACCTATGTGTTTATTTTGAAACGTATTAAAATTGGAAACAATGGTAAAGCTTCAATTGAAAACGTTCAAGCAAAGCTTTTAATAGAAAAGCTTCCATAATAAAATTACGTTGACTAAATCAAGAGACTAAAATAAATTGAAAAAAACTTGTCGTGCACTCTTTCAATACAGCTACGTCAATACGGTAAGGATATTGATTTGTTAGACTCTGTAAAAGTAAGAGAAAATCCTGCTTACTCAACAAAATAGGAGTACAGTAAATACTTAGTCAAGTAATAAATCTTTTTCTTGTCGTTAATTTCAATTTATTTATTTATAGACGATTAAAAAATACAGGGGCAGTATTATAATAAAGATAATCTACATAATTAAACTGGTTGTAGAACGTATACACTTTCAAAATATTAGTGTAATAATATAATAAATACATATAAAGTTAATTTAAATAGCCAAGAAATAAATCCGTTGAATAATTTGCTTTAGTTGTTATTATATTTATAGTAAATGAATGTAAAAATTATGAAAAGATTTTTGACAAAAATCGTTATTATTGTTACTTAATTTATTAAATAAGTATGTACTTAGTGAAAATATGAATTAGTTTCCTTGAGGAGATTAAACTTTACTGCATAAGTATTTTAATTGAGTTAAAACTCAAAAACATAATGAAAAATATGAATACTTTAGAAAACGTACTTTAATCTTTACTATCTAATGCAAAATTACCTGTCTGCCACTAAGGTCCAATAGAGCTATCCCCAATCAAGTTACACAATACAACCCTTATATTGATTTATTCAGATATACGACAACTTTACCCTTGGGTCAAGGTTGGTCGTATAACTCTATTATTACTATTATTTTCGCTACCATATTTATTATTTTACAACACCATAGTGTGAAAATCAATATTCAGTTATGCAGATGCTAATAAATTCGAATTCACAGCCACGTTATATTTAAAATATGATAATAGTATTGGCCAGAGTTTACTAATGTTTTTATTACGTGATAATAAAAACAGGTCCCGTCGCTGACTGTTAATGGTTAAAAGTATTTGTCTCACTCGGTTACGCAGGCAAAGGCTCAAATCTTCAAATCGAAGTTTAAATACGTTGATTTTACAATCGTTTTATTGATTTGTATACAGATATGTGGCTGACTGTGATGTTTTCATACTTTTTCATCTATTATAAATTGGGTGCACCGAGAGCAGTAATATTACTATATGTCCGTTCCTTGCTTCTTCTCTCATCAAACAGCAAGATTGAGTAATTGACTTACAACTAGCTTTTTAAATTCTCCTTTATGACAGTTTTTTACTTCACTTGAAGTGGACAAAGTAAAATAATAAAAACAACAAAACTTTAAAACTCTTGCTACAGTTTTGTTGATCATTATTTTTTTCAAAAACTCAAGTTCAAGTGTTATTCAGGTTCCACTGAATTGTATGTCTATTACTTGTGATTAAGCAAGAAACATTTCATTTTTTGTAGTCTATTATAAGAAATATTCAATTACATTCATTTATTATATCTAACGGAGTTTCAGAATTAAATAATATGCTGCATATTAAAAATGTTATTAGTTTAAAAAAAAACACAACAACCTTTAATTTCAAATTTGGATTATTGAGATTTTGTACATTTCCATGTATTTTGTCACTAACGACCCGGGTTTCGCCTTTCGGCATCTTCAGGCATTCGAGCACACGAATGGACTCGAACTGACAGACAGTAAACAGTGTCTAACGTTTATATAGAAGATAAAAATACGACAAATATTATTTACGAGGTAAAATATTATACGCCTGAGAACCACACTGATACCTGAGTTAACATTTCGATAATCGCCTTAATCCTTATTTTGTAAACAACACATTAACAGAGTGGCGAATTGCCGCTTTCCAATTATTTTTAGAATTACCAGTGATTTTATAATTATAATAGTGTTGTGGGTTTCGACGGGATGCAATTCGCCGAAAGGGTAAATATATACAATCATTCCACATTTAGTGACATCTGTTAAAAATCTCAATAATCCAAATTTGGTATTGAAATTCCATCAAAATTATACAACAACCATTGGTTTCGTAACTTATTCCATAGCCTTATTATTCTATGTACTTATTAATTTAATAGTTCTCAATAAAAACATATTTGTGACTGGTATAAATACCTCTCTCTGACAATATCAATATTATATTGAACATTTGTGTGCTCAATCATCAAAAACAAAACGATGTATTGTTCAAATATGCTAAAATGATTCAATGTAAAATTGAATTTTAAAAATTATTTTATTTACGTATAATGCACACAATATCTATATGAATTAATAATTTCTTCCTTACATTTGTGCTAGTTAAATGTAAATGTGAGGAATTATATACACTAAAAGATGATTATTTCGCCTAACAATTATTGTCAAAACGAGATATGAACTACACTTGTGTAATATGAATACTTAGGTGGATAAAAAAGTAAATTCTTTGACCTTTTAATGGAACCAAACGTTTAATTTATCTAAAAAGAATATATACACATATTCAGGCTTATAATTTAGGTTTCTTGTAAGCATGTGAAGATAAATGAATGCAGCCTGTTAACATGAAAAGTTTTGTCAATCCTGGTTAATTGTATGAAATATATATATATTTTAAAATAACTCATGCAGTAATAGGCCTAACTTTGATTGAATTATTGGGTGAAAATAGCCAAAATAAGGCATGGAAAAAGCAATAATAAAATCTTACGTAAACGCAATGCGCCAGGAATTTTATTGTGAATAAACATTATTTGGGCCCTAAAAATGAGATGGCGTTTTTCATCTTTTCCACTTTATATACTTTGCTGCAAACTTATAACGAAGTAAAAAAACTTTTTATGATTTAAAATTTGAAAGAGCTCTTAAAATACCGTTTTAAAATTTGGCCATCGTTCAAGGGCATTCGTGTAAAAGCGGTTTTTGATATAAAATAATAATTTTATTTGATATTTTCAGAACTTATCGAAAAACACTTCATTAAAAGCTCGTATCTAAATCTCATAAACGTTTACCATTAATACCCAAAATCATGATTAACGTTTTGTAATTAAATCAAAAACTTTATAATGCGGTAAAAATTCTTTGCGTAATCCTTTTAATAAAGTTTTATTTTTGATTAAATAAAAATAGTAAATCAAAATTTGGTAATAAAAATAAAGCTTTCCATAAGTTTTAACTGACAAATAAATAGCAGCAATGTGACTTACTTAGAACAGTTATCGTTGTGGATAATTAATGTTAAATTTTTTTTGTCATATCTAAGTCAGCTGTATTTTTACTAAAAAGCTTTGATTGGAAATAAAATACTTGCAAATGTTCTTTATCAAACACGACATTTTTGGAATCGTTAGTTTCCCTAGTACTTTTTATTACGAGAAAGACATTGCATTCAGGTTAACATGCTATAAATCCATTTAATTATAAAGATACTGTGATAAATCTGTTCTATCTTAAATAGGATTGTCTTGATAATGGCTTGTTGTTGAAATAATTATAGAATAAAAAATACACACAAATAAATTTCTTATTCATGTATACGTTAAGTTTAAGTATCCTTATTACTTAAATAGTTTGTTGTAATCTATAAATTAGTATAATATTGTATTTTTTACTTAATTGTAGTTATAGTAAGAAAAGTAAATTAAGCCCACTAAAATATATGACATGTATAAAGTTAGACGCATCCGTAATATGCTTTAGGTAAAAACGCTATCTTTCTTTAATTAATCTTTTCTTATTAAGCATAAAAACACAAAAAAACACTCGGCATTGATCAAATGATTTATAACTTAGTATGTGTGAATTGTTATAGGCCAGACTCGTGTCCATAACAATAATTGTAGAATAATAAATTTAACTTTATTATTATTCATATTTAATTTATTATTCAAGTTTTTTATTAAAGATAGAGTTTAATGTTTGTTTAATTGTAATAATAAACATTTGTTAGGAAAACATAATAATGGTCTTCGAATCCTGTACGGTTAAATTAGATTTCATCGTTGCGGTTAAACTATTCTCCCAAAAGAGAATAGAGAGGCGTTTAAAAAGGAAATGACCAGGGACGTTCTTCGTATAATTTATAGTAAGAACACTAGAAAAAAACGTTGCTTAATACACTTTTATAACGAAAAAGATTTTTTTGTATATCCAAGGCTGTAAAAAGCAATACATGTCGTAGTGTATAAGGATTAGTAGGACAATCATGGTTTTCATTTAAAAAGAAGGCAGTTTAACTATAGAGATGAGAGAGAAGATTTTATATATTAAAGAATATTTTTTATCAGCTATATGACTTTGCTTTCCTTCCATCTTCTTTTCATGGTGACGAATTCTCTACATTTTTAATTTATAGATATTTATTTGAATATCAAAAGATTATTATTTGATATAATGTATTAAGCCAGCTTGTTATTATGCGAGCGTTTTTGATTCATAGAGATGCTTGCGATTGTTACAAATACAGGGTAAAATTGCAAGTGTGGGCGTGGTTATTATCGATACCATTTTTAAGCAACAATTTGCGGAGATAGCTTAACAAGGCGGGTGAACATTTTTTACAATTCAAACTTTTATTATTATCTATAGGATTCTAAAATTAAATAGTTATAAATATATTTCAAATTTATTTAATATCAATTCATAATATTAATATTGTATTACAAAGTAATAGAGCTGAAATATTCAGATGAAGTAAATTTATTTATCTATTCTGCTTCATTATCAACTTGACGGAAAATGGACTTTATCAGATTTACTATAAGCCTTGGGACATTTTTACCACGATGATATATGTGATGTCCAAAGAATGTCGTACTTTCGTATAAGTGAGTTTGGCAATATAATAATTACATTACTAACATTGACGTATTTCAATAGACTCAAACCATTTGGCTTGACAAAAATTATACACAAAGCTAATGTTCTAAAATTTGAAAGCCGATGACGTTATATTATTAGTACCAGATTATATCTAGAAATAATTTAAGATACAAAAGTAAGTATTATAAACTCAAATGTCATACTAAAGTGATATAGAATATGGGACTACATTTAGATTTTAAAAGTTTTGTTAAGCCTTTGTCTACGTTTTGGGGAGATTTAACAATGAAATATTGTTAACAAAATGGTAGGGCTGAACTAAGCGTGTGAAGTAAATCCATAGTACACCACTGATACTGTCCTAAATGTTGCCAGAACCCAAATCATTTTGAACTGAATTAGGATTTGTATGTCGCTTCTCATCCCAGACCACACTGGTATAATGGCTAAGTCGTTTCTAGCCTTAGGGACGCAAGGTAAGCCATGGGGAAAATGGTTAATACAGGTAAACATTCGTGTTTCGTTGCGTGAAGAGATAATATTTGAATTTTACGACTTACACTGAATAAGAATATAATATGTTCATATATTTAGTTATCTGTCTAATAGTATTTTCCTTATGACAATTTTTATATTAGAGGTAAACATAATTATACTAATTTATAAAAATCGCACAATTCTTTTGTACTAATTCAATTTTTTATAAAATGATCAGGATGGGTTTCGTTCATTACGAGAATATATGTGATTGTTAAATAAAATATACAGTTTAAAAATGTGGAAAGCCGATCATTTTATAAATTGTGGTATTAGTACAAAAAAATGTGTTTCATTTTTGCCATTTATTAACCATTTATTAGCCTTTCCATCATAAATCGAAAATTAGTTAATAGCTTAAAAGGGATTAAATAAGATTTTTAAATGTGAATTGAAAAGCTATTCATACGTTAATAATCTATGTTCAAATTAAAACTTAAATTGTGGTAAGTGTACTGCATTCTTTTAGAATAAGGATATGCAAGATGCAAAAAACCACTTAATACATTTTTGGTAAGTTGAACAGAATGACATGATTTATTAAGAATAATTGAATATTTTCGATGGATTAGGCGATAAAAATACATGAACATTTATTTATTGATAACTTAGCTAACTCTTTGAGAAGGATCTTCAGACCGACTATATCGTAAAGTTATTTATTTCTAAGGGCGGGACTAATTCTTCCTACTGGATGTGGGGAGGGAGTTGCGATATAGTTGGTCTCAAAGAGATGAAACACGTGGCATATTTAGGAATACGATCAGTGGAATAACGAAGTTATTAATTCTTTATTTTATATGGTGAAATGTAGTCTTTATGAATTTTGGAGATCGAGTTCGTGGAAGAAATTCTTTTTTTTTTTCAGAGTAAGGCTATTTTTATGATGTGTACCTATTTCTACCGTCAAATATACGCTCTGATTAACGAAGCACACCGAAAAATATGAGTTATGCAAATGAGGGCTAATAAATTACAGAAGGGCAGATTAAATTTTATCACGTAGCGCGCAACTTTCCCTTAGCGCAACTATAAATCTCGTCAAAATATAAATACGTCTGAGAAGGGCTAATTATAAATTCTCGACCCGGCCCGCCACCAGATACAGATTTCCCGCGAAACTTTGCCAGAAAACATAAATATAAATTTATTCATTTATCTGGAAATGCGGCGCCGGGGTAACTTTTCCCGGAGGCCTCGACGCCGAAAGTTTTTCCTAAGCGTCAGTGTCATCGATGTCAAGTTTCAAATGACAGACTACTTCTTTACCAAAACTTTACGTTTACAAAAAAAACATATCAAATCTCAGAACTATTATATTGGAAAGATAGAATTTTCGGATACACAGAAGATGTTCAATTAGGAAACCAAAAGCTATACATTTGGAATGATTGTTGATTCAGTGTGTAAAATATGGATAAACTAGGCATTGAAACATTGGAAGTAATAGACAGTGCTTATTGGAAGTGGATGCTGTAGTAGGAAATGCTCATTGGCTATTTTTAAGGGGCATGAGATAAACGGTATATAAAAGTGATCGAAATTTTTTAAAATAGTGTAACTTCACTAAAATTAAGTGACTAATTGTTTAAATATGTGGGTAAACGAATAAATACGAGGGACAACACGGACGAGATACCAATACTTAATGAACGCAGAGATACCAGCAGAACGCGTCATACCATACACCAAGATGGGCGATAGAGAGAAGACTACCTCACACACTGATATAGGCGACAACCAATTCTTATTAGCTGTCGACTGCAAGATTGGCGGTAAGTCTATTCCATAATCTTAAAATGTCTGTAATTACACAAGTCGAATAAAATTTTCCAAAATACCGTTAGATGATAATAAAAATTAACTTTCATTAAAATGCGTGTCATTCCGGTGTTACGAATATTTAAAAGGTGTAAATAAGGTGAAAAATACATTTTTTAATGTTTTTTTGTACATGAAACGACTTGTGAAATCTGTCAATGATGATTACTTTCAAATTTGCATTGTTGAAACTTGGTACATTTCCATGTATATCGTCACTATCGAACCGAGTTTCACCTTTCGGCATGTTCAACAATTAAAATTTGATATTGAAGTTCCATCAAGTACCATCAGTCGATATCTTAAATTATGAGTATATATTTACGTTTCATATATTACGTAAAGTATTATTAACTAGAAAAGAGATATTCTGATATAAGCGTAAACTGTATTTTTAACTTGTGGTTTTTGATGATTGATAGGATAAAGATAATTATATATTTTTTTACATTTCAATTATTAGTATTTTTGTGTCATTGCTCAAAATATGTGTTATGCCATTTCTTTTTTAATTTAAGGTTTTTTTCGTGTTGACAATGTAAATATCTTGATATTTAATAAACTATATTTCATTTGATGTTTGTTTTAAAATTTTCAAGGCTGATGAGACAAGTGGAATCTGGAATGAATAAAAACATTTATTTGGTTTTTTTTTAAATCTCTTTAGGTGTGATAAATAATATTAAAGTGGTGTTTTTTAAAAGCTTTTAAGAAATTTTTAACTGTGACTTTTTAATTAAATTAAAAATATGAATATATAAAACAGCCTGGATACTATTTCATCTTTCATTTTGAAGTAAAACAAAACGTATTTAATTTTATTTAGTTACAATAAGATTAGTATCTCACTAAAGGACTAGGAATCCCCAATCTCTATTTGAAACACTCTCTGTCTTTCATATTCTATTAAAACTTAAGTGCTAGGCAAGCATTTACTTCTTAAATACACGTATACATTAAAGTGTACTTCTCCTTCGAACGTGAGGCCTTTTAATCCTAGATTGATTTCAATTAAGTTCAAAAACTTGTGCAGATAAACATTTACATTTTATGCAAATTCAAATTGGTAGAACCGCTAGCTAAAGTGTTAAATCAGAGGAGTGAAATGTTTTCTGAGAGAAAGGAATTTATTTTGAAATGAAATCATGAAGGATTTTTAATTGCTGTCAATCAAAGGTATTATGAGAATATATCCCACTTCATGTATTTAAGTTGTTTTAGATCAAACGTTGATATCTAATATTAAAAAAACACATGATAAATGAAATACTCGTTCAGGAAATCTATTTTACAATATCATTAAAACCTTTACCGAACATTAAGGTATAATAGTTAAAAAAATGAAACACATTTTTTTTGTTTTAATTCCAAAGTTTTTATAAAGGTCAGGACCGGTTTCGCTCATCAAGAAAATAGCTTACTATTTTATCAAAATGATTTATCTATACGATAAGCAAACACATTGTTACTAATAATAGAGCTTTATCACCGGAACAACATCATTCAATTTACACGAACAGACATGTTATTTTAAATATGAATGTTTGTACAAACGTTTTGCTTTTAAATCTTTATTCACTAAAATTATTATTTATAATTAAAATTCAATAAAGACCGCTAAATAAATATGTACCGAATTAATTATTTACACACATGCTTGTTTTATATTATATTTGTAGAAATGTGTGCGTATAATTTACAAATATTATACCATTTTCATTAAAAATATTGCAGCATTTTCATTTTCAATGAATTATTCATTTATTGAAAAATACTTCATAGCAAACACTGACAGTGGTTGCCATCCTACTATGGGAGGAAAGTGTTTCCGTGAATTATAAAAATATCAGAATTAAAATCATACCGATAAAATAAAATCCAGCAATTCCCAACCCAGGGTACGCGCTTGGTGGCTAGGGTTCGCTAAAGATAAATCAATAATGGCAAACGTGCTAAAAAAGCACAATCTTTTGTGTTATAGGGAGGTAAAAAGATTAAATACTACGACGGATTCATAAGATGTAGATTTTCGTACACAGGAGATGAAGACGGCCTTAATCTAAAGTGTGTAGCGTGCAAGAAAACGTTCACAAATGGGAGTATGAAACCTGCTCTACTATTACGGCATCTAAAAACAAAGCATTACAATTACAAAAAACAAGGAGAGTGAGTTTTTAAGCGATTCGCAAGGCAATTTTCCGATTTTGAGATTATACACCCTGTCACTAACAAAGACTACGAAAATACCGTTGAAGCTAGTTACTTGATTGGCTTAGCTAAATGTATTAAAGCCCATAGCATCTTAGCATATAATTTTATTTCTCTTTGTATAAATCAGCCCTTTTTACAAATCGTCACCAAGCAGAGCCTATTGCGACTGCCCTGAACTGAACCGTCTTGAACTGCCCAGAACCCGCCCCAAACGCTTCTTTTTTTTTACATGTCCGCTCCCAATGTGGAGCATATGGTCTCCTAATGGAGGTATCTTAACAGAATTTTTCTACGAGAACTGCTTGTTACTCAGTTGCTCAACCTCTCTTTTTTCGAAGAGAGTAGGGATAGAAGGATAGGGCTAGGACAGGACTAGTGATTAGCTAATCGCTCGAGACATCCGTAACCGTAGCCAACGACGCTACCAACTGCGCCACGGACGCCGACTCTTACAATTAAAAATTTGAAATAACATCAACTACAAAAAATAAAACATTTTTGTTATGTTAGGTGTACAATTTTGCGAAATGGGCTTCAAATGGGTACGCAAGACAAAAAAGGTTGGGGACCGCTGGCCTAGTATCTCAAAAGACCTCCAACCAAACCAGCCTTCATCCCTTCGTGACGTACATATTAATTGGGATGATTTGCGAAACAAAGGAGGGTGTTATTTCACATGAATACCAGCAAACATTTTGTGCGTATCTCCCGAAACGATGTGCACAGTGCAATAACTTCTATACGGATAGATAACCGCGAAACAATAATTAATTGCGAGCAGTCCGTATTGCTCAAAAGCGGCAATCCTAATTTCGGATATACGGCACTAATTTGCCGCAATACAAGTGTATTTGGTAGATACATGTGCCACTTGCGTATTCGCTACAAAATGGATTATGTGATTTATGAATTGATTTTACGAGCGCCTCAAAGTGACATGAATGTGGCACAACAGTATCAACTAAAGTTATACTTAATAACTACAATTACAGTCGAATATATGCACAACTCATTACTTCTACATAAAACTCATTTCACCTTTCCTGTCCAAAATAATAGTAAAATTATATCATTGATATGTTTTCAATCATAATTTTATTTTTAAATCTTGTTTAATGATTAATTGGTGAATCAAAATGTTTATTATGAGTGAAACGTCTCAAGATTTATTCTTAGAGCTAAACAAAATTAAAAAAGTTATGTTATTTTGTTTACAAGTCATATATTATCATACGTAAATAATTATGATACAAATATCATCGTATTAATAATTTACTCAAACGTTTCGTCAATAAATTTGTTAGGAGTCCGCTGAGTTTCAAAATTTTAAAAGTTGTTGTCAATTAATCTTTGGTCTTGCTTGATTGTTACGTCGGGCTTTGAATTTTTCAATTGATGCGAGTATTTCTATCAAAAGCATGAATTTAAGTAAGTTCCTGTAGACGAAATATAAGACGAGCAAATATCTTAATAGTCATATTAAAAAGCAATTAGTATTACTAAATAGTAGATAGAGATAGTTAATTAATTAATACATTGGTTATATGTATTTTTAATTAGAGGCAATACTCTTAATTAAAAATAAATACATTTGGCCAATATATTAATTTAGTAACTATCCCTTTTGCTGTGTTAAAAATAATTACAATGGTTTCAAAAGGCGGTTCGACAAACAAAAAATCTTCTGAAATATTTCACTATCCAGCGACACGACTCATCCATTTTTAATTTATATAGCCGAAGACCCACCGAAAATTCAGCAAGTCCTACAATTTAAATCCATTATAAATGATTTGACGCGACATATCTGGCGACGAGCATTTGTCACGCTTAATTGGGGCATTTGTTCTGCAGAGTGTGACGTCATTCCGCGAATTAGCGAGCACTCGATTCCACCACGATGTCTGATTATTATGATTAGGATAATAATTATTCCAATTATAGGCTGCAGGCTTCCGTTGATAGCCCTCATTGTTTATTGAAATAAATAGATATTTATTTATAATTAAGAATCATCAGTTGTAATGTGTTACGAAGTAGTTTCTACTTTTAAGGTGACCATTACAGGGAGACATAACGGAACTTTTAAAACGAACGTTTCGAGCGTTTAAAAATTTCTTGAAATAACTACATGACATAAACAGTTTTAATCATAATCTAATATAATTTTTTTTATATTATCTTACTTTAAATGGTCAAAACAACTTAAATCATTTTTGTAGTACCTAATTGTTTTAATATATTATTGTTCTGTTGAGTAATCAATGACGATATCACCTGACGTACATTAAATTACCCAGGAAATTTAACCAAATAGCACAAAACATAATCAATAATATAACTCTTTCAGTCTTTTTAACTAATTTATAAAGTGTTTGTTTAACGTTCAGGTGTCTTCGATGTATAGAAGCATTTAACAAATTCATTTGAAATATAAGATTGAACATGACGTTATCGACGTGTATTTTTAGTAAACTGACTGAGCTAGGAAGTGCTCACTCTTTTTTATTGTATGGTTAACACATTTATGTTTGAAAAATAAATTTAAATCTTATTTTCTATATGAAGCAGTTTACTGCCGGTACTAGAAATAAAATGAACCATTTCACGATTTCGTAAAAAATACTACGTTAGCATATAATACTCATTGTACAACACGCATATCGTCTGATTTTTTCTAATAGACTTACTTAGCGATATTAGCATAGGCGTTTTGAAATTTCATAACTTATTGAATTTGGCAAATTCTGATTATTCTCAGCTCGCTGCATCCTCCCCTTCTCCGGGTAGTCATTTGAAGACGTTAAAGTCAGAATCTAAATTCAAATATTAAAGCTTGTTAACTATGAAAAACACCAATTTCAATTCCATTGTAGATTAATTTAAATTTGGCATATTATTCGGTTTACAAACGAACAATATTTACAGATTTAATTTTTTTGCCAAAACTAATTTCGGAAAGCAATAGACTTTTTTCTAATTTTAACATAATATTTGTATCATTGGCTTAAAAATGAGTATTAAAAACTCAACAAGACACCAAGCAAGCCAAATAATTCCGTATTCAGAAGAAAACTTCGAAGAAAAATTCTACTTGAATTCTTTTTTTGTCTTTAAAGAATTATTTTAAAGCTAGGTTTTTTTATCTTCTCTATTTCGTTTCGGTACATAATGAATTCCCTGTTTAAAGTAAAGTAAATGCTACCTTCTCTCATTAGAAACTTAAATTTTACAAAAGCTTTCTCTCAAAGAGAAAACAGAGATAATCTCACCTTTCAAATAACGATTTCCAAAGTGTTTTGAGCAGTCGTTTTATCTCATACTATGTTCTCAAATTTTAACCACTGGCTTCAATGAAATATTTATAGAAATGAGCATTAAGTTTTAGAAATTTTCATAAAATAAAGTTAATTTGTACTTAACCATTTTTTTAAATAACTGCTTGTTTTTCAATTTTGCGTTTTGAATATATTTAATTGTAAATATATACGTAAAATAAATGTAAGAAACAAAGCATTGTAAGAACATTCATTAATAATTTTTGTTTTCATTTTTAAATTTGTACAGCTATTACTGAAAATTCATACGTCATCAAGAAAAATACGAAGCAAATTTTTCGGCCATTGGTAAGAAGACATTTTTACTAAATATAAGGAAAGATCGACATCTGAGACATAAGTATGTGTGCCTGAAACTATTTTTATATTGTTTTTTTATATGCATCATGTAAGTAGTCATAAATTTGACCTCTTTTAGCTATATTAACTGATATGTTAATGTATGATTTTTGTAGTTTACGTGTACAAATCAATTTTACTGACTAAATTTAAATCGTTTTGGTCAAAATTTCAAAGTTCCTAATTAGTAAATTGGTGCTAAATATTTGTGCATCAATATATATATTTTTGTTGACTAAAATTTACTGGTATACATTGCCTCTCTTATGAAAACTGTCAGGCTTATTACGTTGGACAGACAGGTAAAAATTTCAATATTACAATTAAAGAATATGTTGAACATTTGCAAAGTTGATGTCTCAATTATAATACTTTATTTATATTAGGAGTTTGCGAATCATTTCATTGAAAACGATCACAATTATTGTAATCAAAATTATAATCCAGAAATACCCGAGAAAGAAATAAAAATGAATAACTAAGAGTTTTCAGAAATTAATACTAGCATTCAATCGGAAATCTATTAAAAATATTATTAAATCAGAAATTTAATAATATATTATTAGTAAATAACATTTTAAATAAGAAAGTTGGCTCGCCCATATTAAATTAATTTCTAATAGAATTTTCCCCTCCAAACGAAAGTATTTACCTGAATATTTTTTAAACTTTAAGTGTATGATTTTGTGTACTATGTATTACTTGTGTCCAATCTCTTCCCAACGCCCAGTATAAAGAAATAATTCTCCCCCTTCAATTTCGATTACTACAATCAATTTATACCTTGTACATAAATAACCTTACGTCAGAAAGTGATTATTATTAATTAGTAATTTTATTTCAAAAATTAATATCTACAAAGTGACCGTCGATTTCATCGTAAATATAAAATTTCTTAGACAGTTAATTATGTTAAAAAGTTTCTTTTCTATTCCGTTTCAATCATAAATGAACTATCCAAATAGTATAAAACAAAACAAAGAACAAAGTCTTATATTCATAGTGAGATGAATATTTTTTCATTTAAAATTGGTGTTTACAGTCTGTTGGGCAGTAGATAGAAGCAAACCCATTAGATACCTCACATAATGTTTAGGTTTGTTTACAGTTGTGGTTTTACTGGAAGTTGTAATAAAATGAATCGTTCCGTTTGGTGAAAAAGGCTACATATATACAGTTTACCCTATCAACTTCAACTCTAGGAATTTACGTACAAAATAGTTGAAACCTTGGTAAAGGTAGAGTTATTCCAGAGTCCATGCAAAAATAACTTCGAGAACTACCGTCCCAATAAAACGGTAAAACAATACAGTAGTTTTGAAAATGTAATTTAATTTAGGTAGAGAAATTTTAACAAAGTCAATTCTATTCAGATATTTCAATTGCATTGAATAAAAGAAGCAAATAGAAGATGTTAAAATCTAAATGAAAATAAATCAAAATGTTGTTTAATGTAATTCTTTATTTTTTATAGATATAATAGTTTATTTATTTGTAAATAAAAATTAAAATACATGGAATTACAACTGACGTCAATGCACCATGCATTTAGACAGTATATAATAACACAAAAAATCATGTATGAAATAAATATATCTAAAGAAAAATACACAAGAGTTCTTTGGTATAATATTGTATGAATAAAAAATGACTCAATGACATATTATTTCGTTGTAATCATTTTCAGCTAAGTCCTCTGGCTATCTATCGTAAGCCATCGGTGAAATAAGTTTTCTACTTCAGGCTAAATTAGAGTGAGGGATAAATAAGGTGATCTAGTCGTCATGTCAACGATACTCGTTATTAAATGCATTTAATTACATTTCTCGGATGAGTGACTGCTTGGCTCGGTATTCGTTCTTTGCGAATGACGACTTTGGGTAAATTAATCTCCACCCGGCGCGTTAATTCAAATAAAACACCTTTTAGGGGATAATTGAAAAACGTAGCAACACTGGAATATAAATTCTGATGGCCTGTCAAACGCTTACTTACTTAATTTGGGTGATACTTGAAGGTTTTCGTGCGTTATATTTTTGCAGTGGTAAGCTGGTTTAGATGATAAAGTTTATCCATAATCTCGTAGACATACGTGTACCATGACATGAATGAATAAATATTTTCCATGGACACTTAGACATAACAAATTTTTACACAACACAACACTATGATCCAACATTTTAGTAAAACGATGTCTTAAATTCATAGACCTATTTTTCTTCCAAAATGTTTTTCATTTTATAACAGCATATTAAAGCATTCTGCAAGACGTTGCTATGATATGAAAAAAAAAAGTATTTTGTAAAACAGCTTATTTGAAATTTAAAAATATTCCTCTTTTTTAATGTTTGGTGTTTTAACTTCATAAAATTAGTATCATTTAAACATTAGTTTATGATCGAATTTGTCACATTATAGTAAGTTGTTACTCAGGCGTTTTTTTTTAAATTGAACAAACGATATGCACATATACATTTCAAGCAATATTTAATGACAAATATTTAATGAAAATTTTGACAAAATCATACAGCAAAAAATGCTTAAACTTTTAATGACATGCATAATCCAGAAAATTTAGTCACAATCAGATTTTCTTATACTTATATTTATTGAAATTAGCGGTTGTCTGGCTGTTTAAAATACACAAAAACGTCGCTTACTGCTAATATTGCAAAGTGGACATATCGGTCTTTGCTTTTGAACGTCTTAACTGTCAATTTTTGGTGGAATGGCGTTTAAAGCTATGTATACAAATTGTGTTTAATTTTTGTAAAATAAGTATATTTATGTATTAATAATTATCTCAGCGAAGTTATAATTTCTATAAGAACTTTCATAAAACATGTTTAATGTAATGGCTTCATAAATACATCCACAATAATAATGCTGACGATAAATCATATAAACAGTGAGGATGTTACCCTATCAATATCCGTGTCAGCAGCGGGGGAGGGAACCTAGGGTGGGGGTGGATCGCCCGAATTAAGTAATTAAATCCCCGACTGACCCGTACTTCACTTTGATTGATGGAGCCGGGGGCTGCGTGGTGATCTCTCACGGCCTTAAACAGACTATCGAAAGGCCGCCCACTTTGTATACCTGGGCGGATTCGGGCCATTGGAATAACTTTACTTTAAAAGTTTTGGAACTATTACTGTTGGGATGGTCAACGGAAATTAGAACAAAACATAGCTTATATTAAATGAGATCCTTCGGTTGAAATCTAAAATAACAACCAACCAACTTGCTGTTAGTGATCTATCAATAAAGGCACTATGCAATACAACTAAAGATGGTATGTGTAATTTCAATTTTAGCCAACTTAGTCCCAATAAGGAATCTTCATAAATTGTATTAGAAATAAATGATCAAAGATTGAAACCAAACCATTTTATTTTCACTGCGTGATTTTTTGGATATCAACTTGATGTAGCGTTAAGTTTTTTATTCCACTTCCATTGTTGCCAATAGCAGGGTGTAATCGAAAGAAGTATTAAGGAAAAAGTTTTTCAATAATGCAATGAAATAAATTTTACCATGTTCCACTTTTCCAAATTCAAGATTATAAGAATACATATCAGTGAAACATTTATCACTTTTCCGCAAAACTAGAAATGTAAAAAAAAACGGCTAAATGATGACTCTATTAAATGAAAGTAATGCATATTTTCACCAGACATGCTGTTGCTATGTAATAGTTATGTTCTTAACTATGCACAAATGAACATAACTAAAAAAGATTCAACTGTTTAATAATTGATGTTTTTCAGCTTGCTGTTTGCATAATAAGTCATATTGTAAATGTTGCAGCACGCCATAAAACTCAAATATATCTCAAAAAATAGCTTTGCTGCGTCATACGGATAGTGAGTAGATTTCAACTTAGAAACTATGTCTTTGGTAACTGATCCTAAGACACTTCTGACTTCTGGCAATGCTTTGAAAGCGCTTAACGCTGTCTTGTTATGCGATACGCCCAGTAACGGTTGGAAATCCTTAGCGGATGGTGGCGTTACAACGTTGAGTATCCTGGGAAGATTGAGAGTTAAAAGTAAAAAAAAAATATGTTAAATAAGAGTCGTATATGTGAATCGGGAAAGGAACCTAATTTTTATATTTCAGGTAAGCAAAGTATTATTTAATGTCTATGAAGTCGACGCTAATTACATTTTTATGTTTATCAATTTATTTATTAATGTTTAATTTCGTTCGGATTGTAATGAGATAAATTTCACTAATTGAGCTTACGTAATACAAAATAAACTCAATTATCTAATTTGATACCCTATTGTTCTCAAATGAAACGAAATATACGTAAATTAAAACCGAGTTTAAGATCTAAACTGAGTTTTAAATGAATCAACAAACGATGAAAAACAACGACACCGTGCAATGAATAAGCATAATTAGACGCAAAAGCCGGATTATCATAAGCCGTCTTCTCTTTCATAATTCATCATAAATGTTTTATGAATAAACATCGTTGTACGAATCTAAAGAGTGGGAGCGAGCGCGATTTCTGATGGAAAAATATCTCTTCGAGGTAAATATAATTTAAGACTGTTTGGCATTAGTATTCAAGCTGAAAAATGACAGGGAATAAATTTATAACTTTAATTAAATCACAAAGAACTGTGTTTGATTTATTAAAATAAGTTTATCAACAGTTTTCTAAAAACAGCGCTTAAATAATATGAAAGACCATTCTGCTATGTTGGAAAATATCTTTCGTTCCACATAACACACTATACTATATAAATGAAAATTTATTCATATTTTAAAAACTCAAACAGAAAAAACTTTTCAAAGAAATTTATGGTATTCGAGTTAATAAATCAGAGATTCTCTACCTTATTGAAAACGTTTTTAAAGAATGTTCAAGATGAAGAACGTATAGAAGTTCATCTGGAATTAAGTCAAAAAATATGACTTATTTGTACCTACAATAAAACGTAAGTATTTATAAGAAGCCTATAATTAAAATGTTTATCTTATTCCATTCTCATATCTTAAAATGAAGTATTACAACATTTTACGAATACATTCACCAAAATAAAATCATTATTAATACATACAAATCAATCACAATCAATACTATGATTAATGCAAACTAGGTAGGAGGTTTATAACTCAATGAAAAAAAGCAATGCAAAATATTATTTTACAATATTGTATCTAGTATTGCGCATTATACGTTACAAATGCAGACGGGTATACCAAGTGATTTAATTTGAATTAGATCTCTGATGATAAATAAAGCTCAGTGAAAAAAATTAGTAGTGAAATACACCAAAGATACAAATGACCATAATAATTTAGAAACAATAGGCTTAGAATAATGTAGAACGATTAGGGTGCCGATAGAAGTGTTGTAAGTTTTTAATCATTAGTGTATTGACCACTGCTGCATTACGTGAATTTTTCATAGAAAGGATATATTTATTTAAAATTGAATTAATACAATTAAAATTTTGAATTAGTACAAACAATTGTTGGTCTTTTTGAGCATTAATTAACCACATACATATTCGTAAGCTCTCCATAGTCAATTAATATTGTAAGACATCAATACTTAGGATAGTTTAGTATCGGGATCGAGATTCCGGTTCATTATAAGGGTCAAATATCTCTTCCGGGTTGATTTGGGATTAACACTAGAATGCAGATAATGCTGGATTGTGTCCAAAATTAAAAATCACTCATTGAAATTCACATAACGCTTGAAATTTAAAAAAAAAAGCTGCGTCTCATATATTAATTTATATTCAACAATGTATACTATACAGGACTATTTAATGAATAACAATTTATCGTGTTACCTTTCATTTTTATGGGATTATTAATGTGAATAATGTAAGTACCAACATACTGTTTGTATGCATTTCCAAGAACAATTTTTCGTCAGTTGAAGATGTTCACTTGCTGAGCGAAATTATTTTAAGGTATGGAATAAGTAAATAATCTTTTTTGTATATTCAAAACAAAATAATGTTTTTTTCAACATGAAGTTACAGTTAGCTTCACTAAAACAACTATTAATTAAGATAAAAAAGTTCTGGTGCGAGCTTATATAGGCGATTTCAATTCTACAACGTAATCTTATTTAATGGAGAACCATACGTTTAATGCAAATGATGGGGTTAAACTGTTGCATAAAAACATGGGGGATCATAAATTATTTTATCAAGAAATTTTGGAAATCAATAGAGCCCAGTTAAATTCCTTGCCAATTCTGAATGAGCAGCTGAACCTTCCTAATTCTCCGTTATTATATCCTATACGTTGAAACACCTAACAGATGTCACTAAACGTGGAATGATTGTATATATTTACCCTTTCGTCGAATTGCATCCCGTCGAAACCCACAATGCTATTATAATTGTAAAATCACTGGTATTTCTAAAAGATGTTGGAAAGCGGCAATTTGCCACTCTGCTAATGGGTTGTTTACAAAATAAGGATTAAAGCAATTCTCGAAATGTTAACTCAGGTATCAGTGTGGCTCTGAGACGTATAATATCTTATCTCGTAGATAATATTTGTCGTATTTGTATCTTCTATATAAACGTTAGACACTGTTTACTGTCTGTCAGTTCGAGTCCATTCGTGTGCTCGAATGCCTGAAGATGCCGAAAGGCGAAACCCGGGTCGATAGTGACAAAATACATGGAAGTGTACAAAATCTCAATAATCCAAATTTGATATTGAAATTCCATCAAGCACCCTCAGTCGATGTCTTAAATTATATAAAGTAATCTTATTTATTTATAATATAGCTACAAATTTTTAATTTAATTTCAGATTTGTAATATCTTAAGTAAAATGTTAATTATTTAACAATAGTAAAGTTTATAATGAATGCCTAATATGAAATACTAAAATTTTGAAAAATTGTGTAACATGGCAGGCTATTTAAAGAGTTGTATGGGATATACAGACACGAAAAACTAGTGAGAATTTCAGTCATGCACTTCAATAATTTGATAATACTACATAATTATGTTCAAATACTTACGTGTTCAGTTCCAGGTCAAGGCGAAATTTATGATTGAAAGCTTTGATGAGTAGCGATGTTCGATGAAAATGTTTTCCAGTCTGAAAGAAAATAAAATAAAATAAATTATTAATCATGTTAAGCATTTTTTAATGAAAATACGTTTAATTGTCCTATATATTATGAATATTGAAGCCCCGTAATAAAAATATCGATGATAATTATTATGTTTTACTTATAGTGTTACAAATACTAATTTTTATTTAAGCATATTGCTAAATGTGATTATATTGGAAAAGTGACATAGTTATTTTTTCCACATATAGGCCTAAGTTATTTGACGTATTATTCCACAACTTGTGATCAATACGTATTTCGACAAAGTTAAATATTTTGAGAATAAGATTGATGCCATTATTTCCATAAAGTAAAATTATCTTCTTTCACAAAAAAGTGGTCTAAAAATCTAGAAAACCGCATTTATTTGGTCACTTACGAGGTATGCACAAGATATTAATTAGAAATATATCATTCGTATAGTATTCTGTGGAGTGAGATCGTGAACTATCTAAAATGAGTTGCGGTTACTGAAGGTTTTCAAATATGGGAGTTGAGCTTATAATGAAGTTTAAAAGAACGCTTCTTCACGATGTAAAAAATTTGACTTATTTCTATCAAGTCGAGAGAAGAAATTGAGACAATGAAAAGCTGATTTTTATTAGAAAGGTAAAGAGGTGGTGTGCCAAAGGACGTGCTGAATGCTCATATTAGGTTGACGGGACAAAATAGTGAGATAGCATTGTAAAAGATCAACTTTTATTTGACTTCCCGGTAATTAAACACGTAAACGTCAATTTTTAACATTATCATTAATAAAAGAAAACAGTGGAAATTAAATTTTCAAACAACAATATCACATTTGACAGTTCTATGCCAGTTCTTTGGCCGAGTTTTGAAGCGTTTGAACATTCCAAAAGAAGCCATAGCATAAATGTCTGTATCGTTTGCCACCTTCGTCATTAACCCTCTTGAAAAAACGAAACGTAAAGAGAACGATTAGCTAAGTTTAAGTTTATTACCAACTCCATCTTTCTTTCATTAACATATCTCACTTACTTACAACTTTTACCGGAATGCTTCACATTAGGAAGTAGATATGGTTTGAAATGAAAAATAAATAAATATTTAGATTGTATAAATGCGATAATACAACAAAGATTATTATCTGCTGTATTTATTTATAAATAAAACGATTTTTATTTCGTTCATTTATGTTTTAATGAATCGTATAAATTTTAAATTGAGCAATCTGTTGCCGAAATGCGTAGGTTTCCGAATCAACAGACGTCTCATATACGTAATAAATCACATACAAAACTTTCTCAGTAACAAAACAAAGAGAATAAGAAAATTATACGTAAGAAATGGATGAAATACCTCATTATTTATTGTATAAGTTACTTTGCGTCAACGTTTCGAGTTGAAGTTATCTGCGTGAGACAGGGACAGATCACTTGCGTGGCCAATGAGAGTATCTCGGCAAATTTATACAAAGATTCAATTCATTAAATAAACATGCTGAAGTGGTAGGAAAACGGGTAGGCGATGAGACTAATAAAACTCCGATATATTCTCATAATACTGTAGCGTGTTCTGTCAGAATCATGTATTATAATATAATACGGAGCTTGTTGAATAATAAGTCATTTGTGATATCTGAGTTAAATGTTTTAGGCACTTATTTATGATGTACGTTTGTATTTAACAGCCGTTATTTAAAGTTGTTTATTCTTAATTTGTAAGGATGTACGTTTTTTATTTAATAATTAATCTAAGAGATCTGCTATAAATTCATTTTATAGAAATTTGATGTAGTGGTAGTATAGCTAGCTACTAAAAATAAATAGGACTCAGACGAACAGAAATCCATAAATCGATTGAAAGGTCAATCTATAAAAACCGTCCGTACCGGGAATTGAGCCCGAGACATCCGTAAACGTAGCCAGCGACACTACCAACTGCGTCACGGACGTCGACAATGTAATGTAACATACTTAATAAGATATAAATTATTCCGCTGTATTTTTAAGAATTTGACGTTTAGTTTTTAATGGTTTGCTAAATTATTTCCGTACCGATCAATAAAAATCAAAACTGATGATAAAAGATGCTTCTTAAAAAAAACGCTTCACTCTTCACACTACGTAGTTTTATTTTATATGAATTCAAAACTAAAAAAATATATGTTCGTTTAAACCAAAAAATTCAAAATAAATTTTAAGGCAGATTCTTACTAATTATTTTATTTATATAAGACACAGTAAGTAAGTAAGCACAAGATGCGGATGTTCTTTGCTAACGTGGCCAATTTACGAGGCGTTCCCCTCTCAAAGTGTAGTAACAAAACAGTGCGGAAGTGTTCCAAAATCCCTCCCATGTCATTTTTGATGACCCATTTACTGGACTAGGGCGCAAAAATAACTGAAAAAACTTTTATTCGTTATGCCCAGTCAGCAGTGGGCAAACAAATAACCATTACATATATATTGCACATTAAATGAAAAAAAAACCAAACACGAAATGACATAGTTAGCTGAGCGACATAAGTGACTGTGCAGAACATATAAATATAGCTATGTCTGACATATCGAGTATCTCCACGAATTTGAAAAGAAATCTCTCATCAGTAAATATTTTTCAAGATATTGATGGGAATCTTTTACTCAATTCTATCGTTTCATAAAATATCTTTAATACATGGCAAGAAGATGGAATAGTTCAACTGTTTTCATGATTTGCTTGATTTTTTGTTGAAGTGCTAAAAACATTACTCTAGAACTTAAATGTACATATTCATTTCATTATTATTATGAAATCTTTATAAAAATAGTTGTATCTTTGATACAAATGAAGTTGTTTAAGTTAAAGATTTTAAAAATTAAAAATGTTATTCGTCTACTACTGATTAACATAATATTTCGAGGGCAAAATGAACAACAAAAATATTTTTCGATTTTTAGATAAAATTAAATAACGCTATTTGATTATAAAATGAACCCAATTGGAAGTATTCAAGGCTACGATACTAGTGATAAATGAAAAAAACTTTCACAATAAATGTTCGTAGAGTATTGTTGAATAAAAACATATTATCTTGTCACCAATACGGCCAAAATAGAAGATTGATGATTGATGATTTAAACTAAAATAAATATACCACACGTTTCAAAGATTGCAAATAATCCTATGTTATTCCTATTGAGTTTCTTTAAGCTTTATTTTTTTTCGCTAACTTTGCAGGTATTATCTCTTATGTTTATTATATTCAGCATGATTATTTTACAGAATTGATATCTACAGATAGCCACCATTAGATGTTAGTTAAAAAATATCATTAAAAGAGACAATAGCACAAAATATACAAACTTCATTATTAAATCAAAATGAACGTTGGATATTTTATAAATAATCGAATAATTATAATTTTTTGCAACCATAATGCTCAAAACTTGGAGTGGAAAAAGTATCTGTGAAGTTTATAAGTCAGAGAAAATCAATAACTTTGAACAAAGTGTCTCTTCCATATTCGAAAAGAACATCTACTAGAGTAGTTCTAGCAAAAGACACGAGTTTTGATACATTCAAGTCTCGTTTATAGTGTGTCATTAAAAGAAATGGAAAAAGGTCTTTGGTACTAAATTTTACGGTTAATATTATTCCATTCTATCGTTCGGTCAATTGAAACATCGACGAATGGCTGTTGCGAAGTATAAACCGCTATATTATTCAAAAGGAAAGCCTAAGGAACAACAATTTGTTTTGTTATATTCGTATACGGTTGTTATTTTATTCGCATTAGTTAAAGCGTCTCTCTATCGGGGACAGTGGCGTCGAGATTTATGTATGTAAAAAAAATTAATGATAATTGGATGGGCGTGAGCGCGTGTAATATTGACTACCCTTTTCTTGTAAAGGGAAGGTTTGCCACGTGTCAGAGAAAATGTATGAATCATGAAAAATAAAACTCTAAAATTAGTTGGTTTAATGTAACGTTCGTTCATGACAAAAAAAATCATTAGCTATTATGAGACCGGTGGTGGTTGTGGCTAATAAATTTCACTGTTAAATCTGTCACTTAACGCCAGACGAGATGGGTTACAAATATTATCTTTATATATATTTTTTGTTAATTACAAAACGTATTACTGAAATAGGACACACATTATTTATGATTTCAATTTGTCAAAAAGACGGATTAAATTTTAAATGATGTAGTATTCTTTCATCCTAAAAGAAAAATGTTTCATTACATGTAATTTTATGAAGTCGTATTGTTCACATGATCTCAAATAGTACATAGTTTTAAATACAATAAACATTATATTATAAAGTTTACGTATCAACCAAACGAGTGATGAAAAATCTTTGTCACCTTGAAGATGTTTGATAACATTAGGGTAAAATACACATTTTGTAAATATAAAACCAATTTCTATAATATATAATATATTGCTATTGTATAAGAAAATTTGTTTGTATTCTTGCTTAAAGAATTATAACGTGTTTTGATAATATATGAAGTAACTATAATATACATTTACATTAAAACAGTTTATTTTATCAACGATTTTAAAAACGTGTAAGCAATTGAATTTAAGGTTATGTGTTTTTGCTATACATTATTTTAGATATATACATTATATATATATTGTATTCTACCAAATATATTTGAATAATCTTTAAATTAACTAAACTTCACCAACAACAATGAAAAAATTGCAAATCATCAGTGTGATGTTTTTTCATTTTGAAAATACCATGCATAGTATGAACGTCCCTTTAAATGCCAACGCTTGGTGGTTGCGTGCCGTTCATTTCAGTAAGGGGAAATGCGCCATTAGCAAGATCCCCCGATCATTTCCTGAACGTCTGTTATTTTGATGACCACCTTTGTTTAGTTCTAAACGCTCCGCACTTACTCGCGTGTAAGTAGTAAATAAATCTTCATAAGTTCTTGTTCACCTTTTCCGTGTTTTCCCAGTTTCTTCGGACACTGGAAGGGTCTTAAAAAGCTTGAAAAGCCCGAAAAGTAAGTTACGAGAGGTCTTTGTGCTAAGCGCCTTAAACAGCGAGAGATTTGTTAACAATGAATAGAAATCTATTCTTTACAATGTATGAAGTACTTAAAATATTAATAGTTTTCTTTGAAGACTATTAAAACTTTTATACGGTGCACAGTGTTTTTCTAAATCTTAAAATTAAAAGATTATTTGGTTCGATGCTTTAACTGATCATCAATACATGAATAAAATATTACAAAATATTGTTTTTTTCAATCTTCATTAACATTAACGTTCTGGCAAGAAAATCATCCAGTTGTACAGTTGAACTTAAGTTGACAAATTCATGGAAATTAAAATTCTATTAAAAATATCTATATTGTACTTATAAATTGTTTTTTCGTGTAACCATTGCTAAGCGGTTTATTAACTATATTTTAAAAATTGTTTGTTTGAAATTTGTATTATGACGAGCTCAAGTATTTTAAATCGATTTACTTAAAATTCACTATTAAGGTGTTATCTCTCGATTTTTGGTGTAAAGGCATCATATATAAAATATCAAAACAAATTATTTGCACCTCTTCTACATGTTTATAATGATCAGAACTGGTTTTGCTCATCACGAGCATTATCAACTGATTACCTAAAATGCCATCATTATTATTTAATGTATAATATTTTTTTACAAATACGAATTTAAATATTCTATGGTTTTGAATAAATTTAAAAAGCGAAAATATTTTTATATTTATATCGTATTGTTAAACACTATCTATGTAAAGACACACTTATTATTATAAGTTATGCTTTTACGTAAAAACAGTTTTGTACAAACAAAGGAAATGAAAAAGGTTAAGCAAACATTTGACTAACTTCAAAGATAAATTAGTCAAAACTAGTATTTTTCAGTTAGCGTCTCCTTCCAGAACATCGACGATATATATGACTTATTTTTAACCATACATTACGATCATTTTAATTTTCATCAGCTTCTTAGAGGTATTATTTTGCTATTTTTTTTTAAAAAAGGATGTTATCCAGTCACGACTCTTTTTCGTTTATCGATGTTTATTGACAATATTACTTCAAAAGGGTAATTCGGCCAAAAAATCGAGATCTAACGGTATTTTTTATCGTTGAGTTTAATTCGAGTGAAATAGAAAAACTCGAAGTATTGCTAAACAGTCAAATATTTTATCTAGATTTATAAAAAAGTATAAAAATTTATTTTAAAATTGAATACAAAAATAAATAAAGAAAGTGATGTTTTATACTTAAAAGAAGTACAGTTTTATTATAAAATTTAATTTAGTCGTTAGATGTTTGATTAAAAATATGTAGAAGATTTATGTATTTAACAATGGCGAATGTACAGAGTTCAACGGTGATGTTTCTTATCTATTTTCTACAAAGCTATTTATAATTGGTATCTAAAACTCTTACGCAGTGAAATATTTAAAATAAAACATTTATTTAACATTCAAGGTAGGCAAAACATATTATCGCAGACAGCGAAAAGAGTTTTTAAACAAGATAAGATGTTTACCGTCACGAAACGAAGAAAAAAGATCATAGTATTTTATTTTTTGAATTTCTCCGTAAGGAATTTACTCAGGTGAGATTAGCAGTCAGAATAAAAGTGACAAGGAAAACGTTTCCTAGGGAGGAATGCTTAAAATTAGTCCAACACAAGCATTACTGTCATTGTTCAAACAATATAATTCGTTTAATCTTTACGTTGAGACAATACTCGCTTTGTCTTTTTTTTATATTCTAGTAATTTTGCCGTGATATCAAAGCTCTGAAAACAACTAAAAGATTACCGTATAGATAAAATGATCATTGATAAAGATGTATTCAAAGTGTTCATTCTCAATTTAACATTGCGCGTTGGTCAGTGTCTTAGGAGAAACCGAAAAAATATCATTCATATTTGACTGATTTATACAATAATAATAATTATAATTATAAATGTTGAAAATTTGATTTATGAGGTTATTCTTATTATATATCGGTTAATTACCAATTTGCTTAAGTGAAATTTTATTCTTGATTTAAATTATTTCATCGTATCAAAGTATTTTTATTGAAACTATAACTATTGTTACACTATATTGAACAGTTAACGTTTCTTAAGTTATAAATATATATATTTAATTATCTATTTGAAGATCACCATTTTATATCTTTATAGTACAAAAATAGTCAAATTAAATGCAAAAACTGAAAACATACTTACTGTTTTAAAAACTATTTCAATATTTTCAAAAGATGGTCGCTGTGTGGTTATTAAATTAATGATAATAGCTCAACTACTATATTTTTTATTTCAAGTGGCAAACGCTTTATGACGTTTATACTTATTGGTAACGTGGACAAGGGCTTCATTTCTTAAATAGGCAATCGATTTATGGATTTGTATCTAAAAGCATAGATGGATGTGATTTTGTCTTTCCTTCCCATCCAACTCTATTCAAAACCAAAAATTGCCATAGAAAGTATTATTTAACTAGTCTTTTTATCCTTAAATTATCTGAAAAGATAGTTTGAAAAACTAATTTACAATCCTTAATTGTCAAATGCATTCTATTTAAATGCTGCGTTAAGTCTTTATGTGCTGAATCGTATCGGACATATTTTAATGTATATTATAAATTACATTTTAGAAAAACAAAATGTTAAACAAAGGCCAAGTGTCAAATATGTCAATGTAATTTAAGCAAATGAGTAGCAACACCTCGATGTAAAAGGCGATGTAAACTTCATTCTGCTTTCGTGAATGAATATCAAATTAAGGAACATTAATCACTATTTGAGACTAAATTAAATTTCGCTCTACAAATGGTTCTCGTGTGACGGCACCGGAAGTGTGAGGAGCTTCAAACGTGCGGAAAAAAAGGCTGCGGCGGTAACGAAGCGTGAAATGCAGATGAATTGCAATACGTGTACCACCCTGACATTTTTCTGTACGTGATTTTCTTCGATACAAATTTGTACATGTGATCGAATTTGGAATGAAAATTTTCAAGTCACTGCACAAATATTTGAATTTTCCAAATAACTTTGCATCGAATACACACATTTGCGCAATTATTTAAAAAAGCCAGAAAAATTTATTCCTTTGATAAAAATGAGACAAGTCAGACCACGTAAATTTAAAAAGATTCCTTTTACTCAAATCAAAAAATAGTGTTTAAAATTTTTATGTTTATACTTTAACAGAATATGCAAAAAATTATATAATTTATTAGAATTTCACATTACTATATTTGCAGGGCACCAGGCTATTCTGTTGGTGGTTAAAAATAGTTATTCAATAAAATTTGTTTAACATATTTTACGAACTGCAATACATTATTTAAAGAAATTCAGAAAAATAAGCAAAAAACTGATCTTATTTAGTTCCGTAAAAATATCATTTTAAAATATAACATTTTTCCAATTATAATATTATGTTATTTAAAAAAAAATCCTTCTTTTCAAAAAGATCAAGATATTCCTGTAGTCAATTTTGTAATTTGAAACCTTTGAATTAAATATAAAACACATTGTTTAAATTGAAATACCTTTCATTATTCAAGTATTTTGCATCGAAGGGAAATATGTAATTTAATTAAATACCCATCTCGTAAATTTGTATGAAGCATTTTTCATAGATTATTTTTTAATATTACCTCTCCACGGATACTTGACCTGAAAACGGATCCACAAATTCTCATGGAATATCCAATAAAGTTATTAACAGTGAAACCCTAATAAATTGGGTCATTTTGTTCTCATATTGAAAATTTTCATCACTTTAGCTAATTGAATTCAAAGAAGTTACCCTCACGGGAATTGCGTTGGATAAAGACAGATCCATTTTATAAAGGAATATATATATCTACAGAAAAAATAAAGATTTTTATTTCGGAAAATCTCTAAATGTGTCCATATTTGGGGCGATAGTCGACTTTCGTTTTCAAAAGAAAAACTACATCCGTAGAAAGCGTAAATCATATTGGCGCAGCGATTTTTTGTATCCGGTTAAAAAAGATGCCAACCAAGCAGTTGTTTTTCAAAGAATAAAAACAAATAATAAAATCGGTATTTATGTGTACACATTTAATACTAAATATAATATTTCGTGCGGAAAACATAAATAGAAAATATGATACAAATCTTATCACGGTCTTGAAATGGGTTCTATGTTTTATCGTTTTGAACACAAAAGTCAGACGCCATTTTGTAAAATTCATATTATTAATTAATATTTTGTAGCATTGAGGTTTCTTTAAGTTTGGAAATTAATTTCGGTGAATGCTTTGTGAAATTCGGCTAAACGTTTTGTGAATACCATCTTGGCAGATTAATTATCGTGTAAGAAAAGGTATTTCTTTATTAACGCAATAAATTTGAAATATTGTTTTATATTTTACTGTAACTGCGAACGTTTTTGACTATAAACATTATTTTTTAATCATTTAAATTAAATGAAGAGTTAAACAAAAGGTAGAATACAGACTTATTGCTCCTGGCATTGATTATAAATTGAAGTTGTTTCTGTTTGAAGTATTTTATATTTCGATACACAGGCAGGCTTAAAATATTCATTTGAAAGGTAAACATATTAATCCGAGTTGGAATTTGTTGTTCTTCGAAAAAGAAATAAAAAAAGATGTTTAAATTGGCCTTCTCATGCAAGTTCTACTAATTTCAAGCATTAGTGTATGTTCTTTTTTAATTTCCAAAATGAAAGTTTTCATTTATTTTCGGTTGTTAATCAAAAACACTAATTATTTCAGCATCCCTAATAACTTAAGACTTATATAAGAAGAAATCGACTTTTCTTGTTGAAAAAATACTGCTTACAGCTTTCTTTCATAGATAAAAGCAAATAAAACATAGTAAATTAAAATAAAGTAACGGTGAGTATATTGTCAGGTGACTCTTGCTGGAAGTTGAATGAACGAAAACTTTTTTTTTTAAATGAATTAAAATTATACGTTTGGATGTGATTTTTTTATTTTAATATATTCGACAATTGTAATTTGTAATAGTTCATTCTAATAGTTCAATTTTTTGTATCTTGAGTAATAATTAAGCAGTTATATTTGGTTTAATGATATAGAAAAATATTATTTGTGTAGAGATATTTATGATTATATGATATTTATTTTTGCATATAATGGATTTCATCTTATAATAAAACAGTTTTTTACCAAACATAATAGTTACAAAAATCAGGTTTAACATGGCACTTCAATATTTTTTTGGCTAATTTAACCAACGTGCTTTGTATTATAAGCTTATCGTTGCTATAATTTAAGACATCGACTGAGAGTGACGACTTTCAACATCAAATTTGAACTGTTGAGATTTTGTACATTTCCATGTATTTTGTTGTTAACGACCCGGCCAACTCGAGTTCATTCGTGTGCTCGAATGCCAGAAGATGCTGAAAGGCGAAACCCGGGTCGTCAGTGAAAAAATACATGGAAATGTACAAAATCTTAACAATTCAAATTTTTTATGGTACCTATTTTTTGTGGATAGTTTTAATATTCCTACAGACTAAAACACACATTTATAACCTAAAATTTAAAATTTATAACTAGGTATATAATTTAAGACATCAACTGAGGGTGCTTGATGGAATTTCAATATCAAATTTGGATTATTGAAATTTTGTACACTTCCATGTATTTTGTCACTAACGATCCGGGTTTCGCCTTTCGGCATCTTCAGGCATTCGTGTGCTCGAAGTGTACAAAATCTCAATAATCCAAAAAAAAAAAAAAACTAGGTATATATTAAATAAATGTTGAAACGTAAAATGAAATTTGCATCAATGTTTTCAAAAGTAATTCATGATATATTTCAAAAATTACCGTTTGTGAATGCGAGCTGAAGCGTAGTATATTTTTGTTTTAAAAAAGTTCGATTATTTTAGTATTAGAAGTTTACAAATTTTAATTTGGTGGCTTTTTATGTACCACGATAGCATCTTTTGTCGGTTTTTTGGTGGGTCATATTCATTCTTGTTTTGTATTTCCTGTGAAGCCTTAAAAAGGTTGCAAGGATCAACATCCTCTTTGAGTAATTGGCTACCATGGCAATATGGTGGATCAGAAACCCGGAAGCTTTGAGAAATTGGGTGGAAAACAAACTTCAGGAAAGAAAAACTTTTCGTTATTTCGAAAATCCACTAAAAAATTGGCTTTAAGGCAGCATAAATTATCAAGTGGGTTACTGAAAGGCCTAAAAAAGCGAGATTTTTTAAATAAAATTTAATTTGATGATTTTTGAGAAAACCTTGTACCTAATATATTTTAACAGAGATTCTTTGAGTGTGATACTAAAATGTAATCCTTTTTTTTATCAAAACTTTTAGAAGTGATTTTCAAATGGAAACAAAAATATTGTATTTTAGATTTATTAAATTGGCGTTATTTCGAATATTGTAAATATTTTTGAATATTAAATAAAGTCGAGATTAAAAGAAGTGGAATATTCAGCAAACATATTATATTTATAATTTAAGACATCGACTGAGGGTGCTTGATGGAATTTCAATATCAAATTTGGATTATTGAGATTTTGTACACTTCCATGTATTTTGTCACTAACGATCCGGGTTTCGCCTTTCGGCATCTTCAGGCATTCGAGCGCACGAATGGACTCGAACTGGATAAAAACAAAATGTTCCGGGGTTCATCGCGTTATTTATTTCACAACCCCATTTACATTTTTTTCAGTAAAAAATCTTTTTTCGTAGAAAAAAAAAAAGTGTCATGGAAAACTGTAGTTCGATGTACCTGTGACAAAAAAAATGTTCAAAATTTACCGTTATTAAACATTTATAATATGATTCAAATATATATTATGACATTGGTGCTTATAAGTTTACATGAAATCAAAAAAATGATGGAATCGTTTTAAATTTTAATATTCAAATGACGTCCTACTCTATTTCATATATATACTCACATAATATGGGCAGCTTTGCCCAATTAAAATACTTTAGAATAATGCTTTTTAAGCAACGTACAAAATAGTCCCACAATATTTTTGTTATAGAGTTAAAAGCTATTTTGGCATTATGTCAGTTTTAGAACGAGGGAATTAGATAACTTGTTTGATTTGATTTTCTAATTAGCATAAAACCACCGAAATGATAAAATTGATCAATGAGTGTTATGTCGTGACTTATTCAAACATTAACGATTCAATGTGGAAGAGTATATTTTGAACTTCGCAGAATCCAGTTTGCATCGAGTTAAAATCAATACCAGGACACATAAATCCCTTCAAATTACATCGGTTTCAATTGATCACAAAGACTACATGACAGTCTGATTTGACCCAACAGTTCAACTTAATTTCAGACTCGCGCCAAACGTAATTTAAGTTTCACGAGTGTTGACATTCTCGAATGCAAACAGGGCTGTCCGCACAAACCCTCCTTCCGATGGGGGACTCTACGCCACACGCTACCACACCGTCTAAAGCCACCCATGGTATTAAATTGGTGGTTTCCAAAATGGAATGTTCTAACATTGATGGGATGGTAATAGCCCAAAGTGCATTTACATAGGATGATCGATTGTATTGTTTTTGTACAATTAAGTTAAAAGCATATTTTATCTATCGTATTGTATTTATAAATTGCTTATTTTTATTAGTCAGGAAGCCGCTAATTACATTGAATATAAGTAAAATAAAATTAGACATACAGGGATGGAATTTATCGGTTATGATTTTAGTTACGTGTGCAATAGTTTAAATATTTTTTTGTATGCCTATGTGAAAAAATTATGGTTTTGTTAGATTTTAAAAAAGTGTGGACCAGTTTTTGCTATTAGACGCCTCATATATAGTGGAAATTTTTTTTATTATATTATTAAAAATTTCGATAGATATGAGTGTCACTTTCTATAGAGAAAAATCATTTGACTGAAAAGCACGCATCACTCAATATGACTAAAAGATATGTAAAGACTGTATATTTACAGTCACTATATTAGATAATATATAATCATTTATTTTACATTAATTTCATTTTTTCATAAAATTAAAATTGATTGAGTGCTGTATAATTATCTTTTTTGTCAATAAAAAATAATAAATATGAATCAAAATGTATATTTCTTACTAGTCTCTTAAAATTTACTAACAAACATGACATTATTTAGGAATTTTTGTGAATATTTAAAACAATGTAAAATTATAATAACTAAAATTCAGTATGTATAAAAAGTTATTACACCTTATTTTAAAATGTTTCGTACAAAACGCTTGAAATTACTGAATCAGTTTCTCAAAACTTTGTGTAAAAATGAATTATTGTTAATGTTTTAAGTAAAGTCGCTATTGACAGTAATAAATAAATATGTAAAGTTATTAAATTTATTTAACTAGATAAAAATTCAATTGAAATTTATGATAATTTTAATCCATTCCACAACTGTATGTCCTCTTACCGGAACACATTATCCAATATTCGTCGATTCGCTTAAGCCTCACCACAGAGGATGTGTTAAATTACATCACAGATTAAATGACTATGCACATTTATGGCAACACTTGGAGCTCCATTCATTGCAAAGTGAAATGTGAAAAAAGTCGTAATAATTAGCATTCCAACGTTTCGTGGAAATAGCTTTTAAAGCTCGACCAAAGAACACTGCGCAAGAATCTACTTAAAAAGTAGAGCTTTTAGTTATTTAAATAATTAATTACTTTGCAATATGGATGAAGGTGGAATATTTAAATTTTGACAATTAAATAATCTACTTATCGACAACTAATAGAATGTGCATTAAGTTACTTACTATTCAATTGATACAAAATTTAACAATAAGATAATTAAAGCTAATTTTAAAAGGTAAATGAGAAAATCAATGTACATGACCAGCCCTTTCTTATAAAATAAATAACATGTATTATTATTGTGTCTACATTTTTCAGAGTAAACCCTTTTAAAACGTAAGAAGCAATTGTAAAAATCATTGTCAATAACAATTGGACTATTTTGGCTGCAAGCCATCGTCAGAACTATGTTTTAGCGGAGTGAGATTTAAAACTCTTTTCTACACTCATATAATTCTTGTAGAACCAAATACATTTCAATTTTTATCCTATTTACTTAATGCTTTTTTATTTTATATATATGATATAAATAAGAAAAATTCTAAACTGTAATTTCATTGCTTTTAAAATGTTAAAAACGATTAAAATATAGTAAAAAATAAATAAATAGTAAACATTGTGTATTGGCAAGGAAGTCAACCGAGTAAGCAATTCATGTCCATGATTCCTCAAAAAATGATCAGGAACGTAAAGCTTGGCATTCTCAACAATGGCGGATATCTCATTTGGCCTCATATAAGTCCAAAGAGACATCTGGTCAGGTACATTTATTTTCGGGCTTTCAAACTATGAAATGTGAGCATGCCTAAGAGGAAGATAAAGCCAAGGTTAGTATCCATATGCCTTCAAATATACGAGTCTGATTATTTCTGAGCCTTCTCCTACATAAGTGGAACGATTCGTTCCACTCTCAAACCTTCTTTGAACTAAAGCATCGCACATTAAAATCACAATGTTAGCTCCCGAAAAAACTCTAGTGGTACGTAGTAAGGATTCAATTTTGAATATTCGTATATTTCGTCTTTTTCTAGCTATTCGATATTCGAATATTTGGGAAACTATCCGAAAAGTATTCTTAATAATTTTTAATAAAATAGTTTTAAAAAATCGATGAAAGAACACATCACAATTTCCCCAAATCATAAACAATAATGAATAGGTACTACAGATAGTGGATTTTTTCACCTTCGTCCAACTCGGGCCCTTTCAACATCTTATCATAATTGACTTGGGAATAAAAAAATCTACATGCTGTAATTTCAGTAATTGAATAAATACCGTGGTACGGTATTAGAATGTGTATTCATATAATGTTGATTTATTAATTGACAAATCGAATATTGGAATAATTTGACTTTTGCTTTTCGATAATCAAGAAGCTGATAATGACGAATAGTTGAAATCCTTAGTAGCTCAAAATTTGCAACAATTTGTTGTTCTACTGCAACATTGAGGCTAATATGTTAACAACGCGAATTATGTCCCCACGCAAAATAACTTTCATCTTACAAACGTAAATTTAAAAAATACATTGTTTTTGGTGATATTTCTTGAAAAACATTTCATTTTAAAACAGCGAAATTGTATATTTTGTTCAGTAAAACTAATTAGAAAAGAACCCATTCAAAAGAAAGTATTTGCCACTAAAGAAAATTGGTTGTATTGATAAAATCACTGCGGGAGAAAAATAAAATGCGTACATTTTCTATCCTCCAATGTTCCCAGTCTCGATTTTTCTCGCAAACCGTAAACTACCCTAATAAAACCAATGTCCAAGTATTCGACCGCTTCGATGGCTATCAGCATTAAAAGCGGCGTTAATACTGCACCCCGTTACTGTTTGCACTTTACGATCATTTAATGTGACTATTTAGTGTTGTTTATGAAATATGTGTTCGCAAATGCGACAGCGTAACACAATGACTACTATCGCGAACACTTTAATTCCAATTAATTCCATGAAAATATTTATGTTCTGCACTAGCATAGAGAAGAAAAGCAAGTCTCTTTAAAGCATGATTGGGTTTTCATTTGCATATTATAAGTCTACAACATTAATATTCAAATCGAAAGCTAGTGTTAAAATAAATAATAGTAAACAAAAATCTGAGCCATAGATAATTTAGATTTTCATTAGAAAATTTCTAGAGCATATGGACTCATTATTATTGAGTATCTAAACAAAAGTCTTTTAAACGTTTTTTAATCACACAACGTTTTTCCAATAAAAAAATTTACAAATGCATTTAAGAATTATATATATTGTCATTACACGGAGAGAAAAATTGTATTTACCTGCTTGTAATATGGTAAAATTATCAAAGCATATAGTTAGTTCTACAAGAATCAATTATAACTTCATGCTTTGCCCAATTCTACAATGGAGTTGAAGATGGCATCAAGTAAAGACCAATTCAATGAATAAGCGATACCCACTTGTTTATTATAAAATGAGCATGTGTGAAAGATTTTTATGATTTTAAACCATTAATTTATTTTTTGTTTAAGAAGTAAGATTAACAAACATTAATACATTTTCAACCAGAGTGTCTAAAGTTTGTATATTTTTCTGCCACTTGATTGGAGCGTTGGATTCTTGGAAATAAATTTATGCATTAGTCAAATTGTGCTCAGCTGGAATAAAATAAATCTACAATGAAAAGTAGGGGCGAAAGAATAAAAATATTTAAAATAACAAGCTATAGCAATCTTAGAATTTATAAAAACTAACTTTATTTAAGTTGTTTAATATTGTTTTAATGGCCTAATAATATATCTAGTTTCTGGTTTAATAAAAAATATTAAACACCATTTTTGTTTTGAAAATATCGTTTTAAAACTTATAAAAGAAATCATTTATTTTGATAGCGTACCATTTCTTGTAGAGATAAAAATATTAAAATTTCATCTCTTGACAGTTTTTAGAAAAAAATCTTAATTACGTTAGAAATGTTTCGCTAACAAAAAACTGGATTTTTTTGCTAAAAGAGATGATTTATGGATTAAGATAAAATGCTGCTTCACTCACTTGCAGTGAGTTTTATGCGAAAATATTACGAGCTGTAATAAATTTAATAGAAAAAAACTCTCGCAAGTTTAAATTTTTTCAAGTTTGTAGGAAAATTAAGTTATTACATTCTATTGGTGGTTTTATAAAGTGTTTTTGTGCTATTTAATGGAATTGAGTTACTTTTATAAATAAAATAAAGTTTGAAACTTTTGCGATATCATTAACTTTAAAAATTAAAAAATGAATTCTTAGAAACGCGCTAGATTAAAAATATCGCATAAACGTTGATATTTTCATACTGCATGTGCTTAGGTTTATAATTTAAATAATTCGTTTTTAAGCCTATTAGCCTATTAGGCTAAAAAAATGCCTGTTTAGTCTATTATTCTAAAAATATTATGTATTTGAAAAAAATTAATACAGAACTGAAAATAACAATGCGCTAAACGTGATAAACTTTAATGGATTAAACAAATAAGATTTTTAACCAAATCGAATACAAAATAAAGCTTTTTGATAAACTCTTATTCAAATATGATAACAATATACTTGTGTGTGTGTGTATTTTTTCTCAATAGCATGTAAAAGTATTCTACAAAATGGTGAACACTCACACAAAACTGTTTATGTCTCTACAGGTATCATACATGGATATATTTTATATATATATATAGGAGTCTACCAACATTCGTAAAATAAAATAGAAACCACAGTCCTTCAAATTTCCCTTATGATGTTAATCAAGACGAAAATAATGTTTCAACGCCCAAGATAGTTCTTAGTACATATATGATATTGTAATTTTTTTATTTTCATTCAAAATAAAGAAAAAAATTAAGTCTTTTTAAAGTGAAGGTGGAATAAAAATATTAAAACACTCTTAATTCTTAAAGCTTTTCAGTAGTATTAACAGATCTTTCCATGAAAATAAGACTAAATTGCATACCAATCGCTTCACTAGACTATGGCTGGATTTGATGTGACTCGATTACGTCATTCAATCCGGATGACGTAAAACCAGAGGTTTTGAACCACGTGACTAAAATAAAGCTCAAAAGCTTTAAGGCAAAAGCTATACTTTGATCCGATTGCCCAGTGAAAAATATGAATTAAAAATTTTGATTGACATACTGCAACGACGTGGAAATTCAATTAAGTTGCTATTAATAAAGCTTTTCAAATTGACTCGATCTTTCATTTCAGTACTTTTGGACGTAAAAAGTAATGTTTTTTTCCGTACAACTTTTAAAAACACTATACGCTTTAAACTTTAGTATTCTCAAAATTCATGAAAAAATGTGGAAAACTTAACTGTAACATAAAATAATATAAATTTGTAAGAATAAAACAAGATACCAAGGACTAATTCAACCATTTTATATCATGTTCAGCACTGATTTCGGTCAGGAAATGTGAATTAATCATATCGTTAAATAAAATTCGTCAATTTTATTTTAAAACTTTAAGTTTAATGCTGTAATGCTTAAACATTTTCTAAAAAGAAAGAATCGACAAAATTTACTTAGATATTACTTCAAATATTTAATCCTAGATTTTTGAAATTAAAACGCATTAAATTAAGAACCCAAGTTAAGTATTTTTAAATTTCTACAATAGAAATAGAAAATTTATTTAACTGCTTAACTGCAAAGCTTTTGACATTGTTTGCGAAACTATTTGAAAGGATTTCTCCAAGTTGCATTATGTGTTTTGTGATACTTATGAGTCAAGAACAAATAACAATATTACTTGAAGAAAAGCAATTTTCGAAGGATTGTTTTGTGTTAAGAGAAACAATACTTTAAATATGTAGGATTTAGTTCCTAAAAGCCAACTGAACTATACAATGTAAATATTGAAAACCGTTTTCAGAACTCGACCTCTATTCACCAACCACGTATTATATAATCCTCTTTCTTATCCTTATATGATGCTGTCGGCAACCAACACGATGGTAAGCATTGCAAGATAATTGAAGGACAATATTATCAAATAATCAATATCATGAAATTGGAAGGAACCGTTGTTGTCAACATTTGGACATTTATAATAAAACTTTATTGAAATAAATGATATTTTTTTAGGTGAAAGATATCATTAGCTTAAATCAAAATGTTATTTCACTAGATAGAAGTATTTGTTATCAGGACCAGCCATGCACTTTCAAAGTTAGGGATAAGTAATTCTAATCTGATACAAGTATTTTTATAAAGAGAATTTTATTTTTATGAAAAGCTGGTAATATAGTCTAACGGCAAATCTTATATCTTATTTATACAAACAATTTATTTATGCAAGAATTTATATATTCGAACACAAAAATCAAACCTGATATTTTTTTACAATACATTATATTGACAACGGTTCTGTATTGTGTGGGCGCTTATGAAAACTTTTATAACAGTGGTTGAATAAGGAAAAACAGTCTCCAATTTCATTTTCGGGATTATATTGCTAATGCATAAATAATATCGCTCGGTAATTCCTTCAAAGACTGCATTGAACAAAGTTTGCAGTACCTGAAAACGAAAATAAGGTATTTAAGATATTTAAGAAATTCCTTTAGTAGACGTGAAAAATAGTGAATTTTTTATAAAACATTTCGTTACAAAACATTTTTTAGATGCAGGAGAATACAATTTTTAAAAATTACGTATTCATCTGAAGATTAAATACTGTAATGTAAATGATGAGAAATTATTAAGTGAATAATATTTTACCGTACCTAATCTTATTGATTATAAAAGATATTTTTTTTTGTAATGCCAAGTAATTGTGTATTATTTTAATTTTCATTAAAATATATTTGATTATATTTCGTGGTATGTATTGTAACCTTTAAATGCTTTTCTTGTTATCATATCGGAAAGTGTACAAATAGCTGTGCAAATTTCTCCTATCATTAATTATATAATAAAGTAGGTTTTCATTTTTAATTAAGTAAATTCAGGACGTCAGTGGAGAGAATATCTAGCACTTGTTTTTATACAACAAAAGATATATTTACAGTTAAAATATTACCTAAGTTTAATTAAAGTAATTGTCCAGTTTTATTGTCCAATTTAAACAAGTGATGAAGTAGTTTCTTTTCGGACATGGTATATTTATATTGGGGTGTATTGGGAATTCCCGAAGCATTTAATTAGTGAAAGTAGCTTAGACAATTTATCAGTGTCATCGTAAGAACTCTCACCCTGGCCGCATTTTAGCGGAAAGTATAACGATTTGCCAAATGTGAGGGATTCATTAGTATTGTTTTTTATTTAAAAACATATTAAGTAATTAGGTGCATGGTTCATGCAAACAATTTAAAAAAAAATCCTAAAATCATGATGTATATTTTTTGGAATTTTTCCATATCATTTTATAATAGGTATTACAACAAAATTATATTTATCCCGATTTATCTGATTCATTTTCATTGAATCTCTTCGTTATTATTATATCTACTGTTGAATTTGTAACTTGTAATACCTATAATATACTTCATTAAATATGAGTAGCGTATTCTTTCAAAGACTCGTTGCATATAAGGATATTCTCTGATAGGTACTGGCAAATGCACGATTGCGCAAAATTATTTCAACCGCAGTGAAAGGTTTTTTTCTCTCAAAAAGATAATTACGTTTCCGTAGTGTCACACGAGTAGAAAGAAACTAAAAGAAAAAGTGTCCTGGAGGGAACCGCGCAAACACAAACTTATCTTTGTTGCAATTTAGAAGCTGGTGTTACCTATGTCTTTCATTTTTCACTACGGGCTTTGTGGTTTTTCAGATTAATTAACCTGAAATAATTTATGTTTTGTTAATTTATCAGTATATTTTCAAAATGATTATTTATAAATGTGTAAGCACACATTATTTACTGAACATAAAGAAAAGGTAACGTAAAGTCTTTTATCAAGTTATCAATCTAAAAGCGCTATTATAATATGAGAAATATTAAAGTCATTACGCCTTCTTTTCTAACTGTCATTCAGAGATACGTATTTATTTTAAATCTTTTATTGAAATTGCTATGAATATGTTAATATATTACATAATATTATGTTTTAAATGAAATCCTATACTTGCAATGCTATCTGTCTTAGACCTACTGGTGATATAATTCTATCTTCATCAATTTAGTATTGAGCTTCCACAATATAATTTATCATCGGATTCTTGCCAAAACAATAACCACTCGTCACCAGTGACATTGTTTGAAGAATTCAGGACTTCACTCTGCCTTCGGATTTAGTGAAGTTCAATGGTCTGATAAATAGGACTGCTTCCTGCAAATAATATTCGGTTGACTTGTAATGTTTCAAAATACATATGATTGTTTTAAAAATCGTTTTTTCTTTATACATGCAGATGAAACGTTATAAGTTTGATGTTTTATATTATAAACATTATGAATACATAAATCCAATTTGAATACGTGTTAAAATACATAAACTTTCTTGTGTAGATAAGAATTCAAGTCATGATTTTAGTGAAGTTTTTTACAATCATATTCATTGAATCGACTGCAACTTGTAAAATCTCCCGGAAAATGTTCTTTTGTAAGAATGCATCTTGAAAGTTTAGATGTTTGCTATCTCGCAACTGGAAAAACTTTCTGGAAAATTTTTCTTTTGTGTTTGCCCAAGTGCACTTGCATAATGAAGATAAATATTTCAGATTCAAATGACTGCCTGTTGTGAATCAAGCGATAAATTCTCTATCGAATCGAGTTATTTAGATTCACAACTGATTTAATACAAAACAAAGTCAATTTTATTGAGCAAAAATTTATAATTCGAGTAATTTACTTTATTATATGGTTAACATGTTTTTTTTGTGTTATGACATCATACACCTCAGCGTCATCAAAATAAATAAAACAAACGCAAGGAAAAGAGCAGGGGATACAATTTTTTTTATTATTGCCATCGATTATTCAGTGACAAATTTTAGTATCGTTTTAAAAACAATACAATATCATACAATTTTCTGAAATGAAATAGTATGAAGTGATTATTCATTGTATATTACCGAAAAAAAGATCATGCATTATTAATTTCAAAACTCTACGAGTGGCCACTGCACTACGCCGCTCTATTTGGCGTAGCAATCGTAGCACTAACTAACTACCTAGTCGACAGGCGTCGACATCGTTATACGTGAACAGCAATACACGTTACAAAAAACGATAGGTATTTGTAATACCACACACTGTACAATTTAAAGCAGTTTACGAAATGTGGTCATCGGCATTAAAAATAAAATTCGGTTATCAATTAAGTTCATATAACACATGTAACGTATAATGCGAAGCAATATTGCACTACAGAAATAGTTTTAGTTATATAATATGGACGGATGTTCTTAACACTAAAACGTAAAAAGTCATTTATTAATAACATAATTCATTCATTATCCGGGAACAATTTATATTATTATAACTGAAAAACATTAACAAGTAGGCATGTGTACATATTACATATCAAAATGAAAAGTTATTTAAAACAAATTAATTCTGTTTATCAAGAATTTTATAAATAACCAATTATTAATAATGGTACAATCTTTGAGGTGATTAATATCTGTAAGATTAGTCATGTTTGTACCATGAAAAATTTATTTTTAAGAATATATTTAACAAATATTCACTTTTTAAGCCATTTGTCATAGCCATCGTCAAAAGGTGATTTACCAAAGAAATATCAAATATAAAATTTACTGTATTGCAATAAAGTTGATTACTTTAATAATATTGATCGTAATTTTGCTTACTTCACCATTTTGAAGTATAAAGTAATATTATTAGAAAATGCTAATTAAATAACAAAAGGTTTTGCTATTGTTTTTCTTTAATAATAATACTATAACAGATTTATGCCAATTAAGTAGTTAGAGTGTGAATTGAATTTAAATCATGATGGAATTTATTTCGAGCTCTGATTAAACAATTTGAAAAATTGTATGGGATGAGATACTTTATTTTATTTGTTATAAAAGTGAACTTACAGCATGCAATAAAGCTTGTTGATGCGTCTGTAAAATAAGTTGATTATGTAATATGTCTGTATTTACGGATTTGGACTATTCCGAAAGCATTCCATGAAGAAATCTATTTCTCAATTGGAAACGGGTCGATCCCTCCTCCGGTTTTATTTATTTAGTTTCACCGAATCGGATGAGCGAAATGTGTTTCAGAAAATACTTACAAACTCTCACCAGCGCACGCTCTGTCGCCTGAATATTGAAGGGTTTCATTTGAATTTTCTGTTTCCAGAGTGTTATTGTGATATCAAATGCCTTATTCAGCATTTTAAAGCATATACACGAAAATTTCTAGAAGCATTTAAATGTTAAAATTAATAAGGCAGACAGTAAGCAAAATAAATTTAATTAAATCAAATATAAAAAAAAAGCATTCATTGTCTAAATTTAATTTAAAAAAAAACTGGTATACATTCACTTTTCGATTATGGCAGAACTCCAACACTTAGATCGCAAACCAAAGTCCATAAAAACAAATAATACTTAAAAGTGTTACCTCAATATAAGTCAATAACCACATACGCACAATAAAATAGTAGCAAGCATTATTTTGGATATGTTCATCATCTGAGGTATTGATTTCCATTTCTTTTTAATGAAACTCACCTGTGATTACAATTTTTCATCGTAAATGGAAATGGTTGTAAGTTGATTAGTTATTGTTTCATTATATTATGCTAAGCAGGTGGGCTTTGGTATGGTTGTTTGGTGACATAACGAAGAGTCGATATCGTTCTGTTGTGAAAATCAATAGTCAAAGTGTAATCAAATAATCATCTATTCATCAATATTCAATCGATGCATAAATTAAATAATACTAAAGGAACTAAAGTGGAAAAAATATATAAAACAGATCGAATGCTCGTATCTTCTTCTAATAATAATTAATAATTGCTATTGTAGAAAATAAAGAAAAATATGGTCAAATTATACGATTCATTAAATGAAATATTCATCGAGATTTAGTTTTTTTAGGCAAAAATATTAAAAATAGTGGGTATAAAGGAGGGTAAATAAATAAAATTAGACAAGATATCCCGTGCAGGTAATTATTTATTTTCTAATCTGTAGTATGTATCGTTTTTATAATTATGTAGCAAATGTAGTGAATTAATTTATTGATAACAAATTTTGTCTCCTTAGTCTTGTCGAAGACTTTTAAGCTACAGTTTGAACTAAACGAATATTATTTAGACAACAGTTCACAAAACTTGTAATGATTTAATAGCAATCATTTATGTAATTTTTTAATAAAAGTTATGTTAAAGTAGTTTGTATTGAATGGTCAAAAACAACTTTAAATGCCTTAAATTTATCCATTCGGGCTGAGTGTTAAAATATATATTTTCAATACGTTTAAATTTGACTATTTTTTCTTGTTTTTAAAATAGCATTTTTGATACAATAGTCACAAATATACAGTTTGCTAAGCATTGATAAATCTTTCCACTAGGTGATCGATTCGTTTTACGGAATATATAAATAGTCCATACGCACTCAAGGCCGTCAACGCACATTACCAATTCAAATATGCGTAACGAAAATTCCTTTACAAAATTCACAAAAAGTGTTACGGAACCGTCGAGATCTCAGGTCACGACTTTATAAAGTGCTACATTAATCTTCCCGCGGAACTTATTTATTGTTCAATAGTCTGTCATGTGACACGCGGTCATTATTCTCGCTGACATCTGAGATCCTGCTTCACTCCTCACACAGTTGGAGGCAGAGGCCGTGAGTTGCGATCGGGCTGAAGCTGCCAATGTTTCGACGCGTACTCGCAAGACGTTTGACTCCGAGACACATGTAAATGATACTTAATATTATTCACTGGCAAACTTCTTTCAGACTTAAGTCTACACTAAAGTTACACATAAGTATTAGCTGTCTTATATTAAAAGCGGAAAAGAATGATTGAATGAACCTGGGAATCATATTTCATCCGCCTGTCAGTTTACTTTCTCTTTAATTGCAGTTAGTGTATACTAATAAATTCCTCGAAGGCAGTAACAGATACAAAAACAAAGTTTACAATACACGATTTCAATTTAAAAACGCAGCAAGTGGTTTTACGATAGGGTCGCACTTTTGACCTAAGCCGGTGGCTTTGTCGGCGACAAACAGCCCCTCGGATACGCCGAGTGCTAAGTGACCGTTTCTCTAAGCGTCGCACGCTTTTTGTTTACTGCTAACGGTAAACAAATAACGTTAAACAAACAAATATGACAAATATTTTTGAACGCCTTATCAGAGACATTACATATAAAATTTTCATGAATAGGAAGAGTCTGTAGACGGGTTTTGAAGACCCCTGTCCGCCCCGTAGGTACGGGGCGGTATCAGAATATAATATATTTTTAACATAATAGTAGGTACATATAAGCAAATTTCAAATTCTTTTCAGGACTTGGTTTACACAACGAAGCGTTCAACAAATATTTAAGTGCTGTATATATTTAAAAAATCTACAATTGTCTTATTTTATAAAGACAAACAGTATCAGAAAATTAATATTAGTAAGAAATGCTACAGAAGTAAAATCTAAATAGTGACTCAAAATAAAATAATAAAGGGTACGAGTTTTATTGCCGTATGGATCTAACTCTAATTAGATACTAAAAGGTTCCATGTTGAAGTCCTGAGAATATGAGTATTTTTTTAGACTTAACCGTGAGTGATTTAATACATTTTCTCTGAGTTAAGGTGATGTAATACCGATAATTTATTATTAAATTTTTCTTCAGAAAGTTGATTGACATTTTAACAGTTTTGCGTATGATCCATTCCCTTAAATATGGCTAAGATAGTAAATATGACATGCAATAATCATATTTTAAATGATACAGTGGCTTATATAACTTTGACTTGGCATTATTTTAAATTGTAATTTTATTAATGTTTTAAGACAAATAGAAAGCTCGGCTCCAACTTGTCCGTGTATCGTGATTATCCAAATCGCTTTACGACACACTCTTTCAAAGGGCAGAAAAAATATCTGGGCAGTAACGTTGATTACAATGCGCATCGAAGTTTTTGTCAAAACAAAAATATGTCAGTTTGTGTTGTTTTAGTATTGATGTGTAGTGTTCTAGTCTATTATTTGTAGTTATTTATCTGCCTCATATTATGTTGTTTATGTTTTTTCAACGTACATAAACATACATTTTTATCTCTATAATGGCACCCCGACTTTAGCGCGCGGGATCTTAGCGCGCCGACGTTAGCGCGCGATATAAGATTATTTTGGATTATTCACTGTTCGTCTAAAGAAATTTACTTACACAAATGATAGCTTTTATGTTAAAACTTATTAAAAAAAATAGTACTTTTACAGAGCAATCAAAGAAAATTTTATCGATTGGTAAAATAATTATGAGATAAGGACCATAAAGCCATAATTCCACCAATGCAAAATTTCCAAATTCTATTTAAAACATATGTATGAGTGTTTATCTAATTTGATATGATTAACGCTTAATTCGTAGATGTTGCTTATTTATTGCTATGTTTTTTTCAATGTACATATCGCCTATATATTAATGCGAAGAGGCATTACCGGCGTCCGTGGCGCAGTTGGTAGCGTTGTTGACTACGCTTACGGATGTCTAAGGTTAAATTCCCGGTGTCGACGGTTTTCATAAATTGATCTTTCAATCGATTTATGGATTTCTGTTCGTAGTCTGAGTGTTTGTGGTGTCTAAAAATCCCCTCCCACCCATACGGGGCGTAGTCAGAGCGATTAACTGACCACTAGTCCTGTTCTAGTCCAATTCTTCTATCCATACTCTCTTCGAAAAAAAGAGATCTTGAGCAACTGAGTAACAAGCAGTTCTTATAGAAATTTTTTGTTGAGATACCTCCATTAGGAAACCATATACTCTACATTGGGAGCGGATATGGAAAAAAATACTATATGGACTACTTGTTTGCAAAATTCATAGCCATGCTAATGAATCTGCATCCAGCCGATATCAAGCGTAGAAGTTTTACTTCAATGAAAGAAATTACCTCAATAGGGTGAGGAACATTATATGTTCAAGGACTATGATTGTAATGTTAATTTTTAGTTTTTTCATTTTTACTATGGACATACAATGAATTAATACTTTTTAATCAAAAACAAGATAAATTCTAAAGATAAAAGATAAATTTAAGACATTGACTGAGAGTGCTTGATGGAATTTCAATATCGAATTTGGATTATTGAGATTTTGTACACTTCCATGTATTTTGTCACTAACGACGCAGGTTTCGCCTTTCGGCATCTTCAGGCATTCGAAAACACGAATGGACTCGAACTGACAGACAGTAAACAGTGTCTAACGTTTATATAGAAGATACAAATACGACAAATATTATTTACGAGGTAAAATATTATGCGTCTGAGAGCCACACTGATATCTGAGTTAACATTTCGAGAATCGCCTATAAGAATATATTGTGTCTGTTAATTATTCTTTTTATTTAATATTATTTTGTCATTGTATAAATAACAAAGACGCATTAAAAATAGGTATGATCACATCCGCCATATACGGTTTTATATCATGTTTTTAATATAATTCTCCGCGCGCTAAGGTCGCTGCACTATAATATTATATATTATAATGAATATATAAAAATTTCGGCCAATTGAAATGGCGCATCTTAAATAAGTTGTGTATGGCTAAAAAACAACCTTCTAAATACATTTCGAGAGATGAAATGTCAAATATTCAAAACTTTTGCAATTTTTTAATATCAACAGATTTATTGGTCATTCTTTCAAATCGCATGCTATTTTATGATAACAGATTATGTTTTGTCTTAAAATAATTTTTTGAAAGCGCAGCACAGATTGGTTAATAAGCTAAAAAAAATATTATTGTTCTTGTTTACCGTCCCTGTAAAAGATGAATTTCATTAAAAACTTTGTCTTAAAATGCTCATTAATATTTCAATACACTTTTAATAATTGGAAGACAAAACTTTTTGCTGAAGTTTCATCCACTCAATGCATTTTTTCATTTATCAGGTGGATAGTCATTACAATTACGTCATATTGTTTTATACGAGTGAAGCAAAGAAAAAGCTTCATTCATCTGAATTCATCAGGTCAGCCTAGAATTATGCATTAAAAAAATTAGTGGATATTGATAAAACTTTTAAAGACATTTAAATACTTTTTCAAAAAATGATCCCTTTTAATTTTTAAAATAATAAATACTGATGGATTTTTTTAAACACATTTTGCGAAATATTCAAGTCGCAACAAAAAAGTCTTAAGTAGTATTAAAAAGAATTTCGTGAAATCTTTAAAATTACTTATTTGACTTTTTCATTAAACTTTTCAAGGGTCTTAGGAGATTCTCTTTAAAAGCCTTCCTTCCCTAGTCCACATTTGGAAAGTTAATGGAAACCTGGTTTTGCAACAACCAATAACAAGCAATAATATATATATATATACATATAATATCTGTATACACAATTGAAAGGTTGTAGGTTTATACACGTATATAAGTATTTAGACAATTTTAGGTATTTGTTTTTACTTAGTCGAGATAGTAATGTCAAAAATTAATTGAACCAACAAAAAACCAAAAACAAAAAGAAACATTTACACGCTGTATTCTTTATTGTATCGACTGATATTAAATTTAAATTTGGTATTTATCACACATATTGTTTGTTAGCTACTTTTGAATCCTTATTATTACAACAACTCGAAGTAAATACCTTATCAGTTGATAACGAAACCGTTCCTGATAAACATGTGAAAGTAGTAAAAACGAATTTTGTTTTATTTTTAAAAGTATAATGTCTTTCCACCAAGAATTGACAGTTAACACATTAAAAGTGAAAACCTTGTCGTTTAAAATTAGTTTTGTGACCCATTTTTCAAATTGAATTTATAATAATTATCATAATGGTAACAAGCAAACAGCGGTAACATCATTTTATTTTAGATTTTAATTTATTAAATGATTTATTTTTACAAATACATAAACAAAGAAAATATGCGAAAATGAAAATCGAACTTGTATGTAATATGCTTTAGTATATAAATTAAATACACTCTGACTCGCGCTCTGAGAATAATGTGGAACATAATTGTGTCCGCGGACAAATAAGTGGCAATTTTTGCCAACGGGACACCAACTTGTAAATCAATTTAACGTTTTCGATAGCACAGCTTGCGGCACGCATGCCAGAATTGCTGTTCCGCTGACATCAGGGGTGAATTATTGTGATTTTATTCTTTAGTGCGATACTAGTTCTATAATTTGAAAATATATTCATGTATTAAAGAAATTTTAAATTTGAAAGCTTTTTTTTTTGGTCATAAGTTTTTTTTATATGCTTTTATAATTTTTACTAAGTGAAAAAAAATGGAAAATTGAATAATTAGACGTAGGTACTTCGTACACATATTGTAAGACGATTAAGTTAAATGGATTTCTTTTATTGTATTTTACTATTAGTTGTGTTAATAGAGGAAAAAAAATATCGTTACCAATTATTCCAAAAAATAAAACTATTTATTTGTCTACATAGCCTAAGGATGTTTTTCAAGAGTACCTCGTCGGATACGTCGGTACAAGTCGGATATCAAACTGATATTTTTGATATCCACATATTCTTCAAATAATTTCAAATGTTTTGCTTAAAAAACTACTTTCAAATGATATCTTAATGTCTAGTTTAATTTAAAAAGTTTCAAAACAAGTATTTCTCTATTTTTCAATGATAATTGAAGTAAAGGAAAATTAACGTTGTCAGAATAAAAATATTTAACGAATTAAGCTTTCTATTTTCATTTCACAAATACATGTACTTATATAATTCGCAATTTTTCAAAAATTGTTAAAATAAATTTGATCGAGGTAGAAGACTTCAGAAAAAAAACCATTTTTCAAATGCATTGAAAAAGCAATCCGTCTTAAATTTGGCCATGAAGACTGGCTGTACAGAATATGTTTTGCGAAATTTATGGCCCGCTCATTGAAAAAGCCTAGCTACGTGCCTGAGTGACGATAAGCTCCCCTTTGCCCCCTTAATCCACCCCACCCCGACAACGAACTCTACGTTCCCGCCCCGATGTACCCGTGGGCAACTAGCACCGGTATGGGAATAAATCAAGATTTACGGTGGCGTGAAATAGAAATATGACACACTTATCGATGGGCGGTAAGCAAGATATAGTGTAGTGGAGCGAGGGGACCAACATTTTTGGTGCTGCCAATACAAATAACGATAGCATAGTATTGCTATGTTAGACAACGCGGTGTAAAAAACTAGAAATAGTCCGATGTAAAATATCCGTCTATGCTATATTTAAACAGCTGTACTTAATTTTAAGTCTCCTTAAAAAGTCAAAAGTTAAATATAATACGAACCTAAAGATGTATCTTGATATTTAGTGAGAATATTAAACATTTACATTTCTTTCTAAATACATTGAAGAAAAATAATTCATTTCACGTTTTTAGTTTTATAATTTACAAACCTTGTGGCCTAAACTGACGATATTTTAAATAATTGGTTCGTTTAGAAAATGCGATAAATTCAACTGATAGCCTATTTAATAAACGAAGACTATCTAGATGCCCAGTAAGTGAGTATTCATGACAGATGTGTTCACAATATATATTATATTGATATGATACAGGGAAAACAATTAAACTTGTATAAATAAAATAGAGTTTGTTTTTTGTGTACTAAAAATAACATTATCTTTTTCATTGGATATTATTACAATCAAGACTAGAAACTATAATGAATTTATTTTAGCCGTCACATTTTAGTTCACGGTGATAAATGATCAAAGTCATGATTAATTTTCTTTAACTTGACAAAAGATTTTTAAAAAAATCCTCGTAAAAAGTCTCGCAATAAAGCATCCCGTCATAACTTTTGTCTAGCCGTAATAAAGCCTTCTAGGATGGATAATATAAAGCACACGAGGTCTGGCTGAAGTAAGTAGACCAGCTGTTGTTCTAGAGTAAAAAAATCCTAAGTAGATTAATGACGAACAAAAGGATTCAACCTTTAAACTCTCGAGTGCTGGGCTTATTATAACCATTTTCTATTGAACACGTTTTACTTTTACGTTGAGTATAAAAAAAACTTATTCAATCTATGGCTTTGTAAATAAAATGAGCTGTTAGTAATATATTAACAATGTTTTAATTTTATGGCATCACTAACCAATTTATGAAACTCCAACGTCATCTAACCTGACAGACAGAAGCTTACTTAAATAATTATAAACTGACTGAATTATTATGGTAATTGAAGGTTTATGAATTTATTTACTGACCAAATAAATAATGTTAAAAGGTGTGTTTGTATGTATGCCTTATTGATGTTTCTCATTTATATACAATCAGCATCTGTGTAAAATTTGATTAAATGCATAAAAATAATATTGAATTGCATTATAATTTCTTTGAAATGAACAATAATTTTCTTACAATGAATAAGGAAGTGGGATATACGCATTTTGTATCTTGGGTTAATTATTATTACCAATTTTAAATTGTTCAAAATATGAAATAAATTTACTTTTTTTTATAACCATGTGCACTTCCAATACGAAGAATAATAATTTATGGCCTCATAATTAAGCATCTCAACAGACGTTGTTTTACGAGAAATGACTGTTTTTCTGTCACTTCTAACTCTCTGTTTTTGGAGACGATAGAAGATGAGAGCTGGGAAAGGACCATTGGTAAACTAGTTACTCTCACTACGAGCCGTTTATAATATCGAATGGTTGAGAGAAAATGTCAATATCACACAAATTCATACCTTTAAACGAAAATCGATTAAAAAATCAATTCATGAAAGCATTTGTTCAAGGATTCGAATCTGTGACTCCATAACTGAATAGAGCATTAACCACTCGACTAGAAGACTAACAGGTAAATTTTGTTTTTGAAGCTTTTAAAAAACATGATGGAGCTAGACTGATTATACAATTTCACTTGTAGTAATTCAGCGACGGCAATAAACTAAATAAAATCATATATTCCTATGAGAAGAAAGTATTATTCTAAAAAGAAAACAAAATTGTAGTATATTTTTGTAAATGAAAGTTCACTGAACCTCATAGTAGTATAATAACCTAGAATAGAGGGTATAGGCGTATAAGTTCTTTTGTGAGCTCGAGAACTTTCGGAAAGTTAGTGTCTATGCAAATAAAAGAAAATCTCTCAAATGTGTTTATGTTTATTACAATTTGATGTGAACATTTCCAATAAATGTCACTTTTGATTTCTTTCTCTCGTGACATCAATACAGCTAAGTAAATAATATGTAAAATGCTGCCTAATCAAGTTTGTGTCGTAACTCTTGCCATTCCGCCTCACCCTTATTATCTACCCTTAGTTTATTCACCGAAGAAAATTTCGACATAATACAATTCGAGCGTAAGACTTTCGATAATATTGGGTGGACGTTTTTTAGTACAGATATATTATATAACATAAATTTGCTTGAATTTTCAGCACACTGAAATATTTTGAAGTAATCGTAGTATAAATATATTAACGGCTATATACTTAGACTGTTTTCTGGATTGTTGTTGTTTTAATAGTTAAAATTAGATTTTTTATTTATATTTTTATAAAAACATTGGGTTGATATTTTTTTGTTTATAATCAAGAATAAACCATGTATTTCTATGATAAGATTCTAAATTCAAGAAACGGTAATATTTGATATGATTTAAAAAGTTACGCCGAATGATTTATGTGTCGTTGCATCAGGCTATTTTGGATATAGCTTCTTTTATTATTCATTTTTTACAAAACACTTGTTTATGATATTTATCTGTCGTTGATCCGGCAATATAGGTGTATCTCACATTATTTTAATAATTTACCAAATAATAATTGTAAATTTACATAACTGTGAAGTAATAATCAGTATTTGAATAGCAAAAAAAAAAATTGATACGAACGCATTTATTAAAGCTTTACATATTGTTATAACTGATGCCATGAAATAAAGGCTAATGATTGAACTAATTAGAATGAAAAGAGTACTGTTTTTATCTAAATAATATGCTAAAAGATGTTTACAAAACATCTCATTTTTAAATTAAATAATATTATACAAAATCGTTATTATTACACAAATAAATTAAAATATTATTCTATTTTATTACATTGAGATTTTAGTCCGCAATAATTCATGGATATTCAATCATCTTACAATAGACACTGCCATGGGAACACTTGGATCGATCATTAAATTTGATTGATCACGACAAAATTTGTCGCAGTTTTCCCGCCGTGCGGAAAAATAGAACTAATGAAATGGGTAGTCGAATGTCTAATTCAATTCCTACCAACAGATGGCGTTAGCTCTTGGCGCCAAAGTCGTCCAACACCATAGATGTCTCTCAATTACAAAGCGTCCTTCTATTTTTCCCGCGCTCGCCGAGGACTAGGCGTGAGAACAAACTCGTTTTGTATGTACTGAATACAGGCGGGTAAAATATTCTGTTTTCGTCCAAATCGCGTAATAAAACCAATTATTCCGGAACGTCTCCAGCCGGTCGCCTACTCATTCCATATTTTCAGAGGGTGCACGGAAGCGAACCGATTGGGTGTGAAGCAATGGCGTCGTTTATGAATTAAGCATTGACTGTAAATACCTTCTTATCAAAGTATCAAATTACTAATCAGACTTAGTTGGCTATCTGTCAAATACAACGTATCATAACCATAGATACATTCCTTTGTTTAAAAGAGTGAGCAGTGCAGCAGTAGGTAGTGTTCGAAAGGTTTTATAACATTTTTTTTTGTTAATTTAGAGTTTATGCCATCATATAAAAAGTGAAATGCACAATATAATCATTTAAAATTTTACCATTTAATACAAAACCATATCAAAACCTAATTGTCAGAATGCTAACAATGCAATTTTTTTTTTAATCTTTTGATCGTCTTTAATCTTCTTGTAAGAAAAGTTTTAAATATAGAATTCCTATTTGAATTGCGTGTGTAAGTTTTTAAAAAATGTCTGAACAATAACCTAAGGGCTTTAAAACCGTTTTAAAAACGTTTGTTTAGTTACCGATTCATTCTGGAATGATCTGTATTTATAGCAATTATCTAAGGCACGGCACTGGGGCGAAGTAACCGCCCCAACGAGCGCCCGGGGAAGAGGCTAAAATTAACGGCTTCAGACGTTTATGGATCGAAACTGAAGGGGGCATTAAGTTGGAAAGAAATTTGACGGCTAGTAATAGGGTGAACGTGGCGTAACCTTTAAAATATACCGAATATTCAGACACGCACTTAAAAATGGGCCATAATGTAATTAATTACGGTATTAAATTCTTTTTCTCTCAAAATTTAGCACTAAAAAACCGTATCAATTACAAGCTAAGAACAGATGTTTTTATTTCAACAAAATAGCCCTGTAACGTCCCTGAATTGACGTTGTACATTTTAATTAATATTCACAATCAATTAAGTCGATATCAAAACTCCAGCTTCACACTTTTTTTTAACGTGAAAGTAATAATTATTGATGTAACCATTGAAAGTTATATTACACGATATATACATCTGTAATTATGGAGACATAATTCAGACAACATACAAATTGGTTCGAGAGTTTTCGGAAAAATGAGTTTGGTTTTGTGAAGATAATTATTGTTATTGATGCACGTATGTACAAGAGGAATTCATTTCAAACATAAAAGTCCGCAACAGTCATTCGTAGGTATAATACATTAGATAATTACATTCCCTTCGCTTATTTCTTAGATTGAGATTAAAATGTCAGTATTATGCATTCACGCATACAATCGAGCCAAATTCTAAGCCACCAGACAAAGGTAGAAAGAAAGGAGTCAGAGAAATCGATTCGCGTGATAAATTAAACAGAAGAATTTTTCGTTATACGTGGCAAACGAATTAGTAAAAAAAAATATATTGAATCTCTAAATAGATAACACTACTTATTAAGTGTGTTTGTGAAGGCAATATTATCTTTAAGTACATATTTATAATAATATACCAAATACTCATCAAATGTGAAAGAAAGACAGTTTTTAATAAAAAATTTCAATTTGAATACGAGGAAGATATAGCCACTGACAGCTGTTGATATTTTTTTTTAATGTAAAATCTGGGTCGTAAAAACTATCGTAAAAATATAAAACTTACTCTTAAATTCAGCATAAAACTAATAAGCGTGGTTTTTATGGAATTTTAAGTATGTATTTATGGTGATCTTTCAATCTGTTTAAAGTGGGTTGTCCCGTTTACTGCTGGGAAACAATTTTTAATAAAAAAGAAGCGGAATTCGGAGCGAAATGAATTGAGCTGTAACCCGGCTTGCGTGCGATGCCTTCGCTAAAGCGTATCGCGAGAAAAAAAGACGTTTTGGCTCGGTCATATGTGATATTGGTTTTATGGCTCACAAATAAAATATGTTTTTGGAAAGTGACTCAAATCGATTATGTTAAAACGGGAAAACTTCGCATGCGGAAAAGTTGCGGGGGGGCGTTCTCGTAGTGATTTATATTTATTTGTAAAAGCCATAAACGTAAATCAGGAATACGTTATTCAATAAACGTCAGTAAATACATTCGGTTTAACGTGATTATTTTGATATCACAGCATATATTTCGTCTGCACTAATATGGCTCTCATTGTTCGGTCGTAAATTTACATGCTGGACATTTATCAAATACGAATTCCGTGTACAATTAAATCATCCTCGAATAAAATATTAAATTGGTTTATATGGCTTTATCCTCTGTGGGTGCATATGTTTAAATAGAAAAAATGAGATAACGCACTATTATCAAACAAATCTATGCACCACATTGACGAAAAAATTATTGAATTATGCGTGCTGTAAACATTTTTGTCAATGAATTTATATAGAATTCGTTCAATTTATTTTACCACTGTTAGTTTGTACTTAAAAAGTAACATACACAAGCTCACGTTTGCTTCATAATTCGACGTGTCATATATATTTATATTTCAAATAGTATTATTTTTTAAATATGTTGTTGGAAGTTTAACATTTAAAAATAATGACGTTCATATTATTGTCGACCGTCGTAATCGTGTGTTAACGCTCAATAGTTTCCCATACGGGCTTTCACACAAGAGACTGCTGACAAACATTTTTGTAAACGTTTTGAACTACAGTATAACAAGCTATTGATTCAGTGGTGACGGGTACATCGTATAGTACTTTGAAAAATAGAGTTTCACGACGTCAGTTTAGTGTTTTGGCTTAATTAGTGAAGTAATATTACTGACAGAAAATTCTTTAATCTTGTAAAGCGCCCTAAGTTCTTTATACTTTACCGAGTAATCCAGTGAAACATAAAACTATACAAAGGAAAGGCACTCCTCGTAAGTTTATAGACTAGAACTTTTTACTTAGTGCTAGATCCTTATAAGTCGTTAGTATATAAGAAAATAGCACACCCACGATTTACTGTTTTCATCTTAAAGGTACTCAACCTTTAATCGCCCATCACCCACTCCGGCTTCAACTTCTACCACTGGACTATTAGCGAAGTATTTTCTAGAATTCTAGATGTTACTGAGAAATTATTGAAGTCTTGTTTGAAATCATAGATTTATTGTGCCTGCAAATTAAATATTATATCAGTTGATATCTACTCGGTATCTTTTCTCATTAATTATAAATGTAGCCAGAGTTTCAAACAATTATTATTATATTAGCAGTCTGCGTAAAATAAATAGACAATACAAAAAATGAGGTTATAGTTCTCAGTTTTTTTTTTTCGTCCGCTCCCAATGTGGAGCATATGGTCTCCTAATGGATCTCAACAGAATTTTTCTACGAGAACTGCTTGTTACTCAGTTGCTCAACCTCTATTTTTTCGAAGAGAGTTCTTTGTTTACTAGTTTTTAATTGGTCAAAAATGTTTAAATTCAGTACTACACACCTATTACCATAACAAAGCTTTTCGTATATTGACATTATAAATAATAGTTTCTAGGAAATGATTTCCTAATTTTACGATGAATGCTTTATTATTATAGGCTATTCTAAAGCAATCAAATAGCAAATGGGAGCTTTGAAAGCTCCGGGTGGCAACTGATTGATATCAAATGTAATAATTCTCAAAGCACGCCATGGCTTCTAATAGAAACGTTTATTATTATTGGTGAATGCCATTTTAATAGGCAGATTAAAGATAATATTGACCATCAGATTCGACATTGTTAGATGATGGGGTTCACCTAAGGCGTAATGGTGTTTATGGTAATTTTACAACTAATATCTGATCATAATATTTTATCGTATCAATGATAATAATTACATCTTTGTATAATGTATCTAATTAATGACCAGAATTTTCATTTGAAAATTTATTTATTCTGCATTTTCACTAAAAAAGCTATGTTTCCATTTTATCAGCAACTTGTATTAAAAATATACATAATTTAAAACATCACAGTGGAACATAATTAGTTTACTTTTAGATTTCATTAAATATGTATATAATGTTCATTTTTTTTTCAAAGTAATTTTTACTGTAGAATGATTAGTTTGCAATATATAGCAGCGATGACCTTAAAATTGTATCAAACGTGTAGGTAAAACACTTGATTTCAAATGTTAAAAATCAAAGCGTGAAAAAAAATATTGAAATTAAAAAAAATCCTAGAAATGAGCCGATGAAATGACAACAATAAAATCTTTCAAGTCACTTTATTTTGTGAAAATGGATGTTTTTTTATTAAAAGTACCCGTAAATTTATCCTAAAACCATTGACAATACAGATGGAATGAGCTCTTAATGCCGAATGTTAACTTTAAGTGCCGCGTGCATTTTATCGGACTTACAACGGTGCTATAAACATGAATAAGTTTGCACTACTGAGTTCCGTGTCACCATGTTTGTAAAATACTTCGAAATACTTCATCAAAGGCTTATGGGAAGAGTTCGGTCGGGCCACGTCTTATTTACCAGTTCCCGCAATCTAAATAACAATGGTGACAAAGAAATTCGATTAAGTTTACAGCCAGGAACCACCCCCGCGGGAAAACGGGATTCAGAAACAGGAAAGGGTGAATCATAAGCAGGCGAAACCATCCCCAGTAGGCCAACGCTTCATGGTTTCCATGATTCGCCAGGATTCAACTCTACCAACAGTCTTTTACATACAAAAGAGCTGATTCTATTATTTTAACAAGTTGATCAAAAACTTCCTGGCTTAGAATTTATTTTGTTTGCTTTATGGAATGTTTTGACAAATCTTTTATTGTAAAGTAAGTGTATTTGTATTGAAAGCTTTACTAGCAAATCAAACTTCTTTCTAAGAAATAGGTAAATAATAATTTCCATGTAAAATCAATTTCATATCACTATTTGGATTATTGAGATTTTGTACACTTCCATGTATTTTGTCACTAACGACCCGGGTTTCGCCTTTCGGCATCTTCAGGCATTCGAGCACACGAATGGACTCGAACTGAGAGACAGTAAACAGTGTCTAACGTTTATATAGAAGATACAAATGCGACAAATATTATTTACGAGGTAAGATATTATACGTCCGAGAGCCACACTGATACCTGAGTTAAAATTTCGGGAATCTCCCTAATCCTTATTTTGTAAACACCATATTAACAGAGTGGCGAATTGCCGCTTTTCAACTTCTTTTAGAAATACCAGTGATTTTACAATTATAATAGTATTGTGGGTTTTGACGGGATGTAATTCGAAGAATGGGTAAATATATACAATCATTCCACATTTAGTGACATCTGTTAGGTGTTTCAACGTATCGGATATAATAGCGGAGAATTAGGAAGGTTCAGCTGCTCATTCAAAATTGGCAAGGAATTTAACTGGGCTCTATTAATTTCCAAAATTTATTGATAAAATAATTTATGATCCCCCATGTTTTTATGCAACAGTTTAACCCCATCATCCGCATTAAACGTATGGTTCTCCATTAGCAAGTGATTTGCGAATGTCGAAGTTTCTTTTTTTAATCTAAAGGCAGCTAAATGTTTTGATACCCTTATATCTAATGTACGTGTGGTTTTACCCACATAGAAATGTTGGCAATCATTGCATTGTAATTTATAAATACCAGATTTGTTCTTAAAGTTATTCTATCTTTATTGTTAATAAGTAATTTGCCTAGAGAGTTTTTGCTCTTCTTAGTCCTAATCTAGAGTCCAGTTAAATTCCTTGCCGATATTGAATGAGCAGCTGAACCTTCCTAATTCTCTGCTATTATATCCGATACGTTGAAACACCTAACAGATGTCACTAAATGTGGAATGATTGTGTATATTTACCCATTCGTCGAATTACATCCCGTCAAAACCCACAATACTATTATAATTGTAAAATCACTGGTATTTCTAAAAGAAGTTGAAAAGCGGCAATTCGCCACTCTGTTAATATGGTGTTTACAAAATAAGGATTAGGGAGATTCCCGAAATTTTAACTCAGGTATCAGTGTGGCTCTCAGACGTATAATATCTTACCTCGTAAATAATATTTGTCGCATTTGTATCTTCTATATAAACGTTAGACACTGTTTACTGTCTCTCAGTTCGAGTCCATTCGTGTGCTCGAATGCCTGAAGATGTCGAAAGGCGAAACCCGGGTCGTTAGTGACAAAATACATGGAAGTGTACAAAATCTCAATAATCCAAATTTGATATTGAAATTCCATCAAGCACCCTCAGTCGATGTCTTAAATTATATCATATCACTATATTGGAAAGCCAAAAAGACACAACAATACGAATCGTTTCAGTAGCACAAAACATGAAATTATAAAATGTATACATAAATTATAACATAATTATATACACAATTACTTGATTTTAATATCACATTGTTTTGGCATATAACAGACTTCGGTAGTCATCTTTTTTACAAAGTACAATTTTTAGTGTGATATTTTAAATTGTTTCGCACTACACTTCGCGTCTAAAATCAACCACACACTGTCACAATTTGTTGTTTCTAACAACATGTATTGGGATACAGTTACAAATTTTAGGAATTACAGCAAAAGTTAAGTGTAATGCCTTTTTAGAGATATTTTACTTTATCGTAAAAAAACTTTTGAAAAAATTAACATTTTTATGAATGGAATAAGTCAATAAATTTACTTTGAATTCGAAGTTTTCAAGTCGCAATATTATATTGTATAACTGTATGACTTAAGATCAGGGTCAATTTCATTCGAAATGTAAAAAAAACACCAAATAAATAAATCCGTTGAAAACTCGTTTACCTACGCAGTGTTAAAAATATTGATTTTCGTACCAACATACTTAAAATATTTTTTATTGTTTTCTCAATACTGTATCTAACGTCATCAATACAGTTTCTAAAATGCTTTTAGATGCATCTTTAGTAATTATCAACATCGATTGACTTAAATGCATTTCTAGTTCTCTAATTTGTTTAAATTGTAGTGCCTTACAATGCTAAATATTTTCGAAGAACCTGTTTTTAGCCTTTACAGGTAGACCTTAGCCAGGCCAGTAACTTTTTCCAGGACACAATTAGATGATAACTTTTTATGTTAAATTAATTTTAGGAATCTGTTCTATCTGTATATATGCATGTCGTTGTCGATTTGCATTTCAATTAAAATTATTTTATCGCCAAAGTTTATTTTGAATAAATTAACAATGCATGAATGCTTCTAAAACTCACTCATTTCATAATTATCTTTGAAAACGCATTTGAGGTAAATTAAGCATGAAACATTGCAGTTTTAAATAAACATCATTTATTGTATCAAAACCTACGTGCACTTTTTGTTAATTAATTTTATTAATAAAACGAATCTTCTTATACATTTATAATTAATTATGCATTGCGAGAGCTTTAATTCATGGCTACGGTCAGAATAACGAATCTGATTTTATCTTCCTCAACTCATAAATCTCAAATATAATGACGTAGTAAGCTATCAATAGTTACATTCATCGAAATTTTTCAAGTAGGATAGAAATCAAATAGATAGTTATATTTCTTAATTTTCTTTTTGTACTGTCTTCTTGATTGACGTCACTTGAGCACGTCCCACGTGTCGCTTCTTTCAAAATGATGAATTATTTAAAGGACGGTGATGGCCATCTATGGAATGTTCTCAGGGGATATATTAGACACTGCCATGATTTAGGCGCATGCAAAAGGGATAATTGAAAGTCAGAAAATCTTAATTTTTCTCTGTGCTCGCTATAAGCTCAGTATACAAGTACATTTTTTCATCATTTGAAAATGCTCACATTACTGAAAAACACTGGCTCGGTTTATAAAATTATGAAATAGGAATGACAAATTATTTAATATTTTTAAAAACACAATACCTTTCCAACAAGCCTATATATTCAACACAGTTAATGTGATACATTATGAAGTTATAAATATTATTCAAAACACTTATCTAAAAACAACTGATACATTGAAAACAAAATGCATTTTTTCATATCAATAATATCGTAAGATATCAAAAGTCTTTTATCCCACCAAAGTAAACTTTAAAAATTTGATTTCAATCCGACTGGGAATAGAAAGTTCTAATACGTTAAGCTATAGAGCTTACAAGCTCATAAATGTTGACCAAGCGATCTTGACACTATCCCCTATACAGGCAGCTTCCAGAGGCAGTATCTGCCGGACATGCATTCACCGGAGAAGGCTTTGGGGAAGCGACTAGCATGCAAAGAGAACAGACCGGAAACGTGCACAGAATTCTTATGGACAGTTTCCTGCAAACTTTATTACACCCAAAGCTATTTAATAAGGTATAGCAAAGGTACGATCTATTTCGATATGAGAGTATTTGCATGCAGTACGACTAGTGTATTTATAAGTGCCGTTAGTATGAAGCTTATAGGTAATTTTCCATATGAAAAAGAACAAAATTCAATAGAAATAACAAATGTGCGGTTGCTGTATAAAGTTTTATTGTTCGTTTTAAATAAACTAACGCGTTTGTTCCGACCAATGCAATAGTTTATTATAAGTTTTTTTCTATATTATACTTGAATGCAGTGTAAAAAGTACAAAGTGGTATAAATGATATGATAAATGGAATATAAATAAAGTAAAAATTAGACTGACGAGAGTATAATGAAAATATGTGCATATTCCATTATATTATATTTCCATTGGATGTAATTTTGGGCTTATTTAAGTATTTTTAACTTTTGCTTTTGATATTGTATACTGTTTCCAATAAAGCGTATATGAAAGTCAACCAACATTTTTTATAGTAAACAAACAGAATAATTTTAATATAAAATGCCAATATTTGCATACGAATATTGAATGTAAGTATTAAAAACCGCTCCAGCACATCACTCGCTCCGACGAGAATCGAGTCCTAAATTTGTCATTTCACACAGTACCCTTTATAAGGGTTATTGTACTTGCGTGATGTAGAATCGACACACGCTTCGAGCGGAGATAATTCTATTTGAGGAAGGTATTTACTCCCCTCTCACGAAATGCGCGGGAGATATGAACGCTGAAAACGGAAGTTGACCCACAACGTTTTCCGGCCTGCGCTCCATCTTGATTTACTAAATGGCATCATGATTGAATCGAACGAAACAATATTATATTTCGAAAATGGGACCAGCCCTTGGAAAAAAACATTTGACATGTTGGACCGAAACATTGTTGATGTTTCGCCCAAAATCTATTGGGGAAAATAAAATACATCGTTCCATGTATCGTTTAAAAAATGCCTACAAGAATAAGTATTTTAAAGATTGTTAAGAGCATTCTTTTATTTTTCGATGGGTGTATAAAATTTATTGAGATATTTTTTTAAATCATTTTGGATAATTTTATTAACTTTTATGACAAATTCATCTCACAATTGTAAAACAATTATTTATTTTATTTTATCATATATGAGTAATTCATTCATAATACGCAATCAGTTTGTACAAAGAATGCATTTTTATAAGATAATTTTGAAACCTCTAGAAAATTCCAAGTCAACTCGAAGTGGGCTGTGATGATGAACTTGCATATTTCTAAGGGTTCCATGAATTAACAGAATATAACGAAACAGAACAGAATAAACAGAACAATTTGAAAATAGTATTTTTGTCGTATCTATTTTTTTTTTAATCAGTATCAATCTTTATGGAAGATAAAAAAAACATGGCCACCATTGACGACCATAGTCTAACATAAATATTTCTAAGGATAAGTTTCGTACAAGATAGCATATTATAATAAAATGATTTTGGTTCGATAACTAGAAAACACATTTTTAGGAAGTGTCTTAGAAGAATTTTTAACTAGATTTCGCACATTAGGTATATAATTACATTTCAGTTAAACAAAATATAATAGAAGAAGCTGGTTTACACATTGTGTATTTTATCCAAACAACGGTATTTTTTCAAACGAACAATTCTCATTATTCTGGTAATAGCTTAATGCCGAACTGACTATTAAAATTCTAAAATAACTAAAAAAAGTTAATTCACTAAGTATAGAATTAATTGTTATTACCTTCCATTAAAGGTGCTTGATGGAAATTTAATATGAGTAAATTATAAGATATCTATGTAAGCTTGAAATATATGAAAGATACACAAATCGACAGACTTAAATGTCATAAAAATTATTTAGTAAATACTATATTTATAATATAAATGAAAGGGGTAGTAGATAAAGAATGATAACTTTTTGGTATCTTGATTAATATTATAATCAGAATTTTGCTTTTAAGTCCCCAAAATGTCCAAACTGACATATCAAAGAGGGAGATCAAACGTCAAGTTCTTTGTTTATTTTTATATGAGAGTGGGTACAGTTTCGACAGTGCCTGTCAAATACAATTTCGATTTATGATTATAAAACGGAAATAAATACTTGTTCGTATATTTATTTACGATCAAACGCCGACATCAAATATGGATGGAACTTCTGTATGACAACAAAAAACAACGACTATATATATCGTACAGCAAGAGTTTATCATATCTCTCAAAAATACACGAGAAAATTGTTCCAAAAATAGACATGCCTGGATTAAAATAATGTTATAACAAAATAAAAATAAATCGCCCGTGTTATGTATACAATGATTACATACATAAAATTAATTTTAAGGTAAAACGAAAACAGGTATGATACACATATTTCATATTTAAATTGTTAAAACAGTATTAATGATATCGATAACTGATAAATTTTACAAAATTCAAATGGTAAGGTTTTTATTTAGAACATTTTGACGGAAAATATTTACGCTATTACTTTGTGATTTAACTTTGTCAAAATAGTTATTAAATATCTAATAAAACATCAAATTAAATAAGGAAGTCGTAGAACTGTCTGCAAACTAGTATATTATCTTGAGTGATAACAAACCTTTCTATAGGATTCTATTCAATCGCGGTTTCTGGAAACTTCCACGCTTCGAGTTTCAACTCACAGTATATTCATTGAGGCCGCATCTACAGTGACGGTTGGTTGGCATTATAAATTGATCGGCCAGACCACGACAGTGATCAATGCAGCGAACAACCTCGCTTCTTACTCTCATACACCCTTCGGAATCGCCTAAAAGCTCTCATGATCCACCAGAAAGCACTCCAAGGATCCGCCCACCAATTCAATTTTTGGACAAAGATTCAAAACGTTCGATGTTTTGTTTATTATGGTAACTATTAGTATTTGTCATATAAATTTACGACTTAATTTACTTCGTTCTTTATTAATATAGATCAATCGAAATGCTTTCTCAATGAATGAAACTGGTCCTGATTGTTACTTTAAAGTTGGGAAGTAGTTAAATGATACATTTATTTTTATAAAAATGCCATGAGCATGTCATTCCTGGCCTATGCTCTTGGTGAACGTCTCTAATCCTCGAATAGAAATAATAACGAATTGAATGTATAATTGAGATTTGTATCCAAAGGTATGAATGACAGTGTAGTTAAAATTTCGAGTTTGAAAACTGTACATGGAGATAGCGGTAAGTTAACTCTTGTTTATTTCCTTAGACACTCGGAAGATAGAGACTTAGTATAGATTACAACCAGCTCATGTTAAAATATCTTATTCTATTACTTCCATCAAGAATTTACAAGCTCTTATTTAATAATGAGCATATTTGCAATAGTATAATAACATGTGACAACCCTGACCCATTATTCTGTATATACATACACAATCCAAAAAATAGAGGTTGAATTACAATGTAGTTGAGTAGCAATTAGTTCTAATAGAAGAACTACTATTTGAATGCACCATAAAACATATGCTCCACGTTGACAATGGACATGGTGGAATATACAATACATATCGTCGTTGTTCTGGAAGAAGACACAAACTGGAAAATACTAGTTTTGAGTAATTGGACTTTGAAGTTTGCCAAATGCTTGAAATGCTATACGTCTTTCATTTTGTTCGTTTGTACAAAACTGTTTTTAAGTATAAGTATAATTTATAAAAATAAGTGTGTTCTGTTATACGGTAGAATATGAACTATAAAACATTTTGGTGTAACTAGCTCAATATGTCATTTTTTTCGATTTAGTGTTTTTTTCCAGAACAGCGAAGATATATAAGTAGAATAAAAACGAATGTGAATTGTAAATTAATGTAATTTTACAAAAACCTGATATTATAAAAATCTAAATTAATTGTAACGATACTAATTAAGTTCTAACCAAGTCCAGTGTTCGAGAATTATTCAATCTTGCCTACTCGATCTGCGCTGGTTACACGGAGCACAGAGTGGAAGGGGTGGTCGCCAATTAACTAGCACACCATCGTAGTGCTACAACCCTTGCAAGTCCACCCATACAGCTTCCACTCTCAGTTTTAAATCGATCTACGTCCGGCTGGGAGAGCCTTCTCAGGTCTGATTGGACAATCGATTTAATCGAATAAAGCAGTACTGATGAGGCAAATGGTATGTAAAATTTAAGCTATGGGCAGAAATTAAAGTTACTCGTTTTTTAAATCGCTGTATACTGAAAACTTTAAGACCACTTGTATGCAAAATATCGGAAAATTGTAAAAATTATGTCTAAAAATGGGTCCATATAATTTCTTTAGATATATCAAATTCATTCATTACATTATTTAAGAAGTGTATTATAGGTGGCATCAAAAGGAGTCAAATATTGTGAAAAACTATTGACGATAAAATATTGAAGTGTCTAATATCACAATAAATGTTAAAGTATTTCAAAATTTTCCTGTTTTTGCGCGTTGATTTTTTATTATTTGCCTAACTTTTCAATGTGTCTAAATTGTAATCAACATTATCCCAACATTATTGAATGAGAATTTACATGAACTAATAACAAGATAATGGCATAATTACGTTGAGTTCATCACTCTGGTTTCATTTTAAAGATCTTTTTTTTTCATTTCATTTAAGCTCATTCACAAAGTCTTGCATCTACAATTTCTGACTTTCGACATGAAAAATCATAAGATAGATATCTCACGACTTTTAATTTCCACAATAATATCGAGAACAAAGTAAGAGTGTACTTTTTTTTTTTGTATTCATTCTCAAATTTAGCATCATTCCTGCGAAGTTGCATACATAAATTTAAATGAATTAGGTACAGTTAAATCTATTATATTTAATTTATGTTGTACAATGAGAAATTTGAACATTTTTATACAAACTAAAATACACAAAAGAAGTATAAAAAAAGCATAAATCATGTGCATCAAAAAGTATGTGATATTCAGAATACGTTTATATGATATCGACGGTGTTTTGACTAAATAATGTAACCCTCAAAATAGAAATTGTTACACGGTGCACAACATTATACGGTCAGTTGTATTATGAATCTTTGAAATGCACTCCTGTAAATTCTTATGTTTGGAGATACGGGATTATATGTAAGGAATTTCGATAATATAAAAGTGGCTTACGTCAAGTGGCCGAGTCAGAATTTTTAAACCTAAAAACAATGTACAAATGATGTTTCTCTTCCAAAAAGTGATCAATTTATTTTTATAATTTACATCACTTGGTCGAAACCAGCTCTGTCGTCTTTAAAATGAGATAAGATGAACTCAAACTCGTATTTTTTTAGGGTTATATCAGTTGGCCAAAACACCGTCGATACACAAAGCTTTATTTCAAATATGTGTAATTATTTTTGAAATTCTTTTTATTGCTTTATTTCATCTCACAATTACCGTATGAATCCATTCGTCTGGTATAATAACTTTATATCTGTGCGTCTTCGTTTTGTTGATTTAAATATACTTATTAAGCGCGCGTATCGAAAAATATTTTTTTTTCAGATTTGAATATTTAAAGGGCAAATAATGTTACGTTTTTTTTATTCAAATTTTCCAGTCGTTTTATTTTTGGAGTATTTTCAGATGAATATTTGCGTCGCACTCATTTGATTGAAAAGCTCTCTGTTTTCGCGTTTTTTTAAAGATCCGCCGTACAAAATATGGAAATTTATTCGTCCCATTTACGAAGTAGCAAAACAATTTGCGAAAAATCATTCTAAGTGCGTGAACGTTACAAAATTATTATCAAGATTTTTCCCTTACGAAAACAAACCTTTCAAAATATTATACCACGAATACTTAATTTCTTGTTAAAAAAATGTTTTCCAGACCCACCCACGTTACTTTTTCAAACTACAAATTTTCGATTATCTTTTTCAAATTTAATTAAAATAAATCAAATTGTTATAAAAATTTGTTTTCATATTTTTTTTATCTGCCTTTCAAATTCATTACAATTTTTTTTTTCTGTTCCAGCAAGTAAAATTAAGGAAAAGTACGTCAGTAAAATTGAATTTCCGCAATTATCAAATTTTATTCATTCACATAGAACAATAGATTGTCAAGATAAATTGAATATAATATTTTTATCTGTCAAATTTTATATGCACTTACATATCAAAAATGTTCAGCTATTGAATATTTAAGCAGTTAAAATTCTACAAATAAGTTAAAAGGCTAACCCGTTATCGTTATAAAATATTGAAATTTCTAATTTGTATAAAAAATAATAACATAACGTAACAAACTTATAATATCATTTTTAACATTAATTTAATACTGATATTACCACTGTAATTTTACTTTTAAAAAAGGATCGGTTTTGTTCGTTTAGACTAGCTGAAAGCATTTTTTTTTGATGCTATTTTTCAGCATATATACTATCATTATTAAGCAAATTTAATCATTATCGTGCATATCATCACAAGATGTTTAATGATAACTGATTATAAGTCAGCTGCTTGGCCTATTCATCGGAGAGGTTAGTTTGGGCTTATCGCTCCATCTAGGCATTTATTTTGAGAATCTGATGATAGATAGGGTGCTTAGGAATCGAAGCACTTTAAACATTCATATGTTTTGGATAGAAATCGATCAAAAATCAATATCAAATTTATCCATTCACAGACTCGATCCCTCGACTACCCAACTGAATAGACTAGAGCCCAACAGCATTAACAACACAACTCCTGGAGCGGTACAATATTCTTTAAAAACGCATCCAAAGAAATATGAATTAATCCATATAAAAATATAAATGAAATTCTGTAGTCGATAAAAGAATTTAAAAAGTCTTTATTACATCAGATCATTTATTTACAACAATACAACTTTCTACAAAAAAACCATCGAATGGCATAAATACTTAGCCGATAATTTTTCAGTCTCAGGAAGTGGAAGGAACTTACTAATTAGCAAGTTCACAGATGCAATTATTTCTTTCATGATTGATTAGATTTTCTTTTGTGTTTATTAATTGTTTTCGCGCTCGAGATATCAGCGTAATTTTGGACCGAATTAATTAAATTTAGGTAGATAGATATCAGAAATTTTAATAAATCAGATTTTAATTAGTGTCGCCCAATAGCTCTACATAAATTATACGTTTATAACATTTCGCTTGGCCCCCCAAAACTTATTATAAAGAAAATAAAACACGTGTAGCGTAATTTTATTGTGTTGGGAGTTGTAAGAGTTGTACATCGTTTCTAACGAATTTTTCACTATTGGCTGGAATTAATCACACTTTTTCGTTTTCCTTTTAAGAGCATGTCTCTTTACACATAAAATTAAAGAATATATTGTAAATTGCCGAATAATTTAAAAAAACGAAATTTTCGGTAGATAATTTTTTGACTGTTGTCGAATATATCCTTTTAAAATATCTTTGAGACCGATTTCATATCGGGTGTAAACTTTTGTCTTTATATTGATTCGTTATTGTGATAGTAAAGTAGTTTTTTTATCGTTTTTTGACATGTATTTATGAAACAGAAAAATTATCGTAAAACATAAGATTATCTGAGCAACATTGAAGCAAAAATAGTCGTGATTATTGTGGACACAAATTTAATATCGATTCACTCATTTGAATATTCTAAATCAAAATAAAAATTCAGACGGCATTTTCTTTTGCTTTTGTACTATATTTAATATACCCTAGATAAGATGAGTTTTTACCATAACGTTGTTTTTTATCCAAGGGAAAGTTTTAAATTTCATTCAACGTATGAATCATTTGGTACCTAAAGCAACAACAAGATATATTTTGGAGAAACCTATATCTGAGCTACGCTGACAGAGACATATATTGTGTTGTGTTGATTAGATTTGAGACAAAGGTAACGATTAACATCCTAACTTTTTAATTGAATTATTTCGTTTTAATATTCCAATCAATTGACAATTAATTCATGTTTTGGTCTAGCTCAAACTGCGATAGATTTTTGAAAGTTTAAGCTCTGTTATATTATTACATTGATATTAAACTTAATGAACATTTTCATATTCATGAGGAACCTTTAGAAATTTCCTTGCTAAATGTATCTTGTCCAGGACTAGAAATCGGCTACAATAAAACCATGTACAATTTTGACGACTTATATTCTCAAATCCACCTCAGTAGAGAAGGTCGTATGGCCTCGTATGTGATATATGTATGTCGAAATGTTGGAGGGATTTCAACGACGGGAAATTGAATTCCGAAAGTAATTTCCACTGGAAATTTTTAGAAACGTCCATATTTCGCAAACTTTATTTAACCTCCAGCCCGGAAACTTGACGGCAACATGTTATGCTTTACGTGGTAGCACTGCGGTGCGCCTTGAATATTTATTTCGTAGAATATTTCATTGTAATCCGGGACCTGTTGCTATAAAACAATTAACTTTAAATAAAGCAATAAATTAATTAAAAACTACAATTTTCAAATTCTTCCTCTACTGCCCCAACTAATGATTTATGTTCTCAATTGTTTTAAGCACGAAACAGCATATAGTGTTTTTCTGACTGCTTCAATGTTATCTAGAGTGGTGTAAACGATAAGAATATAACATTATTCTATGTTTTCATTTTATGTGTGGTACAATATTAATATGAGTTGTGAATGAATACTGCGGTAATTCTTGTACTTTATACAAACACGTGAGTTTTAAGTTAATTGTCGTACAATATATTAATACAATCCAAGTGACATAAACAGTAGTAAGCTTGCATGTGAACGCTATTTATAAATTCATTTTTCACGGTTTTATGGGGATATTTCATTTGATCTGTTAAGTTGTACACAAACATAATATTATTGAGAATATTTATGCATTCATAATATATTATGACGTTTTTGCTTTTATGCAATTCTACTCTTACTAAATAATAAAAATAGATTATTTTTTTAATTAACATATGCACTTAGAACTGATGTTCAAATCAGATAAATCAATATTTTATTGAAAGTTTTCCTCAAAATAGTTGAATGTAAAAACTCACCCTCGATCTGCCTCTTGTTCCACCTTGGTAGTTTCCATCCGCTCCGCCATAACTCCCCCGCCCAGGAAACTGTAACAACGGGATGCCATATAAATAAATTGCTGTATTTTTTATAAAAAAATATCATAAAGCTTTTCAAGGTCTGATTAGTACGAAAGATTAATAGTCCTAAGTTTCGTAACATTAAACAAAAAGGATTTTTTTTGTTTTTTTATTTATTATTGATTTATTTCATAAATATTAGCATTATTCACTTATTATTCATAAACAATTGATTCCTTTGTAAAATTTTTTTGGCAAAATGATTTTTTATTACCATGTTCACTCCCAATATGGAGCATATGAACTTCTAATGGAAGAATCTTAACAGAAGTTTTTCTACGAGAACTGCTTTTTACTCAGTTGTTCAACCTCTCATTTTTGAAGAGAGTAAGGATATAAGGATAGAGTTATGATAGGACTATTGGTATTTTATAATCCCTCTCGATCCGCCTCTTTTTTAGGAATGGATAGGTGAGTATATATTAATAAAATAACTTTGATTTTATGGATACATGACGGCATGTGTAATATTTAAAAAAAAGGACGACTTAAGGTTCTTTCTATCTCCTGATCTAACTAAAATAAATAAAATATTAAAGAAAATAGTTTTTATAGTCTGATAAAAATAAATATAAGATTAAATGAATACGACAGACCACCTTAAGAATTAGGAAATTATTTTACCTTATTATTATTTTATGTTCGGGCTAGGAAGACGCACTTGGTACCGATTAGGTATATAACGATAATAATGACGTTTTATAAGGGTCGGTAAGGGAGAAAAAAAAATTATGTTTTTTTTTTGACAAATTTACACAAATTTTTTGCAGATGCGAAAAAAATGTGTCAAATTTTTCCTAGCTTTTATATCATCTTTCAACAATTCTTAAAAAATGTCAATTATCTTTCTATATTACGATGAAGAATTTTCTTCAACAAAATACGGTTGTAATTTTTTCGACGACACGTGCCATGACTTTGAAAAAAAGAGATTGCGAAATATCAAACAAAAAGTATTTGTAAACAAGTATGTTGTAAAAATATCATATTAACATGAAGATGATGTGGAAATGTTTCCAACTTTTAAGTTATTATAATATAGAAGAGTTGTTATTTTTGGAATCCATAAGTTTTCATTTGTATTTTAATCATGTGTTTTTAAGCATCGTAAGCATTTTGATTCTTTGGCGCTGCTTATATTTATTATTTTAAAACAAAAGAAAATCAACCACTCAGAAACTCGCAATTAAAAACGAATCATTCTTTTAGTTGATGCCCGAAATTCAATTTATTTTTATGATTAAAAGACTAAAAAGCTTTGTTGATGTTTTTAAATGAAAATAGTCATTGCTTACTAAAATTTCATATAAAAAAACTTCAATTTCATTATAAATTACGTAATATTAAAATCTAATAAAAATAAAGGTATCTATAGCACTTATCTATTTGAATTGTTTTTAACTGTACTATAGAATGAATGATTTTGTTGAACCATTTCTACCATAGTCATGAATCGTATGGTATAGAAATTTGGTGATATATTTAATCTGTAACCTATTGTAACTCAATCACAATGAGGATACAATCAAAAGGTTATAAAATGTATTGGTTGGTCTCTGTGTAAATCCTGAGATTTTTAGAATCATTTTGGTCAAAAAAAACACCACAAATCACTTTTAAGGAGTTAATTGTCAATTCTTGGTGGAAAGGCATTATATTAAAAAAACACACAGTTCGTTTGGACTCCTTCCACATGTTTATAATGATCAGGACCTGTTTCGATCACCACGAGCATTATCAACTGATGTATCACTATACCTCATACATGTATTTTTTATCAATATAATAGATGTCAAAATTCGATTTAATTTTTGTCGTCGAATATCCAGCTATGCAAGGAGCTTTTAAGGGATTAATCACGCAGCTACAGCAATACAATGTTATTACTAAGATATGGAATGAAAATTCTATGAGAAAAAATGGTTTTTACTTATTGACTTTTTTTTCTGTGTCCCTTCTAATTGTGAAGAATATGGCCTGCTAATAGAGGTATCCCAACAGGCTTTTTTCACAAAAATTGCTTCTTACTCAGTTACTCAACATCTGTTTTTCGAAGAGTGTAGGTTTAGAGGGATATGGTTATGACAGGAATAATGATTAACTAATCGCTTTCGCCACACCCCGTTTTCGGAATCGGCTGAGACAGAGAGAACTTTAATATATCACAAAAATTCATGTCTATGAACAGAAATCCATAAATTGGTTGACAAATCAATTTATGAAACTGTCCGCACCAATAATTGAACCCGAGACATTCGTAACCACGGACCGTATATAGAGAAATATTTATTTTAGTATTTAATATATTATTGAACTGATATATAGCAATTTATATATTCCTATTTCATATAATTTATAGATATTTTCACACCACGCCATTGTCTTAACTAAATATAATGGCATTTTATTCTTTAATATAATGAAGCAACTTTCCTTTAGCATAATGAATTTAACAAATAAATGTTTATTTAACCCAGTAATTAGTTGTTAAGAGATAAATGATATTGAATAAAATGTATATTTTTTACCATTACTGTATTGACTACTTAGAAGTAAAGTTGAATGTGTGTAATAAATACTAATGGATAAATATTTCATCAGTTCTGTTTACCTATTATGAAGTCAGGATATAATACACGGTAGACAATGTATAAACATTACCCTTGGAGCTCAAAATCCTGCAGCGCAATAACCAAACACTAGCGTGTTTATAATTAATTTGCATATTATAATGTTTTCCCAGTTATAGACAAATCTGACTGCAGACGACGACGAATTCAACCGGAGATTCATATTTCTTAACCAGCACATGTGTTTTGATAATATCATACGCTGGATACTGTTGTTCAACACCGTATTAATGTTGGTTTAATTAAATAAAAATGTAAACAACATTACAGTTTGTATTTAAAAAAATAAAAAACAATTCATTTGTACTACTTCCACATATTTATAATGATCAGGACCGGTTTCCCTCGTCACGAGCATTATCAACTGATAAAAATACAAATATAACAGGCTTATTTATATAAAACTGAGTGTAAAAAGAAGGTATATAAAACTGATGGTTCATGAACTGAGACAAGAAAATACTGATTAACAAACAAATTATACATAAATCAACAGAAAGAGTCTACAATTAAAATGTTATGGACCTCTTGCAAATCATTAAATACTAATCTGAAATCACAGATATAGCTACATTAAAAATCCATTTAGCTGAACAAAATTTTTAATGACGTTACTAATATAATATACAAATGCAAATGTTCGTGATAATATTGACCAATTTAATTATGTACTGGAAAATAACCACAAGCGTAATAGTGAACCTTACGAGTGATTAGAAGCTGGCTTCAAATAAAACTATTAAGCTTGCGCCGAAAAAGTTATAATGATTTTTATGTACTGTTTTCAGTTCGCAATAAAGTATTTTTATATGACAGAAAATACTTCGCAATTTACAATATAACGCAGCTCAAAGAAGCGCAGTAATGGTAGCTCAAATACAATGTGCAATAACATATGCATTACATATCCCGAGAGGAAACAAGTTTAAAAAACTAGATACACATGCAGCAACACTACTTTGTTTCAAATATTTGTTTTACAAAATGCGAAGCAAACTCTGTTTATATACTGGCAATACTGCATTTAAAATGTGTTACTTTGATAGAGTTTAAAATGTATAACCGACACGAGATCATTTTCTTGTTTTGTTATCTTGTATATTTAAATGATCATTTACAATTATTAGTTGTAATTGCAATGGTTAACAATCAGCATTTTTTTACAGAACAATTATTATTTGGTAACGACACTTTATATTGCAAATTTATTAACGTTAAAACGGTACTGATTACCGTTTTCAATGAAAAAACACCAAATTATATTGGAAAATATTATGTAAATTTATTAAGCAAACTAAATTTTCCATTCTCCTTTTTTTGTAAATATCTCTCCAATTTTTTTGCCAAATTGGGCAGAAATGTGTTTTTTTACTAAAATGATGAAATAACAAAGTATTTAGTTCCACAAAATTTTTATCAGGTAGTTGATAGCTATTTCGGCTTTACATCATCGTCAGAACTATACTTAAACTTATTTTTGCTTAACTATATATACTGTTTAGAAGAGATAGACAGTATCATGTCATCTCACGTATTCGAACATCGTAATGTTTATTTTAAAATTAAATCATTCAAGGTAGTAATTGTGTTTTTAGAAAAGGAGTTTACGTGACGTTATTAATTAGTCGTATATAGACAATATCATGTCGTGAGATCACATGATATTGTCTATCTCTTCTAAACTGTATATATAGCTAAGCAAAAGTAAGTTTAAGTATAGTTCTGACGATGGTGTAAAACCGAAATAGCTATCAATTACCTGATAAAAATTTTGTAGAACTAAATACTTTGTTATTTTATCCTTTTACAATGGAGTTCTACAATTCAATCAATGTTTTTTTACTATTTATTTGTAACAATATTTTTTTATCTAATCTTAAAATACGAAATATCGTTTTTCACATAATGTGAATAAGAAATGCAATACCGGGCTTTTTATTTAACTTCCAATGAGACTAAATATTGTTTCAACCAATGAAGTGTTTTGATAATTTTTGCTGCAAAACAGAAGTCAATAGTTTGCTATAAATTTATCAGTGTTTGTTTACATACCTTTGTAAATAGTAGATAATTGTCATAAAAACCACTGCTATAGTCTAAAAATGATTTGGTGTTGAATTAATTAATAATTCAATAACGAAATTTAAAGGTCCCAAGGAATTTGCTTCATAATAAAACCGATATATTATAAGTATGTCAAGATGTTGGAAAAATGTCAAAAAATATATAAAAATCGAATAATATACATATATTTTTCGTCTTTCTTTAATCGTTGTAGTTTTTTTATTATTAACGACGCAATGGAATTTAAAGTTTTGCTCATTTCTGTTAGATAATAGATTTTTTAATAATAAAAACAACTGCATTTTTTGTGGATTGCGTGTGGTCGTCAAAGAGCTTTTGGTTTCAAGGGATTTTCTTTACCGCTCGTTAGAAGTTAACGAATGAATTCATTTCAATTGAAATATTTATTCCACGCTTCTAGAGGGGAATATTTTTTTCAAATGAATAATTTAAGAGGTTGAACGACGTCTTTGCCAGTATTTAAATGTATGCCCCAAAGAAAAAAATATTTCATAGCAAAAGATAAAACAAAAAAATACAAAATAATATATTTAAGACACAGTTATCATCATTTTTTGGTTTATTTTTTTAAAAATACAAACACGTGTCAGAAAATCATAACGAAATTTAAAACCATTAAAATGAAATATCTTAAATTGTAAATACACTAAAATATTACACACTTTTTTGTGTTGATATCACTATATTGTTGTATATTTAAATTCAATTCATATTTTGTATGAAACATTTCACCGAATGTATCATGCAGGCTTGTGACCAAATATGTTTTTAAAAAGAAAAACTTACTTCAGTGCTTAGCATTATAACAAAAACAATATTTCTTGTTAATTTATTGTATAAAAAATAATTCGATATAATTAATACTGATAATATGTAATTTAGAAATGGTTATCAGTAGTTCTAGTTTCAGAAAGATATTCTGTTGCTTATCTTGCATTATGGGGTATCTCAAGAAAGCAGCTTGAATTATGTTTGAATCTATTCAGGTTCTGATTTATTTCTTTGTTAATCCAAATATTTAGTAACATTTTGTTTTCAATAAACAACATTATCTTTTTAATAAAAGTATGAATAAGAATTATGCATATTTTTATTTTTTTACAATTGTCCATTCCCATTTGTCCACATTTCAAGTTTAATTTTAGAAGAATTATATATTAGGCTGGCTGAGAGGGGGGGGGGGTTCCACGGAAAATCAAAAGAACGGCATTGAGTCTACGGGGAAAATAATTGTGGGAACCCATGATCTAGAGTAATATTTAGCAGTGCAACGTTCAGGGTGTTTTAAATGTAATGATATTCATAATCATAAATCAGTCTTTTATTACAGTTTTAACGATACTGCTACGAAAAAAGTTTAAACTGAATTTAAAAACGTCTTCCTAAATTCATCTATGCAAGCTTACTTATAGGCATTTCTATTCCATGATATCAAAATATAAATTGCCATATCTATTACTAAAAAAACTTTGTTATTCAGTACTATTTATTAAATTACGAAATTATTCTTGAAAAATAAGAAGCCTATAAGAAACAAAACTTGGCAAAGACTCTTTGATGCTGCTACAAAAATAAAATAGTCATACCATAAACACATATATGCTATTTTTGTATATCGCAATATGCTTCCGCCAAATTTTATTTTTATCTAAGCATACATTATATTTTGGTTGTAATATTGAGAAAGAATACAACTCAGGGTTTTTCATTTAGTACGAAACTATAAATAACGTGATAGTACTATGAAAACAGACATAGTTTACAATGAGGAATTACTAGAGAAATTTTGTTTGAAAATAATTCTTATACGACAATGAATCACTGCAAACTGTAAAACACTTTCTGTTTAAACTCACAGTTACTCCTGACTTTATATAAAATATATTGATTTATACTGCCCGAGGATAAGCCATATTTTCATATTCAGGTAATAAATCATATTCCTTTCACCGGATCTTCTTATTTCACCGTTCGAAGGAGATGATGGAAAGCGGGAGTTGGCTCGGTCTAAGTTCATACATGGGTGGTGACCAGGTAAACACAAGGAAATATTCTCGAACAATAAAACAAATATTGTTGAGTGTAGTTAGGTCTCGTTAAAGTAAAAGAAGTTTAATTGATAGAACTATTTAAAATCAAAATCTCTATAAGTATAGATACTTTATGTTCTTTTTTTGGTGTGATTTTTTTAAAGAGTTTTAGATAAAATGCAGTCTAAACGAAATTACTTTATCTAAGAGATATTTGATCACTTACAAAAGCAATGCTTTAAGATCATGTTGAGAAAATTTACTTTACTGCGCTCGAAAAACTGTGAAACTTTTCATATAACTTTGGGATGCATTCTTAAATTATATACGCTCTTCCATGACAGTTTTGTAAGAAAGTTTTGGTACTGCAAAAAATCGAGTCCACTGCAGGTGTTTTACAAATTTTATGTGTGTTTAATGTAATAAACTGCATAACTTAATTTTATGCCTGGTTAGTTTTGGAAAATATTTTGGAAATTTGGAGTTTTTGGAATCTGTAAGGTAAGATGAAGATTTTTGACGCTATTTTTCACAATGCTATATTAAAATATTTACTATATTTATATGAATAGTACTTTTGTTACTTCAAAATTTACAAAATATGATAAAACTTCCATATTCTGTAAATTGAGAAAAGAAAACTGTTTTGATTAAAATTTACAATCAATACAAACAAAAATTTCAATATCCGTTATAAATCAGCGATACGATAATTAAGCATGCTAAAAACTACTAATCATCAAAATCATATCGTGAGAAATCAAATAAAAACGATACTGAGGTAACGTCATTGCATATATTTTGCATGTAAACTCATTTTTAAAAGTTTTATAGGGATATTGCAATTGATCTGATAATTTGTAAACATACACAAGAAAATGCATGTCATTTTCGTTTTCTTGTGGACAGTGGTGTTCTTACTTTTAACGTCCTCAATTAATATATCCATTAATCATTCCAGAAAAAATATAGAAAAGAGCGTTGAAATTCTATTTTATATTATATTTAATAATTTACTATTTTTGTAAAAAAATTGCAAAGTATTTTGGTACATTTCAACCTAGTGTATAAAAAAGAATGCTGCTAAGCGGATAAACGGTAGTGTAATATTTTTAATTCAACATCTTGTAAAAAAGATCCATTAACAATAATATGTTATGGACTTATGTCAAATAAAGAGTATAGAAAGAAATGTTTTCATCGCTAGGATTTCTCTATTAATGGTGGTAAAACCTATGTGCAGACGATGCTGGCATTAAGGAACAAATCGCTTATCCAGGCGTTAATTTAACATTTAACAATGGCGGTTTCTATAACGTAAAATTATGTATTCTCAATTGCAGTGGTTATTACTGAGAAAAAGATTTAGGAATTTACTTGCTTTAAATAGTAGCATTTTAAAATTCAACCAAATGTGTACATTTAAATCGTAAGGAGTATTTTGAGGTATCTGTAACGTCAAGCAAGTGTTTTTTTGAATATTCCGAATAACAACTTTTGAAGTCTGACATATCGATTTTAGTTTGATTCCCGTATAATGCCAAATATCAGTATTACAAATAGAATGTTGATATACGATTGAAAAAATAATTAATAATCAATCGTAGATCAGGATGATAATTTGGTCAAAACAGAATATTAAATTATTGAATCAATTTAATATTCATAAAATTAACCAAATATGGCATCATTTAATATTAGACATTGATTCAACATTGTAGAATATATTTAATTTAATACTGAAATATAATCACTGAATTCCTCAGAATTAATAAAACACCCAACCTTGTATGTAGGTATTCAAAGTGCTGAATGCTATCATTTAAATCCTCGCCTGACAGGCAAGACAAATACAGATTCTGGTAAGCCCTACGTAGTTTAAGCTGACAGCGAGAAGAGACGTTGTATATGACTACTGATAATTAATTGAAAGATTCCCGGTAACTTGCACCAAAATAATTAATTTGGATGCAACGGGATTAGAGGTGAACTTAAAGTACAGAAACTATCAATATAAATCTTAAATTTTATTTCACAAATGTGGACATTGAAATTTTTAAAGTGCTTTTTTGAATTTAAAAAATAGGCTCAACCTACACAATTAAACTGTTGATCAAAAAATGCATGTTAAACATCCATTTTCTTTTTTTATTTCTCAAAGGTAAGTTGTATTATATTGAAATGGTATTTTTAGTGATGTTTTCTGACAAAGTTTTTAAAACCATATACATTTGTTTTCCAGATATATTTTTGAAATGAATAACTTAATTAAACATATAATTCTTTTTATCAAAAAAAATGTTAAATAATGTACAAATATCAAATTTAGTTTTAATACAAACGTAGGAATTGGTTAATAAATATTTCGACTTGTCAAAATAGCTATAAATAAATTCCCATAATTCTTGTAGAAATTAATGCTTCAATATATTTACTTTTTATGAAGTTATACCAAGTTCATGCAAATTAAATTGAAAAAAAAAATGATAAAATTGTCCGTTAAAATATATATATATATATTTTGCATGTAAACTCATTTTTAAAAGTTTTATAGGGATATTGCAATTGATCTGATAATTTGTATACATACACAAGAAAATTCATGTCATTCATTCATGAAGTTCTACCAAGTTCATGCAAATTAAATTGAAAAAAAAAATGATAAAATTGTCCGTTAAAATATTTAATCAACTACCATCGCTACCATCAATACGTTAGGTAAGAATACAATTAAAAAGCATTTTTTTCAATTATCACGGGAACCATAGGTTAGCGTTTCAATAATTACAAAATGAACCCTCAAATGGTTTATTATTACTTCGACCTTCACTATATCTGAATTGATTTCCAATAATTTTGTATTTCAAGTAATTCACGTACAAATAAGTATCCTTAAGTATTTATTTATACCTCACACTAAAGGCTTAAGTAAACCTTTAATACAGTTGAAGGCTTTAGACTGATGAAGGTGTCGCTGTAAGCCGTTAGGTAAGGGTAGATCTGGTTACTCTCAACAAAGTATAAAGGGTCCATCATCCCTTCTCAATTATTCACCTAGTCGTTGAAATTTTGTGGCTAGACTGAATCAGGTGGTGTTATATTATATACCTGCCAGCTAATCAATCAACAAAAAACTATTGACTGAGCTATTTTTGAAAAGTCCTTTGTGTTGGTAATTTTATTTCACGTTGTCATGTTGTTTTTTTGGGACGGTATTTTTAATTGCTCTTTCTTCATTATTAAATTTGATGTTCGAACAATACAATCGCAATTCTTGAGCAGTTATTAAATATATTCATGACATTTTATCAAATGCAACTATAATGTTTACAGGAATGGTAAAAATAATGGTATTTTGCAAAAGAATAACTCAATGTTATTTTCGGATTTAATTGGCTTCACAATGACGAAAAAACATTTTGATTCACCTCGCTAGATGAAATTTATTTATGTTATTCAGATAAGAAGCAAAATTCATTTTGTTAAATCAATATACCTAATATTTATTTTATATTCACAACAGTTTTAAATTCTCAAAGGTTTTTATTAATATAATCGTAAAATTTGCTTAAAAATCTATATCCTCTTTCTTACGTGTTTATCAGAAAGAGTAATTATATCATAACTAGTACAACCGTATCCGTCATAGATAACGATATTAGAATTGAAATACTGAATGTTTAAAGTAGATAATACGTCGGAAATATGTGTGCATTGCATAGTCATGAGAAAATTTCATACCTACATTTGATATGTGATAATAATAAGACATCTACAGAGCGGTCTGGGCTATTATATATAAGATAATAGTCATTACAAATTTACGTTAATTTTTAGACGGTAATATTTCATTATTCAAGAATTAAGAATGCGGCTTACTTCTAGTAGGCAGTAAATTACTCTGTCAAGTAAAATAATAAGCAAGTGAAATTTAATAAATCAACATAATTATTTCTTATGATAAACGTATACACTCTAATATTATATCTTTTATTAATTAATTCAAGTGTTGATTAGCTTAAGGTCATACACGATTTATATATATAATGCGTAACGTAAAAAATCGTTTCATAGAATAGTTTCAGAACGACACAACATAATTATTTTATATTGAAGATAAGAAGAATGGTCAAAATAATTGCAGACTTTATCGTTAGCATTGTAATATGCTCTCGTTGACTTAGTATTAAAGACGAAATCTTTATTCGAAAAATTCGAAAAATTTAAAATGTTTTTAAAATTTATTAATATTGAAGCAGAATTACGTCAGTTTTTTAATGTGACGGTACTACTCGACGAATATGCAATTCTTCTTACGATGTATGCATTTTTCATCTCGCCACGTATTGTGGCCAGCCATTTCAAGGAAGAGAGATGCACCAATAGTATTCGTCTCATACGGCTGACGTTGTTGCATCTGTCAGTGCACCTAGATGCTTCATACTTCCGGGCAAGATTTCATAAGTTATAAATTTGGCGAAGCAGCACGGCAGAAAAGATATTACGGCACCTTCGCGAGTGGAATAAAGTAATTTACGGGTCGACGCGGTGTAAGGAAAACTCTTGAGAAACATGACCTCCTTGGCGCAAATAATACGCCGAGAAAAACAGCATCTTCTAGTGAAACATTTTGCATGCAATAAATAGTTTAGCATAGAATAATACCAAAATTCAGCGAATTCGTGTAGCAGGAAAATACTTCGAGAAGAACTTCTATATAGTGCATTATTTACGAGCTAAAACAATCTACGAAATAATATGTTGTTAAAAATTTATAATCATCTAAAATAACAATATATTTGGTACAAAATTGTTTAGACAATCATTATTTTTGGCTTAGAATAAAAGAAAGAAAAGAGTATATAAGGTTTTATAAACGTTAAAATAATGCTGACAAAAATATAGTATTATTACATATTTTAAGTAAAAAAGAGGTGGGATCAGAAAGATATTATGATAAACGCTGTAAGAGTCTTCGGCGAAAATGAGTCCCGTTGATAGATATTCTATACTATAATTTTTTTACCAAATTTATATACGCAAATTAGTACATTTAGCGGTATCCAAAAGATAGCGTAATAACACAAGTAAGCATGGGTGTATTGGGGCTGGGTCTATAATTTAAATTCAACAATAATTGTTTTTTTTTTGCACAAAAATGTGTTAATATAAAATGTTAAAATGTTGTTAATTTAAAATGTGCAGAAGAAACACATCATTGGTTATTAAATAAAAGGCGCGATGGGATAATTTATTACCTTTTTGTCTGATGCTCAATTAAACTCGACCTTCAAACAATTCCGAAACCATAAAGATGGTTATCGGTCTCATAGATACTAACTGTCTTTTATTTTAATTTTGCAGAATATCATACGAAAACAATTTAAAAAAAATGTTACTATGTATTGGAAGAAGATTTTGTTGGAAACTTGTTGATGTAGAAATTAGATCACTGCGGATAGAGCGTATTAAAATATAATGAACCAGCGCTCCCAGACTTTTTTTATTTAGTAAGTAGTAAGGGATTTGCTTGATTGAAGAAATAAAAAGGACAGACAATATGTAAAAACGCTAAATAGATACAAACAGTTAAATATTTAACCGGGTTGTCAAATTGTTTGTTTATTTCGGTATGAATTGAATACGTCATATACGATTTTTATATTGAATTGTTTCAGAAATTAAATCGATGAATAGGAATATAACTACAATGTTTCATTGTCTGTGTTCTTAATAAAAGATAATACAATATCAGCGTTTCACTACGCAATTTTTTTTTATAATTTATTTATTATTTTGCATGGCATGTAATAAAAATGAAGACAGTTATACATTTAAGTGTTACAGAGTATAAGAAATTGTCTTTTTCAAGTTCCTAGGATGAAACCAGTTGTTGTACATAAATGAATCAAATTCCAAAACATCTCACTGGAGAAAATGAAAATGCAACTGCACAACTAAACATGTCAAAGAAACAAACGAAGTAGTAGCACTAGAGTAAAGGGATAATAAATTTTATTTGAATAACCGCAAGGAAAAACAGCGGCAGTGGCGAGAGAGCGTTCGACTGAGACAATGAAGGATTCAGACGAAGAGAAAGAAGGGAATTCAATGCCTACGAATATAAAAAATGAGCTTTGCATAAATATGAAGCAAAGTGTTGGGAATTCATTGTGAGATTTAATGAAACGGCGTTGTTCTAGACATGTGATTTATGAAAAGAACGAATTTTTTTAAATAAAATTGAAGGATTTTTTGAAACGACCTTTACTTGCTATTCAAGACTGACTGAGAGAATTAAATATGGAGTTTGGAGGAAAATATAATTAGTTAATGAACTTTATGGGTGAAAAATATCTGTATTTTAATAAAAATTAAAAAAAACGTGCTTAAGAAAAACTTCTAACGTCGCTGTCGTAACTGAAGAATGTTTCTACTGATTCGTTTATTTATGTAATACTTCGAATTTTATTGAAAAAATATTTATTTTTATCATATTTTTCTGGTTTGTTTGTAAAACAATATTTTACTTATATTTTGCAGTAACATATTAATCATATAACATATTAACGAATACGTTTTTCATAAATTAATATTAAAATATTACGCTTGACTGTTTTACAACAAATCATTTTATGGGATGGTTTTAGGTTTATTAAAAACATCGGATATCCCAGCTCTTTGATAAAGAAAACTCAAAGCTCGTTTCTCGATCATGCTATTTACCTTTATGTGCGAACCCGTTTTGCTAATGTTAACAAAACACGAGGAAACCAAACAAGATGCATACATTGCATCGTTTTATTTTTATTTACCTTGTTATATGTTTGTAAAACGAAACCTACTATACAAAAACAATATCAGGTAAAAGATGTATTGCCTTAACTTCCTTTTTTAAAGTTCAGTGCATGAATTTAATTTTAATTATGCAATATTTTGATCCACCATTTTGCAAAATTAAAACTACAACGTAAGTATGTTTCAATTTTCCATATTACAAGCTATAAGATTTGTTTCTGTAAGGTGGTTCGTAAGATTAGCTTAGCAGTAAAAAGTAGTATTTTGTGTTATTTATACTAAAAAAACCGTTCCCAACTTTTATAGTTTATAAAACACCGGTATTTTCTTGAATTCAAATACACGTGTGTTACAAAAAATATATTAAAGATTCATAAATGTAATGGTCAACAGCTTATTGATACATGTACAATACTTTAGTGTACCAAATTGGATTTAAATACATACAAACATTCAACATATTATATTTACCTAGAAATAATTCTTGACTTTGTTTTTCTCAAAAAAACGTCAATAGAAAAAATATATATGTAAGCTTTGAAGTTAAAACGTAAAATAACATTTTGATTAAATTTCAATTTAAACATTTGCAAATTTGGATTATTGAGATTTTGTACACTTCCATGTATTTTGTCACTAACGACCCGGGTATCGCCTTTCGTCATCTTCAGGCATTCCAGCACACGAATGGACTCTAACTGAGTTCAGTTCGAGTCCATTCGTGTGCTTACCCGGGTCGTTAGTGACAAAATACATGGAAGTGTACAAAATCTCAATAATCCAAATTTGATATTGAAATTTCATCAAGCACCCTCAGTCGATGTCTTAAATTAAACATTTGCATTTAATGTTTTATAATTCATGTTTACATTAAGGCATTCGAGCACACGAATGAACTCAAACTGGAAATACATGGAAATGTACAAAACAATTCAAATTTAATATTGAAATTCCATCAAGCACCCTCAATCGATATCTTAAATTATGAGGTTTAAATTTTCCGATAAAAACTCAACTAAAAATAACGGTTTTAGTTTATATGGCACTACAACCATTTACCGGTAAAATAATAAACTGATTTACTAATCAGTGTCCCTATCCGTAAAGTAAATTCATTTATTATTTTTATTTACTTGTAAATTTTTTTAGGTACAAAACAAGAAAATTATTGCCAAGTCATTTTGCTCTGGCAAAAAGAATACAACGTATACTATTATTACATTACCTAAATATAAATTTAAATAAAATAACAAACAAACATACATATTTTCTTCAGAATAAAAAAAATACAGATTTATTTGGGAATAATATAAAATTGTTTGATTCAATCATGCTACAAAGTTAATGTGGCAGCATGGAGCATTAACTGGGTTACTATAAATTTACATACATAATGGAACCAAGATTTTACTTGGGATATTGCTCAACAGTTGGTATCCACCCTGTAATGATAGAAGGGTCACTTATGCAAGAGGTTAGCGACACCAGACGTTGATCTTATACACACCGTTATGGGAGGCCATGTCAGCAAGCCATAATGTGTCTGCGGACAAGGCATTTGCTTAACCGGCCCGGAGCATTCTAAGTGCATATTACAATAATTCATTTCCCCATTGTATGAAAACAAAGGAAGATTATATTAATATGATTACGAAATACAAAACAAATTTCGATACTGACAATATGACAAATATACTTACAGTAATGTTTTGGAATCATAGTTTGCAAGATAATATACATCGGTTTGCATTTGTTTCTATCGGCCACTCTAATAACCAAGCCCCCCCCATCGTACTGCTCAGTTGCACTTTGGCAGTTTGAATATACAAATAGAAACACTCCTACATTCATTTATTAATCAATTTCTATCGAAAGCTATGTAAGTCTGTCATGCTTTCATCCCTTATTACCCAACCCATACACAATCCTCTGTGTATGAAAATTTATTAACTTTTGTACCTGCACTTTTATTAGTTTTCGTTCCTCCGTTCGGCATCTTCATGTGCGTGGATGAAGTTGGTAAAAGCTGAAACCAAGGTTCTAAGTGGCAAGTTTATAGAAGTGAAAAAAAATTGAATAATTAAAATTTGATTTTGAAATTCCTCAGTTAATTAATTAACAGAAATTCATGACTTTACACTTTCATCGTTGAGTGAGTGAATAAAATTTGGTTGGATAATTTCATCTGAGTCATTTTTTAATGACATCCATATTATACTTAAAACTGAGAGTCGACATTGTTTTCAGAAATAAATATTGAGTATTGAGAACTAATGTTTTTTGCTTATATTGTACTGGAATAACCTAATTAATCGCCCCAGCAGTAATTAAAAGGTGATTGTAGACTTCCATAAAGCGAAACGTATATAATTATAGAAAATTTGTGTGGTTATATTAATTGATGAAAAAAATGACACATATTTTATCCCGCAATAGCTCCGATATATCGCGGCCTGATTATTGAACGCAAGCTGAAAGAAAAAAATCAAATAAAAAATAAAAATTGTTGTTTCAGTTTTTCTAGCGACTGTAATATTGAAGTGCATATATTTTTCGATTGAAAAGTATGTTGCTCATTTTTCTTTAATCAAAAAAATAATGTGAAGAAACGATGAATCCAGATAAATATTAGAGTGTAACCGTGAACCGTCACTTATCTAAACGCGCCAGGATGGTCTTGCTGTAACTAGAATCCGACATGTGAGGGGAGATCCACAGTTTTTACATCTACATTTTTCTACGCTACGTATTAATTATTATTAGACTCCAAATATAATGTAGTACGAATGTTTTTACAAAAGAATACTTTTGGTAAATAAAACCGTGTTGTATTCGGACTAATGCGGTATATTTTGGTAATAGCGGGTTAGGCTATATAGTAGATAATGGTTTTTCTGTTTATGAATAAATAATAAACAACGGCAACGATAAGGCGAAATTCTTGTCATGTCTTGTTTGTCAAAAGAGAAAACAAATTTTGTATAAATATAACAGCCAACCAAAAACATAATTACGTTGGGCAGCGTCCATACAACCCCACGACGACTTCAATTATCTTTGACTGTCAAGTAAATTGGATGATATTTGTATTCTTGATTGAAAAAAACCCAGCTCTTTGTTTTTTATTCACAAAATCTAAAGATAAAAATTGGTTTAAAATGTAGGTATAAATAATTAAATGTGATTTATTTTGGAATTTAGATTAATTCGATATGAGTAAAATTGATTTTATTTTTTTAATTTAAATAAAAACATCACCCAATATTAAAGATTTGTCTTAAAGACTTTAGATGCCTACAAAGATCAAAATCGTACTATTAAATTTGTATTATTTTTATAAAGTGCAATAATAATACTAACAAATTGTTTTAGTTACTATTATAATATGTAGAAGACATGTATTGGACTCATAATAAAATGATTTTTAATTAAATTTTTTATTTTCATGCATATTTAATACTTTATACAAGGGTGTCAAAATGTGGAAATTGTCTGTACAATATAAGTTTTAAAAGAAGAGAAATAAATTAAATATAAAAAGCCAAAGTCTCTTCGAATAACTTTCAAATTTCAAGGGATATGTAATATTTCTATTGAAAAAATAGAGTTTGAAGTCAAAATTTTATTCGAAAGCATTTAGCTCAACTCTACAATGCTCATTTTTGTGTGGTTGATACGATGTTCAGAGGTCGAATACTGATGGCGTCAAATACAAATAATTATAATATTTTGTATGTATAGATAGTGTAGTGTAGTTTTGTTATGAAATCTTCTTCAGAATTATTTCTCAATTAGATCCTGATTTCCTATTTTTGTACTTACCTGTAGTTAGTTTATTATAGTGAAAGTTAAAAACATAATTTAACAAAGATTGAATTATGTTTAAAGTCAGAAAATGTATTAAAAGTGCTCTTCCAAATCTTAAATAAATTTGCAGAACTGAAGTCAAGTATTAATATACGACTGAATACAAGTAATACTATTTTTAGCTACTTTGTTATCAAAGTATTAAAAATAATATCTTGAGTACCGACTATTTCTTGGTCTATTAGTAAAATTCCCAAAATTATACAGATTCAAAAACCTTAACCTATTATGTATTCTAAAATATGAAACATACATTTTCATCAATCATTAATTCTATCGAACATTTGCCCGATAATATAAATGAATTCAATATAGATAATCTAGTCTAAGTTTTTATAGTAAAACATTAATTTCCAATAAACTTAATTGTGATTTATTATGAAGAATCTAATTCTTTTAGTATTTACATGAATAAAAATGGTGGCTGAATCTTTTGAATGTAATTCAGTTTTAAAAAACACATCTTTTTAATTATGATCTTACATCTAATTTTAAATGATAAATAAGTTAACTTCTAAGTAGCTTTAAGCTTGTTTTACAAATAAATATAATTAAAGATAAGAGAATACAGAATATTTTTTTCAATATTATCTATCTATTATATTATTTTCAGCGGATAAGGAAAATAAATGTTTATTGTCTCCGTTTTTTATACAGAAAGATTGCCGATTCCCTTTCTAGTCGATGCGTAAGGGCGGATCCGTGGTGTGGGCGGATACTGGGAAGGGCGGCTGCTTGTCAAATAATGGCGATAAATTATTATATCGCAAAGGAACCAAGTTTTTTTTATTCTTCCTATTGCCGCAGAGAATGTCAAAAACATAATTTTTCAGGAATTATGTGGCGTCGCAGATGGTGGGCACGAACATGGGAAACCGAGTTATGGAGTACTCGGCATGATTTTCAATGGCTTTTGAAAAATTTCCATTTTATGATATTGGGAAGAGCTCAACGATAAATTGCACGAAAATTTCAAGAAAGCTTTAATATCGAGGAAAAAATGAAATGATAATAATCAAATCGTTCGATTCTGAATATTAACATTTCTTAATCTAAGTGCAATATAACTCGACTAAAACTTGATATTACATTTAAAATAGACTGGGTACTGGTGATAATAGAAACTAACTACCATTTAATTTATATAAAATACTTATTATATCATTTAAAAAAATGATTTCCAATATCTGCTTGATCTTTGATACACATTTTTTTGGAATTTGAGTCACGATTTGAAGCAATAATTGGAATTTGAATTTATAAAGATAATTGCAAACCCCGAGAAATCCACCATGAATACTTATTTTCCGTTATCGAGCTTAATTTTTAAATGGCAAGCACAGAATGATTACTTATGATAAAAAAATAATGTTCTATGACTCAACTTTGACGAGAAGGTGTGTTTTAGAATAGTTAAATGTTTTTTTTAGAAACAGAATACAAACTCTAACTTTTTTAACTAATCAAAATAATATCCATAGATATTATAGAACATGAAATTAGAAACGCACTTTAAGAAATCACTGTTTAAGTAAGTATAAAGGTTTTGCCAAACAGAATTACAATCAAATCAATAATATGAAAACACTGCTACGATATAATTTCAGTAATTCAAAATTATGTTAAAATTTTTCTCCAGTATTTAGTTAACATAAAAGAATATTTGCCAAATTTAGGATATTAGTTTATCTTACCATAATTTATATCACTATTATCTTACTATAAAAAACTTTATTCAATGACATTTATTTATTTTTAATAGTTCTAGTAGCTGCCCGGTACTGCTCCCTACGAGATGACGGGACATTACCTCATACAGCTGCTCATATATTATTACTAATCACAGAAACTGGAAACTGTAGCCGTATTTCAGTTTACATACCCTACAGCTGCTGTCGTTTGTGATGTTGTCATAACAACGTAAACTATATTGAAGTCACATAGTTAGTTGGTCATTGGCAGAGCATACTCTAATACAATCAAATACTAAAATCGTATTTTTTGGTTATTCTTTTTGTATAAAATAAGAGTGCTTCTCGAACAAAAGGCAGAGTGGAAATTATGTATCATTTAATTAAAAAAAATTAAACAGATGCTAGCATACAATATGCTCGAAGGTTATATTTATGTCACTAAATATATTTTAAAATTTTAATAAATATCTTTGAACATTCAACTATGATATAAAGTAGTATGGTTTTTTGTGAAGGAAAGGGCTTTAATGTGAAGAAACGTGCTGTCCCACAAAACAATATAGAAGTTTCGCTTGAAATCCTTATAGTAGTCCATAGACATTGAATGATTAATGGTTATCGACGATGTTTTTTCCGCTAGTATATTATAGTTTGAAGACAATGATAAGCATTGTTTTTTTTCCAGACTGCTTCATAGGATAAGAAACGTCTTACATACAATATCCATCATCTTGTCTAAAAATATATATATAAAGCAAATAAAATAAACTTAAAGAAAAATATATATATAGTGAGCAACACTTTTTTATTTTTTAAACCATGCTGGCACTGAATGGGAAGCATTTAGTCTTCTGATGGAACATTAGTTTTAAAGATAACTAATTGAAAGTCAGTCTCTCATCGCTTTTTACAAATAAGACTAGTTGAGTTGCTTAAAATCTCGACATTTCCACTTTAAAAGATCAGAAGTATCCAATGATTTCTTTTTCATGTAAAATTGTTAGTTTTGGCGATAGTTCATTTTTTTCAATTGTATTTCCAATTTAGAAAATTACGTATTTTATACCGCTAATTGCAATAAATACAATCATAATAAAATTAGACATAAAATTGGCGTTTGATTTTTATTAAAGTTATAGGATTCTGCATGTCATTAAAAGCTTGAACATTTTTTTTGTATGCTTATGACAGGTTTTGCAAGTTATTTATCATTACATATGAAATGACTTAAATATGTGTTATTAGACTTATCGGTTTTTGTTTTCAATTTACATAAATAATTCTACTACCGACAACTTTGAATTGAAAACTGGGAATAGATAAAGCAATTGGCCAACAAAAAATCGTTATTTTGTGTACAACTTTATTGTTTACTCCTCACTGACAAACTTACTCATATTATTTGCTTAGCGACTAATGTATGAATAATCCAAATAAGTAATGAACTTCACTTAAAAAAGCTATATATGATTTTTATACTGAAAAATTTCTCATGAAAATCATCAGTTGTAAGTATTTCAGATTTTATCTAAAATACTAAGACGGCCATTTGACCAAAATTTAATTCATTTATGTTGTAATTTAAAAATTCTCCACCTAAAATAGAAAGATACACAATTTAAGTGTTGCAAAACGACTGAATCAAACTTGGTAAAAAGGGCATGATCTTTTAAGCCATTTTTAGTATCAATAAAAACGTATTAGAATTTCGTATTCTATCGATTTACTTGTATTTTAATGTATGTGATTATATAAATGTAAGTATTTTGATAGTTGTAACAAATAAAGTAATTTGTGGTATTGATTGATATATTATTTAACTCATCAATAGCACGTTTACAAGAAGATATAGACAAATTCTCAAATTCACAAATCTGAAAAGCTACCAGACTAATAATAAATATGTAAATTATTAATATCAATTCCCATTATTAAATCGACTTTGTTATCATAATTTGTTCAAGTAGTATTATCCTCACAATGCTCTGTATAACAAAAAAAATAATGTAATACAATAGAATTACTTCTAGAAGACAAGTTTATCTCGATCAGATTATATCTTCTAAATATAAGATTATAGCTTGAATATAAATATAAAGTATGTTAAATTATCTGCCTATAATAATAGATTGAAATGTATTATTATTACAGCTTAGACAACTCTGCGGTAAGTTTTACTGGGTTGTCCACAATCCGCACACTGGCGAATAATACCTAGGTGGCTGCCGCAATACGAATATATGGACGGGAACAATAAACGTCCTTATGAAATTCGCCCGGTGATTGTTTTATGGATAAACTTGTATTCAGAAAGCTCGCTTCCTACCATTGCTTTTCACATAAAATTTTGCGGCTTTTTTCCAGAGTGTACAAAGTGCTTCGGTATTCTACTTTGAAGCCTTCTGTAAAAGTCGACTTCAATAAATTTTACAAACGTGTTTTATTATTATCCACGAAATGTCTTTTGTTTCTTTATATTTGAAAAAAAGTATTATTGCATCAAAGTTTTCGGTAAGTGTATAACTTTTTTATTTTGAAAGCCTGAGATGAAATTTGTATAAACAACTGGGCCTAAATTATCTAATATCAACGCGTGATAAACCTGTCATATCGTTCATAAATACAACTTTGCACAAAATAAAGATCATCTGATATAATTTAAATTTGATGATATTATTTAATGCTACAAAATACTGATAAACTGAGTCGTAAGAATAAACACATTTTAATTGATACGATAAAAATAGCCAAAGATTAATATTAGAATCACGGCAGCAAAATGGTTCATTACGGAAATCACTAATTACTTGAATTCTTTTATAACTACGCTTACTAATATTATAACTAGCAATATTTGAAAATTTTATTTCAACAGTATTTTTTTAATTAAATTTAAATGCAATTTATTCTATTCTTAAAAGCATTTTTTTACCATGTTTGCTCCCAACGTGAAGTATATCTTGCACTCTTTATTCGAAGAGAGAAGGGATAAAAGGATAGGGCTATGAAAGGACTAGTGATTAACTAATCGCTCTCACTACGCCATGTTCTTTAGGATCGATTGAAAGATCAATTTATGAAACTGTCCGCATCGGTAATTGAACCTGAGACATCCGTAACCATAGCCAACGACGTTACCAACTGCGTCACGGACAACGACGAAAAGTATAGATGTGAATAGTTATGTGTTAATTAAAATATTTTGCCAAAATTTATAGGTATATGCATTGTTATTGAAATGTGAACCGTTTCCAATTATTTAAAAAGCTATTATGCTGGGACTATGCAGGAAAACATACGTAAAGTATTTAAGAAGACGGACTTGAATTAAAACACAAGAGATTAACTCCAAGATAAAACGGAGAATTTCGGCTATTCCAGCCATGGTTTATTTAAGACTAATTCTTACCTTCTGCGCACCGACTTCCCTTGTGGAGATGCCCATCTTTTCGTGGTGTCGCAGTTGCACGGGATATATTATCTGGTAGTAGTGCGCACCAATGTTGCGCACCAACTCCTGATTCTGGCGAAACTCTCGAAGCAACCGCTCCACCTCTCCTATAAGCAATAGAAAAATATTCCATTAATATCGGTACCTATAATTACATATACATGAGACATGTAGAGCAAGGATATTATATTGGTTATCACGAATAATTTTAATAGAATTGAAGAAATTTTAGTTCAGATTGACGCCGACTTCCAACCACTAAGATTTATAAATGAACTGATTATAAATTTGAATAAAATAACCAAAGCACGTGGTATAATGATACAAATGTCATTTATATGCTAGCTGTAAAAATATTATTTAATAGTTTCTATGTACTAGCAAGAATTTGCGATATCTAGATATTAAGATATTGTTTTATTATTATTTGCTTTGCTTTCACGTAGAAATGTAGTTGATCAGCCACGTGACGTATCAATAAATATGTTTTAACCCATATCTAGTCCCGATGCTTGTTTCTCAATTACTTAACCTCTTTTTTTCGAAAAAGAGTAGGGTTAGAACAGGACTAGTGGTTAGCTTATCACTTTCGCTTGGTGGAAGGATTTACCATACATCGATTGAAAAAACAGTTCAACGACGTTGACCACTGCACCGTTAAAAGTATGAGTTTAATGGTAAAATATTCTTATCAGGTGTTTTACTGTATTAATATGACAAGTACAACAACTATTATAAATTACTCTTTCAGCATAACTTTAATATGATTATTAAAATATGACATACTCAATCGCGTTGCCTTGTGAATGCCCTCAATCGTCCCAAATAGCTTTTATGCTAGATAGGTTCCTTCATAAATTATTACTAATGGACTCAAAATCCCACAAATCACTTGAAATTATCGAAGTAATACCATTAATTTATCTCATGCTAGCATGCGATACTAAATATTACTTTATTATGTAGAAAATATTCTTTTCTTCGTATAAGCTAATCAGCGTAAAAGAATGTACCCTGACACTAATGACCTCTTCATCTATTATTTTATATCATCAAATATTCTATTTCAGTTTAAATGTAAAGCTTGAAACAATGATTTATATACCGGTTTCAATCAATTTAGTTGCTAATGATTAATGAAGTTTTTGAAAAATTATTTTTATATCTTAACTTGCCCAAAATTAATAAAAATATATTTATTTTTGAAGACGGAACATTTTACAGTATTTATTTTTGATACTGTTTTATTTATTATAGTAAATATTTGCACATTTTAAAAATAAAAGATTATTTTTTTGCTTAGAAACAGAATATTTATATCTTTTCCGATATACTTACGGAATGTTAACTGTCTAAATTTTTATTTTTTTATCAATTCATGTTAATCTATAACGATATGTATTTTAACAAAACATACTGAACGTGAGAATAAGATATATGAAAAGTTCGTAATGTAATTGATCTATGAGGTGATTATGCTTACATGATTTTGATATCATATTTTTATACTGGCATTATCCTTTGGTTAAAGAATATAGATATTTTCTTGAACAATTAATCTTTCAATCGTTGATCGCAGTAACACGATAAAAAGAACTTACCCCCTTACAACGGCTATTGTTTATTGAATAATATAAATATTTTGTACGAAAAATATTAAAAATTATAACAACTTCGACGTTATAATATTTTACAAAGCTGTTTATTTTCGAATACAATTTAAAACTTTTGTAATTGATTACTTGGATAAACAAAATCGATCAGGAAGTAAATTTAATAATAATCGAAATAGATTTAAATCGCTGTTTGTATTGAGTCCACTTTATTCCAGACAAACAAGAAGCGGGAATCTGGTTTTGCGATAGAATGATGGGAGAAGGAATCCAATACGTTTCGAAGATTTGTAAAGATGTAAAATTTGATTCAGCACGCTGTCGACAGGACTTCTATTTCACAGATTTTTGACAGTCGTATATTATTATGTACACATATAGAAGTTGTAGCAAACAAATTTAATAAAAGTAAAGAATTCAATATTGTGCATTCTAAACTATTTTCTGTTACTATTGAACTTTTTTGACAAGAAACATAATTATATTAAATCTGAATATACTTAACATTATATTTTTGTTTGTTTGTTGTCATTCTAGGACTTCTAGGTGAATAAACATCCAATGATAATGGTGACGAATTAAGTAAGGACTGATTGCTGTAAATTATTTGATAGCCTGATAAAATTTTAAAATTTAAACATTACAAATTGAATAAAAGTTACAAACAAATGAATACAAAAATAATAATTATTGTATACGTAGAAATATGGTAAAAACACCTATTTCACATGTCTGAACAAACATGTGAAATAGGTGCTTTAAGTATTTTGAAATAGAAATAAATACAATAAATCAGGGCTGCTCTTGAATGATAATAAAACCAATAGTTTATTATTATTTCTTTAAAATATTCGAATGCAAAAAACGCGAACGTATTGATTAAACAATTTTTATTTGTAAAATTGCAATAAATAAATTATCAAAAAAGATACCAGCAATGTATCGAAAAAACTAACCGGAGAACATCTTAGGGAGAAAAGTTACAGTTGGACACTTTTGTTGACAATAAAATATACAAGTAACTCAGTATGCAGTAAAAAATAGAAGCTAAGCAAAAACGAAGTACTTTTGGAAACGAAGCCTCTTTAAGTGCAGTGATATCTTAAATTTTATCAATTTAATTATATGAACTGGAAGAGATGAAGACGTCTATCATGTCACAAATATCAAAGCAAAGAAAATGGTAAAATTGTCATAATTACGGCTTAAAGTATGTTTGAATGCTGAAATACTGAAAACTATTTTGGAGTCTTTGGCTATAGATAAGAGAGAATGGATTGTCAAATTGTTTGTGTACAGAAGCACAAACAAACAGACGTTCAGTCCGACATGAAAATAAAAATACCAAAGCAACACAAGGAAAGTGCGATGACTTTTATTTCACATAAATTGTCTTTGTAAGTGCGATGAATTTTTGGAGTCGATTCATATGGTCATATCAGTATTTTATGTAAACATGTTAATAAGCAAAATAGCTATATCTTTATTAAGAAATATTGGTTACACTTTGAAAAACAAAACAATTTATATTTATAAATACCTACAGTTTACTATTATGTGGTATTATTCTGAAAGTGTTGTTTAGAAATTATTAATATTCTTAACTCTCTTTTAATGACATATATTATGTTATGAGTTAAACTGACAAAATAGACAGAAAACCTAGAATAGATAAAATCAGTTAAAAACAAAGGTCCTTCAAGTTAGATAACATTTGAATACCAAAGAATTAAATGGTTTAGTTCAATAAAGTACATGATCACTTATATGTATATTTGATCAAATTGAGTGATTAGACAATATTAAAAAACTGCTTCGGATAATTCCATCAATCCTTGCATTGTTGTTAATCATTGGCTCGAATGTTGAAATAAATATATTATTTTGTTTCCCAAGCTTTGACGTTTACGAAGAAATAGCACCAAAATTTTTTAATTTCAAATCTCTTGAGATGAATTCGAGGTAAATAAAACCACTATAAAAACCCAAAATTTAAAATTGTCTGTTTAATTTAAAGATCAACAGTTGATAGTTTACTTTTCAAGTACTGGAACCCTGATCATTTTGATCACTGAGACTAAATAATATTTATATTCATTGAACAAACACAGGTTAAAAATTTACCTACAACTTTTCAAACTCTTTTCTTTGTAAGCAACCATGTTTAAATAAAGTTAGATTGTACAGTAAAAAAAATAGCGTAACAAATAAAAACACATTTTCAAAGGAAAAATTTAAGCACACTTACACCTTTTTTGTTTGTATGACAGCGTTTATATACAAATTTTCTTGTTATATGTGTCTATAATGGTGATTTTATTATAATAGTATTCAGTAAATGTGCGCAAATTTTATTTGCAAGGCGTGTGTCTCTTTTTTGTGATAAATTCAAATAAAAGATTCAAAAACTTGTAGTATTATGTAAAAAGTATTTGCTACACAAGTTTCGTGAACTGTTTGGAATATTTAAAATCAAACTGAGCTTTGAAAATTGTATATTATAATAAAATATTTAACGAAAAAATTGAACGTTAAAAATACATGATAAGTTGAGATTGGACTCGAAGCCATGGTTATTTCAGTTTCATGGATTGTTAAATAAAATAAAAGATATTTTTACCTACCTTATTAAATAAATGAAAAATATTATACATTTAACGTCGAGTGATTTGTTTATTTCGAAATACAAAGTAGGCTTAAGTCAAAAACCATTAATTGTTTTATAGAAAATATACTTCATGTATAGACAATTTAAGAAATACGTAATTTCATACACCCATTTCATAAAAACATTTAATGAGCTTTCATTTACTATCACTGCTTTAATCAAGTTAACTGATTAACGCCATATAAAATGGTTCATTTAAAGTCTGTATCTATCACAAAAACTCCTATTTTAAATGTTATTATTCATTGTAGGATAATTATGAAAAAGCATTCCTTCAAATGAAAATCATACAATATTTAAATGTGCATCTAATAAGTATGGAAGTATCTCAACGAAAGCTTTTCTACCAGAACTGTTTGCTGCTCAGTTTTTAGAGGAGATTAGGAATACAAGTATAGTACAAGGGCATGACTAGTGTTTAGCTAGTCACTATCACTACACTCCGTTTTAGAGATCAGATAGGATTAAAAAAAAATGAAAAAACATGATTTACAAGTTAAGATTCATTTAGTTTTGATGAATTTTTGAATTATTTTATTTCAGTTCTGTAGCCGAGTTGTCAAAGCTTTTGGACGTTTATCTTTCCCGGTGTTGACAAGCATTTTCAGTACAGAGGTCGAGGTATGAACACAAACCTACTCCGGTAAAAATTCCATTGAGATGCTTTCAAATGCATTCAAATGCTACATATTGAGTAGACATGGTTAATACAGATATATAATTATCCCAAAGCAACATTATTTAGAGAGTTTCTATCAAATTATCTTCAAAGTATAAAATAAGACCACTGTTTTAAATCTGTCGAAAATATTTAAAATTTTCATAGCTGAAATAACATACAACAAAAAACCATGTTATGATTTCGTAAGGATACAATTTCAGTGTGAATTGAAATTTAATTAAATGTTAAAACATGGAAACAGAAAAAAAATGATAAAACAAAAAAACTTATTTTGCCATGATGTTTTCATGTTTTTACGAAAAACATCAAATCACAATTTGATAAAAATAACACTGGTTTACAGCCTAGCATAATTACATTAGAATATTTTATCCCAAAATAAAATTTAGTTTCAAAGAGAGCTTAGCATACGGTCTGTTACCACAAGTCCACTATGATGGATTTATTGCGTATCTCTGTTTAGTAGGAGGAAATTTATTATGGTCAGTGGTAGACGATTTTTTAGATTGAAAACAGATTTATTGAAAATAAAATCTATCTTATACAATTCTGCTACATAAACCCAACTTAATTTACATATACAGATACACATGTACGCAATTAAGACAACGCAAACGTTGATAAATCCAAATAGTCAAATAATGGTTGATTCGTTGGTTTTGAGGCGTAGCTAGTCCTCTTGACAAGTATGAACGTAGAAAACTTGGTAAGGTTTTTTAATGGTTATTTATTTTTAAAATATTTTATTTCAGACTTATTTTAGACTTAGAGAGTAAAAATAAAAATAAACTTCTATCAAATCCATTGCGAATAATAAGACGACATACGCAGAGAGAAAACAACATTATTTATTTTAACACCCATTATGTTTATTGAGCATGTTTGTCTTCCATAATTTACAATAATTACAATAATTTTTCTGAGAGACCAATTATTCATATTGGTGACTGAGTGTTGTAACTAAAATTTTTTTTGTAACCACTACCAATATGAAGAATATTTATTGAGAAGTTGTTCTATGAAATCTTTTTGTAAGATAGTAACTTAAGGTTTTTTCAGGACAGCTAAGATAGAAGGTTGTGCCTAGGACAGAATTTGTTGTCTTTCACATATCACAGACATACATGGTTTGAAAAAGTCAGTAATTTAATAATGAAATTGTAGGTACTGGCATCTATTTGCACACTACTTGACTACAAACCTGGCATAACTATACCATTTTCAATGCCTTTAATATAAGTTTCTTCATGCCTGAATAAAATAAAAATATTTTTCATACATTTATTTGCTACAAAAATATGGAGGTATATTTTTTTTTCTCACCAGATTTTATGTTGTCAAAATATTCTCTCTCTAATGAAATACAACCGAATAAGAATGTAAATAAAATTGTAGGGGGTAAACGTTTTTAAGCACTCAATTTTTTTTCCGACAGACGTCTGGTATGCCGTATCCTCATTCCATTTTATGAAACCAGAATTCTTTTGGACAGTGAATACGACCACTGACAGCAACAAAAGGGGAAAAAACTTTCTCGTCTTGTCCATTCAACCGTTGTAAGAACGAGAGTCTGCCAGTTTTCACTTCATTCGTCCGAATTTTTTTACACTGTCATATTGTTTGCTAGCACGTTTAACTTTTTTTCAAAGAAGGAGGCAAGACATCCCCGGTAGTTTTTTTACGAAATTACTTTTCACATAAAAAATGTGAATCATATTACATCAAAAAATATAGCGGACACTATTACAAATCGAAATCAACGTTGTGGAATTATTTCAGCGAAGAGTTTGTAGTAATGTAAGTTTGTATGTGAAGTGATGTATTTTAAAATGAGTTTGAAATTATCCATCAGATTATAATGCTCGCAATGAGTAAAACCGACACTGCTAATTATTATATGAGGAAGTAGTAAAAAACAAAATGTGTTTAATTTTTAAAATTAAAATGAGTTATTTAGGAATAAAAACTAAACTGCCAGGCTTCAATTGCATTATAGAAGATATAATAAAACGTTTAAGGTGTTAACTGTCAATTCTTGATGGAAAGCCATTATATTTTAAAAAATAAAACACAATTGGTTTGTGTTACTTCCGCATATTTATAATGATCAAGACCAGTTTTACTCATCACAAGCACTATCAACTGATGAACTCACAAGCATTGTCAGCGGTCCTGATCATTATAAACATGTGGAAGAAGTACAAAAAAAAAACTGTGCTTTATTTCTTTAAATATAATAAAACCATTAACTAGGCTTATTTCCAATGAGTAAATATTAGCATTAATTATTATTGTTCTTATTCGATGATAAAACGATTTATTGTAAACACTTAAATTACTCTTAGAAGACGTATATAAAATAAAAATATTTCACCATTTAGATTCGATTACTAAAAGTTCAAAAACATGAATTTAGATTTTGGGTGAAAAATTTAAATATTTACAACAGAAGAGTCAAATATTTTGTAGTGAATCGCTAAAACTCAAACTATCACTTCTTGATGAAATTGATGAGGAAATTAAGGAAAAAAAAGAAGCGTAAAATCCTATTGAAGACTGTCAAATTTAAAGTATATTGATAGCTAATTTGAATTGTTGAAATTTGGTACATTTCCATGTATTTCGTCATTAACGACCCAGGTTTTACCTTTCAGCATCTTCAAGCAAACGGGTACACGAATAAACTCAGACAGACAGTTAGTAAATAGTTAATATCGTTTATTTATAAAATAATTTTATAAAAATTATTGTCACTAACTTATAGTATATACTATTATCTTAAATTATATCAAAATGCAGAAAAATGTTAACGAGAATAATTTTATTAAAAAAATCAGTACGTGTGAATACGTCACTGCTCAAGTACCTCTACTGTTTTTCAAGGTTACTATTGAAGCTTAAAAACTATGTCTTTTTCAAAATGTGTGTATGCAAATTAAAAGCTGTTTTTTAAGACTTATTTTTAATGGTTTGAGTGTAATTTTTGATTAAGCAATGTCGGAAGTATTTTGCAAAACCGTTATTGCCAATGAGAGCATTTGAGAAGTATGGCCATATTAACCTTTACGTAAAGCTCAGCCATTTGTGTACATTGCCGTATTGTGGGGTATACAGCGAAGACTTATTGTGTATTACGCTCCGCAGGTTAAGTTTAAACAACTCAATTTGTCGAGTGACTTCGTTCCTCTTAACTGAAATGCCTCAGTACTTTCTGACGTAGCATCGTAGTTCTGCAGCTTTGTATACATGGCTGGAATTCGCCTTGCTAAGACGGAAGTTACGAACGCTGAAGCGCAAGAAGCTTGGTGGTAAACTTTAATGCCAGCTGCGCATTTTCCGTGTGGTTTTGCATTTATTGCGGTTAGCGAATGTTTTTCTTTGCCGTTTTTAATTACAGCCTTCCCAGACAGATAGTACGAGAGGGTGAGTGGAGCATTTTCTTTCAAATTACATTACATCAACCCCCGCAAATGTAATGAATAATACCCGTCTTCGTGTTTTATTCATGTAATTAAATTTTAAACATTGTTATTCGCCCAAATACATTGTTGTCTTTTAATTACTGTATATTTGAAAGTAATTAATATTATTTTCAACCGTTATAGAAACCACTTTTGCAGTTAACGACTAACAAAATATTTTTATTTAATTTATCATATTTACAACAATTTAAATATTGCAATCATTAGGCCATGAAACAAAATACTATAAGAATATAACTTCAAATCTTGTATACATATAAAAAGTATGTCCGTAAATTTCAAGATCGTGATTAAATTGTAAGTATAAAAATATATTTGTGATGATAATAATTATGTTACGCTTAAATAATGTTATGAATGAGACACTTTAAGTGTTTTATTAATTGTTCAGTTAATTAAATTTCTGAAAAACAGTGTACTTTGTAAATTAAACACACAAAAATACTGGCAATTTCAGTTAATTAGTATTTTCAATAGAATTTATTTTATTTTATTAATTTCCATGTTCATTAATTTTCACGATTATATAATAGTTTGTGAGTGTTATTTCTTTCGATCATTTCAAAAAACCTTTCTTTGAATTAAAAAAAATATGTTATTTAGTCTTACTATATTTTATTTAAAATAACATTAGCTTTTGAGAATCTTGATGGTTAAATTTTTCGGTAAATAGTCTCTTTCATAAGCATATATAAATGCTATGATATGAACTCAAAATTCTCCATTAGTATTCATAAGATATGTATTTTAAAGTATAGTTTATATTTTAACGCCGTATTATAAATGTTTAAGTTTGAGTTTCCGTAATAAACGTAGAATCTGTGATTTAATACTTCAGTTATAATAGAAACAATGAATTTTAAATATTGTATACGATGGAATAAGTATCAATGAATACGCTCTCGTATTTTAAAAGCAAACTTTGATATAGCATTTATGTCAACACAATATTTCACATAACTTAAATGAGCGAGAGGGTACTTTAAACCACTGTTGAAGCATCACAGCATAACTATCTACTGGTCGTAGTGTAAATATCTACGAGTCGTAGCAATCGTAGCAATGCACATTGACAGTGACCGGCTGACACATCCGTCACAGTTCACGACCTCTGTATCCTCAGTTCCAGCTTAATGAATGGATGTCATGTCACTTTGGTAAAGTGACGTGTATTACTGCTGCTACATCATGGTGTATCTCAGCGCAGTGACTTTGTTGATTCATCTACTTCTGTAAATGTCTAAGATATTTACAACAAATTAACCAATTTGTTTTGCTAATTTTGTAACAAAAACATAGTCACTTAAGAACTACTATCAGACAAACGCATATTAAATTTATTTAATACGTCATCTTGGTCATTTATTTCGCAAATAATTTTAATAAATCGACAGTGAATATTACAAAAAAATCTCGTCATGGGACACGACTTGGGTTGGGTACTGATGAACTTTTGTTACTTTCAAATTCGCTCTAAGGTAGGTTAACCTAACTTTTGAGTTAATTTATTTCGTATATAGTATAAAGATATTTAAAAATAATAGATACACTGATTTTGAGAAAACGGTAAACCCGGAATATTATATTGACATATGTGAATGTAAATGCAATACAAACAACATTTCGCTACTTACGCTCATTATTACAATTTATAAACATAATTGTCATATCAAAAATGAGAATTTGTCTCGATTTAAAATAAAAAATCACCATTTTAAATTTATAAAAAAAATCAGATCAATTTTTAATAATAAAATATAATCAAATCTTAATTTATAATGATCCCTTAAATTCCATTTTCTAGTCACACATAGCTTAAATTATTAATGTATTTGAAATATCTGGAATAAATCATAGAATTCATTATTATACGTTCGTAGCTATACACTGATTATTGCACTCGCATGATCTTATAGGGCAGCACAACTGCGCTCACTTGAAGCTTTGTTTGACTTTGTGAACTTTCATAATAAATTTGGCAGAGATTTACGACTTAGTTGCGACTAAGCGTGCTCAATGAAAATTCACTCTGAAGCAAACAGTTTTAAGATATTCTCTTAAACAAAAACATTAATATAACTTATTGAAACTTTTCTCATTTTATGACGATGAAATTGTTTTATTATATCCACAATTTAATTGGCTGGCGTCTAAGAATGAATTTTCAAGTTGCTTGTTTATATAATATTGTTAAATTAAATTAAAATAGCTACTTTATACAGATTCACTACAAACACCTTTCTCACAATAAAAAATTTAAAAAATTCTATTCAATTTTTTTTGCCCGACAATTTTTGAAAACTTGTTTTTTTGTGGATAAATGGGATTGGTTTGCTAATGAATATCTCGTTAATTACCATATTTTATTCAGAAATTGGTGTCAAATATTGTAAAGTATTCCACATAATGATAATTGTTTTTTAATGCTACAAATGGTAAATAATTTCAGAAATAGGACATTTGAAAATTAACATTGTAATTCTAATGATAAAAACAAATTTAAATTGCAAGTCATTGACATATTTTTTATTAAATGATATGTTTTTTAATTCATAACATAACAACAGCATACATACCATTTTTTCATGTTAATAGTAAACAAACGGTATCATCTTATGACTGAGTTGTGACACGATTTAAATAAACAGGAAACTACTCCTAATTACCTCATATTTTATCGGTCTCTTCCGACTTTCTTTTCTACCGTTAATTGTCATTATAAACCTATCCTAGTTACATCTCTTTTGCAGAAAGCAATGCACTATGAAGACATAACATTGTATTATAAAATATTTAAGGGTTCAAAAAGATTTGATTAAGTCGGTTGATATGTAGCAGTACATCAATTAGCATATCCTTTCAAATTGAAATGGTTATGTAACACAGTAAAGAATATTTATATTCAATTCAATTTCTCAGCTGGTTATATTCACCAGTGCATAGTCAAAGCTCAAAAGTAAGTCAAGTGAAAATGCGCTCCATTTTTGATAAGGGCGTGTTTCATGAATAGTGATAGAATCTTGTAGAATTATTACATATTCTATTAGAATCAAAGTATTTTTCAATTTAAATTACATATTTTATTTCGGATAGATTCCTGAAATATATATTTTGCATGTGCTATGTTCTCAATTTTGGGCTATGGAACTTTCATTGTTAATATTTTCTTTTGTTTTATATAAATATAAAATTGCACCAAACAACAATAAATTATCTTTTACTTGAGTTTATATTATACTAAAGTTAACAATATCGGTTCATAAAAAAACTCCGAAATAAAATAAAAAAATACCTTCAAAACGAAGTTAAATATAATAAGTTACCCTTACTCATAGTGTTCACTTAACAGTGTATTCATTTTTTAAAAGATACAGACAAAGGCAGTTAAAAAATCTCTCCTTTGTCCCTCATCTTGAAAGCTTGGAAAACTTTTTGAGAAAATGATGGAAAGCGAGTAAATTAGGTTACTCTTCTTTTGGCTAAGCTGTTTTATGCACGAAATACGAAGAAATTTCCCTAAAAGTTACGTCGTTTTACCAGTATAAGGTTAAAATAATGCACAAAAAAGTTAATCGGGGTCTATTGTTGGGGATAAATCTAATTTTTCGTAAGGTTCTGTGTCTATTTTTAGAGAATGTCTAGATTTATAAAATATTCGTAGAAGAAAATGACGTGAATGTCAAATATGATTTCACTGTGATGTCAACGTTTGACATGTTTACAGTCTATTCTTATTATTATGGTACCGTCAGTATTTTGTATACATTACAGTAAACATTGATAAACAAAGCAATGCGTAGAATAAATTTTATTACATCATATAAGCTCGTTTCAACCGTGTTTAAGATTTTTTTTATTATGTTATCAACCAAAGATATTTTTTTATATTTTAAAACGCCTTGATTACTGGTAAGATTCTTGGCCTCTCGGAATACACCATTAAGAAAGCAATTTTTGTAAGGTAGTCGCAATATTGTCTTCCTGTATTTGAAGAATAATCATACATTAGTTGAAACATAAATTTATAAACCATATTTATTTTGAGATTTGAAACGTATATCATGGAGGTTTCGAGGACGTAAACTGTAGAGTTTTACGCTTTAGGATACAGCGATTATCTATAAGGGATGATTTAATAATGTATGATAATTAAAATAATATTTCGTAGCTGAAATAAAATAAAAGAAGAATATTATTTTTAAATTGTATAATAAGAGAAAAGCATAAATAATCTAATAAATTGAATTATCAGGGCTTTAGATTGTTTATTTGTTTTTAAAATATTGCATATTTTTAACTGAACGCTATTTATTTAATTGAAATAACGTTATAAGTAGTATGTTTGTGAAAAATTCGTAAAACGTAGAACGTCAGTAAACTTTTAACTGTTAAATTAAGTCATTTTTGACCGACAAGAGTGTGGCGTTAAAAATGGCTGGCCTATATTGCATTAGATTATTCGGTCTACAAGCATCAGAAATGCTAACGAGTGGTAGAGGTTACCTCACGGAGATCTTCTTCCACTAAGGAAGTATAGCCACGTTCATTAGCAAATGAAATAAAAATATCACAGAACCCAATGTGGACAAGCTGACCGCTGTTTTTGGTGTTCGTTTTTTTTCTAACCAATCGAATAAATTTATAGAAAGTTTTAAATAAAAGTACGTTATTTATTATAAACTAAATTGGTGTTGAGGATAAGTCCTGAAGTAATAAAAGAAATATTTATAACAGCCTTAGTTATGAAACCATTTCTTTACTGTTGTGTAAAAAGTATGAACACTTTTAATTAATATTAGCTTAAATATTTTCTTTAAATATATATTTATTGTTGTACAGAACTTAAAAAAACACTATGTCATTAAAAAATAATGAAATAAGAATCAAAGATACGCAAAAGTGATATTAGAGTGATCACTTTAGTATAATTTTTAAATTAATTTGTTTGAAAACAAGTGTGCAATAAATCTTTTTTTTTTATTTAAAAAAACCAAAAGAATTTATGTCACTTGAAAACAAAAGCTGGATTGCGTATCTATTCGTAAATCATCTTAATAGCTTATCCCCTTTTTATGCAAAATTTTTAAAAAATTTTAAAATTTAATCAAATTGTTTCAGACTTTTCATTTTCCTATCGGTTCATTATCTATATATATATATAAGCCCGTTGATTAGCGAAAAGATTTACCTGCAGGTAAATCTTGAAGAGTTTTTGTTCAATAAGATTTTGAATTAAGTAAATATGTACTCAAAAATTTAGTATTTTTGAGCCGGTCGCAGTAGCAAAAAGATTACGTTGGGAGACTTTTGTTTTTACTCTGTTGAGCAATCATGCTTCAAATCGCTAATTGGACACATTCGTAGTGTAAAATTCAATTTATGTGTATTCAAAAGCATATACGATATTCTACTTAATTAGGTACTGATAACGAACTGTCACTGAAGTCGTTTTTTCTGGCTCCATCCCATTTTTCAAGAAAAAAAAGCAAAAAAAAATTATATAATACCGTTTACTTCATTTCTACAGCGATGATTTAGAATTGAAATAATTATCTGATATGGTTATATAAACCCGAAAAACTTTTGTAAATAATTTATTTTGGCTATTTGAATACTTGATATTTGATAGAGCTTAGCGCTATAATAATTTTAATTGATGTTTAAGAGGGAAAAAATGAAACCATAGTTATGTGTACCTACTTGTATTTTTATAAACAATTTATATTAATAATGATTTCTTATGGTTCATATTAAACGCTGACGTTGGTTACACGTAACCATTACATAGAGCAAACTTTCAGTTTTTTTTTTAAATATTTTATTACTGCATTCTATATAAAATATCTGAGATACTCATAAAGGGTTGACGTATTTTGCTGTTTATAAAATTACAATAATCTGCTTGATAACATGACATATTAAATAAGTAAACAAAAAAAACAATTATATTTTAAAAGGTTTTAATATAAGCGTAAGCATTTAAAACATCAACTCTGTAACTGTATTGATTAGTGTGAAATTCTTCGTGAAAAAACCTTAAATAAATCAAGATTTACGAGGTTGAGAGGAAACTGTAGGGAAGCTATGTAACACAAACGGCAGTATACATTTCCTGTCCGCAAATGAATTCTCATCGTTAGCGTAATTGGAAATTTTGAATGGATGAATAATGAAAAGATATATTATTCTTTCGGAAGTAGACGGTCGTATTTTTTCATTATTATTTACTGTTACAGCTGGGAAATATAAAATAATTATTTGTTTTGATGATACGTACGAAATTTAAGCGATATGAACAATGATATTTTTAAATAATAAAAGCTTTGAACATTACCATTTTCTATATTTGTACATTTATTCACAGTATGATGTATTTTATCATACATTCAAAAAACGTTTTCTTTTATATTTATATATATTGCATACAAAGTTTATTGAAAAAGGTGTATGTAGAATATCGTAGAATGTGTTTTTTTAATGTATCTTTTACAGTTTTATAACTATTATCATAAATTTCAGCATTCGTGGCATCGTGTAAGTATGTTTTGAATGCTATTTTTTCACACACGTAATTCTTGTTTTTGATTTAATTGAAAATTTGCTCAGTTATTGACAAATGACAGGTCAGTATTATTTTTTTCGTACCTAAGCTTTCTTCAATTCGATACACTAGCGTACTTTCAATGTTTTGTCAATTTGTAGTGGAAAGACATTAAATGTGTTTTATGTCGCAAGCATTATCAACTGATGATACTTTCGTTGATTCTGATCTTTATAAAAAAAATAATTAGTACTAAGTCACTAGGAAAACAATGGATTTTAAATCATGTTTGTAACAATGAAAAATAAGCTATTATATTTTTATTTTTCAAATCTATTTTACAACATATTATAAATAACCGAAAAAGTAGTCAACGAGATTAAGCATTTCCTATTCATACTGGTTAAGCGATAGTCTACTGTGGCATAAAGATAAGTACCAAGAAACAAGTTCTTGTTCTTGAAATAAAATAAAATATCTAGTAGCACTCTGAGATTTTGTTTCAGCGCGCGGATTTAGAGATATAACATAAAAAATATCTTATAAAAAACAATGCTCCTCTCAGAATGTATTAAAATAGGTCTCTCTTGTTTTGGAAATGTGTACAGATTCACAGAGAATTCACGTTATGCATACAAATGGTAGTGACACTCGGTTCTATGGGGGCCATCACGTACATTGCCTGCATGATTCATATCTCAAGTAATATTTTCTAATGTGAATTGTATGAGAAAAAACGCAAGCCGCAAAGAGTAGCTGCCTAAAAAAAAGCGTCGCGGGCTCAAAATGTATAGCCATTATGTTTCGCTGCTGAGATTAATTTGGTGTGCATAATTTAGCTTATTTTTACACAACGCGACAATAAAGTAAGACTGTTAGCTCTTTATAATAATCATTATTTTATAACGTCTATTAACCTTCGATTTACTTACAATCACAGTTCATCATAGCAATGCCATAGCGAATAAAGTTAATAGTAAATCTGAACATATCTATGTTTAAGTTATTGACTTCCAAAGACGAGCGACAGATATTCGTTGTCTTAATAAAATACAAAAAAATCTAAGCCAGTTTTTAAACCTTTATCATTCTAGGGAGGGTAAGAAGGTTTTTTTTTATACCATATCCGCTCCCTATTTGGAGCATATGGCCATCACGCAGTTCCTCCAAGCTTCTCTGTCCCCTGCCAGCCTCCTCGCCTCCTCCCAGGTCATCCCAGCGTCCCGTAGCTCCGCCGAATACATCCTATGGATGGTCATCAGCGGCCTTCCAGGGCGACGGAATCCACCTGGTTGGTAAAAGAGACAGGCAGGATTCAGGCTCCCCTGGGGCATCCGCAGCACGTGTCCAAGCCAGGTCCATCGTCGCTTTTTTATTTTGGACGTAATAAGAGGCTCGTCCGTCCGCTCTCTTACCTCCGAGTTCCTGACAAAATCAAACCACCGTACCCCTAGTATTCGCCACAAACATCTGTTTTCAAAGCACAGTATACGCTTACCCTGTGCCTTGGTGAGGTGCCATGACTCGCAACCGTAAAGCAACACCGTCAGGATGCATGCGTTGAATAAGTGGCACTTGGTTCTGACCGAGTACAACCGTGAGTCCCAGACTTTCCGCATTGAGTTAAAGGTTGCTCCAGCTATCCCTAATCGGATTGCGAGCTCTTTACGCGGATTGCCGCAGCAATTGTCGCAGCAGAGTGGGTCACCTTTTTTGTGAATGGTGATGACCTCACCGTTTACCCAGTCCCTCGGACAGCGCTCCTGCTCCCACACCTTACTGAGAAGTAGGTGCAAGGACTGCAAGAGTGCCTACAGGTCGTACTTGAGAAACTCTGGGTGTATATCGTCCACTCCCGGCGCCTTCCCATTCTTTAACCGCTGCACAGCTAAGGTGATCTCAGCGTGCGTCGGTGCATGGTCGGGAATGTGTGGCGCTCGGGGGATATCTACAAGTGTGGCTTCGCTGGGTATGTCAAAGGGGTTTGAGGGAGGAGAACGGTTTAGCAATCCGCAGAAATGATCTCTCCAAATCTTTCTAACACGAATTTAATTTATTTTAATTTAATATTATTTTAATTTAATTCGAATAACGAATAAGAAGATTTGGATGAGATAAAATACGTGAGTAGCTAATGATAAAATGGGTATTAAGAAATCACTTACATCCATGCCTGTGATACGTTAAAAATCTATGTATGATAGCTTCAAATTGAAGATTAAAATCATTTAAAACGCAATTAAGTGAAGAGATGGGTTAGGGATGCAATAAACTATCATTTGATCAATTTATTCTTTGCTGATTTTGATGAGTAAAATATGGCAGCGCAATTTCCAATATATCTTAGAATATTTATATTTGTTTTTAAATACAAATCTCTTCGTAATTTTTTGTGCTTATACAAACTGAGAGATAAATTTAGTTTAAAGGTTCAAACACCATTAAACCTTCTTAATTTTTTAAAAATATTCATGGTCAAATTAAGAATTTACACCACAAATTTTTGTGCAAAAGTGTGCTAAGTTTGAGATTCACAAAATAGTGTTATATTTCAGAAATATATTAGATTCTTGAACATTGCTTTATATAATATCATTATAAATTAACAGTTACATAACATCAAAATAAATTACAAAATAACATTTCCTTAACAAATATTAAACTTAGTTTAAATTTATTTTTGTAATTATGTTTATGAATTTGTTTTGCGATGATTTACTTTTTTATAAATTAAAAAAATAGAGCTATACACGCGGACTGTTAATGTATTTTTCTTGAACCAGTGCATTCTCCTTGCTTAATTTTTTACTGTTGACATAGAAACAATTAAGCGTTCTTAGTGTCAACGAAATATAGCAAGGGTACGCAAAAGCTCGCCTACATAACAACTTAATAACGTTATTTAAAATTTACGCCCCATTATAATGTCGTCGTGGAGAAATTTTGCAAGTGTTGCAAAATTCGCGAAGGCAGTGGGTGGTTTTTAAAATGCTTTCATAAGTTAAATGGCAAAAGTACTCGCTTATTCTGTTTAACACGATTAAAATATCTCAATTTAAATGCAGACATAGTAACATAGCAATTAATTTTAAAACAGAGCTCTATTTTTCTTGGTCTCCTTAGTTTGACTTAATTTATTTTTCAAACACCGCAAGAACAGAGACATTTTGTTCCTTAATATTTTGTTATAATCGTATAATTTTTTTGCCATATATGCTTTCAATAAGAGAAACATTATGTTCTTCTTGTGAAGCAATTCTACAGAAACTTATTAGTCCGTTGTTCAATCTCTCTAAGATTGGTAAAAGAATGTGACAAGCAAAGGACTCCACATTTTACAACTGCAATGTATACGTTCGATTGTCATAATGAGATAAAATGCATTAACAGTATATCATAGTATACATTCATAAGTTTTTACAGAAATATACAAATCTATTGAAAAATGTCTTAATAAAAGTTTCCTTTCAGGTATTTGAATACATAATCGTACAGCCTAGTGGACGAAAATCTAATAATTGCATTTTCATTAAATACTCGATTATAAGCTTTTGGCTTATAAATAAACAGGAAAATAAATTTGAATTATTGAGATTTTGAACACGTCCATGTATTTTGTCACTAACGACCCGGGCACGAATGGACTCGAACTGACAGACAGTAAACAGTGTCTAACGCTTATATAGAAGACACAAATACGACAAATATTATTTACGAGATAAAATATTATGCGTCTAGGATTCACACTGATACCTGAGTTAAAATTTCGAGAATCGCCTCAATCCTTATTTAGTAACCACGCATTAACAGAGTGGCGAGTGCCGCTTTCCAACTAATATTAGAATTACCGGTGATTATACAATTATAATAGCATTGTGAGTTTCGACGGGATGCAATTCGACGAAAGGATAAATATATTCAATCCTTCCACATTTAGTGGCATCTGTTAGGTGATTCAACGTATAGGATACAGCAACGGGGAGTTTGAAAGGTTCAGCTGTTCGTTCAGAATTGGCAAGGAGTTTAAGTAAATTTAAATATTTAATAAAATATTCTTTTCAAGTTTTAAACAAAAACCTTCTTTCTGAGTGAAAATATTGTGAGTTGAACCTACAACGGTCTTAAAACAAAAAATAATGTTGATCAACGATCATGACTTCTTATTTCAAAAATAATATCTTTATATAACATTAATTTTTAAAACTTATATATTTAAACCCACAGTGGTAGAATAAATACAAAAGTGGTAGATAGTTGTAGACGTTGTATTTTGTTCATCGCAATAAATTAATTCGGTAAAATAAGTTTCTTGCGGAGGATATAGCGAGAAAGCTTTCGCAAATATTCTTATGTCAGTTTAAAAATTGCTGGTTCACTTCTGAATTGATATCCATCTACGAAATTGGTTCCTTTTTGTCACGCAGGTAGAGACATTCGTCCTTCGTCTGACATAGACTTGAGAATGGATAGAAGGACCGGACCTTCCACGTGATGTTTCTCAGATTGACTTACATAAATTATGCGTACGTTAAAAAAACATTTGCTTGAAATTTATAAGAATGTCTAATATAATATGTATAACGTTTTCAAGTCAATGTTGACACAAATTATTGTCAGATTTTTTGAGTTAGGGATAGATAAATAAGATTACTTGAATTCATATCAAACTTGGCATAATTTTGTAAACGCAAACATGGAAATGTTTCTATTTATGTTAACAATGTTGAAGAAACCGGCCGTTTTATGATATATTTAGAAGGTATTATTTCTGCTTAAAAACGTTTTTAATTCGCTTAGATTTATTTTGTATATATCTAATTCAAGTTGTTGGCAATGTTTTAAAATGAGTCAGTAAATATTATAGTAATTTGGTAGTTTTCTAAAAATCATTCAGTTATTCATACAGAACAGACAGATTTAAAAAACGCTCACAATTCCTTATCACAATACTGACGAACACTTTCGAAGTGGTTCGATATAACTTTAGCAGGCGAAATGGTTGAATTAATATTAAATATCATACGAGTACCATATTTCATCTCATTAATTTGTTAATAACATTTTGTTATACGACCGCTTAGGACTAAAAGATGTAAACCTCTATGGATTACTACATATTTTCTTGCAAAGTGAGTTAAAATAAATTACATATGTTTACAAATTATGTATTTGACTTTAATTCATCGTATAAAACTTTATTAATACCGAAATGTTCCTTAACTGTAGCACTGATTGGGTTGCGGATTATAAAATTAATACCGTTTACTAACCTTACCGAAAATATATTTTAGTACTCATGCGTGTCTGATAAATTTAGTGAAAAGCTTTCAATAACCATACTGATTCTATGTGATTATAATTTAATACCCACATTGAATTTATAACTCTATTGAAAGTTTGACTAATAATATGCTTTTATCATATAAAGTCTTCTATCTTGTCATTTAAATAATAGAATGAGAAAAGACAATCTTGTTATAGCTACACAATTTACGTTCTCTGAAATAGAGATAATTTTAAAGCCGATTACTTGCTAAGTACAACCAGTAAGCACCTAGGGTGTTGAGTTTTACCGCAATGTCAGAATGATAGTCGTAAATTGTGCTACTACCTTATTATTTCACTTTTCGAAAATAATCTGTCAGGCAAATTACTCGCTCAGTTGCAGACGTTATATTAGATTGAAATTTACGTCATTTTTTGGTGGTGAATTTTGTAAGAAATACAACGTTTTATTTTTATTATAAAGCCCACAATAACATACCGTACCTTAGAATAATGAAAAACAAAACCACATCATTATCAGACATTTATTGACAGGCGAATTTTGTTTCAAATATAATGAAACAAAATTGAATGATTATCTTCGTGTTACTGTCATCAGTTTTGATATAATAAAAACATTTATAATTAACGAATATCAATAGTTGGTCAAAGTTTTGATCTAATTCTATGTAAAATAAGCTCTGCCACAATTTCATTGTTATAAGTAACCAACTTGCAACATCAGGCGCAACTTTTTAAATTTATTAGCTGTGATTTTTTTTAAAAACCTGGTATATTGACAAGCCAACAATAATGAGACAATAGATTATTGCTGATGCATTCTCATTAGATGAGTGAACATTATACAATTTTAGAATATTTACGTTTTTATTGTATTTTTAAAAAAATGTCAACTTGTATATCATTTTTATTAATCGGCATCTGCAGATAAGTTTTGTATATGTCAAATGTCATTTATAATAATATGTGAATAACTATATTTACAAAGCAAACCGCATTCACGCTTTTCTTTGAAAGCCCACACATTCCAAGGTTATTTTAAGAATTAAATAAGGTCATTTTTATAATTTATAACCCTTAAAATTCAACTGCAAGATGGTATAACAATTGTATTGATATTTAAGAAATGAAAGTTCAAATAAAATCTAGTGGATCATTTTTGCCAATGCATTTTTTGCAATTATACTATCATGAACACAGGTTTTATATAACCAAATATAAATAAAAAATTAAAAAATCATGGTAACCATTGGAATTATTAGTAAATTTACACAGCCCTTGGGAAGGTCAATTTTTATTATATTATTTGGCATTTCGTACATTTTATGACGTTAAGCTTGGAGGTCTGGACTAAGTATTCATTTAGTTCAGAAAACTTAAATTACTAGAAGATTTGGCGAATTTTTTTTCACTCTCAACACTGCAACCAGTAAAGACAGTTAAGTTGTTGGTTTAAATGAGTCATAATCACACTTTATCATTATATTAAAAAATACCATGTTTTTAAAACGCATATACGTATATATTTATGCATGAAACAATACTTAAATAAATAAAATAAACCACCCCAGTTTAAATATCGATAGGTATGGAATGATTTAAAAATCTCAGAATATAAAAAACAAAATAAAACTTAGGTAAAATAGAATGGAGGAAAATTTAGAAAAAATCAAATAATGTTATTTCATTGATCAAAATGTCTGTAGGATTATAATTTAAAAAATATATTCTTATGTACACAAAAATCTAAATAATTTTCTTTAAAATGTCTGTTACTTTCTTTTTGCTTTCAAATATTTATATTATGTTGTAAATTATCCACCTACTTCTGATTTCGGTAGTAAATAATAAAATTACAAAATTTTTTGTTATTTCTTTGGAAGATTTGAGATTAATCTTTTTCTTATCCCTTTTTTATCTCTTTGTTATCAAACTGCCTTGCTAAAATAATAAATAAAGCTAAAAAATCTTCCAAGATTGCTCTGCACAAAAATGAATTTCAGAGATATAGAGATTCCACGAAGTCTAACTGTATATGAGAATGTACTTTGTTTTCGCTCGCAGTTTGGGCTGGTATTTACAAAAAAAAAAAGGAAGGCTGCTTTCCCGTAATACGAATGGGTTTTCACTTAGAGGGGATTATTTATGTACACTGCCGTAACGAAGTGCCCCCAGTTCCTGTTGTTATTCTAACGAGTTACTTTGCGAGAAAATTCGCAAATCTTTTAGAAAATAAAATATTTCAAGACACTGTGCTGTGCTCGGTCAACAGAATTAGATACAAACGCAAACGATCAATAAAATATTTCAAACAGAGAACTGGTTCACAAAATTTCAAACCGTTTTCTAAAATGTCAGTTATTTAAATTAATTTATGAGTATAAAATTCCATAACTTTAATTTCATTTGCAATTTATTCCTATAATATAATGAAATCAACGAATTTTTTAATTACGTATTACGATTTATTTTGTAAATAATATGAATTTTATTTAAAAAAGAAGTAATCGCAAGTAAAGAATACTGCACATGTTTGGTGTGATCATAAATTAACAGTCTGACATAAAAATGACGAAAACATAATTATTGAAGTTACCCGAAAAAATGGTAGTTTTAAATTTTTCTTTTGAAATATCATTGGTGCAAAAACAAATCATTTTTTAAAGCCATCTTTACTCCCAATGTGGAGCATATCTTGTACAGTAGACTCCCCGAATATTGTAGATAGGGGGGCGAACTATCTTAGAGCGGGCTATTGGGGCTACCACATTCATACAAAATCAGAGCATACGCATGCGGTACATGAGTGTTTTAACCTGACAAGAAGCAAGAAAAATTGCGCTATCGGGGGGTTTACTGTACTCATAATGGAATTATCTAAACAGAAGTTTTTCTACGATAACTGCTTGTAGTAACTGAGTACAGTTGCTCAACCTGTCTTTTTCGAAGAGAGTAGAGATATAAGGATCGTGATAGGACATGACTAGTGGCTAGCTGATCGCTCTCGCTAAGCCCCGTTCTTATGATTTTCGGATAGGGTTGGTGGAAGTTAGTTCTAGACGTCATAAACATCCATGCCTACGAATAAAATTACCTAAATCGATGAGAAAATCAATTTATAAAACTATCCGTTCCGGAATTTGAACGTGATATTATTAACCAAAACCAATGACGTTGACCACTGCAGCACGAACTCTCTGGTTTCCTTTCAATACGTATGAATATTTCACCTAATATATCATTACTTAAAAGTAACACAGACCGCCTACTTGGCTGAATTATTCAATGCTTCTTGTAGTAGTACTTTTCTGAGCTTAGATAGTGGTGTTGCTTTGAGGTCTTACATAAAAGTATTATGTCCTTATTGAGATGTGGACACTCTCTTGCAGATTACGATGTATTAATGAGGAAAATTAAAGTCCGTATCAATTGTGAGTGCTTTAATCCCGTTGTATGTCAGTCTCGTTGACAGGTATCGTCAAATGCACCAATTGTCAGTAGTCACGTTGCGCTATTTCACTACCTATCCATAGTGCTTAACATGTGAGAGCTTATATTTACAACCTCAGAGTTGTCATCTCTAACCTTTATTTAGATAGTAAAACTGTATCAATATGTATACGATAAAAATTGTATCACCCCTCAACTACATATATAAATATTTATAGGCCAAAGTTTTTTTGTTAAAAATACATAAGAAAGCAAGAAGTAGTACTAATCGATTAAATCTACCTAGTTCGGTTTTTTGTCGATAGATTTAATGCCAGCTGACAGTTGATAATTAAGTATTGACACAAAATAATTGAATAATCTCAAACGTCCAAATCGAGTGACACTTTTCGGACCAATTTATAAAAAATAAGGGGAACTTAGCGTAAATGATCCAAGTTTTTATTTAATTCTAGATAACTTTGATAAAATTTGCTAAAAAAACACCTATGGGTTAAATAGTTGCTTTAACATAAAAAACGTTTATATTCTAAAATAAAACCGAGCCTAAAGAGTAAAAACAAACTACAAAGCAATTTATAATATGTATTTGTAGAATACCAATAAAACACTTAAGATATATTATAGCTGATATACTTCAATAAAACGATCGACTATAAACCATAAAATCAGTCTTCGTGAACCATAAAATACCACTTGATTTCTTTCTTTTTTATAAAACAAAGACTTCAAAAAGTGATCGGAAAGGTACATACAAAACGGCATAAGGATATAAAGGTACTAACAGAATGGTTTTTTTCATATCTTTATAATGGTGAATTAAAAAAATTATTAACTAACTTTCGTATGAAAAAATCTAATCTTAAGATATCAATTATAATTTTATATTTCAAAAATCCATACTACAGTATAAGATGGGGTTAAGTTAACGTTTGAAAAAATGAATGGAATTGATAAAAATGTACAGAATTTATTTAAAATATTTTTTACAGTACTTTTGATATACATTATGTTATACAAGTATATAAAAATATATTTTGTGTTTATTAAACAATATTGTTTCTAGAACATAGAGCAAAAAGCACAAACCTAAAAGCTCCTGTTCATGTAATGATATCATCCTGAATTTATGTGTTTCATTTATAACAAAAACTGTTATCGTAAGTTCACATTTTAGAGCGTTTTGTAAGAAACTTGCAGTGTTGCTATTGTTGATGGAGCAAGTTCCGCCGAAATAGGTTGAATGCTTACCTTGCCAAGCATTTAATGGTTTCTCTCGACAGCGATGCTTAATGGGGCAGAAGAAAGCTTTAAGTGTTGGCAAAAACTGCCCTTACTTTGAAAATAAAGAACCGCCAAACTAAAGCAATCTTAAATCTTCCAACGGGATGGTATATTTATACCCAACATTATTTTATTTTTTGAGCAGATATACCTACTACAAAAATAAAAACAATTTTTGAAAGTACCTATACGAGTATCTTGAAATAAACCAATTCTATTATTTAATTGATATTATTTAATTTAAAATTTAAAATTTTTCATCGTAGCAAATCCTACTGTGGAACGTTTTTCTTGTTATTAAATCTAAAAGTACAAGCTTTGAATACTTTCAATAACCTCTTTTAGATAGAAAAGTTACACTAAAGTTCACTCGCGAATTCTTATCATCGTCCAGCAAGCCATCAAATATTTATTTTTACTTTTGTAGTGTAAAATTGTATAGTGCCATCTATTGACAAGTAGCAATATTATATTATTAAATATCGATATTAACGACGACGATAATGTATTGTTAAATCTTTGATACCTTGAATCTAGATACCTTTGTCAACCTGAAAATTCAACTGGTATCATAATGATAAGTACGTCATTTATCGATTGATTCAAATTTATATGTTTGTTTGGCAATAAAGTAATATCTTACTTATATATAAGCGAAGACTAACTTATTTTATAAATGCCGAGTAGGTACCCAATAATAAAAATTCAGTTGAAATTCAAAAGCGGTTAGTGAATAATTATCTTCGTAAGGTTACACACTTACATGAATTACTAAGAATATAATTTGAATTAATGCTGCTTTTTATATAAACGACTACATTGGTATTAAAATGGGATATTAACCATCTGCGAAGATGTGCAGCAGAGATGAATTTTTATTGTATACATATTCCACACTTCATTAAGCCTGACAGCAATGACACTTAAAGTAAATTATAGCTCTGTGATTGAACAATGTTTATATATCCACTGATTTCGCAAAGATGGACTATATGAAACCGACTTATTCTGATACATTTGATAAGAATATCACTTGCACTACCACAAACAATAAAAACATGACTTTCGTAGGTCAGTACTCATATACTTATTTAGCACTAAGTGACCATTTTGATATACTTATTATATTACCTACTACTTCATTTAATTTACTGACCAAAAATAAAAAAGGCTTTGATTGTTCGTATAATTATTGCTTAAATTTATTAACAAAACTTTTCATACAAAAGTCAAAAAAATATTTAGATTCGATTAATAATGGCTTAAACTTAAATGCATGTAAATTTTCTAGATTGTAAATGAAAGTCTAAAAATGCTTTGCAGAATAAATGCTGATAAAATATGTTTATATTATTCAGCGTGTTTTGGAGTTAAAACAGCACAATGCCAATTTTTGAAAGCGATAAGTAAAATGAGATAAAAATTTTATTTCGAGCTTCCATGTCCGCTTTGAAAATTAAATACAATGCTCATTATGTTTTTGTCATACTCTAAGAAAAAAGGCTTTTGGAGCGTGCCTCTTGGATATAACGTATAATGGTTGTGTACCTACTCGCGTAGCCAAAAAGCGATAAATGATTACCCATTCTTTGGAGACACGAAGCCCGAATACAAAGGGCCGATGATAAAAAAATAACATCTAGTGACACCGCCCTTCGGATCTCTCCCCGCCCACGACCATGTCAAAAGCGAACTCATTATGAAACATTACCGATTGAGTACTTTAGCACAATGCTGGTTACTGGGAGAAGGAAAAATAGCAGATTTTTCCCGAGCACTGCTCTCTGCTAACAAAAGGGCGCCACATAATATCGCCTCGAAATGAAGCCTAAGCCCCGGGGTTTGGTAAAAATTTATTATTCGAACTTGCGTAATAATTATTAAGTTATGTGATTTTCAATAATGACATTGGAAACTTATTTCAATATTGACATAACCATCTTTGATTTGTATTTTTTTTAGATATTTTTACGGCACTGATTTGTCTCTAACCATTTAATAATTATCGTGTTATGTCAGATTGATTTCTAAAGCTCGCCAAATTAAAGTTCTTCCTTTTTACAATTATTTTCATATTTAACACATCGCACAACTTAAAAAAAATTTTAAACTTAATTATTCTTCTTGTTAATTAATCTATTACAAAACTAGATTAGCTGTACCATACCAATACTAAGAAGATGAAACTGTTCTTAAATTTTAATCATTTTGTAATAATGAATACGACGATGATTAAGATTCAATAATTGTTTATCGCGATTGTATTCTCAAACAGTTAGGGTTTTTATTGCATGTTCACCTAATTCGTTTTATTATAAATCCGCAAATAAATTATACCTATTTGTAGGTATAATTTATTTGCGGATTCTAGACAAAACGTTTTATCTAGGCTTGATAGTCTTGGCTGTGTTAAAAATGAGAGAGTAAAAGATTTGTTTTTTGCTAGTCTACCAAGTGGCAGTGCCACCTTTTAACATTCATACCGAGAATGTGTTGTGCTTTGTTGTGTATGGCTTTAATATTACAGATTCTATTCACACTTGATATAGTTATGTGATTTTGACCATGTTAAAAGTAAGAGTGTATTATTTTTAAAACTATTATTTTATATACCAGGTGGAACTGCTACTTGCCAACTTTCAGCTCTGACAGAGTGTGTGTATGTGTATGCTGTATTGTCTACGGCTTTAATGTTAAAGACAGCCAAAAACAAAAACAAGAAAATACATTCATATTTAAAACTTAGGCATCGAAACATTTGTATTAATTTTAGGCATCATAAAAATGCAGTAGTTCTCATACAGTCGTGAATGTTTTTCATGAACCTAAATTATCGATTTTAATAACAATTATCGAACCAGACAAGTTGAATATATTGGTCAAGTTTATAAACATTGATAATTAAATATCGACTCTTTTTATACTGAAATAAAATTCTGTATTCAAACAAAATTGAATAAATAATATTTTTAATTAGAATATTATATTAAGAATTTCATCGTTTGTTTTGCTTAAAGTTCGCAAACATGAATAAATTTTAACACAATATTTCAGTACTTCATTATTTTCGTTACGTCCTAAGTTAATATTTGTTTATAAAAACTGGACAGGACCTTAATTGAATTACATTCATTAAACCATTATATTTTAAAAACGTTTTAAACTTTGGCGCCTGGCAACAAATAATTAAAATCTTCGAAAAGTTCCATTCATCCTAATCAAAGAGCAAGTGTCTAGACGTAATAATTTTAGAAAATTTAATTAGTCCTACCGTTGTCGTAACTTCGCGACTTATGCACGAATTATAAATCTAATCAGATTTAAAAATAAAGCAATTTAGATCAGGATTCAAAAGATGAGAAATTATCCTATGGAATAATTACTATATGGTGATAATCGCCAAACTGCCGTTAATCAGAAATTAAATGCAAAGCGAATGACTGTATAGTGAATAATTATTACAGGAATTTTCTGTTTATAATTTAAGATCATGACTGAGGGTGCTTATTTAAATTTCAATATCAAATTTTGAAAATTTCCATAAGTTTAAGACATCGACTGAGAGTGCTTGATGGAATTTAATATCAAATTTGAATTATTGATATTTTGTACACTTCCATGTATTTTGTCACTACATTCGTGCTCTCGAGACAGAAGATACCGAAAGGCGAAACCCCGGTCGTTAGTGACTAAATACATGGAAGTGTACAAAATCTCAATAATTCAAAATTCCATAAGTATTGCAACTAACAAACCAGGCTTCGCCTTTCAGCTTCATCAGGCAGCGGATATGGTTATAAAAATATACGTATATACTAACACTATGCTTAATAAAGCAAAACGTAATTTTGTTTCAAAAGAACTTTTAAATTGGTACTAGACGTTAACAATAATGTTTTGTAAATCTGAGAAAATTAGACGCGAGTAAAATTCAATCGCTCTATTTTGTTCCTTAATTTAAAAGACGAGACAGTTTCCTCGCTCTGTCGTAAAATTATTATTTCTTTAGAGAGTGCTTGGAATCACTGAAAGTGAACCAAGACGGGTGGCACAAACAAACAAACGACAAATATCCAAGCGTAGAAATAAAAGCAGAAATGGAACCCTATTCTCCTTCTGAATGTTCCATATTATTTCACAACAAAAGGAGGAAGAATCATCAACTACGTAGAAAGCAGCGTCGAGGAGGAGGTAGGGAAATCTAAGATATTCTGTTACCAAATGAGATGTATTCCAGTTACTTTTCATTTATGTTGTCAAACGGTCTTAATAACAAATCCAAATTCAGTACATGAGGCATGAAATTCATCCTTGAATAAGAGTACCATCAACATATCTATAGGAAAAACGTTATTTAATTAACGTACATTATATATTATGTTTTGCCAAGATTTCTTCGAAATGACATACTTTAAATACTTTTGGAATAGCCTATTTAACAACATTTTAAAGCTGAAAATAACATCCGATGATTTTTATATATCTTGAGCAAACATAGAACATTAAAATATTTAACCTTATTTAATCACTTAAACTTACTATATCACAAAAAAAATAAACGTTTCATGTTTTCATCATCATCATTGTGGTTTATTAGATTACTAGTACAATAGTTTTGATTTTAATGTCTAAGTATCGAACGTTCTAGTAATTTTAAGGCTTTAAGAATTGTATAGTGATCACGTAATAGATATTTGTATAGTGATCACGTAAATTCATTTAAAAGAATAACCCAACGTATCGTATTTGACATTGCTCTTATTAAAGTGTATATAATACTATCTTTATAATAATTATTAGATGCACTCTATTAACTTCATTTAATTAAAACTTTACTATGTATGACATGGATTATTTATATATTACTGTTTTGATATATCGTTACCTTACTTTGAAAAGGTTCTAACCGTACTTGACCATGTTTTGAGATACGAGCGTTTGAAGTTTTCTCTGATCATATTTTGTATTTTGAAGGACAAACGTATTTTTAATTAGCGAGTTAGCATATATTTATATATATATATATAAATATCACTTGTTTTTCGTATAACTTATTTTAACTAAAGCCTTTATATTACAAAATAATGTGTATATAAAGCTTTAATTAGAACTGACAACAATAGTTTGTTGAAAAAAGTTTTATCGGGTATTTCAGTTTTATCAAACAAAATTTTCTGATTTTTGAGAAATTTATTAATAGTATATATGATCATGACTTACTGAACCATATAAGCTAACAATAATATTATAATACAACAGAATAATAACACATATATACTTTGAATGCTTGAACGAACTCAGCTAATTTTCGTCAATGACCACATCAATAGAATAATATAAGTAAATGGTAAAACACACACCAACCATCGAGCAAAAAATGTTCTACGTGACATTGAAACCTTTTCAAAGAAACTGTGATTCGTATGTTGTTTCTGTGAGATGATAATAAGCAGTTATATCGATTGAAAGAACCCCGGAATCCGGATAGAACTCCGGAATCCTGCTAACTTCCTCATTGAACAATATATGACTCTGAAATCAACGTATATGGTAGAATGTGGCTAATACAACATTTTCCAATCAAAAGTTCATTTTAGGCCAAAATGTGAGTTAGAACCTTTTCAAAGTAAGGTAACGATATGTTAAAAAACTTGCCTTTTATTAGTGATGGCAAATAGATGATAACACAAGATCACATTAAAAATGAAACAATTTTAAATTACATTTAATAATTGCATAATTTGCATTTCGTTCGTAGAAACCATGGTATTGTATTTGGAAGTCGCTTTAACCGACAATAAATGGATAAATATCAAGTAGAAGAAAAAAAAATAAAAGAAATTTGTTTTAATAATATTACTTGTATCAAGTACGAAGAAAAATCTTGAATACGATTAGTTTGAAATTCGATACAATCAACACACTTTACATTGTGACATCCCACTTAACTAGTAGATAATTTGTAGTTTGTCATCTGTTCTGATTTACAGACAAAACTCTAATCAACAATTTGAGAGAGTATTTTGAAATTAAAGCTCGCAATGTATTACACTTGATTCCGAATGCAAAGGATTACTAATTTGAGAATCGGATACGGCATTAGGCAGCACCGGACTGAGTGCCGGAATGGCCGTGCAATTTCCTGGGACGCCGGTCTAGTGTTGCGCTAAAATCGCAAACACCCTCGCATTGCATTCTATAATATGTATTGGAAAATAGCATTACTTTTAAAACTGAATTATTTTTCCCATTACATAGCCAAAAAGACAAAAAATAAAAAATATGAAAAATGCAAGTATCGTTAAAATTAGTACAGTTATTAAGCTAAAATGAGGGTAAAGATTTCTTTTTGCAGTATAAAAATAAAACGTATATATAAATACATATTTTTGTAATTTGGCATTTGTCGTAGAGTTGTACGTTTGTATCAGAAATAGAATTTCTCCATATTACAGTTGTTATGAAACGGAGAATTCACCATTATTGAAATATTTCGCATGCAAATAAAGCTCTCACGCATTGAATAATTTTCATTAATTACTACCGTTTCAATACTCAAAAAGAATGTTTTACATTCTCATTCTTTAACATTTTTGTAGTGATTTTTTTAACTATTCAGTTTTTAAAAAATATTTCTCTCAAAATACCGTGGTTAATTTTAACCTTCTTTCGATCCTGTTAGCCGTTGTAGGTTTAGCAGATATACGATGTTTCTGAATTAGACTACGTTAATCGTTACAACAAGTGCTTTAAGTTTACACTCTCCGTTAGAATTGCAATAAAGACAGTCGTTGCAACCCAGAGCAATTTACAACTAAAGCCAAAACGAAGCCTTTGATCTGCAATTACGTTCAGAGCCGAGCACGTACACCATAGAATACGTTCAGATCATGGAACATTGAGCTGACAGAATATATGCTAGTGACACTAGTTGAAGTGAAGTAATTTTTTTATTATATCATCAATGAAAATATCAAATATTATAGCAAACTGTACAAAAAACCTTAAACATTATTCATAATATTCACGAAACAATTAATTTACAAACGGAATAAGACGTTCTCTTTTACGTGATATCAATTAATTTGTCGTACAGTTTATAAAACTGATTGATACCTTATTTCCAAAGTTTAAAATGTGCAGCTTTGAATTAAATATGAGAAAATGTTTAAAATACTGTGGTAATCGGTGGTAATTTTAGAATGACAATGATTATTATTACTTAAGGTCCAAACTGTAACAACTCTGAAAACATCTGAAAATTTTTATTATTTATTATAGAAACATATAAAATTATGTTTATAATATTATCAATTTAAATATATTATTTAGATAATCTTTGAATATCATTCAAATCTAAAAAAAAATATGTAAGGTAGAAGTTAAAACCTGTACAAAATCTGGTTTTCTAATTATCTCAGAACCATGCTTTTTGAGTTGTTACACTTTGGAACTGAAATATCGATATATATTATGTCAGAAAATTTAGCATTATGATCTTTGATGAGAAATTAAATATCTAGAAACAATTTGCCACACAGCTGATAGATATCAGAATGATGTTTTAATCTTAGAAATAAAATTATTTAAATCATTTCTAATTCAAAAATTAACAACTTGATCTCATTGATAATTGTATCAGGTGTTTTAAGTAATTTGCTCACTATATTTATTTCATTGTCGGCGTCCGTGGCGTAGTTGGTAGCGTCGTTGGCTACGGTTACTGATGTCTCGGGTTCAATTCCTGGTGCGGACGGTTTTCATAGATTGATTTTTCAATCGATTTATGGACTCCTGTTCGTAGTCTAAGTGTTTTTGGTGTCTAAAATCTCCCCTTTATCCATCCGATCCTCACGGGGCGTAGCGAGAGCAATTAGCTAACCACTAGTCATGTTCTAGCTCTATTCTTCCATCCCTACTCTCTTCGAAAAAAAGAGAGGTTGAGCAACTGAGTAACAAGCAGTTATCGTAGAAAAATTTGTTAAAATACGTCCAGTAGGAGACCATATGCTCCACATTGGGAGTGGACATGGATTAAAAAAAAAATATATCATATGTAATAAGTAATCTAAATTTCATTTCGTATATCAAAATTTAACGAAGGAAATGAAAAAATAGTAAATATAAAATATTGTTTCGTTAGAAAAAAAACCTTTCGTAAAAATGAATAATGAAAAGTAACTGATAAAATCTTCTTCATCCAAGTTAATTGCAGAAAGAGGAATGTTTAAGCGGTTACAATATTGTTACTGTTATTACATGGCGTAGTGACATTAAAAAAATAGTCAAAAGGATACTTACATCTCAGAAAATGAGGTTCAAGATTTTTACTTCTTAATGAAAACCATTGTGTGTTTGAAATATTTTATTTGTATACATATAGCAATCATATTCTATCAAATCATACATATTATCAGGTAGGTTAAACAAACGCATGGTAAGAAAACAAATTAACTTTTAACTTTTAAATATAGAAGATACTGAAGGCATCCATAGCCAAATTGAATCTTTGTGATATACTATATCTTGATTGCATTATACAATCTTTATGCGGGTTTTACAACTGAAAAAAAAACTATCATAACTTAATGTAGTAAAATGCACTTTTAACGCTTTACGTCTTCAGGAAAAGCTTGGTGTATTGTTATTATTATTTAAGACGCTTTTAAATCATGGTCCGATGGATCTTAACTATAAAGCTGAGTGCACAGTTAACTTTTAATATTTCATTTCGTTATTGTGTTCATTTATCATTTTGAAAAGTACCAAAACGAGAGAACTACGGTATAATAGCCTTTGTTTCATGTTTTTTTTTGTGTACAAGAACCGAAAAACATTAAATTAATCTTCAACCATTTTAATATGTGTACCTCAAATATTATCAAATGAAGTGTAGGTTTTTGAGTCACAGATAAATAAATCGACATAATATTATAATTATTGTATTTTGAAAAGTCGAAACTAGAATATTCAATTTAAAAGTTATGTGGTAACAATGATATAGTTAGATGAGGACAAAGAGAAAATAGAAAAACGAAATTACCACACTCTCAGGACATCTAGAAATTTTTTGACTACAAAAATATTCCTGTTCGATTTGAAATCAGATCCTCAAAATAAATTTTCAGATCTGAAAAACAATACACAATGTCAAATGACTGATATGTGAGAGTTTAAAAAAATGTTTTGTCATTAAATATTTACATAATTATTTCGTTAATAAAATATATATAAATTTAATGATTAAAAAGTTTTCTTCAAAACAGTGAGACACATATAACTCATAGACATACAACAACGGTAAGATATACAATTTTCTCAATGTTTTAGATATGAATATATTTAATAAGAAATATATTATTAATAAATTCAAAGTATTTCAAAGAACGGTTGTAAATTATGTGTATGTATTCATTTTAAGTAGGCGTTCAAACACACTCTTCAAAGAATCAAACGTTTTCGAGCGGTATTATTAAAACAAAATTAAGCGCTTATTTATCAAAGCCAAATTTTTGTCAAACCCAAGTATTATATATTATTTGTACGGTGTGGAATTAAATAAGCTAGCAGGCATTTCAGTGCAAATCGAAAAAGGCTCGGCAAGAATCCGAACCGAACGGCTAAGCAATCAGCAAAGCAAACACCAATATCCAAAGTACAAATAAACATCGCAAGCGGTATAGTAATCACTTATCCGCTATGAAAAGCACGTCAATTCGTCCGACTGAGTTTGGAAATTTGCTTCCGTGTTTCTTTTGTCGGGGTCTTTTTGGAAACATGGTCGTATTAAAGGGTTCGATAAATTTATTTGCTCGTTTTTTCAACAATATGATTTACGATTGAGAGAGTCAACACACGTTTACATGCCCTCCAATAAGGCTGTAATATAATATTATTTTTACGTTACTCTTTTTTTAATGACGATAAGTGAAAAAACATCGATCATTTGAGATGATCACAAATATATAATTTTCGTATTTACTCCATAAATTTTATTTAAGCAGCAACAGGTATTTTGCAGTTTTGTTTATCCCAGTCAAAAAAATACATTTTTATTTAATTTTGAAATACAGCAACAGATTGACAAGTTAAATCAAGCTAATATGATAGATATGATAAAACATAATATATAACTATAGATAAAATAATTCGCTGCCCAATTGTAAACATCTCTTATATCATTAGCACTGTGGAGTTATTTAAAAATCTACCGATTACAATATTAACCATTTTCACTCTTCCCAAACATATTGTCACGTGTATAGGCAGTCGTATTTTTACAAATCGCTATCACAAACATGTTATTTTTAACTTATTACAGGCAATTATTTCATGTGGAATTTTCAGCGATTATTGATTTTCTAAAACAGGCAAAAAATAAAGATATCAGTCGGATTTAGCTGGTTTTTGATCACTGAAGCTCTACTTAAGATACCATAAATTCCCAAAAGTCTCCATAGTATATGATAATCAAATATTAAAAAAAAAATGGTTTGCTATATGACATAGCATCGACGCTCTGCAACTAAAAATATATTCATTAAATTTTATAAATTCAATGAAAAAATACAAAATGTGTATTCTTCACACGTAATAAAAACATCCTTAAAAGCGATTCATTTATCAGCGAACTACTTAATCAAAGCGTAGAAAATGAAAAATCTCAAAAAGCTTGATGCATACCTCCTTTACCATTTTTCTTCGCATGATTATAGGGGTTGACATTTTTCAACTCGTAAACGAAAATCTTTAGGAATTATCTGACATCAGCACTTTGAATATAGATTGGAGTAAGAGTTGAAGGTATGTGTGTAATATGTATAAGGAGGACATCCTGTTTTATTTATTGCTAGGAATTTAACGCTTCCTGAATAAAGTTCCAAAACATTTCTTATATCAAGCTGTTCATATTGTTTGCTTCAAAATTTGATTATTTTTATGGTTGTTACATTACGTACGAAATGTTTTTTTAATGCCAATAATTTTAAAACACTTGATATTAAGTAATACAAAAATATAATAATATATACTATAGTATACAAATTACAAACTTATACTTATTATACTTGTTTGAATTTCAAAGAAACCATTAATTTTTATTTATTATGTTCTAAAAATATATTTGAAAAAATAATGGTTTGCCTCCAAACGAAAAATCTTAATAATGTATTTTTTTAAATTATTTTTCTTCAAATATAGTAAAAAGGAAGTCTGTTATAGCCTGTTTCTGAATGCCTTTGACGACGTGAATAAAAAGTGTTTTTTATGTACATTTTCATATGTTTCCTGCTAACAAATGCCAACCCTCAGTCGTTATAACAACATAACTTTAAAGATGTTAAAATATGTTTACTTATTACCGGAAATATGCCGCAACATTAAATTTGAACATTTCATTTCGGAGCAGAAACAAAATACGTATTCTTTACCTTTATTATTGCGTGCTGGGGTGATATTTAATAAAGAAAATTGCCAAATTTCTATATTGTGACAAGAGTTTTCCTTACTCAGGCATTTGCCTCTTAGTGTGTAGCTAGAGAGGCAAAAAATAATGGACCGTCGGTAATAATTGGGTAAAGCGTGTGTCGGAAGATAACAAGTTAAGTATAAAAAACTGGAATTTTTTTCTCACTGGCAATTTCCGTTAAGATATAGACACGGAGATTTTTTCTATTTCCCTTTACTACAATTGAATAATTGTATTTAGAATGTGCCAAAATATATTCAATTCTAGCTTTTAATTGGTTTTTTGATTAATTGAAGTTTAATGTCATATAAAGCTTAAAATATTGTTGAAAAAAATCACTGAATTAGCATTTATCCAATTCATAAATTTATGAAGCAATTTTAACTCTACCAAAATACAAACCTTGATTGTAGCCAATTTTAAATCGATAATTGAGTTATTAAAACAACAAAAAAACAGATAAAATTGTTTACAGTTGAAATAAGTTTCATGTTAAATTATTTTTTTTTTACAATCTACATGAAATAGTACATAGAAAACGAATAAACAATTCCGTGTTGAAAATTCAGTTATACACGCATTATTTTTATCTTTTGCGAATTAACTGAAACATGGTTGTAAACGGATATGTTAAAAAGTTTGAAAAAATAAAGCAAAACTTTGACAATTGTAACGTAATGAAATTTCGTAACAAGGGCAGGGATTAAGAGGTCATGAGATGAAAAAACTTGGACTTTTTTCTATGGTTGAAGCTTTTGAACTTTTTTCTTTCACTGCGATATTTACAACGCCGCCAAAGTTGCTAAGTATACAAAAGTTGTTGAGGTTTTAAAAATATGAACTTTTTATGTTATATACGGCTCACATTATTTTTTAGACGGTTCACATATTACAATGAAGATAAAATTCCATAAAAAAATCTAATTTAGAAACACTGAGTAATTCTTTTCTAAAACACTTTTTATAGTTTAGATAGATAAATTGTTGTAGTGAAAGACTTATCTGCAAATATTCTATTGCTTGAAAAGTATGAGATATATTTAAGACATCAACCAATTGGCTTGATGAAATTTCAATATCAAATTTGAGTTTTTGAGATTTTGTACATTTCCATGTATTTTGTCACTAACGACCCGGGATTCACCTTTCGACATCTTCAGGCATTCTAGTACACGAATATAATATGATATATATATTATAACTACAATCTCTTCATTTTAAAAATTTACAATCGAATTTTCTATAAATAATTACGATTTCGTAATGTATTAAAAGTGAAATAAAAAATAGATTTCATATCGCTACTTACAAACTTAGATTTGTAAACTGCATTTTTTAATGACATACAAACCCAAAAAGATTAAGTTTTTTTCTATTCAGTTTGCTATAAGAGTTTTCGAACAAAACGATGGAGTTTAAAAACTAATGTTTTTTTTAAAGGTATTGCACTTTAAAATGAAGTAAAACATTTAATAATCGTAGTTATGCTCATTATATTAGATTCATTGAAAAGTTTGTTATATCATTAGCTTTTAAAAATGATTTCCGGCATGTGGGTGCCACGGCTGGCTTTAAGAAAACGCAATCTCGAAATCCAATTATCAAGCACTTCCTGAAGCAGCTGCGGCCGTATATCGGCGATAACGCGGCAAATGTTGGCTTCAAGGTCATTAAGCGTTGCTGGTTTATCGACGTAGACTTGCGACTTCACATAATCCCACAGAAAGAAGTCCAAAGGTGTTAAATCACATGATCTCGGTGGCCAATTCACAGGTCCACTCCACAAAATGATGCACTCATTGAAAGTTTCATTTAGTAAATTGATTGCGGTGTGTGCTGTATGAGATGTTGCACAGTCTTGTTGAAACCAAAGTACTTTTACAAATTAGCAACCATAGATCTATGGCGCTCTCCATTGACAGTAACGTTCTGGCCGGCATCGTCTTTGAAAAAATTAAGACCAATGATTCCACCAGCCCATAAAGCACACCAAACTGTTAATTTTTGTGGATGTAACGGCATTTCAAAAATTACTTGTGGATTATTGTCCATCAGAATCCGGAAATTTTGTTTATTGTCGAAGCCATTCAACCAGAAATGAGCCTCATTGCTGAACAATTTTTTTCGGTAAAAGTCAGGATCAGATGCAATTTTTGTTTGGCCCCAATCACCGAGGTTCCGACGCACACGACGGTCAAGAAGTCTGTTCATGGTGAAACGGCAAATAAAACTGAGCACAAATCAGCTGTCAAATTGGTGGTCACTGAAAAAGTGTCGCCAGTTTAAAAAACAAACCCCGTAAAAAACATCCTTTATATAATTTCTTTGTATCTAAACTAATAGTTCAGTGTTCAATAATAGTCTCTAGTGCCGCATCAAGCAATATTTAAGTGCAATATCATTATAAAAAGCCTTAGTCAAGTTGAATTTCACAAACGACTAACAATTAAAACACTGCATTTTGTTTTATTGCTGATTTTTCACAGTGGTATAGTACTTAACGTCTAATATTTAAAGTAAATGTATTTAAAACGTATTTTATTTTATACAATGGCTCATTTCAGTCATAAAACAAAGTATCCTGTGTATTTATTGTATGCAAATCAACCGTATTTAGAACTCAATAGGGTAAGAGAAAATGTAGCATCCAGCTGATCCCTTAAAACCAGCAGGGACTTTCCTGAGTAAGTGTGCCTAGTTGTATCGTAAACGAGGGGTGATTATTTTCATTAGAATGAATACGTTATGTAATAAACACAAATTTTTGGTATCAGATACCTTGTTTTAACGGAAGTAATTATCTCTTAAATTAAAGCTTCTGCATTTAATCGGTGTCGAAGAATTGTGTAATAATTTTATTGCTTTTCAATAAATCGTTTTGCAACATTGTCAAAATTGCTTTTTAGATTTGAATACGCGCTATATTTTAATAACTCAAAATAATCGATTATTACAAAATTTAATTGATATTCTCAGATCGTTTCCTCAAATATTCACGTGACTAAATTGGTATTTTTAGATAGTTTACATAGTTTACCGCAAATATTTAAGTAAAAATATTTTTGATTACTGAAAGTATAAGTCGATTGATGCATTTCCTATATAAATGAAGAGTGACATGCTTTGTATCTTGTTTTCTTTTTTACATGAACGTATTTCTTTGTCACAATAATGTTTGATTGATATTTTGGTTTCATATTACTGGATTATAGTTTTGGAGAGCATGAAAAATTACTGAAATGCCATGTATTATACTTACTTTTTACAGTAAAATAATAAACCATTTAAAATTCTCACATCAATTTATTACGGACGTTTTATAAAATCAAGACATGCAAATAAAAACTGTTAGTTATATATTGATTCTATGCTTCATTTCAGAATTCAATAATTAATTAATACCTGTCAGTGTCAAATCGTTTTTTCAATACTCTGACACTTAGTTAGAAATGGATGGCTTAAAGTTTGCTTCCTCTTTTTATGATACCGAACAGCAACGTCGCCATTTTTTTATTCAGGAATTTTTAAAGAAGCGATTGTGTATAAAAAATATTTTTTTGTATACAAATTCTATATACTTAAAACTATACACTTTTTTATAACGTATGATTTTCAATCAAACATCTTCCTTGAGTAATATTGCGTTTTTAATTAATCTTTTAAATACCAAGAAACACAGATACTAGTGTTTTAATACCTTTTTATAGCTGATTACAATATAATATTATACAATTCGTATGAGAAATCATCCGTGTTGATAATATTTTATAAGACCTTGACTACTATATTTAGTATATAATAGATAATTAAATCGTTATGTCAAATAAATGAAGAAATATCTTTCACCTTAGCATAGTAGCAATTATCTAATTTAAATTTCGGAGGCAAAATAATATCAAGGTTTTACATAAAACTGTTTGCTCTTGAGCTGTTTGATAGCAATATAAATATTTTTTAAAACGTCGTATAAAGGGGTAAAACGACCGCTCCTAAAAAGCAAAGTCCGCAATAATTTGGGCATTTATGTTGAATTGCGACTGACCAAACAATGTTCCGCATTAAAATTGTTTCACTAGGGTATCCCTTTGTGCTTCTTGGACAATTGTTTTCTGAAAACTTAGTCCCACACAAGTAATGACTGTTGATTTATTACAATTCAAAATAGAAACTCATTTTCATATAGTGTGTATTGTTTCATAAAAATGCGACTTCATTAAATAGAATCTTTTGTTGTGTTATGAAAATACAGTTGGGTGACAGAAAGTAATTTATCATTAGAACCATCGCTCAGTTTGATTTTCAATGGGTTTATTTCATTAAATAATCATGTATAATAAAAATGCAAACAATAATATTATTCAAATTTTAAAAGCAACATTATGCAAAACTATCAATGCTATTTTACAATACTATTTTTAGTCATATTAAACCTTGCATATTGGATGTTGATAAATTAATATTAGATATGGATTATTTATTTGAACCATGTCTGACTCTCTACAAAAGTTCATTTATTGTCAATATAATTTTAAATATATGAAAAACTTTTTTTTAAATTATACCACATGTCTTTGAAATATAATGTTTAGATAATAACAGTTGTTTTATTTCATTCGATCAAATTTTACAAAAATATACTGGGGTGTTTTGGATGGGCATGGTAGTTATTTTTTTTGTATTTACAAAAAACGGTTAATATGAGGTCAAAGTCAAAAATGGTTTTGTTTTAATTTCCGTTGAGTGATATATGTATGTATTTATTTATCATACAAGAACAAATTAACAGAAATCTTGCTTCAAGTATCATGTAATACAAAAATTATTGTTTATTTAATTGTGTTTCAGAAAGTAAGAATAAATTTTTCGTTTGCATAAATATTATTTGTATGAATCATCATTTTTAAACAAAAGGGGACACATAATTACTGGAGAATTGGCCTCATAACTTACCGACAGGACTCTCTTCATTCCAAAAGGAGTCATCGAGTGTGTAGTCGGCCTCTGCAACAAGCAGAAAATTTCATAAAAAATCTATCGAAAGCGATTTTTAAATCTAATGAATGATTTTTATGAATGATTAATGATGAATTGGTGAGTTTTCTTATGAATATGGATGGATGATATGAAATCATGAAACAAATAATGAATACCGATGTGAACGATTTATCTATCAGTGTTATATATCAATTCCTGAAACACCATGATGATGTAAGAATTGTGTTTTCAACATTACATTTTTGAATTTCTTTATCAGCGAATAGTGAAACGTTGATGAGCATTGTTAAATTTAAAAATAGTGATTACATTATTCTTATTGTATCAGATTACATTTAAATAAAGTAGAATAATTTTCATTTCTTTTTATATTCTACCAGATGTTCGTTTCAACTTATAATTACACGTCTTTAATATTTCAATAAATATGAAACATATAGTATCAATATAAGATATAAGTAAATGATTCAATGAGTTGAATTTTGACTGCCAGAAACGAACATTTCAAATAATATTGCTTGATATTTTCAATAATTTTATTAATATATACGCTGAATTTTACTAGGTAACGGATTTTTTATTACAAAATATAGTTGAACAGACCAATAAATCTCTATAATATAATTTTAATAAAGGTTATTCTTAATTTTTATTAGGTAGCTACAGCTGCAGGTGATAATATTCCAAAGGATGCCGTATGTATTTTGAACACTTTGTCTCACTTTCTTTTCTGAAATTATCACGAAATAGTATTTTTAATCAAAGAAAAAAAAATATTAAGAAAACTTTCGCGATTATTAACGAAACTATTTATTAGGAACTTCTGCTTTTTAACGATTTCCATCCAATACGGAGAAGAAATATTCGTATAGGAGAATTTTAAAATGAACTGGATGTAAGTCAATTACTTAATCTTTCTTTTTAGATAAGATCAAGAATAGGGTTACGAAGTGAGCAGTATTTGGATAATTGCTCTCTCTATAAGTCTTTTTAAGCGTTAAATATTGTAGAAAAAATAGGATGAAAGCATCAAACAGTAATTACAAGATCAATCCATGAGAATGTCTGTACGAATATTGTAAACCTTGAACACGTAATCAAGTACGAAGAATATTTGGGAATTTATTGTATGGGGCTGGTTTTTTTTCTAAAAACAAATTTCTATTATGCTTAATTTTGACAACGATATAAACAAAATCTTTTGTAAATGAGCTTCTTATATTCTGATAAATTGAAAACGTCAAATATGTTTTTACCCTTAATTAGATTATAATAGCATAATATTTCAACATACTTCTAAAATATGATTCTCATAAATAAACGCGAACGGAAATTGTTAACAATATAAATTCAGAATGGGAAAATATTATTATTAACTGTGAGTGCTTAAACAAAAACCCTTAATCCATCTAAACTGTATATATTATATTTTGGCAATACAATTTGTCTGATCCAAATTTTATTCTGAGTAGATCGTGAACATAATATAGCAGCATGTTGTTCGGCATACTTGAAATTCATTAAATCTCTGACAGCGCATGACATATCGACGAAATATTAGTTGATTGTTTAGGCGAGCATTCGGGGTGTCCCGGATGATAGGGGGGCTTTTCCAACCAACGCATCGATCATCCGAAGCGTCTTCCCGCAAAATGAATTTAAGCCAAAATCTCGACTCCATTAAACCGCGGCCGTAAAATAACGCTATGCACGTTATTTCTTTGCACTTCATTAATATTTTCAAAACTTTGATACTAGCAAAAATACCCGATTAAATTACAAATGGAAGACATTATTTGAAATAAATATAACTTTTGTCAAGCCATGTTTTCTTCCACATGAAAGACTTAGAATTCTAATTGGTTATTTGAAGTAAAGATTTATATTGCATTTGTATTAGAAATCTCTTTTTGGAAGAAGTGAAATTATGTCAGAAGTAAATATAAGAACTTTTCAGGATTCAACTCAGTTACGAAGATAAATAAAAATATCCATATTGTTCATCATTTTGAATACAAATCTATAGATCTATTGAAAAATGATTGCATTAATGTGTCTCAAACTATAGAAAAGGCAGCCAATAGATTGAAAACCGAAAAGCGTTCACTAACCGACTACGAGACAGGCAATATTAACCAAGATTATAATCAAAACTGAATGATCATGTATACAATGAAGCATATATCTCACGATTTATAAGATCAACAAATGTCACGAATATTTCCCGATTGACCATTTTAAAGTAACAAGAATAAGAAAATGTATTCTAACTTCCAAGTGCTGGACATACTGACACAAAAAGTGGTTGGTCAGATTCTTTTATATTTGTAATAATGTAAACTCGTTTATGTACTTTCTATTCATGTGATAGCTTGGTAGCTATCACATACAAATAGTTGTATTATACCATTATTTTAGAACATATACTATAAACATCGTTTTGAAAGTGTATACTTGAAGAGTTTTCAAAACGATGTTTATGGTATATTTTCTAAAATAATGGTATAATACAACTATTTTCAGTATAATGTTATTATCATTTAAATTACTACATACAATCGTATCAATTTGCTCGAGAATTGATACCTAAAAACAATAGCCGATTGCATTTACAAAACAAAAAGCATCGCAATAATATAATTTAATACATCGACTGAGGGTGCTTGATGGAATTTCAATATCAAATTTGGATTATTGAAATTTTGTACACTTCCATGTATTTTGTCACTAACGACCCGGGTTTCGCCTTTCGGCATCTTCAGGCATTCGAGAAACTTCGACATTCGCAAATCACTTGCTAATGGAGAACCATACGTTTAATGCGGATGATGGGGTTAAACTGTTGCATAAAAACATGGGGGATCATAAATTATTTTATCAAGAAATTTTGGAAATCAATAGAGCCCAGTTAAATTCCTTGCCGATATTGAATGAGCAGCTGAACCTTCCTAATTCTCCGCTATTATATCCGATACGTTGAAACACCTAACAGATGTCACTAAATGTGGAATGATTGTGTATATTTACCCATTCGTCGAATTACATCCCGTCAAAACCCACATAATATCTTACCTAGTAAATAATATCTGTCGCATTTGTATCTTCTATATAAACGTTAGACACTGTTTACTGTCTCTCAGTTCGAGTCCATTCGTGTGCTCATTCGAGCACACGAATGGCGACATGAAATCTATTTTTTATTTCACTTTTAATACATTACGAAATCGTAATTATTTATAGAAAATTCGATTGTAAATTTTTAAAATGAAGAGATTGTAGTTATAATATATATATCATATTATATTCGTGTACTAGAATGCCTGAAGATGCCGAAAGGCGAAACCCGGGTCGTTAGTGACAAAATACATGGAAGTGTACAAAATCTCAATAATCCAAATCACAATAATATCTTACAATATAAATACACATAATGAATTTCAAAGTTGGTTTATGGTTGGTTTCTATAATCATTTCTTAAGCACTTTGAAGTGTATTGATACTACATATATTACTATATAAACAAATAGGTAATTATTAGACATAAAAAAACTCAAGATGTATTATGTTTACAATAAATTTCTATAAAAGAGCAATCGTTTTTGTAAAAAAAAACATTCAAGAGAATTAATTGTTAAATGTTTCTTGGTGGCTGATTTAAAATATTCAAAGATATAATTTATATTTTATCGAGAGGCCTCGTTTCATATCATGGGAAATAATCAATCATCAATAATATAGCTAACACAGATGAAAGAAAATCTTTTAATAATATTTGAACGCAATTAATTTTTTTTATTTTTAAATTTAAATTTTCTACAAAATACTATAACTGCATTGCGTAATAAATAATTATACATAAAACACATATATAAAAAAAATATACTTGTCATAAAATATTTTTGGAAATTTTTCTATCATCTGCGTTAACTATATTATTGATTATTTCCCATGATATAAAACTGAGGACTCTCTATAAAAGATAAATTACATCTTTGGATATTTTAAACCAGCCTCCAAGAAATATTTTACAATTCTTTTGAAAGTTATTTTTTAGAAAAACAATTGCTTTTTTATAGAAGTTTATCGTAAACATAATGTATTTTGAGTTGTGTTATTTTTTAATAATTACCTATTTTTTATAAAGTAATATATATAGCATCAATGCACGTCAAAGTGTTTAACTAATGACAATTGTTTTATTTACTTTAGATAGTTACTTTAATCATGGATTGGATTGGCTTTTACTTAGTGGAACGATGCAAGAAGAGAATAAAATATTACACTATTTGGTTCAAGAAGAAACATTATATCATATTATAGTAAGCTGTTTTGGCTCCAGCTATCAACTACATCCTAAAATTCTTGTATAACCAAAAACTTGAATATTTTTACGTTATTAGATAGTAAGAAGTTATATTTTTATGACTTTTATTTAATATAGAGTCGAAATATCTAGAAGCCGAAAAATTACCATGAAAGTCCTTGATCTCATACAATAAATAGAAATATACGCCATATTCCTAAATATTTCCAATGCGAAATAAAAATTATCTAACAATTATATGTATAAATCTATTGAAATAATAAAACAATAAGCTGAAAGGGCTCGACCATATAATGTTCAAAAATATTGATTGTATCTGCTTGATGGATTTCTCCATCAACAGTATAGTATTTAAATTGAGTACGTTTCAGATTACATAAGAACATTCGTATTGGATAAAATAGAAATGATTGATTGCCAGCAATTATTCAATTATAACAAGGTTATCTTGATCGTGGCAGACTGAGCGTAAGAACTGAAAATAAAGCAATAATATTGTTCCACAGAAACTAACCAAACCTTGTTTTATGTCATGGCCTAAAACATTTATTATCGATAAAATTGGCCAATATTTATAAGAGCTTTATTTTATGGGGTAAATAATACAAATTTACTTCTACTAGGATTGTCAAATATTTTTGTTAACTATTTCGGTATCACGCCAACGTTGGAACTATGACTACACGATTGTTTACTTAACTTTAAATTGTGTATTAAACTCATTTAGAAAAGGTATACATTATTCAGTCTACCCTTCTATAACATAGGGAAAGGTTTCGTGTTTTAGAAACTTAGACCTTCGTACAAAATTTGTGGTTTGGTTTTACTGTTATTTATTCAAATTACAAAATATCAAGAGGCCAAACATTTTCCCACCATTTTTTTATATATAAATATAATCTATTTAAAACAGTTACGAATAAAACAAAATATTGGCAAGAATTTTAAAGAAGAATCTCAAAATACTTCTGAAACATTAAAATCGATTTCTAACTATGATGAGACAAAAATGCTTGAAAAGAAATAAACATCGATGAAGGTGCCGTAAATTATCATCTTATATATAATAGCCAAGACCGGTCCGTAAGCGTAGATGTAGATGTTTATTATTATCACATACAAATGTAGGTATGAAATTTTCTCATAACTTAAGCGTCCACGGTATATGTATAAACAATACACACAGTTCCGACGTGACCCAAATTCCGAGGCAAACAAACAACAATCAGTCCGTCAGTATGTAAACTAAAGAACAGCTACTTTAGACATTCAGTATTTCAATTTCAATACCGTCATCTATGACGGACGTCCCCATTAGTATATAATATTCATTTAATATAAACAAGTGGCTGATAGATTGACAACTATGCATACAAAGAAAGACTTTTTTTAATACAAAATCGTGTCTCGCTCCAATTTATATCTGTTCCCATAGCAAGCAAAACTTGAATACTGGTTAAAATATTACTTATATATTAAGAAACTTAGAATTAAAACTACAGCCTGGCGATTGTGTCTAAAGGGCACAATGACGGCCTTTTCTATTTTCGGCCTATATTAACTTCAGCAATCCTACAAAAGTCGTTTGGCATTCCGACAAGTTTTCAATAACAAATTATGACAGGCTGTGAGTAATTGTATGCCGGATATAAAGATGCAGAGCGGATGTGACGTCAACGAGTTTCCTACGCTTTATGTAGCGAATGAAATGGATTTAAAAGTTTTCAGATAAAACGAGATAGAAAACACCGAGTACGAATGAAAAGTGTAGTATGATTAATGCTGTTTTATCTATGCTCACTTGATCTTGAAAATGGGTAAAAAGAAAAGTATGCTCAGTTGAGTGTTATTCCTAGCATTTCAAAATAAATAAATGCGGTAGGAAAAAGAAATATGTATCACGTATGTTTAAATATTTGCATTTTGTTTTAAGCTGGATCGTGATATTTAAAGTTTTCAGTTTAGAATTTAAATATATTAAATAAACATTATTTAACTTAAAGAGAAACTGGAATTAGTAAAAACAAATTGTGTTTTCATTTTAAAATATAATGCCTTTCAAATTTTAATTATTGAGATTTTGTACACTTCCATGTATTTTGTCACTAACGACCCGGGAATGCCTGAAGATGCCGAAAGGCGAAACCCGGGCCGTTAGTGACAAAATACATGGAAGTGTACTAAATCTCAATAATTCAAATTTGATATTGAAATTCCATCAAACACCCTCAGTCAATTTCTTAAATTATAATGCCTTTCCACCAAGAATTAACAGTTAACCTCTTAAAAGTGTTTAAAGAGATACATTGAACATTAATAACAATGTAATCTGGGTATATTAAAAAACAAAAATTAACATCATTTATTTGGAATTTTTGTATAATAATTGAAAAATGTTGGTAACGTCTTTTTACCATGTTTTTATTGCTATTTAGTTTTTGCGAGTTTAAGAATAAAATCTTATAGACAGAATATTTTACATTTATATCTCAATTTCGGTACTTTGGGATTATACAGTTTCGTGTTCTTATACAGTACAGTATAAATAAAAATTTGTTTTAATAAATAAATTACAATTTACTCATGTAAACTGTCAATAAGTTTATTTGTTTTACAAGTATTTTATTCATTGAAAATGACTTTACGAATGTTACTATTGTTAAGTACTGTAATAAATTAACATAGAGGTGGTTTAGTCAAAACGACTTCTATTGGACTGAATCTAGTAGTTTTTTACAATAAATAACGCATTGAGCTATAAAATTTTAGGAATTTGTTTCCATATATTTTATGGTTGACGATTATGCGGATTCGGAAAGATGTCTTCAGTTCGAGACGCGACAACAGATTCTTTCCTATAGCTGTCTATTTATATGGTTATCGACCGTATGTTTTCTATTTAGTATTACTTTCACTGATGACATACCTTTTCAGAGTGCTCACCTTTATCATAACGTATGGAGAAAAAGCGTCGTTTATATCGGTCAGCGCTTGAATTTCCTCACTGCATTTGCGTTTATAAATATTATAATTGTAAATTTTAATCGTTGTTGACTCGCCACAAAATAATCAATCTTTTTATATACTTGTTACATCAGAGTAACATGTAAAGATGTCTAAAATCTTTTTTTCGTATTATTATATTTTGAAGTATATGGTAAAAAAAGGAAAGACTATTTTTAAATGCGAGAACTTTATTTATGAAAATGAAAAGTAGTAAAGTTCATACCAATCATTTGAAAAGTTTAATAAATAATGTCTTTATAAAAACACTTGCCAGAATTATTTTATCAGTCATTGTTGAAACAAAAGCAACTAATTAAAGAAGTATGATCTTGAATCCAGAACACGGAAATTTCGTGTAATAATTAAATTTAATTATTTTTGTTAGTAAATCCCTAATTTGGCCTAAAGACTCGCTCACAATATGCAGCATGATACTGTACTTTAAGTTATAAGAAAAATATTATCGCGTGAAACTATAATGCCAGTAGCTACCAACAACACAAAGGCAAATGATGGATGTTTGTTTCCATAGAACAACGCGGCTAATGAGCCCTGTACGGATCGAAGGAGCAGCCGAGATGCCGAATGATGATGACGAAGCACATCCAGATTCGCGATGGAGTGAGGAGAGGCTGCCACACATTGGGTTTCCGCCCGTAATCCTGTTTCCGCTGGGTTTCGAAGCTCACGTTATCCAAACATTACCGTCACTGTTTACGCCGTAAAAGCGATTGTCAAAGAGAAAACCGCTTTATCATATTGTTATTATAATAATATGTTAAACAGTATCTTTTGAACGAGATTAAGATAAATGTAATAAATTTATTTCAAAAAAAAAATTGCAATATACCTCTGCAAAAAAATGTCAATAGAAACTCTCAATTCAACTGAATTGATATAGATGATAATAGTCAAAATTATAAATATTATAAAAATCATTCAATTAAAAATATTGTAAGCCATTTTGCGTTCATGATGAACATCATATGACCTGGCTTCTTAAACAATCAAATTAGGGATATTGAACAACAATTGGCAACAATAACTTGAACGAAAGACGAAGCCCAGGTCTTAAGTGACGAAATACATGGAGATGTGACAAATAGTGCCGAAATTACACGATACAAATTTGATATCGAAATTTCATCAAGCACCCTCAGTCGATATCTTAAATTGGTAAACAGTATACTGATTATACCCTAGTTGCCAGTTTCATTGCGAGTTAATAGATTTTTGTAGAAATTGGCAAGATTAAAATTCATACTAAATGTCTATTAATACTGTTACTTAAGGAAAATAAATCTTTCTTACAATTTTGACAAATATTTTGGTAGTAAGTCATGTCAAATTAAATCCAACGCGAGTGTGTTTGATTTCATACTTCTGCGCAAAAAATGCTTGGCAAACTCTGATCGCACGGTATACATCGCTTTCGGTGTGGGATGATATCTTTCCCTGGCACAATGGACTCGGGCGTGTTTTTAGAACAAACGAGCATCCATCGATTCCTTTGTGCGAAGATGTTGAATGATCTACTTACTAGATTGTGTAATAATTGCCCGGCTTTATTTCGACAAAGGATAGGGTGTGCTTATTATCCCGAAGCGAATTTTCACCACGCGTGGCCGTATGATAAATCATCACGAATATTTTTAAGCTCGTTACGAGGCTTAATACCCTTCATGTTTTCTTTTTTATCTGAGGGGCAATTATTTTTTCTTCTCTATTTTTAATACATTTTTTAAAATACTTTGTATTGAGTAATAAAGTGTGTAATTACAACTCACTTTTTATTATATATTCATCGTCATTATCAATGGCTTTATTTAGCAATTGCAAAATCGAAATCATTATCCTGGTTTTTTTGCTGTTATTTTTATACTAAAATACCTGTTAATACATTGAATAAAATATCGGTATTTCTATACAATTTTAAAATGTTTAGGGTCCGTGGTGCAGCGGTCGATTTAAGCTGTTTACTGTGTCGGTTCAATTTCATTCTTGTGCTGAAATGCCTGAAGATCCCGAAAGGCAAAACCCGGGTCGTTAATGACGAAATACATGGAAATGTACAAAATCTCAAAAATTCAATTTCAAATTTGATATCCAAATATATTAATAATTATAAATTTCATAAAAAAAATAATAAAATTGTATGATCATTTGTCATAAAATAAATATGTAAATTGTCTTCAAATAAAAATAAAAAATGGTTATTGTCACTTCTCCCTTTATAATCAATCATTTTATTTCCTAGAACGCTTGACATTTTTCACCATTCATCAGCTGAAGCATATATATTACGTAGGTATATAATATAAAAAGTTACGCAGTAAATGTTCTTTTCCATGATTGAAGATAAATAATTAGTAATTAAGTTTGGCTCCAAATCCGTTATATGTATCGATAAACGTAAATTAAATATTTATTAAGAAATCAAATCAAATTTAAAATACTATCGGAATAAAGTAAAAAGCCACGAATAATACAAATAAAGATTATAGTAAATGGTATGCAATATGCTTGCTCTATGTGTTTGACTGTATATACAACGACAAATGTATTCACAGTACGGTACCACACAGCACACACACATACTCTGTTTATCAGCCCATCGTGCATTGAGTAAATTTTGACATTTGACACTGTCATCTGGTAATTTAAAGTACACATTATATTTTCCTGGTTTTTCAAAGCTAATTCAAAAAGTTTAAAAATAATTAACGATAGGGTTGTATTATATTATATCATACTATACTGTAAACTAAAATTTGTGACATCGTTACGTTTTCTTAAAGCTCTTTTTTTAATTATAATTTGACACACCCTGTTTTTTTTTGTTAATTTTAAGTTTTATTAGGGTCCATAACTGAAATCGCACCGCGGTAATGACAATGATTCGGAAAAATCGACCCAACTCTGTCGCGAAGCACCCAGCCATCGCCTGTGGATACGTTCCCAAGACGAGTCCATTTTTGACGGAAAGGGGTGGCTCCGACGATGCGGGAGTCCTTTTAATTTTATGTGTGAGTAGTCGATTACCAGCCTTCGAGCAGGACGAGTCGCCGACCCTCGTGGTCCGCACCGGTGACCTTGTGAATTTTTTGTGTGTGTTTTGAATTGGACTTAATTTAAAATCGTTTGTCGTATCACTTGCATTACAACTTAAAGTAAATTCAGTTGTTAAGTAAATGTAATGTAGATTCAATTTTAGATGTTAAGAACATATTTGTTTATTGTAAACCACTGCATCTTCGATTAAAAATAAATAAGTGTTAAACCGGATTCAAAATGGTGTTTGTTTGAGATCCCAGACCTTCCAGGAAGATCGATAACCAGCCATTTGCCTCTCTTCGATTCGGGTCTTCTCAAATTATATCAGTCAGAATACGCGCACGAACTTATTACACAACCGTCGACCTGTCTTCGTTTGATGTAGTATAATAAAGCTTCATATGAACTGTTCGGTCGCTGCATGTCCAGTGATGAATAACTAATTTATATTTATTATTTCCAGGTACGTTCGGTTTGACGATGGGACGGGGTTGAAATTGCTATATGGCAGGTGTATAAAGATGTATGCCAAAAAACTGGAATTTACATTACTTTGGATGGAATGTGGTTTAGGATAAGTGGTATCTATGCTCAGACTAAACGACCACTGCAGTTTATTTAGTCTTAGGTTAAGATATGGTGATCATATATTATAATAATATGCTCAGAAACAGAGTCTTTGATTTGTATAATTATTGTTTCACCCCAATCGATTATGTGCCGATTTCAAACAGAGCTACGTACGTTGGCAAGTTGATAAATTCTTCTCGCGGTACTCATCATGGGTAACAGGATAATCAGTACTATCTTTAGGCTGAAGATAAATGATATTGGCTGAGTTCAAGACAAAATAGATGCAGGTAAATTACCATATGAGGCAACGAGAGGCCACCATTGTGAGCATCCATTTCAAAATACAATATGTAATAAGTCCAACAGAAGTACTGCATCAGTAAAACAAATGAAAATAAAATTATATCTTTATGTGCCTAGTACGTCGTTGTTTTTGGTTGCGGTGTTCACGAGCTCAAATGTCAGAATGGAAACATTCGTACTTTGATTTTTCAATTGATTTATGTCTTTTTATTTGAAAAGATTGATGCCCGTGATCAGAAATTTGCGTAGCGAGAGCAATTAACTAACCACTAGTTACGTCTTTTCCACACCTTTCTATCCCTACTCTCTCCAAACAAGTGAGGTTGAGCGACTACGCAATAAGCATTTCTTGAGAAATACTCCATAGGATGTCCATGAGTGCTTTACATAATGAGCAGCTATGGTACTCGACATTACAAAAAGTCTATAGTCAGAGATTGTCTTAGGATTTAAATATGTGTAAAATTTAGTTAAGTATTTTAAAACACCTTATTACTTGAACTAATAATTGAAAGTAGTCATGTGGATAAATCAGTATTCAGAAGAGTTGTCTGAAATATATTTTCGATTATCTACGTAGTAAATTAATTGCGTGGAAGATTTTCTCTCAAATATAAAATTCCCTGTTTTAGTACAACAGTGAACTCATAAAATTGAATTCTTGGAAACAACTCACTCGAGTATTTTATTAAACAGATATAAATAATTATTTTAGTTGAATGCGATAAGCTCGTTTCATCAAATGGCAGTAATTGTTATTAAAAAAATACAAAATTTGTTTTTAAATCATTAAATTCAAATTTCTAAATAAATTGGTAAAAAATATTTTTAGTTACTACCATTTTCTGCACTAGGTAGACAAAGTTATCTATGAATATCATATGCTCGGAGCAATAACTGGAACATCGCCATAGTGGATACAAAGATAAAAAGAGAGTTATCGCTTAATATCAATATACACTCCGGGTTGTTCCATTCTGTAAAATGTCTACGAAAAACTATCAACGAATACTTTAAAAAGCTAACTGTAAAATATTAAAATGTGAGAAAACAGCATACCGGAATACATTACAAACCTTTGGTTTGGGTATTAGGGAGACAAACATACCGTGCTATAATTATTAATTCATGGAAATTAATGCACTGTATGCTACAATGTTTAAAATTTAAAGCAAATTAGTATGTAATGTGCAGCTCAGGAACTTTTTGCTTTGAGTTTATAAAGTGGTTCTACCGTATATGTTCTTTTATTTCAACCGTTTCCGCTTCCAATTTGAAGCAAATGACTTTTAATGGAGCATCTGTATTGAAGTTGTTCGTCAAAAACTTGGTGTTTTTCGATGACCCAATCGTTGTTTTTTGTAGATTAAAGGTAAAAGAACGAGTCTTAGGACTCAACTTTTAGGATCAAGTAGGTAGAAAGGAATGTAAACTCCGAAGCAACCTGCGCCAGTCATTGAACACAACTCCATACATCCGTTGAATTATCAATTTTTAAGATAAATGGCAGTACTGGAATTCCAACTCGTGAACACTGCGACCGGAAAAGACAGTTCTTACCGCATGGCCGCAGGCTCGGTAAGATATTTTATGAAGCTTGTAAACTCATCAAAATCTTTCTTTTTATTGTAAGAAAGAGAAGTAAATAAATGTATGTCTGCATTAAAACTAGTTATTCCTTACAGCACCCAAAAATTGTTGAATATATAATAGACATTTGTTTTGTAGGTTAATTCAAAAAATGCAGAAGGTAGACAACAGTACGATTTTGAATTTTGTCTAAAATTCAATTTTATATGCATATTCAAGTGCTATGGCTAAAATAAGTATTGTTGATTTAAGGAGGTCTAGTATAATATTATAAAAGCAAATATATATCGAAGTTATTAACAACTATTTTCTCTTAAGCTAGCAATTTTAATTATTTAAATAAAATCGACACAAAAAGACAATAGATTTGCTGTACGAGCTACTTTGTAAAAGTATGAAATATTATGATGTTGTTCGTGAAATATTCATTGGTTGAAACATAATCCAAGGAAAATTCTGTTTTTACATCAAAATGATGCTGTGGGGCAATATGAAAAGGAAAACATTACCAGAATATTCGAGAACACATTAGCATATAGGGAAATGTTTTTTCACTCTGGCAACCTATGTATAACAGGCTTTCGGGCCGATTGTGCGAGCGGAACCGCCTGGCACCATCTGCAAGAGATGTGTTTTTATTTCAACATCATCCGTATTTCCAATAGGCGTATGGATCATGAATCATCCATTGGACCATTAAGTGTGATCGATGACTCGTTGGAATCATGCGTTTTATTTTATCCGTGGAAAAAAATCTTGAAGGATTTATCCATTTTGCATACTTTTTACAAAAGCTATATTCCATTATTTTATAAGAGAACACGTCCGGATTTTACCTATTTTATATGTCTTAAAGTTTGTAAAATATCTCAACGATATCAATTTTAGTACAAAATTCTTGTTTTTTGAAAAAAGTCACCCATTTTTATGTAAATAATTTAAGATATGTAGTACCTATAAGTAAGTTTGTAAAATTAAAAAAAGAAATACTGCTCCAGCCTGCATAGAAGCAAATGACAGTACATGCTTCCAATCAATAACATTGTTGTATTATTTAAAAACGGGTGTTGCTGCGTGTTCCTTATTACAATATTAAAAAATACACATTATGATATTGTATAAACATGTAGCAATAATATTACATTTTTTATGATTTTCTTTTTCATTTTTATATTTTTTCATAAACCAAGCCCTATGATGATTCTAAAACTAAAATGTGTTTTTTTCTAAGCTTTGATGATTAAATCATAGGCCGCATAGTCGTGAGAAATATTTTTATGGTTTTTTTCATTCTATTGTTATATTTAAGAAAACTGAAACATTACAAGTATTTCTTTATAAAATTTACTGAATTATAATAATTTATTTATATAAAGTTGTAGCATATAAATCATTATATCAATATCCGCCTCAAACATTATTTGTTTCACTAAACATCAATAATAAACAACGGCTGAAAGTGATTTTACATTATATAATAATGTCAAATTGATTGATTAACGACAAACCTCCATTGTTTTTCGAGGAGCCTATAAATTCTCACTCCACTTACATGAAGGTCTGTTCTCTTGACACGTATCAAGCAAAATGACTTATTTTTCGTCGACAACAACGCACGTGGAACAAATTTGCCTGTTGTATTATTGTTCTTGTATCTGACAAATAATTTTTGATTACAATACCAAATTCTTATGCGAAAATGGTTTAAGCCTAAAAACTTTGTTCTATATTTCGATAGGGTAAAAATTTTTTTTAGAGTTTTTCAAAATATAGAAAATAATAGCTGCAGATTACGAATCACAGATACATTTGTTTATTTGATTCTTAATTTACGTGATGGTTAAATTATTATCAAACTTCATAAAAAAATTACAGTGCATAAAATGGTCACTTTATGGAATATGCTTCCATGTGCTGAAGCTGTGTTAAATATTAAATATTTTAAAGGTTTTTTGAAAAAAAAATAACAAGTTAAAAATAAAGTTTAGTAATATTTCAGTTCTGATTTAAGTATGAGTTAATGCTTAGAATACCAATATCTACCAGTTCTAAATGCTTGAAAATTACAGTGATTATTACTACTGTAGACTGAAACTGTAACAATTACGAAAATCCTGTGAAAACTTCTATTATTAATAGTAGAAAGAAATAATATAATGTTCATTATATTATAAAGATTAGATGTACAGTAGAAAGTTAAGCCTGCTCAAAAATTTATTAAGAACTATTTTTTTTTGAGCTGTTACACCTTTGAAATTAGGTTTCGATAAATTCATGTTTTTAACTACAAATGCTTATTCCTAATATCCTGCCTAAGTGAAGCCTGATCCTTTAATGGAAGTTCTAATATTTTTATATTACAATTATTAAAATACATATTTAAAATATTCCCATTTATCTATCTTAACACACTCCTGAAACTGTCAGTTTAAAGAGAGATTAACATAAAAAAAACTTTACTCACATAACGCGATTCTCCTTTTTTTAAAACTCTCTTTGTGCGGAGAAGTTGACATTGTATGATATTTTATAACCAGAGCGTCATAAATAGTTATATTTTGATAAGGCAACAAATTTCAGTCCCGCCAATGTCGTAACTATGATAGCGTGTTTCTGAAACAGCTATCAATAGAATCCGTGTGAACATAAATTAGTTGTTATTTTAAGCTTTTTTCAGTGGAACTTTGCCATCTCAATATACCAACTCATTCGATTATTTTTATTTTCCCTTAAAGTAATTCAAAAAAAATCTTTTTTTATTAATATGCAGTTGCAAAAATAAAATTCTTGTTGTATGAACATAAAATAATTAATAAAAAATATGATCCCTTTAACGAAATAGGCGTTATTTGAAAAACAGACAGGATTAAATCGTTTTAATTACATGTTGATATAATAATAATTATAGTTATGCATTTAATATGTCGTTTTTGTATTCAGTGACTGAATTACGAATGTGACGAGTCACTTTGGTATTAATTCAGACTGTTCAGCTCTAATTTGTTTCTGAAACGTGGAATTTTATTTTATTCACTCGTTTCGCACGTCAATGTCAGATGTTCCCCTTTCCACTCGCCGCCTTTGTACAAATTACTTGAGCGTAATAATATCGCTGAATATGAAATAGAGCGGATGGAATATTCCAAAGCAAGCCAAAATGAAGAAATTCATAAATAAAGCTCATAAATAAAATGGTCGTTTCTTATGTTTAAAAATATTTTTTAATATAAAATAAATAAAGAAGATCAGATATTTCATTGACCTGTATTATATGAATGCTTGTTGAGAAAATAAAACTGCCCTTTTTAATCTAATAATTTTTAATGTATAAATATATAATAAAGCATAATATAATATGTCCTGTTTCAATTGAACTGGCATTTGCTTGATAAAACTCTAAAGTCAAAACAGCAATGAATTTATTGCTACAAACATTATCAAATACTGTTTATTAAAGCGTATTGAATGTTTTTGGGAATGAAAATTCTTGAAAATTGTTAATTTGGGTTCAAAAGATGACAGTTATTATATGGATTTATATAATTCTCTCGTGTAAAAAGCTATTTTTTATCGATTTATGGATTCATATTCAAAGGTATGGATGCCTGTAATGTTAAAATTCTCTCCCAATCAATTCAATCGTAAGAAACATGATGAAGATAGAATGATTGGTGAGCTCTATCCATCTACCTTATCCAACCTCTCCATAGGAGATAAGTTGAGCAACTGACTTTCGACCATCACTTTTTAAAACAATATCTGTTGAAATTCTCCATTATAAGATATATAACTAAGAAAATCACTCGTTATTTTTACCATTAAAAACTCTTTTGATTCCTTTTATTAAAAATAAAGAATGCTGTTAATTTAGTCAAATGGACACTAGTGTGATTAAAAAATACTACACGGCTTATAGAGTGCATTCCATTAGACTATACTGCAAAGCTTATAAATAACGCATTTTAGCTGTTTGTATAATTAATTTACTACTGAAAGTTATATGTTTTAACCGCTAGCGTTATTTTAGCAGGCGTTTATGCGCAGTGAAGTGGTAAAGTTGGTGCACTGCGCAACGCATACTCTACAAATTAATCGACAAGCATGCACTACGTGTCCCAGGCTTCAACTAATGCGGTCCACGTAGGTTAATTCCTGACAATCTAGGACGAAAGGCGGTTGCACAGGACTACGGGTGGATACATAGCTCATTGTATACGGTAATTCGCAAGAACCTGTGATGCAGATGGATTATGTGGTTCTGACATATTCAGTTATTGATTCGACGGATATTAGTTAGGTGCTGAACAATAAATCAATATTGTGTATTGTATTCACCTTTATAGCGGAGGTATAACCTGAAGCTTTTTTATTTCATAAAAGACGTTTAACAACTTTTGACGGCAAGATCTAAAAAACATTGTAAGAACTAAATAAATTTTAAACATCTAACGGTGACATGAATTCAAACTCATAATAAAATCTTTAATGAGTACGAATATTTTTTATTAATAAGGTTTAAAAACAATTTTGTATTTAACGAAAAACACAATACTATAGATTTACTAATTTAACTTGGCCGCTAGTGAGAGTGCCACCATTGCGTTAGGAATGTTGCCATACTCAAACAGTCCTAAAATTTTATTAAATTCCGAAACTGATATTTTAGCGACGGTTATTAAAAGTAGACTAGATATATATTTTGCATAAAATTGCAATTGGTGAAATTTATTCTAGGTTGAGAATTTTAATTTCAAATTCGGCGGCGGCCAAGTAATGTTTGTAATACTATAGTATTTTATTTGAACAAATTTGTTTAATTTTTATTTTTGACAATTGAATTTTTTAAAATGGAATATTTATATTTGAGTAGTCTTTACGTCGTTTAAATAAGTTGTGGTTAAAAAAACGAATATAGGTACGGAATTCTGGTTCCTTAATTACTTCAACTTTTTATTGCAATCTTGGGAAGTCAGTTTATAAGGTTTTGTAATTGACACTTTCTGATAAATATTATAATTATGAATGAAAATATTTGAAATTCAATCAATCGATATATACGTATGAATAATCAAAGATTTCAAACAATATTGTTTCAAAAACTATAACTTAATATTATATGTCACAAGCCAATAAAAAAAACATTTTTTTGAAATTTAAATAAATTAAATGGAACGAAACTGATTTCATTTTAAGGTAAAAATTTAACTTAATATATACACTACCAGTAGAAGGATAGTAAAACTGTGTGATCGACATAAAATTTTATACGTTCCATTTCAATATCAGACAAAAATATCAGAAAACTTTACAAAATAAAAATCATTTTGAAAATCTCAACTCAACATTGAAAAAATTGCATATACACACAATGTGCAACTACTGGTTCATCTTCATACTTGCAGTGAAACAATGCAGTTGTTTTCGCAAACGTAATGTATTTTCAATATGCATGCACTGTGGAACGGAAGTAAATATGACGAGAAAATGTTGCTCGCTTATTTTTACTGATTCAACCCACTGAACGTATGTGAGGAGATTTTTTATGCTGTCGTCAGCAATGTATTTTCACAGCATTATTAGAGAAAAATCCGTGCATACGAATACATTCTATTCGGAAAGTAATTAAACAAGAAGATTGTCATACTTTCATACTTAAAATATTATCTCTGGCATATTTTAACATCGACACGCGTTATTAAATATGGCTTTATGAAGCTAAAACGTCTTCTTTTTTTTCATTTTTATCAACTCCATGTAATGAGATATTTCATATTATATTTCAATGGAAAAGTTGAAAACGACTTTTATATTCAACATGTAGTGATGAACGTTTTTAATTTCAATACTCATTTTATATACAGAAAAATAACATAACAAAATGTACAGTAAACTTGCTGAACGTGACGATTCTTTAGATGATATTATTTTTATTCAAATAAATATATTTTTGAAAGCGAAAATCTGATACGCATATATACAAGAAGTCTCCATTTCATCTACTGATTATTAAGCGTTTGTCATATAGTGGCAAAACTTTTGAATAATATTAAGTAACGATGTTTATTATCTGTAATAAAAAATGTGCAATATTTAAATTTTTTATGACATCTTCAATAAATTTCTCTCAAAATCGAAACTAAAAATAACATTAGACTTTAAAATACGAAAACAATCGTCCTGTTTTATTTTTGTTTGAACAAACGATGGTTAGGCACTCATCAATTAAATTTTATTTCAATTAATTCCTACATTTTTTTGTGAAATGACAGATTTTAGGCCCAAAATTATAATAAAAAAATATTTAAATAATTATAATAACATTGTAAGTTTATAATAGTGATGTATCAAACATTTTGAAACGGTTTTTGGTTTATTTTATCGTGTTGTTTATTTTTTAACAAAAAAAACTATTCTAAAAGCGAGATAAAGACCGAAAGCGTTGTATTTGTAGAAAATACTGGGGGGCAAAATGACCTGGGTAGGGAAGATGAAAGTCAATATTGTGTGTGCCCATTATATGCACCAAGAAACGGCTACTGTACGCAGTAAAAGCCGTCTTTATGTATTTTCCACATATTTGGCCATACCTTGATTAAATCCCTTTGAAATTGCAGAAAATCTCAGGTGAATGGGTAGAGGAGAGGTTCTGTAGGAATAAAACCACAACGAAAGAACATATCGATGATGTATATTTTTCAGCAGCGAGTGAAAATTCTACCGTGAAATTTCATTTATCAGTAATCGAGGTAAATTTATTCGATCCACAAAAAACCTTCTTTACCGTAAAGCAAATGAACCAAACAATTGTATATTTTTTAACTAAATAATATATTAAATGTTTTGTTATCATCTGTAAGAATATTATTAAAAAAAAAATATTGCGTTGTGGTTGATGCTCGTCACTAGTTTTTAAACATTACATGTTTCATCTTCAAGAGTCTGAAAGATGTAGTTATAAAGAATGAATAAATGACGACTTTGCGAGATATCAAAAGTTGGTCATAGATATGAACATTCATACATATTCTGTGTAATATAAATAGTTCGCAAGTTTAATTCTAAGCCAAATTCTATAAAAAATAAATGAAATAACAAAATACACACAGAAATTCTCAGCTACATTGTGTAATAAATTGTATTTATTTTAATGCCAACGTTTAGGTGATGCCATTAAATAAAGATGTTTCTTGTGGTGTGGGTCTTTCTTTGTTCATGAATTTTTTTGTGAAATAAAGATAATTCAATCTGAAGATAGAACTTTGGTGCACCACGATAACAGACGTAAAAAGTCTGTCCATAAATCTGAATGACAACAAATAGTCGTTTTCTTTCACATAATGCAATCAAAGTTACCAGGTAATAGTATTTTTATGGTAGAAAGCGAACGAAGCTTTTATTCAGGACTCTTAAAATGCCCATCTATCAGCCGTATGGCGGAAAAAAAGTTTCAAGATAGATAACATTAAATGCGTTCAAGCTAAAATATCGCATATAGGTAACACCGGGATGAGTTAGATGTAAAATGCTCTTTGGAATTCAATCGATTGGTCTTGTGTATTTTATAGTGAACTAAAAAAATATAATAAACTGCACGGTACCGCTGTTTGTTTATCAATTATTCTTCATATCATAATCATAAAATTGCATATAAATGTAAATAATGGTGTTATTTTTTATAAAAGGAATTTATAGTGTGATACAATATATTATTGATATTAGCTCCATTTTGTACTGTAGAGAATAAATGTGACGAAACAACGTATAACAATGTTTTTATCGGTCAATTATTGATATAAAAAGTTTATCCTTATAGAAATGAAACATATATAAATTTGAATTTTGAATTGTTGAGGTTTGTACGTTTCCAAGTGTTTCGTCACTAACGACCCGGTTTTCGTCTTTTGGCATCTTCAGGCATTCGAGCACACGAATGAATTTGAATTGACACAAGTGAACAGGTTACATCACTTATATACAAGATAAAATACGGTAAATCTTATCCCTAAGTCTAGGAACTAAAATAGAATCTGAATTGATCACAACAAACGCATTACGGGTGGAATAAGGGGGTAATTAAATGCAATTTGAAGAACTAACTACTCATTTAACACTCAAGTGTCAGGATGACCATGGACTGATCTATCTGATTGTTAATTTATGTTTTTTTTACGGACTCATCTCACGTAAATAATACAATAGAGGGGAGTTTGGAAGACGAATTAAAACAGAATTCGTTTTTACCACTTGAAAAATAGATCAAAAAATGCTTTTTCGCCGAAATAAAAAACCTTAACAATTCTGATATTTAATAAACATTTAAATTTTGTTATTATCGATAAATGGCGGCACAATCGGCGCACCCTTTGTTTAATTGGTTAGTTTTATAAATAAACTTAAATATTTTAAAAAACGATATACTTAGAAGGTTTTATTTTTGCAATAAAATTCGCAAACAAGGTACCGCCATACATACATCTACCTGCAATTAAAAGGTTAAAGTGTGCGAATTATAAAATATTTCATTTAAATTTTAACAAAAGTTAGTTAGCAGTTAAAAATTACTTTCTATGTGTTAACTGTTCATTATTTGTGGAAAGGAATAATATTTTCAAAATAACACACATTTTTTTTGAACTACTTAATGATAAATGTGCCAAAACAAATAGTGTTGTATTTAAAAAAAGCACAGAAACTGAAATCCATGTTGGGCATAAATGGCATTGCTTACCAAATCAAATATAAAAGAACCATTTTTTATTGACAATAGGATATGAAATGGATAATCTATTCATAATCTAGATGGTCGTAGAGATAAAAATATAATAATTAAATTCTTTTATACTATAAAATATATCTTTGTTTTGCATACTAAAAAAATGTTTTTCATTATAAATTGATACAGGTTAAAAAAGATTTAAAAATTCGAAAAATAAAAATAAATTATGTTGTTTTGCTGTAAATTATTTAAATATTTTTTCCACTTTTAAGTCAAAAATATTTTTATGGAACGGGTAAAAAGAGTCAATTCAATATAATTATTTTTTATTAAAAATAATTGTTTGTTCTTTTAAGCCCGTATGTTTTCAAAACGATGTAGTTAATGCTTACGTCATATTGCGTTAAATTTAATAAATACTTATTTTTTAAGCAGTGATTTCATATTCAGTTAATCGAGCGATAAGCTCTGCAATTTATTCATACACAAAAATAACCTAAGTATTAGAAGGTTTTTCTTTGAAATCGTATCGACGTAATTAATTACTGACAGCTAATATACCGTGAACTATAATATACGACGCTAATGATCATTATTCGAATTTCTTGGCGCAAAGCCATTCGGATTGAGTTTGCCTTATGAATCAAATAAGGTAATAAACTTTTGTTTTTTGATAGAATGAATCCTTTACCACTGCAAAGCTAAAATTGAGACTACGTACAACTTTATTGAATAACATTTTGACATAAAATATATATTAATGGCATATCTGGTAATTATTTTTATTTATTTATTACTACGAATAAAATATGAAGTAGGCAGTAAAAAATTGTTTTATACTCACTACTCTGATATTAATTTCTTTCCAGTTTTTTGTATAATATGACATATTCTGCCAAACTTATATTCAAACCGATAAAACAACTAGAATTTATGAATATTTGTAACACCGCATAAACAATTTACTTATTATCTTATGAATACTCAAAAACACTGTCTTAAAATTAAGCTGTTGCTTGTTTCTAGCCCTAAATAAAAACCTACTTTGGCATCCATTGAGGAAGCCGTCATAGCTCAAATACTATTTCTCATTATGAGATAATAAATTCTTAAAAATGATTATATTTCAATTGTGATACGGATACCTTTCACCATACAGTTGTCATATAATGATATATACAACCCGTTCTGTGTAGCCCAAACTGGCCAGGGAATCACAGTTAATTAATAATGAATAATTGTATATATAAATAATTATTTAAAAATTACTCACTTTCCATATTAAATCACAGTTAATAATGTCTCACTTTATGTTTAAATAGCAATTAGTATCATTATTAATCGGAGAAGATTGCCAAAATGTGTTGTTTGATATGAACTGGTTACTATCGAGTAGTTTAACTTCTAATTTCAGCAAAAGAAAAAATATAATGATGGCGCCAGGAAAGGAGCTAATTTGTCTCCAATCACGCTATTTTTAGAATCAGATAAATAGAACTGGTATGTTAACATCATTTATTAATCTAAAAATTTAAATATTAATACATGAATCGTTTGATTAATAAATGTGTCCTAAGTGTTCATACAAAGATTAGTATCTGTGGCCATCATAGTCAACTAAAACGAACTCACAAGAAAACGACCACATGAGAAGTCATTATTTAATCATTATAAATTAATATGAGTCATTTAAGTTAAAAATTACTTCTAAAACTTGAAATAGTGATATGTTCTATTTATATAAGTATTTAATAATAATTATTATTGTTGTTTACTTGTTTCATATTCAATAAACCTCTATAACGAAACTATTACAAGGTAGTCTATGTTTACAAAATTCTTAACAAGAAGAGTGGATGGTAGCAAACAAACAGAATTCCTTAGACAGGAACGTAGCTTTCACAAAAAGCTTGTGCACAGCTGGTGCTATTTCGCAAAGTCTTAAATGCTCAACCAACCTTTTCCGGCGCAGCCTCCAATGGTCTCGTCCATTTTTCACAGTCAAGCTTACGGGATATAACTTACACTAGACGACGTTAAGTAAACTGAAATTTGTTTCACACTCTAATAGAAACTAGTCTTTTCAATAAAGATAACCGCGATAAAAGCGCAGCTTTTATCAACGAAAAAACTTGTTTTGCTAAGAAATACCATTACATATTAGAAAGTTTTTTTGCTAGATACCTATAGCAAACGAGAAAATATAAAATCATTTAACTAGACTTAATTCGTCCAAATTAAACTTAAAATTAAAAATAAAACGTATATAATGAAAGTTAATTGAAAAGTCATACTGGTGACTATAAACCATCAACAAGGTTAAAAAACATCACATCCCGACATGAACTCTTGTAAAATCGCTCGTTATATTGTGGTTAACTTGATTGACCATATTTATTGTTATTCAAATAAGCATTTATATATTCAGTCATATAATTTGAAATACAGTCTTAACCTATTGTAGGGAATAAATATCAAATTATGTTGAAGTAATACATGTTATTTGAAATCCATAATTATTATATTTCATAGCATTACATTATTATAAAATAAAAATATATAATTAACTACGTAACTTTTGTTTATTTTTCAATCACACTTGACTAAATTACGTTACTTCTGAAATAACACTTTTTTTCTATTCCGCCAAGTAATTGGTAGTGAATTTTTCATTTTAAGATAAATAAAATCATTTTGTTCAACAGAATTTTCCCATTAACTCTTCTCCAGCAATAAATTCCACAGTAACATTTATTCGGAATTTCTTAAATAAACATAAGTTTTCTCCAAGGTCTTTCCACTTCAACGATTTCAAATAAGATAATTCAACATGGATCTCAAATAATCTCAATTCAGCATTTTCCGTTGGAAGTCATGCCACCTTGCGAAGGTACAAATAATATTTACTTGGGTTATTTGAGATTCTGGCAAATATCATAACTTTAAATTGGGAAGCTTGTTTGTTTTTAAAATAAATCTCGTAACGTTTTAACACCGCTCGAAGCAGATAATCAGAATACTTAAATGAGAAAATGTATTTGTATAAAGTGAACAGTTGAGAAACGTAGCTTAAGCCAATAATTATAGGAAATTTCTAACAGGTAATTAAAAAATAAAAGTGAAAGAATATTTAGAATCAATTGATTATGTAAGAAGTAACAACTGGATTTTACAATTTTTTTTTCTAATGGAACGGTTCTTTTAACCTTAATGCAATAACTTGAATAAATCTGTTCAAGGTTTTTTTTCTTCTTTTTAAAATTTTTTTCTTACTTTATAAATATATAAAAAATGCTTTATAAATGTAAAAATTACAAGATCTTCAAATTTTACTTGCTGAAATAAATAATAAAGTAATCTAACGACAATTTATCATACACAACTATCGTATGTAGTGTAGTGTATGTTTAATGTAGTAACAATACAGTACTGATCTTAAGGAGTTCATGATTCCTATACTCAAAAAATCAAACTAAGCATTTTTTGAACGAATCATGAATTCCTTGCTTTTTATTTATATTGTGATAAAAACTTGGACGTCCAGTAGTGATATTTTTTGTCGTCATATCATTTTAAACGTTTGGCAAACGTTATATTTGATAACATTGGATGTAACTTTTGTAGTCAGATTAAGCTATTAAGCTATTTAAGTCCTAAACTTAAACAATTATAGAAAAAATATTAATTAATATTTTTCGAGAATATTTCAAACGTTCTCATCAGAAAAAATCTCAATGTAGGTGCAAAAATTTTTCTTCAGAAATAAAATATCAAACTAATTAGTTATTTCATCAAATTCCAGTAGGTACTTCTAAATATTGTCAGTACTTTTTAAATACCATGTGCTTTATTATACATTTGTATTGAAATACATTTTATGGCGTATTTCACTTCGATTCTCAGTCCAGATTAGAAGGCGTGTTCACGTTCTCAAGAGCTTAATTGAAACGATCATCTCACACCCTTGAAATTTCACCCGAAGGATGGAGCTTGGATGCGAATTTACGGCACTGGTTTTCCCGCATCGCTGGCCCAAACCGTTCAGCAATTCGGAGGGGCAAGCATTATTCACGTATTTTTGGTAATGATTGGATGTCGCTTTCAAAAAGAGATCGATTTAAGAGCTGGGTTTGACGATCGGTACAACGTACGTATTTATTTTACAAAATAGCTGTGCAATATATTTACTGAACAGTTTTTATGATTTTTCAATTTAATACAATACTTATTTTAAAAGAATCGTACGAAAGAATCTTTGACAATGAAAGTAAAATAAAAATTTACAAAAACTGGATAATATGTCATCAATATTAAATTTTACGTGATAGACGAAAACCCGTAGGGAACCTTGTACTAAGAACTATCAATACTGGGTTGTCTTAATGGTATTTTTGTAGGATATAAGTAAGCACGTTGGAACCAGATTTCTGATTAAAACGTGCATGAAGATATGAAAGATAGACCCTACCCCGATAAAACCTGGAATGAATATGTCATTGAAAAAGAATTGTTATTAAAGAGAATCACTGTTATTTTGCTATAGTTTACGTGTAATATCAAATATCAAAATATGCTAAGCTTTCGTTGTACAGCCATGAAACATCGACTGGGTTTTTAGTCAAAATTTGATGTGATTGTTAAAGAATGTAAAAGTCCGGGGCTAACGACTTGTCATCTATAAAGAGTATTAGACAGGAAACTAAGTGGTCATCATCAACGACGTTGGCTTTGGTTTTTAATTGTTTTTTCAATCGATTTATAGTTCTATGCTACAAGATAAGGGTTTATGTGATGTTTAAATTCTCTCCTATCGATACGATCCTAAAAAAATGGGCGCATCACGAGCGATTCATTATCCAATAGTCTTGTTCTAGCCCCACTGTTTTCTCGTTAATTTTTTTGAAAAAAAATGTTCAAGTGACGTAGAAACAGAACAGTTCTTTTCACAAAATTTCTGTTGAGATAAGCTCAATGAGAAGTAAACTAACTTTAAATTATTCAAGAAATTCGTGAGATTTAAAAAAAAATATGAATGCAACTTCTTCTGAAGAAAATCGAAATAACAGTATGAATAGTGTACCAATTTGAAATATTTGGTATTTTGTATTGTATAGCAATAATATTCCATGTATAAAGTAAAATAGACACCTCAACCGTCCTTGAAATACCTAAGATGTTTGAAATTCAACGAAGACACGCAGCTTTGTAATGAAGTAAGATCACATATTAGTGTGGTATTACAAGTAGACCCTACTGGAAAGCTTCTAATAGAATACAAGTACCCTTTTACGACACTAACCGTCATAAATTAATATCGAATATCGTTCTTGGGGCGTTCCGAAGGCTGTGGAGGGTTTTTCAGAACGAAGGGGATGGTCACCGGTGAAGACTAATGAGACAAAAGCCTTACGACGAATTAATTTCATTTTAATGTGAGTCAGTTAATTGAATTCGATAAATTCAACGCGATAATTTGTAAGAATTTAGTGTTTCAGATTTCGAGCCGGCATTTAATTAAGTACTTAAAACGAATAATTTATTTCTTTAAGAAATAATTTATCGCTGTGTTTCTCTCTACTTAGCATTTATACTGAAATATTTCAATAAAATAACGTGTACATTGGCAAAAAAAAAGAAATCTGCGACAAGGTTGATTGATCGCATACGAATTGTTGAAGAAGTTTGATGTGAAAAGAATTGGTGTGAAAAATGAAGATCAATGCGTTTTAATGTATTGAAACGCAAATACATTTCAAAAAATATACTAAACTGATAATAATGAGACAAATTTATTACCCAACACTTATTTACAAAACGATCTTACCATAATTAATTAAAAGTTGCATAATATAGAAAAAAAAACACACATTTTATTAGAAAAAATGTGTAATGTGTAGTAAGCAGAAATTCAAAATTTTCTTTGGTTCATTTAAAATTTCGAGATGTAGTGTGATGTGTCTTGCTATATTTTAAAATAAAACACTATTGGTTTTGTACTACGACCACTTTTTTATAATGCTCAGAACGAGTTTCGCTCATTGCGTACATTATAAAATGTTGAGAAAAACACAACAATCAATTTATAATGACCACGGTGAGCGAAATTGGTCATGGTCATTATAAAATGTGGATGTAGTATAAAACGAGTTGTGTTTTATTTTTTAAATACACTGCCCTTCCACCAAGAATAGACAGTTAACAATTCAAAAGTGATCTTAATTTGTATTACAAAATTACTTTATTTGTCTTAAATCAGAAATTATGATACAAATCTATTGCTCACTATCATGTAGCGTTATTTAAAAGCGTAAGTTAAACATTGATGCCTTGTTGATAAACTGTACTGAGTAAATCAGTACTTTATTTATAATAACGAAAAATCGTTAATAATGATTAGGCATTATTTATGAAGAATTAAAATAACAAGCATCAGTACGCTCGTAAACCCCTAATAGCTTTACGATTACCATATTTCATAAGTTTTATATAGCCTATAAAACATATGTCAATATAATGGGCAAGGTAAGTAATTTCCAATCTGCTCTTCAAGTGATTTGGTAACCGTCGTAAAAACTTGCGTCGTATCAATTTGTTATTTCTCCGTGCTCGGATGCCATCTTGTCTCATAAGTTATTCATCTCAACGGAGGTTTATGATTGATTTTATAACGTCGTTCGACGCCTAAGAGCCTCTAATAATGGCGGGGGTTACATTGTTGGAGCTTCCGCCGTACAATGTCGAAGGCTGTCCAGGCAAATGATGCGGTGACAGCTTCATTAACCGGAAGCTTGCAAGCTTTCCCGGCGAACAAACATACATCCACGCACGTAGACTTGTGCATAAAGCGCAGGATTATAAATAGATGACTGAACCATTGATTAGTTTGCCAGTGAATACAAAGTTTATAGAAGAGTAAACATATCGATACAAACAAGCTAACACTGTCATATTTTTCAGCGATGTGAAATCTTTGAAAATAAATATATGCTCGACAAGAAGTATACGCGAGGATGGTGAATAATTTTTAATACCTGCTACAGAGACAGTTTTTAATGGCACACAGTTCAATAGTATTTCTATAGTTCTGACTATTGGTGTTAAGCTGAAACAACTATCAACAAATTGATAAAGCTCTTCTGGAACTATTTTGTTTTGTTATTGTTATCTTATTATAATTGAGTTCTGCAAAATAAATTACAATTTAATCAATATATTGAATGATTTCCTCCAAGAAAACAAATGAGTACTTTACAAATCAATAAAAAAGAGCAGGAAAATTTCCATTAGAAAACAGCCATTATGAGCATTTTGAATTTTAACTTAATCTGTTTTTTACGAATTTTCTTGTATACTGTCACAATAAGGGATTTTAATCGTCTAATTCTGCTAAAACCTTATATTTGACAACGGATACATAAAAAATGATAATTGTTTCACTTGGTAGGGAAAAAGAAAATTAATTAAGTAGTAGATTCTTCTAAAATCAGTCAAAAATAATGTGTACAGTGTTAATATTATTATATCAAAAATATAGCTCGCCGTGAATACACAAAATTCTAAAGAGCAACGTAAATATTAATTATTACGGAACTTTATTTGCAATATAATTACGTTCTATTTGAATTTATAAGTTAGGTATATAATATTAATATGTTGTTGTTTTAAACTCAAGCTTATGAATGTTGACATACCGTGCTTACTGCAGATATAATATTATAAAGGCAAAAAAGCAGGCTCGGCGTTTAATAAAAGTGATATATGTCCGCAGATCAGCAACGTTCATAAAATATAAGCGCCCGTATTTCTCTCGTTGAAATGTCGTAGCCACTTCTCGCTACGCGGCGCGTGTGAAACGCCTCTACGTGAACTGCAGCTTCTACATACTACGTGCTTTCTACGCCCCGGAACGTCAACGGTAACTATGTGCTTGCCACGCTGCAAAAAGTTTCCGGAAAGGTTGCTGTCTTTTGTCATTTTAACCCATTACTTGCACTCGCAGCAAACCTGCGCTAGAAATTGAAAATCAATTGTCAGTATTTTACCAAAGTCGAAAGGTATAAATACTCCAATACCAAAAACATGACTTTTTACATTTGTCAGCTTTCAAATTAGTCAAATTTAGGTGATATTTAAATAGCAATAGGTTTCAGAGTGTTTTTAAATTAAATAAAACATACGCCCGTACATTTCCACTATAAAAATGGAAATTGCTTAAAATTTACATAAAATTTGAGTTTCTTTGAAAGAATGTCAGTTGAAAATACTTTAACTTTTAATTCAACACTGAAGATTGTGTGTGTATGCTTGTTTTGAGGATGATGAGTAGGATAGTAAAGAAACGCTATAAAAATACAGGTACATGTTTTTTAGACATGCATTTAATAATGTTGTTTTATAATTATAATTCTATATTTAATCTTCAAAATCACACATAAAAATATTCTCGAAAGGCGTGTTTGTTGCGTTTAAAATCGTGTATTAAATTTTTACATTAAAGTCAAAGGGTATTTATAGTTACACTTAAAGTAAATATTTTCCTCAGTATTTATATTAACTTGTTTATTGATATACTTAATTATAACATAATCACGAGTCAAACATTTCTGCACAAAAAATGTACACGTAAATCAATATAATGTTTTTAAATTACCAATTCCATAGTCATTTATGATGTAAAGGATATAGAATGAAGTTTTGATAGTGCTGGTTGCCATCGTTTTCCCTATTAAATATGGATGCTGAGAAGTTGATAACTCTTTACCCAGTTCATTGATAAAAATGAATATCGTATTGAAAAATGTCTAATTATATTTTCTAATAAAGTAAAACATTGTTTTACTATTTCAACAAAGCGTATTTTTGGATTTGCATTATGTATAATAATTTTGAATTTATTAAATCTTAATTTTACCTCTTTAAAGTAGTGCAAATGGTAGATACGAGAAGTCAACTTCTCGCCGTCAATATGAAAAAGTGTTCGAAAGGATTTTAATAAAATATTATGTTCATAAATAAACGCAAATAAAAATTAAAAATTTATTGGAAAATTTACATAACCAGCTCCAATCAGGGCCACAGATCTTTAATTACAGTACATACAAATAATGGAAACATTATCGCTTAAGCACGAAAAGTATTGCAATGGATTTTAAAACTAAAAGACAAAAAGATCATCATTCTTTTTAAATTTTTTAACATGAACAAACTCAAGGTAAGACATCCCATCCTCCGTAAGAGTCGTGATGCAAATTCATCGCGTTCATCCGAGTACAATGGAACCAGCTCCATCTTACATGCCAAAGTTCAAGGAATATCGCTTATTGGTGTTGGCTGCGATCCAACTTTAGATATTCAGATCGCGAGGAAATAAAGACAATTCGCTGCAACGAAGTGAAGCTTTCTGCGAATTTCATTAATTCGCGTAAGCTCTCAGGTTGCATTAGCGAGTCCCTTTGTACCTTGGCAACAAGACAAAATGAGCATTTCACTGCATACAGATGGGACATTAAGAGCTTTGTAAAATTGAAAGAGCGACCTCCTTAATGTGGACCTTTACATAATAAAACTAAAGACACGCCAAAAGAAAATGCTTAATTTAAGAATTATCGCACAACTGTAACACGTGTGGTAAAACAGAATCTGAGTTTAGCTTGAATTTATGTTTCATTGCAATTATAAATCTTCAATCACAACAAAAATTCAATTTGAAGTTCAAGCCAAATTTAAGCAAGGGGGTATAAATACATTTATTTTCTTTCACTAGTTTCAGATAATAATTTCTTTATCCCGGGTTCGTAGCTAAAAAGCTCTTTTCTTAGACGTTTAGATTGTTTAATTTTTTAAGGATTTACATAAAAAAACATAAATGTCTGGTATTGTAAACAAAGTCCAAAGAGAGTGATTAGTTCTAGTGATAATTATACCCTTACAATAGGTTTTTAAGAAATAAAATATTTTTTAATCTTTCATTAGTGATCTGCGTTATCCACATTTGGAGCAAATATAGTTATAAAAAATATATTGTGAAATGAAATTTACAAAGAAAAAATTTCAGCTTTTCTTCTATGTACCTAGTATGTTTGTCATTTAAGCATTCACCTACGTACATACAATTAAAATTTTTGTTTAAATTGATTGAAACCAAAGATAAGAGTTAAATAAATTATTTTTGTTATACTAAAGAGTCATTGAAATGATGACGAAATTAATATAATATGAACCCATTTAAATATTATTCGCCCTATGTGAACAACATGGACTAATATAAAGCACCTTAGCGAACGTTGTTTTAAATATACCTGGTTTTGGGATAATCCTTCACCCTCTCTCCTGGGAGAGGTTGAAGGACATGCAATTTTTGAAACATTCTTCATTTGTCCTCGCTTAAATTGGTAGGAAATCTTTATAGACATATTTATTAGAAGCTAATTGTAATTGACCTCGAAAAACTACGACAATGAACTACAACGTCCTACAACATCGGCAAACCACAATAAAAACATATGATTAAATATCCACGAAACAAACAAAGTTTCACCTTCCACATTCAATTTCAAATTATAATAAAAATTTATGATTAATAGTAAAAAAATACACATGCAAGAATTATACAAGAAAAATACGCATAAATGAATTGTTTTTTTCCTTTTGTGCGCTTTCAGTAGTAATGAAAAATTTCAGTGGCGTACTCATTTATTTTACGAAAAGGTAAAACATTTCAGAAAAGGTGAATTAGTACCCCAGTGGAGCAATCATCTACCGTAACTCTAAAAGGTTAAAACCCACCGTATTCCATCTATAAAAACAAGTGAATAAGGTATATGCTGAATTGATGAAAAAAATATTCCCAGTCCATACTTTTCGCTGACCGATCCGTGCCGTCCGACACGCATGTTAGGTTTTTAGCTCATTAATGTGAGCTAGAGATGGTTTCTTTTGTGCAGCAAATACATGTTTTGTATTTTTCCCTTTTGTGCTGTGCAATAAACATATATATCAAAATAAAAAAATAACAATTTGTGTTTTTAAATTATTTTTATGTGGAAGCCTTTTTTGTATTTTGATGAATGCCAAATTTCATTCGAATGGATGAACTTCAAAGGTACATACATAATATGTAAAAGATTGAATGAAATAAATTGTCGTTTTAATATCTATGTGGACGTATTATATTAATCACACGGGATTAAAAAATAATAATGGGACCGAAATGAATGCACTTGTAATATATAATAATTGTAAATAGAAAAACACGGAAATCTTAATCGACAACACTGACAACCAGCGAATAAATGGTATTAAACTAACACTAAGCTAATTAGGTTATTGGTTCTCAGTACTAGCTGACATCTGAAATATCCAATCAAGCAAATAAGCGTAGAAGGAAATCCGCGTGATTAATTCGCAGTATAATTATTAAGCACATACCTACCCACTCATATATATCTACACCTATTTAATCAAACACGACAAAATCGATACTTACGACATATACATAGGTAATGCATGTCAACGCTTCAAGAGTACTTACCGTATGCTATATTTAGGAATAGTATAGATTCCTTAACACGTTTATTATAACAATGAAACCAAGATGTCGTTAGTATATCATGGAAAATACTAATTTAAGCTTGAAAAAACTGTTTAATAAGGAAATACATATCAAGAATATATGAAACATTTGATTGTATATTTTATTATAATAGTGTCAGTTAATTGGAATTTTGATTTAACATACAAAGTTTAGTAAAATATAATAAATTCATTTCGGTGAGATTCGATTTACTATCTTGTTTTTCTCAAAAGTAGAAAAGTATTTTACTAGTTTTGTTATCCCAAATAAATCGCCATTTTTTGGTTAAAAGAATATAATGATAATGCCTTTAATGAATATAAGGATTAGTTAGTAACAATTGTATGCATATTGCAATACTAAGTTATAACATGTTTTTGGTTGAACATAAGTTATCCAATATTTATATGAAACAAAGCTTTATAGATCTATACGTACCTCGTTTAAATTGATTATTTTTGTTGTATATGATAGATATTATACATTTTCTATTACATAAATAATCAAATATTTTGGATTGTTTAACCTGTTTTGTACGATATGATAAACAAACACAGTTATAAAGTTTATGTCAATATAATACAATTAAGAAACGACACAAGTGAAATATTCATAGTAGAGTGACATTACTAATAATATACTAAGTCCAACATTATGTTTGTTAGATAACATAATGAATTTCATAGTTTTTTTATTTGAGTATGTTTTGAAGACTGAACAACTTTGAATATAATTAAAGAAACTCAATTTGCACTGTAATAGTTATTGATGGAAATATTTCATTTTGAGTTTTGAAATATCTCAAATTAACTGGTTAAATTGGTGTGATATTTAAATTAAAAAACGAATAAATGACATTTAATAAACTTCAATGAAATGCACTTCAATGTTTAGGTATTTTGTAAAAACTAACTACTGGTATTTGCCAAACCTTTTACGTCTCTCCTTACCCCTCCGATATGAGAAGTTGAGTTACTGAATTAAAAACTTATCGATTTTTTTAAATAAAACAATGCCACTAAATATGAACCTTTCAGTATGCATATAGTAATGCTTTCAATGTGAATTTAAAAGACATATGTTTATTTTAATATAATTTAACTGATTATTACATAATTTATTAAGTCCGAAGAAAATAGCCTGACATATTATGCGAGAAGTCTCTCACCCCTAACTTAATATCAACCGGCAATAATTCGGATGAAGTGGGTTTTACGTGTTTTAATTGTCTTAACATGGACGAGCAGATATTGTATTCCCTTAAACCCACATACGCAAATCAATCCATAGAATAGCTTGGCCGCATACAGTGGTTTGTATAATTAAACCGCTAAGTAAATAAATTCACGTTTGCATGTACACATGAGCATATTTGATGATTATCAGATTTCCCTTAGTTTCCTAACTGATTTCCATTGGCTGGGTAGTGACGTGACGTCAACTCGCTTCAAATAATTAAACGGGTGCAACTGCATTCCTACCAATATGGCGTTACTTGCAAAAGCAAATAAATGATGTGAGCTTCTCCGAGAACGGACGTTAGGAATATTACATATGAGTTATAATTGATTTATAACTTATATAATATAAATTTTTGAATTCAAATTGTATTCGCTTATCTATGAAAATTACGTTTTTTTCACAAATAAATTGTATTACTACTATATTTGCAATGGCATTAATAATAACTTTGAATTATCTAATATCTAATAAATTATCTAATAAATGCTGAATAAATATGAATGTTATTGCATTATATTGATTCAGATATGTTAAAAAGTGTATCAGTATTTCATTAATGCAAATATTTTTCGGAGAGTGTACGTCGATTCATGAAATAACCACACTACGCAATACAATTTTGAAGTGGCGTTTCTGCCTCAGATTTTAGTAGTAGTAGTGAGAAATTTGTACTGTCAGAATAAGACGGGTATAAATTCATAATTTATTTACGAATAATTTCACGATATCATTAAATATAAAATCATTTATTATTAAGCTCTGCAGACATCTGTCGGTACTGTCTGGCATTTGGGAATCGATGAATCTCTAAATTTACCAAATTTAGCTATTCACATACAACCAACTAATGGCTTTAATTACATTTATATACAACATATTTTACTTGGAACGCATTTCACTCAAACAGAGTTCATGTTAAGCACCAATGAAGTAACTTGAGCTCCAAGATGATGCAAAATATAATTGCCTTGAATGGGACTTAAAGTATATTGTATTTAAAATAATAAAATGACAATGTCATTTTGAAGAATTATTTAATGAGAATGAGTATTTATTTAATAACGTAATGATAGATAAATCGAATTTTTCATCACATTACTTATTTTAAGAGCATACTTAAAACGAAGCTATATTTTCAAAAGATTCAAAATGTGGTAGATAATATTATTTGCTTTCGAGTTGAAATGTGTTTTATTTATTACATTAAATATTTACCTGAGTCAGCTTTAACAAATAACAATACTTTAGTTTCAACATATAACTATAAAATTGTTATCCTTAAAAAATAAGACTTTATATTATTATTATATTTACATTATTTCATTGTTAAATTGTCCTGATTATTTTCCCGAAACTCAATGAAATTGCATTATTATAGAAGGTAAGAATAATTATTATAATATTACATTTAAATTTTTTTCTATGCATCATTTTATACAACCATTAAATCGTAAATAATTTTATTAAGTTATATACAAATTATATGTCATTGTTGCTCTACAAGAAGACACTAGCTGAGAAATACCAGTTTTGAGTAATTGGACTTTAGATGTTTGAAATACTATATCTTTGTCATTCAGTTTGTTTGCACAAAACAGTTTTTATGTTAAAGTATAATTTATAAAATGAAGTGTTCTTTCATACTGTAGAGTTTCAGATAAGGAACATTATGATATAATTAACTCAATATGTAATGTTTCGGATTTAGTGTTTTTTTCCAGAATACCGTCGATATCTTTTAATAATATGTTTTGATAAGTTGAAGTAATCTTTCATCGACTAATATAAAAGTGCCTTTTTTGGCTTTTAGAAAAAATCTATGCATTCCCTGTGACATCTTCCTATAAAATCCATGCTAAGCCACGAATGCTGATAACGCAGTATACCATACCACAGTGCTTTTAGGCTATACAATCCTAAGAAACCCAACTGGCGTGGCTCGCCGCATCTCATGGGAGACCCTTCGAATTTTCCAACGGTTTACAAACGCAATACACCAAGCAGCTGTCATTCACATGCCAAGTATTTAGAATAATAATGTACCACGTGAAAATGTCCCAGGTGTCCTAAGTGCGCGATAGCTAATTTTAAAAAACATTACCCAGATGTCAACGCGTTGTTTATGATTGGTGAAATGATCAAGATGAAATAATGAAAAAAGAAACAATTTTTATAAATCGTCTGCATAGCAACAGTTCCTTTTGTCTTTCCTATAATATGTTCCTGCTAAAACTATGCAGAACTTCTAAAGCAGATTGACAGTTTCCCAGTTAATTTATTTTTAGGATGGGTACAGATTTAATTGTTATTTCCCGTATTTTGTATTTATACACCGTTTCAATAACGCATTTGAATTGGTATCTAATATGAAAAATAGTTGTTTAAAAATTTAAAAGATCAGATTATGCATTTGATCTTAGTATAAGCGATTTTAAAAAATACTTTTCGACGCGTTCAAAAATAATGATTAAAAAATTTAAGGTTTAGATAAAACTGTTAAACATAGAAATAAAACACATCAAATACACAAAAAAGTATTTTGATTTTCGACATATTTAAAACAGGAATAACCTTTTTGGGATTTGTATGAAAATGAATACAGATCAAATGATATTTATTTATATTTGATAAAATAGAATATTCCACAGAATCAATATAATTCAATACTAGACTCGAGTTATTGACCACTATACGAGGGATCACGGAAAATTGATGAACAACACCGCACAAACAACTATTGATAGCAGGGAAAATTTCCAAAATTGTTCACGATATAATATGACTTCAAGAAAAAGAAATCTACACATATATATAAACATATAAATGTATTTATTTAACACTTAATAATAAAGAGGTCACAATAATATCGTGTTAAATTGACATTTCGGTTTATTGTAAGTGTGATGAATTTTCATTGTTATGAATTGTCTTGAGTATAATTTTATACGGAAAGCTTCCTGTATACGATCCATGTGACAAAAGGTCTATGGAATAATTACTCGTATTTAAAGCAAATTTTGATACCAAATATTCATTTTACATTTGTATATTTCATTTATAAAGCTTTCAAACCATTCTCAACTCAAATAAACGAGTTAGTGATTTTTAATTCGTGGTATCATTCATTTGTTTTTTTGTATCGACGGTTGAATTATTATTCTGTGTGACACATGAATATGCAGCATCAACAATAAATTTTATGTAAAACCCTACGGATAAAATCAAAATCGGTTGAATAAAACGTTTGACAGCCCTTAATTCGTGTTCCAAATATTCCGTCATCCTTGCATATTGAAAACATATTGCCAATCACCAAAATGAACGGAAATTAAATTTTTCGAACACAAAAGAGGAATTTCTATTTTAAATACGGAATTAACGCAATACTATTCTATTTTATGCTTGAAAAAATAAATGTGAATTAAGTAAAGTTTGCCTATTTCTAATTAGTAAAATTAAACACAGTTTAAACCGTTTCTGATAGTTTCGATAAATAATAGAAATAAATTCATTAAATTTTTGTTTACATTTAATTAAAAGTCAATGTCGCAGTTTGAATTGCCGCAATCTTATTTTTTTAGATTTTCCTCAATGTTTCAAACTTTTGGTCTTAGACTGGATTAAAATAAAGTACGTCAAATCTTGGATATCGCCGGTTTCGTTTGGGCCAGAATCTCAAAATTTTCAAGACTTAAAGTAAAGATACTATGATGCTGAAGTTAACCACCACGTCCAAGTTTACCCATGTATACGGCAAATTAATAGATATATTTCTGACTGCGCTGCGTTTTTGATTACTTTGACGTTGACAACTTTGTTGTGATTAACCTATCAAAAGTAATATTAATCGATATAAAATGATATTATAAGAACCGAAGAAAAAGATATCGAATCTAATAATCAACAACTGATATTAGAATATGACTTTTCCCGGACACCTATGATATTTTACGTGTATGATCAAAAACCATGCCACCGAACCAAGTCAATATATTTAGAAGGGTAAGAAGAGGCATTATAAATAATATGAAATTATCTAATAAACAATATTTTTAGTATCAACGCTTAAAAGAATAATTGAGCACTATTTATATCATTATTTAAATACAAGCATATATTGAATTGAACTAATTACGCTTTGAGCATTTAATAATAATTGTCAATTGTTTCCAACTTTTTTCGGATCCAGCTATCTCGACATATTACAACTTGAAAGAACTCGCACCTAATTTTTCCGTTGTAATCGTAAACCTCCGGCACGCGATATCCTGTCCATTCACTTTATCGCCTCGAATCTTTACGACTACCCATAACAATCACGACACGAGCATGCAAGCATTTGGTGTACTCACTGACATATATTATATTCCCCAACAATTGTGATAAAGCACGTGGTAAACAAAATCTACTGACTTTTTGATTGCTTATGGAATGACTGCCATTACAATACTCTACTGTTATTGCAATATTTAGGTTAAGGTAGCTTTTTATTTTATAAACAGTCGAAAACAATTACTTAATTGTGTACCTAGCTCGCAAAAGTAATATTGTATTTTTTCACGTTGTACAGAGGAAAGTATGATAGTTAAAACATGTAGCCTTATGAAATTTACTTAAATAAACCACTCAATGAAATATTCATTGATTTTCAGCATTACATATTTAACTTATGGAAACATTGATAAAGTTTTTCTAAAAACGGCTAAAACAGACATGTAAGCCTTTGCTAAAGGGTAAATCTTTAAGTAACATTTTCTATCAAAAACAAATTAAATTTATGTTTGTCTCTCTTCGTTCATTTTTTCAATATAATTTTTCTATTGGACAACTGCATTTCCCATTTTTATTTAGACAAGACATTTAAAAATACTTATAAATGTATGATGTACAAAATCTATGATTAAAATTAATTAATTAACGCTTTTCTAAAAAAGTGTATGCGATTGAAAATAACAACATGAGGCAAAATGAATATAATATAATAAAGTATTCTTATTTAAATCTTTTTCACAACCATCATAATATACATGGTTGTTTGAAATGATGAATTAATATTTTTTAATAATTGCTTTGTTTAATTTGATGAATATTTTGTAAAGGAAACAACCTCACAGTGGTTCTTTTAATAAATATTTTTTTGTTAATGTCAAACGATAAAATTGACTGATTACAATTTGAGAATAATTAATTTTAATATAAGCTCAAAGCTTTGAGCTTTCAGTGAAGTATAAATAAACACGCTATTGGGAGGAATTACACTTAGGCGACAAAATTAATACTTGTTCTTGTGTAGTTTAACTTTATGACCATATTTGAAATTGTGTATTTTTTTAAAGCATATAATTTGAAAATACATACGTTTTAATTCTTACTTGTCAATACAAAGTCAATTGGAGTAGTCGGCAACATTGAACTGTTGATAGCAGACTTACAACTTTGTATAATATGACATCCCAATAGATTGTGAATAATTTACAATCTTAATTACTGGGTTACTAACAAAATATTAACTTTTTTACAGTTCTTGTTCGAATTTAGTAAGAGAATTGTTTCATTTATCAGCTGGCAAAATTAATAAATGATCAGCCAGATTTTTAAAAGAGATTGTATTCTACTCTAGATAATAATTGTTCAATAATACAAATGTTAATAATACTATTTAAGAATTTAGTTAAATATATTAATAAATTATGTAAACATTTAAAAAACGTCAATTATTGAGTTATCTTACAAGACAAATGTGATTCATAGTTTCTGTTTAGTTTGATTTTGTACATTTTATTGAATGGAGTTTTATGAAAAAATAAAATTTTAGTTTACTGACTGTTAATGAGAGTGAATGCAAAAAAATCTAGTATTTCGGTTTTAAAATATTGATTTATATTCACATGATAGTTAAAAATGCTCACGTGGTAAATGAGTATTTTTAAATCAAATTATACATAATACATTTGACTTCAAATAATACATATGTTTAACTAAACCTTGCCTATAAAACAATACAATTAATATAAATTTTGGAGAATAATAAAATTGTAATTTTCTTTTAACTGTCATACTATTTTTAAATAAAGATTTTTGTTTATTTAAATCTTATAATAAAACAGTTCTTCGAAGTAATTATATTTTTTTCCATTAAAGAAACTCTTGATAAAAAAGTTCCTTGTAAATTATGACCGATAAAACATGGTTTTGGTAATAATAAAGCAAAATTGAATTAAATACAACAAATTTATATGAAAAGTCAGTGTCTGTATTGCGTAAATTAGAAAATGAAATATAATTTCTGGCAGTCAACGCAAAGCTTTTCATTTAAACTAAGTGGTTTTTTAACTGACTGGTGTCGAAAAAAGCCGTCCGCCTTACGTTTCACATTTTTATTTTGAATAACGTGTTTCCATCATTGTCAAAAATAAACCATTCCACGCAACCTTGGTTCAACCGTGAAATATTACTGTACATATTAAAATTGAAAAGTTTTTTTTCAGGCAAGAATAATAAATGCGTCCAACGTATGAAGGCAATATTACAGATGACTTTCAGGACGAGGAATTTTATTGCCGCTGAGGAATAACGGCATGTTCCGGAATCGCATAATAAAATCGGTAACTTTTGTTGTATCTTACTTCATATGGTGGCTGATGACCCGAACATTAATAGTTTCCGCCGTTTCTTGTGAAAGAATACCGTTTTTATTTCAACACTTCTTTGCGCTATTTTTCACCACTTTCACTTAAACGATTTGTAAAAGGAAAGAATGGTTTGAGCTCTAGGCTATTTTATATATTGTTTAAAGTCATGTGTAATCCCAATAGAGTATCTCAATATCTATTGTTTTTATCTTAAAGCTTTTCAATGGATTTGTTGGAAATATTATCTAAATTCACTTTAACATTCCATTACAATTGAAAACTTTATTATTCTCATTGAATACAAAAACAACATCGCTCTTTAAAGGAGAAACAAAAGAAAAGCTTCATATTATGAGTAAGCTTTTCTCTCCCTGTTTTCATAATCGGATAGGGATGGGATATTAAAATATCACAGACATCTATGTCTTTGGATAAAAATCCATAAGTTGATCAAAAAATCAGTGCATAAAAGTTTCTATTTTTCTGTTAAACGTATGACATTTGACACAGCAACTGAGTTTTCAGAAGTCTAACAGCTATACCAAATGTAATATTGTTTCACATAAAAACTAAACTTTTCGTATTTGTCTAAGAAATATGTTAAACGTTTCAATGATATTATAAGCAATTAAATATAATTATAAATAGCATTTTAGTATTACGCAATTTCTTTGTTCTTTGAGAAACAACTAATAATGTAACTCTGATTAAATTGAAATGTCAGAAAAGCTATTCCTCTATGCTTAAAAGAGTTTATATTGTTTTCCAATTTTGATTTTAAAAAAAAATACGTAAAATTTTTATACCTATAATTTCAATTCACAAATTTAAACCTCTAAAGATATGAAAAACTTTCCACAACTCATATTTATCAAGCAAAAATGTTATAAAACCCATGATGTTCATTTTTTAAATATCATAATAATTGATTACGTATTTTTTATTCAATTCATTTATGTGCATTTGTCATTTGTACATAGTCTTGCAAGATGACATGACAATATAAATATTATTTTTATGTTTTTTGTTATTAAATTCATCAAATATACTTGAGCTTAACAAAATTACACAGAATTTTAAAAAATACTAGCAAAGTGAGTTTCTTAGAATTCATTATATAATATTATTAAATTTATATGTATGTACCTATCCGTTTAATTGTAAAATAATTGTTGGAACTTTAGAAGTTATTCAATATACAGAGTTATAAACATAAATTGATATTAATTGGAACGTTCAAGAGGTAAACAGAGCTTGAAACAACTCAATTCGTGTAGTATGTAATGTTTTTTAATTATTCAAATATACAGATATTTAATTAATTAAATATTATTCTGCATTGAAATACATATTTGATTTTCATAGTGTAGTGATAATTTATTGAGTAAAATTAATGTTAACATATAACAAAGTAAATATTTAAACTTTAGCTTCTTTCAAAAACAGTTTTTTTTACATTTAAGAGAGAGTGGAAACAACTGACAATTTAAATCAGATTCGTTCTCAAATTGTCTTATTTGTAGTGTAAACAAATCTAACTACACATTTCAAGTAAATAAAAACCGAAACAATAACACGATCGTAGCAATGCTATTAAAATTAAATATGAGAATATATCTGAATTTAATAGATAACTCCTTTGTAATTTTATTCTCCTTTTATTTAGCAAATATATGCTACCATTTATTCCTGTTTATTAAACATCTTCAATTGTTTTACTTACATTTTTCAAGATATGTGTAAGGGATGACAAATTGAAATGCTATTTAATACGCACTGAAAACAAATTGACAAACGTTTCTATTGTTTATTTACTCAATAATTAATCACTACTTAAAATAAATTTCATGAATTAAATCTATAAACTGTTATTATAGAAATATGCATTGAGCCACTATGTTTAAATACGACTGCAAATATACGTATCACTCAGTATCCATGCTTAAATTTCAGTTTAACATACTATAATATATAAGATGAACTATTTTGGACTGCATTCCAATTCATTGTATTTTCAAGCATCGATTTCAATTACATCACACAAAAGAGTCTAGCTGATTCCTTTAGAGACGTCCTACTGTGCAGTAAATGTACTTCTCCATTTCATCCTCGGGGATCTTGTAGATTCTGAAGAGAGTCCCGTACGAGTCGAGTCTAGAAGAGGCGTCGATCATCCCGTTTCAGAATCCAAACGCTTTGCCTGTTTTATACATAAGGTAAAGCGTAGGAATTCTAAAACAGGCTGATCGTAACACACAATTAGCGGTAGTTCACAGCTCTTAGCTTTCCCGTAGTAATAATGCTTTCCGCATTTCCCGGCGTCTCTTCCTTGAAGACTCTCTGCTGCAGGAGCTTTAAACTTTTCACTGCGTGTATTAATTAACATTTTTCAATTAATTTTTAAATAAGATGATCAATATTATCTATCACTTTTGATTTCTTTTTGAGTATGAAAAGTACTTGAACAATATTTATTTTGAAAAAAGCTTGATATATAAGTTTTTGCAAAAAAATTAGACAGACAATTACGCCTTATGAAATATTTTTTCAAATACCATTTCATATTCAAGTTATTAAAAAAGTTATCAATATTATAGTGACTTAACTGAGATGAATTACAATAACAATTTTCGTAATTGAAAATAACGATATAATTATAGAATCATTTTGAATGTCTAAGAGAAGACAAGATTATTTTAGAATGCTACGATTAAGGTTAATTTATAACTTTTTTTTAAAATAAAACACAGTTCATTTGTACTACTTCCACATATTTATAATGATCAGGACCGGTTTCGCTCATCAAGATCATTATCAACTGATAAAAATACAAACATAACAGGCTTATAATGAGCGAAACCGGTCCTGATCATTATAAATATGTGGAAGTAGTACAAATGAATTGTGTTTTATTTTTTAAAATATAATGTCTTTCCACCAAGAATTGACAGTTAACACCTTAAAAGTAATTTATAACTAATGAATTAATGTTCAGATAGTATTATAGATTAACTTGTTATGGGGTGTACGAGAGTTTTTTTAGCTATACACTATACATAAAAAAACATTTATTAATAAATTCCAATATTAAAAAATATTTGTTAAGATATGACTTTAAGGAAAAAATATAGATATGAGTGCAAATTATTTTCATGAAAAACCTGTGATCAAAGTTAAAATTAAACTATAACAATTCATTATTGATGATTACGACATCAATATTATAATACATATCATCAAGTGAATTTTTTATCTTCGTTACTCTTAATACAGTGGAGAATTTTCTACAAAACGAAATTTTATATTTTAAATTAAATATAAAGTAATTTTTATTTTACGACATAGTGGAAAAATCAATTGGTTAGAAAATACAATATGACAAACTCATTCAGTGATAAATACATTAAATGTAAACAAATTTGTTATGAACTAGTCAGTAAGAGTTTTTTTATCTTTAAAAAAAATCATGCTACATGAATGAGAAATTTCAAATTCAATTATGTTCAAAATTAATTTTCCGTCAAAGCTTCCGAGCCTTTCATTGGAGGCATATACTCAATGACATCATAGCTTGGGTAATTCCAGCGACACCCCGTCGACAGTGAGACGCTGAAGCCCCTCTGGTGCATGCCTCTACGTTGCTTCTCAGATTGCTTTCAGTTATACAAAGGCACCTGATTAACCGGGTCAGATTATACGCACTATCTTGATGATGATAATAAAGTAATTTCAATGGATTATTTTGATAACACTATATATTATCAACAAAACTATTTCAGTTTTTTATTTTTGCGTCTTCCTGAATACAAATGTAATTATTTCAAGGTTGGGATTTGATTATAAAAAATAATACACTTTAAACATAAATAATTTGAAAGCACTATTTCAAATCCGCCTTTGGCAGTATCTGATTTTTCTGATATAATCAATTTATTCAGCGTTACATACTAAACTTTATATTGTTAATTTGTTCATTTGAACTAAAATGATAAACTAATTTCATCTTCAAATAGCAGACAAAATAGCTTATTAAAACGTTCAACATAAAATGTTGTGATGGATTTACTACAATATTTAACAACTACTAAAAATAATAAAAATCACCGAAAATAGAAACAAAAAAAATGTTATATTCCAATATAAGTACGTGAACAAAATAAATTTAATCTTTTAAATATATTAAAAACTTAAATAATTTTATTGAATATGCATTGTGTACGTAAGGTTTTGATATAATATGTATGCACTTTCCTTTAATTCACTCTAAAATTCATGAGATTTAATCATATTATTTTATTGAAAAATATTCTGTAGAGATTTTCTTAATCCGTAGAATAGTAGCAAGAAATTTATTAGCTATAATAAATACTTATTCAGTACACACCTCAGAAATAGAAATAGTCAAAAAACTGAGAGCCCGTTCCTCATGCCCAAAAGTATCAGTATATGAATTAATATACATAATAGAGAAAAAAATTATCCATTGCAGACTGAAAAAAAAACAATTGTTATTTTCAATTTCATAAAAAAAAAGATTATATTATAATATATTATGTGTAAATATTCTTAACATGGCCATAAAGCCACGTACTCAATACAGTACACTACAAAGGCTTACTTCAATTATGTAATATAATTCAGGACACGTTCCATCGTTGTGTCGTCAGAGGCTTTGGTTTGAAAATCATTTCAAGCTCATTAAGCAATTACTATGCCTAGCTTATATGCTTAGCAATCTTATGAGTACACGCGAAACGTGAATTTTGTGAATAATTTTCGTCAAAAAATATTCTGCAAAATGGCGATTTATTTGCGGGGTAGTATTTATAGAATACCTACACTGTTTTGAATTAATCGCATATTCATCGCATTCAGAAACGAAAGAATTTTATCTGTCATTTTTACAAAGTAATGTGATGAAAATTTTCTGATATATTGTATGTAAATTTTATTACAAGCAATAATATGCAATATTGTAATAATTTTATATGTAAATAATTACCAATCAATGAACGATTCTCAATAAAACAATTCTTTTAGTGGATTCGATTTTTTAATCGAAAATGAAGACTTTAATTAAAAAATTAATAGCAGGTTATGTTAGGCAGATGTTTATAGCTTCTAGTCAATAATATAAAAAAATTACATCTTAGGCATTGTAAGCGTACCACCAAGAGGCAAAAATAGATACAGCAATACCAATATATCGGTTTTGATAAAAACTCAATAAATTAATCTCCCAATACTTTTATTTTTATTTCAAATTTTGTTAAACAAAAAAGTTGTATAGAATACTGATTTTCTAGTCTGGCTTATGTGTATTTTTTTTGTTTTTTAATATCTAAAACAATTATATTGATTACAAAACTTAACTACTTAACATTATCAGTTAAATAAAGCATGTAAACAAACATCATTTACTGATTAATATTGCCAATAAATTAACTTGAGCTATTAATTTTATCTGTTTTCGTAGTGCTTGTAAAGTATTTTTGGTTCAACGATAAATAAAAAAAAATTGTCAAGATTTTTTTGTATGATGGGTGTTATAAATAAAATGGTTTTATTTAAATAAATGAACAAGAGAAATAATGAATTATTTCACTCTCAAACCTTGCAACACTTTGATGAGATGATAGTAATGGTGACGATGATATCAAATCGGATTCGGCTACAGCACTTACCTGTAAAAAAAACACAAACATTTAATTAATATGTTAGAATATTTAAGTCACACAAAACTTTTTTATCGCCAACAAATATAATTATTCAAACAAGGCCCGCTCCCAATGTTTATCATAATTATAATATAATCATAATGAAATACCGCAACCAAAGTTGTTTTACGTCAACTTGTTGTAACTCAATGGCCTAAACTCTTTTTCGAAGACGGTAAAGATATCGGCCTGGGCTAGGAAATTACGAAAAGTAACTAACCGCTCTTACCACGCACCATTTTAAGAATCAGATGAACTAGGGACATCCAAATAATGAATGTGTACATATGGCTGTTTGACCTCATGTATACCGCAACCGAATAGGCTTAACACTGAAAGACGATAAACATTCGGGTTAAGGACAGGCGGTTAAAGTTAATATAATAGCACTATTGATTTTTTTTTTAAAAACTAATAATCTACATAAATATATAGAATTGAATGTTTGTTTATTTGTTTGCTTGTCCCTTATGCCTTCTTATACCATTTATCCAATTGCGATAAAACTTTAGTGAGTGGTTGTGCACACACCCGCAAAAGTTTCTGAAAAATAGTCGACAATCTAAAAAAAGAATCAAATAGATACAAACAGCAACATTTGAATTTTTGTGTGACATAGCAAGTGGTTTTAATTGTTAAATTCCAACTGCTCGCCTTAAATCTAAAAATTTTAAAGGAGAATATTATGTACTGTTGCTACCCATCCCAATGGTTCTGACAGATATGTCAATCGAATTCAAACGTCTGCAGTTTCCAGTGTCACTCACATTTACAATGACCATCAACAAAGCACAGAGACAATCGCTAGAAGTGTGTTGACCAAATTTTGAAAATCAACGCTTCTCACATGGACAGCTGTATGTGGCCTGATCGTGAGTCAAAAAACCATCTGATTTTTCCGTGTAAGCATCAGACGGTAAAACTAAAAATATTGTGTATCCAAAAGCACTTCAATAAACAGAATTAAAACGCACCTTTTTTTCTTTTGAGCGGTATTGCAATGCATGCTGGGTACTCACTAGTAATTTATTTAAAATAGTTGCTACTCTAGGTTGCAGTATCTAGCTCATAAATGTGTTTTACAATGCGTTGATATTAACTATTTGAGAAACCAACAGCATAGTAAAACATCATTGTTGAATATTATTCTTTTATTAACATTGGCTCGGACTGTTTTTCAGTCCCATATAATGCTCTTGGGATTTAATCCATTAATATAAACACTTTTTATCTGATCCAGGAATTTGTGCTTTTCTGATCACATTCTTCATTTTTACTCGCTTTGAGGAGACGGATTGAGTGGCTGACTACTGTTCTATATACTTTACATTAGAAACGAACATGGTCTTAAAGAAAATTATACGATACTTATTCTAATTGATTTAATATCTTAGGATATTTTCTAATAAATTATTAGATTTGAAGGACTATTACTAATTTTTATTATAATGTAAATGAATCGAGTGATAAATCATTTTCTGCTCAGTGTATTAAATATGAAATGTTTTATCTCAGACGAATCACCATGAACAACGTCATTAAATTAATAACTCTATATCAGATCCGTCCTGCTGAAATCGAAAGAGAAAAATTAATAACAATATTTAATTGGTCATTAATTATAGCGCTTCTTCAAAAGAATTTTAGGGTAATAAAACGCGTACATAAGCACCATCAGAATCTCATATAAAAAGGCGTATCCAGGTAACGGCCTAGACAAATTATTTTTTTGGTCCAGTGAGCACTAACGCATGCGCAGGAGGCAGTGAGCACGAAAGGCTGTGTACAAGGTATTAAAAAGTAATTACGACTAACCGCACGAAAAGAATTATTCAAACGTTTTACATATTGGGTGTAACACTTAAAAAAACGTTATAAAAGTCAATTCTAACTTATATGCCAACGTAGTAATATTAAATTTGGATTATTGAGATTTTGTACACTTCCATGTATTTTGTCACTAACTCCCTACCAAGAATTGACATTTAACACTTTAAAAGTAGTTTAGGTTACATTAGTATAGCAAAAAATGTACATATTGCTTAAAGTTATGGGTGCATTAAACGAATTTTCAATATTTTTTTAAAATACAATAATTATTAAATTCAGTCTATACGCGAAAAAATGTGTTATTCACGCATAACAAATCATTCATCAAATTCGTCTTTGACGGTTTTGTGATTTCGAATGAAAGTATTTGTGTATTTTTTACTTATATTAATAAAAGTGTGGTGAGTTTATTTGAATGGATATCTCGTGTAATTTCTTATCTCATAAAAATTATTGTGTTCACTTTCAGTGAAAACGACCTTGTGAGGTAAGAATTCAGTCAGGTGGAAACTTCTTGTGCCTGTTTATGAAAATAATATTATAGACAACTTTTCTTGTACCAATAATTCAAGGAATTATTGTAATACTATTTTTAGGTATACCATATTTGTTTCGCATGAATTATTTTGTTGAAGTGTCAAATGAATATACGTGATATCGAAAAAAATATTAAATTAATATATTACAAAGTAGCATAAGTTTCAACATCAACAAAAGGTTTTTCATATAAGTAAATACATAAGATTAATATAGCAAATGAACTGGTCTGAACAATATTATGATGTTAAAAGAAGATATGGTTTGATTTTTTGAATGTTAAATAAAAAGTATTGGCTCGATATTCATAATTACACAAATTAATGACAATAAATTCCAACAGTTTTATAAACACGTAGACATCAAACTGGTACTGAAGTGTAACTGTATATTTTCCTTTATAATCTGTTTCAAAAACGGTTAGATATATTATCGTATTTCTGATTTTAAATACACGCAAATAATAAAAATTATACATTAATCCATCTGTAAATTAAAATATACTTTTAAAAAGAAAACAGACAACTTAATTTCAATGTTTGTATTCTTTTTACATGGGGAGCCGGCAAATTTCAAATACTTACTTCAGTAAACTTGAAATGATTATAATATAATATGAATATAATATACCATAGTAATTATAAATGTCGTTCAAATGTAATTTTATACTCGCTTTTATGATTTTAACTGTTATTTCTTGGTGGAAAGAAAATACGTTTAAAAAATAAAGCATAATAATTTTAATTTGGATTATTGAGATTTTGTACACTTCCATGTATTTTGTCACTAACGACCCGGGTCGATGTCTTAAATTACATAATCATTTTGTTTTGTACTAATTTTTCATTTGCATAATGATTATAATCCATTTTGCTCATCCCAAGAACTATCTTTATGTCTTAAATTTGCATAAAATTTTGTTTTGTACTAATTTTTCATTTTAAAATATAACAACCCATTTTGCTCATCACAAGAATTGATCGTTAACACAAGTGCTTATTAATATAATACTCATATTCATAATCACCTTGGCAATATTTGTATAACACGGCAACATTTGCATACAAAAAGCATATTAGAAAAGGTGATTTGAATGCCTTTTATACGGTTTTTATATGGTGTTCAATGGTTTGTTTCCAATGTAACGTTTGATGGTTGCTCGCGTGATAAACACACAAACGCGAGTCAAATAAACGAATTTTATTACGCGTGGCTTATCCTTTTATTCCTAAATCGGCTTTAGCCGCCTATTCATATCTGATATGGAATCAAATTGGATTTGTTAAAGCTTTCAATCAACACTCATGTTCAAATGACAGTTTCCTTCAAGTTAGATTTTGCCCATTACCCATTTTATGTGGTCCATAAACCCTAATCTTTCACCCGATCCCTAAACAGGAAGTCAACTGAATCTTTCAGTTCCCATTTTATATACCAACAAGGCTTGACGCATAGGGTCATAAAGATGTTAGTGCATACGAACTAAATACCACTCCCAGAAAATACCCCAGATATTGAATCTTAAAATCCTTGATTTTAACTTAGTACACAACAAAATTTTCTGATTGGTAGATTTATCAATAAGTAACAAGTTGATTATATTTCACAATATAAAGTATTAAAATTCACATAAAATAAAACGTGATTTGGCAAAACGTAAAACTTACTGATTTATTTTCTAAAAACTACTATGCTTAAAAAGTTGTTTTGCCTGTTTGCCAATTGAATTTCGGTATATTCTGTGTAGTATTTTCTTTCATTTAAAATTAAAAGTCTATTGGTGAATAAAATGTAGTTTTCGTTATGTTAAATAAACTGAGAAAAAAACAAAGCGTAGCTATTATGAAGTTTTTTTGTGTTCCTTAATCAATACTGTTGTTCTCATATGAGCGAATAAAATAAAAGGGATTCAAAAAAACTCGTAATGAGTCTTCGAAAAGTCTAATTTTACGCGTCTATTCTATGCTCTTGCTATTTCCCAGCAGGTCTCGTCGGCCAGGCAACCGTAGCAGCCTTTCAACTATGCTCTGTCTGCAAGTTTTACCAATATCGCTACGAAGCCTCTATGCGGGGATTCCGTTACCTAGCGACGTGGGATAGACGGTACGGCGTCCTATTCATTTTCGTTCGCCGCACAGCCTGCCAACGATTGTTATATTATGTTTGTTGTTAGCTTGTCAGGAATGACAACATTGCCAATGCGTTTTTTTGGTTTATAGTAGGCATATTTTACGTACGTGGAAGCTCAACGCCGAAGGAAAATGAAGCTGCAGCAACGATCGATATACATCGTGTTCAAAAATAGATTTTTGAAATATTCTAACCATTATTATTATTGTCCTAAGCTAATTCTACCTCTCTACGAAAAAAAAGGTTGAACAGCTGAGTAATAAGCAGAACAATTACAGTTTAGATAAACACTATTAGCAGACAATAAATATTATGCTTACAGAAAAGAATATGTTAATTTCACTGATTAACAAAAATAAAGTAAAATTTATATACAAAAAATCGGTTCAAAAGTGTTTTTAATTGTTAATATACCTTAAATAAACAAAAAAAAAAGTAAAACGTAATCATCTTCTCCCTTTTTTCTACAGAGTCTCGGTTTATCAGTGAACTTAAAATATGTTTTACAGTTTCAAACATCCGGTCAAGTGCATGTTTTAATTTAAACTTTTTTCATCTTTCTCGAAGTCTTTTTGTAAAAGGGAACCATCGATATGAACAAAAGACATTCAGTATTAAAGAGCTGTTAACTTAGCATAGAAGATATTGCTCTTTGTTTGTCTCCTTATAAAACTAACGATATAAAGCTTGCATGAAGTGTTCAATGGAAGCCAAATTTAGGTTTGAGTATATTACGGATGTGAAATGTAATCTTACATTTCACCTAACATCTAAAGTACTCTTGAATATAAAAAAGTTTTCTAAAAATAATTAAAACAAATTGAAGAATTCAAGTACACATGATGTATTGTTATACAAAATAAAAAACGACCTTGTTTTTGCTTAGAGCGGTCATTTTCAGCGTCGCGGCGTGTACAAACAAACGCCCCAGGCGAGATTTCCCTGACAACTATGTACAAAAATAGTCTAGTCAAATACGCCTGCGCGTCTTTATCAAATGATAACGATACGCCTATCCATTTAGGAGACTGGCGTAACGTAAAGGCTGATTATAATAAATTTTATTATTGAAGTTAAGTATTTTGCTTATATAGGTGTGATATTTCGGGTTGGACTTTAGAAATAAATATACATATTATTTATCACTACGTGCGAGCAGATAGGACACAAAGATTTAGAGGGCTGAAAATATATTTTTAACAAGGTGTTTCCGAAAAAATTATTTTCATATGAACAAAAAAATTGTCTTAATCACGGTAGGGTGTATAAAAATCAGTATTGGGAAAATGGGCAAAAAAATATAAATTAAAATCAGCGATTTGAACCTTAATATTGGCCGAACAAATTTACACACCTGATTAAGTATTTCATATTGAATACCAATTAAAATTATTTTTTATTTAAGTTTTCATTAAAAAGGTTAGTTCATTAATCATAGAAACTGTCAATTCTCATAGGACCATGTCCAGTCCGACCGCATAGAAAACTCTCTCAGATTCAACGCTACAATGAAAAATAATTAAATAATTATACTGTTATATTTTATTATAATATATGAGAATGCAGTATGTAGATATAAAAAATATTATATATAAATTATTTTTTTGTCGGTCACCAACCATATAAAAGATATACAATATTACATAGCTTTAGCTCAAGGGTACCCAACCTTTTCTTCCTTGTGAGCTACTTTTCAATTAAAAATTTTCTCGGGATCGACTTCTAATATGATTCTCATATGAAATTTTATTTATGGTTTTTTCCTTTCTTTAAACATAAAAATATTATTCTATAAGTAAAATATTATTCTTTAAGTATATAATAAAAATAATATGTTAAAAATATACAAAAATATAACATTTTAATTATTTTCTAAGCACAAACTTATCTAATATTTAACATTTCATTTATATTTCATTTTTGAGGGAGTAAAAAAAAAAGAACAAATTGAGGTCAAATAATGCCGTGACCATGGTCTTACTTTAACTATTTGTTAATCTCCTAAATTAGCAGATAAGCACGAATCAAGTCGAGCTAAATAATCCGATCTCGGGATTCCATTTTTCATCGTCGGCTGTATATATATTTGTACAAATATATTTTTTTTCAAAATTCACTGAAGTTTTCGGGATCGACCGAATTTTGCTTTGCGATCGACCGGTTGGGCATCCTTGCATTAGCTGTACCATAACTAGTTTTCTTGAAATTTACGAGGAGTCTTAAATAATATTGACATTTATTAAAAATCTATTAATGGTAACATATAAAAGGAAATACATAAAAGGATAGATTCAATAAGAATTGCTCAAAATTTTATTCACAACCTTTGCCCATACCAGAAAAGTGTGTATGAAATTTTTTTTTAGCAGTTATAGAAGTTACTGGTCCATTATTATTTCATTTTATTCCAATGAAAATTTGTAACACCTGACAAAATGGTGGTATTACATTTTTTTACAGAATAAAATTACTTTGGACAAGTAGTAACTAGGGAGAATGTAATTCTTTTTTAATAATAATTAAATGATATTTTGGCAAAGATATAACAACTATACGTTTGAACTTTGCCTTAGGTAAATTTAAATTTAAGGGAAATATGAAAAATCCGAATTTTATTCCAATGTTCACTATTTGTATTTCTTGAAGAAATTTCTAGTGAGTTTGTATAAGATAGGCTTGAGATACACGATATTCAGGCGTTCCCTTTTTAAGATGCACATCACGGATTGTTGTTCACTATAAATCAGGATTAGAGCCTTCTTAATCCCTAAGCAAACAAAGTGCAAATGGCTTCAAATAAACGTACGTTACATACAAATAAATTGTTTTATACAATGTTCGAGATATTGTGCATTTTGTACATCGCAAACAGAGCCATTTTATGTGTTTTTATTTCAATGTTTAAAATTATTTTCTCTTGACTTCAACGAATATTTCTTACAAGCGATTGGTACGTGACCTACATTTGGTAATGTTTAATAGTTGGATAAATGATTTCCATACGAAAATTAATTATCTTGACAAGAACACTGGTAACTACATATATGAAAATTATAAAAGCTACCCGAGTCAGACATTGAGAGCTTTCAGCCGATGGGCCGGTCCGCATTAAGGATTTAAAACAAACAACAGTCTGTCAAAGCACAAAACAATTAAAATTAAATTAAATAAAATATAATATAATCTTGATCGTCAGTTCTTTTTACTACTTCAAAAACACAGCATGTTTGAGGCTGGCCTAAGTTAAATATAAGTGTAACCAGCTCTGCTGTTTAAATAAATTGTGTTGTTTGAATACTTGTCTGTTCATTTTTTTTATAACATATTTCCTTTCACCGAGGATTAATCATAAGCCATATAATACCTTCATACATATTAAATAAATATAAATATTGTATTATAATCTTAGATAAAGTGTATCTGTAGTTTTGCTTAGTTTTTCACTGCAAACCTACCTTTCTAGCAATATTGTTTTATGTTCAATTAATCTTGTAAAATTTTAAAATAATTAAATTCCAGTACTTTATCGTCTTGGAGAAACAAAATTTTTTTTATTATTTAGTAATTTAAAAAAAAAAAATGTTTTTATTTTCATTATTGTTTTTATTAGTAGTACTGTTTTAATAATTATTATTATAGTTGTTACTGTTATTATGTTTGTTTCCGGCCATTTCAATTTTTTAAATTTACAATAAATAAAATAAATAAAATTATTCATGGCAATTTACTGGAACTTTATTTAAATACAGCAAGAAGATATAGATATCAATACGTTGGCCTAAGCGCCTTTTCCGGATGTCAATTTTCAAAAAGGATCGACAGGGATTTCGGTTGCAAATCTCGCAGGTGCGTGACGCTGTAAGTCTTTTTGTTTCCGTAGCATAGAGTCACCTCTTTTAGCTTATGCTAATTCAAAAACGTACCCAATAAAACGAAAAACATTCTAAAGGGATTTACGCAGCATTCAATGCAACTAGATACACTATACCTTCTGCCTACAGAATAATTTGATATGTAAGGATTTTATGATTATAATAGCTTGAGTTTAAAAACATTATTTTTACACGATCGAAAAAACATAGTCTTGTTATTTTAATACTCAAGTAATTTGACTTCTTGAATATTTTTGTTTTCTATGCTGACACATTTCGTGCAAACAACGCAACAGCTCTGTTTGTCCACTTGTTGAAGCCATCTTGCATTGTGTATTTTTTCTGTAGAATAAATATTATAAGTCAGGTGAGAGAACCACCTATTAAAATTCACTAAGCACTCACTTTTCATACTGGAAAGATACTGTACATTAAGCTGTATCAAAATATTTTCATATAACAATTGATTTGTGAATTTGGATGAAATGATGATGAAAATTTGTCAATAAAGTAAGGCAGTTAGGTGCATTATTAAAAATATGTTTTTTGGGTATCGTATAATGCCTTGGTTGTGTTTATCATAAGATGGTAGTAAAGATGTTGTTTTCCCATTATGTTATGTAGTAAAACAAGCAAAAAAAGTAGATATATCTCTGACGATGAGATAAGCCAAAAGACGATTCCGTAAAGGCGTATAGATGCGTATCTCAATTCAGTAAGGTAAAACCAACCGAATAAAAGGAGGTGGCCAATCTCTGAATAAATAAGGGAAGGCCAAGCCTTGGACGCCTCTTATCCAAACAACCGAACCGTTCTTTCACCCAGCCGCAAAAGGCGAGCGTTGGTTATCTTTTTCGCATAAAAAAATAATAAGCTATGTTTTTGACACACGGTCAAGTTATCTTTAGTCAATTGGTTTGTTCTCGCAATATTCAAAGGGACTTATACAAGCTACAAATACATTTGAAAAATGTAAAAGGATACTTTATAAAAAATAACTTTTACCTACGTCTATTTGGTATGTGTTTTCTAAAAAATAATTATACAACACTAGTGAAAATGTTTTATCTAATTTTTGGGTTTGAAAATATTGAATTAAAAAAATATTTGTTTGAAAGTTAAAGTTGATAATTTTTTTTTGTAAATATAAAATGATCAGGACCAGTTTCGCTCATTGCGAGTTGAATTGCCTTGAATTGAATGTTTATAATGTAGCATGATAATGCACTATCATGCTAAATTATAAATATTGAATAATGCTTGCGATGAGCGGAACCGGTCCTGATCGTACAAATGTGGAAATAGTATAAAAAATGTGTTTTTTTTTTGAATAAAATGCCTTTCCACCAAGAATTGACAGTTGACACATGAAAAACTTTTTTACTATTATGGTCTGTTTACTAATCTTCAGACTTTGGAAGATTTTTAACTATAACATTGGGTTTTGCGAAAAAATCGAAAATTTTTTGTATGAGAGAAATCTTATTGCCACTAAATAACTCATAACTGTCTTCTCTTGAAACATTTATAAATTTCCGAAAATTCTAATCTATTCCTGTAAAACTTTTTAAACTTTCAAACCTTTATTATTTATTCAATGAAAAGCTAGTTATGAAAATTCCTTAGTAATACAATTTTACCGATGAATTGAAATACTGTTACTAAGATAAAATCTCATCGCAAGAAATATCAATTTGAAGAAGAGAAGAGAGAAAAGTTAAACGTCTTATTTTCGATCTCCAGTATAAATGTAATTATGTATCTATTTGATATAAAATATAAAAATAATCACGTTAGGAAAAACAGAAATATTTTCTTAGGTAATTTTATTGATGAATTCACGTACGTCAATAATATCCGTTCCCGAAGACGTAATATATAACAATACTAAAAATTTATTTACTTTTTTTTCCTTGTCTGATGAAACAATTATATATTTAACTTTTACGGTGTTTAATTTTAAGTACTGATAATTGACAACATTTTGTGTTTTTTAAAGTAAGGTATTTCGTGCTATATATAAATATTAGATATAAAATAAATAAATTTGGATTATTGAGATTTCGTACACTTCCATGTATTTTGTCACTAACGACCCGGGTTTCGCCTTTCGGCATAGGCATTCGAAAATGGACTCGAAAAATAATCAGTGTTAACGTTTATATAGAAGATACAAATGCGACAAATATTATTTACGAGGTAAGATATTATACGTCTGAGAGCCACACTGATACCTGATTCCTTAGGATTCGTGGATTCGTCGATCCTTAGTGGATCCTTAGGATTAGGGAGATTCCCGAAATTTTAACTCAGGTATCAGTGTGGCTCTCAGACGTAATATATAACTATATCTAATAAACGTTTGTTTAAATATTTAACTTTTGTAGTTTATTTATTTTATAATTTAAAACATCGACTGAGGGTGCTTGATGGAAATTGATGCAAATTTGATATTGAAATTCAAAATTATAAAATAAATAAACTACTTAACGTTTTTTTTTTCACCTGTTATTGAGATTTTGTACACTTCCATGTATTTTGTCACTAACGACCCGGGTTTCGCCTTTCGGCATCTTCAGGCATTCGAGCACACGAATGGACTCGAACTGAGAGACCCGGGTCGTTAGTGACAAAATACATGGAAGTGTACAAAATCTCAATAATCCAAATTTAATATTGAAATTCCATCAAGCACCCTCAGTCGATGTCTTAAATTACTTAAATTCACCTGATATGTTATTCTTGTATATAATAAGTACATCATTAATGAGGATCTCACCTGGATTGAAATTAACATTGTTTTTGTTAATTGATTAATTGATCAATTTATATTTCATTTATAATAACAGCATGCAATTATTTGATGCTGTGTGATACTACACATAAAAGTAATTAATCAATTTTATAAAAGTAATCAGAATTATTATTTTTCGTATCATTGTTTTTAGGGAGAAATTACTTAGTCACTTGTCATTTAATATAATTTATATCATAAAGAGATTTAATTTTAATTTAGTACTTCATATTTAATGTATTATTTTAATAAATGATATAAAATAAACTATTTTCAACTTTGAAGAATTCAAATTTTTCCTCTACTTTTCGGCATATTCAGACATTCGAGGGAACGGATGAACTTAAGCTGAATTAAAATAAATTTTAAACTTACATGAAATTATTTTTATCATAGAGGCTCAAACGTTCAATCCACTCAAGACATACTTAATTATTTCTAGACGTAAAAACGGGAAAAGTTGTGTATTTGTATTATATAAGTAGATTATCACTATTACCAGAATTGTAAACCAATGGTCAATGCTCTTGCATGTCCTATTGAGTTGCAGTGCTCATAGGTTCGAATTCGCTTACTTAAACAATCATAAATTGATTTTTATTAATCGATTTACACGTTTTCTATCACAGAAGTTCATGTATAAACACGTGAATTTTTGTGATTCTTAGATCTTCTTCTATACACAGGTGATGTGTATACATAAAAACATTTTTTTAGACTCATTCAATGATTTAATAACATGTATTTATCGTATAATCATTCTCTGTTGAGATGTTTTACTATTATTACAAATGCTTCACATTTGGAGAAGATAAAGTGGAAAAAAGTTAGTAGCTAGTCTCTTTAATAATACTTATAAAAATGTATATCTATTTAGCTGTAGTCGATCCATTTTTGTTTATGGCCACACATAACCGTATCAAAAATGTTGTTTGTGTATAAAAGAGTTATCATAAAGCAAAAAGCTTTTTTGTAAAAAGATAAAATACAGGATTTACATTAAAAATTAACATGAATTCCAGGATTTGCAGTTAACCTGTTCTGAATAAAAATATTTGCATTACAAAAGGTGAATATTTTCAGGTTCATTTGGCTTAAAATTCAAAGGTACTTACTTTAAAATGTACATTTGCCTTGTCACGGCATAGAGTGTTGGGGCATTTTTGTCTTTTTGAACTCATTTTACACACTCATACGCTAAATATTCACCCGACCAAAGGAACAAACAAAGTCCCACGTATGAGCACGCAAGAAATATTTTATTTAGAGTACATCCAAAGCGTTAACATGGTTATACTTATGCATGCCATTTTATTCCCCGTTTAAGAAGGGAATGGTTATCATTAAAGTAACTTATATTTTGAGTTTATCATTTAATTCAAATAATAATGGTGTTAGGTTTTAATCTAATTAGGTATTTATATAAAGTAAATGATTCCTAATACACAAAATACGTTGATTGTACAATCAGCACCACACATTGCTGATCAGCTGGTGTTATTTTTGTCTATAGTAATAAAAAACAAGTTTATATATTTGAAACTATAACAAAACACCTATAAGTCAGATATTTGATATTTAAAATCATTCGACATTAATTTGTTCATTATTATACACCAGGAAATTTTAACGTGAATAAATTGATATTTAGTGTATTAGCAATTAATGGAATATTCGAAAGAAAAAGTCGAATATATCTATATATAAACTATCAAATATACTGAGGGAATGACAGATGGTGGAGATCTAGTCAATAACTGAATTTCAAAATTTAAACTGTTGTTATATTCAACGAATATTTATCAACTGATCATTGTACCCACCACAAACCACTACACTTTCATGTTTAACTCAAAGTGGAGATAAACGTTTTCAAATAGCTTATTACAATGCTTCAAAAGCAATCAAAAAATACTTACGGCTGTTATTGACTTGATTGCATGAAAAATTACATCAAACTGATGTCTACTCGTTTTTCATATGAAAATATAAATTTATTAGATAAAATATCAACGCGACCCGTTATTAATGCTGTATATGGCTCAATATAAAACTGGCAAGATTTGTATTTCATTTTTCATGAAACTAAATGTGATAAAGATTTTCGCTTTTTCAAGAAGCATCATCAGATTAAATGTATAGCAAGATTTGTCACCCACAACGTTTGTATTGATTCCAATCTTTCAATGAGTAATGTTATTGGGTACTAGAAGTTAGGAGTGTGATAAGGGAAAGATACAGCAGTTCATTAGTTTGCATGGCAATTAATTGTTGCTGTTCAAGCTTTAACGCATTGATATAAAACTAATCTATCGAATTTTTGATGTTCCCGTTTCTGCAGTCAGTCATATCAGTCTGGTTACCAGTGAAAACTTTCAAAATCAATATTAAAATAGAAAGATCTTAAGAAAGCTGATATGATATTTTAATGATCTCCTGTTAAATTTTGTTTAGATATGTTGCAAATAGTAATATGTACTAGAGTGTATAAGAATTTAATATATAAACACAAATAAAATGTGTATATGAAGGTGGTTGGCAAAGCGTTGTGTGCCGTATTTACCCCGTCACTTTCCAGGAAAACGAAGCCACTTGCAACACATAATGCATTTTGAATACAATAAAATGGCGAGCCTTTGTCGTCAAACGTACGAGTCTCATTCGCGTATCCGAGTTACACGTCTCTCTCCAATTGAAAGTATTGCATTAGCAAGTAACCCCACTGGAAAAGTGAATATTGTTTCATTTCTCTACAGCATTTTAGTAAGATTCACAAACATCTCTCTAAAGTGAAAAGAGCACGACAGGCTAACATTTTTGAAAATGATTTTATTTCTTACTTCCTCTGTGATACATCTCATTGCGGATATGTGAAATATATTTAATTTTAAAAAATAAAACACAATTCATTTGTACTACTTCCACATAATTATAATGATCAGGACCGGTTTCGCTCATAACGAGCATTATCAGAATTGACAGTTATTACCTTAAAAGTGTTTAAATATATTTAAATCATTCCTATTTACTGTAAGACAGTTTATTGAAACCAAGTAGTTGTCTAAAACTTTATTTTTTGCCTTCCATTGATGCCTACACTTGGAGAAGACCAAAGACTCCATATGAGTCTCGTAAAGTGGTTAAATTACAAAACGAAGTTTTTTTTTAATTACATTTTAAAACAAATCGTTTAATATTGTCCTCGTATATACGGAGCCAATCGAAAGACATATATCTGATTGTAATTATCTCGCATATAAAAATAGCTTGAATTTAGATTAAATTACATTTTGCGGTATTGAATAAACTACAGAGAATAAAAAATAATAATGTAAACACGGTTGCAGTGATAATTAGGCCAACTTAGATCGTTGTTAAGTTATACCATTTATAAAAATAAAACAGTTACTTAGTTAAGGACCAGTTGTAACATTATTGCAATTCATTAATTAACTTTTAATTATGTCATTGTTATTTAATGTATTTTCATATTGCATGTTTATTAACGGTGATGGTAAATGTCAATATTAATTGTTATTGTTTCTTATCATTGTTAACCTCTTCATTTTTGGAAATGCATTTAAAAAGAAAACTTATTTCTTAAACATTCAGATATTTAAGGAACTTGACTATAGCTCATTATATAAACGAAGAAAATACTATAATCCAGGCCGTATTTTTAATATTATCCAATGGATACAATGCGCGACACCACTTTTGCAGCAATGTGAAAACTAACCACAAATATTGCCCACGTATCTATTTTATTTGTGAACTAACTGTTCGAGTATTATGGAAGTCGCCTCTGCCAGCAAAACCTTTTAGCTTTCACAAAACAGCGACGTTGTTGGGAAAACCTAACACTCACGACAATATCTTTTATTGCTTCAATTATCTCCTCGGAAACGACTTTAAACTCCAGAAGAATACATAGTTTTTTTGTTTGGAAAATAAAAATTGCCCAATGAACGTAATTTTTACGAGTTTTGGTGCGGCAGCATTCCATAAAGACCTAACACTTGATTTTTATTGAAAACACAATACTGAGCAAAATTAAAAAATACGTTCAAATTTTCACAACGTTGTAGATTTTTTTAAAAGAGAGATGAAAGAAGAGAGAGGATTTCAATGATGTATTAAATTGATTATATTTCAAACTAGAAATAAAATATTTTTTTTATAGAGAATAGTGATGTTAATATGAATTTTAAGTCTGTAAATTAATATTCCAAAACAAAAATAATTATTAAATAAGTGCATTTAGTTTCTATAGACTATTTTGACTTTGAATATACTAAATTTTTTATTAAAATACGGATACAACAATAACTTTTTAAGTTGAAATTAGTCGAAGTAAAACATTAAATTACTTTGAAAAAAGGATATTTATTTTAATTACCTATGAGCATTTCTGAGCAACTTTGAATAGAATCGAAATGAATTTTTTTAATCTTAATATTACATTATTAATAACAACATATATTGATCGATATTTAACCTGTAAAATGATGCAATTTTTTTTAAAAATTTCTAGTCTTCATTAGTATAAATAAAGAAATTCACAGACGACGTACCTAAATCTGGATGGAACGCAATTTGCCACCCGTAAATTGGCTGCTAGCCGAAATAATTCTAATACGATTTAAATTGCTTTTAGCGTTGAGGCCTTTGAAATTCTAACATTACATTAACTTTACAGCTTGTGCCTAGGTCATGCAAACCCATATGTTACTCTAACTTTAGAGTTTTGCGTAAATTTTCAATATTAATCACTTTTTGCACTATTGGGTGTTGTCCGAATAAGTAAATGTATAAATATTTACTGTGTACGCAAAAGCTCAGAACCTTGTCTAGATACATCATTTTTTTGGTGATATGTCTAAAGTCTAGACTGTTTAATGAAATGTGTATAAAAGGTACACAAAAAGTTCCTTTAAACATATCTTCTTGGACCAAACAAACGTGAGAACGATAATATTACATTGTTTTTACAACGGCTTCTACAGTATTTTTTGTTGAATGATATGCAAGCTCCTTATTTTAATTTAGGAGGGTATTTTAATCCTTTAAGGATTATAATTAAATAATTTGAACCCTGTTTAAAATATTAACAAAAGCTTGATAACATTTAAAAGAATAACGTGGCTTTATAAAAAGAGACGACGGTAAAAACCCAACAATGTTTCATGCTTTAAAACGAAAAGATTTTTTTTAATGACATCACGAAAACATATAGTCGGAAGATGATTAGACATACGAAATAAACGGTTTTCATCCCATTAACCGTCATTATATTTTATTAAAAAAACAGATTTTTCATCTAACATCAAATTACACGAAAAACGAAGACAGAAAAATTATTGGACATAGTTAGGGATTTAAAAATAGTTAAAATTAAATGGTAATTCAACAATATTTACTATCAACCGGGAACGCTTAAATAAAATCATGTTAAATACCGGCATAAAAAAATGCGCCATAAGCATAAAAATTAGAATTTCACTCCAACATTGAATTAACTGTTTCGATGAAATAAAAAATGACCATAATCAGGCTTTTCTGTCAATGCTGCAATCTGTCAATCTTAATCGGATATTCGGACAAGTAAGTCCAACTATAGAAAAAGACATTTCAAATTAAATGTTTGATGTATAAGCAGTCTTTCAACAGTGAAAGTATTATATGTTATACAGAAATAATAGTATTTTCCATTTCCAAAACGAGTATTTAGGTATTGAAAAAATAGCTGAAATGCTGGGATCAAGCTTTCAGTAATACGAGTTTTGTAATCCCTAGCCTTGGTTTTAAATGACAGTATATTTTTTTAATGTTTAGAATTTTCTAGCAAAAAGTGGTCTCATAAAATTTATCGTATGCGTTATGCCATCAGTATGTAATATAAAATAAGTTCACTTTAAAATAGATTTAGCTACAATTCCAACAAATCACTTTATTTATACCAGATACTATAGCGAATCTCAAAATACTAGACATCAACGATAAAATAGATTTCAGCTATCAAATGTGCCCTCTAGCGATACACGTAATTTATGGAATATAGACCTTTCTTTAGAAGAAATAAAAACAACATATTTTCCGTTCTGTTTTATGTTTGTTTTTTCAATCAAATAATGTTAACGAAAATAAACTATTACATTAGTGCCAGAACTGCCCTTTGGAGATATTTTTTTGTAACTCATGTAATATTGCCAATAGGAGGGTGGGCAGATGTTTTCCTTTGGAATGGAAAATAATAAATATAAATATTTATTACGTTTAACGTTCTCTTTATAATATTATTTAACATTTCAAATATTTCTTGTAACCATGCTCGATTTCAAGATAAGTTTTGAAGTTCAGAAGCTCTCTAGAGAGCGGTAACAAAATACAGCAAAAATAAAGAATACCCATTAAATAGAGAATAGACGAGAGCTGTTTTTGAAAATCAAAATAAAGTTTGTTGTAAAGGTACCTATTGAATAACAAAATTGAAATTTCAATAAAAGAAAGTGTTTCTCTAATTACTTGCATATTATCTCTAATAGTACATATAATTGTATTCACTTTTGTCATGTTTGGCAGACAATAAATTTATTTATTGGCGTGATAAAAGGGGAAGGAAATATGCAAAACCTTCCGTGAAAAACTATTACAACTCCAGACCATTATAGTCGATAGTCAACGTCGTTGACTTCCGTTGCGATGCTCACGGCCTCAAATCCCAGTACAGACCGTTTCATTAGTTAAATTTTCAATCTATTTATAGATTGGATGTCTCAAATTTATATTCTTTCACTCGTTTGATACCTTAAAAACGGGTCGTAGCAGTAACGATTAGCTAATCACTATTCCAACCCTTACTCTGTCTTTTTTTTGGGAGTAACGAGAGCGATTAGCTAACCACTAGTCCTGTCATAGCCCTATCCTTCTATCCCTACTCTCTTCGAAAAAGAAAAGAGAGGTTGAGCAACTGAGTGACAAGCAGTTCTCGTAGAAAAAAATCTGTCACGATACCTCCATTAGGAGACCATATGCTCCACATTGGGAGCGGACATGGAAAAAATAATAATAATTATAACGAATAACAACAAAAGAAACAGTTTCCCATGCCTTAAAACAGAGCAGAACAGATTTGTTAATATGCAAGACAATTGTTTTGAGAGATATCTAAAATACTTAGATAACGAAATCGTAATATTATAAAATTGAAGTTTTGTTAAATTGCAGCATACAAATGTACATATTTTACACAAAATGAATCAAAGTAAGTAAATGAACAGCATTATCTTGATATGATATATTACATAATTAACTGTAAATATGATATTTAAATAAAATAGATTTATCTTACTTTTCTTACAAATGAGTAAAATAAGAACTACCACTCTAAAGTCGGATGCAGCCTAACACATTTAATATATACATATATGGACGCTACATTTAAATTTTAACTTGAATGTAATGAAACAAGCAGTCATGTGCAACAATCATACCTTTATATGCTGTTTAGGTATCCATCAATAATATAAAATAATTCTCTCTTGTTATATTTTTTCATTTAAATTTAACCACAAAGCAGGTCCTCGACAAGGCTATCTGATCATTTATTGAAAATCACCTTCAAAAACAAGGTCACTTGTTATTATATTTAAATTTTATGCTTAAGTATTAAGCCCTAAAATAATAAACTATACACTCATTATAGTAAGGCGATTATATTTTAAATAAAATGCGTCTATCATGAGAGTCTCTCGTAGTGCCTTAATTGTTATTAGAAATTAATTCTGATTTGAATAAATTAATGTATTACGAACTATGTAAATCCAATGTTTTGTTTTAAATTTCGCTTAAAGTCTGTTAAAATAGTTTATTAAGACCAATTTTAAGCTGAATAGTTTTACTGTTTAAATAAGCAATAAAAGTTAAACTTGGTCTGAAAAATACCAGTAAAAAGAAAAGTTCGTTTTTACCCGACATATAAATATACGAGGAGCAAGTACTAAAGAATTCTGACTTATTTAAGTAATTCAAAGCCCGCTGATCCCAGGTCCATACAAAATAACATTCCATTTCATCAGAGTAGCAAAACGTTTGATAATCGCCCCTGACGTATTACAGTCGGTCCAACTTTACGATTAGTAAATTCACAATATGACCTCCTTTCTTGCTTCGCGAGAGTTTATGGCATCCTACATTCACTCTATAGGTATCTACACAATTTTCGTAAATAAATGTAACAATTGTGGACGGTTTCGGAATACAAATTCAGGGAAGCGCAAGAGAAAAGAGATACACTGGCAGAGGGGGATTTCAGGGGTAGGAGATAATAAAAGGAGAGAGGATACTGCATTGGCTATCAACCATTTAAGAATGGCATATAAAAGAACATATATTTACAAATGAAAAAAATATCAAGTATTGCTCTATAGAAAGCTGCTGTTGAAAAGATATGCAAATAAATACGATATTCGAAATTAATATATCAGGCCTTAACTCTGCGAAAAATATTTACATCGTAAACATGTTTACAAGAACATTTTGATGTAATTTTATAACGACGCTTTTTAGAGCTACCGTCTTTGCATACTTACCCATAACTTATTAAGACATTGTTGTTTTTAATCACTTTAGATTACGCTTTGATTGTTATCGAATATATTAATAAATAAATACCGTGCCTGAATCATTCAACAATACTAGCTTAATCTTTTTTGATAATAGATATGTTCTTATTCAATAAATAGTAAAAAAATATTGAAATAATGTTATGAATTATGTAATATAACGCAATGTGCTTTTTTCCATTTATTCGTATTTATTAGAATTTTATGACGTAATTTGTACGATTAACACGATTTTTGAAATATCTCATGTATAAGCTCTTTTTTCAGTTATCTGAGAAAGGTTTAACCATTTTTTTCATTTTTAACAATTCTTATTGTAGAATATAACACATAGTAATGTCAAAACATGCTAAAAACAAATTAATTTCGATATAATTTAAGACATCGACTGAGGGTGCTTGATGGAAATTCAATATCAAATTTGGATTATTGAGATTTTGTACACTTCCATGTCTGAAGATGCCGAAAGGCGAAATCCGGGTCGTTAGTGACAAAATACAAAATCTCAATAATCCAAATTTGAAATTAATTTCGGTTATGTGGTTAACTATTAGTTGATATGCTATCTCGATAAAATATCGAGTAAAGATTAGTACAGAAGTAATATATTGATAAAAATCAAATTAATATATTCAATACCAAATAATGTTCCATTCCAGATTTTATTTGTTTCCAAAGAAAGCAAAACCGTGTAGCTAATGTAACCTATCCATTGTGATAATTTTATGGAATGGAATTGGAAGAATAAACAATGATTATTATCATGTGTGAAATAGTACCCATTTCCAATGATTGGCAATAGCTGTATGGCAGATATTTGTATGTATGTACGTATGGAGACTTCCTACCAACCGTAACTACTTTATTTTATTAAGGACCGTGCCATTGGAAAAAAAGACTCCTCGGCAAATTTATCGATGAAGCAGCATTTACTGTATGATTTTTTTTGTGGTCACAAATAAATGAAGTCCGAATAAAATTTGACAGAGCCATTCTGGATCGCATCCAAAAATGTCTTAAATGATAGACAATCGTATCCATCGTAAATTTCAGTGTATAACGTTTTTTATATGTCAACATCAAAACTTATTGACCATAATTTACTGCAAGTGGTCTTAAAGCTGTTATATAGTACCTATTGTTTTGCTTTATTAAAAAGTCTTCTAACTACAATAGTTTTATTTTTGAAAATGTCATAAAATGTATAAGTATCGCTGTTTCAATAATATGAGCGTTCGTGTCAGCGAAAGAATTTAATGAAACAGTCGTAAATGATTTTGTTACGATTTAGTTTTTTTACGCGCATTGTTAGTAATATTGCTTTCCTGAAATGATAGCTTATTCAAGACATATAACTTGCATCGTTGCTCTTAACGCAGAATTTGCTTCTGTGGTAACCTTTTCAATTAATATTTATTATAAATAGTAACCGTTCCCGTCATGGATGAATGAAATTTAAATACTGAATGTCTAAAGTAGGTAGTACGTCGAAACTGTGGGTGTATTGTTAACACCGATAACGCTTAAGCCATGAGAAAATTTCATACCTAAATGTGATATGTGATAATAATAAAGCGTTTACGAGGCGGTCTGATTGATTAAGAATTAGTTTACTGATAATAATCCAATATATTATCACAATAAGGTTAAAAAAATACGAATTGACTTGATTCTTATTAAAAAAACGATTCTTATTAAGAAATGCTTATCGTCAATAATTATTGTCGGCCGTGGTGCAGTGGTCAACATCGTTGGCTACGGTTACGGATGTCTCGAGATCAAATCCCAAAAGATACAAAAGATGAATGTGATGTCTTGAACTTCTTGCCACCTATCGAATCCTTAAAACGGGGGCGTAGCGAGGATGATTTGGTAAACACTAGTGCTGTTCGAGCCCTATCCTTCTATCAGTACTTCTGTTAAGATACCTACATTAGGAGTTTATATATTGCTCCTTGTATATATGAATTTATATAGGAGTGGACAATGTAAAAACAATATATTTTTATGAAATAAAAGTTATTTGGTTTTTTCTTTAATATTCAAAATAAGCGTAAAGTTTTGTATAATGTACGCTCACGCCAAACATAAAATAAATTTTCGGTCATACAATATTTAATTAAATACGTTTCGAAGTAGTTTTATATAACAATAAAGGGTAGAGAGAGTGTTTTGTCTGTCGCTATTAACAATTTTAATTTTTCAGCCACAAACTACTCGTACACGAAGCGCTTTGCGAAATTGTACTACACCCTCGGCTGCCATCATAGACTCCAGAAATTTTCCAGCGCGGCCCCAAATAATGAATTTTGGCAGTGCAAGAGTGCCAGTGGAAACTTGTATAATAATAATACACAAGATATTTCTTCTGTGTTGACATTTACGATGTGTGCTAAGCTAATTAAGTCGTCGCCTTGTGGCAGCGTAAATTATTGCCTGCAAATTGCGTACTTGGCGTTAACACGGAGGAAACATTACTTACAACTTTAAACTAACATATTAAATATACGCCTAGTTTGCTTGATCACAGCGGTTCACCGCTTGAATCACTAATACTGCCAACTGTTTCGATACGCCACTGCGTTTAGTATTGAGAATTCATTAACTGCTTTATTTACTAGTGCACGTTTCCGTAATAATCTTCCAAAATTACCCCACCCAAACTGTGATTATGATTTTTCAATATGTTTCAAATTTCCGACATCAGTGTAAATTAGTTTTACTGAGAAATGTTACGCAAATATTTCTGTGATAGTGAACTATTATAATACATCGATGAAAACAATTTCAAATTGAAATTGAAATCTATACTACAGTAATTGAACCGGTAAAAGTTATCGTTACGTATGCCACATTCTGGTCATTTCTATATTCAAAAGAGAGATAATGTTTTTAAATATAAAAAAAGACCTAAGCACTTATTGCCAATGACCAAAGTATTTTAAAATTTAAAATCATTCGATATCAGCTCAATGAGAATAAACATTAAAACGACTAGTGTCCAAGATTTCATATTTTAATTTAAACACTTCAAATTTCGTTTTGACTTTGCCACGAATTGAAACCAGACCTATCTATTTGTTAGGACGAGACTGTAACTACTAGACTACCGAAGCTAATATTATAAATATATGAGATGATGATTTCTAATACACACGTATTCAATTCGAATTTATACATAAAACTAAATAAAACATCATTCAAATAAGGGATGATGTAGTCAAAATACTACAGCAACCGAAAAATCAACAAATAAAATAGACAAAGTTGACAAGAAAAAATTACCATGTATATATTTAATTTTGTCTTTTCTATTGACAATGTGGCCAAGTAGCTTACCATCTGACGTACAAATGTTACGATTAATATAAATGCTTAAAAACGCAGTTTTTTACTATTGACAAGTTAGTCAGTGTTTGTCAAAGCTTCAAGAAAAATATTGCTTGAAAAAAGGTTAAAACGTGTCCGCCTCAAATACTTATATCCATGTAACAGATACGAGTACAACAATTGTTACGAGTTATTTACAAAATTATGTTTTCACAACGGTTCACTAGAGACTGAGAAGTTTCAATATCTGCACAACGTTCAGATTACGTCGAAAAAAGTTATGGGTCAATAACGATTTGCATTGAATGCGAAACACAAACCCTCCCCGCGACAGCCTCCACAAATATAGCCTACAACTTACCCCCACAGCGGTAACCACTGTAGCGTAAATGTATCATTCTACCCCGTAGAATATACGGGATAAATACCTTGAGAAAATAATATATTCTTCTATTCGACAATTTCAGGTCAGAATTTTTTCAATAAGGAAAAAGAGAAAGGGTGTTTTGTTTGTATTTTTTCTTTTTCAGAACCTCGCAGACATACCTATCTAGATGGCTTTGTTTCGTATTCCGTACCTATTATATTATGTATTTTATATTCTCCGCCTGTTCTAATCAGAATTGGAAAAATAAATACATTATAGCTTCGAGATAACATTTTTTTTTTGTAATACTTGTTAATATAAAAATGTTTGTTTTGCTCTGTTTCTCTAATCAATAAAGATTTGTTTGTATTTACTGTGTAACAATTGTTATTATTTATAAGAGTCGCCACTTAAACACCACAATCAATAATACCATTTACGGTTGCGTGGTATAAATGAACTTAGTCATATATTGTTTTTTAATTGTGTTTTCACACTAAGTAGTCGAATAAACAAGGAACAATGAGTCCTGGATGTTAAAACAACACGTTACATACACAAATAGCAATGATTTTCCAAGAAATTGATATAGATTGAACACAAAACATGTTTAAATTTGTCGTCTCGATGCTTTAATTACTTAAATTTAGAGTGTTACAACTCGCCCACGGGATTCAAATATGAAGTATAGTTTGCTAAAAATCAAATTAGAGCTGTAATCAAATTTTCTACACTAATAAACGCCTAACTATCACTAAAATCTCCCGAAATACTCAACTAATTTGCGAAGCCCAAAATAATTAACCGCATACGACACATACATTTTTGATTTAGCCATTACGAGTCGATTGTAATCATACTGCGTAATGAAATTCTGCTAAATGTTGACTGTGGTGGATATTGGGTATTGTAATTCACCAGCCTAACCGTCATTATGCAAAAAATTGGTTCTACTGCACCGAACATTACTCTCGATAATGGTGTCGTCAGGTGCAACGCTTATGATAGTTACAGAGTTACAAATGAATATAATATTAATTAGTAGTTCAGTTTAGTCATGACACATTCATTTATATTAAAAGTCGTTAATATTCTGCGGAAGGTAAAATAAGTGTTAAAAAGAGTTTTTGATAATAAATATGATTGAACCGAGTTGGGATTTTAATAGACTCGTCTTAGAACTAAAAATATACAATTATTGCTGGGGGTTTTTTGGATCGTGTTCACTCCTAATATCTGAAATAAAGACTTTGTTTTACGATAAAAAAGCAGTCGCTCAAACTCTTTTCTTATAGAAGGTAAGCAAATGAAGATGGACTAATGAAAAGCCTAGTATTAAGCTAATTGCTGTGTCCATGGTACGTTTTATAGAATATGACAATTTAATATTCTACAATATTCATTCGAGGATACGAACCTATGACCCCGAAACAGAGTGGAGGAAGCACAAGAGGATTAGACACTTGGTGTCAGGACTGGATTCAGCGCTTTCATAATAGTTATGCCAATTTATTGATTGGTGAAGTTTTTTTAATGGATTGGGACCAAACTTCTAGTAGTTGATGAAAAAACATTTTTGTAGATAAAAATAACAGAGAAAAAAACGCATCTTTTAAATAAAATAGCGGGCTTTACACACACGCGCCCCCACGCGATGTTGTATGGTGTGTATGATGAATCGTTGATCAAATTTTCTTTTCAGTACAAAAAATATGCTACACATTTTTGCCTTTAATTGAATCAGATATTGGCATACTGTTAATAATGTCAATACTATTTAACAGCTTAGCATCGATTTTATGTAATACACCTGCTGCCTTATTTTCATTTAAATTAATTTTAATATTTTTGAATTAATATTTATTTAAGAGTGGATTGCATGAAAAAAATACTGGGTAATAGTTTCCATAGACCAAGATAACTATAGTTATTATTAATTCAAAAGTAATTTAATAAAAAACAAATAAAACAGCGCGAAAAAATGTATTGAAAAGAATATTCAATTTAAATTTTAATATTGATTTTTTATTTATTTAGATAATAAGTAATTGTCGTTCTAATAAAAGATGTTAGCGAGAAAAACAGTCAAAATAGAATAGCGTATGACTTTCTACACATTTAAAAGGACTCCGGCAAACAATATTATAGTTTGGGTAAGCCTGGCTGCGGGTTATATACGATCGTCATTATGATTATTATTATTACTATCATCCCGCAGGATCCCAGGGGTCCCGAGGCGCTTATCCCGCCTCGTCGGCCCTGCTAATTGCTTGTAATACGTTGAAAGGTAGTAAAGGTGATTAATTCCTAAGCAAACATAGGCCCGTGTTGTATTCGCCCATACGGGGTAACAAGTTATATTATTTCAGCGGCGCGCGTGTTGTCAATAGATGCAAGGTATCCGTTTAATATTTATCAAGCTCGGTGATATTCCACTCAACACACTATTCATCCACCAACTAAACTGTCTTCATGGTTCTAAGTACAGATTTCAAATAAATTCCTATGGTCAAAATCTTTTTTTGGATCATCTGTATTGGCAAAAATTACTAAATTGGAGTGGAGGAGAGATAATTAGAATAAATAATTGTCAACGGCATGTTCTTTTACTCTGCGCGAATTCCTGTTTTTTTATTGAACTCTTTGTGTATATTTAATAACAATTGATAGTATCGAAAACGACTTGTAATAAAGCTTAAAGTACGTGTTATAAAATGAATATCGGTATCATAAGATGCGCTACTGTTAAAAGCATAATATATCAGATAGTTATACTCACATACCTTAACCATTATTTATTTATGAATATTTCAAATTACTTTTGTTTATATTTCCAATGAAAAAGGGTGTTACAATAATATTTGTCTAATTAATAGAACCCACTGAAAACACCGCTTTGGGTCTAATATTAATGTTTTGTATTTGTGCCTTTCCATTTTAATTTCCGTTAAAAAACATAAAAGATAGGCTAAAATAATAATGCTGAAAAGTTAAATTAAGCATAAATCTTCAAATTTACTGTAAATGAAAGCTGTATTAATAAAAAATCATTCTACACTTTCAGCAAATTTAAGAATCATGTAATCATGGAAAACTAGAAGGCGCACTCATGATAGGGAGAGTCAAAAGATGATAGATAAAATAAACTTATATTTCATCGTCTAATGCGTTCTTTAAAATTATAAATAAATACATCTTAATTTAAGCTTCATACTTGTCAGAACATTATCGGACACCGTATTTGAGATTTTTTTTTTTTTTTTAAATAAAACACAATTTGTTTGTACTACTTCCACATATTTATAATGATCAGGACCGGTTTCGCTCATCACGAGCATTATCAACTGATGATTCATCAACTGATGATTCATCAGTTGATAATGCTCGTGATGAGCGAAACCGGTCCTGATCATTATAAATATGTGGAAGTAGTACAAACAAATTGTGTTTTATTTTTTAAAATATAATGTCTTTCCACCAAGAATTGACAGTTAACTCCTTAAAAGTAATAAGTATTTGAGAATTGTTAATAAGCATTCTTCAATAAGTTAAATGGAACAATATTTATCTACACCCATTGGCTCTGTAATTCTATGTTTTATTTTTATAAGTTAATAATATAATCGTATTTTCTAGTTTGATGGATTATCTATCATTATTGACATATTTTTGTATGAATTTAAGAATACGCGACAATCGGCAAACAAGTGAATCTCAGTCAACTTAAAGATGAGGTTGTTTGTAGGGTTTCCAATCCCGGGATCCCGAGCAATAAGTCAATCTCGTAATCCCAGGACTGACTCAATACCAATACGGGGATTTCGGGATTCTCCTTAAGTAGTAAAAAATAATTTACATTAATCCGGAAATAGCCCGAATTTTAAAATATAGAAATTAACGTTTCCACATTTCCTGCGACGTTAAAAACATATTATCTAAAGTAAATAATAAAAGCTATGAATATATTTTTTTTATAAAATTGAATTCCTTACCCTTTTTTGCTCCCGTGACACCGGGAGTTCACGCGTCCGTTATTGGTTGGACAAAAGTCAGGTTTTTATGATTGAAATTGTTTTCATGTTCATTTAATACTTGGGTTTTGTTCAACTCCGGGATTGAACAAAAGCCAGTCAATTCTGAAATCTTGGGATCAGAAAAGGGGTCCGGGATTAGATGCCCTAGTTGTTTGATGTCTTTATCCCACAACGACACAGTAATGTTGTGAACATTGTGTTATCGATTAGGATCATATTGATTGTTTTTAAATAAATATTATAAATGTATAAAAATTGACACCCAGTAAATTTTTGTGGTGTTTGTCTTATAATTGTCAATGAAATATACGTTAAATTTTTTCCTAGCATTGATACTTATTGCTAAAATAAACTGACAATTAATACGAATCATAAATGTGCATTATGTAGCCGGGTGGTTATTGCTGTTAGGTTTTCGTTTACTCGTTACGGGTCAACATGTTTGAATCGTTAGAGAGAAACTTTCCAATCCTTTTCATACACCGTGTATCTGATCATTAAAAAAAAACAACTAGAGAGAGACAAGATACTATCTGATCCTTCCTAACTAAATCATTCCTTATCACACTATCTAAAGGGAGTTTAGTGTCATATTTACAACCAATTCTTGTAGAGAACAAATGCTGTTGAAATACTCATTTAGATGTAAATATATACTCTACACTTAGAATGGACATAATTATGAGTCAGAGAATAATATATCAGAAAACGGATTTCAAATCATTAAGATAGTGACATTAAAATAAAACCTATTTATACGGAGTATAGTACAAGATCCTATGTTTTGTGCTTTATTGATTAGATTTGAAGAGACGCTAACGAAGATTACTTACTGCACATGATATTGTAAAAAATATTAGCTTAGGTATTCATATTGTTATATACATAAGATAAAGAATAAAAGACAATCGATAAACTCTTCGCTACGGAAGATGAGTATCATACCGCCGGAAGCGTCAACTCTCAAAGTGGCATATTGTTGCTTGCCGATGTCATTCTCGGTGATAGGCGCCGCCCGAGTGAAGGGCGGAGATGCCGCCTTTTATAGGGCGGCAGTTATTTATCAGGCGATAACGACTCGCAGGCCAGGGCGGCTTATCAGGACACTCCAATCGCGGAGGGCTGGAATCAGGCCTTAACGCGTTGGATCCTGGCAGCGGAAATTGCCGTGATACATAATGGCGTAACTTTTCAGGACAACGGAGCTGTTTATAGATATTACGAGTTAAATTTTGCATTTAAACCTGTTTTAGTCAAGTAAAGTCTCTGCCATTATTTATATTTAAATTAAGTATTAGACGACTTCTTTATAATTAAATAACCAGCCTTAAACGAAAATTCTTTCTTTTACAAAACGTGCAGGCAAAACATTAATTTCAGGAAGATTTTTCATGTTTCTAAACCGTACTAAAATTGTAACATCTAGGCCATTTAGAGTTTTCGGTAAATTTAATTCAATTTGCGTAAATCTGCATATGATTATTTGTCGGATTCCATGAATTAAAATCTATAAAACTACTGTTCCCTAAAAATATTTTAATGTTCAATAATACCCATACATAAATGACAGGTATTATATGACTCAACACGATGGAAAGTTTTTGTATTATTTGTGATTGAAACTCAACAGCAAATCAATATTCAAGTTTGCCATAATAATAGATTTCACATTATTTAAATTTCAAACGTTAATATAAACCTAATATGTTTATTTCTTTTTGCTGTATTTCTCTCATTTTGTTTTAATTTTGAATTCTCACTACGTAAAAAAATCGCCATATTTTTTATATTGTGATGTTGGCATAGGATTTTACATATTCCATGGACGGTATTACTTTTAAACGTCTTTATATTAAAATAACGAGATTTTGATGAAAGTCTCCGACTTAATCGATACGGGGCTTTTATTTTATCAGGAGTATTATTGGAGAGATACAAAACCGTTCGAGAAAGTCGGTGATCTTTAATAGTGCTAACTTCACGGACATGTGGCTTCAAGGTGAGGGGAACTAATCAAGAAAATTATCGAATTGACACTTTTCAAGCAATCACGATCAGTTCCCAGTTTTTATAACACTGCTTTCAATGCTCAATTAAAATGCAAACAAAACGATGCGTTCACTAAATTATTTTCAATTTTTATTCTTGATTTCAGTGCACTACTACAATTATTTTATAGCATTGAAGTCAGAATTGGGGTGCCGATGGACGGTGTTCAAACCCGGCTTGTCTCACCTGTTAATCAATGTAATCGCCTTATACTATTTTGTACGGTAGACTACGAAACCATTTTATTTTATGAAAGAGAAGAGAAATAGCTGGAAAATGGTAAGGATTTCTTTAGGTGTCAGGCAGCGGTAATAATGCTTAACTTTAGAAATGAATATGGGCAAACAAAAAACCGGCTTAGTTTAGTTTATACATTGTTATAAGGAATAGTTTATTACATAATTGTTTTGTCAAAATAACTGATGCTGAGAAATTTTCTTGTAATAGAATTGAGTCTCTTTTGACAATGGCCACTACATGAATAATTATCTGAAATAATTCAAACGCCATTAAAAAGTCAAGAATCTTGTTAAACAGTCTTTAACGGACTTCAAACTGTAGACAAAGTTTATAAAACTAAAAGAGAAAATAAAACCCGCGCAGAGATTTAATTTTATATTCATGAGCTGAAGGAAATTTGGTTTCTTAGACAGTTTTATAAAACATATTTTTGACTATTTTAAATAGAATTAAAACGCTTTAGTGAAGGTTTTTTCTTTTATTAATCTTTTTATTAAATATTGATTCTGACGAATCTAAATATCTACCTGAAAGTAAAGAAAATGTTTTATTAAACTCTTAATTGCTTTAAAAAAAATTGAATAATTTTATCAAAACCTAACCAACAAACATTTTTTCGTCGTGAGTTTTTTTCATTCTAAGCAACTATATTTGATATGTGTTAGAAAGATGTACTGTTATAAGTTTAAATAGTTTCAGTAAATTCTTTTTTTAAATAAATTCAATAATAACAATTATTTGAAATAATTTATTTTTTGAAAATACTTCACCACCTGAAACCATTATTATGTTGATTACATTTTTTTTTTATTTTATTGAATATTCAATTGCCTATATAATTATTGAGTACCTTGGTATCAATGTCGGACAAACGCCACATCCCACGAAAGACATGTTTTTATGGTAGTGCAAGTGATGATCTTTCAAAAAACTCATCGAACATATCAGAATCCTACGGTTTCATATAGATTTTTGAGTTTAAAGTTCGTAAATAGTTTCAAAAGAGGTCACTAAACATCCATTTTCACGAAATCAGTGGACATATGCCTACTGATTTTGATCCGACACATTGAGAAATCGCAGAACTAGAATTTACTTTAAAGTGTCATGGCTGATGGGCGTGATGAAGTGTGGAATATATATGATATGAAAAATCACCTCTGCTGTACATTTTAATAGATGGCTTATGTCCGTCTTTGATAACAATGTCCTAAATTATTTATATAGACAATCACACGCATTGTGATAACTCATAATGCATGTTGTCAATTTATAATGCTCATATTGTTTTATAATAAAACATGCGTTCACTTTTGATTCTCGTGTTGGGTGGAAAAACGTTACATAGAAATCCACATTAATAAAAATCTGACTCGATATTTATACATGACGTTTTTCCAACCTCAATGTTATCAGTTCTTTATTTACCGTACACCTTTATTTACCTCCAATGAAAAGAGGGATAAGGAAATTAACAACGACATCTCACCAAACAATTTTTCCTAAAAGAATTCATAAGTAAAATCTTGAAACACGAATATAACAATAAAAAATAAAAATCCACCACTATTTTTGGTGAACATTATATTAAAGAGATTGTGAAATAATATAGCGTAGTATTTTATTTTAAACGAAACACTTACACTTTTATTCGAATAACTTTTGTAGTACATTTTTAACGTAGAAAAAAGAATATCGTAGCTTTTCCGTTTGAATCTTTTATTTACAGCTATCAATACTGTGACATCTGTTCACTGTTTCCCGACTTTTGCGCTGGCAATTCTCTTTTATTTTGTGTCCAATCAAATGAAACAGACTGGAACGAGAGTGTTGATGAAAACGGAAGATGGATTCTGCTTGCATAGTGTTTACGGGTCAATTTTCCGAACAGCGTCGTAAATGAGTAACGGTAATCATGGTCTGTTTCCTTTGATTAACTTGGTATACTAATATTTGTCATTTCCATGTTGATAATCACTAAATTAAATTTTTAATGCGTCCGAAGTACCTCAAAAATTATTTTTGATTTTATAAAGTGATTTATTTATTAACTGCGTTAAATTAAAAGATGTATGTGTTTTAATTCAAGAGTTTGGTTTTCTATATATGGACAGACATATATTTATGTAGCCAAACATTTATTAAGAGTTCGATCAGTTAAAAAAGTATTAAAATAAGATAAAAAGAAAAACTATATTTTTATTCAATTATTCGTCATAAACGATTTTTTCATCATCACATGTGACTGTCAGGATTATAAAATAAAAAAAGTACAGATTTTCTCGTTTTTTGAGAATGAATAGTTATTCAAATTTGGATTATTGAGATTTTGTACACTTACATGTATTTTGTCACTAACGACCCGGGTTTCGCCTTTCGGCATCTTCAGGCATTCGAGCGCACGAATGGATTCGAACTGACAGACAGTAAACAGTGTCTAACGTTTATAAAGAAGATAAAAATACGACAAATATTATTTACGACGTAAGATATTATACGTCTGAGAGCCACACTGATACTTGAGTTAAAATTTCGAGAATTGCTTTAATCCTTATTTTTGTAAGCACCGCATTTACAGAGTGGCGAATTGTCGCTTTCCAACTTCTATAGTTATCAATTAGTCAACTTATAGAATAGTTATTCATTTATTAGATTTTATTATTTTAAATATCATGCTTGGTTCTGTCTGTAGAAAGTCATATTAATAGTTTAATTTTATGAATTTAAAACACTTATTAATTTATTTGTAAAAATAATTTGAGCTTCAAGCTGTGCGCTTTTCCTCGTTGAAATTCACTACTCATTTGTCGAATAAATATGATTTTCATACGCGTATGCTTTTTTGAAGTACAGCGATACCCTGTTGAACATTTTCATTGGAAATAGACAAATACTCGACGACAGATGAAAAGGCAGTAAAGCTACTTTGATATATATGTCAACAATCCTCTCGCACTGGGTACTGATCGCTATTACGCGATAAGAGATGTTATTAGAGCAGAAACACAAGACATCTTGATAATGTAACACAGACTATCATCACCGTGGAAACTTAAGTACCTTGTGAGAGTTATCCTCGCGCAATATACTACAAATTAAAGGAAAATAGTCCGATATAAGCTAAGGACATGGTTTCAAATTTTATTGTAACAGTAATAAGATAATGCATACTAAATTTAATGACAGCTTACATTAAAGATAAAAATAACATATACCTTTCCATAGAGTTTTAAAAGATGGATCTGTAATAGTTTTATAATTTGAATAATTTAAAAAAAAATGTGTTTGCATAACGAATGGTTTTCACAAATTAACTCTGCCAAATACACCAGTTTGAGCTTATCCGAGTACTTAAAAATCTGAAAATGAAAGACTATGGTCAATTTTAGCTAAAAATATATATATGGATCAATTCAAAATATACATAATTTATATTTGATAAAGCATCATCGGTCAATGTAATCAAACATTAATAACATTGTCATTCCGTTTTCTAGCAATTTAATTAAAAAATAAGATAGATTTGTTTACTTACTGAATTTTAAGCAGTTTTATAGGTGAACTATTTTTATGTTAGATTGAATTAAAGCTAACTGAATAAATTTGATTGAGCTTCCGCTCAAAACTGGAGCTGCGATAAGCCAACGTTCTCTATACCTCATCTCGACCATCTCACATATTACATTGAGAAGGTTTCAAATATGCAAAAGAACTTTGTCGTTTTAGAAATGCAGCATTTAAAATTGAATTACATGACGGCACTCAACATAATAGAAGAGTTCTACATGAAACAAAGTATGATACTCTATCACAACGGTTTTGATAGATGAAACAAAGTTTATAATTTTTTTTTATAAGTTTTGAAAAGATTATTTATGAAATTTGAATACTTTAAGGCTTATATCAACAAAATAAAGTGTTCATCTAAAGTCCAGCTTTAACCAAACGATAGAACAATCAAGAAGGAAACATTCCTTAAAAATTTACAATAAATATCATTCCGTTAGATATTCAATGTGATACCACAATTATGTAATTATCATTTTCGATAGGTAAGGATAGTGGATAATGTTTGGGATGAAGGAAAGCTGTTCTGATCATTATAGAAATTTAGAAACAGTGCAAAAATAATGTGTTTTATTTTTAAAAAGTATAATTATGTCTTTCCAGGGGTTTAAATGCTCCAAAAAAAGAGTTTTAAGAGTTTAAATATATACTGAATAATTAAATATCCTGGATATCAATTGATGACGCTTGATGGAATTTAAATGTCAAATTTAAAACTTTGTACATCTATAAATTTCAGCGATATAAACGTGTTTTTCATGCTTGACTGAATTAGAATTGTCTTGGTGAAACGTTGATACGAAATATTTAGCTATACAAGAATTAGAGGATAAAATTGATAGTTATTTGATTTTACGCCATGTCAAGAGTCAGAACTAGCATTTTGATGACATTCATTATTGAATGACTGTCAAAGATAGATTTCTAAAGCTCTACTGAGTATTCAAAATAAAAGTCATTGCTAGATTTCGTTTAAAATATTGATAATTTTTCCATTCATTTAGAGTTCATAAATGAACATTTTCACTAGTGGATGAGTAAAGGACTTTGAAAACTCTTTAACAAATCTCTCATGTAGAAAGTATATTTGTGTTCAAGGTACGTTGATTAATAAAATCCAAAGCATTAACTTGCCACATCTCACAGCAATTCCAACTGAAACCTCCTGTTAATTCTCAAAAATTAACAGACTGGAAGACTCTTACAGTGTCTACTCACCTTACGCAAATCAAATAACAGACGTTGCAAATAATGTGAACGCAGGGATTGACCCATCGTGTGATATATTCTACCGTCCTTATATATCACGTTTTTTTATTTAAGTATTGGAAAAAGGATTGCTAAGCCGAGTGGAAGAGTTAAGTCCTAACCATCAAAAGTTTTATTAAAAAAAACCTCCAACAGATAGCCAGCAATCCGTATTTATAGCTGTTATTTTTAAATCTAAAACATAGACACACAATAGGTATCGATTCCTTTTAAACAAAACTTTTTGATATACATGATCATTTCAACTAATTCCATCAATTTTTATAGCCTTCATTGCGGTATTTACTAAAAAATTGAGCTTTAATTTATTGTGGCCAAGTTTAACATCTTAACCTTTTACTGTGTTATGTTAACGTGTGGGTTTTGTCATATAAACGCATTTATAAAGCAAAAAGACAATTTCAAAAGTGAAATATGGTTTATGTGGTATTAAATAACTATTGTACGTCATATCTTGTGAGTAAAACCTGAAATACATATCAAGCTATTTGAAATTATCGAAAGACGCAAGAATCGAAATTCCTCATAGCATAACAAGTTCGAGACTTATTTTGGTGCCGTTTAAAACACACGGTACATCTCGGATTGTTACTACACTAAACTAATTGTTACTATATACTACAATTTTGTATTTTCTATGGAAAAATTGACGATGTTTTCAAATTATGTAACCCGTAATGTATTTTTTTAAGTAGATGAAGAACTATTTTATTTACAAATAGCAAAATTTTCAATCTGTTGTATGGCCTATTTTACAGATAATTTAAAGGTTTAAATGCTGAAGTGGCTCACTATTACACATTAAATACGGAAAGGTTAAGTGCTTTATTCATTTTTAAAGTTGACTTTTTTATATGTAGTAAATCTAGCAAAGATGTCTTCATTATATCATCCCAACTACACTAGGCAGCCACGCGTCGAATCCATAAACAAGCCGTTATTGTACAAAAATTTAAAAATACGTTGTTCAATACATGAAAGTGACTTCAGTATCATAGATTAGGTGGTTTCTGTAGAGTTACCCATCACGCCTAATGTATCCAAAGATATTTTCAAAAGAAAATTTCATCCATATTACAAATACCAAAAACTTAATTCAGATATCATTTAATCACGCGAATCAGGAGAATACAAAATTTAATTAGCGCAATTTTTAGATGGAAAGAATATTTAATGCGGTATTATTATAACGGGAATCGTCGTTAATTAAACAAACAGATATGATATGTTATAATATCTTTCTGGCTTACAAGTTTGGGAAGCGTAGCGCCAGAACCTTTCATGCGTCACTCAATTCTTAACCATTGTCTGCTAGACATTGAAACTTTTGATCAGAATTCCGGGCTGTTGGTTTCTAACTGATCCAGGAAGATTGTTAGTCTCAGAGGATATGTTTCAACCGATTGCTGTATGAAACTTTGTATTCAACAACAAAGATATAGACTTAGTTTTAAGTGTAAGTGCCTATTTTACATGTTTGCCAAGCACTTGAAATATCTTTTCTTAGAACCAATAATAAAGCATTCAGCATAAAAAACATTTCAGCTTATTTTTTTTGGTATTGTAAAGAAAAAGGCGTAGGTATATTATATTCTGTTCAACAAACATCCAAGTTTTTCTTTCTAAATACATGTATTTTTTGGTAAACGGTATAACACGTTCAATTCATGTGCGGCTTCATAATCTCCCCGCAATTCTGTCCCGAGCTTTTTCTTTTGTCATACGTTAATTTCCCAACTTTTCTGCATGTTTCTTAATGGTGTCTCATGGTCTTTGTGAATCTCATTAAGAATTGAATTCCAAAATGATAAAAAGTTATTTTATTTAATTTAAGATATCGATTGAGAGTCCTTGAGTGAATTTCAAGATCAAATTGCTTACATTTTCATACGTTTTGTCTCTAACGACCCGGGATTCGCTTTTCGACTTCTTCAGGCATTCGTCTACTCAAAGTTACAAAACATATTGAAATTTCCAAAATTTGAACGGTTAAAAATAAGTCTTAAGGTTTCCATATATGCGATAAATGTGGTTCTCTTTTACTACTCAAGTATTTATTCTAGGGAGAATAAGTTGAAAAAGTAATATTTAGCTTGCTGTTGAAAAATTAGTTATTAACAATCACGTTCTATACCTAAAATCTAATTATTTGAACTAAGTTCTGTTTTTCCTAATTCATTTTTGTATTTCTATTTATCTAATCTGAAATAACACAATATTGAAATAGTCCTACTGGTGGTTTTTCCAGCTGGATGATAAGTCAAAAATCGGCTGCTTTTTGCTATTAATGCAGTATAATAGATTTTAGGACTGTCTATCGTCTGAAAAAACAAGCTCAACCATATCCCATGTATTTTTTATGTTACTTGTAGAAATCAATATTAATTAAGTCAATTTCGTTCACAGCCGTTAGTGAGAAAAATATTATAATTACTGTAACTGTAAAAAAGATTAACTAACAATTAAATTGAATTCTTAAATGAATTTCATTAAGTGGTTAGTTAAATAAATATTGGTTAGGGTATGAAAATAGAAAAACTTCTATTATCTTAGACGATATTTTCTTTGATTAAATTAATTGTAAAATAATTACACAATAAAAATAAATACTTATCATAAGAAAAGCACTTTATACGACTTTTTTATTATTTAAATAACAAGACCGGCTTCATTTTTTAGTATTCAAATTATCATTCAAAATAGATTAACAAATTCAGTTTAAAAAAATATTTGTATTTAGCAAAATTCGTAGTGTTTTTTATCAAAAGAAATAATTGTCGTACATTTATCATATCGCGTATTTAATTAAATTGCTTTATTATATTTATCATTAATATTGAATCAAACAAAGGATTTGTTTGATGAGAATGCTTTTTACTACATTACGATTAAATGAATAACTGACAAAATGATAAAAACAACTGCAAAGTTTTAATTAATCAAAATAAAATTGTATTCTCAGCGTGTCTCAAAAGTCCTGTATTTAAGAGTTATAAAACATTTAAATGTTCATCTTGAACAATACACGACTAACTAAAAAGAGAGTACTGTCCTCAGACCACATAATGACTCATTAAATAAGAAAAAAAGCTGAATCACCTCAATTTAAAACATTTTAAATTCTTTACTTAAAAAAAATGTATTGTCTTCACACCTCATTCTTCCATTAAGTTAATGAATGCGAAGATAACTTTGTTACCTTTACATTCTTTCAAGTGTCGCGGTAGGGGGGTGACACAGACGTAAGATGGTGGGGGAAAATTCGGAGAGAAAAAAAATATAAAATTTTCTTACCCTATTGTGCGAGTTTTCCAGCTATTTCCGGTATTGCTACTAAAATTAATAGAGGCAAAATTTTCAAGAATATATAAGACGTATCATAGAACGCTGCCACCGTTTTGTGCAGCATGAAAATGAAATCTGTATTAGAGTTCTATTTTATGCGAACTTTCTTCTAACGGTCTTTGCGGTTCAGTGAAAGGAATACATTTTTTGTAATCATTAGGTGTTGGCAAATGCTTATTATTACAACATTGTAATACATTTTTGTTAACCTTGTCTTTTCCTGATTTGAAGCGTATAAATAAACCCCTAATAGAACATCTTATCAAAAGGTTTTCTAATAGATTTTTTCATTCGTTTAACCTTTTTTTTTTGGAAAGAGTACAGGTAGAAGTAGTCCTCTTTTGTCACGTTATACAATAGTTTACATCCCAGTTAAAACACTTCAATAAATTATTGGTTTTTAAATCGATATATATGTATAATTCTGTATAAAAAAACATGGACGACTGTGATATGTACATTCTCCCCACGCGTCTGGACCCTAAAAACGAAAACGTAAAGCGTGACTAATAAGCTTACTTCAAGTTCTTATCATTGCATTTAAATCATTTTTTTTTAGTTATTTAAATTAAAATTTGACAACATTTTTGATGAAACACTAAGGTAAGTAATTTAAAGAAAATATAATTAATATTGATATAGGCTTTGTTAGAATGAGACTCCAAAACTTTCTGATTGTAAATCGCAGCTATTTTTGGAAGACTTCAGGCACTTTCAGCATTATGTATAGAAGAAAAACAGTCACCCCAATCAAGCACAGATAAATAATCAAGTGTCAAGACGTTGAATATTAAGTGTTTGACACCAATTATTTTGTCAGAATCAAACACCTAAATGACGAATCATATTAATCTTGATTAAAATTGATCAAATAATATTCTAAGCATAATTTGATTGATGTTTTCGAGTGTTCTCGCGTCAAATAACCAAGTCATTTAACGTGATGTTGCCAGTAACCAAGACGCTTACCCAGATCATTAAAACGTCAATGGTTTAGATGTTTTGTACCGCACGATTACTTTGAAGTGATACAAAATTGGATATTATTAAAGTTAGTCATGCGATCACCTTACCTGTAACAGTGTAGTAAGTAGTAGCGCTTTACTTTCCTGGAACATTTTATTAACAAAACACGTGTTTGCGTGATGAATTTTGATGGAGATTGAAAATTTCATATTAGTTTCTGAAAGGCTACGGTATATTTTATCTAATCGTTAACAAAGCCAACTTGTAAAAATAGACACCGGTCTCAATTTTTGTTGGCAAAGAGTCTATCGTTTTTTTTATATTAAAGTATTTTTTTACTTGCTTTACTAATCATTTAAGTTAATTTCACTTTTTGCTTGTAAGCGTAATTTGATTTTAATAAGAAGCCCAGCAATCACACATTAGAGCGTAAATAGCTCATCCACTTTATATAAATATATAGCAATCTAGAAGAAATCTTTTTATAAAATGGCCCCCCAACGTGAAAAGTTCATTTTGAGAAACGCATCTCAGAATAAAAGGTCTCTCTTATCAAAGTGAAAACGAGTTTTTTCTTCTTAAATCGTGAAGCTGGTTTTTCTTACCTTCCTAGATGTTTGCAAGATAAAAAAGAGTTTGCATAGCCTTATAAACGACACTTGCAAAAGTAAGTATATTTAGGGACATATCTTTAAAAAAGTATTCGTCGAAACCACTGTGCAGAAAGTTGCGTTGTGTTTTTAGGAAAGTCATTTCCTTATTGTAAAACGTGAGATGATGCTTACAAGCAATTAAGAATATTAAAAATACTTTCATATAAAACAAAATAATGTTATTTTAAGTAAAACACATACATATTTTCATAAGAGTATTTATAAATAAAAATAACAACGTAAATGGTCTATTGAAAAAAAATAATTTGATAAAACACATCATTTGAAGTAGATATTCAGTATTGCTTTTACTGAAAAAGTGAGCACTTCTAATAGGTTTCTATCAAGGATTCACAGAAGATTATCCCAATACACAAGTGACTTTTAAGCTTGATTCGAATGCAAATGCAAACTAAACGTAACTTAAAGAATAGTTATTCAAATTAGTGAGAACCTTATTGTAAGATTAAACGCATACTGTAGTTTCCGTGTTGCTACGGTTTTACCTAATATTTGCATTTAGCACAATGAAAGCTGTAAAAATTTTCGGAATTTTTATTTTTATTGACACCATTAATACTGGAGTTATGATAGAATTTATATTAACTTGTTATTTTTGAAGCATGGGTTAGATTATTTTGATATTTTTTCATTTAAAAAAGTTACATAGTCAAAGCATTACTGTTGGGTTGTTTTATAATAAAATACGTCATTTGGTGTTTAATGTTTATATATATCATCTAATTTTGAATAAAAATTGGTTCCTCTTCTAGTATGATAATTATTTGACATGAATATTAAAATGGTATTCGGAACGAAAGCTCTCAATATGTGAAGTATTGACTTACTACCTTCTTCATTTTGTAAAAAGTTGAGATTAAAAAAAATATAGCCTACCTTTCTGACCTAAATATTCAGTAGGGTATGTTTACTTTTGAAGAGTCTAAAAAAAAAAAAAAAAGGGTGGAAATCATATTGGCAAGTTTTCAGAAGGCTTTTGTGAAATATGAAATTATTAACATTGAAAATGAGTTATTATGAGATAAAAAATATAAAGCATTATGTTTGAAGCATAATCATTAGTTTTTTTTAATGACTCTTATGGTAGTTGATTCTGTCAAAATTTACAGACTGAGATAAATCCTATTTTTTTAATCGATAAAAGTCCCATTCATTTGAAATTTGTTCGTATCATTACTTCAGTTTAAAATAGTTTTAAAATATGAATCAATTGTCACCCAATTGCTTACTATTTAACATAAGGTTCGAGTACTAAGTTCCTAAAGACGATGATTGAGTGCATCACTTAGTAAATAAAATATCAAATAAAAATCCTCAAATTTTCGTCAGATTTACGATAGAAATCATCATATAAAATGCTGTGTCGAATATTAGTATTAAATGAAATGTATGATAAAGAGTTCACTGAAAATATATATTGACAGACAAATTATATTTCTTATTACTTATATCAAGTTTCTCGGTAGAAAGTACACTTGCAGAGGCGTTAATGCTACGAATTGTAATGTGGATTTTTTCAATACTATTTAAAAAGTGACTGTGTTGTTTTTCAATTCCAATATTTTAACGTTTTTTGTTTAAGTTTTAATTACATAAAATTACAGAAAAGAAAGAAAATACATTGCATAACTTGGGTAAAGCATAATATTGTTGTTTTTGTCTCTAATGTTTCATAATTTAACAATTTATATACGTGTGTCTGTTGATTTGAATTTGATAATAATCTGTCCTTTCGTTATCATATTCAGTTTAGGGTGCCGATAAAAATATATCATGGCTCAATTAGCCAATCGGTCTGCCCTGCAAAGAGGTTTGCTGATGGCACTGGCGTAACTTGAAAACGCAAAAACAATGGCGGGGGAGTTGTTTTGGGGTGTAAACCGCAAGCAGGGTAGCTGTAAAACCAACAGCGCCTGCGTTCAACCCACATAAACACCGCATAATTACACCTTGGTATTATTCGGAAATGAGAAAACATCCAGAGGAGTTTTTTGGAAAACATTTGTAATTTTAAACATTCATTTGCAAGTGTTTTTGGAAAGCAAGTTAACATAAATCTGACTGCAAAAATAATTTAATCTTCTTTACGAAGAGAGAAACTTTTTTTGCTTATATTATTACTCAAGTCCCCAACTCCCTCTTATGCGGTATTCTATACATACTTCTTTGACAAATTAAATAGTTGATACAAATACGGCACAATTGATTACTCATATTATTAAATTATATTGGGTAGAAAAGGATGCCAGAAGACCTTTTTGTCTTATTTAAAGTTTTTTTTTCGAAACTCACGAGTACTTTTTTAATTATATTTGGATCGTTTTCGTTTCTTTATCTATTAACATCACCGAGAATTTTTGATTATCATCAGTTTCTTGAATATTTTTAAAACATGGTAGTGTCTTGCCATATCACTGAATTAAGCTTGTGGATAGTATTTAGTGGCTTTCCAAGACGTTGACTTAGTTTGAGTAACGTTGGTCTCAGAAAGAGACTGGTCAAGTTTTGGCGGTTTCTATAGCATCCTGAAAATATGGCTATTCAGTATTCAGTTTTATCTAATGAATTTTGTAGTCATAAGAGTCTTAACTCTTAATTTTTCTTTTATATATACATGCAGTCACATTTCGTTACCGTGTAAGTTTTATCATATAATTTCATAAAGTGAAATATGGTGTTATGTAATATTAAGTAACTATTTTACCAATCACTTTTAAGGTGTTAACTGTCAATTCTTGGTGGAAAGACATTATATTTTAAAATATTTTTTAAAATATAACTATTTTACGTCATATTTTGTGTGTAAAACCTGAAATACATATCAAACTATGCGAAAATATCGAATCACTCAAGAATCGAAATTCGTCATAGGAGAAAATGCTCGAGACGTGTTTCGGTGCCGTTTGAAACAAAACGGTTGAACACGGTATGGTCATGCATCTCGGATTGGTACTACACTATACTTAATACTATACTATGATTTTATTGTCTATTTGTCGATGGTAAAATTGATGAGGTTTTCAAATTATGATTAATTATACAAAGAATACGTAAAATTTAATGTATCTTTATTTTATTATTATATGTAGAACTATTTTATTTTCAAATAGCAATATTTTTTAAGTCCTATTTCACAGATGATTTAAAGGTTTAAATGCCGAAGCATCTCATTGTTACACCATGACTGCGGGATGGTTAATGAAATAAGAAGTGGATACATTGCATCAGCACTCTACTAATATAATTTACGCGTATTAGTGTAATAAAAAAGAAGAAAACGGTTGTGCGATATATATGAATCCAGCGCTTTAGGGATGGTAGCGGAAGAACGTTTAACGAAAAAAAACGAAACATAATTTGCTAACCTTTTTTTTCAAAGCGTTTTATTTTAAAGTTTTTGTTAAAAAGATTTGGCACAGATATCATAAGTTACTTTGTCACTTTACTAGAGCAGGAAACTTTTCTCAGTTCAAGTTCGTAATTTAATTTTTTCCGCTAAGTCGAAAAGTTTTGCAAAGCTGTATCGGTACATTCGTAGTTGCGAAAAGATATGGTCAAAAATAGCAAATCTTAATTTCATAAGACTTTGTCTCAACAATGAAAATACAGATGGCGCCAGTGACGAGAATTTAGTCGGCGCCAAAAGCTCTCAGAAACCAACTAACTTTTGTAACGTCCAATTGACGTGTTTTTCACCATTGAGAATAAAGCATTTTTGAACAACGAAATTGAAATAATATTGTTATCTGTACTGCTGTGCAGTTCTGAATCTTAGTGGATAACAGCCACTACTAGGCGTTTATCCGATTCGTTTGTGTTAACCACGGTTCAAGGCTCATAAAGGACAATTTCATAAATTGACTTTTCAACAATTTTTGTTCAAATAATGGATATATTTAATGTTTCAATTCCCTCCCAGCAATCCAACTACTAATAACTAGTCTGGTCCTAATGTTATTCTTCTATTACTACTCTATCCATGAGAGAGATATTGAGCGACTGAGTAACAACCAGTGATCGTAAAACAACTTTTGTTGAGATACCGATTATGTTCTTCATTGAGAGCGAAAAATATATATTTATATATGATATATATTTATGTAAAGACAATTTGCAGTAGCCGGTAGTTTCATGTATCACTTTAAAGTTTGATTTAGAAAATCAGCTTTCTGACGTAAAAGATCCACAACCATGCTCCACACTGGATATATTTAAACAAAGCGTGTTAGTGGAGATATTTTCCTCTGGAATACGAGAAGTGAGATTACATATTGTACAAAAGGGAAAGAAAATAATTTATATTTAGAAACACGTTGATAGATTACCTACAAGGGTAGGTACCAGCTAATACTTAAGTGGAGAAACCTTTTAGCCTGTAGCAGACCCTTTCTAGGTTGTAGAAGGTCATAAAGCTGAAATAACTTTTAACAAGAACGATCCTCACCGCATGCTGCCTGCGATTTCTAATAACACCTGAAGACGAGTTTTCTGTACATAACAATTGTTCAATTAAACAGGCGAGAGGCGATCACAGCAATATGGTACACTTTTCAAAGAATATTAGGCAAATATAATATAGCTTATTATGTTTTGTTAATTTATTTTAACACGGTTATACTCAGCAATATAAATTATTTAAAGAGCTACAAATGAACTTAATGAAAACGTCTGAATTGAATGATAAAAAAATACTAAAGACATTAAATTGCCATTATCTACAAAAATACATATAAAACATGTTAATGAAACGACTCTTAAATACAATATCGTTCTCAGTCCACATGTTGCTTATCCAGTAAGCAAAAATACATTTATCTGTAAACAAACAAAAGCTTTAATCTTCCAAATACAATTAATTCCTTTAATAATTAATAAACTATTTCAAACATTTTTTTCTAAGATTTCTTTGCACAGAATGAATATAATATAATATTTTTTGATCAGTTTAATATGCTCTATGTTTCAACATTTTTTTTCCTGCAAGTAATTTAAAAATTTGTCGCCAAACTTTCTACTGAATAGTTCATTCATTTTAAATTCATAAACTAAACATTTTAACGAACATGTCATAGGAAACGGATTTTAATAATACCTATTTATAGCAAAGACAAAAGACGAGAGAGCTTGGTAATGTCTGCAAATAGTAGAATATAAATCATTGATCCATGGGGCATTATTGATAATTCTAAAATAAAATATTACGTATTACATACGGAGATTATTGATTATTTTATCTAATTTATCTCTTCTTTTTAATCAACTAGTGTGTTTTTTAAATTATAAATTTATATAAAAGTTTGTTTTATACTGTTTTTGTAAAGACCGTATTGAATGCTATCATTAAATGAAAAGACGTTATTTTCAATGTTGTTTGTTCGTCAAATCCGTATTTTATACTAATACATCCGGTCAAAGAAGCTTTTTCAAAGGTAAAAAAGTGCTTTTACGCTGCTTCCATGTCGCCACGTAAATTACCCGCCGCCTTGAAGGATGGCAAGAGATAAGCGGGCAGCGTCTGTTCAGCCGATAATGTTATCCCAAGGGGTGAAGCACCCACCCGGAGGCTTCGAAGGACCTCTTACATGGATGTGTTTAATTAAATTCGGTTAACGATATTACTCCTGGCCGTACCTGGGCGCTGATCCCAAGGGACGCCATTGTTAGATGGGACGGTAAAAAAGCCCCTGACAAATAGATGAGTTTCTTTAAGTCCCAGTTAGGTAAAATGTTACGTGGAAAAGAGCTTTTCCCTGAAATGGAAAATCATCAATATTAAAAGAAACTAAGACGACGTTTTACGGGAAAATTGTATAGTATAAAAAAATATTAAATAATATTCTCTTTACAAAAACTATTAGATTTTTTTTAAGAGAATGGTATTTTATTTCTCAATAGGAATCGGTAAATGAAATATATAAATGACCCATTCCGTGTATTCACTTACTCAACCTTTCTTATTTATTAAATTGAAACGGAATATTAATAAGCTTACTAGCAATCTTTTTGAAGTTTCTCAGTTGAAAAGCTAAGAAGAATTCACATAATTTACTTAAAGAATGATCACGGTAGAAATTTCGAAAACATAATAAAATTAAAAAATCTCTGTTCTGTTGAAAGAGTTTTATAATACAAAATTAAAATTGATTGTTAGTAGTGACACGTGTTTTGCCTCTTTGAGAAGCATTTTAAGCGGTTGTTTTATTAAATATGGATAAATATAACGTAATATAAAATATGTTCGTTTGGTAAATGATTGTAGCAGAGAAAATCACAATTACAAATTTGAATACTTGGCTCAGATAATATCAACTAAATAAAATACTTATTGTAATATTAAAAAAATTCGTAAATGCTGCTTTTGTTTTTAAATAATAATATTCTACTAATAAAATGACGACTGACAATATAATCTAAATAGTTGACGATTTCAAACCTTTTCTTAGAGGATTAATTTTATAGTTAGGAAAGTGGTATCGATGGTTGAAAATGGCGTTATGTACGACAGAGCTAAAAATCTTTGTAATTTATTTTCAAGTGCTGCATTTAAATATAGCTATATACAATTTATTAGTTTTTAATTGAGGTGTGTATTTAACCCTTCGAAAGTAACACTTAAAATTTTGATGGTTTTAATAATTAATATAACACGATCCAAATTGTTTCATGTAATTAGCTGTTTATCCGCAGATTAAGCAGCGCTGTATTATAGGTAAGTCGTGATTACGGAGGCTCTACGCTCGGCAGCCTCCGAAACGATCTCACTTAGCTGTGACCACTTCCGGGAGGCGGCTAAGCCACGCATGCGTAACCAATTTGTTGCACGTGTTCTCTAATTACCAAAGTAAACAATATGCTCGATATTTAATTTGATAAGCAGTATAAAGATTAAAATAACATTTCACATATCAAAAGATTTTTTTTTACTTATTTTAAAAATATTGTAAATCACAATATTTATATCTCATAAAATAATATTAAATTTAAAAAATTCTTTTATTATTCAACTCAAAAAAAACCTACGAAAACTAGTAGTTACAACTAGGCCATCGAATCCCGAACCTTTTTTATTATCTCAAGATTTCAGAATTCATATTTTTTCAATCACGGGATCCCAGAATTGGTCGTGAAACGTAATTTCACGTTTTAAATCACATATTTATTTAAAATTAAATCTGTGTCCATTAATTTTACAATACGTATGATTACGTGATTTTATATGTTTTTTTGAGCATGGAAATAGTTTTTTAATTTAGTAAAAAGATTTTCTTTATGCCAAAAAAAAATCATTGCTCTCAAAATTATCTGTTCCTGTCTACGGTGATGAAATGTGAGAAGGAAGGGATAACACAACACATATAATATATCATGTAAGTACTATAAAAGTATGTACATAAAAAAATCAAGGTACACAGTGCAGTTAACCAGGAAGTATTATATTTTACATAGGAATTATTTTTTAATATTTTCAATGAATCTCAAAATCCCGGGATTGGTAATTAGACAATGCCGGGATTACGTGATTGATTAATTGGCTGAGATTAAGTCTTAGTTAGACCACGAGTAAGACAAATTTCAAATGGGTTTTATAATATTAAAAGCTTTGATACCTTATCAAAATGCAGTGTAACTGGTGATTTTTTCACATTTGACCGTTTAAATTCATGGAATAAATTTAATAATGTCCTAAAAATAATTTATAAATATGACAGTTTCATACAAAAAGGTTAATATAATATAATAACTATGTCATCTCCAATTGAATATCTGGCCCTCGAATCAAAATTGTGTTGTTCCAACAGCTGATGTTTTCTAGATAACTTTGGATTGAGAAGAAAAATTGTGTCAAAACTAAATGAAATTTTCGTACGTCTTTTAATTTCATCTAACTGCTCTGTCATAATTCTGCACAATAACGGATGGAAGCTTTGATATAAATATTGTAAATACTAAGTAATAATCACCGTCGAATCTTGGAGTGTTTTCTTTTAAAACGGAAACCCCATCTGTAAAATATTCTTGTGCACATATCTTTACAAATACACTTCCGCCCGTCGTGAACAAAAAACTGCCCTAAGCACATATGCATCCCTAAAATACGCAATCGCTTGAATCACACAGTAGGAGATAATCCCGTGCTGATGCCAATGAATACTAAAGGATCCTACTTTCCTTGCGAAATCTTTCATATTTGTACCTCAGTAGACGGTATTACGGCGCATGAATACGAGGGTCTAACGTATAACGTCGTACAAATTGTAAAAAAGCTCGGGCCGGTCCCGTTTTTAGTGGGTCGTATGGAAAAAATACTTTAAATAAAACCCACGGGGACGTGAATTTACATACACTTTCCGTAAACCTTGTGCGATTACTTTTGTTGTGCTAGGTTGAGTTCTTTTTCCGCCGTTTTCGTCGCTCGAATAAATATGTTATGAAAATAAGACTTATCCTACTTTAGCAATAAAAATGTAAGCTCAATAGGATACTTTGGATTTGAAATGGTTATATTTTATCGGTTCACAGTTTAGCCGAGTGTTGTATTAAAAATACCTTTATACCGACGATAAACATTAAAAATCGTTTAAGAAGAGTAAACTGTATCAGTTTATTGATGTGATCGGCATTTTGAAGTAACTATTTGATGATTATTCAACACCAAGAACACATTTCTTTTTAAATATTGTGACTTTTATTTTCATTTTTAATAGCTTTTGATCAACTAAGTATTAAAGTCTCGTTTAAAATCAAATTAACCATTTTTATATGATTGTAAATTATCTTTAGCCTATTTTTCTCTTGTTATAAAATTATATTAAATACAATATTCCACAAAGCTAGCTATAAATCAACTCAATAGCATATCACACAAAATGAAAAATACTAAAAATAATTATTTAAAATAAAGTATTTAGTATTTACACAAAAAAAGGTACCAAAATGAATAGCTTAGAATTTTTAGAAATCAATAAAACCAGTAACAGTAATGGAGTATTAGTAAATAACATTTTAAGCAGAACAGGCGGCTCGCCATTATTAAATTTATTCCCTTTGGGTTTTTCACTTCCAAGTGCCAGTAATTGATACGTTTATAGTGTAACAATGTTTATAGTTTACCCCCTTCCACACGTCCAGTAGAATGTAATAAAACCCACCCCCCACCCTTTTAAGAATAAAATCATCGTTTACCTTAGAAATAAATAACGTTACGATACGGTTAGTCTAAAAATGCTACTTAAAGAGGTGAAACGCGTCACGTTAATGATAAACCAAGTGGAATAACTAAGTTATCAATTTTTAATTTAATTTTATATTAAAAACGAACTTCCACAAAGTTACGGCTGAATCAATAGAAAATATAAAAATAACTATCTGTTATGACTTATAGGAAATATTATTTATATTAAGCGGTAGATGTAGATTTTGCATGTAATGTAAAATGTTCCTGGTTATATATTTACGAATCTAAAAACAGCATATTCATAGAGTAAATTTAAATATAGTAAAGTTATAAATTACAAAAGTATACGACATTACTCTTGTTGAATACAAAACAGAATATTTCAAAAAAATATAAAGACATACGTAGGTACATAACCTTCTTGAAAGGTAACTCTGCAAAAAAAAAATGGTTTGTATTCCCTTAATAAATAGTAAGAATATACTGTTTGCTAGGAAAGTAGTTTTTTGCATAATATTACACAGCATTTGTTCTATAATAAATGATAATGGCGTGTCATGCAGGCTCGAATCGGTTACGCCAAATAAATATACAATATAAAAAAATGTTATTCTCTTGTATGTCAACACATAAACCTTTATAGTTCAACATAAAATTTGCATTATCAGTGTTGCTTGGGCTACTCGAACCTTACTATTGATATAGTCTTGAAAAGACATGTAGGCATATCAATATAAAGCGTAATAAAACAAAAAGTAATATTAGAATATAGAAAAAATTTACTACGGTTTTATCAAAGATTTTTATATTAATCGAGGGATTGTATTTTCAAAAATATTGTCGGATACGCAATTCCGTTTTGAACATATGAAATCAAATCTCACCTGAATACATTTCCATTTTTAATCGGTATATAAATTAATACTCTTCTCACAAAAACGTGTAAGCCTCTATAGTAACATAAATTATTTAATCACTTTTATTGTATACTTTTATCGATTAAATATCAAAATGTTGCTCATATTATGTAAAAACTACATACAGTCTTATAAAGTATCATTACATAAATACAGCGTGTTTAATTAACAACAAGAAAAGCCTGTGTTAACAATATATTGTTGCTATATTGTTCATTTCAATTAAACTAAATTTTGAAAACAATTGATTTAAAAACATTCAGATGTAAATTACTTTGTGAATCAAGATATTATTGACTTTATTTGAGTTATAAACAACTTAAAATTCAAACCAAATATTCTAAAATAATAATAAATGACGTAAAGTTTGGCTATTTTTTATAATATTGTTTAAACTTATCTCTAAGCAATTACAAAACAGCAATACTTGAAAATGTTTCCTGTTTAAATAATTCTGTTAACAACATTTTAAAAATGTCTTTATACACTGCAAAAAAACTGCTCAGATAAAAATAAAGAGCTCTTTTCGTCAAAATAATTCAATCATTTCATTTTCTGCGTCTAAAGTAATTTATATCCATTTCCTTTAAGTTAGTCGCAAAGTTTTATTTATTGGCATAGTAAGTATAATAATGTAGGTTACTTTTCATGTCACGAAGGACAGGTGTGCTAATATACAATCGTATATAGCGCGAGACCTGCAAAACAAAGGTTACTAGCATCGTAGAAACAAGCTATTGTAAATGAAGAGTCGTAGATCTCAATACTTCCTCTTGGAACCAGTTGTATCAAACATCTTAGTGTAAAATCACTATAAATTCTGTGGTCCCTAACTTTGATTTGAATTCATATTATATACCGCATACTACAAAAATTTTATATGTTTATCGGTGTATATTTTTTAAATATTAAACGAAAGTAAAACTTTGACAATTTTGTAGTATTCCATCTTTTATACATTATTAAGCCCTTAAAAAGATAAAGATTTAGTCAAAAATATTAATATGTACAGTTCTTTATTGATCCAGCTTAATTTATTATTTTGAAGTTTTGTAAATTATTTTATAAAAAAACTAATGCGTTAAATAAAAAAAACCCCTTCATATAAATATTTTCATATTCTTAAAAACCACTTCTGTTTTATGTAAATAGTAACATTGCATATATATTTAACTTACTTATTTCAATCAAATAAATTTATTTGAAGACTTGATGATTTATAACGTAAATATGAAATATCAAATTTAAATGAATAAATAGTTGTGTCAATAACAGGCAAATAAAGTTAATATAGAAACTAACATTTTAGTACATAGCAAAATAAATAAAATAATTCTTTATAGAAATATATAATTTAAGCGATGAAAAATATATAAATCATCAAATATGGATCATTCAACGATATGTATTTTTTATCCAGATTCAATCCTAATGTGAAACATATGGACTCTTAATGGAGGTATCTCAACTTATTTTTGTCTACGACAACTTCATGTTACTTCATGGATGGTGGGAGAGAATCTTAAGTATAGCAAAACAGAAATCCATCAATCGATTGATAAATCTATTTATGAAACTGTCCGTACTGGGATTTGAACCTGCAAGATCCATAACCGAAGCCAACGGCGTCACTACTACACCACGGACTAGTGAATATTTTGAAATATACTTTATTGATACCATTTTTTCAATAATTATTTCGTTCAACCATAGAAAAATAACACAATTCAACTATTGATGAAATCTAAGTTTTAATTAATATTTTTAATAATAAATATAAGTATTATTTTCATATCTCGTTGTTATTTCATTTGACTTCGAACTAATTTACGATACACGTTATTGTAGTTGACACTGTAAGGTTCACCACATCTGATATAGTGGATTCCCAAAACCATTCGTGACCACTGTTGTGTGAATTTTGTATAGAAGAACGGCGCGAGCAGCGGTGCCACCTGGCCGCGCCGGCCGTTTCAATTTTACATTAGCCTTCCCTCCACACCGTAGACGTTTCCAACGTGTAGCTAACGGCGCATCGTGTACACCCACGTGAGACGAAGGTTTACCAAAGCTAATGACACAAGAAGGGAATATCCACAACCCTTTACATTGTGTACCTACTTGTTACGGTTATATTGAAGCTGAAATTTGGTTTTATTTAGAAACTATGTCATAACCCTGATACAGAAAGTTTTCATTTCGTCAATCCTTCGTTTCAACATTTTTTTTTATTAAATTATTGTTAAAACTGTATGCTTGACATAATTCAAATACAAAAAACTGCTTATTGTACCTATTAGAGTATTTTTTAAAGAATATTTAACTTAAGACAACGGTGTTTTTTTAAATCCTTTTACTTTAGATATAAATACGTCTTTACTTGTAAAAAAACCTTTGCATAAAAATTACATTTTTTAACGAAATTTAATATCAGCGTTATAAGGGGAAAATGGTATTAAAAGCCTTATTTATAAATTAGGAGAGAAATATCAACTGACGTAAACACTCTTTAAGTTATTATTTATTGTCGGTTTTGCAAGAAGCTATATTTATGGGATTTAAAATAAAGTGTGTTTCAACTTCCAAACACTCAATTTACTAGAATTTTTTTCCGTAACTTAACCTAACAACTGCCAGCAATACTTGTTAAGAACTACACGCATAAGTCAACCATTTTCCAAAATGATTTAAGCAACAGAATAAATTTAAATAAACCCAAGGCGTAGGATAATACGAAAACTTAAATTTATACCAAACTAGTATATTTTAGACTTCTGGGCACATGCATATCTATCAGCCTAAAGCTAGCCTTTAAAAATATCAGTATCTGTGAAATTATGATCGTTAAAAAAATTAAGGCCAGTAATTTTTTTTGTCGTTAGTTTTTATTCATATTGGGGCACTGACGATCAAACTTTATACAAAAAAATGTGAATAACTAGACAAAACTATAAATATGTTTTAGTATTCGAATAATATAATGTAGCATATCACAGGTTTTAAACAAGCAAGTTGTAAATGAAGTCCAACTCGTTTATCGACTATGTGTTTTATAAAATCGAATTAAAGAGATTAGCAATACACTTGATTCGATCTGTCATGTAAAATAACACAAATATTGGTATTAAAAATATATTTATCAAATCATTAATATTTTTTATAAAAATAACACTTAAAAACGAGTGAAATTTTCTTAAAAGCGACTCTATAAGTTAGACTGTTCATACCCTGTTTGGCGATTGCAAATCTATGCAATATTAAAGACCACAACTGTCTGGCGTAGAGCCGTTACACCAGTTTTATGGTCTCGTAACGCATTCGACGCCGCTGATAAGCGCCACTAAAGCCCTAATGCTTAGATTCACCTTAGAAGAAAACAAAGCTCCAGATTTTTACAGCCTTATCTCTTACCTAGCTAAAGGTTTTTTTCAGCGTCAGAAAGTTTAGGTGAAAAACAATGATGCGGTGAAGAAATGTTGATTTATAGAAGTGTAGTCAACAAAAAATAGCATCTGAATTTATTTATTATGCACTATAGGTACGTTATATTTTTTTGAATATCTAGGACGTTGATATTATAGAACTAATATTTGTCTCAAAAGGTTACATTAACTTTAATCTAAATCAATGTAATTATTTTGTAGTGTAAGTTAAAATTAATGCCATTTTTATTTATTATACAACGGAATTTATTCAAGCAAACTTGATTCAATTAACATTCTTAATATTTTTTTCTGGTAACTGTAAACAAAAAGACCCAATACAGAGTCGATCTTAAATTTATGTGTTTTGTCACGAAAACTCTAATTCATTTTATGAAGGGAAAAAATAAGATATACCTGATGTCACCTTCATACAACTTTAAAGTACACATCTTCATCGTCTAAAAATATTGTTGAATATTTTGATTTAATAAAGATGTGTTTATGCGTGATATAAATAATACTAAATACCCCATAAATGCTACAGTTTACGACGCTAACGTGATAACTAAACTTTCACATTAAACATTTAACGTGTAAATATAGGTGGAGCTGTTTGAAGGCGGTCTTCACCTTTCTGCGCTCGATTCCACTATCACCGGATCTACCTGAGATTAGAACCGGTTATTGGGTTTCTTATCGCAGCCGTTCCATCCTGCTATTAACTACTGGTGGATGTTAAATTATGACTATAATCAGCTAATGAATTATGAAGTGGCAGCTTTTAATTTGGAATTCAGATGCGAGTGTAAATCACTTCATTCGATAGGGCAATTAGCGGTTAACGGCACATAAATTCACCTTAGTGTGTACTTTAGGGCGACACATAAATAGTGTATTAATTGGCTGATGGGGGTTAATTACATCACCTATTTTAGAGTAGCGTTTGTAAAACGACTTAATTATTAGTTTTTAAGTTGTCAATATTTGCAATGGCCTGTGTTATTCTATTAATTATATCATTCATTGATGAGTCAAAAATCAAATGAGACGTTCTAAATTTGTAGAAAAAAGGTTCAATGCGACATTATGTCACTCGAAGAGATTTAAATAAATAGCTTAATATGACATTTATTAAACAACTACATTAAATTAAAATATTGTAAAAAAATATCTATGTATGCTTTAAATGAACAGTATTACATTGGACTTAAAAACATTGTACTATTATCGTCGATTTCATCGATAATGGTTGGGGATAAATTTGCTTTAAAAGCTTTTAATACCGACGTACAGACAAGCACCGGAAAGCGCCCGATTGATTTTCGCCCCTTATAAAGAGAAGGATGAGAAAATCAATATCGTTTTAATCCACCCCTGGATTTTTTAACAAATGTCCCTGTGATTGAAATGAATAAGGCAATCATAAAATGAGATACCATTTACAAACAAATACAGTCAACAAAATATTGATTTTAAAATAAACTCAATGCTTTTTAAAAAACTAAATTTGTAGTTGAAAGATCAATGCTCACAGTAATTCAATTATCACACTTTTGCTACAATTCCACTATTATTCTAACCCACTTTCTTTAAAAAAGTTACATAAAATCTACCCTTATGTTTAAAGTAGCAATTTTTTAGAAATTTTAATGTAATTCAAATTGTCCGAAAGCATAATTTCGTCACTAGGAATTTATTTAATTTTAAAAAAATACTCAAGAAGGCACAATTTTATTTTTTTAAATAATACATTGTTTTTAAAAATCCAATTAATTCATCGTTTTTTGTTATGTGTTTGCAGATTTGACTTTCGTTCTCACTAAAATGACTGTTTTGATTAAAAGGAAGTTTTTTTTTTTAACACATTTCATATATACATATTTTTTTGTTTTCTGTTTATTTATAACAGCACGAATTGCTTTATTCTCAAAATTTCTATCATAAAAACATTGAATTTGGTAGCTCGTCTCAAATAGACCTGTCAAAAACATTGCCGCTTGTTTGGTGGAAACGCCCTAGTGTCACAAATTTTCCAAAATAAAAAAATAAAATAAAACCATTCTTTTCCATTCCATTTCACAAGAGAAGCCGTTTAACACATTATTTTTTCGCAATCCATTCAAATAAAAATGTCAAAAGATAGATTCGGTGTTCGCGTGAAAACTATTGGGAAAATATTATCATAAAACGTGAAAATATTCAATTATATTTTGTATGTATTCTTTTTGAAAACTTTCCATATTTTACCATCCGTTTTTTCTCGGTTACACGTTTTGCACTCAATATAAAAATATATAAAAAAACTATGCTTATTATGACATAATTTAAAGTCAATAAACATTATATTTTTGTTTTTCAACTGATATTTTTTTATAATTTAAGAAATCGACTGAGGGTGCTTGATGGAATTTCAATATCAAATTTGGATTATTGAGATTTTGTACACGTCCATGTATTTTGTCACTAACGACCCGGGTTTCGCCTTTCGGCGAAATCTCTGTCAGTTCGAGTCCATTCGTGTGCTCGAATGCCTGACAGAGATTTCGCCGAAAGGCGAAACCCGGGTCGTTAGTGACAAAATACATGGAAGTGTACAAAATCTCAATATCCAAATTCAACTGATATTTTTTGTAAATCCAAAGACCTTTTAAATCATTATTTTTTTTAGTAGAATATGAAATATTTTAAGCACTTTTCAAGTTCGACTTACTTTGCACACGTTCCCCAAATTCTCGGATATCAAATGAATTATTCTTACCTGAAACAAAAAAATCATTTTCAGTAAATGACATAATTATTTTATATTTATTTACATTTAAACATTTGATTAGCTGAATAATTATAGAAACTACTGTGTTAAAGTCAACATATTTTATTTTATATAACCATTAGGATCGTTTTCATTTGGCGTAGAAGATTTTTTATTGATAAAAAATAGATCAACTATGAGAATTTGTAACACATATAATACTAAAACTGCAATTTTCACATTTCTTCTATTAAATCTTACTCTTTTATATCATCAATTATTTATTCTTCCTATTTAATTTGATTATTTTTTGATTTTATATTTATTGGTGAAGTATTGCTATAAATTTGGTCAAATTGAATGTGGAAAATGTCGAATTTATATTTGTTTTCCTAAAAATTAATACTCTCTTACAGTGTAAAATGACAGAGATCGTATAGATTTAGAATACAACACCAAACTTAAATATGTTTTAATTATTAAAATTAAAACTAGCCATATACAAAAAATATGTACCATATGAAAGAATTCAAAATAAGACTGGCTTTTAATTTTAATAAACATTTTTAAAATAATTTCTTTTCTAAATAAATTTCACTGGTTAATTTATAAGTTAATTGCCTGTGTGCATGAATATCAAGACTTTGCATGGTCTTATTCTGTTCTTCAAAAGAATGCTTGTCAAAGAATTTTTAATAACGCTGGATTTTAAAGTAAAAATATTGTTGAAATTTCAAAGGAAAAGTAGTGAAAGATTTAATTTATGATAAATTGACGAGTCGGTTTGAAAGATTATGTCAGAGTTAAAAACCCATGCTGCGCAGAATCAAGCAACGTTTCGTATTTTCCTTGTTTACTGATATTTAATGGGAGTTACTTGGAACCAGTATAGCTTAGATTAATAAAAACATATTAATTATATAATATATCAAATATGCATGAATTAAAAAATATCCCTTCACCATTTGTCAGTGTAATAGTTAATTATATACGTCAAAGGTTTCAATTGTATAAAATATTATTGAATCGACAGAGTTTTTCTAATACTATCAAAGCTCACAATAAAATGCACTTGTTTTTTTCGGAGCATTTTAGTTTACGCAATTTTTTTAACCTTAAGAAAAGTAAAGTAAAAAACACTAATTTGCGTTTTTGCATTACTGTATCTATGTTTTTTTTTTTAATTGAGAACTTAGCCATCTGTTGATTTCATAAACAGATATCTTTGTTTATTAATTTCGGTCAGTTATCAATTATTATGTTATGTAGTGACATCAATCAATCTAGTTTGAGCAAGGACAAATTTATCTTTTTTATAAAGGGAAAAAAATATGATTTTAAAATTCAGATAAATATATATTTCAACGACTTATTTTACATGCACGGTTGGAAGGGTCTTAAAATTTTGCAGCGCCGCTGATATATTCGCCGATGCTCAGAAAAAGTGCGATATACATTTTTCCGTGAAGCGTATCTTTGACGTATCAATATCACACATGAGGGGACGTGAAGAGTGGCTGCTTTGAGTACGAGAGTCAAACGCAATAAAAAATATGACAAAACACGCCATCCGTCAATTGCGAAATCGGGAATGAGGATTTTCAGTCTCGCATATCCTGACATCAATTGGGGTCTCGATTATATATTTCAGTGTTTACGAATACATAATATTGTAAAGCTATCAACCGAAAAGCTCTCGGATTAAGCGCTTTCAATCATAAAATAAATATAACGACAATTTTATTGAACTTATTTTACATACATGGTTTTTATATTACATGGAAAGGGAAAGAGAGCAACAAAAATCATGTCATATATTTATTTTAATAATTTGCTGCTATTTTCATAAAAATTATTTTCTTGATGTGTTTTATCAATCCAAATCAAAATCAAAATTTAATAATGTTCAAGATAATGTAATATAATCGATTGACCGTAACTTCGTCATAAGAAATTCATGTTTAAAATTCTTTGAAGACGTTTGGATTTAATCTATATGAAGATTATGGTATCGCTGGTTTTATTTCTGACTTGTACAACATGCTGCAACAGTATTTTTCATGATTTCACCAATGTGACCAAGAAGTTTCTTCGCGTTAAAAGCACGAATACTCACATATAAATATGAATTATTTCTTTATTTATTGTATTCCAACAGTGGTTTTAATATTATATTTGAAAAATTTATACCGTTTACATACGAAAAGGAAAAAATAAACTAATTTAAAATTTATTTTAAGATAATATGTATTTTTGATATTTTTCCTTATCGTTTACAATGTATTGTTTTGTGTAAAAATAGCAATGATATATTATATTTTAAAAAAATAATTAAATTGGAAGTGGATTTCGGATTCAAATATAAAGATATCATAGTGCAAGTAAGCGCGGATATGGATTCAGCGGAAGAGCTTCGAAACTTGGAAGTCAGCCAACGGCCATAAGCCTTTCACTTAACACAGCCTATATTTCAATTAACGAAAATATACTTTGTGCTTACGTAACCAAGTAGATGGGGTCGTCATCCGTAGTCTCCAAACAACTCACCCCAACTTGTTCTGACTCGCTTGGTCTACAGAAATCGGACGATGCGCAAATTAAGTATGTACCAATTTAAAAATACGTTACTGGTAGTGATTATTTAAATAAAGAATCAGTTTTATATTTTATTGAATGTAGATAAATTCATTCATGAATTCAAGTTGAATGATATGCCAATTAATTAATTCAAATGCATATTTTATCGCATAAATTAAAGTTGTCGTATCTAAATAAAAATCGAATGTGTTTTCGTTGTATAATTATTTTTTTTGACTATCTCAAAAGAAATAAAATTTAAGAGCTTTTTTCCGATATTTGGTTTTTGACTGCGAAAATGTATCATTGAAGATATTTCATTTAATAGCAGTATTAGTGGTTTCTAAGTCTTGGTAAGAACAAAAAATACTTATTCGCATATGAACTAATTGCTACAACGCAAGATGTTAAAAATTTAAACAAAATATCTCAAAATCAATCATATAAAAGCAACATGAAGAAATATGGTAATTTTTTTCAATCATCAATCAATATTCGATTTTAAATTTTTATTAAGTTTAACTAAACACATTCAGATTGCTAGATTGCTTCTTCAGAATAAAACAAGAACATTATTTTGGTAAATTAACGCTTTAATTTATTATTAATCATAAGCCAAAGTTTTATTAAATTGTAATGTATTAAAAATGATATATTGTGTTTAGTAGGACGTATAAGCGCAATAAATAGATAATTATAATAAATGAAAATACTCTGTAGATTTTCTTTCAAATTTTGCATAAAAAGTCTCCTTTTGTTTTGGGGAAGCCAAAGAATATTGTGGAAAAACAATCTGAATGTAAGCCCACCCCGAGATGTGCAGGAAATCTATTTTTCCGCCTTGAATACTAATTTAAAAATTTGCATAAAATTATTTATGTTTGTGTTTGATAATTAAACAAAATAAAACTTTGATTATCTGGAAAAGGGGTTAAAATGTAATATATATTTATATAAATGATAAAAAAAAAAGTGATTTGATAATTGTTTATCACTTCCTTCTTATAAAATAACCATTTACATGAAATATGATATTGCAAAACATTGACAATGTAACTCTCATATATCATTTAAAAGAATTACAAATAAACGAGAATATCATAAAATTTATAGCACAATTTTTTTTTAATAATTTTTATTACGAGTTCAATGTGTGTTTTGCGTTTAAAACACCCTTTCTGAATCTTCTTATTTTCACTGAGCTATTTTAAAACAACGTCGATAAATGAAAGTAAATATGGTCACGAAACAAAATAATTCAATGCAATTAATGCATAAAATTACGTGCCTTTATAAGAGAAGAAACGTGTGATTTAAAAATGTTCTTTGCAATTGAAATGAAAAATTTGACATCGTAGTATTTTTTTCAATGACAAAGAAAGTTCCAATTCAAGTCATATATATTATGCTATGTAGGGAGTGACATAAGACAGCTATAAAAGTATCAACGGCGTTCAGCGTTCGGCGTCCGTGGTGCAGTTGGTAGCGTCGCTGGCTACGGTTACGGACGTCTCGGGTTTAATTCCCGGTTCGAACGTTTTTCATAGATTGATCTTTCAATCGATTTATGGATTTCTGTTCGTAGTCTGAGTCCTCCCTCCCACCCATGCCATCCTCACGGGACGTAGCGAGAACGATTAGATATAACCACTAGTCCTGTCCTAACCCTATCCTTATATCCCTACTCTCTTCGAAAAAAGAGAGGTTGAGCAAACTGAGTAACAAGCAGTTTTCGCTCCACATTGGAAGCGGACATAGAAAAAAAAAAGGTATCAACTGTTCATAATATAAGACAATGACTAAAATCATTAAATGAAAATAATATGTTTGTTAAAAAGGATTGGTCATGAGGTAAAAATAAGTTTTCATTTAATTTTTATAATAAAACTTCATCGAGCAATATCAGTAAATTTTTATGATACAAGGAATTCGGAAATAATTATAATAAATAAACATTTTTTTATAATTTCAGATAAAAAAAACACTTAAGGAAGTATAATTTTGTAATCTATTTTAGTAAAGTTATTAGGATTCAAGTGCGTTAATAGATTTCCAGTTCCCTTTGTAAGAGATTGCCACAAAAGAACTTGAAAATTGAATAGACAAATACGTAAAATCAAAATGACTATGGTGGCGCCATTCAATCGAAGCAAAATCGAATAAAAACGAGTCTATCTCGAATGTCACATCGGTGCGGCGTTTGTTCGGTAGTTCAACCTACGAGATTACAAACGTATACATACATCTTTTAGGCTAATAATTCCTCTGTGAACAATAACGGATAACGCTCCCATTGTCATGCGACGTTTCGTTAGCTACGGGTTATCACAAAGGGGAAGACCCCGTTTGTAGCGAGATGGCAGGGTGGCCAGCTTCAGTCGAAGGTATTGTAGTTAGCAAAAAAGAACCATTTATATACACGAAACTAACAACACTTGTATTATTTTAATCGTGATTATAACATACTGATATAGTGCGGTATATCAGAGACGTAACAATAAGTCGACAGTCGGCTTAAAAATAACTTAGTTTTTAGCTCAGCAAGAAATGTATAATATATCACGACATCATCAGAACGAGTCGACCTAGACGCCGAATAAAAATTACATAAGATAATTTTTGTAGAAGGAAACACTTCCCTGAAAACAATAGATTGAGATACATTTTATAGGAGACAAAAAACTTACTTCCTGAAATATTTTAATGACAGGTATTATAAAAAAAAACACATTTATTTTATTGGCAATGGTTTAATGTGGTTACATTTTTTTTTGTTACCGAAAATAATGATTATTATAACACCAGTTTGGTAATATAAAAACGCTGTTGCCAATAATTTTTCCAAACAAATTAAACATTTCATTACATTAAAGTGCTGTTTTAGAAGTTGAATCGGGAATATTATTATAGAAACCCAGTATATTATTATTGTAAGCTCATATTTAGGTATTCCAACTCGAATATTCGAACATATTTGACCCTTTTTAGCTATTCGATATTCAAATATTTGAATTACTATTCGAATACTATTCGTTGTTATTTTGAATGAAATATTAAACATCACAATTTTTCCAAATTTCAAGAACAATAACGAATACCCCAGGTAGTGGTTTTTTTGTCTTCACCCAACTCTCGCTTTCAGTACCTATCTAGTCATAAATCATAATAGTTGAGTTTGACAAATGACTCAGGACTAAAAAAAACCTTTAAACCTTTATGGTGTAATTTCAGTGATTGAAGAAATACCATTGGATGAATCCGACGTAGCTGCAAATTTTAAATATTGTAATACAATTGGACGCTGTTAGAATGTGTATTTACAATCTCTCTATCAACAGAAGTGGCAAAATATTTAGTTGTATATTATTATAAGATGTATCTAGGTATCTCATCCTTACGAAAATATTTTATGTTGATGTATCAGTGATTTAAAATTCGAATAAATGTGGTTTTTATTATAAATGAGCTCGTTTCATTACATGATATTAAATTTTTTTTTTGTATATACAAGGTCATGTTATTGATTATTTAAATCGATTTTTAATATTATTTTTGTACTTCAGAAACTATTTGAAGAGTTTCAGTTTTACTATTCGATATCCAAATAGTTGATAAAGACGAATAGTTGGAATCTCTACTCCTATTCCATCAGGCATAAATAAACTATTTATATTTATAAACAAAACAAATACCTAGAAATTCAATAGAATCTTTACTAAACGGATTACTGTTTTATTGTTTAATCGGATTATTGTTTTATATTATATTGTTTAACCTCCACATGGTTTTAATGTACCTATGTATCTTATACATTCTACAGTACATCACGTAAATAAAAACAAATTACTATGTGTATAAACTAAGTTATTTGAATTTGTTATTTAATAATTCTCATAATAAAAGTCGTGTAATTAATAAATAGGATTAAAAAAACGATAAAAATGTGTTTATTTCTATTCTTGTGTATTATAATTATATACACTTAGTAAATTAATATAATATTATAGTAACTACCGCTTTTAAAATTAATAATCCAAGCATTGGTTATGCGGTTTTTGAAAGATTAAATAAGTAATACCCGTTTCCCAGAAACCTTTATAAAACTATAATACGGAATTATTATTTTATTTAATCATTCATCGGATAATTTTTCGTATTTGGATTATTCTTCTTGATAGAAGTATGTCTATTTTACCTGGCCATTGTAAGTAAAATATCAAATCCCTTTGTACTTTATTAGTCTTATATTTAATGCGATTATAGTATTTGCTTACCTACAGAAGAATTATTATAAGAGTATACCTATATAAATATTATCTTCGTAATAATTTATTCTTTTGTAGAAATCATACATTTATTATAACCCGGTAGACTAATTTAACTATTATTTGTTCATAATCCGTGAAATGATTTCATGAGATAAAGTAACATATTTACAAAATTAATTCAGCAAGATATTATTCTTACAAAAAAATACTAATTTTACAAATTTGAGTTCTGTTTTACTTTAATGAAGGTCCAGATCATACTATTCAATTGTAGAATTGATACTAGAAATATTCGTGATGTATTTGTATCAGTGTTTGTCAAAAAAAGTATGAAGTTGTTTACGATATATAATTGAATACTTTAGTTACTTGTGACATTTACATTTAAAACTGTTTCTACAAAAAATGATCAATTACTCATTATTTTTTTTGAAACATTCTCGCCGTCTAACCAATTTTAGCCCTGAGTAAAATCATATTTTTTTTTGAAAACAGTATTTTCAGTATAAATTCTTTTAAATTTATGCAAAAGAGAAATCGAGATGAAAAAATTCCGTCAATTTAATTTAATTACATAAAACAATGCCTAGTAAAAATGCAATTGTTTTAATATTACATAACAATGAAGTTTTTTTGGTTTGTCATTATTATTACTCGACTTCCAAAAAAAATATTCGTTGTATAAAAAGAGAGAGAGGCCACACAAAGCCTGGGGTCGGTTTTTGTTGGCGTCATTAGCAAAATCAGAATGCTTTTCTTCGTGAAATTGGCACAGTTCCAAAGGAACTGGATGCCTCAATAGTTGACGGGTCATCCATTAAGTTGAGGAACTGCTGATCCATCTTTTGAACAAAAATACCAAAAGGCCGATTACCAGTTTAAATATTCTGAAACACTTAATACACGCAAAAACATTAAAATACTTATATTTCATTTATTCTTGCAGTATTCTTACTAAATGAAGAAAAAATTATTGCAAAATATTGCGTTTTTACACTATTTAACGTTGAGTAAAAGTAAAGTCTGAGAAAAGAAGAAGAGAAACGAACATTTTCGTTATTGTATATCACTCAACAAACATCAATATTTCGTAACTGGTAACCTTTGAATAAAATTATTTCGGTTACGACATAATTGCTGTATATCAAGCTATATTTTGTTGTATTCTATGGAGTTAAAGTTGAAGAGATTTGTTTATTTGACGAAAGAAAAACTAGTTCCTAAGGATGTTTTGTTATTTTCTGAATAGAAGGTGGTATGCCGAATAAGTTTGATAACTTATAGTATTGTGCTTCATTTTTTTGTATGACAGTAATATATTTTAATTTTAATTAATTTTACATATCATTTAATATCAAAAAATAAACGGTCAAAATATAATTCCAGTAAAAGAGTCCTAATGTTATTGCATAGTTATTTAGGCCCTAGAGTACCGAGGCCCGAGAGTAAGGGGGTCCGTTCCTCAGTCGGACCATTGACCGTAACAAGGTAGCGCATCTTTATATAATTACCGTCTTTCAAACAAACATTTAAACAATTGTTCACAACCAATTAAATATATTTATTACTCGTTAGATAAATATTTATGTAATAAAGATAAAAAAATCTCAGTGATGTGGTAATATTTTAATATTTATTTAAACTCATAAGACATAACTGATTATTACGTAAGACAAAATAATTAGTAATATTTATGCAATATTCATACTAATAGTAAACAGCTTGGGTGGGTAAAATAACATCTTACGCAAAAGCTTCCTGAGGAAACTGTAAACCAAAATGACGAATATATTATGGATCTGAAGTTATCCCGAAGGGATACGATGGTTACGAAACCTTACACCAGAGCAGCGCTTACGTCTAATTGCGATCACGGGGCCAATAGAGCTTCATGTGAACTGCGCGGCTTTTAGCGTGAGCGGCACGTACAAATTAGCCGAGCTTTATTAACACATCGACCGGCTTGAGTCAGCGATTTTCGAATAAAATATTTGCTCCTGAAGTACGACTTGAATAAAATTGGCATTAGCTAGAAATAGGCGTGATCATTTTTTTTTTGTGACGCGGAATATTTTCGGCGATAAAAATTCGCGCGGGCATTTAATTCTTATCAATATTTTAAGTGGTTATGGTTTTCTATTTTTCAATCCTATATTTAGTTTATATGATAAGAATAAATTAAGTTTATTACTACGTGACTATTGAAGCTTTTAAAATGCTGATGGTATAAAAATGTATTGATAAATGAAAAAAATTATGTTTCTAATAAAATATAATATTATATACTTTATAATATCTATAAAAAGTTTTTCTTCATTTCTAATCTATTAAATAAGTAACTTTTTAATTAATCTTTTGTCCAAATACTTATATTTGACACTCAAGTTTTTTTTTATATTTTGTACTTCAAAAGATATTCATGCTTAGTCTCAAGAATATTATCTTCTGTTGTATTTGTAACAACGTTAAGAAATTTTATTTAGTAAGAAGATATCGAACTATTTCCAAGTTTTTAAATGGATAAAATATTTAAACCGATTAGAACGATAATTTTAAAAATAAAATTATTTTTTAGATTTTTAACAACGGGACAGTTAATATACATTATTTTTAGCTTACGTTTTGAAAACGAAAGGTATTTTTGAAACATAAAGTTACCCAATATAGAGTCAAAATGTATCATAAATTTTCAATTCAAAAATTCAGGTTTAGGTATTTGAAATGCTTTATTTTGAATTTAGATCTTTGCTATGTAGGCATCCTTTAATATGAACCAAAAGATAGGGTGATGTATTTTATAAAATAAAATTTTAATTTTTTGCAGATTTTTATGGACTCAATTAACTGAAATCCTCGTGTAATAATTTATTGGTGAGCTCTTGTATGTTCAATTTTTTTCAAACTAGCAGTAGTGAATGCCTTGAAAATTTCCAATCCCGTCGACAGGTCCCAGTCGCTATAAATCAACCCAGACGAGTGTGAAATGGGTACTGTGCGCAAGAAGACAGTTTGCAAATTCCCGAATGCCAGGAGTGGAGGCTTTTACGCACCGGAATCGACCCCGACCCGTCGGGACGTAAATCAAAATCGCCTCTTGATAAGGATAGTAGGTGAAAATTTAAATTGCGTCCACCGTTCACTTCAAATTGTATAAGTACGGACAATTGCAATTATTCAAAATCGACGATCGTTTTTATGTGAGATACTTGAGCCAATTTTCATTCCAATAGTTCCAAATCTACTTTAATATACTCCCTTTAATATCGGGACAAAAATTTATGGACAGGAGTGAACAAGCAATTATATTTCATAAAGTAAAAGTATATATAAATCAATGGATTTAAGATTGCAGATACTCATAATATATAATTTACATGCTCCTAATTGTTATCTACGTGGCCGAAACCATATCCAGACAATTATTATTCTTAAAACTTGTTCTTCGCGTCGGTCATTCGAGTCACGAGTTGCAAGAGCCGTTCGGATGATTAATGCACTGCCTAGAGAGCTGGATATTTTCAACACTAAACTATGGGTATTGTTCACTAAATATTTTTTCCTTTTAAATTAATAATGTCTTTTTTATTTAGTAATTTAAAAAAATGTTTTTATTTTCATTATTGTTTTTATTAGTAGTACTGTTTTCAATAATTATTATTTTTGTTGTTACTGTTATTATGTTTGTGAAATGCATGGCGCATTGGCGTCAGCTGTAATGCCATGCATTTCAATTTTTTTAAATTTACAGTAAATAAAAAAATAAAAAATAATTGATTATTTGTTTATGAATAATCGATTAAAATGGACAACCCATGCATTCTGACGGTGCCCCTTTACAGTTGCGAATCATGGTATCTCACCAAGGCACAGGGTAACCGTATACTATGCTTTTAACACAGATGCTTGAAGCGAATACTAGGGGTACGGTGGTTTGATTTTGTCAGGAACTCGGAGGTAAGGGAGCGGACGGACCAAAAAAAAGCGACGTTGGACATGGCTTGGGCACGTGCTGCAAATGTCCCAGGGGTGTTTGAATCCTGCCTGTCTCTTCTACCAACCAGATGGATTTCGTCGCCCTGGAAGGCCGGTGATGACCATCCATAGGATGTATTCGGTGGACGTTGGGATGACTTGGGTGGAAACAAAGAGACTGGCGGGGGACAGAAAAGCTTGAAGGAACCGCGTGATGACCATATGCTCCAAAAAGGAAGAGGATATGGTTAAAAAAAAACCATTGCCGAAGAGGATAACTTTACAAAAACTTTTCCCGAGTGAAAATTTTTTTTAAATAATTTTTGCAGGAAACACATTATAAAGAATCAATCCAAATAGCTCGCATATAAAAAATATATCTTAAACCCATCCCTTGTTTTTTTTGAATACTTTATTAAACTTTTTGTATTCTTTTAATTTTCTACAAATGATTTTATATGTTTGACAATAAAGCATCTTCTAATTTCAATATTGTAATAAAAAAAACCAAGATAGGGAGCCGTGTCCTGAAATACTAAGACTTCAAAATATTATCTTACCTGCCAACTTACTGTACGCGTTGAATATTTTTATAAGGTTAGACTATCCATTTTTCCACATTATGAAGTAAATACTTTCATAAAAAATCATTGCATCTTCGCAGCAAGGTGAAAATAAGAGGAAATTCTCACCTTATATTGAGATTTTGTGCAAAGCAGCATAATCTCATCTACATAGACGATGAGATCATTGTAGCTCTGACGCGAGATTGTTTTTCATTTTGAATACGCCAAGAAACACCTTAATATGCGAAATATGAAATAATTTCTTTAAGTGCTCATTGTAAGCATTTCAAATGGTATAAACAAAGTGACAATAACAGAGTAATAATATCTTTTATAGTTTCTTAACCAAAAAGAGTGAGAAAATTTAGGCAAAAGATCTATCTGAAATATGGTTATCTGACATCGTCGATGAATTAGAATGTCATTTTCGAGTTGTCGGCTCCAAGAAATCAAAGATTTATAAGTAAGTGTCATTTTAGAATTTGTGACAAATTTAATAATAACCTTGTACCCGTAAGATTTTTAAATTAACTTAAAAACATAATTTTAAATTTGATATTGAAATTCCATCAAGCACCCTCAGTCAAAGTCTTAAATTATAATTTTAAATATTTGTAGTAATGCAGTCATCATTCTATGCAATTATTAAATAGTTTGTTTAATGAAATTATCCAAAACATTTCTATTTACATATTGGTCCATATACTATAATATTGAAAAGCTTTATGGTTACCATATTTAAACATTTAAGTTTTTTGAATTATGTTCTTTATCGTAGTTATTCAAAGATAACTCTATCAGTAGCTGCTGCATTAACGAAAAAAAAATATTGTACAGGAGCGGGAAAAATATTTTTATACGATAAATTTTTTGATAAATCCAACATACAGATAAATAGATATGTTTAAACTAAAAGATTTGATGAAAATAATATACCTATATACGAATACACGTATGTTTATTTTTTTGTAATAAATTAAGACAAATTTATTTTTTTACGAGAAGACAATTTTGAATAAGAAAAAATATTGAACACAAATAAAGCTCAAAATAGAATTTATTTAATATAATATTTACTAACAATGTGATAGTAAGCTCCATGGTTGGCATTACTGCCAAAAATCTTTTTTGAAATAATGTGAAAATCTCTTTATGATATTTGTATAAGAAAAACAAACAGATGAGTCAGCCAAACACAGAAAGTTCACTGGCTCTTAATCCATATCGAAGCTTTTTTTATTGTGTTTATGTAAAAAAAATAAAAGGAAATAAATATTCATAATGAAATTTCTTCTCTGAAAACACAAACGGTCTAAGGATTTTTGAAATCAAATAATTAAAATATTAAGCTTACAAAATAAAAATGAAATATTTATTTCGCCAATATAAAAAAAAATACAATTAAATTATTAAAAATGTGCATTACATATTCCATGTTGTTTTTATCATTTTTCATCGGCCATATTCAATCCAAAAACTGGGTGTAAGAGAGACAGTGATTAGCTTGTTTAACTAGATGTTTTCTTACTCTATCTTTCTTTAAATAATATTTAAACAAATAAATTACAAGTTGTATTTAAATTAATTTTAATAAACACATATAAGAAGCCCACCAGCAGCGAACGTGGTTTTAAAAATAATACTCTCTTCTACAAAATTGCATTTTTTTTACTTTGAATGTCAAGACCACAGAAAAAAACACTTTTTCGTATCTTTTATGCATTGCATATGTATAAAAACCAAAAAGTACATAACCAGGTAAGTAGTCTCATACGCCGGGCATTGAAAACCTTTATCCGCTGTATATATGTACGTGATTTCTTTTTCCCATTTACCAAAAAAAATGAAAAGGAGGGCTTCTACTCAAAGGGAAATCATTCGTCCTTCATCTTTAGCGGTTATCACCATCTATTTGTCCTTCACATCCTGGATATATATATATATCTATTTGTATTATATATATTGCCCTGAATGGAACAGGGCAGAAGAAAGCATCGAGCAGTATCATAAATCCGCTCGGCATCCTACTGCCAACTGAAACTCTTCTTTTCATATCGTTTCCTCTCTTGCTGCGCTATAGCAAAACAGCTTCCTTCCTTTTCTCTCACTGTCTCAAACTTTCATTCTAGCAACACTTTTCAAGGACTGGCGCTTTTTAATAAAATATTTTCATAAAAATGACGAAGATTCTTTACGCGTTTTGTTTACGTACAAAAAATGGAGTAGCTTTAATTAAAATATTTACTATTTGCTCCCGAAAGGTCGATCGTAAAAGTCTAGTTATGGCATCAAAAATGGCTGTTAAGGCAAATATAAACCAGGGAACTATTTTGAAATTTAAATTTTCTGAACATTGAACGAAATTTTTACATAACGGTTATGAAAATACTTAATAAAACTTTTGTAAATTTTTAAACTGTGCCTAATTCCTCTTGATATAATATTATAACTCTTTAAAGATTACAGCCTATACAAAACTTGATATTTTATTTGGAAAACTCGGCATGTGTTTAAAAATAATTTAGACATTTTTACATCAGTTGGATTGGACAGTACTTGACAGATACATATATTCTATTATAAAAATGGAACAAAAAAAAAATGTTTTTGAACTAAACATATTCATTCATATTTATTAATTTATTTTAAAAAATCAGTTAATTATTGTTTCTTTTTATAAATGCAACTGATTTTGTTTCTATAGTGTTTGGCGAGTTTTACTAATGCATGAACGTTTCTTATTTCAACCATACTATTCATATATATTATATATTTTTGAACTGCCATTCTACAAAATATTTTGAATTTGTATGCTTATTGACTGTCTTATATTTAAAATCTTCTCACGATTGATAACTTTAATCCACTTTAAACTATTCATAGAAAAATGATTTTGGTGTATCCTCAGTTTTATTAACACACCTTTTTGTAAGATATCAAGATAAAATGAACATCAAATTAGCATTCTCGATGACTTTGTCAGAAACTTTGTGAAAATTCATTTTTGTATATAAAATTAAAATTGATAAAATAATTATTTCACTTGTTGTGTAATTAAATGTGACATAACCAATGGAACAACAAAGTTATCAACTTTATTTGCATATCAAACTAGAAATCTAATATTTTTATTGAAAAATCAGACCAAATAGCGTTAAGAATAATTAGAAGAAAAGTTTCGCTGACAAAAGCATTAAATCGAGAAACCTTACTAAGTATTATAAGTCATGCTTTGTTTTAGAAGCCCGCATGGTAATATCGTTCGTATATATTGTAGTCAGTCAGCACTGTACGGTCATCACAAATATACCGGGTGGCATTAAACAGAAAGCCGCTTTATTTTCGTATTTTTTTTTGGAAAAACAATAGCTTCAGCAATTAAAATACATATAGAGATTTGTCCACTTTGATGCGCTGGCAAAGGTTTGAATTCCTGAATGAGAACATTCATGCATTCATCATTAAGTACATTTAAGTATATAATATATATATATCTTAAAGAAGTGAATTTCTTTAATTTTTTAATACTTCCCCTTCCCACCTCACATAAAATCCTGAAAAAAATAAAAAGTAAAGGGACTCCTAACGGATAATTTAAAGAGAAGTCTTTCTTCTAAGAAGAAGAAGAAACAAAACTGTTTGTAAGTCGCTCTAAAAGGACGGGTAGTTGAATAATCACTCTCTCAACACCTCTGTTTTACAACTGGATACGAAATGGGCTTTTTTCCGAAGATGAATACAGTGTGAAGTTGGTACAATGATAAACTTGGTTTGTCTAACCAAACCTTATATCAAAAGTGTAATTAAGCATTTGGCTTAAGAGTTGTTTTCGCTAGACAACTTTTTTTATTTTAAAAATAAAACACAATTTGTTTGTACTACTTCCGCATGTTTATAATGATCAGAACTGGTTTCGCCGATCACGAGCAATATAAACTGATGAGAAAAACCGGTCCTGATCATTATAAACAGGTGAAAGTAGTACAAAAAAAAATGTGTTTTATTTAAAAAATATAATGACTTTCCACCAAGAATTGACAGTTAACCCTCTAAAACTTTTTTTATATCCATTACAACTGAAAGCGCACATGATAAAAATCATTCTATAAGTTAAATTTATATTAGTTAAATATAAATGCACGTTGCTTTTACATAATGTTTGCATGCCATATTTATATAAATTACTGTCTACAGTTTTCCATTAGCTAGATTGTTATATTATATTTCACTAAGTCTCACCCGGAAATCCTTCTCAACAAATAAAGACTTTGTCAAAACATAACCTGTCGCTTTTGTATAACAACAATGCGTGTTAGTAGAAAACAACAATTTTATAATAATAACAAATAACACAGCATCTGAAACGTATAACAATAGTAGATAACATAAACAAACAAATAAATATGGTTCAATACCAATTAATTTCCTAGAAATTTGTTAAATTCTATATACATTAACAGATTACAAATATACCACATAATATGTATATCTATAAAGTTTGTGAATGATAAGCACACATTTGCATGTAAAACATATATCGCAATCTATATTCTTGTGATGCTTCACTTAGCAATCCGTAGATTATAGTTGCTATATATGGTTTACTTTGATATTAAAAAATAATATTTACTTAGATGATTATTATGATATTTTTTCCTGACTTTAATTTCGGGGATACTTTGTTCATATTCCTAAATATTATTTTATTCAAAATATTGCATTGTGTTGGTAGTTTTTTTGTTATCACTTGTTTAAAAATATTTAGTAAAAATAAACATACTTAATCGACGTAGCTCAATTAAGCCAGTAACAACTTCAACATTGTTTTTCTATTTGAATTATTGTTTTGGGTATTATTTAATTTTAAAGCATTATGGTTTTCATCAACTACAGAATCCAAAACTTGATACAAACATTATTGATTGGTTACATAGGGAAGGGGTAACGCTTTTGAAAAAAAGTTTTTACTTTTTATGGCAATTCTTAGTGGAAAGGCATTTTATTAATTCGTACAAGAATTATGTATTTTTTAAATTAAAATAGTACATAATATCATATTTAAACTTTAACTTTTTTCTTTACGAAAATTTTCACCTGACATATGCAAGTTTTTCTTTATTTAAATAAGTAGGATTTTCTTGGAGTGTCAGAATATAAAACGGCCATTTCCTCTCATATGAAACGTAGCTAGCTAAAAGGTAGCAAAACCTTTACGTCATATGATATTTCCTCTCACTTTGTGGGTTATTGAAATGAAAAGCTTTTGTCACCAAGTTTTCCGCGTTGTAACAAAATGTTGTGTTAGACGCTTAAGCTCGCTGTGTGACGTTTCGCACAGAAATAAAAATACACTCTAGCTTAATATTATTTCTTAACAATTTCTTGTGTGGTTTTGACACATCTCGTTATGTTTTAATGACTAACACCAAGTTCAAAGAAAACGAAATTCAATTTGTTCGCATTTCACTGCATAGAAATTCGAAACACGTGTGTTTCATAAAACAATTCGTCACTTAAACAAAATAACTGGCTGCCAAATTTTTGTTTTTCTTCTTTACAGAAAGTGATTTTAATACAATAATTGTTGAATTTCTATACAATTAAATACTGTAGACTTTACTGGAATGACATTTCAATATATAGTGAAAACAGAATAGAAAAAATTTGAAAGCTTTTATTTAAACAAATATTTGTAACTGAGAATTATTGAAGGCAACAAACTTTGTATCGCTCAGATCTAATGCTCTGATTTGTAAGCATTTATTCCGAAAATATTAGTTGAAAATTCTCACTTGCTGATCAAAATCATTTTTCTGATAAAATAAAATGTGCAAATTACGAACCACAAAAATACGTTTCACACTGCATTTATGAATAGCAAATTCTTTTGGTAAGACAAAATATTTTTTTTACATCAATTCATGTTCTTATTCCATAAAATTGATTTACTGAATACATATTTTCATAAAAAACGTTTCAAAAAAAATAACTTGAAAAAGAGACTTTAGTGTCTCAAATAATCTTCATTTTTAAAGTTCAATTTAAAAATGATTCTACGGAAGCTTCATGTAAAGCAATGTTCCGTAACCAGTGTGCCACGACACACCAGTGCACCGCGAGCCAATCTCAGGTGTGCCGCGGCACAGTAAGTTCAAAATGAGAAAAAATCGATAATTTTTATACTAGTAAAAATTAAAGACAAAATCTCTATTTAAATTGTTTTCGTTGAAATAAATATTGTATTATTTCGATATTAAATAAAAAATTGTATTAGTGTTTGCACTGAAAGCGTAACTGCAATGATGAGGAATAAAATGGGGCTTGTCTTGTGCTGAAAACAAAAAATTCCTAACGCAGAAGTTACACATTGGTGGATATATTGAAAAGTATTGATGGTGAAAATTTACCATTGAAAATACTATAAACAAAGAACGAATGTATCAAAATAATACACATTATCAAATCATGTAGATGTGCCACGAAATATTAATAAATGATTAGGTGTGCCGTGGGTGCGAAAAGGTTGCGGAACACTGATATAGAGTTTCATAAGAATAGTCTATTCAATACCATGTACAGAGGTTAATATCACAGTGAATATTTGTTTGCTTTACCGTAAGTTACAATATATTTAACCGGTATTACAGGTTTCTACATAATATCTACGTATGGAACAGGTTTAATTTAATCTAATAAACAAATACCTACCTAATCACTGAAAACATTGACATTATTTATTAGGCAAATAGTATGGAGAAAATAATACGGTCAAAATGAATTATTTAAGATATTAGATTAATTATTGATCCTGTAGATAAAAAAATTTCGTCACACTACTTTGACTTTATTTGTGCCGTTTTGTCAACACCATTTCCATGTAAACCATTGACATGCAAATAACAACATTATTCTACTTCTGATGTGTATTTTTTCAAGAAGAACTTCTATAAAAGGAATATAAAACTAGAATAATCTCACAGTATTATGCCGAACACTTCATTGTTTACAATGCGTGAGAAATAAGCAGTGTTCTTGACAGCTGCATAATCTTCAAAAAGCTCGTAAAAATAATATTCAATCTGCCAAAAACATTTGAACATCAAACTTTATGATGACTCAAAGATATTGATAGGCCGGGAGACTTGCGCTGCAGCAAAACACATAAGTAGATATTTTGCAGCATATAATACGAAGTGGAAAGTCACATTCGTATTATAGGATTTATGAATTTTTATTTAGTATAATATTTTGGAATCGATATTAGATATTTATTTCAAATAATTAATTAAGGGAAGCTGTTCATAAATTATATACTGCTTCTGATTTTTTTGTAATAATAATTGTATTATTCAATATAAATATTTATTAAGAAACAAATACGTTTTACATGTTTTGTGGATTGGTGAAAATATATCTAATGATGTAGCAGTGTTAATTTGCATTGGGCGTTATAAAAAAATGATTTCAGTCACCCGATTTAAGGATATTAAATATTTATGAAATGGAAACTATTAAAGCGTTCTTTTAAATTTTCACATATTTCCTTTCTTGAAACCAACATTAAAAAAAAAAACAAAAATTAATACACCATATATTGTATCAATTGTTTATTGGTTAAACAGTTAATTCTTATGTTTACTCTTTACTGACTATTTTCAGCACACGTGTAAACATATAACTATAACTCTCTCCGTAAAATTTATTTTTAATTATTATGTTTATTTCAGTTAATCCGTTTTACTACCAATTATGTTGGCCTTTTATTGCTTTGCAAACATCAAATATTGTGTTTACAAGGAATAACATATTGATTGCATTGTTACCGAATCGAAATTCTTTCGATCTTGTAAAGTAAATCTTTGCGAATCTGGTAGAAATTGCATCATGAGTTAACGAAATGCTTCCTAAATCTACGGGGGCGCATCTGGTCTTGAAAGTTTCAAAGCCTGTACAATGTACTGTTGACAACTTTACTTCCGTTTTCAGCAGAATTTTTCTGTATAAAAAATTATACCTTTCATACAGATAGAATGGCGCAGAAATATGGACGAATAGCATAAATTACTCTTTTGGGGGAAATTACTGTTACAGTCGGGAGATTGATGTTTATTTACCATTTTTTATTTTACTAGTACATATTTTTAGAATCGCGTGATGTATTGCTCAGTTCTTTACAAATGTGTGAAAAATTACAATAAAAACAAAATTGCTGTTTTGAAAATTGACCATTTTGTCGTTGATTTAATTGGTTTTACTGAAAGATATTTTAACCATTTTTGCACAAAAAACTCCAAGCCTACTCCAATAATATATTTTACCTCTCAATGCGCCAATTCTTTGTAGTTGGTTACAAACAACAAAGACCATCTCAATTTAGATCTAGTCTAGCGGACGAAGATTTAGCCCCTCAATCGAGCTATAATCGAGGATGTCATCTAAAATTTATATTTTATGTTCTAGAATTCAGATATTTAAATAAAAGTATTAATGCATTTAGTTTGACAAAACATATGCGATATTTATATATATAAGCTCTTTATTTTTTCTCTCAATCAGTTAATATGATGACTACAACAGTAGATGAAGTAGAACAAATTGTGTTTTATTTGTTAAATTAAGCTCTCGTGGAAATTAATACATAGCTATTTTTTACATTCAAAGTTTCTTTATTACAATAAACGTTCTTTAACAGAAAACAATGGTGCTTGAATTGGGTTAAAGACATTTATTAAAATAAAAAACAATCTTTATTTACATACATCTCACAAAAAACAATATTGATTTCTAACATTTTGAAAATATTTACGAATTGTGTCTTTGAAGCACTTTTTCTGGTGAATCTATAAAATGAAATTTACTAGATAACGCAAGCAGCCACTTTTGATTTTCTTATTTATTAGATAAGGGAACTTTTGCGCTCAATTCGCTTTGCCCAAAATAAACATCCTATTTGGTTGGGAGTCTTCTTTCCGCGGAAGAATAACATATTTTCCGTTTCCTTTTAAAAGTTCAAGCGGTAAACAAATTCAGTTATTCAATGGGATATACGTGGGAACGTTCATCGATCAGCCTGCATTTACATTTCGAAAGCATTTTAGTTCACTGATACAAAGAATCTTCAACTTCCGAATTTCTAGATATAAACTTACGTAAAAAAAAATGAATTGACAATGAATACGCTCACAGGGAATCTAGAATGTTTATTTTCAAACATTGATAATCAATTCACTTTTAGATTAAGGGATGCTCGACTTTATTTGACTTTCTTTACTCTGTTTTCTTTAACCTGTATCCCATAACTAATGAATTTATTCAGTTGGCTTACAAAAAATACACTATATAGGTTGCAAAGCTGGGGGATGTAATATGTACGTGTGGGTTCTGTCCTCATACAGGGCCAGTAGGCCACGCTGACTTGATCTTAACCAAGGCCAACTTTGAGGCATTCGATAAATATGCAACATCATATGAGCAGCAGAATATTCTCGATTCCTCTTAAGATTCAACGTGGAGTATATTAAACTCTAGCGCTACGGTAGATTATCAGTATACGGATACACAGGATACTTAATATCGCTTAAGCTAAGTGGCTGAGCAAGTCACATTTCCTTTTTTTCTCTATATTTACTTTTCTTAAGCATAATAATAGTGCGTCCCGTGCAGCTCTGAATCGGGCCAAGATCATGAGTAAAATCGCTTCTTTTCTTGGTCATTATTGCGTTATGAAAGGCGGCCGTGAAACAGTGGCTGCTGCAGACATATAACGGTGGAGGGAAGGGGGAGGGAGATGTCTCAGTGCTCTATAATCTCCGAAAATCATACTTTCCAGTAAAATATTCATATACGTATTATTATATTATATGTAAAATTCATTCGACAATGAAAACAATTTAGTGCCTACTACCAATAAAATAAAAAAATGAATTAAATTGTCATTCATTGTTTTTCAGTTTTTCATATGTTGGTATAACAAGAATCTAATAATGTAGAAACATCAAAAGAAACGATTTTAACTGAAATTTACCATATATTTTTTCAGACGGTGAACATTTTAAAACTAAACATATTATGGAAAATCATTAAAAAAAACCATAGAAAATAACTAAGGATAAAATTAATCATCCCAAGTAACCCAACGATCTCTTACCTACAAAATTACAATGAGACAATACTTAAGAATCGGTTTAGACTGAGAGCAGTTCTGCTCGACGACCCCCCATAGATGGAAACAGGGATTTTCTTTATTTAAATTGAATAAACACGACTCCTCGTAATAGAAAATGACTTCCTCTGGATGATTCCTTGCGTATTGTATGTGAATATGTGTATGCGTTTGTATATATTTATGTATATGTGTGTGGGTGCGGTATGCGGGAAGGTATATTTATATAAATGCAATTAGTGCCCACATGAATTGGCTTCACTGTGGATTGCTTAGCTCTGCAGCAATCACGCTTTTCTATCTGAAAAGATGGAAGTGAAACAAAAAAAAAATAACATTAGCGATGAAGGAGACTCAAAGAACTATGACGCTAACGCTCCATCAAATTGATATCCAAAAAAAAAACAAATGTAGGATGAAGTTTTTTGTTTTGAATAAGCTTCATATGTTTGTTGAAACTAAAATTTTAATGTCACACACAAGGCAGTTGAATTCAGCTTTTGGCATTTTTAAATAATGTTTTTTATGTATGCAATTTACCCACATGTTGAAATTAAATATAATAATTACCTTAAGAGCATTTGTCATAGAATAAGTTTGAAAACTGTTAGATAAATGAAAAGAAATTAAAAAGCAAGTATCTAAGCCTTGGAAGTTTCAATAAAAATACTGCAAATCACTAAATGTTTTATTAAAAAAATGAATATTTTATGTTAAATTTCAACAAAAGCTAGAATTGGATTATTAAAACCACTGATAAGGTGCATTATTTTAAAACGTGATCACACGTAAAAATAATTTGTGATGAAGTTTAAAACCTGTTCATCAAATGGTATATTTGCACTATCATTTTAATAAAAAATGATCATTTAATAAAACAGATTTTAAATCTGTTACCATTTACATAGAGTAAATAATGTTTTATACATTGCAAATGTTCAGTTATTGCAAAACGGGATTGCTTCACAGTTCGAAAAACGCTGAAAAAACGTATCTTCTTATGTCTATTACCTTAGGTCACATTATACTGAATGCTATCGCTTTAATGTTATCCATTTCATCCAGGCGATGAGAAATAATACATTTATAACCAAGAGCCGGCTACGCGTTCCTATTATAAGGGCTTAAACTGAAAGAATAGACTTTGATCTGTATTCGTAAAAATATGTCATAATAGTATTATTTTGCAAAAACTACGATATACCCAATATTTTTAAACGATCATAGCGGTTATTTGAAATGCAATCAAGGAATTCAAATGCTGTGTAGTGAGAGCGATTATTTAATTACTAGTCCTCCCCTTCCTCCAAAAAGTTGAGCTAAGCTACCTAGTAACACGCAGTCTGGGAAAAAAGCTTACTCAGAGTACTCTAGAGGGAATACTACATATTTTTATTTACCATGTCTGCTCCTTATGTAAATTATACGGCTTCCTAATGGAGTTATATCAACAGAAATTTTATACGAGAACTGCTTATTACTCAGTTGCTCAACTTCTCTTTTTTGAAGAGAGAAGGGATTAAAGGATAGGGTTAGGACATGACTAGTGGTTAGCTAATCGCTCTTGCTACGCTCCGTTTTTAGGATTGGATCTATGGAAGGGAATTGTAGACATCACAAACGTCTATGCCCAAGTACAGAATGTATTGAAAACTCAATTTATGAAACTGTCCGTACCGGCACTTTTACCCGAGACATCCGTAACCGTAGACAACGACGTTGACCGCTGTACCACATACCTGACAAATTACTTGCGAAATTGATAAATAATTAGCAAGCTCCAACATAGGCATGCGAAAGAAATATTTAAACTTTTTTGCATGCCACGGAAATCACTCGCAGAAACCGATAAATTCAATGTCACTACGTCCAATTTTATGTAGTGGGATAAGCGGTTGACTCGTTAGTCAAAAGAAACATATTTTTCATACTTGGAAATAAAGTACATTGGAAACAATAAACTCTCGATAAAACTTATAATTTAAGCGTGAGGCGTTTAAAGAGTTCACGGTGTTTTATGGAAATCGATTGGAACGCAATTCCTAAAGACATTGTATTTATTTTAACGTTATTATTTAAATCTTAACGTCCTGCACACTAGAGTGCACGCGACCAAACTTTGAAGAATTCTTCCTCTGACATTCCTGGAAAACATTTGAAACACGCATGACGTTGTTACACTGCGGAATACATCCTGGAAGACCGTGGATCTGTAGCGGGTGGTGTTGGGTACAACGTTGAGTACCACACAAAAAGGTGTGTCATATAGTTTCAAATGTTTTACGTTTTCTTAAAAAAAAAGTAATACGCTCACATTAATCAGTCCTATTCATTAACTTGGGATTGTCACTATGTGGTTGATAAAATACTTTCATAATATAAAACTATCGTTGAATGTGTTTCAATTACTATTTGCGTGGACAAATGTTTTCAATTGCATAGATCATTGGATTTAATTTTCTTGCCGATAGGGATTATTCGATTCAATTCAAAAGCTTTATAGTAATTTTGTTTTTTGTTTTTCCATGTCCGCTCCCAATGTGGAGCATATGGTCTCCTAATGGAGGTATCTTGACAGAATTTTTTCTACGAGAACTGCTTGTCACTCAGATGCTCAACCTCTCTTTTCTTTTTCGAATAGAGTAGGGATAGAAGGATAGGGCTATGACAGGGCTAGTGGTTAGCTAATCGCTCTCTTTACGCCCCGTGAGGATGGGATTGGTGGAAGGGAGGACTCAGACTACGAACAGAAATCCATAAATCGATTGAAAGATCAATCTATGAAAACCGTCCGCACCGAGAATTGAACCCGAGACATCCGTAACCGTAGCCAGCGACGAAACCAACTGCGCCACGGACGCCGACAACTGCGCCACGGACGCCGACAATTTTAGTTACAAAAATAGTTTTTGTTTATTTTTTGATGCCAGGTCGATGCATTTTTTATTCATTTTAAGTATCGGTTATTTGTTAAACGTAGTAAATAACAGTATTCAAAATATGCGTTTTTTAAATATTGTTATGTTTGAACGTATCTTTTGTAAACAATATTAATGTAATTCATGATTTCAAAAACCATAACATGGCATTTATATATCACATTAACTTGAATGTTTATTCATATTTCATAGGAATTTAATGTAAATACGAATATGCAAATGTAATTAATGTAAATTCGGTAATAAAAATTACATATCGGCTGTTATAATATTTAATTAAATCACGCAAATGTAATGCTGCTTGTTTTGTTGTTGCATTATGATGTGTTATGCACTATTTCTGTAAAATAACCATAATTCATTTAATTTACGGTTTATTGTTATTAAAAACAACTTAAGTTATTAAAAAAGAAATGCTGATAACACAATGTGACCAAAATATCTTTACTGAATATTGAAAACAAAATTGAATACACAATTGTATAAGAATCATGTAGGAATCAAATCGTTGTGAAAATAATATCAACAATATACTTTAAAAGATGTCACTGATGTAAAAAAAATATCGGGTGTCACAATAATTCAATGCATCGATATTTTATTTTTGATATTGTAAACTTAGTTCATTATAATACTTTATTATAGCAATGGTTTGGTAAATAATTAAAAGTGATACAGAATTATTTTCGTTTTTTTCCAACCACATTTATTCCCAATGTGGAGCAACAACAACCGTTTTATAAAGAACTATCTGTTGTTCAGTAACTCAACCTTTCGTTTTCAGAGTAGCTATTGAATGGAAGAATGTTACAAGAGAAGTTTTTGTAGTAAGCTAATCGATCTTGCTACGCCTCGTTTTTGGTATCAGGGAGATGAAAGAGAATATAAACATCACATAGATCCAAGTTTTTGAAAAATAATCCATTGCTCGATATAAAAATCAATCGATAAGTTCTTTTATTTGGGATTTAAATCCATGGTCACTGGTATTGTAAAACCTCCAAAAATGCTTTTAAAAAAATGACAATATGTAACACTTTTCAAAACCACAGTAATTCTATATGTACTAAGAATTTTATTGCCGTTAAAAAAATTCAAGCCCTATTTGTTATCGAACTAAATTGCTCGTTAAAGTGCGGTATAAATTAAAAGCTCAATAGACGAGATAATGATGAAAAATAAATGAAAGCTCTCGTTCAGCGATTGGCGCAAAATCATATTTCACCTACCCGATATCAAAGGGTCTACTTGGGTGGGGACAAACGTCTCCAAAGCAGAGGCGGTCTTTATTCTTCTCAATATTTATTGCATATTTTTTCTCAGAGCGGACAAAAGGAAAACAGAAGTAGCTCCTATCGTTACACATTAAAGCTTGTCTTTGACATCTTTGTAAACAGTCCCGGCGGATGCTGGCACAGGCAAATAACGAGTGAAAGAAAATTAAAAATACGGTACCTATCCTACACCTGAGATTTTTAATCTTTGATCTCAATCTTTATCTACGACGTTAAGGTAATGTGAAGACTCTAGAAACTATGTTTTTATTTTGAAATATGTAGCAAAAGACATTATATTTTATTAACAAGTATCTTTTATCTATTAAGTCATTTCGATATTTTATTGAAAATTATAACCAGATTTATTTTAGTTTTGGTTGCAATATGATAAAAGTATTAGTAACCCAGATACAGTTTTTAAAAAACAACTTTTAGATTAAGAACATTTATTTTAAACCGATGTCGTTAGTGTTATTAATTTTATTTTGCTTCACATTACTGAATAGTTATAATTTAATTATGAAATGACATAACGTAAAAATCTAGGAAAAGAAATAAGTCATTAAATATGCTCCATAAAATAAAATGAAAATATGAAAAGTCTTTGTTATTATTAATTATTGATGGTAAATATAATACTTGATTGCTACGAGTTTCATTATGATTTTCGTTGTAGTCAATGTTCACTATTTATTTGAAATTGTTAATTTGTGTTTACGTAAATAATAATACAACAATTAATCATGATTGAATCCAGAAATGAACGTATAAATTTTAAAATGCAAAAAATACAAAATAAATGAACCACTTCAGATCAATCGTAGATACCGGTAAACATTTCTTCATGATAATTACGAATAAGAAATTAAGAGTCATTTATTTTAGGGAATAATCTCAATGAAAAAATATCGTTGTTTAGAGAAAGCTTTGTGCTTCGTACGTTGCATGAACATTGCTTGCATATCATATTGAACTCTTATTATAACGTGATATATTCACAGCCATATTGTGTGGATAAAATAAGTTACAAATTTACTATGTTTCTCTGCTTCCAATATTCATCTACTACAAAATCTTCTTTAGGCATTACAACTTGAGGTATCATTCGCAATCTAACTTTAGTACGGCACAGAAATGCACTTGTCAAATTGGGTTATGTCAACATATTCAAATAATGGCTAGATGCAGAGTTTCTCGTCAGATTACATAATATCAAATTTTCCATAAAGCTAACTCACGTCATGGTAAAAGGACAGTTTAATATCGGTGCATCTGCTTCAAAGGCAGCGATGCAAATTATTTATATTTATTGCACCTTGAAATCTAATGGACTTCATTCAAATGTATTTTCAATAGAAATAGATTGCCGATTTTTTTCCATTTTTGCATTAAATCTAGCTTATGTTCTGTGTTACAAATCCTAAAAAGCCGTTTTTTTAAATAAAACAATGGTGTTTTTTGTTTGGTGAACAATCTTAAATATATTATAAAATTAATAGTTTTTCAAATGTTAGTATACTGTTTTTATAATATCAATTATCAGTAGCAATGCTATATTGATAAATAATCATGAGTAAATGTAGACACTATTGAAAAAAAATCACGAGGCTTTCATCCAGCAGTAGATTGGCAACAAGTGATGATGATAGTTTAATTTTAAATTGATTTATTACATGAATACCCCAATATCTTTAACCGGTAGTTGAATATTTTTTGTTTTTGAAAGTTTACAAACATTTAAATGGAATATTTATTCACCTTTGAAAAGTCGATTCTTTCGTTCTTATGTAATACATGTTTGATTAATTAAAATAAATCATAATCTGTAACTTTTTTAAGAATTAAGAAAATTTTAGTAGTATGAATGATTACCGTATTTCAGGGTGCACACATTGCAATCAGCAAGTGGCATGCTGTAGACCGTGCTACGAGCTACGACACTGTACGCTTAGGGCTTCCAATTAACCGCCCAAAAAGACTAACCGGTTTTCAGTTTTTTTCTGACAAAAAAACCGGTTAACCGGTTTAAACCGAAATATACGTTTTAACTATTTTCCAAAAACCAGTTTTGGTACCATGATGTAATAGTGTAACGATTGAAAAACAAGGTATTTTTCTTCATAAAATTTACTAATATGAACTAATAGGTATGTATTATACCATAGATTCTCAAGCCCGTGCCGGCGGACATGGCGCCCGCTCACCGATTTGTGTGCGCTCGGCGCTCACAAATTTATCGCGGCAATTCTATAGAAATCGATGTAGAATTACCGTGACAGATTATTTATTACTTCAATTTCATTTTCTCAACTTTATAAAATACTCATTTGATAAAAATGTTATTCGAACTCATTTGTCTGCATAAGTCGAAATGTTTATGTTGTCTGGCTACTCTGCTAAACACTGGATGCATCTTTATGATTGTTTACTGACAGGAATATCATCAAGCTCTCCTTATTATGACGCACTGGCCAATGAAATGCAATGCCAAAGATCATACTGACTGAGAATGATATAATAATTTTTAGTATATTTAATATATTTTGATAATTGGTATAATAATGTACTTAAAGGCTGGGAGCCCCTGTATTATTATTATACAAGTGAATTAAATATACACCAACACAAATACAAAATACAACGCACCATAACAAAATATTTAATCAGACGCAAAATACAATTGGTAATAATTCAATTATTATGTTAACGCATTGATGAAACATATACACACAATGCAAATGCAGAAAAGACAAATGCATTCATGATGATTGCGCACGGAGTAAAAGAATACATATTTTGTATGTATTCTATTTTAAAGAAAAATAAAAATATGCTAAAATTTTATATACTTAAATAGGAATGAATATTAAATAATGTGTTACGTTTTCAATGTAGTAAATACTATTATTTTATTAATTAGTAATCTTGATAATTTATAATCTAAATTATTTTTATTTCATTATTATGTAACTTAGAGTATATTATTACAAAAACAAAATAAACTAATTTACTCTCAAATAATAACTGACATAAAATTTAAATTTTGCCTTTACATCAAATCATTAATGTCACTTTCATTCAAAACTTTTTTTCACTGAATGTATAAATACCTATATTATTTTATATGAATTGAGTGGTCAACGTCGTTGGCTTCGGTTGAGGTCATAAAATGATTTTTAAATCTATTGATAGATTTCTATTCGAAAATACAGTTGCCTCCTATGTCTAAAACTCCCTCCCGCATATCCAATTCTTAAAAGGAGATGTAAGGGGAGCGATTAGCTAACCACTAGTCCTGCCCTATCCTTGTATTCCTGTTCTTTTCGAAAAAGAGAGGCTGAGCAACTGATTAATAAAAATTTTTCGTAGAAACAATTTATGTTGCGATAAACTCCATTAAGAGTTCATATGCTCCACATTATGGTTTTATTTATATATAATTGTTATTGTATGCATATAGCTTTGGCGCAATAATTGTAGTGTGTGTATTATATAGACCAAAAATAAGCATTTAAACAGATACCATAATAATTATTAATGTGTATATTATCATATTTATCATAGGTACTATGATTGCATATTCCAAGAACATTATTTGGCAATTTCGAACCATTTTTTCTTTATTGTTTAAAAACTCTAATGCACTTTGCATCTCGTGTTTCATTAAACTACGAATATTTGTGAGACATTATTATTATTGTTCCTTTCGCACTACAAGAGATTAAGTCTAAAGTAAAGGTTACTAAGAAAACGATTTATGACAAACGATTTATGATTTATGACACTTATTGTCGGAAATACCAACAAACATGCTTTACAATTGAATTTTTGTGTTTCCGTTGACTCTATGGATATAGAAACACGTGTTTGTTTATTTAAACTTTTTATTTTCCCAATAGATAATAAAACACACTATCCCGTTTGGCTTAGAAATCACTATACCTTTTTTTACACAACTTTCTCGATTTTTTTATTGGGTAGCAGTTATGTTAGATGTTGACTCAACATTAAAAAACATCTAACAACGAAAAATCCTTCTAAAAATATTTAAGTTGATGTAATGGGTGTCGACGTCTGTGGCGCAGTTGGTAACGTCGTTGGCTACGGTTACGGATGTCTCGGGATTAAGCCCCTGAGCAGAGAGTACCATAAATCAATTTCTGTTCGAAGGAATGGGTGTATGTGGTGTCTAAAATTCTCTCTCACCAGTACGATCCTAAAAAAGTGGCGTACTGAGAGCTACTCCTGTCCTAGCCCTATCTTACTATCCTTACTATCTTCGAAAAGAGAGGTTGAACAACAGAGTAACAAGCAGTTTTCGTATAAAACTTCTGTTGAGATACTCCATTATAAGGTCATATGCTCCACACTGGGAAGCGGACATGGTAAAAAAAAAAAAATGCGAAATATAAGATAAGATAAGCAATATTATATTCCTCGTTATAAATATTTTTTTTACAATACCAAGCTTAGGTAGTAATCAGATCTTTCTAATAAAAATCAGAAGTAATCGTGAAAAATTAGAAAAAAAAATTCCTTATAAATATATATATGTTTTTTATAATAGTACCTACAAGGGGTTTTCCAAATTTTATTTGCATCTGAAAAATAAATAATAAACGTACATGTGTCGTAAGTTCAATAAGAGCTATTGTGTAACACTAGTTTTATTCTCATCGAAAATATAATATGAGAATCCTTTCAAATTTTGGATATTAATTTGTATGTAACGTCAAATCGATTTAAAAAATGATTGTTGTTCATAATTTTACCTCATTTATATTGCAGGAACTAGATAATTGAACAATATTTATATTTTTAAATAACTGATAACTCTACATATGAATAGACGTATTAAAACCTATTATATTTAATATGGAAAGAGAAATTTCTAGAAACCCCGGTTAACCGAGGAAAATAAACCGGTTTTCGGTTTTTTTTAAAACAGCCAATAAACCGGTTAACCGGTTTCGGTTTAAGCCGGTTTGGAAGCCCTACTGTACGCTCGTTGCTGCAATGTGGCGAGTAGGCGCCTGCTATCATTGTCTCGGTTGCTTTGTTTACAGTCGTTGTGAGTCAACGCAGTTGTACAAGAGTGGGCGAAAACCTGTCTTGCCTACAGCCAACATGCCGCTTCAAAGTCCACTTAAATCTCCGGAGATTATTTGGACGTCATTTGGTTGCTAATCTAACTTTTGCTTAGGCTTCGATATCGTAACGAATGACTGAATTATTCATTAACAACGTACTATATGAATTTCAAAATACACAAGTGGTTTGTTTTAGATAGAGTATACCTGCAGAGAAAGCATTCTCGATGATGCACTTATTCAATAAAAAAAATCTTTTATGAAATAGGAATAAAAATCGCTAATCACCTTTTAATTAATGACGAATACTTTCTTAAAACACTTACATTTTTATCTGTGTGTCTCACATTATACAAAAGATGCATAAATATATAATGTTATTTAGTAAAACAACAAATCAGTCCAATTTACAATTATCAATTTAATTGCAATCAAATTTGAACATGAAACAACTGAAGACTGTTTTTTTGTCCAGCTTTGCTTTGGTGTTACCATTTGTTCACGGCAACCCAAAGCTTAACAAACAATTAATTAACTGTGAAATATTACCTTAGTAAGTTTTAATCATGCGATTAAATGCTGAGAATGCGGTATTCAAGTTAATAAGTAATTGAGTAATTAACAGTAGTCAGACATGATGTTTGCAGAGTGGTGTTGCATAATAGGACAGCGGTGCCAGTGTCTGGGCGCCGGGTCGCATTTGACCATCACACAGCAAAGCCTGACTGCGCGTAGGTGATTTACGCCGCTTGTTTTGCTGACAGTCATAAATCAGGCAATAACGTCACCACCCCTACAGCCTCTCTGTTACAGCTTTGGTTAGAGTGTATCGGTCGGCACTTCAGTGCGATCCTGAATCACTGCATATTTAGATGTCTTTTAGCTGCGCGCATATTATGTCAGTTGCATTTTTGGTAGATTTTCTGAGGAACAATTACGATTATAAAAAAAGCTGTAAAGTCTAAAGCGTTTTCCCTAAATCATTGAATGTTTGAATTCTTTATCAGTTAAATGGAAGTTTTTCTGTTCTACTTTCTTCTTATCCATTTGGCATCTTGGACGTTGAATGAGTCATTAGTTTACAAAAATTACCTGCTTTTTTGATTGCTAATAACCTTCAAGTAAAGCAACTGATTTGCAACTAGTTTCAATAAATAATTTATAATGAAATAAAAATATATCTCAAAATGCTCGTTTAAATTTTATTTGCTTTATTGACATACATATAATAATGGCTTGCGACGTATTAAGAACGTAGAAGCTCCACTGGTCGTGATCATTATGAATGTGTGGAGGTAGTACAAATGAATTGTGTTTTATTTAAAAAAAAAAAAAGTGTCTACTTCATGAAATGAAACGTTTTTAGAAAATCCAGTATTTTTCTTTTACTCTCTGTTAAGATTTATTTCATCAATTCTCCGAGGATTTTATAATCACAGCAATGAAATGATTTGAATTGTAGAGATTTTAAAGATTAATAAATTAAGAATGGAAAAAATATCACTACATAACGAAAAATTTAGGGATAGGTAATTGTGAAAAGTTACTTTAAAGACATGAAATAATTAAATAAATAATAAGCGTATTGCAAGAGAGATGTCCATATCAAATTTGGATTATTGAGATTTTGTACACTTCCATGTATTTTGTCACTAACGACCCGGGTTTCGCCTTTCGGCATCTTCAGGCATTCGAGCGCCGAATGGACTCGAATTGACCATTCGTGCGCTCGAATGACTGCAGATGCCGAAAGGCGAAACCCGGGTCGTTAGTGACAAAATATATGGAAGTGTACAAAATCTCAATAATTCAAATTTGATATTGAAATTCCATCAAGCACCCTCAGACGATGTCTTAAATTAAACGAAATGATGTTTTTTTCATGATTTATGCATAAAAGAATATTCTAATATTATGTATTACGTCCTCTCAATGCTCTTGTGATAACTTTCAATTAAACTTTATTCATAAAACAATAAACTACTGAAAACATATTTCACTGAAAAAGAAACAAAAATAATTAGCCATAACTTTCTTAGAAGTCAGTTTCGATGAGTCAAAACTTTGGTGAGCCATATCTCAAAACAACCAATTTCTAGTTGCATCTCTATGGAACTGGAAAATCAATATGCTTATGTAAAGTTTTTTATTGATAATAAAGCCACAATTTCAGCTCGTAAAAATTAACTCTATAAACAAAATGAATGTAAAATATATAGGTATTGAAACGTTATAAAATCAAAGTCTTCTTCTGTAAGTATATAATAATAACAAACAGTTTTCACTATGCTACATTTTCATGATACCATAAGCTATTTCTTTTATACGACGCAAAAGTTTTCTCAGCACAAGTAACAAATTTGAGAGCAGGTGAAAACAGCGTCGATGGCGCTACCACAATAATTTTCCGAGCGGTAAATGAGCGCACCCTACTAAGGCGGGAAAACCGCACGATTCAAACTTTTCACAGGCACGGGAGACTGCTGAAATAATTGATTTCACTTCTAATGCGTGTCTAAAAATCTCACAATTAAGTGCCACGCAAATAGGTTTATTTAATTCATTAAAATATCAATGCACATGAAAATAACTGCTTAAAACTAATTGATTTCATTATTAGATATTTACCTGTTCCTTTACACATTTGAAAGTCTGCTTAAAACATATAATTCAAGATTATTATGTCAATAATAAGTAATTTTAATTTTTAAAACAATTGAAGCCTAATAAAAGTCATATTAACAAACAGTCGTAACTTTGACTGTTTTTGAGATTTTCTAATTCTTTATTAAGAATTATTGTTGAATTATTTTTATACTTTTTATGATGTTTTCTACTATTTTAATTATATTCTTTCATAGAAGAACCAAGACCGGGTTGCTTATGGCGAAATTTTTCAACATGCCATTCAGGTATTGATCCCTTGCTAAAACTATAGAATTTCTACTGAAAATATCTTGTGTTTTTATAAATATAATATCTTTCCAACAAGATTTGTCAGCTAACAACATAACACTTGTCTTATGACATCATTGATTTAACTTTTAATCTTTTGAAAAACTACTCATCTATCGACACTAAGATATAAAATTATTGTGATAAAATAAATTTTGTTTTTGTTTGCCTCATTAAATTATCTATATGAAAATAATGTTTATGTATATTTCAGCCTATTTCCTTCCCGTCAGATCTAAAAATGTGTTTTAGTCTCATTTCATTTTAAAGGAAATTTGTTACCAAGATATAATTATTATGAGAGCATTTGAGATCGTGTTTATAAAAGAATAATTGGGTTTTTTTAATAACAGTATTATTTTCAACTGAGCTTTTATTTGAAATAAAATGTTTTTCCCATCATTTGTCGAAGTTAAAAATTTTCGAAAAAATATCGCAAATCTCTGTTGATTCACGGTACGGACCTTTTTTAAAATTTATAAATTATGTGAATAATTTAGGTATTCAAATTTTCTGTGCAATGAAGGCAGGGTAGATAAAATAATCAACATCAAACGCAAATAAAATTAAGTTCAAATATAGAGGAAGCGTATTGGGTAAGAGGGAGGAAATTAATAATTTACAGCGTAGGGTAAAAATACAAACTGGTTGAATAATTGCTGAAATTACTCCTTATGTTATCATAAATTTGTTTCGTTTAAATACTTTTGGTTTTTTTTATATTTCGTCAGCTAACATTATTTTAATGAAACCGAAAATGGCAAAGCTTCTGTTGAAAAAAAAGCATGCATTAAAAATTTCGTTATCCAGGATCATAAATCAGTAATTATTTTAATAAATAATTAATTTTTCTTTGTATACAGTTCCCTGTTGAGTCTGTATTTTGGAAAGACATCTGTTTCACGTGCTATGAATGCCTCCAGAGAACCTCAAACCAGTGTGATTTCAGATTTTACATAATTTTATAAGATGAAATAAATAAATATTTAAAACAGCTTCCTTATTTTTTTAATGTTTGCATTATTAAATACATATATTAGAAATCATTTTCTGTATGAAACTCATAAATATAAAAAATATTACAAAAGCTTTATACATCATCATTGTGTTTATTTAAAAAAATGCTAATATCAGCTTTACTTTAATAGTCGAAAATTAATTAATTCTTGAAGTTAACAACTATAAAAGATTAACGTTTAAAATTCACTTAAAACATATTCGTCAAAGTGGAAATTTTCTCCGCAGCGTGTTAGTCTTCGTAGAGCTGAGGACGAAGTGAAAATTTGATATTATTCAACAAATGCAAATCGGATGCAATTTCACGAGCAGCATGTGCATCAATGTGCAGCTGCCTGCAACTTGTTCCATTCTGTCTGAATAAGTAAGCGTGCTAAACACACTTGACACTCTTTTCGCTATATGAACATCTTGCACAGAACCATTTCTACGTATGTGTGGGTGAATATCTAACTTGGGTAACTGCATTAAATTATGCAGTGACAATTTCAATACCTCGGGTAGAAAAAAAATCGTGCTATTATTAAACACAGTCTTCTCTTTATACCCATGTCTAGCTATGTGTTTTAAATGAAGAACTGAAAAATATGTCTAATTGTTGACATACAAACACAAGTTTCAGGAGTGGTTCTTTCGATAGAGATAATATTTTTAACGAGTACTAATATTTTTAATCCATCAATGATTTTTAATTATTTTCTATTTTTATATAAAGCTTTTTTCTAATTAGAATTACATTATAAAACATGTACTTGTCAAGTAGAAAAGGTTCTGATACCATTAAATTTTATTGTTCAGTTGTACTGTTTTAAGCAATTTCAGTTTAAGACACCTATATGGAACCTACGTTTCAATTACCTGTATATTAGATTTAAGACATCAATACTACATTACTATTAACTCATTAGCATCTATTAGTATAAAATACACCTCAATGCTAACCTCTTCTTGTAGACATGATTCCACAAAGTGACCAGTCTATAGATTAACAGACCTTTCAGTAAAGCATACTGCACAGTCTGCTACAGCTAATTAAACTGATTGAGAGTTTGCAAATCAACGCCTGCTGCCCTGCAATAACAGAAGATCAGACGATCCCTCGGGGTTGAATCAAATCAAAATTGCTGCTTTATTAACACACGATGCCTTTTCGTACACTGCATATAAATTCTCTGTCAAGTTTTTCAAAGAGTTCTGCGCTTATAGAAAGATATTCGCAACAGCACTCATGTAAATAAAAAAATGTGTGAATTGATTTTAATCATATCTTTAGTAAAGAATTTATTCGAAAAATATCACAAACTATTACTACAGATATTAATGTGATAAAGCAACCTATGTAATATATCCATTTTGGTTTTAAATATTTTTCTTTTGTTTTCAACTAATACTGAGCTAAACCGTTCGTGTAGCTAAAATGATTATACGGAATGTATGTTTTTTTATTAATAAAATAACGTCTCAAAGGCACAATAGAAAACTACAACATATTTTTTATAAAGATGTGTTTATTCATCAACCTTATTTGAGAACATGCGTATATCAACTCTTGATAACATCATGAGACATTGAAAACATTTGATACAGCCTTATGAATTTATTTATTTCCTGCATAAATATAACGTATTTGTAACTCAAATTGATGAATGATTATAAATTCTCTTATTTACAGCTAAAGATATCTCTAAATCAATACAAACCCAAATGAAACAGTTATATTTTGAAATACTTATTGCTTCGTCAATATTTCATTTCATTATTTTAAATCTATCAGAAAATATTTTTTTTTTTTTATATTATAACAAAAACATACTATGTAAGAAAGCTCATACTGAGAAGGAGACAAATAAACCCAATAAGATTTTACTTTCTTAAATAATTGATACTTATTAAAAAAGTTATGATGTATTAATGAAAAATAAACTCAAGTTAATTGTTGTTTTTTAAAAGTAAATTTATGATTTAACAATATTATAAATCCTGGCTTTTATGCCCGTTCAAGTTTCTTGAAGTTTTTCCATATTCTAAAATCTCTAAGATTAATGTTTTTTTTTTCAAACACAGCAAATGAATTATAAATTTACTGGCCCAAAAAACCAAAAAAAAATAATCTCGTAATAATTTTTGGTAAGCAAGAAAATTATTTTACGAAAGATAAAGCCTTGAAAGTATTAAATAGAAAGGAAAAACGATAATTCAGTGTTACTGGAGTCATAAAGATGAAGTTTGTTGAGTAAACTGGTCCGGAAACGAGCTCTGACGAGCAAAAACTCTATAAATTGATGCGCATGCAAATTTCGGTAAGTAAAACTGTTTTCTAGAGGGGTTGAGACTAGCCATACTATAAAAGATTTGTAAAGTGCATGCAAGAGAGAATACGTTTAGCAAAGCTATACTATCAGTAATTTCAACTTTTTTAATATGCTTCATTACCTTTTCTTGTTATTAAAACTACTTTGATAATTGCTAAAAATGCTTATCATCATCGATAATCAATTACTTCACATGAAATAAAAGTCAAACTGAGATCACTCAATTAATGAAAGAATTACGTTGCACTGCATTTTTGCAAAAGATCGGAAAAAAGAAGCGCCAAACTATTTTTAAGAAAAATCAGAAAATTTCTTCTCCAATATATATATATATTCAAACTCTTCTCTTCTTCTCTTTAAATCTTCTTTAGTCACATACATAAGTAATGAAATTAAAAATGAAAACCTACTAGGCTTTTTAATCACTCACTCAAAAACGGTCTTGATCATTATAAAAATGGTGATGTATTAAACTGTGTTTTATTTTTTAAATATTTATATTAATCATTTGTATATTATAGTAACAATGAAACTTCAACAACAACAATAATATAATATATCAATAAATCAAAATACATTAATGCACAAAAATTAATTCGGAAAATTAAATCATAACTACTATCTTAAGCGAACCTTCCACACAATTGGTTGTTTTGCCAATGAAGCAGCAAAATCATAAATATTAATGACTTTGAAACCAAAGTCGAAATTATTCGAGATAAGTATAATAATAAAAAATTATAATAATACACAAGACATCAAACAAGAAATCCAATACCACAGTCGTTGATTGCTTTCATAAAAAATAATGTAAGACTGAGAAAATATATTTCTTCAAACATCTCTGACAACAGTTTTACAATTTGTTTTCAAAAAGTGGTTTACGAACTATTTTCATTAACTTTGTGTAGTAATATTTTAGTAACTAACTTAGAGGTCTAATGTTTACGATTTTAAGCTTTTCACTTCGTAATCTTTTGATTATTACTGGCATGCATTTTTATAAACAGACTTAAAATAATTCTAGTTAAAAATTGTTTAAAAAAAATTTCTAACTAAAGTTTAAAAAAGAGTGCAACTATTCAAAATATTAATATTACGAATGAAGTGTGATACATTAATTATAGTAATTATTTTGCTTCTCTTATTCTTAATCAATTTATTAAACTAGTATATCTTAAAAGAAGATTGTATAACTGTTATTATCTATAAAATATTCTAGAAAGTATATTTATTTTGTGTGAAAATACTAAATATGTTATTTTTTATATACAATACAAACTTAATTCAATTATATGGAAACCATTACACTTTATCGTTTTAATCAAATGTGTGTTGTTTTATTAGTAGAAAAAATCTACTAATTGATGTTAATAAAGCTAATTTTAAAATGTTATATTAATATTTCATTTCAAATATTGGGCCGTCTCGAAGCGAAAAAGCAATGTGTTTTGTAAGAATAAGCAATACGTTTTCGATAGTTCAAAACGCCGGGGATTATTTCTTTGGAAAACAATGATTGAAATTTTCCACTTCATCAGTCAAGCGAATTCTTGAAATGCAAATCTGTAGCGATGCTTCTCGAGATTTTGATTTGATGCTCCTAGCGTAACATCCAAGGAAACATAAAACAAAATAAATGTTTTTTTCAATATTGGATGCCAAAATTTGTAAGAAATTATAATGCGTACAAACATTGTTTTTGAAACAATTTATGAAGTTAGTGTATGACATATTTTAAAAGAAAAAATAAATAATAACTCGGTGTGATTCGATCTCAAACTTTAGATTACGTAACCATAAAAAGATGTGTAAAAAAAAGACTTAGTAAATAGCTGCTATGCTGCAAACATATGGATATATCTCTTGCAATACGCTTATTATTTATTTAATTATTTTATGTCTTGAAAGTAATTTTTCACAATTACCTACCCCTAAATTTTTCGTTAAGTAGTGATATTTTTTCCATTCTTAATTTATTATCATGCCCGCATATAACTTTACCATAGTGGTGAGGCTATTTAGTGACCGAGTTTAAACACGTCTCTTTTGTCAAAGAGTTAATATTTTACACTGAAAAATGATCCAAAAAAAATCGGTTTTTACAAACTCGTTAATTACTCAATAAATGACTAAGCGTTGTAGATTTACAAGCCAGAAAAGCGAGGAAACGTTCCCTGGGGCAATAATAGTTAATTAAATACACTTGATTGCTCCTCACTACTTAAATATTCTTTTTCACAACAAAAAAAATCTTATTTTAAAATTAGAACTAATGTTTGGCATTTACTTTTCTTTATTTAAGCGTCTGAAGACCACCGACCATTTTGGCTTATTAAAATAAATGAAATGCGATGTGTTATGTTAAAAATTGGAAAAAAACAGTTTTTTTGATGTCACGTGTAATATTTTTAAGATTTCAAGATTTTATTGTAACTCGAGGTGAAAACTTCTAAAGATACCAGCCGTCTTAAAAATATTAAAAACTCCCCCGTATTTTAATGAGACGGGATTATACTTAAGGCTTTTTTTGGAGTAGAAATCGTAAAACCTTTTTATGACTCCATTTTCTTAATAAAAAAAACAAGTGCAGCTATAATACGATAAATTAGCATAATCTCTAAGACAGAGTGCCTAAGATGGGAAGATTGTATTAAATAATTGTTTATTGCTCGTTATAGATAAACAAAGTTTTATATTTTACTTTCCAAATTCAATTGATTACTTTCCTAGTGCAAAGAACAATAAATTAATTTCAAATCTTACTGACAAATACTTTTATTCACAAAACATACAAGAACCTCAAATATTTCATTGATTTCAAACATTTTTATTCAACATTCAACATTACGATGAGTGTCCAAAAATACTTTACATCTAATTGTAATATACGATATTTCGTAAATATAAACTTATATATAAAAATTATAATAATTAATCTTAAATCAGTGGTTTCTAACCGGAGAGGTGCCAAAATTTTGTAATTAGAAAATAATCTTCATAAAGTAACAACACAGTAAAAATTCAGTGAATGAATGTTTATTTTACTCATTTTTGAACAGAAAATTTTGTAGATAATAAAGAAATAAAAATAATCTCAGGATAATCATGAAGCCTCAATGTCGAGACAGACAGAAAAAGTTGTTGTGACTAGATTTCTTGACATATTTCAAAAACAACCCTGCGGGACTCTACAATATTTATATTAAATATAACATTTGTAAATGACAAATTGTAAAAATGTAGTACACATTTTTCAAGAAATTATATTTATGCATAAAAATTTTACCGTGATGGCTTAAGATTTTCAATAAATAGTGATTAATTTTAAAAATACCCTTAATCCAGACACAATTGTAAATGTAAAATCATTTTTCTGGGAAAAATAGTGAGGGGACGGCAAAACCCCTAGCTACGCCACTAAGTCTTGTTATTATTCTGATTATTGTTTTTATCAGTTTTTTTTTAACAAAGTTTTAATTATTTATAACCTGTCTATATTTTAATATCGATTAAAAAAATTAAAGGTAGGGAGGTGCGGAAATTTTTTTTTTCTTAGGGAAGGCGTTGTAGCATAAACGTTGGAAACCTTTGTCTAAAATAATAACTTTGTAGGCAATTTTGATGTATTAAAAATAAAATGATAGATAGGTAAATGACATACAAAAGCTGTTCTAACATACAAAAATTAATTCAACTAAAAACTCGATGTTTTTATGTTTTCCCTGAAATTGAAACCTCTTCCACAAATTGAATACACTACAACTTTAAGTGAAAAGAGTACGTTTTTTTCTTCTCTGTCGCTTGAATTATATAATCAGTTATTGCTTTTTATTGACTTGAATTTATTGGGTCAGTAACTATTTAAATTTTTTGTCTGTAAGAATTAACAAATGATCAGTAACTAACTCGATAAATGATCAGTATACACGTGATCAGTTAATAAAAGAAACGGTCAGCAATTTATATAAAATGGTCAGTTATTAAATTAAACCGTCATTTTTTTAATTAAATCTAACCTAACCTTTTATTTATTTGGCAATTATTTACTTATCAATCATAATTATTAACTGACCAGTTATCAAATTACATACCGACCAAAGCCCTTTCTATTGTTATTGAATGAAATCAATGTGGATCAAAAAAGATTTATGTGTGCAAATCTGAACCACTTTCACATTATTTTTAAGTCAACTATTCAGTTTCATTGAAATCCCTATAGTAGTTTACTTCATCTATCGTAAAGTTTAGGATAGCCCGATGAATGAATATTTAAAGCGCTTGCCAATCATCGATAAAAGTACATAAGAGGATGTTTGTCAGTTTCGTGGCTGAGTTTAAAACTGAGCTAGAGTTCGGGTCAAGGCGAGCTAGCCCTAGGCGTGGGCGGGAATGTTGGCGAAAATTTACGAGCGGACGTTAATGGATTAAAACTAAGAGAGTTCTCTGTTTCGATGCTATCCTAGAGATGTACACACTATCATTGCCTCTTAGCGCAAAGTATGTGAAAATTGCTTTCTCTCACGCATGGTAATTTATAGGACCGATAATCTACGCTAAATTCGTTGCGGCAACTTGATGAGCTATCCTATATATATTTTATAATACACTGCGAGAAACACAAAACTGTTTTCTTTGTAATACGAACCAGTTTTATAATATATAATTTCACTTATTCTACATTACGTAAGACTGAATAATTGTCACCGGTAGTTTTGGCTTGATATATCATTACGGTCTATAAATATTTATCTTAATTTATCTGTATGTCTGTCAGTAACGCACACCTCAACACTGTATTTGTAGATGCACACCAAAGAAAAACATTTTTTTGTGTGAGGATGTGTGTTAAGCTAATGTTGACAAATGGTAGTGACACTGTTGTACAGTTATACGAACGTAAGCGTATTTTGTTAAAATTACAGTTAGCATAAATAATAATAGAGGTGGTTGAGAAAAAATTTCTCCGAAAATTAAAAAATTCACAAAAATTACTCGATTACTGTTCTTTTGCAAAAATTTCATGAATATTAAATAATGTGTTGTTTTCGGAAGTTCTTTTTCTTTTTTTTATTCTGTATAACAATTTATTAATTCAAAATTGAGTCGTATAGTATCAAAAGTAGAACTATCCCATATTTGTCGAAATTGAACTAATGCTGCCATTCTATCCTATCGATCATAGTGTATGGCTAGAAATAAAATTTGGCATCAAAACCATAAAAACGTAAAAGAAAATGATGCTTGCTACCAAAATCGGAACGATTAACAGTCTTTGGAAACAGAAGTGAACGGTTTGGTAAATCATACATTCGACCAATCACAGATTTACCTTAAATGAGTCGCAATATGGCCGCTCATACAAATTTAAAATATCAAAAAACTCAAAAAGCCAACAAAATGTTTTTCGTTTTTATCTCGAAACTTCAAATAGTGGATGGTTCTACTTTTGATATTATACTATGCCATATAATTAAAGATTAATTATGTATGATATATTGTACATATCAGACACATAAAACAAAACAACTACTCAGGTCAATAATCCAAATTGGACTTCATTTCCATGGTTCCACAGATTTGGAAGTTGTGTGCGTAGACATTATGTTCTCGCAAAGGAACTTATAACGAATTTGAAAAACTGAATTTATACATTGATTTGTATCCAAAGGCATAAATATCTGTGATGTTTCATCTTTTCCTATATCTAATGTACAACAACTTGTACTTACTACCGTACATCTTTCGATTATTATCACCCACTTTTAAAAAGCTGGTTGTACAATTTACTACAATCACCTATAGTCAAACAATATTATCAAATAATTCATTATCATCTGACATTATAAAACCTAGCCTAAGATTATTAAACAAATTTAATTGAATTATACAAAAAGACAAATAAAATTTTCCGTACATATTTTAATTATTTATATGTAGGTACTGTGTGGTAGTAAAAGAATGTAACTCTTATTTTCTGTATCACTGGTTGTGGATTCGGACTATTGCATGAATTCTAGCACTCGGACATTGTTGAACTAAAGTACGTGATATATTTTAATTGCACATTTAAAACTTTGTACATATAAAGTTTCGGAAAAACTCCGCATTGTACCAATAAAATACATTGGCATTCAAAACAAAGCGCTGGCCAATTGCAAAAATGTTACTTGACACGAAAATTACAATCCACACAACCTAAATTAAATGCCATTATGAGGGTGCCTCATAAAAAAATTAGGGAAAAATAACGTATTAAACAATCTTATTAAAGTTCTACAAACAATAAATTGTTGTTATAATATTTATTAATATTTAAAAAAAATGTTTTTTACTATTTCTACATTTTTCACATAGATCAGAACCGTTTATCGCTAGCTTTATCAACTGATGAAAAAAATCTAAACAGGTCAATTTATAACAAATTTGAATGTGTCTAAAACAAATGTTTCAATAAATACGACAAGAATTCATAGAAAGTAGTCGTGGGCTATATTAAAAATGTGGAAGTAGTACAGAATTTTTTATTCTCTTTGTCTTTCCACCATGAGTTGACAGTTAGCACCTTAAATGTGATTATAAATATTCGTTAATTTGAAAAACACGAAAGCTGTTTGTGATGAATGAATTGTACTAAATTCAATTGAAAGTATTTATTTTTTTCACGATCTTATTATTGAAGTATAAAAAAATAAATATATTAAATCATTTGATCAACAATGAGTTGCTGTGCAATGAAGCATTATTAACATCAATTCTTTTGACGAAATTTGAATCCATGAGATGGATTCCAAATTTAATAATAGCTACAAAAGTATATCTATTATTTTAAAAAAAAACAGTGATAAATAAATGTCGTCATTTTATCTGTCATAATAATTTTTATAATACAAAAAAAACCGTTTTATGAGAGAAAGTATTCGTCGTCTTTATTACTGCTAAAAAATATCATCGCCACATTATTTTTCACAGCAAGTTTAATAAAAAAATTAAGTTGAAACAACATTTCAAACAAAAAGGGTGCACGCCTACTACATTCCAACTCAATAAATTTTGTTTTTCCTTTGATTCCCTTTGTTCATTTTGTTCATTTTTTCACAGGTGCCGGTTGTCGGCCCTATATGAGATACCTTCTCTGCGGACTATTTATTCTGCCCTCATTACGACTGTTGTTTATGTTCATGATAAGAGATGTTGTTATATCTTTTCACGGTTTTTTATTTACGCTACAGTGGAGGTAAGGTCTACGTAGACTTCTTTGATCGTAGGTACAGCGATTTATTTACAAATTGAGTGAAAAGTGTTTCGCTCAGTACGTTTTGATATTTCAAATATATTTTTTTATTAAAGCTGTATATATATTATAACTATAGTATGCTTGATAAAAAACCAGCTATTGAATAAAGCTAAATATGTATTTGTTACGAATTCATTATAGAGCTTATCTCAAAATAAGTAGTGGTAGATACAAAACTATCTCTAAGAGACGCCTCATAGCCATTATTAATCGCAATTTGTTTAATAATGTTGAACAAGCATCTGAAACTCCCTAATTCTCCGTTACTGTATCCTATACGTTGAAACACCTAACAGATGTCACTAAATGCGGAATGATTGTAAATATTTACCCTTTCGTCGAATTGTATCCCGTCGAAACCCACAATGCTATTATAATTGTAAAATCACTGGTAATTCTAAAAGTAGTTGGAAAGGGGCAATTCGCCACTCTGTTAATGTGTTGTTTACAAAATAAGGATTAAAGCGATTCTCGAAATGTTAACTCAGGTATCAGTGTGGATCCCAGACGTATAATATTTTATCTCAAGGCGAAACCCGGGTCATTAGAGACAAAATACATGGAAGTGTACAAAATCTCAATAATCCAAATTTGATATTGAAATTCCATCAAGCACCCTCAGTCGATGTCTTAAATTATAAAATAAAAATAGTATAAAGTTTTCAAATGTTTACTCCTAAACGATAATAATTAATATTATATAAATAGTTTCCTTACAGCAACAATTAAGTGATATTAATGAATGAACTGTTTTTAGTATGATTAAAAAGTTCATAATTATTAAGTTTAAATAAATATAACTTTAATTAGAACCATTCAAGTTATTATGGCTCATCAAGTGCTTCAATATTTAATTCAGTTCAGTGGAGTTAAGCCAACAAATACTTTAAAACAATGCCAATTATTAATTCACCTTTGAAATAGCCCGAGATAAACAAGTAAAGTTCTTGTTCCAATGAAAGATTCTGTCTTTATTAAATAGCTTCAAAAGTTAGTACATAAATGAACGGTTTACCTAAGTCAGTTTTTTTTAAAAACTGTCAGTTATTTGTTTTGTTTTATTAACTAAAATCTGTGTTTGGTATCTTAGAATCGTATTCATTTTCATAATTAAATTATTCATCTGGCAAAACTGTAAGATTATGTGTCATAATTTCTCGGTTCGTTAGCATAGGAATTGAAAACGATTTCTCGAAGTGCTTAGGTAGTATCGCGACAATACCTCCCATACTGTGATAATAAGTTACCACTAACATATTGAAGAGGCATGACATGGCTATGTTTGTATATAAAATGACGCCCGAGTGTTCAAATCTTAGTGGTAATCCACCAATGCCACATTTTTTGTTGAATCTAACGCAACATCCAGCGTTGCTACACTTACGATCTGGATTCTGTTGGATGAAATCTGAACCATTTACGTGAACTGAGAAGAAATATGACTCTCTGGCTATCTATTTTGAGGAGAAAGAAGAATAAAATAAGCAACCATTTGATATTTCAATGTGTAGATCTGATACTTTGCATTTAAACCTTCTTCCTTAACCTTAAAATAACATACTTATGTAGAAAATGTATTATACATAATTGTTTTATTGGCATATAAAAACAAGACAATTTTCGATGTCATAATATTATACTGCTAAAAATTTACTATTGACTCTATATCTTATTAAATAATGAATATATTACGACTTTATATTGTTTTAAATGCAGATACGTGCCTACTAATATGATTGTTGATATAATTTAAATTTTAAAAAATAAAACACAATTCATTTGTACTACTTCCACATATTTATAATGATCAGGACCGGTTTCGTTCATCACGAGCATTATCAACTGATAAAAATACAAACATAACAGGCTTATTTATATAAAATTGACTGTAAAAATGAAGGTATATAAAACTGATGGTTCATGAACTGAGACAAGAAAATACTGATTAACAAACAAATTATACATAAATAAAATGAAAGAGTCTACTATTAAAATGTTATGAACCTCTTGCAAATCATTAAATACTAATCTGAAATCCCAAATATAGTTACATTAAAAGTCCATTTAGCTGAACAAAATTATTAATGACGTTACTAATATAATATAAAATAATGAATCAGGGAAATTATAAGAAAAAATTTAATTATTTTTAAATTATTTTTAAATGGTTCATTATTTTTTTCTTATAATTTCCCTGATTCATTATTTTATATTATATTAGTTACGTCATTAATAATTTTGTTCAGCTAAATGGACTTTTAATGTAACTATATTTGGGATTTCAGATTAGTATTTAATGATTTGCAAGAGGTTCATAACATTTTAATAGTAGACTCTTTCATTTGATGTATGTATAATTTGTTTGTTAATCAGTATTTTCTTGTCTCAGTTCATGAACCATCAGTTTTATATACCTTCATTTTTATAGTCAATTTTATATAAATAAGCCTGTTATGTTTGTATTTTTATCAGTTGATAATGCTCGTGATGAACGAAACCGGTCCTGATCATTATAAATATGTGGAAGTAGTACAAATGAATTGTGTTTTATTTTTTAAAATATAATGTCTTTCTACCAAGAATTGACAGTTAACACCTTAAAAGTGATAATTTAAATTTTTAATGACAAGAGATTAAGATATTTTTTAATCATCACGTAGATTAACTTTGAAACGTTAGTAGCCACAGATGGCGTGCAATCATTGTATGACATGTGGAGATAGTTTCAAACAAAAGTGTGTCAAGCAAAGTGTAAAGGGATCATGAAATAATGTTTTTGATACCTGCGAAAAACTGGTAAATTCGAAAGAACATAGCTTAAGCAAAAATATTCCAAAAGTTCAGCATATTATAAAAACGCGGCGCTTCGTGATGAAATTTATCGCTTCGTTCGTAAACAGCATGTGGCAAAAAGAAACATGGTTTTTCATAACTTCGACATTTCGCTTTTTATTTAAACGTAACCAAACTTTGACAAACAATGGTATTGAATTCTGAACTAAATAAATGAATAGTAGAATTTTCACATTATTCGACTTTTTGTATGTAGTGTAAAAAAATACAATTTTATGACAGCAAAATAATAGCTTACAACACAGTTATGCAGAAAATTTCATTTTTTATAAGTAAAATACATAAAAAAGATTTTATCGCATGTCGTTTCATTACTTAAACAAATTGAGAATTAGACTTCTAAATCTTCATATAATCCTTAAAAGGAATATATTGCTACTGCGTGAATTGTCCGTGAATCGCATTTGATCACAAGATCTCACACTTCATATGAGATCATGTTAGTATCTCCAAGTTTTAGAAAATGTAACATTTAGATTGTATCAAATGACATTTTTAACTCTGTTTTATATTTTAAGATTGAGTTTATTTTTTTGTGAGACAAAAGAAACTTCTTCTTTCGCCATTCTTAATACAAAACAGACCCAACGTTGCCTTTTCCCTAAAACATATTAATCATATATTTTTATTAGTACCATATTTATATTATATCCAATATTGAAGCACTGCAACCGGTAGTCGATGCCCAGTACAGCCATCGTCAGATGTCATGTTTTGTTATCGAAAAAATACCATTCGAATAAAAAGAGTGTAAAATAAAGTAATGTTATTATTATTTAAATAACTAAACATAAAAATATTATTACAAAATAATTTTCATAACATAAAAAACGTGCGTTATCTAAAATGTAATATAATGGTGAGGAGCGAACTTGATTCTTTGAGCAAATGTTTTGCTTGAACTCTATCGCAAATCGTTTCCAATTTTTTTTGAAACAGTATAGGTAGAACTATTTGTATTAGTAGAACTGAGATACACTAATCCAGAATAATTATTCGTCTCTACATAATTCATTTACTTAATGTTTTAACCCAAAAACTTTCTAGAGTAGTCTTGAGAATTCAATTTAAGTTGTCAATCCGTGAATGAAGTTTGTTCTATTAAGTGTTAGAATTTACGAGTTTCAAAAACTTTTTGTATGAATTGAAGTATGCCAGTAAAATTTATTTGAATATGTACGATTGCCGTCATAAAAGGCCATGTAGAAAACTTTGCGGCGGAGCCCCAACAAGAATATTTATTTACTTTGACCGTTTCAAGCCCTGTTCGAATAAATGTTTCAAACTAGCCGCAAAGGAAAAACCGCTAGATTTCGCAAAGCCGTTTTAAATAACGCTACATTTTAACCGGTATTTCAGAAATACTTTGAGCTCAGAAGCGTAATCACAGCGTGGCGCACTGAGATCAGATTAATATTTTTGAGTGTTATTTGAGTAATGTTTGATCGCACTGCATTTTTTCACTTTGTATACAGCGGTAAATACTACAACATTTGACTACCATAGTAACGATCAACATTTGATATAAATATTTGTATTATTGAACTCCATTTTACCACTCATTAACAATCGTTCAAATATAACTATGACGAGAAATATGTGCCTGCATAAATTAAATATTTTTTTTATTCAAAACAAAATCCGTCCAGAATATGGATTGCTAATTAGGTTCCTCAACATGAATTGTATATTTGCGAGTATTATCGACAGATGAAATATAAATCTTAACAGGTTTATTTATACAACATATTTAATAATGTTGATAATGCTCACGATTCACGAAGCAGTACAAATCAAATTGTGTTTTTTTTTTACAATTTCTTTCCACCAATAATTTACAGTTAACAGATTAAAAGTGATAAATCGTTTTAGAATTGGTATTATGTCAGACGTTTAACCTTTCTGTTCATATAGGATGACGATTGAAGGGTTAAGTAAATTAAAGAAAATAGTTTACTCGTAGCTATAAAAGATCTATAGCGTTAGATCCAAATTCATAAGCCGGTTAAAGGTTCATTATCGTGAAACTGACAGAGAAGAATGTCTTAGAGCAGTAAACATTCATTAAAACGAAAAAATCTAAAAATTGTTTCATCCAGTAGTGTAGGGAAATGAATAATCATTCGACTTAGCCGGGTAATGTTTTTCTTTAATTTAAAAATACTGTTATTTTACTAATAATTATTTCAGTTTTATTTAATAAATATAATCAAAAATAGTTTTAAGTATTAAATAAATCCAATATTTTCAATTGAATTTCAATTTAAAAAATCAATTAGTTAATCGTTGAATTGAAAAACGCAGTTAAAATCAATGTTATGAAAATGGTTTATTTGCGATGATTTTACAAAAGAAATAATTTAAACTTATTTCAATTTTGAATTTAGTTTTTCTGAATACTTTGTTACAGTAATAATTACAATATTCTTATTCCTTATAAATTATATCCAGGCTATATTATTCTTAATAATTGTTTGACGATTTATCTGTTTATTATAATAAGTTTATTTTGAGAACTTATATATCTCATTAACGAAACAATTTTCACAAAATAAATGAAACGTCAGATTATTGTACAATAAATGGAACAGAGAAGCGAAATATTTACCAAGACTGAGTGTCATTATTTATTTTTACCAACAAATCTTGCAAAGCAATCTCGCAACAGCAAAACTTAAGAACGCGCAACTTCCCTATTAAACTTTTAAAGCTTTTCGGCCGATTAAGAATGAAGCCATGTGTACACAGTATTTAAGAAAAAGTCAAGCTTAAAAAATTCTATGAATAATTGTAGCAAATTTCGAGAATTTGATTTGAGAAGTGTAAACAAATAATAAAAAATACTGTATTTGACCTTAGTGAAAAATTATTTTATGACAAAATGGTTTAGAAAATTTGAGTTATTGAGATTTTGAACACTTCCATGTATTTTGTCACTTACGACCCGGGTTTCGCCTTTCGGCATCTTCAGGCATTCGAAGGCATAAATGAACTCGAACTGACTCGAATGCCTGAAGATGCCAAAAGGCGAAACCCGGGTCATTAGGGGACAAAATACATGGAAGTGTACAAAATCTCAATAACTCAAATTTGATATTGAAATTCCATCAAGCACCCTCAGTCGATGTCTTAAATAATAAAAAAGTTTTGGTTTTATTACAGCTATTTTTTTATCGTGTCTTATATATATATATATATATATATATATCAATACACGAATTTTCACACAAATGTGGCTCTAAGATTATTTTCACATTCTTTTCTTCTGACGTCTGATAAATCACAAAGAAAAAACGCTGTATTAAGTAACAATCAGAAGGTCTCAAGAAGAGTCGAATCAATTATTATGACTTTTTTTTATTCAAAAATTCAGAAGCATTTAAAATATAGGTCATATTTCGAGGTCTTTTCTCCCCTTATACAATTCTCTTTTCATAAATGATTTGAAATTCATTTATGAAGTATAATAATACAACAATAATTCACATGTTAATGTAATCAAATAATAAAAAAATGATTATTCGTCAAAGCCATAATTAACATCTGTTTTTATTATAATCTAGAATATTATTACGATTAATAAGCTAATTGATAAAAACAGTCTAAATTAATGAATTTTTTTCTTTGTTTTCATTAATAATTTATAGCTTTTTTAATTAATTTTTGGTACATGATATTATTATGGAATTATATTTAAATTCCAAAAAAAAAAAAAAGAGGTTGAGCAACTGAGTAACAAGCAGTTTTCGTAGAAAAATTCTGTCAAGATACCTCCATTAGGAGACCATATGCTCCACATTGGGAGCGAACATGGAAAAAAAAATTAAATACATTATTATCATTGCATTGTCATCATTTGTAATGTGATATCCCTACTTTCGAGATGATTTGTTAAACGTACCAAATCTCAACAATTTCGATGTTATATTAAAGAAAAGATCAAAAAATTAGCCTGCGGTAGGCAGTTTGATGCGGGAATTTAGCAAACAAATCTCACAGTAACAGTGTAATATTGCTCAGTTTGTTTTTCAAATAAATAAAATCCAACAAGGCTTATCAGATATTTTGTGTCAAAAAAGAATGTTTGTTGCTAAGCTTACCGGAATTCATGTTGTATATGTTCATGAAATATTTATTTGGTATTATAACTTTGAATATCTTTATTTGGCAAGTACATCGAACCGTACTCTCCGAAATCCCCGCTGACGTAACAACACACGACGCTAATACTCTCAATCAAGCCGTGAGAGTATAATCTAAATACCATCCGGATTACGTCTCATGCTTGATGGACGCAAAACGTATTAGGGCTGCCAAGATACGTTCTCGGTAATTCTTTTGCTCCATCAAACACCTGTGCGTATTGACAACGAGAGAGATTTTTTGAATACGCATGCTATTATGGGGTGAGGTATTTGCTGAGAAAAGAAATCGTTCCGAGAAGGTTTTTTTCCAACAATATTGTCAATAATAAATATATACTGTCATATGTTTTATTCATCGAAGTAAAAATATAAATGATATTATATAGGATCAATAACTAATTATCAAATTTAGAAATGTAATACATATTTATTAAAATATTAAATATACAGCAAAAAGCCATTATTATGATATGTCTTGATATTAACACGGCAATACTAACGCTATACGCTATTTAGAATATTTTAAAAAATAATGATTGCTTGTAATGTTTTTCAGTTCAATCGTTGAGAACATTTTAAACTGCAACACGTTAAATAATGGCAGGCTTTACACATAGGCATTTTCACCGTGTATATGTTTTAAAAAAGTGAAAGAATGTGTATAAAATTTTCGTTTTAAAGCACACACACACCATCCATTCACATGTAAGAGTGCCTGTGTTTAGTTTTCGCGTTTGTAACGAATAGTATTATGTTAATTCAAGTACTTTGACCAGCTGTTTTAATAAATTTTCTAACAAACTCGATTCACTATACATTTCAGTCTGAAGGGTTTTCTTTAATGTTTACCAAATTTAGTTACACATCAAGTCAAATGAAATTAAAATCAGTGTTATATAGAAGATAGTTTCCAAAACGTAAGCACCAGTTTATTTAAAATAAATAGAAAGCAGTAATTCATTACACGAATAACGTGCAAATAATAATATAATTCCATAAAAAAGCAAATTGTAGTTCTCATACATTGTGACATAGTCAGAATTAAAATAATTAGGATTAAATGAATAAGCAGAAATTTACAAACAAAAAGGTTTGACTAATCAATTCTCAATTTTTTAAGCGTTATAAATATGACTAAACTATTATATTTTTATACTTTAAGACATCGACTGAGGGTGCTTGACGGAATTTCAATTTCAGTTCGAGCTCATTCGTGCGCTCGAATGCCTGAAGATGTCGAAAGGTGAAACCCGGGTTAGTGACCCAGGTTAGTGACAAAATACATGGAAGTGTACAAAATCTCAATAACTCAAATTTACCGTATTTTTATTTGTTAATGAAAATATCTTCTTCTTTGGCAACTAACCAAAATATTAACATAGAATATAAATGTAAGGGGTCCAGCACACATTAACAAATAAAGTAGTGTTCCTTGGGTCGTAAAAGGTTAAGAGCAACTGGGTGAAGGTCGAATATACATGTATTCTTTATATGTGTGTTATTATAAATGTGCAAAAACAACCTTCTGATATTTTTAGTTACCAATAAAACAGCGTACAGACAATCGGCTGTTAGTTCGAAGTGTAAATACTGTTTTAGTTTCTTTGAAGGCCTAATTTATTACGTCGTAAAGCATATTTATGACAAAAGTAACTTTAAAACAAATGACTTTGGCTTAGACAGCTTAATTGAAATAAAGTAACCCCATAGTTGGCAATTTAATTGCCTGTGATTTTACTCAACATTGAATTATACGAGAAAAAGCATTGCTAACTGGGTGGCAATAACAACATTTAAGCATTGGTTAATTTATTCCCCAAACCCCATTTGAATTTTATGACCTCCTTTAAATACTTCGTCGTTAGTTTCAACCAAGCAAAAGCTTTTTCAGAAAAATATCAATGTTAATCCACGTAAACATGAGTGACTTTAACAGTATAATGCATAATTAATTTATTGGAATAAATGAAATTGATTAATGTGTTACATGCTTTCTTTTATACTGTAGAAGTAAACATATTTTAACAACACATTCTCTTTCATCAATACTGTTACAGACAAAATGTATACATAAAAGTATTATATGTTGTCTGAAATGATAGATCCGATATGTAAATAGGCAGAATATAAATTTAAATGTAGACTGATCTAGAGGTCTTGAGTATTCGAAAATAAAGCAATTCTGAAACTAGAACAAGTATGATGACAAAGAAGAAGAAGAAGTATTTCCAGTCCACCAAAAATAGACATAAAATGCAACAAACGGAACTTTGAAATGGGTTTTTGTAGGTTGAAAAATTTCTTCTTTTCCGCCGTTAAAATTAACCTTATCAGATAGCAAGTAGCATCGCTTAATTTATAAACAAAACAAAAAAAAATAACACTTCCTAAAGTGAAAATACCTGGGGTAGATTTCACCCTTGGCGGTAAAACGGCCGCCCTAGACCCGAGTCATGAAATAACAATAAATAAGACACTCTCTAAACCACATTTACCGCCCAGCATCCTTCGTGCTCATCTGCACAGGTGTAAGAAATTTCTTATATTAATAGTAGAACTAGGCGGACCGGCCGCCCGCCCACCCACAGGCCAACAGTACTAAGGCGGGATCCAGGCGGAAGTTTTTCTGCCGTGTTACTATAAATCCTTAAAAACCCGGAACTGTCGTGATAAATAATCAACTTTTGTAAGCGAAGAAAGATGCATTTAGCTTTCGGGATGAAGTGTAGCTAGAGTGTTTGCGGTCTTGTGGTATATACGTATATATTGTTTTGCATGTTAGCTTTTATGCTAAATCACACTCAGTCATTGTTTGAATCTACCGCTTATCCCTGAATAGTTACTACCCTTTTCCTATTGTTTTGATAATTTATAATGTATACATACCACTTCTAATGTACCAATATGAAACTGCTCGCTCATTTGATGATATAATTTGATAATATTCGGCTTATAAGTAAGTATGTAGAATATTTTTACGAACATTTAAAGCATTACGTGAAACTAATTTAAATATGTTTTGTAATATGAAATTACTTAATTAAACAACATATTTATATTACATACAATCAATATTATTTTGTAAAAAGAAAATTTGAAATTCATTTTTTCTAAGGATTAATCAAATACCTTCCATAAAATAAAGCAAAAAAAAATGCAATTAAACATCTACTGAAGGTTGATATAGTACTCTCTCATACAGCTTACTCGTTAATAAATTTCGTTTATTCATAAATTTAATAAATAAAGGCACATTAAATTTCTAATAGTCTCCAGTTTCATAAACATAAACACGACAATATCCAACAAAAATAAGAAATTGCAAGTTATTTTTTTCTCTTTCGGCGCCAAACATTTAATTCATCAAAAAGCGACATTTGGATATAATGGGCGCAATTTCGGCCGTAACTTTTCATTACATACATATAGCCAGGAACAATTCATTCGCAAACAATAGCTTGATATTTGAAAACTTTTCTCGTGGTTCGTGTACTAAAGCAAAAGAATATGAAACATTATTACTTTCGTACTGTAAGGACTCTTTACGTATTAAAGTCAAATATATACACAGATTTTTTACATTTCGTCATACACCCAGTAGTTTATATATGAGAATGGATTACTCTAGAATAAAATAAAGCATTAAATCTGGCATCATTTTTATTTTTATTTATAAAATAAAAGATTGAACTGTTATCTTCTTTATAAAAGTCACGGAGGTTGTAAGTGATTCGGATATATTGTGAAAGAACGTATTGTTTTTCATCTGTTAATTCAAATGTTCATTTTTCAACGTAAGATATTGAAATGTATTTAAAAAATATCACAATTCATAAATTCATACAATCGTAATGATATTTTAGAAAATATACTTATTGTCAAACAAGGGTCATTTATAATATGCTCCAACAAACTGGTGTCTAGTAAATATTAAAAAAAAAAAACGATAGGACGCAGGTGTTTTCATAAAAGATTACAAATTTCAATGTAACATGACATTTTGAAAATGTTTGACAACAGAATATTTTTTATAAAAATTCACGAATAAAAATCTATATTTTATTATTTCTAACTCATATATGTATAAAATAATAATATATCATGCGATAAGGAAAATTCAATCCAACTATTGGAATACTTTCGAGAATTGAAACAAAAGCCATTTCCTATCGATTCGCTGGATTCGTATCAGTGAATATAAACATCGGAATCCCGACCCGTATTTGTAATCCCCTTTATTAATCTGGAAACAAAACAATCGCAATAATAAACAAAGGAGAAACTGTCTCGGGAGGAGAAATGTCTTATGCGCATATTTATTTATCTGGATACATGGCCTCGATACGGGCTATGTTTATTATAATGATCCAATAAAGGATTTTCGTTTTTATTTCAAACAGAGAAATGATTGAGGTCCTCGATGCTTAATCCTTATTATGTTTAATTGAATTTCTTGTGAAGATATTTATGAACAATCGTCAAAGATTTTATTCATTTCAATTCAAATATAAATATGTTGATAACTAAGCTATTTATTATTGTGCTCCCAGCTGAGAGAGACAAAACTTTTTTTTAAATAATGGGTTTAAGTTAAATGAGATTCTTAGAAGATAGCTAGATACCATTAGAAACTAGATTTTGACGAATTAAGTAATAATTAAATTACTGAAATTATCCTTGAGGATAAAACCATATTATGCTTTAATCACCGAGTTGGACTTAACTGTTTATTTCTTGAAATAAGTGAATCAAGAACGTGTAACTGAAGAAAAAAGAAATTACTTCAAATGCAACCATTTATCAGATTTTTACTGCAAGAAAGCAATACATAGTGAAAAGAAAAAGTATTGCTACGACATATAAGTGAAAGAAATACTTGTTTTTCAATAATTTTTGATACTATTTTAATTATCGATGGAATGTAGTTATACATTTTTTTTACAGCTGCAATAAAGAGTTATATTCAATATCAATGAACATCGTTTATCAATTTATCGTCATCGTCAATCAATTTAGTACATATTTATTCATTTAAACATTACTTTAATTATAAGCAAGCTTCAAATGAAATTAAAGCTATCATTTAATAATATCGAATATCTCATACAATATTCATTGGATAGATAAAATTTTGAAACGGATATCAAAATGAGACTGGGTAAAATAAAGTCACAATTTTGTGAGCGATACCAGAATTTTAAATTGAATCGACCTAGTTTGAATGCCTACAAAGTTTAATACCACTGATACACTCCAGCGACATTAGATCTAGTCGCGTGTATTGGAACGAAATAAAGCAGATGTATCCATCTGCAAAAGAGAATATAAGATGAGGACTTGCTCGGAGATATTCCCTCTTTCATCCCTAAGGAGCGTACAAAAGGGATGTGGAAATTTCGTTTTCAATTTCTAGCCGAATACAACTCGCAGTATTTCGCGGTAAAAGAATACGAACATTAAATTACCGTTTATATTTCATATTGGAGTGCTCAAAGAGAAAAAATGGATTAAAATATAACTTACGTTTTGTCTTTATGTACTTAAAAAATTGGATTACATTTAAAACATAACAGGTTTCCAAGAAACGAATTCTTCAAATGTTGCGGTACTGTATGAGATATATTATTTGACAATATTTAAGATTTTGTTAAAATATGTATCTTTCTAAAGCCGCTTCAATCGTTTAATCAATGATTGTGCCTGTAGTGGACATAGAGAAGATATGTATTAATATAAAAAATTATAAAAGGGTAAGAATAGAAGTATATATTTGTAAATGCATGTAATATTTTAAATATCCGTATATTTATTTAACTTAACTCATGCAGGGCGAACAAAAAAAAAAACAGTTTTTCTTTCATATTATTATAACTGCATGTGTTTAACATTATACTTAATTATACTAAAGATTCGATAGTTAATAGATATTACTGGACAAATCTCCAGTAGATTTTTGAAATTGAGAATTCTTTTAAATTCATTAACTTGTCTCTCAAGAGACACAGGGATAGAAGGAGTAGGTAAGTAGGTGACTAGTTGTTAGCTCACCGCCCCGTTAACATTAACACACACCTATGAATTTTGAGTGATAAATCACATTATGCTAATGTACATTCAAGAATTTGAAACTTGTTCGTCTTCTTGGACCAAATTTGCTATCTATGTCGAATATAATATATAAACATCACTCGGCCCCTCCAAGAAATTTTCAACTGCATTTTCGAAAACTATAAGTTCATCTTAATTATATATGTATTATTTCTTTTTCCAAAGATGTTAAAATGATAAAGATGGACTTAAAAAAGGTAAAAAATCACCTGATGTGTTAAAACGAGCATAAAATTGAGTCAACAAGATTATGCGCTAGAGATATTTTCATTTGATTCGTCCTTTTCTTTCCTCTATTTCAGCAACGCTAACAATATTTATTTTTTTATGTGTGGATTCATTGATAGGTAAATGTATAAATTAATATTTTCATCACTGACGCAGTGTATTGAAGATGTTAACATAAGGTTTTAAATTGCATATTTGACAAAATCGTGAAAAAATTACAAACATATTTGAAAGATCATCGCTAGAAACCCGCATTTGAGCATATATTTTTACCAATACAAGCATTTTCATTTAAGCGTTTTATTCCATTTAAAATGAATAATTTTATCACCTCTTTTTATCAGACTTATCTTATTCAACTCAAATATCAATCTCTTGTTATCACAATTGATTTTATAAATGTGAATTATAAGCTACATCGCTATTCAAAATAATTGAAAATCATGAAAATTATGGAAAATTACATAAAAGAAATCAGAAATAAAAACAGTGATACAAAAAAATGTATCCATTCAACTAAAATTTATTAAGGATAAATCATGATAAATGTTGAACGACTTGAACGAATGTTTTAATTTGCTACGACGATCAGCCAAGATTATATTGTAATTTCTGAAAATTCCATGAGTCTCCATACTATTTGCAGGACACGAAATTTATTGTATTTCAGCAAAACCAAACTCATTTCATATAAATATTTAATCTTTGTAGTCAACAAAAATTATTGTAGTACGTCAGGTTTTAAGCCACATTTCTCTAAATGTCTCCACGTTCATATAAATCATTTAATATGTTATCAATACATGAAAGAAGTAATATGTATTTAAAAAAAATAACTAATCTTAGCATCTATTTACTGTCTGTCAGTTCGAGTTTTTTCGTGCGCTCGAATGCCTGAAAATGCCAAAAGCTGAAACCTGGATCGTTAGTGACTAAATAAATGAAAATGTACAAAATTTCAAGAAATCAAACTTTTTTACTTTCTATTTATCATTTATTGTCTTCAAAAGACTCAAAAGCATCCTTTTTTATTGATTGTTGATACAGTAGTAATATCAAAGGACATAAGATGCAAACATAACGATGTGAAATATGAAAAAGATTAAATTTTATAAATACATACAAATAATTTCTCTTAATGTTAATAACATCATCTTGTTGATTCAGGCATAACGAGAGCTTTCTCGCCATTTCTTTTGATATGAAATTGTTAAAATAAAACCAAAATCTATTGTACAAGTGCTTAGGCTTTAAATCTTAAAATAACTCTTTCCGCTTTTTTCCATGTCACTTGTATCTATGACAAAAATGACAAAATGTTTGTCGTTATTTATTGAAATTTAAATATGTAGATGTAATATCTACCTTAGTATATATTAAGAACTATTTTCCAATGAAATCGTATTATCTTTTTGAAAATTCTTTATTTTATTGATCGCACTTCACATAGACTTTATAAATATTTTTTATGATGAAGATTTCGAAGAAGACCTACTTAAACAAAACTAAGAGCGAGTCTCTTTTCGCTTGATAACTAAAGCAACAAGGGAAAAAATACAAGGGACAATTTCTCTCAGATCATTGAATCAAAGCGTCTTTCGGCTGATTAAATTTCGGCCTTTTTTATTAAACGGCGTCTGCTTCATTTTCGTTCGAGAACATTGTGACGAGCAGAAAAAATGCTAGAAACATCTTTATATACCTATATAAAAGATTTTTTTATTAAATACGACGAAATTCAATTATAATGTAATATTTATTTCTTGCCGTCTCTTCGTGAGCCAAATAGGAAAGTACGTTGAAAAGATTTTACTATTTTTTTTATTTCATACATAATTAAATAATGTTAAAATATTTTCAGCTCAAAATGTAACTATTGTAACTTTCAAATACTACCAAAAGTGAAGCATAAGTTTCACTTTCAAATTTACAAATTATATTTTGTAATAAGTACATTCATTTAAAATTTAAAAAAAAGCTTCCTTAATATCCTGAAATCAATGTTTATTCAAAAAATATTATTATTTATAAATCTATTTATTTGAAATAGCATTATTACACAGTAATTAATTTGATTTGGATTATTGAGATTTTGTACACTTCACATAAAAAAATATATAAGAGTCCATTTTAAGAACAAATCTGGTATTTATAAATTACAATGCAGTGATTGCCAACATTTCTATGTGGGTAAAACCACACGTATATAAGGGTATCATAACATTTAGCTGCCTTTAGATTAAAAAAAGAAACTTCGACATTCGCAAATCACTTGCTAATGGAGAACTATACGTTTAATGCGGATGATGGGGTTAAACTGTTGCATAAAAACATGGGGGATCATAAATTACTTTATCAAGAAATTTTGGAAATCAATAAAGCCCAGTTAAATTCCTTACCAATTCTGAACGAACAACTGAACCTTCCAAACTCCCCGTTATTATATCCTATACGTTGAAACACCTAACAGATGCCACTAAATGTGGAATGATTGTATATATTTATCCTTTCGTCGAATTGCATCCCGTCGAAACCCACAATGCTATTATAATTGTAAAATCACTAGTAATTCTAAAAGTAGTTGGAAAGCGGCAATTCGCCACTCTGATAATGCGTTGTTTACAAAATAAGGATTAAGGCGATTCTCAAAATTTTAACTCAGGTATCAGTGTGGATCGTAGACGTATAATATTTTATCTCGTAAATAATATTTGTCGTATTTGTATCTTCTATATAAACGTTAGACACTGTTTACTGTCTGTCAGTTCGAGTCCATTCGTGTGCTCGAATGCCTGAAGATGCCGAAAGGCGAAACCCGGGTCGTTAGTGACAAAATACATGGAAGTGTACAAAATCTCAATAATCCAAATTTGATATTGAAATTCCATCAAACACCCTCAGTCGATGTCTTAAAGTAATTACATATGTTCAATGAAATAAGATTGACGATACATTGAAAATTTATATATAAGATTAGCGACTTTCCAACCAGTGGGGAATTTCCCACTAAGGGTTCATTAAAGAGTTCCATGGAGGGCATTGCTGTCACTTATTAAAGATTTTCGATGTATGTATATTGTGAAATCAACTTTTGAGTTAAAGTAAGATTATTTTGACAATGGGGAATGTAGCAAAAAATAGTTGGAATTCCCTGTTTTAGACGGTTGTAATACATCCAATAGCAAGCTAGATGTGAAAATGGATTAGCGGTAAAATAATAAGTTTTTTTTTGAATTATGGTAAAAATTATCTCGAAAGATTGCTGTTTTGGACTGGAATCATTGACGCATTGACGACTTGCTTGTGAATTTAATTTATAGGTACTATTCGAAAAAAGCTAGAAAACAATTTTTGAATGTCGACAGTACCTAATCAAATGAAGAAAAATTGTTGTTACCTATTTTATGTTATTTTTTTCTCTTTATCTACCTACGATGATATTTTTCAATGTTAAGTGGTTTCATGTACGAAATATGATAAGTCCTAATATTTATTTATCTTTTATACAAATTTACAAAGATCGTTTGTAAACAGATACACTTGAAAAACATGCGAAGGTATTTACAATATATTATTCAACTATACGAAGCGTGCATTAGCGACATGCGTATGAATATTATTTAATGTCAACTATTTATTATGTTCAACATAACTGTGCACCTTTTACGAATCTTTTCAAATCACAAAATAAACACAACTCAATAAATCTCCTTTACAATCCGAGAGCTCATACTTATTAAAAAAAAAAACGGAACGCGACGAGAAAAATGATGTCACCCATTTCCGCGCTAGTTTATTTTTAGATCGAGCAACTTATAAGAGTGCGGAAAACGGAGAAGGAGAATTTTTTCAACGATTCGAACAATTCACTCCAATGTATTTTATCCAAAATATTAATTATAATTTACAAATTCAATGTCAATCACAACCATTCTAGAAAAAAATAACATGGGCTCTTTGAAGACCATTTTCACAGTACGTATTTAACACCACAACTTGATCACTTTTAAGGTGTTAACTGTCAATTAGTTATTGGTGAAATACATTATATTTTCAAAATAAAACACATTTTTTTAGTACTTCTACTATTTGTTGTGGGTTAGTACATTTTAGTTGCGAGTTTTTTAAAAAGATTACCCCTAATGTAGAGCATATGAATTTTTAATGGAGAATATCTTAACAGGAGTTGTTCTAGGTTACACGATCCAACTCTCTTTTTTGGAAAGAGTAAGGATAAGGGTTGGTGCTAGAACAAGACTAGCAGTAAGTCAATTGCTGTTGTCATGCATCGATTTTTAAGACTGCATACATAAATCGATTGAAAAATGACAGTGCTTGTATCGGGATTTGAACCAACTGAAACTGCAACTGAAAAACCACTCAACCACAGACCCGGCATAATTCATTAATAACAGCTTTAAAATTATAAGATTTCATGACAATCGTGGTTTTAGGTTTCGCGTTATATTACATCCTCATTATCTTAAAATGTATGGTAATTTTGAAAACTATCGGCAGAAAAGTTCATTATACTTAATATACTTAAAATCCATCCTCCCTTCTCCCTGGTAGATTCAATCAGAGTAAGGAAAAACACTCTAACTATTCCAGGTCTGTAGTAATAGAGAATACCAGTGAAACATTGATCTTTTTGTAGTGACTTTAACTACTTAAACAAGAATAATTCGATATATTTATTGAATAAGATGAGAAATAAAAAAAATACACATTTAATATAGAACACAATTTTCATTGACGTGAATGAACGCCACACGGTAGCTGGTCTTAATATTTACATTCCCATTTTATTGAAAATACCCCTAACTTTTCATTTAATGAAATATTACTCAAAAAAAAACCTACAGTATAATTGTAATTATGTACCTAATGACATTCTTAAAGTTGCCTATTTTCATAGGTTATTTTATTCACACGATGACATGATATTGTCTATCTCTTCTAAGCAGTATATATAGCTAAGAAAACATAAGTTCAAGTATAGTTATGACGATGGCGCAACGCCGAAATAGCTATCAACTACCTGAAAAAAAATTGGTAGAGCTAAATAATTTGTTATTTTATCCTTTTATAATGGAGTTCTACCATGTAAATTCCAATTCAATCAATCAATATTTTATTCACTTTTGATACTGGTATATAAAATTAAATAAAATCAGTACATAGGAAATATCAAACTGTGTAGTGAAGAACATTATCGCTTCCATCAAATAAATACGGGTATAAATTGCTTGTAAATCGTTTTTCTCAACGAACCGTTTCTCGCAAGTGACTGAGTGTTTTTCTCGAAATATAAGAGATGGGGTTGCTGGCATTTTATCCTAGTATATTTTGAGTTACCTTCTTGTTATTCAATCAAATCTGAAAACATTTCGGTTTTACAAATGTTTGGTATGAAAAAAACTGGTTTTAGTATATGAATACATTATAAACAGATGCTCGTTTATGAACAACCTTATGCATATAACTTTATTGAAAGTAATTTTAGTCAACAACTAAGTTTAAAAAACGTTTTTTTAAGTGAAATATATATTTAACAATTGTTAACATCTGTTTGGTTTGACTTAAAAGTCGATTCTTAAGCCGCAAATTTTTCAATTTCTTAATAATATTCATTTATTATTAATTTGGTTGTTTATACCATTTGGACCTATCTCGCATTTTTCTTTGTTCTCAATATTAATATGCTTTTTTGCAACGGCGTTTCTGCACAAACAAAAAGTGATACTGATGTATTATATAACACAATTCTATGAATTCGTTGAACATTACTTTCCCCATCATTTTTTGTTATGCTTGCGTAGTTACTTTGACGTAAACAATGGTATTGATGATAGTTATTGAGAAACTGTAATGAAAATCTGATGTTGCGTTTTCAATTCACCAGCCTTAATACGAATGGTGATTTTAAAATCATTCACATTTCGTGTATAAAATTAAAACCGAATTTATCTGTTTTTATTTGAATATTCGAACAGCGTCGGTACGAAAAATTCAATCGAACAAAATGTTTTTAAAAGTTGGTTTATAATCAAAGTGTAACAAGAAACTCGTTATTTTCTATTTTTACTTAAATCAGGGACTTTCATTAGATTGGTATTATAGTAAAGTATAGCATAAACATATATAAACCATACCTCAGTTTCAAAATATAACTCAAAAAGCATCGTTCTGAGATAGTAAGGAAAATTGACAGGTTAAATCTCCAATTGTACATTTAATTTTTGAAGATTTTAATAAAATCCTACTACTTTATGATATCAAAAAATAATATCGTTTCTTTCTAACATCAATTAATTTATTATTTTCGTAGTTGGTACAGTTTAAATTTAAAGTTATAATTATTACTACAGTCATTTAAAAATAACCATAGATTACCAATTTCGGAATTGGTAGATATCGATATTCTAAGCACTTCCTCATACTTAACTTAAAGCTGCACATTTTTGACATGTCTCACTTTGGTACTGAGGTATTGATATGTCTACAAATATATGTATACATATATAAATGTTTTTCCATTTCTAGGTGTACAAGCTGACACCGAAACTCATAATTCTCAGATCCTTTGTATGTTTTCTGTCCGTTCCATCCTTGTCTTTCGAAATGTATTTTTATACACGGTTTGAATTTAAATGAATCCAATGTCAAACCACTCTTATCTTTTAGGGTAGCCGTTCAAACCATAAGTAAAGTTTTGTTGAACACGAGAATACTGTGGAGTATTATAGATCAGATCCAAAAGGGGTGCTATCCGCTTTAGTAGTATACTTATGTTAAGACTTTTTACATATTTTTTTCGTAACATCAGCAAACTTCGATGTTGCTCTTTATTTGACGCTTTGTAAAAAAATACATTGCCTAAAAATTGATAAAAAATATATTGTTTTAAACATAATTACAAACGTTTTCTTTAAAAAGATAAAACTGAAAGTATAATATGTCTTATTTACGTAAAATAGTCGGATATAATTTTACGCTCCATGCATTAACAAAAATACATTTATTTTCGACAAACTCGGTGGTAATTTAGTAAAGGTTCATTTTCCATATTCAATTAAAATTGATCACTTTGTTATTATTACCCTTTTATAACACAACACCATACAATATATTCTTTATTTGCGCACGTCAAAGTTACATTTGTTCTCAGGTTGGCAATAACTCATAATGGGTTGCAATTAAATTTTGAATAAATGAACATTATAGGATTCGGTGCTTCCTTGTTTACCCTCTGGCGGAAAACACGACATGATCGCTGCGTTTCAGCCATCCATAATATGACATATGACACGTCACATAACTTACAAAAACTATAGGTAGAAACTTGCGTGCACGAGTATAGTTATGTTTGCTCCCGCCTCCCGCTTTCATGCCCCGCTCCAACGCTACCAACGTTCGTCAATCATCGCGATTTTGACTCTCGATTAACGTCAAAAATTCGGCAATATCTTCTAATATGACAGTGAATGCATCCCAATTGCCCAACATCGTCCTCCACATAAAGGTTCAATAAGTGTCCATTATTATATTGTGCAATTGTAAGAATCGTACTGCAGTTTCCGCACCGCCAACCTTTTTTAAAAGTTTTTCATGTTTACGACTATATAAATATCGCTCATCTGAAGGTTTGAACTGGGTATTCGAGTAAGCATGAATATTGATAGGTAATATTTTTAAACAAATTATACATTTATGCGAAAATGAAGGGTCCGAGTGACTACAACCTACTAAAACCTACTTGGGTATACGCAAGTTAGGTTGTGTGATAAAGATAGAGATAAATCCACCACACGCCGTTGGTAGGTAAAAATGTGTTGTTTATATTTTTTAATCGGTCGTGTAACGCCCCACGTGGATGGTGAGATGCAGCGATGACCGTTCGCTCATTTGGTGTCTTCCGCCCGGGGGTAAACAAGGAAGCACCTAGTATTCTTATGTAGATTAAAAGTATAAAATAGTTCATATTATGTGATGTTTTAATCCCAGCAAAGGTGAAAATATTAAATGAAGAACATAATATGTCAAATAAATTCAGAAATAATGGTTATCTTATTTTGAACTTACTATTTTTCTTTTTTAATCTCAATGGGGTAAAAGTCAATTTAAATATGTCTGCAGTCACTACATAATTTTTATATATTGACAAATGACGTAGGTTGATAATTGAAATAATATTTAAAAAAATAAAAAACAATTCGTTTGTACTACTTCCACATGTTTGTAATGATCAGGACTGGTTTCGTGCATCACGAGCATTATCAACTGATATTGATATCACTATCAGTTGATAATGCTTATGATTAACGAAACCGGTCCTGATCATTTTAAAAACATGGAAGTAGTACATACGAATTGTGTTTTATTTTTTAAAATATAACGCCTTTCCACTTAATGAATTGACAGATAACACATGAAAAGTATTTGAAATAATATTAATTAAAGCTCATAATCTGACTTCACGCTCCTGAACCTATTATCCACTATTATAGTAAAGAGTTTTCAAACTAAAAAATAAAACTATACTTTGAAAAGAAAATATGATTAATTCTCAAGCCGAAAAAAATATTAAGTTTAAAAATATTTAAGCAAAACTTTCGCTGAAGTATTTTTAAATTAATATAGGGTATGGCAAAATATCACTTTCTGGTATCGGCTCTTTCTCAGCGAATGCATTATTTTTCTTGCGATGAATTTAATCTTGATTGATGACTTGCGGTAGACAATCTAAGAAGCTTGTTGTATGAAAACCGCCGATTCATTCTCCTTTAATCCATCTTGTCGTAAATCTACATGCCGCGATATCTAGAGGTCAGTGAGATAACAATAGGAAATATAGCTTGCCTTTATATAGAGTTGGCCCACTCAAGTTTTTGTTTCCCATCCGGCGTAATGTATTATAACATGTTTTTCCGTGCTTAAGAAAGCATTAGCATCTAAACATACAAATTCCTTTTTATAAAATGTGTTTTCTTTGAGGCTTCGAATGAAGAAAACCGTTCGATATTAACACATTGTATATGCCTCATAAGAATAGATTATTAGGAATATAAAATTAGTATACATTTCTGTATCAGAGAAACATACGAATGTAAATTAAAATCATGAAATGTTCAGTATAGCCTAAATACTTTTTGAAGAATTACTATTATTGCATTCTAAAACAATGATTTTCTTTTATTCTTTTGTGATAAGTTTTTCATCTTGCTGCTACTAAAAGATATGCTCATGATCTATACTTTGACATCATTACTTCTTTTTTTCAAGTTTGGACTTGCATCCGTATGCCTCTCAGGTTCAAATTTTCCCTCAATGTCTCGTGTATCATCCTATCAACATTCACAAAAACTCAAATGTGTTAATAGCACCTACCAATATAACAGAACTAAACAGAACAGGAAAAAACAGAATTTGAAAGAACAGAACAATATGAAAACAACATTTTTGTCGTATCTATTATTTATTGAACATATAAGAAATAAATAATATATTTAATTGGATCAACAATCGTGATTTTTTCAATTTAAACTTATGATTATAGACATGAGTGATTTCTCATCGAGTTTATCTCGTATTATTTTCCAATTTTCAAAATTTTTTCAAAACAAATTTTAAAATATTTAAAAAAAAATGCCTTGTATTATATGAAATAAACAGTATCGTCATTTGCAAATTTTTGTGTTTAATATCTACAATAAACACATTCTAATTGCGTATTAGAGTTTAATATACTTTTTTTATGAATTACATAGCTTTAATAAATATTATATAGTTTCTTTGAATAAATTATAATAAATACATCAAAATAAATGCCCTGCCATTGCGTATACGGTAGCCATTGCTGTACAAAGACAACGACAATTCAAAACAACGGTACAATATTTATTAATGCATTATTTTCAAAATTTTCTGTTTCGTCATGTTCTGTTATGTCATGAAACCGAATATATATATATATAATATCACCATGTCCGCTTCTAACGTGTACCATATTTACTTCTATTGGAGCGTATCACAGAAGATCGCTTTTTACTCAATTTCTCAATCTCTCTTTTTCGAAGAGACTCGGGGTAAAAGAATTGAACTAGGACCGAACAAGTGGTTTGCTTATCGCTCTTGGGTATTTGATTATTTTTGATGAAAAAGACACCCATAACTTCAAAGAAAAATCCATAAATCGAAAAAAAAAAATTTAACTCTCAGTAATAGGGTTGGGACTCGTGATGTAATGACCATGAATATAAGTATAAAAATGTCAAGGTAAAAAAGCACTTAGTTCCATAATAGTTATATTATTATAGTGTGGCTATAGTCACATCGTTGGCGTGACTCTTAAGGAAGCGTTTTAACAAAATCAATTTTTCAAAAGCAGTTACTTATTCAATCACTCAATCTCTCTTTTCGGAGAGGGTAAAAATATAAAGGTGTTGCTTTAAATATACCAGCAGTAAGCTCATTGCGCCCAAGGAATGTAAATATCCATAAATAAATTGTAAACACGATGTATGAAAGTGTCCGTTAAGGGAATCGAGCTTCTGACCGGCTACATGACCAAAAGTAAATTGAATTTTCGTTAAGGTTTTTCATTTTTTTTTCCATTTCTACATTATTTTTGTCAAATCCTTAGCGCATTGATGTCAACTGTAATGTCAACTATTTTTCTGATATATTTGAACGAATAAACAATATATAAACATTTTTCGATAATTTGAGAATTCTTGTACTTAATGTTTAATAAAACATTATTTCAACTTCTTTCATCGTAATGGATTGAATTAATTATTTGGGTGTTATCGTTTTTTGGGATTCCTCTAAAATTAATTGCTGTGATAATGATGATAGTGGAAATTATATTTTTAGAAAAACTTTTATCAACAAAAATAAACTTATTTCAATTTCACTTTGAAAAACTTTCAAATCGACGTCAAAATATAATAAAAATAACGATCTGTCAGTGAAATTGGCGATTTTCGTAACGCCATCATTAAATATTTAACTTCGTGAATAGCTACAAAGTTTTTGATGAAACCGCCAAACTGTCAGAGCTCGGAACCCTCCGGACCGGGAGCGATCCACACTGCGGAGTTAATCCCGACGAAATCTGACGTCGAAAATTAAAAAATAACAATTTATCATGCTGGATTATCATCGAGATTTCCGGGATGAACTAAATACCCCTGCTTAATTAAACTTATTTTATATAAGTACTATATAATAATGTTTTATAGCTTGTTAATGTTATGTAACTTTTTTTTAATTTTAATCTTTATGGTGTACAGTATAATTAATTAATGCAACAATTTAATAACTTTGCATACTGCAATATGGTAGAGAATACGCTTTCTCAAATTTCAAATTTAATTTACCGATTGCTTAATTTTTAGTATCATTTTACCACTTTTCAACAAACAGAACTTATGGCGAGAACAGATATTGTTGATTAAACTAACTTTGTTTCAATATAATCCTGACGTTGGCGTTATTCTGAAATTTCTAACAATAATATTTTAAAATCCCAATAATATTTAAAAACTAAATGAATCCCATTTTCCACGCTATAGTTTTGTTTAAAAAGCAAGTCATCTTTCTTTGTCAACTATTTTATCAGCCAATTTTGACTTTCTATGATTTATAAGTATGTGGGTTAATTTTATCGTATAACCTACTTTCTATCTATTACGATTGACAAATAAGAGATGTTTTCAAAAAAGGAATGTAGCATTGAGTACCCTCGTCAATTCGCCACAGCTACTATTTAATGGGGGATAAAACAAGTTTTCATTAAATGAGATTATTTATTATATAAACCTTACATTCCTCAATCCTTAATGCCACTAATATGGAAATTTATAATCAACTACGCACTATTGATGTTATGTATATTTTTATTCAATTAACACATCCGTGTTTTTGTAATCGAATATGAAGCATTCCAGTTAAGCTATGAGTGATTATTATGTTTGTATTATTCTTTAGTGGTGTCAAGGCGTATTGTATTTCAAATGTCAGCCTAAAAATGCTCCTGAAATACACGATAAATCTTTACAATAAATTAAATAAAAAGGACTTTTGCACAGTACCCACTTAATCTATCAAAAATATTCATTATTCCATTTAGATTCGCTGTTGTATCGTTCCTTTTAGGGATTGAAACTATTTATTAATAAAAAATATAGGTAAAAAGACTATTTTGTTAGTATCATCGTAAAATTACCAAGGTATAACAGCGTAATAAATCTTAAGGGCCAAGCAATTTGCAACAAAAAAAGCACACTTAAGGTGAACTGTTTGTTTTTCTGTGCTTATTTTTCCCAGCGTTGTTAAATATTTACTACTGGTTTGGTCAGAGCAGATTCGATTATACGCGATTCCTCAAAAGACGCTTCGAAATTATGGCCCGTGACTCCATAAAATAGACAATGGAAAGCCACAAAAGACGAGGATGTATGAAAAGTGCGATAAAATAGTGACATTTTACGCTGGAGTTGCTCTAGTCTCACCCTTTCTATCATAGGCGTTCCTCATTCTTAATTGTTATCAATCTAAGTTATCCATTTAATTTAATTAAATGATATGAAATGTATTATTCCGAAGTTCTTTTTTTTAAGTATAAACAAATTCTGATAACCTATTTTATAAAAGGAAGTTACCTGATAAGATCTAATCTAAAGAAAATGAGACTGAAGTTTTCGATAGACGTGATTATTATTATGAAATTTTTTGGTTAAATATTTGTATAATTAAGAATATCCCAGTCGTAGGTATCTAATGTTACAAATTGAAATTTATTATTTCGTATTTTTTAATCATGAATTGTGATTTATGAAGACTTACTAAACTATGTCTGGGTGTTGGTTTTATTTCTTACTTAACTGTGTCTACTACATTAAATTTTCGCATTACTTGGTAGGAGGTGGGATATTCTCAATGAAAACAAATTGAGAAATGAAGAGCTTTCATTATTAATTTTAAAAATATTGTTCAAATGGTTTTTTTTTTTTTTTTAAATAAAACAGAATTAATTTGTTCTACTTCCACATGTTTTTAATGATCAGGACCGGTTTCGCTCATCAAGAGCATTATCAACTGATGAATATGCTAATATATCACTTTCTGCTGATACTGCAACTGATGAACATGATGAATATATCAGTTGATAATGCTCGTGATGAGTAAAACCGAAATGAAGTGTGTTTTATTTTTTAAAACATAATGTCTTTCCACCACAACAGTTAACACCTTAAAAGTGATAAATGGTTTAAATTAACAGTGAACTCCTATTTTAATTCAAATGAAGGTAATTAATATTTCAAAATTTAAGCTAAAATCTATCATAATTTATCTTTTCCACTCAATTTAAATAAGACAGATTTTTTTAATGTATTATACACATTTTCAAAAAATATTAATTGATTTTCAAATTATAAAATAAGTTTGTATAACTTTGAATACTCATGGTGCATTTTATGCACACTTTTTTTTGGACGCAAGCCACTGTTTAAGCCCCCTGTTTATACGTTGACAGACGCACAAATATCTTCGTCAATTTTTCCTGTTTGCGTCGAGAGGCCTCTGACAGATCTCATTAGGCGGCGTCTAGTGGGCGGGAATGAGACGCCTAGCCCCCATTCGGCGGGTTCTGGTTGTCATAGGGATGGGGGCGGAAAAAAGGGATGAACTCGGTAAGCTGCTGCTTTCGCCATTGGAACGGGCAATGGGGGGCAAAGTATTTTTATCTAATTTTAGATGGTCGGATACTCTTGCTTGAAATGAGATAACGATGTTCATATCGAAAAAGTATTCAGCTTCTGTCCGCTAAGTGGATCATATTGAAAGGCATTATATTATTCTTCAACGATTATCAAAACTCAGTCATTTTTGTTAAAAAACAAAATGATTGCACTTATTGATAAAACGTGTCAAAAGTTTTATAATAACATTACACACATGCACTTAAAAAATGTTTTTTTTTTGTTAAAAGTGGATTTGAAACTGTTTTGATGTTAAAAAAAAATCGTGATAAAATCAATTCACATTGAAACTACAATATATTACAATATTCACTGAAAAATTAATTTAATAACAGTATGGAAAGTTACGATGGTTTCACGAATATTTTTTTACTTTTTAATTCGAAGAACTTGTTTGTATCACACCGAAGATCACGTCTCCTCAATAATACATTTAGTGTATATATATTTATTTGTGATATTTAATTTCAATTCCTTTAATTTTGCATAACATCTTTCGTTTGCATTTAGATAAGTAAAATAATTTGTCTGGAGAGTATAATATTGTCAATATAATTTTTAATTATAATATTATTGATATATTTTTCAACTTAAAATTTGATGTAGTTTTTATCAAGCTTTCATTTTTATAGAAACTCAACGATGAGTTACGATTATTTTTTTAATGATATAACTACTTTATATGAAAAGTAAAATATTTATCTTGATTCATGAATTATTTCTATGGAAACTATTTAAACCTTATTTTCGTTTGTTCTCTATTTTGGATTTTTTTCAATCATAATAGATTAACAAAAATACAGTTCAAACTAATAATGTATAAAAATATCTATCGATTTCAGTGATATCGGAAACGTAAATTTTCCAAATTTATGATTTCATTTCAGTATTATTGCCAATTTTACTGTTGTTGAATATGTTCCCATCAAATGGTCATAAAACAAAAAATATTGTGCATTTTAAAGACATTCTCAATATTATTCTTAAATATTGAAATGTAAAAATGATTTATGCCGTTTCCTTTTGTAATATTGTATGACGGCGTCCGTGGCGCAGTTGGCAGCGTCGCTGGCTACGGTTACGGATGTCTCGGGTTCGATTCCCGGTGCGGACGGTTTTCATAGATTGATCTTTCAATCGATTTATGGATTTCTGTTCGTAGTCTGAGTCCTCCCTCCCACCAATCCCATCCTCACGGGGCGTAACGAGAGCGACTAGCTAACCACTAGCCCTGTCATAGCCCTATCCTTCTATCCCTACTCTCTTCGAAAAAGAAAAGAGAGGTTGAGCAACTGAGTGACAAGCAGTTCTCGTAGAAAAAAATTCTGTCAAGATACCTCCATTAGGAGACCATACGCTCTACATTAGGAGCGGACATGGAAAAAAAAAATGTATTCATGTTGTCCGTTATATATCATTTTTTCTCTTAAAAAATATATTTTTATATATACTTAATAGCAGTCGTTTGAAACCAAAATTATATTTTACGCGTAATCATCACGTGGCATGTAATGCGATATAATATTTTCACGCCACCGAAACTAAAAAAAAGCTTATTCCATGAAAAAAATCTGTTTGGCGTTCATAATGCTGATTTTCAAAAAAGGTCCCATCGTAAATAGTAAGTTAAATTGTGGCCCAAAAGCCATGCAAGAAAAAATAGAGAACGGGGGAAAAAATATGTTGAAGGATGACAATAGGGTCCTTGCGGACGTGAGGTCCTGGAGGCAAAAGAAATCCCATCATGTCTATCCCAGCTCAGAGACAAGGACAAATATTCCATCCTTTATTACCTTTCGACGGTACGGGGTTTTATTTAAAGTACTTTTAAATTACGTTTTTAAGTCAAATACCTGACACATGCCCTAGTTAAATCGATTCAAATATCGACATTAGGTGTATTTTAACTTAAATTAAAAATATGTTTTTAATTTATTTTATACGTATCAATTTTATTACTAATATCATATGAACGTACCAAGCACTATCATCGTCTTTATGTTATATATTTTTTACTGTTTATGTGAAACTAATTTCGATCCAGTAGCCGAGTGGTAAATACTCTTGAGCTTACATCCAACCAGCTGCAGTTCTTCGAATCGAATCACAAAATGAAAATTGTAAGGTACATATTCCATTTATGGATTTATAAACCCAAACTGCTTCCGATTCTGGAAATGGACCGTAGACGGAGTGACTAGATAGCTTCTAGGTCTTACTTATAATACCCATCCCTCATTACCGTCAAACAGAGAGGTTGAGTTAAATAATTACAACATACAACCACGCTGAGTATTAAAAATGTTTATACTGTATTACGATTCCATTTTGACATGTATTTTTAGAGTTTCATTGAACGAGACATTAAGCTAGCTATTTATGTTTGTGATTTCAACTAATGAAGAAGTCGATTTAGATGGTATTGTATTAAACTAAAATAACAGATTGAACATAATTGATAATACGGTATTCAACAAAACAATTCGAACTTTTTACAGATAAATCTAAACTAAGCCTCACAATTTTATTCTGAGTGAAGAGTAACCAAATTAATTTAATTTTAGATAAACAAATTGTGCTTCGTCTCCTCAATTAAGATCAAAATAATTCTTCTCGGTAGGAGATTAATCACAAGAAACATATTTCAAAAATTTGATGCTAATAAAATTATAGCGCTGAAAAATTCAATGAAAAAATATGCGTCGCTTGGGCCGTTCTTGTCGTTGTGATACGGAAACTTAACTAGTTAAAACTTTGTATTTGTTCCCTACCTGCCTTCGATAATCAAACATACCTTTTTGTCGCGACAAGAAGTTGTAACGACGTATTTGCCGTTTGCGAATACTTCCAATATTTCTTCGCTCTTCCATACAAGTTTCACTTCCGTAAACACAAACTCCGTTTAATCGATGAATATCCGCCGGTAAAAAGCTTCTACAAAATAAATCATTTTTCGAAGCTATTATACTAAAATTTTAATAATTACTTTAACTCTTTGTCGTTTTCAGTTGATTTACTTAAAAATTGAGAGAAAACAAAAAAGGAACAAAAGCATTAATTTATCGTAATAATAAATTTTATTTTTTGTTTTAAAAAAAGCAGATATTTTCTTGCATACATTTACAATTTTTATTAATATAAATAAATATGTTATTATGATATTTTTGATGGATTCATCGGTAATTTTGTTGATTTTTTAAAATATAATATTCATGTTGATTTCACTGCCTATGTAAATCGTGCTTCGCTTCTTTGAGAAGCTTCTTCAGAACTAACTATATCGCAAGGTTATTTACTACTAAGGTAAACAATAATTTTAATTTTCAACTTAAGGATGACAGGTGGGTTAGGATTATTTCCTTTTACTGGATGTAGGGAGGGGGTAAAACATGTTATGGTAATACTAATTACCATAACACTACTTATTACAAAATTAATTACTAGTGTTTCGAGGTGAAAATCCCTACGGGAATAAATTTAAAAGTGATGAGCCACCTGTAATATTTAAAATGTTCATTAATTGATTATGTTATTTTGACTTTTTAATAAACCTTATTCTCTACCAAAGTAAAACATATCAACTGCTGATGAATTATTTAAACAGATAGTATTTAACGTAGACTGGTCGAAAGTTAGTCGTTTAACCTAACTTTCAGACAAAATTATAGAAATGCGATGTTAACAGAAAACCAGCTATAACTGTCTCGTTAATTTTGTCTCTAGGCCTTATTGAAAGTGTTTCAAAATATTTAAGTAGAGTTAGCGAGTACAATAACAAGCAATCCATTTTTTTATACTTTAAAAAATATGAAATACCTAAGAAGTCAAAGTTAGTATTCTTAGTAATACTGTGGAATAGTTAGAAGTAATATTTTGAAAAGAGGTATATCATATTTTAAAAATTGTCTCTACTCGGTTAAGACATGTTGTCTGACCGTATACAAAAAGCATATTGTATGTTAAGAATTGGTAGCATAAAAAATAAGCAATTATATGAATAGTGTCGAAACCAAAAATTTATGTATTAATATATTATTAACATAAAGTAATATGAAGAAAAGCAATGTCATTAGATTAATCTAATTATATACCTTATTTCCAAAGTACAACAAATCAAAAATTTGCAGTTTTGAATTAAGTATGAGGAAATGCTTATAGTAGCGACATCTGCCAGTTTCAAAACGTTACAGGTGTTAATCTGTGAAATTTTACAATGGCACTGGTTATAATTCTATAGATGTAACTGTAACAATTACGAAAATCCTGTGTAAATCTCTGAAAACTCATATTATTATTATTAAAAATAAAGAAAATTATAATTAATATTATAAATATATTGTTTAGATCAGAACACAAACGTGACCCGTGGGTCGTATGCGGCCCAAAATAATACGTAACAAGCAGTAAAATGGTGTAACTACTAAATTAAAAATAATGATATGCATAACTTGTCTAGTATAGTATATCATTATTTTCCAGCACTTTTACTCTCTGTGGCTTGTGAAAGATTAGGAAACGGACAAACTGGCCCTTATTCCAAATAAGTTCTGCACCACTGGTTTAGATGATCCTAGAACATCGTTAGAATCTACAATAATAAATGTGCAGTAGAGGATTAAATCTACCCAAAATTTTGATTCCTTGTTATCTGAACTATACTTTTTGAGTTGTCACCGTGTAGAACTGAGGTATCCATATATTATTTAAAAGCTTTCATATAAAAATTTAAAAATAGAGACTCATGATACATTTTTAATATCTATGGAACCGTGTGATCGAAATTTATAAAAATGGCCCACAATATTTAAAAAAAAAGATGAATGTGTGTGTGTTTGTTTTATGTAAAAAACCAAGGACATTTTCGGAGTAAGCAATACACCGCAAGATTATTTTTCATTTTTCACCTTATATTTTTGTCACACTTTTATGAAAAACATTATACATCAATTATCGCCTGTCAAACTTGAAGGATAATAAGCCTATTTACACCAATATATTTTGTATTGGGAACAGCTATTGGGATGCGTCAAGGTTGTGTATTTTCTTTTTTACTTCCTCTCACATGCTCGTTTAACGCTGGGCGGGCCGCCCACTCGGGGAGTGCTCCCGTAGCCTTACAAAGGCGGCAAATTGACTTAGCAGCCGCCCTGCGTACCTGCGGCGCATTCGGGAGCAATCAGAGCAAACGGTAGGCCGAGAAAGGGAGGGTGGCCCCTCGTGCCGATGGTGGTTTTTCCCGAAAATACAGCACTTGGTGACTTCGAAGTCAATTTAGTATAGTTCAGAATAGAGCGGAGGCAGTTTTAATGGATTCCGGCACACAATTAGAGCTCAAGTCAATATTCATATTATTATTACCAAACAAAATTATACAATATTGCGTGTAGGTAATACAAAGAAGAAAATTGCTATTCGACTAGGAATAGCCGGAGCCGCATTGAATTCCATGCAGACCGTCTGGAACATGCAGCCTTACACCATTAAAACCAAATGCTATTTGTTCAGCGTTTGCATTCTACCTGTGATGCTTTATGATAGTGAATCATGGCACCTGACAAAGAGAAAACGTATACGGAATTTCAATAATAGATGCTTGCATCGGATACTAGTGGTGAGGTGGTTTGACTTGAGTTAGGAAATCGAAAATTACGGAACGGACCACACAGCGCCTTGTTACATCAGCAGTCATGGAGAGGCGTTGAAACTGGCTGTATGAATTATATACACCTAATGAATTAACAGTTCCTTTTAAGTTTTTTTAAATAGTAATTGATAGTGAAAATTTACTATTGAAAAATATAATTGAGAAATTTTAATTATAACCACAGGTAAAATATATTTATTTCATAATTTATCTAATTTGTTTTAATCAGCCCTAGGAAAATAATCCCTGAGATGTTTTTGCTGCAAAAACATATAGATGGATTTACAGCTAATTGCTAATTTACCTAATATATTATATTGTATCTGTGATATTTCCAATCCTTCCTCACCCTCTAAATCATTATAACAGGGCGTTGTGACATAGATTTTCTGACTAGTGCTTTCCTAGTTCCAACTTTTTATCCTCACCATCTTCAAAGTATAAGTTAAGTGACTCAATAATCAGTAGTTCGTGAAAAAAGAGCGTTTGTTGACATGTCCGTAACAATATGGACTCGCATTAAAACGGACATGACTTTAAACAATATTTATTCAACATAAGCAAAGAACTTACCGCCACATTAATTAAATAATATACATGCAGGAACATCAGAAGCTTTACGATAGACACTTCGCGCTGTAGATTGACACATCAAAACCCATCTTCCACAAACACCTCCCCTTGTAATTAACCCTTTGATAATAATTGCAAAGTTTGACATTTGCATATGTTAGCGAATATAAAGTGAATTCAACCTTATTTTCATTCACTTTAGCATAATGTTAAATATCCTCGATTTTATTTTATTTTTTATACTATTCATAATCTGTGCAATATTAAATGTATCGTTTTCAAAACAATAGAAAAGCTCCTTTGTATCTTATTTTCTGAGATACTGAATACAGATTATTTCTCGTAAAAAAACATGTGTTATTAAGATTATCCAAAAGAAGTTCGAATGTCATATTGTACAATGGGAGCTATGTCTGTCATAATAGCTATATCTTCCATTTCATGATAGTCGTTTCTAGTTTATCTGTATACTCAAATAATATCTCAAAAGATTGCACCCGGGTTAAAACTGTTTATCATTAAAACACTCTTCTTTAAAACGGTTTTTTTTATTTAAATAGTTATCATTGGTTAGTGTTAATTTTAGAAGTTTATTTTATATCTAGGTAAAATAGGCCAATTATTGTAAAAAGTATTTACTATTACAATTTAAATAGTCTTACTGTAAATTTTGGTGGTTAATAATATGCGTTCCGTAATTTTTGTTTGATTTACACGAATAAAACTTAAAAATCATATTAGGAACTATTTTTTCATATTATAATTAAATGGTTTGTATGTACCAAAAATATACAAAATTGGTGTGACGTAGCTTGCTTAATTTTAATTTATTTATCGGTTGTTTAGTTTTCCGTTGTTAACGATATTCTTTCATATCAAAAGTAGTACATAGTTACATAACATAACATACATAACATAACAAGCTTTGGAAAAAAATTACATCTGAGCCAACCGTGTAAATGAACCATAAGGGATTCTGATCTCCCTATACTTGGGAGAGAAATAATAATTACACCTCACTGAGTACCGGACGATTACGAAAGGTCGGTGTTACCCTATGAATGGATAATTATTTCCGATACATCGAGTATAAAACCTTCTATAACAGCCGCCATTATGTAGAACTTAAGGCCAGGGCTGTGACAATGAATTATTCTCAACTAGATTGAGTAAACTTTCAAGAGGGAAGTGGTTTAGTCAACTCCCTTAGCGCAAACTTTGCGGTAACAATTGGTTTTGGATTCACTGACAAATATTCTAAACAGATTAATTATTTAACTTGACAAATATTATTATTTCACGCTAAACTTTGTATTTCAAATCATTAACATGGGGGTGCAATTACGAATTGTAGTCAGTGTTTTGAATGTAAATATTTATGCATGTAAATACTGAATATTTCGATTCTTTAACTTTCTATTGTGATGTTACAAATGAGTTTGATTTTTAACAATACTATTCTATTTTTCTAAAATGTAAATAATTTTGCTGTTCAAATAAAACTTAACTTATCCCTCATCCTATTTACTGATCTTAACCTAGTTTTCCTAAGCGGGTCGTTTGTGATCTTTTATTTACTCGATTTGATCTTGAGATTCTCTTTGAATTGTGTAGTACAAATGTATTTTTTTACTATTTAAAAACATATCAATAAATTGATAAACATTTATAAAAGTAAACAGTGGTTTAATTATTTCAATGTTAACCCAATAATTTGAGTGTTGAACACATCACTCAGTATAAAAAATAACTTCTTTAAGCATATATTTTCATTCATAATCTATTGACTACTTTCTAATATATTTTAAGTAATCTTTAAGTTGTTTTTAAGTTTTAATTTAAGCATTTGAATTTTACAAAACCATTCCAAACTCCTTCCTGCAAACCTTCTAACTTTAGACAATATAATAAATGAGTAAAAATATCGTTACGGTGCAGAAAATGATTTAAAATAATATTTAATAAGCAATTCACTTGGTTGCAGTCAACAGACAAATGAAAAACATGCATAGCCATTTATCATGCATTGAATATTTTTGGCATAAAAATGAATTTTGCTTTCCAGGTTTTAACTGGTTGAATAAAGTCTACGTTATTGCAACAACGCTGATATACAGACGTCACCACAATAAATATACAACATTTTAAAGAAAATTTGGATCTGAGATTTTGTACACTTCCATGTATTTTGTCACTAACGACCCGGGTTTCGCCTTTCGGCATCTTCAGGCATTCGAGCACACGAATGGACTCGAACTGAGGCCAAATTTAATATTGAAATTCCATCAAGCACCCTCAGTCGATGTCTTAAATTTTAAAGAAAACACAATCCTTTATACATTCAAGCTTCATTTCATTTCAATTCTAAAAATCAGAAATTATTTCGATTTGAATGACATCAATTCATATACTGCAATACCCAGTTTCACTTTCAGACGCAATATTAATTAGGTAAAACACATCCCTGTGTCAAATATTCACGCATCCCGCGAGTAGATATGGCACCCTATTTCTCTGTGAGTCATCTCAACCAACCCCTTCTAGCAGGTGGGTTCGTCGAATTTACTCGACGGTCGTGAACATAAAGACGCCACAGTTTGAAGGAGACTTCAAATCGTAGCCTTACTGTGAACGGTCTACCAAAACTACCTCCAGAATTGATATATTTTCACCAGAATGTCTCCAATGTGACCCGATTTAAAGGCTGTATTGAGCACTTGTTTTGTTCAATGTAAGTTTCAGTACACTCGTTTGTAGATTGTAAGAAGTTTAAGTGAGAATGTTTGTTTAAAAGAATATATATTTGAAATTATACATGATAATTAATTTAAATCAACCAATAATTGCTTAACGTAATTTCAAATAGATTCTTTATTTATTATTATTTTAGGAAAATACTCTTTACCACTTATGAATTAGAATTATCAGAAAATTTACTATTTTTGTATTTCTGTTTCTTAAATTAAATTGTTGAAATATGTAATTATATTATAATTATCCTGTTACTTATAAATCACAACCAATGTAGATTTTTAACAAAATATTCCTTAAAAAAAATATAATTCTTTGTTATAGGGACAAAAAGCAATTACTCTATAATCGTCTGTTTTGAGTTATGAATGCAGTACGATAGGTTTTAGGAGGTTCTATAATTTAAAAAAAAAATAGTACCTGCCGCATTCCATGTATTTTTTAATTAAAAAAAATAATATGAATTAAGTCAATTTCGATTACGTACACAGTTATTAAGTATAAAAAAACTAAAATTAACATTACTTTAAAAATGAAGCACTAATACTTAAATCGAATCACTAAATGATTTACGATTCTCATAAAGTGGTTAGTTAAATAAATAATGACTAATTATGTAAATAGACAGATTAAAATTTCACAATTCTCTTAAAAGCTAATTATCTCAGAGCAAGTTTTTTTGACTTAACGCCTTCTGTCACCTATGACGGCATTTTATTTCATAAAGATGTAGTCAAAGTTGTTAGATCATTATCCAATCCCAGCTTTATTTATCATAAAGTTAGTCATTCATATGAAAAATGAGTTACCTACTTATTATTAAAATAATATTTAATAAAGAAAAAATACAATAACTTACTCAAATTTGGATTATTGAGATTTTGTACACTTCCATGTATTTTGTCACTAACAACCCGGGTTTCGCCTTTCGGCAGCTTCAGGCATTCGAGCACACGAATGGACTCGAACTGAAAATACATGGACGTGTACAAAATCTCAATAATCCAAATTTGATATTGGAATTCCATCAAGCACCCTCATTCGATGTCTTAAATTATACAATAACTTACATAATACATCAAAGAAGCAATTGAGTCGAACTATTTTCGATTTTTAGATAGATGGCAACGAACTATAAGTTTTTGTTTCATCGACTATAAAATAGAATAGATAAAATAAAATATTACAAATATCAAACATCCATTATTGTTTAAGTTTATTGTTATTATATTGTTTTATTTAATTTTAAAATGTCAATTCTTTTACTTTAAACATTAACTTATTCATGAAAATGTGTATTAACATTTGTAGCAATAATGTCATACACAAGTAAAATATGATGTAATAAACGATTTGCCTGAAAATCCGAGAGGCTAAATTATTAAAATTTGATATCACAATATAATAAAGAACGTCTCCTGAGGTGTCTAGAGAGATCCAGTTCAAAGGTTAGATTTGAATACAGGGTTTTACATGGGAATAAAAAGGATCCCAAAATAATTTTGGCCCATTTTAAAAGTTTAGAAATAGTCCTCGGTCGCACATCGGGTATTAAATGAGAAACTGACCGACATAATTTAATATTATTCATGAATAAAACAACAAATAGTTTAAATGATATTAAATATTCATACAAAAATGCATTGATTACATTTGTATATAATTATTACCATGAGCATTAAAATGTTTTTTTTTTTATGATAATCAATTCACAATCGTAGCCCAGTGGTAGCATTATTATAAAAAAATTGTATTTTAACTAATATGTTCTGTAATGGTTATCTATTTTTCAATAATGAGTAAAAATATTTTCACGACCGTGAATAAGAGAATTGGTTTATACTTGTTTCTAAACATTAAATTAATTTATGTTTTCAGATAAAAATGACTTTTAACACATAGCATGCTCAAATATGTACATAAGTATATTACAAATGTTATGAACCTTGCCCAGATGGAGAATAAATAATATGTACAAATTAAATTTTAGATTTTATTATTTTTTGCTGAGTGTTTTCTTTTATTTCACGACACACTGTTTTTAATATTTAAAGTTGAGTTTTTTTGTAAAATTGTTAAATCTGTGTTCTGGTCGTAAATTTTTTACCCTAGCGATTGAATGAGTTTGGGTTAATCAAGTCCCTGAAAAGTAAATATGAAATTTAGATGCATTGAATTTAACATTTTAAATCTTAGGCAAGGGTGTTTTGTGATGTCTTTACTTCTCAAGTTAATCGAGCGGCATTTAAATTTTTCATTAAACCTTATTTACGCGATTAAAAAATCTGGTACCTTGGCTATCATCATCTGTAGCTGCAATGCCAAAAAAATTTAAATGTTCAATTCAAAACTTTACAATAACTTCCGCACGATAACCTTAAAAAGGCTTATTTTCTTGTATTGTCTGAATTTCTTGAATAAGCTCCTACTTACTAGGCGTATTACTACTATAAGTGATCACACAGGACCTTTTAAAGGCAGCCAATTTCCAAAACGTCAAGGGGCATATGAAATTAGAAGCGATACAAACAGTACCCTAATAAAGTTGACGGTTTCATTTAGGGGATGACCCGTGCAAAATTGTTGAAAATTTTGAAATTATTTTCCTCATTTAGGAGCAGAGGCAACCGTTAAACGAAGTCCCAATTTTTATCTGTCGTTAACACGTGAAAATTTGAAGCAAATATTTCAGGTTGCCTACCTGAAAAGTTATATAACATTTCTGAATTAATTTAAATTTGTGAAAACATTCGATATTACGGTATTTTCTCTTGGTTATTTGGAAAGTATATGAATAATAAGTTTTGACATAAATGAAAGCAACGTATATTATCCTCAAAATTAATAAAGGTTAATTATGCTGTAAAATTTTTACATAATTAAAAAATAAATAATGTATTAAAAAATATTTCTTTGAATTAACTGGTAGCTCTTCATTAGGATAAAGTTGAAAAAATAGTATTTAGTTGACACAAGAATTATGTAAAATAGTAGTCAACGAAATTAATAGTACACAAGGTAGACAATAGCGTGGTGCCAATACTGTTTTAAAATATGAAATATTTTATGTGAAACTAAATATTGTAAATTGCTATTTTTAAGATTAAAATAAAAAACATATAACATTGTCTAAAAAATGTTTAATAGATTTTTATACTATGTTTTTTATAGTAGTTTTTTCAGATAGAGTATTGAAGAGTTACTCAAATAAAATTCACCGTTTTTTGTACCATTTTATCTTTTTGCACATTGCCGAATCCAAGAATGCTTTTTTTATTTTAGACACAAAAAAAATTCAACTCATATAAAATGTGATTTTTTTGCACGGATTATAGAATTGTTTGACGATTACTACCCGTATATGACATAATACATGAGGATAAATGTAGGTGTAATCAAACCAAAGAAAAGCTCAAAGCTTTTGAGAGGTCTTATTGAATACTTTTGCAAATACAATACTTAGATATTTGGAGGAAAAAACTTTTATTATCTCCCATAAAAATATTACATGTTTATTAAATTCGCCCTATCTGTTTGCTTTTTAGGATTTATGAGAAAGTTTTTTCCGGGTAAATTTAATCTTATAAAAGAAATTGTACGTCTTTCAAAAAGGAACACAAATAGAAGTAAATAAATACATTGGGTTTTTTGATTCTTTTAATGTAAAAAATATCGTCTGACACACAATGTTATATCTAGATATAATTTTTTTTTCAATAAAACTTTTATTTACCAAAAAGGAAACGATTATTTAATATTATTTATTTCTGCCTCGCAGCATTTTCAAAATGATTTTTTTCATTTCTAATTGAATTAAAAGAAATTATTTCCGTCACTGCTTCATAAAAATCCAAGATATTTTTTTTAATCATCTACTATTTTTGTGACTGTTAAACAACAGAATAAAAAATCCTCCTTATGAAATATTAATTTCAGTACCATATTTTTAATCAACAAGTTCTTGTGAGTCAAGGTCGTTTAACAGTTATTTTCAGTGAGGATCAAGGTAAACGATTAACTTTATCAAAATTAATTATAATTCGATAAAACTTTCTTTCGTTTTCTAGAATTGCGTCAGTTTAGAAGTGCTTCATGCATTGTAAACAACCCTTCTCTTGAAGAAGTTGTAAAGATTTATTTTTAAATACTTACCTACGTTGAAAAAAATGCAAAAGTAACAAAGATAATACATTCTAAATCTTGTCATTTAGAATAAAACAAAAAACGGCATTTAGTTATATTCTGAATAATAAAACTGATGTATGAGATTGTGTAATTTTTAATTGCTTGTTTAAAAAAGATGTTTGAATGCCGTATTCATTCAAAACCGTTGTTTTATTAGGTACATAAAATTAAACGACAGAAACACATTTTAGCTGTGCGTAAAAATATTCACCAATCCATTGTATTTTTATGTGCTTAGGAAATTCATAAAACTCGGTGGCAGTTATAAATCAGGTTTTCTCTAGTGGACTCTGAATGTATAGAGAAAACCACACACCGTGTTATACCAATTACGGCATGGACTATAAAAAACTCTGAAAAAAGCCATAAAGCTCCCGGTCGAAATAACTTGCAATAAAAAAACTAAAAAAAGCTTCATAAGATAAGCCGTATGGTTGGTATGTTTATAATATTTAGATTTTTTCAAACTTCTGCGAAACGCGTTCGTATTCATATCTCAAGTTTTACTTCTTAGACAGATGGTATGCCATTTGTACTGAATGGCCAATAGCTTTATGATGGATAACGAATGATGATAAAAAGCAGGGATACGCCTACACATTTAATTTGATTTCAAATAGGTATCTAGTTCCCAACATTACATTACTGTAAGGACATTATGAAAAGTCTGCCATATTTAAATTCAGAATTCTATGCCACATGATGGCTGTGTGAAGGAATGCCGCATAAAGATTACATTATATTTTACAATAAACTTTCATAAAATATCGAATATTAGAAGCCACAATGCGAAAAAAGTTTTTTATCAGAATATTGATTTCTCTTTTACGTAATTTAACATAGATATCATGGAATAAGTAATTGAAAGGAATTTTGGTTTTGATATTCATCAAAATGACGAGCGCTTTATAATAATGAGTAAGCTAAAAAAATATAACGTAATTGATATATATTTTTTTTAAAAGTTTCACCAATCTAGCAATGGGCATAGGTTAATTTTTTTATATCATTACAAATGCAATAATCGATATTTAAAGCACGTTGTGTGTATAGTTTTATAAGCCAAGTTGATTGTATTGTGAGAAATTATTACGAAGTGATTTTATGAAAGCTGACACAGTTAGAACTCAAAACAGTGTTCATTTATGCATTTTATTACGTGTCTATAAAGTAAATTGACCAGAACTTAACACTTATAGTGGGACATAAAACTCAACCCAGTGGTTGTAGTAATGAATTAAGGGTGATTTGCATTATTTTGTAGGGCAAATTTACACATTACGCGAGTGATAAAAGTTTATTTGAATGCGTTTTTCCCCCTTCGATACACACTTTAGAAAATTGGTAACATTGTAATTATAAAATGTGAAAAATAAATATTTTTCATTTCATCAATAGTAAAGATGCAGCTAAAAACACTTTTTTTTTTCGACAGATGACAGTAAAATACAAGTAGAGTCACATTTCATTGATTGCTACTATTTAAAAATTTTCTATGTTTAGCTATTGGTGACATGTTTTTATAACATACTATTGAGTACCTTCTATTGAGAGAAAGAAAGTTTTGTGTTTTAATTATGTTTATTGAAGTACTTTTGGATATACAAATTTTTTTATTTTCCATCTGGTGCGTACACGAATAAATCAAAAGTTTTTTACGATATGTCGCCGTATGTAGGTATTTTATTCTATTTTTAGTTTTTTTTTTTAACTGGTATGCGCACAACAACTCACCAACGTTTCATCGGAATCATATGAATGGTATAGGAATGCATACCGGACAAACGAACAAGCAAACATTCAGTTTACATACATAGACTTAATCCTGAAAACAGTCGAGATAACGATAATAAATTCTTGTGCTTTGTTTACCTCACCTTTTTTTCAACCCCTATCTATAAATAGAGGCTTAAAGACTTATAACCAATTTGTTATCCTTCAAATATCTTACTGATATTAAACATAGTTTTTAATTGGAACTAAAGCACACATCATTACATGACTATTATTCGTAAAGTCCCATTCCTATTATGTAGTAATAATGCTAATAATAATATCGTAAATGGCATACTGAATAATGATTCAAAACAACAAGATGTATCCGCAGCATAATCGAGAAATATAATAGAATGACAAGGATACGTGTATATAGAATATTGTATCTCCGTTAGAGCTTTGGAAGCCTGTCGAAGCGAATATGAAATAGAGGAAAGTGACCTCTGTTTATTACAGTGACTCCTTTATGACATGGCGACCAAGCGTCAAATTGATCGTCGCCGTACGATGACTGGGCAGATATATGGGCTCCTCACCCTTCGATATATCATCTGATTGCCTAGCGTTGCCTTATTGATCGATGCATTTAACAATATTGCTAGTTGGCACGCTGTTAGGTACCATAATGTATAGTTATTGGCTATCTTCTCACGGCTTAAGTGCTGTTATATTCGAGTAAGAATCTAGGTAAACTGCTTAACGGTGTGCCATTATATTAAATAATAAGTTATATTTAATAGAAAACAAAGTGGCTAAGCTAGGCACATTTTGTTTGACTTTATTTCTTAACTTTTCTTCACGACAGTGCATGGCTCAAAATTGTCCCGTAGAGCCCAGCACCATGAATGAAAGAGATTATTTTATCAATATCAGAGTTGCCGTCATAGACCGTCTGGATATTACAACGGATATTTTTGGGAAAAACTTATCATTCTTTATAGATAATTAACCATGGCCTACTACAGTATTTTTCGAATATTTTTATAACAAGTTTCAACAGACGAAGACCATCCAAATAGCGGAATTTGTCCCGATCATATTCAACAAAAATTCACAATGGTCAAATATTGTGGTTTAATTAAACAATCGTAATTTCTTCTCTTAAGAATGGACATTTAGTTGATATAATTAAAATTATGAACCGTAAGTTTTATAAATATTTATGTCAGTCACCTAAATTTTCCATTCAGACATGGCGTGAATGAGAGAATGAAGTTAGGATAGGACCTATCGTTATGCACCACCATGTCTACGCCTTTTCATCAGGATACGCAAATAATAAATCAGATCATCGTACTTATAAAAAATACGCCATGATAAATATTATTTGAGAATTTCGGAGGCACACTGTGGTTGCCATATGCCCCGAGTAGGGAGGCGAAATGCTATCAAATGAATTATGCGACATGCTAATTTTTTAGCTGTTTTGGATCCTTACACAAAATTTTTATTCTGAAAGTTAAGAATATTTCTTTAATTCAACTTACTTCTGACATCACACAGTTTACAAACATCTTAGCCAGGAATAATTTCCTTAAAAGCAATTTTTATTATCTTTTTTGTTAAATTGTTAGTATCTTTTGAATTTTTAAAGAAACCATAAAGCTAATAATGAAATCATTATTTTTTTTTGAAATTCTGTAGTTTTATTTTTCATTGATAAGTTGAAGCCTGCTGTTGGCATGTTTTTAATTTCAACGCTAAGGAATTTAATCAAATATCAAATTAAATATGTCAAAAATATTAGCCTTTTTGAAACAGAGCTTTATTGTACTCATAGATAAGCCTTGACATTTTACTTACATAATAATATTATGTCACCCTTGAAGGCAAATTTTTATATTGAAATATTTCTTTTTTAATGATTTAAAAAAAAAGTGATGGCAATTTTTTCCAATGCTGATAGGACATTTGGGCATTAATATATTTCTGCCGATCAAAATTCAAATCCTAAAAATTTCAATGACGATGTTCAATGCAATTAAATCCCAATTCCAGGTTTAACAAAGAAAAGTGATATCAATACATATAAGTGAACACGATATATATAATTTAAATATTTTCCTTTTAATAGTTCCCTAAAAGAGTACTACCCAACCAAATTTCTTTCAGGAGTGCTATCTTTTCACTCTCTTGAAGCACGAAGATCGTTTTCGATTCTAAAGCATTTCTTTCTTCTTCTTCGGGGACGAGTATATAATCCTGAAATTAATGCACTGCTTAGAGAGCTGGATATTTTCAACGCTAAACGTTGGGTATTGTTCACTAAATATTTGTTCCTTGTAAATTAATAATTTCTTGTTTTTTTTTTGTATTTAATAATTTAACAAAAATGTTTTTATTTTCATAATGGTTTTTATTAGTAGTATTGTTTTCAATAATTATTATTATTGTTGTTACTATGTTTGTTAAATACATGGCGCATTGGTCTCAGCTGTAATGCTATGAATTTTAAATATTTTTTAATTTTTATTAGATTTATGAATTTTCATCTAAGAGAATTGCTGTATATTCTCTTCAAGTCATAGCCTACAGCTGAATTAATTCAGACATGAAAAAGAACTACCCACTCAATCTTATTTAAATATTTACCGTTGTAATACTCTATTGGGAGTTTAAGCAATTCACAAGGACGAAATTTACACGTAAATAACACGAATAACTGTTCTCTTAATCATCATGAATTTCATTTTTTTATTTTTGAAAATTTTTATTATATTTACATTCTTAAACTCATAATGAAACAATTTTGATATTTTGAAGTAACTGTTGAATGTGTTTACATACTAATAATGTTCATTTATGTATACAGAAAAATATTTTTAACAATGCACAATCATTTTAACAACTAGTTTTTTTTACCTACAGATACAAAAAACTACAGTAACTCTAAGCCACATTCTCAATATTTATCATTAATGTCTTACGGTAAAATTTCTAAATTGAAATTTAAGCAAACATAGCTAACAACCACTAGAACCATAGAATATGTCCACCTTAGATTGTTTGTCCAACCATTAAATTAAATAAGCATTGTTTTTATTTTAAATTAAAAAAATAAGGATTACGTAACTCAATTTAAAGGTGTTAGCTGTTAATTCTTGGTGTAAAGGTGTTATATTTTAAAAATAAAAAAAATGTTTGAACTACTTCCACATAACTTTAAAAATTGGGTTTTATTAAAAAACGATTATGAAACTTTCTGATCTAGATTCTATAAAATTGACTTACTTAAGACAAACAAGAAAATTGCACAAAAATATTTTTATTGGCTATTAATTTGCAAACGAAAGCTCTTCGATGCTTCAAAACTTTTGTAATGCTCTGTACAATATTGTTAGATATTTTGTGGTTATTAAATGTTTTGTAAATTCTCGGCAAAGCATTTCTTCGTTCTCTGATTTCAACTTATGACTATCAAATCTGCAGCGATTTCAACCTTTGTCCCTTTTTTTCAGGGTCACGTCAGGCGGATGGTAAAAAATTAAAACTATATAAGGTTTTTTGTACCTTTTATGAGTAAAACGAGAGTCATTGAACGTAATCACTCAAAACGGTACCGTGAATCAACGCTGCTAATGATTTTTAGTTTCAATAAAATAAAAATCAAAATCTCACTCATATACATGTAATGCAAGTGTGCTTTTGTGAAACATTACGAAATGAATATGAGCTTGCATTCAATTTTATGGACGAGAAGACAGTCATATTTTATGATTATTATATGAAGACGTTGAATAGAAACACGTTTCTATGTTAATACATCAAACTATAAAATGAACCATCTAACTTTCTACTGATGTATTATACATCAGTGATATAAAATTGCTTTGTGAAATAAAAATTTTAATAGAAATTTTGTCAATGAGGTATCAGATTTAATAACATTTTTTTAATTAATTCTTTCGTATGAAAGTACTTATGATTTTTCATGAGAATGAAGCACAGAATCAAAGCGAACAAGTAATGTTATAAAAATAAAAAAGCCTTCACATTTTCAATGCACCTACATTCTCAAAATTTATTTTATTCAAATCCAAATATCCAAACAAGTTGTCCAGTTGTTTATTTACTATTTGTTTTATAAACATTTTGTACATTTTCACTAAAGAAATAATAGTTTCAATAAAAATAAGATACTAGGGACAAAAAGTTAGTAAATTGAATTTCCATAGACAGATCGGTTGTATATTGAATCTTTTTAACTACCGTATCTCTTTCTTAACACAACTGCGGCGACTATAATAATTTCATGTTAATTATGTTACCCAAAACTTGGCCAATTGGCCTTGAGTATAACTGTGAGAATTCAATCTTTAAAATTTATATTCAATATTTTTCTAAAAATTAAAAAAACATAATCCATGAATGCATTGTAAATTCTAACATTTGAGATGATACGCAAACGAGCAGTTTTATTCATCGACAGGTGTCATCAATCTAATTTCATGTTAAATTTGGATTATTGAGATTTTGTACACTTCCATGTATTTTGTCACTAACGACCCGGGTTTCGCCTTTCGGCATCTTCAGGCATTCGAGCACACGAATGGACTCGAACTGAGAGACAGTAAACAGTGTCTAAAGCTTATATAGAAGATACAAATGCGACAAATATCATTTACGAGGCAATACATTATACGTCTGAGAGCCACACCGATACCTGAGTTAAAATTTCGGAAATCGCCCTAATCCTTATTTTGTAAACACCATATTAACAGAGTGGCGAATTGCCGAAGGCGAATTGCCGCTTTTCAACTTCTTTTAGAAATACCAGTGATTTTACAATTATAATAGTATTGTGGGTTTTGACGGGATGTAATTCGACGAATGGGTAAATATATACAATCATTCCACATTTAGTGACATCTGTTAGGTGTTTCAACGTATCGGATATAATAGCGGAGAATTAGGAAGGTTCAGCTGCTCATTCAAGATTGGTAAGGAGTTTAACTGGGCTCTATTAATTTCTAAAATTTCCTGATAAAATAATTTATGATCCCCCATGTTTTTATGCAACAGTTTACAAACATGGAAGACAAAATACATGGAAGTGTACAAAATCTCAATAATCCAAATTTAATATTGAAATTCCATCAAGCACCCTCAGTCGATGTCTTAAATTATAATTTCATGTTACTCTCCCTTGAAGACTATTGCACAATTATCGATCTATGGACAATCAAGCCTTGCCACGTACTTCCGCCAGACTTAATTATGATATCAATGTAATAGCCTCCAGGCCAACAAGGATTAATGGAACTAAGATAGAATTTAGTGCGCCCATAAACCTTAGGTGACAAGTTTAAAACTATTTTCAATACATATTACTCGTCAGTTATTAATTAAAACTCCTAAATATGACTGATACTGGTTTTTTTTAATCATAAAATAACTGACCTATTTTTGTTTACAGAATATAAAAAGGTTCAGGACAACCTAATAATTTAAAGATGAAAATACAAATACAAAAACAATAGTCTAGTTAAAACTATAAAATTTAAAAAATATGCTTAATATAATTGGGCTGATTTGAATCAAATAGAAAATGCTCTCTGGATAGTGGAGATCAATCATTTTAATAAGAGGGCGAATAACTTGATGGAAATATTAAAAAAAAAGAATTAGTTACTTAATGAAAAAAAGTGATTGTCTGATTTTTACAATACTTCTTACGTAAGATATCGGATGACACCAGCAATTTGTTATAGATTTGTTAGTCCGAAAATTTATATCAACCTAGTATTTACTGTAACTTTTATGGGAAAATCAAATTATGTATTTCGTAATACGCTTTTCTGACGTCGAATACGATTCGATATCTGATTTCAATTTATTTTCCATCGCCTCATAATAAAAAGTCTTTTTCAATTTAAGCGCGTAAATGCTTTATGGCAGGTATAAAAAGTAAATTTTGTAATAAACGCCACTCATACCACTCTAAATGAGCTATTAAAATATTTCTATGAGTTTTTGTTACATTTAAAAATCCTTATTACTGGAAAATGAAAGAATTCTTTTACCAACACTCTTGAGATTGATTTTGTTTGGTGTATTTTTAATTAACATTCATAAATTTATCTTATCACTGTCTGGATCAAAACATTCGATTTCAATATGAAATTTGTAAAATGATTGAATCAAAAAGTTTTAATGATAATTTCTGTCACTTGCACACGGGCTTTACTGTTTTTTTTAATTTTTGAAAATATCTTTCAAATAAAAATATATTCCGAATAAAATATGATTCCGATAAATAAGGATGATTCTAATAATAACCTAATTCACTTTTTGTGTAAGTACTGCCAACGAATTTGAATCGTTTACGCTTAAAGTGAAATTGATTCTTCTTTTTTTTCTAGTTTCATTATATTCTTTATAGCACAGTTTGCCTAAAGACTATGTCAGCTTAACCTTGAATTGGTGTGACAATTGAGAACACTGATTGTGGATGTGCAACTTTAAAAAACGTGCTAGTTTAAAATAAATCTTACTATTTTATGGCGTACTGTAAGAATATTTCTTGTATGCTTAAATTATAACGCTATAATAAAAAAAATATTTAATATCTGAAAACTTTTCCTATTACATAAATTTACATTTTTAAATCAGCACATCTTTGCATGAAATGCTGTATAATAGCAGTGGTAGCCAATTTGGGGGCAATAAACATACCTCCGGCCAGGGCCAGGTGCGCAGCGGCGAGGTAGAGGAGTAGCCGCATCGCGGCTCCCGCATCCACCCCCATGCGCGCCCTTCCTTCACTCACTGATTCGCCTTACCTGAAAATTACACAAAAATAAATTTATTATATTTTACAATAAATCATTAACTAACTACAATAATACAACTAAAAAATATCAACTTCAATGAAGTTTTTTTTTTTCTTGAATAACGTTCAACTTGACTTATTTATTTAGTAAATTACATATTATGTGTTTTAAATTAAAAGAAAGTGTACCAGTGACTGTTGTAGTGTATTTTTTTAATTATATAGATTGCCACCCTCTTGTACCCTGACAAATGTTAAGGTTCTGAGTAACCAAATAAACAATACTAATATATAAGATATTACGCATTAATCATTCAGGTTAAGAATTATGTATATCGGTTAATAATTCGTGAAGTTTTCATCTTTACAAAAATATCGTTCATTAAATTAGGCGTACAGTTATAAGCCAAAAATGAATCATTATCCATTCACTTTCTAAAGCTGAAATCTCTTTTTTTATATAATATTCCTATATTTGTTCTGAGTTATACGAAACCATTAACTTACAAACAATTATCGCAGATAAACCTAAAGCTGAGACCTAACATTAATGCTAGACTTGATTTACTTTAGAAGAAGAATATTTAATATTAAATATTAATTTGGAAATAAATATCAGTTTAATGAATATAAATTATTAAATATAAAGCAGATATTTGTATAGTAATTATAGGACAATGATTTAACATAAAACTCTTTCAGTCAAACATACTGGAGGTTTCAAAAAAATGTATACACATTTTATTAGCTGGTAGCCTGCTACCAGTTTATTTTATTTTTTACAAAACCTGGTACATAGTTTAGAAAAGATTTTTTAATTGGAAGAGTTATCAAAAAGTTACTAGGTCATGTTCTGTATAAAAAACGAATTTAAAATTTATTTATAGCTACGATTATTCTTCTTTATTTGTCAGTAGAAAAATAACAAAATTTGTAGATTAATCTTTTATTTATTATAAATGAAAAATGTACATTTTAAATAACATTGATTTATTATTGTAGTCTTCGCAATATACTACACATAGATTCGATCCGAAACTAAGTTTTTTTTAGTGTTGAGTATATGTTATCCTTGCCCAAAGTCTTTTTTTCACCAATTTCCACTTGATCACACACAAACTAGATTTCAAACTTTTCACTAGTTTAGCCTTAATGCTTTCGTTGTAAAATGAAGTGAAGTAAAAGATATCTTTTTACGGTCCAAGGCTTGCATCGTATACCAAGGGAAGACGCATAACACATTATCTTTTTCTTCGTAAAACAACATCTCAAAACAATGATTTTACGTATATAATAAATATACTTGAAACATTTATTATGCTTTCATAAACCATGAGTGAAATACGTTATGGATATAGTTTTATTAATATACCTAATATCATAAAAAATGTGATTATTTGTTAATATATTTATAAAAGAAGAACAATGAATACCAATAATATTCTATGAAAAATTAGTATTTTCCAATGGCCAGTATGCATTATAAAATGCATTGTTAACTGGATGTGCTGTAATTTAGATCTCTTTATGTTGCATATATCCCGATTTCAGGACTTTGATGGTAAACATAATATTTTTTAGTACAAGTATACATTTGTGGTATTCTAATAAGTCATATCGTCGCTTCCACAGCTACACCACTTATCAGAAAAAATGAGAAATTAATTTTTGAATTCCAATGTATGAAAAAGATTTTACATCACCTGGCAAAAACGTATGAATGGGGAACCAATAGGAAGGCTGTAATTTGAATATCTCAAAACACTTATTAGTGTTTCTCTTTCTATTATGTTCTATTCCAGGAATTGTAGAATTTTCAAAGTGAGGGTTATGTAAATAATGAAATTTCTTCCCTTTTTTCATGGAAACTTGGAATAAAAATATGTATTATTAACAAAAATATAACATCTTACTTCTTTCAGTAAGTGGTTTTGGCGTGACCCCGACGATATTTCATTTAAAGAAACATCAACACTTTTGTAATATTTAATTTTTGATCAATAATATATCTTAATACGTTAGATATATCATTTGAAATAATAGGAAAAGCTGTCTTGCAATGATACTCTTATAATGTTTACTGATCGGACCGGAAAATTAAAATCATATGTCTCATTCAATACTCTAAGGCAGACAGTGGTGCCAAATAGTAGATTCGGTTACGGGAAGCTGGTTTAACTTCCCCGTCGTGACAAATGATGCCAATAACCATCGCAAGTCCAAACGACCGCTTGGTACCGCTCCATATTGGAAAACTTTCGAGCGTTAAGTTTCACTTGATGCACTGGTGAAGTGGTTACCACCGTATAGTATAGGGGTAGCAAAAATAGGGCACGCGTGCCATTTGCTTGTCAGTAATTGTTTCTGTAAAATAAATTTAAAGAAATAGATTACAAGATTTAAGTGAATGACTGTTGAATTTAAGCCGACGTGTTTATTACTAAAATTAATGTAATCTTCATAAAACGTTAAATTAAGCCGTTCACGATTTGAAAATTTTACAATTTTAAAAAAGCTTGCTTAATATTTAAAATTAATCATTATGTACAATTCCTTCTCAAAAATGAGTTCTAATAAAAATATCCCACATGTAAATTACATTTCTAATTCGTCTTATTAATATACCACTGATTTTAATTTATTAAAAAGTACATACTTGTAAAAAATATGTTTAAAATATTATTAGTTCATTGAGACGATCCATATGAGGCACAGTATTGGGATATTAATAATATCTCTTCATTTGGTATAATAAAAAGGAAAAGTCATGGAGATATTATATTTAATTTTTATTAATTTATTTAAAAACACTATCGATAGTAAAACAAAGACATAAAAACATATTAAATCATACATTTATACGTATCGATACAATGAGAATGGTCTTAAAAAATAACATGAATGTCACCCAATCAATTATTATATGAATCATGAACATCGAAGCTCACATTTATAGAAGCTAAAATATTCAATGAGTTAAACTGGAATGCTGTACATTATTTGGAAATGTACAGCATTCAAGCTAAGAATATTAAGGACGGTGGCGGAAATTGGTAGGAGGATGACGGACAGGACGGGTGAGTGCCGCTCAAGTGAATACCTTAGACAGCGAATAAGCATAGAAATCCAATGTGGCAATGCTGTCGCCGTTATGGGTACGCTTGAGGTATTCAGGGGGATGCAAGAATTTTTTTTCATTCTGGGCGATTACTAAACATTAAAAATTACTACAAAAAATATTAAAGAATACATGTAACTTTCGAAATTTATGTTGCTCATGTTAAATAATATATTACCTACTAGGCGATAATGACTAAATTATTTTTGTACAAATAGTGAAAGAAGATAGAACAAGCAAAGCAAATTTTATTGAAATAAGCTCACACGCTCAGATGTTTTGTAAGCAAATTTATTTTTCCAGCCCGAGACGTCTTGAAATATAAATGCATTCTTTTTTGCAATAAACATTGCAAATGGTTGCCTTGGGACAAGATGGAAGCTAGTGGCAGTACTTTACTGCGGACATTAAGGTGACCGCAAGATTTTTCTCACAAGTGTCTGTATTTTTTGTATTCTGTTTATTTTCAATCTCCAAGACATTTATTGTGCGAAAATGCTTTAATATTTTAGTGTAGAGCACAGCTTTCTATTTTAAATTGTTATATTCATATGAAATTCAGCCGCCGGGAATTTGACGTAAAAGTAAATGACAAGTTTTTATTTTCAATTTAATACATCTTACAAAATGAACAATACTCCAGTAAAACTTCAATGAGTTATAAAGCAATGAACTAAATAACAAAATCGATTCCAATCGATTACAATAAGTACACTGATTCACTATCTATCTGATCTAGCATAATTATTATATTATGGAAGTTGACATCTTTAAGTGAAAAATTCTTATTTGTTCAATGAAAGAAAAACATGACATTAATAACTATTGATCATGTGAAATGTATCATATTAAGACTCTTCTTTAATAAATAATACTGAATTTAATAACCTCAATAACCTGCTCTCATGGTCTAAGAAGTATAGGTGAGCTGTATCGTTATTTTAGTAAAATATGTGACGTCACTTTGACGAACCAAATTTTTACTGTCACCAAAACGCTGTTGTAAACGTAGTACATTGTAATTCAATTAGCCCATGCAAAAAGGGTGACTGAAATTTTTTACTCAGCTCCCCTATATAATTCTTACACATGACCTGCTACTGATTATAGACAGCATGCTATTTTTAACCTCAATTAACTTATCCATACGTGGTTTAAATTATTTATAAATAAACCTTTACAAACATTAAAGATTACTCATAAGAGTTATTTTTGTTTTATTTTCAATATTCTTACTAAGTGATTCTTACACCTCTTTCTTATAGTCAAAATGGTCAATAAATAATTACCGTTGTTGAACTGCAATAAATCCTTAAATTTCTAAAAGACAATATTTTCGAATATTCACTTATGTCATAATTTGAAAAAAAAGATTGCCAATGAAAAATTTATCTTAATTTCTATATTCTAAAAATTTACTTTACGTCAACGTTTACGTCAAAGATGTTATTTGAAAAATTCTTTCTGCAAACACGAATGCATTCTTGAAAACAATTTGGAGCTCAAAATCATGAAGTAAGTCAAAAAGAATTACGGCATATGTATGTTCTCGTAGCTATAAGATAATAAAAACGTATAACTCTGCATACCTAATAAATCCATCTAAAAGTATGAATTTTATTTCCATGCATGAAAAATTTTATTATTCAAGTAATATTATCACAGAAGACATGTCCATGATGTTTTGTATTTCTCTCATACTTGTTTTAAATCATTTCATTTTTTTTTTTGGCGCAGTACCGTTTTAATACGCAGTTATTTTTTAATAGTCTTTTTGTCAATGTTATAATTTTTTTTATATACTTAGTTAGAAGTACAGTTGGCAAAGTATTTACTTATTCTGTGTTTTCATTTTTGTAAAAAATCGATTAAGTAGTAGCTAGGGCTTTCGATCCCGGGATCCTGGTCAATTATCCAACCCCGTAATTGCGGAATTGTCTTAATATCAATCCCTGAATTTCGGGATTCACTGTGAATACTAAAAAATAATTTACTGGAACATGTACCTCGGTTTGTTGGTGTACGTATTTTTTAATACATACACATATAATTGATATAAATGTCAATCTCCCTCCTTATATTTTGTAACAGTCGTTCTTAACCAATTTAAAACGGAGGAAAAATTAATAAATTTAAATTTAAATGGATGTGGGACAATATTTTAAAGTCAAATGAATGTCCTCTTTTTGCATATCATCTGGTAAAACTTAACTTAATAATGCAACAAATAAAAATCTGTTTTGTGTTTTTTTTCTATCTCTTTTTTGTAAATGACTTTCTGATTCAAAATCAATAAAACAAACATTTCAATGCCCAAAAAAATACTAAATCACATTAACATTTCAATTGAAGCAACATATATAATTATACTTAATGATCAATCCCGGGATCCCGGCATTGAGAAATTCTCAATCCCGAAATCCGGGGATTATAAACAGGCTACGGGATTAGATGCCCTAGTAGTAATTACAGCTTTACATTGATAAAATACGTCAGTATTGTTTTTTTGTTATAGTAGTTTTCTAACAAAAAAATAATTGATATTAATCTTTTTATTATAAATGATTAAAAATATATAAATAAAAATATCTAGTCAATAAACGCTTTGAAGATTTCTGTTATAAGATAAAATATTTAACAATTACTCAACAATTATGATATTTTCTTAATGACAAATGTAACGGAATAATATATAAAAGTTGGTATATAGTAAGATTTATAATCTCCTATCTATTTTAACTTGCATAATGAATTAATGATTGTTTAAATATCCATCAAACTTTATATTAACATAAAGGTATGATGATAAAACCATTTTTTAGTAATAAAGATTTTTTCTTACTGTGTATAATGTAAGTATCGCCCTTGTATTTTTTTGATGTAATAGGGCTGTAAAATCAAAATATTGCTGTTTGAATTGATATTTTTTATATTGATTAATAATAAAAAACTGGTTAAATAAAATTAGAATCAGTTGAATCAAAATGCGAATTATTTTTTTCACCAAATACTCGGGAATACTATTTTCGGCATCCTAATCATTTTAATTTTACATACGGTACATAACGTAAGAACATGTTAAGTTTCGATAAAATAATAAGTCTGAGTAATCTGTTGTTGATTTTAATTTCATCTGTAGTTTTAAATGTCTTATGTATAGAAAATACGGACATTTTTGAACGCGGTAGGGTGGCACCCCGAAAATTTTCTCTCCTCAATGCGTAGCGCAACTTCCAAATTGCTCCCGATACTTTTATTGCTAGATTAGCAAAGTTAGCGAAAAGTTGCTAACGCACCCTCAAAGGAGAGAGACTTAGTCGTTTATTGTTTCGCATAGCTACGAATGAAGAGTCAACGTCACTTTAAGACACATTAAACTCAGCCTGTTTATTATGCCAAATGCACACCAGATAAAGAACTAAATGGTTTTTTAAATCTAAATTTAATACAAAGCTGACTTGTGTTTTTTAACATTTTTTAATTTGAAAAATACACTAATTTTAATGGAAAAGAGCTCGGATACACTAAAGCGAGAAAATGAGCAGAGATTGAGAAAGAGATGACTGATTACATAATTGCAATATGCAATCGATCACCAATAACGACTCCCGAATGATAACAATGAAAAACCTCTCCTCTTAAGAAACTCTGTTCTAGGCATTGGTCATTTGCATTACTTTAATCAATAATGCAAGGAAAACTAAGGATAGCAAAAAAGCTATTATAAAATAACGTAATCCCTGGAAGTGACCGTTGGTAACTCCTGTACGACCGGCCTATAGTCTCAATAAAGAGACGAACGCAAATATTATCTTCGACTTTTGACAGAAGGCGGCGCTGAGAGAAGGAAACGACATTGTATTACTAGTCTGTAAACACAACCTGAAAACAGTATATGTATCAATATTATATAAGCAAGATGCCGTGTTTAAATTGCTGGATAATAGACCCCTGGAGGAACATAGAACGCTGGGAACCCTAAAGGTGTAACCTGCAATAGTATATAAACGCCAGGTGGCTAACCAAAACAAACGGACAAACCAACACACGGTATCTTAGCAATGATAAAGTATTAAAACTATAATAAATAGACTACTTTACCACAATTGAGTTTACACTTATAATTCTAACGAAAGTTTTCTATATCCACACCGTTTAAAAGGTCGTAATCAATAATTATTTAACAAGTACTATTTAACTAATACAAAATTTCTGTTACAGACACCAATTAATGTTATCGTTACGATTTTAAAAACGTATTTTCTCGTTCACATTACTCTCGTTATTATATTATATCTCATTATTCACATATCACACTTAGTAACACAGTCAGTGGAATTACTATGTTATCAATTTTTATTTGATGTATTTTCTATTTTACTTATCGTATACAATTTTTGTTTTGATATTTACCATATTTTTCTTAATTTATAGAACTTTTCTAGGTATTTTATAAAAAATCTCATTACAACAAACCGCAAAAGCTCTATATATTTTATATTATCTGAAAAACCTCCATAATTTTCTCCTTATGAATAATAAGTCAAGTTGTGTAATGTTAAAACCAGCTCAGTAGAAATTCACCGTTTATGCATGAATAAAAATAGAAATTTGGATTATTGAGATTATATACCAGTTCTCATAGTTTGATAAAGATTTTCAATTAGCAAAATTTTTATAAATGTGATGTCTTTCTCACCATAATTAACAGTTTACACCGAAGTATAAATAAAAACACTGCTACATTAAAAAATCACTCATGGAAATGTGTCATACATGTTTTGAGAGCTGTTAAATAATATTCAAATTACAATAAAATCAGTCTTTTAATTATGTTAAATATTTATCTAAATTAAACATTTTAAAAATTCTGTCTGGACTATAGATATATTTCATACTTAAAATGCTAACAATGAAGTTAAATTATTTCGTTTTGGACTATCAGAAACACACTATAAGAAGCCGTGTTAAGATAATTTTAAAGAACCGATAACGTTGGTATACAGTGAAAACAAGGCATTACCGTTATATTAAATGAGATAATAAGAGTGTTTCGTTAGACTACAACTCGTTGAAACTCTCACTCGTAAAGATAAAGTTTCGTGTATTTTGGTAATGAGCCTAAAAATTGATAAATTTAATTGGATATCAGATCAAGTTTTAATGAAGGTACTTTAACTTCATTAATTTTTAATTTATCAAAAAAAAAAAATTGAATATTTTCAGTTACTATATTGCCTATCGCGTTGCAGGATGAGAACAGTACTCGGTTAGACAATATGTTACATTTCTATTTTTATCAAATACCAAAAATCGGGTCTTGAATGTCGAATAAGCTAGTTTGACTTAACACATTCTTTTAAAATTCTTGAGAAATTTCATACTCAACACACTCTTACAGAAAACGTATTGAAAAAACTTTACGTTACACTTAAATGTTATCGATTTTTTATATAAATTTAAATATAATATCCATATAAAAACATATTGAAGAGTCTCATAAATTATTTTATTATTAACGATCAAAATTTATCAAAATGCGATATGACGGATGAACCATCCGCAATATAAATTGAGAGTAATTTATTATGTTTGGCTCATTAACATACTCATAAATATTCACATCAAATACGCACTAGTGAAAATAGAAGACATATTTATGTTTGTATGTAAGTTTTTAAAATTAATGATTTTGTCTTCAAAAATGAGCATTATTTTGAGGAAGTCAATATATTGTTGTTATAAGTGTCAGAAATAAATCGATTTTTTTAAAGGACGCAAAAGCGTTTAATGTCTTCAATAATAAATTTAAATTTTTATGAAAATATTATATTCGAATCCCGACGAAAGTGTATCAGTGCTTATTGTGCGGTAAAATGATAATAATAGTAATTCCCAGGTGCTATGACAGTTTTTATGATGATAATAATTATAACTTGAAAAGCGGCAATTCGCCACTCTGTTAATATGGTGTTAACAAAATAAGGATTAGGGAGATTCCCGAAATTTCAGACTCTCAGACGTATAATATCTTACCTCGTAAATAATATTTGTCGCATTTGTATCTTCTATATAAACGTTAGACACTGTTTACTGTCTCTCAGTTCGAGTCCATCCGTGTGCTCGAATGCCTGAAGATGCCGAAAGGCGAAACCCGGGTCGTTAGTGACAAAATACATGGAAGTGTACAAAATCTCAATAATCCAAATTTGATAATTATAACTGATTTAAATGTTCAGTATATTAACCTAGTTTAAGAAAATCGAAATTTTGTAATTTAATTATTATGCTGAAATAATTCGCAGATTTAAGTAAGTATCTGGAAAAGATTTCAGTGAAATGGTACTACCTGTAATGCCATATTATGTTTGAAGGATAAAAATCAGCGAGTCGAACTGACACCTCGATACATTCCCTTCATGATGACAAAATGGGGAATATTCAGGCGTATAAGCAAACATGCAACCCTTTTTTCGGTCAGCCCCGGGAGAATCTTCCGCAAGAGACTTTTTCGTTGTTCCTTTTTTTTCCTGTTGATAGTTGGCCACCTGGATTTATTTATCCATGAGTTCTTAGATTGATATTGAATTTTCACACGTTAAATTTAATCATTTTAAAATAACGTACATCACGATTTGTTGAATTTAAATTTATTTTTTATTACCCCCTAATAGTTATTTTAAATATGTTGACATTTTTTTGAGAATATTTCCAAGATATGGTTCTGGGTATAATTTTATATTGATGATTGAATATTAAATAAAATAACTAATCATATTTTAAAAAATAAAACTCAATTTGTACTATTTTCACATATTTATAATGATCAGGAACGGTTTCGCTCATCACGAGCATTATCAACTGAAATGGTAGTGATGAGCGAAACCGGTCCTGATCATTATAAATATGTGGAAGTAGTACAAATGAATTGTGTTTTATTTTTTAAAATATAATGTCTTTCCACCAAGAATTGAGTGACTAAACCTACTACCTTAAAAACGACTAATCATATACCAAAGTAAAACTCATATCGACAGCAAATATATATTCAAAATTTTCTTTTTTGCAACACGAATAATGCATTTCCGTTCCGAATATTTACAATCTTAGACAATTAGATTACTTTCGAACGTTGATTTAAATAGATTTCTCATAGCTTAAGTACAAAATTGAAATATTTCCTTGCTATTGAAATCAAGTTAATTCAAATGATTGAATTAAAAATAAAATTCAATATTGGCTTTATCTCATGTAAAAAATATTTTGGAAAACAACATTCCCGTTGGAAAATAATTACAGACGTATTTCGTTCATTAAAAGTAATTTAAAATTAATTTATATGAGAACACTTCAAAACGCTTTTATCAACAAACCCTCGTGTAATGTTCATGTAAATAATATTGTGTAAAAATAATCCTCAATTTTACTGAAATCCTCTTCACTTTGAGGACTACACTCCAGCGCTTAGCTTTTCCAAGCTTTCCTGGTACGTAAAGCTTCTCTGGAATAAGTTTTCTTGAAAGTTTCCTCCTTTGCACTTTTCATCCCTATATAGATGGATGGCTGTATTTAACTTTTCCTTCATCTGTTGTGTTGCCCAAATGGTTTTCCATACACTTGCAGATTGTGTGGGGATTCACCAGATGGAATACGTTTCGTGAATATATTCAAAACTTTTAGAACCCCAACAATATGAAAATAAACAATAACTTTCAAATAAATCCAATTATTTTGTCATATTAGTTCCAGCATAATTTATCCTTTTGAACGTGTTTAATTTTATTTAAATAATCAGTATAAAATTCTACACTAATTAATTCTTCGCACGTGATAATTTATATAGTAATAATTTGACGTCCGTGTACATCTGATATATAATTCTATTGATAATTTCTTTTTAATGATTCTTCTGATTTTTTTAATGATTTTCTACGCAATTGTTAGTACACATCGGCCAAATCAAAGTGTTTTCGTAAATCAGGTATCAGGATATTGTATTATAAGTGGATCACTTAATAACTTTAACTGACATCAAAAAATGAATATGCAATATGAATTTAATAAACAGATTGCACATTAGAGAAAATATATAGTTATACAGACAGAAGGCATTAAATCATAAAAACAAAATCTGATATAATCGCATTTAAGGCATTTTTTTTATCATAGTACTTTTTCTCTCAATTACAACTGTACAAAGAATAATTTTTTTGGCGTACGAATCATAAGATTTGGTATTGAAGAGCTGAAATAAAAATATGGCAATATGACTTAATACTGTTTTTTTTTTCATAGTCATTACATTATAGAATTTTATACGTTCTACCAGGGCATAAAGCGTTAAATTGCATACATTTTGACATTTAAAACAGAAAATAATCAAACTGGCTTAATTGTTTCTGTTAGTATATTATCGATATTCAAAAAAACTTATAACTATATAGATAAAAAAACATTAAAAATTACCACTTCAAAAGTGCTGACTATGCAAATAAAAACTGTGAATATATGATTAGTTAATACTTCCTAATTTACCATTTTTTCTGTGTATATATTATATATGTTGATTTATCATGATGATAAATATTTAAAAACAACATAAAGAGGTTTCTTAACCAAACAAATCTTATCAAATCATAAAAATCCTCCGATTTATACCGTGTTTACATTATAGCCATATATTCCGCTAGATGGTTACTAGCCGTAGATGTTTTCTATTCAATCACAGCCTTTCGTTACTCAGCAGATTCGCTATGTAGAACGCGTAGTAGTCTATAAAACTGCTTTGCTGCGGCTAGCAAAACCATAAAAATATTCTACATAGAATATTTTATCCGATAAGAATATTGCAGAACATTAATTGTACTTATTGGCTATAAAACTAAAATTTCAGACATATGGATGATAAAACCGAAACCAAGTACATTTGCAGAGAATTGTACATTTACAATTATAATACATTATATTCTACGATGACACATTGTTACTAGCTGGCCCAAACTTTCTATCATTACATAAGCTATTTGAACAAACCGATATTTTTTTGTTGTGTGTATATAATTCATATACACTTATGTGCATTGTGCAATTCTAAAAGCACTTTCAATACTTTTAGTTTACGTTTACTTTCGTCATTACGTGTGTTATGTAATATTTTAGAATACTTTCCAGGGTTACAGCCAAGTTTTCACCGTTGTTTTCTTCAGTTCCGTCGTGTTCACAGAGTTGATTCTTAGTTAGAATACTTTCATAAATTGATATGAAGTTTAAAGATATGAATATCTGTGATATCTACATTTATCAGATCCTTAAATCAGGACGTAGTGAGAATGATTAGCTAATTACTAATTCTGTCCTAGCCACATCCTTATATCTCTATATTCGTACAGATGTTGGATGATTGAATACCAACCGGTTTTTCTAGAAATCACGTTCATCAAGGGCCCATATGCTTTATATTAGAAGCAGATTTATTGAATAAAAGTGTCACTTTTTGTATTAGAATTTTAAAAATCCTACATTAATTCATCAATTTCTAATTAAGTTTGCTTTACTGTTAAGTTAATGACATATATAACCATGGGTTAAGTATCCCAATAAAATTAATCACGCAGTAAAATTGAATTAAGCTGGAATCGAAGTAATTAAGTGTATCGATTCGATCATCTTTAAGCCACAGAGTTATTTAACAATATTAACCCAGCCATAAGCGTAGAAGTCAAATATACGTAATACTAATTTAAAAAATTTGTAAATATCTCAAAGTGTATTCTTACAATATAAAATGTTAATTTACTAACATCAATGATGTCAGTGACCTATTTTTTTTTACACTGATAAATCAATATAATGTTGACATATTATTAAATAACAAAATTTCGTCATATTGACATGTATTAAAAAAATATTAAGCATATCTTTAATGCTATCAAAATTTAAGTCAATTATTAATACAAGTTATTTAAAATACGCGAGTAAAACTGCTCAACATGATGAAATTGTATGTTTTTTATGAAGGATATCAGCAATCATATTACTAAAAATTTTATTCACGCTTAGTTTTAAAACATAAAGAAAATTTACTCTGAACAGAATAATCAAAAGAAAACTCGAAACTATTCGCTATAACGTATTTATCGATTGAAATTGTGTTTGAAAAATTTCAAATTGAAAATAATATTATCAAATAGGTGTCTGCTTAAAAGTTTCTTTCAAAGCGAACCCCCTTTTCAATTTTTCAAAAAACAATTTCAAACACCCATCCAAAGTAAATCTAAACGGGGTGGTGCGTGTTCAAAAAAGTTTTTTGTATTCTTTTAGCCTTTTGCGTTAGCAAGTATTCATTTTTTTTTTGCTAACTGAACATTGACAAATACGCACGCGTGCGCCTAAAAGCCGAAGCGCGCTAAATTTGCCGAATATTCTGAAGCACTTCTTTCATTGATCATTTGTCTACCTCGGCTCGAATGCCAAATTGAATCCACGGCCATGCTTCCAGGCGCCGCTGAGTGCTGCAAAATAAATAACGCAATCTCACTGCGAACAAAAAGGATTGGGCCAAAGCGTAAGGGGCAATAAATAACGGGACGCCACTGCTGCTGCACGACACACCCTCGTTTTGATGGAATGGCAGCTGAGGAAAACTACACTTCACAACGAGCGCTAACTTAAATTAGGGCTTAAGTATTATTTGATACCCGATCGAATCCAAGTCGATATACCTAGTTTGATTGCTAAATCTTTATGCAGACTCTGTACATACGCTTTAAAGCAGTGATACACAATCCACGGCCGGTGTACTGCATGTATTCAAATTTACATTTATCATGGCCAAAAACTAAATGCAACGTTTTGCAATACCAATTTTTAGTATTGGTTAGACAGAGGTTTATTACTATTTATTATGTCAACTTCGGTTTCAATTTTCAAAAACGAAAACTGTGTGTCTCACTGTCTGCGATTCAGGTTTATTGTTTTAGTAACACACATTTTAGTGTTAGTTTTCCACAAAAAAGTCTTCAAAAGGCTACGATCTGTATAGGTACCTTCGGTACGTAATTATCTAATGTGCTTTCATATAATGTGGACATATTGTAAACTAGATAAAGGTTGGAGTATCTGATATAAAGTTATCAAATTTAAAAAAATAGTTCTCGGGAGAGATCACATCGTAATCCCTAAATCTGTCAGCTTCTGTGGCTCATGTGCAATGGGAAAATGAATAAATTGGCTCTACCTACTTTTAAATAGGTTTTGGATCACTGCTATATAGTATACTTACGCAAATAACAATTCAATTATTTGATTACAATATATTTAGTATTGATGAAAGTGTTTTGATCTCATTGATTTTATGCGCGGGCATGTTATGGATTTAATCACAATAACAGTTATCAGTTAAAATTTAATAAATCATTTCATAACACTACCATCCTATAAATCAACACGTCTGAATATTTTATCATATTATATCTTATTTCCCTTGGAGACAGCTTATTGCTAATTTATTGTTAAAACTTTTCTCTCAATCAAGTCTGAATGGAAGTCCACAAAGATCGTTATGCATTCAATTTGGTAAACGATGCCATTTTGGAACTTTTCGAGGTTAATCAAAGCTTAACTGCTGACAAAATACAGCTCATGGTAAAACACAATTCAATAAAAATAGAAAAAAAACATTCATTTCAATTACCGTCGTGTTTTAATGATAAAATTTGACTGTAGTAAATACTGTGTTCACAGTTAGTTTTATTTTTATTTATGTTAACAGTAAGAAATTTTAATGTAATTATGACTTTGTTGATCGAAGAAAATAATAATTATTAAGTCCTTGATTCCGACTTCATAAAACATAAGTAAGGAACACATTTATTTTGTATTTACTTTAAATCTTTTACCAGTAGCAGTGTCTCTTCCCTCATTCAGTTTTCCATAATTAAAATGATTTTTTTCACAAACTATCATTGAATTATTTATGCAACTACTATCGAATGTTTAGTTAAATCGAATATAATTCAAACACATTTCAAGATGAAAGCACGTGCAATGGCCTCTAGATGTCGTCAGTTGAATCAGGCCAAAGTAGGTTTTCCAACCTCGCAGTCACCACGGCGTTTTTACACACGAAAATACGTGACTCGAAAACAAATTGATATGTAAAGCGAGAAAATCAAGAATGCATTCAGCTTTCACCTCTCAACGGTTTAATATCAGAGCCTGGCGAACACCAGCATGGGATGGAAAATCTCCCAGTAGGTACGTATATAAAAGTGGTCCCAAATTCGGCTATATAATAGGAGGTAACTATCTATTTTTGGCCGGTTAAAGGATCGGAGGAAGCCATGCGAACCGTTTGAAACGTTTTCCCCGACCAGATGTGCAGTCTCTGGGAAGATAGAAAATCCAGAGTTTTCACTCTGTCCACTACGCTTCGTTGGAATGAAATGGACATTATTAAAAAGACTCGCCTCCTCTATTGCGAAGACTGAAAATACGATATATATTTTGTATTAAAAGGATTTTAATGGAAAACCAGAATAAAATCTTGATTTTCTGTCACATTAAAACTATTTCAATTTACTAAGAATATTTTTTTTTTACTTGAATGCTATAATCTTCATTATGGATTAGCATTTTATTACAACAATAAATGATAAATAACGAACTTTTTATTTATAATCTCTTTTAAGTTTTTAACCGTCAATTCTTGGTGGAAAGGCTTTATATATTTTAAATATTCTATGATTTAAGGACAGGAAATTCAAACTAGTACTGACTAGTATAAAAATTGTGGAATAAGTACCTACTATAAATTGTTATATTATCTTACTTGCATTTACAGTTTTTTTTAATTAATAGTTACTAATGTTTATGTCTTGTTTTATTATCTATTCAAAATACTTTGACCAGTTTTTATATAAACTCTTCATAGGCTATAAACAATTTTAAGCCAAAATGGAATTAAATAATAATTCAACATAAATTAACTGATGCGTATGATATTCCAAGCTTTAAATATTAAATTTTTAAATTTGACAGAAAAGCAGTCGCTCTATTTTAATGCATACGAATATGCAGTCATATATTTCTATTATGTCAACAATTTTAAACATTCAATGAAACAAAATAGTTTATTTTTCACTTTGAATTTTATTTACCTTCAAAACTAAACCAAACAAAATGTCTATAATCCTTTCCATTTTTCATGACTTTGCAAATATAATCCGCATAATCAAACGGTAGCTTTATAGAGTTCAGCGTGCAATCGTTTCACGCAAAGTCAGTGAACCGAATTGAGTAGCGTAGAAAAATGCATCCCAATGTGAAAAATTCTACTGAAATTTCAATAATAAATTCAAATATTATATCAGATAATTTACGGATCATTTTCTGTAAATTCATGTTTATTTGATTCATAATTTACCTTTTGTCAAAAAAAATAATATTATAATGAGTTTAGTGTACAAATTAGAAATATGTCATAATGTGTCCGTAATATAATACTTACTCGCTAAAGAAATAAAAATTGAAAAATGTGTGGCTAAAGTATATGATTTAAATGTAAAAAGACAAAAAAAGATACCTATAATAAAGTAAATAAATAGTTAATCTTTAAATTTATACGATGATTTTTCTGTCGATTTAATAATATAAATTAATGGTTTGATAAACGAGCTTTCATCTAAAAAGAAGTCTTATCGTTTTCTAATATATAATATTTATGATCATAAGATATATATTCTATCTAAAATAAGACTAAGTAATTAGTAATGCTCATTACCAGTATTTTAGTGGCAGGACTTATTTAAAAATGTGGTATAACATTAACAATATTCCAGAACAATATTTTTTATTGAATAATTTTGTTTTTTTTGAAATTACAAAAATTAACAATGATCAAGACTAAAATAAAAGTATGACGTATTATTTTAGATATACCAAAGATTTAACAATAAATACTGCACATTAATAATATATAATGATAAATTGGCTTTAACGTTACACGATATATGCAGTAAAATGTTTATTTTATGAACACGGCGCATCAAATACGTTCGAAAATGCACCGATTGCGTTGCATCCTTGCAGTGGTTACTCGATCTCATGTTATTGAGTGCACTCGACCTCGCAAGAGATTGGTATATCCTGTGAACCACTAAATTCTATGGTTCAAGTAATAAGATCGAATCTTAGAAGCGGATATTTTAATGCCTGAAGGAACTTTATTTATTGCCTTCCCGGATTGAAAATTCAGGAATAATTTAATGGCGCACAAATTGCTATAAATTTCGCATGATTTATACCTTATAACAGCGGTGTGGAAACTTTTCATGCAATCTGCCATATTTATTTATAAATAATCTAACTATGGCCCATTCAAGAAACGTCCATTACAAATATATGTGCGTTGCTTAGAATAAGATGAATTAAAAATGTTTAATTTCGTAAAAACACTGCACTTGACGACCAAGAAGACCGTAAATTCCCGACCCTTATTTTAGACTATCTATCTTGCCCGTCTTGTAGTTAAGTGTTAAATCTTCTTACACCTTCCTGCACTTGGTTTTGTGAGAAATTTCATGTCAAGAATTCGAACGGGAAATTACACAAAGTTATTTGTATCCAGAAAACATACATTTTTGTGTTATTTTTATCCTTTTGGAGGCGGTGCCTCCTATCCGATCCTGATAAACTAGAGTGAGTGAAGAGAGATTTATTAATTGATTGAATAGGCATTCACTTGGTGGAATAAGTTGAAAATAATAAAATATTTCGCTACTCAGGTATTTTATCAATTCGCTGATAGATGTTTCGGTATCAAGCCATCGTCAGAAATAATCAGCTACTATGGTGCTTCTATTCTAATTGAAATCTTCTTAAAATAAATAGTTCATTAAATAACTCCTTTTAAGATGCCGTACCCTTCAAATCAAGTACAATAATAGTTAAATAATCTTTATTTCAATCATAATTTAGACTGCTTACATCAAAAAGCATAGTTTGGTTGACGATATATTATAAACTGTACGTTTTTTTTTTTAATTGTGTTGATTTATTATTCTGAACTAAATTGTCGAAACCACATTTAATTTTAATTGCTTGGATTACATTATCTGAATTTTGCCGTTAACTCTCACTTGCTTTATATATGTGACAGCAGTTACCAAATAACGTTTTATTTTTATTGACACAACCAACATCATTTAAAATTTTACGACAGTACCAATAAAAATGAATTTTACAAATATTACAGTCGTGATATAGTTATTTTTAGTAAAATCTTAAAGGGTATATGAGTAGTTGTATTTTCCTCATATACGAAACATTTTGATTTATTTTCAATTAAATTAAATACTTCTTGCAGGTTATATGTGCAAAATTTAACTTAATTAATCATACGATTGACTATATATCCATACTTTCATAACAATAAACTCAATTTTCACTAATCAGAACTACACCTGAACGCTAAAATGAACTATGTATCTATCCACTTAAATATAAAATGCGTCGCAGATTTTGATAAACCCGACGGAACCCTTCGGTCCCTCTCCGGTTCGAATTTGGGGACACCTTCCGGCGCCGCCTGCCAGCTGTGGGTGGGAAGACACTTATCGGTCCGCTCAAGCACCTCGCTGGAAGAGAATCTAGACCCAAAATGACGTAGGTATAGAAGTGACGACCAGTGCCTCAATATTGTTGTTAAGTAGGATAAATTTCAGATGCGTGAAATGGACAATATGTGTATGCTGTTAATTAAAGTAAATGTAAGAAGAAAAAGATACTACTGCATCATGTATTAATTTAAATTTATGGACAGTACAGGTAACCAAAAAAAACTAATTGAAATTTATTGGATTAATTTTTTTTTTTATAACAATACTATTAATATTTGAGGGCTCTTGTATCGTAACTCATAATCTCCATCAATGTTTATTTTTGACAGACCCAAAAAATCGTTTTCATACTTCAGTTATACATGCTTAGAACCGACGCTTACACTATGATATGGAAACAAACACTGGTGGCCATGACAGTACAATTCTACACTCTCATCGACTAGAGTGAAAATTATTAGTTTAGAAAATTGTATTAGAGAATATGAGTTTTCAAAATGAACAAAATTTTCACATTCATTTTAGATGGGAGTTTAATAGTTTAGAAAGATACTTTATGACTTAAATGGTAGGTGTGAACACGAAGAACAATCCTGCATATGCTGGAGATTATGAGTTATGATACTAGACCCTTCATTTAAGATTAGTTAACATATTGCAAATGAGATGCAAAGGGGTAATTATATTATTGATATCCGTGATAGTATTGGCCACAGCTTGAATGAATGGAATTTTATACCGTAATTTTGCTGGATGAGAGAGTTTTGATTTCATTACATTCAAAATTATTTGTCAAATCTATTTAAGAATAAAAAGGTTTACAATCAAACGAAATAACATTATATTTGATATTTGGAATTTCAGATCTATAGCTGGAATAAAACTGTATATTCTTATTGCAATAATTTAGATTTTTTTAGTTTATTTTCATGATACATGTCATTTTTCTTAATTATTATCTATAATTATTTAAAACAGTTAGCCAAACAATAACTTTTATGTCATAATGACATTTATTTTTAAAATTACTAATGAGACTTTTGAATTCTGTGGTATCTAATAAGTGTGCTTATTTTACGATACCACAACAATTATTTCAAATTTTTCAATTATCTTTTAGAAAAAAAAGTAACTTTTGATGACATTGTTAAATTTAAAATTTAAAATAAACTATTAATTGACAATTAAGTTTTTATAAAAACCTCGTAGAATTATTGATTGAATTGTGATTTACTTTTAAGAATTGTAATAGCATTAAAATAGTTCTATAAGAATCATAAGATATATTTGATAGCTATGTCAGCCAACATAACAGCTATGTTTAATCATTTGCTATGTAAGTATTACACTTTGTAAGCGATATCTTTCAACATGACTTATTATTATTACACAAATTATTTAGACTTTTAGTGAGGTGTCTTTAAGACGTAACGGCGATATTTATTAAACGTTTCAGTCGTTATCAATCATTTCATATCATTTAAAATAAAACCTCCATACAAAATAGGAGCATCTTTTGTAATAAATCTCCTTTATTTTTGACTAATAATAATCCGATTATGTGATATCGACCCCTATAAAACAAACTGTGGAACAGAAATATACCACCGCCATTTGTCCCAACCGTAAAAAAAACAAAAAACCATAAAGTGTCGAAAATATGCGAGTAGTGGACTGATTTATTTTTTATCACGGATACCTTTGCACGCGAGGGTAGAATAGATAAAATTTTCTACCGAAATAATTCACTTACTTAGGTGAAAAAATCTAGTGCAAATATCTTCCTACCACTAAAATTCGCCAAATGTTTATATTTCAGTACAAAAAGAAACTGTTTTATAAACACAAAATATTTCTAGTAACTTGGCATAAATATAATATTATACTGTATTGATAATGAATAATTATAACTATTTTAAGTATTCTTACTTTTAATTAAAAAGAAAAAAGTTAACCATTCAACCATAATATTTGCTTATTCACATTAGGAAGCGTTGATATGTTGTATCTGATTATTTTGTAAAACAGAAGAGATATTTTAATTATTTTCCAAATTAGTCAGGCCTCCTTTTTTTAATGGCTGAGTGGGAGAGATGAATGGTTTGCAAGAGAATTACGATAACGTTTGTAAGGCATTCGTTTTACGCCCCACTTTCGTAATAAAATTAAATACGAAATAAATACAAAGAACCGCAAACATAAAACACAACGGTACTCTTGGGCTTAGATTTTTAAATGAATTTCAAAAAAATGTATTCAATGGTTTTTGAAAAGGAATTATTTTCGGTAAATATATTACGTTACTTCGGTAAGTATTTTTTTCATTTATATTTAACGCAGTTATTTTTAATGTAAACCATTTTTTTCCCTATAAATGAGAAGAGTGCATGTACATCTTGCTTTTTTTAAGGTTTCGAGCCACCAAAATTTTTCGGTTACCATAATATTGCTTTTAAATTCTTTAACAAAACAATATTCACGTCTTATATATATATTTTCAAATTTTTCATTTATACCGTGACATATTACCTTTTTTGATGTAATAACGAACAAAGTTTTCTATTGGGAAGATAAAAAAAAAAATAATCCCAGATCCGGGCACCGAACTTTTGCCCAAGTTTCAACAATGAAAACTTTGCCTTCTTTCAACTTAATATGTACAACCTTGTTTTTGGAGAAAGAATATAATGTGTGTTTACAACATTATCAAAAGATACAATGATTATTACGACCCTCTTTTTATTTATATTCTTACTAATGGAAAAAGTGAATGGGAAGATTTTTTCGAAGGTTTTTTAATTTTGTCGGAGCAACTAAAGCATCCGATTATGTGTTTTATATTTATTGCATTTATACAAAAGAAAATGAAACAAGAAATCACAACAAACAAAATGGTGTGTGTTTTTAAGAGTTATCTGTGTTCATCAGCCATTCTGTTATATATATATATATATATAACACTATTAAGTATCCAGTTTTTTGAGAACACAACCTGATAATTATTATTCATTTGCGTTTTCGAATGCCTGACATAAAAAAATGGAAATTAACATTATTTCAATGCAGAATCTCTGAACACACTTTTATTGAAATTGGGTTAGATCTTGTTTTTAACTTAAATAATTTATACGATATACATTTTTAAATAAAATACGAATATTGTGTAATTTCTATGCCGTGGCTGAGTGATAAACGCAGTTAAGCTTTTTTCTTGCTCAGTTGTGTAATCAAGATTTAGAAACCGAGAATTGACAAACTTGTTTTCTTTTTCAATCGATCAATTTAAAAGTATCCATGCATCACATGGATGTTCGTACAGTTTCCATTCCTTCTTATTCACACGCTATCCAATGTTTAAGACAGAACCAATGTTAACTGATATCTTCTATTCACTGCTATAGAAAAAAAGAAGAGATTGAGTCACTGACTTACGACTGGTTCTAGGTACTTTCAATTGATATCGTCAACACTGGCGAGAGTCATGATTTGAAAAAATCAACGTTATATCGTTATGCAATATAGCTTTATTCAAACACGATTTAACACCCGTATATTGATCACAATAAAAACTCCCTACAGTATAAAATATACATTTTTTCAACCCAGTGCCATATAACACGGCACCGTTTGTTCGTAGGACAATTTACTCACAGTGAATCAATCATCGGCGGGGAAAACAAAACAAAGCACGTTTTTATGCGATTTGCGGGCCTCGCAGGGAGAGAGTCGTTCAATCCATCACGCGGGCCTTCCCGCTTGGGAGAGTATTATTATGACCGCTGCTGTGTGAAAGTGATCAATTATTTTCAACTACTTTCCAGCCGCAGAACGGGAATCCCTCGGACCGGAGTTGCGGGATGGTAAGAGATATGAGAGATAGAAGAATGACGGAGGGATACGTTCACTCCAGGGATCGACTGGCTTCGTATTCCGTATTTCTTAAGTTTACGACGTCGAAATGTTAAGGCGTCTGGAGGAGTAATACGGCTCTTTTTAAGCTGAACAGAGTGCTATAAGAGTTTACTAATCTTTTAAGTAGGTAATAACTTTCAGGGTATACATCAAATGGCTTCATCATCACATAAAAGAGAAAAAATGTTTGTATATAAAAGTTAATGTGATAAGTTTTCTGAAACTCTCAACATTTTTTTCTATATCGATTAATTTGCTCAGCTTAAAGCAAAACAAGTTTTTAGTGTGGAAATAAACTAAACATGCGTTTATATTATTTAATTATAAATACTTAAATTGACTATATTACAGTTTATCTCTTTTTTGTTACTCTCACATTCAAAATTTTTTCTCAGTTTTGTAAGACAAATAAAAAATATTGAGAAAGTGTCTATATGTTAGTTTATTTTTATCGAATATCACTGGTGTTGTATGGTATTCTGGTAATTCACAAAAAGATTATTTTATAAGAAAAACAGAATGTTATTACAGCGATTTTTCTTGAGACTCCGCACTTCACGTGTATTTATTATGTAACACATTTAAAATCTTGAACGAAATGAAGATTGTTTATTAAATGTTAATAATTCGAAAGAAATAAACTGTTTTTTATACATTGAAAAGATTGAAAGATTGAAAGATTGAAAGATTGTTATAATATACGAATACAATTGACAAATTTAACGTAAACGAATTCAACAATATTTTAGTAAAATTAATGTTCAAATACTTCAATACAAATTCATCGGGAAAGATTTAATATCAATTGACAAGAAAAACCAAATTCAAAAATGTATAAAGACAAATTTACTTTTGTGATATTAAGTGTTAATATTATGCGTTATTTTTTAAATTTTTGAAGTAATTTTTTTTGACAATTTTTATTGAAAATATTTTTTTACTTACATTTAATATTATATTTTTTAGTTTCAAAAAATTCATAATATTCAAAACTGTATTTGAAAATCAGTTATTCTTCAGTTATATGTCAAAGGTGAAAGATCTTATTAACGTTCGCTGGAATATGAATATTTATATGTATAGTTTGGTAAGGGTAAGGGTTTATACAAATTTTGCTTTATTGATTTGAATACATGAATATGGAAAACTGGGGCACTATCACTTGACCATATCCGCAATCTGTAGTAGAAGAAGTTCAGCAAAATTGGATCACAATTTATTTTGAAGTAAATTCCACATTAATTTATATCAATTTAGTGTTTTTTTCCACACAGTAGCTGTTATCATGTTTATGCAACCTCGTGTATTTTAGAGCAATCAACAGTAGTTAAATATAAAAATTATTATGTCTTTCAAAGCAAATATTGTTTCTTTCACAGCAGTATCGTGTCAATTTTGGATTGATTTTCTAGCGCCTAATGTATGTGTGAGTGTGATTTTTAAAAACATTCTTAAAAAAATATGTGGCATTAAAATTAATAATTGCCAATGCCCAAAATATTACATGCGTGGAGAAAAGACATCACTCTAAATGAATATTTGATTTGACCTTGTCTGGACTTGAACCCAGATAAATCTGATCGCTAGGTTAAAGTTGTTACCACAGAAGCTCACATAATGTATCATTTTTGTAAATAAAATATACATATCATATTATGGACCATTGATTGGTCATGCGAGCATCTCTTCTCGTATCAACATTATATTTATAATAATCAAAATGTATAGTATGGGTATATTGTACTGAAATTCCTAATGTTTATATTAACAATTTTAGACTAACATTTCAAAACATTTATACTTAACTTAAAAGAACTTTCTTTCTATAATTCTAAATCATAGGTTACCAGCTTTATTTTGCCTACCGCCCACTTTGAGAATATTTTTTTATCTAGAGCCCTCAATTTTTTTACTTACCATCTGTCGCGAATCTGAAAGAACTTTTGCCACGACTATATTTAAACGTGCAATTAAACTGTAATATTAAAAAAAAAAAAAAAAACACAATTCATTTGTACTATTTCCACATATTTATAATGATCAGGACCGGTTTCGCTCATCACGAGCATTATCAACTGATAAAAATACAAACATAACAGGCTTATTTATATAAAATTGAGAGTAAAAATGAAGGTATATAAAACTGATGGTTCATGAACTGAGACAAGAACCACCATCAGTTTTGTATACCTTCAGTTTTACTCTCAATTTTATATAAATAAGCCCGTTATGTTTGTATTTTTATCAGTTGATAATTCTCGTGATGAGCGAAACCGGTCCTGATCATTATAAATATGTGGAAGTAGTACAAATGAATTGTGTTTTATTTTTTAAAATATAATGTCTTTCCACCAAGAATTGACAGTTAACACCTTAAAAGTAAACTGTAATATTATATTTTCGTAAGATAGGATATGACTCCTATCCTATTTCTGAATTTAAAGAAAAATGTTTCAATAAGAACAATTCAACGCATACTTAATTATATTGAGAAGTATTCTTATTGATATTTAATTTATAACTTATCTAAAGAGAAGTTTGAATTGATGCATTTTAAGGAGTTTGTTAATATCAAGCTCGAATTTACATAGAAACAACCGTAAATCGCCGCGCCGCGTTCAGTAACATGGAGCCGAGTTCTCTTTTTAGTTACCAACGTTCCTACAGTACTAAATCCACGTTCAGCTAAATAGAACCATGGGAATGCCATCAGAAATCGTTGAAAAATCGACCATAATCCTGGGAATTGTAGCAAAATCGACTTCTGCAGCCGAAATTCATGGTAGCCATTCTTAAATTTAATTTTTAATTCCTCATTTATCGTTAGTTCTATTAGTTCTTCTTTTAACTGGGATGATCCTGCTGTGTTGACATTTGAAAAAGGATCCAAAACACAGTCTGGTATATATCCTGGAATCGTTCCTTGAAATCACTATGGAGGTTTCTAAGTTTTGACAGTAAACAAGCAAGTCGTTGTTCTTGAATGATACTGCTGATAAATTTGGGAAGTTATTGAATTCCCGTCTGCCGATATTTTTTTTGTATAATAGCAGTTTGGATAGAAAACCAGCAATTGTATTTTTAAGCCTTTTTTAGACTTTATTTTTTTTACCTGCCCACGCCCTCAGAGTGCTATCTCAATGCCCGCTAATTTTCTCTGGGTTTTCTAATGCCCCCTGAAAGTCTGAAAGCCCATAAGAGGGCGTTATAGCCCACGTTGAGAACCTAGGTTCTAAATGATAATAGGAATGATTTGATAACTACTACGGGAACTTTCGACAAATTTGCATAATTTTCAAAGTATTAAGAACTAATCAAAAATAGAGTTATTCTTAATATATATTGTTTGGAAATAACGTTTTATCTATGTTTACTGCATTTGTCATATTTGTCAAATTTACTTTACATAATTAAAAATATCGTTTTATGGGATACTTCACTTTTTTGTAATAATTGAAAAGATATTTTTCATTTTTCACTGACATTCACCATATAAAATTAATTGATGTAGAAAGGTTTTTTTTCGCCATATCTGAAATATCGATTAATGTTATGTGAATCGCAATTGTCACTTCAATCGGCTGATTTTCATTATTAATGTTTCTCTTATCCTCCACAGTTATCAAAACATTAATAAAGATGAAAACAAATTGCAATGTTGACCCTGCAATACACATATAGGTACATATAATTGTATAACAAACAGATAAATTTAGGAATTTAAAATTTACCAAATATTTTAGCGAAAATTTCACGAAAAATATGGTAAAAACAATAATATTAATTTATGTGTGCCAAATACGGTCATAGATAGACAACCATTATTTTTATATTTAAATGGATTGCTTAAATTGTTTTTAAAATTATGTGAAAAATTGTTTAAGTTTGAATAAAAACGATTATATAACATGAATTTAGACGAAACTTTGTATAAAATTGTATTTGATTTTTTATTGTATTTTTGGGATGCGCTTATCAATCATGTAGTCGTGTATTTATATGTAAATAATATTAATTTTCTTTCTCTTCATACAGATTTATTATAATTAAAGCATTTAAATCAACAAGAAGTATTAAATACAAAATGAAAGTCTTCAATACTTCTAAATATGGGTTTATGATATCATTTCTTTTATATCGTCCATTTGAAATACTTAAGACTTTATCGAAACTTAAATTTGTGATGAAATAAATACATTTCCATTCGTTTTGGGTGGTCACTAAATTTAAGATTTCATAAGGTATCATGAAAAACCTTAAATTTGTTTTCGGATTGAGTTAGCACTTTCAAGATAGTGAAAAATAAATGATTATATTTGAAACCAATTTGCCTATTTCCTACAATCAAGAGTCAAGGCTGCATTTAAAATGCCCACCCCACGGTCCCCAAAAGCTTACGGGGGATGATTTTTGGTGAGAAAGTTTACATGTCCTCTCCAAGTTGAATACAATACAAAGCAGAAATTAATTAAACATTAATGAGAACATCCTTCTACACGACCCGTATTTAAGCAAACCTTTATAGTTTTGTGGTTAACAATTTGAACAAAGTTAAGTCACATTTATACATGTATATATATTATTTAACAGTCAAATTATATTTGACAGAACAGAAAGCCATGTGTGATGGTACAGCGAGTAGTTCATTTTAATGAATAGGTTAGAGGTATTTACTAATGCGATTATTTCAAAAACAGACTACATTTGTTCGTAATTGCTGTTATGTTTCTCATATAACGTATTTAAAATATCTTAACTTAAGCCTGTCTCAAAACATTAAAACAATCGATTTTCACCCTTCTATTTATAACAATTAAGAAACGAAAACGATTGTTTTTTAGGTAATATTATTATAGTCAGAACAAAAGTATTAAGTTCTCAAGTACGTGTCATTAAAATTGATATTTTAGTACAGTTTTTTATTCATATTATGTCTATTGATTGTGTGATACATCAAAGGAAAAAAAATATTTACCCTCAAAACGAACGGTTTATTCATAAGCAAGCAAATATGATAAAATATTATTCTTCGTTTAATAAGTCAACTTTCCGTAGTTATGTATATTCTGTAAATATAATTTATACAAGTCTCCTTAACTTGTCTTGGCATATTTATGCAAAAGTTTATTTAAATACATGCAAATATGCATAGCCATATACCTTCATAAAAGCATATAATTATTATTCTCTTTCACTCATTCGTGTGTACACCATCAAAACATAATACGTATACACTATACACATATAAACACTGTCATTATGAAAATGTTTTCAAAACTTTTCATTTTTTATAAATAAAGCTTTGAGATGGTTTAGTTATTTATATTTATGTAATTTCAAAAGTATTGAATGTACCGACTTATTAAAAAAACACATTGATATTTTATGATGTTAAACATATACATTGAGCACAATAACTTGCTTAACTGGTCATCACAGACGAAATAAAATTAATATTGCACAAACACTGTTGGTCTTGAAGCCGAATTTCCAACGTTCTTGAGTCTTGGGCGTAACTCTTGGGTGTCACAGATTTGAATCCCGGAACGTACACTGTCAAACATCAATTTTTCAATCTATTTTTTGATTTGTGTCCATAGACATGGCTTAGTATATGATGTTTACAATCCTTCCTTTTAACTTCCTATTTAATCCTTAAACCATTAAGTGAGTCAAGAGTGAAGTAATAATTACTCGTATTTTACCAGCACTATGCTTCTATTTTTATCCTCTCCAAAACATTTATTAAAAATTTCTGATGACATGGTTGCTGCACGTGTAAAAATGCAATTTTCGTCAATAAAGTTAGGTATATGAAAAAGGATATTTAGTAATTTTACATATTACTATCTCAAAGCAGCGGTGAGATTAAATGAAATAATTTAACTTTGAAATAATGCTATACGATTTCTAAAAGCTAAATTTAATAATAAAACAAATAAAATACTTTAACAAAAACTACGCTTCCGTTTATAACAAAATCTCAATTACATTTATTGATATTTCCCTGTATCTTTAAAGCAACAGTGGGATTATTGAAATATTTATAATATACAAAAGTGACAATATAAAAAAAAACTATTACTATTATCCTCTATCATAAACTGCAAAAAAAGCAAAACTCAACTTTAATTAACTGTTTTAAAAGTATGAATCAAACTTTTATGTTCAATTATCTCGTAAAGCAGTACTTTTGATTTATCTCAGTGTTGCTTTCAGGTAGCGATATCTTTAAAAATGTTGATTGATGTAATTCTTTGATTTAATAAATTACAAATATTTAAATTTAACAGCCTGAAACGTACGTTTCGAAAATATATTAAGTATAAATATCAGCCTTCGAGTTTCACATAAATGTTGAATTTTTTTGTGTAAAATTTTGTTAAACTAGATAAGTTGGGATTTGAAACAAAAAGAAACAGTATGCAAGTGTTCGTGGATGCATTCACAACAACAATCTGTAGATAGTCTCCCCCAAAGTAAAGCTTGTATGCTGTGGTGATGGGAAAAGACAAAAGAACAACCCTTCTACTTCATATACACACACTTCAATCTGATGCTGAATAAAAACTTGAAAATGTACGACAAACGTTTTTTTCCACTTTGACTGAGAATTTTTTAGAGATGGAATTTTTCGCTGACAATATGGTGAAATGAAGTATGATTTTTTTAAGATATGCAAAGTAATAATTCTTTTATGTTACTTCAATAAGTATTATTCTACATGAAGACACAAATCCAGGTAGTTTATCAATATTGTATTTTTGCGATTTCTATAACAAATTCACTTCTCAATTTTGATTGGTTAAAAGAACAATTAAATTGAAAAACCAATGCATAATTTATTTTTCCTACAGATATATTACATCGCGTTCCTTCGTTGAACAAATTAATTAAATTGTATGACATAGGCATTGGTTAAAAAGTAAAATGCTCTCAAAAACGATGGTTGTTCAGAAGAAAACAACGTCTTAAAGCTTAGGTTTACGTATTGCTTACTTTATGAATATTAAAAAAGAGCCTAATTTCAAAATAAAGTCCAATGTACAAATAATATAAACATGTAACTATTCACTTACAAAAACGTGTTATTATTCCAAAATATATGTTCTAAAAGATTTTTACCATAATAAACCAAAAAACCAAAAAATATGCGTTAAATTGGGTTGTGATTTTGATGAAATAATTGAAATTACTGATTTTTACACTAGCTTCAATGTTTTTTGAGTATACTAAAGAAACTTGAGTCAGGCTTAACATGATAAATTTGAGCAAAAAGGCTGTAAAACATTAATCGTATCCTAAAATGCTTCTTTGTTTACATACAGCCTGCATTGTGAGCTTAGTTTATACCCCTAAGATTGACGGAGGACTATGGTAAAAGGCTTCTATCGCCGGGGGTGATCGCCGGCCGTCGTTTGGGGTCGTCGTACGTCGACCCAACACAGCCTATTTCACCTCTTTTTTGAACATTATTTTTTTTCACATGCAGAACTTTTTATCCCTCACTGCACACATGCATGACTTATTCAGGATTCGTACGCGTAGTAGATGAGAGTTTGTAAACGAGTCGATAGATTTTACATTTTGAACAAAGTGCTGCTTCTTATTGTCATAAATAATAATACGCAAAAACTACATCACCTCTTCATTTTAAAATATATGCATTTAAAATTGTATGATAAATAATTTATAATCGATCATAATAATTATGAATATGAGTTACTAATTAAAGTTAAGAAAGAAGGAGAAAATCTATCTAAATTTATCTACGTCTTTTCACAATAATTATTGATGAACTAAATTTTCCATCTATTGTATATCATAACAACTTTTTAAAATAAAAAACATTGACATACTACGACAAACAATAATTTTTGTCAAATTTTAATTATTGAGATTTTCTACACTTCCATGTATTTTGTGCTAATCCATCTTGCTCATAATTATTTCTGTGTTTCAAAAGAACGGTGATTGTTTTTGAATTCATTGAAAATATTTTCATGACTGTATTTTTTTCCTCTCAATATTGAGGTAAATAATAATTTTTCACCATTTTTTTTATACTTTTTAACAATTCTGCGAATATGCAATTTATTTTATTATTATTCACAATAAATATTTAAAAACAATTTTAAACAAACACGAAATCTAATGTGCATCAAAATCACATTATTAAAATAGAATATTCGAAATTTCATAATTATATATTGATGTTTGTTGATCTACAGTTTTTATTTGAATTTCTATAATAATAACGTGTTCTCTTTACTTGTTAGAATTATGAATAATCATTAAAACTTGATAATAAGATTTAATCAAATTTAATATGTTCAAAAGCAATTTTATTTAGGCGTCGTGTGAGATATTTGGATCTAAATATGATCAAATTCACCTGATACATTGTGTAATACGTGATACTGTAATTTTATTATGAAACAATTTTGAACAAAACGAAGAAGATGTTACTGGTGTACTAAATCACCATACTTAAGAAAAGTTACAAAGGTTAATTGAAAATCTCAAGTATTATAAATTCAAAACTCAATCACTATGAGTCTGTATTTCTCCAACTTTTTCCTTATATTAACTTTCATTTGTGAATGTAGGTTTCCGATACGCATTTCAACGTCAAGTGTTTCGTTATAAGCTGGAAAATAAATTAGCTTTCACTCGTATATACAAGTTGAGTTTCTTTAAGATATACCTCCGTCAAACTTCACAAATTTATTTTGTTCATTTAAGTTTTGATCAAAGAACTCATTTCTAGTAACATATTTAATAAAGTCTAACTGGAAGGAAACTGTTTACTTCTTGACTGCTTTTGCAATTATTATTATTGTATCAGATATAATATTATTTGAACAATACAACCTCTCTGCCGATACAATAAAGTCACTAAACATTTACAACTTTTGGTGAAATTCTTTCAATTGGTTACAGTTATTTTTAGGAGAAAATTTCTAGCAATTTATGAACAAATTTAAATGAGAAGTACTTCACATATTTATATAGCGTAGAAAGAAAACTTCATTTATATAGTAAATTTCAGGAGAAAGCTTTTCACTCACAAAACATCGTGAATAAAACTCAATCCCACTATAAAGCTTACTTTTAATGAAATAATTTTTAATCAAACAGTTTTTTTCCGTATAAAATATTCTATCCCAGTAAACAATGAGGTTCTCGTAAAGAACACAACTAGAATTATTTAGCCGTAGTAAATAATGTGGATTTTTTTATTATTTTCTTATAAAGCCTTATCATTAAATTGTCCTGTATTTTTTGGAGTGACAAGTTTCTAATCGAAGATTATTACCATAATTTTTATTGAATTCAGTTGATCGAATTGTGTTAAGATAGAAGAATAATAATTAAAATCTTCTTTAAAGATGTTATAACTGTTCTATCAAATTCTGAAATATAATATGTTGTTAAGGATGACCGTTGCTATTTTTTTTTGATTTTTTTAGCGAAATTTAGTAATTTATTGTTTGATATAAAACAAAAAAATGTTTTCTTGTGTACGTGTTTCATAAAATTTAAAATTTCATTTACTGGAATACAATATATGCGTTATAATAATATAATATATATATATATGACAAAATGTCAAACTACACTTGGTGTGTAATAAAGACGATTACTGTTGACGTGATGGTTAAATTTATAATATTTCATGTACTAAGCATTCTGTCCTAAATAAAAAAAAACAATTCTTTTGCTTTTAATATAAAATGAAAATGAATTATTTGAATAGTAAATGACAATGAAAAATAATAAATAATATACATTCAATTCACATGCATTATAGTGGATTTGTTCTACAGTATATAAAATATTACATTAGATAAATCGATTTATGCTGCATATAAATACTTTCGGGTATCAATTATTTTACAAAGTTTTATTATTATATAGCACTTCAATTATCCAAATAAATGTTGAGTTCCGAAAATCTCCCTCAAAATTGAGTAAAATTAAATTGTGTTTTTAATAAATGACATTCAGGTTTAAATTATCACTGATTCGTTTATTCTTTGTTCACTGGAGTTTTTATGATATAAAACAAAAGCAGAATAATCGTGATAACATTTTGAATATTTTTGTGATAAGGATTTATTTGTAAAATATGGCGATAAAACTACGTCGACGCTGTTGAAATAAAGAGCTTACCGGAATTTAACTTAGACTTATATATAGTAATTTACCTGGTTAATATAATTTACTTTTTTAATCCGCTGTGATAATAGTTGAAGATTGTTTATTTGATATAATTTACACTTTAAAAAAAATTTTAATCTAAAAAATTCTTGATGAAGTGGGTGTGGCAAAAAATAATTAATTAACATCACATTATATGTTGATTAAAGTGGATTTATTTCTGATTTGACACCATTTTCTTTATTTGCAATTTTAATTATTAATTAATGTTTTATATTTTTTGATATTGCTTGATCTGTGGCCTATTTTTATTAATTTATACAAAGTAGGTAATGGTAGTTTGCTTGTCACTTTTTAAAATAATAGTCCTACATAGCTCAAATAACGATAACTTTATACTCGAACGTTTACGTTGACTGCATATATAGAGTAAATGGTTATGGTTCTTGTCCTTTTTTTTCATTTTTTTACGTTCAATTTTTGCCTAATATATGTTGTGACCATCGCATGTTTCGATAATACTTAATGTCAAAATAATCAGGAATACTTAAGTGAATAAAATATTTAATCAGATTCAAATAGCTACTTTATCGTTACGTTATCGTTAATTTATCGATATAACCGACCTCTGTAGCCTTGTGGCATGAATAACGCCTATTAAGCAAAACGTCGCGATCTAAATTCCTAGAGTCATCATATTATCAGATGTTGATTCATTCAATTATATTGGATATGGCTTTTTGTCTTCTAGTTAATCTCGTGTGATTTTGTTAAACTCTTTTGAGCTTATCTCATACAGCTAAGTATTAATATTATCCAGTAACGTATTAGTAATTTTTTACAATACAAAATAGTTGAATAAAATGTTGTTACCACATGAAGACTAACTATAATGTGGTCTAAAGTACTCAATTATGTATTTTTGTTATGTTTTAGAATATGTCAAGACATTTTTCACAGTTATAATCTAAATAATCTAGCTAACTTAAATAATCAAAAGTATAATTAATCATTTTTCTTTATTTGTCTTGAAAGAGATAATATTAAAGGAAATTATTTCTATAAAGTTTATCGTAATCTAGTTAACCGACGGAAACTTTTACAGTTACGTTCACGTGGTACCCCAATCCTTAAGCGCTCAGATTTTGAAACCTGACAAACAGTTCACATTAAAAACAACTGCACCCACATATTAAGACTTACTCCATCAAATCTGTATGTTGAAAGCGATGTTTCAACTTACTTCATCCATGTGACATAGACGCTACGAGCATCAAGCTCGTAGAACGACGCCGTAGACTACCGTAGCTCCTGCCCGTTGCCTCTACGCACCATCCATTATTTCACAATCACATTCACATCTTTGCTCCTTTGAGGGGAAGGGAAGGCGGGGATTTAACTTCACACAGCTACACGCGGGGTTCAATTGTTGAGGCGGTATGAGGGCGGGGAGGTTGCGTGCGCGCGCTTGATCGATAGATGATAATATAAGTATATATATATATATATATTTAGAAATGTGTGTGAAAATGAATATGGCGTCGTGCGTGCGAAAGGCGCGGCCTGCCACGGCGGGGGTCGCACGCTCACTGACGCTCCAGACGCCCCGTGCCTCACGTGTGCTGTCGGAAAAGCGCCTGCGCTGGTTTTCCCGCCCCTCTCCTCAACCGTCGAGAGTTTTCCCCGCCACCGTGGACCAAGCGCCGGGCATTACTGATCGCTTAAAAAATAGACACTGGGCCGATATCGATAATAACCAGATCGCATGTGAACAACGAGATTGGATCGCAAGGTGCTTTTCGGGGGATAGATTTAGTGATATGCGGACGGCTGATTTGTGTCGGTAAGTGCTAGACTATTTATGAGTGATGCAGTTTACGATTTTTATCACACAAACTGACCGTAAATAGAAATTTTTTAGCTAGAGAGCAAAGAACTGATTTAATATTATAAATCATCGTATAACCATAAGGAGATAATTTATTTGTTCAGCCCCGTATATAACAATAATTTTAAAATAATAACGCATAATACCCAAAAAACACATTTTTCAACTGATCGTTAAAAAAACGTAAATGGAGTCAAAATTTGACATTTTTTTTATAAAAAAAGTAAATTTTACACGTAATAACAATGGGATTTCTTTCTGGTTACTCTTAAGCTTAGAGTCTAAACTAAGTATTCTGTAAAATAATATTTTGTTCAAAATACATAGGTGTGAAAATAACGTCTATTTTTTTTCCTACAAATATGCTCACTATGACTAAAAAGTTATCATAAAGATATTTGCTAGCTACTGAGGTGAACTTTCTTCTGTGTTATGATATAAAAAGTGAAAAATTAAAAATATTTGATCATAAAATATTTTTTATCAGAATAAATTATATTCACTGCCGTAAAAGCTCAAAAATTTATGAACTGTGATGGTTTTTTTAACAAGTTCTTCTTACTTGGACAGTTCACCAGTACGCAAAAGAATGTTGATTCTCCAAATAAAATAAGTAAAGCTTGTTAATCGATGGTCTTTCTCTACGAATATCTGTAGATGTCAGTTGAACTGGTAATCCACATCAATTTAGTGTTAACGATGGCAAATGTGTTGAAATTAGATAGATATCAACTCATTTACTTTTTTCATGCAAGCTTGAATGCACAATGACAACGTCTCCAGCAATCTTCCCTCAATCACCCACAGCAGTAATTCAATTGAACTTGTTGGTATTTCAACCAGTGTTCTCCAACCAGTAGTCCACGGCCCAGTACCGGGTCACAAAGACATTCCGCTGAACCACGAACTGTATGCCAAATTTCAAGAAATTCGCTATGCAAAATACTAAATGTAGGATTTTTTCGCCTACACGTTTACTTGTATTTTTAGTTATTGTTGAATACTAATAATTGGTAGGATGATGTGACACGATAGTACCTGGTTTTCTCAGAATCGACAGTCATAAATCTTCTCAGGTACACTCAGGGAGAACGGAAATATTTGCTCTTGGATAGTGAACAAAAATGCAAAACCCTACCTAAATATATTTCCGAGAATTTCATATGCATACTTGTTAGTTATAGCTATGTCTATCTGTCACAATATAAGAATAAAAAAATATTACAAAAAAAACATATATGTATACAAATTTGGATTATTGAGATTTTGTACACTTCCATGTATTTTGTCACTAACGACCCGGGTTTCGCCTTTCGGCATCTTCAGGCATTCGAGCTCACGAATGGACTAAATTATATATATATACATTTTTATTTCAATATTAGTGGTCCGCGGAAAATTTTTCCTTTTTTACCGGTCCGCAGGTGTAAAAAGGTTGAGGAACACTGATCTCAACAACAGGATAAATGTCAAACTTAGTGGAAAATTATTTCACTGTATTTTTAATCAAATGAAATGAAAACTTTTTGAAGAAAGTAAGTGTGTGATACTGGCAGGTAATTTGGTGATATAATAAATTGTATATTTCAAATAAAAACGAAAAGTTTTAAGTAACATTTATGATATGTATAACAATTAAAAACAAAATTGGAATTAAAAATACAATTTTTTTTCATCTTCTACGTTAATTTCTAACAAAATTAAGCATTTATTGTGATATCCCAGAATGCAGAACGAGCACTGAATCCATGTTAAACCATTTCTGACCTGAAAATTGTTGGAAAATTTTGTTGGCACACCTCAAACAAAAGTTTATAACCATGACTCGGCTTGACATGGACCCTCTAAATGCTGATAAGTTTTTCGGAACTCTTATCACACAATTCTATATTTTAACTTCCATATCTACAGTAAGAACGAACAATCTTCCTATTTTACATACATTATTGAAGCTTCACCTCTTTTAATAATTAAATAATTTTTGAGGGTGCTCCATGGAATGCTAGTGTGCTTGAAGGCAGAATAGATCGAGTTCATGTGCTGTTACGGACAGTTTCATAGGTTAATTTTTTAATTAATTTATGGATTTCTTTTCGTAGACATGCATGTTTGAATTCCCTCCCACTCATCCAATCCCAAAAACGGAGCGCAGCGAGAGTGATTAGCTAACCAATAGTCCTGTCCTGGCCCTATTCTTATATTTATACCCTTTTCGACAAAGAAAGAGCAATTGAGTAACAAGCATTTCTCTCAGAAAAACTTTTGTTGAGATAAAAATATTGAACCGGGAAAAAAACACTCAATAAAGTTGCAAAAACAATATGCCATTGGTACTAAAGGAAAAGTAAAAAGTAGAGACCACTACCGACTACCAACGAAATCAATTTAAAACGCAAATCACAGCAGACGCACTCAAATGAAGCAAAAATCTTCTGTTGATAGCCATGCAGCAATTGTCAGCAGTAGCTTGTGGAAGAACTCAGCATCTTTTTCATACTTATGGCTACTCGTTTACTGTGTTTCACCCAATATTTTTAATAGCTATCTGCATGGGATTCTTTTAATGTTTTATCACCAACTTATCCATATCACAAAAATACCTCCCCTTACCCTATTTATTACATATTCCCTGTTAATTCAAATCGGGTAGTCGCGAGCTTAACGTTCTTTGATTTTAGAAATATATATACATTTATTGTTGTTTAATTGAACCAAAACATGTAAAAATAAATACAATTCAACATTTCTCAAAAAAAATACCTAAAAAAAGTTATATGACTATAAAGTTGCTAGAATACTTTTATGTCGTGAAAACGTTCTTTACTTTATTTAACTACATCATTTATCATATGACAAATAAATGCAAACTCAATTGAAATACTTGGTTTCTCACTTTTACAACATTTCGTGTAAGCCGTCTAACCATGTTTGTTTCGTTTACGTTTTGCAAGAGAGTTAAAATGACTTTTTGGTGAAATTTGAATCGAGTCAGACGGTGAAAAGATCACGATTTCCAGCAAAGTTGGCCTGCTAATACCACGGTTTCGTGTAATTAGCCAACAAGAACTATCTTACGGAAAGGTAAATAAGTGTTCTGAGGGATTAAACTGGCCGATCCAATTAGTAAAACTAGTTAGTAACCTTTAGATAGCGTCCGGAAAACGCGGATATGTTCCGATTTATTCCGGTGACCGTAATGAAAAGTTTCTTTTATAAAGAGACGTTGTTGATTTGAATATAGTTTAGTTTATACAAACAAATTAAGTATGTTTGTTTTTTTAACTATTCGATAATGATTCCAATTACATTTCAATTACAAATATATTTGACCTCCATATTCTAGATATAATAACTCCAACGCAATTTAAATCTCAAATTTCTACTTTTTCTTTTAAACATTTGAGAGAGAAGGCGTAAGTGTATTGAATTATTTTTTCCTCCTCAAGAATATATCAAATCATCTAAAAAAACAGCTGTTAAGAAAAATATTCCAATATATATAAAACTTTATTCGCCAAAACTTATTTACCATTTATATCTTTACCGTGAATAATAATTATTATGAGAATTTTAGTTTGAAACATTTTAATAACATATTTATGAAACATGACTTGAGTGTTGGGTTAAAATCTTCATCTGCTTTTTTTAAATTCTAAATTACTTTTCTTGATTGAAATTTTTCAGACGAATTCACTAAAATCAGTGAAATTTTCAAGACTTCTCAAATAACTATTTATTTTAAAACACTCTTTCTTCCTTCATTCTCCATGACTGAAAATTTATAAATTAACTAACCAGCTAGTTTTGCAGAATATTTATTATATTTCATTGAACATAAGAAGACTCTTAATATTTAAAAAAAAAAGTTTACTATAAACTGTAAACTTTAAATTGAGATTTTTAAAAAAATATGTGTTTTGCTTTCTTTTCTTCAAAGATAAATAACAATTAAAATAAAAATAAGTCTACTTGTTTAATTTAAGACATCGACTGAGTGTGCTTGATGGAATTTCAATATCAAATTTGGATTATTGAGATTTTGTACACTTCCATGTATTTTGTCACATTCCACTTCCATGTTTGAGTCCATTCGTGTGCTCGAATGCCTGAAGATGCCGAAAGGCGAAACCCGGGTCGTAAGTGTCGAAATACATGGAAGTGTACAAAATCTCAATAATCCAAATTTCTACTTGTTTAGTTATATGAAATGGCAACTGTTTTTAATAATCATTTTTGAGAATATTAATAGTTGAAACTGTCTAGTTAATTTCAGTTTTTCTGTGTAGAATGCTTATCACCGTTTTAATGTTTCGAAATCGTACAAAAAAATTGAATTACAAAGCATTGAGAGAAAGTTTTTTTTTAAATTTACTGCTATCGCACATTTCACATACAGTCCCGAAAAAGAGAACCCTTTGCTGAAAGCTTTTCTCACCAGCTATGGCCCCTCCTCCGTGTTACCTCTCATTGTATTCTTTTATCTCCCAAATCACGTAGAGGAAACGACGTCACTGCTCTTTCCCAACCGTCGTGGAGGCGGTGGTGATCCGGAAAAAAACTTTGCACACCTAGCCAGCTTTTGGCTACGGCACGAATCGTAGCGACTTGTAGCAAATTGTAACACTCAGCGCTTTTGGCAAAACGGCTGACCATACCTGCCTGCACCTAATCCGAAAGAATATTGCGCCATGGACGCTCTAAGTGTTTTTATGAGCCACACTCTGAGCAATAATTCTCACCAAGTAAACGATTTTATCCTACTCCCCGTAATACTTTAAAAAATGACATTCATACAATATTGAAAACTTTTTACTTTAATTGTGTCAACTGTAATGTTTGTAAATGTAATTTTTCATTTTTAAGGTCTTTATATTTAAATAAATAAAACTATTGAGCTCAGCCAGCTCTGATCTATATTAAAAATGTGGAAATAGTACAAGATAAATTGTGTTCAATTTAGTTAAATGTATTCTTAGACATTGTAAAGTAATTTCTCTGTTTAACTTGTTTCTTTAATGTTATCTTCAACATCTTCCTTACACTGGTTTTAGATTGTTGAGAGTTCATTGTGCCAGAAGAATTAATAAAACTGGTTCTTTAAAAATGAATTTTAAATTACCAGTATACTACAAAATAATATTTTATTGTAAATTTTAAAAACAATCATACTTTTTTCGGGCTGCAAAAAATAATCCTGGGTTTTGGGCTGGGACCGGTTAGCAAATGTGATAGCTTGTAGCAGAGGGCTTAGAAGGTTGAGATTGTACGGGGTAATTTTATATAATTTTGGCCCGTGCAGACCTCTTTTTCGAAACAACATTGATAAATGAAAAATACTCTTAATTGATGTTATTATTAACAGTCAGATGTTTCCACACAAGGTATTCTATCAAATATGATAACATGCTAACGAAAGATTAATTGAATGGAATTATACAATTTTAATGGGCCAGAATTAGACAGAGGCCCAGCATCTGGAGCGGCAGCATGGAAAATTGCTTGAGGGCATTATAAATTGTTATTGAGCAGAAAATTGCGTCCGTTTAACATAAGGGGGCACGTGCAAGGTCAATGACGTCACGCACCACGCTTGAAATTCACGTTATACTTCAGAGGGGCTCAACCCGCTGTATGACGATGGCTTTCGGTTACATTTAAACGCTTATTTGGGTACATAAAGACCTCAATTACTGAAGAAAACTTATATAAGCGATGATATTATTCAGTAAAATGAAACTAGTTTTATAACACATTACAGTAAAAGTATCCACTTTTTATTTTGCTGATTGTGGTAGTCGAGTGATAGTGGTCTAGATCTCTCATATTTTGGTTGAGCTTGCAGTTGGTTAAATTGTTCGATTGAAATATTAAAGGATTTGTTCTGTTTTTATTTAATTTATTAAGTATTCTTTTGGAATGGAATATATATTTTTGGTGTTTTCTATTAAAATTTATCTAGAAAATGGTTTCTAGGAACGATTTAATGACTATTAACTGTTGCATAGCCCCGAAAATCTCGTCTTTGCATCTTTGCAATATTTAAAACTTGAGCGACTGAATTCAAAGTAAACAGTTCAAAAAAATCAAACCCTAAGTAAAAAAAATGAAATGAAAATAATTCGAACTTGGAAAAATTGAAATTTTTTTTTACACAAAAATCGATTGGGCAGCGACAAATCAAATCATCCACTTGAACCAAATTGCTTCGGACGATTACCGTGTTTGTTTCGAGTCAGATCGAGCAACGAAACGAGTTTAATGTTTATTTACTTACTAATATACCGAAACCCTTATAAGTGGTTTTGTCCTTATTGAATTGTTTTGAAAAATGAATTTTAACTTTTTTATTATTATGTTAAATTTTCTTTTGCATTCGTTGTCGGGTCCGTGGTGAAGTGGTCAACGTCGTTGGCTACGGTTACAAATGTCTCGGGTTCAAGTAGTGCTATGGATAGTTTCATATATTTCTGTTTGCAGGCATGGATTTTTGTGATGTCTAAAACTCCTTTCCACCCATTCGATCGCCAACCACTATTCCTGCTCTAGCCCTATCCTTCTATCCCTACTCTCTTCAAAAAAAAGAGGTTGAGCAACTGAGTAACAAGCAGTTCTAGTATAAAACTTCTGTTGAGATACTTCGATGAGGTGGCCATATGCTCAACATTGGGAGTGGACATGATAAAATAAATATTTTTTAGCAGCCATTTTTCATGTGTACAAGTTTCAAATATAGAAAATATTGATTAACTAAATAGGAAGTATGCATATATTCCAATTTTTTTTAGTAATTAACGTACTAATACACACAACAGTAATATTGATGAAATAATATTATATATTAAATGATTATATGCAAACAGGCTTTATTAAGTATATATACTGTTTTGAAAACAAAATAAGAGGTAAATTTAAACGACATTTTCTTTACGTTTGTTTTAATAATGTGTGTGTGAAAGGAAATTAAATCAAAAGTCATTTATTAAATTACCAACATAATCTTAATAATAATTTACTGAATTTGTTTTGTGGTAAACATTATAAATTGATCGATTTAATAGTACCTTTCATAGATCAGAAACAATAATTAATTACTTACAGTTTTAAATAATAGCTGGAGTTTATGATAAAGTGAACAACATTAAACATATAAAATTGACAACATATTTTGTAAAATTCGATTGAAATGGTCGTGATGGAAATTGAACGAGCGAGTTAACAATACAAAAAGAATTAAAGTGATTCAGGTAAATATAAAGTAAACGAATGAAAAAAGTAATTTGATTACAGTTTGTAAAGTCTTTCCAATATAACGTCATATTCTATTATTAATTAACGAATATATTTGAAGTGTTAAACACAAATCCAAATTAGACGTAATAATTAATATTATACGCTCAAATTCGGTTTGGAAACCTCAATGTTTATACCAACGAGTGATGTGGTACTCACATCCGCACATATCTCCGTATAGCAGGCGCTCTCAAAAGGGAATATTTGTCGCCGTTTCACGCATCAGCTGATCCGAACTACTGCAAAACATTCTCAGGTGAATGAAGGAAGCCGAGCAACCAAAGCTGTTATCGCGTTGACTCTGCGCTACACCGTAAGCTAGGCCGTAGACGGTGAACCTTTGCCAGCCAACTTTCCGCAAAAGCCTCGTAACCAATTAAAATACGCGCGTGAATTCGTGTAAATTTAGACGGGAACGACTCGTTAATGTATAAATAATAGATTTATTTCACTGAAATAGCTATGCGTAACGCTCTGTCGTACTACATTAAGTTTATATTTGCACGACAAAGATAATCATGTTTCTCAATGTATTTAAAGTACCTAATAATTGATAATGAAATCATGAATTGTTTACAATTATTGTAGTTTGCTTAACTTTGTCTTCTTATAAGTATTATTTCAAACAACTAATTAATTGTTATTTTTTAATTTAAGAAAACAACTCGCTGATAGTATTAGACCGGCGTTCTATTGCAAAAATTCTCTAGGCAAATTACTTATTAACAATAAAGATAGAGTCCACTTTAAGAACAAATCTGGTATTTATAAATTACAATGCAGTGATTGCCAGCATTTCTATGTGGGTAAAACCACACGTACATTAGATATAAGGGTATCAGAACATTTAGCTGCCTTTAGATTAAAAAAAGGAGCTTGCTAATGGAGAACCATACGTTTAATGCGGATGATGGGGTTAAACTGTTGCATCAAAACATGGAGGATCATTAATTATTTTATCAAGAAATTTTGGAAATCAATAGAGCCCAGTTAAATTTCTTGCCAATTCTGAACGAGCAGCTGAACCTTCCAAATTCCCCGTTACTGTATCCTATACGTTGAAACACCTAACAGATGTCACTAAATATGGAATGTTTGTATATATTTACCCTTTCGTCTAATTGCATCCCGTCGAAACCCACAATGCTATTATAATTGTAAAATCACTGGTAATTCTAAAAGTAGTTGGAAAGCGGCAATTCGCCACTCTATTAATGTGTTGTTTACAAAATAAGGATTAAGGTGATTCTCGAAATGTTAACTCAGGTACCAGTGTGGATCCCAGACGTATAATATTTTATCTCGTAAATAATATTTGTCGTATTTGTATCTTCTATATAAACGTTAGACACTGCTTACTGTCTGTCAGTTCGAGTCCATTCGTGCACTCGAATGCCTTAAGATGCCGAAAGGCGAAACCCGGGTCGTTAGTGACAAAATACACGGAAGTGTACAAAATCTCAATAATCCAAACTAATTAAAATGTGTGAATATTTACTAAGACTTTTTTAATTTACTTCGATTCCATATTTATAATAACGTGAAAATGTACTGTAAATCCAAAATTGTTGTAGTTTTTTTATGATTAAATTATTGACATTCAATTTGTATGACTTAAATAATGTCATTTCAAAAATACCAACTCGTATTTATTTCTAAAATAATTGTCAAATATTTTCAATATTGATTTCAGATCACAAAAACTACAGGGTCTAATTATTATTTGTAACCGCTTATATACATATTACTCTTTAAAAGAATATACGACACAATAATTACTTTATTATTTCATCCGTTCTGTTAAGTTTAATTTATTAGTAAATAATCTGACTTTTATCAATTTCGTAGAGAACAATATTAAGTATTATCAATTCGTAATAAAACTTTGATTTATTGGAACACAAAATTATAAGTGGGTGCCTATTCTATATTTCAAAATTTTAGTACAAATTCCTCTCTTCCAGTATGATTCTAATTTTTATAATATTTATTTATAATACTCTTAGTTTAATGCAAAATAAAAAGTAAACAACTTCTTAATCTCACCGCTTTTTAAAAAATGGCAAGAAATTAAGCGTCATCAATATTCAATGAGATAGAAATATCCCTCAAATTGCGCACGTCTTCATAATGATAATCATATTGTTAACATGAAAACGACATGATACTCTCCAACAACTACTCTATGAATATAGACGCATACAATGTGCGTACTATGCGTACCCCAGGAAAGGACCTACACGCCACTCGCATCATGCAAACCTATAAGCTTGATGTTTTAGAGCTGAGCGAGGTGCGTTGGAAAGGCGCCGGGAAAAAGTTGTTGGAGGGCGGATTCACAGTTTTATATTCAGGTCAGGAGCAATACCATCGCCAAGGGGTGGCAGTATTGATGTCGGGGAGGGCAGCCCGCTACCTTGTCAAATGGGAACCCATCTCAGAACGACTAATACGAGCCACCTTCAGGACGACTGATAGCTCGGTAACTGTCCTTCAGTGCTATGCGCCTACCGAGGAAGCCGACACACAGGCAAAGGATACTTTCTATGACTCTCTCCACGCGGCCATCTCCACAATCCCCCGTAGAGACCGCGTGATCGTAATGGGGGACCTCAATGCGAGAGTGGGAACGGATCCTTTGCTTGGCCCCACAGTGAAGGGAAGACATGGCCTCGGTGAAGCCAACGACAACGGTGAGAGACTCATCGAGTTTGCAACTATGAATGAGCTCGCCGTTGGTGGTACAATCTTCCCCCACAGAGACATCCACAAATACACGTGGACTTCTCCTGATGGTTGCACAAAAGCACAAATTGACCACTTTCTCTACAGCGCGACTCACCGAAGGGAACTTCTCGATGTTCAAACCTATAGGGGTGCCGACATATACAGCGATCATGAGCTGCTTGTCGGCAAAATCCGTCTCAGACTCAGACGTACAGTACGGCCCCCGACTCGAAAAAGGATCGACATCGAGAGACTGCAATTTCCTCGAACTCGGCTGAATTTCGACGTCGCTGTGAGAAAGAACGTCACCAACTGTGTGCATGACGGGGAAAACCCCCGACGCGACACCATTGAATCGGAATGGTCCAGAATCAAAGATGCAGTTGCGTTAGCCGCTCATGAGGTGCTAGGAGTCAGGAGGAGTGGGCAGCGAAAGTGGATGTCCGACGACACGTGGGGGAAAATTGAAGAAAGAGCGACGCTTAAAGCACTGAGGGACAGTGAGACAGACCCAGACCGGATTGAGGACCACCGGACAGACTATCGGTACCAAGATAAGATAGTAAAAAAATCTGTGCGACTCGATAAACGCCGATTCATGGACAACCAGATTGAAGCAGCAGAGACGGCAGCGCGCAGAAATGACACAAGAAAACTATTTAAAATCACGAAAGATTTGGAGAGATCATTTCTGCGGGTTGCTAAACCGTTCTCCTCCCTCGAACCCCTTTGACATACCCAGCAAAGCCACACTTGTAGATATCCCCCGAGCGCCAAACATTCCCGACCATGCACCGACGCACGCTGAGATCACCTCAGCTGTGCAGCGGTTAAAGAATGGGAAGGCGCCGGGCGTGGACGGTATACACCCAGAGTTTCTCAAGTACGGCCTGGAGGCACTCTTGCAGCCCTTGCACCTACTTCTCAGTAAGGTGTGGGAGCAGGAACACTGTCCGAGGGACTGGGTAAACGGTGAGGTCATCACCATTCACAAAAAAGGTGACCCACTCTGCTGCGACAATTACCGGGGCATAACGCTGCTCAGCGTGCCTGGCAAGGTTTTGGCGCAGATAGTCTTGGCGAGAATAAGGATTCCAGTAATGTGTATCCTCAGGGAAAACCAGGTCGGTTTCTTACCTGGCCGATCGTGTGCGGACCAGATTCATAATCTCAGATGCCTTCTGCAGCAAAGCAACGAACTCAACAGCTCGCTGGCGTGTTGCTTCGTTGATTACGAGAAGGCCTTTGATAGTCCGCACCGGCCTTCCCTATGGGACATATTAATATGCACGAGGGCAGTGAATGCTGTGTCAGAATCGGCGACGTAACGACAGAATGGTTTGGGTCTCAACTGGGGTCAGACAGGGCTGTGTTCTGGCTCCGTTCCTCTTTATAATAATCTTCGACTTCATCCTGAGGAAGTCAATTCCACCCGACCGAGGTTTAACCGTTGCCTCCAATCTGAGGCTTTGCCACCTCTAGTATGCTGACGACGCTGTAATATTTGATAAATCTGTCGAGGATATTCAGGAAACAATGGACAGGCTGCAGAGCAACTCGTATCGCATTGGTCTCAAAGTCAATGCGAGTAAAACCAATGTGCTCTGCAACAGTTTCTGTCCAGACCCAGACTACCCTCTGACAAGCGTGGGGCAAGACGTCGAGAGAGTCGACGGCTTTAGGTACTTGGGGGTACACATCACGGGAGATGGCAATCCGCGTAAAGAGCTCGAAATCCGATTAGGGATAGCTGGAGCAACTTTTAACTCAATGCGGAAAGTCTGGGACTCACGGTTGTACTCGGTCAGAACCAAGTGCCACTTATTCAACGCATGCATCCTGACAGTGTTGCTTTACGGTTGCGAGTCATGGCACCTCACCAAGGCACAGGGTAACCGTATACTGTGCTTTGAAAACAGATGTTTGCGGCGAATACTAGGGGTACGGTGGTTTGATTTTGTCAGGAACTTGGAGGTAAGAGAGTGGACGGACCAGCTTCTTATTACGTCCAAAATAAAAAAGCGACGATGGACCTGGCTTGGACACGTGCTGCGGATGCCCCAGGTGAGCCCGAATCCTGCCTGTCTCTTCTACCAACCAGGTGGATTCCGTCGCCCTGGAAGGCCGCTGATGACCATCCATAGGATGTATTCGGCGGAGCTACGGGACGCTGGGATGACCTGGGAGGAGGCGAGGAGGCTGGCGGGAGACAGAGTAGCTTGGAGGAACCGCGTGATGGCCATATGCTCCGAATAGGGAGCGGATATGGTTTAAAAAAAAAAAAAAACATTACTATTTTTACCATAAAAGGTTTCCGAGCTGTGAAACAACAAGATTATTGAGAACAAATCTCACACAATTTTAAAAATGTAGTCAAAAGTTTTCACGAGGTGGCATCTACCGAAATGCTCTGTAAAGAAATCGTTGTCAAGGTGTGAATGTGATTTTTAACTAAAACTTGGCAGACTGGTCTGGACTTTTTTCTGCTTCGTGAATGTACAAACAAAACACACGGCTTTCTACGGAGGTACACAAAGCAAAAAAATAAAATTCAATTCGCGTGACATTGCTTGCAAGGCATGATATAATATTACACAATTTGCAAAAACGAAATATTTTTGATTTCGTTAGCCATATTATTTTTTCTCAGAATTAATTATCGATCCAATAATAAATAAGTAATTTGATACTCGGTACAGAAAAAAGGAGCACAAAAAATAAGTGAACAAGAAAGAATATAAAATTCTTTTGGCAGTAGTAACTCTAAATAAATTAAATGTCAAGCCATATATTTTATTTTTCAATATGAAAAATGAAAATAAATAATAAAAATATTGTTAGTCATTATTATAGCATGCACAAGCTTTCAAATACTACAAAAACAACGTTTGAAAACTTACGTAAACTAACATTTCCAAAATTAGCTTCTAAATAGTTCTTGCAACCGTATAATTTTCTAAAAAAATCCATACGTGATTACATTTAGTTCTCGTTACGATATTAATTCAATGTTTAAGGTACAATGTTGACAATTATTCTTTCACGATATTTATACACTACTGAAACAATTTTTTTTTCTTTCTGTTAATCAATTGTATTAAAAAAACAAAATAAAGTTAACGCCATTCGGTTGATAGATTTCCGTTTAAATTATTCTCGACGAAACAAATATTGCATTATTTTAATATTAATGGGATATGTAAGTGTATTAGTGTTTGCATGGATAGTGCAACTGAAATTATAGAAAATAGAATTCGGTAAAACAAAAACTCCTACCGTAGAAATTTTTAATTGCAGCATATATTGGGGGGGCATTAATGGCGAAAACATTTTCAGTACAATTACTAATTAAAAATGTATCAAATAATATAGATTATTAAATCAAAGGTCTCAAGTGTTCATTTCTTAGAAAAAATATCAATCGCTACTATATTATTTCAATTTCATCAAATAAAAAAAAAATTGAGAAATTTCAAATTTTGTTTATGAAATTTACATATTTTGGTTGTGGTGTGTCGAGAAAAATTCAAGAGTTCTTAGGTGTGCCATGGGTGAAAAAAGGTTGTGAAACACTGGACTGATATATCATATCTCAAACAGATCAAAGTCATTTGTATGAAGTAAGCAATAAGCAAGTAGAAAAAAAATATATAGGAGAGTTCTTCTGATAAAAGAAACTGGCTTGAAATAAAAGCATTCATCAGTTTTAAAAAGCGCCATAAAAAACTAGTTTCAATTAAGCGCGGGTTCATCTGATATTGAGGCGGCTAACTTATCCATTAGCAGTATTATAAAAAAAACGTGTATAAAAAGTCAATTACGAAATTCAATTAGCAAAAGTTCACGTTACATAGCCTTGGGTGAAAGAGCCTTTCGTGAACATTGCAGTTAAAAAAAATAATTACGTAAATCTGTTACACTTGAGTGGTAATCCGCAAAAAATGGAAGCATTATGCAAATGAAGAACAAGAATCGCGGTCATACATTTTCAGCGACCACATCCCTAATGATAATGCATCGCAGTGAAGGGGTGTGAGTGGGGGGACGATTCTTATCTAAGTGGACACACGCCACCACTGAACGTTAAAAAAAATACAGGCACCACTTAAAATAATGTCATCTTTTTTGCAAACGATGATAATAATGATAAATATTAAATTTTTTAACTAATTACAAAATTTGATCAGATGAGGATACTAACGATACATAAAATTGTTGAATCGATACAAAAAATATGTTTTATTTAAATAAATTTAATATAATTCCTTTCCACTAATAATTGACAGTTAACACCGTAAAAATAATATAATACCTTCTCTTTATTTTCGTTAAAACTAATAAACACTTTAATAAAAATGTTATATTCGATAACTTTAAATGAAATATGTATTACTACCATGTATCAAATCCAAAAACAGATCGTAATTGTAACAGTAAGAAATTTAAGAGTAGTAGATCAATCTATGTTATAAAGTTAAGTATTTAAATATGCCAACAAATTAATCAGATAACTATTTAAAAACTTTGATTTATTGTCATTGAATGAATTAGATGACAACTACAGTTTCAATTCCCACTTTGAACATTTTTATAAACTGATTTTTCAACACCACAATATTTAAGCGTAATAATTATTCTTGTTTGCCATGAATTCGAATACAAAGTAAAAGAAATAATGCTCAGAAATGCTTTCAAAAATACGAGAAATATTATTATGATATTTTATTCTGTAAAATATTTATAAAACTTATCTCTACGCTACTTCACATTATTCAATAAATTGTGTGCTGGTGATAGAAACGTACGCCACTTGTGATTTATATGCACTCAAAGTTTTACCAAGTTGTAAAGTCTAAAATGAGAAAAATGAAATAGCCCATCTATATAAATCGATGAAATCTTTACTACGTACACATATTGTCAGTATTTATGGCAGTTTACTCTATTGAATGTATTTCCATAAAATATGTTTTTATGAATAATTTAAAAAATAATTGATCAGATTATTTTAGTGGAGTTAGCTGTTTTTCAAACTACAAACACAATTTGAAATTATTTTGACTTCAATCGAACTCGATGTACGAATTTTTAACGACCAAACAGTAGTACAAACTATGCCGCACCTGTAAAATGAATACGTTATTTATTGGTATGACAACATTACATTCATACTTAATGTTATGTATATTAAAAATTATTTATTTATCCTTACAAGTATAAATATGATAAAATTCAATTCAGTAGCAATACTTTTATTGAATTTAAATACGCAAGAAATATTTTTGAAAATGTATTACTTTCAGTTCATAAGAAAATTTTCTAGTAAGTATATTTGGTGGAGCCCAGAAACACTCAGGAAATTTTTCGGAGATATGAAAATATGCGTGAAGAAATGGCCTTTAATTATACCAGAAAGTTTACGTATATAAAACATCATAGGAAAAGGTATCCGTTGATTCCCTTTCTATCCAGAGGGAGATCAGTTATATCGGAAACGTATTGCGAAATTCGATTAATTTCAGGTCACGAAATTTCTATTTCAGCACCATTTCCGGTCAATTTGCTTATAATCAAATAAGCGACTTAAATCATGGATTCAAAACCGTGAACAAAACTTTTCGGTCCCCTTCCATGGATTTGATGTCGCTGTGGACACGCAACATTCACTCGGTTTCATATGTGATGTATAGTTAGTTGGCTATTCTATTTACGTTTGGTCATTTGAAACTTCACGCCATGGATTTCAGTGGAAGTTTAGGGTGTTTAACGCATTAGAAACCCAACGCAAGCAAGAATATGTTTGAAGAAGCTTTCATCACAAATATAAATGACATGGAACCGCACATGAATCAATATACAGCGATAAATCACTAATTTTATTAAGGCATTTAATACTGTTAAATACTTTTAAATAACCAACTACCTGCCCCATTTCTAATTGAATAATTTTAGCAACTAGAAAAACACATAAATAAAAAACGCACTTTTTATAATATTTTATAATATACTAGTGAGTACACGGCATGCGTATCAATGCCACTCAAAGAATGAAAAGGGTTGTGTTTTAATTCTATTTATTGAAGTACTTTTGGATACACAATATTTATTTCCGTCTGGTGCGTACACGAATAAATTAGAAAGTTATTGCAAGATGTCGCTGTTTGTACATATTTTATCCTTTTTTTTAGATTTTGAATTTTTTCTCAGAAACCTTCACAGGTGTGCGCACAACAATTTACCAAAGTTTCATTGACATCGGATGAATAGTAAAGGAACGCATAAAGGACAAACATTAATTTTTACATATATAGATAATCAGTCATCTAACCAACAGGTCAACGCTTATTGAATTTCTTCAACATACACTTTCGTACATAGGTTTCTATGCTAAATTCTGAAGTATTCCTTCCCACCCACAGCCAATCATTTCGTAAAAACAGAGAGCTTTTAATGTAATTTAAGATATCGACTGAAGGTACTAGAGCACCATTAATAACTTAAATTTGAATGGTTGAAATTTTGATGTATTTCTTCACTTTTAGGATCTTCAGGCATTCGTGTACTCGAATGCCTGAGGATGCCGAAAGGTAAAACCCGAGTTGTTAGTGACTAAAGACATGGAAATGTACAAAATTTCAACAATTAAGATATGAATTATTAATAGTTCTGTAGTACCTACAGTCCCCGCCTCAACCAATTATCGCAAAAACAATAGGTGCGGATAAAATAAAAAAATATTAAAACCTGATTAATGAATATTTTATCGAACCAGTGTGGGAGAATCATATACATCAAAATCGAAAGGCAACGTCACGCAAGTTTTTTTTATTTTTTCTGTAAGGTTATTGGCGTTTTAAGTGTTTTAAGGTATTTTCAGTTCTATCTCTTCGAGTCGAGTTACTACAACTGCAAAATTTCTTCCAAAATTTACGATGTTATTCTTGTTGACATTTATAATACACAATTGTTTTTCACACAATCGAGTTGCCATGATAACAACCGAATTTAGCATTATTTATGTTGCTTTCTACTGGGGGCATATCTCCCATGATCTTTTTTATATGTACATGAATCAACCTCAATGCATCTTACAGTGATCTCCAAATCTGAACTACAGTACATCAGGGAGCATCGACTGAAACATAGTTTGAGTTTTTATGACGATTTTATAAATGCCACATTTGATAATCTCAAGCCACTTGCACTATAATATGGCTACGTGTATTAGAAATGATGCTTTTGGTTTTGGATTTTTGAGATTTTGTACACTTCCATGTATTTTGTCACTAACGACCCGGGTTTCGCCTTTCGGCAGGCATTCGAGCACACGAATGGAATCGAACTAACAGACAGTATTTTTTTTGTCTACCTTTACTTTACTATTGAAACTATTATGTGAAGTGTGCGAAGCGGACTCCTAGTTTCCTGGCTAAAGTTAGTGCTAGGGTGGGTACAGACTAGGTCTTTATATCCCTTTCCCGCATGTAAGCTAGCTAAGTACCGCTATCTAAAAAGATTCTGTCAGCTGAAGGCTTTTGTGTGGGAAAACACTTAAGAAAAACCCCTTACGAGAATGATTGTCTTTGACAGACAGTAAACAGTGTCTAACGTTTATATAGAAGATACTAATACGACAAGTATTATTTACGAGGTAAGATATTATACGTCTGAGAGCCACACTGATACCTGAGTTAAAGTTTCGAGAATCGCCGTAATCCTTATTTTGTAAACCCCACATTTACAGAGTGGCGAATTGCCGCTTTCCAACTTCTTATGGAATTACCAGTGATTTTACAATTATAATAGCATTGTGGGTTTCGACGGGATGCAATTCGACGAAAGTGCTTTTGGTGTTTTCCCTTATTTAATCAGCCCGCAGACATCTTACAGTGATTTTCTGTACAGTTCCCAATTTGACTGTGATTATCATACAGTCGACTTGATGTGCCGTGATCTTTTAGGGAGCAGTACCAGGTAGCTAATCATTATGATTAAAATGCTCGTTATACTACCTGTAATTTTGAAGTTAATGTTTCCTATACATTCAACTGTTGAGTGATCACGTGTTGAACACCCACTCGATAATTTGAGCTATATTTTCAATAATAAAACATATTAGAAACTTTTTTTAAATTTTAAATTAGGCGATCATCAAACAGCCAACGGCGTCAAAGCGCCCCTCCCCACAAAGTATATTCCCCATTCCATCCCGTCTTTCCAAAACACGTGAAGCGGATGATAAAAAATTTTCAATCTTTAATTCATGATTGGTCTGTACGACGGATCGAATAATGCCAGTCTCCGCTATAATGCCATCATTTTATATTGGCAGTCGTATATATTTTTAGGGCATTCCTTAAAGTCACCTTGGCAATTACCATTACAGACCTAGACACCTAAAATACATAACCGCTATTATAGATGGCTAGAATTATTTGGTGATTGAGATTTTTTAATGAAAAATTAGGGGACAAAAAAACAGTAAATAATAAAGATGCTTATTTAAGTAGAATGCTGTTACGATGGAATCTATAATGTTAAAAATCGTCGAGAAAAAAATGGCCAAATCAATTATCAAAATACATGTGCTTTTATTAAATGCTTAGTAGTTTTTAAATTCTTGGTCAAAACGAAAGAAAAAATCTCGCTAAAATGCTTTGTAGTTCGACAATTGAACTCAGATTTGCTTAAAATTATTTTGTACACGAAATAGTGTACAAAATTAAAATGGTATGATTGTGTAAAACCATCATACATCAGAAAGGTCGTGTTACTATCTATTATCTGTGAATTGTTTGTGAAAAAATTAATATGTACCATTTAGTATTGTCAATATTAATTACATTAATAATAAACATAAGCCCAAAAATATTTTTACATTTGTAAAAAGTGCTAAAATTCAAACAACTCCTCACCGTTACTTTATAAATATAAAAGGTCAAAAGAATAGTTGAACAACCCTCAAGTTTTGAATTTTAATCATGTTTATTATTTTCCAAAGTGTTTTCATACGAATTTTCTTACCGGTGTTATTTAAAAGTACCAAAACAACACGTTTTATTAACTTAACTTCCATATTCAATCACTAGTCGTGTCCTATTCTTATCCTTATATCCCTACACTTTCTGAAAGGGAGAGGTTGAGATATTGAGTAACCAGCAGTTCTTGTGGAAAACTTAAGTTTAGATAAACTTCATTAGTAGTCCATATGCATAAAACATAGTCTTATTATGAAATAATGTGATGTAAAGAGAATGATTATCAATTGAATTCTCGATATTTATGATATCTCTATCCATAAATTCACTGAAAACAAGGTTAATCGGTTATCGACAACCATAATTTCCTAAATACCATGTTATGAATCGTGTTCCTAATTTTGTGCAATAAAAGAGTTTACTTCACAGATTATTTAAGTAAACCTGTCTATATGAGACTCGTGCGGCCGAGCGACTTCCGAATGAATGAGTATTAGCGTCTTTCTTATGTATGGTAGTGCGCATTCTAGTGCGTTTCTATGCTTAATGTCAGTATTGATAAGTTCTCACAGATACTCCTCCTTCAGAAATCAGGAAGTAATTTGGTTACATTTGATGTAGTTTCCATAGATCCGCCCCTCTACTATTGTAATTTTTGATGTTGTTGCTGGAATTACTGCTGCTGATATTTTTAAGCTGATGCCGTTGAATGATTTGCGGTTAAGAAAGCGTAAGATAAAGAGGGAGGTTAGATGCCTAGTGACGTGGTTGTCGAATTACCGTTACCTGAAGATGATGCTGAATATGATGTAGATGATGGTTGATGGAAGACGGATTCACTATTTTCTGCGACTATTGTAAAACCACTTTTTTTGACTTCACAGGAAAATCACTCGTGTTATACACCTGTTGCGGTTGCGGTCTGGCGTGCGTTTGATGATTTCCGGGACTTCGGAAGCATAATGCTTGTCTAACGTTCCCAGGATGTAACCGAACTTTGTTTCCTCCGTTGTTATCCCTGATGCATGGAAACTTCATTCTTTCATGCAAACACATTTATGAATCGTCATGGCAGAACGGCGGGATGTGTACGGTAACACGGTTGATCTCCTTGGAGACACATGTCACGGCTCATAGTAATTCGATTCAATTATAGCATAGCAAAATACTGAAACTAAAAAAAACTGATATACACATTCTCGACAAAAAAAATTTTTTAATTTATTAAATTCGTTGATGTCGTAAAGCAACCTAACCCAAGTCATATTTGCTCACATGAGGTGAAAAGCTAGCTAACTAGTAACTAGTCAATACCGTACATAAACACGATAATACATTAGTTTTCAATAGAACCTCTAAAATCAGCACCAGAATTTTCCCGGCCTAAACATAAATTGTATTTTGGCAGTTTTAAATGGATGAATTTTTGGGGTGTTTGAAAATTAGTGGCTGCCAATTTATAATTGTGGGTCTATACCCAGTATACGTTCACACACTTCGGCTGGCTGTGATTGCTTTTCAAGTTTCCATTCGCGCCTAAACTTTTAATTACATATTTGCCTTGAAGTCCCCCCCTCTCCATTACCAGATTACAGGGGTGGATTACTAACATCAAAATAGCCCATAGCTCCCAATCTCAAAGAAATCGTATATTTTACGGAATTTGAATATGTTTATTTTTTATACTGACATAATTTAAAATCTTCACCAATAGAACTATAACGTCCACAATAATTCTAAAATATTAATTTTAACTAAATCGCTAGCACGCCAAAGTCATAACGTTGTTGTATTGCAATTTTAACCATGTAACTGCAGAGTTTCACCAAGTACTTGCCATTTAAACAGATACACATTTCAAAAATTATGACAACTTATAGCTTTTGTATTCAATAATAATTATAAGTACAGAAAAAAACTATAGAAACATGTACAATATAACAAATTATAGGCAAAAAAGTGGCATGAACATAAATGAATACATTTAAATAATATATACCATCAAAGTATAATAAAGAAAATTAAAAAAAAATAATTTCTATTAAATTTTATACTACCTTCTTCATCGATAAGTTTAGATTTATGCGAAGAAAATTTCTCTACGAATAAGTAAAAATATATTTACGTGTCTTCCACACAGCTTCAAAATGTGAAGTTTGGTTTTTAAGCTTTGTATTTGTGTCTGGATCCAAACGTATTCATATTTGACTCAAAATGCAATTGTAATAATAAGTGAAATAAAGCCCAATGCACTCACTTCATCTCTGCTAGCTTACCTATTACTTTTTACCAACGTGCTTACTTAAGAAATCCGTAACAGCATGTCCGATATAGCCTTGCAAAGCCTCGACATCGACGTGAACGAAAAACCTGAATATTTATGTTTTTCGCTGACTGAAACTAAGCATATAATCTACATTTCAGGTAATTATATTAGAAAAGATATTTACACTTTTCTATCTATCATTTACTTAAAAAGAAAGTCCTCTTGTTTTAAAGAATAAACTATTTCGTTCTATCTATCATTTACTTAAAAAGAAAGCTCTCTTGTTTTAAAGAATAAACTATTTCGTTCAATTATTTTAATAAAAATAAACTTCCAACGAAAAAATTCAACTTAATAAAATGCCCACAATTGATGAAACTTATCCAGAACGATTAATTAAACTGTAGAATTAGTAGAAAGGATTGTATTTTATTAAAAAACAAAATTACAGTTAAATTGATAAAAATTATTCATTCAATTACGGAAAAAATTGATCATTTTTTACATTGTTAGATGCAATGTCTGTTCTTAAATTTTTTCATTTCATTTTCTATCAATAACCAAAACTTAAGTAGGATGTTAGTAAAAAGTAAAGATAAAGTCAATATTTTGAACCAAAGTGGTAATGGAACCAATGGTTGAACCAGTCTATTAAACTGTAATTCCTTCGAAGCTCGATATATCGGACAAATAGGAAGATCTTTTAATATCAGAATCAAAGAACATCTAGCTTGTGCTAAAAAAGGAGATGATTTGTCTGCATTTGGAAACTATTTGTTTATGAATAAACATACCTCTGATATAACACAAAAATTTTAAAATCCTGAATTTAAATAATAAATCTTTAAAGTTAGATAAACAAGAGATATTAGAAATAAATAGATGTAATTTTTTTCCCAATTCAAATTTATTGAATGAGCCGACCGTTTTTGCATCTTCACCTTTGTTATATCCGATTTGTTAGTTTTTATTATACCTATAACGTTATTTTTATATTTAAACCTGTAAGAATTGATTCTGGTCTCTTTAATTTTTGTTTTTCAGATATACAAATTTTTGGTGGATGCTCGTAGCTGCTTTGCGTTCTCCACTTATGATGACTGTAAATTGTTAATATTAATTACATACTTAATATTTGATTGTTTTTAAATGATTCACTAATTTCTTCGTAAAATTTTCCCAATCGGTTATTTGCTTAATGCATCAGTAATGTCATTAAATTTTTTTGCTCAGCTAATGTTTACTTTTAATATAGCTATATTTGTGATTTCAGATTAGTATTGATTGATTTGTAAGAGGTCCTTAACATTTTGATTGTATACTATTTTATTAGGTTTATGTATAATTTGTTTGATAATCAGTAATTTCATGTCTTAGTTCATGAACCAATTGTTATATATCCCTCAATTTTTAACACTCAATTTTATATAAATAGGCCTGTTATGTTATTTTTATCAGTTGATAATGCTCGTGATGAGCAAAACCGACCGTGATCATTATAAACATCTGGAGTAGTACAAACAAACTGTGTTTTATTTTTTAAAAAATAATTACTGAACTTATAAATACAGACTTGAGAAAATCAAGTGCTGAGATTATAAATAAGTGTTGTTAGTAAAACTATTCTTTAATGTTTAATTAACTCATTTGGCAACAAACAGACTGCTTTGATATTCTTGTCATAGTTAAAATATACTAATTAAGAACATGGAAAAAAATAAAAACTGAATCCAGCCAAAATGGCAGGGATATCTTCTTTTTAATTTTACGTTATGTTTTCATTTAACTTGACAATTTTTTCAAATTTTAATTAATGCAACATTAAATAAATTCTAGATCACGTTATAAATTATTACTTAGAGTTTCCTTTGATCATTTTTAAGTAAGGATACAACTCTTTCATCTCGGTGCGCTGATGCAGACGCTTCTAAGAATTTCGTACACTAGCGTAAATGCCAGAGCCGCGATGTTAGACGTGACAGTGCAACGAGGACCGCTTTCCTTTAATATATTTAATATATTCCTTCTTTGCATAACGGACGAGGTAGGATCTTCTGAGTTCTGTTTATTTTATGAGAGCATTGCAGCATTTTGAATCTCGTGTTAGAACAACGCTAGCGAAACGATCTTCGGCATTCATACCTTTAATAATTGTAACCCAATTTGCATTCAAAGCATTGCATTACTAAAAGAAACGACATTTAAATAAAATGATAAGTCCTTTTCAATAAAATATGTTACTATTACAAACTCTTCTCTTCTCTTTTCTTTTTTTTGTTTCATTTATATCTCTTTTGTGAAAAACATGTTTATTAGAAGCAATAAAATATTTTTGAAATACTGTAATACAAAACTGTTACCAACAAATGACCAATATTATTTTTTTAGCAATTATGTTCCCAATTAAAAAGCGTATGGCTTCCTGATGGAGTAGTTTTGACAGAGGTTTTTTTACGAGAACTGCTTGTTACTCCGTTACTCAATCTCTCTTTATCGAAGAGAGTGGGGATAGAAAAATAGGGCTTGGGCAGAGCTAGTGGTTAGATCATCGCTCTCGATAAGTCACGTTTTTGAGATTTAATGGGTGGAAGGGATTTTAGAATTCACAAGCATTCATACCTTGGAACATAAATCCATAAATTGATTGAAAAATCAATTTATAAAATTGTCTATACTGTGACTCTAGCCCTTGAGTTTCAAACTGAAGCCAACGACTTTGTCCACTACAGCAGGGACCTGTTAGCAATAAATTGTAGTTTTAAAATATTGATTTAATGTAACACTTTCAAAAAAAAAATTGTCATATGAAATCAAGACGTATTTTACCATGCCAAGTAATCACACGCTAAATAAAATAAAAACTTTTTATGGTTACTACAGTGATCCCGAAATACTAAAGTGAATGTCAGAGGGTTTTAAAAAATAAGCATATTTTAAAAATGTAACATGAATATTATTTAAAACAAATACTTCATCTTAGCAGATAACAATACGTAAAAACTTTAAAAGACTTTACAATGAATTGTTTTCTTCTCTATTTTTCTACTATCAAAAACGTCTCATGTCATATCAAACATTAAAACGTACGAATGATGTATATAGTTGCTAAAAAATAGTTCAATTGAACTATACATTATAATTGTAGCCACAAAAAATCCGAAACATTATTTTTAACAATACAATTTATCAAATGAAAGCAAAAATATTCTGAGGGATGTATGATAGTTAAACGTTTATTCGTTTTATATTTAGGTTTTTATGTTGACAGACATTTAAGCAAAGGCTTTTCTAGAAAATGCCAGAATTTGCAATTGTTCGCTTAAACATGCATTCTGTCTCATTCACAAATAGACGTCCACTCGTTATTGTAATCCTGAAGATGTCTTCGTCTGCAAGGACAGTGGCGTGTACAACAAAGGAAACATATTCATTTATTTATCTATTCATTATTCGTAGATGATCTTAAAAGAAAATAAATACTATATAAATACGTTTATTGTTTGTGTGTAAACATTATAGCTGACATAATATGGATGGCAAAAATTTTCTCTTACATACACACTTTAATTTTCTTAATTTTGATTTATTCAATTAATATTTATATTGAAGTGAATTTCATGGTAAAGGGGAATCTTTTCGAAAATATTCAACTCTACCTATGCTTTGCATTGGCTTTTTTTCACTAATAACCGTACTCGATTTTTATATATAATGCCGGTAAAACAGTATCCTAGATATATTAAATTATAATTTAAGACATCGACTGAGGGTGCTTGATGGAATTTCAATATCAAACTTGAATTATTGAGATTTTGTACACTTCGATGTATTTCGTCACTAACGATCCGGGTTTCGCCTTTCGGCATCTTCAGGCATTCGAGCACACTTCGAGTCCATTCATGTGCTCGAATGCCTGAAGATGCCGAAAGGCGAAACCCGGGTAGTTAGTGACAAAATACATGGAAGTGTACAAAATCTCAATAATCCAAGTTTGATATTAAATTATGTATTTCGACATACGTCAGTAATTATATTGTCATGCATGTGGAAAATGACCATACGCTTTAGTGTAGAGAATTGTAATTTATTAAAATAAGCTCACATAAATAAGTAAATGATCTAGCTCTTCAAAAGGAATACGGGATATTAACCTTTAGCACTCGAGCCTTTTTTAATTTAATTGTTTGCCCCGAATATCGAGATTGAAAAACTTAATTGACATAAAGTACAATTTGATGAATAATATGTATTTGGCTTTTGAGATTCTTAAACTTAAGAAAGAAATATATTTCTAAAACGAGTACTTTTTTAATCTCTCGATTAATTTCTTATTGATTCATATTCATAGTAATAATACAAAACTTCGTGAATGATTTCAAATGAGCTGTGCAGCTGAAATATTATACAACAAACGCCCATTTGCCTTGCCATTATATGTCATGCTCGAAAAGCCAATAAATTTCGTCACATTTGACAATCAAAGATGCATTAATTTTACCGTATGTATAGTTTAACATTTTTTTTTGCTTAAGGTTAAAAATATCTCAAAAAAATGCAATTCTAAATAAGTTTTATTTAGACTATTTATTCGTTATCGATTATATAGATGGCACATTGATGATTTTGATACACAAAAATAATGCCTTCCTACAATTTATACGAGACAAAATGGAAAGCGAACTACAATTTTTGGTCTTAGTAATAAGAAAATTGACTATCTTAACTGACAGATCACGATGAAAAGCTTGTTCACCTTTCTCTGTAATGCAATTTTTTCATAGAAGATACGGTTATGAATTATTCATTGACGATTCAAGATCATAAACGCTTTCTTGATAAATTTTTCTACATTAAATTAAAAATTAAATATTGTACTCACCGATTCGTATTAGAAATACTCTGCACAATAATTACTTTTATCCAATAGTTTTAAGTAATTATTGACACTTTAAAAGCTGTGCATCTTATTTTCCGAATTTCACTGATGATTTTCCGTAGATGCGTTAGCAAACTGTTTACCTGTAACAAAAGAAAATAAATCTCATTTTTTTATATATAATTCCAAAATAAAACATATTAGTTCTTTATGTATTATTTTTATTAATATACTTATAGCTTTACAAAGAACACAAATCTATAAATCGATTGAAAATTCAATTACAAAAGTGTTATTCAAGATATCGTCTGAGGTTGCTTAATGTAATTTCAATAACAAATTTAAATTTCTCATTTTTTTTAAATTTTCATACGCTTCATTACAACGACTCAGGTTTCGTAAATTATTTTTTAATTTGTAAATTTGAACGATTCAAACTTGTTATATTATTATTCAGCGGATTCGAACTCGCGGGCAACGCAATCGAAAAGGAAGACGTTAACTTGGCTACAGTCCCGGTCATAGCAATTTTAATTTATTCGAAAGCATATTTTTTTATTTATTGCTTTAAAATAACTAGAAAAAATGGCTTGGTTGAAAAGGGTTGAAATTCAAATAAAAACTCAAGGACGTCACTGAGGCTGCCACAAACCTATCTGGTCACGTCGTAGCAAAGTTGCCACGTGGTGAAGACTTCAAGATAGGCAGTAGATAGTCAGCTAACGGCTACGGATAGCCGCTTATGGTAGAGAGGTTTTGTTTGATAACGGAACATATCTACATTATATGATTATAATACATTATGAAACAATTTTAATTTATAGAGAACACATTTCAAGATTAATCTATAATTTATTTTTTGCGAGTTTTAATGTTATACTATCAGTTGTTGTTTATTTATTTTTAATCACACAGCATTGAAAAAGATCTCTGATGGAATATCAAACACAAACTATAAATATTTTATTTGTATCTTCATAGATACAGATAATAATATTGAAGGCGTCAATTATTTAGTTTTTTTTAAGTTACTCGAGATCAAATCAATGAGAGAAAATGTGCCCATGATCTCTAATTTCAGATTGAAAAAATCTCAATTTGATTCACATTCGAGGATTTTAACTAGTACCTACCGGATTACTTATTTTTAGCTTTTACCGCTAGACTATATAATATACTAACACTGCAGAGACAATCATTTTAAGCTTTTGTCTTGCTTGGTTTGGTGGTCAGGGTTGGACGTCTTCAGTGAAAACTTTCACATATTGATTACGCAATCATGTGATTTAGAAAATAGAAAAATGTCTGGCACATTGGAAAATTATAAGCAGCAATTCCAAATATATTTTTCAAATTACTTTTTATCACTCAGTGTCAGTTTTGAATCGTTTTTAAATTCTATCAAGCACTCACAGTCGATATCTTAAATTTACTCGCTATTATGTTTAAATGTATGGAAACTTTGTTTACATCACTATTATGAGCAACACTAGGGAAGATTAGAATGCTTTTTAATATAATTATAATACATTTAAATAAAGTTGATAATATTATAAAACATTGAATTATTATTTTCATTCGAGATCTTTGAATTTGAGGCACGTTTATAGGAGACGACCATAATGTAAGTAGAAGCAGCCCATAGTTATGCCTACCTATTGCACCAGTGCGCTTAATGCAGAGGTCGCCATTGACATTCACAAGACAATGCTTCGAAATTTATTAGCGTTATTTTAAAACATTATCCGGTAAAATAATCACAAAATTGTAAAATCGGAAGTTATATTAAAAATTTTACAACCAATAATGATTCATTTTTATTGTTTCATAAATTACCCCATAACAAACTTATGAAAAGTATTATATATATATGTTACGCCGAATGTGTGAAATTGCTTTTTACATAAAATAGGCAAAATTTTGCCTAATTCATAAAAAGTGCAAGCCCATTGCGTCATTCATTAATTAGGCAAATTATCTGCCGAGTGCGTGAATTCAGCAGGGTATGAAATTCTTAAACTGTTAACGTGACAGTAGAAATAGTAATTTTAATACGGATGTCAAATTTAGCTTGATGTATTAAGATTATTATTAAGATGCGGAACAGTTCCGGGCTTAGGTTGCGTCATTGCTTGGACATTTAAAAATTCTAGTAAAATTACTAAATGTGGTTTCATTTAAATAAATACATTTTAATGAAATTTGTAAGTCATCATATTATAGTTCTAAACTTTTAGGGCATGGTAAATGGAAATGAACATCATTGTTATTATTGATTGATATCTTTTTATGTAATCAATGACATTTGGTTAAGTTGCTAAACACATCATCGGAGCGCTATTATCAATTTTGCTCAATGCATGAACTAGGCAGAAAAATTCATGCCGAATTCATGCAGTTAGCAGATAATTTTTCTAATTCATGAATGAGGCAATGAGCTTTCACTTTTCATGAAATAGACAAAATTTTGGCCATTTCATGTAATAAGGAATTTTACACATAAATATATATTCTTAAATTTAAAAAAAATCGGTGATGAGCCTACATTGGACATATGCTGCAGATACTCCAGGTAAACCTGAACCCTGTCTATTTCAAACTGTCTGAAGAAATTAAAGAGGTTGGTCGGGAACAGAAAATATTGGAGGCACCATTTGGGAGTGATCTTAAATATATTTAAAATAATTAATTTGATAAATGTGTATATTATGCTATCTTACATATTGTTGAATTTTTCTCAAATGAAATGTAATTCAAAGAATATGAAACCTTGTAATTAGACTTTGAAATTCCATGGTTATAATTTTGTAGAACAATATTTTTTCAAAGTAAAGCAGCTTCAACATTGTTATTTTTAAGTTGAGGAGCTTTCAATAGAATTTAAACTTAAGTAAATATATCATATAATATTTAATGAATTCTATTTGATCAATTTTACATTTATAATTTACATGATACAAAACGTTTTATTTTTAAACATTGCAAAGAGAGCTTATTTAGTGGTTTAGGAAATGTTCCAAATACTTATTCCTAATTTATTTGCAAAACACTCTTAAGTTCGAAAGAAGTTTTGCGTGCGCTTAAAATTAAAATAAAGGCGCTATATTTTCCTAATTTAATTTACGTGATCGACTCAATCTACTTGAAATGAGCCCATTCCAACAAATTACGAAGGAAAATTATTTCCCACAATTCAACCAAATTTCTCTCAGCCAACATCAAAATGGGTTTTCAAGCCTTTTGGTGCCAAATACACAATCATTAAGCTCCTCAAAAGAATTTGTTTAGAGTCATCTTCGTTTCGATTACGCTCGACTATGAAATGTATTTTTTAGGATATCGGTCGCAATTTCTGCGCCACATTCGTTACACTTCCAAGCGGAAAGCTATTTTATAATGTTGTCAGTACTTATGTGTCACGATTACTATTTTTTTTATTTGGAAAATATGAATTACAAAACATTACGACACTTTTAACTTTTTATTATTCATCTTTAGGCATTTTAATGCTTATACACTAAAGAAATTAAGATTTAAAGAGCAGGAAATTAAGATTTAAAGAGTAAGTAGCCATTAACATCCAGTCAATAAAAAGTATTGGTAAGTGTAAATTGCAAATTTTAAAATAGAGAATTGTCATTAATAAAAAATGATAATAAATTTTCAATGAATTTGGCGAAACTTAGTAAAAATCTTTTTTAGATACAAAAATAAAATCTTTGTTTGTTCACTGCTTGTGTTATAAGGCATGTCCTGTGCTTCACCTGTTTGAAAAATATCTTCAGACGAACGCTATAGCAAAATACTTATTTATAACGTAGACATTGATTGTAATTCTTAACTTAAAAATGAGCAAATGAAGAGTTGGATTTTTCATTCTACTGTAGGCAGGCGATTCAGACAAATGTAATTCTCGCTCGATCATTATGAAAGTTTTCATTAGAACCTGTAAGCGTCCTATCTAGAAATAATAGGTCACCTTTGACTGCTTAGCTGTAACGTTAGTTATAAATATGGTTATTTATTATACATAAAAAACCCATTAAAAAACAAAAATTAGAAGTTTTACAAATCTATTTCAAAATTTTTAATTAAAAGTTTTACCAAGATGCAGTTAAAAATTCTGAATATGTCTAAAAAATGGCAAACAGCCCGACTGACGTATCAATCATAAATGTATTCCATCTATTGCCATGTCTACCTCCCGAGCCTTGACACTTCGTTCAGTTTTCAGCGCAAATATATTTTCCACCGTGAAAAATACGTCGCAAATCCTTAACCAACATTCAAATGGATCATGCAGATATTCGTATTAACGCACTAAATGAAACTACGTGATGTTGCGCCATTTTGTTTAAGTGATTTTTTTTCGTATTTGAGACAAAAACGAACACTTTTTGCATATGTTTGAATTATAAAAATAATTTACAGTTTAACAAACAAATTGTAAACAAATAAAATGAAATTATCTACTAGTAAAATGTTGAGGACCTCTTGAAAATATATCTGCTATCAAATATTAAATAAAGCGCATTTAAATTAAATCCAACGCACGTATGACAACGAGGCGTCCGAAGAGCTATTAGCTAACCACTATTCATGTCTTAGCCTTATCCTTCTATCCTTACTCTCTTCGAAAAATTTCTGTTGAGATATTTCTCCAAGTAAGCCATATGCTCCACATTTGGCAGTGGACGTTGTAAAAAAAAGTATACAAATTTTAATGAGAGTTTTAAGGTTTCTAAAGTGAAAATATTGGCAAATCATTTTTTTTTAAATTAATAGATTACGCCATTTAAATAATATTATTATTTCATCAATCGTAATTATGTAACGTTAATTTATTTAAAATTGTTTTTTTATGGTGGGTTAGCGTCATTAGACATAAATAGTATCATTAGTGGTAATAAATATTAACTAGCAACAAGTATGTTTGCCGAAATAAATCAAATTTGATGAAAATGTTATGAATGAATAGGTACACAAATAATTCAATTATTATAAAAGCAAATGAATAATTAAATAATTTGCTGCTGCAAAATAAAAATAAAATAATTGAAACACAAATTATTTCACATGCCATAAGGAATTTGCTTGGTAACAAAGTATCAGAACGGGTGAAGAGGTAAAGTAACTGACGAGTCATACAAAGCGCTACGGGTGGTAAAACGAGACGTCGCCATACATTTCGTGGTAGTTCAAGCGAGACAAAAGTACTTTTGCAGTCATGACAACCGAGCTCCGCAGGCGGGCGCTGTCTAAACAGGAGCACAGAAGCACCGGCTGGGCATGAAAATGGCGGACTGGAGGGAAAACGTACAAATCACGTTGAATAGATTATTGGGAAGAGTCAACTGACGCCCGGCCCGGTCACAATACGCTTGGAAATAATGTAAATACTACCTCTGATATTTTCTGTGACCCTGCTGTTGGAAAGGGCGCCCGATAACTAAAGAGGACTTATTTCGTTCTTTGAAATGATAAATAATTCATTTTCTCCCTGATTGCAGTTCTCAAAGAAAACTCCAGGAAATTCTGTTTGTTTACCTCAATTGCAAAGGGGTGAATCTATAAAATGTATGTTTACCTATTATAGAAACGTATATATATATAAATATATATTACGTACTATGTTCTAACGTGCGTGCATAAGCTTTTGCGAGACTATATTTATATTATTATTATAAATATTGAATGAAGCTGACATTTAGCGATGTAGAAATATTTATCATATGTATCAATCAAATCGTGTTAAAAAGACATTGTTTTCAGAATCAAATTGCATATTGAAAACCTCGTATTTTTCACGTTTGAAAAATATATTAAAGCCTTTTTTAAACCATAAAAAAAATCTATTATAAACTATAATTCAGAATCTAAATTATTTATTATCGAGTGGTATTTTATAGTTTATTGCTGAGTAAGAGTAAACATTTTTATTTTAACAAATTTTATTGGCATTATTATTATATTCATTTGAATCATAATTTATAAAACGATTATCATTAGTTTTGGCGTAAATCTCATTTCACCACATTAATACACAATTATACAGGAATCAAAAAAAATGCTTTTACTATCAATAATGATCTAAAATGCTCAATTTAGAAGCAAAATTTAAATGTTACTCCATTATAATTGACTCTTTCTTATAATCATTGTTTCTAAAATTAGTGCTGGTTTATCAGCCACAATAATTGTTTGAATACCTTAGTTCATTGAATTTGAGTAAAGGTATTATGAAATATAATATTACGCTCTATTATCACAAAATTATACAATATTAACAAATCAAAATACCTTAAAGATTTGTCTACATCTATTAATATCTAAAAAATATGATAATATCAATATTAAATTCTAAAGAAACATATTTTCGAATAGTTATGAAAAGCTCGAATTTTAAAGAACTGTGTAAAATTTTCAATGTTGTTGATATTGTTTTATTGAGTTCATTTTCAAAAAGTTTTTTCTGTGTCTTATTAGTTATTTTATGTGGTCAGTTGTGAGCTACCTAAAAATTTTAAGAAATACATTTGAGGTTTTCTAAAATATTTTTGTCGCAATTATTAATGGAATAAATATATAAAAATGCATTACAAAATGAAACTCGTTAGGTATGTTAACTTTTTATGTATTAAACAAACATCTGTGTAAGATAACTATTCCTGAAGACATTCTTGAGACTCTTTATCCAGGCTAAGTCCTTATTTTTTATTTAAATACAAAAGTTTTGAATCTTAACCCTCCTTTATTCATTTGCAAATCTATATTATAGGCATAAAGAGATATTAAATGTAAATTTTCTTTAATAAACTGTTGTCAACTAATCGTAAGAGTCAATATCTTGATCTTTTTTATTTAAATCATAAGAAGACCACTTAAATAAAAATGATGACATTATTCAAATTATTAGCTGGCATATTTTGGGTTACTCATAGAGTCACAACATTATATAATACACTTGTGTAATCAAGATCCGAGTATATTATGTACTTGACGTATTACAACAAAAAGGAAGTTTTACTCTAAGTAAACTATTACAATATATTACATTTGACTTGATGTATCTTTCTGTAACGAACAGTACAACACAACACGCACAGTCTCTTTTTTTCTCTATCTCATTGCATTTACATCATGCGTATAAATTTCACTACACAAATGTTGACAGGTAACATTGCTACCCGATAATTTAATATTTGAGTATTTATTTTCATAATCTTAAATGGATAAAATAATATTTAAAAAATTTGTACTACTCCCACATTTTTATAACAAACAGGACTGGTTTCGCTCATCACGATCGTTATCGAATTCAACTGTTGATAATGCTCGTGATAAGCGAAAGCAGTCCTGATCATTATACAGATGTGGATGTAGTACAAACAAATTGTGTTTTATATTTAAAATATAATGCTTTTCCACCAAGAATTGACAGTTAACCACCTTAAAAGTGATTAAAATAATACTTCAATATAATTTTATAAACATGAACTTTAGAGGTTGCTTTATTTATTGATTATCTTTAAATTTTAAAAAATAAAACACAATTAATTGTGTTTTATTTTTTAAAATATAATGTCTTTCCACCAAGAATTGACAGTTAATACCTTAAAAGTGATTAACTTTAAATGTACAATACTTTGTTGCCGTCATCGATAAAATAATGTCTCAACTTTTACCGTTTTGTATCTGATTGTTTCTTTACAGATGTCCCATAAAGGAAACTGGAGTTCGATTGAAAAGCCATATTTTAAAATCGGCGGTAAAACTTTATATCGCTTTACCGCAAATCTGTAGGCGACAACCTTTGTTACTTTGATTTGGGTCGGTCTAAAACTCCTCTGGGAACCAAGTAGACTTACGAGTATATTATTTCTGCTTCATTTTGACTGAAAAACTTATATTATAATTTTCAATTCACTGACATTACGACTTTGATTCGAAAGCTACGTTTTTTATACCATGCTATACAAATATTAGCATTCTTATTATTAATTGTGTTCTGGGCTTAAATAAAGCTCTCGTTGATATCAATTAGTTTAATTTAAGAAATTAAAACAATGCTCAAGAACTTACTTACGCCATGTATAAGTTACAATATTTTTGTTTCCAATACTTTTTTATATATTTGGTGCTTATCAACCAACGATCAAATCCAGTGGTCTCCAAACGTCTTAAAACCTAAGAGCCACACTGACTCTTTCATCAATTCTCAAGAGCCAAGACCTAGATAGCTCATCATACCAACATACTGTAATATTGAATAAAGCGCAAATTTCGGTTGGTACTTACGGCTAAGTGTGAAGTTTCATTGCGGAGGAGATAGTAGATAGCCGACAAGGAGAAAACCAGCTTCTGTCTGAATTATACACTCATTATGTTCTTTCGACAAAAAATTTGGTTGATCGGTTGCATAAGTTTGCTCAGTTTTTGGCACTACGTATCTGTGAGAAAAACTACGGTGGGACGGGTTGGTCGTGCTATCGGGACGTAGTTTGAAGATCCCTTATCTATTGCATATTTCATTGTATTTTATTTTTATCAAACACAATAATTTTAAAGATAAAACAATAAAACCTGCAAATGGCATTGAAATGTCAAATAACTATCTCCAATAATTGATATAATTATAATAACAGGGTGTCTTCTCTCGACTACTTTCCTCAATTATAACGTCTAATAAAACATCGATAAATAATTAATTGTTTCGACTAATGACATCGTTAAACAACGCAACTAGTATTTTTTTAAAATATGACGATAGAATTCCTCTCAAAGAAATCAAAACAATTTGAAATTTGCTCTTTAAATCTATGTATAAATTAATATATCATAAAATCACATCAAAAGATATGGCTTTATGTATTGAACCAATCACACACGATTTAATTAATCTTATAAAGTAAATATCTTTGAGTCAACTGTTTTCATAACGAATCGTTGTGAAGTGTATTAATCTATATCACTATCATGTCCTATTAAAACTAATTTTAATGTAAACTAATGAAAAAAATGTTTTTTATATTTATAAACCTTGAGGATCTGTGGTGCAGTGGTCATGTCATTGACGTCGGTTACGTATTATGGATTTCTGTTTGTAGGCATGAATGTTTATGAAGTCTAGAATTTTCTCTCACTCATCCGATCTTAAAAATGGTGTGTAGCGACAGCAATTAGCTCTTAGCTAACCACAAGTCTTGCCCTTGCCCTATCCTCTTATTAGAGGTTGAACAACTGATTAACAAACAGATCTCGTAGAATAACTTCTATTGAGATAACTTCATTAGAAATCGATACGCTTTACATTGGTAGCGGAAAGGGTAAAAAGAAACTTTGAAGATTTTTAAATTTATGATTTAAAATATCTTGTAAAGAAACCTGATTTGGTTGAAATATTTAAAGACTTTTTACATTCAAAAATATTAATGTGATGTTTAAATAAAAATGACTGATTTAATAAGTAACTTCCTCATAAACGCAATTCATTTAAGAGAAAATTTGTTTTGTGTTTAAAAATACATAATTAATTTTTTGCCATATTTCAAAATATTCTTTGAAAAAAATGTAAAATTAAAAATGAAGTACGCATAATATAAATAATCTCATTTGAGGAATTTGTATAAAAAATGCGTTTTTATTTTTTGGCCACATTCAAATTCGAAGCGGTTTTGCAAAATCAAGAAAAGATTTCAGCGTTTTAATTTTTATTTATCTGAACGAAATTAAAAAAAAAGTATTTTAATTAATATATACAATGAATCGTCACTTTGTTAAATGATAATAAGATCGTTCAGGTATAAATTTAGCAAATTAGCTACAAACAAAATTAATTAACTTACTTACTTTTAAAGTTATCGTAAATTTTTGAAGTGTTAGGGTCAACTATTATCTATATATAGAGAGATTTATGAAGAAAAATATTAATAACAGATTATAAAGAGTTTGAATATTGGAAAATATTAACCCCCCTACTGGTAAAGTGTCAACCTAACAACACCCCTAAACTATGATCAAAGCTTCACATCGGTGAAATGTTGGCGCAAACTTTGAAATATAATGACGTATCTAAATAAAACATTATCATGTTCCACAAAATAAATGATCGTAATTTAAGTACATTTTGTGGATTGTGGTCGCTTGTTGTGGAAAACTTATTTTCATCGTCTTTGTTTATGTTACGAGTACATTCTCTTTGAAAAATTGATGCGTCATTATCGTATGGAATTGAATGAAAGGAGAAGAAGATTAAAAACAATACAAATAATGGCTTCTTTAAAATAAACGTACACTTGGTCCTCATATAACACGGTTTTATACAACACGATTTTTATATAAACACGATTGATGAATTATAACATATTTTTGTACAACACGCTTTATATAACAGGGTTTCAGAAAAAAACAATTAAAAATTAATTTGTTTGATTTGTACGCCCATGCATCGTGCCATGATAAATCATACTGGACATGTAGGGACTCGTCAATTTTGATACATTTTTACATACATTCCGGAGAGTTCATAATGAAGTCCTTATTTATTAATCGGTCTTTATACCCCCGAGCACTGAAAGGATATATATGATATATTTTGTGGAACCATATGACCGTCTTATACGAGGCCGAAGTGTATATTTATTGAAAACACAGAATATAAACACATGAGTTAATCTACTTCACTATTTTTATAATATATATTATTATATATCATCAAATAATAAAAGAAGTTATATTTGGAACTTATCAGAAGGTAGTTTATATTAATTTAGTATTTATTAAAGGTTTGATAAATCAAAAATCAATAGTTTCTGGTCCGCTTTTTTGTCATACAAATTGAACCACTTGAATCCAGAAGAGGATGCAAAACTTGACGGGAAAAATAGTTATGAAGGTAGCAACATCAAACAAAAACGTTGTATTGAATACCTGAGTGACTATTTTGAAGGGAGCACTTTTTAATATTAGGATTTTGCTAAAGCAATATTGCACTTTAAATATTTACTCTTCAATATTTTCATTTGAAACACATTTTTTTACCATGTCCGCTCCTTATGTGAAAACTCTTCAATGGAAGTCATTTTATAATTATTGCTTGTTGAATCAGTTTATCTGTAAACCTTTTGTTGTCACTAAAGATCAAGCAAACAGATTTTAAGTCTGGAACTTCATAAAATATTATTGTTCGCTTTAAGAGCAAAAATAATATATATAAAATGTTTTAATTCAGTGCCAACTATCATAGTAGGTCAGACGATGAAACTGTGCACTCTGTGTTTTAATTAAAAGCTTACATATATCCAAAGTCTTAACCAAAGCTAATTTTTTAATCTTTTACTCACTATTTACTCTTCACATCTTCTTACCCCTGATCACTTTTACCTAGATTATATGTTATTGACTCATAAGCACTACTTAAATCTTAAATGGATACCCGCTGGAATTTTAATATTATTTAAAAATATGTAACTAACATGACACTCGTTTTGAAAGCTCAATTTGAATAATTCGTATTGAAAAACTAACGTTTTTATTGAAAAAATAAGTTGTTTAACTAAATCATTGCTACTAAATAAAATAACAATGAATTAACGTAATGAGATGACATAAAGTAACTATTTTATTTAAAACGATAAAATACATTTTTCAATTATTAATTAATTAAATCACAGTGATAAAGTTCTTTTCCGATCCATCATTCATTATTGGACAGTCATTCATTACGCAAACAATCGGTCAGTAATCGACGAATCGTTAAAAGTAAAAAAATATTTCCACTAAATTTTTCATCATTTGACAGTGAATTTTAATTATGAATTAAGTGGTTTGTTCCATATGTTTTTATTATTCTGACAGTTAATATCCAGTTTGTATTTGTGATAACCAATAATTAAAAGAAAAACATTAACGGATACCAAAAATAACAATCACAATTCGCTAGCACAGAATCCGCTTGAACAAAACAAAGCATACCAGCAGTAGATTATGAATTTAATACAATTGGATATTATTTCTTTTATCAGGAAGATTCCACTGCAGACATACAAAGCTTTTAAAACAAAAGCTTTCTTGTTCACCCACCTTTGAAATAATTAAGTCGAATTAAAAATTCTACAGTCATCCACGTATGGAGGTTATTCTTTTTAAAAAACATCTCCATATTATTCGTTTTTCGCTTTGTACTTGGATAAACGTGCCTAATGAATTTACTTTTTATAAACACATTTACTTTTATACCAGTAAAGTGATTTATTTTGCGCAACAAAGACAAAAATAATATCCGTAATTTCCAACGCAAAGGAATTTTAATGAAAATGTTATCGACTAAAATATGGGCTCATTGCTTTATGGTTGTTTTTTAATTAATTCAGTCTACGCAACGATTTTAATCATTTCCTTGTTTTCAGTTAGTTATAATTTGTAATTCACACTTTTAATTTTGTCTCCAAAATAATAAGTCAAATTCGTATTCCTACCATATTTACTTATTACCTTATAGGCGAAAAACTTCATGATTTATTATTCGTCCAAATTTAAAAGGATTGTAAATAATATGTTGATGCATACTTTTTAAATATAATCGAACGGCATTGCAAGAAGTGATTCATCTTAATAGGTTCGTCTACTGTTATTTTTTTCATTGATCAATCTCAATATAATAAGATTGATTGTTCAATTATTTTTCAATCTTTAATAAATTGTGATGGATTGAAATGATTTTAATGTTTCAGTAAAATTAAAATTGATAACTTTATTATGCAACAAGTGAAATAACGAAGTTATGTATCAATTTTTACTTTGTATTAAAAATGAATTAAACAAATACATTGAAAATATTAAATTAACATTTTGATGTCAATTGAAACAGGAACACGACGTTGCATGTAAAGATTATTTATTCGAATATATTATAATACAGTATTACTTAAATTGTTTCTTATGCAAAGTTGACAGATGCAGAATTTATCCAAATTACAGATAATAGAGCGCCATAAACAAAAAAAAATGGTGAAATGTTTTAGTGTCACAAGAAAGCACGATTTAATAAAATGACACAAGCAGCGCCAGGTGATAAATCATTACGTGGCGAAAAAAAAACCATAAAGCGTGGCGCAAATAAAAAGCGAAAGGATGTTTTACCATCTTCCATATTTATGAGCCAGCAAACATGTTTACCTTCCCCAATGACAGCGCTTGCAAACTCACGTAACATGTGCCGAAATACTGATATTTTAAATAATTACAACTATCAAATTTGGATTATTGAGATTTTGTACACTTCCATGTATTTTGTCACTAACGACCCGGGTTTCGCCTTTCGGCATCTTCAGGCATTCGAGCACACGAATGGACTCGAACTGAGAGACAGTAAACAGTGTCTAACGTTTATATAGAAGATACAAATGCGACAAATATTATTTACGAGGTAAGAAACCCGGGTCGTTAGTGACAAAATACATGGAAGTGTAAAAAATCTCAATAATCCAAATTTGATATTGAAATTCCATCAAGCACCCTCAGTCGATGTCTTAAATTATACTTAAATTATAATTACAACTATAATTTTTGAACGGAAAAATAATATTATAGAATATTCTCCATAGTCAAGCATATTATAATATATTTCTAAAAATCGTCAGATATTTTTTTGTGACTTTTGAATTATAGCCGTCCATTTTTTGGCCTCTATTTTAGATCTTAATTACCAGCCAAAATGTAGTTGGTGCTTAGTAAATCTGATATTTCTAGAGAGGTAAGCCATTTTTGTAAAGTCGTTCAAATTAAATACCTGATTTCTACTATATATTTATATATCTTTTACTATTCTCAAACCTCTTATATATGATTATGTCAATTTGATTTTGTCTCTACTAAAATCAAGGATGATTTATACTTTATATTATTCAGACCTTTATGCTTGACATATTTTATATAAGTTCAATATAACCCTATTCATTTTTCAACTATGGGGATTATGAGACTTATGCAGGAAATTTTTTTATTTATAATGTTTGTTTAAAAGTTTAAGATAATATGACTGGAGGAAGCTTTAAATTAATTAATCAATCATCATTCCTAAAATTCAATATTAATTACAACTGATAGATGTATGTTGATCATCATCGCGGTAAAATAGTAAAACTCTGAGTTGAAGAAACTTATTTGTCGTCTTACATACAATTGTTATTAAAAATCTAGACTAAAGTATTTAAAAAAAAATTTAAACATTAAGTTCACCAACAAATGGTTTGATATCGCTGGTTGTAGCTTGTATCACACACTACCTGTCAAATCGCAGGTATGGGCAGGACCTACTATTTTAGTTGAAATGTCTTGTTTTATTAGGTCGAAACCTAAAGGAAGTGGGCATACTATGTTTTTTGACCTACGCGTCTATTTAGGGTTCGGGGTCATTTTTGTCGAGCCAGAAACAAAAATGTTTCATCGCAATACTGCTAAACTGCAAATGTGGAAAAAGTATAAACCATTACAGAAAATTACGTTATCAGAATAAGTTCAAAATTATTATTCACTCATTATAATTTTAAGCTACTATTCAGAAAATGCGTATAGATAAATGGTTTAAAAAAATATTATTTCGAGTATTCACACTTTTTTATATCACTTAAATTCGTTATTTTTTGGTTAAAAAGAGTCTTGATCGTTAGTTCCTTTTTCTGTACAATAGGATACCAAATTTGACTAGTATTTGTACCGTTTTCAATGGAAATACAATATTGATAAAAAATGAGGTGCCCTTTATTTTTAATATATATTTAAACAATAATTTCACGTACCCTTAACTGAAAAGTTCTGTTTTCGCTTCATAATCTAATTGATTTCTGCCATCCCTGTGGTATTTTTTTAAGCTTAAAAGCGTTTACATCTGATAATACTTTTGTTTTCAAATCTGCAACCTATTTAGTGGTTTATTTAACAGTATTATATTACTGGCATCATGAAAAGTCTTTAACTAAAAGTTTTGCTTAACTCTAAGATACTAAAAATTTTCTCACTTTTTCATTAAAATTACTATGCCATTATGGTGCTGCATACAACTTATTTTTCCCGCTTTGAAATCTTTCAAAATGACTATAACCAAAGTACGGTTATCATTTCTTTACAATGAAAGATGGCAGCTTGTGATATAAATTATCACCATAATAGCAATAGTTGGTAGGTAACAGATTGAAAGTTCTAAGTAAACAACGAATGACATTTTAATTATTAGGATAAAACATCTACGGGACGATACTTATTATATTATAACGATAACGATAATCATCGTACCAAAATATTGATGGATGTATGCTGATTAGACTCAGGAATTTGATTAATAGGCAGGAACAATTGCCTTACCTATGAAATAAATTGTACATTTTTTCCAAACTATACCTTGATTATAAATGAACATACTAGACAAGGAAGTATTGGTATCATTTTAAAAATCAATATGCACTTATCTTATTTTTGTCAATTAATTTACTTAACGAATTGAGTACAATGACAAAATATAAATTGATAATGGATGAGGTCAAATCCTGTTTTGGGATGTTACATCAAGAAGAAAAAGAAAAAGACAATACTAATGTCTAATATTTTTTTATTTGTCTGACTGCAAAATAACAAAACGTCATCATCTTCAAAATGATGTCTTTTTCTTTATAATAATTATTTTATTATTTTCTATTTACGGTTAAATATAATGATTGTAAGTTGAATTCGATATAATATTCTTCAAATAATTTAGAAAATAATCTCTTATATGTGGCTTTTTGCTTCCTAGATCATTAATTTCTAGGTTCATGTTATTCCAGGATCCCTATACGACATGCGTCCCTATTAATTAAGAAACTATTGGATTATGTTCAGTTTATAAATAAAGCCAATTATAACGCGCCTGTATCTATTCGCATTATGCCTGGGTATGATGCCTTGGTATTTGATATCAAGGGTATTAATTTATTAGCGAAAGGAAAATTCATAATGAGTTCAAAAAATACATCGATAATATTGAGGCGACAGACTTTTAATGAGGGTTTTAAATTTAATTTATTTAAAATTCGCTTATGTCTGATTTGTGAAATATTTTAACAATGTATGCATTTCACAAAAATAAATAAAGAAGTATGTACTCGGTTTCAGAAAATCGTTCTCAAATATATTTTTATCAATCATATAAAACTAGAAAATTTATTAATCAAATATTATAAAAATATGAAAAGTTATCAATAATTAGAGAGAATACATCAAGGGAAGAGATATGAAGAGACTGTACCCACTCTTAAAATAAAAATAGGCAAGAAACTTAATGTCAGTATGTTATTACAGGTAAGGTTATATCGGATGAAACGGTTGGGTGGGTAAGAGAAAATTTCAGACATCACAAACATCCATGCCTACGAACAGAAATCTAAATTCGATTGGGAAATAAATTTATAAAACTGTCCGTACCGAGATTTGAACCCAAGAGATCGGTAGCTGAAACTAGTGACGTTGACCATTGCACCGCAAATCTGACAATAATATACACACTTAAACCATCGGCCGATAAGTCTGCTCCCCGCAATGAGCAAAGTTCTAGAGCGTGTGATTAAAGCTAGGCTACAAGAAGTAGTAACCGAAAATAAAATCATCCCAGACATTCAACACGGCTTTCGTGCTAATCACTCGACAAACCATAAACTTCGTCGAGTAGTAGATTTGGATTTATTCTTAAAGAGGTTACTGCTGGTCTCTACTTAGATATTGCAAAAACCTTCGACAGGGTATAGACCGAAGGGCTTGTATTCAAAATGTCGAAGGCTGGCATAGGATTACCACTGGTCAAGATCCTTAACTCATTCGTGACAAGGAGACGTTTCAAATTCAAAATGGATGGAACCCGGTCCTCACTAAGGTCAACCCAGGCGGGAGTTCCGCAAGGCTCTGTCTTGGGACCCATATTGTAAGACATATACACGCATGACATTCCTTCCGTCAGAGGAAATGATACGATTATATCTCAGTACGCAGATCATACGGCTATTTTAGGAAAATATCGTAACCAGCAAAGTGCTGTCACACAAGTCCAATCAGTCGCCAATACCATAACGGATTAGTGTGACAACTGGAGAATCAAAATTAATGCTGATAATGAAAACAAGTTCCTTGGACTCACCTTTGATAATAGACTTAAATTCAACGAACACACCGCGATCAAAAAACGTCAAGTTAATGCTGCAAAAGGAAGATTAAACTTTATGTTAAATGCGAGAAACAAACTTACTCTCAAAAGCAAGCTGCTCCTCTATACAGCAATAACTCGCCCAATTATGGTGTACGCTACTTCAGTATGGGCTTATGCTCACCACAAGCATCTGAAGACTCGTCGTATTATTCAAAATAAATCAATGCGACAAATATGTAACGCCCCATGGTACGTACGTAACTCGCTACTACACAGAGACTTAAAAGTACCTACAATTCGAGAGTTCGTTCGCGAAATGTCTCAAAAGCAAGCAAATATTATTACCCAACGATCTCTTACCTACAAAATTACGATGAGACAATACTTATGAATCCGTTTAGAGCAAGAGCAGTTCTGCTCAAAGACCCCTTATAGATGTAAACAGGAAATTTCTTTGTTTAAATTAAATAAACTCGACCCCTTGTAATAGAAAATTACTTTCCTCTGGATGCTTCCTTGCGTATTGCATGTGCATGTGTGTATGTGTGTATGCGTTTGTATATATATGTATATCTGTATACTATCGGAATACGTGTATATTTATATAAATTCAATTGGTGCCCACGTGAATTGGCTTCATTGTGGATTGATTAGCTCCGCAGCGATCACGCCCTTCTATCTGCAACGATGGAAGTGGAAAAAAAAATTAACATTAGAGATGAAGGAGACTCAAAGAACTATGACGCTGACGCGCTTTAAGACTTAATGCGCGATATCATCAAATTGATATCCAAAAAAAAAATAAAGGTTTTATATCAAAGCATCAATTGAGAAAAATGTATACGCAAAATTTTGTCAAAACTGTGACCTAATCTTCAAAATATATAATTATTTAAAAAAATATTGCTTTTATTAATTCAGCCGATAAATTAATCACTGATTAATTGATTTAAATTATAAAAAGTTATGCAATGATTATTTTCCAATGTGAAGTTAATGTCACGACACGTGAGGCCTTAACACAAATTTCCAATAACTCGAGTTAAGCAAGCCTTAGGCGGTAAGATTCTCAGAAATATCGTAAAATAAAGTTCAGTCAATTTTATATTGGTTGCTTTATACATATTGATATCGATGGTGTTTTGGCCAATTAATGTAACCTTCAAAATTGAAATTGTTCAGGAGAGAGTAAAAGCTGTTTTTTTTTAAATACAATTCTATAAATTCTCATGTTTGTAGATACAGGATTATAAGTAGGGAGTGTCGATACAATAGTAGCTTACATAAAGTGGCTGAGTCAGAATTTAAAAATCCTAAAACCAATGTAAAATGATGTTTTGTTTCCAAAAAGTGGTCAATTTATTTTTCTAATTTACATCATTTGACCGAGACCTGCTCTGTTGTCTTTAAAATTAGATCCAATCATAAAATCATTTTACTATTTTTGAGGGTTACATCAATTGGCCAAAATACAGTCAAGTTATGAAGTAAAATAAAAATGTGTATTCAATAAATGAGCTATGAAGTATAATTATGAAAAAGAAATAATATTTTTAAATTTCAAAGAAAATATGACAAAATTTTAATTCTTCGTTTAGTCTTCAAAGTATACATATATAACCTAACGATTTATATAGATAAGAAAAAAGTTTGTATTTCACTTACATGATTATATAATATATAATGCTATAATATTTTTTTTGATTTGTACGATAACTATAGTAATTTTAAGTGAAAAAAAAAGTATTTTATGAAGGTTTGTACAATTTCTCTCTAACTTTTTCGAATAAATTCACAAAACTGTCAAGTCCTCTACAAAGTTCACTTATCTTTGCTGTCTGAAGATAACTCTATATGTAATACATAATTGTAAATAGGAAAACATCAATAAGCTAAATATTATCAAAAAACCATAACCATATTGTCATACGATTAGTCATCTAATATCTAATGAATAGTTTTTTTAACTGATTAGCAACGTTACATAAAACGTTTCTTATTTTATTTCAATTATATTTTAGTGGAAATTCTGAAAAACTAAATAGCCATTTTTAAAGAAGGCCTCGTAAAAAGTTGAATGCAATATAACATTGTTTCACTGAGATGTTATTATTTTATTTCTTAATGTTATCCATCATTGATCCTTTTATCGCTGGGAATTGTTATTCTTGGCGCATTCATACAATACACATTGCGATGAGTATTAGCTCATTTATCATTACGGACGATGGGAAAGGTACTTCCACCGCATCTGGAGTTAATCTCGCGCCTCCCATCCGGCAGGTGTCAGCCCATCTTTTTTTTCATTGTGAAGATGAACTATCGGTTCACATAGAAAATGAAAAAAATATTACTTGTGTAAATAACTCATGACAATTAAAATTTGATTTGAGGAAAATAATCCAAAGTGTTCAGTAATATTTTCGATGTGACTTTAAAAGTCTTTGATGTAATAATGCGAAATATGTATGCAATTCTCTATTGTCCACCTAATTTTTTAATCAACTTAAGTTTACTACAGGCTAATAATAAGGCAGTCTCTCAATACATCTTTTCATTGAGGGCAAAAAATGATATAAAGGTGACACTAAGAATAGACTAAACATATATGGATAATTTTTTAACTTTCTTCGTATCTCCCGTTTTAGCACAGAGTAGACGTGAGAAACATTAAAAAAAACGCAACAATTCAAAACACGATTGGAAAAAATGCTCATTTAGAAACATAAATATTTGGAGAAACTGACAAGTTATTTACGTCATCAACTTAAACAAAATATAAATTCTATGTACGTACAATTAACTTGGTATTTTACATCTATTAAAAGTCAACGCATAATATTATTAGCCACGTTGCACAAAAAATCTTACATAATTTTCTGAATTGTCTGATATTTCATTGTACAAAAATTTTCAGCATTTTATGGGATGTCATGTAGAATTTCAAATATTTTATATCTCTCTTCAGGACGCCTTGAACCATAAAAAAACAAAAAAAATGTTTTTCAATCATAAGCATATTGCTTAAACGAGGAGTATAATTTTCATATTTCTAAAACGCTCCCCAACAATGAAAACAATGAGCAGGAATCTCCTATGAAAAAAACCTATTGCAGTCATTTTGTATCTTTCTTTTATGAGTAACCACATCCAATTATAAAATATATGCCATTTTAATACTATTTATAAACAAATAGCAAACCAGATGCGAGTATGATATCATTTTGTTGTACCGTCTTGCTATTTTTGTATTCAAGCCATGCTGATATTGCTTCTTTGAGCAAATCACTCGTTTCTTGTAAAAACAGAAATAACATGATCCCCATTATGGCAAAACACATCGAACGAGTAATCAGAAATTGTGATGTTGTATACTTCTATTGTCTGTAAAAACAAATATTTATTGCAATAATCCAAAGAAACACAAAAAAATAAAAAATAAAACTATATATTTTGAAATTTACAAATAATATTGCACTATAATTATTTTTTACATAATTGAACAATGTGTATTTTAATACAATTTGGCTGTCACAAAAACTTTTTTAATATCAATTTACTCAAAACTAGTTCAAATTTTGTTTTTTTTTTTTGCTAGCTGAAGATTTATTATTTTACATCCACTAGAAAATCACTCAAAATGAACTACTATATCGTTTCTGATCTGACAATAGTATCTATATTAAATTTAGTATTTTTTTACAAAAAACTGCTTTTTTTCTTTATCGGTGCTATTTTGATTTTTCAAGTGAAACGAATTAATATCAAGACTAAATTTCAGATACACACTATTGTCAGATTACCGGCGATATATTATAATAAAAATTTAAGTTATATAGATAACTCTTCCTTAATATCTTGATATCGATTATTTGATATAGAAAATCGTGTTATAGACGCTTAGAGTGCCATACATAATTTGGGGTTAATATGTTTATGTGGTTTCTTCAAATTATACAAAAAAATCAAAAAACCAAAAATGTTCACTCCTATTGTTTTATACTGAACGACGAATTTACCTTCTCTACTTTTAATTGTATGTATTGATATTTTTGACTTTTAATTCATCAAGTTTTCGATTGATTTCGTTACATATTTTAAGAAATAAAATACAATTTGTTTGTACTACTTCCACATGTTTATAATTATCTTTTATGAATGATATTTTATTTTTTAAAATATAATGTCTTTCCACTAAGAATTGACAGTTAACACCTTAAAAGTGGTTGTTACATATAATTTTTTACCCGTACGTCTTAATTATTTTTACTCACATATTACTTACTACTCATAATTGGTAGAAACAGTTTACATAAAAACGTGTTATAGATGTTTTCACTGTATTCTTATGTGGATGTCCACCATCGCTTATTTGTCTGAAGAAAGCAACCCCATCTTTAAGAAACACCCTGCCACGTACGTTCCTTCAACTTGTTTCGTCATTTCTTGTAAGAAAAGTATCAAGGTGAAAAGTCCCAAGTCACCTCTCTTGTATCATCGATGAACACAATGGCGACTGGAAACATTGCAACTCCCCCACCTCCACCCCCAATGCTCCTGCTAAGACGAGCAAAGAAAAATAACAATGGTGTGTCTACATCTTTTGTGAACAATGATATCTACTTATTACGACAGTGTATGGGTTAGTAAGCAGTGGTTCTAAATAATTTCTTTGTCACATTTTTATGATCACCCGTAATTGAGTCTTGTGGTAACAAAATTGTTTAAAGTATTTATTTCAAGTGGTTATTATTTGGTGAAAATTCATGAAAATATAAATAAGACAAAGTAGTGATAAAGTTTATTTTTTTACTATACTGCCGAATGTATACAAACACTCAATGGCAAAAAAGGATATTCTGTGCAATGGAATATGCATTGTGACTAATTCAAACTTAAAACAATTCGTACGGATTTGATCATGAATTTAAATAGTTAAAACTGAAAGTTGATATTTGATAATACTACCATCTAGATCAGAATATTGTTTTTGGCAGAATTATAATAGAGGTCAGGTTTTATTCGATTGCTAAAATCATTTATCAAATGTATTAATATTGTGATGAAAGTACTTTACATTTCGCATAAATTTTGAAATTTGTTTTCACCAATACTATCAAATTAATATGGATACTAATTTTTACCGAATCAAAATATTTTATTACATTTTACCATGATTGTTTTCCTGATTCAGTAAAAATTTAGGCATTGGATTATGTGAGTGAAAATTGTGTTGACTTTCAATATTATTTTTGAAACCATTTTGCAAAGCTTTTTCAAACTGATAAAATATCAGAAAATGTTTTCAAATATAGGGGAAAAGTATTATTTGCAAAATAAAATTGCTACAATATTATTTTATTTTCTTGATCAGTGTGTTTGAACAAATTCTTTAAAATTACCGAAAACTAGTCTTGACCGATAATAGTTTGATAATGTCACTTTTAAATATAATATTTTAATTTAAATTTTAAATGTAATTACTACAATTATTTTCTAATGTGCTGTTATAAATATCATCACATGATTGAAATTTGATTTAACCGCTTTAATTGTGGTTTATAATAATGACAGGACTAGCTCAGTAAAGGAGCATTTTTTTAGCTGGTTTTATTTCATATTACAATGAATTTGGTTTATTTTATAAGTATATTTCATTGTAATCCTTTAATTATAATTGGTTAAGGCAGAACCTTCAATAACAATCCTACATTATACAAGATCTGATAATAATCTACTCGCTTTTAAAAATAATGTAATATTTAAAAAAATACTCTTCGTGTCAATTCAAATATTTAGGTAAATGTATTGCCATTGTCTTATTCGATTGAGAATCTTTATACTAGCATATTGTAGTACCACTCAGGTGAGAGTATCCTTCTTATTTTACTCCTCCCGTGTCCTATGTCTAATATGACACCTGTCGTACACAGCCTGCTAAGTAAGCCTCCATTTCTGTAATCCTTAATAAATCACATGTCATTAAATATTAATTTTGTTATTATCCAGCCTTGTTTTCTTAGACCTATTTACGAGCGTCCACATAACAATATGCTTCGTAAAACAACAACTCAAGTATATTAATAACATCAATGGGGATAAACATCAAACAATGGATTCCCGGAACGCATATATAATAATAAACTTGTCAAAATGATTTTTTTGCATTCAGAGTATTCCCAACTTAGACGGCGTTCAAATTTCTAGAAACTCATTTTCAGAACTATTTTCCTTACACTCGAACGTTGAATTTTAAAATCTTCATCCTTTGATAAAAGTTTTTAATTGTTGAAATAGCCTGAAAACGCAATTAGTTACGTGTATGTGCCAGATTAAGGATTGAAATACTGGACAAATACATAAAAATAAATCAACATACTCCCCGATAACACGGTAGATAGGCGGCGAACTATCTGGAAGCAGGCTAACGGGACTACCATAATCACACAAAATTAGAGAATACACATTCGTCCCAGGGGTATTTTAATGTGTAATCAAGAAGCAGTTGCAAATTTTTGCAGTGAAAAACAAGTTTGTCGGCAACCGTGCTATCGGGGATCTACTGCACTATTACGAAAATTACGACCAATTGGATTGCAATTATCATGACTTCGATAATAGGTGATACTTTTGCATGGACGAACGCCTTACTGAACGCGTGGTATGAAAATACTTGCTTATGTGTATTTAATGAGTCAGTCAAAACATTTGCCTTCAAGGAAAATATCGATCAATGATGTATAGCTCATAAACTTAGCACTCCATAAATATTTCATGTTCAATCGAAATACAATGATATATTTTTTGCATTTTAATAACCAGTATTTCGGTTTTTTTTATCCCGGTTTTGATAATAACAATATTACAGTCTCTAGGCAGGGTGACCTGGTTTTTAAACACATGGCACAACTGTTATGATTACACAAATATTCTTCAGTTTAAATTATAAATTTCTCAATAAATCTTATATTTTTCAGTTATTAATCTCACAAACAATATTCGGTTGGGTCTTATCACGTTTTACACTCTACACCTTTTGATATTATTGGCTGCCATATTTATATCATGTCACAACATGTTGCCTTTCTTTGAATTTCTTATACCACTCCCACATAACAAATTCTGTCATAATATTTGTATATATTTACACCAATATCAACCTGTTCATCGTTTCATCAATGTATTTTTATCTTTTTTTTACAATTAATACTGAAACAGTAATTTTTATTTTGATTTACTTATTTGCATAAGCTTGCTTACATTTAGCTCAATCAACTTAAAATATACGAATATAATAATTATTGTTATTAGTCCAATCACTAATACTCGTGTGATTTTATTTAGATTAAGTCACGAGTGACATAAAATAGATTGTCAGAACTCAAAAAAATAACTAAGGACAATTATTGTTACTGATCTACAACCATATAAAGTACCGTTTACGTAATTTTCTTTCTTAACAATGAAGTTTAATCGAAGATCTTTACCGTTGAAAAGGCTAATTAGACTTAATTAAAATTAATTAAATAAATTTTAAGTTACTCAATTCTGTAGGAAATTCTTAGATACGAAAGGGGACAATGCAGCCTTTTACAACGTCACGAATTAAAATGTGGCGATGGACTTGGCTTTGGCACGTGCTGTGAATACCTTAGGACAGCCTAGAACATACCGGGCTCTTTTTTTAACTGGTTCAATTTTATCGTCTTATAAGGCTAATGATAACTATATAATCACTCAGATAACATTTCATGTCTATTTTTTATGTGTTCGATTTTGTTTGAATACAGTAGCTTAAATACCAGAGTTAATCTAATATTGACTTATATTTTTAACTTAATTTGTGATATTAATTTCAAAGAGACTATTTTTTGCACGTATTTATAATTATCTTTAAAATGATATAGTGAATCTATGTAAATCACAAACAAAATACGTTCAAAACGAATAGATCAATTCATAAATGCGTACGAAATTTGTGCTGTTGTATTCATAAGAACCTCTCCAGAAAGGTGTGAAAGTTGTTTTACTCTGCAGAATCTTCATAGTACAATATGAAATAGTCAAAACCTTCTACTTGCGAAAACTGACTAATATCAGTAATTAACGCAATTTACCGATCAATTATTCATATAACACTTCTTCTTATGACGTTAATTGGTATATTAAAATATAGTTAATTGTGTAGGTATCTAAAAATAACAGAAGTTATATGGCAAGGTAAAATATTCAATAAGTACTTCGGTCGAATTGAGTTCGCATTCATAAATTCAATCAATTCATGAATTCATCAACATTTCTTTGCAAAACTAGTAACGTTGACAGAAATCTTTCCATTTCATTTCAATTACATGACTCAAAATGAAATCACCATTTAGTGTGAATTCACATTTGAAATAGGTAGAAAATTATAAAGGTTAATACATAAAACATAACTTGCCATTTAATATCATTTTAAAGATACCGTTTGATTTCCTCGTAAGTACTTGTAAGTGTGGCAACATTTTACTTTTCCGTTTAAATGTTTTGTAACAATCTTCTTGTAAAATATTAGATTATTGACAACGAATTTTTACATTTCATTATACATACAATATTAAGTAATGGGTTGCTTCATTTCACTGAATTTTACAACGCAAAAACGTTTTTTTATATTTAATAAAATATCGCTATACTTTTTTATGTAATACAATTTTTTTTACTGGTATTGACACTAAATATTACCACATTATTTTATTTAAAAAAAAATCATTATGTTTGTTACAAAATGTTCCTTTTCTCAAACGATTACAAAAATTATTTAGTTTTACAAGCAATACAACAACAAAAAATTTGATAGCTTTCACAATAATGTGTTCGTTAAAGCTGAACATTTGTCTGTTACCTGCTGTATCCGCGGGTTTCAATCTCAATACGAACATTCTTTTAAATCGATTATTCAATCGATTTATAGATTTTGTGTTAAAATGAATGGATGTATATGATTTTACACCCTCTTCCACCTATCCGATCGTAATAATAAAGTGTATTTATAAGGATTTGTTAACTGCTAGTTTTTAGTAGCCTTATCATTATATTCTTGTCCTCTTGGAGAAATATTGGTTAGATACCCAATTAAAACCAGTTCCCATAGAAACAACTTATCGTAGTATTCTCCATAAAGAAGTTTAATGCTTCACATGAGAAAAGAACATGGTTGAATAAGTTTATTAATATTTGTCGAAAAATGGTTTTTTTTTTTAAATTAAATTAAATTGAATGTCATATTTCATAAGAATAAGACGAACGACCAACAGAGAAAAACTTTCGGTTACCGGTGCGATAATGGTAAAATGTATATAACTGCAAAAGTATTACTTGAGATAAAATTTAGGAATACGTTTTCAATGTTGTTGTTTGACGTAATGAGGACAGTAGGACGGATGCTGACCATTAATTGCAGCTCAGAATTACGTTCGGCAGTCGATACAGAATGAATCCAGTTGTTCCTTGTCTGTTTATTTATACTGTCGCGTTGACTGTCTGTGACCTACTTTTGTCATCGTAACATTGCTTAGTGTCCACCTGTTACGCAGCGTCTGCAGAATATCGAATATCGGTCAAATATTATTTTCCAATTAAATATGCTTAGTCAATAAGTTAACGGAAATGCAAAATATAATGCTTCGGTACTGGCCGAGTATTACATTTCGTAATCTGCAGCGTCATGTCTCACCACAAAAATAAATAATCTTATGTCTGACAGGCAAATGTTTCTAATTCAATGTTTTTTCAGAACAGCGGTAATACATTATAAACGCTGCAATGTCGCAACGAAGAATGTTCTGAGTAGTTAACATGAATTCCTATTAGTTAACCAGCGTGACTGCGAACAAAGTTCACAATCTGTGATAGAAACTATGCACTGTTTGTTTTCCGATACACGTAATATTGCTGGCAGACCGCGCACATTGTATTTGACGTCGTCATAATGAATTCCCGACAATGTTGGAGTGCATGCTGCAAACGTCAAAGACCAAGCTACGCGGGCTTTCATACTGCATTGAAAGTACTTAAAATAGCTTTAATTTCTCTTAAGCTTATGAATGGGGGACTGAAAAAAAGCGTGGTGTACTCCAGAGCGCTGTGTATCAAAATGAACTTTACATTAATTATAAATAATAGAAACCTTCTCAATTTAATATGTTATAATTACGTATTGTAAATAACCCGTTAATTTACCACGCAGATTCTCCTGCACAATGTATTTACTACAAAAAAATATTTTTGTAGTAAACACAATAATGTCTTGTAGCTGTAAATACCACCGATCATTATATTTAGTTGAGCTATCCATGAATTTCATTCCCCGTACGACCACTTCAATAAATTGACTTCAATGAAATTATTTTATTATATTAAAAGACGTAGATGTATGTGTGTTTTTTTAAGATCGCAGTGAGAGTGATTTACTTACTACTAATTCTTTACTAGCTTTATCTTTCTAAATTTACCACTTCTGGTTAAGCGATTGAATAACAGCCAAATGTCGTAAAAACGTCTGTTTACATGGTTTATTAAAAGGCCGTATAATCCGTATCGGGAGCAGACATGGTTGAAAAATAAAGGCTTTACATGTAGGCATGTTAACAAGGTATAATAAATTACAGCAAATATCAAATTTATACATACATTTCTCAACTTTCTATCGTCAACTATCCAACATTGGCAAAAATATTCAGTACTTCTTCTTTCTATGCTAAGTCAAAGTTAGATCGCCAATGCCTTGAATATTGACAGTTGAAATACGTTAAATAATTTTTATATTTTTAACATCTTATTATATTACATAAGAATAGTTGTGTATTAATTATTTAATAGTTAAAAAAAAATAGGTCATCCAAAAAGGTATAACATACACTATATCTCAAAATAAGTTTCTATTCTTGCCGTACGTTCTTTATAAATTCAGATTTTATAAATATATTATACTAGTGAGTACCCGGCATGCGTTGCAATGCCACTCAAAGAAAGAAAAAGTTTGCGTTTTAATTCTGTTTATTGAACTGCTTTTGGATTGCAGGTCTGCACAGGCCGAAATTTCATAGACTTGCCCGGTTCGAGCCCATCATCTTCAGGTTTGGCCCGACCCGAACCCGAGTTTCAATATCACACTTGTCATAACACAATATTTTTGTTTTTCGTCTGGTGCGTACACGAATAAATCAGAAGGTTTTTCCTAGATGTCGCTGTAAGTACGTATTTGATTCTTTTTTTCAATTTTAGATTTTACCAATTTTTTTTCTTCAGAACCCTTCATGGGTGTGTGCACAACAACTCACCGAAGTTTCATCGAAATCGTATGAATGGTAAAGGAACGCGTAAAAGACAAACAAACATTTATTTTATATAATATTTCCCGGCATGATCACAACAAGTCCTTCCTAAAAGTTTCGTCGCGATCGGTTGAGTAGTTTAGGAGCCTATAAGATCCGGACACACCAACAAACAGACATTCATTTTTATATATATAGATAGATTACTGTAGTTCAATACAACAATCATAAAAGATGGCAACAATATTTCTGCGAGAAAAACCGTTTGCCTACGATAAATGAAGTGTCATGAAATCTAATAGGGGATACCGCATTCAATTTAATATTTGCCATGTAAGAGAAAGTATCCTTTAACAAATTTTTTAACTTTTTTAATTAATTTTATTTCTATCATGAGTATAAACTTAATTCCTTTCACAGATCACCAAGCGATATTTCTGGTAACACATACTACATTAAGTTTAGCATATATTGTGATATATTGTTTATAGATATAAGTTAAACATGATAATACTAGGCTCTTACTAACTTTAAAAATCTTTGACTTCACATCTCTTAAGGTAACACACAAAGAACATGTCATTTTTTTAATCGATGCAGACAATCTTGAATACGCATCTATAATATTAAACGCTATTATTTCAACTGCTTTGCGGTAAACAATCAGTGACCATTTAAACACCAAAGACTAATCCATGAACTGATCTTAGTGAAGCGATACTTGCATCGATCATTAGGAAAAAGAATCAACCAAACACAGTTTCCTGTAATGCTAATCATCACGAAACGATTCTATAACTATAAATATAAAAATGATGCTGTGGCTGAGTGGAAAAAACCTCAGTCTTACCAGCCACTACTTTCCCCACTAGCAACATTTGGATGACTTTAAAGACCTCTAAGAATTCAATTCTGATGTATCCGCTGGAAATAATATAATGGATCTGTCATGACCTGGAATGGTATATAGCTATTTTTAGTAGATAGGAGATTTCATAGAAGCCTCATCGCTAATACAAGTATGGCCTAAGAACAAGAAGTTACATTGTGAAATGAAAGATGAACAATTTTGCGACGCTGAGTTGTAAGTTTATTATTATCCACCATGTTGAAGGAAAGATTCTAGTAACAAAAGAGAATTAAGATCTACTTACAGCATTATACACAATTTTTTTTTAGAAAAACAACCGATTGATAAACACTGCCAGGACACTATTTTTTCGACAGGACGAATTTGGTTTAATAGGTGTAAGTTTTGTTGTTTTTTTTTTCAGATGTAAAACTCTATTTATTATTAATTGCATACAAATACTGCACTGAGAAATAGCTTTCAATATAAATGCATTTTATTAATTTAATATACCAACGTTCAAAACATTAAAACATGTAAAATGTGTCATTACTCACTTTTTTCATACGATTCCAATAATCTCCTATACCACGAACAAAGATAAAAGGATTGTCATTTTCTTTTCTAAGCCATCACCATCATAAAAAAAAAAAATATCCATTTTAGATTGCACCCTATTACAATGTAGATTGATTAAAAGTTTGATTGACTGCAATATGAGAGACAGAAATATTTTATGACCCTCTCAAAATCCAGGCACCCCACTTTTGCTGTGATTTCATTCACGTGACTACGACCTGTGTAAGAATTCACCTTACTTCTCATCAAATATTTAAAGGAGTAGAAAACAGTGCGAGTAGTGTTTTAGTATAATACGAGTGGCATGCAGGGTTGTCACATGCAATAATTATATCTCTAAGGACATACCGAAACTATTTGTTTGTTTTCTTCAGTACATAATTCAATTGTGAAGAGACATAATTGCAATACTCTTTATTGTATACATTTAAAACATACATCATAATCACTTTATGCTAAAAAAAATACAAGCTTTTTTGCACAGTATCTTCTGTGCAAAAAGATAATCGGGTGTATATTTATATTATTTTAACGGTCGTTATTACTCATTCCCAACTTAATGAAGAAGTTTCATTATAAAGTCATATAAAAACAATTGCTGTTGGTTTAAACAACTAAAGATTACATCATGAATTTTTGCTATTTCCTTCTCCAAACGTAGGCGTTTACAATCAAAAAATCCTGTATTTGTAATTCAAGAGATAAGCTGTTTATTTTTTATTTATAGCTAATACAAATTACATAAATATACAAGTTATGAATAATTTTTTATTGTTTTTAAATCAAATTACATCACAAATCAGTACAGAATATTTCGCATTGCATTTATAAATATTTTTTCCTAACTTAATCATTGTTCTTAAAACTTAAAATTTATTAATAACATTGTATTAACTATTGTTTCTTATGTTAATTCTAACAACATCATCTACTGATACATTAGCTTTGTTATTAGTATTAAAATAACCACAATGCGTAAATATTAGAACCTAATGACTAAAATACGGATAACAGTAGATTACATTTTCGTATTTAAATAAATACATTTTCCAATATAAAGACCGTTAATGAATGTACGTGTGATTACTTTATTAGAGTCATATATTATTATTAATGAAGGTATTTTTTTTCATTTTTAAAATATTTAGTGATCCAGGCACAGCCCTTAGAAAAAGAGAGTTTCAGGCACCAGGAGTATAGTGTGACGTTGATAAGTGCGCCCACCTCTGTGCGGCCTATGGGCACACTACCAACCCTCCTTCACTCACCCCTTGCCCTTTACCGCGGTGATGAATTGCCTCTTACACTTTTTATGTCGTATTATTTATTATTGCCGTGGTTTATGGTTGGAAAATACGCTCCGAGAGAGAAACGGACATATGTCTTAATTTTAAAAGGAAACATTTGTAAGTGCGGCCCTCGTTTCCTCCCTCTCCTTTTATGCAATGCATTCTTCCGTGAGAGTCTTCTTAAAAGTATTCATTTTATATATATGTATTATAATTACGTAAATGAGTATATTTCTGTTAACATTTTTTTTTTTAAATGCGTAAATCACTTTTATCATTAACGTTGTATTTAAAAATCTGTTTAAGTCTAGATCAGTTTTTCTTGACATAGCCATGACACTTTTTTAAAAATAAAGCACAATTTGTTTTGTACTATTTCGGCATGTTTATAATGACCATGGCTGCTTTCAATGATCATGAGCGTTATCACCTGAAGTGTAGTTGAAGAATCAGGTGATAATGTTCGTGATGAGCAAAACTAGTGTTTTTTTTAATTATACGTACAATTTTTATTCACTCAAACTGTTTGTACGTATAAAATGTCCTTTAGCGTCGTCTTAGGAGAGGTCTTAATTTAAAATTTCTTCTAGAAGACATCAATTAAAGTATGAATAATTTAAATTTTTAAACAAACAAATAATTATCTTTACATCCAAAATTTCACACAAAGATGTAGGAAGTCGATGAGTGAAAAAGCTCAGTATTTACAAATATCCCAGATTTCAAAGGTGCGAGAAAATATTTAATCCTCTCTCAATACGGTGATCAAAAATACGCGCATTTTAGACATTTCGTAAAATCACCACAGACACGTGCCAGAATACTTTGTAAACATAAATAGATACATAGATGCACTGTTCATTACCTGCATAAAAAGAAAGTAAAATAATTCTACTCCATATGCAATTTATAGAATGATTTACTAAGCAAATAATTATTGGGAATGATAAACCAAAAAGAGTAAGGAAAAATCAAAATTTTTAATTTAACGGAACTTTAATTACGTTTCTGGTTTTACTTATCAATTTTCCACTTATAAATCTAGTCAAACATACGAGACATCTATCGTTGCTTCTTTCTTTTTTACTTAATTTTTATTAAATCTTTTCTTTTCATAATCATATAAGATTTTTTGTTTTCATTATTTTATTTTAAAATTGCAATAATTCTTTTCACAACAGAAAACTGACTCGACAATTTGGTAACTATTTATTATATATATATTTATTTAAATTTATTGTGTTATTTGCCTGTTTTGTCTTGAACTAAATTAATTAATGTGTTTTTGGTGGAAAAAATTATAACCTCATATGTTTTAAACGATATGCCCTTTGATTTTGCATGTTTGGCATCATTTTGCAATAAAGCATTTCATCACCAGTGATACTATGTTTACAAAAAACGGTAACCATGTCAAAAAAAGTCGCAACAAAACTATTAGTAAGAATAGAGGGTAAAATAATCAAACTGATAAAGTATTACCGGCTAAAGTATCGCTAACTATGCTTCTTATTTAAGGTTAAAATAGAGTGGGTGAGAAGAAATGATTTCATTACATACACCATGATATTTACATATGAAAATTAATCGGCTTAAAATAGTACATGAATTGTCCAACTAGTTATTCAATCCCTCGATTGTAATACAGAGTAAAACGAAAGCCATACTACGATATTCCGTTCATATTTTATCAGACTAAACATTACTTATGTCTTGTATAGAATTTAAAAATTTCCTTGAAACAATCATGCACTTCTATGTGCAGTATAGCTTAGAAGGTGATTTAATATTAACCATATTCTGTCTTTATACCCATAGTGAATTTTGAAGTTTGTTTCTTAGTGACCTTAATAATACAATATGTAAACACATTTGTCCAGAATATGTTGCCGGTTTAGTGGCAAGTTGTACTCTGTATTAATTCACACACTTAGTTACTTGTAGTGTTGTTCATGTGAATCCAACAATAAATTTACCAAACAGGCGTATCGTATCTGTTCCCCGCCATGTTTTCCTTCGGGAAATGTCCGCTCAGGTAAGCGAACTATCGTACTTCATAAACCAGAAATGGCAAACTTTTATTAAAAAAGGATTTATTAAATCCTTAATAGTATTTTGCTTGATATTTTAATATGTAATCATTTATGTTATAACCTTTTTAACTATTTTTCTTAGTGAGCTTGAGCCCTATTTCTATTTTGAAAAAACCTGAATATGTAAAATAAACGTCTTCATCTGCTACTAAAACTACGGCACAAAGTCTTTCAAATCATTTATATCATAGAAAAGTGCCATCTTAGTCCAATAATAAATATTCGATAAATTATAATACATTGTGATGTAACAGTTTGAGAGTGTGTGTGAGTGTTTGATATTATTTTGATGTTTTTTTGTCAGAAATAATTACTAAAACACTACTAAAATGTTTTTTATTGTCAAATCTATGGTATGAAAGAAAAACACATATAGCATGGTGAGCCTCGTCACTTTGAATGTAGGACGACGCGCGAGTCGCATGTAACAATCATTTAATATGTGGAGAAGCAATGAGAAAGAGGCATTCGAGATATGCTGGCATACCCACCGTGGGGCGTGTCAACATTTTCATAAAACTGTCAAAGATTAAAAACACCAGTAAATGATTTTAATTTGTTACATTCTGTAAAAAAAATAAGGTAGCTTGTATTCAATTCTAAGTATAAGAGTTAATGACTTTTATATGACCGTATTTAATAACCTTATTAAAATTTGCTTAACAATAACAAGTTATTTTTTTTTTTTTTATGAAAATGATCAAAACTAACTATAATACATTTCGCGCTATCATTGAAAATGCAAATACAATACTACGTACAAAGAGATATTTCCTGCCACAGCTTAGATAAAATTACATTTACGAATTATTATTTAGAAACTTTCTCATTTGAAATTACGCAAAAGGCTACAACTAACATATAGAAATGTATCGTTATCAGTTGGTAAATTTCATGTGATTGACCTTAAGGGCATTAGTTAAAATGGTGTCACTATGTCTTGTAATACGTTTATTTAAAAATGTATCACCTTTTAAGGTGTGACCGTAATATGCCAAATATCGAGTTACTCTAAGCTTTGTGCACTCAGTAGATAGTAATGATCATTTATGTTAATACTTCACAGCTCTGACCGTGTCTATTAGCTATACACATGGCTTTTGAATGAAATTGGGCTAACAATGTATACGAAAGAAACATCATTTAAATTGTGCTAGTGTGTGTGTGTTTATATAAATCGATAATAAGTATTGGCAATGTATTGTTTTCTTCAGAATAATATTTCACAAACCAAAGACTTCTCTCACCTTGTTCAAATTCAAGATTTCTCCGAAACTAAACTGTTATACCTTTTGATGAAAAGTTATCAAATTATCACCGGGGCGGACACGCAAAGTAAGTTTGTCTGATATAATTAGATTTGTGTGGATTAAGCTCGTCTTTAACGTAAACCTTCTAGTTTAACCAATTTTCTTGCGGTCTGCTAAGTAATATTACATGTCGCAATAATGATAATGCAATGCACGGTACATGTTTTGAATTATCTCTTAATAGAGAAACCATATTTAGTTTGAGTTATCTCATGCGATTTATACAATAAAATATATAATACGTAATGAAATCTTTGCTGTCAGCAGCAAATCTGATTATGAAAAAATGAGAATAGTTGCCGAACATTTTTTTTGACAGGTTTTTTTTCAACCATGTCCGCTTCTCAATTGGAGCATATGGCTTCCTAATGGAGTTATCTCAAAAGAAGTTTTCGACGAGAACTACTTGTTACTCAGAAGAGAGTGCGAGGGAATTCACGATATCACAAACTTTCATACCTACGAACAGATATTGACAAATCAATTTATGAAACTGTCCGTACCGGGACATGAATCTGAGATATCCGTAACCATAGCCAAAGACGTTAACCACTGCACCATGGAGCGACAGGTTTACATATTGAAAAATATTCATTTAATTTTCTATCTAGTTAGACTTGTAGCAGAGTGGTCAACGTCATTGATTCCGAGTTGGAATCCCAGAACGGCCCTTTTTTAAATGTGAGGTTGAACGACTGAGTAACAATCAGCCGTCATAAATCAACTTATCCATTAAGAGTCCATATTCTCTATATTGGGAGCAGACGTGGGAGATATTGCAAATTAAAAAATCGTTTATTTTATTTCTGTGATTGAATACAAAATAACATTTACATTTAAAAACCCAAGAAGTGATATTTAAAAAAGTTAGTCTTAAGAAAGAAAGCTCTAGTTAACATTTTCAAATATCCGATATGTGATGGTTCAGTAAGTATACAACAGATTGTTTGTACAATCACTTTTTCAAGTCATATAGATAGCAAGTAACTTAAAAGTCTATCAATTGAATTCAAATGCAGCGGATAAAGGTAATAACTAATAAATAATATGATGATACCAATAGCATGTAAAAAATATCGACAAACGATTATACAAAAAATAATCATCAATCAAAAACTTATAATATTGTAGAACAAATGTTTTTTTTCCTCAAAATGAAAATTCACGAACAGCATAGTGTATGAAGCCTTAACATTTGTTAACGAGGGGTGTTTCGAGTTTGACATTCAAATGTGCCTTCCGGCGACACTCGACATATTTGAGACACCTTCAAAGGGGAAACCGAATTTCATATAATGAAATGAATTCTTATAAAAAAACCAAACTTTTTCTTTCCCTAAATTTTTTCATTATTTTGCTGCATATTTTCGTTATTTTGGTATTTTATCGAAAATTTCCAATGTATATAATTACTGTCGTAAATATCAATCATCCAGTGCATTACACGACATCTCCAAATAACCCATATTTTGATAATGGGAAAAGCAACATTCAAATGGTCACGATAAATCGAAAATTATTGACTTGTATCCAAGCATTATACTTTTGATAAACAAGTGTTTAAGAATTAGGTGATTTCCTAGTATATTCAGAAGAAGCATATTAAGAAATATCGTCTGACTGAAGCATAAATATCTACATTTTGTTTAATTCATTCGAATGTTATCTGTCTTAGCATTTTTTTGTTGGCATTTTTAATCTGTCTGAATACTAAATCAAATACAGCGGAAAACTTTACGCGGCATATTTCACTCAAATTTCATTTTTTTTTTGAGTTATCTAACTAATGGACGATTGATATATTAGCTTAACAAGTGTACGTGAGGAAAATCATAAATTAATATTAATTTTAAATACAGATAATACAGAACAATTTATAATACTATCCAATTTTATTATTACATTGAAAAACTATGATAAAAAAATATAGATCCTTCTTTTTCTAGTTTTTTTATAGCTGCATATCTCCATATATCAAATGAAATTAGGCTTCATAATTATATTGTTTAAGTAGTGCATGCTAAATGAATCAAATGAATCCCATAGAAAGACTAGAGGGAACACTGATTACCTTCCATGACTTCGAACAGAAATCCATAAAAATTCATGAGCCCCATAATGGAAGAAAATGAAGTTGACCACTGCACCACACATTATTAAGTAGTATCAAACGTATTACGATTAACAGAATCTACCCAATATAACCAATCAATATTGTCAGGTATCACATTGTCAAACTAGTTGAAATGTTTTTACTTACAGTAACTACATCAAAATACTATTCAATAGTAAAAAAAACACTTTTTATTCGATTATTCCTTGTAAGCGAAGACATACATTAACCCAAGAAATCAATATGCTGATATTAATAATACTATACTATAAGGTAAATTAAAACATGAAGCCTAATTCTGACGAATCATTGAACTTATAATTATAATTTAAGACATCGACTGAGGGTGCTTGATGGAATTTCAATATCAAATTTGGATTATTGAGATTTTGTACACTTCCATGTATTTTGTCACTAACGACCCGGGTTTCGCCTTTCGGCATCTTCAGGCATTCTATCACACGAATGGACTCGAACTGAGTTCGAGTCCAGTAGTGTACAAAATCTCAATAATCCAAATTTGAACTTATAATTACTCTGTTTTACTTAGCGGGACAGTATATTAACTAAATATATATATTTTGAAATGATAATAATTTTGTAAATTTATATGGGATTAGCTATGACATTTTGTTCACATGTGTTCATTTCGAAAAAAAATGTTTTAATTAATCCCTGGGCAAACTACAGCTCTCTTCATATTTTGCTTTAATTATTGTATGTATTCAACCCTTTAAAATAATGCGAACGTCTAGCAAATATATATTTTGGTATATTTTCTATCATAAATCATAACCAAGTTCAATGATTTATCTTAAGAGTTTTCTTTACAACTATTTTCTCTACAAGGTGACATTATTCTTTAGAAAATTTAAAACAATATGGACTTTACTCAATTCAAATTTGAGATTTTTCATATTATATATCAATATGAACATCGCTACTTAATGACATCGACTCAAAGATCGCCGAGACAAATTAGAAAAATATCAGAAATGAAAATAATAATACTTATAGTAAAACGGTGGCCTATTATTCACTTAAAAATTCTTTGTGCGGTTTGTGAGGTAAAAAAATCGTAAGCCTCTTTTTAATTATATATTAGTACACATCTTTCATAGTGCATAAAGAAAATTTACTTGTCGCACTCGTATTAATGTGAAAAACAGTACCGAAGACGTAGTAGAGCTTAATAACAAGCCTTCGTAAAGCACGAAGATACTAAGAACGATACCAATTGCATAAATTTTCTACTAAAGTCTAAACCAGATGATAACTGGACGTCTAATTTGAAGGATTTATTGAATTACTAAACATTTACTTTTCTCTTTTATAGGAGTTAAGAAACCTTGATACTAAATAATTTCGCAAGTTTTCTTAACCCTTTCGTGGGATTCTTTGACTTTCTTTAAATATGTATGTGCTCTCCTCCTCCTAAATCGTTTAAACGATGATAAAGCGCATATTTTACGACCGCTTCGTTTTATCGACTCAAAATTTACATCTGCATATTTTATAAGAATTTTTTCGTCGTTTTCAGAGCATCATTTGTTTACAAAAAGATAGTACATACAAGTTAGTGCTTTATACTATTTGACAGGCTCAAATTTTTTGTCTTTTTGGCGATTTCAAATAATGTTTTCATAAGACGAGGCTTATTATAAAAACCTCATACTTTTATCACGATATTGAATGATATACCAAACTTAGCCGTGCTGCAAATATCTATACGAATAAATAAACGTTTTCTTTCTATTAACTTCACAAATTTATCAACGCATCAGGACAAGTTTTGTTCATTTATATTTCGGTATTGATCTTTTGACGAAATTGTATATAATGTTTTTCTACCGATAATTAATATATGGCATAGCAAAAATGATATCATGTATACATATTATCTATTTAACATTAAGAATAAAATCAGTATTACGTTAGTGGTTACCAAAAACAAAAATTTATAAAATTAAAAATTGACCCAAAGCTCACGACGAACGTTTTGAGCAATCGAAATTTTATCAAAAACTAATAACTATTTGCACTCATTAACAGATTTCATTTATAAAAACAATACATTTTATATTGAGACTCATTTATAATCAAACACTTAACATATAAATATAATTTAAGACATCGACTGAGGGTGCTTGATGGAATTTCAATATCAAATTTGGATTATTGAGATTTTGTACACTTTCATGTATTTTGTCACTAACGACCCGGGCTTCGCCTTTCGGCATCTTACCTAACAGATGTCACTAAACGTGGAATGATTGTATATATTTACCCTTTCGTCGAATTGCATCCCGTCGAAACCCACAATACTATTATAATTGTAAAATCACTGGTAATTCCATAAGAAGTTGGAAAGCGACAATTCGCCACTCTATAAATGTGGTGTTTACAAAATAAGGATTAAAGCAATTCTCGAAATTTTAACTCAGGTATTAGCGTGGCTCTCAGACGTATAATATCTTACCTCATAAATAATATTTGTCGTATTTGTATCTTCTATATAAACGTTAGACACTGTTTACTGTCTGTCAGTTCGAGTCCATTCGTGTGCTCGAATGCCTGAAGATGCCGAAAGGCGAAACCCCGGTCGTTAGTGACAAAATACATGGAAGTGTACAAAATCTCAATAATTCAAATTTAGCATATAAATGTTTTAATTATGTTAAGAAATCATTTTGAAAAACACTTCACTGATACTGCCTATTCTTATAAAAGGAAAAATGCTGAACAAAAACGCATTTTAAATATTGCTTATAAGTGAATTATAAAAAAATTAGTATCGTGTTACAATTTCAATACTCTTTATATGGATTATTTATTCCATTATATAGAATTGAAAATCCTATCACCAATTTAAATCCACCTCCTAGTCGTAAAATGTTTGATACTTGTAAGTTTTTTTCGTAACCTCGCAATGACTGTACATCTATAAAAAAAATGCAGGAAGGAGAACCGATATTCTATTCAGCTTATACAGAAGACGCATAGTGTCGTAATGGTATTAATTGTTATATCTAAATCAATAATTGCGACTATTTATAAATTGATGATGCTGAAATCCTTTTAAAGAGATTTATATCTTAGAATTAAGCATGCTTCATTTTGCTATATCATTTTTCATTTTAATTAAAATTAATTTCTTGCAAACGAAACAAAAATAAAACACAAACTCTCGGAATACATGTAATATTAATTTGTATGATGTAACAGATTTGCGTAACATTGGCATAGCATCTAAGCCACAGCCACTAAATACCATATTTTGCGAAACAAAGTATGTTGCAATTTCCAATAAATAATCACTCGGCATTCCTCGTACCAGTCTCAATATCTCAGAGCGTTCGGTTCTAAGATTATATGATCCAAACCACACGATGTTTGCAACACGTTGTTGACTAGGTTGTAAATTAACCCACCATATGGGGGTACATTTATCGCTTATGAAATTGTATTCAAATCACTAAGATTAGCTACTACAGCTTGAATTGATTTCTGCTATTAGCAGACTTTGTTACTTTAAATAATATAAAACCTTAACATTATTACAAACAGTACTAGATTTTTTAATTAACTCTAAATGAGTATTATTGGTTGACAGTCGTTGTTTGGAACACTAGTACTCAGAAAACACTAACTGAGAAAAGGTATAAAATTTGCAGCTTATTAGATATTTTGTTTTCTTGGTAAAAAATACTATGAACGTGTTTGTTTTTTCCCTTTTTTGTATGCTTACAATGTCTAACATGCTATGTTTACCATAAGTAAAGAACATGCTAAATCATAACGAATATATGAAATGAAGTTTGATTGATCCTATCCAAACCATCGATTTTCATAAATCTATAAACATTATATAAAAACATGATAAATCATGCTTAATATCATTTCATATGTAAGGCTTTTGTAAATCATTATGTAGTTATCCAAAAGAAATTAAAACAAATGTTGCAGTTAGTTTTAAACATTTCATTAATATCAAAAATTAATTGTTATACCAAATTAGTTGCCAAGTGTAGATTTAAAAGAAGTCCATATGACCAAAAATAAAATATATATCATTTTGATTACACAGTGTAATCTAAAAAATGTGAAGAGCGTTTGATTATGCTTACATATAAAATAATTATTTAAAAAATGCCAAACGAACTTATTATTGTGATTTTTTTCCATTGGATATACCTCTATGATATAAAAAGTCATCACTAAACTTATGAATACTTTGGTGTGCTTACATTTTATTTCTATATAAACAAATTATTGATATTTTCATATAAATTATAGAAATAAAATATTTCGTACATTCTTACACTTGAATCCCATTTTTACTTTATTCCGTTTTTTCATTGAAATATTATATTTATTTTATTACTTTTTCTTACGAATTTTTATGATTTTTCTTTTGCTCTTTTTAATATAAAAATGTAACGTTTTTATTTCGTTTTGTTTCATATTCGGTATTTTATATTTTTTTATATTATATTAGAAATATGTTATTTGAGCTGTAAATTTATAAATAAAAAACACAAGGACTGTACAAAAGCACAAAGGATTATGGAACTCTTTCTTTGGAAGTGGGTACAGATGAAACATTAATAATTTTGCCGATTTCTCAACTGTATGAGTTTATCAATCAAACATCAAGCAGTGCAGTGAAAAGATGTTCAATACAAAACATTACAACAAAAAACGATTCGACATAAATAATACATATTAATAAATGTAAATATGTGAATTTTTTTTGGAATTATCATCGATCAACGAAACCTTTTAAAATGTTTCATGGTTTCAACCAAGCGAGACTGTAGAGTGATTATTTCTAGACTAGAATCAAATAGAAAATAAAGAGAATGTAATTAATAGAATTAATATGCGTATTAGTAACAAATATATATGGTCAACATATATGTTATATGAGTGAATCAAATTTACTGATAATTGTTTATAGTTATTTAGCAGTTTTATCATATTCGTGACGAAAACACTTTAGTTTATTATGAAAACATCGTGTATTTAAAAAATGAATAATTTAATGAAAAATAATTCTCCTAATAAGTAAATCAACCAACATAGGTGACTGTGAAACTAGCATAGCATGTAAGAATCAAACAAATTTCCAATTTGTGAAAAGATATGGTGACACGAAGTAACATTTTTTACGGTGAGTATAATATCTAAAATCTAGCCAAGCCACAACGAAATATTTAGGTATGAACTTACTATTAGTAATATCACTGAATTATTTCATGTAGATTATTTATTAGAAATTTATGGAAAGGATAAAGCCTTAAGTTTGACACCAATGGAATTCATCGCATCAGCAAAAAACCATTGCGTTATTACATAGCTGACGTTTTATCCGTGATGACAGAAATTATGAGTATAAGCTCGTTTTACGATAGGTAAAATTTTCTAAATGTAATATATTCAAGCTTTAATAATATCATCAGCACAACTTTACAGAGGTAAGATAGATGAAGAATAGACTGTTTTTACCAACTAAATACTAAGAATGTGATATAAAATTAAAATTGATAACTTAGTTATTCCATTTGTTTTATCATCACTAACGTGACGCGTTTCATCTCTTTAAGAAGCATCTTCAGGCTGTTATCGCCGAAGTTAAAAAGTTACTGCCAAATCCATAGAAAATATAAAAATGTGATATTCTAAAATGTCCTAAACATATACTCATAAAAGCACAGCCATTTTTTTATTTTTTTTAATTATCATTTGTACAGTTTTACTTCGCTTATTTTATTTGAATTATGTTTGTGTGTATACCTCATTTTATCACACTTTTGCTCTCCAGTTGTCATTTTTGACTTACACTCAAAAGTTCTCCCATAGTAGGTATAAAGATGATGAATTTTCTTCTTTTAAGCTCCGGCCGGCTACTCGAGTCACATAATAATTTGTTCGCAGCATACGGGAAAGTTGAATATACCACCCATGGAAACGAGTAAGAATGGATACAAAGCCTACAACGTGAAAGCCTCCCGAGAATAATACAAAATGACACGCGCAGATTAAGACATCCCGCTCTGTCTTCTTTAGCCACTTCGTTTCACGAAAACCTACGACAGTGCTTCCAAACGTAGTCGGTTTTACCCCTTGAGAACTGTCTCAATTTTCAGAGAGAGGTTTTGTAGTATTGTTTGCTTTTCTAGGCCATGAATTAAGTTTTCCTAAAGGATCAACTTGAATTCGATAAATATAATAAATAACGTCTAAAGTTTCGAATATAGTTAGATACTTAGTCTGGCGAGACGAGAATATATTGCATTCAGTTATTGTATTATATTAAATGAAGGTGATAAAAACTCGGTGAATTTAAGAAAAAACCATTTTGGTATCTTATGAACGATATGAAAAATTAATAAAACGTAATTATTACTGTTAAAAATAATGTATTGCTCTTTTGAGTAGAGTTACATGACTTCTTGATTCATTCACCGATTTTGAGAGCAAATATCTCAAAAATTTTATAGTTTTAGAACAACCGAAAAAACTTATTAAACTTATACTCTTTACTGATAAATGGGAAAGCACGCAAAGCACCAAAAAGAGCCAACATTAATTGCTAAATGGTGGCTTTTTTTGGCGTGTGTAAAAAATATATATTTTAATCAACAAAAAAACCGATGTAAAAGTTATGTTAACATTTAAAAATTGTGTTCTTTTTATTTATACACAAAATTAAAACAACAGTAAACCATATTATTACATACAGATTAAAAACATTCATGTTACTTTAATCCTGATAAAATTTAATAAAAGTGGAATTTCATTTTGAAACTCTCGTAAATAGCTTTAATTGTAAAGTTACAAGCATTACACATGGGTAGTAATATATATATATATATAAGCGACTAATTTTAATTCATGTTGATACATACGGCTAGCTTTTTTTTAACGATATCTTCTACCACTTTTAAGCATATGGATGCACATTCAAGCAAATTCTGGAGTTTTTAATCCATGACAAGATGTAATCTTAATATACGAACTAGCATTGTTTTTCATAATCTTTCTCTTATGTTCACAACGGTCAAAATAAGGTTATGAAAAAACGAGTTGTTAGTTAATCACTTTAAAACGCTTTTATAAGTCAGTAAAAAATGATACTTATAAAGAAAATTAAAATTATATGAATTTCCGTTTGTAGTTTACACTCGACACGGCATAACAGAGGCCAATATTGTTGTTGTCCAATGACTGTTAGCTTCATTTAGTTTTATTATACAGTAGTATTCTCACTCAAACTGTCGGATCTGTGGTGCAGTGTTCAATGTACGGACAGTTTCATAAATTGATTTTATAACCAATTTATGGATTTCTGTTCGTAGGTAAGGATGTTTGAGATCTCTAAAATTCCCTTCCATCCATCCGATCCTAAAAACTGATCAATTTACTAAAAACTAGTCCCATCGTAGCCCCATTCTTTTATTCTTACTCTCTTGTAAAAAGAGAGATTAAGCAACTGAGTAACAAGGAGTTCTCTTAGAAAATTTCTATTGAGATACCTCAACTAGGAGGCCATATGCTCTACATTGGAAACGGACATGGAAACTAAACGTTTTTTTCAAAGTCATTTATGTATGTCTTGATTATAAAGTGTAACATAATATTTGTCAAGTACATGACGCACTGGTCTTATTAGCTGTTTTGCCATATATCATTGTCATTTTACTTTTATTTTTAAAATAAATATTTTTGTTGCTTTATAAGATTGTTATTAATTTGGTTTATATTTCTGAAGAGTCATTCAGAAATATTAATATTAATACTGAGTACTTTCATTTCATAAATCAAATACAAGCAAATCTTTTTCAAAAATTCATTAATCTCAAAATAATGGCAAGAAAGCCTTACAATGGAATGCTTTCCAAAAGAAAAAACTCATGGAACCATAATTCGTCGTAGAATAAGGCAAGGCATTAATCTTGCAAACAGGCGCACACTCACAGCTCAAGATTCAGAATCATGACATGTCACAGGTGAGATTGCGAGTTTTGCAACAACGTGTTTTATCAATCCGTGACGTGTACGGTTATACTCACGATATCATTTCCAAGTGGCAACAATAAATTTCAACTATTTTTAGATAATCTTTTGGTCCTGTACTAAAATAAATGCACATAATATTGTAAAAAAGAATTATTCTTAGAGAAATTTAAATAATCTTACCGATAACAAATAAATTTAACTTTTAAAACTGTCAATTCTTGGCGGAAAGGCATTAAATTTCAAAATAAAACACCATTTGTGGTGTACAATAAATGTATTATAAAAACATTTTGTTAGTTAATACATTCAAAAACATTTTCATTAAAAAATGTTGAGATAGTCTTTATAGATAAGTAGAGAAGATTAAATTTTATGAAAACATCAATTTACTTTATTTATTAGTGTAATAAACAATTTATATGATCCTTAATACTAAGCATGCAATAAGTAAAAGAATATATCTTTAGGAATTGCGTTCCTTATTTGTATTGGTACAAATATTTAATTGAAAAATAGATCAGCCGCCGATTTGTCCAGAAGTACTCGTGGACCCATGTGGCCGGTGACCAGTGAAGTAGTATTGTCGCCTATCCGTGTATAAGGTAGTACGTCTTTTTTCCGTGCCCGTATTGCCATCTGTATTGATTTGTTTCCCACGTTTCTTATATTATTTTGATTCTCATAGAACACAACGCAATAATGCAATTAAAATATACCGATTTATTCAGAAAATTAGTCACGCTTCTAGTAATAATCTTAAATATGTTGTTATATTAATTAAATAATCTAAGGTAAGTTAGACATCTAAATATATTGTCTATCTTATTTCAAAACAGGTAATTGCCAGTATTTTACATGAAATGAGTCATCATTCAAATTTATTTTTGAAGATTTTTTGACAAACTAATTTGAATAGGTGTTGTTTTGCGTTCGATTTAGCAATAATTCCATTTGGGTTATTAAACTTATTATTATTGTTAAGTTCTAATCGATAAATTCTATGTCTTAATATTTTGATTTGTAAGCACGGTAACTAACAGTAACAAATAAGTGTATAAAATTTCTTCTTAAAGCAAACATCGATAAATAAAAAAATATCGAATATAAACAAACAATCCATGAAACAACGATGGCACACAGCCTCGTGAAATGATTTAGCGGGGTTGAGACGCAGTCGACCCATATCACACATCAAGTGTAGTGGTCGCCAACCAGAGATACGGCTGGGCTTATCGCGTGATCCGGCACGACAAAATGTTTTCTATTCGTCATCGGGAGGGCGACATACCCTCCGACTGAAACTAAAGGGACGGATTTTGAAATTGCGATAAACAAGGTTCACATATTTTATTTGAAAGATTTTTTTACACAGTGCTTCATAAATAATATTTTTTTTTATCACAAAATACTCTTCTTTAGTTGATATCTTCTTTATCCTAAGCCTTTCAAATTACAATGCTTTAGTCATCAATGCCTTTGACATTAAACCACTTACGTAATCATTATGTAATCTCTGACGTACATGAAGCCACTTACGTACAGATTTTTTTTCTTTCTATGTATCTGCTACCCTATACTTTCCCTACTTCTATGATTTGAAGTAATTGGTATTTTTCTTAAAGCAAAATGTAGTCTCAAAATACACAGTCTCTTTGAATTATGATGGTAACTTACACATTAAAAAAATGGTTACAAATAATTAAATAAATCTTTTCAACATGTTGAAGAAACTAAGAAGGGAAATAGGATAAGAAATATAAGAACACGAAATAAAATAATTACGTAGAAGGTTTTTGAGTTTGAAAGTTTTTTTATTTCCTCTTAACTCTTGATTGTAAAAGGTCGCATTAAATTTTTCACTAAATCAAAAGTTAATATAGATGAAGAGAACTTGCAAAGCTTTCAAATATCAATCTATTTTTTTTATGTAAAGTAATGGTGCAATTATATTTATTAATATTTTCCTATGTAATTTTATAACTGAATATCTTGATAATAAGAATCATCAATTTTAAAGAAACATTGAATTTTTTTATAATATTGGAAAACTGTGTTTTATTTGCTGCTTTTTATAAAGAAATCTTCGATACGCACATACCTGGTTTGAAATATTCATCTTACCAATTATAATTTCTGTGATTTACGATTGTAATAGTACTTGACTACTCTAGTTTATTATTCCCCATAAAACTTCCAATCTACAGACGTAAAATAAAGTTTGCATTTTTCAAAACTGCCTTTATGTATATTTGAGCATTGTGACAACCCTGGTGCAGAAAAGCAGGGTTGGCATGGGACATCACGCCGTCGGATCAACTCGGCCCGCCATGATGGACGTGGGGGGCGCGTTTAAGTGGGTGTAAATTGGCACGGCGTCAGGCCAAATTGAACGAAATACATAGTGATCAGTGTTTTCCAGGATTTTGTTGTTTGCCTTTAGTTTTTGGGTCCGTCATATAGCATGCAAGCCATTCGTTGCAAAATTTATTGTCCATGTGAAATTGGGGCAGTTTGCATTCGTATTTTTTATAGTTTTATCTAACTTCGGAGTAAAAATTATTCATTTTTCATTATTCCAAGGCAAACAACACGAATGAAAATTTGTGGACATTAATTATACCAACTCAAAAAACGGATTAAGCAAAACAAATTAAAACTTATACAAAATATCATTTGAAGTATTTTCATTTGGAGTTATCGAGAGACTGATTGTAACCTACTTGATAAAAGGAGACTTTCGTACATAGATTACTGGAGGGTGAATGTATTTTAGCCATGGATCTCAATGATACGTAACGAAACAACAATAAACATTAAATACAGACTTGCGACATATAATTATGATTAGAATGTATATTTTCATACTTGATAATAGTATTATTCAAATAGTAAACGCTGGTAAACTTTACAAACTTGCTTACGGTGGGCAAGGGCAATGGGCTTAAATTCCGGAATGGGAATTTTTACACATAGATTTTTCAAACAATTTGCTGATTATTATCTAATAATAAGAAGCTCGTATTTATTTTTGAACTCACCACACGTTTTCTACCCGATCATCAAAATGGAGCTTAGAGAGACCGACAAGATCTTTCCAAGTTCCGCGATACTATTTTTGCTTTATATGTAGAGAGAGGCTGAACGACTGACAATAAATAAATATAATTGAGGTGCTGTATTGTAAGTTCATATGCTTAACGATGACAGCGAATATTGTTAAATAAAGAGTAACATAATTGATAATGTATAATAGTAAGGATGCTAAAGTAATATTTTTATAATTCTTCCAAAATTCAATGCATATAAAAACTGAAATTCAAATTTTTAACCATACCATGGTATCCAGACTTTTATTACTCTTGTAAAAACAATATATTGTGTGGTATGGCATATTTTTATAAAAATCAATAATACTGTCTTCTTTCATATTCCGTGGACACGCCGCCTTGAAGAGTCCCTGAATAGCGTCTGTTTTCTCTTCTATGCAATACAAAACACAGCGGATCATAATACAAAATAAGCCTTTGGCGGCAATATTTCAAAACACGTTCCTCGAATCAATCAAGCGGCCCTGACAAAATTACGTGCTCTGGTGTCTTTTGCAGTGATCTCCACACCTGGGGTGACCCTTCTCGTAGAGAGTTATTTATTTGATAAATGCTCCAATAAGCTGATTTTTATATGTAATACAAATTTAAAAAACGATACACTTTTTTTCGACCATGTCTACTTCTCAATGTGGAGAATTTAAAATTTTAATGGAAAAACCCAAAAAAAAATGTTTTACTAAATTTGTTTTCCTACCTGCTTCTCTTTCAATCTTTCTTTTCCGGAGAGGGAAGTGGTGGAAGGATTTAGTGAGGACAGGGCTAATTTTTTACAATATTGCTTAGTGAGAGGGAATGTAAATAGTGGCCACAACCATCCATGCCTGGTATCACGAATCCATGAATCTTTGAAAGAGCAAAAGAAGTCTGCATGGGAATCCGAGCCCGTTGCCATCGCAACCGAAAAGATCACACGTAATTTATTTTTGTAGTGGAAAATCTCTACGTAATTGCGTTACCTATTTACATGTCACAAAGTATACTTTGTACAAAAATTGGGTCTATATGAATATAACATAATTGGATTTTGATCTGTAAAATTTTAGACATATCTTGTTCATTAAAAAATTGAACTATTTAGAAAATTCCTCAAAATCCAATCTTCTCCACGTTACAGTACAAATGGAATGGTTGAAGTAAATAATAAAACATACACAGAGTCTACGCTTATGCAGTTGGTTCAACACCAACACAGTTTTGTTAATAATTTTACCAATTAATGTATTATTACCAATAATCTCGAATAAGTATTTATTGCCATCAGTCATGTATACATTGAGCTGACTCGGCTTATATCGGCTTTCTTGAACCTGAAATCAGGCACCGAACTTCTTTTGTAGCTTTAAATAATATATGGACACAGCGGTTTTTAGATTGGAAATCTAAAGGGTTACATATCAGCGCTTTGCTTAGCGAATGCTTTATTTATATAATATATATTTTTTTTACAAGTAAACGGTTATTAAAACCCTTTCTTTATATAAATAAACTTATACAAATTAAGTTTTTTTAGTTGTCTGGTCTTGTTTGAATTTTGAGAATTTGTGTATAATATGTGAATAATAAAAACAAAATGCTTTATTTTTATATTTTTCAAAACAATAAATTCTTCGTACGAAGATCCTATAGAGTAAACAAAAAACAGTACGCACTCATACAAAATTTCATAAAATATTACATAATGTAATAAAATAAACATTTGCTATTCATCCAGTGATAGTCCATGCGGAATATAAAGCAACCCACAGATTTCATACTTAATATGTATTTCGTTAAAAAGTCCGCTCGACTAAAAATATACCAAATCTAATAAAAGTGACGTTGGCAATTTTGTCTTAGGCTGCTTTAAATATACTTTCAATTGAATTTTCCCGTTCCAAAAATAGAATATGGAAAGAGGTCACATTATTTTGAACTCCCACCCCACGCCCTGAGTATCACGTAGGAATGCTACGCGTGATTGGTAAGGCCTACAATGTTTTATACTATGTATTTTGAAAACAACGAAACAGTATGAAACACAAAAATAATGAATAAATTTACACATAAAATTTAGTCACAATAACACAGTAAAGTTAAATAAATTTAAAATGTTATATTAATTATTTTAGTAAAGTTTACAATTTTTTTCAACAATTATTGCCATTTATGACAATCATAATACATAAGTGTGAAAATAAAGGAATTTAAGCAGTTATATGTAAGTAGGACACGTTCATAACAAAATAATTTTAAGTGTTGAACAAACTGGCACTGATTATTTGGTTTTCCCTTATTCCTATCTGACTTTAATGTATTTTGTCACTTACTCGAACTGACTATGAAATACATGGAAGTGTACAAAATCTCAATAATCCAAATTTGATATTGAAATTCCATCAAGCACCCTCAGTCGATGTATTAAATGACTTTAAAGCGTTATTTAAAGACACAGACGAAAATATTCTGTAAGGTCAACAAAAAATATCAAAAAATTAATAATTAGTTTGTCAATTTTTCTTCGGCCACCTCCATTGTGGATTAAATTCCTGTCTAAAAAGAAGTGCACAATTCACTGGAAATCTCTGATTTCGGGCAACATTTTTTTAACGTTTTACTTTTGACACTATATAAATCATCCTCGAATATACGCTCATTTTTATAGTATTAACGCAATAATGATGAAAACGGAAGGTCTCACCGGATGTCATGGATTTTTTACCGGACATGTAACCGTTTCAAACTGGTGCCCTGTGCTATATATAATTCATTTTAAAACACTTTGTTTATTAAAACATTGACACGCGTTGTAGACTTATATACATAAAATTTAAATAAAAACTATGCTGTTATAATTTGATGTCAGAGTCAAATGATAATGGTAATACGGTAGCAGTACAAGATTATTTTCAGAGAGGATTTGAGGAACGTGCTATAGAATTTATTGCTCACATCGTCCGTCAACAAACAGCAGAGCTTTATTGAAAAGATGCAGTTTATCCTTCCCATTTTCATGCTAAAAAAACTCCTTCGTTACCGTGTGAGTTTTGTAATATAAACGCATTTATAAAACGAAATCAAAATTTTAAAAAGTGAAGTACGGTTTTATGTTTTCCTAGTTTTTTTTACTCGTTTTCACCCAATATAGAGGAAGCTTATAAAATGTAATTTAGACGTTGGCATGCTAATGTCGAAATTTTGTTGATAATTGAAAATATCACTGTGTACCGTACCTTTTGTAACTCCCACCAATATAGTCCATCAATATTTTATAATTTTTTAAGTTGAAAATAGTCAATACAAAAGGTTAAAATTACCCCACCTTTATAAGTGCTTCGATGTAGATGACATCGGTATTGTTCAACGTACCGTTAGAGGTTTCTGAACGGAAGATATTCAAAATAATATATTTTAAGAGATACAGTCGTAATTGTTGTCGCAAAGCAGTGGAACGGGTTGTAACTTTCATAAAATGAGAAGATTACTGCAAAGAGTGTAAAATTTCTCGATGGGAAATCCCAATGTGAAGCTTCCTTCCATTGATTGTCATTGTTGAGTAGTCCCAACGCCAGGCACACTTCACGGTTCGTGTCTTTTTCAATTCCATCGACGGATCGGAGATCTTTGAAACTTGTTGGACTTTATGCAACAACAGTCGTAGGTAATACCAATTAAAGTTTCTGAAATACACTGTGTAGTCAATGTATATACAGCACTCTACGTTAATCTTGACATCAGATCTTCAGAAAAAAAGGATTGCAAGGTACCATCCACCGATTATCAATAGCGACATTATCAGATATAATTTTCACAGTTGCTTCACCAGTTGAAGGTAAAATTACCAATTTTTCATGATAAGCTGTATCGGTATCATTAACTATTGCATCTCTCAAATGAATACGTTCATCGACACTCGAGTTCTTTTGATTCTGCTTTGATAAATAATAATAACTCCGTCTCAATTTTGGCATAAATGCTAAACCAAATTAATAAGTTTTGTTCAAATCTGCGCATTGTCAATACAATATCACGGTTCGTAACTTAATTTCCAGTAATGATGATGGTAACTTCATTTACTATCGGTGCGTTACAAATGCGAAATGAGGATGACACTGATTAAAGTTTTATAATTTTATATGATGAATAAGTTTCCGCTCAATATTTTGATTTTATACAAATTTTACGATTCAAGCATGACCAACAATGATTTGTGACGTTTGTGCAATTATTTATATTTACTAAGCAACACGAAGCAATGACGATGACAATTAAAGAATATTTGATATGAAGCGGTTGCTAAGCAGCGCTTGTTGATTTTATTATTCCGAATTTGTAAACGTCAAAAATATAGCGTTTTCAGTTTGAGGTTAAATGTTGAGAGTTGAAAGTTGAATATAGTGCAGTTGAACTAACGATTGCAGCCAAAATGACGTGTGAAAATTTCACGTCGCTAGTCTACGCTGTTTGAGAGGAATTGTTGGGACCGACAGACATACAAACATATATATTTCTACATGTGTTTTGTGCAATATAGTAGAGATTAGGTAATTATTTTACCTCATATTTTTTTGTGTTAAGCATGAAATACATATCAAACTATGCGAAATTATCAAAAGACGCAAGAATCGAAATTCTTCATAACAGAACAAGCTCGAAACGTATCTCGGTGCCGTTTGAAACAAAACAATTGCATACGGTACGTCATGCATTTCGGATTGGTACTATACTATTATATAATTTAGTATTTTTCGATGATAAATTTAGGTTTTCAAATTACGATTAATTATACAAAGAAGATGTACACTATAATATATTTTTAATTATATGTAGAACTATTTTATTTACAGACTAGTGAGTACCCGGCATGCGTTGCAATGCCACTCAAAGAAAGAAAGGGTTTGTGTTTTAATTCTGTTTATTGAACTGCTTTTGGATTAGAGGTCTGCACAGGCCGAAATTTCATAGACTTACCCGGTTTGAGCCAATCATCTTCAGGTCTGGCCCGACCTGTATGTACGTATTTGATTCTTTTTTTCAATTTTAGATTTTCAATTTTTTTCTTTAGAACCCTTCACGGGTGTGTGCACAACAACTCACCGAAGTTTCATCTAAATCGTATGAATGGTAAAGGAACGCGTAAAGGACAAACAAACATTTATTTTATATAATATTTCTCGGCATGATCACAATAAGTCCTTCGTGAAAGTTTCTTCGCGATCGGTTGAGTAGTTTAGAAGCCTATAAGATCCGGACAAACCAACAAACAGACATTCATTTATATATATATAGATATATTTCCCGGCATTATCACAATAAGTCCTTCCCGAAAGTTTCGTCGCGATCGGTTGAGTAGTTTAGGAGCCTATAAGATCCGGACAAACCAACAAACCAACAAACCAACATTCATTTTTATATATATAGATAACAAAATTTTCAATTTTTGCATGACCTATTTCACAGATAATTTAAAGGTTAAAGGCGAAAGTAACTCATTTTTACACCATGAGTACGGAAGGTTTAATATAAATTGCCAATCCAGTGTTCCATGGTGGCCATTATATTCAAGAAAGTTTATGAAAAAACAATGCGCTCCATCATTACATTCTTTATTACGAAAAATATCTCAAACTAATATTAAGCTTCAATAAAATGAGATGCTTCTTATTCATAAGAATACATTTTTCTGACGAACATGGTATCAAAATTTTCAAATCACCTTCGATACATTATGCCATATAATCTTTATTTCGCATGTTGAAAAAAACTTTTCAAACTAATACATAAAATTTTATATAAGATAGCTTAAGAGTTTGATAAATTCATCGCCGTATATATTAATGTTGTTTATTTTTTATTTGTATGTGCTGTTAAACTTGACTCGAACGATGCGGGAGAACTGACTAAAAGAAATGGTTGCCATTAATCATTTAACCTTAAGCAAATAAAATAGTTCAAGTTCGGGCTTTCAGAATAACAAGGTCTGTTTTGAATGAAAAACTCAGCACTGGAAAATGGGGGGTAATATGAAAAGCGCAATGAATTTGATGAAGATTTAGCGTAACACATCAGCTCTAAATGCGTTTAGTTTATTATAAAATTGGCTTTCACTTTCTTATATAATGATATGTAATGATTTTGAAGAATATTAAATGTAAACTTATTATTTTAGATGGTATATTATTATAGTCAGCATTCATGGTGCATTTGGCTACGGCTACGGATGTCTCGGGTTCAATTCCCGGTGCGGACAGTTTTCAATCGATTTATGGATTTCTGTTCGTAGTCTGAGTGTTGTCTAAAACTCCCTCTTCACCTACCCATCCTATCCTCACGGGGCGTAACGAGAGCAATTAGCTAACCACTAGTACTGCTCTAGCCCTATTGTTCTATCTTTACTCTCTTCGATAAAGAGAGGTTGAGCAACTGAGTAACAAACAGTTCTCATAGAAAAAATCTGTTCAGACACCTCCATTAGGAGCCATATGCTCCACATTGGGAGCGGACATGTTTTTTTTTTTTTTTGAAAAGTGGAGCTTTTTATATTGTTTATCTATACAAAAAATCCGATAAAAAACCTTTTAAAATAAGATTGAAAATGTCTTTTTTGGACGGTGTTGCATTCAATTCTCGTAAAAGCAATCTTAAAAAAACTTTGATAAGTTTGACAGAAAAAAATTGTGTATTGATCGTGTTTAGAGCTTTCTGGAAAATGTTCTAATGCCTCGCTTAGTCAGTTAGGAAATTTTCAACGTCAGTTTAAGACATCGACTGAGGGTGCTTGATGGAATTTCAATATCAAATGTGGATTATTGAGATTTTGTACACTTCCATGTATTTTGTCACTATCGACTCGGGTTTCGCCTTTCGGCATCTTTAGGCATTCGAGCACACGAATGGACTTGAACTGACAGGGACACAGGGACAGGGAACTGAGGGAGTTTTAGACTGTCAGTTCGAGTCCATTCGTGTGCTCGAATGCCTGAAGATGACGAAAGGCAAAACCCGGGTCGTTAGTGACAAAATACATGGAAGTGTACAAAATCTCAATAATACACATTTTCAACGTCAGTGTTATATTGAAGTGATTTTTACTTTTCACTTTAAAAGTATAGTTTTTCAAATGACGTTAATATAGATTGACGAATAAGTAGTTTATATTTATTTAATTATATTTTCATTTTAAGGATATGAAATGATCTTCTTATTATTTTTATGCAATAAACAAACCATAATAATGTCTGTAGATTAAACATTTGGAGTAGTATTATAATTATGTCTATAAACACGTGTACAAATCAGCAAAAATGTGAAAACAGAAAAATAAATAGGAAAATGTCATCAAAAAGTCTCTGCCTAATAATGTAGGTCAAGTGAGGCCCCTGAGCAGGGGAGGGTGTCAGTGAGAGAGACCGCGCTTTTCAAAACAGGTAAAAGCTTGTGGAGTTACATCACGAGAACGAAAGAGATGGTTAGCGGACGAGAGTGATGTACGTATGTATGTCCGACATTTATGATATGAATGTAGATCGGATTGTCCAAATGAATGTCATATTAAACATTTTATATTAAACTTCTTATCGTACAATGCGATCCGATTATTATAATATAATATTTTCTTGCACAGCTTAATGATCTTTACATCTATTTTATAAGAAGATACACCCACTTTTTATTTAAGGCGCATATTATATTTGACTAATAATAAAGTGAACCACATTCAGCAGTATTCACATAATCTCAAAATGAAAAACAATTGATTGACTTAACATTAAATTGATAGAACTCCATTATAATACAATGAAATATCAAAGTATTTAAGAACTAAAAAAAGGTTTTCAAAAAATATTATTGATCTTAGTTGAAACGGCAAGCTTATTGATATTATAAATCAAAAAAAGAAACGATAAAATGTGCAATATTAATAAACTACTTAAATTTAACAAATCATAAATATTCACTTGACAGATAGTAAAATAAAGCGATATAATATACAGCATTTTTAGCGTGTATATATATATATATCTTAAAGATTGACATAAAGAAGCAACAGTTTGAATAGTTATAGAGTTAAAAAGTTAGGTATTTAGTTCTACAAGAATAATGAATATAGTTGGTAGCTTCTTGACATTACTTTTTTGCCAAAACTATGCTTGAACAGACATTTGTGCAACTTTATAAATAATATAAATAAATAATAAAAAAAAAGTTGAGAAAAGCACTATATCAACTTACTGACTCGAATGTCTTTAGTTTTATTAGAAAAAAATGTTTTTCAATTTATTCAGTTCATCTTTATTCTAAGGGTAAACAAAAAAAAATATTAAATGTATATATCTGATGTTTTATATTAAAATAAAAAGGTGTAAGCATTTAATATTGGTTTCGTCATTGATCAGGTCTTGGACACAAATTGATTTTAGAGCTACACAACCAAACTTTTAATATTTAATTTGAGCACGAAGGTGTTGCCAACGCAATAATACGGACATCACCATAAATTTTTCTTAAAAATAATTAATTTTACATGTGTTTGTTATTTTAGCATGTTTTACGAATTTCGCATCTATTTTTTATTTGTGGCAAGATGCACAAAATATGTGTCTCTAGTCATAAAGTTAGAAAATCGACTATAAAAATATGACATTTTCGAATCTCCCTTTACAATTTTATGTACAGAATGTCCCATGTTGCTAACAGCTAGTAATAGCCACTCGGACATGTGACACATCAGCCCTGCATATTTCACTGTCTTTTAGCTACGCCATTGAGTTGCAAACTGTTTGCGACCGTCATAAATACATTAAATAATGTATAGTATAAAAATGCTAGTCAACGCTTTTGAACGTTTTGAAACTCGATTGCCTTCCAATTTTCGTAAATTGGTGTTTTAATCGATTGATGATTTGTGTTAAAAGGCAACGATGTATTCATATGAAGCGTTGAAAATAAAAAACCGATAAACCTATACATAAATCATTTCACACAATATTAAATGACAAGTAACTTACAAAACCCGGACAAATTTATACGAAAAACAATATATCAACTTTTGACTATATGTAGAATCTGATAAGTTTAATAATTACAATCAAGAGCCAGCGTGTCTAATTTTATTTAACTTATATTTATTTCAATATGTAGTTGACTGACTACTAAAAGTATGCACAATTTTTCTTATTGGAAATACAATAAGACGGAAAAAATAAACTATCGCTAAAACTAAAAAAGTTGCGTAAAACACAAAAATTTCTTTTACTACTAATATTGCAAAGTGGAAATATCGGTTTTTGCTTTTAAGTGCCTCATAACACGTTTTCATTTCCTCCCACCTATTTTATTCTAAAAACGTTCACTGTGAAAGCGGTCAGAATATCATTATTCCTTTCTCAACCTCATTTGTCTATCTTCAGTCACTTAAGAAAATGATATTTAGCGACTTAATGACATGTTTTATTATTTTAATATGATTCAATAAAAGTTGACATGTTTAAAAAACTTATAGTGTTTTTAAAATGCGTTTAAACAAACTAAGTAAGTAAGTATTTAAATATTAATCTTGCAAACAAATATTCGAGGAACTAATGTTACAGTGACGAACTCTACGTGAATCGTATGCATTCTACAAGGCAACATATGTATTTGGATAGACATATTTTCTTCTTGGTTGACGTATTTCTTAAATCTCGATGTAGGCAAAAACGCTTTTGCGACTGCACGCTGTGATCGGTAAACGAATGTCGTGAGAGACACTGTTTGTCTTCGTTGCATTCTGTTGAAAGAATTTGCAACTTCTTGACATAACATTATGTTTGACATCAACATATAAAATATTTTATGGGCAAACGTATTCTCAATTTTTATTAACACGCAGTCAAACTTTAACATAAAAATAAGCAACTTCAATCTAAAATGTAGTACTTGTTTTGCAGGCAAGTGGTTTATGCCTTTAGACTTTTATTCTATTCAGTTGCAAAGTATAAAGTTCGAAACCCCGAAACAAAACTGATTTTTCAAATAATTTATATCAATCGATAATGTTTCTCTTTTTCCACCACAAACGTTAAGAGATCGATTAGTTTCTTCCAAACCTTTTCATTATCCTATCCTTATTTTCTTATCCATTCCAAATAGAGAGATTGTGTGATTTAAAGACAGTTCTCAAAATCCTGTTAAAATTTTCCATAATTACTCATCACCCATATTCTCTACATTCCGAACATCAGATCACGTTTATATCGCCAGCTTAGCAAAGACAAATTGTTTCGAATTAAAACAATGAAATTGAGATGACTGAATTCCTTTTGTTCTTATTATAGCGTTTTCATTTTAAAATTTATTTAAATATACATGTAAATTAACTTTTGAAGTGTTTTTCACATTCACTTATTATGAAATATAATCATTATAATTTGTACTACCGTCAAAATATACTTAAAGCAGTCTAGTGGATTTTGCTTTATACGTTTAAAAATTCATTTCTATTGTTTTTCGAGATTTTCTTTGTATTTTAAAAGCGACCATTTTGACACTTGATTGAGTTTAAAGAGTGTAGTTTTGCAATCAATAGTTTTGACAGTTATTTAATAACAATCAACCTGTTGTAGGGTCTTTTCAAAATCAAACCAAACAACCCTGATATAACGCTGTCAGTGTTTTCAGCAATATAATGAAACTGCACGAAGTTCAGCCACAAAGTTACCAACCTTAACTAACCGATACCGGCAAATTAAATATAGGCACCGACCTGATGGGTACTTATGAAAATCACGTTCGATGCAAGGTCGGTGCAATTTGATTTTGACGTTCAACTTTTCGTATCTAACTTTTGAGTCAAAATGTAAAACAGTGGCCGTACAATATACATCTTGAATAGAATTAATATTATTCGATACTTATTATACTTTAGAATAAATGAGGTAGTTTTCATTAAGCATTTCAATTGGAAACTTATAAATATTATGGAGTTGTTTCCTTCTTCACAATTCGCTTGTTAAAATTTTTCAAATTAACACTTTTAAAAAATTAACATTACTATAACAATGTAAAACAGAATAAGAATCTTACATAGAATAATATTAGCTTATAAATTCTTTTAATAGTTGTAGTAAAAAGCATTTACTTTGATTTAAAATGTTATATTGTCTGTCTGTCAATTCTACAGATTCGCTCAACGAGTGAGTGTTTTTGTAAACACGTAGAGGGAAGTTACTGGATAGTAAATTGTGTGAAATTAAAAAAGATTTTCTATTATGAATCTAGATTATGAAATTCATTACCGCTTTTACCATAACACAATTATTCAACACCGTGGCGCAGTTGGTACCGTCGCTGGCTACGGTGACGGATGTCTCGGGTTCGATTCCCGGTGCGGACGGTTTTCATAGATTGATCTTTCAATCGATTTATGGATTTCTGTTCGTAGTCTGAGTTCTCCCATCCTCCCACCCATCCCATCCTCACGGGGCGTAGCGAGAGCGATTAGCTAACCACTAGTTCTCTCATATCCCTATCCTTCTATCCCTACTCTCTTTGAAAAAAAGGGAGGTCGAGCAACTGAGTAACAAGCAGTTCTCGTAGAAAAAGTCTGTCAAGATACCTCCATTAGGAAACTATATGTTCCACATTGGAAGCGGACATGGAAAAAAAAAAGCGGAATTTCAAAATTACATTATTGATTACATTAATTTCTTGAGATAAGCACCCTTTTGTATTAAACTGGTTGTATACAGAATTACTAGGATACACGAATGCAAAAAAATCCAGTCTCACAAGAGTTGATGATGATGATTGATTTCAGCAGTAACCTACAAATGTAGAAAATATTAAAACATTTTCCTATATTTTAAAACGTTCACAAGAAGGCTTTAAGAAACATTGATTTACATCATTCAATTGAAATATTTAGATATATGTTTTTTCAATCAAAATATCGAGTCCAGATTTGTGGCGTGGTTGCACGTAGTGGATATAAAATCACATCACCTGAGGGAAATGGAGCTCACTCGAGCACTATCATTCTACTTTTCTACTCTGGCACTCAACTATGTTTATGAATAATGTTATTCCGCATACAACATGCATATATGCAAATTCCCTGCCCAAAACCGAAAAATTGATGATGCCGCTGAAAAAAGCTATACATATTACTTCAAACGTTGTATATATTATACACGATAATAATAAAATAACGTTGAAAATATTTTTAAAAACGCATATGTAAAATATAATACTAGTGATAAATTTCAAAAGTACGACACTAAGACTATAATTAATTACAACTACATGAAATTATGCCTAGTATCATTTATATTATAGTCGATGGATTCGGCAAATTTATTGGAGTATTTTCAGAGACACTAAATAATGAACCTTTTGATTTTTTATGAAAGTCCACCCATCCGATTCTCACGAGGTGTAGCGATAACGATTAACTAACCACTAGTTTTGTCTTAGCCTTATCCTTTTATCCCTGCTCTATTCTAAAAAAGAGAGGTTTAGCGCCAAAAAATACAGTTAAGATACCTCCATTAAGAAATCATGTGCTCCATATTGAAAAAAAATTATTACTTATCGATATCAAGTCAGATAACCAAAGTTTGCACAATTCAATGAAAGCTGATTTAAACAATTTAAAATTTTTTAAATAAAGTTTAGGAATTTAACTGGGCTCTATTAATTTCCAAAATTTCTGCAATGATTGCCAACATTTGTATGTGGGTAAAACCACACGTACATTAGATATAAGGGTATCAGAACATTTAGCTGCCTTTAGATTAAAAAAAAGAAACTTCGACATTCGCAAATCACTTGCTAATGGAGAACTATACGTTTAATGCGGATGATGGGGTTAAACTGTTGCATAAAAACATGGGGGATCATAAATTATTTTATCAAGAAATTTTGGAAATTAATAGAGCCCAGTTAAATTCCTTGCCAACTTTGAATGAGCAGCTGAACCTTCCTAATTCTCCGCTATTATATCCTATACGTTGAAACACCTAACAGATGTCACTAAATGTAGAATGATTGTATATATTTACCCATTCGTCGAATTACATCCCGTCAAAACCCACAATACTATTATAATTGTGAAATCACTGGTATTTCTAAAAGAAGTTGCAAAAGCGGCAATTCGCCACTCTATTAATATGGTGTTTACAAAATAAGGATTAGGGCGATTCCCGAAATTTTAACTCAGGTATCGGTGTGGCTCTCAGACGTATAATATCTTACCTCGTAAATAATATTTGTCGCATTTGTATCTTCTATATAAACGTTAGACACAGTTTACTGTCTCTCAGTTCGAGTCCATTCGTGTGCTCGAATGCCTGAAGATGCCGAAAGGCGAAACCGGGTCGTTAGTGACAAAATACATGGAAGTGTACAAAATCTCAACAATCCAAATTTGTATATTTTGTTTTAACGTAAACATTTTATTATACTTGGAATGTTATTAACTTTCATTTCCTACTGAAATTGAAATTAGTAAAATCATTTTGTTATTTCCATGAATTTGATCTATTTTTTCAAACATTCAGTTATACACCTAGAAAGATGTATTCATAATTTGTTTCTTTTAATAATGATTTGAGGGAACTAAGACTCGCTCTGGAGCCAATAATGATAACTCTTTGCCCAGTATGTTGTTGATTTTCTTTTTGTTTTCCTACGGTAACATTCTATCAAAAATGACGTTCTACTAGTTGTGTATTAGAGCTCAAATTATTGATTGAGTTGACATATACTAGCAAGAACCTCATTATATTGGTGATAAGTTCCACAAAAATTATCTAATATAGTTGATTGCTATTTTGGCATCATGTCACTGTCAGAAATGGTTATATATTACATGATTCTTATGAACGTAAATATTTGATATATGTTACCTCAACAAATCATTCTTATAACACATTAAGTCTTTAAGCCGCCATCGAGCGAGTTCTTCCATTTTTATAAAAAGTAAATGAATATTAAATTGAATGTGATGTATATGTTTTCTCTGAGTACTAATACGATAAAAGCAACATAATCTTTTACGTTGATTATCACTTCGCTCATTTTAAATATTCAATGAAAGAATATTACATTTTACTAACCGTATTACGTGGGTAATATTATTTCCAGCCTAAAATCCACACAAAATATTTTATTTCGTTAATACTACTGAGAGAAAAGCGTCTACAGTGTGTGTTTTTCATTTTTTCATTGCGTAAGAAAACCCGTCAAATTGGCTGCAGGCCTCATTGCCTGTTACTTCTATTACATTCCGGCAAAGGAGGTTTAGGGGGAGTATTTCAGTAGGCAGAACACCTGTGATGAATCTCTTTAGCATTCCGTGCCCGTAGCTTTTTCACTCACGTGTTTTTGAATACTGATTATCCACACAAGACGGGCATGTTCAAGTTTTTTTCTCCATTCCGTAAATTTAATCTGCCAAATTTTCTTATCATTTAAATTTTCTTTAATATTAAAATATAAAGCTTCACATGCTTTTTAATATTTAATCATCGGCTAAAAGTTATTACAATAAAAACATTATTTATTTCATATCCTATACATTGTTTAGTAAGTTTAAAATTCTGTTAACTAGAGATTTACTTATATTGTGAATAATTACTAATTGATACAATTTAAGTAAGTATTTTTTATGTGAAAAAGCGTTACTCATGATTTTACGACTAAATTTACTTTAATATTTCCTTGTCTTGTCATTCGCTATTATTGTTCAACACTTAATCTTCAAGGAATAATTTAATTAAACAAACTCTTTTAAACGTATTGAAAATATCCTTTATTCTCAGTAGTGAATGAGTTTTTATTACAGTGTTTTTTTATACAAAATCAATATGATTTAACTCTTCGATAATAAAAATAAATTTATCATAATTTAAGACATCGACTGAGGGTGCTTGATGGAATTTCAATATCAAATTTGAAATGTTGTGATTTTGTACATTTCCATGAATTTTGTCACTAACGATCTGGGTTTCGCCTTTCGGCATTTTCAGGCATTCGAGCACACGAATGAACTCAAACTGAGACACTAACAGATAAATACGACAAATCTCATCCCTGAGCTTAAGAACTTAGCATCTGGAATAGTCCCAAAATATGTATTGGGGTGAAAGAAGGGGGTTTTTCAATGTAATTCGAAGAATTTCAACTTATAGGCTCTGTCAGCGTGACCATAGACCAATGTATTAATATGGGAAATTCATTATTTTGATTGTTAATTTATGTTTAAGCTGTTACTTGTCTCAGTTTGAGTTCATTCGTGTACTTGAAGGCCTGAAGATGCCGAAAGGTGAAACCTGGCAGAAAGTGAAAGGTGACAAAATACATGGAAATGTACAAAATTTCAACAATTAAAATTTATATATTTATTAATTATATGGATGTGGGATTAACTTTTCTTTTTTTAATTTAATTCAATAATTTAGAGATTAAATAATATTTTAAAAACAAGATAATATAATTTAAGACATCGACTGAGGGTGTTTGATGGAATTTTAGTATCAAATTTGAATTATTGAGAAACATCACGTACAAAATCTAAATAATTCAAATTCGAACAAGATCATAGTAAAAAGATTTTTTTATTGCCTATTGGTCAAAATTAAATAAAATTAAGCTTATTTATTATACACAGAAAAAATTTAATTTGTCTTGTGAATCTAAAAATGTACAGTTTATTTTTTGACCTTCTAACAAATGAAATTTTTTTTCAATTTACTAGCTATATAGTTACGCAACCGTCATTATCATATTAATAAACTATTTTCATATTAAATCAACTTAAGAACTCCAATAAAACATCATTTTTATAATACACAAGTCAATAACCTCACTAAAATTTCCAAAGTATATTGTGCCTTAGAGAAAGTCATGGACCCCGAATTCATTGCGATTCATGCATTGGTTATTTCAACGTCAAAAGAACCCGGCGTCTTAGAAAGTTCTAAGGAAGGGTAAAAGAAAACCATAAGATCAGCAAATATTTTATGTGTCCCCGAAAACCTATCGATTGATCTGGAAACCGATTCCCTCCACTAAAGACAATGGGAAAGAGTAATATACTTAGTAAATCTTGTTGCTGTCTTAACCATTAATAAACTGTTGATTTATCATATTCCCTTTACTTACGAAAATAATTAAATTTGATTAGCCGCATTTACATAATTATTGTAAATTTGATACTTACGTAGATTTGTAATCTTCAGTCAAGTGTTTTTTTAAATATGAGATTTAAATATTAAATATTCAATTAAGAATAATGCACGCTGTCTCTTTAACGGTCCCCTTTGAATTTTTACAACATTGAGACGAGACTTTATTCATCTTTACTATGATAATAAATCAATTACAAATAAGTGAATAGTAAATTCCAGCCTATATTTTAAAAATATTACTTCCACATGTTTATAATGATCAGAACCGGTTTTGCTCCTCGTTTCACTGATAATCATTTGATAATACTCGCGAAGAGCGAAACCGGTTATATTCGTTATAAAAATGTCAAAATAGTATAAAACAATTCGAAATTTATGGTGCTTATGTAAAATTAAATATAATGTTTTCTTAAACAAATTTGTTTTTTATTTTTAAAATACAAAAACCTTTTATTTAATTTGAAATATAAATTCATATATAAAATGCTACACTTAGTCTAATAATGAAATAAGCGATCAAACTTGTACATAGCTCATAATTTTCACAACTACATATGTTATTTACCTATATAACTATTTTAAGTTTTTTACAATAAATGTTGTTAACTTTTAATCGTCTTACTCGTTTATAGGTTCATCCAAGTGGTCATTATTATGTTAAAATTGTAACATATGTACTCAATATAATCATTTTTTTAATCATTCTACAACACTTGCGCACGTGTTAAATAATGAATGGAAGATTTTGATTGTATTTTAAATAGAAAAATAAAACTTCAGAAATGTCTTCAAATGAATATTGACACTTTTTTCAAACTTGCTTGGATTATGAAGGGAACAATAACAAAAAGAATTTTCATCTCTTGTGGCTTCAGACACATTTTTATTAATTTCAAATAATGTAATAACAACTTAACACCGCCCCAAACTTATGGGGCGAACCTGGGTCTTATAATAAAGTCCAAAATCGACCCGTACCCGCCCTGGAATTTTATTTTATCAAATTTAATATGTAATATCTCTGACAAGGCAATAAGTAAATTCATTATTGTGCATCTCTTTCATTGTATTTAATAATTGTATATAATTTCCATCTTTTTGCAAATATGTACCATAGTCAGATTTGGATGATTGAGATTTTGTACACTTCCATGTATTTCGTCACTAACGACCCGAATTGCATCCCGGTGAAAACCACAATGCTATTATAATTGTAAAATCACTGGAAATTATAAAAGTAGTTGGAAAGCGGAATTCGCCACTCTTTTAATGTGTTGTTTTCAAAATAAGGATTAAGGTGATTCTCGAAATATTAACTCAGGTATCAGTGTGGATCCCAGACGTATAATATTTTATCTCGTAAATAATATTTGTCGTATTTGTATTTTTCATATAAACGTTAGACACTGTTTACTGTCGACCTGGAAAAGGCTTTCGACACAGTCTGGCACGACAGCCTTGTACACAAGCTCGTCGTCACCAACACCCCTCTTTACATCTTCAAGATCATTCAGGACTACCTGAAAGATCGCACCCTTTACGCAGCGGTTAAGAAGGAGAAATTCTCTCTCCGCACAACCTCCGCTGGGGTACCCCAGGGTAGCCTCCTGGGACCTAGGCTTTTTAATCATTTTATTTATGATCTTTCGAATCCTAAAAACTGCTCTGTCGCTCTTTACGCAGATGACACAGTGATCACATCCACCAACAAGGACCGAGACGTAGCATTACGTCGCCTTGAGGCTGACACGGCCCAGCTGACTGACTTCTTCAGTCGCTGGAGACTTAAGGTCAACGGTGCGAAGACAGAGGCGATCCTCTTCACTCGCAAGACTGCCAACAAATCTTACAAAGGGAAAATCACCGTATGTGATATACCCTGCTCTTTTAGCCAAAAGGTCAAATACCTCGGGGTATACTTGGACCGCTCCCTCACCTGGTCTGCTCACATTTCCGAAGCAAGACGTAAAGCTCACGTTGCGATCGGTGCGTTGTACCCGATTTTCAACGCCAGAAGCTACCTCAGCGTAGAAAATAAAAAGGCATTCTACAACATGGTCATTAAACCGACCATGCTGTACGCCTCCCCCATATGGTCTGTAAACATCTCCGACAGCAATCTCCTTCTCCTACAGAAAATAAATGCCTGCGCATAATCTCAGGCTCGAGGAAAAATTCAAACACCCGATACCTCCGTGCTTGGTACAAAGGCCCTAACATTCAAGAGACCCTAAGTCTACACCGCGCACAGCTTCATGGAGAGATTGAAACAGAGGCCTCGCCTCGCTCCAACTCTCAAAGCTGAGAAAATACAAAAATTTAAACTACAACTAAAAGTCTCCAAGAACCTTGTCAAGACGATATCCAAATCCTTATGCTCCCCCTCTCCCTCTCTTACAGGAAATTCTTCTTTAGCGGCGGTGGATGCGGAAGAGGCCGACAGCCACGCCGGTCTTCAATTAGTCGCCCTAAGAGATAAATCTTAAAGTAAGTAGCCAAGCTCGCACATTTCAATTAGGGACTGGGCATGTCTAAAATAAGAATAAGAAGCTCTTCAAGCTTACGCTGACATTACGAGCAATTCCTGGTAAGAATTGAACTTTTTAAATGTTTCAAAGACAATCATTCTCGTAAGGGGTTTTTCTTAAGTGTTTTCCTCACACAAAAGCCTTCAGCTGACAGAATCTTTTTAGATAGCAGTACTTAGCTAGCTTACATGCGGGAAAGGGATATAAAGACCTAGTTTGTACCCACTCTAGCACTAACTTTAGTCAGGAAACTAGGAGTCCGCTTCGCGGACTCCACATAATAGTTTCAATAGGAAAAAAAAAAAAAAATTACTGTCTATCAGTTCGGGTCCATTCGTGCGCTCGAATTCCTGAAGATGACGAAAGGCGAAACCCGGGTCGTTAGTGACAAAATACATGGAAGTGTACAAAATCTCAATAATCCAAATTTGATATTGAAATCCCATCAAGCACCCTCAGTCGATGTCTTAAATTATGTACCATAGTATTTTTTTTCCTTCAAAAATAATTTGTCATATGCTGGGATTTCTTATATTTGTTTGTTTGCCGTTAGCCGTAAAAAAGCATTCAAGGTTCAGAGAAATGGTAACTGCGCACTCGGCGGGTCTGAGCGGTTGAACGTTGTCGGCAAGGCCAGACTACGGCTGCGGGTCGAAAATCCTATCGTAAAACCGCTTGCCGCATTTTTAAATTCAAATTGATTATTTTAAACTGTGTTTTTGTATGTGTTACTGCCTTCGAGGAATGTATTCTTATAAACCAGCTGCAAATAAAGGGTAAGTTGACAGACGGTCGGGTTTTAATGGAAGTCAAAAGAACCTGAGAATCATAATCCTCATCAGCACGCGCGTCGAAGCTTCTCCAGTGGCGTGTGATAACCTGGGGCAATGAATTGTGTTGACGCTCCATCCTTTGTCGAGTCTAATTTGTCTCTTACTTTTTAACATAATTCATGAAAGTTTAATATACGGTGAAGAATACATTAAACAATAAAATATACAATTCATTAATAAACTCCAACTAACAATAGAAACAAGCAAAACTTTGTCATATTAATCTCTTCTTCACCCTATCATATAAAAAGCATTACTTAAATAAATTATATGTACATTTGGAAATTTGTTATATTTGTGACACATAACAGCTATTTCAATAGTTATCATGTTAAACACCAATATCTAACGTCTTAAAAAGAAAAAATGTATCTTACGTTTCTTCGTAAGTGACAAATTTATCTATGGTGGACTTAAGACATTATTCACCAAATTGCTCGCAGGTATGTGCTGGTAAGCGCTTTCTTACATCTGGGCACTGGAGACGTATGTATAAATCACCACCGCTATCTAGAACCGTCAGTCTCGCCGAGTAATTGTTTAGCCCGGGGATATTTTTTAGCAATGTTGCCGATCCCTATTTTTCTAAGACACTCTCACCCCTGATAATTTACCCCCGTCACACCTAAATGCTCACAATGTAGCGTCGTAGTGCCGTAGCAGCGTAGCGACGTAGCAGCGTAAAGATGTAGCGGTGTATCAATTGCACCCAATTGTGTCCAAACACAGTAAATATACAAGTTAACTTTTATCAATAATCTATAATGTATAAGCCACTAATTTTTACAAAGTACATGTGAAACATTCAATTTCATTAAAATAGCTCATTATTTTAAAGAGAATAAAGAAGAGGCAAATCATTTCGCATACATATATTTTGTAAGTATCTAAAACAAATTTCCTTCTTTTAAATAGCACATTTTTGGAATATTAAATAAAACGTTTTCACAATCATGAGACACGATATTAATCTTGTCAGTAAAATAGTCAATTATCATGTAATTTAAGACATCGACTGAGGATGCTTGATGGAATTTCAATATCAAATTTTGATTATTGAGATTTTGTACACATCCAGGTATTTTGTCACTAACGTCCCAGCTTTCGCCTTTCGGCATCTTCAGGCATTCGTGCGCTCGAATGACTGAAGATGCCGAAAGGCCAAACCCGGGTCGTTAGTGACAAAATACATGGAAGTGTACAAAATCTCAATAATCCAAATTTCAATTATCATATCTTTCGTTTTCTTTGATGTATGCTTACAATGCCTGAATTTTTTATGTTTTTCGCTACTACTAGAAATGGAAGTATAGTATTCAAATTGAAATGGATCATTATAATGTTAGGTAAATATTTAATATTTTTTATTGAAAGAAACATTTTTTTTGATTTAATAAGCTAATGCAGGTAATATAAAATTTTTGCGAATATGTTTTTAGTTAATATGATGTTAATTGACTTTCATTTTTATAAATGAATCCATGCATGTATCATCATAAATAATTATAATATTTGATGCACTCCAATGTGAAAATTCTTTCGTTGTTTGAGTTGCTTCGTAGAAATTCGTGATGAAATTTGTAAATGCACTCTGACAAGTTTCTGACAAATTGTCAACATAACTTATTGAACATCCTAGAGAAATAATAAAAGTTACTAATTTGTTTTAAAATTTAGTATAACTTACTGTCAATCTTTGGGAAAACACCCATATTTCTCAGGAGATAATACAAAAGGTGTGTTTTAACATTCTACAAAACCTGACGTGAAAACCAATATGTATCAAATAAAGTTTACACAAAACATTGGATTACTGAATATTGTGATATTTATAAGCTATTTAGTTTTTATACATAATGTTGTAATGATAATAATATATTTTTTTAATTTTATATTAGGAAAGAACATCATTTTTTATATTCTAATCTCGCGCTATTAAAAATCGATGCAATTTCAAGGAAATTCTTTATATATTTTTTTCTCTCGAGTACGTCTCGGTGCGTACGAAATCCGCTCAGAATCTACACCATCGTCTTCAAGGGAGGGTCTGCGGATGGTAGGAGAGCCTTGTGGGGGGTGCGAATAGCATAACGCTATTGCGTAATGGGCCATGTCATATTTCTGCGCTCACGTGGAGAGGTTTTACCTCTGACAAATTGCGACTCGTCGGATAGGTGCTGCCATCTGTCGGCCATGACGGCAGACGTTTTCTTTGTTTATATTGGAAGCTTCAGCTATACATACTCAAAACAACAAAGTTCTAAATTTACAAAAATAAAAACTTCAACTAATATAACATTTCAAAGTATTCCGGAACATATAAATGATTGAATATTAACTAAGATTTCGTTATTCATTCATATTCCAGTGTTTTAGAAGAAGAGTACATGCAACAGTTTTGAAACGTCGGGCTATCAACCATTAAAATTTTGTGTAGTAGTAAATTATCAGATATATTATCTTGTTGTTTCATTTGTGACTTATCAATAAAGACATAGATACAGCTGCTACAGATAGGTAGAGATTTTCATTTTGACTAATCAACATTATTGCTACGGGTTTGTTAATGTTGTTTTTCATCTATTTAAAATACTCATTTTTCTAAAATAAAATTGTTATAAATAGCCTTTATAATATATTTTGTTAATACGTTCTACTGTTGATATTTGCGAATTACTTTTCATGAGTTTTGGGTAGGTAAAACTGCATAACGAATTTCAAACAACTTAAAAGTCTATTCAGTTGGTGAATAATGGTGATGGTTAGAATCTACTGATCATATTATATTAAAATTTATATCTAAGATAAAATACATGTGTTATATATTTATGGCTAGAACATTGTTAAAGAATCCATTTAAAAGTTTGTACTTGTGCAAAGTGGCACTGCTTTGGTGTGGAATGCAATATTCAAAGTTGACGAGAGTCTGCGGCAGCAGGCACAATACACTCCTTACCCTCCCTAAAGACAACCCTCTATATGTAAACATCTATATATATTCAGACAAGTACCTACCACTCACGGTTTTATTTTAAGTCACTTACTTGCGCAAAGTTTGTCACATTCAACACAAGAATAATGTGCCAATGGATTAAAAATTGATTAATTCTTATTATTGATACAAATCAAAATACTTTAGATTGTGTTAAAGTAATAATTATTTCATAGCGTCAGCAGAAGTTTAATACCTTTACTTTCCATTCAACTGCTGTAAACAATAAACAAAATCATTTATTGTCCATAAACGATTTTGAGGATCATAAACATCACAACGTCAACGAAAATTATAAGTATGTTTCGGCGTTAGAAATATCAACAGTTTCAAGAAATTCATATTTAATCACCTTTACAACGAACTATACTATTCAGTTAGAGCATGTATTTACTGATTTGCATTTATTAGTTTAAGCTATTTTTATGGATATTATTATACAGTAAGCGTTATACTTTTATACTTTCCTTCATAAAACACCAAACCTGTTATTCAATCATTGTGTATATCTCCGAATATCTTGTATGGTTTTTTCATACCTGAAACAAAAATAAATATATTATAAGCCTTTGTTGGGTTCATAATAAGTTCATCAAAAAACTGTACGTTAATTCAATTCCGTGCGATCAAATTGATTGAGCAAAGCAAATTAAACGAGCATTAGTTTAAAAAAAAAATGAGTATTAAGCATACAAAACATTCACTTATTGAAAAAAGCTGTTGATGAATTACTCCGATTATTTTTTTTCAAAATTTGTAATGTCAGGAATTTTGTACATATTAAAATAGTATGCTAGAAACCACAATAATTTATTGTTAGGCATCAGTTTTGAAATTAATTTTCAAATTTAATTTTCATCAAATATTTTAGCAATTTGAACTTTCTCAATTGAACGGTCTATAATTACTTCGAAACAAATAAACATTCTTGCTTTGCTAGTTTCAAAGACCCAAAGGTAGTCCTCTATCCCTAAGGGAGGGACACTTACATTAATATTTTATGAACTGTTTCGGGCACATCAATACTTAATGAAGGTAGAACCCGCTGAGCTGACAATTATTTATCAGGTTTGATTGAATTTATTCACAGCTATTTATGCTGCTCTGTATATTTTGACCATCCTCCATGAAAGGGTTTTCCACAAATTATAATATATATTTGTCTATTTAATATAAAAAATCTTTTTGTGTGCTCAAAAACGATGACGTGCTAGTCAAAAGATGTTCATTAAGAACGTTCAAAAGTTATACAATTGTTTTTTGCAAACAAAATGTATTGAGTGGTTTAATGATGGGAATTATTTATAAAATATTTTACAACTTGAACGATTGAATAAAAATCAATTTGCTTTAAAATAACATGTGTTGAGCGGCTCCAGAGTCTATATGCTTTATTAAAAAGTATCTTTATTGTTACCACATTTAAAATATTGAGTTTAATATGTTTTCATGCATTTTAATAACTACAATATTATATGAACACTGAAGCAGTTATAAATAGCCTTTAAAGAGTCAGAAAGTGTTAATAGCCTCGAGTTAATTTCGAAATTAATATTTAAATTTTCAACGGCTACGATGCGCCAGGATGGCAAAGGATCACCGCGATATTGCATTCCTACACAATATTAATAACGACGGCGAGATTGATTATTTTTCTCGAAAGAAAATTGCGCTTTGAAAATTAAACATTTTTAAAAATATTGTTGATTTTTTTTCTACTACAACTTTTTTAAATTAATAAGGAAACTTCATTCATATTCATTACCTTTAATAAACTTGCAGGTAATTAATAACATTATACCATGTGTTTTTCAAGAAAGAAAAATCTTTATAATGCTATTTTAAAAGTCGCAAAAAATACAACATTAATTAAGCTTTGTTTAACAAATCATTTTACTCACATTGTTTTACAATTCGATCAGTTTTCCAGTTTTTACGAGCATGAGAGGAGTGTTTTTTTATTAATTAAAGAAAAATGATATACCCTTATTTTCCCATTACTTTATATCAAAATAACACACTTCTGATGGTCCATCTATCGAATGGATAATCTAGAATATTTGAATCATTTAATCAGTATTCACTGATGTGGAGAATAATTTGTTACCTACGTGGCATAGCAAATACGGCAGAAATAGTTTCGTTTATACATATCTTTTTTTCGGTAACTTCGGCTTATTTTTTATTTATCCTTGATAATTATTTTCAGAAAATGTACTCAGACATTCAAACAGACAGTACCGTGTTCATTGTGTGTAAAATATAAATGATTTTTACTTAATATAATAATTTCACCCTTGATTGATGTGGGGATGCTCAATTTTTGCGAATACTTTATAAATCGTAGCACTGTTGGGTGCGGACTTTCCTCACGCCTCGCCTTTTTTTCATTTCATCCCTCTTCGTCTCGTCGTTGCCCGAAGGCTGTTTTGGAATAGGCAATTATACGTCAGTCTCCGCAGCAGCTTTCCGCAAACTATTTTTCCTCCCTTAACCTTCCGCATCACTTCCGCAAACATTACGATCTGTACGTTTTCTACCTGAACACTCAGGCATACATCCGAAACCTCTCGGGGTACTTGACCTTCTAAAGATTACGCGCAATAATCATATTATCATATTGATTTGCGCGTGATAATAAACAAGATACATTTTACCTCATTACTTATTATAGCTTAGAGTGTTAAAACAATAAATAACAAATTCGCCAAAGTTGCATTGTTCAATGTAAAAAACTTATATTCACTCCATGGTTTTTGTAAACAATTTTTCTTTTGCACGTATGGAATAACTAAACTACCAAATGCATCGTGATAAACAAATAAGACAACATTTAGCAAGCGACGTATGAACTATACTTTCAACAACTTATGTAAAGCTGTTGGATTAACATCCCAATTGTATTTGATTCGAAACTTAGAGGAGCATTTTAAGCTTTCACAATGTTAAAATGAACCACAATCAAACTTATTGAAAAAGAGCATAATTTTCTACTTTAAAATATTGGATTTGAACATTTTTAATACAGATTTTTATCTCTTGAGTATAATTCAAAATACGCCAATGTTGGTAAATCATATTTTTTACTCCATTCTTATACTATTGTTCTAATAAATATAAATTCCTGGTAAAAAACCGTTTATTTTGTATTTTGCATATAGAATTCGATTTTGTCAAGCAATCAAGACACATCAAATTTAATATGAACTAATTGCTTTAATGCTTTGAATCAGGGTGTAAATGCATACAAACTGAGACATCCGTAACCGTAGCCAACGACGCTACCAACTTCACCACGGACGCCGAAGCTATCAATACTTAAATAAAATTAAAATTGAAAATTTTGTTTTTCTTTAGCTGTTTTACTAAATGTGACACGTTTATAAATTGTTTTGCGAAAAATGTACAGACTATATTTATCATAAATTTTATATTTCTAACGTAGGTATTCATTTTTGTCCCATGAATACTGAACATACCATAAATTGAAGATACGGATGAGGATTTTACAGTTGTCAAAGCGTGGAGAAAAGAAAGACCCAATCGTTGAATTAATTTTAAAATCGTTGGCAATATTCATATAGTAACAGCAGATTCAAAATTAATACAATATAACATAAAAAATCCCTTTAAATAAGAACTGATGTAAAAATATATGACTTTTGAAAAATGACATCGAGAAGGTAAAATATATTGCTTGTCAACATGTTTTCCGCCGTAAAAGCTTAGAACAAAGATAAACAAATAAATTAACGCTTATAAATTATTGTAAGTAAAAACAATTTCTACCTGTTTATTGTATTGTACATTTGAAATTTGAATGTAATTGGTATGTAAGCTTCTGTAAATATCGTACAAATATGGTTCTATTGAAGTTGTAAAATAGTGCAATATGATAAAAATATAAACAACATATTTTATATAACTACTTATATGTTACAAGACATAACAATAAACCCTGTAAGTTTCCGTTGATTCTTATAAAAGAAAAATAAGATTTGCGTATCGACATTTAACAATCAGAATGATTGAATCATCGATTTTATTTATTTTTAAATAAAATGTTGATATTTATATATTTGGCGGACATAGGGTTTACTTATTTATCGGAAAAAGAATATAATATATGATATTCATTCTTCGATTTTCATGCAACGAGTGGTCTTTATTTACTAATGATAAATGTAATCAAAAAAGTTATTTATATTAATATTAATCCAAAATTTGTAATAAATAAACGCTTTTAGATTATAAAGAAATGAAAGTTGCTCTGAATTTATATACAAAATATGTGTTGAATTATTCATTACATAAAAATGATAAAACGCCTTGAAAGTTATATACCATTATTATTTCTTCTCTTTATATAAATATTGAAGTATAATTTAAACTATTCCATTATTTATGACTTATGCATAAATATATTACAAACATTACTATGAACCTGAAAGTTTTCTATAAATTTGAATACAACATTTTCTACTAAAAATGTTTTATTTTATTAAACGGTTTGGTTTTCAAACCGTAAAATATACAATCAGATCGAATGTCATTGTGATACATAGGCAAGCCATACAGTAAATCTTACAGACAACAATTTCTTTCATTTTTACGAATAGTATTTTAAATTTGGATATTTTAGAGTAGACACCGAAACAGAATTTTCAGAACACTGCAAAACAAAGTAATCTCGTTATATGTTTTAATTTTACATACAGCTTTATGCATTTATTTTACTTTAATTAGATATTTGCCGATCATCAAACTCGGCTGCGGATTCGCATTGATTTTTCAATCGATTTATTTAAAAGCATGGATGGCCATGTAAAGAGTGATTAGCTAACAAATACTTCTTTCTATACAACATCCTTCTCCACAGAAAGAGGTTGAGGAAACGACTTACACATAATTATGTTCCACCATCAACTTCTGTAAAGATTCTCTGCAATGTAATACTTTTTATATAGTACCTTTAGATATTAGTTTATGACTCGTTTTTTTTAAATCAAATTCCACATGTCTGAAAAATGAAGTTGAATGATTGATTACCAAGTGATTCTTATCAAAAAATCTATGTACGCATTATCGTTGCATATTAATATACCATTTGTTGTTTTATAAAAATGTTTTTCTTTTTAATCCATAATCCAAATGACAAAAAAACCGAGCTAAAATTAATGCCGTAATAAATAAATTCATTTTTTCCTTAATTAACTTAATTACCCTTAATTCATATTTTGTAACCCTTGTTGTGTGAAATGTTACCAATCCGCATGCATTACACTTTTTTATGGTAGGTTTTTCGGGACTTGGTTGTTGTAAAAAGCAATGCGGATGGGTATTTGGTAACATTTTTTAACAGTAGCTCTCTACGATATGGTTTCAAGATTAGAAAAAGTATGAATGAGAAGTGATGAAAACATCACACAAATTTAGGTTTGAATATTGGCCGAAAATATTTTGCTCTCAGCCCCAGGACCGATACCAAATACAATGGCACTCTTCACAGTTGGAGTCGACATGTTTTTAAAGCAAAATTTAATATTTTATAGACAACATAATAATATAGATATGTACACAATTAACGTACTTTTATCTTTCTGGTATAAATAAAGAATACATACATAAAAACATTCTCAGTTTCTTTTATGGGCAGAAGTTTACAGCTTGGGTTTCTGTTATTACATATATGACCTGAATACTTGCAAATAGAATAAGTTTTCCAAAGTACATTCTCTTTAGATGCGCATCAATAAGACATTCTGCTGCACCCATTTCTGTGCCCTCAAATAAAACTCGGCTGGTATCTTCATCTCAGTTTTCCCTATCTAAGGTGACGTAAAGGAAAATGTGGTCCTGCTGAAACCTATGATCATATTGAAAACCCTTCTCAAAGATAAAAATAAGCTCCAATGCCGAACCCTATGTAGCTAACTCCAAATGGGTTTTCGATTTTTTAGGAAATCGTCTAAGATTTGCGTGAACAATCGTGAAAAAAACTATATTTAAATACCGCTCCTATATTCATTTTAAAGAAAGACGAAGAGGTGATTCTTAATTAGCTGAGTAATCCATATCTATCGATGTGTTCATAAAATATCCTCAATCGGAGTATTGATCAATATACCATTACCTTGGTAAAACTACGTCATAATTACATAAAAATAGCAAATTCTTTAGTTCTACCTAAATAAAAATTGAAAAAGGGAGCTGATTAAAATTTTATAAGCAAATGCAAAGCAAAACACCTCGCATAATATAACATAATATTCGAAATAAACTCTGTTTCTAGTCAGTATAAATTATTTATGATAACACGTTAAAATTATAAGTAAAAAAAGATTGTTTGCTTAAAATGTTCTTGTATAATCTGACAATCATCGTTTTGAAATGAAATTTTATTTTTTCACGAAAAAAATGGTTAAAATGTATCTAAAAAAAGAATTAAGAGGACACCAAATATTTTCAGTGCTGAAAACGGTTATTATGAAAGGTACGTAACTGCGATAATGTGAAAAAATGTTGCACGAATGGTTTTACTAATTGGGGTAAATTTTGCGAAAGGGATAATTAATTACTGCAGCCGATGTGGTAAGTTTTACATTATGTAATCATTATTTCATTGAAATATCGAAGTACAGCAAATGCATATTAAAGCATTGTGATTTGTCATTAACAATACAATAAGTAGGTTTTAAAGATTTGTTACTTACAACTAAGCAAGGGTCAAGTGCATCAAGTTAAATGTAATCTTTTGAATTTTACTAGGAATGAAATTCATTACTATCTATTTTATTGTGTCTTGAGTAAGAGCCTTTGTTTGTTTCGTCAAATTTATGATATTGTATTTTATTCGATAAAAGAGATCCATATAAAATAACATTTTACTATTTTTTAATATTAAAACAATACTTTTTCCCAAGAGTGTACAGTTAACTCAACTTAAAAGAAAATAATATTCCAAACAAAGAATCACTTCATCATCACTGCAACACCGCCATTTAACTTTATTTAAATTTTCTAAGCCCGGTACGCCTTGATATGCTTTGTGAGTAACACAAGTTTCAGCTATTGGTATCTTCTTGATTTGAAGTACATAAATGTATTCGAACTGACAACAGCAAACCATGCAATTTTAAATCATTCACGTACCTTGAGGCGTCATGAAAATTTGGCTATATCTTTGAAGAAGTAAATATATTTCAAATCAATTACTTTGTTATTTCAATGTTTGAGGAACACAAATCGTGGAACAACAATGTAATCAAAGTAAAGATACCGTTTTGCCAATCTTCACTCAATTTTGTGTCAAACCTTACAGAGGCATTGGCCTTTAAAAGGATTTGAAGGATTAAAATGTGATATTGATAATCTTTAATGAATATTAAATTATAATCATATTATAACTTGTTTTGCGAAATTGAATTTCATAGTGGCAAAGTAAACCAATTTATAATATCTTTTAGGGGTTTCGCATATTATCATTTATTATGTAATCTATAACGCATTTTTTAGTATAAATCAGTGAAATATGTTTTTTTTTTTCATTAACATATTGCAACAAATTACAGTTAATTTACTTATACGGTCTTTTTTAAGGTGTTAACTGTCAATTCTTGGTGGAAAGACATTATCTTTTAAAAAATAAAACACAATTCATTTGTACTACTTCCACACGTTTTTAATAATCAGAACCGGTTCTCCCGGTCATCACGAGCATTATCAATTGATAGTTAAAAAAAAAATGAACAAGATGACAGTACCACAGTTTTCAAATATTTAATGGGCTATATATTATAATATTGTCATTTCAAATTAAAATATTGTTTAATAAAATCATTGAATGACTTAAATCGAAATAATTTTTGCTGCAGACACATGCCCTTGATACCTTGAAATTTATGGGAACATTTTATTACTTACATAAGAAATGTATTTTAAATATATAGATTATAATCATTTTTTCACTTCCGTATTTTTATTTTTACTAGAATAAAAACCATCCTATTAACGTGGAAAATTTATATGTTGAAATAATTTATTACGAACTAAACGGGCATATCATAGCAAACTACAAAATATTTGCAGACATGATATATTGTGGCAGACGGTATTAGATTCTTATAAAGAAAATTTACAACATCTTAGGCATTGTAAATTCGAATATTATAACAAAAATAATACTAGCTACAAATTCAAATATATAATTAAGTAAGTTATTAGATAATTGTGTCAAATGGAATGTTTATACAATATCGTACAAGACATCTTTTTCCCAACCCATCAAAGAGACCTTCAAGCAAGAATATGATACAGTAATTCCTTCCTTTGACAGAAGAATCCTTAGTAATCTCAGACAATTTCTCATAAAGTGTGTACTTAGTATTGGGTACCGAATTCACTTGTATTGATTTGATTTCGAGGCTGATATAACCCATGTTAGATGATAGATTGATTACATATAATATGACATAACTGCCAGACTGATAACCACGCAAAATCTCAACTTGAATATGAAAATATTCAAATGTACATGAGCAATAAATTGATTGAGTCAGTTCTATACAATTGAACACTGTTATTTTATATTTCAAATACATTCAACACAAAATGATCTTGTTTTGATATCCAATTTTACAGTACTAATTTTTAAACTGAATTATGTATCACAACTTTCAGTTTTTAATTAAAATAAAAACTTAATGGCCAAACGAAACAAATTTGACACTAAAAATTATCATAAATTTGATACAATAACATTAAACATTTTTTTTACAATGTGTATTAATGTAAATAAAAATCTAAATCAATTATGGTGCATTTGATATCTTGGAGAGTATATTACGCCATGGAAAACATCGTATATAAACGTTGAAAGACTAATTTAGAAAAATAAACAATTTAGATTAAACCCCTGTGCCCCATAACTTCACTTAGTAATCAGAACTTTCGGGTGTAATATTTGGAAAAGTCATAAATCACCTACTTATAATTGGCGTGCGGTGGATGTATCTCTACGTCTATCACACAACTTATGTTGTCTATAAGGAAGTAGAATTCAAGAACATGCACTCCCACATGCTCTTTTATAATATCTCGCTCGCTACTTTCACTCTCAATGTAAATAAGCGAGAAAGAGAGAAATCCACCGCACGAGCCTGCTACTTCTTTTTTTTTTGTTAATATGTTTTAAAATTTCGAATCTATGGCCTGAGTGTTGGTAATATCGTTTTTCTTCATTTTAGTGACTTTGGTTCAATTCCCATTTACTTTAACGTCAAGCGATTTTTTTTTAAATCCGTCATTTGACAATTCTTTTGATAATATGAAATGAGGTAATACGTATCTTTGTTAAAATCCATTAATTTATTCAATAAAAAAAATGATTAAAATATGATTGTTATAAAAATACTAGATACAGTTTTTGCTTCTAAGTAACGCAATTATATTTTAAAAACGTTTGTGATCATTAAGAACAAAAATAATCTTTATCAATTGATATTTTTACAACCAACCACAATAAAAATCTTGTGTCAAAATTATACAAAAAACCGTCTGAAAAATAAATAACATGAACTCAATCGTTTAGTAGTAACAAAATAGAATACTCGATCCTATTCAGTGGAAACAGCAATATAACAAAATAGACCCGTTTTTATTTACATCTCTTAGTATTTTGATGAGACGTCCAGTAGTAAAAAAAACATTTTATTACCCATCTTAGAATTCCATCAAATGAGGTTGCTAATCACTGATAAGCGTACTTTTTTATGTCTCCATAGCTTTTTGTCCCACGAGCAACACATAGAAAAGTTGTTAAGTTGAGTTCAATTAACTCCGAGGCTTTTATTGAAGGGTGGAAATTACCACAGATACGTTTAAGTATCAAATATATAAACGCGGGTAGAATAGAGAGTAACACAGCCCTGCGTCATCTAAAACTTTTAAAGTTAGTATGTTTGTCACGTGTTGTATTGTATTTTCAAATAAATTTAAATGATAGTATTTTTCATTCAAAATAAGTATTCGATAGAACTATTAATATGTTTGTAGTTTACTAAATAAATATGCGATAAAGATATTATTATAGTGTCTGTTTTTATACTATATTATTTAAATATAATTAATATTTGCACTGATTTAACATTATGATACATTATGTCTTTTTCATTGATTGACTTTCGGTTTCTTATACATTCAATTCTATTATAAGTAAAATAAGTTAATATCTAGGAAAGATGATTTCTACTATATTGATTGCATTGCATATGGATACAGACCACGCATAACTATGACGTTATATAAGATGCATTTAATAATGCCATTCCAATCATAATTTTAGAATATTGCAAATAAATTTAATAATATACATATCATATTGTCGTATCGTCTTCTTCCTGGTAAAAAAATCCATCTAAAATACATGTTTTGAAGGAATCTATCTCGATAATAATGAAGTGCCAGACAATTATATAAATAAAAACTGCAGTTGATTGAAGGCATAAACGTAATTGCAAGAATTAAACAACAAATTTATACATATTTTTAAGTGATCCTTATTATAAAAGTTCACAAACAGATCTTTTACGGAGTCTATGAGAACTGTGTTTTACTTAATTACTCAAACTTTTTTTTCCAAAGAGAGTAAAGATAGAAGAATAGGACTAAAACAGTACTCATGCTTAGCTATTCACTGTCCTGCGCCCTGCTTTTGGGATCAGGTGGTTGGAAAGGAATTTTAGATTGAAATGATTATTTATGTTTTTTTAGCATTGCCATTTTGTGTATTTATGTTAACTGTTGTTTGGTGACTTTAACCATTTACTTACTTTTTTAGTAATATTCCTTAATGTTACAGGTTATTTTAAATATGTACAATTAATGTATCATTGAGGAGACATGATATTCGATGAGAGTTCATGAACAAGTTCGTCGAATAAAAAAATTCAACAAGATAGCAATTCCTTAAACACAAATCCATCAATTTATTTAAAAATCAATTTATGAAACTGTCTTTACTGGTATATGGCTATCCGTAATCATCATAACCAAAGCCATCGACACCGACCAGTCTGGTAAAGGCCCGGAAAAATATGTATTTATGTATATAAAATGGTTTTTTTCGGCCAAATTTTTCGCATATGAAAAGGTTTTAAGAGAAATTTAATTTTAATAATGCGTGTTTCACGTAATGAAAGTATTTAAGGAAATAGCATTATTGTATATAAACTACGAAATGTTATCTTTTGTCAGACGAGGACAATATTAATGGCGGTTTGAATTGAGAGACAAAAAATACCCCAATTGAAAGCAAATGTATTTACTTAAATATTTGCCTTGAAAGCAAAACCTTATAACCAAAAAAAAGCGTTAGCATTAAAGTAAAATGTGTACCACTTTTTTTTCAACTAGAAAGGAGAGACTACAAAGAAATGGATAGGTAGACTCGCATTCATTTTGGCCCTCCTGGGAGCGTCTGACCACAAGCGGTGTTCGTTCTACGATCGACGATCAATCTTCAACGCCCATGGTATTCCGCACTGCTGGTGTAGGTACGTAAATTTATTATCTCAGATTCAAATGGTCATTTAATTTTATTATTTTTTACGTAAGGTTTCTCTCGTACATAATAAAAGCGGTAGTTTTTTACACACCTTTTTTTCTGCCCTGTTGAACACTTGACGTGATGACTGATATTTTTAAGGGTAATAAATTTTAATTCTACAAAATTTTCTCTTGCGATTGATTTTAAAATTATAAGCTTTATCTCTCATAATTCAAAGAGATAAGCTCCCAAGATTTTCTAAAAATGGGTTTCAATCAGCTAAGTCTTCTCAATTGATAAAAAAAATATATTTTTTTAAATGGAATAAATTAAAGTAAAACAACATTTTTAACATGACAGATAATTGCTTGCAATTAATCCGATTAGAAAACACATCAGGAACACCCATTTTTAAGATCTAAAATGTTAAGTTGACATAAGAAAAACCATATTGACGTATCCAGGATTAAAACCCGCAACCCCAAAAGAATCTCGCTCCCCTATTAGAGCATTCAACTATTGATTAGATCGTATTTGGAAAAATTTAATATCAAGTGTTAGGTTATTTATTTTTAATGTTGTCTCTTCGTGTTAAATTGTATGAGTTTTTAAATTTCCTTTGATAATAATTCAATTCATTTTAAATTAAAAATGTATGGTGCATTGGTAATCTTTCGTAATGTATTTTTTTGCAAAATTAACCAAAGACGTTCGTTATGTAAGTGCTAAAACTCCACTCTCAATTTGTTTTACTACCTCTGACCATCGTCCTCTTAAGGACTAACTCAGTTACATGGCTTGGTGATATCCCGCCATCTCTCGATCGACCGTGATATATTTCAAATTAATGAAATTTGCCATGTTACACATACAAATGTTTCAAATACCTTCAAGTTATTTTATTAGCATCGTCTGTCGCTTGTTGTAATGAGATTACTTCTTGTAATATTATCTTAGCAAACATTTACTTGTGTCCCACATAGCCAGTTTCACAAACACTTACCTGCGTAATATAACATTATAGAACGTAGGAATGTCAAGTTGGGTTTTGGTATATTAATTTATTGCTGTGAAGTAAGCTTCAAATTAAATTTTAATCAATAACAGTTGTTAGAAGCTGTATCTCAATATGGATGACCTACAACAGTAGCTACGCTACCGTTCCACTTCTACGGCGTTGCTTCTACGGTTTTATTGAACGAAGGCATATTTATTTAAAAGCAATGAGAGGGGTGCCATAAAATACCACGACTTCATTTACTATTTAAATCTTTTAGACACATACATATATCTATTAAATTGTATATAAATAAATAAAATAAACAGTATTATCGACCAAAATTTCTTTTTAAAATGCTATCAGTGAACTCTATGGCAGTTTGAAGTCCGTCTTCCATTTTATTAATTTAGAATAATATAAATGTTGGCAATGAACTTACAACAAAGTGTTCAATTATCTCATGTTTACTTACAGACTTGTCTCTGACTTCACAAAACAAATTTATTTCTTAACAATGCTCTACTAGTATAAAGTCTAGTGTTATTTTCTGTTATTTCATTCCTCAATTTTAAGTAGAAATATGAATAGTTTTTTAATGAATTATTTTGATTCATTAAAATCCAATTTGTATTTCAAAATGATACAAACGTATGTAATAATTATTACGCCTTAGATACAAACAAATATATAATATTATACACATGTTAGAAAATATATGCATGCATATAAACGCGGAAGTGGAAAAATGATGTTATTTATATAGAATTTTGCTTTATTACCAGATAATAAAATAAAATTTCTATTCGTAAATAGTATACAGATTAGTTTTTACAAGGATTCTCGGAAATGGATGATTCGCACTCATCGGATTTATATGAAACAAGTTTAATGAACGTGTCATATTTTTGTGATTGTCAATTTCGCTTTAGTTAGTTCACACGTAGAATAAATTCGTTACAATTGTAATCAGTATCATTTCCAAAACTAAGCCATCGCTTTTTATCAAAATGTTTAAAATCATATGCTGTTGTTTGTAACAAAATATATTTTTTCAACATATACCAATGTTTTATATATTATTATATTGAAGTTTAGTTTATTCGTTTTTTTTTTCAATTATATTACAATATAATATTAACTATTCGATGACATATTCACTACGCAATGCTCAATCTATTTCGGGTACAGATGTAAGCGTCGAGCGGGATAAAAAATGACAGTCGCCATTTTTGTGTTTGTTGACGTCATTATGTATTAATTGAATAACATTTTGTATGTTTACAACAGTGTTTTGGTAACAAAGAAAATTTGTTTCGTCAACATATTTTACAAAGATCTAGTTCACCTATACTTCTTACACCAAGGGTAAGCGTCACATATTTCTATCAAACACGTTTATTTCATCAGTAGATCAAGCTGTAGATATAATGCATTCTTATGGAATTAGGTTTTTTCCAACCACGCCCACTCTCAATGTAGACCAAATGAACTTCTATTGGAACTTTTCAACATTAGCTGTTTTACGACCACTTCTTGTACAGTTTTTTTGTTTTTCAAACAATTTACTTTGCAAACATTATTTGACTCTTATTTACATTTTTAATAATATTGTCGATTTACGTACTTTCAAAATAGTTATATGGAAACCAATAAATGAATTTTTTGGCATGAGAAATACCTATTCAATATCTGAGACTAGTTTAATATAACTTTTTGTATGTTTATGCTAATTTGACTAATGTGTAAAAATGTAGTATTGTGAATAATTTCACTTATACTAAAACTGATTAAAATTGAATGAACCAAAAGAATTCCAGCTATGATTTAGACCTGCTATAAACAACACTACTGTTCTACATAAGTCATACAAATACTGTGTAATATTAGCACAATGAAGATGTCGAATAGATGCACCTGAGAGCTACAAACACAGAGTTAGTCTAACACGCGTCACCACTTTAAACTTAAATAATTTCGAAGCGCTCAAAAGTTTACACGCCGATTTGAATCCGGGCTCCTCTCGCCATTCTAAATGAGGGAATAGTCAACTTCTACTCTATTTTTTTTATGTAGTAGAATTACAGCCATAACTTTATATAACATATTGATTCTGAATATTCATTGAAAACAAATATTCGAATATCGAATATTAAAACCTCACATGATTCGAACAACATTATAATGTGTAAATTTCATCAAATATATTTGTGGCGAGACGTATTTACCGTTAACACATACTTGTTTGCGGCATGTTTGAGTGATTAATATGTTTTTAAAATAGATTATAAACATCAAGATACAATGCGACCATGTGGATTAGAAATAATTTATTAAATATTTTATTCCAATCATCCAGAGATACAATTGGTTTTCGAAGGTCTTAGTGAATCTGAAATCAGTTGTATATATCATGATGTGTCTCACTGCTTTGCTAGACTAAATGGGGACGAATTGGTTAAGCGGGTTTCAATAGTAATACAGTGCAAAGTCTGGTGAAGTCTGTCTATGAAGTCTCATCGTAGTCTCTGAGGTATCGAATTGATTTGTTCGAGTAGTCAGCCATAGAGCTGTAGAATTTCTTCGACAGCTTTGTGATATGGTGGTGGACTGTTCTCTGTGAAAGGCTCTGTTGCAAACATACCATGGAAAGATAGTGAGTTAGTGGTTAGTTTGCAGAGAACTTGTACATGACTCATTTTTTTTCATCCCTATCATCATAACCTCACTCAAAGTCAGATTATAATACCAAATAGATTGTAATGATATATGACGCTGCAGGTTTGCGAAATATGATATTCGAGGAAAAGTTTTGTTTTGTGCCAGAGCATTACCTCGTGACAGCGAAATTTACAATAGTCTTTAATTTTTATTTAATCAAGTCATCACTTGACATAACATGGTTACAAAATTTGATATTCCTAAATACGTGATTGTAAAATAACACCGTCTGTAAGCGTGAGAATTATCAAATGCGATATTTGGAGAACTTGATATGACGTTTAAGGTGGAATATGAACGAAGAGGACACGAGTGAAAAATAAAGAAAACGAACCTTCAGTCTGTCGCCACTCGCTGAGCATGCATCTACTGTGAACTGCATTATTGACATCCATCTATCCTACTGTTTAATCACGTCATACATTCAACATTAGAACCATATTCCTAAAGAGTGTTTTGATTCAATTATAACTGTAAAACAATATTTTCACTGTTTACAGTCATAAATTATGTGGTTAATATAAGTAGTTCAATTACTGACTGACTGATTGTTGGAAATTTCAAATTTCTCATCATAACTTGTTTGTATTCAAGAAAAGGTGCTTGAATCACTGATCGTTGCCATGTTTTTCTTCGGTATGCATTGGAAGACAGTCATGTCTTTGCATCCAAATTTAAACACAATTAAAAAATGAGTAAAAGTAAATTCTAATCTGGAGAAACGCATTGTCTGCACAAAAGTACAGTTATACTATCATATCGTCAATGTTTTGAAAGAAGACATTAACTAAAAATACTAGTTTTGAGTAATAGGACATTGAAATTTGCCAAATGTTTGAAATGCTATACGTTTTTCATATTGTTTGTTTGCACAAAATTGCATAATATATAAAAAAAAGTGTGTTCTTTTATACGGTAAAGTTTGAAATAAGGAAAATTTTGATATAAATAACTCAATAAGTCATTTTTTTATATTTAGTGTTTTCTTCCAGAACTATGACGATATATTCATATCACAAAACATATTTGTTAAATCAAAATTGAAAAAATACATTTTCAAGTTGTTCGTAGTGTAAGCGTGTGAAGTTGTTTATCATAACAATCCAAGGTCGTAAAAAATTTGATAGTCCACCATCTCTGACGTAGTTTCGGCGCGAATATGTTGAGACCCGCGACGTAGCAGCGGCTTCCCACTGCATGCATTTAAATTGAGAATTAAAACTTGTGCCGCTTCTGGCCATCGAACCTCAGTCTGTTTGTCCCGGACGCCTTGCAAATTAATTGTCAACACGGCATTGTGTTTTCCGACTGACATCTTGGAATCCCTACGCCGTAGCAGGCCCATTGTCTACGACCGACGCCCTTCGAATTGTATGGACGCTGTTGAAGAAAAGTGTTAAATCGTCTTGTTTTTTCAGTCACCGTTGGCGTTGATTTATTCTGTGGAAACGTCGCGGTAAATAAATCTTTGCGTTTTATTTTGAAACGATTGCGTTTGAGCAGACATTGAGTAAAGGGTCCTTGGTATAGGGAAAAATTAATAACATATTGTTTAAGCTGGCGGTATTTACGTTCTGAATAAAGAAAAAGCAATTGTACAGAATAGTTTCTAATAATAAAAAAAATGCTTCTTTGTGTCAATTTTAATGATAAAAAATAGAAGTATGAACGATGACTTCACTCTTACATTAACGTAAAACTGATTTAAATGTTAATTATGGTTATTTTTTCAACAAAATTGTAAAAAGAAAATGTAATTTGAAATATTTTATTAATAAAAATATATTTATAATTATTTAACAAATTGACACGAACATTGCGTCGCTCCATGCTGCTCATGCCTCGTCATTTGGATAAGACACTCACACGCCAGTGACACGTGTTTTGGGAAACTGAAGAAATAAACTAGTCTAGGGTGATCAAATAACCAATAATTTTTGATTTTTAAGTTATAGCGATTCAAAAATTCGCCAAATATTGCGAATATTCAGATACTCTGTATTACATGAGATATTTCATACGAAGTGAAGTTTCATAAGGCTTAGTACAAAATCCTTTACTCACTCATTACTACTTTCAGTGAGGAACAAAGATACAATCAAAAAACCTTTTCAAAATATTTTTTTTCACAAGAACTTATTAAGAACAGTTTATATTTAAACACGTATACAAATACTTGAACAATTGAAAATATCACTTAAAAACATATTTGATTTTTAAAATAAGATGTAAAATTGATTTCCGAATTCAAAAGTGCGTGGAAAGCCTTGACTTTGACACCACTTCTGACATTTCCGACTGGAATTAACAATTATGAAAATTCATCAGGAGCCTATATTAATATTATAAATATAAGCAAGCCACCTTTTGATATTCTAAATTACTTGCCTGTCATACACCAATTTCTACGATCAAAGACCTCCCACATCAAAGGGACGCTCTACGGATAGCGATCTTGTGAAAAGGCCGTTTTGTTATGATAGCTGTTAATGATCCCAAGGAGAGGGGCGCCGCGCCTTAAGGTGGTGTTTCTACTCGCAAAAGTCTCCTCTGGCCCGCCGATTGAGGAATGCGGTCTCGGCATAATAAAGTAACCCTGGTAGCGCGTAACTTCTTTGATCAACGATCGAGAAAAGGTACACGTATATATTTAACTTCCAAACAAGGTGTAATCGGGGGTTCCCTTATTGATTGTTCCACAGTGGCATGAAACGAAAGTTTCCAGAAGTATAAGCCAATGCCAAATACCACATGTTTAGACAAATGGACACCTTGCCATGTAGTTAATATTTCATCTATTTCTCTAATATTAAAATATAAAGACACAAATTGTATTTATGTATTTTGAGATTTATATGTGATATAATTTTTTTAAGAAAGTTCTTGTTTATTATTTTTTTTTTAAATTACAGTCTAAACAAACAGCATAAATTTGAATATATATGCTAAAAACAATAACTGTGATCGGGCACTGATAATTAATTCAAATAATTAAAAGTGAGTCTCTCACGGTAATCAAATCTTATAATTATTGAATCGGTATGCAAGAACTACGGTTTTTCAGTTGATTATACTCTTAACGAATAAATTCTCTTGACTGATTTTAGCTTTCCACTTGTTTATTATATAAATTCATATCCACAATAAAATCATATGGTGTGTCACTCATGTTATTATAATAATGTTTGATTATCATTTAAATATGATAGTTTTTGGAATTCAATGTTAATTAACACTCTAATTATAATTTTACAAATAAGTAGAACAACAAAAACAAATAATAAAAATACGTTTATCACCTAAAGGAAATATATAAACCAATCACAAGCAGAGAAATAAACTAATGACCATCGGACAAAGATTAAAAAAAAAAAACAAGTCAGAAAAAATAGAAATGTTTACCATCACCTAACCTTATTAATAAAAAGGAAAAAAAAGGTATTCAGGGAACCATTGTTGAAAAATCATTAGCAACAACAACAAAAATGTTAACAAAATATTCATTTCAATATCACGAAATTTATGTGTCGTAGTTATTTCTTTGACAGATAGATATCTGTCTTTCCTTTTACATTATAATCTATTTACACATGAATTATTAAGGACTCTTTTACAAGTAATTCAGAATTTTTATATTCTCTTTTTAGCCATGTTCCTATTTATTTCGTATTAGCTCCTATAAAGTTAGCTTATATGTTAATACCAATTCAGTATATTATGTCATGTATCTATATATGTCTGCATACAAGATATTCGCATTTGCTTGGGTGAGCAAATACAATGCCGTGATTTACCTGCTAAGATGTGCATTAAAAATCTATTAGGAACGGAGGTTGTATGTTTTGAAGAAAGGTTGCGTGTCTCCAAGTGACCTTAATCTCTCGTCTACGCCACAACAGTGAGAAAGAAAATTGATGCTCTACGAAACTTTTACGATACTTAAAACATTCTACGCCAAAATACTTCACTCAACTTTCAATTAACGTTTTTATACCAACACAGATTATAATCGTTTAGATCAGAAATTTATTTTTCAATTACACAAAAAAAAAGTTGCAAATAAATATTATTGGCTGTCATAGATTTTTGTCGATAGTCAAAGTAAAAAATGTTTTTGTTGGACTGTTTGGTGAAAAACGTGTGTTGTGTGCAGTGATACTTTTCAGTATAACAATATTCATGTAATTTAAGTAAAAATAAATTAAACTTTTCGTGCATGTTTCATGACCATAAATCAACATTAAATATAATGAAAATAAAATGCTTATCCATATATACTTGAAGTAAAAATTAAATCTAAAGTTTTTAATCGTCATGTCCGATTTCCGTTTCATATATTTGTTTTCTTTATATATTTTCACCATTCAAAAATATTCATAAAGAAAATTATGATGTATATTAAAATTGATTAATATTTAATGTGTGGTAATTTTGTAAAGTAAGTAGCTTTTTATTTTTATTTTTTACTGCCGTCATATTAAGTCCACAAATTTAAATATTATAGTTTTCAACTTTACTGAATCTTTAAGTTTAAACTCCCTGCATTAGCTTAATAAAAAACTTTTCTTTCTCTTAACCGCAGTAAATTACGACAAAAGTTTTTTATACACAAGTTGTTAAAAAAATCGTTTTTGAAGGAAAACCATTCAAAAGTGCTTTTGATGTTTGTCGGTCCATTGAAGAGTAAGAAGCCTACTCTCGTTCAGCGTAAGAACCTTTGAATTTTTCGTATTATTATTTTTTGGACCCTTTGTATTTTATTATGGTACCTTGTTTTCACCCCGCGTGAAAAATATATATCCATGAAAATGTATCACAGAAAAGTGAACGTAGATTATCATATAGATATATTTCGCAAAGGATATTATGTTTTGTTGAGATGTTATTTGAATCAAAAATGGTTTGATAACGACGCTTGTTAAAAAGTTTTGCAATTGTCGATATAATAATGTTGTTATTTATGTTTGACTCTCCTTCCATGCGGTAAATTGTCAATTCGACTTTATCATTCCGAGGAAATATATTATATGTTATACAAAATCATACAGAAATGTGCCGTTTTTATTTATTCATTTGTTATATATCATGATAACTTTTAAGGAGTTATCAGTTATGTATGAAAATACATAACTGGGACATTTATTATCATTATTTGAATTTTTTCTACTCGTATACAGTACGAAAAATATCAATTGTAAACTATATTAATGATTTTCCGTTATTACGACTCATGCTTGAGTTTTGTATCAAATACCAACACTTGTATCAATGTGCCATTTCTTTAAACAAGATTTATCTATATAGCTTAATTTTATTTCTTTTCTTGCCAAATAGTTATCAATGTTTCCTTTTTTCAAACCAAATGACGTTTTTTTCCATTATTAAAAAAAAAACAGTTGCTTGTTTTCTCAGTGCTGGTATCTTAAATTTTCAACCATTGTCTACTCCATCCGTCCTACATTTTACACAGGAAATTTTTTAAAAGAATGTTTTTGATAGAGCTGAATAATATAATAAAATTTGTCATCGTAGATGTCTTCAAACATGAATCGTATCTATTTGCCTACAGCCTTTTATTTATGATTTTTAGAGACTGCATTATATGAATTAAAATCACGTTAACTTCCTATAATTACATATTAAATCATTTCTTAACATTTACTATTTTCGGTTCTACTAGTCATTTTTACATAATATAAGTTGTTAGTTTGATAAATGAAAAAGGATTGCAACGAATTTTGAATGCAAGTATTGTTAATATCAAATTTGGATTATTGAGATTTTGTAAACTTCCATGTATTTTGTCACTAACGACCCGGGTTTCGCTTTTCGGCATCTTCAAACATCCGAACGCACGAATGGACTTGAACTGACAGACAGTAAACAGTGTCTAACGTTTATATAGAAGATAAAAATACGACAAATATTATTTACGAGATAAAATATTATACGTCTAGAATCTTAGATTATATTGTTAATATATTCAAAAAAAGGATTAAACAATAAAATATGTTATAGTGAAATAAAATTAAGCACCACATAAAAATTAAAAGAAGGTTTCTATCATATTTTTTATAAATAAATATCTTTTAGAATTTCAAAACGCCTCCGATGACATTTTCCATTACTTTAATTCTTTTTTTTTTATGTAAAATTACTGCAAAGGTTCATCTTCTATTTGTGTTTCATATTTACTTATATACAATTTGTTTAAGCATGCAAAAACCGCAACACCCGAAGTAAATGCGAATGACAAATTAGCTAGGCAGACTTAACACTTTTGATCCCGGTCGAATTCAACAAAACATGTTTAACTCCTAGCAAAGTTTTGCAAACAATTAAGCATTCAATTACACTCTTGTTTACCAAATAAGTTCAAACACATCAAACATCAGTTGAACTAAATTCAGTAATTTAGGTTTTCACTCATTTTTTAATATGTCAGGACCCAAAAATAATACAAACATTCTTAGATTTTTTATCAAAAAAATTCTTACTTGAATTAAAAATTCTTGGCAAAGTGAATATCAAATTTTTTTTTTAATTAAATATTCGAGATGTTGGGTCTTTTCTTACGTTTGAGTTGATCATGAATGACTTGCGATTTTAAAATGTCTAAATATCTGGAGCATAAAATTTTAAGTTTAAATGTAAAAAAAAGTCTACATTAAAATTAAAAAAAAAACAAATAGCAAAAACGCAATTTTTATTAGAGAGAAATACACAAGATTTTTTTTTCACCTTGCAAATTCTGGAAAACATTTTATTTTTCATTTGTATTATTCAAGCGTGAAAGTTTATTTTTATTAATTACGTGAGTACCCGGCATGCGTTACAATGCCACTCAAGGAAAGAAAGGGTTTTTTTAATTCTGTTTATTGAAGTGCTTTTGGATACACAATATTTTTTGTTTTCCGCCTGGTGCGTACACGAATAAATCAGAAGGTTTTTTCCGAGATGTCGCTGTTTGTACGTTTTGATTCTTTTTTTTAGATTTTAGATTTTCAATTTTTGTCTTCAGAAACCTTCACGGGTGTGCGCACCACTGACCAAAGTTTCATCGAAATCGGATGAACAAATATTTAGTTTTTATATATAGATATATCAAAAAACCAATTTTTGTCCAAAGGGTATTTTTTCATCTGCATTATGCAAAATCAAAAAATATTCTGCTTAAAAAACTTATTTCACATGTGTTATAAATATTGTTGGAAATATGGAAACAATAACATATATTATTTGAAAATTATAAATGAATTACTATATTTATAAATAATCGGGCTTTTTTCTGGCTGAGAAAATAAATCTGGGCTTGGGGTCAGGTTCGGGTAACAAGTGTGATATTGAGACTCGGGCTCGAGTCGGTCCGGGCCTGAAGATTACAATTTCGGCCTGTGCAGACCTCTAATCCAAAAGTACTTCAATAACCAAAATTAAAACACAAAACCTTCCTTTCTTTGAGTGACATTGCAACGCATGCCGAGTACTCACTAGTTACCAATAAAATTGATCTTCATGGAATTATTTTCCTCTTTATATATGTCTAATCAAACGTTTTAATATAATCATAATATTTTGGGAAAATCATATGTATACACTATGTAATTCTGCTATATAGCAGTGAATTCATCTTGAATAAGACAGCAAGATTTTCCGTACATGCTTAATTAATCACGTTTAAGGTGTTAACTCTTAATTCTTGGTAGCTAGCCGTTACTAATGTTTAAATAATGTTGATACTGATGAGTTCAGTTGATAATTTTTGCAATGAGCAAGTTTGTGGTTAAAAAGTGTGTAATAATTGATGTTATGTTTATTTAAATTTAAGACCTATCTACCAAATATTGACAGTTAACACCTAAACAAAGTGACAGTGAATATAGTTTTACTTGTTGAACTATTAAATTTCATTATGTAAACAAAACACCCCAAATAAAAGGTGTCACTTTAAACATAAACCGCATTTTAAGTCAGTGAAAGTGTCAAAGGTCACCAGACCCTACTTTTAAAAGTGCACTGAAATTTATTTTACTTCCTATGGGTTCATTCTGGACCGTAAAATTTCAAATGCATAAATTTTATAGGTGCTTTCATTGAAATAGTAAAACTTATAGACGACCGCTAAATCCTTAAAGAATAGCTTTCAAAGAGACAAAGCGTTTTCTAGGAAACCGACGAAGACTGGTGATTTATGGATGCAAAAATTCCAGACGTGATTTTATATTTTTCAGTTGTAGAAACTCTGATTTGATTTAGCATTGATCTTTCAAAGAGGTTTAAATAAATGATAACAAAATGGTTAACGAATTTAAATCAAATGCAATCTATTATATTTTACCTCTTAATTTTATTTTGCATTCTCAAATCCTTTACAAAAAGTATTTGAAATATCTATACAATTTAATTTTCTACTATTGCAAAATGTTAAGGAGTGCATACAACAAAAACATTAAAAATTGGTCATTAAGTGTAACGAAAAATTATCAAGAAATCTACTCTGATTAAGAACACAGTACAAATTTATAATCTGTAACGGCCATATATAGACATCCAAAGCAATATCTTTGAACAATATAATCATCAATACCGTCTGGTTTGTCACTATGAGACAAAAACAATTAATGTACATGATTACTCAGTTAATTACCGGGAACATAAAATTTTACAGTCTCAAGAATCTTAGAATTCTCATTTTGGTTTCCTATTAGACGAAAAAATAAAAACCTAATAATATTATCTTCCAGTGTTCAAACTATTAAACATGAGCATGCCTCCACTGCTTGTATCATCCATACACTCTCAAATAGAGAAATAAAATAGAGAACTTTTCTAATAAAATTATTTTTTGAAAATAAAAAAAATGGTTGAAATATACAAAAGTACAGTCAAAATAATTCTACTCAAGTGATCTTGTAACAATTATTATCATTTCATTTGACGTAAATCATTTTTTTTTAACTTTTTTAATTTGCAAAAATGAAATAAAATTATGAATTTGGTTCAATACTAAGGTAAAATGCTTTCCATCGTCAATGATGAAATCTGATGTTTTTTACCATCCAAAAAACGTGTTTTGATTGCAAGAAGAATTGTATTTTTCTAAAATTGTTTCTTTCTATAAACCAGGTGTATCCAGACCGCAAACCTCCAAATTCGCAGTTCTACAAATATTACACTTTTTCATTACTATGTGGATAAACTATGAATAAAAACCAATTTCATATATGAAAGCATTGATGCAATTGTAAGTATAAACTCTAACAAACCAATAATGATATATTAACATCTTTCATTTATTCTTCTACTGATCGCAAAACAGATATATTGTGAACAATGAAAAGTTTAAATTGTTATTAAATTTATATTTTTTTTATAGAAAAAATTAGTGATGCACATCTGGTGTTATTACTTCATAAAGGCAAAACACACTATTTTTCGAAAGAATCATTTCAAGATTCTGAACGTGATAGTCACAGGGTTTCATATATTTATAATTTAATATAAAACAAATACTATAGAAACCATGCTTATGAAATTAACGCACAAGTTGCGAGAAACTATAATGTATATTTTTACACATACATCTTAGTGTTAATTATTTAGCACTTGAGACGTTATTGCACCGGATGTGCGATATTTTGTATCCCTGCTCGGAGTGTATTAATTGTTTTGTCAGAATATATACATTTAAATTTCCTATGTATACTCAATACCTCCCAGGGAACCCGAAGTGTTATATAAAATAGATGATATATAAGAATATAAAGTGAATGCAAATACATTAACTAAAGAGCTCTTTGTGCGTTATAGAAAAATATACCTAGCTGAAGTCGGAGCTTTTTGAAATTCACGATTTATTAAAAAGTTACTGTTTTTTCGTGAATTACGTTATTTATGTATAAGTAAAAATCTGGCCCTTACAAACAGGCAAGTAAAGTCGTTAGGCATAAGGTAATAATATATAGGCTGCAAAGTGAAAAGAGTACGCAAGAATCGGAAAAGGGATTTCACATTGAATTATACGGGAAACACCCGCCCCAACCGTGGTTGAGTGTTAGCGCATAATGCTACACATAATGAACAATAATCCTTCTCTTAGGAGACACTCTCTAAGAGCCCGTTAGTTTAGGGATGGCAACAACAGCTGGCCACCGAAATAATAAATGTTTCTGTTTATTGCGGCATTTAAATATTTTACATTACAGTCTTCTTCTATTTTACTATGCGTAAACAGCAATGATCTTTATATTCAATTATTATAATTATGAGAACAATTCAAATGAGCAATAAATTAAATGAAATGTGCATTTAATGTTTAATATAAATGAATAGGTAAAAGTTACTTTGAGTAACAAAGCGTTTGTTTTTTTACACGTAGCATTCAAAATAATTCCCTGTTAACTTGTACTTAATTGTTAATTGTGTTGATATGTAAAATAATTTTCAATAATACAATACTTTTTATTCACCAAAAATAGTTTTTTCTTCGTTTGAAAAAAGACATATATCAATTACGTTAGCATTCTAAGTGTGATTTATTTAAAAGCTCATCTCAGTAGAGCTTATTAAAAATCTAACTAAAACTATTAATCAGTTGCCCAACTAGTATCTTTGGAAAGATAAAATAAAGGTAGTTGAACTTAGGAAATGGCTAGTAGTGAAGTTGATACATATATGATCGATGGCAAAGCATAAAAACTTCACAGAAACCAATGTATTTATAAACAAACCCACAAAATGCATCGGAAACTAAATGCATGAAACCTAATCCAGAAACTGGACCATTAATCCTGCAACAGAGTGAATATAGGACCAGCAAAATAAATAACAGTTTCCTATAAATATTCTAAAAATAATCTCAAAAAGAACTTTATAATAAAAATTAATATATTATTGTTCAACCGTCAATACCAATGAAATCAATATAATATATTCAATTGGTATGTATTCAGATTCAGTAATGAATCAACTTTACAACCAATACATATAAAATTTGGATTATTGAGATTTTGTACACTTCCATGTATTTTGTCACTAACGACCCGGCTCGTGTGCTCGAATGCCTGAAGATGCCGAAAGGCGAAACCCGGGTCGTTAGTGACAAAATACATGGAAGTGTACAAAATCTCAATAATCCAAATTTGATATTGAAATTCCATCAAGCACCCTCAGTCGATGTCTTAAATTAATACATATAATGTTGTATATTATATTATGCTAAAGAAAAAGATATTGAGATCGTTTTTTTTCCGCCCCTGCAGCGAATTTGTGTGCAAAGAATTCATATTTTGTGGTTATGAACAGGAATTCTTAAGATGATGTACTGTGCTTAATGAGCTAAGGCAAATACCGTTGTTGTACAAAATATTATTATTTAACTTACTTAGTAAATATACCGAATTTCTCATCAACTGTGTAAATGTAAACAAAATATTTTACGAAAGTACTAACAATTTATTTGTATAATTTTAGTAAAACATTTCATTTTTATTTATAAACTTTCAAGAAACAGTTGTTCAAAATAATTCCAATTATGTTATATTTTTCAAACCGTAATTAATGCATCCTCTGGTAACTTAACATTGTACTTTATAACTACTACCACTCACTAGACTTCGCTCCCTTTTAATTGATTTTTTACTGCAGTTTATAAAAATCCATTCAACTTTACTAAAAATAATTATACTTTATCTCTATTATTATATATATTCTATCTTAAATTTGAAATTTTCTACATTTTGTTTTTAAATAAATTTACACAATCGTATCGATTGTGTAATGTCACTATTGTCCTCTCACAACCTCATTTTTCTATCCTTTCTTACAATTAAAATTTTGAACAGCTGTCAAACTTTGATTCAAAGATTAATTACTTTGCTTCTCATTGTTTTCATATTTTTGAAATTATTAACAGGGTTCAATTCTGGGCAACTCTGATCGTTTTGTAATCTGAGTATAGTTTTTATATTATTTACGAAGACCATAGGTTTGCTTTTAAGCACCATGTCAGCATATAAATTATGAATTTATTCTTGTCGACCCTCTAAATTAGTTGATATTGTTATACCCTACAGCAGGGGTGAAGAACCTGCAGCCTTATAGGGTTTTAAGTGCGCTCTTTTGACTAAAATAAAAAAATATTTATATAAATAAATTTCATTTTTTTCCTTCATTTATAAAATAATGTACATACAATTTTGTGAATGTTTCTTACATACACCCTTATTTGATTTTAATATAAATGAATGCTGACAAAAAAATGTTCGTCACCCCTGCCCTACACATTCAAAATCGTGGCTCTCTAAACAAACAAACGTAAATCATCTTTTACGGTTCAGATTAACAATATTTTCATATTACAGAATTTTTTATTACGTAATTTGCATTTTTTATTATTGATCTTTAAAATTGAACGTATGTATTACTTCTTCCAGCAGCTACTGAACATTTATGCTAAGACCTTGTTCCGCGACTATATTTTGTCGCAAATAAGCCTCAACAAATAAGCTTCTTAACAAGCTATTACCCAAGAACTTGGGTGTAATAATTTATAACTCAACTAACTAGTTGGCTCTGGGATTTTCACTAAATACTCACCGCTTTGCAGAGCATCAGTCTAGAATGTAGAGAAATGACGAAACAGTACGCACGATCAATCAATGACGTAGTTCAACGTGATTGCTGGTGACGTTTGATAGAAACACCATCGTAAGGTTTCGTAATAGTGTGCGCGCAGTTGCTATCAAATAATATTACAAATCTGTGGTAAAAAAATACACAGTTAATAATGAAGCAAAGCAGTATAACATAGAAATTTGGATTGTAATGATTTTTTAGCTATAATTTAAAAATAATTCATTCATATGACACAGACAATTTTAAAACGATGGCTTCTTTTATAAGGACTTACTAAAATACAACACAAATTCAACATTTTTTTATGACTTAAGACAAATTCCAGCCTTAGAGATAAAGTAAATTTTCATGGCTTTTAAATACACTATTGGTATCTTTATAAGGCATTGTCTTGGTAATGACAAAGCATCTTGATTTATGACGCTGCATGAAGAATAATCATATGTGATTTAATGATTTTTATTGTATAAGGAAGTGTACTATCTGACTTTGAAATTCATGCTATAAGAAATAAAAAGTTATATTGCATTTCAATTTATAAGAAATTAAAAACACATAAAATGCTCAGATACCATAATTGAGCTTTATGAAGTAAAGTTTTAGAAATAGACGTTCCGGTTACTTGGAGAGTTCTGTTTCGGTTGTTTGCCATAAAATAATGATTACACAATTAAACATTTCATTACCCGTTCTAAAAATAATCTTATCACTGAATACGTCCATCATAATAAGTATCATCGTGAGGTTTACCGTAATAATCTGCGTCTAAATGTTCGCAGATTTGGCAATTTTAGTGCATCCGTGACGTCATACTTGCCATTACTCTCACGCGCTTTTTTAATGCCGTAATTAAAGCCAATCGTAAAGCAGGTAAGGACTAAGCTGCGAATATTCGTCACGAACTCCACAGACAGGTGTTTGAATTTTAATCGAGGCTATTTCTGCCAGCTCTGAATAACTGATAGGACCCTTGTGGAGGGGTGGAAAGGCTTACCATACACAGCTAATGACCTTGGACATTATTTCAAAACGTAGCCAGCTAATAGAAATACTTCGTTATATCGAAAAATGGTGAAATATATTCTCTTTGTAATAAAAAAAAAAAATCAGGCAGCCTGTTGAAGCTACCGACAAAAACTGTTTTTTTTTTTATTGAATTGAAATTTACTTGGTAAAACTCCATTGTAATAAGGTAAAAATATCAAATTATTAGTTTCACAAGAGCTATAAAATTATTTGTACAACTATTCACGCCATCGTCAAAACTTAAGAAAGTACACTTTCTTCGACAACAGCTTGGTGCCAAAAAATATATCAACTATATTTATGATTCCTTATAGTTTGAGTTGAATTTTTTACAGCAATAATTAAAAATAAGTACTCTATCTTGCTAGTGCTAACGCTAACAGTGCTAACGTATGCTTGCAAAACATGGACTCTCAATACACGAGAGGTCCAAAAATTGAAAGTGGCGCAACGTGGCATGGAAAGGTGTATGTTGGGCGTAAGGACCGCAGAAGAAAGCAATGGACAAGGAAGCAAAAAATAGTGAGAGATGTGATAGAGGTCACCAAACTGATGAAATAGCGGTGGGCCAGACATGTAGCATGGCAAACGGACAACCGCTGGACAAATGCAATCATTCAGTGGTACCGGAGGGGCACTAAGCGACCTCAGGGGCGCCCCAAAACCCACTAGATAGACGAACTTGTCAGGTTCAGTGGGAGCTGGGAGAGGCCTTCATCGAGCAGTGGATCAACCACGGTTGAAAATGACGTTGTTGTTTTCACAGTGTTATTGTTGGGTGTGTATGTATGCATAAATGACCACAGTATTTCTACTGCTATGCATTAATAATGACTTAATCATAGCACATTTTTTAAGCTTAAAGCCACGATTGTTACATTGGAACCAATTATTTTTTAAATAAGGTATTTAATATTCATTAACGTCAATTTTTGAAATTTATATCATCGCATTTATTTGGATTATTGAGATTTTGTACACTTCCATGTATTTTGTCACTAACGACCCTCTCAGACGTATAATATCTTACCTCGTAAATAATATTTGTTGCATTTGTATCTTCTATATAAACGTTAGACACTGTTTACTGTCTCTCAGTTCGAGTCCATTCGTGTGCTCGAATGCCTGAAGATGCCGAAAGGCGAAACCCGGGTCGTTAGTGACAAAATACATGGAAGTGTACAAAATATCAATAATCCAAATTTGATATTGAAATTCCATCAAGCACCCTCAGTCGATGTCTTAAATTACATCGTATTTATGTTTTATTGACTTTAACTTTAGCTTAAGTAAGAAATTTATTTGCTCTTAAGTTTGTCCATATAAAAATTGAATATAAAACCAATTTCAATGCGAATTATATTAGATTGTCTATCTGAATAGACTCCAGATAGCTATAATAACTGAATAGTACAGAACTATAGATCTTACAATAAATTGTTTGTTTTTAAAACAACTGTAGATAACATGTGACATTCTTATGAATATCTATAGTGCTTTCATTTATTCCAAATCACCACTTTTCTCACGCCGAAGATGTGGTGAACATTAAGTGATCATATAACTTTCAGTTATTTCCTAACTCTATCTATCAAGCATTATTTTTTTAGAAGATTAAGGTTGGGCTGGGCGCTACATTTTCGACCAGTTTTTGTAAGAAAACCACTATATTGAGAATTAATATAATTCAAATTAAAAGAAAACATGGTCAAAAAAGACATTCAAATAAAAATTTCGTCACTCCGCATTGCAATACAAACCAAAGCCAACCCATTAATTTTCAGGGTTGGAAGAACTGTTTAACTTTAAATCCAGAAAGTGCTATCTAAGAATATTAGTCGGCAGATAGTAAAAAGACCCTCTGAAATTAAGGCCTTAATGAAAATTAATCATTGAAGTGAATCGTTGTCCAATAATTCCTTGTTATTGATACTGGATTGGAACATGTGCGTGATTGAGTAATCAATGCTATTGATTCTTTTCCACTATATTTCAGAATCAAGGGATTGAATCCTGGAAAGGGAACTTACACGAATTGATTTTTCATGCGGCCCATAGTTTTATCGATTGGCATAAATTTATGTAATGTCTTCATATCTCTCAACCTTTCCCCTATACGAAACACAGGAGAGTAAGATGTTTACCACTGGTTAAAAGGTTAAAATAGCAGATTATGTACTAAATCTTTCATAACTCGCTTGAGTTTGAGCGATTGGCTTACAACCGGTTGCTGTAGAAGTAGGTTCTGTCAAGAAGCTCTATTGAAGTTTGTTCCTCAGTTTTATGTATGAGGAAATACTTAGAGAACATTAGTTCTCTAAGTATTTCCCTACTATATTAATATTAATCTACTAGTTCCGAAATAAAACTAAGTGGTAATTTGTGGTTATTAATACTTTAGATTCAAACTGTAACACCTATGAAAAACCTCTGAAAATTCCTATCATTAATATTAGAAAGAAATTAAATTTTTGTTCATAATATTATAAATATATTTGTTAGATAACTTATAATATAAATTAGCTGTACAGTAGAAGATTAAATCTCCCTAAAATCTGCTTCCTGATTTTCTAAAACTATGCTTTTTGAGTTACGCTTTCGTATATTTGAGTAACGCATAATTGCAGCTTATAAAAGATATTATCATCTTAAGAAGTGAATATTACACTCTTTCAATATAATTTAATTTTCTTATTTTTAACTGAAAGTAACCTATAGTAGCATCTGAATAATGCATCAGCTTTGAAGCCCCTCAGTTCACCTTGCGACTACGTGTATTGGGCGTCATACTATACAACAATCTTCTAATACTGATGTGTTACAGTACTAATTCAATATACGCCTTCGCTTGGATACCTTGTATGTACATCATTGTACTGACAAGAGTATATTTGGCTTGCTGGATGCACGTGGCAAATTGTTTGCGGCAAAATTTCTCATCTTATTAGAGCGCTACAGATTACATTCGACAGATTTTCAAATCATATTTGCGACAAGATAACTCTTTATAAACACTATCGACGGCAATAAATTAATGTTCCAAACTCATTTAAGGAACGATTATCATGTTTTGTTTCTTAGATAACAAATTAAGTTTTATTTATAAAATAAAACACATTTTTGTACTGATTTATTAATGAAAATATCAAGGCCGGCTTTGTCTATCAACTGCTCGCGTTGAGTGAAACCGATCCTGATCATTTCACTACAATGTTTTTGTGTTTTAATAAATAGGATCCCCTTATAACAAGAATAATAATTGAAACACACATAAAAAGTGATCACTTACTTCAATAACTTTAAAACGATTTATTGCTCTCTCTTTATTGACTTTGTTATAATAGGATAAAATAACAAAGTATTTAATTCTACAAAATCTTCTAGAACTTTTAGATCTTGTAGATTTTGCAGAACTAAATACTTTGTTTTTTTATCCTATTACTAATCTTTGAGGTAGATTTCATATTATCTTACACAGAATAAGATATTTTGAAAATGCTCGTGATGAGTAAAACCGTGTTTTATTTTTATAAAAATAAATTAAAATTCAGTTGCTATTATTTACAAACAAACATATTTAACATGTGAAACTAATATCGATGACCAACGCCTGCCGTAGGTTTAACTCTCTATCGGAACAAAATCTCTTTGTATACACTTTGAACATTTATATCTCAAGCAGTGTCAAAATTATAAAATCACTCTTGTACCTATCGTTAGTATAATAATTATAATTTATTAAGCTCATGTAATCAAAAATATTAATCCTTACTCTACTTGTTTAACATGTATACATGACCCAATACATAATTAGGACTTTCTAGAAACGCAATAAACGGCGGAAAATGATCTTATTATAACTATACAATATAATTATGTGCACATTTAAAAAACAAATTTAGCTAATAGTTCTCGCTTAAAGTTATTTGATTGTTATGGCCATTGGTAATTGAAGGCCCTGCATAGCAATGTATTCAGGGTAAATACTGTCATAATTTGCGTGTTGCATGGTCCATCGCACTGGGGGCCATAGTGGTAGATTGCGTGGCCCCATCGGATTATCCGAAGCAAGTTCAACGCAAATACTGTCAATTGAACAATCGAAGCGATACAGAATTGGCCCAGTAATCCTTCAATATAGACTCACATGCGATGGCAATAATATTGAACACTTAGTAATTTAAAAATTACTTTTAATTGCCTTTCTACTAATGATCTACAACCATTGATTCCACATATTCATTCCAAAAGAAACTTTTTAAAGGAACAAAGTTATGCTAAAAGAATATAGAATACATATGTAAAACAAAATTCATTTTCACATACTCAGTGTGGTGAGTGAATTTCTTTGCTTATAAATTGTATGTATATGATTTAATGTAATCCAGTTACATACAAATATTTTCAAAGTTTTTTTTTACCATGCCTGCTCCCAGTGTGGAGCATATGACCTCCTAATGGAGTTATCTCAAAAGAAGTTTTCTGCTTGTTACTCAGTTGTTCAACCTCTCTTTTTCGACGAGACTAGGGATAGAAGGCTAGGACAGGATTAGTGGTTAACTAATTGCTCTCGTTATGCCCCGTTTTTAGTATCGGATGGGTGAGATGGAATTTTAGACATCACAATCATTCATGACTACAAACAGAAATCCATAAATCGATTAAAAAACAATGTATGAAACGGACGTTAGACCACTGCATCACAAAGCCGAAAAAGTTTTACAGTCACTAAAAATATCGTTAATTCTTCCTTATTGATAAATATATGATTAAATTATTGTAGTTTTAATGTAAAAATAGCCTAGGTAATAATTATATGGTTAAAGATAATCATAGCAATCATATCGGTTCGGCGAAGAGGTATTATACCACTAATTCAAAATGTACAAACGCCTACCGTACAAATCACTTTTATTATTATCTACAGTTTTTACCAAAAAACGTGCCTAAAATCTGACTCTGAGAAAATAGACAAAATATTGAATTTAAAAAACTTAGGTCAATCACTAGCAATTAAAATAAAACTAAATTATTTTCAATAATAATTTATTATACGTTTTCGATCGTCACGGTGCACTGTCAAAGTCTGTACTTCCTTTTACGATTTCAGTTTTGAATAAATAATGTGGATATTTCCCAAGTTTGGACCGTGATAGCAAAGAGAGATAAACGTACTTTATACATATCACATGTACTCTTGCAAGTCGCTTATAGCAATGCAAACAATTGAGGGATTTATTACGATTCACAAGCTTCCTTTCTCATGTAAACTGAAGTTTCATGGTCATATTTACGTATGTATAAAATAAGATAGATCCTATGCGTATTAAACATAATTCCTTAAAATTGTATAGAGATGTGGACGAGATGCAAGAATATTTGTCTATAATGAAGGCAAGAAAATTGCTAATTAACTAAACAATAATCGAGATGTTTGTCTCCAATTACGTGATAGATAGTGCCCGATAGCCCATTTGGACTTAAGAATAGGTTTCAACTAGTCGTCAGTCCAACGCTTGCATGTCGGCAAGCTTCAAGCGCGATGTCCCACGAGAATCACCAGTTTGTTGCAATTGCAGTGAATGCGGAATGCAAATGATGTTAATCGAGTAATTACGGTGCAACAGTTTGCCCCACTGCGGCTACAGCAAAACAAGTAACTCTAGATTTATATGCCGACTTTACAATGAAGCCAGGAAATATGTTGTGTATCAACAATAAGGTACAGACTTGTATCTTAGTTGGTGCTATGTGTTAAAATCTTTACATTTCTACGAAGTTGTTTGACAAATATGTTGAGAAGACTGCAACTCTTTTTTTGTATATTATACACATAACAAAACTTCTAAGGTTACTGCTTTTGCAACATAAAAGCGATTGAAACATGATAATGAAAATATCAAAACGTTGCTAATTGGCAAGGCAACAATTAATTGTCTACAACGCAATTAAATTTATACAATTATTATAAAAGTATAATTAAATTCAAAAAATTCTTTTTTTCAGATTCAGAAATACTTTAGTTACATATCTAGTTGCATTATCTATTTTATTTTATAATTAGAAACACTTTAACAAATAGTATGTATGAAAATAAATCATTAGTTGGAAGTAATATTAGCAAATGAATTTATAAATTGTGTTAAGCAGTTTCTATGGGCCAAAAGGTTAAAAATGCTATATTTAAGGTATCGTTGTCTTACAAAAAGATTAATTAATTTTAGGTTTGCCTTGTCAGCTCCGCGACGCAGCTGTTAACGTCGTTGGCTACGGTTACAGATGTCTCGGGTTCAAGTTCCGGTGCGGACAGTTTCATAAATTGATCTTTCAATCGATTTATGAACTTCTGTTCGTAGTCATGAGTGTTTGTGATGTCTAAAACTCTATCCCACCCATCTGATCCTCAAAAACGGGGCTAGCGAGAGAGAATAGCTTAACCACTAGGCCTGTCGTAAACCTATCTTTCTATCCCTACTCTTTTCGAAAAAAGAGAGCTTACTGAGTAAGCAGCTGAGTAACAAGCAGTTCTCATAGAACATTTCTGTTGAGATACCTCTATTGGGAGTCCATATTATCCACGTTGGGAGCAGACATGGTAAAAAAATGAATGAAAATAAATCATTAGTTTGAAGCGAACTTAAAAAAATGATCTTGTAAAGATTGTTCAAGGGTTTATATGGGCCAAAAGGTAAAAAATGCGATATCACTGTTTTAAATAAAATAAACAGGGCTCTAATAAAAACAACGCTGTTTAAAGTACTACATAAACATATAGCTAGAGTATAAAATTTATTGCAAGTTTAAGTGACAATTTATAACATATCAAAATCAATAGTTTTCTTTTCAAGTATGTACTGATAATGTTTTACAATAAGTTACTTATATTAAATAAAGTTATAGTATATTAAAAGACTTTTCAATCACGCTTTATTATTTCTATTTATATTTCGTTTGCAACGGGTACTTAAGCTTAAACGATATTTGAAGAAGAACGACTCTACTATCCAGCATGGACTTAAAGTAAGAGTCCTATTTTTGAACCATAGCAAAAGAAAATGTTTACCCATCACTTATCACAGAATACAACAAGAAAGATTTTTAAGCGAAGAAAGCTCAGTCCAATACTCTCCAAACATTTACAGTTTTTCAGAAACACACTTTAAAGAATATACAAAGACGAAATTAAAACATGTTACTTTTTATAACGATATTTCTTAATGTTTATTTTGAGAACTGCTGAAGCATCTCTTGATAATATTTAGTAACAAATATTCAAACATTATCTCAATTTTACGGAACGATGAGCTGATTTTAATTCATTAAAAACCCCTTTTTTTTCACGATTTTTATAATAGTATAAGAACTGGTGTAATTATGTTGAATTCATTTTAACTTTATATCATACAATAAATTTAATTTATCACATTATAATGAATAACTGAAAATATTCGATTGAAAATATTCTATAATTAAGCACAAAATATCACCCAAAATATAACATTTATTATTAGATATCCAAAGTAGTACAGTACAAAAAATATAGGACATTAATCTTAGCTCGGAATAATTTTGACCATTCTATGATTTTGTTAGACCAAGTCCATCGGGTCAATCTTAAAAATAATATCTTGAAATGGACAATACATTGATTTTTCAATTAATAAATTTATAGTATCTCTAGTACATTGGTGTTTTTTTTATTTCTGTTTTCCCACGAAATATTGATTACATTCTTAAAAATCTTTTTCTAATCGCATTATTCTTTTCTTTCATTTTTAAAAGAAGAGAGGTGGATTTATTTAGAGTCAGTTCTCATTAAATGTTGTAAATTTTGAGTTGGCTTTTCGAGTTTTTTCTACAACGCTTCAGAAAATTCAAAAATTTAAATATATAATGTTACTCTTTTACATCCTAAAGATCTCATATTTGAATGAGATATGTAAAATTACTCAATAATTTATCATAGCTGATCGTGTGAAAGAATTCCTTTTGTATTTATGTTCGAAACAGTGTCAAAATTCAAAGTGCCTTGTTAATATTCGCAATACATACAGCGCGTCATGAAAATCGTGAATGCCGGTGAGCTTATTATATCCGAACTATTATCACGAGGAGGGCTTACGAAGGATAAAGTTATATGAAACATCTCAGAGCGTTTTATTGTCTATACATTAGTTACTAGCTTCCTTTCTATATTTTATACCTGAGCACTCAAAGCGAGCAAAGGTTTCATTGTTAGGGGGATTACTGACGAATACCGTCTCCCAAATTTTCAATACTTCATTAATCACCAACCCGCTCTATTTGTACCTCATCTGTCCGTTCCAGATTAGTATAACCACGATACATTTTGTTAGAAAATATTAATTAATTTTATAAAAAGATTATTGTTATCAATCAAAAAATAGTTTTAAAAAAATAGCAATACATTTTCTTTAGCTAAGTGCCATTAACTTTCTTCGTTTTCTATTATGTATCGCTATTCCTTTATTCCACTTGTCTGGCATTATGGCAAGAAGCATCTTCAGAATGATTGATAATGGAGATAAATTTTTAACAGGTGTTTGATAGCTATTTCGGCTTTACGCCATCATCAGAACTATTCTGTTCTAGTTAACTAAATACCAAGTAAATGCCAATTCAATCAATGAGATAACGTATTATATCTATGATTATTTTTATGAAGTTTGGTAGCATCTTTAATTATTATATTTTGTTTTATTTTTAGTTGCTATTATTTATGACGAATTGAATGCATTCAAACCCGATAACTGAATTTCTCATTTCATATAGAATTATATCAGTGGAAGAGAAAGAGCCGATCGAAAATGCCCATTATCAACCATTATAGTTATAAACCTGTTCTTAGTGGCCACCTTCAAAGACGCAATGGATAAAACAATTTTCTACTCTTGACATTGATGGCTCGAGCTCGTGTGTAATGAACTGAAAAGTTTAAAAACAATTTTTTTTTATAAAAAATTGCTCGACGACTACCGCATTATTATCTTCAGAAACTACTAAGCAATGTATCTGCCACCGTTCACTACAAATTAACAGCACTGAAATTAGAACGTCATGGTCAATCAAATTTGACAGAAAAATGTCATTTTTTTTTTACTTTTGAATAGTCAACTATTCTTCTTTCAATATTCTTATATCAATAATTCTTGGTGAAAAGGCATTATATTTTAAACACAAAACAAAATTTCTTTTGTTCTTATCCCACCTTTTTATAATGATTAGAATCATTAATAATGAATAAGAAATTGTATTATATTTTTAAAATTTTGCTTTATATGCTGGTTTTATTGATATCAATTATTTTTGTATTTTAATGAGGTTTTTATTGGTGATTTTAAATCAATGTCCCTTAACAAATTTCATTTCATTCACACTACAAAGACCGATATATCAAAGCGCTTTCAAAATTGAAAATATCTGGTAAAATATTGTTACAGATTCAATATTAACTTGAATCGAATATGAACTGGTTAACAGTGTCCGCAAACACAACTCGTCGTCAAACAATTCTGAATCTGGAATAAAACACAAATCCACAACGTCCAATATTACCGCACCTCACGATTTGATTGCTAGATAATCATCAGCGCGAAGGACGCGTGTGCTACAGCATAAATTCCAGGGTGGAGAAAAGCACCCCTGGATGCAAACCACCCTTCGCCACCCAGTTACGGCGCTCACTCCGTTGACGGTATTGGTCGTTCGCCGCCCACCGCGAGCGCATTACGAATCGCCGATATTTTTTATCACGTACCTTTAATACAGCACTGGCTCAAATTATAACACATAATATAAATATAAAGACTTTTTGTGCTTTCACGTCTAAATATTTATTAAAATTCGCTCACTTCTATCTACAAAATCTAATATTTAATCACGATAAACTATTTTAGCACTTTATCAAAGAATGCTGAATGACCATCAATCGCTTGATCAGTATCTTTGGTAAGAGCTTTATCCTAACGGTCAGGTGGCTCTGAGTTCAAGTCCCGGCAAGTTTATGATAATTTTTTTTCAGTTACCATTTAAGATCCTGGGCATGTGTGTTGTTGATGCATTTTCTCATCGATTTTATCATATATCATATATTTATAAAATCTAAAAATGTTTTTAAAAATAAATGTTTACTTTTTCGGTACAAAAATAATTATATATTTTTAAATCAAAAATGTCAATCTCGAAGATATGACAAATACCCATGACTAATATTTACATAAAAAGTGCATACTTGAATATCTCGTAAAATTAATATTAACAAAAAAACATTTGTTAGGTACGTGGCGCAGTGGTCAACGTCGTTGGCTTCGATTATGGATGTCTCAACTCCATAAATTAATTTTCCAATTGATTTATGCATTTCTGTTTGTAGGCATGGATGTTTTTGATGTCCACAATTCTGAAAAAGTGGTAAGCTATCCACTAGTTCCATCGTAGTTCTATCCGTCTACCTTTACTCTCTTTGAAAAAGATAGGTTGAACAACTAAATAACATGCAGTTCTTGAAAAACTTATTTTGAAATACCTGCATGAGGAATATAAATGCTCCACATTGGTAGCAGACATTGTATTTTTTATTTTAAACACTGTAATTTGAAAATGCGTGTATTTTTTAAATATTTAGATAAGATTATTTCAAAAGTTGAATAATTAAATTTTCACAATAAGAGAAGTTAAGTGTCACATTTTTGATCGATTGAATGTTTGCCAAAAAGAAAAAGTAATTATGGAAGAATTGTACCAGCTTTATCAAATATATTTAAAAATGAAAATATGATCGAAATTTAATTTGGTCAGCCATTGTAAACCGCAAACACTTGTACTCGTGTGAGGAGCGATCATTTTTGGTGAGTGATATGTTCAGGGACAGGTGTTTTTTTCTCTCAAGTGCACAGCATGGCGGCGTTCTGATTTTAAAATGGCTGCCACGTGGTGAAAATTTCAATTGAACGTGGTAATAATATTAATTTAAGCTTAAAGTAATGTATTTTGCTGCAAACGTCACTGTGTATTTTAAAATCGACTATAATTAAATAGCTTTTTGAACCGACGTCAGACATCTATATGATTTATTTTTTAAGAATGGATTTTTGCCTAATGAAATAATAAACATAATCACTTTTTAGACATAGTCAAAATTTTAATGAGCGGATTCTAAAACGGAATATGAATATAAATAGTTATGGTATGTTTTTATCAAACACTACATATTATGATTTTGTTCGTCAATCAAATGGTTTTCAGCATGAGTACAATGAAGGTTTTTGAAACAATATATTAAAATTAGTTATATAAAAAGTTTTTGGCTAAAGATTTTAGGTTATAGCTCATTTTATAATAATAGACAACTAATTTTTTGTTAGTCAATGAAAAATACCTTACTCTTTCTACTCTGTTGAAAACAGATATGTTGAATAACTGAGTAACAGGCAGTTCTTGTAGAAAAAGTTTTATTAAGATACCTGCGTTAGGAGTACGTATTCTCCACCTTAGGAGTAGACCTGATAAAAAAGTATTAATTCACCATTAGGCCTGGTAACATAATCATCCTCAAGTAAAATATCTCTGAATGATTTCAGTTATTCTTGAAATGATACCCTTGAAAGGACAATTTTTGTGGAAGATCATACAGACAAACTATCATGTGATGAGAATAATTGTAAATAAAACTTTAGGAAGAGTTATTAAAGTGTTACTAGTCACAATAATAATTTAATAATTTAACTCACAAATACATGCAATTGCATGACACTTATGAGTTTAAGATGTAAGGGGCCTCAAAGCATCCTAAAAGATAAATGGGTTTTCTCAACTGGAAGCAATCTGGCTTTTTATTTACATGTACGGCTTTTTAAATAATATTTGCTCCCAATTCCCAAAAAGAAGCTTATGGACTCCCTATGGCGCAATTAAAAAAGAATGAATGATATCATCACAGACCCCCTCGATGAGTATTGGATAGGGAGTGGCTAGGGAGAAATGAATACATCACAAACATCCATACCTTCATTACTATATAATTTTATTAATTGACTGAATTATCTTGAAAACCTACTGATGAAAATATTCATCCATTGAACCGAAATCACAAAAGTCGGAAAACAAAAATTTTGCTTTGAGATAAATATAAACGCCCTTAGATTTTGATCTCAAAATAACAATACGTTTATAATTGTAATTAATTACTTCATATCTGACTGTTTTACTATTTGAATTAAATCTTGCAATGGTTTAATGATACAAAAATGTATTCAAAATATATCCCGATATTAACACCTGTTGAAATATATTATGTTTTAAAAAAACATTTATTCAGGAAAAATATTTTTGGTGGGTACTATGTTTTATTCCCTATAAAGCCTCATGCACACTAAACCCAAATATGTGAAAGTACAAAGATATGTCTTCATTGTGACTTTATAGTATTTTTTTGGCGAAAAAAGAAACACAGGAACATTTTTGTAGGCCAACAAAATGCAATATCGTATAATATATGCAGAGGGGTTTTACGGGGTATTCAAAACGCGAAATAAACTAAATAAAATCAAACTGCGTGTCACTCATACATGCAATTTATATAATATATAGAAAATTTACATGTGCCAAAACCTGGAACACTTCTTCATCTTGCGATAAAAAAACACTGAAAACAACGTTATATTTGCTGCCGAAGTATGATTTTTTTTAAATTGTTAGGCTAGTGGTAATATTTCAAAGATAAAATAATTTCAAAAAAAACAAATTTTTTTCAAGCCATCAATATGGAATTAGTAGTATATGTGATTCTATTAAATTTTACATTAAGCAAAAATTTGATGTTTTTAAAACAGGTTCTTAATGTACGGATTTTAAATTAAATATTTATTGTATAACTTCTAACATAACGAAATATTTCCTTTTTTTGCTTAAGCGATAGGTGCTTTGTCCAGTGAAAAAAACGAAATATAATTGAAAAATGCATTTAAATACTGTGTTTTTCTCCACACATTTCGTATTATATTTAAAGCATAACCTATCTGGTGCGTTTGGGTGAAATGATAACCCACAGTGCCTTCTTGTCGTCATTCGTGTCGTCTTTCTTCACCCTTTGATTATAAATGTAATAAGATAGCTCAATAGATATTTATACTTTCAGAATAAAGAACAATTTTACTATAATATGTATTTAATTATCACACTTAATTTGAATAATACTTTATGACATGTAGAATATTACAACACACGTAACTATTTTTTTCGGACATGTCAGTTGACTCACTTCACTTCTCATTGGCTCATATCAAAATGAGTGGCATTATAAACAAACTGTAAATCACATGGAAAAGAAAAAACTCATACACACTCAAACCAATTAAGGCATTCGAATAAATTACTTTATGAACTTCAAAGTGGTAGCCATCAGAAAAGCTGAAACAACAACTTTTGTATTATATTTGAATATTTCCTTCAATCTTGTTCTGAATGAACGGACTGACTTTTATTTAATATCCTTGTCCAAAGTTGCACTGATAAATTTCAAATATTGTGCAAATATATATCGATACGTCAGTTCCAAAATGCATCAACTATAAAACCATAGTTCTGAGATAATAAAAAAACAAAATTTAGGGAAGTTTAATCTTTTACTGTACATCTAATTTTTGTAGATTTTAATGAAATTCTAGGAATATCTAAAACATATATTTGTATCCATAATATTATAAACAAAATTCTAATTTTTTCTTATAATACTAATAATTTTCAGGGGCTTTCACAGGATTTTCGAGGTTGTTAGAGTTAAAATTTAAAGTAATAATAACCACTGTTATTCTAAAATAACCATAAATTACCATTTGTTAGATTTTGGCACTGATAGATATCGGTATTCTAAACATTTCCTCATACTTAACTCAAAAATGCAAATTTTTGACTTATTACATTATCAAACTGAAGTATCGATATAAACAATTGGTTCAAAAACAAGAGAAATGAATATCGTTTTTCTAATACTTCTGAATGCTTTTCATCACCGTAAACTAACAAAACTTTTTATTGTTAAGACATCATTTTCTTTCCGATGAATTTTTTTGAATAAGGGTTATCGACACCTATTCTTCATACAAAGAAAAGAATAAATCAGTATGTGTCGCTTGGCATACGATGTTATGTATATCTTGTACGCAATATATCACAACTTTCCCGTGAACCGCGTGACAGGTGCGAAAGAGATCACTGGGAGTGGAAACGAGGGAGAGCGTTTCGCATGGCCAAAATGGCAATAAACATGAATGAAGGCAAAACTAGAAAATATGACTGGGTTGGGGATTTTTATTCCTATATGGTGTACGGTTCATATTACATCGACCTTAATAAAATACGCTTATAACAAGCTTTATCCAGTTGAAGATTTATTGTGATTTTTCTACTGGTCACAAGGTCACAAAGCACCACTGGACCGAATCGAAGACATATAGTAAATAAATATTGATCTTCACAATAATATTAAATTTAACCACTCTCTATAATTTTGGTAAATAAAATTGTAATTAAGCAAAACACTAGATAATAGTTAGTTGTTATAAAAATTGTGATTTTTTTATTGAAAATATCTTTGTCTTATAATCTTAGGAGTTTTTATAATTTTTTGTACAATAGTAAATTGATTAAACGAGGATTTAGTGTATAATAATGCACAGTAGTGTATAGTAATGCACAGTAAATATCTATCCGTGGAAAGCGCAAACCTTTGAAATATCTCGATATACACATCGCTACAAACAGTTGTAGTTACTGACATGTCCAAGATGTACAATATCTGCATCAGTGTTCTAACTGTAATGGTTGTGCCAAACAATAATAAAGTTGTTGGTTCAAGTCTTAGCAAGTTTAATGTTGATTTTATCAATTTAATATCTGAGATTTTAAAATTAAATATATCAATTGGCTATATCTTGGCAATTTACTGATATTCCACAAACGTCAGTATTCACACTGGTCTCTCGAGAGAATTATTTAGCCTATTAATTCTTTTGGTATGTATAACTAATCAAAAATATAGGTTAGTGTATTGTTGTAAACCTTTTACCAATTTGTACCTACTCTTAAAAACGACTTAAACAAATAATTAAATTGTAAAATTAAATCAACAAAAAAATAAATACCTGCATTTTTAAAAATTGTGTACGATTCATCTTTCAAATAATGTATAGCTAAATGTAAAATTAAAATTGATTACTTAGTTATTCCGCTGGCTGTGTTATTAATGTAACACCTTTCGCTTCCTTAAGAATCGAATTCATCGAAAATATTAATGTATAGCTTACTTGAATTTTTTCTAAGGATTCGGCGGTAACTTTGTAGGACATCATTTTTAATATAAAATTTATTCCACCAACTGGAATAACTAAGTTATCGATTTTATATTTTATAATTGAGTTTTGTATATATTACTCGATAAATAAATTGAATTCACTGCAGGGTTTTATTAAATATTCAGTATAAATATTGATAGGAAGGATTAATTGTATCTACAGAGTAAATTTTGGAATTGTAATCATAAATGAAATTTTGGAGATATTCGGAGAATTTCAGTAATCTTCAAATATTTTCAAATAATTATATCTGTGCAACCAGTCCTAAAAGCACAGTGTATTCAAAACATCAGAATCTTTGAATCGCTTTATGAATTATTGCTTGTTTCTGTAATTTATACACCCGACAGTAATTTATATTCAAGTAAGCCTGCGTTGAGATTTTCTGTATTGAAGATATAAATTATTTCGGATTTTCGATCTAGGCCGAAACGCACCCCTAAATGTGGGGTGTCAAGGAAAGCTGGCTGGCGGGAGTGATCACACTAAGCGCTGGCTGACACCTGCAACCGCTTCCTCTAGAGATACGTAATTATTTCCGGAGTCTAAACCGGGCGTCGGAACCTAGCGTTAAATATCTTGCTTTAGTCAAAGCTTCTGAGCACCGCATTTAAAAGCCCTTGCACACAACAAATTAAGCTTTCCATGAAAAATCGATGCCTCCATAAAAGTTTAATAAGTTGACTTTATTATACATAAACGGATCATTGAAGTACTCGTGTAAAATATACTGTTTAATAAATTAATGAAAAGTAACATTATAAATAATTATTATCATGTCACATTATTTGAATAGTTATTATTTGGTGTAACTATAATATTATAACACAAGAAAATTGCTTCTTATTTTTCTTATACTTCTGCTATGTTTCATTTTATACAGTATGTTTTATAAATTTATTTCCATCTTTTTTGTTATAAATATCATTTTGTATGTACTATATTGTTTAAAACCATGCATATATACTACGTTTTGTTTGTATGATAGTTACTATTTAATTTGAGTATAATAAGCTAATCCAATGCTATGGGAGTTTTGAAGTCCCACCGATAGTCGTATCTCTCGGTTATACCAACCTGGTTTCAACAAGTGCACATTATATTGCATTAAATAAATTTATAGCGTTATTTAAATACCTTGTAGATGTACAATAGAAGCTTTCAATAACACTGTTTTTTTATCTCAGCACACTTTTGTACATAGCAACCAAGTATCAGATAACGTCTTCTAAGACAAGTTTAACGCTGATGTAACGGGATACTAAGGTACTAAGGATACTATGTAAGGACTGCTGTAAATCGGTAGTGATTTGTGGTGGGTACAACGGTATGTACATAAGCTCAAAAATATTTTTTTCCGAGTCGATTTCAATCTTGTATTATGACATAAAATAAAACTACCAAAGATGATTGACTTAGTGTATGAAAAAAACAATCGAAATTATGTTGAATTCGGTGTTTAAATAATCGTAAATCCTGCACCCAGCAATCTACTTGATTGTAAAAATCTATTAAAAATATACCAATTTCGTACCACAGTATGTATCATGTATGGCTATCAAGGTATTTTACCCAATATATTAATCTCACAGATATTTACTAATAACATTGCAAAAAGAAACCCAAAATATAATTACTAGTTATATATTATTGTAACTTAATGGTAAGAGTCTGAGATTTATATTCGAAACCATTCAACTGCTAATGATTCGAACTCTGGGCAAACAATCTCTTTCAATTACTATCAATCAATTAAAAAAATACATACTTGGGTATGTTACTTTACTTGCTACTGAAAGAAAGGGTATTCGTTGGAGAATTATTTTAAAAAATTATAAAAATGGTTGGTGTGGTAACTGAAAATCGATCAGTTCTCATTGAATTATGTTTAAGGGATTCATTATTAGGTCATATATTGAGGAATTGTTTATTGTGTGACTATTATTACAGAGATCAAATCTAAGGATAAATCTGGTGTCAATGGCCAGTGTGAAATTATTGTTATTCGTCCGTGTGTGAAGTAGCCCGGCTTCTCTGACGGTATTGCGCGTTCTGCCCGTGTCTATACTTCTGATATTGTATTGCCATGTCGTCTGGGTTGTCATCAGTATTGATTTGTTCCCCACATATATATCACATAAGTAGTAAATATGACATGTTACCAATGTGCCAAAAAGACTGAAGAATGAAATGTTTTATTAATATAGATAAAATAATATTATCCATGAAACTAGGTATTCTCATGCGAACCGTGTATTTTTTAGAGATATTTCAGAAGAAATTTTTATTAAATAATTTATACTCTGACGAAAAAAAAATATAAAAGTCATCCACCTACCGCGTTTCATGAATGCCAACTAAACAAATTCTATGAAACATTGTTTATGAGCATATAAAATTAACCAACTATTTAAAATTCCAGGACAGTCGTCTGAGTGAAATCAAATACTTGCTCAATGGGGAGGGTAGAGGGATATAAATAAAAATTAATTTCGTTACAGAAGTTGTTCTCATAGAATTGGTTTTCATTCTATAATTTTCAAACTTTGCTTTCCAGAGAGAAATTATGGTCTAGGAAAGGATTTTTAGTAAGTTAATCGCCCATTTTCAGGATCAGATGGGCGGGACAGAATGTTAACACAATTAACGTCCCATACCTTTGAAGAGATTGAGAAAAAAATTGCATCAACAATTTGTATGGGGATTTGAATCCGCGAAAACCCCAAACTAATAAAACACCCAAATGCGTTTATATTATAATAAAAATAAAAAATGCTATTTATTACACTGTGCAAGACGATGATTCCAATAGATGTCCATTAAAACAAAAGTAATTAAAACCATAAAAATGTTTAATACACCAATTATCATGATTTTATAACTATCTTCAATTGATTAATCATCATATTAAATATTGAAATAAAAATACATAAATTATGACTATTCTCTTGTCAGTTATTCTTCCTGGTAGAGGGTAGCACGCTTGGAGGGTTACGTGGTGGGATTTCAGATACTGTCCCCATTCCCAGACTTTCCCAATGAGGCGGGTGGGGTTGATTATGCAAGAAGGGTGTGAGTGAAGGGTGGGGGTATCGACCTCGGGGGAGGGGAGGGGTCGAAGCGTGACGTCACGTTGCTGCGATGCGATGTTTCCGAAGCTTTTTTCGTGTCAAATGCATGCTGCAAAGGCCGCCCGTTTGTTTATTATTCATAATGGATTTTCAATTCATGTTAACGGCATGACGCGATTGATTCCGATGTTGGATATTGGATTTTGTAAGTAATATTGTGATTTTAAAATTTCTTGATGAACGTAATATTTCACGTAATAATTCATGTAAGAATTTTCAGAAGAAAATATATTATTTTTGTCCCTTGTCCGCTTCCAATGTACGGTATATTACGAACTCTTCGTGAAATATCTCAAAACAATTAATTCCACGAGAACTTTTTATAACTCTGTCGTTCAACCGCTATTTATTGTAGAGCCATTGGCGTAGCTAGGATTTGTGCCGCCCGAGGCGGCCGTTGAATTTGCCGCCCCACTTCACCTTTTTTCCAAAATATTTTGTAACCATTACGACGCAAATCATTGCACTGCAGGCAGAAATTTTTTCATGTATAAACAAAATTTCTTTAAAAAAATGCTATATTTTTACAATCCTGGCAAATCTTATATTTAATATCAATAATTTTTCTCCAAAAATATTTATTTTATATTGACAATAGTGTTGGGTTAGGACTATTTTTAAAATTACATACTCAATTTTTTCAACACTACGACGCAAAAGATTGTATTGATTGAAGATTTTAAATATTTGTTATGTATAAATAAAATTTCTTGAAAAATATGTACCTAGTACATTTTTACAATCCTGTCATTTACTAATGTCATATTTAATATCAAAATTGTCTCGCAGGATTGTTTTTCAAATATGTCGAAAAATCTATAAATCATTTAAATAAATTTTTTATTTATTAATAATATGGAAATATAAAATTATTTACGTATAATAAATTAAAACATAAAAACGAATAAAAATTCTAAATCGATTTAGAACAAGATATTCAGTAGATTTTATTAAAATAACATTTAAAAAAATTATAAGAAATATATTTTTCCTGTCAAATATTAGCAAAATCGCCAGTAACACTATCAAAATATGTTTTATCTGCCAGTTGGTGTGCTATTGAAAGTATTTTTTTAACCGCAACTTGGTCACTGTTAATATTAAATTGTTTCTTTATTCATTTCGTTTTCGAAAAACTTCTTTCATAGCTAGTAGCACAATCGCGATAAAATAAATTAAAAACATTTCAATATTTGCGACATTGAGGCTTAATGATTATTTGACATCGCTCCGTACTTATGGGACGGACAGGGGTCTTCAAAACCAATCCGCAGACTCTTCCTATACAGGCAAATTTAATATGTAATATCTCTCCTAAGGCATTCAAAAATAATTTGTCATATTTGTTTGTTTACCGTTATTTGTTTACCGTTAGAAGTAAACAAAAAGCGTGTTATGCTTAGGGAAACAAGCAGCTGTCCCTCGGCCTAAGGGCTTGGCGGTTAGTAGCCGACACAGCCGCGGGGTGGGTCAAAGAGATTTACGACCCTATCATAAAACCACTTGCTGCGCTTTTAAATTGAAATTGTGTATTTTAAATCTGTTTGTGTTTGTGTAACTGTCTTCGAGGAATTTATAAGTATAAACTAACTGCAATCAAAGAGAAAGTATACTGAATACGACCGGGTTTTAATGGATGACGAAGGAACCTGTGAATGATCTTTTGTCGCCACGCCGGACTCGGGGCTGTCGAAGTGTGTTGACGCTCCTCCACCTTCCCCTCGAGTAGCGGACCTTTTCCAACTCTCTCATTTTCTTAGATCTTTCAAAAAAGAAATAAATTTTGTCATCGAATCACAAGGCATAACAATTCTTATTTGTTTATTACCTACATCATTTTCTACTTATGAAAAGTATATTTTGTCAGCGAGTCATAAATTAGACAGAAGAAAACAAATAAATGGAATATAACTTGCATTGATTATGTAAATATAAAAAGAAAGTTTATTTTTTACCCTTGAAATTTTCTATTCATCTTCGAAAATGCCACCCCCAAAAATGTACTCGCTACGCCGATGCGTAGAATGTAACTATAATAGAATGAGCCTTTAACTGGTCAAATAATTATTTGTAGCATAGATTTTAGTATTTATCAAAAATACTGTTTACTTGTGAAGTCAAACAATAACCATCTAGCAAAAACACAGACCATGGTAATAACAAAATTATCAATTAGAATTGAATAAAAAAATATTTCAATTTGGTTATTAATAATACATAGTTGTATGAATAACATGCAGCAAAACCACCTTTCAACATTATATCAATGCATGAGCAGACATAGAGAGATTGTGAATGTTCATATGTTATATTAAAAAAGTTAAATATTTTTTTTTCAATTATACATGTTGGTCACGTAATAAAATTAAAATCTGAGGTCTAAAGGTAAGAGCTTTGTCCTAGCGATCAGGTGGGTCTGGGTTCATGTCCCAGCAAGGTCAATATCAAATTTAGATTTATTCAATTGTGTTTCAACCTTGACCATAGCTGTTTGTGATTTATTTTCTAATCGACTTTATCTCGTATGATTTTTTCAATTTTTTCAATTTTTTCAAGTATTTAGAGCATTGCTGGTTGGTTATTTTATTTAATTTGAAAATAAAAGAAGATAAAATAATAATTGCGACGAAAAAGAACAACAATTATATTTTAGTTCTCTTTTTATATTTAAAAAAAGCTTTTGTGTTTCTTGGCGTATCCAATTGAGATTAAATTTTGATGAGGCTTGCGATATAATATTCGCATTAGATAATCTAAATTCTATTCAAAGTTAATTGAACCGAATGAATAAACCATTATTATGCATATTGCATAGTCCACAAATTGTTCGCTCAGTATCTGAATTCATAAAGGCAGACGTCTAACGTAACTCTAATAAGTCCAGAAATAAGCTTAACTTGACTTAAAAAATTTGAGAATGAATTGAAAAAAATTATGGAATGGCTGCCGAATTCATTTAAAATATTTATTTTTATCATAAAAAAGTTTCAAAGATAGTAAGTCAATCACTCTTACTCTTGCTTCAAAAAGAGTAAGAAAAAAAGAGTGGGGTTAAGAAATAATTCATAATATAATAATCGTTCTTTTTGGGCTCCATTTCTAATATGGTAGAAATAAGTATTATATGGGCTTCGATGAAAACATCATAATCACTAATGCCTTTTGGATGTAAATCCATGAATTGGTTGAAAATTCAAACTAATTCAAACCCTTTACCTGCCAACCTCGTGAACGAAAGACCATTTGGGTGCTTTATAAGGAAAAATTTAAATTTTCTCGGAGACTTAATAGTAAAATATTCCCGGCGGTTTTTCCTGTATCAATTTCCTTTACAAAAAAACTTTCCTTTACATATTTCCATGTATCCGAGAATATTTATCTTTCGTTTCTTATGAATATTTTGAAAACCAATGCAGCTGAAAACTTCGATAATATTTCAATATCGAGAGGGGAAAAGAACGGCAAGATGTTCGTACTTCGGTGATGAAATTCAGCTGCAACTTCAGCAGATATTCGAAAAATTATAATGCATTACTCAGAACCATCTAAAAGTTTTACGTTTGTTAAATTATTATGAAATCGTTTTGAATTCAAAAATTTACGATTCATGCGATCACTAAACTTTTATAATATTGCCATTTTTTTGACATTCATGTATATTTTGATAACTTTTTATTAATTTTAATAGCCCGCATCCAATATGAAAGATATGAACTCATTTGAACATTTTGTTTTTAAGGTGTTGACGGGAATTAAGGTTAACTTCAGTGTCATATAATATTTATATTATTTACGGCAGATTATTGATATAGTAAGTCGGGTCCGTGATAAAATGGTCAACGTTCAAATACCGGTACGGACAGTTTCAAAAATTGATTAATGGATTTCTGTTCGTGAGCATGGATTTTTGTGATATCACCAATCTGATCCTTAAAAATGGGGCGTAGTGAAATATATCTTAACCTATACGCTCTTAACCTGTCCTGTACTAGAACTACCCTACTCTCTCTGAAAAAGTGAGATTGAGCAACTGAGTATCAAACAGTTCTCGTAAATGCTTCACATTGTGGGTGAATATGGTGAAAAACAAGAGATATAATGAAGGTTTGTTTTAAACTAGAAATCACAGATAACTATTCCTTCTCATACGATACGTTATCAAATAAATTTTAAATCAATGTATTCAAAAGTCTATAGTGTGAATCAAACAATTTATCAGTCAGCCAAATTTTAAAAAAATGAAGACGTTACCGCTCAGCTGCGGCACTTAGTAAATTAAATGGCATTAAGCAAATCACTCAAGGAGTAACGTAAGAGAAAGTTAAATATTAGACATTTTCGTATGTGTCTTGTAAAGTCAACGCCACGAGATGGGAAACAAACATAGCCGTAATTATTTTTAAATTCTTTACATTTTTAAACACGCGTATTAAATTTTTGATCATAAATAGACATTTTTTAATACATCAATTTTGATTCACTTTATTGACACATAGAATTCGAATCAGCTTATAAGAATTCACAGTCGTAAATTTTAAATCAATTTTGTAAATGAATATTGACAACGTAGATCATTTGACAATATTTAAATTGAATAATGATCAAAAAAACAGTAGGTACTCGTTTAAATTTATAGTATTAAAAACGTACTCAATTTTTTCCCTCTCCCTAAAATAATTTTACAAATAAATAAAATTATTACACAAAACGACTATGATGTCTCAAAAAACTCTGCTGACATATTTATTTCATATAGCTCGTTTTTGTTATTGTACAATAATTATAATTGGAACGACATTTTTATTCGCCAACTCAATTCTATGAAATTATTAGACAATACAATAATAGTACCTTCCGGACATCTGTACAAAAATACATAAAGCTTCGTTTCACATAATGATATCGGATAACATCGATTGATTTTCTTTAATGAAAACTTCCACCATACATTTTGATAGCTTTTGAAATTGTATCAATGCCAAAAAGAGCGAGGTAGGAAGACCTACAATGGTATTATTCTTTCATATACGTGATCATTTTTCCAAATGACTGGGTGTAATTGTTTTCAATACGTTTGCCAAAAGAGATAGTTAAACCGCATCATCTTTTAATCACACACTTGGATTTCGGATTGTAAATACAGGACGATATTTTATAAACAATATTGTTTTGAATCCATAACCGTATTTAAAGAAACATTTTTGAACTCAATAATTACTAATGTTTCGTATAAGCGCTAAACATATGTCAACAACCGTAGCTAAAAATATACTTACCTCTTGACTATACAATTATTATTTTGACACAGTTTTCTCTGTTGATTGGTTTTTAGAAAAAAAAATTTTAGTGTGGCAACCTAATATTACATTTTAAAAGAAGTTTCCCTACGAATTCTGGTGTGAAGTTATTCATCGAGAGCAACAAAAATATTTCATAATGAAGTATAGAAAAATCTAGTAGTTAAAAATCGCTTTATTTTCGCTTTGGTGAAAATGAGGTAAAAACATTGCATACGCCCATATATTTACATGCAAATGCACAATCAATTAACAGTAAAGTATTTTCGGGTATTCAAGCCTTTAACCGTGATATCAGCAGAAATAAGACGCCTTCGCCTAGCAGGTCTAAATTAATCAATAAAATATTTTTCAATAATCTTCAAATATTAATTTTGAATACAAGATTTTAGCTTATTTTGCGTAATTAATATTTTTTACTTGATGTGAATATTACTAAATAATATTGAAACGTTTCAATTAATAAGCAAAAACTGATTTGTTTGTTTTTAAAAACAATGGAAATCATTTAAACCGAGAAAAAAATCTTTATTCATTGTTATGGTACTTGAAGTTTTTTTGTGATCATAAATTAAGCTCGGCAAATTAACCTTAACCCAAAATAAATTAAGCGCGAAAGGTTTTTTCACTTTCCCAATCCATTTTAACTAGATAAAAAGCTTCGCTTCGATTCGTGACCATATTTCATTATGTATTGCCGTACATAAAGCTTGGCGGATATATAAATCAATGGCAGACAATAGAGCCTACTCTATGTGTGTATACATATATAAAGGTACACAATATATAAATAATATATATATAAGCAAGGAAAATATTTTCAACCAAAATAACAAGAGAAATTTTCCCACAGTACACTATAGTCAAAAATAGATATTAATATTTTTAGAATTAGGAACACATAAATTGTAATTACAACCTTTACATAACGCTAACAATACAGGATTTTTTAAAAAGATAAAGTATTTTATATTTTCTTTTTTAATAATACTTATTGTATCATTGCATGCTATTTTTCAAATCTCATATCATTAAACTTTGAATTTATTAAATTTCTTTAAGAAACTCTTTGAGGTTAATTACAATTTTATACAAATTAAGCATACTTCATATTATAACGAATCCTTTCATTCTCTTGCCGTTGTTAACTAACAAAACCGTTATAATATTTATAAAATAATATGCAAATTGATTTTTTTCCTTAAAACAGTTTGACCTATATGTTTAGATACATTTGCAAACATTTTATCAAGTTCATGAATTATATCTGTCGGTATTTTAAAACAGAAAAGATAACGATTTACTTCAAAGTAAAATTCCGAAAAAAATAGTATCCTTACAAAACAATCGTTGCTTGTGGTGCAGACCTCGATATGCAATATTTTTTACAATTATAAAAAAAATATTATGAGGTCATTCAGAACAAAAAAATAAATAGTGTGAAAAAATATTATTCTGTGTAAAATAAGGTATTTTTGTATTGTATTAAATTTGGTGATCCCCAGATGGAAATATAAATTCGTTTTTCTCCATTATAATGATATCTTACTCCCGACTTTCAAATCAAAGACAGAATGTAAGTGTTCTTTAGTAAGTATCAAAGGGTAAAGATGTAGGCTTTTGGGGTAGCAAGTATAAAAGAGGCTGCGAGTCGCTACATCCGGGTCTCGTTGTCATAAGTGACGGATGTGACACTACGAGAGTCGACACTGAAAGGAGTTACAGTGAAAGGGTTACAAGGCATGTATTGTTTTCTATATTGATTAGTACTTGAAAGAGTAAAGTGATCCCTGAAAGTCGGAAATGATATCTTTGATGGGGGTGATATTTATAATATAACCTTCATGACAAAATCATTTTTTTATATTCTTTAAATCCATATACTTCAGTAAAGTACGCTTTAATTTAGATGACCTCCCACGTTTTATAAAAATATAACTGTATACGAATATTTTCAGGAAATAGCGTTGTCTATTAATTTATTCATGTACAATAGTTTTTTTAAATATTACTTTTCATAAGAACTATTCATTTTACAATTCAAATAAAATAAATAAATTTAAATATGTGTATAAATATAGTCTGTATTCATTGAATAAGCCTGAACTACATTGTACTACGGCAGGGGTGACGAACATTCGACCTTATAGGGTTTCAAGTGCAGTCTTTTGACTGAAATAAACAAATACATTTACAAAAAAAATGTACATACATTTTTATGTATGATTCTTAAATGCGGCCTTATTTCATTTTAAGATAAATGAATGCGGCCTTCTGAGAAGAAAAAGTTTACCATAGGGTATTAATGTCAAAATATGTAGTTGTACAAGAATTTTAAGGTGAGTTGACAGTTTGACGACTTAAGCAAAACATATAAATAATGTGTATCTTAAAAATAAATCAAAATATATTTCCATTATATTTGTAATAGTTTATTAATATATTTAATATAATGCAAGTATTTTTATTCAAATAGTTTTACTAAAATCGCTTATTATTATTGAAAACAAACAACAAAATTCCAGATTTGATTCGTCCTCGAACAACTTTAATGGGCGACATTTTCGGAGGAATCATCCTACATTTGAAATACTCCATTTCCAAATCTTTGAAAAAAATCTTTTGATGGTCTAGTTAGTGATTATTAAAAATATTTCATCAGCAAGAAACGGTCTAGATAAGTGTAAAATAACAATAGTCAAATTATTAGATTTTATTTTCTGACAAGTTTTATACGTTATATTATATGTATTCATTACATGCATATTGATACTGAATACAACTCGAAGGCTAATTTGAAAAGACTAATATTGTGCAAGAACATAACTTTCTTTTTCAAAGTTGCTCAGTAAAAAGTGATCATAAAGACCGGTTGCAGATCATTTGCTTTATTTTTATATATTTAATGCAATAACAATCTTTTTTGATAAATTTTGATATTATTGTCAATTGTAACGTTGTATAATACAAGAGAAAGATACAATCTAAAAATCTCTCATAATCCATTGACGTTTCAGATTTAGTTTTGATATCCATGAATTAGTAATATATTAAAGTTGGAAATGATCTACAGATAATTAACCATAAACAAAATACAATTTTTGTACTTTTGCAAAAATTAAATGAAATGATCGAGACTTGTTTCGCTCATCGTGATTATTTTACAACTTCTGTATTTGTAAGACATCACAAATGTATTTAGTCCGTTTTTGTGAAAAATACACTTACTTTCTCTTGTATCTCGACGATATAATATGCTGCATTCGCAGTTAATTTGATTATACATGAATATTATATTTATTTCGTGACTTTTTTTCTAATGCCAACACTTTTTAAATAACATCATGTGATAGCATAATGAAACATGCCGTTCAGATTTAGAACAATATGAATCTGCAGTGTAAGATATGTCGTACGTAATGAAAACGTCCGTCTTCAAGACACAGATCTAATTGTCCGGACATTTTGTCAGCTAGGGTGTCGGATCTTCTCTCACAAAGATATCTCTTTTTGAAGGGATCAAGGAATTTCGCTTAGAATGAGAACATCGGCTTGTACATACTTAGCACGGATTTGCTTATACATAAGACATAGTAAAGATATTTACGCCTACGAACGTTTGCGAGAGTCTCATTTCCTGTTTTATTAAACACGAAATTCATACAACAACAAACAAATAAAAATTCTAAAGTCCTTATAATACATTATTTATTTATAAAAAACTACGCAGCTATCATATTTATAATAATAATTTTAATGGCACTTATTTTAAACCTACCACCGTCAATAAATTACTTCAGAGTTGTCTGGCATTGTGTCTGCCGCAGTGTGACAGCGTTAAGCGTGTTTGATTTTGCAGTATGCAGTTTGCAGGAATGAAAAGATGTACCATTTATAACAAAAGAATTTCTTTGGTTTTTCTATATTCTAGTTATCCATAGCACGCTTCGGAATGCAGAAGATTCATACAATATAAAGTGTAATAATCACCAAATATTTAGCATGCGTTTTTTAGTTAATGTTTTGTATTTCAGTTCAGTGGCTCAGTTGATAAAGTCGTTGCCTACGGTTATGGATGTCCCTGGCTCAAGTACCGGTACGAAAAACAGTTTTATAGATTCATCTTTCAATCGATTTATGGCTGTCGGCCCCGTCGGTCATGCCGACTTGGTTGCATCTCTGACAAATTACAAGGCATTTAAAGAGTTTACGGTGTCCTATGGAAAGCGATTGGAACGCAATTTTTGAAGACATTAACCCCCTTGTTTTTCTGTTTTTTTTTTAACTCTTATTTAAAACGTAACCTCCTGCACACTAGAGTGCATGCAACCAAGTCTTGAGGAATTTCTCCTCGGACATTCCTGGCAAACATTTGAAACACGCATAACGTTGTTACGCTGCGAAATACACTCTGTAAGAGTGTGAAGCCGTAGTGGGTGGTGGTGGGTACAACGTTGAGTACCCTAGGGCATTTAAAAAAAATCGATTTATGGATTTCTGTTCGTGGTCATGAATGTTTGTGATGTCTAAAACTCCCTCCTACCCATACGATCCTCAAGGGGCGTCAGGGTGTAGCGAGAGCGATTAGCTAACCACTAGTCATGTCCTAGCCCTATCCTTCTATCCCTACTCTCCTCGGAAAAACAGGTATTGATCAACTGAGTAACATGCAGTTTTCATAGAAAACTTCAGTTAAGATGCATCCATTAGGAAGCCATATACTCCATGTTGGGAGTGAACATGGCTTAAAAAAAACTTCAGTAAACTTATAAGTTCATATTCAATTTTAGACATTTTAAAATTGGGTCAGTAGGAGTCAGTAGATTTCTTTTTGATAATCATCAGAAATAACAATCATAATTTTGAAAAAAAAAATGAGAGACAGTTTGTACAGTAGATTTTATATTATTTTGTCAAACTTTATTAAATCTTGTTAAAAAATAGACATCAAAAAATATACTGATTTTTTTAACCATTACAGACGGTCACTTTTAATCGACCGTTGCATTCACCCTTTATGCAAATTACTCCTCCCAAATTTTCTACTAAAGAGACCAATGTAACAGTTATACAAAGGTTGAATTATTGTCATAAAACTAGAATTGCTAATTCTTTTTACTATTCCATTTTACATATTGTTATCTTTATAACAAATTTAACTATTATACTAATGCAGAATAATAAATATCAAGTCATCAAAAAGGTATTGAAGTAAATTACCATACCCAAATCTGCCGTTTTATCTCACCAAGTTTCCCGTAACGGGCGATATTTTTTTAATGCTAAAACAAAAGCTGGCATACTTGTCATATAACAAATAATAATGTGAAAGCGTTCGCATATCCGGGATTGTCATCGAGGTTGAAACTTGTCGGTCATTTGCCGGATTCCATTGGATTATCAGATACACAATAAACGCTTATGTAAACAATTTATCAATCTGGCGCTTGTTATTGCATAATATCGTCTTAGAAACTGCACTCAAAATCATTTTGAAAGCCACAGTACAATAATGAACTATTTCAGTATTACTTGTTCGCTTATATACAATATTTATTGAAATAAATATATTTATTTAAACTACGTCTTGAAAAGCATAACGTGTTACGTTCATTATAATTGAAACTAGCACCCAATGACACGCACATATTGTTTGCTATAATATAATGAAATTATTGCTTTCAAACCAGTAACTCTTGTACGCTGACATCATTGATTAAAAAAATAAACAACCAATAGTACTTATCAATTATTTAGACATTTTTCAGTGGACTGAATCCTATTGAAAATATTTCAACTGCATTTTTGCATAAATTTATGAGTCAATCAATTCATTTAACTCAACAAAATTAAATTTTAATATCGGTCCTAATCGTTATAGACATGTGGAAGTAGTACAAAAAAATTTTGTTTTATTTCTTAAATATCGCCTTTCCACCAAAAATTGTCAATTAACACCTTAAAGTAATCAACAAAATTAAGTTTTGATATATTTTTAAAGTACGTTGATCAATTTTATGTAATAATTTTTATTCTTCCATTCTTATCTTCTTTGCAAAATATGAGGTTAAAAGAATGGGCTGTTTTGTATAAATTGAATTTTTCTCTTTGGAAACTTTATCAGAATATATTATTTTCTGGAATGACCGCGCAAATGAGCTCCAATACAACGAGTCGTCAAAAAAGTGCGTATGTGTATGCGACGTCATGCGTATTTCTATTATATTATACATATACACATATATGTATACATTATACGGGTGACTGTACGAAAGTGCGCGTGTATTTGCGATAGAGCTTTCGGAATCGCGGCAGCAAACGTGAGTTTTTTTCATCGCGTACGTGTGCCCTTTGTAAACGTATCAATTTTTATGTGCACTTTTGTTTCCGTACGGTTACAGGTTCATTCGTGAGTCAATCGTTTGTTTGTATGAGATTGTTTGAGACTGTCGTGCGTTTTTCTTCTGTCTTCTTGCTACGCTGACATGTAAAATACGGCTCTAGTAATATATTTCTTTTTTCCACCTATGATTTTTAGCATTTTTGAATACTTTGTAGAACGTTCGAAACAAATTTAATAATACCACGGTGAAAATTTTAGAAATGGAATCCCTAACTCACACAGATGTTTGATAAATTTCCACATCATTGTAATAAACCGCAAATCATTTTCTGTCGTCAATCTTCATTATAATGGCGTTATAATCAAAAATACATATTATCCATTTTCCATGCCTTGTTTTTTTTATTTTATTTATATTGTCCTATTTTTCTTGTGGTTCTATAATACACTGTAATTTATTTTAGGTTTTTTTTGTAATATTACTAAATTTGAAACGCAGTTACCCATTCATATTTACACAGTTTCATAAAAAAAAAATTTACACAATCCATAAAATATGATATAAATATAAAGCTGTCTTTTCTCATACTATCTTCACTAACAACCAAACGATTGTACACTTTATATAATAACTTTAAATTTGTAACTCTCCACAAGGTGTTTTATATTACCAGTTTTCATTTTAGAATTGATGACTTTACGTATCAGAGTTCAGTACTTTTACATAAAATATGAATTTCAAAAGACTGTACAGGCTACTATATTATATTTTAATTTTATTTAAAAAAACACGCCTCTTTAATCAAACAAAACATGATTCTCTTACTTACATATTTCTTTCACTCTATCAATATAACAAGATTACAAATAAAAACATTTTTCTAAATATAAATAAAAAACTTCTTATTAATAAAAGTCACATCTAATGTCTTTTGAAATAGAATATTCATATAAGAAGCTTGTTATAATTTTCACATCTACATCATTTATTGTATATTGTTTGTATTAAATTATATTGGTTTTCATTTTTTTTTTAAAAAAGCTTTTAGAATAAGGATGATCCAAAGAAGATGTTTCATACCTTTTTATTTATTATTTATACATCAATCCCTTCCCATCGTGCTGTGTTAATCAGGTATCGAATAAATGTTTTCACTACTCCAACAATGTTGAACACATCACAGTTACCCATCCATTAATCAATGAAAAAATCAGTGCATAAAAGATTGAATTTGGGTGCTGGAGCCAGTTACCTTGCAACTGAGTGAACAAAGAGAATGATCTCAAACTCTCCTTGAGACTAATAAATATTATACATGTCGTTTATAAATATTAATTACATTGCCTGTTATAAACCATAGACAAGCATTTCATTGAATATTGAACGCATTTGTTTATGCTTTCCCCTCTGTTGTATTTACAGATACAAAATCAGATAGAAATGAAACTTGTCTTTTATCATTGTACTATTACAAGCTAAAAAGGATAGCGTACGTGAATAAATATTTAAAATAATAAGTTTTGTTGAATAATTCTAAAAGAAACGTTATTTTCTGATTCAAGTGGTGCTGTCAAATTCCACTCAATTCAAAGATTGTCATATACTTTACATTAATTGTACATACTTATCCCACTAGTTTTGTGAATAGATGTGACACAAATGAGAAAATGAGAACAAATGAAAACAACATGAGAAAATACTTTTTTAGCCTGCTGCAAAAAAAATATACTAGCATTGTAGATGTTGTCATTTTACAAAATACACTAGGATAATAAATGATCACTCTCTTGAGCATTTGTCTTGATCTGCTGTTGCCTAATGATTTTAAATATCTAAGCTGAATAAACATATACTTAACGATCATCTTTAGTGATATATTTTCATTACTTAAGTAATGTTGAGGTACATTATCTAGTTCTGAACAAACGTTAACAAGCGGCACTTATTTACTTCGCAAATATCCAAAAAAAATACACGTGTATGTTTTAAGCGCTCGCAAAAGAAAATAGGTTTTTCTCTGGTACTTCCGGAGAGGCGGGATGTATCGCCGGAAGTGAGGGGGGCTGGGCGTCTGTTGTCAGCGACGGTAAAAAGCTTTATGTGCGCGACATTAGATAAATATTAACATTTTTACTGAATTCGCAATTACGTTATTCGATATCCAAACATAAACAGCATTACATATTTTCCCAGCTACGTTTTTATTTTCAATAATCGATTATACCCGTGGCGGCCAAGTTTGTATGATTGTGTAAAAATACCTTAAAATAAAATAACTTTCTCTAAGTTGTCTAAATCATAGGTGTGTTAATTTTTTTTTTAAATGATTAAGTTTTTAAAACTTTATTTAACAATGAGAACATATTTCTTTTTTGTATTTTTCATTTTCTTGATTGCTCGTCGTGATTTTGTTAAATGTAATAAATCGTTGGAAGGTTGTTTTTATAGTGTCAAGTACTAATATAATATAAAAATTGAAGTAAAACTTGCGTTTTTTATTGTGCTTTAATAATCATCGTTTGTAAGACCTGCCAATGGTGACAGGTTATTTATTTTTTAAATTTCGCATGTCATGGAATATTAAATGATGTCAGACAAACAGCTTTTTTATCTGCAATTTTTTAATTGAAATCATCTATGTGTTGGGAACGAATAAATACCAATGGCAACACAGACGAGCTGTCAACATTGGAGGAAGCAGTGCGTCATACCATACACCGAGACAGATTAAGTAAAAACAAAACTAAAAATTAGCAAGTCTAAGCCATTTTCCATTTGAGAATTCCGTTAAAGACCCAGAGGTTATAATAAAATCAATTTTCCCTGTTGTCTTTAACACATCATCTTGGCGCGATGACTGAAACCGGTCCCGATCATTATAAAAATGTGAAAGTAGTACAAAAACCAATAGTGTTTTATTTTTACAATATACTACGTTTCCACCAAGAATTGACAGTTCATACCTTAAAGGTGACATTTTATAATAAATATAATAGTGTAACAGAAGACAATTTTGCTATGGCGCCCTTTTCATAAAATCAATTATGTCCATACTTTGACATACGTCCACAGCCTTGTAAGTTTCTTTCTAGCATTAAACATAATTGATTTTCTTAACTCAATTGTTTATCAAAGCACACAAATTCAATTATTTTTAATATGTCAAAAAACATGATGAAATTCAACAATTATTTCAGCATTTCAAACAAAACATGTATTTATTACTATTTTTAAATGATAATTGAACAGCACATTACTCAATTGTATGCAATTTAAACAAATAATAACTTTCTTTCTAGAAATAAATAGAGTAATTATGTATGCAACTTAAGATATACTGTTAAAATGGTAAACATGCATGTATTGACGATTTGTGCATTAATAAAATTGTATATTGGATTTAATAATTGATGTGTAAGGCAAACATCAACCTATCACGAAACAGTAGTTCAATGAAATGGAATCGAAATGTTCAACCAGTTGGGTCGGATATTGTTAATTCAAACTGTTTTTCCTGGTACTTTTGCTAGAAAAGTTACGAATAATAACAATTCGCCCTGTGAATATAATCCGTATTACGACATATTTTTCAGGCAAAGATTAGTTAAAAAATAAGTCATTAAAGTGTAAACATGCATTGCTTGTATGTTAATTTTTAAGCAATTTATTGATTCATATAAAAGTTTTTTACATTTTTTAGAATGAGAAATTAAACATTCTTTATCAGTTTGATACAAACATTGGTTAATGAAAGCTTATATTAAAATAGTAATTTTGTTATTCCATGTGAAGGTTCTAGTATCATAATTCAGAATCTCCATCTATGCTTGAGTTATGGTACGAGAACCCTCATATGTTGTGTGAATAATCGTGTCATATGTTTAACTTTTCAGACAATAATTTTAACTTTTAACGTGTTGTTAAAAACCAAAAATGATTATTTACTCTGTATTATTATTGAACTTACTAAAAGAATCATCCTTTGGGTTTGATTTTCGGCTTACGTCTTATCAAGTCTTTCACTAGAAAATCCAGAAACACATCATGCGTATAAATGCAAACCCTCAAATCAATTAAAATATCAATATAACGCTACAGCCAAGCAGAAGAAACCCAAACAACGTTAACCTATCAGTCACAGGCAAAAATGATTTAATGACTTGAATGGTATAAACATTCAATAGCAATATAATAGAAAAAAAAATAGAAATATCGATAGTGCCTAATTAATTTTACCCTAAAACAATACAAAAATGAGTTAATGATTTGAATCTCATTTCAAAGACGACAGAGCAGGTCTCGGGTAAATGATGGAAATTAGAAAAATAAATTGACCACTTTTTGGAAGGCAAACATCATTTAACATTGGGTTTACGTTTAAAAATTCTGACCCGGCCTCCCTATATAAGCTACTATTATATCACTTTTAAGGTGTTAACTGTCAACTCTTGGTGGAAAGACATTATATTTTAAAAAATAAAACACAATTCATTTGTACTACTTCCACATATTTGTGGAAGTAGTACAAATGAATTTTGTTTTATTTTTTAAAATACTATTATATCGCCACTCTCTACATATCTGCAAACATTAGAATTGATAAGAGTGCATTTTAAAGATTCCATATATTTCTTTCGATAAAAACAGTTTTTACTCTCTCCTAAACAATTTCAATTTTGAGGGTTACAGTAATTGGCCAAAACACCATCGATATTATGATCAGAGCCTCAGCGTTTTCATCCAAAGCTTAGTCTATCAGGTAAAAATTCTGACTCGCTAAGCAATACAAATGATATTGAGAAATAAATTGTGATGAAAATATTCAATGGTATCCATTGAATTTTCATTTGCGCCGACAAAACTGTTCATAAATTTTGTGAAACTAAATATTACACTACCCTTAATTTTACCTCATTACTTCTTCTATCCTAGCCCCATAGCAAAACCTTTTGCTGAGATTAGATCCATTATTTATTATTGAGAACTTACGAGGTTAAAGAAAGATTCTGTTTAAAACAGAAAAAATATTTCATCTCATTTTTTAATACATCGTTGTTGTACATTAACTGCTAAGCGTATCATCGCGGAATGAATTTCCCCTCTAATGCGCTCAGTCATACGGTCAAAAGCGGCCTCAATGAAATTTAATAATCCGTTTTATACATTGTTGAATGTATGCCAATAATAATATACTGTCGATAATCCGCTGGGCCCATTGTGATGAATGTTACTGGCTTTCCACTCAATTTGCTTACACGGACAAGCCCCCATACTTCCCGGACTTGTTTATACCGTTAATGTTAGGTTTTATAATCAACTATACACGATTTGCGGCTTTTTAAATTGTTAAATGGTGCTTGATTTCGAAATCAATGTCAGTTACTTTTTGATAGTGTATTTTTAGATTGGCGTATAAACGAAGGCGGTCATGATCCACCTTGAAAATAATTCATTAAGAAATTATTCTCAAATATTTACTTCTTTTGAATATCCACTATCAAACTATTTAGGAATATATTTCCCATGTCAAATACATGACGTGATTAAACAACAGATGTATGATGATGATGATGACGACGATTATGCAGTTTATTGGAGATGTTTCCTGTTTGGCTAGTGGTGACAGAATGATGGTTCTTTTTCTTTATTCTTCGCTTTTGTCCTATTTTCTATTCGTATTCTGCATTAATTGTCATATTTTGTTTTCTCACGTTTGCAGACTGTTTTCTATTTCAGTCACATATTTATTTATTTTTGCATTTAGGAATTTTACGTTTTGCAACTCTGTTATATGAAGTGGTGACTTGACATAAGTTTAATTTTATCGAATTTTTTGCTTTAATAATTATAATATATTTTTCTGATGCCACGTAATGCTTTGACATAAAACCAAACTTTTCGTCAAATATCATCGTTCGTAAACCTGTAGCGTCGTGTATCACTACAAATACATTGTGTTTTACAAAAAAATATTATCATTCAGTCACTCGACATTGGAGAGGGTAGCTTAGATGTGGAAAGAAGGATGGGATTAAAATATATTGATTTTGAATAAACATGTTTGTGATAGTTTTATATCATAACACTTTTTTCACTCGTGGTGTAGACCATATTGACACACTTATTGAGCATTTACAAAAATGGTGTTTTAACTGACTGCCCAAGCCCTGTTTTTCGGAGTTTGTTGAAGGTTGAAGAATTCGACTTCGAAAGAACAGTAGGTTAAATTGTCGCTCTCGCTACTTTGCGTTTTTAGTATCGGATTGGTGGGACAAGAATGTATACTTCACAGAAATTTATGACTTTAATCATAAATTTATGAAATTATCTGTTTGAGAATTTCAACTCATGGAAACCGCAACTGGATATAATGAACCACCAAGAGCTTTGACCTCTCGATTATTGGGCTGGCAATTATAAATATTTTTTTCAATTTTAAAGCTTACCTGTGAGAAAGTAAAAATAATAATCTCTATGGTCATCGGCTATTTTTTTGTAATTCTTAAATGTAGACTTCTAAAATTGTCTTTAAGGTGTCATGCATGGAACTAACAAAACATCATTTTAAATCTCATAAGCACCATTCAATTTTTCATCGTCATTTGAACAGACTTGAGGCACCTTTTTATAGAAAACTGCTACTAATATCTATTTACACCTACTAGACAACAATATAATTAAACAGTTTTTAAACTTTATATATTCTGCTACCATTTTGTCACCCTTCCAAATTTAACACCCTGAACACAGTGGCACCCAAACTTTTCCCCATCATTTCCCCGTCCACCAGTGTTCAGAATATAAATATAATTCTCCTTCTTCCAAAATAGTTTTCCTCTAACTAAAAACTATTTTTGTACACGGCAATTTGTACATGGTTTCAAAATTGCATGGGCCGATGTAATGAAACATATAGTTCATTTATATATGTCCACTCAACCTAATTTTACATGGATTGTTTTTACACGGTTCCCTCGTGTGAAATGAAGATTGAGTGTATGTTTTATATTGCAAATAATATAGTAAAGCAATTTGCTACCCCTCTGGAATCCCTGCCCTACGGCATTGCTTAGCGTATCTATTATGATGGAAAGTCGATGGTCAACAGCAACTCACGTTTTATATCTTTAATATATCAACGTTATCCAAAGAAGTAAGATTGTCCAAGTGTGATCTTTTATTTTTGGTTACATATCGTATAACAACAGGCATTCGTAGCATTAACAAATTAATGTTCTTCATGCTTATTTAAAGTGTCTGTTTAACCAAAATATTTATGTCACTAGTGTAGTACTTTTTATGACAAATTTTCTGTTTAACGACTGGGCCAGCTGTTGGTCACAATAAAAAGTTGGGCTGGTTCAAAATGCTTGTAAAAAGCATTGTCTGACACAATTTAATGGAAATTCTGGTTATTGTACATGAACACAAAAATTATGTCGTTAAATTTTTTGTGTTTGTAAAATAAATCATTTTACTAACAGTTTTAAGTTCACCCGGATATACATTGATTATTATATGAACCACCTGTTTTATCAGTGAAAGTCATTCAGTCATGAGTTTGTATTTAACATGTAATTTTTCTGTATTAAGGCTTCTAAATTTGGAATTAGACTGTCATAGCTTTTCCTGACAATGTCCGCTTGTATCGATTATTTTTTCTTGCTATATTCTATAACTTTTTTCTATTACTTTCAATTAAATTTAATTCTTTAGAATGACGCACTAAAACATATATTTGATGGGATATGGATTTAGCTCACTTAACTGTTTATACAAAATTGAATGTTAATAATCACAAAGTATATCAAACAGTTGGTTCGAGAACTATGACCAGAATTAACAGGTTAATCAAATTATATAGAAACGAATGTACTAATCTACAATTTAAATATTAAGGACCTGTAACAAATCAATAAATATTAATCTGAAATCAAAAATTTCACCTCATTAACAGACAATTATGTGAGAAAATTACAACAAGTTTAAAAATAATTCATAAATATTAACGATCTGAAATAGCAAAAGGGAAATTAAAATAATGTTGAGAACCACTTAAATATTTTTTAAACAGTTAATAAAATATTAAATACGTAATTAAAATTGACACTAAACAGCATATGGTAACCAATATCAGTCGGGGAAACTGGTCCTGATCATTATAAACATGTGGAAGTAGTAGAAAACAAATTGTGTTTTACTTTTAAAATACAATGGCTAATATATTTAAGAAATAAATGGATTGTTTTTTCATTTATATCATTCATTTTTTCTGAAAAGCCTTACGAAAAAAAACATCAACGTATGCCGCATTTTTCAATTTTAAATATATAACATTAAAATGAAATATCATCTGATTTTATCACCTGCTCTATTATAATGAATTCATTTTATTCAAAAACGTTTATTGGTGAACGTAGTTATTTCATTTTTTTAAAACTTTTACATGCTTAAAGGTGGTTTGAATCTTTTCAAGTACAATAAAGGCATAACGATTATCATAAACATTACCATTTCATCGAGTTCTATTCGTTGTGAGAGAGTTAAATTTCCAAAGTGAGGCTCTTCCAATACAAAAATATAATAACCAACAAGCCGATCAGTTTTAAAATCTCAGACATCCAATCTAAATTAAATTTTAATTTTAAAAAAATGTAATGCAAAGCAAAATACAGTACTATTATAAGTTTTATTCAAACAAAAAGGGTTCTCTGAAAAAAATGTCGATCATTCCTATGATGAAAGCTAAACATTTGAATTTTATGTTTCGTCACAATACTCACAACATACTCGATCAAAAGTGTGACAAAATGTATCGTAGATGCTGGAAAAATTATTAATTTGCTTTTTTGTAATTGCATGCCTACGCTAGCTGCAAAAGAGAACAGCAAACGGTTCCAGGCTCAAATGTTAGCAAATACATCATTGAAATAAAAAAACACACATTTTCAAATTTTTAATATATATCTGATGCATTTATTCAACAGAAATATTAATAAAAAACGTTTGTGACATGAAAAATATTTTATTATTTGACAACAAATGATTATCACCAGTCACGACATAGTCTCTTCTTAAGACAATATTTCTCATTTTTTTTCCATGTCCGCTCCCAATGTGGAGCATATGGTCTCCTAACGGAGGTATCTTGACAGAATTTTTCTACGAGAACTGCTTGTTAATCAGTTGCTCTACGTCTCTTTTAATCGAAGAGAGTAGGGATAGAAGGATACGACTAGGACAGGACTAGTGGTTAGCTAATCGCTCTCACTACGCTCCATGAGGATGGGATGGGTGGGAGGGAGGACTCAGACTATGAACAGAAATTCATAAATCGATTGATAGATCAATCCATGAAAACCGTTCGCACCGGGAGTTGAACCCGAGACAACTGTAGTCAGCGACGCTACCAACTGACCCACGGATGCCGACAATTTCTCAATAGGTGTAAGCAATTCTTGTAGAAAAATTATCATCCAAGCCTGTCTCAATTTGAACTGTTTCAGACGATCTTCTCTCAGAATGTATGCTACATTTATAAGGGTAGCAATAAGGGGTGTGCATATCGAAATAAAAGGTGAGAAAACGTGATCGTAAAAAATTTCCATTACACGAGAATCCGTCGCCGTTCGCGGGCGTCGTCATATCGTTATGATTAAATTTTGATCTGAAAAGTTTATTCTGCCAAACTGCCTTTTTTTAAAGTGTGCGAGCAAAAATGAATATTGTTCGAAATGTTGCACTTAACGACAGCACTTAACAGCCATTTCTCTAATGGTTATTTAAAGCTGACATAAAAAATATACTGCTGCTTATGCGAAACTAAATTCCAAAAAACAAACGCATGAATTTCTCCAATGTAAAAATAAACTGTTATCCATAAAACGAATATAACTAAACGTAAGCGTTTAAAAAACAATGGTTATATTTTAGTGATATATCACAGAGAAAATGAGGGCTCTACATAAGAACATTCATAGTGACTAGTACTAAAGTGATAAAATATGTCGTCATACATGACGACTTAAAATTGTTTTCATTATCAAAACTTTCAAATCATCGCGAAATAATCCTAAACATTTACAAATATTTTACTATGAAGGAATCTATTTAATACATATCAATATATCTGTATGTTTTTTACTATTCAATATTGGCTCATTCAGGCCCATGACCTACAGATATTTGTGTCACGAGCTATCTCTCAAACCACTCACATCAAGATAGTCTATCGGTCTTGACTTTTCTCACCCATCGTCTTTGAAGGTAGGTTTTTGATCAGATCGAATGTATACTCAAATCTCTTTGAACTCCATCTAGATAGGACAGTATAGATATTTCATATTTAACAACAAGGCCTACCCGTCTAATTTATGATAACATACTTCGATAGTGTAAAAACCTTTTCATTTTTTTGTTTTTCATTTAAAATTAAAAGTCTTCTTTAACTAGCCTATTTTAGTATACAAAGAAAAAAACTGTTTTCTAATAATCGAAAAATAATTATTCTGTTCCTCTATTAAGATCAAAACCATAGAAAAAATTGGATTCACGATCACGCTATACACGGAATGTGGTCTTGAATAATCTTTTCAGTACGAAGAATGCTGCTTTTTTACTGTTTAGTCTTTTGTTTAGCTTTATGGTAATCACATTCCTTTCGTAGTTGTTGGTTGCCAAGTACTTACAAACGGGAGTGTTTTGAAATGCGGTGAGAAAATACTTCCTAGAATTCAGTCTTTCTCAGCATTCTTAGATAATTGGACTTCTCAATGTTCTCCCATTCGTTCATTTTCTTTTTCATTTGTGTTATAATCATGTGTTATATTATATCACGTATAAAATAGTTAGATAATGAATATTTAAATTATATTTTGCAAACACTGAAGCCAATGTGTGATTGCAAATATATTTGGCCTTATGAAAGTTCTATGAAAAGACGTCTTGACGTTTTTTTTAATTCAAGCTTACAATAACAAACACTTTTTACATATGCATACTGTTTTTATTGCTATCGTAAATTTGCTTTAAGCTGGAGTCCATCGTGCTTCAATATTTTTATTTTTTAATGATACTGATGTGTTTAATACTTTGGAGGGTCTGTCTCACGGATGGGGAACCTTTAAGTTTCAGATGGCAACATCCATTTTTTCTATAAAATAAGGTAGTTTCAATAAGACGTAATACTTAATAAGTGTTCGGCTTAAAGGACTTAAAAAAGTAATGGAACCAAGCAATCATTTTTTTTTTTGATATAATCACCAGTTATTTCAATACATACAGAACGGCTCATAAACTTTGGTATACTACTTAAATATTGTCCGAATTGTTGTATTTAAAATTGATGTTTTTTAAAATGATTTGGCTGGAAACTTCATATCTACTTAATCCAAAAAAGAGGTCAAGGCAAATCGATAAGATAACTAATAGTGCTTTACTAGCCTCATATTTCTTTTCTTCGTCTTCAGAAAAAAGATACAGTCCAGAATTATAGAATTATCCAAACAGTATGATTAATGATTCACATAATAAATATTTTAATTTTGAGCCGTGTAACTTGTCGACTACTATAGAGTATATTTAGAATTTGCTTCATATTTTTTCTTCTAGAACTCTCTGAGTTTATAAATAATAAACCAATTATTTATTATATATACTAAACATGTACATTTGAAAGAAAAATGTGAAAATAGTATACCCAGTTTGGTAGCGTAATATTTTTTATTTCAATTTAATGATAGCAAAATGTTTTGACTATTCCTTGTTTGTTTTCGTGTTCATCGAAACATGTTTGTTATATTCTTTACTTTGGCTATAAAATTCAATTATCGTGAAAAGTTTCCTTTGTACCAACAACAACAACATTGTTTCAGTATAAAAGTTATGCAACTATCAGTTTTTGATACTCCATTAAGCTAACTGCTAAATGTTCTACTTTGTCCACTGACTATTTACATAAACCGATTAATGATATACTTCACTTTTTACTGAGCTAAGAGTTGTAAAACAATTTAGGACCAAAACTATGCAACCATTAAACAAAACGATATTAAAGTCACTGCTCTTATATTTAATTATTTAAATAACAAATTGTTTTCTCTCAATCTAGGGCATTTGAGAAATACTTGTTAGTCAGTTGTTCAACTTCTTTTTTTCAAAGAGAGTAGGGATAGAATGATAGCGCTAGTACAGGACTAGTAGTTAGCCAATCGCTCTTGCTTCACCCCGGTTTTAGGATCCGATTGGTGGGAAGGAATTCTAGACATCACAAACATCCATGCCTACAAACAGAAATCCATATATCGATTGAAAAATTAATTTATGAAACTGTCCATACTGGGAATTTCACGCAAAGACATCCGTAACCGAAGCCAACGACGTTAACCACTGCACCGCGGATCCGACAATGAACTTTTTACGGTATATTAAAATATATATTATAGTTAAAAGAGAACCTGTTATCGTTGAACCGTGAGGCCTCTCTTTCTTTTAGATATGATACTAGTAGCAAGATGAGTGTATTATGACTGCACAGCTGCAATTTTAGAATTGAATTGAATGTGTGGTAAGAATAGCTAGTCTTATTTGGTGTTCATGAGTTCTAGTCCGTGTCGGGACAATTTCGATTTGATATTTCAATCAATTCATAGATTCATATTCAAAGGCATGTATTTCTGTTGTAATGATTACATTCCGCTTCCACACATCCGATCCTTAAAAGAGGTTATATCGAAAAAAAATAGCTGTAATCTAATCCTTTTTTAGTGTTATTCTTCTATCCTTACCATCTTATAAAAATAGAAGTTGAAACACAGAACATCAATCAGTTCTAATTGAAACAGCTTTTATTCAGATGCTCCATTAGATTCCGATATGCACCACATACAAAAACACCTCGTCGATATGAAAACATCACAGACATTTATATAAAAAATCAATATGCCAAAGTGTTTATTTTGGGATTCAAAATCCAGTAGAACAAGAACTCTTTAGTGTTAAAATTAGACTACGGTGATAATTTTCATAATCATTATTTCTATTTTAAAATAATACTTAATCAAAAGTAAAGCTTTGGTTTCTTTCACGACCTTTTCTAGTCAGTTTATTTCAACTAAAATATTTCTGTTCTGTTTTCAAGTCTAGAGAAATTCTATCATTATTTTTTTTTGATAGACAATGGTATTGTGAAAGGTCAAAATCATTTTTTGTCCGAACGCGTTATTTCTACAAAATTGTTTCTGGTTATATCTCTACAATACAGTATACTTTTAACTACAGCATATACAACACGTATGAAGTTTCATATTGTTAAATTATTCGCAGAAATTATATCAATTTGACAATATTCCAGTATATTACATTGTATAAATACGTATTGCTAATAAAATAGTAAGTCACGTCATATAAATGACAAGTACCAGTTTGGCTACAGAACCAAATCCTGACATTATTTGCTTTATATTCTACATATTCGCTTATCTTCCACCCGTCTCTCCCTCAATCCGTTGATTTTTACCGAGCGCCTGGCTTGTTTGCACGAGCCACCTATGCTGCTGTGATTTTTAGCAATGTCCGACGAACGCTCGGCAAATATGTTATGGCATATTTACACATTTTATCTGATTGAAATGTTGTGTCAATACATACATTTTGTGTGTCAGCATACTGGAAGTGAAGTACCGAAGATTTGTTGACAGCATATTACGCCCTAAGTCCCCATCATCAACCTAAGTAAACTATACGTGAAAAAAGCTCCGTTAAGCTTTTTTCACTTTCAATAGTTTAACTTTATCAATATTTATTTATAGTATTTCAACCCACATAGCATGATTTTTTTATACGTAGCAATTTACTAAGGTTTTATTTTTTCTATTTGTAATACATCGATTCTGTTTATTTTAGTTTTTTTATATTAGTGTGACTCATGTTTATCTATTAATTTAATTATTTGCAGTTTAATTTAAAAACATGTAAATAATGTTCTTCTTCAAGAGTATATCGATTTCACCACAAAGTGACAATTGAAAAAACAAATAAAAATCAGTAAGTTACTTCGTATTTGTATAATACTTTCAAGAAGATCCCATAGATGAAAACTTTCTTATATATTTTTTTACTCCTTGGAATTTTGAATATGTGGTCATTATATTATGATTAAAAATTATATAATAATGTAATTTTCAACAAATACTATTTTTAAATTCTTAAATAAGCAACCATTTTTTAACAAAATCAAATGTTTGCAAATTTTATAAAATTAAGACAATTTTTTAAGGTAAATATTTCTTTAAAAGGCTGATTATACTGAAGAGAAGTACTACAAGTCTGTATAAAGATAGACGGTGGGTTTTTTGTATCCAGAATTGGTGTAAATAGTTTGTATTATTTAGCGAAAAATGTATTAAATTATTATGAAAAGTTTACATGATAATGAAACAAATGTTTACTTTTAACACCAATAACACAGTAAACTCGTTATCCAGATGCCAAATCGGAATTTATTAAAGTGAAAACTGTATTTGTACTTACGAAAAAATGCCACTGGCGTTATACGCATTCCTCTTAATACTCCAACTTTGAGAACTTAATAATCGTAAAAAAAAGAAAAAAGAAAATCTTACCCTTTTACAAAAGAAAACTTTACACCACTCGAAGTGTTGCCGCGAAGGCATCCTTGTTTTGCTTGGAAAGCTCGCCTCTAGGTACAGCCTTCTCCGCAAAATATGGGGAAAATAAATAAGCACTAAGCAAGTGTCGAAAAAAATAACAACGCGTCCGTTTTATCGAAAACAGCGGCGATAAAATAAAACACGGTCGCATTTTTTAAGCCACTTACTGGAGGAAAACAAGGTTTTATAGGGAAAAGGGTGGAAACAGTGCAGGAAAAGATCGGGAACAAAATACCTCAGTGACTATTTAAAAATATTGTTTCCTTTTAAGCTTTATTCGACAACGTTTTAAATAGATTGGTGATAGAGAAAGTCAAGATTTATATGGGTATTTTTTATATCTACCTTTTCTTTATTTATTAAAATGTATTTGCTTACTTTGACGTCAGAAAGTGTGTTCATTTTTATATTTTCAAGACAGTTCATTATATTGTTATCGTTGAGAGTTGATTAAATTAAAGACAGGATTGAAGAACATGATTTATAAGAACAATAAGAATTTGTTACATCTTAATCAGTATACAAGAGCTGGCTGTTATTAATATGATATTCAAATTGATAACTTTGTTATTCTACTGATTGTGAGATGTGTTCCACCTCATTGAGAAGTATCTTCAAACTAACGCTACCTTAAGCTTTTATTATTTGCAACGTATACATTAGTTCTAACTCTAAGCTCATAAATTACAAAAATGTAGTGGCTGTTTTTTTTTCTGCTGATCGTAAGGAGGAGGTATGATACAAACAATAATATTATCAATTACAATATAAATTAATTGTGTATGATGGAGAAAATCCAATGGGAAATATGTTTAATAGTGGTGAGCCACTTGTGCTATTCAAAATGTTATTTACTAGTATGTTATTAGTGATTACATATCAGTGTTTATCATTTGCCACATTGAAAAAAAAAACTCAAAATGATTATAGAATGAAATTTTTTTGTTAAATTAACTTTAAATGTATTTTTTCTTGAAGTTTAGCCTCGGTTAACAATACTCATCTACAGAATACTATTTGTATAACTTAACATTATCATTTTCCACCATTCACTTCATAACGTCACATTATCACGTCCTATATCCTTATAATAAGATAAAAATTATCTACGGAAACGATAATAGTTTTATCCCTTTTTTATTTTAACCAATTAAATTGTTATCGCTGCTCAAACTAAATAAGGCAATTTTATTTACAATTTAAACACGATTGCCTTGGATTTTGTTTTTCAGTTTAACATATAATCTCTCATGACGTATTAAATACAATATTTATTTGTCTAAATTCATATGTCTGTCCATAACGTGCAGCACAACAATGATCACACTCTTTCCACGCCCGATGCTATATGCGCAGCTAAAGAAAGATTGTGTGAGTGAGCGATGGTGATGAGCCAATATTGACGGGTGGTATTTCCATACATATGAATATAATAGAACATTAGTTATGAGACACCGCCCCGTACTTATGGGGCGGACAGGGGTCTTCAAAACCAATCTGCAGACTCTTTTTATTAATGCAAATTTAATATGTAATATCTCTCCTAAGGCATTCAAAAATAATTCGTCATATTTGTTTGGTTACCGTTATTTGTTTACAGTTAGAAGTGAACAAAAAGCTTGCGCTGCTTAAAAAAAGAAGCAGTCGCCTCTCGGCCTTCGGAAGCGGCGACTTAGTCCACCACTTGCTAGTAAAACCACTAAAACTCTGTATTAAATTGAAAATGTGTTTTTTAAATCTGTGTGTGTAACTGTCTTCGAGGAATTTATAAGTGTAAACTAACTGCAATTAAAGAGAAAGTATACTGAATACGACCGGGATTTAATGGAAGACGAAGGAAGCTGTGAATTATCCTTTGGCTCCACGCCGGACGCGGGGCAGTCGAAGTGTGTTGACGCACCGCACCCCGCTTCTCCCCGCTCTCCACCTTGCTCCCTCGAGCGGTGAGACGTTTCTTTCCCACTCTCTCATATGATAGATATATAAACAAAATAAACTAACAAATTATCTCTTGAATTCAGTGATAATTTGACTACAAAAATTTAAATAGTATCATTAATTTAATTTGATTAGATTACCGGTCCCGTTGCCAAGTTGTAATCCTGAATAGAGACATTCGTACACTAATTTTTCAATAGAGTTGTGTGTTTGTATTCAATGTGCATGTGTATTTTCAATTCTCCTCACTCACAAAACATTATTTTACTAACTGTTTAGTCTATTATTAATCCAATATTTTATTCTCTTCCCTCTCAAAGACAGTGTTTGAGTAACTGACTTACAATTTTCCACAAGGAAGACGACAGATCATACAATTTTACGATTCTGAGGTTAGAAAGTATAAAGAGTGCAATCTATCAGATGGACGAGTCAGATTATAAATCTTTAAAAAATAGTTAATTAGTCCATTTGCTTTGATGGTATTTGGTTTAAATAAATAGGGCATTTAAACCTGGTCTCATTTTATGATATGGATTTCGGGATTGGCAATTTTTCAATTCCGTGATCCTGGGACTAGTCATAATGTCTTGGTTTAAATTAAATTTGTGTCCATTATTGCTTCAATTGGAATTAATATAATTATGATAATATTTTTTTTGGTCACGAGAATGGATTTTAATTTAAGTAATGATTTTCGTATTCGTTGAGAAGATTTTATTTATAGATGAAATTGATTTTTTTGTTAAAAACCATACATATATGATACATTGTTGTAAAAATTATCTGTTCCTGTCTACGGCAGTTACAAAATATGAGAATGGGAGACCATAAAACTCATTAAATGTATTAATTGCGTTGGTATTATAAAAAAGTATTTACATAAATAAACCAAGGTACACGTTGTAGTTAATCAGGAAGTCTTTAATTTGAAATATGAAATATTTTTTAACATTTACAGTGAATCCTGGGATTGCGGCATTGATTAATTGACCGAGATTCCGGGATTGGAAGCCTTGGATGTAAGACAACGGTAAAAAATATACCCTAAGAATGAAAAAGAATTTTACACGTATACATGTCATATTTTATCAACATTTTTACTTTATTTTTTAATTTTACTAACTCGTGTAAAAGAGGCTTCCTTTATTTTATTATTTTTTGATGATATTTTAAGTTTATATTTATAATACAAACTACAAACAACGAATATCATTTTTGCTTTATTTCTTTCTGTATATCTTAAGCATACTTAGCCGTCTCTCTTGACATACTTGTAAAAGAGAACCACTGTTCTTTCAAAAGTCAATCTCCGCGTGAAAAAAGTGGGATGAACTATAGTCATCTTCGTCAAACGGTCTCGTGAGAGATCTGGAGGTTGAGAAGTTGAAGGAGTTAACGAAAATTGTCACAAATGAACATTTCCAACATTCAAGCTTTATTACAATGACCGGTATGCGACATAATCTCGTTGATATTTATTATTTCATAATCAAGTTATCAATCAAAATAAAGTTTTGCGTACTCGACATTTTAACTGAGATAACATTTTTCTTCTCATATTGAGATGTAGCATAATGATTTGGGATTTATCGTTACGCTACTCAAGGGTTCAATATTACACATATGCTTATGTATGGCCAATTCGTTGCTAACCAATAGTTGCTATATCATTTGAGACTTTTATTGTGAAAACAATGGATACAACACAGACCTTTCTTTTTAAAAACGTATCATCTCAGTTCATTGTTTTAAATTGGAATTATCTGTGTAGAACGACATTTTATTTAAATAAGGTAATTCATATATATTTTCTGGGCCTTAAACGAGTAGTGAACATCGTTAGTTTCGGTTATGGAACTTACAAGTTCAACTCCTAATACGGACATTTTTACAAATTGATTTTTCCATTAATTTATGGATATTTTTTGATGTTTGTATCCATAAATCCCTCCCACTTGTCCGATCTTCAAAACTGGGCGTAACCGTAACGATTATATAACCTTTAGTAACGACTATTTCCTAACCTTCCCTAGCGCTATCTTTATATCCTTATTATTTTCAAAAAATGACAGATTGAGCAACTGGATAACAAATAATTCTCGTCAAAACTTAATAAAAAGTTCATAATATGCTCCAGATGTGGAGTAGACATGGTTACCAAAAATTGAGGTTGTTTAGTTATCTAATGGAGTGTATTCAAAATGTTGATTTATAACAAATTGCAGGTCAACTGTTAATTTCTGCTACTCTATCTAATTAATGTTGTGTTTAGTAAAAGACTAAAAGTTAGCTAATATTCTTTCATTAAATTTAAAACTGTAGAGGATGTGTGACTGGCGATATATGAAAACATCACAGATAAGAATGGCTTCCTTTTCTATACGAATCTATTGATCGATTAAAAATGTATATTGTGTTTCAATTAACGGAACATTCAATCTAACAGAAGAAGGCCTAAGAGTGCTAACCAATCGTCTGCCGGTTCAACTGATTAAATTTATTAAACAAAAGTGTATTTCTAAAATAATTTATATTCAGATTTTATCTTGAGTCTCAGAGTCTCACTCACCTCTAGACAGTAATTTTATCACAAATCTGTAGAAAATGTCATATTTCTTGTAATATATTTTTGTAATTTTTTTTCTGTATAAGACTGTTTCCTAAAATAGTGACAAAATTTTTTAACGGATGACAAATCCCATAAACAAAAAAATCATATCGTATCTTCAAAGTAGCAAAACTAAAGTTCATTTTCTCGGAATCGTCTTTGAGCACACGTTCCGAATCTCGGAGCGTTTATTTGATAGAAGAATCAGCAATGGTACTTTACTTATTTTTACCTCGCATTCAGGCGGACGAAAAAAAGTTTCGTTTTTTTCACTCTATTGATAATTTGAAAGATAGCGGCCCTTTGCAATTTACTACAGACTCGCTTTTCTCTAACAGATCTCAAACTTTTTAGAAAATTCAGCTTTAAATCTGCGCTCCTGGATATCTGGCGCAGTTTGAACTTCTTTAGAAATTTATCAAGTTAAATATTCAAGTCAAACATTACGGCCGGTTCTTGTTCGTGACTTAGAAATACACTCCCTCGTAGATATTATCATAATGTACGAACATTTATGTAAAATATGTTTATGTGTTTAATCATCATGTTTATATAAACTTCTTCAAAGGAAAAGTTAAATTACTTTTTCATTTTACACGTATGTCGCCAACATCTGATTATATTGCAAGTGATTAGTTAGGAAATGTAATCAAATATTTTTAAAATGAAATTTATATCTTCATTAGATAAAAGAAGAAGACAGATAAAATATATCTTTTATCATTCAAAAAAGCTGTGAATTAAGTATCGCTGAGAAAAATTACATTATTTATTTATTTACGCAGAAAAATTAAACAGAAAAAATTTACTTTGACAATAGTAGTACATTACATATACATGAAAAATGTATTATGTATGTTTAAAAATAAAATAATGACAATTATAATTGCTGGTTACCATATTACTTGATAGGTGGTATTAAATAATTGAAAACATAACAGGCATTTATGCCTTAAGATACAAATATAAAAATCAATTGATAACTCAATGTATAAAAGATTCCATAACTACCCCACCCCACAATCGAGTGGACGAAAATCTTACAAATCTAATGTATTATCTATTGATGTATTTTTAATGCCTGTATTTAAATCATTAGAACTAACATTGTTTAAAAGTTCCCAATGGTGACTAATGTTTTTAAAATAATCTTTAATATAACAACAACAATTTTGTAAAACTTCAATTTTTCGTGTTCAATGAGGTAATCGGAAATTGGCATTACGCTGAAAATTTATCCCAGGATTTCACATACTTCAAATTCGAGGTTAATTTTTATAAAGGAAGCAATACATGCGTTCGTTTAAAATAGATATTTATTTTATGATCATTGCTTAAAAAATTTGAATATATTTTTTAATAAAAGAAAAATATTATATTTATGTACAGAAACAGCCTTGTAATATATCACTTTATAATTCATAAATGAAATATAGCAATTGTATTTAAAAATAGGTCATTTGGTGAATAATATTACTAAATTGATAGTAAAACAATTGATACAAACATATTTGTACATTAAAAAACTCAATAGTCTTATGTCAGTACTACTAACATCAGTATGTATCAAAAATAATGAAAACAAAGCTATCTTTCAGTGATTCATTGGATAAAACCTAATGAGCCTATTTTTCCAATTATAATCCATTCAAGCGGCAAATAAATTTTAACCACTACCATTCGACTCAATAAAAAAAAACGAAAAAAATAAACAAAACAAACAGAAGGCAACTGTGTTTTTTTAATGCTAGATAATGCAAAGAGAAAATTTGGGTAAGAATCACCAGTCCAATAAAGCAGACCTCGCCGAAGAATCTTAAGCCGTGAAAAAGAACGAGTCAGGAAATTGTAGGGGAAATTAGGGTCATGACAATTTAGTTCGTACGGTGGGACAGAAAGCTAGCATCTGAGGCACGCGTGATGACGCCCTTACGCTGGGAGGAAAAATATATAAATTTTTACTTTTAAATATAATGTGCGTAGAGGTATTTACGCACCTGTTTCTAGTAAACGTGGGATGAAAGTTTAATTGTTTTCGTCACGAAAGATATCTGAATGCTTATATAAATGTTTATTTAACGTTTACGTTTACAGATTTTGTTAAAATTAGTTGGAAGGTAGCTTATGGTACCAAAAGTTTCAAAATTTTAAATAAAATATAAAAGATTTCAAATTGACAGCGTTATAATTTAAAAACATTTAAAAGTATTTATTAAGTTTAAGAGATCTAATATTTTTTTACCACCTAGACAATATGAAATTTTAATTTTTGAACTATTTTTTTTCCATGTCCGCTTCCAATGTGGAGCATATGATCTCCTAATGGAGGTGTTTTAACAGAATTTTTCTACGAGAACTGATTGTTATTCAGTTGCTCAACCTCTCTTTTCTCGAAGAGAGTAGGGATAGAAGGATAGGGTTAGGGCAGTAATAGTGGTTAGCAAATTGCTCTCGCTCTCGCCCCGTGACGGTGGGATGGGTGGGAGGGAGGACTCATACTACGAACAGAAATCCATAAATCGATTGAAACATCAATCTATGAAAACCGTCCGCACCGGGAATTGAACCAGAGACATCCGTAACCGTAGCCAGCGACGCTACCAACTGCGCCACAGACGCCAACTATTTATACAATATTAATTTATTAACTTTTACACGAATTATCAAATATCATTGATAGCTATTTCATTGTCAGAGATTTAAAGTTTTGTTCGCTTATAGTCTGTTTTGTTCACTTAGAAGACATAAATATAATAGTTCTTACTTACTCTATCATATTTATATTATATATATAACACTTTATTTAACGATACACATCCGTTCCGACTGTGGAAAATAATTATTATAGATAAATTCCAAAATAAGCATTTTTACAAAAGTTTATAAAACTACAATCTGTTTTTGATCAAGAATAATCAATTAACCTCTTTATTCAAATAAGACACAGAAATCAGTTTTAATGTTTTAACTGCCACTTCTTGGTGGAAAGGTATTATCTTTTAAAAATGAAGCACAAACTGTTCTGTACCGCTTTCACATTTTCATAATGATCAGGAACGGTTTTGCTAATCACGAGAATATTGAACTGGTGGTAATGCTCTTGATGAGCGAAACTGGTCCTGAATATTTCAAAAATGTGCAAGTAGTACAAAACAAATTGTGTTTTAATAAAAAAATAGGACACAGAAAGATGGGTTAGACTAAGAAAAGACTAGTTCTCTTTAAGTCTAGTTTTCAGAATTGAATAAGGTGTATGGATAGAAAATATTTATTTATTTATACGTCCTCACTTTTCAATAATAAACCATTAAATTTTTGAACGCTTAACTCCGCATGTAACTCGGAAGACAACAAAAGAATATTTACAACACGGCAACGGAACCGGCAAATAAATTTCCACTGATACAAATAAATATTCAAAAAAACACAGACAAATTATATGCAGTGCTTCTCGAATATCCAAAAAGCAGACTTTATTTTAAATTTCGAATTACACATTCGAACGACAGGACCAACAAACAAAAACAAAAGAAAGTTTGTGAAAATTGTAACACGTCGTAACAAGCATACAGTCGTTAATAATTGGAAGTTTTTAAACAATAATTTTGTGAAACAATTATTATTGTTCACGTAAGAGTAGGTCAGTGGCATTTTTACTGTATTTTAAACAAATGACGAGTGTGTAACACTCAAAGATAAACTTGTTTATTACACATTCTTTCCCTGGATGAAGAAAACAATTTAACTTCGTTACGCAATGCAGTAATTCTCAGAGATAATAAGCTAATCTCCTTATTATAATTATATATAAGCCACTCGTGTCACGATCCAGAATGGCTGAAATTTAGTTATTAAGTTTATAACGACATTATTAGCTGCGGCATTAATCCTAATACAATTCATGAATAGATCACATGAGTTGTTTATTCCCAATACCCCATTTAAGTCTGGTTCATGATTAATTCCCAAGATGCAAATGTGATTACGAATTGACGATATGTACATACAAACAAGACCCAGTGTGTTTATTTCATCAAGGGTAACTTTGACTGAATATAACCGTGAGTAATTATTCACGTCACTTATAGCAAATTGCACTCAGTGTCAATTCACTGATGAAATAAATGTTAACTACACTAAAATTACTCTTAATTAAGTTTTCGATAATTGCATACGTATCTCTTGTATTTACTTGCTCAAAAACTAAATACATTTTTTGGTCAGTAATATAAATGCGTTGTTGTATTATGAACGGTCCGAATCCAATTTTAAGTTTGTATATGTCTAGTTACTAATTAAAATGGTACGTACTTAAAGTTTAAAGTTATAAAATCAAAAAAAACAAGGTTTCATTAAACTTTACCTAACCAATACACTAAAAAAATATCAACTAACAACTTTTCCCGACCGTTTTTAAAAATGGTTTCTGGATACTTATTATTAATTTAGTTTAGTTTACCTATTCAAACACAAAAACTATCGTTTAATTTGTGCAATTTAACGTATCATGGTTTATAAACTTTAAGGTAAAGAATCTTCTACGGATTCAAAAGGTTTCACAATCAAAAGCTCAAGCCCTGAATGATCGTTTTCATGCGAATTGTAAATCCTAAAATAATTATTGGCCATACTACTTTGTCGTAAACAGTTTGACTATTGAAAACTATGCAATTGATTGAGTGCACTTTTTTATTGTACTAGGTTGTGCGGTCAAACAGTTGAATCCTCGAATGGACGCATTATTCTTATCAATTGACTTTTCAGTTAATTGAAGTATAAATATGTAAAATCATTGTGATGTTTTCCTCGCTTTTTTTAAATGGCTAAATATTTGCATTGCGAGTTGCTATCAAATATTTTTTTCCAAACCTCATAACTCTATATATCTTGATTAAAAGGGATGTTCAGTTACTATCTTATAAGCAGCTTTTGTTAAATAAAGTAATTTAAATAATTACTTTAAAAGTTTATATGTTGCGTCCTGCACGTTGATGTGGGTAAAAAAAGTCAAATCAACTCCGATTAATCGATGTTTAAATGATGTAAATTTTAAATTCACGTATAAAATACATTTTAAAATACTACAAAAACATGTCAAATTTGAATTATTGAGATTTTGTACACTTCCATGTATTTTGTCACTAACGACCCGGGTTTCGCCTTTCGGCATCTTCAGGCATTCGAGCACACGGATGGACTCGAACTGGGAGACAGTAAACAGTGTCTAACGTTTATATAGAAGATACAAATGCGACAAATATTATTTATGAGGTAAGGTATTATACGTCTGAGAGCCACACTGATACCTGAGTTAAAATTTCTGGAATCTCCCTAATCCTTATTTTGTAAAAACCATATTAACAGAGTGGCGAATTGCCGCTTTTCAACTTCTTTTAGAAATACCAGTGATTTTACAATTATAATAGTATTGTGGGTTTTGACGGGATGTAATTCGACGAATGGGTAAATATATACAATCATTCCACATTTAGTGACATCTGTTAGGTGTTTCAACGTATCGGATATAATAGCGGAGAATTAGGAAGGTTCAGCTGCTCATTCAAGATTGGCAAGGAATTTAACTGGGCTCTATTAATTTCCAAAATTTCTTGATAAAATAATTTATGATCCCCCATGTTTTTATGCAACAGTTTAACCCCATCATCCGCATTAAACGTATGGTTCTCCCTTAGCAAGTGATTTGCGAATGTCGAAGTTTCTTTTTTTTAATCTAAAGGCAGCTAAATGTTCTGATACCCTTATATGTAATGTACGTGTGGTTTTACCCACATAGAAATGTTGGCAATCATTACATTGTAATTTATAAATACCAGATTTGTTCTTAAAGTTTACTCTATCTTTATTGTTAATAAGTAATTTGCGTAGAGAGTTTTTGCAATAGAACGCCGGTCTAACACTATCAGCGAGTTGTTTTTTAATTTTAAAGCTTGTGCAACCTAAATAACTAATTCTATGCCAGATTCTAGGGTGGTCTATGTCTTTAGACAAGTTCCCAAAATATAGCATCTTTTCTGCTAATTTTCGTTGTTTTTTTGATACAAGACTATCTATAAGAGACGCCTCATAGCCATTATTAATGGCAATTTGTTTAATAATGTTTAGTTCGTTTTCAAAATTAAATTTATTTAGAGGTATAGTGACTAATCTGTGAACCTGAGAATGCACCGCGATTCTATACGTGTAAATTGTCCAAATAGAAAAGTTTGTAAAGTAATGTTTTGAGGTTCACTGTTCTAATTGATCATAATCAAATTTAAATGAATGAACATACTTCCGATACCACCTTACGAATTTATAATAATTGTTGCACTTCATTACCGAATATTGAAAAATCAAATAGCTCTCGCATTCTTGTCTTCCCCCTCTCTTCCTTAACTATTACAAAGTACAATTATTGTGTTTATTTTTAAAACTGATGAAAAAAACTCCTTCTGTATCACTGATGTTAGGGCGTATTAAGTTATTGAAAGTGTTTGTTGGGAGAATGTTTTAAGTCAGACCAAAGAAATACACTATAGCATTTTAATCAAAGCGTATAATATTTCAATTTGCCAATGATAATAAATTCTGAAACATAATGTGTTAAATATAATATTTTCTATTCAATTAATATATGATTATAAAACATAAAGGTTACGATCATAACAATATAATAAAAAAATAACTATTATAAATTTACAACCTTTGCACTTTTACACGACGCCACAAAAATGTGAACGCCGATTGCGCTACTAGCCGCATGGTTTAATGATCAAATAAACATAATTGACGCCCATTTATTGCACCTTTAAAAAGAATTCACAAATCTTCCAAAAAAGAAATGAAAGATGTGATTTCATCTATCACATCTTTCATTTCTTTTTTGGAAGATTTGTGAATTCTTTTTAAAGGTGCAATAAATAGGCGTCAATTATGTTTATTTGATCATTCTCAGGTTCACAGATTAGTCACTATACCTCTAAATAAATTTAATTTTGAAAACGAACTAAACATTATTAAACAAATTTCCATTAATAATGGCTATGAGGCGTCTCTTATAGATAGTCTTGTATCAAAAAAACAACGTAAATTAGCAGAAAAGATGCTATATTTTGGGAACTTGTCTAAAGACATAGACCACCCTAGAATCTGGCATAGAATTCGTTATTTAGGTTGCACAAGCTTTAAAATTAAAAAACAACTCGCTGATAGTGTTAGACCGGCGTTCTATTGCAAAAACTCTCTACGCAAATTACTTATTAACAATAAAGATAGAGTAAACTTTAAGAACAAATCTGGTATTTATAAATTACAATGCAATGATTGCCAACATTTCTATGTGGGTAAAACCACACGTACATTAGATATAAGGGTATCAGAACATTTAGCTGCCTTTAGATTAAAAAAAAGAAACTTCGACATTCGCAAATCACTTGCTAATGGAGAACCATACGTTTAATGCGGATGATGTGGTTAAACTGTTGCATAAAAACATGGGGGATCATAAATTATTTTATCAAGAAATTTTGGAAATTAATAGAGCCCAGTTAAATTCCTTGCCAATCTTGAATGAGCAGCTGAACCTTCTTAATTCTCCGCTATTATATCCGATACGTTGAAACACCTAACAGATGTCACTAAATGTGGAATGATTGTATATATTTACCCATTCGTCGAATTACATCCCGTCAAAACCCACAATACTATTATAATTGTAAAATCACTGGTATTTCTAAAAGAAGTTGAAAAGCGGCAATTCGCCACTCTGTTAATATGGTTTTTACAAAATAAGGATTAGGCAGATTCCAGAAATTTTAACTCAGGTATCAGTGTGGCTCTCAGACGTATAATATCTTACCTCGTAAATAATATTTGTCGCATTTGTATATTCTATATAAACGTTAGACACTGTTTACTGTCTCTCAGTTCGAGTCTATCCGTGTGCTCGAATGCCTGAAGATGCCGAAAGGCGAAACCCGGGTCGTTAGTGACAAAATACATGGAAGTGTACAAAATCTCAATAATTCAAATTTGATATTGAAATTCCATCAAGCACCCTCAGTCGATGTCTTAAATTACAAAAACATGTCTCAGAGAACTGAATGTACTGATTTTCTGAATAACGCTGATACATTTCAAACTGCTACATTCTAAATTTTTCATTTTTTATCTTTTGTAGAAAACAATCATATTTTCTGGTCGGTAAGATTATTACTACATAATTCTGGATTGATTTCTTCTATTCCTAATAGCATTGTTTAGGTACCTAAAGAAATAACACAATTCTGGTGGAATTATTATAATACAAACCCGTTACTCATTGTACTCTCTTCGAATATAGTTATTTCAATTTGGAAAATAATCATTGTGAGTGCTTTCACTCCCAAGTGAAGTATACTTGAAAAATTAATTAGAGTTTAGGCAAGATGAAGGATCAAAGCTAACAATGGAAAGCTCTACCTTACACAACATCGCTCAGCAAAGTTGTCGTAAGTACTCGCGATAACTCGTTGGAAATACACATCTAAAACGTCTATTTTACATTAAACATAAACCTGTTTAGCTTATTTTACTTTCAATGGATAAACGCTTATGGAATTCATTATAATTATTGTAGTAAATTTTGGGAATAAGGAATAATATGATGAATTCTAAATACATATTTTTTTGCATTGCGTATGTTTCACGAATTTTTACGAAGTCATATTATATTCACCAAAGACTATGGTTTTTTAAGAAGGTAACTATTATAAATCAGTCGTCTTAACTTTTCTTTGTAATTAATAATATTAAGTGTTAATTCTTAACGGCGCTTTTTAACATCTTCGTCAATATAGCCGATATAAATGATCTAATAAATTCTTCTCGATGGATTATATTTTTCACATGAAACAATAAAGTTATGTGTCTTTATAATTATAATTTATTCGGTTGAAAATGTCTATACATAATTTATTAAAACTTTATCATTTCAGTTTGTCTCGCTATATGTATTAATTTTTGTCAAAACTTTTTCATTTGTTTTTTCAGTGATCCTGATTATAGAAAATAGCTTTTTTCACTTTTGAAGCACGTCGAATTGTAGTTCTGACAGAAAAAATGCCATCTAAAGCCCTATAATGTAGGTATAGTAGGAACTATGAAATATTTAAAACAATGACCATTGATGTCAAGGCTAAAATAATTAGATATTAGGTAATAAAAATTGTCAGTTATAGAAACGATTGTAAAAAAAATCAAAATTAAACTTCATGTTCACGAAAAATTACATAGTATAAGAGAGATTTTTCCGAATTTTCAATGAATATGTATACATACAATTCAATTTGAAATGAGTTAAATTAATCAAGCCATAAAAGTGGGTCATATTTACATATATTTATTAGAAATAAAACACATCATAAAATATAGAATATTTTAAAAAAGATGTGTTTTATTTTAAATAAATATAATGCCTTTCCAACAAGAATTAACAGTTTAAACCATGTGATACATTTGTACATAATAATATCGATAACTGAGGTGAACAATCACACAATTCAAGTTATTCAATATTCTTTACTTCTTATTTCAAAGTATTATCTATCTTCACATTTGGGCTCAACCATAATAGTCAAATACTCTTTTTAAAATAACATTTTTGATAAATGACATTTTATGTAAGCACACAAAATAGTTTTCTGCAAATACAGAAAAGAATATCCACAGAAATCAGACTTATGTGATCAGATACCTGACATATTTTTGTTTCTAGTAATGTTCTATGACTTATTTATCGTTTGTTTAGTTAAATTTTGAACTAAAAATAAAAGAAAAAATTCAACAGATTGGAAAAACTGTCACTTTAAAACCATACAATATCGACTTGACGGTGATTGTTCACCCCCAGTCAACCTTATATTACAATGCATGCATAATTGATTGGACTATTTTTTTTGCAGGAATGCTATCAGCATTTGTAGAGAGGGCTTGTTCACTTTTATGGACTCCACCATTTTCTTTCACTTGTATATAAGTACAGCGCAGTAGTTGAAAACGTAAGATAGCAAGAAGATAGTAATCACGGTGAGATTATCTCGAATAATACTTTTTTTGCTTTTTCGCCCTCTATCGCCTGCTTCTCAAATATGCAAATTTGAGCGTCGAGCGCCACTTTCCACAGCTCCGCATTTAAGCATATTATCACCCGTAGCCTGAAACCATTACCCAATCGAAAATGGAAATCGTATATTTATTAAAAATCCTGGTAGTGCTAAATGATAAAAATACGCTTTTAATTTTTCTGCACCACTGTATCGTTGAGACGAAGACAGAAGTTTCCAGTGGACTCAATAATTAAACATACGATACTTGCCTCTTGAGTAAAACTATATGAAATCTGAAATTACTGAGCAAAACTTCCAAAAATGTTCAACAAATAGAAGCAAATGGAGGAAAAAAGAAATAATCTCAAGCAAAACCATGAAAAAGGGTAAATCTCGTATTTTCTACTAGTAAGTGGATTTCTAACATATATAGCAATTACATCACTGCTAATGATGCTGGTAATATATCCTTAAGATTCTTATTTGCAGATGGAAACGAGTCTTAACAATATAATTTACATTGCCAATATGATGTTTGCAGATGTTCTGGTTGATCTTTTCGCTCGGATACAACGTATGTAGTAAAGCTTCACTTTGCCCGGCATTAGAGCAAACTAGAAGTTAAGTGTTTCATTCTCTTACGTGGACACTCGTCATATTTTAATAATATTTTGAGATCATTTCGACAAAATTTTACAATCATACCTAAATACGCAGTCAAGTATAGTATGATTGCTTAATATTTCATACGAGAAATATGTGTGGTTAATCAAAATAAACAGATAGAAAATACAGTAATGCAATAATTGCACAGTCGTTATAAGTAGTTGTTTTTATAGATCGTTTCCGTTTATTTTTTTGTTGGACGTTCATAAAATTATTGTTTTATTATACAATACTTCCCATCAAATTTCCGAAGAAATGTGTAGCTACGTAATCATGAGTGTATTTGGCATTTGATTTGTCAAAAAAACAAACACATTATCATCGATTCTTTTCTTTGCAAGAGAAAAGATATAACCGGAACTATTACCAACTATTTTCCGAAAACAAAACTCGCCTCGCTACGGATCTGTACGTTGAAGTGGTGGCTTAAGCGGTTATCGCTCGGCGGCGCTTCTTTCGTCACGTAAAAAACACAGCCTTTACGTAAACGTTTCTTTAGATGAGAGCCCTTCCCCCACCCCTCGCGGGAGGGTGACTAAGCACAAAAAAAGAAAAACGTTTGGCGCACAGGAAAATTGTATTTGATTAACGCTTTAAGTGTGTGTATATAAATGAGACCCTGTTAATGATTTCCTTTGCACGGTACCCACGCAATACGTGCTAAGAATTTTACTTATTACGACTTTTTCTGAAATCTCTACATTTTTACTTGTTTGATAAAATATAACACAATTTCATTTTTATAAATCATCTACATTGTATTGTAAGCTCTTATATAATATATTTAGGATTAAGTATATTTACAATTTACAAATATAAAAACAAATTCACTAATGAAATAATTATAAAACGAATAAAAAATTAATAATCTAAATTTTTTTCCTAGATTTCTTCAATATTATTGTCGATGTATACTTTTCCAAAATCACTTCCTTAACATTAGACATGCGTTACCACTTACGTATTTTAGAATCTCAACCTTGTTACGTTTGCTTGATCTATATGTCTATTAAATATCATTTAATTTGTAAAAAAAATTCTAATACACATTTTTCCGAGTAGTTTTCATTTTTACGACCAATCTTATTAAATTTCATATTTGTTTTTATGGCATAAAAATGTTGAATTTACGCATTTATCAAGATTATTTCAAAATACCAATGTTCATGATCACTTTGGCATTTAACCACTTTTGACTACCATGATATATTTAGAAGAATCTTTGCGAAGCTTTTCAATCTTTTTAGAGTGAATGTACGTGCCAAACTTATTTTGATCACCTGATTCATTTTGTATTTTAAAATTGAATACGAATCTTCATGGATAATAATTGCATATTAATTGTATTCTCTTCATACTAACTTTTAATATTATTTTTAAAATAACGTAAAAATATTGCAATTTGCTTAATTTTCTGACAATTTTAATTAATTTAATCAATCTTTTCGTAGTAATATTTTGATTTATCTTTAAATTTTTTAAATGTCGAATTTTTTCTGTAACAGCAAATTAGCTTGGCAACTTTGTTTCTGTTATATAACTTGTTTGTTTTACCTCAAATAAATAAATAACAGTCTCAGAAGCAGAAATCTCTATTATATCTTTATCTGTTTTATCAATTGTACAATAAATATTATTATGTTAGTTAATAAATGACACCATATATTTTATTATATTTGCTTAGAAAAATAAATATCATCATCTCTTTCAGCACGTGTTACCTGGTAGTTAATATGATTATTTATGCAACTTTTTACAAATAATAATGAAGCATAATCAAATTCTATGAAAAATTAATTTACACACGATAGTAATTATTCACATAATAAAATATATAAGGGCTTGTTTACACAATGAAATACTTATTTTTTTAAATTTTATTAGGAAAATTAACAATTTTGATTTTAATATGTTGGTTTTATTTTTACTATTTTAGTTCTGTATCCAGTTTTATATTAATGGCTTAGAGCTTTTAAACATTTTAATGACAATACTTTGTATTATAGTTTTAATTGATGTTAATATTTCATAATAACGTATTTTGGAGTATACAGCTTTTCAACAGCAGCTAGTTGAGTGGTAGTTGAGAATTGAATCATATCATCACAAATAAATACACATAATTTTTTTAACCTTCGTTACATTTTATTTTTAATTAAAATTTATATAATGAAATTCCCATTTGAAATTTCATTTCAACAAAGATTGGATAGATGCAAATAAAAATTTTAAATACGATGGTGAAAATGGACTATGCAAATACAGTTTTCCTTTAAATATCGCTAAACTTTCAAAATGGCAAATTCATTTTTATTTTATTTGATATTCGTTCAAAAAACTGCCACGTTTATCGGGAAAAGTTTGTAAAAATATAACTCAGTGGGCACAAGTATTTTTACCTGACTTTTATCCAGCTATATAGGTAAGTACATTAAACCTTTTTCGCTTTACATGAGTTACGTAAAACGATTTCTAGGGATAACTCACAACTCGAAAAGGGTCAAACTTAAATACACATACAATATAATATGAAATATCTGCGATGGAATATAAAAATGAAGATACGTTTTGTATAAGGGGATCCAGAATTTGCATCCAATGATTACAATATAGATAAATATTATAGTTCACCCACATATGCATATTTTTAGATTATCTTGCTATCAGATCTTGTAATAATAATTGGTTTATCACCTATACAATAATAACGTACTTCTTTGATTTAGGTGTGCTTTCTTTTAATGAAAAATTCTAAAATAACATTTATAATATTATCATTTTATACCAATAGAATATGAAATACTAAAATGGTATATCAACACTTGTTTGATAAAAATTACTTACATATATTTACAAAATATTTTTTAGATGAATATTTGAACGAAGGGAGTGAATGATCTCATTCTTAATGCTGTAGAAACAAAAGCAAATATCATTTAACTATATTTCGTGTCATATAACTTTTCTCCTACACTTACGCCTCATCCGCGTCTTCTTAGATAATTTGATATATCGCCTCTCACCACTACAATGTCACCAGGTTTTTTCATCATTTTACATGGATACCCAAATTTCGTCATTTACCACTGATTTGACGGCCAAATTTGTCGTAAGGTGCCATTTTTTTTGGTTCATATCGCATGTTCGCCGCAATCTAATCGAATTTGTGATAAAATCTCTGTCCAAAAAGTAAAATCATTGATGTGTCGATGTAATAAATCGACTATAGATTTTTTTATTTTAATAAATGTTTGAACTTGTATAAATTATGATATTAATGGACTTTCGATTAACATTAATAGTCGTGTACGATAAAGTGTAATGCTTTGTATCCTTATATTGATTGAATTGGCATTGGCTTGGGAGAAGTCCATTAAAATAAGATATATAGTTCTAGGAGAATTTTATCAATCGATTGATAGCTATTTCTGATTCACTCCATTGTCATAACTAGTTGAGACGATAGCGTGACACCAAAATAGTTATCAACCAATTGATAAAATTCTTGTGCAACTCAATTGTTTGTTATCTTTACATGAGTATAAATAAATAATGAATTAGGTCCAAAGATTACTTTTCAATAGTTCACTAGAATAAATATACATATTTCCTAAACAAATGTTCTTAAACTATATTATATTTCTTTGGTATAATATAATAAGCGTTGACAATGATTCCAGTCAAAGTAAAATCTAATTCAGGTATTCACTTTACACCAAAAAATGTCCCATTTCACGTCCTATAGAGTTTGAAATTAACCAAGTTGCAAAGTAAAGAGTTATATTATATTAACTGCATGAATAAAAATATGGAGAAGGGCTGCTTTCTTTTAAATAAAAAACACCATCTGTTTACTAAGCATATTTTATTTATCGTAACATAAATTTTAAACACTTTTTCGGCGATAACCGTCAAATCTTTTTGATGATTGATAATATTTATAAAAATAAAATAAAGGCTTTTTAACTAAACCCATAACTTAATTTAATATATCATGGCTTACGTAATAATCAGGAGAGGAGTATTTTCAACTGATGATGTTGCGATGAATGAAACCAGTCTTGATCATTATATGAAATTGTTGAATTACTACAAAAAACAATATTATATTCTTATAAATATAATGACTTCTAAGTGTTTTATTATTAATGAAGAAAAATACATCAGTAGTATGCGGGTGGCTTGTTGAATCAGCTTAACGTTAAATAAAGAGTTATGTCATTTAACGGTATTTGGCTGGAATTAAATTGGACGTAAATGTCTCCTGCCCGTATGGAACTATATTTTCGGCCCAATAAATAACCGGCTGTCTTGATTGAAGATTTTATGGTCACCACATCAAACACCCGGCACAAATACCTCGCTTCATAACTCATCGGGACAGGTCGCTGAAAAAAACGCCACCAACTTTTAAATCCAATACCAATTCTGACCAAATAAAAAACGCCACAATAATGTACCGTGGGAAATAATTTATATGACCAAGAGGATATGACAAAAAATATTTAGAATTTTTTTCTGTGATTGACGTATTTACAGATATTCTCAAATAACGCATCGTTAAAACATGCCTGTAATTCTTATACATATCCCACATCCAACAAAATAGACCGCCACAATTCAAAAAGGCGTTAGTAGTCAAAAATAATCTAAAAAAAACATTGATAATTTTAGCTTCACTTTTTAACTTAAATGTAGCATGCAGAAACTTTTACACTCTGGCAATTTTAATAGAATACTTTTTGTTTTAATATACCCAATTTTCAAACTTTTTTAAGTCATTTTCAACATGAGCATTGGTTATTGAAAAATCAGAAAAAAGCGTGTTTTTTATTATTGTCTGAATAGTTTTTTGCTTCTAATGAAAATCCGCTTTATTTAGTTCCTCTCTAAAGTGCGATTTATATTACAATAAATATTATTTTACATACCTAATTCATTTAATATTATTCTTTTCTTTTCTAGAGCTTTTCCTTAGCCATCAGGATCAAATCCCGGGAAGGTCAATATCAAATTTATGTTTTTTTTTTTTTTCAATTTAAATTTAATGTCTTGGACATGGATGTATGATATATTTATGTGATATCATTTCTCATCGAGTATATTATCTCGTGTGATTCTTCGACTTCAAAAAATTTTATATAAACAATTTCGGCTCGAAATTTGAAGAATTGGTACTTCTGATAACACATTCAAAAAATTGCACTTATTTATTTTTGTCTTCTGAAGTTTTAAATTTGAAATCTCTCAACTTTTTTCAATCCATAACGGTAACAAAAAAAAATATTTTTTTTGTAATTAGATCTCAAAATAACGTAAGTTTAATATAGAACTAGGCGTGTTTTTCTTTTCCACCGGGAGATAGGTTATTTTTAGGAAGAATAATACAAAGTTGAATAACTTTGATAACGAGTATAAGTTTGACGCGTGCTTGATCATTCTGGAAACCATTGAAACTTTTGATATTCCATGCCATTATCTTGAATTTCATAAAATTTGATTGTGGATAGCTAGGCGGTCCAGAGGGGCCTAAAACACCCGACCCACTTGAGAAAATCGCTTAATCTACTCTAGTAAGTATTCGTTAAGTGAGATCAGGGGCGAATTGGATAGATAGAATATCTCAAATTTTAAACATCTCAAATTAAAAGAAATCTTATTTTTAACAAATATAAAATGAACAATAAATACTTATTTGTTTGAAACATTCATACTTTATGATTTAGATTACAAATACATTAATGTTGATTTAAAATATTCGTCTTGATTATTTATCTGTCTCTCTCCGTAACGTACAGTACAACGAATCGCACACACATACACTAGCGAATCGATTAAACGTTGACAGGTTGCACTGTCATCAGATAATATAAATGTCTTGTTAATACTATTCTACTGTTAATTACACCTACTGTGTGTCACGAACTTTTCGGTAGGCGATATTCTATGGTTGAGACTAAATGATAGCAAACCAACTCGTCCAGACTTAGTGTTATAGTTTCTGTAATTGGAATTATTTTGTAAGCCCCCCAATACCCCAAGTAAAATTTAAAATGGGTAATGTTTTTGTAATACATTTTACTTATTTTAGATAACTGTCTTCACATTGCGTTTCAATTGGACTGGCTGAGCGAGATGACAGGTCATTGTTCAATTTAAGCAGCACTACAACACATGTGCGACTGAAGTCTCACGGGAACGAAAGGCAACCAAAACAACAACATCAACCACATTAAATTCGATAATGTCCACATTACTATCCTTGTTCCGAGTTAATATAATTATTATTATGCTTGGGTCTCTTTTTAATGTATTAACTTAAGCTAATATAATAACTGGCAGGGGTGCGATGCAATTCAAATATAAACATCTGAGGGACGAATCAATACAGATGACAATGCAGACGATATAGAAATATGACATGAGCAGAACGCGCAATACCGTCAGCAGAAACGGACAACAATACTTCATCACTGGCCGTCCACCGCCCGTATTTTCACACACGATGACGACCGCTCTATTTTTAAATTAAATCTTTGTAATAATACAAGTTAGAAAAATGATTCCCAAAACATTAAGAGAGATTTTTTACAAGTTGATTAAGTCTAAAAATTCAAAACGCAATGTTGAAAAAAATAAGACCCTAAATAATATATACCAACGTTTTATTTAAAATAAAACACTATACAGTTAACTTATAATAAGCTTAATCTTGTCAATATCGATTGATTTCATATATGTATTGAAATGGCGGTGAATAATTTATATTATTGAAAAATACACAATCATGTTTCTTTCCAAATTAATACAAAGTATCAAAAATACAATGGGATCGTATTAACTGTTGTAGCTATAAATAAAACATTGTAAATTTATATGAAAGTAAGCAGTTAAATTATGAAGATAATGTATATAAATTAATTCATATTTGAATATTTCCTTCTAAGGATACAGTTTTCATTTAATTTTAATACACTCATACAAGTAATTTGTAATATGCTTTATTTATATATATAACTTGAAATTTTTAATTAGTTAATTGCCAATATTCAATCATTCCAAATTCCCATATTTCATGTTTTATAGTAAATAATAAAGAAATTGGATATTTCTTATAAGCAACAAACATCCGAAAAAATGGTCAAATATTATGTTGTCCAGTCCGTGACCAAGTAAGAAGAGGGATATAAAATAGGCCTGACGGTCGTTACGAAACCAACTATTATTGCGAGTGAAGCAATAAGCAAAAAGGTTTATAGGCAAATGCGAACAGACCACTTCCTCACAAGAAAACTGCATAAATCCCTTTAATTTACCACCAACTCGAATAAAAGCAATTACACTTATAAAATGATTATTATTTTCTCAGAAATTGGACACAGAATCATTTGGAGGAAGATTTTTGGGTTGTTATACAAAAAACAGTGAGCTTTTTCGTTGATTAAATGTGAGATTTTGATATTATCGCTGTTTTCAATGTCCTATTAAGATAAATTCCATGTCCGAGATGAACATAGGTAAAAAAAAATATTTTTCGTAGTAGAGCGTTTTTTGCAAATGTCATTTCGTTTTGAAAAAAATTCAAACGGTTTCTAACAGTATAAGTCATTCAATGCTTTAATTATTGTTATGCTAAACCTATAATTTTAAATATTGGTATAACTTCAATAATGAGTCTTATGTGTGTTTTCATGCTGAGCTTAATAAATTATTAGATAATTTTTATGTATAATGGAAAACTTTCCTTACAGCATTTGACTACGTATTAACACATATTTAAATGTATTGAATCAAGCTCACTAAAAGAATCAGTAGTAAAACGGAAAACTAAATTTCTTGACTTATGTAGCTATCCACCCGGCCACAATATCATTATCCGAATTTGTATACAATATCTAAGACACTAACTTACTACTGTAATATAATATTCAAAAATTAATTTACTTCATTTCTCTACAAGCCGCATTCAATTACTCGGCCTATACAAAGTATACATATCGACATTGGAAAGGTAAAATGACGTAACCCACACAAAAAAATATTTTGTAAAGCCCACACAAAACGTTAAATTGTTTTATTTTAAATACTTTCCAATTTATTAAGTTTTTATTTTATCTCTTTAAAGAAGTGTACATGGTGACAATCGAAGCGTCAACGAGTAGTCAACTTCTCACCATTACTATACTTTGTCTTCATATCTCTACATAAGAACTTTTATATAATTATTATGTAAGTAAGCAAAACATTCAGCTGCTAAAATCTAAGGAGGAGAGATATTGACTTAACTAGTCATGCTTTATATAAAGTTACTTTGTATATGCTTAATTTAAAATAAGTTTTAAGCTATGGCATAAGAGTAAATGAAGTTTCTTTTTTTCGATTTCGATTCTTATAGTGCCAATGTATATTAATAATTACATACGTATTTCTTATCTTAACAACAATCATTATTTTTAAATCGTACACCACGACTCATTTTTGTTGACAAGAATTATATCTGAGGTTAAATTAAAACGCTTTCTTCTTTAACTCATTTATATTAATACACATGAAAACGTCGTCATATAATCGAGTTATGCGTTGTATTTTTTTGTCTAAACTATTCAAGACAAACTTATTCATGTTTCATTTGTTTGTACCTAATTCCAGAGCGACATTTACACTTTTCAACCCTTTTTTCCTTTTATGACAATCTGAAGCCCACACTTACAACCCTTTTCAGTTAACTAAGCCTTAGTTTTAAAAACTCACTTTCGTAAGTATCGTCATTGACTGTGGCTTTTATTCTATCGACATTAAAAAAATCTTCATATAAATACAAGCTTCATATTCACCCATTTTAATATGCTGCCATTCATAACGCAATAACAGTAAAACCATAAGAATTAACTACTTGGAGTTTTAACATAATATCACAAGACTGATATTTTTAACATGCGTAACCATTATGCTGTTGTCAAGGCATTGGTCATCAAATATGACTGACCTAGCAAAAGTGATTATAATTTGATAATGCGATGTGTTGACTATGAGGTGTTCCCGACCAGACAGCACCGCGTTACGTTGGAACTGATTGAGACACCTGCTGGCGATGTCTTCAGAGAACCTCTAATATTGCCTGCCTCTTTTTCCAACGATTGGTATTTCAGCGTCCTGGATGACCTTCGGGTACTAACGTGTACCTTTTCACCGGAATTCGCATGAAGCAAATGGATTGACGGGTGTCAGGGAATCTTAGAGGAGACCATATACTCCACGGCTTCCCATTGGGAGTTGATATGGTCTAATCCAAAGCCCCCTATAATTACAAGCCATGCTGTATGGCCCGTCAGCTGGTATTTTTGCAGACGAGTGGTCCGTTACATTTACTGCGGAGTCATGAAATCGATATTTTGGACTGATTACGATAAATTCTTGCATATTGTAATAATGTGAAATTGTGGGTAATTAAATGTAGTATCTTTAATGTTAATTGGAATAAAGATAATTTGGATGGATTCATCGGAAACTTTGGTGTTTTAATATTAAATTAATGTTGATAACTTAGTTATTCCACTGGTTGTGTTACTAAATGTAACGCGTTTCGTTTCTTCAAAAAGCATCTTAATTAAAAATGAAGATTAGAGTGGGTTTTTTCCTTCTTCTGGACATGGGGAGGGAGTAAGACCCAAGCAACGATAGTACTAATTATAAAATTAACTACTTGTCCTGTCCGGGCGTACTACTAGGCGTAGCGAGAGCGATTAGCTAACCACTAGTCCTGTCCTAGCTTTATCCTTCTATTCTTACTCTCTTCGAAAAAAGAAAGGTTGAGCAACTCAGTAACAAGCAGTTCTTATAGTAAAATCTGTTAGTATACCCCCATTAGGAGACCATATGCTCCAAATTGGGACATGGAAAAAAAATTCAGCTTTAAATAGATATTATGCTGTTTGAATATGTGAGATGACATAATATTGCCGATCTCTTCTAAACAGTAGGTATATATAGCTAAGCTAAAATAAGTTGAAGTATAGTTCTGACGATGGCGTTATGCTGAAATAGCTATTACCTACCTAATAAAACTTTTTAGAACTAAATACTTTGATACTTTAACCTAAAATAGCATTGTGTTCAAATAATCGCTCCTTTTTGTCAATGCCCAGAAATCATTATTAAAATTTCCAGCTTAAAGAATTTTGAAAATTTGATATTCTGTCGCAACAACTGAGGCAAGTGACATTTAAGATAATCGTTTTATTAAAATTTGTCTCGTTTGTTCAACATTCATTTCTATTTGAAAATAATCTGCGCTTAGCCGAGCAACGCACTCTGTCGGAACTTCAATAAAATCTCGCAGCTAAAGCAAAACGAAAGCAGATAGTTTTAAAGACAAACAAACAGGGGCTTGCGTCAAAAAGGCGTCACTGGGGAGTACAGTAGATTTTATAGGCTAGTTAAGAATAATACATCTTAAATGAAGAGTTAGCCATTCAATAAAATAAAATAAAAACCTCTTTAAAAAGATTTGTTGTACTTTTATAAATAAAACAAAGTTATATTGGAAACTTTAATACAAAATATATTCAAAATTGAATAGTTTGAGTTTATTGCAATTCCATCAGTTTTTTGTAAATAACGGCTCAGGTTTTGTCTTTCGACATTTTTGCATACAAGTGCACGAATTAACTTGAATTGACTGTTAGTATATACATATTAGTCAACAAAATTGACTCTTATTTATAAAAAAAATATGTATTTTTTTTAAAGAACATGTTTTAACGTATTTAATGAAGCATAAGTTAATTTTTAAGTCTTTATTTACATGCTAAAACTATTCAGTTGCACAAGGACTATTTTGGCGTCACGCCAATGAACGAATTCAAGATTATTTTATTTTATCAACAAAAGATGTTTACTGTTAACTATATTCATTACACGACGTCAGTTATGGTATAAACATGATTACTGCCTCACATAAACAGGGCCTTAACCTTTTGAATGCCCATGACGTACGGTATACGTCATGTGTATTCGATGCACACACGCTAGTGACAGACAATTTTGGGTATTTTAATAAACAAAAAAATCAGTTTGATATTAGAAGTGATACCTTTGGCCAGGCTTTAAAGTAAAAAACAATGGAGGAATAAACGGATTGTCATTGACAGTGTATTCAAGGATTTGATATTTGCCGGGCAGTTAAAGGGTTTAGGACAAAATAGTCTTCTTAGATTCAGGAGTTCTCATTCCATCAGTTGATCTCAGTTTGGAATAAAAAGATGTAGAACTTGACAATTGCCTCGAGGTAACGTTTCACGTAAGAAAAATATACTTGTTTTCCAGACTTTTCTCACCTCAAAAAATAACCTTCGAGAATAGTCAACTAAGAATTGATTACAAATATTGCAGTGCGAGAGTAAATAAAAATAGTTCATCATTACCGCTCGCAACGCTAACAACGACTGCAGATGGAATCTTTAAAGAAAAGAATTGGTTTCACGGCTCTATCGACTTCTGGTTGTTTAATTTTGAGACATCTATCCGCTTAGAAACATACTTGAAATCGATAAAAAGTGTTTATATGAATTTGTTTATATAGCTCTAAAAACGAAATACTGAATTTACTGTAGGCGCCACTAAACAACGTCTGTATCATTTTATTTTTGCATACTTCAAATATATTCAAAAAATGATTGATTGAATTTGAATTGGAATTTGCTTGATAAAAATTCAACAAGAATTGAAAAGTTGATACCTATTAATTATAGCTCACAATTCTTGTCAGGCTAGATACATTTTAATTGGTTTTATGACCTTTCATGAATTATTTAAAATCAGTTTTCAATTAAAACATTTTAATTTTATTAATAAAGAAAAAAAATGTATTCGGTTCAGACAGAATCGTTATTATTCTTTTATCTTAATTTTATCTGTCATATTCGTGGAGTCTTTTTTAATCTACCATTATGATAATAGCATTTTAAGCCATAAAAAGGACTCAAGTGTACATCTTATCTCCTATTTTCGCATTGCACTGCAGGCAATGCCACAGAACGAAGCTTTGTCACATAGAAAGCTCGCGCCTCCGGCACATTTACTTGTTCAAAAGCTTCCCAAAGTACTAGGCAATTGATACGTTTTTTTTGTACACAAATCCGAAACTCAATCAAATCAGTCTTTTGAAAATCAAAGAGAAGAATCTATTTTTAACGAGCTTTCAGAAAGCATTTAATCAAAAACCGCACAATAATATTTGTCCCCAAATAAATTTTAAAAAGAAAACATTTTTATTTATTTGCCACTAGTAATAATAGTATATTTTTTTTTTGCCTAGCTGTCATTATGGTGACAAAACATGTAATTCGGAAATCTTTTAACGTGAACTTAAATTTAACACCGTATTAATAAACATAAACGTACTCGACCAGATACGCCAATCACAAATCTTCATTTCATAGAAAACAATCTTTTAAAGTAATTGTGATTCTGTTTGTTGTTTCAGTGAGACTAAACTTGACGGTTTGTCTGGCGTATTTTACCTGAATGCGCGTAAACGGTTGGAATTCATGTTCAGCACAGTAACATCTAAATTTCCGGCAAATGATAAATTTTCTAAAACATATTTGAAGACGCCACCCTATACATGTATAAAGAGGTCGATATTAAACAACTCAGACGACATCATAAATTATAAATTATAAAATATTATTTTTTTGTTTCATTCCGAATTATATTAATATTTATTAAATTTTAAAGTAAATAGACTTATTGGGAATTCAAATTGTAATCGAAAATTTTAGTCTATATATATAAACATATATTTTTTAATAAAAAAAAATTTTTTTACTACTTCCACATTTTTATAATGATCGGACCACGTTCGCTTATCACAAGCATTATCTACTGATCAGTGAAAGAAGAAGTAGTAAGTACAAAACAATATGTAATTAGTACAAAAAAATATGGAAGTAGTAAAAAACAAATTGTGTTTTATTTTTAAAATATAATGCTTTCCACCAAGAATTTAAAGTTAACATCTAAAAAGTGATCCACATTTTGGTTATATTTTTCTCCTATGGGTACTTGTAGAGAATATGTTTTTATGTAAAGTGATAATGTGATTGAGTTGCTCAATCTCTATATTCGGAGAGATAGACGAAAGAGAGACAGCGTTAGGTAATAATTTTTATTTATCTTATCTTTCTCTTCTTCTGTCAGTTTTTTAGAATCAGAGTATGTGTGATGTAAACATAACAGATTTTAATCGAATTTCAATGCGGAAACTTAAAATTCGTTCTCATACATTTATTTAGGGAGCACTGACCACTGGACTACAGGACTGACATATTATGCATGTACGTAATTCAAAAAAAGCTTTTATTTACAAAGTGCCATTCAAACGTTTATACAAATGTGTTTAAATATGTTGACGCAATAAAATATTCAGATTTTTTCACTGTAACTCTAATAAGCCAAAAAAGAGCTATTTGCATATTGTTATGGTTGTAGATTCGCTCTCAAATTATACGCTGGGAAAGTAACACTAATGGAACGCTCAACTGTGGAATCACTTGTCAAAAAAGCCATAAGCGGTTTATGGAAACGGTTTTGTTGGGCTTACATATTTTTATATGACACGAATAAATAAAGGTCACAATAACCAGCGAGCGAGCAATACCATGTAACTTAAAAATAAAAGTGTGCCATATTAATAAATATAAACTTGGAAACACCTTCAAACTATTTACAATAAGAAACATCAATAAATTAAACTAAATAATATATTATTTTTTTCCCACTGGAAATAAATGTGTACCCTACTAACCCAAACCTATGGTGCAATAAGTAAATATACTACAATCCAATCATTTGAAAATTGATTTTGTAAAAATATTTTCCATACGTTTCAATACATTAATAATCATATTTACGCATTTCATCAAAGTTTGATTGAAATCGAATGAATGATAAAGAAACGCATTGAGAACAAACAAACAAACATTCATTTTTATATTCATAGACAGATTTACTATTTTTTTCCGATGGATTTGGAGAGAATTTATTATACTATAAAATTTATATTTTTTTACTCTCCGTTTTCTTCTTTTTCTAGCTCACGATAATTAACAATAATTTATGTACCTAGACTAGAATGGAATCATGGGTACTCCAGGATGATTGACTACGTCTCGCATTTATTCAAGGTTTGTTATATTTTATATCGTTTTCCACCATTCACTTTCTCTATTTCCATCACCGCAACACTGTCTATAGATATTTCGTTGGAAGATTTAATTGTTAAAACGATAAATAGGATTGAAACGTCGGCACTACAAGTATGAGACTAAAACAAGGATAGGGAACCTTTTCATTTTGAAAGACCATACTCATTCTTCCGTAAAAAGCTACGTTCAAGAAAATGTGATTAGATATTCATAGTTTGAAACATATTATTATTACTTTTTAATTTATACCGCAGACTCCCCCCACCTCGACGCAAAGATCACATTCGAAAACTTTGCTTTTTTCAGCAATTGTAAAAGCGAAATAAAAAGCACGTTCGGTGTTACGTGGTATTGCATCGTCACATTAGATATCCTTTATCACACGGAACAGTAAAAAATGTTGAAGCTACGTGACCGCGCGATTAGCTTACGCTCGCTTGAATACATATACGATTCGCTCAAATGAAAAGCTAAAAACCGTATATAAGATACATTCGCAGATTTCAACTTTTGATTCTCAAAAATGCTTTCAGTCGTTGTCATAGACAAAAATTTTAAAATTTCAAAAACTGATGCTATCACATGAGACTCTGTATAAATATATTGCTGGTTTTGTTGTTGATAGATATGGAAATAAATCACGCAGAATCAAAAACGGCGATCTGAAGACAAAGAAGATTTGGAGATTGTAAACTGTGGTTTTATGCTTTTTATATGAGCCAAGCATGCATTTAGATTGTGGAACGATGCACGATACAAGACAGCCTACAAATGGTTATGTTTTATATTATAACATTTTATACTGTTTTATATTTATATAGCGAATGTTTTATCATCTTATCACTGTGTTCTGTGTATAAAAGTAACTTCGAGAATAAAATGACCAACGTAAAAACGGTATATTTCTTCAGAAATAACGTTTCATTTCACGTACTCGCTGTATCTCTATTTTCATCACAAACATTGTTGAAATAAAAAAATCATATTTCCCTTCAATAAGTTACCTGATTTAACTCATTTAATTACAATTTTATTTTACCTATAAAGACATAAATCTGCATACTTTTCCCTACAAAAGCACACATTTCAAGGGAATTATGAAAATTCTCTTTTCTCGCTAGTATTTTTACTTTACTACAATAAAACTTCGATATAAAAGATATTTGAGGGAAAAGGGTGTGCAATTATGCCAAAAGTCTGTTATGTAATATCGTTTCTTTTTTTACGACATATAACTCATCGACTGCTAATATTAAATGATGTCTGACAATTAATTAACGCTAAACTAATAATTTCCTCTAATTCTGTATTTTAAAGGTAGTATAATAAAAAATTGCTCCCAATATGATGACTCTATGATTTTAACATTTGATCCACTAAGATGTTTTAAAAAAAAACATATTTAATCGAAAATTGTTTGTCCGCTATGATTGAGGTTTAACACAGTTTACAAAGAAAAATTCCTTTGAATGTTTAAAATTGTAATTCAGCTAAACATCCCGAGTCAATGTTCGTTGGCAGTGTGATTCGTAAGTAAAACACAGTTTCTGCAGGTTTAACGCATATCGGCCGATGATATGATGTGTGCTTATTTGTAAAAACTAAATGAAGGTAAACAAACATTTTGTTTCAATCATTTTACATGTAATTCAAAAACGCAAAAGGAAAAAATACTTCAATATATTATAAAGGTATATCGGCTTTAACGAACTCTTCTCGCCGGCATTAGTTCGTTATATCGAGAATAGTATCTCCGTATATAACAAAAGAAAAACACTCAACAATAATTAAATTATTTCAAATATCGTGAATGAATAAGGTTGCAAGTTGATATTTTGGTAATATTATTATATAATAGATGTCAGTACCATCGGCCTGGCAGTTGTGGTCAATATGGCGGCTTCCACTAATTGACCAATCAAATCACTCATTCTGTCAAATTCCGCTCACCAGAACAATGCACGGCGAGCACACGCGAATAAAACAAATTTATAAAATAATTGCCCGGCCGGCCATAGATGCGATCTATGTAAACATGCTTTTCTCCACGGCGCTTCGTTCCATTCTTTTTATGGCGGAAAAAAATGGAAATTTTATAATTAAATTTTGATTAGTATTCTTTTATCTTATTCTCCAAAGGCTCATAAACGCAAAATCAAACACAATAATTTATTTTAGGATTGCTTTACTTTATCGCTTGAAAATAATGTTTTATTTGATATCTAAATGCTTTTATCATCACTTTTAAGGTGTTAACTATCAATTCTTGGAGAAAAGACATTATTTTTTAAAAATAAAATGGGTATTGTACTACTTCTACATGCTTATAATGTTATACAGTATCATGGTTAAAACAGAGTATAAACAATACTTTAATAGGAATGAGGTGAATCTGTGTTCAAAGGTATTGATGTAGATATTTTATTCTTTCCTATCCATCCGATTCTAAAAATGAGGTATAGCGAGAGCGATTAACTAAAAAGTAGTTCTGTCCTACGCCCATTCTTCTTTGCACACTCTCTACGAAAAATAGAAGTTAAATGACGGTTCTTTTAGAACATTTTTTTTAGAGTGTTTATACTCTACCTCGAAAGCAGAAATGGTTTTAAAAATAGCCTATGAGTATTTACACTTGGCCATGTTGATCACTTTATCACACAGATATATTGTAAGTTTCATAAACAAAAACCGACAAATGCACTTTTCTTAATCAAATTTAAAATTCTCATTGCAATTATAAGAAAAAACGGTCGTTAATTATTTATATTATTGTAATATTTCATATTTACTTAATGCTTTATTACGTCTCGTATTCATTTATAATTAACATGAGGTCAGATTTCCTTAAAAGCTTTATAATTGAATCGTTACAGCGGGGAATCATTCCAAAGAGGAATTTATGTATTTTTCCTTCATTAAAAATTTCAACCGTAATTTTCAGACCTTCCGTAACTTTTCTAACGTCAAAGCGAAATTATTTTGACGCAAATTAATGTGTCAAGTACCGAAAATTGCAGCACAAAAGTTTTGGATTCATTTAAATTGATAGCATTTATCAAGCGAGTGAAAATAATATTCGTTTTGATACTTTTAAGAGTTGATACCGATTAGCTTATTACACGTTAAATAAATAATAATTCTGATAAAACTCCAAGAAAATAAATAATTTATAATTTTCAAGAGGGGAAAAGATATAGAAAATATTTATATAATTTAAAAAAAAAACAATTCTATACCTAATTTACGCGCGTGTTTTTTTAGAGACAGCTTCAAAAGTACATATATATTTTCAAATCAATGCACTCTGTCGTATACTGTCTTTTTATATTTATTAATAACTCATTTCCAGAAATAATATATTCACACTCGGTCAAAACCAAGTACCACCTATTCAACGCGTGCATTCGGACGAGTCATGGCACCTTACTAAAGCACAGGGTAAGCGTATACTGTGCATAGAAAACAGATACTTGCGGCGAATACTAGGGGTACGGTGGTTTGACTTTGTCATTAAATCTGAGGTGAGAGAGTGGATAGACCAGCCCCTTATTACGTCCAAAATAAAAAAGCGACGATGGACCTGCCTTGGACATGTGCTGTGAATTCCCCAGGGAAGCCATAATCCTGTCTGTCTCTTCTACCGATGAGATGGACTCCATCGTCCTAATAGACCGCTGATGATTATCCGTAGGATATACCGGATGGTTTACGGGACGCTGGGATCACTTGGAAGGACGCAAAAACACGGGTGGAAAAGCGAATCTTTAAGGAAACGTGTTATAGTCAAATTCTCCGAATAGGGAACTGATATGTTTTACAATATATGTATTCATGAAAATATTTGATTTATACTAGCAATAGACTGGCTAGCATTTCCACGCTATAAAGTATCGTTTAGTTGTTGTGATAATGGTCGTACGTTTATATTCATTATAAAAATGTTTATATGGAAATTAACATAAATGGAATTGACTCCATTGTATGCATTTCATTCAACTTTACTTGTACCATATTTTATTTATAAATTACAACAAACGCATTAAGATATATCAATTTACTAACGTTCGTACTATGGGACTCTAATGAATAAAATAATAATCTTAATTTTAAATAAAATCTATACTTTATGACTGCTTTGTCGTCAACCGACCTTCTCGATAGATGCTGCATGAGACTTTCAAGGAATTAATATATTTACTTTAAATCAATAAATAGAATCATTCTACCCAGAATTATAATGTTTCCATCATATCATCGTACGAGAGGCCATACCCAAATTTGGACAGACAGTGGTCAGTTTTGTAAAAATGAATACGTATTATATCTCCAAGAATTTTATCCAACTCCCACAAAGCAAAGAAGAGATTTAAAAACAACCACAATTTCGTTTAAAATAATGATAATAAAACAATTCATAATTAATTTAGAACAAAGACCTTTATTATAATTGTATATTTTATTTTTATTCCATTAATACCTAAAGAGTCTATATTTTGTTTGTTTTGCATGTCATGCTGGGCAATTTCTGAAATTGAATTAGAATTCTTGGCGCTGTAATTGATTTTCCACACGCCTCGGTGACTTGCATGCTGAAAATGTTTTGTTAGAATACATTTCCCAGTAAAAACAAATACACCAAGGATTGAAGCCATTCACGATATTCGAGGTAGGACAATATGAAATAAATATTTTTTAAGCCACCACCATTTTTATCAACTTTGTTTACGAAGGATGAAAGATTCTTCTAATACTTAATTAACACATTGCGCTCTGTAATGTTTGATTGATTTACTTTTGAATCTTTTAGCTGTTATTTTTTAAGTTGTAGTATGTACGTCACTTTAAAGACTGAATTTGGGTAGTGTTTGCTGTGGTTTGTTCCCACACAAGTAATATTATTGACAACGCTGACATTTAAATAAACTCAATTTGAAGGCTAACAAATTTTTTTCTATATCTACTGTATCCTGATTTATTTTGATAAGATTATATATGATAAATTAATAATCCTACTCTAGATTTTACATTAAATCTATCTGTTACTACGGTCTACAAACGTGCGGATTTTACCCAGAATATAATTTTCATTTTTGCAAGATAAAATAATTTATCGATTTTTCTTTTCAATCAAATATTTTTGAATCGTAAATTAACATTTTCTCTGTTATATTGAGTTCTCAAAGGCTCCTAGTAGGTAATGGACAGAGATCCAGCAAGTACAAATAATACAAAACCACATAAATAAACAAAAATAATTATTATATGAGAGTATTTACTAAAAGTACATAATAAAATTAATAAATGATTTATTATCAATGCACTGTACGACAAAAATATATCAACATAAATTAAAATGACATTTGAATAGAAAAACGTTTTCAAAAATTATTTGACATAAAAAATGTATGTAGAATATATATTTACAGTAAAAATTTTCCTATTTTCGGCAAACTTCTAGACTTTTGGTATATTAAAAGACCTTGAATATATTCAAACTCAATTTCAGGACATATGGAGTGAGAAAATGAAATAGAATCGTTTGTGTATAAAGATAACACGCGAAATCAAAGAAAATTACTAACGAAAAACAAGGAAATTTCCAATTAAATTCATTTCAATATTTTCTCCTCTTCAAAACAAAATGGATATTCAGTAAAACAAGTGATAGCCATATAAATCTGAGAAATTATTTTGTAGCCTATTTATTATACCCTTATGGCCTGCATATATATGTAAATGAAAATGAATATAGCATCACTACCATGATGAAAATTTCATCTTGATTATTACAACATATTACGCATACTAGGGTTTCTCGTTCTTTGTAATATGAATAGGGGTAAAAGCAACCCTTAGAAAAGATATCTTGCCTATATTTCTATGGGATTAGCTCAAAAGGATTATTGTGCGCATATAGAAAATAATAAATCATTTAAATTTACACGTAGTGGATTCCGGGTTGATTCAAACCTCAAAACAATGGTTTGTTGCAGTGTGCTTATGAAATAAGCATTTCAAGTTTTCCTTAATGAGCCTGCTTCTTGGTACTTCAACTAATTTAGTATAAACCATCTAAGACTATATGAGACTCGACGATTCGTATTTTTTTTCTTATTACGAATAACAAGACAAAATGTAAGAACTAATTTATTTACTTATTACATTACAAAAAATTAAATTATGATTTTATTAACTTAAGATATCAATCTAGTGAAATTTATTGTTTTTGCAATGTGAAAAACGATTAAAACATACTAAGAAATAAAAATATAATTTGGATTATTGAGATTTTGTACACTTCCATGTATTTTGTCACTAACGGGGTTTCGCCTTTCAGCATCTTCAGGCATTTGAGCACACGAATGGACTCGAACTGACAGTCTATAATAGAGCTAGAGCTTCTATAATAATGTCATCTATTGATATCTATCCATGATAATTATTTGTAATCGTTTTGTTTTTTTTATATTAGTGTTATTGATAGAATTCAGCTAATTGTAGTGTTATCAACTTCTCAATTGTTGTCTATAATAAAGGGTGACTATTAAAATAACAATTATTTAATTTGAAAACCATAATATTTTTTCCATGTCTACTTTCAATGTGGAGCCACCTAATGGAACCAATGTACCTAATAACGTTTTTCTTTAACATAACTAAATTATACTGATGCACCATAGCTGAGAAGACTTCGCTGTTATCAGTAGAACAGTCAAGAGTCTCAACCCCTGAATAGACATTTTTACGTGGACTTGTTTCTAAAAACATGCGTGTTCGTGTTTTACTTAATATCTGAATGTATAGTATTTTTTAAATTACAATTACCCTTTCAAATGAACTTCAATACTTTTGTAACGTTGGGACACAATCACCTCACATCAATCAATACACGGAGTTTTTATTATAATATTTTTGTTGTTCGTTACATTTAAATGAATGAATTACACGGAAATTAATTGCGGCCGATTTTCAAATTCAGTTTCTGAAGTAGTCACAAGTACTACTTAGAAGTAATAACGTATAATGAAAATAATTATCTCGCTGGGAAATACAGTGATACAATTTCACAAAACATTTCACCGAAATGTAATTTAGCCGAAATCGCGCTAATTAGTCTAAAAAATAAAAGCGTTTTCTTGAGTGCGATAATCGCAGGATGAAGAAAAAGCCTCGGATTGTTTATAACCTCACCATTCTCTGGGAATTCAAATTATTAACGGAAATAGCATTTAACCTTTTTTTGCCTCGCGCAACAAACTCGGAGCTTCTGAATTCATGCGGATCTAGTAAAGCTCTTTAAGGTTCACGCTTATAACTCATCGAAAGCTTTTTAAAGTATTGGCATACTCTTCTCCTTTAACACTTTTGTGGTAATGAATTATAATTTCATTTAATGACTTTGAAAGATTGTTTTAAAAATACGAAATTGTAGACAGTCAAACTATTCAATGAAAAATAATAACGAATTTACTCACCAACAATAACTTGTAGATATTTATTTAAAAATGAAAAAAAAACTATTAGAAGAAAATCAAGGCCAGTTTTATATTTCTGAGTTCCATAACAAAATAAAACTACGATTACATACTATATTAATTCGAATATAACATGATGCCACTTAATTAATTACAATATTAATTAGAGAATTACAAAACGATTAGTATGGGCCGTCACTTTACCTAAACTCGCCAGACAGGTTCTGCTTTAAATACGACCATTTATTTCTTACTTCATATATTATAACCCTAAATAATACGGGAATGCTTTCATCACAAAATATTTTATATAAAACACCGCGTTATATTTAGGTGTTTTATGTTAATTCATTTTAAGTTAAATTTATTTTCCTCTGAAGCAAACAAATCAGAAGATTGTTATTTTCTTCCGAACTTACTTCAAATGTTAATTAATGTCCACCAGTAGATTAATATCGACATTCTCAACTACTCTAAAATATAGTACTGAATATGATAAAAATGTTTTTAGTGGATTTGGCAGCTACTTTGTGAAAACTGATTTTTATATAAAATTTAAATTGATAACTTTGTACATCCACTGGTTGCGTAACTACGTTTGACACGTGTCTTTGAGAAGCAACTTATTATTTATAACACATTCATAGATTCTAATTTAATTACTATAAACGTTTGAACAAAAAATGAATGGTCGATTAGACACAGAGAGTAAAATTTATAATATCAATACCATTTAATAGTATATGAAAGAAAAACTATTATGGAAAATAAATTTAATAATGGGGAGACACCCAATCTATCATAGAATGTCATTTACTTATAATCGATTACTCTTATTAATTTCCAAGATGTTTGAACTATTCATTTCTAAGACATTAACTATTTACGGGATAGAATTTTTCTATATTAATGATGAAAAAAATGAGTCACTTTAGAATCATTTGAAATCGCGAAATTTACAATGAAAAAGCATTAAAAATTATAATGATTAAAGATTGAAACATTTAAAAGTCAGATCGTTAGCGGAACTGCATTTTTACGGTACCTTCAATAAACATGCAATTAACTTGCAAAGCAGATTGTCAGTTTGGAAACTTAGAAAACGACTTCTACAAAGGTCCGCACGCTAGCTGCTAATATTATGATACAAGGCATGCTTTACATTTTCAAGTTATCTCACCGATAAGGAAAGTATTTATTCTTTTTATTTAACTCTATTTTTCACAGTTCTACAGAATGATATTTTCTTTTTAAAGTCATTTTGTTTGTTGGATAACTCTCTTGGTCATCCACATGACATTCAACATATCAATGTTAAAGTAATATTTTTACCACCCAAAACTACTTCGATTCATAAACAAATGACTAGAAATAAAATTCAAATTGCAATCACCGATTTTCTCCGAATACTAACCTCGGTATTACTAAATGAACCGAGAATTTGAAATATTTCTCATAAAAATGTTAGCCACTTTGAACCTCACTTGTGACAAAGAGGTACAGTTGCTTTTTAAAACAGCAGCGACAATCCTGAATGAAATAATTTTGTTTTTTTTATTTTATTTTAGAATGAATTTTTTTAAACATTCTATTTTGCTACGCATTGATTACTTCCTTTTTAATAATGCATGTAGTAATAAAATAGTCCGTCTATTTTAAGGAGGTATCTTCCACATAAATCGAGGGATGGATTGCTTCATTTATATTATATCTATATGAATATATTGGTGGCATTGTCGTCAATTAACATGCAAAAAAAATATACGACTTCCACTACCAACTAAGATAGTATGGACTGGTGCATCTCAACCACTGTCTTTGAAAATTTTAAGGAAATAAAGTTGAAGGAAAGGAAAAAACTAGTAGCTTTATTTTGATAGGTGAGAATAAATTAAAATATAACAGACATCCAAGCTTTTCGATTCAAATCCAAATATCGATTAAAAAAATTTTTTTTTTGAATGTTTCCATTCCGAGACTCGAACGCGGGATTGTGCAACCGAGTTACTTTAATATATACCAATAATAATAAAATTATGAAATATTTTTTAGGAATTCTCTTTGAAGAATAAGTGTATTTGAAAAGATACGATATGAAAAATATTGTAAGTGTATCAATAAAAACGGATGTAATGCTGAATTCCAGAATCGACAATACTCTGAAAACCATTAAATTGAAAATCATAAATTTAATATCATTTCAGTCATTATTTAGAACAATTTACACGAAAGTGACTTTCATGGTCAAAACAATTCTCGGGCGACCCGCTGGCTTGTACAATTGATAAAGACGACTCGTTAGGAGGTAGCTATTCCCAACTTGACAACTCCCAAGGGGCGTGAAAATTTACCCGCCGAAATTTGAAACAAACTTGGCTCGCGACCAAATCCGAAACTAAAGTAAGACGTTTACGTCTGGAAATAGTAATGCATTGTTATCGAGTTAGCAGCGTTAGCAACCCACCGCTCCATTTTACTAACGGAAAATAGATTTTTAAGATCTTCTAAAAGTTTTACCGATCCCACAGCATGCCATATAACTTTAACTTCATAAATAGAACTAGAAACTTTTATTCAGTACAGAAAATAGCACACTTATCTTTAAATACAGAATTATTTATAAGTTTTTTAAATCCATAGATAACATAGTGATTATTTTTTTATTAAACACCAACACTATCACAGCGCTTTTTCTTAGAATTCACATTTTTTCTATATAATTATTGTTTCATCTTCAGTTGTAATATTTTAAATGACATAGTTAAATATGCTCAAAATGGCTTTTGTAAAATAGTGTGACGCGAAATCTTTGAATATTGCAGAATTGAAAGTCCTGTAAAATTTCAATAAAAAAATATTTGTAAAATGAATATTTTATTGGAATTTCTTTTTGTGTTTATTCGTGTATAATAATACTTATGATAATTTTTCAAGCAATATGATACAATACATCTACAATTTAGTTTATTACGGTTTGTTCAATTTGACGTATTACAAAAAGATATATTCTATAGTTTTCAAATATAAAAATAATTAAGAAATCCCAGTTTCGTCTTTTCTCTTTATGTGTATTGTTCGTTTATTTATATCTCTCTGTTTCATTATATTTATAATGTTTCATTAAATTAACATTCCCAAACTTATTTTTTAAAATTTGAAAAAATATTGCCATTTTGATAAAACAACTGAAATTTTGCGGGCGAAGCTCATGCGTAATTTGTACAGGGTGACAGAAATTCCATGCGAATTAAAATTCTGACCATATTTAATGAAATTTTTCACCTGCAAATGTGCGGTTTGGCGTTATTACAAACACTTTCACTAATGTCATTATGCTACCTTGAATAATTTACTTGTCGCTAAAACGGACGGGTTGTGTTAAAAAATCTTTTTTAGCTTAATTTTAATTCAATCATTATTAATATTACACGAAATAATACAACTGAAAATTAACGCACTATTTACCTTCACACTTATAAAATACAAATTCAAAATCAATTAAGTTTTCATATTTACCACAAATCATTGAAATACTTTTTTAAAAAATTGAATAAACTGTCGTTAGAAAGTTCTAATTGAAATATCTACGACATGGTTTCACAAAATTATTTTACATATTTTATATTTAAGAAAATAAATATATATTTACCAGCCTATATCCATTGCTGAGTGTATTCAAATCAAATGATAAAGATTAACCATTTGTGTCTTACCTGAAAGTAAAATGAATACAAATAAAATAACTTAAATATTTTTCACATAATAAATCAATTTGTTAAATATAACATAAAGGTGTAAACAGGATAATCATAATCCTTATCAAAAAAGTAAGGATCTTTAAAAATGATAATTTTGTTTTTCCACAACTAGTCGAATAACAAGGTTATCAATTTCAATTTAATATCAAATAAGAATTTTTACAATTTAACCGCAGAATCTATCAAATATGTTATGTTTTCATGTAGTTTAAATTTTAATAAATTAATTTTTAGTAACATTTCTGTATCACCTCACCTATATTTAAATCAATTTGAGAAGGTTAAGTAATGTCAGCAATTATGTATCACAAGTTAAATCAATCTGTTTTCAATATCAATTCATTGAATTTTATTTTCATATTTCATAAAGGAACACCGTTTTCTGAAATATTTTTTTTCTCCACACCTAATTTTCTATTTTATGTAGCTAACTACATTGTTTATCTCTTTTAATTCAGTTTGTATACATGATCTAAATTCCTTTTGATAAATGGAACTATATGCTGTGCTTACTTGAATATAATGTAGTTCAACTAAGTTAATGCCAATTCAATCAATAATCAAGGTTTCGATTTTTTGGTGTAACTAACTTCGCATTCTAAAATTATGCTACAATGTGGAATAACATAACGTATAATGCCGAAAATATTTATTATTAAAGCATTCAATCAATTGACAAAGAGCAGCATTTTCTAGCGAGGAGAAAATTCAATATGTCCCTGACACTAAATCACCAACTTTGTTCCGTGCACCTTGAATTGCGTTCTTTTTAAAACGTTTCGTAAGCACCACAATGCATGTGGGTGGCGCAATACCGGTAGCAGGCTTTTATGATATTAAATTTAATAATGTACCGACGCCACACCGGCGTCCAGACTTCGTGAGTGAGAAGCATCGGGTAGTTGCCTCTTGAAAGAGCGTCACATCAAAAACGATTATCATTTTTGATATTCGTTATTTTTTTAAATGTTTTACTCTATTCTAAATAGAAACTCCGCAAACAATATTTGGAAAATAGTGTCTTGTATGCCAGTTCAGTAGTAGCTTGAGATTCGATTTATAAAAAGATATAGGTGTTCGTAAATTATATTTCCACGCTAAAGACAAAACTTCTCTGTTCTATTAATGCCTACTCTCAATTCGGAAGAAATTTACAGTCATTGAACAAATTCAGGAGTAGAATATATTTTGGAAAGATTTCAGAGTATTGTATGTTTTTTTGAATGTCCTCAAATGTATCAGTGAGAAACATTCACTCGCTCTACAAAAGCAATCTTCAATTATTATAAATATGTATTCAGTTTATTTCCAGAAAATATTGATGGATAATAAAAGCAACACGCTATATTTTTGATAACTATTATACATGTCACGAATCAACATTGTTCATAAATTTAGGTTTTATATTTTAAATAAATAAAATATTTCCTACCCAGAGGAAATGAAATTATTTGTAAAGTAAAACTATTTTACGCCATATTTTCTGGACCTTCATACAAAGAGTGGCACATTTGTAAATATTTCTAGCACGTCTGGGAGACATTTTGAAACTAACCAAGAGTGGTTACCTGGCGCGGGAATTCCATATGAGGATATGTGAAATAGAGTTTCTCGAAGAGTTCGTCCAAAAACAATGGAAATTAATAAATTCAATAATTTTATGGAGTCCATTGTTTTATTTTACATATTTATTGCGTTCAAATAAAAATCTATTGCTTGTTCATTTATGACAATTTCTATTTCAAAATCACCATAAATATGCAATTTTCTAATCAACATAAAAAATTGTGTCCATTGAAATATTTATGTCAATAATGTCTTCATCTCGTTTACATTCTCCACATTTCAGATTCATCTTTTTAAAACGGAAATGAATAAGAATATTCAAAAGCAGCTAAATCGCAATTTAATAAAAAGAAACAAACTTCGAAAAAAGATGCTTGCGGTGAATACTAAGAGTAGTATAAATATGATTGTAACAAAATAATATTATATGAAAGCAAATTTTACTTGTTGAGATTTTGTACATTTCTATGTATACTACTGTCTGAAAAAGTTAAAGGCCAAACTCGGCTCATAAAACACATGGAATACATGGAAAATCTCAACAATTGAAATTTGATATTGAAATTTCATAAAGCACCCTCAGTCGATGTCTTAAATTATATGGAAGCCTTGATTTTTTTTTCGGATAATCTTATGGTTTGTTAGTATATCATATTACGTTGACGAGTTGTGCTGTAGAACATAGTCAAGGGTAGGATTGTCCGTGAACCTTGCAGACAGCCGGTACAATGCGACGTGATTTATAGTTGTACATTAAAATAAATATTATTGCACCGGATGCTGTTTTAACTGCACACACACACCACAGGTCGTTTATAAAGTGGTGCTCATTGCTTTCCCAGGTATGTAATATCATCTACATAGCTTCAGCTTTGAATTTAAGTGTATGCTATTTTTGGTTTACAATCTACAGGTGTTTGGCCGAAGATTTAAATAATAACATCAGTTTCACATTTTAAATGGTAGAATATCTCACTTTTAGGTGTTTCCTGTTAATGCTTTGTAGAAAGGCATTATATTTTAAAAATAAAATGGCCAGGACCGTTTTCGCTCATAGTTTTCATTATCAACTGATGATAATTATCATTATAAACATGTGGTAGTATAAACAAATTTTGTTTTATTTTTAAAATAAGTAGGAAGAATTTTTGTTTAATTTTATCTAAGAAGATCATAAGACTGGAAATAGATGTTTTACACAATCAATGTGTAGGGCTGTAAGTCAACTGTATAAACAATTTCTTTCAGTTGATTATAAAAAAATAATGAATCGATACTTAGTATAAAACACGACATAATTTTACAGGAGACGAAAAAAACTCTAGTGACTATCATTGCATTAAATTCCGTATTGTTTTTGTATTGCATAAATGAAACAAATTGTCTATTATTAACCAAACTTAATTTTGACTTATGCTTTGTTTATGTGGAATACAAGATGTTTCATCTATTACAGTAAAGAAAAATGGCGGCATGTAATTAATTGCTTTTATTATTTATTTTATTTATTTAGTAAATTTGCGGGATGAAAAGTATTGTTTTTATCATGAGAGGTATACTATATTGCATGTTATGCTTTTTTTGATAAAATAAGTCTACAAAATAAAAAGATATTTTGCGTAAAACAAATCTTCTGCTAGCAGCAACAGTTTTCAAAAATTTCAATTTCAAAAATACAAAATAAGGCGGTGAAATCTAAGAGCGGGCGCCATTTTCATTTCCACCATCGACGAAATGCCAAAGGTCACGCAATAAATCCGCGAGACACCAAGCCTCTGAAAAGCTCGGATCATCCCCTTTGACTAACTCTGGCCAAGTCTTTGACATATATCTTTGAAATTACATATCCACCGTTTGATTCCTCGATCTAATTTTATACATTACTCTCTCTCTCCCCCGCCTTTGAGGAGCGTTTTCCCCAATATTTCGGGCGCTGCTATATTATTTTTCCTGTATTTCCTTTTTCGGATTTATCACATCAAACAAAAATCGACGTTCAAGCATCAATTGCTGCGAGGGACGCTTCGTCCTGAGTGATTGCTGTTTACTTGGACTCATAACTCATATCAATTATGCTTTATGTCGAAGTAAAAATTCCTAATGGGTTTTTTTTGCGCCGCATACGCTGATTAACATAAAAACTTATACATCACATAAAAACGAATTATTCATACCAGGGGTAAACTGAATGTCAAGCGCATATACAGTACACCTAATTATTATGCATTCATATATTCAATCGATTTTCTCAATTGATGTTTTTTTTCGTGTAATAGAGCTTTCATATAGATATTAATCAGCAATGACATTAAATGATAGTATTTTTTTATAAAAAAGATGTTTTTGTCGGTGCGAAATTGTTTTTTATTTATAATAGTAAAGTTGAACCTTCTGACTATTGAAGTAAAATATTAAATTTTTACAATGCACAGTATACAAAAAATAAATTCATTGCTAACCAAACAAATTCACGAATGAAAAGAAATACGATCTCAAAAACAAATCGAAAATTAATTTGTTTGTTAAGTGTTAGTAAGCACAATGTGTTTCATATTCAGACACGAGTTTCTAATATATATTTGATTTTGACAGTTATTTTGTAGAATTTTATTTTTAATGTAAAATTAATATTGACTACTTTGTTACTGCACTTGTTATGTTATTAATTGTAACATATATTATGTTTTGTCTCTCTGAGAAGCAACTTTTGGTTTTGATAAGAGAAGCAATTTTTAGTGTATTTTTGTTGATTGAACATTCAATTTTCTTTAATTGCCATTTAAATTTTAGTAATATCATTAACTACCGATAAACTAAAGATTTGAATATATAAAATTATATATGCTATAGGTAGAGAGAATTTCAAGTAAAATGTAATTTTGAGATTAATTTATAAAACCAATAAACTTATCAGGAATGGGATAGGCAAATTGTTTGATAACTTTACCTCGAGGCTACTTATCTTACATAAGCTTTTATTAAACGCGATATTAAATAAAAATTTTATTGTAATAATAGTTTTCTATTCAAAGAAAAAAAAGCAAGTGTAACCAACAAAATGACAAATGTTTTCTCTGTTAATAGTAATAAAAATACAAAACATTAGAAAACGAAACGGTACTAGCAATTCATTTCAGGTTGTTTAAGTACTCACTTATAATATTGGTACACGGCCCACACAAAGCACTTAAATTTGTTCCCCTCGTGTAGTTAGATTAAAAATCCAAAGCAATATCGGGTGATCCAAAGATATTCGTTTACAAAACATCTTTGATTGTTAATTATTATTAGTATTGTCATCTTTACGGTAACAACGATATTATTTAACAAATATATAAGTACATATAATTGAAAACAAAAAAAAAACTATATAGATAATTGTAGAATTATGACAAAATTCGTCTGAATTTATATCAACTTCCTCTGTTATATCCCTTACATTGCTACTTATAGTGTCATCATTTTAATGGCAAGAATACCAGAAGAACTTTTCCGTATTTATAAGTATTAAATTATCTATAATTAACCATCACATCGAATTCAGGGTTTCAATTTATTAATGTGATTTAGCAATTATGATTTTTTCTTATATCAATTCCCCATACCGTGACAAAACGTTCCTGTTTAGCATGCTTAAAAACTTATTAACTTTACGCAACAAACATGGGTTTCTCCATGACAGAACACTTTATTATTTTAATTTTAATGTCACCATCTTCTTTTTTGAGTCCACGTCTCCTTACTATCAAAAAAATTAAAATTGCCCTTTGTGACGCTTCGAAGATTTCCGACACCTACCCATTCATTTTTAGTTCTTTCATGTCATATCAGCTACCCGTGTATTCATCAAATGCAATAAAATTTATATAGACTAGAGCACACTAGAAATTTGAGGATTGTTGAATCTAGCCGTTCACAATAAAACCTCACTTCGTGGTATTTTATAAAAAAAAACCTGCTGTTATGTAAATTTAATAAAGTAAAAATGTTTAATATAAATCTTCTAGCAGTTCCCAATAAACATCCCAGTGTTTATTAACAAATAGGCGCTTTGTGAGGAACAATTGAATATAAATTAGCACAAACCGAATTGGCAACTCAGAAAAAAATTGTTTTAATAGTCTCAAATATAAACTATCCGAATTGGTATGCTTTAAAAACTTTATCATATGTAAATTATGGGGCGCACATCTTTTACAACGCTGTTTAGCCAGTGCTTGAAGTGTTTGCAAAAATAAAAACTACAGCTTAAAACAGCAAACGAGAAATTCTGTCATAGAACAAGCGTGAAGTTCGTGGCTGGTGGTTGCCGCTTGTTCATAACAGGCCGTATTATTTATGTGCGCCATGTCAAATAGGGAAATTCCCCAGTATTTGAATATGAAATATTATTCTCCAGCGGGGATATGTCTAAATGAGATATATGAAAACTACTGCTTTAGATTTTTAGCATACAAAATGCTTCAACGTTTTGAAATACATTCTTTATCTTCTGCGACACAAAGACTATCCATAGCACTTAATGTATTTCACTTTTCTCTCATCTATAAGAATATAAATTCTATTGATTGAATTGGTATTTAGTTGCTAGACATACATTAATACAAGGTAAAAATATCAAACTATTTCGTTCCACAAGAGTAATATGAATAGCTGTAAACTATAACTTATATAATTAATTCTTTGTGAAGTAAGATAATTCATGTTTTTATATTTCTAAAAAATCGCATGAATAGTAAAAAAGATAAAATAGATATTTGTTACATAAATAATAACTCATTCTTTTTACGATGAATAGTTGAAATCCTTTAAACATTCATTTTCTAGTATTTCAATGAATGAATGTTTCTATATCTTCTTATTGTGTTTCACTGCTTTTATGCTTTGTATTTATTTTTGTTTACAATAAATATATTAAAAACATGCATAAATAAAGTAAAAATAAACATTACAAAAAAAATTTAACAAGATTTTTTTAAGTGGTCTTTTGGACTGTTTACGAGAGAATTGAAAATAATTTTAAATTGAATTGTAATAATCTAATAGAGTTTTCGATTGTCAGATTTATATTTTTTGTGACGTAATAAAATAATGTGTTTGCTTTGACACACAATGAGCGGAGCGTAATAAATTCCATGTTAACTCATGCAAAAAGAATAAATAAACAAGGTTTAATAATCCACTCCATTATATTCAACACACGAAATCCCTCTGCGAACGCAAAATGCAATCCCTCCAGCTCTGCCTATGTATGTACCTGTTTTTTATTTTTATTACTGGGTAAGATTTTTCCCACATGAATTTCGCTTTGCACAATTTGGGCGTCTTTTTGCTACACCATTCATTCTAAACCTTATTATTTATAATCCATTCCTTTTTTTTTTTTTTTTTCTAAGACCCTTTGTAGAACATTCCAACGGCTGATTTGTAATGAAAAATGATTTGATTCAATTGCTTTATTCCAATATAATTTTCGTTAATAACTTTTAATACTTTTTTGTAATAGTTCTCTAAAATATTTTAGTTTATAAAAATTTCTGTTTTATTTTTTATTAATTTTTATGAATTCATAAACCATCTTATCAAAAAAATATTAAAAAATAGATATTGAAATGAATAATTTTTGTTTGTAAAAGAGTGGCGTACAATTCTTAAATAGTTCTTAAATAAAATTATCTATATATTTCGCAAAATTATAACAAGATGGTATGTTCCTAACGACAAAATTTATTTTCTGTGGGATTTAACTCAGCCTCATTAAAGTAATTTACATTTTTTTTGTTGAACTTCTCTTATCCACATTTAATTAAAAAAATAAATCAAGTCTTAATTTCTGATATGTGACATAACTAATGAATTAAAATAATTAAAATTCGTAATTTAATCAAAATACGCTTCCCAAAAACGTACCATATGTTGTAAGACAACCAATGGAATAACAATTTTAACAACTTTACTTCCCTGGAAAGGGAGAATAATCAACTGACTAACGAGCAGCTCTCGTTATATACTGTACGTTTTATTTCATCTCAATTACATTAGATCATTTATTTATGTCATATGCGGATACAATCTTTATTTACTGTTGTTACCAATAGAAAAAAATTTGTCATTGTATAACTTTTCTCGTCTTAATAACAAAACAATTATTATAATTATGTGGCAGCTGAACTACCATTTATTAAAGTCTCTTTTTTAAGTGATTGTTTTTAAACTTAACAACTTCTCAAAAAACTAAAACAGTGGTCTGCCAGACTCAGCGAGATGAATTCAGGTCTCATATTCTACGTTCTGGCGTAGATAGGTAAAATAAACTTGGCGTAGCATGCTTTCTGCCCAGCAACGTCTATTACACATCATGTAAATTGAAATGCCGACAAATTTTTGCGGTTTTTCTGGGCCACGATGCTTTATATAATAGAGAGTGAAGTAATGTATGGCTCAGCAAATAATTAATTTCTTTTACCATTGTATTCACTGTTGACATTGTTAAGTCTTATTAAAATATTTATTTTATAGTTAATAATTTTTATTCAATTATAGGGTACTTGTTAATTTGTTCGATGAATTATTTTTTTTATTGGTTTATAATGTAGTCAGATATGTTTTTAATTTCGTAAATTGTATCATATTATCTAGTCATTATTGTGACAAAATAACCAGTAGAAATTATTTTTTTTACTATGATATCTTGTAAACGAAATTATTTCCCTTGAAGCTTTACATTTTCAAATTAACCTATTATCTTTTTGAATTAATTTATTATTTTTAAACTGACCAATATCTTCGGGCTACTCTTTAATTCCGTTTTGTTAAATAAGATATTTCACTTGAACGGTCATAAACATCGAACAAAACCAGTTCATTTTTAAATAGAGAAAAAATGAAATATCTACGACACATTTTTTTTATTGAATCATTTTAAAAATATCTTCTAACAATAATCAGTATTTGATTTACTCTAAGCTCAATTTAACTGTATAATATACAGATGAACCCCAAATTTAATACAAAAAGTATATGACAATCCTTTTTTCTACCAATATTACTTTGCACGCGATGGAAGCTTCTAAAACCTTTTTATTGATCCTAAAAAACAAACGTTTCCATCAAAATTATACACTATGTGAATTGAATGCTAGGGAAAAACGCATGAACATTTAACGACATTTAACCGATTAAGAGATCAGACATCAACCAACAAAAACCTTCAACCCTGATGCATGAGTAAAATTCCTGCATACAAGAACGACCGTATACTTTTCAAGCTAAGAAAGCAGCTCAACTCGTTAGAAAACAAATCTTTTTGCTGGGGGCAGTGATTTTTGGATGACATTGACATAGCAACTTTATAGGGAATGGATTTCTTTCTCAACATATAGTGTATAAGTTATCGATATCGATTTACTCGCTTTGATACTACTTAAAAATGGCAAATATATATTTTAAAACGATATGGACTTCAGTTATGTAGTCAACTTATTTTTATATTCTCACCTCTTCTGAAAATCAAAAAGTTCACTTAATTTTTTAAATGTAGAAAAAGGATCTTTATTATTAACATTGAGAGTGACTATGGTAAAAGAATTAATTGTTATTATGTTCCACATAATTGCCATGTCGAATAATTAGTTTGTTGGGATCTTAAAAGAAAGGACAAAAATTATTTCGAAAATAACTTGTTAAATGTTGTTCCTGAACAATTTAGAGTTTCTTAGATTTGTCGTCGAGTATGTTTTCTTCTTATTTAATAAGCAGAAAGCGTTTTTTCTAGAAATTATTATTACTTGAAGGAAATACCTGTTCCGCCGTATGCAAATACAACTATTTTCTTTTTTTTGCATGCCTCTTACAAAAAGAATTCTTTGACTAAATAATAAAATTCTTAATAAAAATTTATGTTTTTTTGAAATGTAATTGAACTGGACTTAACATTTAATTAAAAGAACAAAATTTCCTTCGTTAATAGTTTATTTTAAAACAAATTTTGTTAATCTTCTTTCCATTGTAGTAAAAACGTTTAAGTGATGACATATTTATAATATGATTAATTGCATTCGCACTTATTTATTTGGTAAAAAACTCTATAATAGTAATAAAGTAATTATTTTTTTCTACAAAAATGAGAAGTTATGGTTATAGCTATTTTGACTTCACGGCATTATCAATACTCATATTTCTATATTATTCTATTTTTTATTATAATTATTTTATAGAACAGTATTTTCCTGAACTAAATCTCTCCTAGATCAATTTTCATCGACATGTTAATTCAAGAGTTTTAAGAACATAGTGAAAATAAGTCAACCAACAGTTATAATAAAAATATTTTTAATATTCTCGAGAATATTTTAAAGCTGAAATGGACTTTCAATTCTTGACGTTGAAACTACTTAAATAAATAAGTTAAATTATTTCCATTTTAATTTTTCTATTCTCCTGCGTATACAATATAATAAAACATGGTACGTGAGGTTTATGAGGCTTTCATTGGCATCTAACCTCCCGTCTCTCCGATGCCAGCGGGAAGAGGATCTGACTGGAGAACTCTATTAAATATCCGCTTGCCGCAGATGCCGGATACGCTACTCAATGCATTCGCAAAGTTGTTCAGCGTAGCATAATCGTTGACATCGTAAGTAGGTATTGCATATCAAAAATTTTGAATATTTCAATAAAACTCATTGCAATATTCTTTTTAAAACTGCACGTCATTTAATTTCTAATATTTTGGTAATTGTAATATACATCTGTGTTTCAAAATCAAACAAAGTCTCGTCTACCAACCAGATGGATTCCTTCACTCTGGAAGGCCGTTGATGACCATCCATAGAATGTATTTGGTGGAGCTACGAGACGCTGGGATGACCTGGGAGGAAACGAGAAGACTAGTAGGGGTCAAAGAAGCTTGGAGGAACCGTGTGATGGCCATACGCTCTGAATGGGGAGCGGATATGGTTTAAAAAAAACACATATTGAGCTCTTTACATATTTTCTTGATTGTACAATTTATATTTTAAATATGATCATTTTTCAACCAAATTTAAATTACACAACTTAAGTTTACAATAATCGTATAATATGGTTGAAAGCTATTATATTTCACCATTCTACCATCGACAAAACTTCGTATTATGTAAATGGGAGAAGAGTCAATTGGCCATGGTGATTCGTTCATTTGAGTCACTAAATTAAGTCAATATACCAATAACACAATTTAGTATATAATGTGGTAATCTATCAACCAGTCGTCTTTAACATATCTAATATAATTATCAAATGAAGCAGTGTACTTTATATAAATGTGTGTGTTTTTGTTAAACCATATTCACTCGCATGTGCAGCATATGGTCACCTAATTAAACTTATAACAATTTTTTTCTACGAGAAAAGCTTATTTTTAATTGGTCAACCTCTTCTTTTGAAGAGAATAGGGATAGCAGAAAAAGACTAGGACAGAACTAGTGGTTAGAAAATCGCTCTCGGTAAGCCCTATATTTAAGATCGGGTAAGTGGGAAGGAGTCTTAACTGACACCACAGAAATCTATGCTTTCAAACACAAATCGATAAACCGATTAGAAATCTATTTATGAAACTGTCTTTATTGAGATTCGAACCCATGAGCACCGCAGCCGAAGCCAACGGCATCGACTGCTCGGTTAAAGACCCAGAAAATATGTAGGTGTTATCTTATTTAAATGTAATTTTACACATAAAATTCAAAATAAAACAATGAACTGAGATAATTCGTTTTTAAAAAGAAAGGTACAATATTTTAGTTTAAATATTCTGAGACTTTTGTTTTCAGAATAAAACTCTTAAATAATGTAGAAATCATACTCAACTTTGTTCAGTATATTCGTACTGAAATGGGCTATAAACAATCAAAGGCATATGTGTAATATTAACCCTTATTCCAAACTCACCAAAGTGCCCCTAGCATGAACGTTTCACTTGTTGGATAATTACGTTATTATTATAGCTTCAAACTACACTGTGAACTCGTAGAAAAGCTTGGGTCTAACGGTTATTGAACGATGCGACTTTCCGAAGTGCATTCTCTACCTGAGATGATAAGGGAACGGATCTTTATCCTGGCAATTTGGCCACGAAATTTTCAAACAGACAATCAATAAAAAAATTAGACAGATTTGCAGTTCAACTCCACAACTATCATAGACAGATTTTTTATGTACATTTGAATAACTCATACATAATTAGTATAATATGTATTTTTATCATATGGTACCAAACCTAACCAAATTTTAAAACTGTGCTAATCAAACTTCAAATTTTGTTTTATTTCAGTAAATTTGACATTTTTACCACCATGACATTCAACTAAAATTTCTTGATTCGCTATGCAAATATATATAAACCTGACTTGAACATATGCTGCTGGTACCCCATAGAAGCCTGAATCCTATGTTATTTTCTTTCCTACCTATTGGATGTGTACTCAACAGAATTATAGGACGATAGTTTGAATTGGTAGATTAGCAAAGACATTGGAAGAAGACAGAGAATTTAAGAGGTGCCGTAATTCTGACGTATCTTTGAAACATTGTTCTGCAATTAGAGATTTTATGATTTTCTTAGGGATCACAAGATTCCACTCTATTATTTCTGGCTAGATCAAAATACATTGTTTTTTATATGTAATTTTTATTTGATATGTGATTTCCTGTAATTCCAGCAATAGCAATTGACAGTATAGTAAATACATAGGTTACCATTATAAAAACCGATTTTTGAAATAAAACCATTTTTTTTCAAAAGCCTTCTAACTAGTACTTTAATGACAATTCAATTTCAATCAAAAGTTACACAAGTCAATATATACATCAAAAGTAAAATTGAAATCGATAACTTTGTAAAATCATTAATATTCTACAAGTTTGTAAGTATACTATTCTTAATAAAGACAAATATGTGCCACATTTAGCGAAGTGTGACACTTAGTTTGCTTCCGCAACAAGTGTAATTACAAAGTTATCAATTTTAATTGCAAATTGAAAATCAATCGCAGACTACATCAAAAACATCGATTAGATTCGATGTCATAACTTTAATCAACATAAAATAAAATGTATCATTATTATTAGAAGCTTTTTATCAGTACTAATTTAATCGTGGCATAAGAGAAATATAAAATGTGTTGGAGCTATACAAAAATATAGCTAAATATCTCAACAGACGATTTTCAACGAGAACTGCTTGTTACTCAGCTGCTCAAGCTCTCTTTTTCGAAGAGAAATATAAGAATAGGGCTGGGGGACAGGAATAGTGGTTGGCCAATCGCTCTCGTCACGCCCCGTTTTGAATATCGGATGGGTAGAAGGGAATTTTAAACATCGCAAAAATCCATGCCTACGGACACAAATCTGTAATAAATCGGTAAAAACATCAATTTATGAAACGGTCCGTACCGTGACTTGAACCCGAGACATCCGTAACCGTAGCCAACGACGTTGACAACGTTAGAATAACCATATACACAAGTAGTGGGGAAAGAGGGGCCAAAATAAATCAAAATATCATGGGTTATGACTTAAATTATGGAATTAATAAATCCTGGAACGAATTGTCTGTCAGAAATCGTTTTAAAATTGAGAAGAAAATGCAGTCGTGGCATATATGTAAACTCGTGCATAAAATAAACATTCAATGGAACATTTAGGTTGCTACCTTACATTCAAAGAGCACCATTTATTTGGATTCTATGGTAAATACTTACTCTGCAACACTTTGCGACGAAACGATTTATGCTTTGATGAAGTAAAGGTAACGAGAGAAATCATCTGACTGAAACAAATTGGAATCTCGTGTATTATAATTTGTAAGTCAGCTAGTTTATAATCACAATAAAAAAAATATAATATTCTCCATAATTAGTATTTCAAAATAGGTCAATTGTCTCATAAATACTCTCGCAACAGCTTGACTAAAGTGCACTTTTAGGTAATACACTTATACGTCGTTTTCTATAACAACGATGACATTATTGTAAAATTAATGGCATCTGGCCCTGTTAAAAGTTAGAGAGAAAATAATAAGTCAATGCAGTGACAAAATCAATAGTGGCATATAATAATGAAGAATATAGAATCGAGTAGTAATTAGGCAGAGTAAAGACAGTGCCCATGTAAATATTTCAAATTTTCAATTATGAAATTAAGTCGAAATTACTTGTTTACAAAAATACGATGATTCTACCAGAAAATACTGGAATGTTCTAATATCACTTAGTTTTAAATATTGAGTGTTGATCTCCAGATCATTGTTTAGATTTCAGTACGTTTTGCAGATTTTTTATGGGATTTTGAGATAAGATTCAGTATATTAAATAAAAAACGTGTTTTAAATAATTTACTTGTAATCTAGCAATTTTTTACTTTTTTCAGTATTCGATGACGATCGAACATTGATAAAAATAACCTCGTAACTTAACCATTATTTTTCTACACAATTGCGAATTTGCACATTATTCTCAAAAACTGAATAGTTCATAAAAATATCAAGAAATATGTTTTTAGTATTTCTATCGTTATTCAATAAATGTTGGATACAACCCTTAACATCTATTTGTGTGTTTAATCAATTCGATAACTAAACAATACCATCTTATTTAATATAACTTGAAGTATAATACATACAGAATTTTATTTCATATTTAGTTTTATTTGAAAAAATAAAACAGAAAGATCTGATTCTTTTTTTTTTATTTATACATTCTCATTTGCCAAAGCTTGAGTCAATATTTCGGAACACGATTGTAGAATTAAAAGTTGTTTGTTTTAAAAACTCAGTAGTTTTCACGGAGTATCATTTAAACTGTGTGTAAAAAGCATGGAACAAAATAAATACAACATAATATATCAACATGTACGTGACTGATTTGACAGTACAACCAAAACTGACCAAATCTGGAAACATTAATTTGATAAAATAGAGTTTTTGAAATAGCATTTTGTCATGTCATTTTGAAGTATGGTTCATTTGTTTATTGACAAGCGTATCTATATAAATTGGGGCTAAATGATCAATACTGATGGTAATATTTTCAGTAGGTCGTGTGAGGAAGCCTCGCAAAACATATTTATTATTATTTTCGTCTTAATGACGAAGAAACATTTGATAATGAACAATTTAATTTACTTGTCAATATCCAAATATCATTTATCACAAATTTGTAAATTGTTTATAAAATACACATTAATTTTTTTTCTATGTCCACTCCGAATTTGGAGCATATGGTCTCCTAATGGAGGTATCTTAACAGAATTTTTCTCCGAGAACTTATTGTAACTCAGTTGCTGGACATTTTTTTCGTAGAGAGTAGGAATAGAAGGATAGGGCAATGACAGGACTAGTGGTTAGCTAATCGCTCTCACTACGCCCCGTGAGGATGTGATGGGTAAGAAGGAGGACACAGACTACGAACAGAAATCCATAATTAGAGTATGAAAACCATGCGCACCGGGAATTGAACACGAAACATCCGTAACCGTAGCCAGCGACGCTACCAACTGAATAGAATATTTCTATGAATAGAATACAAAATTTATGAGGGTTTACACATTTCTATGCTCCATATTACTTTTTCACTTTAATACGAATTTTATCCGAAAAAATATGTGTTGGAAAAACATATTCCGTTATAATTTAAGACATCGACTGAGGGTGCTTGATGGAATTTCAATATCAGATTTGGATTATTGAGATTTTGTACACTTCCATGTATTTTGTCACTAACGACCCGGGTTTCGTCTTTCGGCATCTTCAGGCATTCGAGCACATGAATGGACTCAAACACACAAAATCTCAATAATCCAAATTTGATATTCCGTTCTATTCCCAAAAATATAATTCATCATTTTCATATACATCAAGGAATAGTCTTAGAAGCTAGATAGTGATTTAAGTATATTTATAAAACTGCCGTACAACTATGAATGAATAACAGGAAAAAAATTTGCTACATTAATGTCATATACGTTACAAAACATCACTTTTCATTATGCAAACCGTACACGTGTGCATTATATTAGATGTAAACTAGTATTAAGAGTTCATAGACGATCCATAAACAAATTGACATTTATTACAACCATTAACCTTTCGTTGGGTAATAAAAGCGCAGCCTATAAACACTGAATAATCAATACATGTACCATAAACATTAACTACACATTACCGTTATGACAGCAACATTTTAAAATGACATATCGAATTTAACGGTTTTTCGATACATACAACTTTAAAGCATTTATTTCACGCGGGAATAAATCGAAAATGTGATTTTAATTTATTATTTAACTTTCTGCACATTACAGTTGGCGCAACCATGACATGCGTAATCACGCAGAATACAAGGAATATATACTATGACTTTTACTTAATAAAATTAGTAACACATTTGATTGACGAATAAACTATGTTATTTCTTTTTAATTCATAATGCACTGGATGTCGCAAAAAATATATTGAGAGTTAGTTTTTTTTTTAATTAAATTTTAAATCTTGGATAACGACGGACTACGACGCTTGAATTTCAAAAAAAAAATCGTTTATCACGTTAAGCAATATTTTTATCTTATATCTATTAAATTTGGATTATTGAGATTTTGTACACTTCCATGTATTTTGTCACTAACGACCCGGGCTTCGCCTTTCGGCATCTTCAGGCATTCGAGCACACGAATGGACTCGAACTGACAGACAGTAAACAGTGTCTAACGTTTATATAGAAGATACAAATACGACAAATATTATTTACGAGGTAAAATATTATACGTCTGAGAGCCACACTGATACCTGAGTTAACATTTCGAGAATCGCCTTAATCCTTATTTTGTTAACAACACATTAACAGAGTGGCAATTGCCGCTTTCCAACTTCTTTTTGAATTACCAGTGATTTTACAATTATAATAGCATTGTGGGTTTCGACGGGATGCAATTCGACGAAAGGGTAAATATATACAATCATTCCACGTTTAGTGACATCTGTTAGGTGTTTCAACGTATAGGATATAATAACGGAGAATTAGGAAGGTTCAGCTGCTCATTCAGAAGTTGGAAAGCGTCATTATTCGTCAGCAATATTTACGATGCTAATTGGCAAATAATATTTTTTTTTGACCGATATATTCTGTATTCATTCCATGAAAGGTGAACGCTCTGACAAGGTAAGTCAGTAGGACAAAAACAGTCGACGACAATATATATGAACAAAGAAGGAAGGACTGGATTCATTCTGTAATCACTCGCCACGCATGAATTCTGTCACCACTTGCCGAACGGGAAACATTTCCTCTAAGCTGCATAATCGTCATTATTATCAACATCATCCGTCTTACTGTTTAATCACGTAGCTTTATATATTGTGTATATTATGTCCATTGACCAATAATTCTCATTTAACAGCATTAAAGAAACATATAAAATATGGAAGTAAAAATCGTCCAAAAACCAACTGTTTATGAAACTGTTTTATTTAGTGGATGTCAATGCCAAATAATAGACATGGAGTACATCTAGCAGTGGTTAGCGAACGGCTAACGTGCAACATCGCATACATTTTCTAATTATAATAATTTGCAATAAACTCTTGTTGTTTCTCATAATAACAGGACCCAATATGTGCATATTTATTGTGTTGACTAGTCCAAAGTTATTGTACGCAAAGTTCAGAGGTGGCAGCATGCCTAGGGGCTCGTTTTGTATTATAATATTAACTTTGCTTGGTTCACAGGTCAGATTGTTGCAATACTTTGGTGTCTTGAGAGCTTCTCTTGTACACGCCATCTATTATTTGGTTAAATACTCACCATAACCAACTATAGAAATTAGTGTAAAATTGTAAACTCGTTTAACTGTTTACTAAAATTATGCTTGCTGTAGTATAAAATTCAAACTTGTTTACTTGAATTTTCAATTATTTTTCTATTCTCGATATTCCCACTCCATATTTGTAAACTTCAACATTCTCTGACTCTCGACAAATATTAGCATATTACTGTCATTTCAGTCTATAAAAAGAGACTTAAACTTACGTTCAAAATCAGTTAAATAGGGAAATTAGCCAATTTGGTAGGACGACATTACAGCAAAAAAAAATAAATACTATCTTTCGGAGCGAATCAAGTCAAAATCGTAGAAAAATCAAATGAAATATGTACAAATAATAAAGTAAGATTTTTTAATTATAACTATCGTGATCTATTTTTGTTTGGCCACTATTTTTGGTTAATTAATATTTACTTTACGTATTACCAACCAATTTACTAAATATAAGAAGTAATTTTAAATGAATCTCAATTGTTTTATGAAAAAACAAGATTCTTAACTCGCATAGTTATCTAATTTAATTTATAATATAATGACTTGAGTGTAATCAATTATTTATAATCAACAAAAAAAAATTTTGTCAATGGTTGACTTAAATATATTTTAGAATCATTTTTTAAAAAAATTAGATATACCTTGCTCAAGATACCATCAATATTTACGTTTTCTTACTACAAGGGCCAATATTCTTTTCTAAAATTCACTCAATTTGAATATTACAAACAATAATTCTAAAATTCAACTGTCAAAGATTTCAAATGTGTCTTCATATATTTTTAGTGCAAATATACCATTTTAAGTATTGAGGGTACTTAATCTCATTCTTTTCTAAAATTCAACCGGTATTTCATTGTAAAATGTGCGTTGTTAGTTCAATAAAAAGATTCGGTGCGTTATTTTTTCAAATTTACTCATTCATTCAAACATGTCTTTAAATTTTCGCCTAAGCCATGCAATAATACATTCAAATAACGGTAAATGATATGGCTGTATTTAAACACTAAATATTCATCCAAGTTATATACATTAAGTACTTATCTTTATTACCAAAAGCGCATAAAATCCATTAAGTGTGTAACTCGCAAATGACTTAAATTGTTAAAGACTATTTGAATTTTGGCTTACTGCAGTTATGACTATTTACAGACAACTTAGTAAGGCCAAGTGTATGTGTAAATAATTATTAGTGCTTAGTGTCAAATGAGTTAATTATATAATGAGATGCTTCACGTGTATTATTGGTTGGAATATTTTCCAAAGTAAAATCTAAAACTTAATTACGTATTAATCTGTTTTGATCTTATAACTATTCACTGTGACAAAAGAAGTCGGTATTATATTTGACTTTATTTTGATTTATTATAAGTAGAGTGATGGAAATTTACTAACGCAGACAATTTTACCAATGGCTATGGCCTACGGAATATCTCGACGAATGAAATTACTATGTTAACATAGGAAAAAGTATGATTTATTGTATGTACATGACCTTGATTATTTTTGCAAATTCTTAAAAGTTTGCGTAACTGCCTAATATCACTTATCTTATTGTATATTATTAAGTAACGTATTATATGAGCAAACGATTATTTATGAATATGATAAACGTATGTTCATTACAGATTAACAATCAGACATTTAGACAAGAGTCAAAATAAGTTTTTATTAACTATTGAAGATTATAATATTGCAGTTATTACAGTTGTTGTGAAACAGTTTTATTCAAATCTCGACACGTAATTATATAATATAGAAAATAATCAACTTAAAAACCAACAACTGATCAGGAAATGCCACGAAATTAGCTTACATAATTGAAGAATTTAAACCCAACTTTTTCATTTAAAATCGAAAAAAATATGTTTTTACACTTACGCAATAATTCTCCGTTATACAACGCTCATTGTTCAAAAATTATTCATGTTTGTTTTAATTAAATGGTTTAATATAGTCATTCAAATATATGTAAATAAATAGCAATGACGAATATAAAGTTGTAGTAATATTATTTATATTTAGTATTGTTTCTCAGTACTTACGTATAATATTCTGTCAAACTCAATGGCATATCAATACTGCCGTGCTTTCAGGCAATACCCTATTTACGATAAACTGTGTGTACTCACGCAATAAAATACCATTGATCATTTTCCATTTAATATTTTCTATAGTTCTAATTCACGATATTGTACCTACCTACATCATTACTTTTATATATCAATGTGCGTCAGATACCAAAGTAGGCCATTAGGTTAGTAGACTAATAAAACATATGCAAATATAATACGACATGAATTTACGACTGCGAATTTATTTATATGGTTATGCTCCAGATTAACCATTTAACTCATGGTTATTCATATCACACTATTTTCAGCTTAAAAATCTACTGTCTAAATCATTCTTTTTAGTGTACTATTCTAGCTACCAACTAGCTACATTCAAAAGTAGTACGAACACAACTTCAATTCCTGCAACTGCTGTTAATAAAAACATTTTAATAAGTTGCATTTTCAAATTGTTACAATTGGTTTGGAAAACAGTTGTACATCAAAGAACATCAAAGTTCCCATACGCAACAAAAATTATTATTTCATATGGAAACGTTATGCATCATAAAAAAATAAAATAGACGTTGATAAACCAGAGGTATTTTCTATTTGTACCGTAGTTAAAAAAGTCACACTGTCAGTCGAGCTTTTTAATATGATATCACTGTCACAAAGCAAATCGATAAAATACGCATCGACTGCTTGTTATGTATATTATATTTATTTTGATTCAGTAGTATGATAGATATTCTCATTTGAAATAAATAATCTCTTTCAAAACAACTATAGCATTCTAGACCTGTATCAGATAAAAATATGCTGCAACAGTTTTTAGCGAATGCAATGTTCAACCATTGTTACACACAGTACGGCCGCAAAGCAATTTTTTTTAAAACTATTTTCCCAAATGCAGAATTATAATGTAAATAGGTATCTCGACAGAAGACTTTCTACGAGAACTGTTCCTAATTACTCAGTTGTTCAACCATCCTTTTTCGGAACGATTAGGGATAGAAGGATAGGGCTAGGACAAAAATTGTGGTTAGCTAATCGCTTTAAGGATCGAATGGGTGTGAGAGAATTTTCAACATCAAAAACATCTATGCCTTCGAACAGAAATCCATAAATCAAATTGTGAAAATGGCTTACTGGGATTTGAGCCCGTAAGATCCGTAACTGAAGCCAACAACGTTGACCACTGCACCACGGACCCAGCATATTTGGCAATACTAAATGTCAATTACGTTGCCGTTGCGTTTTTTGAGTTTCTATTTCTTTTCATTTATCGATCGATTTTTCGATCGAAATTTATGATAGTTTATACGTTTAAAGCGTTCTAAATCTGTATTCATGTTTTTTTTTTTAATTAATTTATATTCTACTAATAAAACACGAATCTTGACAACCCAGTGCTCAAGCGGCTTCTCACAAACAACGATTAACTTCAACCTTATCAGGGCTGTTTATGTTCCGTCAAGTTCTAATTAATAATACCAAACATCTATTTGAATAATATTCCCTTTTCAATTAGGCATTAATCTTAATTAAGAATTTCGTCCTAATTGGTTAAGTATTGCATATATTCTGAAGTAGGGATACTTCTTTACCCCTACTTAAAACTAACAACTAGCAACACGAGCCTTTAATCTGCAACAGTCAGCTTATTAACACTTTCGGTTCGGAGACCAGTTAAATACATCAGTTATTAAATTTTAATTATTGAGATTTTGTACACTTCTACGTATTTTGTCACTAAAAACCCGGGTTTCGCATGTCGGAATCTTCAGGCATTCGAGCGCACGAGTGGACTCGAACTGAGGTGCTCAGTTCGAGTCCATTCATGCGTTCGAATGCCTGAAGATGCCGAAAGGCGAATCGCGGGTCGTTAGTGACAAAATACATGGAAGTGTACAAAATCTCAATAATTCAAATTTGATATTGAAATTCCATCAAGCACCCTCAGTCGATGTCTTAAATTACATCAGTTATTATTTTTGAAAAATTGTTTCTTTTAACATAATTAACATAAAAAATGTTAAGTTCGTTATTTACTTCTTATTATTAAATTTATTCGTTGATGAAACTTAACTGTAAGAGACAAGAACACAAAAATCAACAATTTTATTAAAGTTTATTTTACAAAATTCTTCAAATACTTTATTAGTTTAAGATATCGACTGAGGGTGCATTATGGAATTTCAATATCAAATTTTAATGAAGTATATCAAATATTAAATTTTGTATAAATATTAAAATGTAATGAAAAAGTTAATCTAGAAAAGAAGTAAGATTTATTGCTTTTTTACGTCAGTATGAGAACTGTATATAACTTTATCTCACATTGATATAATATTATATCAACGGTGTTTTGCGCAATTGATGTAACCCTCAAAAAATACGAAAATGAGTTTATGATTGTTATGATGGTTCTCATTTTAAAGATGACAGAGCATGTCTCGGCAAAATGATGTAAATTAGAAAAATAAATTGACCATTTTTTTTATGGGAAACATCATTTTACATTGGCTCTCCCCCGCCACTTGATATAAGGCACTATTTTATCGACACTGCTTACGTATGATCTCGTATATGCAAACATGAGAATTTACAGGAGTGCGTTTCAAAGATTCATAACGCAACTCACTATATAATGTTTTCGATAAAACAGTTTTTACTCTCTTGAACAATTTCAATTTTGAGGGTTACATCAATTGGCCAAAACACCGTCGATTATATTATATTTTTTATTAAGAATGAAGAAATAAAAACTACAATTAACAAAAATATTATTTAATTTAATTATAAAGTCGAAATGCCAATATACCTTTATTTCATTGAATTGAATTTATCCCTCAGATATGTTATTTAATCGAAGAGATGTGTCTAACCACGTTTTTACCGATTTCTTGCACATGTCCAAAATGTAATCATCGCGAATATGCTTAATACGTCTATATATCGTTTTTATTTTCCTTTTGATTGGATATCAATTAATTTTATTCCTCGTCAATAACTGAAGCCTTGAAAATGTAAATCGGAAGTAATACTCTTGGTAGTATATCGTGTTAGGCCAGCAATGTAATACAATAACTTTATATTTCTCAGAGCTTAGAATCCCCTTAAATTAAATTAAGTGCACTTGAGCGTTGAGGGTACATTAGCAGAATTTTGGATTGGCCAATATATTTCAAACCCCTAACCCACCCTTATTTCCTTTAAACATTTTGTCTTTCTGCCACCCTACATTTTTTATTACCTTTACCTTTTATTCAAATTTTTGAAAATTTAGATCTTTGATTCAAAAAAGCAATTAAATACATAGAAGATAATTATTAACACATGAAAAGATGAAATATTGCTCTTTGTGTACTTATCGGTGGTAAACACCTCGGAATAGTAGCAAGTTATGAGAAAAAATGATTTTGATCAATACTTACAGTGAAATTCTTTAAATTTCTATTACAAATAAGTTACTCAATGATAATCATTGGTGGAAAGTAAAGTTTTAATAAAATGTGATCATAAGTATTAAAATAATCATACATATTTTATTGAAAGTTCGATTGAAACGCGTATTTTTTCCAGATGTATGAGCAGAGATTTTAAACTTTATAGATGCAAGACATCAATTCAAATTTTATAAAAAAGTTAAATGTGAAATAAAATAGAAGTTTTGTAACACACAAAGGTTTTAAACATAGTATAATTATTTTCCAAGCTTTCGTTTGCAGCAAAACCAAAATAACATGCATAAAAGAATGTCATAATCAATTGAAAACTTTTGAATACTTCCATTGTCTAAACGAAACTCTAACGAGATTAAAATCTACACGAAATGTTCAATAAAGCGCAGCAAGTCTTTACGTTAGGGTTGCCAAATAGTTAATTATGATCTCCGGGGATAAAAGTTTTCCGAGACGTATTAAATTAATGTAAAATTCAATTTTATACTGCCATACTTGTAAAACAAAACGTCTCTAAGGAAATAGTGTCGGACTACTTTCTATTCAGTTTGTTGTTATATTGAAATAATTCATATTCTATGAAAAGTCATAAACTTTAGTTTAAATACTTTTAAGTTGCAAATTAATGTAGTGTGTTCTACTTAAACTATCCTCATTGTATTATCTATTAAAGTTATATTGATAAAGAAATTTTGGCTTCCACGAATATATTAACCCTCTTCTCGTTATGTGACAAAACATACAAAATGTTTTTTTACTGCTACACACTGAATTTACATTATACCATCTCATGAATCAAAATATAATTAAAGAAATAATAAAAAACGAAAACTCAGATTTATGCCTAACGTAAATGTATAGTTATATAAAAATGCTAGCTTTAAGATCCACAATTGTAAAAAAATATTTAATAAAATAAATAGTATACATACTGCATTCATTATGTATGAAACATGTTAAAACGATAGTAAAATAGCCCTAAAATACAATAAGTTCTACATCGGCAATGTTATTGTCGTAGTTAAAAGGACAGGTAATGGTAAAAGGTATATATAACAATAATTTCAATTTAAATCGTTTTATAGATTTTCATTCGAGATAGGATAAAGTATGTTTTTTAATGTAAAAATTTATATTGAAAAACATTATACGACCGAAAAGTGTTGCTTAAAAAGGTCTTTGGGTGCTATTTAAATTAAATTAAACCGTTTTCATATTTTCTGCCTCTCGGAAAAAAATCTAAAATGCCAACCCTACATTTGGTTGTTCTCGTTAGCAGTACTCGTCGTGTTGTCCAAAGACAAGGAACGCGAACGTCTCTTGAGATTCTGGGCCAGACGTAATTTTCCGACAACATGCTAACTAACCAGTCACGCGAACTCATTAATTTACAACACCTGGAAACTTTAATTTGTGCCGCATACAACGTTTCATGATTCTATTATGCAAAATATATGTGATTGTTGCGTTACGCGATTATCCGTTTGAAATGATTTTAATAATGTATATAGTAATTTTTATTTAGTGAGAGATTTTTTTCAGTTTTTTTCTTGTCGTGTAAAAATGTGTGATATTATTAGAAATAAGGATTCACTTAATAGGTAGTTATTATATTCAGCATTGTTCAACTTTAGCCGTGTAATAATAAACTTCATTTGTTAATTTATGTTTGTAATATTTCTATTCATTATTAGTTGTATATTAAAACTTATTAGATCATAAAAAATATACAGTAAATATCAATATTTTTTAAATATATATACAGTCTGTTCGTTGCTACAAAACAATACATTCAAGTAATTTATTTGTTATACTTTTTTAAATTGTTATAAAAATCACATACAAATTTTAAGTAACTAAATGATTTACTTTGTGGGAATGTGGCATAGTAGCGTAGTGGCGTAGTATATTTTACTTAATATATTTTTTTTTTAAATGCATCTTCATAGCCAAGTGATAAGAGCACTGTAAAGCCATTAGAAGGTTCACTGTTTGATTCTTAGAAATGTTCAAATACTTACGGGTTTTCAAATAAAGATTCTAGTATAAGAAATGGATCTCTGTGATGTCTTTCTCCACGAGTTCATATCGTATAATTTCGTTCGTAAGCATGAATATTGTTGATGCCTAAAATTGTCTCCTACCCATCCGATCCAAAAACGGTGCATAGCGAGAGCGATTAGCTAACTTACTAGCTAATCTCTTCGAAAAAGGTAGGTTGAGCAACTGAGTAACAAGCAGTTCTCGAAGAAAAACTTCTGTTTAGAAATTCTCATTAGGAGGGCATATGCGTCACACTAGGAGCAGTGGACATGGTAAAAAAAATATTGTTAAAATTCTCTGGGATTTCTTCAATTATTCAGAAAAATAGGATTATATTTGTATTAAAAGTATTTCAATTTAAGCAATACATATAAGCGAAAACTGTTTATAAGTCAATTATTCACCTTCCGTTTCAAACGCTTAATAATATATTGATCACACAAATAGGACATATCTAATAGCTCATCAATTTCTAGATTCAATGTAGAAAGGAAGTAAATCATGACATAAATATGAATCGACGCCTTGGTATACAAATAGATTTAAAAATCATTGCTCGTAATGTGCCATCAGTCTTAGAGAGTGTCCACCCAGTTACGGTGGTAGCGACAAAACGACAACAAAAGAAACCTCAACCAAAACAGGTACATCATGAATGTGTCGTTTTCAAATTTATCCTCTAACTTTTGTAAGTAGTCCATCAATAGAAAAAATAAAGCGGATTCTGTTGGTGATGATGACAATATTCTTACTGTATTAATTGTAAAATTGACTTAACCTTTACGTATCCAAATTTCGTTCTCAATAACAACCCAAAACATCGTACGAGTAAAATAACCCTTTCACTGCATTCAACCGCACTACCAACCGACCAAATGCCCTTGCGTCCGACCGCGACCGTCGAAATCAGACTTTACGACATGCCAAGTAAGGGGCCTGTCAGATCTGCGAACGGCGGCTGTGGGGTACTGGAGCAACGGCCATCAACCTTTGGTACATGACCCAAATAAAAACGAGCTTATTTATTTGCTACCTTTATTTATTAGATCGATATATACTATCTAATTCAATTTTTCATTAATGGCAATCAACACGATTGTCTTTGGTTGCGGTGCTCACAGGTTCAAATCCTAGTACATATAGTTTTCTTTATAGATTTTTCAATCATGTGTGAAGGTAAGGATTTTAGTTATGTTTAAATTCTCCTGCATCTATCCGAGCCTACAAACGGTGCAAAACGATAAAGATTCACTAATCACTGTTCTAGTCTCGTCTTTCTATTCTAACCATCTCCGAAAAACAGATCTTAAGCGAGTAACAAGTCGTTATTGAATAAATACTTGTTAGGAGCAGACATGATTAAAAGTAAGCTCCAACAGTTTTCGTCCTAAGAGTATTGAATAGGTAATTTAATCAAACAACCATTTCAATTTCTATATAATATGGATGGGTAAAAAAAACAATCATATAAGTCAATATTGCATGGTTTTACGGATTCAGACTATCCATTAATTAAAGTTATAAAGAGGAAAAATGCATTTAAAATGTGAAATGTGTGAGAATTGAAAATTATTTGTAAGTTATAATGAGACTTAAAAAATAATAGTCACAGTACTATTGAGATAACGATTTATTTTAATTTTCGAAATATTTTTATTTTATTTGTATTTCTAACGTAAATTTAATAAAAAATATTTAAATAAATAATTATGAAGAAATATTCAACGACATGTGTTTTTGGTTTCTTCTTTTTTGCCTTAATTGTTCTATTTTGATAATGGTCATTTTGTAAATTGTTACAAAGAAAGATTTATGAAATAATGAATATCAGCAGAAAAATGTTTTGGTTCCCTATCAGTAGAGTGTTAGCAGTTATTGATCGGGCGGGCGCGTGCACCGTCTGAGCGGCGTGCGACCCGCCCCCAACCACCGCCTACCCAGGCTCACCTCGTCGCCGCGCCGCCCTGCTCAGGACCGTTTCTAAGAATATTGAAATCGAATCAAATATAAAAGCAATCAACATCTTCTGCCAAAATACCAGGTGTCCTTGGGAACAGATTGCCACTACATCATGCGATTCTGCGTAAATGTCATATGTATAGCTTATAAATGATACGTGAAACGGATTTTCATTTCTTGTCAAGGAAATATTCAGCTTTTTTTGTATTACAATCTCAGAACATAAAATGATGTAAATACCACCAACTGTGACTCTCTTCCGTTTCATTTTATTAATAAAAGTACCAATTTAGATATAAATTAATATGTAGTATGATCTAGTATGGGTCCATAGTCGAGCAGTTAATGTCGTTGGATTCAATTACGATGCTCACGTGTAGGCGAGATTGAAACCCAGCACCTAGAGTTTCATAAATTGATGTATAGATTTCTGTTCGAAAACATGGATGTCTGTGATATTCAAAATTACCTCCCACCCATTCGATCCCAAAAACTGGGCCTGTACCTTCCCGATCCTTCTATCTCTACTCTCTTTAAACTAGAGAGGTTGAGCAACACAGTAAAAATCAGTTCTCGTAAGAAAACATCTTAAAATAAGCTTCATTACGAGTCTTATATTGGGAGCTCAATATGCTATATATTGTGAGCGTAAGTAGTGAATAAATAAATAAAAAAGGTGTCATCGCCAGCGGGCCACTATTATGTATCATAGCTTAGCAAAAACTCCATTTAGTTAGCAAAAGTTTCCAGGTTCGATTCCTGCGATGTTTAATTAACATTACTGTTATGTATGTTTTTAAAAGTTTTCTCCCAAATTTGAGTGATACCAGTAAGGACAAATATTTTTCTGTTTTATAAAATAATTAGTCATTAAATTTACGTTCAAAGACACTTAAATCAACATAAATAAGAGTTAAGCCTCTCGTCTTATCTTTGTATGAGTGAAGAAGGTAACTTGTCAAGAACTTCTCATTTTCACTTACTGTAGAAAGGTAGTTTCAATCATTTTATTTCTTTATTTTTTCGATTCCCTTATCAAGAATTCAAAATAAAAATATATTGACTTATTACTCACTTTAAAGGTGTTAACAACAAGCTATCGATTCTTGGTGGGGAGGCATTATAGTTAAAGAAAATAGAAAGCAATTTCTTATGTACTACTTTCACGTTTTTTTAATGATAAACCCCGGTTTCGCTGATCACGAGCATTACCAATTGCTCGTAATGTGCAAAACTGGTCCTGATCATTGTCAAAAATATAGAATAGGTAAAAAACAAAATAATATGTTATTTATATTCAATTAATTCAAATAAGAATTAGTTTTTGTTGTCATGCTTTTATTTTGAAAATAAGTCCAATTTTTACATTTACGAAATATTATGTAAATATCAGATGTTTTCTTAAAAATAACAATCATTATTTTCCTTCTTTATCCAGTATCTAATGTTCAGTTTCTCAATTTTTAATAATCATAGTAATCTCATTTAACATTCACTACGCAATAAATTCATGTTGAAAAATAAAATTTTGGTTTGAAATGATTTTAATAAATAGCAATTTTAATAATTACTGTAAACAAAATAATTACAATATATTCGTATGATTCATAAATCTTCACTAAATTGATACAAAGGCCCAATTTTATTTCGAGGCTTAACTGATTTTACTTTATTCTTGTCGATGTTGCTCTTTTACAATTTTTTGCTACTTCAAGCATTTTTTTATTAATTCCAACAGTAAACTTACTTTATTTAAAGTCTTGAATACATTATATTACTCTCATAAAGCCTGGCTTAGCTTTTGCCCCATGGCGGCCCAGTTATAAGCTTCCCGAAGCTTTTTGCACGCCGTTTAGCCATCTTATCTAGGGATTGCAATCCCGGTATTACTGATACCGAGATCCGAAAAACAATGAAAAACCGTCATTTTAATTCAAAATACCGGAATTTTAGTATGTAAATATACAATGGTACAACTCTTTAATAAAAGTTCATCCGACAAGCGTTGAATTGGAGAAAACTTTGTCAGCAGCCGAACATATTTTCACCGAAATTCGATCAAGATGAGGTCACAAGATTTTTAAAGGTCTGACACGGCTGAATCTTGTGAGGAGAAAAAGATAGCCGTTAAAAGCACGCCAGAATCCGTCATGAATCAACTTTCGTAAGTCGATTTTCATATGTATCGATCCTTTTTCACGATACATAGCACACGGCAAAATTCTAGGAAAGAATCTGTCGTTAAGGACATCAATCATCGAGGGTGAATCTACCTCCAGCCAGTCGCAGTCGGGTTTCGCCTTTCGGCATCTTCAGGCATTCGAGCGCATGAATGGAACTGACATTGGAATTTTGATATTGAAATTCCATCAAGCACCCTCCGTCGATGTCTTAAATTATAGTAAACTCAATTGTTTTTTTTTTTTGATTGTTCAATTAATATTTGTATCAAAAATGTTACCGTAAACTTCATTTTTTATTGTTATAAACTATCGCATCTAATAAGAGAGGTTAACCGGACAGAAGTGGCGTTTGTACTGAGATCTTCTCGCCTATTCTGGATGCTGATAAACGGTTCTTTGCCCCCCTTCAACCTAGCTTATAAAAAGAAACAATAAATTTAAAGTATTTTTAGAAATAAGCTTTTTATGCTAATATCGGCATGTTATATGCAATACCGGTATTGATATATTCATCCGGTATCGCATTCCCTTATCTTGCCGTCTCTATTCCAATCATAATTCGTCGGGAAACTGTATTCTGTACAGTATACGGAATAAGCCAACAATATGTTTTGTATACAAAGTGTCATCTAAGTAGATTCTTCTGTGTTTGACTATGTTATGAAATATATACTAGAGACGTTGGTCTCTTTAAAGCTACATACATACATAGAATTTATATTTATTTGTGTATACAAAAAATATCTATTATTATATTTGTTTCAAATTGCATGTCACAGATATAAGATGCAAGCCAAAATTTTTAATTAAATACTTTTAATAGTTAGGTATTTATTATTAAAATTTCAATTGTTTCAAAAGTTTATTTTATTGTTAAACCTTGATGTCTTTCAGCCTAACCGTTCGCTGTAACCGATTAGTAATACTCCGTACCAATATCCGAGATGCCGAATCTTCTAATGGAAATATTATCTATGTATGCTTTGACTTAAGCAATAGATTCCTGATCAGTTTACAAGAAGTCAGATCTATACTTGTCATTCCGTCATCCTTTCTCCTGATAGTGGCTGTATTAATTTCGATATGAACTTTTTTTAATGACATTCACCAAAGTCGCCTTTGTTTGGCCATTTTGAATGTCCCGTCAAAATATTTGACAAATTTTAAACAATGTCGTTTTATATGATTAATATGATAAACTTTGTCATAGTTACCCCATCCTATGTCAAAGATATAATATGTCATGCAAATATGACCATGTAAATGCCAAAATTTTAGCGGTATAGTATATCCATTAATATGTTAAACACGATATTTTGTCAAATATTATTCTTCACAGCCTTAAAATCGATAAAATGTGTCGTATAATATTTGGATTTGAATAAAAATGCTGAATAATCTTTAAAAACTTATAGCCAATGTAAAAATATATTATCGTGATAAATCAGTCATCCAACCGTTGTATGATAATCCGGCCTTCATATCGGTAGTGTTACATAAAAATATGGATACATTCTGATTCCCTTGTCACTCGTTTCTTTTACACCCTATTTTTTCATTCAACTGAATGCGTGAAACTTAGAAACGACCGTGAAATTCGTCTCCAAAATATTAAACGTCAGAAAAAAATCAAACAAATGTCAAACTACATTCACTTACTTTTTTATATTTCAGCTGTCATATATTTTGTTTCCGGGTCATTCAATAATGATTATTACTTTATTTAGTAATACATTAGAGGACTGCACGGGCCCGGGCTTGGCTCGTGGGCCTCTACACGGCCCGGTCCGTGGGCCGGGTTCGGGCGGGTAGAGACAATTGATATTCGTTCTCGAATTGGATTTGTTCTTCAGAAAAATAATTCGGACTATGTTCGGATCATGCACTCTTGATAACTAAATACTGTTGATAACAAAAAGGCAATAAATAAAATAATTTATTACGTTTCAAATATCATTGGACACAATAGTCTTTTATTTGATGAGTATGGAGATATCATTTTAGATTTTGATAACCTGAAACTCAGCTCATAAAATTGTTATTGATCCGTGAAACAATGCTTTGTTCATTTAATCATCACCGATAGTAAGTTTAAATAGTTTGTAAATGAATCAAGTGTGAAATTCAGTATCTGCTTTCTATTCGTTTTAGATAGGCAACTGTTCCGTGCGCCGAAAAATTCATTACGAAAGATTCGTTAAAAATGAGTTTCAACGATATAAAGAAAATGTTGAAAACTGGTGACTGTGGTGATGTGTGGAAATCATTCCGTGAAATAATAGATTTTGTGAAAAAGTTGGATAGATATGTTAATCAATATTATGCTACTGTATTTTTTTTTAAATCGGGTTTTTTTCGGGCCGAGATATATAAATGTAGGCTTCGGGTCGGGTTCCGGTAACAAGTGTGGTATTAAGATTCGGGCTTGGGCCAAGTAATTTCATCAAATTTTGGCCCATGCAGACCTCTGTCGTACATGTATCAAACTTATAAAGGAGCAATGCAAAGTTTGTCAAGTATTTGAAAACCAAATTATCTTCTCAATTCTTAAACGGGATAAAGAAAAACAAATGTATTGAATCTGTATGAATTCTTAATTAAGTTCCATATAGTTCATATTTGAAAGGAAGAAAACTCAATTGAGCCGAGTGCGTTGTATGATATGAGGAATCTAGGGATCTACACTATAAATATTAAACAACTTCAGATAGACTTGGCGGTCTCAAAAATATAATATACATAAATAATTAACTCGTCTCTCAATACGCTTTGATTTTCTTATGAGTATATGTGTTTATTTTTAAATTAAATAGAAGAATATTAACAACACGGCCATTTTGGTTTTATTTTATGAAATTTGTACTTGTACATTGCCTATCTGCCCACACCATTTTCTTAATTTTTTTGGACTGATTTTAAAATTATTCCTTTATAAATATGTAATTCAATTATATGTTATTTCACACAAAATATTACAAACAAATTTGATTAAAAAGAAATAATATTTCGATGCTATCAAAATTTTACGAAACTCGATACATTTAACATTTATTCAAAACTAATCATAAATCTTATAAAACAAAAGTAAATCTTTAAAGAATAAAAATGCACCAGTCTACTTCTAGCAAGTACATCATCTTAAAATAAACAGTACAACAAAGATACCACTAGCTGCACAAATCTTCTTCAGGTAAGCACCTAATTTTACAGTAACAGTTAAACATTCTGTTTTTTATTTATTGTTTACATTTTTATTGTATTACGTGCTTACGCATCTTGTACCCCTTGTGTTGTAAAATTCATATTTTAACTTTAAGTATCACAACCGAAGACTGCCGAGTTGTTTTCGCCAACTTTATTTCGTATTTAACGTGTGTCACTGTTGTAGGTGTATTACCATTTTAGTTGTCATCTAAATGAACGTATAAGATTGACGATGAATTGTCGGTTGAGAGTTTTCTTGGATGCCATCTAAAACACGTTCCAGTTTTTCAATATGTTCTCACCACATGTCAACACAGACAGAGTTTGTCGTTTTTCCTACACGTCTTCTGCTCCACGTGTGGCCACCAATGAAAATATATTTCACGTGACACTTCAAATGTGTACTGAATGGTTTTATCTGCAAAGGAAAGTTTTGCGTTCCACGGCGATTTATCTTTCCCGTTTTACGCTTTGTGAGCTGTATGACATCGCCATTGTTATTTTTCGAAAATAATAATCGCTCTAAACAAAACTGTTGTTCCTTTTGGCAACTACTTGTTATAAATTCTCAGAATAACTTTCAACACTACATTTATCATACACATAGCAATATAAACTAAACTATAAAACTACAGTTAGCACAGTTTTCGTTTACGCAATTTAGGGAAGTTCTCGAAATCATACAAATACGTTTGAATACGCCTGCTCAATACAATTTTATGTATACAATATTTTAGGGCTCGTTTAGACTTTTTCAGTGGACGTAAAATCGTAATTATTAAATAATTTACACATTCTTAACTTAAAATGTGTAAGAAAATTTCAACTGCTTACGATGCAAATACACAGAAGATGTTTTTCTCAGATGCAAAACACTAGTTAGTCATAATTTTGAATGGAATAAAAATGTAATTGATTTTTGTTGAAAATTTATTACTTCAAAATGACCGTCAATTCAATGAATTTATCCAAAAAATTTTGGTCAATTGTGTTATTATTTAATCAAGTATTCCATTTAGAATGTGGACTAATTTGTGCTCCATTCTCTGCTCATAACAGAGTGCAGAACTTTTTTAACCACTCCTAGTAAACTTCAATCACGGATATTCATGCCGATGTCATGAATCGTGTTATAGACAAATTTACTTTTAAAAGTATCAATTCACATTTTGGGGTATTTTTTAAGCCGTTAAATTTTCAATTATCAAGCTCACGTACTATAGAGTTCTTTTTTTACATATTTAACAAAGTACATTAAATGTTATATAAATAAATATCGTGTAACATTTCTTATTACAGAAACATTATATGAAAATATAACAATAAACTAGCTTTAATGTATGCTTTTGTTGAGTATAACAAAGTATTTTTACTATATTATCACAGTTATGTTATTAAAACTTCAAGATATATTCAATAAACTTTGATACTGTTTTAAGTTAATACTTTCGTAACAATGTAGTTTTTTACATCAAGCTTAAGCGTTTGTTCATTTAGTACGTTTCTGATTACTGCTAGACTTAATTAGTGCAAGCATCTGCAATAATAAACTTACAATTTTAACACAGAAGTGCAAACTTTTGAATAAGTTAACATACGGCGTCACTTTTCCACCTGTAATAGTAATAAGTGGCTTTGGATTAAAACATAACTAGCTTTTACAGCCAAAAATAAAGATTAAAAGGTGTCCCAAGACTCACAAGAATATTCAGCGTAAAATGTTTTCATGCTTTTAAGAAGCTTTATTTCTATTATTTCTAATCGCGTAGTTTAAGTACCAAAGCTGATGGGCTCTCATCAAAATTTTCATACATTGATATAATGTATGCAATACTGCACACTAACTAACTTCCAGTTATTTTTTCATCATATGTTTCACTTTTCATCATTTTTGAAGACGAAGGTTGAGTAACTGACTTACGGCTAGTTTTCGTTAAGCCACTTATATTAAGATGTTCCTTAGATGGAACTGAGAATTAAAACACTTTACAAAACGATAAATATAGTCTTTCATATTATGATAAATATAGTGATTTTTAGTGAATATTTTTGTTTTGTTTTTCCAATTTCCTTGCAATTATTCAACACATTCTTTCTATTTTACATTCTAAAATAACCATTTTGAATAATAACTACGAGCTATAATAGTTTATTTTACTTTTTTATGTAAAAGTTTAATGGTAAATCAATTTTGAAAAACTTTTCTAAAAAATTTCACCAACTTTGACAATGTAAAAAAACAGCCTGTGCTTTAACGCATGTGTTTAAATACGTTTCAGCATTTTAAACCCCTCTGTAAAGTTTAAATTCGAGTTTAGCTACCACCTACCACCAATTCACCCTCTTCAAAGTAGCTACATTGGAACTTAAACTGTACATGGTATGATAAACGCCCGATGCATTTTGCATATATAATTTATTTCAACACTACCGAACGAGCTTAATTTGTGCAATATTATTCACATATAAATCTTCGTGAATATGTATAGCTAGCAAGCAATATGCTTAAACTCTATTTTATCAAAAAGCAAAGTGCACATATAATGTGCATTTTTATATTTCTCTCGTGACAATTTTTGAATATCTTTCGTATGTGAGATAAACAAGTCAAGTTTGTTTTGAACAGAGATATAGAATAAATCATAATATGATATGTGTATATCTTAACAATATAAGAACGCTTACAAAGCCTAACATGTAATTTTGTTTTTAAATTGTTGACCACAAGCTACAAGTCATTATTACTTTCTTCGTCTTATTCAAATTGTTTTTTTTTTAATTGGTGATATTTTTATAAATTAATTATTACGACAACATTCACAGTAATAAAAATAATATCATAAGTTAGTAACGTACATATTAGAGTTGAGGTTTATAACGTATTCACACACACAATAAAATGTCGATATTTTCTGACACATATAAAACAAAATCGTTAACTACATAAATATAATACATATCATTTTAAATTATCGCAGTATGTAAATTTTTGATATTTTTGTCGATTTCATCGATTCCCATATTTTAAGTCCGCGTCAAAAATAACCAATGTTCAAATTTTTTAGACATGATCGAAAAATAATTAAATTTTTCGTTGATAGCGTAAGATGAGTTTTTCTACATACATTATTTATTAATATAATATATCTTTCATTTTTTAAGAAAGCTTTAATTTGAATATTTTTATTTCAACCATTTCCACTGTCAATGTGGAGCATCTTAGAAAAATGTTTTTACGAGAATTGGTTCGTATTCAGTCACTAAAGCAATGTTTTTAGAAAACTGTAAAATTAAAGAACTTATATAAAATTTGTCGTCAAGCCCATAAATTGATTGAAACGTACATTTATATAAGTATTCGAATGGGTCTTCAAAGACGTAGACACCACAACCGAATAGAATGAACGCACAATGACCATTCGGCTACAAGGCCAGCTGTTATAGCAAATGAAATAAAAAAAAATCAAACTTAGGTAGGCTTAGTTGTATAAGACCAGTGAGTTTTATTTTTTACAAGTATTATATATTAGAAAACTATTAATAAAATTATTTCTTAACTCTAATTATATGTTTATTGATAAAATAAAATTTATTTAAACATCTTTTCTTTTCATATTTTTCAACTATCTTAAACAATTTAATCGATTTATAAATAATTCATGTAGTATTTTAGTGTAACTTTGAAAGTTGAAATCACTTTTCACTTATCGTTAAGCTTAAAAATAGTTAAAGCTTTTTAGCGGTCAAGCTTAGCGATCCTCTCTTAAATTTAGCTTTTTGCACTCGTTCTAAGTTATGTTAGACACAGAAATTTTATCTAACTTTTTAAGTTGGGCAATAAAAGAAGGCCTCGATACTTATCTTTACTTACGCTTTCACCAAAAGCTATCGATAAATTTTCAATCTATACCTACTTACAAAAAGCTTCTTCGGTTTGAAACACAATGTTGTACGTCTCAGCAGCTTTTTATTTTTTAAATAATCATGTTAACAAACAACTATAATATTATCTTCGATGGCTTCTGCGGTAACTATGTGGAAATTCGTTTTTAATATAAAATAAAAATTGACGACTTTGTTATTCCATTGGTTGTATAAGTAAGTAGAAAAATGCTTCGTTTTTTCGTAAAACACTTTTAATGTCAGAGATAACCTGAAGATGCTCCTCAAAGTAAGAAAACGTGTGTTTGTTAAGTTAATAACTAATGGAATAATAGAGTTATCAACTTTCATTTTAATACATTTAAATTTACAACTCTTTGAATTACCAACGCATGCCCAATGTAAAATATTACAGTTTAATTTTTGTATTACCTATAATTCTATTATAAATTCAGAAAACATATCATAGCATATTATATTTCAGTAAATATTATACCTTTCTACGACAAAAGTGAGCTCGGTGAACATCTGACTAAAAATTCTAAGAAAGCGTAATTACAATACATAAAGTTAAACTACTGTTTTTAATTTAAGACATCGACTGAGGGTGCTTGATGGAATTTCAATATCAAATTTGGATTATTGAGATTTTGTACACTTCCATGTATTTTGTCACTAACGACCCGGGTTTCGCTCGAACTGAGTTCGAGTCCATCCGTGTGCTCGAATGCCCGAAGATGCCGAAAGACGAAACCCGGGTCGTTAGTGACAAAATACACAAAAGTGTACAAAATCTCAATAATCCAAATTTTCAAATTTACTGTTTTTAAAGTTAAAAAAAAGAATATTTTCTTAAACAATTTACAATACTTTTACCAAGTGTATAATAGATAATATTTGGAAATCTTACAAATCTATGTTCTGATAATATAAAAATAATAACAATCCTTACTCATCATATAAACTTAAAAATAGCATACTTAGCATTATAACATTTATATTTTTTTCTTAACATAGATAAAAAGTATAATTTAAGACATCGACTGAGGGTGCTTGATGGAATTTCAATATCAAATTTGGATTATTGAGATTTTGTACACTTCCATGTATTTTGTCACTAACGACCCGGGTTTCGCCTTTCGGCATCTTCAGGCATTCGAGCACACGAATGGACTCGAATGCCTGAAGATGCCGAAAGGCGAAACCCGGGTCGTTAGTGACAAAATACATGGAAGTGTACAAAATCTCAATAATCCAAATTTAAATAGATAAAAAGATATAAATTTTCATATGCACATACAATATTGTTCGTTTTATCCATTTTCTTACAATATTTACAAAGTAAAACATTATTAGTGATTTTATGAAGATAAATATTGTTTTCTTTTACTAATTTGTTGTCTTTAAATAATTTTTATAACTAGGCTTAAAAATGAGAATTTCGTCAAGATTCTATTACAATATACATATCCATTTTTTACCATGTCCGCACCCAATGTTAAGCACATGATGTAGATATCATGACAGAAGCCTTTCTATGAAAATTAGTTGTTACTCAGTCGCTCAACGAGAGGAGATATAGAAGGATATGGCTAGGGCAGAACTAGTCAAACAAAAATCCATTAATCGGTTGAAAATCCAATTTATGAAACTGCCCGTACTGAAATTTGAGCGGTTGACTTCCGTAACTGAAGCACTGCACAACGGATCTGGCAACACAATATTACATTATAAACTTGAATTTCCATGTTAAAATTGACAATTTTTCTTGGACATTAAAAGCAAAATAATATATCAATTTAACAACGACACGTTAGAGGTTCCTTCATATTTATAAACGTTTTGCATATCTTTATTTTTAATAATAGGTTGCTTCATCTTTATCAAGAAACGTAATCCTTACAACACAATAGTCGAATATATTGCCAGGTGAATGTTTCAATAATGAATACATCCTAATACTCCCAACCTCCCACTGGCAATATCAATTCAATATTAAGCTACTCAAGAACAGGGCTGCTATCTATAATACAATGGGGAAATATAAAAAAAATACGATTTATACATTAGTTAAGGATTTTGTATTTATACTATTATAAAACACTAATTCGCCTTCCTAGCACCAGACTGTAGTATGTCAAATAAAATATAGTATTGAGTTAAATAAAGCACCATTTTTACTTTCCAATCTTCTATCCAACAGTATTATTTTCGTTTCTTAATTCCATTTAAATTTGAAGCTATTTGCAAAAATACAGTTTAATATATGCTACGTTTAAATGAAAGTAATAATTAAAAATGGTTATGATAAGACTTAGTTAGAGCATGAAGGGGAAAATCAGATAGAACTAAAATAGTTTCATTGGTTAATGGTATAGTTGATGAAGCTAAAATCTTTGGATTCAATTATCTCAAAACTGTGATTTTCGCCTTATTATAGTGTGATTTTACGACAGTGATATGGCTGTTTTATACATAACATGATAATCTTAAAATAACTGTTACAAATGTAAGGAAACTGATGATGTATTTAAATAAGTATATAAAACATAAAAATATTGTAAAATATAACATGCTAACTTTTGTTATAACTATCTGAGAAGCGTTTTGATTGACACATCTTCAAGTATTTTCAAGCCGTAAATTTATTGACTATTACATAAATCACAGCGTAAACCAATATCTTTGTTTGAATATCATTAACCATCGTGTAAACATCATATTTTCCATCCATATTTACAATGTCTTAAGAATAACATAACATATTGACTCCTATTGGAACAATTCTAGTTTTAGTCATTCGATAAACCTCTTTTTTTTAAATAGATAGAAGTATGAGATAAGTGTAATGCTAGAAATTAGTTTACCACTGTATTTATGTCCAGTATAACAATCGGATAGGACGTGGAAGTACAATTAAGGCACCACGAACATGCATGCATTTGGAATCCAATCTAAACAGCGATTGAAAATCATTGACTAAAAATATCTTTAAGGAAATTTTAAACTTTTACCACGCAACCGAGAGAATAAAGCCCACTCAGCTAGGATTACTCTATTTTCCAACCTTAATCTTTTGGTACTTAATTTTACATTATTTAAATTACATTAACTTCATTATATTAAAGTAAAAATATATGTAAATAAAAAAGTTACATACTTTTTTTTACCATAATAATGTAACTTCGTCAACTTAATGCCAATTCAATCAATAAATCTTACGAAAGTGGTTATATATATTTCGGCATCCGCTTTTTTAACGTCAATCACCATAATTATTATTTGTATCACTTCTTATTTTCATCAAAGTATTTTATAGTGACTTTCTATTGGCACCCCTAAGCAAGTACGCCCACTCGGTGATTTCTCAATACAATTCTACTAAGGCATACAATCCGGATCATCGCACGCATCAGACATAGTACAGCTATTGTCTCAGGGGACGTGTACGTACAGATGGAAGAGTATTTGCTCTGAAAAGAGCCATGTTCCGATGCTCACGGAAGCTGCACATCTTATATTGCTGATCTGAACTAAAGCTGTTTACAAGGTAAACTTTAGAACTAATGGAAACCAACAAAGATGAATTTAAAAATAAATTTTTCAATGAATTGATATTACAGCGTTCTGCTGATATTTAATACTTCCTCTTAATGTTGTCTTCCAATTATTAAATACCTTACTTATTAAATTGGCATTGGCTTGGAAGACTTCTTTTGTAATGAGATAAAAATATCAATGTTTTAAGATCAACAAGAATTAAAAGTTGAAGTTGATAGCTAATGCGCCTTCACGCTATCGTCAAAACTAGAATATTCAACCATATCTTACAATTCTTGTACAGCTATATGCTTTGATTGTTTTTCATAAAAAAAAATCTTATTTAAATAATTGAAAACTTTCTATCGCTGAGCAAAATCAGGTTTGAATAAGCCATAATTATTATACCTCATTGGCGAGAATCGACAGATATATAATACATACTCATGTGATTCACAAATATCTATTCAAAAAGAAATTGAAAACGACAAAAATGATTTTTTACAAAGTATATTTATGCAACTAATATTTACTTTGTACTGTAAATATTACATAATATTTGTATTTATATGTGAATATTTTCACCGTTTAAATGCATTAAAAATTGGCCGATAGAAGGATAATTTCTAAAAAGATAGCTCGTTTCCACAAATTGCTGCCATAGTTTCTATTAAAAACTTTGTTATTTATTTTGGTTACAGCACTAACGATGCTATCAGCAGAAAGGCTTTATGCCACACTACCTGTGTTGAGCATAAAGTTGAGCGTACACCGTCCCGTTATCTATGACTAATCTTGGTTTTGAATTTTCATAAACTACGTGTCGTGCGTATAAATTTTGAGCCTCGCTTAAGTCTTATTAAGATGCGCTTCGTGCATAAGCTCACACAGTGTGTCTCGCTATTGAATGTCCAAACACGAAATGAACTCTCAATATCTCGATAACAATACGGTTATATCCGGAAAATAATTTATATCAGTGTTTTATTCGATGAAATGTCAATGATCCTAAATTTCGATGTTAAGAGAATGAATCATTACAAGCAGACAGCTTATCTGAATTTCATGGTTACAAGAGTGTTATTTTAGTCTTCAACAAACAAAACTCACTGTAAGATTTTGTCTTCTTGCTATGCAGGCCCGAAAATTGGTTTTTATTTTGTTAACTACCTTTTTACGTGTAGTTGTTAGCGTTAAATAGAGTATTTTTATTAACTATGAAGGGTTCTTAAGAGATTTCATCAGTATTATAAAACCTCCGTACGTTTTTAACAGGTTCTATGTTTTAATATTTATTGATGGGATAGAGCAAATGACAAAACAGGGAAATACGCTGCATCAAAATATTAAATCGACTACGTTATGACAAAAAAACTGAAATTTTTAACACGACTTCCAAAAAGGGACTCCTTGAAGAAAGAGGCCAGTGGGAAAGCTGCAGGTACAATGGGAGGATGGTGTGTTGATGGGTCCTAGCAGACTTCTGAAAGCTGAAATTGGAAAATCAGTTCCAAGACTTGACTTGAACTGAAGCGCCATTGAAGAGAAGGGTTTTTAAAACATTTATAGTCGCTTAGCAAAGAAACATAAGTGCAAATATTCTATTTAGTTTTATAATAAATGTATTTTCCAACAACTAGATAGTATTTTGTGACATACTATATCAAATAGAAAATAGAGAATAGAGAACATTTAGAAAGTCTACTACTGTATTGCTGCAGAGCAATAACAAAGTACGTCGACTTAGTCTCTGCGGCTAAGTCTGTTTCCATATATAAAATAACTCTCGTATGTACATGACTTTAAGCTCTCACTCTCCCTGCATGGAATTTCTAAATTAATAACACCTTCAGTATTGTGCAAGGCAAGACAAGCATTTGCCCAACAATAATATATATCGACTGTAGAGTTAAGCTTTGGTATGTTAGAATTAATAACAATAATATGAGAACAGTATTATAATTGAAACTTCATTCGGTTTTACTCGGAAAAGTGAAATTAAAATATGAAATAAGACAATTTTACACTTCTGTGCTATAATTTTCTTATAATAGAAAACTGGCGAAACTGTTTTTTAATTCGTACAAAAATCGTTTTTCAGCTTTGAAGTTTTTAATTACTTAGAAATTAATGATAATAGTTATAACAAATAATAATCTTTTGTTTCAGGTTAATATTTTTAATATCGTGGGTAATTTAAAGATACTTTGATTTAAATAAATTTATAATAAAGTACCTACCTTCATAAAACGACACTCTTTTTTTATTTGTTTTTAATCGACTGTTCCTACTAAATAAAAGCTTATAAACAGAAGAAAAAATGTAAGTTATATGTGGTTCGTGGCTGCAACCAAATAGTTTAACACTTCTCATATTTAATTGTTTTTGTTTATCTTAAAATTGTTTATTAAACGTCTGTGTTAGTTAAATAATAATAATTATTATTATATTCAACTTTGAAAACCATTATTTCTGCTTTTCCGCTGTTTAATTTGTAAAATCTTTGCATAAAAAAAATAATCCTGTTTTGTCATGTAAATTTTAAATAATTCAACAATTAAATACCACAAACATCCCCCAGATATAATTCAATTATAATTATGGCATAAATTGTTGCCATTGAAATATATTCATTTATCCAGATTTGAGTATTCATGTTTAATTAATTTCGGGCTTTGAAAATTTTTCTCGCTTTTCCAGAGCGGCGAATTATTTAGAGCTGATATTTAATCCGGGTATCTTTTATATAATTAATATTATTATATATTGTTGCGGTAAAAAACACTGCCCAAGACAAATGAGTGTCAGAAAATTAAAAACGGCAAGGTGGAGTCGGCTCACTTGGCTCGTTAAAGTGATTAGACATAAACGAAATATAAATTGCTTTCTCAAAAATGGCGAACAAAACATCGGTCGGTATCTTTACATTTTATTCCGGGTATTATTTCTTATCCCTTAATTGAACATTTCTAACAGAGTTCCTAGGGGACAGAACCGCTAATGTATACCTTTTTTTTAAATTCACATTTTTCTTTGTTGGCTCTATTATTTGAAATATTATTTTGAAATCATAAATATTATAATATTTAATGCTGACATAAATTGAATCCATGTTTCTTGGTCGAAAAAGACTATTAAAATAATTTAATAAGTACTATTTGGTAGTGACACATATTTACACTTGTTCAGAATCAAATTGCAGCTCTTATGACTCAACTTTGTATCTATTTGTAAATTCAAACCATTATTACTTAATCAATCTCTCTATTAAGATAAATATTTTTCTGTTTCGTTGACAATTTTTGTGAAGATTGTAACAGGTTCTGAAAATTTGATAAAATTGGGAAATTATTACATAAATAATTATTTCATTTTTACAAATATTTTTAGTATATAAAATTATTTATTAGATAAGGTTAGGTTAGACTCAGTTGAAATAAAGCATTATATAGAGATTAAAGTGAAAATAAAACGATGGTTGTGACGTTTTTTCGTAAAAGATCTATCCCACATTTTGCTTTTGATTGATCTTTAAATCGTTTAAAACATAATTTTAAAAGCAATATTAATATATCAAAGATTTTGTACAAGTGGTGAGTAAACAATGATAACGTATATACTTCACGTATATTTTTACGTAAGATATGTCCATGCTTTTATATTTGCAATTCTTTGTCAATGAAATATAATGTTTCTTTTTACATTATCAGTGTTAAGTAGTTAAACTAACTAAATGTAATCTGCTATAACATATGCTTACTGTTCAATGTATATTGCTATTATCCATGAATGATTACTTTACATATGTATCTGATTAGCTAATTACAAGGCTTACGTAAGTGCAAGTAATTAACAAGGGGCGTATAGATTACACCAGACATATGATGACATTACTTATTCAATATATTGACCTCAAACGATCAGGACATCAATTGAGGCCACAATTGATTACGATATTGTTTAGTGTCAAATTATACCAGAGTACGTTTAATTTAAATCTTATATATTATATCCCATACCACTCTGTAGAAATTTTATTATTATCACATATCACATGTTGGTTTGAAATTTTCTCATGACCTAAGCGGTGTACATATAAAATAAAATGTTATGCAATGCACACACAATTCTGACGTCAAGCTACTTTAGACATTCAGTATTTCAATTTCAGTACCACCATCTATGACGGGTAGGTTATACTAGTATTATTATAATAATGCGGTAATTATTTTTTATTTTATTGCTTTTGTTATACTCGGATGCGTGATCGTTGGTTCGAATCCCCAAATAGATACATTCGTATGTTGATTTATGAATCATTCAAGTGTTGTCTGTGGTATTTTAATTCTTTCCCATTTTATACTTAACAACAGGTTGAAAAGAAAGTGAGTAACCAAAAAAGATACATTTTACTTTGAGCCTTACCTTTCTATGCTTATATACTATGAAGAGCGAGGCTAAGCAACTGAATTGCATCTACTTTTGGTAAATCAACTACCATTAAGATACTGCATTGGGATTCAATATGCAACACATTCGCTTCTCACGAGGGGATAGTAATATATAAACTTATGAAGTTTTTCAAAAGCAGTTACTAAACGTTAGTTAATAATCAGCATACTAAACCTATAGATGTATGCCTTTTAAGTTTGTAGACTGAGAAATGGTTGTGTATAGATACTATAGACTGGAAAGCTTATGTCTATACGTGGTGACCATTGTGGATATTATCATCATACTTACTAACTTGAGACTAAATATAAATATGAAGGCGGAGTTGGATCCACAAAAAGGCATTAGAAGTGCAATTACTGAAAAAAAACAGTAATCCTGAGTAAAACTAATCTGCGAATTGGGAGACTTTTGCCAACCAAAAGAACAATTTTACTTTTAAAGGAGAAAAGAATATATTGAAAATTGAATCATCTCTAAATATAAAAATCGTTGGCTAGAAACGAATCTTCTTTAGATATAACACGCACTGTTACAGCAAAACAGTGAAGAAGTGTGAATAACAAAATAAAAATACTTAAATATGAAAGAATGGCTGTAAACGTCAAAAATATGGTTTCTGTGAAAGCGTACTTTTACATAAATTTAACTTTTTGCATAAAAACGGTAGACGCTTCTTTATTTGAACAATTTTGTATTCAAGCAAGTCATCAATAACGTTGACAAAAAAGTCTTGTAACAATAATTTCCACGCTGCTTACGCTTTGGCATTAGAGCTTTTCTTGTTAGAACTTCGGGGAAGATATAGGGGAAAGCTCCCCGCTGCGATTATGGTCATTCTTAACGACACTTTGTAGTTGGTAGTCGCGTAATCTGCTTGTTACATATTATTACAACGCTTAAGAAAGATGAACGAAGGCAATTTGCTTAGAGCTTTTTGTAGTATAACACAGGGTTTTGATAAGAGTATCTACTGTTAAGCCTTAAAATCATTTTGTATGAGAACAACAACTGGTTGGTCAGTTACTAAATTAATATAAATAGATGAAGCAAAAGTTTTTAATTAATTATTTTCTATAACTGAATATATATTTCAATTTTTACGTATACTTTTGAGTACTGTTTATCAATCTTCGTTTTAAAAAAAGAATATTTAACGCATTAATATATAAATTACAAAGTGTCTTAATATGAAATAGCTTACAATATATTTTTTTAAATAAAAAATCAATTACAGGTATAGGTTAAATCATTCAACCATACGATATTTCAAAACTCAACTATTGGGCTACTATCACGCCACATCAACATTGACCGATAAATAATATATCTATTGAAAACAGGGAACCAACCAATATAATTAATATCAATAGTAAACATTCTTTGGTACTGGTTACAAAACAAATTCGTAATGAATCAAACAAGCCGTTTCCAAACTTTATACGGGTGAAGTTAATAATAAAGTAAATGTCATCATATTATGATGAAGTTATCAAATAAAACTCATTACGAATAAATATTTTTGAAGTGTAATAATGGGAATTTTCCTCGCCTGTTTTCAATATTGTCTTAATGAATTTCAGAATTCAACACTTTTATATTATATTAAGATGACACGAAGTGAAAATTTACAAAGAATCTAATTTAACATTTTAATACAGAAGTTCATCCTACGTTATTTACGATTTAATTATTGCTCAGAAGATGTCGTGAAATGATTGCTATTGTTTTTTTATATTTTTCAAAATCCGGTCAATAAATAATAAGCTTGTTTTATACGTAATGCAAAAATTATGATTCGTTTCATTCAAGCAAGCAAGCATTACATATGAGAAACGATAAATAAAAACACGTATATTGTGTTGTGATAAAATAATATCTCAAGCAATCGCTCACTCACGTGAAATGCGCTTTACTTCAGTGATATAATACATAAATTTTGTTGTAAAAATACTCCGTTAGCATTGTCACAAGTTATGTTTTATTGCTTACCACCCCTCACTGGCTTTCGGCCGCTGAGTTACGGGGCCTGGAATAAGAACGGAAGTGATGCGCTCAAAGGCTGCGCGGGAATGTAATTTGCGCGCGAAATAATGTATCCAAAAATATAACAAGGCTACACCAATTTTAACAATCACAATTCATACAAAATGATATCGGGATTGAGTATACAAACAATATTTCCAATTTTATGTTTATTATTATCCTAATTGTAAACGTATGGAGCCAACTATTGTGGCTCAGTGTCAAAACGTAAATATAATATTATGTTTAAAGTGCATTTTTATAAATATAAAAAATTGTGTCGTTTACTATATCTTCTCTCATCACCCTGGTGCCACTATAATTTTGATTAAAAAAACGATTAAAATCATTTATAATGAAAAAGTCATCTTTTGCCTATTGATGCTACTACTTTGGAGTCAGTATTTAAGAAGAATTATTTTGAAAAATATTGCAAGATATTGAAAAATTATACTTCCCCTAATAAACATTATAATGATAGATAGATCCATATTTATACATATGAAAGTGATTGAACAACTAGTATCCCATAACCTTTCCTCCGTACCCTCCCTAAAATGCTAGGCGAGTAACTTACAAACAGTTCTGGTCAAATTGCAACTATTATATGCACCATTAAAAGTCTTAACAATCTAAAAAAATAGTTGTGAAAAAATAAAACTGTATTCATTTTGCCATCGTATACATTGAATTAAAATCAGCCGCTGTCAAATTATCACCACCTTTACGGTCAAAGCTCTGAACAAATAAGCAAAAACAAAACGCTCGGGAAATGTTATATCGCGAAATGTATTATTGTTTTAAAGCAGCGGAAACAGGTTCAATTATCCCTAAAACCCTCGCCCGCCAATCGAAATGCCTACTCAACGGTTTCAATCAGTTTATTTTGGCCGTGCCGAGCAACCCCCGCCCACAGACACCCTACACCCCTCGTGAAAGGGTCAATTTTCAATGTAAACAAGTTGGCAATTAACATAATGTGAAGAGTTTCATTTGGGGTAACCATTTATCCCGTTTAGCAGGGACAATCCCATCAAGCGAATGTAAACTGTGAAATAGGACGCCCGGGACGTTCCGTTTCAGTTCATCTTAATAATTTTCGAAATAAATAGGCTTTGCAAGAATATTTTAGACATTTATCTGACTGAAATAAACGGATACTTCAATTTTATTAATTGAGGGACACACGAGTTAAAATTGCCGTCTATATTATATAATCGTTAACGGCTTTGCATAATACTATAAATTGTGTAATAAATAGAAACAAAATATTTTTGAATCCCAATTTGCACTGTTAAAAATATGGATTAACCTGATTTATAAAAATTACTTTCTAGAAAACTTTTATGACCGAGCTCTTCCTAGCCTATTCTTTCTTGACAATATCTTCCTCCTCATTGAAACATGGCTTCCGTGGTTATGGATGTCTCGGGTTCAAGTCCTGGTGTGGATGGTTTCATGAATCGATCTTTCAATCGATTTATGGATTTCTATTCGTAGTCATGAATGTTTGTGATGTTTAAAACTCCCTCCCACTCATCTGATTCTCAAAAATAGGACGTAGCGAAAACGATTAGCTAACCACTAGTCCTGTCTTAGCCCTATCTTTCTATCTCTTCGAAAAAAATGAGGTTGAGCAACTGAGTAACACGGAGTTCTCATAGAAAACTTCTGTTAAGATACCTCCATTTGGAGGTTATATGTTCCACGTAAATTCTCCAACATTCTCGGTCAATAGCCAACTTCTTCGCTTATTCCTGTGAAATGCAGGCGTGTTTTAACTCCGGAGAACACTACATATGTAGAACCTGACAAGAGTTATCCCACTGGACGATAAAAATCAAATCTTAAGGTGTACGGTTTCTTCGTAAGATACCATGATTATTCACTGAAAGGCGGCACTGCTAACTTTAAGTGTAGTTTTGTTTTCACTGACAATAGCTGCGTATCTAATCAGTCTTAATCAGTTAATTAACTAACACACCCTCTCCCAACCAACACATTATAGTCAACACACTCTTGAAAGAAAGATAAAGCAATTAAGCCAAAGTTCACTGTCTTTTAAATATATATTGGCGTAGTCAATTAGGATAACCCACGCTTTACGTTCAGAGCAACAATGGCTTGAAACAAAGAAATCTTTGCCTTTTTTCTTGGCATTGAAATTAGGGATTTAATTTTTGTACATTTCAAGGCTCTATGGGTTTCAAGGGCTTCCTTTACATTTATTTATCTCATTATTATTTCTTTCCTTTAGAACATATCACCTTAACTGAATCCATTAAACAAATCTATAGCAATATATATATTTACATTTAATCAAAAACTATTAAATGAACTTCAACTTACAAAAAGTATTGTACTAAAATGTCGTAAATCGTTTACGAATGTTTGACGACGTTTATATTAAAACATTGTATGTATTATCAAAAAGTACAGATCCTTGTTCAAATTTTTAAGTATAACGTAGAAGAATTCGACCGTTAAATACACTTAGAAGTGTCTTAATAATTAGATAAATAATAAAAAAACGCTTCATGTTTAAGTTCTTTCTCAATTCTTAGTGGAAAAGCATTATTTTTTAAAAATAAAACATTTTTTTTACTACTTTCCCAGTGCTTATAATGTTCAGGACCGGTTTTTCTGATATATTATCAACTGATAAAAATACAATCATAACAAGGCTATTTATATAAAATTGAATGTTAGCAATTACAAGGTAAATAAAAAAGTTGGTTTAAGAACTAAGACAAGAATTTAAAGGTTATCAAGCAAATTTTATATAAACGAAATTAAATAGTAGACAATTAAAATGTTAAGGATCTCTTCAGCAAAATTTTAATGAGTTTAACTAATGCGTAAATATTTATTAAGCAAAATAGCGGATTGGGATTTTTTTCAAGAAATCAGTGAACCATTTAAAAGTAATGAAATATTAAATACGTTAATAACATTAACACTAAACAGCCATGGTTAAATGGGGAACGAAGATATGGATATTTTATTTTTAACCAAAGAAATTTTGGAGAAAAAAATGACATTAGTCCTAATGAGATATGAAAACTTAGATATAATATATAAGAATAAAAGATATCGTAAGATGTATTATCATAAAATCTAGGAGCGTAATAAGTGGGTTTGTTCAAGAGTGGACAAATATTTTCTCCTTCTTTTATTTTTTCATAATAATGTTTTTTCTTATAAAAAATATTTACCGAAGATTAAAAAAAAAGATTGTAATGGTTTTAAATTATGTAAGCTATTTATAAAGTAACGGCAGAGGTTGAGTTATGAATAAATAATCTGTAGGCTTGTGCCCAAACTTAGAAGGAAATTCAATGTTTCAATAAGTTTAACTGTGTTATTTAATTAAAACAACAGTGACTAAGTAACCAAAATAATTGCAGGAATTGATATCCTTACGCTTTTCAAATCCAATCGCATTTGCACGATAACAAAGATATCAATTTGTAGCATTTAATCTCACTTCGTGTACGTTAATTACGAACTGACATCACGAAAGTTTGGGAAACGCTGCCACGCCCCATGAGGGGGTTAAAAGGGACGGATTAGTCGGATTAAATGGCTTATTTATTGCGTCATTTCTCGCAATTTTTCAACGAGTTTTAATAAACTACTTGTTCATATCATAAATATGTCGGATTTATTTTTAATTCGCGCGGCCATTACATTTCCTTTTTGCGCATTCATTTCTTTTGGGTTTAAATTTCATTATCACAACAAACATGTCGCAATTATTTTTATGCATATTAAAATAAAATTTTACTTATTCAAATAAATCCTTATAAGTACAATAATTAAAACACTTTTAAAAAGCAAAAAAATTCATTTCGTAAAATGTTTCATATATAAAATTTAGGTATCGAAAAAATGCATATGTCTTTTTTAACATGAAACTTGAATTTAAAATAGTTTAAAATTATGAAATCGATTATGAAATTAATTTTATTTTTGCTTTCTACAATCAAAATAATAAAAACAATTTTATTCAATTTCATAGACTTCCAGGATTCGTTTAAACTGATGTTTAAAAGATATTTTACGGTTTGTAGTTTAAATTTATTATTCAATTTTCGTAGAAAGCTAACTTATTTTAATCAATAAAAAATACTGTTTTCTTTACGAAGTAAAATCGTTGTTTACCGAATAAACTTTTTCTGACCTTTCCTGTGCTTCAATTTGTACCCACTATTGTAGTAAAGGTTGACTGAAAGACTGAAAACCAGTTCTCGTTAGAGACCTTCAGATGAAATAAACAAATAGCAGTGTATAAGCTCCGTAATTGAAACAAACACAACTGAAAAAATATGAAACTTTCATATTACGTTAAAAACATAATTTTTTATCACAAATTTTCATAATACGTCCAACACACATTATTTCTAATTAAAAAATAACCATTTAAGTTTTAGATAAATTTCACTAGGTTATCACTTGTAGGCTAGCTATGTTTGGAATAAAATATGCATAAAATGACATATATTTGTGAAAATTTACAAAATCAAAACGTTTCGTAAATATTTTCACACTAAAATGACAAATACTGCTTCAAAAATATACGTAAACTGGGTTCTTACAACCTCAGAATATCAGTCACTTTACCAAACTAACCGCTATCACTTTTTACACACAATAGTTTTCTAACGAATGGTACATTTCAAAGCAAGGTTCAAACGAATGTGTGTTCTTTACGAGCGTCAAGCTGCAACACGATTTCTTCGATAATATCGATATTTGACCTTAGGAAAAAATCATTACTTGTCAATAAATGACACTATATAACTTTACGTTACAAAAGTCAAAATAAATATTTGATGACTTGCTATGACGATGATGAGAGCTCGAGAGTGAAATCGTCAATGGCCTTGGCAATACATACAAGCTTTGGTGAGTAAGCTCACTCATAGAATACTAGAAAAGTGAATACTAGAGGTTAAAAATATTTGGTTGTACTTATTCCATTATTTTTATGTATACAAATAAAATACCTTTCCGCCGAGAATTGACAGCTTTCACAAAAAACCTATATTTCTGAAAACCCATTATCATATTTTACATCACATTTAGATGAACAGTGGGAAAATATTTTTTTTCGTTCAAAAATGGTGACCATTAATATAAAAATATAATTTTCTTTTGTGAATTAGTCACATTGTGTAAAATTTATTCAATAAATTTTAATAATTATGGGGCTTAATTTCACGTAAACTTTTTCCAGTAACACAAATCAATGAAACGTCAGGTAAATAACACTTATTTAAAACTTTATAGAAGAGCGAAATCGAATTAAGTTCGGTCCAAGTATTCTTTTTGAAGAAAAGTTTTAATTAACAATTAGGCTTTGTTAAAAGTTCAACTATTAGAAAACACTTGTACAAATAATTTCAATTCTTTAACCTCTTATTGTAAATAGAACTTTTTTATTTATCGTTTTGCAGATTTTTCTTGGTATTCTGATTGTATAATATACATATAACGTTTTTCATATGTGTCAAAAATCTTTTTTCGTTGAATATAATATAATATAAATATATTGCATGTACAAATAATTCTATTTTACAATGTACCTATGTTTTTAAAATATACAAAATTTTTCAGAAATTATAACTGTGCTATTTTTGAATTTAGACACAAAATTATTAAGTAAATATTCTAAATATTTTTTTTTTGAAGCGAAAACAAAGCGTTTTAAATTATTTTAAATACTTTAATATATAATATTTCAATAATAATTTTCAATACTACTACAGTTAAATTTTGAAAGTTTTTTGAATTTGAATAAAAATTGTTGCAAGAATTAACAAATTATTATAAAAGTTTATTATTTTAAAACAAATGGCATTCTTTTATCTAGACTGAGAATTAATAACTGACGCATTTTTACTTTTGAAACGAAACAAGATAAGAAAATGTTTCACAAAAATATATATTTTTGGAAATTAAATAATTCATTTGATAAATAGTCACAGCTAGCTTCATTTAAATATAAAAATATAACTATTTTTTACATTAATTTGCTTTTTTTCTATATTTAAAAGCCGTAGATTTCGCAAAATGAAATTCTATTTAGAAAAAAGGTTTCTTTAGCTTAATTCAAAGAAATCTGTGTAATTAATTGCGTCAAACATTCTGTTTCTTATTTTCAGATACTAGACCTTTTATATTACAACCCTTTAAACGTTTTGTTCATTCTTTTTTATTCCACCATTTCAATAACACAAGAACCTACGGAATGGTGACTAATTCAAACCTGGGAATATTTCCCACGTCTCAAACGATTACAGGAGCGCGGGAGAAACATTATTTTTAATAAAAACTTCACAAAGATTATGCACCCTGCCGGGTCCCGTTTGTCCCACTGAGACTATTTTAAATTTCGAACCTTTGTGGCGCACGCCCGCAACGGCTTTAGCTTTGCGAGATTTGAAAAAAGAATACCGTCGCCAAAGCTCGCGGTTGACATTTAAAAAATAAAACAATGAAAATCACAGGAAATGTTTTAGAACAACAGCGGTCGGCTCAAATCTGTAGATGTATTATTGTGTACAACGAATTAATCCTATTCAAAAATATAAATAAATTTTACTCAATGTTTGTACATATTATGGGACACAACTAGGGCTTCCAGTCCCAGGATCCCGGTCAGTTGTTCGATCTCGTAATACCGGGACTTTTGGATTCACTGTAAATGCTAAAAAAAATATGCAATTATCAAATAAAAACTTCCTAAATAACTACAACGTGTACCTCAGTCTGTTCATGTACGTATTTTTATAATACTGATATAACTAATATAAATGTATTGTGGTCTCTCTCTCGCATTTTATAATAGTCGTTCTTAACCAATTTGTATTGGAGGACAAATTAAGACCGCTTCTTAAATGGATGGAAGACAATGTTTTTAAGTCGAATTGAATGACATGTCCTCTTTTTAGAAACCATTTAGTAAAGCCTACATTTAATAATGCAATAAATAAAATAAGATATAAATACGATTGACAAAAATTTTTATATGATTAAAAGATTACGTTAATATTTGAAGAGTAAAAAATAAAAAAGATGCACATTAAGTTTTTTATTATTATTATTATTTTTAAATATAATTTCTTTCCACCAAAAATTGACAATTAACAACACCTTAAAAGTCACATTAAAATTAGTAAATTTTTCCTATTGGTATTTCAGAAGATGTAAATATTATAATTTATCAAATAAGCGACGTCGGAAATAATGTCAGTGGAATTTTGTTTTATTTTAAAATTAAAAATCATAATACTTGATAAGATCGTTGATATCAAGATTACATAATCCACGTACTTTTTCACAGAGACTTAACTGCATAAAAGCTAAATATCTAACAAATCAGTTCGTTAAGGTCAAGTGCCAACCAACCCTATTATCGCTCTGAATTCGATCGCTGAACCGTGGACCAGAAATGATTTCTTAATTCTTATTAATAATTGTTTGGCTTCCGGAGAATGCCTGTCAAATCCATATCTTTAATTTACATTTCTCTGTTACTTTTAATTTAAATTTGACATTTTTAAATATTTTTTATATTTTATTATTTTATAGTTGTGGTATAGTCGAGGTAAATGCAATGAAAATTTTTATTCTCATTGCGTTTACCTCGAAGTCATGCGAGATCAACTCGAGGAGAAGAGACATCACAATCACCCATGTCCAAGATCACAAATCGATTTTTTTTTTATATATTGACTTTGCCGAGACTTGACCTAACCCACCTGATTACTAGTGTAAAGCTCTACCACTAGACCACAGAAGCATACTATTGAGCTCGATACCAATAGGTGCTTGTACGTTTTCAATTTTTTCTTCTTTTTCCACATCCCCCTCATGTGTGTAGCATACGATTACCACACTTCTCTTCAATAATTCCTTATCTAGTGCCAATTATTGCATTTCCTCCTCTCATTTTTTAAAATATCACTTAATTGATACTTTTATAATATTTCACTATCTTCAAGGGCAACGAAATTCTATCGGATAAAAAAGAGGCAGGCAAACTTGACGCTTTAACTATAGATCCTCAACACGTGTCTTATCCAGCCACAACGTTGATTCATAAACACTGCGCATCATAATATAGTTACATGTTGTGTTCTCTTATCATCAAATACCTCACCATTTCAACTTAACTCACCTCAACATGCGTTGCGTTCTGTTCACAAGCCTCAATGTATCCTTTATCTTAAAACAAAAACGGCAGTATGTATTATATAAGGTAGGAAATGGCATTAAATAATATCTAACCACAGTAACGAGCACTTTGTAGCACTTTATGTTTTAAAAAACTCTACATATATTTAGGAATATATTTTCAATTGTTGAATGCTTGACGTGATTAAGCCGTAGGACGGATGATGATGATGAAGACGATTATGCAGTTCTTAGATTGCCCGTTTGGTGAGTGACAACAGAATCCAGCTCGTTGGGTGATTGCAAAATTTTGTTCGGCGGGGGATTACATAATGAATCTGGTCCTTCTTGTTCATATAAATCATACTGTTGTTGACTGTGTCCTACTTTATTCATCATGACTTGCCCGTGCAGAATCCGTGTAATATATCGATCACTACTTAATTTCGATTACTGCATTCTTAAGTGCGCAAAGAAATAAAATACTATTTGCCAATTAGCCTTCTCTATACTGTTGATGAATAATGACAAGCATAATGTTTCGTTAATCTGCAGGGACATGTATCACTACATATATATTACCTTATATAATAGCTTGCGAATTTGACTCTCAAGCTTCGTGACTGTTTTATATATACGCTTGATACAGTCTTTATATCCGTTTTCCATCTGAATTCAATAATAGCACTGTCGTTATAAAGATACTGTCGGCTGAAGACTTTTAATGGGGAAAACAATTAAGATATATGAACAACTGTGTGCATGGTTGTATATTACAAGATATATAACATTGCTAAGTTATTACAAACATTTTGATCTGCTCTCATGAAGGCGACATGGCGTATTTTCAATACTACTCACGTAATGTTGTATTTTTTCTTAAATTGCGAGAGGTCAGTTAACGCAAAAAAATCTACGGGTGGACCCACCGCGTAGGGCGTGCGGGCAAGGACGACGCGTCCGCCGGGTTGAAACGTACCAATGGCCCAGCCATATGATGCGGACGTAATTAGCATCCGGGGTGTTGTCACGGACGGGAGCGGCGATAGGCGGAGATGACTATCGTGGACATGGCCGGACATTTTCATCCTCGACGTCATTTCCCTGTCACTAAGACACTGAGAAAAACAATTTTTAATTTTTCCTCTCCGGTGACGAGTATTTTTTTTTTGACAATGAAATTGAGAAGGGTTTTTTCTGTGTTTTTTTTTTTGTTGAGAGAATTAAAATTTTCAGCGTAAAAATAATTTTTTGATCCTTCTCGCGACATTTAGCTTCCGCTTATTAAAATAGATCACAATGACGAGGGAATGAAACGTATTCTAATATTTAAATTCTCAAATCAAAACATTTTTAATATCAAAAGGTCGCTGGACATAAATAATTCTCACAATAACTTCCAATCAACAATGTAATCGTTATCATTCGTTGCAAGACAGTTATTTTTTCTTTTTTTACTCCCATCAATTATAATCTTCTGCTGTAATTTGAGGACCATAAAGCGTTAATTGATTAAATTACTTTCAATAATGATCTTTTATATCAATACAGTATTTCATTTTTGACAACTATGTTCACTTTAAACATAAAGCATATGAACTCTTTATAGAACATCTCAACAGAGTTATTTAATCATCTGGTGCTATCCTATCACAGAAGTAATCGATAAAAGATAATTTAAATAAATTGAAGACTTCTAGTAGAACAAAATAAGATTAATTACATGCTTCTATCACATCATGGTCAATTTCATTTTCCAAATTGCATACAAGATGTATTGAATGTCGTAAGTTTCGCCATTTTTTTCGCAGTATTTTCCAGTGAGACCGATGAATTATCCAGGGATTATGGCGATTAAACAATATTCAGACGGGTGTTCCCTTGGGCGATAACTGGAATGGATTAAGAAACAAAGGTTGTGCTGTAGTGGCGCTATTGCGTCCCGCGTACAGAGGTTAATGCAGGATGAACACAATACAAGCACGCTTGAGTCTGCAATGTTGCAGTATCTATTGATTGTTTTAGTTATACATCACATCCACTTTGATATAATTGTAGATAAATTAAAATGGTTTCAAATATAGCAAACATCCATATCTTGAATATAAATTGTCAGCATATATCCATCCCGTTATTTAAACATACAAACATGAAGTTTTCAAAAAACAGTAACTAATTTTTTGTTATTATGCAAGACAGTGATAAAATCTAATTTGTATGATTTTTTCTATTAATTTTCAGCCTATTAAATTGCATATTATTAGTATTTTCCACGCTTGTATTTCATCCTCTGTTTCACGTTACTGCTTTGTTCGTTGTGGGTGTCGATATATTTATAAAGTTTTAAATTTACTAATACATCGCATGAAGACTTCATTGGCGCAAGCTAGATAATATTAAGAAATATAATACAACTTTTAGTGCATATATCACAATTTATTTACTAGTAAGTAACTAGTAATCGCTTTCCAATTAATTAAAAATGATTCAAACATGGCGTTTCTGTAAAAATACTGATATCATATAATTATTGACTAGCAGTAAAGACGATTTGAAATACTATCGACCAGCGTGTTGTAAGGGTAGGAGCATAATACTAGTGATCAGATGATTCCAGGAATAGCCCCAGCAAAATAAATATCAAATTTAAATTTATTTGAGTTAACTTTTGAGATCTTGGGGATAAGTGGGTGTTTTTGTCTTTGTGTCATTGAGTTTGACCAATGCGATTTCAAATTACAAAATATCTACGATATTACAATCAATAGTTTATATGCTTTATTTATTTATAAAAAATATAATTTACTGAATATTTTAATAATCGACTAACATACGGGAATGGGAGTAATTTTGTATAAAATTAATTGCACACAATCGCCAAAGGGAATAAGCCACGTTTTAAACTCAAAACACACAACAAGAATAATTAATTAATTTGAATATTTGAATGAAAAGTAATTTCACGAAAGTGACTGAATTATAAGCCAAGGGAATTACATAACAGTGTACGAAAATTGATTAAATAAAATAGCCATCTTATAATTAAGAAACTAAGAATGTTAACTATAGACAAAAGCAACCATTCGATAACAATTCGCGACTCAATAGAAAAAAAACATTTTGTAAAAGAAGGATTCGGTGTCATCGAAAACTTTAGGCAATACAATGTATTTAAAATTATAAGCGTTTCAACATTTATGTAAATGGGGTTGGGCAAACGGGTACATACTGGAGACGAATGGACCTTTTCGGGGGAAGTTTCGCAATTTCCTGCAGTTTCTTCCGTTAATGGGACCCCCCGTCCGGTGATCCTCAACTTTTAACGGCCGCCCGTTCGCGAGGGCGCCGCCTAAAAACCGAGTCTTGTTCTCTGTCTCCCGACACGTAATTGCACTCTACGGTGAATTATTTTGTTCCGAATAATAATAATGGGGCGTAACGGTTGTTGGCTACTTTCGTGCCTAATTGGTTATTAAACCGATTAGGAATTAATTTTTAATTAGCGATCATTCCATTGGATAATTTTCTTCCGCTTTTTTGTAATGGATATAATGGTGAACGTTTCCTGACTTCTGATCATTTTCTTAACCTACAATATTGTATCATTTAAAAAGTAATACTTATTTCTTATAGGACTAAATGTCGGCACTTTTTTAACTACAACTACCAAAAATACGTATTTGTTAAGAACCATGTAACCCAATTATTTTAAATTATATTTGCAGTCACATTAGTGAAACAAGTTGGTTGAATCTAAAGAGAAATCAAGAATAGATGTTAGCAAATTTATCGAATGCCTCAAAGTTGGCCTTGGTTGAGATCAAATCAGCGCATTAGTTGATAGCTATTTGAGCTTAACGTCATCGTCAGAACTATTAGTTCTATTATAATGGAGTTCCAACAAGTAAATTTCAATTCAATCAAGTGGCATTTTCTTAGTAGATAAATGGTATTGTAAAACGTTAAAAGTGTCTTTTGCGGATAAACGACCTAAATTTTACAGTGAAATAATTCCACTAGTCAATCTCTCAGCAAATACCATTCGCTTATGTTACCCAAAACCAAATATTTGAAAGAATATTCAAATGAAAATTTATAAAAAATCGATTCATTTGTTTAACGGCTCGTAGTGCATTGTCGACGGCAACGAGGTGTGACAAAGCATGTTTAATGATAAATTACATAAAAATGGATCTCCACGAAATAATCACTGATTCTATCAAAAATTTGATTCAAATTCATTTTTTTTACCATGTCAGCTCTCAATGTGGAGCATATGGCCTACTAATAGAGGTACTTCATCCTTTTGTTTTTTCTACGAGAACTGCATGTTAATCAGTTGCCGTACTTCTGTTTTTCGAAGAGAGTGGGCATAGAAGGATATGGCTAAGATAGGACTAGTGATAAGCTAATTGCCCTCGCTTCACCCTGTTTTTTTAATAATCGGATGAGTGAGAAGTAACATCACAAACATTCATGCCTAATAACAGAAATTCACAAATCAATTGAAAAAACAAGTTATGAAACTATCCGTAACGGGACTTGAACCCGAGACCACGCTAACCACTCCACCACCGAGCCGACGATTACAATCAATACTTCGTGTCAAAATTTTTCTTTTTTTACATAAACATTAAGGCAACTTTAAAAATATATATAAGAAGACCTAACATAGTTTAATAACGTCATTTCACTTATTTGAGTCTATTTTATAAATATATGTATATAAACAAAAAAAAATTTTACTGTTATAACCATTTTGATAACAAAATGGCTCGACATAAGAGGTTGAAATATATTACATTATACAAATATAATATCTCACGGAAATCAAAACAAGTGAGTATCAAAACCATTTTCGGTTGCTTAGAATCCGTTTGCATTGTGTGATCCCGATAGCGATCGAATAATAGTTTCAAAGGCAACATTATGCGACAGCGGTTCCCATCGGCCACCCCCTCCCACGCACAGTAACTTCTCCGCCTACCTAAGGACCACTGCATGGTAGCTGCGATTTCGGCGGTCGCGATTTCATGAGGTTTTTTTACGAATTGAGTCAAATGTGACTAGATGCTACTGATTGTTATTCTTAATACTTAGCTCAGATTTTATTTCGTATCTTAATATGACTGATATATCTGTAACCTTAGAGACATAATAATGTTGAAGTAAACCATATAATATTACTAAATATACTTTCATTATGTACAGATTAGCGATAGATATTCATTCAATGCATTATATACATTCTATATATCTAACATAATATCTTATATTAAGATATCGAACAATCGTAACTAAAAAGAGAACGAATGGTTGACCAAATATTCAAAGCAATTAAATATAAAAAGTGGAATTTTTTATTAATTATTTATATATTAAATTGTATACTAAGCGGTTTCCAGACTACGCATGGTTTCAGTATTGTGTTTATGTATTTAATTTTGATAAATCTAAGCTATTTAAAAAATTACTTCGATCCAATTGCACATTATTGACAATGTGCAATTGGGTCGAAGTGTGTTTATTAATTTTACGTTCGTAATTAGAGAACACGTTATTTTGATTCAAACGTAAATAAATATGATTATCTGGTGCTTTCAATATTATAACTAGCACTTCTAGTTGAATAACTAAACCCTTCGTCACAGCGTACAAAAATACTAACATGCAATAATTACCGTTGTTTAACGTTTGTTCATGAAACATGAACCTATCAAAAGATCCATTTGCCGCTATCAGTGTAATAAACATATTTTGAAAAACCGACAAAATAAAAGAAATTTTTGAACGTTATAAAATTAAATGTACGAGTAAAATAGTATTTTTAATTATTGACAATTTTTTCTGCCTATAGTCGATTGTTCAACGTCGTTGGTTACACTTGCGGTATTCACGAGTCCGAATCCCAGCGCGGACAGTTTCATAAATTGATTTTTCAATCGATGTCTAATTTTTTGTTGGAAAGAATGGATGTATGTGTCACTCGATTACGTCTTACCCGTGATAACCTAACCACTAATCCTATTATAGACCTACCTAACCTTCTGGCCTTACTCTCTCCGACAAAAGTTTTTTTGGTGCAAGCAGATATGGAGTAAAAAAAAACATTTTAAAATTGAGTTTAGTCAGCTTAATCAATTTCTTTCGTCTATGTGGTGCTGGGCATACACAAATCATGTTCACCATGCCGTTGCTAGTCATCGACAAAATGTGCGGTCTATGAAAGCTCTCCAAATCGTTTCGCGCGAGATCGCGGCTACGACGCGGTCGGCCTAAGCAGCTTTCAAGTATCTAGTTTGTAGGCATCCCTATTCAGTAGCACGTTCGTCCCAATATCACCTCAAATCTTTTGATTGCGCACCCAATGTAGAAATGTTTACATAAAAGACACTCATATTTATACACTGCTAAGAAAACACGCGAACACATTATTACGTTTGCAGCGGCACGTTTCGACTAATTTAGGCTTGCGATGTTTTACAAATACACACTCGCACGCACTCTATAACAGGGGTGTATTTAGTGCCAACAATTAAATCATTTTACCAATATTTAATAAAATAATTTCAACTAAATGTTTCTTAAAGTAGATGATATTGAATAAATGGAGTCAGTTTTATATACAAAGTGAATTTTCAGATCATCTACACTCTACAGTACGTGGGAAGTGGTTAAGACATAAAGAATGGTAGTAAACCCATTCTACCTTTCATTTTTAATTTAATAATTTGAGGTATCCAGGAGGATGCAAGAAATTTTTTTCATTCTGGGCGATTACTGAACATTTAATAATTGGAATCATTTTTAACCTTATAAATAAATAATCATGCGATATAATTAGTCTAAAGACGCTTCTTAATGAAGTGAAACGCGTCACATTAACAACACAGCCAGTAGAATAACTAAGTAATCAATTTTAATTGTATATTTAAAATATTATTGGTTAAAACACGGTTAAAAACACTATGAAATAAAAATAAATGAAAAAATGTATTATCTAATTGATGGCTATTTTGACATTACGTAATAGTTATAAAAATGGAGGGATAACAATATTAAAAATTTTGTAAACGAATACACATTTAATCAGTAAGATAAAATATCAGTTTTATATGTCAAGGATGATATGTAAACACAAAAGCTTACATGATTTTTTATTGCGTTAGGCTTAAAAAGGCTTTTGTCAAACTTAGTATCAAATAAAACACTGTTGTTCCTTGTAAATTAAACCTGCTTGAATCAAAATTGTTTAATGCTTCTGCTGAAAATAATAAGACATGTTTTATTTTTTAACAGCCAAATAGATATAATTTAATCTTTTCTTTAATTAAATTTTGTAATATTTCGATGATTCAAAAGATATATTTATGTTATTAGCACTAAAATAAGTAACAACTTTTAATTTAATATTTTTTTATGTTCCAATCGCTTTAGATGGCACATAAACACGTTATCATGTAATATTTATACTGCATGTAACAGGTTATTTAGGAAAAAAAACTGGAAATATTTCGCTTGTTTTTTACATAATTCCGCTATTTTTTTATTCTAAATTACTAAATTAACATATGGAAATTCCGTCCGTCAACATTTGTTAAATTAACACAATGTGCAAATACAAGAGCGAGTGTAAGTGTACTATGTTGTATGTGCGATAAAAAGACAGAGAAATTATGAGAAATATATATAATATTGTAATTTTACAAGCCCGATAAGTAACGCTTAACTCTTAACATATTTTTAAAAGCTGATCAAAATATAGAATCTACATTAAATATTGTTTTGTAACATTACAAACAAACCTACCCCTTTTTTAAATCCAAAAAATCACTCCTCGGAATAAAAAACATGTTTTTCCAGTGTCCAGCTCTGCATGTTTACAACACCAGCACGAATATGTTTCTCACATATACCCAGCTCACAAGATTCCCCTATGGTATATTACCTTTCGTTCTGGAATAATTAACGAAGTTGTTGAAAATATCGTTTTCAATGTAAGAGGCACGTTACAAATACAAGTATTTGTAATTGGTCTTATTCGTCTAAGCATTTAAAGGCTCTTCAATTATCGTCAACTTAATTTTACATGTATTTAAATTACTAATTGTCAATTTACCTAACAAATACCTCGTATTTATTTTCGCAAGAAAATTTATATATTTAATAGTTAGACAATATTCAGATTGCAAAATATGAAGATTTGGTATCCTACCTTTATTATAAAAATTAAATAACATATTCATAAAAAACAATATTAAGCCATATTTTAAAGATAGATTTTTAAGATTTTACTGGGTTTATATAAGAACCAATTAATTATTATGAACGTATGAAGTAGGGAGTTCTAGACGTTCGTCGAATTAGGTTACAGTGACCATAATATCATTAATGTTTGAGAAAAATACTGAATTAAAAATCACATTTAGTGAATTAGAATTTAACTCTAAATTTTCAAATAGATATTTATAATATTAAACAATCCTTATATAATATTTTAATACCTCTTAATTTAAAATAACAATTGATGACTAGATTTCCATTTTTAATTTTTACACTAACCAGTCTCTTGCGCCTAACTAAGCTTACATTAGTTTTCGCCCAGAAGACCATTTAGAAATAAAAAGGTTCCGAGGTAAATTTATTGCAAATGTTAACATTGCTGATTTTTTCAAATTAATATTTGAGATCTTGGGCGTGTGTTGTTAAAAACAAATACCTATTCGAATATCGAATATTAAAACCCTAAAACGTATTTAAATATATTCGAATGATATTGAATAATAAATATTCATTGTTTTTTTTTCGTATTTTTGGCAAGATCTATTAATAATTTCTAGCACATAATAGTTGCCAGCACGTGTCTTGACTACCGAGAAGAATATTCGATGGAATTCTTAGTTATCATATAATTCTTTTGAAGCCATTTTTTCTTATGTTAACAGAATATTAACCATGCTTAAGATGCTTTGATATTTCTCCATATCGAAGCATCAATTTTTACGCTATTCAATACCAAATAAAAGCGTATATACCTTGATAATCGACGTTAAAAGTTCTACCATCTTGTAAAGAGTTATAAAAACACCTGGTCTCTTTGTTCAAGTAGTGCCTAACTTGATAGATTTTCTCAACAATATAAAAAAAGAAACATTTAAGTAGTCTAAAGCATTCTTTTGTGTTCTACAGATGTCAACCTGAATAACCAGTACCAGATACTCGATTACTCGAAGTAGTTCTTGAAGTGATTTGATTACTAAATTATGTATGCAATATTAAAAACAGTACGTCATAATCGTGTTTAAATTATTAATATATTAACAATAAGGATATTCAACTACCTGCTGAATAATCTGGCATATTTAGCAAACATAATAACAATTTATAGGTTTAAATAACTACATGAAAAGTTAATTTAAGGATATATTGTTTTTAGTAAATTAATTAAAAGTAATTGAATATCGATTTCGCTGTTATTTTCCATTGTTGTATTGACTATTAATTCAAATAAAGTTTAAATTTAATACTGTATTGACTCGTGCAAAACCGATTATTGTATTTTCTTTGTACAGTCAGATAGTAAATAATGGTTTAATTAATATAAACTTATATATCATATGCTAAAAATAATCAAATCGAACTTCATATTTGGTTATACAACTTATTTTTTTAAATTCTCACTTTAATTCAGGCTTGGCTTTTCAAATATTTGATTCAATAAAATGTTCAGCAATAATCATCAAAATGTATTCGAACAAAATTAATACTGAAAATACACTATAAATCTCAATTTTGCATAAAACCATGCGGTGACATAATTCACAATTATTTTCAAAGATAAATTTATTTTTTTATTATATTAACTGCTAACTCACACCGTATTTATATCGCTTCAAAAAAAGTGTTATACTTTTTCAATATACGAGGTAATTAGCTAAAACAGTCATAAATTTATGGAATTTTTATATTAAATATTGTATTACTTAATACTTTCTACTATGCAATACTATTCTTAAGTCTTGTGTACGTTTAAAGTCGGAATATTTATCGTAGACAAAAGTCAATGGTGTAAACAATGTTCAACATTTTATCAAAAACTTTGTCATAAACTACTTTATTGCAAGAAAAGACTATTGCCAGGGTTTTAATTAAAACTTTTGCTCAACTTACTATTGCTAGATACTCAAAAATAAACAAGGAGACCGTGACAAAGGACACTTTTTGAAATATCTGATATTTAAAAGAACTTTATTATTACTTTTTCGTCTGCGATATTTAAATTGTTTCATTTTCCATCAGCAGAGAACAACGAACAATATAACAACTTTGTCAAATATATGTTTAAACATCTTCAACATCAAGTTGCTAGAAAGTGTTAACTTGAATAATTATTGATTCAATATGTTATATAAATATTAAGTCATATTATTTTTTAACCACGACTGCTACCAACTTGAGGTTGTTGGTGTTCTTATAAAATAGACAAAAATAGTTAAAAAAACTGGCCCTAAAACGGTAGTCCACGGAAAATTAGTACTCTGCAAACTTGCTGCTAGTGCTCTGCGAAATTATGAGATGCCGTAATAGACTAGATATATTTTTTTAAATATTAATTTAATAAAGGTACCTACAAAGTTGTTAAGTGAATATCCACAAATTGACCGAAAGAATTCATAGAAAATTTAACATTCTCTTTAGGCACGGTGCAATATCTTTTTATTTTTTTAATATACTTGCCTAGTTTTTTATTTGATATTATCATCATTGAAAACGACGATATCAAAATATTATAGGTATCGATTTGGACTCATTTTTTTTATTTACTTCTATACATGCCTTTAAATTCATTTTCTGAAATATGTAATAGGTAATTTTTAAATCAAAAACATTTTTATTTTAAACGTAAGCAGTTGATAGTTAAAACTCTAAGTTTGAACATTTGATAAAGTTGCTATTTTATTAATATATCCTTTGCCCACGTTAATGTTTGTTGAAAGTGAGCAGTAAACTATTCTCTATCACATATAGTAAGTGTTTTAGTGGGAAATATATATATATTATTAACATGAATAAAAATGAAACAAAAAATTAAGATGATGGTAGAAGATTCTGATAGTGAGTTCCCAAATGCATGCTGAAAACCTTTTTTAACGACAAAACTCACTCCCAAGAGATTCGGATCAGTGATTTAACAGAATTTGCAAAAAACCGGGAGGCTGATTGAGTGATTCATGAGAACTGATTCCCCCTAATCACCAAAGATTGATCATTTTCAGTAGTGACTCTTATATTGAAGCCAGTGACGCGACTAATTTTAGCAATTTAAAGTAATGAATTTCGTTTAATGCGTCGGTGAGTTTCTTTGCAAAAAATGGTCATCAAATTTTCTTCTTTTATAGCATAAGTCAAATCTTTACGACGTTATTGTATTATTTGACATTTTCATGCCACAATATATTGCTGGCCTAGTGCAGCGATGGTGAACCTGCAAATTGTGTAGAAATTTCAAAATACTTGCATTAAATTAAAAGTAAAATAAAAGCATTGACAATTACTTAATAATAATTTTCAAGTTGATTTGAGATTTTTCGAATCTTTTTTCTTAAGTAAAAGGTGTTTATGTCCACTTTTTAGACTAAACACTTTAATCCTTACATTTTTTACTACACTGATACGCTTTGTGTATAGACACAGAGCGTGTCAGTATTAGTATGTATAGATACCGTGGGCTTAGAGACGTTCATAGATCCGTATTGATCCTATATCCTAGAGCAGCAGTGCAAAGTTATAAAGTGGCCTCTCTCTACCAGAAATTGTGATGATAAAGATGTTTTGGTTGAAAATAAATTTTTAAACACAGTTATTTCCTGCTAATAAACATTTTAAACAAGAAAGGGGCACCCCTTTCCATCATGTCATTTTCAATGCCAAAGTCTTCTCCCTTTAATTGCATTGTCACCCATGAAGCAATTTACCCTCCATTTTCTAAGTCTTTAAATAAATCAGGAATTAGGCATAATACGTTCAATAAAGATTAATATGATAATACACATATTTTGACAATGCTTTCTAAAGAAGTGGAACACTTGTCTTATTCAGTAACATAACTGATTAAAAGTCTCTCACCTAGCCATCGAAATATAGCATAATACCAAATTTGCAACTTGATCGACTTTTTGGGGGGTTGCTTAAATTGTGAGCTACCTATAAAAAATGTTTTCTACAGCTGACCTGCAGTAAATATGAAAGACATATAATATAAAGTGTATTTTGAAATATTGGCTCTTTAAAGAATTTAAGTATTTTTTTTTATTATAAACGTAGTCTTATTATGAAATTATTTATACATTACTCTAATAAGTATTCATGAACAAAAATGGGCTGCGTGGTAGAATAAGCTATTTTTAACCATTTCCACTCTCTATTAGGAGGATATTGCCAACACATGGTGCTTCCAAGATTCTATTTGCCCCGCCAGTCATCACAGCGTCTTGTAGCTCTGCGGCTTTAAAGGGCGAAGGAGTCTATCTGGTTGGTAAAAGAGATAGGAGGATTCAGGCATGTTTACGGCTTCCGCAGCACATATTAAAGCCAGGTAGATTATCGTTTTTTTGCATTTTGGACATCATAAGGGACTGGTTACTCCGCTTTCAAAACTCTCGTCAAACTACTGTACCACTAGTATTTGCGGCAAGCATTTGTGTTCGAAGCAAAATAATCGGTTACCCTGTACTTTTATAAGGTACTATGGCTCTCAATCGTAAAGCAGCACCTTTCAGGACGCAAACGTTAAATATGTGGCAATTGGTTCTGACCGAATACAACCGTGACTTTTCCAGACTTTCCGCATTGAATTGAAAGTTGCTCCAGCTATCCCTTATCAGATCGCGAGCTCTTTACTCGTATTGCCATCTCCCGTGATGTGTACTCTAAAGTATCTGAAGCCATCTACTCTTCGATACCTTGCCCAATGATTATCAGAAGGTATTCTGGGTCTGAACCGGTGCAATACACAGGTACACTCTTAGTTAAATCATAATATTTATTTTCCTTTTTTGTATAATTCCGTAATAGACAATAGGTAATAGACTTTTTAAAAATGACTAAGAGCTTGCAACTTTACAGTACAATTCGTTGATTTTTGTTTGTCGTCAAATTTAAAGTATTTAGACAGTTTGCTTGTTTTAATATCTAACATCATTGTGCAGCACAAGTCTTTTTCGTTATGAAAACCATTGAATACAAAAACTGTTCGTTGCGTTATTATGGCAAAATTGCACATTGATGCGGTTACTTATTGAGTTTTGTGTCAAAACTGTATTTCAAAGATTTGAATAAAAAAAAACTTATTAGTTTCAATTAATTATTGTAGATTTGTGTGCTTAAAAAAATGGAGAAATAAAGGAGCAGGGGTTTGTTCAAATGCATGATCACTTAAATAATGGGACGAAGTAATACGGTTTTAAAGATTTATGTCGTTTCTGTTTCATACAAGATTGTTAATAATTTATACTTACGCAAAACCGATGCTGATTATTACTTATTTATTGTGGAATATTTATTTTTTATAGGTTAGATTCAACTTTGAAAGAATAACACTTTGAATTTGGTAATGAATTGAACTGTTATTTGAGTTATCTGCTATACATTTTCAACAAATTGTCACCGCGTTTTATGTCGATGCTTATTTTTCACTCGCTGATCACTTCTTTCTTTCTGCAAGGTCTTAGTAACATTTATAAGTATCATATAAAAGGTCGTTCGTCAAAGGAAGCGGAAATCGCGACTCTCACCAGTGAGGAATACGACTAAAGAATAAAAATAGTTCACCGTTATTTTTAAGGACCTCCATACCACCAGAATCCAAACTGCTATGAATGAGAAAGTAAAGCTTGTTTTATTAGAGAAAATAACAATGTTTACTGTATTGTATTTTATGAAAGCAAAATTTGAAATGAAAACTTTTGGTTGAAGCAACTTCGTAAACATAAAATTCGAGTTTAGCGTAACGCTCAAGATAAAACAATTACGTTACAGGTTTAAGCTTAATCGTAAGAATAAAGCTAAAGCAAACTCTGATTATCATTTGTGGCAAACAAGTCTCAAAGCATAAACATTGCATGTCCCACAGTGTTACAACTTACACTTGCTCTGAATGCGTACATAATTTCTTATCGACCACATCATGCCTACTACCAACAACCCTACTTAAGCTTAATATTATAACGCGTAAATTTGTGTATTTGGTGGTTGGATTGCTAGATTCATCTAAGTGTATCTCAACTGTTGGTTAATGAAACAAAGCTTGTTCAAATCTGTACTTAAATGAAGTGATGTATTTTTCAGCTCATATATTATGACATACTAGCATAGCTATTTGGGAGCATACCGAGTAAGGAATGCAATGCCGGATGTATATATCAAAACTTGTTTACGGTATTGAAAATAACAATACCCGTTGTATGAATATGGCGATTGGGACTGCGATTCTTGACAAATAAATCAATATCGTTATTGAAAAAAATACCTGTATAATAAGTATATGCAGAGTGATTTAGATTGATTCTTTTAATTTACTCTTTTTTTCTTACGAAAACATGAACTTAAAAGAGCGAATCAAGTAATATCAGTATGTCAAACTTCATTATTTTGGTATTGTAAAAATATTGGGACCCTATATAAAATTAAAATTGATATTATATGAGAAGACCCCGGATCGCAGAGAGAATTGTACCGAACGAAAAAAAAAGAATAAAAAGTTAGATTAAATGTACAGTAAACGATAAATATTTATTTTCTTAGTGGTGTGGGGAGTATTCTACATTAACAGAGCAAATTCCGCATACGTAATCATGAAGATGAAAGCTCAAATAAGCATTCATCAATTCTAGTGATGACTGATGCAGCAAACAATACAGCTCAACGACAGATGGACAGTATAAAAAAAACAACCATAGGGAAAGGACCTACATTCTGTCGTCGCGCTCCGAACATCAAACACCTTTCCGGAACCATATAATCGATACTTTAAAATAACAACACATAACCAAAGTAATCTCTTTAATCATACAAAACTTGAAAATCAATTTTTAAACTTTTATAACAAATAAATGATCAATTTAAGAAATAAATCGTAGATGTCAGCACATTTTCAGCATTCGTTATCAAAACAAATCTAACAAACTTTGTTGACTGAAGTCCATTGTAAATTTTCTGACTAAAAAAGCTTATAAATAGTTAATTATCATATAACCCTGTAGCCGAGGAGTCAACATTCTTAGGCGTTACTCTTATTCGGTTACGGTGTTCAGGGTTTTGAATCCCGGAACAGGCACTCTTATACATTGATCGTTTCCCATCTATCTGATCCTAGCAATGAGCTAACTTTTATTCATTTACTAGCGCCATCATTATAGTTTTACTCTCTCCGAAAGGAGAGGTGGAGCGAATAAAAAATAACCAGAGAGACGACATAGTCAAAAAAAGATTACATGCTATCATGTCGAAGAGTAAATTTAGTCAATGATGCACCACTATTGAATATGTTGAAATAAATTCATAGTTTTTTGTGATTTATTTTGGGCAGAAGTAAGGTTTAGTTAAAATTACATTGTAGATGGTTGATGATTTCTGTCGTAGGTAGCAGTCGCGTAAAGATTATAACGTTCGTATCAGCCAACATAGGGTAAACAGGTGGCGCCTAATAAATATGTCGCTGCATTCGTGCGTACGAGAAGGATGTGTGAATTGTGGCAAATGCAATCTGAAAATTACTCACCCCACAAAATCAAAGGTGGCTTTCAAATATTCAAAACAATCTGACGTATATTGTGAAAAAATCAATTTTATAATGCTCGTGATGAGTGAAACCAGTTTTGATCTTTATAAAAATGAGGAATTGGTAAAAAAATAAATGTTCTATTTTTTAAATATAATAACCATTCCATTAAAAGTGATAAAACTTACTCAATAATTTAACCTGTTTGACAGTAAGGGTGTTCAATTGACTTACAATACCTTCCACTGAACTCTTCTATTAAGGTAATTTAAGACATTGACTGAGGGTGCTTGATGGAATTTCAATCTCAAATTTGAATTATTGGGATTTTGTACACTGACAGACAGTAAACAGTATCTAATGTTTATATAGAAGATACAAATACGACAAATATTATTTACGACATAAAATATTATAGGTCTAGGATCCACACTGATACCTCTGTTAATGTGTTGTTTACAAAATAAGGATTAAGGCGATTCTCAGGTTTAAATTCAATTTTAACTCAGGTATCAGTGTGGATCCTAGACGTATAATATTTTATCTCTGTATATTCTATATAAACGTTAGACACTGTTTACTGTCTGTCAGTTCGAGTCCATTCGTGCGCTTGAATGCCTGAAGATGCTGAAAGGTGAAACCCGGGTCGTTAGTGACAAAATACATGGAAGTGTACAAAATCTCAATTATTCAAAAATCCTCTATTAAGAATTATTATAATTGTTCCTCAAGTGATTATTCATAAATAAATATTGTATGCGCTATATGAAAATGGGCGGGAAATCTAATGAGAAATACGTAATTTTAAAATGTAATATCCAAGTGAAACAAACGAAAGGTATACCGAACGCCTAAAAAAGACTGACAAATTCAACGTAGAAGGGTAGAGAATGAAATCATTATAGAAGATCATTCACGATATGTTCAAAAAAATGATTCATCCAATATTTCGTCTTAGTATTCAATTTATATAATAGTTTGTAAAAATTTATAAAAAACGTTTTCAGTATTGATCGACAAGCCAAAGTTTATACACGTGGCAAATCAAATTAGATAAAAAATTTCAAATTTTATAAAAGTATAATTTTTCTTCACAACTTTTAATATAAAAAATGTGAGCGTTTCCCATAACAAGATATAAGTAATATAATACGAAAAAAAGAACTTTTTAAGACCCGTGTATGATGTAAGTTCAAATTGAAAGTAAAGTCAAGTTAACTCGCACGTCATACATTCTGACAGCATGTGCTCCACTAAAACCTTTTAAGTAAGCACGTAATTAATTAAGATGGTCAAAGCTATCATAACTTTTACGGCCACTTTCAAAAGCTCTCGTTTTTTTTATAGAGACTCGTTCGTTTAATGAATAAAGATTTTATAACACATCGGCAGTGTACACGTTATTTGAATAAATAAATTGCTTTTTTAATGCTATAGTAATTAATTAATGCAAATATTTTCTGTAGCTTATTCGAATAGTTTTCTTTTAAAGCTCACGCTAAAAAGCACGAAAACATTTTAAATTTGTTGATAATATCAAGTATTTTGCTGAAATTATTGAAATTTCTACTTGATATCATATGTTCATTCCAAATGTGGCATTGTAAATCGTTAAAAAACTTCGTAGTACTGACATAACGAATAGGAATACACTTTTAATAAAACTATTTGCATATATCATGTCCGCTCCCAACATATATTGTATGGACTTCTATTTAATTATTCTTTTTATGGAAACTGGTTGTTTATTCAGTCCTACAACCTCGTTTTTCTAACAAGGTAAGGAACTCAGAATAAATTGATACGACTAGTCGTTAAAGTATCGACCTCTCTCTAAGTTTTGCCTATTTATGATTGGATAGGAATAAAAAGGGGAGGAATGTAAAAACTGCACACATCAACAAGTCATTATAAATAATTGATGAAGATTTTCGCTTATAGATTCGAGCTTGTGAACACATATTCGCGAGTGATTACCATTCGGTTATAGGGACGGTCTTAAATCACAAAATATTTTTTATTTAAATACGAATTGTATGGTACGGAAAAAGCTGTATCATATTTTCACATCTGCATTTCATAAATCCCTATGTAATACAGGATTCGAAACACCACCTTCAGTTTCCCGAATGAAGTTTAAATTATTTGATTATTTTGTTAAGAATTCTAAAAAAATACTCGTTTTAAAGTATAGATTGAATACAAAAAAGGAAAAAAAAAAACAGTAGTTATTTATAATAGTTGAATTTTATATTATATATATTGTTCAACACAATCATAACTATATCATAAGAAGAATGCTACTTTGTTTTATTGGAATAAATATACAAACTCTTACTGTTTATGTTGCTTAAAAATATATGCTTATATATTATCCACAACGAATAATGACGTAAAAAAGACAATAACATTAACATTTCAAAACAATGCATTAACTTTTCAATTATTTCGCTTTGCATTAAAACTTTATTCTACCAAACAAAAGAAAAAAACAAAGCTATCCCATTTTCAGTTTTTAATATTCTGCGCATTGTGCATGGTTCAAAATGAGCTTTTTGATGTGGGAAGTCACCTGTCTTTACACCAATAAACAGAGTTCTTAATTGAAATTTCGACTCGAAAACTGTCACAATACCATAACATTCACCTCTATAAAAGAAAGGCATTAACCTCCACAGTGCCAAAATTATACCTACGCAAGATACAATTTTCTCTATTATAAAAAGTTTATCCACATTGCAGTGTAGCAGTTTATATCTTTGACACCGTTAATGAGTAGTAGAGCTTTCACCCTTACTTACTATGCAGTTAAAGCCTAGAATCTCTGAGTGTACACTTTCATACATAGATAATTTAAATTTATTTGCGGATTAACACGGATATCTGTAACGTGTTTCATCCTATTGCAAATACATTATCTGATTCATGAAACGAAGTATAGAGAAAGCGATTAGATGATTCCTTGTTCTTTTATAACGTAATTTTACTTGTACTCACCCTTAACTGGTTTTTTTTTAAACCTTGCAAATTGTTGCATTAGAAGCTGAACATTGGGATCGGACAATCTTAAATGCACTAAAAAATGTAAAAACTTTGTTTATAATACAAAATCCTTATGTGGGGCGTGTAGTCCCTTTGGAGCAACAGAAATTATTTAACATGAACATGTAATGAAACGTAAATAAATGAAATAATCGCAAATAAAAATAAAATTGTGTAAAAATTTAAAAGCTTATATATATTAAATTTGGATTATTGAGATTTTGTACACTTCCATGTATTTTGTCACTAACGACCCGGGTTTCGCCTTTCGGCATCTTCAGGCATTCGAGCACACGAATGGACTCGAACTGAGAGACAGTAAACAGTTTCTAACGCTTATATAGAAGATACAAATGCGACAAATATCATTTACGAGGCAATACATTATACGTCTGAGAGCCACACCGATACCTGAGTTAAAATTTCGGAAATCGTCCTAATCCTTATTTTGTAAACACCATATTACCAGAGTGGCGATTGCCGAAGGCGATTGCCGCTTTTCAACTTCTTTTAGAAATACCAGTGATTTTACAATTATAATAGTATTGTGGGTTTTGACGGGATGTAATTCGACGAATGGGTAAATATATACAATCATTCCACATTTAGTGAAATCTGTTAGGTGTTTCAACGTATCGGATATAATAGCGGAGAATTAGGAAGGTTCAGCTGCTCATTCAAGATTGGTAAGGAGTATAACTGGCCTCTATTAATTTCTAAAATTTCCTGATAAAATAATTTATGATCCCCCATGTTTTTATGCAACAGTTTAACCCCATCATCCGCAGGTCGTTAGTGACAAAATACATGGAAGTGTACAAAATCTCAATAATCCAAATTTAATATTGAAATTCCATCAAGCACCCTCAGTCGATGTCTTAAATTATAGCTTATATATATTGATCGTCCAGCTCATTTCTCAGGAATCTCCAAGTAATTCATATTAAGATAATGGGTAAAACAATATTCAAATGGTCACCATAAATCTAATACCATTGATTCTTACTCTAGTTGTATACATTTGGTAAACAGGTGTTAAACAATTAGGTACTTTCCGAGAATAGTCAGTAGAAGGATATTTAGAAGTATGCCTTTAATGTAGGATAACATAACAAAGTATTCACGTCTACAGCATTTTATTGGTTAGTTGATGACTATTTCAGCTTAATGCCATCGTCATTACTTTACCAAGTAAATGTCAATTCAGTCAATCCTTTTACTGACATAGAAATATCACTATTTAGTCAAATTTTTTTAATGTAATCTGCCGTAGCATTTTTTACATGCAACTGCATATTTAACAGAAATTTAGCTTTTTTCAAGTTTTCTGATTAATGAAATGGAAGATCGATATAATTCTTATTTAATTAATTTCATTTTTACGTACTCTTGTAAGGTGAAGACGATATGTTTTTAAGTAAAAATTTGTAAAAATAAAAATGAAAATGTGTTTTTCTTTTTAGTTTAAAATTACATTATTATTAAATAGTTAAGTGCTTATAACATTGTTTTTGTATTTTATTATTATTCATTGAATGTATTGTGCGCTCTAAGTGTGGGCTCTCGCGTTAAACAGGTTAACGCTGCTCTCTTGAGATTTGTGGCCCAAGTCAGCTAATCCCTCACACAGTGCTGACGAAGCAGTCACGCATTTACGCCCTTATAAAATATCCACTTTTTATTTACGACTGGGATGCCAGCCATCACAACAGGGGTGTCTTTGGCCCAAATATTACGTATTTTCTAGATACTAGTGGATAATTATTAGTGCTGCAGGGTATAAAAATAGCCGTTTACACACTTGCACGGGTTATCCATAACAGTATCTATCAATACCAAGATGTGTCGTAAACGTATAGTCATAAACATATTGCACAAGTTTATTTATCGGAACATGATCTCGAAAGAAGTAGTTATTTTAAACTCACGAAGTATTTTGTTTTCAATTCCAATTAAGAGATAATTCATAAGCATATTTGTTTCGATGTAGAGTATAAAAATATTAGCTTATGAATCATTCGATTATTCCCACGAAAAAGTTTGCTTAGGAGAATCCATTACTTACTAATTGTTCTGCATCCAATTGTAATTGAATACATGACATACATTAATGCTCTTATCTTCTATTCGATGAATAATAAGTTAAAATTTTCTCATTATATCACTGGTTATAATGACGCAAAACTAAATTAAGTGAAAACAATGTTTACAGTCATTTAAGAACAAAACATCTGATGTGTTTATAAATCAGCGACTTAGAATATTTATTTCAATTTGTTTTCTTCGTTTGAGTTTGTCATTTGATACAACTTTAATTAAGATGCTTTATTAGTAACTAATATAACTGCCAGACGCTCATTTGAGCAAGCATTTAATTTCATAATGACTGGTGTGTGAGTCGACGAGTCGGTAACTCATTAATATGTTATTATCATTTGAATTATGTAAGTTTCGGTGACTAAATATGTATATTTATTTATGATATATTGCACATTTGTGAAAACCGTATATTGGGAAAATAGATCGGGCGTAGGAATTTGTGACTCAAATACTGAAAAATAGTGATTATATAAACTTAATTCGTAGGCACGTTTTAGAATGATAATATTTAATAATGATTTTTAATAATTGACCAACGGTTTATCCACATGAAAATCAATTGAAATACAATATCTTTGTTATGTCAGATATAAAAATAATTGCAATAAGACGATATTTTATGTGGAAAAAAATATTTTAAAACAATGGAAGACAGTAAAAGTGTAAAAAGTGGAATAATAATTAAATTGAAAACTGTAGCTATATTATGACAAAGATCCCTATGAATTAATCAGTTTTTTTAACGGATAAATTTCTAAACGAGTAAATTGAATTTCCGTACACTATAAAATTTCAGCAGTAACTACCAAACCTGAATAAATCACATTTCCGAATATTATACAAAAATCAGAGTATACGGCTGTATGTCCTATAGAGTACTAGCGTAACTATTTGTGGGATAGGTGAAAAATCACATATTTTCCAGAGGTCGCAATGCATTGACGTATAAGATTCCTTTTACGATTCTGGTAAAACCAGGCTTTGGGGCGACTCCGTTCGCGGGTCGTATTTTACACGTGTCTGATTTACGACATTCCAGGAAAGCAACGCTAAGCGCTGCTCAACACTTTTCAATGTGCCACGTTGTACATTTGTAGACTTACTTCAACCTTTATGCTCACCTCGGAGGGAATTTTTCTGAAAATTCAATGACACATTGTGCAACTCGCCACACTATTGGACAAACAGCTGAATAAAATTTAAATTGAGGTCCTTGGTAAAAAAGAGTATCAATCAAACTTAAACATTCACCAAATACATTTTCAACTCAAAAATTACAGAATAAATTAATGACATTATATATGAAAATTTATATCATAATAGTAATGTAGACTATCAAAGCATTTTGTTCTCCAATAATTAGCTATCTCGTCTTGACGCCAACGTTAGAAATTTATGAATATAAATAATTTTATATTTTTACTTAATTACAATAGAGTTCTACCAAAGTAAATGTCAATTCAATAAACAAGTAAAAAATATTCAAATATATAACCATAATAGATTTTTTATTAACAAACTCAGGTTCCATGTCACTAAACGTTATTTCACAGATGTTTAAGTGATAAAATGATGAGAAACGCATTGTGAAACGGTCTTGGAATATAAATTATGGAAACTCGAAATACCTTATAGTGATTCATATTAAAGTATACAATGAAGAAAATATTCACTTTCAAAAGAATATTGTTATAAATTTGATTATTTTGGCATCACGACACTGTCAGAACAAACGATTATGTGATGCTGAAATAGCTATCAATCATATATCTCATATTGTTCATAATTCATGTGCAAGTAAATATTTGTTTTTTACTATACAAAATAAATCTTAATTCAATCAATTAACCTAATATTCACACTAAGAAATATGATAAAAATGTGTTTAATGGATATTAATCAAAACAAATTAAGAAGACATTATACAAATATGAATAAAAAATGGCATCAAAAGTTAAAAGTAGATGAACCTTTTATTTTAATGGGAGTATATGTAAAAAGAAATAGTATCGTATATTCGTATCCATACAAGCAAGCATAATACATACTATATGATAGTAAAAAACTTTCTTAATGACCTCGCTGTGGTGTAAGCTAACAATTTTTAATTAACTTTTCTTCTTTGCCCGTCAAACTAGGGCAAAAACTTTCTTCCCCCTAATCAATAAAGCGCAAAATTGAAAGGCACATTTGCGGAGAACGACTATGGGCCGAAACGGCGCCACCAGACAGGATAATCCTGGTTCCCGCCATAACACGACCACCATTTTATGGATCAACCGGAAGTTAACGACGGGAACTACCCCGCAGCATGAAATAAGACCTGATAAAACAGTCATTAAAAGTCATTGCTAGTCTTTTTTCTCCCTTCAAAACCGCGTCGGTGAAATTAATAGTCTCTTTAAATGTATTTTAATTACCACTAGAATTTACTGTTTCCATTTCGCATATGAGCTATTGGGCGGTTAACGTACCTCAATTTTTTATTGAAGTTTAATAAAAATTACACTAAGTTTGGTAAAGTTTCTACTCTACGACTGTTTTTACGTACTGCCTTTCATTTCAAGTTTAAGTTAAGCTCTTTGAAGTTATAAATTTTCTAAAGAAATGACAATGAAACAAAAACATATTGAGGTCGAAATATCAAAATATGTAGTTCTATATACAATATTTAAATGATATACATAGTTGAAAGCTCTTTCTACTTCACGTCATCCTCAGAACTTTGTATTAAATTAAGTTCTATCAAGAAAATCCGAATAACAAAAAATATTTACCAACTAATTTTAGACTTGTTGGCATCCCTGGCGCAATTGGTAGCGTCGTTGGCTACGGTTACGGATGTCTCTGGTTCAATTCCCGTGCGAAAAATTTTATAAATTGGTCTTTAAATCGATTTATGAATTTCCGTTCGTAGTCATGCATGTTTGTGATGCCTAAAACTCTAAAACCCTTCCACCCATCCGATCCTCAAAAACGGGGCGTAGCGAGAGCGATTAGCTAACCACTGGTCCTGTCCTAGCCCTATCCTTCAACCCCTATTCTCTTTGAAAAAAGAAAGGTTGAGCAACTGAGTGACAAGCAGTTCTCATAGAAAATTACCATATGCTCCACGTTGGGAGCGGACATGGTAAAAAAAATTTAGACTAAGTTTGATGTTTAATTTCATTTCCAAAACGTTTTACCTTTATAATCATAACTTAAGAATAAAGCCTGCAACGGTTTTTAAACGTCCGGTGATTACCGCTTATCATAACTCAGTGCTTTCAAAAAACAATAGTTCTACAAAAGCCATAGAAGCTCTAGTTCAATACAGTTTAATATGGAGAAATAATCTTAAAAAGAGTGTCCATATGATGTTTATTTTATTATATAATTAAAAAGATCAAAAATATTGAAAATCGTCGTGATGTCGAAATAGCAATAAAAAATGTTTGATAATCCATTTTGAACTAAATACATTGTTATCGATACTCTATCGAAAGTCTAAAACTTTTCATAAATACTACAAACGCAAATTTTCAAAAGCAAAGTACTGTTGTAAAAGAACGTAAAAGTGGATGACTTACAGATAATGTGTTCTGCTGGACAAAAAACTCTTGCTAACTATTTGGATGACGATTGTGTAGGCCTGGAATAATTTTCTAACAAGGCATGAAATACGACTACAAAATCACTCAAAATTTGTAACCATGTCGTTAGAAATAACATTTAAAATTTTGCACTATTCAATTGAAAATGTGTACAATGAGATATTGTTTTATATTTCAAATATATCATTGTTAGCGGTTGTTTTCAATCAGTATTGCCAATCTCGTAATATAATATGAATAACGATATTATTCGAAACGTTTTTCAAAACTGCGTTAAGCTGGCTAATTATATTTCGAAATGCTTTTAATTATTCATATTGGCAATACATGAAATCACGACGCACAGAGTCGTAAATTCTTTGTCATATTTCAAAATTTTATCGCCGCCCCGCTGGATATAATGTTATTTAGGTTAATTGATGTCAAACGTAGAACTCTCGTTCGAATGAGAATGTAGGCGAAATATGTTCAACCGTGCACTCGATTCTGTGAATACTAAACAGCCAATTACGCTACGGCATGATATTATTAACATTGTGTTCATATTTAACCATACCGCTAACGATATCGTCTGCTGAAGTATTACCTGCGAATTTACAACCCAATGAATACAATTGTGGCGTTATTACTGAAAAGCTTTGTATCGTGTTTATTCTGTGTCCGTCGTGCTTTCAACAAAAGCTTTAACTACCATGACAATCATAAAAATCAGAATTTAAAAAATCATATTTCTAAATTCCATGAATAAGGATAACTACCAGAAGAATGGTATTAATTGTAATATCTTGGTGGAAAGACATATCTTGTATATAAAAGTGAACGTGTAGGTATAAATATTATAGTAAAATGATTTTTGTCGTTCTAGCTTCATCAATCAATTTTTAGGTCCTAACTGTCACTTCATAGTGAAAAGACATTATATTTATAAAAATGAAACAACATAATTCTTACGAATTCTTTTTTATTATCATCAGAACCAGATTTGTTTTTCCACTAAGAATTGACAGTTCACACATCAAAAGTGAACAGTGTGTTTGTCTTTTGCTTGAACTTTTCAACGGTTAACTCTGGGGTCATAAAATACGTCAACATATTATATGTGTTCTAATCCATATGCATGTAACTATTTGCACTATGATACATTTTTCCATTTCCGGACGTAGCCTAGTAGTAATTTTAATGTTTATGGAGATAAAACACAATTGCCAGTGTATTAATTGAATTATCGTTTATTATTTTGTATGGAATTTAATAATTCTTCGAATACTAGTAAAATGGTGTAGAAAGATAAAAATGTATATTTGGATTATTGAGATTGTGTACACTTCCATGTATTTTGTCACTAACGACCCGGGTTTCGCCTTTCGGCATCTTCAGGCATTCGAGCACACGAATGGACTCGAACTGACAAAGTTAGTGACAAAATACATGGAAGTGTACAAAATCTCAATAATCCAAATTTGATATTGAAATTCCATCAAGCACCCTCAGTCGATGTCTTAAATTATAAAAATGTATAGTTAGATTCATAATAATCGTCAAATAAAATTTGTTAACCGATGTTTGTTCTAGAAAAGATACTAGAAGTTTTAAGTTTATTTAACTCTTGAATTTTTTTCGGGTTAATTCAAGTGAATTAAACATAAAAGTCTTAATATTACATTTTAAAAAATAAAACACAATTCATTTGTACTACTTCCACACTCAGGACCGGTTTCGCTCATCACGAGCATTATCAATTGATGATGATTAGCGAATGAGCGAAAGAATTACAAATGAAATGTGTTTTATTTTTTAAATATAATGTCTTTCCATCAAGAATTGACAGTTAACACCTTAAAAGTGTTAATATTATGTTCAAAATCACGAGAAAAATACAGTAAGTTTTATGTTTTCTACAGTAATATTATATTACACTGATTTTATTTTATGTAAGCAAAATTTAATCAAAGCTTTATAAACACGAACACATTTGAAATATTTAAATGATTTTATATTTTTACGTGTTTCCTGTAATATTCCCATCGAAACTCGATATGATATTTGAAAATAATATATCGTGTTGTGCCAGCCATAGAATTTTGCTAGCTAAATAATCGTAAACACGTGTATCGGCAAAAGACGAAAAATATTTTAAGATCCTTTCATATTTTATATCTGAAACATTTTTCTTTCTCCAGTCACTCCATTGTATTTGACATCAAAGACTTTTTCATGGCAAAACAAGACTAAAATCCCAATAATAGATTCTCTCAGAGATTGAGTCTATCGATCGAGAAGTCCTAACCAAAACAATTGCACCGTCAAAGGGAAGCAGACTAGAAGAACCTACTCACGTACGTCACGAACGAGTGACGTCACGTCAGTCTCACGCTCGCCAAAAGAGGAGAGAGAGCAGCCAAGTTTACTTCAGAAAACTACGCCCCACTTTAACAGGCGCTGGAAACCATTCGATAGAATAACATTTATTCATAATCATATCAACGAAAAAACACAAATATATCACCCATGACAGGGATGGCAAGTAAGTCGCTCGCGTGCTAAATTTGGCAGATAAATATTTTTGAAGGCATCCTTGTAACTTCTTTGTTTTAATTATAAATATTCAATTCAAAAAAATGATTTACTCGATAAGAATTTTAAAAGTCACCTCAAGAACAAATTGAGGGGAAAAGGCGTCATGACGTTAAATTAAAAAATTTAAATTTGTTATTATCCTTACCGAGACTTGAACCCGACACTATCTTAGAGTTAGATAAAGGTACAACCGCTAAGCCACACAGGCTGAAATTCAATATTATTTATTTTTAATAATTCGACTGAATATCTGTACGAACATAACACATAAAAAAAAATTGTTATTCCAATATCAGACTAGAAAAAATTTCGTACTTTATTTAAATACCAAAATATTTTTTTATGGGATTGGAGATCGCAACCTACTTGGTGGCCATGTTTAATACCAAGTGCCACAGTAAAGTCTCTCTTTATTTTTCAAAAATAATAATATTGGCACATGAATAAATAGATATACTTAAAACGATACGCTTCGAAAAAGGAACTTATTTGAATGTTCATTTACATCCATATAATAAAAATATGGGCGCTTATCCAAGATACCATCGTCATTGTTATTGGTTACGGTACTTACGGGTTCGACTTTCAGATATTTGTAATATTTTTCAATCGATTTAGGGATTTATGCTCGATAACTATCATTTCTAAAAGTGATTATTTAACCACTATTCCTATTCTAGCCCTTTCCTTCAATTCTTACTTTTCTCGAAAAAAAGATCTTGAGTATACGCAAACATGGCTTAAAATAAAAATAATTGAAACGATGAAGATGTCGAAAGTTAAAGCGCAGTTCCTTAGTGATATACAATAATAGTGGAAAATAAAATGGAAGCCCACAAAAATTGCGTGATTAAATTATGGCCATCCACATATACTTTAACCTTGTATCATATGGGTGAGGACAAACTGTCAGTTGGTAATGTAAATTATCGAAAATAAAGTGTTGTATCAAAAACCATGAGTTTCGGGGCAATATAATCGAGCAAGAAAGCTCGGACGGCTGGATGCAGGCAGAGGCGCAACGCGATGAGAAAGGGACCAGAATCATTAATTAATAATTATTCCCGGCAAGTACGACGTCTACGCTCATTACAAGTTGCTTTCGACCGCTCGTCCACCCCCAACGTTGGCCGTCCTGCCAGTGTTACGCCCCTGAACGCTACGAAACATTTTCTCCAGGACGAAAGCTTCACTGGAAACTGTATAAATGACATTCATCGTATTTTAGGAATGCTTAAAAGGTGTGAGTGAATGCCAAACTCCATTTAAGGAAACTTTGTACATAAATTTTTTTTACAAATAGATATCAATTAATAATTATTTTATATAATAGTTCCAGATAACGTCATGTGAGCAATTAATTTCGATAGCGAAAAGTAAATTCTGATGTATTTAAAAAACATTATTTTTTTATTTTGTTTTCTTTTTATTAATGACTAAAACGACTGAAAAAAATATTTATTTATCTGATATTTTAACTAAAATGTATATAATTTAAGACATCGACTGAGGGTGCATGATGGAATTTCCATATCAAATTTGGATTATTGAGATTTTGTACACTTCCATGTATTTTGTCACTAACGACCCGGGTTTCGCCTTTCGGCATCTTCAGGCATTCGAGCACACGAATGGACTCGAACTGGACTCGAACTGGACTCAGTTCGAGTCCATTCGTGTGCTCGAATGCCTGAAAATGCCGAAAGGCGAAACTCGGGTCGTTAGTGACAAAATACATGGAAGTGTACAAAATCTCAATAATCCAAATTTAAAATGTATATTTTTCTAGAAAAAATCAAAAATTCTCAATCCACCAATAACGATTATCGATCTTTATGTCACACTTTTGGAACCTTATATTTTAATCTTTTCAAACCTATTACAAAAATGTTAGATAAGTTTTTTTTCAATACGCACTTAAAAATAAAACCATTTAATCGTATTTTAAAACAGCAGTTACCGTGAATTTTATCCATGGCTCTTTAGGGTTAATTTTTATTATATACATACGAATTGACGCACAAAATACCATGCAAGAAAGTCATAATGTAAACCATTTACAAAATATGTGATTATACATGTGCAGTCATCAGACTCTGGTTGAATTTCTGCTATAAGTGTTTTTGTTGTGTTGTGGAACATTTCGTGGGAACTATTTGATTGTAGGAACAACCATGAGGTATTTTGAAAAGCTTGATTACAATATACTGCATGAAAAGGTTCATAATTTTGTAACAAGAAGAGCAGTTTATTTAAGCAACAGCTTAAATCATCGATCATTTTTCATATAGTCTTCAATAAAAATAAACATTTTGTTTACAGGTTACATTTTCCACCTACACGAAACGCCAAAATATTTGCAAGCTCGCATTTTTTCAGCAGAGATATTTCTGCCACTGACAATATTAGTTTTGTGTTGACTAGCTTAACCATAGTGACTAACAAGGGGGCGATACCGCCGGAGTTTTGGCAGAGCCTGCTAACCTCTCGCATTATTAGCTGCATCCGAATTGAATAAAGCAATTACTTTTTATCTTTACTCCCTTCTCATTATGAGGCTTACGTGATGAGACCATATTAAACGTGTAATTTTTGTGAGATGTAGCAACCCTGAACAACCCTTTTTTAATTTATAATAATAATCCTACAACCAGAGCCAAATTGATACTTACGGTGTAATTTTCAGTGATTATCAAGATAATTTGTAAACAGATTTCGAAGTTTTTTTAAACCAGTGATACACAACTCGCGGATAGAAAAAATCTTGTAAGTAATCATCTATTCTTCTGTTTTTAACGACGTGCGATTTGTTTCAAAATAAATGATGTTGTGTTTTAGATATAATCAGTCTGTTTCTATATAACTTTATCTTCTTACACATTTAATCATTAATCCAAACATCAAACATTGGTTTTTTTCTTTAATTCAAGACATTGACCGAAGGGTAATTGGTGTAATTTCAATATTAAATTCAAATCGTTAAAATTGTGTATACCTCCACAAGCTTCTAATCATTTCAATTCAGCTAGTCTAGAAGTGGAGTGTTTATTTTTTTGGTTTCAACGAATATGAAATGATCTTATCATCTCTAAAAGAGAGGTTAAGCTTTTGACTGTAAACGTGAAAAACATATGAGATACATTTAAGCCATATTAGAAGCGGACGTGTCTAAATATATATTTTAATTTGAATAATTTTCACAAATACACTTTTGTTTATAATACAATGTTTTTCTCATAAGGTTTTTTCTTCGAATTGTCTTTTTATCATTTGATTCGTTTTCTCGCTTACCAAAACTGCCCTGATATCATTATTTCAAATAATTTGTGAGCGTTAAAATAAATAAATTTAATTTTTTACTTCACTTTAACGACATAACTTGTCAAAAAGTCAATAAAATAAATTGCTGATGTAATTTAAACGCTATCCAAATTAATTCGATTCCTGATCATAAAACTACTTTTACATTCAGATGCAATCAAAACACTCTATATAATTGCCTAAAAGGGAAGATTTAGAAATAAAAGTGGGCGGGGCAGTCTGCCTGAAAAAGGTTTCAATTATTAACCCGAAATGTAATCGAATGGTACCGCTGGAAAACGGAGACCCAGAAAACCCATTTAACCCCTCAAAATGGAGTAAACCTGAAAGTTTTGCAGATCAATGGAAAATCGATCCACGAAAGAAGTTTTGCCAGCCGAGACTTAACTTTGGTCTTCTGTATAGTTGTGAAATAAAAGTTACGTTTTCAATTAAAACAAAACGTACGAGAATGTCTAATCAATTATAAATATTTATACATAAACTTTTCAGAATAATTACTTAAGACGAGCATAGCATAAAATTAACGTTTCAGCTGTCAATCCGACAACATTATTTTTCAAATTAAAATTCATCATTAATATCAATATTTTGACTAATCTTTTCACTTGTATTTTAGAATACGACTCATAATACATATTAACTGTGCAAAGGTAAAAGGAAGCAACCTACATACAAAACGTATTGTGTATAGCCCACACAAAACGTGTTTTAAATTGTATTTATTGTTATTGTCGAAAAAAAAATATATTTTTAAAACACTGAGGCATACGTCTTTTTGTCTTTCTACAGTCGACAACGTCTTAGACAACGCTATGGGCAGAAAAGAGGAGTCTACCTTTTACATTCAGGACCCGAAGCGATCTGCACAGGACTTATTTTTAACCATGCACTAGTGCTTAAACAAAGATATTTAAAAAATGTGAGTCGTGAATCTTGTGTTTAATCCATATACTAAAAGACCGTCGTTTTAGACGTGTTTATTGACTCTAATGAAGAATCGAGTCTATGGCGGTTCCTAAATAAATTAATATTTTTTCAATTGCCGTGACGTTAGCGTAACATATTGGACTAGCAAACAGTTGTCAGCGTCCCAAAACAGTGTTATGTTGCTTTCAAAGGAAGCAAAATGGTGCAGGCTAAAAAAGGCAGGTTAAATTATTTTTGTGCTCTATTATTACGATATGGAAAGTGGCCGTGAAAACAGGGGTTTATATACATAGCGTGTGGTGATGGGACATATATAGACATATTTCTCGAGAAATGTTTGAGATTTTATTTTTTAAAATATTTATTTTAAAACATCTCACTCACGATATTATAAAGCGTATAAAGCTTCAAAATAAGACGTTTTATGGAGATTTTTTTGCGGTTATAGATAGATATATAAGTTAAGGAGAATATTGGTTGCTCAGCAATTGCTGTATTATTATAAAGTGGTATGCCATTGACTACATTGTAATTTTTCAGATAATCTGTCAATTCTAAAATTAAAACTACATATTCCACAACAATAGCTTAAAGAGACATTGAAGAGACAATAAAGAGACAGAATAGCTTAAACATAGATCATTTTAATTAAATAAATTGAAAGAATATAAGGCAAATAAGTCATTTAAACGAGCATTTCCTTAAACAATCTCTACACTAAGTGTTTTCAAAAATCATTTGTCCATTTATTTTACAATATATTTTATTTTATCTTAACTTATTAACTTTGTTATAATTGTTAATGTGAACGAATACCGTATTGAATGGTATGTGTTTACAGATTGCATTCATAGATATTCTTATAATATCATTTTCCGCACATTAACATCTGACCAAAGCTTTTAGTGGTTGGATTGTTTCCAATTGTCCAATTTCAATGCAAAAAAAAACATTTAACCATCTGAAAGATCATAAATTAATATTATTATAACAGTAAATCGTAAATAAAGATCACTTTTGTTAATACAATGTTTTGAACCGTTAAAAATCATGTGATTTATGTAATTTAAGCTTAAAATGATTTATAATGTAATATAAATATATTTAAAAAATAGCATGTAACGGATGGGTATATTTTTTCCACCTTCTCTTATGGAAGTATTTATTCTTGTGCACTAGGTAGAAATGCAGTACTTTCGAAGACAAACTGAATCTTTTAATGGACGTCATCTTATGGTCAACTACTTTTATAAATTGATTGAATCAGCATTTACTTGGTAGAACTCCATTATAATAGGATAATATAACAACTATCGTAGTTCTGACGATGGCGTAAAGCCGAAATAGCTAACAACTACCTGATAAAAAATTTGTACAACTAAATACTTTGTTATTTTACCCTATTACTTTTATAAATATTATGTGTCGGTTTTATAAAAACATTTTTTGCAGTCAACTTTATCAGACAATACATATATCATATAACTGCATCGTCAGTTATATCCTTTGTGTCATATAACTTATATGACACAAAGACGATCCCATCGATTTATTACTTCATTACTGAATCATTGTTTAGCTTTTGGATTGACCATTTTATAAGTGGGACCTTAACTGCTTTAAAAATAAAACAAAAATCTCTCCTCAAATGCTTAATGAATGTTTTGCTATGGATTTATTAAACAAACTGGATACGCAAACGTTTGATGCAAATTACAGCGCACTTGAGTAGTTGCATCAGATTCTATGGGAACCGAGCAAATCTCAATTCATAAAAGCTTTTAATGCAAGCAACAAATGTTGGAAAATTTCCTTCGCAAATTCCTTACAAAACACGATAAGCACTCTTATATAATAATAGTGTGGACTCAGTAGGGATGTTGGTGTGTGAACACTATAGTGACTCAATATATCAAATACATCATATTGTTGTAAGACACCTACGTTAGAACGTTAAAAATAATCATCTAAATATCCGTTTTTTATTCTGCCTTTACAATAAATTGATTGCTTTTTCCTGAGAAACACGGGAAAACAAACATTAACAACCGCTTTTTTAAGTACGACAACGACAAGACGAGTCGTAGAGAGGGCTATAGAATACCTATAAACCGGACATCAGTAATGGTCGATCAAGAACCATAAAAATCACGGCATTTCCGACCATAAACCAAAATGACTACACATGCGCACTTTGATTTTTCAATGAATAAATAATATACACTTACAAGCTGTGTTTATATGCTCTATCATTGTAAATAAAACCGGAAGATATTTGTAAACGTAAACGGAAGATATTGTCGCTTTTTTGATTCAACCACATATTGCATTAAATAAAATTCTGATTTGATTTGAGACATGAGTAACTTACAAAAATTCTCATCGAGTTTATATCATATGATTTTCTAACTTTCAAAATATTTGGCGCATTGGCTGTCTGGTGTAATGCAAAATATTTTCTATAAAACTTAAAAATAAAGTAAAATTTAATATTACTTATAAATTCTTAAAAATCCTAACTATAAAAAGTTTTCAAAACACTTTCTTTAATAACAACAGTAATCATTGTGATAGCTTTTTTACTTGTATTATTCTAGAGGCAAGATTGCCCAGCAAATTTTAGGAGCGTTTTTGCTGAGCGAATATTTTATTTTTTTGAAATATAAAATGCGCAGGACCCGGTGACGAAAAGTGCGTCATTAGCGAAATTATTTGACGATTATATCCAGAGGGATATTCTTTTATTCATAAAACTCTCGGGGAGCAATAATTAAACACAGAAAAAAACTTTTTCACGTCGAAGTTGTTTGCTAGAAGAGAAGTTGGCCTAACAAAAGTTTTCTCGTTAAAAATGTGGGAGGGGAAACTATTTCCACCGAAAAGACGAAAGGACCTCACGACACCCCATTAGCCTGAATCGCCGACCATTTTTCTTTTATGAGTGATGCCCAGCATTTAGCGTCTTATAGATGGATATCTTTTATTCTCCAACGCCTTGTTATTTAGTTCTAGCATCTTGTGCGAAATAAACAAGGACTTTCACCTTTGACTTTACTCTGCTTCTTTGTTTCTTTCCATTATCTATACTATCTATCTGAAAACTTAGCATATCAAGATATCTATATAAAGATTTATACACAACACAACCGATTTTATCTTACCCGAATTCTATTGTAAATATAAGGGTCGTTTGTAGGACCACTTATTACTGAAGGATAATTCACGAAAAACTTTTTTGAGCCACTGCTGTTCCATTTTCGCCAACTCTTACATCTATTCTTCATCAAGAAAAACTTAGATTCAGGTGACAGAAAATTGATAGCAGTTATAATGAAAACATATTCAAACAGTCAATCGTGAATTTTCAGACAAAAAAGACAGCTCCAGTGGTTTTTACAATTAATTTCTTCAAATGTAATCAATATTTCTCATCCGTATGTTGTGTACACTTTTAAAAGACCGTAGATTTTCATCGTAACAATTGAAATGAATTTATTGCACTTTATTTAATACTTTTAATATCATACACCAGGATATATTTCCACCGGTCTGTCAACAACACCCCAACACTCGTTACTCACGCCCACACAACCACACTGTGTCTCCTGCATTGTGCATAGTGACCAAGCGTAGTGCTGTGAATGTTGTGATGAGCGACACACAAATAAATCATCATAAAAATCAAAGACACATATATGTACCAATATTTAGTAAACAATATAAATTCGAAAAGGACAAATTAATTGTCAGTTAACGTTTACTGCTGGTAAAAAAATTCCTCAATTTAGGCTACCTCGAATTATTTGGATAGCATTTATTTTAAAAAAAAAGGTCTCAGATAAGTGTTTTATCTTCCAATACCACACATGTTTAAATATTATCCGATATGCTGATATTTCAATATTTTTCTGCTTTTTTAAAAAAATATTTTTACCAAATATCTGTGTATAAAATTATATTTGCAAAAGTTACGGATTTTAATAAATTCATGTGAAGGTTTCAGCCATAGCAAAATTGAAGACGTCTCAATATTTACAATATATTTAACATTTTTTCGTGTTTATATCAAGTAACATGTTTCTACGTAATTTTTTTATCGTAACTTTGCATACAACTTACAATTAATGATATACTAAACAAAAATCATCAAACAAAATGGTTACTATAAGCAGAGGAATAGGACGATTTACGACTCAGCTTAGTAAAAAATATCTGAAGCTGGAAGGAGTCCTAAATAAATTTTAAAGCGGAAGCCACCGGTCCAATTTGAAACATTATTTACCAAAAGATTCCTTCCAGTGTGACCCCTATCAAAAAAATGAAACACGTGCTACACGTAATTACACAGCAAGTATAGTAGAAAAGTAATCCATTTCAATTGTCAATTGAAGTTATTGCAGTATCAAAAGTATGCTTCAGTCAGAACTTGCGCCATATTAAGTTTTGTGGTTGTTTTAAATTATTTTATATACTTATTTACTTTTACGTGGTCGTGTAATATAATACTTTCATCTTAATATAACCTTAACAATCAATTGAAAACGGTTTTTTTTCGGTTTGTTTTAAAGAATCTCACTTCTTTGGTAATGGGATATTAAGTTTTGTTTACAAAGTACAATTATTCAAATAATGCAATAATAATCATGTTACCTATTAACTTAAGCTCTTAACAATTTTTTTTAGTTACCTTTGTTCGCATTAATACTCATAAATAATAACAAAGTAAATAATATGTGTTACTACGCATTGCCAATTTTTCCAACAAAAAAGAAATGTATATAAATATCATGAATAATTTCCAGATTTGAAACCTGTATTTTACTAATTACGAAAATGCTTTATTCGACTATTATAATGTCTAGAAACATACCTCTACGTCACATAACTATGACGATTTATGACCCTCAAACACGTAGGTCCTCAAATGTCATACATTGCACACCTTCAAATATACGACATCGTTTGAACGAATAAGGCTTTTGGGGAAGGCGGAATCACTCTATTACATTTCCCCAGAAATAATGAAGCTAAACGTATGTTTCCGCTTCTTTCCTTAAAGCTTTCCCGTTACTTTCCAATAAAATGAAAAGTCCACAGGGATTCAAAATGCTCTCGGAAAATTTGTTCCTACCCCGTAGAAGGGGACGTTTGATTTATATTACACGTCGAAAGACACGAACATTATATGCTTTTACACGGAGAACAGATGTTTACCTATCATCAGTATTATAAAACACTTTAGTAAATCACCAAAGTAAATGAAAATTATTTATGTATGTAAATATCATTATAGAATGTAGCCATAATGAAATAATTTATCTTCACTCATAAATTTAGTCAACTTCTTCAATCATTCTATGAAATATTTAAATTTTCATAAATGTGTACGCATAAGATGCATTTTTCTTATGAATTCTTGTTAACTTAGCAGTGTACTTTGTAATATTTTGAATTATTTAGGGACTAAAAATTAACTGAGTTAAAGTTTAATGTAAAATGACAGCTCATTAAACACGCCCCCTTTCCTGAAATTTTTCAATTCGTCCCTGCGAAAAAATCTGGAACATATTCGACGTTTAGCCGCGGAAGCATTCTTCGTGAGCTGAATAATGCATTATGCTGAGACAGGAATCCGATTAATAGGCAGCTTTCATATTTTGTGATAAGAGATTGAGGCGGAGCGCACGTGGCCTAAGGGCGGTGGGGTTCGGCGAGGGGGTGGGGGAAGACACTATGATAAGGGGGCGGGTCGCCCACTCGGAGTCACACTTGACAACACAACATTGACGAGGTTTTCCGTGGCATTTAATTGTTATGATTAAGTGAGTTGGTGTTGTTTTGGTACCTCGTTTGGGGGTCTGTCTCGCGGCGCCTGCCGCAGCGAGCGCCAACAGCATGACGAGGCCGCCCACCCGCATGGCTCACGCGCCCGCCATCGGCGTCCCTCACTTCACACTCTGAACTTCTACTTCACCGACGATGGACTGAGTAAACCGACACTTTAACCTCTGATTGTTGTACCTCTGTGGTACCTATTCGGTCTATTTGTGCGTTCCGATATCGACCTGACGTCCGTTTAGCGGCGCGGTTCGACTGCCGCCGCCAGCGCCGGTTTGTCACCCTCTTTCTCCGCACCCCGCGTAGTGCGATCCCCCCGCGTGCGCGCGCACCCCTCGTAGCTACCCCGGCCGTAGATGGGCTACGCCGTTACGTCACTCCCGGACCTCGCGGTCGCGTAGCGCTGGAACCTTGCCGCTGCGAGAACGGGAGCTTTGGACGCTTTCTGCGAACTCATGGCGTGACGTCACGCCTAGTTTCAACATAACCTTTGCAGGTTAATGATATTTTTTGACATATGTCTCAATTAATGTGCCTCGGTAAGTATCTTAGGTATTTGCGTATACTGAATCTTTTCTTGTTGACACGTGTCTACTGTCATAAAGATCTCGCTAACAAATAAAAATCACTGACTTAGACAAATAATTCAAATTCAACATTCCGAATATTTTAGTAATCATTCAATAAGTATTCAAATCGTTATAAAATACCTCAAAAACTTCTACAGAACATAATTTTGACATACTGGTATTACAAAAATAGATATAATGATCGAAAAAGTATGATCAATAGGGATGGCAGTATCAGACAAATAAATCAACCGCGTTTTCCGTTGCTCGGTATTAAATACTGGTTTTCAAAAAATGCTAATTATATTGATAAAATCTGTTCCTATAATCTTTAAATAAAATATGACCTTAAAATCTGGTAAATTAATGTTGTTATTTCTGAATATTGATCAGATCTTTGTGAAAATTAATCTAATTGTAAAAAAAATATCATAGATCAAAATTTTACTGAATGAAATATCTTTAGACTTGTATTTTGAAATACAGGAATACCAAAATATATCATTTTCAAAATTTTTATTTCCGTTTTTTTTAAATCCACTACCGGGTACCGGGTACCGGGATTACGGTTTTAGTAATACCGGTAATGCAATCCCTAGCCCATTCGGGTTGACCACAATTCAAATCAAGTGTACTTTTATCGTTCAGCTGTGGACACTCATATCTACTCACTTGAATACATTTCCTGATATTTAATCAACCCTATTGGCCAACTGACAAATTATTTCATTTGTATTCTTTTAAAATACATCGATGGACATAAATCATGAAAATTTCTTTTAATTTACTTAGTAGTAAAACTATTATCTTAATCTGTTTCGTGATCCACTGCCTTAAATTGGAAATATTAGTATGTATTTAATAACTGTTTTTTTTTAGTTTTTATCAAAAATTGAAAAAACTATTCCTGTTTTTACGAAATTGTTAATTGCTTAATCTCTCTGAATAAATTGGAATAGCCACTGACTTACGACCAACCCTCGTAAAATAAATTATGGCGTGAGCGTACTTGGTTGAAAAGAATATTACCAATTAATTAAAGGACCGTTCATAAAAAAAAATGTGCTGGTTTGATCATGCTTGGTACAACTCCAATTTAATATAAAAAAATAATTTAATTATGTTTCCTTTTCACTAAATACAAATGATATGCAGTGTCTGCGTATTGCATTGTTATTTTACGTCCTATATTTTTAATATTTTCGGTGCTGATTTTTTTGAAATATAATTAGATTTAAACATCCATTTCTCATTAGCTTCATCGCTTGATAAAACAAGCAAATTTCTCAGCGATTCAAAGCGTCTCACTGCAAAACATCCCCCTTCCGCGACCAAGGGTACACCCCGCGAGCAGACCTCCCGCCACCCTATTTGTTTTGCACCCTGAGCGATGCGATTGGCCGAGTCCCATGTGACGTAAGGGGGTCAAAGTTACAGTCTTAACCTAAAATTCTTCGCCTTCATATTATTTCGTCCTGCATTTAATTACCAGAGTGCCAAGTGCACGTTAAAGGGAGGAACATCTAAACTTGTTTCCTATACTAAAAAAGTTTTCCTCCTCTTTTTCTGCCGGTCTGGTATCTATCCGGGGAAAATTTCTTTCCAGCATACTGAAACTAAATCTAAGATAAGTCAAAGAAGTTTCTGAAATGGGTGTGTTGCAATTAACCTTGGAAACATTGTAGGATATTTCAATATATTTTATTCGTTATTTTATTCCCTTTTTTGAAAGAGTTTTTAAAAAATATATAGTTATTTAGTTTGGATTCCAGCCAAACTGAGAGCAAATACATAAATATCGTGATTTGAATACAATTTTCATTAATTAATATGCTTATCATTTTTCATAGTTTCAAAATAAAATTTAAACATTCATCAAAATCTCAACCTATGAAAACTCTTGTCAAATGATACTCTTTTTGTGTTTGGTTTTACGTTTAATAAATCGACATACCGCTAAAGACAACCACCAAATGCAGGTATACATTGTGGATTTTTTTATCAACTAATTCAACCAATTTCGTAGACAATGTTCAACTAAATTTATACTTTAAGCACTCAATTTGGCTTACTAAAACGGAACTAGTCATAAACATATTTTTTTTATACATTATTTGATATTCAATATATAGATACCTTAGTTTCAAGATGTAACAACTCAAAAGTTTAATAATCAACCTTTAATAGTTCTCTAAAGGAGTACAACCCAACCAAATTTCTTTTAGGAATGCTTCCTTTTTACTCTCTTGAAGCACGATCGTTTTCGATTCTAAAGTATTTCTCTCATCTTCTTCGGGGACGAGTTTATAATCCTGAAATTCACATGACTATTAACTTACATGCTTCCAATTTTTATCTACGTGGCCGAAACCATAATCAAGCAATTTTTATTCTTAAAACTTGTTCTTCGCATCGGTCATTCGAGCCACCAGTTGCAAGAGCCGTTCGGCTGATCCAATACATTACCTCGAGAGCAGGATATTTTCAGCACTAAACATTGGATATTGTTCACCAAATATTTGTTCCTTGTAAATTAATAATGTCTTGTTTTTTTTTGTATTTTGCCGTGAACGCAGACATTGAATAGGACGAACATCCAAGGGCCTTCACCACCCGGTTATCCTTGCGTCAAATCTTTTTAAACTTTTATAAAGGTTGGCTTTGAAAATTTCGTACACAACATATTTTCATCATTTCATAATTGGTTCATTCATTGAAACCATTCGTATTCTATATTATACACCTTGAGTTGTACATTACAATTGTTTCGAAAACATGTTTGCATGTTTTAAATTCTCTTTTATTATAGATGTATTGGTACGGTTTTAAAACTTCATCGCCAATTTTTCAATGAATTAATTCACACTTCACTCATTGCAATAGCAAAGTACCAAGTTTCCTCGATTATACTACGCCATTCGTTTTAATGCGCATCGTTATTTTTAAATATGAATTATAAAAGCACCACGAATGCTATATTACAACAAACAAAGTCATAAAAGATCAGTTAAAAGTATTTAAAGTACGTTATTTATGTACTTTGTTTTATGGTATTATCAAACTTCGATTAAGAATCGTTTTTGTCTATGACTTCTTACAAAATATCGTATTTTCTTCCAATAATCTCATGACACTGTTTTTATCATTTTTTACTTCCAGGAATCGTCACAACTGCTGCATTTATGACACCAAATATTTAAAAATAAAACATAAATTGCTTTTTACTACTTTCATATTTTTATATTGATCAGAGCAGTTTTCGCTCATTGCGAACGTTATCGACTGATAAAATATGAATCTTAAAAAGGCTATTTATATGAAACTGAATTTTCATAATTACAAGGTTTATCGAAAAATTGGTTCAAGAATTTACAAATTATACGTAAACGAAATTAAATAGTACACAATTAAAATATTAATGAACACTTGAAAATAAATTATGTGAGAAAAAGATAATGAGTTTAAAAGCATCTTGAATTCATACACACTAAAATTGGCAAAAAAACATGCTTCTTTTAAATACGATATAATAATTATATTAAAAAATACACAGCGGAAATAAGTTATACATAACATGTATACCTATATGGTTCACAGTGCTTTTTAAATAAATTTAAACTCACATCTATTTCATACAAAATTATGGTACTTATTGTTTGAGCACAAAACCATTGAAATTTAGGTTAACAATATTATAACGGAATTTCGCTACTAATATAGGCTGGCGAGATGCCAATAGACATTTCTAATAGATAAATAATGCATGTAATACATATTTGAATTCATAATACCCATTATCAATCAGTAAATTGACTTTGTGGATAATCCTAATTAATTTGCACCATATGATGACTGTTGGACTTTATAGAGATGTCTGCAATTTAACAGGCGTCGATACGTATTCTATGGCATAATCATTACGTAATGAAATCTGCAATAATTACTCGATATTTACGATAAGTTTGTGTTTGGATGACTTAAAACTACTGCAACGCAGGTTATCATTAATTTAGTTTTAATTGGGGATCTATTTGAGGGATACACATTACAGGTGATTCTGTATGGGTATTTTTTCTACAGATTAAATGAAATTAAAATTAGTCGTCTCCGTTCTGAAAAATCATGTTTTTCATCCAGATGACAACTGTAATATATTACTACCTAAATAAATTAAATTACTTTTAGGTACGTAAGCACAATTTCAACTTAAAAATAAAAAAAAAATCTTGTAACAATAAATACTTTCAAAGGCATATCAGTAAAAAAATAGTTCTTGCTAGAGTATACGCCGTAAAACTTTTTACTACACTGATAAGCTTTCTCTATACTACACAGAGCGTGTCAGTGTATTATTATGTATAGATTTCGTGTATGTATCAGTATGATCCAAAAGCCGTGTATGGTTGCCGTGATCCTAAATCCTACAACCGAACCTGTCTCTTTATAATGAGTATTAGTAGATGAGGTTAAAATATTCGCTGTCTTTACATCCTGTGACACATCCTGGGTTTTTTTTTGTTAATTATTAGGGTCCATGACAGCGCCCAGCGTTAATGGCAATGATTCTTGGTATTCTAACCAATTGTTGTGATTGAAAGCTATCGGTTGCTAACCACCGAGGGCCTATAGCGGAAATTAGAAAGTGTCCACCCGGACCGGTCTATTAAAGACAAAAAGGGGTGCAACCTGTGAAGTGATTTTAAATTATTTTGTTTGTTTTGAAATTGGACTTAATTTAAATTCGTTTTTGTGTCTATTGCATTATAACTAAAATGTAAATTCATGTGCTAAGTAAATGTAAATGTAGACTCAATTTTATATGTAAGTAATATTTTTGTGTAATAAACCACTGCATCTTCGTTTAAAATAAATAAGAGATGAACCGGATTTGAAATGGTGTTTGCTTGAGATCCCAGACTTTCCAGGACGTTGATAATCAATCATTCGCCTCTCTTTGATTCGGGTCTTTTCATCTGTTTTTCATGTTTTTTTAGAGTGAATGAAAAAAACGGATTTCAAAAATAAATTTGAAATCAATCAATTACATTCAATAATTCAAATCTGTGACCATGAAATGGCATTGATACAGAATGCATTTAGCTTCACCAAACACCCATGGCGATAAATTAAATAATATAACACTTCATAAAACTAAACATTTTCAAAATTACATTAAAATTTATAACTGTATTTTGCATTTGATATTTAAGATAATAAAGTTTTAAGAATAATGTTTTTAGTACTTCATAAATATTTAAGCATTTAAAAGCACCTTTTTGCAACATTGACCAATTCAATATTTTTAATTTATTCGATGATAGTACAGCTTAAAGTCATTGTTAATAAAGGAAACGATAACTTCGTTACTCTACTCCTCAACAAGATAATAAGTGGAATAACAAATTTATCAATAATTTAAATTAAAATGATGAAGAATAGTTATTTAAACGCTTATTTTTGCAAAAGCTACATGTTCGTTGAATTATAGTTTTACTTCATTTAAATGATATTTTGTTGCATTATAATAACTACGAGTAAAATGTATGCTTAAAATTAAATTAGCACAACTATCCTGCAGACTCACACGCAAACAGGAAAAATAAAACTTTAGCTAACAGTAAGCATCTAAAACAGTGGTCTTCAAACGTTTCGTTAAAAATGGATAAAATACGAAATAAAACAGAAGTCACTTCAATTCACAACGCCCTATTGCTATCGAACGGTGCTTACGGAAACTGCAATATGACATTTGAATTATTCAACAAAAACATTTTTTTAATTTGACCTGTGTTTCACATTTCAACATTTATCTAAATGAGAATGAGTTGTAAAAAATAATGGTGATTATTTCACTAACGAAACATATTGTATTGTCTGTTAAATTAATAAATAAAAATGATTTTTAAGTATAGCGAAACATATTTATAAATGATCACAATATTAATACTGCTATAAAGATTTGCCAGCTGGCATTATATAAACTGAGAAGACCCCGGATCGAAGAGAGGCGAAGATCCGGTTAAAAAAACTTATTTATTATCCATTCAAGATGCAGTGGTTTCACATTACACAAATATAAAAATCTTAACACATAAAATTGATTCTACATTTACATTTACTTAGCAACTGAATTTACTTTAAATTTTAATACAAATGACACAACGAATTTAAATTAAATCCAACGCAAATCAAAACACAAAAACAAACAAACAGTTCACATCGTCACATCACTTTCGTCGCGACGAGACCTCGTTCGTCCGACTCGGCAGCTCGTCATCGACTGTCTACAAAATTCAAAAAACTCCGTGCAAAGTTGGAGCTACCCTTTTCCGTAAAAATGGACTCGTCCAGCGGCCGAAGCCTAGGGGCTCTTTTTTAACGCCTGGCAACATGAAAGAGCGTTTTCTGCGAATTATTGCTGTTTTGCCGCAGGCCGATTTCAGTTTAGGACACTAATGACACTTATACTTAAGAAAAACCAGGGTGTGTCAAACCCCCATACTTCTAGTGTCCATGAACTGAGTTCGGACAGCGTAGCAATAATCACAGAAAAACAAGATACAATATACAATAAAGAACACAAAAAAATCAAGTCTTAAAAACACACGCGTGGCAGCGCGTCGGTCGTCACACACGAGGCCACAACACAGGTCATGTCGCGATCGGCATCACAACGGGCGGTGGTATAAATTTTCCTACGTCAACAGGCGTCCTGTTCCTATCCCAGGAAGGCATCCGCAGCGTCCTCGCTCGGCGGGGCAGGTGTGTCGGCAGCATCTCCTCTTCACAGGCAGACGGCCTCATCTTCTCCCGAGAAGGCATCCGCAGCGTCCTCGCTCGGCGGGGCAGGTGTGTCGGCAACAGGCAGACGGCCTCATCTTCTCCCGAGAAGGCATCCGCAGCGTCCTCGCTCGGCGGGGCAGGTGTGTCGGCAGCATCTCCTCTTCACAGGCAGACGGCCTCATCTTCTCCCGAGAAGGCATCCGCAGCATCCTCGCTCGGCAGGGCAGGTGTGTCGGCGGCATCTCCTCTTCACAGGCAGACGGCCTCATCTTCTCCCGAGAAGGCATCCGCAGCGTTCTCGCTCGGCGGGGCAGGTGTGTCGGCAGCATCTCCTCTTCACAGGCAGACGGCCTCATCTTCTCCCGAGAAGGCATCCGCAGCGTCCTCGCTCGGCAGGGCAGGTTTATTAGCGTCTTCTCGTCTTTACAGGCAGCATGGCAGGCAAAACGGCCTCCCGGGTCGCAAATCTACCAGCCACAGTAGGCCTCACTCGTTGAAGACAAAACAGGCACAGCAGGCCTCACAGGTTGCAAATATAACAGGCACAGCGGGCCTCACGGATTGCAAACAAACAGCCACAGTAGGCGTCACTCGTTGACAACAAAACAGACACAGCAGGCCTCACAGGTTGCAACTCTAACAGGCACAGCGGGCCTCGCGGATTGCAAACAAACAGCCACTGTAGGCCTCCTAGGTCAGCGCGAACGACTTCAAGAGCGGCTAGTCGAGAAGTAGGGCTTCGTGAAAAGTAACAGAGGCCAGGCACCTTTCACCGACGACTCCCGCCAGTTTCGCCTTTGAAGCTGGGGTTTCATAGTAAGACGCCGGGAAGCTGACTGGTTGTCTGGTCCCGATCTTGAAGTCCACCTTCAGGGCAGGGTCCGGATTCTTAGTGTGCGTTCGGCGATTTGAAATTCTTGAAGTTACGTTAAAATTCGGTTGGGCGCCATGAACCACAGTTCAAAGCCACTGCATCTTCAGAGCATGAGTCCTCAGGGGGTGAATCCTGAGGTGTCACAAACCGTCAATGGCCACTAAGTTGGGCGACAAATTGAGAAGACCCCGGATCGAAGAGAGGCGAGCGGCTGGTTATCCGGAGTCCTGGAAGGGCTGATCTCAGACAAACACCATTTCAGATCCGGTTAAAAAAAACTTATTTATTATCCATTCAAGATGCAGTGGTTTCACATTACACAAATATAAAAATCTTAACACATAAAATTGATTCTACATTTACATTTACTTAGCAACTGAATTTACTTTAAATTTTAATACAAATGACACAACGAATTTAAATTAAATCCAACGCAAATCAAAACACAAAAACAAACAAACAGTTCACATCGTCACATCACTTTCGTCGCGACGAGACCTCGTTCGTCCGACTCGGCAGCTCGTCATCGACTGTCTACAAAAATTCAAAAAAAACTCCGTGCAAAGTTGGAGCTACCCTTTTCCGTAAAAATGGACTCGTCCAGCGGCCGAAGCCTAGGGGCTCTTTTTTAACGCCTGGCAACATGAAAGAGCGTTTTCTGCGAATTATTGCTGTTTTGCCGCAGGCCGATTTCAGTTTAGGACACTAATGACACTTATACTTAAGAAAAACCAGGGTGTGTCAAAACACATCACAAGGTATTTACTCACCAACACAGGGATACTAATATGACATTAATATATTCACATGTATTCGAGTGGATAAATTAATAATATTATCACATCAAGCAACACAAGTTTAACGACTTAATTCTACTAAAAAACACATTTCATATCAATTTCAGAAAGAAAAAATTGCGTGGGACACACAACAATACCGTCTCGACACATCAACCGACAACAACTGACATATTAAAACTAAAAATCTTAATAATAAGGTCAAAATAGCAAAGAAAATCATCCCACAAGAATAATAAAATATAGTTTATGGTTATTTCGGTATCACGCAATCATCAGAACTTTATAATAAGTACACTCACGTGCGGATACCCAATGCTGTGGAATACAAACAGAGAGATGAATCAATACAAAACAATATCAATAAAAATTTGAATTTTTTATTGTAGATAAGATAACATTTGCTTTATTAATAATAACAGTCAGAAAAATTATAATATTGTGACGCATGGATGACTCCTGGAGAATTCTAGGGATATAGTTATGTTTACATATTTTTTTGCGTAGAAAATAATAGCGGCAGGGTTCTTCCTTAAAAACAATTTGGAAACTTTGACGCTCCAGCGTTGCACGCCACTCTGTGCAACTGCACCGTCATCAAATTACCTTAAACCTAATGGGCGTGAATGAAATTGGCGCGATCTCCGGTCCAGTTGTTTCAAACTCAGCTCAGCTAGACGGAGAAAAATCGACGGGGCGTGCGCCGTTTAAACCAGTCATTTTAATTCTGTTTAGCGCCATCTAGTAGTTAATTTGATTGGCAAACAGACATTATTAAATTATAATGGTGCTCAATGTCAATCATTCATAGAACTTTTAATAAATTTACAATTGAATTTTCTTTCAGTATTGAGTACTGATATAAAATCGGTATGCTTCATTGCATACGTCATTGTCAACCATTGGCACACGCTTTGTCTTTTTAAACAACATCCGCTATCAATTTAGAGAATGTAGAATTCAAATAAATTCTCTCAACTAGTATTTCACATAATACTTTTCTTCAGAGGTGATTTGGATAGAACTACGGTGTTGAGAGAGGACTATTAGTGACTTAATAGCTCTCTCTACCCATTTCAGGAACGAAAAAGAGTTGGTTGAGGAGGGATGAACACATCACAGTCATTCATGTTTTTGAAAATCAATATATTAATATTTTACATGGATATGGCGGTGATCTGAATCTGAAGATGCTTCTTATAGAAGCGAAACGCATTATATTAGTAACAAGGCCAGTGAAATAACTAAGTTACCAATTTTAATTGTATATCAATGTATTAATGTTTTCGTTCTGGGATTCGAACTATTGACTACGCAACTGAGTAATATGAATGACCAAGAGCGTTGACCTCTCAGTTAAAGAAGGCGTCTTTGATACCGTTTTCCATAACATCGGTTACGTTAGTTTAAATATCACCGTGACATTTTTGATAAAGTGAAATATGAGGACTCCAGTATCATAACTTAGCATCTCCGTCAATGCTTGTTTGCAAAAAAAACCGTTTTAATGCTACAGTTACAATGCATAGAACAGACGCTTACACCATTATATGTAAATAAACACTGGTTGTCATAAAAGTAAAATACTTCACTCTTGTTGTCTGGAATGGTGATTTTTAGTTTAGAAAATTAAAGGGCATTAGGGAATATGAGTTTTGAAAATTAACAAAATTTTCACATTCATTTTAAATGAAAGTTCGTAAGCTTAGGAAGATATTTTATAATTTAAAATTATGAGTTATGATACTAGATGATTACATAAATTACATAAAAAATTACATGGCATTGCAGCTGACACCAGTGTGGCATGCATAGATACTTTATGTTTTAAAGCGAAAAATTAAATTTTAAAAAAAACAGTACAAATTTTATAGTATTCACGTTAAAACAAAAAAGAATGCATTTAAGAAAAAGGAAAAAGGACAAAACTCATCTCTCGATACAATTCATAGAAACCTCATATGACTGACTCCTTTGTTCAAGAAATATCATATAAATGAAAAGCTTAACTACAATTAAGGAGAAAAATAATATAGATAGTTAATAAAGACAAATGGGAAAGCTTCATAGGGATGATAGATATATAAGATTGATAATGTACACAGAATTGGTACGATAAATAATTCAAATATGTAAGCTTTCCTTTAATCCGACCTGTCGATCATGGTGACTGGGTTTGCAACAAAGGCGAATTATATCACATTAATTTCTTTTTCATAAAATACGTATTTATAACGAGTACATCTGAAAATTCTCATAAATTAACAATTTTTTTTGTTTCAGCTCACTTTAGTGTATATCAGCCATGTTTTCGAAAACTGTTACTAAGATACTTCTGGCAATCATTTCAAAGCGATTAACGATGATGTGTTACAATAAACTCTCGATGTCGGCTGTAAATTGATTCAGTTGGTGGCGGGCACAACGTTGAGTACCCTGAAAAGAAAATGTTTCAGAAGGCTTCTTCTAAAACGACCTCTACACATTTAGCACGTGAAATAATGGGAAAATGTGGGTGGAGGGGTTTACATTACAGTGAAAAGTACGACATACAATAAAATTGATATCCCGAAAGCGTTTTGTAAATTACTTAAGTACAATTGCACATTTTTATACAACGAAAGTGATTTTTAAGCGCACTTCAAATCATCAGCCATCAGTTAATCTTTGATTTAAAAATGAGTAATAATTATTAAAACAGAATCGAGATCATGCTGTAATTCAAAATGGAAGTTTTTTGTTTAGGGCCATATAATTGTATATTGTATCGTAAACTAGCACTTCCTGATAGTGTGTGTTGGAGATGGCCAACTCTTCGCCGTATGGCCCATTTTTCTGAAAGACAAAAAGCGCTGAGAACTTTAACGAGTGCATCTGGACTAATTCGATCGGGCATACGTTCGTTTATGCGACCATGCCGGCGGATAATTCACTTACGACCCGGTAAGTACATTACGGGAACGAGCTTGGGTCAATCTGCGAACATTTTATAGTCTATCACACCAGCAACTATTTGATTCCGGTCTAAAATAAGACTTCTTAATGAAGTCAGCCTTGCTAATTCAATAACTCGACCCATATTCTTGTCTGAGTAACTCACTCAGTGGCGTTCATTGATATATACAACCGTCGACTGTTCAATTTCATTTTTCTGTTCTTCTAAAACATAACAATTCAAAACAATAGGGAATGAAAAACGTTACCTGTAATTGCAAAATAATTATATACATTAAGTCTTGCCGAAAAAAATTGCCACGTCGATGTAATTTGATAACTGTTTTATTCAACTGACTGTGCAACTAGATGTGGCACGTGATTCACTTTTTTGAAAGCAAGATTTTTGCAGAATAATTTCTGTACAACCTTAGTAGAAGCTGCTTTAGCTTTAGACTGTCTGTAGTGGGAATCTTAACAGAAAGTGTGCTACGAGATCTATGTGAAATGCATTCGCTCAACCTCTCTTTTTCGAAGAGCGTAAGGATAGAAGCCTAGAGAAAGGAATATATTAGAAGTAAGCTAATCGGTCAAGCTAAGTCCCGTTTTAAGGAACGGATAAATGAGAAGGAAAGTGAGTCCAAATCAATAAATTTATACAAAAATCAATTTACTGAATTATCCCTACAAACCTCGAATCCGTGGACGCCGCAACTGAATTAGACAAATGCCCAAAAACGTTTCAACAATTATTTTACGTAGTATCATTTTTTTACTCTGCCTTACGGCAGGCGTATCTCCAAGTTTAACAAATAAGACCCATAAATTAATAAAATACTACAACATGCTCTACAGTGCTTGTAATCTTCACAAACTCCACATACTTTACTCTCCTGAGGACATACACAACTGGGCGTCTGAAGACCGCAAATAAGCTGAACGGATTAAGTGTCGGAGGCCCTGATGATGAATCATTCAGTGGTAAATCGGAGGATCAGACAGAGTCGATGAGTCTGAATACCAATCTCGTGAACTTTCTCATCCATCCGACAATCTCATATCATCATTTATCTTATCGTAACATTAAGGGAAAATACTTAAATCTTTAATCAACTGATTAGCTGCACGGTACTGTTTAATACGGGATCACGTGATTTTACCTCGTACATCTACCTGTTCGTATTTTATTGCTAATCACAGTTCAACTGGAAAATTTTGCCTTTGAATATCACTGGCAGATGAATGGAGACTGATTCATTTAAGAAACACCTCGAGGGTTATCATTAATATCACCTGTGGCAGTATTCTAGAACAGAAATCAGTCTATCATGTCTTCATAACAACAAAAACTATGTTCAAGTCGCATAGCAAGCCAACATATTATAATATAATGCTACAAATCATACTGCAACCGTCATTTTATTGAGGACCTTTTCATTACATACGACTCGAGCTAAAAACAGAAAGGAAAATTTCCCGTCATTTGAATTTAAAAAAAAACGAAAATGGTCATAGCCTCAAAGACATACAATCAAAAAACATGCGTGATGGTTCAAAGTTTATATGTATAACATGAAATACACCAAACAATTTTAATACATATATATAAATCATTCAATCTAGTCAGCTCGAGCTAGTAAACACTCTAAGATGCATTTCAATAAATAATTATTGTCATCAATAACTATAGCAGTTTTTTTTGGGATTTCCACAAAAGGATATTGGGGACAGTTAATGATTTAAACAAATTGCTTTACTTTTGACTGGCAACTTTTTTTAAATTCCTGCCATACCACTGGAGTCTGCAGAGCCTAAAAGCTCTCGGCGGAAAACGGAAACGCCAGAAAATAGGTTTTTCAGCACACTTAACGCTAACTAAACGCATTTTTCTTTGCGTTATTACGTTGGGTGTATAATAAGTGCCGTTATTTAAATTGAAAAGACTCGAGATCAGTTTTAACGCGGTAATGCTATAAGTTTGATTTCATTTGTTTTCAAAATTATTTACCGCGAAGAGCTTATCAGCGCCGATGTTAGATTAAATGTCACTGTGAAACACATTTTGAAAAAAACACCTTTGTCAATTTAAAACTTTCAATGATATTATAAATTTAAAACTATTTTGCATCAAGTCTTGAATTAACCGCTCAGAGACTGTTTTACGAGCATTACGAATGAATTTCCTGTTGAAATAATAAAACTCACTCACTTCATAATGCAACCAAAATGATTGTGTCTCAAATTTTTCAATTTTAATAAAGCAAAAACATCAAATAGAATTAATAACACAGCGGGCCGCAGTTAAGTTTGTAAATTCCACAATCATGACAATAATCTCCTTAATAACCAAACAAATATTAATCCATCACCCTTACTGAAACCATTACAAGAAGCCCATGTAAATCAGTAAAATTTCAATACACTTATTTTACCGTCTAATTAATGACACCACGTAAGCTACTTTTCTAACAATTATTACTTTGAATGATTTAATTTTAAAATAAACATTATGATGTTTGAATACGTGAGTAGACATGATATTGTTTATCTTTTCTAAGCAGCATATATATCTAAGCAAAAATAAGTTTAAGTATAGTTCTCACGATGGCGTAAAGCCGAAATAGCTATCAACTACCTGTTAAAAAAATTTTTTAGAACTAAACACTTTGTTATTTAATCCTATTATAATGGAGTTCTACCAAGTAAATGCCAATTCAATCAATTAACAAAAATAATTTTTCGCTATGGAAATAAATTAATAAACTTAAACAAAAATATGAATTTTTCATTGAATGGTGAACTCAAGTTTTATAGGTGAATTCATAAATCTTTGGGAAGCTGTAAGTATCATATAATACTATCAATTGCAAAATAAATTAAATGTACGTCATATATAATTATACCCACGTTTTGGTCCGTTTCTTTAATGAAATAGGTAATATACAACATCGACACTCGTCACACGTAACTTTCACGTTCTCATTAGAAAAGCTCGGGGTGGTGAAGTCCACAGGACGAGAGAAAGCTTTTTATTTTTGTATACAACAAATAATAGTACAACCAATACCTCGTGAACAGTGACGTAGAGTATTTCACACAAAACAATATTTTAGGATATACATATACTGTTGATTTAATTTTGCGATAAATTGTCCTTAAATAAAATTCCTAGCCTATAACAATTTAGATTAGTAATACATAACTGAGCCTCTATTTAGATACAGTAAATTAAGCAATTTAAACACAATATCATATCTTCCAGCTACGTCGTTTTCGGATCATTTAAATACATGTTATATGTTTCTTCTTCTTTCACTTACCTATCTCCCAATTCTCTAAAACCTTATAAGTGTAAAAAAAGAGCATGCAAATCAATATCATTTTATAAAACTCTTCAAAGAAGTCAAATAGTTATACATTTATGTCTTACTTTATTTCGTCTTTATATATTGACTTTAAAATATCATACATTCTAAGCCAGTGATGTGAACCTACAACCTGCTGTTAAGAGACCCACGCGTTGATTTTTATAGACATATTTTTTATATCATAAAATCACAAAATAATGACCCCAAACTAGAAATTGATAATATTATATTAACATATGTGATTCTTTACCAAATAATTTTATATCAATGAAGAAACTTGGTAATGTTTTTTTAACGATGTTTGGGTTCACATATTCGTGTGAAAAATTGTTTTTTTTCTATGAATTTTGTAAAATCTACCTATATAAATAAACTTGGAAATGAATTGACTGTGAAATGCGAATTAAACCAAATATTAAGAAACTATCTGAAAATAAACAACAACTGATTTCTCATTAAATATAATTCAACTTTATTATAAACTTTCTCATACATACACATACCTGTAATTGTATCAATTAATAAATAATATTTTATAATATATATGTGATATTCTTTATTACTTTTTCATTCAAATACTCTAGGGGTGGGTGACTACCGACTGGACATGGTGTCACCTGGTGCGGTAATTCATGGTATCTCCCCATTTATATAAATTTTTGACGTCGGCTATTATTTTTTGTTCTCGCAAAAATAAAAGTTGTAAAACAGAAGGGAAACGTAAACTTTTTAGAGGATTTTAAAAGTGAGAAACAAAAAAAAAAGTAGTTTTTAACCATACATCTCTCCCCCTTTCTAAGTGACGCCACTGACTTAGTGACCCACGAGCTAGTACTAAAAAAAATAATGAACAAAATTTGACCCACTTCTCAAAAAGGTTTGCCATCAACGTTCTAAGCAAATCCAATTTTTACTTTTGTTATCAAAGTTAAAATGCTTAAATTTGAATTACTGATTAAGATGATGAATTTGGATTAAGATGATCTATTATTTTACCCGTTTAATCAGCACACCACTGAGTAAGTCTTCCCTTGCGGAAATGTGTTTCGAATGCTGTGTTTTCTTGCACCACCCTTCTGACGGCGGAACGTGACTGGCGGGTGGCCCTCCACACAATATTATGTGAGATTTCGTTGTTTTTTTTTTTTTTTGTTTTGATTGACCCTACGTCAATAAACCTCTGAAGGATTCTAAATAAATACATCTACCGTTAATCAAGGATTATTGGAATTCGTTTAACAAAAGGGCATAGGGAAAAAAATAAAGTATTTTTATTTCATAAAACGACGACGTTGTTACTTCATGAATTTTCAAAATTAAAAAGATCATTTAAAGACACTACGTCACTGATATATTGCTTCGTGATATAAATTCGTTTTTGATATTATATTGGTTACTTCGAGAGCACCATTATATTTAAATCACTACTATATGTTTATTTACCACAACTGAGAAATACAACCGTTGTTTTATAAACTTCCAACAACAAAGCATTCTTCTTATTGTTCAATTCATAAGATTTGACACGTTTGAGAAACCAATTTAGAAGAAGTTTTAATAAAGCAAAAAATATCCTTAAAAAAAATTTATACCAGCTAAATTTGACTACGCTCATACTTATGATAATAATAATTAACACGGTCAACTTAGCACAGCAGCTTTATTGTAACGAATCATGGTACCTGACAAAGAAGCGATTGGTGGGTGACAGAGAATCCTGGAGATACCGCCTGCTGGCTATATACTATATATAGGAAGCAGATGTGGTCTAAAAAAACTATGAAATCGACTTTTCTGGTGGCCTCATAGTAATACAAAACGGTTAAAAAATTAGCCGAATCTCTGGTATGCCACTTTAAGACTTTGAAACCATTTTGAATGTCGCAACAGTTTAACTATTTGGTGTATCACTGGAGAAAAACGAAAAAAAATGCAAAAAAGCCTTATTCGGAAATAATTATAAAATATTCGTTTTCTGACATGCAACGATTTGTCTTAGCAGCGCATTCTTTCCACTAGGGATGGCAACACCGGTATTGCAATATACAATCTGCCTCATTATTAAATGACTGTTCTTCCAACAAACAAGAAACATTTAATTTGGATTATTGAGATTTTGTTCACTTCCATGTATTTTGTCACTAACAACCCGGGTTTCGCCTTTCGGCATCTTCAGGCATTCGAGCACACGAATGCCTGAAGATGCCGAAAGGCGAAACCCGGGTCGTTAGTGACAAAATACATGGAAGTGTACAAAATCTCAATAATCCAAATTTGAAATTGAAATTCCATTAAGCACCCTCAATCGATGTCTTAAATTATATAAAGAAACATTTAGTTTGAGAGGGCATTTCCTAGAGTCGGAATTATTTGTTTGAAGAACCGGTTAAAATCGACAGATTCCAGCATTGATGAACTATCCTTTTTGAGGTAATTTTTTATTCTTTGGCTTTTTTTGCACATGATATTTTTAATATCGGTATTTAATATAACATTATTGATTCTCGTCCGGCATTGCGATCCAAATCGGGAGTAAATGTTTTTATTTTTTGCTCACTTTTTTTCATTTTTGTGAAACTGGTTTTAATATTAACAATACCTCTATATACATTTTACTTGTTTGTATATTTACCTTTCCTACCTTTCATTATTTAATCCGTAATTATTTATCATTACATTTACACGTTAAGTCTTATTAATTTACACGTAAGTCTTATTAATTTTTACCGTACCATATTTCATTTTAAAATTCCTGTTATTTCAATGAACACTGAGAGCATCTTTAGGAGATTTAATCGTCAGCGTTATAATTAAAAGGCAGTCACACTCTTCCACAATCCAAAATCGAACACAGCTCAAAGAAATACTTCTTTTTCTTCGTAGTCATATTTCTCACGTGTAAAGGTCGAGAACTCTTCCTATCGCAACAACTCAACTTGACAGTTTTTTCCACTCACTCCTGCCCTACACTGCTCTGAGGGCTATTGGTTACAAAATGCCTGTGGCGTCCTTCACTTGGTCACTACAAAGAGTTGGGGTCCTTCCGAATTCACTTCTGCCTTTAATTTTTTCTGTGGCTTGTGGCCAAAAAAGCTACATAGGCGTCTTGTATAAACGGTTGAGAGTCAAAGACAGGCTTTCAGGACAGAGGCTTTTGTGCGCTTGGCCGTCCATGGTATACGTAGAATCCTTCTCCAGCACTGCATGTAATGCGTCTAGCCGTTGTTTGTCATTTTCTTTTAGAGTCCATGTCTCTTAGAGAAAAGATACACAAACATAACTTTCCCAGGCTTCATACTTTCCATTTATAAATTTAAAGAAAATATTTGAAAACCGGTATTGATATATTCGTCTGGTATTGCACTCCCTACTTCCCTCGGCTTAAGGATTTGGCTTACAGCTCATTGTGTATTCACATGGTGTAAAGTTTAATACTCTTCTGATATAACATACACATATACAACACACAACGCGTATTCCGCACATCTTCCAATTAGCCAAAGTAAGAAGCTTTGGGCGAAGGAAATGCTATATCAAAAATACGGTACAAGTTTGAATTTCATTTCTGAGCACTCGGTCGCTAGCTTTGTAGAAGGACTAGAATACGGAATACACTATTGAAAAAGCAAAGCTGTTTTAGAATTTTGAAATTATCTTCATAATATTCAGATGACAAAGCTTTAATACATAAATATGTGTTACGGATACCCTTGTGTTAAATAATTATTATCATCTGACAACCTTTTGAAATACGAAGCATATTTTATTACACAATCAGATTATAAAATATACTTTACCGTTTACTATAACTTGTATTCTTATTACTGTTAAACTCGATTACATTTAAAGGTATAATATTTAAAATGCATCACAATCTAGGCTCTAGGGTCGACGTCAAAGTCGTGATTAACGGTATTTTTGATTGGTCGAAGTCATTCGATTTTTAGCTGCATAAATGTGTCAGTTTTCTAACTACATTTAGAGCCGATAGCATATTTGTTGCAGTAATTAGTAATATTGAGACTGTATATACTTTTAAATATGATAAAGTATACGAAACAAATTCAATCTGTCTTTTTACATTTTAAAAATCGATGTTAAAATGTACTCGGAGTTGGTAGATTATTAAACGATCCCCAGCTTTGATAACTAATGTAAAAACAAAACCTTGTTAATTAATCTCGTATTTATAATTAAAAACAACTTTTCTTGACTTGTATTGCTATCTTATGACGATATAAAATATATGTTTTGGAGTCTTAAAATAGTTAATATTATTATTGTCCTCTTTGTCGTGTCTCTCAAAGCTGAAGATCATGAACAAAATATAACACTATATTGATTATCTCCATTTCACCCTCTCTTCTTACATTTCAGCATGAAGGTTCACAGCCGAATTCAGCCGAATAACATTTTTTTCCTGAAAATTTCTTTCAACTGGCTGTTCCATTTCGTCAACGCACATCTGCATTCCCAAACATTGAATTCATTTATTTACAAATCAAAACATTCAATATTTTTTATTTAATTTTACAGTATTTTTTTAATTTCTAATTATACGGTGGACTAATTATTTTTTCTTTACATGTCCGATCCCAATGTGGAGCATTTATCTCCTAATGGAGGTATCTTGACAGAATTTTTCTACGAGAACTGCTTGTTACTCAGTTGCTCAACCTCTCTTTTTTCGAAGAGAGTAGGGATAGAAGGATAGGGCTATGACAGGACTAGTGGTCAGCTAATTGCTCTCGCTACGCCCCGTGAGGATGGGATGGGTGGGAAGAAGGACTCAGACTTAGAACAGAAATCCATAAATCGATTGAAAGATCAATATATGAAAACCGTTCGCACCGGTAATTGAACCCGAGACATCCGTAACCGTAGCCAGCGACGCTACCAACTGCGCCACGGACGCCGACTAATTATTACCAGTGAAATTCGAAAATTTTCAAAACCGTCATTTTAATGTTATATCCAAAGACCAAATAGTCCCTGCTTGTAAACAATGTTCTTTTTATAATTACTACGACAGTTTTAACGCATACTGGCCGACGATTTCACGTGCGCTTAGACACAGCTAGTTTTTTGAATTCATTTTTATTTAAATTTCTTAAATCTATATCTTAATCGTAGTTTTAGTATATGGATGGATGGAAAAGAATTAACTTTACGTTTAAAAAAGTAGATGTCGTGTAAAAGTTGAAATTGGCATTAGTCTAAAAGGCTACTTTGTTTATTATATCAAGGTTTTACTGTATCAACATACTATGTACCACTGCCACTCACTTGTCGACATGCGTAGACAGAGAGAGAGAGAGAGAGAGAGAGAGAGCATCTTTGGTTGTCCTGTGCGTTATAGACACGCAGATAAATCAAGACCAAATCATATTGTAATAAAACATATCTCACTTGTATTACCTTATCCGTACAGTTATACATTTTGAGATCGAGTTTAAATTTCATTTCTGATCCTAGCAATGACGCGCTCGCAACAATTCAAGCAATTTTGTTTCTTAAGCTTTCTCTATCTTTCTTTTTGAAGCCTTTCTTTCTGCATACTTATACACGCAATGTTTTCAAAAATAATTTAAGAAAATTTATTTAAAAATCGTTTTATTGTAGAAAAATTTTTAACAAAGTTATTTCGGCTATGATAATTCGCCTTTATTTTTTATATTTTTTCTGCCTTTTCTGGCTAGATTCATTTGTCATTATTTTTTTACTAAAATATAGCATCGTTTCTTATACTGATGCTATAATATAACTCTAGTAAAAATCCTGTTAAATAATCGAGAATTTGGATCTCAGACTGTACATTTCGAAAATGCACCCTAGGGACGCATGAAACACATCAAGCAAGCGTTTTGAATAAATCTTAATTGAAGAAAAGATTCATTTATTTATTCCAATGTGATTTTTTCGTCTTTGTCTATTTTAAACATAAAAATACTTAATATATTAAATTCCAAATAGTAATTATTATGAAACATTTTAATTTATTTAGATGAAAAATTTTATACAGATTTTGCAAGGACTTGAACATGGCATCTTCTAATCCCTAAACTAAACTCTTCGCACCTGACTCATTGTTGAAAACCCATATCGCTTAAATTTCATAGAATTCTTTTAAGTAATTTGAATTTTTTACATTTTAACTGAACATTTTTTCCTCGACTTAAATAATGCAACCCTTATTTTTCCAGCATTTCAATTATAATTCAAAATAATATATTATTTATGAGAATTTATCTCTTGAATGGTTATGAGCTTTTAATTTGTATATATTATTTCTTTTCTGTTTCAAACTTTCTATTATAAATACATGGTTTTAATAATATAAGAAAATGTTCATAACAGAACGGTTGGGTAAATGTATGTTGATTCAAACCATCATTTGATTGTGTCATTTCAAGCAATTTTATTCGTTAAGCTTCCTTCAACGTTTACAGGTAACTTTGCTACCCAGAATTCTGTATGGTGGGTGAACGGATATTCTGAAACTTTGTACAAACATAAATAATTTTCCGAATAATTTATTATTATTTTCATAAAGTTGGTGAAAACTTTCCCGTTTCACATAACAATAAGTAATTGAATTTAGTTACTCCGTAAATATAATAATAATATTGTTAGCGCCATGTTTTTGAAGTACTGGAATGCGTACTTCCAAGCAATACAATATTTATTATACATGTCGTGATTTATCTGTATATCTAACTAGTGTATGTGACCGTAAATGTTTAGTAAATTTTCAACGCAAAGCACACACAGACACACTTTCTCTCTGCCAATCGTTCGCAGCAATCTTATTGAGCCAATACTGACACGTGACACTGCAATCTGGTAACACGTAATTTCTTTTTTTATAATTTACTTTATATTTATACTATTTATTTTTATTTATTGTTTTATATATCTGTAAAGCACGGTTAAGTACTGCTCATAAAAGTTTTTTTTATCAGTCATGACCACAGGCAGTTTGTCTGAAGGTTTATCAACACCAGCCTATTGTGACTTAATTTCCTTATTTAAAGAAAAATAAAAACATAATAGACATCAATATTATATTTGTTATCTATTATATGCCGGGTCCGTGGTTGAGTGGTTGACGTCTCTGGCTTCGGTTTCGGTGTTCACTGGTTCCAATTCCATTATGGTCAACTTTATAAATTGAATTTTCAATCGATCTATGGCGTAACGAGAGTGATAAGCTAACTGCTTATATTGCCCTTTTCTTATCCTTCTACTCAATTAAAAAAGTAAAGGTTGAGCAACTGAGTAACAAGCAGTTCTTAAAGAATAACTTATGTTGAGATAAACGCCATTAAAAGTCCATATGCACCACATTGGGAGCGGGTATAATACACTATTTTTTAATACATCCTTTAACATTCCTTCCGAATGTGAGTTAGAATAGTCAAACACCTTTTAGTTTCCCACATATGTGTACCAGACGTTTAGAAAACAGTGTCGGTAAAGGAAAACTAACATTGTATTTCTACCAACAAAACATTCAAGCCTCGAGTGTATTTGCTAATTAAATTTTCTCTTTTCATTTCCAGGAACCACGCCTTCAATATGGCGCGACCAGAGTGTATCTCTATGTGATAGAAGTATACATAATTTAAAATCTCAAATTCTTTTGAAAATTTTTGAAATTATTTTAACACGTTTTTCTAAAAAGTACACAAATAGTTCATAAATTATCCATCGGATAGTGTATAGGAGACTGCAATATTCTATAATATACAATTATAATTTTTTAAATCAATAAATATGTACAACACGTTATTCGATGGAAGTATAAAGATAATTCATACTTATAACGTCTAGAATAACATATCAAACTCCTTTAGATACCTGTATTTATCAACTTATTCGTTTGAAATAAGACGAAACAATTTATTTTATGTTATTGTATCATTTTAGTTGAATCAAGCAATTTTGAAAAAAGTCAAAAAATTCTGGTATGTATACCAAAAAACAGAAAACACCTGTGTCGGTCTATCTTTCACAGGACCTTCAATAAAGCGATAACGAGTAGCGACGCGACATTTTCACATTGTCATCGTACTAGCAGAAGTTGGCAAGTAACAAAATTAACGGAAACTAGTGGACAATGGGACTTTTGGATATCAATTCTTTGTTTGGAATAACTCAATAGGTGCATTAATTATAACAGTTTGGAAAAACACAGCAATTTATTCAATCAGTAAGTACATTAATGCATATTTCTAAGCAAGCAATTGTCCTTGTTTATTGATCTCTAACATGATTACTGTTAGATTACAAAATTCTAACACAGTTAACAAACATCCAGTCCGGACAAAGTGACAGTGTAAAAACTTAAAACGCTTAAATTTCCTTGAAGTAAATATTCGCACATCATTGCAATACTTGACCGAATTATAAAAAGTCTATCAATTTTAAAACCTTTTTGCTTAACAAGTATGCATATTCAATTGATAGTACTAGTTGAATTATGGTTACATCTACGAAATTTTTCTATTTGTTTATCAAATAAAAACATACTTTGAAAAATACATTTTGACTTATATTAAAAAAAAAAACCCTCAATAACTGGACAGCTAGTCGATTTTCTCTCTGAAATATTCCGTTTAACCTTTTAATTTGCTCTTAGTTTGCTGTAAGACTCACTTTAAATTTAAAATTGTAAATGGGTAATTAAATTTCAATTAATAATTTCTTTATTACAATCTTATTATTTTCCTGTAATATTGAAAAGGGTAAAAAGCTGAGCTGTGGAAAATATTTTATAAATTCACTGAAAAAAATATATCTGAAGAACAGGGAAGCTTTTTATTCTTATCACAGGTAGAGATTTTTTCATATTCTTTTAGTTATCAATAAATGTATTTTTACACGCCAAATTAAAAATTATATTATTTATTTATTAAAATCATTTTTAGTGAAAAATATGAGAGTTAAATCACAGTCTTTCTGACAAAAAAACTTAACGGCTGATATACTTGTTTTGAGTTTATATAGTTTCTATGTGTATGTATTAGAAGTCTGCACGTGCCGAAATTCGATCAAATTACACGGTCCGAACCCAACATCTTAAGGCCCGGCTGAAAACGCTGTATTTATTAATTTATAAATTTAGAAAGATACCATGTGAGAGAGTGGGAAAGAAACGTCTCGCCGTTCGATGGAGGAAGATGTTGGAGCGGGGAGAAGCGGGGTGCGGGCGTCAACACACTGACGCTCGCTTTCGGCGAGGGACAAAGGATGATTCAACGGTTCCTTCGTCTTCCATTAAAACCCGGTCGTATTCAGTAGACTCTCTCTTTAATTGCAGTTAGTTTCTATAATTTTCTTGAAGACAGTTACACAAACAGATTTACACATTTTTAATTTAAAACTCTGTAAGTGGTTTTACTAGCAAGCGGTGGACTAATTCGCCGCTTCGCAGGCTGACGACTCCCTCTGGGAAAGGCCGAGAGGTGACTGAAGGGCTTCCAGGATCGCAAGTCCTTTGCCTACTTCTAACTGTAAAGCAACAACGGCAACCAAACAAATATGACACTACTCTTAAACGCCTCAGGAGGGGTATTACATTTTAAATTTGCATTAATAGAAAGAGTCTGCAGATTGGTTTTGAAGACCCTGTCCGCCCCATAAGTACGGGGCGGTGTCACGTGTTACGATTGGTAATAATCAAATGATGTTTTGAAGCGATTACAGGCATCATTTACAATGGTTGTAATCAAACAATCAGAAAATAATTTTATCTTAACATAGTGTCATTAATATAAGCAACTCATTTGTTCAATAATACATGTGAGCAATGAAAGTAGGTTTGAGAATCTAGCCATATGATTCAAATATTTAAAGTAACCCTCATCGATTTTTTCTCCACCGAAAATTATTATTTTACATGTTTGTACATACATTTTATTAATATTTAAAGTGAAAACATAATATATTTGGAAAAATAAAGATTTCAAAAAAAATAATACAAAAGAGTACTTCACTTAAAACACGAAATTATTGACTCAAAGTTTTAAACAAAAATTGTGTTGATATATTCAAAAAACTTGATCAATTTTTGAGAATGATTAAAACAGTGGTTTCAAAAAGGGAAGAATTCCACAAGTATTTTCATAAAACAACATGGGCATGGTAACACACTATGAAATTCTATGAAATAACTTATGAGAGCAAAAAAATGTTATTATCGATAGGTTTTTTTTCTTGATAAAATATATCAGCGGTATTTTGGCCAATCTATGTAAACTTCAAAACCGAAATTGTTGAGTAGAAACTATTTGTATCAAAAACAATACATGGTGAGTTGCGTTTTGGATCTTTGAAATTTATTCCTGCTTATTCTCATGTATGCAGATACGGGATTCTACGTAGGGAGTGTTAATATAATAGTGGCTTACATCAAGTGGCCGGGTCAGAATTTTAAACCTAAAACTAAAAAAAAATAATGCTTCATTTCCAAAAAGTGGTCAATTAATTTTTTTAATTTACATCATTTTGCCAAGACCTGCTCTGTCGTCTTTAAAATGAGATCCAAGCATAAACTCATTTTCGTATTTTTTAATAGTTACATCAATTGACCAAAACACCGTCGATATAATACTTTGTAAAATATTATGGAGAATGACACTGGAATACTGAAGAGACCCCGATAAGAATTGAATACTTTTGTATTTTTAACTCCGACAGTAAGTATTCATAAAGGGTTTTCTCATTTAAAATCTTCATCTAACAGAATCATTAGTAAGACATCACACAGCTAGAATATATGCGGGAAAAGAATATAAACACTGAGTCAGTAGTATCAGTACATCTGCATATTTTCATTAGCTAAATATAGGCATCAAATAAATGGAAATAAAGATTTTATCCTTAGAGCACGGTGTAAGTTGAGTATCGTAGTTTATATTATTGTAAATCGATAGTCATATAAAGTAAGTTGGTTTATATCTAAGTGTCTTCGCCATAATAGAATTTATTATGTCAGAACTGTAGAAGATATAATTTTACAAATGTCACAAAAAGTGTGGCTCTATTTGCATTCAAGCAATATCCAAAACTATTGATAAGCGACGCGTCGACCTTTGGCAAAACAATTCGTGTGTACCTCCATTAAACTGCTGTCAAAAACAGAGAGCCAATAATGGAGACAAAGAGGTGTGTCTTCTCAAGAATACGGCAGAAGTTTATAAAAAATAATTTAGTGGGTCTACAACTAGACACCGCGTACTTTCTCATCTAGTCGCCCGCTTTGGCAGGTCTCTTCGTCATTTTATGTCGGAAATTTTTGTTAGGCCCATAGATTCTTTTTCATCAATTTCGCTACATTTTACCTCCCTGGTTTTACTCCAGTAGCGTATTTGTACAATATATATTGGTATACTGCTTTATTATTAACTAGTAGTCATATCTTTATTTACCTGCTTGAGGTCTGCACCATTTAAAGATACTGATTTTAAGTGCTTAAATTTTCGAATTGACGATAAATATTTCCAGGATTTTTGTAAATAATATATACTGGTATTACAATTCCAAGTATATTTTTAAAATCTTCAAACTTACTTAACAATAACTGGATGTTATTTCAAACATCTGACAGAGTTTCGCAAAAATAAATGGCTTACAAAACTGCACAGTGCCGGTCAGCCAAGAACCAATACTTCACCCAACAATATAAATAACTCACGATGTTATCCCGTACTTTGAAAACATGCGACGCCTTTGGTTATGCTCTCTTTTTTATTTGTTTGCATCAAACTATCACCAGCCGAAATTTTACCGTGTTAACCATAGACATGGTATCCACATTTTAAGTACGTGCATAAACCAGGTTGTACGGCTTGCAGGATATGCTGTATCGACTATTTTACATTTAACGGTTGACATTACTCATTTACGATTAATAATCTTACTACACTAGTTCTAAAAGAAAACAGAAGGTTGGGAGACTTATACTGTGACAGGCCATAGTTATCTGTAATTGTAAATTTACATCATCAACGTACGTACTGCGTTATCTTTAAGCCGGAAAGGTTCGTGTTTAAATATTTATAATATTAAACAACAAGAATAAAAATAATGACATGGCCCAATCGTTTTTGGTAAGGCCCAACCACAAATTGTGCCTAGAATTCCTAGAATCACCTCTTCCAAGGCAATTAGCAAGAAAGCTGGCAATAAAGATAAATTTTTGTAGAGTCTTCCATTAAAATTCTATAATAATAACAATCCCATTTTGGAAGTGGCTTGAAACATTGATCGATCCCCAGGTACTTAGAGGGTACAAAAAAGCTGCGTTTTTTAATTATTTTCAATTCGTTTTTGGTCATCGTGCGGTGCCTAAAGGTTGGGTGTCATTAACCCATCCCCTCCCTTTCATTGGCCGTAGGGTAATCGTTAGCCTACCACTCGCCTCTACAGTGTTTCTTTAATTTGTGCTTCGTGTAATTTTCAATATTTTCTTTTTAAATAAACTGCGTATTGAACTAACTAACAATAATAAAGATAACTTGAACCAATCTGGCGTGTTTTGACTGAAAGCTAAAAATCTGTAGAATAATAATCATTATCGCTATAATAACTTGCCATTTTTCGAGCTTATCAATAATCATTTAATATTGTCTGTCCTGTAGTTTTGAATTTTAAGGGTGAGGGAGGATCAGTCACCTTGTGTCTTTAATTTTCCCTGAAAGGCCCTATACAGAAATATAGCCAATAAAATGAATTTGCAGCATTCACAGACGAAATTACAATTACTTGAGACGATTAATGTCCGCATTCTGTTTTACGCCAATGATAATACAAATAATTATAAATCAGATCCTTTAAACGAAGCTTCAAAAAATGTACAATATTCTGACGCTTTATAGAAAATATGAAGCGGGATTTTATAAATTGCAAATCATCGCTTAATACATACTTTGATCAGCAACGAATTAATTTCGCTAATGGCCAATTATGATTTCACTTAAAAATTGTTGCGTACAGTATTAATATTTTCCATTTTACGTACTCTATGATTACTACATAAACGAAACAGCTTTATTACACAATATCCGTAAGAGTTGATTGGGTCCGGCATAGCACCGTCCAATAACTTAATTAAAGATCTTTATCATTGGACTACGGAGCTTTTGTATTCGCGCTGTACCAGTAATGAAAACTAAAATTAATTAAAACGTTGAAACGGCGGGCTACACGCCCTAAACAAGTTGCATCCGAATAACCACATAACAATATTGTTCACATAATGACGACTTCGTGGACTGTGGGGATCATGTTTGAAATAAAAGATAAGGTAGTCATTTTCCAGTAACTAATTTTAATAATACGACAACTTTAGCAACTGTCAGAAAAAATAAAGTCGAAGTTTTTCCGATGTCTTAAACATGATATGATGACATATATTTTGACTATGGATAATCTATCAATGTTTCCGCTCCCAATGTGAAAGAAATTGTTATTATACTAAAAAGGAATGTTATTCAGTCTCTTAGCGTCTAAGTTTTTTGGAGAGAGTAAGGATAGACTACGAAAGACCCAATAGTAAGTTTATCACTCTCTCTACGCGTTCCTTTATTAAGGATAAATGGTTGAGAGGGAATATAAATATTACAGACCCCGATGTCCATAATTCGATTGAAATATAAATTTTTGAAATGATCAAGGAGATTCGAGACGTAGAAACAACTAGCGAATATAAAGATTATATTTTGTGATTTCCCGACATTTCAAAAACATTGCAGGTTACATTACAAACCCAACAGTGATTACCACTTATTAAAACACAATGTGTTTTCAATATAATACACATATATACATAATAACCTCAAAAACCTAAGACCTTAGATATTAAATTTCGATTCGTAAAAGTAGTTTTTGTTTTTTTACTACTTTATTGTGTTTTTGTAGTTTACAGTTTTCATATTTTGTACTACATATTATCATCATACGTTTTGCTGACATTTTTGCGTCTACACATAACAAAAAAGCGCTGATCTACTGCGTCATAATTAAAACACAGCGGAGGATGCCATGTTTACACGGGCGTTTATTTGGAAGTGAACCAAACTGACGACCTGCTTTTTACACACCTCGAATGTTACATGAAAAGTAATGTGCAATATTCACTGCCGTGTAATACAATACGACAAAATATAAAACCGTACATGACAGAAGTAGGAAAACCTCTGATTCTTTTGTGATGCTTCGGTGCAATTCATAAAATTTAATTATAATGGAGTATATTTATGTTACCTACTGGGAAAATGTTTGTTGTATGATATAAATATAACAAAATACAAGAAAATGTAAAAATAAATTTTTGAAATCATTTTTAAAAGAAATCGTATTTTACTATTCGGTGTACTCAATTATTTTGTATATTCTTCCTCTCTCAAATTCCGAAATAGGAACTTTCATACTATATCATTTTTTCAATCGATAATGTCTTTGTTCTAAGCTAACCTAACCTAACTGATTCTTTAGATAAGGATTTTTTAAGAGGAAATTCAAATACTTCGATAATTATTTTCTATAAATTGAAAGAGAAGCTGATTTATATTTATAGAACACGTATTATAAAAGTTACTTTCTCCTTAAAAAGATGTTGAGCTTAAAAAACTTAAAACCATTTCTCGTTTAAAAATTTCTTATGAGATTTGCCATTAGAAGTCCGTATCTTCCACATTAGGAGCGGAAATGGTATATAAATAATTATGGCCAAGGAGATATGAAACAAGATATTTACAGCATCAACAAATAAAATCTCTAAATCTCTTTCATAAGAAGAGCACTCGTGTGATCAATGCGATTGGGCATTCATTCTATTTGTTGCAGGGTCACGGGCTCTAATTGGGCCTTCGCAAATATGATCTTGAAGAAATCGAAAAAAATTTGTAAACAAAATGACTGGCTAACTACATGTGCTACTTTAACTAAATCTTTTCTTTCTTACTTTGACTGAAAAGAGAGTTGAAAAAATTGCCTTATAGCCAGTTCTCGTAAAAACAAGTGCTGTTGAGACGCGCTATTAGAAGTCCATATTGCTATCTCGGTTCTCAAGATTGCAAACGGACATTGTTTAAATATATACGTGAACGTAATATATTTTGTCGAGTCCGTGGTGCAGTGGTCAACGTCGTTTGTTGCCAAGTGGTCAGTTTCATAAATTGATTTATGGATTTTTGTTCGTAGGCAGATATGTTTGTCATGCCTGGAATTCCTTGCCACACATCCGATCTTAAAAATGAGGCGTAGCAAGAGCGATTAGTTAAACACTAGTCCTTCTATCCCTACTTACTTAAAAAAAGAGAGGTTGAGCAACTGAGTAACAAGCAGTTCTTGTCGAAAAACCTTTGTTGAGATACATTCATTAGGAGTCCATATGCTCCAAATTGGGAGTGGACATGGTTAAAAAAATAAATCTCATTTGGGAAACATTTTGTAAAACTGTCTATCGCGCAATCGCTTTATAGTTTTAAATCTAAATAAGGTAAGAAACTAATTTGAGTTATTGAGATTTTGTACACTTCCATATATTTTGTCACTAACGACCCAGGTTTCGCCTTTCGGCATCTTCAGGCATTTGAGCGCACGAATAAACTCGAACTGAAAAAAAAAATATATGGAAGTGTACAAAATCTCAATAACTCAAATTTGATATTTAAATTCCATCAAGCACCCTCAGTCGATGTCTTAAATTATACTTAAATTATATAAAGTAAGAAACGTTAAAAACATAATACCTTATGATACAAATTCTTTCTAGAAAAGGTAAGATAATATATTTTTATTTTAAGATGGTATTTTATACCACAGTGATTTATTGATTATAATACTTTGTTGAAATACTCTATTGAGACGAATATTGTCTCATCGAGGATCGGACATGATTTGTAAAAAGGCATTAAGCAAACTTCATTGGAGAAATTAATTCATCATCGTGAATGGTAACATAATTATAGTAATTATTATCAAATAAATATAAGACTGTCTTCAGAATCATGGCGCGGACGAGAATTTCAATTATTTTCTCATTAGTGGGGCATTACCGATGGCAAATCCTCCAGATCCTCTCTAATCCTAGGATCTGACAGTACGTAATCGCTACAACTGTTTCTTCCTTTAGAATCGTATAGAAAGTGGCATGAAATTTGTGAAGGATGTCCTGATAACTTATAAATATATTAATGAAAATTCTTTTTCAAAAAAAATGTTTATATACAATGGAAACAATTTTAAATGAAACACGTAAACTCGTATTATGTTCACAAAAAATTCTTATTACACCTATTCTCTTTTTGCACAACTTTTTTGCGCAGTCCGAGAAAACGGACCAATTATTTGTTTTACTCTGATTTCTTTTTGCTTTTATACGGTTAGTAAAAACTAAAAGTATTATTTAATACAGCATATGTATGTACATATTTAAAAACACTTTGTGAATATTTGAATCGTCATTTTGGCCATTTGGTGAATTTCAAGATGCATGAGATGTTCCGTTTTTATTCTTCCGTTTATTATCAAGTAGTGACACTGAATGAATTTATTTTCTCACATAAAATTGAATTTAAATCGAAAATCATGTCACTTTATGAATCTTATGAAACTATTTTTGTATATAAATAAAAAATTAATTCAAGCTCGAGGTATCCAGGGGGATGTAAGAAATTTTTTTCATTCTGGGTGATTACTAAGCATTAAAAATTACTACAAAAAAAATTTTAATATTATGTTATTTTAGTAAATTGTACTTTTATTGACTAATAAATATTTTGTATTCAAACTATTTTTGAGTTCAAAAATTTTATTCTATTTTTATATGTGCACCTTATCTTTTTATACACGTTAATCTCTAGAACGTATTTTTAAAAAGAGAATCGGATGTAATTCATAAATACATTTTCTTTTAGCGTGAAAAGATTTCACATCGTAAAATAAATACATCAACTGCCATTGCTTTATGCTGAATTGTTTATTATTGTTAATTTTCTTCTTTCCTTCACCCACCACTCATGCGTTCATTATATAGGCATGTTTACAGTGGCGTGGTAAACATTTAGCGTATATATGGTTTTTTCCTTAACCGAGAGTGTCTTAGGAGCACCTGCCCAAGACATTAATCAGTAAAATTAATCCCTCTAAATCAGTGGCTCTTAGCTTATTGGTCGATTGGCATTTTGAGTGTGTCGTCGAATATTCTCAGCAAAACAATTTCTTTGAGATAATAACATATAACCACATATATCTATCTAACAAATGAAAGTTTCAGTTATTGTCCAGTTGTTCAGTTCTAGTTGTTGTCAGTCACAAATAAAATTCATAAGATTGAATGTTTTTAGCAGAAATGCGTTTTGTATTATTAAATAAAAATATGTTTATTTGTATGTGTTTTTATTCATAAATTGTCTTAGGTTGCACCTCAAAAATGTTATGAAACGCTGCTTTAGATGAAATTGTCATAAACATTATTGATTCTATTGTCTATTGCATCAATTTCTTTATAAATTAAAATAATTTTTTGTCGCAAAGATGTCATGTTAATGGAAAACCTCGGATTTAAAATTCAAAAAATTACTCACCAAGAAACTACAATTATTAGTATAATTTTCAGTTAAAATAGGCAATAAATAGGGTATTCCAGCATCATACGATTGTAAGGATTTTAATTTGCTTACAAACTCATTTTTATTATTGATAAATTTTCTGGTACAACGAGCTGTCAACCATTTAAAACTAATGGGAGAAAAATACGGAAAACACAAACTTTATTTTTATGTAGGAACGATTAATATTGAAATTGGTCATTCATAAATAAAGAAAGCATTGTATCAGATTTAGTTTCAATTAGGTGATTCAGTTTTATGGATTTTTCAGCTTCAAGTTCCCGAAAAATATTCATGATGAAGCCACACTTTTTATAATAGATGTTATTGTTCTCAATGATATTTATAACCAATTTAACATAAATGGTTTGAGTTATAAACTTATTTTATGAATAGTTTTTTCGCATATCTGACTCACGAAGTTCGAAATATTTTCCTTACCCGGGTCCGGCCGGGGCCCGAATCTCAATTATCTTTACACGTCCGAGCCCAGCTCACATGCTAATTCTGGGTCCATGCAGACCTCTTTTTCTGCTATTTTACTTATTTATAAAGCATCATTAAAATTCCTTTAAAAGGCTTAACTTAATATGACTTATAGAAAATACTTATTACTTCCAAAACATTAATATGGGTGATTTGTGTTACGCGTGTCACAGGTTTTCGATAGCTGGTCTCGATCCAACACAACTATATTCAAATTAGGAAACGTTTGGTGTGAAGAATGTTTAGTAATTTCATGTCTTACATTATAATAGACAAACATTATTCTTAATTCAAATATTTCGACTATATGTGCCAAACGTAAACAGAACTGTAATAATGTTCCAATTACAAAATCATTATGACTAATAAATTCAAATTGTCTATGATACAGTAATATAATTTATGTTTAAAATTGGAAGCCTGCTCATTCAACATGGCCGTTCAATATTTGGATTGTATTTGACGAATGTAAATAATTATGCCCCTCATGTATGATTTCGACAAAATTAGTGTTTGTTCAGATCCTTTATTAATAATATTTCATTCGTTGGTAGTTGGATTTATTGTTAGAGGAAGGATGCCTGTGGTCAGGATGTATTTGGAAAATGTACCCTATTTTAATATGCGGACATGTGCTACGATATTATATAATCTTTTCAAGGAATCTGTTTTGTAGTAGCTGTGTTTTGAACTAAAGCTCTATCACAGTCTGTTTTACCTACAAACAATAGTTTAAATTTAAATTTTGTACATTTCCATATGTTTTCTTACTAACGATTCGGGTTTCAACTTTCGACATCTTCGGGCATTCGAGAACAAGCGTGAGCTATTACTACATAGACTATTTTTTAACTGTCAGTTCGAGTTCGTGTGCAGTCGAAATTATAAATTAAATTGTTTTTGTATGTGGCACTTCTTCATTTATCACAATTCAAAATACCGTTTTCGATCAAATCAAAAAAAACACTGTTATGCCTGTGTTTCTGCAAATACTCCATAAAAATTCTAACATTTTTAACCATTGGAGATTAGTTCACTAAATTCATCACCCTGATTATGTATAAGCTTAATCTAACTGTTCAAATTATTTCTACATGTTAATCAACTAGTTCTCTTTATGTCATATTTTTGGCTGGCTAGTTTTAAAAGGTTAATTTAATCAATCGGATATTTAAAAATGCCATTATGGATTTACATTATTCAACTAATCTTAACCTGTGTTTAAAAAGTTAAATATGTTTTTCTATGAATATTCCATAAACCTTCTGACGTGCATAATTTCAATAAATTGATCACCATCATGTAGTTTAATTTGTTGAATTTAAAGCATGATTGTTCAAACATTTTACAATTGTTTAACAATTGGTTGTCTTTATATCATATATTTTAAAAATGGTAAATTTAGTAATCCGCTCACTAAAGTTTTGGTGAAACATCTTTTTTACTTTCCAGTATTATATGCTATATACTTATTAATGAGTATTTTTGAAGATAGTATTTTACAAAATATATTTTAAATCTTTCACACAAACTCTTTTTTTCAATAGAGTAGAAATAAAAGAACGAGCGTAGAAGAAGTGTTGACATTTTTTTAATGTACTCTTGATTCAATTCTCGGACGGCATTAGAGAAAATTGATTCCTTTACTACTGAATAATGAAATACTTACGGTTAAAAAATATATTTACAGACTTTTAAGACAAATAAATTTTTTCATAAAAGCAATTTTCGTTTATTTTCTCCATTTACATTTCAGTTTCAAACGATAAAAAGTGTTTGATATAAAATCTGTCAATACCAATTCTATAATATATTATACATTACAAACACCTTCAAATAAAACTTTTTTTAACTTTAACGTAAAATTTTCTTCTGCAATTAACCAGTCAACTTTCGTCACTAGGCTTAAAAAATTGACATTCAACTATGTAAATGAATTAGAGAAAAGAGTTGTAATTGGTTTCATTAGACAGTCAATAGATTGCATAAACAATTTTAAGCTGGGTAGTTATTATTCTCCCCGCATATTTGATTGATATTACATATAAAGGCTAAAAGTGAAACCAATGAATGATACACTTAATGAATATACTTAGAATTTAAAAAAAATCAATTTCTTTTTTCTAAAATAAGTTTTCACTATAAATAGAGGGGACATTAATTTTCGATGTGTTTATTTTTTGGTACCTCTATTTTCGAACGGACCATATATATTCTTTGCAGATTTCTAATTCTATTACCACTAGTTGTCAATAAATCACTGGCGATGGTTCATAGCAGATAATCTGAAATCTTTTGCGAGTATCACAGCGTAAATATAAATCTTCTAAAACCAAACACTCGACCGAGGACGTCGCGACGCTGAGAAAGGGGCGTCGGGAACAACAGCGTGAAAAAAACGCGCACCATAAATTCTACTTTATGTTTTTGCAACGCGAAATCTGCGCTCCCGTGACGTACTCTATCGGCGACCCATTAAAGCGACATTATCGAGGAACAAAGTTATCGCAAAATAATATCTGAAAAACACTCGAGAACAGCGCCACTCTTCGACCGATATTCGAACTCAAGAGGGGCGTCGAAAAATGACAACGCTGCAAGATAAGGAAAAAAACAATTGTACTTTTTTGCACGTCAAAAAAAGAACATTAAAATATTTCTCCTGTAATACACGAAAATTTAATCCAAGCCATGCGTCAAAAAGGTAATCTTAAAAAAATGTATTTAAACATTATAATCGAAGAAAGACTGAAATCATTTATTTTGGGACTGTAGTTTATCTGATTTTTAAATGATATAAGCACTTCATTATGACTTAGTTTTTCTTGTATGTATATTATGTATATTACATGGATATTATGCCGTTTACTATAGTATAGAAATACTTTAAGGTACTTTATGGTGACCAAATCCATAGGGAATTAATATGACTAACAAGGTGAAAGGATTATTATCATTGCTTTCCTTATACATCTTCACACGATCGGGTGCTTCATTGGATTTCAATATAAACTTTTAACAATTCAAATTTCGCACAATCATGACATGGAATAGATATCAGTTAGTGAATAATTTTCACTTATGAATATTTTGATACATTATACTTCTCATTTGGTTCAAATGAAGATATGCTGTCTACAATGATAAAACTTTTTCAAAAATGTTGCACTGTTCAGTTTTGGCAAAATATTAATTTAGAAACACTGATTCGATTTATTGTACACCTCTACTTAAAACAATCGCGCAGATGTTATAAAATTTTACCGTGAAAAAATACTCAATTGCACTTTTAAAGGACTGCGTAATTTTTCATAAATGTACATGGTTAATATCATGATATTAGAGTTCGATTACAAGCAGCCATATCAACATGATTAAGATTTGTTTTTATTTACATTTACATCAACTTTTTCACCCTTTTATAGAGATAATAAATCTTCAACTCAACACATCTTTTCAATTGTAATATTTCAATTTCCAACAGCAATTAAATTTAAAAAATTTGATCGTTGACGCAAATATTTTATAATAATTTCAACTTTGATATTGAAAGACTCAATCTAATAAGTAAGCTTGGTGGAAAGACATTATATTTTAAAAAATAAAACACAATTTATTTGCTCATGCTCGTGATGAGCGAAACCGGTCCTGATCATTATAAATATGTGGAAGTAGTACAAATGAATTGTATTTTATTTTTTAAAATATAATAAGTAAGATTCAATGATAAGTTGACAACGTAAGAAATTACTACACTTGTATGTATCTCCTAAAACAACAATCAAGATTTAACCAATAGTATTTTTGCAAATTTCCGAATATTTAGTGAAATATTTAATTATCATTTTTGCCTAATATCAAGCTTGATTGCTTACTGACTAAATAGGATTTTTTATGTCCATTTACAATAATGGTATTGGTATCACATTGTTACTCCATTTTATTTTTTTGTATGGGTTAATTTAAAACAAGACATTGAAATAAATATCGTTAATCTCGCATTTGAGGTACATTTTATTACAAATATCTTTGATGTTATTTCACATTGTTTTTTGATTTATACCTTATAACTATTACTCATTTAGCATTTGTATTTATTTCATACTGGGAAATTGTTATTTTAGCAAACATTGCAAATATGCGCCCTCCACAAAACGCAATTAAAGTGCTTTTAAATTACGCAGTGCAATAATTATAATAAGTTAAAATTTACATAAGATTACATCTAATTGTCTTATTATATAATATAAAACTATGTACATTAAGCGCATCCCGATTGCTTTGATATAATCAATCGCTATTTATTTGGTAATCATATGATAACAAATAAAATGACCTTGGGAGTTAATTGTTAATGGCGCCAGGCTCGACCGGTGTCATTGAATAAAAAACACTTTTATTTTCTTTTGTAAGAAAAACCGATTGTTGATTTCTTCCATCAAATACCGATCACGGGTCAATTCAATCAACGGATGTTACGGTGTTTTTCTAATCATTTACTTTTTTATACCTACACGTTTCGGTGATAACAATAGTAGTTAAAAAGAAGACGTAAAGAGGCGTGTTTACATTTGTCAATGTACTTGATCAATTTGCTATAATATAACATTGATCTGCAAAGCTATTTCTTACACTTTATAATCATCAGCAATAAATTGGACAATTGGTTGTTACCACTTTGTCTTGCATACTATTACCATATTACCACATTATAATATTATTATATAATTTTTGAATTATGCACTTCGTTCCGGTATTCAAAACATTTCTTGGTCTTTATTTTAAAGTTGACTGTTGCAACACTGATCACTACAATAATTTTAGGTGGTTTCTTCGTGAAGCACATATAATATGCATGGATTTTCGTTGTTTCAACCACACAACTGAGCAGGATTTAAGCCCAAAAACATTGACAACTAACATACTGCATTATATAATTATTTTATATATCTGCTTGGACCATAATTCAGATAACAGTCAGTCTAACAAACCATAGCGATTATATTAGAAATTTTATGTAATTTTTGCAATAATTGTTCCATACTTAGATGTAGACGTTTTGTATGATGGTCTGAAATTTTTTTAACGTAGTTTTATTATTAATAATTTATTTATGAAGGGCAATTTCAAAAACTATTCAAGTAACTGGACTGATATATTGACACAATTTTTTAATGTTTTCGTGTACACTCAGTTATCGCACTTGTCCACTGAGTCGTGGAAAACGTTTGTTTTTTATTGGTCTCGATAAAATGGGATGACCATAACAACCAAAACTTTGCATACTTTTAAAAAATATTAAGACTTCATTTTTCTTGAGGTTTTTCAATAGTCGTACAAAGAACTATTCCGGTCGATTCTTGTCTAGATATTTGTCTCAATTGTAAGCCACTTAAAAGTAAATACAGATAAATCCAAACAATGTGCATCTCTCATGTATGTATTTATTTACCCTGGGAGTTAAAATTATTTTTTGAAATTGTTAAAATTCTTAGCTTAAAAAAGCATTGTACTCTGAATAAAAATTTCGTATCATCACTTTATATTATATATGATTATTTCTATTATACTTAAAATCGTATTTCAATTAAAATATGAGAAAAGTTACGTCATTGTACTAATGGGTGCAAGTAACTTGGGTATAAAATTTCCAGAAAATATGTTAAAGTTTTTTTTGAATTCTCATACTGTTTAATTCAATTATTCAATATTTTTTTGTAAAAAAATTAAATTTTACTACATTTATTGTTGCTATGTTCATATATGTATAAAGTATTTTTTCTCTTATATTTAGTGGGATAGAAAAAATGTTTCGATTTAAAATTGTTCAACGACGTTGCTTCATATGTCAACATATTTCTCGTAACCACGATTGAGTTCGATTGTAAAGATTCATTGCCAATTTCAAATTTTGTTTTCACTTATAATTTCTATTTTCAAAAACCAAAATCAAGAAATGATTGGTCACCCTTATTCTAATCGCAATCGATAATAAAATTTTCGTGACTACTGAATCCTGATTAATTATTTTCATTTGGTTTTAGAATTTTCTTGATCAATGTTGTGGCTTGATTTCAAGTTTTCATTTTTATATTCATTCACTTCATAAAAAGTGTGTCTATTTATTTTTTCATCTTAAGCTCATAAACAAATTTTCGCAATGTTACTTTAAAATAAAATCTTGATATTTTTAAAATTCTTTTAAGTGAAGTTCTAAAATGAATTTAAATATTTTTTTACTGATAATTTTTATCCATGTGATAGTGGTACATAACTTTAAAATTTTCAATATATCTGCAGACGGGTACGTGAAATAAATATTTTAAACACAAAAAGTTCCACTCAGGTATTCATTCATTTTCATTGGATGAATAATTGCTTGAACAAGTGCGGGGAACTTTTCATGTTGGAAGGCCGCATCGAGTTAGCTCAAACATAGTAAGGCTACATCCGGGGAACTTTAGTTAGATTCATTATGTATTTATTAATTATTAATAATTATACTCTAAAAAATAATGCGTTCTACATAGTTTTGCGGTGTGATGTTTGGGTTTAAGTTTAATGAATACCCAAAGCAGCATTATTGTCTAAGTTTTGTGAATTTATAATTATTTTTCCCTCCCCATGTTTTCCTCGCGTCTCATGTTCAAATGATTCATTATATACTTACTAACATTTCATAAAAAATGGTAGCTTAATATAAATCGTAAAACATTATTAATGCCCAATTATTACAACAAAAAATTCATCAGGATCATAATACTCAAATAAAGAGTTGTTTATTAAGAATAAAGTAAAATAGAAGATTGTGTGATAAATATAATATACAACTTCTGGAAACCAGTTCAAATTTAATACATCCTATTTGGAAAAAGTATCTATGCAAACGTTCTCACTATGCATAGCTTCCTAGTTGAAGAAATTCTTCCAGGAATATGCCACTATAAATAATGAAAATTGTATTCCCAATAAAAGAAACTCCAAAGATAAAACTGGCAAAATCTCTTCAACGCAAAGATTCTTAAGTCTTAAGCGACGTGTAAAATAAATAAAAAATATAAGCAATAAAAAAGAGCTGAGACCTTTTTCAAAAAAATATTATTAAAGATCTTCATTGTTTGCAAGCATGCTGCACTAAGATCCAGCTCTTGTTTATCAAGAATGTGTTTTCTTTTCTCGGTTCTGGAGCAAAAAAGCATCCGATTGCAATCCCAACGTACTACATTTCTTTGCCAAAAGAAAACGAGTCAAATAAAAAAGAAACGAAAAACCGATGTTGAAAAGCGCTGGATTATTTTGTAATAACGAGCGCGTCAATTTTTTTAGTAAATACCATACAGTGTTACAAAGTAAACTTTCTTTTATCTATCACCTAACCACTATGGTTACGTGACTGAGGTTCTGTATCCCTGAATAGGAATTCGCATAATATTAACATCATTTAGTGAAAATAAATAACCAAATCACTTCAGTTTACTTTACACGCAAAAACTTGTTTCGCAGCTACACAATATTGTTTCAATTGACGACCTCAGCCATCCACCGAGCTGAATATTTTTTACTTATGATATATTCTCAGTTTGTCTTCTATAATATATCTTTGATGTTTTCTGTAAGTCATGTTGTTTTTTTTTGTATAATAATAAATATAATAAATAAGAAATTATTGATATTTTAATTTTCCAATAGAATAAGATTGAAAAATCATTTTTTTTTTAATCCAGAAAGGGTTTCGTTATTTAAATTCACCTTGGATATTTTTAATGAAAATAGTGATGATAAGATTTTTTACTATGTGTTTTTATGGTTTTCTTATTTACAAAATGATATCAATTTTCATGAAATACTAGTAAATATTAAAACGAAAATATTCCAGATTTTATTTCAATATGACACACGATGAACGCTGCTAGACAGAAGTGAAAATAAATCCACCGACGTAGAGATGTATACAAATTTATGTACGCAGCGACCATAATAACAACTAAATCATACATTAAAATTTGTACTACATTTCAGTAAGATATTTAGAAAATAATGTACGTTTAATTAAAGTTTCTTAAGCGCAACCTTCAGCAGTATCAACTAACCAACTGAGTGTAGCCTTCCAGCATTAAATGGTTGTTTACCCCTGTATAGTGTCATAATAATATAATCTTCTGATATTTACTGTTAAAATTATCAATATCATTCTGTTATATGAAAAATATTACCTTTAGCACCTATACGTAGACGGCAAAAACTTTTCGCTAGAAACTGAACCATCCAATTGCTAAACGGATTATTTAGAACTATGCTTCGGAAGTCGGCCAAATGTATTATTTTTTTTATGTCATTTGTGTAGTTGAAAAAAGTGAACATGAATTATTCCATCATCACTCTCATCAATATCATCAATCTCTGTAATCCTGCTAAATAAATACCTCTTAATAAAATAAGAAATACCGGCTTCTTTCTTACATTTCCGAACCCTTTTGCTTCGTAGAAATGTTTTTTCCTATACTTTTTACCTACTGAAACTATATTTAGCCTGCTATGTGGGCTCTCAGTTTTGAATTTTTTTTTTTGTCTAAGTGTAGCTATAGACCAGACTTGGGTAAACTGCTTCCTGTGGGCCACGTATGGTCTGCCGCGTAATTATGTGTGACCCAATATACGGTCAATAAATTATTTTTTATAAAAGAATCACTTATTTACTTTTATGCTGATATTCCTTTTTCACGGTAGTAAATATTTTTTATTTAAAATTAGTATTTTACTTGCGGCCCGTCATTCATTTTAAATTTTAAATGTGGCCCTTCAGTCAAAAAAATGTCCGGGCCCGCTATAGACATTTTTTATATCAACTGAAGTCTTTGAATTGGGAAAACAATTTTTAGAAAACCCTTTGGAAATACTGATTGTAGATGTTCAGTAAATAAAAGTCTTCAATTATTATCGGGAATTATTCGTTATGTTATATGAAGCTTCAAGAGTTATCTTCAATTTGTCCAGTCCTTAACTGACTTTCCAGCGTAACTCGAAGACAACCAGAAGTTGCATGCACAATTTATTTTCTACTTTCTCTTAGAGCATTTCCTGAAGTTTAGATTTGCTTGATGATATTGAATTGGGCCACCTCTTCACTTATATAAAAGCACTTATTTTTTTCAGTCTACAACTTTCTCCGCCAAGTTGTGGCTACGTAGCACCACGTTGCTTAGCATCAGAGTTGTTTAGAAGATTTGATGGGTCTTGTACGAACCCTCGTTTCCCTGAATGGGGAATACCGGGATCTGAATACACATATTTGATTGAACCCATTTATCAAGATGGTAAATATAATTCTTTTTATACTGAATTCTGTATACCAAAGGTCTAAAAGAGTACGAAAAACTCATTATGTGGTATTTTGAAACGTAGTTTCATTTAAACGTATTGTGGGTAAAAAGAAAAGTCTGACAGAAATTTTTACCATAAACACATTTTTGATTTTTTCACTTATAATATTTTTCAAATTTATTGTTTTATTTTATTTTCTACAAATAATAAACTTTGACAGCAATTTTTTCAAATGAAGTGAGCCCGAAATAGCTATATAATGGAGTTCTACCAATTAAATATCAATTCAATCAATGTATCGTACATATTTCAGTTTGCGTTATAAAAAAAGAAGTGTTAAAATACTCTTAGTTAAAAATGCTCACGTTGAGGAAAACCGGTTCTGATCTAAAAAAAAAAATCAAAGTAGTGCAGAACGTATCGTATTTTATTTTCTTAAACACGATTTTTGTATCTCAGGTTTTAGTCTACCTCAAAATTCATCAGAAGGAAACCCGCTACCTCTTGCAAGGACTATCAGGAATGCTATATTCCCAGACGGAGAAACTTTTCACAATAAGCACAATGTCCTTGCTATGTCATGGGGGCAGTTTTTAACGCATGACATTGGACTTTTAGTAGACCCTCCAGGTAAAAATGTACTTTTTTTTATATTTGTCATAATTTTAACAAAAATTTTCATTTCATTACTTACACCAGTGATTCCCAAAGTGGTTCCTACGGACCACCAGGGCTCTTTGTGACCACTAAGGAGGCTTGTGGCAAATTTAACATAATTTGACGGTGTGTGGACAAGGTATACTCGAAAGGTATAAAAAATATCTGTGACACATTTTCATTATTATAAAAGATAAAATAAACAGCAATAAATAAATCGGTAGTGATTTGTTGGGTGTTGGACCCTTTTGCAAGCACACTCAAGAACCCAGATGTATCCATACTAATACGGAAGTAATTTGTTGAATAATCTACAAATGAGGAGTGGAAACCAATGTTACCAACAAGGCACTACAAATTCTGGTTACAAAAACACATACCAATTTTATATCCTGAATTATGGGTTACTGTACAGAGATGGTTGATTGCTTTCCCGTCTTCTTATTTTGTAGAAAGTGGGCTTACTGCAGTTATGAACCTTATCATACTTATTTATCATAAATGTTTTATTTATATGTTATTATTACATCACCATTTATCATTCCAGACATTAAAATCAAATTTATATTTTTTTATTATGAGTTGTTTTACTTTGTGGGTGGTCAGGGTTTTGCTTTAAGAAAGGGTCCGTAGTCATAACATGTTTGGGAACCACTGACCCAGTGATGTTATGTGAAAAAAACTAAAACCGAATAACTGTGCAAAGTTCTCCTCGACATATAAATATCGCTTCGATATGGTTTTATCTATAACTAGTGAAATTATGCATATTATACTTTTATATAATAAGATTGTCGGTCCCACAGCTGAGAGGAAAATGCTCCTGGGCATTCTTCTTACTCGGTTACGTGGTCAAGACTTATATTCCTGAATTTAGGATTCATAATAATATAAAAAAACGATTTTTTTATTTTTATTTGAAAGTCTGTAGCAGGGGTGACGAATTTTTTTTTGTCGGAAGGCCGCATTCATTTATCTTAAAATCAAATAAGGCCGCATTCATAAAAATTTATGTACATCATTTTGTACAGGAAGAATAAAATTTTTAATTATTTATGTATTTGTTTATTTCAGTCAAAAAGCGGCACTTGATACCCTATAAGGCCGCAGGTTTGTCGCCCCTGGTCTAGTCTTGATAGATTTCTATGATACGTTCATTACTCACCACGAACTTATCCTATTTTGAAAACAAGACGTAAAAAGAGTTTTGACACAGTAATAGCACTAAAATTATCATAACGTTTTACCAATGTCCTATATTTTCAAAAAAAATACTTGGATGTGACTTAGTTCTGCAACAGAATATATTTAGATTAAGACAGATTTTTTCGCATTTTGTTTTGCTTAAATTTGCAATTAAATGACAATATACTTCAACGGAAAATATTTTTTTAAATCTCTCGTACTGCCGCCCCTGGTCTTATTTCAATACGTGTTTTTAATGGTTCAAAATTTTGCATTCACTATACTTATAAACAATATAAAAATTACTATTAAATCAAAAATTTTCGAAATTTGTATTTCACTGGTTTATAATTTAAAAAAATGTTAAATTTATTAAAATGTTGGTATTGTCTCTTGTTATTACGTGTTTCTATTGACTCATAGTTGTTACACACAAAAATATTAAACCATTTAAAGTTTAAATAATCATTTTTAGCTAAATATATACATGCATTAGAGAGAGAAATATGCATAAAAAACTTAAGAAAAATATCTATACATTTCAAATTTTAATTGTTGAAATTTTGTACATTTCCATGTATTTCGTCACTAACGACCTGGTTTTGCCTTTCGGCATCTTCATGCATTCGAGCACACGAATGAACTCGAACTGACAATTCAAATTTGCTATTGCAATTCCATCGAGCACCCTTAGTTGATATCTAAAATTATATCTATTTATATGATATTGACCTCTAATAGCATAAAACATATCTGTTTTTTAAATGTCGGAAGTATCATTAAGTTATGATACATCTGTATTCATACTTTTTTTGTCAATGTATAATGTTTAATTTTACAGCCGATCCAGTGTGTTGTGATGATAACAATCATTTCCAAGACAATATGGGACCATCTTGTTTTTCGATGGGTATACCTCCGGATGACCCCAAGATGGGTGCCGATGGCATCACCTGTATGAATTTCACTAGAGCACAATCAGATTTTGATTTTGGTTGCAAATGTACTAATACTGCCAAGCCGGTACGAATTACACAAATATCTCACTATATCTCGTGTAACCATGCCCTACTTATTTATTTGCAGCATTGAGTATTGTTTATTATTGAAACCATATTTTTGACTCCTAGATCATAACTAACCAAAGATTTCTAGATTTTCCAGGTTGACTGTCTAATAGATAGCCTTTATTGTAAATGCGGTAATTTGATTAAACAACAGAAAGGTAATTTTCTTAAGATGATATGAAATTAAAACAATATAAAATAAATTCAAAAATTCGGAGTCTTATCGAACGTGAGTCGTAAAAACTCTTCCATTATTTCAATTATATCTTTTAAATAACAATATTAAATCCGCACTACTGCAATTTAAGTAAAAATATAGTATCATTTTATTCTGTGAAGCTTATGAATGTGCCACTATTTAAAAATATATATATATATTTAAAATTATCGACATGTCCCACACTCATTTAGGTAGTTTTAGTTATACACTAATCATTAAAACACAAGGTCCAAGCGTTGATAAATAAAAATCTCAATTCTTCTTATTAGAGGATATTAGTTCGTAGTAAAAGATTGCAACCCAATTAATTTAACAGTTATTTTCGATTACCAAAACTTACTACGATTTTCGTAGAATATTTTTTTTTACGATCAACCATAATTTGGACTAATAAAAACATGTTTTATCATCACGTCATAAAATTAATTATTATATATTTAACAGTTGGTAACAAGAAAATTAATATTTTCAATCTGATGTTAGTAATAAATTAAATTTGAATTTAGAACTCTCATTGTAAAACAAAACACAAACTTGCTTATGGTGAATTGTACAAACGACAAATGTCATTTTCGTAACTACAAATATGAACAATAATGGAACTAAAAGCAATTCTACGTTTGCAGCCGTGAAATAAAGGAATATAATTATTTTGGTGTTGAGTTTTTCAAAGCGTTTGGTTTTATTTTTCTACATTTTCTTTTCTTAGCTAAACAGGGTGACCGCAGCTCTGGATTTATCGCAAGTTTACGGCAATAGTGTGCAAGAGTGCAACTTACTGCGGACATTTACGAATGGCCTCCTTATAACAGAGGTGAGAAACGGGGTTGAATTGCCGCCTACGACAAACTCTGCCCGACCTGATTGTGATTTTGACTTTCGCACAGGTAAAGTTTGACGGTAAAACTAGTTTCCATTTTATTTCAATTGAATTAAAAAGCCCTTTGAATCTCTTTTAATACAGAAGTTATTACTGATCAATATTTAGACATTACACGTTGCATTCTGTTGCATAATTTAAAACATATGTACATAGTAAAAAAATGTTTGTTATAAATAATTTATATTTTATTGTGCTATTCGTCAGTGTGTATACGTAAATATTTAAAGAAAATCATGTATGGTAGATACTTCATACTAAATTTCATTTACTACATAAAGCTGTTTCCTATGTCTAGAGATATTTTATCTTTTTCACTTGCGACTGAATTCTTAAATAAGTATTTCGATAGAAGTGAGTTTTATTGGTCCATTGTTTAGAAGTCATGTAGCCATTTATTTTAATACTAACCGGAACGCCCGTCATAGATAACGGTATTGAAATTGAAATACTGAATGTCTAAAGTAGCTGTTCTTTAGTTTCTATACTTATGGACTAATTCTTAAAGGCTTGGGTGCAAAACGACAATTATTAATATAATACAATCCATTACAATTACTAGTTGGTAGTCAATTTTTGGAGTATATGGACTCTTAATGGAGCATATTCTAACAAAATTGTTTCTTCGAGAATTCTTTGTTACTCGTTTGCCATACCAATCTGGTTTTATTAGAGTAATGATAGAAGGGTATAGTTAGGGTGAGAGTTCCATCTTAGAGTTAGCTAATCGCTCTCGCTTCTTCCGGTTTTTAGGATTGGATGGGTGAGAGGGAATTTCAGACATCACACACCCATGTCTTCAAACGCAATCGATTTAAATATCAATTTATGAAACCGCAACCGAAGCCAACGACAACCACTCAGCAATGGCGGAGTTCTTATCGTTAAGTACACAGTAAAAATTATAACAATTAAATCAAATTTATTTCAGGGGACTCACGAGCCAATCAAAACGCTCCATTGATGGCACTCCAGATTATTCTTTTAAGAGAACACAACCGTTTGGCATTGAAATTTTCAAGAATAAACCCACACTGGAATGACCAAAGGATTTTCATGGAGACACGAAGGATAATGATAGCCCGCTATCAACATATCGTGTATTACGAATGGTTGCCTACGATAATCAGTAAGTCTTTTATCATACTTGCTTATACACAAGTGTGGCTGTGTGATAGAAATATATCTACCGCACACCGATGTATCCATAATTATTCTGTAAATTTTTTACATAATGAAAGACACAGAACCCAAGTAACAATGATAGGTAAAGATTTATAGATAAATCTTAAGCTTAATTTTGTAATGATATTACACATTATTAAATAAATATAGATGAGGCATATTTATAGTCAAATTTCTTTTCGCGTGGTTTCTAGAACCACTTTAAGTAAACTATTAAATTACGTATTTTCCTAAAGCCCCTATTCGTCGAAAAGGTATACTAGAAGATTACTAGCCTCAATAATGAGGGTACTGACTGATAACAAATATCCCCAATTACTTAAACCGTTTATAGATATAGCAGTATTAATTATTTTATATTTCGTTTATAGGTGAAGATATATTGTATAATTCCGAAGTTTTATTTGATACTGATGGATATATAAATGATTTTCGCTCATTCATTAATTTGGCTCCAAGCAATGAATTCTCTCATGCATCTTTCCGCTATTTCCATTCGAATATTCCAGAATTCTTTCAGTAAGTATATATATATATCACATTATAAATTGAAAAATAAGTATTACTGATTATTATAGCAGAATCATCATGTAAATACAACTGAAAAGAACTTATATAACAAATATTCTTGCTTTCAGTCTATGAGATTTGTAAACTTGTCGAGATTGTATTTTTTTAATACATTTTATTTTACTGACAAAAGAGATAAAGTTATTCTCATAAAATTTTGTTTATTGGTTTTATTTACAATTATGTATTCTGGTAGATAATTACTATTTGTACTTGCATTATCTCAAAGATACAAAATCACATACTCTTTTTCAATTATCTAGGTAAATTTATTTGTATTTTCTTCTTGATAAGACAAAAACCTGCAAATTTCTAACCGTTTGTGCATAATAAACGTAAATATAAGTTTTTACAAATTATACTAACGAAGTAAAAAAACTACAATCTCTATATGTAAAAAAGTGAATGTTTGTTTGGTTGGTTGGTTGTCCTCTATGCGTTCCTTTACCATTCATCCGATTACGATGAAACTTTGGTGAGTTGCTGTGCGCACACTCATGAAGGTTCCTGAAAAAAAATATAAAATTTAAAAAAAAAGGATCAAATACATACGAACAGCGACATCTCGGAAAAACATCTGATTTATTCGTGTACTCACCAGATGGTAAAACAGAAAATGCTGTGTATCCAGAAGCACTGAAGTGATAAGCAGAATTAAAATACAAACACTTTCTTTCTTTGAGTGGCATTGCAAGGCATGCCGAGTAGTCCTTGATAAAATTACAGAAATCCATAAGCTTGAGTCGTTAATGTGTTATTTGTAATGTATACATAACACGTTATCTCAGAGCAGAAAAGGATTATCAATCACGTGCTATGTTATCAATGATTTTGGTGGAACTGAAAAATAGTTAAGTATATCATAAAACTGTTCTAATTTTCTTGTAGTTTTTTGCGTATTCGAATTGCAATTGCATGGTAAAAACAAAAAAAAACTCCAGTGAAATGAGAACGGCAAAAATTTACTTTCTGCAGACAGTTGGACATTTATAAATAAAATTTATCTTTAAACATCTCTAGTTATGACCGATCGTAATTGTTTCAGCTTGTATAATTTCCATCGTGAACATGACGGCAGTGTGAGAGTGGCTGATAATATTTTCTGCCAAGCCAATCTGACGAAACCGTTTTATTTGGCTATGGTGACCATCGGGATGACCGTACAGGCCATGGCCGGTACTGACACACGCCATGTTGAATCCGTAAATATTAAATCACCATTAATATATAGGTATATGCACATCACACGTGTTAAAATTAGTGAATTGGTTTTTAATGCATCGTATACGTACACAATTGTGAAGTAAACAAGGAGAAAATCTTCATTTAACACAATACCAATGTAATATGTTATATATTTTACAGAAAATGATGCATATAATTAATATTGATTGTTCAATATTACTTTTAAAAAACTCGCTGCATTATCATTGCATAGCTTGTTCTTATTAAAATTTTAGATCATTTTAAAATTTTCGACTATTTGATCGGCCTAAATTTCGTATTTGAGGAAACTAGAAAATGCTTACCATTTAGATGTTTTAAAAATAATATGATATCGCTATTAACACACAATGAGGCAACTTCACATATATATTGATTGGGTAATGATTTTAAATTTTGTATGTTTAAGCGAAAAAGTACCAAAACTCAAATTACTAGGCCATACACCAAAGTATTAAAGCTGCTGATTTAGCGGTCTCCATGTTGAATTTCGCTTCGGTCACTACTGTTACTCGAATTATTATTTTGAGAGTGTCATTGTGTACATCGCAAACTACATTAAGGGTCTTGAGACCACTGTTTCTTAACTGCTATTGAAATACTAGTGTTCAGGTGCATAGTTGTAAATAAATCAGTAATCTCTGTCAATCATTGTGAAACGTGCGTTTTAATCTCTATGACGTTAGTGTATCCGAGTTCTAATGAATTTAAAAATTAATTTAACTTTAATCGACTCTTATTTCAATAAATCCATTGCATGTAAAAAATAGTGTTATTTATTTGAATAATTTTACTGTAATAAAAAGCTTTAATAAGTATAGGAATTAATGCTTTAGGTTTATGAGTGAAACTATTAATTTAATTAGTATAAAACTCGTTTATTTACGGTTAAATAAATTGACACAGTTTCATTTTTATATTAAAATACGTTTCATATAAAACTGTTTATAAATACCATTAAATATTGTATGCGCTTTTATATGTGACATAATTTACCATGATATCACTACCTAGTATCAAAAATAAATAACTATATCGTTTGATCTATGTCTAAGTAAAATATTTACATTCAAATTTGATTGTGACTGTTTTCACAATATTTAACCAACATTTCATAATATTGAAATAGTTTAGAAATGTAAATTAAACATTATAAAATGTATTATTCAACAACATCAAACCATAGTTATTCATTTCTTTATATATTACATCATGGTCTACATTTGTTTTCAAATTGAAGATAGATAAAAATATGTTTTCATATTTACAGTTAGAGAAAAGAATGATTCAATTATTAAAGATTTAGAGATAAGTTTAAAAAAATAATGAATCCTTGTCAAGCATTAAAAGTATTAGTTTTATATAACATATGCCATTTATTATATTTACCAATCGGTCGATTTCGGACTTTTTTTACATCCAGATTTGTTAATAAATAACTTCTTTTTTCTAGATAACGCAATTCTTTCGAAGACCTCCGGGCAAAAAATTTGGCAGAGATGTCCGATCAATGGACATACAGCGCGGAAGGGACGTAGGGCTACGTCCATACTCGGATTATAGAGACCTTTGCGATGTTGGCCCATCGCAATCTTTTGAAGACTTTTCAGATTTTCTTTCTCCGGCAGTAAGTAAAGAAGGCATTTTTATCGCTGACTAGTAAAATTAATTATGAGTGCACCAAGGTAAAGCCATCGAAGCGAAAGTATTAATATAAATCTATTTTTGTATTGAGTATGTCAACTTTATTCACAGTCAAAATTAGCATTTTGTATGTCGAATCAGTAAACTGTCTTCAACACACAAGGAAAAAGTGTGGCTCAATAATTTTTTTAGTGCGTCCAACTAATGTAACGACACACCTGTGTCGAAGAATAATTATAAGTTGTATTGAAATAATGTTTTCACCGCTCGTCAGCTTTTAACACAAGATCACGAATCATCTGAACATAAATCAAAATATTTTAAAAAATAAAACACAATTCATTTGTACTACTTCCACATATTTATAATGATCAGCCTGATCCTGATCATTATAAATATGTGGAAGTAGTACAAATGAATTGTGTTTTATTTTTTAAAATATAATGTCTTTCCACCAAGAATTGACAGTTAACACCTTAAAAGTGATAAATCAAAATACTAGATAGGAGAAAAACTGAGTCAGTTAACACTCAGCTGCTGACGGAATCATTGTGTGGCCCGCAGTTAACGCGTTAAGGAACATTCTTTAATATTAAAATGCAGTTATTGAACAATTTTTTAACCATTTCCGCTCCCAGTTGTTTGCAAAAATATTTTCTACATTTAAATACACGGTTGAGTCAGTTAAGAAACTCTAAAAAGTAGTAATGATTCTTAAGTATCGACTTTTTTAAGTTTCGGGAATTCTCGAAAATCAGGACCAAAGTCACTTACAATTGTGTTGAACGAAATAAAAAATATTTCATTGAATATTCGTCAGTATAAAATACAGTATTGTTTTTTCTACCATAAAAAATGTTAGTAATTAACAGTTATTCAATTGCTGAGAATAACAATATGAATTAATAAGAAGAAATTTTCTTCTCATTCGAAATTATTCCATTTGAAGTTATATTTTATTTACAACATAATATGACAAAATTGTGCATATTACTTATCATAGCAAAAAATATTATTCCATGTTTGACTAAGCCGGTGTCAGATTTTCCTATCAGTGACCAACAAGTTTCATCCATTTATTATTTGTTTTGAACGAAGTAAAGATATTATCTAAAAATATTAACTAAAATTCGGCATATCTCGAGACTTTTTGAATTTCCCGAGAATTGACAATACTGAACAACATATTATTTCCGGTTTGTCTCAATACTGAATCCCTGGTACTCGGATATCTTATTCTCAGGTTTTAATCCAAATTTACAAATGCATCTTATGTAACCGGCGTACCTAACGGTCATTTTCTAATAAACTTTAATCCAAAGATAAATTTTCATTTACATTGTATGAAATAGAGGCGCAACTAAACGTGGAATGTTAAAATTTTAGCGGAATTCACATTGCTAACTTTTTATGCGGACATCACAAAGATTTTAATACAGAAATTTTAATAACTTACTTTTATCATAAAATGAGTATCTAGAACAAAGTATCTTTATTACACACAGAATTTTGTGCTTATGAAAATATGAAATTTATCGATTGGAGTTTGAAGAAAAGTTTTACAACTAACTGTCTTATTAGACATAGCTACTCTTGGTACATGTGAATTATAAAAGTGCCGAAGAAAATGTAGTTACGTGTGGTATTTCACTTGAGTATTCTTGTACCTCACATAAAATTCCGTTTGAAGCAATACATATAATATATTATGTATACTGTATCAGGCTTTCAATTAACGGTATAAATATTTTCAATTTCCTTGACATCAATCTTCAAATATTATTTTTTTTAAATGCTGTTTTCACATTTTTATAACGAAACTATCTTGGACATTATTAAAATGTGGAACTATTACAAAACAAATTGTTTTTTATTTTCTAAATATAATTTCTTCCCAGCAATAATTTTTGACAGTTCACACATTACGAGTGATTTGAAATATTATAAAATATTATTCATATCATTAGACCCTATGTTATTCACCACGAAGAACGCCAACACCTGCCAACAAATGTTTATTTTTTTTCTACGTTTATATTTACTTACTGAAACAATGCGGAGGCTGGTAAGCGTAGTTTTAATTTCATAAATTATTTTTCATTTAAAGCGTTTATACGTTCATACTATGATTTCATATTCGTTTTCCTAATGTTTCATAGCTTGGTAGTGTAAGACACTAAAAATTATTTGAAGTCTTTTAATGTTAAAACAATTAAGGAAACCCCCACACGAATACTGATTGTGGGTGATTTTATTAGCAAAATTCTGTTCAAGAATATTGTTCCTTGTTCGATTTATAACATCGAGAATCTACTTTGACTTTCATTTTATTTTGATATCTCTACTTTTCAAATTTACTTATATTGTATTATTTCGTACGTTTTCTTTTTTACAGTGTTTTTTATTATTATTTCAATACACTGTTATCTACCGATGAAGTTTGGTGGCATTTTTAAAATTGTGTATTTTATTTTTAAATTAAAATAATCCAGATGATAATATATGGCATTTTTTACTTTTTCAGGCTATATCAAAGCTGAAAACGATATTTCCACGGCCAATCGACGTCGATCTTTCAACAGGAGGAAGTATAGAGAGACATTTGCCGGGTTCTAATGTCGGACCAACGTTCCAGTGTATAATAGCAGATCAATTTCAGCGTTTACGACAAGGAGACATCTTCTTTTATGAACACGCTCGGGCTGCATTCAATCTGGGTAATAAAGATAGTTATTCGTTTATCGAAAGCATGGCAAAGGAAAACCTTCGTATAGGGCAAACTTTTCTTACACCTTCTGCTAATATTGCTTCCTGTAAAAAGAAACTCGCAGATTTAACGATATTTTTACAGAATATTATGAACATGCGTCGATAAAGTATTATATTTGTGAACGATAATAAAATTATAGCACACGGCACTCCAATGATAGCTATAAATATATATATTCAATATACATATTGTGGTAAGGCTTTTATTCCAAATACCATTTTCTGTTATGTAATGTTCTATCTAGCATGCACATTGTGATTTATAACAGAATATCTCGAACTACTATTTTTTAATATTTCGATCAATGTAACGTACTACAAATTGGTTGACTCACCAAATCCTATTTTGTACACGCAGACTCTGCGCCGCTATCCACTGCATAACGATGTTTGAAAACAAATACGCTTACACTCTTGGTCTATTATTATGTTTGAAACAAAATTAGAAAAAATAAAGTAAAATGTACTTGGACTTGATCAAACGCTTAGTTTAAGTTGGCAGTAAGTATCATGACTGTGCACCCATACACTGATGAGCTTCCGTGGTGGTAAAATTGAGTCTACGCGCTTAAAGTGGAATTTTGACACCCCATGTTAGCATTTGGGATCGACCTCAAAAAACATAATATATATACCTTTTCTGCATTCATCTTTAGACTCACGTACAAAATTTTACAATCATGAAACAATGGCATGTGTATTTATTACTTTGATAATGTTTTTTGTTGCTGGTGGAAAATATTTTTTTTCATTGTGTTATAGAACAACTTGCGTCGATACGACAAACAAGTAGCATGGCGCGTTTGCTGTGCACCAGTGGAGAAGGCATTGATAATATTCAGAATCTCGCTTTCCAGCTGATAAACAGCTCAACGTAAGTATAACAAATTAATTTTCAATAAAATCATATTCTAGTCGAATCAAAGTCTTATTCTGCATAACCAAGAAAGAAGAAACATGCAAGATTTTCTTTTTTTCTTTATACTATCTTCTTCAATAAGTATGAGCACATTAGTGAAATGTACGAGACAAGTACAAAACGAGAATAGAACCATAACAATCTGAATTGATTAATTGATACAAAACATAGTAATCACTTTTGTACACACCCTATTTTTTTATTTATGATTTTATTTTTATAAGTTAAAAGTGTTTATTACCCGGTTTCGCTCGGAGAAGACTCACACTTATTCTTCATATTAGCTATATTAGCTACTGTTGACAGTTGGAAGTGGAATGTTGAAAATATCACCGTGGACCGTACCTCATGTAACACCCGAAAAATATTGTCCATCAATTAATTATAATGTTTTTAAAAATATAATGTCTTTCCACCAAGGAATTGACAGTTAACACCTTAAAAGTGATTAAAAGTTTAATGTTGAAAATAGCACAGTAGAACTAGAAATAACATGTGCAAATTTCACGCCACTACACTGTTCACAGTTTGCGAGGAGTTCTTATGACAGACAGACTGACAGACTGCTACATGTATTTGCTGCTATATAACATAAATATGACATCTTGGGCAATCGAAAGTGACCAATATTATGAGAGTTAAAAATGGTGATTCGGTAATCGCAAATTCTCAGTTATTGATAATGAAAACTTTATATTACATATCACTGGTGCTACAGTCCACTGTGCAATTCCGCTCTGTTATTCGCCTTGCAACGCCAATCGCTGACAGTGCAATGCAAACATTGACAATGTCAATCGGTTTAAAAAAAAACAGCTATTTATATTAATTGATAAATGTGATTTGACTATCACCCTACAATCCATATGTATGCTTTTATTTATCAAAAAACTAATCAGCATTGCATCAGCACATTCAACTCTAATAATTATAAATTCCAATTTTTTTCTCACATCCTTTACCTAATGGACTTCTTCATTAACACTTATATTTTTATGTCGACTGGCATTCAAACTTACTTGCTTTCTGGGTCGATAGTTTTTAATCTTTCCTCTTCTCGTTAATCTATTTTATATATATATTAGCTTCTAAATCAAATAATTTTTATTAAATCAATATGTTTTCTTAACATATAAAAACATTCATACAATATTTATAAAATGTTGCTCTTTTTTACAGAAATCCTCTGGTTGATTGCGAAACCCTTCCAGACATCGACTTGTCATTATGGAAAGAATATGATTAATATTATGTTTATATTATTATGTTACCCATTCTAAGTATAAGTTTTGTAATCATGTAATCAATAAACAATATTTAATCATAACTTTACGACTTGCTCACTTAATCTTCTCATCAAAATATAGTCTTAAATAACATTTTTTATTATAGCTTATTCAATGTCTAGATATTTTTCCTGGAGGGAGGGAGATGGGTAAAATGTGCATAGTCTGATCTTTACAATGATAAATATAGATGTCGCTACATGTTGAGAAGCAGATGGCTTATAATTTTAAATAAATATATTCATATTTGAAATATTTTTAGTGTTTTGCTTTTGTCTAAAAAAATATTTTATCTCTGATTAAGACCCAACAGTCATTCTTTAGAAACAAATTCACAGAAGTAATGATAAGAAGGACTTATCAGTGTAAATGAAATGGAACATCTCTTTAGGACCTACATTCAAAACGCAACACGCCATTATAGGAAACAAAACCCTTCTGAACACGATAATCTGTTGTCATTAGAGATTATACGCCATTTCTCCCTGAATAATAGTCTCATAAACCATTGTAGATTTAATTCAATACAAACACTTAGTCTCGACATACGTAAACGCATTTCTATAGAAAGAATGCTTGGAGAATAAATTCCACATCGTGCCAACCATACGAATTATTTTTTATTTTAATTTATAATCTTTTGTCATCAATTTATTTTATACTATTCAATACAATTTGTTTTTTTATCTGTAAATTCCTGTGATAATTATTGAACCCATTGTTTGATATTCATCGTAATTATTAACACTCAATATCATTTATATTTTATCAGTTGATAATGCTCATGATGAGCAAACCGGTCCTGATCATTATACAAATTTTGAAGTAGTGATAAACAAATGGTGTTTTATTTTTAAATACGCTATTTTTTTAATAATTATATCTGAAAGAACAATTGTTGCTCAAATTATAAAAAAAACAAGGGGAAAACCAAAATGACTTTCGCTGTTTCTTGTTGCAAATGTACGTGTTACATTTTTCGATATCACATCTTCTCACAACCAGAATAGCAAATTAGAAAATTTTTAATGAAATCAGTAAATCATTTAAAAATAAAGAAATGTTAAATATGTAATTAACATTAACACTAAGTAGACATGTAAATAAGAAATAAAGGTCGGCCAGGGGCTACCAAAAGAAATGTGAAAAACCACCTTAACATTAAGGTTGTTGTGTGTCATTTTAAATATTAAAGAATGTTTCAATTCAGTAAGACATTTTTAAGTGCATCCATAAACTGAATACACTGTTTATATAATACACAGTTATCTTGATTTAACAGTTGTTTGCTCTTCAGTGCAATTTAGCCGAATCCGATTCACATAGAATTTATCGCACAATAAGATAGAGAGTCGATGTCGGCGTCGAGGGGAAGCAAGCACCTGGCGTCTATAAAGCGACGATGTGAACGCTTACTTTTGGCGTCGTTGTCCCGTTCTATGGACCGATATCTTATGTCTCGATCGGGAACTACTCTTTGGAGACAAAAGGAAGATTTCTTTAGGGGTATAAAATTGATGCAGCTTCGAATCAAAGCTTCTACCGTCAAATAGAACGCTTTTATTTTATAACTAAAACGCCAGGAACATCCGTTTATAATAGAGCTTTCCTTATTAAATTATCTAATCAATGGTTTTATTTTTCAATCATGACCGCTTCCATGTTAACTCCTAGTGTAGGTTTCCTAAAGAATTTGTTCCACGAGAACTGGTATTTATTCCGTCACTCATTTTCGTAGACGGTAAGAATCGATGGATGGGGGTAGGAAATGATTTTTTTTTTCATGTCCGCTCCCGATGTCGAGCATATGGTCTCCTAATTTAGGTATCTCAAGATAATTTTTTCTACGAGGACTGCTTACTCAGTTGCTCAATCTCTTTTTATCGGAGAGAGTAGGTATAGAAGGAAGGGCTAGGACAGGACAAGTGGTTAGCTTAATCGCTCTCGCTACGCTCCGTGAGGATGGAATGGGTGGGAGGGAGGACTCAGACTACGCAAAGAAATCCATAAATCGATTGAAAGATCAATCTATGAAAACCGTCCGCATCGGGAATTGAACCCGAGACATCCGTAGCCGTAACCAGCGACGTAACCAACTGCGTCACGGACGCCGATTATGTTGATGACTAGAAGTTACTAATCCATCTACTGTTCATTTGAAGAATTTAATGAATTGGAGGGAATTTAAACATCACAGGTATTCGTTACATTGAATGATTTCAATTGTGTAATCATGAAATAACAATAATTCAAAAAAAAGTTTTTAAATTTTTAAAACACATGAAATAAATTCAAATGACATTTTTTTGTAAACCACTCGAGAAAAAAAGACATCACAAAACACCCGTATACGAGATCTCAAATTTAATATCAATCTAACCGAAACTTGAACCCAAGACCCATGTGATCTTGAGCACAAAAGTTTGTTAAATATCTTGAAATTAAAATAACTGCGCTAAATATTTAAATTGCAATTCGATCAATTCTGAGATGATCAAATATTCATATATTCATAGCAATAAAAGGGACAATAAACAAATGAAAATAAACTTAGGTGTGAATGCGAAACATAATTTCTGTATTCATCTCCTGCATCGCTAATCAACTTTATTGGCAAGTCGTTGATTTATGCAAATGTAATGTATCTGATTGGAAGGTAGTTTCGTCTGCTTAACAATCAGGACAGATAATATACACGATCGAATAATCCACTGTCTGCGAATTCAATTTAAGTTTCTAACATCAATTATTAGTTATAACAGCTGTACGTTTTAAGGTGATTCAATTTCAAGCTGCGTTTGATACAGATTTGTGTGCTGTAAATTTCATATTTAGCTGGAATTTAGATGATATAATAATAATTAAACAATTCAGTATAGGGTATAGGACTCAATAGTCGAAAGTTGCCCGTTTTTTGACTATTCGACGTTATCTGAAAAAAGTAAACTTGCATCATAAAATAAATTATGGCTTCTCTTCATACCAAAGCTTTGTACTAAACTCGTTACCAACCAATAAATTCTCTGTGGTAGTCGTTGACTTTTCTCAATGTATATAATACACTTATAGAGCAAATATTATAACTGGAAGTAGGTAATACGGCTTTAGTTGACACACCTGTCAACTAAGGTAAATATTTTGTATCGTAAGTGTATTTAGATATCTCATTTTTACCATAAATTTTACTTATAAAAATAAATTCGAAAACGTGTTCTACTTTTGCACACTTTAAACTAACAGTTTGCACACTTTAAACATTAAAAGTTACTGGTTAAGTAATGTTTTAACAACAAGCCTACAAACAATCTTTTATATTATTTATTTCCAGAGCTTACATTTTACATATTGTCAATAATATATCTGTTATTTCAAGAATAAAAAATAAAATTTGGTGATATTAAAACTGAGGCGGCAACGTTGTTTAAACATGTTAAGTACTTCTACACATCACTTTTTCTCTGTCAACTTTTTTTGAAAAATCAAAAGTAATTCAATCATACAACATTCAATCGATATATTTACTAATTGACCAATATTTTTTTCCACAAATTTTAAAATTAATAATGTTTACTTTTATATTGCAATATCAATTTCACGGCAGTTGGAATACAATATGTGACTTTCATTACCTACATGTCAACACCTGGTACCGTTACCCTATTTTGATTGTGTATGATTTCAATAGAATTTCTAGTAACAATAGTAAACAGGATGCATCAAAATTCTCTGGGTAATAATTATTTTGTTCGACCAGTCTAATAACAAAGTTATCAATTTCATTTTATATTGAAAATGAATTTACACAAAGTAACCACCGAATACATCGAAAATAATCGTTTTCATCGACATGAAATATGTATAATATTATTAAGTATATTTATATGACACGCAATATTAGTAGTATGGTATTCAAAGATCTTCAAATTTGTAATATTTTCATAAAAATAATCGTCAAAAAAAATATCTATTTATATAAACTTTTGTACATTCAATCAAGGATTTACACAAAATAATAATAGGTTAGTCACTCATATAAAAATAAACAACTAAAATTATCCGTTAATAATTATAGTCGTAGTTTACCATTCCTGTAACCGAGTGGTATTCTTAATGGGTATTCGTCATATTCACGTTTTTCATTTGATTTATGGATCTCTCTTCAAAGATATGGATGTCTGTAATCTATTGCCCCCCACACATCCAAACAAAAAAACAGGTCTTTGAGAGAACGACTACCAAACTACATATCCATAATTTAAGACTAATTGAGGATAAGTGGAATTTCAATATCAAATCGAATACAGATGAGCTCGAACTGACAGTAAGATATTAAATTTTGACAATTCGAATTCCTCCGTGCACTTGAACGCATGAAGATGCCGAAAGGTGAATTCGGGAACGTTAGGTACAAAACTTATGGTAGTGTTAAAATTATGAACGATATTTGAAACTACTAATCCTTTCTTAACCCCATTATTGTAAATATTCGTTCGAAAACAACATATATGTTGAAATGGTCTATTATAATAGAAGTCCATTTGCTGCACATTGGAAGTAGAAAGGATTTGAAAAATTGTGCTATAAATGCAGCATCATTAATTTCTTGATTTCCTTAAGTTATATAATACGTAAATTCTTAAAAACAACAAAAAAGGTTTATTGTAAATTTTACAAATAAGTTCACATTTTGTTCAAATCAAACAAAATGTACTATAATCATAATATTTTATAATAAATAACTTTTAAAACCCGACTTTATTCAAATCCCAGGTAGAAATATTACAATAAAAATTTCAATACCGTTCCATTGTATTACAATATTTAAAATTTGCAGCTGTGTTGTATTACTTCAACGGTATTTATTCAATTGCTGAAATTACGGCATGTTTAAAAAGTTTTTTTAGTCCCGAGTTATTCGTCAAAATCAAGTATTATGTTTTTTTTCAGTTGATAATGCTCGTGATGAGCGAAACTGGTCTTAATCATTATAAATATGTAGAAGTAGTACAAATGAATTGTGTTTTATTTTTTAAAATTTCAAATATTATGATAACTGAAAGCGCCCGACCAAAAAAAAACACTATTTTGGGTATCCATTATTATTCTTGATGTCTGTAGATATTGTGATGTGATCTTTGGTCGATTTTGTAAAATATTTCATTAAAAATTATAACGAATGGTATTCGCATAGTTTCCCAAATATTTGAACATCGAAGAGTTAAAAAAGGGCCGGATATATTCGGATATTGAATTTTCGAATATTCAAGTTGGAATTAACTACTGCTAAAACTGCAAAGTTGACATATCGGTTTTTGCTTTTAGGCAAATACGTCATCCTCAAATTTCAATAATACTTTTTCGAAAGATCAAGTAAGCCTTTATGTCAAATCAAAATTGCATTAATCCAATGTTTTTCAATTGCATATATTTAATGCGATCAATCAATTTAATTACGATTTCCGTGATGTATTGTTCAATTAGATATCAGGTCATTGATGAGTAATTATTATACACGCTCATACATGATTCTGGTTGCAAATTTAAATATCAAATATTCATCGTATTAACAATCCATTGTTACTTACAATCCATGACGTTTTGTTCCCATTCCATTATTATATAATATATTTAGTGACTAACTATTTTACAGAAACATGGCTTAGTATACAAAGTATTTCGATCACCAACCCGATTTTAATTTGCCGAAATATAAACTAACCTTTATAAAAATCGATAAGGCATTATATTACAATAGTATACACGAATCCCAGATTTAACTTGGTCTTTTAAAAAGTGGTGGTAAATAGAAAAGTGATGAGTTTTTTTATATATATTCATGGTTGTATACATTGAATCGGAAAAGATTTTCTCTTTAATGAAAGCGTGCAGCCATTTCAACAGACTGCTTTTCATTCAATTCACAATTCACGGCAGTCCTCTAAAATCATTGCTATGCATCCTTAGAACAAGTTCAACCGAAGATATCACATTACATTATTTGCATTGAAATAAAACAAAAGATGTCGGAGTAAGTGAGACGATACAGTGTCTATCTCGGTTAAGAAATATAACATAGATGCAAAAAAAGGAAATTTATACAATTAATTCTTAGGACGAAATAGTGCTGAAATAGAGATCGATTATAGCTAATAATTTTTCTGCACCTAAATAATTTACTATTTTTACTTCATTATAATTGAGTTCTACCAAATATATGCAAGTTGTTATAAATATATAAAAAGTCTGCCTTCAAATTATATCGCCGGGTCCATGGTCGGGTAGTCTATGTCATTGTATTCGGTTACGGTGTTTATGGGCTTGACGGGACACCAGTATGGATAGTTATATAAATTGAATTTGCAATGGATTTCTGTTCAAAAGTGTGGATGTCTGTGTTGTCTAAAATTCTCTCCCACCCATCCAATCTTAACAACATGTTGTAGTGAGATAAATTAGCCAACCACTTGTCTTGCCTTAGCTTGATCCTTCTATCCTTACTCTCATCAAAAATAGAGAGATTTAGTAACTGAATAAACAGTTTGTTGTAGAACACTTCTGTTGAGATAAGCTCTATTAAAAATCCATATGCTCAAGATTGGATGCGGAAATGGTTAAATAACTATATTAATGTTTATCCCATGAAAAATATATATTAAAGGAATACAAAAAATCTCGCGTGAGATGAAATAAAGCATTAAATTTAATAGAGAAATAATGATGATGAATATCTTTCTGGTTTCAAGCACAGACGGTTTTATATCAGTTGGAAATACTTTAGAGAGCAGGTCCCAAATCTATTTTAGCATATCTGAGGGTATGTGCCGCCCATTTTAGATTAATTCGGAATCCATTATCCGATTTTAAATGAAATATATTGCACAGTTGTTTCATTTTTATTACTCGAAGCGCTCCGAATTGAGGAGGGCCATACGTCTGCTGTCAAAATAATAAATAATCACTCTATTTTAGTAACTTTTAAAAATTCAATTAACCTATTGGATGGAGTTCATTTTAACAGTTTGATATTACAGTTATAGCTTTAGTTTCCGTTGTCAAACAGAAAAACTGTCTTGAATTTTTTTCTCCAAAACGCCGAAAGGGGCATTTTTCTTTATACATTCCTTCTCGCGAATCTGGTAAGGTCAGCTACCGTAAACCGTTCTACTTGGTCAAGCTGATCCTACTCTTAAAATCCCATTGGGAGTGCAATATTCTACCATCAGATACGAGCAATATAGCTTTTATGATTAAGATCTGATGTTTTTCTTGTACTGTATGTATTATAAAAGATTGAAAATAGCGCTCACTTTTTTATTAATCACTTTTAAGTCGTTAACTGTCAATTTTTAGTGTGAAGACATTATATTTTAAAAACAAAACACAATTTGCTTTGATCTACTTCAAAATTTTACCGGTTCTATCTCAAGAAGTATTAGCCTTAATATCACAATCCACTACTTTTAATAGTAGAATCGTTAAACATACTTCTCCCTCGATTTACAAGGTACTTATTTTAAAAACTTAAATCAGATTCTCTTACACTTTAAATATAAATGATATTATGAATTTAAAACGTATCGAAGTACGCGGCGTTTTGATGAACCAAGCTACCGTTTAAATCGAGAGATGTTTATATAATGAGTTTCTTTACGCATCCATACAAGGGTGTAAATATTGAAAAAACATCGATCTAAACATTCTAAACGAATATACGCGCTTGGAAAAATATATTGGTGATAGAATTTCGCGTGCTTTTTAAGGATTTTTTCCTTTCAAGTTTGATGTATGTTTAAATTTGATCAAAGTATATTTAGAGTTTCGGGGAATCCCATTAGCTCTGTAATGATATCCAATCTCGGAAACTTCCGCTTTCGGATACGGGCGGGCCAATCACCGGGGTGCTTTGTAGCCATCTAGTGAATCAATACCAACATAACGAAATATAAAATAATATTTTCAAGGTGAGACAACTTACTAAGGTCTCAATGAAAAGATTGTCACGAAACTATCTTACTATCGACTGGTCATGTAAAAAAATAAAGATGTTCCATAACAAATAAATTACTTAGTATAATTATTGTTTGGATGAAAAACAGAGACATCTTTGTGCTCCGTTTACACACTTCGTCAGGCATTACGTTTTACTCTTGTCTAACCTAATCGTTTCATCAATCTACTTAACTGTTATAATAAATTTATGATATATTTGTAATTTATTACCTGGTTTCGCCAGAGATAAACGGCGTAAATATTAGGTCATGTAGACTTTGGTGTTATTGTGGTGCTATTTTGGTTCTAGATATTGTTGAAAGATGAAAATATCACCGTGGACCATACTTCATAGAACACCCACAAATATAGTCCATCATTATCAAAAATAATTTTAACATTAGAATGTTAAAAATCGCACAATTGACCAAAAAATGGCAGCCAGAATTACATGTGAAAATTTTCCGTAGTTACTGTTCGCCTTCTGTGAAGAGTTTTTGTGACAAACAGACAAACAGATTGATACATTTATTTTCTTCTGTATAACATAGATTATCTGATAACTTTAAATTATTTTCTATACACTATAAATTTGTCTCCATTAATAAAAAAAATCTGCATATACGATATTGCCTTTTAATACGTATAACCATGTACGCACCTGATGGCGAAAATACAATATACTCGTAATGGAACATTAAACAGAAGGTGTTGAAGAAGAACTATTTTGAACTCAATATCTACGATTTTTAGATAAAGAAACTATATGGGGGTGAGGTTATAGAAATAGTATTAGTTAGTCCGTAGCTCTCTATATTACCTCTTTTTCATATCAAATATCTATTTACATAACTACATCTAGTTTATGGTTTGATAATGGTTTAATTAAGTGTGACAGTTTGCTCAAAACTTTTATGCGATATTTTAAATACACAATAACGATAGTACCTTTCAGTATACAATAACATACAAAAAATATAATACGTGTTATAGATACTTACAGTTACTTTTATTCGTATAATGTCGTATGTCATTTTATATTGGGCAGCACAGATAGTTTTCTGAAACCTTGAAGTTATTCAATCGCATCCTTTTGCCATTTCTGCATCGAAACGTACTTTAAATAGACTCGTTTATAAATAGAATACGTTATTTATTTTAGTCACTAGGCCACTTTCATTTTTGCTGCCCTCCTTACAATATAGGCCACGACTGCTGCAAGAGAAGGAAATATACCTTTCATGAATGTAACACCCTCACAGCTGATATACATAAGTTTATATTACATATATATATTATTATTTGGTATTTGTTGTAAATCTTGAAACCCTCAAAATGCCGTAGCTTGAATGCTATGTTTAAAATTTTCTTATTATTATCGAAATATACAGCAATTTAAAAAAACTCTTTTTCGACAATTGTAGTTTTAATGACACAACAATTATGAAATAACTTTTTAATTTAATCACTTTTAATCACAGTATTCAGAATACGTGCACTGGAATAAGTCCTAATTGGTTGCATGGGTAATGTTTCGAAACCCATAATTTAAACAGTCATACATTGATATAATTTAAGACATCGACTGAGGGTGCTTGATGGAATTTCAATATCAAATTTGTATTATTGAGATTTTGTACACTTCCATGTATTTTGTCACTAACGACCCGGGTTTCGCCTTTCGGCATCTTCAGGCATTCGAGCACACGGATGGACTCGAACTGACAGACAGTAAACAGTGTCTAACGTTTATATAGAAGATACAAATACGACAAATATTATTTACGAGGTAAGATATTATACGTCTGACAGCCACACTGATACCTGAGTTAAAATTTCGAGAATTGCTTTAATCCTTATTTTGTAAACACCACATTTACAGAGTGGCGAATTGTCGCTTTCCAACTTCTTGTGGAATTACCAGTGATTTTACAATTATAATAGTATTGTGGGTTTCGACGGGATGCAATTCGAGGAAAGGGTAAATATATAAAATCATTCCACGTTAGAGACAAAATACATGGAAGTGTACAAAATCTCAATAATCCAAATTAGTCATACATTGATTTTTAAATCTAATTGTGGATTTGTAACCAAAAGTATAAATGTCACCGATGTTCACACCCCGTAACATCCAAGATGTGTGGTACGGGTTGAAAACCTTATCCTTATGTTAGACCTTATCTTCTTATAATGGGACGCAGAGAAAAATATTAACTGATTGCAATTACATTCTTATTCTCTTATCCTTAAGAAAAGCCGTTGATTTTACCTCAGTTACTTATTGCAACTTGTCCTCGCTAAACAATTTCTGCGGAGGTAGACTTAAATTAGGTAGGCTTCATATACACTACACTTGGTGGGATATGGGAGATGATCATACCATAACCTAGAGAAGTGGACATATTCAACAATAAGTTTCTAATTTACAATGTGTCTATCGTTTGTCACTAGTGTGGTTATTTTCTGTGTGAGAAAAAAACTTTTTATATTCAATAAAATTAAAAATCATTCCAATTCCCTGTTTAAAAGTTTATTGCCATGTATGTTGGATAGAAAAAAAATTCAAATTTGCCAGTTGCCAATTGCAGTCTATATCAATGGTCGGCAACCTTGTGAGAAAATGGGTAAAAGATTTTATGTTTAAATTTTTTTTTTTGATTAGTGGGTAAATGTTTAATACGTATATTTGTAACACATACTAATATAATATTTTTATTAGTGTTTTCCTTGGTTTCGATTCTTTTTCTGAAAATTTTTCAAAATATGGCAAATATATAGTTGAGTTAAGTCGAACTCAGGAATTAAGTATTCTGCACACATTTCATTTGGGAAAATGTTTGCTCACAAGAATATGTTGAACCAAATGCTGATAATAGAAAATGCAGTTTCTTTAAGCATAACAAATCCCAGCATGATGATATTGCATTCATCTGACCGTGTTCTGTGTTTTCAAGATGGTGGAAAAGATCTATGAATTTATTTGTCCATAGAACTGAATATTTGAATGAAATGTATTCTAATTCCTTATTAAATTCCTTTATAAAAAAAAAGGTCATATTTTCTCAAAATGTTTTAGCGGGTAATTCAATTATCCGGGGGTAGTAGGTTGCAAACCACTGCTCTATATTGTAGTCGGTTAATGCTTAGTGCATTTGCATATGCAATGCTTTGTACTGTTATTTTTGAAATAAATACATAAATAACTCAATATATCATTATCAAGTATTGATCAGGCCATTACGTTTTATTGGAAGCACCTTGCATACTTAAAAAAATTATACGGAGAATTTTTGAAACGTTTTTGAAAATATTCCTTGAAAACGTAAATCACATGTAAATAATTAAAAACGAATACATTATTCGTATCTAGAATATTGGTAGGCCACGTGGTCGAGACTTTTAGAGCGATCCTGAATGCCTTAAATTGTTATCCAGCAAGCACTCTAATCCAACCACATCGTAAGAGATGGCTGGACAAAAAGCCAGATAGCTGAATGTATATTTCTAGAAAGAAAACACTCGGGATTGAAATGTCTACAGAGTTGTTGCGTACCTAGAAGTGCAAATTTATTGATATACTTACAAAAACAATTTTATGCCACTTTAACACCCAACATCTCAGCAGATATAAAGATTTTAAAAATGTTTTGTGATCTATTGCTGTTCCGTAACGGGTACAGATTGACGCATCAGTTGCATTTTGGAGTCCGTGACCGCTCTGGATACCGCATCGCATCTGTCTCATATTTTGCAGTGTCTCTTTGCTCTGAGACAAAAAAAGAGCTTTGATGTTTTCACGCTGGCCGCCATCGAGTCCTTTACAATGCAGTGAGTGATACCATAAATTTCATACAAATAATTATTGGTATCACTTTTAATGAGTCAACTGTCAATTATTGACGGAAAGGCATTATAACTATAAAATTAAAACATTTTTGCGGCAGTTGCATAATTTTATGAAATGATCAAGGCTGGTTTCATTCATCGGGAGCATTTAATTATTGGTATTGTATCATCACATTCTGTATAAAGAATATTTATATTTTTTTTTTATATAATAATAATAAAATCAATATTAAATTGTTAAAATTTCCTACATTTCCATGTATTCCATGACTAACGATCCGTGTTTTGCCTTTCGGTATCTTCAGGAATTCGAGCACATGAATGAATTTCAGAAATTCAAATTTGATATTGAAATTCTATCAAGCACCTTCACTCGATATGCTAAATTATGTCAATACATCCTTATTATTTGGAATAAAAGTGATATGAAGGCTGTAAGTTCTAGTCTAATCTTTGTATTCAACGCTAAAAGTAGATCGTAAGCTCAAGCTCTAAACTTAACCATTCTAAAATTGAATTATTAATTGTATGGTTTTAGAAATGCGACTTTATATCAAAATAATAAATGTATTTTTAAAAAAAATGTTTATAGTAGTGTTAAAGAAATTTTGATTAATCTTACCTTTACATTCTATCAATTTAAATAACTAATATAACTTTCTAAAAATAAACATTTCCATTATGCGTTCTAGCTTAATTTGTGACTTTTGCTATTAAAACTGTTTTTAAAAGCTGAATTATTATAATAAGAATATTATTACATTAAATGCTTGACTACTCAAAAATAAATATAGCAATGTGTTTTCAAAATTAAGTGCTCCTTTATCTGTAAATATAATTACCCAAACCCATTAATCCTGTATTTTAGTAACGGACTAACCTTTACCCACGGCTAAACTATATATCTCACCTGACCACATAATCTAAATCAAAGCCTCGATCCCAACCGAGCCTCTGACGCACCGTGACCCACACTTTGACAGACGTCATCGCTCAGGTGGGAAATCGGGGGTAGGAAAATGTCGGGTGTGGGGCATGGCGGGCTGTAGCGCACGGGAAATGCACTCCGTAGAAGGGCTCTCGAGCTACGGCCTTGTTCCGTGCTACGGCGTAGCTTGGCAACCCAGCGGGGTGCGGACGACGACAGCGGGCGATGGCGGTATATTTTTGACAAGGATGCGCAACATTTATTTGCCAAGATAAAATTACATTATTTTATCCAGATAGTATTTTAAGGTCCATTGTCTGTTTTTAGATATTAGATTTGACCAATTTCAATAATGATATTAAAAATTTTCTCTTCTTGAAATATATAAATAATGGACGTTTATATTTTTTTTGCAAATTAATGTTTACATTCTATCAAAAAGTTATAAATCAATCATAATTTAAAAGAGCCCTCCTCCGTCACTGTCAATTATTTTAATAAAATGATATTATTAAAAAATAAAATAATTTTTTTTATACTACATCCACATGTACAAACAAATTGTGTTTTATTTTTAAACTGTAATGCCTTTCCACCAAGAATTGACAGTTAACACCTTAAAAGTGATTAGTTAAACATAATGAATTTATATATAATCATAATGTAAAAAAAATGAGCATTTAATTTTTCATGCCCTCTTATAATGATGACATGTCCAAAAAGCTTTCTCTAGATACGTGACCTTTACTCCAATATAACTCATCAAAAAAGAATTGTTTTTTTATACACAAATATATCGTCGTTGTTCTGGAAGAAGACATTAACTGAAAAATACTTGTTTTGAGTAATTGGACTTTGAAGTTTGTCAAATTTTTGAAATGCTTTACATTTTTCAGTTTGTTTGCTTGTACAAAACTGTTTATAAGTGAATGTATAATTTACAAAAATAAGTGTGTTCTTTCATACGGTAGAATTTGAAAAAAGGAACATTTTGGTAACTAACTCAATATGTCATTTTTTCGTTTTAGTGTTTTCTTCCAGAACAGCGACGATATATAATAGTACGTAATTACTAGGCTCTAAACTATAGTGAATATAATTTAAGACATCGAATTTGTGAATATAAAAATGGGCACAGAAAAGAAAAGGAAAGGGTATGATTAAGAAATAATATATATTACATTTATCAAGATTAAGTTATTTGATAAGTAGATTATACTTGAAAGTTAATATTTAAAATAAATGAAGCGCCGCAGGAAAAACAATATTCCAAGTTTCATGTAATATACTTTATAGTCACTATGAAATTAAAAAGAAATATAAGATTGTCATATTATTTATTATTGTCGACATACAGCAACTTTTAGAAATAATTAGATGTATAATATTTTTTATGATTATTGAAAAAAATAGCGCTTGTCATTACAAATCATGGCAACTCGCCATGTATTTGACAATTTTAGCACCGAAAATTCAATCAAAAAGAATTTAGGAAATGATAGAGAAAATATATTTTAAATGTGATCAAACAATAAAAAACACAGCACCAAATATGTCCACTACTTTAGGTAATGCAAACATCAGTTAGTCAGCCACGGTTGTCTCATATTACTGACGAAAAGAAAAAGAGGAGGAGAGAAAAAATAATACGACTATGGCTTAGTTATTACTGTGGCATATCACTTATCGACAATTGAATTATATTTTAGAAGCAGAAACTGAACAGAACTGTTAAAAGTTTAAAAATACCACATGGATATAACGCCAACTAATAGATCAATAATAACTCCATAAACTTTACTTTTTATTCCATGATCAAATTCTTTTGTATCCAACCAAACAATAACAACCCTGTTTTAGCAAATACGTCACTGGTGAGGAAAGACTGTGTTACTACTTGTAAGTATTCTCAAAACTATGCTTTGGTGGGGTTTTCCCTTCGCCGTTTTCTCGAATCTGGTAAGTTGCAGATTTTTGTGCACGGTGTTGTTTCTTAGGGTAGGTCCTGGATGCTTACATACTTAGAACTCTGTCGCACAACTGGTAAATCGATATTTTAAGAATTCTTAAATTTCACCTTCAGTATAGCTATTTTTATTTGAAACATATTTTATCACTTAAACCCAGAATTTTTTGAACAGGAATGTAATTTTGTATTATTGTCAAGCTCATTTGTGTTCTGTAATACAAAGCAATTTTCATAATTGTGATTAATTTTGTAAAAACATTTCGATACTTGTTTGTCATTTAATTTTATTGTCGCATAATGATAATTACATAAAACATAAAAACATAAAAGTACATATATATTATAAATAAAGTCCCATTTCAATATCATAGCGGACCAAATAAATTTTGTGCAACTTCTTCATATATTTTAATCGTTAATAAATTCAGAAAAATATTAAAGCTCTGACAAGAACAAAAATAGCATTTTTTCTGTTTTAAAAATCCATGCCAAAGTTCTTAAATTTTAATGTGAAAAAAATTATAGCTAACCGAGCCTTAAACATAGGCGAATCTGATAAATAGTGTCAACTTTTTACCAAAATATCACAGAGACTGATTTTAAAGTATACAAAATAATTAATCTGTACGTTAAGTACTAATTAACTTAATAATTAAAATACACTTTCTAATATTCATTACAATGACAATCATAAACCAACGATAAACATATTATAATATTATATTTGTAGTTTTGTTATGTATTGTAAACTGTGGCATTATATTTTGTTTTGTTGATGAGCTTCTACAAATTAAAGATTTTCTGTACATTTCCATTAATTAGAATTGTCAACGTAGAGTAAATTATTGAACAATGCTTGTTTAATAGACTTGTTGGAAGAAACTGCTACCAACCAGGTTACTGGGCATGACTTCATACAGCTTCTATTTCTCAAAACAGCAGCCCACAAGCGAATGCTTATAGTTATGTCGGTATGTGTTCGTGTATTCTTAACTGTTATTGCTAATCAAACTAAAACTAGGAACTGGTCTTGGAGATCACCGTCAGTTGACTTGAGGCTGATTCATGTAACAAACCTGATCACACGATGGGCATCATCCATTCCACAGCCTTGCTTCATTGTACATATCCCTATACCCGAATTCATATTTCTTAGCAACGTAATCACCGCAGAGATTGTCATTAATTCGGCTTAAATTTGAAAAATAATTTTACTGAGTCTGTCATATGGTTAGCGTTGATCTGTATTCTATTTACCCTTCCACAATCATGTAATATATTTTTTCTTTGTCAGTGTTTCATTTTAACGTAACAGTTTAAGGTGGCATTGACAAGCAATTTGCTTAAAATCAACGAATTCAGACTCCTCTCAACTTTCAGTTTTACAGATTTGTTCATAAATAATTTCAGCTGGTAGCCATAATAACTCAAATTTTGTTAGTCATGGCAACCAAAATAAAACATATATAATCAAAAATGGTTGAAATGGCATTTTTTCTGGCATAATTGCACCGAAACAAAATGTGCCTCGATTGAAAAGATAGAACGCTGAAATATCCATCAATTTATTCACAAAAAATGAGGTCATAACATTTAAAAAAATCAGACAAGAAACATACATGGTATTACGAATAGGTAAATATAACATGAAATACCCTTAATACATAATATGATTGTTTTTTCTGCACCACTACAATCATAACGTTGTTAAACGACTTATCATATAAAAACTGGCCTGCTTATTTTCGTGAATTTTTTAATAAAATATACAGAATGGGATAGTTATCCATTAGAAATGAGTAGATTAAATGATAGAAATCTGATATATCTCACCATAGTATAACTTCAGACATTTGGGTATAGTAAAACACAAAAATAAAACAAAAAGCAAACATGATTTACACACGTTATTATAAATTGAAAAGGGATTTTACCAAATCGAGTTTTTAATTATTCTGAAAGCAATTTTCAAAATTAAAAACTCTGTGGGGTCCGTTGATCATCCGCCGAAAAATAATACAGCATAATACAATTATTAAGTTTTTTTATTTTCACTTTTTGATTTTTCAATGTTTTCAATTAATATTTTATTTTAATTCAGAATTCAATTTTCAATATTCATTTTCACGCTCATAATCTCATTTCTATAACTTGCTGCTACAAGCAAATTCGATTTTTTCTTCAATTTCAAATTAATTTGAGATCTTGGACCTGTTTTTCTGATGTCTCTTCTCCTTGAGTGACTTTACGAAAATCCTCATTTATGATTCCTGTAATTTAAAAATGTTTGGCATCCTAGCTGTAATCTGTAATGCCAGTTACAAATATATTTATAAAAACTAAAAAAAAAACATTTTATAATTTATAGCACATGCGTAATTTCATAAGAAATGTGAGTATTCATAACAGCCGCGTGCAAACTATGTTCATGTTATGTTCGTTTACGGCCAGTAAGTCTTGACTATAATACATATTACTTTAAAATAATTGAAAATCAGGTTACTCTATACTTTCTGGTCACAACGCACATTTGATAAAATTTGTAAATCAACTTAATGGGTCTTGAGAAACTATGATTTATTAGAGAATCACTATTTTCTGTTTAATTGTCTTTTTCGTGATGAAAAAAAATGTATGTTTATCGAAATATGTATCTTGCTTGATGGCACAATTTATAATACATGTTTTGATTAGATCACAATTTTGCTTTTGAAAATATTAATTTAAGCAATATGTAAATAAAAAATACACATTTTATGATTTTATACTGAAGATATAAATGTGTTACTTTCAGATGGATATACTCAATACAGACCGGAAGAAGAATCAAGTGTATTATTATTATTAGGCTAGATGCAGTATTTTTTTATATTTGTAAATGCTTTAACTAAAACAATGCTTGGCATTTCAACATAAAATTTATATCTTACTCTTTTGAGAACATTGGCGAGATTGCTATCAGTTCCTGCTGAAGATAAGTGCACCTCGCAAATCTTCTGTGTGTACGACAAATATTTGCGATTTCACTAACAATTTTCAGGACGTAGAATTTCGCAATTTTCCAGCTCGGGATATTTCACATTCAAATTCTACTTCGCTCAAAAATTCTCAATGAAATAATCCACCAGCTATTTTCACTCACCTTGTTGGGGTTGTATCAAATTTAATTTCAAAGCATTTATTCCTTTGTTGTTTTCCTGGATTGGCAGGCAACTCAACAATAAGCTTTTACTTGCAAACACAAAGTAAGATTTCGTTGTTAAAATTGATGTTTATATACGTTAATACGATCATTGATTTGCTTGGTAGTATTTTCTGATATTATTAATCAACAATAAATTACCAGATGACAGTACCGAATATGAAATTCTGAAACAGAAACTATTCTGATTAATATTTTCTATGGATTCAGCGGTAACTTTGTGGAAATTCATTTTTAATGTAAAATTAAAATTGTAAACTTTGATATTCCACTGGTTTTATCACTAACGTGAGGCGGTCGCCTCTTTAAGAAGCATCTTCACGCTAATAAATGCATCACGTTAGTGAAACAGTGGAATAACAAAGATATCAATTTTGATATTATGTAATTTTGATTAAAATCATATTTATGCTTTATTATTTTTTTTAGATTTGTATTTACGATAGAAAATATGCTTAAGAGGGCAAATAAATTGTAATAGCTAAAAATTTTACACACAGAGATTTAATACTGAATTATTAAACTAACAGGATTTTCATATTTCACGGCTTTACATTAAAAGTATAAATGCGTTACATATAGACAGACAGGCGGTCAGACAGATGTATATTGGCAAATCACTTCTTAATAAAATTTTCAATGATGTAAATTTTGCCCTTATTTACAAATGTGATCTATTCCAATTGTGGACGCTATTACTATTATATATACCACCCAAAAGTTTTGGATGAAATTATGTGAAATGGTTACGTTTAAAAGTGTCATGTTTATATTTTAAACATTTTGCGAGGTATAGCAGCTATTTACAATTAGCTACAAGCTCAACTTCTCTATTTTTAAGAGAGTTAGGGTAAAAACAGGGGATAGTAGTTAGCTTATCAGATGGGACTGTAAACATCACAGAGATCCTAGCCGTTGATCATTTATCTTTAATTCGATATAAAACTTATTAAATAAAATATCCTTATTGTGATTCGATTCTATCGACGATCCAACTGAAGATAAAGACTACTCTATGAGGCAAGCTAAAACATAAAAAAAAAATTAAATAAATACGTCTTTATAGTTGAACTTTTACAAAACTTATTCTTTATCTTATCCTAGAATTTAAAGCGTGCCTGACGCTTGTGATTTGGTGTATTATATTAAGTTACCCACCGTTCGTCGCCGAGCGTTTACATGATTAATTCATGAGACAAGATCGAATGGCGTATTAGAATAACAAGAAAAAACAACTTGGAAATATTCGCGATCCAATTAAAATGCCCTATAAAATTGGTATTGGCAAGTACCCCGCCAAAATTTGATACACAGTATAAGTAAAGCCGCTACTCATCAATAATAATTTTTATTTGAAATTCAAATCTTGTAGGAGGCACGTTTATTTTTTGACCTGAAGATATTGTCATCATTATTATATGGGAATGTTTTTATAGATCGGATATTTTCTTTTGTGAGGATGCCATTATGTTTTTTAACAAAACATTTTTTTGATATCTTTTAATTGATACAACATAACAATTTTTCCTGCTTGTTTTGTTTTTCGAAAATAAAATAAAATATCTTCTTTTATTGCGTATTCGCTCCGTTTTAAAATTATTCCGGTTGGTAATTTTGTTGATACAGCGGAAAAGTATCGTTATAGAATGTTTGATATTGTTTACTGTTAATTTTTTGTAGAATTACATTTAGGAATATAATAAATAGTTGAAGTAAATATTCCACATTCTATGTAAACATAAGAACCAATTTCACTAAGCATATAAGCATTTTCAATTTATATACAAAAACCAAAGCTGCTTATTTAAAATTATTAAAGACTCTTGAAATATTAAACAGTAAACTGGTTCCTAAGATGGTGATCTTAAACAATATAAGTTTATTAACTGTTTAGCCATTGTGGTAATTATGTAGGGGTAACTAGCTATTTCTCAATAATTATGATTAAGAGTTATATTAATATCCTAGTCTGTACATAAAAAACAAGTATATCAAATTTGAAATCCAAAAACAGTGGAATTCATGTTTATTATAATAAGACATAATTGGCTTGCAAAACATGAACTCTTGGAGTGGCGCAACGTGGCATGGAAAGGTGCATGTTGGCCATAACGCGTAAGGACCGCAGAAGAAACCAATGGATAAGGAAGCAAACAAGAATGAGAGATGTGATATAGGTCACCAAATTCTTTAAATGGTGGTGGGCTGGGCATGTCCCACGGCAAACGGACAACCGCTGGACGAATGCAGTCATTCAGTGGTACCCGAATGGCACTAAGTAGCCTCAGGGACTCCCCAAAACCCACTGGATTGACGAACTTGTCAGGTTCAGTAGAAATTCGTGGTAGCGAAAAGCAAAGAACCGAGAAGAGTGGAGGGAGCTGGGGGAGGCCTTCATACAGTGGATCGATCCCGACTGAAAATGATGATGATGCGAAGACATATAATATAAGTTATTGTGTATCTATAAAACACAGAATCAACAGGAAACCTCGCATTACAGTCGTTTGTCCTTACAAGTGCCAAGTAACAACGTTGACCTGGCTGTGCTGCGGATTCTCCTGGACTTGCCTTCAAACCAACTGGATCTGAGCATCGTGGAAGGCCGTTCATTACCCTACAAATACAGCAAAGATATGAGATGCAGACAACAAAAGTTCTTGGAGGTGCCATCCGGTAACTTCACGCTACGCTTGAATGTAAGCATAAAGTTAACATTATAATAATTTTCTCTTTGGTTTTAAAGTAGCGAATCAAAGCTTTGGATCCTCTCTTTGACTCTCAAAATGTCCATATTAGCAACTTAATATTTGTTGAGAACGCTGCGACCATCCATCAGATCTGTCAGTCAGATACGCTGATAAAGTTGTATTTTGGGAAAATTACAAAAAAAACATGGCGTTCTTTGACGAACCAATAGATTTCAACTCGCAGGGGCTCTTCCGTTTTAATGTGTAAATGTTTTTTTTCTTGTACACGCTGTAAAGCGTGCAATTAAGTCTTCCTCACACTCTTGTTTAACGTTGTTACGCTGCAAAATACCTCGTAAGGAAACGAAGCTCTAACGGATTGTGATTGGCAAAATTTCGATAACGTTTTGAAATAAAGAAAACAATCAAATTCTCGCATAAAAAACTTTATTAATCGTTCACTTTTCAATAATTGAAATTGCTATTTAATTGACATATGGGTAAAATAGTGAGTTCTAAATGGATTCGAAATATAGCTATTTCAGCATTACGATAACGTTAGAAGTATATAAATATAAACTTATATAGTAAATAAAATCAAGCAAAGTATGGCACAAATAGCCTGACTATTGTCTTATCATTGGCATTTGGCAATCGCTTTCAGCATTTAGAAATTTTTTTAACGTAAGTAAAAGCAATTCGCGTCAATTTGAACAGTTATAATCACTTTACGTGTTAATTTGTCAAGCTCGCTATTAAAAAGTGCTGCAGTGCGTTAGAAATGTTACACTAAATATGTTTTAAATATTTTCAGAGCAGCTACCTCAAATGAATTACGTTAAAAAGGACCAACTCCTTTTCAAGGGAGGTTGAATTTTAACCTTCATTTTGGCGATGCTTATATTAAACACGTTACAGAAGAGGTGTTTGGAATTCGGCTGCCTTTATTAAACATAATAAAAATAATTCTTACCATATTTAAAATTCCCGTTTTTGAATATTTTTACCATCCTAAGCTTTTTATTTATTATTTCAAAAATTCAAACGTTACAAATTTTATATTCTTCTATTATTAAAAACGGTTTACTACACACTATTGTCGATTATTTTGAAACGCAATATATCAGGGAGAATTACGTTTTTGTTTGAAAAGAACTTGTTGTTGTTCAGTCAAATAAATTTAGAGGACTCGGACATAAAGTTAGTAACAAAAAAAGACAACCTATACTCAAATCACAAACACGTTCTCTCCATCAATAGATGTACAGATAGAGAGTGTGTGTGAGAGTATAAGGGTTGAGTGATTTTTACTACCGCACAGTACACACACACACTCTTTCTGTCTGCACATCTAGCTTATTACGCGAATGCTGACAGGTGATACTGCCATTTTAGAATAAAAAGCCATTGAGTTGTTAAATGCAATCAATGATAACGTAAAACGTAGAATATTAAAGTAAAAAGTATTCAAAAATCTATAGGATGCAAGCACTTGACGTGAAAAACGTATGAACACATTACTCCCACTTACACCATTAACTCATCGGTTAACTCATCTATTAGTTAGTTATCGTCACTTGCTAAAGTATTTGCTTTTGAAAAGGTGAACAATAAAATGCCAATGTGTAATGGTTTTCGGGTAAGTAGGTAGAATGGCTGTCAGCGTCCACTCTCTTATGATAATGGGAAAAATAAATCATGCATTAACATTCGGAAACTATAACTAGAGGTTCGCGAGCGTCATAAAGTATTTCTTTATTGTTTCAGCAGCAAACTTTGTTATGGTTATCACAAAATACAAGTCATCGTATAAAAGATAATATTTCGAAAAGATTTATATACTAAATTGAGGACGAGCAACTGGTTAAAAATTGCGTAGAAATATGAATATTTTTCAAATAATATTGGAAAATAGCTGTGTTAAGCACGTTTAACTTGTATAAGGATTGAAGAGTGGGGCTATCAAGGACTAGCAATTAGCTAGTCGCTCTCTTTCACTACTGTCATGTAATGTAATTACGCCATAACAGACCTCTACACTCTTGAACACAAATTGATTGAAAAATTAATTTCTGGAAGTTTACGTATGCGAAAATGGGCCGGTAGAACTCAGAACAAACGCTCAAGAGCGTTGACTACACGATTACAGAAGTCTTATCTTACGTTATAAATATATTTTTAAATATAAAAATCGATTTAGTTTTTTCGCAAAGTTTATTCACCTCTGTCTCGTTTCGAGGGATCTTTTCAACATACTGTTGAAAAAGATCCCATTATAATGTCCCGAACACGTTTTTTATTCGGGCGTATTGGCTCGTAAGGTAAGAAGAAACTCGACGATAAACTATTCAGGGTTATCATTTATTTAGGTCATCCCATATAATTCGATTTAAAAGATTCCCACCCTTTGGGGTGTTTGTATAAGTGGGACTTCCCCGCAAAACTTTACCCCAGACGGGCTGGGGGTGTCCGAGCGATTCGGTTGGCCCTACCCTTAAGCCTTCCAATCCCAAATTAATGCATCGTAAAAAAACATGTATCTACATTAATCAAACATTACATTTAACAAAATTTAACAATATTTAAATGGCAATTTATTACGGTAACTTTTCATCGTAACATTTAGTTTAACAATTATCGAATCTTTTACTATTATCGTAGAATGATCCGAAAATAAATAGACAATTTAGCTGTTGAACACATGTTATATATGGTGTTATGCTTAAAACCCTGTAACATTTAATTATACTTTTTAATCAAATCGTTTTTGAATAAAAAAAATATTTTTAATCATGCTCGCTCCCAGTGTGGTGCATATCTACTCCTAATGAAGTTTACCTCAACATAATTACTACCTAGCCCTCCTCCACCCACCACTGCTTTTCCATCCTTTCATTTTATACGACAGTATACAGTGGCGTAAGAAACGTTAAGCGTATCTTAAGATTTTTTCCTTTAATTAGGAGTGTCTTTGGAGCAACTGCCCAAGACTTGATTGCGTGCACTTAATTCCCCCAGATAAATGAAAAGCTTCTATGAGTTACGATCCACTCGCGCTTCGTATGACACCAAACATTTTTTAAATGTCAGGTAATTTGCCTTATTTGCCACCAAGTCAGCGTGGCCGATCGGTCCAATGAAACGTTGGACCGACTTGCGTAGCTCTTCCCTTTATTCATACATTAAATGATACTCCCATAAGATGTGTTCAGTATCCTATTCTATAGCATCACATTTGCATGTTGGCCTATCCGCTAACCGGCCAAGCTCAAAAAGCCTGACAGCAAAACCACCACAGAATAACTGCTTGTTACTCAGTTTATCAACCTTTCTTTTGAGAGAGTAATGATAGATGAATATGGTTATAAAAGTACTTTTGATTAACTAATCACTTCCGCTACAGACACTTTTGCCTTCGAACACAAATTCATAAATCGATTGATGAATCAATTTGTAAAAATGTGCGTAGTGGGATTCGAACCGGTGAACAAATTAACCGCAACCAATGAAGTAAAACTCAACCAGACAAATATTGTTTACATCAGCACAAAAAAAAATATGTTGTCTGTTCTGAAATGGATTTTTGACTAATTAAAATTAAAATCAAATTAAAAAAGTTATTTACGATGGACTTTTTCCATCAGAGGTATTGATAGTACAAACACCATCAATAAAATTGGCACAAAATACATTAAATTGATGATTAATGATAATGCTTGATGTAATGATATAAAATCAGTGAGAGACACATTACTGATGCGACTAAAGTTGTATTTATATCATTTTATATTTAAATAATAAATTCTCCTTTGCCAGTACCAGCCAACAGGTACGAGTATCATAATTGGTCAAATCTGTACTTAGCTTTTTTTTTCAACTGAGTATCCAGTGTGAAACTCTGGTATACCACTTACAAAAATAATTTACATTATGTAATGAATAACGCAAGTTAAATATTTTTTTCACATCAAATCTGAATCTGCCAACCACATTCACCAACAGTATCTCATGACCTAGGCTTAGTTTATAGTAATCAACAGTACTTAATGGCTGACGACTTGTTGTGGACGAGTAAAAACTTTGTATCAAACGTAATGAAATCCTCACGATTTTGATTCAAAACTGGTCAAATTCTCAATTTCATATCAGAAATGGTCAAATCCGAAATTAAATCATTTATAATAAAAAATTACTTAATATTAATTCATTTTACGTGTAAATAATAGTTGCTTTACTTAGAATGTTGAAGAATACACGAATGAAACTTCTCTTAAAATTTGTATCAATAATTTATAAAAAGTTTTTTCTATGTATCTCATTATCTATATAAAGGGATTTGACCACTTTTGATACCAGACAAAACGTTTATGCGTTGACTATTATATATCAAATTTGGAAACATATCTTTTAAACGTCTATAATTAAAAAAGTGGCCTCTAGAGAAGTGTTGGGGTACAGCATTTTCATCCAAAACTTTTTTCTATCTGAGAAATATAATCTTCTTAATAAGATTCATTGTTGAACGCTATCTATAAAATCTCTTTTGGTATAATAAAATTAGTTAAAAAATCACCGACGCTTAAAAATGTATACACATATTAATATTCAGCAAGAGTTCGATCCTTGAAGCGTTGCCTGGATGTCTCGGGATATCAATAGACCGTTCTATAATATTTGACAATAAGCAAAAAGCAGATGTTGTTATAAATTTATTGTGTAAGCGTTCATATCAAAAATTATTTGCGTTATTAAATTATAACATTTCATTTTAAGCCATAACTGTACCATAGAATCATAATAACGTGTGTTTAATAATTTTGAATGAATGATTTTATCATTTTACAATTTTTTCAGTTTCATCAGATCCTTCATAAATTTGAAATTAAATATTCACATATTTAAATATTTCTTTTTCCTACCGAAACCAATTCAAATATTTTTAAACAGAAAATTTAAAAATAAACATGATATATTTGACCGAGTAACCAGTTGTAAATAATAAAATTTCGAATTATCGGATTGGATAAGATACGTTTTATTGTATCAAATATTAATGGGCACGGGGTCGAAAGGGTTAAACCGCAAATTATTCAAACGTTAAAACCCGAAGCGTTTTAGATAAATTTTACTTTAGCCGTCATAAAACGGCGCAAAAATATATATCTCTTATTCGTCCGTGTCTGAAATATCATATTTATACAAACAAGTAAATTCTTTGTGACAAATGTAACCTTATAAGCAAGAGAAATCAAAAATCAGGATCAAATTCAATTTTATTTTCAAAAAAATCTCAAATTATTTTTATATATATTCTTAGACAGCTGCAGTGGCTTAAGCTCAGGATCTTCGACCTGCGGTGGGGGCCCGAATCTCCAGCTAAATAAATTGGTTAAAAATCAATTTGGAATCGTACAAAATTTTAACAATTCAAATTGTTTTTATAAATGCTTATTAAAAAGGTTTGTTACTTCTGTTACTAACCACTACCAACCAGATGCAGTAAATCAAATTGATGCATTAATAAGATAACAAAATATCAAAGTGCTTAGTTCTTTTTATATAATTGACAGGCATTTTGGAATCAAGACATCGTCATAACAAATAACTCTACGATACGATAGTTTATGGCAATAACTGTGACCTAGACATGATTCAAAATAGCTTTGATCTGTAATCTACAAAATACATGAAGGAATATGTATGTTTGTATGTCTGTCGGTCACAACAACTCCTCCCAAACGGCGCAGTGGCGTGAAATTTTCACATATCATTCTTGCTGCAATTGTTTGTTCAACTGCGCTATTTAAAACTCTCAACTCTCAACATTTAACATAAAACTGAAAACGCGATATTTTTAACATCTACAATGACGAATAAAAAATCAACAAACGCTGATCGCCTAGCGACCGCTCCGGTAACAAATATTCCGTGATTATCGACGTCATAACAGCGTGTTACTTAGCAACTATAAATATATTGAACGTCACAAATAATAATTGTTTACGCTTGAATGGTAAAAATTGCAAAAATTCAAAAGATTGAACCGAAAATTATCAATCATTTGTAATTATAAAACTCAAGACAGTGACATTTCGTGCCTTTGACGCACTGATAGTAAATGAAGTTGCTTTCATCATTGCTGGAAATGAATTTAAAAAACGTGATATTGTCTTGACGATACATAGACTTGAAGAATACTTACATGATCAAAAGTTGCGTGAACTCGATGAATATATTCATTTGAAAGATGCGATTGTAAATGATACTCATACAGCTGATCATGGAAATTTTCAAAAATTTAACTTTTTTCGGGTTTCAAACATACATGAATATGCTCAAGATATTATCACGTATGCTCGGACGCAAGCAGCACACCTATAATTCAAAATGCAAAGAAATGAAGGAAAATTTGACCAATGACCAATCAAAAACACGGTATTGGTAACACGGATCTTGCGGCAAAAGCTTATAGAATTTATAAATTCGCTGATAAAATGTTAAGTTTTTGATGATTTTAAGTATTGGTTATACTTCGTTATATTGGTTATACTATTATTGGTATACGCCATTGAATGGCAGAAACGCAAACTTCCGCATTCACACATTTTGATTTGACTAACAAAAACAATTAAAACCTGATAATATTATTTCTCTAGAAATTTCCAATACTTGTGCAGATAAAAAGCTTTCTGACCTCGTCATTAAAAGTATGACGCATGCCCGGTACCTTGCTTTCAATAAATTGTCACGATGCATAAAATGTGAAAAATTCAGATAATTATAGTCAATTCATCAAAGAAACACAATTCCCAACAGATGGCTATCCTTTCTACCTACGAAGGAAGGCAGACGGTAGACAAACAGCAACTGTGAAAATTGATGATCAGCCTTAGCAATTTTTTGCTTCTGAGATATTTGATACCCACATCAACTTTGAATACTGCAACTCAATAAAGTCCACGTACATTCTCAAGTATAACCACAAGTTTTCCGATCATGTTGCATTTTTTCTCAGTCCAGTAATAATGGTGTAGAAGAAGAGTACCAAGTAGAGCGCTAAATTTCGAGCAATGAAGCGGCGTAGCGTATTTAAGGATTTCCCATTTACGAACGATATCCCACAGCTGTTCATTTGGAAAACGGGAAATGTATTTATTTTAATGATTTGACAATTTGGAAGATATCAAGACGATCCAACAAACATGACATTGACAAGATTCTTCTAGTTCTACAAAAATAATAGTTTTTCGAATACAATTTTTAAATGCAGATAAACAAACTCTACTGCGTAACAAGAAGAGTGAAGGTGAGGTCATATTTTTTTTTTAACTTTTTACATTGAATTCCTACGTTCCACGGTGATATTTTCAACTATAAAAAAATTTCAGCATTAACTAACCAACGTCTTAATGACCTTAAATAAGCGTTTTTTTATGTTGGACGAAGCCGGGTAAAAAACACTAGTATTACATGTTTTGAAAAAATTCAATCCGCTGATATTTGTTACCGTATTATAATGGAGTTCTATATAGATCGTATTGCAAAATGAATGAATAAAAAATATTTTGTACAACAATTTGTTATTTTAGTTACACATTATAAACAATTTCATTCTCTTATAATTATATTTGTCCAACTCTGTCAAAGTAATATTTTTATATAGAATAGTTTGTTACATTATTTGTCATTACTTATTAGGAGGATTCTATAACTATAATAATTTATATACTGTAAGGCTGTGCATCTAAAAATATCCTGCAAAATATTTAATACGACGAGAGAGTTTTCCGTTTTTCTATAAAGGCAGGTTAAATATATACGTATTTCCGGGAAAATGTCCCGGAAGACGAAAGATTTTTCCGTAATTCGTTAATGCTGTTATCTTATGGGCACGACTCTGAAATAACAAAATGTAAATAATGCGTTGAGGCATGTCAGTAAAAACTGAGAGGATGTTGGCATGGCAAAGCTTTTTCCTGCAATGCCATTGGAGTAATACAGGAAGAAAATTATATTTTTTCATAGAAATTTTGACAGAAATATAATGTAAACGAGACAAGAACAACAATAAATCTATCTCACGTTTGAAACGGTTCATTGGTTAATCCAAGCCATGGAATTCAACCCTGTGTAAATTGATACTATTACTGTGTCATACTACAAAAACATTGACTTCGTCGGTCGTATTGAATTCGTCAAATTTATTTTCCGTCAACTTAGTTGACATTATTTCAGTCCAATCCATTACCAATCACTGCCTGTTGCATCTTTTCAATTCCTTGGAAACTTCTTGCTGTTAAATTAAGAAGCTTTGCAGTTTCATCCAAAAGCTCTACAGCCGTAGCTTATGGTTACATAGATATCGGTGAAATGATTTTCCAAATGTTTTATAGTAGTTTTGAGCTTCAGAACACTGTTAATATTTTATTATTCCGTTAGTGAATAAAATCTACTGTTAAATCGTGTTGAGCTGGAACTTTACCGAGTAAACCAATACACGGACGCAACTCTTGGCCGTGCTAAATGAGGAAGACGTGTACTTGATCTTTAAATTTTAGGTTTTGGTAAGAAATCCTAGAATTGGCAATAATTTAAATTTATACTGATATTGGGCACACTCAGACAGGGTTGTAAATCCATAACGGGTGTCGTCGTATAAAATGTTGAGATTCCCTCAAAAGACAGAGATTCTTCAGCTTCAGTTAATGAGAAGCAAATATTCCAGATCTGTCGCCTAGTGGTTAACGTTCGCGAGCTCTAATCCCACTACTTATGAACAGTTTGATAAATTTATTTTGCATCGATTTGTGTTCGAATGCAGGATGTCTGTGATATTTGAATTCTCTCTCACTCGTCCGATCCTTAAAACGGGGTGCCGTGAGAACGATTACTTAACCACTAATCCTGTCCTAGCTCTATACTTGTATCTTAACTCTGTCCGAAAAAGAGAAATTGAGGAATTGAGTAACAAGTAGTTATAGTGGAAAAAATTATTTTTCTTTAAGCGTCAATGTGAGTCCATATGATCCACATCGGGAATGAACGTGGGGACAAATGTACGTTTCAATGTATGTCAGTAGATGGCATATCTACTTGATATTTTTCATCGTGCTTACAGAAAAATAAAGAAGAAAATAACAACATTGAAAATGAAATTGAAATAAAAAGAAATAGCTCATTAAAATATTAACAATTATTCTTATTACCGAATTGCGAGTCGTTAATTAAGGGTCGGTCCGGAAATCCGTTAAATTATTGGCTTTAACGCCTTACATTCCAAATCGCGCTCTGGTTAACACCTCTTACGAACTCCTGGTATAATGTGAAAATTACCTCCGATATTACCTGACGGGTTAATTGAAATAAGTGGTTAATGGAATTGTGTGCACAGGACGTTTCCGTATAGAAGAATAATTATTACTAAATAGCAATTTCATCCACAAAAATTAATTTTAAAACAAAACGTTTTTCACCACCTTGTTATAAACGATAAATAATTATAAAACTTATTCTTGTTTTTTTTTTTTTGCTTTTAATGTTACACCACTCCCTTTTTTATTCATATGGCCACCAGGTGGCGCGTCTAAGGTTCTCTTACCGTCGAGCACACGAGGTGAGTATTGCGAGTGCATTACAACTTCTCAATTCACTACCAATATATATGGACACTTTTAATGACCCATTTAATGTTTTGTGTTTATGTATTAATTTAATTATAGAGTAGTATAATTTATATAATATTAATCTGTTTTTTTTATCTCGTTCATTGTTATTATTTTATTTTTGTCGCAAATATGAAATATTCGGAATCCATTAGATTTGTTTCTATTTATAGTCTTCCGGATGGACAAACATTGACTTCTAACCTAGAATTAGTTATTCCTCCCGGTGTACCTATGGTTGCCGCAGGTGATTTCAACGCGAAACCTCGACTGGCATAGTAGACTAACAAACTCAAGAGGACGTCAGCTAATATCTTACCTCACTAATATTGATGCAGTTGTGGCGGCACCCTCCGAACCGACGACCCTACCAAGGAATGGAGGTATTCCGGACTTATAGATGTCGCTATATTGAGTGGAGTGAGCCTTCACTACGAAACTCATATAGTGGATGAACTTAACTCTGATCGCCAACCTGTTATCTTAAGTTTAGGTGATCCATCAGATCGAAGTCGTAATAATTCTATCCAGATGCGAAGTATAATACAATGGAATGAATTCGAGACCATTCTTGATGACATGCTAATTCCCCAATGTGATTTAAAAGATAACCAAAGCATTGACCTTGAGATTCATAATCTCACTACAAATATTAACTTAGCTGCATTATATTTCAAGAAAACGGTAAGAAAAACACTTTACAGCAAATCACTTCCAGAAACTATTAGGAACATTAGAGACGAAAAGCGCAGTACACTAAAAAAGTGGAAAAAATTTTGTTACCCTTTGGTAAAACAGCTCGTTTACCGACTGTCAGCAGAAATTCGACTCGCAGTGAAAGCCTATCGCAAAGAAGCTTCTGACGAGTACCTAAATGAACTCGTCAAAGGAAGCGACCCATACTGGACTCTCTCCAAAGTTCTCCGGACAGAAACGCACTCTTTGATATCACTTCATAGAGCAAAGAGACCTGTATTCACAATCAGTGACAAGGTTGAAGTGTTCGCGGATAGTCTCGAAAGACTATTCACACCAACACAATCGATCTAGACAATCTATACATGAAAAGAGTGCGTCAGATTTAGAGACCGCCGCGAAAATAATACTAGCTCAACCCTTAGATGAAGACTTGCAATCTATTCTTCCTTCCTCATTTGCCGAGGTGGAAAGAATTATCAAAGACCTCCCCGACAAGAAAGCCTTAAGAAACGACGAAATTGGTAAAAAGCCTCTCAAGTATCTACGGAAAAGGGTATTACCTTGTCAGTAAATATCATAGATGCATGCTTGAGGCTACAGTATTTTCCGTCACGGTGAAAGAAAACTGATATTATCCTCATATTAAACCTGGGAAGGATCATACTCTTCCATTAAACCATAGGCCAATAAGTCTGCTCCCCGCAACGAGCAAAGTTCTAGAGCGTGTGATTAAAGCTAGGCTACAAGAAGTAGTAACCGAAAATAAAATCATCCCAAACACTCAACACGGCTTTCGTGCTAATCACTCGACAAACCATCAACTTCTTCGAGTTGTGGAGTTAATCACAAGTGAATTTATTCTTAAAGAGGTTAATGCTAGCCTCTTCTTAGATATTGCAAAAGCCTTTGACAGGGTATGGACAGAAGGGCTTGTATTCAAAATGTTGAAGGCTGGCATAGGATTACGACTGGTCAAGATTCTCAACTCATTTGTGACAGGGAACCAATACGAATACCATAACGAATTGGTGTGACAACCGGAGAATCAAAATTTATAGTGAAAAGAGCGCAGCAGTTATGTTTTCTAAGGGCTTCATTAGTAAACCCAATTTTGATTGCATTCGCATGCACAATACAGAGATCAAGTAGTCCAAAACAGTCAAATACTTTGGACTCACCTAAGATAGTAAGCTTAAATTCAACTAACACACCGCGATCAAAAAATGTCAAGCTTATGCTTCAAAAAGAAGATTAAACTTTATGTCAAATGCGAGAAGCAAACTTACTCTCAAAAGCAAGCTGCTCCTCTATACAGCAATAACTCGCCCAATTATGGTGTACGCTACTCCGGTATGGGTTTATACTCACCACAAGCATCTGAAGACTCTTCAGATTATTCAAAATAAATCATTGCGACAAATTATGTAACACCCCGTGGTACGTACGTAACTCGCTACTATACAGAGACTTAAAAGTACCTACAATTCGAGAGATCCGTCGCGAAATGTCTCAAAAGTTTCACAGTGATGTAGGCAAACATTATAACCCAACATCTCTTACCTACAAAATTACGATGAGACAATACTTAAGAATCGATTTAGACCTGAACAGTTCTGCTCGAAGACCTTCCATAGATGTAAGCAGGGATTTTCTTTGTTTAAATTGAATAAACACGACCCCTTGTAATAGAAAATGACTTTTCTCTGGGTTTTTCCTTGCGTATTGCATGTGCATATGTGTATGTGTGTATGCGTTTGTATATATATATATATATATGTATATCTGTGTGGGTGCGGTATGCGGGGAGGTATATTTATATAAATTCAATTGGTGCCCATGTGAATTGGCTTCATTGTGGATTGCTTAGCTCTGCAGCGATCATGCCCTTCTATCTGTAACGATGGAAGTGGAAAAAGTTAGCATTAGAGATGAAGGTGACTCAAAGAATTATGAAACTAACGCGCCTTAAGACTTAACGCTCCATCAAATTGATATCAAAAAAAAGAAAAATATTTTTATTATACATTTATTTTCAATTATAATAAAACGCCGTAGTAAATTTACTTATTTATGCTGTCTTATTTTTTATTTCAGATAATAATTTATTGATTTGCAAGAGCCATGAACATTTTAATGGCTTACCATTTAATTTCATTTACATATATAATTTGTTTGATTACCTGTAAATCTTGTCATAGTTCATGAACCAACTGTTTTATATAGCGTGTAATTGTTAACATTTATTTTTTTATAAATAGCCCTTTAATAATTTTATTTTCATAAGATGATAATGCTCCTGAGGAGTGAAATCGGTCTTGATTATTATAAACACGTGGAAGTTATACAAACAAATTGTGTTTTAGTTTTTAAAATGTAATCCTTTTACACAAAGAATTGACGATTTAACACCTTAAAGTTATTAGCCAGCCTCCTCGCCTCCTCACAGGTCATCCCAGCGTCCCGTAGCTCCGCCGAATACATCCTATGGATGGTCATCAGCAGCCTTCCAGGGCGACGGAATCCACCTGGTTGGTAGAAGAGACAGGCAGGATTCAGGCTCCTCTGGGGCATCCGCAGCACGTGTCCAAGCCAGGTCCATCGTCGCTTTTTTTATTTTGGACGTAATAAGAGGCTGGTCCGTCCGCTCTCTTACCTCCGAGTTCCTGAAAAAATCAAACCACCGTACCCCTGGTATTCGCCGCAAACATCTGTTTTCAAAGCACAGTATACGGTTACCCTGTGCCTTGGTCATGTGTCATGACTCGCAACCGTAAAGCGACACTGTCAGGATGCATGCGTTGAATAAGTGGCACTTGGTTCTGACCGAGTACAACCGTGAGTCCTAGACTTTCCGCATTGAGTTAAAAGTTGCTCCAGCTATCCCTAATCGGATTTTACTGATGGCATAATTACTTACAGTGCATTTTGCACAATCCATTAACTTTTAATTAAACATGCAATAAGCTTTATCAAAAAACTACTGTGAATAAATTTTAACACTTTAAACAATCTTCAAATTGTGAGTAACAATTTTGAGAGTGTAAATTTTGTTCAACATTTTCCCAGAAAGACGAAAATGAGTCTTGATTTTCAGATTGCTTCTTTCAATTAACACATCTTTGAATGAGTTCAAAGTAAAGTACATTCATGATTATTAGATACTGAGATACTAACATTTGCAGATATAATATGTAAACTATGTATAAATATTACAAACTTGTTGAATAATTCAGGTGACTTACGTGTTATGTTATAATATATTATTATACAGTAAAATGTAGTGGTTACTTTGTAGTTTAAAAGAACGGTAATTTTTTTAACGTTAATTGAGATAATGTGTAAAATCCAACAGATTTTCTTGATTGACAAAATATATTATAAAACCTCTGCCAATAAATAATCAAAATGTAACTATTTATGAAATAATTAATAAAAAACTATTTTATTTTATCAAATTTTGTTAATTCAGACACAACAATTAGACATCTATCTAGATCAATGATTGAATCTTTATTTACGGCTTAGATCTTCTTCCTTCCACGCCAGTCAAAGATAAAACCCCGCTATTTATCGTATTGTCACATCCATTGCAAAATTGTATATATGCATATGCGTTTTAGACTTTTTGTATTAAAAATAAATCGCCATTTAGTGCATACAAAATAACACAACTGGTTAAGTAAATATATTTGATATTAATTAAGGGTTTTTGTTTTTTTTTTAATTCGATAAAGCTATTTTTTACACTGTTTTCATGCTCCACTGAAATACACAATTTTACAATATAAACGACGATATGTTAGGTAAATCAAGAATTTAAATCAATAACCGCATTATAATGAAACATTGTTCGATAAAATAGTCGAAACGCGTGTCATACTTAGTTACATAAGCGTTGGAATAACATGGAATAACAGATTTATCATTTTAAAGTTTATTTTTAATCTTCGTTTTCTTAAAATTTGCTTCATCAACGAACGATCTCAATCTAACCTCAAGGTCGCCACTCGTTTACATCAGTGAAACGTTAATTTTAATTTTACATTCCCGCTGAGTAAATTTACAATAAACGTTTAAAAATGTAACACTAGTTCCACAATTATTTTTTATATAATCAGCAACGGTTTTTCTCTGCTCGCCGAGTAAAAACGGCTTACTTTGAATTCGACCATGTTCATAAATGAATATAGATACTGAAAGAAAACTCACAGGTCATAAATAACAAAATATATACAGAAAAACAAAATTGGATGATTTCAAATATGAAATTGAATATTCAAGGAAGTATGAACTAAATTTTTATTTCAATAAAGTTTACATAATATTTCTATGCAGGAATATAATCATTCAATCGATGACGAGAAGTCAAAATAACTGTCAATAATATTTGATAATTTCTGTTGACCGTAAAACTCACTATTTTAATTACAGTATTTATTTTTTTAACCATATCCGCACCCTATTCGGAATATATAGCCACCACACGGTTCCCCCAAAACCCTCTGCCCCAGCCAGTCTTGCTTCCTCCTAGGCCCTGGAAAGAATCCCATCGTCTCCTAGCTCCTCCGAGTTCATCCTTTGCATGGTCATTAGCGGACGATGACATCCATTTAATTGGTAGAACAAACAGACAGGATTTAGGCTCCCATGAAGCATTTGCAGCACATCTCCTAACCATCGTATTTTTTTTATTTTGCACCTAATAAGGGACTGGTTCAACTGCTCTCTTAGTTCGAGTTCCTGACAAAGTCAAAACACCGTATCTCTATTATTAACCGCAATCTTCTGTTTTCAATGCACATTATACAGTTACCCTGTGTTAATTACATTATGCTGGAGTCCTACTATGTTAAGTCAAATTTAATCTATATTCTTATAATGTTCTTTTTGGCTTGTTACTAGGACTTTTCGCCAAACCGAATACAAAATAACAATTTCCTTGCGCTGGTGTTTGATTTTGTTTGCAATGAACCTAACACCAATAAATTTAAACACTTGCTCATCTTTTTTCAAAGATATTGTAATCATCCATTTCACACATGAAGTATAATATAAAATAATTGATATATACGTTGTCCATCTATGAACTAAACCAAACATCAAAGCTAATAAAATATCAAGTCCCTGAGGAATATGGCGTAATTCTAGTATGCACAACGACTCCATGATTTCTACTCCCTATACTGGTGACAGTTAACGTAGGACGACATGAGTAGCTAAAATAAATACAAGCGTATCACACTCATTCATAATATTTGTCTTGCCAGTGCTTGCTTAAAACGGAGTGTCTGTGCTGCCTTTATTAGCGTTCCTATGTTGTGTACACAGTCCCACGTATTCGAATTTTTGATGGGGGAACGTGTCGACTGCAGATTATTACTTAATTAATATACGAATCTAGAATTTATTGTATACCATTTCCGCTCTAAACTTGTATCATTTGGACTTCTAATGAGAAAATTCAAGAGTTGGCATTAAAGGAATTGTATCTATGAATCAGTCACTCAAACTAGTTTATGATAAGGAAGGGTAGAGAGATGAGATCAGGACTGTTTGATGACTGATATATTTGGATCTTATATTCAATAAGAATAAGATATAAATCTGGTTTGAATAAGATATAAAATGTATAAAAACAATGTAGACATCCAGGATTTTTAATATAATTTCAACTATTATCACATTAAGGTATTGAAGTGAAAATTCTAAGAAATATGTCATTTATCTAGCCATACAATATATATATGCTTTTATCACTCTTACTGAATTGGCATTTTCATTTTGTACATTTATTAATTCAATATTTTCGAATGCTGATTTTTTAGAAACATCTTCCAAATTGATTAAATTATAGTAATATGTGTACCCTATTTTGCGCATTTACAATACTTATTGAAGCTTCACATATTTTAAACGATATTTAGGGATATTATGCATAAATTTTAAACGATAATATTGAGGTGTCAGTATAATATCTTAATAATTCTTTTCATGCAATTTTGCTTCCTATTATTTTTAAAAAATAATGTATAACATATACATTTTCACTTTAAATTAAAAATTCAAATCCTATTTAAATAATCACGTCATACAAAATATGTAGTTTAACAATAAATTTAAAATAAACTTAATAGTCAATCAAACAATGGTAAAAGATAAATAATACTTTATCAATAACCTTTATCAGATAACCCATTTGGGAGCTTTTCGAGTACCTTGCTTCTTATCAAATATCAAACATTTCACCTGGCATAGCATCGTTAAAACTTTACCTGGTTAGTTGCTAAGCAACAAACTCAAGTCGTAGCGTCGTAGAGCCGTAGAAGCGTAGCATCGTCGCATTGAATTCTGCTCAACAATCCCGTTTTGAATTCGGTTCTAATTAGAACGCGAAATCCGTGAAACCTTCCACCTCTACGAGTCAGTGACTTAAAAACTTTTCAATAACTTCTGGGCGTTTTAACTTAGCTATTTATTTAATTAAATACGACAAGATTACGTCACTTTAGAAATGAAACAAACCGTTTCACGTAAAAACTGGTGTGATATTTTAGCTGCCGAATTTGGTTCTTACTCATTATTATGGATTCATTATACATTTTTGAATTAAATTTTAAAGAAAATTTAAGTATCTAGATTTTTAAACAACGAAACCTGACGAAGAACGTACATGATAATATACTTATTTAGAGAACAAGTTTTTATTTATCATATCCATTTTTATTCAATTTTGGGTATGAACAACTCTCGAAGCATTTTTTTTCTTCATTCATCCTTGAACTTTTGAAGTACAAAGCAATCGAATACTTCTTTAGAATCTTTATTTTATGAGGCTATCTGGCGTGCACTCTGCGAAGAACCCACCCTTCCAAGCATCAAATCATTTAAAGGATTCCTGTCGTCGATGATTCCGTCTTGGCAGATGAATAAGATTCTATAACTAACTAAGTAATTACTGTATAATCAAGAATTATAATTGATCGGCCAAAGATAATATTTTTTTTTAAATATGTACCTATTTTTTATATAATTTTTTAATACTTTTGTTTTTCTTATCGTGTATTGCAAATAACTCACAAAAAATTCTCTTGTAATATCCATAAAACTGATACGCTTTACGGTTATTTTTCTTTCTACCCAACAAGTTATATTTTTTATTTTCTCATGTATTTTTCGCTTTCGTATATTGAATCACAGGTTAAGCGATATTCACAAATAAATTACTGATATTTATAGTCTAATTAATTTCCAAGAATGCTAGATTAGTAATTTTCAAAAATATAGCTGAAAATACATAACAATTCTAAGAAATCAATAGGAGTCACAAAAGCTGCATATGCTTAGTTCGAAACATTTTATAAAAGACGAGAGACTTATTAAAGTGAATAGTCAGATTTTTATTTTATAACACTGGTAAAACTTTTGCCTTAATTGCTAAGTAAGTAAGGAACTGGAACCATAACTTACAGTACGAATAAATTTTTACGATAGTTTTTAACGCGATATATTGTGTATACTAAATGTATACTAAGTTAAACAATAAAACGGATAACAAAGCTGTCAATTGTGATTTCATATCTAAAATAATTTCAAAGAGTAGCCGCAGAATCCACCAATTTACCGAATTTTTGAGTATAACAATAATATTTATGATCGCAATGAACAAAATAAATGAATGTCACTGTGTAATTACTATTAAATTTGCTTTCAGTTACTTAGCATTTAGACAAACTTTTCAAAACACCCATGCAAGGTATCATTTGCGGCTGTAATTTGTTTCAACCATGTCCACTCCCAATGTAAAGCATGTTGACTTATAATTGAGCTTATCGTAGCAGAAAGTTTTCAACGAGAACTGATTGTTACTTAATTTATCAACAAAAGATAGGGGCTAGGGCAAGACTAGTAGTAATCGCTTCCGCTCCTCCTCATCTTTTTTAAGGATTGAATGAGCGGGAAGCAATTTTATACTGCCTTCTAAAATTAATCCTTAAATCAATTTATGAAACTGTCCGTACTGAGACTCGAACCCGCGAGCACAATAACCAAAGCCTACGACGCTTATCACTCGGCTAAATGCCTGGAATTCTTTTTTAATGGTAACATTGTATTTATTAAATTTGTTATTCCTTAATTGTATACATTAAATTAATTTATACTAGTTGGTTATCGTTGCTCTAATAATTTGTTCATAACACTCACAAAGTTTCATAATAATGAATTTCATAAACCACAAAATTTAAATAAACATTTATTCCGCATTCAATGCATTTTCTTGTGAAAACCATGTGACAAAGCTGTATTATATTGTTGGAATCTCTCTTTGAATATGGTGACCATATTATTATGAATAAAATTATAATATTTGTCAAATCAAGTCTAATTTTAGGTATTTTTTATTTCAATGCTATTTGTAATATCTTCCTGGCAGTAATCAAGAAGTTTTTCTTTTTCATAATATTATTTATTATAGTTCTTGCCAAGAACATGATACGCCTATCGTGAGAGCTTTGCTAGTTCGTTTCAAGTTTTCTTTAATTTATTATTATTTATAAATATGTGTCCTTCAATTTTCCATTCTTTGCTTACAATATTAGAAGTGAAATTCTTTTCATCACATAAAATTGGCTTGGTAATGTTATATTTCCGTTATGATGTTTTTGTACTGTATCAAATAAATAGATGCATTTTCTGACATGAAAATTATTCTGTTTACAGTAAAGTTAATCCTCAAAGTTAAAACAGGACAAGAAAAAATTAACTATGTGCAGAGCATACTGTTTTTATCTAAATAACGTTACCAGGTAATTTAAACTAAAATTTCTTTTAAAATTTTTGTAATCCGACTGCCATTTTCTTACTCATTAATATGTGATCAAAATTTCGTTCGCAAAAAACAAGTATTTTCATTCAATGATTAAAATTTATTTACTCTTTAAAAAAAATTCGTTTTGATAAAATACAAAGAATATGTTCGGAACACAAGTTGTAAACCAATTTTTTTCATTTTCCTCAGTGAATAAGGTAGAAAATATGATTTGTTATTTAAAAGTTTATATTTATATATATATATATATATGTATGTGTGTGTATATAATAAATCTAATTTCGAGTTTAATTTCGGGCCTGCACTGGAGAATAACCTTCAACAAACAATTTAAAATAATCATTCAATTTCCGTTCATAAACTATGTTTAAAATAACTTTGTTATTTCAAAAAGCTTCATTGATTCATGCTGATGACCAGTATTATGTGGCTTAATATATTTATATATTAACACATTAATAATATTCTCCATGCTTAAATAGTGTCACCACACTTCATCATAAACTTGGGACAAAATTTCCACAAGTCTCTAGCTGATCAAATACTTGGAATGTGTTGCAGACACACCTACGAACTTATCAACTAATAAACTCCAAACTTCTCTAACTTTCCAAGCCATACATACCTCGTTTAATTTATTATTGGAAATAGTTCTAAAATTTTCAAAAGACATTTTGATTGTCTCTTGCGATACCTGCGAGAATTGAACTTATAATTGATTTTTAACTAGATCATTCAGCTTAAACTTTAGATTTATAATATCCAAAGAAAGCATTTCTATGTGTTAATACATTTTTTTATCTGACTTCGTTACTCTACTGTTGGATATTGAATTTCATTTTTAAGCAACTTCTCACAACTGCAAAGTGCTTCCTTCTCCTACTTCTATTATCAAAACATAATAAACAAAAATGATTTTTGACACATATTGTTCATTGAGAGAGCAAAAAAAGGCTTAAACACAATGTAAAATGACAAAATATTTGGTTCCGCTTGAATCATAAAATATAGTTTATAGACACTTCGTCATTATCAGAAATACCATGTAATAAAGCAGTGCAACCGTAAACGAGTCTGCAGTGAAGCGACGCTAGAAGCGCTATGGCACATTCCGAAAAAAAATAATAACCACCCACATAATTTTTTTTATAATACATGTTTGTCAAATTAAAAACAAAGCTTAATGAAATGCCTTTGTAAACTTTTTATATATTTATTTATATTACGTACGTTGTGCGACGGAAATCTGGACAAAACTTTTGTGTTTTCTGAATAAAAAAAGGTTGTCGAGCAATATTCTAGAATACTACTTTATTATAATCGAGTTCTGGCATGTGAATTTCAATTCAATCAACAGGCTTTTATCAAAAGCTAGTTTTAAGTCATTTACTCAATCTCTTTTCAGATTTTTTATAGAATAAGTAAATTTTGTTAGAATTCTTGTTGAGATATCTCCCTTAGAGGTGCATATGCTCCACATTGGGAGAGGACATAGTAAAAAAATGTTAATACTTGACAGATTATCTTGTCATTTTGTATTTTTTTTATGTATGCATCATGGTCGCATCATACATAAAACATTTTTTATAGAAAGGTTTTCTCTACAAAATAGTTTAATTTAATTGAAGAATAGAAAGGTGGGATAAGGAGTAGAACAGCAGATAGATTATCACTTTTGCCTAAGCTCTGTTTTTAATATCAGATAGTATAAGTGTGTAAGGATGAAAAAATCACCAACGTATATGCTTATATTGCCTATTTAAACAAAACCATACATCGATTGAAAGGTGCATTTGTATGTTATGCCTTGTTTATAGACTTGGCGTGCGGCTACCAAATACTATAGTTCATTCAACACGATTTATATTACGGCTTCTTTTTTCATATAAATAAATATTTGAAAATATTCCACTTGAAATAAACAGTTAATAACTTTGGCCTTTTTCCAACTCTGATCACGTCAGTCTTTTCAAATACGTGTTCATTTTTTCCAATTATCGATTTAACAGATACGATTGGATTTTTAATTTCTTTTATTTCTTTTTGGACACGTTTTCCTGTACATATCACAAACGACGAATGGTGAGTGCATGTCTGCTTAATATAACTTTAACACACATTTTGTTTTTTTTTTCGAAATAATTATATACAGAAAATTCTACAAAAAAATGTTGTGTGTCACGTTCTACTTTCTGAATAAATATATCAGGCTTATTGCTTAAGAATATTTGCCACAAATGAGTTTTGAAAATTAAACATTTGTAGAGAACTGAAACATTGAAAAATCAAACTCTTTTGTTTCACTTAAATAAGTATTGCTTTTTTTTTCATTTATTAGACGATATTGTGCAATTAACAGGGCTTGCAATGGAGTGATCAGCGATGCTTTATTTGGTTGCGGAGGTCGCGAGACTAAATCCTAGTATGTAAACTTTTAAAAACTAATTTTTCAAACGATTCATATATTTGATATTTTAACTCCTTCCCAGTCACAACATCTTAAACGTGAGAGTGATTATCTAACCAATAGTCTTGTCGTATCTTAATCCGTATATCGTTACACTCTTCCTAAATAAGAGGTTAAACGACTGAATAGCAGTTTTCACTACAACTTTCGTTCAAACAAGCTTCATTATTAGTCCATATACTCCACATTTCGAGTGGACATGGCTACATTATAAAATACTTATCTAAAATATGTATCCAATTAAAAAGAAAATCCATTGTAACATCACAATAAAAATTCATAGCTTAAATAGAACACTCAATATTCGGACAATGTATTATATAATGATTTCAAACCCTACTCTGGTTCTAAAGAAATAACGTTAAAACAGTTATCTAAAGTTTTTGTGTTTTAAAAAACTGCATAGTGGTATATTCGTTGAAATTTAATCATACAATTTTAAGAATTAAGAATAAGACAGAAATCAGCCTTCACCATTTTTCTTCGCCAGGCCACAATATTGCCGCAAGTATCGCTTAATCGAAATCTACGGAAGCGGCGAATAAACTTGTAGAGAAGGGTTACAAAACTTTAAGCTCTGTAAGAATAGTTGTAAGCTTTCTTTAAATATTTATTGTACAATGTGACGTATTCAAATGTTATTCGTATTGCTTAGCTCTATCAACAATAGTTGTCAAAGTTTTTAAATCTACAAAAAAAACGAAATGAATTATTTTTAACAATGACATTATATTTTACATGATAAAAATGGGAAAAGAAACGTCTGGCAACACAGCTAACAATCAAGGTGCCAGATATTTCAATTTTCGAAATCACAAGTAAAATAAAATTAAAATATTATTAATTTTACTGGATATAAACTCGAGGAGAAAAGATATATCAAACGATGTTCAAAATGTAAAATTTGAAATTGGAAAAATCGCAATTTGAAGATTACCTGTCCGGGGCTAAAGTAGATCGGTAAAGTAAAACTCTTACCACTAGACCACAGAGGCCACAATATACTGAACATGAACTGTGAGCCTCCACTTCGAATAGTTTGCTTAAATATTCATGAAAGTATCTGTACATCTTTAAAATATACAATTAGATAAATGTATCGATTGAATTATCATTTACTTAGTAGAACTATATTATAATTGGATAAAATATCAAAGTATGCAGTTCTACAAAATTTTATTATTAGTTATTAGTTATTTTGGCTTAAAGCGACCGTCAGAACTACTTCATAATTTTGACGATTTAGTTCTGAAGATGGCGTGAAGCCGAAGCAGCTATCAACTAACTAATAAAATTGTATAGCACTGAATACTTTGATATTTTATACTATTGCATAAATTTAGTCTGAAGATACTTCTTAGAGAAGCAAAACGTTCATCATAATTCACAATATTAATATCATTGTATCGATTTTCGCAAAATGAGAAAAAACCTAATTATTCCTCTTAAGGTAAGAGTGGAACAGGAAATGTGGAAAGAGTTGAAAAATCACTGTCAGCAATGCAAACGCCAATTTGGACGTTCATCCAATACTGAAATATGAACAGCATATCACTAGAATTATTGTATCGTTTCCGAGGTACAAATTTTAATTCATTTCTTTAGTGTTGTTTATCATTCCAAAGTGTGTGCACTCTATCTTTAGCGTGTAGACGCTGTCTGCCGTTCTCGGAACGAGAGTTCCCCAGATTATTTTTCAAGAATTTTCCACGACGACGTCGAACGTCTATTAGCAGGACGACGTAAACATCGAAGGCTAATTATTATGAAGAGCCTTACCAGCATTCCTCACAGTAAAATCAATAATCTTTTAACAAAAATTTAACATGTTGTGTGAATATTCAGTAATATTTTTTCAATTATAACTCACGCAATACAAAACTCTTTAAGAGTAGATTAATTCAATTTTTAAAAGAGTTGATTATCTCCAAATAAATATGTTTTTTGAATTAGTCATCGGTCTTGTAACTGAGAGGTTCTTAAATGGAAATATTTATCCATTGATGTTTAAACCAATTTATTGATAAAGACATGGATAAAACTAATGTTTCATTCATCCACTCACACCCCGTATGTGATTTGATGAACTCAATGCTTTTTCCTCAGTTCTCGTTAAAAACTTTTTATTAATAACGTACATGGTGAACATAATATTATTCTGTCAATCTGTAATACGGAAAATACCACCGTTGACCTGTTTAGTAATCAACAATAAATAGATTTATAAAAAAATAGATAATTCAGCAACACATGAATAATAATACTGAGCTCTACATTTTTGTACGATTACAGCAATAAAGTTCTTGCAATCATAAAATAAGATGACATTATTTGATGCATGGGTAAGGCGTTGATAGGATGTATTGGGAATGGTAGGCGAGGAATTTGTTAGCTTGATGGTGATGTTGATAACAGGTATATGCTAAAAGTGACAAAAACAAAGTGTGCCACAATGAATGGTAAAATTGGAGAGAATTATTTTTGGAGTCCAAGATTTATCTTTTCAGACTCTTTCAAGGACAAATAAGTTACTCGCTTACAAAAACATTTAATCAATCGAAAGCAATCCGAATCATAAATCTTATGATCTGGACTTTGTCAAAATACATACAGTTCAAATACTCTACGAGAAATATTTTACGAGTCATTGCCATAGTCATTATATTTAAAAACTTCTTTACAATACCGTCAGGCGTCAAACGGTAAACCCAAGCAGTGGTAAACGAAATGTCGTGTTACCATTCAACTTTCGATGAAAATTACATGTACGATATGTCAAAGAGGTCCCTTGGCGTAGCGTGGACAGCCGTTTTCCCATATCAAATATCTAATAACAATTCAACTACTGGCAAGTTAATACGAATACAATTTGAAAACAGAATTCCAATTTTCACGTCAAAAAGTTGGTATCTATTTCAAAACAAAACAAAAACAGTCTATATGAGTGACGTTTCAGCAAATTTATTTTTGATTTTACGAGTTTCTTCTTGTGACTAGGAAATTCAACAAACATTTTTTTTATATCCAAATGGAGATATTAATTATGTATTAGACGAATAGCTCTGGCAAATACTTATGTCCTCATATTAAATTTACATATTTGATTCATACGGAAAGTGATTTTATTATACAAGTGATTTTGACAACAAGTTGAACTTGTAAAAAATGCCAAGAGTTTTTTTTTCAATGATTTCAACGACAACTGTGAGGATATTCAATTTGTATCTATAATTTTAATTGATTGTTATAGTACTGATGTGTTATATCTTTAATAGGAAAATAGTTGATTGTATTGTAGTAATGTAGAGAGTTGCTCTTTTTAAACAATATACAGTTACATATCATTAACAGGATTCTCAAAGAACATTCAATAAAACGTAAATTAATACTGCAAAATACACAGCGTCACAGTCTTAACAAACTGTTATCACTCAAATAATATATCATAAACATGTAATTAAGGATATCAATACCGGTATAACCCCTAAATCCCTGTATTAAGGCTGTTTTTCAACACTGAAATACCGGATTTGAAAATTCTTAATACAGGTATCTTGGTTTATAATATATGACAGTTCTAATAAACGAAATCTGAGACGGCTTTTTCTGCAGCCGGACATATTTGCACAAATATCCGATCAAGATAGACAGAATGCAGCATTGATACACTGGCGTTTTAAAGTTATACTCAGCCTTTTAATACTATGACAGATTTTTTTGATACCGGAGTAGTTTTAAGTATATCAATACCGGTATTGATTTATTGGTTGACCAGAATTGCGATTGCAATTAATCATTTTTTTTTTGCTAATTTTCATCTATTTTCGTAATATCGGTATTTAATATGAAATACCTATTGCAATCACTACATATAATGAACAAGTTGCTTATAGCAAAACAAATCTTATTGAAAAGTCATTTGGCAGTAATTGTTTTGGTCAACGGCTTACAAGATAGATCTTGAACAGTAAAAATTGATAGACGGAGACAAAAACGATCTTACCGAGGACAGAGATTATGTACAGAGGTTGTAAGAGGTTGTAGAGGTATCTCTCGATTATATGGATCAAGAAAATTTTAGAGAATATCAAAGTTAATTTAAAATAAAATCGCCCGATCTTTTTATAATTCAGTGCATAAGACTATCTGTCAAATTTTGTAACTCGTTCACTTTAAAGAAGATCATGTAAAATTCCATGGGAGTAATCCAATGGCAGATATTTTTCGAGGACCAGTGTCAACCAGTAGCAGAAGTTTCTTATTTCAGAGCAGGTAAGAAGACACGGGGTTTGTTTTTATCTTATTTCTCTCCAGACACTTTTTTTTCAATATTTATGTTGATATTGGCTGTGTTTTGGCCAATTGATGTTATCCACAAAAATACGAAAATGATCGTACCTCATTTTAAAGACGGCAGAGTAGGTCTCGGTCAAATGATGTAAATTACAAAAATAAATTGACCAGTTTTTGGAAGGGAAACATCATTTTATATCGGTTTTAGGTTTAAAAATTCTGACCCAGCCACATGATGTAAGCTAACGATGAAGTATCGACTCACCCTATGTATAATCTTGTATCTAAACACATGAGAATTTACAGGAGTGCATTTTAAAGATTCATGACGCAACTCAACATATAATGATTTCTATAAAAATAGTTTTTACTCTCTTCTGTGAAATTTCTGGTTTCATCAATTGTCCAAAACACCGTTGAATTACAAATGTTATATTGCATATTATAGTAGGATTTCAAGCATAACAACTCAACTAAGACGTTTTATTATTTCTTTATTTGTTTTCAGTTGTTTATTCATTAGCTTGAAGAAACACAAAAAATAAAAAAATAATTTCATTATTTGTTTTGCTTTGCGAATCACTTTTCACTATACAGATATAAATGTGTCATGTCATAAAGTTTTCAAATAGTGACGCCTTCTGGAAGATGTGCCTCAAGTTTTTTGCTAATTATGTTGATTGCAAGAAACAGATAGTTGGTATATTACTTGAAAACACTTCCGAATAAAAACGTTTTGCAAGTACCTTATATCTGACTGTATTTTTTCTGCTTCTTTCGCAAAGACGAGGTTGATAAATTATTCATCGCATCACCCAATGAATAATGAATTGCGAAGCGAGAAAAACTCACCAGCGTATCATATTCAACATTTTACGAGGATTGGCCACCACTTACCCTAAAAAGCTTATTCGAGCTTTTTCCACTCTACCAGAAAGATGTGAAAAAAACGAAAGCGCCAAGAAACCCGCCACAGAAGAAGCAAAAAAAATAGATTACAAAGTTGTTTCCTGTTTTTTTTCTAGTTTATCATAATATCCTACACCGCCTCTCTTTTTCTGCGAAAATCCGTGTGAGGAAAAAATATATCACCTAGCTACACCCTTGAATCTACGATTTACCACCCTGCGGAGCTGCCTACCGCTTTCTCAAAAGTGCAAAGTGAATTTATATACGACCCACAACTCTGTGTTAGTTATATCTTTGTTACGAAGTGAAAAACAAGACTTTTCCAACTGTATCGCTTACTGCAAAACGCCAATAAAAGTTTTTTTAACTTCTTAAAACAACAACCGAGGGTGTCTGCGGTGGAAGCTTCGATGGGAGGGTGGCACAAATCTCCTCAACCAACTTACTTTAGGTCAGGCGTGGACGAACTTTTATGGCTATTCCTTTTAAGAATTATTTTTACTTCAACACTGCTCATTGATTTTTGGAAGTTTTATTCATTTTCTTCATTCAAATTTAATTTAATGTTAACATATTTTTTTTTACATTAAATTAAATAACTTGCCTTGATTTCTTTATATACACAGTTAATGTGTCGATCTTAGAGTTTATAACCAAGTAAAAAATAGCTTGATATTAAATAAATACAACTAGTTATTTGGCCAGTAACTAATTATTGAAATGTCTGTATAAAATAATAAATGGTCATTTAATAATTATGTTTGGATAGTAAATAATTGTCAAATGGTCAAGTTAGGTTAGATTTAATTAAAAAGCTGACTGTTGTATATAAATACATTGCCGTTGATAATCTGTAGAGTATACGGCTTAAAATGCATGCTTTCTTCACCAATAATAGGAAAAAATTTCTTCGGCGCCACGCTCAAGTTTAACTTCATCGTAGCGGTGAAGTATCGTAGGTCTGTAACCTTGGAGTGGTGTAGCTTTAGGCTGTAAAAGATCGATATTGTTGTTGCATCGTACGTATCACAGTAATTACGATCCAAGACACTGACGCGGGTGCTGAGGTTTTTTAATCTCATTAGAATTTTAAGTGGAATGAACTTATTGATTACGCCAACTCTCGTTGGAGTTTATAAACAATTATGATTATGAAATCATATTAAATATTTTTAGTTTTTAACAGCAGATAACAATTTCAGTGTCTTTAAAACTTCAAAGTGATAATTTGTTTTTCATGACGCTCATTTACTCCTTTATTTTATTTAATATAATATAAATATATATTTTAGAATTTAATTCAATGTATTCAATGATTGAATCAAGTACTATAAACAAGTTCACGGCTTTATTAGCGAAATACGTATGTTTAAAAAAATATCTTGAGAAAACTAATTTAAAATTAATCCTACATATTGCATTTGGTTGAATTTTACAAAAAAATATTAACTAAAATCGGAACTTAAAATTCGTGATAAATAAATTAATAAATTCATGATTCCTGATAAATACATTATTCGTTATCAGATATACTTATAATTATGTACTATAAGTTTCATTTACGGTACCTTATAATTGTCATATTGGTACAGAAAAACAATACAATCATAGACAAAGACAAAGATGAAAAGAAGGTATGTAACTGTAAGCCGTCACTTTACCCTAACGAACCAGACAGGATTTGTTATAAACAGAAGACACCATGTGCGGGAAGTAATACAATTTATAGACATCTATACTATGAACTATTTTTCACTAGAAACCGAATATATTGTGATATCGTATGTTACAGATTGCACTTGTTGTGTACAACCCAGTCAAAATGATATACTAATTATTGTTATTACTGTATAAATGTTTTAAGTCTGTTTGATTTGGTTTTCTTTTTTTAAGTGTTGGAATTATCACTTACGGCTTATTGGCATTAGACCATATCGATATGTAAATACTGCTGTAATAGTGTGTGCAGAAGTGTACAAAAGCATATTTCTGGGAAAAGGTAATTGCAAACACCTGCGACCGGAACCCTGGCCGATACTATAAAGTATGTTTTGTATATCTATTGTCATATTTTATGGACCGAGTGCCATATTGTTTGCGATAACTTGCTTAGTATAAATTACTATTTCATGAGTTGAATACTAATCATAATTTCAGGCAATTGAAAATTACTTAAGCAGTTAGGTGAAAATCTAAAAGCTGTAAATAAATAACTAGAAAACATTTAGTTTCTTAATTTGTTAATTTGGCAGTTTGGTAAGATAAATTACTGAAAAGTAAGTAAGAAAACTTAGAATGGGAATGTTTCATTTAATAGTTAAAATTTTCTATATGATTTTGATTATATTTGAATCATTGAATTAACTTTTATAGTCTAGCATTATATCATTAGGTTCTGGGATCATTTCCTCGCAACATTAATTAATATCACACGTCGATTTTTTCAACTTTAAATATCCCCATGTGTTCTTGTTGAATTCTGGTTAATTTTTTTCTTTGTATCTTTACTTCTTTGCTAAATACGATTATGATTGGGTAAAATTACAGTGCTCAGTTGTCAAAAAAATGTCCACAAATTTCGTGCCGATCTTTTTCAGTGAAAAACTAAGTTAAAAAGAACACCACATAAAGTCAGTAGAAGTGAACCATAAACTCGCAATATGACGTATTCGATTGTATAAATTTTACAGCGCCACTTATTAAACAACTTTAGAACGATAACGGGAAATTCCCCCGCGGTCTCTGTGGCCGTAAAACAACATTTTTACTACCACAACGTAGGCTCTACACTATACGTTGCTCCGTGACAACGAAAATGTAGCGGTTCTTAGAAAACTGTAAACTAGCTTTTGCCTTATATTGTTATGTGGTGTCTGCATGATAGAAAGATGAATGAGATAGTATTTGTCACTCGCTCATTATACATATATACAAATGTATTTGTAATTTTTATTTAATATGATTTCATTTTTACAAAAAACTTTGGTACTATGTCAATCTTAAATCTCTAAAATCTCAAAAATCATTTCTCCATAAACTAAAAATTCCGAGAAGAACGTAAAAATGTCATCCCTTTTGTTATACATCATAAATCACAATAACCTGTAGCTTTTTTATTATTTCAACAAACATAAATATATGAATTGAATTTAAATTTCAACAATACGCCCATGGACATTGATAACAAAACAATATCGGTTTTGATCAAATTTATTTGATTTTGCATACTTTCTTATTCGTTCCATTTCATTTGAACAACTTTGATTTTTACTGTAATGTAGAGATTGCACGTTTGATTTTATAATGGTTCAGACAAATTTAACTACTATTGGTAACACTAAAATGGAATAAGTACTTTCATTACCTGGATATATAGGTGCTGGAATTACATTCCCAGCCATGAATCAACTAATCTAAATATGCATCCCAAAGGAGCGAAACATGTAACACTTAAAGATAATAAAAATAACAAGTTTTGTTTTGAGTGCTATGAAATATTGTATAAACCTTTTTTTAATATGATTGGCCTTGAAGAAGCCAACGAATCAATCAATAGTTATTACAATTGTTTTCTCAATTACATAATAATCATCAGGACCGGTTTCGTTCATCACGAGCATTATCGAGCGTTGATGAGCGAAACCGGTCCTGATCATTATAAATATGTGGAAGTAGTACAAATGAATTGTGTTTTTTTTTTTTTTGAAATATAATGTCTTCCACGAAGAATTGACAGTTAACACCTTAAAGTACATAGCAATGATTTATTATAACGCCATTAAATTTCTCAAATGTCATATTTATGGCCTTCATGTTTTCAGTTATCATTTTTTAACATTTCGTTTCTCATATGCTGAAAAGCAGTTTCGAAAAACGATTATCTAATAACAAGGTTTTTCCCTAACCCTTTTAATATATTGTGGGGTTCGTGGTGCAGTATTCAACGTCGTTGGCTTCGGATACGGATGTCTCTGGTTCAAATCTCAGTACGAATTTCTGTTCGTGAGCATGGAATTACCTTTCATCTATCCGATCCTAAAAACGGGGCGTAGCGAGAGCGACTAGAAACCACTAGTCCCATCCTAGACTTATCCTTCTATCCCCATTCTCTTCGAAAAAGAGAGGTTGAGCAAAGAATCAATAAATGATAAATCTTACCTAAAAATATCGTCGACATTCAAACAGTTCCAGTAATACACTTTCTGTTGATATTCTTGATTATGAGTCCAAAATCATTTCATTTATAGAAAAACAATTAAAAAAACATTTATTAGTTCTAATCGAATATATGTGGTCGATTTTCTAAAACTTGATTTTTAAATTAATTATTATTTTTAATTCTTTTTAATAAGGTATTGAACGTTTATTTACAGATGATTCTCTCCAAACTTCTTCTTCACCCCTATAGCTTCAAAGAAAAGGAAAGTTGAGTGACTGAGAAACTCTTTGTATATCTTCCATATTGGGAACAAACATGGCGAAAAAAACATATCAATATATTTTATTTTAATAGACTTATTCACTCTATTTCTTATGAAGTCTTACATTACAAGGCATTTCTTACACCGGATGTATACATTCCGTTGTACAGATATCAAAACATAATCCTGGCAGACGTTGGACGGAGTAACACAAAATCACGAGTGCGGTCATTATTTTCAGCTTGCAAATTGATCCCACGGCGTAAATGAATGTTTATTTGTTGTTTTTATTACACGGCTGCAGTGAAACCTGGCCTTCCTACTCTATTGTGTACTCTTACTAGACGTATGGACTGGGGCATTATAAATCCCAAAATACGCGTTGGTACGTGTTTGGTCACCGTTGACCCAGTTCAGCTAATTTTTAAATGTCATTCTTTTTTTAATGCTACGGATATCCTGTGTAATAATTATCAGATTTTTTTAATAGCTTCTATAAAGTATGATGCTACCCTTGTAAGCAAATTCGTGGCAAATCGTGGTGAAAATGTTAGTCAAAGCGACTGTTTAATAGAACTAAATATTTATTCAATCCCTCATATTTGCTTCTTTGGTTACAAAAATTTTATTACGCTCAAGCTTCTCCAGCTTGTATCGTGAATTTTATCTCACTTTCGCTAATCATCGTCATTTAGATTAGATATTTATTCATTCTCTCTAGCATTACTGATAAATAGACAATTTATAAAACAGAAACCTACCAACAAAAAATTGTAAATAATGTATATTCAATAGAAAATTGTTCTTGTTTATTTTTTCAATCACAATAAAAAAAAATATTTTTTAATCGATAAGCCATCCAGTAGGTGTGAAACAACTTTGTATTTATAATATTTAAACCAATATTACAATGGCTAATATCTAAAAAACAAATAAATTACCTAATATAATATCTTTTACATTTACGAATATATCTACAACAAATATCTTCGTAGACATTATTCTAAAAATGATAAAATCAAAGACATACAACACATATATAAAATGAATTTCTTTTTGCCGTCCACAATTTTAAAACATTATCAAAGTTGCTTTATTGAACCAATGTTCAAATTCAATTTTCTTGAAATAACACTGACTTTCTTTATTTTACAAACGTTGCAGATACCTCTCGCATTAAAACTTATATTAATTCATAATAGCAAGTTATTAAATTCGCTCATTATCTGTTCCCGACATAATTTAAAAGTATATTTCGTACTACTATTATACAACAAACAGTATGTAAAATATTATTTATGTTTGTGGAGAAAATATCTTATAACATTTACAATAGCTTTTTGCTGCCACATTTCCGAGTGAAACGTGTTTTAAAACGTTAATTAATTTAAATTGTATATTAATTTCGGCGTGTATTCTAAAAATACTTAATTAGTTTAATTTTGAGACCAAAATTATGCACATACATTCCGAATTTAATTTGATATGTATCTTACATGTTTGTTCAGCGTTTACTTGATATTGTAACTTTTCTGATTCATTTATTATATTTGTAGAACAAAATTGGCTAGAACCACTAGAAGTTCTTTTAGTATTGCATACGAGAAGAAGCATGGGTTGGGTATCATCACAACATTAAAATAAACTGATTTGATATGATTACTTGACACTCTCATTATCAGTAAAGTTATTTAAATTATGTTTCACATTAATTATTGATGTTTTACTAAAAATTTATAATGACTAATGGGATAAAATGATATTTTTTCATATATTACATAGTACTCCTGGTATTCGCCGCAAGCATCTGTTTTCGAATCACAGTACACGGATTCCCTGTGATGTGCAATGACTCGCAACAGTAAAGCAGCACCGTCAGAATGCATGCGTTGATTATGTGGCACTTGGTTTTGACCGAGTCCCAGACTTTCCGCATTGAGTTGAAGGTTGCTCCAGGTATCCTTTATCGGATTGCGAGCTCTTTTCGCGGATTGCCATCTCGCGTACCCCAAGTACCTGAAGTCATCGACTGTCTCGATGCCTTGCCCCGCGCTCGTCAGAGGGTAGTCTGGGTCCGAATAGAAACTGTTACAGAACACATTGGTTTTACTCGCATTGACACCAGTTGCTCTGCAGCCATGTCCATTGTTTCCTGAATACCCTTGACAGATTTGTCAAATATTACAGCGTCGTCAGCATACACGAGATCACATATCCTCAAATCGGGGGCAACGGCCACACGTCGGTCAGGTGGAATAGACTTCCTCATGATGAAGTCGAAGATTGTGATGACGCAGCTACAACTTAATAGATTTAAATTATTATTTTTCAGGAAAGTTCAAATTAAATATTTCACAACTCTATCGTCATAAATCAGCTATGAGTTAATGAATAAGGATTTTAATTTTGATTAGGGTTTACAATAAAATTAGATAAATAATATTTAATGTATTTTTTTATTTCTTTAGGAAATTGAGTTACACAATGAGAAATTAAACTTTGATTATTTATTTATTTTACCATGTCCACTACCAAGGTGGAGCTCCCTAATGGAGATATCTCAACAAAAGTTTTTCTATGACAATTGCTTGTTACTCAGTTGCTCAGCCTCTCTTTTTCGAAGTGAATAGTGGTTAGCTAATCTTTCTCGCTTTGCCCTGTTTTCAGGATCGGGGAATTTTAGACATCACAAACATCCTTGTCTACCAACAGAAATCTATAAATCAATTGAAAATCAATTCATGAAACTGTCCGTATTTGAACCCGAGACATTCGTAACCATGGTCAACGACGTTGACCTCTGTGCCACGTTCTTGATTAATTATTAAATAATACAAATTAAATTCATATTAATCGCGTGAATTGTCCCCACTGATGAAAAATAAAATAGAACAGAATTATTAACATCATTTTATAGAATGAGCAAAACCGGTTCTGACTATATGATATTTTTAGATTTTTGTTTTTTATTTATAATGCCTTTCCACCAATTGACATTTGACACCAAGTGCATATCATGTGATTTAAATTTAGATTCGAATTGTTTTTTTTTACAAAAGGTAAGGTTGCAGCATGTGATTTCATACGCTGATACACTCAATCCGTTAATCCATCAGCCTAATCCAGCAGAGGCAATTGAACCAGCTCAGCATCAGCATCGTATCGGCAGTCGGATAATATTGGCCAATCTACTGAGCCAATAATCCTGGACAAGTCCTCTGTGAAGTTCAGCATGCAACAACACAGCCTCGGGATTATAAGTACATTGCCAAAACTATTTGGAAAGCATTCAGGCAGCTTGCTAAAACTGCATTTTCGTTCGCACACTCATACTTCGATTAACATGGTAAGTTGGTTCCACAAACGCGCTGTGTATTTCGGAACCGTGTAATTTTTTAACACAATGGACGATCGGTCCTCAAAAATGCATTTTACTTTGCATATTACGTGTAAGCACTGTGCAAAAAGTTATTGTACAATATACATAAAATCTAATCAAACTAATTTCATAGAAAAGTATTCAAATTTGGATTATAGAGTCCATTCGTGTGCTCGAATGCCTGAAGATGCCGAAAGGCGAAACCCGGGTCGTTAGTGACAAAATACATGGAAGTGTACAAAATCTCAATAATCCAAATTTGATATTGAAATTCCATCAAGCACCCTCAGTCGATGTCTTAAATTAGAAAAGTATTCATTTTATCAGTTAAAAAACCTTATTTATTCATACATTTTCAAATTTATAAAAAAATGTCGTGCATTACAGCTGACAGTCAATGCGTCAACTATTTTTTAAATTGGAAAATCAGACGATATAAACTCGATTAGAACTTTTATAAGTCACTCATATCCAAGTCACAATTATAATTTGAAAAAATCTTAATATGATATTAACTTTGCCAGGACTTGAGCCCAGACTCACATGATCGGTAGAACAAAGCTCTTAGCATTAGGCTACAGAAACCGACAATTATTAAATTGATCCATTTCCGTTTGCACCAAAACATAGCTCGACTATTTAAAGTCTTTAAACCGAAACCGAATAATTCAAGGTATATATTTATTAACATCAAATTCGTTTATAGATGCGTTTTAATATTTTGTCATATTTTATCAATCGATTTGGTGCACGATGAACAAGGTTTCACATTTAAATTATTGTATTACGTGGTAAAGTTTCAGATTAACATGGCCATTCAGTTGCGTCAATGAATTTGAGTACATACCAGTTTTACATTTTCCACACGAATATCTGCCTATGACACATTTAATATAAACGTTGATTTCGATGAACCAATCGATCATATTAATTTAACATTCAAAGAACTGCCTTAAGTTATAACAGTGTTAAATTTCGCTGATATTTCATAATTTAATGCATAATTATAAACCATATATATTCTCGGAAGATAGTAGCAATTTATAGAAGTAGCCCCTCCATTTTAGGAAATCTGGATTGATTGTTTTATTTACTCTGTTCTATGTTATGCTAATTTTAATAAAATATTAAAAAGTAATAAGGAAACCATCTTTATAGACTCCTAATGAATCGTCTTAACAGTAGTTGTTTAACAAGAACCTGTTGCAAGTCAATCGCTCTAAACACAGACTAATGCTTAGCAAATATATTTCGCTCTGCGCCTTTCTTTCCGTATCAAATGTAGTTGGATGGGGATTCTCTTGGTAAAAGCATTTTTGTCTTTTTAAAACAGTTTTTAAATCGAACAGTAATTTATATATAAATGATTCCATTCGGGGATTTGGTCCCTTGGCCTAACAACCGAGTGCACGAATGTCAAGGAACTTTGACCGCTCAGCAATGGGTTGGATACTTACAGTAGACGTAAGGTGACCCCATAAATCATTATGAAAAGGCATGCAATGTTATTAAAAGATGTGGTCAAACAAAATAATAACCGAATATTATATTGTAAAATACATTTCAGTGCACAAATGTATGACAAACTTCTCAGACATATTAAACACTCCAGTGAATTTAATGAGGATTAAGTACTTACTATACTTGGAATTAAGATCGGTCTGAAAACAAGGATTATGTCAATTACCAGTCCCTTTAAAAGAACTACTCGACACACACGTCTAAATTTCACGTACATATGTGGCAGGAATAGATCCCAATGGAGCGACACAGAACCATAAACATTAATATAGACATTTTAGTGTTTTTGAAAACGTGACATTTACTTTACAACTTGGAAGTTTTTCAAACACGTACAATTTCATAGAAAAAAATTACAGTGTACATAGCAATAAAAGGTATTATTTTTAAAAACGTTTTATATCATTTGTTAGACTATCCTAGCTACAGAATTATTAAATAGGAATTTTTTCAATTTAAAATAATATATAATTGTATCGGGTCCATGGTGCTGTGGTCTACGTCGTTGGTTACGACTATGTATCTGGTTCAGGTCCTGGTACGAACAGATTCATAAATTTATTTTTCAGTCGACTTATTGATTTCTGTTCGTAGGTATGATTGTTTGCGATGTCTTAAATTCCCCCCCACTCATTCAATCTTAAAAACGGGGCATAGCAAGAGCGATTGGCTAACCACTATTCTCGTCCTAACAAAATCTTTCCATCCCTACTCTATTCTAAAAAGCGATGTTCAGCAACTGTGTAACAATTAGCTCTCGTAGAAAACTTATGTTAAGATAATTTTATTAGGATGCCATATGCTCCACATTGGAAGCGAACATGGTAAAAAAATATGGCAGTTTTGATCATTTTTTCGAACCAAATGTTCAAAATAATATATGGCATTTTAATTATGATGAAAGAAAAAATCACGTGAAGCTACCGTAACCCTACCCGATGTAAAGATCAGAGTAGGTTGTTAAAAAAAATGCAAGATTTTTTTTTTTCATGTCCGCTCCCAATGTGGAGCATATGGTCTCCTAATGGAGGTATCTTGACAGAATTTTTTCAACGAGAACTGCTTGTCACTCAGTTGCTCAACCTCTCTTTTCTTTTTCGAAGAGAGTAGGGATAGAAGGATAGGGCTATGACAGGACTAGTGGTTAGCTAATCGCTCTCGTTACGCCCCGTGAGGATGGGATTGGTGGGAGGGAGGACTCAGACTACGAACAGAAATCCATAAATCGATTGAAAGATCAATCTATGAAAACCGTCCGCACCGGGAATTGAAGCCGAGACATCCGTAACCGTAGCCAGCGACGAAACCAACTGCGCCACGGACGCCGACAGATTTTTATTAATATGTAAACCAACTGAAACATTTTCAAAATACTAGTGAGCTGGATTTTTAAAAAAATTTACATATTTATCCTGTGTAATCAAAACAAAAAAAATACATAAAATTTGTTAAATTTTTAAATATAATATATATATAAAATGGTAACAGATCCACCTTACGCACTTAAAATGTTTTACGTTATTTTTAATTGCTCTAGTTATGTGTAGTAATCTCTATTATAGAGCATTAAGAGATGAACTATTTGATAATCGATCGCTTAACCTCTCTATTAGAAAGAGTAAGGCGAGATGGATGAATTTCAATTAATGCTTGTTAGAAAATTCAGTCAAATAGTTTAAAAAATATATCGTTGGCACTCTCGCTTTTGTATACAAATTTATATCATAACAAGTAGGCAATCTGTTTGAAAAAGCGATTTTTTAAACTGCCTTTTTATATGATTTATCGCTTATAATATTATTGCTCGTCAATCAATGAAACCCATCGCAGTTCTTCCACATTTAGGACTTCGATCAAGCCTACCTAAGGTTAGTTACCACTACGTCAGAGGCTGGGGTCCTTAGCGGGCCCCAGCCGAGCTATTACGGGCCCCGAGAGGCCATTTCCGGGCATAGGCACAAAGGCATTGCCGTTTCCGGCCGTTCTGCGTAACAACTTTAAAGCGAAGGCTGTTGCGGTGGGGGATCCCGTATGAATTTCCGACTATAGAGAAAACCGCAATGTTAGAATGATTCAATTTACAAAATGACGCAGGCCTTTATTGAAAACAAGTGGCAAACGCACAGATTTAGGACGGTCGATTATATCATAATCCAGCGTAAAGATTTCGACATTGGTCACCCCTCGCATATTTTCAGCGAATAGTTTCATGAAGACAATTCTGAGTATGTGATTAATCAAATCAAAATGTTAATTGTAACTAAGTGTGACGTTTGCTTCAATTCTTTCACCAGCATCATCTGTTTTGAGAATTTAAAAATTATAGAAATATCCATATATAAAAGTATGTGTAAAAATCTTCTTTCCGCGTACAAAAAAATAATCTCTCAGAAAATATCCCCACAGATGTTTTCTGAAACTAAATATATTTCGTAGCAATATTAAATATATAATTCAAGAATGAAAGAGCTCTTTTAGAGCTATATACACTGCTATTTTTTAACATATTTATTACATATTGTGCATGAAATACTTTAAATTTTATTTACAATATTTAAAAATGGGTCAATGAAATATTCAGTCTTTATCCACATATTCATAAAAATATTGATAATTATTTCTTTAAGCCATACATGGAATTGTAAAATTAATTTTATTTAACTATCAACTATCAAACACAATAGTATGACTTCCTGCACCATTTTCTGGAATAGTTTCGGGTTAGTTTCATCCCAGTTTAGGGTCTGGCAAAGATTGACTCATCTCGACAGGTATCAGGCATTCATAAGTTGCATGTACTAGGCCGGGTAGGACGGAACTAAAGGAACAAACTGCGGTTGCAAACTACAGGTGTCGGAACAGAGCTGCGGCAGCTTTTAGCCCACCGCCGCGTTTAAAGCCAAGCCGCAATGCACTGCTACGATGGTCTGTGCCCCTCGTAGCGGCGTACTAAAATATACACAGATTTTATGAAATTAATTATTCATCATCCTATTCATTTAATAAATTTAATTCTTCCTGGAAAGACTATAATTACTAAAAAAGAAATTTTACTTAAGGTACTTATCTCACAATTTTATAATACACATATATGCAAAACGGTTTTGTTGGGCGTCTTTTTCACTGTGTTGTTACTTTTCCTGGTAATGCTTTATTAAATTATGCGATAAGTAAATACAAATTGTTATTATTTATATAAACATGACAAACCAGCATCAATTTTAATAACGTTTATTGAAAGACAGAATGAAAACATAATATATTGAGATAAGAAGCAATGGCGTATCTTAATTATTGAAGACGTAACTAAGCTATGTAATGATATACAACAATAATATATCAGTGTTAATAATGACAAAGTGATAATAATAACCAAAATGAATTGATTGTATTTTACATAACCAAGATTGATTAACGTCCCATTCGTTTGTTGTTTTTTTTTCGACGACATGCTGAATCAATCCATATTTTTTGCAAAGTTTGTTATACAATTCGATTTTTTGTTCGATTGTTCAAATTAATTTACATAATAGCATATGAAAATTACATTAAACAGTAATTTGCTACACTTAATCAGCCATAGTGCTAATATTTTAGTTTACATGCAACAACTACGTTTAATTCTTTACATTAATGTTGACCGTATCTTTATCTTGCTAGACACATATAATATATGACTCGATTTCATTGTTTGTAGCTAGGCCAGCTTATTCCAAATGTACAATCTGTTCAAAGAACACAAGAATAAGTACAGAAGCCGATTTAGTTCAATCTGAAGTCAATTAAAATTTTTTTAGGTTTTACATTGTATCAATTTATGTTTTCTAAATAAAAAAATCTTGGAAAAAAATGGCGTTTAATTTCTATGCATTATATAGGAGTTAAAATAAACCAAAATGCATATATGATTAAATTTTAAATATGATCGTCTTTGTGTCATTATAAAAAAGTGCCATATTAAAAAGTTTTTTTTTAATTACACTGGGTTATAAATAATTGCAGTTTGTGTTAGATAGTATTCACATGGTAAACTTGAACTTTTATTTCGAAAGTTTACACTTTGGATTAGATAGTATTAACTTAGTACACTCAAACTTTGATTTTAATAGTTTCCACTTAGTCACGGATTCTTTTAACAAGTTGTAGTAGGTTATATTAGGATTGGTCCGGTTTGGCTTGGTTCGTTTGATGTATTCTAATGCATAGAGCAAAGACAATATAGGCGGCCTAATATGAGGCAGAAGAATAAATGACATTTCATTACAGTTTCCTGCAACTATTGATTTCAAAGCGTGAGTATTTATATTGAGTAAATATCTATGTGAAAATATTTTTTGTGCATTTGTGCATTTAATTGTACACCTAATACTATTGGTGATGTAAGGGGTGACTTATTTAATTTTGCAAATGAGTGAGTGACATTTCAATAACGAATCTGCTTAAACTGAGCCCTGAATAATTAGTAAATTGTTATTTTAACTAGGTAACATAGTATATGTTATTTCAATTTCACACATTTCACAAAATAAAGATTTGTAGCAGAGAAAAAAACCCTAATAGAATTTGGATAATATATTATTTAAGTAGAGCGCAGAAACAGTTAAGTTGTCGGGAGTGACTTGCATATCAGATCTCAATGTTACTTAATTGAAATTTGAACCCAGAATTATCCCGATATTTAAAACATTATCGAATAGTAGTTATAACTACTATTCGAATAAGAACGTATAAGTATTTGTATATTAACTGATCGCAGATAAAAGTTATTGATTTCCTAAGGAAACAGGAAAGTGTAAGTTTCTTTTGAGTGAGGAAATAAATGGAAATGGCATAAGGATAGCTCCTTCCGGCTATTTACTTGGCATATATGTCAGGATTTCTCTGTCGATCTCGCGCTCAGAAAATGCAAGACTACCCAGGATATTATGTAAACTTTTACACACCGCAAAATACCTGCCTCGACATTTTAAGGTATGGACTTTTTGCCTCTATTGCTTGTACATAAGAAAACTTGTTACATAAAAGTGTCTACACTATTTATCCTGTACATTTTTTTGTTATAATTTTATTAACTAGTTTAACTATTGAATCTAAGCATGTTAAGAATATATAGAAGTAGGGTGTAGTGCAATATCATAGATAAACCTCTATATTTCATTACCAATTAGTCTATTTTTATCACAGAAGCCACTCAGAGTTGAATCTGACACGTGGCTATTGTTTTGACACTAAATTTTTGCTTACATAGCAAATTATTTCTAGCAAAATTTAACGGTGGAGTTTTACAGTGCTGAAATGAACACATGAAAATGAACATTTAAAACGCCAAACGGGTCTATTATCTAACACTTATTTTATGATAATGATTTTGTGTGACCTCATCTAGAGACACAATACAACACTAACAATTTGTAGCTGCTAACTTCATGAATCGTATTTTGTACTCTAACTCAAGGTCAAATCCTATATAAGAGACAACATTTCGTGTATCAACATGACGCAAAAGTAAGTGGAGAAAACATTTCAATGTGTAGGGTTCATAATGTTGCGGATAACATTATATATTAACTTCTACAGCAAATAAATGACAAATTCAAACTCCAAAACCAGAGAAGCTTTCAAATGGTTTCGAAAAATACAATATTATTCAAAAATATTTGATGATTACTGTTCATAAATCGAGGCCTGCCGTGTTTTAAAATGATACAGATTTTTTTAATAATTGTACGAAATATTCTTAAGCGAAATGGTGACAATTGTAAGAGATTTGCTTTTAATAGACTTGGTCAACTTCGATTTGAGCATATAAATATTCCTGTTAACATATACATTTCTGTATAAAATAAAATAAAAATGAATAAGTTTGTTACTCAACTTGTCGTGAAATATCAAATTTATCAATTCAACAATATTATTTTTTCTTTTTAATGACTTAATCAATCCTTTATTACTAACCGAGTGTCATTGTAAGTACGCCAATGGATGCAGAAAACCATTTTGTCTTAACTGTAGGTAAACTGTGGTCGACAACGTCTTCAGCCTAGCTAAATGAAAACTATAACCAGTGAAGCCGCTAAATTAGTCGCTGGAATAGACTTCCATCGTTCCTTTCGGGACCTACTAATCGTATAGTTAATTATAATATTTCTGGCTCCGTAGTCAATACTCTACCCCGTTTGATTGCGCAGGCAAAGGTTTGAGCCCCTGATTGAACACTGATAAATTTATTTTTCATGTCAACTTATGACATTGATTTCCAAATCATTTTCTTTCCGTTATCCGATTTTTGTTTTTTGTTTACACCTCTAAAACCTAATATCTGATGGCAAAGACCAATCAAATGGCGATGTCTTCAGATAAATATTGTTCTAACAAATACACAATTAGTAGAGTTGCCACTTTATAACTTTGCACAGTGGCTCTAGTATCTAGGATCACGGGATCCATACATACTAATACACTAACACGCTCTTTGTATTATACACAAAGCGTATCTGTGTATTAAAAAGTGGACAGTTTTAAAGCGTATTCTTCTTCCATATTCACTCTCTATGTGGAGCATATGGCTACCACGCGGTGTCTCTATGATTTCCTGTCACCCACCAATCGCTTTGCTTCCTCCCATGACATGCCAGCATCCCTCAGCTGCGCCGAATACATCCTATGGATAGTACACGTTGGTCTTCCAGGACCCCGGAATCCCACAGGTTGGAAGAAGAGGCAAGGAGGAATGAGGCTCTCCGGAGGCATCCGCAGCACGTGACCCAGCCAGTTTCAACGTCTCTCTAAAACCGCCGATGTAACAGCGCGTTGCCCGGGCCATTCCCTAATCTCCAAATTCCTCACAAAGTCAAACCTCTTCACTCCCAGTATTCGACGCAAGTTCTCAAAGTTCAGTATACGGTTTTTTGAGACTTCGTCAGGTGCCATGATTCGCTACAGTAAATCAGCACAGTTAGAATGGAAGCGTTGAACAAATGGTATTTGGTTTTAATCGTGTACACCTGCGTGTCCCAGATGGTTTGCATTAAGTTAAAATCCTAACCGGATAGCGAGCTCCTTCTTTGTGTTACCATCTTTCGGGATGTGTACACCGAGGTATCTGAAGCTGTTGACCCTCCCGGTGATCTGACCCGTATAAAGCGTATACTCTAATAAAAAATTAAGCCTCTCATCTGCTTCTATTGTATCAAATCAATCAAAAAAAGACTTCCGCGTTAATGGACCCGTGAGGCTGAAGCGAAGAAATTTTAATGTTTTTGCAAGTGCATGGCATTGTGGAAGTTTGTTACAATACAAATTAAAATACAAATACTACGACGGCATGGATAAAAAGACGATATTTTTTAGCATACTAGCAAGTATCCGGCATGCGTTGCAATGCCATATTAAAGTAAGAAAGTGTTTTAATTGTGTTTATTGAAATTCTTTTGGATACGTAATATTTTTTGTTTTTTCGTCTGGTGCGTACGCGAATAAATCAGAAGGTTTTCCGGCGCGTGAGTAAGTCACATACAGCTTTCCCTCTGAGAAGCATGGATTTTCCAAAATAAGTTCACACACGTGTAGCGATTGTTCCTGTACTTTGTTGATGGTGCAGATGATTAAATTCGACCGACATATCTGTCGGAATCATTGGGATGCGTGGCAACAGTACAGTTTCTCCTTTAAATTATCTATTTAAACCGGCAATTGGAATTTAACAATTACGTCACACACGAACTGAAATATCGCTGCTTGCACCTATTTGATTGTTTTAGAATTTTTTTCAGAAACGTTCGCGGGCGTGCGCACAACAACTCACCAACGTTTCATCGGAAAGCTTAAGGGACAAACATACAAATATTCATTTATATATATATATTGAATGACGTTATAACTGGTTTTCACTGTGCATAATACATACCACACACTACAGACACAGCGTCTTACGATAGACAAATATCTAGTCCGAAACAGTATAAGAATACATGGCGCTGTACGTGAGAATATGTTATTTATTCACGAAGTTAACGAATTTATATTTTCACATTGAAAACTTAAGCGTGTGTTTGTTTTGTAAAACAGACTGTTTTTGTAAGAACAACAGTTTCTTCAATGCGATATTGTGTGGTTAATTTGGCATATGAAAATTTGTAGCACTTGTTTTTTTATACATGAATTTTTTATATTCTTCGGTTTTTTTCGAAAGATTTATCGCCATTTCTGTATTAATTTCGTTTTTGCATATCGATTATTTTTTCATTATATTTTATTTAATCGAATATTAGAAGGTCTATGAATACGGAGGAGTCCTAGATCTTTTTTCAGCGACCAATTCGATTTTTATTTAGTTTTAACATGTTTACGTGGCATAGTAGAGAAAAAATTAATTTTAGACACAGTAAACTGAGAATTTTAGATGACTTTAAACAGTGGTTTAAAGACCAACTTAGAATAATTATTGTGTCACATCTGAACTTTTTTAATGATGAGCCGAAAACTATCGTAAATAAGACAGTTTATACGGTAATACGAAGCAAAAAAAAACGCTATACTAATTTTCTCTTGTAATCAAACGGTATGACTAATGTATTTATTTTAACCATGTCGCTCCCAATGTTGAGTGTATGGACTCCTAATGGAGCTTATCTCAACAGACGTTTTTCTACGTGAACTACTTGTTACTAATGCTGGTACTATGCTCAGCCTATCTTTTTTTTTCGAAAAGAGTTAGAATAGAAGGATAGAGTTAGAGCAGGGATGTTGGTTAACTAATCGCTTCTGCTGCGTCTCGTTTTTTTTTTAAGATCGGATGGGCGGGCGGGAGGTAATTTTTAACGTGACAGCCAACCATGCCTTCTAACAAAAATCGTTTTAAAATCAATTTATGAAACTCTTCGTACTGGGATTTGGACCCGTGAGCACCCTAACCAATAACAACCGGCTATAAGCCCAGCACTCGACTCAAGATCCAGATTAATTTATAGTAGTATTGATTAAAAACATACTACGTCCAAGTCCGTGAGTGAAAATGTATGTATAAATACTGGACAGAATATCCTAAAATCATCGCTGATAGTGTTATTGCGGTATGATAGTTTCAAAAATATTGTAGTAATATATAATACACTTGGGCCTCGTATAACACGTGTATATGGTTCCACGAAAACGCCGTGTCATACGAGGTTTGAAGTTCATAAAAAATTAGGGAATGCGTTCCAAAAAAATATCGAAGTTTCTTAATATCCTTTATTTTTTTTAATAAACAATCGAAAAAATATACATTTACGTATATATTAAAAAAACTTCTTCACTTCGAGATCGGTTGTGAGTTTTCATTTTCGGAGGACTATTTTTGGATTTAGACTTTAAAAATTCTGTAATAAGCGATTTTTTGCTTTTAGCGTATAAATCTTTACATATTTCGTGATAAGGGGCCAAGATCTCTTGCAATTCCCTCTTGAACTTCAAACTTCTTATCATTATAGAATAATTTTCTATAAAAAAATGCTGAAACCGTGTTATATAAGGCGTGTTGTATAAAAATATGTCACAATTCATCAACTGTGTTATATCAAAAGCGTATTGTATAAAACTGTGTAATACGTGGCCCTAGTGTACATTATATATTGAAAAGTATATAAGTATTTTGCAGCTCGGTAAATGTGTATATTCATAAGCACTTCTTTGCAGTAACAGAAAATAATAATAAAGAAAAACGTATTTTTAAATGTCTTGTTAATCGTTCCAAAATAATGAATTTATTTCAACAACGAAAAATGCCGCCTAAACTTTAATTATTATATCAAACTCAATTAACACTCCCTCGCGTAGAATTATTTTAAAAGTCCTCTTTCGATTCGAATGAAAATTTTCTACAGAACGGAATAGTTATCCCGAGGGAATCTAAAAACAATTATTTTTGACAATGAGATCAAGTTTGTAGATACACAGTCGGAGTAATGAAATAATTATTATATTCGGTTTTTGGTGTGCATTATTTCCCAGTTATTTTTTTTATAATCATTAGAAAAAAAGTTAAATATTTATCCATTTTATTAACATATGAATTCACTAATTTTGATTACCTTTATATTTAGCCTTACTCCGCATTCAAGACAATGAATTGACTAGTCACGTAGCTTCGTTAGTATTGATTACACTGAATGATTTCTTTACGAAAATTACCCTTACACTTAGTCTGTGCAGCTTATATTACTGAACGCATAAATATAAGGTTCTCCACACATACCAACCCCAAAACACCGAGCAAATTAAAAAGAGAACAAAGAAGAAGGCACAAAGTACAATGTATATTATAAATGATATATATAATGCCCAATCTCGCTAATGAATCTTGAAGGTTCGCAAGGAAAATATAAAAAAGTTTCTTCCCGATTATTACTTACATCTTTTTCTACGCCTACAATAAATACTTCGAGAACAATATCTTTTACTACAAATCAAATGTCAAGTATTTCTGGAATTATGAAGTTGTACATTATTTTTCGGAAAGTTTCCGTTGTATCTTTTTGTGAAGTGAATTTGAGAGCAATTTGATATTTTTCACGTTTTGGCTGTCTTCACAACACAAAGTTTTTAAACCCCTTTCAGTTTACAACTATTCAAGATAACTGAGTAACAACACCTTATTATTTTATACTTATAAAATAGGAAAGAAACTTTAGCGTAAAAAAGTTATAGTTTTAATTAAATCTATGTTAATATTTTGCATAGGTTTAATTTAATAAAATTAAAGATGAATTGTTTAACTTCAACTATCATAAAGATAATAACTACAATGGAAGTAATTAATGAACGTTAATCTTAACCTTTACAGCTCGAGCCGAATTTATTTTCAGTCAATTGATCGGTTAACACGCTCATTATGGCTAAAAATAGATCAATTTCAACAGTAAAAAATCGAGAAGTATGTGAAATTTATATTATTTATCCCAAATACATCAGGAAGTAAACTAAACTCTTCACATTCTCGCTAAATATGAAGAAACTGGAAAATATTTAATCTACGACTTTGCAAGCAAAATGGTTGCGGCCAATCTTCATATACACCCCCACCTCGCACTCAAGCAAGCGCGTAGCCGCATAAGTATATGTAATACATAAGGCTAACAAGTAATGCTGCGTATCGGCAGTTCAAAGCTGAAATTCAAATACTGAATATTGAGAGCTCTTTTCAAAAATATATTTCCTTGTGTTCTACTTCACATTTTCATAATCTGCTGTCTAATTTCTCTACTTAAAGGTTAGAATTATTTTTGAAAGCATATATATATATATATATATATATATATATATATATATATACAAGCGTTTCCTTCTAGTTTGGCCGGAAACACATGTTACTGAACCCGGTGAATGCCCTGGACATGTTTACATGTCTACATTCATAGGGTTAAGTAACATTACACATGAAACCTATTTTTATTTGGGTTATAAATTGCACTTTGGATTAGATAGTATTAACTTAGTGCCCTCAAACTTTGATTTTAATAGTTTCCACTTAGTCTCGGATTCTTTTAACAAAGTAAGTTAAATTGTAGTTGGTTATGTTAGGGTTGGTCTGGTTTGGTTTGTGTAATCTATTCTAATGCGTGGAGCAAAGACAATATAGGCGACCTAATATACGGTAGAAGAATAAGTGACATTTCATTACAGCTTCGTGCAACTATCGATTTCAAAGTGTGCGTATTTATATTGAGTGAAAACTATTTTAATAAAAAAATATTTCTTCAATGTTAAAATATATTTTATTTTGTGGGATCACTTTATTTTTAGTGATAGAATTTGTTTTTTGTGGAGTGTATTTGTTATTAGAAAAAACTATGTTTTATGAAAGTGAATATGATCTAAGCAGAATTGCTTTTAATTGTAAGCTTATTTATTGTAAATGAACTATTCATTTAATTTATTTGATCGGTAGGGCTCAAAATATAAAAAATATTTGCTACCAAATAAAAAATTTACTTGATGTGTCAGGGTGACGTGGAAACCCATGTCCTACTTGGGTGTGTGATTAAAGGCTCGAATCTCTAAATCAGGGGTCCTTAACCCTGTGCCCGCAGGCACATGTACGCCCGCGAATTTCATGCACCTGAATGATTGGTGAAAATAATTTTGATCTTAAGTTATTTATTACACATTTTATGAAGCTTTTGCAGCAATTTGCAAATAGGTTCCAGCAATTTATTATTATCAATGCAGTGACTACATTTATTGTTAATCCTTTTAGTATACACATATTCATTACTGAAATTGCTAAATCCATAGCGGAAATTCTTTTTAAAAAATATGAAAAATTGCAGAAGAGATTTTGGGCTTTCAAAATGCGTCATATTAAAATCTCACGGTTCGAATACAAACTTGTGGAATTTAGCTGACTATACAAAGTATACTCTTTTGAACAAAAGGAGCTTACAAAATTAAATCTTGTTATGATTTCACATATTTGTGCGAATTTTTAATTTTTACCATAAACATAATAAAATCAAATACCAAATCTCGACTTACCAATACAAACCTTGATGCATTTTTAAGATTGGGATTATCTTCTTACACTCTCAATTTTGAGAAATGCAGCGCCAAAGCTTCCACGAATTGTACTAAGTTATTTGAAATATATTTTTTTTACTCTACATTTTATTTTATGTCTCTTTATTTTGCCTTATGGCTGACTCATGACCAGAACATAGTCCGACATATTTCTCAGAAAATTAAATTCCTTCCAGGAAGGTTAGAGGTCCGCGGACCAAGCCCTGGCCCGTGCCTCGGCCTGAACCTCTAATAGACATATTATGACATACAATACATAATCAATTTTTTATCTAAAAAGTCTGCATACATGTATATCTGTGATATTTTAGTTTCTTTTCACACACCCCTTATCCGATCCTAAAAACGAAATTCAACGGACGTAATTAGCTGACTACTAGTTTTTTTAATAACCCCTCCAAAGAGAGAAGTTGAGCGAATGACTTACAAGTTGTCTTCGATAAACAACATAAATATTTATGTTCTTTCCTTTCTACGTCTTGCTATCTTTCCATCGTCGAAAATATTCTTTGAGAAACTTTTTTAAAGCCAGTTTTAGTTTAATGCGCCATTCGGACTTTATAATATAATATGCCTCACATCGGAAAATGACAAGGCGTTTATTATATATTACGTAGGTATTATCAATCGTTTACGATTATTTATCGCGAACAAATCCATAATAAACAAAACAATAGATAAACAAATGCTTCGCTTTTTTTTGACAAAACATGTAGGTAAATCGAAATATTTTCAGAGCTCCCACTAAACTCGTCACAATATTATATTTTGAGGAAAATAATGCTACCCCGAGGCGAATCCCAAAATCGATTGTTTTTCTTTTTTCCATTTATAAAGCGGCCGAAAACATTTTGCTGAAAGCGCGGATATGGTGAATAGAAAAGTAAATATTCGGCGCCCCCTGCAAGTGAAAAGCTTCCGACAGCTTTGAATGGTATGTGTGTGCTAGAGGTCTGCATGGGCCCGGGCTTGGCCAGCGGACCTTTATCCGGCCCGGCCCGTGGGTCGGGCTCGGGCATGTAAAGACAATTCAGATACGGGCTCCCAGGTAATGAAATCAAATTTAAGAAAAATATTTCGTTATATGTTTGGGTCACGAGTCAGCCATAAGGCAATAGTTTTCAAAACTTCAATAATTTATTTCACATGTGCTATGAATATCGTTGGAAATATGGAAACAATAACACATACTGTTTGAAAAGTATAAATGAATTACTATATAAAAAATAAACCGGTCTTTTTTCAGACTGAGAAAAGTAAATCTGGGCTTCGGGTCGGGTTTGGGTAACAAGTGTGATATTGGGCCGGGCCTGAGGATGACGGGATCGGACCGGGTAATTTTACGAAATTTCGACCCGTGCAGACCTCTAGTGTGTGCCTAAATGGATTTTGTTTTCTTTGCAACAATCTCTTTTGTGAACACGCGCAAGAGTTTTTGGCTAGTGCAAATTGGTAAGTGATAAAATTCACTGAGATTTTAACATCGTGATTTATGCTGTTTTTACAAGTGCTCTCAAGTCACTCAATCAGCGACATTAATTTTTCTAAAATAATACTTTTAGAGAAGGGTTTTGATATTCTTTAAAATTGTCCATAGTAAATTGCAATTCCGTTTTTATTTAAATTTAATTTTATTGAAACAAAGAAGTATTTCTTTTATAAATAATACTGAAAACACTGTTTAAAAAATTGAATGTTATACCATTTCACGACGTTTATCAAACCCGCTGCTTCTTGTTATCTCTAAATTTAATATTTTAATAATAATTGCTCATTAATAAGAGTTGCCAATCAAATTAAATAATTATTGCTACATTAGTATTTGATGTGAATCACGCCGTTGACGAGTAGAGAAATAATGTTTTTTGTATTACAGGCATACTTTTTGTACAATGTAAAATTATGGAATACATACATTACTATGTAATTAAGATATGCACAAACATGAATATATTGGAGGATTGTGAAATTGGAACTTTCTATCATTTTATTTTAAGTATAATTTATTTTTACGTAATTTTAATCTTTACTGATTTCAAATAATTGAAATACAAAATACTTTTTAAATGATAACTTATGTCAATAACTTCAGTGGCATGGAAAAATATATTTCAATATACTGAAAACGGGAACCATTGAACTTTTGCAATGAAATTAAAGTTACTTTTTGTATTTAACGTTTTAGAATAAAGAAACAATTGTTCATATTATGGTATTAATATTTACCTGGTAAATATTATATGATCTGTCAATAAATATCTTGAATCGAGATGCCGAATAATGGCGTGTAAATATTTGGAATACTCGATTGGACAATATTATAGCAGTAGCCACTGATATGATTCAATATTGTCTATGATCACCATAGATAACTACATTTTATGACCACCTTGCCGAAAATGACAGCTGACAGCTGACAAAACACATTCTAACAGAATCACAATGGTTTCAAAAGTTGATGTTTCATATATCTCTAGTGGGTGTAATCGTTCCCCTCTATGTGCAGACTGGAATTCTCAAGGCATTATTTGCTATGGCTCTGCCAATTCCGTGGCTCTCTTGGATCCCAATGTAAATACTTTCGATGCTGTTTAAAAACATAACCTCAATGTAAACGTCAGATTCACGCAATCGTGTTCCTCGTGCAAACATTAAAATGATTATAATTTTTTAGTACCGTGGAGCAGCCAAAATAACCGATACATTGTCCAAACATACTGGAAAGGTCAACGCCGTACGTTGGATTCGTTCTCTGTCCGGTGAACAAAATCATATTATTTCAGGCTCTATTGACTGCATTGCAATAATATGGTCAAAACCAAATGACACATATATTCCGTGGAAGTCTCTAATCGGTCATAAGAACTCTGTTTCTGTTGTTGATGCTGTATATCTGAAATCTAATGATTCAAAACCTATATTGTATGCAGTGACTTCATCTGTTGACTCGACTATTAAAATATGGCGACAAAACAATTCTGATGGTATGGTTGTCTTCTACTTTTGTTAAGATAGATCTTGGAGACTTAATATGTAGAAATACTCATCTAATAATATAGATACACTTCTTATCAAAGCTTGTGTGCGAATTGAATCATTCCTACAATTGATTCGTCCCATTTCAAGAGATCTCATTTTCTAAATATGTCATGTATTTATAGTACAATACTCAACCTTTACAAAACAGGGTACAACATTTCACACTTAATACTGCATTCAAATCTGGCAACGTTTTTTAAAGAATCGCATCTCATTACACAACGTTTGGAATAACAGAATGATCCATTGTAATCCCCCAAATCTATGGAAAATACCTATGTTAGATTCCTCTAGTTACTGTTGTGTACCAATATACCACAGCTAACATGCAAATTGCATGTTGTAAGCAATCTGTATGTGCTATCCATCTTAAGATTACTTATTATTATTTTACATTTCAGAGAGAAAAAACTGCATGCCCTCCTCCACCCGACTTAATTAAAAACAGCGATATCCTGTAGCATACGAATGTATACAGCTTTTTTCCAATTTTACCCTGTACTGTCTAAGGAGCATAATGGTAAAGCATTCATGAGTTGAGGTCTACTCACTCTGTAAGATGATGCAAATTTTTTAAGAGCCTTGTTTTCCTCCTTAGCCACCACATAGGTAGTCAATTCTCCGGTAGACAGATGGAATCCTATCTGTTGTATTCAACATCCTGCTTTGAGAGCAACCAAAACCCTAACTTTAATCATTATTTCGTTTTTCAATTTCAGAAGACTTCTCTTGCATTCAAACCATTGATCTTGGAACTGGCCTATGTCTTGCTCTAAGAATCTTAATTCTGCCAGATATCAACATCCCTATAATTGCGTGTGCATGTGATGACAGTAGAATTCATTTATTTGTCGAAGTAATTGACAATCAATATGAAAAAATTTTTTCTAAAGTTGCCTCCTTGGCAGGACACGAAGACTGGGTGAGGTGCCTGGATTTGATTGAAGTTGGTGAGAAAATAAATTTTCGATAATTGCTTTTACGTATAATTGTCTACAAAATGTTCATACACATCAAATCTCTTAAAGACATTGTTATTTGAGAATCTGTCGATCAAGATGCCTGCAATTCTTCATCCTCTGTTTTCAACGAGTTTAAAGGAGTCAATGGTTTTTATGAGCATTGGAATGTGTAACTTTCTACCTGAGAAGGATACAATAGGTTTGTTTTAGTGGCTGGCTCGGTACGCGTCACTCGGATACCCGGCCGCCGGGATCAGTTACGCCGACCCGTACACACGAAAATAACTTGATAATTATTATTACCGATACTTACTATTATTCTAATAATTCGAACCCCTCAAAAATGCCTAGAAAAAAAAAACGCGTTGACAACAAGTTTGAAAGTAGTGATGAAGAATAAATGAATGAAGTGAACAGTGCTTTGAAGAAGAAGATTATCTATAACTCTGATCTTGGACCATCTATCTTCAATCCGAAGAAGCCTACAAAATGGGGGCTGAGGGTATATGTTTTAGCAGATTCTTAAACCAGTTACATGTATTCTTTTGTACCATATTATGGTAAAATAACAACTGATGCTCTCATTCGACCAGATTTATCATTTACACCAAGAATTGTATTGCATTTATACAATAATTTGAAACTTTCGATACCGAACACAGCCGGTTATCATATATTCACTAATCATTTCTATACAAAACTCGTGCTTGCAAAAGAATTATTAGATATAAAATGTTATCTCACAGGCACGATCATGGTAAATAGAATAGGATTACCAGATGAAATAAAAAAACCAAAACTAGCCAAAGGTAATAAAATCGCTTTCTACAAAGAAAAAATAATCAAAGAGTTGTGACGATGCTGAACTATAAGAAGAAGGCCACGATCAACACGACGTGCCTTAAGACGTGCGGTAAGGGGTAGGACGTTGAACATTCGACCAACAGAAACACCTGAAGAAATACAAAAACCTAGAGTCGTACTGAAATATAACAAAAATATGGGTGGCGTTGGTGTTGCAAATCGATATGCAACATCATATTGCTTCATGAGGCAAACCCTCAAATAGTGGAGAAAGCTTTTTTTATGCAGGATGGAGACGTCCATCATCAATTCCTATATTCTGTATAACCAGCGTGCAACTCAAGAAAGAAGAAAAGCAAAATCACATATCAAATTCCGAGAAGAATTATTGTTGAGTGTTGTTGATTTTCGGGCTCCAACTATAAAAACTGGACAGGTTTCCACGGGCGATATGGAGCAAAGACTGGACAAAAAGGGTCATTTCTTATACCCCAACCCTCAAGGGAAGCATAAAGATTGCCTGTTATGCTCCAACAGAAAAATTCCTGGAGGTTGGAAAGAAACGTGATAAAGTTGTGTGACTTGTGAGAGAAAGCCCGGCCTTTGCATCGGTGAATGTCTTCACTGATATCAAACTTCAGTTGTGTATAAAATGTAATAATTAGAGCATTATTCTATACCTTCAAAATAAATAAAAAATTGTAAACATAAATATAGTTTTATTAAAAAAAACCTGGATGTATTGTTTTACCCTGTAATTCTGTAAATCTTTTGTGGACCTGATCGAACATTTTTATTTTTTTTTTGTGGACCGGAAAGGGTTAACCAAGTAGAATGATAGCTCTAAAGCTTTACTACTGCACTACGGGACTGGCAATATGTACTATATTATACACAACATTAACATGTTCTGCTATGAACACTGTACGCATAGCACAATAGACCTCTCATTCATTGCAAATGCTGCTACACAAAATAGTGAGTGTCGTTTCCACATGTCCCTTTACCCTTCTGCACTATTCATCATCTTGATCATTTAAGTGCAACATCAATTCACTTCTAGATTATTTAGCAGTAAACAAGTTAACTTCACTTTCTTATGTGTACCTTATGACCTGTAATGTCTTTTTACTTTCTGTATTTCAGATAATAAAAGGGTAATGCTAGCGTCATGCTCCCAAGATACTTATGTGCGACTCTGGTCATTGGAACCTTACCAACAAGATGATTCTAATAATGCAGATATTAGAATTGAAAAGAAGCTTTTTTCTATCGGTGATATCAAGTGGTCAGTGTGCTTAGAAGCTGTTTTATCAGGTCACGAAGGCTGGGTGTATGGTGTTCATTGGAATCTCAACAAATCAAAAGGTAAGAATTGGATATACCAATAACGTCTTCAAATGATTAAAAAATATTCATAAACATGTGAATACAGAAAAAATATTGTCATGTAAGCAATCTTCCTCTCGTAACTAAAGTTCCTCATTTATACTGGTTAAGATCATCCATGTTTTTTTTTTGCAGTATTATTAAAAAAATCTTTTAAGAGCTTGTTAACCACTTCATTCCTGATTTTTTTTTTCAGAAGTGTGAAAAAAATGATATTATTTTATAATTTAAGACATCGACTGAGGGTGCTTGATGGAATTTCAATATTAAATTTTGATTATTGAGATTTTGTACACTTCCATGTATTTTGGATACAAATACATGGAAGTGTACAAAATCTCAATAATCCAAATTTGATATTATTTTATGTTGTCTTTTTCAACGCAAATAATAAAAGTATGAAATGAAAATAAAAACTTTTTTTTAACATTTACTTACAATTTAAGCAATACAAATTTTATGGATGGAGATGAGTCCAAATGGCTGCTTTGTTTTTCCGTTCCTCTGTGCTAAGTTGAGTGCAAAGAGCACAATAGAGAATCGACAAAAATTGGGATAAAGGCATATGTTTCAAGGTTTTCAAACCCTAGAACCGGACCTGCTTTTGTGACTCTAAAACAGCCATACTCAATCTTTCTTTTCTTTGGACCGCATATGTATGTTTGCTGAGTTACGCATCGTGCAACATTATACTGATATGACGCCTAACATAAAAGCTCGCTGGGCCGCAGGTTGAGTATGGCTGCTCTAAAAGCACATCTATTTGAATCTAGTTTACGACATTACCACTCAATGTCTATTTTTGAGAATTGTCGACACTTGTTCTCCTGCAACCATAAAACTGTGAATGGGTTCAAAGTCCACCCAGATCGCCTCATAATCCTAAATGACCTATAACACTCAATGATTCGAAGCCCTCGTATACACAAACGTCCGATGTAACGCCAAGCGAAATCCCGCAATCGTGCGGGCTCCGGACTGACGTCATGTTCGAAATTCCCGCACACCTCGCGAACCCGACGTTAAGTGGTTAATAAAGTTAATCTGAAGTTTAACTATTTTGATTTTTTTGCAGTGTCTGAGTCGGGAGACGCAAAGCAATGTCTTAGACTACTATCATCATCACTGGACAAAACTCTCATTGTTTGGGAACCAGATATAACAGATGGAGAAGAGGGAATATGGACAGAGAAAATTCGCCTTGGAGAAGTTGGTGGAAATGGATTGGGATTCTATGGAGGTCAATTTAATAATGAGGGCAACTCCATTATGGGTTATGGTTTTATGGGATCATTTCACATTTGGAAACACAATGAGGCTAGTATTCTAATTTGAAATTTCAAATATTGGATGCTACTTATTAATTATTATATTTTTTTCTTACTATTTAAAACATTTAAATAATGCAAATCAGTTTTTAAAGGATTCAAGTAAAATTATGACAAAAAAAAAGTAAATTTTATCCTCCTAAGAATATTTCAATCAATTTTATTATAAACAAAATATACTCTTACAGAAAGCAATTCAAAAATATCTTGATTCCTAAATAATGCATAATAATGGAAAATCGGCATTACATAGTATTACTATATTAATGAAATATTTTACATTTAGTAGTGTTAAATTTACTGTTACTTTTCAGGAAACGAATCATTGGAATCCATCTGTGATTTGCGGTGGCCACTTTGCAGGAGTTGTAGATTTGGGTTGGGAACCGGGCGGTCAATTTATTGTGAGCGTAAGCACTGATCAAACAACACGCGTCCACGCTCCGTGGGTCAGAAATGATAATTCAAATATTACCTGGCACGAATTGGCAAGACCGCAAGTTCACGGGTATGACATGTCATCTCTGGCAATCATATCGAAGTACACTTTCGCTTCAGGGGCTGAAGAAAAAGTCATCAGAACATTCCTGGCTCCGCATAATTTTATCAATAATTTACACAATATTTGTGGCACAGCCAAAGATGATGAACCTAATGTAACCTGTAAGTACTTATGATTTTTAACCTTTTGGATGCTACAAGTGTGCAAACTCACAAATTGTACTGCAAGGATATTTATGCATGCACAAGCTATTTTTTATTAAATTTAATGCAGATACACCTATACAATGAAGTACATTTCTTATGATTTCGAAATGTTCAACCATTCTCATTTTAATATTAATTAAGTAAACAGATATCACTGTCGAAACATTATCGCAAATATTGCTCGATATGCATAGTAAGTCAGAGTGTATAATAGGAAGATAGTGGATTCAGTTGGTGTGAGTAAATACGAAACGTTTTTTGAAATTTGATTACATATAAATCATGTTTTTGGACCAGACCATTCAACCACTCATGTATTTCTTGTTTTAGCTACAATGCCAGAAGGAGCTTCTGTTCCTTCATTAGGACTTTCGAATAAGGCTGTTTACTTAACTGATCCAAAGCCTGCGGGAAAAAAACATGTCAAAGACCAATATTTAGAAAACTACTTTACCCCAATCGACCTTAAAGGTTAGGTTCTTTAATATTTACCCAAACACTTTCATACATTTTGTTATAAGTTAGATGCATCATTTAATTATATCTTTTTTCAGAGCCTCCAACTGAGGAAACCCTCATGCAGAATACACTCTGGCCAGAATTACATAAACTATACGGTCATGGATATGAAGTTTATACTTTGGCTGCAAGCAAAGATGGAAAACTGCTCGCTTCAGCATGCAAAGCGACAACAGCAGAACATGCAGCAATATTGCTATGGTATAATTTTTAAGATATCATTTACTAGAGCTAAAATCTACAGAGAAAAATATCGAGTTCACGCACAAAACTTCCAGTCATGTTGAAAAACGGTTAAAAACATCATGTTTATGTTGTATATCCAGGAGTCGCTGCTTGTATACCGTATTCTTCACATGATAAGCATGTGATCACACAGCTGCAGCAGTTTTAACAAGTGCTGGCTTATGCTGGCTGCGCTAAGCCCCATCCACATATGCATTCCTCATCATATTCTCATAAAAAAATATGATGAGGAACTACAAAAAAATGCATTCACAAAACCTACTTTATAATAAAACGAACACCCCCTCTCCTGCATTAGTCCGCTATATAAAGGATTTATTATTTAAATTCAAGGAAATAAAATTAGTATTGATAAAATTTATATAAATGGTAAATTATTATAATGTTTAATTTCTCTTAAAGGGACACCAACACCTGGCTACAAATTCAAAGTCTACAGTCCCACCAGCTGACAGTGACGCAGTTGGTTTTTTCACCAGATAATCTTTCACTTTTGTCAGTATCAAGAGACAGGCGGTGGTCAGTTTTCGATAGAGAATCCACAGATAACAACAATTTTACATTGGCGGGGACCACAGACAAATCAAATGGCTTTCATACTCGAATTATTTGGTGCTGTGCATGGACACATGATTCAAAATTCTTCGCTACGGGATCTAGAGATGGAAAGGTAACAGGAAATATCGAAAATTGCGTATTATATACACGTCATACATATAGCTGAATTATTTTTAATCTAAGTATTATTTACCATAAATTCCGTTTGAGTTATAAAGTGGTCACGCACTACAAAATCATCTATTATAGCCTACACACATCTGTCACATTACCGTTTGTAGTCAATAAGCTTTGTGTTCCTGATTTCACAGGTTATGGTGTGGGGAAAGACAAAAATAGAGAAGGAATCTTCTATGGGTGCTTACAGTGCTATCACCTCACCGTTAGATTTGAACAGTCAATCCGTGACCGCTCTGGCATTCGCTCCAACTCGCATAAATAATAAGTATTTATTAGCGACAGGATTGGATTCCGGCCATATTCTAATTTATTCTCTACAAGTGAGAGCCCTGCCTGATGAATGGAAATTAAACCAAACATTAAACAATAAGTGAGTATTTACTTTTCATAAGTTTTTTCAAAAATAAATCCAGTCATTACTATACATGCCTCTGTGTAAACCGAGAAGGTTGGCCAAAGAAGAATTTTATTTTTTTCTAAGATATGAAAATTACATGACTTCAAATGTAACTAATTTATCTTAATTTAAATCGAATCTAATCAGTGTTTAATGATACGGCTGAGAATTTTTAAATATCGTAATAAAGAGCTTAAAACTTAGAATTGTTAGTAAACTTGATATTTGAGCACTACACAAGTTCAAAAAAATTCATCTCATTAACATTGTGATTCTCTCTTGAAACAACACATCAACAAGCAAAATACATCATGGAGCAAGCATGATGAACCGGCTCATAGCAATTCAAAAGCAAATATTTACCTAAAAATGGCTAAGATCTCAGTCTAGTAAGATTTCAAAGGTACTGTTTGCTGCTTCGAAGCACACATGCACATGCCATGAATTCAGACCTCTTTTTTCATCAACTGACTAAATTAAATGCCATCAAACAGAAGCATTCAGCAAAGAAAAGTCAACAAAGAAAAGCGATAACCTCATTTAAAATGGATGGTTTCAAATCCATAAAAAAATCACCATTCACAATTTCTATCAATGGTTTACATTCAATGAAACCTGACCTTGCTCTTAATGTTCAGCTATATCTGTAGTTAATGTATGTTGTATCGTGCGTTAATTTCATATAGATGTCGCTAACTAGTTTTAATATTATTTAATTTACCACCTTTTTACTGTAAATAATAGATGGCGCCTTTGTCATATATTAAAAGGCGCATGTACTGCGTTTTTGCTATTAAATATATACCCTATCTCTTCTGACAATCGTCACTCTGCTTGTAAGCTACTGACTAAAAATTTACTTTGTTGTCTAAGCTTCCTAGCCACCTTGGTAATCCTCCGGATTCATTCTTATCGAAACCATTTCTGCTGGGCACTGCATCCTTAGTTAGATTGGTTCCCAATCAGTAAAATCCTACGGATACCAATCAATCGAAATCATCTCTGCTGTGTGATGTAGTATATCACATCTCTAATTGTGACATACCTAGCTCCTGACCGACAGAGGCGGTGTATAACAAAACTATTCTATAATGATTATTTAATATTTTTAGTGTGGGGCATCATCTGACAGTAACGAGGCTTTGTTTCCGGCCTTCATTAGGTGTCGCGGGACAAAAGAAGATTGATGAAAACATTTTACAGCTAGCGAGTGCTTCTACTGATAAAGCAGTGAAAATTTTTAACCTGTCTTTATGTAACAACTAAAAAGAATCAAATTGTAGTTCAATACTTTATGAAAGAGAGCATTTCTCCTGAAATAAGAAGAAACTTTACAAAATTGAGGCACATCTATGAACTGAAGTCAAACCAAGCATGTAAATATATAAAATTAAATTAAAAATTGATAACTTAGTTATCCCACTTGGTTTCCAAGTGGAATAACTAAGTTATCAATTTTTAATTTAATTTTAATATTAAAAATGAACTTCCACAAAGTTACCGCCGAATCCATAGAAAATAATAAACATGTGAATATTATAATTGGACGAATGCTTCAATAAAAACAGACTTGTATCTCCAAGACTTATTTAACGATTCAAATATCTTCACATTTACTTTACAATGAACACTTTCATAATGGTATTGTATGGTTTGTAATGGTACAGTTTATAATGGTAATTGAATGGTTAATTTTAAAATGGAATTATAAGCTGAAAAGAGTTGTTCCTCAACCTTAATGCTACAATGGCTAAATGTTGATAAATCAATGATTCCATCCCATCTTTAGTGCACGTATGATTGCGATTGAGCTAACAAAATCCCACTTATACTGCACATAAACACTAATCTTCAATGGAAATAGAGTATACGCTGTATAACTTAGGCTCTAGTATTTAGGATCAAGGGGTCCATACTAATACACCTACCCGCTCTCGAAAAAGTCCAAAGTTAAACAGCGTATACTCTATCTTAGCATGACTAAGATCATAACACTTAAAATTTTACATCCAGTTAAATAAAATGTGTCACGTTTTGTTTGTTTTACTCATAGAGAAATACATGTAGAGGACTTTACAGCAATGAAACGTTTTGAATTTCATATCAAAATAAACTATCTAGTATACTGAAATTTCATTGTGAGAGTCAGGCTTGATTTGATTTGCACCGACTCAAATATCCATGTTGCAGACTTCAGCACAATTCCTTAAAATAACAATATCAATAAAATACAAAACAATAATTGCGAAAATCATCTTTTTATTTGGTACTTAAATTATTATATAAGGTGATGTTTTTTTAATGTTAGCTTTTTAGTTAACAATAAACACAATAGCTGTTGATATATTATACATTGTTTTAATGTACAAAATTTCATTAATTATTACATGAATAAAAAAAACAAATATTTTCTAAGTTAGGTACCCAATGTGTCAGCACCACTTTGAATCCACGAGTCCACATACATAAAACATTGACAGGAGAAAATAAATGTGGTGTTTCTATAACAATTATTTTGTAGCATGCTTTAAGATTTTTGTCACTTTGTTTAAAAAATTTATTCCGTTAACTAGTGACTAAACGATGACCTAAAGTAATTCAATAATATGTAGGAGATCACATCTATTATTATAATAATAATAAGGTTGTCTCGATAATATATTGACAACACTCAAACTGACTTTCGTATGTCTTACACTACACCTTCCACAAATGAAATTCACAATCTTTGATAAAATAATGGTACCGATTGAATTCTAGCAACTAGGTGAATAAAATATCCATTCGAAATATAGCCAATCTTGTAAATTCGTCAGTTAACATCTGATCTGTGGCATTCCTTCAGAAAAGTATAACAATCTCTTGATATTTAGTGTCACATAATAAGTGCTTAATATCAATTACGAAAATCTAAAAGATCAATTTGTTATTTAGATTGTCAAAAAAAATGTTATGAAAATAAGCCCCTGGCTTGTTTTAGTAAAATGAATGTTACTGAAGTTATTGTAGAAACTGATTTTAATATTTTGAGCAAACAGATAGAAAATATTTCTGTGTCACTCACTTATTTGAAAAATTAACAAAGCTGTTACTAAATTTATTTCGTTATTTTGGTCTTACTTATTACAGATAGAAAATATTTCTGCACGATTTACTTATTTGAAAAATTAACAAATTGAACAATGCATTCAAGAATATTATTATGCTTATGGTCGAAATAGTGTTTATCAAAAGGTAATATAAAATTCACAATCTTATAACAGAACACACTATCACATTTTTTTGAAAAAAAATTATATATCTATTATAAATTTCCATCGCGAAACCACGTTTTTATCTTGCGTAATAAAATTAGAATAAATTAATAATAGTTGTCAAATTTACATTATACACAAAAGTCAATCAACGTTAGTCACGTCAGTATCCTTTGCCTGAGCTGAACTATCGAATTGTAAACCTTTATGGCGGGGCCTAGTCTCATTCCTAAAACTCCAACGAGATCTTCTTGCGTCAGCATGAGGAACGATTCACCGTCGATGTGGTGCTTGGAGAACAACCACGAAAGGTCTCTACTTTTGGATACTCTCTCTACAAAGTCTTTAACGTCGGATTGGCTCCAGTTGCGAGGGTCCACTCTTAACGGGTGTTGCTCGAGAATTTCTTCAATAGGAAAGCGGTGTGTAGACCATGCGGGCGGCGCTGACCACGTAGAATTCGGTAAATAGCCGGGTTCATAAACAGAACGCTCCATTTTTTCTTGGCTGATGGGTGAAATATTCCGTTTTCTTTTTGATTGATTACTGTTAGAATCATCTTCCGAGCCCTGCAATAGTAAATAAACTTTAAAGAATCATTAACAGAGATTTATACAAACAAATAAAATTTTAATTTACCGTTTTGCAAAGCTCGCAAATTGCGTAATGGTGAATAAATTGTCAATAATTTCATTTCAAAAACATGCATTGAACATTTATTTTTCAATCTACCAAAAGCAAAATTATCGAGCTTAATTTACCAGGGCTATACCTGTTTTTAGAAATAAAGAAAACAGCTTTACAGCCGATAACTATGTCTAGAAAAAACAGTTCACTTCACGCTGGACATTTTTAATACTAACCAATACTTCTGTTTTAATCTCTTCTGGTTTTTTCTTACATTTTGGAGGTCGACCTCTGGTAGCTTGATATCTGAAACAAAATAAAACAACAACTGTAAAAATCAATGGGTTAACACATTAATGAGGTAAAAAGTTATTATCAACTTGTATTATACTTACTTCTCTTTGACTTCATCAGTATTATTAGTATTTCTACTAGTATTATTAGAATCTGACTTGGGTGGTCTGCCTCTTTGTGGTGCAGTTAACCTAAAATCGATAGAAATATAAATTATATTGTAAACATGAAATAAAACAAACTGTATATTATAAAAAAAGTTATCAGTGGTACCAAAGTAAAAAGTATTAAGAGTCAAGTTATTTATATTAAACGCTACAATGTTTTGTTCACATAATAAAAGATTATTTTACACACATATGGAGAGAACTATCGAACCTATTACACTATACAGTAACAAGTCATTAGTAATGACATTTATTTTGCAATTATATACTATCAAAACATAAAGAATTAAGCAAACAAGCTATTGAGTAAAGAGACTGTTGAGCTAGGTCGAATCAGGTTATAACAATTAACCTTGAATTGGCAACAGTGGTAATTTCGTAAATATTAAAATAGTATTATGTAATATGAGTAAAATTAATAACCAATTGTATTGCAATGTAAAACAAAAAATTTTAAATGCTACTATGAACATTTTTATGAATATTTTTTTATAGAACTAATTTGCAGCAAAAGAATCAATAATGCTCCCGAAAGTTAAAGTAAATTACTTATCACTATTTGCATGGCTGAGAAAAGGAAGAATACTTACTTGCGAGGTTCCTTTGGCCTCGGTTCGGAATGCAACGGTGGCGGTCTGATGCCAGCCAATCTGTCACGGAGAGTTGGACTCACAACCGGCAACTTATACGGGCACTCATTAGGTGAGCTGTGTGTGGTTCTCTTAGCGCCTAATAAATTACCTAAACCGTGACATCCGCCCGTTCCGCATTCACCTTTAATCTTTGCATCATCTTCACCTGTAAGTATAGTTTGTCATAAGTAATCTCAGTCGGACATCTATTATTTTTAGTGTTGTTTTTGACAGCATTATTGTGTTCATATGACTTAGTTAAATCATACACCAGATGGCAGCGCCATCTATCAATAAAGCTAACAAAGATAAAATAAATTAAGCCAAAAAATATTGTCTATAACTGACAAAACGTGTTAATACACCATATTTATATATACATAATATATCGACTGTATAAAGGCCCCCTCCGTATCCTGTAAAAGTATCCCTCTGTCTTTTCAAAACAATTTTTTTCGATAATCACAATGTATGCAATCTAATATACGTTTTGTGTGGGCTATACATGATATTTTTTGTGTGTGTTACGTTCTTTAGACTTTCCAGAGTTGATATATACATCTTAGAAGTAAAGGAGCAATTATATTTCACCAAATCACACAATAGTAGAAGCGTTCTTACTTATAGGAGGCTCCAACGGGTGACCAGTCTTAAAGCACCAGTCAACAGGATGTATGTCTGGACTGTCGTCATCTACCCAGTATGATAATTCATCAGGCCATCCGTCGAACGAAACACGGATTTGGTGGAATCGAGTGTCGGTCACAGTCGCCACACGAATTAAAAATGGAACCTGTAAAGAAAAGAATAAAATAAGAATCCATCATGACAAACATTATATTGCTTTATTATTTAATTTCATGGTCATTTTTTAATAAAAACAAAAGAATTGCCTTATTGTTGGATAGGCACAGATAATGATGTGGGGTATATCACATAATCCTTGTAAACATTCTTTTGTTTTTGGTTTAAATTGTATCAAAATCACATATGTACACATTTGTCTTCCAAGCCATAGCTCATTCCATCTAGCTCTCGAAAAAGATCATCATATTACAAATATTATTATAAAAGATCCCAAAGATATAATGTACGTCTGTCTATCAAGTTAAGCGAGTATGCAGGATTAAAAAAATACTTACCCTTTTATCCACAACTTCAAGTTTCATGCCCGTTTTGAAGTTATGAGGCGGCCGGGGTTTGAAAGCTCGAGCAGGGACAGTTGAAGAGTTTGTTCCACTGAGATACTTCTCCCACGTAAAATGTTCAGGGTCTTTGAAGACTGCAATAAATATAACATCATTAAACATTTCTGACAATCTATAGACGGACTAGAATCACAGAGCTATCTGATATATTATACTGATGCACAGATAAAGTGTAAACGGTTATTTCAAAAATAACTATACTTGCAAATGCCTTTTTCTCATAAATCTATTGTAAGTGATTTGTTCCAATTGCTATATTTAAAGGATTACTTTATATTTGGCGCTCGAAACACTTTGAAGTAACATGTTTATAAATGTGTTAAGTGAATATTCACATGTTTATAATTGCATCCACCTAATAATCTCGCGTAGAGCAACTAAAATATTTATTATATTACACATGAAGGTGTTGAAAATAGTTGTCCGGTTGTTTTTAGATGTCTAATACATGAGAATACACCTCTTGGCGTTAATAAGTCATTATCTATCTGAAACAAAATATTTTTTATTTGAAATTTCATATTGTTTATATTGGTGTTGTTACCAATCAAACAATCATGCGATAGAGTGAACGCAACCCGTCAATGCAAAGAAATATAGCTTCTGTTATTCGAGAACTGTTAGGTTGAGGTTTAACAGTATGTACAGTCTGCTAACACAATATTAGAAAATATATAATCTCTCAACTTACAATTAGGAGGTGTCAAACTGTATCCATTTTGATCGCACCATCCAACCGGATGAATGTAAGGCGACGTAGGATCAACCCAGTAATCGTAAATGTCATCCCAGCTATCAAAATGTATAAGCACACGACTTCCCATGATATCAGCCACGGTGGCTACGCAGGTGAGAGAATTTTTTCTATCCTCCGCTTCCAGCTTCATGCCGATTCTAAAACCATTCGGACAATTGATCTGTAAAGGAAAATTAACATCAAAACATTAGATATGCAATTTTGCATTGATCAATTTCCAATTTAATTATCAATAAATATAATTATGTGAAATATTATGCTGTCCAGTTTGCACATCAATTCTTATCTTTGCGTACATTATTCTTGGCATTGACAGAGTAATAGTATTTGTATAGGAGAGGACTTTGCCTTAAAGAGTAAAAATAAAAATCATTCAAACATACATAATTTTGCATGGTTAAGTCAAAAATAACTAAATAATAATTGAATATTGCCAATAATTTAATAAACAATTTCTTTCAAATTTATTATATTTCCAAATTAAGCAAAGATACTGATCAAATATATTAATCTTAAAATGGCTAAAATAACAACTGATAAATGATAAATGTTTAAAAATAGACAAGAAGAGAATTTCCACATAATTATGAAATCAAATAATATAAAACACATAAAAGTAAAAAAAGACTGCACTTAGCTAATAAAAAAGGCACCAAATATTTTTTTTTTTTAATCATTTGAAGTAAACTGAATTAGAATTTCAAATGTCACTCGACATCAACATTACCAACACAACCCAAGATCAAAGATGCTAAACTAAAAATTAAAATTTGATATTGAGCTAGCCAGAACTTGAACCCAGACCCATCTGATCTATATAAGGTGAAGTTTTTACGACTAACAAGACTACAGAGGCAGACTTTTTTTGTCAACTTCAGTCAGAAGAACAGTGATGCTATAAAACCTTCAGACCATATTGTATATTATTGTCCGTACAGAGAGAATAAAACATCTCTCTGAGATAAAGTATCTGACATGATATAAGATTATGATCGAAATCATTGAACAGGATTGACTAAAATCTAGTTTCTCCATTTTAATTGGAAATACACAACCCTATCATGAAACAACTCAATGATCCTGACTATTAGTTTCTCATACACCAAGTTGAATCTTATTGAGACATTCATAAGCTCATTACTTACATTACAAGTTTTTACACAGAGAAAAATATTAAGGTAATAAAAAAAAACTTTCAATTTCAACATTAAAAGAAGCATCGTTAGTAACCAACATCAAATATCTGACTTACGCTTTGTGTAACGTGTGCGAATAATGGTTTCGGAGCTGCAATGGCCCTAGCCTGCTTCAAATACAGAGGCCAGTTGAAAGTGCCTTGAGTGAAACCCATCGGAGGTCTTAAAACACGTCCATTTTTTTCACACCACCCTGGAGGGAAGATATCACAGGAGTCCGAATTGACCCAAAAGTCAAAGTCTTCATGATGACTATCGAAATGAAGCTTCATTCGAAATCCTTGAATCTCTGTTATTGTAACAGCTGCATAAAGAGCTGGGTGGACGGGGTCTATGGCTTCCAGTTTCATACCGATTCTGAATAAATTTTTGTAGGAGACTTGCTCTTTAAAAAGTTTCACCGGAGCCGCCTTCGCTTTGCAATGATCTAAGTATTTCGTCCAAGAGAAGCCGCTGCTGCCGCACATCCATGGATATTTAGGATCGGGTTCCGATTTGTCCAATATTTTTGTAGATTCTTCGATAATAACCTTAGACGCTACTGATTCAACAACTTCTAATTGTACATTTTCAACTTTAGGAACTTCAACAGCCTCAATGTGGGTTTCTTCTAGTTCTTTGACTTTTGACTTCAAGATAAGAGGCTTCTTTTTCTTACGTCTCTTCTTCAAGTCGTAAGAGTCTCTGTCTCTTTTTAATTGACTCTTGCTATAAATTTTTTGACAAGTGTGGCTGCAAAAGTTTGGCGTGACAAACTCTGCAGCCATTCCGTGACAGCCGCATCCATCACAGCAATATAAATCTTCCGGAGACATCGGCTTCGTCTTGCGTTCGTTCCTCTCTCCTCTCTGCTTCAGCGGAGTGTGATATTTAGATACAGACGAAGTAGCGCAATGATCGGCGTCCAAGATATCGATGAGACCGAATTCATTTGTGTGAAACTGCAGGCTGCTGCCTGTCAAAACACCCACTTTGTTATGCCATTTAAGGCCTAGAGAATCTTCTTCGAGGCCAGATTCAGAAACAGTTTTGACCGGTATCTGTTTAACAAATTGGCTAGCTTCTTTTTCATGGCTAATAAACGCATTATTAACTTCACTGATCTTTTCAAAAGAACCTTGATATAGTAAATCTCCAGATATGCGGCTTTTTCGCCTATCTTTAATTATTGGAACATGACGTGGAACATCGACTGTGCCATTATTTTGCTTCACCTCCTCTAAAATCACCTCCGGCTGTTTTTTGACTGGGGTTACCTCTCTGCCTTCTAGATCTATTTCCAGTTTTTCGTCACAAAAAAGAGAGGTGATGTTTCGATCCCCGCTCGATTCAGACTGTATATTCTTGGATAAAAGAGACACAGTCTTGTTTAGTAATTTAGATTTGGACATCTCCATTTTGCCTATGCGATCTTCTGTTGAATCATTACAGAGGGAAATCCTTCTACGTATGTTAGCACCGAATTTCTTTTCGATATTATCAGAATTAGATCTTCTCAATATTGATGGAACAGGGTTTGCGCCGTCCAAGTCTTGAATATTGTGCGATACTTCCTCACCAGAAAGAGAAGTTTTACAAAGTAAGCTCTGCCCTTTTTCCGGAATAGATATGGTATACTGTTCAGGTGAATTATCATCATTTTCGTCAGAGATAGATACAGTATACACATCGTCGCTCATAGACGCATTCGTTTCAGGAATTGATAGAGTATATTCCTGTTCACCGATGAGTTCTGCTCGCGATCCAGGAATGGACGTAGTAAACCCATTATCTAATATTGAATTCGCTTGTGTCAAGCACGACGATGATAAACTGGTAGAGCTAACCGATGAAGTCACATTTTTGCTAAACGGCTGAAGAGGGGGGACATCCGACACCGCAGGAGGCATGCTCGAGTCTCTCATCACTGTTATGCTACCTTGAGTATCATTCTGCAATTGTCCGTTGGCGATTTGCAAATTGATAACTGGTCCTTTTGACACCATAGGAAACACATACTTATTTGGAATTTTATGCATATTCATCGGAGTTAAAAACAATTTTTGATTACTAGCAGTGGACACTGATAGATGCGACGTAGGCATCAAAATAGACTGACTTTCAGGAGGCTTTGTTATGCTAACAGGTTTTTTTACACCACCGACGTAGGCAGAGATCGTGTGTTTGGCGGGCGTTGATGCTAGACTGACAGAGACTTTGGGCTGTGCGATCGCTTTCGATTTCTGTATCACTATTGATTGTGAAGAAACGGCGGGAGCCAATATCGACTGCTTGCTAACGGTGGTGGGTTTACCGCATATCGTGGACTTTGAATTCACAGCAGACAAGAATTGAATTCCTCCAGCTCCAGTTGTAACCTAAAAAAGAAATGATAGCATATGTTAGTACAATGTACAGAAGATGTACCAATTATACGAAATACTAGATGACAATGATAAATAGTAACAACAGTTCAGCTCAACTGAATTATAATACAGATGTCAGAATCTTTAAAATACTATAAATGGATTTTTAATCTCAGTACATATCTACATAAATTTTTCTTAGAAATAATGATACACTACCTACACTACAATTGAAGTAATTAAAATTTGGAAAAACAATTTAATATAATTGATTGAATATGCACCTACTTAATAAAGTGGTACAAATATCATATAAGAACTAAATATGTATTTTGCTGTTTTTTACCATATTAATATTGTACATAACAGAAATTGAAAACTGCCCATTCTCTTTACATGCAATAATGTACATTCTTTTTAAATACAAATAAAATGGATTACGTATCGCACAAATATTGCATAAAATACCCAAAATATCTAGTGTCTACAATGCTTTTGAATAAAGATTTAAAAGTATCTACCAAAGGTATATCTTGCAAGTATTTATGATATATTTAAATTGTGATATTTTTCATATATTTCAAATCTCAACTTGAGATAAATTAATACATCAACTATAATATCAGCTCAACTAGCAAACTGATTATCTGCATTTTGGCAAAATGTTTAGGTGTTCAAATACTGAATAAATTCATTTAAAGACATCGACTGAAGGTGCTTGATGGAATTTCAATATCAAATTTGGATGCATGGAAGTGTACAAAATCTCAATAATCCAAATTTGAATAAATTCAGTTTTAATCAATGTTATTCTATGAATTTTACATACGTTATATGAATAATATTAGATCATTATTCATATAACATGTGAAATTCAAAAATAACATTGGTTAAAATTGAATATACTCAGTTTTTAAGCTCTCCTGAACATTTTGCTAGGTAGATAAGCAGCATGCTAGTTAGGCCGACAATATGACTTCGATATCATAATTAAATAATTTTTATGCAAACTCACACTACATGATCAAAGAAAAGCTTTAAAAGTACTCACAGGGCGACGAACGATAATTTGCTGAGGAGTTACTGAAGTACTAGTCACCATGTCGGAGGCAGACACTTGCTTCAGCCCGACAGCTGTCTGAATATAAACCACCGGAGGTAGCGAACGATTATTCCCTCTCACTTGGACGTTGCCGCTAGAAGTGGGCACCTGACCGTGCACAGACGCTGCTGCCCCATTAGAGCTGTGACCGGCTTGCATATGTAACGGAGTTCCTGAGATTTGCATGGATGAACTGCCTCCGACTGGTCCTTGAATCTTCAGCTGTATGGGCGGCCCATTGGAATGATCTTGCATTTGTAGCTGCATGCTAGGATGACTGGTACTTTGCATAACTTCTTTGTTCTTCTCCGCCAAGCTACTTTGTAAGTGACTCATCCTGGATGTTTGAGAGTTAGCCATATGTAATTGGATAATATTTCCATGAATTCCCGGATGGCTACTCGAACTCTTCATGTGTACAGGTATGTTTACTCCGGATCCCGTGAGCTGCGCATTTGAACTTGTTGATGGTAACATGCTAATAGTAGCTTGCGGGTGTTGAATAGTTGCATTAGTGTTGAGTGCAGAAGATAACAGCGGTAGACTCGAACACGGTATTGGCATTTGCAGCGGTATGGCTACGCTAGAATTCGGATTGCCGGAAACCTTCAATGATAATTCTCTCGCATTTGATAAATTAGCTGGAGTACCAGCCAAATGCATCTGAAGTGGAAATGATGAGTTGTTTGAGGACATTTTAGCATGTTTAGTTTGCTGAAATGCCATCACATATGCAGCAAACTTCAGTTGAGAAACAACCTAAAAAACATCATTAAAATTAATGTTTATAACCTGATCGATTTGATAATAGCGAAACGACGACAATTGTTGCAGATTTTCAAAAAGACACACATGTACAAAATTACGCTTCACAACTTCTTTAGCGTATAACTATATAACGCAAAAAAATATATAAAATAATATTGCAGTATAAACAGTCAAAAACTGTCACACACGCTTCATTATAATAAATCATTTAAATCATAAGAAAACTAACAACTATAATGTTTGCTATCGATATGATAAGAAAATTTTCATTTTTGCGAACAATAATACTTCGAAGTGTATTTACCTCATAGTAAGGTTACACGTATAACTGGTCAAAGTTATAGACGTCCAAATAAATTGTTGATATTAGACCTCATCAATCATGGTTAATTCCAATAATATTGTTTACGCAGAATTTTCAAAATCACATTGCAAAATAATAAGAACATTACGCGTTTTTGCGAGACGTATAGTTGGGAATCATTTAGATGAATTTTAAAAGACTGGATAAAGCATAAAGTCTTAAATGTTTCCAAAGATAAAGGGCACAATTCACTTAACCACTGCACTAATGAAACGCTTTTCTACTAATAAGATTTCAATTAATTGTTCAACTTTACAACTGCGTTCGCATGTACTGCATCTTTCGTACTGATTCCACTTTGATAGATTTGGACCTTGTATAAGTTTTAGAAAATAATGTAAATTTTGTATAAACTTGACACACATCGATACGATACACAACACTAAAACTTGCAGAATATACAGTATTGAAAGATAAACACTTTGCTTTATAATTAATATATTATAAATAATATACAAAGTGAAGGATGACAATATTTACCTGCCATCAGCCATCCACCATATCGACATGACAACATCGCACGATTGTGAAATGGGTGGGTAATAGAACTGACCAATAAGAGCACTCGGCTGCTTACGCGTTTCGCGCCTTTAGTGAAATGCACAAACCTCGCCAACGAAATTTACAACTGCCATTTCAATTTTTTGTAGATTTAGTCCATTTCGTGTGATATAATTTAGCTCCATAGATATACAAAATGTTATTTTCTTATTATAGTAGTCAAATATTTGCTGCGAGTTCTTTAAAAATTGATTTAATTCAAAATTTTGTACCAGCGTTCTCACATGCCTTGATAGTGAAAATCCACTGTTGCCAAAATATTAAATAATATTTTTAATCTATTTATTCAGTTTTAATTCAACGTCAATAACTTCTCGACTTTTCCGAGTCATGAAAATTTCAACGAATTTTACGCAGACCTAAAACAAAATAATGTGTTATTATCATCATTGTTCTCATAATATATGTATCTGCAGCTGCCTTATTTGCACACCGTTATGAATTAATAGTTAATGGTCTTATTGAGTGCGAAATTTTTGTACTATAAAACTTTTCTTTGTAAAATAATATTGATTGCTTATTAAATAGCCAAGTATTGGCAGAACTTTAAGAAGAAACAAATATGAGCGATATGCCCTTTCTTCCATCTGTTAAATTATATGAAGCGTGCGTCATCATACATTGAAGTTTCTAATGGGTTAATATAATAAAAAACAGTTTTGCTGCCGCGAAAATTAATAATATAATAATTTCTTTAACTATCATATTCTGGCTAAACAGATAAACAAAGAGTAACCATATGCCATTAACCAATTATAATAAAAATCTCGTGTAACATATTAAACAGGTAATCAGAATTCATTATGTAGATTGATTTGACGCTAATTTGGGTTTTATCAGTATAAGTAATGTTTAACTAGTGTTTTTGTTTGATAAGCAATGTATTTTAGTCCAAGTCAACTTAAATTTGATATTGGCTTCGAAATATCATGTCATTTTTCCATTTTAATTCTTGCATGCAAATGCTATTTTAAATCTGCGAGAATAGATTATCAAATGTTCTGTCGAAAAACGTAACCTTCGCTGTGACAAAATGTTGCCACTCTACTTTATAAATGTATATGGCTATTGTGACACATTATAATTATTGCAGTCGCTAATATCTATGCGTTAAAAATAGATAACTCTGTCATAACCATTATGCAAATTGATGCTCCAAATTTCACACTATTCTGATTATTTTATTTCATGAAAAATATGTTTGAGTGATTCTTTTAGTCAAAATAGTTTATGAACCCTCTTACTTGATTGCTAATGTCAAGTCTGCAGCATAGAATAATTAATAACAATTGACGAATTCATTATAAGAGCAGTTATTCTAAATTAATCTCTTTTTCTTTATTTGTTTGATTCATTTTATACAAATTTCACCAAAACAACAAAACTTGTAAACGTTTTCCATTATGACAAAAAGCATAGCAAACCTTTATTGCATAGGGCCTTTGCAAAAGCACATCAGACAGTTTTTAAAATGAGAATATTGTTTTTAACCACTATGTTTTACAACACAGTGCATGATTATAAGCGAGTATCGTCAAACGGGGTTAGTTCATCTGGTTTTTCTACGGTGTGTTGTTAATATGTATTTACTGTCTTGTTTTTGAACTATGCATTTATTTTTATTATTATGTACACTTAACTGCTGTTATTCAAAATTCTAAATATCATCGATTTATATGCTAATATATTGATTTCAATTGATATAAACATGTAGGCGAAATAGTACTGGCTCGGGGTTATTCCGCCTATTACATTATAACAGCAATGAGGTAGAATAATATTCATAACATGTGCCGCAAACATATTAAATAAAATAAACAGCTTACATTCATTGTTTTTGTGTGTTTTTGTATCGTCAATTTTGCTAGGCGAAACTGATGTTTTTGTACATAAACTATGTTCAGAAGTTCCGATAGGGCAATTTGCTCAGTAAGAAAATAATTTTTGAAAACATTACTTTTGTATGCCTTATTTTTTGTTATTTTGTCGAAAAATATAAAAAAAAGTATCTAGACAACTCAAAATTTAAAACAATTACCAAATAATTATATCACCATACAACGCCAGTGAAATAATTTGTGGCAAATTTCACATTCCATTGCCTCTGATAAAACATATCAGAAATTTAAAACAAATTCCTTTGATGCTGATGTCTTATGTTCTGTTTCTAGCTAAAATAAATAATAGAAAAAATTATATTATATCTTGGAATTAAAAAATAATATTTTTAAAAAGTGTTTTGAAGACCAAGAATAAATAATCTCAAAACACTCTTTCGCTTTGCGGTACAGCTCCGCCCAAATATAAAATACTAATAGGCTCCGCCTGACGTATTTAAATTTCGATTTATTGAAATATTTTTATGCATTCTAATTGCTAACATATAATAGAATGGAGAGTTAAAATATCTATATCGTAACTATTGTATTTCTGGGAGATAAATAATGATCTTTCAACAGTTGAGGTAACTGCACACTCACGCACCATTTACAAAAGTAAAGTTTTAAAATAACTTACTAGAAATTCTAGGTTCAGTGTGATCAACTGACTATTGAGAATAATGTCACAGACAAATAATTTGTCTAACTGAGTGTAAAAATAATTTTTGGCCATATAAACGAAAAACTAGAAAAGCATTATATTTTAAAAGTCAAACATAATTTGTTTCAGTTGATGGTGCTAATGATGAGCGAAACCGGTCCTGAACATTATAAAAATGTGGAAGTAATAAAAAAGGAAAACAAATTGTGCTTTATTTTTAACATATAGGAGAGAATAACATTATCAAATTGTGTTTGTATTGTATCACTGGTTTTGAATATGAATTCGGTTATCATTCGCTGTAATTTTATTTTTTTAGTTTCTAGTATGATTCTTGATAAATTTGAAATTGAACACCTCGTTCGGCATTTTCATAAGTTTGTTAGAAAATAATTTCCATGTTTATTGGCTAGTTGAAGGCCGTCTAGAATTCATCTTGCAGCTAGGGGTACCTACCACTTCTTCATCATCTCCACTATGAGCTAACGTACAATTTCCATTATCTGAAACAATCTCTAGTATTTGCTCTTCATTTAACACTTTTTTAAACCGTGTAATTTCGAAACCGTGCAAAAAAAAGGATCGGGTGTACATGCATCTAATGACTAAATTTTTCATTTTTTTTGAATCTAAGCCTACTGTAAACAAAATGCATCAAATATTATTTTAACAAGCAACAAGACAAAGAAAAAACGATAGAATACTGGACTCAATGTTAATTTTTTTACCATATTATGTGGCTTTTGTACAAAACTCATCGCTAAAAATATCCACCACTGTATGCAATTAACCGCACACAGCAATTTTTTTTAGTTAGCGACTCATATTGACCAACGAGATGATGATACCTACGTCATTATAGAGTATTATAGACTAAATTGTATGTTGCGATCGATTTTTTCATCTGTTATACCATCGCAGCCACTACATAGAGGGCTTTGGTTATACCCAAAATATGGAATGAATTTTGTCACAATATGTTTTGTAGTACTTGGCGCTTTGGTCAGACTGGATATATGTCATGTGGGTACCTATTATACAAGTATCCTATTTTGGTGAGAAACGCATATCTAGTTCAGTTTTTTTTCTTATTATGATGAGATAAAGAAAATTATTTCATTTCAGTTTTAGAAATTTTAGACACTCGGTCAGTTCTAGTCCATTCGTGCGCTCGAATGCCTGAAGATGCCGAAAGGCGAAACCCGCGTCGTTAGTGACAAAATACATGGAAGTGTACAAAATCTCAATAACTCAAATTTGATATTGAAATTCCATCAAGCGCCATCAGTCGATGTCTTAAATTACAACAACATATTGTTATGAGTTATGACTGGTATCATTTTACAATAAATCATCAACAACAAAATTTTGTCGACATAGTATATGACAAACCTTACAATTTTGAATATCTTCTTTGTAATATTCATAATAAACAGGGCTTTTTTTAGAAAAAAACGTGCCGGAACTCAATACTTGTCAGGCTTTTTGCTAAAGAAAATTATGTACAAAATGAAATTTAAGGCAACTTCTCCTATGCCATGAAGCACATAAAAAACTTTTTTTTGTTTTGGAAATGCAAAGTTAATTTTAACGACGAATTCTACGTTAGCGGGAAAATTGTTTCGTCTAATTTCTTATATTAAAAATACAGTGAAAAAGGGTGCCGGAACGTCGTCCCATCACGTTACGTGGCAAAAAAAGCCCTGATAATAAATATATTTATTTTTTAATATCGTTAAGGAATAGTACGAATATGTGCAGTAATATTGTAAATAATGATAAATTTATCACTCTTCATAGTATTGCTATGTATTACAATATGATAAAATTTATGTAAGTCGTACGACATACATACAATTGCTCTAATTTTAAACACTGGCACCTAGCGTCAATCTAGCACAATGACATAGAATCACTGTGTTCAACTTCCAAAAATGTGCATAGTCAAAAAAGCTTTACATATTTTTTCAGAGAGAGCCAAAATAAATACACAAAACAACGTATTTATTTTTAAAACTCCAATTTTATTGATAAGATGGCGGTAGAGTACTGTGCATATTCAGGCCAAAACTAAAAACCTAATTACACATTAAGTAACTAACTTTATTGAATTTTTACTATACCGAAAAATTATTTATTTATGAATTAATGTCAGGTATTTATTAAAAAAATGAATAAATAGTATTTTAGAAGTAGTCATTAAATCTTTACATATTTTAACAAGTCGCACGTAAAAAGTTTCCATTGTGTAGCATATATACAAAAATTTTCATCATGCATAATGGAAGTGTGTGTCTTCTAGTTGTGATGGCACTTACTGGACATTGATCGCTCTTAATTGACTTGTAAAGTGGTTAGGCAGATCTGCTCAGTGGCGTTCCGTCACGCTGGCAAAATAGTCGCGGGCGGTTCTGGTAGCTTGGGCGGACTCCCGCTTGCCCGGCGACGGGCTGGCGCTGCGGTAGAGGCTGCCCTCGCTCCCCTGAACCAGCCGTTGTCGAAATTCTTCCGTACCATTTGGGATTTAGTTAGCTTAGCTCCGGATGTAAATTGTTCACGTTCAGAACACTTCCAGCGATGGGCGCCGCGCACTCGCGGATGCCAGTTTTTGCCATTTTTTATTAAATTTTCAGTAAAGAATAGTACACGCCCCCACCTGCTGCGGCTTTCATTCTGTACATAGTCCTATATGGTCTGTACTGAGTGTATCCCACAACAAGCTCTTCCTGCTTTCATTTCTGATATAAACTCAAGGCATACATAGTGCAAAAAGCATAGATGAGCTGGATAAAAATGTCATTGAATTACAATCTACCGGCGTCCGTGGCGCAGTTGGTTTCGTCGCTGGCTACGGTTATGGATGTCTCGGGTTCAATTCCCGGTGCGGACGGTTTTCATAGATTGATCTTTCAATCGATTTATGGATTTCTGTACGTAGTCTGAGTCCTCCCTCCCACCAATCCCATCCTCACGGGGCGTAACGAGAGCGATTAGCTAACCACTAGTCCTATCATAGCCCTATCCTTCTATCCCTACTCTCTTCGGAAAAGAAAAGAGAGGTTGAGCAACTGAGTGACAAGCAGTTCTCGTAGAAAAAATTCTGTCAAGATACCTCCATTAGGAGACCATATGCTTCATATTGGGAGCGGACATGGAAAAAAAAAATGCTTACAATAGTGCTTTGGTGACAACAAAAATTTGGTTCGTCAAAGTGATGTCACATATCTTACAAAAACAATGATCCAGCTCACTATACTTCTTACACCATGAACTCAGGGGTATTTTGTTATACTTATATATTATATTACATCCATCGTCAAGGTGCATTGTTTTCAGGATGAACATAGGGTAGGGAATCTTCACAAATTATAGCATCAGGTTATGATGGCTGATTTACTCAATTGCATACAACAAAAGGCAGATTTGATTTTATTGCAAGGTATATTTTGGAATCTTGATACATTATAAAAGATAGTTTGTTTACTATTTGATAGCATTTAAGGGTGGGTAATGTTATTATATTATGACAAGGTTATGTACTTGATTTTTTCATTTTCAAACTATAACAAGGGTGGATTTGGTAAAATTTCAACCATTGTCTAGGTTCATTTAGTGTATTTGGATTGTAGGGAGAGGAATGTTCGTAAATTATGACATAACTATGTGCGGATTTTGCAACATTGCGGTCATTGTCAAGGTATATTATTTATTTTTTCATATATGGGTTGATTGATCTTCAATGGATTCAAGTCGCAGAAAAAATGAGGTTATATTTTGTTGAATTTGTGGTGTTGTTATTATCACTGTTTATCGACTGCTGCATAAAGACTCACCTAATATTTCATTTTGTCCATCTTACTTCTACAAATTTCATTATTTGATTGATTCAGTGAGTCTTAGGCTAGCCTTGAGATATTACAATATTTACCGAAACAAGATAAACTTATCAATATTAAGTTAATCATTGGAAATTAACTGAATATAGCCCATTACACCATTGACTGACAGATTATAGTGAAAGTGTGTCTAAAGATCACTACTGTAAAAGTGAAAAGGTTTTCAATCAACAATACAATACGGTCTAAAAAAAACACACATTAAAATAACAGATTTTTATTTTCAATAATTTCATTCCAAACAACATAATATGAGATCGGCATATTAACCATGAATATTTGGAGTGGCCAATTTTCTAAATGTTACGGAAAACAAGAATAAATCAATGCAGTTGAAATGCGTTAATTTACAAATTCAGCGTTGACATAAAAGTATTTGCAGTTAGGATAGGCACGTTTTGGATGTTAAGAAATAATATGTTAGTATAATATTGTAGTTTTTTGATTTATTGCTAAATCATTGAAAATAAACAATACTTGAAGTAACAGAAAAAATATACCTATTATCAAAGATTCATACACTACGTAATCCTAATATAGCATGATAAAACAATATAAAAATACATTGTGTAAAGTTACATTGTGAATTTCCCTTTGTCTATTCAGTATTTTCTGCCTAAATATTTTGAGACATACGGAGAAGCCAAAAAAAATGAATATTTCCTCGCTTTAGCCTCAACTCCTGACGAGACTGACGAGATATGGACACGATTGCAAGATGTGAGATTTTTTAAAAATGGACTGCATAAAAGTATATCATAGATGGAAAATTATAATGGATTACTTTGAGACGTTCTAAGACACAATCTCTACAGTGCTGCTATAAGAAAAATAAAGTAAATGACAAATTTCATACTTTGAGTAACGTTGAAAACTTCAATTTCAACATTGGATACATAAATCAACTTGATGCACAATAAAATTTGAACAAATCAAATTGAGTCTATAAAAAATTAACCAGATGCATGTTTAGTATTAACATTCCAGATGTTACTGAGTGGAGCTTTCCATGACCCGCTGTGTTAAGTGTTATGATGTTGCATTAAGACATAACAGAAGGATATATACTGAAATATACTTTACTATAGTGAAAAATTAAATATGGATGTAAGCTTTCCATCAAAATAACAAAAACGGCATGCTTTATGGTGTCATGCCTGCTGGTCTGAAGGTTTTACTAAGAAATTTAATATTACACGACAAAGAATCGGATTACAACTAAGAATATGTTAATTATATTAATACTAAAAAATATAATTTATGTACATACAATCTTCACGGAACTTCGATGCATGAGCGATTGACTACAATTCAAGTCAATGGATATTTTTAATGCGTAACGTTACACAAAAAAAAAATCAAAATTAAAATATACATGGAAAATTCCAACATCCATAATAGCAGTCAAAAAGCTTGAAGAAATAATATTGATTGATCGATGCTCAGGTAGAATAAATACCAACCATCTTTAGTTTTAGAATATTTATAAGTAATATTTCACATAGTCTAACCATTACAGGAGATTTAAACGTAATATAATATGACCCATGGAATTTGTGAAATTAAGAACATTCACATTTCAAATAAAATATTATCTTTATTAGTCGAAGAAAAGATTGTCTCAAAAGATTCATATATTTAGAGTATAATATATATTATTTATTTAACACTACATAATGAATAATTACTTTTGTTTCTTAAAATACATTGGGCCACTAGAAAAATGTGTTTTAAAATCTCAGGTTGTGAGCTAAAACTGTTAGCATGCAACTGATTTAGTCATAACAGTTAAAATAAAACTAAAAATGTAATTTCTGAAAGATTTAAAATTTGATCTAAATAATTACGAATCATTTATAATTCGACAAAATATTGCTGAAAAATTTACATATCTGTTATAAAATTGATAATGATAATTTTCCATTTGTTGTATAACTAATTTTTCTTTTAGAAGCATTCTCAGATTAAAGATATTGTACAAATTAATTACTGTGTTTCATCCGTTGGAATTCAGTAAATCTTCTTAGTAGTAGTCTATTATGCAGTATATATTTGGTCAGATGTTGCTTTTCAAGGTACTGGATTTAAGTCATATAATTGGAACAACAATGTTATCAATTATACTACAATACAATTATAATCGATAACTTTTATCAATTATATGGCCAAATCATTCGAAAATATACAGTAGACATAAAAATAGTGGATGAAATATAAATCTGCAGAATAGTCCTGATAGTGTAAAGAAAAATAAAACTCATAATTAAAAAAATGAAACAAGAAACGAACTTGAAAAGAAAGAACTATTTATTGCGATATTTTTTTTCATAAAAAATTAAAGAGTTTAGCATTCTATCTCACACGCTTACAATTAATTTAAAAATATTTTACATCAATGAGTGGCACTATTTACAAATTTGGGCAGTACAATTCAATATTATGAACTTTAGTAGAGCAAAATTTTTCAACAGTTGGGTAGCAGTCTGGTGATCAAAAAGACCTGCCCATATTCACAAAAACTTTTAAAGGCGGCGGAAGAGGAAGCTTCCTGACTTTCTCCAACAAGTATTTTGATAGTAACTCTCGTTGAATGTCGTGCGGATTACCGGGCGGCGGAGATTTTCTTTTCATTTTTTTAACCTTGTTAGATTCGGCAGCCGTATATTCACTCTCTCTGTCCGAGGAATATCCGTCTTCATCCAGGTGCTCAAGCCCAGTAGCGCCCTCTGAATAATGCCTTTTCCTCAGTCGCCTCGAACGTCTTAATTTTATAGCAGTATCTGAGAAAGAAAATTAATAGTCAATAATTTGGTTTCAAGTTCTGATAAATAATGTGGAGAATCAATACATCAACATTTGTGCAGATAAATTGTCTCTATAACGGGCTTTATACCTGGGCGCATTTCTGCGCAATTAAGTAGTGTGCGTGTCTTATGAAGCTTTTTCGCAGTCTTGGCGTGCCAATAGATCAGCGCTCAGGGGCCAAAATATCATAAGTAAAGAGATGATGCAGTTGTGAGAAACCTAGTATCTTTGAATTTGCTGATTGTATTATATGCTTAATTAATATTTGCTAGTCCTATTCGGTTGCGGTGCCCATGAGTTCGAATCCCAGACACATTGATAAATTGTTTATTCATAATTCATTTGATTTATGGAATTGTGTTCAAAAGTATGTATGTCTGGGATGTTAACATTCCCTAAAACCAGGGCATAGCGAGATGGATTAGTGAACTACTAGTCCCTTTCGCGCATCATCCTTTCATTCTCACTGACTCCGAAAAACAGAGATCGAGTGGCACAATTAGAATCAAATTTTAGTAAAACAATTTAAGACATCGACTGAGGGTGCTTGATGGAATTTCAATATCAAATTTGGATTATTGAGATTTTGTACACTTCCATGTATTTTGTCACTTACGACCCGGGTTTCACCTTTCGACATCTTCAGGCATTCGAGCACACGAATGGACTCGAACTGACAGACAGTAAACAGTGTCTAACGTTTATAAAGAAGATACAAATAGGACAAATATTATTTACGAGGTAAGATATTATACGTCTGAGAGCCACACTGATACCTGAGTTAACATTTCGAGAATTGCTTTAATCCTTATTTTGTAAACAACCCATTAGCAGAGTGGCAAATTGCCGCTTTCCAACTTCTTTTAGAAATACCAGTGATTTTACAATTATGATAGCATTGTGGGTTTCGACGGGATGCAATTCGACGAAAGGGTAAATATATACAATCATTCCACGTTTAGTGACATCTGTTAGGTGTTTCACCGTATAGGATATAATAACGGAGAATTAGGAAGGTTCAGCTGCTCATTCAGAATTGGCAAGGAATTTAACTGGGCTCTATTGATTTCCAAAATTTCTTGATAAAATAATTTATGATCCCCATGTTTTTATGCAACAGTTTAACCCCATCATCCGCATTAAGCGTATGGTTCTCCATTAGCAAGTGATTTGCGAATGTCGAAGTTTCTTTTTTTAATCTAAAGGCAGCTAAATGTTCTGATACCCTTATATCTAATGTACGTGTGGTTTTACCCACATAGAAATGTTGGCAATCGCTGCATTGTAATTTATAAATACCAGATTTGTTCTTAAAATGGACTCCATCTTTATTGTTAATAAGTAATTTGCCTAGAGAATTTTTGCAATAGAACGCCGGTCTGACACTATCAGCGAGTTGTTTTTTAATTTTAAAACTTGTGCAACCTAAATAACTAATTCTATGCCAGTTCCTAGGTTGGTCTATGTCTTTGACAAGTTATATGTCTATGACAAGTTCCCGAAATATAGCATCTTTCTGCTAATTTACGTTGTTTTTTTGATACAAGAGTATCTATAAGAGACGCCTCATAGCCATTATTAATGGCAATTTGTTTAATAATGTTTAGTTCGTTAACATGGGGGCTCATAAATTATTTTATCAAGAAATTTTGGAAATCAATAGGGCCCAGTTAAATTCCTTGCCAATTCTGAATGAGCAGCTGAACCTTCCTAATTCTCCGTTATTATATCCTATACGGTGAAACACCTAACAGATGTCACTAAACGTGGAATGATTGTATATATTTACCTTTTCGTCGAATTGCATCCCGTCGAAACCCACAATGCTATTATAATTGTAAAATCACTGGTAATTCTAAAAGAAGTTGGAAAGCGGCAATTCGCCACTCTGCTAATGTGTTGTTTATAAATATGGATTAAGGCAATTCTCGAAATGTTAATTCAGTGTGGCTCTCAGACGTACAATATCTTACCTCGTAAATAATATTTGTCGTATTTGTATCTTCTATATAAACGTTAGACACTGTTTACTGTCTGTCAGTTCGAGTCCATTCGTGTGCTCGAATGCCTGAAGATGCCGAAAGGCGAAACCCGGGTCGTAAGTGACAAAATACATGGAAGTGTACAAAACCTCAATAATCCATATTAGTAAAACTAATTTTGTTATAATGCTCCATTACAAGACCACATTAGGAGAGGAAACGGTTAAATTAAAATAAATATATATTTGTACCTGGTCTTTCAGATGATTGCTTCACTTCATTGTCACTCAAATATTCTTCACTAGAGTTGGTATTCATTTGCTCAGAGACCGAAGTGTCTGGAGACAAACTATTATCTTCAGCACAGCCGGTAACCTCGTCCTCGACAATACCACTATCGAGTTTTTTCCTACAATTTGTATTTTTAGCAGTTTTTGTAGCATTGCTCAAGTTTTCAGTAGTGCTAGTGCTGGCATTTTTACTACTGGTGGTAGCAACATCTACTGGATTGCTTTCGACTGTGGGCTGAGTTTTTGAAGGGGCTTCGGCTGCTGCAGTGTTGTTTGCGTTTGAAGGCACAGCCAACTGGGCATCATCGGATGAAATTGAGATTGAATCATATAGGTTTACAAACTCGGATAAATGACTGACATCACTCAGATGGGAATCGGTATGTTCATCTGTAAAAGTGTCATCCGAATCGTCAGAGAGACCGTCCATGTCCGCTCTATTGTCTCCCATACGCAGCACTAAGCTTAGAAGTGCGTTCATTTCACGTGATCCCGTCTCATTGTCCAAATTGTGTAGCTCGTTAAAATCTGGAATTAATATCGCTATAAGTTATTCACTACAGTTGAGCGTTTACTAAATATCATGTTATTTTTTACCGTATTATAATGAAGTTCTACTAAGTAAATGTCAATTCAATCAATATGTATTTGAGAAGTATTAAAATTTCAATGTGCTTACCAAAAAGACCACCCTCATTTATTGGGATACAGATCCTTCTCGTTTCCCCCAACTTCCGTCTACACTTGAATTTTTTTGGCTTCGAAGGTGTTTTACGTAAATTAGGATGTTCTTCAAGAACGGCATCACGTAGAACATTGCGAATTGAGGTTCTGCAGAGGATCTGAAGTGGTGCGGGGGCGATGTCGGCTGAAAAAGTTCAGAAAATAATACAAACAGACCATTACGTTCGAGGGAATTATAAAAACCACCCATCCAATCATTGTATTAATATAATACAAACATGTTGAGGCTTTTTTAGGAATCATATTTTACAATGATCTCGGTGGACCTTAATATAAAGCGTTTTATGACTGACTAACATTAAAAAGAATCACTTGATACAGATTTTTTGTTTTATAAGAGCCCCTCCAAATAAATGTGGGAATTTCGGAAAACCCATAAATTATAATAAATAATTGACTCAATCACAATCAAATAAATAATTGTCTGTATATACGTTTCGCAAGTCTCTCAATCTGATGTTTCAGTTAAAGAAAGACCAATGGATGAATGAAAGATCACTTACGGACAGGATAGACCTGCTTCTCTTCTTGACTGCTGGGCAATTGGAGCATGGAGTATGACACGGATTGTATTTTCTTGCTTATCCATTCGGTATCAGACAGTCTTTTGATTTGCAAGAGTTTTCCTTCCAATGGGATTACCAGATACCCGCCAACCTGCAAGCACATTTAATGTAGCATTTTCCGAGTCGTTTCAATAATATATAAACTATATTCTTTTGACTGGGCACATACGCAATGCACATTAATTATTATTATCAATTACATTTATTTTATTGTATACCATAGAATATGTAAATGCATTTTTTTTTATTTATATTCAGGAATAACTTGGGAATTTAATCACTGTATTATATTTTTCCTATCCAACAAACACAAGGCTAAAATTTTAAAGAAGAATTAACGCAATTTATACATAACTAATATAAGATGTGTTGCTTACCACATAAAATATAGTATAGACTAATTTCATTTATGGCTTTATTTACTAAATAGAACGCTAAACATAATCATTGTTCAATTTAACTGCACCTACAGTAGGTATTTAAAAAAGATATATTTAAATACCTTAATTAGGTTTTTAAGATAGTCTTCATAACCTTCTCCACATCCGGCACCACAATAAACTCGATCATATTGTCGAATTGTCGGCGGTAAGCAAAGACAATTTCCTAAAAAGATAAAATAATTTGAATGCTTCCGCCATATTATATTATGTTGATAACGAAAAATTAGGATTCGTTTTTGTTTTCCGATTTCAAAATGACAATTTGAGGTCAATATTAACATTAGCTTTATAAATAAACAAAAAAGCATTTTGCAAAGATATTTATTTCTCAACAATGAAAGCAGGCAATGAGGATAGGAAATATTTATTTGGAACATTAATTTTGTACGAGTGGTGCTTGGAGAATTATCTTTATCACTATGAAGACAATCAAAATTTTCTAAGCTAGGTACAGTAGTATTATCGCCGCGTGTAAGACCTCGAGATCCTCTCATTGTTAATTCGACAGAAATATTTACGACACGTTTCACAATAATGGTATTGAAATATATCCATCATACCAGAAGACAGTCAAATACTATCCATAGGATGTATTCGGCGGATCTAAAGGATTCCGGCATGACCTGGGAAGAAGCAAAACGATTACTAGGTGAAAACAATCATGGAGGCCACATTATTCACATAGAAAGCTGATATAGGTTATAAAGTATATGGATCAAAACGTGGTGTGTAGGTGTGGTCTCCAAATTACAGCTACGCCACAAACTAGATAATTTTTTATTTAATTTCTAATATATTGAATAATGCCCGAGTTATAAATGTTTTCCAACAAGTCCGCTCTCAATGTGAAGCATATTTACTCTGAATGGAGTGGGTTGTTCTACAAGAACTGCATGTTATTTAGCTTAACCTACCTTTTATTTAAGAGGGATGGGACTAAGACAGGACTAGTAATCTAACCGTTCTTGCTATGCCCCATTTTTAGGATCAATTGGATGAGAATTTTAGACATAACATACATCCATGCCTTCAAACACAAATTCATAAATCCACTAAAGAATCAATTTAAGAAAGTGTCTGTACTGGGATTCAAACACGTGGATACCGCTACCAAAGAGCATCGTGTTAAATTAAGCTGACAATAATGTTACTAATTATAAGCTAAGCCGTTGTCAATTTCCTATGCACTGATTGGTCAACTTTTCAAGAATAGAAACCCAATTGGAATATTATTTATAAATATGAAAAGTTTGTTTTTGTAATAATATGGTGTATATGACACGGTTATAATGGAGAATTGAAATAAAAAAATTCGTGTACATGTTTCTGATTGAAATGGCATAGCCTATTGGTTAAAGTATTTTTGCCGCCTGCGATCCGGAGTTTAATCCCGTCCACGATTGCTTGATTTGTCGTAATGTTTACCACTCTTTTGATTAACAACACTTCCTAAGATCATCTCTATATCTCCAACCTCTTTGAAAAAGGTTGCTTTTACAATTGATATTCCAGTGGTAGTCCATATTTTATAACTATTATATTTATATTAACTTCTTATTTCAGGATTATAGTTATATTTCGGTAAAATTGATAAAACTATATATTTTTTTAATGTTTTTTTGTGACAGAAAGACAAGTTAGATATTGCTCTCCGAAGGACTTACAGTAATATTTAAAAACCTGAGTGAATGGTGTCACGACTTTCATAAGAAAGAGGGCCAAAAATAGGCATTGTGTTTGTGAAAAAGTTTTAATAATAAGAATGAATAATATTTTAGTATTATTATTATTAATCAAAAGGTAGGTAGTACAATTTAATAATTGATAACATACAAAATATGATGAAATATTTTATTGTGAAAGATTTAATTGATTTCACACTTTTGTAATAATGTTTCAATGTTACCAAAATCATAATTAATACCAATTGTCTAGCAAATTCATTTACTATGGGCTGTTCAATTTTATATTTTCTGTGTTATCATCATATTGTTTATATTAGGAATTACAGCCAGAACGCCATATATTTGAAATTTTAAAACTCAATGAGAATTTTTTATGTCACTCGTTACTTAGTTGATCATTACGTATTAATATTTAGAAAGTTTATGGTGCATACACTGTTGCTTAATCGATTATTGCAAAATGTGATAGTCATTTTTCATTAAACTTTGGTGCTAAATGGATAATTGCCAATTGAACACAATAATTTTTTTTCCATGTCCGCTCCCAGTGTGGAGCATATGGTCTCCTAATGGAGGTATCTTAACAGAATTTTTCTATGAGAACTGCTTGTTACTCAGTTGCTCAACCTTTCATTTTTTGAAGAGAGTAGGGATAAAGGGATAGAGCTAGGATAGGACTAGTGGTTAGCTAATCGCTCTCGCTTCGCCCCGTGATGATTGGATGGGTGGGAGGAAGTTTTAGAGATCACAAACACTAAGACACAGACAGAAATCCATAAATCGATTGAAAGATCAATCTATGAAAACCGCCCGCACTGGGAATTGAACCCGAGAAATCCGTAACCGTAGCCAACGACGCTACCAACTGCGCCACAGACGCAGACATAAAATATTGGTGCATAGTATTTATATTTTTATCAATTTAGTGCTGTAAAGTTTTAATGTTTATGAAATTGCTTTTAATTTATTTGAAAGATTTGAATGAATATGTCCTTTTAAGATAATTTTTATTAATTTCCTCAGCTAAAAATAAGTCAGTTGACATTCCTGAACATTACAAAATATATTATATTTAATTATTGAACACATTAATATATTTTCCGAATACAAATTTCACTAAGTTCTACCAAGGACCAAGCCGCAATTTATAATAAGTTTAATAGGATAAATATTAAAAAGCTATTCCGGTTTCACGTCATCGTCAGAACATAGTTCTGACGACTAACTATTAACTAACTTATAACATTTTTTATAACTAAATACTTAGATATTGTATCCCAGTGTTCTACCTGGTAAATGCCAATTTAATCAATATAATAAATTTAATTTGCGGTTCAAACTTTTTTACCCCATTCCCCCTTTCACCGATATTCAGTTTATAATTCCCCCTTCCCAAGATAACCTAGCTCTAACTCAAAAGAGTGCTTTCCAAATAAGCATATACGTAATATTGGAAATCTTTAATAAACAGGTGGAACGGCAGCAATTCCGTCCCTGGAACTCTAAAACTCCTCTTAGGAGGAATTCCACAGTGTTTGGGAACCCTTGACCTATCTAGTTGGTAATCCCTGAGTATCTACATATATATTCTGAAAATCGTGATAATTTGGTGTGAACTTAATAATAATGTAAAATCAGCTGTCACAAATTTGTCACATAAATGGTTAATGAAAAATGACAATCTGACTTTGTTCAATAATATTCAATAAAGCAATAATAGGTTTATTATGATTTTAGTCTCAAAAAACAATATACCGCAATTATACTGATTTCATAAAGCATAGTATTTATAAGGAATAATTCAAAACAGAAATTATAATTGTACCTATTATCATGATAAAACAAAATACATTTAAACTTGAAATGCATATAGCGCAAAACACCATTTTGGTGGTTGATCGATTATTGCGTAACACCATCCATTTATACTACTTATTTTTAGTTTGTATATAAAAACCAAGTAATCGTTATTAGATTTATTTCCCAATATTAATCGACATAATCGAATTTGTTGATAGATTAAGAAAATCTGAAATCTGTTATATAAAATTATTGTAAGGTAACAAAACAAAAATTGCAAATTTTCGCCTTTATAGTATGGATGTTACTGTTTATTGATAATGTTATAGGTGGGTAATGTATCTAAAAAAATGCTGTATTTTATTTATTGGGTGAGACAGTTAACTGCCGGTCTTCGAAATAAAATAAGCAAACATTTCAATTTATTATTACATAGTATATTTCAATCAAATTAGAATAAACAAAAATCATTCTTTGGCATTTGATTTGGTAAGAAATTTCATTTTTACCTAATGTTGTTACATTTTGAAAAAGGTAAAAGGCATAGGGGCAGTGGCGTAACTACTATGGCGCGAAAGTAAGCGGTGCATGCATGTTCTTAGGGTCGGGGAACTTTAAGAGGATCTCCAAATATTAATATATATTTTATAAAAAAACAAGAATTAAGTGATTAATAAAATCAAGGTATTTAGCAAACTAAAATTAATAAAAGACTACAGAATACATTCAATCGGTCAAATAAAGTCTTAGTGGACTAGCAATATTAACAATTGAAGACGAAGAAGCTAAGAAAGTGTCTTTAAAAGATGTGATAGCAGAATTTGCAAATTTAAAGGCGAGGAAAAGGGAAATTTAAAATCTCTAAGTTTATTAATTTCATATAATTTAAGACAAGGATGCCCAACTGGTCGATCCCTAAGCAAAATTTGGTCAATCCCGAAAACTTCCGTGAATTTTGAAAAAATATATTATTTTATATAAATGAAATATATGTATATATTACATACAATAAAAATAATAATAAATACTATGTTAAAAATATACGAAAATATTAAATTTTAATTATTTTGTAAGCACATACTTCACTAATAATATTTTGCATTCAAAATCAACATTTTTAAGTTTGAAGAAAAAAACCTAAGAGAAAATTTCCTATAAGAATTATACTAGAAGTCGATCCCGAGAAAATTTGGAATTAAAATGTAGCTCCCAAGGCAAAAAAAGGTTGGGCACCCTTGATTTAAGACACTGAGTGATGGTGCTGGATGGAATTTCAATATCAAATGTGTGCTTGAATGCCTAAAGATTCCGAAAGGCGAAACCTGGGTTGTTAGTGACAAAATATATGGAAATGTGCAAAATCTCAACAATTCAAATTTATTACTAATTTCATTTTTATACATAAATCGGGGGTCTTTTGTAACGTTTGGATTCAGGCCAAATTTTTCTAGTTAAGTCACTGGAGAAGTGTGAAAGATTCCAAAATTATGTGATGTTATTATGCACGTTCACTTTTGAGAATGCCGACTTTGAATGTGTGTAAAAAGTGCTTTTCTCAACATTTACTGTACACAGACAACTGTAATTAAGATTAATGATGGTTTCACAAATGATATAATGGTTCACAGAGTAATATTACTTCATTGTAATTATACTTATCGAAAGTGCTTTCTGAATGATACTGTCAGAAGAAATCTAAGCAAGTTTAGATTGATAAATGAAATGACACTTGTTATTTCATATGAGCAAAAAAAATGTCTTACCAACAAAAAAATGTGGGACGCAAAAATCGAACTCGTCAACAGCTAGAGAATTTAGAATAAACTGTTGCAATTTTAAATTGGCGTAATCCACATTGCTACAATGGATCTCAATGCCATGATTAATACCGCCAGTGCCCAGAATAAGTCCAGCGAGTGTGCTTAGGTAACCGGTACCTGAGCCCAGGTTAAGGAAGCTTAATCCTGATTCAAGTTCTAGCCCTTCCATCACATCACTGAAAAAATATACAAATCAATAAATTTATTAAACGTTACATTGAGACCCTGTTTCATAATCAATCTATCAACTAAAATTTAACAGTCAAGAACTTTTCCTAAAAAGTATTGTCGTACATGAAAACATGGCAGTCAAAGAAATTGATTGACTACTTAACATGTCTGTACTGAAAAACTTGCAACGGTTTTAATGACATTCATTTGAAGAAGTGGTTTTAAGTGTATATTTCATTTCACACAGAATGTCATGTTTCAATTATACAATGGATTTTTTTTCGAATTAGATTTACAGTAGAAAAATAGATGAAGTAATAATTTACTAGATTTGTAAGAATAATGGTGCTTGCGTCATAAGGCAAATATGTATTACAATATGGTACTCTTTTTCTGCGAAAATTTACTAAATGCCGCTAATAACAATGCAGTGCTTTTATAAATTTAATTACGAATAGAAAAATACCAGATTATCATAAATATAGGAATCAGGGAAACTGATAATTTATGCGAAATATAATATCAGTATGAACGACACTATAATATGTTAAATGAAACTCCTTAGAACCAACCATAGAATAAATCTGAAATATAGCCACGATTTTTCATAATGATACATCGTATTTCGCATTATCTATTGGGTTCTATGGTTTCAATGTATGATGTCTAGCCAATTTCCCATCAGCAATTAAATTTCCTAGAAAATGGTATTGTTTTTAGCAGTATGAAGGAACTTTCCAGGCAGAAAAAAGTAGATGTTGTAAAGTATATTTACCATCGAAATATTTAACGCTAATTCCCATAAGATTTTGTTATTGAAAAGGGGTTAGAGACGGCGATGTCGACCTAAGCTTGACATATTGAATATTCCTCCCTGCCTAATTGGTATTCAAAATGAAATGTTATTGTACTATCTATTAGTCCCCGTAGGGTATATTAATAAAAGATATGTTCAATTTATCAAACAATGAGAATCAATGCGTTAAATAGGATGGAATTTATCATAGAAGTAACCTGTAAACACACGGCGCTGACAGATGCAGTTTTTCAAATCGCCATGCATGGTCTTTATATGCGTTTTTCCTATGACTAGGAAGTATATAATCAGCTCGATCTACGGCTCTGAAGACCTTTTCGACGATATCTGTTTTGATATAACGACTCTCAACTAAATTGTCCACTAAGTCATTATTATCACGACCGTCACTCACTGCGCCACCCATTTTATTTGTTTTCTTTTGCGACACACTTCAAAAACAACATTCAGTATATTTTATAGGTATTTTCATGTATTATCAAATATAGATTTTCTCTCATAAGTGCGAACATAGAACAAGTTAGCAAACACAAGTAACGTAAATAGTACGTAAATAGAATTGTCATAAGATACACAACACACAAAATAGAAATGAAGATTGAAACAAATCGAGACCATGGGCATCAAAATACGCACGTACACACAATCGGTGGTAGTGTGTGGCAAAATAATTGATTTATTTTGCTCACTGTAAGAAAACAAAACCTCTGAATGACAAATGTTTGTGAAATAAAAAATAAATTAAATTTTGAATTAAAATTCTAATGTAGAGGTTTTGCTTAACCGCTGAAAAGGTAAATACAATGATTTTGTACATAATTGGTAGCCTTCTATTATATGACAGTAAGCATAATTAGGTATTTATGTTTAAAATCATCATTAAAAATGTAGTATTGACATCTATTTCGACATCACGCCATTAATATTACAGATATAACAGAATATAAGAGAATATTTTTTAAGATGATTACCTAACTTCGATAAAAAAACCTTATTTGCTTTGTTTTCAAATAAAATTAATCCTTATTTAATTTATACAATGATACTGTTGAAACCATATTAAAAAATGTTAAACATGATTGTTTCGTTCCATGATGTATTAAAAATAAAATCAGTAGACAGTGTGCTAATATATTGATAGGTACCTACCTACCTACACAAGAAAAGTATTTATTAGAATGCATAGACTAGCAAGCATAAAAGTCATTTCAAAGATAATATTTTTGTACTGCTGAAGTGTTCTACCCATAGATAATATACTATAGTTCTACCTCAGATAAAAAATTACTCCCGTGTCCGTCACAAAATTTTATCATTACGTGTTTATTTGTTGTCGTACGAACGTCAGTGTATTTTGTGGTAAGCTAAATCATTCATTTCCATGTTGCGGAATATGAAAACATATTGTACAACGAACATAGCACTGACAATCAGCCATATGACATATGACTTCCAATTTATGTAAATAGTGTCAGTGACAACAATCACATGATTAATTTACGGCAATTTATTTTTGTAGAAAAATTCAATGATATAAATCACACCAATGGCTACAACGAGTAAAACACGGCCTAAAAAGGAACCCCCTGGAGGCAATGGCGAAGAAGAAAAAGGGGATGACAGAATGTTAGAATGTAACATTTGCTTAGATACAGCTCGCGATGCAGTTGTCAGTATGTGTGGCCATTTATTTTGGTAAGTTTAAAATATTTTGCCAAGCTATTATTCTACATTCTATCATTGCAAAAGATATGGCAATTGAAACGGTGTCTATATATTATTTTTACTGACATTATTTATTGCTTTATTTGTCATATATCATATTATGGTATTTGATTTAAAATCACAGTGGAGGCAAATAGTAAAACAGATTTTAAATGGTATAATATTTACAGATGCCAAACGTGTATTTTCTATGGAAGCTAAAAAATTTTCTGCTTACTTATTTGAATTGTTAAGAAGTAGAAAAATGAATGGAAAAACTACTTTAACGTTGACTCGTTAATATGCTGATAGGGAGCTATTCTCAGTCGGTTTGTTAATGTTCATGCGTTATACACGCACATACACACAAGACAGAAATCACAGTCTTATGATGTTTACAACTGCAACTCTGCGGACCATCTCTGTTTCTCACGTAATAAGTATTTAGAAAAATGGGTAATATTGAAAGAAACTTTAAAATCAAACAGAAGAAGTTAAGTTTTATTTCAAATAGATTCTGCGAACTTGAAATTCAATATGAATTTTTCTATATGAAATTAAATAGTCAAAAGCAGAAGAAAAAAAGTAAATATGATAAAAATAGTCAAGAGCACAATATTCAATGACATTTTTCACATTGATTTGCCTATTTTCCATATAATTATTACATTTTTGTTTTATCCATATCAAAATGTATGGTAAATATGATTCACAACATGCTACTCTTTACCGAACCTACTGAAATTTACAAGAACGTTCTTAGAACAAACCATAGAGCGAATTTGAAATATGATTCGTAATAATATTTCTTAATTTGTGTAAATTATCGCTTTCTTTGATTCTAATGTATGCTTTTGGTGTTTTCCTATTCGCAATCAAATCTAGAGAATTAAATTGTTATAAGCGAGATTTAGTAAATTGTCAGTGGAAAAAGAGTAGCATGGTGTACCAAAATATTTTGTTTTGATCATACTTTTTATATCAAGTAGTCTAAGCACCATTTTTTAACATTGTTTTTTTTTTATATAATTCGACTGAGGGTGCTTGATGGAATTTCAATATCAAATTTGAATTATTGAGATTTTGTACACTTCCATGTATTTTGTCACTTACGACCCGGGTTTCGCCTTTCGGCATCTTCAGGCATTCGAGCGCAAGAATGACTGAAGATGCCGAAAAACAAAATACATGGAAGTGTACAAAATCTCAATAATTCAAATTTGATTGTTTTTTTATCTTATTACATCTATAATGCAATATTCTTAATATTATCCATTTACAATAAGTATTGCTTATTGATCTAGGAGATTAGGGATTCCAAATATTTGTTAAAAAAAAATATTCAAATAATATCATGTATAATTTAAGACATCGACTGAGGGTGCTTGATGGAATTTCAATATTAAATTTGGATTATTGAGATTTTGTACACTTCCATGTATTTTGTCACTTACGACCCGGGTTTCGCCTTTCGGCATCTTCAGGCATTCGAGCACACGAATGGACTCGAACTGACAGACAGTAAACAGTGTCTAACGTTTATAAAGAAGATACAAATAGGACAAATATTATTTACGAGGTAAGATATTATACGTCTAAGAGCCACACTGATACCTGAGTTAACATTTCGAGAATTGCTTTAATCCTTATTTTGTAAACAACCCATTAGCAGAGTGGCAAATTGCCGCTTTCCAACTTCTTTTAGAAATACCAGTGATTTTACAATTATGATAGCATTGTGGGTTTCGACGGGATGCAATTCGACGAAAGGGTAAATATATACAATCATTCCACGTTTAGTGACATCTGTTAGGTGTTTCACCGTATAGGATATAATAACGGAGAATTAGGAAGGTTCAGCTCCTCATTCAGAATTGGCAAGGAATTTAACTGGGCTCTATTGATTTCCAAAATTTCTTGATAAAATAATTTATGATCCCCCATGTTTTTATGCAACAGTTTAACCCCATCATCCGCATTAAGCGTATGGTTCTCCATTAGCAAGTGATTTGCGAATGTCGAAGTTTCTTTTTTTAATCTAAAGGCAGCTAAATGTTCTGATACCCTTATATCTAATGTACGTGTGGTTTTACCCACATAGAAATGTTGGCAATCATTGCATTGTAATTTATAAATACCAGATTTGTTCTTAAAGTTTACTCTATCTTTATTGTTAATAAGTAATTTGCCTAGAGAGTTTTTGCAATAGAACGCCGGTCTAACACTATCAGCGAGTTGTTTTTTAATTTTAAAGCTTGTGCAACCTAAATAACTAATTCTATGCCAGATTCTAGGGCGGTCTATGTCTTTAGACAAGTTCCCGAAATATAGCATCTTTTCTGCTAATTTACGTTGTTTTTTTGATACAAGACTATCTATAAGAGACGCCTCATAGCCATTATTAATGGCAATTTGTTTAATAATGTTTAGTTCGTTTTCAAAATTAAATTTATTTAGAGGTATAGTGACTAATCTGTGAACCTGAGAATGGAAAGCAGCCAATTTACATGAGAAAGGATGGTCTGAGTTAAAATGGATCGCGGCTTCTGAAAACGTCTGTTTTCGATAGATTTTAAATTCATGAATGGAGTTTTTAATATCAATATTAAGGTCAAGGAAATTTATATTCTTGCCCCCTACTTCTAAAGTGAATTGAATTTTATCATCTAGTGAGTTAAGAAAATTATGAAGGTTAGAAACTTGTCTCTCAGTTCCATTGAATAGACAAAGGATGTCATCTACGTAACGGAACCAATAAACTACGTTTCTAACTTCTGTTTTATTGCTAAAAATAAGGTTTTCTAAATGGTTCATGTAAAATTCTGCTAATAGTGGTGACAAACAACTTCCCATTGCAAGGCCTTCGGTTTGTTCATAGAATCTATTATCAAATTGAAAATAGTTCTGGTCAACGCAAACGTCTAATATATCGCGTATTAAGGGTATCTTTGATGATTTGTTTACATTTGTTTACAGGTACATTAGTGAATAAGCTAACAACGTCAAAAGAAATTAATTTGGCGTTTAACTGAATGTTATAATTTTTAATTTTATCTACTAACTCTAATGAATTTTTAATACTATACAATGGCTTGAATTTACTGTGATTGCGGATGAGAGAGTTAGCTCTTTTGGAAAGTTTATACGCTGGAGCATTCATATATGAAACTACCGGTCGAATTGGTATTGAATCCTTGTGAATTTTCGGTAGCCCATAAAATTTGGGGGCTTGTGGATTTCTAGTAGATAAAAAGGACAAATCCTTAGGGTTGATTGTAATGCTACAACTATTTATAACCTCTTTAAAATTTTTATTAAATTTTAATGTAGGATCTTTTTTCAATTCGACTATATCGTTATTATCGAGAAAGTTATTAAACTTATCAACATAGTCTTTTCACGTTAACAGGACCGTGGTATTTCCTTTGTCCGCCTTTGTGACAATGATATCATTATCTTTAATTTTAGTTTTAATATTTTTAAGAGTAGCCAACTCCTCATTAAACTTATTGTAATTTTTGTTGCTGTTTAAGTAATCTTTCTTAAGGATGCGAGAACAAATATGTTTGCTGGTTAAATCTTTATGTAATGCAATTTCAAATTAGGCAAGGGTAAATTAGCAGAAAAGATGCTATATTTCGGGAACTTGTCTAAAGACATAGACCGCCCTAGAATCTGGCATAGAATTAGTTATTTAGGTTGCACAAGCTTTAAAATTAAAAAACAACTCGCTGATAGTGTTAGACCGGCGTTCTATTGCAAAAACTCTCTAGGCAAATTACTTATTAACAATAAAGATAGAGTAAACTTTAAGAACAAATCTGGTATTTATAAATTACAATGCAATGATTGCCAACATTTCTATGTGGGTAAAACCACACGTACATTAGATATAAGGGTATCAGAACATTTAGCTGCCTTTAGATTAAAAAAAGAAACTTCGACATTCGCAAATCACTTGCTAACGGAGAACCATACGTTTAATGCGGATGATGGGGTTAAACTGTTGCATAAAAACATGGGGGATCATAAATTATTTTATCAAGAAATTTTGGAAATTAATAGAGCCCAGTTAAATTCCTTACCGATATTGAATGAGCAGCTGAACCTTCCTAATTCTCCGCTATTATATCCGATACGTTGAAACACCTAACAGATGTCACTAAATGTGGAATGATTGTGTATATTTACCCATTCGTCGAATTACATCCCGTCAAAACCCACAATACTATTATAATTTTAAAATCACTGGTATTTCTAAAAGAAGTTGAAAAGCGGCAATTCGCCACTCTGTTAATATGGTGTTAACAAAATAAGGATTAGGGCGATTTCCGAAATTTTAACTCAGGTATCGGTGTGGCTCTCATACGTATAATGTATTGCCTCGTAAATGATATTTGTCACATTTGTATCTTCTATATAAGCGTTAGACACTGTTTACTGTCTCTCAGTTCGAGTCCATTCGTGTGCTCGAATGCCTGAAGATGCCGAAAGGCGAAACCCGGGTCGTTAGTGACAAAATACATGGAAGTGTACAAAATCTCAATAATCCAAATTTAATATCATGTATATTGATGTATTTTTCATATTTTTATTAAATTGTTAACTCATACTAGTTTCCAACGCATGTCCAGAGTGAGTATTATTGTGTTTAAATAAACAAACTAGATTATATCAAGATATAATGCGATGCCGAATGACATTTTTTGTTAACCGAATGCTTAATTATACGTTAATACTAAGGATAATTTATCAAATATTCCAATATCCGAATATCAAGAAAGAGCTAAATATATTCAAATATTCGATTGGGATCCCTATTAGAGGTACAAAAAGAATCTGCACAAAGTCTATTTAGTTATCCTTATCCGCTTGAAATTTAATTGAAGTCATTTCATCGAGCTAACAGGTACATAGTTTTAACATAATGCAAGATTGTTAACTAAATCACCTTTTTTTCAGCTGGCCATGTTTGCACCAATGGCTGGAAACACGACCGAATCGTCAAGTATGCCCAGTTTGTAAAGCAGCAATATGTAAAGATAAAGTTATTCCATTGTATGGCCGTGGCAGTGCCAAACAAGAAGATCCAAGAAACAAGGTGAAGAGTATATTTGGAAATAACTCTCCTCTTTATAATCAAGCCTCCCCTAACCCTATCCCTTCATTCATCATACCGCAAAAGAACAATGAATGTTATTGTACCATCTATCCAATGTGGCTTCTGTATGTTGTCATGTTTTTTTAATTTTTTTAACAATGTCCACTCTAAATAGAGCTTATCTCAATTTAAGTCTTTCTACGAGAACTGTTTGTTATTCAGTCGCTCACCCTCACTTTTTTTTTGAAGAGAGTAGAAATAGAAGTACAGGATTATTGGTTATCTCTTATCTATTTCTCTCGCTCTCACTACGCCCCGTTTTTAGGATCAGATGGGTGGGAGGGAATTTTCAGACATCATTTTTCAATCGATTTATGGATTTGTGCCTGAAGGCATGGATGTATGTGATCATATCAATATGAGTATGTGTTGGTGAATCGGGACCAGCAGGTTCTGTACAGATTTCATTCTGTTGAATTAGGCTTTCTATGATTAAATATAACATATCTATATTCATAATGATAACGACGGTCTTTTTCAGAAAATATTGAACACTGAATCAAATTCAAATCAAACACAAGGTGTCTATCGAACTTTATCGTGAAACACACTTGTGTATTGTTGTTTATGTGGTATAAAAATATTATTAGTCAAATAATGCATCTGTGTATATTGCTAATTGGAATTCATTCATAGGTCCCACCGAGGCCTGCCGGGCAGAGGACGGAACCTGAAAACACAGGCTCATTTCCCAGCTTTGGATTTGGAGATGGGTTCCACATGTCATTTGGTATTGGAGCCTTCCCCTTTGGATTTATCACTTCCACATTAAATTTAGGAGACCCTCGACCAAATCCCGGTAATTATTTTTCATATTTTTATTTTACATATATCTTGACTTGATTTCTTGTCTGTCCCAATGCAAAGGCAAGATACTGTGAGCTAAATTGGAACAAATCAAATTATGTACACTTTTAAATTTGAAATTACATCACGCACCTTCAGTCAATATCTTAAATTATATGTGCTAAATGGAAAACATACAGAAGTTTCAGTGAGTCGGCCGACATAAGTAGGAGGAAAATAGCTTTCTAGCTTTTGTGACATTTTTAGTCCTTGAATTGGTCCACTTTTTATTTAGAGTTTAATATGGGTTAATAAATTCAATAAACGTATTTTATGAAGTTTTAATAGCAAGATTCTTGACCCTTAAAATTAAATTTTGAAAGATATAATCGTTTAAATATGAGTAAGTCGCTTAAAGAAAAGGAACAGTTCCATCTACAAAAATCCCGTAAATGTGAAATCACATAAAAAAGGATCAGATATTCGTAGGAAAATAATAATTAAAAATACCTTTTTTAGTTAGCATACTATCAATGTCAACACCTTCAAGACCACAGAAAAGTTTTGCTTAGATTACTTAACTTATGTGCCATTGTATAACGAGGTGATAATTCAAATATTTTTTCTTAACAAATTCAGTTGTTACAGTGATGCCATTTTTGAGCTGGGTAAACTGTTGTTTATTTTAAATACCACAAGAGAACATAAAAAATTAAACCTTCACCTGGATGACGTCCTGGGACTGAAAATCTATTTCAGGCGTATGTGTCTGAAGGCTTAAGTAAAACAAATATTATGGTCCTATGTTTACCGTCATACGCGTGAATGAATGAACTGTGTCTATATATTTACAAGAATGTACTAACCACATTATAAAGTTTATTGAAGAGATTAAATTATTTCAAGATCAGAAGTTTTGTAACGGTCATACCTCTTCGCTTTATTAATGCGTCTCTTTTCAATGATATCCACGTTCCTTATGTTCACCTCTTGCAATGACCTCTAAATCTAGAATTTATTTTATTGGCTGACCTCTATTAAATGCTTATCACATACTGATATGGTTAATTTTTCATCATCTCATTGTATGTCGAAAATGACTGATGATGGTAAATTAAAATCATAGCTACACTACTTGATGTATTTCAAGGTCACTTTACTGTTTAGGGTGAGGGCTGTTGAGGAATTTTAACTGCTGTAGAAGTAGAAAACACTAACTTCTTATGTATAGAAGTGGCCCTAATACTCTTATAACTTTATTAAATATATAATTAGTTGACAACCTTTTTTCAATTGAATAATGAAAAGGTATAGTAAGAATCTAATTTAAACTAAGTGACAAAACTGAGTTTAATTAAAATTACCCTACTGGTCGGATTTATGTATTGCTTATGAGACAAAAAAATTTTCTTTTACTGACAATGTGTTAATGTATTTCTATATTGAATGTCTTTTACAGCACCGCGTGGAACACCTCAATATGAAGAGGAGCGATTTCTATCGAAGATCTTTCTGTGGGTTGCAATATTATTTCTCATTTGGTTGATTTTCGCATAGTGAGTCATGTAAAAATTTATATTCAAATACTATTGGGCTAATTTAAATGTATCTATTTATCAAAAATATTATTTGTCATTCATTCCGGGCTTGCATTTTGATTTCAATACTCAAATGTGTCACATGAAATTTCTTTTAGACAAAATCAGATACAAGCAAGTGACCAGACATAATATTAAAATTGTTTGATGATAGTGTCTTTGTAAAATTTATTTAGAACAAATATGCAGTGTTTGACTATACAAATTGCATAATAAACACCAGATATATTGCTGTCTAGGTCAGTGTTTCCCAACTGCTGGTACCCGGGCCAGTGCCAGTCCCTAAATTGTAGTCTCATATTAAAAGTAATATTTGGATAGATGATCTCTTCATGGAAGATGTAAATTTTGGTACACATTAATATTTGACATAAAGTAACGTTGTCGTGTAATGCCACTCTGGTGTTTAGACATAAAATGCTAACAGTTTCTTAGTTTTGTATACCACTGGAAGACGAATTTTATCGTGAGTAATATAATAAAAAAGAAACATGAACACCGGACCAAAGCTTCGTCTCACTGAAACAACATTGAAACCACGGTTATCAACTAGCCTATCATAGATGAAGCAGTAGATTCTGCACTAATTTAAACTAAATATGGCTTTCTCAAAATTTTAGAAGTACTATTATTTACAATTTTCTTACTAATCGGTTTCTGATGATTTCAATGTATTCGCAATCAGACTGTAACAGACACGTTACATGTCTGTAACGTCTATCTGTGTAATGTAAGACGTAAACACTGATAAAAATACGTGAATATAATTATATTTTTTTCTACCTTACTGTTCTGCGAAATATTTCTCATATATTTATCAATGTAAAAAGGTTGGGAAACACCAGTCTATGTTTTAGGAATTAAAACAGTTTACTAATAATAAATTTTATGAACTATTTCCAAATAATTTTTCTCTATTCTAAACTTTGTAAGGCATCAGTGGTGTTTTTATCCTTAAATTATTCTGTAAATATGAAAATGTGTAGTTAGCTTTCTCAGTTATACTTTTAATATAAAAGCTTGTCTCAAATTTTTACTGCCAGTTATTTAAATGTTCCTTTTCAATCTCACACTACTTGTATAATATTCTAGATATTGGACATTTACAATGTTAAATTGGTTTTTTGTGTATGTCTATATATTGTCCTTGTTCTGGCAAAAATCGTTGTGTCGAAAGAGTAGAGCTTTGAATTATTTATACAAACAAATTAATTGTTGCTACTGTATATGATCACTTGAACATAGAAATCTTCAGCATTGATTGACACAAAAATAACTTCACATTTTTCGTCAGAACCATAATAATATATGATAAAGAAAAAATATAATTACTTTACTTATATAATAATTAGAAAATTATAAGGTTTATTGTTCTATCAGGAAACATGTAAGGTTTTTGAAATGCAATAATAGGGAAACTTAATTTTTTATTATCATATTAGTATGGCGTTTACCACTACTTCTATTGATAGACAATAAAATGATTTTTTTCATCTTATAAATACTTGCGTACTTGCTTTTTGGCAGGTCAGTGATAGAAATACAAATGGTATGTGTACTGGATTGATAATTTTACACAGTTAATTAACACATCATGTACAGGAAAGGTATTAATGCCTTTTTCGGAGACTGATGGTCAGACTGTTACGGCTGTTTTTACTTTTTATAGTGTGCTGTTATAGTCGGGTAAAATGTTAATTGTCGGGCTGTGGTGCAGTGGTCAACGTCGTTGGCTACGGTTACGGGCGTCTTGGGTTCAAGTCCCGGTTTGCACAGTCTCATAAATAGATTTCTCAATCGATTTATGAATTTCTGTTCGTAGGAATGTATGTTTGTGATGTCTAAAATTCCCTCCCACTCATCCGATCCTAAAAATAGAATGTTGCGAGAGCTATTAGCTATCCACTATTCCTGTCCTAGCCCAATCCTTCTATCCCTACTCTCTTTGAAAGTGAGTGATTGAGCAACTGTGTAACAAGTAGTTCTCGAAGAAAACTTCTGTTGAGATACCACCACTAGGAAACCATATGCTCCACATTGGGACATACATATGCGGACATGGTAATAAATATGTTAACAAAGTAAGCAAAAAATCATGTGTAATTGAAGTAGATTCCCATAATTATTAAATCTGTACTGCAGTGAATAACACACTTTGACAACCTCAAATAGAGTTTGCGATCACTCGTGCACTAAGTGTTATGGAAGACCTCTTCTTGCTATATGTTAGATTGTGGTGAGGTTTCATGACATAAAAATATTTGAACAATCGATGACCATCACTGCAAATTATAGAGGTATCTGTTTATTTAGATAATAAAGTAATTGTAAATTGAATATTAATGTCTAAATATATTAATGACACAAACAGATTATACATTCCTTATTTTCAAAAGTAGTTTCAAATAATTCTTTGTTTTAATCCTAAAGGAAAATCGAATTCTCGTAATACTCTTTTGACAGTTTCTACTAAAGCAAAACCTTACATATTTCTTGATCTAACTTATTATTTTTGGTGTTATTTTAAAATGGGTAGGATATAAGTCAGTGTTGCTATGTTCCACAATCATTTTCACCAATGATTGTGAAACTATATCACACACCATCTTATTTCGCCTTGCATTCTTTAGAATATTATAGCAACTAATACAAATTGTTTTGCAAATTTGAAATAAATTATATGATCTCTGGTAGTTAACGATAATTTTCTGGGTTTCGGTTGCTTTTAAATATCAATATTCAAATTATAACTTGATAACAAACATTGAATGTATAAGTAAATAACTTCATACCTAGAAAGTGTTTTTTCACGTTTATATGTATCAATCAGTTTTTTTGGCATGGCAACAGATCTCAGTGTACTCTAAATCTTTTCCCAAAATTTTCTGTTTTTAATGATTACTCGAGGAATACTGATTTTATTTATTTTATACTAGCTTTTTATTAACCAACTTCGCTTAGAATTTAAGTTCTAATTTTATCTTCCTCTACTCATAACTTGAGAGTGGAACGACAAAGTGTGCTGAAAATAGTTACATTCATCCAGATTTGTCAAGCACAATAAACTGTGCAAATTTTTATGACACCGTGGCTTTATGTCTGATGGACAAATACCGAGCATTTTATACTGCAGATGTTAATTTTCAATTTATATTATTATAATATCAATTCACTTTGTAAATAGATAATAGTTTCTTTGTTCGTGTTCAGGTATTGTAGAAATAATTGAAGACATGTTGACCTAAATTAAACATTTTTTTCATATTGATTTAATTCTTCATACAAATTTTCATTGATTTCTCCACCACAAATTGAACATATCATGATTTAACTCACCGAGTCCTGTTTTTTTAAAAAACATATCTTTTATCTTAATAAAAATGGTCTTTGCAATTGTTTTATAGATTGAATCACCGTCTTTTTTGATCACGTCTACTCTCTATTCAAAGCATATGGCAAATGGTCCCTCCAAGTTTTTTCTATTCAAGCCTCCTGAAAATCTCTTTTCTTTCACCCAAGTCATGTTAGTGTTCTATAGCTCCGCCGAGTACATTCTTTGGTTTTTTATCAGCAGCCTTATAGGTTTATGGAACCTATTCGGTTGGAAGAAGGGACAGGCGGAATCCAGACACATTCGCTGCACATGTTCAAGCCACATACATTATAAAGTGCTGCTTAGTCCGCTCGCCATCTCCTAATTCCTAAGGAAATCAAACTGCCGTATCCCTAGGATTAGCTGTAAGCATCTGTTTTCGAAGCTCGTTGTTCAATTTCCTTGAACTTTAGCGAGGGACCATGATATGACACTGTATAGCAGCACTGTCGGCATCATATTAAAAGATGCTTTAGCAATCCCTAGTCTATAGCCAGTTCCTTAGACGGATTATCATTTCCCATGTTGTATTTCCTTAGGTACCTGAAGCCGTTGACTCTTAAAATACTCTGCCCCGCACTTGCCAGAGAGTAGTTCATTCCACACAATAAGCCTTCAATATAATAGCTTGTAGTATTTCTGGTCAGAAAAATAAAAACTTAAATGCTTCTATTTTATAATATTAATTACATAATATCGACAGTGAATGAAAATTTACAAAAAGAAACAAGACTTAATAATTTTTAACAATTAACAATAATATTTAAACCAAAGCAATGCAGAAGAAAAACAATCTATGCCTTATTGACAAAAAGATTAAATATCATCTTACATAAGCAAAATAATACGTAACCAAACAATGTGGAAAATATAGTGACGATTTATAATTTTGGATTCTGAAGATTTACAGATATGTTCCTCATAAGGACCTTTTATTAGTAAGGTTGTTTTTTTGGTTATAGAATTAATGATGTAAGTATGTATAATACTTTATGAATTAACAAATCGGGAAGTTTTCAGTAAATGTTATGCCCACAAAGGGGATGGAGTCAATAGTCAGCATTTTCTAAATGGGGTTCAGCAAAAATCTATAGGTTCTGCGAAGAAGTTAACTTGAGTGATATCTAGAGGCGAATAAATTTTTGGCTTCAACAAAGTTTACAAACTTATTCCACTGATAAAATAAACTGTATTACTGGTTTTCTGACTACATGTCGCTGGGACGGTAATTTGTGCAAAATGGCGCCAAAATACACAACTAAATATGATTAGGTAACTTTGGGGTAAAGATATATCTTTAAAAATAAAATAAATGTTTATATCCTGTTATATTCAGCATGCTTATATATTTAAAGGAAGATGTGAATTCTGTATTTCTGACATGCACAGTTTAATAGTTGACTGTTACTTTTTTCATATCATATATTGTTGGTTGTCATTGGAAGTGTCATCTCACTAGCCAGACTGGAATCGAATAATTTATATGTTGGTTAACTTAATAAAAAAATGGAAAAGATGCCTCGATTCAAATAAAACTGACAAACAAATATGGTTTTAGCTTGCCGTCTTACATAGCAGACATTGGTGCTAGATTTTTGTTACATTGTTTTGGTATTTTCATAAAATTACCCGATCCTCCATTTTTTTAAAAAACATTCCAATTACTTGATATTAAAATGTTTTCTACCCAATGAAACAAAAATCTGATTTTTTTGAAATACATCTTTTTTATGGTCAAATTTATTTTACCATACAAAATTTATGGAAATCATTGTAGATCATTTATGGAAAACAGGCACTGTGCATTAAAATGTCATATAAACAACTGATTGACTGTTTTTTTTTAAGATACAAGTTATAAATTATTTTATTACTTTGTTATCTGGAAAAAAAATATAAATGAATTTTTGTAATATTGCATAATTATTATAATTAAAAAATCTGGTATGTGATAATCTTGTAGAGGATTTTTTCGTTTTTTTTTTTAAATAATCCACATTATTGTAAGATGTCTTCATTTATATAAAAAAAAGAAATGTTTATAAATTATATGATTTGATATAAAGCTTTTCTAGGAATTTTGTCAGTCAACCAATGTTTTAGGAAACATTGAAAGCAAATTTAGAGAACTTATTGTAATGAAAGATTTCATTATTGCAAATCTTTATGTAAAATAAAAATAATCTTATATAAAATCTTATATAGAACTATCGAGTCAAAAAGAAATACTGTTTTGTACCACCGCATAATTTTGTTGTGCATCTGTATAGTGTTCCAGTTTAGGGAATAAATTTCTATGTTATATTGATTTAATATTATCATTATTAATTTTATATCATTTCAGCGTGATGTATTTATAAAATAAAGACGTCTTGAAAATGAAAGCTCTTAGTATTGACTATTTTAACTCCCATAACAAAAGAAATTCGGATTATCGGATACGAAAAGTAGCATGTTGAAATTTATGCAGATTCTTAAAGCTTTTTATTGATCAATTCCTCTCCGAATGTGGAGCATATGGATTCCATATGGAGAATCATGATGGAAATTATAGTTGCTTAGATCAACAAAATTGTATGATACAATGAAAGTGGACCGTTTCATGTTGGAAGGCCGAATTCAAGAAACTTTACTTGAAAATTTATGTATGTATATTATTTTGTAAATTAATAAAATATTTGAATTCAGTCGAAATGTTGAAGATTTCCCACCTCTGTAATATTGTCTTGGTTCACGGAAATTCCTGGGACTTGAAAAAAGCTGAGACTTCAGAATCCCTAATGTTATATATCCAGTCCTCTTTTTACTTCACTTTTCACATCACTTTTATATCACTGCCCTGCTCCAGTAGAGGGTCCAATGAGTTTGTGGTCACTTGTGACTTACGGCGGTGTAAGGGTGCACTCGCTTCACTTTGAAGGTGCTCCAATTAAAGAAATGTGTTTTAATTTGACCTTAAACTCCAATTTCTCTCATCCAGCAAAATTGCGATATAGTGTTTCTTGTCTTAATAAAAACGTTTCCTACCACTGACTAAGGGGGATTTCGTGAACTGGCTTCCCCATGGATTTTTCACCGATCATAACTTTTTGTCGAACAAAATCAATGTCAAAAAATAATAATTCAGTAATGCAATAAATGAAACACCAATAAAGAAATTAATTCTATAAAAATGGCAAAACAAAAAGATGTATTACTAACTCATACCAAAGAGCAAAACTCAAATATCCACACCTAATGACAAGCATCAACAAACAAAGAATCAATCAAACTGTTATTTTCAACTTTTACTATCTGGTTTTAACATGAAATGAAACCATGAAATAATCATAACGTCATACTGACGGTTTTTCATCAAATGAGTTGTATAAAATAAAAAACGCCACTTCAAAATCATATCGTGAGAAATCAAATAAAACCGATACTGCGGTAATTCTTAAACTCATACGAACATTTGAGTTTTAAGTGAATTGTTACAGAATATATTAATATAATCCAAGTTATTAAATTTGATGATTTTGTATTGGACAGTGGTGAGTTTGCATGTGAACGTAATTCATGAATTCATTTTTCACGGTTTTCTGGGAATATTGCATATGATCTGTTGCATTGATATGGAGAATATTTGTGCATTCATGACATTTTCGACTTTGTGGACAGTGACGTTTTTGCTTATACACAATTCAAATACTAAATACTATTGACAGAGTGCAGGATCATGATAGTTATAATGAATCGGGGGGTGAAATGTCTATAGCAGTGGTCGTCAACCTTTTTATATCTACCGCCCATTTTTGTATATTTTTTATAATAAAAATTTCCTTACCGCCCATACCGTAATTCAATCCAGTGTAAGAATGCAATTATTTTTAGAAGATGAATGAAATCTAACTTTTTATTTATACTGTAGAAAATGTAAGTATATTAGCATATTAAGGAAACAGCGTGAATTGAAAAAAAAATATATTAACTGCACTGAAGCCTAATTCTAAGTGGTAGGATCAATACATCTTTTATCATTTTCCACATTTTTGGATATGAAGCAGACATTTTTCAATTTTGCTATAATTTTTGGGTTTCACTATTGAAATTATTTTTACTCTCTTCGCCATATTTAAGTTCTAGTAGCTTACCAAGAAGAACCTCATCCAAATTTGCAGTAGAAAGACTTGTCATCCAATTATATATCTTAAAATTCAAAATATCTTGGAATCGTTTTTCCATATCAAGTTTAAATTCGTTTATATGGCAACTAATCCTTTCGATTTCTTCAAGTGTTATATCTTCTTTAATAGATGATAATTCTGGAAATTATCCACCGTCCACCATGCAAAGGTTAAACGTCCACTAGTGGGGGGTACAGACAGGTTGACGACCACTGGTCTACAGCATGGAAGTTAGTGAGATTACTTAAATCTTTTATTAATCATAGATATCACTGTAGGCTATTTCTTGCTTATCGAATATGTATGGTTTGAATTTGATTTTCGCGGATCCAAAATGACATTTGGGACATTTATAATGTGCTGAATAAAAATAAAAATATGTACATACTCTCATAATAATATATATTATGTAAAGTCACAAACTCTGTCGTGTTGACGAAAGGTGCGATAAAAATACGGAGCTAAAGACGACAAAAAATTTCAAGCCTTGCATTAAAAAACCAGCTATAAGTGAAATTATTGATATTATAAAAATATTAATTTGAGCCGATATTCGTCCAATTGTACTTGTTTCTGGAGATAATATGAATGATCACCATTTTTTTTTATAAGTCAGTTGAAATTTTGATTTAAAATACTGATAAAACGTTTAGTAAAAGAATACCTCATTATGTTTTAATGATGTAAAACTAGCATCAGCTTAGAAATGTGTTAAAAAATTTATTTGAAAACAATGAAATAGTTTTTTTCCTTTGAACAAATCTTTTTTTATTTATTTTAAATAATGTCCGTAACTTTTTTCTAAAAAGCAAAATTCTTTTAGGGATTTAATTTTAAATACATATTACAAAAATAAGCAAAAATCATTATAATAATTACTTCAATTGTAATCGCAATATCGGTCGAATACACATAAAATAAATTGTTCAATATAAGATGGGCGTCACGAAATATAATTAATAAATAATCAAAATATCTATCATTATGAGTTAAAAACTGTATTCGCGAACTTGATAATGCAGTGGAACCCCAATCTACCGCTATCGCCTAAATTGTTTTCCCGCATGAATCGTTATTTTTTTGTTAATCGCCGAACACCCATCAGAATAATGTTAAATAATACCGCATTAAACGTCCCCCGATTTATCGATTTCCTCGATCTATTGTCTAAATATTAAGGACCCGTCACAAATATTATCCCGATTGACCGTTTTTGTTTGAATATTATTTCTCATTTCGTTCATTAGCACATTCTACCTCAAACAACTGATACGTAACAAACAGACTGCAAGCGTACAAGCTTCCTAGAATTGTTTATGATCATGGTCATAATTTTTCGTATTATGACTGCACCTGCATAGACATAGCAAAACATCTGAGACTAGCACGATCAACTCTTAACACGATTGTTTCTAGGAAGAGTGACATTCGCAAAACAATCGAAAAGTGCGGCAAGTCAGCGAATAAAAGAAAGTCCTCTAAGGAGTCCACTTTTAGTGAGCTTGATGAGATTCTTCACAGATGGTACCAGCAGGTGCGAGCTGAAAACATACCTATTGATGTATCCATAGTTAGAGAAGAGGAATCCCAAATTTCTCTGCATCGAACGGATGGATGGAGTTCCAAAGATCGACATGGTCATGTTTGTATCTTCTTTTCTTTATTTGAAGCTTTCCCGCATTTATCGTTTATTTTTTAGCAATTGAAAAAGTCCATTGAAAAACGTAGAATCGGGGGTTTACTGTAATGGCAAGCACCAACGCGTGACTGAACCCATCGCATAAAAAGGCTACGCTTTCTTGACTTTTCATGTTAAATCAAAAATCAATTATTGCATTTCGATTTTGCCTAATTTTCAATACTCCTATTTTGCATATTTAAAACCGGTATTTCGGAATGTTGCATAATTTAGTTTTAAGTCATTCCGTGAACATTACTGGTGTGTCCATATGCACATCTACTTTCTGCTCAGGAAACGCGTAGCGTGTTCATGCCTGAATGACGGTTGTATGTAAAAAAAACCTTAGCACTGTTGATACTGTTGGTGTTTTACTTTAGCACACAATATTCGTTCATTTCTCTGGAAGATTTTGTCACGTTCGGGTCTTTTCGCGAGTAACATTGTTGCGTATTAAAAAAGTTGCAATTCCAATACATTTTTATTATTTAAATATATTGAGCACCGATATGTTTTCATGGGCTTTTACGTTAGCAGTGAACGCGTTAAAAAAGAAACGCTGTGGAGATATAGAATCACATTATTTATAAAAACATTTGTTGCTATAAGATTTTACGCGTAATTGCGTTTCTATCGAGCCCGAATGTAGATAAAATGACAAATTCTCCGCTAGTCTTAACCCTTGTATTAGAGATCGGCACGGTCCAAAACTTTATAAAATTATCCAGTTCGAGCCCGACATATTCAGGCTCAACCCGGCCCGGGCCCGAGTCTCAATATCACACTTGTTACCTGAACCCGACCCAGATTTACTTTTCTCAGCCCGAAAAAGGCCCGATTTCTTTCAATGTAGAAATTCATTTTTACTTTTCAAACAATATATGTTATTGTTTCCATATTTCCAATGATATTCATAACACATGTAAAATAAATTATTTAAGTTATGAATAGTATTGCCTAATCGCTCATGACTCAAGACCGGGTATGCCCACACGCCAAGCCAGGGTCCGTGCAGACCTCTACCGTGTACCATCGACAACCATGTCACCGTCAAAATGATCAAAGTCTTGTTGGATAATGCGTGATCATCACTTTTATCTTGACTTCAGAGTTCAACATCACCACCAATACCAAGTATTAAGAATATGTTACCAAATTTACTTTTTAGTGACATCGTTGTAGTAAATAACGTTTTGAAGTGACATCTCCATTTCGTATTAACAAAATCACACTCACACAATTTTCCTATTCATTTTTTCTCAATAGCAAACTAAAAAATATATTTGTCATTTTTCTAAATATAATTTGTTACAGATACCATCAACAATACAGACTTATTTAAAATTCAATTTCGACAACTATTTTGCACACCAATTATCAATTCATGTCAGCTTTTTAAATGTCAATGTAAAAGGGGTTTCTTCATTCATGAAACTAATAAATATTCACTACGCTATTTTTCAAAGAAAACGGAGTTATGTGACAGTTTATTCATAATACAATTAATTGAAAATGTTGTGGTATGCATTATCAACGCTTTCAAGAATATTTGACCACAAGGGGCGGAAAATACTTAATTTCAAAATGTTACTTTACTCACAAATTCAAAATTCTTCGTCAACTGAGATATATTGACACACCAATCAATTACTATATTTCACAGAAAATTGCAACAAATATTTTTCAACTCATAAGTTTTAGTGAAATTTTGAACACAGTCGTGTCGAGAAAAAAATATTAAGTTAGCAATCTTCTGTTTCTCTACTATATTCTAAAACAAGTCAACAATCTTTTATCCGAGACACGCATTTAAAAATGATAATTTGAAAGAAATTTGTAAAAATGTCTTCTAAGCTCATGATGGACAACTTTTATAATAAAATGAGATCGTACATTTTTCTTCAGCGACGAAATTAAATGTTAATGCGGGCATAAACATGAATCATTTGAATCACTTTATCAAAAATAGTTCGTCTCAACAAGTGCTACCGACCGTTGGCTTTGCAAAGCACTAATCGCCTACGAAATCTCTCCGCGAAAGTTTCAAAAAAGAAAAGCAACGTCGAGACGTCCGGCGGGTTCCCGCTAGTCTAGCGTCGGCGTCCACGCGTGCGCGACGCCGTGACGTCATAGCTCTAGCCGCGGCCAGAAGCGATCCGCTCCTCGTGCGATGTGGACACTCGCAACTCAATACACTCCAGAGCATAACAAACCGTAAAAAACAAAAATATATCAACATATACATTTAATTTATAACAAAGTTCGGAATAATTGCAACACCATACAATATTTTAGAATGGAACATTGATAAAATTGTTCCTTTATTTTTTCTTTTATTTTAATTTTGCGCGGGATAATGTGACAGTTGGGTGATAGTTTTGAAATATATACAAGTTTCCGGCGTTATTTTAATTGTCCTTTTAGAAAAAAACAATTAAAAGTTTATTATTTAGTTTGTTTATAATGTGGAACGCATCGGCGGTGTGTGGTTAGTGTGGAAAACAAAATCGCCTGTGGAACTTAAACGTGTTTATCTCAACATTACATCGCAATCAACCATACATTAAGTGAGTACCTACACAATCTCTTAATTATTATTAAACCTATAGTAATAATGATATTACAATACCAGATAGTAAAAAATTTAGTTGAGCTCACGACTACAACGTAAATAAAGAACTTCGTTATTGTTTCTGATAAAATTTAGTTTCCTATATTATTAACGTAACAAGATTATTTTTTCCGTCTCTTATAAACAGTATTCTTTTAAATAATATTATACTTCATACAAGTTATTTTGAGTAAGAATATATATATAATATATAGATATTTATAATTTTAGGAATTTAAATAATTGGATTATTTATAATATTATATTCACCAATCTTACAATCAAACTGTGATTCTGTATTGTATAATAGTTCCAGAAGTAATATCTAAATAATTATTAATTATTGATTCAACATGGGTTACCATTATTTATATGCATGTGAAATGATAAATATATATTTTTCATTGTTATAACTCGGCAACGGTTAAACTACACACCTGACAATGTCTACTCGATGAGCAAAACCTGTTCTACAAATGAAAATTAATTGTTCAGTGTTGACAACTGGAAAAACAAAGTTATCAATTATAATTTTATATTGAAAGTGAATTTTCATAGGGAAGCATCACCGAATCTATTGAGAAAAATCCATATCTTATAACGACATCAAATAACACATAATTTTAGTAATTAAATATTATTGTTAAAAAGCAAAAGAATTAATCGTCTCGTCAAGGTGTAAAATAAAGAAAATACGCATTTGTTTCAATCATAAATAGTTATTTTTGCTGATGGTCTGATGATCACATATTATGAAATTAATATGGTTGAATGTAGTGTATAATCTCGAAACGCCCAGTAAATAAATAATTCATAATAAAATGGAATCGTTAAAACAGTAAAAATTAAGTACATTTATTTGAAGAAAAAAGTAATTTGGATTATTGAGTAATTGTTTTACGAAAAAGAAACGTGTAACAAATACTGCTTTATCAATTAAATAAATATAATTATATTATTTATATAAACACATTTACTAAAAATAGTGTAATGATTTACATGTTTTCTGTTAAGGCTGAACACTTGAAATTATCCACTTTTATGGTGTTAACTGTCAATTCGTAGTAGAAAAGCATTGTATTTATAAAAATAAAATACATTTTTTTGTTCTTATTGCATAAATTTATCAAAGGGCTATGATTGATTTCGTTAATCACAAATTGCGAGTATTTTCATCTGATTCGTTGATCTTTTTTATAAATAAATAAAGAAAAACTATATCTTTTTCATAAAAGCGAATCTTCTAATATTTATTTAATTCTCATAAAATAAATTCGAATTCATTACCCGAATGGTGCAGTCCATTTAATCAATTACAAAGTAATATATTGTATTCCCTGTAATGATTTCATGAAATATCAGATAAATAGTAATGGGATATTTTTGAACCATTACGATAGACGACTTAATAATTATTACAATTTAAATAAACTTTCATTAAATATTCATTTAATCATTCCTTCAACAGCTAGAATGTTTTGAAATTCTTATAAAATATTAAATACATTTAATTAAATTGAAATACTTAAAATAGAATGTATTTTCTATCGCTACTGTCTTAGGTTTGTTAGGCTAAATATACTGACGATAGTGTTATTGTTTCCTTTATTATGCAAGCATAGAATTTATTCAATATTGCTCGACAGTACTATCAAAGCAAAACAACTATTTACTGCTTACTAGATTATTAATGTTACTAAATATTATCATAAAATATCTACAGAAGGTAAATGTTTTAGTTGTGTTCAATGGACCATGTCTACTTTATCTTTATATTTTAACTGATTGCTGATTAGAAATGTTGACCTAGCGTTTACTCATATGATAAGTAGGTGGTAAAAAATGTAACATAAAGCAGGGATTATGTTTTGGTTATATTGACTTATGCAAGGCCAGAATACCAAAACGAATGTATAAATAATTGATTATGCTCTTGTGTGTATTTTGCACAAGTATGGTTTTAGCGCGAACGAACGAATTTAATGACATAATCTTTGTAGTAAACGTAAGTTACTTACTGGTCCCTCTATAAAAATATTTGAATCTTCCCAAATCACTTGCTGTCACTCTTTTAAACTGCTTTGTCAATAGCGGGCAGAGTTTGAAAATAAATGATTTACAAAGCATCTAATTAGAGTCGTTTCCCCCCGTTTTCACACTGCTTTTTCATAGCAGCACGTAGAAAGAGAGAACAAGTGATTTGCGAAGAATTAAATAAGAGTTCAACTTGAACCAATTTATATCCCAGAGCTTTGTCAAGATATTTATTTTCGTGTCACAGTAACATGAATCGAAAGCACGAATCAGTAAGAACGAATCGCGTAAGTAACTTATTGCCTATGTCTGGTTGTAATAATAAAATGCGCTAACTATATTTTTTATTGAAAATATTCCAATTTGAAAATAGTTTATTTCACTTTATTCACAACTGTTGTGTTGGTAATCATGACAATAACCGTAGCATTTTTAATTAATTCATTAATACATAATATATAACTTGTAGTTGTAATCGACTGACGTAATCCTTCTGCAGGAATCAATAAATATTATTATTATGGATGTGAGAAATATATACATTATATTTATGAACACTTGAATTTCATTAATTTGAGCTTGTTTTTTTCTAATGTGAAGCGTATGAACTCCTAACAATACTGAGAACAGGAACTATATTTTTATCATAATTTAAAGTTTCACAGTGATGAAGGCAAAGGTTATAGCCTAACGATCTCGTACCTAAAAAATACGATGAGACAATACTTAAGAATCAGTTTAGACCGAGAGCAGTTCTGCTCGACGACCCCACATAGATGTAAACAGGGATTTTCTTAGTTTAAATTGAATAAACACGACCCCTTGTAATAGAAAATGACTTTCCTCTGGATGCTTCCTTACGTATTGCATGTGAATATGTGTATGTGTATGTGTGTATGCGTTTGTATATATATGTATATGTGTGAGTGAGGTATGCCAGGAGGTATATTTATATAAATGCAATTGGTGCTCACGTGAATTGGCTTCACTCTGGATTGCTTAGCTCTGCAGCGATCACGCCCTTTTATCTGCAACGATGGAGGTGAAACAAAAAAAATTAACATTAGAGATGAAGGAGACTCAAAGAACTATGACGCTAACGCGCCTTAGGACATAACGCTGCATCAAGTTGATATCCAAAAAAAAAAAAAAAAAAATGGTTGACTTTGTAAGAGCCATAATTATGTATGTTGTATAGTAAAATTATTGAAAAAGTATTATCACGGTTTGTGATTGTAGTGATATTTCATACGATGGTATGCATGTTTTCAAGAACAAAAGTTCTACGAACAAGTAGTTTATTTCGAAAACAAAACACATATTTCTCACAAACGAGAGTTTTCTCAAAGTTTTGATTACACATAGTCTAGGAAAACTTAAATTAAGACATGTCATAGCAGACCTAATGTATAAAACAATAATTTGATCTTGCTTATAAGATTATGATTTTTTATCAGATGACAGATTCTATACCAGATTTGTTTTTTTATGTATATATTGTTTTCAACCATGTCCCTCATACCTAACCTTACTTTGGCGAAATGATAAGTAACTTTCACAAATTAATAGTTAGTAACCACTACTTTTAAAATACAACTCCTGTAGTCGAGTGGTCAATGCAATGCCGCTTACGTTCACAAGGTTGTACAGTCAAGGGTACCGATCTTGGATTATAAAATAGGATATGTTATTTCAAACATTGGTTCTTCAATTGAAAAAGTATGGATATCTGTGCTTTTTTCTGCTGTGAGCTTGTAGTCAATATAAAGTATAAAATGATACAGTATCTATATTATATTGCAGTATTTTTACGTTTAAATACCAAGACAGATTTCACTTGTTGATTGATGAAGTGTAAATCTGTATTTTAAATGAGTAAATGGTTATGTTTGAGTAACGAGAAATTTTATGAAATCAAGAAAAATGGTATTACAAATTAATAATTAGAGCCAACGCGCTAAATATGTTTAAATAACATGAGATAAGCTCGATGACAAAAAAATAGATACATATGCGCAACATCTCAAATATTAGATTGAAAAAAACGAAATTTGGCATTGAATTTTTCGGGACATGAACTCAGACCCCATGTGATCGGTAAATTACAGATCTAGACAAATGAATTATGGATATAAATAAACGAGTAATAAGAACACTAACATTCACTGCAGTAGTGGAAGGTGTACCGAGATATACGCCGTATCCCCACTGCTAGAGTCGTAGCGTATACCCTATGGTAAGTTTGCGATTATAGCACTGCTTAAAGCTTTAATTTTTTTAATCCCTCTCTGAATTAATTAAAAGCATTTGAGTATTCACAGATCTGCAAATAATTGCTTCTCTTTTATTTTTAACGGTGCTCTTGAATACACATGATTTTAAACTTAGCTCGCTTTCTCACAAAACAATGCTTCATTTTGTATTTGTAATATTGTAACTTCCAGTGAACTATATTCAATTTACTGTACAGAAAAAAATTGTAGGAGTGGTTGAGAAATGGACAATGGCGAATAAAATGTTTCTTTTGTAGAAGTTAATCTTTTCCCTATTGATGTATATCTTTTTGATATATTAGTTCAGAAATTACTTTACGACTGACAATAAATAAAGCTTCCCTGAACATTGGGTTCAATAGAGGGCATTTAGTCTCAAGATTTATTTGTTAATGTCTGCTGCCGTGTGGAGGATATGAAACCCTAATGAAGCATCTTAACATAGGTTGCTAAACGAGAATTGTTTGTGGATCAGTTGCTCCATACCAGTTTTCAGAGAGAGTAAAGGAAGACAAAACGAGTTAGGAAAGGATGAATATCTCTTAAGAAGACCGGTTCGTATCATTTGTCTTCGTACGTAAGAAAGAACTGATGATGATGCTGCTTTCCTATGATACTTGATATATTTTTTAAAATTTTTTTCTTCTTCTTTTTGGCGCTACATTCCATTGCGAACTTTTGCCGCCTAAATCAGTTTCCTACACTTTGCCATTCTACGTCAATTGCTGACCTTCAGCACTCGTTTTGAGACACCCTACATATCCAGCAAAGTCGCGGTCTTCCAACTCTCCGTTTCGTCAAGGTCCGTTAAAATGTTGGACGTTTTGAAAAATCTATTGTTACAAAACATAACAGAAGCGTTAAGTGATTGATACAGTAAAAGTAGTTAAACGATTTGCATTAAAATAAAATATACTAATCGAAATATTCAATAACAAAAAATTAATTCAATCAATTTAAGACTTCTACTGAGGTGCTTGACGGAATTTCGATATCAAATTTGAATTGTTGAAATTTTGTACATTTCCATGTATTTCGTCACTAACGACCCGGGTTTCGCCTTTTGGCATCTTCAGGTATTCGTGTAGGGGTCGTTAGTGACGAATTACATAGAAATGTACAAAATTTCGATAATTCAAATTAGAATTATTTGTGTTAATTCAATTAAAATTTAAACTGGAATTGCATTTGGAATCTCGTGGTATTTAAATATAAAGCAATCCAAACAATTTGTAAATAATTGTGTCCCTAAATAAACTGTTTCACAATTTGATTGTGTGTTTAAACCGCATCAAAACTGTTGACCCATTTGTGAAATTTGCGAAAGCACAGTGGTTTCAATAATAACCTAAAATGATCACAAATTATGTTCCTGATAATTGGACAGAATTATTTTTATTCTCGCAACGTTTAGAACTATCCTGCTAATGGCGATGCCATCCAAACGTCATTTAACATTATTTGATGTTAAGCAATATACTTAGAATGTTCAGACGAGAATTATTTTTAATGTTTTAAAATAAATTTTGTTGGAAGTTTGTCGATACTATATTTTTAAAAACAGTTAACGTATAATTTTAATTTTAACAAAGCGTTTTATACCTATATCTATGAATGTTTGTTTGTCCCTTATGCCTATATAAAATTATGTTATTTTGTTTATCATTTATTGATTTATGAAAATAATATTGCCCGTTTGCTTGAGCGCGTATGAGAAATCTGTCTCATGCAGCATGCAACTCTACGTCAAGTCAAAGCGAATTTTTCAAAATCTATTACTAACACTTCAAACTCCGGCTGATATTGACTGTTCAAATAATAAAATAATTATATTCGATAAACAAAGAATGTATAAATAAGGGCCCAGCTCTTGTATATTATATAAATCCACAACTTAAAAATCACATGTTCAACATTTAGTTTTAGCACCAAAACGTGGTACCTACGTCTGATGAGTGATAAATATATAAAGAATATTTTTTGTAAATATATTACCAGAAAAATATTTGTACAAATATTTTAACCTAGCTTTGGCAAATAGGGCCAGAGCTGATTGTATGGTTAACAATAAGTATTCATAGCTTGCAATGAAATGTCGGGTCCGTGGTGCAGTGGTCAACGTCGTTGGCTTCGGTTACGTATGTCTCGGGTTCAAATCCCGGTACGGACAGTTTCATAAATTGATTTTTCGATCGATTTATAGATTTATGTTCATAGGCATGGATGTTTGTGAAGTCTAAAATTCCTTCCCACCCACCCAATACTAAAAACGTAGCGATAGCGATTAGCTAACCATTAGTTCTGTCTTAGCACTATCATTCTTTCCCTACTCTCTTCGAAAAATATAGCTTGAGCAACTGTGTAATTAGCAGTTCTCTTAGAAAAACTTCTGTTGAGATACTTCTATTAGAAACTCATAAAAACAACAATAATTCATAGCTCGCAATGAAAATACTTGAGATACGTCTATTTTGTAGCTGATATGGCTTAAAAATTGTCAGTATATAAAATATAAGCCAGTACGTATGTAAACCTCCCCAAGCGTTCTCTTCCCGAGAATAGACTATTGTGATACAGCCTCATAAAACCCTCATTTTATATACCAGAAGTTCTATTTAATTACCTACCCCTTTTCTTGTGTAAGCCTCAGGGTTGGACGTGTCTCAAACGGGCCAATGTCGATAAAATTGCGCCAATAAATGTTACACAACGTGACGTTATGGGACCACTTTGACAGCCAACTAATCCTAACCTGACGCCCACGTCGTGGTTGAAACATCGTCCAGGATAGAACTTCTTTGAATCGAATGTCACAAGTATAAACAAAAGTCCTAATAATTATTTTATTATGATCTTTCAAGACCATATTCTTGGGGACTACTTTATCCATAAAAATAATGAGGATTTACCATGTAGAAATCAAGTAAACTTTATAGACATGTTTGTTTAGTTTATCACCCAATGTGCTGAATGAAGTCTTGCTTACTCTCTTTCCAATTATATTAAAATCGATATAATTTAAGACATAGACTGAGGGTGCTTGATGGAATTTCAATATAAAATTTGGATTATTGAGATTTTGTACACTTCCATGTATTTTGTCACTAAAGACCCGGGTTTCGCCTTTCGGCATCTTCAGGCATTCGAGCGCACGAATGGAATCGAACTAACAGACAGTATTTTTTTTGTCTACCTTTACTTTACTATTGAAACTATTATGTGAAGTGTGCGAAGCGGACTCCTAGTTTCCTGGCTAAAGTTAGTGCTAGGGTGGGTACAGACTAGGTCTTTATATCCCTTTCCCGCATGTAAGCTAGCTAAGTACCGCTATCTAAAAAGATTCTGTCAGCTGAAGGCTTTTGTGTGGGAAAACACTTAAGAAAAACCCCTTACGAGAATGATTGTCTTTGACAGACAGTAAACAGTGTCTAACGTTTATATAGAAAATACAAATACGACAAATATTATTTACGAGATAAAATATTATACGTCTGGGATCCATACTGATACATGAGTTAACATTTCGAGAATCGCCTTAATCCTTATTTTGTAAACAACACATTAACAGAGTGGCGAATAGCCGCTTTCCAACTACTTTTAGAATTACCAGTGATTTTACAATTATAATAGCATTGTGGGTTTCGACGGGATGCAATTCGACGAAAGGATAAATATATACAATCATTCCACGTTTAGTGACATCTGTTAGGTGTTTCAACGTATAGAATACAATAACGGAGAATTAGGAAGGTTCAGCTGCTCATTCAGAATTGGCAAGGAATTTAACTGGGCTCTATTAATTTCTAAAATTTCTTGATAAAATAATTTACGATCCCCCATGTTTTGATGCAACAGTTTAACTCCATCATCCGCATTCAACGTGTGGTTCTCCTGTTAGACACTGTTTAGTGTCTGTCAATTTGAGTCCATCCGTGCGCTTGAATGCCTGAAGATGCCAAAAGGCGAAACCCAAAAACCCCACGGAAGTGTACAAAATCTCAATAATCCAAATTTTATATTAAAATCGTTACAGGTATTTCTTGTTCTATATATATATATATTTAACCGCTATCAATGTATTCTGGTGGTATGTCATTGAGTTTCTGGCTAGTGTCGGGTTTCTTTTCAAGTTAAATGATAGATAATTTTCCACAGTATCTTTTGAGTCTATCGAGGAATTGATTTTATGCAAAAATGTTTACATAAATTAAGAATATACTAATGCATTTTTTATTTTTGATGTTTTTATATTTTTTTTCTTTTTTACACGACTTAAACATAGTTTGCGTTTCTATAAGGATGTCAGAGATAAAAACATAAACCAAATAGGACGTGTGTACTGGAATACAACCATAGGCAATACAAATAATAGCCCTCGGTAGTGGTGGATTGGCTCTAAAAATATTGCTTGCCAGAAGTCATTAGAGGCTCAGACAACGGACCCATCCCAGATTTTGGGGAGGAGGACCCTACTCTATATATTTAATCCTATGTACTGTACTAATAATAATTGATAATTTAAAAAAATTACCAGCTAAAACAGACACGGAGAATATGTATGTAATCATGATGAGGTATTAGTTCATTGTGTATATCGTAAGAAAACATATTTATTTGTAATGATAGTATATTTTTAAACATGTCAAATGAAATATTTAAAAATTATTTGATTTTACTGAGGACCCCTAATATAGAGCGGGGTCCACTTGTCATCAGGCAACCTGGCTTTTATGGCCAGTCCGCCACTGGCCTCGGAGATTTTCTTGTATGAATCAACAGACCAGACATCTGATAGCTATCTTCAAGTCCAATTCTAAATGCAAGACTTCCCAGTTTTTATGTTATTCAACATTTAAAGCCTTGATTCTCAACGTGTGCGGTAGGTTGGTTCTCAAGGGGCAGTAGAAAACTCGCTTAGTCCGTAAGATTAAACGTTTTAATATAACCGTGGCAATAGCTGTTTCAGATTCGTGCCAGATGTTAAGTGAAAAAATTGGGGGACTCTAGATAAAAAATATTCTCAATGTGGGTGGTTGGCAAAATAAGGTTGAGAATCTAAGATATAAACAGATGTACGAAGTCATGTCCCATGATCCTAGTACCAGTAAGCCGAAAGCCCAAAAGCATTTAACATTCAGCTACGGACCAACACAATATTAAAAAAATTATTTGAAAAGGAAATAGTGCCGTATCTCATCATCTTTACATCTATACATTTAACCCGGCACCTCGCAGTGGCTGCGCGGTCTTTATCTTAAGTGCTCGGCTGGGATTCCGCCAACGTATCTATCTCGTATATCATTGGGAATTACTTTGCCCGTACACCGTAAGCCGTGCGACAGTAAAAGAATGATATCAATGACGCCATTAACATTAAGATGTCGCTAAGTCTGGGTGGGATTCAGGTTAAAGGCGAATGGGACTCGAACATGGCGCGCTACAGGTAAAGGGGCTCCGAAACAACAATAAAATTACCACATCCATTAGTTAAGTTTAAAAATAACATATTTCAATAAACCATGCAAAGGGGTTTCATTAATTGTTGTAATTCTCAGTATTGACAAAGTACGGTTATAAATTAAACTGAGTATCTACAGTTGTATCTCGATATTACATTTTTCAGGGAATTGACAACAATATAAACGAGATGATAAAATCATTTATTAAAAAACATGCGACTTGTTTATACATTTCTATGTAATTATCTTTTAATGATGTGAATTGACCTTAATTTTCATCCACGTAAATAAAGTAAACAAAAAAAGCAGACCGAAATGCAGAAGATGATTAAAAGTATATAAGCGACTATCGCACGTAGTTGATTTTATTGGCCTTAGTAAATTATAGTGTAAAAGAATTTAACACTACCTAAGCTAAGTAATGGATTAAAAACGTTATGCATTATAACCGGAAAAATAAACAATCCCTACTCTCTTTGAAAAAGAGAGGTTGAGCAACTCAGTAAAGAACAGTTCTTATAGAAAACTTCTGTTGAGATACCTCCATTAAGAGGCCATATTCTCCAGTTTGGGAGCGGTGGTAAAAAGAAATCTTTTTTTTTACAATTATCACAACTAATTGAAATGGATCTTGATGGATATGAACTAGCATATTTATTAATATTTCCTGAATATCAAGACACAGAAGAAAAAGAAGACAATCAATGTTCTGAACCCAGCTACTTTTTAGTTGAACTTGAAGACTTTGCTACCAACTCAGCATGTGTAATATACCAGTTTGTAAATATGACTGAATTTTCTTTTTTATGAAGATCATCCGTATATTTTTATTTATGTAGATATTTTATTATTATAAAGTACCTATTATATTTACTGGCCTTGACGATCACTGGTTTATTTGTTTCGATATACAGAATCATCAAACCTGGTTCTAGTTGTATTGAGGTAAACCGCCTACGTACTAAGGGCCAGTTGGTTGAATTGTTAGTGAAGCCGTGAAACTTCACCCTCACATGATAATATTGAAACTGCGAATCCCAAATGTGGTAAGCCACTTGACCGCAATCACAGCAACACTAATATTTGAGAAGCGCTGTGTGGCTTGGAGCCTAACAATGTCGTATCGTAGGTGGAGTTTATATTATGCATTGTATAAGCTACCGATATACATACTAAATCAAATCTGTAAATATACCTAGAGTATCTAATAATTTAAGTTATATTCAAAAACCAACTCGATTAGCCACAGGTTCAAAGTATTACCATTAGTGTGTTAAAGTTTTTCTACCTTTTTGGTAATTGGATAGAGGAATTTTATTCCTGCTCTCTTGAACATTCTATGAAATAAATTACCTACTGGGAAGGTGTGGGTATAAATATTGCTTACTACGGCACTGAGTAAATCAGACATTATTTTAGCATTCGATAATTTTCTTACGTCCGGTGACATTCCATTCTTAATATTAATTATGAAGCAAATATTTTCATCTACTCACTGCTTACGAGGAATTTGACATTAGTCCATTGCTTGGGTTAGGTTACGTCCTTATTTATATATTAAACGTACTGCAAAATTAATATTTTTTAATTAAAAAAATATTTGGAAGATTAACAGCAACCGGAAATAGCACTATTATTCACTATCCGATTTCAAGTACTGGGCCTCTCGTTGTTAATGAATATTTATATAGAAATATTCAAGCCACAATGACTTACTAATGTCTAATAATTTAAAATTCTCTCTGCCTATAACAATGTCATCCAAAATATTACGACACCTGTATTTTTATCGACAAAATATCATGAAGTAATCAGCGTAATTGAATCATCTTCTCTTTTTGTGTCGTTCCCGATTCAGTATTATTTAACACCAAGGAAGTTATCTCTGCCGATTGCAATGCAGAACAGCTCATTGAAGCAAGACTCGCACCAATCAGAGGAAGTGCAATGTCTTTCTCTGCTGCAGTTGCCATTTACCGATTCTGCTGTTGGCAAAGAAACAATAATTCTTGTGATTTAACGGTTCAACGTTTTTCGCAGTCAGCTAATTATCTTGCCGTTATGAAATCTTAAATGAAGCTATAAAATAAAAGTGATGTCAAAACTTGAATTTCCGTTTTTAAAAGAACAAAAAAAGCAAATATTTTATTAAATTTTACTAGATTCTTTACATATTGCAGCAAGTATCAATTAGAAAAAGACTTTATTAAGTATATTAAACGAATATAAAAAAAGTATTCAGCTGCCAATCAGCTATATATTTAATCATTTCAAATGAGCTCATTATTAATGAAGAATCACATAATCAACGTTCATTTTTAATCATTTTTCTCCGCTATAACTGCATAAAACTACTATGTACCGTGGCTCAAAAGGTGATGACATATTTCCTATAGTTATGATTTAAAACGATCTAAACCTTACTGAGAAAACTCAAAAAGTGTGTGACAGAAAATTTTACCTTTTCTTTTACCGATTATTAATAATGATATTTTCTAATGTGCCAAACAAAAACATTGTGAAACTCTCCAACAGGAAAAAGGACAAAAATAATTTTTTGTCTATCTCAAAGCTCTAGTTATTATCGGAGAATGGAAGCAATACCAAGTAAATATTAGATTTAATAGTAAATTCGTCAAAGTAAATAATTATTTAGCAGCGCTACCACGCATAATTGCTGATACGTGATAATAATTTACGCCGAAAATCTATCATAAATATTATATTATGTAAAATTCAACGTATACGAGTAAGCCAGGACGAGTACTATCCCCGCAACTTTGTTATTAATTAATAATTTCCCGTTGTCACCATAGTTATAAACTATTTCAAAGGAAATAAATGATTAGATAGTTAATTAATAAAATTTCAAATGTAAGGAGTTTTTTTACAATGTAAAGTCTTTGTGTAAGAATACAATGTTGAATATTGTTTAATTAATAATGGAATAACATTTGAGTTACAATAAGAAACATGTGTAGATATAAATTAAGTATTCAAATAACAAAATGCTGCAAATACATTTAAAGGAATGTATGTTTGTTCTTAGTCGGCTCAAATGTTAACGTTTTTATCATTAATTCATATTCGGTTGTGCCGTATAACGTTAAAATCTCCGACCTGATGTTTATATTCTTAACATTTTCAATTGTCTATGAATTTTTACTAAAACGCAAGTTTTCATTACTTCTTTATTTAAAATGCGTTGCGATGATACAGTACTGGACTCACTAATGCTTTGAATTTTTTAATTGGAGATCTATCGATTGTTTGAGAAAATATGTGAAATTGATATTTAAAAACAGAAAAATAAACATTTGATTCATGTAATCAAATTGATTTTTTTTTAAGATTTGACAATTTTCTAAACATATTAATTTATCTACAATTTTTTAAGGGTATTTTTTTCCATGTCCACTCCCAATTTCGAGCATATAGTCTCCTAATGGAGGTATCTTAACAGATTTGTTTTATGAGAACTGCTTGTTACTCAGTTGCTCAACCTTTTTTTTTCGAAGAGAGTAGGGATAGAAGGATGAACACTACAAGTGGTTAGCTAATCGCTCTCGCTGCGCCCCATGAGGATCAGATGGGTGAGAGGAAGTTTTAGACATCAAAAACGCTCAGCCTATGAACAGAAATTCATAAATCTATTAATGAAAACCGTCTGCACCGGGAATCGAACCCGAGACATCCGTAACCGTAGCCGACGACGCTAGTAACTCCGCCACGGATGCCGACATTTAAGGGTATTAGATAGTCGTAACTTTTCTTTGCCGTAGCTGCATAACATTACTATGATGTTACTATGGTTCAAAAGATGACGAAATGTCACAGTTTTATGAAATGGTTAGGATCAGACCAATTGAAAATGTTCGCGATGGGCGCCTGCGGTCCTGATTGCGTTTTATTTTTATTACAAAAATAAATTAATGTTATATGATTGAGCATATGTTTTGTGACTATTATAATCTTTTATTATTGACCTATATCTTATCGTGGGTGATTCTATTTAAGCCTATTGTTATGACATATCATAAAATATATAAATGCATGTCATTTCCTTTCCCAAAACTATTGTTTGAGGATAAATTGATTCCAAACATTTACGAAACACAAAAGAGTGATAGTAAGCTTTTCTATACGCCCAATTTTATACAATATTGATTATGATATTAGCCTACCCCATTATACCTATTTCCGGTTATACAAAATACAAAATAAAAAAGCTTTTTCACTGATTGAAACTATTTTAAATTAAACGTTTTCTACATATTGTTTATGGTTATTGAAAAACAAAAATAATTAGTATTTTGTATTGATATGCGATGACAATACCTAGTCATGGCTAAGAAATTTGTTATTATGTCAAAATTTGAATCTATATATCTTATTCTATATATTGAAAAATGAATGTTTCTTTACTTGTTTGTTTGTTTGTCTCGTATGCGTTCCTATACCATTCATCCAATTGCGATGAAACTTTTGTGAGTTTCATGCGCAAATCCGCGAAGGTTTCTGAAAAACGTTAAAAATTAATCAAATAGCTACAAAAAACGACATTTAAGTTCGTATATGAAACAAGTGGTGTTGATTGTGAAATTCTATACAGTTTAGCGGCAGTTCGTGTGTTTTTGTTGTATGAGTGCGCGTGAATCACAGAATCGAATTGAATCAAATAAAAACTGCAACATTTAAGTTCGTGGGTGACATAACAAGTTAGTGGTTGATTATTAAATTCCAATTGCCCGTCTTAAATGCAAAATTTAAAGGAGAAAATGTACTATTCCCACGCATCTCAATAATTCTGACAGATATGCCAGTTGAATTCAAACGTTTGCAGTTTCCGGTGCGACTCACATTTGGAATGACCACCAACAAAGCACAGGGGCAATCGCTACCAGTGTGTGGACTACATTTGGAAAATCCATGCTTATCACATGGCCTGCTGTATGTGGCCTACTCACGCGTCGGAAAACCTTCTGTTTTATTCGTGTTTGCACCAGACGGAAACAAAAAATATCATAAAATCTATCAAGGAATATTACTTAATTAAACATTTGATAATGATATAACGCGTCTTCTTGCTTCGCGTTATCTACCATTTTAACTGTTTCCGATCGTAATTTGGAAGTGCTAAGAATGTGATAAAACACTTTACGCTTAAGTGATAGAGTAATAAACAGAAGGGGCTGTAAAATTGAAATTTAATGACGCAGCTTCGCTACATTTAGGTCGATTACAATATGACTAAAGTGTTTTTTCGCACATTGTGTTATTAAAAATGGAGTGTAATTAGGTAATGCTCGAATATTTCGTTGCGACGAAATATGTCACGCGCACGATATAAGCGTAACCAGATTAATTTTGCTTTAACAATGTAAAACAGCGTTTCCCAATTAAATTAAGTCATGGAACTCTTTTATATAGAGTCACAAAATGGAAACGGTCTGTACGTACAAAAACACGTTCCAAGATAAAAAAAAACTATAAATTAAAAACACTAAAACTTTAAATTAAAAACACTGTGTCCACTACTGAAATACAATGTTTTGTTCTGTTTCATGTGACAAAAATAAAGTATCCGTGTCATGTATATGATTTTCTGGAAAAGTAAATATGGTATCCAGTAAGCGTTGAAATTTCCGAATCGATAATGAGCGAAACGAAACGATAAAAAAAAGTATTATCGTTTGCATCGATAATGGTCGATAGCGATAATTGAAATTTTTCGTTTGATCGATATTATCGTTTGTGTAACCGATAATATCGATTTTTTTGATAATAATTTTGTTCATAGACAGCAAACCTTTTTGTAATTTTTAAACATACCTTTGCTACTATCATACAGCCAATATGTTTTTTGTAATATAATACATGGGATATGCAATTTCACGGATTCGGTGTAACATATATAACATTCATTTATAATAATCCATATTTTATCTAACGAATATTCTCAGCAAAGTATTGTCAGTTTGCGGTTAGCTTAACATTTTTCAGCACTTTTTGCATTCTTTTTCTTCTTAACTATTAATATGTTTCTAAAATTTATCGATTTTTTATTTCTTTTATGACAAATGATGTATAGAACACAACATTACTTGGCCGCCACCGAATTTTGAACTTGAATTGTCAGTCTAGAATAAATTTTCCCAATTCCCATTAAATATCTTTCGAAAATCCATGTTTGCTTTTTAAGCATCGCTAAAATATCAGTTTAGGAATTTATTGAAATTTAACTTCTGGTAGTATGGCAACATTCCTAACGCAACGGTTGCGCCCTCACTAACGGCCAAGTTAAATTGGTACATCTATAGTAAATATCACTAAAAACTTTTGATATTAGGCAATTTTGCAAACTATGCGATATTTATTTATTAACAAACGATAACTATCATTTGTTATCGATTACTATCGTTGGAGATCGATAATTCATTATTGTTCATAATCGATTATCGTTCGATAACGATAGTGAAAATTTATCGTTATCGTTCATTATCGATCATTATCGTTTCTCAGTCGATAAGAAACGGAGATTTCGTCCCTTAGTATCCGGTACATTATTCATCATTATTATGTAATAGTAGTTGTTAATAATAATTTAACTGCCAGTATTGCCATTATATTTTTTGACAATGTTTCAACAAGTAATCTTTAAAACCTTGTGAATAAAAGTTTTACGACGAATAATCCTTTGATAATAATTTTTGTAACGAAGAAGACCAAATTTTGGAGTAATATATTTTTGAAATTTGGACGCATAAAATATTTGTGACGAAATGAAAATGTGAGACACTAATATTTATGTTTTTTTATAACATGTATTATATAGATCGATACCTCAATTTCAAAGTGGAATAACTCAAAAAGCTTACTTCTGAGATAATAAGGAAACAAGATTTTTGGCAGATTTAATCTTCTACTATACTTTATTAACTTTTGTAGATTTTAATGACCCATATTGTTCGTGTAGTGGTAGAAATAAAACTTCGGTGCGTATTCTTTGGAATTGCTCAATTATGTCTATTGAAAGAGATATGTCCTGCAGAAATAATCGCGATGGTCTATCGGACATCCAGATCTAGTTTATTTCTCAGATGTTTTTATCAATTCAAAAAATTTGCAGCCTCCTATGGAAAAAAGATTTACCTTCCCTGCCTCTCACCACTTATTTACTCAATTGTTATATGTATTCCTTGTTGTTCTTGTTTATTATAGATATGTACACTAAATTTATCATTGAGGAGATTTTGGTGTTACAAATAAGTTCATCGAATAAAATTAATGAAAGACTTTAATGAAATTCTAAGATTATCATTTATAGTATTATTAAAGACATAATTTATATATTAACCATAATATGTAATGCATAAATATTGATGTTCTTTATAAGTCAAATTCTTTTTATCTAAACATTAATTTGAGGGCGTTTAGTGTCAGTTTTAGAGTTTCAGTCAGAGATATCCAAGACTTCAGTTCAAAAGTGATAACACTACGGATTATATGTGTCTATTTTGCGTCACCAAACCACCTCTATTACCAACTGATCTTACTCTACCTAATCAAAAGTTATTTTCTTTGCCCGTTGAGCATTTCCGTGAATGGTTGCAAAGATTAACAATTCCACTTTAGCTAAAAGCTAGAGTAAGTAGATTTTTTCCTCAATCCTGCGGAAAATGACTGTGAAACACTGATTGCACATACAAGATGGTATCAAGTTATATTAAAAAAACAGATGTCGGTAATTTGAAGCTCATCCTTTTTTTATTTAACCTTCGAAGCCGTGTTTAAGCTGTTGGTTAATGTTGCAAGATTTTGGTTCTGATTTCTGACATTAACTAGAAATAAATTTTTATTAAGTTTAGCGAAAATGACGAAGTAGAAATAATGTAAAATATTTTAAAAATAAAACACAATTCATTTGTACTACTTCCATATGTTTTTAATGATCAGGACTGGTTTCGCTCATCACGAGCATTATCAACTGATTATAATTAAGGTATATAAAACAGATGGTTCATGAACTAAGTCAAGAAATTACTGATTATCAAAAAAATTATACATTAATCAAATAAAATAGTCAACAATTAAAATGTTATGGATTTCTTACAAAATCAATAATTTTTCTTTTATTTCATGTCCGCTCCCAATGTGGAGCATATGGTCTCCTAATGGAGGTATCTTAACAGAATTTTTCTACGAGAACTGCTTGTTACTCAGTTAGATAAGAGAGTAGGGATAGAAGGATAGGGCTAGGACAGGACTAGTGGTTAGCTAATCGCTCTCACTACGCCCCGTGAGGGTGAGATGGGTGGGAGGGAGGACTCAGACTACGAACAGAAATCCATCAATCGATTGAAATATCAATCTATGAAAACCGTCCGCACCGGGAATTGAACCCGAGACATCTGTAAACCGTAGCCAGCGATGCTACCAACTGCACCACGGACGATATTAATTGAATATTAATAAATATTAATTGTTTTTAAATTTTTCTCTAATTTTCTCTTATAATTTTCTTAATCGCTTATTGCTTAATGCATTAGTAATGTTATTAATTTTTTTTGCTCAGTTAATGGTCCATAACATTTTAATTATAGACTATTTTATTTGATTTACGTATAATTTGTTTGATAATCAGTAATTTCTTGTCTTAGTCCGTAACTGACTAACGACGTTGGCCACTGCACTACGGACCCGTCCGTGTACCAAATTTTATCTACTTATCACAACTAGTTTCGATTGATAAGGGATCATTTTCAATTTGATACCAGTATGTCGAGGGGAAAAGTATTTCTGATGTTTTGTAAAAGTGACATATATATAAGAGAAAAAATATTAATAGATTTACATTAATATTATATTATTGGGGTTGACAAACTTCTCTCTCCGACAAACGTTGGTAGGCCGTAATTTAACTTATAGTAGAAATTTCGGAAAACTAAGTATACATAAATTGTAAAAAGAGTAATAGATCAATAATTATGTCGTTTAACATTTTCGTTTGAATATTCCGAGGTTTTCTTTTTAAAAAAGAGCGACGAACTGTCAAATGGAATTTCATATTGTGAAACATTCTGTTGTTTATCGAATGAAACTAATTAAAAAAATAGATGTATTAAAGAATGGCACAGTATTTCATATAAGTAGATTGTTTTCCGTATTGGTACAAGAATTATAATGATAACAAAACGTGTAATTGGAGACAAATATTTTGGTGTTTTTTTACCGGTAAAAATTAGTATTTTCCGAGAATACGAAACATTTGACATTTTACGTTGATAAGACTCGTATTGACATTCATTGAGATTAAAGTACTACACATTTCGGTATTTTAAGAATATCAGTAGCGATAGCTGAGATATATTTTTTCATATTATATAAAGAGATTCGTTTTGTAACACACCCAATTCTCTTTTTGCACGGGGGATAAGTTAAAGAGACTACCGTGCAAAAAAGCATAGATGCTCATATAAAAATGGCAGATAGGTGATAGATATTACTTAAAATACACCAAAAATATAAAATTCTCGAACTCAACAATAGTTAAAAGTTTTTGTTTAATAAATGAAAATAGCAACTAATAAATTATTATGATTTGCGATTTAAATTACACATTAGAAATTAAAAAAAATCAGAAGGGGAATAAAATCGAAACATTGAAGAGCAATGTCTTTTTTTTTTTTTTTCCCATGTCCGCTCCCAATGTGGAGCATATGGTCTCCTAATGGAGGTATCTTGACAGATTTTTTTTCTACGAGAACTGCTTGTCACTCAGTTGCTCAACCTCTCTTTTCTTTTTCGAAGAGAGTAGGGATAGAAGGATAGGGCTATGACAGGACTAGTGGTTAGCTAATCGCTCTCGTTACGCCCCGTGAGGATGGGATTGGTGGAAGGGAGGACTCAGACTACGAACAGAAATCCAGAAATCGATTGAAAGATCAATCTATGAAAACCGTCCGCACCGGGAATTGAACCCGAGACATCTGTAACCGTAACCAGCGACGAAGCCACCTGCGCCACGGACGCCGACAAGTCTAAGTCGCCGCAATGTCTAGGATCAATTACAAGTCATGAACACTGGCAAGTTAAAATTCGATAAACTGCAAAAATGACGATTCCAATATTCACAAATTTTAAACATATACCTATATATGTATCTTTTTTCCATGTCCGCTCCCAATGTGGAGCATATGGTTTCCTATTGGAGGTATCTTAACAGAATTTTTATGCGAAAACTGCTTGTTACTCAGTTGCTCAGACTCTCTTTTGTCAAAGAGAGTAGAGATAGAAGGATAGGGCTAGGATAGGAATAATGGTTAGCTAATCGCTCTCACTACGCCCCGTGAGGATGGGATGGGTGGGAGGGAGGACTCAGACTACGAACAGAAATCCATAAATTGATTGAACTATGAAAACCATCCGCACCGGGAACTGAACCCGAGACATCCGTAACCGTAGCCAGCGACGTTACCAACTGCACCACGAACGCCGAGTATATATATATATATACTGTATTTAAAAAACTTTTTGTTTTTGTAACCGTGCGAAAGAAAAAAATAGCGTAAAATATGACAAAAAGGCAAAAGGACGTAACCTACACCAAAAAATATTGTGTATAACTCACACAAAACGTGTTAATACACTATATTTATATAAATATATACACATAATACATCGACTGTAGAAATGCAAAAGGACGTATCCCTCCGCAAACAAAGTATACAATTTAATACACGTTTTATGTGGGATATACACAATTTTTTTGTGGTGTGTGGGTTTCGTCTTTTTGCTTTTCCAAAAACTACATAACGAATAAAGGTATTGTGAATGACTTGAAGTAAAAAAGTGTCTACATTGAGTGAATATAAACAATCAATCATATAAGATTAAGATATGATTAAGAACAACCGGCATTATCGTGAAATAAATTAGTACCCATGGTTACTTAATAAACAAGTTTTATCGCCTTGATTATTAGCTAATTATTATTGCAAGTGGTCTGTCTGTCAGTGTTGTGATAAAGCAGTTATAATCAACGAGTGGTGATCGATTTTTCGTTCGAAATTTTAGCATGTATTTAACTATTTTTAGAGTCACTTTTTTAATGATAAAGATATTGTCATACAAGGCACGTATGGTGGGTTGATCAAATGCGTTTTTATAAAATACTAAATAAAAATACACAGCCTCTGTGGTATAGTGGTAAGAGCTGTGCGTTAGCGTTTCTGATGGATCTGGGTTAAATCCCTGTAATGTCAATATCATTTTTTTTCATTATCATATTTGCAATGATTTTTCTTGCAATGAGTTATCTCGTGAGATTAACAAAAAAACCAAAAATATTTCGCGCTTGGTTGCTATTAGCTGTAATGTCAAATGATGTTTACTGTTTTTTTATGAAATCTATAGCTAGAGATCGATGTTTGAAGCAATGGATGTTTGTGGTTTTGATAAATATCCCTCCCACCAAGTGATTACGTAACTACTAGCTCCATTTATCCTTCAATTCCAGTGATGCAGAAACCGCGGCCCAAAATAACAAGTAATAAGTAGTAAAACTATTAAATTAAAAATAATAAAATGTATATCTCGTCTAGTATAATATATCATTATTTTCCAACACTTTTACTCTCTGCGGCCCGTGAAAAATTAGAAAATTGATAAACTAGCCCTTCTTTCAAATATGTTGTGCACCACTGTTCTATTTCAACTCCCTTCAAAAAAAAGCTGCGAAGTAAGCAAGAAGTTCTCGTAGAAAAAAAATCTGTTAAGGTATCTCCATTAGGTGTTCATATGCGGACATATTGAAAGCGGACATGGTTAATAGATAAATAAAAATGTTTACGATGTTTTGGGAGAAAATGTTAAAATACTGGTGTGTAGTGAATCGTTGTCAAATATTTGTTCATCGATCTCTTACTAATAAATAATGTACTGTAAAAGTATCGTGAAAATAATAACTAGTGAATTAAAGATGCATTTAAATCGATTAAAATTTAAAAAGTCCGCGTATTTCATTAAAAATGTATTATTTCATCACATTTTTCGACACAGTGTATCAAATGAGAATGTTTTGTACAGTCAGAGAACTTAATAAAAATATATAAATAACTCCAAACATTTGTAACATGAGACCGATATGTTATTCAAATCGTTTCAAATTGAAAAATACAGTATTGATATAACACAATAAAATATATTATAAGGTAAATGTAATATTTTCATGAAAAATAAATGTTCATTTTATATTTCAACGTGACATAGAATAAATTGATATATCCCGCATATTGATGTTATAATATTTATGAATACGAAATCCTAGCTTTATAAACAATACTCACAATATGTATGAATTAGGGTTATCATCAAGGTTATAATAACATCGTATGACACACCCTGGATTTTGTTAAGTATAAGTTTCATTAGTGTCCAGAACTGAAATCACCCAGCGGCAGCGGCAATAATTCGCAGAATCGGTCCAAAACTTGTTACCAAGCCGTTCAATAGCCACCGGGTACGCCTGCTGGACGAGTCCATTTTGACGGAAAAGGGTAGCTCCGACGATGCAGGGAGTTTTTTTAATTGTATTTGTGCACAGTCAATTACGATCTGCCGAGCGGGACGAGCTGCGGTCTCGTGACGGCGGAGGTGACGTGACGATGTGAATTGTTTGTTTTTTTTGATTTGCATTGGACTGAAGTAAATTCAGTTTCTAAGTAAATGTATATGTAGAATCAATTTTATGTGTTAGGATTTATATATTTGTGTAATGTAAGCCACTGCATCTTTGATGGAAAAATAAATAAGTTTTGAACCGGATTTGAAATGGTGTTTGTCTGAGATCACAGCCCTTCCAGGACTCTGGATAACCAGCCGTTCGCCTCTCTTCGATCCGGGGTCTTCTCACATAATTATATGAGGGTATACATATTTCATTTGGTTGTGCTCAAGTATTATAAATTATTATGTATAAAACAAGTGAACAAACTGTGCATTGCAGTAAGTCAGTAATCAAATGCCAATTACAAATAGTATATTATCGGAAGTGGCATACTTGTTGACCAATTATTAGCATTGAATGCATTGCTATTTATAGTGGTCGCATACTACACATAATAAGTAATATGTAATGGAATTTAAATATGTATAATTCACATACTATACTCAAGTAGAATTATGTGTTATAATATTATATAATATTTTACGATCTTAATATGTATACCTGAATTTAATTATATGTGACTAGCTTCCCGGTACTGCTACTTACAGTATTTACTTACTGAAATTATTTAGTACAGCTGCTCTTATATTATTAATAATCACAGCAAAATCGGGAACCGCTCCCCTTGGAGCTAGACTTTGAAGATCACTGTCGGATGACTCTAGACTGATTCATACAAGGAAAACCACGAGAAGTATTATCGTTTGTATTACCTGTATTGTTTGCCCTAAAGATACTTATTGTGACATCTATGTTGTCATCATGGCAATCCAATAAATATGTAAAAAAAAATGTATAATGACATACCATAATCGTAAATATTTTTGCATTCATTTCATCAAATTATTGTGTTCTTCGACTTAAAAAAAAGAAAAAACGACGAAGAATTAAAAACAGTTTAAATAAATACCCCCAAAGCGATACCACAAAAAAAACATGATATGAAATATATATTATTTTATGATGCATCATCATAAACACCTGTTTTTATTCTACTGCTGGGTAAATATTTTCAAAATGAAGTCCTAAATTTGATCAGTATAATTGTAACTGTGTAGGTGTGTAGGTTCGTCACTTAAAAAAACAGATGGCCGAGCTCTGAAGATGATTAAGGGCGACTGAAAGCCAGTGGAACCCTTTTTAATCTTGTGATCAATGAAAATCTAAAGCTAAACATCTTGATAAAATGCTTTTCCTTGATTGTTAAATGTACTGTACACTTTCTTTTTACGGATACTTTGAACATTTTCCGGCTTAAAAAAGCCTTACTGGACGGTTTTTAGATGTTTTACATAAGGTGTGTCACATTTCCCACTATGTACTAAAATAAAGGTAAATTTATATTATGTAACAAACATTTATATAATATGAATTAAAATTAAGAAAAAATAGCAATGCATAATTCCATAAATCAACAAACTGACAATATTTAGATGTATAAACAATAGTATACTAAATTTATCTCTTGTATACCTCTTTCAGCAATACATATTTACATACATTTTTCCTCCAGTGTTTCCTTGTATTGATATTTTTAAATTTTAACAAAACACGTTAATTTTGTATGAAGCATTTTTATTTTTCGTACAAAAGTTGTATAGTAACAAATACAACGCTACGCAGAATACATGCTGAGTATTATTCTAAAATATTTGATAAGCACAACAAATATGAGTTATTTATTTTATCTAACGATGTTACAATACTTACGAAAACGCCAGTATGAAATTAATATTGAATAGTATATCTTTTAGGACAACAGCACAACAAGAGAAAACAGCGATTATTAAAGCCTTAAACTGTATATTGTTAAAAATAAACAATTGCATGTATAAAGTTTTCCGTGGCCTGTTTTATTGAAAAGAATGATACAAGTGTAAACCAGGGAAAGGATGTAGTGCAAAACGCATTGAATTACTCGCGTACATATGCAACCGGTTTTATTCGATGCATCTCGGACAGTAGTTTCAAATATGAGAAGTATTTATTATTTCAATACTATTTAATAAATTGATTTTTACATTGTTATTCTTCCGTGTATTTGTACAGATTACTTACTAATTCATACAATGTTGCTAGTTTTGGGACCTGTATTTAACGAGTGAATAGTTGCAATACAGGCTCACGCTTAAACGTTGGGTAGTCCGAAACCAAATTAAAATTTGTGGTTATATGTTTCTTTCAGTTTATTCTGAGGAATGAACAACTTCGTGTTTTTTTCTGATAATCTGCGGAGTCATGGACATGAATTGTTTCTTTTAACTGAGTGCTAATCCAACATTTCAATCCAGATGTCAATGTACGGGGTTTGAATATTTTTAAACGATATTGGTTGGGATATTGGCATAATCTTCGTGAACGTGACATGTGAACACTGTTTTATACATAAATATATTAGGTATATAATATGATTATACAAATTTAATAATGGCGTTGAACGTAGAATGCATCTTCGCCATATTTTGTTTTATTATTTCCTTTTCTGTTACAAAGACCGATGAAAACGTTTGAGCATGAATTTAATATGGTTAAAAAATAAAGGTGATTCACCTTCTACTCATTCATGCCGAACAATTGTGATTAATATTTGATTAGTTTTAAATGGTTCACTAATTTTTTCTTATAATTTTCCTGATTCATTATTGTATATTACATTAGTAACGTCATTAAAAATTTTGTTCAGCCAATTGGACTTTTAATGTAGCTATATTTGTGATTTTAGATTAGTATTTAATGATTTGCAAGAGGTCCATAACATTTTAATTGTAGACTCTTTTATTTGGTTTATGTATAATTTGTTTGCTAATCAGTATTTTCTTGTCTCAGTTCATGAACCATCAGTTTTATATACCTTCATTTTTACACTCAATTTTATATAAATAAGCCTGTTATGTTTGTATTTTTATCAGTTGATAATGCTCATGATGAGCGAAACCGGTCCTGATCATTATAAATATGTGGAAGTAGTACAAATGAATTGTGTTTTATTTTTTAAAATCTAATGTCTTCCCACCAAGAATTGACAGTTAACACCTTAAAAGTAAACAGAGCAAAAACAATGCATGAATATATCATTTTGTATGAAAGGTTTGTCGAAAAGATTAATTTGATTATTAACACAGTTATCACTTTTTATGTCCTGTTTATTTTGAATTATTATTTAGTAAAAATAGTGCATTATACAATTCAGAATAATTGTTGCGTCATATTTATATACGATTGACATTTGGCTAAAAAAGTAAAGTAAACATGATAGTAAAAAAATTGTTTGTGGTGGTAGCATGGTGGAAGTAGAGAACTACAGTAGTTCTCTCCTTCCACTATGTGGCGGTAGTAAGTACTATTATCATAAAAACCAGCGACAACAATGGAAGTGATATAAACAATAATATTGAGTTCGATTTTTCTTAATAATTAATTTGTTCTTTTTAAAAAAATAATATCTACTTTTATTACATTACAATATGTTGTGAAATAAATAAATTATAGCATCCCTACAAGTAAAAATAATTTTTGACACTTGCTACGAAAAACCCCTAAAATAAACGAAATATATGCCGCAATAAAGGTAACCGTGAAAATCTTTAAGCGATGATTGAGCGATGCCTAACATGATCATCATAGTTGTCAAAAGGAAATATATCTTCGTTTGTTGTACGAGCAGTGGAGTCTATATACATATTCACTGGCAGGGTAAAATATTTTTCCACTCTTGTTCATACGTCCTAATGTATAAGAATGTTACAGTATTTTAATATTTTTTTTTTTTAAATAAAACACAATTTGTTTGTACTACTTCCACATATTTATAATGATCAGGACCGATTTCGCTCATCAATATAATGCATGATAATGCTCGTGATGAGCGAAACCGGTCCTGATCATTATAAATATGTGGAAGTAGTACAAACAAATTGTGTTTTATTTTTTAAAATATAATGTCTTTCCACCAAGAATTGACAGTTGACATCTTAAAAGTAAGGCATAAAATGAATTTGATATATATGAAAACAAGTTTCAGATTATTTGATGCCTTGAGGCCAATTTGTAAAATATAATTACAAAACAAATGAAACTATATTGATACGAACAATTTTATTTTATCAGATTTTTAAGTTAAAATTTTGATATAATTTAAGACATCGACTGAGGGTGCTTGATGGAACTTCAATATCAAATTTGGATTATTGAGATTTTGTACACTTCCATGTATTTTGTCACTAACGACCTGCGGATGATGGGGTTAAACTGTTGCATAAAAACATGGGGGATCATAAATTATTTTATCAGGAAATTTTAGAAATTAATAGAGGCCAGTTATACTCCTTACCAATCTTGAATGAGCAGCTGAACCTTCCTAATTCTCAGCTATTATATCCGATACGTTGAAACACCTAACAGATTTCACTAAATGTGGAATGATTGTATATATTTACCCATTCGTCGAATTACATCCCGTCAAAACCCACAATACTATTATAATTGTAAAATCACTGGTATTTCTAAAAGAAGTTGAAAAGCGGCAATTCGCCTTCGGCAATCGCCACTCTGGTAATATGGTGTTTACAAAATAAGGATTAGGACGATTTCCGAAATTTTAACTCAGGTATCGGTGTGGCTCTCAGACGTATAATGTATTGCCTCATATTTGTCGCATTTGTATCTTCTATATAAGCGTTAGACACTGTTTACTGTCTCTCAGTTCGAGTCCATTCGTGTGCTCGAATGCATGAAGATGTCGGGTCGTTAGTGACAAAATACATGGAAGTGTACAAAATCTCAATAATCCAAATTTAAAATTTTGAATTGATTTCGTACTTTTACATTTTCCATGCCGATTTTAATCCAATGAAATCAATTTCATGTGGTATAATATCTGATGTAAATTTTTCTCGAGTGTAATTACGAAAATTCGTAGTTCAACTTTACAATTGAGATAATATGGGGTGGGCAGTATTTATTTTACGTTTTATGGTGACCGTCATAACTGAAGATGTTTATCTTAGTACTGATTTATAATTACTCTAAACCAAAAGCTTCAGATTAATATGACAAGCTCCCACGAAAAGAAAGTCACCTGCTAACTGGTTTTGAAAATTGTCTTAGTTGAATGTACTTGAATTTCAAAATTTCGAGTATAAATTGCTTTGATTTATGTTTAAGTAGTATAGATTGATAAAATTTACATTAAAGAAAATCCAGTTAGACCACTTTAAGTAGGGCGTGTTTTATAATATTACAATGTTGTGACGTAATTAGATGGGCATTTTGCTTAAGTTACTTTTTTTCTTTTAAATTTGTATCGTTCCCTATCTTTTCGCATACATATAATGTATATATGTTCAGAAAGATTTATATTTTGTTATACTTTCCATTGAAGAATTAAATTTATCTTGATTTGCCACGGTCACCGCACCGAGTTTGAAAAAAAAACCTTGCTTATTCTTATCTTTCTTTTCCACTTTATTATTAAAGATTGTTCCTTTGATATCACTAACTAGACTAATTAATATGTACGCCAATGTTCTGTGGCCTGAATATATCAAGACCTGACCTAGAAGGATCAAACATTTTGGTGTTTAAGAAAGCGTATCACAGCGGTATATAATCTTTCTTTATTACGAATGACTTCAAGATATTTTATGATATCGAAAAAAAGTTTAATATAATACCAGTGCCGTAGCAAAGTGGCAAGTATAAAAGAATTTTCTTCCTACGTGGTTGTACAATCATGGGTTCAAATACCGGATATACACTGTATTTTTCTGTTAATTAATTTGTACAAGCAATTTCACAAATATAAATGCTATTGAATTTGCATTTGGGCTTGTGAAGTTTTCATTCCTTTACACCCTTCCATGTTTCAATTCTTTTTTTATCCCATCATTCTATACTTACCTATACTTACCCACCTTAAAAGAAATGTTGAGCGGTGTATGTAATGCTCTATAAGAATCATAAATGCTGCATATTATTAGCGAGCATGGATTATATATGAGATAATATCTTATATCCAATATTCGTCCTATTTATCTTTATGAAAATAATTTGAAATTCCGCAAGTATCTTAATCATCATCATTATTGTAATCTGTATTCTTAAGCTGTTCGCGAAAGTGTTAATACAGGATACAAAGATTATAAGATACATAGGATACACAGATCATAATTTACAGGAACACACGCGTTCACAAAATACATTATTAAAGTGGCACGAATAGTAGAATTAATATATGTGTAATTGTGTTCTAGCTGTATTAAATATCAGCAATGTTTATCAATATTATAATATTATAGTGATGAACACTCACAATTCAGCCGTCAAAATTAAAAATACAGGTTACGCTATAATACATATATCGATGGCCTAATATAACGAACTCGTATCTGATATTTTGACGAAAATGACCTTGTAAACCGTATCTCGTTTATTTAAAAGAGTACAATGTATTTAAACTTTTTAATGATTTACAAGTATCCCAACATACTATCCATTTAATACTTAGAAGAAAAAATGTCTAATATACTTATTAACGTAAATATTTAGTTTATTTTAGCTTCCTTTAAAATTTGTAAAAAGTCACTTACGGGATTATAACGTTGTAAATTATTTTTGATTTTTTTAACCGATTCATAATTTTAAAGACAATATAATTAAAAAGTATACACATGTAATAAAATGAAATAAATCAGATGTTTTTAATGTCACTCGAGATCAACTCAAAGAGTAAAGACATCACAAACACCCGTGACCAAGATCTTAAATGTTAAATTTGATATTAACCCGGCCAGGACTGGATACTACACCCTTCTGAACGTTAAAGTAAAGCTCTTATTACTGAAACGCATAGGCCGATAATATCTTGAATACAGAATCAGTTTATATTAAACGTCATTTCTTGTTCTGAACGTAGAATTACAAAACTATAAAAAAATTAGTTAAATATGCAGTTAAATGTAAAAATTTGCGCTCTATCGGATTCAGTACTCAGATAGCTCAAAAATGCTACCAAAATGCTAATGCAGATAAGCTTCTATAGAATTAAACAAAATGTTGATATTTTCTGGGTCAGTGAAAGGATATTATTTTCTGAACTTACTTTTAATGACTTTACTCGGAAAGTAAGTAATTATTAATCACCTTTTTATAAAATGTATAAAACTTGGTTGCAAATCAATAATATTTGATTTATAGTTGCCGTTTAAATATTGCTTTTCCCATTATCTCAATATGGGTTATTTGGATATGTATGAGTAATGAACTGGATGATAGAAATTACCACTGAGGGTTGTACAAATTGATGATTATTACTTTCTTTTTGTGGGACCTTCTGAATTCATGAACCGTAGGTTGGCAGCCGATGATGAAAATGGGACTTAAGTCAGCGTAGAGAGTAGAGACCATTAACGGTCTTTGAGGAATCATTCAGCAAGGAGGACGGATGTGTCTCATAAAAGAGATGTTTGTTTGCTTTTGTCATCTGCTATCGCCCCTGTATACACAACAAACAATAACATAAGGAAGTAGTTGAATATTAATGTGATGTATATAAAAATATATTAACAGGAACACATACGGACAAACTATTTGAATAAATATACAGATTAACCTTTTTAGTGCCAGAAAAATATTAGTAAGTGGACACTTGTAAGCCAGCTATTTCTTACGATAAAATAAATCCTTTAAACATATGAAATAGGCATAAAATGATGTACATTTGTGAACATTTACCAAATCAACACGCTTCTAGAAATTTTCTTAAATATTGAGTGTTTTGGCTGATTGATGTAACCCTCAAAATTGAAATTGTTCAGGAGAGAGTAAAAACTGTTTTTATCGAAAACATTATTTGGTGAGTTGCTTTATGAATCTTTGAAATGAGCTCCTGTAAATTCTCATATTTGCAGATGTGAGACTATACATAGGGGTTGTCGATATAAGACAGACTTACATCAAGTGGTCGGGTCAAAATTTTTAAACCTAAAACCAATGCAAAACGATTTTTACCTTCCAAAAAGCGGTAAATTTATTTTTCTTGTACACATCATTTGGCCGAGACCTGCTCTGTAGTCTTTAAAATGAGATCCAATTATTAATTAATTTTAGTATTTTTTGAGGGTAATGAATAATACTGTATTAAAAATATGTATAAACAGAGTTGTCAAAATATTATAATTTCAGTCACTTTACCGAACCAACCACTATTACTTTTTACACACTTTAGTTTTCTAACGAACGGTACATTTCAAAACAAGGTTTCACACTTAATGTCACATTAAACTGTTTGCATGTGTACCTTATGTGAAAATGACTTTGTGGTAGCCCTATGGCAGGGATGGTTAACCTATGGCAAGCGTGCCACAAGTGGCACGAGAGACAACTTTTCATGGCACGCGAATGTTTTATTATTAAGAGAAAAGAATAAAAGTGATTACACAAAAAATTCAAAAATGATTTCGAAATAGAATATAAAAATTTCAAAAAATTTTTTGGAGTAAGATATTCAAAAACAATGACGACATAACCTTGTGTATCTTCTTCGTTCAGAAATTGAAAACATTTTTTCTTGTCTTAAAAAAATAGTAATGGGCATTTTAACAATTTTATCATTGACTTATTCCTGTGAATCATTATTTTCTTAAATGAACTTTTTTAAATCAGAAATAAGAAGACTAACAGACCAAAAAAGTACTTCTTGTATTCTATTAAAAGCTACCAACTATGATCCATATATAAAACTCGTCTTCAAAATGTCCTATAAGAATCATATTAGACGTCGATCCGGAGAAAATTTTAAATTGAAAAGTAGCTTCCAATGCAAAAAACGTTGGGCACCCTTGATGTAGTGTATCCGATTATTTTTTAATATAAACTAGGCATTATTTCAAGAAGTTTATTACATTAGCTATACATGAACAATAGCCTATGTTTGAAATTATGGCGAGATATATTTGGCGAATAAAAATATTTTTTCCTTGTGACAAAAAAATACCGATTGCAAACATTGTATACAGAATAGAACACTCTCAAATTTTGTGCTGCATTGATAGCGATTACATTTTAGTTTTATAAGAAATTTATATGGTTCATACTTTCGAATTATAGATTTTTTTCCCGAGACTGGAAGATCATTTCATTTTCAAATATTTGAAAATAGATAAAACATTGAACGAGTTGGATATATATTATATTGAATTGTGAAATATTTTCAATAGATATACATTTAATACTAACCGAGTATTAAATATCTGTAACCAGAGATTCTTATCCGAGTGTCTGTGGTATTGGTGAAGATCGAATGGAAGGAGGATGCAGGAGACCGATGTTATAAGATTCATACAGAGATTTGTAAACAGTGCAATTTTCAATTAAAATTTGTAGCAAAATGCAATACAAAATGTTGAAGATAGATTTTTTAAAATAATAAATTTAATATGCTGCATTATTTTTAAAGGAAAGATATAACAATACACAAACTTGATATAAAAATAAAAAGGAAATGTGTATATTTTATATAAAGGTATGAGAAAAGTTGATGAGTTCGTGGCTACGGCATCTATTGATGAAAAAAATGGTGAAAAACTTATTAAACTAAGATTTCTGTAACCGATTAAATCTAGCTTGCTTTTTAAAGACATCTCAGTGGATTAAAGTGTTTCTTAATAAACTATTCAAATAATTGTCTGCTGAATAAGGAAAATATGTGTCGTTACGATACTATATTATTCAATTAAAATTTGAAAAAGAAATAGCTTAAAATTTTTAACTAAAATATCAAAATAATAGATTTTTATTTATTTTATTTTATAACATCTCAACGGAATTTTGAAAACCAACTGAACTCTTATTAATTTTATCGATAATGTTATTTGTGGGTTTAATATGTGGGTTTTTAGTTCTATTTATTTAATTTAAAATTTCAACCAACTGTGAAATCTCACTTGGAGAGCTCTTTACTTATAGAATTATATTATGTTACATTTAAGAATATTCAAATAAATTTTACCTTGTAAATAGAAATTTTAAAAGACCCAAGAGGTACCAAATATCTTTATCACGTTGACCATTTAACCCTTATCAATTGATTATCACATAATGTTTTTGATGTACATTAATTTTCAATTACGTATTTTCCGATAGTGGGGAATTTGTGCTTGTTGAACTCTATAAAATAAAATTGTTAAATCGTGTAGTGATATGATTTCTAAAATTACTTCAAGTCTATTTATCTATTTACAATATTTTCATACGCAGTTTATTTACATAAACCGTATTATTAAAACCTACAACTTTTCAAGGGTATAATATTTCTTAATATCGAACATTACATTGACGGTAATTGTATAGTAGAATATTTTCTATTGATTCAAAAAATATTTTGTAAATACATATTTTTACTATTTATTCAATGTTATTTGTGTTAAAAAGCTAGTAAGCGACACATGTTTTGTTTGTTTGAGAAGAATTCTATGCATGAATAATAACCGTTTTCATAGACCAATATTTTGGATTAGAAAAGCTTTACCATAATGTTGACTGAGTAGACGATGTTAAACAGCTAGAACGATTGCATGAGTTTTATTAAATTTAATCATAACAAAAAAACAATATATGAATACAAAAAAAACCCACTTGCATATTAGAGAACACATAAAAAATGTGCAAATTGCCAAAAAAATCCATTAACGCGGGCTCAAATCGCTTCATAAATCAAATAGTAACGCTGAAAAAATAATTTCCATACCTTTCGCACATTTTAAAATCAAAACATCTTGTATCTCTGCGAGATTTTTGTGGCGATAAATTTGAATTACGATGCTATTACCTCACGCGCATTTTTACACAAGCGAAATGAAGTAATGAATTTTTAATATTATTAAATCAGGTAAACATCAAATAATTAATCCGTGCTATTAAACTGATAAAAATAATTATATTATATTATTGACATTGTCGACGATCATTATAACCTTGGTTTTCAGTTTTTATTTTATCATGTCGTTATGTAAATCATATGGATATTTAATAAAAAATCAACAGAAACGAGAAAAACAAACATCAGTGAGTAAATTTCTTTTTTCTCTAGGGACACAAAATGGTATCAAAAGAGTATAGGTACGTACTAGCTTATCGAATTAAAATCAATTCTACTGAGAAAGTTTTCAATGCCATCACTATTAATTAGCAGGCTACTTTCTACTCTTTATTCTTGTTTGCTTAGATTATTTTCTCGTTTTATGTAAATAAATAAAATAAAAATATAATCAATTCATTAAAGTAGTATAATATAATTGAAGCATGTTTGACTTGACAACTAAAAGAAATATAATCTATGATAAAACTCAACACATTTTTTTAATTTACTGTATTTTTACAGTAGAGTAAAAAATTTTAAACAAAAAAAAAATTTTCTCGGATAAAGATAAAATATTCGAACTAAAATTTATTGCGATGCTAATTTATCTGTTTTTCGTTTATGCGGATTATTGAGATTATCAGGATTAGCATAAAAATGGTAATGGCACACTTCACGGATAACTGTTTCATGACTTATTCAAATTGGATGGACTCGAAGACGGCGAAATTCGCTTAAGTGTATTTATTTATGTCGTGATATTATTTCCATGACCCTGTGTTTTATTTAAAGTATTTCTAAATATCCATCTTTAAGCTGAAATTTAGTTTTTGAATATTTTAATTGTGGTCTAGTAGGTTTATTTTCTATCTTATTATTATGTAAATATTTCGTTAGCATAATTATTTTATTTCAGTATATTCAGTCACAGTAGCTCAGTGAAACTGATTACGATACCAGACGAGTATAACATTGCCGGAATTGAAAATATCCGTACCGGTTTTACAGAAATATACAAAAGAGAGCGAAAATAAAAAAATACGTTTAGTTAGGGTCGCAGTATAAAACTTTTAAATCGATTTCATTTTTAGCACATTTTTTTGAAATTATCTTTATCATATCGGTAAAACCTTTTTTAAAGTGTTAACTGTCAATTTTTGTTGGAAGGGCATTACGTTTTAAAAATAAAACAAAACTTGTTTTGTGCTACTACCACCACTGCATGTTTATAATGATTAGTACCGGTTTCACACACCACGAGCGTCAGTTGATATTGCTCGTGATGAGCGAAACCAGTCAATAAACTAAAATAGGAAGTAGTAAAAAAATTGTGTTTTATTTTTAAAATACAAGCATAAAAGATTGATTTTCATAAATACCCTAATTTTTTTTAAATGAAAAGTCATGCTGGAATCTGTCAATTTTGATTGAATCTTTGCGCAAATATGCGCAAAAATCCCTATTAGATTCAGTACTTGTTGGGTATATTGTTACTATTAATAATTATACCTCAGTATATTCTAATTTCAAAATACCGATATTTTGGTAAAAGTAGAATTACCGGGATCCCGGATTCGGTAATACCGATATTAATATCCCTACTCAATGGCAAGACTCGGTTCGCAGCTATGGTTGAAATCCCCGAATAATCAATTATTACAGATCGATTTTCAATCAATTTATGGATTCGTATTCAACGGAATGGATATCTGTGATGTTTTAATGCTTCCCCATAAAAACGAACCAAAAACGGGCAGTAGAGAGCTATTTGATAACTTGTCTTTTTATAACCGCATTCGTTTTTCCGCATCTTCTCCGAAGGTAAAAGTTGGACGACTACTTAACAATCAGTTATAGTTAAACCACTTATATTGAGATTCTGCATTAGGTAGTCACAAGCTTAACATTGGGAGTTGACTGTTAAAACGACGCAAAAACTGTTTCGAATAACGTTAATTATGTATAACTGACATGGATGAGACATTGTCTAGAATTATTTCATTATTTTCCAGCCACCATACAGCATAAATACAGGTATCATACAGCTATCGTACAGGTCAATAGTAAGTTTTATACAGCCGTCTATCATTATCCCATCTAAAAATAGATGTTCAGCGGCTGTATTTAAAGCCAAACGTTTTCGTAAAATATTTTATGTTGAAATGCTACACGTAGATGAAAAAAATTATGCTGGCTTGGTAACGAAAAAATTAAAAAAAACATGTAGAATTAAATAATTTATTATATTGTATCAGAAATGTCAATTCAATAATTAATTAAAATTAAAAATATTGCTTTTTATAGTTATTTATTGTCTAATTACCAAGATGTGCTTTTCATTGATAACGTTGGTTTTTTAATTTCGTGAAATGTCATATATAACGAAGATTTTTTTTAGAAAGTTTATTCACAAAAACGCCAGAATTTTCAAATTAGCCGTTGGTATCTGTTACCCCGCCGTGGGGAAAGTGCTGAGGGTATTCACCGATTTGCATATGTCTGTCGCAGATGTCGCGCCGGGTAAACACCCTACAGGACTCGCTCAGGTGGAAGCCGGGTTCGCCAAACACCCCCGGACCGAAATGTTAAAGGTCAAGTTCTATACCTACAGAATATTTATTACAAATATAGAAAAAAACCGGAATTTTTATCAATGCCTCCGTGCCTTGGTTCTATTGAAAGAAATTCATCAGAAAATTTCTTGGTCGAGTCCGCTTAATTTGTTTGAGTGATAGTATTTGTCAACTGAAAGCTAATCGGAAGCGCCGATGACGTCACAAATTCGCCTCGAAAGCAATCGTTACATAGGAATTGATTCAAATAATCTATTATTTAAGACATCGACTGAGGGTGCTTGATGGAATTTCAATATCAAATTTGGATTATTCAGATTTTGTACACTTCCATGTATTTTGTCACTAACGACCCGGGTTTCGTTAGTTCGAGTCCATTCGTGTGCTCGAATGCCTGAAGATGCCGAAAGGCGAAACCCGGGTCGTTAGTGACAAAATACATGGAAGTGTAAAAAATCTCAATAATCCAAATTCAAATAATCTAATTTCCCTTTTGTTGTTTAAAAAATTTCCAGATCCCCGAAACATTTCAAATTCAAAAATGATTGCCTTGTATGTAACTAAATTTGTTCTTTACGAGAAAGTTAATTCATAAATTGAAAAAACTTATTTTAATATCAATTCTCCTTCTTTTCTTAAGCCATATCCGTTTCCAATATAGATAATACGCACACTCAATATCTTTTTGTGTGATGATAAGGATGGTAAGGATTAATTAACCACTTTCGCCTCATTTTAAGCATTGGATGGTTGAGAGGAAATAAATATAAACATCACTGACTTACATACCTTTGAATACAAATCGATTTAAAAACAAATTTATGAAAGTGTCTGTACAGGGATCAAGCCCGTGAGATGGCAACCAAAATAGGTGAACGACAATATATTCTATTCTCAATATAATGATAAAGTATAAGCCGTGAATGCCAATTTTATTAATTGATTTTGAAATCAATATCAAAATGGTATAACACAAATATCTGTTTTTAAATACATATATTAATATCCTATAAACAATTAGAAAGCTTATATTGTGTTTAAAATTATCGGAATATCTTCGTAGCTTGAAGGATTTTCTATGGAAGTAATTAATGCTTCATACATACAAAGTGCATTAAATTCTGTATCAAGCTCTACTGCATAATATTAAAATAGAATGCACCTGAGTGGCGGTACACTTCCCTACGAATATATGCATGTAGCAACGCTGTTACAAAATCTGAAATGGCCTTGTTAAGGATAAAATTAATTTCCTGTGTGGGTAATCTGGTTTCATTTAATGAAAAAAACCTTTGTAGCTTGCAAGGTTTTTTTACACAAGACATTGTAGCGTTTTTTTTTGTAGAAAGTTAATAAAAAGACGACGCTGTTAATATTTGAAATACGTCTCCAAGATTCTGTTATAGTTTATTATAAAAGAATGTGAATTGTGGAATTGGTTATTTTTGTTATTATTTCCATGTATGAAGATATGAACCTTTAGTAGAGCTTATCTCAACAGACGTAGTTGTACGAGAAATGCTTCTTACTCACTCACTTAACCTATCTTTTTCGGAAAGAGTATCTAATAATGAAAGCGCTTGGATAAGAGTAGTGTTTGCTAATCGTACTCGGTACGTTACGTGTTAAAGATCGGATGTGTGAGAGGAAATTTAGATGTCACATATATTCACTCTTTCGATAGCAAATTTACGAATAAATTAAAAAATAAACAAATTACGAAAGTGTCCATACTATGATACAAATACGTCAACACCGTAAACGAAGAGCACAACGTTGATCATTCGGCTACAGGCCCAGAACATTACACATACAAATTGAAGGTAAACAATATGTAAAAAGCGAGTGTTTGAGTATGATTTTTTTTCTTAAAAAATAATATATATTGACCACACAGATAGTTGATGATGAACTGAATATTGCTAAGCAGAACTCGGCCAAAACCATTCTAAATCAACTCTTTATATTTGTGATTTTTTACACACACACATTGATCTTTCTATAAAAGTAAGGTATATATTATAATATAATCTTTTAAACCTTTCCCTTTTCTCGCAACTCTAACATGACGTGTAGAACTTAGATCGATTGGGAGTGTATCAGTACTTCTTGTGTCTATAAATCGATTCACAAGCTGCTAAAAGCCTATCAAACATTTATGGTAGATAATGTGAGTGAAATTTCGTCACATATTTTGTAAATATTAACTGAGCCCACTCCTTAAAAAACGTTGTAAATCATCAGTACTCAAACTTTGTACCAGAATCAGCCGTCGGAAAATTTTTATTATCAATTGTTGGTGAGGTTAAGAATTTTGCTAAATCATCGTGAATTATTTAAGAATCAGTGACTACAAAATCTACAACCAAGTCGCTAAAACCATAAGCCTCTCCAATGAGATCGTTAACTTGTTGATAAAAGAAACTATCTTCTTCGGTGAAAAGTTCGCTTCACGATTCAATTGATTGCGCTGCGGGCAAAGTCCCGTGACGTGAATTTCATCCTGACAATCTTCCCTCCACAGCTCTGGGGGACATTTGTCAATGTTGACATTTGCGGTCAGAGACTGAGAGACTTTATATCTACCTAGACGAGCGGCTAATGACAAATTTGTTGTGAAAATAAGCCAACGTGTACAAATTTAAACTTACATAAGAAAGTCTAGACTTGATGCTTAAATTGGCTACATTGCATTAATTTAGGCTTATAGGTATACTGTTTTATGATTGTTATCAAAATGTATTAATTATTTGTCGTGAATAGAAATTGATATTGCTTGACGCAATTACCAACTTGGAGCTCTCGAGCAAACGACTACTCACAAAGCACATTTAAGGCGACGGTCAACAATATACGCATGTTATTATATACATATAATACAAATAAAAATCGTCAGTAAAATATTGTTTGCATTGGTCATTCATGACTCATAGAATTACATGGATTAACTCCGCTGGAAGTCTACCACTCTGCCGACAGCTGAAAAATAAATTATTTAGTTATAAAGCATATGTGGGCAACGTGACTTCTTTATTTCGTATATGTGAAAAACAATTCTTGGACTTTGAAATGAAATGAACAATAATTAAAAGTTATAATTAAACATTATTTTGTATCAAAATGAGAAAAAATTCATTTTTGCCTACCGTTTCCTTCCAAAATCAAGTAAAAAAAAACGTGGTCAAGATATTAAGCTTGTTGGTTAAATAGTTGTTATTAATAGTTTTGGTAATCACAATAAAATTGAAAAAAAATGCAGATTCAAATGCAGAAATTTTTTCTTTATTTGCTTGTAATAGTGCGAAATACGTCCCTCGATTTGAACGGTAATTTATCTATACAGTTTCAGTTTAACATTGCCCATGTTTTTGTTTTAACACATTTAAGATGTTAACTGTCAATTTTGGTGGAAAGGCATTATATTTTAACATAAAACAATACTTATCTTGTACTACTTCCACATGTTTATAATGATCAGATGACAAAGAAATATGTGTTTTTTTTTTTAAAAATATTTTAGTTTTAATTTCCAGAGTTAAACCAATTATTACGAGCAGTTATATGGCACGGCAAAATAGGTTAGAAATTCTCAATTTCATTTTGTATCAAATTTGAGCAACTTTCGTGCCTCGCCTCTTATGATTGGGGAATGTAATTATAAACATATATCATTATACGAAATAGGATATAACGACGGTGAAATTGTTTTAATTATGAAATAATGTCGCTGTTAATATATTACCGTAATAAATGAAATGATTAATCAATTAATTATTCGGGTTGAAACTGGTTGTGCGTGACTAATAATTGAAACATGCGTAATTACAATTAAATCACATAGGACTGTTGCCGTAAATACGTTTCATAATTAAGGAGAGTATGTTTTGTTTCAGCGTATAAATAAATTTATTTTAAAAACATTTATGTAATATGTATAGACGGGGATTCGAAAAACTAGATCAACGTGTATCACATAAAAATAATGCGAAATATAATAATACAGTGTTGTTCAACTTTTTTTTGTATGTGCGTTTTTTTGACAGAGAAACTTCAAGTTATTGTCTGATATAAAATATAAACGAGTTGTTATTAAGCAGAGAAAATATGCGATGTTTTAAATTTATTTAATTTGTGAGCAATTGGAATCAATATTCAATATTCGGGTTGGATTAATTGAACAAGACATTCCGACTTAAAGAAAGGTTTGTTATAAAAAATAATATTTCAACATAATTTATAGCTGGTTAAATTCAAAATAATGATATTCTTTTGGAAATATTTTTAAAGATAAATAAATATCATCATGGAGACATGTCACAATCAATCGGTTGAGTAGCTCTGTAATTGTACTTACAAAGAAAGATTCAAATTTATCGAGAGTAAAAACGAAATCGGCGTCCGTGGCGCAGTTGGTTTCGTCGCTGGCTACGGTTACGGATGTCTCGGGTTCAATTCCCGGCGCGGACGGTTTTTCATAGATTGATCTTTCAATCGATTTATGGATTTCTGTTCGTAGTCTGAGTCCTCCCTCCCACCAATCCCATCCTCACGGGGCGTAACGAGAGCGATTAGCTAACCACTAGTCCTGTCATAGCCCTATCCTTCTATCCCTATTCTCTTCGAAAAAGAAAAGAGAGGTTGAGCAACTGAGTGACAAGCAGTTCTCGTAGAAAAAATTCTGTCAAGATACCTCCATTAGGAGACCATATGCTCCACATTGGGAGCGGACACGAAAAAAAAAAAAAAAAAAAAAACGAAATCAGTCGCCTAACCTCTCTTTTTCGGAAACGGTAAAGATAAAATATTGGACATAGGAAAGTACAAGTAATCGCGCCCGTTTCTCCCCATTTGTAGAATCGAATGAGAGGTAGGGGATGTGAATATCGCAGACGTATATGTCTCTGAAACACAACCATGAATTGCTAGAAAAATCAATTCATGAAAGTGTCCGTATTGGATTTCAAGCCAGTGGACCATTTCTTTTGAGATGCTTCATTATGATTTCATATCGTCGCCTTGACAGAGCACTTGTGACATTTTGGCGGCTCACAGTTATAAATGCAGTTTTCTTTGTTATTTTTTTTTCTCTGCATGATAGTCAAAAGAAAATTTGCGAAACAAAGCCTATGAGGTATGTATTTATGTTAAGTGCGTATTTGTAAACTAGCCTTCGATTCATGTATGACAAAATATATTAGTTATTTGTTTCAACTCAAATATTATGAATTGAAAATTGAAACCAATATACCAATACAAGTGTATTTCATTTTAAGTAATAAGCCTTCGTAGGTGAAAGAAGAAGTTTAGAATTATGTGAAATTTTGACCTGAGTGTGACTTAAAACCTCCAGAATTAAAACATTATAAATTAAATAAAAATTACATTTTAATCATTGAGTAATAAGTCACCTGTGATCCAATTTCATTTCAAAATACTAAGAAATAACCTCAACACGATTTTTTTCATTCTAAAAATACGTAACAAGCGTTTTTCTTAACACTAAACTTTTGCACAAGCGTCGTTTTGCTTTTTGGGCGATTACATGCGCCACATGAAATAACTGAAACGCACCTTTATAAATATGTAAAAATTAAAATTTAATTTTGAAACGTATACCAAACGTATGAAAACATAGTTTTAGATAAATGTCTATCAATTATAATATAATATTTGATGACTAATATAACTTTCTCGAGAGATTTAGATTGACAAAATTATTTTACATCTTTTAATTGGCTGCGATAAGTGAAGAACCGAAAAGAGCACAGAAATGATTTATGTTAAGTAAAGGTATGAAAAAATCTCTTATTTAAAAAAATGGCTTTACATTTAAAGATAGACAGATAAATAAATTCAATTATATTATACTAAAAGCTTTTCTAAACAATTCAGAAACAGAACTTATTAAGATTTATTATTTAAGACGAAATCTAAAAAGTGATTTTTATCTTTCATTTAGTCTTGCTTTCAGTATACGAGAATTGATGTACAATTAGGGATTTTTATTAAGTAAACGATCAAAATCCAGTAACATTTCTCTATAAGTATGATGGGTGAAGATGTGAAAGCGACTTCGTCACAGAGTATTTTTAATTTTCAAATTAGTCTGGAAAATAAAATATTCATTGATATATTTCATTGTACGAAAACGCAATCTTGCCCAAATATGACTATTTGAGTAGCTTTATGACGAAAGGTGAGTCAGGTGGTAAATTGTTACACTATTTCGTTATGGTAACACTGTAAGTCGCATGGGTTGACGTGATGATGAAATAAATGATGGCGGTTTACCTAATATACGATATAATAATCAAGAAAGCAAGAGTGGTTGCACCAGGTCTGGACAAACTTTTTGGATACAGGGGCACGTTGAAAAAGCTAAAAATGTGACGGGCCTCAAGTAAAATAGTTTATTTAGATTAAAAAAAAATTATTATAATGAATATTTGAATTTAAACATCTCTTAATTCTCCTATAACCAACAATTAAAAGAGACGAAAGGAACTGTTAATCATTTCTATTTTTATGATTATTTCAGGTGTTTATTTTGTAGTTGAGATGCAAATATTCATCGGTAAAGTTTGACTGTAGACAGTTTTAATTGAGATATCTTGATAGAAAATGTTGTAAAATTTACATTTATTCACAACGGTGCGATGCCCTTGATTTGAAAAAAACCAGTGATAATAAAACAATTAATTTATGTTTAACATATTCAGGTAGAAAGAAGTAAACTTTTAATTCGGAAGATCTTGGGACGCACAAATATACCAATTGGGCCGCGTGCCCGTGAGCCGTAGTTTTCGTGGGTATGTGCTACACGAAAATAATATAAATATGTTGTATTTGTGTTTACGTCACGGTTTTAAATATAATAAATCGATTATGAAAAAGTAATATTATTTGCCGCAGGCAAAGCTTTTCAATATATAATTTGTCCTAATCATCTTATATGTAATAGCCCAAACCACCCTGTAGACGCTTTATTATTTTCACATATCACATGAAGGAACGAAATTTTTTCATGACGTAAGTGATCGCGGTGAAACAGTGTACTCCCAGTTCCGACGTACTGGCTACTTTATACATTCAGTATTTCAATTTCAATACCGTGATCTATGACGGGTACGGTTATACTAGTATTATATAGAAGCGCCGGTAAGTACCAGATACTTTAACTTAAAAGAATGTTTTTATATACACATCAAAAGTTAGATATTAATTAACAAATCACATAAAAATATGATAACCAGATATAAAAAAAGACCGTCTTTTAATAACGAAATAATGTGATAATTTTCTTATTACAGCTTATAATATAAAGACTATAAAAATGTTGCGAATATTTGCAAGAAAATATGTGTCTTTATTTTACGATAAGGCTTGGTACCCTACAGGGATTAATAAAATATATAAAAAAGCCTACGGTAAAAAAGAAATTGTCTGACGTAAATGAAAATTTTAACACTCATTAGTTATAAACATAAAATAATACGTGTAGAAATAGAGAAAAAGCATCGCTTCATGTTTGCGTAGTCTTTTTTCGTCACTGCTTAAATTTTAAGATAGAAAAAATAAAAAAGAAATCGAGAAACAAACCCAACATTTGGAAACCCTATTCTTGGATTGATTTCGATCATGAGTCTAATAAAGAATTCGAAGAAATCATTTATTATAAAATTAATTACAAAAGTATTTTTTAAATCATGTTTGCTCCAATGTCGAATATAAAATATGCTCATCTAGATGGGATTATAGGTGTTAGCTTATCATTATCTCTAAGCCTAGTTTGGGTGGGGAAAGATGAAGACATCATCGCCATCATGCTTTTTGTATACAAATATATAGACTGGTTGAAAGATCGATGTATTATAATTTCCGTTGAAGGATTTCAACCATTGGTTGTACTACTCAGCTATGAGACCATAATATAAATAATAACTTCATAATCTTAGTAATTTTTAAGATATCGGGTCCTTGGTGCAGTGCTCAACGTCGTTGGCTTAGGTTACGGATCTCACAGGCTCGAATTCCATTACGGACAGTTTCATAATTTGATTTTTCAATCGATTTATAGATTTCTGTTCGTAGGCATGGATGTATGTGATGAATAACATTCCGATCCTTAAAACAGGGCGTATCGAGAGCAATTAGCTAGTCCCTAGTACTGTCCTAGCTCTATTATTCTGTCTCTTGAAAAAGAGAAGTTAAACAACTGAATAACAAGTACTTCTCGTAAAAAAATCATGTTGAGCAGACATGGTTGAAAAATAAAATTTCAATCAGTCCTTGTTCAAAACCTAATGTGCTAAAACTACCCATATACTTAATTTTGGTTGCAAGCCAAAAAAAATGTATTTTTTAATTAAAAGAGTTGCAGTAAAAAGTGGGTTACACAATTTTAGTAAACAAACCTTCGCAGCAGGATGCACTAATGAAAATTTCTTATTTATAATTAGAGCCAACTTTTACAAACTTTAACCCCATAAAAAGAAAATTACATATTTACATTTCAAAACTGCCTTATTGCGTCGAGTTGAACCGTGTTATAACAAGGTATTTTTTTTAAAACCTTTCATTTAATTATAAATATTTCATATAAGTATTATCATAATTTTATCAAACGAATATATTTCCACTATATCACAATAACTACTTCCATTGAATATACTATTATAAAAATTTTCTTCTTAACATATTAAATACTTAAATAGTTCTTACTTATAATTCAACTGATTGTTAACCTATGTGAGTGACAAAGTGAAAATAATTCGGTGAACTATTTTAACTTAATAATTCGGTGCATTAAAAATGTTCACTCCCAGTGTGGAGGAGATGGATTACTAATGGAGCATTGTTACATTATGTGATTAAACGAGTACTGGCTGTTAATATTTCACGAGACTTCTTTCTTCAAATATGTTAAAAATAGGACGTTGGAAAGTAAATAACTAGTCGTTACCTCTACGCCCCGTACTTCAGGATCTAGTAGAGTGGGTGAAAAGATATGAAAATACTATAGACGTCCATGCGTTACGATGCACATCGATTTATGAAAGTATCGAATCCTTCAAAAATCTCTAGAACGTAATTACTCGGTTACGAGAGCGAAATTTAGTCAAAGTTTTGAGAAACATGACACCGTCAAGTGTATGTATTGTTAAAATGCCTGTCTATACTTCATCAAATGATTTTTGTCAAAAAGCAGTATCAATATACTGCTGATGGTTAAAAATATATCAAAATCAAAGTGAAAATGAATTCGCCGAGCTTTTTTATAATCAGTCATTTCCGTGATATGTAAAAATGTCGGCGTCTTTCCAGTGAAAAAACAATGACATTGTTTGAAGTGCTTTTATTTCATTTTTTTTGATGAAATAATCTTTAATTTGAAATTTCATCCATCCATCACTGTCATACGCGCGCAATAACTAGCTCCACATTTCAAAGTCAACAACACATATATCAAGGGGTGTGCATTTTCACTATTAGCCTAAGATTTATTTACAAAAAAATTAATATGATTATCACAGAAGAACAACTTTAAAAGTGACTCCAAATGTACCAGATAACTAAAATAGAAATGAACAATATTTTCTTTAATATTTCACAATTTATTATTAGTGTTGAAGACTGCGTATTTTTAAATATACAATATCTTATGTTATAAAGTCTTTTATTCTCGTTCTAAACCACTAACAGACGTCTGTTAAGAGAGATGGAGAACATTTTGTGCACCCCTTAAATAATACTGTAAAATATAATGAATAATATTATAATGTTCATTTCGAACATGAAGATTCTGGGACAAAAAAATGGAAACTTTGTTATTCTGCTAGGGGAATATCAATGTTATGAAATTAAATTTTATATTGAAAATGAATTTCTACTTACTGTCGAATCCATTGAATTCAGTATGTATGTCAGATTAATAATTTGCCTCATAATTACAACAATAACGTCAAAGATTCTTTTTGAATTTTCAAAGAACTGTTATAGTGTTATGAATGATATTTTAAACTAATTTGATTGTTAAAACATCTGTTGTTGTTGTTTAATTGTCCTCCCAAGGATTGCAATACTGGGCCAACGCATAAATACCGGTATTTTATATTGAATGCCGATATTATAAGAAATATTTTTCATAGCATAGAAGGCTGATTTTTGTAACTACCTTAAATTTATTGTTTCTATGATTAATTATGTTCTTAAAAGATTATTAAATCATTAATGGAATATGTTAATCTTGATTGGAACTTTGAGGCATTCAATACATTTGCATCATCATATGGGGAGCAGGATATTCTCGATTCCTCTTTTGATTCAACGCGGAGTAGATAAAGCGCTACGGTGGATTCTCAGTATACGGATACACAGGATACTTAATATCGCTTAAACTAAATAAGTGGATGAGAAAGTCACATTTTTTTCTTTTCCTTTCTTTCTCTATCTTTTATTTTCGTAAGTACCATAGTGTGTGGTTAAAAGAACCAATAATGTGAGGAGTAAATTCGCTTCTTTTCTAAAAACATTATTGCGTTATGGAAGGCGGCCGTGAAAAACCGGCTGCATTATCTTGATTGGGTCGTTGTGGGAATTCCACAGACCAATTTCATAAAAGATAACTCTCAGGGTCAACGCTTGTTGGGCTCACAGTCATTATATAACGGAACCGCAATATGTTGATACAACAAAATTTACCATTTTTTTTATTTCAAAAACCGGGATTCTCGTTTTAGTAATACCAGTATTGCAATCCTTGTATTCAATCATCTGCAGCCAAAGAAGTATTGCGATTAGCGAAATTAGTTGTCATAAAAACACCACATATTTATATATTATCATAGAAACGAAAGCTTTGGCGGTTAGGTTTATATCAAGTGTTAATGAAAATAGACAGTGATACGAAAAAAATGTTGGTAAGAGGTAATGAAGTGTCTTAAGATAAGATACAGAAGACGACAAAACAATTCATAACCTTAATTGCATCACATCGAAAATAGCGAATTATGTTCATGATCGAATACGACAATCCAGGTGTGATTCTTTTGACTGCACTTCAGAGATTGAAAAACCCGAATTGTACAACCGTAAACTGTTTTACAACATAAAACCCAATGTAAGCCCATTTTCCCGTACCGCGCGACGCATTAGAGCACTTGATAATCCTTTCGCTTTTAAAACAATGTAGTGGCCATGAAAATGACCTTGCATACGAATAAAATATTGACTCGCCTGTTGAGAGTTCCTGGAAATCTTTTCCCCGAAACGTTTCACACTTCAGCAACTACTGATCATTATTTTCGTTTTCAAAACTTTTCTGATTTTTGTACTTATTTATGATTTCGAATTTCCTGGAATAAGAATAATAAAAATCATGTGCCTGCAGCGATTTAGGAAATTCTGGAAAACTTTTTCAATATTCGCATGAAAATAATTCTTATATATTTGTAAAAATAGCATAAATGATCTTTTGAACTTTTCAAAAATAAATAATGAAGGTTAAAGCAATTTAAGTTTTAAACTTTCCTTAAATGTTACAGTACTCCTTGATATGGAGAGTTTCATAAATATTTTTTTATTGAATCAAAAAAAAAATTCTTTTTAATTATGAAATTATGTAAACAGTAATGTGATTCCTAGTAAAACATATTTTATAGAATTCCGGAGTCTTTCGTTATCTTTGTTTTGTTTCCGCTGGGATTATTTAATGTGATTATTAGTACGAGTGATGAACCGATGCATCTAAAAACAATAACCGATAAGTCTACATTTTTTCAAAATCTAACAAAAAATACCTAAACATACTATAAGTTGGCTCACATAATATGTATTGATATATAATTTGAAAAACTCGACAAAGCATTTTCCTCTTAATTCAAACTTATCAAATGAGCTGTGAAACCGGCCTTGATTATTTTTTCAGGTTGTTGAATTAGAATGTGTTTTTTATAAATATTTGTGGGCGAAGAATAAATACGATTGACAACACGGACAAGCTGCCAACACTAGAGAAAGCAAATACATCAACAGAACGCGTCATATGATACACTGAGAAGGGTAATAGACAAGAACGTGATCGAATATCATATATGCCGGACTACCTCACACGTCGACACAGATGACAATAATTTCTCACTAGCCGTCAACCGTTAAGGTTGGCGGCAGATCTATTCCAAAATGTTAAAATATCTGTAATTACACAAGTCAAATAAAAGATTTATAAATATTAAATAATGTCTTTCCACCAAGAAGTTTACCGTTTACGTTCATCTCCTCAATAATGGATTAATTATATTTCCAAACGTAGCGAAAGTTAGCACGCAGTATACAATTTATATTGTACAATATGAATAGTATTTTAATTTTCAAATAAAAAGATATACGAATGATGCCATCTTAGTGTGGTAATAAAATAATGTTACTTACTTCTATATTATTACATGCGAGCAGGTAGATTCGAAATATTGTCAACGCTTATTCAAGTACAATGAATGATATAATTGTTATCCTTTGAATAACTCTTGTATTCGTGAATACACATTTCTATTATGGATTCACTCGTATTACAAGCTAAGCATATTATAATATGAATAAAAACACATTGCGTGTTATTGTATACTTATTTATCTTCTCTTAACGCTCGGCTAACACAAAACTCGCTAAACTGACAACGCAGTTTTATGTAAAGCGAACCGTAACACCATAAATATCTCATCGTATTAAGATAGGTATGTTTTATAAATACAACGCATTAGCATAAATAGATTTCGGATTTTTGAGGGTTTTTTTCACGATAAACGCGTCCGCGTCTCTTGTCAGAATGCAAAATGAATTTGTTTATTTGATTATATCATTTACATACATGCTATATTGTAGCGCTGTTACGTTGTTTATGAGGGGTAGTAGGTGAGGGGTGATGATGACGGATCGAGCAAATGTTGATTTTGATGGAGCGGTAAATATCACGATAGCATATTATTATTATTATTACACATAGTGCTTGTTCTGAATCAAGGTTGATTTAGTGGCGTTACTGTAACTACGCATACCGTTTTACTTATTTATTTTTAAATTGTTATCATAATTTATTTAAATGTCATTCACTTTAAAATTCGTTGTATTTTCGGTCCCATCAATGAATTGTAATTTGGAGAGTGACCAGCTTTACTAACAGTATTCGCCTGGAATCTAGAGTAGATTTCCATACCTATAGACGGAGAAGATGTAGCGAGCTTACGTCAATCAATCCCGGTTCATTAGGTACAATAAACTGCGAAATTTTATGCAATGTATAAAACAAATATAATATTCACTACTGCGAAGGTTCTGTTAGTGATAGGTTTAATAAATTTGAGAACGTTAGCCGTTTAAGAGGCTTTCTGTGTCAGACAAATACGAGTATTTTGTATGTTATCTAAATCATAAATTTGTAAAAATCACCAAAATAGTATGCCTTCAGAAGTTATGTCAAGAAAAAGAGTTTACTAAAAGCCACATTTGGCCAACACAGAAGGAGAAATGTTCGTACATGTAAAAGGTTGATGGATAACGTCAAGAAAAGACTTTATATCACTTATAATTCAGTGCTTTAAAAATGCTGGTCTATTCATCCCCGTCATGCGTAGGGATTCCGATACAGGTATTACAAAAACCGGGATTCTTCAATCGGTATTTAAAATGGACACTGACGAATGAATCCTCGTTGAATAAGATCCGATCAAGATTTATTTAAATTCCAGCATTGATAAACTAGTCTTTTTAAGGTCATATTTTAATTCAAAGAAACAATGCCTTTAGTATTTTTTTTATTCCAGTATTTAAAATGAAATATTAAACTTAAAAAAAACAGTATTTATTTATTCATATAATTTAAGACATCGACCGAGGGTGCTTGATGGAATTTCAATATTAAATTTGGATTATTGAGATTTTGTACACTTCCATGTATTTTGTCACTAACGACCCGGGTTTCGCCTTTCGGCATCTTCAGGCATTCGAGCACACGAATGGACTCGAACTGAGAGACAGTAAACAGTGTCTAACGCTTATATAGAAGATACAAATGCGACAAATATTTATTCATTCGGTATTGCGATCTCAACTGAGCGTAATTATTAATACAGCTTTGCTCATTTTTGTAATACCCGTTTTGATATTTGATACAACGCGCACTTTGCGTTACACATTAATTATTTATACCTACAATACATTTTGTCTACATTAATTTCACATATTAGTGTTTAAAAGTATCATACTAATTATTCCGTAACTTAAGAATTTCAAGACTTATTAATATACATTGAATGTATAATTTTAATACACCTCTTTAATAATCTTTGACATTGAAAAATTTGTAATAATTCGCATATATTTATGTAAAAAAATTAAACTGGCTTTTTGTGATATGAATGTATACTATTCAGAGTAAATAGAGTTGTTTACAAGACTTCAGTTAAAAGCAATATTGTAATATTATCAAAGAGTTTACTGAGAGATCGTTTATAAGACAAGTTTGTATTGTTTTCAACTCCGGTAAGTTTATTTACCTCGATAATGAGAATTCCAAGGTCAAAGTTAAATATACAAACACAATATTTGTGTTTCGAGAGAATTTTTCAACGTAAATAAAAAGGAAAAAAATGATTGTTATTTGTGGCAATTCATTTTCCGCTGTGTTTCTCTCAGAATTGAGAAAATGTCATTCTGGTTCAGCGGATGATTGTAAAAGTTTTGGATATAAAATAAAATTTATATAAAATATCGTTTTTTATCGTCTAACACAATTTCCGTTCATATGAATGTTCCTAAAAAGAAATTACCGACCCTGATTTTAATGCAACACCCTTTTAATGGAAAAAAAAAATGCAAATTTTGAACGAAAAATATTTATTTAAACAAAATACCTAGATAGTGGTAAGTAAAATTTGAACGTGGTTGAGGGGTTAACGCCGTTGGCTTCGGTCTCGGTGCTTACGGGATCGATGGTTAGTATATTGATTTTTTAATCGATTTATGGATTTCTGTGCAAAGGCATGGATGCTTGTAATGTCTAAATTTCTCTCTGACCCATGCGATCCTAAAATCAAGGCGCAGGGAGAGCGGTTAGCTAATAACTAGTCTATCCTTCTGTTCCCACTGTCGCAACTGATGTTCAGCAACTGAGTAAAAAGCAGTTTACGATGAAAAAAACCTTCTTTGAGATATTTACAATAGGAGGCCATATACTCCATATTGGAAGCGGACATGATTTAAAATTGTTGAACATGAAAATAAGAAAAAAAAACATCTAAAGTAGGTAGTCAGATCACATATGGAAACAATATCCTCATCATCAATCTATTTTTCAGTGATTTATTGTTAATATAATTGAGACTCGAATATAAGAAGACTGTTTTCTTTTTTGATCAGAAAAAGATGTAAGTTGAATTTATTGATGTTGATAATAATTTCAACTGGTTGCTTGTGAAGACTATTTTTTTAAATTAACTATATGGCTTGTTTCCAAGAAATATGGATTACTAGCGAGTACCCGGCATGCATTGCAATGCAATGAAAAAAAGTGTTTGCGTTTTAATTCTGTTTATCGTAGTGTTTTATATTGTAAATACAGTTGAAACGTCCCGCGTAATAATTCAGAAACCTCGGGCGTGCTCACAACAACTCACCAAAGTTTCATTGGAATCGGATGAATAGTATAGGAACGCATACGAATAGAAAAAGAAGAAGAATATGGTGGTACTAATTCAGAAACCTTCGCGGGTGTGTGCTTCCAATGCTTTTTGGTGCGCCATAGTATATTCGTCCCATATAATGAGTTGATATGATTGGAGTACTTTACTCGTTCCAGATTTTGTGTTCAGAAACCTTTGCGGGTGTGTGTACAACAACTCTTAAAAGTTTCATCGCAATCGGATGAATGGTATAGGAACGTATACGGAACAAGCAAACAAACAAAGAAACATTCATTTTTATATAAATATAGATTTCACAGAAGCGGAAAGTTTTGAAAAACTTGTACAGTAATTGATAAATAAATGTAAACAACGAAACAAGTATAAATAAATAATCCTGTTCCATCAAAAGAGTAGTTTTATTACAAGCAATACTAACCGATTACTGCCACGAAGGTTGGCAGTCAATGTATCTTGAATGAATAAAATTAAAATGAAATTTTATTTGTCGTAACTTTAAATTTTAATTTATATATCATTATTAAGGGTATCAGAACATTTAGCTGCCTTTAGATTAAAAAAAGAAACTTCGACATTCGCAAATCACTTGCTAATGGAGAACCATACGTTTAATGTGGATGATGGGGTTAAACTGTTGCATAAAAACATGGGGGATCATAAATTATTTTATCAAGAAAGTTTGGAAATTAATAGAGCCCAGTTAAATTCCTTGCCAATTTTGAATGAGCAGCTGAACCTTCCTGATTCTCCGTTATTATATCCTATACGTTGAAACACCTAACAGATGTCACTAAATGTGGAATTATTGTATATATTTACCCTTTCGTCGAATTGCATCCCGTCGAAACCACAATGCTATTATAATTGTAAAATCACTGGTAATTCTAAAAGAAGTTGGAAAGCGGCAATTCGCCACTCCGCTGATGTGTTGTTTATAAATATGGATTAAGGCAATTCTCGAAATGTTAACTCAGTGTGGCTCTCAGACGTATAATATCTTACCTCGTAAATAATATTTGTCGTATTTGTATCTTCTATATAAACGTTAGACACTGTTTACTGTCTGTCAGTTCGAGTCCATTCGTGAGCTCGAATGCCTGAAGATGCCGAAAGGCGAAACCCGGGTCGTTAGTGAAAAATACATGGAAGTGTACAAAATCTCAATAATCCAAATTTGATATTGAAATTCCATCAAGCACCCTCAGTCGATGTCCTTAAATGAAATCTACTATTATTAATGCAACTGTTTTGATCATCTTGTCTTCTTTAATTTTTTTTTCGTTTTTTAGTGAATGACCGTGTGATTCCCAATAATTAAAAAAAAAATCCGATGTCCAAATAAATTATTAAATCCTATATAAAATCGAATTGAAGCATGAGTGGACACAAACTAAATTTTAAATCTGAAGTACTGAATACTTAATTACAAAATCCCTGAATTGCCGGATACCGGAATTGAGAAATTCTGAATCCCTAAATCTCGGGGTCTAAAAAAGAGTCTAGGATTGGATGTCAGTTTTTGGCCTAAGGGTATAAATAGAGGCAATAGAATCAAACAACTGTCTTTTTTTTATTTTTCGAAATATAATGATCACTGTTTATTTCGATAAGTACATACATTTTTTTTTCCATGTCCGCATCCAATGTGGAGCATATGGTCTCCTAATGGAGGTATCTTGACAGAATTTTTTCTACGAGAACTGCTTGTCACTCAGTTGCTCAACCTCTCTTTTCTTTTTCGAAGAGAGTATGGATAGAAGGATAGGGCTATGACAGGACTAGTGGTTAGCTAATCGCTCTCGTTACGCCCCGTGAGGATGGGATTGGTGGGAGGGAGGACTCAGACTACGAACAGAAATCCATAAATTGATTGAAAGATCAATCTATGAAAACCGTCCGCACCGGGAATTGAACCCGAGACGTACGTAACCGTAGCCAGCGACGAAACCAACTGCGCCATGGACGCCGACACATACATTACAATGGCTAATTAACTTTTCTGTACAACTAAAACAATGATCTGAATTTTCGTTCGTGACTGGTTCTTACAATTTTAGATCTTACTGGTGTAAATGCTTCTAATATATATTATAAAAATATTTTATGTATGAATTTACATCGATAACAAAGACGCCCGTTATGTTTTTCACTGTCTCTAATAACTTTTTATTAACTAAAAATGGATTAAAGATAGAGAGAAACAGTAGCTCACTGATAATGATTCTCTAATCAAAGTTAAGCGATTGGCTTACACCCAATTTCGTTAAATTTGTCTCGGCTTCTGAAACGTTCAATTAAGACTTCACAGTGACATAAAAACATAGCTAAAAGTTGATTGCGAAGAAACTCAAATGTAATAAAAGAAATGTTCTCAGTGTACATTGGTGTAATGGAAAATATTTTTTATATGATGAAATATCAAAGTATTTAGTTTTACAAAATTTTATTAAGTAGTTTATAGCTATTTCTGCTTAAAGCTTACGTCGGAACTATATTCTTATTTTAACTTAGCTATGTATAATGCTTAGAAGAGATAGACAATATTGTGTCATCTCACATATTCTTACATCATACCATTTATTTAAAATTAGAGTAGTTAACGTACTAATTGTGTTTTTGGAAAAAGAATTTACGTGGTATTTTTAATTTAAATCGTCAACATTGAAATTTTATTGATTTTCTTATAATGGTTTAAAGGTGATGAATTAGTGTTTTTTTGGTCATTAAGGAGCTTATTGCCTTGATTACATATATCTATAAATTTCCAGTTGTTGCAAGAAATTTAGCCAAAAGCTCTTATCACACAAATGTAGGCATACCGGAATGAATTAAAATTCATGTTATGTGATTTTTTTAACACATTGAGTCCCGAAGCCGTGTTTTCACGTGATAGATCAAAAACAGTCGTATTTGAATCATCAAGCTATCTATGCTTATTACAATGGAATCCTGGTTTTAATTACAGTCAGGACTTAAAACATTCCAAAACAGTCATTTAATTTGTGTTATTGCCAAAATAGGTTTTGATTTTATCAACTTAAAATCTCAATCGAATTTTAGTTCTTTAATATTCCCCCTCCTGGAGACGATATTACGATGACACCGAGTCTACTCCGAGCTAGAGTTTTGCAAGATCTACAAGACAGCTTGTCGGGAGATATGTCTAAGCATATATTGATACCGATACCGTCAACAGAAAAAAAATAAGCCCTGTAGAACATGCAAGGTATGTGCAAAGCACAAGAAAAGGAGTGAGACTCAGTACATGTGTAAACATTGTCGTGTGGCTCTTCACAAAGGGGAATGTTGGCAATTTTACCATACAAAAATTAAATGTTAAAATGTTTGAAACCATTCCAAAAAGTTTCATTTGATTTCATCCACTATTTCCATAGTTATATAAATGCTCAATAAAAACGTTGGTTGGTTTTACCTGATTTTGGCCGGAACTGATAGTGTTAAGAGGTGGTTGGCGAATTGAAAATCTGTTTTATTATTATTAAATACCCTTATATGGTCTTTAAATCTAATCTGAAATACTCCTTCCTGTCTGTCCAATATAGATCGAATCACACAGGCCGCAATTAATTTTGTAAATCTCGCTTCTGTCTGGTTTATTAATTTTATCTTTGCTTTAAGATGTCTATCAAGATTATTATTTAATTTAAATGCTACATTAGCGGAGTTTTCAATTTTGGAGTGGATTTTATCACTAATTCTACCTAGGTAATTAATCGATTTATAGAAGCGATTTTCTAGGAGTATGTTAGAGTCTGCGTCCGTGGCGCAGCTGGTGGCGTCGCTGGCTACGGTTACGGATGTCTCGGGTTCAATTCCCGGTGCGGACGGTTTTCATAGATTGATCTTTCAATCGATTTATGGATTTCTATTCGTAGCCTGAGTCCTCCCTCCCAACCCATCCCATCCTCACGGGGCATAGTGAGAGTAATTAGTTAACCACTAGTTCTGTCGTAGCCCTATCCTCCTATCCCTACTCTCTTCGAAAAAGAGAGGTTGAGCAACTGAGTAACAAGCAGTTCTCATAGAAAAATTCTGACCATATTCTACACATTGGGAGCGGACATGGATTTAAAAAAAAATGTTAAATTAAATAAGCTGTCCAAAGTGTTTCAATTGTTTTTAAAATTCCAATTCAAACATGAAAACATTTTTGTTATTAAAATGTAAAAAAACGCATTACAATTATTGTAAAAACATTGGCTATAATCTATTTTATAATGATATTTATAAAGATGAAAGGAAGAACGTGCCGCATTATTATCTCAGCAGTTCTAATGTATTAATGAAATGTCTGGTTTTGTTCTTGAAAAAATTACGAGCAAAATTAGTATAATACATTATATACTCCCATATTTAAATCGTAAGGGGTATTTCGTGATACAATATATCTGATGCCTAATGTTACAATTCCCTATGTCAAATTTATCTATTTTTTAGTACAAGTGATTGTGCATTTTTCAATAAAAATATTTATATCACTATCTTTCAAACTACTATTTCCAAATCCTGCGGTAATTTTTTGTGCTAGAGCTATCCAAGTGAACATAAACATCTCTACTATATTAGTAAATTGCTTATGTCAATATAGGTTTTTCTTGGTTTGAAATATGTCACATTATTTTGACATACACTATAGATTTTCTCTTATTTCATACATTTTAAATCGTCTGACATAGGGATTTGTACCATTAAAAGAATGAACATTTAAAAGTACTCTCTGACACTTAAGTCAAAATGCTCAAAATCTGATATAAACACTTCCAGCATTAGGCCTTAGGTATAATATGTAACGCATGTTTTTTGCTGTTTTCTCGGTGAAGTTTTAACGGTTTTAAGTTTCTTTTAAATTTTGAATGATGGATAATTTTCGGTGCTTTATTTTGAGTTCATCTATAAATTAATAATGTGATAATTTGTGACATTTACAAAACATTCATTTTGGTTGCTACTCGACTTCATCAAAATTTGAGTTTCTATGATGACATCGCAAACCTAACAGATTTAACAGTTTGTCATATATTGTAACAGATGTGACATAACTTTTGGGCGTATGCAACTGGAATACGGCTATAGGTAATAAAATAGGTTATTCTTATACGAATCCTCCTCCAGTTATTTAGTAGTTATCTGAAATTCTAGTTCTAAAGGTAATAAAGTAGTAATGTAGAAAAGAGACATCCTCATTTTGAAGCAAAAAAACGAGGTATCATGTTGACACAGCCTATCATGTTGGTTCCACGTTGTGCATAAATAAGCCAGGTTGCTTTCATACAGAAATATTCTATAAACGCGTTAAATACTAAAATTCCCAGGGACGCATTCTACGAGAAACATCTACAGTTATTGAGCTGTTTCTGCATGATTTATTTACACGCATATTCAGTGTACAAAACAGAAAAGTGCTCATTTCTTAGCTGTCAGTAAGTTTTGTGGAATGCCTTCTTTTTGCATAACTACGCTCAACTATGAAGACGATTTGGCATCAGTGACAGTTTCATAGTTTGACAATTAAATCTGGAAAAAAATATTCAGATAATCATTTACTAAATTTGTTATTGAATTTATTAACCTGCTCTAATGTTTTCTCCGACTGTAGTTTTAAACTTATAAACTACTGAATATATTACGCAAAATACAATATTACAATTTTACCGTTGGGGTAGAGGTGGTTTTGAATAGCAGAACAGGTGTTCAATGTAAGGGAAGGAACACCTAAGATGATCCTCTTTCCACACCTTAACATCCCGAAACACGACGCCATTCAGGTTTATCTTCAAGTGGGATCGTAGATGTATTATTATCCCTACACTTGGGAAAGGGTCCTATTAAAAGAAGGAACGTATTCGCATCAATGCAAGCACTTACGATTGTATAGATATCGTATTTCAGAAAGCTAAGCTAGAGGGCGAACCTTGAATTATAAATTCAAGATTTGTCACAAGGAGCTCGGAGCTATAATAAAAATGAATATAAATAGAAAATACACTTAAAGTTACTTCAGATTATACTTGAACGCTTGCATGCATGCTGCTTTACAGTAGTGAATCATGGCACATGATGAATATTCGAAAAAACCGTACACTGAGCTTAGAGAATAGATGCTTGCGTCGGATATTGGGGATGAGGTGATTTATCTTCGTGAGGAGCTCGGAGATTGGAAGCATGCCAAGCAGTGCTGTGCAATGTCAGTGACCATGAAGAGACGTTGAACCTAGGTAGGTCACGTACTGCGAGTGCCTCTGAAGAACCTCAATCCTGCTTGCGTTTTCTTCTGACCGGCGAGATTCCAGCTCCCTGGTACTATCCACATGAGGTACTCGATGAAGATGAGGGATTCTGGCATGTCATGACAGGGAATCATGGAGGCGCCGCGTGGTGGCCAGATGCTCCACATAGGGAGCCAATGTGGTCGAAGAGGTTTGATCATCTGTTTAGGAGCTTTGCATATTAACGCCATGGATGGTGCCATCTTTTTACCGCTCCCAATGTGGAGCATATGGACTTCTAATAACTTGTTACTCAGTCACTCAACTTGTCGAAGAGACTAAAGATATAACAGTCAAGACTTATGGTTAGCTAATCGCTCTCGCTATACCCAGTTATTTAAGAATCACATAAGTGTTGAGGAATTTTATTAGACATCACAGACACCCATCCCTTCGAAAAAAATAATAAATCGATTAAAAAATCGTTTTGTGAAAGATTCAAACCAGGCACCATTCGGCTAAAGACCCTGCAAGTATACTCAGTGATCTAGAACAATCAGACAATGGAAGTTGGTAAAGTATTCTGGATTATTTGACAAAAGGCACCATTGTATAATAAAACAGTCCAAGTAAGGTTAAATCAATTTAACTGTAATTTATGACATGCCAAACTTGCTTTCATGTGTTCGAGGGAAAATTGGGGCTTTTTACTAATACATTATAAACAATACATTTTAGATAAAACATTCGCAAATATTATCGACAGCTATTTCAGCATCACGCCATCGTCGTGAAACGTATTTAATCGATTACAGGTATTAAAAAATGCTTTGTAAACATTTGATTTAAATTAATGTATTTTTTATTCTATTGAATAATCTATTAAGCCCTATTACTATTACCTATTAAACCCTTTTATGTACGAAATGAAAATTTTTCATTTAAATAAAATTTCAAATTTAGAGAATATATCAATGATAAAGCTAAATGTGGATTAAAGGCAAATAATATTGATTTCGAAGATACAGATTGTTATACTTAATTCTAATGTATTAACATTTTATTTCAGTATCAAATCTAGGTTTTAATGATAAAATCGTAAGGAAACCAAATTATTTTATTTAAAATCATTTTCCGGTTTATATTTGTAATTATAAAAAAACATAACAATGTCCATTTGTAGACGACAAATAATTCAAAAAAAGAACCTAAAAAATATGTAATAAAAACTAAGACTTTCGAATTGTTTATTTTGACGTTTGTTGTTGCCATTTCGTTTATTCTCCTTTTCTGCTTGTACCAACCAAATGAAACGAATCTCAATAATTCTGCGATATTAATTTAGGCCGAGACACATTCTGGCGCGATCAATATCTCAAGAATGGGACGAGTTAATGGTTAATTATGTTTTAAGGCATCTGCCGGCATTTAACACCTTTCCCGATCTTGGCAATTTTGGAAGGCTAGCCCAAAGTTTACGAGGTCCGCACGTCTTGTATTGCGAATTGAGAATTTTGGTGTTTGCCAAGCTGTAAGAAATAATAAAATGAGAAATTGACAATTGATCAAAGAAGTAATTTACTGAACAACTTTAAAATTTTAATCAAAGTTTTTTGAATTATTCGGTTTTGGCAGAGTTGATAAAAATATGTGGTAAGTCTCAAAATTTACCTTTTGAAATGACAATCAATTAATGAAATAATTTTTGTAATAACTCTAACTTTTATATCTTGATATCTTCTTTTTAATCATTTTGATTTGTCACGACCTCTGTTTCCTTCGACGATCCGTTGCCACTTACTCCTGCACTCCGTTGCTCCGAGTGACACTGGTATTTTGATATTATGTTAGATTAAAACAGTTCACATACGTACTGCTTCTTTGCATTATAATTTCAACAACCCCGACAAAAAAATCATAAATATGTTTTTTGTTTTATTTGTTTGCAAAAATGAAGTGCGAAACTATGTATGCTCAAATATTAATTGATCAAGTATCTATATGTTCAACATAATATATGTTGCTTCTTTTGAAGATAGGCTTATTTTTTATTATTTTAGTTTTGTCAACATTATTTTGAACCACCAGTGAAATTATATAACTTGTTGAAGGTTTTCGTTCAATTTCCCTTTAAACCCAAATTAAAATTACTACTAAGAATTCATCAATCTAAAAATATCAATAAATAGAATTTACTACTCGGCTTCGTCCAGGGTATATTAAACCTCTACTGCTGAAAAAATAATGTTATATCCACAAACTATACTCAGTCAATTAATAATAATGTTAAAAGTTGAATGTTGAAAATATCATCATAGACCGTAGCTCATGCAGCACTCACGAACTATATTCCATCAATTAAAAATAATGTTGATAGTTGAAAATAGCACACTTGATGTAGAAATGTGCAACCAGAATGACATGTGCAAATTTCACGTCACTGCTGTTCACTGTTTGGGAGGAGTTCTTGCGATAGACAAACAGACAGATTTATATATGTATTTTCTACTAGATAGTATGGATTATATATTTATTAGTCAATAAGTATATAAATAACGTAATATACGTCAATTTAAAGGTAACGTATTCTTTGACAATTATGAGGTTCTTGCTTAAGAAGATGGATAAAATATAATAATTAAAAATTCGAGTGAATTTTATGACTTATCATAAAAGAAAGACATGTTTTACGTATGATCGCCTAGAATGAAAATACAGAGTGGATTAACATTATTTTATGTTCCGTTTGTGACTAGATTAATTGTTTGAACTGACATTTATTATAATTTTAAGAACTCATTAAAATAAAATAAAAAAATAGCATATTATTTAGTTCCATAATTTCCACAGGTGATAGCTATATCGGCTTCAGCCAACAATGATTAAAAATCGGAAGATAACAAATTACGAACCGTGTAATATTGTTTTGTATTTTGGTTGAAAAGCATTTCTTAGAATATATCAATTAATTAGTGAAATCATGTTTGGAGTATTCTAGAACATCTGGTTTAATGTCTACTTTATGTTTCATTGGTTTTGTATTTCTAAGCACAACCTTTTGGCGACCTTTGTTGATTCCGTCGTTTTGATGTTATTAATTTCTTCACATCAAAAGTCCTTAATTGCAAAGTGCTATTGAAATTAGAAATATTTCACTTACGCCTTAAAATGATCTTTAATGGGCTGACAATTTATTCGCCTCAATAAATAATTTCGTAATTTTGTTCCTAACTATAAATTAAGCTAGGTATTCGATTTTAAAGCAACTGTTTGGAATATTAAATAAGCAATTATGTTAGGAAAGCTTCTTTTAAGAAATATTTTCAGAGGTATTTTTTTGTCAACATACTGCTTACCACATTCTTAATGCCTAATTTTTCAAGTTCAAAATGGCATTATGCGAATGTGGAGCAAACAAAATCTTATGGATTTTGTTTGAAAGTCAGTCACCTGACTTTCCTTTTAAAAGAGGGCAAGACAAATGATGGGCTGAGGAAAATATTGGTTGTTAGTTAATCATTTTCTCTAAACCAGGCTTACACAGTTGGATATAATAGAATAGAAGAAATAAAAATACAGTCAAAATCGATCGTTTTGAATTTTTATCTGTAGATCGACTGAAAGATTAATAAATTATAAAATATATATCATTGACCTTCATATTAAGACAGTTTCACCTCGAACGGTTTTTTTTATTAAAAAAGGCACCACACCTTAATTTTTCTGGATGAGAGATTTTGTTGTTTAGGTCAATTCAAAATGCAACTATTCATTTTCAAACTTGAATATCGCTAGCTCCAGGCTGCTGAACACTGCCCTAGAGCATTACTAATCGGCCATGATAATGGGGAATATGATTTAGCATTTAAACTTTGCAAATAACTCAATGTCGAATATTTTTTGCCATACTTTTGATTACAACGAAAACGTGCATTGTGAGTATTGTTTATTTTATTCTGTCTTACAGAGTTTACGATTAAGCAGCTAATTTACATCACTGAAGTAGGTGCAATTCTCAGAAATCTGAATAATTGACCGAAAGTGTTTATAGAAGAGAAAATATGCTATATTTATCTTGAATCATTTTCGCACTGTTTGATGAGTGATTGGTTTTGATAGAAATTTATATTTAGCCAAAATGCAAAATAGTAATGATTTTTAAATAACATAATACCACCACAGTAAGACGCCCGTCATATTTGACGGTATTGGATTAAAATACTGAATGTCTAAAATAGCTATTTTTATTTTTGATTATAGCTTACATGTGATAATAATAAAACGTCTACAGACCGGTCTAGGTTATTATATATAAGATTATGTAAATCGCAATAACAGTGTTACTTTTACTAATATTTTATAATCTTTCTGATCATTTCCTTGCCAATTTTAATTTATTATTTTTGAATACCTCCTTCCGATATTTTAAACATCTAAAGGTCACGTTGCAAAATAAATAAACCTAAAATATGTGATATTATAATATTACAAAGTTTTATAATATCTCAACTTTTAAGCTCACGAAGTTTGATATTAAATCTAACTCCACAGTATATTATGTTTTAAAGCTCAGCTTTTAAATGTGTTATAGATTGCATGCTATGTAGAATAAAATTGATAAATTCCAAACGAGCAGAACTGTTTGTCCTCACACAGGTGTGATTGGTCACGCTGATTTGTTTGCTTGAAAATTTGATGGTACTCCATCACTTACCTCACTTAAAGATAAACTCATCACGACTTTACTGTATTATATCTTATATATAATAACCCAGACCGTTCTGACCTAAGCATTTGCTGTTCGCGGTGTATAATAAAACAAAATGTTAAGCAATGGACACACAGTTCAAATAACGAATAGTAAAACTGAAACTATTCGAATATTCGATTAGTCTCTGTAGTATGTAAATAGTTTTAAAAATTCAATTTGAATAATTAATAACATAAAATTATATAAATACACATTCCAATACCGTTCCATTACAATATTTAACATTTGCAGCTGCGTAGGATTACTACAACGGTATTCCTTCAATTACTGAAACGACGAAATATTAAATGAGTTTTTTTTGCCCTGAGTTATTCGTCAAACGTAAGTATGATGATAAGATATCGAAAGCGCCAGAGTTGGTTAAAAGGAAAAAATGACCACTAATCGTTATTTTTATTGAAATCTGGAGAAATTGTGATGTGATCTTTCGTTGATTTTGTAAAATATTTCATTACAAATTAAAACGAATACTATTCGAATAGTTGCCCAAATATTCAAATATCGAATAGTTAAAAAAGGACCGAATATATTCGGATATTGAATAGGTGAATATTCGAGTTGGAGTTACTATTAAGAATGGGATAATCATTTTATCGTACGAAAAACTAATTCCATTAAAATCAGGTCTCTTTTTGCGAAAGTTATTTTTCCAACTATCATTGACCGTGAACGACACGCAGTTCTGATGATCGATAAAAGAAAATAAATGAAAACATTTACTCTACGTAATAGCGGTTTAATCAGTTGATTTCATTATTTTAACTAGATATGGCTTTTACCAATTACTTGATTGACATATTATTTTTAATGTTGCATTTGTTTTACTTTTATGAATGTAGTTGTGGTTTTTCCTACCACAATCCGTTTTGTCGAGTCAATGTTTCATGGCCGCCTTTCATAGCGCTATCGACAGAAAAAAAGGAGTCTGCTCATCACATTCATGACCTGAGCAGAGGTGAACATTTTTTGTACCAAGCATTGGAAAAGGCGATAACAACAACATAACAATTGACTACATTTGTTGTAAAATAAAAAAATGTAGCATTGTTTACCAAAATAAAACAATTTTGGTGATCTTTTTGTCTATCAGAAGGTACCAAATTCAAGATTTGACAGATATCATAGTTTGTTTTTAAGCACAGTTACATTAAAAATACGGTATCAATATCAAGCTCGATTGTAATTCAGTTAAAATTATTCCAACACATCGACTTAATAATTCAAATTCATACATAATGTTTGCACATTTTGCCATTATTTGCATTGTGAATGTTTACGAAAAGAAAAATGTTTTCTTTAAAGAATCAGGCGAAATTAAAATGATTGGTGGCACTAAATAAAACATTCATTTTGACAGAAGATTTCTCATAGTCTAAACTAAACAGATAATTCACGGAATTAAGAACAACAATGAACACCGACGCTGCCATTCAAGTAGCTACTTAACAAAGAAAACATTTTTAGTTTACGTTTTTGTCTACGGCTTAGTAGAATTGTGTTTTAATTTATAAATATATACATCTCGTCATGTAACCGAGTGGTCAATTCTGTTGAATTTTCGTCCACTCGATTGCAGGGTCGATGTTTTGAATCCTCAATTTTACATAAAACAATATAATCCAATTTGATAATAAATTAATTAATAACTAACAGCCAAAAATAAGCAGATTTTCATAACACTTTATGGTAGAATAAAACAGTTGAAGTGCAAAGCTTCGTTTATTTGAAATTTAATATTTGAATAAAAACAAACATTATGTATAATAAGTAAAAGGGTTTTTTTCATTATATACCAATTAAATGTTCATATCTTTTATCGTAAATAATTTTCTTTTTATATTGCAGACGGTTGTTGTTATTGTTATTTTGACAGTCAACCGAATACATTTTTTTATTATACTTTAAGGCTGTAAGTACGATATTACTTATTTATTTTTATTATGTCAATTTTTTTGTTAGTTCTGGTATCAAACAATACAAAAAATATACGACTATATCATCAACGCTGGAGTTAAATATTTGATATTATAACAGATATTACATCATATTTACGTAGTACATAATTGTTTTGCAGAATCAATAATGATATATAGATCGTCGTTATGATATACTTGTGGAAAAACAAATAGAGTTATTCAACATCAATGCCATTATTATACTATAAAGAGATTAAATTGCAAATTTAATGAAAATACAAAGTTAATATTATTCTATTTAGTTTGATCATTTTCAATTGAAACTGATGCACACAGTTTACATATTTACTTTTGAATAGAATAAATTATGTAAAAATTGCGGGCATTTAAATACAAATTCAACTATGTTGTTACGAATGCACGACGTTACGCACGATACATAACATAAAATGTTGTGTTGACGAGATAACAGTCGATTATTGAGACACCTCGATCCGAGCATTTTGTCCCAGATAAGCGTCTGACTCTAATAAGCGAAGTTAAAGGATTTTTTATCCTTTACGTACGTATTTGATTATTGAAAAAACATTTAAATTATAAAAAAACACGAAGTAATTAGTAAGCTTCAGCAAAATTATCAATAATAGTAATAAAAAATATGAATTCTTAACGAAAAAAAAATATTTTTAGACATGCTTCAAATGGTTTCATTCGCTTGTTTTTGCATGATTACAATTACACAAAATCAGCACAGTTATTCAGAGTAAATATTGAGCTCCCGCCGTTGCCTTCTTGCATAAAGTAAAGCTGTTATATTTTTTTGATTCCTTGTTGATCACATAAGTTGAGTAAAGAGATATTTATCACAACTGTCGTCATCTTCGATCAATGCTTTGGTTTAATGACTTAAAAAATTGCACCTACTCAGTTTTGATTTTCTTCATAACATAAATTCTTATCTATTGTTACACGTTACACGATGTGATGTCACGGATAAGAGAAGTAAATTAGTATTAGTTTCTTCATTTTGTTTCAGTTCCTTGGTATTAGTCCCAAATAGCAGGCTGTCCCAATTAACCAGTGTAGCAATTAAGTGGAATCAACTGTATTTATTATTGTTGTGTTGAAATATCTTTGTACTCGGCATTCTTTTATTCAATCACTTTTAAGACGTTAACTGTCAATTCTTGGTGGAAAGTTTTTCATCACTTTACAATGCTTGTGATGAATGATATCGGGTCTGACCATTATAAAAACGTGGAAGCAGTACAAAACAAATTGTGTTTTATTTTTAAAATAAAATAATTTTATTTGTAAACTGTTTTCAGTAGATGCGAGTTTTTACTTATTAATAAATTAAAATATTAGAGTTAAAATATTCGTAAAGGTTTATAACAAAGTGTTTTGGGAGTTAACTAAGTATTCTATAATTTTGACTTTACTTTAATTAATTTGAAATATTTTCTTTTAAATAAAAGCGTACACACAAGCAGTAATGTTTGATTCAATAGATCTTGCGCACCAACCTTTCTCTACCCATAAAAGCATTCATTTTCCGCCCGTGTTAGCATAATAAACTAGTATAATTCATTTTCGTCTAAAAATTACGTCAAATTTGTCATGAACCAGGAATGCTTGACTTATGCTAATTTATTATCAACCCCAAAGAGTTTTTCATCAAATATTTTAACTTAACGACAATAAATTTTACGCGAGTAGTAATTTTCGCTTATCATTTCGCATCTAATCATTATTAATCAGATTATTTTTTTGGTGGCCGTTGTCAGAAAATAACTCCGACATCCAGACTGGCGTACTTTTCGGCTCAGAAATGTCCCCAAATAATAAACTAATGGAATCCTTCAGCCGCGAAACAATTTTCTTTTCTGCGACCTACAGACGTGAGGGTATTTTTTCGTGCACAAAAGGTGGAGAGTCGTACCTGATATGATTTACTGATTGTTTTCGCACGGTTTCATTATATTTATCTTACATCCATGTCAGAGTATCAGCTGTAGACGAATAATATGATTAAAACTGACAGATTTCATTATATTTTCTTGTATAGAATTTTGTTATCATTTAGAAACAATCTTCATTTTATTTCTAGTTTAAAAATTGATCACAATTTTGGTTTTAGTTCAAAATTGTCTTTTATTTGAAAGCACTAGCATGAATGCTAATTTTATTAGAATAATCTTACTATTAGACACTCTTAAGTCCTTTATCTACAATCCTATAGAATTTAGATACGCTGATTTCTAAGAGCTGAGAACACCTTGGAACCGTAACTTTTGTTTAATATTGAAACATTTTTTTAATAAGTAATTTTATTTTAAAGAAACGATGATGTCGTTAAAAAACAAAAGTACATATCGACTGTGGAAAGGAAAAAAGGACGTAACCCACACACAAATAATATTGTATATAGCCCAAACAAAACATGTATTAGATTGTATTCATTGTGATTATCGAAAAAAAAATATTTAGAAAAGACAGAGGGATAAGTTCTTTTGCCTGTCTACATTCGATGTATTATATATAAATATTGTGTATTAGCATGTTTTGTGTGAGTTATACACAAAATTTTTGGTGTGGGTTACGTCCTTTTCCCTTTCCACAGTCGATATTCAATTTATAGTTTCAATAAAAATTACATTGATAACTTATAAATTACACTAAAAACAAATGAATGTTTTTTTATGTTTCTTAAAATATGTCGGGTCCGTTGTGCAGTGGTCAACGTCATTGGCTTCAATTACCGATGTCTCAGGTTCAAATCCCTCTACGGACAGTTTCATAAATTGATTTTTCAAATCTATTTATGGATTTCTGTTCGATATGCATGTAGGCTTCTGATGTCTAGAATACTCTCCCTTAATGCTAAAAACGTAAAAAATGATCTTTTAAGACAAAAGTGTTGTATTTAGAGATTTAATCTAATAACAATAAAATTTATCTTAATTTTGTTATTAGTGAAGCAAAAACGATTTATGAATTACGAAAAGAAAATACATTATCTTTTTATTGTAAGTGGTAAATATCTTCTTAGTGTAATTAAAAATGCAATATCGTGTGAAGTATCAAAAAAACACTTTTACTTTTCAATCATTTCCAAATGCTTAAACATTTCCATAATCTTTTGAGCTGAATATGTTACATATAATTCAATGTAGTTGTATCAGATAAAAATGCTAAGCATTAACTACAAACAAATGAACATTGAGTTTGTGATTCAAATATATTCGATTGATTCGACATCAATTATTAAGAGAACAAATGCTTTACTGATTGGCAGATTGATTGGAAATCTTAAATTTTATTTATTTCAATTTTTTAAACTTAACAGTGTCCCACGTCAAGTCATATCTGCTCTCACAAAGAGCAAAACCAGACAGCCTGTTTTATTTTCAACATTTTTTTATGGATTTTAATTTACAATAATCTCAAATCGAGTAAATATATTATATGTACTGCCCAGAATACGAAACAACAGAAAATTCTAGAATTCTTGGAACTGAATAATATAAAAGTAATGAATATGAAAATATTCATTAGAAATCGTACGTCACAAAATATGGCTATTTTAATTATATGCTCTAAATCCTCTTTTTACACATATAATAATATGTTCCATACAAAATAGCCATGCGAAAAAAACGTGTTAAAAAAGATATGGTGAACATAGATAAATGAAAGATACGTTCCATTACATTGGATGTGCAATTTTGAAACTATTTAAAAATAAACCTTGCAAAAATAGGATTAGGTGTAATTATATTATTATTTTTTATTAGATTTTTCACGAGAGGTCTTACTCGTCATACATTGAGTATTTTGTGTCGTGCCATACCAATTCTCGAAACGAAATATTGTATAATAATTATTTTTGAAAAGTAATATCTTGTTCGTATAGCAAGTTTCTAGAGAAAAATATTTCTCGATAATCTCGTGTTTATATGTCCATTAGAGTTACGCTCCTGTGACCCTGAAACCTCGCAAAGATAATTGTGTTTTATAAATTGCTTATGGTGAATTTCCCGAGAGCCCTATTAACTTCTCAGTTGCCATAATATTCAGTATCAAACGAGTGAATAGAAATGACGAGTTTAAACGAGGTAATATTATAGGATTTTAAGATTCCAAGAAAATTAATTTTCATAAGATAATCTACGAAAGGATTAGACTAAGATAAAACAACTTTGTCTCTCTATCTTTGACGTTTATTAGTATAAGTTTACTATTTTTTGTATGTATTCGTGGTACAATGATATTAAAAAAATAAAATGAGCGGCTTTGTCGAATTATACGTACAAAATATGTAAAAAAGTTTTTTTTTCATTCTTTATTGTACGTATTGTTAATCGTTCTCTTTTGCCTGTACCGTTATGCTCACAACTATTATTATTTGAACGAAGCTTTTTTTCATACCATTTCTTTTGTTCATTTTGCCTGTCCTCTTATGTTCATAACATTCTGTTACACCATTATATCTACACCATTTTGTATATAAAATATTTTGTCTTCTATCATTTTGTCCATGCTGCATTCTTAATTTTTTATCATGAACGTACAGAACCGAATTCAGATTTCTAGTAAACATTTTTTCATAATTAACACTGATCATTTATAAATGATTGCTCCTTGTATTTTTTGTTCTTTTAAAGCGCAGTTCACGAGCTCAGTGGTGTGAATGTTTGGTGCGGGGGGGATGGGCTGTTGAAATTGTATCCGTTTTGAAAGTGCCGAGGACGGATGTCAATTGTTCCAAGGGTAAATAGTTTTACGAGGCCGTCAGATCTCACACTTCGAAATTTATTTCCAAGAATTCTCCAATTGCGGCGTTAGAAAGTTTGAATTTGACAAAAATTTTGGAAAACTTAATTATACTCGTTTGATGTTATTTAATTTCTAAGAAACAAGATGCGATATCGACACATTATTAAAATTAAATTTCATAAAGTGTGTTTCATCAAAGAAACAACTTTTTTTTTATAGTCTTAAACATTATTGAAATTAATGTAGTCTACATAAATACAAAGCTTTCTCCAAAATAATTATTTGGTAATAAATAAATATGATTAGTTTTTAAAGAAAATATCAAACTCTATACATAAAATAAAAAAATAATATTGAAAACACTCATTAATTTATTAAAAATAAGAACTTTTTACCAAAGAACGCAAGTTTAAAAGCTCTAGATTGGAGAATCTCGTTAATAATTTTAATTTAAATGTTTTCTTTGAAATTGATTTACAGTAAAAGTATGAAATATCGTGTATCAAGGCACCGGCAAAAAAATGAAATAAGTAGATTATGTAATTGCGTGTGATAAAAAATAAAGTAAAATAATCTCGATCCTGCAGACAAGTGGTCAACACTACTGAGCCTTTGTTCACTCGTCTGCAGGATAAGGGATAAGGGATCCAAAGACATGTATGTAAGAAATGTTTTCATACGTCCTGACGCAATCACTGTATACAAAAAAGTATAGAGAGAGCGACTAAATAATTACCAGTGTTTTCCTAATTTCATACTGTCATTCTTTCCCTAGCGGTAGGTAAAGCGACCGATTTACAATCAGTTATTTTAAAACCAAACTGTCTAAAGTTGATCAATTAAGAATCTATATGCTCCACATTCGCAGCTGACATTATTTAAAAGAAAACATGCAGCAAGTTTTTAGTCATTTTTAATAAATCAGAAAAATATTAAATTTATAAATATTTTGAATATTTAAATAACACTTAAAATTGGATTATAATAATCAATAATATGGGTATTTGTAAATATAGGAGTCTTTATAAGCAAGTTTTATGCTATATAACATTTAAATTACATATTTAAGTAATTTGTATTTTATTTCTGCTTGGTTTGTAATAAGTCCATAGCGAATCCTTGCTCCTCGTAATTATTCTCAGGGATCTTTGTACAAGAGTATGAATGCATATGCAGCGATGTTGAAATGAAAATGCATTCATTTGATATTGTGTAGGGTTCGCATAAAAACCGTTTGAATATATCGTTGATCGGTAAACAATACTAGGCACAATAGATAACGGGGTTTTTTTAAAAATCAGAATAGAAATTTCAACGTATCAAAGAAAAATCTGCTACAAGTTGAAAAAATTCGTTGTTTCATAATCAAATATCTTTGAAATGATGACACTATTCATTTTAACTCTTGGAATCGCACAGTTCCGCGAAAAATCTTTTAAGTAATCTTCTGTAGATACAAATATCCATTATCAACTTACTTTTATAATACAGTATAGTCAAAATGAATTGATAAGCAATACTTGTTTTTATTCTACAGCGTAATGTTCCATCAGGATATAAAGTTATCAATATCAAATAAATTGATTCGTAATGTTTACTTTATCACTAAAAAAATAATTTCACAGTTTTCATGTTCTAGGTGTGACGTAATTAATAACGAAAAAATATTATTAAGTATTTACATCCAATAATTTTTTTCTGCCGTTTGCTAGAATGGAGTATGTGTTTCAAAAGAAGTTATTGTAATGAAACACTAGTTTTTCGCGTTTCAGCGAACCGGTAGAAGCCCTATCGCAACATAAAGATGCACTTCGCTGCACAAGGGACAATACGAGTAATTTCCCCACTCATATTGCTAATTGCCGTTCTAGATTCGCATACTAAATTGCTTCTTCATAACTGTCATGGAATATTTAATTTTTAGTTGCAAGAGTGCTTTAATTGCAATTGTATTTCATTTAGGTTCCGGATGAATAATTTGAATGCAATTATTTTTATTAAGAGCGATCTCGGTATTGCTTCATGGTTAAACATGTTATCATATATTCATTACAGTATTTTCAGAAAGTCTCCTTAGGAACCTGGGCGCGCCTAACATTGAGCTAATATCGTTCAAGAGGGAGGGCCGATGGTTGACTTTCTGTTATGAAGTCATGTAATATTTCAAACTTCATGCATTGAGCTCTATGTAAGTTTTAATAATTATTATTCCACTACTATCTGAAAAAAACGAAGAGTCATATCGAGAGTATACATAGATAAAAGCATTTTTTGTTCAAAGTACTCTCCACAACATTCACCAACATTTTTTCACATTAAAAAGAATATTTTTTTTACACAGATCAAATATAAGATTTGGTGTCAATGAACTATAGTTTCTTATATAAAAAAATTACAGTACAAATGTCTGGATAAAAAAATAACATTATGACATAATACTGTTTTTTTCTAGACCATATTATATCCTATGACTTCATCCGTTCTATCAGTATGTAGAGAATTAAATTGCACACATTTTCACATTTAAAATGGAAAATAATCAAAAACTGACTTAATGCGTTCTGTCAGTAAAACCACGATATTGTTTATTAAAATGAAAAATGATTTGTTAAAAATTAAAATATTTCTAAAATGTCTTATGATACAACTCTGTACATAAAATTAAAAGTGTCAATTCGCGGTTACGATTCCTCGACCATACAGACTGACTGGCCAATTTATTATTCAGTGTTTAACTCCATTTTTGGATTTAATGTTTTATTTAACGATTTGTTTATTTCTTACCTATATTACGTAATTTAATTTACTTTTCCTCTATTTCCCTAATGTCCCCAAATGTGTCTTTTTACGCGTGGCACTATTTTTTTTATGTTGCCGCAATAAAAAAAAAGTGCGCATACGTTTAAGGATATCAATAAATCGTCTCTTTTATCTAACCTAAAAGTTCAACGCATTGATACCCGTGATTTCCGGTATTAAAAAAAACTTCCCGAAATTGTTTGCCAAATCCTAAAAATTTTACATAAACTCACTGTAAAACTTCTTTTTACTGTAATTGGCTGTGGGCTTTAAGTACGGCTTGAATAAAAAAATAGCAGGAATCAAGACCAGTTTCAACCGTGAGAAAGCATAATCAAAATTTATAAGCTAATTTAACCCTTAATGTTATTAAAGATTGGGAAATGTTATGCATATATTTTGGTTCTATACTATACATAAACAAAAATTAAGTATTTCATGCCCTATCAATTTATATATATATATATTTGTAGTCGTCATAGATGTTTTTAATGGTATCTTTTTGAGGTTATGACATTTTTTTTTTAAATTTAAATGATCTTTTGAGCAGGAGACAGATTAATTTTATACAAAAATGCTTATGAAATTTATGATTTTAGTAAGCTATTTTATTATTTGTGACATTTGAATAATACATTTCAGCAAAAAATGCGACTTCAATAAAGTTTACGTTACTACGATGAAATCACAGATCTAACGTTAGTAACGTATTAAGTAACGTTAAAAATGTTCAAATACTATGTTTTTGGAAGTAAAATCATAAATAAAAAAAATTATTTCTCAATCTAAGACATATATAAATTGTCATAAATGAAAATAAATGTTGTTAATTATTGCAAAATTAAGTCCTTCAGTTTTACTTGAGTATTCCTGAAAGATTATTGTAGGTGATAATGCTAAGAGTGATTATACCCAGAGGCATCATTTATATGGGTCGCGGCGGATCAACTCAGCAAAACTTTTTTGGTAATTATTACTTGTAACAAGGTTATTAACTCACTTTGCAGTTATGACTAAGAAAAAAATGATTTATTTTTTTCTACCAGTACGGAAAGAAAAAAGTTTCTTTTAAAAAGTCTTTGGGTAAAAATTGAACAAAGAAAACCTTGACAGTAAACCAAATTTTAATTGATGATATATTTTTCACAAAGCCATTTATCCGTTATTCTTTTGTGAATACATCAAAACTGAAGGTTTATCTGATTATGTTGTAAAAGGTTTATTGATTTTTGGTTTGGGGTATTTCAAACAAAGTTATAACTTTTACACCTAGGTTTATTATTAAGGATGGGTTACAACTTGATATTTTTAAATATTTAATAGATTTAATATTGATAGAAGTGTGATTTTCATGTAAATGTATTAATAACAAATAAATAAGGTTGGAAACAGAGTTGGAATGTACAACCGTGTGCGTTTCTGTGCCAAAGCTTACCTCTTCCACTGCAGTTTTTGACACCCCAACTCACCGCATCTGTCACGGAATCCCCTTACAACTGAAACGTCATACCAGCACTTCTTTTCAATACTGGTCATAGTAATTTAAACAAAAGTTATCCTGATGGTGTATCGATGTTTTCCAATACCATGAGGTTTCTACATCACTTTGTCCAAGGTGTCTTCTTCTTACACAGAATTCTTAAAATTTATCTCATCATTGACATCAAGTCAATGATTTAAACATTAGTTTTTTTTTGCTTTTTGATGATACAATTTTTTTCAGAGAGCAAGATTTTGTGTTTGCTTTAATATGATAAAGTTACAAGGAAACTACTTTTGAATAAATATGCTCATTTTTTTTGTAGTAAATCAGGACCTGTAATAAAAAATAAAAGACAATTTAATGAACCTTTAATAGGATGACCGGGACCAATTTCATTCATTAATTTCACATAAAAATGATATATCGCTGAGCAAAACTTAACTTGATAATAATATAACATTTTGAAAAAAGTACCATAAATATTCTTTTATTTTTATGAATATAATAGCTCTCTATAGAGAATTGACTGTGAAAACAATTTAAGTGTAACAATTGATGATTTACGATATTTATCGAAAGCGGGCTTAGTATTATAAATAAAAATAGTATTACAAAAAACGTTAAACATTTTTTTAAACTTCATGGTGATGATCATTAAATACATACGTTACAGAATATTTAAAATATATTCTGAATATCAAGCTAATCGATCAAGATTAAATAAAATATTATTTACAGTATAGCGGTATTTTCGTTTTATTTTCTTACTAGTGAAAGACAAAGTGTCATATTTCCCCGAGGATTTCAATAATGATGGATTATAGTGCATTTGCTCAATTGATAGGCAGAATGGAACAGCACCAGACATACATATGTACGGCTTGATCTGATAATCTTCTTCGACTAATCCGCCACTAATCCTGAAAAGGATCGAGGTCTTCGAGACGCTTCGTAATTGGCTATCAACCTTTGGAGGCAGACCCAGCACAAGATATTATTTTATTTATGTAAAAAATAATACCATTTTATTTTACCGTCTGGTATCGAAAAAAACTTGGGTAGGGATCTGACGACCTAAAGCTTAAATGGCATTTTATTAAGATAACATAATATAAGTTTCAAGATATTTTATAGTGAATCAGATATTATTCGGCGAATTTACTTACGATATATATTAAACTTCTGTCATATCATTTTGCTTATTAGTTTTTTTAATAATGTCTGGAAAATTTTTATTCTTCGGACGAAATGGACGAAATGGAAATGAAAGATAACAGTGAGAATATACCAATTTCGTATCATTTTCAAATTTAAAGCATAGACCATTGGGAATAAATTCTACTTCTGTTTACTTTGAATTATTCTATTACGAAATATTTTTTTAGATTAATAAATATATTACATTGAAAAAATCGTCATCATCGGACAGAGACGGGCAAGCGTTATAATTTGAAAATACATCTATTTTTAAGTCATGTCTGTTCTCAATATGGAGACTATTGACTTTTATAGATAACAGTTTGTTATTCAGTCTCTCAACTTCTCTATTTTGGAAGAGAGTAAAGGTAACTAAGTATTCTCGCTTAGCTTCGTTTGTAGAATGTGATGTGTGGGAGAGAATTTAAGACATTATAAACATCTAAAGCGTCAGTACAAGGATTTGAATCTGCGGATACTGCAAACGAAAAGAACAACTTTGATCAATAGACTAGGCCTGGTAGACTCCGAATTTTTAAATTAACGTAAAATGAGAAAAAATATACATGTAAAAACTTGTTTTTATTCTAATTTCAACTTTATTTTTTGGAAACCGAATAACGTTTTGGAAATAGCGGTGTCCTATGTTAATTTAATAAATTGTTTTACTGGCAAAGGTAAATTTTAGCTCAGATATGCTTTGGAAGCAAATTTTAGAAAACAAAATTATACCAAAACCAAGCTGAAAACATAGAACAAGAGCTTTATTTCATAATTTATCTCCTGCAAAAGTTGTAGCGTTTGAACTTTATAGAGCCAAAAAAGTTTATGATTCCAGCATGTGTGAGCAGTTTGATTATATATGCCGAATAAACTGAATAGCTATGATATAATACCAAAGCTGTTGGAATATTAAGAACTTATGCAAGATTTGCGCATTTTCGTGTTAAACTTACTTTTTGTTTTTTACATTTTTATGAAGAAAGGTTTATCAGGTAATGGCAGGGTTTTATGAATTGAGTTTTCGTCATTAAATAAATATACCCCAGATTGAGTTCTGTAGAAATTATCTCATCAGCAAATGTTCCACGAGAGTTCTTTAGTTTAAGTAAGATAATATGATAGGAGTGAGAGATCTTTTCATGCCATAAGGCCAAATTCGAGAAATTTTACTTTAAAATGTATATTATTTTGTAAATGAATGAAAGCAATGAAATGGAAGATTTGCATTCAGTCAAAAGGTGTACCCAGTGGAACTAAGGGTTTTACCACCCGGGGTGGTCATTGAGTTTGCTGCCCCTTCCCATGTTTGCTCCAAAAATAATGATTCAATATATACAGTATCTAGTGTTTAATTCAGAGAATTTCTTAAAGTACTTACTTCCATATGTTTAATCGTAGACCAATACGAACGAGAAGATTGCGAAAAATATGTACTTACTGTATTTTTACAATAATTTTCATTAACAAATGTTGGATTTAATATTGATAATGTAGAGTCCCGGGGGTTTGTTTTTGAAATATGTCAAAACATCTATTAGCAATTACAATCAATTTTATTGAAATTACTGATACAAAAACACAAAACTATTCATTAATATATTGTAAATAAAAACGAATTGAAAATTGTAAATTAACTGATTAAAAGCTTTTCCGCAGATTTTACTAACATGACATTAAACACAATAATTCACAAAAAAACACATTTTATGGTTGGAAGGTAATAATTAGGTTTAATTTTAGCAAAATCGTCGGTAAACTATCGAAACCTATTTTATCTGCCCGTAGGTGTTCTAATGAAAGTATTGCAAGGTTTCTTCATCGCAAATTGCTCACTGTCGATATTTAATAGTTTTCTTATTAATTTAGACTTCAAAAAACTCACAGCTAGCAGCACAATTTTGAGAAAAATATTTAAAAGTATTTCAGTATTTGGAACTGAGATATATTTTTAAATAAATAAAAAAAAGTTATATGGGACCTTCGCATCCTTTCACAGCGCTGTTTTACTATGATTAACAGAGACGTGCATTTGAATTCTTCGCCATCTATATTCTATATCGTCATGATTTTGGATTAACTGAAACTAGTAATTTATACTGAAAATACTCACGATTTTCGAAACTGGTAAAATTGACTGACCATTTAATAACATTGTTAAATTAATACGAACAATTAATACATAAGCAATGAATCAAAATAACTAATATATGAAATTGACTTTAACTTTGATTGAAAAAGACTTTACTAAGCTGCCTCACGAGCCAGCGAATTAAAATATCGTTTATTTCACAGATACCCTGCAGCTATCTCGCGAGTCGCGACAGCATTATTGCGAAATAAACTATTGAAATTTTGATTTATATTGGCAATAAAACAATTTGACGACCGCTGGAGTAAGCCAACTGTGCCTCGGCGCCTCCCATGAGGAAACATTACTCCCATCTCGGGTGATTATACTCTAATGGTTACAGGCATAGACCCATAGACAGTTACATGGCATAGCATATATATATATAACACATTCTCGCGGCGATACGCTCCCACACATATTGCGCACACTTATATTTCGTTATTAATGTGCGCAAGGTCAGGGTTGGATTAGTTGAATCCGACCGTTGCCACTGGGTCACGTTTTATTGCTTTTATGAGATCGCCGTTTTGGTAAATTAAAAGCGTTTAGGTGTCATATTAATGAAGGGTTTAACGCAATTAATAAACAATACTGTCAAATGTTGCGTTGAAGCAAACAAAGGATGTCAGTTTTGTTGTTTTAGTTAAATTTGCTGACCGTTATTTTTTTTTTTATTTATTAAAATTCTTTATAAAACAGCACGCAGCAGCAGCAAGCAAGCTTTAATTTTTCATCCCCAATTCCAGGGGTTGAATTGCATACCATATTGTAAGAAATTAAATACCATGTATGGAGTTTTTATTGATTTGAATTAATTGGTTTTATTTGTTTTGGTTTTAAAACTATAGGCGAGTCTCTGATTGTGGCCAGTAATTCTCAATTAATCTTCTGTTATGTTCATTAACAAAATACTGGAGGTCGAAAACTTCCAACAAAAAGTAACCATGCTTTTAATGAAAATAAATTATGTTCGTAAATTGAATAACATGGATTTTTTTTAGTTCAAGGGGACTCTAAATACCAGTGAATTCCTAGTAAATAATATTTTAAATATTGTATAAGGGTGGTTACTCTCTTTGAAATTAAATTTAATGCCGGTGGCCTGTCTTTTATAACAAATAATTAATACTAATTCGAATTTGTCTGTCATCTATCGCTCTAAAGCCGGTCAGCGATAAAATCACCTTAATTTCTAGCACGTTTAATAATTAAGATATTAAAATCATTGAGATACGATATACAAAATATACAATTCGTAAAATACAGTGACATATCTCTCACTATTTACACAATAAAAATGTGATTTCACTAAGAAACCGCGGAATCTGTGTAAACATAATAGGATTTTGATAATCAGTAACCATCCAATTATTGACCATCGGATCTGCTCCTGTTTATAGCCCGTTCGGAACAGCTGTATCTTTCGCAAAGCTTTTTATCGATTTCCAACAGAGTGCAGATAATTTCATACTGGGTAAAATATTCGTCAAACTTTAAGTAATCTGATGCTGATAAAATTAGTCGAGATCAAGTCAGATCAATAAGACTTTTAAATATTTAAATCATCTGGGTGACTGTATAATTTTTATATGGAGATGGAGATGGAGATTCTTTATCTTAATGATCGTATTAAGCAGACTATTACGTATTATGGGCAACTTTAATGGATAAATAATAAGTAATTAATCTGTCGCTATCAGAATTTGTGTATTGAATATGTAAAACGTTTACTTGCAAAAAAATGAGCCTACATGTTTTCGGTTCATTTGATTCAATAAATCATACATCGTTTTATCGCAGTTTGATGTAGGAAAATAATCAAACTACCCACTTTTTTTGAGGGAGTCCCGATTTTAATCTTACATAGAATACTTTACGTTGTGTGTGTATTTATATGAAACTATCGCAATGCTACGTTCGCTCCCGGCGACCTATGTATTATATGCCAGGAATGAAATAGATTGGGTAAGATTTCGCTTTTTTCATCTGTGATACTTGATACTGTATAGCTGGAATCGTCGTCTCATCTTTGAGCAGACTTCATAGCCTAGTGTTAGGGCTCTTAACTTTTCATCTTACTAGGTTGCGCAGAAAACAGTTCTAATCCACGAATTTAGATTTTGACAATTCATTTTTGATACGTTTAACGGATTTGTATCCGTAGGTTCATTCCTATCTACCGTATTATATCTTATTAATGAAACGAAAACATAACGACTAGCTAATTACTATTCCTTTTTACAGCACGTTATCGTACGCCATCCATCTTCAGCCATGTTCAGATGGGTATATTTAAAAGAGATCAAAGCTTATAATCTTCCGATTTCTTCCGATGAATAATGATTTTCCGGTCATCAATAAGAGTAAGCGATAATTTTATTTATGTAGGAATCATCGCCAGTTATAGTAATAAAAATCTCTCTTCTGAATTTTCTTTAGAAGTTGGTATGATACACTTAAAAGAAATGCGTTAACTTTGATGTTAGAATTTAAAATGTCGTCCAAAGAAACTAATTACGTTATTAATTTCCTTAAAAAACAATTAAAATTTTCCCTTTTACTTTAATAAAATAGAGTTATATAAAACTGTGCTTAATATATTTTTTTCATTAAGTATATACTAACAAATCCTCAAAACATTGGAAAAATTTAATGAGCATTATCTTCTTTCCGTAAATTATTACATATTTTTATCCTTTAAATGGATATATTATCTAACAATTGAACTATATATATGTTTGGGTATAAACTGTAAATAGTGAAAAGAGTATTTATTTATAATTAAAAAACAATTTAAAGTAATTATTTAACGATGGTTATTTAAATACATAAAGGGTTACAATATTATTGTAAGATTTTTCTATGTTCAATCGTATTTATCAGTTGAAAATATTTACTCGCTGAGGGTATTGAGAAAAGTAAAAAAAAAATGTAGAATAGGTGTTATAAAACAAAAATGGGTTTCTGGAGGCGCCGGGTATCGATCCCGGTACCTCTCACATGCTAAGCGAGCGCTCTACCATCTGAGCTACGCCCCCCGTTGAACAAGTTACCAATAAATCGAATTAAATCTATTTAAAATAATCACTTTGCTCCAGTTTCTTCACGCGTCATTCGATTAGTATGTCCAGCGGCTGACATGGTAATCTTATACGATATCACCAGAGGACTTTCACTTTTTAACTCTACTCTAATATTTCCGCACGCAAGTCAATACTTGATACTCTACCTGACAGTAACATATTTTTTAACTTAAATGATTAAAAAATGTTTTTTTTTGTCAGTCATAAATAAAATACATAAAAATCTACCGAGCAACTTGTGTCAAAACTTAAAATAAAAAGTTGGAAAACAATATTCCTCAGAGTTCACTCACATCCATGCGGAATATGCCGACATCCATAGAAATATATGTTAACAATGTTTAAGCTCACAAGACCGTCCTAGAACCTACTGGATCGACGTAATAAAAATAATCAATGATCACACATGGTCGTCGGTGAATTGGCAAAAAAGGATAATGATGATTATAATATCTTATATATATTAGCCAAGACCACTCTGTAGACGCTTTATTATTATGTAAAGTTATTCTACAAAAATTCAAATCATGTATATACTTTACATATTAACGGTGTCAGGTTGGGTCCGAGGTCAACGTCGTTCGAATCCCCGTATGGAAAGTTTCTTAAATCGATTGATGGATTTCTTTTCGAAGGCATGGATGTTCATCATCAACTACCCACTAGTTCTGTCCTAGTCCTATAATTCTATCCCTACTCTCTTCGATAAAGAGAGGTTGAGCAACTGATTAACACGCAGTTCTATTAGAAAAACTTATGTTTAGATACCACCTTTAGGAAGTCCATATTCCCCACATTGGGAGAGGAGGTGGTTAAAGAAAAATTGCGACGTCAAAATAAGCATGGATTTTTCCATTAGGATATTGCAAGTCTTTGAAAATAGAGGTTGGAAAAATTTGAATTTATAGCGATAGGAAATTGCTTCTAGTTAAGGTTTGTAACGATTTTTATTTTTTTGTTTCAGATGACTGATTTCATTCATTCAAGCTTAAAAATTTAGAGGTAAGTGAAGAATACAAAATTGAAAGATTTTATTATATGAATATAAATATATTACAACAAAACCTGTAGTCGAGTGGTCAACGGACGTGGGTGTTCGTGGGGGTTCGGTTCGCCGAACGAACACTTTCAACTATTTTTTTCAATCAATCTATGAATTTGTGGTCAAAAACGTCAGGCACGAATGTTCATGTGATTTACCATGAGAGTGGGCATGGTTGAAAAATCTGCGTAAAAAGGGTCGTGACTTAACGCTTCAATATGTTTGATTGTATAAAACTCCGGACATATTCAATATCATATTTTAAAATTTAACAGTAATTTAACGAAATAATTAATCGTACGCAAGCGCTATGTTGCGCTGTGTGTTACAGGCAGACAGATAAATCAAGATACATCGTCACTTGAATTGCAAAATTGTATATCTGCATATGCGTTTTGGGCGTATTGTATTATACACTCCAAAATCGCTCTTAAGTGCACGCAAAATAGTACAACTGACAAAATTGTGGGTAAGGTATATAAATATTTAATATTTATTACGTATTTTTGTTTAAAACCGCTTTATGCTCCTCCGAAAAAAGAAGAGTTTACAGACACACATACAATTTTGCAATGGAATGGATGCTATAATATATGGATCCGCTGTGATTTGTTGATGTACGTTAAAAAAATTGTCTTTATTACAATACTAAAAACTATCAAATTGGGGGGTATCTGCGGTGCGATTTGAGTATGATTCATTCTTAGAGAAAACCTACATTGTAGAGTTATATTAAATAATTAATTTGCATTAGACTCATTTTGTCTTTAGATTTGCTAATAGAACCCCTTCAATTATTTCAAGTGATATATCAAAGAAGTCAAGCTTAATTCAATTGACCGTAACGTGATTAATTTCTACATTTACAGAGTGATCGTAATTTAAAGTAACATTTTGTTGTGTATATCATGGATCAAATTTGTGAAAAACTTGTTAACTGATTTAGTATGAGAATATTCAAAAACATAACATGATGGTAGTGCCACATGATGTAGAGTTCTGTAACAGAAATTATTTTGATTGAAATAAGATTTTATACTCATTAGTAAATATTTTTAAATTTGATTGGACAATATGTTATATATTATTACACTATAAAAAGTAAATAATTTTTAAAAAATCTAGTACTAACAAAATGTCTCGGCCGCCGCCGAATTTGGAACTATAATTAACGGTCTAGAAAAAATTTATTCTATTGCCATTTTATGCAAAATAAATGTCTTTCGAAAATTCCTGTCTACTTTTGGTATCCATCACTAATTTCATAAAAACCTATAAGTAAACTCACATTTTGGACTCACATCGATGGATTTGGTGATTACTTGTAGAAATTGATTTTTAATATAAAATTAAAAGGAGGAAAGGTATTATTTCATTCTACTTATATTATGGTATATACCATAATGGTAATTATTACTTTTAAGGTGTTAACTGTCAATTCTTGGTGGAAAGACATTATATTTAAAAAAACAAAACAATTCATTTGTACTACTTCCACATATTTATAATGATCAGGACCGGTTTCGCTCATCACGAGCAATATCATCAGTTGACAATGCTCGTGATGAGTGAAACCGGTCCTGATCATTATAAATATGTGGAAGTAGTACAAATGAATTGTGTTTTATTTTTTAAAAATGTAATTATTACTATTATCGTTTGGGTCTTACCCCCTCCCCACGTCCAGTAGTAGTGAAAGTAAATAATCAGCCACCTACATTTTTAAGTTAAGAATTTGTTTACCTTAAAAATAAATAACCTTGCGGTATAGTTCGTCTGAAGATGCCTTTTAAACACGTGTCACATTTGGTAACACAGCCAGTGAAATAATACAGTTATCAACATTGATTTTATAATAACTGGAGATTTTCCCAATAAAAAGTATTTTATATTTCACAGTTTTATACTAAACATATAACAGACAATTCCAATCAAGTAAGGTTAAATTTAGTTGCTTAGAGAAAATAATGTGCAAAATCCTTATAAATTTCTATAAAAACTGCTATAAAATTTTGAGTATCAATCGGAGATAGAAGTTACGATGTATTCACCTTGTAAAATGAATGTAATATGCGAGAGTACTCCATGAATATCTTACGGAGCATACACACACAGTAAATTTAGTATGCCAGGATATAAATTCAGATGGACCCGAGCCAATATGCATTTAATTATTTCCTGTCGCTCGTACAAGATAGCCGCTGACATCTTGTTTTAATCAGATCAAATCACTGCTGCGTAACTAACTGATGCTGATGAATAACTGAGAATTGTCATTGCTGGACATACAAATGGCCAGAGAAACAATCGAATAAAGATTTTTGTTTCTGTTTGCGTTAAACCTGATTGTGATAGTTTTTTCTTGTTTTTCTCTGACAGTGTTTGTAAGACTATACTGTGCTGCAGCCGACACTTTTTTTTAAATTAATACTATATCATTTGATGTTGATATGAAATCAGTTTTTTTTTGCTTAAATAAAAAGCGAAACTAATAATTATAAGATTTTAGGAATGACAGTATTCAATAAGGTAAAAATAGCATTTAGTAGAAATCAATTATAATAAGATGAATATAACAAAGCATTTATTTCAATAGAATTATTGAATTTGTTTGCTAGCTATTTCAGCTTCACGTCACCGTCAGATCTATGCTTGATGTCTATAAAATACTTGTAGAACTAAATAGTTAGATATTTTTACCTTATTATAATAGACTTCTTAAGTAAATGCCAATTCAATCAATATCATTACTTTATTACACTAAAATAATCAGCAGAAAACTTTAGCACGATTCAAACTTATTTTAAAGTATTCATTTTTGCTGCTTCTTATCATTTTTTATGCGTAATAAATGAAAAATTAGTACGTTGGTTATTTAATTGTAGGCATGAACATAACTCGCACGTTGAAATGTAAATGGTGTAAATTATGAAGTTCAGCTAGTCTGAAGATGTTTTGTTCAATAACAAGACTTCCTCCAAGACCACTCATAATAACACAAAAAAGAAAATTCACCAACGATCAAGAAACCAAAAAAAATTTTGGTTCAAAATATTTTGTAGAAAAATTGATATTTTTTTGGTTTTGAATTTCCTAGGTGGGTATTTTTTTACCTGAAATTTGTATGATAAACAACGTTAAATTATAAACCGCTTGAATATAAGGCGACACTAGTTTTTTTGAAAGTTTTTTAGGACCTCTCCTCATTTTTGAATAAATGTCTTTCAAAAAACTGTGCATCCTAGTTCAATATTTGGTACCCTACGTACTTACAGCAAAGGTGGTATTTACATTTTAGGCAAGTTCGCAAGATATGTATAAAAGATTTTTATCTGCATTATTTGAGTCGGTTTTTTAAAACCTTTATAAAAATTATTACATATTAAAATCAATTTCACGTTTAATGCCAATTTAAAAAATACTCTTTTAATTTTTGACGAGTGATTAGCTAAGACAATATTCAGGATCACATCAGTGGGAAGTAATTAAATCACATACATCGCTGTCTTATGATAAAAATACACAACGATTGACAAATCAATGAGCTTTCATAAAACGATTCTTAAACGACTATGGAGAAAATCAAAGAGAGATTATTACTCGGTTATGAAACCGGTAAAATTTTAGTTATTTACAACTAGAAATGTCTTAATTATCACCTGGATTTTAACACGTATTCAATTATTTATCTCCTTACAAAATAAGCATAAAGAAACGTACGACCTGTCTCATTTGCTGAAGGTTAATTATTATTTATATCTGTTTGTCATTGTGGTGGTTCTGAAGATACAATGCGTACAATTAGCCTCATTAGAAGAATTGTCATGTGTAAAGCAGAGATTTAAAAAAAATCCCAAGGTATTGTTTTTGCTTTTAATCATATATTCATTAACCTTTCAACATTTAAATACACGATTTACATTATTGCTGTTTTTTTATTTCGTATTAGTGAGTACCTGGCATGAATATCCTTCGTTTTCAAGATATAGGTAGTATATTATACAATAATATAAAAAAAATTACGTTGCAAACGTTTAAACTATGACACATCGTTGATGATATACTTTGATTTTCTTTTCTTAGACCAATAAATATAGCACTTAATGAAAAACATTTATTTGCTACAGAGCAATAAAAGCATTGGTCCAAAAGAAGACTTGCTTTTAATTTTTTCTTTGTAAAACATCAACAATTTTTTTGTTAGGCTGGAATTTGGCACTTATGACAAATCTATCTGAATGTGATGATACAAGGTAAAACAAGGACAAACTCATATTAACTTAAACTTTTTTATACAAACCAGTTGAAATATCACTCATCAGCAAGTATTGCTTACTGATTGAGTTGGCATTTACTCGGTAGAACTCCATTGCAATAGGATAAAAATAACGTCAGAGTGACGGTGGCGTGAAGCCAAAATAGCTATCAACTAACCAATAAAATTTTGTAGAACTGAATATTTTGTTATTTTTTTTATCCTATTATGCATTGTTGTTTAAAAATATAATTTAAATCATTAAACTATAAGATATAAAAAGAAAAAAAATGTTTTGAATATAACGTAACTAATATCCAACCAGTCTGAGACCAGACAGCAGTGACGGGTCTCGTTTAGTTTATTGCTTAATTTAATTAATTTCTATAAAAATAGAAACACTTTAAGTGAAAAAAGTATTCAGCTAAAGATGTTATCTTACTTAATATTATATTATACATCATGCACCTTGTTGTATATTTAGCTATTCATTTCGTACTTCAGGGTTCATGATACTCCGGATTGTAGAGTCAATAGTAATAATGAAAATAATTATTAGATAATTTTCAGACAGTCCAACGCAAATAATACAGATTTTTCAAGAGGAAAAATATGTAAGGGAATGAATAAGATAAATACATAAAATAATTATTATCAAAGTAAAAACGACTCACGGAAGAAAAAAATATTGTCAATATTCGCAAACAAGAGAAGAAAAAAAAGGACGATTACATGTAACAAAATAATTCCTTAGTTACACGTAGCTTAATATTTTCACAATTTTATTATGTTTGAACATTTTATGTAACGTTTTTTTTGTCGAAACGTATAAGATATCAAATTATTTTACACGAAATTGATATAATGTATGACGTCAAAGCATATTCGCTGTATTGCTGTATATAATATCCCTGTGCCATTTGACATTTTATATTTGAAAAAAAGAACAGAGCATATTAAAATTACAGCTAAATATCAAAACAGTGTTCTTGTTTGAGTGTGTGAAAATATTATTTTGTCTTAATGAGGTATTCAATCAATTATTATAAAGGTGTCTAAATAAATAGCGATTAGCAAATATAAAAGGAATTTAGTAAAGATAAATATATAAATATTAAATTGTACTGAGATGTCAATCTGTTATCTAAAAAAATATTAATAACTAGCGAGTACCCGGTATGCGTTGCAATGCCACTCAAAGAATGAGAGTGTTCGTGTTTTAATTCTGTTATTGAAGTGCTTTTGGATAACACAATATTTTTTTGGCCGTCTGGTGCGTACACGAATAAATCAGAAGGTTTTCCGAGGTGTTGCTGTTTGTACGTATTTGATTCTTTTTTTAAGAAACCTTCACGGGTGTGCGTGCAACAGCTCACCAAAGTTTCATCGCAATCGAATGAATGGTAAAGGAACGCATAAGGGACAAACAAACAAGTAAAGTAACATTAATTTTTACATATATGAATGGTGTATCGATTGAAAAGTAAATAAGCGTCGAATTACTATAAAGAAATCCATTTTGTCAATTAGTATGTACATCTTCGAAAAGTTTTTCTTATTAAAAATATTGGAGAAGGGTTATATTTTAAGCACTTAAGTGGCACCACTGATTTCAATCCTCGTGACACGAGTGTTAATTATTTGCGTCAGTGTATTCGAGTACTTCTGCATTAAAATCTGTTTTACACAATTTGGTTTAATCATTTCAAGAAACATATACAAAGCATAGTGTTATTTTAAAAAATAGTTTTTACTTGGGGGGGGGGCTATTTTCTATGGAAAAGGGGGTGATGACTTGAATAAGGTTAAAAAGCACTATCCCAGAATATAACTTTCCTTTAAGTAAACAGTAAGCACATAGTATTTAATTAAACACGACATACATAGTTGTCTCGGCAAAGAATAACATTTCTAATTATTTTCTTTTGCCTAGTTTAAAACTCGATTGCGTTTCTAGCTCAAGAGGCAGTTTTAAAGTGAGTAGGAATTCACTTTAATAAAGTTGAAGGCGCATTTAAAGATGTCATTTGACATGCCTTTAAAAATTACTCAGTTGAAAATATAGAAAGGGCGTGTATATACGAATTAGTGTAGAGTTATTAAAAATAAATGTTAATCATAATATAATATATCAGTTGTGTGTTTTGCTATCCATAATCAATATCATCAATTTGGGTAAGTTTGCCTATCAGTCTAAATTGGCCTACTGCACGGAAAAAGATTTGACATTATGCGTTATAATACCATTGCCATATGAATCGTAAAGCACTATTGTACACATAGTAGATTGTAATTCAATAAGCTTGCAATGACGTCAACAAATGCAAAAATGGCGACTATCGTTTTTTATACAGCTCATCTATACTTCTTTCACCATGCCCAATGCTCATATTCTTACCATTTTTGAAAAGACAAGTTGAGTAATCGACTTGCAATCTGTCGATGCTATGTACATTATTTTTGGACCATATTTGGAGAATATGGCCACCAAAAGTGACCTTTCCTGATACCCGCTAATTGATTTTCTGCATCCCATGACTTCCGAGCATTCTTCAGTTCCACTTGTAAATCATATGCATAGAATCTGATGGTCGTCCAGGACGTCGGAATCCCACCGATTGGAATAAGAGCAAAGCAGGATTGCGTCTCAACATACATCAGTAGCAAGTAGCTCAGCAAGTTCCAAAGCCTCCCCACTGACTGAGTAGGGTGATGCAAGTACTTTCTGTCAAAATAAAGAACTTCTGTTGAAGTGCCCATAAGTTGTCCCATTGCTTATTGGTGGCCATTTTGAAATTCCATGAATTCACTAGAATTTAAGCTGAGTATTGAGTGGGGATCTTTGGAATGTTCAGCCTTTACTTTTAGGGGCAATCAACGTATTGTGAACGTATGTATTACTACTAGTTAAGATACCGTGTAGCAGAAATTCATGTAATACCGTATTTGTGATGGTAGTGAATATGCATTATGCTATTTGTTTTTTTTAACTTAAAAGCTTTGTGTCGTTTCTGCTGTCATTGATTCGGTAAATTTATGCCCATAATGCGCACTTTATATGCGGAAGCAAGTGGTTCGACGGAATTCCGTTTTCTCGCCAAACGAAATGAATGGAGAAAGTTCTAAGGCGCTTGTTGGAGAGCTCTCCGTTATTAACCCTTCCTTCAACCTCATTTGTTAATCAAAGATCCCGAATCCCTCAGAACTTGTGTCCTTTTGTTTGAGACGTGTGGAAATAAATAAGATGTGCCAGGCATGCTTCGCGCCGAGAATGAATAATGCGATAAGTTCTGAGCTTTGAAAAGCATTGTTTTAACACGAAAATGGGGACTGTGGAATAATGATTAACGTTTATTACCCGGATTAAATTACAGCGGGAAATTTGTAGTAATTATTACGCTAAAGCCTTATATTTACATCAATGAATATTACACAGTAAAATTATTGGAATAAAATAAACTGAATATAACTCTTAAATTAAATTAAAGTCTAAATTCTATTGATCGAAACGATGTATATGAAATAAACTCAACAAGTAACCCTGCCATTGTTGGCTGTTGCATGTAAAGGTAGTTAGTGTACGTAAACGAGAACATCGAGTGTGTGCTGGAATCGAAAAATTGGTGGAGGATATTTATTATACGCCATATTCAATAATTCAATAATTTTCATTCATCTACAAAATGTGTGTATGTATTTTTAAGTATACCTTTTTTCAATTTACCGAATGCAGTTTTATGAGATCAAATGGTCCTCTCCTCACTTGCCAAATCGTCTATTCAATTCTAAATTATCCTAAACGTCAAATCATAAAATATGCAAGAGAGCGAAATTTAGGTTAAATTCAATTTTAGTACTTGTGATATTGAAATATTAAATTACATTTCTAAGAAGTGAAAAATTTAAACTACTGTTACGTTTCAAGACTATCTTAAGGGTTTAGGATACTTTTGAAAAAGGAATTTTGGTGTTAAGGATACAAAAAAATAATATCGAATAACTAAGAAAATACTGCATATTTCGCATTTAAAATTATACAAAAATGTAGGAAATTTTATAAAGAAATGATTGATGGAATAAAACTCATTTCAAAAATTAACTTTAGGATAGTTTAGAATTGAATAAACGATATATGCCAATAGGTGCAACTAGAGGTCTACATTGGCTAATTAACATTCCTCTAAACCCTACTCTTTCATCGTTAATGTCTTTAAAAAAAACGATTTAATTTCAATAATCACTCATTTAATCAACAACATCGAAAAGCAGCAAAATAAAATGAATATTAAAGCAACCTGACCAGTTCTAGACAAACCTGTACTTATTGTGAGTATAGGTGTTTCCCACGTTACGTCACCATGTTTTTCTATTACAATTTTAATGAAGTGCACCTTTAAAAAGTTCAATAAAATTAAGATCCTTGGTATGTTTTTTAGATTCAGCACTAAACGCGGAGGGGTTAAGCTTTTCACAGCTGTTGAGCAAAAAACAAATTTTCTTTCTCTGTTCTTGTTTGAGTACTAAAATAATTCTACATCCAGCCAAAAGCTTGGGAGGGTTATAGTTAGTTTATTTTGTATTATATGGTTATTACGTACCATAATGCGTCTACAGAGTCATATAGAAATATCTCCATTTAAACTTTCCAGCAAAAATGATAAAAAAAAACACAGATCCTTATGAATGTAATAAAAAAGAAAGGGTTAGTTTGTTACAAAAATTATTTCTATTCGACTAAAGTGTTATTTGTAATAAATGATGTTAAAGAACATTCGGAATACGAAAAAGGTATTATTAAAAAGGTATAGGAATTAAAAAGGTATATCATACCATCAATTCAAATGCCAAACAACATAATATTAAGCTGTATGCAAGGTATTTTATTTGGGAATTTCAATAAAATAGAGTTGATGTAAATTTCGTAGACTAGTTTTTCTTTTTTTTAATTTTCCTAAAAACATGTCCCATAAATCTTCATTTTGAGCCAGTCGATTTGTTAAAGTAATACGCTCGATGAGTTTTAATTTTATGAAATATCTAAGTTATTAATTTTCGAAACGTGTTTTGGGACTGTGATTAATCAATTTATTTATATTCTGCAACGTAAAGCGAAATACTTTTAGATTTGAAATGATTTTTTTATAATTATTTTACTATATTACTTCGATTTTTAGATTCAATAATTTCTTCTGATCAAAAATTTATTCATTCATTTTAAATATTTTATTTACATAAGATTCATTAAACCATAAACATTTTTTTTCATAAAAAGTTAATCATGCTGACACAAAAAGAATACTTTAATTTTAATTTAATTAAGTGCCTTCTTACAACAAATATCAGCGTTGATTTTAATAATCCACCATTATTTGAATAATTCATATCTGTAAAATTAGCACCCTTAATTTTAACACTGTATACGGTAAATAGGGATTCCAATCGAATGTTCAAATATGTTCGGATCTTTATTGACATTCGTATATTCGAATATTTGATAAATTGTTGGAATATAATTTGTTCATATTAATGCAAATTAAATCACTGGGTTAATAAAAAGTGTCATTCTGCGCAGTATTATGTTTACCTTGATGTAATCTATTTTGCTTATTTAAACACCATACTCAATCCAATCACTTGTTGACAACTTGTATGTGTTAACAATAATTAATACAAGTCACAAGGAATATGAAAAAAATGAATATACATGATGAAATTCGTGTATTAAATTATTTGAATATTTATTTTCAACGAATGTTTGTAATCCTTTTGAAGTCTTCATTCATTGAGATCCTAAGTCTTCCTTAGTGAAGCGTCAATCAAGGTTTCTACTATCTCTGTTCCTTACTTAGTCAGTCTTAGGATCAGATGGGTGGGAGAGATTCTAAACGTCATATATATCCACTCCATTGTCAATATATACAATCAATGAAGTTGTCCATTTTGGAATTTGAGCCTGTGAGCACCGTAACAAAATAAGACCTGGTTGACTTTCTTCTTCGTACATCTTCAATAATGTTGTTCAACACTTTTATGGTGTCTGTCAATTATTATCGGTGTTCAGGTGTTAACTATATCGTATTCGCTCTTCGCGGGTACTATCAGCTATTGATCATTTCATAAAATTGTGGAATTGGAACATACATAATGGTTGAATTTTTGTACATTTCTATGTATTTCATCACTAACGACCCGGACTTTGCCTTTCGACATCTTCAGGCATTTGAGTAGACTAATGAACTCGAACTGACGAATCATTCGTGTACTCGGATGCCTGAAAATTCCGAAAGGTAAAACCCAGATACAAAATTTTGTCAGTTCAAATGTAATATTGAAATTTCATCAAGCACCCTCAGTCGATATCATAAATTATACAAAATTGTGTTTAATTTTTATAAAAAATACTGTTATTTTAAATAAGTTTACACTAACCTTATTTAAAAACATGATAATAAAAACTGAAAGATATTATGCTAATGCACTGTAAAAAATATAAAAAACAAAACTTTTTCATTCTTTTTTACGCTTCAAGACGTATGAGTAGATATTTATTTTTTAAAAAATTCATTACAATTCTCATCCTTCACGAGTGAGATTCTGTTTGAGTAACTCAACTTTCTATAATTCGCATGGAAATTTATCAAAGTCACTCATGCGCTAATCTTGGCAACCGACTTCGAAGGGCTTACTCAATAAAACAATGAACTGAAATTATCGGTTCATTCTAATGTAACAAAATTTATCATCATAACCAATATCATACGCAATTGTACATTTTGTGTATTATTGCTCAGTTCTTCGTCGTTTCTTTTATATCAAGTTTATATACATATATAAACATGAATACCTACTCCATAAAAGATTCAATCGTGTTCCATTCCTAATCGATTACGAGGCAAAGTAAAATGGATTGTTTAAACTTGAATATTTTCGTAAGCCTTCTCGTAAACGTTAAAACAACTAATAATGCTAGAGACAAAAACGCAATAACAGAGCTTTAATATAAAGAATTAATTATGTATTTGTCAGTACTTTAAATATTTATTTTCAGCCAGCGTGGTAGTCGAATGTTCTACGCTTTTTGACTTTCGTCATTTTCGGTTGCATTGTGCACCGGATCGAATTCTCGCAAAAAAAAAAACAATTTTATTGTATATGTTCTGTGCTCAAAGCCATGACTGTTTATGATGTTTACTTTCTTTTCTAAATATCCCACCTATCCTTCAAAACCTCCTCTGATCCGCAAAACGAAGAGTACCTTAAGCTAAGCTAACTACTCGTTCTTTCCTAGCCCCACCCTTCTGTCCAAGTCTGTCTCTAAAAAAGAGAGATTGAGAGGCTGCACAACAACCAGACTTAAAAATTCAATGTTTTTATTAACTGAAAAATATATTTAGAGAATAGAGAATAGAGATATACTTGAAATCCAAAATATCGAAAACGAAAGGCGATTTCAATGTTTAAAATTTGATGTTAATATTTAATAATGTATTTGGCTTTCGCAAATAGATTTTATTATAATATCATACGTCATCTAAAAAAATACAATTAATTGAACAATTACCCACGAGTCTAAGCACATTGCTTATACTTTTAGCAAACCGTTTCACATATCTTGGAAAAGCGCACACGTTGACAATTTTAAAAGATTTTCTATGTGAACGTAAGTCAAAATGACAGAAAACTCGTTGGATATTTCTGTTAAACGGCTTTCTAAGTGTCGCAACACTGCTTACTACCCGATGATCCCTACGGAACGCATCCAGGAGTCAAAGTTTAAGCTTTTTAAATCATTTTTCAAAAATATACTTTAAAATAAATGACATAGCAACATCGAAAGTGGAATCGAGTTTCTTAGAAAGTGTCTTAGTAAATAATAATGTAGAATGACATTTCATTTACGGTGTAGTTTATATCGAAATGAAAATTTTCATTTTTTGTTCGATACATTCGGTGAGTAATTGTTATGGAACCTCGTTTTAAATATTAAGTATCTATTGATAATTTTCATTTTGCCTCTCTCCGTGCCCACGAGAATAGAAAAACTCTGTTTATTTCTAACATTTTATATTGTACAAGTTAAAAATTATAGTTAATGTCTATGTTTAAGTTTTAAAAAATATGATAAAGTTAGTCTGAATTACGTGAAACGGTGAAATCAATTTAAATTTAATATTGAAAATAACCGACTCAAAAATGATTTTATACTATGCTAGAACATAAGGTGGAAATCTTTTATTTATTTGTTGGTTCTTTTCATACAGTGACCGCCAATATGCTTGAGACATCAAAAGTATTTTGATTTTTGCGCGGTTAAGTTCTGCAGAAAATGTGCCGCTATAAAGTGTGACGTAATTTAGTCAGACGGTTAAAGATTTTATAATGTGACATTAGGAAAAGAAAGATAACGAGGTTTGCATAAGAGTATTCGTTAGCTATACGTGTATCATTACACCCATAGAGGTTTTAAATTAACAATCATAAATTAATTGAAAAATAAACGTTGCACATCGAGTATGGCAAAAGAGGGGAGATTTATTCATATTTAAGGAGTAATTTATTTCGATTCCATATGTGAAATAAAAATCTTTCTACCTTACTGAAAGTTTTACAATTCTGATGACACTTTAATTTGTATATTTTATGCCATACGAGAATGTATTAATGAAAAAAACCATAGAGAGATAATTCTGCATTCATTTTCATATCAAAGGCTTTGGAGGTAACATTGTATAGATACTATTCACCAGGGCTGTTAAAGATACTTGAATCATAAGAATAGTAAATTAATACAACATTTTTTACAATCATTTACGTGTCACCTTGAAATCGGATCTAACTATTAGTTATCGAAGTAATCTAAAATCTCAAACAGTCAATTTTTATTTTATTTTTAATAGTCGATCTATGTAAACGAAGCTGTAAAATGTATGATAAGAGGAAAGTGTTGAAGAAGAAATAATGGATATCCCATTGAATATAGGTAAATTTAGATTATTGAGATTTTGTACACTTCCATGTATTTTGTCACTAACGACCCGGGTTTCGCCTTTCGGCATCTTCAGGCATTAGACGAAAGGATAAATATATACAATCTACAATCAAGTATATATTTACCCTTTCGTCGAATTGCATCCCGTCGAAACCCACAATGCTATTATAATTGTAAAATCACTGGTAATTCTAAAAGAAGTTGGAAAGCGGCAATTCGCCACTCTGTTAATGTGTTGTTTACAAAATAAGGATTAATGCGATTCTCGAAATGTTAACTCGGGTATCAGTGTGGCTCTCAGACGTATAATATCTTACCTCGTAAATAATATTTGTCGTATTTGTATCTTCTATATAAACGTTAGACACTGTTTACTGTCTGTCAGTTCGAGTCCATTCGTCTGCGCGAATGCCTGAAGATGCCGAAAGGCGAAACCCGGGTCGTTAGTGACAAAATACATGGAAGTGTACAAAATCTCAATAATCCAAATTTGATATTGAAATTCCATCAGGCAATCGATGTCTTAGAATATAGGTAAGATCTAAGCCACTTCCAAATCAGGAATGTTCGTGATATCATTTTTTCTTGAATCGTAATGTAAAAATTCTTATTACTGATAGAGCCGCAAAAAGCAATCTAAAAATATATTGAGGAGAAAGTGTCATTATTTCAATTAATTTGAAACAAAATAGTGTATATATTAGATGCTTTTAATTTAAAATAAAACTTTTTTCAATACAACATTTAATTGAAATTTGGTTGATTTTTATTCTAAGAAATAAAATATTTTAAAAATACCGTTGCACATAATTCTATTACAAAGATATTTCAAAAATAGATACGTTTGAATGAATTTTAAATTTAAAAACTTTATAATTAAGTATACCGATTGAAAGACTTAAAGTTTCAAGAGAATATAATTAATATTTTTAAATTAAAATATATAATTAAAATTTTAAAAGTGAAGTATATTTATTTTGTGTAAATTTTAAATTAATTATAACCTTGTAATTAAATCGAACGGAATATTGGGAGAAATAAAGTGAAGTTTATTAAACATAGTTAATTGAAATAGTATAACATTTTCAGGTGAATTGTATTTTTAAATACAATAACACCTCGATATAACACACGCATATGTGTTAGAAGGTTTTCATTAAATCTGAATTACCGTAATAAGACGTTTTTTTATGAAGATGTCGCTTAGTGAATGTTAAATCATCGGCCGGCACGCGTTCAAATGTTGTTTTTGAGTGGTGGAGTCCAACATGTTGAATATTTACTGTACTCCTGAAATTTTATCTTTACACTTCTATCAATTATATTATATAAAATCTTGGTTCAAAATCTTGAGAAATACTGGAAAGGAAATCAACATTCTTGAATATTACCAAAAAGTATTATATTATATAACGCATCTGTGTAATGTAGCAATTTTTAGTTGTCTTGAATATTAAATGTTGTAAAGGATATTTTTTGACGTATTGTAGTTTGAAAGCTTCTGAACAACAATATATACATAGCGTGATAGAAAAATCCTCTTTTGTATGTGAAAATTACCCAGACATGCTGTGGGTGACCTGATGGTATCAAATCCTCACCTGCCTTTGACAGTGACTGTGTTTTTTTCCATCCAAAAAACAAACATACACAATATGTAATTTATAATAATTTGGAAGAGATTTTCTCTGCGAATGCTCGTTTGGAAAAATTATTTGACTGATTACAGTGGTGGCCTGGAAATATTTCCGAGACATAAACAACTTTATTATTCGTAACATATTGTGTTGTAAAATTACGTTTTTGAACATTACGCCTTTAATTAATTATATAAAAAAGTATTTATGTCAAATTGTATCGTCGGTATATATTATAATGATATTTAATACAATATGAAGCTAATAAGTTTTTTTTTAAATTAAGCCTATTTAATCTCTTAACCAGTTTCCAACATTAAAACCGGTTGAATGTTTTGAAGCGTGAAGAAATTGTAGCGTGATCAAATTTATAAATATAAAGATAGAATGTTAAACGAAATGAATCGCTGGTCGCTAAAACGCTCTGGGCGATTTTTCAATAAATATTTTTTTAATGTACGTATGTGCTCTATCGATAAATCTATCAACTTTTTCAGTTGAAGGTACTAAAATTTATTCCTATTTCGTCCCCTGTTCGAAATTTAAAATTTTTTCAAGCTTTAAAAATGTCGTTTTTTACACGATCTCGATCCTGGTTTTACGAGGTTGAGGCGCTCCAAAAAAACGATAGTGTAACAGAATATTTTACCTTTCCTTATACACTGGAAGACACAAAAAAATCAATTACATCTGATTTACTCAAAACTCTAAAAACCTTCGGGCGCGTGTTTAGCGACTCAGCTACTCATTTAGTCTCACAGCATCAGGCTTGAGGTTCTCATTAATCATTAAATACAATTTCATAAATGATAATAATAAAGTTCTTGTCTTTCAATTACACTGCTTCTTTAATATGGTAATATATTCTTTCTACAATAAAAATAAAAAGTTAGAAGTAAAGCGGGTGGATGAAAATTATTTTTGGGGTCTCTAATAAAATAAAAAATAAAAAAACAAAGATAGAATGTGTACGCAACCTGATTTAAGGAACATAACATGTTTATGCAAATTATGATGAAATTGTAACCACTTAAAAATCCACGTTGGAAGATCGCATTAAATTAGTTCTAATGTAATAAGGCCGCAGTCAATTGATTTCAATAAAATCCACGAAAAAATGCATAAATACAACTTATACTAAGAAATCAAAATATTGTTAATTTGATGTCAATTGTATTTACGATTTTAAGAATAGAAATATTTCATACACAATGAAGCACTAATAGTTTTCTTGGTCAGAGTTTCCTGGACCACGGACTGTGCTATTCGTCACGTCGAAGAGCTTGTTTTTTAGATGTCCACTTGATAGTGCATTAGCTTCAATATTATTCAAACCTCCTATATATTCGATTTGTTAAATTGTCGTCCATTGTTTACTTATTTTTTTAAATCAAGGTTCAGAGAAGAGGGTTGTTGGGCAGCATTACTCTTGGTATTGGCTGTATTAATTCAATGCGCCACACTAAAACTTCCTTATTTTGGAATGTAGCAATCCCAATACCCACTCCAAAGTCAATATTATAAAAAGGTTTTTTGGAATACTTTTAAGATGTCACTTATTATGTCAATAAATTACTAAGTGACATTTGATAGACATATTATGTATAATATAATATATTGTGAGACATGGCTATCTTTTAAATTATTCCTAGACGTGGTTTGGCTAAAACATCCTACGTCAAATAATAAAATTACGAATTGACAGCTTTGTCTATGGGATACGTGACGTCACGAAATGTGGTCTCAGCAATAATGTCAGAGGATAAAATCGATATTTTAACGGACCTGTGGTGTTTTCGCGCACGACGTTTATTGCACATTAATTTTACGAAAATCTCATAATTATATAAAAAATCTTTGCTAGCTAAATTGTTAATAACTTTTAATAATAAACTGTTTTATAAAAATTACTGTTATTAAAACATTTTCAGATAATTTATTTTCGTGATTTTATGAAAAAATAATACACCTGATTAAGCCACTGATATTAAATAACTTTTTCTTAATATATACACATATTAATGATATATTTAAAAAGCAGACAATAAATATATAAATCTGTCTGTATGTCAGTCTATCATGAGAACTGCCACCTAGCGGTGAAAAGTAGCGACGTGAAACTTTCACATGTCATTCTGGCTGTAATTTTTAGGTCAAATATGCGTATTTTCCATATTTAGCATTATTATTAATTGATTGACTATATATTATTTTGTGGGTGTTACATGACATATGGTCGACACTGATATTTCCAACATTCAACTTTTAGCAGTAAGTATTATTAATTAATGGACTATATTTGTGGGTGTCACATGACGTACGGTCCATCGTGATATATTCAATATTCAACATTATTATTAATTGGTGGAGTTTATTTTGTGGTTTTTATAATATGACGTACGGTCCACGGTGGTATTTTCAACTTTATACATCAGCTGGCGTCAAGATAACGCTAACGTCTAAATGTTAGCTAAATGAAGCTGTGTAATAAATACTATTTTAAAAAATAAAACAAAATTCATTTGTTCAACCGGTTTCGCTCATCACGAGCACTATCAACTAATGCAGTTCCTGATGCTGGTCCTGATCATTATAAATATGTGGAAGTTGTACAAATGAATTGTGTTTTATTTTTTAAAATATAATGTTTTTCCACCAAGAATTGACAGTTTGAATATAACTCATAGGAAACAGACAATTTCAATGCTGAGAACACTTCTCAAAAAAATCTTTCTCATACGGTAATCATTAAATAGAAATAGACATAAGATATCAGTGTGTCGAGCATGACTTACTGATGCCTTCTAGTGGTACCTGCTATTCTTTCATGGAATTTAGTCTTGTCAGCTTATTATACTAAGCAAAAATTAGTTAGCTGCACAAAATAAAGCATTAATATGACTAAGTAGAAAACTTTTTGTCCTGTTTTGATATTATTGTTTACGATTTTATAAAAACATTTTATCACTAACCATTATAATTATCTTTAATTAGTTATGACTAATACAAAAATCTTTTCGGTGTTTTTAAGAGCCGGTAAGGAATATGCATTTATCCTAAATGAAGCAATTCTCGTATGCCACTTAATATCTAATTTTACGAATCGGCAAATCGAACCGAAAGACTCGATTTGACTTGTGTGATAGTCTTCAAATCTTTTTTTATTATGATGTAATTTTAATGTCACAAATTGGATTTTAAAAACAATCTCTGACCTATTTTAACCCATCGATTTAAATCTTCTAGATTTTTTTAATGGCTTTATTTTACGCAAAACAATAACATTATGTTATATTGTAATGAAAAATGATTAATATCATAAAACCTTCTGATTTTATTATTGTAATACATATTCCTCTTTACTTAAATTTGAAAATCTTTGATGAGTGATAGAATACTTGAATCTGTTGTCAAATGAAAGGGATATTAATGGTATGACATAATGTATATTTTAACGCAAGATAAAATACTTTGGCTACACGAAAATAGTATCTATGATAAAGTGAAATAAAGTAGAAGTTTACATCAAAATAATGTCAAAACATAATATAAATATTATTTGTATTATTATTTGTCAGCCTACTATTAATAATCTATATATATAAAAATGAATGTCTGTTGGTTTGTCCGGATCTTATAGGCTCCTAAACTACTCAACCGATCGCGACGAAACTTTCAGGAAGAACTTATTGTGATCATGCCAAGAAATATTATATAAAATAAATGTTTGTTTGTCCTTTACGCGTTTCTTTACCATTCATACGATTTCGATGAAACTTCGGTGAATTGTTGTGCACACACCCATGAAGGGTTCTGAAGAAAAAAAAAATGAAAATCAAAAATTGAAAAAAATAATCAAATACGTACATACGGCGACATCTAGGAAAAACCTTCTGATTTATTCGTGTACGCACCAAACGAAAAACAAAAATATTGTGTTAAAACAAGTGTGATATTGAAACTCGGGTTCGGATCGGGCCAGACCTGAAGGTGATGGGCTTGAACCGGGTAAGTCTATGAAATTTCGGCCTGTGCAGACCTCTAATCCAAAAGCAGTTCAATAAACAGAACTAAAACACAAACGCTTTCTTTCTTTGAGTGGCATTGCAACGCATGCCGGGTACTCACGAGTAATATAATATATGTCAACAAATATACTGTTTTGTTCAAAAAATGGTATTAGACAGTAAGGTAATTTATATATTGATGTGAAAATATTTGTTTGGTCCGTTGTGCAGTGGTCAACATCGTTGGCTTTGGTTACGGATCTCACGAGTCCGAGTCCCCGTTCGGACAGTTTCATAAATTGATTTTTCAATCGATTTATGAATTTTTTGTTGAAGGCATGGATGTTTGTAATGTTTAATAATTTCTTTCCACCCATCCAATCCTAAAAACGGGGTGAAAACGCAAGTGTAACTAGCTAACCACAATTCCTTTACTACCCTATACTTTTATCCCTACTAGATAGGTTGAGCATCTGAGTAACAAACAGTTATCGTAGAAAAACTTTTGTTGATTCCACCATTAGGAGGTCGTATGATCCACATTGGGAGCAAACATAGTTTTTTTTTTAAATTATTTGTATAAAAAGTGTCTTGAATTTACAAGATCTAGAAAATAGTTTTGATTGAAAATAATTGCTATTGGTAATAGAAGCAGATAAAATGACTACACTATTAGTTGCTCTTTTAAGCAGTCGTAAACGATTAATAACAACTGCAGGTGTCGTATATTACACTCTATCTTAAATTAAAATTTTGTTTGACATGGAATTCATGTTATATAATAAATAATGATGTATTGATAATTGTTTTTATGAAAATATTTTTTTGTAAAAAAAATAATCTTGAAAATGTTTTTTTTTAATTTGAAACCTTTACCTACGCTTTAACTTTAATTCAAGGATTATAGTACTCAAAAATTTACCGTACAAAACTTAATCAACTATTTTGTGTATACGCAATTTCATTTCTCCTAGTAATATTATCTATATATATAAAAATGAAAATTTGTTTGTTTGTTGTCCTCTATGCATTCCTTTACCATTCATCCGATTTCGACCATACTTTGGTGAGTTGCTGTGTGCACACCTGTGAAGGTTTCTGAAGAAAAAAAAATTAAAATATAAAAATGAATCAAATACGTGCAACTCTGAACCAGACGAAAAAACAAATTTGAAAACAATATACTGGTAAGGAATTCAAATTTATAAAAATATTCGGGTCATGAGCCAGCCATAAGGCAATAGTTTTCATAACTTAAATAATTTATTTCATATGAGCTATGAATATCGTTGGAAATATGGAAACAATAATATATATATAGTTTGAAAAGTATAAATGAATTACTATATTAAAAATAAATCGGACTTTTTTCGGGATGAGAAAAATAAATCTGGGCTTCGGGTCGGGTTCGGGTAACAAGTGTGATATTGAGACTCGGGCTCGGGCCGGCGGGGCCAGAAGATATTGGGTTCGGACCAGGTAATTTTATGAAATTTCAGCACGTGGAGAGAATTAAAACACAAAGCCTTTCATTCTTTGAGTGGTATTACAACGCATGCCGGGTACTCACTAGTGTGCGATAAAATTGTTTTCATTTTACTTGTCAAAATTTACTTATATGAAAAATTTGGATTAATATAATATACTTGTGATTTATAAACAACTAGTGAGTACCCGGCATGCGTTGCAATGTCATTTAAAGAAAGAAAGGATTTGTGTTTTTATTCTGTTTATTGAAGAGATTTTGGATTAGAGGTCTGCACGAGCTGAAGTTTCATAAAAATACCCAGTCCGAGCTGTCATCTTCAGGCCTGACTCAGCCCGAGCCCGAGTCTCAATATCACACTTGTTGCCCGAACCCGGCCCGAAACCCAGATTTATTTTTCTCAGCCAGAAAAAAGCCGGACTTATTTTTTAAATGTAGTAATTCATTTATACTTCTCAAAAAATATATGTTATTGTTTCCCTGTTTCCAACGATATTCATAGCACATGTGAAATAAATAATTTAAACTATAAAAACTATTACCTTATGGCTGACTCATGACCCGAACATAATAAGAAATATTTTTCCAAAATTTGAATTCTTTACCCGTCTTTACCCGCCCGAGCCCGGATTTCCAATATTTTTTGTTTTTCGCTTTGGCTTAGAGATGTCGCTAGTTGTACGTATTTGATTCTTTTTTTTAAATATAAAATTTAGAAAACTTCACGGGTGTGCTCAAAACTACTTACAAAGTTTGATTGAAATCGGATGAATGGTAAAGGAATGCATAGAGGATAAACAAACAAATAAATGTTCCTTTATATATATATATTTATAGATAAACGTACGTCTTTAATATAATGTTATCAATTAAAATGTATGAGAAAGTGATGCATCTATTATCAAAAGTAAGCAAACAACTATATTAATATAAAGCACTTAGTGAACCCAGGACATATGCTGAAAGTTGTACAACCTTAGAAAATGTGAAACTTTCAGTAATAAAAGCACACACGAAAAGAACAAGTAAAGAAGTAACAGTATATTATGTTACAGCTTTGTATAATATCTGATTATTCGATAACTTTTATGTTATCTTTCAAAAAGAAGTCTGATGTCTGACAAAGCTCTCTCTCTTTATAGGACCCACAATAAAACTATCAACAGTATCACTTCCATATTACTTGCGACACGTGTTGTAGCTGTATTGAATTGTTAGCAACAAAATATTTTCGGTAAATATTTTTATAAGTGCCGAAATCGAAGTCCATTGAAAGTGTTAAAAGCGCGTGTAAATAATATATCCAGCCGAACCTTTTGTGACGGAACACACTTCCTTTTCCCTCTCATAAGGACCTACCCAGATGAGATCCTTAGAAAATGGGGGCTAGGATATACCCCACAGAGTCTATTGTAGTATTTGTAAGGGAAAATATCCCCAGTAATAATATGATCTCTTTCGTTATTTTTCGTATTTTTCGTCTTTTATACGAGTATCGTGTTCTCATGTTACTATTTTGTCATTATTGTCATATTACTTTGGTATATTTATATTGAAATTGCGTTTCGACTAAAAGGCTTAATATGTTTTTGCTTTTCATTCTGTTATGCAAAACAAAAGATATTTATTTCGATGGATGGTTGGTTAGTGACATGTGAAAAGACAATTTAACGTAATTTATGTCATTGATACGTAGTGAAAACGGTAAATAAGTTTTTTTTATCATTATTAAAATATGATCACATTAATTTAAATTAAAAAAGTAGAAAATAACTGACCAAAGTGTTTCCTTTGGTGACAGTAATAACAAAAAAATGACAAAACTTGTATTTGAAACTAATATTTCTTTTAATTCTAATCTTTGAAATACACTTTTTTGCGCAAGGCTCAATAAGTGTCCACATCAATATGCAGTTTTACTGTGGGATAATTACGCAGCGAACAGTTTTTGTATCCAATGGTTTTCATAATGAAAAGGATAGACTCGTGCGGCACAAGAATGATGTTGGATATTGAAACAAGCAAATTGTCTAAATTCCTTAAATTTGACAACAGACAGAAATAAACAAACAGTACTGTAAAGTTTAAAACTCTTAGTCATTTTAAAAACGTCAATGTACATTACAGAATGACACAAAAGAGAATAAATATTATGATTTAACTAAGAGTACTTTGTAGAATATGAAATAAAAAGATAATAGTTTTAATTTAAGACATAATTTAAGACATCGACTGAGGGTGCTTGATGGAAGTTCAATATCAAATTTGGATTATTGAGATTTTGTACACTTCCATGTATTTTGTCACTAACGACCCGGGTTTCGCCTTCTCCTTACTCTCCGTTATTATATCCTATACGTTGAAACACCTAACAGATGTCAATAAACGTGGAATGATTGTATATGTTTACCGTTTCGTCGAATTGCATCCCGTCGAAACCCACAATGCTATTATAATTGTAAAATCACTGGTATTTCTAAAAGAAATTGGAAAGCGGCAATTTGCCACTCTGCTAATGGGTTGTTTACAAAATAAGGATTAAAGCAATTCTCGAAATGTTAACTCAGGTATCAGTGTGGCTCTCAGACGTATAATATCTTACCTCGTAAATAATATTTGTCGTATTTGTATCTTCTATATAAACGTTAGACACTGTTTACTGTCTGTCAGTTCGAGTCCATTCGTCTGCGCGAATGCCTGAAGATGCCGAAAGGCGAAACCCGGGTCGTTAGTGACAAAATACATGGAAGTGTACAAAATCTCAATAATCCAAATAATAGTTTTAATTAATATCAAATAAAAAAAAACTTTTAGAAATCGGGCATCCTTTTTACATTGAAACGACAGCCACTATTTATACGATATTTTTGACGGATTGATCTGTCGTTTTAACAGAATTGTATTTATAAATATTATTAAAACCAATGTACACCAGATTTTTATTAATCCTCTCTAAAATATGAATGCATTACGACTAAGTACCAACCCACTACGGAAGTCTATTTCGATCACAATTTGTATCACACAGTGACAATATAACACCGGGGTCTTTCACAATGTAAGCAAATATAATTTTCTTTCTCGCATCTTCGGTATTCAAATAACAATGGCTGATACAACATCCGTTGTTAGAGATTTTTCCCCACCTTTGTTGAAAACCTTTTTTCAATCACTCGAGAATCCACAGCCATCCCTTTTCGCTACAACGACTTACACAAGAAGAGGTTTCTGCAATCTTGACACTAGAGTTCGCCACTCTCATTTGAAAAAAATTATTTTAACACACACCGAAATTCGGCGAGATACATGCTTATCATTATTTGTAAAATAATTACCAGTAAATCAGTACTATGTAAAATTGAAAAATCGAAAATTATTTTGGCAGCTTATTATTTCGCAAGTAAATAATAAATGCTCCGTAAATAAATACTTTTTTTCACTTACATGCCAAGAAATGGTTAGATAAATTTGACTATTTTGAATAAAATATATCGTTTAATTAAGACCTGACCACTCGTATATTGGCCCTTATAATATGTACTGACCATTTTGATATTATACTCACAACTTAATTATACTCATTAAGTATTTGAATACGATACTGACGATATATGGGCCAATTGTTTTCATTTATTTATATTATTGTTTTTATTAGGTGTATCATTATTATTTTGAAACACAAGTAAATATTTAGCTAATTTACAATTGGTGCGTTGAAACAAACACGGCATTATGACACGAAAACCATTTTTCGTTATAATACTGCATAAATAAAATTCGGTTTAAAAATAGGATTTTGTGCGTAATGCAAGGAAATAAATAGTCTTTCGTGACGTTACACCCTAAAGGGGGCTTTATATAATGTGAAGATTTGTATTAGGGCGGTAAGGAGGAGAGGGTAGTAAAAATCATTTCACATACCCCATAAAATATATACTATATTGTCGCTGGAGAAGATTAAACAATGTGAACAAAAAAAGTCCTTGATCATTTTGCATGAAGTAACAACTTGTAGGTGATAGATTAATTCTTAATGGGTGAATAGCTTAAGGAAGGATTTGTATTAACTGATTTGCGTTATTTTTCATGTACTTACTTGCAAAAAAAGCTCTTTAATCAAGGCTTAAATTCACAAAGAAAAAGAATTTATCGCAAAAAAGCACATTTGAGATTTTTCCAATAGATATAATTTAATCTTTAATGTTCAAGATAAAGCTAATCACGTTCAAGGGTTTTATTACTGAGCAATTTCATTTTGACAATCACAGAATGCTTGACTTTCTTCGTAAGCAGATATAAAAATCTTGGCGTATTGATTCTACATTACTATGTTTAAATACGAGTTGGGCATATATGATTTAACTTTCCTTATGCCACACATATTACAAAAGATATTTTATAGAATATAATAAAAAAATAATATGACGTCTGATTAATTTTCAAGTAACGAAACCAAATTTGAAAGATTTAATAGACAATTGTTGCTATGAAGACCTATACTACTGTACTCATAGTGTAATAAGTATAACAGAGCTGGATTAAAAATGGCAGTCACCAGGGTTGTAATTTCTGACGGCATCGTGTGTTGATTGAGTTACAGTTTACATTATTTATAACAGTGTTTTTGTGACGATGAAGATTTGGTTAATTTTTTTACTATGTCCGCATATGACCTCCCAATGGAGGTATCTCAACAGAAATTTTCTACGAGAACTGCTTGTTACTCAGTTGCTCAACCCCTCTTTTAGGAAGAAAGTAGGGATAGAAGGATAGGTCTAGAACAGAACTAGTGATTAGCTAATCGCTCTGGGTATGCTCCGTTTTTAGGATTGGATGAGTGGGAGGGAATTTTAGATATTGTATTAAAATTCAGGCCTACGAACAAAAATCCATAAATCAATTGAAAAATCAATTTATGAAACTGTCTGCACTGGGACTTGAACCCGAGACATCTGTAACCGTAGCCAATGACGTTAACAACTGTGAAACGGAGCCGACACAAGTAATGAAAATTACTACTTAATATTGTTTCTAAATGTAGATGGGCTCGGATACATCAACGATAAAAAATAAGGATTGACAAATATGGCTGTTTTCATATATCATTGAAATATAAAATAGCTAGCTTGCTTTCCAAAAACGTTACAAATTACAAAAAAGCGCACCTGTGTTAAGAAAGATTTACAAAATATATATCGAGTTGGAGTTTGATTAATAAAAAATAGATCGTTTTTCAAATATATTTAATTTTTTTAAAAAAGAAATCGAATGATGAATGGTATTGTTGAGGTATATATGAATTATAAATCAAAATCTTATATTTTAAAATGGTCTTTATAATAAAAGTGATAATAATTATTGGTTCCGACATTATGGTTTTAAAATCTGGTAAATTTTAGAACTAAGATCATCAGTGTGTACATACATGAGGTGTGCTGTATTGGGCGTTATTTCTAGTATAACTAAGTAAACAAGGAAGCGACTTGATTGACATATTTATTTAAGAACTTTAATTCTCTTTCAGTAAATTCAACCTTGATAAGTGTATCAGTGATTAGACGTTGGATGATATTAGCTTTTTTTAAAAATCCAAAAGTGTTTCTATTACATTTTTAATGTATAAATAAAAGCAATTTAATGATACGGAGCTTTTATATCAGAGAATGTCGTATTTCCTTTCTAATTTAAAAAATACTATAGTTATTTTGTAAGCAGTCTATTTAACAATAATTGTGAAATTGAAATATTCATTTAAGACCATTTGTTTTATATACCTCGATAATATTAGGCGTTGAGAAGCAAACACCAATATGTTCACTTAGCAATATTGGTAGTAAGCGACGTTTTTGTGTTTCTCACAAAATTTTTGTATTTTTTTTAAACCATGTCCGTTCCTAATTTGGACTCCCAATGGACGTATTTTAACAGAAATTTTTCCACATGAACTGCTTTTTACTTAGTTGCTCAACCTCTCTTTTTCAAAGGGAGTAGGGATAGAAGGGTAGAGCTAAGACTATACTGGTGGTTAGCTAATAGCTTTCACTACGCCACGTTTTTAGTATCGGATGGGTGGGAGAGAGTTTTTAGACATGACAAACATCCATGCCTATTAACAGAAATGTATAAATCGATTAAGAAATCAATTTATGTGACTTTCTGTACCGAGAGTTGAACCCGAGACATCCGTAACCGTAGCCAACGATATTGACCACTGCACCACGGACAGTTTAGTTTATTTTTTGGATGGATAGTTCATTTTTTCCATCGCATTTATTCTATTGCAATAAATAATAGCTAAGGAAAATAAAAAGATGAAAAGTTTGCATATTTTAAGTTGCCAGTCAAGCACTTATTGCAATAAATATAAGCGAAATAAAATTGAATGTATCAGCATTTGATTGTAACTATTAAAATTATCAAATTCTGCATGTCATTAAATGCTTAAACATTTTTTCGAATGCTTTTGTCAGGCTTTGTAAGTTATTTGTCATTACATAGTGTGTAATATGACTTATAGTATATGCTGGTATTTTTGTTAGAGTTTGACAACATGTGGAGTTATCGGTTTTTGCTTTTCAACCATCAGCATCGTAGGCGAATGATAAATGCTTTTGGACTGTAGTCTTTTTTGTATGAGTTGAAAAGGATTCAAATTCAAACATTCATAGATTGAATTTTCAATTGATTTACGGATATGTATGCAAGCTGTGTGGGATGTTATCATCCCTTTCCACTCCCCCTATCTAATCCTGATAATGATAAGTAGAAAAGGCGATTTGCTATTATAATTGTAGATACTTGCGCTTACCTAAACCCATTTTTCTTTGCGTACGGTTTCCAAAGTGAGATGTTGAGCCAATGACTAACCACCAATTCTCGTTAAATGTCATCTGTGAAGATGATTTTTATGAGTCCATATTCTTCACACAGCGGCAAGATTAAAAAATATTTAAACAGGATTAAAATAATATGTTACTTGAAGTTAATTTAATTTTTGTGAAATCGATCAATATCAACACATGAACTTTTAAGACGAATGTTTTCCCTAGACTTATTAGTAATTAAAAGCATGAAGATACCGAAACGTTAAACCTGGGTAGTAAATGACAAAATGTGCAGAAGAGAACACAATTTGAAAGTTTTACTTAAATATAATTTCAACTGATGAATAATGAAAATCGTAATAATTTTTTTTGTAGAATTATTTAGACTACTTTATAAATTAGTTATTATTTTCGCAAGTATAAAGATTTCAAAAGGGATTCAAAAATGATATTCAAAAAAATAATGCCTTGTAACTTGAATTCTTTTTGGATCTTGGGGCAATTTTAAGATCAATGGCTTTAAAGTAATCGCCTTAAAGGCTTAAATATTTGTGTTAAATTAATTTTCGGCATTACGAAATGCCTATGAATTAGGAGAACGAATGATTAAATGAACGGTATTACTAGGCTATTGTGAATTCATACTGTTAAATTTATTACACTGTCAACTTACATTTAAGAATGTTATGTTAGATTACGCCATTTTGAACAGTGATAATCCGATCGTTCTATTCAGGCTTATAAAGATGATTATAAAATATGTATTAAGAGATTTTACTGAGAATCGAAAACGAATACTCATATCAAGTGGTAATTATAATCTTTCAGAATTAATGTAATATTGATAAAAACATTTAAACCATTTTGTGTGATTGACAGTTTGTATAAATAATTAAAATAATCGGCCACCACAGGAAGTATTGAAAGACATTACTATGAACTAGCTAAGATATACAGAAAATAAAGTTAATACCAATTTTTGTATAAAATATTTAACAGTGCATGAAATAACTTGACACAGTGGATACCACGGTACACAATCATTTCGGGAGGTGATTCTTTAATAATAGTCACGTGACTAGCAACCCTGTGTTATATATCGTGGGTGAATATGCTTACCTCGGAACCAAAAAACTAGTTTCTTCAGGAAACACAGAAAAATAAAGTTACCTTTAGTCTTTAAATACGAAGAATGTACTCACTTTTGATATAATTTCTTTAAATTCCTCTAAAAACGTTGTTAGTTGACGGAAGTCGTTTTGACACTTGATTTGCTGAAATGGGAAATAACGCATTGCTCCCAAATTTACCGGGGTTACGAGAAATATGTTTTTAGTTATTTACGCACGTGGTATGATACATAAGCATACGACGAATTTACCAAACAACGTGGCAGAAGATTTGGGATCACGAATCATCATAACCCCAACATCATAACAACTTAGGTTCCGAGGTAATGCATGTTGACCGTCAATATGTATTATGCATTTTGATAAATTTTTAAAAGGATGAAAAAAACATGTTTTCTATTTATTAAAAAAATAATTTATGTCCACAATCACAGTGATAGAGGCAAACAGAATAAAATCCGAAAGAAAAGCATGTTGACATTAGGATATGATATGACCAATACCCTTTCGTCAAATCACATTAAGCACTTATAAAAATCTGACGATAAAATTATTCCCCCGACTATGTGATAATTTAGTTTTTCAGGTGAACGATTGAGTAGTTGGCGACTACCCCAGGAAATATTTTACGATCTCCATGAACGTCGCGAGTCACCTGTTGGAAGCCTGTGATTTCTTCGATAATGTGTGGCTTGTTATTTATTATAAAATAACTGCTTGAAACATATTATAAACATTTGGTTGGCGATACCTCAAGAAATAAATAAATAAACTTAGAACACTAAGCTTCTTTTCAGATTAAATGAAAATTAATTTGATTAAATTCCCACTTCAATAGAGTTGGCAAATTCAGATATTGTTTGATAAAGTTTTAAATGGAAAACGATTTGATTTTTAATATGCAAATTTATACCGCTAAAAGTTTTAAGTGTGATTAAATTCAAGCAAACTACTCTAGAAGTAAACCGGCCATATTATATATATATAGTGATGTTAAATTTTTTCTGAGCATTTTTTAGTTGAAGGTAATATTTTATCAGTAAAAGTTTTATTATTTATAAACCGACTTTGTACGGAAGCATGGCGTTGCCATTTGATCATTTAGACGTTGACGTTGTTTTGGTGCTAGTTAATGTTGAAAGTAGAACATATCACAATGACTGGTAGATCATGTACACCCACAAAATATAGTCCATAAATTTACAATAATCACTTTTAAGGTGTTAAGGGTCAATTCTTGGTGGAAAGGCTTTATATTTTAAAAATAAAAAAAAAATTGTCTGTAATACTTCTAAATGTTTATAATTATCAAAACCGGTTCTTCTTAAATAAAAATTAAATTCTTCTAGGTAAATTTTTCTCATGGTTCTGTTTTTATACCTTGTAATTAATTGTTCACATTCAATTTTATATAGATAGCCCTGTTATGATTTTATTTAAATCAGTTTATAATGATCGTGATGAGCAAAATCAGTCCTGATAATTATAAACATGTGGAAGTAGTACAAATTGTGTTTTATTTAAAAAAAAATATAATGTTTAAAGTTGAGAATTGGAATTTGAAAGTTGAAAATACCTCAGTGAACCTTACCTCACTTGCAAGAAAGTCAATGGGCTGGAGAAAAGACATTGTAGATATCTATGCGCGAGATATCAAACAAATATAAAAACAGAGGATGACGTTATGATCAACAAGTAGAGCTTTTAGGTTTTGACTGCAGATGTATAATTGTTAAACATTATCTAATAGGAAAAGAAAGATTCGAAAGTATTGTTATATAGACATTATTTAAAAGTTATATAGATTATAGAAAGATTTTTCTAGTACTTATAAGATTCTTTTCAGTAAGACATGTCAATAAATTATGCACAGTTTCTACTGGTTATCCTAAATCCCTCCCAATCGCTACGAGACTTATTTATATTAATTTTGAATAATCTCCTTTGCCATTTGCTTCTCGAATAAAATTGACCGGCTTTAAGTGCTCTTTGGACAATGACCTGAAAATGATTTCAAAGAAATAAATTAGGGCCGATTATCAAAACTTTCTATCTAAAGAAGTGGATATAAAGAAGACATTGTTAAATAAAATACGCGTAATGGAGAAGATTATCGCGTAGTGATGAATTAAAAATAACGTAAACGTATTATTTAAAACAAAAATGGCATTACAGTTGATTGCCAATGCAACAGGTTTTTTTTAATTTTTGTGTTAAACTAAGGCGACGGTTACCAAACTAGGAGGTGTGTACGTACGAATTTTAGGGGACTCAAAAAGCTTAACCTTTTAGTACTTTATTATTGAAGTAGTACAAAACAAATTATATTATATCCAAATATAGTTAAATATGCTCATCAAATGGCTTTTTTATTTGGAAGTTCCTATATTTGTGACAAAACATTTTCTGCAATGAGCATTTATAAATCAAACTTAAGATCAAAATACACAAGATTTGAGCCTAAATTGCAGGATTTGCTTACAAACAAACGATTGCGTGGTCAGCGGCCCAGTGCCGGGCCGCAGAGACTTTCCACCGGGTCGCGAACAGTATGCCAAATTTCAAGAAATTCGCCATGCAAAAATATTATGTAAGATTTTTTCACCTGCACGTTTACTTGTATTTTTAGTTATTGTTAAATAATAATAATTGATAGAATGATGCAACTCGATGGTCGCTGGTTTTTTTCAAAATCAACACTCATAAATCTTCTCAGATACACTCAGGGAGAACGGAAATATTTTCTCTTGGAAAATGAACCCAGATGCAAAACTCTACCTAAATATATTTCCAAGAATATCATATTTATATTTCTTAGTTATAGTTATGTCCATCTGTCACGATATAAGATTAAAAAATATTACAAAAAACCATTTTTATTTTAGTATTAGTGGTCCGTTCATACTATTTTTTAGTACATTAATAAGAGTAATAATAATGTATATTTTATATAATTTAAGACATCGACTGAGGGTGCTTGATGGAATTTCAATATTAAATTTGGATTATTGAGATTTTGTACACTTCCATGTATTTTTGTCACTAGCGACCGGGTTTAGCATCTTCAGGCATTCGTGTGCTCGAATGCCTGAAGATGCCGAAAGGCGAAACCCGGGTCGTTAGTGACAAAATACATGGAAGTGTACAAAATCTCAATAATCCAAATTTAATGTATATTTTGTTAAAAAAATTTAAAACAGAAAATATTTACAAAAGAAAAGGTAACCCGCCAAATATTTTTTATTTCAAAATTGTCACTTCGACGAAAACGTTTGTAAACCCCTGGTTCCGCATTGTGTCACAAATAAAATGAGAAATATTTTATTTTCAAAATTCATTTGAAGCAGTCAGTATCTACTGATTTTAATTAATTGCGAAATTTAGGTGAATTAGGGAAAGAAACTCTAATCCAGGCGGGGGTGAGTGAAGTATATGAAAGATATATTGACTAATTATACATAATTCATCAATCAAAGTTTTACGCTTGGCTTCAGCAATTTAAGTGGGAATTCGATATGCAAAATATTCAATTATTATTTTGTACACATAACCAAGGTTGTTGTATAACATATTTTGTATTAATATTAGGTAATATGATTGTTTCCGTTATCTGAAATGTATAACGATATATTAAGTGAACCGAAATATTAAAACGAAGTTTGAATTATTTAACAATGTATATTTTCCTGGCATAAAAATTCTAAATCATTTAATATTTTTTAACCGTTTTCGGTTTACGATAAAAAATATGAATCAATATAAAATTTAGTATTTTAAAATTTTACTGTCCTTTGTGATGATACTACAGGTGGTGCCAATAAAAATGCAAACTATCACTTTATAAGTAAATATAAAGTAGTAAAGAAAAAAGATTAATATAACTTCACTTATGTGTTTATTTTGTTTTCAAACTGAGACAATTTATAGAGTTTGCCAAGAAAAGAAAGCTAGTGCTATCAATGTGATTTTAGAAAGAAAGATGTAATAGAGTGGTTAACAAAAAAACAAAATTGATGTTGTAAAAATAAACATCGACTCCAGTAAATTAAATTCGTAATCTGAGAGAGCTCAACTAAGATTGCGCTTACGCGGTGACTGCGTAACATACTTCCAACGGTGCGTGTTGTCGGATTTCGCTTTACCGACTTGCCATTTTCCTTTTCTGGACTTTTCTCCCAAATAACCGGGGTAAAATGTCAAACTGGTGAAAGACATGTTATGATTTCATACAGCTGACCTGTGTAGCCTAGAAGCGCCTATATATAAAACAGAGTAATATCTATACCATTGATTTACTGTTGAAGTCTACGGTATATACATTTTTTACTAATAACCTACATATTCGAAAACACAGAACTGGATTAAAATATTAATTAACCTGCATTGAATTCAAACATTCAAAATACAATTATAAATTAAAGATATGTTCAATAAGTATATTTTTAAGTCTGTTTTAAAATAAAACAAATAATATACATAAAAAATACGTTAAATGCTTTCTAAGCATAGCTCTTCTTAAACCCAATCCTATCAGCTCTTAAGAGATCTACACAATTCTATTCAGTGAAAACTTTCCCAGTATAAAACCCTAAATTGTTGAATGTCGGTAAACAATTGGCACTTTCCTATTACCTACTGCGATATTGCAGAGATATGAACAGATTACAGGTAATATGTCTTTTATTTATATATATATATATATCATTTTTTCCACCTTAGGGCTTATTAATAAGAAGTGAACAACGATTGTCTCTAGAATTTATATATTCGTTAAAAGCTTTTGGAATATATTAGGCACTGCATACTTTTAATGAAAGCTTTGATATAAAGGTATTCAATAAAATTTTGCAGACAAATTAAAAACAAACTTCAATTTATGTTTGACGTAGGCAGGATTTTTTTATAATTGTGCGATGATATCGCATGTTAATTTTAGTTCCTTAATTGTCAATCATTGGTCGTACCAGAAACTAAAGGTGCAGAAAATTTTGTCTTTTTCGACAAGCCGTGGAAAAAGGGAAAGACTCTCTGCTAGCATTATATTTTACTTATGTAGCAACCACTCACATTTAAAGGGTTTCTTTTTATATTTAAAAAGTGTATCTTCTAATTATTAGCTGCACTTGGGATCATATTGTTTTTCAAGAATTCTACACTTTTTATTCTCAAACCTTTACAGAATATGTCTTATGATAATCGATTACAATAAATTGTGTGTATAATACTTGAGGACCTTGCCTTGCCGTGCTCACTTGCTCAAATTCTACTATAGAAAGTTGCATAAATTGTTTTTTCAATCATTATATGAATTTGTGTTCGAAGGCTGTTTATGATGTCTTTGTACCCTACCACCAATCTGATTCTTAAAATGTGCCGTACTTTAATCATAATTTGAGTGACTGAGTTACATGCTGTTTTCGAAGAATAACTTCTGTCGAGGTAGGCTTCATTACGAGTCCATATATGCTTCATATTGAAAGCAAATATGGTTAGACAAAAAAACAAACTATGCGGTCATCATGAGATAACCAATAATTCTATACGTTTAGTTCACCATCGATTTACAAAAAGATGGCGGTGATGGTTTCATAGAATTAGGCTTAACTGCCTATAAAACAGTCGCGGAAGCGATTAATACTTTAAATATGTAATGAAAGGAATATAATAATTACAAAACCCTCCAAGGGTTTGCCTAAACCCTTTTCCGTTTCACTGTAAGTCTGCTGAGCAAATTTATTGAAAACGTTATTATAAAATACGAACTCTCTAGAGGAATTTTGTTAACCAATCCTTTTGAAAATGAAAGTCTTTATTTGTCCAGTGATTTTTAAATTAAAGTTAATGTCAATGCAAAATTGTATCGAATTTATTATTAATTCTGTATTTAGAAAACTGACAAACCGAAAAGCTTAATATATATTTCTGTTGATGTCGTATCCTGTTTTAACGACAAAATTGGAAATTAATAGAACACGAATTTTTCAAAATAGGAACACTTATTGCGTTATTATTAAATTGATTCATACCGTCAAACTTATGTAATAATTGTATCTAAACATAACTAAAAATCAGAATTTTAGCGGGGTTGTTTGCGTTACATGATCATATGTCACGCTTCTTATTTGTTTTAGTGAGTTTAATTTAATTAAATGATAGAAAATAATGGTCGTCATATTTTGAGTACAGCATATAATAATTCAATGCATTTATGGCAAGGAAAAATTCATATCGATTTTATCATTCAAAAATATCCTTTTCGATGAATTCGCCATCAATTATGAGTTTATTTAAATTTACAAATGGGTGATGTGTTGACAGTGTACTAAATTTTTATATTAAAATAATAAAGGTATAATCATAGTTCATCTTTTTTCATATATATATAAAACCTATTTGAAATCAATCAAATAATCAACCACACCCTTAAAAAGGTAAAGCGCCATTCTGAGTGGAGGGAAAAATGATTTTCCAGAAGTACCACTTTAATAGTAAATCCATAAGATAAGTGTCTTTTGATAAGACTGTGAAGTTTTCTTTGCGTAAAACATAATTATGTAACGCTTTCTTCAAAATTATTATTATTATAAATGTGAGCGATGGCGAATTGGCATCAGCTTTAATGCCCTGTATTGTTATTTTTAATTACAAAAATTTATAAATATATTGGTATATATCGTCGCCTTGTTTTGTCATCCAAACACACTTAATTTAAAATATTGGTTACTAGTCAAATGATAAGAATCTTTAAAATCGCTGTGACGACATCAAAAATCAATCATTAAATAAAATTGGTGTACCGCGACCGTACAGATTACTGAATCGATTTTTGTCCAATCTGTTTTGTCATTTTGAATTTTTTAAATCTGTCTGTGATGAACTCGATGTTTTCTGTCTTTTTTATCAGCTCAACGCCTGGTTTTCAGGTGATGGTAAAATAGAGAATTATTGGTTACAAACATCACAGTCAAAACACCTTGAGACTTTTGATGATCAGCTTAATTGAAATATCAATGTATTCAATTGTCTCAGTAGAATTTATTCTGATTGCAGTAATAAATCAAAGGCGGTGACTGGTAAAAACATATTGTACTTTATTAATATCAATATATTATTACGTAGTCAATTATAAATTATATTATTACATATCATAAGCTATGATTAAGCTTCATAAATAGCTTTCGTGATTTGATTTTCCAATTCGGAATGAGGATTAGAATTATTTTGGGGATTTCAGTGTGCGATAGGCAGGAAATCCGAGAATCAATTCCAGATACATATCAATTGCCTTTGGCGGTTAGGGAATTAAATCTAATTTTGGATAAATTAGATTGAAAATGAGCGTTTTTACAGAGTGGTTTGAAGAATATTTTTGAACATGAAACTAGTTGAATGTAGCCCATCAAAAATAGATCACTCTCTCTGATTTATATATCATATGACACCAGCTAGTGTAATAATCTTGTTTTTATATACCAAAAACCAAAGTCGTTCGAATCTAAAATCATATTATATATCAGCTAATCCAAATTATTACAATAATTTTCATTTATATATGAATTCTAATAGAAATCTTGCAGCGCACTTTATTTAAGCATTAAATCCATTTATTGTTAAAAAAATTCAACCATTATAGTCAATATTTAGGACGCAAAACCACTTCCATGAATAATACTGCAGGCCAGGACTATGTAGATATAATGCAATTTTTGTCGATTTTCGAAATCCGTTTCCATTCGATGATATTCGAAAATATGCATTTATTTATTTTATTGACTTACGTCGCTTTGGACACGTTGGAATACGGTTTAATTCAGTCTTTCGACAAAACGTATTATTTATATTTTTTTCTGAATCGAAAAAATTGACAAAATTTTTTTGTTGTTTTGAAAAGTATAAATCAATACATTATGTACCATATCAGGCAGTACTCGTCAAGAAATATTCCAAGCCTGTTGCACCAAACATCTCTCAACGCTGAAAAAGTTGCGATATTATGTGGCTATTGCATTCGAAATTCTCGCGTCCGACGTTAAGTTACACAGGTCAGCTGTATGAAATCATAACATGTCTTTCACCAGTTTGACATTTTACCCCGGTTATTTGGGAGAAAAGTCCAGAAAAGGAAAATGGCAAGTCGGTAAAGCGAAATCCGACAACACGCACCGTTGGAAGTATGTTACGCAGTCACCGCGTAAGCGCAATCTTAGTTGAGCTCTCTCAGATTACGAATTTAATTTACTGGAGTCGATGTTTATTTTTACAACATCAATTTTGTTTTTTTGTTAACCACTCTATTACATCTTTCTTTCTAAAATCACATTGATAGCACTAGCTTTCTTTTCTTGGCAAACTCTATAAATTGTCTCAGTTTGAAAACAAAATAAACACATAAGTGAAGTTATATTAATCTTTTTTTCTTTACTACTTTATATTTACTTATAAAGTGATAGTTTGCATTTTTATTGGCACCACCTGTAGTATCATCACAAAGGACAGTAAAATTTTAAAATACTAAATTTTATATTGATTCATATTTTTTATCGTAAACCGAAAACGGTTAAAAAATATTAAATGATTTAGAATTTTTATGCCAGGAAAATATACATTGTTAAATAATTCAAACTTCGTTTTAATATTTCGGTTCACTTAATATATCGTTATACATTTCAGATAACGGAAACAATCATATTACCTAATATTAATACAAAATATGTTATACAACAACCTTGGTTATGTGTACAAAATAATAATTGAATATTTTGCATATCAATTCCCACTTAAATTGCTGAAGCCAAGCGTAAAACTTTGATTGATGAATTATGTATAATTAGTCAATATATCTTTCATATACTTCACTCACCCCCGCCTGGATTAGAGTTTCTTTCCCTAATTCACCTAAATTTCGCAATTAATTAAAATCAGTAGATACTGACTGCTTCAAATGAATTTTGAAAATAAAATATTTCTCATTTTATTTGTGACACAATGCGGAACCAGGGGTTTACAAACGTTTTCGTCGAGTGACAATTTTGAAATAAAAAAATATTTGGCGGGTTACCTTTTCTTTTGTAAATATTTTCTGTTTTAAATTTTTTTTTAACAAAATATACATTAAATTTTGGATTGAGATTTTGTACACTTCCATGTATTTTGTCACTGGCCCGGGTTTCGCCTTTCCGGCATCTTCAGGCATTCGAGGCACGAATGCCTGAAGATGCCGAAAGGCGAAACCCGGGTCGCTAGTGACAAATACATGGAAGTGTACAAAATCTCAATAATCCAAATTTAATAATATTTTGTTAAAAAATTTAAAACAGAAAATATTTACAAAAGAAAAAGGTAACCCACAAATATTTTTTATTTCAAAATTGTCACTTCGACGAAAACGTTTGTAAACCCCTAAGTTCCGCATTTAAATAAAATGAGAAATATTTTATTTTCAAAATTCATTTGAAGCAGTCAATCTACTGATTTTAATTAATTTAAATTTAGGTGAATTAGGAAAGAAACTCTAATCCAGGCGGGGGTGAGTGAAGTATATGAAAGATATATTGACTAATTATACATAATTCATCAATCAAAGTTTTACGCTTGGCTTCAGCAATTTATGGGGAATTCGATGCAAAATATTCAATTATTATTTTGTACACATAACCAAGGTTGTTGTATAACATATTTTGTATTAATATTAGGTAATATGATTGTTTCCGTTATCTGAAATGTATAACGATATATTAAGTGAACCGAAATATTAAAACGAAGTTTGAATTATTTAACAATGTATATTTTCCTGGCATAAAAATTCTAAATCATTTAATATTTTTTAACCGTTTTCGGTTTACGATAAAAAATATGAATCAATATAAAATTTAGTATTTTAAAATTTTACTGTCCTTTGTGATGATACTACAGGTGGTGCCAATAAAAATGCAAACTATCACTTTATAAGTAAATATAAAGTAGTAAAGAAAAAAGATTAATATAACTTCACTTATGTGTTTATTTTGTTTTCAAACTGAGACAATTTATAGAGTTTGCCAAGAAAAGAAAGCTAGTGCTATCAATGTGATTTTAGAAAGAAAGATGTAATAGAGTGGTTAACAAAAAAACAAAATTGATGTAAACATCGACTCCAGTAAATTAAATTCGTAATCTGAGAGAGCTCAACTAAGATTGCGCTTACGCGGTGACTGCGTAACATACTTCCAACGGTGCGTGTTGTCGGATTTCGCTTTACCGACTTGCCATTTTCCTTTTCTGGACTTTTCTCCCAAATAACCGGGGTAAAATGTCAAACTGGTGAAAGACATGTTATGATTTCATACAGCTGACCTGTGTAACTTAACGTCGGACGCGAGAATTTCGAATGCAATAGCCACATAATATCGCAACTTTTTCAGCGTTGAGAGATGTTTGGTGCAACAGGCTTGGAATATTTCTTGACGAGTACTGCCTGATATGGTACATAATGTATTGATTTATACTTTTCAAAACAACAAAAAAATTTTGTCAATTTTTTCGATTCAGAAAAAAATATAAATAATACGTTTTGTCGAAAAAGACTGAATTAAACCGTATTCCAACGTGTCCAAAGCGACGTAAGTCAATAAAATAAATAAATGCATATTTTCGAATATCATCGAATGGAAACGGATTTCGAAAATCGACAAAAATTGCATTATATCTACATAGTCCTGGCCTGCAGTATTATTCATGGAAGTGGTTTTGCGTCCTAAATATTGACTATAATGGTTGAATTTTTTTAACAATAAATGGATTTAATGCTTAAATAAAGTGCGCTGCAAGATTTCTATTAGAATTCATATATAAATGAAAATTATTGTAATAATTTGGATTAGCTGATATATAATATGATTTTAGATTCGAACGACTTTGGTTTTTGGTATATAAAAACAAGATTATTACACTAGCTGGTGTCATATGATATATAAATCAGAGAGAGTGATCTATTTTTGATGGGCTACATTCAACTAGTTTCATGTTCAAAAATATTCTTCAAACCACTCTGTAAAAACGCTCATTTTCAATCTAATTTATCCAAAATTAGATTTAATTCCCTCAACTGCCAAAGGCAATTGATATGTATCTGGAATTGATTCTCGGATTTCCTGCCTATCGCACACTGAAATCCCCAAAATAATTCTAATCCTCATTCCGAATTGGAAAATCAAATCACGAAAGCTATTTATGAAGCTTAATCATAGCTTATGATATGTAATAATATAATTTATAATTGACTACGTAATAATATATTGATATTAATAAAGTACAATATGTTTTTACCAGTCACCGCCTTTGATTTATTACTGCAATCAGAATAAATTCTACTGAGACAATTGAATACATTGATATTTCAATTAAGCTGATCATCAAAAGTCTCAAGGTGTTTTGACTGTGATGTTTGTAACCAATAATTCTCTATTTTACCATCACCTGAAAACCAGGCGTTGAGCTGATAAAAAAGACAGAAAACATCGAGTTCATCACAGACAGATTTAAAAAATTCAAAATGACAAAACAGATTGGACAAAAATCGATTCAGTAATCTGTACGGTCGCGGTACACCAATTTTATTTAATGATTGATTTTTGATGTCGTCACAGCGATTTTAAAGATTCTTATCATTTGACTAGTAACCAATATTTTAAATTAAGTGTGTTTGGATGACAAAACAAGGCGACGATATATACCAATATATTTATAAATTTTTGTAATTAAAAATAACAATACAGGGCATTAAAGCTGATGCCAATTCGCCATACATTTATAATAATAATAATTTTGAAGAAAGCGTTACATAATTATGTTTTACGCAAAGAAAACTTCACAGTCTTATCAAAAGACACTTATCTTATGGATTTACTATTAAAGTGGTACTTCTGGAAAATCATTTTTCCCTCCACTCAGAATGGCGCTTTACCTTTTTAAGGGTGTGGTTGATTATTTGATTGATTTCAAATAGGTTTTATATATATATGAAAAAAGATGAACTATGATTATACCTTTATTATTTTAATATAAAAATTTAGTACACTGTCAACACATCACCCATTTGTAAATTTAAATAAACTCATAATTGATGGCGAATTCATCGAAAAGGATATTTTTGAATGATAAAATCGATATGAATTTTTCCTTGCCATAAATGCATTGAATTATTATATGCTGTACTCAAAATATGACGACCATTATTTTCTATCATTTAATTAAATTAAACTCACTAAAACAAATAAGAAGCGTGACATATGATCATGTAACGCAAACAACCCCGCTAAAATTCTGATTTTTAGTTATGTTTAGATACAATTATTACATAAGTTTGACGGTATGAATCAATTTAATAATAACGCAATAAGTGTTCCTATTTTGAAAAATTCGTGTTCTATTAATTTCCAATTTTGTCGTTAAAACAGGATACGACATCAACAGAAATATATATTAAGCTTTTCGGTTTGTCAGTTTTCTAAATACAGAATTAATAATAAATTCGATACAATTTTGCATTGACATTAACTTTAATTTAAAAATCACTGGACAAATAAAGACTTTCATTTTCAAAAGGATTGGTTAACAAAATTCCTCTAGAGAGTTCGTATTTTATAATAACGTTTTCAATAAATTTGCTCAGCAGACTTACAGTGAAACGGAAAAGGGTTTAGGCAAACCCTTGGAGGGTTTTGTAATTATTATATTCCTTTCATTACATATTTAAAGTATTAATCGCTTCCGCGACTGTTTTATAGGCAGTTAAGCCTAATTCTATGAAACCATCACCGCCATCTTTTTGTAAATCGATGGTGAACTAAACGTATAGAATTATTGGTTATCTCATGATGACCGCATAGTTTGTTTTTTGTCTAACCATATTTGCTTTCAATATGAAGCATATATGGACTCGTAATGAAGCCTACCTCGACAGAAGTTATTCTTCGAAAACAGCATGTAACTCAGTCACTCAAATTATGATTAAAGTACGGCACATTTTAAGAATCAGATTGGTGGTAGGGTACAAAGACATCATAAACAGCCTTCGAACACAAATTCATATAATGATTGAAAAAACAATTTATGCAACTTTCTATAGTAGAATTTGAGCAAGTGAGCACGGCAAGGCAAGGTCCTCAAGTATTATACACACAATTTATTGTAATCGATTATCATAAGACATATTCTGTAAAGGTTTGAGAATAAAAAGTGTAGAATTCTTGAAAAACAATATGATCCCAAGTGCAGCTAATAATTAGAAGATACACTTTTTAAATATAAAAAGAAACCCTTTAAATGTGAGTGGTTGCTACATAAGTAAAATATAATGCTAGCAGAGAGTCTTTCCCTTTTTCCACGGCTTGTCGAAAAAGACAAAATTTTCTGCACCTTTAGTTTCTGGTACGACCAATGATTGACAATTAAGGAACTAAAATTAACATGCGATATCATCGCACAATTATAAAAAAATCCTGCCTACGTCAAACATAAATTGAAGTTTGTTTTTAATTTGTCTGCAAAATTTTATTGAATACCTTTATATCAAAGCTTTCATTAAAAGTATGCAGTGCCTAATATATTCCAAAAGCTTTTAACGAATATATAAATTCTAGAGACAATCGTTGTTCACTTCTTATTAATAAGCCCTAAGGTGGAAAAAAATGATATATATATATATATAAATAAAAGACATATTACCTGTAATCTGTTCATATCTCTGCAATATCGCAGTAGGTAATAGGAAAGTGCCAATTGTTTACCGACATTCAACAATTTAGGGTTTTATACTGGGAAAGTTTTCACTGAATAGAATTGTGTAGATCTCTTAAGAGCTGATAGGATTGGGTTTAAGAAGAGCTATGCTTAGAAAGCATTTAACGTATTTTTTATGTATATTATTTGTTTTATTTTAAAACAGACTTAAAAATATACTTATTGAACATATCTTTAATTTATAATTGTATTTTGAATGTTTGAATTCAATGCAGGTTAATTAATATTTTAATCCAGTTCTGTGTTTTCGAATATGTAGGTTATTAGTAAAAAATGTATATACCGTAGACTTCAACAGTAAATCAATGGTATAGATATTACTCTGTTTTATATATAGGCGCTTCTAGGCGCAATCAGGTGGTTGGCTTGTGTGATTTAAAACGAGAACGTCACACAAGCTCTGTCTCGTTTTAAAGCATACAAACCTCCCGATTGCACGTGGAAGCGTCGGTGTATAATGCCAGCTATTGTCATGTAAAGAAAAGAATGTTTAAATAGTTTTAAGATGAATAATGTATTATTTATAAAGCAGGCATTATATCTTGTTTTCTAAAATTTAATAACGAACTTAAAAATAGTATTTAATGATTTGTTAAGGTTTACATATTATCTATTGTAAAATTGTGTATATAAAACTTTATATTGTGTAATCGATTTTAATCTACTTATCGTAGTCGATTTAATATGCTGATGACCGGTTTCACTAAGTACAAGGTTGTTTTTAAATGGGACAAAATGTGTACTCGCTGGTGACTCCAGCCGCATAAATATAACGTATTTCCAACAAGAATCGACAGTCAAACTATTTCAACTTACATATCATGAGAATTAACTTTAAAAAATTCATCTTTGCATAGAAAAGTGTTTATATACGTATTTTTACTGACTGGATAATCGAAGTTTTGTATCAATTGTCTCAAATAACATTTGAGAAGACCCGGATCGAAGAGAGGCGAATGGCTGGTTATCGAACGTCCTGAAAAAGCTGGGATCTCAAACAAACACCATTTCAAATCCGGTTCAACACTTATTTATTTTTTATCGAAGATGCAGTGGTTTACAGTATACAAAAATACTATTCCTAACACATTAAATTGATTCTACATGTACATTTACTTAAAAACTGAATTTACTTTAAGTTATAATGCAAATGACACGACTAAGTCCAATCCAAAACAAACCCCGAGGCCGGCAACTCGCCCGACTCGACAGATCGTAATCGACTATTCACACATAAAATTAAAAGAACTCCTCCATCGGCGCACCCACCCCTTTCCGTCAAAAATGGACTCGTCCAGCGGACGTGCCCGCCGGCTATTGAATGAGCGCCCTTCGCGACAAGAGTCCGGCCAATTTCTAAGAATAATTGTCGTTAACACTGTGCGATTTCAGTTATGGACCCTAATAAAACTTAAACTTAACAAAAAACCAGGGTGTGTCACATTGTAATACATTTGAATTATTGAGATTTTGTACATTTCCATGTATTTTGTCACTAACGATCCGGGTTTTGCCTTTCGGCATCTTCAGGTATTCAAACATGCCGGTGGACTCAAACTTACTCAAACGGATAGTTTATAACGATTGTATACAAAGTAAAATAGGACAAATCTTATCGCTGTGTCTAAAAAACTAACATCTGGACTTAGTGACCACCTTACGACTGAACAGATGGGTGAGGGGTTTTTTTTTAAATGCAATTCCAAGAAACCCCAACTTCAAGTTAGGGTGACCATGGACCGATGTATTAATATGGGAAGTTCATTACTTTGATTGTCAGTTTATGTTTAGTTTTAATTGTTAATTCATGTTTTATTTCTTACGGACTCATCTCACGTACAAAGTACAATAGAGGAGTGTTTGGAAGATTCAGTTGTTTGTTCAAAATTAGTAAGGAATTTAACTGGGCTCAATTAATTTCCAAAATTTCTTGATATAATAGTTTATGATCCCCCATGTTTTGATGAAACATTTTAACCCCATTATCCGCATTGAACGTATGGTTCTCGAATAACAAGTGATTTCCAAATGTTGATGTATCTTTTTTAATCTAAGCGCTCAATCTATCTCAATAATTCAAATTTGATATTGAAATTCCATCAAGCACCCTGAGTCGATGTCTTAAATTATATCATTGTAATGTTGAAAATAATGTGCTAAACCATTTAATAACACTTCATCGCGTCTTTTATCTGAGATAATATTGATATCCTGAAATCTTCCTTTCTACATCTACCTTCTCGTGATTTGGGATGGGTGTTGAAGTTCGTTATCTCAACCCCAACCCCTCAAGTCCGCTGAATGACGCGTTGATTGAATTGTGCTCGTGCGGAGAATCTGAACGGTACTCAAAGGGTTTTCTTAAAAAAGAAAAAAAAAACCGAAATTTTTACCGAGTTATTGTAACAGAGTTATCATAACGAATTTGAGGTTTTCGTCGTTTTCTCTGAAGCGTGAATAACTCGCAAGTTTTCGGTGTCCAATAAAAAGTTTTAGATTTTTTTTTTAAGCCGCTGTAATGAATAATAATTGAAGTTTTGATTTGAAATGAAAATTTGCATGTCTCCGGCCGCGGATGAATACTAAGCAATTTAATGAATTCTTTCTCTTTGAACAAAAACTATTAACTTTTTTGGCCTCATCGTTTAAAAAGCGTATAATACTTTGTAAATGTATTTTAATTTTAAACAATCGGATTTTAAATAAATTTGCGTTTTAACATCTTTTATTAAAACAAAATTGTAATTTTTCTATAAAAATATTATGAAAACATAACAATGGTGAAGATCACAAACCCTTTTTTTCTTAAACGAAAGAATAAAAAAAACTTCCAATAGAAAACTAATCAGTATTTTAAAAGTTTTTAAATACTTATTCTCTTACTGCCGTCTTCTACTAAAGACGGGCTAACTAAGATATATAAAATAAATTTAAATGATGTACGATGTGTGTACGTATTTAAAATAATAAAAAATAGCACATTAGCATGTAACCAGATTGTTTCCGAAGTTCAATAAATAGATGTACGTTTAAATTCTGGCAATGTTTTCACGTAGACATAGCAAATATCCACGTTTCTTACGTTTACAAAAAAGTCTGCAATTTATTTGAGATGGAAACTATACAATCCTTATAAAGAATATTTCAATTCCCTTATAAGGATCGGGGAAAAGGTCACTACTCCTTTAGCAGTTGTCTACTACTGCTCACTCCTAAGTAAAACTTTATGTGACGGTGGGCATAGAGAAAACCTTACACCGTGACTTTTCCACTCCACTGAACAAATCCGTCAATTTCAATGTTTATTTTACGGTTTTCGTTTGTTGCAGAGATATTTCACTCGGCTGAAGTTTATATATTATTCTGAAATTTTTACGCTATTCCATTATACACAATTTTTAAAGTCTCTTTTTGGTGGTTAATTTACATTCAACGTTTTCAAAGCAGCAATTAACGTACGACAAACATTTGGACGCGTACGACTGGTGCCTGTGCATTGCATTGCAAAGCATTGGAATGCCTCTACTAAAAACTAGTAGACACATCTGTTTTACCCGAGCATCGAGATGGGATATTACGAATGTTATAAATCATATGAATGGCTAATATTTTAGTAGCTATCGTAGTATTGTTTCGAAATTCTCTAAGCAGGTTGGTTGGTCGATAGTTTTATATGAAAATTTAATGTAATTTTCCAGGATAACTATCATAGTTTTTCAATTCTTTTATATCCTTTAGGAAGACACCACACTATAAATAGAGTCAATCATCCGACATTTAAAAACCCTTTCGGGAGCTAATTATTTGGTCAGTGACTAATTGCATTAATGGTTAAATTAACTGGTTAAATAAATGGTCAGTTAACAATTATTTTTCGTTAGTAAATAATTGACAAATAAAGATAATGTTAGGTTCAATTAAAATCAGACTGTTTCATATAAATATCTATCCATTGAATTTAATAAGTGACCATTTTATATAAATTGCTAACCATTCGTTTTAGACTGGCCACGTATATAGTGACCATTTATTGAATTAATTACGGACCATTTATTATTTCTTACTGGCTGAAAATTGAAATAGTTACTTACACAATAAATGCAGATGGGCTGTATTCAAACACAGATATATTCATTTATTAAATCGAGTCATGATGATACGTCAATGAAAGACTTATGGCTTTCTTAAAACCAAACCATTGAATGATTCAATGCGCTATACAAAGCAAGTATGATATATTTTAACATGTATAAGCATTATCATTGAATCAGAGGGAATGATTCAGCGTAGACAGTACAAGACAACAAGAAGGGTGAGAATCAGTGCCCGGGTGGAGGAGGACAACATAGTCTCTTAGATAAAATCTATTTTTTTGAGACATTTTACATACGAAGAAAAAGAGTCTGGGGGGCTTTTTACATGAACAATAAATTTAATACGTGTCATTTCTTTATAGTGCTTGTGATGGTTCAAATACATTGTTGATAGTGTATAATATTCAAGAGTTTTGATTATGAAGAGTACATCCATATATTATTGTATTTTGTAAACATCAAAAGTATGAATTATGTACTTATATTTTTTCAATACCATACTATTGATTGATTTGGCATTTTCTTTCTAGAACTCCATTATAAGAAGGTACAGTTATCAGAATATTCAATTATACAAGAATTATATAAATTGGTTGATATCTATCTAAGCTTCTTCTTCAGTTAGAGTGAATAAGATAATATAGTGTCCATCACTTTAAGCCAGTACATAAAAATAGACAACAAAAATAAATTTAAACTTTATTCTGACAATGATGTTTATTTATTAGAAACACGTTTCCATGTAAAACGTAAGCATTTTTTGACGTAAATAACTTTAGTATGTGTTTTTATATTTGATGAAATTAAATCAAATAGTTAATGCTGATGAAACAAAACAAGAAGCTGAGAGTTAATTATAATGTTTTCATTCAAGAAAATTAAACTAGAAATTATCAGACAACAGTGTCACCTATCAGTTTAATTCAATGCGCACGATGCACAGACATATATAGAGAGAATTTTTATGTATGTGAATTTGTAAATTTGATGCAAATAGATAGATAAATCAAGACAAATATATATTGCAACAGTATGTCATAATATCATAAAAACTACTCGAATAATATTGGTTCTCAATATTTTAAATAAAAAAATATTTGGATTGCAGCCCAGGTTTTTATTTTCCTTTACTTTATATAAGGTAAAAACGTTTCCAAAATTTGACTTTGTCGTGGTAAGCTCTAAACTGTGAGTGAAAAATGAACAAAAAACCTACATAATAATAGACTTTTATCGACAAGTGAGCGATGTCAAAATTTTAGTAAAAATTCACAGTCCTGAAATGTAGGGAATATATATATAATTCCATTTTTATAAATAATAGTTATGAATATAATATCATAACACTTCTTTTCGGACTGAATGTTATAGGAATTAGAGTAAAATTTTATTTTGTCTGCAATTTAAACAGATTTACGTTATTGATTATAAAAAAATACATGCGGCTTTAGACTAGCAAGTATTGTTTTTATACTTTGAGAAGAGTGTTCTTGATATATTATTATACATAGATGAATTACAAACTGCTGTCTTACCAATATTTGACTGTCGGTAAACCAGATCATGAAAGTGAACGTTTCTTCTTCCGTGCACATAGATTTTAAAAATAGTTTATATGTTAACCACGAAAAAACATATATAGAGAGGATATTTAATAATATCAACTTGATTTAAGTGATTTGTTTCCTATTTTTTAAGCACACTAGTACATGGTACAAAATGAGTCCCGTGCAGTTCTTATCGGGCCATGAACGTAAGTGGTAGACTCATTATTCTTGTCGATAGCGTTGTGGAATGAGGCCATGAAACATTGGCTGCTCATACACAGTGGGTGATATTGGGAAAAACCAACTTGCTGAGGTAGAAATAAAATATTTGGGTATATCTCTTGATTAATTTCAATCTTAATATTCTTTACAATCCCGCGGTTGAATTTGGAAAATTGCGGGACTGCAGTCCCTACACAAAGCGTATGCCTTTCGTCGGTCTCTTTTGTTACATTGTTCTATTATGTGGTCTCTATGAATCTCGCTGTGTTATGTTGGTCGGGGGCTGTGCGCGGTGCGGTTTATGAAAATATTTATTCGTCTCGTTACCATATCGAGTGGTTTGACCAAGCTGAATATCGGAAATTTTTGTTTAGTACTCAGGAAATAGTTCAATCGTTTTTGACTTGAAATTGTTTATCAAATCAAATCAAACAACTGTCGACTTTAGCGTAGTTATTTTAATCTTCATTTTACAAGAGCTTTAAAGTAGTCGAAACTTGTTTTGGAACTGCTCATCACGTGACACGCACCTCGATTATTTTTGTTGTCAATATTACAAGTATACGACTCTATAGCACATCAATACTAAGGAAGATAATTAAACTGTATCATCGTCAGTTTTTTTATTGGTGGTTGAAGTATGAGAAATATTTCTTGATATGTATAAATATGAATGTTTGTTTGCGTTCCTTTATCATTCATTCTATTTCGAGGAAAATTTGGTGAGTTGTTGTGCGCACACCCTTGAAGGTTTCTGAAAAAAATCTAAAATCTTAAAAAAAAGACAGCGATATCTCTGAAAACCTTTCTGATTTATTCGTGTACGTATCAGATGGCAAAACAAAAAATATTGTGTATCCAAAAGCACTTCAATAAACAGAAATAAAACACAAACCCTTTTTTTCGTTGAGTTGCAACACGTGTCGGTTACTCACAAGTTCATTATAAATTCTCCACTCACAAGACAATATTAAATTCATTTTAACTAGTCATTTTGAAATTGCCTATGTTATGCTATTTTCATCATTAAAAAGAAATAAAAAGTAAAATGTACAATTTTTTGCATAGTAATATTTCTGTTTAACGTAAAAAGAAAATAATATCATTGTTCGCAAGACGGTTATCCATTTTAACTTTTAAATGAATACCAACACCGACTTTACAAACTATCAGAAAGAAAAACGAAAAAATATCATAACCTCAAAGTTTACCTTTGGTAATTTATTCGGTCTGGGCTCTGGGCTGTCTCGGTGCGTTTCGATAAGTTCGCTCCTGCAGTCCAGGGGTGAAATGAGAAGGGGGCAAATTCCATCGGATTTGTTTTTTATTACCGCCCGTAACGAAGCCGGGGTCGACGGCGCTTCTGCGACATTACTGGGAATTGCTTTCTCAATGCTCCCCAATGTTATTCTTTCGCCATGCTGAAGATAATCATACCGCGATCGGAAGATGCACGTCTACTTATAATTCGTTTCCGGTTTGTTGGTTTTTCATTCTGTTGTTGTTTTAGACGTTGTATCGCAGTATAATGTGATTGAGACAAAATTACTGAAATGGAATTTTATTTGGTAAATATGCATTGCAGTTTGTTTTCATAAAATGGATGATAAAAAATACTAAACAAGAGTAGCGAAAAATTTTTAGAAAACTATAATTTTAATTGAACGTGTGTCTCCCTGCTCATAAATCCTAGTAAAATTTATCAAATATTTATCAATTTAAATAAGGAATGCATATATTTATAAAAAATATATAATCTAAATAAAAAATCGTGCCGAAATAAACAGGAAGAGTAAAAGAAATAATATGTAAATTAGCACTGATAAAAATTTCACCGTGGAACATCTGTATTTATCTAGGCTCTACGCCATATATTGATCCGTACAGCCCTTGAAACTGGCTTCTCATAAGACCGACGTGACGAACAAGAATATTTCATCAACCATGTACATAAAAATCTGGCAAACGTATTTTGTATTCCTGAGATATTCAGGATAGTAAACTCGGTCCTGAAGAAGAAAAAAAAAGAGAAAGAGTGAATCATCGTGATCCGCGGAAGAGATTTGGTTCAGTTACAATTGATCTCTTGATAAATTATCAAACAAAGCATTTTATACTGCTTAAGAACTTCCTTGATTATATCAACGACTTAGAATAATGGCTATAATTTCTTAACGTAGAAAACATTATAGACAGCTAATTATTATTAATCTGTATGTTTTGTGAATTTTATATCATTTGTTTCCCAAACGTTATCAACGTAAATAATAACCTAATCTTATTTTACACAATACTGATGCTTGAAATATTTAGCACAAGCTCACACTCGTGTCTTTGTGTGACGAGTTTACTTTATTAATGCAATTAAAACTTCCGATGTTTATTTCAACATATTGTAATTATTAATGCCCCCTCACTATAAAGCTATTCCGCAAATTAATATCAGTTGTTTACACCCTCTGTGTTTGATCAAATTATTTCCTGCCGTTGTACAACAGTACAAATACTGACGAGGGCGGATGTATCAAATAATTTTGCAGATTCTTGTAGCATATTATATAATATAATTGTGTCAAATACTGTGTTTGATTGATAAATTTTAAAACTGTAATATTATGGCATATTTAACAATTATTCAATGCTTAATCTTTTAGAGCTGTCAAAAGTGAATTTGCATTGTTAAAACTCCTTAGAGCCTATCTCAACAGAAGTTGTTCTACCTTAATTTATTGTTACTCATTTTGTTCAAGTTTTTTTTAATCAAAGAGGGCAGGGATACAAGGATAGGGTTAAAATAGATTGGACTCGTGATTATCTCGTCCCTCACTACGCCCGGAATTTAAGAATGGACTGATTAGAGGTAATTTTAGACAGATAGACACAGATATTCATGTATATACAAGTAATACAAGTTCACAAACCGATTGAAAAATATATTTATTGAACTATGATTTGAACCCGTCAACATTTCCGACGACACGGCATTACATTGAATTGTTCACAAAGTGTTCTTTTGTTGCAGGTTTTATTCTCAAGAGTTATAATCAATTATTTTTTATAAAACTGCCTTAAAGATATTATTTTTTTTCTTATTTTTATATAATTACCAGTATTTTTTACCCAGCTTCGCCCAAAATAGGGGTTGCTCATGTTATTTCATTTAAAACTTTTCTCTTCCGTTTGGACATACTTCTTGTAAAACTCACGAAATGAGAATGTTACTGTTTTAAGCTTTATAATTTTAAATGATGGATAATTTTCCGCTCGATCTTTTGATTCTTAAAACTTTTACGATTCAAGTATGAACAATTATTATTTGTGACGTTTATACTATAACATATTTATAGTTGCTTAACGATGTGACGATGACAATCACAGAATATTTTTGATTTGTAGCTGTCGCTAGGCGATCTTCCTCACCTTTTGTCGATTTATTTTATTCCGTGTTGTAAACGTCAAAAATAAAGCGTTTTCAGTTTAATGTTAAAAGTTGAAAACTAAAAGTAAGCTCTGTTGAACTAAAAATGGCAGCTAGAATGCCATGTGAAAACTTTTCGTTGTTATTTAATTTTTACATATTTCTTTCGTTTGTAATTTTTTCAAACATTCTACCCACCATTTTTGACGACTTCAGAAACACCATAAATCCACTACTTCCTGCTCCGATTTCATCCATTAGTTTGTATGATTTACAATTTATTCTGTCGTTTATGGTTGCTTTTATTCAAAGCATGGCGGTATAAGGGTAAAATATTATGTCGACAGAAATGAAAATCATTTCAGATGAGCCATTTGAGTTAAGATGATGTAATTAAAAACCTTGTCGCTTAAAAGACATTTTAGTCATTTATTATTAGTATCCGGTAAAAGAAGTTGATAATTTTTTTTTCGACAGTGTTCTTTTATAATTATGAGTGTCACATAGTTGGGAATGAAAACTGTAAGATCAACGTTTTCGTAAAAAAGTGCTCATTTTTACTCGGGTTCGTGATGATGTCGTGACAATTTTTTTTACCCTCTTTTTGTCTCAGATCGTAAACTTCGTTTCAGCTACCTTCATAAAAAGGCGGACGAGAAATTGAATTTTTATTTCCAACACTTACAAATCAAATGATGGTATCGTCAAGCCACTCTCCCGATCATATTTCGTAATCGGAGTCCTTTTGTGTCGTGTTTAAATTTATTTCTTTCATCTCGTTCATTTCTCCACGAAATAAACAAACGAAAAGACAATTCTAACGTGCACAAAGTCGATGGTAAAATATACTAAACATTCACAACGACATGAATGTACTTTTTTGTATATTTATTTTTTGATTATCTATTTAATATTTGGTCGTCACGAAATTTCACTAGTTCCCACATTCATTAATAATTATTTTATTAATATAATTATATCAAATGGTTTTCAGCTTGTGTTATATATTTTTTAGATTTATCTTAAGTGAGTTTTATTCGATGGTTATTATTGTCAATATATTTTCATACGTCTCTGTTTAATATATATAAATATGAGATAGATGAGAGTTTATTTCAATTAAGTGATATGGAGTTCTAATGGAGTTTATATCAACTATTTGACTAAAGCAGGACTAGCGGTTAGAGTGTCTCTCTCGCTACGTCTTGTTTTTTGAATCGGTTGGGTGGAAAGGGATTTTAAACAGGAATACAAATACATAAACCGATTGAAAAATAAAAATATTAAACTGTCTATACTGGGATTCGAGCCCGTGAGCACCGTAACCGAAGACAACAACGCTACAACGGATAAAGACCTGGCTTAGTCAGCGGTACGTTTACAAACAGAACAAATAGTTTCCTTCGAGTTAAGAATTATACAAAAAGTTAAGAATTATATAAAAATCAGCTTTTTTATACACATATTTAAAATATAATTTAGTAGCTTGAAAATGAAAAAGAAGTCTGTATGTTTATACGAATATTAAATTAAAAGTATTATATCTAGCTTGTATATGCACATGTTTATATAGGATGGTATTACAGAAGTAAGTTTTATAATAATAATTACTATCATGATAATAATTTCTGTAATATACGGAATTTGTGTAAAGTATAGTTCTCAGAGTAAGCTTGTAAAAAAGATAATGTGACATTAGCAGGATTTGATATTTATTATAAACGTTAACGCGGAATTGCTTCACATTTAAATAAATGTAAAAGGAAAATCGAGATCCAAAGAAACAGCCAATGTACCAAATCCTCCGGATGTTCTTTTTATTTTACTGAATTAACATTTTTATGCAGTTCGATTTTATTAAAAATTTAATCACCGTTTTCTTTTGAAACGGAATCGCAATATTGAAGAAAATTCCATTCTAGCTTAAAGTTTTATGATTTCTAAATGATATTGAAAACTTGCTGCATTTTTACGTAAATTTTAGAATAGAAGATTAAAATAGAAGGAATCCTTTATTTTTTTTATGACTTCAAATAATTTACTGTTAAGTGCACGTAACAGCTTCTTACTTCATTAAAATAAAACTTTAAAATCAAACGCTATTTTAATACCTACACAGGACGGCTGTTTCTTTTATTGTGAAATTATTTTGTTAGTAAAACGCAATAACATAAATAAATAAGGAGATATTCTTAATAAAACGTGACCAATATATTTAAAAGTGTTTAATATCACGCTTTGATGAAATGATAAATGAAAATTTAAAATAAAAAAAACGTTGCGTTAAGCTTATAAATAAAATTTTGGATTTCGTTAAGAAGACGTCCGTTTTTAACATACAAATAATGATACAACCGAGAGAAGGTAATCTTATCTGAAAATCAAAAATAAAAAATCAATGATTGTTCATATTTAATTTTTTTTTCAGTTGCATAATATAAAGAAAGAATAATGATTACATAAAATAATTACTTGAATAAAATCAGTTATTCAAATCAAATTATTTTAATACAATGTGCACAGAATACTTTAAAAGGAATAATTAGTTTATTTCAATTTCGACATTTATATTCAAAATTGCAGAATAATCTCCTCACTAAAACATGTTCTTCTCGCAAATACGCAGATACGTTCTGGAGCGTTCTGGAAAACTTTCATGTCTAGCATACCCCCTCCGTATTTTAGTTTTATAAAACGATGCTTTGGATCCCGTGGCGTCACGCTCGGTCTTCGCGTGACGTCATAGGACGCCGGGAAAGCTCCGGGCGTCGTATCGCGGGATTTATTATTGAAAGCTCTCCGACGCCGGAGGGACGCTGTAAGGGAAACAATTTCGACGTCACCTTTTGTGTAGACGCCGAAGCGCTCGGAGATATCAAGAGAGGTGTGTACTTTCTATAACAGTGCATGTTGGTTTAAGAACTTTTAAGTTAATCTGCTTAAGTAATTACTTTGGAATCATATTTTCGTACTTATCTGCGGCAAATAAAAGAACTTTTTTAGAATCATTTTATTTTATATTTTAAATCTGTAGATATCGTCAATAATGTTCTGAAATATTGAGCATGTTCTATGACATTACAATTTGTATGACGCACTCCCTAGCTATATATACCTAGAAATGTTAAGTATTAACCGTTTCCAAATGCATAAAAATCTATAACATTAGTAGATATATTTGTATTGGCGAAAATTATGTATTAAATGTGAATTACTTTTTGATTCACAAGTAAAACTTCGAAAAACTGGTATAAAGTGCACCCCGATAAAACTGCCGAAACCAAAACCACCTATACATTGCCGCCAAAATAAAGCCACCCGGACCAGCGCTCGTCAATACCGCCCAAACAAATCCGCATAGAAAAAACCACCGACAAAAAATAAAAAAATATATAAAATAAGTGCTTTTTGGGTTTTTGGCTGAATTGGATACCGATTGAAATTCACAATATTCAGTGAAACTCAAGGTTTAATCCGTTGCAGGTTGCAGATGTTTGTAGAGTCATATCTTAAATCAACATCTTTTTACACTTAGTAATAGAAAAAATAAAATATACTGCTTTTGTACGGCAGTATTTATAATTTAGAATATTTAAGAAGTCTAGCACACAATACAATAAATTAATTTTAAATACTTTATATTTTATTTGTACGTATCAATATCTTTATTTGAATGTTTTGTTTTTTATTTGTGCATCTAAAGTATAATATAATTTAAGATATAATTTAAGACATCGACTGAGGGTGCTTGATGGAATTTCAATATCAAATTTGGATTATTGAGATTTTGTACACTTCCATGTATTTTGTCACTAACGACCCGGGTTTTGCCTTTCGGCATCTTCAGGCATTCGAGCACACGAATGGACTCGAACTGATATAATATTATATAAAAATAAAAACCTTCTCATTCCTGAATTGTATTGGTCGTTTTGTTTTGGCTGATTTGTGTTGGCGATGGTTGGTTTTTCCGGGACGCCGGGATAAATTATTAATATTAATAAGAATTTATATAATAAAGTTAATTTATACAAATATATTGATAAACTTTTATCATATACTGAAATTATTTTAGTGATTAAAAAGAAGTGTTTTTTTTAAGAAAACTAGCCGTTTAGTTAATGCCAATCACTGTTTAAAAAAAACATATTTTTTAAATTGGTCGACATCAACGCAATAAAACATCAACTGCCCGCTGAATGTTAAAACTAAAAAATCTTTACTCACGATTATTTTTTTCCTAGGTTGATCCTTCATCATCAAACAAAAATATCTAAAAATAACCTAAAGGTAATTAAAATTATCCTTGACTGTAGTAAAGCGCTTTTGTAGTGACGCCTGTTTTATATATAGTTTTATTAATTATACGGAAGAAGTTTACAAAATTCTTGACATAAAAAAATACAAAAATTGCGGTGAACAAAACATATTAATAGCTTCGTATATTTGTTATGATAACAATAATTATAATGATTCACAAAATTCTGCTACTCGATGGAACTTTGCCAAGAATTTTGTCCTCAGAAATATGTATTTGCCGGCTTATTAAGCACCAATTTATCGTTGTCATAACCAATAAAACAAATATAACCTAACTACGATTTCAGTGGTATCTTGTTTAAAATATTGTAGAAAATGATACAGCAAATTTTGATATTTTATGAAACATGGAGCTCTTAATTATTTTAAGCGTTTTCACGTGGTAAAAAAAAGTGTTTAAATCGATGTCGATAGTTTTTAATTGATGTTTGTTATTTGTGTGGTTAAAATTAATGTATTATTCAAATATCTCACAGCTAATAACAGTTGAGTGATGAGCGCATAGAAATCTCGTAACATGATTAAAATTTATTATGTTTTGATTTTATATTATTTTTAAAATTTTTTGTTCATTTTTTAACACTGATTTCTGATTTTGAATTTGAATTTTTACGATATAATCTGAAACTTTATCATTTCGGAAATAGTGTAAATTAATCGATAGTCGAGTAACGCTACATTCAAGAAACTTCTGTCAGACTTACTTAAAATGTGTGAATATACTGAATATCATTTTGGAAATGAATTAAAATAGTAAAATAAAAATAATATGATACCGTTAAAAGAGCGCATTTGAGGACCTAGAAAGCCGCGCGTATTCTGAGGCCGGTAGGTTCCCCACCCATGTTCACGATGAAAACATGGCTTATTCGACTCACAATTTATTGTCAGAATGCCACTATTTATATGCAAAATTCATCCTTTATGTCTGATATGGATAATAATACAAAACTTTTGTTAAGAATATTATTAATACACGGGGTTTTGTTAACCACTCATTTTACTATAATATTTGAAATTCAAAAACAACATTTTCTTTTTTGATGTTATGGACAAACATTGCCACGATCATTCACTGAATTAATTTATTGAATCGTTCCAGAACACATTTGTGGGCATTTCACACCATGAATTTATTTTCTGATTTCTCCAACGACATTCTTTGAGATAGTGAAAAAGAATTCAGCCGATCCTGTGGTAAAATAGCTACTGATTAAAACATCATCTGCAGTAAAAAAACTCTTTAAAGACAAAATTAACAGTATGTTATATTTTAGACTTTTTAACTGAACACCACGATTGTTTCGTTCAACGTATGAAAGTTTTCCGCTGATTAATCGAAACTGCTGAATGAAAATAGTACTGTAACTTAAATAGAAACATACCGAATATGTTCTCTACTTACTCTATTATTAACTAGTTTTACTTCTCAGAAATAATTAACATACATTGATTAATAAAACAGTTGCTTTGGGTCTAATTGTAAAGTATGTAATATGTAAAAATATATCATTTATTAAATAAATATTGATAATTTCATAAATAAATTAACATTTGTACAGCAAAAGTTGTTTTAAATGAACAAATTAATTATGTACGTTAAAACGCGTTGATGTTGCAAAGGGCATCGATTTTCAATTATTTAGCTATTATTAATTTACCGTCCTATTAATATAGAATGCCAAATTTCAAGTTCAAATTTCAGATTGATTTTAATGTCACGAAAGGTCGCTCTTACGGGGTGCGTTCAGCAATTAAGTTATAAATAACACATTCAGTCGTATTTTGAATAATGAATACTTAAGGCTTAAAGAAAACATCTACATTTATTGTTTTGAAAACAGTTAAAGTTTTGTTTAAATTGCGTAAATTCAGTAATAGTAAAACTGGCCATAGTCGATCGAAATCCTAACAAAAAAGGGTGCATTTTTTGAATGTCTTATTCTTATTCATTGCTCATTCGTCACTTCGACAACATCATGCTGTTAGTCCGTAATCCTCTCAGGGTAGGGGTGAAGTCCTTTACTCTTATCCGATCGGGTGGTTGATCTAATTTTGATTGCAAATAACTTAGTTGCCATTTTAACTTTGTTTCTTCTATTACCTGTAAATATATGTAAATAATTGTAAATTCTTTGTATTGTAAACCAACCATCTACATCTGAAAATAACCACAACATACAACGTAACTGGAGTTTTGTTTGATGATTTTCCTGAAAGGTGTGATCCTGCCACCATCAAGAAACCCTGCCAGAAACGTTCAAACGTAAATTCAGTTTATTATAGGTGAAATTTGAATCATTTAAGAATTTTCAATAGTAAAATATTAGAGAGACCGATCCTATTTGAAGAAACATAGTATCTTACAATGTATTTAGACCAAGAATCGTCAGTTAACATCATACAAGTGATTGAAAAGAAAATTGAAAGAAAAATAATGGGAATTTACGGTTCATAGACGAGTGGTAAATGCTGTTGGGCTTTTGTCTTCAGTTCAGTGTTTTTGAATTCCTAAATGGAAACTTTCGAGTGTATCTATTTTTAATCGATTAATAGATTTGTAACCAAAGCCATATTATTGAATAATATTTCTAATGTTTTCTCTTCAATAATTCCCCATTCTATTCTAAGTATTCAAAACCGGGTGAGAAAAGAGCGAACTGTAGTGAAGCTCACTTCAAGTCCTTTAGTTACTCAATAACTTCTGTTAATTTTATCCATTAGGATTCCATATGCTCCGAATTCGGAACAAGTATTGATACTACTAAAAGTAAAGTACCAATAATTTTAGGTATTGATATAAAAAGGTGTCGATTCCTTTCCTTACATTTATCATCCCCGACTGTGCATATAGGCATGGTGTAAGATTAAAATGCCAACTCTGCAGCGGAAATTAATCTTGATTCTTCTGCGGAAAGCATTTAAAAAAAAGCAAATTAAAAAATCCATGTTTATTAATGTAAAAAATAATGCTTATAATTTCCTGTTGGTTGAAAGGCCTAAATTAAATTCACGAAAATGAAGCATAGCGCTTATTTAACGCTGCAGAAATTTCAATTTAGTTTTTTGTGTACAATATTTGTGGATGCATTGAAATACTATTGGAAAACTTTTTTGTTAGTCATAACGAGCCAATAATATGTTACTTTCCTAAAAAAACTATGTTTCTAAGACACATATTGTGCAAAATTAAAATTGGCGTGAAGAGATTCTAAATATTTGTCAATAATACCATATTAAAATCTTCCTAGTTTTGAAAGCTTCCACGAGCATTTCGTTACGACCTGGGTTTCGTCTTCATGATTTCAAGTACTTAGAGGAACTTAAACGTTAGGTAAATTTACTAGCTGTTAAGCTAGTAAATTTTGAGTATCGCTTATATAACTGTAGATTAAGGCAATTTAGACACCATGTCAAGGAGATATATTGACGTAAATGTATTTATTATTATACAAACTGTTTTTTTAATGTATATTTTATTGTTGAATAAAAGCGAGTGTAAGCTTTATGGTTTTGACATTGCTCTGTCAGTTGATGTGTTGCTGTAGTAAAATTTTTGTTAAAATAACGTTTTTAAACATTTTTATTTATTTAATAATCATATTTACCAAAGCTAATCTTGAAATTTTGTACAATTCCATGTATTTTATCACTAACGACTCGGGTTTCGCCTCTTCGGCATCTTCAGGCATTAGAGCTCACAAATGGACTCGAGCTGAGAAATTCCATCAAGCACCCTCAGTCGATATCTTAAATTAAATCTAATCTTAATTAAAAACATAAAATTTTTGCTTACCATCCACGAAGAAACAAAATGAAAAAATACGTAACAGAAATGTCAATTTTTATCTTATTTACATTTCCGTAATTAGTTCAGTGACAATAGACTGTTGCGGACAGCTGTCAATACAGTGATCGTTATTCAAACGAGTCAAGTTTGAATATAAACTAATACAGCATAAGAAATCAATGGTTTCGTTTGTTAATAGAAAATAATTAATCGATTTCAACACAAAATATCCGGATTATTTTATTTTGTTGATCCTAGTACAAATTGTATTCTACTTATTTTGTATTTGAAAATAATTTCTGGAATAGATTAAGTATTTTAAGTCAAGCAAGCAATGTCATATGTTGAGAATGCTTACTATTTAAATAAAAGCAATTTCATTTTTATATAATATGTTAAATACACATTTAAAAAAGTGGAAATATATGCAAAAATATACATGGTAATATTAATAATGTAGAGTTTTTGTTGTAAGGTCATTTGTAAACTTGTGTTTATATTAAAAAATATATTAAAGACAAGACACTAACTGATTCTTGGTAGTAATACTTAAAACCTGTACGCCGAACGTAATGTTTTTTGTATTTTCTCTATACATCTTTATTATTTTGGTACCTAATGTATCCAATATTTACTATTACGACAGGTAAATGAGTAATAACATTTTTTCGCGAAATGTACGTAAAATTTATTTTAAACACTTGAAATTAATCAATCAAAATCAATATTGTTTTTCAAGTCATTCTTGATAAATTGCTTTCCTGAAAACAATTTCACACACACGTTTGCAAAGTAGCAAACAAAAATAACTATTCAAATTAATCTAATACGTATAATATACGATTAGACAAAACTGAAAAACTTAAAAGAAGAAAAAAATCAAGGTTTAATTACAAACCGGCAGCTACTATCGACATCGTCGACGTTCGATAGATCGAATTATAACCATACTGAACATAGTTTCAATGAATTCAGTATTTAAATAAAGGTCTACCAACCTTTGCAATTGTGTGGAGCAAATACAAAAATCATTGCGTTCGGGGTAAAGGTGACTCTATTAGAGTACGGGATCTTATAGATTTGAGAGTAGAACCAAACCGTTGGTGTGTATTGTAAGAGAATAAGTATTTTTACTGTGATAATTCGTTATGATCCTAGATAAATAGTAATAATAAAAATGATTTTCGTTTTACAATATCATGACTTTTACAGCCCTCAAAAAGCCATTACAAGTATTATAAGTAAAATGTGAATGTAAAAGACTCATCAATCATTTACGTGTGTACTGATATAAATATCAATCTAGCCAATGTACTTTTTCTTGATTGAATAAACAAGAGTATTAAATATCACTGGGGAATATGTAACCAGGAAATACCGAGAAAACCAAGTTGCGTCAAGAAAACTAATGTCACCTGTCATTGCCTTACTTCTGTATCTTATAATTACTATTAAATAAGTGAAATGATTATTTGCCTTATATAACTAGATGGCAATCACGATCCAATTAATAACACTTATATATTACAGGTGCCATAACTAAAACATGCAATGATACTTCAGTGTATATATATTTTGCTACAGTTTTGTTTTATGGTTTTTCAAATTAATTCACTAAAATATAAATAGACAATTAGTTGTGATAAATTAAAATTGTCTGATCATTCAATCAGACGTCCATGACTATTTTTTTAAGCTTTTCATTACTGCAATTCATTCAATTAACAAATTAACAGTCTTCTTTGCGAAAGTTTACGTATTAAGGATGAAGGTGTTGTACGAATTTTATTGAATTTAAATCTTGTTTTAAATATCCGTACTGTTTGGTCTTCATTAATTAGTTTATAAACAACGCTTTTTTGATAAATCTATTTGTATTTACGGTTTTTTTTTCCATTTGATGATAGAATCATTACATTAATAATATATTTATTGATGTATAACGAAGTAGAGCAAAGTAAATCAGTTAAAGGACATTTATTATCATGTAAACAAAAAAACTTGATATATATGCAGATAAATAATTAAAAAATATTCTGCAGATCTAGCAAGACGCCAATTTTTTTACGTCACAAGAAAATATATTTATACATGAAAGTAATTGATCGAAGAAAATAAATAGAAAGCAGCACGAGGAAACTATAATTCAATGACGCAGCAAAATTTTTCAATTAAATTTTCGAGGAGCGGTTTCAACACACATTCCGTTTATCAACACAATCAAAAACTAGGTCAGTATTAAAAGAAGAAAAAAACGTATTAAAAAAACGCGGAGATTAATGATGACTATAATACGTTTCAAATTTTTACACACTCGTAAAATCTTTCCGTGATATTTTGTTGCAAACATAGTGTGAGTATCAGAGGTAAAAATACAATTTTTACTCGATGTATGTATTAGAGAAATGCTTTAGTCAATAATTAATTCACTTTTTATTAATCAATTGCTATATGAAGATCAATTATTATTGCTGTGCTAAATTTAATTGCAATGTTTAACAGAAAATGACATCTATATTTTTTGAAACAAAATCTGTTGCTTTATCTGTAAACCATCTAGTTTTGTTTCAGTTATTGGTTATTTCACAAATGTTAGTTCCTTTTTGCACATTTATAATTCATTGTCACGATTTGTGTACAGCTCTTATTTTACATTTTAAAATTACAGTTACAAAAGTTGTAAGTGAGTTCAGTTGTTAAAATTATATAAAATGCACACAGAAAGCAAATTTCAATAAATGACAAAATAATAGGAATTATAAATGGGATATTTAAAATACACAGAATTTATAACGAACACAAAGCGATTATATTAAAATACGGAAGATATGAATGTGAAAAATATTTTTTTATTGAAATGTTATTTTTTCTCTCTTTTTTGTAAAAAAATTATAAAGTAACATAGAAATATTGATAATACATCAAATTAACGTCCAAAAATCATAGATTTGTTGTAAAGATTCCAATAAAGTTTAAATATAACGAAAAAGCTATATATTAATCCTTAAAAACGGATCCAATGTAAAATACCTACTTACTTTTACATTACATGCGAATTCGATAATGCTTTTTTACCAAAACTGATAGTAAATAATGTTAAACTGTATAATCAAATGCAATATGTTATCAATAATTGCCACTAAATGTTAATCAGTATTTGAAAAATTGAAAAGTTTCTCAACGCTTTTCTTCTTCTACATGGAACTCATTTGTCAAATGTTCAGGAAAGAGTCAATATAGATTTATCGAAATATGTATTTATATTTAGAGCATTTTAAATAATACAATTATATCCAATTTTTTTGAATAAAATTAATTCCAACCGTTTAAATTAAAAAATATTCTTTTCAACGAAATCTGAAAACGACATTTTTGGAGATCTAAAGCAAAAACTAATAGACACGTTTTTACTCAGTTTTAAAAGGTCAAATGAGCTGGTAACATTTTCTATCACATTTTTTATTTGTACAAGATTGCTTTTGATGCTATAACATCATATGATTAAATCATGATTCTAGTGGAGATTACAAAGGATGTTACATAAACTCTTGACCTTTCCGTGTTACTTTTACACGATATTGAATCATTACTTTCTTACATGCTTTCGCAGGAAGCGCCTTATTAAAAATTTGTGTCATTATTTCTGAAATAAACATACTCACTCTCAAAAATGAGATGTAAAAAAAGCCTGTATGCGTACTTTGCGGTGAAAGGTAAATTTCCGCATCAGATTTGTTTTATTTGAAATGGGAAACATAATTCTATTGTGCGATTGGTTTCAATGCAAGAATATTTATCACAGACCTGTTTTATTTGGAATTTATTAGATAATTATAGTTATACGTAACATTTCTAGTCGTATCCCAATGACAGAGAAGAGTGACATGGTACTTGATTTACAGAAATGATTTTAATGATCTTTTGTTTACTTGCACTGAAGGAAAATCAAGAAACTCTATTACTAATTTTGCATTAAATATTTAAATTAAATCGAAAATACAGTTCATTCAACGATATTCAAAGATGATTACACAATTAAAAAATATTTAGTTATTTTCTCATCAACAGAATTTATGATAAATTATTATATAAAATTGTGTTGATTTTGCAGTTAAGATTATGATAAACACAGTGTCTCGAGCATTTTATTAAGTATATACATGACATATAATTTTGAATTTAGCAAAGAGCGCACTACTTGTTTGTTTTTGAAAAATATATTAAATACAGCATAATCGAATATAAAAATTCGATAATACTGGTCGCAAAATATTTCAAGTCACCAAGTTGAAAGTGTTATCGACCAAATTATTTACATAAATAATATTTGAAAAATAACGTATCATATAAATCACGTGGTTGTCTATACAACTTCGTTGATTATTTATGTTGTACTGAATAAGTACTGACATACGCAAGGAAAACTTCTAATATAACTTTGTACGTACATGTCCAAGAAAACTTGGTCGACCTACTTTAGTAAAGCTATTAGCGAGTGCGCTTTCTCTCGGAGCTTTCGACAGAATTCAATCAAAAAAAATGCTTCCAAGTTTTTCAATTTGCTGATTGATAAAATCATTATATTGGAAAAAATAAAAAAGAAGTGTTGAAAACGTTTTGCGATTTTCTTAAAAAATAATGATGTCAATATTGAATATTTCACAAGGTTCTCCCATTTGTTGATTGTAAAATATTAAAAACAGTATTCCTTATCTTATTTATACCATTGATGATAGCGATGCATTGTAAGTATTATTAATCGTCAAGCCTTTTAAATGCATATAAATTCTGTAAAGTTGTGATTTGTATCGACGCTGCAAAAGGGCTTAACAAAATTTTCTATTAGAATATTTCATATCAAAAATAATAATTGTTGGGTCCGTGGTGCAGCGGTCAACGTCGTTGGCTACGGTTACGGATGTCTCCGGTTCAAGTCCCGGTGTGGACAGTTTTATGAATTGATTTTTGAATCAATTTATGTAAATATTATATTATATTTTATTAATTTTTCTGATGTCTAAAGATCCCTTCCACCCATTTGATCCTAACAGCGATTAGTTAATCACTATTTCTCTCCTACCCTTATCCTTTTATCCCAACTCTCTTCGAAAAAACAAGTTGACCAACTGAGTAACAGGTAGTTCTGGTAGAAAAACTTATGTTGAGTTATTTCCATTAGGAGGCCATTTGGTCGACGTTGAGAGTTGACATATATTTTTTTAAAATTTGTATTGTTATCATTTAATTTCAGATAATTATGATACATAGTTACATACAGGTAATTTAATATACATCCAACCGTCCTTTTGCACGGCCCAATGTAATGAAATCTTTCATTTATCTGTGTTAACTGCATCTTTTTTATATGGAATTTTTAAACGAAACGTATCCACCGGTTAAAAAGAGGATGGAACGTTCATGCACGATTCGTCACATTCTTATTCTTTTAACCCAGCACGAACCGTAATTGTTTTAGTTATCCATATGTGATTGTAGCCAATCCAAAATAATGTCAAGTTGAGATAATAGTAGAGTTATTATTTATATGATAGCTATAAAAATAATTGAATCTTATTTCTATTAAATATGGAATTTGATCAACTGACTAACTATTTTATATAGAATATAAGATCATTCAGTTAATTTTAATTGTTAATAGAGTAGTGAAACTGATACCCGAGAGCCTGGTTTGTATGATGAGCACAATATTTCCGTAGTGTTTTATTCAAAGAATATATATTATTTTTCAGCCAAGATGTTTTCATCAGAACTTGCGGTAAACCTTCACGCACCTGATCTATATAATATTTATTTTTTTCTGAATAACTACGGCCATTTTATAAACGCCAAATCATATATCAAAGTTAAATTTGGATTATTGAGATTTTGTACACTTCCATGTATTTTGTCACTAACGACCCGGGTTTCGCCTTTCGGCATCTTCAGGCATTCGAGCACACGAATGGACTCGAACTGAGAGACAGTAAACAGTGTCTAACGCTTATATAGAAGATAAAAATGCGACAAATATCATTTACGAGGCAATACATTATACGTCTGAGAGCCACACCGATACCTGAGTTAAAAATTTCGGAAATCGTCCTAATCCTTATTTTGTAAACACCATATTAACAGAGTGACGAATTGCCGAAGGCGAATTACCGCTTTTCAACTTCTTTTAGAAATACCAGTGATTTTACAATTATAATAGTATTGTGGGTTTTGACGGGATGTAATTCGACGAATGGGTAAATATATACAATCATTCCACATTTGGTGACATCTGTTAGGTGTTTCAACGTATCGGATATAATAGCGGAGAATTAGGAAGGTTCAGCTGTTCATTCAAGATTGGTAATGAGTTTAACTGGGCTCTATTAATTTCTAAAATTTCTGATAAAATAATTTATGATCCCCCATGTTTTTATGCAACAGTTTAACCCCATCATCCGCATTAAACGTATGGTTCTCCATTAGCAAGTGATTTGCGAATGTCGAAGTTTCTTTTTTAATCTAAAGGCAGCTAAATGTTCTGATACCCTTATATCTAATGTACGTGTGGTTTACCCACATGAAATATTGGCAATCATTGCATTGTAATTTATAAATACCAAATTTGTTCTTAAAGTTTACTCTATCTTTATTGTTAATAAGTAATTTGCTGGTAGAACGCCGGTCTAACACTATCAGCGAGTTGTTTTTTAATTTTTAAAGCTTGTGCAACCTAAATAACTTATTCTATGCCAGATTCTAGGGCGGTCTATGTCTTTAGAAAGTTCGAAATATAGCATCTTTTCTGCTAATTTACGTTGTTTTTGATACAAGACTATCTCTAAGAGACGCCTCATAGCCATTATTAATGGCAATTTGTTTAATAATGTTTAGTTCGTTTTCAAAATTAAATTTATTTAGAGGTATAGTGACTAATCTGTGAACCTGAGAATGGAAAGCAGCCAATTTATATGAAAGGATGGTCTGACTTAAAATGGATCGTGGCTTCTGAAAACGTCTGTTTTCGGTATATTTTAAATTCATGAATGGAGTTTTTAATATCAATATTAAGGTCAAGGAAATTTATATTCTTGCCCCCTACTTCTAAAGTGAATTGAATTTTATCATCTAGTGAGTTAAGAAAATTATGAAGGTTAGAAACTTGTCTCTCCGTTCCATTGAATAGACAAAGGATGTCATCTACGTAACGGAACCAATAAACTACGTTTCTAACTTCTGTTTATTGCTAAAAATAAGGTTTTCTAAATGGTTCATGTAAAATTCTGCTAATAGTGGTGACAAACAACTTCCCATTGCAAGAGCCTTCGGTTTGTTCATAGAATCTATTATCAAATTGAAAATAGTTCTGGTCAACGCAAACGTCTAATATATTAAGTAATTCCGTAGTAATGACAGGATTAACTCTACGCGTATTAAGGGTATCTTTGATGATTTGTTTACATTTGTTTACAGGTACATTAGTGAATAAGCTAACAACGTCAAAAGAAATTAATTTGGCGTTTAACGGAATGTTATAATTTTTAATTTTATCTACTAACTCTAATGAATTTTTAATACTATACAATGGCTTGAATTTACTGTGATTGCGGATGAGAGAGTTAGCTCTTTGGAAAGTTTATACGCTGGAGCATTCATATGAAACTACCGGGCGGATTGGTATTGAATCCTTGTGAATTTTCGGTAGCCCATAAAATTTGTTAATACTTTATAATAACGATATAGTCGAATTGAAAAAAGATCCTACATTAAAATTTAATAAAAATATTAAAGAGGTTATAAATAGTTGTAGCATTACAATCAACCCTAAGGATTTGTCCTTTTTATCCACTAGAAATCCACAAGCCCCCCAAATTTTATGGGCTACCGAAAATTCACAAGGATTCAATACCAATCCGCCCGGTAGTTTCATATATGAATGCTCCAGCGTATAAACTTTCCAAAGAGCTAACTCTCTCATCCGCAATCACAGTAAATTCAAGCCATTGTATAGTATTAAAAATTCATTAGAGTTAGTAGATAAAATTAAAAATTATAACATTCCGTTAAACGCCAAATTAATTTCTTTTGACGTTGTTAGCTTATTCACTAATGTACCTGTAAACAAATGTAAACAAATCATCAAAGATACCCTTAATACGCGTAGAGTTAATCCTGTCATTACTACGGAATTACTTAATATATTAGACGTTTGCGTTGACCAGAACTATTTTCAATTTGATAATAGATTCTATGAACAAAAACCGAAGGCCTTGCAATGGGAAGTTGTTTGTCACCACTATTAGCAGAATTTTACATGAACCATTTAGAAAACCTTATTTTTAGCAATAAACAGAAGTTAGAAACGTAGTTTATTGGTTCCGTTACGTAGATGACATCCTTTGTCTATTCAATGGAACGGAGAGACAAGTTTCTAACCTTCATAATTTTCTTAACTCACTAGATGATAAAATTCAATTCACTTTAGAAGTAGGGGGCAAGAATATAAATTTCCTTGACCTTAATATTGATATTAAAAACTCCATTCATGAATTTAAAATATACCGAAAACAGACGTTTTCAGAAGCCACGATCCATTTAAGTCAGACCATCCTTTCTCATATAAATTGGCTGCTTTCCATTCTCAGGTTCACAGATTAGTCACTATACCTCTAAATAAATTTAATTTTGAAAACGAACTAAACATTATTAAAACAAATTGCCATTAATAATGGCTATGAGGCGTCTCATAGATAGTCTTGTATCAAAAAAAACAACGTAAATTAGCAGAAAAGATGCTATATTTTGGGAACTTGTCTAAAGACATAGACCGCCCCAGAATCTGGCATAGAATTAGTTATTTAGGTTGTACAAGCTTTTAAAATTAAATCTTGAATGAACAGCTGAACCTTCCTAATTCTCCGCTATTATATCCGATACGTTGAAACACCTAACAGATGTCACCAAATGTGGAATGATTGTATATATTTACCCATTCGTCGAATTACATCCCGTCAAAACCCACAATACTATTATAATTGTAAAATCACTGGTATTTCTAAAAGAAGTTGAAAAGCGGTAATTCGCCTTCGGCAATTCGTCACTCTGTTAATATGGTGTTTACAAAATAAGGATTAGGACGATTTCCGAAATTTTTAACTCAGGTATCGGTGTGGCTCTCAGACGTATAATGTATTGCCTCGTAAATGATATTTGTCGCATTTTTATCTTCTATATAAGCGTTAGACACTGTTTACTGTCTCTCAGTTCGAGTCCATTCGTGTGCTCGAATGCCTGAAGATGCCGAAAGGCGAAACCCGGGTCGTTAGTGACAAAATACATGGAAGTGTACAAAATCTCAATAATCCAAATTTAATATTGAAATTCCATCAAGCACCCTCAGTCGATGTCTTAAATTATATATCAAAGTGTTGATAACATACAAGATCAATCAAATATAATTAAAAAAGAAGTTGTATAATTATACCTCGTTAAAGATGTTGATAACAAATTTTCGTTGAGGAAATACAAAGCATGTTGTATTTTGGACGAATTTCTAAATTACAAATATGATCTACTAACGAAAAGGTCATGCTAAATTTATTTGGCATGTATTTATAAATGAAGCTGCGGATGTTGACCTGAAATCTAATTTGAACTCAAATTCGATTAAATACGACCAAAACGGACTATAATTGTTATTAATTCATTAGCAAGAAAACGGAAATTTCATTCAAATACAAAATAATTAGCTTGAAGTGTTTTTATAAGGTTATTTACTCCAAAGGAATAACCCTAAGTAACCATTCAATATATTCACCCCAACTTAAATTTGTAAAAGCTCTATCTGAGGAGCTTTTAATAAGTTTCTTCGTTGACTTAGTAAACTTTTAATTGGAAGCGGAGAACTCCACCTGCGTTTGACACATTGATGTTATAGCATCGGCTTAAAAAAAGTTTTGATAAAATTATTTTCCACGACTACGTCTTACTTGGCATATGCCACTATATAGTTGCGACCGTCCGAGTAACAAAATGTCTATGAACGATTATAACTATAGAAACATATTAAAAGTTGTAGGAAAAGAAAACTAGCAGTGTAAATTCTGGACCGTTTACAGCATTTAAAAATTCCATTAAATATCCAAAAAATGATATAAAAAATCATAAATATCTTACTTACGCAGAGAGAAAAAATATTTTTTTAAACTATACCATCAAAGTATTTTATTAAAACTATATTACTTAAATTCTCTTTTTTTCTGAAATTGTTTAGTTTTCTTTCCGGATGTCTTCTTGCTAAGTACTATTTGACTAAAGATTCTGGCAGTTGAAAGTTTGAAAGAAGAAAGCAAAATTAAGAAAAGCTCCTTACACATACTGATTGTGGGTGTTTAGGAACCAAAAGTGTTCAATTCATAGCTCTATAGTAATTTCTCCATTTCTAGAGAAAGTTCTCGTTTTGAAGATGAAAAAAATTGCTTTTGTCAATAGTATCATATACGACACTACGGTACGATTAGTACATATATTACTTATATATATATATATTTTTTTTTACATATTTATATTGAATTGGTTAGTTGGAATATATCTTAAGTAACATTTTGACCTAATGGTGATTCAATCAAAGGTAACATTTTAATCATTTACTATCTTCATGATATAAGCTTACGCCCATATAGGTTTGAATTATTTTGTAAAGTAAAAAAAAAAAGTTCGATCGGTGAAGATAAACTATTACATTTATTGTCAGTGTCGTAGATTTTGTATTTGTAAATAAACATAGCGATACGTGAATTTAATTTTTACTAAATATACATTAGTTTTTGCTAATCGCAACAGTTCACAAGAGAATAAAAAACTATATTTTTTGTTGAGTACAGTAATCGAGAAACAAATGACAGATGAGCTGACAGTACCAAGGATTTTTGTCTCATAACAGAGATTTCTGAGCTTGATTTGTTTGAGATAGTATAGAGTTATCTTCACTCTATAACGAATATATTATGTTCTCGCGTATAACTTGTTCACCTACTCTACACTATTCGTCTTTCGTATAGTACTGAATTCTATGACATAATCAATTGACACAAATGCCATTGATGAGAATATTTTTTCAGTTCGCTGAATTGATTAAATGTTTTGTTTTGATTATTCCAACTAATGTCATTTACGATAAATTAAATAGCTCACCTGGTCGCATCCCGAAAGATAAATTAAATTAGGACGCAGAACTCCCATCTTCGTAACCACTGAATCTAAATTAAATTTATTCATCATTAATTTGTGGAAATTAGGAAAATTTTCCTTTACCTGTCACTGGATTCCGTTTTGGTATATTTATAACTTACGTAATGTGATTGAGAACAGTGATTTGAAGTATACTATCATATTATGCAGTTTTCCATACTATAACGAATATATAATGACATTTTTGTCAATATGTGAATTGTGGACTTACCGACGTCTGATATCAATCAACACAATTACGTATGGAATTGATTGCTATTATTTTTAATAGCACTGTAGTGTGATGTATAATGCAAATAAATATTCCATAATGCCGGCTTTGTATCCCAGTGGTCAAATGTATTAAGCGTTTGTTCTATTTGGTTGCATTGGCCATCGGTTAAAACGGGGATTGATTTTTTAATCAATTTCTACATTTATTTTGAAAGGCATGAATGTCTGTGATGTTTGCATTCCTTCCCACCTACTGTGAGAACGGGATTTAAGGAGAGTTATTAACTTACTACAAGTCCTTTTTGCCACACCATTCGCTTCTTACCCTCTCCTTCTTAGCACTCACATCAATATCAGTTGAAGTAATGCAATTTATTTTGAGATGCTTTATTATGAGTCCATAATATGTTCCTCATTTGAAGGTAGGTATGTCTGAAAATAAATACTATGGGTTACTTTTATTTTGAGATTTTATACGACGAAACTGCATATATATCATTATTTTCCATTGCCGTTGACAGTGAAAAAACTTTTTTGATTGGATGCAGTAACTTTAAATTAATTCTCGAGCAACCTCAGTTGATTGTACGTATTAATTGATATAAACTACAAAGTGCTTTGAAGCCTAGTATAATATATTCACGCTGCTTTATTTCTACGAAACTATAATGGAAGAATTTATCAGATACAAAGTTTGTTTCTGTATATAATTTGAAAAGTTTTCGTTAATCTTAAGACTTTTGAATTATATGTACATACTAACAATGGTATGTTTACAGGTGTTTCACTGTGAGGGCTATCACTTGATATGAAATATTACAAAAGTATCTTAAAAAGTAACTTTCTAAATACACAAAGAATAAAATAGTCTTATAAAAAAATAATATCGTCTAGACTTTAAAAAGATAATGATTCAATCGATATTTATTTTTTAGGCTTCACAGCGAAAAATGTAATTGAAAAAGCACAGCTTTTCAGTACGTAAAAGCTATTAGTTTTTTTTTACTTTATAAAACAGCTATGCATAATTTATAACGTGTAGTTGTTTATAGTAAGTCATAAATAAATATCGTCAATGTAAATAAAAAACATCGATTTAGTGACTCGAATAAATATTTTAATATGAAATTTTTATTTTGAATTTTAATCACGGCTGAATAATTCCGGTCGAAGGTTCTAATCAAAATGTCATAAATTGCTTTTTAATTGATTTTCCGAAGAGCCGGATGTTTGTAATGATTTCGTTATTTTATATCCCACCCAAAGCCAAAAAAAAATCTCTAATCCTCTTTTTTATTTTTCTATCCTGAGCAATTTCAAAATGCCAGGTTAACAGAATTAAAACCGGTCTTTATTGAATTAATTTCTTAAAAAAACGATTAATTTTGCAATAATTACTGAAAATAAAATAATATTTTATAGAAAGAGATTTATTTTATTAAAAATAAAAATGCGTTATTATGTTTCTTTGCCGTAATTCTCATGATCGAGGATCGTAACCGCACTGGAATATTCATAGCACTGGACAAGTTGCCTTCATTTCACATTATTCTTTTAGCTTGTCGTTGCACGTCATTGCCAAACGTCTTCTGGCCGTCATTGGCCGCATTTAAATGGTACATTGTCCAAGACAATACTTGAATTTTAATGATTCTCTACAAAATGTCTCCCCATGGAACTATAGAATAAGTCGCAGACAGACAGAATAAAGCGCTCTTCATAAATTTAGGTCCTACTGAATGAAATAAATTATTTCGTGTTCCATCCACGATATTTTTATGAAATAAAACTAGCTACCCAGTTTCCCTCCATTTGTGAACAGATGTGTCATGAAATGCGGCTCTTTTTGGAATTAAAATTTATAATTTGACTGCATGTCAATTTTTCACCAATATTCTTTTTAACCATGTTCTCTACCAATTTGGAGCATATGGCCTTCTAATGGAAGTATCTCAACAGAAGTTTTCCTATAAAAACTAATTGTTACTCAGTTACTCAACGTCTGTTTTTCGTAGAGTAAGAAAAATAGCTCGACTTTACCGACAAACTTCAAAAAGCGGTGATAGGTACATATTTTAAGATTTTATTATAGCCATATAATTGATTTAAAATTACGATAATATTTTAAAACATGAATTTTGTCACAAGACATCCCTGAAAACAATTCGGTAAAGACAACAAAGTCACATGTAATACAAATGAGAATAGTTTGCATATTTGTTCAAATATGCATTAAAATTGATACAAAGTTTCTTCGGAAAATACTTTCGCAGAGAGTTTAGATGGTATAGGACTCGAGGTTGTTGACACTTTGAGAGGAAAAGTTGTCATGAAGTTACTTTGGATGCGATACGTGAATACAAATCTACGCTCTTATATTATTAGCATAAGCTTGCAGAAGCCACATTTCTTATTTTTTTCTACGTATCATACTTAAGTATACTGTAAAAATGTACTTTATTTTAGTATATTTTTTATTCAATATTGTTTTCTAATTAGCTTGTTGTTTGATGAAAAAAATAAAATGAAAAAATCCCATATTCAAAATATTAATATGTTTAAGTCTGAAAATAGGTGCTGTGAGTTCTCGTTATTCAAGCATAATTGATTCCAAAAATACTTTGTTAAGTGAATTCACTTAAAACGTGGACTAGCTCATCATGATTTTTTGTGTTTTTAAACCATCTTTTTTAGATGATACACAATATTTTATTTTCAAATTGTCTACTCTATCATTGCGTATATTTGCGTGAGAGCTCATCGATTTTTCTTGGATGAACGGAATACTCACTAATATTTTTCACAGATGTTTTTATTTATTTTTAAATTTTTTTGAAACTTCTTAACAACAAGGACTCGTATAACGAATACTTGGATAGCGAATGTGCCTCCTTGTTTTTTTGCTTTAAAACTCACATCAAAGATCGTTGACGAACTAAAAACAGAATGACTCGAGCTTTACAGAAACTTTCCATGAGAGTATAAAAAAGGAAAAGTAATGGCTTCATTATAACAATAAAACTGTTAAACGCAAAGTAAAACAAAATTTCAAAATTATGCTAATGTAATAATTATATATTTCATGCAATGGATTTATTGAAATAAGGGGCAAATTTATACTAAACTGACTGATTTTAATGCAGAATATCTCGGAGACACTGACGTAACAAAATGAACTCACACACATTAAAAGAAATGACTGATTGCATCGCTGCTATCACCTCCCAATTTTTTTAAATATATGTTGGTTGGACTTGGACTTAAATGAAATAATGTAATATTGATTATTGTGTTTGAGGAACAGCACACCTGGTCTCAGTTCTGAGATTATTTGTGTTACCGGAAATACGCAATTTTTCAAGATTATAACCTTAGCTACCATATATTTCCATGTGCGTTGGTATTTAATAATGAAAATTTATATTTGTCTCGATATATCTGTCTGTCTTTCTACGTAAAGAGTATTCTGTAACGTCTATATTCGCTCATCACGCATATTTTCTGCGCATGTGTATAAATATAGTGTGTATTGAGTGATATGTGATACTTTTACCTTTTTACTTATTATATTATTAACTATTTATATTCCTGGATGTCATTTCATATTCGATAAATGACTAATAAGTTATTTAATCGTGACTAGCAGTGGAGGATTTTTAAGTCTCTTTTATTTTATGTGTTTTTTGTTTGTCTGAATATGCTTTAATTTTAACTAATTGAATATTTTTTCAGTACGAGTTACAGTTGCTAGCTAATGAAAGACACAAGGGTAGGTGTATTGTTATATTTATGTCCTGATCTAAAATTAGTAAAAACTTTATTGTTTAGAAATAATTAACGCAATTTTATGACAGGATGTCAAGTCACTATTAACGCGTGCATAAAGTAAAGTAATGAAGTACAGATATAAAAAAATCTATTCGTTATGTAATAAACTTCTGGTTTATTTTCTATGAAAGAAAAATAACCCCAGTGTTAGGTCAGGGGTCTAGGACCTAGGAAGTACCGCCAAACTAATAAAAAAGAAATAAAAAAGGGTTGTTCCCTAGGTAATTGTCGTAATCTAAGATACGGTACGAAAGTGTTGTATATTTCCGTTACATGATGGTACCAATGTCCAAATTTTTTTTACACCCCTCTGCTTTCGGGCACCGTGACAAAATGCTTGAATGCCAGCCTATCGCGGCTGAAATCTCGGTTGGGCGAAAATACATAGAGAAATGATTACTTGGAAACATAATATGGAAAAAATACAACCTTCACTTATATGATCTATTCTTCAAAACGCAGTAATGATTGAATAACAAACAATCGATTCTTAAAAGCCTACGTTTCAAATTCACTTAATCTAAAATACTTTACGGCAGGGGTTTTCAAACTTTATATTACTACGCCTACCTTTTGTAAAAATCTTATCTTTACTTCTCGTCCCCTCTTTGTTTTATAAAATTATAAAAATATATTTTTAGTTGATACAAATGTATTGATTAAAAAAAAAAGGAATTGACAGAGTAATGATAAGGTTTACTATTTTTTAAATCAATTTATTTTTAATGTGATGGATGTGCTTGTTTATTTGCGCAAAGTTTAATAAATTTAGGTGTCATTGTGGAAAGTTCTAGTCGTATTTCTTTATCAACTACTAAACGGCCAGATATTTGGATTTCATTACAGCTAATAAATGGTAAATATCTTGTTTCGGAAAATGCAAACTGTAGAGTGACGTGCGTTTCGCGAAGAGGTTTTAATGTTATGTTATCAAAGTTTATTTATATTTATGTGTACATATTATTTTATTTTTTATATTATTATAATAATATTTTTCGCTCCTCTCTTTGCACTAGTCGACGTCTCTCAGTTTGGGAATCGCTGCCTTGGGGTAAGCTGTAAAGTGAAAGTTATTATCAGTTTATTGGTTCATTATAAACAAGTATCTTTAACCCTTTAAATACAATAATATCTGTGGTGTGATAGCAGAATTTGATATGTCAGTTTTACTTTAATTTACAGGAGAAGACATATAAGCTTTGAATATGATATGTTCACAGCGTTTCAATTTTTTTACAGAAAGTATGAGTTGCCAGATGTTGCCGCCCTATCGTAGAAAAATATGTAACAACAATTTTGGCTTCTCATCCTTTTTAATAAATTTACATATTGTTTCAAACGAAATATCTTTAGAATGGTCAATGGCTGACAGACTACGTATCAAATTTTGCCACCACATGGGGAGGAATATTTTCTTTAAATCGTAAGAAAAAGGCCAAAATGACAATAAATGGACATATCAACTTTTACCATCACGTCAAAGATACCTTATACAGTTCGGTAGCCAAGATTCAATCCCGAATAGGAACGTTTAAAAATTGTTTTTTAATTCAATGTGTGTATTTATGTCGAAAGGCATGGCTGTCTGATATATTTTCATCCCTCCCAACTTGTTTAAAAAGTGGGATATAGAGATGACGATTATCTGCATCCATGTCTCATTGTGACTCACTTACACAACTTAAGAAACTTTTGTGAAGACGCATTTATTATGAGGCAATATGTTGCCCATTGAGAGCGGCCATGATTAAAAAGCTTTCGTTCAATAATTATATCATCTTTCAATGAAATAGTTATTACATTAAACAATATAAGATGTATGCAGATATCATAATAAATCAATGGCTATTAGAGCACTAACGTGGAGGTCTTAAACTTTTAATCAAATTCATAAGAAAATTAAAAAATCTTGTGATTAATTGATAAATGTACGAATTTCATAGAAATGGCGAGCATTTACTAAACAATGGACACGTGATAAATTATTTTCTTGTCTCCCACTATCACTCTTTGTAAGCCACACACAAAGCAAAGTCACCACCCAAAACGTGTGTTTTCTTCAATACCAAACAAAATAAAACATTTTCAAGAACAATCTAGAAGTTTGTGGTACCTCTCGCAATCAGGGTTGCTCGGTTTAAAAACTGCATATTGGGATTTGAAAGGTAATGGAAACTGAACAAATTAACATATAACCTGACAATTATACGTTAAGTATTATAGCTAAGCTTAATAAAGTATATTAAATATATTGAAAAAAAAAACTTTTGTTACCTACGAAAATTTTCTATTTACCTGGGCGTGTTCTCGAGTGGCCAATTATTCAATCATAAAATCATGTCATGGTGAGAAATCAATCTACTGCCCCTTATTCTGTCTTGACCCTATCTTACTATCATAACTTTTCGAAAAAGAGAAGTTGAGTGAGTGATTAGCATGCAGTTTTTACAAAACAACTTATGATGAGATACGTTCCATTAAGAGCTCATATGATTCACATTGGGAGCGGACATAGTTTAAAAAAATGGTATATAATAACTCAATTTAATTTTCAAATAAGATGTAATAGTGATTGTATACATCAATTTTACACATCAACTGGCGAAAATATAACGACGACTCCGTTTGCTTTAGACGAATCGAAATATTCATGTCAAAATCCATACATCTCGCATCCCTGTTCGGAGCGGTATGAGGTTCTGCTTCTCGCATATCTCGCCCTCTGACAAAACAAACCACGACAAGACTTTTCTTACCAACGCAAAACTTAAATTAACAAAGCGCCAGCTTTAATATCTCATCAAGTGAGACTGGTAAGGAAAACAATCGAGTTAATGAGTTTGTAGGTGTCTTAGAAATATAAAATTTATCTACTTTAAGAATGGTCTTGTATTTATTTAAGTTTGACAGTAACGTTTTTAAAGATATTTTCATCTACATTAATACAAATGGTAACTTATAGTACTTTAATTATTAACAGTTAGTGTATGTACATAAAAATTCAGAGACATATTTCGACGTTATACCTTTCGCCGCAAATTGATTGTTATTTATAATTATGTTAGTAGTGATTCCAATTCGAACATATTTATTCATAGTATTAATATAACAACACTGGATTAATGAATGGCATTGGCATTAAAAATAAAACACTTCACTTAAAATTAACTTGTTAAAATAATTCACTGTAGATTGACAAAGGTTGACGATGTTGACGATGTTGACAACATGTATCGTGATAATAAATAGATTATTTGAAACATCAACGATACAATAAAAGTAACATTAAAACCATGTGAAATAATTCACTACAGCTTCTTGGAATTACCATTTAAAATAATTTCTTCTTTTTGTTTTTAAAAAACAAAGGGTTTCTTTAGTGATACATTGTTTAGCAAAAGGTATGAATTTTACCAGAAATATTATTTGATACAAAAAACAATTTAGCATAAAATCATATTCCATCAAAAAACAGTTTGCCAAATCCTTGGAGCGAATGAAAATTGACATTTGATAGAATGAAGTTGATTTTTTAGAATTCTCGAAAAATAAATATATTTTGTGCTTACGTTGGATTAAATCGAAAAATATATTTTGATTCTTCAATTCCGCACTTTCCATTTCACAAATGGAGGATAATACCCATGACTGGAAATTTTTTCTTCTTCTTTTATGATATTTAGATTCCGGCATCACTTTTTTCATTTCGACCGATCCATTAATTATCTAATTGCGCATTTAATGTGTTTTCCTCATTGAAAAATGAAAATATATCGGCCAGTCTTTTGTACTCCCTGGCCTGTAGCTGAGTGATCAACTATACGTTCATCGGTTGCGTTGTCTACGTGTTTGAATCCCACTTTCATAAATTGACTTTTTAATCTATTTCAGATTTTTTTTTGAAGGCACGGACATCTGGTATGTCTAAGGCCTTTTATAATGGTACTATTTCACCTGTAACTAGTGTTGCAAAAAAAAGGAAATTTAGAAATGGTGTGAAAAACCCCGGAAAATTTGAGAAAAAACACTACAAATTGGGAATTTTTAATTATGATATTTGTCATTTTTTTTCAACATATTAAGTCCATGTGGACATATAAATATGTACATCTCGCCGAGTTTAACTTCATACATAAAAACAGAAACCTTTCTGTAAATATTCTGTGTTGATTCAAGAATAAATAGATGCTACTGGTGATCAGATATTGAATATGTTCTTTACTTTCATCTATATCATCAAACTAATAACTTATCGTAATCTTAAATTTACGGACATAATGTTAGCATACGTAACAAAATGCTACGTTTTCAAAATTAGTGTCGCCAAATACTAAAAATGATATACCGTTGTTTTTGTCATGTGTTGTTTTTTCCCGTGCGAGTTTATTCAGGCCACGCATCACTTACCTGTTACCGTAACGATTTTTTTTCTGTGCTATGTTGAATTAAATTTTTTACAATGTTTTTGAAGCAAAAAGATAAAGATATTAAGTCAATCTATGTCGTCGTTCTTCGTTTCGGCGTGTGTGTGTTTTTTGTTTATTGTAAGCGTGGCAGAAATGTATTTCACTTTTATCACATGACATTTTAATGTTAATTCATGCCAAAAAAGAAACAAAAAATATATGAATATATTGGCTCAAGGTCAAACGATTTATTTAAAAAAATCCTTTCAATTATTTATTTTTTAGATTTTACTATGATTCGAAAACAAAATGGAATACGTTAACAATCGCAGTTACTGATGATGATTCATCTCATTGAAACCTTTTTATTAGCTACAGCCATTATTTTTTGGATGAATAATATCAAAATCAACATACTAGCAAAAGACAATTTTAGATATCATTTTTTTACCAATCGTTGATCGGTTCAATTCCCATTAAAATTTTCAGCCCGCGATAAAAATTAAAGTACCAATCCATTTGGGAAAGGTCGCAGCAAGGTTTCGCGGGTCACGCCTAATTCGAAAGGCTTATAACGATTTTTTTCGAAATTTAGAATTACGCGAGACTGAATCGCTCGAATTAATGCAGGGACTCGTCCCTTTAAACTCACAACTCTACTTCCATTGGCGCACGTAAAAAGTGAAAAAAAGAGAATACTCGTTATTAATATAAAATTATTATTGCCCTGGTTATCGTTTTATAAGTATTTGATAAAAGTAAGATTTAAATTATTTATCCAGAAAAATTTATTCTGCAACGTTATTTACGCTGGGTAGCGGGGCGGGGCGTATTGAATAAAAGAAAATGGATTCGATCAAGTAAACAACGATTTAAAAATATTTTTGGGCACACATTTTAGTAATTAAAATAAAAATCACTCAACAGTAGACTAGCGACATTTTTTCATTGAAGCAATGAAAGACAATAAGTGCCACAAGGTATATCAAAAAACATAATCGATTTTGATTAAAAAATATTTCATCAAAACTTTGTAGCAAAGTGACTCGATTTAAAGACAATGAGAAAATACATCACTGCCCATGCACATAATTGCAATATGAAATTACAATTGTTGAAATTGTATACATAAAAGTTTTGTCACTTATAATCCGGTTTTCACCTTTTGGTATCTGGTAAATAGTCTGTATCGTTTGTATTTTTTATATATAATAAAAAAGAATTAAGACAATTAAGTAACATTATTAATATGACGAAATCTTGAAACTGTATTGATGTTGATCTGAATTTATGTTAGTACTGATTTGATATTAATGACGGCTCTTATTAATTAGTAAAATATTCGCATGAATGATTGCTAAATCTGTAGGTTTTTGTAATTACACATTTTCATAAGATTCAATTATCATTAAAGGGTAATTGGAAAATATCACAGTATAGAAATACCCACTTACTTTAAGTTGTGGGTTTTTATTGATATTATAAATGTTAGACAATGAATGTAAGATAATTATAATTTGAATAAATAAGCATTTTCACGAACCGTCAGACTTTTTATCTTCATGATATACATATTTCAGAGCGAATTTAATTTTGCCATCAGCTGTGTACTGTTTGCTGTACAGGAGTATTTATGTATAACTAATGTTTGCTAAACTTCATGAATTAAATATCATTATTTAAACGTAATGTGTTTGGAGGATTCAAAAGGGAACTAAATTTTCATTAAGGGTCTGCAGGATATCACTGATAATATGTGACGATTTTGTGTATTTTTTGAGAAAGAAGATATCTGTTTTTGCAGTGATTTGTACATACAATTTTTATATTTACAATAATGTAATTCAAAAGTTAATGTATAATACAGTGCCAATTATAAATAAAAAAATATATTTTTTATCAATAATAGTCGATTAAAAATTAATTTGTGAGACTGTCTGTACTGGGACTCCAGTCCGTGAGTAGCTTAACCGCAACATTAACCACTCGGCTACAGGCACGGGTACAACATACTAATATTACCATCTCATAAAACAAGCCCATCTGTACACATAATAAATTTTGTCCTTTGATAATTTCGCTCCTATGTATGGGTATGTAAACATTCCAAAAATCAATAACAAATCAAATTTGACCACTGATAAAGGATTTAACAGAATTATTTAAAAAATGTGTTTCCTCAAACCAATTATAAATTGAAATTTTATATCTATACCTTTTACAATACCATTTTCTAAAATAAAATATTTGTTTTTCAAGTGTTACAAACATACTGTTAAATCGTAATTTTGACCCTTTTTTGTAATACATAATGCACGTGTTATTATAATTTATGATAATAACAAGTGGATGAAACTTTCCAACAGGGCTGTGTTATGAACAGGCCCTGCGGAGAATGTGTTTAACCTTCGCACCATTAGCTTGCCATAATTATTATGTGTGCGTAACAAGGAAATGACAGCCCCCTTTGGCAAGAGTTGACATTGACCTGAGAGGAAACCATTGATAAATAATATTCTCTGAGAAGTGGATATATTATAACGTTACAAGCATTTTATAGTACAATAAATACTACATCAAACAATTTTTGTTTTATAATACGGTTTTATTACACTTAAAGTTAGAATCAATTCAAGGAAAAGATTATCAAACGAATATTCATAATGTTTAAAAAATAAAACACAATTTGTTTGTACTATGTGTATATTTTATGTATTTTATGTATATTTTATGTGTAATTTTATGTATATTTTATGTGTATGTGTATATTTTAATTCCACATATTTAAATACGTGGAAGTAGTACAAACAAATTGTGTTTTATTTTTAAAATATAATGTCTTTCCACCAAGAATTGACAGTTAACACCTTAAAAGTAATTCATAATGTTATTGTAAAATAGAATTCAATATTATTGCTGTCATCAAATGGTTACAATAAATAGTCTTGAACTAAAACTTCTGTCTCACTCAATTTATCGGCCAAGAGATCGATTACTTCAATGAGTATTTAATTTTTTTTCTCTACCTCTAATATTCTAATAAATTGAAAGTGGAAACAACTGGTTTCTTGGCTACATTAATTTAAATGTGGATACACACTACGTCTTCTTTTAATCGATTAATGGTCTTTCATCCAAAAGTAAGTGTGTGTGAGAGATAGAGAAAAAATACGCTGACGATTAATTCTTTCTTATTCTGTACTTATATTCTATCCCACTTGAAAAGAAAGATTTTATACCATGTCATGTCTTCTCTCGATATGGAGTATATGAACTCATAATGGAGTTTATCTCAGTACAAGTTTTTCTATTCGGGATATTGATATACTAGTAGAAGGATGGGGTTTGGACAGGACTAGTCAATAAATTAAGTATTAAAAATTCGCGATAATTTGTGTGACATGTGCATGATATGTCAAAAGAAACTTTTTATGTATGTAATGTAATAAATAAAACGTTACGTAATTTATCTATGATGTGCAATTTGGCATGGATGAAAAATAAAGTTTTCGAAGATGACGTATACCTATATTTTTATATTTATTTAGTAAAAGTTTGACGAATATGTGTTTAGCGTAATTTACTAAAAGATTGTTGGTCTATCATTATAAGAAAACGAACGTCAGTCACTGAAGCAAGTTTATAAACCAACATCTGAAACAACACCGGTTGATTATACTTGTTTAAATTTATTTGTTTTAAAAAAAAATAACACAATATTGCAAATTTTATATAATATGTACCAAAATATACTAAAGATTTTTGTTAGCTCTTTCAAAAAACAGTAAGTTGAAAAAAAACCTAAATACACAATCTAATTCCAAATTGGGATTTTAAAATAAAAACTGTCATAGTTTTGTTTTGTTAAATTAGTAATGAATCTTTACTATATAAATGTTCCATACATTTTTAGCTTAGAGTGAATACGAAAAACAAATAATAAAATTAGCTTAAAGATGTACAAAAATAAATCAGATAACTATCAATCAAATCTACCTCAATGTTTTGAAATAATAAAACTAAATTTATCGACACTAATAATAATTTATTAAGCTTAGTTAATTGATGGTAGCAGAGCATTTTGTGTTCAGAATTAAGCCTTTGTTGCTTGTAATTTCTAAGAACTTTCCAAAGACAAAAGCTTCCTCAGAGCAAAATTCATCTCGCAGCAACTTTGTAATATTATTTTGGATCTTTGAACTTTTCAGCTCGTTTAAACGATTTTTGTTTGCGGATCGGGCTCCAATTCAAAACATATATTAACTCTTCGTAAATTTTGAATTGTCTTTAAAATATTCATTATCCTCAAGACTTTGGCGTGAAATGTATCGATGGAAAATAAGGAGAACGTTCAGGTATTTTATACAAAAGTCAATGCAAGAAAACGTGTCACATTTTTCATTTAAAGAAATTTATTTATTTATTAGAAATGATTTTCTTATATTATTTAGTATATAAAAGCTTCAAAAATAGCATTTCAATTATTGATAAATAGAAAAAATAATTTAAATCTTGAATTGAATCCATCGCTTTAATTTATAGAGTAAAAAAAAATGTATGTCTGCATATATTATGAGTTTAATTTTCAGATATACGATTTTGCATTGGAAACGCACTAATAAAAATTCGCATTTTTTAAATTAAAAATAGGTGTTTCTATAAAAAATCATTAGAGGTATATTTTGTGGAAAGACAAATAGTTCAATTTCACTTAGCTTCAGTCTTAAACTTATAGTGCCATTTCATGAAGATTTAATTGTAATTTTTTATTATTTTATTACAAATTTGTCGGGAGACACCGTCCAGGGTTTAATTGCCTGGATGAATATTTTTTTATTGTTTCATATCTTTTCACCCACCCTATACCACCCTGTACTGATTTTTTTATCAATAGAAATGAGAAATATTAACAACACATTGCTATAGTGAGATAATCAGAAAATTGGAGACATAAGATAATGCCTATTTTTTGTTTTTTATAATGCTTAACATGTTTCAATACATACATTTTTATAACAGTTCTATTAATCTGTGACTGATATTCTCATGAACGTTTTGGAAGACATTGTCTTAATTAAATAAAAAAACCTGCACAATATTTGCGAAACAGTGTTTTGTCTTCTTGTGGCATTCATTTTCTTCAACTAAGATCATATTTTCTCACTATGTGGAGCATATGAAATCGCTTTGCTTCTTTCCATGACATTGTATCAATAGTGTATTAATATTTTTATGAGAGACACTAAAAAGCTTATGTTCATGTGAGAAGAATTTTGATTTACAGAATATTCTATCGTTGCACAAAATTCAACATTATGTTTTGCCATAAATGACATTCATAGCTCGAAACACGTTTTTTTATCGATAGTCGTACTATTCCATTGATGTAGCAATATGTTTCTTCAACATCATCGAATTTTTCTATTTTAGAAGCTTTCAACGACTGTTCTAATATATTGGAAATAACCCAACTGGAAAACCATAAATCAAAACGTTTTTGACCTGACGTTTGAAAAATTTCCAACCCATTTAAAGAATTAAATTCCCATTGTGGGATACTCTATTTTCTTTTAAATATGTAGGTATCTTCTTTGTCCTTCAACGTGTAACTCTGATTAATATTTTCCACTTGAAGACATATTTTTTTACTTTTTCGCGGGAAAATTTAGGTCAAGCTAATTTTATAAATTTTACCGCATTTAAACGAAATGCTTCGATGAAAATATGCACAGTTAATTTTTTTTGCTCACATTTGAATTGTTTTAATTTTATGATGATTACATATGTTTCTGTATTATTATCAATAGTTAGATTTGAACTAGAGAAAATACTATTATAGAATTAATAAGACAGATATCAATGAAATTTAAAGTGTAAGCACGAGATGTTATTATATGAATATTATTTATGGTAATTTCGACACCCCGCTATTTTACAGACACAAACTAACAGTTTAACTAAATTTCATAATAAATTAAAAATAACAATACAAATTAAAATTTAAGTATTTTATTTCAGCATCGTGCTAATGTAACGATTTTATATTTAAATTCGTCTTTGATATTACATAAATTTAATACGTGTTTAATTTGGGTTTTGCTTACATAACTTCTACGAGAATTAGCATACTAGGTATATACCATTTAAATCAAACTAACGTGAGATTATATGATATAGTTTAATTATATTGTATAGTATACCCTATTTCGGTACAGTATAAGCGAGATCTGCTTAAACATGAGCCTGGACGATGTCAAAACAGACTTCAATAATATATTATCAATCTCTATATAACGAAACAAATAGCGTTTTGAATCTTATTTTGACAATAATCATACAGTGACTTCAAATCTAGTATGTGATGAAGAATACTTGAGAGTCAAGCGGTTATCTTTTGTGTTCAATGCAAGTGAGAAAAGAACTTCGTTAGAAGGAATAGTATTGTTCAATAATCATTCTATGCTGTCAAGTTTTCAATAAAGCCTATATTTTTGTACGAATTCATATATTGATGGAATTACAATAATGTAGTTGTATGGAACGTTTTTAACCCTTACACAGCTAGCCGTTTTCGCACGAATTTATTTCCAGTCAATTGATGTGTTAAAACGCCCACTATGGCTAAAAATAGATCAATTTCAACAGTAAAAAATAAAGAAATATGTGAAATATAAATTAGTTATCCCAAGTACATCAAGAGGTAAACTCGTCTTGCTAAAATAAATCGAAGAAAACAAAGAAGCTGAAAAATACTTAATCTATGACTATGCAGGCAAAATGGCTGCGGCTAGACTTCATATACACCGCCAACATGCAAAAAAGAAAGCGCGTAGCCATAAGTAGGTGTAATACATAGGGCTGACGATTAATGCTGCGTATCATCAGTTCAAAGCTAAAATTCGAAATAGCGAATATCGAGAACTTTTTTCAAAAATATATTTCCTTAATATAGAACTTGACATTTTCATGATTTTTTGGCTAATTTCACTACCTAAAGGTTTGAACTATTTGTAAAGCATATATCCAAAAATTTTTTCTTCTAGTTTGACTGGAAATACGAGATAAAATCTTGGACATGTAAACATGTCCAGCGCGTTCATCGGGTTAAGCCCTGGACCGAAGAATGGCAGCGCAGATTCAATTACAAATGTACAATGCCGGTAAATGGATTAAAAACTTACCCATTTTTAATTTGTATATTCTTGGCAATCCTCTTTTTCGCACGTTTATGCGGGTAAACAAATTTAGTATAATTGACTGAAATCGAAATTCGATTTGTGAAAGGTTTTGTTCGGAGTGATCTGTCGCCATATTTTATTCATCCATGAAACACTACACGAGATTTCCATTAAAGGTTTTATACGTCTTACCGTATAGCCTTTTTGAAAACAATGGACACATCAGTCCGTGCATATTGAAAATTCGAACGCGCATTTTAAAAATGATTCGGAATTGAGTTTTCTATTTCTATCCAATTTAATTATATTTTATTTTATTTTTATATTAAGAAGTTTTTATTAGAAATTCCATTGTTACAATAGTCCGATTAAATTAACAAAGAAACAAAAAAAATATAATATATTTAGAGCCTTGGTAACCAACATTACTTGGGTCAAAACATACTTTTATTTTACCAAAAAATCTGATGCAACGTGTAATTATATCGATACAAAATATAATTTCACGATTTTGTATGAGACAATGATGCTTAAAAGAGTTTTTTTTCAATGATCCTTGTAATCTGTAACATAAAAAAAAAATTGTTCTTGATTGAATTTGTTTTACAAATATTTTTGTTTTGTTTCAGATGAACTTCTGCGTGTCTTTTTATGTCTTTCATACAAAAAAACAAATGCACTAGAACAACAATTGTTTTTTATCTTTAAATAGAATAAAACAATATTTTAGTACCGTATTGTCAATTGCGTAAATCAACAATTTAAAATAAGCTCGTGTTCCTGAAGACAATTTACAAAATATTTAAATTGTAAAGTGAATGATTAAGACGTGTTGCTTTTAATTTAAATAATTCACAGGTTCTATTAGACTATGCAAATGTGTTCTAGACTGGGAAATGATTTTTTATGATACAATTTAAAGGAATTGCAAAATATGACTAATTGTTAAATAACATAAATAAATATGAAGGAATGAAATTAAGAGTAAATCTTGATTTATTTATTCGTAAAAGTTTCTAAGAAACGTGACTTGCACAATTTCGGTTGTGCCAAGTAGAGTATATAAAATCGCGAATCACTTAAAAGCAAAATGCGGTTCCGTTGCTTGAAGGTTTATCGTTGTCAGACAGTTTAAAAAGCGTTTGTTTTGTGAATTATTAATTACGGGAAAAATCAAACATCTCACGTTAATACAGTATGCGAAAAAAGACCAAACGATAACGGATATCCGTTAATACGTCGACAGCAAAATGTGAAAGCCTCCGAGGGTGGTGAGATAGGCGTCGTCAGATGGCGGACGACGTCGAGGTTTTGTGGGATAGGCTGTACGGCGGGAGGGAGAACTCGTCGCCGGAAGCGTCGGATTTTGGTGGTTGGCCGCTGTCCAATGTGACCTGGTCAACCAACGGATCGTTCGGCGGACAGAATGACACATCTGACGAATCCGTCAAGCTCCTGCACGTCGTCGGCAAGGCGATTATCCTCGGCCTAGTCATACTGTCTACAGTTATAGGTAAGTTCTATTACAAAAAAAAATATTTCATAATTCATTTACACTACTTTGGTACAGAAAACAGGCGGGACTAATAACCTCCCTAGATATTTTATTAAACTGTAAGTGCAATGTCTATGTATTTTTTAAATGCCACTGTATGTCATATATCCAAAAACATTTTTGACCTTCATAAACGAATATAAAACTTAGTAACGACTGCATTTTAATTAATAAGATAAAAATTAAATTGTATTTCTTTTCCATTATTTGACGTGAGCAAAATATTCTATAGCCATAGCAGTACTGAATGCATCAACAGATCTATTCCCGAAGGATCAGGTTCAATATGGATATAATTTCCACCAGGAGAATATTATGTCAATAAAATTATTCGAATCTGTAATTTCATTTGAGCCCGGGAGATTTTAATCCGTTTTTTGCCAACGTTCAATTTTAGCGATAATGTTTTACAGACAAACGTGAATAGATAATTATTATATTCGACTCTCTGCTGAACTTTTATAATATTCAAAGTGTCGTATTTAGCGGTCCAATCAAATACTGAACGAATTATATATTATTTTGACCGTATTGAGTCGTTGATATAGTTATAATTGTTATAGTTGTTAGACACAGAATAACATTATATACGCGTTTATACATATTTTATGGAAAACGGCTTATTTTGTATTCACCTTTCATAATGCAATGACAGTGATTAAAATACGTTTATTTAATAAAGCTTTATAAAAGCAGTTAATTTAATTCTACAGAGATTTTAAAGTAATAATTTTGTGTCATATCGTCGAATCAATTATCAATTATATTCACTTTTTTATTACAAATTTAAAATATGATAAGTACAGGTCACTCTGAGAGTGAGCATTTTAATCAAGTGTACATGTGTCGCCGTTTAAGCAACTATAATAATTGCGTTTATTATTTAGAAATATAATGTCTTTCAACATTTACTGTGAAATTTGGCGACAGCGTGATCAGATGTGTTTTGACAGAATTTATCCATCAGGGTCATATTTTATTGAGCGATCATTTGATAATTACACTATTAATCTTAGTGCTAGTTACATCCGCCGAGACAGTGTAGCAATTAATTTTTACAAGATATTTCTTTGTTGTTACTTGAAGTAAATAAAATTTATAAGTGGGTGTTGATTCACCTCCAAATTAAAATGTATTTAACAAACTAAGAATAACCAATGATATCTTTTTATGATTAATATGCTCTTACTTAGGACGTTATAACGAAAATAATTGATATTTCAAAATCGTTTATGCACATTACACAGAACATAACGCTGTTGATAGTCCATTAGACGTTGTATGAAGTTAAGCATTTATCGCATGTCTGCATTTAGGTGAGACTAATTTTTAAAAGCATTTCGCATTACGTTTTACTTATGGGTTATGAAGAGAAATAAATTACATTTAAATACAGTCGCGTTATTTAATGAAATCATTTGGGAATAGTGGATTCGGTAGACTAATGCAACCTGGAGCTTTTTAATGTAGTGACATTGCAAAATGGTGTTGATATTAATAATAATTCTATTTCTTTACGAGCGGCTTGAAGGCGATGAGGTTTATGCACTCGTCTAGTGATTGTGTATAAAACATACATTTTATGTATGTGTTATTACGTTTTTGATTAGTTGGTTGATTCTTTTAATAGTCAATTTAAAACATAAACAAACCGTGCCGGATTGATTAATATTTTCAGAAAGAGAGTAACACGTGTGATTTTTTAATCTAGTGATATTTTTAATTTAATCATTAGTCAGCTTTACACACAGATGCTTCCACGCGCGGTTTGGCGTGAGAAGAGACATCATAAACATCCATATCCAAAATTACACTTTAATTGAAAAAATCAAAATTTTCCATTGACCGTGCCGGGACTTGACCACAGACCCACATGATTGCTAGGGCAAAGGTCTTACCACTAGAACACATAGGCCAATGTCACCCGATCGCTCGTGGAACGCCTGTATATAAAACCGGCTATTGTGTACTATGTTATCGTTGTTTAAAGTAGAGCTTGGAATGCATACAAAGTGGATTTGTTGGGAATCTTACCTTATTTGATTTATGTTCTTAGATATGCTATGTATTAATTACATGCTAGTCGTACTTTATTGAATTGAATGTCAAAAGGTTTTTTTTTTGATTTTAAGCACAACTATCAATCGTTGTATATACTTTTTGTTTTGGATGATTAAAACGAAAGTAAATGGTGAAATGAGAATACGAAATTTCAAACAAAATAAACCTTATAATTTTGATGAGAAGGTCAAATAAATATGAGTTATTAATTACTTCTCCTTTATTGAAAGTTCTTGTAAGTGTCGTCGATATTGCAGATTGCATTAATATTTATTATTTTATTAACTAGCAACTGATTCATGACAAAAAAAAAATATGAAATTGGTACTATGTACATAAACCAATGTCAACATACGAAATATTCATATTATGACAGAACATGTACACTTAATCCTTCTTCCAAATGAGGACATGTTTCATACGAAACAGCCGTGCAAAAAAAACTTGTTTAAAAACAGATGCAGTGAAAGATAGGTTCTATTACATCGGACAGTGCAATTTCAAAACCGTGTAAAAATTGTAACCGTTTAATTATATGAAATTTTAAATTTACTGTATGATTTAAACAACGTTAATAATTACAGAAAAAAAAAACAAATAAAAATGCCAAAAAAGGAAAATTAGTTTGCTTCATTTTGATAATAAATAATGAAAATATGTAATGAAGATAACAAATAAAAATTTACCACGTGAAAAACAAGCCTAATTAAAAATGGGGATATCAATTTTTATATTAAACCTATCAATTTTGTCACTTATAAATTTCATCTTGAACAAATAGTGACTTAAATGTACAATTTTAATATGCCCATTATTACTTGGCTGTTTTTTAAGGTGTCATAATTATTATGAGCCTCTATTTTCTTTTACAATAAAGTACCTGGTGTAGTTGACCTCATAAATTTTCTCTTTAAAAGGCCCCGCAGTGCAAAAGAAACGACGCGGGTTGGTGACAACAGCGTTTCAAAATGGCTTCTGCTAACATTTAATTTTGGAAATTCCTTGCATCATCTAATATTCGTCGCTAATATCATTCTATAAAAGGTTATACAGAAAACAAAGTGGCGCGAGGAACGTTGGAAAACGCTTTGTACTTATATAATATGAGAGTGCGTATTGAAGATCGCGTACAATTCAAATACAGTCGTCCGATCTGAAGCAATACAAATGAAACGGTTATTTTATATTTTAAATGTACATGTAATATCATCTCGTCTAATGACAACTAATTGATTTCAGGTGTCTTTACTGCCCTTTATGGGTATCGTAGTACCAATATTGAAAATGGTGATCTTTATGAGCAGCGTCCAAAACGATTTTTATTCTGTTATCCCCTTTTCCCGTGTTCATGTGCCGAATATAAATAGTTTATCCAGACTCTTATCGTCGCTCGAGTCAGGAAAATTGTAGAGTTCATCTTTTATTTTTATCTATTTGAGAAACGTAAACTGTTCTTTTCAGCATCCATCCAGCTTTCTCAAGTTAAAAAGTAAAATTATTGAGTTTAGTGAGTTGGTTAAATGTAGGATTTAACTTCTGCAATGAAAAGTGAAGTATGAAGTTTTATTAAATTTACAGAAATCGAGTTTCTGAATTAAAAATAAGTATGCGGTGATTAATGGTATGAAAGTTTTAGTTTAGATTTTATTATTATTATGATAAGAAATTTTTACTTGAGAGATTACTTGATTTGAAATACAGAAATAAAGCAATTTTAGAAACAATAATTTTGTCTTACTAAAAATAACTTTTTAACTTTAAAAAGTTTATATACATTTTTAATATGAATATATAATACATATGCTACGATTTCCTTGCATTTGGATTGACAAGTTTCATCGCTTGGGATGTTATTTATGTATCGTTTTTATCTATTTGTAAAAGATACTCAGGTTAAAAATACATTTCAAGATAGAAATTGTATGTAAAACATTTTTTCACGAGTTTTTTTATGGAAATCATTTTTCGACATGTGATTCAATATTGAAATGATATGGTTTCGAGTTTTTTTTAAGTAATCTCATGTTTGACTTTCGAACTTTATATTTAGTAAAAAAATGGCTGTCGTATACATTTTTTTAGATACTTAATGTTATTTTAGTCGTTTTTTTCTATTCTCATATATTATATTGAATAAAATAAACTTATAAAATATGATATTGAATATTTATATTGCGTAATTTCATACTGAATTAAAAAGAATTTTGATGCATGTTTATAGTGTAAAGCAAAATGTATTAATTACGACAAAATAGATTGACTGATACAAAATTATAAATTTCAGTTTTGCCGATTTTTCAACTATTATATTTTGGGAAGATTACGTGTGATTTTGTAATTTTGGAGTGGTTCATATTGGCAATCTCATACTCACCACATAAATATACACATTAGGATTGAAATTCAAATATTTAAAAAAAGCTATGTTTGTCAATGTCCAGATAAGAATTTAACCATTGATATATTTACGATTTATATTCCCATATAACTAAAAAATAAATGCCCCTTTTTATTGCTTTTATTCATCATTTCTTGTTGCCATGGTTAGTCGTATATTAAATTCAATTTGGACATTTAAAATTTTTGTGTTATTTATGTTTTTATTGTCTAAAGTCATTTTCAAACCATTGGAGAAGAAATAGTATACCATCTTAATTAAATATTATAATTCACGAGCTAAAGAAATAATAGTAGATGTATGAACGTATTCCTTCACAAATTGGCAGGTTTTCCCGAAATATGTAAAGTGCTATAATAAAAGTGTTCTGCTTTATTAAAAAATATTTGAATCATACGAATTGCTCTTTTTTATATGACCTCTGATGTTTTCCAGACATGTTTAACTTGAAATAAAATAAAGATACGCATTGATTTCGTGAAGACTACATCAAAATATCGATATTCATTTAAATGAACTTAAATAAGTGTTGATGATTTTTTTGAATTTAATGCAGCATTATGTAGATAGTTTGTATTCATAAATATTATATTAAAATAATACTGAAATAATGTTTTGAATTTATTTTATCATGCAAAAACATGGACTAATTATTTTCGAAGATGTTTAATTATTAAAGTCGGCTTAATTTGTAAGTTTTGAGAAATATTCTGTCATGATCTTATTTATTGCTGTTCTGTCTATACAATATAGAGTATAGTGATATCTGTCTGGACACAAAAGTAAGTTGCTACTAAGACTTTCTATTGAATTTGAAAATTAAAATAAGCATTGCAAAAATACCCTGCTAAATTTCTACAAATCTTGATTTACGAGTAATATAATGCAAGTATAGACAAATCTTAATTTAATATTTAATAAAAGTAATTTGAACGTTTCTGTGTTTGTAAGGGACTGCTGGCTGGTTAGTGCCTTTTATGAGGAATACAATAATCATTATGATTTTTTCGCAATAGCCGTTGGCATGGTAGAAACAAAAAGAAAACTAGTGTATTAAAAAATACTTACTATTAACGATGAAATAAATTGAAATCTTTCTATACTACAATATGTTGCTTTGTCACAAAATCTGAGATCAACAGATTTTTAAATTCAATTAATTTTCATATATTATAATAAAATTTAGATTAAAGTTGCATACGATTAGACACCGCCATGTACGAAAGAAACAAATGTAGATTATTGAGATTTTGTACACTTCCATGTATTTTGTCACTAACGACCTGGGTTTCGCCTTTCGGCATCTTCAATTGGGTCTTTAGTGACAAAATACATGGAAGTGTACAAAATCTCAATAATCCAAATTTGATATTGAAATTCCATCAAGCACCCTCAGTCGATGTCTTAAATTAAAATGTAGATTACTCTTGTAAAAAAGTTTAAATATTTCATAGGTCATCGATAATAAAATTGATCATTAACTCAAAACTTAGCTGGTCAGCTGGTAGGCATCTTCAGCTGATACAAAAGATGAATTAAAAAATTTCATGTTACATAAAATAAATAAAATGATAACAAAAGCAGTCCTTTTATTTCGTTTTATCTGTTCTTACTTGCCAAAAACTTAATTGCTCTTGAAATATAGACTCAATACAAATTAAAATAGCGCTGTCGATTCACTGTCGAATCTTGGGATCATGAAATAAAAAGAAATATTGTACATACATAATGTAGTCTGAATAATAAACATTGTCATAATTACAACGCGAAGAAACTATTTATTTTCGTTATAATATAATAAGTGGTTTCAATTGAGATGAACTTATTTATAGAAAATAACATCACAAAAATAATTAAATCTGTTTATTCAACGATATGAAATTTTTCTGTCAGAATTGTGTAGTGGCTGTTCTTGACGAATACCAAGTCTTGTCCATTTTAACTTACATAAATATCATAGTAGTCGTGCGAGCTAATGAACTTAATCAAATGCATTCTGATCTTGGTCAATGTCAGCCTTTGACGTTTAGCATTCAAGTTTTTCGGTCTATATTCTTTATCACAGCGTGGAGGGAACCTGCTGTATTTTCAACAAATCTATATAGGATTTGGATTATTGAGATTTTGTACACTTCCATGTATTCTGTCACTAACCACCCGGGTTTCGCCTTTCGGCATCTTCAGGCATTCGAGCGCACGAATGGACTCGAACTGACAGACAGTAAACAGTGTCTAACGTTTATATAGAAGATACAAATACGATAAATATTATTTACGAGATAAAATATTATACGTCTAGAATCCACACTGATACCTGAGTTAAAATTTCGAGAATCGCCTTAATCCTTATTTTGTAAACAACACATTAACAGAGTGGCGAATTGCCGCTTTCCAACTACTGTTAGAATTACCAGTGATTTTACAATTATAATAGCATTGTGGGTTTCGACGGGATGCAATTCGACGAAAGGGTAAATATATACAATCATTCCACATTTAGTGACATCTGTTACGTGTTTCAACGAATAGGATACAGCAATGGCGAGTTTGGAAGGTTCAGCTGTTCGTTCAGAATTGGCAAGGAATTTAACTGGGCTCTATTGACTTCCAAAATATCCTGATAAAATAATTTATGATCCCCCATGCTCCGATGCAACAATTTAACCCCATCATCCGCATCAAACGTATGGTTCTCCAATAGCAAGTGATTTGCGAATGTCGAAGTTTCTTTTTTTAATCTAAAGGCAGTTAAATGTTCTGATACCCTTATATCTAATGTACGTGTGGTTTTACCCACATTGAAATGTTGGCAATCACTGCATTGTAAATTTATAAATACCAGATTTGTTCTTAAAATGGACTCTATCTTTATTGTTAATAAGTAATCTGCCTAGAGAATTTTTGCAATAGAACGCCGGTCTAACACTATCAGCAAGTTTTTTTTTAAATTTTAAAGCTTGTACAACCTAAATAACTAATTCTATGCCAGTTCCTAGGTTGGTCTATGTTTTTAGACAAGTTCCCGAAATATAGCATCTTTTCTGCTAATTTATGTTGTTTTTTTGATACAAGACTATCTATAAGAGACGCCTCACTTTGCAATGGGAAGTTGTTTGTCACTATTATTAGCAGAATTTTACATGAACCATTTAGAAAACCTTATTTTTAGCAATAAAACAGAAGTTAGAAACGTAGTTTATTGACATCCTTTGACTATTCAATGAAACTGAGAGACATGTTTCTAACCTTCATAATTTTCTTAACTCATTAGATGATACAATTCAATTCATTTTTGAAGTAGGGGCAAGAATATAAATTTCCTTGACCTTAATATTGATATTAAAAACTCCATTCATGAATTTAGAATATTTCGAAAATCGACTTTTTCAGATGCTGCCATACATTTTAATTTAATGCATCCTTTCTCATATAAATTGGCTGCTTTCCATTCTCAGGTTCACAGATTAGTCACTATACCTCTAAATAAATTTAATTTTGAAAACGAACTAAACATTATTAAACAAATTGCCATTAATAATGGCTATGATTCCATCAAGCACCCTCAGTCAATGTTTTAAATTATAAGTAAATCTATATAAGTTAAATATATTTTACACTTTTAAATGTAAATTATTAAAGTTTATTTAATGCCACCTTTTTAACATAAAATAAATGAATGCTCCGTAGCAAATGCTTTTGCAATCCACACAAATAAGAGGAGCGTAGTTGATTATTGATTACGGGTACCCTTCAGTACACCCATATGCGCATTTATATTGTGTATTCAATTACCTTATTCATATTCATAACTTTTAAATATAAACTATTCACTCTTATTTTTTGACATTATCGATGTCATGTAGTAACACCAAAAATGTTTTATTACTTCACATTTGTATTATAAAAAAATCACTTTATTTATAGTAGTTTGCTGTGGTTTTATATAAATTTACATCATTTGTTTAGTTTTTCACATCAACGTCTTCAGTAGTAATTTGAACACAACTCATTAGTCATCTGTTAATTAAATTGCCGGGTTGGAACAAAGGTTCATTAAGACCTGTTGTGGTTGTTTGTTTAGTCTATATAGGCACCAAGCAGCAGAAAGACTTAACTAGGCAGCCGTATATAGTGGAGAATGGTTTAGAAATGAGAATGGTGACAACCTCTCTTTTGGCACCACAAATAATCACTAGTTACGAAAACTTATTTCCTTTACTTAATAATCATTGAATCTCGATAATATTCAATCTATTATCACAATCAATTGCAGAGAAATTAATTAACCAAGCTGACTTAAATAGTTAAATTGATATCTTATAGTAATTTTTATTGTAAGCTTCAAAGATCGCTTAAGTGAATCAAACTCAAGATACAATTATTGATAAATACATATAAATAATAAAAATCGTTTCAACGAAACACGTAAGTAAAAATTCAATGAAAGATCGTTGCAAGTAAAATATTTTTATTAAATTGTAATATCAAGTTTATAGATTTATGGTTATGGCATAGTAGATCTAAGATAACTATAATGATGATACGTTCAAATTTAAATATTAGAAATATCCCACAATATTTATTTAAAAGAGTGCAGTGTTGACTGATATAAACACACAATCTTCCAGTTGAAAATTTTAACTAGCCGAGTGAAACCGGTTTTGTGAATTCTTCTTCTTTTCTGGCGCTTCAGTTCCCCTTGTAATTCTCAATTAGTCTACTCTACTCCACTTGGTCCTGCGCCTATCTCAGACACCCCGTCCATCCAGTGAAGTCGTGATCTTCCAACGTTCCGTCTTCCATCATGACTAGAAGATGTGAAGCAACTTATGGGCCTACACTCATCCGTGCGTGGCATGTGTCCGGCCCCATGTAAGCGTTGAATTTATACAGGGCTTGAATCAAGCCGGAGCGCTCCAGTTCGTAAAATTTACAGAGTTGCGCGTCGTCTCCTGAAAAATCAATATTTATATTCGGTTTGAAAGTACTTAAAATTATACTAAATAATTATTGCCGAACAGTTATGAGAAATAATGATGAAAAAATTGTTTGTTCTTCATTTTGAGCATTCTGTTTATAAATAAAAAAAGGTGAAACAGTACAATAGTACGTAATTTATTCTTAATATATATAATGTCTTAATAACAAAGCCAACTTTTAAATTAATTCAGTCTGAAAATGCTTCGCAAAGAGATAGTGTCACAACTAGTAACACATCCATTGGAATAGTAAGAGTAGGAATGATAATTTTGCACAAAAATATCGCCAAATCCATCAAAAATACCAACCTATACTTGAGAAACTGGAATATATAGCTGATAGTTGCTTATTTCTTTTTTTTATAACGAAATTCTTTTGTCTTTATTCTCTCTGAAAAGAGAGCTGGGCAACTGACTTACGACCAGTTCTCGTTAATCAACTTCTTCAACAGTTCTCCATTAGTTTTGTCTCGTAAGAATATTTGATGAAACAATCCTGTGACAACCAGTCCTCTCATTGTACCACTGCTTTTCTTGAGCGCTGTGAGTAATTGCCTGCGAGACAGTTGGAGACGCCAGGCCGGGTGATTATTATAAATTACTCCGGGGGTGGAGAAGGGCAACCACCCTCCTCTTCCCAAAAGGCTGTCCCTCAGACGCCACTGGCCGACAAAAGAATCAAACAGACATAACCATTAATAATAAGAAGCGCAACACGTGCTTGCTTAAGCTGCTGCTAGTTCAGAAAATGTGTACAACTTGATTAATTACTAAGGCTAAAAAGGCTACAAAGATATCGTATTTATTTTTGAATTGCTTACTTGTAATAAATTAATCGCGGGTAAAAAAGAAAACCTGCTAACCGTTATTATTTATAGCCAAGAAAAATGAAATTTTCTCAAAGTATAAGATTTGGCAAAATTTTTTCATTGTTGTAAAAAATGATTATTATGTGCTGTTGTGAACAGCTTTGGATTATGTAACAAAACAAAATATATTCAGGCGTATTTCGAGTTGTAAAATATAATTTTTATTTTCAACATCATGATTTTTTTTGAAAGCATGTCTTTGACGTTTGACTAAGGCTTCCAATACTGGAATTCGAAATCTGTGTCTATTAGACAATCCCGTAATCCCAAGATCTAAATATCAATCCCGGGTTTTGGGGATTTATATACATATGTGTTATAAAATAATTCATATCATACATTAAAACGTGTAACACGGTTGATTTATATACGTTATTTTTTATTTCACTTTCATAATTAACACATGTAAGTATTTTGGTCTTCTACTTTTCATATTTTATATATAACTGCCGTAGACAGGGATGGTAATTTTTACAATAATATATTTTATTTTATTGTTTTTTTTTTGTATTATTTTAAGAAAAAAATGCAATTTTATGAAATAAAATCTTGGTACAGGCACGCAATTATTATTTGACGTATGAATTGATTTGAAACATTAAAGTGTTCTTTGTCAAAACAAGGTCGAAACTAAGCTGAAATATTTGATGATATGTGTAATTAATTCAACATAATTATGGTAATCCTTCACCGAATAGTAAAGCTGGTAGTTGTTTTAGCATGCTTTTGATTTACTTTTCAACAAAAGCTAACATATGTTTTGAGTATGGCGAAACTAATTAGCTAAGACGTTGTTGTTTTTCCTGTATGTAATGTTTCACCGATCGACCAAAACGTGTACAGCTGTGGCTGGAAACCTTAAGCTCGTGAGCATTCAAGTGCCAGGAAAGTATAATACTGTCCACTACTAACATAAGCTTAACATTCAGATCACCGCCAGGAAACAAGGAATTCTAATTATGACAAACAATCATCATATGATCAAAAACTGTCATACTTTTATTTAAGTATATACAACAAATCCTTATTTTACGCGATACATTGTTTCTAGAAATTTACGCGTAAAAAAAATACCTTACTTCTTTATAATTTTATATATTGGTTCCAAAAAAAATCACGCATAAAGGTATCAAGAATGTATGGAAAACTAAAATTGGTTCTTTAAATTCAATAAAAAATTCTTATTTACACATAAGCCTTTAATTTTCTTAAAACGAAAGGATTTTTTTTTAAATCTTGGAAACATATATAGACAAAGGAAAAATAAGTGTGATTTGAACGTGTCTTGTCACTGTCGGGGATTAAAATGCATTCTCTTGCGATTATTTGAACGGACTTGTTAAAGGGTTATAAATAATTGCACTATGTGATAGATAGTATTCACTTGGTACACTTGAACTTTTATTTCGATAGTTTTCACTTTGGATTAGATAGTATTAAGTTAGTACACTCAAACTTTGATTTTAATTGTTTCCACTAAGTAACGGATTCTTTTAACAAAGTAAGTTAAGTTGTAGTAGGTTATGGCTTGGTCTGGTTTGGTTTGCGTAATATATTATAATGCATAGAGCAAAGACAATATAGGTGGCCTAATATAGGGTAGAAGAATAAGTGACATTTCATTACAACTTCGTGAAACTATCGATTTCAATGTGTGAGTATTAATATTGAGTGAAAACTATTTTATCTATATGACAAAACTTTTTCGTAAGTGTAATATATATCTTCAATGTTAAAATATATTTTATCATGTAGGATCACTTTATTTTTAGTGAAAGAATTTTTTTTTTGTGGAATGTATTTGTTAGAAATGAAAACTAAATTTCAATTTGAATTTTGCTTTACTCATTTGATGAAACGATTTTAAAAGAACTTTTTTCAGTGCAAAAGTGAATATATCTCGTAAAAAAGAACAGTGCCATCCAAAAAGTCGTGCAAATAAAATTCTCGTAAAAAGACAACTGGGTGTAGTTATTGCTCATCCCATCAAAGTGTATCATCCAGCGAAACTGAGACACAGAATCCTTTCTCATACGCAGGCCATTCGGGGTAACCGTCTTAGTAACGAAGTTGTCGACCACTGGCATACAGTCTTTCTCAAAAACAAATACTACGAAACCAAGTTACCAGTAGACGTTACATGCGAATTGTTATGATTAACAATGTGAGTTATAATAATATGTTTATACACAATCTCTTTGACCTCTGTCAAGTTTGTATAACCTTGTTCCTGAGGGTCTTTTTTCGTTCATGTAAGCAATCTTCTTCTTCAATTCACCGTGTAGATATTAAAAGATGTACACCAAGTTTGAAGTAATTTCGGAGTTGAACTAAATTAGTGTAAAATGTCAAAATTAACTTATGTATTCTTTCGAAAGTATTACCGTATAAATATGGTAGTTAATATGAGACTAGTTTAAGATTTAAATTTGAAAAAAAGCGCTATTTGATTACAAACTTTCAAGCAAAGAATAAAATTCTTATTAGAATGAATTAAATCATTAATTAACCGATAACTGATTTAAGGTCGACTTTATTTCATTAAAAGTCTTACAAATGATAGGACTATAATATATTGAAGGTTACTATTAATTCGAATTTTCGTAGCCAATCTAAAATGCTAGTTTTATTAAGTGAGAATCAATATATTCTATTAAAAAAATTTATAAGTACATCAGTTTATTGTAAATTGTCAATTCTAAGTGAGAAGATTATATATTTGTAGGAATAAAATACAGTTTGTATTATAAATGCTACCCACTTACTCATTAGTTGAGAAAAAATTATCTTGATCAAATTGAAACATTATTGAATAACTACTACAAATAGTGTTTCATTTTTATATGAGGAAAACTTATGTACATATTTTTACTGAGTGAAACGTCATAAAAATCTAAATTTACTCTCTCATACGCATAAATTTATAACTCTTCCTTTTGAAGGAGATTCTGTCGTATAAAATGAAACCTCTTTTTATGGAAATATTATATTCTAAATCGCAAAATGTATCAGTCATCATGTCAGAGTCTCTCGCGATAACACCGTACCTACATTTTGTGAGCTATTTTGGATGAGCGTTGTTTTATTTCCATCAAAATATTGTGCGTAGTTCAAATGTCGCAGTAAATTTATGGCTCGAAAAACAGCATCTGAACAAGAACAATGTTGAACCTTTCGGAGATATTAAATTTGCAATATTAACTGGAAAACCGCTTATTTTCTTTAGGCTGTTTTAACTGTCGAAAATTTTGTGTCTATGAATAACTACAAAAAGAAGGTATCAAAATCTTAAATATACTCGTAAATGAAAATTGTTACTTTTCATGGTTTTTTTTTTAAATTGTTTTGTATGGTATCTTAGATTACGCCAATGAGCAGCATAGTGTGATGATATCATGCAATCATTATATATGTATTAGATTATATTGTTGATAGAATACGTCGTTGTCAAAAGAATTCAATATATTGATGGCCCAGTTCTATAGCACGATAAGTCAAAAATTTGATGTTTTGAGTTAAGTTAGCCAATATATTCGAACACCGTTTTTATACAGTTTCACAAAAGTACAGCATGTAAAATGTACAGGTTTTCTCTCAAATGGTAGATATTTGGATATGGAAATCAGTAAAATTAAATAATTCCATAGTTCCATATATATACATATCGAAATATCGTATTGTGGAAATATATTTTTGTGTATCGTGGCGTTCCATTAAGAAACAACCTTTAATTCTAAAACTATAAACTATTGACCACCTATTTGAATAAAAGAGTAATAAAAATAATAAGCCAGTTTAGATGAGCCAAAACCTTGATCGACCGTATCTCAAAACTACCAATTTCTAGTTGTATTCATATAAAACTAGGCCATCAATATTGTCCATCAATAGGGAAAAGATAACTTAAAAAAACACACTTTTCACTATTCCCATATTACATTGGTTTTTTGTTTTACTCGGTTGATATCCTTTAAAACATTGTCAATTTTTTTATTGGCAATAATTTGTCGAATGAAATTATAAGAATTGACATAAACATATTTTAAAATATGTTTTTTTCAAAATCGAGGCGTTGATATTCACAAAAATTCAAATGTAAAAAAATTTTCCCCATATTTTGGCAAAAAATACAATATTACTATTTAGTCTTGTAAGTATAATGTTTTTTTGACATGGACCATAGTTTTGATAAATGCTATTTAAAAATAGATGGACACATTTATTGAAATGAGCAGTAGGTTCAAGGGTGAAAATAATTCATTATAGAGTGAACCATATTAAATAAAAGCTTTCAATGTAAACGCAATTAAATCGTTTCCTTGGGCGCCTGGTAAAAAAACACAGGGTGGTTGTTATCTCGAATAAATGATTTTTTTTGCATTATAAAATATACCAAAACTTTATACGTTGTAGATGACTCAGTATGGACGTTTGTAAGGAGGTTTTTTAATCAATGTACATTTAATTACCACTGGCAGAGAATAATGTTGTAGCAGTGTCTCGTGACTTGGCGATTTTTTTAGGTAGTGCAATTTTACCCCATTTTTTATCCAACTAACCACGATAACTATTGCTGATATTTTCGACCTGTATGTCCAAAGTCTAAAGGGATTTTTGTTTAGTCTTTCTTGTGCATGAATTGGTGTTGCCATTAAAAACCCAAATGTAATTTTATTTCATTAATTTCACGTGACGGGCTTTTTTCCATTGCACTTTTATCCGTCTTGCTATAAATCATGACCAGTGTCACAATATAAATTTAAATAATTATGTCGTTACATAATTAACAAATATTTTCCTCTTGTTAACAGCTTAAAACGTAATATTTAATTATATTTTTATATAATTAGAGCTATAAATTTTTCGAAAATATGTTTAATAATAACATTTTTTTGTACACAACATTCGGTGATGTTCCTATAGAATCAAACGTGTCTTCTTAAGAATATGATGTAATGTTTAGTTAAAGAAATTATAAATTTTACCATCTATTATAAGGATTATCTTAAAAATGTGAATAATATTTGCAGTAAGTTTTTGTTTAAGTAGTAGTCAAGATAATTCAGATAAAAGTACTATTAAGCCTGTGTATGTGCTTCGAAATTGAGAAATTGAATCGAATATGTCTACAAAGGTGTTTGCATTGTGACCATTGATAGAAAAGGACCATCATTTTTTGTATATATTATTATTTTTAAAATTTTTGAAAAATGTTAGTACAGCAAATATTCAATGAAACTTAAATAACATTATTGTTATTCAAGAAATGAAAAATGTTTAATTGAAATAATTCGGGATCTTAAGATCACAAGAGCCTAATTACAAAGATGCATGTTTTGAGTTAAGCCCGATTTCGGATTGGTGTAATTCGCGTAATCATATTATTTGTTGATTACATAAAGTGTTATCTCACATATATATAATCGCTTAAAAGATAATATGATAAGACATATATTACCTAAAAATAAAAATATTAAATTAGAAACACAACGGCAAATTATCTATTTTTCCTTTTAATTACTTTTTATGAATACATATTTTTTTAATTCATACAAAATAGTTATAAAATAATGCGACATGTTTCATTAATGACATATTTTAGTAGAATATCTTGTACTTTATTTGCTGAATTACAAGGCACTAAAGACTTTATTTGAGTGTATTTATAGATAGTCCCCGAATTTACACCTGATATTTTCGATCGAAAGACTTGGTTCTAGAAAATTATGAATGCTCAGAGAGTCAATAACTATATCTTCTTACGACTTTATTTATTTAATTTACCGTTGACAAAGAGATACCATATGCCGTATTTTTTTGCAAATTATCTCTCTTGCCAAAACATTGCTATTGATTGCGCTTACTAGGGCAGATGAAGCAGTAGGTAATTTGAGAATACATTTAGTTTACAAGTGGCAACCTCCCTGTAGCCATAAAGCCGCAATGGGGTGGGGTAAAAGCTTGTTTTAGGGAGTCTGGTGTCAGGAAAACATACATAGTACGTGATCGACCTAACAAATTGTATTTTATCGCTGAACACTTAATACATGATCGTCAATCAGGAAAACGTCAATCGTGAGATTTAACGATGTCTAGCTTTGGTTAAATGTAGGTTTATAGTTACACGTGATAGTTACCAGATACAATAATCCAAATAGATTCATACATTTCATAAAACACAAAACACTATGAAGATGCAAATATAGGTCAAATGAAAATTCATAGAAGCATAAGTATAATTTTTGATAAGAAGCCATCCATTAGATTTATATATCGTTTATTTCATTTTGTTTTGTTGAACACGATTTATCTCATTTTTAGTAAAAGACTATTGATGTAAAGAAAAGATAAGAAGCGTAATCTGATGTTAGAGGGCTTTTGAATGATAGATATTTTTTTTCTTTTCCGACATTTCAACAACATCGATATTTGAGAAATAAAGCAAATATAATCCAATATGTCACGGGTTTTAATTTTTTTTTTGAGTTGTGGTTTCTTTTAATAATCACCAATTACATACAGTTTAAATTATGTTATTCCCAATGCTTAGTCAGATTCGTGTATTTTGAAAAAAAAAACGAACACGTTTAGTAACAAAATTATCATTTTTATATTGAAAATAAAATTCCACAGAGAAACTACCGAACACACTGAAAGTATTTTGTAGATACGTAGCTATTTTTTAAGCACGGTGATATTGTTATCAGAAAGCAAAAAGTCAACAGTATTAAATACATGTTTATTATTCTCTAAATTAATGATGTACTCACAAGTTACATAATTTAAATCAAAAACATGTGTGACAAAAACCCTTTGTTCATTATGAACTTTAGCGATATTTCAATACACGGCTTTGATTTATTCAATAACTCAACGACATAGAAAATAATGGAGAGATAAGTTTTATAGTAATGGGCATTGCCTGTTCACCATCCTCTAGAACAGTAGCTCTTAACCGGTGACCCGTGAGCGTGCCATAAGCGATAGCTGCTACATTTATAAAAGAATAACCACAAAAATCCATCGCCTGTTATTGGATTAGTGGTATTAGATAAAAAAATATTTTTATATGCAGTATGTAAACCAAACAATATTATTTTGCTAAGATAACAGCTATAAAACAGATCAAATTTTAAAATATTTCTGAAATATAATAATATCATAATTTGATAATGTTTAAATTATGCAAATACATCCAAGTTAGTAGTAGTTATAAAAAATATATTCAACTTGACATTTTATTGGGGATTGACGAAAGACCGAGTGTTAGATACTAATTTCTTTACACAATCCTTCGTGCAAAAGCTTACAATTTCTACCACACAGCCACCCTGAAAGATTTCGTGAATTTACAAGGTGTCAGAATAAATAATGAGTATTTTGGATCTAGTAACCTTATTTACAATATTTAAAATGCTTATTTCTTTATGTTTAGATTTATAGAAAAATATAATATTGACAACACAGTCAGAAAACTTTTAAATTTAAATATTTCTAATGAGTTTATTCAGAAATCAGTTACTTAAATTAATCAATGTATATATTTGATAAAAACACAGCGTGTATTGACTTGATTTTTAATAGTACGCCGTTCTTATGTTTGTTATAAGTTAAAATTAGAAATTTCTTTAATGAGAAGATAAAATAGTATATATATATAATGTAAATGTACATAAAAGAAACTCTATAAATGATATTGCATCACTGTATCACTTTAACATGAACTAACTTTTCCGCAAATATTTAATCTGGTTTAAAATACGCCGTGATTTCGAAAAGGTTAATAACTTCTGTTCCACAATATTCAGACCAAAACACGTTCTCAATTTTCACCAATCACGAATTTCCAATAATGGTTGAACACTTATAGATTCCTGATTAGTGGACGAGTCAGGCAAAGTTTGGCGTGCTTAGTGGAATCGAATTCCGGTAGAGTGGCGTTGCATCATCAGCTTCGAGTACCGCAGTTTGTTGTAGGAATGTTGACTTAGTGAATTACTCAAGAGACGTGATTACTTTGGCCATTGTTGCTTAGTTCACATTCTAAATACATGCATAAAAAATATATGTCATCCATTTGTGATGAGTAAGAAACAACACCGAGGAATCATTAGATCTCTTTTGAATTGTTTGCTTAAATTCTTTGTATTTATTTACTTGATACAACACAATAATTTTTTGACCATTTCCGCTTCCTACTCGAACCATTTGACCATCACACGGTATCCCTAAGATTCTCTATCCAACGTCAGCCTTTTTGCTTCCTCCCGATTACTTCCATCGTCATTAGCGGCCTCTCAGGGATACTGAATTCATCCGATCGGAGGAAAAGGCAGGCTCCCTGGGGTATCACATGTCTAAGCTAAGTCTCCATCGTCTTAGTTAATTATTACGGTAATATTCAATTGCCAAGCTTATGTCTACAAAACGAAAAGAATTTTGACTCACAATTATATATACCGATACATACTACAATACACTGAAATATTACATAATATTTACCAATTACATAAATTATTAACAATTCACGAAGTATTCAACATTCATAAAGAATTGTATACTGAAAATGTGTACAAAAGTTGAATGTACGAAAGAAAAACAATGTCAAATAAACATGGAAAATTGATTGTATTATAATAGCTATCACTGTTTGGTCAATGGACTGTATTAAACAAGTTGTCTTGACAAGAATAATTTAATAGAACTAATTTTAGAAGCATCGTAATTTATTAAACTACAAAAGTCAAGATCCTTCTATATATTTAAAGAGCGATTTACAGTTGATAATGGGAAAATTACAAACATTTTACAAGTTAAGTACAAAACTTGTCAAACTACAACTTTGCATGAGAGCGTTAAAACATAATTCACTTTTAGCGTTATGACAATTATTCCATATAGAAAACCAATCATTAAATTTATTGATTATGCTTATATAAGTTCATTATCAAAGCAAACAAAAAACGTAACCGTTGTTTATATCTTTGACTGAAGTTTTCGATGACCCTAAATAATTTCAGTAATGCTCTCAGCTTCAATACTGCAGTCAGCATATTATATTTTCCCAGTTGGACGTTTATGAACAAGCATTTTCCGATGAAAATTAAATTATACATGTATAAATCGAAGTTTGTACAGTTAACAAACCAATCTTACAATACTTATTCGTTCAAAATGTACCATAGTTTATTTATGGTCTTATAACCGACTTTACTAACATAATTATACTTCTGTTATCAACTTGAATAACTAAAATTCATTATACGGTAAAATGAAAATTTTAGATATAAGGACTGATCTCACTTAGCGAGTAAGCATATTAAATTTATGAAAAGTGTATTTAGAAAGGGTTCAAAGTAAAATTACTATACTTTTAACCATGTTTCCATTGTTGAGCATTTTTACTAAAAATGGAGCATGTTAACAGAATTTTTTAAATGAAAACTATGTGTCATAAACTCAACCTCTCTTTTGAGAGAAATTAGGTTAAGAATTATTGGACAAGAACAGTACTAGTAGTTTACTAATTACTTTCACTATGTCCCATTTCTAGGATCGGATAGGTGAGAGAGAATGTAGACATATATCACAAACACCTATGATTTTAAATACAAATCGATTGTATATTGAAGAACCTATTTATGAAAGATATTGAAACAAGTGGACACCATAACCAAAATGGACGACATTGGTGGCTCTGCTATGGGTCTAGCTAAAGCTATAAAAAAGTTTATTACATTTAAACAGAAACACAGCTTAGTTTGTCAACACAAATTGGCAACATATCGAATCCAAACTAGTCGCGGCGTCAGTATAGATAGCGTAGCAAACTCTGTGATATGTGACTGTGATTTCTTCAGCCATTTGAACACACGAGTGAACTTGAACTAACGTAACGAACTAACGCATATGTATTATATTAGCACGCAAGTGTAAGTGTCTCTATTCAATACAAAATATTAATTAAACTAATTTATTGACGTCAAAAGTAACAGGTTTTTAAATTAAATTGCGTTTGTTACATAATATGTCTCTAGTCAAAAATTGACGGTAAATGTATCGCATACATACAACTATTAACACTAGTCGAAATCAACAGTTTATCAAAAAGCGTTTTGTCAGGAATCCTTTTTGGTACCTGTGATAATCGCCGGAGAATTATTTAATAAAGACGATGGTTTCAATTCGAAGCAACAAATAACTGACAGCATTTTGTTTTCGATAATGGAATTGAATTCTGACATGAATTTATAATCAGAACTAAACTTTTAAGCAAACCGAAAGTATCTCAAACTTTTAATTGAACGGTTTAATGTTTGATTGACGCTATAATTTCTACGTAATAATAGAGTTGCCTAGTCATTTTTACCCGAATTTCAAAAAAATATTGAAAAAAATCTAATACTTAAATACTTTAATTGAAATATATTTTTTTAAAGTTTTATTTCATAAAATTAAGCCGAACATTAAACTATTGCGTACAAAACCTTATACCAGCATTCTTATTATTACACTTGTTTCCGTTATCCGTAGCTGAGTTCAATAAAACAAACTTTTGAAATAGATTTTGAATTTCCAAAACCCTTTTATTTTTTGAATAAAACGCAATCTGTTTTGTACAATTTCCCATTCTCATGAAATTACCAGAACCTGTTTTAAAATACTCATTTGCTCATTTCAAATATACGATATTTTTTTAACAATTGACAATTACACATTAAAAAGTATCAAAGTTTAGTTGTAGTGTTGTCATTTTATCAACATATTTAAGATAGTGAAAATGTATAATATAACCAATATTGTCGGTGGTTCAATCAAACTATAACTGTCCAATAAAGATACTGTTCGGTTGTATTCATTTAAATTCAAAACTCCTGTATGAATAGTACTCAGCGAAGTTATTCTACTGTACATGTGCAAAATCAGACAGCCAAGTTCCATATTCAAATTTGAACATATTTATTGAGTTGGCAGGACTGTGTGATTTCCTATTCAATTCAGAGCTATCAAACGTCAAAAGTTTTCTTATTGAATTTCAAACTTACGGGTAAGTCAATGCAAGTATAACTTCCAATGTTATGATTTGGTCGAGTGTTGATGTAAATAATGGTATTAAAATAGTTATAAATATAAATATGTATTAATTATAAGTATACATATATTTTTATTATGCTACTGTCAATGTGTATTCTAGCCATAAATTTAATAATGTTTGCTTCACTGTTTTTACAAACAATGAGTTGTCTAGAAGTGTAAAAATATAATAAAGATATCAATACCATTTTTCCAAAGAATGGCATATTGTGTAGCGTCTAGTAAAGAGGAATTATAAAATTAAAGTAGTATTATCTAGTTATATAATTTTGAACATTTAGTAAATCAAAAACCACACTCCAAAACATTCCTTCCCAAGACTCACGTTGGCCAAACTTGTGACTTAACTTTTCACTTGTTTGCTGTTTACTTCTTACGTGTCAAAATTATGTCTTCAGATTACGTCATAGGTAATTTAGGCAAATTTTCAAAAATAAGTTGTTTTTTGAATGATTTTATATATTTTTCACCGAATAAATCCAAAGATTTTAATACTTACTATTATACAAGTAAGAATTACATAATGTCAATGCTTATTCGACGACTCGAATGGCAAACTAAGTAACCAGAAGGGCTGCAACTGGATAACGTGTTAACTAGATACACCCCACTTTACCAGCTTATAAATGTTTAATTTAATTTTTTTTTGTGTATTTTGAAACTATCAATAAATATCTTGTAAAAAAATGGATACTAAAAATATTTATTGTTTTTTTATCGAGCTCGAAAAAACGCACAAAATTTATGCCTCTAGATCGGAATATCTATTTAAGTGGAGTAAAAAGCTATACTATTGGTTAGTTAAAAAGTCATTTATTAATAATTCTAAACTATACAAATTTTTTAATAATAGAAAAATAATGAATATGCTTTCAACTCGTCTAATATTGTGACCTTTCAATACAACAATAGGTTCAATATCCTTTATTGAAAATGTTGAATATGTAATCTGGCTATTATCAGTTTAACTTCTTTTTCAGTCAACGTATTTTTTTCTATTGAAACTAATATTTTTTAATGCCATAGAAAAAACGTTTTGTAATAATATATTTTAATTTCCGTTACAGTTTATGTGTTGTATTTTTTTATTTAGAAACATTATTTATTTAAAGTTTAGAGTGTCACATCCGAGTATTTTTTGCCTGATGCAAACTAATATCATTATGAAAGTTTATTAGAAATAAAACAGTCATATTCCTACATTGCTTTTGAAACTAGATCAATAAGTTGAATCAGTATATTCGAATTGTTTATTTCAAAAATTCAAGTACACTTTTAAAGTTTGCATGAGTAAATTTTTAAATTGATAATTGTAATCACATGAAAACATAAATTATTGAGACTAAGCTGTAAGCAAAAATAAGGAACCGTAAAAATATTTTAAATGTTTAATTTGACAATAGGATAAAGGTATATGATGCTGGAAGTTTCCATTGTTTTGTTCGATTCCTTGATCGGTTTCCCAAGGGAAAAGCTAATGTTTATCTTAGAGATTTGATTATTTTATACATCGAGAATGATTCCAACAAATCCAAGAGAAAGTATTCGCATGAAAAACGTACACTAATGGATAGAATTGAGATGTATTGTTTTACTTAATGAAATAAAGGTTTTTATAAACAATTCTAGTGCGTGAAATACTTTCTCAAAACATGGTTACAAAACTAATCTTTGAAAAATAAGAATTGCTCTAACTGAAATAAATAGAATGTCGGATCCAAGGTGCAGTGGTTAATGTCGTTGGCTTCAGCTATGGATATCTCAGGTTCAAGTTTCGGTACGATTTTTCGATTGATTTATGGATTTCTATTCGTAGGCATGAATGTTTTTGGTGTCTAGAATTCCCTCACACCCATTCGATCCTAAAAACGAAGTGTAGCGAAAGCGATTAGCTAACCGCTAGTCCTATCTTTCTATCCCTACCATCTTCCATAAAGAGTGGTTGAGCAACTGAGTAACAAGCAGTTCTCGTAGAAAACTTCTGTTAAGATACCTCCATTAGGAACCCATATGCTCCTTATTGGGAGCGGACATGGTAAAAAAATAAAAATGGTTGTATGAAATTAAACAAAGGTCTATCTAGGAATGGTGAAGTGTACTTAGAGAAGCCTGGATCATTTAATTTGCTATTAAATAGTTGTAGTGATGGTGCTGATGATGATTGTATTTTCCATCAAATAATAGACTTCTTGACAGACAATGCAAAACATAATTACAATTACCGAACAATTTAAGACCAATCTAAAATAAATTTCATATCTTAGACGCAGAGGGGCCGATTTGAATAACCAATTCTGTGGATCCAATAATATTAATTATGAGCCCGAATATTAATTATTTAAATTTATTCCCCTTTGACCCTCGGTGGAAAATTATTATTGCCAACAGACCCAAGGGTCGCAAGGCATAATACACCGCACGAGGTCGCACTGTTTTAATCCGAGACGAGAAAATTGGATAACACAAATGGGACCCCATTCACGATGTGATTTGAAATTAGTGCGCTTATTGTGAGCCAATACGGTCGGGAAAACTAGCATTTAGGTATGACTTGGCTCAAATTAAAGTGCCATATTTGGGATTGTGGCTTTGTATACTTTTATTTCTACTTTATTTTATCCAGAACGCTTTCCATTTGAGAAGAAAAACAACATGCCTAAAAACACCCGTATTGAGAGTAATCAAGAATATGTTATATAGAATTTTTTAGTCATGCCTGTTTCCAATGTGGAGCATATGCACTTCTAATGTAACTTATTTCAACAGACATTTTTCTACGAGAATCGCTTGCTACTCAATTGCCTTTCCTCTCTTTTTAGAAGAGAGTAGGGATAAAAGTATAGACCAGCCTATCAAAAACAGTCATTAAACGATACGTATTGCAACGTAATCCTGGTTTTAATTATAGTCAAGACATAAAACTTTCCAAAACAGTCATCTAATTTGTGTTATTGCCAAAATAGGTTTTGATTTCATCGACTTAAAATATCAATCGAATTTTAGTTCTATAATACTTTCCCTTCTGTAGACGATCACTTGCGGTGACACCGAGTCCACTCCGAGCTAGACTTTTCCAAGATCTACAAAACAGGTTGTCGGGGGATATGTCTAACTATATATTGATACCAATACCGTCAACTGAAAAAAAAGCCCTGTAGAACATGCATGGTGTGTGCGAAGCACAAGAAAAGGAGTGAGACTCAGTACATGTGTAAACATTGTCGTGTGGCGCTTCACAAAAGACAAGTTAGCAATTTTACCATACAAAAAATAAATGTTAAAATGTTTTAAGGAATTATAAAAAGTTTCATTTGATTTCATCCACTATTTCTACAGTTATAACACATTTAGTAAACACTTGAGAAAAATGATATTTATTTAAAAATTGGCCAGGCACAGAGGTTGGTTTTACCTGATTTTGACCGGAGCTGATAGATCGGATGAGTTTTAGACATTTTTAGACGTTGCAGACATCCATACCTTCAAACAGAAATCCATAAATCGATTTAAAAGCCAATTTATGAATCAGCCCGTGTTGGGACTCCAACCCGTGAGCACGAAACTCAATAAAATTACGTCAATAAAAACGGTTTCTTCGAATTTAAGCGCGATCATTTTTTCAGTGTCAAATTGAAGGATCTCTGAGACACTAAGCCGTAATAAAATTACTGTATTTAATCTTATACTTAATTAATTTAATGAACGATTTTAATAATTGAGCAGTGTCGATTTCGTTATTGATTTAGCTTCGATACTAACAAAGTATTTATATTTTTGAATAAGTTTATTTACCTAAAGTAATGCGATTTAGATTTGTTTTTTTTTTGTTTACAGAAATTAAAAAACTTCACTTATTCAGTAATTGAAATTATACTGTGCTCATGTTCTATTATCTATTAAAATAACGTACTTACAATGTAGTGATTCCACCATTCAGTATTTGACACCGCCCCGTACTTATGGGGCGGACAGGGACTTCAAAACCAATCTGCAGACTCTTTCTATTAATGAACATTTTAAAATGTAATACCCCTCCTGAGGCGTTTAAGAGTAGTGTCATATTTGTTTGGTTGCTGTTGTTGGTTTACAGTTAGAAGTGGACAAAGGGCCTGCGATCCTGCCAGCCTGAGAGTCGCGTCTCGGCCTTTCCCGGGGGAAGTCGTCGGCCGACGAAGCGGCGTTTAGTCCACCGCTTACTAGTAAAACCACTTACAGAGTTTAAATTAAAAGTGTGTAAATCTGTTGTGTAACTGTCTTCAAGAAAATTATAGAAACTAATTGCAAATAAACGAGAAAGAGTTTACGGATAACGACCGGGTTTTAATGGAAGACGAAGGAGCCGTTTGTTGTGTCCTGTCCTCGGAAGCGTGCTGTGAAGCTTGTTGACCCACCGCGCCCCGCTTCTCCCCGCTCCTACACCTTCCTCCCTCGAGCGGCGAGACAGTCGTTCGTTCGTTTTCGTTGTTTTTTTTTCCTACTCTCTCATATTATTATGAAAAATTATTCAAAATAAGCATCCCAAGCACAATTTTCATTGAGTGTTTAATAATTTATTTAATATTAGAAAAACATCCATTGATATGTTCCATTAGAAATGTAGTATGCATAGAAATTCATAACCAAATTTGAGAGCGGACATAGTTGTGAACAAAATGTTTACTAAATTATCGTTAATTTTAAAATACGTCACAATTTTTTGTGTCAACAATGAAAGCTTGAATTTATTATACTATTTTAAACGTTTCAAAAGAGAATATGGGGTTTTAAGGTTGTGCAAAACATATGTTTTAATTTTCATATTTTTAATAGCATAAAATAACAGCACAATAAAAATAAAGTATGTAATCACCGCAAAATTTAAAAAAAAATGAGAGTTTTTTGTGGATTATTTTATTTTTTTATATACCCAAGCAAGAAGGAGGGATGAAATGAAAATTTGGCAATATCAAAACGTCCATCCGTGTGGAAATAATCGAAATTTTCGCTTCGATATTCCCTTTATAGCGTTTTGTTTTCATATTATTTACGAAGTTTTCTTTGTACAATCGACGTGTATGCTTTCAATCAGTGCTCTAATAGTGTCCGTACTCGACATGTTCGTAAATGCGCGCACACAGCAGCCACATGCATGTCCACGAATGCACTTTATTTTCAATGCATTCTATTCTCTGCAGTTTAACGTGACGCAAAGCTGCAACCGGGGAAACGGCATCTCATTTGAGCCAAGTAAATATTTTCACATACTGAAGTAAGACGACCAAACTTTGAACTAATACGATATACAATGTATTTCTAATATTGTAGGAATATATTTTTAATAGTGAAATGATCCTTCACTAAGTGAAACGGGTCGTGATCATAATGAAACATTATGTTATAGGTGCTGTATATTGTTATTTATTTTAAAAAAAAAATAGTACTTTTTCATAAAGAATTAAAGCGATACTACAATACGATCAAGTCAACTTCTATAATCTAGATTTAAGAGCATTAAGCTAGGCTTAAGTCAGGCGCTTTCCGGCAAGATCAATATTAAATTAAAGCTTTTTTTAAAATGGAATATAGGCTTATTTTATTAGTATCATGTTTAGAATTTTAAACCGTTTTTGATTGAAATAAAATATTTAGTATTTTCTTTTGATACATTATCCAAAAAAAATGTATTCCGTTTTTAAAGTACAAATCAAAAAAGCACGAACGTTGTAATGAAATGTTCTCAAATTACAAGTGTATTGACAAAACCATTAAAAGACTCAAAAGGAGAAGTAGAGTTGAGAAAAGTTTGGCAAAGAACAGTAGACTATGACATAATATAGCGTAGTACTTATAAGCGAGTGTGCGTGGTTCAAATTCTCCTTTTATGTTGGCTGGATGACGTGTAGTTGTAAACCTTTGATAGGCGTATCGTGAATAGAAAGTTTCCGTGCCAATTATTTTATTGGGGACTTCATTTTTATTTTGGCACTCTTGACGTATTTTTTTTTTACAAGTTGAACATTCTGGTAAACTAGTTTAGTAAAACTTTCTTACTATTGGAGAAGTTTGCGATAGTATCTTTAACCTTTTATGAAGTTGTTTGAATATAGAAAATACAAAGTTTTTAAATTGATATTGAAGCAAAAAGTGACTCTTGAGTTTTTATGTTATGTTATCTTTATATATCAATTCGTAATATTGCTGTTCATCACTAATATTAATAATGTAGAATTATACTATTACATCATAATCGACACTCTGTCACACGGTGTCTCCAGATACTCTGTCACCCGCCAGTCTTTTTGCTTCTTCCCAGGTCATCTTAGCGTCCCGTAACTCCATTGAGTACATACTATGAATGATCATTTGCAGCCTTCTAGTGCGACTAGATCCATCCGGTTGGTAGAAGAGACAGACAGGGTTCTTTGTTCCCGGCAGGTCTGAACCTTTCCAAAGTAATAAAGAAATACTAATTTAACTATATCTCATAATAAACTGACGTCATATTTAATTAATAGTAAAACAATCTCATAAAGAAATTTCTAAAGACAGAGATATTAAATAAAAAGAAAAGTTCATTTACAAAGAAATTTACACATTTTTTTCATAGTGGTGCGGTATAGTTCAAATTTAACTCCAAGTTTCCGCAACCACCTTCCTCCAGCTTGTATGATAATCTGTATTATATTATGTTTTTTTTATTTTTTAATCAATTACAAAGATAACAGAAGACTTAATATAAGTAAGGCGCTCAACGTATCAAAAAATTGAAAATAGCAATAGAAAAGAACTGATAGTAAAAAACTACTCGTATGAAAGTGCCAATATGGGAATTTAAGTCTTTGAACACCCAATCTTGTAAGACATACATTGAGCGTGTTACAAAAAATACAATAAATATTTGTCATTGTTCTATTAGATATCTATTCTATCTATCATATGTGTTCAAACTTTCTCATTCGAATACTAAAATATGTCCTGTAAAAAAATTTTCAAATACTGTTTAAAAAATATAGAGAAATGGTTAACCACTACTGTGTAGCGAGAACAAAAGATGCTGATTTGACCCGTTTTATCTTGCTAACGCAAGAAGATGCGATCGAAGCTTTTCTCAAGTAAGAAAACAGTTCTGTCATAAATATTCAGCCCAAAAGATATTTTTGAATAACATCCAAATAATTAATTTTTCAATTCTAAATTTGTCAAAACGCTTCGTCGTGTAAAGTTAACGTTAGCAATAAAACGAAACTTCCTTATATGAATAGCCGTAAACATAAAAAGACGATTATTTTAATAGGATGAAATTACAGTTGTTTAAATGTATAAAATACGAAACATGTCAATTATTAAGTACTAGTTCACTCAAATTGGGATATGTAATTCAACCATAATACTAAACATTGTTTTTCATGCTACAAATTAAAAAAATAACTAAAAGGTTGTAACATTAATATTTATTACAAATGAAACAAAAACTTTACAACTTTTAAGAACAAACATATAGGTCTGAAAGACGATTGTGAAGTCAACCATTTACCTAATTGGAACAGCGTTCACCAAACATTTTGCTTTGAAAAGACATGTTATTCATATTTTACAGAATATGAGTATGTAAAAATCTTCTTCCCTTATTTTTCTCAAAAATACAATTTATGTATTGACTTACTTTTCAATTATGATATGTTTTTTTACAATCGGTATGATATATTATCACGTCTTGTTTTGTCGACAACTTTTATTTTAATGCCTTCTTATTCTTCTTCCATATTCGCTCCGTATGTGGAGCATATGGCTACCACGCGGCATCTCTGTTAATTCCTGTCACCCGCCAATCGCTTTGCTTCCTCCCATGACTTGCCAGAGTCCCTCAACTCCGTCGAGTACATCCTATGGATAGTACCCGATGGACGCCGGAACCCCCCAGGTCGGAAGAAGAGGCAAACAGGATTGAGGCTTTCCGTAGGCATGCCCAGCACGTGACCCAGCCAGTTCTAACGTCTCTCCATAACCATCGATGTTACAGGGCGTTGCCCTAAACGACGTTGCACGAATTCAAACCACTTCACCCCCAATATCCGACGCAAGCATCTATACTCGAAGCTTTTTTGAGACTTCGTCGGGATTCATGTTGCGCTACCGTAAATCAGCACAGGTAAAATGTAAGCGTTGCACAAATAGCATTTGGTTTTGATCGTGTACAACTGCATGATTTTAATATCAGCCAGTATAAATTGAGACAATTAATTAATTCAGTGTATGATAATCGTGAGTGCTATAATTCTATACCTGTTAAGGACCAAAACTGGTAGAATTTTTTCACTCCTTCAAAAATACTTACTTACCATGATATATTTTATCATAAAATTAAATTTACAAGAATGTGTTTGAAAATAAATTTTAATACCCAGATTTATCATCTCTCATGTTTTGACACAATCTATCTAGGATTAAAACACTTTTTTTAGATCTTCGTTATTTGTCTTTCGTAGTCAACGATTTTGAACTATAGTCATTGTTAGCCTTTTTATTGTCTCTGTTATGTTAATAGAAGGGTTGTACTTTTAAATTCTGAGCGTAGTTTCGAAATTGAAGATACTTTAGTCTTAGCATTAATTATTTTTGCGCATTACAATGCATACATATTTATTTAGAGAAATATTATGATAATTTGTATTACAATTACCACGGTTGCCACTGGTTTTAGTTACTGATGTGATTTTTCGATTTCTGTTCTAAAGCATGGGTGTTTGTGATGACTATAATTCCCTCCCACTTATCCGATCCTACAAACGGGGTGTAGCGAGATCGATTAGCTAATTACTAGTTCTGTATTAGTCCTATCATTTTATCCCTGCTCTCTTCCGAAAAAGAGGGGTTGGTAACTCAGTGAAAAGCAGTTCTCGTAGAAAAAATCTGTTGGGATAACTTCGTTAAGAGGCCTTATGCTACAAATTGGGAGCTGTTGGTTAGTAATGTAATATTTAATGTAATTATTATTTTTAAGAATTTTCAGAAAATTTAATATTTTTTAAATATTTTCTTGTGATTAATCAAATTCTGTAACGGTCCACATTTAATATATATTATTAAATCAATGAGAAAATTTATAAAAAAAAATACCTGTTTATCATACAGCAAAAATGTTTCTATTGATTTATGTCTTTTTCACAGTCGGAAACGAATAATAACGACTAATAAAATATAAAATCGTTTTGTAGGTTGTATGTTACATAAGATAAAAATGTAAAATATACCAGAGGGTTTTTCTTATAGTTTTTTTAAAATAATTAAAACTTTAGTAAGACAAAATCTCGAACTAAATATGAAAACAGTATTTGCACGGAATGGTACAAACAAATATAATATTTCGTTTCAGAAAGTTTCATCTGTACTCTATATTCTCTATACCAATATTAGAACTGTTTTCTATTTTGCACGAAACTTCTACTGCTATTTCAAATTTTGACATGAACGACTTTTTCGGTTGCATATTATCTGTTCAAAACTTGACACTTCCGGCACCACCAGGCATACAATATTTCGTGAAATACTTTTTAATATCCGTGTTTTCCTATTAAAGTTCACATCATTCGCCGAGTTTCCTCTCACACTCGCCTGTCAGTGTTTACGCCCAGCATACGTATGCTCGTGAAACGAACGACACTTGACAACGTTACTAACTTGCGACTGCTTCAAGTCCTATGCCTGTGCTTCGATGTTCGATCACATTTTGTCAACGGGAGTTATTAAAGCTATTTCGACTCACTGACTGATGTTACATTATTGATCCTTATTTAAACAAACAGAGGAGGAAAATTCGATGATGTAATTTAAAAAAACAAGGAAAGTTTTCCAAAGTAGAGAAGATATTCTTCTGATCACTTGACAATCGCTTTTTTCTACGCCCCTTTTTATAGGAAACGGATGGGAAGAAACCTTAACATCATATGGTCAGAAGTCCGTACGTATCTGATCATTTTTTAGCGCACAGCACACTGTGCGTTTTAATTTGCTCAGGTCTAGAGTTTAATTATTTCACTTTTAAGGTGTTAACTGTCAATTCTTGGTGGAAAGACATTATATTTTAAAAAATAAAACAGAATTTGTTTGTACTATTTCCATGTGTTTATAATGATCAGGACCGATTTTGCTCATCACGAGAATGATCAACTGTTTAATTATTCGTGCACGTAATTGAGCGTGCACACACACATTCTGCCGATTTTCGGTTTGCTTTTCATCAAATAGGCAGCGTGGAGGTCTTTGGAAGCGTGCTCTGGCATTCATGAATTTTTATACGAATAGAATGATTGCCCAACAGCTTTGACCACCCAACCATACATTTTTTGCACGTCTTATTTTCGATATGTTTGGTGAAAAAAATATGAATATATATATTGAGTGCCATTTATTTATTATAAAGAAAAATAACTTTTCAACAACGTTTAAATAATAAACTGTATTTGTCTATACTACCTATAAATGAATGCGACTTTCTGATATGAAAGGCTTAATCATCCCTGCCCTAAAGAGTTACTTTCTTTTTTTCTGGCGGGACAGTCCTAGGTGAACCTTGACCGTCTCAATCAGTATCCCCCACTCCACTCGTTTCACTGCGTTTCTACGCCCAGTGTTTAAATGAAATTTGATACCTCATCCATCCAGCGAAGCCATGTTTTTCCAACTCTCCATCCTCCCTCAGCAATAGAAAATTTTATTTGATTTTAAACGCTTTGCGTACGATGTGTTAGATTCCGTATTGGATTTATAGCCGTACGGTATTCGTTTGAACTGTACAAATCAACAAGTTGCACGAGCATTCTTTATCAATTGGAAATTTAAAGCGATGCAATCCAGAATGTTTTCAATTCATTTTGTATCAGTGATTTTGATTATTGCCGTCATCTAATACAATTTCAAATTTTATTCAATTTATAACGGAAGTGAATTAAAATATATCATACAGAGATGCTTCTTTCTTTAACTGACTGAAGATTTAAAAAGTAATATCAGCAGTTGTTCTTTTATTTAATCATAGATATTAACATATAAGACAATATAACTTTAGAAAATGAGTAAAAATAAGTTAACAAAATAATTTGAAATCTCTAAAGCTTATACAGATGGAAATGAGTCAGGGTGTATCCGTTTACACAATCTTGAGGCAATGCTGAGTTGAGTAGGTATGCCAACGGAGTTGTCGCATTTGATAAGTCTGTCAAGAAAAAATGGATGTTCGCACGAATATCGAATTGATATATCAATACCATTAAAACGAACGAAATATGTAACAGCACCTGTTTGGACCTAAAGACAACCCATTGACGAGTACGGGGGAGAAAATTGAGAGTCGACAGCTTTTGACACCTGGCAACCACTCAAAGCTCTCGCTATCCGACCAGTGATCGCTTGAGCCACATTTAACGAAATTTCTGGGATTTACACTTATACTCGGTCAGAATCAAGTACCATATTTAATGCATGTATTCTGACAGAGATACATACAACCTTAGAGATACCTTGCTATTTCTGAAAACTCAGAATAAGAAATGAATACGGCCAAACAGGGAAGGAAGAAGCGCGTAGAATGAGTAAACAAAACAAATAGTGTCGAGAAAGTTATAAGCATTTATTTACAGATTAGTGTTTAATTCTACTCTTCAATGTTAACTTTATCAATAGTCATTTTTAAGTTTACGTCACATTATTGGAATTGTCTAGGCTTATCTTCATGACTTCGTACCTTAGTCCAATTTTGAATGCTTTTAGCCAGGGCATTTTCTACCTTTATCTTACTTACTTTACTATCTCTCAATTGCTGTCTTCATGGTATGTAATGCTTATTGTGGCAAAATAAATGGGATGCGTCATTATAGGCACTTGATTTTAGTTTCAAATCCTCTTATTAATTTTTCACGTCTTAATATCGCCATTATTGAAACATTAATTAATGGTTACTTTTCTGTGGCTCCACGTTTTTTTTTATAGTTTCTCTATTCACATTTATTCGAGTTTTAAGTGGTGGTTTGTGTTTTGTGCTGCATGGAATTTTTTATCACAAAACCCTTTTTTGAAGTTTATCGTTCAGGTTTGGTTTTCGTCTCATTGTCTTGATCATATCCTTATTGTAGGGAATAAACTACGTTTGCGTTTATGCTGTGTAACATTGTATTTTTTGCATTAACAACGGGATAAGAGACGTGTAACAGATGGCCTTAGAAAATAAAAATAATTGAAATATGTTGAGAAAACTGTCAAATATTAACAGCAAATTAATATTGATTATGTGATTGTGATTCAAGTGTGATCTATTTGATCGGAACCCGAGAGTCTGAGCATATTTGAAATGGCTTAATGATTCATACTAAAATATATTGGTAATCTACATACCAACATGCAATGAACAATCAATAACGTAGTTGTATGAGTTACATAAGAATATTTAATCTGATGAGTGAGAATCAGTTTTTATTAACAATTTATAACAAAAGTACAATCTAGTCGCAAAATGCGACAGAATAAATAGAAAGCTTTAGCGAATGTTTTCACTTTCTAGTGAATTGAAATTTTGTGAAAAAGTGAAAATTTTGCTTACGAATTGCTTCTTAAAATATAAGAGTAAGTGACGCGACTTGTTTAAAAAAGAATAGACGTTGAAACGAGATATCAGTTTTGTGTATGCAAAGTTGGTATAGTAAGCGTTTTTTGAAGAAACTATAATTTAAAACATGGTTAGATAGAAAAATATGTTCTCTTATCAAGGATATTATAGAATATATGGAAAGCCGTTTTCCCATGATTTTACGACAACTGTGATAATAGAGTTACAGAATACTTTATTTACATTAGGATAAAATAACAAAGTATTTAGTTCTACAATTTTTTTTATTAAGTAGTTGATAGCTATTTCGACTTTACGCCATCGTCAGAATTACACTTAATTTGATTTTTGCTTAGCAAAGTTTAAGTATAAGTTATAAGTTTAAGTATAGTTCTGACAATGGCGTAAAGCCAAAATAGTTATCAACTACCTAACAAAAAATTTTGCAGAACTAAATACTTTGTTATTTTATCCTATTATAATGGAGTTCTACCAAGTAAATGCCAATTCAATCAATATACTTTATTTATGTTCTGTAAAAATGCCACAAATATATTTAATTAATGTGGATGATTGGTTTTATTAAGTGATAAAATCAAAGCGTGCAACGATGTGTGAAAAGTTGAAGTCATAAATGAATAAAAAGAATGTAAGATAAAAAATGACAAGTACAAATATTTTCTGCGAAATCTTTGTCAAAATAAACAAAATTCTTGCAAAACTTTTAAGTAATTTTATTTCCGGATTTCGGACAAAATATATCAAAGTAATTTTAAAGTCGATATATTTAATATCTAATGAAAAATTTCAATAATATCGCGATACATTTATATTCATATTTAATTATACTTTACTTTATCATAATTATTAACTCAACAACTGTTCGTTCAGCTAAATAATTTAACAGAACTACATGTTCTTCTATGAAAACCACATATAATTTTGTGAAAATAATAGCGTATCTTCAAATCAAAAATCATTAATTTGTATGTGAGTGTTTTTTAAAACGTTATTTCCAGAGTCGCATCGAACCATTGAGGTAGAAAAAAAAATAAAAAACGTGGCATTATTCCTTAATAACTTATAGAGACAAATATGCATATTCTTCATATCTCAAAATTGGGTAACGAAAAAGAGTTTAATTAAAACAAAAAAAAACAAATCGATTTAACTGTACGGAGTAGTATTTTTGTAATTATTTGCCTAATTTGTAATTTGAACGCTATTTTATAGACATAATAAAACTGATGACCTAACCTTTGTTTTTTAAATGTAAACCTTTTATTGATCTTATCATATTTTTCAGTCAATTAATATTCTTTACAAGCAACAAGTAAATTGAAGTATAAATTACACTGTTAAACCAAAAGCCTTCATTTCATCGTTACTGTCAAATTTAATGAGCAAATATTGATTACCACGCTTCGCTGTCTTCGGAAGAAGCATTTTGGGGAAAGTCGTCTTGCAATTTTTAGAATGGGAAACTTTGAAAGCTTCGCATTGGTGGCGTAATTAAATTAACATGCAAAGTTAAGGGAGCAGACATCGGATGTAATCTGCCTCCATTATGGACCCTGTCGAAAGACGCGATGACGTATTTTGCCACGACTCGCTTTATTCTGCGATCTTAAATACGATTAAAAATATGTCAGTCAGATATTTGTAAAGCTTAAACGTAGGGAATATGAAACTGATACATCTGATTGTGTAGTATTGAATTTTTTTATTGTTTGACGTGGATGAATTTTTATCAGTAAGGTAGTGAAGGTTGTCGGATCCGTGGTCCAGTGGTGAATGTCGTTGGTTTCGGTTACGGATGTCTCGAGTTCAAATCCCCGTGCGAACAGTTACGTAAATCAATTTTTCTATCGATTTATGAATTTCTGTTCATAGGTATGGATCTTTGCGATTTCTAAAATTCCATCCCGCCCATCCGTTCCTTAACAACAGGGTATAACGATAGCAATTAGCTAACCGCTAGTCCTGTTCTAGCCCTATCCTTCTAAGGTCCTTACCCTCTTCGAAAAAGAGACGTTGAGCAACTGAGTAACAACCAGTTCTCAAAGAAATTTTTTTGTTGAGATCATTAGGAGTCTATATGCTCCACATTGGGAGTGAACATGGTAAAAAAGCTTTTGTTGGGCTTAGCAAACAATTTGCGGTCGTCCGTTTTAAATATAGTATTGACCAATTTGTCTATTTCACTTTCTGTGATAAATGTGTTTCGGTCTTTTGTTAACCATCTTCGTGTAGTCTTATGATGTTTGTCTAATAAGTGAACAGTTTATTATGTTATTTATGGATTCGGGAGTAACTCTGTGGAAATTATTTTTAATGTAAAATTGATAATGTTATTCCACTGGTTATGTTTCTTACTAGTTGTGACACAACCAGTGAAATAAAAAAGTTAATCATATTAATTTTAAAGACGTATTACTTATTATTCACGGTTAACAAATAGTGGTTTTAACAAGTTTGATATAACCTTTACGGGGATAACCGTTCATTTTTGTTGGAAAAGCATTATATTTAGAAAAATTAAAAAAAAATGTACTAAATATAATGGACAACATAATAAAATTAGTAACAAAAAAATCAACATTTTTGTACGTGGAATGCTGGGTTCAATGATTTAATCACTAATAATCATGACAAAAACTATGATTGTATTAATGCCATCAAATTTAAACTGTTTTTTTAATGTTCGTTTCTAAAAAGCAGCTATTAACATAGAAAGAATTTATAATTTAGTACTATGTAGTGTATTCATTTAAAGCCTATTAAACTGATAGATATCACAAAAGAAAGATGTTACATATAATTTATACGAGAAAACGAATTTCAGTAAAGCTCCAGCTTATATTTGAAAATCTCTGACATTAATATATGTCACCTTTTTCCCATTAGCGTAAAAGGTTGACTAAAATCCCTTTATAATGAGCCATGTATAGCGTATAAGTATGTAGTTATATTAAATATATATTTGTACACCTACTTTATGTTCATATAATAAGTATATTTGTTTAACTGTAAAAGTGCTGCGGATGCCTCTGGAGAGCCTTTATCCTGCTTGCCTCTTCTTCCGACCGATGGGATTCCGGTGTCCTGGAATACCATCGGGTACTATTCACAGGATATACTTGGAGAATCTGAGGGACTCTGTCATATCATTGGAGGAAACAAAGCGTTTGACGGGTGATAGGGAATCACAGAGACCTCACATGGTGGCCATATGCTACATATAGGGAGCGAATCTGATTTTCTCTCGTATCTCTGTTTTTTTTGATAATTGAAGTAAAGATACGAAGATGGAATTACGACAGGACAGACGGTTATATAATTGCTCTCTCTAAGCGTCTTTTGTCGGCGTCCGTGGCGCAGTTGGTTTCGTCGCTGGCTACGGTTACGGATGTCTCGGGTTCAATTCCCGGTGCGGACGGTCTTCATAGATTGATCTTTCAATCGATTTATGGATTTCTGTTCGTAGTCTGAGTCCTCCCTCCCATCAATCCCATCCTCACGGGGCGTTACGAGAGCGATTAGCTAACCACTAGTCCTGTCATAGCCCTTATCCTTCTATCCCTACTCTCTTCGAAAAAGAAAAGAGAGGTTGAGCAACTGAGTGACAAGCAGTTCTCGTAGAAAAAATTCTGTCAATATACCTCCATTAGGAGACCACATATGCTCCACATTGGGAGCGGACATGGAAAAAAAAAAAAAAAAAAAAAAGCGTCTTTATTTATAGTGAATGTACACTTTTTTCCTTTATTGGCTTATATAATATCAATTAATCTCTGATTTACATTTTGCCAGTCCTTTGGTGGAAAACCAAGTATTACAAATAAAAAATGCAACTAAATGTATGAGTTTTATATCTACGTACATACACGAGGGTCGCTAATGCATATATTCTTTTACAGTTTAAGTCATAGTTGGAAAGCACAATTAGCTTGTTAACTGCTCTCCAAGCTTAATTACTTTATTCTTTATCTCAATGAAAAAAGGACATCGAAGGATTAACCTTGTTCGTTAGGCGGTACTGTTGTAAACTTTATTCAGAGCGGACATAATTGAAAGCAACATTTAATTTTTATTTTATCTAGCTCTTTCACTTCTCTTTATTATTTACCTAAAAAACTTTCGGCTACTGTCTCTCAATAATGAGATTTATTTTTAAGTCTTTTCAAAGAGTTCTTATTAGTCTCTATAGAAACTATGGAATGTTATTTAAGCTCATTACTTTTTGTTTTCCGAGATTTAAATTTACAAGTTGAAATAAAAAAGTGATACCAGCTTTACTTTATTGGAAATTATGTAAAAATAATTTTATAAAATGTCATTGTCAATTCAAATAACATTAGAAATTTGTATTACACAATAAAATAATAATGCATACATATCTGTGTATGTCATATCATGTCGTTGTGAATCAATTACAAATCAAATTAGCACCATAATTAACAGGGAATATAATTATTTTTGACTTTTTTATATTATGTTCAATACCAATGTGAAACACATGGACTTCTGATTAAACATTTCAAAATGATGTGTTGCAAGAAGAAGTTGTTGTAAGTCAGTAGTCACTCAAAAGGGTTAGGATAGAAAAATGGAACTAGGACTGAATTTGTAGTTGGATCATTTTCTGGATTTGATTGGTGATATATCACAGACTAAATGCATTCCAACATGTATCCACAGATCGATCGATAAATCAGTGCATAAAAGTGACCATTCTAGGATTCTCTTGACCTTGTTCCAAGATTCTCTTGACTAAAACCAAACATGGTTTACCACTCGCTTAGCGTATTTTTATTACCTCACAATGAATATTTATTAGTATTATTACATACCAGCTCAAACATGACAAATATTATTTTGTCATTAAAAAAAATAGCACAACGTGAAGATGATTGATAAAACTTATCTGTTCTTCCTTCTCTTTTCCTTAATAAGATTTCTTTACGCTCTCGGGACTTTGCCCATTTTACTTTGATCCGTACCTACAGTTTGAAATAACAAATTGAAATCGTTAAAGCCGATGCTTTTTCAAGATTCTACGAAGTACCATTATTTCTTAGATTTCCCAGAACGAGAATTTGATGTATTGAAACAAATTATAGTACATTTATGAGGGTTGAAAGCTATTCTCATAAAAAGCTTTTTCTTTACTCATTAGAGTATTTCAAGTTATGAATAGTACTATTATTAACCAAATAAAAATATTATTTTCTTTTCTGAATAGACCTGTCTTGTAGGAAGTGAATATTGGCGAGCATTTTCAGGAATTTTCCCTTTCAATATCTAATATACCAATAATTTTTAACATGATTTTATTTGATTTTCCTAGTTTATTTGTACGGCCTATTTTGATAAGAAATTACACGATAAAATTGTTAATTGTATTAATTTACTTTTCAAATATCTTTAAATTACTGTCGAACAATAAAATCATATGAATTTAGGCAAGCTTAACTTTTAAAAGTTCTTGATATAAACTTTTGACTTCTACATGCATGTATGTTGATTTTGTTTTGATATTTTTTATTTTATTGCGAACTTTTGCATACCTTCTACAAAACTGTTTTAAGAAAAATCCCTTCAAAGAATAAAAATAGCATTTGTTTATTAAAGATATCACCAGCTCATAGATAAGGATTAAATACTTAATTCGGTGAATTTGTGAAAGCATTCGTTGGAAGCTTGGTGCAACCAGTACATCACCTGTATTTGCCCATCGATCTTATCAACTATTCCAATGACTGTTGCAGTAATCACGTTTTGCATCAAAGTTCCTGAAAGTTTTGAAGTAGTCACTGTTGGAGAAACTTTTTTAAGGACTTAGATAACTCTAATTAGCCATAAGATAGATGGTTACTTTATTAAATCATGCTTATTACATTACCTAAATTTGAAAGGCGTCGGCGTCCGTGGCGCAGTTGGTTTCGTCGCTGGCTACGGTTACGGATGTCTCGGGTTCAATTCCCGGTGCGGACGGTTTTCATAGATTGATCTTTCAATCGATTTATGGATTTCTGTTCGTAGTCTGAGTCCTCTCTCCCACCTATCCCATCCTCACGGGGCGTAACGAGAGCGATTAGCTAACCACTAGTCCTGTCATAGACCTATCCTTCTGTCCCTACTCTCTTCGAAAAAGAAAAGAGAGGTTGAGCAACTGAGTGACACGCAGTTTTCGTAGAAAAAATTCTGTCAAGATACCTCCATTAGGAGACCATATGCTCCACATTGGGAGCGGACATGGAAAAAAAAAATTTGAAAGACAGGTTAAAGTATTTTTTTAAATATTAAATAATAATTATGTTCTCGATAAATCAAATACCAGCAACAAGAAAATGTAATTCAATAAAAACACTTTTATAAAAAGGATGATAGCGGTGGGATTCGAACCCACGCCTCCGAAGAGACTGGTGCCTTAAACCAGCGCCTTAGACCGCTCGGCCACGCTACCGATGTTAATCTCATCAAATATAAACACTTAATATTACTTTGGTGATTTGAACAATAATAGGTAATGTTTTCAGAACACACTTATTTGATGAAAAATTTCTTAATTCTGTTTGCACTGAAACAACTGTTTTACTGAATATTGTTTTTTTAAGAATTTAAAGCCTGATCTTTAAATTTGGACCTTAAGGTTTTATTTTGTCGGATAAAAACACAATAATGGATTATTATAAAGAATCACACTTTAACATTTATATTCAATCTGTTATGTATACTGTTCGTACTATTGTCACAATTCTCAAGTAAGAGAGGAGAAAAGGAATACAATCTAAGTCGTTTTTTGTATTTTGTTGTTGAATATTATTGATATTTATAAATGCTTATATGTTATAAGTAATTTTTTCTTATTGAAAATCTTCAATTAATTGAACTTAGTAGAATTCTATTAAATGTAATAAAGTATCCATTGAATCAAGAGTCTGATAAATGTTTTTTTAGGAAAACATTTTAGTATCGTTATGGTTTTAAAATATGTTGAATATCTTGCAATAAATTAAAAAATTCTTTGGTACTTACCAAAAAACTTTACCGCTTTGCACAATTAGAGCCCTTACTTACTTACATGGCCAGATGGCCAGCTGCTCGCTTTTATTCACGATTACTTCCGTATAATGTTTTTTCTTCTCGCAGCCTTGAACTGAAATGGAAATATCACCATTACAAAGTGCTGCAAAGAAAATACCGTTAAACACGAGCGAGAAAACAAACTGAAATGAAAACAATCAGTGGAAAACGTGGACAGTCAAACGATTTGTGATAAAAAATATCATTGTTAATTGAAAAAATACAAAAAAAACGAAACAGCCTTCGAGCCTTTTGTATTTACTTACGTATTTTTTGTGTAAATAAATTTCAAACTTTTTCTATGATGTCTTACTGATTTCAGCAAAATCTGTTTAAACATTTTTTCTTTTATACAATACAATCTCAATAATAATAACGAACGTTTTTTGTCGTTTGTTGTTACCAAATTCAATTTTATGATATCTATTTATTTTGAATACACTATTTGCTGTTGAAATCATATTATTTTTATGGTATACAATACTTATAATGGTATCGAACCGACAGATATTAAAAGTGGATATCTCAATGGAAAATAGATTTGAGGTAATTGCAAAAATAGTTTCAGTAATACTTTTGTGAATATATTCACAACAAAACAACTAAGACGCATAACGAAATTACATAATAATTATGAATTATTTATATCTGATTGGTTTCACCTTGGATATTTACTGCTGCTGAAACAAGTGAAAAAGTCATTTCTTAACAGTACACAAATACTTAATAAATATAGGAAGAAATTGAATATCATTCAATCGCTTTGCCTTTTTTAAGAAATTTCTAGAGTAGGTGTTATTGAAAACAAAATATCCCTGGTCGCAGTTCGAATTCATATAAATATATATGTTTTGCGTATGGTCACTACTCGACTAACGACGAAATAAATAACCATTGTCGTTTAACTCGCTGATACATCTGAATAGTTGAGAGTGAAAATTAAAAGATGCGTCAAAGATATTCCAGAATAATACCAATTATTGTATTTTTCTAGTTACATATAAAACAGATATATATCGTATAACATATTACGATAAAGTAATTGGCATAATCCACAAAATAAATATTTCTTAACAATCTGCGCACCAATGCGAATCAAATTCTTTAGTGTAAAATTACGACATCGGAGATAAGGAGCAAACAGAAAATGATTTCACGACTTTACGCCGAGTTTTTACGAGCAAACACGGTAGGTGAAATTTACAATTCGTTTGCATGAAAAAAGGTTTCTTTTATCTACAGCCTGCGAGTCTTTGATCCCTCGGTGCCACAGTGACAGATTGTAAAACCGCTAAATAAAACGGAAATCCACGACAACAGTGAGCGCCACTCGACGGCAATTTTTAACAAAAAAATAGCCTACAGCTAGGGGTAGTAAATGGTTGGTCCAGAAAAAAGATTTTGTTATGTAATACCTTGTACGTGAAATATATTTATATTGAATATTATTTGAATTCAGCAGTAAATTTTTATTCTTATGAAATTTTATAACTTTTTGATAGCTTATTACTTTAACAAAGGTTTACACTATGTAAATACGAAGTGATAAAAGCAAATTTAATGCGATAAGAATAAAAATCGAAATGAAAATTTACGTGCAAACATTATGTTGAGTAGAGTGTCTTTAAATCTTTTGGCTTAGTCGCTCGTTGCATTATCTACTAATGATCGATTTTTAGAATATTATTTTGAACGTTCGGCTAGAACCAACTGCCACCTATTCAACGCGTGCATACTGACGGTGCTGGTTCGCGCTTGTGGGTCAGGGCTAGGGCTTCCAATCCCGGAATCCGGGATCCCAAAATTCCTGGATCCCGAGCAATTAGTCAATTATGTAATCCCGAGATTGACTTAATACCAATACCGGGATTTCGGGATTCACTATAAAATAGTAAAAAGTAATTTATATTAAAATGCAATTTCTTATTCTTATCTCCGATGAACTGTAAAATATAAAATGCAAATTATAACTCGATTTACTATACGAACATCGTTTCCGGCGGCAGAGTGTCTAGGTATATTAGATTTATATATTTTAAGCATAATTTATATATGAGTTGTCTTCTCTCTCATACTCATATTTCGCGAGCGGACAGGAACAGACAATTTATTGTTTTTTTGTATCATTATCTACAAAAAACAGTTGACCACTTTTCTATTTTTAGATGCGGCAAGTGAAGATTTTTTGTCATTTAACTGTAACATGTCTTCAATTACTAATAAAATACAAAACAATCGAATAGAATAAGCGCGCAAGATTCTGCTTGCAAATACTTTTTGCATAATTATGAAGATACCTAGGTACCTACATATTTTACAAACATTTTTTGTGTGATTGCACGTGCTCACAATTATTATAATTTTGTATTATATTTTGTATTCATATTCTGATACCTAGTTAATAAATAAAATCATCGAATAGGTACCTAAGTATTATGTTCTTTTATGCGCTTTTAGGAACATACCTACCTATCCTCCTATTTTGTAAGTACTGCAAATCCATTTTCACGAGGTTTTATTTTTATTTTGTATGAGGATTTTTATGTTCTTTTCCGTGGCTTCATTCACTCGGTTTATCGTGGTACATATAACCTACAATTTGTTTTTGACGATTTCAAATTTGAAAAAACCTCAATCCCGAAATCCCGGGATCAGAAAGGGGGTCCGGGTTTCGATGCCCTAGTCAGGGCACCTCACTAAATACCAGGTTGACCGTATACTGTGCTTTGAAAACAGATGCTTGTGATAAATAATGGGGGTGCGGTGGTTTGACTTTATCAATAACTTGGAAGTAAGAGAGCGGATGGACAAACCTTTATTTACCCAAAGTAAAAAATCGACAACGGACCTGGTTTGGAGATGTGTTGCGGATGCCCTAGGGGAGCCTGAGTTTTGCCCGTCTCTTCTACCGACCAGATGGATTCCGTCGCTCTGGAAGGCTGCTGATGACCATCCATAGGATGTACTCGGTGGGACGCTGGGATGACCTGGGAGGAACCGTGTAATTGCCATATGCTCTGAGAAGGGAGCGGATATGATTTTTTTTTTTTGAATGGCATTGTTTGGTTGGTATATATGATTTCTTTATATCTCAAAATTGTGAATCATTTTGATATATATTTAAGTAATACATGAATGTCTATTGATCGACTCTAAAAATCATCACTACATGCCAATTAGCATCATTTCTAAAACCCTATTGTCTTTTAATTATGTGTGTATCATTACAAACTTATACTGAATTTAAACTACTTACTGTGTTTAAATGCATTTTTTGTGCATATTATTCCAGTTCATAGCTCCTGACACACTTATTAAAATCATTTGAAAGCGCTTAAGTGGTATTAACGAATACCACAATGTTGTTAAAAAGCTTTAAATATGTAGCAGGTACAACGTTTAATGTTTAATGTCATCGGGAGATTGAGATTGAGCTGTACTCTGATTATCTATACCGACGCCTAATAACACAGAACCTTGCTTCCAGAATATACTTATCTATACTGTAAAAGGAAGCAAATGAAATTCTGATATTGGAATATCTGAGGAGAAATGACAAAAAAATGACAGCAAATTGGCAGATGTGCCTTTTATTCTGATGGCCCCCTTTCATTGTAAATGTAATATTTGATTTATCAGCAAATAAATTTGTATAAAATATTTTCCAATACTTTTGATAGAAAATATTAACGGAAATTGAAAATATATCTATTCATATGCCATATGCCATATTTAAACAAATTTTGAAATGACAGTCTTTAATTGGTTTTCGGTTTGATTTTATCATTTACGCATTTTCAAACCCATGCGTAACAAATAATCATGTACTTGTAACCAATCAAGAAGGTAATTAACAAAACTGGTTGAAAGTCAATAAATCGAGCTCGCTTTGAAACAAGGTATGGTTAGAAAATGTATTTACTATATTAAATAAATTATGCTGAGGAAAAGGTTAAGCTACCAATTTTAATTGTTTGTTAAAAACGAACTTCCACAACGTTACCGTTGAATCCATAGAAAAATTTGTTTCTGAAAATTTTAAGTTAAAACGACATTTTTATGGAGTACACAAGAAAAACTGTACTCCAAAGTTACATTTAAACCTTATTTTTGTTGACTTTGTTAGTTACACACTTTACCTAATATGAAATCAACATAGTTGTTTGTTAATATAATATTAAAATTGTTAATCTAGTTGTTCCACTAGCTTTGTCACTAACGTGACAAAACCAGTGGAATAACTAAGTTACTAATATTAATTTTATATTAAAAATGAATTTCCACAAAGATACCGAAGAATCCATAGAAAATATTAGTTATTTGTTATTGAAAAAAGACTTCTCAATGCTTAAAACTACCACTGTATCTAGTGTTGTACAAAGAATTAACAATGAGATATTCTGAAGACGTACAATTTAATGTCTGTAATGTGCGTTCATCGTTCGACACGACTGTCTCCCTTAATTAACCCAACCTAATTAGCGAGCTTACAATGCTGATCTTTTCGTAACGTAATACCCTTCCAACCATGGCCATACGAGCGAAAACGTGAGGCAATATGTTCACCTAATCTGCAATAGATAAAACGGATCGTAAACTTTGGGAACCGAAGGGTTAACTCTACTCCATGTTAGTAATTGAAAGTTTTTGCACATCCTTTGTTTCCAAGTGAATTAATTAACTATTGAATGGAAACTTTTCAATAAAATAGAATGATTAAAATTTAATTTTGCTTCAGGAAGAGTTATATCGGATTGTATTGTTTTGCGTAATAAAATTACATGGATGCTTTAGGGTTTATTTGTTTCTTCAATTTTATTAACGTAGCTTTTATTTTTTTTAAAAGCATGTAATTTTTTACAAAAAATCGATTGAAAATGCTCGTGATGAGAGAAACTGGTATTGACCATAAAAACAATTGTGTTAAAAAAGGTATACTCGATTTTAACAAATATAATGTCTTTTGAACAATAATTGACAGATAACAACTTAAGATAGTTATTTTTGTTATATTTTAGTCATTACATGAACATTTCTACAAAGAATGAAGAGTCAATCAATGATTTGACCATTAATTTCAAGCAAGTAATGATTAATAATAAACAGTAATAATTGGCAAAAAAAAACCTTGAAAAAAATCATTTTATAAGGAAGACGCCTAGAGTGATTATTATTATACTATAAGTGTGAGTTAAAAGGGAAAAGTTTATAATAGTAAACGGACAAAAATTCCTACCATAGTTAAAAATGAAATATTTATACAAAGCAGTGAACCAATAATTGAGATATAAAGCTATAAGAGTCAATAACAAATTTATATAAACCACCAATGTCTTGCTGCTGGTAATTTATTTTGGACTAATTATGGATATATGCGACAATAACGTCAGCGAACACTCAACATTCAAGTACAATTAACTCTTGTTGATGATGGTAACAAATATGCATCTTAGCTAAAATTATCGTAAAACGTATAACGTTGAACTGCTCCATTACAATACAAATCTCGTTGACGTCTACAGATAAATTTCCTTCACTCATAAATCTATGATGAAAGTGCAACAAAAGGCATTCTTTCAGCATTAATGATTAAACTTTTCATAGAGTTATCATTTTACTATTCTTATCAGTAGTGTATGCATAAATAATCACATTAAAAAAAGAATTATTGGACCATTTATTCAATAAAAAAACTTATACTATTATTATGATAATATATTAATAGTTACATCACATTGATTTCAGGTTTAAGTTATTCTAATAGATGCATACATTTGTTATAATTTTTGTAAAGCACCTGTGACGTATACTGTTAGTCTAATAGTATTGATCTGGTTTAGAGTTACACAATACAATAAATAAACCCATTTTATTTTCTACTGTAAATGGGTTTATAATGTTTGCTAATTACTATTTGTTTTTAATGTTTTTATTATACTAATTAATTAATATAATAAAAACATTACTAAGTTCTCTGAAATTTTATTATGATATTTAAACTTTACTTCAATTTATTCAAATAATTAGTTAATATCCGTCATTAAATGGTGATAGACGCCATTTCTTTTATAATATAGTGCGAAACTTTTTGATGAACATTTTTGACTCGGTAATATTTGTAAATAGAGTGCTATAGATAAAAAATTTGAGTACTTTCATATCGATGAACACATATTTTGTTTTCTTTTTAAAAATCACTAAATTAAAGTTCATCCATAAAATGTAGCGTCGCTGTGTAAATTTTTGTTGGACTACTATCGGCGGAGTAATGGAAACATTTACAGACCTCTAATGCACAAACTTTTTCCCTTTAACGACTGCGCCTGGCTGTAAAATGCTTGCTGTTGAAAGTGAAGTTTACTTTTTTGACACTAAAAGCCATAAAAAAAAACACGATGAAAATTTGAATATTGCGATTGTAAAAATAATTACCCATTTTCGAAATTTTGTTGACGTGTTATTTTTACAGATTCTGTAATGCTAGTTTTCATACTCGTTTTATTATTGCAAAAAAATATTAGGAAAATTGTGTAATTGGAAAACGGTAGACAAAAATGTTCATTATACAGTAGTTATCAGTGAGTGTTAAGTGAATAAAAGAATCAAACAATTAAGCGCGCTTCTTACTAGGATGAATGTCTCAGAGCTTCCACTCAGCCACAACTAGGGCTTTCAATCCCGGGATTGATATTTAGACAATCCCGATATTTCGGGATTCACTGTAAGTGCTGAAAAATAGTTCATACTTCAAATTAAATACTTACAAAGAAATCCCGCTTCCTAAATGGATGGAGGACAATATTTTGATCTGGAATGAAAGACAGGTCTCCTTTTTGAATACCATCTGGTAAAACCTACCTTAATAGTGCAATAAAGTAAAATATACTGTTTCGATGATTATGTTTTTGCAATTTTTTCTCTTTTTTGTAAATGGCTTTCCGATTGCCAACCAATAAAAAGAAAGTTTAATTTACACATGGAATTACGCTTAGTAACCAATCCCAGGATTGATAAATTCTGAATCACGGAATCATAAAAAGGGTCCGGAATTCGATGCCCTAGCCACAACGACTATACAACAAAGTAAACTTAATTATGATACCAAAATTTCGTCTGAGTATAATTCTGGTTATAGCGAGATTCCGAAGAAGCTGTCAACTTTATTACGTAACTGTTGTGGAAATAAATAATTTAATTACATATGAAAAAATAGACTTCATTCAATCTCAATATAGATATTCGTAAATTTATCCCAGAAACTTTACTTCTATAAACCACCATAGGAACAACAATAATAATAATGTTAATAATTTTTCGACATAGTGATTAAACACGAGATTTATTTTCCAGCCTCAAAGCTATATTAAAATCCATATTTCTAATAAAAAATCCACACACTAGTGATATTACTTTGGTCTTATCTGCCCAGGCCAGCCGTCCGCTGTCCGCTCTTTGTGTTGGAACTAGTTAACGCAAGGTGTTTACCGCAAAAACCTACACATAAAACGACAGAGTTATTATAGTTCAAAGGAAGAGGGAGCACGGGATTTGCAGGCCTCTAATTCTTTAAGGGTGAGACGAGCCTAGCTTAGAAAACCAGAAGGGAAGGATTATAACGGAGAAATAAATAATTTAAGTTACAACAATCCACTGGTGTATGTTACATCTTAGTTGCTTATAAATAAGGATTTTTACTCTGAGTGCAAAAAATGTCAGTTTTATCCATTATTAAATAAACTCATTTGAACCACCATACAATTTTAAATTGGCCGGACCTAATTGTACTATTACGATATCCTTTGCACAAGTGCACTTGACAAAGTTTTGTCGGAATCGGATGAACGGTCTGGCAATTCATAAGATTCGAATAAACCCACATTGATTTTTATATAATAGATTTAATTATTCAAGGTATAAGTTGTGTTTTTGAAAAAAGTGCTTAAGTGGTGGATCAATAACTTAGCATAATAAAATTTTACATGTAGTATTATTACATACGATGGTTGATCCCAAAAATTTACACTTGAAGTTGATATATCTATTAAGTCCATTTAAAACTCACTAAAAGTCGAAAATTACTAGTAATTAAACACAATCCATTAGTTTTACAATGTAAACGAAATCGATACAATAGCAATCACACTAAAACACTAATGAATACTACAGAACTACTGAAATACAAATGGCCGCAAAAACAGTTGAACTACTATAACAAATGAGTATTGGATAAAAAGTGTTGCTAATATAAAAACCGCTTAAAATGTATTTTCAAAATAGAACAAAATGCTACTCACAACATTTTAAACTGAATAACGTGGTCTGATCACATATTCTATTTCTTTTGGTACAGGTATGTTAAATTCTCAACGATTTCAACGATTTCTACCCAGTTCTGCAAATGGTTGGTAATATTTTCATTTGAATACACGTGATAGAAAAACTCATATAACATATTTATTTCAATACAATAAAAGACGTAATTATGAATATTATCAAAATTAAGTTTGTGTTTTTATAATTTAAACGACGCTATTTATATAAAATTTGTATATTATCAATTGATAATGCTTGCGAAGAGCGGAACCAGTCCTGATAATTATTACGAATTTGAAAGTAGTACAAAACAAATTGTGTTTTTTTTTTTAATATAATGGTTTTCCACAAAGTTGACAGTTAACACCTTCGAACCGACCTTGCGATTATTCAGTTATAGGCTTAAAGATACCAAAAATAAAATTGAAATCGAAAAAATGAACGATTCACAATTCAAAATTGGTTGTATCATTTAGATTAATTTTCATAAAATACAAGTTTGAAAATCTACTACTTAGATCTCATTCTTTCTTTTTCTCTGTCCTTATCGAAATATTATTTGATTATGGTTCAAAGAAAAGAAAAATCAAATTTGGATTATTGAGATTTTGTACACTTCCATGTATTTTGTCACTAACGACCCGGGTTTCGCCTTTCGGCATCTTCAGACATTCGAGCACACGAATGGACTCGAACTGACAAAAGTTAGTTCGAGTTACAAAATCTCAATAATCCAAATTTGATATTGAAATTCCATCAAGCACCCTCATTCGATGTCTTAAATTATAGAAAAGAAAAATGTTATGATAAGATGTCTAGAAGTCCGGCAACTGTCATGTTTCTTTTTAATCTTAAAATTTTCTTAGTTTTTATACATAAATTCGTATTTCAAACAATCAAAAAGTTATTAAATTCCTGCATGTGCAAAACTTGCTTTACAAAGAAAGTTACCTTGCACTTGCAAAGATATTTCTTTATTAAAGTTTTTTGCGAACTTTGTTCATAACTTCACTGCAAGCCATTTGATATATTTTTTTATTTCCATTGTAATGGCATCGTTTTATTTAATGAAAATACCAATTTATATTGTATAAAAATATATTAAATCTTTTCAGTTTTACTTGAAAAGATGTAATGAAAGCGATGTTTTATATAGTAAAATCGCAATAAATCGTTAGGGCAGTAAAAAGGTTTTTTAAACCAGAGGAATGATCATGATTAATTATTTTGATGTGTAATGTACGATTTCGTACCATGATTTGTAACAATCACTTATTGATTAGCATTTTTAACAGTCAATAAAAAATCTGTATTTGGCCATCTTGGAAAAAACTGTCAGATTCAACGATATATTGTTAAATATTATCATAATTTTTTTGACGATAAACGATAGACAGACTGTTGGTTTTTAGGTACAAATTTGATTATATAAAATAGAGGTACATGTGACATAATGGTGACTTATTTACATAATACACATTTACTTTTTCATGCAACAAAAACTCAGTATTTAATTTTCAGAATCATCTTCATGTATTGTTATATCATAATATGTATTTCGATAAAAATTGAATAAAAATAAACGAAAATATCAAAATGAATAATATGAGAATACAATGCATTGATTTGATACCGCGATAAAAAATATGGGTTCCATTTCATTTTCTAGCTTTTAGCATTATGTTTTTAATAAAATAAAATGTTGTTGATGTGTATTTTAAGATAATTCTTTTGTCAGAAATTTTTTTAAATACTTCTAATGTTTATTATGTGCGTTCGTTTTCGTAAATAAATGTTTAAATTTTTGTAATAAAAAAAGAATAATACACGATGTTTTTTATGACTGCCATTAAGGTTTTTTGACGAGCAAACCTGTCAATTTTGTAACAGCTTGGATCTGATTTTTGATGAGTTGTTGTTTGGATGTTTTGCTTTTAATTGTATATTATTCTTAAGTTGATTGACTTCAAGGTGAAAAAATTTTCCGCACCCACAATATTTGCGTATTTTAAAATAAACACTAAAATTGTTAACAAAATACATTATTATTCAAAAAACAGAAAACTGGCCCAAGGTTAGTAAAAAATAAATAGTCCTGTAACTGAGAGGTAACGTTTGTTATACTCGGCTAGACGGTCAAGTCTTCAAACATAAATCGTTAACTCGTACTAAATATTACATTTATACATCATGATAACTACAAAATATAATGAAAAACATTTTGAAACAAGCCATCAAAATTATTATCAAATAAACATAAATCTTATTTTATAGTCATCAATTAAAAACTTAAGGAACTTTTCACTTTTAAAGAAAATTTCAGTAGTAATAAAAACTGAACATAATAAATTGGATTAGGATTTTTTTCACAAATAATATTCAAAGTTTGAGCTTTCCTATTCAGTATCTCAGATTTACGGCTCAAAGCTTAAATCAAATAAAGTTATTTTACGATTTAGTATCAAACTCTGTGTGCATACTGCATTTGGTATAAATTTGATCTTCTTGAAAAAGGGATTGCAATGTATGAAAATTATATGAGTACCGATATTTCAAGTTGAATACAGGTTTTTTAAATATAAAAATACGAACGACCAATTTGGATCGCAATACTTGATACCTGCAATTTTTTTTTATAATCAAAATTTGAACACACTGAAAGTAAAACTGTGAAATTCAAAAGTACAAACCCGTGACTGATCGCAAGGTATAAAAACAATGCAAATGTGTGATACATGACATGTGTTATCAAATCGCATCGTCAAGAATGCCTAGAACAAGATGTGGCCGTCTGGTGGTATACATTTCACAAACATTTTTTCAATGTTAAATAAAAAAGCAATCATACTATCGTTTCGTTTTCACCTAATTTTCAATGCTGAAATAGCGGTATTTTACATTTCCGTTATTTCAGAGTTAAAAAAGGATTTAAAATACAGAGACCCCAGTTACGATAATATTTGTTTTGAAATCCCTCTTTGGAATTACCAATGCAAGTGTGGAGTTGTTGCCTGCGATGGAATTTTGCAGTTATATTATGTTTGCGTTGAAATTTTTATGCCACATAAATATTGCACTGTAGAGTGAATTTAAGGTTTATGTTTGACCTTTTGATACAAACATTTTTATTTTTGAAAGTATAACATTAGCCCCAAGAAAAATTCTTCACGTGATATAAAATAGTAATCGAAATATGAATATGGAAAAAGTTTGCATAAAAATTAACTCAAATGTTTTTTGTTTCTTTACTTTAGTAATACGTGATATTCGGAAGCCATTTTTAATTATATATCAGTAGTTTCATGCTGCACTCATTACTAATATGTCAGTTATACAGGTGACATAATACATTTCAGATTTATAGACAAGTCGATGTAAAATATGGCTAGTTTTATTTAGAACTTCTTAGAAGCTTGGCCGATTAGTAGATATTTCAAATTATAGAAACAGCAATACGATTCAGGGTGGTGATCTTATCTCTTATGCATGCTAAGATATGCATAGTGCGTTTGGATCTGTCAGACATGTAGGCATGTCGATGAGATTGTATTTAGGTCTGATTTAAAAGAATTCAAAAAATTCTGCGTAGTGTGGACATTCAGTAGATCTCAATTTATAGATTTTTTTCCTCACTATTATATTTTGTTCAAACTATAGCGCATACAATCTAGTCATGAGGAGTTTTCCACGAACATTCCTGACAAATTTTGAAACACAAATTTGATTACGCAAAACCGTAGCTGGTAGTGTTTGTATAACGTTAGTAATAAAAAAATCATCAATGCTGTTTTATTTAAGGATCACTACTTGTGATGAAACGTTGGAAGACATGGCAGCTTTACAATAAAAAAATCAAATTTTCTAAATGCACAGTATTAAAAATATGATATTGTTTTTTTGTTGAACATAATCCGTCTATTGTAGTTTAAAGAATAATTTCATGGCATTATCATATCTTTTACAGTATTTTGAAATTAAAAAAATAATACATCGGTATAAAAAAATTCTAATAAAGAATTGTTTTACCTCGTGGCCTCGTGATATAACATAATATAAAACAAATTAAACTAAACATTGAGTACTTATTTTAATAATTATTATCCTTAATAATTTATGAATATAATGAGCTTAAAATGCTAGTTTTTTAAGCAAAACCATTTCGGAATTTTATTATTTTGACTCTTTACTTTTTTTTTACTTTTAACCGAAAACTGATGATTTAACACGATTAATGTAATAGACTCGTTGTGCATATATATTTTTATTGTGAAATAATACATTTTTCTGTCATTTTTGTATTGAAAAAATAGATGTAGATCTTATATCATTGATACTGAAGTCAATATTACAGCAATATAATTCTATTTGCTTACACTTCTGGGAAAAATTGCCATCGAATCGGCATTTTGCCACACAAGTAACAACTTTTCAGTGTATTTAAGATTTGAACATTTAAAATCAAATGTATAACAGGGCTTATTAAATAAAGAAGGCAAAATTACATACGATAAAACAACAGCAATGGTGTACGCATTCCGTTTTTATTTAATTATGTTCGTTTTAGTAAATAAAGTAATTTCAAAAATGAAAAAATTGCTTCATTGTATTTTTTAATTTTATAATTATTTTGTCCAATTTTTTAAATATTGGCATATGTTACACAGTATTCGTCTAGTTCATACATTCGTAGAACTAATGCATAAAATTGTAAATTAAAAATTAAAGACTTTTTTATAACACACTTGACGTGATTATTCTAAGTAAAATTATTATTTTGATTTAAGCATTAAAATGTTCATATGTTATTTTTTGTTAAACTAATCTTTTCCTTTAATAACTCAAATCACTTGAGTGACATCAATATGGTCAGTTAGTAAAGGCTCGCACTTTTCTGGTCAGAATTTATATCAAATGGTCCTAATGTGTCGGTATGAATTACAGAGGGCAGAATAATTAATTTATGGTCAGTATTTCTAACCTAACCTAACCTTTTATCCTAACCGTATAATAATTTTATTCAGACCGTTCATATTGTTATTCTGAGCAAATATTGAATTTTATTTTGACTAAAAGTTGATTCGAATGCTGATCAAAAATTGATTTAAATTCTGACCATTTAATTTGTTGCCTTTAGTAAACTAAACAAACAATCGATCTAGCATAACGGTATCAAAATAATAAAAAATAGTTATTTACCGGGGGTTAACGATTTTTTGCCGACCGTTTATTTATTTATTAAGTCTGATTACGGATTATGCTACTGATTAAATAATTAGTTTCCAATGACACATTATTTCGGCGCTGTATGTACCATGATTGTCGTTCTGCTTCGGTGATATCTGCTTGCGACATAGCTTTCTGAACGAACTTTACTTGACTCCGAGCTTCGCGATAGTGGCACTGTATTTGTCTGCGTTTAAAGAACGTGTGCAGTGCCCCGGTTAACACTATCAGATGAAAACTTCAGCATGCCTTAAGCCCACACTACGCGACACAAACTTTCATTCGATACTGAATAAACGGTGAGCATTGCAAATGATCTCAGATAAAGTAAAGTAGTTATTTCACATTTGTTTTATCTATATCATCTTTTAAGTCTGTTTCATAAGCATTTATATTATACGTAAGATCTTTTACTTATTCAAACTGAGCCAAAATTATTGCACTTATGTAGTGAGAGTAAAGAATGCTCATTTATTATTGACTTACTGGACACAACTAGATATCATTTTTTGTAACTATGTTTACTCCCATTGCGAAGAAACTCTCAATGAAGCTTATCTAAACACAAATTGTTCTACTAGAACTACTTGTTACACAGTCACTCAACCTCTTTTTCTAAAACAGTAACGATACAACAATAAGGATAGGACAAGGCTCGTGGCTAGCTAATCACTCTGATTATGGCTGTGATGTCTGAAACAGAAACCCGTAAAACAATTGACAAATTACTTTACAAATTGATTGACAAATTCTGGTATCCGTGAACACTAACACTGCCAAATCCAACGGCATTGAGCACTCGTCTACAGGCTAACTATATATAAGAAAATAATTTTATGACACATTTGAGTAATAAATATCACTGTTTGTAGTTAACGATAACTTAAAACCCTAAAACTCTAAAATGTATATCTTCAAACGAAATTAAAATAAAATATCTACAAACGAAATTATTCTATTTTTCATAAGGAATCTCCATTACACACGTATATTAATTCCAATGCAGTGAACAGCGTCCACTGATAAACTGAGAAGAAACATCTTCTAAATTGTATGGTATCTTGGAGCTTAGCCCTTCTGTTTGGCAGGCGCGTCATTTGGTTTCATTTATTTTGTGAATGCTTTCAACAGATAAAGAGTTTTGTTAATAAATCCATCAAGATCTTTTTAGATGTAGTCAAAGAAACGGTTTACAGCTTGTAAATTGTCAAATTAATTACTAAGTAGTGCAAATTTTCTTTCATTTATAAATTAAATTGATAAAGTTTCTTTTCGGTTCTTAATAATATCATCATTCAATAAATTTTGTTTTGCTGCACTTTGCCATTTGACGTATTTGTATTTAAGAGAATTCTCGTCGATATACGTGTAAAATAGAATATATCTTCACCTCTCTGTCCAAAATATGACATCATTGTTTTCTAATATAAGTTTTTTAAACGTTCTGCCGTTGTGAAAACAATCATTTTTCTTTGCATTGTGTATTTTTGTTAGTGTTGCAACATTTTGGTAACGGCTCTACCAAATTAACGAATAAGAAAAAAGTAAATAAACATGCGAAACCTAAGCATTTTCTCGAATTCATATATTTAAACACTCTTCGTAAAAATAAAAAATATTTTTTTACTATATGATGATTGAACCGAGTGATTGTTTTTACTATAATTTGATGCAGCGAGTGTTTTATTTAATTAATAAATGTATATATTAAAAATCAAATTTACTGTGAAAAAATAGTAAGGTTTCTACAGTATTATTGCGTGTCTTACATATTTCCAGGCGATCGCGTTAAATTATGAATTTCATTAATGTGTATTTATTTAAGTGTAAAGTGGCTAACTAAAAATAACCATTATTGCAATACATAATTTATATGGAAATATGATTTCACATATTTTCACTGTATATTAGAATTAAACTAATGACAATACCCCGTGTAACATTACTCTGTTTAGAAGCTCTTGGATTGTGGTGGATTTTTTCCCTCCTGTAATATTTTTTTTGTGAGATCTGTCGGAAAATCGTTTTAAGGAAAAATCTCGTTTATTGAATTTATTATTCAGCCACAGCTATAAATTCTGAGAACAGCCATGAATCCATGTAACTTTTTCGAAGTGATGACAGTAAAAAGATAAGAAAGTATTGAATTTCGTAGAAAACAGTGTTATATTGTAAAAACATATTTTTAGCAACGATTTATTTTAAGCCTTTATGTAGCAATCTTTCAAAGATTCAGCGAATTCTTCAACAGTTGTTGAAGTTTGAAAATTTCTTCTCAGTTCACTGAAAATGCATTACATAGTATTTATGTGGTATTTTTCGTCAAAATTGATCTTGAACTATTTTGTAGAAAAGTGGAAAATTAATACGCTAAATTATACCCCAAAACGAAAACCGTTTTTTCTCATGAAAATTGTTTCAATTTTTGTGACATGTAATAATACCATATCTCACACTAGCGCCTATTTTTGTCTGCTTTTAACATCGTGTTTAATTATTTTTTTCTTGTCATGTGTTTCTTTATCGGCGATAGCACGTCGTATTTATTATTGAATATATATTTTCACCCTTAAAAATAAATTACTCTATTTCATTGTTGGGTCCGTGGTGCTGTGGTCAACTTCGTTGGCTTCATTTACGGATGTCTTGGTTACGGAAAGTTTCATAAATTAACTTTTTAACCGATTTATGTATTTCTGTTTGTAGGCATAGACTTTAGTGATGTCTAGAATTCTCTCCCACCCAACTCATCCATACAATGGGTCGTAGCGAGAGTGATTAGCTAACCACTTGTCCTGCCCTAGCCCTATCCTTCTATTCCTACTCTCTTTGAAAAATAGATGTTGAGTAATTGAGTAACAAGCAGTTCTCATAGGAAAACGTCTGTTGATATGCCTCCATTATGAGTTTATATGATTCACATTTGGGAGCAGACACGGTAAAAAAAATAATATTTAATTGAGGGATGTCTAAGAAGGTTGGAAAATATTAAATTCTTTTCATAAATACTTACGTTCCACAAAAAAATATCGAGTAAGTTTTCATTCGTGAAATGTTGTTTAATGAATGCATTTTTTTATCCGCAGAATACTGACGGAAAATACTTCTGCATTGAGAGTGCATAATCTACATATATATAAATGAATGTCTGTTGGTTTTTGGTTTGTCCGGATCTTATAGGCTCCTAAACTAATCAACCGATCGCGACGAAACTTTCAGGAAGGAATTATTGTGACCATGCCGGGAAATATTATATAAAATAAATGTTTGTTTGTCCTTTACGCGTTCCTTTATCATTCATACGATTTCGATGAAACTTCGGTGAGTTGTTGTGCACACACCCGTGAAGGGTTCTGAAGAAAAAAAATGCATACAAAAAACGTACAGCGACATTTAGGAAAAACCTTCTGATTTATTCGTGTACGCACCAGACGAAAAACAAAAATATTTTGTTATAACAAGTGTGATATAGAAACTCAGGTTCGGGTCGGGCCAGACCTGAAGATGATGGGCTCGAACCGGGTAAGTCTATGAAATTTCGGCCTGTGCAGACCTCTAATCCAAAAGCAGTTCAATAAACAGAATTAAAACACAAACCCTTTCTTTCTTTGAGTGGCATTGCAACGCATGCCGGGTACTCACTAGTTTAATATAAAAACATCGAATAAAAGTCAATTTTCTGATCAGAGCTACTTACTTGTGAAGTTTTCATCGTAATGAATACTAATTTACAACACAGAGTGCACCGTGAGAGGAGATACGGTGTTTTGTTGCAAAGCATATTTGTAACGTAATTCAATATCCGTAAACTTAAGTCAAACATGCCGCGCAGTGTTACCTTCATTGCACCATTTACTTATCTATCGGTAATTATTTTTAGCTCGCAACACTAAATTGGCTAATTAATTTTCCATGTATAACGAAAGATACCCGCCTGCAATGAAGCGGTGAATGATATATCACAAAATTGTTCAATATATACTTTGCATCGTATACAAAGACGGATCGTCTTACAGCTAAAAATAGGATAATGTATAAATAACATATACTGAAACAAGAATTATAAATAGTCGACTCAGGATAAGTCCATATTTTGTCCAAATCTTACAATATTATCGTGGATGTAATCTTAAACCTGTTGCGCTTAGAAGTTTTTTAAAACTAATTTTACAGAAAATATAAATAATATATATTTGATGACATTTTAAAGTAATTTTCTACATTTCTACGAAGCATTATTATTAAATAAATCCTTTTTGGAAATGGGACGGACTAGTTTACAAAGTATACAAATATAAGAGATGTGGGTATAAAGTAATCAAGAAGTTATTTATTGAATTTACTTTGTTTACCTTTAAAAGTGGTTGGACATGAGCAAATTTTGATCTGGCAATCTATTTCTTTATACAAATTCAATATTGATTCTTAATCTACCAACCATATTTTTTCAATAAATGCCTTGTGAGTATTATACGACAAAAATGACCGTTCAAAAAAAAAACTCAAGAGCAGAGGCCCATGTAATGGTTGTAGAATTGATTTTCAGAAATGCGGATTAAATAACTGTCTAGAAATTCTTGTTTGAAAATTTGTAGTTTAAATATATACTGTTCCCATCTTGCAATAATGCCAGTCTTAAAGTATAGACAAATAAAATATTCGATCTCTCTTGAGGCTAACAGCATCATTTATACGCTGTATTCTTGTTGAAACATTTCAAGTTTAATGATATATAGCTGATTAAATATGCTGATAGATTAATACATATAATTCACAACTCCATGATAATGAGGCGAAATTTGGTATAACATGTAATAAAATATGTATACGAAGTCTTCTGAATTACTGCTAAATTGGTAGACTCATGTTTGCTTTGATAACTGTTTTAATAATTAATTACTGCGTTCCATCGCTGCAAATTCATATTTTCGGAAAGAGTTTATCGTTTATTAAATATTTAATATATATGTTGTCGATAAAACATCTATACCAGAAGAATTTATGAGTATAAGTCGAAACAAACACTTTTATAAGGGAATATAAACTGTGAAAAGTATTGAAATGCCCACATCGGTAAAAGGTTAAAATTAAATAAGCAAATGCAAGGTGAACAAGTAAAAATTTTGAGATACTGATTAAAATACTAATATTGAAGTATGAAACAAGCAAAAAGTATTTAAAAAGTAAGATGTGTAACGTCATGAAGATAGAAAAAAGATAGTAAATTTCACACTGAAAATTGAATTAAATCCTTGTTCGTTTTGTGGTTTCTATCAACATATAACTTGACATCGATTAAGAAGTGTTCTCGGACACATTTCGTAATTATTATATATACTTTGTCAAACAACCAATATCCTATATTTGTTTGATCTTTCCAATGTTTATTTATCTTCTCATTGATAAGTATATTATATCTTAACGTATAAACAACGTGTGTTTTCAATTTCAAACAACTCTCCATTAATAATATTATGTTGGTAGAATTAGTAAAACTTTCAGACAGATACAATGAAAACTTTCGACGAGTTTAATATTATACTATCGTAAGATAATTGTCAAATGTCTGTAGTATATGATCATATCTTTTATCAAGTATATATGACGTACAATTATGGTCATGTAATACGCCGTTTATCAAAGTTTTTGTTATTCTGAAGATATAGTCAGTCCCGTACTCTTGAAATGAAAACGTTTCATAAGTTAAGCGTGACATTGAATATTGAAAACACGAGACGTCTATCGCAATAATATTATATTATCATGAATTGAATGTTCGTAATAACGAGGTTATAACAGTTTAATGCATTATGTGATAGATATAATTACAGGTAAGGTTCACTTCGTGTGCACGTATGCCACAGATGCCCTTCGCTGTGAAAAACAGGCTGTTGCCAACGGTTGGCACGTTGATCTGATTAAACACGAAAAAAACTGCAATAATGATAGAAAAATCTCAATAGACTTTCCACATAACAGTCCATAAATACAGCATAATATTTGTGAAAGAGTTATTACAGCTACTTCTTTATTTTCCATTTATTTGAAAATATCTTATCAGTCACTGTGCTTAAGTAATAAGAATTTTACCAAGTTCAGGCGAAGTCAATATCAAATTTAGATATTTTAAATTGAAATTTGAAATCTTTAACATCGGTGTCTGTGATGTTTTTTCACCTATAGTTGATTTTGAGTAATACATCGTCTCTTTTTTTTTTTTTTTTTTTCATCAGTTGATAATGCTCGTGATGAGCGAAACCGATCCTGATCATAATAAATATGTGGAAGTAGTACAAACAAATTGCGTTTTATTTTTTAAAATATAATGATTTCCACCAAGAATTGACAGTTAACACCTTAAAAGTAACATCGTCTCTATCAACCACTAGTCGCTCCGCTCTCTCTTTTGTCATACCAGTCCAGTTATTTATTCCAACGGCTCCGTGGTGCAGTGGTTATTGTTATTATGATTGGTTAATTTTCGTATTGGATAAAAACACTCTTATTATCGAAATTAATTCCGATAACCTTTAAGTTTGATTTCAAAATATAAAAAACGTTTTCACCGTAAAAATTTGATTCAACCGTTTACGCGAAAAGTACCGAACAATATAATTAATTTGATTGAAATTGAAGTATATCTTTACTCATACAGTTAAGAAAAACTCTTACAAGTATTGATATTGTCACAGTCCGTATATCGAATGGCCAAGTAAAAATTTGCAAGCAAAACATAATTTTTAATTCTCTTAATCTATATAAAAGTGCACCTAAATCAATTTCATTTAACAGTTATGAAAACAATAACTGTGTTCTAAAATAAAATCATTCATAATTTTAAATTAACAGCGATACGGACGACAGCAACGAAGCACTAAATTAATAATTATCAACATATTTCTTTTCAATTATTTATTATTATTATTAAAGTACAGAACCCTGGTTTTAAACCTGTTCAATTAGCATTAGTATCATATGTTATTATATTATTTTAAAATAAGTAAAAATTTAATATCAATCAATAGTTATTTGAAAACGATAAATACTAAATGTTTTTATTTAACACTAAAATTTTACGGAAATTATTTATAATTAAATATATGTTAAAGCTATATGTGGGCTTAATGAAAATAATATTTTAGACAACGATTGAAAATTAAGGCAATCACCCAAGACGGTTTTTTTGTGCTAAGATATCTTCTCTCAGATAATCTTTTAAATGTCTAAGAAAATTCTAAGCGGCATTTAGTTATACTAGTATAATAAGCTGTATAAAAATTATAATATATATTTATATAAAAACAATTTAAAAACAATTTTGATATAGTCGAGCCATTTTCATTCCTTTTGGACGTATGCCAATTTTTTTGTAAAATTATGAAACGCTTCATTTTTACAGAAACTAAATGTTTTCAACTACTGGCGTAGACTGAATAAATTCATACTCGTGAGAGTCTCACTCACTCTTGCGGTCATAATACGCACTGGAGTCGAATATGCCTCCATTTTTTATAACACAAGACAGTAATTTACCACTGTGTAACAATTCAGGTTGACATTTTGGATATTTTGCGAAAATTGGGTGCTTCACTGAACGACAATGCTGTCCCAAATGAAATGATATCACTTTTTATTACATAGAACCCCATGTTTTAGACGATGGGGCTTGTGAAAAAGGGTTCGTAGAATTGTCATAGCGATGTATCAATTGTTTACGGTCAACATGTACGAGTGTAGATTTTTTTGAATATTTTTAAAATGCTGTTATAAAGTTGGTGTATTCATAGCTAGAGCGTTTTATTTTTAACGCAAGCTAATAATCAAATAAGCATGTAATTTGAATTATTGAGATTTTGTACACTTCCATGTATTTTAGACATGGAAGTGTACAAAATCTCTATAATTCAAATTTGATATTGAAATTTCATCAAGCACCCTCAGTCAATGTCTTAAATTATAACCATGTTATGTTCAATAAGAACACATTCTACAAATTTTTGTTGAAACTAAAATATATTAAAATTTTTAAGTACCTACTCATCAGAGAACAATTTTTTAATTAATTGTAAAACTGTCATCCATTTTCCCGCTCGTAATTGATGGCGCATCGATCGAATACAACATATTAGAATCATATAATCAAGAAGTCATATGAATTAAATATATTTTCAATGCAAAATATTTTTGGTATAACAACAACATAAATAATATCTGGAATTTTACATTACATTATAATTCTTAATAAAGATCAAATTTATGCAAAATCTTTCCACATAAAAAAACCTTGAAAAGTTTATTATGTTAAACTTTTCTTTCGTCCCATGTATACGAATTTTAAAAGTGTTTGGTAAATAAGCGAACTTGATACGAGGGCATTACGCAAGGCTTGGAATTTACGTCTTCTTCTCGCTTCGATGAAAAGTTTTCAAATACCAAAAGAAGAAGTCTATTAAATATTTTGAGAATCCGTGGTATTTATGCTCTCAATGATGAAAATACTAGGCCGTGTTTATTTTATGGAGAAATGTTATTTTGATTACAAATATAAAACCCTATAATCGATTTGATAAATTGAATAATAATAAGACACTTTTAATGAGTGGATACAAAACAAACTAACAGAGACGTCATTGGAAAATATATTATATATAACAGAAAGAATTAACATTTTATTCAACATTTAAAATTTACAGCTTAATGACATTACATGAGGTATTTAAAAAAAATAGATATGTAATCTTGGTGACAATTTTAACATCAATATTAACCCAACGAGAAAATACATCATATTATATTTTTATGTCTTAGGTCTCAAATTCGCTTTTATCGCACCCCAAGTAAAATACAATCGCATGTCTAAATATGTCATTTTGCAGGACAGCCGTTAGAAGTTTTCAAACATTTACCGTAAATGCTAAAGATGTCGGAATGCATAAACTTTCATTCATTTTTATGAGAAGACATGAGCTATTCACAACTGCAGTTAAAGTTTTCTTTAAAATAAATAATAACGGAGCTGTTTTTATTATTGATTTAATCATTAATTTAAATGTGATCAAATGAGTTAAGCACTTTTCATCTGACACTATTTGTGTTCATGATATGAACATATTTTATAAAAATAGAGCGAATCCAATCATATCAATAATACAAAAGTGACAATTTTAAACTTACAATAGCATTTTACTTACGGTCAGCTATATGTTGAACTTGAAACCGTGATAACTAAGCGGAATTCTTTTCGTATGGTCATAGAGTTTAATTGAATAATCAATAGGCAACTTATGATAAAAGTGCTTTTTACAACGCTAAATTAAAATTGAAAACAATTTTGCGTTTTATCATTTGAATATCATTATTGAATCTGAATAATAATGTTTATAATATTACATATTCTCTTTTACCTACCTAAACCTATCGATAAAGGATAGAATAATAAAGTGTTTGAAGGTTCTTGTAAATTTTATATTCGCAACAAAATGTATCTATATAGAAACCTATTAACTGCAAAACCTCCACTTAACAATCAGACGGTTTACTCTCAAGTCTTGCCATAAGATTAATTTTTGATATTATTAGTTTTCAGTTAACATTGAAGATCTCAGATAAAGACAGTTGTGGTGTTTTTTTTCCTCGTTTTAAAATTCTTCTTATTAAAAGTAATGCCCGTCTCACGATTTTTAAAAATTGCACTAAAAAGTGGTTTAACCTAATTCTAGTTTGTTGTTCTTTATTACAAAACATTTTTTATTTATTTGAAACGTAGTTATAAAGCGTTTACACTGAAAGAGTGGACTCATTTTTCAATTTATTTTAGTAACTCGCTTACTCATATTTGGCGAGAGATCTGCTAATATATTCACTTGATGTTTTTTGATAAATGACATCGGCGCCGATTGATTAGCAGAGATCAAAATAATATCAAATTATAGAACAGAAAAGGAAACTTAAGCTCTGTTATTTTTTTGGATAGTTTACTTCTTGATTAATTCAAACGAAATATTGTAAAAGAATAATTGGGCGATTTTGTTATCTCTTATTTTTCGTATGAAAGATGGACTAATTCAAAACAGTTAGTACTAAACTGATGTAAAAATATTAAATTTTCATTCATATCTGTGTTATTCTACTGGTTCTGTTTATATGTGCGACACATATTTTGGCCTTATTAAGAAACACTTTTAGAATGCGTTTTCACAAAGTAGCCGCTGAATTCTTCAAAAATAATTGATCTTTATGATACTAAATGAATAAATAATTTGAAATGTCATATAAAGAGAGAGAGAGAGATTAACACAGAGATGCGTCGCTTTAAAGCCAGTCATGGACCTACATGAACTGCAGCGGTAGCTAAACAAATAAATAATTTAATTCAAAGAAACAATAAATTCAAAGTTGTTATGACTATCAGATGTTTATGTAAATGCTAAGATATTTTTAATACCGGTATTTAATATGAAATACAGAAATACCGGCGTTGAAATGTTCTTCGGTTATTGCAGTCTCTACCAGAGCATCCATTCCCGGATCTTTTTTATTTTACCGGATTTTGGAATTCACAATTTTTCAATCCTGTGAATATATTTGTGATTATATATTTTTGGGCATGGGAATAGAATTTTTATTTATTAAGAATCAGATCTTATTTTTGTATCTATTGAGGAGATTTTATTTACAGAAAATAGTTGAAATTGATTTTTTTATAAAATAATTGATTGATGAATTTACCGGTAGAAGCCATACCCCCTGTCAATGGCCGTTTATTTTTTTTGAGCTTTTGATGACAATACTACTATACTTTCATATCTAGTTATATCTTGATAATTCGAATAAGAAATTCTTGAGAATCTCAAAGTACTAAAAAACCATTATGAATAGATCGCGTTACATATTTGTTCAAAATTAATTTGTAAATAAATCGAAAAGCTTTGTTACTCACATATCACAAATTCGACTACATAAACATGTCAGGCGTTTTATTTCGTAACTAGAATCTCATCTATCATCATTCGTGATTTTGAAAAATTGAATTTATATGTCATCGTGATACCTAATTTATGAAGTGAAGGTTTGCTGAAAACCATTTTCTGTTGAAAAATATCCCGTGATGTTTTATTGATGGCAACGTTTTCTTTTATTTGAGTGCTCCATTTATTGTTACTATTGTCATTTCTCATCTTGATGATGTACTTTTGAGGACGATTTATGAAATTGAAATATTTACTCTGATATGTCCACTATAATATCATAATATTTAACATGGCTGCGGTAACCGTACGTCTTCTTTTATAAATACCACTTTATTCAATAATTTATTCTTGTTTAGTCTCTTTGGATATATAATAATATAAAACAATCGGTAACATCACTGATATAATTGGTGAAACAAGTTTTGGTTGAATTTTCAAAGGACAAAATCTAGTGAATAATTGTTAATTGTTTTGTTTAAAAATATCAGACCATCTCCAATGAAACATTTTTAAATTTATGCCAAAAATACTATAAGTATATAGGTAATAAAGATACTATATAATATATTATTTAACTTACAAATTAATGAACATTTTTCTCAATTTTGAGCAATATATAAAATTAATAAGATGGTCACAATATTCGATATCAAAATGTATGTAATTTTTTAAAAAACGTCTTTCTTTCTCGTTGTCAAAGTATTGTGTTGATCTAAATAATTTGACTGTTTTTTCCTTAATAAAACGAAATGTTAACTAACTCAATAAGTCGAGGACTGTTTTATTTTTTTATGTTATCCAACAACAACTATGAAAGGATTCGTTTTTTGGAAGAATATTATGAGACTGATTTTATCATTTCGTTTTGTGGGTCGTTAAAAATGATAAAGCTTAACATTTATTGTAAACTTAAAATTAATAATTTTTCTATTCCACTGGTTGTGTTATTAGTTTCGAGACATTTTTAGCCTCTTTGAGAAGCATCTTCGGACTGACACATTTTGTACTTAACATTTATATATTAACGTTTTCCATTTTTAAATTTTACTATCATATAAAATTCTTGTATAAGAAGTTTGCCAGCCTTAAATCAGTTAAAAAATCCTTTAAATAAGTTGTCATATAGATACTTAACGCCTTAAATTTTTAATATATTAGTAAACTAAACTTTAGCCATTATTAACTTCGATGTTTAATGTGCAGCTTGAAGTTATTACCATTTCACTTTCACATATACATTTCATTTATACAAAAGATTTTTGGCAAAGTAATCCTTGAATGATAATTAATATACTTGACCAGAGCGCTTAGGAAATACGGTAAAAGTTTTCGATTAAAATTAATTCTCTCCGCCATTGCTGAAAACTTTTTAATGATGAGCAAATTTCTCCAGTGAATTGCTGGATTAATCTAGAAATTCGCTTCAACATTGAAGTGCAAACAGAAGAGATGCAGCGTGATAATTTGGCATACTGCAAGAGATTATTTTTTTATAATACTACCTCAAAAACGATTTTTTTATCACAAAAGATAATTAAGAAATACCATTTTTTGAGTAATAAATAATCCACTTGCAAATGTAATCAACCAATAAATATCTGTGCAGAACATTTTTATAACTGATTATTACAGTCTGCATTACCGACACTTGCAATACATTTCAGTCATATGAGAATTCGCTCGATCAAATATGTGACACGTAAAAATTTTCCAAATTCTAAATACTCCTTTCTTAGCACAACAGTGCTACGCAATATCACTTATCGCAAGAAAAATTACATTAATTTTTAAAGGTATAACTGTGTTATAAATCAAAAATTCAGTAACCCTCTAGCAAAGTAGGTTTTTATGCATTCAATAAAATCATTAAAATATCTTCAATAGTTTATGTCTTTTTTACAGTCGGAAATGAGTAATAGCGACTACTGATTTTTGAGTCAGAGGGCTAGAAAATTGATATGATAACTGCTCTTAAAATGTAAATTTTTTAAAATGATTACTATAATATTACCAACTTGGCCGCCACCGAATTTGGAACTAAAATTGTCAGTCTAGAATAAATTTCTCCAATAGCCATTTTATATAAAATAAACATCTTGTCTACTTTTAATAACCGTCGCTAAAATATCAGTTTTGGAATTAACTGAAACTTCAGTTCTGGTTGAGTATAGAAATATTCCTAACGTAACGGTGGCACTCTCACTAGCGGCCAAGTTAAATCGGTACATCTATAGTAGTTTGTAAGACACGAACAGCTATTTTCGTCGGATTAAATTCCACGAAAGACTCGCAGTGTCTGTAATACAATCCCGAGAGACGGTGATAAATGAGGTTATTACCTTTTATAATGAATCTTGAAAATTACATCGTTGATTAAAAACGATTTTGTGATAAAGTATCGAATTCATTAGGATGAATTTTGTACGAAACTATTTATAATATAATAGATAGCTTTATATTTTACAATTTTTTAATTAAAATTATGTTCCTTCGCGTTCTAAAGAAGGTAAAAGCATTATTAGCCGATAGTAAGTAGTGACATTCGTTTCCATCTGAATATAGTTTCTAACTAATAATTACGTATCAGTCCTGTGGCCGAGTGATCGAGCTCGCCCTATTAGGTTGTAGTGTCCACGGGCTAGAATACCAAGACGGAAATTGTCCATACGGGGTTTCAACCCCTTATACAACCCAACCGAATAGTATGATGACTCAAAAACGTTTACCACTCGGCTTCAGGACCAACAAATTTAATATTATTTTATTGATTTAATTGGCATTTACTTATAATAAGGTAAAATATCAAAGTATTCAGTTCTACAAATTTCATCATTTCATTTTTAAGGTGTTAACTGTCAATTTTTTGTGGAAAGTCATTATATTTAACAAAATTAAACACGATTTGTTTTTACTACTTCCACATCTTAATAATGATCAGGATCACTTTTGATTATCACGAGCATTATCAACTGATTCATAATGCTCGTGATGATCGAAACCAGTCCTGATCATTATGTACATGTGGGAATAGTGCAAACAAATTGTTTTATTTTTTTAAATTTCTTCCGTTTCGCTAGTATTCATGCCATCGTAAGAACTATAGAATAAAATTTTATCGAACTGAATTCTTTGATATTTTATACTATTAATTTAATTTTCCTGAAAAGTTGCAAATTATATCAAACGTTTTAATTTAAGCTTTCTAATATTATTATTATGAATATTACATAGGTCTTCGAAATATTATCTATTCGATTAAAAGAATGTAATTTAAATAGCTCTCGCCGAACCAAAACAGTTGGTACTTGAAATGAAAACTCTTGAGTCGATAAGACTCGAAGTAAATTATTTTTAATCATACAGATCCTGTGTTCTATAGAAAAGTCTAGTGAAGCTTTTGAAAGTTTAATATTATGCAAAGCTCTAGAGGTCCAGTAAGTACCTAAAATTGGAGAAAAAGTGCTTCAATTCACTACGAAAATATCACTATGAACTACAATAAGTAAAGCAATTGAAACGATGTGATGCAGACCGTACGTTAATTAAACAATTTTCACCGATATTAAAGCACCTAGTTAGAATAAAACAATATTTCAGGCAGAAGCATAGTTAATTTTGTAAATATAATTGTTTAGTTTTAGATTCAGAATATGCAGTTAAAATGGTTCTTTAATAATTTTAGCCAGCTATTAAAGAATGTTTACTCAATTACATATTCATTTAGGTAAATATTATTGCTTCAGTATTGATTTACTTTCGTTTATATCTTCTGTGCTAAATTTACAAAACACATTTTATTAAAACACAGAAGGTATCAAATATTATATATAGAGGTGTGTTTATATGTATGCATATGCATCTATTTATTTTATGTATTGATATTTAAAGGTACTCAATAAAAAAAAATACAAAAAAAATCGATTATAAAGTTTTACTGTTAATACAGAAAAGTGCTTTTATTCAATTGAAGTTTAATCATATAGTGTCGTGAAAAGCATAATACGGTATTTAAATTTGAGGCATGTTCTGAAAATATGCCAAATGTTTGCTTGTATTCTTTTCCAATTACGAAAAAAAGGATCAAATGTTTACTAATATTCTGCGCGATATAAATAGATTTGGCCAAACTTTTATTTGTATATTGCTAATTAAAGTAAGCTCTTCGTGCTTGAACTCAAATAATGAACAATTATCCCTCCTAAAAATGAAACACTTGTTGATTAATGAACACCTACAATCATTATTTGCAATGGGTGCTCCAATTTTGTTTTAACCATTATATGACAATACTTTAAAAAGTATCAAAACATTTCTCGCTACTGAGGGGTCAGAACATAAATATTAACCTCGTATTTTCTCAAGTCAAAATGCTTTTTTATCTCTTGCCAGCTTTTGTAAATATCAACAGGTTTCTGAAGTATCACCCCTATCAAGACGTGACAGGACACATCGTCACATGGTTTAACACATTTCAAATTGATAACAACGTAAGATTATCCTTTGTTTTTATTTAATCCAGAGGTGTTTGAGATAAATGTGTCGTTTTTAAGTATGGATTTTTCTATATAAATAAGAAATAAAGGTATCTACAACAATGAGTATTAGGAATTTATAAGAAATTGTCTAAAGAATGAAAACTGAAGAAACGTTCTCTTTTTGGAAAATTAATTAAACTATAACAAAAAAGTATGATTTATGTTCTGATTCGTGATGCAAAAAACACTTCTATGATTTTATAGTTATGTTTTGAATAAAAACGTGTTATACATATGTTAATGTTTTTAAGCTGTTATATTAATGTCTGTCTTAATATATTTTTTGATGATAATTTATATAAGTCGGCGTCCGTTGTGCAGTTGGTAGCATCGCTGGCTGCGGTTAGGGATGTCTCGGGTTCAATTCCCAATGCGGACTGTTTTCATAAGTTGATCTTTCAATCGATTTATGGATTTCTTTTCGTAGTCTGAGTCCTCCTTACTACCCATCCCATCCTCACGTGGTGTAGCGAGAGCGATAAGCTAACCACTTGTCCTGCCCTAGCCCTATCCTTCTATTCGTACTCTTTCGAAAAAAGAGAGTTTGGATAACTGAGCAATAAGCAGTTCTCATAGAATTTTTTTTTAGATACCATATGCTCCACATTGGGAGCGGACATGGAAAAAAATGTTTTTAAAGTGGAAAAAATAGATGTAAGAATTTTAAGAATTAAGACTTGTTTTTAATAATTGATATAATTGAGAAAACAAAACATTTATTATTTGTGATACAAATCGACAAAAATCGTTATTTTGATTATTATAAGTCGTAAATATTTGGGCACGTATCTGTCGGTCTTCAATACTATTTAACACTCTTACAAAGTGTATATTGTGAAGCCAATTATCCAATGACACCTTGGAGAAGTATTTTTTTTCAATAAACGTTGCATACCAATCCTATAATATCACTACTCTCTCAAGCGATTCAAGATCTCTGCAGGCACTTGGTTCATTTTTTCTTTAACGTAGCGGTAAATCTCAACGAAATATGTAAGCCATACTTTTGAACCGACGAATTATACTCGGGATATAAATATAAATTTATTGAGCAGGAAAAATACTCCACCTATCCGGAAAATATTTTATATAAAAATCTTACATATCGATACGAAACCCTTCTCTCAAAGTTGGAATAAGGTGTCATAATATTTCATAAATGTGTATATAAAATGGTGGAACTTCTAATAAATGTCATTGTATGTGTGATTTACTTATTTTATGAGATGATATATTTACAACGAAGAGAGAACTTCACAAGTAACTTAACTTTTCTTTTTTTGGTTACATTATTTTATCACATTAATCATAAGTTTTGTAAGTTAAACAAAGATAGGGCTGTTTATAGCGCGAATCATCACTGAAAATATATCACTTTTTGCTGTACTTATTGCACAATTTTATATTATTTATTGTTTGGTCATTCTCACGAAAAAGAATTTCAAATTTAAGAACGCTTCAATGGGACTAACAGTATAAATGCTCTACAAAACTTATATTTACTTAAACCTAAAATAATTGTGATGTAAGTATTATTATTTCCTGGTCCCAAATAGTATAAACTAATTAAATAAATATTTTTATGGTCCTAAAAGTACAGGCCTATTTATTTTTATTTTAATGGCAATTTGTTATGTATCTAAATACTGCTGATAAGAATGTAAATACTGCTGATAAGAATAGTAAAAATGATATCCTTAAGGAGAGTATAATCATTATTGCTAAAAAAATGACTTCAGAATTTAACTTTATTTTTGCTCTCCTAAGTTAGGTAACCAATGTTATAGAAACACTTTTGATCGGGGACTGAGTCTTCCCAAATGATAAAAAATAATAATTTAATATATCTTCGTTGTTATGAAAGAAGACAATAACTGAAATATATTTGTTTTGAATAATTGGAAATGACTCTGTCATTTTTTAGGTTTAGTGTTTTCTTCCAGAACAGCGACGATCTGTTTAAAATGTGTTTGACCGATAAAATGTATACATAGTATTTAAAACAATCGGCTTATGTTTATAAATTTATATATGTACAACTGAAATTTTACTTATCTAGTACATCAAAAAATTCTGTGCTTCAAGTATGAATATGTTAAAAACTCATTGCACAATTCCATCAATTTGATGTAATTTATGCCCAAATGGGCCAGCAGTGAATTAACACTGACATTCAGTTAACATACATAAGCGACATTTAAACATATTTATTTAATCATCAGTCGTAATACACCATTTTATAAGTATATATAGACGAAGTAGACTAGATATTTAGTAAAATACGAAACAACACCATCTGTCTTGACACGCGGAGCTTTCTCGAGACGCGGACGCCGTCGACAACGTCATTTTCCGAGCTCCCAATAGACAACTAACACGAAACAGCTTTCATTGTAATTTTCTTGCACAATCACAGAGTCTGGTACTCAGACAGAGCTTATATTAATAATCACGTACTTTGCACAATAACTGGTAAAAGGATTTCAAATCTTGTGCACGTTAATTAAGAAAAAGCTTTAACATAGAACATAGGTAGGTCACGGCTTAAAAAAGTTCATTATAACTAGATATCAATAAAAATTCTAAAGCTCTAGTTTATATAATTTAATACATCGACTGAGGGTGCTTGATGGAACTTCAATATCAAATTTAAAGGTATCAGAACATTTAGCTGCCTTTAGATTAAAAAAAGACACTTCGACATTCGCAAATCACTTGTTATTTGAGAACCATACGTTGAATGCTGATGATAGGGTTAAATTGTTGCATCAAAACATGGGGATCATAAATTATTTTATCAAGAAATTTTAGAATTCAATAGAGCCCAGTTAAATTCCTTGCCAATTCTGAACGAACAGCTGAACCTTCCAAACTCCTCGTTGCTGTATCCTATACGTTGAAACACCTAACAGATGCCACTAGATGTGGAATGATTGTATATATTTATCCTTTCGTCAAATTACATCCCGTGAAAACCCACAATGCTATTATAACTGTGGACCTACACAGATATACATATATATACAAACGCATACACACATAAAGACATGAACATGCAATACGAAATGAAGCATCCAGAGGAAAGTCATTTTCTATTACAAGGGGTCGTGTTTATTTCATTTAAACAAAAAAAAATCCCTGTTTACATCTATGGGGGGTCGTTGAGCAGAATTGCTCTCGGTCTAAACCGATTCTTAAGTATTGTCTCATCGTAATTTTGTAGGTAAGAGATCGTTGGGTTATAATGTTTGCCTATATCACTGTGAAACTTTTGAGACATTTCGCGAACGAACTCTCGAATTGTAGGTACTTTTAAGTCTCTGTGTAGTTGCGAGTTACGTACGTACCACGGGGCGTTACATATTTGTCGCAATGATTTATCTTGAATAATCTGAAGATTTTTCAGATGCTTGTGGTTAGCATAAGCTCATACCGGAGTAGCGTACACCATAATTGGGCGAGTTATTGCTGTATAGAGGAGCAGCTTGCTTTTGAGAGTAAGTTTGCTTCTCGCATTTGACATAAAGTTTAATCTTCCTTTGCAGCATTAGCTTGACGTTTTTTGATCGCAGTGTGTTCGTTGAATTTAAGTCTACTATCTAAGGTGAGTCCAAGGTATTTGACTGTTTTGGACCACTTGATCTTTGTATTGTGCATGCGAATGCAATCGAAATTGGGTTTTCTAAGAGTTATAGAGATAAACAATGTGATATCGTGTTTACATTTATTTAGACCATAAAGGATTTTAAGTCGGGCTCGTATTCCTACTGTTTTTCTTTCAGTTATAATAACATATTTAATTATATAAAAAAAATATATCAGTAAAATTGTATTATTAATTTATTAATAATACAATAAAATAACATATTATAATTAATATATTATAAAATTATCACATACTGTTACTTAGCTTACGCACTATTCCTAAGCTTAGCTTAATACTATGTTAGTCGAAATAATTTTCCATTTATACTAAAATTTATTGCTATACCTCAATAAAATTCTTCCTTTGGCATTATATATTTTTTATTGAAAATAAAAACAACACTTAATGTACAATTAATACGTATATTAACCGCATTTAAAATCTATTTTCTTTTGTTACAGGTATGTCTGTATGAACATCAGTTACAAATGTGAAAATTCTCGACCTTCGACTGACTTCATTTATTATGCAAGTATTCACATTAATATGCGGTTAATGTCAGATTTATTAAAATCAGCACTTTAAAAATCAAATCATACATATTTTTGTACATAATAAACGTTGTATATTATCTAATGTATTACCATTTCCATATAATTATTATGACACATTTAACTACCACTTTTTAACAGTTTTTAACAATTTAATCTTACGATTTTTAATTTATAATTTGTGCTATTAAAAATTAATTTTACTTATACACTATTTTTGTAAAAAGCATATTAAACCATTGTATATTATCTAATGTATTACCATTTCCATAAATATAAAGATGAACATTTCATTTAACTACCATTTACGTTAAACAGTTTTTAACATTTTAATTTTTACGGTTTTAATTTATATTTTGTGCTATTAAGATTTCACAATTAATTTTACTTATACACTTCATGGATAATAAAAAAGCATATTAAATTAACCATTAGAACACTTACCAACTTGCGTAGGCAATTGCAAATATAAAGAGCGAACGTTTATTTCAATAATTAATATATCATTTACGTTAAACATTTTTTTCCAAAAGATTTATTTTTTAAGTATGTTAACGTTTTTTCCGTTAACTGTCAGCCAGTATTTGTTTATTTCAATTGAAAATCTCAGTTTTTAAAATAAATATTGACTTAATTTATTTATTTCAACCATCTCTAATAATTTTGATATCTATATATTTAACTCACTTATTTGTTTTAATTTTGAAGTCTAATAACGGGTGTTCATCATAGTCTCCAAATTCATTTTACAGAAAATTTTGTGAATACCTGTGTACATTTCAATTTTATATTTTTTAATTACCTCGTTTTTAAGAAGGTAAATAATTATTTTCTATTTATAGTTATTAGTTTACTGATACATAACAAAACATACCTCTGCGATAGCACCTTTCGTTTGTAAAAGTACCACATCTATGAAAGAGGAACTTAATCCATAAATTCACATAAAAATATGTTGAATTGCCCGATTTCCGTTATCTGTGCTTAAGCTGTACAAATGTTTTTAAAAATATGCTGCAGGAATATAACTAGCTCTGTGGTAGAAAAGCAATTACAAGAATAGATTTTTTAGGTATCTATTTGTACGGCAACGTGCTCGTTCTTTGAACACTTTTGTTTAAACACAGCGTGAAGTAATTTATTGAAGAGCTGTCGACCCATTTGTTCAAGCGTACACTAAGAAATATAAGCAATATAAAAACACAACAATGCCATATTTCCTAGCAGTCGTTTTTCATATAATTTCGTGATGAGCTTTGGAATCGCTGCTGAAATACATATTATAACAGAATAAGCTGTGTTGTTAAAATTAAAGTTTATTTTTATCCATTCCTGTTCGCATATAATGTCAAGAATAAGGATCTCGAATAGTTCATTCAAGAGGTGTTTAACGAGTTCGGTTGCAAGTCAATTACTCAATCTCTAGAAATATGAAATGTTACTAGTTAGTGTGATAAAAATGAGTTTTATTTGTGAACCTTTTCAATTATAATTGAATGCATGACTGTTAGTTAATAACTATTATGTGTTGTCAAAATCTTGATTGATTTCGGCGCAGGTTATAAAGGCTGTTTAATTTGTAACTGAGAAAAAACATGCTGGCCAGTGGATACTGACTGTTTCAAATTATTTCTTCACAAACATCGTTTGACTACAGAATAAAATCGTTTTTTTAAATGAATGTAACCACTGAATCGGTCAAAAATAGCTAACTGAACTTTTTGAAATTAAAAATGACAATTTTAACTAATCAAATTACTGTGAAAAAATTGAATTAGGGCACTGACCAAATAAATACTAGCATTTGTGTGACATCCACAAAATATTAACGATCTAAGGTACGGCGTGGATACATACACTGCTCTAGGATCACGGAATCCATACATGCTAATACACTTACACGCTCTGTCTAGTATACAGAAAGTGTATCAGTGTAGTAAAAAGTGAAAAGTTATACGGCGTGTACTCTAATCTTTGCAAAGAATCATCAATTTAAAAGAAACAAGTTGTAAAGCTGTGTAAAGGCCGTATGTATCATCAATTTCTTTAAAGTTTATTCAAAAATAACCTGGCTATTTAAGTCAATTTCTTTGAAGACCTGGCAATATCTTTTTGATTCATTATTTTATGTATTTCTGAATATCGTTATGAAATATTTCTTCAATCAACCAAATGAAGCTATAAATGGAAATAAAAATCACTTACGGACAAATATATATATATATATATATATATGTAAAATCGACAGCCCTCGCCAATTACTCGCTAAAGGTTATATTGCCATAGCCGTCGTGTTTAGTATTCATCTTTTATCTCGTTTACCTTTCAATTCTACGTTTGAATGCAAAGAACATGCGAGTTTTTCTTTTTTTCTTCTATTGAAATGAATTGAAAAACGTTTTACATAGAGTCGTGATAAATATTTGAATGCCAGGAAAATTAATGGATAAACATTTTTTAGCCATTCTTTGCACCTGGTATTATCGCGTCGATATATTTATGTTGTAGCTACTACTACAAAAAAATATCTATAATATTATACAGTGATATTATACAGTAAAACGCTGCACGGAAAATATTTTATGACTATTGAAATTTTTCGGACTGAACTTAAACATAAGCACCGGTGCTTATTTAGAATTTTACCACATGAAGACTTTATTTTAAATTACGCTTTTTCATTACGACTAAAAATCATTCTCAGTTAGATACGCCAATCTCACTAATCGTCTTGTTGAAAGTGAAGGTTAAATTTCTCAGGTCGTCAAAAGTAAAGTATTCAACCCTTTGTAGAAAAGATTCGTTACTTAAACAACGAACCAATTAAGAATTAAAAACCATCAAAAAGCATTTTTTTATTAAGAAGCCTAGTTATAGTCATCGTTAAGTGTAGAAAAATGGTGAGCGATGATAACATTGTGAATTTTCTATTCGATTCTCATAGAAAACTGACGTTGATATAATTAGTACCATTAATTTGGGTAAATTTGCCCATCGGTCTAAGATTGGCCCACTACATGAAAAAAGGTGCTATTATAATGCCATGATAATACTAAAGCCATATGAATATTTTTTGGCTAAATAAAGGTATTGAGTAGCCGTTGGTGGTAAAAATATGAATGAATGTGCAACAAATTTTGTTTTGTTATTGAAATTTGTAAGCTTGGAATGATAAAACACAATTTAAAAACTTTTTAAAAAATAAATTGGATTAGCCATATTTTAAATTTGTATTAATAATCTGTAAACCAAATGCTTGTATGTATTTCTACGCATCTTAGTTAAGTACAGAATACATGAAAGCACAAATAAAAGTTGCCAAGACTTTGAAATCACTGCATTCACAGTAATTACAGTGATTATTTAAATTGTGTGCCAAAGTTACTCGAATTGAATGGAAAGATTTCTTATTTATATTTATATATCAATTATAACGATACATCTTAAAACATTCATTCAATTCTTTGTAGAACAATACCACACATAAATGCAATGGTGAACCATAAAAATACAAAAACCCTCAGAACTGGGCCAAAGTTACTAACATTCACTGTACCTGATAAAAGTTCAATATTTAATTGGCTTGTGTCATTAAAATTGAAAATCTTTAAATATTTCACTGTGAACATTTCTGGTTCATTCAATCTCCCATTTTACTTAATGTTGTTTCAGTATTTTTCTTCGATCTGAGTCGCATAAAAAAATTATTATTTTTATATGTTCAGCCAAATATTAAAAAGTAGTTTTAATAATAGAGCAATCTGCTCTTGTAAATTTTTGTCAAATCTGTATGTTACTGTTAAAATATTTAATAGGTTTAAAAAAAGCAGATTATTTAGTGCCACATAATTATGTTAGATATTTTGGTTTCGCTACATTATCAGAGATATTAAAAGTCTGAATAATTAATTAGTTATCCGATGATAATTTGTAAGCCATTTTGTTTTCGATGTTAAGCTCTCTTTTTCTTTCACGAACAGATAACATGATTAATTTCCACATGGTGAGTATCATTTCCTATATCTCTTGCATAAGTTCATTATTCCAAACGAACAATTTCAGACTGCTGCGTCAAACCCTCTTAGTTTATTTACATGGTTTCAGGGCTCGACGTTTGGATTACAGTGCCTTGTTGAATTAAGAACATACACGTTAGAGGTCTGCACGGGCCGAAATTTAATGAAATTACCCGGCCCGATCCCGTTCACTTCAGGCCTGACCCGGCCCGAGTCTTAATACCACAATTGTTACACGAGCCCGACCCGAAGCCTAAATTTATATATCTCGGCCCGAAAAAAACCCGATTTAAAAAAAAATACAGTAGCATAAAATTGATTGAAATTTAATACTCTTAACCTACTCAAATTTTTCACTTGTAGAAAAATCTATTATTTTACGAAATGATTTCCACACATCACCACAGTCACCACTTTTTAACATTTTCTTTATATTGTTGAAACTCATTTTTAACGAATCTGTTTTTTTTTATTTTTTTATAATGAATTTTTCGGCAGATAGCACAGTCGACTATCTAAAACAAATAGAAAACAGATACTGAATAATATCACACTTTATTCATTAACGAACTATTTAAACTTACTATCGGTGATGCTTAAATAAATAAAGCATTGTTTCACGGATCAATTTTATGAGCTCTGTTTCAGATTACCAAAATATAAAATGATTTCTCCATACTTACCAAATAAAAGACTCTATTGTGTCCAATGATATTCAAAACGTGATAAATTATTTTCGTTATCAGCAGTATTTAGTTACCAAGAGTACTCATGATCCGAACATAGTCCGAAATATTTTTCTCTGAAGAACAAATCTCTTACCCGAGCCCGACCCGAGCCCGAATAACAATGTCTACCCCCGAACCCAGCCCACGGGCCAAGCCCGGCCCCGTGCAGACCTCTAATACACATTGTGCATTACATTAGTTGAATTGAAATGCTATAAAGCTTTCTTCCTAATCGCTTGCGTGGTCGAAATCTAGAAAGGACACTTTGAAAAAATGAGTTTTTAATCGATTTAGTGATTTGTATTTTCATGTGTATTTTTGATATTTTAACCTCTTTTCACTTAACTTATCCAATCCTAAAATTAATAATATTACGGAGAAAACAGTACACTAACAAAACTAGCATTATTCTGATCACCTTCTACTGTCTTTTATAATAATCTTCTCTGAGAAAAGTATGGCCGAATTTGGAAAAAAAATTCTCGTTAAACACTTTCAATTGATTTGTTTAAAATACTCATATATTTATAATAACTACACCATTATTATAGTTACCAAGACCGATTTCACTTATCGTGAGCAATATCAAATGATTATTTACAGTCATTAGTATCAGTTCATTATGCTCATGACTTCAGAAATTGTGGAATCAGTACAAATAAATTGTGTTTAACCTTTCCACCAAGAATTGACAATTAGCACCGAAAGAAAAAAAAAAGTTATTGCTAAAATTATCAACTATATAATATGCTCTTCACTGTGCGCACATTTTGATGTGATTTACTATTTTCACAACACAATCGTGTAAAATTAATTTATTCACAAACATTTATACTCAATATTCTAACGACAGCTGTTGCTTTCTTGATGTTGTTTTCCAACAAAATTGCAATACGTCGTTCTATCCTAAGGCTCCTAAGGCAGTTTTATTAGATATTAGATTAGGTCACCAATGTATTGGACATGGAGGCTCATACGTTTCGTAGCTAAATGAATCTCTTTATAACTACGCCTTAGATATGGCCAATAATCAAATCCTCGAAGTATTATCATATATTATATATTTTGAATACTGACTTAAAAAATATTCCTCATTTCCTATATGCGATACATTACATATAGTTATCCCTTTTTTTTACAAAATATGATAAGTAGGTCTAAGACAGGGGTTGTCAAACTTTTGTCCATAGAAATCTCAAGGTTTTAGTTTTTTTTGAGCTGCGTAAACATATAGTTACAATTAGTTCATTTGATGAAATTGATAACACATCATGTAAAATATAAAAAAATCTTTTTTTCATAGTTTTGTTGACATAAAACGAATTGCATTCAATTTAAAAAAAGAAGTTTTTGTTTTAAAGCAGAAGTATTCGTAACCGGTTTGTGTTTAATTTTTAAAATATTGTGTAATGCTTTTCCACCAAGAATATACAGTTGATACATTAAAAATGATTAATGAATGATTTCTTTTTAGAATTTTTTTGTAGGTTAGTCTTGTAAATAATTTGTGGTTATTAATTTCTACACGATTCCAAGTTTCCATTAAACGTTTTCTTATTTAATAGTATTGAAGTGCCTCAAACGTGCCGCCTTTTGACAACCACTGGGCTATCAGCTCAAAAATTTATCGATAAAATATTTTTATTCTTATGTTTCGAAAACTTTTTATAACCCTCGGGACTGTTTGACCTATATAATATTTGTATTATCCAATAAAAAATAAAACCAATAAACTGGAAAATATTTTTATTAGATGTTATCGTTATTACTAAAAGTTTTTTGATACTTTTAAATACTTATTACATGTCTTATGTCAGATACAAATAATGAAACGCGTCTATTAAATACTACATGTGTCGTAATTAACACCAGGATAATGCTTTCTATTGTGCTTTGTGAATTAGCTACGTGTCAAAGTATACTTTGTAAATTTGCGGTATATCAGTGTCATGTGCTCTTTGGAATTAATGAGTAATGGTACTCTACCAAGCACAAAACAAAAATGGATCTGTATTCTGTTGTCAGTTAGTAGAAAAAATCGAGCAGTATATTAATTTTGATTCGTTAAAATTGTGTACACTTCCATAAGTTAAATATAATAGTACAATAATACATTTAATATAATGAAAAATCAGTTGTTATCTCTAAGTTATAATCATTGCAAAATACTTTTTAATGATCATTAATTTTTATGACCATCTGCGTTGCACAAACTTACAGAGTTTGTAATTATTTATGCTATTATTTTCCCCATTTGGTTTGGATTCCATTAATTTCAAATCAATACAGATCACCTTCAATATAGTTACTAGACTTAGTGATAATAGCTTTTCTTCATTATATTTATGTATAAACAACTTACTAATTGTCAGTTCGAGTTCATCTGTGCATTTGAATGCCTGAAGTTGCAGCAACGCGAGACCTGGGTTGTCGGGGACAAAACTGATGAAAGTGTACACAATTTTAATAATTAAAATTTGATATTAAAACTCTATCAAGCACTCTTATCGATATCTTAATTTTTATCGATTCATTAATTATAGACTGTTTCATATTTATGTAGTCCATATTTCCCGTGTGCTAAGTAATTAATAGCTACGTACTGAGTCTCAAATGCTAACTTTTTTTTGATTTAATAGTAAGAATAGAAACATTTAAAAAATATTTTGAACATTTAAACTGTATGATATAAATATTACACATATGAAAGAATTACTGGGAAAAATATATAATGTAAATTGATAAAGACTAAAAATAATTAAATTAATAATGTTGATAGTATTCAAATTTATTACTTAGAATCTTACTTAGAAAGTGATCTTTGTTTATTATTATTAAGTTTATGATACGATTAATACTAAAGTGTGTTATTCACCTCCTCATTAAATACCTATACTCAAGCCTCAAGGGTCCCGAGCTTTCTTCAGGAAAACTTTTACGACGAAACAAATGGTTGACAGCTGAGTGCATTTCGCAGACGTTTCTTTATAATTCTTGAAATGTTTTCGTGTCGTATGAATATTTGTTTTGAAAAGATACCTACTTTATATGTCTCTGTCTTCAGAAGGAAATGCATTAAGCTTTTTACTATCTCGCTCACAAAGCCCTCGTTTAAAATTTCTGATTTGTGTAGAAAAAATTGTTGCAATTATGAGATACGAATTTGTTTTTAGTATTTGAATCAAAATAATACTATTTGTTTGAAAAAATGTGAAATATTAACAGTTCACTGTACAAAATAGACATGGAGTAAACAATTCCCGCCACTCAACTGATTAGACATTAAACTGTAATCTCAAAAAGGCATTAACTGATATATTATAATAAGATTTAATGAGATAGGACAAGAATGTTGGATTGTTACAAAGAATATCATAAGCACATCTCACAGTGAAATTCATAGGCAAGAGCTTTGCATGTTGTTTTGGAAGTATTTATTGATAAATCACATGACGTTAGCATGACAACATTGCCCGTTAACAACTGGGCTAAATCAGTCAGCATCGATAAAGTTGTGGAAAAACAATATATTTATTACAATACATTTTTTTATTCTACAGGAAGCTTCACAAATAACTTTCACACGATTATAACTAAATGTACCGAAAATATGCACAATATTTATTCATTGACATAGAGCTTGATTAATTTTGAAAATAACATACTTCTCGAAACAAAATGAGAGACACAATACAATGTACACTTTTTCATGTTATTTAATTGAAAAATAAGATGTTATCGAGAAAAGATTCAAGTACACTTCACTTTACAATTCAAAGACATTAGTTACAATTCATAAAAAGCTTCAGCTTCCCTATACATATACTTAGTTTTTTTAAAGCGAGCATATTATTAAATGTAACTGTATTCATCTATTTTGAAAACATTCAACTTTCACATTTTCACTTGCAAACGTTTTCAGTTACTCTATATGTATGTATACAATACATTTCAAATAGTTAAAGTCAATGGCATACGCTGGGTTAAATGAGGTTCACAAAAATACGAACAGTAGCATTTTGCATCTTTTTGCGTCTATGTAGCGTAATAAAATTGAATGTTCCACGTAAAGCATTACTTTGCTTATAAAACAACGTATTTTTCTTACACTTAAGACTTGAAGATTTTCGCATTTATGTTGTTAACATTTTCTATTTTTGCTGAAAAGGTGATTGCTTTTTTATATTGTAACTCTATTCATTTAAAATTCTTGACACTTAAATCATATAGTAGTCTTTTCTTTCATCGATAAATTGAAAAATAAAACAAAAATTTCCAATAAAGTAATTAACTCTATTTCGAAGTATTTTTTTATATTTTAAATATCATTTTAAACACAAAAAAATACATTTAAATACACGTTTGAGGCACTTAAATAATATTGAATACGAAAAAATACTTTTACATAATAAAAAAAAAAATACGCATTACAGTAAATTATATCCAATGATTTCTCAATCACTTGAGTTATATTCAATGAGAATTTTTTTAAGTCACTCTAGACCCACTAGATGAGAAAATACATTACTAAAATCATGATCTTCAAATATGAAATTGGATAAAGACTTTGTCAAGAATCGGACCCGGAACCATCTGGTTCCGAGGGTAAATCACTTATTGCTAGACCACGGAGGTCATAAATAAGCAATGCAATCAACAAAAATAACAGATTTAAATCAAAACTAAGCATTGTATTTTATTAATTTCAAGATTAAGACTAAAATTTTAAATAAATGTTTTGTGTAGCGTTCTTTGTATAATTTTAATAAAATGATAACTTCGTTTTAAATTGATAATTCTCGTGATGAGCAAAATCAGTCCTGATTATTATAAAAATGTGGAACTAATACAAAAATGTAGTGTTTTATTTTTAAAATACTTGTATTTGATAAATGAAGTAAAAAATTGTTTTTAGGACTATAAAAACGTCTCTCAGATTGTTGATCAGTTATAAACATTTTGAGGTTTAAAGTAATAAATGAAAATAAATAAACCTTGCAAGCATTTTATGAGTATAAGACGATGACCTAATGAAATGCAGAATTTTTAGTGTCTTTCTACCATCTTGCTTTATTGCACTCACATATTTTCATTCTAGCGATCCCAACGGAGTAGTATCATCTTGAATGGGAATCACTGGCTTAGCGTCACAACTTTAATGCATATTCAAAATCAAATTATTACTTTAATCTATCGTGGTACCCTTTTATCTCTTCAATATACCATAAAGCCAACTAAAAGTTGATGCTATTCCGAATAACAGTCAGGATAAAATTTTAGTGCAAGTTTATATCAAAAAGCATAAATGAAATAAAGAATAAAACCGTGACATATATTTTATCTCTGGCGGTTGAGAAGATAAATACATTTATGTTATGCAAAAGAACGATTTCTTGTAGATAACTATTTAATTTTGATCTTTGTAGCAATACATTTTAATTATTTCCTATTCAATTTAAAAAAAAAACACCAAATAATTATCTCATGTACGTAATAACAAAAATGTAAAATATTTGTTTAAAGCGTTGCGCACCTAATCTCGTGACAAGCTTTATAAAATATTTGTTTTGTACATACAACTAGAACAGTATAACAGATAATTTGTCTTTCTTTCAAAATAAATGCATAATACCTAAACATCTGGTGACTTTTAAACTCTTGTCGTTAATATATATTGTATACTGTCTACACTATTTGAACAAGAGCTTTGAAGTTTAAACTGCAAGCAGCACGTGTATTTGTGTAATAACCGAAAGGAAACCTAAGCAAAAATGTTATCCACTGTGGAAAGGGTAACATTATTCGTCGCTCCCAGAAAAACTTTCCCAAAAGCTTGTTTTGTTTTTCCACAAGAGATACGAGACAATGTTCGTTCTTCAGCGTCAGATGAATTTCAAATACTTTTGAAATGATACTTTTCTTGTTTTTTTTTTTTTTTTGAAAAGTTTTCGCATATTTTGTCTGCGGGGGATAAAAAATCGCTTAACGATCACATTACGTAATCTTTAAAGGCCAGAGGCATTTTTTGTTTGTTTTCTTTTGAATAAGCTTATGCTTTCATTGATGTATTTTTCTGAATTGGTTTTGAAATTGATATTTCTGCACAAAATCAAAAACATTTTTTTTTATTTAAAATCATATTCAACATCACCCACTCCTGAGTAATTCCAACTTTTCCAAAAATATTCAGTAAACGATTGAACCTAAAATAAATCATCTTGAAACAAAATTACTATTAATATCTCATTTCTAATGCACTCTAAGAAATTTTTATTATATAAATAAATATTATGTAATATTGCAAAGTAATTGGTTACTTAAAAAAAGTGTTGCGACAAATTCCCCAAATCACCAGATTTCTTGAATGATAAAAGAGATTAATTAGAATAAAAAAAAAACCCAGATTTTCTAAATCAACTCGAGGAGAAAATATTTAAACATCACAGACACCTATGCACTTAATTTGAAAATGTATGTTAATCTTTGAAAAAAATCAGCATATGAAATATGAACTAACCATATAATTTATAAATAACTAGTATTTTTTACCTGACTTCGTCCAAGATGGTAAACGCTTATATTAGGTTATTAAATTTAGGCGCTGGCTAGCTAATGTTAAAATTTGAAAATATCACCGTCAATCGTATCTCTTTTGTTACACCCACAAAATATAGTCCATTTATTGTTTTAATTGAATTTACTTTGAAGAACTGCATTATTATAGGATAAAAATAACACAGTTCCGCAAGCATTTTATCATTTTGTTGATAGCTATTCTATTTCGGCTTCACGCCATAGTCATAACTATGTTTCAATCTAATTAAGCTTAGCTATAATATTTTGTCGTTTTCAGTTTTAGGTTAAAAGTTAAAGCTTGAGAGTTGAAAGTTCAGAATAGCACAGTTGAGTTGTTGTGACCGACAGACATACAAACATACAGATTTATACATGTGTTTTGTGCTACATAGTAGAGATTTTGTAATTGCTATTGCTAGATTTAGGTATAAATAACATTTTTATAAAATAAAGCCAGTAGTATTTTTTTTAAATGCCAAAGAACTAAGTATTAGAAATTTTACAAATAAATTAAAATAGAACCATTTATCACACAGCTTCGGAAAATACTTTAGTCATTTGCGCGTGTTTGTGGTATTTAATTAAACAAATAGGTATTTCAAAAAATCCAGAAAGCGACGCTAAAAAAGACCGGGAGCTTTTAGTTCGTCCTGCAAATTACAAAAGCACACCATGGTGAACTAATGTGTTTGCGCGCCTGCTCCAAGCTTTACAATGAGAGCCCGACAACTCTACTGGAAAACGAGTTCATTTTCATTATGGTTTGACAGTGTTTTAAAATCTATGCTACAGAGCTTTATCTAACGTTGGTGAACCAACGTAATGCTTCGAAATAAGGAAACGAGCACAATAAATATTTACTCCACACAAATAAACTAAGAGCTCTGGTGTTGTGGAGAATATGTTGTATCTTTTCTTTGAAGCAAAAGATTAATGATCTGCGTTTAATATAAGAGATAATTCAATCATTTTATTCACTGAACGAGATAGAGAATTCGTCATTTTATGAAAATAGATCAGTTGCCATAAAACGACACATTGCACCACCTACTCTCAACGCAAGTTTAGTCTATATGTTTTTTTTTTAAATCATTTGTTTTATTTATGAAGGATTTCCTCTGCCGTAATTTTTAAGTTAAGAATTATAATCATTGTTTATCTTTAAAATTAATAATTAAATGAATGCTTTGTTGGGAAATTATTCATTTAAAATTAAAATGCTCAATTCATATAAAATAATACGATAAAATATCGAAGTATTTAGTTCTACAAAATTTTATTTGGTATTTGATAGCTATTTTGGATTATCGTCATCGTCAGAACTATGATGACGTTAAGCCTAAATGAAAATTGTGTAGAACTAAATACTTTGGTACGTTATGCTATTATAATGGAGTTCTACCAAGTAAATGCCAAGTCAATCATTTCCATCAAATAGTCGTGCTTAAAAATATAACGAAAAATTATAGATTTATGATTTTCAGTATATTTTATCAATTTCTACAGTTAACAATACGCTACATTCTTAGAAAAATATCAAAAACGAATAAAATTGAGTATTTTAAAAATAAAACACAATTTGTTTTTTACTATTTCCAGATATTTATCAAGACCGGTTTCACTCATAGCGAGCATTATCAACTTGTAAAATTTGAGCGAAACCGTCCCTGATAATTATAAACACGTCGAAGTATTACAAAACAAATTGTGTTTTATTTTTAAAATGTTATTCCTTTCCAATAAGAATTAAAAGTTAACGCCTTTAAAGTGATTTAGTAAGTGGTTTTATTGTATTTTTTTAAACACAATAAAACCTCAACACTTTCTCCCAAACAGCACGAAATTTATTTAATTTAAAAAATCACATTTATGATTGCTTTCATAATAATTATCATTCACTATGACAAAAACTAATTCTTTGATTAAATATACAAGAATTGATTTAATAATGAGTAAATACTAACTGATGACACTCTTTGTAGTGAGTTTCTGCACCGTATCACAAATATTATTTTCATTATATCTTATTCACGAGTATAACCGTAAAGCCGATAAAAATTAAAATATGAATAAAAAAAAAGAAGCTAGTCGTAGTGAGATTTTTCGAACACAATATATCGAACAAGAGATTATTTTTCCATCAAATTTCAATCCCTCGCAAAGTATAAACACATTTTCTCTCGCTGAAAAAAAGTTCAGGTTATTCGAGGAATTATTTTAAATTACGGAAAGGAAAACAAACGAGATGATAATATCGGGAAATTGTGCTCCAGGGAAATGAAAAATTGGTTTGTTTAAGCTTTCAGTCAGCGAATAAATAGCGAGAACTGCAGGTTTTCAGTCTCAGCAGAATAAATATTAATCGGTCAAGTAACTTTAACATTATTTATTTTATTTATTCACGTTAAAATATATAAATTGTGTATTTTATATTTTAGCTTGGTCCGTAGTTCAACGGTTAGCGTCGTTGTTTTTGGTTATGGAGCTCACGGGTTTGAATTCCAGTACAGTCAGTTTCATGAATTGATTTTTTATTCGATTTATAGATTATTTTTCAAGGTATAGTTGTATGTTGTGCATTAATTCCTTTCGATATTAAAAACGGGGAGGGAGTGTGATTTATTTACCACTCATCTTTCCCTAACGCCATCTTCCTCTTCTTACTCTCTCCAAAAATGATATCTTGAGTAATTGAGTAAAAAGAAATTCTTGTTGAGATAATCTTCGTAAGGACTCTATATGCTCCCTATTAGAAGTGGCCATGGTAACGCAATAAAAACTTTATCCTTTATTCTTAATCCTCTCATAAGGTAATAAGTTTAGCCACTGGCTTACAACAAATTTAGCCCATATGTGGATAAACAGCGTTCTCCTAAAAACATTTTTTTTTCATGTCCGCTCCCAATGTGGAGCATATGGTCTCCTAATGAAGGTATCTTAACAAGATTTTTTTCTATGAGAACTGCTTGTTACTCAGTTGCTCAACCTCTCTTTTTTCGGAGAGAGTAGGGATAGAAGGATAGAGCCAGGACAGGACTAGTGGTTAGCTAATCGCTGTCGCTACGTCTCGTTGCGAAGGAATGGGTGGGAGGGAAGACTCAGACTACGAACAGAAATCCATAAATCGATTGAAAGATCAATCTATGAAAACCATCCGAAAACCGAATTGAACCCTAGACATCCGTAACCGTAAACAGCGACGCTACCAACTGCGCCACAGACGTCGACATTGTTCAGAGATAATAGCGGTTGATTGTTGTGGAGATACCCTTTATCGAAAATATTTATCTTTGATAAATGAAGACAGTTTGAGTCATTTTATTGAGAACATGGTTTATTGATCAAAAAATCTTTTACTAAATAAATGTGTTACCAAACCAAATAAAGACTAAAGCTGTTTTTCCACATATGGGCTCAATTGTTGCTGAAGGACTTCGGTTGAGATGCTCCAATAGAAGTTCATATGCACCACATTATGAGCGGATATGCTTTTGAGCTTCCTTTAAAATCAAAAAATATGTTTTAATTCATATGCCTGATTAAAATTATTGCGTATAGCAATTTAATAAATTTACATAATTTAAACAAAAAATAAATCTCGGATAAATGAAACATTTAATGACATAAAGCAACTTAACACAGACTCGCGTCACTTGTTATATTCTGATTGAGGTGAAACACTCGGAGCTTTTACGTACTTGAAAAATGATAATAAAAAACCAAATTTATATCCCGCCATTTATTACTGGAATTAAAAAAGTTAAATTGACGACGTTAATTTGATGCGGTCCTCCCTTGATGTACTACACCGTCCAGATTTTTTCTTTTTTATTTATTCTTTATATTGCCCGATTTTTTTTTCACGAGGGGTTAATCACGCTCACGCGACATTTTTGCGAAAATAAAGTCCTGGGGTGCTTTTTTATTAGAAAAATTTACTTTTTGTAGGTAAAAGTTGTTTTTCGTTGGCATTGGAGTTTTATAATTATTTTTGTTTGATTAAGTACGCAGGTTTACATTTCATGATCAATTCGGAGAGAAATGAAACGGTACGAAATTTTCCTTAATCTGAGTTTTATTTTTGAGATGAAACTGTTGATTGTCAAAGAACATTTTGTCTTCCTTTCTAAAAAAAGTCAGAAAACGAGGTAATGAATTAATTAAAATAGGTAACAAATTAATAAAATTTCGTTCTAAAATTAAGAAAATAAATGTATAACAAAATTTAAGATATTGATTTATCAAATTTAAATTGTTCAAATTTGATATATTTTCATGTATTTCATCTCTAACGACACAGGTTTTGACTGTCGTTAGTGACGAAAACATGGAAATGTATTCCAGATAATATAATCGCTGTCTTGGAAGAAAACAATAAATCAAAAAAAACAACATACCGAGTTAGCTATACAAAGATGTTTCTTATTTCGAATCGTATGGAAAAACACACTTATTTTTATAAATTATACGTTTACTTAAAAACAGTTTTGTACAAACAAATTAAATGAAAAAGATATAGATAGCATTTCAAACATTTGAAAAACTTTAAAGTCCAATTACTCAAAACTAGTATTCTTCCAGAACAACGGCGATATATTGTACAATATTCACTTTCCTAGGGCTGCTTGCGAACGGAAAACTCAATGTACAGAAGCGTTCTATTGAAGAATTTGGTTATTGCCACTCCTGAGAAGCAACTGACAATCATTAAAAGCAGCTGATCGATGTATCTAAAAATCTGAAATAGTTGGTGGCAGGTACAGTACCCTGAATAATTTTCGGTATATGAGTTTTCAATTAACACAAGTGAAAGGTTATTGCTCCTTAAAGCTATTTACACATATATTTTAGCATGTAATGTTCGTTAGTTATTTTATCATTATCTGCCGGCACGGTTGCTTACGTAACCAAACAAAACCAAACATAACCTAACCTAACCAAACATTGCTGAACCAACCTGTATGCCTGATTTTTGGAACAGTAGACCTGTTTGCTCTAAAAACATATTCGGAAAATTTTGATCGATCGAATGTACAACGTTTTGTAATAAAGGAACAAGGTTCTTCTCATTGTGACTTGTACAATGTATTACATTGAAAATAATTATTTAAGCAGATGGGTTAATATTGTATTTATAAAAATAATATAAATTTTATGTGCCAATTCTACAATGTTATGAAATTGTCTTAACCAGTTTCGCACATCACAAGCATTTCCAACTGACTAGTTTGAAAATATTCACGATCAGTTAAACCGATTCAACTTATTTAACACATTGGTTGGCAGTAAGTCTTCTAAGTTTCATTTGCAAAGATCGTGAGATAAATATACAACGTTAGAAGATTTAACTAGTCGTTGAACGCCTTGTTCATTTGAGTCATATTAAGAAGGTTAAAAACATTCCAGTCATCCATGTCAATGGATACAAATTTATACATTGATTCGTAAATCATTTTAAGAAAAGTTTTAATATGACGTTTTATTGCGTTATTACTTCGGATGCCCAATTTTGAAACCTAGTAACTGTATATTTTAAAAAATAAAACACAATTTGTTTGTACTACTTCCACATATTTATAATGATCAGGACCGGTTTCGCTCATCACGAGCATTATCAACTGATAATGATAATGATTCAGTTGATAATGCTCGTGATGAGCGAAACCGGTCCTGATCATTATAAATATGTGGAAGTAGTACAAACAAATTGTGTTTTATTTTTTAAAATATAATGTCTTTCCACCAAGAATTGACAGCTAACACCTTAAAAGTAACCTAGTAACTGCTTTTTTATAAATTTCGTTTCTTTGCAATTCTTTTGTGGGTCATAATATTATTATGCATAAACTGTTGTTGAAATGGTGTTTTAAATCAGTTTACATATATATATAAGTGAAATCAACGTTGCAAATTATCAAATATGTGTTGATGGATCTTAGAACATATCTTTTAATCAATCTAAAGATTTTTTGTAAAAACTTGATTACGGCAATAGTTATGTAGTTTTTAACTCAGTTTAGATATGTTTGTACCTTTTTAAATTAGTAACGACTAGCAAGTTAATTGATTTCCATAAAAAATGAAATAAATAAAAATGGTCAACAAAATATCTCATTCTGGGTGACAACAATTAACAAAGGGATTCAACACGTAATTGCGTACGTGCAGCACTCGTTATAATAATCGAATTTGCACTCAGCTCTGAACATATAATATTATTATGTGTAGTACCATGGGGCAATAAAAAGGAAGTTTTGTTTGCAGAATGTAAGCTTTGAACTTTTTTGGCGAGATGTGGCAACCAGAAGCCGGCAACTGAAAACAGGCAGCCGTCCAAGCGCTCCGCAAAGTGGTTACAGATCCAATTGTGGCAACGAAAGGGTTAACATAGACGTTGGCAACCATAAATAAGGAAAACGAAATAAAATATTATTATGAGGTTAAGTATTAAAAAACAACAATTTTTAAATTTATTTAATTTAAGTAATTTAACGCAAGTCACAAAATATAAAATTTGAATTAAATTTGGATTATTGAGATTTTGTACACTTCCATGTATTTTGTCACTAACGACCCGGGTTTCGCCTTTCGGCATCTTCAGGCATCAGGTGTGCTCGAATGCCTGAAGATGCCGAAAGGCGAAACCTGGTCGACAAAAAATACATGGTAGTGTACAAAATCTCAATAATCCAAATTTGATATTGAAATTCCTCAGTCGATGTCTTAAATTATAAAATTTGAATTGTTGAGATTTTGTAAATTTCCATGTATTTCGTGACTAATGACCCGGATTTCGCCTTTCGGCATCTTCAGTCATTCAAGCACGCAAATGCCTTCATCCTCAGTCGTTGTCTTAAATTATACAAAATATAAGTTTAGAACTTTTTCAATACAAACATGAATACATAGTACAAAAGCAACAAAATACAAGTTGGTAAAGAAGTATATCGTGGTTTTGAAAGTTATTAAGACTTATAGAACTCTTCTCAACTCACTCACGTTTAACAAGACGTTATTGTTATATTTTGTTTTGACGAAACGAATTTGACATACAAATATAGATCCACACAATGATTAAATATAAATATTTCTTGATTACAAAAAATGACATTAATTTAAGAAAAAAAGAATATTTATAATATAAAAATGCTAATTGAGAGTGTTAAAAAGCTCAAGCGATAGTCATGTCAGATACTTGAACTGAACAAAAGACAATGCAGAATGTGTGATGCAGAACAGTGATGATTTCACGAATGTAAACTTGCAACATTAAAATAAATATCAATAAGATTCAATTATACACATTTTCTCTTCTCAGTGAAACGCGAACTTAAACGGTAGATAAATTTTTACCATCACAATAATTATAGTAGGGATAATGAATAATATTTATGAAAATTTGAATTTGAATTGTTGAGATTTTATACATTTCCATGTATTTTGTCACTAACGACCCGACCTTTCTGCATCGTCACGCATTCGAGTACACGAATGAACTCGAACTGACGAAAATTTACAAAATCTCAACAATTCAAATTTGATATTGAAATTCCATCAAGCACTCACAGTAGATATCTTAAATATTTTTAAAGTTTAACTTACTTATAAACTTCTTCTGCTCAGACCCAAAAAGAAGTTTACAAGACTCTTTATATAAACTCCAAATTTTTGATCCTTGCACTAATAATATCTACTTTGAACTAGCATAAAATTAACTGTGTGAAATATATTTGGATTAAGCAAAGTAGTTGGGCAAGTTCTGGTTCTTTTTATCTCGTTTATTTTTTTTTTCTTTAAGCGCAAACGTCTTGTCTCTGCATCGGGCCAAGAGCATGAGGAGTAAATTCGTTTGTTATCTCGGTCGTCGTTGCGTTATGGAAGTCAGCATGAACCAGTCAACGCGTGATAGAACACCTGAATTTTAAAACGACAAAGCTCTGAAGTTCACAATCATAATCACCATGCCATATTCATTACATAATATGTTATATTAAAACTATTTTTTCAACCTTTTTTTTTTATTAAATTTTTTAAATATTGAAACTCAGCACCACTGATTTCCTATCAATGAAAAATGTAATGCTCTTCAGTATCGTTACGAGGTCATGTAGTGTGAGGATGGGTAGGGGAGCGGGGCTTAAAAAGCGGAGTGAGGGCGTAGAAACCGACCGCCGTAAATAGTGGAAAATATGTTTCAGTTACCGAGAGAGCGGGGAAATATTTATCAGGCAACAAGTAAAAGACAATGTGATGCATAAGGAGCTATCCGGAGGTTGTTTACACAGATATTTCTCAACTGATTTAAATGCTTGGCATAATTGTAGCGTTATAGTATTCAAATAAATTTCTAGTACGTTCGATGAATAAGGTGGTGATTTTAGGGATACCATTGATATACATTTGTTTTTACACCTGTTGTGATACGTGATTCATCTAAATGACTAAATTTATCATACTAAATGTATCATAAATATATCGATGCACAACCACAAAGTACGATCATAGGTATTTTTGAGTTATGTAAGTTTCTCATATCTCTCAAGCCCATATGTTCACACACGAAATTTAATTCTTATTTTCTATGGATTCGGTGGTTAATACGTTTTACAAAGTACCAACTAATTATTGAAAACTTTTCAAAATAAGTAATCTTGCTTTTCACACGCCTGTGCGCTAGACCAGGGATGGCGAGCATTTTTACGTTTGTGTGCCGAAAAATCTCAAATATAATGCATTGACTGTATGACGTGCTGTATTTGCTGTAAAAAAAAATCAGAATTTTAGTGAAAACGTTTAAAAATTACATGAACATGAAAATGAACATGAACATACATAGGTTTTTGTTGTTGTATATTCGATGCCAAATGCTTTATATCAAATTATTTCGTCACTTTTAGTAATATAACAGCCCGACTAGACTCACATTTTACAAAATTCGTTTCGTAAAATAATTTCTCACAATCATATCAATACTGCAGTTACAAAATGTAACAAGATGAAATATAAAACGATGAGTCCGAAAATTTTATGCATGAATTATTTAGAAACATAAATTGAATTCGTAAATCGTTCACGTGCCATCTCTGGCACGTGTGCTCTAGATTAACCACACCTGCTCTTGGCCATCAGTATTGTTGTGTTGATTTTAATTCGTTAATCAGTTTTTTCAGGTTAAATTACTGTAATATCAGAATCAGTAATTTGAGCCTTTCTGTAAACCGGATTCCTCACCTCTGGCTTATTTAGAACGACGGAGTTTGATGAAAAGCTTTTCCAGTTTCTTTCCATTATAGAGTTTTAAATTCAAAATTGTATTTTGGTGATTTGGTAGACTCCATTATCATATGATTCATATTTCCTATTTAATCATTGAGTACTTCTTTTGATTTTTTTGTTTATCTTTGAGTAACAACTTTGTTAAAATACGCTTCTGCAGGAACCGAAGAAAAGTAAAGTATCAGTCTCTTCCGCAATTAAGTTGTTTTATTATTACTGGAAACACAAAAGCTACGTATTCAGTTCTACAAGTATTAACAAATATTGTGATGGTTTTTCCCTGACATGATGTCATTGTTAGAACTATGTGTAGTTCTTCAGTTCTCGCTCTACTTGTAAACATTGTTGTATTTCCCCTATATTTTTTTTGCTAACCAAATATCACTAATAGACATTTGTATTTTATATTCATATAAATTGTAATGACATTTTTTTTATATTTTTCTATTTATTTTGCGGTATTACATTAAATTTATCTGTTGTGTATTTGCATATTTTGATGAAGTTAAATTGAAAAAAAATAATCACTGAAATAACAAGAATATTTGATTAGATTTTCAACCATTAGTTATTCTCATGTCTTCAATTCATAATGCTGTAATAAATACTTGGGTACGAATTGTATAATGCGCTCTAATATTCACTTTCACTCAAAGAAAACATGTCTAATTTCACAAGAAGTAAATAGATTCTTTGACTTTGTACGTACAATGTTCATTAATACGAAGGCATACCTATTTACCAGACGCGTGATATTACTCTAAATTATTTCGAAAAGCCATTATCTACACGAAAATGGGAGAACATGTGCGAAAAAGAAAATTCGTCTTTGTAGGGGTGACACTCTTATGAAATGATATTTAGTAATATAAAAAAAAACATCTGGGATTTCACTGTGACAGTTTTCACTACCAATGTAAAAATTGATATTGTAATAAAAATATTCTGTCGTATTTTCCGTTAAAACAAGCTTTTATTCAGTTTCATTTGTTGGTTAGTTAGTCAGTGGTACAAAACCGATAGATTTGAAAATATATAGACAAAAAGTGGTTAGTTAATAATACAGTATTTTTAAGTCTCCGATAACACGCTAGATGAATTTAACCTTCAACGAAACCATTTAATATTAAATCAAAATACCTTTCGTAGATCGACTAAATATTATTTGGTGTAACACACTTCTTCCGCCATGTGTCACACGTTCACACTAAACTTATAACAGTAAAAACAACGGTAATGTTTCGTGAGACACGTTTGTTCAGGTATTCATATATTTTTTAAGCACTCTATATGCGTATTTTGACGAGATGCATTTTCGTTTATCGTTATGAAAATAATTTCACATCACATCTCGAGCACTTATAAACATTCATTTTATTATAAAAAACCTTTTATTACTATTAAAAAATCTAATAAAAAGGAAAAGAAATCATTTGGCTACCGGCCTAAATGACCATCTTAAAAGAATTTCTCTATGTGAAGTAAATTTAAAAACACATTAAAATTTATTCTCATCATAACGTTCAGCAAACATATTTAAAAACGTTTACGATTTAAGAATAATTTCTCTATATGAGCTAAATTTAATAACATAAAGTGAAAATATTGAATAGTAAATGTTTTGGAAATTTGTTGAAATTTGCTTTTGTTTCATTTTTTCGTGTTCAATTGTTAGTAAAGTGATAAAACATTTTATTTTTAACGACATCATCAATGAAGCTTAAAAAGTGTCAATTTAAACAATATTCTTGGTGTAAAACAAGCCAAGTGGCTCAACTATTATATTTAATACAAATTAATTAATTTTATGTAAATACGGTACTTTATATTCATAAGGCACATTCGATCGTAATAATAAATTCGTCCTTAATAGAATTATAAAATAAATTGGTCTACATAACCATACAATCTAGCGACAGAATTATTTCATCTGGGAGGGATTATTCTCGATGTTTATTGGACGCAGTCAACCCTGCGATGAATAAAATACGTATGCGGTACGATGGCGGAACCGCGAATTCACCGGAACACCACATTCTCATGAAATTGTGACACTTTGAGACTGGCAGAGACAATGGAAAATCAAATATCCTGTTGGTTTTAAAGTTTATCTGCCAGCTTTTGCTATCAAAGCTACGTAATTTATATTAGAAATGTTCTTACTGACATTTTATGGCGAGTAATGTAACACGACTAGAAAATATTCTGTAGCTGCAATGTATTTCATATTGGATACATTGTATAGTTTGACGTATAATGTATCCATATTTTATGTCAACATATTTTTATATATGCTTTAATTGCATAAACTAACAACTTAACCATAAAATGAGGTGTTATTTGCTATTTTTTTAAATTAAGTTTTTTCGCCTATAAGTTAATTGTACTGTTAGTTGACCATTGATAGAATTGGTAAGGATATAAATGTAAGCATATACCACTTGATTCAACCAAGAGTGACCTGACAGGATGCAACTCTGATGAAAGGTTGTCATGAATCTCTCAGATTAGGCATGGTCAACTACTGGAACTTTCAATTTTTTAGATGTTCAACTACCGAAACATTAACATGGTTGTTAAAATGGTTGAATACACTTGTCTTGTCATCATTCGGTCTAATGCTATGCGTTAATCGTTATTTTTGTTGAACTTTTCTCTGAAGCGTTCAACTACTTGTAGGTACTCGGCAAAAAAAACAAAACGTATTCAAAGTCCAAGTAAAAATCTACTTTATAACCAAACAAACAAAGATGTAGTGAATAATTCACGTTTTTTTTAATATCCATGTTTCTATAGATTACACAAATAGCTTTAATTAGCAATGTTATGATTCAGGTTCATGTCCTAGCAAAATAATGTTTTTCAAATCCTCCTATAGTTAGTCTCAACTCAAGTGACTTCGGAAAATTTTCCTTCAACTTACTTCAAGTGATATAGATAGATTTTTAAATTAAATCGAAGCGTCTTTCAAAAATATTCATATATTAAATGTTGTGATGTCGATTTTTTACTCTTTGCTAAAATTCGTGGTGGTCTCCCGTTCCATAGCCTTGTGCGAAATTTCCTCTCAATTTAAACAAGCTGACGTAAATTAATTTTCGAGTACGTAAAATTTTTTTAACATTAACGTACCAACTACGTTTTGTGTTACAAACGCTATAATAATAATAGTTTAGAACACATAATTTATCAAACAAGATTTCCAGCTCAACTAAACGTGACATGACATCATTGATTATCAAGATAATAATAGATTGCAAAGTTGTTCATTTGTACGTAATATGAAGATATAATAATTTTGTTAATGTCTATCTTGTGCAAGTCGTATGCTTTGTCAGATTGTCTTTGTGGATGATATAAGTGACTAGCATACGTAACTCGCTTCTTTGATGCTTGAAACAATAGCTACAATAAACACATTGTGTTGTCGGCATATATAATAGTATTCTGTAACAATTGATTATAGATACATTCTTTAATATGCATTTTATTATCTGACATGCACTGTTCAAACACAACAGAATTGTCAAAATTAAATTTATTTCAAATATGATTGAAACAATCATTAAGTTTTATGAAGACTATAACATACATGCTCCCGAGTTTTATGTATGTGGCTGATACCAATACGAAAATATATTTTTTTTAAAAATTATTCTTCGCGTCATTCATATGAGACGCCAGTTGAAAGGGCTGTCCAATAAGCAAAAGTGTACTGTGTTAAGTTTTTTTTATTATACAAATGTTTCTGTAAATATATTGATAATTTTGTTTTTTCTGTTATTATGAATTCTCCATTTTTTGTGTCTATTCAAGATTGACTTTGTCGGTAATACCAGGTTTTGTCCTTTTCTTTTTTGAATAAATAAATTAAAACTATTATACTTTTATGGACAATCTCGAAAACCGTTGGGCACTATCTAAAGGATGAGCTTGGTGGAACTGAAGGTATCTGGCATGTCATGGGGAGGAAGCGAAGTGATTGGTGGGAGACAGGGAATCCTGGAGACGCCGCGAGTTGACCACAAGCTCCACATGGTTCAAAAAGAAAAATACTAATGAGCGAATCTTGAAAAGAGCCAATATAACGTATGAGCTACAATACACATTTTATTCTTTCAAAAAATCATTCAGGCATTCAAAATTTCCGTGTGAATCAGCTCCTGTCCGCAGTCAGTATTCGTGAGGGATTTACAATCCTTTAATTGACTAATAATTTTAAGTCGGTTTCATTGTAACTGCTGGCTATAATAACCAACTTAGTATTAAATTAGAACCTTAAACCAGGATCTATAATAGATCCTGCTTGAGGGTTTAAAATATTATTTCCTCACCGTTATATATTAAGCATAATAATATATTAGAAGATTTAAAGTAGTTATTAAAATATGTGAATTTATAAATAAGCTGAAATCTTTAATGCAGTGTCTATAAAACACCAATGTGGTAGATACATACAAAAGACCTTTTACGATAGATAATATTTTTGATGAACAGTAAAAAAAATGGCAAATGGCGCATTTATTACGAATAAACACCAAAAACATGAGTAAAAATATTTATATTTTAATGGTTTATTAGATATAAAAAAATACAATACTTCCCAAAAGTTGAAATGTCTTGTTTATTCACACATCGTAAATAATGAAATGTATCACGACGCACGAAAATATATTTGATGATGATCAAATGGTAAAAGTTGGGATAGTAAATATTGTTTAGTGTCTTGTAAATGCTTTTTGTTTTTATGTAAGTATAATTTCCTTTGCCTTAATGGTATACAGATTCTACGGCCCTTGCAATACATCATTGCATATTTACTGTATGAGCCGATATGGTAAATGGCAATTTTTTTTTTATGGGATCCGAAAATATTTTCTCATGTAATGTGACTTTATGGTATGTAATTTATTCGTTTTATATATTTATGATTAACAAGAAAGATATAATTTAAAATGTATCAGAATAAAAGTAGGGTAACCATTATCCATGGATGAATATCAACGTATGTATCATAATAATATTATGTTGGCTTCAAAGGCAAGTTTAGACTTTTAAAAAATAAAACACAATTCATTTGTACTACTACTCTTACAAATTAGTGTTACATCATTAATATAAATATTATCAATTCAGATAAAAAGTGATACAGTAATGTATACCATTCTTATAATATTAATTGTGATTTTTTTTTATTTAAAAAAAAAATCGAAATAATAAATTCTTATCTTGTACATATTAAAATCAAAAATATAATGACAAAATACTCTGCTTCATTTTGAAACACAAATAAATTAAATAAACTTAATGCTAACACTTTATGGATGTTGATTATATTTATATCCGTTAACTTCAGAGATATAAAGTAAAATAATATATATTTAGTATGTATTTAATTAAATAAACTAAAAAATATTCTACGGGCTTTATACATTATTTAGTATTATTTAGTAAAATGATATACTATAATACCAAGGCTCCACACACTTTATTCTGTAGATGAGACGTTGAGATTTGCAGTTGAGTTATTAAGATTCATAGACGGCAAAATCATTTACGGTGGCATTGTTTTCTTGCTGCTACAGCAAAATTGTAATATGATTTTTGAATAATAGCTGATAGTGTTGTTCGCGACCATATTTTCTTTATTCTATTAACTTAAATGAATGTATGTTTTGGGGTCACGTTATAAATAGTCTGATAAAGTACAAATTTGAGATTGAAAATAGTTTTGACATATTTTTTACAACAGAATTTATTGTCAGAACTATTTGTATAACCAAAAAACACTCCGCCTATATGGAATAATGTTCATTTTAATAATTTATTACCAATTACAATACTACGTATTTTAGATCTAAAGTAGACTAGATGTAAGTTCAACGCTTGCATTTTGAAAATGCCACTTTATGGTGTAACATACCTTGAACCTTTTGTATGTTTCAAGAGTCAAATTTTGATTATTGAGAATTTGTACACTTCCATGTATTTTGTCACTAACGACCCGGGTTTCGCCTTTCGGCATCTTCAGGCATTCGAGCACACGAATGGACTCGAATGGACTCGAACTGACTGTCAGTTCGAATGTCGACAGTGACAAAATACATGGAAGTGTACAAAATCTCAATAATCCAAATTTGATATTGAAATTCCATCAAGCACCCTCAGTCGATGTCTTAAATTAATTGTTTCAAGAGTATTTGAAAAATCTAGTTATATATTATATTCTCGATATACTATATGGAACGAATAACTCAGGAGTAAAAACAAATCAGTACGTTTATTAATCGAATTGACATATACTTGATAGAACTCCATTATCATTATTATTTATTTATTTACAATGTCCTATTCTAGTGTGTTGCATATGCCCTCCTAATGGAGGTATCTCAGCAGAAGTTTTCGAAGAGAGTAGGGATAGAAAAATTGCGCTTGCAAAGGACTAGTGGTTAGCTAATCGCTCTCGCTATGCCCCGTTTTTAATATTGAATGTGTGGTAGGGAATATTAGACATCACAAACATTCATGCCTACAAACAGAAACCCATAAATCGATTGAAAAATCAATTTATGAAACTGTCCGCACCGGCACCGGGACTCGGGAACCCGAGACATCCGTAACTGTAGCCAACGACGTAAACCAAAGCACCATGGAGCCGTAGAACTCCATTATAATAAGGTAAAAATGTCAGAGTCTAAATAATTTGAATACTTCTACAAGAATTAATTGAAGCATTTTCTATTTGTAACTAAGTTTTCATAATGGCGTAAAACCGAAATAGCTATTAACCAATTCATATTATTCTTGTAAAACTAAGTGTGTACTTTGATGTTTTACTTTTTTAACTAAAACAGTTTTTTTTCACTCGATTTTATACAAATAAGCTTGTTAAGATTTATATTTCATCGGTTGCTAATAGTTGCAATAAGCAAAACCGGTAATGATTGTTGTAAAAAAAGTGTGAAAAAAGAGCACTAATTTATAATTTAAGTCATTGACTGACGGTGCTTGATGGAATTTAAATATAAAAGTTTAATTTTTTAAAATGATTTTTCACCGTGAATTGACAGTTAACACCTTAAAAGTACTTAATACAGTGTTTAAATAAAACTTCATATTTGATTTTTGTTGCTATATATCGCCCATCCAGTATAAAACAACCATAACTGCAAATTCATAGTTTTGAGAAAATTGCATTTGGAGATATTCATCCATCTAAAATACTCTTTTCAGATCAAATATGTCAGGTGTGAAAATATTCATTTTGGTTTCTACAGTAAAATAATGTGTTTCTAATTGATTTCAACAAAAATATCTGAAAATATCACGACATGTATGGTTTTTTGATTGTAAATATTTTAAATTTGTTAAATATACTAAGCATCAAAAATGAATAGTAGTGACAAGCAGTAGTGTAGTGATGTTTTTACATTACAATTATGTGAATCATACGAAAATTTTTGCATTTAAAACAGAAAATCACAATTTTAGTACTTATGGTTGTTTTGTACACTGTTTATACATTATTTTATAAACTGTATTTCAGACTTGCGCTTTTTGTTTATAATTATAGTAACAGTATCATTGTCCTATTTTAGCTTTAGTTTTAATATAATATATTTTATATAATAACAATACAATTCGGGTCCTGAAATTCCTCGTGAAATTATCCAACACGGCGATGCGCGTTAGGCAAAATAAATACATGACCCATATTGAAATACCATCGGCTATTATGATAATATATCGCTTATAAAATATATATTATACTTAATATATGGTTTCCACAGGCTTTCATATTCAATAAAGCTCAACAACGCTTGTGACTGGGTGGGTCGCTTTCACCCAATTTTGTTTCTCGTTCTATCGAAGTACAGGGTTGTTCATGAGTAGCTTACACAATAGAATATAAGTTTTGTCAACAAATATCGCCGTAGGCAATTGGAAGTACAGTGAAAACAAGACATATTTTTAAAGTTTGACACTTTCTTATTTAATAATAGTATGCTTAAAAGCAGTAAGCGATCTGTACACAAAATAAACTGTAACTGGACTAAACAGAACAGGAAAAAACTGAAGATAATATTTTTGTCGTATCTATTATTTATAGCACACATATGATCGTAGACATAAGTGACTTCTCATCGAGATTATTTCGTATGATTTTCTAATTTTTAAAACTTTTGGCGAATCAGATATTTTTTTCCAAACAAATTTCAAAATATTAAAGAAAATTGCCTTGTATTATATGAAATAAACAGTACGGTCATTTGCAAATATTTTTGTTTAATATCTACAATAAACGTATTCTAATTGCGTATTAGAGTTGCTAAATGTTATATAAATTAGTAAATATATTATTTATTTCTTATATAATTTAAGACATCGTCTGAGGGTGCTTGATGGCATTTCAATATCAAATTTGGATTATTGAGATTTTGTACACTTCCATGTATTTTGTCACTAACGACCCGGGTTTCGCCTTTCGGCATCTTCAGGCATTCGAGCGCACGAATGGACTCGAACTGACAGACAGTAAACAATGTCTAACGTTTATATAGAAGATACAAAATTATTTACGAGGTAAAATATTATACGTCTAGGATCCACACTGATACCTGAGTTAACATTTCGAGAATCGCCTTAATCCATATTTTGTAAACAACACATTAACAGAGTGGTGAATTGCCGCTTTCCAACTACTATTAGAATTACCAGTGATTTTACAATTATAATAGCATTGTGGGTTTTGACTGGATGCAATTCGACGAAAGGGTAAATATATACAATCATTCCACATTTAGTGACATCTGTTAGGTGTTTCAACGTATAGGATACAGCAACGGAGAGTTTGGAAGGTTCAACTGTTCGTTCAGAATTGGCGAGGAATTTGGCTCTAACTAACTAATTAACTGGGCTCTATTGATTTCCAAAATTTCTTGATAAAATAACTTATGATCCCCCATGTTTTGATGCAACAATTGAACCCCATCATCCGCATTACGTATGGTTCTCCAATAGCAAGTGATTTGTATATCTTATATGTTCAAAAAATATTGTTTTTGAATTGTTTTGTTTTGTTCCTATTCTGTTTAGTCATGGAACCATTCCAAAACTTACTTTTTACGTTGAAACTACAAATATAAAAATTAATTTGAGTCTGAAAATGAAATTTGTGATGTGATAGCTTCATTTTGTTCTGATTTTCTTAATAAGGCTTAGAGAGAAAATGATAATAATAACTAGTCAACCTTTCCTGATGATATCCTCGTATTCTTGACATCTCTGATATGGGAGTTTAAAAAATTGAAGTAGAGCCGGTTTTTGATAAAAAAGTCTCTTGTGCAGTTAAAATGTTTCACATTTTGTAAGTGGTAATACTTATATACATGTGATATTATAATAAATGTAGTATGAAATGAATATTCAACAGATTATTCTTTGTTAATCCACTCGTACATGATGTCTTTATCAATTTTTTTTTGTATTCTATTCAATTATATAAAAAATGGAATATGTTACATTACTTTAGTTGTAGTAATTATTTCTTTAAAAATATCATTTAATCAAGGTTAATATGTAATAAAATAATTTTTCCAACTATCAACCGTTTACGTTTAATAGTAAGTTTCAACGCTTATATTAAATATAGATAAACCTGAAAATAGACTATAAAATAAAGACAAAAATCTTGCCATTGATTCACCCTCGCATCACATACACTCCCATAGACTCGTGCTACTCTCGCGGGCTGTCTCACAGAAAGCTTTTAGGCTTTTATTGGTGGAGTAGCCACCCCTTTTTCTCATCCTTACTCCTATGCCATCGGCTCCCAACCCTCCTAGTATAGAAATCTTACTTCCTCGGGCCAGAAACATCTGGAGAGATTTCGTTGTGCTATAATACTTGATGTTGGAGTGAAACGAGACACTTCGAAAATTAACGGAAGTAAAGATAATATTTTCGAAGTGATATTGCGGTATACAGTGTCACAGTCAAATATCATCGACTGAACTTCCTAAATTAGAAAAAAAAAATCAGGAAATTGTGGCTTGTTTGATTGTTGTATGATATGTCAGTTCTAGTTTTCCTATTAATTAAATTGAGATTTTTTCCTACTTTAAATACAGTATTGACAAAGTTTACTAATTTCCTGAAACATAAATAAATCCAAGGTGAGGTATAATTTCACATCAGCATAGCCACGCATACAAATTGTTACTTTAATATATTTTTTTTAATTAAGAGATTGTGGTATAAAAAGAAAAAAATATTTAGAAAAACATAATATTCATTATACTATATCTACTGGCATGTCAAGGAGACTTATCTGAATATCTACATTTGTGTTGTAAAATAGTTGATACATTTTGGACTCTCTTTTTGATTGTATTATTTATTTTAGGGTTCGTATTTGTTTCAATGGTTAAAGATGGTTGGTATGATATAAAATTATTTATTGTTTTAAACCAAGTTTGTTCAACATTTAAAGCATACTGATTAATTATAGCTGGGACATTTTAGAATGAATTTAAAAAGAACGTGCTGTTAATCAGTCGCTTAACATTTTTTTAGGGTGGAGTAGGGATTAAATGATTTGATAATAGTCGTCAACTTATCACGAAACCGATGTTTGAAGAATAGTGTAAGGTGAGACAGAAAAAATATCCTTAAGTACAAAATAAATCGAATTAAAAAAAAGGGGAGGAGAATGTCAAATCTTTGGTTACGAAACCGAATAAAATAAAAATCCTAAGTGGGGAGTGGTTTTATTTATAACCAAATAAGGCACCAATAAAAGAATTTCTATTACATGTACTTCTAAATGTACATAATATACATCATTTTATGAATGAATGAAAACAAAAATATTGTAAATTTTGATTCAAACAAAAGGCTGCACTTGAAGAACTAGAAAGATGCAGACTCTTCGCCCATGTTCTAAAGCGTTAACCGCATGACGTAAGCCGTTAATCATCTTGTATCATCTGTGAAATATTACATATTTTTATAAATGAGTTTTTATATCAATATTAGTGGTAAATGTTCGAACAAAATGTAGATATTGCTGTTTGGGTTTTGTACACCGATTTGTTATAAATGTAAAACTAGGCCATGTGCAAAAGAGGCTATGCCCAGAGTCATTCTTAAATAATCGTATTGAAGAACATAAACTTCTGTTTATTTTGAAACCACGGAAAGATATTAAATCAGTGACACAAATGTTCATAATTAAATTTATTAATTAAACTCAAAGTTAAATGATCGTTTAGTACCGAGTGTTCACTACTGATATACTATAATTATATTTAGCATAACAGCAATCTACTAAAATAAACTCCATTTATGTTGCGTACGTTCTCCACAATTTGATAAATACATACACAAACCCTACGCATCAGTGGCAGCTCATCACATAATACAGTAATCATTATTAATGGGGTATTACTGCTTATTTTTGAGTCTATAATAAATATTGTCTTTTAAATATTTATTACGTAATAAAAATAACAAACGGCAAGTAGTGTTACATAAAGGGATTGCAATACCGGTATTACTGAAACCGGTATATCGGCTACCTTTTCAATACCAAAATACTGTGATAAATAACCTGTTGTAAAGTCAAGCTTTGGTCAGGAATTAGTTTAATTTTTTAAACCAAAATGCGGCTATTTTTCATTGTTGCTTTCAATCAGGCGTTAGTCGTTGCAAAAGTAGTACATATTTTTATTGAATTACCAATCAGAATAAAAATTTTGTTTTGCTAATGTTTTTAATAAAAGTAGTTTTTATTATGAAACGAAAAAAAAAACATTTCTGTAGCCAGATTGTCATATTTTGTTGAAACTAAATTTGATTCTCTGAGTGCTTAAAATGTTACCGCACGCCAATGCTACACATCCCTTTATCCTGACGCACTTGAAAGAAAACGGGATTAACGTGAATGGACATGTGTAAATATAGCTCGGATGACGGGTTGAACTTTGAGGTGGGACATGCGATCTCTGTCTGCTGACCTAAAATCTGATTTTCAAACAAAAGATGTATTTTTCACGTCTAGCAAGATAATAATTATCATGTCCAATATTTCACAACCTTTTGTTATAAATCACAATCTCCTAACCTTTCTTTGATATTGAATCTATCAACTAAAATGTTTTTTTAAGCATATATTTATAATATGTCCAATGTTTATAACTCCAACCGACGAAAAATAACTTTTGTTGAAAACCAAACTTTACTTATTTTAAGTTATTGGTAGAACTCTATTATATTGATTTCAAAATATGTTATTAGATCCGCATAAATTATTTATAGAAAATTTATAACTATTTTTGCACCACACCATCGTCGGAACAATTCTGATATTTTCCTTTGTAGTTATTCCGATGACATCATGCCAAAATAGCTTACAACTGTATTAAGTTCTTGGGGAAGCAAAATACTTTGCGATTTTGTTTATCACAATCGTTTTTTACTAATAAGAGAATATACACAGCATGTACAATGATTTAATTTTTTGTATCATCTATATTGCTCCATAAAGAAAATTTCATTTATAGTTTTAAAATATAATATTCTACAGATACTTCTCAAAGCGGAAAAACAAGTACTATACCCCCAACGACAATTAATCAATCAATTTCAATTGCTTATCAATTAAAATGAATTCGCATAAAGTTACCACCGTATTCATCGAAACATAATAATAATTATATTTTTTTTAATACGCTTTAATAAAATGAAATCAGCGAAAGTTTTTACCGCTGATTCAAAGTAATTCAATATATAATAATATATATTTGATATCAACAAGAAAGCATTACTCAAAGTCGAATCTACATAATAAGACTCTCACATACATACAAATATGTTTTTTCATTGTTTATGGTGGAATTTATTTCTTCTCGAAGCGAAGCTCGCAAAAGCCTCACGAGCAATCTTTTTTTGCATTGCTACAGTACGTTACTTTACACAATAATCTCCAGGGGCTTCATTTTTATTTTAAAGCACTCGTCTAGATTCTTTGATCCATTTTTTGTTTTACTTTTTGATGTAAACTCTTGTTCTTTCGCGAGTGGCTGTTGGAAGTTAATAAAATGTATGAGAAATATCAAATTGCATAATTTGCTCATCGTGAAAGGTCGTGATTTTATTTATATGCTTACTTCATTGAATTGTTAAAAGTAATATGGCATTTTATTATTCATTTTTAAGATAAACTTGTAAAACAAAACAACATTTCTAAATTATACCTTATAGACTTATATTTCTAATTTTTCTGATGTAACAATTTAATTTACCTACACAACCTGTAGCCGAGTGGCTTATGCTCTTGAGCTTTTGTCATGGATGGTTGCTGTCCATGGATTTGAATGCCTGAATATAATACACCTTCATACACGAAATTTCCAAATTTGTGTCCAAAGAAATGGATCTCAGTGATGTTGAATTTCTCTGCCAACCTATTTGATCCTATAAACGAGGCTTATGGAGAACTATTAGATTACTACTGGTTCTCTCCATGTGCCTCATTATAGTCTCTTTACACTCTCAAAAAAATAGTTTAGCTTATGAATAATAACTTGTTTTCGTAAAAAAAACAGCTTTTATAAGATACTCCATTTGACATGTTTAACAAATTGTTAAATAAGGTTTCTTTCTATGAATGATAAGTCAAATAAAATTCAGCTATTCCTTTTGACGTTTTCAAAATAAAATATTGCGTTTAAGGTGATATGAACAAGTTTATTGAAAATTCACTGGTGCTTTATCCTTTTTAGATGCCTTATCCAACTCAATCACACGATTTTTTTTAAAAAACCATTTCACAATTTTTGTTATTAATAAACTACACTATCGCAAAATCTGAGCTTTTCATTCACTCTTAAACCACCTGCTCAATTGTGTAGCAATTCTGAAAATACATTATTTTATTTTACAAACTGTTGACATAATTATAAATATCAAATTATTAACAGTTAGCTACAAAAATACGAACGCCATTGCAGATCTCATTAATCTTAGCAAGAATAATTGCATTCTCAATTTTACTAACTGAACCGACAAACTTTATTAGCATCTGAATGATTGCATTGGATGGCAACTTAAGGGAATCTTCGTCGTCTTGGGCAATATTCCTACATTGTACTTTAACTAAGAACTATGGCCTTTCAGACGACGGCAAGCCTAAACTCGCCTGAAAGCTCGTAATTTACATTTTAATACTTTTCATGGCGCTGTTGCTTTTACATCAACAATAAAAATCCTAATTTATATGAAATATAATGTCTCTCTCGTGACATTTCGCTGCAATTTTAAGTAGCTGTTTTATATCAGTTTACATTTACTTAATTTTTTGATCGTTTCTGTTCAGCTGTATTATAGAAGTTATACATATTGTCCAATTCATGGCACATTGACGTCAACATTACAATATCTTTTGTAACGTTATTCTGATATCACAGGCTTTTATAAATTACAGAAACTTATTCAAGACCGTTCAACGAGAAAAGAAAACTTTACAACTTTAGTTTACAAATCTATCCTATAAATTTTTAGGATTACCAGACTTGCAGATGATGTGAATTTCCTAGAACAGACAACTTTGTCTTAGTAGTCAATTTTTAATATACCAATTTTAAAATTTGATGTATAATTAGAAGAAATAAATAAAAAATGAGAAATCACAGAAAGTTATCATATTTCGTCGCATAAAAATATCCATGATATAATGTATCTTGGCCCTCTTGTTTTGGATGTAAAAATGGAAAAAGTTGTTTTGATGATGCTACAACTCATGTCGAGCCCTGGGATTCAAAGTTTTTCTCCATTCAGCCCAATTCTCAGCATCTCCACAATTCCTAACTTTTAAAATATCCTTTTAAACCATCGCACAAGCAGTCTACTTTTAGCACTCACGGCTTTCCTAATGATCTCTATCCCCCTGGGGTCTTTTCGAGAACTTTTTGTAACATCCGTTGCAGAGACAATCGCTGGTCATGGCTTGTCCAATTAAGTCTCTATACCTTAACGAAGGTGAATAATTTAAAATCATGTTATAGGAATACCTAATACCTTATTCTCCACACGTCCCCTCATTTGTGGGTAAACATATGCGCTTAAGAATTCTCCTCTTAAAAATATCAACTAGTCCAGCTGTTATATGTCGTAGCTAGTGTCTAAGTCTGCCTTGATGTGGTCACCGAGCGGTTAACTTCCAACATTCCAAGACACAAAAAGGATATTATACAACCCAGTTTTCCATATAAAACATTGTAGAGTTACTATTGTGATGATTATAACAAAGCGTTTCCTGCTTCGTTAAAGTGAGCCATAAAATACATTTATTCTATAAAACGGGTCAGAGTATAGCGTTTCGTTTTAATGGAGGAATGTATTGGAAACAAAATAATAAGCCTAATGGGTCGTGATGGCAGAAATTCCACTCCACTATTTATGAATGTTTTGTAGAAGTAAAAGTGCTCATTTTTCCGGGCCGTAAACTTCTTTGTGAAATAGGTCAGTTGATACAGGCGTATATTGAGGGGGGAGTTTTAATATATGGAGATTTTTTGCTTGTCATGAATTGAAAGTTTGCTTTATCAGAGGAAAATGGAAAATTTAAAATTGGTGATACACGATATTCAACAAAAAATTTAGAATTTCAATTGACATGTATTTTTACGAATTATTTAAGTATACTGCTAGTTCACCACGTACCAGAAGTTGACCATGTTTCAATAAAAGTGCCCAAAATAAGAAACGTAGACGAGAGGGATTGCTCTAAGTTATTGAGTTCAGGCAGGTGAAACCATTTTTTGTCGGATTAAGGAACTAACACATCACCATATATCTCATTGGGATATCATAGCGGGCATTTAAAAACAGTACATTATGCAGTATTTAATTTTGAATTTTGAAGAGAATTGTTAAGAATATCCGTGAATGAAAGCATATGCTACTTGATTTGACCAATAGTAGTCTTACAGAAAGCTCCGAGGCAATTTTGATGAAAAGTTGTCATAAAACTCTCTGATTAGGCATGGTTAAGTACTGGAACATTTATTTTTTGTTGTTCAACTACTTAAACATTAACATGGTTGTTAAAATTGTTGAATACACATGTTTTGTTATCATTCGGTCTAATGCTAAGCATTAATCGTTATTTTTGTTGATTTTTTTCTTTTAAGCGGTCAACTACTGGTACGTTTACCGTAGATGCCTTTTCGACAAAACAAAAAATATACTTTATAACCAAACAAACAAAGATGTAGTGAATAATTCACGTTTTTTTTTAAATATCTATGTTCCTATAGATTAGATAAAAATAATTGTATGCATCAAGCACAATTAAATTTGCTTTCTCGTAATCATTAATTTATTATAAATAAGCTGTCTTTCTTTGACTTTAATCAGCAATATGATGATTCAGGTTCGTGTCCTAGTAAAATAATGTTTTTCAAATCCTCCTGTAGTTAGTCTCAACTCAAGTGGCTTTAGAAAATTCTCCTTGAACTTACTTCAAGTGATATTGATCGTTTTTAGTAAAAAAAAAAGTGACCAACTTCTGAAGCATTAACATGGTTGTTAACAATTGAACAATTTTTTTTGTAACAAAAATTTTCCTAATTTTTGTCTATCATATTAATTAATACGTTTGATTCATTATGAATACACTTGCTTTGTCATCATTTGGTCTAATGCTAAACGTTTATTGTTATTTTGGTTGAATTTTTCTCTTAAGCGGTCAAATATTGATGCGTTTACCTTAAATCCTTTTTTGTACAATAAAAGAAATTTATAGACTCGTTTTATTTACTGAAGTATCATATTTATTATCATTTGCAAACAGTGTGTTAGTTATAAATATATATATATTTTTAGTTAACCAATATTAAACGTATTTTGTTTATCAATAATAATTAATACAATTACAGGTACATACTTAAAACAACTGGTGAGCAATCAATTAATACAAAACTATGATAGTTTGTTGTAGGATAAAAAAAATAATTTCTTGATTTATTACAAAATTATCATTCCATTAGAAATTACCTTATGGCAGTTCAATCTTGGGTGTGACGTAGTTTTAAAATACACATTATTTGATCACATTTAAACATTAGTAAATAATTCAAATTACTTAAATTTGATCTAACCACTTATAGTACTGATTTGATCACATATAGTACGTGTCAAATGAATTTGAAAATGCTGTGATACTGTCATCTTTTTATATGTGTTTTACCAGAAACTATTATTATCTTATTGCGCAAATATCTATTTGTAAACAGTTTTTATTTCACGAAAAAAGATCTTTACGCCAATATTTAAAACCTGGTGTAAATTTCAATGATATTTTGAAAACATCGCATTATATTAAAACAGTTTTTTTTGTCTCCATCTGAATACCTTGTTTATATTCGTAGATAATTTTTAATTGTTAAGTACATGTTTTGTTTGATAGTTGACTTTGCTCACATCTCAATCATCTTCAAAGTTTTACAATACACGTCTTAAAATAAACGATATTTATTAATAGTAAAGTGACCCGATAATAATAAAAAAAGCTTTGTTTATTTTTACGTTTTTTGTATACACCTGTTGGTACTAAAATGAAAAGGAAACAGATTTAGTATGTTTATAAGTGCCTCTACGAATTTACTCCGCAGTTAAAAAATAATACTTTATTTCTACAGAAAAGAAATTTTATTAATTATTGTTTATAAAATTCACTAATATTCAATAATTTTATAGTACCCGCTTTACGTTCGTAATACTAAAACCTTTCTGTCCCAAAATTTTTCATAGTTTACGTAAAAACGAACGTGTGTATAAAATGATATGAATCTCGCCTCTCTGTTTTTTGCATATTTCGTTTTGCGAGTCGATGATTATTTTTTATTGATTAGATAATTAAAAGCGGTGATTACATAAGAGATTCTGTATACGTTAGGATTAGTAGAGGTTCAACAACGTGTACTGCCATACCTCAAATTATCATTAATCTACCAGACTTTGGACACCTATATTTTACACTTTTTGAATAAAATAATCAATAACAGTCGATTTTATTTTTAGAAAAAGGCTAAGACTCTCCAGCAAGTATTAAAAAGTACTCTTGGATAAAAACCTTTATTTTATATCTACATTTTTTAGTACTTTATTATTCGTCAATATATAATATCAAATCGAGCCAACCAGGACTAAAAATTTTGCTGGGTCATACGGACAGCGAGTAGACATCGACGCACCTAAATTCTAGAGGGATTGATTTTTTTAAGTACACGTAACTCAATTTTGGGAGTTGCTCCTGAGACACTCCCGATTAAGAAAAAAAAACTTATACCAATTATATAAAAAACCATACGTCTAACGCTTTCTACGTCACGGGATTTTGCTGTATAACATTAATGGATGTGTACGTACATCAACTAAGAAAATTAAAAAAACTAAACGAAATTTATATTATTCTGGTTATTACTGTTTCTCTCAAACAAATAACACGCCTACTGTAGTTATTATGTTTGAATTATCTACACTACGACCCTTTTTCGTGGAAAATGTAATGAATTTCTCCTACGATCGAACGTAATATCCATTATCCATCCGAATTTTACAGAACTATTTGAAACTTTTAACGAGTCTCTCCTAAAGTAACATTTTTGAAATTGCGACTAAATTTTACGAGTTTTCCGATATTAATAACATGTTTAAACTAATCAGTCTTTATCATTACATTGTAGAGAAAATTGTACGATAATTGAAATTCTACTATAATCTGCTTTATATTTCTCGTCTCCACATGAAATCCGTTTATTTTAATACGTTAAAATAAATAAATTTAAGCATTTTGATTTGCGCTGTTTTCTGACCATTCTATCCATATTAGAGAGTGAAATAAACTACTGACTAAAACTAAAATGCTTGCATATGTGTGAAACAAATAATTATTGTAGACATTAATGGATCTATTTATATTAGTTTCATAATTCTTTTATGAAGTATTTGCTGTTGCATTATTTAAATATGCTATTATTTTATCTCTGATTTTTTGGTAAACTGAATATCTCTGATATTGATATTACATCGCATCTATGAGTAAACATGAATTTTCCAATCATCTATTATTTGCTTATTTGAATTCAACAATCTGACCAATTCTGTAGTATAATACTATTCAGTGTGGATCAATGATAACAGGATTAAACCATCGACACCAGAGCACCCTTATATCACTGAACCTGTATGTTGCAAACGTGTTTGAAAACCGCTGCTATGAAAAACAAAAGCCTATTGTGTAATAGAGCTTTAGATCTATTGCCACGGAAACAATATTTTAGAGAGGCTGCAACAAGAAAGCAAAATTGATCTTATAAGTCTTTTTTTATGACTAAAATTCCTATTATAAAGGTGTTTCTAGACATGACGTGCGGCTACTATAATAAATATTTTTCATCCATTTCGATTTGTTCCATAATTGATATTTTGAATTATCCACTTTTTCATCACAATCGTCACTTTTAAATGACAGTACATACCATAAGGTTTTTAATAATAACTTGTATTTCATTACAAGATATTGAGATATTTAAGAACGTCGCCATAACTATAAAAAATATTTAGAACATTCTTAATATTTTAATGTAATAATTTGTAGAATAAAAGAGATTTATTTTATTTATATCCAAAAATGATATTATAATTTGGGAATTCCAAAAACAATACAGCCTATGCCCGAATACAAATGACTTTTAGATAATTTGATTCAGTCATGGATTCTAGCGGTGGCACGAAATTTATTGCCTTAACGTTGGATCACACATACATAATAAAATTATTATACAAATTATGAGCGTTTATTTATGTCAAATTTGAGAAATATTCTAAAATCTTACATTATACATTTATATTAAATATCAATCATTGATTAAATTGGCATTTACTTGGTGGAACTCAATTTTAATAGTGTAAAAATATCAGATAAAGTCAGATAAGACTCTGTCAGATCCAACCAATTCATATTATAAAATTATTTTAGAACCAAATACTGATACTTTTACATTAACATATGAATCAATTTTCAAATATTAAGTAACCTTAAAGTGGTTAAATGATCCAAATGCTTAATTAAATCTATACGGAGTGTGTTGCTTAAAAAATAACTGTGGAGTAATTTATATATATCGTAAATTGAGCTCAGAAGTAATTATTAATTTCATTTGATATTTACGTCAACCGGTCTCCATTTTGTGAAACACAGCTCCATTAGCGGCAACCATTTGTGGGAAGGAAATACTTTATAAGTTAGCGATAATAAGTTTCGTAATGTCATCACGACCAAAAGTAATGGCCTCTTGGTAGAAACTTGGCACCGCAACCAACTCTCGCGTGCCTTCGTCCGATGTACTGTCATATCTCATCGGGGAATTATTTTATTTGATAGAAATTACGTACGAAGCGGGGATATTTTAATAATGTTTACAATTCCTCCACTAAGCACATGTTTACTAAACGAGTTTTGTTTTATTTTCAATTTAACTATTTCCATTCAAAAGTCTATTTGGAATAACTTTTTACATTCGTATATGCATTGCAAACAGATTGTCTGACACATAGGTAACTGTTATACGTACAGTAGATGCTCCGATATCACGATTGCTGATAACTCTTTTTTTATTAAAATTGCGACTGCGTCGCATGCGTGTCCACTGATTTTGTATGAGTATGGCTTAGTCTACTGTATTTCAAAAATTTCATATGTATGATAAGCACGTAATCAAGAAGTTGTGATAGTTTAAACGCGTGCTGGCCGATGATTTGACTTTCACTAAGCCAAATCCCACCCACACATCATATATTTTTTTATTTCATCTATGGAAGTTGACTTTGTGTACGTACATGTTACATATGTATATGTGTGTATGCTTTTGTAAATATATATGTGAGGGTATATTATACGAAGAGATATGTTTATATAAACGCATATGGTGTCCACGTGAACTGGTCTCACTGTAGATTTCTCAGCTCTGGGGCGATCACACCCTTATATCGGTAACGAAGAGGGATACAAAAAACAATAACATCAGAAATAAAGGAGACTTGAAGACCTCTAAGCAGCTAACGCACCTTAGGATTTAACGCTCCATCAAGTTAACCTTAAAGTAATTATATTTTGTAGTTCATTTTCTCAACAAATCTAAAAGCAGATTAATAAAACCTACTTTATTATTAACAGAAATTTGGCTTTAACGGATACTTCTCGTCCGTATTATTCCGTTAAATCGAGGTTCAACTGTACTGATGATTTATTTTACAGAATCAGAATTGAAAAATATATCAGATTAAAAAAAGAATTGTGTTTATGAGTCTACTATAAATCAAGTAATTTATAGTCGAAAAGTAAATAAACTAATTTTATCAGTTTATTTATGGCATAAAATGGCTTTAGAAAGAACGCATAAAAAAGTTTGATGTTTCACTCAAGCAAAAAAATGATGTTAAACATTGTGCCAGAATATAAAGCGTATTTTTATCCAGTCGGTAAAACTTACGTATTTACATGAATCAAATACTTTAATACTCTGTTAAATACTTAAATAAAAATATAAAGGCGATGCTACTGTACAGTGCCGCATTAAGTCATAAGCATTGGGCGCCGGCCCAAAACTAGCGCCACTTTAATATTCATTGAAAACTATTGAACCTGTTGAGACCGGCACACAATATATTCAATGTGAATAATTTTTGAAAGAAGGTGATTCTGATCACTTTTTTGTGAGAGAATAAGAGTAGAAATATTTATGAGGCTAGTACAAGAATTGTACACTTATTATCTGGTCGGGAGGGTAGGAATTATTGTAGACATAGCAGTAATCCATGTATTTGAACACAAATCCATCAACCTATTGAAAATATGTTCATACTGGGATTTGAACTAGTGGTCACGGTAACCGAAGAGGACGATCTTAAACGCACACGAATAATAATCCTCATGCGTTGGTTGAAAACTAATATATTCAAAAAAATACTTTCCCACTATTAAAGTGTAAAATGCAATATAATTAGTGCTTTCGCTTACTCTCTCAACGGCTTACTTTTGCTTTATATTAAATGTTAAAATAACTTTTGGCGTCGGATGCTTCTTATTAAATTCTAAATGCTTGTCGGGTCCGTGGTCGGTGGTTAACACTATGGACAGTTTCATAAATTGATTATTCAATCGAATTACGATTTTTTGTTTGAAGGAATGAATGTTCTTGATTTCTGAAATGTACTCCCTATCAAACGATCTTTAAAACAGGACGTAGCGAGATCTAATAGTCAACAACTAGATCTGTCCTAGTAAAAGTGTCACTTAGAATAGTAATGGTGTAACTCCAGTTTTGAAGTTTTGAGAAAATCAAGGTTTTGTAAAATGTTCTTAGTATTAAATAACAACCATAAATAACTGTTTGTTAATCAACTGAATACCTTAATCGTTAGTGTAGTAATGAAGTCTGTTCGGACACTCTACTCTTATTCTGATATTGCAGGTACTTCACTATTATTCTGAAAAATATAGTTAAATATGCGTACAGCAAAAAACAATTTTTTAAAGAAATTACGAGTATATATGAAGATAGACCATTATTAAACTAATAAAATAACATCTTTTGAACGTGTATGAGGTATCAACTCATTTTTTTTTGTAATTTTGGAGTTATACCATTAATGTTCTAAGTGACACATATACCTACTCTCTTAGAGTATATTTATTTCGAAAGAATTCTGCTTAGCAACCTGACTTTAAAAATATATATTTATGTTACAAAAGCTCACACCACCTTTCCACTGCCCTCAAACTTTATTTAGTAAGTCTTCTAAAATAAATATTTCAAGGTATAATATTATTCGATTATTATGTTGTTCAACAAAGGATTGGTTGGTACAATCAAGTTATCTTATTATTACGAAAATCTGTTTTTTAATTCTATATTATTGCATATTTCCGCAGACTAAATTTAATAAAACTTTTATGTGGTATTTTATAAATTATATTTTTTCTACACTATTTATAATTTTATTCAGAACGTTTACAAAAATACGGATCACAAATGACCTTATTCCGGTCATGTTTACAAAGATTTGTATAATGGAATTTGTGTGAAAATTATGGTAATATATTTAATGTTTTAGACACTCACTATCTTGCATAATGTAGTACAAATTTTTCTAATATGCCGTAAAGCGATGCAATAAAAAAGATGCTGCCATTTGTATTTATGTACATAAAGTTCAATTTTAATATCAGACATATGAACCGAATAAAAAAAATGTTGAGAATAATATGAGGCAATATGTGGTAGACGATTTTACGATTAAGTTTGTCTGAATATGGTAAGAACCTCAGTTGTATTGTAAACAAAAAATCTTATGGGTGTGATCTCTATCCTTTTTTGTCTCGCCAGCCATTTTTTTAACAATCAAGTGATGTTATCATCCTGTATTTCTATTTAACACCTTATCTCATTTTTACTTTCTAATGGCGCTTCAATATACTGTAAAAACTCCTGAGATAGTCCAGATTTTTTTTTGGGTATCTACAGTACCTGCCCTGGAAAGATCCGATTATTGATTTTTAACGTTTAATAAATACTAACAGAAAATAGTCTTGAAGTTAATTATTTGTTTTCAAAGCTTGTGTGGCTAGGCTACCATGGGATCTTATTATATATCACGATCTACAGCATACAGCATGCATTAGACGCCAATCAAACGTTAAAACAATTTCAAAATTAAGGTTAACTTATTCAATGAACGATAATTATTTCGAACACATTTTTGATGTCTTGATTTACGGTGCATATGTCTATTAATATCACATATATCATCTGAATAATGATTTAACATTATTTGTATAACATAATTATGTTATACGAATTGAATAGCATTGGTTAAAACTGAATTTGTTCAGTTTTTATGTTCTCCTGAACATTTTACTTAAATGTAAATGAACAGTTTGCCAGTTAAGCCGACGATATATTATTTTTACAATTACTGATTATATGTATGTAACATTTCAAAAATATTTGTGTTTTTTGTTAACTGTTGAATTTTTGTTATTAATATGTATGTAAATTTTTTTTATGTTAATTCGTCATTTTGCGAAAATAAAATCCTTTAAGCGTGACATGTCAAAGGGCGAATATTGCAAACCGCTTCTCCGCTAGCCATGGCACGTCCTTCCGCCATATAAATTAAACGAAGCGAAGAAATTTCCATTAGCGGCGGCTGGCAGCGGTCCGCGTCGATGGCAGGCTCTTCCGGCAGCTGCGAAGCCTCCGTCACTCTACGGAAATCTCCCAGTGCTACGCATCTACGGTCCCGGCGCCTTTGTCGCGTATTGTCGCGTAGAGACGGCAGATAAGTTTATTTTGTAATGACCGAGTCGTCTACTTGCTGCCTTAAGCGTCAAAGTTAATTCAGCCATATTTATTATATATTAAATTAACTCTTTCGTAAAGGAAATAATGCGAATAGATTTAACACAAAAGATCATTTAGCCAACGCTCTTGGACGTTCGTCCACTTCGGTTACGGCGTTCACGGGATTGAATTCCCAAAAAAAAATGTCTTAAATAATTTTTCGATTATGCAATTTATGGGTTTGTGATTAGAAGCATGTGTGTCTGTGATGTTTTCATTTCATTCTAAAAACGGAGCGTACTAAAAAAAATCCTAGTCGCAACCTTATATCCTTACCCTTTCTGAAAAATAAAAATCGAGTGACTTAAGTAATTGACTCATGTAAATGAAGTCTCCGTAATAAAATTAATGATGACATTCATAATGAATCCAAACGTTTCAAACGAAAATGCTTAAAAAACCAGAAGCGGAATTTACAAACTTAACTGCGGCCTGTGTGATTCGATCTATATTGGACAGACAGGAAGGAGCATTTCAACTAGATTTCAGGAACATGTAAGATCATTTAAAAATAATAAAACAGATTCTCAATTTGCTAACCACCTCTTGGAAGAAGGCCACAACATAACCGCTAAATCAGCTCGAATATGCCTACATTTGTGTGAAAAAAGCCTTAGACTCGAAATTAATAGATACAATCATGACAATAATCTTCTTGATGACCAAAAAAATATTAACCAATCACCCTTACTTAATCCAGTACAAGATGCCCATGTAATTACGCATAATCAGTAAAATTTCGATACACTTATTTTAACGACTAATTAATGACACCACGTAAACACCTTTTCTAAAACACAATTAGTACCTTGAATGATTTAATTTTAATTATCATGTTTGAATAAGTGAGATGACATGATATTGTCTATCTCTTCTAAGCGGTATATATAGCTAAGCAAAAATACTTTTTTATTTTATCCTATTACTTAAAAAACCATTTTACTATGATGTAATTTAAGATATCGAGTTAGGATGGTTGATGGTACTTCAATATCAAATTTGAATCGTTCAACTTTAGTTCAAGTAGGTGAACTTGAATGCATGAAAGTGCCAAAAGGCTAAACCCGGGTCATTAATGACAAAACTTTTACAAAAGTCTACCAAATTTGAGCGATTCAAATTTCATTCCTCGTTGAAACATTTTCGACCAAGCTTATTGTGAGTTTTGTCGAATCATTATGTATTTATTTGTACGCCGCGTTATTTAGAACATATGATCGGTCAAATTATAATTCAAAGATTCGGTTACAATCGTCTCTAACTACGATTGTTCTAAGAATCATTGATTGCTCATTTATACGACCGCAGTTGTATATAGACTGATATAACCCAGTTTTAAATTTTCCAGGGCTGACAGTCCTTGGTGCGAGCGTCGCGTACCCAGAGAAACGTCTCTGGCATCCAATACCCATGAAAAAATACTTCTTGTTTTATTGATACCCGCGAAGCACTTAGGTGTTTTATTATTTTATGCGTGGTGGCGTCAATATAATAAAGGTGCTATCGTATTGAGCGTCGTAAACTTTCTACCCTGTTAAAACTCTGCCGTCATACTTTGGGGATTTCATATTGTGGTGAATTTACTATACCTATTCGAGGAATAATGCAGTAACTAAACAAAATATAAACTCTTCAAGTGAATGCAAAAACTATGCAATTTCTTCTTTTCTCATTTTCTAAAAAAAAAATATCAATTTTATAGAAATTTGTACGATGTGGTTGATCGGTTATTTTTATACCTCTTTCGCATGCTTAAGTAGTGACAACAAATGTTGTTTTTTTTTTAATATATGTAGAATTGTTTTCTCGTAAATTCTTCACAAGGTATTCATGCTTAAATTCAAGAGCCGTCGCCCATAAACAATGTTCTGCGTATAATTACCACGTGATCATATTTAGTTAATTTAAGCCTTGCTTATTTTGATCAAAAGCACTAGGTAACCCATTAAAATTGTTGACACTTTACCGCCGAATCCATTGAAAATATTATTAAAGAATAATTAGATTTTGTATAAGTTTGTATGTTAAGTCGTCAACGATGATGTACATAATACATTATAGCTTGTATATAATGTAATGAACAGAATTAATTGTAAAATTTTTTTAAGTAAATACTAGGGCTGTTTACGTGATGAAATAAAGAATTTTTGTGAACTTTACAAGGAGCCCATAATGCACTTTTGCAACAACTTGTAAGATATTTTCAATACAGAAGTTTTTTTTTATTGAAAATAAAATACAAAACTTTGTCAAAATATTGAATGCAGACATCTTTTTATTCTTTAAGTAAGCTTTTTTTAAGATAAATGTAAAACATGTTGTATTTTTAAAAAAACTTTTAAAAAGCCTTTTCTCATCACTTGTTAAGGTAGTTACTGTTTTTTGAAATGGAGATTGGCAAGTGAAGCGTACCTTAAGGTGATATTTTCAATATCAAGCTTAGTTATGTTGAAATTAATGACATTACATTAATATTACCGACTAAAGCATTGCATTATATGTAATAAAGGGTTCAACGGTGTTATAATAGTATTGAAGTTAACAGCTTTTTAACATCATATTGCCAACACGTGAAATTTTTCCATTGCTGTTTTTAAGCTTGTTTAGTATGGAGACTTTTTTATGTTCAAAAGTATATTTTATCAAAAATTTTCCTTTCGAATATATAAATTATAATAGAAATTTAATCGCAATTATTTTTGAAAAGAGTTGAAGGGAGTTAGGAACGCATAATGTACTTATAAATGGATGAAAAGTTATATATATAGTCGCTCTCTCTCTCTACGTCCCGTTTTCAGTATTCGTTAGGGGGTAATTGGGCAGGCATAACAATATCACAGACATCCATATTTTTGACATCTACGTATATTTCTTTATTTTAAAAAATCAAATTTTACTTTTACACAATGCATTTTAAGTAAGATTATTTACTAGGCTTCACACCGTTCAGAACGATATATGAATAATAAACTTTTTATCTTCTAGTAGATTTAATTCTTGTAGAAATAAACACTTTTTTATTATTATCCAATAAAGTTCTACTAAGTAAATGTAAATCCAAACTTTTTTTTAACTGAAATATTTATTGGAATATCTCATACTTAAAATAATACAGCGAGTGATATTAAAACTATACTATACCGCAAATTCAAATTTCTCAGTTAATACTCATACTTTAAAAAACCAAAATCATTTTTATTCGTTGTTCTGCTTTTTATATCTGTCTAATATTTTTTTATTTCTTTCCAGGTAAGTTGACATAGATACAATATTGCCGTCACACAATTTTATTGCGGAATTTTTCAACACGACAATTTTAAAGGTATTTATAATTTAAAATAATTATTTTTTTGCTAAAATTGTCTTCAAAATTTAATAACTTTTTATAATTACACACATATTTATTTAAATCAATTAAAACCTTGCAAAAGTAGTAATGCATTTTACGAATTTCAGCAAGGTGACAAATACGTTGAAATAAGGATTTACGCGATGAATTTGGTATTTTTTTTTGTTAACTTAACGAAATCTATCCTGAATGTCATCTTAACTCACTACGTGATAAATAAGTTCCCCATAAAGACTGAATCCACAATTCGTGTACAAATACTTAAAATGTAAGAAGTAAACTCGAACAATGATTGACCTAACTTCAATATATTTATAATTATTACAATGATATTAGTATGCGAAGAATTATTACCATTTTTTTCAACCCGTTTAATATTTACATGATTGTTTTCGGATTATCAATTTTTCTTTTCAGTAGTTTAACTTTTGACTTTTTAACCACGGTTTTACTGAAACTATGATACAGAAAAAATGTTCGACTCACGAAAAACTCTTTATATATTTATTTCAATCAATGTGGATTTATCAAAACTGTATATTAATGCAAACTTCGTTAGTAATTATTATGCTACCTTATTTGCATGAGCTTTTACCAGATTCTCGTATATAAGGCAATAAAGCGATTCGATAATAAATTATACGATATAAAAGCTACATTTTATTGGGTGATAAAAAATGTCATGGTCTACTATTACCGACACTGGTAATTACAAGAACATATATTAAGATACTAAAATAACGCATTATTGTGATTATTTCTTGACAAAAATTCTCACTCTATAATCTGATAATAGCTTGACTTCGTGTGTGTGTTAGATCATTAATAGTTACGAACAAATATGTTGACAACTTTTGCGACCAAGAAATGAATATATCAACTGCCGATCTGTAAAAAATGCTTATTTTATTTTTCGAATTATTGCATTTAAAAATGTTATGCAGAGATTTGTAGGTTAAATAAACATATACTTGAAAGTCTATTATACTAAGGTAAAAATAGCAACAGTTGAATTAATTTAAGTAATTTCAGTTGCACACTCTTTTAGTTTGTAACTGTAGATATTTATATATTTGATTAAACTGCGGATTAGACTAACTAAAGCAAGGAGATAACAAATATTAGTTCAGTCATTTCTTACTGAATACATGATAGCTACCTGAAATGTACAGCTAAGTGTTCCTAAAATGCACCAACACCTGGAGTAATGATTACAAGTACCATAGAATTAATCAAGAGCTCATGAGATACACGGAAAGTCTAGGTAGTCACTTGTACCTATTTGGGTATATTTGAAACTTTACCAAACGATATGTTTATTATAGGATATGTTACCTCTTGCAATACAGATGTTCATGTGATCTATCCTCTTCAAAGCTAACATTTAAAAATATTTAAATTTATTCGATGATTTTATATAGAATTAGGCTGATCAATCGATCGTGCCGTTTATTGCTCAGACATCTCCAAATAATCCATATTGAAATAATGAGATAAGAAATATTCAAATGGTCAACTTAAATCAAATATTATTGATTTGCACCCAAATTTCAAACATTTTATAAACAGGTGTTTGACAATTAAGTATTTTTCAAGTATAGCCAGAATCAGAATATTTAGAAATATCCTTGAAATATCAACATTCAGTTGAATTCTTTAGAAGCTAACCTGTCTTGGCATTTCTATAGCAGCATTTTTGACTCAGTATTGAATCAGATAATATACATATAACTGCATATTTAACTCAAATTTAATGTTTTTTTTCGTTTACTGGATGACTGCTGGACCATCCCGGCTTCAGGATAATTATTTGGCTCCGAGAAACAATTATATCGTATATAGCTACTAGTAAAACAGTACCCGTCATATATGACGATATTGAAATTGAAAAACTGAATGTCCAAAGTAGCGATTACGTCGGAACTATATATGCATTGCATAACATTTTATTTTATATACACCTCGAACGCTTACGTCATGAAAAAATTTCATACCTACATGTGATGTGTGATAATAATAAAAGTCTACAGAGCGGTCTGGGCTATCATATATAAAATGTGGTGTCATACAGAAAACTATCGGATTGCAACACATTGAATCTATCCATTTTTGTAAGCTGAGCTCGTTTTCATTATGTAGTATATGGACTCTTAACAGAGTATTTTAACATACTTTGTTCAACCAAAACTCGTTGTAGTTGGTCGATAAATATATCTACGGTTAAGTTTTTTTAAACCAAAACCCGTTTTTGTTTAGAAAAAACAGTTAAATTCTCACAACACTAAGTAAATTTTGACGTACATCAGATTTCATTTTATACTTTTTTCATACACAATTGTATTACAATAAAAAATTCACCTGTGGTATAGTGTTATTATAAAAACATTATTAAAACATATGTAAAATAATACTGTTGAAATAAAATATTTTAGAAAATTAATCTATATTAATAATTTTGAATATTGAGTATCAAACAAATTAATAAACTACCAAAATCATGTAAACTCTTATTATAATAAGTAAAATATTGTTAACGAACTTTCGAAAACTGTATTGGCTTTTGATGCTACCCTCATTAAAGCTTCATCGACGTCCTCCCAATAAGCTTACTAAAATAATTTGACTACGCTTAACTGACCAAATTTCATTTTATAATTATATCAAAGGTTGGCAAGAGAGAAATCAGACTGCCAAAGTTTTCTGATCAATTTTACAACGGTTATTTTCCACTAATAAAAACTCATTTTTTACTATTTTAACATCGTCATCGTTGGTCCTAAAGTTATAGATAAGCCTAGACAGTGCATCATTTAGTTATGTCTGTGGAAGTGATCTTCAGGTTCTGAAAATACGGTATAGCTGTCTATACTAGCTGGATCTGAAGTCAAGTATTTTAAGTCGGTGTCATTGGTTGTGGTATCCACGGGTTTGTAAATTTTTATTAATTTATTTTTCATTCGAATTATGGATTCGAAAACATGTCTGAGATGTTTCAAACTCATCCTAAAAAATCCTTAAAAACCGGGACACCAAGTATTGTAAGCATCTTTGTCATATTGCCCCTTCTTAGTAAAACGCCGAGTTCACGTTTTTAAGATCACATAAAATTTAAATAATGGGAAAGCGCCGATTGGCGAATTGAAAAAAAAATGCGTAAATTTTTTTGGTAGATATTTTTTAGTTGCTTAGGTAAAAAATAACGAGAGTGATTAGCTAATCACTATTCTTGTTCTATCCTCATCTGTATATTCTTAAACCATTGAAAAAGAAATGTTGAGTGACTGAATATCAACTAATCCTTGTAGAACAACTTCCTTACTGCTCTATTTGAACATCATCATAAAGATCTACACCGCCATTGATGTTAATAATATATCCTACCTACTGATGTCTGAAACTATAATAATTATAATAACTATAATAATAAAGTTTGAGATATTAGAATCTTGCTCTATATTCATAAGTTCTTTAAGAGCTCATACTTCTGAACCATTTGTGGGCAGTTCTAATAAGGCTTTTATACTTCTACGGCTTAGATCTTGCTTTCCAGATTCCAGGAAAAATTCTTCCGTACAACTTTCAATGTAAATTATAATTTATTAGAAGCTTTAATAATTGTACGAATTATTTCCTGGCATTGTTGACGCTAGTTCAATGTACGTGAAACTATCAACAGCGTAATTAATTATAGTATACTACTTTCGCAAGGTAGTATTCTTCCATATTGCTAAATGATCTTTTAATGCAATACATTTCTTTTCTTTAGTCACAAAGAGCACCATTTTCTTTAATACTAGCTTAAAGATCTGTGAAAACTTTCAATGTTGTTAAAGCAGCTTTTGATGTATAATTTTAAAAGTGGCAAATATGATGTATTTAAATGGTTCGGTGACAAATTAAAACATGACAAATCAAAGCAGTGTTAAAACAAAACAGAACAACACGGGGAAAAATAAATCACATATTATTTTTTTTAAAAGACATATGAATAGATTCGACAAATACGTAATTAAAATTCTGTGTGTTGTTTTTCTCTGTGTTTTTTGTCATGATTTGTCCGGTTACCCTTTAAAGTGGGGGATTGTTCTAGAATAAAATTATTTCGATTAGATTTAAATATAACGGAATTAAGCAGCTTAAGACCAGATTGTAGAGTATACAATATTATAGTTTTAACATAATTGAATATAAAGATTATATCTTTGCCAAACTATCGTAAAAATGTTTAAAAAAAATTATTTTCCTCGATTGTTTTCTACACATCAAAATCTCACTTATTTTGGCTGCTACAGTTATCTTTATAATATTATGTAGTATTTACAACAGTATAGCTCTGTTACATGCAGGCTATTTGATTAAAATTAAAACACAATATTTATGAATATCTACATAATAAAACTGATACCACTGTTTTACCGTTAGACCAGTGGTTTTCAACCGAGGAGGCGCCAAAATTTTGTAATTAAAAAATAATTTTCATACCATAATATCTACAAATAAATAATACTTCATATCGTAACATAATGGTAAAAATTTTGTGAATGAATTTTTATTTTGCTCATTGACAAAATATACTCTTGGAGGCAGCATTTTTGAACAGAAAATTCCGTAGGTAATAAACAAATAGCCATAATCTCAAGATAATCATGAAGGCTCAATGTTTAGGCTGAAAGAAAAAATTGTTGTGAACAGTCTTTCAAGATGCTGAATTATCATTTTGTGGTTGAAATTAAAAATAAAGACTATTTAACAACGACAGTGAGCAATTTGCGACTATTTTTTTTCATTAGTACACCAACTGGCAGATAAAATATTTCGATAATGTTGCTGACGATTTTACCGAGCGCAAGGCAAGACATTTGATATATTTTTTTTGCGAGTAGAGAAAATATCTTGTCTTAAATTGATTTACAACAATAATGTACAATATATTAATGGATTGTCCATCAATAATTTTGTATTTTTTAAAGAAATAATAAATATAAAAGTTATTTTAAAGACTAGATTTTTTGACATATTTCAAGAACAATATTAATATTAAACATTACATTTGTGATTGACAAATCGAAAAAATACAGTAGATATTTTTCAGGAAATATTACTTATAAATAAAATTAATCTAAACTAACTCTTAATCCAACACAATTATAAATTTCAAATAATTTTTTGAGGAAAAATGGTGGGGGACAGCAAATTCCTAGCTACGCCACAAAATCTTGTTATTATTCTGTTAATTATATATTTTTTTAATAAAGTTTTTATTATTTCAAACGTGTCTATATTGTATTATCGATTAAAAAAATTTAAGTTGGGGAGGCGCGGAAAATTTTTTTTAGGGAAGGCGTTGTAGCATAAACGTTGGAAACCGCTGTGTTAGACTGAAGGTTAAAAAGCGATTAAAGTTGTATTGAACACTTTACTTTAACAATCCATTACCAAATACTTTAAACAGGTTTCAGGTCGGTGAAACGATTTTGTATTTAAAAATATCAATTTGTGATATAATTAATTTTTTATCGTTACCTTATAAATGTTTTTGTATAATTACAATAGTGATTACTTAAAATGATTATATAATGTAGTAATTGATGTATTTTTTTGACCATTTCCGTTCCCTATTTGTAGAAAGATTCTCTGTTTCCTGCTGGCGTATTTGAGCACATCTTATGGACGTTCATTAGCGGCCTTCCAGACGCAAAAAGAATATTTAGAAGAGCTGAGATTGACATCTTGCATTATCTTATTATTGTTTGTGTTTTGGCTAATAAACTGAAGTTTTATTAAGTCCCCTTTCGTTTCATAAATTATTACGAAATAAAAAAAAGTAGTACCGAGACTGACAACATTGACATTGACTCACGTATTGCCTTGACAGTTCATTATTGGTAAGAATAATTTACAGGGAAGTAGACCCTTGTCTGTCAAACAAAACGATATTGAAACATTTTATCTTTTGTTCGGTACGCACTTTTGAAATTGACATATTATAGAGAAAACAATTTCAAATATGTATTATGGATGTGTACGAATTGTTTTGTTGTTCTTTGTGAATAATTTATTACGTTGCGTAAGAGTTGCGTCCTTTACAAAATGACAAAATTTATATCGCGGGCTAACAACGGAAGAGCGTTAAACTTACGTGACAATTTTTGGTTGGAGAAGTTTTGAGCAGTACCTTATTCCTATAAAGTTGAAATTATTATTGTGTATAGAGAAAAAATACTTGTATGGGAGTAATTATTCATAATATGAAGGATATCATGTCGTTCTGCGTTCGAAATACTAAACACACTTAGTTCATATAATATAAGGATAGTTAATAATTAGTAATAATTAGCCTACCCTGTAGCTGAGAGTGCATCCTATTTGGTTTAGTTGTCTACTCGTTCGAATTTCCAGACAAACATGTTCACACGTTCTTGTTTTCAAATGGATTTCTGTTCAACATAATTATATAATATTTTTATTTCTTTCCCCATACCCGATTCCAAATACGGGGCACAAGGAGAAAAATTAACAAATATCTAGTCTTTTTATGTACTAACTATCTAATCCTGACCCTCTCTGAAAAAGAAATTAAACTATTGTATAAAAAGCAATTTTTAGTTAAGTCAGATGTGGTTCAGATTCTGATGATAGAACAAAATAATGTAACTATTTAATTAAATATAATAGACAAACAATTCTTTTACTCACAGCACGTGGTTATACGGATCATGATTTTCGAATTTCGTCTTCATCAACAAACGTATAAATTTATTACGAAAAAAAGTATTGGCTAAATGAAAAAATAATATGGTGACTATCAAGACCTACTCAAGCGTAATTTAATTTGAGAAAGTTGATTAAGTAAAAGAAAAGACATCATTATTAAATCATTAGGCGTTTTTACTTTGTTTAATTTATTGCTTTCTCTGTATTCCATGTCATCTGGCCGTTTGATTTTTACATTAGCTTTTTATTTGGTTTCGTTAGTATAATATATGTTTCTAGTTATACCATATTTTATTAATTTGTCTTTGGTACACAAAAAGTCTGACATTGTGTTAGTTTGTATACTGTTTGTAAATTCATTTGAGATTTTTCTAATTTGTTTTTATAAGTTGTTAGTAGCTTCTATTTGCAGCTAAAATAAAATCTCAACTTATTTATGATCAACAAATCGCTTATTTAATTAATAGATATTTGATGATATCATTATTTGTTTCTATCACCTTGTGTTAATGTATCTTATGATAACCATCATTCTATGGCTGAGGTGTTGGAATCATGGTTTATGTGATTTTAAGTAGAGTTGGAGTCACTATAAATCGGTTGACTTGACTCAATTTGTGTAATTAAGTGAATTTGTTCTTCTGATCAATAAATAATATAATATATTATAAACGTGAGATAAAACTTGACACATAAGCTTGGTTACATTACACAACGAGTGTGAAATGGTAAATAATTTTATAAAAAAGCAGAAGGGCATGTATATTACAAATAAAATAATGATATATGAAGTTACAGTAAAATAGGAAGTTGGTATAAACTTAATCACATGCTCATCTTTTTTTTTTGCGAAAAAACAACAATGGCGGCGGATCCTGAAGTGTTTTGCATTTTTAACATTTTAAAACAAATTAAAATTAGGAAACCAACTATTTTATATTTTTAATCCATTTTATTTCAAACAACAAAGTCATACGAGATCCGTAAATTTCTATCTTCAGTAATTTTTGAATTTAATCTATTAACTAAATAATCGTTGTAATTTTTACTAACCATACCTGACCTGAACTTTTAAAGTTTGTGGGACTAACGACTACACAAAATGTCAGTTGAATTTATTTTAGTCATTGTAGCTATAAATAAAGCGGTCTTTTTTACTTCATTTCGCTAACTAACTTCTGCTAAAAAACGGCAAACTTACGCTTGTTTGAGTTTTTTTCTTTATTTACCAAAATGTACCATCATAAAAGACCGAAAATGGCCTAAATGACATAAAGTAATAGATAAACAACCCATTTAATTTAAAAGGCTCCGGTGTAAATGTGTACTTTGAAACGTTGAAACAATGTAAAAAAATCATAGCTTACACATAAGGTAAATTAATACATGCACTGGTCAACGTTGTTGGCTACGGTTACGGATTTCTCAAGTTCAAGTTCCAGTACGGATAGTTTCATTAATTTATTGAATGCTGTACGTAGGTACGGATTTTCGTGATGTCTAAAATTCCCTCATACCCACCCGTACAATCCTAAAAATGGGGCGTAGCGAGAGCGATTAGCTAACCACTAGTCCTGTCCTAGCCATGTCCTTCTATCCGTACACTCTTTCAAAAAGAGAGGTTATGCAACGGAAGCAGTTCTCGTAGAAAAGTTTGTGTTGAGACACCTTCGTTAGGCGACTAAGTGGTCCGAATTGGTGGAGTAATAATACGTTAGGAAAAATTGAAAGTCTTAAAATATAAACTATTAATTTTAGATTTTTTTAAGTGATTATAGAAGCTTTAAATGAAAGTTGATCCTTGACGATAAATTAAGTGTAATTATTAAGTGATAATCCATGGTTTTTATAATCACTATGGCAAAGACAAAACACGTCAAAATAAATGTAACCAAAAGCACATTAATTAATGATTCGATTTTTGTATTGGGGATAATTTTTAATCATATTCTATTCAAGTTTGGTCGTAAGCTGTCTGATTATTAAATTGGCATTGTGTTGGTTTCATCCGAACATTCTGAATTGTATTGGAATTAGCTATGGAAATCGGATTGTAAACGAATTTTACACAAAATAAATCTATCGAACTGTACACATTCGATTATTGGAGGCGTTTTCCCCATACGTGTGAATTAATTTACTTAAAACAGTGGCCTTAAATGTGGGATTCACGAAAGAAGGTTTTATGTTGGCAGCTATTGTATGAAAGTAAATAAAACTTGAAACCAGATCGAAATATTAGAGAACAACCCATAATTTATTTTACAAGAAATTCAAAATAGAAAAACAATTGCTGTTGATAATAATTTCTTTTCATTCTAGATCTTTATTTAATGCCACTCGTTCAAATCACAAATATACCTTTTTATACAGTTTTGAACCTTTATTTATTGCATTTATTGGATCAGTAACTATTCAAATTATTTGTCAGTAAGAAATAATAAATGGTGAGTAAATAATTCGATCAACAGTTGGTATACAAATGGCCAGTTAATAAAATAAACGGTCAGTAATTTTTATAAAATGGTCAGTTATTAAATCAAACGGTCAGATATTTATGTAAAGCGGTCAGTTTTTTAATTAAACCTAACTAAACCCAACGAAACCTAACCTAACCCAACCTTTATTTATTTGGCAATTATTTACTCACGAAACATAATTATTAACTGACCATTCATTATTCCTCACTGACTATTTACCGAATTAGTTACTTACTATTTATGGAATTATTCACTCACCAAGCAATTAGTTGTCTGTTAATATTGGTAGAAAATGTTTTTATTTAAGTCATCAACTAGTGGTTAGAGACTAAGTCGATTACAAAAGGTACCTAGATCGACCAGTTTCGACCTAGTAGAAAAATGTTTACCCACAAATCATGTATATTTTTATGACCGCTTAACACAACTAGAATCAATCAAAAAAGAAACTGTGTGTATATATTGATATGTGAGGTAATTAATTTTGCTTTAACTGCATGCGACTAAGACAATTTGAAGTCTACTTATTTGCCTAAATTATATTAAACACTACTTAATTCTGTTCGCTATAAGAAAATGTCTCTAAAAATGAAATAAATCAATCTAAAACACATAGTTTTATTTATGTCAGCTTTAAAAAAAATCAATTTCATTGCATACATATTGCCAAACTGTACCTTTAAGTCCTTCTGTATTAACTGTAAAATTTTCCATGGAATTGAGATTTTTACCCGTTCGTTAACTAACGTTGACAAATGTGATAAAAAAGGGACGGCAGTGATTTGTCAAATAACAGACGAAAATGAAACATTTTTTTCGCTTATAAATTTATTTGCGCCCACTACCAAACAGACAATATTTATATGAAACAGACGAACACCGGGCGACATATTTACCCAACTTAAAATGGCGAATATTGCCAAGCAATAACTATAATTATGACGTACTAAATTCAATTCCGAATTGTAAAAGGAAACATAACTTGATTTCGTATAAATAAGCTGTTTTTGGTTGCTAATTAAACAATTTTGATTACAATACGCATATGGTCACCTAACGGAGTACTCCGAAAGCTGTTGTCTCTCCAAATAGTTCAAGGATATATGTATGCAAATCTTATTGTACAATAATATTCTAACACTTTTTTTATTTTATGTATTATTATTCTCAGATGGCAGAACCTGTAATGTACTGTAATTTGTTAACAGGAGAGCTGATTTAAATTTAAAGATTGTTTGATTCTTTCTGGCATACATTAGTATGTGTTTTGAAAATTAAAATGACAGTAATTGTATGGTTAAATGAATTTTAGATATTGAATTAAAATTTTAGATTTGCATTAGTGCAAGAATTTGTAAGGAATGGTGATATCTCAAATTCTTAAAAATATTGGGATATCAGGTTTTTAAGGTGTTAATTCTTTGAAATACGATTTGTTTTGTATTCAGTTGACAGCGCTCACCATCTTGAGCATTGTAAAAAATGTGGAAGTAGTATGAAACAAAATGCGTTTTATTTTTAAAATATCAAGTTTTGCCGTCTGACCACTGATTAACGGTAAAGTGTTTTCAAAACAGTATTTTTAAAAGTGTCGCAGTTTATTCCATTTTTATAATGAAAACATTCTGTATAATTATTTAAAAAATCGTTTGATTATCTCATAACATTTATAAATAGTTTAAGACATCGACTGAGGGTGGCTCGATGGAATTTCAATATCAAATTTGAATTATTGAGATTTTGTACACTTCCATGTATTTTGCCACTAACAGTCAGTTCAAGTCCATTCGTGCGCTCGAATGCCTGAAGATGCCGAAAGGTAAAACCGATTAAAAAATATTTTTGAAAGTAAACATAAAATAAATAACTACGCCTTGTTAATGAATTCAATAATCAATTATTTCCAGACATACAGTAAAATTTAATCTGGATTTTTAGGACAACAAAAAAATATTATCGTTTAATTTTCTGGAATATTAAAACTATCATTTCACGCCCAATTACGTGAAAAGTGTCTGCTAGCATTTTTTATTAATAGGTTATATTTAGGTCATTCTAAACATAAATGGAATTTATGAAAAGCTTTACCAAGCTATACCCAAGGCACTACATATATTATTCAATTTGATGATTTATTTTATAACAGTACCAAATAGCAAATGAAATCATGTTTGTAAGAAAAGTGAGAATAATAAAGAATATTTATTGCAGTGGCGTGTAGTATTTTAGGAGAAATATTAATTAAAAAATGGGTTTTCCGTTTAAATTGATTTGCGTTGTAATATAAAAGGGTTTTATTCATTTTAATTATGTTAATAGTATAGTTTCACAATATATAATACTACTAAAGATGTACCACTTTGTGCAAATCGCTACCCGTCACCGCTATAAACTCTTATATGAGTTTTTTTGCATTACAATGATTTTTATTTAATTTAAAAATATAAAATACAAGCCAAAATCTACCCCCTCTCATGTCAACGGTGTTTTTGCCAATTGATATAACCTTCAAAAAATAGATAGACGACAGAGCGGGTCTTGGCCAAATGAAATAATTATAAAAATAAATTGAACACTTTTTGGAAGGGGAACATCATTTTACATTGGTTTTAGATTTCGAAATTCTTACCCGGCCACTTGATGTAAGCCACTATTATATCGAGACTCCCTACGTATAATCTCGTATCTGCAAACATGAGAATTTACCTACAAATGTTTTTGATAAAAATAGTTTTTACACTCTCCTGAACAATTTCAATTTTGACGGTTACACCAATTAAGAAATATGCCGTCGAATGACGGCGTTCTATTTTTCCATATATAATTGTATACTTACAACATAAATTTCATTTCATTTCAAAATTTAAAAATAAGCATATAATGTAAAACAATTAAAAAAAATTTGCAAACAATGCTACAAAATATAGTTGATAATTATTTCGGAATTACTCTATTAACATTACTATCTAATGAAATCTTTTTCTATTTTTGCTTTGTAGTTGTAATATTTTTCGTGAAAACAACACAATTTTCATTCAATTAAATTAAAAAAAAATATGTTCTCATGAGTAAAAAAATGGTTTAGATCATACTTACCCTAAAAATGTCACTTTGAGTGCCTTTTTGCAACATGTAGACGTTTACTTTTTATGAGTGACCTGTTTTTCAAAAACTCATTTTCTTTCAACCTTCTCTATGGTAGAATTAAAAACAAACTTTCATAAAACGGGAAGAAATATTCTCCAAAGTGTTTTCCAAGTTTTGTTTTTATTCACGACAATATTGTCTCGTAATCTTATACAAAATTATGCATACCGAAAAGCTAAATAGCTTTAATTTAATCTGTAAATCTCGCCACTGGGAAGATTTCGTATTTATCTTACTCTTTAAAATAAAGACGTTTCGCTTACCATATTTTAGGAAGATATTAATAATTTAATGTACTTTACAAATTAAAACATGAAACGGTTTTCTGGATATCTTTATGCAACACTTATAATTTTACCAACAGAATTACAAAAATGTTAAATAGACAAAATTTTCGTATAGAATTTATCAATTATCACAGACAAAGGTTTATTACAATTTACATATTAATTTATGAAAATTAGCATATTTTATAATATAAACATCGCAAAAGGATACTTGGACTTTTAATGAAGTAATTTTAACACTACGTATTTAGCTCTAGTGATAATATCGCTTTAAATAGGTAGATAATTTATATTTGTATACTCTTTAAAGATTATAAATTGTCCTTCTCTCCAATCTTTTTAACTAGATTTAAGAAAAATAACATAAGTATGAAAATCAATTTATTGTTATGTTGGTAACTTATATAATACATTAGCTGTGACTAATTATAAAGGTGTTCAGTTAGAAACAATAAAATAATCTTTACATTTTTTAAAAAAACGGACCAAGATATTACTGACAAACGAATTATATAATATATTGGTCAATATAAAAGGCTTTACTTTTAGTACGTGTAGTTATATTATGCTACTGCCAGTATAAAAAGACTATTGCTATGTTAAACTAGTGGAAAATACGTTATAAAAATGCATCGCAGTGTCTCTAATATTTGCATAATAACTTTCAATACCTTTCAAACCACCTCTGGGACAATTTTCAAAGTGATCGATGCCAAAAGTTGCATGGAGTTTCGAACGACTAGACTACTGTGACAATCTCTTGTTGGAAAATTCCCCGCCATAAATATGCATGACAATATTGATATAGAGCAGCGGCTCTAAATATGTTCTTTATCGTGCACCACCTTTATATATTTTACTGATCGAACGTAAAAGAGCAACTATAGATATAAAAATTATAGAATGTCTAAATAAGAAATAATCAAATAGATTATTTCGACGAGTCCTTTATTGATTTAAAAAAAGTTAGTTTGGCTGACTTTTTCTTAGTAAAACCCTCATTCATTTGATTTAATAAGTTACATATTCCAGCACGGTTAAACTACCTGCCTATGTGACACTATTAAGGTTCAAGGGTTTAAGAATATATTCGAATGGAAAAGTGTTCATAACATTATTTGCGTATTAATAATTCGGTCAGTGTAAATCAAAATGTGATAACGGAAACTTAGTTTTATTTACAACGCATTCTTTGTGAAACCTTATAGAGCCGAATATTAATAAATAAATAATTTAAAACAAACAATTCTTATGACACTATAAAAATGAAAATAAGTGAAATCCATTAGAAAAAATAAGACAGCACATGCAGCGTGCAAAGTGTCAGCAAGAATTTAGAAGAATTATGCTATTACTAAAGGCCACAATATCCAATTATTATTTGAAGGTTTCATAGAGAAAACTGGTAATTTAGTCAAATAAGTTACACTGCAACGAAATATAACATAACAATGACTGTAAAAGTCGCCAGTTTTATTGAGCTTCGTTCGTTGAGTGAATCAACAGGTTTTCTTTTCTATAGCCACAGCGCTTTTTGCGATGATTATATCTTGCTTTATGGACCTGTGTTAAGATACTGCGGACCACCCTTTTAGAATGGTTGACTTAGTTTAACGCTTGTTCGAGAAAAAATATTTAAGCCGCCGAGTATTTTCGCCCATTTTCGCATGATAGGCGGGACAATGTTGGGGGATTTTAATTAGCACCCTCGAGCTGGGCCTCAGATGAGAGGCAATGTAGAATGCAAAAAATACACTACTGTGATATTTTTAATTGTTTGTTTTGCATAGCAACATAACATTTTTTTTTATTTTTCATCATCAAAAGTATATTAAAATGTTAGCAGAAATAGTTTTTTTCAAAGGCATGTGGCATATTTAAAACTTGCAAATAACCTCCCATGTCATTTTATGGGTAGTATAGAATCAAAACTCACATTATATAACAAAAAGAGTTTTTGAGGAAATCTTTTAAAATCACTGAATCTTAATCAAAAATGACACGTAGTTCTTTCTGAAGATGCGAAATCACTTATTAGTCAGAAAGTCTTTGGACACAGAAACAAGTCACGTGGCATTAAGCAGTTTTGAATATACAAAAATATATGATTAAATATTTTCACTTTAATGTATTAACTGTCAATTCATACGCGCCCTCTTAATGATTAGTCTTGTCGGGCTTTTAACCCTGTGATCAATATCACTGGTTTCGGTACGGATAGCTTCATAAATTCATTTTTCAATCGATATATTGATTTTGTATTCGAAGGCATGGATTTCTGTGATGTCTAAAATTACCTCCCATCGACCCAATCCTGAAAACACGGCGTAGTGGGAGTGATTAATCAACTACTAGTCCAGCCTTAACCATTTACTTCTATTATTACTATCTTCAAAAAAAGAGAGGTTGAGCAACTGCGTAATAAGTAGTTCTTGTAGAAATATGCATCAAATTAGGAGCGGGCATGATAAAAAAAGGCTAATAAGTCTTCCAAAACCCTCTTCAAATACTCTATATATAAATAACATATTACCACACGTTATTAATAATTGATTCATGCATTGGGTTGAATTTTACTTTACAATATTATATTCGTATGTAAGAGAAACAGTTTTGCATTGCCATTGTAGAGTATTGTTTTCCATATTTAATCCTTTTTGTTTGCAAGTAACTTAATATAATGAGAATTTTATATTCTAATAAACATTGGTTTCTTTCTATTGTAACTATAAGAGATAATTTAGCATGTGTAAGATTGCAAATATATTCTTAAATGATAATACTATGCAAGTTAAAGTCGTAATAAATGCACGTTACTTTAGACCTTGCCTTTGAAAGTAACGCTGTGGACGAGAACAACAAATCTGTCACTGAATGATATTTCTCCCGTTTTAATTACCACCCTACTCTGAGGCTAGAAACAGATGCGTCATAATATAGTAAACCCTTACCGCATGTTGCGCATTTTTTAAATAACTGATGGTATTTAAATCTTGAAGAAACACATAAAATCTTTTGATTAAATGCAAGTAAGACATTTTTTTAACAAAATATTTCCTCTTCAACTATAAATTAACAATCACTGGGCACAAACTGGAAAAGACAACTAGTAATTCGTTTATAGCTTATGACATGGTTTGGTAACTTGTGACCTTGGAGGGCATTGAGTGCAGTCTTTGAAATTGAGTCTTTATAAAAACAGGGTTAGTTTAAATACAATTGTAAAACTAACATTTGTTTTTTCAACTTTTACAGATAGTATAAATTAATTGGATTGTAGGAAAAATAATTTTTTTAAATGCATTGGCTTAAAACATTATTGAATTCAGCCTTATTAAGTTCAAGCTAATATTATGTGGCTTTCTATTAAAAAATTTTCCCCATCTTCGATTTAGAATGTTCCTTGAAACATTAGCATATCATACAAAAAATCTTATAAAGGGCTTACTTCACTGGTTCAGTTTTTTAGTACCTCACTTCTTAACTAAACAGTATTTTTAATATGGGTACGTATTTCATTTTATTCGAGTTTTCAGAGTTATATAAATATGTCTTATATTCGTCCGTACGTCTACAAATCTTGAATATATTTAATGAAACTTTTCCTGAATTCTCTCACCAATGATGTTAGTTGGTTTTCCCGTATGAATGCAAAGTTCCATTAAGACAAATGAGACATTTTCTTTGCTGTCCACAAATTTCACTTCCCAGCGTTATCTTTTGCTGAATGTGAAATGATTGCCTTGTCTAACGCCAAATTCAGAAACACACAGATCACTTCTTAGAAATGCAAAGTCATATACCTGCATTTAAAATCATATTTTATATGTTAAATCATCGATTTTAATTATTATACAAAATGTCTATTAGAAGTTTATTAGAAAAGATACGAAATAATTTTTGCATACAAATTTGATATAACAAAATATAACACAGTTCAAATTTGAATTGTTGAGATTTTGTATATTTGCATGTAGTTTGTCACTAACGACCCGGGTTTCGCCTTTCAGCATCTACAGGCATTCGAGCACACGAATGGACTCGGGAGTCAGTTCGAGTCCAGTCGTGCTAAATCTCAGCAATTCAAATTAGATACTGAAATTTCATCAAGCACCCTTAGTCGATGTTTTCAATCATCTTAAATTATAGCACAGTTATTTGTACTAATTTTGAAATTTAACGAAATTATGGGAATCGTAAAAAAAAAATAATTCTATAAATATAATGAATGCCTCACTACCTACAGTTCACTTAAAAAGTTAAATATAATGTAGTTTTTCTTGGACAACAAATTTTAACTTTAGTAAAATGATTCAATTTCAGTGCATGTATTCTGCATATGTATAATGCCAAAATTTGGAACAAAAAGTATAAAATATTTTATTATATGCGAGAAAAACGCTTGCCACGTTTTTTTCAAAAAGACTTTTGGATATCATCACAGAATCTTATTTCCAAAAATACTTATATGTTTTGAATGATTGAAATTTTATTAGTATTCGGATGTAAGCTTCAACACCGAATCACAAAATAGAAACAAAAACCATGAACGATAAGCCATATTTAGTTTTATTGATATTTTAAATGTGTCCATGAAGTATGCTTACTCGCAATTTGCAAGAGAAACATATATTAAATCAAATTTGGATTATTGATTTTGTACATTTCCATGTATTTTGTCACTAACGACCCGGGCTTCGCCTTACGGCATCTTCAGATATGCGAACACACGAGTGGACTCAAACTATATTAAACATACAGTTTATAACGATTATATACAAAATAAAATAGGACAAATCTTATCGCTGTGTTTAAGGAATTAACATCTGGACTAGTGGCCACCTTACGACTGAACAGAGGGGTAAGTTGATGTCTTAAATTATATCGTATAATTTAGAAATAATAAAAAAGTCAAGATTTCAGTTAGGGCAATTTACTACCCTCGTAAGAGTCGTCGTAAGTTATTATAGAAGTCTTGTCAAGCGCAGGGGTTATCGTTAAATAAAATGCCATTTACCACTGGACGTTGGAGTAGCGTATTTTTCAATCTATTTTTATGGAGTTGAATGAGAAATACATTTGTTACTGGCCACAATACGTTTTTTATAACTGAAAATTAAGTTTTGCAGAGTAGCGTCTTTTGTGATTACAAAATGATTCATTTCAAAAAATATTTCCCTGCGCGTTAAGTAATCATAAAATGGTTACTTTACTAGAGTATTTATTTGAGTGTTATACTATTTACATGTTTATAGCGAAGAACTTCAAACAATTGCACTAGAGCAATAATTTTTTTTAATGCAAAATACAATCTACTTTATTAACAAATAAAAACTAATGGGTCACCTCTATTTAAGCCATTACAACAGTTAACGAAATTATGCGTAAAGAAAATATATACTTTATATTCGTTAGATAATCGAACATAGATAATATCTTTGTGAATTAATGATAATATCTAGATGATAATATAATTATTTTCCAATTATCTTTGTTAAATAAACGTCACATATTGAATTTCTTCAATATCATGTGACTATTTTTGGTTTATCTACCTCATATGATGTTATTTAATTAATATTCAATGACGTCAAACAATAAAACCATGTGTTTTATCAAAATACTAACGTATAATTTCTTGCGATGGAGTGTATCCAATATCAATAATTGTTTTATAACATTAAATATCTACTTATTTTCATCAACTAATAATTACTGAATTAACAATAGCAGACGTAACTTTATTTTTCGAATAAAACGATGAATTCATATGAAAATATATAGATTGTATAATATTATTATAATATTTTGTATTGACAATGATTATTACGCAGTATCAAAGAATATAATCTTGGATTTTAGAAAAATATTAGATATTTTAATAATGATAGTGTGTAATATATTTTCTATTACATAATTAAATGAGATGTTCACTAGTATTTTTTAAATTATTGTTGAATTGTTGAAAGTCAGTCAAGAAAAACTGGTCTTCGAGAAAAAAAGTAGCTCTTTGTAAAATAGTGCAGAAGCTGAAGTAAACTCTTCATGCTTAAATAAATCTAATAAAATTTATTGATTGAGCGTTCACTCTCAGTATTCGTTGAGGTTTTTGTTTGATTAACAGAGGTTTAAAATACGTTTGGTATAAGGACAAAACAACTACATTTATAACCTCCATGGCAATAAAATAATTAAGTAATTAAAAGGCCACTTAGAAAGTTCCACATTTTTTCACCGTGTCCGCTTCCAATGTAGATATGTAGATGCAAATAGACTAGAATGGCTAGATGCTATCGAAACAGAACTTGTTTTACAAGAAAAGAAAGTCGAAAAATTAGTGTATAAAACTATCCATTTTGTGATTTGAACCAAAATCAACGTTACTGATCACTTGACCAGGAAGTTTTAGTATATTTTTTTGTTACAAAATAGATAACTTCAAATGCGAATCATAGACAATACTTTAATTTAATAGTTGAAACCAGTTGAATTACAGAAGAAGAATAATTGCATTAGAAGCGGCTCGAAAGATTTATCGTTTTAAACCAACATTTAAATCTGAAAGCAATTTTCAATAAATTTCAAATATTGCTCACCTTTGTGTCGTACATTCGTTACCCAATTGAAACGTGTGCTTACGCACTGAAAGATTCCCTACATAATTTAACCTCATTACACAACGTACACGAACCAAATTTTCCTAGCATTAAGTAATATTAAAATGCCCTTTGAAGTTTTAAGAACTTGGATGATTATTTATCCTGTTAATAATTATTAGAGAGATTCAAGTTTTAACCTAAAGGGGTTTGTTTTACAATTCAAAAAGTTTTGAGTAGGTTAAATTCTGATGAATTTTCTTGAACAAAAATAGGATTATTTTGAATTTACCTTACTTTACATGATATTTTTGTGTACTTGAATATTAAATGTTGGCAATAAGTAAAGTTTAGAAGTAGTCGTATTATTGCTTAAGCTAATTAAGACCGCATCGCATTGATCTCAAAGTCAATGCGAGTAAAACCAATGTGCTCTGCAACAGTTTCTGTCCAGACCCAGACTACCCTCTGACGAGCGCGGGGCAAGACATCGAGAGAGTCGACGGCTTTAGGTACTTGGGGGTACACATCACGGGAGATGGCAATCCGCGTAAAGAGCTCGCAATCCGATTAGGGATAGCTGGAGCAACTTTTAACTCAATGCGGAAAGTCTGGGACTCACGGTTGTACTCGGTCAGAACCAAGTGCCACTTATTCAACGCATGCATCGTGACAGTGTTGCTTTACGGTTGCGAGTCATGGCACCTCACCAAGGCACAGGGTAACCGTATACTGTGCTTTGAAAACAGATGTTTGCGGCGAATACTAGGGGTACGGTGGTTTGATTTTGTCAGGAACTCGGAGGTAAGAGAGCGGACGGACCAGCCTCTTATTTCGTCCAAAATAAAAAAGCGACGATGGACCTGGCTTGGACACGTGCTGCGGATGCCCCAGGGGAGCCTGAATCCTGCCTGTCTCTTCTACCCACCAGGTGGATTTCGTCGCCCTGGAAGGCCGCTGATGACCATCCATAGGATGTATTCGGCGGAGCTACGGGACGCTGGGATGACCTGGGAGGAGGCGAGGAGGCTGGCGGGAGACAGAGTAGCTTGGAGGAACCGCGTGATGGCCATATGCTCCGAATAGGGAGCGGATATGGTTAAAAAAAAAAAAATTAAGACCACTTGGCTTCATCATTAGATAAATAAATAAACTCTTATGTCAGTCTTATTTTTGAAAAACGAACCATTACTATTAGTTTACACGTAACATTTATTATTAATTAATTAATTTACATTTTTTTTTTCATTCTACCATTTTACAATTTTCTAACATGTTCAGTTATTTTGAACTGCGTTGGTTCTTTCATCGTTGTATTGTCTACAAAGGACACCTTGCATAAAAAATCTATTTAAAAATAACTGTTTATAAAATTGTCTTTATGTGAAATGTTTCACAATGAATAAATTTTGAATGAATTATACCGAAACACAAATAAACAGTGAAATAATTGTATTAATACCACAAGAGTGGTGCAGCTTAATACAAATTTTCTTGTATATATTATTTTATTCAAGTGTATTATTATTATTTTTATGAACATTTTGAAAGCTTTCCCGTATATAATTCACATTGAACGTTTAACTGAAAAACTATTGTTATTTACGAGCAAACTTGATAGCGTGCAAAAGCAAAATAAAACTAGAGAAATCACAAAAATGCAAAAGCTGGCGTTTTTGCAAATATGTAAAAGCTTTTTGAGATAGAATATGTTTATACTCTGAGGGTACAGCCTCATATGTCTATAAAGATAACGAAACAAAAATAGTAAAAGCAGAATTGTATTTCATTTCGAAACTTTTTGGAGATAAACCCTTAAAATGAAAATTATAATAGACAGCCGCATGAAACAGAACAATTTAATATTCTGTTGTTGCAAATATGTTATATTTTGTGTTTTTCTTCATATGAATTTTTATATTTATTGCCATTTGAAAATAGGTACAGCAGGTTTTTTTATTTGTTGTATTACATCTTTGTTGATTACATTACGAACAAAATATGTTGAATAGTATATTAAATAAACTAACTGTTTTATTAAATGTCGTATAAGGTACAACAACACGTCTATGTTTTAATAATTTAATCTTTATGAACAATAAGGAACTTTAAGGAAGCTTATTAAAAAATGTAAGGCTGCAAGATGTATGTTGAATTTAGTATAGAGATTGATGAAAGTTGAGTTGTAAAAATATTATCTGGGATATTTGAATCCCGTATAGTGGAATACACAGCTTGTACCTCATCATATCAAAATAATTGGTATTGTTATTAATAGGTATTTCAAGGTATAATTAATTTTTAAATCGAAAAGCAACAATTAATAAATTAAGTAATATATTGTAAGTAAATATTTATAACTAATCCCAGGTATGAATGCCATTGGTAAAATTCTCTGAATGCGTATGATGTGGTAAGATAGAGAGTGTGCAGTAAATTACGAACAGATAGTATCAATCAAGACAAATATTATTAGGGATATCTAAACCAGTGTTATTTTAAGTATTAATATTTGTTTGACTTTTTCGATTCCACTTTATTAATAAGACCCCGTTGGCTTGGTTCCAATTTATTTTTCTCATCAAAAATATACATCAATGAATAATCGATATTAAACAATAACCTACACCCATACAATATATTACATCTTTCATAATATGATCAGTATAAACACATCAAGTAATTTTTATCAGGCGCTATAAAATTATTAACGTATGCGATAAATATTTACATTATTTTACTTTGTGTTGATGCGATAGTAAGTAGATTCCATTATTATCTCAATAATTATAAATTTCAATTTATAAAGCCCACTCTTCGACTTCTGATTATCGTTTTGAATCTAAATATTTTTTTTATAAATATTATGTAGGTAGCTGTACTATAAACTGGTTTTTTATTATTTGTCATCTTTACCAGACGAAACGAGCAAATAGAGCTTTTTTCTTCTTAATTAATCATAAAACAGCGTTCGAGGCAGTTCCAATTTTCATATTTAATAAATTAAAATGTATGTGATGGTTATATGGGATTAAGTTATCTTAAGCAAATAAATGCCGGGTCTTTAGCCTAGTGGTCAACAACGTCGTTGGTTGAGGTTGCGATACTCACTGGCTTAAATCCGAGTACGGAAGGTTTCTTAGCAGTTTAAAGATTTGTGTTTGAAGGTATAGATGTCTCAAAATTCCTTTAGCAATGGGGCATAGCGAGAGTGATAAGCTAACTTCTAGTCCTGCTCTAGCATTTTCCTTCTTACCTTACTATCTTCAAAAAAAAATAGACTTGAGGACTTGAGTAACAAGATGAACTTCTGTTGAGATAAGCTCCATTAGGAGTCCGTATTGGGAGCGGAGCACATACATTTATCCAGTGAAAATGCACTATAGAGACTTTTTCGTAGACTATTTTGATTTACAAAAACGTGCAAGTAACACTTCATACTATATTACTGAAATTATAAGTGTGTTACTATTATCGAGTCCTTGGGGTAGTTGTTATCTTCGTTGGCTACGGTTACGGATGTCTCGGGATCAAGTCCCGGTGCAAACAGTTTCGTAAATTGATCTTTTAATCGATTTATTAATTTTTGTTCATCTCCCTGCTACCCAAAAACGGGGCGTAGCGAGAGTTATTAGCTAACCACTACGCCAGCCCACTATTGGTTTGTAACACATACCAACTCAAATAATTTTAATAGGCCGCAGTAAACGAGCATTACATGTAGAGAAGCTTACTATAACAACTGTGTTTGGTTTAAAAACATATTTTCTGTTAGGATGTTATTATTTTATACGATATATCTTATAAATCATGAATTTACATGGTTTTAAGAAACACCGTTTTGCTAATTTTTACGTTTCTGTGTTGTTCCATATCCACCAAACAAAAAACCAAGCAAACTGTTTTCCATTTTTGTGGATATGGAACAAACCAAGACAATTATGTTGTTTACTGTCTTGGCTGTGTTTTCGTGGATAAAAATCACAACATAATTTAAATTTATTATTTGTTTATTAGGTACAATAATAATATTTGTTATAACAAGAATATTGATAAAAATCTTAGGTGTAGGCACGTAAATGTTAGAAAAGTAATATAGTTTTCTAATAATAATACAAAGTTATAAAAATATGTTGGTTGTAAGGATAAACACTTCGTTGTGGATTACATATAGCAAATAAAGACTTCAGTTTCATTTAATGATTATAATGCAAATAATGCTTTAAAAATTTTTGGGCATAATCTTCGTCATATTTTTCTTTAGTATAGGAATAAGAGGTAAAACTTTATAATTGCAATTTTGTTTCATAAATGGAGCCGTTTTTTTCTTCTAGAATACTAACTAGTCTACTGCGTGGAGTAATTATTACATTTTGACGAATCAAATTGATTTCAATCAAATCGCCATTAAAATCTTTTCTTCATTTCACATTGGATAGTAATGTATGTTTTTCATAATGTAAATGTTTTAATTTGTATATAAAATGCCAGTAAAAGCGTAAGAGGTTGCAATGATTTGACAATCGAAAAAATCAGCCTCTGTCATTTGTATAACTTTGAAAATTATCATTTTAACGGATCGATGAAAGTGAAGAATAAACCTCCAAATTTCTTCCAAACATCTAAAGATTCTTTTGGAGATTCAAATAATATGCCTTTGAATGGCCTGTAAAATAAAACAAAAAGTATGTAAAAAATATCAGAAATTTATTACATCTTGATTTAATATAATATATTGACTCTGAATAACTACTAAAATAGATCATTACCCGATCAAACAAGATAAACATACCTTTTAGATAGATACCTGAAACTAATAATTAAATGAATCAAGTTACATCCAGTCTCCTTCAGAAATTCTAGGGGAGAAGAAGGGAAATCCATTGTTTTATTTAAAACCTATTTAGAATAAGAAAATACAAACCATAAACAAATTAAGGCTGACCAATGTTTTTACGACAGGACCACTACCTGTATGAGAACTGCGACTGTTATAAATCATAAAAACAGTATTGTTTTGTTCTTTGTCACTCTTTGTAACTCAAAAATACTATTTTGGACTTTTGTCTGGATATAGAATGAAACAATACTTAACGATTGTGAGACTTTTTTAAAAAAATGGTCTCCGTCACAAACCAATACGCTAGCGACTAGTCCTGTCCTAGCTGTATCATTATATCTCTACTCTCTACAAAAAAAGAGAGGCTTAGAAACTGAGTAACAAGCAGTTGACGTTAAATTATTGCTATTTTTAACGTGTACCATGCATGTTTAATATCATTACCTAAAACTATTAATCGTAAATTCAGTTTTGTTAAATACCATTAAAATCTTTTGTAAAACACAAAAGAAAAACTCAATAATACTATATGGACTGCGTGTTTGTAGAATGCATAGTCATAATAATGAATCTGCGTCCAGCCGATATCAAGCTTAGAAATTTTACTTCAGTCAAACAAATTAAATATGTATAATTTTACTGTTTACGTGATAAAGCTAACAAAAAATGTATGGGCTTAGAAACAAAGACATATAGTGAATATCGAAAATATGTTATAGATTAGAATAATGATTTAAGAAAGATTTAGTTAAGTAAATAATGTTTTTTGACAGATATGTATTAAAAAAGTATAAATAAAATAGACAAATTCATTTTTTCTGCTAATTATTCTCTTTATTTAATATTATTATTTTGTCATTGTATAGATCACAAAACGGAATTAAAAATATGTATGATCATAGCCACCATGAACGGTTTTATCTTATTTTTTAATTTAATTTGTCAGCGAAAATTCAAGTTTTGTTCGACCATTATTTTTATTTTAAAAAAGTAGCAAAGTACTGCGCACTAAGGTCGTTGCACTAAATGTATCAAATCAACATGTTGCAAAGCTCAAAAAAGATTATTTTCTATAATCATGACGTAAAATTGTAAAATAAACTCGATTACACTGGGAGATAAAGAGATATGTCGTCAAATTTACCATTTAAATATTAATCGCTAATGAATCTTTAAGATTTTTTTATATTTGATACAACGCTTTTGATCTTATCAATATACAAAAGTGGCGACAAATTATATAGCGTTATAAAGGTTATACAAAATCTTTTAATATGAAGACATCTTAATGTCACTAATTTGACATTTTAGTATTTGAGATTTGATAGGATTACACACGTCAAAAATCATCGTAGCATGAAATAGGGATCAGTCAAATTTGGAAAAATAAAACGCCACGGAAAAGCATTTATTCGAGAGTGTATCTTATATTTTTATTCCCGAGAGATGTAAATAATATATGTCCTGACAAAATGAGCTTTATTTTTTACATTCTCTTTATTTTTCATCCCTTAAGACGTTTTAGCATAAGATTAGCAACTTTATTCCAGATAACGTTTAGAGCTTATACTTGAAAACTTTTGATGGAAAACTTTTTTAATCGTAATAAAATTTTAAGGCATCGCGCAGTAATTTACCATGTTATTTTCATTTAATAATGATGAAACTTACTGTTTTTATTATGTATTGTGTGATGTTTTTTATGTTTTTAATCTGTAGTAAATAATAAACTTAAAAAACTAACTAAAGTTTTAAAACAACCTTCATTTTAATTTAGATTGATACTTTATAATATAAAAGATTCAGTAAGGTAATAATAGCACTGTTTTAAGTAGCCCAAGAATTAAAAAGTTCATTGATAGGTGTTTTATAATTCTTGTGGAACTAAGTATTGTATTTTTTATTTTCGACTTCTAATAATGGGACTACCAAATAAAATAATGGACGTTTTATAAATATATATTAAAATAACTATGTAGTCGTACGTCTATTAAAATTTCTACAAGAAACATGGAAATAATTATTCAATTGATCGTTTCCTACTTAATTTTGCGGAACCAAACACAACAAAAAAAATATGTTTATAATTTTTCAATAATTCTACTAAAGCATTGTTTGCAAGATGCGCCTTTACCGCCACAACCCCCAAACCCATTGAAGGCTCACTTTCTTATCGCCGCAGTCCGTAACTTTCAAGTTTATTTACACATAAATTAGTATAATGATCTCAATTGAAAACAAGTACAGCCCTCTACGCCTCTACGAAATGTCGTAGAGGCGGCCTACGCGCTGTAGTCTTATTTGGACAACGATGCTAAACAATAGTGGCTTTTGCAGATAATGGATAAATATATCACTGGAATATTCTACAAAGCCCCAATATATATACATATATCTGAAACGTGTATAATTTTATATCATAGTTCAAATAATAAACGTTATCCCAATATACGAAAATATTGGAACTTGAGTAGTATAAAGAATTGTAGTTTACTATTTGCATATAATGAATGCCTTGTGGTAATAAGCAATTGGAAAGCTCAAGTCATGCAATGCTATTTCATTTTAGTAACATTTACGCAGTGGCAATTACTGTGATGACCAAATTTTTCAATAAATATTTTCACATCTGAAACACGTGTTACATCTTGTTACACAACCACTGAAAAAATATCTTAAATTCAGTATTAAAACTCAATTTCCACAAAGCTATGGCAGAACTTGTCCGAAAACCCTATCACATTTGTTGGTATATTATTGTAAAATAAATGTAATTTAAAATATATATATTTATTATATTCAGATACTTATTTCTGTTTTTTTATTGCAATGCTTTAAAAATTGTAGGTGTACTTTTTCTACAGTAAGTAATAAATAATTTATACAATTATAGTCGTATAAAATATTCATGCGATAGACTTAAATAAAAATAAACGATATATTTATAAACTTTATTTTCCCCCATCTATATTGAGAATACGGAATTTTCGTTACCTAGTTTAGTTGTTTATAACTGAGTAAAAATAAAGATCACGCATTAAAAAAAGTTCTTTATGACACCGTAGTCTTGAGAAACCTTAAGAGTTTAAACCCTTCGATTAATCTCTACCTAACTATGGGAAAAACTAACCCCCAGCATTCGTTGGTCCTGAGACAACCTATCCATATTCAGCCAGGAGTGCAGAACATGAGGCGTTTTGTAGGTCTGTACTCATCCACGTGTGAAATATTTCCGGTATGTCACAATCGTCAGATTCTGATAAATCTCGCAGTACCTGGCAAACTACATGGAAATAGTTTTAGTAAAAAGTATATTGTATCAATTGTATTTTTTAATATTTTTGCAAGATTCATCAGATCAATCACTGTAACTGTAAAAATGTTTAAAAATAATTTATTTTTATTACTAGTGTAATACCTAATTTTGACTTTACATGTTGAACGAATATTTTGCATATTTTAGTATTCTTATGTGTGGTATGCAACCCAAAGCTCACGTAAACCGGATGCTTATGCAAGGTACTCAACAAAAACGATTCTACAGTGTACAATGTAACATTATTTTTTTAACCACCCGAGATAGAGTAAAATATACTGATATCTTGTTTCTTTTTCTTCAATATTAAGGAAAATTAACAAACAGTGCTCTTTGTCGTAAGCAAGCTATTCGACATGTGAGACTTACTGAAAAGGTTGCCGACCACCGATATAGCTAATTTAAAAGATTTTTTTAAATAATAACAGTATATTTTATAAATATTTAAATTAAAAAAATGTTAATTAACCTAAGGGAAAAACGTTTTCCAGCAATATTGTTGTAACTAGTTTAAATATCTAAAGCGTGCTTTTTATATTCAAGGCATTAAGTACCTACAGTTGGTTTTCGTGTTTTGGATTATAATGTCAAAAATATGCCACGTAAGAACATAATCATGATATGTTAATTATTTAAATGTATAGTTGTTTAATTTATTGTTGTTAGAGAAAGCAAAAATAATTACACGTTAGCAAAGCATGAATAATAATAGAGCCACTTCATTTTACGAAAACATTTAAATGATTTATTTTTCTCATGTTTATTTTAAATTTTAATATTATGTGATGTATATATTGTATATATTGTAGAATAACAACTTAAAATGTGACTCCCAATTTCGAACTCTGTAAAAAACTACAATTGTTTAGTTATATGTCAGATTATTGATAATTTAAAGAATGGTTAGTCAATCGTTTTATGCGACGGTTTAAATGTACAAGGTTAAAAGGTAAACTGAGCACACTATCATAATTGATACGAAACGAATACCTACTGTATAATAATTTATTCATAAATTTTAACGCCAGTTTATGAATATAAACCAGCTTTAAAATGTATGAATAAATTACGGAATCGTAGCAAGTCGAAATAAATATACTAAATTTAAACAACATTTCAACGTTTTATTAATAATTAATATGGTTACATGAAAACTTAAATCTTACTTCATCATGTTTAAGTTTATCAAAGTACATGTTTGCGGTAAACGTTAGAAAATCATTATACTTAAACATAAAATAATCCTGAAAATTCCTTACATCATATCTAAAAAAGATTTTTTCATTTGTAATTGATATATCAGATTAGTCTGTCCATAAGTCTTGATTTTGTATTGTTTTATAATTCCGATAAATTGCAGATAAAAAGAAAGCGTTTTAAATCCGTCTTAATAGCATCGCAAACATTAATTTGAATATAATACGCTTTAGTATAATATAAAACGCATAAATAAAATCCTTTAATGGAGTGATCAAACGCTATTAAGCATTCGCTTATCCGGTTTCTTGATAAGGGTTCAAATCCCTGATAGTAAACATACATAAAATGATTTTTCAATCGATCAGTTGAGTTACGAAGGACAATAATGGTCATTGGGAAAACAATGAGAACTTTAAAAAAATGACTAAAGCCGCTTGTTAATTAGGAATCTTATGCGAGAAAAATATTTTAAATAAGCCTAATAATTCAAATATTATGAATCTCTCAATTATGACAGAATTTTCAGTAATTTTATTTCTTAAGTTATTTTTGTTCTAATTTTTCACTTCATTAAGGCAATACATATGGCTCATATTTTTCTAAATCTATATAAATTGACTAAATATGAAAAATTTTATACATCTTTTTTCTAAAAAATATGAATTGTTTTAATTTAATATAATAAACTAAATAAGGTTTATGTATAAAGATAATGAAATCTGTAAATGAATCATTCAATATGACGATTCGAGAGGCCAAATCTTCCTAAAATAATATAAGAATATTTGCTCAATCAACATTTCCAACGATTCAGAGCTGACCTTTTCTAGATAAACGATTTTATAACCCAGTGCCGCGTAGTTTTATAAAAAATATTTTTCTTGACCACGGTCGATATTTTGACTTTTAAAAATACTAACTAATAAATTTTTTTTTTTTTTTGATTAATCCTTTGAAGAAGTTAATGAAAAGTGATACATACAAGGGTTTGAGCTTGTGAGCATCATAACCGAGTCAATGATATTGGTCATTCGAGTAAAAGTCAAGGGATCAATAGTGTCAAATAAATATCAAAATATATTTTGTTCAATTAAATATTTGAGTAGTTGAACATGGGTGTTTGTGATTATCCTCTAGTTGACTTTTTTTGATTCTCATTGGATATCTCAAGTGAAAATTATAATATCGCATTAAAATAAAAAATAGCTAGCCAATCGCAGAATTGTCTTAATATCAATTCCGGTATTTCGGGATTCACCGTAAATGTTATAAAATAATTCATTTTTAAAATAAAATACTTCCTGATTAACTTATAACGTGTACCACGGGTTTTTCTGTATATATTTTTTATAATAACTACATATTTTATGAAAAAAAAACAATTTCAACGGAACAATTACCATTAAATTAAAAAACTATCACCGCAAAACAATTACAAAACCAGATATTCTTTCAAATTAAATCAATAGTGATCACAAATTTAAGTATAAATAAAGAATTTAAAACATGAAATTAACAGTCCCGAAATCACGGGTTCATAAAAATTGAATAGGATTTGATGCCCTAGTATTGGCGATTAGTTGTAGTATCAAACAATTTTTATATCTATTATTGTAGAGATCCCAATCAAATCAGTTTAAGCATTTTAATATGGTATTATTATTTAACTTACGTGCAGAGTTAACTGTTAAATAATTAAGAAATTAATACTAATTAATTACCAAAAACTAAAAAGATCTTCCTACATCGATAGATGGTTTGGTATAATCAAAATGAGGCAGAGCTTATATCTGCCGTTGAATAATATGAATTGAATTTAAATATGACTACGTTAAATTTCCACGACACTGCCTAACAACTACTAACATCTACATTTAATCAATACATCCGGGTGAGCATTTTCTCATTTTCCAGAACGAGTCAAGATACTATTTACATAGGGAGTACGTAAACTTTGGCATATTTTTTCTAAAAAAAAATACTGAAATATACACAGAAGAGTCTTCCATTTGTGAATTTTGTTAAAAATTCCACGCATCATTTTAGAAAAAGGCCCAAATAGTGCTTTACCAAAACCGTAAAGAATTTTAACTGCCTCTTAGTGGTGGGAACAACCCTCGTAAGTGAAATTTTGCGAATGTGAGTTTGTAACGTTATACAAGAAATAAGCAAAATAACCCTACGCATACAGATATATTATAATAAAATCATTATCTAGTATTTATAAAATAAAAAAACCGTTTCGTTCGCGTTGTATTTTTGGCATAAAATTTTACAAAAATGATAGTCAAAAAATTACGACAAAATATTTTTTATTAAAATTTCCAGACTTGTTTATGTTATTAAATTCTTTTAAATTGTCTCCTCATCAAAACAAAATCATTTATTTAATATTTTGAAAATCTACCTGGTATCACTTATTAAGTGAGCAGAAACAAATCTTACAATAATTACTAATTATTATAATATACACTAGGGTATTAGACAATTTGCGATCATTGTCTCACGTGGGGTTCAAATGCGAATAGGTCCGAAGATTGATAGGTAATCTCTTTACGTCACGCATTTTTCTTTTACAGATATTAATCTCAAACAAACGTTCATCTGGGGAAATTCAAATCACAAAATGTAAACTGCGTGACAATGGCTGCTTTAGCTACGATATTTCAGTCATGTTGAAAAAAGAGACAAAATCAAATTAAACACTTCATTCTACTTCATTCTCTATCATCGTCTTATTCTTAGGATTAATTTAATAATTTTGGTTGCTATTAGAGTTAAAGAACATATTAGATGTCTCAAAAGTAATAATTTTTCAGAGTTAGCGAATCATTTCATTGAAAATGATCATACTTTTAATAAAAATAATAACGTAGAAATATTTCATCGTCTAAATAAAAAAGGTATTAAAATGAATAGCTTAGAATTTTTAGAAATCAATAAAACCATTAACAGTAATGGAGGATTAGTAAATATTATTTTAAACAGAACAGGCGGCTCGCCATTATTAAATTTATTCCCTTTGGGTTTTTCACATCCAGGTGCCAGTAATTGATTTGTTTATAGTGTAACAATGTTTATAGATTACCCCCATCCGCACGTCCAGTAGAATGTAATAAAACCCACCCTCACTTAGAAATAAATAACCTTACGATACGGTTAGTCTAAAGATGATTCTTAAAGAGGCGCAACGCGTTACGTTAGTGATAAACTAAGTAAAATAACTAAGTTATCAATTTTTAATTTAATTTTATACTAAAAAAGTCTTTGTCAATGTTTATGTCATTATCATAATATCTCGATCTTCCTCTTATTTTTAGAAACACCAGTTGAATGCACAGGTCTCCATTGTATTCTTGATTCAGTAATAAAAACAGGTGTTCCAACTTAACAATCAATCGCTGTTACATGAGTTGTCAATTGGCTCAAATATTTTACATACTTGTTGTATGGCAATACAATTCAATATATATACAAATAGGCAATACAATTCTTCATTAAAAAAAATGTGTTTTCATAATTTTATAAATGCGTGCATTAACTTATATTTATTATAGATACTGGTTAAGTCAAAGCTATACCAATTATTGATAATGTTATTATTTTATTTTATTAAAAAAACATAGTAAATATAGGGTTAAGTGTAATATAAGCGAATTGTTGTACTGAAAGTTTCATTCTTTGGGCGTTATTTGTAAATACAGCTCACAGTTGAGTGGTTTTCTTTACTTTTTTTTTTCTTTAAGAAAAATAAAGGCACTCGTAGACAATTAAATTGGTCTTTATAAAATACATCGAAAGTCAAAATGATGAAATATATTTTTATTTATATTCTACAATTTTTTATTACTAAAATTTGTGTCTGTTTTTAAATAAAATCACTTGATGTCTTGGTCAATTTCATTTTTATAATTTAAATTGATAATAAACTTTCACATATAAACTTTCAGCTTTTTTACCAATCTGGCTAATTATTAACCATGTAGCAATTTAAAAACACATATTTTTGAATCAACCTCCATTAAAATATAATACAGATGACGTGACGATCATTGGTTCCAAATATTTTCTACAGATGGTGTTGAAAAAATTGATATAAGTTGTCTTGAAGGTGCATTAATATTTTATATATGTAATGTTAAACTTGTGATAAATATGATGTTACACTAGGGGATTTTATATGTCAGGTTTAATTTAAATGAAAAACAATTTTACTATACAAAATCAAGTTTATTATTCATTTTGCAAACTAATGAAAATTTTTTTCAGTAATTAAACAAAAAAATAACGAAAGTCAATCTGACTTTTTTCAGCTGTCACATCGTCTTGGTATTTAAATTATTCAAAAAGTAAATTTACACCTGTTGTTCATTAAATTTAAAATAAAAAAGGAAATCAAGCTGAATTTTGTTAAGTGAAACAATCACCTTTTCATCCTTGATAACGCAATGCTTTACTTGAATCACGGGATTGTGTAATACACCAAAACATTCAAGTATTTTTAAACTATGTCCACTGTAAATAATGGGGATGATAAAAAACTCGTTAGCTGTTCGCTCTCTCAACGCCTTTAATTTTAATATTAGAAAGGAGGTAGGAAGTAAACTAAACATGACAGAAATCCAAGCCCACAAGCATAAATACATCGTTTAAGCAATCAATGTTTGACAGTATACGTTGAGAGACTTGAACGTGTGATACAAGCAAATGAATAATATGGAAACCCAAGAGCAGGGGTGGCAAACCTCTTCCTGCTGCAAGGCCACATTCGCTTATCTTAAGCCAAATAAGGCTGAATTCAGAAAAATACATAAAACCTTGTGTATATTATTTTGAAAATTAAGGAAAACAATAAAATTTATATGCAAATTTTCAAATTTAGAATATTTCAAATTTAGAACATCAAAAGGTGGCACTTGAGACTCTAAAAAGCCGCAGGTTCGTCACCCCTGCTCATGAAGGTTGACCGTTCGACAAAAGAACCAGTGAAACGATAATTAAAATAATTCAAAAAATAGATTAGTAAAACAACTATCTTCGAATCACTATGAAAACTCACTGATTTATACCCGATATATCGTCAGTGTTCTGGAAAAAGATACTTACTGAAAATGCTAGTTTTGGCTAATTGAACTTTAAAGTTTTTCAAATGTTTGAAATGCTATACCATTCCTCATTTAGTTTGTACAAAACTGTTTTTTAACTAAAAGTATAGTATAGTTTATAAAAAAAATGTGTTCTTTCATACGGTAAAGCTTAAAATAAGGAACATTTTGGTATAACTAACTCGATCTTTTCTTACGATATGCAACAAGCAACATCATAAAACATTTTTTTTCTATTTTTTTCCAGAACAACTTGAACTGCAATATATATATGAGATGAATTTGAATTTAATTTAAATAAATATCATAGAATTGGTGATAAGTTAGTTTTATAGTGATGTACATTTAAAAGTGCGGATATTCGTTTAATCACTGCCCTGACGAGCGAGTAATGCCTTAAGAGCTTTCGATACTTTTTCACAAACCTTGAAGAAATATGATTCTAGGTTTACACTTTCAATATACTCATAAATCTTATTTGTTATGTTTCTTTTATTTCTATAACTTGTTGACTTGGCAGTTGATTAATCTTCCTAAGATCTGTACCGACATCATTCTGTCTGAAAGTTCCGGGAAAGTTCGAATCAAATTTTGGCAATCAATTCCAAAGCGACTTGTTAAATTGATTTCTTACCCTGAATGGGCTTAATCAAACCCATCCCGAATAATTAGTACTAGTTCCTTAACACTTAGGAAACCATTCAGTGTCTTAAACGTATTACATACAAATATAATTAGAATATAAACTAGCTGAGAAGAGTAAAAGAAATAAACTATGAGGATTAAAACATTTTAAACAAATTAACAGACAAAAATAAATATGTGTAGAATTCAAAACGCTGTAAATTTATCATTTGATTTAAACTATTCATACTAACTTGTTGCTAATGTGATGGATCGTTTTTAAGCCATATGCGCTTCTAATTTTGGATATATCAACTACGATTTAATTGTAATTCAATCTGTTTTTCTAAGGTGGTAAAGATCGAATGATATTAGTTGTAACTAATCGCTCTCTTTCTCTCTTTATCTCTCTCTACAACGTTATTCTGTTCTTTTAGGAAGTGCATGGGAAGAAATAATATTTCATTTAACTTATTCTTCATTGATTATTGAACAATCAATCATTATATCAATTTTTCAATTTAAACACTAGTCACAATAAACAAACATCCCTTTAAAAAGGAATAAAGCTTGTCATATAGTAAATTTTATAAAGTTTTTACAGATAACTTTAATGATTTTCCATGTGTGATAATTCATATGCCAGGATTTTTATTCGTCATCATCAAATTCCAGAAAATTTCAGCCGATCACATATAAAATAGTCTTGAAACTTACGGTAAATATTATTATGGCTGTTATTTTAACGTATAAATATAACAAAAATAATTGTATTTGTTTGGATTATTGAGATTTTGTACACTTCCATGTATTTTGTCACTTACGACCCGGGTTTCGCCTTTCGGCATCTTCAGGCATTCGAGCACACGAATGGACTCCAACTGTGAGTTAGAGTCAGGAAGTGTACAAAATCTCAATAATCCAAATTTGATATTGAAATTCCATCAAGCACCCTCAGTCGATGTTTTAAATTATATCAATTGTATTTGTAATGAAAAAATCTCAAACCGTTTTCAATCCTATCATTTTTTTTCCCGGCTTCATAAAATTTTATAATAAATATATTAAATATTATAATCCGATAAAGATTGATTCACGTCTTCATAAATATCACCAAACGTTCAGCTAAAAGGATATCGATCTTTTTTAAAATAAAAATCAAGATATCCATAGGCGTACACCACAGTGTCACCTTGGGAGGTTTGCAAAGGCTAAACGGCAAAAGGGTTAAAATACTATGGCATTAAATCTTGGCCGCCACTGTGCCCACATTCTCAAGGGTCAAAAGCCATCACGGCTCGTGGCGAACAATCAAAATGGTATAAATTTTCACGACTGACTAACCCTCTCGACGAATAAAATTGAATCAAAGCGAAACTAACCTTTTCACTGCCAATACATAATTCTCGGTTAGCGTACAATAGATTTCTAAGCAACAACGCCTCACCGTTCATTTTTCAAAGTCTAGGATTATTGAAAAAATTCGATCAATTTCTCATTGTAAAACTAATTCTTCTTTTTAATATTACGAGAGCGTTTAAGCTTTGGTTAGGCAATTTTCACATAAGTATATATTTTTATAAATCAAGCCCGTGGAAATCGATTTAACGAGTTTACGACATAGCTCTTGATAACTTAGAAAATCTGTACTATAGAGATATAATATTTAGGCTGGAATTTTAGCCAGTCCGACTCGTCGAACGTGATAGGACGAATAAAAGCAATCAAGATTCGAGCTTGGGCTGGATATATATTTTTTAAATACAATATTGATTATGTATATAGTACTCAGTATAGCAACCAATATTTTATGGGTTATTGGTTTGTATAATGGCGTCTCGAGTTTCTTTTCAAAATGATCGATTACTTTGGGACGACAAATTTTTATTTAATTAATTGTGACTATTCAGAAGTTGAAAAAAGAGGGGAATCATTCATACGTATAATAACTGATAGTCTACTAAGGCTTCTGAATATCGTCTTGAAACTTTCTTAGCAGAATTATAAAGAACATATTCCTTTTATAATACTGCCAAAAACATTATTAAGACTCCGATTGGCAAACCATGTATTTCGAATGAAGCACGTAGACCGTCCAGACACGTCTTTGATAGCAGACCAAAACGATCGTTTGTCAATTGGCAGGCCCAAACTCCGGTGGACAAAATTGGTCAGCAGGAATTTCGAATAAATCAACTGAAAAGATTGTTACACGATAAAGGAATCTTGAGGATTGCCGTGTTTTATCCTGCTGATAACATCAAGCGAAATGAACCGTTTCTTTTTCTTTTGAAGAAATGATCTACAAAACTTTCATGACACGATTTTAAGTCAGACGATTAATTTAATACATCGACTGAGGGTGCTTGATGGAATTTCAATATCAAATTTGGATTATTGAAATTTTGTACACTTCCATGTATATTGTCACTAACGACCCGGGTTTCGCCTTTCGGCATCTTCAGGCATAATGGACTCGAACTGACAGACAGTAAACAGTGTCTAACGTTTATATAGAAAATACAAATACTACAAATATTATTTACGAGGTAAAATATTATACGTCTGAGAGCCACACTGATACCTGAGTTAACATTTCGAGAATCGCCTTAATCCTTATTATGTAAACTACTTTTAGAATTACCAGTGATTTTACAATTATAATAGCATTGTGAGTTTCGACGGGATGCAATTCGACGAAAGGGTAAATATATACAATCATTCCACATTTAGTGACATCTGTTAGGTGTTTCAACGTATGGAAGTTAGGTGTTTCAACACATGGAAGTGTACAAAATCTCAACAATCCAAATCAGACGATTAAGATTTCGCCCCAACGCTTTATTGAACGATATCGGTAAGCTTAACAAATAAATCAGTGTAACATTTATATTCCTAAGATAGGTATTACAGTGTTGTTTATAAATACTTTGAAAATAATTTCATGGTGGAGTAAGTATCAATGTCAGTGAAGTGTCGAGATTTGTTGATATTATGAAAGTAAAATAAAACAAACTTTAAGTATCTTAGTAGCGTTGCCGCAAACTCTCCGAGTTTATAAACAAATAATGTAATTCAAAAACAACAGTTTGAAGTGACAGGTATTACATGACGCTACTTTGAGTGTTTGAGATAAAAATTGTTTTTTTCTTATTCAAAGTATCTTTTAAAAAATATTTCGAATATTCCAAGATATTTCTCTTATAAATAAATTAAGGTAAATTTCTATATGAGTACCGACGAACGCTTTACTTTTTTCGAAAATGTATAACTGCTAATAATACTGCTATTTTAAATAAATTGTTTCAGAAACGAGTTATTTACATAATCGTGAAAATATAGCAATCCTTTTATCTAAAAAATGTTGTATTATTGACAAGCTATTTAAAATGTATAAACAAAAAATAGTATCACTATCGAAAAGCGGTATTTATAAACATTCATGCGATAACTGCCGAAACGTGAATGTGAGGTGAAGCTTTATTATTTGAATAGAAGAACATTTATGATAATATAAGATCATATTTTTTCATAATTTATCAATCTGTAAATCAAATCAAAACAATCATTGAAATAAAATGTATTTTTGTCTTTTAAAGCAAAAGCTATAATTTCAATAAATACTACTTGAAATATCAAAATGTTTTATTTATATTTTATTTTTTACATTCACCATTCAAGACATCAACATTAAATTTAAAATTTTTCTATTATGTAGTTATGTAGGGGGTAACGATGAGGGTGTTGCTTTAAGATTGGGTCCATGGACATAACAAGTTTGGAAATCTGTATAATGATTAGGTTACTAAGAAAAATAATGATAAAGTGTCTATCTCTTCCTACTAAGTAGATATATATAAAAACCATTAAATATAGGACGATGGCGTGAAGACGAACTGGCTTTCAACTATACTCTATAATTCTTCTAAAACTTAACAGTTTTACTTTTTTACCTTATTAATATATGAATTGTGTAAGATTTGAAACATTTAATTATTAAGTAGTCTAAATAGAAATATGATCGTGTTCCCATTTATAAAGAATCATCAGTAAGAAGAGCGAAGTTCGAAAAACTTTTCGCAAAGCACAATAAATTTTAATACAAAAACCAAAACTGACATGCGGCTAGTCAAATAACCTACGCTGACACTTTACCCTTCTTCTGACACCCCAGGGATTAATGCTTCAACTAAATTGTGAATATATCGCACAAAGATCTACCCGCCCCTGGAGAGCTTTGCCCACTTTCACATCCTGTGCGAAACGAGCCGCCCCTGGCATCCAGGGCAAGTTAATATCTGTCAAGCGAACCGAGCGTGGTCGTACGTGCCGAGTCTTGAAACTAAATATTACCTTCCGGTGCCAGAGATCAACCACGCCCTCCTTACCCATGGATTGAGATCGAGACATATCTTTTTGAGTTGGCTAAATATGAGATTGATGAAGCTTTGAAAGCGTAAGTTTTAATCAGCCGAATATTAAAATATAATAAAACACAATTTGTTTTGTACTACTTCTACATTTTTATAATGATCATAACCGGTTTTGTTTATCACCAGCAATATCAACCGATGATTAGTTGTGTTTTATTTTTAAAATATAATGCCTTCCCACCAAGAGTTTACATATTAACAACACCGTAATTTGATTGTATTTTTCATATTATGAACTAAGCTTAACGCATAACGAATCGTTGTACAAGGTATATTAGCCCTTATTTAAGTACATCAAAAATACTTAATAATATTTAAATTTCTACATGTTACAGAGAAAATAATTTTTACCGTTTTTCGCTCCATAATCGGAGCATATGGCCACCACACGGCACTTCCAGATTCTCTGTCTCACGTCAGCCTGTTAACTTTCTACCAAATCATTCCAGCATCGCGTAGGTTTGCCATGTACACCCTATGGATGGTCAACAGTAGCTCACCACACTTAAGGAATCTATACGGTTGGAAGAAAAGATAAGCGGAATTATGGCTCCTCTTACGCATCTGTAGCAAATGTCCAAGCTAATTCCTTCGTTTTTTCTTTATTTTGGGTGCTATAAAGGGCTTTTACTGCATTTAAAAAACTGCATTAAACAATGTATATTTTGTGTTCTGCAAATTAAGTATTATTCGTATAGACCTAGCAATAAAAGGCTGAAAACAAAATATATAAAGGAAGTTAATTGTATCTTGGTGGGGTGGTATTTTCATAAGAGGAAATTAAGTCGTTTTAAAATTAATGAAAGATTGTAAAATGTTTTTAATTGACTAAAACATCAACCAAATCCATTTCTCACAATCTGATCAAATACATTCATATTTTACCTATACATATATTCAAATTACATGAGATTAAAACAAAATTTGGTACTCGAATCACACTAAGAAACAAAGTACGTATATTCGGTGTCAGCTGTTTTCTTTGTCAATATATTTATTATTTCTTTTCTCAAGTGAATACCTTAGACAGCAATTAAGCATAGAAATTCAACGAGGGAATGCAGTCGCTGTTTTGGGTACACTCGAAGTATCTAGGGGGATGGAGGAATTTTTTTCATTCTGGGCAACACTTAAAGTTTGTTTAAATGTTTTAAAACAATGTCTGTAGATGTATTTAAATTTAGAATAAAGAACTAAAAATCTTTATTTAAACTCATTTCACTATAACTCATCAATTAGGTATTTATATATCGCTGCTCAACAATAACTTGACAAACTTTATTCATTCTACATGGTCATAATAACACAAAAAAACGAACTATTTTGCTTAAACACATTTTGCCTGTTGCATCCTTACCTGAATTTTATTTTACAACATGGGTTTGTTTTGACAGTTACCGATTATGAAAAAGAAAATTCAAGCTTACAGTAGTATCTGAAACACAAACTTTTGATAAACATTTAAATACAACATACGGTCCTGATTTTTTTCAATTAAATATATTTGAATCTCTCTTCTCGTTAAGCGATGAAAAATTCAGCCGTTTTTTGGTATATTAATAATTAAATAAGATAAATAGTACGATTTATTAATGAAATTATTCCTTTTTTTTCTTCCAAATCATGTTCGTAAATATTTAGTAGGACTAGTCAGAACATTTAAAAAAAATGATTATTATGAGATATGATCACTATAGTTTTATTGTTGATACGGCGCTTTATCAAACAAGCTACATTAGGTGTTATTTTCTATTATATATGTTAAGCCTTTTTTGAGACAGGCAAAGTACGACCATTTCTCCAATATGCGAATTGAATCCTTTAGCATTGACAGAGAATGGGAGGAAAATAAACGTATAAATCTAAATCCTTTCCAAGAGGAAAGTCGAGAAATATAGGTCTATCACCTTTGATTGATCGGTGTGTACATTGTACAAATGTATTTGTTTTATACCAATAGAATTACGGAAATCAATTATCCAGCTATCTAGATATATTGCTTCCATATAAATTATCGATTTCCAATACCGTTGTTGTTGTCGGTACACTTAAATTAAATTCAGCAATTACTAGCATATTTTAATTTATTTGTTTATTTGAGACAACACAGGCAAATTCTATGATGGGAACCACTTTGTATAATACATAATTAAGTGAATTTTAACATTATAAAATTGAGCGTTAGCAAGTTTTTTCTTTGTGCTGAAAAAATTGCTCAAGTGGAGTTAGCCGGCTGGCAGATTGAACAGTCAATACTCAATATGCTTCATTTTATGATTTCATACATTCTAAATAAAATATTTTCCTGATAGTATTATTTTAATTGTATCGTTGAAGCACAATAAAGCTTTTATGTTTACCATAAAGATTCATTATTGTTTCAGTAATAAAACAAGCAGACTATATCTACCGCCAACCATTGTTCAATGCGCACTAAAAGTAGCTTTCAATTATTTATGTAAGGAGGGTTATAAAACCGGAAATGAAACGAGGATTCAGATTTCAATGTCAACAAAAGGTGTCTTCAATCATTTATTCAATTTATAGTATCTATCTACATAAGATATGAGACCAAAGTATGGGCTCAGTGAGAAACATAATAAAATATTCAATTGGCAATACCTTCCTGGAAGGATCACTATTGATTTCAAGGTTTTACAAGCAAGTATAGGGATTCTCGCTACCCGTATTCAGTATCTTTTTCAAAGTTTTTATTTGATATTACAACGCATTAAAATTGTAAGAAACTTTTTTACAAGCAACATTTTTATTTGTAAAATTATGAAATTTTTACTCGACTTTGTTTTCGAATTCATGCGTTTCTGTGTACTTTTTCAATTTTGTAATCCCTTCAACTGAAATGCCTCACAAAGAGTAGACGTGCTTCAAATTGGAATCTTTAATGATTTAAATTATATTTAATGAGTTTTTTACAATTACCATAATATATCGAGTTTATATACGAAATTCTAGAAAATTTTAATTATTGTATGCACGTATCATATTAAATATTTCACATTATCTGAAAAGCAGTTCGTGTTTTAGGGGAGAATGGACAGGTGTTATCAAATGACGATGATCGAGGTGATATTTATTTCAATAATAATTACGGTATTGACTCAACAACAGAAGATGACTTTTACGCTGGTGTTATCATGTATTCTTCGCAAATGTCTCTTTCTGAATTCAATCTTGGCATTAGCTGATGTCGCTTCTTTTCAAGCCATCCATAATGCATCGATTTAGATTTTACTGAGACATTTTCAGTACATTACCAAGCTAATTTTAACGTCGTTTTTTGATTACTTTATCGACAAAAGCCTGCGAGAACTGTTTTTTAACCAACTTGTTTTTCATGAAATCAATCATCTACTACTTAGTCAGGACTATACTAACTAATGGTGCTGAACAGTATAAAAATTTGGAAGTGTACAAAACAAATGTTGCTTTATTTTTAAAATGCAATAATATTTATCACAAAATACAGTTATGGCGACGTCCATTATCATGAACATAATTAATTCGTATATTTTCTATGGATTCGGCGGTAACTTTGTGAAAATTCATTTTTAATATAAAATTAAAATTGGTACCTTAGTTATGCCAATGGATTTGTTGCTAAGGTAACCTTGCAATATAGGTAGTGTGAAGATGATTTTAAAAAAAGCGAAACGTGTTACGTTATTAACAAAGCCTGTGGAATAATTAAGTTACAAATTTTAATTTTAGAGTATATGCTGTATAACTTTGCACTCCGGCTCTGAGATTTAGGATCACGGTATCCATACACACTAATACACTGACCCGCTTTGTGTAATATATAGAAAGCGTATCAGTGTAGCAAATAGTTCAAATTATACGGCGTATACCCTACTTAATTAAACCATTTATAATTTATATAATCGACCAACTGACATATTTTATTTAAACTTTTTAATTTACATGATTGCTGTACAGCTTAATAAAGCGTAAAAATACAATTATTTGCAGTAGTTCATGGTGATTCACTACAGTAATATGATAAAGTAATAAAACAATATTACTTAAAATCGTTGAAAACGTCAACTATTATTTAAATATTCGCTGACTTACTTAGGAAGAAAACTAGACCAAGGTTTTATATGAAATAAACGATTATTTTATAATAAGAATTTCAAATTTGTAATTATTTATAGAGTGTATTATATATCATCTCGTTCTGACTTAAATACAGACTTATTATTCAGACAGAACCTTGGAAAATTTGTGAATCAAATATCAATACTTTGGTTTTTATGCTTGAACAAGTTTTAAGTCTCAACGTCGACTGAAAAAAATGTATATTTAATTGTGTATGTTTCCCATTTTTGAAGTAGGTCAAAATAACGATCTAATTTGCACTATCATAACAACAAATTTATGACAAAAGAGTAACAAAGCATAGTTTTGCGTCATTAAATAATAATATACTTACTGAAATATTTATTATTTGTGCATCATAAAATTTTCCGAGTAATTAAGCACCCATCGTTATCAGAGCGTTTGAGAGCAATTAGAAAATATTCAGAAGATAAAATCAGACACGTATCAAGTAACTGGCACTTTACCGCCACGGCACAGGGGCGGCGGTAACGGCAGGGCGCCTCGTTTTCTCGTCGAAGTATTTCAATGTCGCAGATTTGAGCGTATGCAATATCTCAACCGTCGGCTCTTTCATGCCCCAACTGTTTTCACAGCATATCGTATCATGTGACTTCACATTTCCTTTTCTTTTACATAAATGCTACGTATTCTTCTTTTGTTTACTGTAAGAAGCATATATCTAAGAGAATTAAAAAAAAAACACTAACAGTCTAGCTGCTTGCAAATTTACCACATAAACATTTATAAAATATTACGAAAAAAATTATAGAAAATAATGACATGAATATCTTCAGGAATAAAAAAATAATAATCACTTTAGTAAAGTATCAACCCGTATCTAATCAATGAACTTTCTTTGTCTGATAAGTGACATTTATTTTTTTCACGCCGAAAGGAAATATAACATTATTTTGTAGACCTCTAAATATCATTTCTAAATGTATTTTTACACACCTTTACGAAAAAAAAATGTATTGAGTATTCATATTATTTATTGAGTTTGTAACATTGGTACTTCGTATGAAACTTGACAAACCTTTATTTCCATTTTGATTCGATATTTAGATTGGTTATTCTGAAGCTTAATACTAGTCAAATGAAAATGAAATATCTACACTTGCATGGTTTTGTTAAGAAAAATATATTGTCGCTGTTCTGGAAGAAAACACTAAATCTAAAAATAACATATTGAGTTAGTTATACCAAAACGTTCCATATTTCTAACTCTACCTTATGACAGAACAAAATTATTTTTATAAATTATGCTTTTACTTAAAAAAAGTTTAGTACAAACAAACAAAATGAAAAAGTATAACATTTCAAAAATTTGAGAAAATTCAAAGTTCAATTACTCAAAACTAGTGTTTTTCAGTTAATGTCTTCTTCCAGAACAATGACGATATGTTGACGGCGTATCGCTGTTAACTTTAACTTCTCATACAAGTTTGAGTTAAATGCCTGTAGCAACTATTAACCTATACCATTCTCTCCTAAATAGTTCAATAAAATAAAATAACATTTTTAAAACTAGTTCGTTTTAATTGTAGTTTACACACATTTCTTAAAAGGTGAATCAATAATAAGCGATCCTGTTTCATCTGAAATAAAACAGTCATTTCGACTTTCCAAAATTGATAGAATTCATATGTAATTACTAAAGCAGCTTTATTATTTTTTAAATTAAATCTCGTCTCTATATAATCATTACTAATTTCTCACATAAGCATATCACTGCCGAGTGCCCTAATAACCATTGTGACATCCCTCGTGCTTCTAGGTGTGGGTGCACGTGCCGAAGCTTAATAGTTATTTTCTTACTATTTTCCTTTGGTTTAACGTACTAAAAATTCAATTCATTCGCCATTTTGCACGTAGTATTATGAACATAATATATTCTATATACAAATCGTCCAAAGCCAATAAAAAATTTTAAGTATTTTTTATTGAAGACTACCGTGTTATCTAATATTGGTTATAAAAACAAATTTTGTATTCTTTACAGAAGGACAAAGGAAAATAAATGTAATTTATTTGAATGTGTCTTTATTTATGTCATCTTTTATAATAAATTATTTTGAAGCAAATTGCCAATGTACCAGACTTTTTTTTTAATTTTTAAATCACTTGAAATAAACAAGAAGAAATGATCTAAAGAAAATAAGCTCATGCTCGAGATTCAGTTGAAAACGATCTATGATATTATTGACCTTGCTACGACTTCAACTTTTACACCCCACTCCAATGGCTTGTGTCAATTTTTTTTATAAAAAGTATTTAAATCTTTATGAAGTATTTTTTTGATTCTCAAAAATATTAATTTATAATAAATATAAACGTCCAATATCCATATCCGAGTGGGAACGCATGGTCTTTCGTATCAAAGACGAAATTACTAAAAGTACACCTCCATGTACTAATTTATGAATTTCTTTACAAAGATATTATTTCCGGTAATGTTTCCATAATTAGATTGAAACTGCTTTTAACCTGGAAATAAACTTATATTAAAGATACGAAAAGTAGCATATAAATTTTTATCAATAACTTTTGAAGGAAAACACCATTTTGCTCCACATTGGATGTTTGGAACAACCTGTAGTGATATTTGAAGCTTTCCGCAAAGCTTTCTTATGATATTTTATTGGATTTACATTTTTTTCAGTTTGTATTATTAAATCTCTCAAAAAGCGGAACAAAGGTATAGAAAATCAGCTTTCGATATTGAAAAAAGGATCTACTTTATACCGCTGCTGTTTTGTGAAATCAATTTTACAGCTCATAAACCTTAACCCACCTTTCGCCGTATTTTTTATTACTTACGTAACCTGTCATTTTTACTACATCAAAATTTTATGAAAATAAAGACGCGAATTCTACCTGAAATTAATCAGACAATGGTGGCAGTGGATCATAGTGGCTGGGTGTCAACCCTCAGAGATTTATCAGAGATGAACCATGATTGTATGAAAACGAAAAGCAGAGAAAACGATTAGATAATTATAATTTAAGACATCGACTAAGGGTGCGTCGTGGAATTTCAATATCAAATTTGGCATTCGAGCATTCGAGCACACGAATGGACTCGAACTGTCAGTTCGAGTCCATTCGTGTGCTCGAATGCCTGAAGATGCCGAAAGGGGAAACCCGGGTCGTTAGTGACAAAATACATGGAAGTGTACAAAATCTCAATAATCCAAATTTGATTAGATAATTAATACAAATCCTTTTCTAGCCCAACTGTTGAGCGACTGACAAAATTTCAGTCTTCGTTAAACAATTTCTATTGAAATGCTCTTTTGCAAGCCCATTTGTAGGTATAGCAAAAATCTATAATTTTGAATAAAAAATTAAGAACTTATTGCGCGTGGAACAAGTGATGAACGAAATTAAGGAACTTTCACGCTATACGCGAACTGATTAATTACAGTTTTGTGTTGTATTGTGTGAAAACGTACTTTTTATAGTTTGTTTATATAATATAATTAATTAGAATGATATCAGTATTTCCTTAGTAGAACTCTTTTTTAAAAAGGTTAAAATTTAATATAATGTATATACGAAAACGATGACACAAAAAACGACACAAGTTCACGGTTTGACAACGGCGGCCATAATTTTTGACGGTTAATTGATTATTACAAATCATAAATTCTTCATTTCATATTATCATATCCAATTTTTTCAAGCCTAAAGGTTGGCATTACTCGACAAATTAAATCGCGCTGCATATTGGAAAACACTTAATTGATTATTGCTTAACAATGTCCAAATAGGTCAGTATTCTAACGATCCTTCTTGTAACTAGTAAGCCGAAATACTTTGATATTTTTACATAATTAAAGATCTTACTACTTGTGCCAAAGCCTCATTAAAATTGATTTACTTTACACACAGTACTAACATCAAGTTTTTTTTTATATGGCCGCGTTTGATTTTCACTGGCCTATATTTCATAATCGAAATTATGGCTGTGATTTAAATATATATGCCAAAAATACACAAACCAAGAATAAATCATTTTCAACGGCAGGGCGACCCTTCTTTCAACAGACTTCGTAATGTCAGAAAATTGGTTAAAAGATCGGTTTTTACAATGGGATAATTTCCACCAGTATAGCATTGCCCACCTGCCGTACGGTTGTCAGGATTTTCGAAAATAAAGCAATCTCAGCGACCAGAATATGAAAGAATTACTTCGGACGAAGCGATGTCAGCTGCCTACCGTAACTTGGGTTAGCTTTTATTCATTGAATTATTAAGGAAAACACACACAAACAAGTTTTTTATTTTTTAGGGAAGCCTTTGATTCATAGTAACTTCTTTCACTTTACGTTTTCATCCGCTTTAAAGTAGATTATTATTCATGTGAAATATTATTAATTTTTCGTGCCTTCTCAACGTAAAATATAACATGGAGTCCTAATAGAATGATTCAATAGAATGTATTTTAATAATCAGTTGTCCGTCATTCAGCTTACCTTTTAAGAGAAGGTATGGATAGATAGATGCCCTTTAGTAACGGACGGGAGAACTAATTTTCGGTGGGCCTATTTCAGAATCAATCGATGAATAAGACGCGATGAAAACATCTGAGTGATACATTGTTCTTGGGTGGTGTATACAAATGTAAAATCAAAATATTTATCGCAAAACTAAATTTAAATGGTATATCTAGATCAGTGCTTCGCAACCTTTTCTCACCCACTGCACACCTAGGCACGCATTAATTTTTCGTGGCACATTACATGGCAAAATGTGAGAAATCTTGAAATTCATTAATTTGTTTTTATTTGAATAGTTTTAATAGTACTTGACAAATTTATTTTTTTGTTTAGCCAAATCCAAAATAGCGTTTCTGTTTTCAATAATAGTCTCGTTGATCCATCGGAACATTTTCAATGATCCTAGTCGAAACTTTGCCAATGTTTGAATCTCTGTTTGAACCCGTTTTATTTCTCAATAACTTTTCATTTCGCTTGTTTGTAACAAATCCTCTGGGAAATTTTAACTATCAATGCTTTGCAATATATTTAGGATTGTGTAATTTCTACTGTAGAATTTTTTTATTCGCACACGAGACAAACGCCATTTTATTCCACATCATTTCAGTTGCACTATCCGTGCTGTTTTCAATAATATTTGCCATTAAATATCATACTAATACAATATTTGTTTCAACGAGAATTATTTAAACGGAGATCTTTGCCACCAAACGGCTTTAGTTTTTTTCTAATATAAGAATACTCGTTTTTTTCTCGTTTTAGACGTACTGTACCCGGCACACCTGGGGTTATCTTGCGGCACACCAGTGTTCCGCGACACACCAGTTGCGGAGCAATAGCAGTGACCTTGATCACTGTTACTTAACGGAAGCTTACATTTACCTTTATGGTCTTTTTTTATCTGAAGTCGACTGTATATTTTTATCATTTGAGAAAGCTGCTGAGTGAGAAATGATTATTATTAAATCAAATCATCCATTTATCGCAATCGTAAGAGTATCATGTGTATCAGTATATCCGATTCTTTCTGCATTAAAATTAGTTTAAAATAAATTGGCTCTTATTTAAAAAAACGTGTAAACAGAAATTTTTATTTTGAATTATTTTGAATAGAAGTTTTGCTTTAAAAGTTATGGAATATTATATGGTCAAAAACAAGACTTAATTGTTGTTTGAAATTTTTGGAAATAACAATATAAGTGTCTCGATTTACTTTTGAGTAACTTCTTACATGCTGGAAGTACTTACTTCAAAAATTTTTTTTTTTCTAAGCCGTTGTTTTCAGCGAATAAAAAAATGTATTTTCAATACTCCATCAATCTCATTAAACGAATTTCAAACTCAGGTACAAAGATAACCTATTAATCTTTCAAGACCGAAATCATAAGAAAATATTATTTTTCAAGATTCAATTCTGTGTAAAGTGATAATAGGATTTATCACTACTTGTCAAAATTTATTTGATCTCAAATAGTCATCAGTTCAGATCAGCAGTTTCTCATAAATAATTTTCACTCTCGATCATAATTTCGCTACGACAGGTGAATACCTTATACCAAAGTTTCTCAATCATTTTACATTTGTGAACCACATTTATTTAATCAGTCTTATTGGATTTATTAGTTATTAAATTTTATCACTTTTAAGGTGTTAACCGTCAATTCTTGGTGGAAAGACATTATATTTTAAAAAATAAAACACAATTCATTTGTACTACTTCCACATATTTATAATGATCAGGACCGGTTTCGCTCATCACGAGTATCATTAACTGATAAAAATACAAACATAACAGGCTTATTTATATAAAATTGAGCGTAAAAATGAAGGTATACAAAACTGATGGTTCATGAACTATGACAAGAAAATACTGATAAGCAAACAAATTCTACATAAATGAAATAAAATAGTCTACAATTAAAATGTTATGGACCTCTTACAAATCAATAAATACTAATCTGAAATCACAAATATAGCTACATTAAAAGTCCATTAGCTGAGCAAAAAATTTAATGACATTACTTATGCAATAAACAATAGTGGACCACGAAAATTATAAGAAAAAATTAGTGAACCATTTTAAAACAATCAACATATTAAGTGTGTAATTAATATTAACAATAAACAGCCGTCTTAAGTGGAGGAAGCAGAGCAGCTATGAGTATCCATTAACTTTTTTTATATCTGAAAAACAAAAATTACAGAGACAGAATTTATTCTAACAAGTTAAAAATAACATTACAGGTATAATACAAATTAATGAATCGGATATAACAAAGGAGAAGATGCAAAGACGGTTTGCTCATTCAATAAATTTGAATTGGGCAAAAATTTATATCTATTTATTTTTAATATCTCTTGTTTATCTAATTTTAAAGATTTTTTATTTAAGTGCAGGATTTTGAAATTTTCTGTTAAGTCAAACGTATGTTTATTCAGAAACAAATGGTTACCAAATGTAGACAAATCATCTCCTTTTTTAGCACAAGCTAGATGTTTCTTGATTCTAATATTAAAAGACCTTCCTGTTTGTCCAATATATCTAGCTTTGCAGGAATTACAATTTAATAGATAAATACCAATTAAAAATATAAACTTTATCTTCAGTATTTACTAATATCTTACTTAAGTTTTGAGTTTTATAAAAAAAAAGTACCGTAGTACCGAACCCGTCATAGATGACGGTATTGAAATTGAAATACTGAATGCCTAAAGTCGCTAGTACGTCGGAACTGTTTGTGTATTTCATAACATTTTATTTTATATATATACCGCGAACGCTTAGTTCATGAGAAAATTTCATACCTATATTTGATATGTGATAATAGTAAAACGTCTATAGAGCGGTGTGGGCTATTATATTATATAAGATAACAAAAAGAGATTTATCATACATATTAATCTTTCAGACTGCAGACACAAAAACTATATAAAGCATAAAAGTTATATTGTTAATTTAAATAACTAATGCGTATAGGCCCACCGCCAATTTATGATGTATTTTAAGAACAGGCTAAACAAAAAAAAACAAAAAAATGACGATTTGCTTGAAGTTTTCTGCAGACGTTTTTTACAATATGCTACAACTATTTGCGCACCAGCAGTTTTGGTGGATTGGTACCGGCCCACGGACCGCTGATTAAGAAACGCTGCCTAACATTATTCCTGTGTCACTGATATTCATCTAAAATATTTTTATGTATCAGTAACATTCTTGATCAGGTTGTGCGTTCCACCACTACCCGCTATGTTTATGCGAGCACTATATAGCAGAATTTTCTTGTTTGATCTGACAAAGTACAAGTTACTTATTTTTTAATGCACACCTTAAATGAGCCACAACAAAATTTTAAGTCGGAGTGCTAGAGGTTCCAAATATTCATTGAAAACAAATATTCGAACATCGAATACTTATAATATTCTAAATAAATATAAAGTTATATAATATTCGAACATATTTTGGTGAAACGAATTAATTGTTAACACAGTTTATATGCCAAGCTAGTTGTCAGGATGTGTCTTGAGTGAGCAATATGATTTTAAAATTAATAAAGATATTACAATATTTTCAATTGATTCGGCGGTATCTTTGTGGAGATTAATTTTTAATGTAAAATTAAAATTGATCATTTAGGCATTTCAGTCTGAAGATGAAGCGAAACCCGTATCACATTTAGTAACACAGCCAGTGGAATAACTAAGTTATCAATTTTATTTTTATATTAAGATAATACAATGCTTTTTAAACCAATAATAACATATTTTTTCTTAACACAGTGGTTTAATTTACATTAATACTATTAACGAATAATATTCAAATGATTTATCAAATATTCAAATATCCGAATATCAACAAAAGAATATTCGATCGGAATCCCTACTGAGAAAAGTTATTTTATTCTTGGAACAACTAAACTTAATTTTAAAATCAGATACGATAACTTTACAGTGTTCAATACTTAGTTTGTATTGTGCACGAAAATTCTTAGCTTCAAAATGCGTATATACAATAAAAGAAATTTGTATTGAGTACAAAATATTTTTATTCGTCGAAAAATAATATTTTATCTCTAATCGGTATATTTCCATTATTGAGTTTGTGATTCTGCCAGAGTTCAATGGATAATGCAGCTATGCCATCGAAATCCAAAACCAATAAATAATAAAAGCTTTTCTAGTTTTCATTCTTCTCCATACTACATTTTTCATTTTTTTTGTTCTTTCAAACATAACATTCTTGCTCTGTAAAATACGACAGTGGTGGAGTTCATTGAATTTTAATATTCATGGCACACGTCGTTTTCGTATTATCTTTTTCTTTTACCCGACATGCATTAAGAATGAATGATATGATTTTTTCGTAAGAATATTATTATTATCACGACTTTTACATATAATTATTCGTTATATATTTGAAATCATATGATGTGTGACTCCATTTCACTCATGACTTAATTTCAATTTAAAATGTGTCCTATACATTTATTTTTTATTTAAATAAACTGTCAGTTATTTAAAAATGACAATGCTAAACTATAATTTAGTGCCCAGAAATATTTATAAACTAAACTAAAACCAGGTCCGTAGCTGAGGATATACGTACGGTGTTACAAAAATATCATTTATCATGTGAATCACAATATATTTCGCATTTCTTTGATTTAACTTATTACATATTTTCAATTTTATTTTATGAAAAGAACTGGAAGCCATGAATCTTTGAATATATCATCATCCAAGATGTGCTTCCAACGACAGTATCGTAATCTTAAGTTATTATATTTAAACGAAGATTTTCAAACCGTGAAAGCATTCTGATATACAACTTCTATTCATATATTTAATGATTATAATAATTCTCATTTTCCACGTAGGTTTACAACGACATTAAACAGAATATTTAAGCAGGATTTATTTTCTGTTGTAAAATTATAAAGGTTGACGTGTAATAGTTTAAGCTCGCTGGATGGATTTAACATGACATGATTAACGATGATATATACACTAGATTAATCCAGCCTTTGTATTCCCGTAAAGCGAACTAACTATGCACGTTGCAGGGGTAGCATTATCAGTAAACCGGTTAACCGGTTATTCTATTTTAAAAAAATATCTTAGTTGATGAGATTGTATTCATTTTTTGTTCATAATATTTTTTGCTAAGCACTCGTAGAAGCAAATTCGTCAATTAGACAAAGATTTATAGATATAGCCTTACCGTCTAAACAGTGCATGCGGAAATGCGACGACCGTCGAAACTAACCTTTCACCTAACTCTCTTGGTCTACGCGCTTAATTTGTATCGTAGCATCGTGCCGACACCACACCTATTATCCTTTTAATCATGTATAAACACTTGCATTCTCAAGCTAAAATTTTCATCGCTAATGTTGTCAGGTTTTGTGAAGAAGAAAAGCAGCACGGATCGCCATTAATTCTTCTAGATAAAGCAAATGTACGTCTCATTACTTTTTCTCTACATGAAGCATAAAATATGTGATGTTGATATTTAATTTGAATAGAATCCATACACTAAATATAATTTCAAATTTTGTGGCTATTTTAATCATGATCATTTTAGAATTTCAATATTACATAGTTATTTAATAGTTTTATTTTGTTCAAATAATAAACTAACATTTAATAATATACCTACTGAAATTGTTCGTATTTGATCTTCTCTGCCATACGTAAATGGAAGAGAAAATTGCTGGACAAAAAACTTTAATGTGTAGACTATTTACGGTATTATTAAGCGTTAATTTTTTTTAATTAAAATAACCGATGCTGGTTATAAAAACTGTCTTGGACTAGGCTATCTACCGATATTGATTTAATACACTGTTTACCTGGTATTGATTTCAAATGACACCGAATACCCGTCAATTAAAATTGTTTGTTAATTTGCCATCCCTAACATGAAAGTATGAGACGAGAAGTATCACGTGACTCTTCGCGTACACAAAATGCAATTTTCCGCATGCCCAGATAAATCTTATGGAAATTTTTCGCTCCCGACGCTGCCTTATTTATATAAACACGTAGTTCCGTGCCACGATAAACAGGAATTTAGCGATAGCTGTCTGGGTTTCGCTACATGACCATTGCGATGGTGTCAGATAAGAGAATAAACTAGACAGGAAAGTGCAGAAACTTTTTTGAGACATCAGGTAGTTGTGATAGTAATAGAGGCACGAATAAGCCTTTAGTTGGGCGTCAAATTGATGTAGCACATGTGGTTCGAAATTGTTTTTATTGGACCAATGTGTTTTTTCACGTGTTGTAGTGAAAATCATCAATCAATCAACATTTATTTAAGACTTAAAAGCATCACACATTTTTCTAGAGCCTATATGCTTCACATCTGCTTTCAGCCTGTGGCACATAAATTACTTATGAGCATCGCAACTTAATTTGTTTTAACGAGAACTGCGTATAAATAAATCGTGGTATTAAATACGACGACGAGAAAAAAACCATGGTTGAGTGGTTAACGTCGTTGGTTTCGGTTGCGAATCTCAGTACGGACAGTTTCATGAATTGGATTTCCAATCTGTTAATGTAGTTCTGTGATGTCAAACATGTTCACCCATCCATTTGATCTTTAAAATGGGGCGTAGCGAGAGCAATTAGCTAACCACTTATTCTGTCATAGCCCTATATTTCTATCCCCACTCTCTTCTAAAAAGAAGGTTTAGCAACCGTAGCAAAAATAGTAGCAATCCATATTTCCCACATTACGAACTGATATGATTAAAAAAAGAGTTAATTATTTACTTCAACTGAAGTTGTTGATAATTCTCGTGATGAGCGAAACTGGTCCTGATCATTATAAATATGTGGAAGTAGTACAAACAAATTGTGTTTTATTTTTTAAAATATAATAACTATATATTTATTTGACACTTATGGTGTTAACTGTTGATTCTTGGTGGAAAGGCATTGAATGGATAAAAATTAAACACTACGTCATATACCAACTCCACAATTTTATAAAATGATTAGAACCGGTTTCGTTCAACGCAAGCAAAATGCTTTCTAACGCTAGAGCAATTACAAAAAAGTGTTTATTTTGTATATATATACATTTCTATGTGATGTTTGACCTATAAATTGTACTCATGCACCGCCACGCCAAACTCTCAAATAAAGCGATGACGTCACAGCGCCGCTTTTCACCGAAATCCATTGTCACACCGGATGAATGGCCTTAATCAAACCAATGAAAGTTTTCAATTGGATATTTTCCGAGAGTACGACTGTGTCACGGATGAATGGCATCGGGCGTTATAGTGAAGGACAAAGCGCACACAAACTGGTCAGATTTGAAATAGTTAAGAAGTTTATAAACGGTAACAGTTATCTATTGTTTCAGAGGGTGGCTGCATACACACAACGAGTGGAGGTGGGGCAACCAACTTGGATTGCTTAATCGCCAAGTGGTAGCGCTATAGAGTCGTCTTACATGGCTTCGTATTCATTGATTCGAATACTCAAATATAATATGAATAATATAACTAATATACTTTTTAAATAGATTTTTTTGATTTTATGAAGACTTGAAATCTCTTCTCAACCACTTGATCCAATACTTACATCGAAAAATAAAAGAGTAATTATTTAGTAACTAGCGCTTTTTTTTTTTTTCATTTTGTAATTTTTTTAAACCATATTGGCTCTATGCAAAACTCTATGATTATCTGATTCTTTGTGGCATTACAGCTAATAATTTCGAATACGATAATTAATTTTTAAATCACATGAGATAAACTCAATGACGATGCATTATTAGCAAGATAGAATAAATATGAATATTTTATATTTAACTATTGTCCAAAAAAGAGTTGTAAATATTTCATATATCTGAGTTTTGTTCCATAAAAGACATTACTAAGAATATATGTTTTGACTTCTCGATAACGAGTCATTTAGTTCTCACTAAGCCCTCTTGATCCTTTTTTAACTCATTCATATCACCTACCAATTGTTCAAAAGTTCAAAATTTAGATTAAAAACCTTGAAATATACATCCTATTGAGAAAATTATACAAAAAAAATCTTGCCTTAAAAGTCGAAAAAAAACGGCATTTGGATTTTTTTAACTTCTTAAATCCAATAATGCTGTGAATATTCCATCAAGTTTGAATAGATAATGGCAACACTGAAGGTCAATCTGAATCGCTGTAATGAAAAATAAAACACAAGACCCAAAATTTTCCTCCACTTTTACGGCCCGTTTTCCTTTCTGAGAAAAAGAACATCTCGGATCATTATTTTTCCATAGATTTAACAGGTTCGTGAAAAAATTGCAATTCCTGAGGCGCTTCACTACCACCCTTATTTTATTTATCACGAATGTTTTCACATTAGGGGGAGACGCGGCTCTTTTTCAGCAGCGCTTTTAAACTTAAGACCCAGAAACTTTCATTTTAACTTTATGTCTTTTATGTATTTTTTCACTTATAAAATAGATTTTATAATCCTACAAATTCTTGGAATTGACGTTCATAGCAATATCAACATGAATCATCAAGACTATTTATAATAGTCCTAACAATAACGTGACGCCAAAATTATTACACATGTTTTCCTCATACGATTAATTTTAACAAAATAAATTTAAACATATTTTCGTTTATCAAAAAGTTCAGCTGACAACTTGGAGCATATGAGAAGCATCTCAATAAAAATTGGAAATTTCTCCAAAACAAGCACTCTTGTTTTGGAGAAATTAAGTATCGAAATAGACTAGGTATGAATAGGTTATTTAATCACTCTCGATTCGCTCCGTTTTTAGAATTGCATGACTGGGAACAATGTTAAAATGTCAGACTCTATGCTCTTTTTTTAAAAAACAAATACATAAATGGATTGGTTTCAGACCGGGAACTCGTACCGGTTAAAATATACGATAAATATTTTTTTGTCAAATTTCTTTAAATATTTGACACCGCCCCCGCGTACTTATGGGGCGGACAGGGTCTTCAAAACCAATCTGCAGACACTTTCTATTAATGCAAATTTAAAAATGTTATACCCCTCCTGAGGCGTTTAAGAGTAGTGTCATATTTGTTTGGTTGCTGTTGTTGGTTTACAGTTAGAAGTGGGCAAAGGGCTTGCAATCCTGCAAGGCCTTTCCCAGAGGGAGTCGTCGGCCGGCGAGTGGCGACTTAGTCCACCGCTTGCGAGTGGTGAGAAAGACGTGTTTCTTTCCTACTCTCTATTGTTTTGTTCTGGTCACTCGGGTGTGAAAACTATCGCATATATCTTTTTTTTGGCTCCATATAAAAAACAAAAATTTATTTTACTTTTCTTAAAAAGCGTACACGAAAAACTGTCCCGATAATGTATTTGAGAATAGACAGAATGAAGGTAAGCACATATTATGGACAACGTATTGTCGATATTAATAAATAGTTTATTCAATCATTAACCATATATTGTTACATGTTGTTTTGGAAGAAGTCACTTACTGAAAAATACTGGTTTTGTGTAATAGGACTTTAAAATGTTTTCAATTATTTGAAATGATTTTCTTTATTTAATTTTTTTTTTACATAACTGTTTTTAAGTAAAAGTATAATTTATAAAAATAACTGTGTTCTTCCATAAGATAAGTGTTCGAAATAAGGAACATTTTGGTATAACTATCTCAATTAACTATCTCAATATAAGTGTTTTCTTCTAGAACAACGACGATATTCACGATGATTTAGTTAGAAACATTAAAAAAAAATTTATTATATGGTTATGTCTAATTTATATTGAACTATATTTTATATAAAGGTTCTGGTAAAGTAAAAATTATCTAAAAAAATACTGTCAAAACATAGTATAGATTTACTTGTGAAATATGCAGCAAATGTCTCACTTCATAGAGTCAAAAAAGATGTTTAGTATCGATATTCATGAATCAATATAATTTAATGGTATCAGCTCTATCAAAGAAGGCTTATAATAAATATCCTAAAAACAACTGCTTGCGGAAAATACCGTTATTAAGATGTCGAAGTCACCAGACGTCATATTCTCGTGTGACTGCAACAGTCAATCGATGACGCTGCATCTAGCTTGGCCGTGAGCCACGGATGCCACAGGACAGACTGATGGGTGAACCTGTTCTATCAAACTATTTACGTTCTGGTGTCATGGAAAGTCGCTAAATACCAACCCCTTCGATGTGATGTGATCAAGATGATCAAGAGATGTGACCTGAGAAGAAGTGATAAAACTGTGCGAACGACATTATTTTTTAAATTAATGATTTTATTTGAAATGTAAAAGTAAGATTAGACTTTTATTTTATACTGCTTGGTTGCACATTTTCATAATATTCCACAACCACTGTACTAAATTTGGTAATATCCTTACAGTTTCTATTTCAGTCAAAAACGCTAACGAGATTAGACAATTATGTTTATATTGAGTCAGTAATTGGCTAAAACTATTCGTCGCAAAAAAGAAATCGTTAAAATACTCCATTGAGCATCACTTACTCAAATTTTAAATTTTATTTTAAAAACATATTTCAAAGAGATAAAATTTCAAAGCATCTGTTCATATTACTAATTCAAAGCACGCCCTATTATACCTACATACTCTTTCCCGTTCCAAGTATTCTCAGAAGTGTGATAAAGTAGCCACAGATCATCCAGACTACACTTGAAAAGTGATCTTTTAAATTGTTATAAATATATATTAAGTATACGGTTTTATTTTACAGCCTTTGTCAAAACAAATGAATAACAGAGAATATGATTACAAACAGAACCATTTGAATATGAAACGAATACTTATTTTTGTTAGGCAGAAAATTTCAATCTCTTGTACGTTTCTTGAATCAATATTGATACTTGGTGAAGATATTTTTACGTAGATATTAAAGTAAAAAAATCTCCAAAACGCTTTTGTAGCCGACTTGATGTCGCTATAGTCCTATGGAGCATCATCGATCCAGCCCTAAGCAATAATATAGTATTAGTTTTTTTTTTCATTTTTATACTATTACCCCGCTATAATTATTATTGAAACCAGAACTCAGATGAGGGCTAGATACTTATAGTGTCAATACGCCGATATATGTGATGTATCGGTAAGAGCTTCGCCCTTGCAATCAGGTAGTTTCAAGTCCCGACAATATTTAAAATTCGTATTCTTTAAATCCAACATGGGGGTTGGTCATGCCTTTTATCTTTTAGTTAATATCGAGTGACTTAAATCACTTCAAAAATATCTAGCGCATTGGCAATTATAATTTGCGAAGATTTTTTTATTCTATAAAAATAAATATTCGGCGTCAATTCTTTTTAAAACAGATTATTGAACTATGTCTTCATATGACGTATGAAATTTTTCTAATGCGTGCTGTTATGAGTTCTTTTGTGATAAAGATATTTTCTGTTTAAATCTAAAATTTTAAAGAGTATCTTTGTAGTGTCGAAAGTAGTGTAGTTTCCGGTAAATAATTTTAAATATAAGCTATCCTTCTGAAACTGAATTACGAAATACACTGATTTACTTATTCTTTGAACAATGCCTCGTTTTGACTAATATGTAATGTTCCTTTTAATTATTACATATTTTTTTTTTTTTTTCACATTTGCATTATATAATATATTATCAGTTTTGTGTGAGCTATCATGTCATTTACATTTTTTTTTCAAATAAATAAAATTTAAAAAAAAAGATGTTCATAAAAATTTTTGTAGTAACAAACCTGCGCATTGTTTGTAAAATGTGGCTTAAGAAGCATTCACAAGTAACTTGTTGCATGTCTAAGGTATTTTGTTAGCAATAGAATGCTGCATACCAATGCAATATTATCTATATAACACGGACGCCTATTAAGAGGATAGAAAATTTATTTAATTAAATCTTGAAGCATTTACAGCTCACTACAATTTAAAATAAGTCAGAAGCTGCACTGCTTTTTTACAAACGAAAAAATGTATCTCAATCGTTAGTAGTCCACATATTTTGTATCCTTCGGAATTCTTTTCCGTCCCTTTGAATCCTGTAATTATTTTTGTTGTAAATTATTTACTCACTCATTTTTTCTAAGGGAATATTTCAACTAAAGTTTTCAAAGCCAAGGCATCTCGTTATAAAATGACTTAAAAAAATTACTGAAGTTCTTTGAGTAAACGTAATTTTAATCCGTCAAAGTTTTACTAAGAAAATATTTTTATTTAACAATAAAGAATTTAAGTTATTTTTCCTTGCTGTGAACATGAAAAAATAAAAAAAAAAACTTTTGAACAACTGTTTAAACTATTATCTGAGTATATAAAATTATAACAGTACATTTTTGTAGCTTGCTGTTATACTATTCATACTTTTAATCTCTTTTATAGCAATTAAATCACGAAAAATAAAATAAGCTTTTTATTTTATGATTGTCATATTTTTTTATTTTATCTTTGATTAAATTTTTGAGACAATTTACGACTTCAAAAGGAGCAAATCTTGATTAAAAATAATAACCGTTTTAACTATGAAGAATTATACCAACCGTTAGTAATAATACTCTTTCCTATCAAATCGAATGCAAAAGAATGAAATTTGTCGAATCGTATTCAAATTTTATCACTTAATAATCAATTATAATTATTTTATTTTATTTCAAAGATAGACAAATAGATAAATAAAATATGACATCAAATATTTATTAGACACCTTGCCCGCCTATAATAAGGTCTATAGCGGTAAAAGCCATACCTTGAAAAGCAAGTTTTCAAATTAAAAAGTTAAATGACCACGTACTTTTAAAATATTGATTTGTTATTTTATTGGGAGCATTTTTGGATATAATTTCTTTATAATGATTTAAATAATAATATTACATTAATAAGTTTTTATATTCGATACATACAGCATTAAAGCATGTCTTTTACCAAATATAACCAGCTAGTTAATAATTGTAAAATAACCAATCTTTGGGCTATGTAATGTTTGATTGCATCGTCCGTTGGTATGAATTCTTACACGAAAAATTTCCCACGTTGCCTTTTAATCAATATTCGGATGTCTATAAAAGTTATGAATATATGTCATATTTACTTTCCTTTTCCGGCGTTCGATCCAAAACACGGAATGAAGCAAGAGCAATAAGTTAACCATTCATTATTTATGTCCTAGCCTCATCTTTTTATAATTAAACTTAAGTGACTGTATAACTTCCATTTTGTTGAGATTCTGTATTGGGTGTCTATGAGGTTCACATTGCAAACAAACATATTCGGCTTTACGTCATCATCAGAACGTCAGTAGTTCTGAATACTTTGATATTGTATCCTATTAAAATACATGAATATAACTTAATATATGTTTTATAAAATTTGGATTATTGAGATTTTGTACACTTCCATGTATTTTTTCACTAACGACCCGGGTTTTGCCTTTCGGCATCTTCAGGCATTCGAGCACAGGAATGGACTCGAACTGACAGACAGTAAACAGTGTCTAACGTTTATATAGAAGATACAAATACTACAAATATTATTTACGAGGTAAAATATTATACGTCTGAGAGCCACACTGATACCTGAGTTAACATTTTGAGAATCGCCTTAATCCTTATTTTGTAAACAACACATAAACAGAGATTTCGAATTTCCGCTTTCCAACTACTTTTAGAATTACCAGTGATTTTACAATTATAATAGCATTGTGGGTTTCGACGGGATGCAATTCGACGAAAGGGTAAATATATACAATCATTCCACATTTAGTGACATCTGTTAGGTGTTTCAACGTATAGGATACAATAACGGAGAATTAGGAAGGTTCAGCTGCTCATTCAGAATTGGCAAGGAATTTAACTGGGCTCTATTGATTTCCAAAATTTCTTGATAAAAACAAAATCTCAATAATCCAAATTTGATATTGAAATTCCATCAAGCACCCTCAGTTGATGTCTTAAATTAAATTATATGTTTTATAGTTTAAACTTTAGTCGTTTATAACGGAAACTGATTTCAAATTCGGCATGAAATAAAAATATCTCCATTAACACATTCAAGCAAGACACTGTTTTGTATAATACATTATTTATGATGGAAACTTTTTTAAAAACCGTAAAACTTTTTGTCTAGGGTATTTTGATCATATATCTTTTATCTAAAGGGAATAACTTATGTTAAACATTATTTCATATAAGCAAGTCAATTTTGAGTGAAATTTATAACATTTCGAGTTTGCTTAAACAAAGGCCAGTTTCTTGGAATATACAACTGTTTATCAAAGTATATCGATACGTATTTCAGCAGTGAGGTTAATAAAATAGAATCTATCGGTTCAAAAATTTCTGAAAGAAGAAAAACTTTTTTTCTTCTGCAGTTGAGCGGTTTTATGAATTTTCGTAAATAAGTCAATAAAAAGAAGGTTTTATGGATATAAAAAACATAATATAATCATTTTCACGTATTCTACCAGGTTTTATTCTTTTAGTGTGCCATCATCAACATTACGAGCGATTCTAATCCAATTTTTGCATTGGGTATTTGCGGATATTTTTCAATAAAATTTACTTTTACGGCGCAATGTGCCTACCTCTGTGTCGTAAAATGGAGACTGAACTCTACCTTTCGTTTTTGACCTCCGGATTAGTTGATTTTTTACTACTTTTATGAAAACTATCTGAGCATATCTACTGTTTTATATTTTTATAAAGGAAAAACGTTCATTTTTTATGAAGAGATTCACACCTTTTGAAATTCATTGTTGCCTTGAACACTAGACGAAAATTTATCGCCAAATCGATTTTCAATTTATGTTTTATAATAAACAGTTGAACGTTTTAGCAGCAACAGACTAGATACCGAATTTTAAGAATTTTATTGTAAAACGCTTGCTTTATTCTGTTTTGATTTTTTTAAACTTGGAATAAGTTTTATAATCGATGGCTTCTTATAATCGTTGTAAAATATACAACAGTCGTGAGACCTAACGATCGATGGCATTAAAAATTGGCATGAAAGTTTTTAACCTCTTGGTTGAAAATCCCGTGGAATAATCTGTTCAAAAATTTTACATAATGTTTGTCCTTGATGGCACAGAAAATGATATGCTTCTATAGGAAGACATAAACAAAAACAACTCATAGAATTATCGGATATTGAATGTCAAAAGCTTACGACTGCTGTGGTGATACTACAGAAAAAAGTGCATACATACTTATTATAACTACATTTAATGCTTTTACTTCAATTACATGACTTCGTTTGTTATAGTTATTTGGTCATTTTGGTATTTAAAAATAAGGGTGCGCCTTTTTTGGGGAAAAACTGTATAGATTAATTGTGATGAAGCGTAATGCGGATTTGTACTAAACGTGTACATAAATTGGAAATATATTTGCAAACTAAGCAGCTCAATATCGGACATATACTATATTTACAAAAAATCCGATACATAATATCAAAATGAAACTTGCTCTTTAAATAAATAACCTTTATTTATTCATGTATAATATTGTTTTGACTGTTATTCAGAATTCATTAATTTCATTTAATTAAACTATGAAATTAATTACTAAATAATTTTAAAATATCTGGAGATTAGAATACAAGCTAAAAGCTTCTTTTTATATAATTAATCAAAGAAACTGAATGAAAACTAGTCAATTTTAGATACAATCTACATAACCATACATGTTGCGTTAATGCTATCAAATTATATAAGCTAAAACAGGTACAATGTATTTAATTATAGAAAGAATTCCAAATAATGTGTATCGTATTGTTCTTTAAAATTTGAACATTATTAAGGAATGTTTATTAAATTTTCAATATACAGTTACAATTAAATGAACTTCGTAGTTTCACCTCTTCCTAACTTAAAATTACTATTAACAAAGCCCCCCATTAAAATGAAGTATTTAAGCATATCCGCTCCCTATTTGGAGCATATGACGCGGTCCCTCCAAGCTTCTCTGTCTTCTGCCAGTCTCTTCGTTCCTTCCAGGTCATCCCAGCATCCCGTAACTCCGCCGAATACACCCTATAGATGGTCATCAGTGGCCTTCCGGGGTGACGGAATCCATCTGGTAGTAGAAGAGACAAGCTCCTCTGGGGTATCCGCAGCACGTGTTCAAGCCAAGTCCATAGTCACTTTTTTTATTTTGGACGTAATAAGAGGCTGGTCCGTCCGCTCTCTTACTTCCGAGTTCCTGACAAAGTCAAACCACCGTACCCCTAGTATTCGCCGCAAACACCTGTTTTCAAAGCACAGTATACGGTTAGCCTGGGCCTTGGTGAAGTAACATGATTCACAACCGTAAATCAGCACCGTCAGAATGCATGCGTTGAATAAGTGGCACTTGGTTCTGACCGAGTACAACCGTGAGTCCCAGACTTTCCGCTTTGAGTTAAAGGTTGCTCCAGCTATCCCTAATCGTATCGTGAGCTCTTTACGCGGATTGCCATCTCCCGTGATGTGTATCCCCAAGTACCTGAAGTCATTGACCCTTTTAATTTTACTCGCATTGACTTTGAGGCCAATGCGATACGAGTTGCTCTGCAGCCTGTCCATTGTTTCCTGTATACCCTCGACAGATTTGTCAAATATAACAGCGTCGTCAGCATACTCAAGGTCACATAGCCTCAGATTTGGGGGCAACGGTCACACCTCGGTCAGGTGGAATTGAATTCCTCAGAATGAAGTCGAAAATCATTATAAAGCGGAACGGAGCCAGATCACAGCCCTGTCTGACCCTGATTGAGACCTCAAACCATTCTGTCGTTACATCAACGATTCTAACACAGCATTCACTGCCCTCGTGCATGCATTTGGTGATGGCGATAATCTTGGTTGGGACTCCGTACAGTTTTAATATGTGCCTTAGGGAAGGCCGGTGTGGACTATCAAAGGCTTTCTCGTAATCCACGAAGCAACACGCTAGCGAGCTGTTGAAGTCGTTGCTTTGCTGGAGAAGACATCTGAGATTATAAATTTGGCCCGCCCAGGATCAGCCAGGTAAGAAGCCGGCCTGGTTTTCTCTGAGGATACACATTACTGGAATCCTTATTCTTGCCAAGACTATCTGCGCCAAGATCTTGCCAGGCACGCTGAGCAGCGTTATGCCCCGGTAATTGTCACAGAAGAGTGGGACACCTTTTTCTGAATTGTGATGACCTCACCGTTGACCCAGTCCCTCGATCAGCGCTCTTGCTTCCATACCTTACTGAGAAGTAAGTGTAAGGGCTGCAAGAGCGCATCCAGGCAGTATTTGAGAAACTTTGGGTGCTTACCGTCCTCCCCGGCGCCTTCCCGTTCTTTAACTGCTGCACAACAGAGGTGGTCTCAGCGTGCGTCGGTACATGGTCGGGGATTTTTTGCGTTCGGAGATATCTACAAGTGTGGTTTCGTTGGGAATGTCAAAAGGGTTCGAGAAAGGAGGATGGCTTAGCACCCTGCAGAAATGATCTCTCGGAATCTTTTTAACACGCTCCGCGCTTGACTCCAAATTCGACCAAATTGCAGTCTCTCGACCTCGATCCTCTTTCGAGTCAGGGGCCGTACTGTATGTCTAAGTCTGAGATGGATTTTACCCACAAGCAGCTCATAATCACTGTACATGTCGGCACCCTTATGGAGGAACATCGAGAAGTTCCCTTCAGTGAGTCGCGCTGTATAGAAATTGGTCAATTTGTGCCTTTGTGCAACCATCAGGAGAAGTCTACATGTATTTGTGGATGTCTCTTTGGGGGAAGATTGTACCGCCAACGGTGTGCTCATACATAGTTGCAAACTCGATGAGTCTCTCACTGTTGTCCTTGGCTTTGCCGAGGTCATGCCTTCCCATCACTGTGGGGCCAAGCAAACCATCCCTTTCCACTCTCGAATTGAGGTCTACCATTACGATCACGCTATCTCTATGGGGGATTGTGAAGATGGCCGCGTGGAGAGAGTCATAAAAAGCATCCTTTGCCTGTGTGTTGGCTTCCTCAGTAGGGGCATAGCACTGAAGGACAACTACCGAGCTACCAGTTGTCCTGAAAGTGGCCTGTATTAGTCGTTCTGAAATTGGTTCCCATTTGACAAGGCAGCAGACTGCCCTCCCCGACATCAATACTGCCACCCCTTCTCAATGGTACTGCTCCTGACCTGAATAAAAAAATGTAAACCCGCCGTCCAACAACCTTTTCCCGGCGCCTTTCCAACGCACCTCGCTCAGCCCTAAAACATCAAGTCTATAAGTTTGCATGATGCGAGTGGCGTGTTGGTCCTTTCCTGGGGTACGCCTATGCTCATAGAGTAGTTGCTGTAGAGTATCATGTCCTTCTGGGTCATCGTTTAGCAGACCTAAGCGTCCGAGGCTTTTGCAGTGATGGTGTCGTAATCTTTTTATTTTAAGAAGACCGGGTAATTAGCCCTGCCCTACCAAGGTCTGAGTCACTAAGGCTCTACAGGTTGGCTCAACTCACTTTTTCTTTCAGGGATTTCTTTCCCTTAGCCAGAAGACCAGTTTTAAGACTCCGGAAAGTTCGCCTTTTGCCCACAACCAACGCTGCATTGCCCGGTGGTCACCGCGGGGAGGCCAGCAGATGATCTTAAAACATTTCCCATCATTTACTATATACACATCCACTGAAATTGATGTGCTCACATGGGATCCACCAAACATTAACCACCTATTTATAGTATTTACTACAGAACAAAATATAATATTATTTCGAAACTCAACAGAAATAAAAAATAGATAAGACATTTATTTGATTCAAAGGTGTGCTTCCAAATACAATTTCTTGCACCTTTTTTAATTTGGTTAGTTACCTTTTACTGAACTCGGTAGTTTACTAAAGACTGTTTTCGTGTAATAATAGGACATTTAATCATTATATACATAAAGGCAAAAGAAAATCGTGTAAGGAAACATTGTTAGAATTTACAAAAAATATTATAGTGTGAATCTCTTTTTCACCGGCTATTCTGTCAAAAAACTTGCTGAAAATAGCAACACGTGTTTTTGTAAACTTCGGACAACTCAACGACGCGTGTCGTCTTTGTGAATGCTCCATCGCGAGTGCCGTGTGTTTTTCCTTTCATAACCAAAAGGAAAATGGGAAAGTTTCGGTATATGTGTATGACAGCGTCGTTTTTCATGTAGCCAACCACCGCGTGTTTGATAGCGATTTGTGAAAAACATGTTTGCTTTGGTGTCATTACAAAACCTCTTAAAATATTTCAAATTTTATTTTTCATTCCCAATATTCATTAAAAATAAACACTTCTTGAAACACAGCATAAAAACGTTTTTTAAACTGACATCTCTTATTTCTATTCTAAAGTTTTGATCTATGTCGTGAAATAATTTCTTTACTATCTACATATCTACAACAACAATTGGTTTTAATAATATATTATTAAGATTTTTTTACTTTTAGATGTTTCAATGCTTAGGAATAAGATTCCAATGTTTAATGTGTAACGTGATTCAGACAGTAGGACTTACGCTGATGATTAGTGCAGTTCAGAATTCGGTTGGTGAGTGACGACAGAAATCACATTCGGAAGGCGGTTACAGAATTACTTTCGGCAGTCAATATAGAATGAATCCAGTTGTTCCTTGTTTGTATATTTATACTGTCGCGTTGGCTGTCTGTGGCCTAATTTCTTCGTCGTGACATTGATGAGTGTCCACCTGTTACGCAGCGTCTGCAGAATATCGAATGTCGGTCAAATATTATTTGCCAATGAATTATGCGTAGTCAATAACGCTGACGAAAATGGCAAGTATAATCTTTCGGTACAGTCGAGTATTATTTACATTTCATAATCTGCAGCGTCATGTCTCGCCAAAAATATTTACTTTCACAATCATTATTACGGACACCCCTGTTGAAAGACATCAAAATATTTTTTGAACACTCTCTGTAAATGCTGGTGTTAAAGTCTTTTGGAATTGTTTATTGATTCCGTATGAACTCTGAGCCAGTAGCCGAGTGGTCAATGTCGTGTTCTTAGGCTATGACATCCACGGCTTCAAAACCCATCAGAAACACAGTTATAAATTGATTATGGAATTCTTTTCAAAGGCATTAATATTTATGATATCTAAAACAATTCCTTCCCACTTCCCACATATCCGATCGAAGCTGTTTGCTTGAATGTATTAATTTTGTCCAAGCGTCATCTTTCTATCTCTACTCTCTGCGAACAAAGAGAGGTTGAGGGGATGAATAACAAGTAGTTTTAAAAGGACAACTTCTGTTAAGAAACTTCCGTTAGGAATGTATATGCCCTACAAAGTAGGCCAACATGCCCAAAGAAAATGGGGTGTATATCTTTATGTATTGTTATCTTAAATATATAAAATATACACTATTAAGAAAACATAGATTTACAAAAGAAGTTTGTATTTTTCTAGTGCCAAAATAGGTTGGGCGATTTAACATTAAATTTGACGATCCTCGTAATTCATATACAATTTTCGAACCGTTCAATTATCAGAATTAAACGAAATTTCTAAACCAATTTTCTTTTTAAACAACTTTAACTCACTTGATATTAGGTTGCGATAAATATTCGGAAGTACAACAAGTAACAGGCAAACATTTTCCGGCTGAAACTTGATTTTAATTAATGATTTATGGTACACAATTAAATAGTCGTTAATATTAATCACAGTTCAGTGTTCCGGGAATGGATTTAGTTAATGGTATATTTATGGCTAATGGTTCAGCTTAAAATGTTGTTTGAATAATAGTTACTTGCTGGGTTTAATGGCGTACCAAATACTTTGTTGTTATTTAAATAATTTCCATAAGTGAAGTAAGGATTGCATTTTCATTTTTTTTGTTTGATAGTTATTTCGGGATATTTCCATAAAGATCTATTGGTGGACGTAATCCTCACAATTGTTAGACCAATCCTTTACAAAGTATTACCACTAGATTTTACAATCTTATCAATTCATTACGCACTGCTGTACGGAGCCTAAAGTCTTATTAATATATTATATTTCATATAACTTTACACAATAAAAAAATATAAGTGAAGCAACAATGCACTCTTCGATGAATTTAGCTTGTCGATTTCTATTTAAAAGATTTGACATAAACTTTAATGATTATGTTTGATACATATTTTACATTTTATTATCGCAAAAACTAGTATCGTAGAGCTAGTGACAATTTTCATTTAAAACATAATATATTATGCAAAGAAAACAAGATTGTATAAGTTACATAAAATGATTGGTCAAAGAATTTGTTGAATAAAGTGAAAAATATTCCACATTGACAGCTATATTCAGGAAATTCGGAAATGAATAATCCTGTTGTGATTTTTAAAAAAATAGAAATAATTAAAATGTAAATGCAATTTAATGAAATGAAGTGCTGCGACTTATCAGCGGGAAGAGGAGGAATCACAAAATATGGAAAATGGGAGCTCAGCGGAGAACTAGGATTAAGTTGTCACAGGGAAGTGGATAAGGTTTGCCAATCTCGGTACACTTACTTTGTTCTGTAAGGAGAAATATATGGGGTAATTAAATTTTGGGCGCCAGGCGTGAAGATACACGCCGAATGAAAAAAAAAATAATAATGAAAATACGGTTACCGTTAAAAAAAACCTTTAATAGAGATGCGGAAACCGTAGATGCACAGAATTTAAATTATAATTATACAAATAAAACAGAAATTACACGACGAAACAATATTTATGAACAGATGGTTACACTTAAAACAAGAAAACTATTATAATAAATTTATATAAAATTACTACCTTGGATGATAAAGCATCTCTGCGACGAACTTAGGTGTCCGAGGCCAATCTCCGGCACGTTACCGGCACGTCCTACTCGTTCCACATCCTGGCGCGTAAGCGAGTTTTAACGCAATTCTTGGCGAGGCTTCCCCTTCGTCTCCTACCAGCGACGCAGCGATGTACTTATCGCCGATAGCTGACAATCGTAATGTTGAAACGAAATCGTAACAATCCTTATAATAAATAACAATCATACGTTTAGGAAAACTGCAAATCAAAATATTAAATTATCGAGAAACCAATCCTTCGACGACGATTTGTTTTCGACAATGTAGGGGTGCCATGTACTCATTTTTAAATAATAACTACAAACAAGGTCACGATTGATACCGATCTATTTATTCGAAGCAAACATTTTCGACTTATAGTAACTGTCTAACGTTTACACAATATGACACCTCATACGATATTTAATAAAAGCTACAACACCGCTGTCAAGTAAAGTTCCGCTCTTTTAGCGAAAACTCTCGTCCAATATAAATATACGTCGCCGCACAAAGGCATCGGAAATTATTATTTGTAAAGTTTTCCCTCTGGGAAAAATGTAATAAATTACATTGACTCGGAATCTAAGTTTTTGTAGTGTGCAGCGAGAACTTTTAGCGCCACGTCAAAAGTTTGTTTTGCTCCAAAGCTCTCTGACATTCGCAAAATAACTGTGTATAGGTTTTAATGAAAACCCTTCTCCTCCTTGATTTTAATTTATTTTAATGCTGCCGCTTGATATAGTATGAACGTTCTTAATTGTTCCTTTACTACATATTTTTGTTGGTATATTCATATATTATATGAGAAAGCTAGACCAAAAGAGGGCGAATGATTGGTAGTTGGCATTCAGAATAACATGGAAGGTCTCAATACAAACGCCACTTCGGTCCGGTTAATCTCTTTTATTCAGATGCAATGGTTTCAAAAATAATTTATTAAACTATTGAGATTACATTTACACTTAGCAATATTATTCAAACAAATTTAAAAAAAAACAACTTCACAAAAAAGATCGGGGTGTGCCATATATTAGTATTCATATATTATAGTTAGTTAGTTATCCATATATTATATTAAATTTGTTATGAAATCATATCTGATATTTTATGAAGTATTTGGAATAATAGAGGTCACCGTATATACCAGGAGACGGCAAACTACGGCCCACGGGCCAAATCCGGCCAGATGTTGTGTTGATTGAGTCACAAATCATTATAATGATAGTTCGTGTTAACTCAAGTCCCTGTTTTTTTGAAATGTTTTCTCAGGCGAAGGAATTGAAGTCTTCACATAATTAGATCCTATTATAATAATTTTATATTTGTTGTTCAATAATACGAAAATTACAATTTTTTGACACCTGTTGTATAAGAATGTCAGAAGAATGTGTATAAAAACAATAAAGGTGTTAATAATATGACCACCACCGTTCAAATAAATGCAAAAATACCTGATTTATTTGCAACAGATACTGAGAGATATTAAGTGTGATATTGAATAAAACCGCGAAGAAGAAATCTTTAAATTTTACCTCATTTTAATTTGGACAAATTTGAGAAACTCAAAAATGTTAGAATAACTATTGTTATTTTGGGTCAACCTACTGTTTTGTTTATAAGAATAAAAACAATTAGAATGTGTAATGCATTGAAATAGAATGAAATGAAGTGGAGGAATCACAAAATATGGAAAAAATGGATAAGGTTTGCCAATCTCGGTACACTTTACTTTGTTCTGTAAGGAGAAATACATGGGGTAATTAAATTTTGGGCGCCAGGCGTGAAGATACACGCCAAATGAAATATAATAATAATGAAAATACGGTTACCGTTAAAAAACACATTTAATAGGGATGCGGAAACCGTAGATGCACAGAATTTAAATTGTAATTATACAAATAAAACAGAAATTACACGACGAAACAGTATTTATGAACAGATGGTTACACTTAAACAGGAAAACTATTATAATATATAAATATATAATTACGAACTTGGATGTTAAAACATCTCGGCGGCGAACTCGGATGTCCGAGGCCAATCTCCGGCTAGTTACCGGCACGTCCTACTCGTTCCACATCCTGGCGAGTAAGCTAGTTTTAACGCTATTCTTGGCGAGGCTTCCCCTTCGTCTCCTACCAACGACGCAGCGAGGTGCGTATCGCCGATAGGTGACGATTGTAATGTTGCGACGAAATCGTAACACTACATATTATTTGAACAATCATTTTCCATCGTGAATCTCAATTTACAACTCTTAACAAGCATTTTTAAGAATCCTAACAAGAAAATTATCACCTGCAATTTAAAAAAAAAAACATTGGAATATTTTATATGCCGCCCGCCGTTCATTTTTAATTATTCTCAATGTGGCCTTTGAGGAAAACGTTTGATCAGACCTGGTTTATATTAGTGGGTAAAATTGATATAATAACCATGTAAAACTAGTTATGTATTTAGAGTAATGTACTCGTTGGCTTATAGTAAATTTATGTATCCAAGTGATCGACGTTTTTGTGCGCTAGTTTTATTCGGTTGAGTTGTACACGGTTCGAATGGCCTTCCGAAAACCTTCATAAAATGATTGTTGAGTTAATTTTCAAATTTTTGTTCAAAATGCATATATTTCTGTGATGCTTGTATTCCTAACCCACCCATCCGATGCTAAAAACGAGATATATCGAGAGAGATTAGCTACCCATTAATCCTTTACTAGCCCCGTCCTTTTATCCTTACCCTCTCCAAAAAATAACTGACTAACACGCAGTTGTCTTAAAAACAACTTTTTTTGAAATGCTTCATTAAGAAAACATATGCTCCACATAGAAAAAGGGTATTTCAACATCAACATATTAAAATCGTAGTAGTAAAAAAATAGCAATGGTCCAACATCTCCAATTTATAGCAATCAGGAGAAAAACTACTATTTAATTATTTTTCAATTAGAGTATTTGTAAATAATTTGCAACATTAGTCTTGAAACAATTTTTATGTATTAATTTTAAATTATTATAATTTCAATCGACTTTTTTGCTTCGTTTTTATAAATATCTAGATTAATTTCGTATTTTCGAAAACATTCTTAATTCTGCTTCGAGAATTGATTCAGATATATTTGCATAAATTGAAACCTGTATCACTTTATACATATTTTTCAATTTAAAAAAACATTAAACCTTACAATAGATACGTGTAAAGAATCACTATACCTTCATTTATGTTGTTCCGGCTGAACTTTTAGATAGAGTAATTTTCGTTTTTTTCGCAATTAGTTCCGATCATTTGTATTCAGGTGTGTATTTTTACTTTCTTTGTTCCGGTCATTTAGGTACTAATCAGGCTGTCTTTGGACTTAGAAAAAAAGCTTTTTTTGTATCGCAAACCTGTTTATCTAGCACGTACTTCTTTTTCGTGCAATAGCTATAAGAAATTGAAAATGTTAAATATTGCATTATTCTAATTGTATCTATAAAACATTTTTGGCTTAACATAAAAAAAATAATTTTTAGATTTAAATCTTAAAGCGACCTAGAGCAAAATCAAGACGTACATGACGTATAGGCCCTATAAATAAAATAAATTCTATTTTTTTCAGTTTGAGTCCATTCGTGTGCTCGAATGCCTGAAGATGGCCAAAGGCGAAACCCAGGTCGTTAGTGACAAAGTACATGGAAGTGTACAAAATCTCAATAATCCAAATTTGATATTGAAATTCCATCAAGCACCCTCAGTCGATGTCTTAAATTGTAAAATAAATTCTTATTTATTCGTGATTTACCCCAATACAAATCAAAAAGTGTATTATAATAATACACTGAAAACGGAAATATTATTAAAATGGTTTTCAATTTGATAAAAATATGTTAACGGCGGAGTAATACATATCTGTGTATCAATTTATGAATAATAAATATTTGAATAATAAATATTTGCGTGCAAACACAGCACGTTGCCAACTTAAGCATGTCTCAAGTTTGATATTCCACAATGCTGCGGTCTGACAGATTGCAATGTTGGCAGTTACACCCACCTAGTTAGTGGTGAGGAGTTAGTCAAATTCAGTGGACCAAAGACAAACTGAGGATTTGCATGAATGTTGACATAGCATCCAGGTTATTAATTAAAATTGTAATATCAAACTACGTCAGAGCGCGTTATTCACTTATTGTAGTGAACATCAAATTTCGACCCCAAAAGTACATCAGTTCTTAGAAACAAAAACCTTTACGGTTTTTAGAGTTTTGTAAGTATTTTTTTTACAAATCAATCGATCTTTCAAAACCAATGTCGTTTTCGTATCAGCCTATCGTCTCAACTCTTAAGAAATAAATTCATTTTGCTTTTTAATCGTAGGGTGACAGCCCAACCAAAATACAGTGTAGGCCTAAAATAATGGCTCTATAAATCATAATTAAAGTAAAAAAGTAACAACAAATCATTTCGGACTATTTCATTTTTGGTATCAGTGTCCATATTATTAACAATATAAAATATTTTAACAATGAAGAATTTAACGAAGATTGACGTTACCATCATTTTTTCAAGAGTTTTAAGTTGGATTGGTGAGAGAAAGTCACCATGTTAAAGATATGAATCTCATATTAAAAAGATTTAGACTCCAGACACTTTTTACTGATTTGCAAATCTTAGCACAACCAGCTGAATAACAAAGCTGACAAGTTTAATTTAATATTTGAAATGAATTTTCACAAAACAACCAGAAAATCTATCAAGAATATTAATCTGTTTCGTATTTCTTTCTTTTGATACTTTATCCATTTTTCAAATATGTAATAAATTATAAAACCAGCTCACGAATTAATTATATTAGTATTCATAAAATCTTTTAAAATATTCTTTCTTTAGTCATGAATACATAATATGACAATATTGTTAAAATACTTATTTACATATAAAATTATCCTTCATTACACATTTTTTATTTCATTTATACTAACGGAAACGTCAAAATATGAAATAATTTGAGAAGCATGACATTTAGATTTTAGTATTCATCAAAATGCATCACGAAAACACATGTCACATCATGTGAAATTTAGGTGTGTTTAATCCATGCATTCACATTCAAAAGTTTGTACAAATATTTTTTTTTATTAATTTTTTAATTCATTAGTGAATCTGCATCAGTAGGAATTCCATAAATAATATTTTCACCGATCCTTATCTCTCTTAATGCTGAAAAAATAGTGAAAGAAATTAAAAATGTACAATTTTTACAGTACATTTTTAAGTCGAAAACATTCTGTTAGTGAATAAAATATGTTTAAATTATTTATTACCATATCTATTATTCTATCTTTTATTTATTAACTCCCAAAAATATTAAGCTTCTGTATTACAAAGCATTCATTTAAATTTGTTTTCACAATGTAAATTTTGTTCCAAATTCTCTTTTATTAATTAATCTCGTATCGTGACAATATTTTCTCTAAAACTCTAAAGTCGGATACAAAATATTCGTTGTAACAGTTTTATAACGAATAAATGACTATTTTATCTTTAAGCGAATCGTGGTGAGATACAACAACAATTATTTCTGGAATGAAAGAACATTCAGACGGGAATACGTAGTAAATTTTATTGCGTGTTACACTATCTTATTTTTAATTCAATTACCGCCGACTTGCGTTTTTCCTTCCTTACATCGAATAATAATGTCGTATATTTTATCATTTTAAGTCATTAATTCACTTTAATGACATGCAAGAATTTTGTATTGTTATGAGCGATAACAACTCTGGGATCTTGTTTTGTATTCTTGAGCCGAAAATCTCGACAACTGCCGGTATTTTAATTATTCGAATTGAATAAAATTCGGTCATATTTTATATCAAAAGTATTTAGTATTGTACAGACTTAAATGTATAAAAAATTTGATCGCAATGAACTTTGTACCAAAAAATATATAAATAATATTATATCAAATATTTTTACAAGTCAAATAAGACTATAAATAAAATAGTAGTGTATATTTCTATAAAATTCTTTCTTTTTCCATATCGATTAAATCTTATTTATTATACATAATATTACAAACCACTGACTTTGTTTTCCTACCACGTGCCCATATTATTTGTTCGCTATTTTTATTAAATAAATAAATATGTTATATACACGTAAAAAATATAAATCTTTGATTCCAATAACCAAGAATGATGTAAACACAAGTATCAGTTTCTACAAAAGTCGTCAAGAGAACTAGAGCAGAAAAATTTTCGGCTTCATGATTTTATGACATTCCCTTATGGCCATACTTCTAAAATAATACGCTTTCCCCCCCCCCCTTTCTATTTACTCTGTCACAGTAGGGGCTGTGGCAATATTTACTTTTTGAGTTATACAAAAACTTTCCAACTTATGATAAATCAAAAGCTTCTTTTCGTAAGCCGCTAAGAGAAGAAGCCTTTAGTAATACATACTTCAATAACATCTACAATATTGTATACGTTTTAATGTCATCTATAAGAGAAAAATAATATTACACATTACAATATTACACATATGATACAATAATATAAATATTGTTATCATTTTTAATATCACATTAAAATACCATAAGTGAAAATTAAAGACTTCATATATAATTTCGAATATCCATCCATATATATATATCAATTTATTTCTGCTAACTTATGCTGATAGAATTCAAATATCGACTATGTTTCAGCTAATTGATGTAACCCTCAAGAAATATGAAAATGAGTTAATGATTGGATCTCATTTTAAAGATGACAGAGCAGGTTTCGGTGAAATGATGTACATTAGAAAAAATAAATTGACCATTTCTTGGAAACGAAACATCATTTTACATTGGGCTACATCATGCCCCCTCCCCCCATGATGAACTGACACCCTACTCTCAATTACATCAATTGGCCAAAACACTGTAGAATTATGATTTAGGTGTATTAATGATTTGGTAGAAATCAAACCCCGCCTTGTACAGAGGATTTTATTAATAGGCACTTCTGAATTCAAAAGTATTTTTTTCCATGTCCGCTCCCAATGTGGAGCATATGGTCTCCTAATGGAGGCATCTCAACAGACTTTTTCTACGAGAACTGCTTGTTACTCAGTTGCTATACTTCTCTTTTTTCAAAGAATAGGGATAGGAGGATAGAGCTATGAGAGAACTAGTGGTTAGCTAATCGCTCTCGCTACGCCCCGTGAGGATGAGATGGGTGAGATCCTCCCCTCAGACTACGAACAGAAATCCATAAATCGATTGAAAGATCAAAAAGAATCGAACTAAACTTTCGTGAATTCAGGGCAAGTAAAATCACTGTGTATAGAAACAAGATACACATATAGTTGATTACAATACTATAATGTGTCGTTTTACTACGATATAAACATCTTTTTTCGAGGAAAAACATTGTACAATGTCATCTAAAGGAAAATCGTTTAAGCAACTCGTGCGCTTTGTTCAATTGACCCTTGATAATTCAGATCAGTGCAATTGACAGAGATAAATGAGTAGGCACGAAAAATAAATACAAACAAACAAATTCATAAATAAATAATAACAACAAAAACAAACGTTGGCCTTACAAGCAAATATGTTATTTATTTTCAACACACGTGTTCAGAAAAAATCCTGCGAAATCAGTTAAACATTACGATTATTATTGGTTTTATTTTATAAAAGTAAATAAATGGTGTTTTCAAAACGTCTTTCAATAGATAAATAAACGATGTGTCGCATAATTAGTGAGAAGTGAGTTAAATTTCATATGCCAAGGAAGAAGAAAGATTGGCGCTAACATCAAGAAACCTAGAATTGTACAGATATTAAATTTTATAGCGTTTAATTTTCAAGAAAATAATCTTTGAGTACATGATTAAATTCACTTTTATATCTACTAAATCTGCTTTTTGTGGCTTATTTTCATGTTGAATAAATCTCATTTCAGCCGTATCTTCCCTTTTTCTTTTCCAAACGGATCTGTATATGAAAAATATCTAATGCAGATTTCAATCGATTGTGGAAACTCAGCAAACTTGACCTTGAACATGGCTTGTGGTAATATTTTCCAGCTTAAGATTCTAGTTGTTCCTGCACTAAGGGATAGTTTTACAATAAACACAGGCATATTGCATTATGCAATGGCAAGTAAATAAAAAAAGGCTCTTAGTAATTTTCCCGGTTCATATCGTTCGAAATACATGAAGAGAAAAAAGTGTGATTTATTTGCCCACTCTGGTTGACATATGCTTAGTATTGAATGTTTAGTAATTTGAATCAATAGTAGACTCGAAGATTTTTCAAATGTCAATTGTAACATGTGACCAATAGAGCCTATGTGAGGACATACAGCAGATGACAGTGCTGCTCGATAAGTAATTAAATTGATGATATATCCTAGAATAAGTGGAAGGACTCAATTAATTAATCCGATTTCGGTGATTTTCGAATAAGTTTCTAAACACATTCCGGATGTAACCTAGCTAAAATTTTTTTTAATAACAAGCCTTTTACTCATTACTGAAAATAATTGTTATGTCTTTATGAATAAAAGTGTTCTTATACTCATGAATATGAAAAATACATTTGTCTTTTAAGTTTTTTTTATTAAACATATACTGACCTGTACGCTAACTTATTTTATGGTTTCGCCTCATTTTTTCACAATCCTGGTAATCTATAAAAAAAAAATTAAGTATTTTTGCACTCACAAGTCGAACTCACATCGTAGACATATTTTACAGAATTGTGATATTATAAACAAACCAGCTATTACTATGAATTGTTTTTTTTTTCATTTGACAAAAGCCTCTCAACCTTACTGCAATATTTTCACTGTCAAATAGATTTCAGTCTGTGATTTAAAGGTCGCCTTACGAAGAATGCTAAATCAAATCGATAAATTTGCTACCTTGCATTTTGAGCTTCAGTAATTTCATCGCATGTAAAAATACTGCCTCATAATATCATTCTCAACAATTCACTACGCTGACAGATTGTTTTATCGCAGGATTTTTTTATACAATTATTTTACAATCGTATAGCGTGAACCAACACGTAAATCATTATAATACTAAACTATACTTTGCATTAATTTGCACCATATTCTTTATTTTTACTCAAGATAAAAAATAATATGGCAGATGTTCTTAAATTTTAGAATATACCGTTGGCAAGTATTTTTTTATTAATAGAAAACGCTCGTTATATGTATTTTGCTACATATAGAAGTTGTGTTCATGATATTTAATTACTTAATATTTTGTTAGTAAATATATCAATAAAATAAATTTACTTTTAAGTGAAGTTTTGAATACATATATCTAAAAAAAATATATTTTGAGAACTTTTTGAATTCTCTAAGGTTTATTGTTTTTAATGTAAAACACTTACTCAAAAGTAATATTTCAAATGTTTTATACATAAATTCGGCTATATTGCGATATTTATAAATTAACACCGATTTTAAAACTTTTTTTACCGTTTAAAAATAATGTCATTTTATAAAATTGAAATTACTTCTTGACACATTCGGATCAATATGACCATTTTTAGCTTGCTGCTTTCTTCCCTTCTCGTAAAATCAGAGTATAAAAATAGACTGTTTCATGAGAATATAGTGGAAATACCATAAAACTTTAATAAGATTATTCATGAATCGATATCGTTTTTAACGCACCTACCTCAGTATCATTAATTTGAAAAACCGCTTTTGTCAACCCATCGCTAATCCTCCTACCAAAATCAACATGGAAAAAATAGTTTTGATAACTTGAAGCCGACGAAGGAAATTTGTTTGCAAGTATTTTCCAATGTATTATCGTTTGTAAGGAAATTGTGTCAACCAGCAGTCAGACATTTTTAATGCAAATGTCAGTGTTTCTCGAGAATTTACATGGAAAATCGAATTTTCAACGTGCATATGAATTTAAAAATATTCAAAACGTTTGCATAGTTCAAGGTCCAAGAAAATTACTATTTCCTTGGAAATCGTATGCGTTTTATTCTTTAGACCAACGATAGCTTCCGCATATAACTGTTATCGGCATGTAATTTTTTATTTGACCATGTCCACTTCCAACGTAATGCGTATTGACTCTTAATGGATCATCTAAGTGGAATGTATTTTAAGTGAGTTTCTCAACCATTATCTTATAAAAAGTAAAGATAATAGAATATTATTAAGGAAAGAATAGTAATTATCTCTCGATTTATTTGATATACGTATTTTTTAACCATGCCCTCTCAAAACATATAAACCCCTTATAGAGCATCTCAACAAAATATGTCAATTGAAATATAGTCGTAAATCATTCACTTAAACTCTCGTCGCAGATGATAAGGATAGGATTGTGGGATATAAAAAATATCAGCATTATGGTTATCTGATTGCTCTTCTTGCACGTCATTTGCAGGATTGGATATCGGGTGAGTGGAACGGAATAAAAACATCTCAGACATACATGCTGTTTGGGTAAAAGTTGATTGCGAAATCTCTGTATGAATGTATTAATTCGGGAAATCAAAGTGTTGAATGATATCAAACGAATGTCCACGGAATGTCAAACTAAGAATATGTAATTTATTATAAAATGATCGAATCTAATAGATATGATAGCTATACAAAAATACTTGAAGGTAGTCCTTTGGTGCAACATTAAAAAAATATACATTTTTGTGTATTGTTTTTTGAAAAAATGGTGTGATTTCTGGGCACAACTTAATGTGTAAACGGGGGACTTTTATTGATTTGAAGTACACCATTATTATGCAGTTTTGCATTTCAAAGCATTTTAATTAAAATTAGATTCTTTAGAAGTCGGTAAGTTAAGTCAACGATGATATACATTATATCTCATATGAGTCGCTGAGTCGCTAAACACGTTCCCGAAGGTTTTTAAAGTTTTGAGTAAATCACGAAAATCTGTTATGGACAGTAAGACAGTTTTTCTTCCGGTGTATAAGGAAAATTGAACTTTTCTTTTAAGCCTTTTTTTCGGAGCGCGTCGACCGTGTAAAACGAGGATCTACATCGTGTAAAAAAATGATTTTTTTAAAGTTGGAAAATGTTTGAATTTCAAACAGGGAACGAAATAGAAAGGAATTTTAGAGTTGCAACTGTACAATTTGATGGATCTACTACGAACATTTAATACTTATTAATTGAAAAATCACCAATAACGTGTTTAGCGACTCATATAAACTCTCATGTTTATCAATAATATGTGAACTTTTGGAGCAACGTTTGATATCAATCAACATATTTTATAATTTGAATTATTGAGATTTTGTACATTTCCATGTATTTCGTCACTAACGACCCGGGTTTCGCCTTTCGGCATCTTCATGGAAATGGAAATGTACAAAATCTCAACAATTCAAATCTGATATTGAAAGCCATCAAGCACCCTCAGTCGATGTCTTAAATTACATTTTATAATATTTCAAAAATAAAATACATAACATTACAAAAAATAAAACACAATTTGTTTGTACTACTTTCACATGTTTATAATGATCTGAACCGGTTTCGCTTATCAAGAGCATTATCAATTGATGAAGCTGATAATGCTCGTTTTTTATAATATAATGCCTTTCCACCAAGAACTAATAGTTAACCCCTTAAAAGTGAAATATATAAGAGATGATAAGCGATAAATCGTAAATATCTCATCTTATATATAATAGCACAGACCGCTCTGTAGACGCTTTATTTTTATCACATATCACATATAGGTTTAAAATTTTCTCATGACGTAAGCGTTCGCGGTGTAAACAATGTACACACAGTTCCGACGTACTAGCTACTTTAGACATTCAGTATTTCAATTTCAATACCGTCATCTATAACAGGTACGGTGATACTAGTATAATAATATGTTAGTAGTATCTAATTCAAACTATGAATTATTCTACTTTGACATTAGTTAATTATTCACAGTATTTTTTTTCAAAAATTAATGATTATATTCGTTAAATCATTAACACCATTTTTTATAAACTAAAAAAAACAAAATTGACTAGTTAGTATATTATTATTTACAATATATCTCACGTTTCAAAAATCACAAAGGAATTTACAGGTAATCCGTATTTGACAAATGAAGATTATTTTATCGCAGATTTTTATCATGTTAATTTTATAATAAACTCGTAACTGAATAAAAATAGTTATGTTCCCAATTAGTAACTGGTACCCGTAAATTATGCCAAAAACAAAAAAAAACGGAATGATTATACGGTGCCTGCTTTGGACACATTTGGGAGCTTTTTGTCATCCCTCTAGCATTATTATTACAAGATTGCGTTTTTAATCATAAACATAACGAATTACCTACTGTGGTTTTGATTTCGTTTTTTTTTACCCAACATTTTTCATGTTTACAAAATGATTACGATAAACATGTTTCATAATTATCACACAATGCCACCGCCATTATTCACTGAACGTGTCACCAGTGTTATTTAATACAATAATTAGTTCTTATTCCAAAAATAATAATAAATATGTAATTATCTCCCTCCATTTCACAAGCCTTACACAAATAAATATCTACAATTGAACTTTAAGCTATTACAATGACTTTCTACCAAAGAAAAACCTTTCAAGCATAAATCATATAAAGTGTATATTGAGAAGCCAAATAATAAGTGATAATTGTATATGCTTAAAATTATTAACTATAAATTTCATAACAGATATGATAATATGTACGGAGCATATCCAAATAAATTCAAGAATATTTTGAAGCGTGTTTTGTGTAACCATATTCGCTTCCTTATCGGAGCATATGGCCACCACACGGTACCTCTCAGATTGTCTGTCCCCCGCCAGTCTTACTGTTTCCTCCCAGGCCATCCACCCATACATTCACAGTCAGAGTGGTGTGATTTTGGGCAAAATTATATTTATTTACAATATTTTTTTTTACGAAAATACATCTTTTAAATACTGATTTTTATTAGAAAAACTCTATTTTAATAATAAATATTAATAGCGTGTTAGATTTATTGATTCAAGCATACTTTTGAAAATACATTTATAAATCGTTTTAAATTATATTCGGCTTTTTTGAACTTTGACGACCTTTTTCTACGAAAATATAAAAAGATGCAGCCTATATTTTATAAAAATCAAATATTCAATACTGTCAGATACTATAAATGCGTTTAACTTAACGGTAAAATGCATATCTACGTTCTTTAAAAACTGCATAATAAATGCCACTTTACATGAAAAGTCATTTTATCGCGTCGTTAGAGAGCATTTTATGCTCAGTTTATATGAATAAATTAAAAGTTTTTTTTGCCAATGAAAATAGCTTAATGCTCTGAGCTCTTTAGAATCATGTTTATTCATGAATCAGTTTCAATTCTATAGTCGAGGTTGCAGTAAAAATCCATACAAAATAGTAAAATTCTTTCTTACCGCTGTATCTAAAAATTTATAGCATAAATGTGCTCCGATAATAAAGGGTGTTAAAGTTTAAAGTTCTTTGATTGAATCTGAACGAACAGATTAAATGTTATTTATTTTCAATTTTCCGGAGACGAATGGTAAAACTCCAATGCTTTTGTCTTCAAGGGTTCGAGTTCCTAGAATGGGCAGAATCTAACTTCGTTTTTATATCAATATGGATTTAATTCAAAGTTATGGATTTCTGTAATGTTTTCATACCTTCCCATCCATAGAGCTGACACAAAAACTAAATCTCCCTCACTGCAATAAAGGTAACAAACTTAAGGAGAATTATGCGAAGTCAATCAAGATCGAATCGAAGCAAAAACTATATTTGATAAATCTGTATTGAATTTTTGCTTTTCCAGTTTTGGAATCCGAATTTTTTGTCTTCAATTCGGGTAAGTTTACCCATCGGTCTAAGATTGGCCCACTACATGGAAAAGGTGCTGTTAAAATACCATGATAATACTAATGTCATATGAATATTTTTTAGCTAAGTAAAGGTATTGAGGTATGAGGTTTACCCTGGTGCTAAAAATATGAAATAATGTTCCAACATGTTTTATTGTTGAATTTGTAAGCGGTCAGTATGGTATGATAAAACACAATCTTATCTGTAAACAAAATGCCGTATATTTTTTCTCATCTCAATTATGTACAGAATATATGAAAACATAAATAAAAGTTGCCAAGATTTTAAAATCACTGAATTTATAGCAATTACAGTGATTATTTGTATCGTCGGCTAAAGTTAACCGATTTGGATGAAAATTTTTCCCACTTTGTTTTATGTATATTTATGTATCAATTATAACAATAAATGTATGTTGATTAAATTTGATTTTAAGTTATTAGTTTATTTCTATGTAGAACACTACACATAAATGTAATGGCGAACCATAAAAATACAAAAACCCTCAGAACTTGCTCAAAGTTACCAAGATTGACCGTAATGTAACTTATCTGAATATTCTTACAATGCAATTGGATCAACGCACTCTTATTAAGTTCAAGGAATATTTAATAAATAAAATGTTGAAGTTATGTTTTATGACATGTAATATATAGCTGCCTAAAGCTCACGTTGTTGCCATTGAACAATTTCTTATTACACAAACTTTTTTAAAAAAAATTATTTAGATGATTGTCATAAGCACAAATCATTTTTTTTATCAATTTTTACCTTGTTTTATCGGAAATATTGATAAACAAGATTCGGGGAATAATTTAATCTCAATTCACACATAATTAAAAATTCGATTAAATAAAATACGAAAATTATCTTGATAATGTAGATTGCAGCAATTAAAAGGTATGTATTTACGGTAAGGTTATCTCGTTCTGTCATATTTTTGTAAATGTCTTTCGGTGGGGAAACTAATGAAAAAGCAATTTCAAAAAGAAACATTCCCAGCTTGTTCCTTTGTGGGACTCATTAAAATATCTAGATTGAGCAGAGAACCATTATTTTTAATTTAAAGCAAGAAGCTTTGACATTATTAAAATTAAATTTTCTAGAATGATGGCTCTTGAAAATTGCGAGAGCAATCAAACCAAAGCGGAAAATATTATTTTTTCAATCATAGATATTACCACTTTGGAGAAATTTTATTTTGAAAAATACATATCTCGTTTAGTGTTAAAAATTCTATTAAATTATTCAATTATACATGTGAACATTATATAAATTATATCTTCCTACCACATCCCGACACTTCTTTATTGATTTTAGCATCCCATGATTTTTTTTTTTAAGTAAAACGCAATTCATTTATCCTACTTCCACATATTTATAATGATCAGGACCGGTTTCGCTCATCACGAGCATTATCAACTGATAAAAATACAAACATAACAGGCTTATTTATATAAAATTGAGTGTAAAAATGAAGGTATTTAAAACTGATGGTTCATGAACTGAGACAAGAAAATACTGATTAGCAAACAAATTTTACATAAATCAAATGAAAGAGTCTACAATTGAAATGTTATGGACCTCTTGCAAATCATTAAATACTAATCTGAAATCACAAATATAGCTACATTAAAAGTCCATTTAGCTGAACAAAAATTTTAATGACGTTACTAATGTAATATACAATAATGAATCAGGAAAACTATAAGAAAAAATTAGTGAACCATTTAAAAATAATCAAATATTAAGTATGTAATTTATATGAATAATAAACAGCCATCTTAAGTGGAGAAAGCAGAGCAGCTATGAGTATCCATTAAATTTTTAATATCTGAAAAACAAAAATGATTTTGGTATAAACATTCACATCAAAATAGTTGGCAGTAGTGGCATTCAATAGTTTGTTGTCGTGAAATGTTGCTACTTCAGTGAACTAAACCATTTTAGACAGTGAAGTAAAGCAATATTTTAACTACGCCAGTTGTGTTTGATAAGCAAAGAAAAATGGGCATTAGTACAAATTTATTTGTTTGTAACAGTTTACTCATTTCCCATGCTTGAAATTCGTAAATAGAGGTGTGAGTTTTCTTCTATGTAAACATTAGTCATTATTGATAATATGATTGTTTTAAATAAGTTAAAGATATTTAATATTAAACATTTACATACGTCATTTAAATCACTTAATTCATTTACTAACGAGGAATTATCAATTGAAGTCTTCACGTTTAATTGTACGTGAAAAATGTGGCATCCCACGTAAATATAAGTAGGACTTAAGAGAGTAAATCAATATAAATTGAGATGTTATCTATAATAGCATCACATTATTTAAATTATCCAATATAAATGAGAGTCAACGTATTAAAAATTGCTTTCGAAGATTTTATATACTTATAATAATTAATGATCTCTGTTTTAGGAAACGTCTTCGTAATAGCAGCCATTCTCCTGGAAAGACACTTGCAGAACGTCGCAAACCATCTCATCCTATCCTTGGCGGTCGCTGATCTCCTGGTCGCCTGTCTAGTGATGCCGCTCGGAGCAGTATACGAAGTTGCTCAACGCTGGACCTTGGGTCCTGAACTCTGTGATATGTGGACGTCGAGTGATGTGCTTTGCTGTACTGCCTCAATCCTGCATCTGGTCGCTATAGCACTTGACAGGTATTAAAATCAGAATTATTTTAAATTTTCAAATAAACCTTGTTCAACGGCGATTACCGGAGCATAAACATTTTTATATTACTAATATTAATTAAAATCTTCTTTTAATCATTCAACATTTTATTAAAATTTAAATGATCGATTAAACGGCTTTTATTTTGGAGAAGTCAGTCAAGTTTTCGAAAATTTTGCTCGAACAATCCAATATAGTGATAGCACGTTGTTCTAGATTATAATTAATCAAAGAGACAAATTTACACAAGTAACACCTAGAGCAATTATCAATGAAAAAGCAAAATTGTTTATCTTTGTGACATTATGAAATATATTATCTTGTGAACTGGCTTCACCACGAATTACTCACCACTATAGCGATTACGATGGTTTATAAATAACGATATAACGTACATATATCACATTATGTTAAAAAATAGAAACGAAGGACACTATGAGAAAGCCTTCAACAAATGGAAATCAAATAAAATTTAATACAGAAGTCTTCTCATATAAATCATATTTAAAACAAACTTAAGTGTTTTAATACGGGGCACTGTTTTTAATTTAGCATTAAGCTTACTCTCTTTAAATATGGAAATAATACAACATTTACAAAGGAAGTCAGTTGCTTGTAATGAGGTATCGAATCAAAAACTAAGCTTATTACCAACCGATTGTTTAAATCAGCAGTCGAAAACCGGTGGTCTGCTAGAACATTTTGGTCATCCGCAAAGTTGTTACAGTAACATAGATTAGCCAAGAATCAATAAACTTATTTCAAGCAGACTGAAAAATAAAATATCGCTGATGATATTCTGTTATAATTAAAAAAGTATTATTACCGATAATTGTATGCAGTTTTTAAGAAAATATCATTCTAGTGGCCCGCGAGATTCAAAATTGTGTGTTGAGTGATCCGTGAGGTTTGAAAGGTTGGCGACCGCTGGTTTAAATCATATTTTTTCGTTGTTTTATTTAAATATATCATGATATTAAAATCATCTTATTATAAAGATAAACATTGCAAATATTAACACTCCATTATAGCATTCAAATTCAGAAAATGTTAAATTGTTTTTTTTAGTGGTGAAGTAATTGCACAAAATTATTTCCTTAGCTTTATTTTATGTTGGAACGTGATAAATCTTGTTATTTAGGAATTTGCATTCAAAATATTTTTTTTCGATTATTTACCATTTAAAATTCAACTTTTTTTAAGTGTACGATTAGATACTATGATTGGGAGCTTTGTAGAAGTGCTTTGAAGACCGCAGGATATAAAAACTCGATTTACAGAGAGCGGCATAATGTACGAGGCTTGAAAGCTTTTAAAGTATGTGCTTTCGCCATTAAAACTTGTTACATTTTACATCAATTGCGCCTTTATTTTTTCTTACAGCTGTTATTTCTAAAGGCACATCTTCGATATCTTCAGATAAATTTATATCCTATTTAATTTATCGTAAAATTTTGTAAAATTTCATTAGTAAATTTATATAAATATCAGTATCTTAAATATTTTAAAAGTATTATGTCACCATTTACAGGGTGAGAAGGTAGGAGAGAATTTAGGCATCACAGAAATCTATGCCTTCGAACACAAAACTAAAATCGATTAAAAAACAATTGCCCAAACTAGGATTCGAACCCGTGAACACCGCAATCGAAACCAACGAAGTTGACCACACAACTACTGGCGTGGCATTAAAATGTATACTAAGCATAAAAAAATTTCAATAAATTTTCTAAAATACAAGCGTTTAAGAGTGCTACCGATCGGATTTTCATTTGGAAAAACGATTGAAATATTATTTAAAAAATAATTCAGAGCTTTTTTTCCCATGTCTGCTCCCAACGTGGAACATATGGTCTTCTAATGTAGGCATCTCAACAGAATTTTTCTGTGAGAACTGCTTGTTACTCAGTTGCTCAACCGTTGCTTCGAATATAGTAGGGATAGAAGGATAAGGCTAGGACAGGACTAGTGGTTAGCTAATTGCTCTCGTTACGCCTCGTGAGGATCGGATGGGTGGGAGGGAGTTTTAGAGATTACAAACTAACTTCAAATTAGAAATTCATGAATCGATTGAAAGATCAATTTATAAATACCGTCCGCACCGGGAATCGAACCCGAGACATCCGTGACTGTAGCAAACGACGCTACCTGCGCCACGGATGTCGACAATTCAGAGCTTTGCGAGTTAAATAAGCCTGTCCGATTGAACGATAAGAAGCAAAAGATAAAAAATAATTTTAATTGAAATATTTTCGTTTGTAACTTATTTCATTTTCTGCCATTGTTGAGTGTATTTTGTGAACAGAAGCGGTATTTAGGGGTCAAGATATTAAATATTATTTATGCAAAATAACGAGTCTGTACCTACGCTAAAAGGTGTGTTTGTATTATGTAATAAAGTAAATTCACATTAATAGTTTTGGGATAGTTTTCAAAGGAAATACCCCAGCATTCTATGAATATTTAACATAGACTAAAAAACCATGTAATGTTGTTTGGGTATAAGATATTTATGGTTTTGATTTGTTTTCATACATTAGCTTTGGAGGTCTCATAAAAGAATGACTTACTACTTACAAGAAAAAAGGTCATTTTCATGATATTTAATTATCCTTATCTCCGAAATTGGTAATATTTTTGAAACATCAATCGAAATAAAAATAGTTAATGTCCTTTTATGATATAATTTACTGATTTGTGGCAATAAGTATTATGTTAAATGGATTCGGAAATCAATTTATAATGATTAATTGTTTTATTTATAAAAAAAATAATCCACAATAATTGTACAAATGAATCAGGACCAGTTTTTCTCGTTGCAAGTAAATATATATAACGTAATATTTAACAATATACATGTGTTTTTTTCCTATCCGGGTCGACCATTGTAAGCCCAGTGGTACGCCGTCTCTGAGCGCACAAAATTATCCGAGACCTGGCAAGATTTACATCAAATATTGATTTTCATAACGAAAGATTTTAAATTTTCTTATCGCTTAACTATAATAATGCCAAATGGGGTATTTAACGAAACACGAAAGGTCGCCCATACAAAACACTCATAAAACTATTTCTGACATATGGGACAGAAGAAGAAGCCTGGACACGTATCTCTAAGGAGTCTCAGAAGATTTTTGATCGAAAGGTTCTGCGAAAGATTTTCGGTACTCTCTGTGAGGATGGCAGCTGATAACGTCGTCACAACCATGAGCTTAATTACATCTACGGTGAACCAGGCATCGCCTGCTTTGAAAGAACTCAACAGCTTCGCTGGGCCGTACATATTTAACGCATGGATGAGTGGAAGCCTCCAAAATGCCTCACATTTTGTACATCTGAGGAAAGACCAAGCGTTGGAAGAGTGTGACTTCACTAGATGGATGGGACATCACAAGACGTGCGTGTGCTGAAAGTCACCAATTCGCGTAGGAAAGTAGAAGAACATACAATAAGAATAAAGAAGCGGTATCTAACGAAGACTTTCGTTTTTGAGAAGTGTGAATTTCGAATAACTGATGATACTATCGCTTTCTATAGATAATAGCAATTCGCTTACTACTTTTCGTACCTCCGTCCTTTTATTATTTTTCCAGAGAGGTTGCCACTAGTACACACTAACATTCAATAGTAATATTCCTCAATATGAGACGACGCTGGGAGTGGGAGTTGTTAAAAAATACGATCATTTGTTTATCATGTTATTAAAACGTATTTTCAATAAGCAATCGCTTGTAGAATAATAAATAACTTTTATGTACATATAATGAAAAGAAATGCTATTTTTAACTTTACAAAATAGAATGATCTCTTTTCTTCCGCTTATTTCCTTACCATAAATATTGTTTTGCTGCAAAATGGTTCACAGATAACATTACAAAATAGCTTTAGTATACTACCCATAACACATTTTCACAAATATTTTCTATGTTGGCACAAGTAGCTCGGTTTTACCACTTGTAAAGGAGTTTGCAACAAAACCAAGTGGTTTAGTTTGGTTCTAGACTGGGTTTTATCAAAAGACAAAAACAATGGAGACAGGGGTTCGATAACCCGCTATAAAACGCTTTGACATCAACTGAAATATTAGCTCCCTTGCTTTTACGACAGGCTAAACTTTGGCGTGTGTAGTTTGCCATAGCAAAGTGAAATATATATCCATGTATTTAATAAGTCAAATCAAACCAGAAAATCAAGTATTATTTTGAAACTTTTAATGTTATTACTTGCTTCTGGGCTTTGCTTTTTATGGGAGCAAATATGACATAGAATGACAAACTATTTGATATAAAAAAACACTAAGCAAATGATTGACAGATGATATCAACCATTTGCTTACCTCAAATGAACAGCTGTTAACAATAAAAAAAACAAAAGTGGAAAGAAATTCAATATTTTCAAAGCATAATTAGAAATCAAAATATCCAGTATTTAAGAAAAAAAATTCTCAATTATGGAGAAAAAAACATCACGGGACTGAGATTTTTCTGCGTTATCTGCCCCACAGTTATATCGGTTATCTAATTAAAAGATAGTATCTTATTGGTTTACATCCATTGCCAACTCAATCTTTACTTAGATATACATATCTTTACCTGCGGAGTGGACTTGCTAAATGGCTGAATGTAATAATATAATAATCCCCAGGTACTCAATAGGAAGATAGCTAAATTATTGTCTATAGCTTTCATACGCTGTCAGCCTAGTATACGTCAGCCTAGTATACCTAGTATCTCACCATTCCGTTTCTATGGAATAATATGCTAACTACTTACATATTGTATTCTAGAGACTAGATGTAACTAATCAGAGAATGATTTATGTAGTGCCAATTAAGTTTATGAGGCTAGTCGCTTGAGGCGCTACGTCTGATTGCTAGAACTGAGAACTCTGCTTAAGAAGTTGTTTGTTACTAAATTCATTCGATAATTCAATAGTCAAGTGATTTAATTACGCACTCGATTGAGCAGTGACGTCCTGAAAAGCTACTTAATCCGAATTAAGTTCACAAAGCATCCCAAAGAAACACTGTTTTACAAAGATGGAAGTTTCTGTCTTCGATACAAAAAACTAATTAAAAACGTTTGATATTAGATGACATCTTGTGTATCACACGCAGTCGATGTCTGTAGCTTAGTGGTAAAATGTATGCATAGCAACCAGTACGCTTTGGCGTTAGGTCCTGGCAAAATTTTTTTTTAATTTAGCATTTACGATCTTGGAAATGGGTGTTTGTGAGTGATATTGTTAAAATGATTATTGTTTGTTCCTTCATCTAGCCCGTTGATAGCGATGTTAACAATGCGTTATGATGCCATCTTTAGTTTGAAAAAAATAAATCAAACAGGCGCGAAAAAATCAGCTAGAGCAGTTGGATGATTATTATATACAAATTATGAAACGATCTTAAAAAAGAGTTGAAATAATATCCAACAAATTTGTTATATAAATGTTTAAGAAGAATAGATTTGTGTTTAAAGTATTATTTAGCAAAAAACGATTAAGAAGTTACTGAAATATTTTTTCCAACGTTTTCTTTTTATTTTGTACCAAATTGCGGTTTTTCATATTGCTTACATTTTCTATACTAATCTTAAATTTAATAAACTAACAACGGTTTCGATATACGTTGTTTTGATTTACACGTAGTTTTCTGTATACCTATCAGCCATGCACAGTAAGGGATACGTATCATCAGTGATAATGCAAAACAAAATGCTTTTTCATCATGTCTTTCTCAGTGTATTTTTGTAAAAAAGTTTTTCTTCGTTCTGGCAATCGTACCTGCCGATCTATTTTTAATCTACGCCACACATCATGATCGCGGTGAAAATTATTATTACTCACTGGCTTGGAAGCACCTCCAGCCAAACACTCCGGATGCTGTAATATGAATACTAAGAAGGGGAACAGCCTTCTCGAATTTGTTCAGAGTAGAGATGTCAACTATTTAAGATTATTAAGAATTTATGTAATCCATACTTGAGTTAATCGGATACGTCCTAATAACTACCGATTTGATGTTAAGCTATTCGTAATAATACTTTGATATAAACCGTCAACAGAAACTTATGACAACAAAATGAAAGCTTTCTTTTTTTAGCAATAGTGAAATAATTTCTTTAAAACTAAACACCACACTATATTCGGAAAAATAAAGTAAAGAAATCATAATAATTATTTTGGCGTTTTTTTAACATTATAGTAAGACAAATACATTTATATTCAAACAATGCTTACTTATCCTCATGTTACTATCACAGAAGCTTTAGTCTTAGTAGATAAACCTAGCATTCAGTGCATATAAATTATTGACATAAAAATTCAACATAACGTCATTTTTTATCAAAAATTACATACATAATAAACGAAATGAATGATATCGAGTGCTCGATATTTTACCAAATATAACGACTACTTAGATAGTTAGACAACTCTAGTGTGGTGTCAAGTTTCCTCGCATTTCATAAATATCCTAACTGGATCATCTAAAAATTTTGGAGCTTTCTTTTTCAGGAATAAAATATGATATACGTAACCCTAAAGATGGGCTTTTAAAACCGCTTGGATATCAGATTTCAGTGATTAATTGTCTCCCTCGGTGACCTTTTATGGTACTTTTAGGGGTTACGTTTCTCGTTATAGTTATTTCTGCGGTTTTGTCTATTAATATACTGATATCCGATTTCTATTATCTCGTTACAATACAGCTTGAGTTTTAGAGTTTAATTAGGGGATTTATTTATAAAATTAAACATAATAGGCAATTTAAAAAGGGAAACAAATAAGTAGAAGATAATCGTGCAAGTATAATTATTGAATACTCAAAAGAAATTAAGAACTGAGCGTGGAAAAAACCTAAATAAATATGTCGAAACGTTACATGAGTCATTGTTTTTACTATAAAAAAGCACAAAATGTCACAAAAAAATCCTGGCTCTCAAATGTGTAAAATGATGAGATCTCCAGCAGAAACGGATTTCCATTTCTTTTCTGTATTTAGGCACTATGTTCCACCTTTCAAAACAAATTAATATTATTTATCAAAACTTCTGGTGGCGACGTGCTGTTTCCAACGGTTATTTGCATTTTCCGATGTATAAGGCATTTGTTTACAATTTTATAATTCATTAAATTGTCTAACCAATTTAATTTTTTAATCTTCAATTTGGGCAGCGTTCTATTTTCAAATCTTAATATAATTGGCAAAAAAATTCCCTTACTATAAAACCGTTTTAGCTATAAATATTGATATGAGAAAAGCGTGGTATAATTTATTTTATATAACATACACAGCTCAATTTTGAAAAATGAATTAATTTATAGAATCGTGAAGCATAAATATTTTTATACTGGAACATTGTTATAAAATATATTACTATAAGCTTACGTATACGGTATACGGTTTAATATTTTTGATATATAAAACACGATGATCACTTTTTCTTCAAAAAGCAGTTTATGAAGTTTATCGAAGATGCATAGGGCTTAGGTCGTTTATTTGACTTCTGTTTGTAATTTTTGCTCCTGAAATAGTGATTTGTGTAGACACAGAAGGCTTGGATCCTAATACGTAATTAAGTGTGAAGTTAAATGTGTGGTCTAGAATAAAATGTATTTATAAAATTTACAATAAATCCTTATATTTTTTGGTGCCATTATAAAATATTACCAACGATGTAACATAATATAAAACTCTAAAAATAAATTGTGTTCAGTCAAATATCTTTTGAATAGAAGTTGCTACTTATGACTTTTCAGCGCGCCTGCACGTGTCGACACTTTGACCTAAGAAAAATATAAATTGAATGTTAAGGGTGGGTAAAGATATTGAATTAATTTTAAAGTACTTAATTAAAATGGTCGTTTCCGCGTCTCGACTAATGAATGTAATTAATAATTCTAATTAAATAAAATGATACCATAACTTATATTCTCCAGGACAATTGTAAAGTATTTTTAATTTATAAGTTTATAATATAAATAATTCCATTTGTAATAGAATACAATCGATATATTGCAGAAAAATTTCCACACGAATATATGCTTACGAAGAAATAACTCGATCATTTCAAAGACTATTCGATTGAATGAAGATGTTACGAGAACTGTTTGTTATTCAAAATTCATGTCTGATTGAAGGCTAGAAACGCTTAAATTATCATGTGCAATCGTGGCATTGGATAAATAATGTTTGTATTTTTTTACCATATCCGCTCGCTACTCGGAGCATATAGCCATCATATCATTCAAGACTATCTGTCCCTCGTCACTCTTCTTGCTTCTTCTCAGGTCATCCCAGAGTTCCGAAACTCCGCCGAGTAAATCATATGGGTGGTCATCAGCGGCCTTCCAGGGTGACGTAATTCATTCAGTTTAGTAGAAGAGACAGGCAGGATTCAGGCTCCTTTGAGGCAACCGCAGCACATGACCAAGCCTGGTCCATCTTCGTTTTTTTTTTGAAGATTTAAGAGGCTGGTCTATGCGCTCTCTTACCTTCGTGTTCCTGACAAACTATTGTACCAGTAGTATTCAATGCAAGCATCTGTTTTCGAAGCACAGTATACGATTAACTTGTGCTTTAGTGAGGTGCCATGACTCTCAACTGTAAAGCAGCACCGTCAGAATACATGCGTTGAATAGGTGGCATTTGGTTCTGACCGAATACAACCGTGAGTCTCAATCGTGGCGTTAGAAAAACAACGTTTGTATATTTTTAAAAATAAAACACAATTCATTTGTACTACTTCCACATATTTATAATGATCAGGACCAGTTTCGCTCATCACGAGCATTAACAACTGATAAAAATACAAACATAACAGGCTTATTTATATAAAATTCAGTGTAAAAATGAAGGTATTTAAAACTGATGGTTCATGAACTAAGACAAAAAAATACTGATTAGCAAACAAATTATACATAAATGAAATAGAAGAGTCTACAATTAAAATGTTATGGACCTCTTACAAATCAATAAATACTAATCTGAAATTACAAATATAGCTATATTAAAAGTCCATCAACTGAGCAAAAAATTTTAATGACATTACTAATGCAATAAACAATAGTGGATTAGAAAAATTATAAGAAAAAATTAGTGAACCATTTAAAAACAATCAAATATTATGTATGTAATTAATATTAACAATAAACTGCCATCTTAAGTGCGGTCCTGATCATTATAAATATGTGGAAGTAGTACAAATGAATTGTGTTTTATTTTTTAAAATATAATGTCTTTCCACCAAGAATTGACAGTTAACACCTTAAAAATGTTTGTATAATATTATTTCATTATTTTTTTAACAATATCCGCTGCAAGATGTGGAGCATACGGACTCATACTGGAGGTATCTGAACAAAGAACTGCTTGTTACTTCTTTTTCGACGAGAATAGGGATAGAAGGGTATGGCTAGGACAGCACTATTGGTTTGCTTATCGCTCTCGCCAAACGTCGTTTTTACGTTCGGATGGCTGAGAGGCATTTTTTTAGACACTACAAACATTCATGCCTTGAAACAGAAATCCATCGATCGAAAATCGAATTTATTCAACTCTCCGTAATGTGATTCGGAGCTTTGTACTCAAAGCCAGCAGCGTTAGGTACTGCAGCACGGACACGGGAATTTTTATAATTTCTTTATGAAAGTGATCCCTTAGTGAATCAGATACACAATAATTTTCCCTCTCTAACGCAAGAAAAAAAGAACAAAGAACATAATACCATCTCGCGTAATACATAAAATTATAACTTTGGCAATAACTCATACCCAATCTTACCTTGGCTGTGACATCTTTAGAGATTTACATATCCAATTTTAGAATACTATTCTGTAGTGGAAAACTGGACGAAATATACATCGAGGGATAAATTTACCAACATCCCAACGAATACTTGCACAGATTACGTTTATATTATTCAATGATATTTCCCTTACACAGCAAAGTGTTCCCTAACCTTTTTAATAGTAAGGGTCAACATTCCCAATACACAACTACAAAAAAATGCAAAAAATACTTAAAGATTGTCGTAAGTTTATATATACTTCAACATATACGTATGTAGGTGAGCAATGCGTGTAAAATATTTTGAATTTTTTTTTGTATAATTTATTTTTACTTTTATTTGAATCACATTTGAAGAGGCTATCATACAAAAAGGTTCTAAAATTTTAATAAGGTAAAGTATCAAATTATTTAGTTCTAGAAATCTCTTCTAAACAGTATATATAGCTAAGCTAACATAAGCCTAAGTATAGTTCTGACAGTGGCGATAAGCTGAAATAGCTGTGAACTACCTAATATTTTTTTTAGAACTAAATACTTTGATATTTTACTATATTGTAATGGAGTTCTACCAAGTAAATGCCAATTCAATCAATTCTACAAATTTGTTTAAAAAAATTACACATTACCGAATGCTCATCTTTTCTTTTCAGAGAGTGGTCAAATTAAATACGAAACAATTCGTAGAATATTATTTATTTGTCATTCAAATATATTATTTAAATTGTGTCGATTTAAATCATTAAACGTAGCACAAAAGTGCTTATATCAGTTAAAGGCTTGTGTCTGTCCTTTGTGTTTGGAATAGCTACGCTTAATTTTTTTTGTAATGTGCCATCGTCATTCTGTCGTAGAACTTATATTTTTTGCGTAAATTGATCTTCAATAATTGTTTGCCCTAATCCAGCAAAGTTAAATAATATGTTGTAAATACTATTTATTAACAGTACAGCAATAAATGCGCACGTGATTATACAATAGCTACAAAAAAATAGTTGATAGTTCCAATCAAGATGTCTGGTTTCCAACATAAGGTATTACAAACACAAAACATAAGGAGAAAAATTTTAATCTCAATGTCTCAATGTGAATTGAAAAATTGAAATCTACTAATTTTTTACAACTGACTACTTACTCGCTTCTAATAAGCAATAAGACTTGAATTTATGGTGACGTTTTGATGTAGTAAGACGCGTTTGGTATAATAACCATAAAAACAGTAAAAACCATTGACAGCTTCCGGCGAAGTCATTTCCTCTGTGAAAACTCAATCGGAAAATCAGCGGTGGAGAGATAGTTTAAAGCTACAAATATTGATAAGGTACTTTATAATGAGGTTTATTAGATTTTGACACTCTCATAACTGCTAATTAAAATAAATAGCGCAAGAATTACACTAGACCACAGAGGCCAACACGATGTGTTGATCATACTCCACCATCATATATCTACTATAAATATAATTAAGAAGTTCATAGGTATGTAAGTACCGTTAACCTACTAAGGTGCATTTCTATATAAACTAACCATGAAAAATATTGACTTTTGTTATAAACACTAAAATACATCCACCATTTAGAAACGCAAACAAAACAGGAAGATAATATGCGTCTTGTAATTGAAGAAATGCACTATTTATTACAAATGTAGTATTCATATTTTTTTATTATTTAATTTGCAGTCTGACTTTTTATAAAACTTCTGTCACTCTACTCCGCTGCTGTTGTCCATACATTTGGCTCACGACAAACCTTTGTTTTATTAACTTGCTGTAAGGCAGAGCTTTTCAATTGAGTCTTCACGACGAGGAGCACTTTGTATGCAAAACGACCTATGCCTTTCACCTGCCATATATTAGTATATGAGTAACTGTAAATTCGAGAAATGGGCGTAGTTTAATGAATCGCGTTCAACTAGAATAACTTTCAGCATTTTACGCTTACCACTATAAACATTTATAATATCAATTTTTATAACAGTTAGAGTATTTCAACGGTGTTAGTATGTAACCCAGGTCCGTTATGCAGTGAACAACGTCGTTGGCGCCAGTTACGTGACTTGTGGGCTCGAATCAAAGCACGGATAATATCATGAATTGATTTTTAAGACGATTTATAGAATTCTGTTCGAAGGCATAGATATTTGTAATGTCTAAAAATTCCCTCTCACCCATCCTATCTTAAAAACCATCTCCTAACTCTATCCACACATTCTTACTCTCTCTCACTCTTCAAAAAAGAGAGATTGAGCGTAGTACTCAAAAAAAAACGTCTGTTAAGATAACTCCATTAGGAGTCCATATGTAATATTAAATTAAATTAAAAATTTATAACTTAGTTATTCCACTTCGTTTATCACTAACGTGACGCGTTTCGCCTCTTTAAGAAGCATCTTCAGACTAACCGTATCGTAAGGTTATTTACTTCTAAGGTAAACGATGATTTTATTCTTAAAAGGGTGGGGGTGGGTTTAATTACATTCTACTGGACGTGTGGAAGGCGGTAAGCTATAAACATTGTTACACTATAAACAAATCAATTACTGGCACCTGGATGTGAAAAACCCAAATGGATCAATTTTTATCTTTAATTTAACTTTATATTAAAAATGAACTTCCAAAAAATTACCGCCGAATACATATAAAATATTAGGAGTCCATATGCTCCACATTGAGAGTGGACATAGTCAAAAATATGTATTTTAGTTGATAGCTTTTTCGACATTACGCAATCGTAAGAGCCGAGATATCGTTTTGTTCATATAAATATACTTTATATTAGTATTGCCACAGCTTAGTACCTAAGTAGTCTTATAATATATAAATTTTAATTTATTTCCTTTTTTGACACCTCGAAAAACCAATATTTCCCAACAGTACAGGTCGAATGACGGTATTTTTGAAGTACTTTATTTTTAAAAGCAGAAGATATACATATTAATATATTTTCAGATTAGCATCGTTGTAAAAAGGGTAAAAAAATCATTTACATAAAGACAATTCGTTGTGATTTGTAGACCCATTTATAACAAGTGCCAGACTCTCCATCGTTCGCATGGATTAGGCAAAGGCTTTTTCATTTATGTATTCAAAATGCTAATGCTGTCTAAATGCAACGTCACTAAATAAACCCAGCCATAAGTTTTATCATACCCGTTGTTCCTATCTGGATTTCAATCGTTTTTTGAGGGAAGCATTCCTGCTGCGACATTTTGTTAATTTGTAATGTTTTGCAGCAATGTTTTACATTACCGCTAATACAGTGTTTCCATGGCGATGTTCAAAGCAATGATAAATGCGAGAAGAATTTCAAATATTCTTTCCCATACCTCAGATGCACGTTTCTGCAAGCCGCTTCTGCAAATTCTTTCTTATAAAATAACAAAACCAAAAATCGTATGCTAGGGTATGTTTTTAATAAATGCCGAACGTTTTTGAAATTACAAAAAATATTTGGCGTAGAAACAAATTATTGTTATCGAATCGTACTGAAGGGCAAGATAAATTTTATTCCCTGGGCCTGTAGTCAAGCGGTCGTTTTTATTGCGGTTTTGTAAACAACAATATATTATATTAAACAGCCCCAACAGCAACGATTTTCGCAAATCATTTGATTGAAAACGGTCATAATTTCAACAAAAATATAAATGTAGAAATACTTCATCCGATAAATAATAACGGAATTACAATAACAGTTTAGAGTTTTTTATTAGTAAATAACATTTTAAATAGCACAGGTGGCTCACTAATAATAAATCTATCTCTCTTGGGATTTTGACCACCAAACATTTGTAATTAATTTCATAATGAAGAGTGTTATTGTAATTAGCGTTGTTATTGTTTATGTCTAGTCTCCATGAAATTAATGATTAAATTAGCTGTGATAAATATATTTCAAACAATTATTTGTTTATCACTTTTAAGGTGCTAACTGTCAGTTCTTGGTGAAAGGGTATTATATTCCAAAAATAAAACACAATTTGTTTTAAGTATTACTTTCATATGTATATCACGATCAGTATCAATTGATAATGTTCGGGATGATCGAAACAAACAAATTGTGTTATTGAAAAAATATGTGTTGTATTATTTGTGACGTTTTTGAATAATACATGTTTTTAAAACAAAAGCTTTTTGTGAAATGAAAATTTTCTGTTCAAACCAAGAGAGGTTAATACAGTGCCCTAAATAAAGTACCGGAGCACTTGGCAAAGCAAACATTTCGATAAACGTAACATTTCCAAGAAACTATTTTTATCAGTATTTTTTTAAGTCTCAGTATTCAAAGAATAGCGTTTCTTTTGATAAATATATAATTAATTCTATTGCATGTTTTTAATACAGAAAACGACAAATATTTCTACAATAAACAAACAAACCGGAGACAAAGAGGAAATACGAAATCGCATGCGAATAAAAAACGTAACCGAAACGAAAACTTTTCAACGGTAATTTGGGCAACTGTGATTTTCGTTTAACAAAAGAGGAAACATTATAAATATTTTTTATTAAGAAGGGAATAAATATTCTTCAGAGGAAGCATATTTCAGCTTTGGACCTGGAGCTTTATTTATTTCTTTGAATTTACAGTGGGGAAAATAAGTGCCCTGGATTTTTTTCGTTACGTTGGCTAATAATGACAAAATTATTTCGGTCAAGATGTTAACATAAAGGCTCTACTGGGAAATTAGGTTTAAAAGATTTCCAAGAACTTTATTTTACCGCTGAATAGAATTTCACGATACTTCTACACAGCACATTCAATAAATATACTTTAAGTTAAATTTAACGAAGGTCTTTTTTATCAAATTTACCTTAAACCACTTTTAGAATAAAAAATGAAACCTTATAAAGTATTTTAAATCGACGATAATATGTTCACTTCGCTTTTAAATTTTCACATTTCACTTGCTTATTAGAATTAAATGGCATGTTTATTTTTGAGATTACCATACAGTATTTAATTTCAAAGTGAGTACTGTTTGAATAATTAAATATAATGACTTGTGACCTTAAACCTTGGTATCATACTACTTAAATACATAAAAAATATAAATAAACTATCGCTGTATAGCTTAATAATAATTGTTTCACAAAACTTTATCTGTTGGTTATGCTCTCGTGATGAGCGAAACCGGTCTTGATCATTATGAACATGTGGAAGTAGTAGAATAAAACTGTATTATTTTTTGAAATATAATGCCTTTTAATAATAATATGTACAATTTATAAATTTATTTATGGATTCGTGTTCGACAGCATAGATATATGTGATGAAGGTACTTTCCAATCCTAAAAATGAGGCATTGTAAGAGTGATAAGTTAACAGCTTAATCTTGATTAAGCTTGAAGCTCTCATTCTCTTGAACTGTTTTTAGCTCATCTATAGCTCATTGCACCGAATACTTTCATTAATATTTTTAGAAAAAAAAGCTCATTCAATGCTCAGTTAACGTTTGAAATAATTTAAAAGCTTTCAGCTTAAACTATTCCCAACGTAAACTATGATAGAAATTTAAGAGCTTTGGATTTACCAAATGCTCTTTAAAATGTTTTTTAAAAAATTTAAAGATCAACTCGAGGAGAAATAATATCACAAACGCACATATCTAAATTTATATCGTCCTTGCCGGAGCTTCTCAGACTCGTTTAATCACTAGAGTGAAGCTTTTACCACTAGACCACAGAGGCCGAGAGGCTATCTCCCAATCTGGTAAAAATACAGATTATAGTCTTATTTTATAGACGTTTTTAACCGACTTGTACCGACAACCCGTTGATAAAAATAATGATATCAAATTTAATCTCGAAAAATGATATTAATCTCCACAATAAGATATGGGATAATCGCTATATTCCCATGAGAGATGAGGCTGAATTTTTTCTATGATACGTACAAAAAATAAAGAAATCAAATTCCAATCATATTGAGAATATAGAAATTCTTACCACACACCGAAGTGGGCATTCTTTGTTTCCTATTATAAAAATATCGTAGTCCCATATTTATAATAGACTGTCTGTTATTATTTTTATGAAATCTATCTATCATCCTTTTAAGCAACTCTTATTTTATATCACATAATATTATAATGTTGGCTGCCGGTAGCCAGATTGTCGATGCTATTGGAGGTTGTCGACTCGGTTGCGCAGACATGGATTCAAATCTCCAAATCAAAACCTCCACGAATTGATTTCCCAATCGATTTAAGTTTTAGTCTAAGTCCAAAGGGTTTGAATGCTCTAGTCTTACTCATAACTATCCTACACTACCGTTTCCTCTACATTCCTTGAAATGGTTCCCTGGAAGATGAATGACAAGTTCTTTGAATCCGCATTGGTGTTGTAGCCGTTGTATTTACCTGCAGCTAAGCAGTAAAAGTTCCACATAACAATAGGTTTTCAAATAATTTTCATTTTTCAAAACAAAATTTCAGATCTTGGCATGGTTTTTCGTGTTGTCTTTTCTTTTAGCATATTTTGATCTGGAATAAATTTGTTAAAACTCTTTATTTTAATTTTATCTTAATGATTTATTTCCAAGGTTTATAGTAGAACAAGATTATAGTAGTAAAAGCTAAAAACACACTTATACTTTTTTTTTTTTCATGTCCGCTCCCAATGTGGAGCATATGGTCTCCTAATAATGGAGGTATCTTGACAGAATTTTTTTCTACGAGAACTGCTTGTCACTCAGTTGCTCAACCTCTCTTTTCTTTTTCGAATAGAGTAGGGATAGAAAGATAGGGCTATGAGAGAACTAGTGGTTAGCTAATCGCTCTCGTTACGCCCCGTGAGGATGGGATTGGTGGGAGGGAGGACTCAGACTACGAACATAAATCCATAAATCGATTGAAAGATCAATCTATGAAAACCGTCCGCACCGGGAATTGAACCCGAAACATCCGTAACCGTAGCCAGCGACGAAACCAACTGCGCCACGGACGCCGACACTTATACTACACGACTTCAAAGATGCTTGAGATAACTAACAGTTCACATCATTGTTATAAGTTCTCTTTTATTATGATGGTTTTGAAATTGCATTACATTTAAAATATGATTCACTGTTCAATATGAATGTGTGTACATACATACTAAAAAAGTGTATGTATGAAGTCTGTTCCCATTGTTACGATATAAACAAATTATGACTGTTATAGCTTAAAAATGAATGATAAACCTTTTTACGAATCGACAATAAATAAACATTTAAAACAAAAACTGTTTGTTGTAAAATAAAACATTGTTCACTCAAAGTTTTGAAATTGGAATGGTATATGATATCTATGTTCTATATCTTAAACAAAATAGCGATTGTAGTGATTTATTTCAGAAGATTAGAGGAGACTTGTATCCCTAATATGAAAAAAAAGTTGTAATACTTTAGCTGGCGATCACCTGATTATGTGAAAAAATATGTAGGCTTGCCATGACAATAACAATATGTATATCCCGCCTCAGCTAGCAGGGGGCCACCTTACAGAAGCCGTTGCCGCTACATAACAGGGAAATGGCGGTCGGTCACGACACCGCTACCAACGTTGCCGTCTATTGTTTGTTTTTATCTGGAAGAATTATGCAATCGTCGGGTGACAAAAACTCCTCGAATGACCGCCGTAAATTCAAAATGGAACACTTAAAGCAAAATGGCCACGGACGTGACGCTAGAAAATGGGCTTCATTTAGCATTTCGGTCGAGAGGTTTTGCATGTTTTGTACTTCAGCCGTGTAGTGCACTCGGATATTATAAAGGCAACTTGAATAAGGTGGCTAATTTTAGACGGTTTAATTATTTTCTCTTGGCCTTTTTATCCAAGTCAGGGATACTGTGACCAAAATTAAACTGCTAAATAATAATTAATATAAAAATTACTGTAGGTAAAGTTATATAATTATACAGATCACTTTTATGGTGTGAACTGTCAATTCATAGTGAAAAGGCATTATATAAATATATAAACATATTGTACAGGTCTATCATTTGCTAATTCTGTTAGGATTGTATGATTTTTTTAATCGCTACATATTTTATTACATAATTGAATTTTAATGTGTTTCACTTTTGATTACGGATTAGTAGCTATTTATTTGTAAGAGGTCTTTAACATTTTAAGTTTATCTTATAGTAATTTATATGATTAACTGTAAATTCTTGTCATAGTTCTTGAACCAATTGTTTTATATACCTAGTAATTATTAACACTAATTTTTTATTCTTCTTCTTACGTCGTATTCGTCATGAAAAGTGTAGTTAACCATGTCCTAGCGTGTGAAGGTCTCCACCTCTGCCTATCGCAACAACTTCATTTACTTTGACGATTCTTCGCCACTCGCTCCTGCACTCCGCTGCTCTGAGGGCCATCGGTAAGGAAAGGCCTTTGGCGTTCTTTACTTGATCACTCGACCGAGTTGGATTCCTTCCACGTCTCATTTTATTTCATATAAATAGCATTTTTGAGATTTATATTTAATATTTAATGACCGATTATAAAAAATGTGGAAGTCGTACAAAAATATTTAAATGTGTTTTATATTTTTTATAAGCGCAGATATGATTCAATTTTAATTTCATATAGTGACATGAAATCCGTCTGTTAAGAACTAATGTATCTAATTCCTCAAACTGTACACATAGCATCACAAGAGAGTGTCAAATCGAGGTTTAATTGTGAAAGTCAAAAAAATATAGTAACTTATAGCGCCATTCAGCAAACGCTGCACAGTATATAATTATATCCTTCGTCATATGTTTGATTTATAATTTAATTTCAACACGTATTGACATTATTCACATCGGAAATATCATAGATATTTCGAAGAGTCAAAATCATCAATCAAGCTGCTAAACGAAACCGAAAGCATAATATTAGTTATAAATGCAATGTGCCGTAGTTAGTACATGATGTACGCGACCCTTTGTAATATCAAGCCTCAAATAAACGCAACAATATCATTGGCTCTGTTTATATTAAATTGATACGCACCTTTTGCCAGAAATAAATACGTGAATGCAATTTATTGTGACATAAATACTTCACATACATCAAATTTTACTACAGTTTTTTCAATCATGTCCGTTCCGAATTCAATTATTGTTGGCATAAAATGAATATTTATTTGTTATTTCACATATCTATAATATCAGTATGATGAAAAAATAGATATCTTCTCTACTTCAAAATTATTGTGGTTATGATAAGTATATTTGTGTATTACTACTTAGTACATGCAAATCTCTAAATTTATTTATACAAAATTTTGCTTATCATAATAAAGTTGTTTTCGTTTTTATGATAATGGTCTGAAAAAATCATAAACCAGAAATCATGGAAATCTATAGAAGACTACATTGTTATTATTTCTGAGATAGTATATGGTTGTGACGGTAGCGTGATGCCAAAATAACTATCAACTATAATATTAACATATTTTTAATGTAACTAAATATCATTTTATATTTCAGAACTATTTAAATAATATCAAGGGTGGTAGACTAAAATTTTTTCCATTGAGTCCTCCTGCTCCCCATTTTCTATTAACTCGAGTGATGAATAGTTTCTTTCTTCTCACTCTGTCACAAGTAAATTCCTCCCACCCAAGGTTTTATTGTATGTAAAAAAATGTGTATTATAATTAAAATATATTACATATGTATTTACTACACATCTTGGTTAAGAAGTCTCCAGTTTATTCGTTAATTATTGTCAACAACTTTTATTACTTCAAACGGTTTCTCAATCCAACCTACTTTTAAGAAGTCCTCCCGTGTATGGTCGAGGGGTAACTAATTGCCGGCGCTTAGTTGGGGAATCCTCGTGAATGTGAAAAGGATTTTCACCGCAGGTAATTATCACATCCGTCAGGGGGACGATTCCTGGCCCCGCTCGAAACAATAGGGTCTCCCTTTCAAAAGAGTCGCAGCCTTATGTTTTAATTACTACTCCCCTCATTTCGTTTTTCAAGCACGTTTCTAAGGTTTTACAAATTTAAATGCGTGTTCTATTTGCCGAAAATAATGAACATGGTATTTTTTGTTAATTTTTTTAATAGTGAAGCAATTTTCTTCTAAGTAACTCATTTCTCAAATCTATTTGAGACAGTTTAAATCAAAATTTATTATTGAAGGCTCAGAATATGCATTTAAGCTGTTTTAGCGTAATTGATAACAATAAAGACATAACACATATTTTCACTGTAATCTTACAATGCAATGTTCACCAAGAATTAACAATTGGCAATACTACAATAAGATGAAGGTGATTTCATTGTTTGCGTACCAGCCTCTTTTATACAGTTGAGTCATGGATACTATTCAATTGGAAGTGATTCTTGGAAAAAGGCCTTTATTACATGTAAAGACCCATGCGTGACCAACCTTAATCTAGTGAATACAGTAAGTTCCGATCGACAGTTTTCTTCAGAGGTGTACCAAAATTTAGTGTCTTTTTCAAGGACAATTATTTATTGTTTATGAATGAGGTTTTGATGGAAGGAGAGATGCAATGATAATATGAAAATTACGAGATACATTATACAATAACATGTTTCTGAATAATGCTTTAATTAATCCTCATCTTGTCAAGAATAATATCGAGTAAGAGATGATTTTTTAAAAGGATTGCCAAAACAACTCAGAACTTTTTCCAACAAGTAAGTTTGTTTGTGAAGAAAAAATATCTCAATCTGTACAGAAAATACATGTATCTGTGATTTTGTCACAAGGAATCCTCCTAAACGGTGGACTGTAGTGCTGTGACATTTTCGCGTGCCATTCTGGCTGTCATTTATAGGTCAACTGTGCTATTTTCAGCATTCAATTTTAATCTTATAAATTTTAGCATTGTTATTCATTTTGTTGTTGTTACATGAGGTGCAGTCCACGGTGATATTTTCATCTTTAACCTTCCAGCGTTCAAAGTTTTCTATCACCAAAATAATGCAAACATCTAAACGACCTAACTTTAAATAATAATTTCACCAATATATTACACATTACGGTATACGCAAACACACTTGTAACTAGATTAATCGATATTGGTTTTTTTCACACTATCACATCGCCACTTCACTGCTCGCAATTTTCTCGGGTACCAATATAGAGGGACCTTCGTCCAATGTCACGGCAGCCAATTGACGAATGAAGGTCTCCATCATTAGGGCCTACCTCTATTCGACCGATGGAATATTGGTGTTCGTGGATAAGACACTCCTTACGTTTTTGTAAACATCTTCAAATTGTACCTTTGCACGCAATTTCAAAGATGATATTTGATTTGTTTATTTGCCAAGCTTTCCATTAAATTTAGACTTATATTACATTGCACCTAGAAAATTTATATAGTATACCAGTAACGTCCAAAAGTTTCAAGCCTACGGGTAAGGAAGTAATAAAATAAAATAATTATTTTTATTTTTTACCCACCGCTAAAAAATCCTCTGAATTTTTTTTTCAAACATCTGAACACTTTTAGCGAGACTTTTAAACCTTAAAATATGTTTGTAATTTTTGTTTGCCGTGAGTTAGTGATATTGATTTATTTATCCTTTCTGTGATCTTTCAATCATTAAATTCATCAACGAAATATAATATGCGTGAGTCATGATATATTTATATATGCCGTCAAAATTCTGACATTATACTGAAAAACTAATATATGTATATAGCTAAAATACTACAATTTACATTGAAACAAGATAGAACTAGGGTGGCAATATAACAATGTTTAAAAGCGCAAAGGTTTGTGTGCAACCCTTCCTAAACACTTTAAACGCACAAAGAATAATTATAGTGAATAATGATGAATATTGATTAAAATTACTCTTAAAAACATTTTAAAATCCCCGCCCTGTATGAAAAAAAAGAATTCTTATTTTTAATATAAAATTTTTACCACCATAATAAATAGGTAATATTGTTAAGGTACAAATTTGGTCACTATTACCTTTTTTTGTCCTAGATAAACAATCAGCTATCGTAAAAACAACTAGTCATCATAAATAGCTCTATCAATAGTCATTATATTCGGAAGTGGAAATGGTGAATAAAAATGAAATTATATATTCCTAACATTAAACATTTCGTAGCCATATTTTTGTCTATCTCCGCCCCATAATTATTACCATGTTTTTTATTTATTCATTGTTTTTGTTTATTTTTTCAAGCAGTCTATAATTTGGCTACCTCATAATAAACAAAACAAAATCTACATTAACTTTCCATGAACATGGCGGCACTTCCTTGATGACTTCCTGGGATATTTCAAAGCTTGCAAACGGATATTTGGAGTAACTTAATTCCAATTCAGTACAAAGTTTATTGTTTATACTACGACGAAATGGTACATTGTTGAAATCTAAGCTATTAATATTACAGAGTGATTACGGATAGCTAAAATAAGATAATTGCAAAACATTATAGCAGGAGTCAGCAGCTTAACTAAAGCAATATACTGTTAAGCTAAAAATAATTAAGATTTTAACGCTTTCTTGACTTAAATCTATTGAGTTTATAATATATGTATTATATTGTAATCTTGAAACTCGCAAAAACAAAACATCAGCTTCCAAATAGTTTTGATTTCTTGAATATGTGAAACAACATTTTACAATTTATGATCTTGCAATTAATGAGAGTTAATCCAAAACAATACATTTCCGTAGTCTGATATAAATATGTATTTAAATTTTTTTTTGTTTGATTGGTTCACTACCAATCAAAATCATATTGACGCAATAACAGCATAAATTTGTCATGATTTATCCGTAACGCATAGCGTACGCACACACACACTCTTTCTCACTCCCTGTCTGGGCATCGTTCGTATATTTCATGAAAAGTGACACCGCTACTTGGTAATAATGTATAGTATTGCAAAATATATTAGTCTTGATCTATCAGTATATCTTTAACACAACACACACTCTCTCTGCAAATTCTCTGACAAAGAAAGAGTGAGCGTAAATGCTGAGGGAATTTTCAACTGGCAGCATACACAGACTATCTCTCTCTCTGTCTACACATCTTTCGCATCAAGAGTATTGAACAATTTCTATTATATTATCATTATCAAATTAAGTACTGCCGTAATATTGAAAATGATTTGGAGAAACTTTTGAATGTATAATATAAATATTAAATACCTAAAAATAAAATATCTCACTATAGAAAAATATATTTAGTTAAAATCATTATCATAAAATATAAATTGCTATACAAATTACATGTAGTTAAAAATTTGACGATTTCATATCGGAGTAAGACATTATAACTGCAATTAAAGTATTTATTAATTTCCTTTTACCTTAGATAACTCAAGGTTACTTAGCAATACTTTTGATAAATATGAATCGTTACTGCCGGATCCATTGAAATCTTTGTATTGGTTTTTTTTTCAGATTACCGTAAACACTAGTCACACCAACACAAACTTTTGCCTTTGATGTTTCATAATAGGAGCTCTAATAGTAACGTAGTATCGACATTTTCTATATTGTAATAGTAAAGAATATATTTTTGTTAGGGTAACATAATATGCGATATACAATTCGCTTTATTTGTAGGGCTTAAAAGGATTCTTGCACAAACAACACAATAAACATCTGAAGCATACGTGAACCTATTTTTATACAGGGTGAGATATAAGTTATTACATAAATGATTATAATTTAATGTTCTTTTTTAACCGTGACTGTTCCCAATACGGAACATATTTGTCTAAAAAGATATTTTTTCTACAAGAATATTCAGTTTTTGTACAAAAATCAACAAAAGCCAACGACGTTAACCACTCGACCACGAATCATGATACATTCTTAGCTGTATGTATTAACTTTTTATTAAGTTCAGCAATTTTGTTTTTGGCTATACAGCTAATTGTCAATCGCCAGATACTTTTAAATTGCCGAGTGTTACAGGTGTTTCGCTTGTGAGAAAAGTTCGGAATTAATTTACATTCAAGTATTGAACTGTGCCCCTCGAAAGTGATATAGAAAGCTAAGAGTGGAAATGGAATTATTAAAAGTATGGAGGATGGATGTCTAGAAAATCTACGTTCGACAATAATAATTAAGGTATTTATTAGAATCAATGTCTACAATTCAATTAAGCGAGTCCCATTTTACAGATCCTTTCACAACAAGTGTCATAATAATATTATAATATAAGTTATTAATAACATAATTATTTGTTTGAGCTATAAAACATCAACTCATAATTCCTAGGATAAATGCCATCCGCGGTAAGAACTACGTTTATTGCTCATAGGGTATCATTCTCGAATTCAATCAAGGTCAATTAACTTTTAAATAATTAATGTTGATATAATTTAACACATCGACTGAGGGTGTTTGATGGAATTTCAATATCAAATTTGAATTATTGAAATTTTGTACACTTCCATTTATTTTGTCACTAACGACCCGGGTTTCGCCTTTCGGCATCTTCAGGCATTCGAGCGCACGAATGGACTTAAACTGACAGATCGAGTCCATTCGTGCGGTCGAATGCCTGAAGATGTCGAAAGGCGAAACCTGGGTTGTTAGTGATAAAATACATGGAAGTGTACAAAATCTCAATAATTTAAATTAATATTGATTTGAAAAAAAATACATCTTCTTTGAATTGATGGTTTTGTGTTAAGACACTCACCATAGATTGACTTGAATAAATTTATTTAATGCACGCGGAGTGATGATTTACTTAATAAATTTGGCGGGTTGGCAATTTTCTTTAATTCCATATATGTATACATTACTGTTGACATTTTTTAGTTAGATAATAAGGAACAGATTTATAATATATTTACCAACTTATCGTTTGTAGACGTTATAATCTTTACAATCGTTATTTTCGTTTCGTTAGAAATATTGTGTTGTTTAAAATCTAATAATTTTAGGTACCGGCCAAAAACGTTGTATTTTAGCTAAATTTTAATGTGGAATATTTCTGTACCTGAGAAGCTAATAGCCTTATGTCCATTTTACCAACTTTCCAGGAGGAGCAAAAACGTGTTTCTAAAACGGTTTTTATTTTATATCAATTAGTATAGTTGATCTCTTATTGTTTTCATTATTTTGAGCTTCATTTACAGGTGAAATCATGAGTTTTTTTAGGATTTAATGGACATAGGATTGTTTACCCCGCAAATGCATTGTGACATAGGACTTATTTTGGATAGCGTGTTTCGGTAACCAGCCCACATACGCCAAAGTTGTATTTACTCATCTATAGATCTAAAATGTGACATTTATAATTCGATTTCCCAATTCATTAGACCTTAAACCCTTAGATCTTAAAATTACTACAAAAAAAATTTTAATATTATGTTATTTTAGTAAATTGTATTTTTATTGACTAATAAAATATGTATATTTAATTTATTAGACTATATATTAACTATTACCTTCTCAGGTACAGATTTTTATTTATTCTAGTATTTAAAAGTAATTTGTGTTTTTTGATCGTTTGAAAAAGAATGCAGCAGTTTATCAATCACCATGTAGTATAATAGCTAATAAGGGTTGCGAAATATTAACCACAGTACATTATCAGATAAAAATAGACCATTCTTTATACTAGAAAACCACTAACTTCTCCCTAATGAAAAAAACTCCTCGTTAATTGATTAAATTGCTCAGTTATTTCTTGTGGTACAAGGTTGCGTCCAGTGACGTCCCAAGGCTTCGCTACCAGCAGGGGATGAGAAGATAATTCCAGGCTTGTTGTTATCTTTATTTTTTTGTAAATGTAGTATAACAATTGAGGGCAAAGAAGATTGATTGAATCAGTTGTTTGCCAAATATGATTATACAATTACATTGCATATGTTTCGTGTAAACATATTAAAATAACTACGCGGTCTATAAAATGACCTGAGTTGTAAAAATATTAGTTTACGAATATTTGTGCAGCTATTTATTGTTTTTAAATTCCTCCTCATGGTATTTGAGTATGACTGTTTAAGTTGAGATGTATGAGGTATATTAACATAGATATTTTTGGGCATTTGATAGATATCATTAAATCCATCGATAAACATAATAATTCTTCCAAAACCAATGTTAGTGGTTATACTACTGAGAATCTACTTATATCTGTTTAATTTGATATTGAAATAGGTTTCCGTAAATCTTAAAAAACACAGATGGTCATTATTTCGACGGTGGTTAAAAGATTAACATTTTTCACAATGATATTATTTGGTAATTATTTGACAGAAAAATACACCAAACCCCAAATTTATAGCCCAGCTTTTCTTAACCATGAGCCATAAACTAGAGAGCATCAATACGGGATACAGTTTGCAAATTCCTATTTTATCTATTGTTAATAATGTCGAAATTGCAATACCTACATGATTTTTTTTAGCCGTATAATTTACGTTCAAATCTTTTCGATTCTTAGTATAAACTATAAAACAGGAAATACATGTGTCTTTCTGCCTGTCACAAGAACTCCTCCCAAACGGAGTACAGTATCGACTTGACATTGTGGCATTTTCGACTTTTAACGTTATATTATTGATAAACTATATTTTTTGAGTGTTGTTACATGAGTTACGGACCACGGTGATATTTTCAACATTCAACATTAGCATAAAAAAATAACCCCATAACATCGCCAACGTCTAACTAATCTAATCTTAGCGTCCTATATCTTGGACGAATCTGGACATGCAAAATTAAAATCAATAACTGTTTTATTCCACTATTTGTGTTACTTGGTGTGACACGTGTTTCGCTTCTTTGCGAAGCATCGCTAGACCAACTTTATTGTAAGATTTTTATTTATAACGCAACCTTTCCCCACATCATTACAAAGAACAAATAATTAATTATTCATAAGTTAATAATTAGCATCAATGTCTACGTTAGAGGTATCGAGTTAGTCTAAACATGCTTCTCAACGTGGCGAAACACTTATTATATTAACACAGTGCAACAGAAATAATTATATAAGAATTTTATTTTATAATATTAAAAAATTGTATCAATTAAGCCAACACCGAATACATCGAAAATAATAAATTACACTGTTTATTTTTTTACGTTTTCTTACACATCTTTGCTGCCTTTAAATAAAGATACGACATAACTAACATTTTTGTGGCTTAAATCGTTTAATCCTCTATTAAGACTACGAGTAACTATATAAAGAAAATTTTACTTCGTATCACTGATGAGTGTATTAGATTTAGACGAATGAACTTCCATCTGTCATCGTTAAAACATGAATTGACTAAATAAAATATACTCACTCAAAGAGCAACAAAAATGAGTAATTTCCAAATAAAATACGCGAAATGTTTTATTCATTTGACGTCTTTACTTTGATTCTATTTTTCTGAAGAAAAGTTTCTAAATAACTTCTGAGATATTATCTGAGTACTTAGTTAAAAAAAACTAAGTAGAAAATTCTTCGTGCAAACTACACATGTGTCAAAAACCATTTAAAAATACTGCTTATGAAATTATATTTCTGGCATTGCGCCTGTCGCTAACGTCTCTTTAAATAGTTCGTAAATAAACTATTACCACAATTGAATTGATAAATTGTTCTTTCTCACGATATGGGAAGGTCACATTTCTGACCTTTCCAAGAATCCTTACCGGAATTCGATGAATTTCCAATATAGCTAGTCCACGATTATAAGACATTAGATTGTTGAAGGAATAAAAATAACTCATAATATTTTTTTGAAATTGTCTATAGAAGCTTAAATCGTTATCGTGTTATTCAGTCGGCTCCCAATGTGAAGTATATGGACTACTAAGAAATTTCAACAGAAGTTATTCTACAAGTGATCAACGTACGCATCTCAGTACGAACAGTTTCAAAAATTGATTTTCCAATCGATTTGTGGATTTGTAATCTTCTTAATTCCTTCTTACCTATCCTCAAAACGAGTCATAGTGATAGCGATTAACAAACCTCTATTCCTAACTTTATTCTTACTATCTCCTAAATAGAAAAGTCTAACGATTGAGTAACAAGAAGTTATAATGGAAAAACTTCCCAACCACCCATACGCTCTTCAAAATGGGGCGTATTGAGAGCGATTACAAAACCACTAGTTCTGTCTTAGCCCTATGTTTCTGTAGTCACTCTTTTCTTAAAAAGAGGCTTAGCAACTAAGTAAGAAAGAGTTCTCGTAGAAAAACATCTGTTGAGATAAACTCCAGTATTGGTCCATATATTTCAGATCGGACATTGTTACAAAATAATGGTGTCCACTCATCGTGTTCTAAATAATTTTCATCCTGAAATGAAATAATTATACTGTTTTTACTTAGTAATCTAGCATTTTGCACACCCATCAATTTTATGGTGTAAAGGTTCAATGGGCTATTATTATTGATTAGTACGCGATGTGTGCACTATCCATAGCTTTTTTCTCAAATTTTCATATCACGTATTTACTTATGGAAGTAACTTTTACCAAGTTTTTCCTAAGTTCCACTTAAGTTGATATATTATATATAGAACATCGTTCTATATATATTTTCGCGAAGAACAGTGTGCCAAAACTTGCGAATACTTTATATCAAACAGTAAAACAGCATCCAAACTTAAAACCGTGCATATACTTGGGTAGGGTAACCCTTCCTTTGTTAAACTTTCAAATAATCGTTATTTAGTCCATTATATAGTAGAATATTTAAGTTAATATACAGCCATCTTTGTTAAGTCGTAAACCACAAAGTTTTTAAATTGCATAAGTAAATTCTCCGCTTGATTAAATTTCACATAATAAGTATGTTGATTGTTTCAAATATGCTTATTACACTGTTCATCGAATATCTGCATAGCTTGTACTTTTCTCAGCATGGCAACATTCGATTTACTAAAAACATTCCGTATTATTAATCAATAATTCAAATACCCTTTGGGATACGTTGTCTATTGATTATCAATAAATTGTATTAAAAAAACGGAATGTTTCTAATATTCACAACAAAGTAAACATTAATCATATATAAAATTAAATTTGGATTATTGAGATTTTGTACACTTCCATGTATTTTGTCACTAACGACCCGGGTTTCGCCTTTCGGCATCTTCAGGCATTCGAGCACACGAATGGACCTCAGTTCGAGTCCATTCGTGTGCTCGAATGCCTGAAGATGCCGAAAGGCGAAACCCGGGTCGTTAGTGACAAAATACATGGAAGTGTACAAAATCTCAATAATCCAAATTTAATATTGAAATTCCATCAAGCACCCTCAGTCGATGTCTTAAATTATATATAAAATTGTGTTTCATATAAAAATAATTTTGAACACGAGATTATATTGATGTACATGGCGATATGTTGCATTCTTACGTCATATCTATCACCAATACAGTTGTTGCTATGGAAGAATCGTTCAATTTTCTCAAATAGTCGCAATCATTGAGATAATATTATTTTCCGATGACTTATATTGTGCAAAATTAAAACAAAATCACTTTCTGCGGCATCAGTCTTCTCTTTTAAAGAGATGCTTGGATTGGTCAACTAAAAACCTTCTCCCATAAGTCTATCCATATTTATTTACATAAAGCAAAGAGTTTCTTTACGTAAAAATACTCAGAACGTTGAACGTCGTCGCTGTAAGTTTTAAATTACTTTCCAATGAGTTTGCTTAGCGCAATTTGATTTTTCAATAACATCGACTACTTGTCATTTTTTAATAGTTGAATGGATTATAGATTGTTGTTTGAAATTTTAAATTATGCATGATCATAATTGATCTGGCTTCATAACACAAAATTAGTCCAACAGTCCTTCTGTTTGATTAATTGTATTAACAGCCCAATATAAAGAAAACTCTGATACTAATATTTATCGTTATAGCAATATGGGGTATGATTATTATTCAACAAATAATAATATATTGAATAAATTGACATATCCACCCTAAATTGTAAAATAATATAAGCAACACTGGTGGCACGTTTTTCACAAAAAATTGCACTTTACAAAATGCCGATTCCTCTTTTGTGGAAAATGTTTTCGTGGCATTATTTTTCAATTTTTTTTAACCAATCGTTGATAAAAAAAAATTTTTAGCACTGAGCAATCTTTATGGAAAACTTTTTTCCTATATGAGTGTATTTTTTTCTAGTGTATTTAAAATACTGTCAAACATAAAAATATGAAAGAAGGTGTGACACAAACATCAATTTATATTGGCGTAATGGCCATTAATGTAAATTGATACGTTTCATGGATAGAATGTATTAATATAAAGATAAATTATGTCTTTCAATGAAAAAACTGGTGCAGATCATATATTATTATAAAGCACCAAAAAGAGCGAGTAATAATTATAGAAATTCTCATTGTAACATTATCCAAATTTCTCTTTTCAGGTACTGGGCAGTGACAAACATAGACTATATCCACCATCGTACAGCACGGCGTATTGGTCTGATGATACTCGTCGTATGGGGTGTCTCATTCCTTGTCTGTGTCGCCCCAGTCCTCGGCTGGAAGGATCCAGACTGGGACCGCCGCATCGCCGAAGAACTCCAATGCATCGTCAGCCAAGACCTCGGATATCAGATATTCGCAACAGTCTCGTCGTTTTACCTTCCACTTTTTGTGATACTGGTGTTGTATTGGAGGATATTTCAAACAGCGCGCAAAAGGATACGTAGGCGGCAACAGGGCCAGGGAGCTAAGCCGACCGGGCCGCAGATGGGGGCGCAAGCTGGCGTTATGGCTGCCGCAGGAGGAAGCGGAGGAATCGCCGCGGCGGTCGTCGCTGTTATAGGAAGGCCGCTTCCAACGTTATCAGAAACTACAACGACAACCGCATTTACGACAGTTTCATCTACAAATACAAGCCCTGAGAAAGCTTCATTTGCTAATGGTTTAGAACCGGATCCTCCTACTGCTGATTGTGTTAGCTCGTATGCTCCGACAGCTTATCAGCATTATCCCATAAAGCGAAAACCTAAAGACACAGCTGATTCTAAAAGAGAAAGGAAAGCTGCCAAAACCCTCGCAATAATTACAGGAGCTTTTGTAATATGCTGGCTCCCTTTCTTTATACTGGCCATATTGCTTCCTACTTGCGACTGTACAATCAGTCCTTACTTGATGTCATTTTTCCTTTGGTTGGGTTACTTTAACTCCACGCTTAATCCGATTATATATACGATATTTAGTCCCGAGTTTCGGCACGCGTTCAAGCGACTCTTGTGCGGTAGGAGAGGCGCTCTGAGGAGACGACGCCATCTTGGCGTGCGCCATTTCCAGTAAACAAATGACAATCAGTGAATAATGTACATAAATCAAAAACTATACGCCATAAACACAGTGCTTATTAAATATACTTAGACTTATTGATTATCTATGTGTTTTTTTTTAAGAAACTTTAAGAGTGATAAATTTATAATACAATAAAAAAGACAAAAACTATTGGGGATAGGTTATAAATTAATAATGTTACTAAATTTTAATGAGAAGGTACTTACTTGTATGTTTTTTTATGAAAATTTATACTATTTTCACTTTGGCAACATCGAGCCCTATGATGCCAAATTAGAAAACTGTATTTCTTATATTGTAGTTCAAATTATTTAAATATCCAAAAGTCTTAGATAACGTCCATAGACAATAATATAATTGAGTGTATGTATGATTTGTGATTTAATGTAATTTTTAAAGTTATAAATAGATTCAAATATTCGGCTATGTAAATAAAACCATCTTTTTAATGTATCTTACATTTAAAACAATTAAGCCATATTTATCATATCAAAAATGTATTCCTGTAAATACTATTATTAATTTAATTAATTGTCTGCCCCGATAAAATTAATTAATTATTACTTTTTGTGTATTTAAATTAAAAGTAAACCAATATAAATCAAAAATTATCGTACGTTTATCAAAAATCGCTATTCGAATTTCGAATGTATTGTAAACGTTAACGTTCCGAATATAATATTCATAAATTATTAACATTCGTTAATTCAAAACTGCCATTCGAATTTCAAGTGTTAACAAACGTTAACAAAAACTAAGAAAGCAATGAAACTGCCAACTCCAGATATTATTGTGTAAAATGTCGAATATCGATTTTTTAAGCTGGGCAGTTTTTTCTAGTCGCTGATTTATAATATCTTCGTACAATAGTCCAAAGACCAAATCTTATGAATAAGAAAAAACCAGACTTTTGATTCCTCTCGTAAGTTGAGAGTAATACATCATACAAGACTTATGAATGTAAACACTGTAATTATTGTGGTAATATTTAATGTTAATTTAATATGTGCAATTAATATAAATGCATTATCGATTCCTAAAAAATGATGATCATTAAAATTATTGGATTGATAAATTAACGCAAGATTTTCATGTTCAATCGCCTATGTTTCAAATCGATGTCATCTCTAATGATAACGTCAACCGAGAAAGATAAACCAATTGGAAATAAAATACAAGACCTCCATTATTAATAAAGTACTCCTTTTTATGTTATTATTTTTTCAATTACTTTCGTAATCTGAAGAAGAATGATCAATAGAAATCAACTCGAACAGAAAAGACTTCACGGACGGTCTCCAAGATCCTAAAACGATAGTTAAAACTTGCCATGAATAAAATCTATACTTTGTGATCGTTGAATAAAATGTTAACGTGACTTGGCCGAGAATGAACATAATATATAATAATTTCATTTTACCAAAAATAAATTTAATTTATCGAACATGACGCTTTTATGCTAATAATTAATCTTTCTAAACCTTTTTCATGACATTTATTATTATGATTTTAATAAATTGCGTCAAAGCATAATTCGCCAGCGTAACTTCAATCAAAATTTATATTGTTTTGTAACATCTATCAACTAAATACCTAAGTTATTTTTTTAATCAGAATTATTCGTCCTAAAAACTGTCGTGTTTGATACCTCGCTTAAGCAACCCTAAACAGGCATAAATTTTACCAAGTTCATTTATTTTTTCCATTATTAAAGTTTATATAAAATATTGTCAATGTCGATTTTAAGCGAATAAATTAATGTTACTAAAAAACGAAAATCAAATAATCCGTTTCGTTGTATTTTTCAAGTCAACAAAGCAATTGTTTAATATTGAGTAATTTAAAGCAAGATTGTATACTCTTTCAGCTCTCAAGTCTCGTTCAAATATTTTCCAGCTGAAATGCTTTGAATCTTTGCACAAAATTAATTAACGTCAGCAAGTATTCCTTGAAATAGATTGATTTCAACGTACTACCAAATCCCCGCATAGCTAAAGGCTAAAATTTGTAATCTGAACCGTTCTGGTCTAGTACATATTTATAACAACGTTTTTCTCTTAGATATTTTTATTTGAATGCGCAATAAAACTGAATACATGTATAAAAATACCTTTATCTGAAACTAATACAAAAAATATGTGTATCTCCATGTTGAATAAACGATATCGCATCAAAATTGTATTGTGGAATTGTGGATTTTCTTTTATTTTCATATAAATTATCAATGTTTCAATAGCTCGCGATAATCTTTTCGAACTGCAAAAAAACCAAAGATTTAATTTCATTTATTCGTTGACCATGCATTTATTTCCATATTCTAGTATACAGAAGCTCAATAATACCTGTCGAAAGGTATTATACGGCTCAATACTATTTACGGTGCAGCCTGTGCAGGAGGTTTACATTTATTTTGACTAGCATCAATGTAACTAACATTCTAACTAGCAAGCGTTGTGCTGAACACTTTTTTACTTTAGAAAAAAAAATGTAAATAAAAATAGTTAAATATTTTATTTCTTATGATTTTTATCAATGATAATTTATCAATCCAGTGATTAATTAACTTTAGATACCCATTTAGCATATATGTATGTGATGTGCAATCATGTGTATGTAGTTGTGTGCTGGACACACTCCTTCCTGGTGAAATTTGTAAAGACGTCATATTGAATTGTTTAGTTTCAAAACTAACGAAAGGAAAGTGTAAAGAAAATCTATTTATTTCAATTGACATGACCAAAGAAGACTCGAATTTTATCAATGTTTTGAGAAGTTTTAGATCTGGGATATTATAAAGACAAGTAATTATCTTAAGAGGAAGACAAATTTTGAAGCTTCCTTCGTGGTGACATAAACATTAATGATGCTTTTCAGTAACTTTACAATTTTAATGTAATTGATAACATGCAGATCGTTATAATTGTGAAAATATTTTCGAAAAATGTCTGCTGAGTGTAGCGCAATAAACGTAATATTTTTTTTATGAATTAATCACTATCATGGACGCTTCAGTATTTCTTTTACCTTTAACCGGATTCAATTGCCACTTTAAAAAATACATATGAATGCCCTTTCATAATCTATTTGTTGTAAATAAATTTATTTTTGTCGAAATCAAACACATAATTTTGAATGGTTCTTTTCACAGAGCTATTTAAAAATAATTGATATTTATTAGTCCAGCTGATATCTCTGGAAAAATATTTTCATTCATCCAAAGGTTCTCAAAATTTTGGATTAAGTAATTCATAGGTTGGTCAATAATATGCTTAAATAATTATAAAAAAATGTAAAATAATTCCTTTGAAACTATGCATCTTCTAAAACCAGGAATAGTCGTATATACCTACTCCCATAAATGTTAGAAATTTCACATTTCCAATGCCACTGTTTTATAAATAAAATAGAAATTTTAACTGTCAAACCTTTTTTTATTTTTGTCATTTTGAATGCGAATATTGACAATGTGACAGATATAAAAATAACTTAGATACATTCGTATTAGTTACGGTAATTTTCGCTAATAACGACTACGACGTTTTTACTGACGCCTTCAAATAAAGTTTGAGCAGCGAAGACAATAAGTGAGTATGTACAAATCAAATTTAAACACCTCCAAAGAAATTAAGCTGCAGAAAACTCTGTTCAGTTGAGGCGTTTCATTAGGATTTTATATGACCTACATAGGTACTGATCATTGCTAAAAAATACTACCAATCACCTAACAACAAATTAATTGAAGACATCGACTGAGGGTGCTTGATGGAATTTCAATATATAATTTTTAATTGTTGAGATTTTGTACATTTCCATGTATTTTGTCACTGACAACCTTTGCCAGTTCGAGTTCATTCGTGTATTCGAATGCCTGAAGATGCCGAAAGGTGAAACCTGGGTCGTTAGTGACGAAATTCATGGAAATGTACAAAATCTTAACAATTCAAACAAATTAATTCTTTTTCAATTCCATTCTTGAATTCGTACCATATTTGAAGATGGAGGTTAAGCAACTGACAAGTGTATAGCAACTTTTGTTAAATGCTCTATTATGACACAAATATTTAAAAAAATATATTTATTTCTACCTTTAAAAAAATCATATTATTTTGTTCATAGCCATTGTGTACGGTGGTAAGATTAATTTCCGCATAGATATCAGCTGTTTGATAATGGGCAGTTAAATATAACAGGCACTTACACGAGATGTATGCACAACTTACGTAATTTAACGTTAATATTTATTTTAATGGCCACACTAAACTCGAACTATAACACAGCTGATACTTAATAATATTATGAGTGCAGCGATGAACCTAAAAGCATTATATTACACTTAGTAATATTCAAAAGGTGAAAATGTATTAAATAACATTATTAGTTAATGTTTTATCTTGTCTAAGCTAATGTTAATATTGTCTGTTACAGATCATTGTCATTCTGATATCGGAAATAATTGTTTCGAGTGATAATCGAGTGAGTCGATATTCAATTTTTGTGCGAGTAAAAAAAGTATTTTTAACATAACTGCCGAATAAATAATAAAAGTTTTTATAGTTTGCTTACACAAAAAAATCACTTTCTTTTGCATTTCTTCGAACATCTTTTAACATTGAATATTATGTTTTCATTTTTGTATGATTGTTTGTTTATTTTTGTTAAACGATTTCATTCAATAATCACGAATTAATTAATATTTTAATGGTACTATTAAAAAATACTTATAATTTGCTTTAAAAACCAAATCAGTTAAGCAACATCAACGCTGCCACAAAAGTAGGTATATGTGGTCTAGTGGTAATAACTTTAATTACCCTAGCGATCAGATTGTTCTGGGTCAAATCCAAAGTTCAATATCATATTTAGTTTCTCGTCGACTTTATTTCATGCCATTTAACATTTCTTGTCACTGTCAGTTCATGCTGGAAAAGCTTTATATTTTAAAAATAAAACATAATTTGTTTTGTATTAATCCCAGTCAGTTCACTGGGAGCATTATCAACTGAATCTCAAAATATTCGGTGTCTTTGCTTTTATTAGCTGAAATGCCAAATATTTGTCTTTAATATAAATATATTCATTTTTACATTAATATCATTTCTTTTATAAATACTATATTCTATCCGTCACATTGTCAATATGATTATTCGATTCGAACGTGAATGAGATTTCCAACAAAACGCTATTTTTGTAAAAATGTTATTATGATTTTCTATGCAAATCTTTGCCTTTCAGAATACAGGTTCTTTTATAGAGAGTTTAATGGCCCTACTTATGAAAAACCCATAACAAACAATATAATACTCTGTCTATGTCAGCCCTTGTATGCTATATGTTACAGCTGGAACGTTAGACAATTTATACTAATGTAGAGAAACTATTTAACATTAAAAAATACTCTTTAAAATGTTTTTTTTTATTTCAACTGCTTAATTTTTTGTAATTCTGAAGTGCTAAATTTACCGCGATTTATTAGGCTCGTTAGAGATTAAAATACTATAATTTTAATTACTGAGGAAATAATTTATTGTTTGCGTATGTAATGGCGGAAAGCGTAAAATATAATACCTTTATTTGAATATATAAATATTTTATAAAGGATGCCTTCTCAAATTTATGTTTTATTATTCTGCCATGCGCATAAATTATTATTTATGATGAATAAATAATTAGCATTATCCGCAATGGTTTTTTTTACAGCGACACTTTTTTGAACTAATCATGACATTTGGCGATTATTTTAAATTAAAAAAAAAAACATCGTTTTTTTGAGAAGTTAAGCCCTTCGTTGCTGAATGCCTTTTGCATGAAAGCCCTAGAGCTGAACCACCCAGCCACTGCGATCAGCTGAAGAATTGCAACAAGGTGATCTTTTGAAACTCAGGGACCACTTAATTCACAATTTTGAGCCGGCGGACCACTAACATATATTTTTTAAAATAAAAGGTACACACATATAAAATAATAACACTTTTTCAAATTATAACAAAATGATTTTTTTTTATGCACATTTGTAATAAGTTGATGTATTCTTAGCTTCAATGATGTTGCTGCAACAGCTCCACGGACCATCAAAATTATTTCGCAGACAACCAATGGTCTGTGGACCACTGTTTGGCGACGACTGATTTAGACTACAATTTCTGAAGAAAGCACCTAAAATTTAAAATCCTTTACGATACAAATAACATTATCAATGGTTTCAAGAGTATCTAACAAATCTGACAAACATGTGTGATATCAAATACACAATCATACACAACTTATTCAACACAACAATGGAAATAAAGAATGTGCAAATGTATTTAATAGGTTAAAGGTTACACTAACGGCAAGCCATCTGTTAGTCTCTTTTTTCAATCGTTATCTTCTCTGAAAAAAGAAAACTGAGCGACTAGTCTTAGTTAAAAACACACTGTATAAGTCTTCCATCAGGCGTCAATATATGCTCCAGATTTGGAGCGTAGATGTTTGAATAAATAAAAAAAATGATTCCTGCATGTTAAGGGTTTGTGTTGACATATAATCATTTTACGAGCATGAAATCCTCATGTGATGATTTGTGACTTTGTTCTCCTTTGGGCAATTATTAAAACGGTCTTCCTTGTTGTAGTTGAGAACATAATTAGGATAATAAAACCTTTTTGTTTGTTTACATAATAAGCGTCCCAGGGTAAGCCATTGGCCATTTAGTTATAACGTTGTCCTGGGGTCATAGGAAGTATTTCATTCAAACAGCCAGTCAATAATTTACACGTGATGTTGTATGAAATAGTACAACACTATTTCTCAATCTTTTTAGACGCATGCCCCTTGCCCTATTATTAGCTCATAATTAATTTCATTTTAAAGAATATAATTTGTTATTCTTAAGAATTTTGAGATTCAGCTTATTTAGATGGTCTTAAATAACTCAACTGATTGACACGGTTGATAATATTTTCTTTCAATAACCAGCGTACAGAATGTTTTGTATTCACTGAAGTTTTTTAATAAGTATTGTGGGTTCCAAAATTGATTCAATATACAATCTTCTAAGACTTCTTGCAAAATCTTTCTGACAAAAGAATTTTATAAAACATACAGTTGGTAAGCTTTGCTTGTGAAAAAAGATTTTTCACCTTCATCTAAAACCTTGAATTTAAGGTAGCAAAGCTGTTGCTTTATCTGTATTTTTAATCAAAACAAGTTTTGTAAATCTAACGGAAAGCCAATGCTATATATACATTGTCAAAAGAAAGCAAGCGATGATTTTCGAATATATGCGTGACAACTATTAAAAATTAATTTCGCATCATGGATAATATTTCTCTTCAGTTTACTTTTTATAAGTTAGTAGCAACCCAGAAAACATTTTAAGACTCACCTCATACGACACACCAGTTGAGAATCTTTGAGCAAACAAATTATAACAAAAAAAAAATTCTGTCATTCTCTTGCGCTAAGCTTTGAAAACATTTATTCTACGTTTGAATTACACATCCGGGACTTCCATTGTTGTAGAATTACATGTTATTCGTCAGTTAAAAATATGTATTGTGTTTTTTATTCAAATATTAAATACATATACATATTCACGTGACGCAAATCACTAACTCATTTTTGAGTAAAGTACATAGTAGGAAGAATATACTGTTATTTACTATTTATTGGTTTTTCATTAGTGTGTACTGTAAACCAATAGAGGATATTGTAATTGAATTTTAAATGGCACTAAAACAGGAAAAAGGTACATTTAAAATCGTTTTGTTTTTATTTGCCTACAATGTAACATGAATTCATTTGTAAAAAAGCTTTTCTTTTAACAACGACCATTTTCAAACGCTGATTGATTTTTCCGTAGAACTAATTTTCCCACAGTGAGAAAATTGCTTAGTTCTGAATTTGTTTTCGTGCGTACATATTATATCTGTAAGCTATTTTCACGTAAAATCTTTATGAAAAATTATAAATCAAAAGGTTAATATAAAAATGATACGCCTGATGAATTCATTGAGTTTACACTATCCAATGAATGAACACCGAAAATTTTCTGGTAAATTTTAAAATAAAATAAACATCGTAATAATTACATTGACGCACACGCTATACAAAACACATTTTACTAACTGTCAAATGTCTCAGCATTTGCATAAAAATATTGTTAAATTCATACTTAATTTAACAAATTGTGTCACGTTAATTACATTACATTTTAAAATAAATAATAAGTATAAATCATTTTAAGCGGTTTTTGCATATACATATTTTTTTACTATGTCCGCTCCCAATTTTAAGCATATGGACTCCTAATGGAGATATCTCAACAGAAATATTACGAGAACCGCGTGTTACTCAGTTGCTCAACTTCTCTTTTTCGAAGAGAGTAGGGATATAAGGATAGGAATAGGACAATAATAGTGGTTTTTTTAGGACCGGTTGAGTGGGAGCAAACTCTAGACATCACAAACACCCATGCGTACGAATAGAAATCCATAAATCGATCAATTACTCTAAATTGTAAAAGAAAGTGCACAAAGAATTGTTATAAACAGTTAATTAAAAAATGAAAATGGAGCATCATAAAAATGAGATATCTATAATATATATCGCTTTCAGTATGTTCTAAAAGACCCAACTATACGTGCCTTAATAATGTTAATAATTTGAGGAGTTATCCCAGCTAGCCACAAGAAGGTAAAGTCTGTTGCGTTGTGGTGCATGCTGATATGTCAGCTTTACCTTAGCTTACATGAGAAGAAATATGAATTTTGGTAAGTAAACAACAATGCAAATTAAATGGATTATACACTTATTCAATTGATCTTCTTCATGGATAATGACCGAATTTTACTACCACATGCTGACGAATATTTTATTGTAAGAATATGTAATGACAAAAATCGACATATCAACATTTGCCATAACGCCACAGAAATATAATCAAAGAATACTCAAAGCTTATACAGTTTTGTTTCTTTATGTTTGAGTTAACTTCTGATTACATTAATATCTAATTAAATACAATTTGCTTATTCAAATGCATGTCCTAGGGTGAAGTGTTCACACAACTTTCATATATCGCACCTCCGATAAAATACAGTCATAACTCAAAATATAGATTTTTCTGTTGTCAAAAAACGAAGCAAAAATATTTATTTCATAATTACATAACAAACTTTTCTAACAATTCCACATTTTTTTAAATAATCAGTACTGGTTTCAATTTTCAACTGATCAACTTTGAGAAGATTTTTTTAACCATGTCCGCTCTTAATGTGGAACATATGGACTACTAATGGAGGTAACAGAAGTTTTTCTACTTGCTTGTTACTCAGTAGCTCAACCTCCTTTTTTCGAAGATAGTAGTGATAGAAGGATAGAGCGAGGACAGGACTAGCGTTTAATTAATTGCTTTCGTTTTTACGATCGGATGGGTGGGAGGGAATTTTAAACATCACAAACACAAACATAAATCAATTGAAAAATCAATTCAGGAAACTTTCCATACCGGGATTTGAACTCATGAGATAGGTAACCGCGTTGGCGTCGATTACATTGAATACTGCACTACGGACCCGACGAATTAGATATATGTTTTTTTATATAGTATTTTCGACTGATGAAGTTAATGATGAGTGAAACCGGTCATTTCATAAAATTTAACAATTTCAAAATCATGTTTTTTGACGTATGACAATATTTCATCGAAGTTGCGATATATGTGTTGTGCTCATTCAACCATGTTAATATGTTGCCAGAATGCACACATCCCTCGTTAGAGGAAATTCCTTGCATCCTATTATAGCAGAGGTTTCTAAGCTAGCCTTGAGAAATAAGAGAAAGCTTTCATCTACTCCTGCAATTTTATGAAAACTATCAATGTCATATTGTCACCGCAACTGTTTCAATATAAGCATAAAAAATCATGAGCGTTAAAAATATGAAAAGATAAATAAGAATCGTTAATGGCAATTAACGTTTGTTCATATTTTAAAATCACTTATTTCTCTATTGTATTTATCATACTACGATCTTAAGCACAATCTCCACATATTCATTTTAAGCAATTGCTAAAAATCGACTGAAAATTTTTCAGACACACGCCTTGACATTATTATATATTTTCGAGGTTGATATTACTCGTTCCCGATTGCATCAAATATATAAAATATTAGTGATATTTTAGCTGCATCCTTACAGTTCTAATCAGTTAAAATAACGTTAATTAACTGTCATAGTATGTAATTAAATATTCCATCTTGAATGTTTTTCCTTACAAGAATTAAATGCGTTCCTTTATTGAACTTTCACGGTCAGTATTCGAAAGAGTTTTTTTAGAATTATTTTGCCCACTCTCTTCGGAATCTTAATTTGGGCTGTTAAATACTTTAGTTTAATTTAAGATATCGACAGAGGGTGCTTGATGGAATTTCAATATCAAATTTGAATTGTTGAAATTTTGTACGTGTATTACGTCACCAACTACCCGGGTTTTTCCTTTCAGCATCTTCAGGCACTCGAGCACACGAATGAACTCGAACTGACAGGTTATCTTAAAACTTTTTACTTTCAAACTTTAGGTATATAAGTAGTTAGCATGTAATCAATACCAATCAGTATGAAATTAGGGATGAAAAAAAAATGTTTCAAGACTCGCTGACAATATCTTCTTTACGTTGCCGAATTCGGAAAACTTGGAAGTCCCTCTGCTTTACATATTGGCATTTCGGCATCCGAGTATTTACCGGACTTGCACAAACTATTTGCGAAAGGCGAAACTAATATCGCACCGACCGTTCAAGTCAAGCTATCCACTAATATTGAAGCTAACATTCAGTAGTTTTATCTGCTCACAACATATCTTATTATTTATTTTTATATTCATTACGTCTTGCGGCTAAGACTTTGCAATCCTCGAAAATTGATTGATGTTATCAAAAATGGCATTTTAAAGTAACAGCTCGATACGCGTTTATCTACCCGGTGAATCACTTTTGGACGTAATTAAGCAGAAGCTAGCAAAATCTATTTTATATAAAATTGAGATATTCATATATTCTATATAGTCACATTGGGACACACAGGAACATTGATTGCTGAAAACATCCAACTCCAACGAAAATCACATAAAATGGTATGGTCGTTTTTTTCAACCTACAATTACTCAATTCTTCGAAATAAACACGCTTAAACCGCTCGAATGGTTTGATCGCTTCAGCTCTTCTTTGCATTGAATTGATTACTATACAAAGAAATGTATTATGTATGCTATTAAGTTTTGTATGTCTGAAGTTGAATAAGTTATAAAATTTTGGCAAATATGATTTTTTTGCCCCTTCTGTTTTACTAAATTTATCAATTAATGCTTTACTAGCGTTGTATTATTTAATGAGATAATACAAAAGAATACACTATTAATTGTGTTTTTCAAGCGTGCCATAATCTATTATTCACATAAACAAAAACATTCATTTGAATTTTGCAAAAGACCAACCATAAAAAGTCCTTATTGTAGCTTTATTGAAATCATTTTGAAAATTAATGGCACATTAAGCTACATTTTTTTTTTATTTACGGTGGCGAAAAGTTTATAAAAATACCCTGTAATATATTTTATACTCTTTCCAGCTTTCAGACGCGTTTTTCTCAGTTTTGCGGTTTTGGGGTTTATGCCTTCTTCCTGCTTAACTGTCTATTTAAAGTATGAGATAATTGTAGGAATTTTGATTTGAATCAGTAATGTATGTAATTTATACATGCATGGAAATATTAGAATTATCGTGAACCACTTGCTTTACCACTACTTTGTCAATAACAGAGAGTGAGAAAAAATCTCATGTATTATCTAATTGAAATTGAAACACATCATGTCATTTTTTCCGTTTCGAAAATTGTTATTTCAATATTAGACAAAGTGAGAAAATAAATAAATTAGGGAGAATTCAATTATTTATTTTTTTCATTACATAGTGATACTAATCGGAGACAACAATCTACTCATGGATCATATCCCATATCTAATTTAATTGTGTCTTCATTGATAAAAAGTATGGAAACGTTTTCTTAAAATATGGATTACTAATTTATTACACAATAATAAATAGTCCGCATTCAAGTTGTTATCATATAATGACACATAAGATGTCTAAAAATATTATATTTTTAAGAATTTTCATTTTTTTGTAGAAGAATATATTTGTTTCCATTTCAAAATTGTACATCTGTGAAATCAAAATTTTTTAGAGGAGTATAAAAGTATTGTCGGCGTCCGTGGCGCAGTTGGTTTCGTCGCTGGCTACGGTTACGGATGTCTCGGGTTCAATTCCCGGTGCGGACGGTTTTCATAGATTGATCTTTCAATCGATTTATGAATTTCTGTTCGTAGTCTGAGTCCTCCCTCCCACCAATCCCATCCTCACGGGGCGTAACGAGAGCGATTAGCTAACCACTAGTCCTGTCATAGCCCTATCCTTCTATCCCTACTCTCTTCGAAAATGAAAAGAGAGGTTGAGCAACTGAGTGACAAGCAGTTCTCGTAGAAAAATTCTGTCAAGATACCTCCATTAGGAGACCATATGCTCCACATTGAGAGCGGACATGGAAAAAAAAAAAAAATCTAGAAAATAACCTTATCACATAATTAGTATTGTTATATAATTATATCTTATATAAATTATGTGTTTCTATTATTATTTTAAATGCTCGTCCTAAAACTCACATAGAGAAAACTACAATTTTTAAATGTTTTTTTATGATGCAGAACAAAAAACCGTGTTCTCAAATTTATGAGCATATAAAAAATGTAATACAACCTCTAATTAAACACAAATACGAAAACAAAGGAACAGATTTTTAAATTAAATAATGAAGTAATTACGCTTCATGTTTTCTATATATTTAGCTGTTGTTTCAGAAGTAGAGAGGGGTTTTTGCAATCAAGGCTAACGATTAATTAATATCATTTGATTTGATATTTCTTTTTTCTTATTAGAGAAAAACTTAAAGTATTTTTATTTAATACCCAACATCAAATTAAACTGTTTTCTGTAAATCTTTTAATGAAGCATAGCTTTATCTCTAAATGTATTCTGCTGATACTGATGTGCTGTTGAAAAATTATGTTTTTTTTAGATTTAATATGGAAAGAAGCATATTGTTTTTCAACTTGAAATAGAGAATGCTGTGTTTGTATTGAAAAATTATATGAATTACAGATAACTCTTATGTTGCGTAGTTTTTACTAGTGTTATTTTACAACGGTGGATAAATATGGCATTTTTTCAAACCGAAAGCAAAAGACGAAAATTTGATTGCAATAGATCTTATTTCGATAAATTGCTAAGTAAATAAAATCAACAGAAAATAAATGTATGAATTTTACTGATTTAGAGACGATTTTTTCCTCTACGTCTTCTATATTCTTTATATATTCTTTCTCTTAAAAATTTCGATATGTTCATTTATGTTTGGCATTATAATTTTTTCTTAAAACTTCAATATGAAGTAAGTTTCTATTAATATAAAATTGAAGCAGGTAACTTTTTTAGTCTGAAAATGCTTCTTAAAGAAGCGAAACACGTAACACATTTAGTAACGCAGCTAGTAGAATAACAAAGTTATTTAATATTAAAAATGAATTTCCACATTTCACGTTATCGCGAAATCCATTGAAAATATTAATGTTTCCATTAGTATTTTTGTTAAATTCATTACCTAATCCTAACAATAACACGGCTTGATAAAGGCTATTAAAGTGGTAATAGAGGAAATCAATCATTTTACTTTTTCGATATAATTACCGTTTATTACGAAACATAGAACGGTTAATTAACTATTCTATACGACTAAAAATAATTTCAATTTTTTTTCGTAAAACTGACAGAAAATTTTGAACCTTACAAGTGATTGGCAAATAAAAAACATTTAAATCCTTTTTAAAACACCAAGAGAATTTTTAAAGATGTACACAGAAACAGTGTACTCATTTTCAAACCCTCCTGCTTAGATATTGTACAAGGTATCGCTGCTCGTTGCTTCAGAGGTTTCATTTTATGACTAACTATTTCCCCATACCTTAACTCACACAAAAGTGGAAGCGGGAAGTGGAAAGAGACGTTACCTCAGCGGAGAGGTCATCTGTGATAAATGACCTTATCCTAGAACCTCTACTTAACATCGCGCGCTAATAAGTATTTATTATTTATGGCAAACTAGAGCTGTCGGCTTATATTGTGCTACCGAACGTCCGCCATTTTATGCTGTGTATTTACTATCTGTCATCAAACGTCCCAAGTTTGAAAATTTATAAGATGAAATATTATCGCTCACAATGACGGAGTAGTAACACTATAGACGTCCTTCCATATAGTATAATTTTATGTATCTGCATACATTTAAAACATAAATATGTTATGGAAGTTATGAGGTGATAGCATATACGCCAACTACTTTTTATTTCATTCTTATATTAAATTACAAGTCAGTTAGATGATGTTATGAAGAATTTTGAAACACAATTTGTGGAGAAGTTGACAGACCTTTGCAATAGCAAGAATTCAGTAGCGAAAAATATGCTGTGTGCTATTTCAGAATAGAAATATTTTTTGATAACTTTGAGAGTATTTTTAATAAAATCAGATGTTTAAAAATCCATTTATTTAACCATTTCCAATCGCGATGTGGAGTATTTGGACTTCCAATAGACGTTATCAACAGAACGTGTTTTACTAAAACTGGCTGTAAGTCAGTCGTCCAACCTTTCTTTTCGGAAAAGGATGATATTAGAAGAGAACTAATTAAAAATTCACTGTTCGATGCCCCGCTTTAGGCTACAAGTCCATTAACCAACCTATGATTTTGTTCTTTTGGGATTCATGCCTGTGACCCAGCTACCGAGTAGACAAAAGCGCAACAACGTTGACTACTCAACTACAGAGTCTACAATGATGTATGTATAGACGACAATGTTTGAAGATGCGCCATGGTTTTAAGTGTTTCATTACTCAAAAAACAATCAAAAAAAAAAAAAAAATATCCTCTAGTTATTTCTACTTTTTTGTGCCACTTATAAAAGCATAACTAAGGTTTAAGATTGAATCATAACTGTGCAGATGTGTTCCGTTTTCCGAGTCTGTCGTATATTAAAAAAAATACTTAAATATTTCATTTATGTCTGTATCGTAAATTCATTTTTAGTTTATAAAAATTCCGTTTATTCATTTTCCGATACCTGATCTTGGGTGTAACTCTCCTGGCCTTGAATTATTGATCTTCTTCGTTTTCACTTAGCAAGTTAGTTTCGTCACAAAAAGGTTTTATGTTTAAGGATACTGCATCAAGCGGTTTCACGATCTTCCGAACAGTAAACTTAAAAGGTTGGAATCGTTTCAGTTATTTTTACACGTTATCTACAACTCAGAAAATTAAGTTTATTTCTACAGAGTGACTGGCAAAAGTTTTATTGGAGAATTTATGATATCTGTGAGATAACAACTATAGGTTACAACCATTATTATAAAACTACATTATGCCATCCGTTATTCACCATTAGCAAAGTAATTTGTGAAAACAATGACGTAACAACGTAAATACATGTTCAGAAGGTAGACAGTAAATAAACTTCAATTTATTTTTTGGCAATGAAATTACAATATGATCAAAGAGAATAAATTTAAAACAGAACTTAATGTATTGTTTTGTTCCTCAATTCGCAATTGATAATGGCCGCGGTAAGCAAAACTGATCATGATCATTTCAAATGGTGGTCACCAAAAATGTACCAACCTTAAAAGTGAGTGCATATTACAATAATTAAGACAAAAATTATTAAATAATATTATATTATTGGGCATTGAACTATTGAAAATTTGATCATTTAGAAAGTATCATATCATGTCCTCTCCTAATTCGGAGCATATGGATTCTTAATGTTACATATCAATATAACTTTTTTTAAATAATACCTGGTTGTAAATCATCCATTCAACCCTTCTCTCCGGAGAGTGTAAATAAAGTTTTCATTAAATTATGAAATCACAAGTAGTTAGCTAATCGCTCTGTCTAAATGTAAAAAAATGAATTCGTTTCAAGTCAGGTGAGATGATCGTTAAATTCATATATTTAAGTGACATGCAATACTTTGGGGACAAAGTATTATTCCACAGGAGATATAAATTAAATTAAAAAGTAATCAGGTCTGCGTTTTAAATGGGTACATAGCCTTTGTGCGTCTCTTTCTGAAAATACAACCCAAGGTTACCTCATAAATCCAGTCATTCTTAAAGTATTATAAAAAAAAACTTAAGCAAATGACCAACAGTAAATTTATAATAGTAACAATAACTGGTAAAATGTTTCATACGCCTGATAATAGCAATGGCAATTATTTTATTTTTTTAGGCAATAATACTTACATGTATATTGCATTTAATGGAAACATATACAAATATCACATAGAACAATTAATAACAACCATAAAAATGTCTTCCTTTATTATCTACTTAATTTGTTTAGTGTGTGTGTTTTTATTTCTGTTATTTTTAGAATCTATGCGTAGAGACTAGACCTCGTTACAGATCTTCTTATTTACTCCAAATGAACATCCCGCTGTATTTTTAGATATGTCGGTTTTTTTTCCAAGGTAGCTAAATAATTCCAGAGAGGGGTGTTTTTAGACTTGAATGAACGGACAGACAATAATAGGTTTTTTCCACTTTGGGTCAAAGATGTTATTCTTACCAGACTTTAAAAACAACAGGCATCTAATTAATTTCTTCGCCCTTCTACCAACACTATCCTATACTTAAGAATGAATGACGAGGTCTATCTTGGTTCCAAGAATAACCTGTGTACTACCCTGATCAGATAAAAACAGATTTTGGTAGAAAATAGAGAAAAGATAATAAATGTACTTGTGTCCTATAATGTATATTTGCGCTAGTTCCAATAAGCAGAATTAAGGTGTCGTAAAAAAATTAATAAATCCTAAGCAGCTAGTTTAGGATGTAGGGTTGGGTATATATGGTAGGTTGAGAGTTGAAAGTTATGAAAACAAAAAAACATTCATAGCTTTGGATAAAACGCCATAAATCTATTGAAAAATCAGTTTATGAAAGTCTCAAATACTGGCTTCGAAAGGGAGCGTATGGTATAAAAAATAGTAATCAAATTTGAGTTGAATGAATAAAAAACCATCGGCCGCTGTAGAACTCCGCTTAGTGATCAATTTCCTAGTTTTATAAGACGTGAATTATAATTTAGTGAACGTTTAGTCCTAGCCATATCATTATATACATTTACTTTTTCAAAAACGAGAGGTTGAGTAACAAGCAGTTCATTTAAAAAACTTCTGTACAAAGCACACTGGGAGACCATATCGAGGGTGGAAAGACAAAATAACGTAACCCACACCAAAAAATATTGTGTATAACTCACACAATACGTGTTAAGATACTATATTTATTTAATATATCAAATGTAGAAAGGCAAATGACGTATCCCTCCGTCTTTTCATAATGTTTTATTTCGATAACCGATTTCGACAATGTATACAATTTAATATACGTTTTGTGTGGGTTATATGCAATGTTTTTTGTGTGGGTTACGTACTTTTTCCTTTACTTTGATTTTTTGCAATATAATATTTTCCGTGGATTCGGTAATCAATCTGGGATATTTTTTTTGACTGAAGCCTAGCAATAAGACCGTCGGTTTGCAATTAGAACAAACCGGGGTCAATCCCTGGCATGGTCAATATGTCATTGATTTTTTTAAATTTTTCCTTTATTATCGATAGCAGTGGTATTTGTGATGATATTTCTCATCGAGTGGATCAAAACTGTACTTGAGGTAATTTAAAAATGTAAATATTTGACGCATTGGCAATTAGCTGCATTAATTGCAAATATCTCGATTCCGATTCAAACCACAGTCTAAAAAATTAAAGCTCACAACATTTGCCAATACTTTATTAAAATAAACAATATCTGATATCAAAATAATATTTTTCCATTCAAAACCATAATGAAAAATTATTGGGTTAAAGCTAAAATATATAATCATTTTCAAGCTTTAGAAAATTACCCAATTGAATATACCAATGGAATTTATTCCGAAATAATATTATAATAAAGTTTTGGGTCTGCCTCGTCTCACGTTTCCCCGCGCCCTTGTCCTTCTGTGGTCAGACTAATTTGTCTTTACACGTTATTATTTTGAAATACGAGCGGCTCTGGTGGAGGGCAAAGGTAACTCGAATTTATCCAAAGAGCATCTGCACTCTGTAGTTTGACATTATCGAAGAGTCATATCACAATTTTAAACTCGGCCAGAAGATATTTTCGCATAGCTAAAAATTCTATATTTTATAAGATCGTTTTCAACCTTCTCAAAAAGACTTGTATCAATTATTATCTTAACTATATAGCAGAAAATACATACATAAATCTACCTGTCTGTCTGTCACAAGAACTTCTCCCAAACGGTGAACAGTAGCTATGTGAAATTTGCACATGTAATTCTGGCTGTCATTTTTAACTAAGCTATTTTCAACGTCCTTATTAATCGATGTGGTGTAGTGGTCAACCTACTCGTCAAGCCTCGGGCTCAAATCCTGATACGAACAGTGACAGAGATTTCTGATCGTAGGCATGTTTGTGATTCCTAGGATTCCCATCCCACCCAGCCGATCCTAAAGACAGTGATTATCCAATCACTAATATTTTCCTAGCTTTATCCTTCTATGTCTACTCTCTTCGGAAAATAGAGGTTGAGCAACTGAGTAACAAGCAATTCTCGTAGAAAAACTTCCATCAAGACGAGTCCATATTTCCTTATTAATATATAATATATAAAGTAATATATATATTGAGCTCCAAATTTCGAACGGACATGGTAAAAATAAAAATCAATCGATGGACTATTTATGTTGTGGGTGTTACATGACCTACGGTCGACGAGGATATTTTCGACTTACAAGATTAGCTTGCACCAAAAAGCCATAATAACGCCAACGTCGAAATTATAAATGTTAACGCTCTTTGTCTGGGGCGATACAGCGTAATAAATACTAGTATAATATAGAATGCGCTGGTCAGTATTGACGTTCACTCGAACCATTTTTATTTATCATATTTAAATATTTCTTAACCTTATAAATAATTTCGCGTGGTTCTTTTATATGTAACATTAATTTTATGTCAGACCCTTATTTTAAGTTTTATCAGTGAGTTATTTTTTTTTCTTTTTCAATCCTAATTATCAAGTACAATCGCTGACATCTTCAGAGTTGAGCTACATTCGATGCGGTTATTACAAAAAATAAAATACTAAAAAATAAAATCATCAACAAATCAAAATCAGCTGTGTGATTCAAATAAACGTGCTCTCTTCGATTGACATCTCAAATCAAATTGTTTAATATTGAATTTTTTAGTAATATGTACTTTCCCATTCTATGTCATATATTATGCTCATATAAGGAAGGACCAATCTATAAATATGACAATTTCACCTTTCAAATTTTTATAAAATACTGTTTGGAAAATTATTAGCTCTTTTAAAACAACATTAGATAAAAGAAACAATACATTATTGAGTTTACCATAAACAAATTTACATTAGAGCTAGTGGATTTATATTGTTTCTGAAACCGCATTATTTTTAATGTCACATTTACACGCACACGTACAAGAGTCTGCAATCCTTACTTGCTTCAGATTTATACCTGCCGACCGATCCTATAACTTTTTAAGCCTTTATTTCGCGCCGATCATATGATACGCCAGTAGCAAGAGCTGTCATATTAATGTCTTAATATATTAATTGATGATAATTTATATGCGTTGGCGTCCGTGGTGCAGTTGGTAGAGTCGTTGGCTACGGTTACGGATGTCTCGGGTTCGATTTCCTGTGCGGACGGTTTGCGTAAATTGATCTTTCAATCGATTTATAAATTTCTGTTCGTAGTCTGAGTGTTTTTGATGTATAAAACTCCTTCCCACCCATCCGATCCTCACGAGGCGTAGCGAGAGCGATTAGCTAACCACTAGTCCTGTCCTATCCCTATCCTTCTATCTCTTCGAAAAAGAGAGGTTGAGCAACTGAGTAACAAGCAGTTCTCATAGAAAAATTCTGTTAAGATACCTCCATTAAAATACCATATACTCCACACTGGGAGCGGACATGGAAAAAATTTATATCCATACTATTATCTTATTATTTGAATTTGTGTTTAAATATTATGTTTATGGTTATGTCTTTATTCTGTTTAATTTTTATTAATAAACATGTTTTTTTCCTACCCATCGAAACCGTGACGAGTTAAAAGTTTTCTGAATGTTTTTATTCTAGAACGGTAACATTGGTTACTGCCATAATAATTATATCCCTTTCCGTTACGTACGTATTATATTGAAGTACTGTTTCATTTAAGATTGTGTAAGCCAAAGTCTTTGAATGGGGAAAATAGTTAAGAAACCTTCTCGTGCCTCAAGTATTGCTTATATTAAAGATGGTTAACGCATAGCAAATCGGTTTTAAGTGTAATACCGTGTGTTCTCAGTTTATTGTAAACGATTCATATTTCAGCTGTGCCGATGTTCGTTTACAGCCTGGATGTGACATCCAATATCAAAGTGAGTAAATCTTGAATTACACAACTATTAAGAAGTCTTCGCCTTTTCTTTAAAACTACTATATTCATTTGAATCTGCATTCGGCGTACGAAGTAAAACGAACAGTTTTGATGGAATACTTTCATTTTTAAGATTTTAGACATTTTGGCATACGGGAATAAAAGAGTTCAAATACTTTTCTGAAAACATGGAAATACACTTTACTAATGACCTCAATTATTTTGAGTATAATAAGCAATAAAAAACGTCCTTTCCGCGTGCCTTGTTTGTTTATTTGGCTTTCACAGTCGTATTGTGTGTTCGTTTTATTTCAGTAAATTTAAAGTTGTTTATCCAAAAAACGGGAGAAAATTGAAACAAAATACAATTATTTCTCCGAATGTTTCGTTCCGTCTTCCATTTAAAAAATATGTCAATAGCAGCTACGCTTTGAAATACTGACAATTGTATTTGTCTCGTACTTATTTTTCTAGATTCTAGAGTTTATAAACCATTTCTGCTTTCTGTGTCGAGATTGTATGGACTCTTAATAGATCATCTCAACAGAACTTGTTTTCCGAGAAGCGGTTGAAAGTCAGTCGTTCTATTTCTCAGGGTAAAAATAATAGTATTACAGCTTGTTAAAGATGAGTAGTAATCTGTTGTCTCCGCTATTAGTACCCGTGGCCCGCGAACCTTTACCCAGCCCGGCCCGTGGGCCGGGTTCGGGCGGGTAAAGACAATTCAGATTCGGGCTCTGGCTGGGCCCGGGTAAGAAATTCAAATTTAAGAAAAATATTTCGTACTATGTTCGGGTCACGAGTCAGCCATAAGGCAATAGTTTTCGTAACTTAAATAATTTATTTCACATGTGCTATAAATATCGTTGGAAATATGTAAACAATAACATGTATTGTTAGAAAAGTATAAATGAATTACTATATTACAAAACAAATCGGGCTTTCTTCGGAATGAGAAAAATAAATCTGGGCTTCGGGTCGGGTTCGGGTAACAAGTGTGATTTGGAGACACGGGCTCGGGCCGGGTAATTTTATGAAATTTCGGCCCCGGCAGACCTCTAGTAGGGATGGATGAAAACATTACAAAGTCCATGAATTTTAATACAAATCAATAAATCGACGATGTACAGTAACTTAGAAATGAAAAATTTAGAAGAAATTGTCGACAACCTCATAAGGAAAGAGTCAACTTCTGTTTTAGTCTTTTGATATCTACTAACAAAACATATGAAATGGTATTGTGTTTGCTGTTGGTTATTTATCAGTTACGAAATTTGTAAGGCTTAGAGGGAAATTGTAGGTATGCCAATATATGTTACAAAATTTATCACAATACATAAGGTTTAATTTGTAACAATAACACAAATATGAAAGCCATTGCTATTTTTAAGCAATAAATTCTACAGTAAAATTAATTATTTTGCTACATTAAATTCAAAATGTGTTTACATAAATAATTAATGAAAGAAAGCATTACTCATTGGTTGGGGCAGACTAAATAATAACCATTTTATTTTATATGTCATAAAATTAATCGTTCAGCAAAGTATTAACTCCTGTAATTCAATTTTCACTTATTGATCCAGCTGTTAGATAATAAAACCAAACAGTTCACAAAAACCAATAAAAGTAAACCATTTTTATTGATTGGTTGTTGGTGTCGTATCCGAAAGACGGCGCCATTAAAATCGTACACTATTTCCAATTTGCAAGGTTACCTAATCAACTTCTTACTCTATATTGTAGTTTAATAAATGATGACAGACATATTATTCGAATTTATTTTTATTCTTTAAAATAAAATAATTATAACCTTATATTATATAATGATATTTGGTTTAAGCTATAATCCATTACGTGGATCGTGGATGTATATCGTCCATAATGTTTGAACTGATGCAGTGTAAACGAACGCCTGGACCAAGGGCCATTCTATTCGATTTGACTGTAGGTACCGATCGTAGATTAATTCTGCATTCGAATTAAAATTAAAACAATGCTAATGCATAATAGTTATAGGTAAAATTATATATCGTCGTTTATATTGTAAAATAGTATATCTGCAAAATATGTTTTTTCGATTTTTTTTTTGTTTTATTAATACAGCAAAAATCGCCTTTATGTGCTTGCAAAATATCACAACTGATAAAAATACTATTTTTGGTTTAATTAAGAAAAACATTTTTGAATATCTGCAAAAAAATAATATGTTGAAAATTTTAAATGCAAAAATGTTAACTGCTTCAACTGCCATACAAATTTGACGTCGGTCGACTGCGTGTTTTGCACAGGGCTTATTTCTTTTAAAAGATACATACACTTTCTTCCATTCACATATTTTTACGTTTGTTCATTTATTGTTTAAAAGATTATAACATCTTTTGCGAATTCCCTGTCGAAGAGGAGAGAATGCTTTGTTACCACTATCTAGGATGTATAGGATCTCAAGCAGAACACCATTCCAGTCCGGTTAATCTCTTACTTATTGAAGATGCAGTGACTTAATACACAATAATTACCAGTACTAAAATTGAGTCTACATTTACGTTTACTTAACACATAAATTTACCTTTTAGTTATAATACAAACGATTTTAAATTTGGATTAAATCCAATTCCAAAACAAACAAAAACAATTTATAATGATTGCCATGCGAAGGACGTCTCAACCAGCTCACCCACCAGCCGAGGCCTCCGAAAACAGACTGACTGACAAAATAAAAATTAAAACTTCAAACAATGTAGGCTCCTCCCTTTTGTCAATCACTCTCGTCAGGCGGACGAGACTATTAACAAGCGCCTGCTTTCTAATTTGAGCTTTAGCTCATCCGTCGGTCAGCAACCGATCGATTTTTAACGGTCATAAACTGGTTCGGCTAAATAATTAGTTACCAAGAATCATCGTCATTAAAGCTGTTCGCTGTCAGTTCTGGATCCTTTTAAAACTTAAGCTTAACAAACAAAACCAGGATGTGTCACTTTGTAGAAAATAGAATCTCCATCACAAAATTTAATAGCCTAAAACGAAATTGAAAACCAAGATTCTTCGTTAATATAAAATTTAAAATTGATAACTTTGTTATTCCTTTGGTTTTATCACTAACATGACGCGTTTCGCCTCTTGACTAAGTATCTTCATTCTAACCATATCGCAAGGTTATTTATTCCAAAGGTAAACAATGATTCTAATTCTTAAATTAAAAATAAATAAAATATTATGATAAACACGGTCTTAAAATTTGATTGAAAAGCACACCCTGACAAAAGCTGCTTCTTTCGACGGTATTATGGAAATTGTTTGATGAAACCAAGGAAACAGAAATTAATAGTATTAATGTTAAAAGAATACCTTGTCAAAAGTATTAAAGAAATAAAACATTAATATTTATAACATCGTAATCGTTTTGAAAAATGCTTATCCGTTACCGAGTTGTCAAGGCTCTTGGGCTTTCATATAGTAGGAATACGATTGCAGGGATTGATGCAATAGAATCTTCGAATGGAAACATTCGTATAATGATTATCCAATCAACTTTTGAATTTTTATCGAAAGCGTGGCTGTTGATGATGTTTTAATTCTTCCCCAAAGAGAGACAGAACGAAAAGCTAACCACTTGCCCTATTGTTTCTTACCTTCGTCTTTCCATTCTTATCCACTGCAATAAGAATACTTTTCAACCATTCTTCTTTAAACTATTGAGATGAAACTTTAGTACATATAAATGCTCCACTTATGCTATCCGTATGATGAAGCATGAGGAAAATATAAATGAATATTTTTTTATTAATCTTACAATATTCTTGAATACCAATGGTTTACTTTACTTCTTTTCAAAGCTAAAAAGTAATTAACTGAGTGTGACTCAACAAATAAAAATGAGAAGCTTCGTCTGGTTTTAGTGCAATAATTATATAACACTATTAAGTGATACATTATTATAACAAGCATGCTATGAAAACAGTAAATATCAGTTATCTTGGTATGTAACCATTTTAACACTTTGGCCGGGTAACTTTTTTTTACTTTCTTCAGCTGTTTTTTGAGCTCTCCATTTGCAAGACATCTATTTAGAGCAGCAGTCACCAAACAACAGCCCGCGGGCCGGATCCGGCACACTAATGATTTTCATCCGGCCCTTCAAAGATTTCCGATTTTTGTATATAAATTTTTCATGATATTCTCATTTATTGAAATTCTAAGAATGTAGTGCAGGCAAAATAGAACAATAGAAATGTCCAAATAATAACCCCCCCCCCCAACCGAAAATATTCAGTTGTATTTCAAAGTCTGCAGAGTACACATCGCTTGATTTTTGTGCTTGATAGCGCATATAAATTATAATACTAATTGCATTACAATAAGAATTTATTTGTCGTCCATCCCCCCCCAAGTATTTAAAAAATTCAATCCGGCCTGTTTCTTAAAAAGTCTGGTGAACCGTTTCCTGACGGAAGGCCGTTTTCTTTCATCTTAAAATAAAATAAGGCCGCGTTTAAGCATACATAAAAATGTATGTGCATTATTTTGTAAATGAAGGAAAAGAGTTAAATTTATTTATTTATGTATTTGTTTATATCAGTCAAAAGGCAGCACTTAAGACCCCAAAAGACCGCATGTGGCCTTATGGAAGCAGGTTGGTGACCCCTCATATAGATGCATAAAAATTCGGTGTTGTTTGGACATAACCTGTAAAATGTTGAATTTACAGGTGAGCGATTTTAAACATTGAATTGCCTCATCTTCGTTCACATATTATCATCATATATATTTATAACCATTGCGTTCTGAGCATTTTAAATGAAAGATATTACTCCATTGAACAAATTTTTACTCTCATCAGAAAATTACCATAAGGCAGTTATCAGGTTATGTCCAAACAACAATAAACTTATCGTTGGTATCTTGTTATTTTAACACATTATAGCACTGTGAAATTCTTTTAGAAATTAAAAACGATGATTTCATTCGAATTTAAGCAATTTAAAAATTCCAGCCGTGATTTACTTAACATGCATAACACTGTGAAATTTTTTAAAAATCAAAACACACTTGACTCCAAATCTTAATTGAAAAATTTTAAAATTTCCGGCTGATTTTTACTTCCAATCCGTAACTCCATCGCTAGATATGTACCATCATTGTTTCACCAATTAGACAATTTTTTCATGGTAGTAGGAAATGACTAATACTTAGCTAATCGGTCTGACTATGCTCTGTTTTTGGGATCAAGAATGTATACATCACAGATAACAGTGCTTTTAACACAAATCAATCAATCAATTTTTAAGTGTTCATACTGGGATTCGAACCCATGGATGCCGTAAGAGAATTAAACCAATGCCCAAGAGCATTGACCACTTGACTAAATGAACGGTGTGATGGTGTAGGTGTGAATAAAAATCATGTTTATAGGAGTAAAACATTCTATATTTTCACAACAAGAAATACAATAAGTTATAATACAGTTTAAATAAATTAATAAATATAAAAAATCAAAAAATAGTTAAGTACTAAAATAACAATCATTAATTGTAAAATAATAATAGCATGACTCAAACTATAATGACTAGATGTTTTATTTGGTGTTGACTTGTAGTAGATATTCTTTTGAATATTGGTTAAAAAACATTAATTTTAATATAATACTCACCAGGCAAATACATATTTGTCTTGAATGAAATGCATTAAAAAATATGTATTTGTTCAAAGTAATTACGGAAAATCTTATTCATAATAATTGAAAAAACTAGCCAATAATAATTAAGCATATAAAATATAATTTAAACAAATACCATTGTTTTCAATTTTAACTACTTTATCTTTGGAATGCATTTTGTATGGATCATCTCATTTATATTACTTATAATAAATTAAATTATATATTATGATAATAATTTACACTTAAATTATGGTGGTAAATCCATAAATATATCATCTTCATACAGGAGAAAATGACCAAGTGTTAAGTAGTACAATGTTCAAGAGAACTGTTGATTTCCATAGAGCCCAGTTGAATTCCTTGCCAATTCTGAACGAACAGCTGAACCTTCCAAACTCCCCGTTGCTGTATCCTATACGTTGAATCACCGAACAGATGCCACGAAATGTGGAATGATTGTATATATTTATCCTTTCGTCGAATTTCATCCCGTCGAAACCCACAATGCTATTATAATTGTAAAATCACTGGTAATTCTAATATTAGTTGGAAAGCGGCAATTCGCCACTCTGTTAATGTGTTGTTTTACAAAATAAAGATTAAGGCGATTCTCGAAATTTTAACTCAGGTATCAGTGTGGATCCTAGACGTATAATATTTTGTCTCGTAAATAGTATTTGTATCTTCTATATAAGCGTTGGACACTGTTTGCTGTCTGTCAATTCGAGTCCATTCGTGCGCTCGAGTGCCTGAGGATGCCGAATGGCGAAACCCGGGTCGTTAGTGACAAAATACATGGAAGTGTACAAAATCTCAATAACTCAAACTTCATATTGTATTCAAATTTTTGATTTAATTTTTGGATATGTGTATGGTGTGTTGTCAGAGTTATTTAATCAATTTTTGTGAAAATTTTACTTGGTCACTTTCTCTTCAATGATGACGATGCGTTTTAATTATTACAAAAAAATTGCACAGGTAATGGTAACATAAATAAATACACATTTTTTGCATGATTATTGTTTGATAAAAAACGGTATGAATTTTGGAACCCTGTTAAAAAGTAATCATGAATATTATTCAAAAGTTGAAATAAATTATAGTTACACAATTAATATAAGCTATTACGATTAACAGCTTGGACTCTTAATGAAGCCACTACTTCATTACATTTGCTTTTAATACAGCTGTTGTTATTCAAGAACACAAACTACAAAACATATATCGTTGTCAACAAATGGAATGATTAATACACATTAAAAACTGTACAATTTTACATGTTTTGGTCACTTTTTCATGAATCATTTGGGAATTATAATTTCAACATGTGTGTTATTAAAAAATAAATCAGTATTTTTAGTATCAAATAAAACCTTAGGGTTTAAATTGCTCTTCAACTTTTTTCTGAAATGTCAGGCAAAATAATTTCATTGCACATTAATAAATTAATATTCTAAAACAAGTCTTCATAAATATATCACAACTAAAATAAATAAATTATTTAATAGTGATGTAATATCAAAATAAATAATAACACATAATTTCATTGACTTAGATAATCACAGTACATTTTTGATTGGATTTTTGTTTTTTAAATATTCAAAAGATATCCAAAGAGACTAGAATGAATAAATAAAAGAAATAATTATTTTTATATCATCACTAATTACGTTGTTCAGCAGTACAATATTCTAATATCAATATGTACCAACAATACATTAATTAGGGTAAATTATGTTATTTAATTTACTTGCAAATCCACCATTTTTAAATCAAGCACAGCAAGAAGCCATGTCATGATTATGTTACCTTTCATGTTTCTTAACAACTGTCATTCATAATAATAATCTCAGTAATTCTTTATGATGTTGCACAGCACTTTAAAGAAAATCTACTACTTTTTTATGTCAGAAAAAGGAAATCATTTTCAAAGATATCATTTTTCATGACAATATTTGACGTTATTGAAGATTATTTTTTCTCAGTATTAAGTAACGGTATAACATAAGATTACAACTTTAATATACAAGGGAAGTTTCTAATGTCCTGATGAAAAATAAAGTTTTTGAATGTTGTCATAGACTATTTGAAGATAAAACTCTAAAAAAATGCTTATGTGCATTTCATTGAACTTGGAATAAAGAGAAAATTAGTTTACAAATTTAACTGACTCTTTTCAACTCATTAACAAATAAATAAATGTTTTGTTGAAAAGTTTTCGTATTTACTACAGTTGAGGCGGATCGGTTGCTACAAATATATTCGGATCCATTTTAGATCGATAGAGTAATATAAACTGATTTATTAATCACCAAATCACAGCCTGAATAATCTCTGTGAATCTGTTGATGTTTAGTGGGTGAATATTCTAAATATTTTTATTTAATAAAAAAATTCCGTAATGAAATAATTAGGCCATTAGCAAACTAGCGTAAATGTCTTCCTGTTGTAATAAAAGTATTCCTATTTTTTAAAACTTATCTTATATCCAGTACTTGTCAATCCCATCCGCCCCATAGAATAAAATCTTTATTGTTAATTCATTTCATTTGAAGTGTCAAGAAATAAAGTTGTTTTTATAGCCATTCTGAGATGAAAGGATTAACATGTGGCATTTTAAATTAATTTTTTACCATGTTGATCTATCGGACTTCTCACTAATGGGTTTTCATTCTACGTTCGTTAAAATTTGGATACTGTTGACGACACGTCAAATATCATTAGTTTATGATTATAATTTTTAGGAGTTACTTAACATAACAAATAAGCCAAACTGATTCTTATGTTGTTTGTTTGTCTCAGTAATGTCAATATAGGCGGAAATTTATAAAATGAATTCAATTGTACGGTGACGTGTGTGGAGGGGAGACAGGAGATCTCAAAGGTGACAGAGTGTGAGCCGGTGAAGGGGAAAGAGAATGCGGCGATGAAGGCCTGCTGCTCCAAGCGCTGCTTGATGAATGCGAAGATGGTGTTGGTCGACGATAAGGAATCGGTCTTTTGCGAGCGCTATAATTTAGTTATTACATATTAGAATACATTATTGCTTAAGTTAGTATTAAAAAAATGCCATTAATATCAGTTATTAGACAAGATTCTGGTAAATCAAACATGTCTGATAAACCTGTTTTAATACTATGTTGTTAGTGGCTTATTTTTCTTGTGTTAAATTCAAATTATCACCATGACATGCCAACAATGGTTGAGCAGCCAGTATTAAAATAATTATTAAATTAATGTTAAATGGAGTATCTTCAATAAGGAACCAAATTATTATCAATGTCAAGTATGCTAAACACAATAATGCGGGTCTCACACAGCAAGTGCAATATGCTTATCTGTGCCGGAAAGTTTGCGAGATAGATTATAATAGGTGATAAAATTGTATATCAAATTGGTTTGGTTACTGATATCATATTTTTATATGCAGACACAAATACAATAGCATATTGAATGTTGCAAGGTTAGAGGCAGCGTAATTAGAGTTCATTTAAATGACAAGTCTTACGTAATGGTTTTTACTTGTAATAATTTAACCTCAAATTATTTATTCAGTTTTTGATATTGAAATATGTGCTCTTAACCATTTTAATAATAATTGTATATTATATAGAGTGAAAATCAACATTCATACTGACCATTGGATAATGATTGTTACATGCATCTTTCTATTTTAAATTGATTAAGATGGGATTTTATGTGATATAATCTTAGATGTTCATCACAGATTGGATATCATTCTAATTCCATTAGCGAAGGTATAGGCATGATATAATTCATAAGTAGTATTAATATTTTATTTGGTAACATATTATTTTGGATATAATAGAATCGACAGTGTTTTGGCCAATTGATGTAACCCTCAAAATTGAAATTGTTCAGGAGATTGTAAAAACTGTTTTTCTCGCAAAAATTATATGGTGAGTTGCGTTACGAATCTTTGAAATGCACTCCTGTAAATGTTCATGTTTGCAGATACGGGATTAGATATTGTGTCGATACAATAGTGGCTAACATCAAGTGGCCAGGTCAGAATTTTGAAACCTAAAACCAATGTAGAATGATGTTTGCTTTTCAAAAGGTGGTCAATTTATTTTTCTAATTTTCATCATTCGGCCGAGACCGGCTCTGTTGTCTTTAAAATGAGATCCAATCATGAACTCATCTTCATATTTTTGAGGGTTACATCAATTTGTCAAAACACAATGGATATATTATCAATTAAGTTATCATGCTGAACACAAAACATACAAAAAGTTACAAATCATGCTATACATAATTAAGGCACTAACTTACTGTATCTTACATGTGTGCAACTAAAATTTCTGTGAAAAACTGAAAAAAAAACAATAAATAATAATTAAAAAAACAAAATACTGAAAAAACAATTTATTGGCAATTCTATGTAGCTGATACATTTGTAGCAAATAATATAAGGGTACAAAATCGCTTTTACAAAACAATATCTACATGTAAATAAGTCAAGTTAAATATTTAGTTGAATCTTAAACAAAAAAGAAAATGGAGTGTAGAAATTAGATTTAAAAAAAAACTATAAAGCCTAATCTGAATCATCAGTATTAGCAGAACTGGATGAGGACTTTCTTGCAGGTTTGGGTTTGCTAAAAAAAGAAAAAAGAAATGAAATAATAGAACATAATGGCAATAAATTCAAAAAGTATGAAAATTCTTTCATGGGTATTTTTGATGGTGCTCTGTGAGCTGTACACAACAATAATAATATGATTTATAACTAATTCTTTCGCAGAAGTTAGCAGATATGCTGCACCCTCAACTTCTTGATGCTATGTTTATTTACTAAATTTCATACTGACAAAATTACTAATTAAGTTATCTAGTAACTTAAATTGGATGCTTTTTTTGTTTCCAAATGTTTGTATTCCGTAGATAGCAGCAGTTTATAAGTAATAGAGTGATATAAAAGTAAATAAGCTTAATTGTTATTAAAATAAAAGTATAATTAAATGGTGTACAGCAAGGAAGGTTGGAAATTTTTAGTCAACAATAAAGACCCTGGACTATCATGAGTATTTCTGCAAGCAAGGGAGTTCTTTCAGTAGACATGATTGGCAATTGCATAGAATTATTATCATCTTTGAATGAATAATTGAGTGAATTATAATTGAGTGAATGTTACATTTAAGAGTTTGTTTAATAATAATACTATTTACATTTAGTGACGGGTTTGACATAATATGCTTTATGTCCGCTTACTTCTTCAGAACAACTGATGTACTGAAAAAATTAACAGATGTCGGTTAACAGAGAACGGTCTCTCAATTAGTTGATTGGGCAAGGGTTGCCATACTTATCTAAATTCCACTAAAAGATGGATACAATATTTTAATTTTTCTGTAAAACAAAATTGTATGGTGTTTAACAAATCAACATTTGGCAACAGTGCCAGGCTATAAAATATGAATGCTAAGCAGTCTGAGGATTGGTAAACACCGCATTACTATTCTTAGGCTTTTTCATATGAATCGATAAAACATTGAATCCCTAGATAAAAAATTTCAAATATTGCTTTTTTAATTTATACAAGACTTCGTATCCAGAAGCAACCTGTGATGTTTTCATTTCTTCCCACTTACCTTTTCCAATTCTAAAAATTTGCCATATGGAGAGTGATTGCTAACCACTAGTCTTTTTCCAATTCCGTATTTCTATTCTAGCGAGGTTGAGTGACTGACTTACAATCAATTTAAGTGAAGCAAATCCCATTGAAATGTTTCATTTATACGGCGTAAAAAAAAAATTAAAAGTAACATAACAAAAGATGTAAGCAAAGTTACAACTAATGTGTATTAATTGAAAACTACATAAATTAAATGAAAGTGTTACTTAAACTTATCGATCAATGATTTACAGATATAACTTAATCTATCATAAATTGATGTATACGAGGCATTGGGAAATCTATAATCTATTAACAAAAAATACTATTTATACAATGCAAATCAATAAAACATCAACTAACTAAAATATAAAAAAAAATCATAATAATCTAAATAAGACACTCAGAAAGCAACATTTATTGAAAAAAAAAAAAAGGAAATCTAATTGTTCAAGTAAATACGATGGCGGCAGACTACAGATGTTTACCTGGTGATGCGTCGTCTATCTAAGAAACTTGGAGAACCAATACGGCGAGGAATCGAAGGAGACCTGGAGCGAGATCCCGAACCAGATCTAAAACATAATTTATAATGCATACATGATTGCATGACTTATAAAACTGTACGTACCAATCAAGAAAATTAAAACCTAACTCCACCTATCTATAACCAAACTCAAATCAAGAATAACCTTGAAACAACTAAACATTATGTCAAAAGTTCATCATTCCTATCAATCAACATAGACTTTTTATTTTAAGCATGATCGTGGATAAATGGATAACTTAACACATTCGTTCTTGAAATAAATGCATTCAACGCGATAAATGTTTTAGTATCTTTTCAGAGATGTCACGGCAAACGTTTAACGCATTATTGAAAATATAAAAACATTTCAAAATGTTCAAGAATTAAATTTTTTTGCCTGATTTCCATTGAATAACCAATATAGAAAGCTTCGAAGGCTTAGTTCTGCGATAAAAACGATATATCAGCATACATTTTTTCTGGCTGTTCGGTTTCTCGGCATGGCATAGAATAACATGCATAGCATCTAGTTCTATAATCAAAATATTCACGGAAATTTTGTCAACATCTGTTTCACATATTATATGATCCAGATACTAACGAAAAAATCAATATTTTCTAGGAATATATCTTTTATTCCCCATTTTTAAAATTGCAAGTTCAGTATTTGTTTGATCTCTGCTACATCCAAATGTATTTTTCTTTCAGTGCGCTAATAAAATCTTTGTTCTTGAAGACAATGCTTACAAGTCAAATATATATGAGCTCATGTACATTTGGCTTGTAATTTACTACCCGATACCCGAAATCCGATTCAATATGACAAGTCGATATAAAATGCCAGACTATCTATGTTTAAAAATACAAAAAGTTGACAACCACTGATACTATTAAGTTGAAATGCCAAAAATATTATGCAACATATTTTACAACTGCTCTCCAAATTATTTTGAAAAATGTTTTTTAAGAGTATAAAAATTCAAGAGTATAATACCTTTTTTTCGAAAGTAATCTAATTTTTTGCCAAATTTCACAGATATGCCCCGTAACGAATGTGTTAATAGAGGATATAAATAAAAGATAATCATTTTCTCAGAGAAGCTAAGGATGGGATAAGGAAAGGATCAGATAGGGTAAGAGAGAAACGATAAAAACATCACAGATATCCAAGCCTCAGGAAGCAAATCCACTTGAAAATGAAAAATATATATCAAGAATGAATGTGCCATTCTGAGTGCACAAGAAAGTAGGGACAAAATGCCCACTCGGCTACAGACACCAAACTTAGAAGTTACCACAGTTGTTATTAATAAATTTAGAGGGCAATGAAATCAGTAAAGTAATTAATCATACTAATTTATGAAAATTAAAACCTGGATGAGGCAGAACCGGACCGTGAGGACCTGGACGATCTGGAGGAATCTGAAGAAGATGAAGATGAACCCGAAGAGGAGCGGGACTTTCTCTTTCTTTCTGTTGGTGATTTTCGTTTCCTCTCGGCTGGAGACTTCTGAGATCGATCTCGACTGCTGCGTCTTGAACTAGCCGAGGAATACTTTCCGCTCCAACGCCTGCAAATAGATTTGAGTTATAATTTATTACATCTCTACTATATAGTCAACGTTTAACTTTTAACCTAAAACTGAAAACGCGATATTTTTGACATTTACAGAGTGGAATAAAAAAATTCAACAAACTCTGATCGCCTGGCGACCGCTCAGTACCAAATATTCCATGGTTTTCAACATCTTAGCATCATGTCGCCTAGCAACTATAAATGTTTTATAAATTTCACAAATCATTATTGTTCATGCTTGAATCGTAAAATTTGTATAAAATCAAAAGATGCGGAAACTTATCCTTGCAATCCTTTGCTTTCGAAGATGTTTAATGCTCACATATATGTTTAATGGTTTGTCTACAGTGTGTATTCCAGAAACTTTAATTGTTATTATCTACGAATGTTGTTGCAAAAAATCAAAGTTCTGACATGTTTCAAAGATCTCCGAACCACCGATAGAATTGAATGTAAAACATAGCTTGGTAAATTCGTAAATCTTGATATGCATCTGTAATCGTCTGGCAAATCCACCAAACTCGATATTGACAGGATTTTTTGAGCACTGCAAAAATGTTAGCTTTGAGAATACATTATTATAGTGTGATGATCCGAAGTTCAAGTCGAAAAATGTTTTCAGTCAACGCAAGGAAGGTCCAATTGTTAAAGAAACGATGGCATTTGATAATATGGCAACGGTCTTATACTGAGCACTCTAGAAACTTTTACTGTTATTACATTCTATGTAATATGACTGAAAAATGTTTTTAGTCAACGTCAAGGAAGGTTCAATGAGTTTCAAAGATCTCTGAAGGATTCACATTGAAACTACTCGATAATGACAATCAATAGAAGACAGTTGCACAAATTGGGATTCACCATTTAAAAAATTAACACTCTTTGAAGTAATCCTTTCATTTTGTGAAGGTTCCAACCCAAAAACACTTTGGGACAATAAATAAGGACTGCATGTCTGAAGATATATTATTTTGAATATCTTGCGTTGAAAAAAATCCTCAATTTGCCTTGAACTCTACCCATGGCATCTACAACGAGGCACCCATGAAGAGTAAAGGTGGGGAAGTTTTTATTTTTTATTGCTGCTATTTTCAACTTTTAAGATTATTGTTAATTGATGGACTATATTTTGTGGGTAATACACGAGGTACAGTCCACGGTGATATTTTTAACTTTCAACCAAATTTCAATATAGCGAGCCCTCATCTAAATGAAATGAATAAGCGTCCTTTATCTCGGGCAAAGCCGGGTAAAAAATATTATATAGAAAATAAAAATATAATATTATACAGCAGAAAATGCATGTATCAATCTGATTGACCGTCTGTCACAAACGGTTTACAGTAGTGAAGTAAAGTTTGTATTTTATTTTCATGCTATTTTCAATTTTTAACATTATTATAAACTCTTATTATTTTGAGGGTTTTACACAAGGTGTGGTCCACAGCGATATTTTCAATTAACAAATTTCAACATTAGTTAGCGCCAAAATAACGCCAATGTCTAAATTAGAAAGTATAAGCTGGCATCTATTTCGGGCGAAGCCGGGTAATAAATACTAATAGATATAAAAAAACATCACAGGTGGTACCAAATTGCGAGGCTGTTAAGTTTTAATTCCAATAAAAGTTTCAATCAAAGAAACAACTTTAAAATTACCTCGATTGTTTCCTAGAGGATATTCAAATACTAGACATGAAATCAACTGCTAATCAAAAACCTAGTAAGTCATTGAATTTAGTGAGATAAAAACCTATAAATAAAAAGTTATTAACCAACCTTGAGGATGCAGATGAAGAGGAAGACGATGAACGAGAGCGTGACCTCGATCTTGATGAAGATTTTCTTTTATCAGGAGTCTGAAGCCGTCGTCTGCTTGCCTCTGTTGGAGAACTTTCACATTTTTCTTTGGGAGCTTCTTCGGGGCCATTTTCTATTTCATCTTTTTCAATGATATCTACTTTAGGCAAAGCTTTGTTTTCTGGGGAGATGTCCATACTTTCTGAAGATGCCGATCCATTGCGGTCCAACACGCTAGGTAACATACTCCTCGGGACGTCTGACACTCCTGCTGTACTAGCAGTGGAGAGAATAGGAAAAGAAATAGTTCCTTCTTCCCTTGCTTTTTGTTGAAGCCTTTTCTTCTCGACAGACTCTTTAGCGATAGCAGCCAAGCCGATTTTTAATAAATCGAGTTGTTTAATTTCACGGTCATCGTCGTCTTCAACTTTAAGGGTTTCCGAGTCATCAGGATAGTCTTCGTCCTCACTGGAAGAAGCACGAAGTCTAACCACAGGTTGTGGCATCGCTCTCAGGGCTTTTTGTTTCCTGGAACTATCATTTCCGAGAGCATCTTTAGAGTCTTTCTTTCCTGAACCTTTCTTTGACTTAGCAGGTTGGCTGGTAGGTTGAATGTACTTAGACTTGTCTTTTTCAGAAAGCTTATCCAGGATGTCTATATAGCGTTCGGGACTCCGTCGCGCTGGAGAATAGCTCAGACTGGAACTACTTTTGGAACCTGCAGAAGGGCTTCTTTTTTCATCCGTTGATACAGTATTCAATCCATTTTTACTATTCGATGGAACCACAGTATCATTGGAATGAGTTGCAATGCTATTGGTGGTTTCAGGAAGTTTTGACACAGACGCTTCTGAAATAACAGAGTTAGTCGGTAGAACAATATCTTTTAAATAATTTTCTGGTTTTTCTTCTGGTATCTTTTCTAAAATAGGTGATTCAATGGGATTTTTTTTCACCTCGATACTATCATACGAAATCGATATATTATTCTGTATCTCGACTCGTTGACATTTTTCCACTGTTTCTTTTACTATCGGAGTATCTTGAATTTTTATTTCAGTCTTATCGGCATCTTGCGATTTTTTAGTTTCATCAGGTGGGATAATTTTCCTCGGAGGAGAATTATCAGGAGTGCGAGAATGTTTATCAGCGTCGTGCTTTTTGCGCTCTTGGTTTGCCACAGACTGCACGGTGCTCTGCAGAGTGATCTTATTCTTTTTAGGCGGCGAGACATCACGATTCGTTGAATATTTATCATTATGTTTCCTATCTCGGGGTGACGGACTCCTCGGATGCTTAGGAGACTTCTTTCGGTCAATCGAAGTCGATCGTTTGGGAGAGGCTGGACGATGCCTTTCAGTAGACAGCCTTCTCGAGTGTGTTCGATTATCCGCATCTCTCCTCCAACCTTTTGGAGATTTACTACTCCGATCGCGGTGAGAATGTTTCGGCGACCTGTTATCCCTGTCTCTCTTTCTGGCAGGAGACTTATACCTTTCTTTTTGCTTAAATGAAGGGGAACGACTTCTATCTCTCCTGGGGGAATGACTCTTTTTCTGTCTCTTGGGAGAACGGCTATCGTAACGCTGAGATTTCTTGGAGTTAATCTTGTCTCTGTCGGGTCTGGGAGATACGCTTCCCCTTCTACTGTACCTTTTTTCAGGTTCATTTCTGGAATGCACAGGAGATCTGCTGACATTCTCTCGCCTACCTCTGGAGAACGATTGATCCTTATCATTCTTACTGTGACTAGATCTGGGCTGTTGAAAGTCTCTCTTGTTGCGATCTGCGGGGGAATTATCTCTCCCCCTACGCCTCGGGGTCCTACTTCGGCGGTGAGAGGTTTCCGTGGGAGATCTGCTTCTTCGACGGGGTTCTGCAACTTTCTTCAAATCGCTTCTCTCTCTCGACGGACTTTTTTGAACGTGAGCAGGCTTCCTTTTATCTTGGCGGTCATCTTTGTGGTCATTATTTCTTTCGGTTTTGTCAAATTTGGATGATTTTGTTTCAATTTCGTCAGGTTGGATTTTCTTGGAATTCGATGCAAACTCTTTTTCTGTTTTTCCAGATTTTTCATTTTTATTTTTCTTGCCCCTATCGTGGGAGTCTTTATCGGAATTTTTAGTATGAACATTAGTAGGTTCGAAACAGTCATCGGTGCGGTCTTTCTTCGATTTTTTTTTGGAATATCAACAGGAGAGCTGCAATAAAGGGAAGCAACAATATAATTTGAAAGCTTATTCTAGACACTCAGTGAATACATATTTTGTTTTGTTGGATAGTAAAAATGGAATTGCTTGAATTCATTTTTGTTAAATGTCAAGTACTCGGGTACACTGACGACAATATATAAATATTTTTTTAAATTCATATTTTTAATGGAAAACAATATTGGTCATTACAGCTTATATTTGCCAATGCTACGAATACTTTTAAAATTTAAAAATCTTATGAGATAAACTCAATAATAAATGATATCACATACAAAAATGTCCAAGACCTCAAATTTTAATTGAAAATGTCTAAATTTCATATTGACCATGCCGTGACTTGAACTCAGACTCATCTGGTCACTAGGGCAAAGCTCTTAAAGTGCACAGAGGCCGACTATAATAGAATTTTGTTAAAAAGGTGACTAGTTGCATGTCTGAAAGAAATAATTTTTTTTTTTCGTAATGGGCAAATATGAAAGTGTTAATATATTACCGCTTGCATGTTACGCAAGCACATGTTTAGTGAACTAATCTTTTGTTCCGATATTATTAATTTAAGGTTAATCATATTTTTATAACTATTAAAAAACATATGTGGTCTGGGCAATAATACTTTATATATGTGACAACCAAGCTGTTAATAAATTCCTGTTTGACCATTGCTAATTTCTCAGTAATACTATATTTTCTTTCCCACAGTTTTGAATTTTGAAATTCGAGAACCCCAAAAACGTCATTAGCCCAGGCCTCGAATTCTCTTCGTCTTTCGACACTTTTATTTCATGACCAGCAAAAATTTAGTCATTGAAATATTCAAAGACAAATTTAATCACAGTTACCTATTGCGACTGCTATCACTGCTCTGCTTCTGTTTGGATGCGCGTTTCTTCTGAATAAAAAAATTATGTGTTAATCAACCTGAACTCCTAAGTACATAATTTTTCTATTAATAAATACTTATTTAATTCAGAATTGTTTGATCAACACAATTTCTTAAAACTAACATGCATTATTGTATCCCGGTTTCATGAATGAAAATAAAATTTTCAGTAATAAACTAAAATATTCTTTGTGGAGAATAGTTTTTTGAAACGGAAATAGGTATCAGGGATAACATTCAAAATTTTTGCAACATATTTACCAGTAAACAACAACACAGGTAATCATTTTGAATCTGTGAAAAATTGTTTGATCATTCCATAGAGATTTAGGAAGGTAACAAAACACAGTTATAATTATATTTGTACAAAATTGAACTGCAGTGAAATATAGCTGTTTCTATGGACAGACATAACTTTATTGTTCTCTATGAAATAGTCAAAGCAACAATTTATTAATAAAATATCTGTACCCACCGAGAGATAAATATTTATAACTCAAATAAAAATTTTGTATATTCTGAAAGAAGGCGACAACTGAAAAAGTTTGTTGTAAAAATACATCACAATTTACTAGGTACTAGTTAAAAAATATTAATTATAAAACACCACCTTCCAACCGATAACCGATGACGCGCTATTGAGGAGAGATTTGAATAAAAGACCAAATCATTGATGGTTATTGTCACATCAATTAAAGACTGAGAAACATTGCATTAGTGCAGTACATTTGAAACCGTTAGATAATTATTTATATGCTTTTCATTTATGAGAAAACATCAATCGTAAGCTATCTACTTGTGAATCTAATTACAGCCAAGCATTTGTTTGAAATAAATATTGCCTTTTGAAATGAGAGTTGGAATCAAGAAAGTATTGATTCACTCAAAGGGAACAAGACAAAAAATATGAAACCAAAAATCTGACAAACGATATTAAGTCGGAAATACCAGTTTGAGTAAATTGAATAGCAATTACTTTAAATTAAATACTTTACAGTTAAATGCAGATATTTTTTTATTCAAATCGAGTATTGCCTAGAATCGTCAATTATGTTTATGGATAACGGTTGGGAGATGCTATTATTTGAGAATGAATGAAAAGTGCATTGATGAAAAGATGTATTGAAACAATTATTTAAGACAATAATAATAAGTCTGATACATGAAGTGTATTCAAAAACTGTTAACAATTGGATTTCCAAAAATGTCATTTGTGTTATAGGGATACTTACTGATAAGGCAATCTCTTCAAACAGAAGCTATCCTATGAAATGATGCGCAGTCATAAACAAAAGATATTTACTTCCGATTCTTATACACAGCATGGTTAAATCAAAACAAAATAATTCCATTGGTAATTTCAAAATGCAAGATAGGTATTGGAAAAGTGTGAAGAGTGACAATCGTGAGCCGGGGGCACGGGTCATTCTATAAGAGGTCTTCTCACCACTGTCCGAAGACATGATACATAAAGATATGTCACCATAATGCACTAAAGTAGAGAGAGGCGGCCATCTACGGAAAGATAGGAGAGGTGAATACCTTGCGTCTCCGCCGCTGCTTCTCTGACTGGCCGCTGTCCGATTCGGTATCGGAGTTCCCTTCCTGGCTGGAGGACGATGAGTCGTCGCTGGAGCGAGACCGTTTCTTTTTTTTATCCTTTTTGGCCGACGAAGCTGACCTACGATTTTACACACAAAATTCAATGGAAATCTTTGCTTAGTACGTTGCAGATGATAGAAAAATTAAAAAAAAAACAGAAGAAAACAGCTCAGCGATAATAATTTTGGTTATAATATACATTTTTTTATACAGTGGAAAATGTCTAACGCCAAAATTATATACGCGTGAAACGAAATGTTCATCCAAAAATATTCAAAATAAAACTACAAATTCGGTGGAGTAAATAATATTAATTAAAACTAAAAACCATTTTGATTACTGTGAGAAATCTTCCACTGTCCACTGTGTAGAAAAATAAAATCAATTTAAATGTGGATTATTATTAATTACGACTAAAATATAGTTAATTACTACAATTTTTATAAATGCCGACTTCTACAATATATTAAGAGAATAATATATTGAAAGGCATCATGTCACTCGAAACCGCGACACTCACATGATCACCAACAGAAAATTGATGCCTTTGATAGAAATCCTACGTGACACAAAGTTACATGTTGCATTTTTTTAGTGGACAATAATAAAATAAAAAACAAATGCATATAATGAGATACGACACATAATAATAATAAAGATATAATTAACAGTCTTTTTTAATTGATAGCAGTATTGTTACCTTTTTGTTCATCGATTAGGAATGACTTATAAAAGAAACAACAAGATGGCGATTAAAATAAATCAGTCGTCATTTGTCTAACATAAAATATGTATAAGGCATTTGGGGAGACAGAGATGACAATAATGGCTATTTTACTCTCTTCATTTTCCACATCGAGCGGTGGCATACTTTTTTATGGATAATTTTGGTACAAGTCAATTAGAAGGGTGCTACTTAAGTTCGTAAACAAAATAAATTTCAACATGTCAACGGATTTTAGTAACACAAAAACGTATCTAAAATAAATAATGTGTTTTCTAGTATAAAAAATTATTCACCAGTCAGTTTTATCTGTAACACAAAAAGAAGAATCTCCACAAGAATTATGGGTGAAGAAATAATCTAAAACATATCTTATAGTTTATCGGTAAAATCTAAAGTTTTTTACATCTTTTGACAGGCAATAAACTCAAAGATGGTTATGTAAAAATTTGAATTCAATATCTGTTTTAATTGAAGCGTCTTTGACAGTAAAATTATACAATGTCGACGTTGAAATAATTGCCAATTTATATTACACTGCCTTTAATGCAATGGTGATTTTATAGGATTTCACTGAAAATTTTGTTTTTCAAAGCTTTCAGCAGGGCTGCGAATTTTTAAAAAGGCCCTGTTAAGAATCACTACTTTGAGCTATACTTGAACATGGACTGGTCTCATTCATTTACATTAAAAAGTCAACGACGAATTAATAAATAATATGCACCACATACAGCATGCCATTTATTTCTACAACCAGTTGACTGATATACTAAAATTTTGAGACACATGACAGACCATTTCTTGCCCTGCCCATTTTTATAGTACTTAGCTTAATTTTCAAATAATACCCTACCAAACAAATAAAAACTATTTTTTTTCGTCGACTTGTGTGAATATTATTAGGCTAAATATAATGTTTATTTTATAACAGTTGAAAATAAGGTTTTTGGAGCATATATTATGTTCCTAAGAGTATTATTGTTTTGAATATTTTAGAAACATCATTTAGCTTGTCTATAAAAAAATCCATACTGTGTTTGCGTACAGCAGCGTAAGCGGCGCCCTTATAATTGACCAGTATCTTTTTTTTTTTAAAGAAACCACAGCAATTATTTTTACATTATACAAACAAAAGTTGTCGCTACTCAAAATTAGAGAAAAAAAAATTTCAGATATTGTGAAAAATTTTTTGATATTAAATTAATTTATATTGCTATTTACAAATAACATTTTTTTTTAGAAAATACATTGGATTATGAAGTCTGCTGAAAGATAAATGAGTGAGAATATATTCAAAGATGAAGAAACATTGAATGTCTAATCAGTATATAATATATAAGTAATGAAAATAAAACCAAGAAAATATAAAAATATAATCAGAATACATGCAAAAATAATTATTGTTGTATTCATTTTTATTATTAAAGTAACAGAGAGTTGGAAATTTAGTGAGAAATTTTAACTAAATCTTTTAGATAATTGGTTATAGAATGTTTGCTACAGAATTCTGCGTCAACATATACATCTTACATACCTGTCTTTTTTGTTCTTCTTCGATTTCTTCTTTTTGTCCTTTTTCATTTCAGGAGAACTGTAAGAAATAATAAACATATCCTTTAGGTGATTCTGTAAACATAGAATACAGTACATTTCAATAAATAATATGCATTAAATTCAGTAATTTTAATACAAATTACACATATTTAAACCTAATTTAAAAATCATAAAATTTTGTAAGTGTGAAACAGTGCCAGACAAATATTACTTACACATGATTTTCTCTAGAAGCATTGACAGAAAAACAGTAAGTCAAAAGAAAGGTCCATTGAAATAAGGAAATAGATGCACTTGTGCAATATATATTATTTAACATCATAAATTTGCAAATTTCAAAAAGACTTAATTATGATACCCATTACATTAAAATTTCTTAATTCTCAGTTGCAATTAATTTATATCAAAATTAATCAAATTAATATTGTCTGGTATCGAGTAAATAAAAGCTTTTCAGTGAATAAAAGTGAATAAACGATTTTAAAGAGATCAAGCTATAAAATAAGAAAAACATTACCTATTCTTGAATCCCAGTATAAATGGTAAAACAATATACAAACAATATTATTTATATATTACAAAAGAAAACTTACAAAGTCTAATAAAGTGCAATAACAACGTTTATTAAAAGAATTGGGTATTTCATTTATTTATTTAATTAAATGTTGGTATATGTGACGAGAAGTACAGATAATAAAATCATACAAAAAATAATCACAGTATAATTTGATTATAGAAAACATCTCTCAGATCTATCGAAGATAATATTATCATGATAATAAATAAGAATCGCATAGTTTAAAAAAAACCTGCTGAAATGGTTTTCACACAATTTATAGTTGATTAAATAAATTGAGAGAGATGTTTCTGCCCTCTTTCTTCAATGGTTAACCTTTTAGTATTAAAAAATGCCAAAAACTCAATATTTTTGATTAAAATTCAAGGTCTTTTTTGAAACCCCCTTGAATAATTGATGTGTCAATTTCAATTACTCTTAAAAAAATGAATGAACCAATAACAGAAAAGTAATACCTATAATACACAAAGTTCACTAATTAGATAGATATGACTTTTTCCCACTTTTCTCGAAACTACCAAAAACCGTTTTAGCGAAGTATTGAAACTAAGTGCTTCATATGTAAACTACTTTCTATCTCTGCCGATAGTATTAAATGTAAGCTTTTGACTAAGTACCTCGACTGTCTCCTTTTTTTCTTGTCAGGCGCAACAATGGCCGGTGTTGGTGGGGGTGCGGATGGCACAGGTGGAGCGATGGCAGAGCGTCTGCCTCCTTGCAGGCTGCTGCCTTCCACGAAATGCGACGAAATGCCAAAAGCCTCTCGGAGTCGCGCGTTCTTCTCTTGCTGGGCTTCAGCCAGCTGATGGGTCTCGCGAACACTAAAAACCAACAAAGCATTATTATAATATATAAAAATTTAGTATGCAAAGAACCATTTATATGTAACTATCATGTGTTTTTATATTTTTTTTTCTTGGATGATCAAGAAAGTAAACCGCGACAAAAAAAAAACAATGCTTATAGCCTGTCTCCAGATGTTCAGTAGAAAATAGGTATAAGTAACAAATTAAAATTTTAATTTGAAATTCAAATTCAATTTAAATTCGGCTTAAATAATTGTGGACAGTTTGAAACTATGTGTTTTATTCCTTCATTGATTAATGATTTTTTTTAAATTCAGATAGTACATCATGTTCATTACTAAACTTCTATGTAAAAAAAAAACCTGCCGCATTGATCAATATTTCAAGTGATATTGTAATTCTTATAGCATGATACCTGGCAACATAAATTAACAAATACACCTTAACTCAGTCCAACACAAACCGCCACCTTACAGCAAGTTTAATAAAGAAATAAAACAATATATTCCATTACATTAAAGTTGTTCCTAATGTAGATGTGCAAACATTGGAGTTTGTTACCCCATTATTTAACAGCGGCAAGTCTAAAAACAGAATACCGTTAATGGTCAAAGATCTAAGCAAGAAAAAACAACATTTCTACATTGTTGTCAATTAGTTGGCTATAAATAGTTTGTGTCCTATAAAACATGAAGATTTCGTTGTTTTTGTCAAATAAGTTAGATTTTCCAACAATATCAACAATGTACAAATATCATTTTGTGATTTTGAAGATGTCCAGGTTTGATTTGGAGAGTAACATATGGCGTACCACATCTATTTATCGATAAATACCAGAAAGTCAAGATGTGTGATGGATAAATGTTATATTCAATTATTTCATTATATAGACCTGATAACTGATCGCATGGGTCGGTGCCGACTTCCGTTCGAGAGGTAAACCTGAAGATTATCAATGTGACGCTGCGGAGACAAAGAGTGCGAAGAACACACGCAGCGGCAGCAGCAAGATCTGCGGGCCTTAGCCTCTGCCTCTGCAAGTAATCCGCGAAGATCCCTGGCAACACACTCTGGACCGACTTCTACGTCCGGCGTGTACGGTGCAGGATCAAATCCGATGGCACCGGGGCCCACCGGACCGTAAGGGCCGTGAAGATGCGAAGAAAGGTCAGCCAGGCGGAGACGGGTCGCTGTGGTTTCGGTGGCCCTGCGCGCTTGGAGGGCCCGTCTGTATTTAGAATTCCTCTCGGCGAAGACAGCTTGGAAAGTGCCTCTCCAGAGTCGTCCAAAAAGTACTCTCTCGTCCGGTTCGTCACGTTTCTTCGCCGCGTCAACTCTTTCAGCCCGTCCGCCGTAAAGCATTATTTATTACGGATTATGCGTACGTTAATGATGCGCGTTAAAATATTTATTTCGAATGGATTGCGATAATTAATTTAAACATTTAATGTTAACAATATTTGTAAATAATTTCACTTATAAACTACGTTTGGAAGACTGCCGTAAGACACGGGAATGGCGCCGACGGATGCTCGTGTAAATGCGATACGTATCCGCGACTTATAATTTATTTGGAAGACTTTTACGATTTTGCGTAGAATTATTACATATCAATTGTGTTCATCGTTCAACTCCGACGAATTCTGCAGAATCCGACGAATGCGACGTCGAAACGGCAGATTTGTCCGACAGTGGAAATTGACGGATCCCTGCCGCCGCGATTGGCGGATATCCATCGCCAAATCACTGATCTAATTCTTATCCTTATGTTAAATTCAATATGGATTATCGCCGACTCTTAAAAAAACATTTCCGACGGGCGCGAACGCGAATATTCGCGACTAATGCGAGAAAATAAAAACACAAATTAACTAACCGGCGTCCATTGCGGGAAACATACCGGAGGTTGCGAGGAAACTGCCGAGAAAAACAGGATGTTCGCGAGAGCGCGCCGATGCGACAGAGACGACAATAGATGGTTTTCGCAAGCATAAGAGGGATGAAAGGAATGGAGGCTGCAGGAAAATCACTATTCGAACAGGGTTGACAATTACTTTGTCGAAAGAATAAATTTAAACAAAATACTGTGATTAGAGAATTATTTAACCAACAAAGATCTAAACTTCTACGATTAACCTCGAAATGAAGACGTAAAATAATGCTCTTAAATTATCATAAAAGCGAAATCTTCATTCACTCTGTCGAAAAAACAAACTCCGTTATAAGATAAAAACAAGCGTAAAATTAAGAAACCTGAATGCTAAAAAAATACGATATTACATAAACCAGAATTTCCCAAACATTTCTTGCGATGGAACACTTTGCAAACTCACAAATTTTAACAGAACACCCTTTTTTTATTTTGTTGGGTATATAAGATCAATATGAAGTCAAACATGTTTGAATTTGTTGCAGCCGCAGCAGCACATAACACCATTCCAAGTTTTTTGCGGAACACCTACAGAGGAAACAGGAGAAAACCCTGGTATAGTCAAAGACGCTGAATAGTTTTTTTGATTTAACTAAGCATAACAATAATACTCTTAACATCTATTAGCGTGATTTCAAGGCTAATTCTGAGATGGAAAGAAAGACATATTAATAGATAAACACATATTGTATATCAATAAAAATGCTTTTGTTTTTTCATTACTGTATAAAAAAACAATACATCGTGCACTTTCTTAAATGTAATAATATTAAATTATAGTAGTAATTAGCCCTGCACCGTTTTTCTCGTCACGGCACCTGATCAAATCAAGTAAGTACACAAGAGCTCGCTGCAGTTGTGTGTGTACGCACTCCGGTGTAACCAATACAGCCTCGGGGGGGAGAAAGCAGGGGGATGAAAAATGGGGAATACAACTGGACGGGGAAGGAGAAGGGTGACGCGATCGATAGTACCCAACCCACCGTCGGAAGCACTTCAACGCTCAAACAGATGCGAAGAATAATAAAGGAAAATGTACGAAACATAACATCGCTGTGCGTACTCGCATAAACTATGTACGGCCTACTGAAAACGACACAATAAATACGGCGATAAATCTTTCAAGCCAAATATTTTCTCGAAGTTGGCAGCAACAGAGGGCATTCAATTTTATTATATCATTCATCAAGTGAAATAGTCGAGTAGTTAATTAAATGGGCAACATTTCCTTTCCATTCGGTTATATTATCGTCTTCTAGTCAGTCTACCGAATTAGCTGGTAAGATTTCTCCCTATCGCAAGCATATACTATCACACCACTAACGCCTTCGTGAACATCGATTCGCTTACGGAGGTCATGCAGTCAATCGGTTTGACCCTCAAACTACAGGTGCGTTTCTCAATTATATTTTTTGGCGGAACTCTTTTATATGGTTATATTTGCAAGACTAAGCCCTTGAAATATTTTTAGCGTGTCACATAAAAAACGCATTGCCGGCGAAAAAGTCTTTTTCCAAGGAAAATTTTGTTAATCGTATCTTCGCCAAACCCATATTAGATATAAACGTACTTACAATATTTCCAGGTAAGTAAAATTCTTCGTAGCACAAATGAAATATATGTTTATTTGCAGATACGATTTGAAGCACAAATAAAAACAATTATCCCGCAGAGTGCCGTTGATGGCATAATTAATGTTGATGAGTAATAAGTAACTTAATAGTCTACCGCCATGACTAAAAGAAGCATTTCTCAGTTCCACCTGACTAAACACAAAGTATGTGTGTTCATTTCAATTATCCAACATAATTTGCACTCTTATAATGCTTGCCTATGATGATATCTCCAGGAAGTATATCCTAATCAACATATACCTCATAAACGTATGGCCACAGAATCAAATCCACAAAAAAAACAATTTCCGTTATCTTCACATGCGTATTACATAGGAAGTAAACGAATTTTGAAAAATGTCTGTTTTCAACGTGCTAGTTTAGTGAGTTCAAAATTCTTCAGCCTAAGAAGTTAAAATTTATAATCAGAATTTGGAAATCGTTTTTATGTAAAGAAAGTTTTGCCTGCGGCGCATAGAATATTTTATCATAACGATTTGTGCATGCAGACTAAGTAAAATAGAGAAGCAGTCAGCGATGTATTACGATGGTAGCTGAGTCGTACACTTTGTCTCTATCTATTGCCGCATAGCTGGGAATGATAGTCAGCAATGCGTATAATACCAACAGAAAAGAATCCAATTTTAGTTCGAATTGCGCTCAAAATGAAGGCATTGTTTTGTTCTACCAACATATGTGAATCAGCGTTTTCCACTATGAAGGTGGTTAAAAGTAAACATAGGAACAGACTCACAGATCTTCATAATTGAATTAGGATGGGAGTGACAAGGTACTCACCGATCATTTTAAAAAATGTGGAGGAAAGCGAATGCCATGTTTTCAATAATTATTTTTACTTTTACTCACACTTATTTCAAGATGTTTTTGAATTAATATTTTGTTTATAAATAAATAATTAAAGCATGCATTTTATTGGAAGTTCGATGTCTTAATTTATTTTAAGTAATATAATAATATTATGTATGGTACGATAAAGGACGATGATAAAAAATTATAAAGAAGGAATACGTATAAGTAGCTCACCAGACAATTTCAATTTCTGAAAGCAGCTCACATCCATATTGAGTTTGGAGACCACTGATTTAGAATAAGCTTGTGGTTATGGCGGAAGTCATCACAAAAACTCTATTTCTCTTTGTCGGAGAGAGTAGGAATAAAAGGATAGAGTTAAGACAGGACTGTTGGTTAATGACTCTACGCCTCGTTTTTAGGATTGGATGGGTGGAAGGGAATTTTAGACATCATAGACACCCATGCTTTCGAACAGAAATACCCCGTGAAAATTTCTAAATTTGAAATTGAGCTCGTCAAAATTCGAACCGGTAACCTTATGATAGCTGCGCGAGCCCTTGTCGCTATGCTAGAGGCAGGCAGTTAATTTAAGTGTTTCACGAAACATTGTGCACGGTAAATTTCCTCCCATACTTGTGCTATATGCTATTCTATTCAAGTTATTTGTACCTAATATAAAAATCTAATAAATCATTTCACTCGAATGCAGAGAAAACTTTCAGCCATAATTTTCAATATTTAGGTTTCTCGTTTCTCCAACAAACGAAATAAATCAAACACATCTACACAAAAACCCTTCCGCTCACAGGTACAGTATAAGATATAAAACAATTTCAGCGGATGAAAATATCGCAAATCCGTTACAAGTCATAACTCAAAAAAGCAGATTTTTAGTAGATCCAAAAAACCAATGTGACGATAGTAAAATCACGATTGATTGATTTGTGAAGCCGTTGTGTTTAATATATTATATGTCAATTCGTTGTGAAAAATGCTATTTTACATTTTCAAAAATTCAACCCACAGAATGACCCAGTTTTTTAAGTATAAGTTTTGGGTATTTCTAAAAAATATTATCGTTTCAAATTGTTTCAGAGTAACAGCATCACACGGGTTAAATATAAAAGCTAAAAAAAAATTCAGCAGTCACATATTTTTTGATAATTTCTGTATACAATATTCAAAATCACAATTTTTGAGTTTTGACTCTATTTTAGCGGAGGTGCGACATGTATAAATTATTATATAAGCGAACTTACATCAGCCTCCCGAACTCATCTTTGGTCTGTTTATCGAGGGTGTCTCCATCCATCAGGGTGGTGCGATACGCCGCGATCTTTTCATCCACATCGCTTCGGCAGAATCTAAACAAAGTGGCAACACTCATCATGCTGATTTATCACAGTTTTAAATTCTTCATACACTTTATTGTCAACAACATTTCGTAAATACACTTCGAAACTTTATTTTTCCATTTTTAACTATTTATATTTTTAAAATGTGTAAGGTTTATCGATATGTCAAAATATTAAATCATCGGAAATCTTTGGGGCACAGTTACGATGCTAGATTTTAATACTGTTTATTCGACACTAGTTCTTTTGTTTAATCATAAACGTCGATATTTAAATTTCAAAAAATCATTATTTAATAGTAGATTTTATTATTATATGTAAACTTTTAACTATGATTTTAATTGTTGCGTGTTTATAAAACGTAATAGTGGTATATGAAAGGCACGTTTGTAATTTGAGGTTTTAAGAAATTTGAATTATAGTTTAAAATTGGAAGCCAAATCTAAGCGATAAGAGATCGAATTGGCAAAATTAAGTATTTAACCGTACACGCGCCGTCTTCGGTGCGTATAGTGCAACTGGGGCGAGATGGATCGCATATCGATCGAGCCGCACGCGCACTTCGCCTAATATACAATTACAATCTAAAAATGCAGAGGGCAAGACCGGCTCACCCTCGTTATAATCACCGAAGGGTGAAAAATAATGCAGTAAAAAGTGGACAGCTGAAAAATCGCGGTGACGTCAGAGGGTCGCGTGCGCGCTGCGGCGTGCGCACTAGATTTATTTATTTACATCATTTCAGCCGTCATTGAATACGTACTAAAATTTTTACTATCAATTCCACACGGAGCTTAATTGATAACCACCAATGCACCAAATTACTTTCATTTAAAAGTTTAGAAGCACAACGTTCATTGAAAATATCCAAATAATAATGAAATTTAACGAATCATTATTACAATCATTCAAAGAATATACACGACTATATGAAGCTATTTACATTATTGTCGTGCAAGTCGGTGGGGAACCTGTAGACGTTTGAATAGCGCATTAAGTAATTTGTAACTTTACAAGAGCGCATTGACGAAAAGTGAATTAGATTCACATCAAAAGGATTTTTTTTTGTTGATTAAAAATTACTCTATAAATTAAATCTGTGCATTTCGTGGATCTAAATGGATTTATTGTCCGAATATTCGGTAAATTTCGAACTGCGAAATATATTCATAAATATTCTTGAAATGTTGAAATATGACTAATAAAATATCGGCGGTGTTTTAGGCCAATTGGTGTAACTAAAAAATTGAAATTGTTCAGGAGAGAGTAAAAACTGTTTTTATCGAAAACATTATAAGTAGGTATGGTGAGTTGCGTTATGAATCTTTGAAATGGACTCCTGTAAATTCTCATTTTTTCAGATACGGATTATACATAGGGAGTATCGATATAATAGTGACTTACATCAAGTGGCAGGGTCAGAATTTTTAAAACTAAAACCAATGTAAAATGATGTTTCTCTTTCAAAAAGTGGTAAATTTATTTTTCTGATCGACATCATTTGGCCGAGACCTGCTCTGTCGTCTTTAAAATGAGATCCAATCGTTAACTCATTTACGTATTTTTTTAGGGTTACATCAATTGATAGGTAACACAGTCATACGGTAGGTACATTTCTCGAACAATATAACCCTTTACCTGTAACCGCGATAATATCAACTATGTCATTATAACGAAAGCATAATATGTATTTCTTATTCATGTTTATTTAAATGTATATGTTCAGAAAAAAATTTACAACGGTAAAACATTTTAAATTCGAAAAATTAGATACATTGTTGTTTTAAAACAAGTAATTTTAAAATGAATATAAATATGGTAGTAGAAAATGATTATTTTGCTCTTTATCTCGTGTAATTGTATATGACTTTTATTATTTACCTTTTAACTCAAAACATTAATTCTACTGTTCTATATATTGATGATATCGAGTAGGAAACTCTTGTAAGTATATATTGTAGCTAAATAATATCGCCGGATAGCCGTGATAATCTGCTTCTGAATTCCCTCGAGATTTTGTATAAAATAACATTAAACAAATTCACGAAGAAATGAATTCGCTGTACAAAAATAAAAACATTACTCACCATAACAGAAAAACTCTCATTGCAAAAGCAATACTCCTACGGAAATTTTATTTTCTGCTCAAACAAAAAGTTTAAAGAACATGTAAAAAAAGCCCGAAACCCACGGTTCACGATTATTTAAACTGAAAACCGGAATTATAATGCATTTGAAATAAAGCATGGAATATAAAAGTGATTTGTTTAATATTCACCCTATATCTTATATTTGATTCTGTTTTTTGACCTCTTCCCCAACACAATATTTTTTTGACAGTTTTAATTCGAGGCGCAGTTTTTTTATGACAATGATCTTTGCAGCAAACTTGAATTTATTATGATTAATAGTATTTTGTGTGCATACAAATTAAATCATCGGCCTAATACACTGCCCTTCCAAGGGAGAAAAGAAAGCAGTGACATTTTCAAACCATGTCATTTTTACAAATATTATCTATTATCAGGGTTTCTCAAACTATGTTCCGCCGAACCTGAATAGGTGTTCCGCGACAATTTGGAAACGTTTTATACACTATAAGTATTAGTGACTGATCTGAAACAAAAATTCAAAGATCCTTCAAATGATTTCTGGGCGAGTTTGTCAGAAGAGTACCTCAATTTATCAAAACAAGGCTGCTATTGTTTTACTTCCGTTTCCTACAACCTATTTATGCGAAGCGGGATTTTCTTATTATGCTGCAACGAAGTCGATGTGCGGAAACAGGCTCGACGCCACAACAGATATTAGAATGCAACTTACCAATATTGTGCCTGATATCAAGAAGATATGCAATTCAAGGACTCAAAATCATCAAAGTCATTAAGTTATAGTTTTATATTTAAAAATAATTACTAAATAAATAATGTGTTTTAATAAGATTATTTTTTCTAGTATGAATTTCCCAACCCAAAAAATGTTCCGTTAAAATTTCCGGGTTTGCGAAGTGTTCCATTGCAGAAAAAGTTTGGGAAACCCTGTATTATATTGTAGACAATAAAACAATATATATTAATTTCAAGATATTTTTTATGAACTGACTGACAAATTATTTAAAAAAATTATAAAAATATAATTCTATCACCTACAATTTTTTACGACCTTTTTTATTAGAGGGGTAGGTAGTGAACTAATAAATAAGATATAATGAAAAAATAAGTATCATAAATGTTCCAAGAGATTTTATATAAAAACAGCATCGGTTTCTCTCAAATAGTGATTATTTTGAATTCAGGTTTGATTGTCAGTGCAGTTAAATTGTTTACTAGCTGAGTGAAACCGGTCCTGATTTTCAAACATAAAACTTGTGGAATGTGTATGATATAAATATATTGGATTCATTATAATATATTGTGATGTCTCTTTAACAAGGATTTCTTGCAAGAAAATAGTATTAAATAATTACTCCAAATATATCATCGCCATAAAGAAGTGTATGTGCTTTTGAACATTTGTAATTAATCAAGGCCTATATTTAATTTACGTTTCTGATTTAGTTTTTGACATTCGTGAGTATAGGTCTATTTTGTTGGAAATTTTTCCAGGTAACTATTTCGTCAAAAATACACTTTCTCTTGTATGACGAAATCAAAGAAAATGTACACATAAAAAATCAATCTAACTAAGATAGTAATGAAATAGGAAAAATACATGAGTGCTACAGAAAAAAAAGACCCCTGTTTTATGTAAATTTAATGAAAATAGTTCTGACTTCTACCAAACTTCTGACACAATCAAAGATGATTATGTCCAACGTAAAAAAAAAAGATTTCACATTGATTAGTAGTTGACTCTTCCAGTTTTTAGGATCAGGTGGTTGGGAAGGAATGTAAAGAGAATGAACAATCCCAAAAGTACAGAGTGTAGACAACTTGTTAAGAAAACCAGCAATTTTACCTCACATATTTATTTAAATAATGTCTCAGGGTTTACGCATTGATTTTAGTAGAAGGCTCTGACTTGCATCGCTAAAGAAATTTTGTGTCCATACTATACACTAGCTTAGCGTACATGTTAATGTAGAATATTGGTTATCACCAAGGTAGTAAAAAGGAGAGGTAATATGATAGATAGTAAAGGTGTCATGATGAGAGTCGCAAGGATCGCGAAATGATTTCAGATTATACTGTGGCCATCTGACATACAATGATGATATTTTCGTTTTATCTATTGACGACATATTTTTTTAATTAGTGTCTACTGTAGCATTTTCAACTAATAAGCTAGCGATAAGTGAAACCAGTCGTGATCATTTTATAAAATTGTTGAACGAGTACAAAAAATTGTGTTTTTGTATTAATGTAATTTGCCTTTCTACCATGAATTGACATTAAACACCATAAAAATTTAGTTAAAAGTTCATAATTTCTAAATCAAATTTGAATCAACCAAAAGGATTATAATCCAACTTAATTTTATCATAAACTAGTATTTTTTACCCGGCTTCGCCCAAGATAGAGGACGCTTATATTAGTTCATTTAGACGTTGGCTTGTTATACCGAAATTTAGTTGAAAGTTAAAAATGTCAGAATGGAGGACTGTACCCACTAAATATAGTCCATCAATTAATAATAATCTTAAAAGTTGAAAATAGCAATAATAAAAGAAAAAAAAGATAAAAAGTGGGCATTAAACATCATCGGAAGCAAAGGATTGCAAGGAACGATCCGCCAATTATCAATACCGACATTATCAGATTTCATTTTCACTTTACCAGTTGAGCGTAAAATTAGCAATTTTCCATGATCAGCTGTATCGGTATCATTTACAATCGAATCTTTCAAATGAATACATTCATCGACACTCAAGTTATTTTGATTCAGTTTTGATAAATAATAATCGCTCCACCTCAATATTGGCATACGTGTCAACCAAACATTGATGCAAAACGAAATGTAAGTTTCGTAAGTAATCTTCAAGTCTTCGCATTGTCAAGACAATATCACGTTTCTCAAATTGCTTTCTAGCAATTATGATGGCAATTTCATTTAATACCAGCGCGTCAAAAACACGGAATGAGGATGTCACTAAATTTAAGTTTTAGAATTTTAAATGATGGATAAGTTTCCGCTCAATCTTTTGATTTTTTACAAATTTTACGATTCAAGCATGAAAAATTATTATTTGTGATGTCTATACCATAAAATATTTATACTTGCTTAGCGACGGGGAGTTGACAATCATGGAATATTTTTAGTATGGAGTGGTCACTAGGCGATCAGTGTTTGTTGATTTTATTAGTCTACATCGTAAACGTCAAAAATATCGCGTTTTCAGTTTTAGGTTAAAAGTTAAACGTTGAGAGTTGAAAGTTGAAAATAGCTCAGTTGAACTAATAATATCAGTAAAAATGACGTGTGAAAATTTCACATCGCTAATGTACACCATTTGGGAGTTGTTGTGACCGACAGACATACATGCATACAAATTTCTACATATATTTTGTGCTATATGGTAGAGATATAATATTATTAATGTCAATAACTTTGTTGTTCCACTAGCTATATTACTAAATGTGACATGTGTTAACATTTAAGAATCTTCAGACTAACTATATAACAAGGTTATTTATTTCTAACGTTAACAGTAATTCTTAACTTACAAGTTAAGGGTAAGGTGAGATTATTTTCTTAGACATGGGGAGGGTGTAAGAAACAAACGGTAATAGTACTAACAACTGTAACACTACTCATTACTGAATTAATTACTAGTGTTCAGTAAAAATGAATTTCCACAAAGTTATCACCCCATTGAAAAAATCGTTTTACCATAATAATAAATCATATAACATTTCAAATATTCAAATCTGATTTCTGCAAAAAAAAGCAACAATAAATAATTTTCAGTATGCATGAGAGAAAAACTGCACTATGTAAATCAATTGAATCAGTATCAGCGACTACAATTTTACAGGCAGTCGCTTACACTTTATTTGTAAGCAGTAATAACTGTGAATTTTATGCACGGTACTGTGTGTACCAAGTCAAGATCAAATCATATAAAGCAATATATGCCACAACATAAAGTTTACAGTTCAAACTATTTTTAAATGAGTGTAGTTCAATGCAAAGTATCAAATGTACTTTGTCATGAATATATTACATTATCTCTTAATTCCATGCATAAACAACATTTGTTGTACTTTGCGACAATTGTATACTTTCAAATTGCATAAAACCTAAGAAGTCTTCAAATTGTGTGTACATAATATGGGTTATCTAGTGTTTTTGAACAAGACAGGATTACATTCAAATAGTATCTGTTGCCCCTTAAAATGAGTTTTTTAAATTCTTTATTTACTTAGTGTTCTCATTAAACTAAAATAGGACACCAGGTATATTTAGCTTCATGAATTTTTATTTTGTTTTATGAAACGGCAATATAATTGTTAGTTTCCTTAAAATTTGATTTTTTGCCAATTTTTCTGTCACGCGGAAGCACTAATGACAGCTAACGCATCTATTCTGACATGCCGTGTTTACATTTTCTTACTGATGGAATGTGTACCATAGATAGATAGCAGTCTTATGGACATCAATTATCAAATTTTTAGGTTAGGTAAATGTGTCTGTAGTCTAAGTCAATAATGGTGCTTACCCTTGCTGCTCCAAGACATCTTCGAGTTCAGCACATTTGACTTCTATTTTCCGTTTTCTCTCGTGGTCCAAGATATCCTTGTTAGGTTGTTTGTTGGACGTAGAATCTAACTGTGCAATTTCTTCTTCGGTCCGATAGTTGACTCTGTCTTTAGTTTTTCGCACAACCGCCCAATTTCTTTGAACATGTCCATTGGTTCCAGAGCCCCGAGGAGTCTGAAGTCCAATTCCGTTATACATTATTCCTCAAAATACTAAAAAAAAACAAAAGGTTTAGCTATTTTACTTGCAATCAATAATATTGAAAAGTATGATATTTCTAGTGAAATTATAGAAAACCAGATGTTAACACAACAGTTAACAAAAAATTACATTAAACACTAAAAGTACCGCACAAACTGTACATACGTAATTCAATTTAAAATAAAACTGCAGTAAAAGTCAAGTGTACGATAATCGTCCAAACGGACGGCTCACTACGGCCATGATTGCGACAAAATTCATAGAGAAACTCAGAGAAATTAACTTTGTCTATGCGAAATACTAACTATACCCATCATTGTGCTAGTGAAAAAATATTAGGTAGGTACCTACAACGTAAAGTTTGGAGAAATCACTCTCCGATCTGGATTTTCGAAGTTCACTGAAATGGTGCAAAACTGATGTGAAATGAGGTTAGACACCGTTTGCGGTATTAATTAGTTCCAGCGTAGAACCCTTTGTAATATCTTACATGAATCATTGATATTAAAATAAGTATTTTGTGAGCAATTTTACAAAAATAAAATGGACTAGGCAAAAACACCCATCGGTAGGCAGAGTAAACCCATTTGACGGTACCTACCATAATTTTCAAACAATACCCTATTTCAATAAATCAAAACTTTCAACCATAATTTTTTTAGGCTTAACAACTCTTTACTTAACACTTTTCCTTTTTAATTAAAAAAATATGTTATTATCTGTAATAATATGAGTATTCTTTTTTATAAATAAATACCATCTTGTTTTAGATTCGATGCCATAAAGATTGTCAACAGAAAATTTCATAATCGTCTATGGTTTGTCCGTACGACGTTTGTGTGCAGTGTAAGACTGACGATTTCAAAATGCACCACAACAATAAGTTATTCAATGTTTTTAGCAGTGTATCTCATACCACCTTTTCTCAAGTGGCTACTCCGATTTACTACTGTCAGTGTGCAACCCTGTCTATGGTCAGTGCTATCAAAACAAAGACCGAAAATAATTCATTATCAGCGTAACTATAGCTGTCAATATTCCGATAAGATATTATTTTTACAGTATAGTTACTCAACACTGTCATTCATAGTGCCGCTCGATATCTCAACATCGTTTTAAGGAAAGAAATACTTCGCCGTTAAAAATAACCTTATCTGATAAAATGGTGAAACATCATGTTGTAGACGGCTATGAAGCTTTTTGCAAATTTGTCGAAAACATGACCAATAAGGATGATCCGTATTACTTCTTATACACCGGTTCCAAAAGTCAAAATGGCGAGAGCTGGTGCCCAGATTGTGTTATCGGTAATAACATTTTTAAATCTTTTCCAAATTCAAATTTCCCGCAAGCCGGTATTCATTAATTTTTTTTTGTTTTCTTTCTATTTAGCGGATCCGGTAATTGAAAAGACTGTTTTGATGGCACCCGAAAACGCCCTCAATTCGTAACTGTTTTTGTAGGAGATCGGGCCAACGTAAGTATTCAAAATAAATATGTCAACAGAAATTTTTCATAAGAAATAAATAAAGTGGTTAAAGGAATTACGGCCGTGACTTAAAAATATTTTGAAACTCGAGCGTCAATCACACTGAGTGATTGGGAGACTGGCAGTCTAAATTACTCTGTACTGCCATGCGAACAATCTTTTAGTCAGTCTTGTTATGATAGTGCTTCAAGTTGTAATTGATATTGCCGGTATTCTTAACTACGTGACCGTTCTTGCAGTTGAGGATGCCAACGACCGTGCTTAAACAGTTTTATCGAAATGTATGAAACACTACTGCTGGGAATAGTCATTCTCTCCTCTATATTATGAATAAAAATAGGAGAAATGAAGAGTTGGCAAAATTGCTCCAAGGTCTTAAAAGCCAACACTACCATCGGTGAAAAAAATAAATACTCTTAGGTCAGACTGCCAAGATAAAGAAAGTAATTCTTAGTCATCATCAACAGAAGTTCATGCAATTTTCCGTAACCAGGGACTTCATTTGGGGGGTGCAGGGAGGTAATTTAAAGAAGCATACACTTATCTCAAGGTGTAGTGGCCTGCCTATGTAAACGAAGCAGAAAATTAATATGCTGGCAACCGCTGAAAAAGTTGAAATTATGTCCCTGCCAGTCCCGACCTTCCCCGACAAGTTCAAATGAGTGGTTTTTTCGTGAGTTTTCATGAGTGACGTTTCTGTATCTATTCCTTTACTCAAATTTTTCATTTCACTCTTTTAGCAGTGGTTATGACCAGTATTAAAGCTACACATAGTTTTTTTTTCATTTCACTCCTTGTTTTCTCCATTGTCCATATCATGACTGGCAGGCACACTGCACAACAGTCTTTTGTAAATTGAACCATTGGGAATATCTGTCTGATTTATAAGCATGTCCATTTATTTTCAGATGGAAAGATTCAAACTGCATGTTCCGAAAAGATCCAAGAACTAAACTTATGGTCATCCCAACTCTAGTGAAATGGAAAGGACCACAAAAGCTTGAAGCTGAGAAGTGTGCTAAAGAAGAATTAGTGGAAATGATGTTTACAGACTTTGACGACTGAAAATCATAATGTAAATGGTTTAACGATTTTTGTAAATAAAGCTGTCTGAACTTGTTGCTAAATATATTTTATAAAATTTTAATAAATAGTCCTTTTTTTATAAAATTGTCTATTATGAATCGGCTTAGAATGAGTAAGTGTGGCGTGTGATGGAGATGGAGAATCATCCAATGCACACCATACGCCTTTGATATGGATACATGCAGGGACGGCTCTTGTAAAGGAGCAAAGGGTGCACTGCACTCCTGTAAGTCCCATCAAAATATTGCGTTAATAAACGATATTCAAATATAATAATTATACCAATTGGCTAATTTTAAATTTTCCTCGTGTTTCCCATAGGAAAATATTGCAGGAAACGATGATCAATAAACACGACTAGCAAACATATTCTGCGTCGATTCAGAATACGCATGAAAGTCGGTCGATGACGCGGTAGGAGCATAAATTCTTTTGCACTCCTTAGACGTCTGAAATGTACTATGTATTTTGACATATTTGTGACGTTGCACCAGTATGAACTACGCGACGGATGCATTTTGTATGGACTGTTTTTGCGCGGCCCTTGAGCATTGATCTCCTTGACGGAAATTCCCGAACGTACCCGAAAGCGATTTGACGTTTGAGTTTAAAAGCCTGTAACATTCATTTGTAAGAATGAAAAAGAGCAGTGGAACAAGCTTGGTAAGCTCATTTAATTTCAATATGATTCTTTAACTACACACTCTTCAATAAGGATAATATTTATCTACCATTATAAATTTTTTACTGATGAATACAATTTACGCTAATTTACGGGTACGCTCAAGGTATCCATGGGGATGTAAGAAATCTTTTTCATTCTGGGCGATTACTAAACATTAAAAATTACTACAAAAAAAAATTTTAATATGTTATTTTAGTAAATTGTATTTTTATTGACTAATAAAAAATTGTATTTTATGAATTTATAAAATTATAACTATGATCGTGTATAATACCGAGTAGATATAATTGAATATTTAAAATAGGATAGTTTTGAGTTTTTTACCTGGCTAGCCTTACCTATTCCATCATATTCAACTGTGTATCTGGTTCAGTTTCGTAATACACCTTCCTCTAATATTTTTTATATTCTTCAATACTGAATTCTACAAATTACTTTCCCCAAAAAATACTTACGCGAAAAATTTCCCGCCTAATACAGAATTATTCCAATTGCAGACATTAATATGGTAACCTTAACACACGATTTCATGGACGAATTTAAACTTAAATTTAACTAACTGTCTTATACAGCAGAGAAGATTTTTACGATGTCGTTGGAGCCCTGTCTATACTTCAACTCTTCACGAATAAAAAATACATGCAGTATTTAGCTAAGCCGTTAAGCCATTACAAATAATTTATACAATATCGATGACTTCAGTCGAAAGTGAGTGTTACTTCTAAAATTTAAAAAGGATAAATTCATTTTGAGAAATACCATGTCTAAAGACAGACAAGGTTTCCCAAACTATCATCCGCGACAACCTGGAATGGTTGTATATGCTGCTAGGGCTGCAACAAATTTAGACGTGCTCAAATTCATATTGATATTACCTACCCAAAAAAAATAAACAAGGTGGTCCGTCGAAATTAATCCGCAGGAAAGGTTTGGGAAACCCTGGTGAAGAGAAAGAGTTGATATCGCCAATATCAGACTTATATGTTCGTATATGTCTGATAGTACTTTCAAAATCCAATATGTGGAGGATGGATTTCTAGCATAAATATGTGAATCCTTTTTTGCACTCCCTAATATTCCTGTCACCGGCCGCCACTGGATACATGTATTACATTGAAAATTATTTTATTTTAATATCATGAAAATACCTTTCTTGCAATATAAATAGTAAAACATTTTTCAGGTATAAAAATTTATTTTGCTCAACAAAAACAGTCATTTTTATATATAAAACAAAAAATAAAATCAATATTTAAAAACATTCCATATTTGTATGCCACGTTTTCCCCCTATATATATTAGTTGGACAGAATTACACAACAACTTATATACCCACAATTTCTTCCTGGTGTCTAATTGTATGTTCGAATTTAAACTAAAAGGTACATTCTCTAATATCGTTTGGATTGCCCATTGTCATTTCAAAACTCGTTTGCTGATGTGATAAACTTTTGTATTGAAGATATACCACTCATTTGGCATAAAAGTCTTCCAATATTGAAAAAAATGACACATAGCTACAGAACTATAATAGGTGTTCCAATAATACGTGCTTTGAAGTTCTAATAATTATCATTAAATTTACTTTAGTTATCAGCTTTTCTAATGAGTATTTCATACAATATTTATATAAAATGAATGGTACAATATTGTGAAATTACAACCAATCCACAAAATGTGAAATTCTGTATAGACATGTTTTTCTCATATATAACATTATATTTTAATGAACTATTTTAATATGTAGTAAGAATAATGGTAATAATATAATATTAAATAAAAACAAGAAAGACATAAGAACAATGTTGCCATACACCCAAACAAAATATGCAATCTGATTTTGAAACACAAATTTAGTATAATACAATCTGTGATGGTAAATCTTATTTCATTTAGAGTTCCACCGCTTTCAGAAGACCAATGAAATGAATTGAAATGAGAGGAAAGCCATGAAGTGATGGAGAATATAATGATAAATTACTGAAAATGTTTGCAGTAAGCGGTATCTAAAAGAAATGCATCGCCGGACATGAGCGGTTTCACTACCTCGCATAGGTCTTGCATCTCGGCCCACTTCATCTCATCAGCCTTTTAATAATGGTTGGGCTCTAATCAAGGAGTCAAAAAAAAATTTCACTTATTCTAAATAGTATATATATATATATATATATAATTTATTGTTTGAATGTGTTCTGCTGTCAAGACATCTCGTTAACTTAATGAAAATTATTTCAAATACATACATCATTTATAGCATGTGACATATGATAGAATCGTTATTTCCAAAGTGTTATAAATTTACAAACAGCCAACCAAACATTCAATTTTTTTAAATTTATTGAGACAATATAACAAGATAGTCCTAATTAATGCTCTTTTCAGTATCCATCAATGGACACCATTGCTGATATCATCGTCTGCTAAAGAATTCAAAGCAATTTCACTGAGCGGAGGGCTTATTTGAATATCATAGTATATTTTCTTGTTTCGCAGATAAGATGAGGTATTGTCAAATACTGCTGTGTCTGAAAAGTGTTAAAAAAAATTATCAATACAATTTATTGTACAAATTCTGATATCGGTTGACACTATCACATTTTTAAAACAAATATTTATATAATATTCAAAGTAAAAGTATTATTAACAATTTAAAACATTTGCAATTTCAATGTTTTCTTGTCCCAAATACGTCTGGCTAACGTATATACTAATATATAGATAGTATACAAAATTTCAGACATGGAAACAGAACTAATCATGGGACATTCATTTATTTTTAATATTCGACAGCTTTCTAACAGATTTCATTGTTCTACTATTTTGCAGTGTAGTGGGATAGTGATTTGATCTGCCGTAGTTCATAGTAGCATCAAATTACTTAATGCCATGGCTGATAAGACAACGTTAACTGTTATATTTAAGTAGGATTTTGTAAAAAGGAAGAAAGGTTAAAGTGAAATACTTATTATTTGAATATACATGATCAATTTTATTTATCAAATCTACAGAAATAGATGAAATACAGTTAATGTTGTCTCTGGGCTGGGGTTGACACTTTTTTGGAACACCTTCATTATTTTACTTTTGATAAAAGAATGTTTGTCTGAGCTACATAAAAACCATAATGAAGACAACGAAACAGTACTTACAAGTGGCAGGTCCATTTGCTGCTATGACACCGGTATCAAGAGTTTTTCCACATATTTTTCTTGGTCCAAGAACTACAGTTTCCACGCCCTCGTGATCCAGACATAAAATACTGAATTTAATATCGTGGTCTTCTACACCGAATTCCCATCTTAAAAAAATTGTGATCATAAATCGCATTTGAAATCTGAATTGTCATTTTTGTTCAGCTACAAACAAGAGGATAGGCTACTGAAATTACTAAATGAAACAAATCAAAATGGAAAATTTCTTTCTTAATTCTTTAAATTACATAAACAAAAAGAATGTAAATGCCTTAATTTTTAGTTAGCCATATATTGGAAAAGGGGAAATTCGAATCCATAATATTATGATTATTTTGGACAAATAATATTACATCATGTTTTCATGATAAGCAGAATATTTCCTTACTTCAAAAAGCATCCTTGATCAGCACAAAGTAAATCAAGGGTATATTTTTCACCTTTCTTCACAACTATATTTGTATATTGAGCTTTCTTTTCTTCATTAATGTCTTTTGCATAGCGACTCTTCGGAATTTTTCCCCCAGGTCTTACCTAAAATCCAAAAACAATATGAAACTGGTTATAATTTCAATGGTTAAATCAAGTTATCGTAAGCAATATATTTCCAATGTAATAATGATATAAGCAATGGTTCATCTGGTATATTTTTCTAAGAAAAATTCATAGCTTATTTAAAAATAAAATTACTTTGATGTCATCTTTAAAAAGCACACCTAATTCAAGTTGCTCTTGTAAAAAATAACTGAAGACGTGAGACACTTCAAGACAAGACTTGATATGAACACCTGTAGCTTGGTGAGAAGAGCTTTGCTTAGGAATTAGAGATCCGAAGTGTAATGGCTTTTCAATTTTTATATTTGAGATCCTGGGCATAGTTGGTTTTGGTATATTTTCATTTTCTCAAGTGACAATGTCAAAATTCTCTATGAGTTGACTTGAAGTGAATTGCACATTTTAAAATATCAGGGTTTCATTGACTATTACTAGTACTTTATCTATATATATGCCGAAGAAAACATATTATAATAGAATCAATTTGCATACCTTTGATGGGCATCTTGGATTTCCGTCTTCATCTACCTGTGATCCTCCATAATGTTTCGGTAATTGATCTTTATCTATTGATTGCAATATGACTGACTCCCATTTCGGTCTGTCGGCTTTATAAATTTTAATTTTACTAATTGTGTATTCATGTACAAACTTCTTCACCACGGCGAATGCTAACGAGAATACCTTGGGTGCTGAAAAAAGGTATTAATAAAATTTCCTTAGTACAACATTAAAGTTATTCATAAACAACAATTTTACATCAGTGATTTTTTTATTCAGTTTATTTTGTATTTCCCACTATTTTATATAACTTAATATTCATTCATTCGTCAATCATTTGAAAGTACTGGCCAGCTAAATTAAACTCATCAATAAAATATTCTTAAGTTGAAATCATTGTTTAATGTTTCATTACTCAGAATTTGCCCTTTGGTAATTGCTGTCGTTCTTCTTATGATGGAACATGGCACCAATAATGGGGTGAAATTGAAACAAAAATTTACATTGAATGTCACAAAGCATGGTAATATGTGCCCTAAGTTAGCAAAAGATGTAGTGTTGTACTTCAAAATTATACAATATTTTCAAAACAGATCTTAAATTTAGTACAATAGTAACTGTCAAAATAAATAAACTGTTATTTTTATCTGGCTTGTTAATTTTACATAAAATCTTACCATTTATAATGTAGCAGGTTTTCAAAATTTCTGGGTAGTTCATTTCATAAAGTTGAAGAAGTGCTATAACCAATTCACCAGCTGAAAAAATAAAATAAGTTAAAAATAGTAACTTTTAATTATTTGGATGGACTGATGGGATGTTGGTAAAACCTCGAAGGAAACAAAGAGGCAAGCGATGGACAGAAAATCTTTGAGGTATTGTGAGGTGGACATATGTTCTGAGTAAAAAACATATTTGCTTCGAAACTTGAAAGGAAAAAACTCAAAATAAAGCCTCTCGATGAAAAAATGATAAATCTTACTAAAAAAAAATACTGTGATAACGAATTGAGGTGTCACTTATTTTTTTCTCGAACCGTTTTTAGCCATTCAGTTGGAATATTTGTTAACAAGTACATGACCGCACACAATTACAGATTTACCGATATGTGACAAAATATAAAGTAGAAGGTTATGTTCTCTAGACATCAATGGCAGTCCCCACACAATTAATGTAATATTTACTTTCAAATGTCCACCATTTTATGACAATGTAATTAGAAACTCAACATGGGCGTTTTGGCTATACATATACCTGTAAATTGCCAATGGCACTGCAGTATTCAATGAAATTTAACTCAAAATTCATCTCATTTTTTGGCAAAATAAAATTAATGGTATTATAAAAAACTTGTATATTCAATTACCATCGTCTTTTAATCAGATTATATATTAGTCAGATGAAAGCAAGTCATAAAACTGACTAAACGTCAATTCAAAAATATATTTTTTATAAAAGTATTAGCACCTGGTCGCCATGCATATTGCCTCATTGAAAATCCTTCCATATCCATTATTACTACCAACTTGAGAGCCTTATCACCATGCTTTTCACTCTGCTGTTTTGCTAATGAAAGGTGTTCCTCAAGCACTTTTGTAACCAGCCTTATGATGTCAGCTTTCCTGACACAGTGCAACATGCCCCATAAATCGAGCTCAGCAAAGGGTAAAATAATAACTGGAAACAAGAAAAAATAGCTTCATATTAAAATATACCATGATGAAAGATTTCATTTTGCAAGTGTAAAATATGTATCTCGTTTTTAAACTGTGCATATATTTATTATTTGAGTGAAAATGTTTATAGTGAAATATATTAATGCGAAAAAATATTATTTAATACATATTTTACAAAAAACATAAGTGTAATCGATGAAATCTAGCTGACTAGAATTTTGAAACAGTCTCAGATAATTTTAAATTTTAGTATTTTTTATTATACTACTCTACTAACCGTCCACTGAATAGTGTGGATAGGGCCGAAAGTGTCGACTAGATAATGATTTATTCATTTCAAATTAAATGTAATATTTAAGTTTGAAATAGCGTAAGATTGCCAAATCTTTTTTTTATCATAACACTTTTCAAGTAGCATAACATGTCATGATCATACTGTGATTTATTTATGTTTTTAATAGATTATTTAAAACAAATAAATTGTAAAAATATATCTAAAGGATAATGCAAATAATTTTTTTAGTTTTATGCTGTGATAAGTATAAATGTATCATGTATTTCAAAAATTTGAGCACTCATGCCTCTGTAATATTTTAAGCCGTCATTAAATTAACGCATTTAATATTTGTAGCTAAAATGCTCTAAAAGGAATCCATATGCTCCAAAGTGGGTTTGGAAATAGTAAAAAATACATATTTTTTCAAACTACCTGGAGATCCTTCCTTATCGAACCCAGAAACACCACTGGGAAAATATTCCATAAGTATTTCTGGTGGCTGCCATGAAGTCAAAACGAATGCATCTATAGCCCATTTTTCCCTCCAAGCCAACGACTGAAAAAGAAATATATAATTACCCAGTTATAATGTATTGTCCATCTGTAGTCGCAAAGTATTAATTTAAATTATTATTACATCTATCATCTGTTAACCAACACGACCAACACTAAAAGCATATTTTGTATACTTTTCTATCGCTAGATGTCATCTCTTGAAAATTTAAGTTTAAAAAAAACACATTTTTTTTACCAAAGGTCAAGGTAAAAAACAATGAACAGAAAAATATATATTATTATACATAATGAAAGCATTAACAAATGAAACAAAATTGTCATGATGTCTAAATATATATTATAAACGAATCAAAATTAATATATGATGTGGACAAGATTCTACAAAAGACTTTGATGAATAAAATGTAGCATCTTGGAAATTTGTTCCCACATTTTTGTAGCCTCAATCCTATAAAATATAGTTTTATCCAACCATTTATCGAATTATAAAAAAATTAACCAATGTGTTTTGCGATTTTTTATTAAAATTGAACAGATTGTTTACTTACTTCTCTTAGCATTTTCTCTGCGGCTTCTGGATTCCATGATCGGGCTGAAGTAAATAATAAATTAAATTAGATAATTTTGTAGGTAAAATCTTTCACTTTCTAAGAAATAATACGGGAATGTCTCAAAGTAACAGACATAGATGTAATTTTAATTGTTTGCAATTATTATATTTTTAATAAATAAAACGAATATAAAACATAATTGAATATTGCACATGATAGTTATTGGTCTAATTAACAAGTTTATTGGTAACTCACTGAATAATTTTGCTATTCATTGTCATAATAAAACTGCTTTGTAAAGCAATAGTATGTTAATATAATAGTTATTACGAAAGTAAATAATGAAATAACGCATTGGTCATACCTCGCAGCCATCGCAACAAAAAGTAGTCATTGTGTTCTGGTTTCGTGCAACAGTCCTTGACATTGCGGCGAAGCTGAAAATGAAGAAATAATACAAATTATTTATATAATTCTACTTTAATGTGTAAAAACATGTTACTGATTAAAAACATGAGTGGGACTCGGAAATAGAAGGTATACATAAGTATGGAAGACAATATTATTTTTTTTGCTTTCTTCTAAATAAGGGATCGTTACACTTTTATATGCATAGTTATACTTGTTTCAAAATCAAATGATGGCGGTCTCATATAAAAGATAATACGCAAGAAATATAGATATATACGAAGTAATAAAGAATATTATAAAGCTAAAATTCACCCCCTCAAACCACAAACCCTCTTTTTGAATTAGTACGCGCCCTATAGTTTTGAAGCCGCTGTTGTTTACGATGCGTTTTCGGTTTACGTGCGCCATCGTCATGGTTATGATCGATTAAATATATCGTGAAAACAACTCACGTTTCTCGTTAAACTCAACAAAATATAATAATATAAAATGTCAGTAGGAAAGCACAGTGGAGAAGAATCTCACAGCGATGGACCAAGAATCGTCATGGTATCGGAGGGGTCCGAGAGCGATCTTTCCTCAAACTCATCAACATCCTCCGATGACGAAAATGACAGAGATATCATGAAGGATGTTACCATTCCTCCGGAATATTGGCACATTCAAAAACTTATTAAATACATGAAAGCTGGTAATCAAACGGCCACCATGGTCTCATTATCTTGCCTCAAAGACCACGACTTATCTACGGAGATAAATCAAAAAGCTATCCAAGACGTAGGAGGACTAGAAGTTCTGGTGAATCTGTTAGAAACCAAAGATATGAAATGTAAGATTGGTGCGTTAGCAGTTCTAAAGGAAATTACGCTAAATTTGGATATTCGAAAAAGAGTCACTGATTTAGGCGCTGTGCCTTTATTGGTGGTTATATTGTCAGACCCTACGAAAGATCTTCAAATTCTGGCGGCAGAAACCATAGCCAATTTAGGTAAAGTACGAAAAGCCAGAAAATCAGTAAGGAAAAATGGCGGGATTCCTAAGCTGGTCGATCTGTTGGATATAAGTGCGAGGTGAATAAACACATAACTCTCATTCATCATATGACATTAATCTTCACTGGTTTATAATAAAACACGGAACTTGTGACTTATCTATATCTATCGCTGTTTTTCAGTTGCCTCACAACTCCGCGCACAGATTTGTCCGATGACGATGAAATCTTACTTGAAATAGCCAGAGCTGGGGCCAAAGCATTATGGTCCATGTCAGTGTCATGCAGAAATAGAGAAGCAATGAGAAAACACGGGATTGTTCCACTTTTTGGACGTCTTTTGAAAACAGTCCATATTGATATTGCCATTCCAGCTATGGGCACTTTACAACAGTGCGCTTCAGAACCCTCATTTCAACTGGCAATACAGACTGAGGGCATGATTCCAGATGTAGTGCACCATCTTTCCGGGGATAACACGGAGTTGAAAGTATACCAATCTAACTTATCTTCTCCGTTAAATTTTCATTCATTAAAATCATTGGTAGATTTTAAAGCGATTTGCGACGCCAGAAACACTTTAGTTTTAATGTGCAATTAACGTTACAGTCGATGTATTTTTTTGCTTTATCAAAAAACATAAGAATACAAAAACATGGTAACCATATTACAAGAAATTTCTCAAATGAAATATTTGTTAGTGAAAAAGTGGTAGTATTTGTATTGCAAATTATTGAGAAAACAGACCAAATGCAAGTTGAACCATTATTTAGTTGAATAATTGAAATAATAATAAATATTCTCTTTCAGATGTACTGCAGTCGTGCAATATACAAATGCGCTTCCGACGGCAGCACACGAGAAGCAGTACGAGAGGCTGGAGGTCTGGAACCTCTCGTCGGTGCCCTTGTGGGTGCCCGTAACGACCGACCACTTCTAGCAGCCCTAACAGGAGCACTGTGGCGATGCTCCGCTGACGACAGTAAAGGCGGAGCTCGCAAAAGACTTGAGGCTTTAGAAGCTGTTGAAGAAACTGTCAGACTTCTGGACCACGAAGATGACGAGGTTCTAACAAACGCTGCTGGTGCTCTAGCAGAAGCTGCAAAGTGGCCGCCGAACAGAGAAAAACTAAAGGCAGCTGATGGTATAAAGCGACTTGGTAATTGCAAATCAATATTTGCTAAAAAAATAGTGCTGAATTATATTCATATAATATTCAATATAATTCACGGAAAAACTCTAATCACAAATATAAATACGCTGGTAACAACTACAGTGTTACCGAGAAGCTATGCAATTATATTCCATCCATTAATTATTATCATAGCGCTAAGTGAAAAATATCAATAAAATCATCATCCACTTAAAAAAGATGAACCTTTTTATAAATAGGTATAGGAGAGTCTTCCATTCCAAATCTGCGACATTGTGTTAACCTTCATGTAAATTGTGATAAAAAAAATATTTACGTAAATTGAATTTATACCAATATTAACAAGTTATGATAAATTGAGCGTCATATTTGTCTTTTATGATTGTCGGTCAATGGTTTATTCGAACCAAGCTTATCGCATTTCATTATTTTCGTACAGCCGTGATTATTTTTAATTGAATATATTTTATGCATACAATTAATAATATTTCTTTTTATTCACTAAAAATGATTTTTATTGCGTTATATGTATCATGCATTTTTATGTAAAACCTTACAATGACAAATAATTAGATTATTCGTTGTTTAAAAAACTGTAAATTTCACAACACTTTTTTTAGCAGGTACTTTCAAATAGATTAGGTTTTTTGTTTTAATTCGTCACTTTTTTCGTTTTAAGTCGCAATGTTAACATTTTTAAATATCTAGTATCCTGGATTTCGTACCACTAAGTTCGATTCAAAATCACTTTACTCCTATATTTGTTTATCAAATTAACAGATGGCTTGCGAGTCCATATAAAATATTACAGTTCAAAAATAAAAATTCCCCTTAAATAATATGTTATATTTTTATTAAGATCATAATGGATAATCAAATAGTTCTATCTGTTGAATTCGCTCACGGTGGTGCATATTTCATATATAAGTAATTATTGTTGTTTATATATGTAGGTATGTCATCCCCAAGATTTGTAAAAGATGAAATTAATACTTCCCAACTGTGAAATAGCTATCATTCATAATGATAAAACAATCGTAAATCGAAACGTGTTCTTTTAATCAATCTAATACGTGTCTCACCGTGGAAAAAGTAATAATCTTCAAAATATACCTTGTTAAAAATATTATGCTTATTATTTACGTTTCACCATTTTGAAATCACGTTTTGCTATTCTTTATTTTGCATATATTTTTGATGCGCCTCAGATTGTGGGCGTGAAACGTAATGCATTGGGTTGGATAGTTTTAATAATGATTTATTATTTCATTGCTTTTTTTATGATGAAGATTGCTTAGGTAAAAGTCGAATGCATATTAAAACAAAAACCGGATCTGGATTTTGAGAAACGATATTTAGATGGGCATCGTTTACCCAAAAGCAACAGTTTGCAGCAAATATCACATATTCTGTCGACCATATAAAAATATTACACAGATATCTGGTGGTTTTCCGAGATTATCTCACTATTGTGATCTTTATAGAGATGTGGGGTTTAAGGAATATAGATATATATTTCATTAATCCACGTATTTTAAGCACAAGGGTAAATAATCTATTGATAAGCGGCAGAAATAAACACTCTAGAAGGGAATGTATAGCTTGGTATAGCTATTCTGTGTAAGTCTGTCCAATCTTTAACACGTTCACTGCGTATTAATAAGGTTTATAATATTCGAATGATGCAGAATAATGTAAACGGAAAAGCAACAACAATAAATCCATTCTGACGCACGTGTTAGTTAATTTCAGTCATCCTAACCTAATTTTTAACCATCAAGTGATAGTAATATAAATATACGACAAAAAATGTGCACAGAACCTAATATTTTTGAGAAATTTTGCCAGCGGCGCATATAATCGCCAATCTTCATAGATGTCAAATTCAATCTTGTGACACATTATTCCTATATTTCCATACACAATCTATATTATAAACATTTATTTCAATCTTCATCGCTTAAAATAGTCAATTTTTATTTTCATCTCCCGTTTTTACGATCATCGTGCAAGTGAAAACTTCATGATTATGGCACATAATATACAAGTAGACACCATGAATACCAATTGAAGAATCACTTTTTAAATTTATTTTCGTCAAACAGTGAATCATTTGAACAGCAGCCATAAACCTTTACTTGAGAACGTGTCTCTAGTATTGATGGAGTGCGCAAAGGATCCAGGATGCATGGCACAGATTGAAGAGTTGGATGGAGTCCGGATGATCTGGTCTTTGTTGAAAAACGAATCCCCGAGAGTTCAAGCCAATGCTTGCCTTGCACTGGGCCCCTGCGTCGACAATGCGACAGTGAGATTTTTATTTCAATTTATCCATTCGCCATTTAATTATTTAGCTGTGTTATGGTATTTGACTACAGATTACATTGTTTAAATTCTGTGCATTTTCATAATTATATAGTTTACTTTATGAGTTGACATTGAAAGAATCTTAGTATTTATCCTTTACATATTATATTTAATGTCCCGTTATCCGTTTACTTGTTTTATTGTAGCATAATATCACCTGATGAAAATATTCATAAATTTTGTCAACATTCAACTTATTGAAGATAATGTTTTTAACATTCTAACCCATAAACAAGTGAGAAGTAGGTAATCGTGAAAGAAACATAATATTCATATCTAGTTTTGCTTCTTCAAGAAACAGGTTCAGACTTGCTACATCATAAAAACATATTTTTTAATGTAATTATATACCCACTTAAATTACCAAACAAATGAGGGAGAGGATGAATTATATTGGTGACAAAGCAATAAAGAAAGAGTCACTACTTTACGTGTTCATTATACTGTAATAATTGTTATGGATAATAAGTTTTCTACTTTTAATGAGATACATATAATTTATTTTTGCCATAGGAATCTGGCGTGCTAGTGCGTAGTTTTGTGGGTGCACTGGAGCTGATCGTCTCGCTGCTCAAGTGCGGAGAGAGCTGTGTCTTGGCGGCTGTGTGTGCAGCCATTGCCACTATAGCCAAAGATCGAGACAACTTGGCTGTCATATCAGACCATGGTGTTGTGGCAAAACTGGCAGCCCTTGGTATGAGATTGTTTAACATTTATTTATTAATCAGTGAACATTCTGGAAAAGTCACTATTAACTAATTAACAATAATATAAACATAAACTTTTCCATATAATGACATCAACTGAGGGTGCTTGATGGAATTTCAATATCAAATTTGAATCATTGAGATTTTGTACACTTCCATGTATTTTGTCACTAACGACCCGGGTTTCGTCTTTCGACATCTTCAGGCATTCAGGCACATGAAATTCGAGTCCATTCATGCGCTCGAATGCCTTTAGATGCAGAAAGGCGAAACCCGGGTCGTTGGTGACAAAATACATGAAAGTGTACAAAATCTCAATTATTCAAATTTGATATAAACTCTTACGTTTATAACAATACTAAGCCGTAAAAAATTGTGTATAAAAATACAAAATCAAATTACTATGCCAGTGTTTCCCAAATAGGCTTCCGTCATGCCACTGAACAAATTAAAAAATATACACATTGAATCCGTCAAATTTTGTAGGTAGGTACTGTTAATATTAAGAGGCGAATAATATATGATGTCTGACAAAGATATTGATAGAAATAACATGTTTTCATACAAAAGTTTGTAAGCTCTAATCGTTAATGATAATAATATAAGGTATAAGTTACACTGATGTTTTTATGAATACACATAGCACATAGGATAATTTGGCAGACATGTGGTGATATGTGCAATGATGGCGCCAAAACGGTCCAGATAAAATGTTCGTCAATCAAAACCTAAACTTATATCATATCCTAAGTAAAACCTGACTTTATACATAAAAATTATTTTACAGTCTATCTTAATAAAACAAAGTTTTGTGACTTAATATATTTGGGAATCGCTGGTTTAGATACATTTCTGCAGCAACACAATTATGTACGTATTAAGAGTGTAGGAATTTCGGTTACATTATTACTACATATACAGCGGTTAAAGTAGGAAAGGTTTAAAACATAACAAACATCAATACTCTTGTTAATAAATTCATATGAAAATATCTGGTAGGAGTGTAATATTACTCAGGCAGTTACTAAAACACTACGGTTGAGTGTAAAATCATAAGATTTCCATATTATTAAGGTCGTTGGGGTCATTTTAAAACTCGTTAACGAAAAAATCTCAAATGATCTCTGGAAAACTGGTATTGGTGAAAAATAATCAAGTCTTTAACGTCATATTGAATAAATATAGATACAACTACGTAGGTACACAAAAGAATGTATCTTTATCGTTTAAGATAAAAACACAAACATTTGCATAGTAATCAATCATAGTGATTATGTATTTGCAAATGAGTTATATTTTACTTAATTCGTAATAAATCGATAGTCGTGAATACTAGGATTCAAAACCGGGTTTCATAAAAGATTTCAAATTATATTTTGACGATTAATAATCAATGCTTGTAGGCAACATTTTAGATGCTTTGAATAATAATAAAATACGGATTTGTTGGATTCTCACTTATCCCCTTTTTATGCACTGTTTCATTTAGAACCGTGGGTATTAGATAATTAAGAATTGTTATATTTATGTAACGTGTTACATTGTAGATTGTCTGAAGGAAGTCGAAAGAATAAAATGACATAAATATTACATTTTGAATAGAACTACCTGCCATTTCAAATCACGTTGGTCGATAATGCAGACTGTGACAATTTCTATACTTCAATACCAACTGTCACATTACATAAAAATTAAAAACACGTATGACATGAAATTATGGATCCATAGAATCTTCCGTAAGTTGATTTAAACTAAGAAGTTTCATCAAAAATATTTTGAATATACTTTTGTATATTATTCACCAATATTTTACACACATGCATTAAAAATACCCGTTTGAACGAAGCTGCACGTAATTATATGTTGAAGTTTTTTTTGTATGTTAGTTACGGACAAAACAATACGATGCGTTCAAAATGAAGAAAAAAAACCCGTTTTATAGCGAGCGACCTAATCAAAATACCGTCTCGACCCACGAAATCTCAAGCAAAAAAACGATACACCTATGTTTATAACGATGTCCATAATTACTAAAAAAAGGAGCAATGTTACAAAAAATTAATAAGTATTAGTAATGGCTGACAGAAAGTAAAACATAAACAAATATGATGAGAAGTCGGTCGAGTTGAATTGTATGGAAAGTGTGTAGTGAAAAAATTATAGCTCTATAAAATAAAAACGAAATTAATATGAACACAAATTTCTAATACACCTACCCATTTTATAAAATAATGTAAAACACCATTTACATATTATTATAAGGTATAACTTAGTTAACTTTCATAATGGGATTTGTGATATTTTTAAACTTCATTGGTTACTCATGACTCTGAGCAGCGCATGGGTGCAACACCGACCCATCACATCAATAGTGGCCCGTAATGTGTTTTAATAAATTAATTAAGATTTGTTGAGATTAAGCAAATGTGCTTCGGTTTTACTTCTCCTTCAGAAAAAAATATCTATAGTGCTATTTATCATAAACAAACCGTTCTGGGTTCTCATTTTATTAAAAACGTTATCGACCATTGCTCTAGTTCATTTGGTACATGATTTTAATGTAAACAGCATTTTCTTTTATTTGTTATTACTTTTGATCCTATATAACAATTTCAATAATTGATACCAAAAAACAAAAATTCAAATCCGAATCAAACCTATCCATAATGTTTAGTGTCAGTTATTATGGTCATCTTACTAAACTATTATGTAAACATTATATTACTAGACCATGTGGCATGTTTTGATATTACCTCAGACTGTTCATAAATGAACCGCAAAATCAATGCCATGACCAACCAGATACTCGGCTTTTCTAGTCTTCGCCACGAAATTAAATTTGACGGCTTATTTCATTTCAGTAAAATTACAAAACTAAATGCTTGCCTTCAGGGTTACAGATTACAAAATAAAATCGACAGTGTTGTTTCCATCACCCTGCTAATATATCTGATTGATATATTGTTACGGGAAATAGTAAATTAGAACACCGCATTGTTATTAAAATCACTATATCTAAGAAAATAATATAACTCAGCCTCGAAATGTTACGAAAAAACTTTCGAAAAATGATCACACATTTCGATCTAATGCAATTGTTAAAATTATATTGTTGTTATTCACTGGTTGTGACACGATTTACACAGCCAGTGGAATAATATAAAAATATATTTTTTTTATTCAACATAAAATATTGATGTCAAATCATTCATATTTACCTGTGGGTGTCTTCAATGAATAGTTTGGTATAATAAAAGTGATTTCCAATGACATTCCTTATTTATGTGGCGTTATGACACAGGCTGAGATATTCGTTTCGGTCATACAGGGGTTTTTTTACAATTTATAGGAAATGTTCATCAGCAATGAAGAATTAACCATCTAATCTAATTTTTGATAGTTTCTTTATGATCATAATAATTTCTTCTCCTGTAAACTAACGTAAAACTAACTTATCAATTTGTGCCTTAACACCACAGATTTTACAATAGAATATGATCATTTTGCAGATCATTAAATATCTGCATTTTCTAACAAACCATAAATCTATGAGTTTTAAGTAATAGTCTACCTTTCTGCCATTTATACGTTTACATAATTTTTTAAAAGCCTGAGTTCGGTATCTAGTGTTTGAGAGAGTAAAAATAAGTTCGCTACTCGAGGGGAAGGTGGAGCGTCAACACACTTCGACAGCCCCGAGTTCGGCGTGGCGACAATTCACAGGTTCCTTCGTCTTCCATTAAAACCCGGTCGTATTCAGTATACTTTCTCTTTAATTGCAGTTAGTTTATACTTATAAATTTCTCGAAGACAGTTACACAAACGCAAACAGATTTAAAATACACAATTTCAATTTAAAAGCGCAGCAAGTGGTTTTATGATAGGGTCGTAAATCTCTTTGACCCACGCCGCGGCTGTGTCGGCTACTAATCGCCAAGCCCTTAGGCCGAGGGACAACTGCTTGGTTCCCTAAGCATAACACGCCTTTTGTTTACTTCTAACGGTAAACAAACAAACATGACAAATTATTTTTGAATGCCTTAGGAGAGATATTACATATTAAATTTTCCTGAATGGGAAGAGTCTGCGGATTGGTTTTGAAGACCCCTGTCCGCCCCATAAGTACGGGGCGGTGTCATGTTATGATCGTTTACTTTACACAAAGAAACAAATTAGCTTATATTCAACTTATCTGTTATTAAATATTTTGAATCTAATTTCATATTCTTAAATATAATCTTTAATACATAACCATGTCAAAGTATTGTCGACTAATATCATAAATATTCACTACATCATTCATTTGGTTTTTTCCAAGACTGTACATCTCTTATTATACATTATACGAATGCCAAAGACAATAAAAATATTATAATAGTTTATTTATCGGATAAAAACTCGTTTTATTCAAATCATTGGACAATGGAGTACACAATCCCTCCTCAACTGTTGTGGCGCTTCACTATGTTATAAGTTACGTCGCGAAAAAGTACGCACCCAAGACGCGACTCAAGTAGAGAACTTTAAATAATAATCGAATAGACAAAACCATAATATTATCTGAAAGTGAGAAAATAGGTAAATCAAAATTTCGTTTTATGTATACCAATTAAATACGATAAATAAGATAGGTAACGACAAAGAAAATGCAGCGTAAATTGCCTATAAAAGGTTTGAAAAAATAACTATATTGAATCTGGTTTCAACTGTCAAAATTTGTTATAAACCCTTTGTTGTTTACTTTCTTGTAGCACAATATTTTCATTTTAATTGTGTCCTTTCTCTACTAGTCCAGTTATCGATAAAATCCGTCTTCATCCCTGATTTTCTCAATTATTAGGACAAGTATCAATATAGTATATCTTCGGTGTGCGGTGGATGTATCTCTATCACCCAACTTCACTTGTGTATAAGCAAGTAGGATAAAAGAAGAAAAAGAAGAAGAAGAGTGAAGTATGCCATTATATTTCACCTGCACCCTTTATTCTATATGTGATTGAGCGAGAAAGAGAAAAATTCACTGCACGCACCTGCTATTTATATATTTTAGGTAAATATTTGAGATACATTAAGTTGTTTTTTTTAGTTGTTTCACATCTAGTAACACTACGAGTGTAATTACAAATTTTGCTCGCCGAATTCATCATACAATTAGTTTTGAAGATTAAATTATGTCAATAAACGTGTTTAAATATAAGTTGAGAAGGGCTGATATTAACAATAGTAATAAAAAGAGCAATTATTGTTGATTCACAGTGAACACGACCGACGACGACCTTCGACGAGGACTGGCAGAGGCTATCGCGTACTGCTGTGACTGGGCACACAATCGTCAAGAATTTGGCCGCCTTGGTGCAATAGAACCTCTCGTAGGATATCTTACTTCCAAAGACATTCGGGTGCATCGATCGACAGCATTAGCCCTCTATCACCTCTCCTTCTACTCCATCAACTGCGTGACTATGCACCAGGTAACGCTACATAGCCGTTAAATAATATTGAGAATTTTCTGGTCATCATGACATACCTTGCAACTGCGTTCTGACTGTAACAAAAATGCTGAATGTGTACCAATAATTGTACAAGAATTTAAAATTAACACCTTATTGGTAGTAACTGTCAATTCTTTGTGGAATGGCAAAAACTTTCAGTCGGAAAAAAATAATTGTATACTTTATACTCAAAAACATTTGATTTAACAACTTTTTTTTAAATAAAGCGTAAACAACAGTAGCTGAGAATAAAATAATGATAGATTTTTATTTGAAAATTTCTATAAAAAGTGCATTGGCATTTCTTTAACTTGAGTTTCTTTAAAGAACTTTGATCTCAATACATAAATTTGAGTGTGTTGAATGTGTGAGACGACGGACTCTGACTTAATCACAATGGAAGGTAATAAAAACATATCCCCGACAAATGATTACTATTTATAACTCTTATTTTTTTTTTGAGATTTTGTTAAAAGACATATATAATTAAATTTCTTGTTGCTTCATCTTTTAAAAAAAATATATTCAGTGTAATTCTACTTTAAATATCAGTCAGAAAAGGTGGAGAAAACGAACTTGTTGGTACATTTGAAAAATTTTAATAGAATCATTATATTTTAAAAAATGAAACACAATTCATTTGTACTACTTCCACATATTTATAATGATCAGGATCGGTTTCGCTCATCACGAGCATTATCAACTGATAAAAATACAAACATGACAGGCTTATTTATATAAAATTAAGTGTAAAAATGAAGGTATATAAAACTGATGGTTCATTATTTGCAACAGGTCCATAACATTTTAATTGTAGACTCTTTCATTTGATTTATGTATAATTTGTTTTTTAATCAGTATTTTCTTGTCTCAGTTCATGGACCATCAATTTTATATACCTTCATTTTTACACTTAATTTTATATAAATAAGCCTGTTATGTTTGTATTTTTATCAGTTGATAATGCTCATGATGAGCGAAACCGGTCCTGATCATTATAAATATGTGGAAGTAGTACAAATGAATTGTGTTTTATTTTTTAAAATATAATGTCTTTCCACCAAGAATTGACGGTTAACACTTTAAAAGTGAAAAGAATCGTTATATTCAATAAATTGCAAATTCCGTCACGATCACTTTCTTAAAAATACTTTGTTATACGGTTTTGTCTCATACATCAAATCTCGATAAGCTACAATAAACCCTAATCTAGTCACGGCGTAAATCAAATAAAAGCATTTCCGAAAAACAGGTGTCAACTCTTTGCTAGACAGGCATAAAAACTTTACTATTTTCATTTAAAGAAAAATGCAGTAATGTAAACAAATACTTTGAGAGTGCAGTTATTAAAAGATTTTTTTATTTCAACGCTTCATATTTTTTAGGCGACGGAAAAAGATTAACGATTCTCGCGAAATGACAGAAAAACCTACTTAATCGCCTTAAATAGTAAGGTAACATCTCAATAATATTCGTCTTGTAGTGAAATTTAGGTTCAATAACATTGTAGGGCCATCGGTGCCATGGAATCATATAACTTTTTTACAATCATATTTTGTCAGTATTTAGAGATTAACAATAAATCGTTGCCGTGTGAATTATTTAAATATTACTCTACTCCGTCATTGAAACATTATATTATGATGAATAATGATAATATTGCAACTATATGATTACAAGATTAATTATTATCTATTTGGTTGCATGTACATTGTGATGATTGTTTTTCAATTTACGTTTTGATAACGTGCATAATTATTTTTAAAGGAATAAAACAAATTATGTGCTAAATAAATATGCGAATCTCGAGGTTCACTAATTACTTCAGTCGATTATAAGATATAATAGTTCTAATTATTACCAAAACAGGTTTCTTGACAGCCTTGCTCCTTGATCTGTCAATCCAGTACACGTCTAGTATAATACACTAATTGTTGCAATTATTATTGATTTTAAATGACATAATGTCTAGTTTTGCGACATTAAATCAAAATATGTATTCAAAAAATCCAAATCTGTTTTATATCTAATATTTAGTGGTCATAAGAACTGATAGCGTCAGTTATTAAAATAAAACGAAAAATCAAAAAAAAAAAAATAGTAAAACATCAAAATAGTTCTCTATATTATTTATATTTGACTATAATTATTTCTCATTAAAATTAAGGTAAAAACCATATAAACTCAGTTTTTTCAGTCTATTATGAACAATGTATTTTTTAATTATATTATTATAATGTATGCGGTTGAAAAGGATTCAGGTGATGGCTTGAGAAAAGAAATATCGACGAACATATTTATGAAACTAAAAGCTCCGAATTTTTTTTTAAATGCAATTATTATGGTTGCATATAATATAATATATTATATACTTTAATTTTTTTTAAATACGTTGACAGCTCAGAGTAGGCTTTATTTTCTTGTAGAAGGGAGATAAATTGCTTTTTGTTTTGTATGTCAATTGCCAGAATGCTCCCTATTATAGTATTACCAACATTACTTGGAATTTGAAACTAGAATTTTCACTCTAGAATAAATTTCTCCAATTGCCATTTCCAATGTTATATTGAATTGCAATGTTACCCAAATGACTGTATAGGCATTAATATATTTATTTTGTATTTGCACCGGTTTTTCATCTGATTGAATCTAAAATTATGAAACCAAATGAAGCTGTTGAAAAATTAAGACTATTTCTCTTTTGTGCATGTATGTATGTATTTTTTTTCATGTTCACTCCCAATGTGGAGCATATGGTCTCCTAATGGAGGTATAACATAACAGAATTTTTCTATGAGAACTGATTGTTTCTGAGTTGCTCAACCTCTCTATTTACGAAGAGAGTAGGGATAGAAGGATAAGGCTAGGATAGAACTAGTGGTTAGCTAATCGCTCTCGCTACTCCCCGTGAGGATCGGATGGTTGGGAGGGAGTTTTACACATCAAAAAGACTCAGACTACGAAATGAAATCCATAAATCGATTGAAAGATCAATTTATGAAAACCGTCCACACCGGGAATTGAACCCGAGACATCCGTAGCCGTAGCCAACGACGCTACCAACAGTGCCACGGACGCCGACACATATTTATTTACATGTACAATATTGTTAGAAAAATTATCTATTTTCCTTAACTCCTTTAGCTGATCGTTCGTAATGGTGACTCACCGATGTGTGATTTTAAAAATATGGCAACCCTGGTCACAGTACGAATGGAAACTTTTTCAAAAAACTTGTTATATTGTATCAACCTTGACCGAAAACAAGCGAACATCTTCTGAAAATTACACAATCGAATAAACGTTTTCATCTTCTTACACTCGTGCTAGCACAGAATGAAATAACTTTGTTGAAAATAACTCCTCTTTTATGTAAAACTATTCAAGGACACTGTAAGGTAATAATAACCTACTTATTTTAGTTAATTTGTATAAATTATGCGACTGGGTGCGATATGAATATTAATCCTCCATTTAAAGATTCTTAATAAAATGATAATATTTGACGAATATAAAATCCTTGTCAAAAATATTGCCGTATTTTTAACAGCGTTCGTTAACCACTCGATAGCGAGCTGCCGGTAATTCATAGGACTATTAGGCGGTTTGATGATCATTTTGTTTAAATAAAACAGCAACATTTGAAGCAAAGTTACCAAAAACAAAGCGCAATAATATTTTTATTCGAATGGGAGTGTCAAAATTTTTATAATGAATTCTATTATTTTCACTCTATTACATTTGTTAGTGTAAGAGATTTTCACTATGTTCAGTTGTTGATTAGGATTCACGTTGATTTACTTTTTGTTAAATATTTTAATACTTGTTCTTTTACCATCCAATATACGAAGGTCTATTGTGTGTATATTTCATATTATATTATAGAACATATCGAAAATCAAAAATGCTAAGTTTGGAGGTCACTTTGTTATGCTGATCTGAAAGCCACTATGAATTTCCCACCTGCCTACCAAACAAAAATGAATACGGTTTTGTATTCAATTATCATGCGTTTGTAAATTATGATGATAAATAAGCATTTTCATTTTCTCAGTAAGCTCGAAATTTTATTTAAACTTTCTCTCCCGAACTACCGTAAATACCGCCACGATCTAACAGTGACATGCGAGCCACAGCTTGACAGCCGCTGTATTATCCCAATGATGTTATATTTCATTACTTATGCGTTTTTGTTGCAGGCTGGTGTTGTGAAGTTTCTTTTGGGGACTGTGGGATCCACAGACGAAAAATTGCAAGAGGCCTCCGCCGGATGCCTGTGCAACATTCGCAGACTTGCCCTAGATACCGACAGTGTCAAACCTAACCTCAAACAGTGACACGTCAGTGACAAATAAATTATCTTTTTTTTACTTCGTCGCAATGATTCACACTTAATTTGATTCAAAGTCTCTTGGCTGCTTAAATGTCACCGCTCAAAGATTAAGGCGTACAATTTCAAAAATGTTAACCCATCTCGTGACACAATAATATACCTATTATAATGAATGTATTTTTTACTTTCACACTTAACAGATATTTTTTTACAAATATATTAGGTGCGGCGTTCTTTTAGCGGGATGACTTCGTTCAGGAAATATGTCAGTTTTTTTGGTTCAATGAATCAGTTTTGAGAGAAATTATTGACAGTAATAATTGCTGCCGGACCTGTAACCAAATTGATTTTCCGACTAATTTATTGATCTGTGTTAAAAGGTATGTTTATATTTTATGTCTGAATTCCCTCCATCATTGAGGCATTGCAAGAGTGATCTATTATTTATCAATGCTGCCTTAGACGAATCCTTCTGTCCTTGCTGCTTCTAAAGAGATGTTTAGCGACTGGATAACAGACAGTTTTTATGAAGAAATTCTTTTGAGATTCTTTTTAGATTGTGTATATTTTATTAGATTCTACCAAAACATGGAACATGTCATTTTGCAATGCCACATTTCAATTTAAGAGAGAATGTTTTCTAATAAGCCATAATGTATTATTTCCCTATTCAATACTGATAATTACTACCATCATTATAAAGTAATTTGCGTACAACATAATACATTGCGATCTCCCGGTAGGCATTGTTCTTTTTTACATTGCTGTAACAAGCGGTCGACGCTCTTAGTAAATATCTGTATTTAAAATGATATTTTCGTCCATTCTCACCGTAATTTTCATTTGTCATGCTTGAGAAAGAGTAACAAGACCGATATTTCCTCAATTTGTACACAAGTTACAGTTTTAAAACAATGCCTATTTTAATTAAATTGTGTTTATTACACTGAAAGAAACGCTGTAAATAATGTTGCGTTTACTTTATTTTCCATGTTTAATTATAGATTAGTGAGCAAATTCTTTAAATCTGACATTTAAGTCACAAGCGAGAATTTTTATTTTTTGGTTCTCATTCTCCATTTGATATGTTTTAATTTTTAACCATTTATATGGTATGAATTTGAGTTCTGTGTATAGAATAAGGATGTAACCTAATCTATTCCATAGACTAGTATTATGTATACAAATAAAAAACCCTTTTTTGTATGCTTTAAAAGCACACCAAAATTTAAAATAATAATTTTAATGAAATATTTTTTACATTATTTGCATAATTAATTTTCATCTCTTCAAAAATCTCGTAAAACTTTTCAGTATTTAGATGTTCCGCAATCAGTATAATATAAAGAAAATAACAAGATTTGCGCTTGGATCGAAGAAGATACTATACCAATACGATTAAGACAGGCAATGTATAAAACATATTTTTCGTCAACCGGAGAATTTGAACCTTCAAATTTCAGTCTGTAGTGTACACATTGCGCAAATTTTGATTCACAGGATATATATTAAACGTTCAATACACTGGCATTTTTTATTGTACCCATTTTTCTCTAAATTAATGATTATAATTGTATTAAAATAAGTTTTCATTATAAAGTCAATCATACCAGCTCAGCAGTGCATTGAAGCCAAGCATACATTTTATTCAAAAAAGAAACTTTTGTATTTCCTTGCGGTAACCAGTGTTTTGTTATATGATGTAAAAATAAAATAACGTAATAGATATCTAGGGATATTTTTTAGTAAGACAAGATCATACCAGTTTAATCATAGTAATAATTATTGTATCGCTTGCTCTTTCACGATTTAGTTATTTCATTTAAGTATTAAATAATGCACAGTATTATTGCGGCTAATTATCGGAAATTTAAGGTAAGCCAGTCAACTGTAAAACAGTTACCGCACGATTACGTCAGGTGAGGAAATATTCATTTTATTCTTTCATTGGGAAAGTATCGTGAAAGTAGTCAACATTTCATATTAATAATAGTATGTATTGCCAAACTTTAAAATTTGAATAAGATCGCATGTTCAAAAATGAAACAAAGTAGGTAGGTATACCCGTTCATCGCGAACAGTGTGGTAAGTGCAAAATATATTTTAATATTATTGAAATGCTTCAGGGGTAGTCTTTAAGACATTATTGCAAAAGACAAGTAATAATAAATAGATGATGTCTGCTGACGTCAATGTTTATATCTATGTTTAGAGCAGTCCGCAAATTATTGATCAAACATGTATGATAAAGTGACATGGTTTGAGACACAAACCTATGCAAAATAAAAAATTTGTATTATTGAGATTTTGTACACTTCCATGTATTTTGTCACTAACGACCCGGGTTTCGCCTTTCGGCATCTTCAGGCATTCGAGCACACGAATGGACTCGAACTGACAGACAGTAAACAGTGTCTAACGTTTATATAGAAGATACAAATACGACAAATATTATTTACGAGGTAAGATATTATACGTCTGAGAGCCACACTGATACCTGAGTTAAAATTTCGAGAATTGCCATAATCCTTATTTTGTTAACACCACATTTACAGAGTGGCGAATTGTCGCTTTCCAACTTCTTATGGAATTACCAGTGATTTTACAATTATAATAGCATTGTGGGTTTCGACGGGATGCAATTCGACGAAAGGGTAAATATATACAATCATTCCACGTATATATTTACGTAGTTTACAAAATCTCAATAATCCAAATTTGATATTGAAATTCCATCAATCACCCTAAGTCGATGTCTTAAATTGTATGCAAAATAAATAGGTGGCAGCATCGAGACAATATAAAATAATCATTCAGTTACATAAGCTGCTGATTTGGGCACAGCGCCAGAAGGAGAGATACTAGATGAATAAATTCATTAATTTAACGGTCTCCGGGACATGAAAGAATTGTAAAGACGCCCTATTTGCATTATCTAGCCGTTGTATTGAGTGCACAAAACTACATTTTATGGATTGACTTACTAATTTCAACGTACGTGATTCGATACCTTATTACTTTGAGTTGAATTATAATATAAATACTTATTAGAAGTTGCACAGTCAAAGAAGTTTACGCGGTCAACGAATGGTATCTCATTTAAATGGGATGTGTGGACGTGTAAAGAAAGCCGTTCATCTGTTCGATGTATTGACTGCACGGCAGAAGGAGACTTGCTAACGACTAACGCCACACTTATCCATACAAATAAATCAGCAAATAGTACCGAGTTATAAACAATTATTACCACTGACTAAAGATAAGCTTGCAACTTTGATAATAGTTACCAAAAAATATAAAGAATCGAGATATTATTGGATAGGACTTTTTGCGAATTCTCCTTATATATAGTAAACTTACACATTTTACAATTCGAATTAGTATTGAGTATTTAATTTAATGATTAAAAAATCTACAAAATTTTTATCAGGTAGTTTATAGCTATTTTGGCTTTACGCCATCGTCAGAACTATAACTTATTTTTGCTTAGTTATTATATACTGTTTAGAAGAGATAGACAATTTCATGCCATCTCACGTATTCAAACGTCATAATGTTTATTTTAAAATTAAACAATAAATGTTTTTAGAAAAAGAGCTTATGTGGGGTTATTAATTAGTCGTTAAAATAAGTGTATTGAAATTTTACTGATTATACATAATTACATGAATTTTTCTTGTAATGGTTTAAGTAAGAGTGATGGGTTAGTATTTGTTCGGTCATTAAGGAGACTATTGTCATGATTGTATCTATTAATTTCGAGTTGTTCCAAAAGTCTAACGATTTTTCACATAAATGTAAGCATATCGGAGCTGATTTAGCGGTTATGTTGTGGGCTTCTTCCAAGAGGTGGTTAGTATATTGAGACAACAGTCGTTAATAAGACCAATTTTCAGATTCAGGTTAACAAATTTTTTATGCTTAATAATTATTATTATTGATTAAGGAAGTTCAATCCTTGTCCACTTGAAGTACATGATAATGATGCATTTAAGCACATTGTATAGCATGTATTTTTGAAATTACTTATAAACATCATGGTTACTTCATTACATTACCGTTTAACAGATAATTTGTTTATTTATTGTTCGCATATAAAAATGCATATTCAACAATAAATACGTTTGAAAATTAACTGTTTTATAATTGCGATAGAAAAACAATAACAAGAATTGTCGCGAATTTCCTGTTTTAAATATTGAATTGTCATTTTAAATATTGCACAACCATTGCGGTTATAATAAATGTAATTTCCTATTTTTTATTTTCTTATTTTTTATGTTATTAATTTTAATTCAATGTTAGAAGTTAGTTTGGTATTGGGAAATTGTTGCGCTGTAAATATTATTACATAATTTCTCATTTTGGAAAACACTTAAAATTTTCATATTATTATGACAGTTAATTTGGCATAATAATATGGCATACCTAACGGACGCATAAGCCAGCAATAATTAGCCGGTTAATTTAAAACAGTTTTGATTACAACACTATATTTTTTTTCGTTATTCTTTTAAATTTATCTGTGAAATAAGAGGTAGGTAATAATTATTTGTTCGGTACGGTCAGGTGGGATTCACCTACTAGAAACTTTGCCGGGGGCTCGTTTTTGAATGACAGTATACTATAGTTGTAAAGAGACAATTTCATTAGTAATTTATGATACTTTTCCAAGTGTAGGTTTTTTTAATTTAAAATTCCATTTTCAATTTCTGTATTATATGTGCAGAAAAAAATGTGAATAGTGTTCCTGCCGAACGGAAGAGAAATAAATTTCAATACGTATGATTTTTAGTCCATTTGACTCTTCATGTGGTTTTTATAATATTCTATTGTAAAATATTATAAATGGAGGTTCAAAAGACTAATAGAATCAAATTCTGTTGTAATCGTATGTATATTAGTTATGTCTATAGCGGTAGTGTGAAGTTTAGTACCTGTATATTATTTATGATCTGAATATGATGCCACAGTGGTCAACACATTATGACAAAGTCAACTTGTAATACGTCTGAAAAAACCCGTTAATCAACAATAGTCGTTTTTTCCTTTGAAGTTCACTTTTATAACAAGTTTCGACGTTTAATATATTCAGCTATGCAATTATACAATAACTATTTTCTAGTAAAATAAAGCTGTCAAAGCCACAATGTCACTTTCATGAGAGGAAAGGTGAATAGTAAAAAAATAAAATAGTAATTCAAGTAGCATGTGTATTATTATTTAGCTTCTTTTGTTATTCTACAGAGCAAATAATTGGTATGTAATTATTAATGATTGCATAATAATTACGAGTAGCAATGAAAACAAAATATTGCGTCGGTGTAGCCTGTGCCGTTCTTGAGGCACACAGCCTTTCACATTTCAAGCGAGAAAACATCAGAAAATAATAAAACTTCTTTGTCACAAAAAACGAAGCTGTCCATTCGCTGTTTCGGCTGCGTTCAAATTACTTTCGTGAACATGATAATTAACTGAGCACCGCCGAACCATGGTGCGGCATGATCGGGCAACTTTTATGAACGTAAAATTTACGAAGATAATAAATAAATACAAGGAAAGTAACCGATTACTGATTACTTTAAATATTATTTATTATGTTTATCATGCATTCATTTATTTATGATAAATCATGACTTTCACACTAAAATGAATGAACATATGTACTTTATGAGCATTATTTTCTATAGGTATGTTTGTACATCATGTTGGGGGGAGTGGGAGGAGTATGTTAAAAACAAATCGCTTTTAGTGGTCATTTTTGCGTTTGGAATCGACATATAATTTGAAGTTCGCTACTACATCGAATTAATTTTTAGTTTTGCAGGACAAAACTAAATCCATCTCATTTCAAATTATACCAAAATATAATTCCGCGCCGAAGGATGTTTTTCTTTTAATTGGTATAAATATGAAATTAAAATGTCTCTTTGGAAATAATAACGAATAATTTAGTAAATATTGAAATACACATTAAAAAGAGCCAAATATATTCGATTAGAATTCCTAATACAGTGTTGCATACGGAGGAATTTTCTGTATTTGAAAGAGCAATAAACATATCACGTTGTATTTACGTCGTGTTAATGCATATTTAATGGTTTTCCTACATATAATATTTTGATGATTACCTGTAGTAGTTTCACACATAGAAATCCGGTGTATAATGATTATTTCATTACAATTTCATTTTTCGTCTCATGTTTGTTTTCTTAAAGAGTCATATCAACAGTAATTACAATGTGACGACGTTTAACGTTCTTGTGGGCAAAAATATATCGCAATCGATTCTGTTTTAATAAATGAAACAAATGAATGGTAAAATTTAGCATGTTGTACGGTGCAATGGTTTTTTCGCATTTTTCTCGACGAGGAAGTGAAAGCTGTTTAAAAAAGAACACAGTTTTGTTAAAGTGCGTGTCGAAATGTAGGTAGGTACATATTTATTATTTCATTAAACAGACACTTTTGAATAATTATTTTACGTGTTGCACGACAATATTGACTTTTCTTCTTTTTAAATATTTATTTTATCTAGGACTGTCTATACAAAATATTAAGACGTCTCGAGTATGTAGTGTTAACATTTTGACAAAGTTTATTTTTACACAAAATTTAATAATACATAAATTAGATTTGCTATAAATATTCTAATACCCTATTCTATTTTAATATACTGACAGGTATTTCGAGGACAAACATTAAAACTCCCAAAGTGTGGAGCGTATGGACTCCTAATGGAATATACCAGCAGTAACCATTTTGAATTAATAAAACTGGTATTACAACTAATTTCCAATACACCACATTCTTTTAAATCACGCTAGGATGCTAAGTCGAACAGAAAAAAACACCATTGACTTGATCCCTGAATCTTCTGATCGAAAAGAGGAGCCTTGAGTGCTATGCTATAGACACTGACGTTTTTAATTAGGAGACCAACCTCCCCTTTGAGAGGGTATCGATTTTGTTAGAAAAAGGCTATACGTACCTACATAGATAAGGTTTCACATAAACTTTACTTATAGCCACCTCAAAAGGGTGTTTGTCAACATATTTAGCTTTTTAAATGAAAGTTACCTTCATTTACTATTATTTAAGACATCGACTGAGGGTGCTTGATGGAATTTCAAAATCAAATTTGAATTATTGAGATTTTGTACACTTCCATGTATTTTGTTACTAACGACCCGGGTTCGCCTTTCGGCATCTTCAGGCATTCGAGCGCACGAATGGACTTGAACTGAATGGTCAGTGACAAAACACATGGAAGTGTACAAAATCTCAATAATTCAAATTTCACTTACTATTTATTATCACTTACGAACTTTTCAACGATTTTTTACTTTTCTGCAAGAGCGATGAATGAATGCTAGCTGTCATTAACAAACAAAACTTTTACTGGAACACATTAGAATAAAAATGGAGAAAAAAATAAAGGGTCTCACAATTTCAGCACAACAAAATATGGTAAAAACATTGGATACTATTGAAAAGTTTGTGTATTTATCGCTGCATTAATTCATTATTCAAACACACGTCACACTTAAGAATCACGTCTTAATAACAAAATGTTTTTAAATACATACCATAATTTATTTAAATAATATTTTATTGAATTTACGTAGAATATATTTATTATTTTATTATTTGCGTCATGGAATAAGCTCAAATAGCTACAGAAACAAATCATCTGTGTTGTTTGGCCATAATCGGTTAACTATAAAATGGAGAGCGATTTTAAACTTTGAATTCTCCCATGTGTATTCACACATAATACCTAAATTATCATCATTATAAATCATAACCATTGCGTTTTGAGCATTTTCAAATCAAATGAAGTTGTCAGGCTATTACCAAATGAAAGATAATATTCAAGTGACCCAATTTTTACTATCACAAAATTACCAAAAGCGGTTATCAAGTTATGCCAAAACAACACCGAAATAATTTTAGTGGGATCAGCAAAATCAATATTAATATTTGTTATTATTTATTAATAGTCAAACTTGGTACATATAATACTATTTATACAATATTACAATCTGAATAAGTATTTCGCGTTTATATTTAACAGTTTGTGCCACTTCTTTATGTCTTTTCGATTTAAAAAAAACCTGATTATTGAAAATAGACGTCGTCATCAATGGCAAATCGTAATTCAATGTAGCCATGGCAAAGGAAAATGCTAAAAGTTTGATATTAAAAACAACTGAACATCGATTTTGGGATTCAAATAATGTTCCATTCGATTGTTGCGCGTGCACTTAGTTAGTAATAGATTGATTCATTTTTGTTTATTTCATGTTCCGATTCCATGTCGCATTTGCTTCGATTTCGAGGGAAATCTGATTATATGTACTACTTTAGTGATCATTTTTAACTAAATAATAAGATATATTGGTAAAAAATCATGCTTTCATAAAAAATATGCAAATTTTTATAACGACCGGTCTTCATATACATAAAATTAAGATAAAAGCAACGATATCTAATCGTCAAGATATGATGAAAATGATATTTATTTGAATGTCACAGCTCAATAGAGGTCTGCACGGGCCGAAATTTGATGAAATTACCCGGCCCGAGCCCGAGTATTAATACCACACTTGTTACTCGAGCCCGATTCGAAGCCTAAATTTATATATCTCGTCCCGAAAAACACCCGATTTAAAAAAAATACAGAAGCTTAAAATTGATTAACGTAACTACCCAACTTTTTCACATGGAGAAAAATCTATTATTTCACGGAATGATTTCCACACATTACCACAATCACCACTTTTCAACATTTTTTCTATATCGTTGAAACTCATTTTTAACGAATTGTTCGTATTTTTTTATAATGAATTTTTCGGCACAAGGAACAGTCGACTATCTAAAACGAATAGAAAGCAGATACTACATAATATCACACTTTATTCATTTACAAACTATTTAAACTTACTATCGATGATGTTTAAATGAACAAAGCATTGTTTCACGGATCAATAACAATTTTATGAGCTTAGTTTCAGGTTATCAAAATATAAAATGATGTCTCCATACTTATCAAATGAAAGACTCTATTGTGTCCAATGCTATTCGAAACGTAATAAATTATTTTATTTATTGTCTTTTTGATATCAACAGTATTTAGTTATCAAGAGTACTCATGATCCGAACATAGTCCGAAATATTTTTCTGAAGAACAAATTCCTTACCCGGGCCCGGCCCGAGCCCGAATATCAATTGTCTCTACCCGACCAAACCCAGCCCACGGGCCGGGCCGGGTACAGGCCCGCGGGCCAAGCCCGGGTCCGTGCAAACCTCTACTACTCAACTATTGATTATAATTATATGCAATCTGCAAGCTGTTGTACTTTATCTAAAAAGTGAATTATTATTTCATAATAATCTCTGAAAGACTTTAGTTTATGCGCAGTACCCAATCAAAGATTTATTATTATCCGTGTATATGATGATCATTAAAATTATAAATACCAATATACCAATGCTCCCTATCAGTTTGAGTTGCCGTGGGCGTAAATATTCAACATGAGAATGTCATGTGAATCAATGTGAGCGCTAAAAACTTTCACGCCAAATTACTAAATTTATTGATATTGTTTATAATGTGCCCTCTGAACTTATTTTAATTATTAGTTTGGCAATGGAATTATTATTCAATTTGAATCCAAATGCTATACCAACGGACGCAAATAATCTAAGCGGTATATTATTCGTTCATTTTTTAAGCCATGTCCGCTCTCAATGGGCCCCAACAGAAGTTGTTTTTACGAGATCTAGTTGTTATTCAGTCGCTGAAACACTGTTTTTCGGAGAGGATAGGGGTAGAAGGATGGGGTCAGGAAAGTTTTTTTTAATTTTTTTGGCATTACAGCTATTCATTGCCAATGCGCAAAATATTTTAAAATTTTGAACACATGGGATAAATTTTTTTTAAAGTTTGAGATATCGATTGAGGTTGCTTGATTTAATTTCAATAACAAATTTGAATCGTTCAAATTATGTACATTCAAAATACTCTAACTGAATAAATAACTAAAATACTGATATTTAAAATAGTGATAAAACGCATTAAAATGTACAAAATTTGAACGTTTTCAGATAGACTTCTTAAGGTTTTTTTATATTCAATTGTGATTCAAGCTCAACATGAGGAGAAATCACATCACAAGTACCCATGCCTAAGATTACAAATTTAGATAGAAAAAAATCTAAATTTTATTGCTTTGTGTTAGAAGATTAATAAAAAACAATAAAATAGTACTATTCGTGGTATTAAATTTTCAATTAAACTATCATGTTTTAGCGTACCAACATACACATAAAATCGCAATATTTTTGCAACGATTATTATTAATAATTAATAACTCAAATGTGTAAAATTGCGCATTGTGTTAAAAATATCATTCCACATAATATCGGAAAGTAGTTAAACGAATTAAGAAACTTAAGCCCGAAATCTTTGAAAGAATTTCTGGATCCATTATGAATCGTAATAAAAAAAAACGATGGATATCTAAAACAACAAAAAAATGTTTGAGGGAGTGCATTGTAGAGACTACTTTGAGAAATTGGAAGCACGCCACTGATAATATTCATATTTAATTGGAAATATTTATTTGGTAACAGTGCACCATTGTTTTAATATCCTATGTCAACAATGTCAACTAAATATTGTTTCGATTTATTAATACTTTTCCGATACTATTAACCAGATACGTGCGTGTTAGAAAAGTTTTTGCTGAAGCAATTAAAAATAAGCGAAGAAATCAACGCTGTCGGCCTTGAACTAAATCAATAAAGTGCATTATATTGCAGCGTACATATATCTAACTCGAATCAACTTGTACGTAGCTATTTCTGTCTTGTTTACTGCATGATATGAAAACGCAGATAAAATATAAATATTTTTTACTAAATAGCAAAATTAATTCCAACAACATAAAAAAAACACTATTATTATAGTTAACAGTATTATTAGCGATAATGTAATCATCTACGAATGGATTTGTTGATACTGAAGCCGAATGGTAACGCTCTAGGGCAGTGATGCAAAACCCGTGGCAAAAAATGACAATTTTTGCAGCTCAAAGGCTAAATATGTAGATACTAAGTTTCCAAAGACTAATTTTCAATATTGGCCTGTGAAAAGTTGTTTATTATTTCATTCAAACTCCGGTTTAAGTCCTAAAACTGAAAAATATGTGATGTGCATTTTGGTTTTAGTTTTCCACAAAAAGTAATGCGAGTCTTTTCGGAAGCAAGTACATTCAATTTGCTTGCTTATTATAATATGTACGTTGTACAGATAGGATCCTAATATATCTATCCGTATCTTCTTTCAAAGAAGGTGTAGAATGGTTGACTTATGTCCTGTTTTTATCTGTGAAGCATACTGTTTAAGTGCGCCATTCACAGTGAAAACGCTTTTAAAAACTTAGAGAATTTTATTTCTAATTCTCATTGTTACTGAATACATAGAAAAAACGATTAATATTTACTGGAACAATCTCGATAATTCCAGTTTCTTATTCACGAGACATTGCAGTACTATTCGCACAAGAATAATTGTATAATTGTATAATCAAACATATCTTGGAATAAACTGTAACTTGCCTCTAGTCATCAAACTTTTATAAAACTACACATATTCTGGTCTTCGAAATATATGTCTGTGGCGTCATTAGAAAACTCAAATTAAGCAGTCATCACATAGTTATAAATATCTCCATAAATGTTGGAAAATTTTCAAATTAAACCTGTGAATCGCAATTAATTTATTATCTATGATCATTCATTATTGTGGCCCTACAGCGTTTGATAGGAAGTGCGCTCCCAATGTGGAGCATATGGTCTCCTAATGGAGGTATCTTGACAGAGTTTTTTCTACGAGAACTGCTTGTCACTCAGTTGCTCAACCTCTCTTTTCTTTTTCGAAGAGAGTAGGGATAGAAGGATAGGGCTATGACAGTGATAGGGCTAGTGATTAGCTAATCGCTCTCGTTACGCCCCATGAGGATGAGATTGGTGGGAGTATTACTCTGATTAGTACTCATAAATTGTTTTTAATAAATACAAGTTAGTCTAAGGGTAATGTATTTAAACACCTTCATTAAAATTTAAGAAATTTATATAACTATAGTATACCATATAAAGTTGTTCAATACAGTGGTTAGTATAGTATTACCAAAATTACTTGGCCACCGCCTAATTTGGAACTAGAATTGTCAGTCTGGAATAAATTTCTCGAATCGCTATTTTGCGCAAAATGAATATCTTGTCTACTTTTAATAACCATCGCTAAAATATCAGTTTTAGAATTAGTTGAAATTTCAGTTCCGGTTAAGTATGGCAACATTTCTAAAGCGACGTTGGCACCCTCACCTGCTGCCAAGTTAAATTGGTACATCTTTAGTAAAAATCGTGATTAATTGCTGTAATAATAATAAGCATCTTTTTATAATCGTTCAGAAACGTCAAAAAACTTAAAATATCAGTGCACTGCACAATTCATGGAAAAAAATTTTATAATCTTAATTATATTGCGTAATAAAACACAATTTGATAAATCTTTTTAATCCATAACAATTTATCAACTTATCGCTAGGCGACGATAACCATTTAACATCACACAAAAGATAAGTTACAGTGTCAATTTTATAAATATATATTTGATAATGTTTATAATGCAATGGGAAGGGAAGTATGTCTCACTAACTAAAAATCCCCTTTTGTGTTTAATTGGTACGATTTTTCATTGTGAAAATGACAGTAAAAAATAGAAAGATACTCGCGAGCATAATGAGGTATTCTTCTGGCGTAAATTCACAACCACGCTACACCTTGCAAGCTCTTGTTTCAAAAATATCTAACATCACATAAAACCAGTTTGTCAGGGATCATAAAAAATACATCCAGTTTTTCTAAGACCGACTAAAATGTTAAATACTTGTCTAAATTCCGATTGTAGCATATCGATTTCCAAAATATGTTTCTCAATGTGACTAGATACACAGACCTAATAAATCCTAGACATGAGTCCAAATAATAGTAACGTATTTAGCACTACATATGAAATATCCTAGGATGTTAAGGAATCAAAGTCGTCAAAAATTCATTATGAAATAGAATTGGATATGGTATTGCTTAGTAATTTACTTAGTGACCAAATTGAAATATTTTTGGATTCTATTATAAAATTTATATTACGATTATAGTTTATGTAACAGTTATTTTTTTTGCAAACTTTTTCTGGTTTCAATCCTTTATTTAAATCTTTATTCTAACATACATCCTAGATCTAAAAATTAATACTTTTACATTTTCAGGAACTAAGATATTATTACTTTCTTTAAATGATATTTAAAAAGATGGTCTCCAAATAATATATTGATTTTCTCACTTTACTCACTCAATATAAAAAGATTATTATATGCCATGTCCACTCCCAATGTGTAATATATGGTCTCTTAATGAAGATATCTCAAAAAAAATTTTTCACTACAACTGCTTGTTACTCAGATGGTCAACCTCTCGCTTTTTTCGAAAAGATCATGGATATACGGATATGGATAGGACAGGACTAGTGGTTAGCTTATCACTCTCGCTACTTCCCGTTTTAAGGATCGCATCGATGAGAGGGAATTTAATTAAGACATCACAAACACCCATGCCTTCCAACAGAAATCCATAAATATATTGAAAAATCAATTCATGAAATGAATTCAATTCAGTCCGTACTGGGATTTGACCCCATGAGCACCGCAACCGAAGCCAACGACGTAGACCACTCAACCACGAATCCGACCCTTAGGAAAAGTAAAAAACTTCACATTTTTGTTGATTTTTTTTCATGTTCCAGCTCTTATAAGTTTTCATTGCACATTTCGGAATAGTTTTGCTTAGACAAGAATGGCTAAATGTTTTATTTTAAATTCTATCACACTATTTATTATTTATATATGTTTCTCTTTAAAACCTGAATCAAATATTTATCACCTCTTCAAAACAGTGTCGCAAACAAAATACTTTTGAAGTTTAAATATTAGCACGTTATGACGTCTTTAAAAATAAAAAATGGCGATTGTCAATTGTTTTACAGCTCACCTTGTAGTTCTATCCTTCCACCATGAACTGGTCCCATAAAAATCGAAATTATACAGCCAGTAGTTATTGACGATAGCACCCATTGATGACATATGACTTCAAACGGTGTGAATGACAAAATATTAGATTCTTATGGCAAAGTGTTGTAAACGATGATTACCACATCAAAAGCGATTGAAAAAAATATTGTACTTCATAAAGTTAGGTTATTTTATTCCTCAATATATTGTCCCTATTTAACTTCATTATACATTTGCGTCGTTGGAAAATATTGTATTTAGCATTTTCATCGATTCATACATAATTAATTTGTTAAAAAAATTGTAGTATTATGAATAATGAATAAGCTTATTTTATTATACAGTTATCCTTCTATCGTAAAGATCTATAAAAAGATATACACGAATAACAAAAAAACAAAAAAACTTCTTAAACATTTAAATAATTATGTAAATTTTCTTTTATTACTTACATTTTAAAAATGATACTTTTATTTTTGTAGAAATTGTCTTTATCAAATTTGAATCTTTCAAATTTAGTACAATTCTATAAGTTTTGACATCAACGACCCGGGTTTCACCTTTCGTTCAACAATATGACATTGATATTTATGTTTTAAAAAGAATCCAGCGTACTTACTAATAAAAAAAATACATCATCAAATTACGACATTATCTAAAAGACTCATATTAAAGATTACTATAACAGTTAACATTGTAAAGGAATTTTATCTATATTTGCATTTAAGTCTATACTTCATCTTTCGACCATAACGATTGTTTTTAAGGTGTTAACTGTCAATTCTTGGTGGAAAGACATTATGTTTTAAAAAATAAAACAGAATTCATTTGTACTATTTCCACATATTTATAATGATCAGGACCGGTTTCGCTCATCACGAGCATTATCAACTGATCAGTTGTCGTCGCTCGATCAGCTCGTGATGAGCGAAACCGGTCCTGATCATTATAAATATGTGGAAGTAGTACAAATGAATTGTGTTTTATTTTTTAAAACATAACGATTGTATTGATATCCAAAAATCAGTATGTGAACTCGTCCATAAAATTCAATTGTTTATTTATGTTGATAATCAAATCATAAAATATTATTTCTTAGTCCTCACATAAAAATCAAAGTTGTTTGTTTTTTTAAATTTATCCTGTACGATTAAATGGTTCATACTTTTCAAAAATTGCAATGTTCTAATAAAGTTAACGACAGCGGATGAATAAACTTTAAAAATGATAGCTAAAACGATCAAACATAAAATAAATAGTTCGTATAAATATAATAATGCATAAAATAAAAATATGTTTGCTGCAACTATGATTTAAAACAAAAGGAAAGAAAATAAATAATACAACAAAAAAAAAAATGAATACAAAGAAGAAAACTGAGTTTAATTTTAGTTGATTTTATTCGGGCAATACCGTTTCTGATAGTTTTTGCACAAAACATTAGAAAAAAGATAGTACGTAAATAAATAAAATAACTATAAAAAATGTAAATATTAAACAAAATTAATAAATATATACGATGACCAAGTTACTCTTTTAATATTTTTTTAACCTTGTCCGGCACTTGGTAACAGAAGTTTTCTAAGAAAACTGGTTGTTTCGCAGATGCTCAACCTTTCTTTATCAAAGAGAGTAGGGATTTAAGGATAGGGCTAGGACAGGACTGGTTGTTAGTTATGCCCCGTTTTTTGGGATCGAACTGGTGGGAATGACTTTAAGACATCACAAACATCCTATGCCTTCGAATAGAAATCTATAAATTGATTGAAAAATCAATTTATTAAGCTCTCCGAACTGGGATTCGACCCCGTAACATCCGTAACCGAAATTATCGACGTTGACCGCTGCACCATTGCACCATGGACCCGACTCGAATAATAAAATAATACAAAATTTGGTTTAAAAAAAATAATGTTGAATTTAAAATGAAAAGGTAAAGTGTACCTTCATTAAGGCGAATCTCTGGTCATCGTCCAAACTGGCAGAGGCCGATCCAGAAGGTGCCATCGTAGTTAAATCAAATGGATCACTTTCACAAAATTAAATGATTCAACACCTTGACTTGCGCGGTTGTGTTTTTTCGAATGATTGAGCTCACCGCGCAGCACGTCCGTCGCTTTCTACTGTATCACAACAATGAATCAAATCGATCACTCAATAGTAGGTAGCATCGCGGATCAACAGGCTCGCTCTGTACGTACCTTTAAGGCGAACCGGAAAAGCGAGTAGGATCATTCGTGTATACATGGTATAATAACTCCATATATAAATAATAGTACTCACCCAATGTAAAAGAACCATAACTCTAAAAAGTTTAAAATATACTTTGGAAATGAATTAAACACTTGGTGAAAAAATATTATATATCGAAATTGAGTACACAAACATACACAAAACGTTCGTTTTCATCATATTGTTATGCTGTAAAAATACTGTACGTTCAAAAAGGGTATTTGAGGAGATATCATATCATTCAAATGCATGATATGTCCATTTTGCGCCTATTTTTCATGCATTTCCAATCTTCAAAATCGGTTTCTTCAAAACAACTAAAACTTGGTATATCGTATCTTTGCAGTAAAACATCAAAATGTCAAAAAATAATAAAAAACGGATTAAAACGAGTTTTCAATTAATTTTTATGATAAAATTTGAAATAATACATATTATTTTTTATTTATCGCATATGCAAAACAGACGAATTTTAGAATAATTTAATGCTTAATATATTTATACTAGAAACAAAAAACAACGAATTATTGTTTGGCTTGGAAGAGCGAAATGAAAACCTTTTTTACCGCCTGTACCTAATTTAAGGCATGCGGCGTTTTAACCTCATCCTTAAAACTGGTTAAAACATAAGTTTGGGACTAGAAAAGGCATAGCAAATTGCACGCTCTTCTCTTCGTTTCCATGATCAGGTAACAGGGCGAAAGGGAATCTAAGCATTACAGACATCCATGTCTTTGGCACGCATTCAGAAATAGATTGAATAGTTAATTATTAAGTTTTGATTCGGGGAATCAGATCCTTGGTTGCTCAACTTGCTAAGAGAGTGCTCACCAATTGGCTATAGCACCTGCTAATCTAAGCCTAATCATTTACACCATAAATGTAGTATAAAATGTTTGATTTACATTAATTCTATATGGAATCCAACGAAGGATTGATAGACTGGACAATATATAAAATACTAGCTTTAGTACTTCCCTTCATCTGAATTGACTTTAGATTGGGAAGGGGAAGACGTAGCGAGCTGCAAATAGTCATTAATGCGGTAGTTCACAGTGTGAGATTTTTGGCTGAGGGACAGATACGAGTATTTTTTATTTTATGATTATTATTTAAAGGTACACATACCCGCCCTGTTTAACTGTGTATGGGAACCATTAATTTTGTGCGTGCGCACAATGTAATGATTTTTACAATTGAAACGTTTCAGTAATCATTTTCGTCGATTGGAATAAGCAATGTAATTTAAATATGTATATGCATAAATATCGGTAATAAATGCGTTTAAATTGCTAATTCTAGCCATATAAACTAAATATTAATAGATTTCATAAAGTATTTAACATGATGGGTACATAATTTGTTTCTCAGACTCACTCACCTTCGTAAAAATAAATACGAAAGCAGATATTTATTGTACAGCGTACAATTTTAGGGAGGCGTTTTTCACTTGCGGCTTTAATTTTTTATTTTATTATGGTGTTTATATAAACATTTCAAAAAGCAAAATATTGGCATTGATAAGTAAAGTAGTATTTGGGCATTGCTGTTACCCAGCGAGTTTCTGGACACCACTGTTTCAAAATTTAAAAAAAATCCTGATCATGTGTTATAAAATATCTTATGAAAATATTTGAAGGAAAGAGAAAGAAGAAAAAGTGTTTATTTTTCAAATAATATATATTATTAAATGTTTTCGCCATAAGGATCGCCATATCAAAAAAGCATATTTTCAAATTTAATTTTCAGTTTTGATTTTAATTCATAAATATGTTATGTTGCAATATTTTTTGTAACAGTTATTGAACGCATTATTTTACATGTTGGTAAATATTTATTTGGACACGGATACAATATTCTTTCCTGGTTTGATTGACCAGTTATGATGAAATCATGAGTATTATAGTGCATTAAATTTGATTAGAACAATGGTTTTATTAACTGCAGTATGTACTGGAATATTTATTGGGAACTCGTATTTTACTTAAACAAAAATTGAATGGAAATACTCAAAATTAAATACTTTATTAATTTGTAAGCTTTATAAGTTATTGACAATATCATATATAAACATATTAAATTAATATCTTTAGGAGATTTTTCACATTTAATGAATCCTTTTTTATCACACTGTCTTGCATTCTTTTCTCATTTAAAAAAAACTTATTTATGAAACATTCTCGACGTCATATTTTGTGTAACGTGATGCAGTCAAGACAGTAAAAGGCTTAAAGCTTACAACTTACAACAGATAGACATCGAATACATATATATAATATTACCTATGTTTCAAATATATTCTATTCTATCAATGCGCCAGCAATATTATATTTTTATTTGAGATCAATTGGATGAAAGATTGACTTAGCCATTCATTTTTCGGTGATACAATATAATCCACAACGCGTAGGTTTATTAGTTATCCATAGATAAAATTTATTTTACTTTTTCGTAATTATCCGGTGGTCACACAAAATTCAAAGCAATGATTTAAAACCCGTGCAACTGCAAATGTTCTCATTGTATTTTTGTTCTTAAAATATATAATATCAAAGTGGTCGCATTGCAAAATCACATACACTTAATCCTCTTTTTACACGGGGATACGTCCAATGCTAATGTCTTTTTCAATTTTTAATTTCTATCCATCCGAGCAAAGCCTAAAGAAATTCAGCTCCTACATACTTTACCAATCATATTTTTTAGTTTACTATAATTTTTAATTTATCACGTTAGCGTATTTGCAAAATTTTGGTCCATCACGAAACTTACGTCGTTAAACTTCTGTCAGCTCGTTTCCTTGTTTGAATAATATTTCGTCTTCCGGCCTCACAAAAGAAACTATTCACCGGTAAAATATATAAAAAAATTTGGAGGAAAGTGAATCCCATTCAAACAATATATTTATTTTTATCATGCGGTATGCGGTATGTATTGTGAATAATCTTTTATAATTAAATACTGTTAAATATACGTATTGTCATGACCCCGGTTCTGCTGATACCTTAACCTTTCTAAAGCAACCCTGTTTCTTCACGACTAACCCAAAAAAATGCGATTGCGTTCAATCTCTTTCGTGCTCTTTTTCATTTATTTTTAAAGTCGTTCGTTAACTTTGCGATAAGCTTTTTTTCACATTGGTTAGGTTAGGTTTGGTTAGAACAAAGTCAGTGATCGACTCACGCGCACCGCCAAATCTAAACTAGCGGTCGCCAAGCGGTGTTTCGAGGACCACTGGTGAACTACGAAAAAATTTTGGTTGTTGCAGTAGCGTCATTGGAGCCGAAAATTCATATACTTATTTTAAACATGCAGCAACAAATATCAAGCTAATTAGATTGTTATAATTGAACAAGAGTGTGAATACAATGTCAAAATACTTAATGTAATTTTTATGATCATCATTCCAAATTTTATGATTATGTTTGTACCTTTTTTAAATCACATTAGTGGATCACTTAATTCAAAACTGTGTACTTAAAGTTACATCCTTTCTTTTTACTCCCGCGGAATAAAACAATTTGTGTAACCACGAAACAAAATGTAATAATACTAAATAACAAGCTATTTCCTTCATGGTAAACATCTTGCCTCTGACCGAGGTAATATAATTGAGAAGGTCAAAAGCTTTATTATAGTTTGAAATACACAGCCCGAAAGATGACAAAAGGAGTCGGCTTTTCGCTTGACAAATATTCGAGACACATTTTATTCGATGTGGAATATCATCATTCAGGTTTGCTCGGTTAATTGCCATTTTTAACGATTGTATTCTGCTGGTGCTGCTTTATGATAAAGAATCATGACACCTACAAAGTCACATAAAAATTGTATATGAGTATAAAAAAACATGCGGTAACATTAGGCTTCTTCTTTTTGTAAATATTTGGTTTTTGAAATTAAGTAATGCATTTTAGTGATGAACAAATTTTTTGTCAGGCTGAAAACACCGCTGGCACCCTATCCACCCTATAAAGTAGAAGATTAGTGGGATAATAGTATTATAAGGAATCCTTAAATCAACTGAGACGTTTACATAAGTAGAGGTAGGTAAATTTAAACTACTGTTTTTTCTCATTAATAGATGTCCCTGACTTGAAAGCTTTTTACTTTCTTGGAAGTCCAAGACTTGACTTTCCTGAAACATTATGATGATCGTAATAAATTAACATACGGGAGTTTTCTATGTTCTTAGCTCAAGAATAAACTCGCATGGGAAAATTGGGGAAAAACGGAAAAAATCAGTTATAATGTTATGGATAACTGTATATCACTTTAACATTTATTAGGTAACGCTTATTTCAAAGGCATAGCATTTTTGACGTATGTACACCTTGTATTCCCAAATTTAAGGTTATGGCATTAGTCTATCGACTTTGGAAAGGAAAAAGGACATAACCCACACCAAAAACTACTGTGTATAACTCACACAAAACGTGCTAACACACTATATTTTATATATAATATATTGACTGTAGAAAGGCAAAAGAACTTATCCCTGCGACTTTTCATTTTTTTTTTTCGATAAACACCGTGTATAAAATGTAATACGCGTTTTGTTTGGGCTATATTAAATATTTTTGTACAAGGGTTACGACTTTTTCCCTTTCCACAGTCGATAATATCGATGGGATAAAGTGATTTATTAGTTTGGTGATTTAGATGGAAGTTTAGTTCTCTATGGATGGAAATAATAAACTTTATTCAATATCGGATCACGTATGACATCTATGTATACTTGAACCAACACTAAATATTTACAGAAACGCGCATGTTTTCATGTATGAAGGAAAAATATTAATAACATTCATTAAAGTATTTTATTTAAAAATCGCGAAGCGCAATTATATCTGATGAAGCAAGGTAGGTAACTATGGTTATTCAGATTAAAAGCTTTTATTGTCTATGCAATGGTATATTACTTTATGGTCTATGCTCACCGTTTGCTCTTCTATAATATCGTTTATATTTATTGTCAAATCTGTCATCGTGAAGCTGCCTGCTTAGATCGCGAATCTGTTATTAAAATCATTGTAAAATGAATGCGCCCCCGACATTCGAGTCATTTCTTCTATACGAAGGAGAGAAAAAGTAAGCATGGCATTTTTTTAATCATTTACGAAACAATATTTGTCTTTCGATATGCTGCTAACGTTGCTGTGTGACACTTTCCAGAGTCCAAAAGGAAGAAGATACCAAAGTAACGAATGCTGCCGTATTTACCGTAAACAAAGAAGATCACACACTAGGAAACATGATCAGAAAGTAAGTTATTTGTTTTTCAAAATATATGGTAACAAATAAACAGCATTGTTTTTAACCTCCAATTTTAATTTCAGTCAGTTGTTGAAAGATCCTAAAGTACTGTTCGCTGGATACAAGTTGCCGCATCCTCTTGAACACAAATTCGTTATAAGAATTCAGACCACATCAGATTATACACCTCAAGAAGCTCTCACAAACGCCATCACAGATCTTATTTCTGAATTATCACTATTTGAAGAAAGATTTAAGGTAAACTTTTTATAGTATTTTGGCGGTAACTTTTGTTATGTTTCTAGCAGCGACACGTGTTTCGCTTCATTGAGAAGCATTTTTAGACATTCAGTTTTAACTATTTAGAAATATACGATAAGCTAAATTAATATTTTGTCGCCACTTATTTTTCCTTACAAATTCGCTCCAACTAATTTCTCATGAAACTTTGCAAGCGGTAAAGAGAAGCACAATAATAATATTAATTCTAAGTGTGTGTTTAATAATATATAGTGCATATCTACTGTGGAATCCTGATCTATTGTTCATTTTTTTTTAAATCCCCGGCATTCGTCGTACTCGATTTATCTGTTAAATATTATGGTGCCATCACAAATATTACGCCGAATGATCGTTTTTGTACATCTGTCATCCCCCTCATAAGCACGTTCAAACCCCATGCAACCATTATCATAAAAATGACTTGCGTCTGCAACCGTTGTCCCTTTGTTATGCTAGCTCATTCTGTTTCTGGTGATGACTCACCTACTGAACACCTATGTACAGACTGTTCAGTCCTCTTGCTGACACAATCAATGTTCATTTTTCCCTTGTTTATTATTCTGACTTATAACAAAAAAACCCTTTAAATGTAACTTTTACATAGTTTTCCCGGGCTTATTTTTTTTTTTAAGTGTCCCTTGAAAACCGATGAATTGGGGGTTCGACTGTATAGAGATTTTGAAGATCCTGACTTGGCATAGAAATGGCATTGGTATCAACTGAATAATGTGGAAACTATCCACTATGGTTTTTGAAGGGTTACTATACCTCAATAACTGACATTTAAAAATTGGGCCGGCTTTGTGGGGAATTTTCCCTCTGCTATGAATGAAAATCATATGAAAATGTGACTAATCCATGTTGTCTAAATGTTCACAATATATTTATTGGTTGGTTGCGTTATTTACCAGTTCTCACGTTCATATACTCGCCATTAAGCTATCGTTCAAATGCTCACAGTTCTTTAACTATTTTTTTTAGGAAGCAATCAAGGAGAAGAAGGAGGGACTAGATGTATAATAAAACTACTAAGTATAATAAAATAGTTTATTTCTATTGATATTTCATTAAACAGTGTTCTTGATTCGTCATTACGACACAGAATACTTAATATTGGAGAAATGTGGGAATTATGATATATTTTTTGTAATCAAAGAAATACAAATTTGATTTTGAGGTTACAAGGAATTTTTGTGTGTTCATGATTTTTCACATAGTTGATTTTTTTTTCATTCTTTTTATAACTAGAGTAATAAATAAGTTTTAAATACAATATATGTACCAGCAAAATTACTTCAAAAACATGTATTATTTATATAGGATAAGAGTGATCACAGTGTAAATGTATCAAATGTACTTATCCTTATAAATATAATATAAAGAGGCAACTCGCAATAAATTAACTGTTTTTTTTTCATGTTTAAAAAGACAATAACAAATCTAGAACGTAACAATTGTTAAAGATGTCAATTTGCAACTTTCAAAAAATTAACAAAACCGTTTACACATTATTCATCATTAATAATTACATAAAATTTGAGAAAACGTACAAATGCGGTCATGCTTTTTCATTCATTATTGTCAACTATAGAAAATCCACAAAACAATAATTTACACAATGTATACATTTACAAGTGACACTTTCAATATTAATACAAATATTTTAGAAAATGGTAACACTACCAAAAAATCTTGGTAAATAACATTACAAATTATTATAATTCATACAAGCAATAATGTACATATTTATTAATTCTATACAATAACAAAATATAGTTCTCGTGGTGAGGAAAACTTGATGCAATTTTAATAAGTTTCTTCATCGTCGCAGTCTTCAGTTGCATGTCCAAATACTAGAAACATAAAAAATAAGTGATAAGATAAGGTTATACATTAAATTTCTAATCAATTCAGTTCACTTAACATTCTATCTACAGTTTAACCACATTTTATCGAAACCCAAGGGATCCTTAAAAGCTTTATTGCCGGGAAACTATAACTGATTCAAAAACTGTATAAGTTATCAGTTATCAATATATAAATACTATAAAAAAAATCGAATTCGGAACTAAAGTAATCAATATAGGGCTAGTAGCTGTCCTCAAGTGGCACTAGCACACTCGCTAAACGGTTAACCATCAGTTGTGAGCTACTGTGAATTACATTGCATTTAATCTGTAAGTGTTTATAGACTTAAAAATTTATTGCAATGTCATCTATGACTGTTTGTAGGTACCTTTTCGACCTTTAGATAATATTTCAAAACAGTTTATGACCTTATCTTCGACGATATTAAACCTTTTTGTAAGTCACGTGACACTGCTACTACTTCACACGGACGAGTTCGAACAGGATCATATATTGTAAACTATAGATTTTCGAGCGCCCGCAATATATTACTTTGATGGTATCTTACGTTTCTCGCGGTTTATCGAAGTTTTGTCGTGTTTTTATGTGTTTTGAAGGCTATGCCACTCAATTGCGGGTACAGCGTGTAATACCATGGGGATTTAAAGTAGTTCGCATACTTATTATTAATTTCAAACCAGTTTCAATACGACAAAGTTTATTTAAAACGATCAGCAAAATAAAAGCTTAGAATGTTATTCCAACACTTAAATTGTTCAAACAATTTCCGTGAGTTCCACTTAACAAACCCACGGAAAGGTTGTACAATTTAAATGTTGGCCCTTTATTAATGAAACTTATAAAGCGAGTCAATAAATTAATGCCCAACACCACAGTTCACAACAAATTTACCTTTGTCATTATTTTACAACATTATAATTCTGTATCTACGGAATTAAATATATAATCAACATTAAATAACTCAACTACTTAGTGGAGCAGAGGTATTTCTTAATAAAAAACAAATTTAAGATTTACTACTATAAAGAAAACAATACTGTTGCTGTTATGATTCCCACCTTGTATGAAATAAATAAAGTTTTTGAATAAACATAAAATATTATGTACGTTTTTTGTTTAAAAGCATTCATTCATTTATTTCACACTGAGGTGGAATGGTAATGGTATGGAAAAAGAGGCAACAAAGGGTTTATGAAAATGATAATCTTTAATTACTAATCGAGCAAGTCTTCATTTTATTTGAATAGATTGCAGCGAGGCAGCAGGTATCACGTAGCATGTTTTTTTTACTCACTTTCACAAATGTCGCAGTAAGCTCTTTGCGCTGGAGGAATCTTTTTGTCTCCTACTGCCATTACGTCTACGTCACTTGTCTGTCGGGGACAATCTTCAGTCTCATGAGCATCAAATATATCACAGATGTCACAAAACATGCGAGGTGCAGCAATCTTTGCTTTTAAGCCATTCCTGCAATATTCATAACTACTATGGTAAAGCTTAGAAAAAAGTATAGACTGATACAACAGGGGTGGCCATTTTGTTGTGTGTATTCATCGACTTTTAAATTTAAATAGAATTGATAAGCTCTCCTCAATAAACTGCCAAAAATTAATTGAATTTTTGACAATTATTTTAATGAACAATATGAACATTGAAATGAAACTGAAGAGAGAATTAGAAAATGAAGAAAATAAAACCATGAGATGTCATATTATTGAGAAGCTCGAGTCTTACTGGTGAACCATGCAGATTAATAGATAAAATTAAGTATGAAGTGTTAAATATTATATTTAAAATTTTATTATGGTTTTTAGGAAGTCCACCATCGCATATTTAAAGAATGCCGGTTTAGTATTTTTAGAATCAGAATAGAGAATAAAGCCTAGATCAACCAAACAATCATTGTCTTGGCCAGCCCTGTCATACACCGTTAAAGATATATCTTAATGGGTACTTGTTTGTTTCACCGTGTGCATTACAATTAATGGACATTGAGTTTCCGACTATCATATCAATTCATAACTAGAGATATGTCGAATTAGCAAAGAAAAAAAATTGCTTTAATTCAATTGTGTCTTAGTATGCATGGACAGAAGTCGTAAAACGTTTGAAAACGTTTAATATAATGTTCGAAGACATTTCTTAATTTTGACAACATTTAAGCCTTTTAACTTTAAAAACTAACAAAAAGCCTCATAAAACTGGTTTATCCTCTCGAATTTTAAGGAGCATATAAAAATGTTAAAGGGAAAATGTGGTATGCTGCACAGTGATACACACAATATGGTATTTTCAACTTCTTTGTAAACTAGTCAATAAAGTTAAACGCATACAGTGAAACATATGAGTAACTTTTAATGTGCCGTGTAATATTTTAAAAATAAATTAGTGATAGAATAATGCAAAGAATAATTATGATTTCAAGAAATGCGATTTGGAAATAACTCACAGGTTATATTCGTCTGCCTCCTGTGGAGTACAGCCCATTTCTAAAACTTCCACTCTGGCTTTAAGTTCTTCATTCTTCTTTTGCATATCAACAATTACGGAGTTTAAGAAGTTTACTTGTCCTTCAACTTCTTCTTTTTCTTCTAGTAACCTGTAAAAGAAATATATATATATAACAGTGGTGTGTGCTGTTTCTTAACACCTTAATTACCGGGACCGCCAATTGACGTCATACAGCACATTTCTACTTTGCACACAAAAAAAAATATGATGAGCTAATGTCGGGTTCCAAATTTGTTAATCGATGGCAGTGTATATATATGAAATACCATATTCGTAATTTAAAATAAAATGTTTACGGTGAATTTCCCAGATATTGATTTTTCTGTTGTTTCGATGTTTTGAATAACAAAATATTATTTTATAGAAAACTAGTTATATAAAAAAATAATGAATCGTATACATTATATAATCAATTTGGTATAAATAAAACTAGAAGCAGTTGCAAAAAAATTAATTTTAAGTACTGACTGTATCAAAATCGAATGTATCTTGGGAAACCATAAACCACAGTTTGGAAAACCTTAAATCAATTATAAACAAGTCGATTTATATAATTATTGACGATTCCTGAAGAGTTTATGTTAATATGTCGACGCATTTAAGAGATAGCGATTTTAATAAAAAGCGCAATGTTTTTCGCGATTGTAAAAAAATTGCCAATACTAAGTCATTGTTTCATGTAATTACGCCCGGTAGCTAAAGTGTTAAAATAAGCTATGCTGTCGGAAAATGCAGTTACAAGATATTTTTATTGATGACATTGTACAGAATTTTACATTAAATTAAATTACTAAGGTTCGAGCGTTATATCGTGGCCGCCAACTGAATTCGGAAGAAGAAAACAATTGATAATTCCAACTGATAACACTGTGAATCGCGTGGCGGCTGACAGGTAAAGTAGTATGCAAACATTCCTCATGTAATACTAAAGTCCTCGCCCCGCCAACTTATAACGAAGGACCATCAGTTGATTGTATAATATTAAAATCAGATGTATTGTGCAAAGCCATTCAGATTGTACTGCCTGGTGAGAAATACACATGATCGACAGTTTTATTTAAAAAAAAATCAGATAAAGGTTTGTCAAAACGATTGCTAATGGCAAATGTAGCAAAGGGTCTGTGATAAAAATAAGTCTACAAATCTCGTGATTACGGTCCTGCTTGTGTAGAATCAATGATAAAAGATTTATTATTTATAAATTGTTTACCTCTTGGTGTCAGATCCATTCTGTGGAGATTCTGGGACATTCTTGTTTACATCACTTCCATTTATTTTCACTGCAGGACTTTCGTTTTTGTTCTGTTTCAATTCTGCATTCAATTTTACTAATTCTTCACTTAGAGTTTTATTTTGCGATTTATAATTCTGAAATAATTAAAAAACATTTAAAATTATATAAAACACCTATATACAATAATTATTATATCTCCATTATATTGGGGAGTTAAAAATATCATATAAATTGGTTTGGTACATGAAACTCTTGAAACTATAAATTGATTTGAAAGTGTCGTCTTGTATATCATCAACGCTAGTATCTTTTGTTGGGATGGAATGAATTTAGTTTACCTGTTCTTCGCCAACATCTCATCTCAGATGTACAGGTTTATAGATTTAATTTAATTTTTAATCTTTCATATGTAAATTGCAGGAAATAAAATCTTTAATGCGGGTATTAAATGTAATAAAAGCGACTGCATGCTGGTAACGCGAATTCTGTTTCACTGTGTATATTGCTATACATATATTATAATAAATTTTCTTTTAGTAAAAAATATGCAGTAGCTACCTTTAAATCGTTTTCAAATATTGTCAGTTGTTCACCGTACTTGTGAGCTTCAGTATCTTTTTTAGTAATTTGTTCATTTAATTTAGATAATTCTGTTTTTAATACTTTAGATTCTTCCATATGAGTCTTTTTAGTATTTTGCAATTCCAATACCACTTTCTGCAGCTCCGTCTGCTCCTCGTCAGCTTTCTTATTACCGGAAGCTTCTAGATATGAAATTTTATTTTTAAGTTCGACAACCAGATTTTCGACTTCTTCCAGTTTTGTTTTCGTTTCAGTTCGTTCATTTTCTAGTGTTTCAAATTGTTTTTTCTTTTCTGATCGTCTTGTTTCGTACGCTTCTATCTGCGCTTTGAACTGTTTCCTCTCTTTCTTGCTTTCACTTTTAAGCGTATCATATTGTTCCTGTAATTGCTTATTCAATTGTTCATAATTAGTCTTCTGCGCTTCATTAATTAACGTAAACGATTTCAAATCGGCTTCAGACTTTTCTATGAGGCATTTTAAATCTGTGCATTTTTGATTAGCTTCATCGCATTGCAATGCTTTCTTTTCGAGTTCTTTAGATTCTGCCTCCATATTTTTAAGAAGCTTTTTCAGTTCATTAATTTCCTGTAAATGTGATACTTTACTTGCTAATAGTTCAGTGTCTAACGATTTACATTTTTCTTCAATTTCTGATGAACTGGCATTCATTTTCTTAAGTGAATCAATAGAAGTATTCAATTCAAAAATAAGAGCATTTTTATTTTTCAATTCAGTCAAATTTTGTTGAACTTCTTCTTTAAGAACGTTTGTCTCGGACTGAACGGTTTCAAGTTTTTTCATTTCGTTGCCTACTTCGTTTAGTTTTTCATCCTTTACTTTTATTTGTGAATTTAAGTCACTGATAGTTTTTTCAAAGTTCTCAATCTTGTCAGACAATCCACCGATTTCAGCTGTGAGAGCATTAATTTTATCATGGGACTCGGACGTCGCCGATTCTGTTGATATCTTTTCTTGATTAACTCTACCAATTTCTTCTTTAAGCTGACTTATAACTTTTGTTTGCTCTTGGGCAGCCGTTTCTTTGAGGGTTACATCTTCTTTTAATGCGTTCAAATTTTTCGTTACACTTTCGTATTCGTTAGTAATATTATTAAGTTTTTTCTCCATGTCGTGCTTTTCTTCTAAAGCTTTTTTCAAGTCGATATTGTGTGAATTGATTTGCCTATCTTTTTCAGAAATAATATCGACATTAGATTTCAGTTCAACTTGCAACAGCGAACTCTGCAGAACCATTTCTTTAATAATAGCTTCATTCGCGGTATGAGATTGAACAAGGCATGCATAATCACCCTTGACTTTTTGAAGTTCACTTCCCACGCTATTTCCATGATCCTCTTTCAATTTCAATTGATTTTCTGTGGAGATTTTCAGCTTACTATATTCATCAGACATCTTTTGATGAGTCTCTTGCAGAGATTTCTCATTTTGCTGAGACGTTTCCAATTTATGATTGAGTTCGTTTTGTGTAGCAATGAGTTGATGGAGTTTTTCTTTTAACTTTGATTCCGATGTCAATCCGTTGACCTGTAAATTTTCCAATTGCGTATTCAAGTCGTTAATTGTTTTTATTGTAGCTTGCTCTACCTCTTCAATGTGAGTTTTCAATGCCGCTTCTTGTGTATTTTTAGCTTCCAATTCGTGTTGCAACTTTTCCACTTCAGCTTTATATTTTGATTCAGTCTCTGCAAGTTTACCGGTTAAACTTCCTTCGATTTCGGAAATCTTTTGATTCAAACCTTGTAACTGTTCTTCGTATTGTTTTTTGGAATCATTTATTTGTTTCAAACTTTCAGCTGAGGCATTTTTCTCTGCCGCCAGCTCATTTTTCACTTGCTCCAAAAGTTGTTTAGACTCTTGTTCGCTGCGTTCAAACGTGGATATCTTTTCACGATTGGTTTCTTTCATGGACTGAAGTTCTTTTTCGGAATCTCGTAATTTGTTTGTGAGTGTGGTGAGTTGCTCACTTGAACTGGACGAGTGATTGTTCAATTGAGATATTTCATTTTCGAGTTTTTCTTTTTGCTGTTGTAATTCCGCATATTTTTCACTTTCATTTCTTATCTGTCGAACGAGGTCTCCGTTTTCAAGCTCGAGGGAGGCTAATTTTGTTGAAATCTCCGAATTGCTTTTCGAGATTTCCTCTAGCTTCTGTTGCGCTTGGGTGTGTACTTCGGTGAGACTTTTAATTTGGTTCAGATGTTGTGAGCTCTCGTTTTCGACATTTTTCTTTTGTTTGTTTGTCTCTTCAATGGCGGAGACTTGTTCTTCCAACTGCTTTGTCACAGATTTCAGTTTCAAATCACTCTCTTCAATTATTTTTGCGTGGTCAATTTGCAAAGTTTCAGTTTGATGTGCAAATTGTTTCTTAAGATTGTCGATTTCAGATTTTAATGTCAATATTTCTTGTGCTTCATTTTTAAGGCGATCGTTCTGTTCGTTTGTTAGTTTTTCAAAAACTTGTTTTGTTTCAGAAGATTTTGCAGCCAATTCTGTCAACTCTTTCTCTTTATTAATGAATTTCTCTTGCAGTTCTTTTATTTCATTTTGAATTGATTCATTTTGTTTCGCTGAACTGTTGGATACGACTTCCAACTCCGACCCTTTATTAGTCAATTGAAGTTTTACAGCTTCTAACTCTTTTTTAAGATTGGTAATAACCGATTCCAATTGTTTATTGCTATCGGTTGAAGTTTCAGAATCTAAAATTTTGGCGCTCAATTCCATTTTCAACTTGTCCAAATCTTTCTTATATGATAACTCTGATTCTTTCGCAGACGCGAGAGCTGTAAATGTAATCAATAATTTAATAATACACACTGTATTTGAACAGGAAACAAATATAAACTGTGAATGAAAGTGCAAACAACAAGTCTGTGATTATTTGTATTAATTCACTCTGTCTTAGTAGAATTGTTTGAGTAGAAAAAACAAGTATTTATTCAAATTATACAAAATTTATAGTGTAGCTTTTGCCAATAACTGATAACTTGTAACTAAGCCCAATGCGAATTATTGATTTTGTCAAAGTACAATAATATTTATATGAAGTTTTCATAATTTCTATAACAAATAAAAATCAACAATTTTGAATGGTGATTGACACATTTCACATATCTGTTAATTTAATGATGTTAGGGCTAAACTAATTTTGCTTATAGCAACAAATAAAGAATTTTTTCAATAGTCTTTTGTCATGTGATTTTTATCTTTAATATAAAGTGTTGCATCCACACTTACATTGGTTATATTCCTGGTTCCTGACTTCTAGAGAGACCTGCGTTTTTTCTAGTTTCAATCTAATTTCACTCAAGACATTGTTGTGTTCCAACTCCATATTCTGTAGCCGTTCATTCTGTTGCAGTATGTGTCTTTCAGCTTCGTTCAACTTCTCCGTGAAGGCAGAGATCTGCACCGACGCATCCAACTGCACTTCAGACAATTTGGTCTTCAGCTCGTTGATAATCTTCTCTGAATCAGATTTCATTTTCATTACTTCTTCGGTGTGATTTTTACCTAGATGTTCTTTGTCGCCATCCTTTTCTCTCAGCAAGACGTGTGCTTCGTCTAACAGCTTTTGTAATTCTGCTGCTAGTGCTGTAAAAACATTTACAAGTATTAAATCAAACACAATTTATCGATGACAGTTTTGGTTGATTTATCGAAAAAAAATATTTGTGGATACTTTTTTGTGATGACATTTAACTTTTTGATTTAATAGACATCGATTAGGTAGAACTAAGATAAAAAACTAAAAAGGATTTAGTTCTACAAGAATAAAGCTCTTCGTTATCCAAGGGTAATTAATACGCAGAAAAATACCTCTTTAGGCCTTGCAATTCCTTTGTCGAGCTGAGTCTCAACCTTACACAAATAATTAAAGTCACGAATTATAAGTATTTTTTTTAAAAAAGGACAACCAATTGTTTCAATACCTTGTGATGCTTGCAGTTCATCTTTGTGCTCACCCAGAACGATTTCATTCTGGGCTTTGTATTGGGCGTCGGAGATAACGCACTGGGCTTCTAATTCCTGAATCTGTTTTCTCGAAGCTTCTAATTGCTTCTCTAGATCAGCTACAGATGTCAATAATTTAATTCTTTCAGCCTGTAAACATAATACCATGACAAAAAAAACTGCCCAAAAATATTAAATGAACTACGGTACATATTAATAGACAATTAAAGGTATTGATGAACATGTATGTTTGTAAAACTTACGGTGAGTTCTTCTTTGAATTTCTGAAACAAACGAAAATATATATTAGAAATGCAGTAACGCCAATTGAAATTTCAACGATCAAAAATTAGGCATAAATATCTATTAAAAAAAATTCAATGACATAAATATTGTATCTCTCAAATTAAGTTCCCTGTGAACAATTAAGTTTTTCACACTTCACCATCCATGACAATATTGAGTGATTTGATGACAACTAATTTTTAAATACTCTTTCATTATTGTTTTATTATTTAGAAGTCTTAATAATAATATAATATTGAAATAATTATACTTTTTTCGAAGAGCAGACATAGACAGTAAAAAAATTCTCTTTCAACGAAATATCTTGGAATCATTACTCTAATTCAATTAAATATGGAAAAAACGATATAGAAGTATAGAACTTAAAAATTAAAGGTACTCACAGTAAAGTCTTCTTTGTGGATATTATCTTCTTCAGCACGAAACATTAGATCTTCACCTTTTTGTTTTTCATCTTCCAGCTGTTGTGATACTTCTACATAATCTACATTCATCTTTTCTATGTCTTTTCGGTACTGGAAATCATGGGGGAAACAGTTTTAAATCGGTAGTGATAATTGATTAATTGTGTCATTAAATAAATCTTGTAATATTATATATGATCTCAATATTCAAATCTAAGGATCCGTCAGTTTAGGAGAATAAATGGATTGAGTTTCAACTATTAGTAAAAAAATTAATTAATTTTAATACTCGAAAACTTAACAGCATTTTAGATTAAAGCAGAGGATTGAGGTGAGCGCCGGTTAGGCTTGCTAGTAAACGAAATTAGAGATAAACAACCCAACAAGTATACAAAATAATCGTGTAAGATGCAGCTAAAACAACTCCTTGCCAAAGCATTTCATCTATTCTTGAATAAAAAAATCAACCAATTTTTAACCATCTTCAAACAAAAGATTTGGAAAGGATTATTTATATTCAAATATAAACTCCTCATCTGACTGACATAAAATAAAACCAAATATATGCCATCCTTTGTTACAATAATTATTAATCGTTATGTTTTTGAATCTGTTTTCAAATTGTGCGATTAGGCTTTTATAGAAGAAATTCACATTGATTATTCAAGAAAACTTTTTAGCTCTTGAGTTAATAAAACTATTATAGAATAGGAACTAAATTGACATATTATCAGTGAGGAATAAACCTTCTTTACAGTTCGTAATCAACAATATATTAATAGCACACCTCAGCATTTTCTTTCTTTAAATTGGTGACGGCAGTTTCTATCCATTTGTATTGAAGAGACATCTTTGCCAGCTCTCCTCTTTCTACTTCCTGTTCTTTTATTAGGCGCTCTATGTGCTGTTGTTTCTCCCTCAGTAATTCCTAAGCAGAAAATGATGCTTGAGTACATAAGTAACACATGAAATGAAAATATATCTTTAATAAATAAAAGATGGAACAGTAAATCAAAGGAGAGGATCGGAAGGATGTAAAATGTTATTAATGCTCATTATTTCTTGGTGTACATATTGTCGCTGATTAAGCATAAAGATTAATAGTGCCACCAGCCATTCAACAAAGGTTTAAAAATACGATATATTTCGACAATAGATGTGTAATAATTGCGAATTCCTATTTTTATATTTAGCCATGAATGACATAATATATGATGAATAAGTTACTTGTAGTGGAAATTTACACTACAGGACTGATTTCACTCCATATAATCAAGCTTTATAATAGCTGTTTTCCTATTATTTCCAACAAGCCTTTCTTTTTCAATTATCAATATGGAACTCAATTCTCATCACTTTAGATTATATTTTATATTTGATTTATACCCACCCTAGCGAACTAATTTACAGGCGATCCTGTGATCAGTATCAATATTTGGGGTGCCAAAATAAAGATTTCTAATACAGATCCGACCCACCATACACCACAACATTGCAAACAAAAGAAGCTTTACTTTTTGATTTGCTGATTTGGAAAATACAATTTATAAAAAAATTGCACTGTCTCGGAAAAAATCTTCTTAAAAATGAAAGCTAACTTTTCCACGTGATAGCCAAATAATACTCCATTAACTAAATTATCTCTTCTATAGATTTATATCTCATTCAAAATTGTATGTTTCATTATTACCGTTTGCTCAAATTATCTGTTTATGATTATTATTTATTTTCGTAACAATATTTTATGTTATCAATTAAAAGTATATTTTTTTTGATTGAATCAGATGAGATAAACTCATTGTGCATTCTTTCTTATCGCTCGAGATCAACTCGAAGAGAAAAGACATCACAAACCCATGCCCGAGAAGTCAAATGCTTAGTTTTAATAAAATCAAAATTGACCTTGCCTTGAAGCTCTTGCAAGTTCGACTTTTGTGTTATATAGATTTATATTTCAACTTAATTTCAGTATTGCTCCAACCACTTTTTTATTTTTTCTTTAACCAGTATTTTAACACCATCCATCTTGGTTCACCAGTTCTGTTTTTACAAATTTTAATAGATTTCTAGTCAGTAAGACGCTTTTTAATAGCGGTAATATTTATAATATATATATGGTTTTGATTTAAGAGAATTTTTTTAAAGCAGGGGTCGACAGCCTGTGAAGGTTATTTAGAGTGGCCTAATGGTTAATTGGCTAATGATCTAAAATACCAGGTGTTACATTAATTATTTTTTAATCCATAATAAATTTAGACAATAGATGTATAACGTTTTTTAATAAATTGATAAATGAGTAGCTTAGAATAATATTCTCACCTTCTACAGATCGTAATCGTAAAAAACGTGTGGAGCACTATTTTTCATAATTACAAAAAAAAGTTATGAATTACCATGATTAACCACAAGTAAAAAGTAGCCATTACACCATCAGGAATACCGATCACTGATTCACATTATTCTTACTCCTCCATGATTTTTACATGGCTTAAAGTATTTTTTATTACGCAACTATATTTCTTTACATAGAGATTGATACGTGTATAATCACTTGGCATGTTTAACTAAAAAATTACAAAAATGTAAAATGTTAGTTTTCATTCATCATTTCAATTTTATCTTATTAGTTTAGTTTTTTTGACAGTCTCATTGCTATATGGTTACACTAAAAGGCTTTCATCCTACTTGTTAAGCAGTCAAAAGTTCTAATCCCTGAATGCACACATTTTCACATTGATTTTTAAATCAAATAAAATTGACTTGTATCCAAAGGCATGGATTATTCCATCCCTTTCAACCTAACCTACCTATCAGACTCGAAACGAAGGGGTTTTTGGCTAACTACTGTTCTTGATGGATTCCTTGAAAACTTTGTGGAAAATCATTTGTAAAATCATTTGAAAAGTATTCAATTACAATTGATGACTTATTTTGTACCACTAGTTGTGTCATATCTAGTTACGATAACTACATATTCTCTTTTAATATCCTTGCACTTACATTTCGTTTTCGCTCTGTTGTTAATATTCTGTTGAAGTGGTCCATTGAACATTCATGTGTTCCGGACAAGATTGAAAAAAAAAAGAAAATTTGTTACAAAAGGTACAGTTTTTTAAATTTCGATTTGCAATGGATTGATTTTGTTGTGTATTGACAGGTGTTGGTTTCTCTGGCTGCATATTTTTTTGCTTATATGGTGACTTCTGGAGATTGTCCAAATTTAGGTTAAGCTATTATCGCATTTATTCACTTTTTTTGCAAGTGAAATTTGCAACATACTATTCGTAAAAGTATGTGCTCTTAGTTCACTTCATTGTTTGTATGATATGGTAACGGATCCTTCAAGGCGGTATTGCATGTTGCAGATTGAATTTGCTATATGGAAGTCATCTTACTTTATTCTGTATTTGTAGGCACCTAACATATTATAGCAGCGATGCTACTTTGTGACTATTTTCATTTTGAAAAGAAAAAAACTATTCTAATTCACCAAACAAGGGCTTGACCTGTTACCCGCCATTTGAGTGCGGTACTACAGCTACATTATAGCAGTTTGTAGATGTTTAAATCTATATATAATTAAAAATGATTATCGTATCCAATATTATTCTTCATGATTAATGTTGTCAAAATGGCTTGTTCCGTATTTCAACTTCTCTCAAAGATATTCAGAAAAAAGACCTGTTATTAAATAATTTCTCAACTTTTTGAACTTCGCCTACCTATTTTATTAATATTTCTATTTTTTAAATGATTCTTATGTGTAAAAAAAATCAATTTGTCAGTATTAAATCATTGCATATTAATTAAGTCATTGCTGAATGTGATTTTTGTGTCGGTCTAGGGAATGTGTGTATATTGTGAGTGTTTCTAGCATAAAAATAACGATTGAATCAATTTTGGGTTATTGAGATTTTGTACACTTCCATGTATTTTGTCACTAACGACCCAGGTTTCGCCTTTCGGCATCTTCAGGCAATCGAGCACACGAATGGACTCGAACTGACTAGTGAATCACCAATCCAATAGAATATTTTTTTTTGCTACTGTTCATTCATTTTTTCATGCTTGTTAATTTGAGCGGTATTTTTTTCTATCAAATATGGTTATATTGGCAGGTTGAGAGCGCCACTGTCAATCAAGTGTGTCAAATTATATAACTAAATACTTTAGTTCGTAATTAATATCCCGGTGTTAATCTAACCTAATCATAATGGCAGCATTATATTTGATTTTAGAAGGACGGATAGGGTGGGAAGATTATAAAATAAATATCAAAATAAAGCAAAATATTTATTTACAAATTATAAATTATTATAAAATCAAATCTATATTAATACAAATTAATAATTCTGGAATGTCCAGGAAAGTAGTCAAGATGCGAAGAAAGATAAAAACTTTATAATATCTGAATCCATTAATAAAATCAAATGCAATATCTATAAAAATTGCTTATATTTTATTAAAATGTTTTCATGATAATTATACACAAAACAATTCAGATCCCATGCAGATATTAAATTACTCAAATTCATATAAATTTGGAATCTATTAAATCTTTTAAAGAGTCATTCTTATTTTAGAGCAGCTGACTCATATAAATGATTCATTAATTCGAATCGATTTAAATTACATTTTTTTTCTGAAATTGTCAATCAAATTTAATATGTTGGTTTAAACTCTGGCTTTCCTGTAAAAACAAATTACGTAAACACGGTAACAGAAGTCTTTTCAATTACCTGCAACGTGTTCTTGGCGCTCATTGGCGTGGAAGAAGCCCGCGGTCCGGATAACCTCTGTCCCATTACAAATTAAATTACATTGATTAGGCATTATGGTATTATTGAAAGACATCGTTAGATCAACTCTATATTCGAGTTTATGATTACTAACTACAAATTACTTGGCTTTCCTTTAAATAAGGCACAACTGACAATAATTAATGGATAATTAATATTTTATTAAATTTATTATCAGATGATTTTGATTATTCTCGAGTCGTCATTATAAAAGCTGTTCATTATTAAAAAATAATTACTCGTTTTAGATTTATTAATTAATTATTATCGAAATAACATCGAAATAAATGGTATCAAGAACATATTTAAAACTATTTTTCATCCTCACAATTTCCAACATACCCACATACATTTTTAGGATTTAATAAATCAAATTTTAACTAATGAAATCAAAAAAATAATTCATCATTTATTCCGGAAAAGTAGACCACAATTTGAAATTTTTTTGTCAGATATGTGGAGGTATCAATACAAAAATATAAATTTTATTGTATGATGAATCAAATCATCGGATCAGTGAATCAAACTAGATCAATCAATCAATCAAAGAGTCTACAGGCCATACAAGAATTGGATAGATTTTTATGGCTACAAAGTTATTAAGTATCATTCTCGTATTCATACGTTCTTGTAACAATAAACATTCATACATACATAAAACATCGCAACAATATCCATCCATAGATGATTTATTAATATTATTATTTTAAATAAATTAATAATGTTAATAAATAAATAGTCCACCGTAAATTATTATTTGCTTTTTCATTTTAGTTTTTTTTTTAATGTCAGTCTTACCATGACACTCGGTCTCGCCCGCCAAGTTGTCAAACACAGGTTATATGTCCATCATCATCGTTTATCGAGAAAAATAAATGGTGTAGTTTCAGGATGGAAAAGGGTGCAAAAAATCACAAGGTATTTTTGCTTGGTTCCAGAGAAGTGCAAAACAAAATTAAAGTACGTTTTTGTAAACCAAATACCGAAATACAATATTTTACATGCTTGTCAGAAAACAAAACTATACTTACTATAAAACAAGCAGGTAAAAAATTAAAATAGCAAAGCTTATAATACATTTTTTTTGATAAAACAACCATCGCCAATAAAATAATACAAGCATATTTATAATCCCAGATAATGTTAGATTGTAAAAAAAGCATTAAATCTTTCAAATAAACATGTACATACTACAATAATAAAGATATTTTGAAATATTGTACAAAACAATCATTTTTTTACATTGATCAAAAAATGGAAATAGAACACATAACGTGTTTGATGTGTACATAAAACATGTAGATAAAATGAACAAGTAGGTGTTTATTTATGCATTACAGGTGAAATTTTTAATAAACTTTGAAGAAATGAAAATAGATGTCATCTGTGAAAGAATAAAAGCAACATCTAAAAGCTATTTAAAAATATATCTTTCGTAAACATGCAGGACATCTCAATATCATACAAAATATGTTCAGTATTTGATTTTGTCTTGTAGGCACTTGCATGCTTGTAGGTGGATGTGGTCCATGCATTTTTTAATCATTCATTGAAATTTAGTAGTAATGTCATGAAATAGATAATTTTACATTTTAAGATTTTTTTTATCAGGTTAACTTCTGAAATTTATGGAATGTGCAAATTTTGTACTTTTGACCTACAACTTCATTTTTTAACGACAAAAATATTATTTTTCATACAAAAGACAAATATGACTCGGATCTTTTCTTTAGAGATTCAACTGGATTCACTCAAGCAAAGATCCATTAGCAAGATGCAACATTCATTTTCAGATCTCTACTAGCATGAATTCATTATTTTGTTCACCAGGAAAATGAAAAAACCAATTTCTTTCCAAATAACACAAACAAATAATAATACATGAGTCCGTGCTCTAATACCTACACCGATAGGAGGTGCATGCGGGCAGGAAGAGAAGGATCTGTAATAGAAAAAATCAGGCAATCAGAATTGAAGCGATAGCGAAGCTCTTCAGTACATTGTGGTGATAAAGATGGAGTTGTCGAACATGTCGGGCGAGACGCAGGAGGCGTGGTAATGTCTAGGGGAGGCGAGTCGCCAGGGGCTGGGCGAACGAGCGAACTCCACCGCCTAGCCCATCTGCGATCCGCCTACCTGTCCGGCCCCTCCGAGGGCTGTGACTCCCAGTCTAGGAAGATGCCGCACTGATCCGATGGATGACGTCATACTGATGACGGAGCCCGGAGGGGAAGAGACACGGGAGCCGTGTACCGCGCAGGAACCGGGACGGCGAGCGTTGGAGGGAGAGCGAGACACTTTGGAGGCCGGTGCAAACAGGCCGAAGCGAGGACCGCATTCGAAATACCTGTACATATAAACTGACAGTTGCAACAAAAATATTTTTATACATAAGATTATGACACAACGCTTGAAAGTAAACAAAAAAGGGAAAGACCAATCATAACATGCAGATTAAAAATATCAGAACAAAGAAAATATGAAGTTTTCCATAAAGCATTAATACAAAAATTTTCTTAAAAATTGCCATTAAAATTATAAGTCATTGAAAATTCACAATTTTGGCTTGTCTTTCACCTTTTGCCTTCAACAGATCCGTCATTCTTTCCCATGGGATCGTCCAGTTCCACTCCGCACCATAGCCCTGCAGCGAAGTCAGTGGGACCCATGAATCGTAAGATGCCAGCTTTACTGCCTTGGCTACTTGACACAATGACGCGATCACCAAGTCTGACGTCTGCCGGGCTTATGGTGGAGCTGCCTGTTAAAAAATAAAATGGTTTACACATTCAGAATTAGCATGATGAATAAAGGGGGATTATATTTGAATTAAATTGTTTTAAAATAAAACAGAACGCATTTAAGGAGATCCTCAAAAAGAATTCCAATAAATTGTTCAGTAGGGGCTAAATTTATAAAACTTCATCATACATTTTCATGCAATATGGAAACAAAATGCATGCTGGATTGATTATCTTACTCATTCTACTGCTCATACTCATGACGCTCCCGTTGGGCGAAGAAGACCTCGGCATCTTTGATCTCGGCGAGGAGAGTGTCAAGTTCATCTTACGAGCGGTCTCGAGGCGTTCTCCAGGAGACGGTGGCGGTAATCTGTCACTGGCTGTCGGTGAAATTGGCAAGGGAGAGTCGAGAGGTGACGGCATCGTGAGGGGGTATCTCGTGAGGCGGGTGAGTCGGGAGAAGACACCTCTTCGTGCTTCGCATTGGAAGTATCTGACTCCAGCCACGGAACCATCGTTCTTGCCTGAAACGTAATTTCATCTATATCAATATGCACTAATAATACCACAACTTTATGTTTTCTTTGAATCAGCATCACTTATTTGAATTGAGATCGATTATAATATTCGATTAGATGATGGACGAGAGATCCGCTGTTATATTCAATCTTGCCGGCTAGTTTAACATAGCTTTATTGTATGTACATCTCTTCTTTTTTCTTTTTATTTATACCGTCTTTTGTAATACTGCAATATTAATTGTAATCATATCTCACCGATGGCTTCGTCTAGAACGACTCCAGCCCATTCTCCTGGTGCAAATTGTGTGTCTCCGATGTAAGCGATCTGTCCTGGTTTGCTTCCTCCGACATAAACCCGTTCGCCGATTATGAAACTGTCGGTGTCTTCTGTCAGCACCACGCTGTGATCTAAACAAGGAAAAAGATTATGCCAACATCGAGAGAAATTACATGTTCGTTCAATAATTAAAATGCGAAACATCGGTCTTAAGAAAACAATAAACAAAAACCTCCCCAGCACATCGAATTCAACCACGGAAAGAAAAGCATCTTGACCGTAAAAGCACGGATAATCGATCGATAATAAGCTTAAAATGATATAAAGCGAAGCAAACACAAAAGTACAAATTAAAATAACTACAATTGATTTGTTCGACTGCAGTATTTCGGAAGATGCTTAATTGATCTGTCACACTACGCCAATGATTATTTCTTATCGGCGATAATATGCGGATTTCTTTAAAACTTTCACACTGTGTGGACTATTTCGCTAATGCTACTAGACAAAATAAAAACATTATAATTAAAGATTCTCTTAGACTTTAAATATGATTCCCGATGATATTATGAAAGTATCGAAATATGCTCATAATGCTTGTAAATTGATATGATTTGTTGTTAGGAAAACACATAACCTCGTTCAATGCGAAAATTAAAAGTCAATTCACACTATAATTCAAGATTCAATTTCTGTCTACTTTCTCTCAAACTAAAATATAACTAATGTTCTCGAAAGTGTTCAATAATCTCCATTGAATTCCAAATTGGTGAATTCCCAACCAATTTATAGTTTTTCAGTTGCAATCGATATTACGTCGTTTATAGTTTGATTACGTCAGTATTCTAGTAGATTCGAACGTACCCGCAGAAATAAATCTAAAGCGTGTACCTTATACGATCAATCGGATTGACAATCTTGTTTAAAAGTGTCATTCAAATTGTTTAGGACTGTCGTCTAAACTGATGATCGTGTAAGGTTTTGCTTAAGAACTGTATCGTAAAGATTTTGAAATAAGATATTATTTAATTGGTGTGATGTCAAATAAGTATGCGAATCCGTTGTTATCATGTATAGGTACCTTAGTATAGGATTATAAATAATTGCACTTTGTGTTAGATAGTATTCACTTGATACACTTGAACTTTTATTTCGATAGTTTTCACTTTGGATTAGATAGTATTAACTTAGTATACTCAAACAGTTTCCACTTAGTCACGGATTCTTTAAACAAAGTGAGTTAAGTTATAGTAGGTTATGTTAGGGTTGGTCTGGTTTGGTTTGTGTAATGTATTCTAATGCGTGGAGCAAAGAAAATATAGGCGGCCTAAATGTAGGGTAGAAGAATAAGTGACATTTCATTACAGCTTCGTGCAACTATCGATTTCAAAGTGTGAGTATTTATATTCAGTGAAAACTATTTTATCTATGTGAAAATATTTTTTTTGTAAGTGTAATATATTTCTTCAATGTTTAAATATATTTTATTATGTAGGATCACTCTATTTTTAGTGGAAGAATTTTTTTTTGTGGAATGTATTAAGTGAATATGATCTAAACAAAAGTGCATTTAATTGTAAGTCCTTAGTATATACATATATTGCATGTGTTTTTGTTTGTACTAAAATGAAAATCCTATAAGAATGGCTTCGAAAAAACTTCAAATGCATATGTAAATTAAAATCGATTATTACATTATTGATACAATGACCGCGACTGGATACGTAACGAACGTAATTATGACAAAACAGTTGCAGTGCAGAAAATGTTTGCATGATGATTCCGATTAGTGACACAGTACTTACCTGCTTAAAAATGAATTTATTCAACTATTTTCTTCATACACCGTTTTACACGCTTACATTTATTTATCACTAAGGAAATATTAGGAAATATTATTTTTGACATTGAAAAAAAATTGAGGTAGTCTTAAAAATATCTAAAGTAAACATATTTAATATATTCAAGAATGAACCGTAAATACTATAAATTCTAACGCACAACCTTACCGAATTAAAAACAGAAACTTCAAATTATCGAATTAAACGCTGTGACTAAAAAATAAAGGTTTAATAAACCGTTTTTAATTTTGGTAACGAAGCGTTTTCTTAAAATCGACATCTCATTTCAATTGTTTTACATTTTGACTACGGTCTGATAATTCTATATTTAAAATAATCGAAGAAATAATTGAAACACTACCTACCGTATTTATTCCGTGTGCAAGTGTGCATCACAAGATTATAACGAAATAGAGAAGATACATAATTTTATATTCATTTAAGAAATATAATATAGTACTAACTATTGCAAAAATAGGCCTCACATATAATAATAGATACACAGATATTTTCTAATGTATATAAAATCTATTTTTGTTTACGGTTAAATGATATCGACTTATGGCGCGCTTTGGTGGAACTTAAATATCAAATTTGAATCTGTGCACTTGAATACCGAAAGGCGAAACCCGTGTCTAACAACAAAACTTATGAATGTTTTAAAAAAATAGCAATTTAAACAAATTTATTAATAGTTTAAAATTTCTAGCTACTATTACAACTACAAAGTTTTTACTTAAACGAAACTATTTATTATACTCGTTGGATTCACAATACGTGAAACAGATACATGCAAAATAATAATCACAAATAACAATTTTTTTCTGCACCGCAAATAGTGTTCGGTATATTCACACGCGACAAATTAATGGCTGCACTTCCTTACCTGAAGTCCTCCTCAAGCCTGCCTCGCTGAGTCTGCGAGGATGGTGCTCCCACAAGGCGTCCATTGAGCTGAGGCTGAACGTGCTGCAAGCTGGAGTTTGCACGTGCACAGAACACAAACAACACAACACAAGAGGCTAAGCTTTACACAACAACTAAGTGAAACAGTATACAGTGGAGGTGAGGTAAAAATGCTATCCACAAGGTAGCGTTGGGTGATAATCAAATTCGCGCTCACGTTTCTCATTCGCCGGAATGGTTATTACAATATTTACAAGGTTATTATTATATTATTGATTGTCATTGAGTCATTATTACGATTTCAATAACAACGTATATCTGCGATAGAAAAATTCGTAAGTCACAAATTATATCATGACGTAAGTGTTTGATAGATTTATAAAATATAGCAACCAAAAACCGTTATAAAAAGATAATGTATCGTAAATCACAAATTCTTTTGGTGTTCAATTTAACATAATTATTTAATTTTCAAATTTATGGCTGCTTCCACTAAACAAGAAACCATTTTTAACTAAAAACTAAAACCAAAGATATCAAAAGATATAATTTAAATACAATGATTTTGATTTAAATGATATTCAATTATCAGTCCTTACTGGTCAAGCTGCTTAAAAGAATAACACATATTTAGCTGTTCCTTTCGTTATAATCATATATTTTAATAGCTACATATTTGTGTTCATGAAATTGCAATTAGGAATGACTGTTTGATACTATCACTGTACTTCAATTTTATATAGATTATTTTATTATAGTGGGGTTATTTGGTGATTTTTTGCAAACAAATTCATTGTGAAATAACTAATAGTGTTCAACTTTGTGAATTTTCAGTCTAATATCACGTACACACTAAAGATATCAGTGACCTAAAATAATAATAAATTATCTGAGATAATAAATCTGTATAAATCACTACATGTTTTTAATTTTGAATATCTAATTTAAAATTACATACATACAAGCATGGTATTAACGGTATTCTAGAGACGCAATTCTCGTTAATAAAAAACTGAAATATTAATAATATCGGTATAAATAAAAACAAAACATGACATCATGATTGTAATATTGACGATCATTTTTTGAAGTCAAAAATCTATTACGAAAATTCACTCAGTAAGTGTTTACCATTACGTTGAACAAAAAAAAGACATTTCAACAGAATAGTAATTACGCATTACTACGGTTTATCCAATTTCGTGAGACATACTTGCCATATAAATTTAAATTTCACACATTCCGTGCACAAACTGTCGATAACATTCAATTTTGTTATAAAGAAATCGCAGAATAAGTAAATTTATTACTGCGGTGATTTTTAACTGTTTCGATGCCGGCAACGCGACGCGTAATGTCAGCAACGCGCGCGTTAATCCCCCGTGGCTGTAGATTGAATATCACCCAACGCTCAGATAAAATGTGATATGATACAAGAAGTATGTGAGACACAAACAAGTATAGGCGGAATGGCACTAATCGAATTGGAAAACGGTCAGATCTGTTTGTAAACGACTTAAGGTTACATCGCCGGATAAAATCCTACGCGTTTTGCATACATCAATAAGAATTAAAACGTTGGATGTCCTCCGCGTAATAAATTTATGGCGAGTCCATGCGGTACAAGGTGGGAAATTGATTGCGTACCACTGTCAGTTCTGTCACACTGCACTAAAACTACAGTGTCAGTGAATATTACTTATTTTATAGGCCATTATGAATCGATTAAATTTACGCCATAATCTCTCAAATCAATTTTCTTAAAAAACCATGAAATCGGACATTCAAAGCGCATGTTTGAATTTTAACCTTTACGGCGAGTATGAATTCTGTAAAGAAATTGTATTCTTTATATGATATCCACTACTTAAAGAAATTAGACTTTGAATTAATTTAATCACAGTGTAATTCTCACGCGTCACTCAATGTCCAATTTCAGGAATTTTACAACCGGCATGTAATATTATTTGAAATTTGATTGATATTCTAAAAAAAAAAATACAATGTAATCTCACGTAGTTATCTCTAAATTATCACTGAAATCTTAAAATTATATCTAAGACTTCTCCACGATTATATGACTACATTGGTATCAAAGACGGAAATAAGCCATCTATGAAAATGTACAGCAGAGGTGATTTTTCATTTCATATTATATATTTCACACTTCATCAAGCCCGGCAGCCATGACACTTTAAAGTAAATTCTAGCTCTGTGATTGGTCAATGTGTGGACGATGTGTCAATGTGTGTATCGAAATCAGTGGATTTCGCGAAAATAGATGTATAGTGTCAGCTTTTAAAACTATTTACGAAGTTTAAACTCAAAAATCTATATAATACCGTTGGATTTTGATATTTTTAATGAGTTTATTGAAAAGATCATCAGTTGCACTACCACAAACAATGACATTCGTGGGATGTGGCGTTCGTCCGACTTTGATACCAAGGTACTCATATATTAGGAGTACAAGACATGCAATATGCATACTCATTACGATTTTACGAATTCTTTAATTTAAAACTAAACAATCAATCAACTATTTTTTTATTCTATATGTTTTCAGTAAACGTTAAACACCCAAGCATTCATTAAACATTTATTGTTTATAGAATATATATTTTTTTTGCTATCCAGGCTCTAAAGTAAATAAATCGTTTTGAACCAATTCTGTCTCAATCCGTGGGTTATTAATTTAATCCACGCGTTGGCGACCTTTCTAACCCATTTTTTTCCATATTTTAATTCAATTGTCGTTAATAAATCGTGGATTTTACGGAACAACAATTCTTTAAAGGAAAACAAACATCGCCTACAGGCAGCGCTAACGAGATACATATCGAAATACAGATGTTCTTTGATAGCGTCAAGTGCTTAAAAATTTATTACTCGTAAATGTGCCGATAAAATTTTATTTGTCTTCTTTTGATCATGACAAACAATGAAAATATTATCGATTATTTAAAAGTAACTAGTTATATGCTAAAACCTCACTTGGGTGTCTCAAGGTCGCTAATTGTATACACCAGCGTCTAACCGGCGAGTTCAAATTTTTTTCGAAAATACTTAAGTTGGCCGATAAGTTGTATCTAATATTTATTCACGAAACGAGCGTATTTAAAATATTTATTTTATTATTTTTGATGTTATGACTGGCAAATGTTTTCTTTCAAAAAATACTACAGCTAATTTTAATTATAATTTAAAATTCGTTCAGTAAATGTCTTTTGACAGATACGATAGCCGTATGTTGTGCACAACTTGTTGCACAATTTCAAAAAGGTGCCACTCCGCAGCATCGTAAATAACATTTTTACGGCACACCAATATCATGAAATAGACAATGGAACATCAAGTTTTATTGTTGGTGTCAACTCGTAAAAACGTCATTTGGAAAATAAAAAAGTGTACATCAAAGTTTATGTTATTTACAAAATACCATGCAAAGCAATTTGTTATACACAATAAAAAGAAATGGCCATCTACAAGCAGGTGCAACAACTTCATCTCAATTGTCGATTTAAAAAATGTAGTTTTTATCTTTTTTTATGAAGTTAGTAATTAAATTTTATACGTAGACTTTGTAAATGTTATTATCCAATTCTCATAATTGTACGTTATATTTTGTCTTATTCTTTTAAAACATAAATAAAATAGCAACTAGATCTACAATAATACAAGCAGATAACTACAACTATGCCAATAATAGATTCGATAATTTCTCAGTATTTATTTAAAGAAGAAATAGATAAAATGATCAAAAATAAATTACGTTTAAATTAAAACTTATGTAATAAAAGCGATAAATAATTTTGTTAACAACAAATTATACATATTGTATATTGTTAGATTATTTTTTCGTGCATCGGTTTTTAACCTATTATTTGACACGTAAGGTTAGTTACACAAATGAAAATTTGACTTCGCTACTCACTGGAGGGTTTACGCTCCCTTGGCGAAAACCTGTCGCTGGAGTCGCTCTGAGAGAAGTTGAAGCTGCCCTCTGAGCCCTCATCCCCTTCCTCTTGCACGTCTGCACACCAAACATGCAAATACCACAAAAGTCACAAACTAAACAAACCGCTAAATAATTGTATGCAATGTCACACTAAAACCATACAAGAATGCACTGTGATTGAAAATGCTCTAGCTTTAGCGGTAAGCCAATGAACATGACACAAATTGCAAAGCGTGCATTTGTACTACATGTGTTTCAAAAATCTAAAAAAGTATGTGCGCATTTTATAGAAACATAAAACAATACAATACTTACACATTTGTTCCATTTAAAAATGTTTTCGTTAAATTAGCTGTTACCAATGAATGTATTCCCAAACAAGAACCATGTAAATTAAATAGTACTTGCGCAATATAGTATTAATTTAAAACAGTAAAAAATTAAAAAGATTTAAAGAACACAAATAGTTAACTTTATAGAATCAACTGAAATTATCACAATACAAAACCAATTTTGATAAATTTGTTTTTTTTCCTTTTTATCTTTGTATTGCCACCATACAAAAAATTGTCAATATGAATATTGTATTGAAAGTGGATTTCTACAAATTAACCGCCGATATCATCGAAAATGAGAAATACTAAAACTGACAAAAAATCAAATTAAATTTTTACTGTCAATATATTTTACTACATTAATACTTTCGACGGAGATATTCGAAAAGTGTTCGTAGACAATAATGAACTATTTTTTCTTACATCAAATGTATAATACATAACATGTAACTAAATTATGGTACTGTATTACTACTATAATTTAAAAAAATACAAACTATAAATTATTACAATATTTTTACATCTAGGCATTTTATTAAGGAATGTTGTACGATTTAAAATTACGGTTAAAAGCATACTTAATTAAATAAGCAAAACAAGTTTTCTACAGAAAAATTCGAATAAATTTAGGTATTTGAAAGTAAATGACAAAAAAAATGAATTTTAATACGTGATTAACTTCAATTCAATATAGAAAAATTCAAACATTTTAATGGATAGCGGATACACATCGTCTGTTTTTTTGTTTAAGTACTGTTTCGTAAAATCAATTATGTTTAATTTATTGTGATCAAGACAAAATTATATTCAGGCGCAGTTTAATTTTTCTTAATTTAATGTTCCAAGACACTCCCCCTTATTATCAATTTGTTTGTGGTGATCGGTGATTTAAGGATAGACGCAATTGGTTTTTTTTCAGTATACGTTAATGTTACGAGTAATAAATAAAAGTTCAACCCTGAACTGTCTTTTATGTTGAAGTCGTGAGTGAATATATTACGAAAATGAACACAGTAATTTTTATTACCATAAATATCGTTGCAATATGGTATAACGTTTATAGTATGAAAATAAAACATCAGAAAGAAGTACACCTTCACTAAGATTCTTTAAAATTAATTTGACTGGAAAATTTTATCAACCGTGCTCGGTGTTAATTGTAGAATTTTATTCCATATACAGATATACAAATCTATTTTCTATTATTGCAACCCAATTTCTGAGTTGTTTGCAGATCAATTCCAATGCGAAAATTTTGATTCAATTCAGTTTTTGTCTTAGATTATTTTGTTTGATCCAATGAAACTCAATAAAAGAGTACAATAATCCAAGGTGAGCTATTTATTTCTTATAATGTTTTCGTAATATAAACGTTTATTTATCATCAGGTTAAAAAAAATATTCATTGGCTTTGATTATCGTCTATGGTTATTCAATGACGTTTATTTTACTCAAAAATATCTAATATCTTTACATTCCTGAACCGTCAACTACCAAACGCCATCTTTTTCAACAACAAATAATATTAAAATTACGAATTGTCTCTGTTGCCAAAATGATTAAAATAAAGATAAAATGCTTTGTTTAAAGATAAAATTCTAATGAACTGATATATCTACTAACAAAGATTGCTAAATTTAAGTCAATATTCAAATTACGAAAAAATACCGTTTCGCACACAAGAAACATAATAGACAAATGATACCTAAACAAGAAAACAGTGACGTATATTTTGTGAAAAATTAAAAATATGACATGATGCAACAATTAACAATAATTGAGTCTGTTCAACTTGACATTGGTCTCCGCCAATGGCAGCACCAGATTCCTAGCGGCAATAATTATCCCACAAAATAATTACGTATAATACGAATAATTAAGTAACTAGATATTCGTTATTGTCACTTATAACGAATTACTGTTTTTAGCAGTGTTAACCTCACTAAATAATTTAAATAATGAATAAGAATAAGTACAAAGCTAAAAATAATAAGATATACATAATTAAAGAATGTATACTCATAATATCGTCAACTTTTTGGCAAAGAAATAAATAAATCAGAAATTGTATTATAGTTTTGAGTAAATCGGGTTGTTTAAGGGTAAATCATACACAAAAATTAAACAATATAGGTAAATATTGTTCAGATATCGTAAAAATAAAAACCCTTAAGAAATAAATGCATAGTTAAAAGATTGCATTAAAAATACATAATTAAATTTCACCGAAAACGCAATATTTTTGCATGTTTTTTTGACAGAGATGTGTTTTACAGATGACGGGGCTTGAAAAGGGAACATTTAAGTATAAATGACATACATAACAAAACGTTTTCAACTTCGTCATTTTCTTGCCAAAACGGAGACAATATTATGTAACCAAATTTAAAAAAAAATATTTTACGGAACACTTTTCTATTGACACCGATAGAATGTATTAAGATTACGATTTTTTTTTAATTTTCATTTTTTTCCTTTCTGGTTTAAAAATCATCGACAGATATAAAAGAATAGAACCTCAATAAAATGAAATGAATATCACGACATATTGAAACAAGTGGAATGTTGTGAAGTTTGATTTGATTGGAATTATCATCTGAAAAAATAATGGAGGTCACTCCTACATAATTACTTGATTGTTCGTGGATATTTCGCTGCGGTATTTAATTTGATACAATATCAAGTAACAACAATAAAAAAGTAAGATTATTATATTTTAAAAATAACAACGTTCAAGAAATGTTTTCCTGAAGATTTATTATCGATATGTACGTTAATAGCCTATAAAACATATAAATACTTTTGTTTTGCGTTTCAATACATTATTACGTCATAAATATATCATTCGCAGCTGTTCGAGGAAAACTCATCGTATAAAATTGACCACTGTATAAAGCATGTCGATTCAAATTTAAAATTATGAATAATTTTAATTAAAATAATCTTCACTTGGGCCGTGGTCACTTCCAAACGATCAATTTTTACACAATCGATTTCTTTTTACCGTTAATTTAAATAAACACAAAATACAGCGTAAATTCATCAACGAATTACATATTAGAGAAGGAACGAATGGAAGGGAAGGAATGAATGAAGAATTATTGGAGATTTCTTATAATAAATATACTTGAGGTTACAGAAACCTAATACTTATGCGTTAATATGTTAAAATTTATTCGTTTTCTTATCGAGATGCTAAAGTTTTGTATCAAATGAAATGAGCAGTAAACCAGAGGTCAAAAAGGTCACGTATGTACTGGTCGAATATAGTCAGACATATAAATATAGTTAGGTGCTTAAAAATGATGTACACGAATTTGATGGCCCGCTAAAAACATTTATTTATTTAGCATAGAAACAAACAATTAATGTGCTGAACATAACAATTATCATAAATAGCTTCTTCTCACCCGCCCACATCGAAAGTCCATGATTGTGCACCTACAGCCATTATAGACACCATTCAAATAAGCTGCCTTATACAATAATGTACTATACAAATATTTTCGCAGAAACCTGACACACCTAAAATTCGTTACAAAAATAAATATTTTATAATGTTTCCATTTTCAATTTACAACAGTACCATTTAAGAAACTCTTTACCACATATTTGTGTAAGCCGGAGTTTCACGTATTTTGCTCTCATAAATAAAGCCATCTATGACTCGATGAAAACGTAATATGTGTAACTCTTCTTGACAGGATAATTAAAGTTCAATTTAAAATTCATAAACACAGAAGCGCTGAATCTATTCGAAATGCTGTTTACTTTTACAATAATAGTTCACAAATTATCAAGATGTTCAGGGCAATAACATAATTATACGAAACGCGAAATAGAACAAAAGTAACTTAATACATGAAAATATTAGATACAAGTATGTGTTTTCTTACATTAATACTGGTGTGCGTACATAGTTAAAGTATTTAATGCATTAATTACTTTTCTTACTAGCTGCTAAATTGGGCTTGAAACTTTCTAATCCGCCCAAGATGACGCTTTTCTTGGCGATAAAATAATATCCTAGGAATCAATTTGTTAACTCACAATTTTTTCAACCAAATCGTATACAAATCGAGTAATACAATGGAAGCCTCCATCTAAATTATTAAGTATATTTGTTTAATTATATACTCATCAATTCAATGATCCTTCAGCTGTCATGCGTTGTGTTTGATAGATATTTTTTTTGTTTACGGACAATTATAAAATTTAATTGACTTTTTCAATGTACAAACATAAAAATTGATTTTATTTGGCGTGACTTGGCGAAATGTATTAATAAAAATACCTAAAACCAACGTGATAACACATGGCAATATTTAATTAGGTTGCGTTTCTATTGTGCGTCACAAATACATGATGGGAACGGATGAATTAATTTGTGTATGTATTTTTACTTTTTACTGACAATTAAAAAGTCGCTACGATTTCTTTCTCGAGGGATCACCGGTTACTTTATAGTAATGAAGTTTAAAATAGTTGTAATTCAGAATTTGTAAACATAAAGAATCATAAACGTTGGACAAAGATTATTCTTTCTCGGTATCAGAAGGTATTAGAAAGTTTTTTTTTTTAATTCAGTCAGATGCATATCTGACTTTTTAAAAATTAGATTTTAATAATTATGTCATTAATTACAAAGTTTTCTTAGAAGATACATTCAAATTTGAAAAGGAAATAGAGATGAAAATAATTTGCAAAATACGTATTATTACAATCACTTGTTGCCGTGTATATTCACTATGAAATAAAGTATATTGTTTTTTTTTTTCAACTTTTTGTATACATTTTAAGTGTGTCAGTTGTCTATGGTCAAAACAGTGCAAATTAACTGGCAATACTAAAAATAGTGCGTACGAATATTATACCCTGCTAAAGTTACTTGAGATTTTTTTCAAATTCTCTTACAAACCTGCCAAGTGTTTTCTGGAGTAATCATCGCTGCTCTTCCTTCCATTTTCTGATGATGCAGATCCATCTAAATTAAAAGCATAACACTCTCACGAACTGAACAACAAACTCCAACAAAACAAAGTCATGCAGCTTCACATGTGATCGAAACGCTTTTAATGAAACTCGTTTTTTTAATATTTGCGGTAATTACAAGTGATTAATGTGATTATCAAACATTGTCAAGCTATTAAAAAGCGACGCAAAAACATTCTTGAATAAAAATTAGCCGCATGAAACGGATGGAAAATTAATATAAAATTTGTTATGTACAAAGTAAAATTTTGTTCTGTAAAGTTTTAAACACAGATAACATAACGAAGGAAAACATAATTTTCATTAATAAAATAAACTGTGACAATTATAACTAATATCATTACTATATTTAATATAATAGATTTGAATAATCGGTCTGGTATAAATTTACACATACCTAGTATAATAGTAATTTTTAATATTTTCACTTTGATTACTATTAGATATTAACTAAATAACATCAATAATTGTATCATTGAAGTTGAGTCGTCACAGTCGTCAAATTTGAGGGAATTATATACCCAACGAATTTACACAAAGTTACTGACGAATTCATTGAAAATAAAAATTATCAATTTTAATTTACGATTACCTTTTTGCTGATTGGAATTTTAGGAGATACGCGAATTTGAATCTGATCATGTATCTATAATATAAATCGATGTATTAAATTATTAATATACTAAACAAGCGTCATTAATATATTTTTAAAGTCGAACTAATAAATCAACAGTGATATAATTGCTTGGTGCATTATAAAATATTTATATCAAAAGATTATTCCATCGTATATCATAAATATATATTTTTTATTAAAATGACATGTATCTACTTACAAGATTGATAATTTAATCGATTAAAAAACAATTTATTATTTATAATTCATTGGCTCGTTGGTTCTACCTATAAATAAACATAAATAAATTTAAGTAGACATAATTTTGAAATAAATTTCAGTATTGTAATTCGCAGTCGTGTAAATTGTGACCGTGCTCAGTATGTAATATATTTAAACAACAAGGACTATAAATCACCTGAACAACATGCTAAAATTCGTGACCTGGTCGTATTTCGCCAATCAATATTATGTTGCAATAGAATAAATAAAACTATATACGAAAATTGCTCTCGCTACTATTGATTGAAAACAATTAATTCACACATAATTGAATGCAAACTATATGTGTGTTTAAAAGAAAGAATGAGGCGTTGTAGAGAATCAATGAAAGACTTCTAAATCTTTTAATACAAACGTGGAATTGTCTCCCTTCTTTCCACACGAATATGTATGTATATAATGTAAATTTATTTGCATAGTTTAAATAAAAAAAGCAGAATAATTTACGAAATTAAAATATAATATTTAGCAGCATATCAGCATATATATATAAGATATTATTTAAGCGGTATCTACTCAAGCCTAAGTCGTAGCCTCAGCGATGCTACAAAATATGTATCTGCGTTTGAGAGAAACGTGTAAATGGAAATTAATTGATCCTACCTAATAAATGTATTTAATTGAATATAATAGTATAAAATTTAATTTCAAAAACATGGCCACGTCAAATTGTATGTAATGGTATTTTGCATAACATCAATTTCATTCTCCTCTTAAACATTTTCTTCAAATATCAATATATTAAGCAAGATTGAGCCAACAATATTTGTATTATTCGAATAATTTCATCTTCGCAACAATCCCAAAACGGAAAAAATTGAGAAAATACAAAGTTGAACTTTACTAGTTTGAATAAACGTTTATATACAATAGAAAATATGTTTACGATGTAACATATATTTAATATTCTCTTATTCAATTCCATTGAATTTACATGTGTGTCAATATGAATATAAATATTGCATTGGTATATGTTGTATGGTTGTAATTGAATAATAAAAAAATGGTAATTTTATAATAAACTCTAATTTATTAAACTCTTTCCTACGTCATTTTTTTCACGCGTGCAATATCACATAAGAGGGTAATAAAATCAATGATTTGTAGGCGTAGCATGGCTAACTTCAACCGGGTGTTTTATATTTTAAGGAAATGATGACTTAAGTAAATACTGTGCCCAAATTCGATGTAAAATAAAACACGTAGAATAAAACTCCAATCTGCGCATCGTAATATCATAACTTTGACCTTGCTTCGTTAGGTGTCGTGGGATATCATTTTGTTCGGCGTAGACCCACCCAATGGCAACACAACTATGGTGCGCCGAAACACTGACCGGATAAAAAAAACCCGAGAGATGGTCAATAATATAGTTATAAATATTCTATGTGAAATATCCAGCACTTTATGCACAAAAAATTGACAGTTTACACCATAAAAGTGATTAATAAATCAGTGTCCGAAGAGTAAACAGAGATTGAATTTTAACCAACCTCATTTTCACTTTAATAAAGGGATCAAAATATGTGCCTAATCAATTTCTTGATGCTGGTTTCCATAGCAACATTTTTAACACGCAGGCTGGCTGGCTGCAAGCAAAATGATGTTGAAGTCTTCTATTCGTTTCAATAATTCACTTAATAAATTAAAAAAACACTTGTGTTGATATGGATATGTACCTTTTACAAGTTACCTTTCTTCCTTGATCATTTACTATTATGTATTGATCCGCTTTTTTCAAGTCTTACACTTTGAGAAGTCGTGCCAGAAGTAAACACAGGTGATATGTAAATAGGTAGTGGAAACAATCAAAGTGAGATATTATTACACTCGATTCAGCGACAAAAAAAAGAAGATGACTTGTGGTAAATGGCTGGAAATAAACGCTGACTTAATGATCAGAATATTACAACGCAAAAAACAGAGTGTTTATGGCACATAGTTGCAGAATTGAAAAGCGATATAATGTCTTTCATATTCGTTCATAATAAACATTCCGAAGAAGGCTGATGCTCGTATTACGGATGTTAATAATAAAGGTATAAAGCTGGAGTCATATTCCTTTACATATTCATTATATCTCAATTATTGAGGATAGAGAATGAAGAAGAAATGAATACTCGGTTAAAATTCAACCTTATTTGAAAATGGTGGGTTTTTAATCGCTGCAAACATTTTTTCACACAGTCGATAGTTTATTTTAATTGACAGATATCTAGGTTAATTTCGTGTAGTAAAAAAAATATTATTCTTCAATACATAAATCCGGAAATCATGCAAATTATTTGTGAATCATTATAATATTTACAAGTCAGTAATCTTAAATTATATGTATAATATTATTTAACTACCTACGAATAAATAAATATGTATTCTCGTAAATCTGAGAGTAGTTAATATTACACCCAAGCGAATTCAATTAATAAAACAAAACGGTTCTATTCGAAATTCGAACAGTAAATAAATACAGCGCTATTTTTAAAAAAATAGGTAAAGAATCTATATACTTGAGTATTTGCTATCATAAGACATTTTTAGTTTACCTATTTAAAGGCAGAACCAGATCCTCTTTCCATATCAGTGTTGCCAACGCACCTTGACTTTGTTAATTAAAATAATGTATACCGTAGGTGCATTACATTATGATGATCGAGTATCGCCATTATGGCGAACAGATACAGTAGGTCAATCGTTGTTTCGTTAAGGTCGATCGAATATTTTTATTTATTCTCTAAGGTAGCGAATATCGAGCGTGATCCGTGGTGAATTTATTTACGTCTAATGACGTATGAAATGAGACAATTTTGTAGTCATATAATTTATATTAAGTATAATATTGTTGCTATTAGATGCAAAGTGATTTAATGCCTATTACCATACTATCAAATGGCATAAGTATTATTCTACTTCAACATTGTTCAAGGTTCAAGTTCTTAGCTGGTAAATTTCAATCCTTTATTGATTTTTCAATGACATGTTTTGACCACTTTTTATCCGAGTCACTTGATATTAGATGCACTTGTGATTGGCTGACAACTGATCTACGTAAACATATCATTTCATCGTATTATCTATTAATGTAATGGTTAATCAACCAACCTAAAATCAGCCTTTATAAATTATTTACCTGTTGATTATTAAAATGAATTAACAAAATATTTCTAATTTGGATTATTGAGATTTTGATTATGGACTCGTCAGTTCGAGTCCATTCGTGTGCTCGAATGCCTGAAGATGCCGAAAGGCGAAACCCGGGTCGTTAGTGACAAAATACATGGAAGAGTAAAAAATCTCAATAATCCAAATTTGATATTGAAATTCCATCAAGCACCCTCAGCCGATGTCTTAAATTATAAAATATTTTTAGTTTTTTACTACTTAAATGCACTTATATATAATAATATATAAACATCGCTATTAAAAACAAACACTTTACACACTTTAGACTGTAACATATAACGCTGAATATTATATAATAGGTCAGAGGTGGGGAAACCTGCCGCCTTCTAGATCTTAAAACGCGGTCGTTTGAATCAAAAATTTTCTTTTTACGATTTCCAATCCTTTACAAAATAATGTACAAATTTACATATGAATTTTTAAGTAGATCAGATTGAAATTTCTTGAATGCAGCCTGATTGAATAACAGACAAGGAGAGATCTTTCAACGCGCCCAGTTGTGTTGTGTTGTGATAAAATAAAATCGTAAAATGATATGGGAAGCTTAAATGTTTTTAATGCGCTCGAGTAATGCTAAATCGTTTGAACACGGAACTTGATTCTCCAAAAATGCGGAAACTTTGCTATCAAACAATCAAACGTTCTAAAATTAAATCTCCGCTATGCTCTGTCATGTTGGTAGCCTTATGCAATACTGCCAAACATGATTCCTTCTTCCACGGTCATTATTGACCTAATCGTCCAATTAGATTCTCTTCCTATTCGCTTCATTTGTCGGAGAGTTCGTTTCTCATGCTTATCCGAGTCCATTTGTAGTCGCGCTGCAATTGTCTTACCAGAATGGGATTTAAAGCGGCAATTTCCTGCACCAGCACATTTCCGCGTGGGCGAATTTCACATTACAAATCACAATATGAAGCAATCAAATATTGACGCCATTTTAAAAAAATGACCGCGAAACTACGCTACGGGGTTCACACACAGCAATCGATTATGAGTACATAAACAGTGTAATATTTTGGATACAACGTTGGTTATATGTTGAGGCTCGCGGCCGAATCTTTTTCATTAACGATTAGGTATCCACTGTTGAAACATTTCATACTGGGAATGACTTATCTCATTAGTAACCAACGACGAAAAAAAATACTGTAAGTCAATTTAGGTTAAGCATCTAGCAGTTATTGCGGTATAGCAAAAATGTAGGAACTATCATTTACGGGTATTTTTAGACTGAATAGAACTGAAGATATTTGAAGGAATTGTAGTAAAAACAGTGTTTTTTTAATTAAAATGAGAAAATTTATATTAAAAAAATATTTTAAAAACATACACTTTCTTAAGCCATATCATGTGTAGCATATATTATTATACTATATTTGAAACATTTTTACAGAAGCTACTATGACGAAAACTAGTTAGCTAATCGTATATTAGTTATTATTGAATTTTAGTAAGCTAATCACTCTTTAGAAGTGAAGGAATTCAACTAGTAAAGATATCAACGCCATTGACCTCGCAACGGAGTAGGGAAAAAGCCGTTGATCACTCGGCTACGGAACAAGTTCACGAGTTCAACAGTAACAGGCAATAATATTTTTTAAATTATTTTTACAAAATAACTGTCAGTCATCCACTGAAAAACACGTTTTCTGATTTTTGAACCATTCTCAATATCCAATTACATAATGTACTTCAAATTGTGATTAATAGAAGTAAATCAAGACCGATATCGCACTGAATACTGCGAATCGTGGGTCATGTAAATCTGATAATCGTAATATTGTATACAGTAGTTAATCCTTGGTATCAACACGCCATAAGATGTATTGAAAAAATATGTATCGTACATATTTCACATTCTTTATTTATATAAATACATTATTATTTTTAAACTGGTGAATATTTGAAAAGATATTCAGCTATTTTTTATTGTAGCCTTTTATTGAAATAATAATGCTTTAAATAGTGGGTTTTTAAATCATTTCAATTAGTTTCAAAATAAGCACACTCTTTGGTGGTCTCCTCTGGCAATCAATTTATTATGTCCATACGGATGGATTGGCGCCCCCTGATATATGTGATTTCTGCCCAAGATACCTTTTTATGATGTACGACACGAATTATAAAATAATAATCGACAACCGTAACATTTTTAGCGTTGTTTACGGTCGTCTAGGTCTAGGTCACTTTAAAATACGTTCGAATATTTAACGTTTCATTATCATCGCCTATTTTTAGAAATCTATTTTCAGGGTTAGATACTTGACGTGTAAATATTTTTTACCATCATAATAAAAACATAACAGAAATTTGTCGAGAGTAAAATAATAAATGCGCAAAAAATAATGAGTGAAATAATCACAAAGATAAAGCAACGATTTCAACTGAATGATGTTTAATATTGACCGTTTCAAAGTACATAATTATGAATTCTAATTTCAATATCTAGTGAGTACCCGGCACGCGTTGCAATGCCACTCAAATAAAGAAAGGGTTTGTGTATTAATTCTGTTTCATGAAGTGCTTTTGGATTGGAGGTCTGCACAGGCCGAAATTTCTATTAATTACCCAATCCGAGCCCGTCATCTTCTGGCCCGGCCCGAGCCCGTGTCTCAAAATCACACTTGTTACCCGAACCCGACACAAAGCCCAGATTTATTGTTCTCATCCCGAAAAAAGCCCGATTTATTTTTAAATATAGGAATTCATTTCTACTTTTCAAACAATATATGTTATTGTTTCCATATTTCCAACGTTGTTCATAGCACATGTGAAATAAATTATTTAAGGTATGAAAACTATTGCCTTATGAATGACCCGAACATAGTACAAAATTTTTTCCTTAAATTTGAATTCTTTACCCGGGTCCGACCGAACCCGAATCTGAATAGTCTTTACGCGTAATATACAATATTTTTTCCGTCTGCTTCAGAGATGTCGCTAGTTGTACGTATTTGATTCATTATTTTTTTTCTTCAGAAACCTTCACAGGTGTGCGCACAACAACTCACCAAAGTTTGATCGAAATCGGATGAATGGTAAAGGAACGCATAGAGGACAAACAAACATTTATTTTTATACCAAGATAATATATTTTTTTAAATAACCCGCCTTTCCTAACTTTTTACACTTGCGGACAGGTAAAAAAATAAACAATCGGATTACGAATGTTTTTGTAAGCCGGTAGAAGTTGGTAAACACTGCATTACACTACAGCTGACGCCAACATACCATGTATTTGTAAACTAAAATATAGTAATGCATGAATTGAGACAAAATAATTTGAATATTTACATTAACAGAGTATTACAAGAAAAGATATATAAACAACGCTCATTGCCGAATATGTTCATCTTTCTAAGCAGTGCCAAATTGTTCAACCAGACAGCCCTTACAACTGGCTTCTTATATGACTTTGATATGCCACGACTGAGCACAACCGATTATATTCGGCGAGTAAAAATTATCAACTGGGGAAAGATACAGTTGAAACGAGACTTTTTGTATAAATTTTTATGAAATTAGTTTTTAATTGTTTAATAATCTGAAAATTTATTTCGCAGCCATATTCTTCCTATAGAATAATAAAATTATCCACTCGGTAGCTTTTCAAACTTTTTATTAATCACTTTTAAGGTGTTATTAACTGTTAAGTCTTGGTCGGAAAGACATCATGTTTATAAAAAGTAAATACATATTTTTGCACTAATTTCACAATTATATATAATGATCGGGAACGGTTTCTCTCATCGCAAGCATTCTCAATTGATTGTTACTAAATAATACCAATGCAGTCCCGTTCATTTGTATTTTTGATAGTCGAGTAATTAGTGAATGATTTATCGCTTTTCATAGCACAGTTAACACAAATTCAATACAAAAACGCTTTCACAAGAAGTATTTTATGTTACCGTTACATTGTTCCGGAATTTCGCCATTTGATTCTCTCAAAATTATGATTCATTAAAGAATGTTTTTTATTGCAAAAAATTACCAATTGCATTGAAAACCGCAGAAAATAAAATATGTCTGATTTAAATTGACGTTAAACGATAATCAACGAAAAATATGGCGCAACCATCTTGTCCGTAAAGCGATTTAGGTTTAATTGGTGATAAATTGGTAAAATTAAATATTTCGTTATGTCAATTACCAATAATAAGTCATCGTTAGCCAGAAAAACAGATGTAGACAATAATTATTATTGGCAACTAGGAATGGCGCTAAAAAGACTACATTTATATCTCAAGGCTTACATAGTATGTGTCTGACTTTTTTGTCTATTGCTTCTAAAATATTCTTTCTTACAATACAATCATTAACCGCATAAATATAACATTGTTTAGATATATAGCATAATGGCAAACGATGATTTTGATGCAACCATTATTATTTCAAAAGCACCGGAGCTAAATTTATTTTTTTCTTGCTGAAAATTTAAATTAAATATAGCCAATAAGATTAGCAGAATCAATCTGCCCTACTTTTCTGGATTTTGAAAAATATTACGTATCAATTCATTTGTCTTATTATAATATCTTTAAAACCCTAAAAGAAAATTAAAACGTTGTAGAATATTACAAGTGATAAATAACTATGTAATTACTTGCTGTGTAACTAACACACATGTTTTGCTACCTTTAGAAGTAACGTCAAGACTGAATCAATTGAAAAAATGTATATTCACCATACGTACAAGAAATTAAGCATTGAAGGAATTTTACTAGTGACAAAATATGAATGGAGGGAGGAATTTTCATGTAGATTAAAAATATATTTATATTATTGAGATATACCTAACTGTTCGTTAGAACCAACTCAAAGCTTTATTTTTGTGTAAAGTTAGTTGTCTGTGTGACCTCGTATCCTTGAAATATTAGTTAAGATTCCAATTATTAGATTAACTAAACAAACATACAGATATCACAGCTTAATAATTATAAATACCCACTGTATAACATGGCAAAATAATAAATAAAAATTACAATGAGCAAATAAATATATCATATAATATTGAGACATTGACGTTACTGCGTACACGTATATTATCTTTTCCCACGACAAGATGGGTGAATCTGGTATAATTGGTTCGGCTCAAGGGGTCAGGCAGAAACATGGCTACCGATAAACAACTTAATTAATATTATCAGCAATCGACCACAAATAAAATCAGCTGACCGAAGAGCCGCGCTATTACTCAATGAAAACATTTTTTATTCAATTAAACTCTGACTCCGATTACGTCGGCATTTGCCGTGGCGCCAGCAATAAAATTCATTGGATCGAAAACGTTAAGTCAATTTCATCTAAAGCTGCCAGAAAATGGATCAACTGAAGACACAACGATGGTGTGATTAGTGGATGAACGAGTTGTGTTACAAAATCAAAGTCTCAAGTAAATTAATGTCAATGTTTGATATTTTTCAGTTAAGGACTAATGATGTATTTAAGTGGTTATTATGGGGTCATGCAGTTTACAATATAAAAACTAATTTATTAAAAACTTCAATATATTGTAATAATTATTATGGGCGTAGGACAACAGCCGAAGCAACCTTAAACTACAAGCAGTGCACTTAGGATTAATAATAATCCCAGTCTCCACCAACAAATTGCATGGCTTGTAACTACGTCTCTGCGACAGCCCATGACACCTCTATTTTCAAAAAATAAAAAAGTACCATAGCCCCTTATTCTATTCCGCAATGACAACATCATCGAAATATTAATAATAAGTGATATGCCCGTATAGAAAATGGTTGAAGATAACATCCACGGAAAAAAAACAGTTTTTCATAAATAGTAACATAGCGCCTTCGTATACTTATGTCCCCAACTGTTAATTTTGAATGAAATTTATTTCCGGTGCCGCAACTGAGTGCTCATGGGAATTCGGTTAATGGATTTGTGCTCAAAGGCATGGACGTATGTGGTGTTTTTATTTCCTCTCACTCATCTGGTAGCGAGAGCGACAATCTGACATGGCTTTTCCTAATTCATCTTTACGAACTGCGAAAAAGGAAGGCTGAGTCAGGTGGAGTCTGAGATGTGGTCATTTCCCGTGGGTAATAAGCTTATGGTCTTTAATAAAAAATCTGGCATAAAAAATTTTGGAACGATATAGTAATTAAAAAAAATGGTTATTTTAATTACACGATCAATATTAATGTATATTATTTATTGTAAAAGGAAATTGAATAATAAATAGTAATATTCATTATTCAAGGCAAATGTTTAAATACAGGTTTAAGCCATTCCAATTTAATTTGTATATTTATTTAATTGTGTACGTATAATAATACTGTAGCAAAACACTTTTAAATCATGCACCCATAGTTTCTACTTATGTGATATCAAGGCAGGTTTCGATAAATTAAGAAACATTGTCAAACTTTTCCAAGTTGATCTTCATATTTATTGGATTCTATCAAAAATTTTAAAAATAGAATTCATTTTTTCAAGTGTTACTAAAAGCAGCTAATGATAATTTATCGAATTATCTATATATTGAGCGTAGTGAATGACATCTACGCCGTAGAGTCTCTACGCCAGAATAATATGCTCCGATAATGTTTAACCACTTATTCAATAATACGTAATAAAACATGCTATTTCAAATTAAGCCCACTGCAATCTGTCAAGGAGCTAGAGGTCATCAGGTAGTATTAAATAATTATAATAATATCCACCTATTCAGAGTAAAATAATGACTACGTGTGAATAAAGATACAAGATCATAAGGCGTGGCTGAGAAAACACAGTTCAACACAAAAAAAGATTAGAAATATTTTTTGAATACTTAACTAGTGCCTATAAAATAATAAAAAAAAACATTTACCAAGTGTTACCAGTAAACAAAATAATTAAAATGTAGCATTCAACGGACAGGATTAACTCTCCTCCGATTTACTATTTCGTTGGACTGTATGAATTGATGATTTGTTTCCGTTTTATATATTATGTCATTTAGGACTATAATCCCGTTACATCCTTCATTTTTAAGTTTAAATTTAGAATCATTGTTTTTAGAAATAAATAACTTTGCGATATAGTTAGTCTGATGATGCTTCTTAAATAAGCCAAACACGTGTCACAATTACAGCCAATGGAATAAAAATGTTATCAATTTTAATTTTGTATTACTAACGTTTTCTTTTTACAGGAAGCCGGCCTCCTTACCTTCGTCATCATTCTCAATATTATCGTTAAATTAGGTTACTAAAAATAATTTTTGACGTATTTGTGATTTTCATTTTATTACATTTAAGCCCAGATACACGTTTTTTTACAAACATAATAAATATTTTTTAAATATATACAATAAAAAAATTTCGTACCTTCTACAACTAGCTTTCGAAAAATATTTAATTATAGTAAATAATTTAAGACATCGACTGAGAGTGCTTGATTGAATTTCAATATCAACTTTGAATTATTGAGATTTTGTACATCTGCATGTATTTTGTCACAAATGGTTAGTCAGTTCGAGTCCATTCGTGTACTGGAATGCCTGAAGATGCCGAAAGGCGAAACCGGGGCCGTTAGTGATAATATACATGACAATGTACAGAATTTCAATAATTCAAAGTTAATTATAGTAAACTTTGTTTGATTGCCCAAGTAACAGACAAGTGCCAATACAATTTTCTATTATAAACGACACATAAAATTAGAGTATTTATTTTTAGAGGTGTATCTTGCTTTATATGCAGGACACCTGGGGATCCCGTATTATGGTAAGGGCGTATACATTAGACATGCTCATTACAATAATACCGATATGGACAAAAATCAATTAATGCGAAGGCGTTGGGAGGTCTCCGTTGAATAAAAATACAGAATTACTATGACATAAAAATGAAGATTCATTGAAGATGCTGAGCATAACGTATACATGACGAATGGACGCAATTAATTTCAACGTGAGACATGCATGTGGAGACGTTTAAATTATGCATGCATGAGGAACATGGATATGCCAATTAATGCGCCGTAACGAGTAAATATAGTATGTCATTCATTCGAGAGAAACACAGAGGATGATGCGTTTGATACAAACATCCAAACTCTTTATAATAAACGAGCATTCAACCTATATAATATAAAATACCAACGTTTGCTGTCTACCGTAAATTAAACAGTATACTATCGAGGCCATAATGCTAAACAACACTATCTACAAAAGGATAACTTAACAGGAGAGCCAACAAACGTTATTCAGTTTCTTGTAACTCAACAAAGCATGTCTATAAAAAATCTAATATTTGTATTTTGTAATTTATTGTGTATGGTAACTTTTTGTAGTTAACGTTAAACTTTACTAACAATATAAGAATAATCTAGAAGAGATTCACATAACGTTGTTTGACTATCATGTAGCCGAAAACGTAAAATAATGTTATCAAAAAAACATTGTTGTACGTTCTCAATATGTGTGAATTAGAAATTGATGAAAAATCAGGCACCTAAGGCACGTTCAAAATATGTAAATTTATCAGTGAACTATTCCTCATCCGATATACACCACTAAATCTTGACAAAAACAGATAACATAATACAGTTTCCACAATTTCCATATTAACATTAAAGTACTTCCAATATCAGAATTAAAGGATGAAGGTTCGTTAAATATACTTTTTGTTATCCATTTTTATATAAATATGCGTAACATTATAATGTTCCTTATTATAGTAAACTTATATTCTTAATTTTTAAAAAGAAGCTAGCACAATAAAACTAATAGCTAAAATTTGATAATGTTACCATTTGACAAAACCTTTTAAAACGCAAAACTTCAAAAACTGAAGTTACACCTATATTATTCTAAGAGACACATAATTATTACTGTTGTGTGACACTTGACTACTGTATCTGTTGTTTTATCCGCATAAAATGATAGTTAAGATTTCATGAACTTGTATCATCAGGAAAATAAGTTTAAACTGAATATTGATTATAATATATTTTATTTTGACATAACCTATGCCAATAAATGCACTTCAAAAACTTACGTGAAAATGTTGAAAAATTGAAGGATTTTTATTTAATATAAAAGTTCCGTCAACCACCCTCAGTAGATATATCCAATGAAAAAAATGTATGCTTTTAATTATAAAGCGTCCAAAACGTTGATGGTTTTAAAAAAACTAAACTATCTTACTTAAATACGCAAATACAATTATATAAAAGTTAAAGAAAAATTCTTGCCTATATTATAAAAAAATACTGCTAGCCAAATAAAAGAATGCCGATGCAATCGTGCAAGGGGGTTAGTATACCCAACAGAGAATTAACCAGGAAACTATGCGAAGAATGTCGATTTTATTTCAACTCGGAATGGAAGTAGCCGAACGTGCTTTTCCACTCCACTTATGGTGCATTCAGTCAAGTTCAACTGGCGGAACGGACTATAGAATCACTATAGAGCGAAATTTATCTAAAATAACAGCCGATAAAAATATTAAATTGTAATATTTAAAAATGGAATTGCATATTCGTTAGAAGTAACTCTAAGAATTAACAGAATTTAAGTAGCAATATCTCATCCTTTTAAATCAATAAACTGGATTTTGTGACGTGATTTTTTCTACTCAGATGTTTAATGGCGTGCAAATTTTCATATTCTATTATAATCAAATATTGAACCTGAATTCTCGCAAACTAATCTGCATAATCCATCGACAATATATAGTTTATTAAAATTTGTTTTTTTATAAAAACATTGTAGTATGGCAGAAAACTGTTGATGAGGTCACATCGAATATGCATTTTGTCGTATTTTTTTATTGAGGAGATTTTGTATTTAGTCATTTTGGTCATGCACATAAGAAGTGTGAAAAAATAAGCGCGACACTTATTGTCTATAAATCATTAGTATAGAAAATGTTTTCTACAGGACGAATATAAAGGTTTTTTACAACCGTATATCCAAATGAATTCCACATTGTCGGTCGATGTCCGCAGGCGACCTAAGGTAAGATTACGAGCTGTCCCTAGAATTGGCGGTGCGTGCCATACTTACATTGCTTCCGCCTCGTGTTTATTTTTACATTCATCATCAACATCGAATCACACTCTTCAGAACAGTGTCACTCGTGCCACTACAGGGTCTCACAATTACAATAAACACGTAAGGCCATGACTAAACAATTCATCTTGAAAGTTTGTCAACATGACCTAATGACTTTTACCAAACAACATGACCTCTACAAACAAAGAAGGTTAGTCAGGAAAATTTCAAAGGATTAAAAAATAGCATAGATTATAACATAACAGCCATTGTATGTAAGTGCGTTACATATTTAAATGATATGAAATTAAAAGAGTATAACCCAATGACAATTAAATAAAAACATTTGAATATTTTCGATGGATCGTCGGTTATTGTGACACGTGAGTAATTTCCTAGTTCGTTAAATAATAATTAAAGGATTAAATTCGAAACCTTCGAAAAAAATACTTTTTTTTATCAGACTGGTGGTGATTCTCAAAGATAGTGTACAAAAAATATGTAAAATTTCAATCAATCTAGATCAACCTTGAATGTTTATGATTTGTCGAATATGTCTACTTTCGTTACCGTAAATAGTGTAAATATACTCAGTATTTACCATAAGATAAGCATGCTAGGCTCTCCACTTTTAACGTTTTTACTGTAAAGTATCAATTCTTAATCAAAAGGCATTATAATTTAAAATAGTAAAACACAATTTTGTCAATTTTTGTTTTTGTATTTTTTTTTAAATAAATATGTATCGTACATTATAGTATTACAAAATCTACTTGGAAACCGACGAACAATGTTTTATATAGCGTAAAAATATGTAAGTATTACACTAAAAGAGCGTACTAACAATTCAGATTATTTAAGAAGTTCTTTAGATAGAATTTTAGTAATAAAAATTTTGAGTGTTTGAATGAAATGGAAAGAAATATGTAGTATTGTATTTGATTGTCATATTAACAAGATACGAGATTCAATAAATAAAGTAACCATTCAATGGAAAATAATGAAATCCTACTTCCTATCCATTTCTTGGTCCGACTACCCTGCTCTTATGACAAGCTGAGTGAACGTCACAAGTCACGCGTCTTGCAATAAACGCAACAGACCATAGATAATAAAAGCGACAGGTGTACAAATGCAATTATTGTTTATAGACAACAGTTATCTGAAACTACGCGGACATAAATGCCAATAAGAAACAACACACAGTTGACATTAGCATACACACAAATAAGAGCCCAAAGACGATATAATGGTCTCTAAAGCCTAAAGCGACTATCAACCATTATGCATAAAAATCGCATTTAAAATAAGATAGTGTCAGAAAATTAATGATTTTGAGAAGCTTTTTCGAGGGTATACCGTGCTACGACTTCTGCCGACATCCAAAAGCACACTCAATGAAAAAGGCTCTTCGTCTGTCAGAGAAAACGAGAAATTTAAACAATCAGCAATGAAGCTATATCGACCATCAATAATTTACTCCTCTATATAGACATATATTATAGATATAGACAGATCCACAGAAAAATTTGTTTCAAAATTCTAACAATAAATCTACGAAAACAAATAATGAATATACAATCGACTGAAGATACTAGATGGAATTTCAATTCAATATTATAATTACTTTATGTTGGGGGTCTTAAATGGTTTGAAATACAATCCACATCATATGCTAAACTAGTTATTTATTCACACATATAATATGTATGCAAGTACAAAACACTGATGATTGATTGAATTGTTATTATTTGACATAATTCTATTACGAAGTAGTGAACAAAAGACTGCAAATGAAAAAAAACTCATCCAAGCTTCGTAGTGTTGCAATGGAGTATTGAATATACGAAAAAATAAGCCTGAAGCCAAAAACTTCAACGACAGCTCTCCGTTTATTAATCTCACTTTCGCATTTATTCGCCGGACGTTACTGTGATAAAGAATAAAAACAGCTTGCACTTTTTGACATTGCTTCCGCAATCAAAATCGAAAGTCTGGGCTTTGAATAAACAAATTCAATGTTTTATTAAGCAGATAACAGCCATGATGCACGCATTTAATTGCGCGGGCGGTTTGCGGCGTACTGATTAGTTGATTAATTAAAATCTTTGGAGGACGCGTTCTAAATATTTAATCAAACGTGTAAAATCACATTATACAAACAATTTTATTCATTATTATATGACTTGAAACAAGATTTCTATATTTTACTAAATCAATTCATTCTAAATTTACCGTGACATTTATTCAGATTAAGTTATTAAATGATAGTACGGTTTTATTAAAATCTCTATTGAATTGCCACGACTTTTTCAGTTAATCGAAAAGCGTTAGAAAAATATATTATGTGAGTTAAGGTCATGTTATGTATTAAAAAATACCTGTGCGTAGATGGCGCTTAAAGTACTATGAAAAGATCAATTGAACTTTTTATCAATTGTCAAATCGTAAATAGATTCTTAAATGACTTAACACATAAATAATATTTATTGTAGTTTTGCTTTCTCCTGACTTATTTTCCGACACTTATCTGAACAGAAAATTCAACATTAAAAGTGCCTTTCTGTAAATTAAATTTTCTTATAAAATCAATTATTACACGCAACAATAAGTTTTGTATAACTTGTTTAATAGTTTTGTTTTTCGAATCCGACGAAAGTTTAATACTTAGTGGCTAGACAAATATGTGAAAAAATAAACAGAAAACCCAGCCTTGAGAATAAATTCGGCAATGGTCGTGAAATATCAAATGGTAAAAAAACACCAATTAATTTTGGTTATGATGGTTTTCACGAAAACAATTTATTGTAATACAACAAAATATTTAAGGTTTTATATAATTCCAAATATTGCGCAATGCATTTACCCTCTCGAGGATATGCGAAGGCAGTTAACATGATTAAGTTATTCTTGAAGAAATATCATGACAATTTACATGTAAAAATTTTGTTCGTAAGTATACGATTTGCATTGCGATTGGTATACAAATCTATGTCGCGATCCAGCAGTGAAATAAATCAATGTTTTTATTCAAACCAAAATCCATAAATTTTCATTACAATCACATATGTCGCTGAAGTTGAATATACCCGTATTGTTTTCCTTAGTCGGAAAATGTATGTACATCTCAAACATATACAATGAAAATGCTCGGAAAAATTGCAACACTGATCATTGCGATTGCCAATCACTAGGTGAGTTAATGAAAATCTGAGAATGATAAATGTATTTGTGACATATGATGTAATGGTATCCCGTATAAAGAAGATATTTTATTTCATTCTGCAATAATAATATCGATGACAAATATCTTATTTATCGTCGAACGGGTGACAAAAGGTCTTATTTGAGAATGTTCTTTGATAGGATTTATCGCTATTTTAATATTGTTTAATAGTTAAATAAGGCACGACTTGATTTTCGTAGTAAAACAATGAATACCTTAAAACCTATAATAATATATTATTATCTAGTTTAATTTTAATATCATACATCATTCACAAAATATTTAAAAAAATATGCTGAGCTTGAATAAACAGAGTAATGTTTATTTTTAACAAGTTAACAATGTTCGTAATCATTACATTAACTTAACTTAAAACTTACGAAAACGTTCTTTTACGATTGTAATAAACTGGTTACGGTGTTCACGCTTTCGAATCCCATTACTAACAGTTTCATAAACTGATTTTTCAATCGATTTATGGATTACTGTTCGAAGGTATAGATGTATATACTTCTATTTCTACCCCTTCTATAAAGAGAGGTTGAGCAACTGAGTAACAAGCAGTTCTCGTAGAAAACTTTTGTTGAGATAAACTCCATTAGGAGTCCATAAGCTACACATTGGTAGCGAATAGGTTTTTAAAAAATTACACTTATCTGAGAATTAGTGCATAGATATTTATATATAATACATTCAATAATCTGTAAATTCATTAAAACAATTAAGCAATTGGTTTTGTTTTATATAACATCTGATAAATCATAAATAATCGGAATAAATCTCCTTCTTAAGTTATAATTGTCATCAGTTTGTTTGAAACGATGACTCGCTGGGCCTAACCGGTGCTGATCATATTTGAAATAATAATTGTGAGACGATTTTTAATTTGACGTTTTTTAAAGGTAAAAATATATGTAAAACGTAATCGTCTGTTTGTCTTACATCTTTTCGGTGCATAGTTATTGGATCTGTTATGAGGATAGTAACTCTTTATTAACTTAATGAGCAAGTCCCGTGTGTTGATATTTAGTGATATAATACTTTCTGCAAATGCGGAGTTCGTTGACTTATCGATTCACCATTGGAGTCGTAAGTGCGAAAATTGTTGATTTGAAAATTTTATTGGCCAAAGTCACGGTTTCGTAAAGTTTGTGGAACAAATCAACGCTGTTTGTCATGTATTAGCTGGTATATAATAGATACAAAGAATACAACGTAGGTTGGTTATACACAATCATGATGTAGATATATCAATTAACATCGATTTTCCGGCCACAGAGTAATAATATTATGACAGCGCAAAAATCGTGATTCGTCTGACAGCAACTCGTACTGTTGAAAGACTTTAACTATTTCACGGGTTTGGTGTATTGTAACGGAGAACTCTCAACGAATTTAATTTAATAGGTATTGTTGGGTTTCAATATTTTGTGACAGAAAATATAAGATGAAATTTGGTTCTGTTTACGAGCAAAAATTTTCATATGATAAAAAAACAATTCAAAAGATTATTATTATAAAGCAATTAGCTAATGAGAATATAAATTTATATCAGTATTGTAACTTAAAAAATAGGTTTTGAGTAAGAGTGATAGTCGCATACGTTCGTGAAAACTGTCCAGACGAATACGTCGACCAAACAGCTGGAAGTTTAAGTATTTTCAGAATTTGCTGACCGCTTTTAAGAAAGTATCATTAATTTTAATAAAAATAAAATACCTCAATAAAGAATAGACAACGTTTTAAATAAGACGGGTGGCTATCCTCTTCTTTCACAATAAAATATTGATGCGTGTAGTGAATCCTTGCCAACTCCACGCCGGATCAGCAGCATCCTCAATTTTCAAGTGAGTTCAATAATAAATGAATCAGAATCAATGTCTATGTGTTAAGACAGAAGATACTAAACAAGTGGCAAAACAGATTGATCAATTATATTTTGTATTAATAAACAAATTCTAAAAATCTATCAAATTTCACGAATACATTATCACAAAACTGCTTTTTATCAATTAATATGACATCAATAAAAATAACTTTGATTAAAATCAGTTACTTGTTTCAAAAAATGGCGCAAGGTTTGCGAGTGACATATTAAAAAAGCACCCACGTCTAAATCCGGACTACTAACTATTGCTGCGCGTCGCTCCCTTTTGAGGGCAAAAATAAATTATATTCACAGACCTTTGAATGAAAGAGAATGTAACACATTATAGAACAACGAAATGTCGTGATATAAAAGACATAAAAACTATAATGATCTTTCGTGTTGACATAATTTATTGGGTATTAAAAATGCAATGCAGGATTAGCGGTTGTTTTACAGACATTTAAGATTTGAGCCCACGGATTCGTCTCGCAACTGCAGCGCCGTCGGTCGCCTGTGACACTCCTCGTTTGTGGAGGCCAAAACCAATCACATTCACAGACATTTAGACGGAGAATGTGCCATCAAGAGTAGGCCAATGTGACGACATTTATTTATTCTAAGAAAGAATTAAATGCATTGAATTAAAATAACTAAGTTTAAATAAAACAAATTCGCTAGTTAGCTATCGGTGTTGGTTGAAGTGGAAATTTTCTCCATGTCAAGGTTTGAAATTGATGAACGTCACTCTATCTGGGAAGTGTGTTCAATGTTCGGTATTGTTTCGAAAATGATAATTCAACTATCACTTTGTACAATTTAATTTTTGATAACCATATTCCTGACGTTCATCATTTAACGATGCTCGATTAACAGTCCCTATTTTGACAACTAATTAGCTAGAGTGAGCGTTAAGGGTGTCTTAAAGCTTTTTATTTTCTTCATTGTTTGATATAGTCATGAAACAACCATATATTGTGTTTTAGTTGGTATGAAACAATTTGCCCAAGAAATAGGTCCATTTATAGCACACAATTAATGGAACAGTATTAAAATAAATAACGTATAAACCGAAACGTGTTGAAAATTGAGATGTTATGGATTGCACGAATAATTCTTAAAAAAACATTTATCAATCGATATTTTGAAATCAATTTATAGCACTATGAACACAGCTTAATGGTTCATTAATGTAGTAATAAAAAAAATTACAGTAAAACCAATAATGGGAAAATTTCTTTATGCCATCTAATCTATCGTGATAGTTCAATTTAAATTTATGTGAGTAAATACAGTTCCAGGATATATCATGACGAAGGTGTCTAAAAGGCAGTTAACTGAAATCAACAATTATTATGATAATTTTTTTAACATCAATCTTACAATATACAACAGAACAATACGTGCATAATTCAAAAGTTCAACCTTGACACTTCAATGCTGATAAAATAATAAATTCACCATCGAAGTATTTATGACATTCAAGATTTAATACATCATGATTCAAAATAAAACGGCCGAATTTACATAGATAACAGTCATAATTGGAAATACGCCAAATCACGACGGGACATTATAAAAAAAACAATTGCCTTGTACGACCTTTCACCTCGAACAATCAAGGTGTTGTGTAGATAGTACCAATAAATATTACGTAATTTCTGCATAAAACAAAGGAGAAATAAATATATACTATAATACATTTACGCAAGGGTAAGTGTGTGAGGAATTTTAAAATAACTTTTTGTTAAACCGCCAAAGTTGACAGAGTGAGTATTAACGTTTGAGCCTCGGTGCATAGTTAAGCATAGCCGCCAAAATCGCACTATGAAGCTGTATACAAAATTAATATGTTGACAGCTAAATATCAAAAAAAATAACATCGATTAAGCATGTGATAGGGCAGCCATCAATTATCAAAATAGTAAAGAAAATTCTAATGATGGGTACACTAAAAAAAGAAAAGATACATAATTTTAATTTAATCACATACGTTACTATTCCACTTATTGTATAACTAACGCGAGCGTCGAGTATCTCTGTATTTAAACTTCAAAACTACTTAATTAGTGTAAGTATCGATACCGACAAATTTAGTTACACAAGAAGTGGAATAACAAAGTAGTGCAGAGTGAATCCGGCAAAGTAGCCACCCATCGATCTAATATAGTATACATATATTTTCAATTATATGACTAGTCATTATGCTTTCAAATTTTATCAGAAAATAACAAATATTTACTAGTATGGAATAATTAAGAAAAACAAAAAATATATATAAATAGCTCCTGATCATTATAAAAAAATACGTTTTATTTTTATAAAAAATAATGCCTTTCCATCAAGAATAAACAGTTAACAAATTAAAAGTAATACTTCGGCTTATTAGAAAGAAAATAATTATTATTTTTACACGATTTTTATGAAACAAATCTTTTTGTTTTCTATGCGGTATATTTGCGGATGTTCTTAGAAAAAAATTATAACGTTATTGTTTGGATGCGCCTAGCGCTTTTTTCGATAAAAACTAAATTACTGTTTTTGCTGTTTTATAATACAATGTATAATGTAATGTAAAAGACGAATAAAATAAATAAATATTGATAAAAATATGGACTTGGTTGCGAGGGCAGTCAATTACATCACGTTATGAATTTTAATATATTGATGTTGGACATTTCCATATATTACAGATCGGAGAGAAAAATGTTACGAAAAACGTCATCTTGTAAAGCAGTGCTCCGCAACCGGTGTGCCGCGGCGAAAATGTTCGAATAAGAAAAAATAAAGCTATTTGGTTGCTAGATATCGGTTTCGCAAAAAGTTTCCAGAGTGTGCTACCGGTGATGACATATTCCGAGCAACAAACGATTTTTTCAAAAGTTATGACATTCGATGGAATTATTGTATTATGAGTGTTAGCACGAACGTTATAAACAATGGGGGATAAAACATAAGTTATCTTGAGTGGAAAACAAAAAAATCTTGCACTAGAAATTACACGTTGCCGTATACGGAAGCATTAATGGTTAAAAACTTGCCTTATGAATTATTAAAAAAAAATGAAGGAATGTATTAAAACAATAAACATCGAATTAATTGCTTTCGATTTTTGAAATATGAGGAAATGGTATTGGAATATTAATCCATACTGTGTTACACAGAAATACTAGTTATTTTTAATTCAAATTAATAAATGTAACAAATTTGTTTTTGAAATTTAGTTATATTTTTGCTTTTGGTGTGCCGCAAAATTCTAATGAGTCATTAGGTGTGCCGTGGATGAGAAAAGGTTGCAGAGCACTGTTGTAAAGAATAACAATGCTTTTAAACGAAGATCTCAGATAATAATATTTCATGAATAAATGTACATACAATAAATACGTAGAAGAAACATTTATTTTAAGAGCTCATCGCATTGTATGTTCACGGTTCATAATAGTTTACATTTTGCTGTTATAATTTTCGATTGAAATTCATAATTGCATTTGATTTGAATGATTGGTAAGTATGAACAGTTCGTAATAATCCGGATATCCACCATCTTCTATACCACTATTCTTTATTTAAAATAATATATAAAATATCTGCCGTTGAAAAAAATCGAGGATAATTACATGATACTTAACCTACAAATTATTGAATTTGACAGCTGTCAAAATCGGTGACAAAATCTATCGCTAGGGTAACGGATTTAAATGGCGTCTTATTCAATAAAACAAAATGTCGCTTGCTTGGCGAATAATATTGATATAAAGAGTCAGCATAACAAATTATTAAATGAATTACGTAAATGTCTATTTTCTTGAATGAATACGATGAGTCATCAACTATTGCTAATTCATTAATAATCATTTTGAAGCGTTCTCGTCCATTCAAGCTTAGCATAAAATTGAATACAAATCATTGATAAACACATCTGACATAATTATAAATCACAACATATTTTGTAGGTAAAGCAGCATTATTTCAAAAGCTTAACATTTTTATAATACACCTAGTCTTGATCACAACATTTGTAAGTTAAGTGACAGATCACTATGTGGGATGTGTCTAACATTATAATCTACTAGCTGTCCGGTACTGCTCCTTACGAGATTACAACACATCACTTCGTTCACCTGTTTAGAAGTTATTTCTAATGCCGTATTCCAGTGCACATGACCTAAAGTTACTTAATGTGACACATGTGGTGTCATAAAAACGCAAACGTGACTAAAGTTGCATTGTTGATTAAAAAAAAACATAATAGAATCATAAATTTCGTAATTATTATAGCAGCCATAATTGCATAAAATTACTGTGTTCCTCGATTCAAATTATAGAGCGTAAAATTATCTATCATTTAAATAAAAATAAAACTCCGAAAATAGTAATAGCGATCGAAAAAATGCGTGACGGTTACAAATATATAACAGGAAATACCCCTTACGATTTTAAAATATATATTTTTTCTTCCATGTCCGTTCCCAATGTGGAGCATATGGTCTCCTAACGGAGGAGATTTTTTCTATGAGAACTGTTTGTTACTCAGTTGCTCAACCTCTCTTTATCGAAGAGAGTAGGGATAGAATGATAGGGCTAGGACAGGACTAGTGGTTAGCTAATCGCTCTCGCTACGCCCCGTGAGGATGGGATGGGTGGGTGGTGAGGAGGTAGTTTTAGACAACACAAGCACTCAGACTACGAACAGAAATCCATAAATCGATTGAATTATCAATTTATGAAAACTGTCCGCACCGGGAATTGAACCCGAGACATCCGTAGCCGTATCCCACGATGCTACCAACTGCGCCACGGACGCCGACATATATACCTCCAGTCATATATTTATTATGTGATTAGATGTATATTCACTGTGAAATGAAAACTTCCTATCATTAACAATTGGAAATTCGGTCATAATACACTATAAATGCATAATACACTGGGTGATTGGTGATGAAGTGTTATAGAATTCTCAAACGCGCCAATTTTAAGTAATCAAACCGAGAAGATGTAAACCAAATAAAAACATTATAGGGGATCGAGCCAAAAACGGTCACTTTACGTAAATTCGACTACATTAAAAAGGTCAACTTAAAATTTACATTCTTATCCTTAAAATTAAGCTCGACCGAATTTCTTTCACGAGATTAGTTAGGCCGAGTGAAACAAATTCCCAGCTGAAGCTATGAATGCATTCTAGAGTCGTCCGGTCGCGAGCGAGATTAATGTCATGATTTATTTTAAGATTTATTTACGGCTGCTTCGCAGAATTAAGTTGCACCTCTCGAATCTGGTTCAAGTGCAGCAACACAACTGGAGTGGTAATTTTACACAAAACCGAAGTTATAAATAAACAGGACATTTATAACAGCTCGCCACTACGTGAGTAAGATCAAGAATGAGAAGTTTCGTTTTTCTTGTTACATATGAAAGCTTCATTGATATATAAACTTTCTACTGACGATTCTTAATAAGAATATTCAAATTCATATTTATTAAAGAGATCAAATCATAAATAACTAAACGTAGCACATATTCTATCAAAATAGTAGCCTACATGAGCAACAACTTTGAGCCAGTTCTGAGAGTTTTTGTATTTTATGGTTCGCCATTGCATTTATGTTTGGTATTGTTCTACATAGAAATGAACTAATGTCGTAATAATGTGAAATTTAATCAACATACATAGATTTATTGTTATAATTGATATATAAATATAGATAAAACAAGATGGGCAACATTTTCATCCGAATCGGGTAACTTTGGCCCGCGATACAAATAATTGGCAACTTTTCTTTATGCTTTCATACATTCTGTACATATAATTTAAGACATCGACTGAGGGTGCTTGATGGAATTTCAATATCAAATTTGGATTATTGAGATTGTGTACACTTCCATGTATTTTGTCACTAACGACCCGGGTTTCGCCTTTCGGCATCTTCAGGGATTCGAGCACACGAATGGATTCGAACTGACGAACTGACTCAGTTAGAGTCCATTCGTGTGCTCGAATGTCTGAAGATGCCGAAAGACGAAACCCGGGTCGTTAGTGACAAAATACATGGAAGTGTACAAAATCTCAATAATCCAAATTTGATTCTGTACATAATTGAGATGGGAAAAAATATACAGCATTTGGTTTACAGATTAGTAATGCAAATTTAAAATATGGCTAATTCAATTTATTTCAAGAAAAGTTTATAAATTGTGTTTTATAATTCCAAGCTGACAGCTTACAAATTCAACAATAAAACAAATTATGTTGAACATTAATTCATATTTTTACCACCAGGGGCTACTTTTGCTTAACTAAAAAATATTCATATGGCATCAGTATCATCATGGTATTATAACAGTACCTTTTTCCATGAAGTGGGCCAATCTTAGAACGATCGGAAAACTTACCCAAATTGATGGTACATGAGATAAAAAATATATGAAATACTAGAAATCATGAGATTAATTTCGCATTAATTCCCTTAAAAATCTAAAATACATAAAATATCCAAAATAATAAAATTGAAAATCTTTTTTTATTTTTAAAAATGGTGTATTGTGTAAAATTGTACTAATTAAAAAAAACTCTGTGGATTATATAGTTCTTTTATAGCATAAAAACTACGCAACCTAATCTCTTTTATCAATAAATTCACTTTAGTTCACAAATAATAAAATCCTCAATCTTCAGACCAATGCTATGTATATGTATGCATTTAATTAAATACTGGCGTAAAAAATAAGCAAACTGAAGTTAAATGGAGTACATTTAAAACAATACATATATCGATCGCAATATAAAAAGAAAATTAACTGGGATTGGGAATTGCAATTTATGTTCTAGTGTTTCTTCTGGTGTTTTTGAAAGTCAAAACCCCAAAGCAATGACCGTATATGACACTGTTTAATTAACTGTATCTTTGAAATATAAACAGTAAAAAGTGAACCAGCGTTGAATATCAAATAACAAGAATACCATGACAGAATCAGCTGTCAAGGAAAGAATAAATAATTGAATGATGTCACTTTACTTTGTAAACAGACCCGACTCGTACAATTGAAAATATCATTATTTACTATTCGGGGAAATTGGTAACCGCAATACGAGCAGATTTCGTGACCGTACGAATTAATTAAAAGAATAACATCGCACTATCATACAAAATGAAGAATATGTTTACTTATCTATTATTTCTAGAGAAAAATAATAATGAAAAACTACGTACTTCCAAGCAAAAAACGTTGAAAAAAATACGGCCATGTTGTAAAAAAAGGACATGGTTTTTCCATTGCATGTCCTATAATACCCAAGGTGAGATAAACTACAATGGACAAAAGATAATCAACTGTTATTTTTAAATGCAAAAATAATATTCATTTGACATACCAAGTAAATACATATGCATGTAAATTATTTACAGTCATTGGTTGAAAGTATTCACAACATTGCATGTCAAATGTATTATGATTTAAGTCATATACTATATGAATCGGCATATTACTAATTGTGCATTAGAACAGAAATCAAAAATCAATTCATTAAACGTTCCATTCGGAGTTTCAAGCCCGTCGATCCCGCGACAGCCGCAAACGAATGGGACGAATTTAATTTCACCTTTGATTATAGCAGTTTTAAAGATTTCGTATACAAATAGACGAACAAAATGTATGAATAAATAAACTTTTTGTTTTTTTAGATGAAAAATATGTCAAATCAATTTCAATATCTATATTGGTGGATCTGCTGTAATCCAAATTCATTCGATTGATAAAAAAAAACGCAATTATAATTATTACTAATTTCCAGGTTGCAGTAATCCAGCGAATTTTCGATATATTACAAATTGTTTTATTTGGAAACATGTTTTAGACTTAGTCAAGTTGTATATTATGCATATTTTTCCGACATATTGCGTTCTTTAGCTTCAAAAAATGAACACTCAATTATGTCAATCTGTCTCCACAAAAGGTCTGATGATACGTCGGCAAAAACTTCAAAACGAAAAAAGCTGCCATTAGTTTAATAATATGACGCAGTTAAAAGATGAATAGGTCGGTACCTCATCTGACAGGTTAGCAGGCAATCAAAACAATTACCATCCTGTTAGGAAACTATTCCAAGTGACGTGATGCTAGATTTGTATGATTGCATTTAATTGGGTGTAACTTCATACTGCATACTTATTCTCTGAGACAAATTGTTTGGCTATGGATATTTTAGCACAGTAAAACTAAACAAAAGTACTGTTAACAATGGAATTATTTTGCTCGACTGACACATTGTTCTGGTGGTAGATTGCGTAGAATATTCTTACCAATACAGACTAACAAAAAAATATTGTTTTTTGTGTTTTGATAAGACGCTTAAAACGTCAAAGTTAACCATCGGTTTTTTATGCACTGGATAGTAATATAGTAAACAGTTTTCTTTACAAAGTAAAATTCGTTTTCATTCGCAATGAATTAAATAGAATTAGTGATATTAATCACGACCAGTTTTTCGATGCGGAGATCAAATGTACCCAGTTATTTTTTTTCAATCTTGAATAACAAATTAATAAAATATTATATTATGCTTGATTACCTTTACTTCCGACAAATAACAAGATACATTTGAGCAGAATTATACCTAACCAATCTTGATATGACATATTGACATGTCATTTTTTAACAACTTTGGCAATAATCATGAGTGGAACATTATTTTGTGACGGTTACTCATGAATTCAATACGGATTGGACCGGATATGGAGATTTATATCGATGTGTAACTGCAATTGAAAAAAAATATCATCTTCATTGGATAGGGATATCAAAACTCAAAATCTTTTACTCGCTTTTGTTATCTATTAAACAGAATGACATAATTCATTGTATTTGGCTTCCATTTGGATGACTATTTTATTTGTATAGTGTTGGGTTTTGGATAGATAATTGCGCATTTACAAAAACAATGATTATTTCTTTAAAATATATTTAATTCATTCGTAATGAACTTAACTGCACCCACGATATCTCAAATATGGCCGCATTTTTATATTCAGACTACTACTGGCGGTTCACCTATCATCATTACGAGTGTCCAAGAAGACCTGAATACTCACAAGATCGAAGACCCGATGATAATGTTTACAATTTACAATGCAGTCACGTACCCATCATTATTAGACACCCCTTAATCGATCACTTGATTTATTATGACCGGTCAAGTCTCCCGGGAAGGAATCTAAGTATTTAGTTACTAGACTAAAATTGCATCTGAATTTTAAATGAGTGGGTCGAATGCTTAATAAAAAAGATTTAAGTTGATTTATTGCTTCTTCCCTATATGACTCAATATAAAGATTTAATATTTGGAATTATTTACTGGAAATAAACAACAGTTATTAAATGTAGCTTATTTAAAGTAGATTATACGAGGAAAATACAATATTTAGCCTCGATAGAAAAGAGTATAAAAGATTGAAATCTATTTACGATAATTTAAATTTTGAAAGTTGAATCTGTCGAGCAATTAATGCAGATGATTCGTATAAAAAATACGATGGATGCAATTATCATATTTGAGTCATATGCCGGTAACGTCTCTTAGCAAAACAAGGAAATTAAGCCTACGTATTCAGAAAAAATAGAGAAATAAATGAAGCTATGCACGAATCAAAATGGACCGCTATCATCCCAGGTAGACGAATATGTTGCATGTGTAGGAAAGCCTTAGGAGCCGGAATAGCGATATCATCAAGTTCTTGCAGAAGCACTGTAAAAAAAGTATATGATTATACGTGTCAAATATAATTTATAAGTCGAGTTCTGTTACGGTTAAAAAAATATTCGATTGAATTTTTTCAGTGTATTGCGATCGATCATCCGAGACTCGGGCCGACCAGTGTGGTATTTTGACAATACAGCTACTTAAGCCAATGCTATCAATGGATTATTTTCACAATAGCAATGAGATAAACAGCAACAAAAGCCTAGCAGCGGATAATGTGTATTTATTTTTAGACGATCGCCATAGTGGGTGCACGACCAGTGGTTAATATAGGAATTTTCATTTAGACAATATATTTACCAAAACAGCATCATTCATCATTGAAACGTAGCAAACGTTTGTGCAAAAACTGTTCAGCTATGTACATAGGTTTAATGAAAATTATATATTATCTTATAAAAAAGTACTTAATATTTTTGTTGAAAATGATATTTTATGAATACCGTATTTAAAAAAAAGTGTCAATCGGCTTAATATATTGTTCAAATCTGAAAATCACTTGAGATAGACTCAAAAGATGCTCGAGATCAACTCGACGAGAAAAAAACATGACACATGCCGAGATCTATAATTTCAAATTGAACAAATCTTGATATTGACTTTGCACATAGCTTGAATCCTGGAAGTTTGATCGCTAAACTAAAGAGGCAGACTTTTTTGATACAAATAATAATGTATAAATATTTAGCGGGGTAAATAATTGTTTGAAATTGAATACTTATTCTATAATTCTTCAACATGAAAAATATTCTCAAACGGATAATGTTTTATAATTAAATAATACATCCCCTGTTCAATTCGTTTCCGTTTGAATCATCCCCTCTTTCATCATTACTAATTATACACAGACAATAAAACAATCGATACTACACTGAATCGCATATTTAAAAAATGAATGAATTGAATACAATTCATACAATAATTATTATGCTAAGCATTGAATTATATCTTATCAATAGTTTGATGTGTGTGAAATTGCTGATCTCTGTGATCAGATGAAGTCTTATAATTATTTAGTTCAAACCTAAAGAGAAAATCGTGAAACTTCTTGTGACGTTATATCCGAATATCTTGGTAAATTTGTCACAGCGACCCGTTGAATGTCACAATAATAATTGAGAATCCGCGACCCGGATGACATTCAAAATCAGATGAAACACAGGTAAACAATCAAAATAATGGTCGCATGGTGTTGCCGGGCAGACGTGACTCAGCGCGAATCTGCAATCGGCCAGACCTCAAGGACTTCCTGGTGGATTCAATTGAACCAATTCGACGAGAAGGATCGCCAAATAATGCCGAATTTGCATACGATCTAATTGTTATCTTGCCAACAATAAAAGCGGCAACCATTACGCAATCAATAGGCATTATTCGATTACAAGCAAAAAAACTTCGTTGGAAATAATTTTCATTATACACCAAATTAACATAATATATTGAACCGGCAATATTTATAAATAATAATGGAGCACATTATTACAAACCTGTGGTGATATAATAAATGAGGTTGCTTTTGATAAACTCTGATTATTTAATTTAATACTATATAATATAATGAAAAACAATGTATGGTAACTATTCCACATTTTTTATTTAAATAACTTATTTATTGAGGATTATCAATTGATGAATGTAAATAATTGGGTGACTTACTGACAACCTTGATAATACAGTATGACGAAGGTAGAGCAAAATGGTATAATAGTTGTCTTACACAAGATAATATTCGTCAAAAAACGGTTTAAAGATTTGTTTCAAGTGAGCTTATTAATATTATATTAGATGCCCGTTACTGCTTCCTATGGGATCAACGGATATCAATACTGTACAAGTCTAAGTTACTTCATGTGACATCTGTGATCATAGCAATGCAAACAATTTTGAAGTCATATTGTTGTTGGTCGTTGACTTAGCAATCCGAAATTAACAATTGTATGTCACAAATAAAAAAATATACTAAAATCGTAAATTTCGTAAGCATTTTTGGGGTTTCCAATTTATACTTCCAAAACATAGAGCCGAAAATTAAAAATCATTTGAAAATAACAAATCATTTAAAAATAAAAACACTTAAAACGGTCAAAACCTGACAGAAAATCAGAAAAGACATGCGCAACGTTACATATATCACAAAATATCCCTTACGATTTTAATTTGTATGATTTTAAGTACAGTTTTATTTTGTAAAAAATTTTGTTTCAAATGAAAATGCTGAAATCAAATACCATACATATTTTTAATTTAAGATTACTTTAGAGAATTTATATAACAAAAAGGGTAGCATTTTTACTTTTTGTTATTTGACAGTATTCTTTAAAAGGTGGATTGTAAATTTTGCTGTCATGGCAACAAAAACAACTGGCGCTCGATCAAAATAATTGACAGATGGTGGTGTCTTGCGGAAATTTTATTGAACGCCGATAGTAAGAAAAAATGATATCCTACGTTCAATCATAAGACCTTACGAATTACACGGGTTATTAAGTAAACTTTGATTAAATCCCACGCCGATACCTTTGCAACCCACATTTTCTAAAACGTTGTTTCTCAAATTACCTTTAATTATCATAAATCGAAGTGCAAAATATAATATTCCATAATGTCAATCTAGTCTGGTGGAGACCATAACAAACACGATTCTACTGTTATATTAATTTTAATGTGAACATTCTATTACCATTTAATTTGATAGCTTCTTGAGAGGAGTTAAAATATAAATATGTCACAACGCCATTCAAATATATAAATACACTTGTATGGCACCGTCAATTTAGTTTTTTTGGAGTAATTTAAAATATAAGGTATTCAATAGACAACGCTTTCATTGCGTTATGTGCAATCTAAATGTCACGATATGACTCTGATTTGCCACTCAGAATGCGACCGGAAACACTGTAAAATCCATCGAATATACATTCTTAAAGATTATGTGATTTTTAAATAAAAATCTATCACCAAAACAGTATATTATAAAAAATCAGTATCGTCTGTTACGCCACGAGTAAAATTTAGTGTGTATTTAGTACATATATTATACAAATTAGTAATCAAACATAATATAAGTGTTTGTTTATGACAGGCGTAACACAATACCTTTACTATGGTAACATTAACCTAGACAACTGTATTCCGCGTTTATACGTATGAGAGTTTATTTTAACCTCCATTGTATAATTAAAGCTGCTAAACAAATATGGTGTTACATCTCATTTTGGCTGATAGATATACTTCTCTTATAACATGCTTACGTCAGAGAATCTTTTCGCGTGACACTTCAAATTCGTCGCGCACACGTTCTAATATTTATTTTTTTGTTTTAATCTGCCAACACACTTATCCGTATATGAAATTAGCATGGATAGGCAGGAACAAATAGACACGTGCTAATGCAGAGATGGGTGGCTGTGTGCCGCTCAAGATGGCTCTGGCGATGAGCTGTCAGCTGCCTACGCGGACAAACATAAATTCAATATGTCCGCTATAAAAAAAACGTATATCCGCGTCTCATTATGTCAAATGGGTGAATTCGAAACGATTTTTCTCGAACATATTGGCGATTTATTCAAGCTTTGGAGGCAGCAGATTAAATAAGTCATTCAGATTGCATAAATACATAAAATATATTTTATCTCAGGTATTATTTAATCAAATATACAGTTTCAATATATATATTCTTTTGTTATGTTTTTTAAATATAAATTACGAAATAGCTGTTAAATAAATCGACATAAATTTCATATTATTTACTGTCATTGATGGAACAACATTATGATATACAATGAAACAATATTGTATCTTGCAACGCAAAATAGATGAAACCGTTCGGATTCTCAGAAAACTTAAATGTCACTTAATCTGAGTTAAAAAGCATTTTTTTTCTTTTTCTTAAGCAAAATAGTGTAATGTAAACGGGAGGTGATAAGACGACCAATCTTGTGACGTATAATATACTTCATAGGTTGTTTTATTTTTAAATATGACCGTCTATCATACATCACAGCTGCATCTATGTTTTTTTTACAATATTATTTAATTCCTAAAATTGTTTATCAACGAAATTAAATTTAAATTTGAGTTATTGAGATTTTGTACACTTCCGTGTATTTTGTCACTAGCGACCCGGGTTTCGCCTTCAGGCATTCGTGCGCTCGAATGCCTGAAGATACCGACAAGCGAAACCCGGGTCGTTAGTGACAAAATACATGGAAGTGTACAAAATCTCAATAATCCAAATTTGATATTGAAATTTCATCAAGCATCCTCAGTCGATGTCTGAAATTAAATTTAAATCGACAGAAGTCATCGAGGGGAAATGACTGTCGATGAAATTAATTTGAAAGCATTTCATTGAATTATACTATACTAATTCAATCAATTTAGTTGTCTGTTGTTTTCCTATTAAACATTTATCGCAATTACTACAAAGTTTTAGATTTCAACAACTTAACTAACGTTTATGAAAACATATTGAAAAAAGATAAAAACCAAGACAAATTAATAATAAGAAAATTAAAATGGAGGATTTTTCTAAAGATTACCGGGTCTATTGAAAAAAATTAACACTCTCCTATCACAACTTTTTCACACTATGATTATTGAATTGAATAATTTCCAGCATTTTGTCGCGCTCATTAAAACATTATCTAACAATATAAATGAATTAATTTCACAAAAACGTATTTGCTAAGTGGCCTGCGTGCGGCTGATTTGGGAAACTGAAAAAAAACTAATTTTAAAGCAAATGCATACATACACCTGCTGTAAAGCCGTCATTGTGTTCAAATTATGCACATATTTTAAAATTATACGCCACGCAAAAAGTTTGAAAACAATAAATTATTACAATACAGAGAGCCACAGTAATTATTCAAATAAGTATCGTATTTACACGAACTGAATTTTGATCAATGTCAATCATACAAACGATTTCCAATTTTACAACAAGCGTATTATTCGAGATGTATTTTATTGAAAATCCATATTTGCCAATTCTGAAATGGGTTGAAAATGAAAAATTCTGTTTTAATGCTGAAAACGAAATTTCCATGCGGACATTAAAATGCACCATCAATGTTTACAATATTTTACTAAAGATTTTACAAAAACATAATTTTCACGATCAACCTGAGAGTTGAGATATAAAAGCATTATAGAATGATAAGGAGGGTGGGGTGATATACAATTTTACTATATCAACTCTCTTCGGAGAGAATAAGGATTGAACACAAATCCATAAATCTATAGAAAATTCAATGTATAAAATTGTCTGAACGGTGATTCAATTGTCGTTATGTGGATTACATTTTACTATTAACATCAAAATTATAAACATTACATGTATTTTTATTTCATTATAAAATTGATTCTTCTGTCTTTTTTCTTTTAAAAATATAGCTTTTATTTAGACAGATGTAGCGCGTGTGGTCAGACCGCTGCATACGCATCCGCATGCAAAACACGAAATACTGTCAAATTCGCAATTCAGATCAAGCTCCTAGCGGCGAGTCCCCCTTCCCTGCGCCCCTCCTTCACCCACTCGAGCATATTCCATCGAAAACCGTACTGTACAAAATCATGAAGATGCCTCACTTTCCGATATTAGTAACGCGGTGTATGATAATTATTGGATGTATCGGTGCGCGGGCGAGCTTAATACACGCTTAAATAATAGTGATATTTTCATATAATATACATCAATTTCGGTATATTACAATATTACATGTTTCTCAACTTGCTTGGGGGTGCGTTTGTACCGCGCCTGATTGTATGTTAAAACAGTCTTTACAATGTTATTTTAATTCGTGGTATTTATAATCAACAATAAGTAAGTATTATTATCTCCGTGTTGGTATTAATGATCACAACAAAACATTACAATCATCGTTCGCTGTAATTCTTTAGAAAATATAATTTATTACGAAGATGTGCCCATAGATCACTACTTTACGGTCAAGGTCTTCAAATTGTATATTATCAATTTAATACCTGAAAATTTTAATTATTTATCCATTCTGTAAGTCCAGATTCTTAGAAAACTGAATTGAGCAATTAAATAAATTGCTTACTATGTTACTAAATAATAAAAGTATCACATGCAGTGTACTATTCTACAAAAAAGTGATTATTAATAGATTTGACAAATAAACAACAGTTGTTTCATAAAAATTGCAAATGAAGAAGTTTTCTTATATATTTATTTATTTATTACGTACGTACAAATATCATACATCGCATTTAGCACGGACTGCAGTGAAACTAAGGGTGCATATATTATACTACTGTGATAAGTAAAAATACAGTTTACGAAAAAATTTACGTATTGTCGGCTCCGTGGTGCAGTTGGTAACGTCGTTGGCTACGGCCACGGATGTCTCGGGTTTAATTCCCGGTGCGGACAGTTTCATAAATTGATCTTTCAATCGATTTATAAGTTTCTGTTCGTAGTCTGGGTGTTTGTGATGTGTCAAACTCCCTCCCACCCATCCGATCCTCACGGGGCGTAGCGAGAGCTGAGTAACAAGCAGTAGAAAAATTCTGTTAAGATACCTACATTAGGAGACCATGTGCTCCGCGTTGGGAGTTCAGTTTATATCTTTAATTATTACATCCGTTACGCAGTCTTGACCACGAATATGAAAATTGAATATTTTCGCGTAATCGTAAATGCATTTTCTTAATCTTTCAAACAATACAAGTAATGATTTCTTTACATCAGTAGGTGAAATACAGTGTTACCAAGTGCAATTCCCTCATTGAAAATGCATTCCACAATATAACCTTAGAAATACATTAAAAATATATATTTTATTCAACTTTCGTCCCATAATATGACTGAGTATAAGCAAAGATCATATTTTTTCAAATTTGACGGTACCTACATTGAAATTGAAAATGTGATGTTTTTAATATGATTTTAAAGATAACGGTTGATATCAGATGTAACAAAAAATATTCGATCAATATAAGACGTCCTAAAATCGACTACGTCAAAATAATGGTTCATACAGCATCTGAAGGTTTTCAATGAAAACTTTATTTTTCCTCAATAACAGTTTTTTTAAATACTCTTTTAAAAACAGTAAACAACTGCGTAATCAAACGGCGGCAAAAACACTTGTTATATCAACGTTCTTCGAAAATACCCAACGAGTCAATAATTGCTCTTGAGGCAATGTATGAATAATACAAAAAAAATACATAACCAATTCTAAACTCTATAATTCAACCATATATATGTAGTAACCACTACAAATGTCACGATGTATTAATACATCTTTCGGATATTGAGAAATAACAGAAATGGAAAATACCAAAATATTCACATTCAATTCACCATTTATTTTGAAAGGAGGACCAACAACAATGACAATATACACGGGAAATTAAAAATAAAACGCAAGAGTTGGTTGATCAATATCTACATTTTTTTTACTGAATTTGATGAGAACCTAAACGCGGCATATAATAGTTCATCTGACAATAATTTTACTGTTTTCCAAAAAAAAACTGTTACCAATCGCACAGTTTCAAAGTAGATCTGCATATTGATTTGTTAAGTGAATTTGTTGAAAAAATGAAAGTAACCGTTCTTGGATGATACTCATCTTATACAGAGACCGATATGAGCCATAATTATACATCAGGCACTGCTTCTCACCGTTTAATCCATAATCATTGAATTTGTATTGCCATTTTGTATATTTAAGTTAAACTGTTGTTTGACGACTTTAATTACTTACACACTTGCTAAGCTAATATTCTTTATTGTTGATGTTTATTAATAGGCAACTTATTATTTGGTCAGTAACTAATTCTATAAACGGTCAGTAACTAATTCGATAAATGATCGCTAAGAAATAATAAATGGTCAGTTTATAATTATTTTTGGTCAGTCAAAAATGCCAAATAAACAAAGGTTAGGTTTTGTTGGGATTAATTAAAAAACCATTTTATATAAATATCTGACCATTTAATTTATTAACTGACCACGTGTATATCATTTTGATTAACTACTGACTCTTTATTATCTCTTACTGATCAAAAATTGAAATAGTTCCAGACCTAATAAATGCAGCCCTTATAAATATGTACCCTAAATTTATAATTGAAGAGATCTTCGGGGTGATACAAACCGTCATAAGTGCGCAGAATAATATAACTTTAAATAGATACAAACGATTGTCTGTTTAAAGAGTTACATAATCATTCTGTGGGCGAATTTATTATTTATTTATGTGGGAAAAATACATTAAATTTCAATAAAATAGTTGTTAGCTGTAATTATTTTGATGAAGAATGAGGAAACTGATATTGCACGTGTTTAATTGAAATCGATCAATCGCAATGGCGAATTTCAGAACAATGAATCACGAAATGCCTGCGAATATTATTAATTAGTATGGGCTCACCAAAACAATGCAGGCAACTAGGCGATGGTGTATTGAATTGATTCAATTTACTCGAATCATGTTGTGGAAGGCGGAAGGCGCGTGGGAAAAAACAGAAGGAACTCAACAATGGCGTATTGCTCACATTCTCACAAAAGGGTACGTATCGGCAGTTTTCAGAATGTAATCTGCCTACATAATTACAATAACATAGCGAATGCCTTAACCATTTCTGAGGCATTTCACAGAATTCTTTAAATGTGTCAATAATAAAAAAATAAAACATAACATTCCAATGAATAAGTGGACTGGTTTCCATTTATGTATTTAAAGAGAATAACTGTATCATATATTATAATGTGGGTTGGCAATATTTAATTTTGATGTCTTGACTCAAACTTGTCAGTGACAAAAAATTAACACGACCGATATAAATAAAATATTGTCGGAATTTAAACGCCAAGGTAGACGTATGGCATTATAAATATACAATTGAAAACTTCATATTTTTTAAATCTTGACAACTAACTAGTTGTCAAGAAAAGAAAAAAAAATATCAAAATTCAAATTTGGATTATTGAGATTTTGTCAGTTCTAGTCCATTCGTGCGCTCGAATGCCTGAAGATGCCGAAAGGCGAAACCCGGGTCGTTAGTGACAAAATACATGGAAGTGTACAAAATCTGAATAATCCAATTTTGATATTGAAATTCCATCAAGCACCCTCAGTCGATGTCTTAAATTATATAAATATCAAAATTGTTAGGATGTGAAAGTATTTAGTAGTTTGAATAATAACCATCCGATAGCTTAGCACAGGAGTGTGAAACCTACGTCGTTTTAGATCTTCAAGTGTGACCTTGTGACTAAATTCTAATTTTTCATTTAGTTACAAAATAATGTGTAAACATTTTTAAGTATATCGAATTGAAATGTCTTGAATGTTTGTAAGTATTTGTATGTTTAACTCATTATTCAAATTTCATCTCGGGTGTTTTAAAAAATACAAAATATCTGGTGCCCAGTCTGTAATGTTTTTTTATACAGCACGATCAACTGAAAGACTATGATCAATTAAAACAGATTATATCAGGAATGTTCCATATTTGTTTATAACTGAATGTGCATTTAAATAATCGATTGATTAAATAATTTAAAATTAGATTAATAAAACGACAGTTAACATATGAAGCAAACAATTAATTGTTCTAATTACTTACATTTAAATCGATAATTTGTACAATTTCGAGGCGGATAAAACATCTTTACCGCATTATTTTTACTACGCCGAGTCCATTATTGCAATTCGACTTAAGGTAAATAAAGTTAAGAACTAATTCAAAAACAACTGTCATAAAAACAAGCACCGAATGGCGTGTCGTGAGATATTAAGTCGCTTAATTGGCAACTAAGTGCAAATGAAGGACTATGGCGCGAAGATACTGGCTTTACGGTTAAGTTGCGGTGAAATGGTACGAATGGGAACGGAGCTAAACTATCGGCTGAGCGATAAAAGATAACCTGGCCAACTTGGCAATACTAATTATGTGTTAACGGGTGACTTTTAACTCGCAGAAACTGTTGGAGGGTTCAAAAGGATTCAAGTTCACGGACTTGGACTGCAATATATTTACATTTATATGCACGGAAAGTGTAGAATTGAGCAGAAGGCTTTGCTAAAAAGAATCGATCGGGAAAATTCATTATTAATGTCCTCCCTCGTAGTCACTTTCGTACAAAACTTTCACCAGTTAATGTATATAGAGATAAGGGATGGAGGACGGAAAAACTAATTCATCTGTGTGTAGCATAACTTTAAGACTGCTTAAGAATAATTTACCTAAATGAAGAGCCAGTCGATATTAAAATAAAACAGAATAAAGGGGACACGTCTAAAGACGACAAAAACCTAGATTGCTAATTAATTTAAACATATATCACTTAAAATAACATATAAGCACGCAGTATCATATCAAAACTTTAGAGACAGTCAGTCTCGCTGTACTGCCGCTTCCAATCTATACCCGGCATAACAAATATCCAAGCCCAAAAGAAATCTTTTGACGGCTCAAGATTTTAATTCTGAACGAAATTTTTCATGAATGACATAATTATGTATTAACGGAAAGATTATAAAACTAACATATTTATGATTAAAATCGAATCAAGTATCAATCATAAAACGAGAATATTAGGAAGCCAAACGATAAAAACTTGCGCGTCAACATTCAATGAAAAATAGCATTCAAAAACTTTTCACAGTATCATTTTTCGGATTTGTTTTAAGCATTGTTTGTAATATTGTATACATTTATAATGGACGATAGAATAAAGTATACATTTACTTTATCTCTAATCAACTGTATTGAATAAATAATTGTAACATGTCATAAATTCACTTTTATGACACTCCAAAAAATTTTAATCGTTTTCGTTCTCATACTCGAATCTTTGTATTAAGAGTTTGACGACCCTTGACCTAGTGAAAACACTAGCAAAAAATGACCAAAACTTCTAGAAATTTGAAGGAGGTAAATACTTCAAGTTTTTTTTATTACACATATGATAAATAAAGAGTTAAAAAAAGACTACGCAAACATTTAAATGTGACACCTATGTAAACGTTATTCAATTGAAAAAGTCGCACGCAGTCCATCTTTGCAAATATAATTAAAATGTTACATTTTTATGGATGTGTCAAAACACACAGCAGTTGAGTCATACTAAATAAACCGATTAATTGATTACAGAATCAAATCTAAGCACAACTGTACTTTAGTATAGATTTTGTACAGAGTACAAAATCTGTTTAGATACTCGAACAGCTAAAATCACTCGTCGATCACTAAAACCGGGTGACACATTTGCTTGGAGTAGTGATTTGAATCCAGGCTTCCTCAAAAATTAATAACTCATAATTAACTGAATTGTGTGATGGACTGTCAAGTTATTATGCTACTACTTCATGTATCTTCTAGAAAAATAGAGAATCTCATCAGATGATCAACAAGCACATCTCATTCACAAACATTTTAATCATTTAAGCTCTCTGTTAGAGGCAACGATATCTCGACAATACAAAAGTTTACATGAAGCAACCGACAATCTATCTGCGTTGAAAAAAGCATACCTGAATATCAAGCTCGGTTCTTCAACGAATTTTATTAAGCCATAAATTTTACAAATTTAAGATTACATGATTTTGTTATTCCAGTGATTTGGAAACAAAGGTTACCGTAGAGTTAATAGAAAACATCCTTGCTAAATTGCGGAAAAGATGTCAAGTAAAGGATTATAATTATTGAAGAGAAAAAATCAGTTGATGGTGTGGTCCGACCTTCTGACCGCAATTCCGAAGACAGTCGTAAGTCATGAACTTGTTGATTCGTCATATCCAATCAATGAAGAGGTGTCATGAAACTTCAAGTAATAAACCAGAGACAAAAAATAATAAAATTTATTCGGTGCATCCACGTAACTAGACTTGTCACTTGACTGCCGTACATAATTCAGGCAATAATGCTCGCATATGAAGTAATCACAAAACAACACGAAAAAAACGTCGCTGAATGAGCCGTGTGGGATGTATTATATCATAGGAGTCGGACCGACTCATTCGTGAGTGGTAAGATCAGACGATGGGCAATACCGAATCGCATTCACTATTTTCCACGCGTGGGAACACTGTAAACAATAATACGACAATGGAAGAATGAACAGATATTGTGGATGCCGGATAGAAATATTGTAAATAATGTATACAAATAAACACAATTCAGTAACAAGTATTCTACGTCGCAGTATAGTCAGCACGGTTATGATTGCGCTCGATTGTTAGAGGAAGTGTTTGAAAGATACGTAAATTTTGTTCGGAACACAGTCGAAGATTTTTATGTGACAACTGCAAGTGTTTGTACACAGGTGATATATACAAATATAGTTGTATTTTGAAAAATTTATACATGTTATATCGATGCAGCATTTTTGGATCTGAGAAATTTCATTGACTAAATTTCAAATTTATTTAGAATTTTAATGATTTTGTGTATTCTGCAAAAATAAATAAATAACTCGAAACACGATTTTTTCAACGCAAAGTTTTTGCGATAATATATTTAATATCGCATTTAACATTAGTTTAATTATGATTATTATCAACAAAAAATGCGATAATAATATAAAGTAATGAATTGTTTGAGTTATTTAAACTTGATATCTCTCAATGACTACTGTAGCAACAGAGAACGGAGGAAATAAAAAATCATAGTATGTAAAACACTAATAAAAAAATACATTAGAATATTCGATTGCAATTTCTACTGGTCAATGTTGTTTTGCTTAGTGGCATCGTGAAATAATTTTGCAATAAATAGTTCATAAAATTTTCTGCAATTGTGCAAGTTTTATTTTTCAAGTATCAACTACAAAACGCCAACTAGAAAATCGTATCTTACCCTAGTTGGAATAAATCGTAGATGATGTTTTATAGTTATATGATTATAATTTAATGGCGGGATAATAATTGTATAGTGATAAGTCCTTGAAATAATTAGTATGGTAGATATAATCAAAATAACTAAGTAGTGTATCCTTTTACAATTATTTAAAAAAAATATTTAATATTTACCTATTTAAATTGACTGTATTTATGTAATCGTTTAGTTAACACAATGTCATATACAGTAGATTCTCGTCCTATCATTTTTGAAAAGACCAGATAAATATAGGAAAAAAAATCAAAAATGAAAATTTTTTTGAACATTGTTTTTTTTTTACTTCGTATTTGGAAAGGTTTTGTATGCCAAAACATATTTATTCCGATTAAAACGACCGGTGTGGGAAAGCGGTAATGAAAGAACGATCATTGCGATAATTTTGTATAAACATTGTTCGACAAGTAACCAAACAGCAAACTGAGAAACGATGGATCGGGATTCCACTGTACATACATTTTTAAACTGCTATACTATTCATATAAACTTAATAAAATATTGTATATATTTATACACTACATCATTTGTTGTAACACCAACGAGCCTTTAAAAAATAAAATAATTTCTACACGACTTAACAAAAAAGATTACAAATTATAACTAAGGATTAGGACCGGTTTACACGCGAAATCACCTGAGTAGGATCCCCGAGATCCGGTGCCGGGTGACACCGCTACTGCTGGCATCTTAGTATTCCTCTTAAAATCCTGACAGGAAGGTGGATCTAAGGGCACTGAATCCTTCAAATTTCGGTCGTGTCGTACTTATATACTGATGAACTTCAGTAATGGTCTACGAAGTTTCGTGACTTGTTATTTATTATTTTTGTTATTCGTGTCGTCCTATCTGATGCTGCTCGTGCGGCGGACGGATTGGAACTGAACCGGCCGAACTCTTGGCTTGGTCGTGATGCCGGCGAATGTAAACGTGTAAACATTGCAGCGACAATCGCGCAAGTTTAATGCTACATTACATACTTAGTATTTTATCTCTGCGCTCGGTGTCTTCGTTACGAAAGCTGGAACTCATAGTACTATCACGGCTAGGGATTGCAATACCGCACAAATACATCAAAATCGGTATTTCAGTCTTTGATATTAGAAACCGGTAGTGCACATATTAATACCGGATGACAAAAATAGAAAAAAGCATAAACAACGGTGTACTTATTAGTTATACCGAACGTGGCTTAAAAATGCTACTTATATAACCTTAAATACCCAAAATGAAATCTTTTAGAGTAGAACAATCTTTTATGAAGTAAAATGTTTGGAAAATATTTGTGTACGACAAAAGGAAACGTTGGAATAATGGTTTAACGATGTCAGGCCGCCACACTCCCTACGAATAATCACGTAAGTGTCAAATATGTGATTATATGTAGGACTTCCAATACCGGGATCCTGAATCCCGTAATCCCGGGATTGAATTAATATAAATATCAGGTGTAACTTATTTTGGTTTATGTATGTTCATCATTTTTTACTACATAGGTACATAATTAATATTTGTATTGTGCTCTCCTTTTCGCGCATATTTCGAATCAGCCATAGACAGGAACAGACAATTTTGATTGATAATTTATTGTTCTTTGCAACATTATCTACAAAAAACAGTTGGAATCATTTTTTACATGCCACCTGCACGTGGATGGTGATGTTTTTGTCATCTTACTATAGTGTTTTTAATAATTAAAACTCTTTAATAAAATTTAATATACAAAAATCTTCGATGACAATAAAGGCGCAACTTACTATGAATATTGTGTTTGGAAATACTATTTGCGAGAGAGGGATGGACAATAAAAGGAATGTAAAAAGTGTTTAAGTGAATTAAAAACAAAATGTGGATCTACTGAAGGTCTTCGTGTTCAAATTAAGTCACTTTATAAAATGAATATAATATCTAAGCATTTATAATTTTAAACAACATTTTAATATGATATAATTACAAGGTAAGTGTTTATTTTATTACCTGATTAAGTGACTTCTAAAATGGCTGAATGCAAAATATTTGTATTCATTTCATAAACTAATTTTATATAGGTACACATAAGAATATTTTTGATATAGCATTTAAATAACTACAAAATGTAATACACAAAATCAAAATATTTTCTATCAAACTACCTACTTTAACGGGTGACAATAAAAATTAGTGTTACAATTGAACATGAAATTTATGAATAAAACTACAATTTCATTATAATTGCAACAATAATTTTTATTGCCACTCGTTAAAGTAGCTAGTTTGATAAAAAATATTTTGATTTGTGTAGGTAGATTTTTTTTCGTAAATTTCAGATATAATATTACAAAATATTTTGATTTTGAAACACGTGTGTATAACTATTATTATTTTGTAGGTATTATACCTATAATATATTCTGATGCAATAGTAAATAAGTATCATAAATGATCTTTTCAAAAAAAAGGATTCCCCAGTCTAAGCGTAAAAATGGCTACCGATTTCTTTCTTAAAGTACTAATATTGTATCAGTTGCACTATGAAAGGTGTTCCATGATATTATTCTTATAATTTCATTCACTTGAGGATCAAAAATATAAAATTTGGACAAATGTATTAACACATTCGCAAGGGGGAAATATGACCAAAATACGCACAGTGGAGGGGCTGATTCGCAGGAAATTGACAATAGGTCATGGAAAAAATTGCATGAAACTGAACAATTGAAACTGATTACGCGAAAACAAGTTTAGATGTTCTCCTAAAGGTGTTTCGTAATAAACTGATCAAATTCTTTCAATAATATTATGAATCCAACATGAATTATTGGTTATGAGCGATTAATGTCGCCTATATTTAATGGTGCGAAAACGCGTTCCCCGTCGCAATACAAAAAACTTTGCGACGCGGAAAACGCGTCCCCCGGAGCTAACGTGTTAAGTAACTATAAAAAACAAGTATGTAAGTAAAACTCTAAATAATACGCCTATCCGATCACTCCATTTATTCATGAAAATTTTAGTATATAATATACCTAGTTACTACTCAAATAATAGTGAAAACATTGATAAGATTAAAATACCAGATTTATCATAGTGCTCTGCTTTGTAAAATAGTGAACGCTATTTTGAGATACGGTTTAGTTTATAGAAAAATATAGTAAAATGAGGTAAACTTTACACATTGTGTCATCAGTAACTTACTATAACAAGGTATTCATTAGTATTGAAAGAAACATAGACATACTGATAATGCCGCGTGTATGATTATTGAAGAATAGAGACTATTATATTATGTATCATTTGATTTTCTAAGACTATTTTTAAACTAAAATGTTATAAAACCAATAAATGATGTCATTTCAATTGCAAATTATAGTAAAATATAGTGATATATTCAAAATCTTATCTATGACACATAAATGTCGGTCAATAAAAATTAAAATCACTTTCTAGGAATAAATTAATAACCGTTTTCAGTCATATCAGGTTTCGAAAGAAAAATAAATAGTTTGTGATTGACCAAAGTATGTAATGTAATCTACTCCAATTCTCATTTCTTTGCGGTGATTACTTTACATAATGTTTATTAGTACAGCAATACGAACAAAATACATCTATATACGAGACCAGTGATGCTTCCATATATTGATCAAAAAATAATGTGCCATGTATGTGTGGATAGGGCGTGGCTTAGCGCACGTAAAATCATCGGCCGGAACGCGTTAAAACTGCAATAGTTCACGAGCTCATCATACGTAGAACATTGTTGAAGAGCGTTGACAGTTTGATTTAAACATTTTTTTAACAATGTTTACATTCGATCGACAATTATGTCGATTAAATCTAAGAACCATGGTTGCGGAATTAGAGAAACGCCAAGTAATCAATTTAAATTTGATATTAATGAATTTCTTCTAAGCAACTGCCAGATCCATCGATAAAAAGTAAACATATTAATTTAAGCCCAAAGATTATTCGTTGGACCACATACAGTGAACAGACCAATAACAGAGGTTTACGATTAATTACTAACACGAAATACAATATGTGAATACACCAGTGAAAAGTTGTATTAATAATTTTCTATTAAGTCACTGCGCGGTCCTGGACGTTAATTGATGCAGTTGCTAAAGCGTAAGTTATAATAAGTCTGCAGAAAAAAATACAGTATAATAATTAAAGAAAGGTCGCGGTCTAAGTTTGACGACCACAGTCGTTAATGCATACAGCCAATTAACCTGTTGTAACTATTCAAAGTTCAGCATAAAGATCACTATTATAATCGAGAATAATCAATAACCAATGAATCGCATGCAATAAAGACATCATTTTTTTGTTAAGAGAAGGGAAGATAAATTTATTTTGAAATAATATATAGTTAGAATCGTTGAGGAAAAATACTAACTGCTCCCCCTTGTGGTATAGGATCATGGAGCATCACCACATACAACCACATCACATGTGAATACAGCAGTTCCTAAGGGAATGCCAATAGCATTGCGGGCTTATCTTTGTACCTTCTTTACTGTTACTCTTCAGAATCCAACGACCAAGTTTGCTGCATGAAAACGGGCCGTAATGAAATCGATGATCGCAAAGTATTGAAGTTTGTAAAGTAACTTAAGTTTACATTGATAAGGGTTCTACAAAAAATAACGAATTCAGTTCATTAATCACTACAGACACAACACACAAAATTCTGTTTTGCTGATTTATTTACAATTTATTTCAGCTGATGTAGACATAGAAATTGCAAAATATAATTTATTATATGGCATCAAATTGGGCAGTGTGCAGCGGCGCATTTTATATAATCAGAATTTTAAAAAGGCGTGTGACATAAAATGTTACATATAAACGTATAATTCGAAAAGCCCTTTAAAATTTCAATAAAAATTATACATTTACACAGAAGATTTTCAATGGCATAATATATAAGATTGTAATACACATAAATAATCTCATTTTTGGTGAAAACGGAGTCGGCATCTTTAGACACTGAGATAGCAATATATTTTTAAAAACTTGACCGTACTTTCGCGCACTTTTTAAGTACTAACATTACAAAACGAATAAGTATATTTTCTAAAATAAATTTACTGTACATAAATTAATTATTTTCATTGTTTGAGTAAACAAACACGAATTGGAAAATCTATAACCTTTGTATGCTACTTGCGTACCATTTTCATAGAAAGTCGACGAGCGCCGACCGCACAACACTTTTTGCCCTACAAATAATTGTGTGAACGATAAGATTCACTTGGCAAATGTACCAGATCAACGGAGCTCACTTTCACAAACGATGACCAGTCACACAAATAACCGCTTCGTTATATTAAAAAATACATATTTACATAAAATTTGACATTGTACCAAAGGATAAAGTTGTTTGATGCGATGTGTCCCTACTTCCAGCACTAAGGCCAAATCTGTAACATTCGAAAAGCGTACAACATCTTGAGGAGAACGTGGGGTTTGCCCTTGATTCCTCCGTCGTTCAATGCGGTGTAAAATACTTATTCACAACAGCGAATCTCAGTAAACAACAGAAAAGAAAGTGAAAAGAGTATGGTAAACGCAATTTTATTCAACTTTTAATTTTTGGTAATAAATTGTAAATTTAACAGGAAGTTCATTGCGTCAGAGATCGATTTAAAGTTGCAGTTGATATTTTTTTTTTAAAGGCATTCTTAGCTGTGCCGTAAGATGGTGGCACAACTTTATATGCTATGTTTCATCTCTCGTATATTTAATTTTACGATGTCTGTTTTAACAATAGATTTGTTCGAGCATTGGACATTCCAATTTTAATTAAGTGATCGAAAAGACCTCCGACTTCAAAATAATATTTTTCTTATACAATATTAAAAATACCTCATCGTAATTTGTTATTTCAGAAACACTTCATGGTTTTTTTGCAAGCATAAATTGGGCCATTTTGAAAATGTTGCAACAAGTGCCCCATCCTATTTTCTATTTTAACTACGAAGTCTGCATACAATTATCAGTTTTTACAGTCTCGTCCTTCTACAATACTTCGTTTGTTTAACTTAGTTTACTATGTTCATAAAAGGCGACGGAATAGATTTTTTTATTCCTATTGAAAATATATAATATTAATAAAGGCGGTTATCTCATCCGATTATTTTTCTACATTTGAATTTATTATTTTACAATACGTTAATGAAATATGTGGGCAGATTTGCGAACCGGGCAAAAATGTCAACTGCGCAGTTTCCCAAATGGAAAATACGCGGCAACTATATTTACTTGCATATATTTGAATTATAATTAGTTCATATTTATATTAATTCAGTATCAGCAGAGTGAAGCACTTTCATACGAAGAGGTAAGTCAACTTCATTAAATGTCATACCATAGATCACAGGTGTCGATACCATAGATCATAGACAATAGATGTCGGGTTGGTTAAAATTAGATTGCAAGTGATTCCGAATATTATAAAGAACTTTGTATTGTGTACTATTTTTTGGTAATAACACTATTGTAATATAATTTTATTTCTGATAATCCATTATAACTATCAACAGTACGATGAACTATTGATAATTTCAGTCAAATAATTGAGAGCCGACCTCATGAAATCAAACAATAAAGTGTCCTGCGAGAATTGAACTATTTACAGTGACAACTGAGAACGAATCACCCAAATATTTTTTCTACCAAATTTTTCTTCTACGAGCGTGTTAGAGAAATCAACAAAAGTGTGGTTGCGATGTTTTTTTTATATTGCATAACCTCAATGACTCAATGTGAGGGATTAACATTCCATCTAGATGGAATGGATTTAGAAGAATTGGGGATTTAACGTTAGGTTTGAGGAGGGCGTGGGAACGGGTGTAAGCATACACGTATAATAGTATCTATTGACTGTCTTGTATGCGTTAGTACCAACACTGATTGATAATTCAATTTGATGTATCAATAAAATTAGGAATATAAATTGATACTGCTCTGTCGAAATATCTATTATAAATATACCCCAAGAATACAAATAAAAAATATGTTTTTATTTCTCATAAATTTTGAATCGATGAGAATATAAAATATATTATACTTGAACTGTGAAAACTAATATCTGGTCCATGAGAAATCACGAAGAAATGCATATTTGGATTATTGAGACTTTGTACACTTCCATGTATTTTGTCACTAACGACCCGGGTTTCGCCTTTCGGCATCTTCAGGCATTCGAGCACACGGATGGACTCGAACTGAGAGACAGTAAACAGTGTCTAACGTTTATATAGAAGATACAAATGCGACAAATATTATTTACGAGGTAAGATATTATACGTCTGAGAGCCACACTGATACCTGAGTTAAAATTTCGGGAATTTCCCTAATCCTTATTTTGTAAACACCATATTAACAGAGTGGCGAATTGCCGCTTTTCAACTTCTTTTAGAAATACCAGTGATTTTACAATTATAATAGTATTGTGGGTTTTGACGGGATGTAATTCGACGAATGGGTAAATATATACAATCATTCCACATTTAGTGACATCTGTTAGGTGTTTCAACGTATCGGATATAATAGCGGAGAATTAGGAAGGTTCAGCTGCTCATTCAAGATTGGCAAGGAGTTTAACTGGGCTCTATTAATTTCCAAAATTTATTGATAAAATAATTTATGATCCCCCATGTTTTTATGCAACAGTTTAACCCCATCATCCGCATTAAACGTATGGTTCTCCATTAGCAAGTGATTTGCGAATGTCGAAGTTTCTTTTTTTAATCTAAAGGCAGCTAAATGTTCTGATACCCTTATATCTAATGTACGTGTGCTTTTACCCACATAGAAATGTTGGCAATTATTGCATTGTAATTTATAAATACCAGATTTGTTCTTAAAGTTTACTCTATCTTTATTGTAAATAAGTAATTTGCCTAGAGAGTTTTTGCAATAGAACGCCGGTCTAACACTATCAGCGAGTTGTTTTTTAATTTTAAAGCTTGTGCAACCTAAATAACTAATTCTATGCCAGATTCTAGGGTGGTCTATGTGTTTAGACAAGTTCCCGAAATATAGCATCTTTTCTGCTAATTTTCGTTGTTTTTTTGATACAAGACTATCTATAAGAGACGCCTCATAGCCATTATTAATGGCAATTTGAAAACGAACTAAACATTATTAAACAGTTTTAACTCAGGTATCAGTGTGGCTCTCAGACGTATAATATCTTACCTCGTAAATAATATTTGTCGCATTTGTATCTTCTATATAAACGTTAGACACTGTTTACTGTCTCTCAGTTCGAGTCCATCCGTGTGCTCGAATGCCTGAAGATGCCGAAAGGCGAAACCCGGGTCGTTAGTGACAAAATACATGGAAGTGTACAAAGTCTCAATAATCCAAATTTGATATTGAAATTCCATCAAGCACCCTCAGTCGATGTCTTAAATTATAGAAGAAATGCATATTATTTATATCATTATCTGAAGAGACTTCGTAACATTCTGAACGGATTCTGAAAGCAATATTGCATGATGTTATTTTGTACCTCTCGCTTGCATTCACAGTGAGTGTCATGGTAGAAAAAATACCGTGGGAATGTATTTTGATTATCATAACATTTGACGATTAAGAATACACTTTTTACCACACCAGCTATCACTTTCCAAGGAAATATAGTAAATTTGTAAACATTACAACCAACAGAACTTATCGTTATTGTGATGAATAATTCATAATTTAATAATTATATGTATGGACTAGGGTTTCCAATGGTGGGATTCGGGATCGCGGTCAATTATTCAATCCTGTAATCCCGGGCTTTTCTGAATATAAATCCCGGGATTTCGGGATTCTCTGTAAACGATAAAAAAGTAATTCATATTTCAAATTAAATACTTCCCGAGGAACTACGTGTGCCTCGGTTTGTTCATGTAAATATTTTTTATAGTACCTGTATAATTAATATAAATGTATTGCGGTCACTTTCCTTCTCATATTAGATATAAAAGTAGTTTTTAAACAATTTGAAAGAGAAGACAAAAGAGAACCGCTTCTTAAATGGATTGACGAGAATACTTTAAAGTCGAATTTAAGAACGTATCCTGTTTTTGAGTACCATTTGATAAAACCTACATTAAAAATGCAATGACATATACAACTATTTTGATAATTATGTCTAGTATTATTTTTTTGCAAATGACTGATTCCCAATTAATAAAAAAATCCTTTTTACAAAATAAATTTTAAATATGCAATTTAAAACATGAAAATATACTTAATGACCAATCCCGGGATAACGGGATTGAGAAATTCTGAATCTCGAAATCCCGGTATCAAAAAAAAGTCCAGGATTGGATGCCCTAGTATGGGCAAAATTTATGACCTAATAGAAGCGAATATGTCAAACAAGAAATTTTTTTAATAAAGACAGTATTTAACTTAAAAATTATTTTATTGCAATAATCACGGGACGTTAAATTTCAAATCATTTAGTTTCGTAATACGCTTTTGGAAAAACTGTGATTCAAGTGGTCGTTTTGTCTAAGCGGTTTCAAAGATTTCAATCCTGTCCGGAATTCCCTTTTTTTACCGTGAACCGAGAATTTTGAAATTCAAATCGTATTGAAATAAAAAATAATTATCAAAACGATACATTCAAAATAACGACAAAAACACTTGCATATTCGCAGCATTTAATGTATGTTGTATTTTGTTAACTAGCAGACTGCAGTATTATTTAAACAAAAAAATAGTAAATCGTAGACGGTAGGTTAAAAAAATATTCCGACTACAAATACATAATACATAAATTGAAAACACTTGATTTTTTTTAAATTAAGAGACTAAGAAGATAGATAAACATTGTAAAAAAAAAACAATAGTAAGACAAAAAATTATTAAGCGTCTATACAGATTCAGCTGTCAAGGAAATACTGGCTCAAGATGGCAGTACAATTGTGTCATTTGAAAGAAATAAAATCATTATCATTCACTAATGATCTGTCAGTTGTGATTTGTGACAAGATAATACACAAGTGAAGTTAAGTGTGACACTAACTCCTACAGAGCGGATAAACATGCAAATAGATGGGCGCCATTGATTAACTAATCGCCGTAACATACATGCATAAACAAACCACAAAAAAAACAATGATTGATAAATCACACAATTACTCACAGATTTTATTTTTAAGAATTTATTAAAAATATAATAGTATCGTCGATCCTGTATTGGGAAACGCTATTGAGCTTTCGTCCACTCAGTCGTGGCCGTCACGGGGTCAAGGTTTAGATTCGGAATGAAAACTTTTAAACCTAGGTTTTTAAACGATTTATGGACATGCATCCTAGATCATGAATGTGTATAATATTTTTATACCTGATCCATATCCGATATTGAAAACGTGGAGCACAGAAAACGACTAGCTGACTAATTCTTCTATCTTTCCTTAGGGAGTTTCAGTATAAGGTTCGTATTAACGTTGAATGCACGTTACCCGCTTGGCAGAGAATATTTTGGAAAGAAAATCAAACCCTGATTTTTTATACGACGTGCTTTTTACACTAATCTGTCTGTCGATTTTACTCACTGTATTGGCAATCAATGAATGGATATATTCATTCAAGGATTTGAGCCCTTGATCGAGAAACAGTATCGGTACGAAAGCTTTTGTGTGTTACTCTTCTAGAGTGTTTGTTCGCTCATTACATACAATGTGTCTGTAACGCTTGGGAGACACGGCTTACGCATTGTGTGTGTGCACGCGAGTCTGTGCAAGAGTGAGTATTGAGCGAATGTTGATGTGTGGCATTCACCTGGCATATAATATTACTAGATACTTTTATGTGTATTGACAGGCGAAACGCTTGTTTCTCTACAATTGAAATCTCATATTCTTATTCTTCAAAAACTAAAACGTAAATGGTAGAAAGAGACAGCCTGCATTTATTTTATTCTTCCAGTAATTTTGCTGCCCACACCATCAAACAGGCTAACTAAAGTTTAACTGAAAAATTCCAAACGGCTAAATATTTGTGAAATCAGACAAGCCGTCTTACTATGGCGGTAAATTCATATGACGTGATCCGAATTTTACAGTTTCTTGGAACGGTTCCAAATTTAAATAAATACCAAAAAAAAAACTTGATTTTCAAATTTGGAATATGCAGCCACCTACATACATAACATTATTTATTATATCCTACTTTCTTACCAGATCTTTCAATTAAGAATATTTCCGGATTTAATTAACAGGTTTTTAAAATATTATGCTTATATCAGAAAAGACGCTACGTTAGTAAACGTAATAAAAGGCGTGAAGAGTGTGATGACAAATGCGTAAATATGCTTTAATATTATATGGTCACAATACATTTTTTTGAATTTTTAGTATATTTATTTTCTTTGTCAAATTTTCGATACATGTAATATTTTACGTTGTATTATGATAATTTAGAATTTTATCCGTCAAAAACTATTTTACGCGCCTTACCCTACATTTACTCATTCCATACAAAGGTCGGCTATTTCGTTGGAAATATGGCTTTTATTTGGTTTATATTTTTCAGTGACAAGTTAAAAAAAAGCGGCCAAAGATAACAAAAATATCAATAAAGAAAAAAAAATATTTTGAGCAAACTCCAACCCCCTAATACTTCACCAAAATAATATGTATGTACATGATAAAGACTGTAAAATAATAACTAACAAAAATGCCAATGAAAATTGTTAATATTATATCCAAACGAAAAAATTATGTACCAATTTCAATCTAAATAAAATAAAAACAAGAGGACATTTAACGCAAAAATCATCATCTTTTTTTGTTATTCTAAACAAACAATATCTTGACATGCATAATTACAATAATATAAATATTCATTTACTTTTCCCCCTATTAAAAGCGAAATCTTTGAAGAACCTGTTTTCGCCGAGAAAATTAATATTCAGGTGTTTGTAAACATGTTAAAATCTTTACTTCAAATGTGCACTTTTAAATTTCAATGAAAAAAATACTTTTAAAAGATTAATTCAATTTTATTATTGACACAATATTAAGTTTCTTTACAAAAATCCCACGTGCTACAAAATATAAAGAAAAAAAACAATAGACAACAATGTAAAAATCACAAAATGATTAATATAGGTAGGTAAACCGTAGTAAGTATTGGTAAATAATGTGAAGCAATATTAATTAAATCTACAATATTTACAAGGTAAAATCATATTAAAATTTGCATAATTAAATAAATGAAAACCTTGAAAATATAATAAATTTCTTTATCTTACAACAGTAAAAAATTGTGTAGGTAATAAGCTATTAATCTTTTAAATGTGCAATAGACGCAATGGTATTTCACATTTTTCTCTCATGCCGTGCAAAAAATATTGGCAATCGACGCATATCTGAAAATATTTTAAAGCCCGATTTAGACAATACAAAACCAGACCACAATATACCAAAACGGTTAACCAATTAAAGTATTAATAGACCGACTGATTGACAGCTAAAATCTCTAAAATTATATTGAAGACAGGGTAGTAAATAACCGTTTACAGTGTATGTTTAATAAAAAAATGTGTAAACATGTCAATATAAAAATAGATATTAGATATTAGTGAATTAATTGATTATAATTTAAATGGTCGTTAAAATTCACAGGTTCTCGATTTGAAAGACGTTTTTACTATGTTTTGATAAAATGTCAATTAATCTATAGTACAGATTGTATACGAACTGTATATTAACTGAACTGAGCATTATTTGAAGAATCATTTTTGACTGCCCATAAAATTCGGCTTATAAACAATTGACAGGTGAGTGATGACTGTATTGCCATAGTGTTTAAATTTACCGCTATTTGTATTCCAGTAACTAAAAAGGCATAGATTAAAAAACTGGATATCATATCATTGTAATAATGAACGAGATACTTGAACAATAACTTTCATTGGCCATAAAGCCGGTGCTAGAGAAGGTTCGCGAATTCAAATTTCAAAATAATGAATATTCACGCATTATCGAACGTTCTATAAATAAAACATTATTTATCATATGTACCTCCGGTGAGAATGTTCGTTTACCGTGATCGATAAAACTAAACGACATTTTAACAGTTTTTGAATCCGGTTTGCCCACAAGGGACAACAAGACACAACAAATATACACAGAGTTAACAATACTGTCGGAGGAGTGTGGGCTGCAGTGTCCTGCTGACACACATTTCATATCTCCGGCAAATAGTTCGCGGGATTCGACCGGTCATAACAAACAGCGCCGCCACGGATCCACTTCGCTTCAACAATCAAAACACAAAAGGACATGCGTCCATAGAAGTGCGACACAATATAAGAATGATACTCTCTCTTAGTAGATACAAGAATACGATGCGATTCATTATTTTGGAAGTTAACTGTGTACAATGTAAATTTTTGTGGCGAATCGAATAGATAAATTCATTTTTCGACCACGTATACTCCCCCGCTTAGAAGTGTTTGAACAATCGAAATGCATATTTAAATAAACCTATCGTGTTCGATGGTTCATCCTTGCATGTGGGATAGAAGAATAGGAAGAGACAATCAAAAGTAGAAACGGTGCTCAACAAAATAAAATGCGAAACTTAATGTATTTAATGATTAAAAGAGAATCAAAACATAGTATATATATTTACGCCATACGTTATACCGAGCGATAAAATTGTTAGTAAAGATGTTTGAGACCGAAAAAATATATCTTTTTAATACATTTATGAATTGTAGTTCCATTTAGGATGTACACCAAAAATAAGGGTTATTTAAAATGACGTGGAAAAAATATTGTACTTAATACGAGGAGTTTTTTCACTTTTATTTTCGTCTTTAGCTAATGAACTAAAACATTTTTTTACAATTTTATAAAATGCATTTCAATACAAACAAATAGGAATTTCTGTTTTTGTATTTTTTGCAACACCGGCACGCATAGACAATGAAGTTGTAAGCTTTATAGAATACAACAAGACTTCCCAACCGTTTTTACTCCATTTCCCCTTCTACCATTGTTCAGAATATAATAACCCCTTCCCAAAAAGTCTTAACTGTTACTCAAAAGGTGCATTACAAGTTTAATATGGATACATGTATACTAATACATGTACATAAATAAATTAATATGCATACATGTAATACTGAAAATCTTTAAATACGGCATATAATTGCTCTTCTGGCACTCTAAAAATAGAATGTTGAATATTTGTAATACACATTATTTATGATTAAATTCTACGAGACTTCTCTTTTGACAAACAAAAAAAACGGATGATTATCTGTTGCATTTCCCTTGTATGTGTCCAAATTATCACTTGATTTTAAAACATATTAAGCTGGTTGACAAAATTACAGATGGAAAAATTTTGCTAGACTGTCACTGCTACAAGGTTATCCAAACCCTTTTTGTCTGGATAACCTTGTAAACTAGGTTCTAGTATTCTTGTGCCGATTTTAATAATTGAAATGTCGGTTTTTTTATCAAGTTTGTCAATTGAAAAAGAATACCTATCTGCGTAATAATGTTACCGACAACACCAAAGGAACAGGATGAAAACAATGGTGTGACGAATCCGTCGAATTGGAACGATTATTATACACGAATCGTCGTTTAAAAAAGGAAATTGGTCAGAAAACAAAAGCAACACAATGACGTCACGCTTGTTTGTCTCTGCAAAAATCTTGGCGAGCAGTGTCGACGTCGAACGTTGACATCTGATAGATGTTTTGGATGAATTGAGTCACAAGATGTCCACAAATCCAAGGCACATAAGTTTGACACTTGCAATACAATATAATATATATATATTGACCGCCGAAGTCGTCAGATATAGATCTTTTAACCACATCCGTTTGCGATTTTTAGCATATTTGTTACAAATGGAGAACCTAAATATGTCTTCTGCGGCATATTTTTAAGCGTGGAACGGTTGTGAGTCAATCGCTCCATTTCCTTTTTCTGAAAAGGTAAAGGTATCAAGTTTGGAAAACGAGTGCTCTGTTTTAGGGCCGGGCATGGTGGAAAGGGTTGAGAACATAACATATAATAGCTAATTTAAGACATCGACTGAGGGTGCTTGATGGAATTTCAATATTAAATTTGGATTATTGAGATTTTGTACACTTCCATGTATTTTGTCACTAACGACCCGGGTTTCGCCTTTCGGCATCTTCAGGCATTCGAGCACACGAATGGACTCGAACTGAGAGACAGTAAACAGTGTCTAACGCTTATATAGAAGATAAAAATGCGACAAATATCATTTACGAGGCAATACATTATACGTCTGAGAGCCACACCGATACCTGAGTTAAAAATTTCGGAAATCGTCCTAATCCTTATTTTGTAAACACCATATTAACAGAGTGACGAATTGCCGAAGGCGAATTACCGCTTTTCAACTTCTTTTAGAAATACCAGTGATTTTACAATTATAATAGTATTGTGGGTTTTGACGGGATGTAATTCGACGAATGGTCGTAAATGATATTTGTCGCATTTTTATCTTCTATATAAGCGTTAGACACTGTTTACTGTCTCTCAGTTCGAGTCCATTCGTGTGCTCGAATGCCTGAAGATGCCGAAAGGCGAAACCCGGGTCGTTAGTGACAAAATACATGGAAGTGTACAAAATCTCAATAATCCAAATTTAATAGCTACAAAATAAATGTAATATCAAGTAAAATGTACGCGATTAGTACACGGCCTACCGTTTTAATATTATATGTACTTAATTAAATTATTATTAAGAGCCAAAAATATTACATTAAGATTACACGTGGTCCAAAGCTTTTAACTCATAAAATGAAATTAATTGGCGTTTTGGAGCTAATTTTTTTATTTACATGATGTAAAATTTCCTCCCATCCATCCGGATGCTAAAAGCGGGGTGTAGCGAGAGTAATTAGCTTACTACTAGTCCTGTTCTAACCCTACCCTTCTATTCCTACTCTCTTCCAAAAAGAGTGGTTGTGCAACTGAGTAACAAGCAGTTCTCGTAGAAAAACTTTTCTTGAGATATTTTTATTAGTTCATATACTCCACATTGGGAGCGAACGTGGTTTAAAAATATCACTGTATATTTAACCAAGAAACAAGAATTTGAATGTAAAATATACAGTGATATTTTTAAACAATGTCCGCTCTCAATGTGGAGCATATAACCTGCTAATCAAAAAACAATTTTCTACGAGGACTACTATTATATATTCGGTATTCTTCATTCAGTAAACAACTTAGTCACTACTAAAAAAACCTGAATATAAAAATGAATAACTGTGTTTAAAAATAATGCAATAATGCACTACAAATTGCTATAGAACAAAAATTATCTGTAACAGCAAGTTTAGCAGTCCAGTACTTTAGCATTCATATATAAGGTGACAGTAATTCATTTTGTATTCATAAAGAGATAATGATTGATCATAATAAGGAAAAATTTAGATCGCCACAGAGAAATTTAGTTTGTGCGATGTAATCGTCAACTACTTTAAAATCTATACTACGATAAATTTTACTTCAAAGTAACTGCGTTAACATTGTTAACGACTATAGTTTAATATTAAAGTAAGCACAATGGTACAGTGGCTAAAGCTTCAGTTAGCTTTCCGCTCAACAATTCAGTACTCAAATCCTTGGCAGGATATTTACAAATTTTTTTTCGAATATTTTATAATTTTTTCATAATTGTTTTTAAAAAATGAAACGTACAGCTACAGTCTTAAATATAGGTATTCTCTTATGTATTTATGGGTATACTGGAGTACTGGAAGGCAACGATTGGTGTATGAAAGCGGAGAGCAGAGTGGAGTGAAGGAGACTAATCGATGCGGTCAAGATTCAGCCAGGAATATAGTGTACGTAACGAAAAAGAAGAATTTATACAAATATATTCTGATTTTTCCATTCACTTAATGCTTAACCAGTTAAACAAGAATACCGCAACGACAGTCAACATTTCAGAAAAGAGATTTGTATTATTGTAATAATTCTGGTTTCATAAAAATAATATTTTGTCATAAAAGAATTAAACTACTTAAAACTAAAAATAGCAAACTCATGAATGCGGAGGTTACTAAATATCAATTCGACGAAAACCGTAAATTATAAAAATTATTGCCCTGTAAATTTATAGTAGAAAAATAAAATTTTCAAATACGACCTAGCTGGAGGACTAGCCGGAAACTTCTAATTGCAAAACGGAATTATTTATTATTTTAATCTCGCCTATTCGTCAAACCGAAGACGATATTCACTCAAGCCCTTTCGATGCATTCGCTAAAAAGATCAAATACAACACATAAAATAATGGGAGTAACATGTCCAAAGCTCAAGATTCAAGACAAACGTTCAACGTCGTTTTCTTCGTTTCCAATGTTCCCGAGTTCGAATCTTCGTACGGACACTTTCATATATAGATCAGGTTATGGATTTGTGTTCGAAGGCATGGATGTGATAAGCTAACCACTGGTCCCGTCTTATCCCCATCCTCTTCGTTAAAGAGAGGTTGAACAGTCTGGTATCAGGCAGTCCTTGTAGAACAACTTCTGTTGGGATAAGCTTCATTTGGATTTCATATTCCAGACAAAGGGCATGGTAAAAATAAATTGGTTTGCAAAACTCATAGCTTATTTCTGAGATAAATTAATTTACAAAACGGTATATAACATTCTCTTGAGTTGTGCGAAATATTTAACAATGAATAGTGCCAGTTTTGACACTATACATTTCAAATCAAACAAACTTTCAAAGATAACAGAATTTCAATCTTTTGTGCTTTTTTTACGATAGTGTTTCTGTGTTTGTCCCAGTGTGTATTCAATATCTAAAATGCAGCTGTAAATTTCTATCCTAGGCGCACTGTTTGATATTTTTGTCGTGTACATTCTACAAACTCTATGAATTTCACTATTTAATATCAACTATGGAACGTGCTTGCCAAACATCGGCCGCTCTCTCTCGTCCCACGCGCCAAAACCCTGCCGATGTACCGTGTTTGATGTACAAGTACAACTCAGCCCGATCGCCTCCTATGCATAGTAATTAATATTCAATTGAATCCTATCAAAAATGGACAAGTGCAATATCACGAAACAATCATTTGATTATTGCGATATAAACAAATGGACCCACGCTGCCGCGGCCAGTTCATTGACATCGATTCATCGGCGATTCGCACGTCCCAGCCCACGTGTACTGTTCCCCTATTTTGGAGTGGTAAACAAACTTATTTGCAACAAGCTTTTAATAATGTGGTGTTATTGATTGGCTATCACTGAACTGGAATTACCATTGGCGTTATCATGACGAGTAAGCAGATGTTAACTGAGAAATATATCACAAAAATTTTTAAATATAATTCTGAAAATATTTACAGAAATATTTTTTCCAAATTTCCCATTTATAAATTTTTTATTTACGATGGTATATGAAGGTAATTAATTATCCTTAATAAATGTACTGCTTTTATTTAAAAAAAAGCACTGTTGGGCGTTAAGCAGAATATTAACGAGTAAAAAAAGTAGCCGAGTGGTCAATGTCGTTGGGATCGGTTGCGGTGTTCACGGGTTCTAGTCCCAGCACGGACAGTTTCATAAATTGCTATTTCAAACGATTTATAGACTTGCGTTGAAGAACTTGGCTGTCTGTGATGTATAAATTCCTTCTAACCCATCCGATCCTAAAAACGGGGAGTAGCGAGAGCGATCCCCTAACCACTAGTCGTGTCCTACCTCTATTTTTAAAACAATATATATGATAACACACGAGAAAAACTCAATTTAACAATATCATTCAAGATCAACAAGACGAGGTCGACATCACAAACACTCAACATTTTATATTGACATTTCCAGAACTTGGAACATTCTGATCGCTAACCAGAGTACTAACTGATTGGCTACAACTGTCGTTGTAGCGAGGTGACAAATGAATAGAAAGTAATTTTGATAACGAGTTGTTTCATTTTAGAGGTGACTAATATTAAATTGATATGTTTTTAATAAGAAATAACGGTTCATGACATAATGAGAGAATGTGTTCCATACAAATCTACAAACTTACCAGTAATGAGTCAGTGAACAATAATAGATAGACACACTTAAATGAAAAGATATAAAAGTCTCCCGTTAGTTAATGAAGAAGTCTCTTGTTTACTGAACGAATTGTGTCAGCCTTGCTTGCAAAGTTTCATCATATATACTAGAGGTCTGCACAGGCCGAAATTTGATGAAATTACCCGGCCCGAGCCCGAATCTTAATACCACACTTGTTACCCGAGCCCGACCCGAAGCCTAAATTTATATATCTCGGCCCGAAAAAAACCCGATTTAAAAAAAAAAACAGTAGCATAAAATTGATTGAAATTTAACACACTTAACGTACCTACCCAACTTTTTCACATGTAGAAAAATCTATTATTTCACGAAATGATTTCCACACATCACCACAGTCACCACTTTTTAACATTTTCTTTATATCGTTGAAACTCATTTTTTTACAAATCTGTTGTATTTTTTTATAATGAATTTTTCGGCACATGACTCAGTCGACTATCTAAAACGAATAGAAAGCAAATACTGAATTATATCACACTTCATTCATTAACGAACTATTTAAACCTACTATCCGTGATGCTTAAATAAGTAAAGTATTGTTTTACGGATCAATAACAATTTTATGAGTTTTCAGTTTCAGATTACCAAAATATAAAATGATATTCATTCTCTCTATTGTGTCCAATGATATTCAAAACGTAATAAATTATTTTTGTTATCAGCAGTATTTAGTTATCAAGAGTACTCATAACCCGAACATATTCCGAAATATTTTTCTGAAGAACAAATCCCTTACCCGGGCCCGGCCCGAGCCCGAATAACAATTGACTCTACCCACCCGAACCCGGCCCACGGGCCGCGCCGGGTAGAAGCCAAGCCCGGGCCCGTGCAGACCTCTAATATACACATATGTGCCCAATAATAGTAAGAAAAGGTAAGAACATTACATTTTCTATATTTGTTCACCGCACTGTTATCCTATTTTGTTAACAATCTTGAAGTTTCACAATCTAACGGATATACTAGTCTAAATGAGCCGCAGTGCGCAAAAAATACTTTAAAATAATAAATTAAATCTGCATATATTCAACAACTGAGGAATCATTCATGCAGGGCTGTTGAAATTTTATGTTGAACGTATATCAAAATAAATGAAGCAGGTTTGTATGCGTTTTATTAATCAATAATTCATCGAAGAAAAGGAAGAATGTGCCGCATGTTTTATAAAAGCCATACATATAGCGTTCTCACAAAGATCCAAAAGTTTAGGCAACCATTTTTATTTTTTGATTCTCACCGTATACTTTGGCGCATTTAAAGAAGATCCTGGATAATATTATGTGGCATGCTTTTCCTTGCAGGATGAGGAACGGACGATTGAACACAAATTGCCTATCGATCGAACTGCTGGCCCTCACATCTCACAATAATTTACATCTATAAAAATAAACTTATTTTATTACGTGTTTGAATATATTGCTTACACGCCAATGGAGAGACCATGATATTCAGTGGGATGTTATTTACCGGATACCCGAGGCAAGATTCTTTCCACTGCTTTTCATAATTGATATAAATGTATTTTGAATATTTTTCTAAAAGTTATTACTAATATCAATTAACGCAAATTCGATCAAAAACAATATTTACGACATCGATAAAATTCTTTTTCAGTTAGATCAAAAGATAAGAACTAATGAATTACCTTAAATGATGTTTTTATTGAATTTATTTTATATTTAAATATATCCACATAATTTGACAGTAAGTACATAACAAATTGGACAGGTTAATAGAAGTACACTAATAATAGCTATACTATCTAATGAATGCTATGTTTCGGATGTCGCTGATTGATTGCTGAAGATTGTAAATGAGCTAAATCCGCATTGACAAAACATGAAGCTATTACATAATAAATATAAATCTTCCTTGTGAACAGCATGTCTGTAAAATTGCATAAAAAGTGGTATACACTTCAAACTGTAACCCAAAACAAAGATCAAAAGATAACGACAGTTAATTTCTATAAACAGGAAAACTAAAAATACAAAAAAGCCCAACCTTACAGAGCAAACTCTAAAAAGGTAAGTGTCATAAATATTTAAATAAACTGCATCTTTTTTACACGGTTTTTTTGCTTGGAAAATATTTCCCGTGAAATATTTTGCGTGTATATAATATGAATTCTATATTCCGTCAAAGATGTAAAGGGTACCTTTATCCATCAATAAATAAATGTATTTACAACGGTTGTTGATGGCGACAGTAATTAATAGTAGTCCAGTGGTAAGAGCTGTAACGTAAGGATGCAGTGTTTCTGGGTTAATGCCCCGGCAAGGCATGTCTTTCTCCTCGATATGATCTCGAATGATTTTGATATTTCCAAATATTTGACCGCTTATCTATTAAATAATGTGCACAATAAAACGGGTCGATCATGTGAGTTAAAAGATAAATAAAATTAAGTACGTATATGAGGTAGAAAGTTAAATACAAGATATATATAAATACATGAATTATCCGTAAAGGATTTCCGTTCCAAGATTCCGGATTCTAGAAGTCAAAAACTTGTTCATGTCCGTTTTTTTATGTAAGCCACATTTAGAGCGACCATTGCGTCAGTTTCTTTAAGAAGAAATCTGATGTCCGGTAAATGAGATTTTTTGTAATACATTATACGTTTTGCGGTTGTCTATATTTATAAAAGTCTAGAAACTCTATACGTCTTAAAAAATCTGAATATTTTGATTTCAAAATTCTCCACTTCCGTTTCTGTGTATTTTAAGTGTGAAGACGGATTGTAAACAATTGGATAATAAATTATCTTGAAACTGACGAAGTCAAGACAAATTATAATAATAATTAAAAAAACATCGCAACTTATTAAATGTGTGTACTATACGGGGAGGGATTAACAGTCATTTGATACGAATTTGGAATTTTTACTAAAAAATCATTATATATGCTTATTGGATGTGTATTCAGTTAGGATAGATTGTTAGCCATTCTCACATTACCTCAATTCAATCACTGGTACGTATTCAAAGATCACATTAGACTTGATAATGGTTCACTGCTTCAAATCACATTGAAATAAAAATACAATATCTTAACTCAATATCATACATTGATTTATGAATTTGTGTTCAGTCGTGAATGTATGTAATGTGTACATTCCTATCCAACCAGCCGATCTTTAAAATGTGGCGTTGAGAGAGTGATTAGCTAAACACAGTGTGAAAACTTTTATAGGAAGATCGCATGTTTGTAAAACTAAAATTCCCCGTAGACAAACTATACTTCGATAGTTTGACAGCGCTACGAGAGCCGCCGCCATGGCTACTCTACTAGTCCATTCAAAAGCCTTTCCTTTCAGAAAAAGAGAGGTTCAGACAGAGTAACAACCAGTTCTCGCAAAACAATAATGTCAATTGGTAGTATATATGCTCCAAATTGTCAGCGGCCATCATTGAAAAAGTACATTATCCAATACGCAGTAAAGCGACTGTGATATAAATCATAATACAAAATAAAGATAATTTTAAAGAGCATCTGGAATTGAAGATAGACATCTATCCATTGATTTCGAAGCTAAAATCGGGGGCGGAGGTCAACAACGAGTACCAAAGCGTAGGTGTATATCAAGTCTAGAACAGTAACAACATAACTCCAATCGCCACCTCAGCAATTAATATTAGGTACAATACTTTAGATGTGATCCATGAAGACCACCGGCTGATATCTTCTTGTAGTAGAGTGCTGAGAATGTTCCTAATACATACAATTAAAAACAGACAAAGTTATCTTTTAATTGTTTCACAAAATTAAATTTTGAAATATAACAGGTAAGGAATTTCTAATAATGTATTTTTTTAACCGTATTTATAGCCCTCCTAATGTGGAGCATATGGACTCCTAATAGAGCTTATCTTACCAGATTGCTAGTTACTCAATCACTCGACCTCTCTTTTTCGGAGAAGGTAAAGATAGGGATAGGTAAAACTAGTAGTAAGCTAATCGTTTCCCTACTGTGAGAGGGAATTTAGACATAACAGACATCCATGTATTCAAACACAAATCGATTGAAAAATCAATGTATGATACTGTGCCTACTGGGATTCCCGTGAACACTATGACCGAACCCAACGACGTTGACTACTGGGCTACACGCCCAGTAATGTATAACTTTAGAATATGTGTTATAAACGATAATATAGTTTTTCTACGAGTTGTATACGATTGGGCGACTAACCTATAGCGGTTATCGTTCATTACTACATTTTAATATGAATCTTCACGCTCCAAGTTGAGGAAAGACATGTTTTATAGATATTAAGGTGAAAGAATATTATGAATTAATTTTTCCAACAGAAAACCATAATCTATTATGAGTATTTAAAATACTGCGATAAATTGCGTAAGCATTGTCAATTGAATGATTATGGCCAATAACAATAGGCTGACTAAAAAATTACAAAATTAAGCATATTATAAGTTGAAATTTTTTTTTGTGGAAGTTTAATCAGCAAAAGAATATGTCATTAAACATTGTTCTACTGTTAATGATTTTTTTTAATTTAAATTGATTTGACAACACAATCATGACTGGATTATTTCTAAGTTACCACGTTCTGCTTCGCAAACAGCATAAATTCCGCTCCAATAGGTAAGATGTCAGTGGCAGCACTAAAATAATTTTCACGGCATCACAAAAATTCATAAGCAGCGGGAAAATATAAGTATGTGAAAAAGATTTATTGAAATCGCGTGGGTTCACAACATGAGGCATTGTCAGGATTAAAAAATATATAAAATAACAAATCCCATTAAGAGTCATTTATATTCGATAATGAGCGCTTCTAACGTGTTCATCCCAATGGTATATAATATAATTCCGTAATATTTATATTTGCGTAGGTATTAAGAATACTCATTGTCGTTTAAATAATGGCTGATGATATAAACAACGATATTATCATATCAAGTTTTCAATTATATAGACATACAATAAAAACGAACGCATAAATTATTACGCAAGGTTTGAAGATCCTAAGTAAGAATAGAAATCAAACATAAACTCAATACTCTTAGTAACGTGAACATAGAAAACGACCACACACACGTGGTTGGTACTGCAGTACGTCGTACGTCAAAAATAATTCAAAGTTACATTATAACGTAACAATAGTCAAAATACGTATCTTCACAGCATCGGATGTCAGCAAGTGATGTAAATTCAGCGGAATATCATTAGAAACCTCAAGAATGTTTGCAAATAGTAAATAAATAAATGGCTGCGTTTTACTCGCTTCCTAAACGATTGGTGTTTTTTGACATGTGACCTTTTGCAGTATTAACGACGGTAATTACTTGTATATATTATATGCCGATCTCACAATAAGGTAAAAATTGCAAAGTATTATATTATATGTATATGTTTGATAAGAATTATAAGATAGAGTTCATATCTTTTTTGGCTTCACGCCATCGTTACAATTTGTACCTTACAATAATGAAGTTCTACCAAGTAAATACCAATTCAATTTTATTTATTTATTTAATATATTCAATAGAAAAAAAGAAAAATTATGTATAGTTTATGGCTTTTGCAATCAATTATCTTACAAGTTTACGGTTGTTTAGCCAGTGGATCTCAAAACGGTTTTTATACATATTTCAAAGCACCGTGTATCTAAGTACCTACAAATCAATTGAATTCGGAATCCTTTCTTGGCGATTAATTTGAATTGACATTACATTTGCAAGGTTGTAAGACCATAGCAGCCGAAAGAATTAAAAGCACCTCAATAAAAATACTAGAATTTTTAAACCGCAAGAGTTTATGATCACCAAATACGCTAGTGAAAACCATAATATGTAGTTATTCGATTGTCATTATTTTGTATGCAAATTAATGAGATTTGGTGCATGTCCTTATCTTTTTCGATTCAGATTTAAGTATCATATTAACGGTGCGATTATATCCAATACAGTTTCTTGAATTTGGTAAATTATATAAGAAACATATCTCGTATTATTAACAAAAACTACTTTCCTACACGATTTGGAAGGATAAGCGATAGATGTAACAATTAAAATACAGTTTTGTTAACGAGTGCATTAAATTATTTTGATCTTGTATTTAATGAAGCAATTAACTATATATGAAAATCTAATGAATAAATTAAAAAGGATTGCCACCTACGCCCATGAGCTTAAAAGCAGAATTCGTGATCGTCGTGACATCACAAGAATGATAAAAAACAACACCGCTCTCTTACTGCTTTAAAAAAATTGAAAAGTCAAGAGTTAAACGGGCAAATGGCAAATTATTTGAAAGGAATATATGGGATAATATATAATCATGTGTTCTGTTTAGTAAGTCATCCGCAAAGTTTTCTTCCGCCGGTACTGCATTATCGCAGGGTTGCCAATGTTCTATGTTATGAAAGGATTTCCCCTAAAAAAGAAAATTCATTTAACATTTTTTCAACGCCACTATTACTGCGGTTTGACATTTGACAATGGCTTTCACCTTTACAGCGTGTACTTTCGAAAAGGCATACAAAAAGAGTTAAGTCGTTGGTCGTAACTAAGCTTCATGGAGTAAACATAATACATGAAGAAAACGATGTAGAAACCAAATGCATTAAACTTTTCAAATTATATTAAACACTAAAATTCTTACGAGATTTATATCTTTTTTAAATAATTATACCTTTGCAGAATAATAAATGAAAGTGTTATTTAACAGCGCAAGGAAACATAGGACAGAAGTTGATCGCCAGTGTTTCTCATATGTTTGTGGAAATCAAATAATAAAACAATGCATACTATGGATGAAATTAATAAAAAATGTGCGAGAGGTCGTGTTAAAAAACGACACTTTTAAGTTTGGAAAAATTTTAAATTTCGAACAGGGGACGAAATAGAATGAAATTTTAGACTTGGCACTAGAAAAATTGATAGATCTATCTCGATAGAGCACATGTTGTCGTTTCGCCGGAGCTCAGACAGTTAAGCAACAGGTGTACTTTCAAAAGGGATTTTGAGTCAATAAATGATAAATACATATTTTTTTCGCTGTTATTCCATTAAACAGGGGTTAAGCAATGTAACCAACTTAAAATAAAATAGTTAATATTGTACCAAGCATAAAATAATAGAAGATTACAAAAAAAATGCCATTTCTCCCAGTCCTCGGCCTCCTAAGTCTAGTGTTCAGCACCGTTCGTCGCCAGTGTTCGGTCATCAACAGGAATATCGCGGTAACGGATATCATGAATTTTTCTCTTTCTCTCTCGTTCTGCTTTGATGTGAGCAAAAGAGAGAAAAAATAAGAAGTTATCGGTTCTCTTCTACATATATACGTTTGTGTCACTTAGCATGCTTTGAAACAGGGCTGAATCGAAAACCAATATGACTACATATTTTTAAAAGTTTTTTTTAACTGACAAATTTTCGTAATATCGATACAATGTCCAAACACTTATTTTTTTATCAGTCATCATTATTTAATATTTATATTTATTTAAAACCATGATTACCAACGGAAATAAACTAACATTTAAAAGGAAAGTAATTTCCCTAGAGAAACGTCAAAAATTGCAAGATAACTTTTCTATATCTCCCTATCAGAAATACTTCGTTTCAATAGTGAAAATCAATCGAAACATTAAAATTATAATGAAACGCTTTTGACACATTATAAATTATCACCTAATCTTAAAAATAGGCCAAAAAACCATTTTTTGAAACAAAAGTTAGTTAGCATAGTTCTGCATCCAACTGACGATTTATCCCTGTTTATTCTAAAATAAAAATGGTCGAATACCTTTCTATTTCTTGCAAACGATATAACGAAAATATATCAGTTAAAAATAATCTGTTAAAGATACGTAAATAAATAGGTTGGCCAATTCGGTTCTGGTAGAACGCATGTCAAGAGCGAACATCTTATATATACTTAGACATACTGTCAATCAGATAATTTAATAATGCTCAGCCGAGGGGCTGAATACAGGACTTAGTGGATTCATTACGCTAGTGGTCGGCCGTCTAATATCTAATTAAATATTGAGGTTATTCCATATTTTTATCTCAATACCCCTGTAAAATACTATATTATGTACAACAAATTAATGCTCTTAACATGCAGAATTCAAAAAATGGTAGATCAAACATGCCTTTTCAAGTTGAGCACAGCGGCTGTTTTTTTGTTAGCGATCTCCATACAACATGAATTAGTCAAAACTTGCGAAGTAAAATGTGCTTTTTTTAATTGCGTATTGCATCATATAGGTCAGTATAGAGCAGATATACATTGGCAAGTGGCAAGACTACCTACACGACTTAAAAAAATCTGTTTTTTTTTAATATATCCGCAATTATTTAAGTTTTAAGCTCAAAAGGCCGACTACTGGCGACGGCTGACTTTAGGAACAAGCACCCTACGTATATTAAAAACTTATTTTATTGAAAAATCGCTAGGAGCGTTTTTAGTGGCTCAGCGACTCATATATATATATTATATCTATTTAAATATAGAAATATGCACAATCAAAAATCAGCACATATATTATTTTATATTATATTAGATGAAGAACAAAGAGAATTATACGTAATAATAGAGAAAAGAGATTCACCTGCACGCACAGAAAGAAATCAAAGTACATAATATATGTATAAATCCGCGTGCTATACATGTCATCTCGGCTTGATGGGTTAAAAACTGAACGGTCGCAGCAAAGTTGTTATTATTATGCAAATAAACTCAGTACATCTTACATGCAGGTTGTGCAATGTGTACACGTCAACAATGCTGTATATATCACTCCACAATCAGAAGCGCCGAGACAAAATATTCGCTTACATTCAGCATGTAACGTTCCTTCTTGTTTTGTAAAACATAAACGTTAATCAAACACACGATAACATGGGTCACGAAGAGACATCCAAATATTTGTTCGGAAACGTGACGACTTTACGAACATACATAAGAACAAAACCATAAAGCAAACTGACATGATAGTAACGTGCATATTCCTAAGCAAACGTGACATTTGCTAGCGTCGTAGTTCAGTGAACTAATTAATGATAATTACAGGAAATATTATAAGATATTTATCAGATGACAAGACGATCCCGAAAAAATCCATCTTGTACATGCACATTGAAGGATGATTACAGATTCCAAACGAATATTCGAATAGTTGTTAACTTATTCGTTCATACTTTGTATACTTACTGGGTTAATAAAGTCATTCGGCATCGCATTATACCTTGATATAATCTACTTTGTTTATTTGAACACTGACTCATTACACGTGTTGCCAACTAGTAGATTATGTGTTAAGAGTAAATATTTTCTAAGGAATTATGAAAAAAAATGAATCTATGTACGAGATGAAACTCATACACTGTGGTTTTCGAATATATGTGATGAAGTTTTACTATTTGATATGCTTAAGTCTCTTAAGGTGACGTATTCCAAAAAATGTTCGAAAAGCAATGGATGCGATGATCTCTGGCAAATGTTCAGTTCTGATGAGATTTATTGGATGTCTTAATATATTATTACCACCAACGTTGAACGAAAAGAATAATAAAGCATTATAAAATGGCGATACTTTTTTTGTTATCTAATTGATTGGCTATGCTCGCCACTTTAAATTCGGTTCGCATTATAGATTTATACTGTAAATTTTTTTATGGCATTAAATTGAATGGAAATGCTTTTTTAATAATATATATTTTATAATGTAGAAATCTAAACTATGAGAAAATAACACCAGTGGGAGTGGAAATTCCATATTTAAAAAGTTTAAAATACAGCTCTCATTGCCATATTTTTTAACATATTCAGTTCCAATGTGGAGCATATGGACTGATTTTGGATCTTATTTCAACAGAAGTTGTTCTACGAGAACTGCTTGTTACTCAGTCGCTCAATCTCTCTTTTTCTGAAAGAGTAAGCGTAGGGCTATCGCACTCGGTACGCTCCGTTTTTTTTTTAAATCATAAACATAATACTATCATAGACATCCTTGCCTTCGAACACAATTTCATACATCGGATGGATTTGAGTATGAATAAAATGGCAGTTAACTTTACAAAGATTCATTTAATGAGCACAATAAAAAAGTTGCCACGAAGTCCATATATACAAATAAACAAAGACATAAAAATCACAAAATGTTGTAGAATTTAAGGCCGCTGTTAAAGCGTTAAACTGGCCAGCAGGTAAGGATTCCAATACAGGTAATTTTACGAAAACAGACCTTAATACCATCATTGCCGGTTTTACTGAAAATATAATATAAGATTGACATTTTTAATTTTTATTTAAAATACCGATGGTGCATTATTAGTAATAAATAATTTCGGCAACAACTTGAATTTTATTGGGAGAATTGGCGTTTACATGGTAGAAGTATATTATAATAAGGTAAAAATATAATTCAGTTATACAAGAATTATAGGAATTAGTTGATAGATATTTCGGCTTCCCCCCATCGTCGGTAATGCCGGTGTTACTAGTAGACTTTTTTAATTTTCAGTAATACCGGTAATGGTTGATGACGGTAATTTTGGAATCCCTAGCGGCAGTCAAGTAAAAGTTAAAAATAATGAGACCGTTTCGGTTTTGATTCAATTACACTTGAATGCTTAGGAAGCCTGACAGGACATTGCGAAAGAAATTATTTAATAATCATCAGTATTCTGGTTAACAATGCAGTATGCCAAGTTTCAAAACTCAATGACGAAACTATAACTTCTGACATTATTGCAAGTGCAATTATATAGTTTATATTTGTAAATATTAATATATAATTTTTTTAAATACTATTATATTGTTGTATTACACCTTCATTCTTTCAGAGATTACTATACAGTTCATCTCCGGCAAATAAAATTGGATTTATGAACGGAATAGCCGGATGACACTATGTGTCGCATTCATTTAGAGGCGTGACGTCATACCATCAAATTATGACTGTTACCCCCTACGTTGACCGGTAAAACAAATAATATTTAAACATACTAATATAAATCCGTCAAAAATTAAATATTCTATAATCAATTCAATCGATTTGGTATTTTTTATATACGTCAGGTTTGTTGAATTATCGAATGGGTTTAATATTTATCACAAATAAATTAAATAATTCTATATAGCTCCCATAATGTAATTTGCGTACTGCTTGACGAAATCTAAGACGCTGTGAAGAAAATTAAGATAAATTAATATAAAACTATTAGAGATTATTTTTCGTAGACAGAAATAAATTGATTTCTTTGTATGCCACTAGAAGAAAATAAATCTTTTTCAACTTTCTATAGCGAATCTGGATAATTCTGAAGCCGAACGAACTATGAATATTCAAGCGCAAACGTGAAAAATCGATTTCTATGTAGTTTTAAGTTTATAGCCAACTACTACTAAAAACTACTAAAAAATAAATAAAAATGATCCTGTGTGAGGAGTTTTTACCAAGTATTCTTTTGAATTTCGGATTGTTGTATCCGTGGTGCAGTGGTCAACATCGTTGGTTACAGTTACGGTTGTCTCGGGTTCATGTCTAGGTACGGACAGTTTCATACATTGATTTTTCAATCGATATATGGATTTCTATTTGTAGCATGAATGTTTGTGATGTCTAAAATTTTCACCCATCTGATCCTAAAAAACGGGGCATAGCAAGAGCGATTAGCTAACCACTAGTTCTGTCCTAGACTTATCCATTTATTCCTACTCTCTTTGACGAAAGAGTGGTTGAGCAACTGAGTAACAAGCAGTTTTCGAAGAAACACTTCTGTTGAGATACCTCCATCAGGAGACCTATGCCCCACATGGTAGAAGAAAATCTTTTGAATTATACAGTGAAACCTGGTTGTCACTTCGCGAATTTTAAGTACCAGCTGAATTCCCTGCAGCGCTTTTCAATCACTTTTAGCGATTAACAATATTGCAAGCCGACCATTTTTATCAAAAAAATAACAGGTATTTTGAATGACGGTTTTTATTGTGGAACAAAGCTGTGGAACATGCTCGAAATATTTTCAAATGTACCTAGAGGATGAATTTGCAAAGTTATACACCTGCACACCGTCGTAGACAAGATTGAAAATTTGTTTATAACAACGAACTGAATACTATTTGCACATTATTTAATCAGATTACTAATTAATTACAGAATTAACTGCTTCGTAATTTGTAAACGATGGTTTTCATGAAACGTTAAAATATTTTAATTCGTCATAGCTCTTATAGCGTGGAGTAAACTTTTAATTTGCAAACGCACTTCAACCGGTATCTACCTAACCCAAATAAATTCATTGCAATAACCAGCATTCTAGATTCCTCTCCCGGTTTGATGATGACTCATCAAAATGTTTTGAAAACTATATATAAAAAAAACTTCTCGATTATACGATAGGTAATATCTAAAAATAATAATATGATACGACCTATGGCAAGTATTACATCTAACCATTTCAGCATTTAACAATAACGATAAGCTTAGTCAATGTTGTAGTAAAAATATAGGGTTACCACTCTATTTTATTGGTATATTATAATTATGAAGTTTTTCAACTTATTGTAACAGTCACTGAAGACTAAAGAGCGGTTACTTTTTTATAACTGCGGTATTCATATTTACACTTTGAATGTAAATACACTAAATTAGGACATATTATGTTGTCCTTTTACCTCCAACAGACAAATAATCACCTCTATTATAACCATTATGCAAGTTATCATAATTGTATATCATTATACTAATACGTTATTCATCTCGAATATTGAATTATTCTATTATAAATATATATTAGTATTAATTTGGTATATTATTTATCTCGCTAGATATGTTATAATATGCTTGTTTAAAGATCTTCCCCACGATAACATATTGCTAAAATACCAACTTCACACAACAAAATGCATTGCTGTTTGTTTTACTTTATTGTATTATTATCCTGTTTTTGTTTTAATGACACCGCTTATATCTTGAAGTTTAATATTAACAGTCAAATTTCGAAATAGATCGATTTCCTTAAAAAGCCTTGTTTATGTATTTTTTATATGCATGTATATTGCAAGTTTTGAAAATAAACATTTTGTTCAGTCAATATAAAAAAATCTTCATAAATTATTATACTAATAATGGTCACAATTTACTACAACTATAAAAAACACAATTGTAAAACCTGTAAGAAATTATTATAGATTAGTAAAAACATGACATGATTTTTTAGCTCCGGTTCCTGTAAAAATATTTTAAAAAATTGACTTAACACCTGGAATAAAAATAATTAATACATAATAGTAATTGATCTGAAAAGAAGTAGATTATTAATAGCGATACACTCTGAAATACAAAGGAGCATGTTATTAGAGGTTAGTGTTAGTAAAGAGTAAAATAAAATTTTACTGACTTTGAGCTTTCGGTGAGGTAGGCAGGGCTGGCTTAGGGTGTTCAGACGAGCAGAGGCGCCCGATCTTGGTGGGCGGCCTCAGCCCAGAAGGGCGCACCGCCTTCGGGGCTGCTGGCTCAACATTCTCGACGTTTTCACTCATTTTTTTTAACAACACTGTTTCAACACAATAATTTCCACATCACACCACACGGCACTGTCTTCTTCGCGGCTGCAAAAAACAAACACACTCGAATTAGACGTTTACTGCAGCAATTTCAATGTAATTCATGTTTTTAGTTCACCGGTATGAAAATATAGCGGCATTGGTGAGAAATGAAAATGTAAGCGTTGTTTTACGACGCGGCACACAAATGCGATGCTCCAATTATTCAAGACGTACAATAAAATAGTAGCGAGCTAATATCATGGGGGAGTATCACGCCATAGAGATCGCACTCGGTACGGTAATGTTTTGAATAGACGTTGGCCATTGTAGCCTGATTGTATTATTTATTATTATGCAAATTTTAAAGAAGATTAATTCTTTTTCTAAACACTGAAGCGTGAATTTATGATTTCAAATAATATCTAACATTGTCGGTAAATTGTAGGGTTGCCAGTCGACCCGGATTCCTAGCTAATAAATACCGGGTTGCATGAGAATTTATAGACTACATAACAAGTCAAACTGCAACTTATCTATATTGTAAATGATAACGATACGGTTAATGCAGTTTAAATATTTTTTTAAGACAAAATTCCAAAAGTTAACTTGTTATAATGCTATAAAAACACAGAAAAACATTTTTTTGTAATTCAAGATTATTTTGTGGTCATTTTTAATTCATCCTATTATACACGAAGAATATTTCAGCTTAGCAACCAGAACGTACCGGGTTCAACTCTTAGCAAGGTAATACATCTGGAGCATGCTTTATTAGATGCCTTTTCTATTGGAGTTGATATCGAGTAACATTAAAATACTTCTTATGTTTATCTTGATGAACTATTTGGCGCATTGTAAATCAGCGATTATGATCTTATTTAAAATATAAGATCTTGTATATGGGTTTTAATGATATGTTTTCTTTTGGACTTGATCTAGAATAACTGTTTAATTCTCATCGAGTCTGTGTCAAATTATTTGATATAAAAAAAAATATTAAAATTAATCCGAAAAAAAGTGGCAACCCTACTAACATTGAATACAAGGATGACGTACAAGAAAGTGCACCGGCGATTATAATTATATGAAAATGTAAATACACCTGTAATAACATAAGAGCTTTGCTTTTGATTATACAACCATATATCTAATTATAATCATTTTAACATCGATAAGAATACGAGTCACATTTCAACGTCTACAATCAAACTGTAGATTCTAAATTATATTGGCGAGATAAAATGTCCAAAACACTATCCGTTTTTAAACGACATTTTCAAATTAAAAATTTTATACGTTTATTTATAGAAAAACAAATACTAATGTAAGAATTATCAAAAAGAAGAATATCACCAGTCCACATAATGTATTGCTAGGAACTTCACAAAAAACAACTTAAAAAAGCGAAAAAATTTATCGTGACTGTTTTTTAAGAATTCCTCCACACTTACATGTTTGCTAGTTAAAATTAGGAGGTGAAATTATTTTTGATATTGTTTTCGGTTATAAAAATGTATATTTTTATAAGTTTTACAATAAAAAGTATCTTAAAATAGGCAGCATTTAAATCTCATTTTCGTTAACTACTAGGTAACGGTACTAGCTTTGCACTCTAGACCAGTGGTTCTCACGTGCGGCCAACAGAGGATTTTTCTGTGGCCACCAACGTTTCTTTAGTAATTGATATTAAAAAATAGTAACATAAAATAAATACGACATTTGTTTATTCGTAATGTGTACGTATACGGCTTGAAAATGTAGTTGTAATGAAGGAATACTTTTAATAAAATAGGGATTTTTTTAGATATAAATTTATCGGGATCAGTACAGTAGTCCTGATTGGGTTAATTTGGGCTGCAGTGCAGTAAGTAATACGGTACGATAACCAACGCTTTTCACATTGCAATCGTGTAATTATCATTGACAAGAGATTATCCAAAAACATGTGTATCAGTGAGATTACTTATTTACTGATTTTTTTTCATATAAATATGGAAGCATCTGTATATTCTACATATGTAAATGACATGATTGTACATATCTTTAAAGAAATTATATTATATAGCATAAAAAATTTCTGCCTGCGGCGCAATTTTCTGCATCGTAGTGGTTTATAGTTAATAAAATACATCTTGGTAATTTTTAAAAATATCCACAACGTTACACTATTGAAAATATAAAATCTCAAGGACCCCGGAAAACCCCTGGCTATACGCCACTGCCAACGTGTTTAAATGTCTTTTATTGAAGAAACTTATATGTTGACCACTTTTTTTAGTAAATGCATCGGCCTAATATTTTAAATCACAATTGAAAAATTTGGTGCGGCCACGAGATATTTCCATAAGACCACTGATGTTTACAATGCGGCCACGGACAAACTTTCCGTGAGAACCACTGCTCTAGACCGACAATACAAAATCCACAGGTACAGATTTCATTAAGTCGATAAGCCATCGTCAAATCTCCACAAGTTTACAAAAAATACTAATTCCTGCAATCTGTGTCATGTGTACGGATATCGAAGCGATATATCTAAAATAAATAACAACAGCGAGAATTGTTAAGATTAAAACACGAGAAATTCGATTGCTTTGACGTTGGATAATTCATAATATCAATTGAGTAAAATGATAAGTACAAGTTTCCTTACTCGCACCGGCGCGTTTCTTCATTGCTATGCGTGCATTACGCAGTAAATATAAAATTAAGATTAGGCAAACGAAAATTATAGTCGTAAGATCGAACTAACTATATAAAGAAAACGGTTTTATCAACCAAATACGCAATGATGTACATATATCGTCTAAGCAAAAACGAAACGATTTCTATTCTGCAATTACTTCAATAATATCGGAACTCTGAAATTAAAAAATGTCTTCGACTTCTTGCTATTATCCTACGCATCTTCACAACTTATAAATGTATAATTTGAATATGAACTTTCTATATAAATTATTATGAATTATGAATTGTGACTTGTATAAACATGTATGTAATACTAATATCATTTTAAAATATATGACTACATTCTTTCCAAACATCGTTTTGACAGCTGCCCAGTCAAAATGGCTTACGAATTTTCATTTTCAAAACAAACGGTTTAAAAAAAGAACATCCTTTTTCTAACTTACTTTCTAATGTTACTGCAAATGTGTTGTATTCGATATCGAAATTGGAACGATATCTGTCACGATTCACTGACACACTTTTATTCACAATGATAGTACAAACAAAACTATCCACGTAGATGTTGGTGAATTACGTTGTTGCACCGTCGCAATTAACGTGATGTCCCGTAAATGTTACAAAAAAAAAACAACGTTTATTCATGAGTTCCTATTGACAACTGGAGAGGTTTATTTTGAGTGTACGGGATGTGTCGGGCATCGGAAGAAAAGTTCGAGTCTGGATTTGAGCCAAATGTTACACCAAAACTTTTGTTGGGATAGAGTCCCGTAGCATTATTATTATGCGATCTTGCACGAGTGTGTTTACAAAATCGTCGCGCAAAAATACGAACTCTTGCGGAATATTACATATATAAAAAGATGTAAGCTACACGCAAAATATTTTTTACGCATCAGTATCGTCATTTGAGTAAGTAGTCCGTTCAGTCTCCGTAGAACTGTCAGTTAAACCAGCGGGAAGACGTTCAACTAAAGCAGTTAACTGAGACGGACGGAGACCGGGTTCGATTATTTAGCCTGATGTATTACAATAAATTAACTAAAGTACGCATCAAAGTGTTTCTCAAAAGTTTTAAAATAGAGTTGTTCATTTCGGTTACCGTTCAGTTCAGCAGCAATGAAGATTACTTTAATTTAATGTATCGATCAATTAAGTCAAAACCACTTTCTTGTATCTTTAGAGCGAAATGAAACCTCTGTTTTAACTGATGGTTGGACGGAGGCGGGAGTCGATCGGATAACTGAAACGATTGTCTGAAAACAATGCAGTTTCATTAAATAAAATTTTCTTACAATTAAAAAAATGCTAGACCATTCAGTTGAGAAGTTTGACCGATAAACGCCCACCTGTCATAAATGTGTAGCAAATATTTCACAGTCACCATCCATATTCATAAAATGATTTTACTCTTCGCACACTTGCTTCATGCAAATTACACGTGACAGATACTTCAAAATGTACATATTTTTTATAGAAAAAATACTACAGTCAATCAAATATATTTTAATTATACGTCATAATGTAGAGTTTGTCGAGGAAAGCACTATAGATGACATACACATTGTATTGAAATAACCGGTTGAGAGTCGCTGATATAATGCAACATTTAAAACTATGCCAACAACGGGCGACCAAAATTACGACTATTACAACAAAACTTGATTCAGTTCTTTTTTCTATTTTTTAAATGTTTTATATACTGCCACGTTGATTTACACATGAACAAGCATCATCAGTTTCTACTACTGTAGATTCTCAATCTATCAAGAATGTATATTCTATATGAAGAGACCAACTAAACCAAGGGGTTTTGTCCTAATACTTATTATTATCTATTCCGCACACAAAATCATTATAGAAAAATATGCCAGACTAGATAAAATTATGAACGACCAGTGCGGGAAAACGATCAGTACAATAAATTTTGGTAATTTTATATGGTCATTTTTTGTGATAGAACCAAATGAACGATGCTAAGGGAAAACGACAGATCGTGGAATCGTGCATCAGGAGATTCCACCGTAGGACAATTGCGATAAGTAAAGAATGTTTTTAAGTTTGCTCACTATGGTAACATTTTCTTTTACGTACTAGTTAAGCATGTAAAGGATATAAGTATGTACATTTGTTGCAAAATATTAATATGGCGAGGAAATGCGCTAATTTTCTCAATAATATCAAAGTAATATTTATTGAGAGGATTTTATATCAGAATAGTTTGATAGTATCATTTTGCTAACTAGGTTAAAAATATGTGGGAGTACGTTATTCATAGTCACATACCTAATAATAGAACGCATTAACTAATATTTTTTCTTAGTGTCTGCTGAGCTTACATTTTATCGTTTGTGTATTTAGAAGATAACAGTAAAATATAGCGGTAAATTAAGAAAAATACAAAGCGAAACTAATTATTACACATCGTTAAAAGGACCGATGTTTTGCAGCAACATAATAATATATCAGCAAACGGCAAAAGTAAGTAAAACAATAATGTTTGTGGGAAAATATACATATTTTTTAAATAAAACTATAATATTTGTAGGAGATTTAGAACGTCAATAAAGGTTATTTCAATTTCATATACATAATATACATAGCACTTTTTGCTATTTAATATTTCCTTTTAAAAAACCACGATTATGTGTTATATATGTAATACAATCGATGTACTACTTAATTCTTTTTTAATCTAGCTGATATTCAATCCAATAGTTACTTAAACAAAGCAGTGAAACGGTTAAAGTAAACACACAATACTGTTGTCTCTATATCTCCATCGATAAATGGTGAAAAATTATCAGATGTCATAAGTTTAATATTATATCCACTTCTGTGGATGACGTATTGATGTTACGAACGGCTCTTGCAACGGTCATCTCATGCAAGCGAATTGAAGAAAAGGAAAAAAATGGAAGCAACTTCAGAAATATAAACTCGGTCGATAGGAGAGAAAAATGTATTCAAATAGGAAATGTTATTAGAACAGGAAGAGGGTAGAATATATATGACAGAAAACAGCGAAAAACTTTTGGCCATTTTCAAGCGGCACCGGAAACGCGTGTCAATTGCGTAATGGTTTTCGTCGTTGCTTTTCCTGCAGATAATCAGATCAATATAAATCGAGTCGACCAAAATGTCATGTGCCTAAGTATATGTGGATTATTAGAAGCCATTTTACTGTCCAGGCGACTATTACGAACGTAAGTTTATGAATTATTCTTTTTTTGTCTTAACGTTCTGAATTAAGCATTTGCCATTAATTTATCCGTTTCTTTCTATATTTCTTTCCCAGTCATTATTTGCGTAAAACCTGCTGCTCCTGGGTCTCTTACTACATATTATTATCATTACAAAAATGTGACAAGAGCTATTTTCCCGAGGTTTTTTATTAATTTTAAGCAGGGCAATGTTTTTATTTTAGTTATTATAAGTTTACAATATCAATATTTCCAACAAAAGTCTAAATAACAGTTCAATTTTATATGTATATCTAAGTATAATTTTTGTATTTTCCAGATGAATAAGTGCAGTAATCACGATTAACTTAGTATTTTTATACACATGAGAAGGCAAACAAAATGAGTATTGAATTCATAGTAAAAAATATCTACAATTGACAAATGAATAATTAAACCTTTTTATGACAGCGTCAAATAGGGTCAAATTTTCCCACAGTTGCAGCACCTGGAGATCAACGTTTAAGAAACAAAATAAAACTTCAATAATATCAAATCAATAGGTGAAAGCAGGGGTTACGAACCTTTTCCTGTCGGAAGGCCGCATTCATTTATATTAAAATCAAATAAGGCCACATTTAAGGAAAATACATAAAAATGTATGTACATTACTTTGTAAATGAAAGAAAACGATGAAATTTATTTATATAATTGTTTGTTTCAGACAAAAGGCCGCACTTGAGACCCTATAACGCCGCATGTTCGTCACCACTGGGTAAAAGCATAATCTTTTTTTTTTTAATAAAGAACAATCTGCACAGTACTGCATCTATATCTAATTATTATTCAAATATTCCTAATGGCGTTAGTTTTTCGAATAATTTGAATGCCACCAGGTTCGGTAAAAAATAATTTTATAAGTGGTTCGAACACGTCTGACATTTATTTAAAGCGGTTCCTGTTTAATAAGCCATGACATTCTGTGACCATGACTACGCTGACACATTCTCTAGAAGCCTAGAAGTTGGATTACATCATGGTGACCAAATATCTCAACAACAAAATCGTGACATACTAGACGACTAGAGGAGAGTCGAAAACTCGGAAGCAACATGGTCAATAAAACATTACTAGTAAAAAATGAAAAAATTGTCGTGATTCGCGGCTATCGATTCACTTTAAAATTCATAGATTTTTTTAAATAATTTTACTCTACATCAGAAGTCGCAAACTTGTCTGGTTTTCAATCGGCGCTTCACATAATAGTGGCGAAGTAATTATTGTGAAAAACCATTTAATACTAGATCAAAAAGATTGAATTTCTGTATAGTCATTTAAATATATTATGTGAATGATAACGATTAATTAAAAGTTAGTTTTGAGACATTCGATATCTTTCTCATTTAAGCATTTAATGAGTGTAATTTATAACTTTAAAATTGAGAGTTGAGTAAATACAAAATGTTTGATATTGGTATAAAAGTGATATGTGAAGTAATGAATCATTTCAGTAAGAAAAAATACGTCAATAAAATATGTAACGATAGCCAGTACCGATTAACGTTGGTTACGTTTTAAGTGTTTATAATAAAAATAAGATAAACTTATTCTGACTTCCCATAAACATAATTAAATAAAATAGTTTTAGTGCTGAACAACTATGCGAGTATTCACCTTTCCATAATTAATTACATAATTATTTAGACTTCAGACACGATCATTCATTTAGATTCTATAATTTAAACGCATTAAAAATATTTAATCAAAAAAAGTTACCTGTTCTGGTAGATACTGTTTGCTGTGGTATTTTTATATATAAATAAAAGTTTATCTGACTTATTAAATTTAGAAACAGTTTCATGTACTGTAACGGAATTTCATAGAAAAATCACTATGGGTTAACACTAACTGCACGTCAGAAAATACACATAAACTATAAATTCTGTGGTGTCATACGAAATTTTGCACCATTGAACATTGCCCAACTCATCAGGGTAACCAGGAACAATTTACTAATCGTTTTATTTTATAAAACAAACAAAATGAACTATTAAATTAAATAATTATTAATATTTTGACACATAAACATCGCACGATGTTCAAAAACATGCCAAATATGGCATAGTAGGCAAACACAAGTTCCAAAACGATGAAACGGTTTAATAAATGTTGCAATGCTAGAAATAAATCTTTCGTTAGTTAAGTGGTTGTTCTCAAATTTTTGATTTTAGGTTTAGAATATCCCTAAAATCTGATTTAAAAAGCATAATTCACAAAAATTAGAACGATTTGAATACAAATTATCTACATCTTTACTTAATTTTCAGTTTTATATTTCAAAGCTAATTATTTTCATTGTCATCATGCAATTTTTGAATATCTATTATTACAGTTGAATGCAATAAAAAAGAATTTTTTCATAAGCGATTCAATTTAGCAAATTACCGAGCATTGACAATAACAATGCTTAGATAGGTACCTACTTCTGTGGAAGATAAAATAAAATGTCTTGATGGACATATTTTATAGGATTGGGTGAATAAACATGGAAAGACTAGTTGGTTTATATTATGTATATTTAACTACATAATTAACTAACCATTTATATATTGTGGTAGTCTTCTTTATCACCAAAACTTTCAATTTGTTTATCACTGTATGCAGTACCTACCTACAGCAAATATGATATTTTACAGAGCAAGAATATTTTAAGGCTTTCATTGTAGGAACTCAATTTATAAATTTAATGAACTAGTCTATGGCAAATTTTCAAAATGGGCGGGAGTGACTCCGATGACACATATTGCAGTGAAATTATAACTGAATCTCACACAATGGGTAAAAGGATTCACTTTATTCACTTACATTTTTTATTTATATATGAATTACTGTAAGGTTCCTTATTGTATGTTGTAGTTTACCTATCCATGGTTGATTATATTATAGATATAATATTTGATTGATGCATAAAAAAGTAATATTAAAATAATAATGTCTTCAATTCTAGGCAATAAATCAAAAATATCATTGAATCAAGCCATAATTTAAATCAAACATAACATTATTTTTGCTTTCGCTTTTTTGTTAGTTACATAAGAATCGAAAATATTATCAAATTCGATTATGTACAGCATGGTGAATGTCTTTTCTTTATTTTTATCAGGCAGGCGTAAAAGGGAAACTAAACAAAAAGACAATACTTCAACAGTAAGACGATCATCACGAATACCAAAGAAGATAATGAATTATTTTACTTTTAATGATAGAATGAAAAAAAAAACTGTTCAAAAAAAAGTTAAAACAAGGATGCTAAAATCAAAAAACTCGAAATATGTAAGTACTGTTCTAGTAATTTTCACGGGCTAGAATCCCAATACGGACACTTTCATAAATTGATTTTTCAATCAATTTATGGATTTAAATTTAAATCTAAATTTCCTCTCACCCATCCGATCCTAAAAGCTGGGGTATAGCAAACGTGATTAGCTAACCACTAGACCTGCCCTATTATATTTTTACCCTCTCTGACAATGAGAGGTTAAGTAATAAGCGGATTTCTTAGAGCAACGTTTGTTGAGATTAGTTCCATTTTACTGCAAATTGGAAAAGGACACGGTTACAAAATAAACTATTAGCTACACTAGAATTATATGATAAAATTGATAACCATTTCGGCAATTCGCTATTTGCAGACATGCTTAAACGTGTTTTGGTATATCTATATATACTAACTTACACATCACATGACACTACATCATCTTGCATCTTCAAGTTTTATTTTAATATAAAGTTAACACACTAAATATTCAAATGCTCTAAATTGATAGGCTTAGTCATTTCGCTTGTTATCTTTTCAGAACCATTTAAAGAACGATTAACAACCTTAGCTTTATTTACAAAAATGTTTTATTTACAAGTTGTTAGTACCTGTTTCCTTTTATCTAGGCCGACAGATTGAAAAATTCTCTAAGTGATTGGAATAATGTTGTTTATAAACACATTTCTAAAAAAAGGATCATAACACAAGCTGATGCTGGAAAATTTCTATATGATCTGAATAAAATGAAATCGAAATATGACAATGAGTTTGACGATGAAACATATCAAGTAAGTGTTGAATTTAAAGAAAAGATCCAAATACATTTTTTCTCTTTAATAAGACTTGTAAATTTAAAACAACATAGCCTTGTCAATATTAGAATATTAATGTTTACTAACGGCTATATTAAAATCGTTGCATGGTTTGATGAAACAGGACAGAAGCCCCCAATGCACATTTCTTAAAAGTTGAACGATAGATGTTGCATTGGAACTGAAATAAAAATTAATTGAGATGTATTAGTACTTGTGTTTTCAACACTGTTATTTTTAATTTAACCTCATACATAGTTGCATTATCTATACTTACTTTAATTGATTTTCAAACACTTTTTTTATTCTAGGTGTGGGAAAAACTTATCCGGCAATTTAAAAGTATTACGTGTAGTGAAGACACTAGCTGCGGCTCATATGAATCCTCTCCGTCTCAAAATAAAAGCGTAAATATATCAGAGATCATTACTATCGATGATAGCCAAAGCTCTTCATGTTCCACGACACCTCTTACCCAACATGATATTTATAAAAGTGTTTCTGCAACTCAAAGCAATCACGGTAGCCCTTCATGCGATGAAATTATTTCATCTCCCGGTGGTAAAAATTCGACAAACATCACTGCTGCCATATATAAAAAAATATCAAAGCCTCCAAGAAATGAAAAGAAGATTAAAATTACAATTCCAAAAAAACACTCCATTAAACGTTATTCAGCTGGTTTAAAAACAACTCGTCAATCTTCTCAAAGCTCGACAGACAACAAAAATCGTGTGACAATAGATACGAGTATTGTGTCTAATAATATTTTATCAAGTGGAAGAATCGAGTATGATAAACAAAAAGAGATTACTCCGTCCATTACCATTATACACGAATCAATATCCTCTAGCCCAGAAATATATCAGATTGAAAGTAACACATTATTAGAATCTCAAAGTATATTGTTTGATTACAAAGAAAACTTTATAACAAATAAGATCAGCATTTCTAAAAAAGATTTGATAATAACAGATTTAATGATTGGAGATAAATCATATTCTCAAAGTTCTATAAATAATATTGAAATCGAAAATGATACTACGCTTCCACATAAAACTATGTTAACAGATTCTGAATTAAAAATTGTTGATACTAAAACGAATAGTGTTGAGAAATCGACAAAAGTAAGAGCCATCTTGCCATGTGCAGAGGATATTGAAATTGTCCATGGCAGCTTTCCAGAATCAGAAAGTAATCTAGTTGGAAACGATACGGCCATTCATAGCAAACGAATTAATAAAAATCACACAGCATTAAGCGATCAAGGAAGCCTTCAAGACAAAGAAATATCGAGCAGAAAGAGTAGTCATGTAATGTCTTCAAGTTATGATCTAAATAATGAGAACAACCTCATGAAAAATGCTTTATTAAACAAGAAAAATTTACCTGAAAGTATCAACAGCAAGTCTAAGGCTGTCGGAGAGATATCAACTTGTAATGAGATTGATCAAAATCAATATTTGAAGAATAATTCCATAGAAAATTCTAATTATGACAACATATTTCTTCTGTCCCAGAAAAAATGTGACGTAGGAGAGATTACAATTATTCCAAAAGCTAAAGAAGTAAATGTACAATTAAATTCTCATTCACCATTCCGTAATTTGGCTGATTCTGCAAGAAATAGTAGTGAAATATCATTCAATAACCGTACCAGTGAAGATAAAACAGAATCAACCATTTATAGAGACAGAGAGATGGAAATTGCCGATATGGAAACGGAGAGTATTTTCAATTCAATGAATGATTCTTATTTAAACAATGCTTTATCATCTCCAGTTCAACATTTACAATTGTCAACCCAACAGTTGTTCAACAATAATCGTCACTCCAAAATCAATTCACAATCACAAAATGATCTTCACCAAAGCCAGGTGGATAGCATTACATCTCGACCATTCCCACTTTCAGAAACAAGCAAAGACAATAATTACAGCTGGTTAAAAAATATTGACAAATTTAGAAAGGTTGAAGAAAATGAACTCATCTCAAAAGACACACTTCCTTCATTTTATTTGCAGGTATTATTAACAAATGTGCCGTTAGAATTAGAAAATGAATTTAAATGGTAGAATATAGTATTAATATAGGGATTGCTTTAAGGACATACAATAATTTATTAATAAAGTAATATATTATTTTATATTTAAGGACATATAATAATTATAATTATTAATTTATTTATTTATCCTTTGACATATTTTTTGGTAGAATGAAGTACAACAGAATTAATTTTATTGTGTAAACATATATGTATGTTACAAAGAAATTTATTTGATTTTCCAGAACATTCTTTATATTTCTAGTATACTACAATCTAGTATACATTTTGAATTGATGAATTTATACAGACGTGGAAAATTTTCGTAAAATGTCTTATAGTATCACCATTTCTTCTTTTCGTTACTAAAATCCAAAACGCCTGGAATAAAACATGAGCATAATAAATAATCATGTAATTACATGATGGTAGTTTTTTTTTTCTATTGAAGTTTTTGCAATGAAGAAACTATAATCAATAAATTATTATACAAAATAAAAGGATGTTTCAAAACTCTTTAATTTTACCATCTCGGAGTTGATTTCGAATCATGTTCAGAACGCTCAGCATCTTTTGCATTTGTATGCTTCTGTTGCTTCTGTATAGCCGCTAAGCATTTTTCAAAGGGATCTACATCTGCTTCTTTTGGCTTAATCTTCAAACACATTTCCTCAATTGCAGTTACATTTATAGCTGCGATTTTATTTGCCTACAACCAAATTTAAGAGCAAAATAAAAAATACATTCACCAAGAAGAGATTATTTTAATCGTATGACATAAGACATGTATTATTAATATAAAACATTATCCACTAAGAACCAACATGAAGAATCAGCAAAAAAAACAGGGCCAGCGCTAGACGTTTTGCTGCCACATGCAAACTTGCTTTGTTCTGCCATAGTTATTAATGTTTAGCTTGCCACCATCTGCTGCAATCATGCGTAACACTGGCACTGATTAGGATTATGATTTACCATTAGGACCCCCATCACAGATCGGGAGATGATAGATACCATTGATTAGGATGAGTTCTATTCAGCTAGGGTGAGTATGCTTACACCGTGTGTATTATTCTTATTCTCTGCCACACTCAATTGAAGAATTTTCAGTTGTTCTGCCAGGTCTTTTTCTTTTACTTTCAGTAATTCAATGAGTTCTTCTCGCACATTCAGAGTCTTGTGTTTTTCCTTAATGTCTTTTTCGTTTTGCAAAATGACAGCATTTTTGTTTGCAATTTCCTTGGACAAATTTTCATTTAACTTCTCAATTTCAGCTAGGTAAAGTCGCAGACTATTGATCTATATGAAAAGCAAACCAATTATTGAAATCAATACCATAATTTTATTATCCTTGTGAATCAGGCGGAGAAAGGGTGGAACATACTTCTTGATGTAGGTCTTCATTACAGTGATCTTGGTTGTTACTTTTTTGGGACATAATTTGTTTCATTTTCTTCCTACACATCTTACTTTTATTCTCGCTACAACATAAACAGCGTTAATGATAAATAAAAAACAGTTTACCGCATGGTAAATTTTATTTAACCATTAAATAAGTCGTATTTAATAAAGCAACAGGCGTTCAATTATATTGAAAAATACTTCATTGATTACCTTAATGTCACTTGGTTTTTCAAATTGCTTATTTGTTTCTGCAGTTCTGAAATGATTTTCTCGTTAGATTGCATTCTTCCATTCACTTCTTTCTCTGTATGCTTGAATCGATAAATATATAATTAACAAAAAATTTTTTGATCAGAATAATAATCGTAATAAGCCTACTGGTAATTTAAAAATATTTTAGGGATCTTCCGGTTATATCTGGTAAGAGAGATTTGATATCATATGGACATCCCTATGCCTATAAGTCAGTAAAACATTATGACCCCAATTTAAGCCGTTCTTTTAAATTTTTATCTCAAAGTAAAATAAATGACCTCATTATTTATTTTACTTTGAGATAAAAAAAAGTACAAAAAAATATATCAAATCCATTCAACAAGATGAAATATAAACAAGAGCGATTATAGATCTTAGGTCCAGGCAGATTGAGACCAACAACCAAGCTGATGGATTGCTTAAGCCCATTCTGCCAATCAATAAAAAAATGTCTTGAATCCATAAAAGAATACCATACGATATATATATTCGTAGCTTAGTATTGATAAATAAAGTTTGGTCATAAAAAGTTCAGTGTATTTTAGAACTAAAGTGAATGATAGCATAAAAATCTTGATTTTTAACACTTCAATAATTAAATAATATGCTCAACTCACATAAGTTACAGACATGGTAGTTTCAGAATCGGAATGGTGGAATTTTCCATCATCAGCTAAATCAAAGCAGTCTGCAATTTCCTCTGAAATAATATACGGTATCTTAATGCACTGATTCTTTTCACTATAATAAAAATCTAATTCGGAGTAATGAATCAATCAAAAAATAAGTTATGTTGTGTCAAAACTACTATATTACAATGATTTTAATATGAAACAACCTTTCTCCAAGCTGATAAGTTGCAAACTTTTTGAAGATGCACTATAGTTTTCGGCGAGGCCATCTACAGAGAATTCGTCCTAAATTTTAAAGTAAGGATTAAGGTCAAAGAATTTTCTTAATAAATTATCATATTTCAGGCAAAAAACCCCCACTGTTTTTGGCTGTCAGATGGTATGAATATGTTATAAAATTATTCAGATTGTCATATAAAATTTTTTTTAGTAGTTCTTATAATGAATTATTTGTTTTACTCAGAACTATGATATTTCATGCTTATGATCTGTATAAAATATATCTTGTGCTGTTTTTGTGTAAATAATTGTACACATATTTTTTATTCTTTAAAAACACAAATAATATGTTGTATTCTCCACTCCACTCGACAAACAATACATAATTATGTACAATTAATATTTTGGGTACAGTAAATAGTGTAGAAGAATGTAAAATGCCTGAAAAGAATAGCTAAAGAATATTTTATATTATTTATTATTTTATTTATAATTTTATTTAGTTAAAAAAAAGAACTTTGTGCAGACCTGTTCAGTCCTTAGCCTGCCATCTAATGAATTTGATTGTATGTCAAGATTAATATCTGTCCTATTCATATTGTCATGGAGATCAGTACATTTATGTTTAAGTTTATCAAATTTTGTATTTGTAATTGCTACCATCTGAATACAAAAAAAATCACTTTAATTGTATTAACTGTCAATTGTTAGAGGAAAGACATTATATTTATAAAATAAAACAACATTCACCAATTCTATCACCAAATTTTTACATAAAAAAACCATATTAATAATGAGAATATTCACATAAAATAGTTTTTTAAGATATCGAGGGTGCTTGATTGAATTTCAATATCAAATTTTACACATTTCCATGTATTTCGTCATGACCCAGTTTTAGCCTTTCAGCATCTTCAGGTATTTGACTACACAAATGAATATGAACTGACAGTTCAGTTAGACGGTCAGTTTGAGTTCATTTGTGTACCCAAATGCCTGAAGATACCGAAAGGCGAAATCCGGGTCATGTAATGTACACAATTTGACTAACTCTAATGAGTTAGTTTTTATACTTTGCCAGATAAATATGGAGTTTTTTAATAGGATAAAATAACAAAGTATTTAGTTCTACAAATTTTTTTTCAGGTAGTTGACAGCTATTTCGGCTCTGACGGTGGCGTAAAGCCGAAATAGCTATCAACTACCTCATAAAAAAGTTGTAGAACTAAATACTTTGTTATTTTATTCTATTATAATGGAGTTCTACCAAGTAAATGCCAATTAAATCAATAAATGGAGTTTTTTACTCTTTGGGAGAGATTCTCAATTGATTTTTTCACTTCTGATAATCTGATTTTTAGCTCTGCCTTAATGGTTGATAGTAAATTTTCCAATTCAGCTTCGTTAACTTTCCATTGAGTAACTTTATCATCCATATGCTGGAAGTCAGCCTGCAAAAGTTTAATATACATTTACCATATTTGATGAATATAATATTACATAATAAAGATGCATAATAAATAGGTGTATGTTTTATTATCACCATATTGAAATGAATGTTTTAAGTTATTAGCCTTTGTTTTTTACAATTTTATACTGAGTGTTTGATGTTGCCAATATGATTTGAATTCTTTTGAGAAAACTAAATAAAACAAATTATCGATAATAAAATAGTCAAATCAATTAAAATATTTGAGGTACATTCAGCACTGCATCTCGAATCCAATTGATAGCATCACTATAATTTTTGATCGCTTCATGGCAGAATCGCAAAGATGGCTCCGGTAATTCAGTTACTCCTTTCATAAGCTCTTGAGTGTATTCTAAAATATGTTTCAAATAAATAAGTTTGAAATTAAATTAGTATATACAACCAATTTACAATTATTGATATAGTGTCTAAGTGAATGAATCAAAATCCACCAAATGATTATTATATTTATATTTCTTCAAAATAAATGTTACACTAATCACAAGCAAGTATAAGGTCTACAAATTGCTTATTATTCACACATTCAATTATTGTACACTGCTATAGTAAGTATGTCTTTATCATAACTAATAATATCAAATTTAATTACAATGCAATCTAATATTATGTGTACTTGCCAAGCAATTCCAACAAATCATTCTGTTCACTATCATCTGCCTTCGTATGAAAAGCCTTCAAGTCTGATAATGAGCAATTGCTTATTTCTTCTAATTGAAGATCTGCTACAAATTTTCCAGGATTGTGTCCTAAGTTTGAAATTCTTTCGTGGAGCTGCTTTAAGTATAGGTAAACTTCTTTTATTGCAATCTGTCAATAAAAGCAAATTAAAACAGTATTTTTTATTTAATTTCATCATCAATTATTATTCAAATAAATAGTATAAACCTGTTTTTCTTCTAAATCGTTTTTCAGAGTCTGAAATTCGTTTTTCTTGCTTTCATAAATTCTTAACTCTTTATCTTCATCACCTATTGTAGCAAAAAAATGTGCATTCATACATTACTCTTTTAATAGAATCTTATTTATATTCTCAATTTTATTCCCTTTTTACACAATTTCAAAAATCGCATGGTATAATGAACCAATCTTTTAAATTTCTATGCTTGCATGGAACTTATCCCTTGTGTAAAAGAAGAATCAAGTGCACCATCAACAGTCTTTCACATACTACAAAATATTCCTTTAAATTTTATCATTAGCTTTGATGTATCACAACTGACTACAAAATTTACCTAGTTTTTTCAAAGAACGAGCTTATTTTAGATTAAGGCAATCAATATGGGTACATATCCCTTTGCATTAGATATATCATAATGGAATCAAATAACCAGATGAACATATGATTTAGAAATAAAATTTAGTAATACTTAGTTGTGTCCTTTCTGTTGAAATCTCATTGATTTGATCGAATTTGTTAATAAGTTCACCATCAATGTCTCCATCATTTTTTATATTCTGAAAATAATTTCAAATACTAACATAAGAAAAATTGCATTCAATCAAAAACATATAGTAGGTATGGAATAGCAATAACTGTCATGCTAACACTTACTGGCTCTGACTTCAATGGGCAATCTGTCTCTTGTTCATCACTATTTGAATCATTCTAAAAATAAAGATTTTTTATAGTTAATGAATGTGATATTTAGAACAAATAAATTCAATTATGAAATAATAAAAACAAGATTTTTTAAACACATTGCATTGCATGTTGCAAACCATTATTATTTATGATTCATTTAATTCATAGTGGAGAGGAGCTGCGATGATTAAAATGAATGTTAGATACATATTATTAAAACTTACTCTTATCTTCGTTGATGCTGTTGTAGGCAGTCTTGCTAAAGGACTTATTATTTGTAGTGTTGGTTTACACAATGATTTGATATGTGAAAGACGTGCTCTACTTGATTTAGTACTTCGAGGTATTGGACAAGGTATATTACCTACAGAAAAAAATGAATATATTACTTTTAGAATCTGCTGGGAGTCTCAAGTTTATAATAAAAGTAATATGCATCTTTGATTATAATCTTGAGACTACAAAAATAATAAAATATCATATGAAGAGCAATTTTTCAGGTGGGTAGTCAACGCTCTTGGGTGTTTAAGTTACAGGGTTGTGTGGTGAAAGTCTCTAATCACTGAATGGTTATTCATGCATTGATTTTTCATTAATTCATAGATTTTTGTCCAAAATCATGAATAAATGTGATAAATTCATTCCTTCCCACTTGATCATAAAAAATAGGTGTTGATAGAGAGATAATGATAGATCGTTCTTAAGCTAATCCTTCTTTCCTTAATGCTGGACAACTCTTTTTGTGCAGCCAGTTTCGTAACCAGACCAAATGTATGCAGTTATATGAAGCTTGCCACACCTGGTTGCTGCATGGTTGTGAAGCCAATTTAGTTAGGCGACCAGTGAAATCTTGTTCTTGAGTTCATATGTTTGCACGATCATTCTGAAATGTGAGCAGATTCTTGGCTGTCTCCCTGTAAGATGCCGAAGTAAATCACGTGAGAGACCACGGCCGCACGACTCGTTCCGCAACTAGAGTTGTTTGATGTGACCGGGCTCTTATCCTCTCTGAAGGAGAGGTTGAGCGATTGATTTTCAATCGATTTTTATTAAATACATTCTATTTGAATTTACCATTATGAATTCATATGTTCAACATTTGTGAACTTAACAACAATGTGCATAAATCTGTTTTCATATTACCACTGTTACTGAATGCAAAACAATAAAGTGACCGTTTATCAATAATTTTATAAATTGATCATTGAATTTTATATCAAAAATACTTACTTGTCATATCTCTAAGTTCTCGTTTTTGAAAAAAAGGTTTCCTCAAAGACATTTTTTTGGTGAAAATGTTTTTTTTCTATTCACTTAGAAATTTCCTTCAGCCAGAATTATTAAAGTCTATAAAACAAAGAAAAAATACTACAATAAAACAATAAGTCCACATTCCAAATGCCTGTAGCATTTGTTTTTTTATGAAACTATTTTCTTTCATATTATTCAAAATATTTATATCATATATGTAATACAATAATATAAATTTTCAACATTATTTGGAATAAGATTTGAAAATTTACAGTAACTATCAAGTTTATATTATCAATATTACTTTTAGATAATTATAAATAATCTCAAAATATTAACTTCTCAGACTAAATCAGCTAATATGTTTCATTTAAGTTTAGCAATATTGTTTTTGTTTTTTATAATTATTCATAAATAAGAATATGAATTATTGCAAATATTACTTTTTTTGATGTAGGTACCTACCTAATATTTTGTAATGTGGTGTGGTAATATTGAATGTAGTTGTAGGTAGGTAGGTAGGTACCAACTATTAACTGTTGGTGTTTATCGAATAAAATACATTTAGCAGAACGTGACACAGCGCACGTGTATATTTTATATATGGCAAGTCTTTACAGTTCAATCTGTCACAGAATATTTCCGTTTGCGATAATGCTGTTCAATATTTTATGAGAATGCTGCTGAATCATAAAACAATCTTTTAAAATGAAGCTCGTATTCAAAAGCTTGGAGAAAGATGGAACAGGGTAATTGAAATTCTTATCAACTATCTTAAAGTCACGCAGGTGTCATTGAAATTTTTAAATACGTTGTCTACTTTGATATATGTTTCTGTTTTAGTAAAGTTATCTAAATGATTTTATGAATATTTATTGACAGGAGCATCGGCCTTATTCCTGAGGATTCAGAAGATATGTGGCATGCATATAATCTGATATCTGAAGGTGACGTTGTTACAAGTTCTACAATAAGAAAAGTTCAAAATGAAACCGCCACAGGTTCCTCTACGAGCAGCAGGGTCAGGACTATTCTGACGATTAATGTCGAGACTATCGATTTTGATACACAGGCCTGCGTGCTTCGCCTCAAAGGTCGGAATATACAAGAAAATCAGTATGTTAAGGTTAGTGTTTACCTACTTTATAGTACCATGCATAACCTTGCATTCACCCCATACTAGGCGTACATACCTACTTAATTTAATATTTCCCGCTGGTAAATGTTCGTATTGGTGGACGTTGTCTAATAATGCATTTTTTTCATCAAAAAGCATGCGAAATGAATTGTTTTAGGGCAGTCTTTTATCAAGCTAAATATATGGAAAATATTCAATAATGATGAAAGGAAACATTTGACACACCCTGGTTTTTCTTAAGTATAAGTGTCATTAGTGTCCTGAACTGAAATCGGCCTGCGGCAAACAGCAATATTTCGCAGTATAGGTTTTTTTCTTGTTGCCAGGCGTTAAAAAAGAGCCCCCGGGCTTCGGCCGCTGGACGAGTCCATTTTTACGGAAAAGGGTAGCTCCAACTTTGCACGGAGTTTTTTTGAATTTTTGTAGACAGTCGATGACGAGCTGCCGAGTCGGACGAACGAGGTCTCGTCAGCGACGAAGGTGATGTGACGATGTGAACTGTTTGTTTGTTTTTGTGTTTTGATTTGCGTTGGATTTAATTTAAATTCGTTGTGTTATTTGTATTATAACTTAAAGTAAATTCAGTTGCTAAGTAAATGTAAATGTAGAATCAATTTTATGTGTTAAGATTTATATATTTGTGTAATGTTAAACCACTGCATCTTGAATGGAAAATAAATAAGTTTTTAACCGGATCTGAAATGGTGTTTGTCTGAGATCAGCCCTTCCAGGACTCCGGATAACCAGCCGCTCGCCTCTCTTCGATCCGGGGTCTTCTCACATTATAATACACAGTGAGAATCTTGACATACACAACTATTATGCGATAAACCACTGTTATAATGTTTCCTTTCATCGTTATTGAATATATTTAACTTGATGAAAGACTAGTCTACCCTATAACATAACATTGCGCGCGCTTTTTGATGAAAAAAATGCATTTTTAGACAACGTCCACCAATACGAACAATTACCTTCCCGTTTTTTGCTAGTGTTTTACAAAACTACGACATAAAAACTGTCAAAAATAATGTAATTTTCCACAGTAGTGGACAATGTAATAATAAAATTGGAAGTATTTACATGAATAATTATCATTGAAAATGCATTACCTATCTTGCAAGTCTTTTTTCACAAAAATTCACTAAAAAATCATTCTTTTGACCATGAAATTGTTCTTATCATAAGTATATTTCTTGAGACTAAAAAACAAGCTTACCAATTGAACCTAATCATAAAAAAAAACATAGTATTTAAATATGAAATGGCTCACGTAAGTATGTGCAATAATAAGATAATCCTTGCGATGAGCGACATCAGTCCTGATCATTATAAAATTATGTATTTTATTTTTAAAATTCAATGCCTTTCCACCAAGAATTGACAGTTAACACCTTAAAGTTATTTGAACAGACAATTAAAATAAATTGTAAGTGCATTTTATTTTTAAGAATTATTTAAAAAATCTTACGTCACTTGTTCAATTTTTTTGGTTAATGTTTCTAGATGGGAGCATATCACACATTAGACTTAGAAGTAAACAGAAAGTTCACATTGAGGAAGTCACTATGGGATTCGGTTGCCCTGGAACGTGTCGACATGGCTTGCGATGTCACTCAGAATGCCGATCTCGCCGCAGTTATCATGCAAGATGGCTTGGCCCATGTCTGTCTCATCACGGCTTGTATGACTCTTATACGGTCGAAGATAGATGTCACCATACCTCGTAAACGGAAAGGATTCGTTCAACAACATGAAAAGGTTTAATTTGAATTCATTTGTTTTAAATTTAAAGAATAATCTATTTACCCAAACACAAGCAAGGCTTGCTAACCGCTGCTTATGTGGAATAGCATATTATTGATTAAAAATTCATTGTTTATGAATTAGTCGGGTGCAGTGGTCAAAGTTGTCGGCTTTGGTAACTGGTATCTCACTTGTTCGAATCCCAGTATGGACAGTTTCATAAATTAATTTTACTATTGATTTATGGATTTTTGCTCGTAGGTATGAATAAATTCCCTCCCAAAAATCTGATCCTGAAAACGGTGAAGTGAGACCGTTTAGCTAACCACTAGTTATGTTAAGTTCTATCTTTCTATTCTCTCTGAAAAAGAGAAGGTTGAGCAATTGAGAGCAAAAGAGCAGCTCTCGTAGAAAAACGTTTGTTGACATACCTTCTTTAGAAGGTCATATGCACTACATTGGGAGTGGACATGTTTGAAAAAGATCTATCATCAGCCCTATCCAATAAAAAAATTGAAATCTTTATTCCTGTTTGGGTTGTAATTTTTATCTTCAATTAATTCCAGGGTTTGTCAAGGTTCTATGAATCCGTTATGCAGGCGATCATCCGTCACATTAATTTCACAGTTGTTAAATGTGTGATATTGGCTTCTCCAGGATTTGTCAAGGATCAATTCTTTGAATATATGATTCAGCAGGCAGTCAAGACAGATAATAAACTATTACTTGAAAACAAAGGCAAATTCATGCTGGTGCATGCTTCATCTGGTTTCAAACATTCTCTCAAGGGTAAGAGATTGCTTTACGTATTCAATTTAAAATTACCTACTAATTTTAAAATATTTTGTTTGGATTTGTTAGCTAGAAATTATTTTTGGATAACTGCCTTACTCTTCTGTATGTAAATGTAGAATAGAATTTTTTACAACGAATCTAAATATGTATATATATATAAAACATAAGCATTGCTATAAAGAGTAACCATCGTCAGAAAGTTTTTTGGCTCTACAGAAAAGTCAACATTTTTAGTGACCGATTTATGACTCTATTTTATTGGATGTGCGATATGCACATAATCGTTTCTAACAATATTGCTTATGATAATAATTAGCCAATATTCTATTATCGAATATCTCATTTACAGAAGTTCTTCAGGATCCTATTGTTGTGGCGAGAATGTCCGATACGAAAGCTTCAGGGGAAGTACGGATCCTTGAATCGTTTTACACAATGCTCCAATGTGAACCGGCCAAAGCATTTTATGGAAAGAAACATGTTGAAAGGGCAAATGAATCTCAAGCTGTCGAAACACTTCTTATATCTGACAAGTTATTTAGGTATGTACGGGAGATTTCACGCTTTTCCATAATATCAAGATACTGTGGAACCTGTATATTTGTCATTAATCCATTCCTGAGGGTCTAACGAATATGGAATCTGACGAATAGCAGCAATCCTACTCCAAACCCTTGGTGCTGGGTGTATTGAATATGGAAACATTTTCTTGTTATCAAAATGTGACAAATGAATAGATGTTACGCTATAATCATATCTTTCTGGATCTGACGCTTCAATAAGTATTTTTATTTAACCTGCAGGTGTCAGGATATCAAAATTAGAAAGCAGTATGTAGCCCTTGTGGACTCCGTCAGGGATAACGGAGGAGAGGTGAAAATTTTTTCAAGCATGCACATATCAGGAGAACGTAAGTAGATTTCTTCAATTTTATTACTAGTGTTTCAGTATTGAAAAATGTGGCTGGTTTTTTTTCAACATCAATGTTGACATTAGTGTTTCCATTATAGTCGTAAATCATTCTTCATATGGTAAATCAATAAAACCCATCATTCATTAATATAATAGAGCTAATTTAATTAAGGACTATAAAACAAGTGCCTAAAAATAGGACACTTTCATTTCATCAAAATACTGTTTTGAAATTGTTTGATAAAATAAAACTTTTGCTGTCACATGTATTGGAGTTGCATGTGGAATAATTTTATGACCACACACCATCCACAACAGTCATATAGCATTTTATATTTTTGTGAATTTCTTATCAATATTTGTAGAGTAGTGATAGAAGAATAGGGCTGGGACATGGTTAGCTAATCACTCTCGTTACACCCCGCTTTTAGGATAGGATGGGTGGGAGGTAATTTTAGACATCGCAAACATAAATAGATCGAAAAATCAATATTCGAAACAGTCCGTACCGGGATTTGAACTTGAGACATCCATAACCGAAGCCAACAACGTTGACCATGGACCTGATTTTTAAAATATTGTGAAGAATATGTTATTAAGTTTATAGTTAATATAAAATTAATAAATTTGATATTCCACCAGTATGTATTGACCGACATGTATTTCGCCTCTTCAGACTGATGTATTTAAAAATGAGTGTTCTCAAAGTTACCGTCGAATCCACTGAAAATTTAAAGTTATACATTTACTATGTCAAGTCAATAATATTGTTATTTCTTCCAGAACTCGATCAGCTGACTGGAGTTGCGGCGGTCTTGCGGTTTCCAATGCCCGAACTGGAAGACAGCAGCGATGAAGAAGGAAGCCATTCTGAATAAAATTATTTTATCATGTTGACTGTAAAGAATAAGCAAATCTACAGCCTCTACAATGCTGTGCTGAAATATCTGAACCGAGTTGGGATTAATCTAATTAAAAATGACTGTTTTTTCTTCTTTGTTATATTGTTTCAGACTTTCTTTTTTTTGACATAAATAAATTATTCTTCTCCCAAGTTTGTATTTATGTGTAATTCTGTTAGTAAAAGTTATATTTATAGGTCTATAAAATGTAACATGTGTTTTTGAAAGGCATTATTGTATTGTATGTTTCGCTAGTAAAATATTTAAACATTGTGTAAATATACTGTTTCTCGACAAGACAAGGGTAAAGTAATTATTGTAAAGAATTTAAGACGTCGCTTAAATTCGGTATTTATTCTTTTTGTATTAATTATTGTTACAAAGTATTTTTTATTGTTAATAAAAAATAAGATTTTTTTTTATATACAATTGTTTCAATAAATATTCAAAGGGGCACATATAATGTATGAGTCGACCTTTGCGCGTCTATCTGTGAAATTTCTCTTCATGAATCTTGCTCGCCCAATTCCCCACGGTTAACATATTGTGCAGGAAGCTTCACAATTTGTTTTTTCTTAGAATAATATACTGGCGATACTAAATTCTATATGAAAAATAATATGATTGAATCAATATAGATCGAACTATGCCATAAAAAACGTTGTGTGATGCAGATAAAAATGTATTATTTTGTACGTGATAGTGAAAACCATCTCGTTCATTTTTTATGGAACTTTAAAAGATATTTTTTTTCAAAACCCTCCTCTACTTTACATTACAAATCAACATGTGTTCTCTGGAGCATGTTGCTGTCCAATATTTATTCCCAATTATCTTCATTTGACATGGTCACATTTACTTTGCAGTCTCAAATTTCCAGAATGTTTCGAAATATTTGTAGCTGAAATTTTCCTTTACTGCGACTTATAGAGTCGAAATTTGATAAAATTATTCATTCTGAAGCTTAATATCACACATTTATGCTATCCGAAGAACAAATTATTTGAAGTTTATTAGAAGCATCTTACAATTTCGTCGAATTGGTCACAAAAATTATGTAGTAAACATTCGAGATGTTAAGATGGAAATCAAACTTATGAGTATTCCAGGCGCATGTAGTGAATTTTTCTCATTCTCACTAGATCAGAATATGAAAAGTGAAGGATAAAAGCGAGATAGAAAGGCATGTAGGTTGGTATTGCTTTTTTATCCTACTTGCTTATATACATGTGAGGTTGGGTGAAGGATATAAAGATACATCCACCTCACATATTCATATATTTGATAATAACAATAAAATTTTTATAGTAATATTTTTATTCTTGTTTCCAACATGTTAAAATTAACAGAAGCTTTGTTGATGCATTCAATAGCTGAAGTGCTCCCAATTTGATGTTTTAAAAGAGTATTTTATGTTGCTTTAACCTTGACGGCCTTTTTAGTTTCTTTTTCCTTCTCGTCGTGGATCCTTCGTTTCTTACGGAGCAGCCAGATCTCCTTCATTCGCTTCTTCTTTCCGTCCATCATACTCTTGTAGAGGCGTCTGTGTTTTTTCTTTATCATTTTTTCTCTAAGCTGGAAGTCTTGTTTGTCTTGACGGTTCTTCTCGAATGGGATTTCTTTCTCAAGTTCACCCGGCACGACAGCCATTCCCTTTTTCTGAAATTAAAAAAAATTTAATTCATAAGTAAGCTAAATCGAAGCGGACACATGAAGTTAAAACGGGTCTGATGCTCAGACTCTCAGACAGTAGGGGCAAAGAGTTAATTACTCTCCCTGTCCCTATTGGTCAAATGGGAAGGTAACAAAGAGATATCCATGCAATTGAAAACAAAACTGTAAATCTATTGATGTCAATGTATGAAAGTGTTGGTTCAGGAATTCGAGCCCATGGCCACTGCAACAAAACAGAATGGATGTCTAGAGTGTTGAGAACTTGGCTACAGCACCAATATAAAAGTAATATTTTATTTTCTACAAATGAAGATGTTGGATGACAGGGTTTCAGAGATAAGCGAACAGACTTAATAATGTCCAAAATTAAAAACCGGTGATGAAGTTAGTTTATTCAAGTGCTGAAGATGCTCTAATGGAGCTCGAGTCCCGCCTGTCCCCTTTTCTAACCAAATGGATTCTGTCGCCTTGGAATGCCATTGATAACTATTCATTAATACATTCAGTGCTAACGACACGGGAAGCGTGTCTTCGGTAATTAGCCAGTACGTGGTAATCGATAGGGAACTAATATCTAGGTGATTAGTGTAGCAGTGAATGGGTTAAAGGAAGCATGGAGATCGGTGGGGAATAGAGAATCTCAGAGGCATTGTGTGGTGGCCCTATACCATATAAAAAAATATGTTAGTTTGTACCTTTTCTTGTTTTTTTTCCTTTGATTTTTCATAATCATCTTCAGAGTCGTCTTCTAATGAATCAGAATCATCTTGTATTTCATCTTTGTAGGCATTTTCCAAAACTTCCGCTTCTCCCATGTTCTCATTTCTCGAAACCTCTTGATCCTCATCACTGGCTTCTTCCACGTCAGTTTCAGAATCATCATTTGTTTTGTCTGTAAAAATAAATTTCCATTCAGAATTTCCAATCAACTTTAATTTAAGTCTTATGCAACTAAATAATGAAGTTTTTGGTGTATGTATCTTAGAGCCCAGTGTACTCTTTCTACTCATTACTAAATAATTTTGAACCAATTTTTCTTGAAGAACTTCATTCTTTACCAAATATACAATGTTTTGCGATAAATCGATTCTTTCTGATTTTCCATTTGGATGAAGGTTGATTTATTTTATCCTAAACTTCAACTATTATTTATTATGAAAAATTTTAATTGCTTACAAAGAAATGAAACGTTTTAAATAACCTTTATTGTAAGATAATGCTTTTGATCTATTATTATTAAATGTATATACCTCATATCACTCTTTATTCATGCTTCCAGGCGCATATAAATAAAGCAATTATTTAAAAAATATTATGCATACAAATTATGGGGGATGTGGCTATGAATTGCTTTGTAAATAAAGAAGTATTTGTTGGTACACAACTCAACTAACCTGCACCGAAGTTTCCTGCTTCAAGAGCTCGGGCTTCTGGTGGAATATACACTTGGTCTTTCTCTTTATCAATGAACGGAGACAGATGGGGTGGCAAAACAGCGCCCATGAGGTATTTGCTAACAGGCAGAAGAGTCCTAGCATTTACACTGTCGAACACCCACTGTGGCTGAACGTAGTAACGCGATATATATTGGTTATCTATGGATGGTCTGTCAACTATGTGATGAGTGATCGTTTCATCGGTTTCATCGAAGGTTGAGCCTACGAACGAGTTCTTGTCCCATGAGACATCCCCTCCAAAACATCTTAAAAGAAACACCATCGATTCTCGAGGTACTTCACGATTTATGAAAAACTTCAAGCCTTTAAATAATGTTTTCAGTTTAACAACTTTGTCCGCTTCTTGCTTGGCCTCCTCTAATTTTTGTGGATCTTCGTCTGTCGGAAACTGGTCAATGGTTGCTTCATCATCATTTTCAGCACCGGTGTCGACCAATAACAAGGGTTCATTCATTGCTGCGACTCTTTCGGCAACATAAACATCCTCATCGATCAATTTTTTTTCCAAGTCTGTACTACTTCCAGTAAGATTCGGTGGATATTGCAAATTTAATGAATGGAATAGTCTGAAGTTGACAAATCCCAACATGACAGTATAAAATTCGACGAATGTCGCCATCAGTTTGAAATCAACTTCATCTTTAGTATGAGGCTAGAATTATAATGAAAAAAAAAACCATTATGAACTTGTATTTGAAATAATCCACGTTCAAACCACGTTTACACAAGGTAGAATGGAATCGCGTTATTTATAATAGTTTTAGACAATTCAAAGAATAACGACTCGGGATGAGCAGCAAAAGAAGAATATTGCAAGACGAAAAATCAGGGACAGCAAAGTAGTCATTAAAGAAAAATAAATTAATAGCAAACAAGATTATGTATATCCAAGAACGGTTGTGTAATTTTGTGCATGTAACAAAAACAGTTGAAAGGTAAACACTTTAACTGTTAATTAAATTGATTGTCATTTTTTTCAACATATTTAAATGCTGATTTGTTTTTAGTACAGTAACATCTGTTTTTATACAAATTAATAATATCAAGCTTTACCTGGAATGCAAAGTGATGAGGTACAATCCAATTAATAGTTTGACCCTTGATTTCGGCCTGATAATAATATCCTTTGATAGAGACGAATACTTTCCTCAAAGCTTTGGCTGTGATGACTGCGTGCATGAATTCTACAGTAAGCCTTCGGCAGAGTATCGATCGGTCTCGTGGGACATGTTTAATGGATGGGAAAGTGCTGAAGAGGAAACATAGTGTTAGGCAGTCGTCCAAGTCTCGGAGGGCATCTATAAATGTTGGATATCTCTCTTTGATGATGTGGTCGATTTTTATTTCAGGATAGTTGTTTAAGTATCGCTTTACAGTTTTTTTATCACCGAGACTTTGGGCACGTTGGATTCTTCGGTAGTATATCTAGAAAAAATTAAAAATGAATATAATGGTGACGCCAGGTCTGCAACCAACTTCGGTTGCGGTGCTCACTAGTTTGAATCCCAGTATGGACAGTTACGTAAGTTGATTTGACAATCAATTCATGGATTTATTTTTGAAGGCATCTCTAAAATTCTTTTCTATCCAATTCTAAAAACAGTGTTACAAGAGCGATTAGCAAACTACTAGCCCTATCCTTCTATCCCTTCTCTTTACGAAAAAGAAAGGTTGACCAACTGGGTAAAAAGCTATCCTCATAGAAAAACATCTATTGGGATAAATTCCATTAGGTCAACATATTCCACATTGGGAGCAAACATGGTTAAAAAAATATAATGTTAAAAGCAAAATTAGACAGGTGAAATAATGATAAGGAGAAATTTCCTACAGAACTGCTATGTTATATATAAACAGCATCTAGTAAAATTTAAGGTAGAAAAAGAGTTAAGCATATTTACCAATCATGTAATGTGACAATAACGCTTGTTTCAACAAATAAATATAGAGTATCTTATAATAGTAGATGCTAGTACAGACTCATAAATGGTGGTTTGATTTATTAGCTTTAAAGAAGATTGTTCTACCCTAAATCATTTCATTTAACGTACTTTTCAGTGTAAAAATAGCATTTTCAGGCCATGTCCGATAAAACGATAAGCCACCTTTGTATTTATAGACAGCGATTACGACGTAGAACATGTTTAGATAAGGTATTAAAAGAAATGTAAGAAATACATATTATTCATGTTTCCTGATTTGCGTTAAGCATAATACTACGTAGAAAAAAAAAACAAACCTTGACATCTCTCAATTTCCATATAATCGGTTCGTGCATCAAAAACTGTATGTCCTTGGTATGGTAGAGGGTTTTAATTCCACCTAATCCTTTCTGCGCCCTTTTGCGATTACGCGGCTCACGAGGGTAAATACCTTTGAGAATACATAGCCGTCTGAAGTCTTTGATCGAGAGCTGAAGACGTTTAAGGGCAGCTTTTCTTGACATAAACTGAGCTCCCTCTCCCGTTGAATACTGAAAAATATTCCATATTATTATTTGTTTCGCACGTGCCATAACCCCACTTTCAAACGATGCACGATAATGGAAGATTTCCTAGACTTACCTTCTTTAATCTTTTGGCTACCATTGTGAATCGTCAATATACTATAGAGAAACTATATTTGACAATAATTGCGACGACAACAAAGTTGTTATCGTCAATAGTTTATAAAGCCACGAGTCAAACTTGACATGCCTGAATTTTACAAATCAAAATGACAGCTGCACCATGGATGCACCATAGAGTATTTATAGAGATATAAATTTATGATGTTTTAATACTTAGTGAGAATACTAAAATATTATTGATACTTACTTGATAGATTTATGGTACCTAAATAAATAATAATTATTGTTGCGTATAATATACTCACTATATTAATGAAACATCATTTTAATTTAAAATACTCAAAATTTATATTAAGTAGGTATCAAACTTTAAATGGTTTTCAAAATATTTACATTTTTTTTGAATGTTTTTCCATATATTTTAATAGATTATCAATTAGTGGTAAAAAGTTAATAAATAGTTCCAAATTTTCTTCTTACTTAAAGTAAAGTTATTGTATTGATGTTAGTTGAATTTGAAATTACCCATACACAATAATTGTTAATAATTATAGAATATATTTATTTTTAACATCCAGCTCTAGCTTGCTTTCATTTAAAAGAAATTTGACCGCAAAAAATGCTAATGGAAATTGGTTTCAACGAAAGATTCTGTTCTGATAAACATTTTAGGTTCTACATCATGATTTTTATAAAAACATAATACCTTCGACAGGTAAGTCATTAGATTTGTTTAATATAATTTGTTTTGGAAGAGCGAATAATTATTATACATATCATACTGTCAAAATTGTTATGCACAAAACCATAATAAGACATCAAATTTCTTTTAAATTCAAATTTATACAATTATATTAGCTACTGTTTTCCTACTCGCAAACGTTTACTTTGAAGTTACCTTATTATAACTTATTATAAGTATCCAACACTACAATTTAGAAAGAATCTTTATTACTGATATAGTTCCAAATCCAACTATTGCTTTTTTAAATTCAGTTGGTTTAAGTATCTAAGTCAATTTTAATTTTATAATAATAATAAAATATATTATTATTATGTTCTGTGCAGTTAAGTTTGTAAGTTTTCAAATAAAACTTCGAGAGGAGAAAGGTACTAGTCATATTTAATTAAAAAATGAAATTATTTGTAATTTAAAAATTATTTATTTGCAATATAAAATCATACAAAGTACATAAGTTTTCTAAATACATTTATAGAAATGATGTGATCAATTATAACCATTAACATAATCACTGTGAATGTGAGGTTGTTTCATGAAAGTATTCACTGATTTCATTATCTTCAGACTTATTTGTAGACTCATCATGTTTTCCATGAGGTGAATCATCTTTTTTTATATGATTTTCATGAGTATTAGTTTCCTTTGAATTCTTATCATCGAAGCTTTTTAGATCACTATTCTTCTTATTATCATCAATAATTTGATATTTTCCAGCTATTTCGGACTTAAGAAATTCAGCTAAAATCTGGTAAAAGAAATTGTGCGTGTCAATCGATGAAGAATAATGTGAAGTTATTGGATAAGTTAACGGATTAAAGATATCATTGATATGGTCTGTTTTGTCAAAGTAGTACATTGGTTTTTGATATGGGTTGTACATGTAGCCTGTTTGAGGTATCACCATTATAATATCAATTTCCTGTTCCTGATTTGGGAGTGAAGGGCTATCAACTGTTATTTCTTTTTGAGCCACTTCTGTTTCTCCACTTTGCTTCGGTAATAACACACTTAAATTTTGATCAAGCGACGGTGCCACCATAAGGTCTAAATCACTTTTATCTGTAACACTCTCGTCATGTTCGAAAGAAGCCAAGACATCAGGATATCGTTGGAAATAGCGCACTCCACAATATGAACCACGCACTAACAACTGAACAAAAATAAAAACTAATAGCTTCATCTTTATATGTGAAACAAAGATTAATATATTATGAATACTTATTTTAAATTGATGCATTTAATTGAATAACCACAATATTTATACTAAATAATTACTATTTCTGACCCAGTTTTGTAGCGTAGAATTAATTATAAATTTAAAATTTTTAGATCAGTTTTGTTTATTATTGAGTAACTATTGCGATTGTTTTAAACTGCTTATGCCTAAAATTGAGAAACACTACAATTTGATATTGGTTATTATAGGCAATGAAAATTAATATTTATCAACATAAATAATAAACAAAAAAGTGGCAAACTTTTTAATAATTTAATTTCTAATTATAAGATAATATCACAATTTGTAATAGTCATTTGTTAATTGAATAAAGCATATTTGTAAATTTACTTAGCTGGACAAATATGATGGGAGGATATACAGAAAATGATTCATGAAACCAACAAAATGTAAACTCAATTTTTCCGAGAATAAAAAATCCTTAAAAACATTGAACTAAAATCATTCATTTTAAGTTGTTAAATCATGTTCTCTCGTTTTCAAAGCCATTTTTAATGTGCAATGCACAAATTTTAATAGTTTCGAACAGAGAAAAGATTTTATGACTAATTGAGAGACTGGGGGAAGGTTGGTCAAAAGATATCCAATTTCATATGACATGTCATTAATAGATAAACATTTTAAATTTATTGTATAACTTATAAACAAACTCATGTTTGTCTTGGATGCAATGTTGCACAAGTATTTATCATCACAGTTTAACCTTGAAAAATTTGAGTCACTTATTTGATCTTTATTTAAGTCTATTAAATTACCCACAGTGTTTCATTTGCAAACTTGTATCAATTGATTAAAAACAATATTATTAGGGAGAGATAAGATTGTGAATGTTTTATGAATACTTATATTCTGTAATGTGTCATTTATTTTGACTCAAGATGAAAATAATAAAAGAATTTTGAAAGCCTGAAATAAGTCTAGATGTGTTTTGCAATATTTTAATGCTTGCATTATTGGAGGGCATTGACTCAAATAAATTGTTTCAATAATAATGTGTGTTGATTGACCTATATGTCATCATTTTGTTTTGAAATTTTACGAATCAGCATTAAAAAGCTGTGGCCGATAACGTGATGGAATAATCTGTTTTTACCATTTAAAACAGATATATTCAAATAATTTTCTATCTAAAATATTGATTTTTTGGATGATGATGTTATAAGATTACCTTCAACAGTTACATGAAAGCTGAATGTTTTTATCATGAAAAGTCTGAGCATTACAAAAGTAACTTAAGCAGAAAGTAGTTTTCTTGAATATCTTACCGCTATAATGATCAGAACTATGCTTAAATGGATTTTTGTTTGCTTATAACATTTCACTAGCCTAAGAGAGACAGACAATAAATTATGCGATGCCAAAATACTTGATAATTCTTGTATAACTAAATAAAGTGAAACCCGATCTATCATTCTCGAGTTCATCGCTGGCTGTCCCGCATGTATTATTAATTTTTCCCAATCATTAAGTTCCATAATTAAAGATATCGACTGAGGGTGCTTGATGGAATTTCAATATCAAATTTGAATATTTTTCGTCACTAACGAGCCGGGTTTCGCCTTTCAGTATCTTCAGTGCTCGATTCCCTGAAGATGCCGAAAGGGGAAACCCAGGTCGTTAGTGACGAAGTATATGGAAATGCACAAATGTCATTAAGTCCCAGACAAATACCCATAATAACAATGTTAAAATATAACGCATTCGCCATTTTACGATTTATCGGCCTAATGTTATGGTTCCGCCACAAATTTAATATTACCCGATTGATCGTTTTTGTAGAACATTTTTCATCCTGCTCTGAAGTACGCATGACTCCATGCAGTCGCTGGTGCTGTCTTTTAAAGAATTGTATCCCGTTCATAATCACAAGCCCATTCAACAACTATCGTAAAAAAGACCGAGACAAGTCTGCAAACGTTGTCTTACTGATATGATGCTATCTCATAGTCATTTCGCTGATGACTCACTTACTGACCACTGATGTATAGATTGTCCAGTCGTTTTTCCGAGTAGGTCAGTACTCACTCTAGCCTCATATTTAGGGCATCCAATCCTTTTTATGGTACTAGGATTTAAAGATTCAGAATTTCTCAATCCCAAGATCCCGGGATTGATCATTAAGTGCAAATTAATGTGTTTAAATGTACATTAAAATTTTTATTGCTGTCCATTAAAGCTTCAATTGGAATGAATTTATGATTTAATATTTTTTTGGTTGTTGGAATGATGTTTTTGTTGATTTAAAATCAGACAGTCAGAAAAGGGGAGAAACTTTAAAAAAAAACAGTGATCAAAATAATTTTTTATTCTATTTTATTTATTGTATCCATTTAAGAAGCGGTCCTAATTTGTTCTTCATTTTCAATTTTGTAGCGGCTTAAACTTGTTAAAAATGGGTGTTACGAAATATGAGAAGGATAAGAAGGTAGACCACGATACATTTATAATAATTATATAGGTATTAGAAAAAATACGTACATGAACAAACCGAGGTACACATTGTGGTGAATCTGGAAGTTTAAATTTGATATATGAATTATTTTTAAGCATTTACAGCGAATCCCGATATCCTGGGTTTGTATAAATATCAATCCCGGGGTTACGGGATTGGAAGCCCTACTCATATTCGCATCGTGAATTATTCTGACTTGCAATTAAAATCCTCCCCAGCTTAAAATTAGGATTCTAGCTTCTTTCCCGCATTCATCGTTTTTTAGGGTCCCTTGAAAAATGTATTCAGGATTCCACTGTACAAAGCTTTCTTTTTACCTTATTATAATGTAATTTTACCGAGGACATGCCAAGACAACAAATAAATATATATAACTTGCTACAAAATGTTCAAGATAAAGAATTAGTTGCAACAGTAGAAGAAAGCACCAGATGTCTAAGATCCGTCTTGTAGATTTAGAGTTTCAAAGTCATGTGTTCTATTACTCATAAACTGGAATCATTATTAAGACAATAATATCTCTTCAACGTAAAAAATCTTTCTCATGTCTAATAGATATAAATGATCATTTATTTATAGAACACCTAAATGCAAAATAAAATTATTTTGTCCTAACCAAAATAAAAGTCTAATAAAACACATTATTTTTTGTACTACTTCCACAATTTTTCATGATGATCACAACCGATTTCGCTTTAAGCGCTATTAATAACAACATATTACAGAGGCACCACAAAGATGTAATTTCTTTATAAAATATTATTTACTCTCTCAAAGTGGCGTTATGGCATCGAATTTTGAAAAGATTATATTTGAGATTACGCGCTACCATGGAAGCATTGTACCGGAAATAGGTCCACTACATCGATGGTGTTTTGGCCGATTGATGTAACCCTCAGAAAATACGACAATGAGTTTATGATTGAAACTCATTACAAAGACGACAGAGCAGGTCTTGGCCAAATGATGTAAATTAGAAAAATAAATTGACTACTTTTTGGAAGGGATATACCATTTTACAATGGTTCTAGGCTTAAAAATTCTGACCCGGCCATTTTATATAGGCCACTATTATATTGACACCGTATCTGCGAGTATGAGAATTCACAGAGTGCATTTCAAAGATTCATTACGCAACTCATCATATAATGTTTTCTACATAAACAGTTTTTACTCTTTCCTGAACAATTTCAATGTGGAGATTGCTCACAAGATAGAGATACACAGTCAAATTTACGATAGCGTACTTCTGAGGGTGCGAGATAATATATATGCGTTCCTTTACCATTCATCCGACTTTGATGAAACTTGGTTGAGTTCTGCGCACAACCGTGAAGGTTTCCGAAGAAAAAAATTAAAACGAAGAATCAAATACGTACAAACAACGACATCTTGGAAAAACCTTCTGATTTATTCATGTACGCACGAGACTGAAAAAAATATTGTGTATCCAAAACAGAGGTCCGCACGGGCCCGGCCCGTGGACCGGTCTCGGGCGGGTAAAGATAATTCAAATTCAAGCTCGGGCCGTGCCCGGGTAAGGAATTCAAATTTAAGAAAAATATTTCGTACAATGTTTGAGTCATGAGTCAGCCATGAGGCAATAGTTTTCATAACTTAAATAATTTATTTCACATGTGCTATGAATATTGTTGGGAATGTGGAAACAATAACATATATTGTTTGAAAAGTATAAATGTATTTCTATATTTTAAAAAAATCGGACTTTTTCGGGCTGAGAAAAGTAAATCTGAGCTTCGGGTCGAGTTCGGGTAACAAGTGTAATATTGAGAGTAAGGCCTGAAGATGACGGGCTCGACCAGAGTAATTTTATGACATTTCAATAAATAGAATTAAAATACAAACCCTTTCATTCTTTAAGTGGCATTGCAATGCATGCCGGGTACTCATAATAAATATGTACTTTCAGTGAGTCACTGAGTCACTATACAAGCTCCTGGCGATTTTTCACAAAATAAATTTTTAATGTACGTATATACAACAGATATATCAATTTTCCCAGTTGCAAGTCTAAGATTGTCTTAACCTATTTCGTCCCCTGTTCGAAATTACAAAATTTTCCAAGCTTACAAGTGTCATTTTTTTACACTTACATTTTACACGGCGGATGTGCTCCAAAAAAGCGACCCTGTAAAACATACTTTTTCTTTTACACCGAAAGACTGAAAATAACTTGATAATAACGTCCTAATGCCCTAACAGTTTTTCGTGATTTGCTCAAAACTCTGAAAACCTTCGGGAGCGTATTTAACGACTCAGCGACTCAATTATATGTTGTTAAAAGGCTTTTTTATCCGCACATAGAGTGTATTATAATCATGTTTATACACAAGAAATTTATGTGTTTTATCTAAAGTTGCGATAAAACAAGTTAAAAATATAATTATTGCAATGATTTATTTGTTTATGGATTATGTTTATAAGTGTATTCAGTCGAGTGTAATTTGTTATGACCGGATTGGGGGACCGTAATATTTAATAGACGTGATATACAATATTATTAACACATACCTGTACATAGCTGCGGTATAGCTTCTGAACCGTTAATAGTTAATATATGTTAATCTAGCGGAATTAGTTAAATATCAGATATTGTTAGAAATGTCTCTGAAGTACTTTTATAATACGTCAATCTTTATATATAGATAAGATAGATGAGTGTCCTAGCCTTGGCCTTCTATCCCTACTATTTTTAAAAACGTTCGCTTGAGCAACTGAGTAACAAGCAGTTCTCGTAGAAAAATGTAGGAGTCCATATGCTCCATATTTGGAGCTGAAATGGCTTTAAAAAAAGATGCAATTTGCATAGCAACATAAGAATTGACAAAACATCTAAAAGTATCTTTCATGTTTTATTTTTAAATAAAATGATAATGGAATATTTTTTGTATACCAGGCAAATTATTTTTTTTCGCTGATTATGTCGTAATATGGATCCGGTACCTGGTATTTGCAATGATGACCGGACGTAAATTCTCATTTTACATTTACTTTTGCTGCACTTTAATGCAGCGACTTCCAACCTTTATGTTACAGCGTCTCAACTAAAAAAAATTCCAACCTCCATACCTTATATTTTTAATAGATATAATAATATAGACACGCTTTAAATAATAAAAAAACACATTAACAGAATATTAACAAATACGCCGAGACGTAGCAGGGGTTTTACCGCCAGGGGCGGTCTTTGAGTTTTCCCCACTCCATTTTCCTCCAAAAATGATGATGTTATATTTACAATAGTGTTTATTTAAGGGTATTTTTAAAATTTCATACTCGTAATTAACCACTAAAAATTATGATACAGAAGATGCTAGAAACTTTTTTTGTTTAAATATAATTTCTTGAAAAACATGTAGTACTACATTTTAACAATCCTGTCGTTTAAAAATGTTAAATTTAATATTAATATTGTAGAGTCCCACAGGTTTGTTTTAAAATATGTCAAAAAATCTATTAGTCATAAGGATAAATTTAATATTTATTATTAATATGGAAATACAAAATCTAAATAATATATTAATAGTTATATATTGTACATAAAAACGAACTAAAAATTGTAAATCGATTTAGAGCAAGATATTCAGCAGATTTTACTAACATAACAATTCGCAAAAAAAACATTTCAAAAAATTATAACAAATTTATTTTTCCTAACTTTGCTCTTAAAAAAATCGTCAGGAACATTATTAAAATCTATTTTATCTGCCAGTTGCTGTTCTATTGAAAGTATTGCAAATTTTTAAATAAAAAAATCTCATTGTATATTATAAAAAAGTTTACTTATTAATTTTAAGTTTAAAAATCTCCTTTCACTCCTAGCATCAGAATTCCGAAGAAAAAATTTAAAAACATTTCAATATTTGGCACCCCAGTCTCCAAAATTATATTTTTGTAAAAATTTCAAAAGTTCAATCTCAGCTATTCTTCCACAAATCTTTCTTTATATTTAACGGCAACATAATTTTTAATTTGTCCTTATCAGTATCACCATGATAAATGCTATTTTTACACCGAAAAGTACTCGAAATGAAATGTTTTAGGGTAGAACAATCTTTTATAAACCAAAATATGTGAAAAATATTCGTGAATGACGGAAGGAATCGTTGGAATAATGGTTTAACGATAACATATCGCAAGCTATCAAGTCGGCCCGCCATTATTCCTCAAGTTGGTATTTTACCAAGAAAATTTAATTCATTCACTAAATAATTACTGTTACGTTACGATATGAAGTTTTATTTATTTGTAGATAATATCTACAAAAAATAATATTTCATATCATTACTTCATTAATACACTTCATAAAATAATTTTCTATTTTTTAATTTAAAAAAAATGTCGCCTCCCAGATTGGAAACGACTGCTTTAATGATAAATAGGTATTGGAAATGCAACACTTGTATTGATATGCAGAATGTACAATTTCATATGTAAAGCAATAAAATTACGTCTAGTGTGAAGTTTGGTGAATAGCATGGTTCAAAAATAATAAGCACAAGTTTGAAATTTGAGCCAGTCCTGTAACCAAGTGGTATATGCTCCTGAGCAGTGGTGGTTTACACACTTAGGAGGCCACCCAATCTTAAAAATGAGACATAGCAAAAGCGTGTTGCTTACTTTTGGTAATTTTCTGGCCACATCATTCCAGTCTTATCGCCAAAAGATTTACAATAATTACAACTTATTGAATTACTTTCTCTATCTCAGCTAGAGTAAAAATAGCTCATTCAGGATATAAGTGATGTGTTGAGACAGTAGTGTGTTCAGTGAGTGAATCATCTTCTTCTTCTTCTTGAAAACCTGCAGTCTCGATTATTGTGTGAAAATGATAACTATAACTGATGCTCATGCTTCTCAGCAGGATGTTAAATGTTCAACAAAAATAATCAATCAAGGTAAGATTTGTGCATCGACAATAATATTTAAACAATATATATCGAAAAAATGACAGATAAGAGGAACGATTAATGAGGAATAAATTAACCCCTAGCTCTTATCGGTATGTGGCCCGGACCTTAAATTACCGCGAATTTGAGAAAACAGTGAATCATACGAGAACGATAGATTCGGATTCCTGTATTATATTAAAAATTAAAAACATTTATTCCATTAAAACTATAATAGATATATAATTTTCTGATTTGTGATATTTTATGCTTTTGATACTAATTCATATATGGATGAGATTGGAATTTGAGCCCTTGACCGTGCACCTTGATAAGACACAAAGATTACATATCGGCTATGGCGACTTGATTGAATGTAATATTATGTAATCGAAATACTTGATAGTCAGCTCTGTTTTTTTTGAGCCATGGTGTTGTACGTGTATAAATATTTTTGCAAATTAAATTGAAATGAGATACATTTACTTAAATGAAAATGCCGATTTGATTGAACTTTATATCTACTTGATTAGCAAATATCAAAACAATTTGTTGCACAAAGAAAATAATAATTGCTTAGTAAGGCCTTTTATAACTTCATTGCATTGCAAAGAAAATTGCATGACCATCATCGAACTATTAAATTATATTACCATGATAATATATGAAAACCTTTTTTATCTGTCTATTGTGAATGATTTTCTTAATTAAATTCCTAAATTAAATTTAATTTAATAATACAAAAAGTTTCATGAGCTATTTTAGATAAATCCCCGGACTACTGCCGATTGGTGAACGTCATGCTGTTCAGTTTCATAGTCCACGGGCTCGAAACCCAATAATTTTGTACGACACTTTTATGAATTAATTTTTCAATCAATTAATGGATTTGTTTTCGTAGGCATGGAAAATGTCTACGAAATGCATGTATATCTAAAAATTCCTTTCCATCCATCCAATCCTAAAAAATGGGGCCCAGTGATTAGCTCACAAGTACTCCTGTCCTAATCTTATTCTTTTGTCCTTACTGTCTCCACAAAAAGAAACGTTAAGGGACTAAATTACAAGAAATTCTCATAGAACAACTTAATATTAGATTAGGAACAGACATGGCTTAAAAAAAGTCTAAACTGTAATCAGTACCATCGTTTATAATTTAACAAATTCTTTATTTTAATGGTGTTTTATGAAGTCAAAGTTACTTAAGTCTATTTTATAATTTGATTGTTTTCCAAATGCCTAATAATAAATATCACAGAAAACTGCATAATGCAAAAAACTGCATAATAAAATAAAAGTTTATTTTGGATAATTTAAGACATCGACTGAGGGTGCTTGATGGAATTTCAATATTAAATTTGGATTATTGAGATTTTGTACACTTCCATATTTATATATGTATATAGGTATATTTTGGAATTATATCAGGGGATAAGATTGTGAGATGATCCCAAAACAAAGAGTGCCTGCCATCAGACTAGGAGTAGGTGATCAAGATTACCACGTCAAGATTTGGCATTTCCTCCTGAACACTTTCAAATACAGAAAACTGTAGAGAACAAAGTTGTAGAGTCTCTAGTAAAATAATAAAATAAGATATAATTGAAAAACGCTATAAACTTCACAGCTGAAAACCCTTTTTTCGTTCATGAAAACCTTTCCTGATCTTAAATAATAATGAATTGTGTACAGAGGATAGATACTACAAGACAAATATTAAAATGATGAAGCAATAGTGTATTACTATTTTATTTTTTATATAAAAAGAAATTTTTATACTATAACTTGATATTGGTATTCTCTCTTCTTCTTCTTATTGCAATGTCCATTCCAGCTCCCCTGTTTTGAGGATATAGCTCTAACATGAGGATTACAATACCAAACATTCAAATGTGGAAAGACACTCCACAAATTAAAATATTTTACTTATAATTAACTTCAATAAAACTATTTGTGAATAATTAACACAATTTTAATTCATAGAAACAATAAATTTGAAGTATTAATTAAAATCAGCCTTTTTGCATAATTATAATTCCTAGCTCCATCCGTTTATCCTTACCCTCTCCCAAAAAGACAGATTGAACGGCTGTATAACCAGCAATTATAACAAACAACATGTTGAGATGCTTCATTAGGAGCCCCTATTCTCCTAATTGAGAACGAATATGGCTTCAAAAATGAACCTACAATGAATAATACTTTCCATTGACATGTTGAAATAACGGAGTTATTTATTTTGGAAATAAAAAAGAATTTTATTTAATTGAGTATAGTGACAATTTCATTAAAATAAAGTTATTCATAAATATTTAACTATTATTTATTAGTTTATTATATTTATTCAAAAAATATTACTACCAATCTGAAGGCCTCTATAAATTTATATTGATAATGAAAAATTTTCATTTTATTAGTTTCAGTTCAATTCAATTCAATTCATTCTGGGCGGCAAATTTGTTTAAATGTTTAAAAAAAAAAAAGAAAAATGTTTGTATATTTGTGGTAATGTATTTATTTATTCCTATTGTTATGTTTATATTATTTCATAATTTTATATTTTTATTAGTCGTTTTGTAAATTTATTATATAGATATGTTTTCCAATTGAAAATAAATTACTAGATGAGTAGGTATTTTAAGATGTCTTCTGGAAGTCTACGTAATTAATATATAAATAATAATGTTATGCTTATTATGTTATATAAATAAATTAATATTTTATATCGTTCATAAAGTTCGATAATATTCATAAATTATCGCATTGATCCGCGCATGTAGCCGCGTTCAGACCGTATTAAAAATGAAATTGCTGACAGTAATAAAAAAACAGTATTTAACGGGCGACAATCGCTCCTTATCGTCAGTCGAAGAAGATCATCCAACATGCGCTTCGGAGTTCTAGTGCTGGCAGGCTTTTGCCTGGCTGCAGCCCTAGCTGAGAGCTCGGTTGAAGAAAAGCTCAACAAGTTGGTTGAGAAGGAAGAAAAGCTTTCCGATATTCTTTTGAAGGAAATCGCAGCCGACAGCCCTACCGAAGATGCAAAAGAAGACGACACTCCGGCGCCTGCTACGAAAAAGGAAAACAAAACCGACAGTGAGAGCGATGAAGCCGATTCGAAGGAGCGCTCTAAGAAGTCACCCTACCAGAGCACCAAGGTCTGCGTAGAGGTGAAACCGAGCGACCCCAGCCAGAAGCCTTACACCGTTTGCCACGACCCCAACGAAGGCGTGAGCTACAGCGCCGGTGGCGGATCTTACGGTGGTAAATCTGGAGGCTTTGGTGGTGGATTTGAAGCAGGCGGTGCTGGCTACGGTGGCGGTGGAGGCGGTGGAGGCGGCGGATACGGGGGAGGCTCTTCTGGTGGATCATCTTACGGCGGCGCCGCCGGAGGTTCAGGATTTGGCGGCGCTTCCGGTGGCTCATATGGCGGATCGGGTGGATATGGCATGGCTGGTGGACATGGATCCGGAGCTGCAGGAGGCGGCTACGGTGGCGCAGCCGGTGGACATGGAGCCGGTGCCGCAGGAGGCGGTTACGGTGGTTCGGCTGGTGGACACGGATCAGGTGCAGCAGGAGGCGGTTACGGTGGCGCTGCAGGTGGACATGGATCTGGTGCAGCAGGAGGCGGCTACGGTGGCGCAGCCGGTGGACACGGAGCCGGTGCCGCAGGAGGTGGTTACGGTGGTTTGGCCGGTGGACACGGATCAGGTACAGGAGGAGGCGGTTACGGTGGTGGAGCGGGAGGTCATGGATCCAGTGGCAACGGAGGTGGCTCTTCTGCAGCAGGTTACGGTGGAGGTTCATCCGGAGGATACGGAGGTGGTGCTGCAGGACACGGAGCAGGATTCGGCTCATCGGGTGGTGGCGGATATGGTGGCCTGAAAGGTCCTAGTGGAGGAGCTTCTTACGGAGGTGGATCGGGATACGGAGGATCATCAGGTGCAGGCGCAGGAGCAGGTTACAGTGGCGGTGCCGCAGGAGGTTATGGAGGTGGTGCTGGAGGTGGTGCTGGAGGTGCTTCAGGAGCATACGGAGGTAACTCAGCCGGTGGATACGGTAGTGGTGGTTCAGGAGGGTACGGGGGAGGATCTGGAGCCGGAAATTCTCATGGTGCATCATATGGCAGTGCCGCTTCAAAGGGAGGCTTCGGAGGCGCTGCAGGTGGATCAGGTGCTGCTTACGGTGGATCTTCTGGAGGCTATGGAGGGGCCGGTGGAAAAGGAGGAGCATCTGGCCATGCCGCTGCTCACGCCGCCGCTGCTCACTACCGTGCCAACGATATGGAAATGGATATTGAAGAAGCAGAAAAAGTTGCTATGGCAATGGATGAATCTTTGATGATGTCGCGTTCAGTGTATGATTCTCAACCATCATATTCTGTCTCAACTTATTCTGGGCCATCATATGCTGCTCTGCCTTCTGTTCCCAACGTGTTGCCGGTTTACAAACAGCCTTATATGGCTCCATCATTGTCTAAAATGGCTGCCAAGAAAGGATACGGAATTTCTTATTCAGCGCCAGCACCACAACATGCAGCACCAGCACCACAACCTGCAGCACCATCACATGGATCCTCCTCACCTTGTGGAATTCCTCTGATGTTTAGCTGCCAGCCGTCCATCCTTCAATCTTCAAGTGCCGCAGCGGCGTTCGGTGGTATGTCGTACAGTGCTCCGGCTCCATCTTATGGCGCTCCAGCACCATCTTATGGAGGATCCATTCTATCATATGGTGCACCAGCATCTGCTTACAGTGCACCCGCCCCATCTTATGGTGCTCCAGTTCCATCTTATGGCGCCCCAGGTTCAGTAGCAGCATACAGCTCACCAGTCCCATCGTATGCTGCTCCGGGTCCTTCTTACAGTGCCCCAGCATATGGCTCACCAGCACCAGCTTATGGTGCTCCAGCACCGGCACCCGCACCAGCATACGGTGGTTCAGCCCCAGCACCAGCATCAGGATACGGTGCTTCAGGACCAACATACGGTGCTCAATCATCAGCACCATCTTCAGCATACGGTGCCCCAGCTTCCGCCTCTGCCCCAGGATACGGTGCTCCAGCACCAGGCTCTGCATCATCACATGGTGGTTCAGGATCAGCTCCAGCGCCAATGTATGGTTCTCCAGCACCAGCTGCTGCACCAGCATACGGTTCTTCTGCATCCGCCCCAGCCTCAGCATACGGTGCCCCAGGGCCAGCTCCTGCATACGGCGGTCCGGCGCCAGCCTCAGCACAAGCATACGGTGCCCCAGCACCGGCACCTGCACCAGCATACGGTTCTTCGGCACCAGCTAATGCGCCAACATACGGTGCTCCAGCGCCAGCATACGGTGCTCCAGCACCAGCACCAGCGTCAGGATACGGTGCTCCAGCTCCATCATACAGTGCTTCTGCCGCGCCGTCATATAATCCTTCTGCATCTGCATACGGTGCTCCTGCTCCTTCTCACGGGGGTTCTGCTCCATCATATGGTGCTCCTGCCCCGTCTTCATCATACGGTGCTCCTGCTCCTGCTCCTTCTCACGGTGGTTCTGCTCCATCATATGGTGCTCCTGCCGCGTCTCCGTCCTACGGTGCGCCTGCTTCTGCTCCTGCTCCTTCTCACGGTGGTTCTGCTTCAGCATATGGTGCTCCTGCCGCGTCTCCGTCATACGGTGCCCCTGCTCCTGCTCCTTCTCACGGTGGTTCTGCTCCAGCATATGGTGCTCCTTCCGCGTCTCCGTCATACGGTGCCCCCAGTCAATCATATTCCGGACCATCAGCAGCTTATGGTTCATCAAGCGCCTCATCTTCGTATGCATCAGCGCCAGCACCATCTTCATACAAAGCCCCAGCCGCTTCATCTTACAGTAGCTCTGGATCCTCATACAGTGCGCCTGCCGCTTCTCACGGCTCTTCTTCGTACGGTGGAGCATCATCCTCTTTCTCCAAACCGGCACCTGCGTCGTCTCACAGTGAATACTCCGGGGCCAGCAAAGGATACACGGCATCCAAGCAGCCCAGCTATTCGGCAGGGTCGAAGAGCTACGAAGCCTCGGCTTCGGGTTACGGAAGCGATAGTTTCTCAGGATCATCAGGCGCTAAGGGAGGCAGCGGCTACGGAGTAGGTTCCGGATATTCCGCCCCTCAACCTTCATACGAATCCCATTCTTCGTCCGCCTACCGTGAATCCGATTCCGATGATAAGAAGACTGACAGCAAGTTGGGAGACAAAGCTGATTTGAAGAAGATTGACGACGCTACACACAAGCCTGTATCTCACGACAAGCTTCGTGCCAACGAGGGTGAAGAAACAAGCCCCGAGGCCAGAGCATCCGGTGGATGGAAATCAGCTGCACTTTAAAATTAACTAACAGGCTATGTAATGTTATGATTCTAATGGCGTGATTTTTGTACTTTTGTATGTTTTTTTTATTTAAGGAAATATAAATTATTGAGCATTAATTCGAATGTTTGATTATATTCCTACCATCTCCTCAAGTTATACCCAATTGATAACGATGTCAATTTCACACATAAGAGCGATTTGCTGAAAATAATCTATGTGAATCACTTGATCTTTTCAGCTTAAATTTAAAACTAACGAAGATTTTTATTAAACTAAGTACATTATAAATATAGGAAAGGGAATTACAAAAGAGAACTGGGCACACATCATATTTTTATATATAATTGTATTCGTTCAATAACTGCCAGAAAAACAATATATATTTTAATATTTATAAAAATTCTACGTATTTTTAGACATAAAATGGGTATGGGCGATTTTAAAGTTACTGCTCTAATTGAATACATAATTATAGTATGGTTTAACTAGCCAGCAGCAGTGGGACGTTTCTTAAATTGGATGATTTTTGATGACATATTGATGATTAATGTTTCTCAAAAACATATCAGATAATTTTCCAATTAACTTTATATTAATTGTACTGTTTCCGTTGAAAAATTGTGTTTGTTTTGATGATAACATAAACATAAAAAAAGTAATTATAAGATTACACCATTGAGATTTTTTCACAGAACTCTAACGTTGAATTAAAAAGGAAACAAATAACTTCATTCTGATTGCTTTTTTAAATAAATCAATAAAATTAATTGAAAAATAATGTACATTCTTTTTAGAATGTATTTATTATTTGACATACATTTATAATAAAAAAGCTTTAATAAAATTATTATAAAAAAATACTCATAAACTTTATACGATTTCTAAATCAGCAAATTGCTTGTTTTACTATGATAGAAAAAAAATTAACCCTGGATAGTTTTAAATTAATAATTATTATTTGTATAATCATTTCTAATATATTATTTTGAATATTGTGACTCAACTTTTCTAAATTCAAAACAACGGGAAAAGAAATATGATAGTTTTTATTCATGGAGTAAAAAAATATATTTTTCTTGAATATGTGAATTAACTCTTTTCTTGTTTTAAAATTGGATGTCAACTTTAAACTATAAATTTAAAATACCTTAGCATAAAGTTCAGGCCCTTGGCATCTACTCCTTCTTCCCCATTCTCTTCTATTGGTCTTAATGTATGCATAAAAAGACCTCCGCTATTTGACAAATTCAAAGAAGATGTTTTATTTGAGAATTTTGTCTCACACCAAAAGGGACCTTTTTTATCTATTTGGAAAACCGGGCGTGAGAATAGGATTCCAAATATTCATTGAAAAACAATGTGTGAATTTGTCATGACGTATATTTATTGTTTTTTTTACATATTTTTGGCATATCAGTTGTTAGCACATACTAAGTACCAGCACGTGTCATGAGCGAGTATTATGGTGTTTAAATTAACAAAAAAGATTATATCGATTGAACACCAAATTAATTTTATTAATTGTTTCTAATAACATGAAAGTATAATATTAGAATGATTTATCAAATATACGAATATCAGAAAAGAGCCGAATATATTTGAATATTCGATTGGAATCCCTAGTGACATGTAAAGAACGGGCTGACAATTCGTGGTTTCATTATACCGAAATAATTGTTTAATCTTTGTCTAGTAACAATACAAGATGATATAAACTACATAAAACGGTCAATAATATCAGTTTAAATAAAAAATATTGCAATAATATTTACATCAATGTATAGATAAATGTTCGTTAAGTACATCATTATCAAAAAGATAAATTATGATCGATTAAAGTCATTCAAATATTATTGTCAAGGATGTTTGAAATGCAGTGGTACGCAGTATGAATACTAATAAAAGAAAAAATATTCTTTACTGGAATATAAAGCATATAAAATCTACAAAGATACATTAACCCGATTCTGTTTTAGCGCGCGGGAAACGTTCCAGAGATGACCGGTAAAAATAGTATAAAAAAAGATAAGGTCCCCTTATAAAAATGCGAGATAGGTTACATGTTTCATTACTTAAAATACCGCTAAAATACAAAATTTTCGAACTCAAAAATAACTCGAATTTATTATTTATTTGTATATAAAATTAGTTTCATATGATACGACTGTTTTAAGCTGTAAAAAATTCGCGACATGTCAAGAAAAACAATATTGAAGTGAAATTAATTTATTAAATTCGATAAATAGACAATTACACAAAAAGTAGGGTAGGAGTAAAATCAAAATATAGAAGAGCAACATAAATGTATCAAATCAGTAATTTTTCAGGGCTGCGTATTCGTATTCAAAATCACATATGTTTTTATAATTATTCGATGAACGCTTACAAAAACGAAAGCGGAAAAATAAATGAAACGAAAATAAATGTTTGTATTATCAAGGACGCTAATTACACTTTGTGACAAATGTACATCGGCTCACGGTATTCGGAATGAATAATAAATTTAAAAAAAATGATGAATTGACGGATACGTATTTGATTGCTCGAATGCAAAAAGTTTCGAATAACTGGTTTTTATTATATTAATCAAAAATAAATTTACATTATTTTTACTGTACTTCAGAACGGTGGATCCAGAAAATAAATCACCGATATGGGGAGCAGGGAATATTAGGGACAGGGACAATATATTCTGGCCCCAAGAGCAAGGACGGCATCAGCTTTTTGCCCCTAGGTAAAATGTAAAACTATTATTTAGTACTTTTAACACATGCTAAAGAACAATTTTACGGAGGAATATTATTTAATGATTAATCGGTATTCGTATTATATAAAAGATAATTAATACGTATCTTTTTAGAAGAATTTGATTTAATAGGCCGTCGATTATAAAATGACACGAAGAAGCAAATATCCGGCAATATGTACGATTGGACGAAAATCTATTTTTTCTACGCTTAATAATCAGGTGTTATAATATTCGACATGCCCCCTACCTCCGATACGCCTATGAAATTTGCATCAGGTGATATTTTTTAAGTCGAAATTTAATGTTTTCATTTAAATCCAAGAAATTATGAGTCTCAGTATGATGAAATTAATACATCAAGGGACGTTCAAAAGATAATAAATGTTTATTAATCATCTAAAGTATTTTTTACCTAAGTCTGGTCCCAATTTAGCTGCTAATAGAGTTTATATCAACAGTAGCTGTTCTACGAGAACTGCTTGTTACTCATTTTCTCAACCTCCCTTTTTCGAAAAGAGTAGGAATATAAGAGTAGGGTTAGGACAGAAGGTTAGGTTTTTAGAATCGGATGGGTGAGAAGGAATTTTAGACATGACATAAATCCATTCGAACAGAAATCCACAAATCTATTGAAAAATCATTTACTGAAACTGCCCGTACTGGGATTCGAGCCCGTGAACACCGCAACTGAAGCCAACAAAGTTGATCTCTCGACCACAGTTACGGCAAAGTAATAATTTGTATATAAAATGTAATATGATTTCACGGAACACAATAATTTTAAATATTTAAAAATATATATATCTAGCATTACAGCTGACAGCAAAAGCGCAAAATATTTTGAAAATTTGAAAATCGTACCAGATATACTCGATGAGAATTTTTAAAAGTCATTCATGTCCAAGATCACAAATTTAAAATGAAAAAACCCACCTGATTGCTATGGTAAAGCTATTACCACTAGACCACAGAGGCCGACAATAATGAATGTTAAATGGCATTTTAAAATTAAATTTTCATGAAAATATTATTCAACGAAATATAATATAATGTTACAGTCTCTCATAAATTATGACAAGAAATGTAAAAAAAAATTTAACGAGAACCTTTTAATATAAACATTACGACAGAGCTATGAACAAATATAATAATATGTACATATTTGTAAAATTGATGCATTTTGGTCCGCATTTTTGAGCTCGCTATAATTTAACAACATTTATTGTAGAGGTCGAGTAAAGGCCGTTTAAAATTGCAGTTTTTACTACACTGATACGCTTTCTGTAAAACACACAGAGCGTGTCAGTGTATTAGTATGTATGGATCCCATGATCCTAGAGCAGTGTATGGATCCCGTGGTTCTAAAACCTAGAGCCAGACCCCATAGCCGGAGTGCAAAGTAATACGGCGTAGACTCTATCTTGGCGCAAAAGTTCTTTTTTTGACCAGGCAACTAAGCTGATGCAGTGGAAAGAAACAAACAAATGAATTTACCAACGTATTACGAAAGAAAAAACATAAGAATTAGTTCAATAGGAAATATTTAAGTACGTTTTGTCTGGTGTAAAATATTCATGTCATTTTACACTGTAAGCTTGTGCCACCATTTGTTATATTATACAATCAATGGATTCGAGATTTAAATTAAGAACGCTGATATTTTAAATCAAAAATTACAAGCAACTTTGCAGCCAAACCTAAAATATTTATTTTAAATATAAACTATTAGGAATTTTCATTGTACACTGCACACCCATAATAAGTATTCTAAAGGGGTTTTCTTAATTGATATCCCAATTCTACGTTTTTAGCTGACAGAAACAATAATAATATAATACTTAGCTACAATACATACTTGACATATATAAAGACTCAGTCTGTACCTACCCTAGAAATAAAAATAGCCAGGAAACTGAAACCACGCTTTGTAGGCTCCACATAGTTACAGTTAGGAAATAGTCCAACAAAATGGATTGTTTTTAATTGGTTTATTAGTCGACAAATTAACCACATCTTTACAACTGATGCAAGTAAACTATATATACGAGTTATCCAATGAGTAAGTAAGATATCCGTGTCCAATCATTTCCTAAAGAAGTGAAGTGAGCCAAGTGGTGCAATGATGAATATTGAAAGTTTTAGTTCTTACATTAATTTTCACGTTATTTAATTTAACTTCATACATAATTTAACATAATTCATAATATCAAAACACCCACTTCATTTTTTTCGAAAATATCTGTTTGTTGAAAATATGTGAAAATATATCGCTTTTAACCTCTCATTTAACATTTTTACTATAATATGTTTAGTGTAATTTTTGTAAGACGTGAATAAGTGACATATAAATTGAATTGGTTTAAAAACATAACTGAAGTCACGCCATTTTTATTAAATTATTTTTATACCCAAATGTTTTCATAGAATCATTTTGTTGACAGAAAACAATGCCCCGTCAACGTTGCATATACCGTTATACCAAAACTTCCTCGATATTCTGTTGCTATTTTCGGTTTAAGTTAAGCCAAGGGTAATCATGCTATATAATGTATCATTCAATTTGTTTCAAACAAAAAATTGCTTAATAAAATAAAATACCGCACATTCAAACACCTGTCTTGTATATAAAATTAAATTGGTAACTTTGATATTCAACTGATTGTGTAATTAGATGTGCCACGTGTATCGCTTCCTTTAGTAGTAGGTGCAACTTTTGCAAATAACAACTCATCTGAAAAATTACAAAATATATGTGCCTTCAAAGAAAATCGAATCGTTCCGTCAGAGAAACTTTGGACAAGAAGCGTAAATTATACTGTAATAATAAATTATAGGATATCTCTAAAGCTTCTTTATCGGGATAAAGAAAAAAAATTGTGAACCTTGGACGCCTCAATTATTCTTCTACGCTCTGCTCGACTATCCGCCTTTCTACACCATCGCTGACCTACAGCACTTGTAGGTCTTTGATTGACTATTGAAAGAAATAAAGTCATACACATATTTATTTTTAAATTGAAATTTATGGTGATGAAACAAAGCATATGAATATTTCTTAAAATTGTGTAGCTTAGAAAGATATTTTATGAGTTGAGTCGGGTATAAATGGATTAATTCTGCAGTGACATTGAGAAAAAATATTTTAATTATAAAATTAGTAACTTTTAAACATCAACAAAAGAATGATATCGCGAAATAATTTGAGTATTTTTTTTTTGAAGTTTATTCCTGCTTCGACGATGTATTAGATGAAATAGGAAACACGTATGGGTTATAACACATTCCACACTGTATTGCTGTTATCAAGTGTAAAAATTTCGAATGTATTTTTCATATAAAGACAAATTTTGTATCTACTTTGATAAAATAAGAAAACACATCAATGTATATATTCATAATGGTTCATTTTAAACATATATAATATTCTTTTGATTTTATAAATAAAAGCCAAATGAAGTTGAACGCTATTTATAGATAATATTGTGATAACGAGCAATACTAGAAATTATATTTACATAAAAGGTGGGCAGAATTATTATTTACCTCATAATCTTCGCTTAGTTTTGTGAAAGAGCATTGACGCTGATAAGGATAATATAATAAATAACTGACAGTTTTTGAATACAATAAAATATTCAAAATGAAATTGGTTTATTTCGCTATGATTTTGCTGATCATGATGATGCTCAGCTACCAGCAAGTGGATTCCAAGATCTGGAAGCGGCGACATCATCACGAGGTTCCCCACCGTGTCAATAGTGTTAACCACAATATTACGAAAGAAGAAAAGGGCGAGCGGAAAGTGAATGTAAGTATTTGACCAATTTACATTTTTATTAAATTACTACAAAGGAGGAAAAAGCCCATGCGTATTGTGTACATTTGTAAAAAAGCATTGTTATCCTGTCCTGCGTATTTTATAATATAACTGTAAGTTTTTGCTATTCATTCCGAAAAAAAGAAGGGTTGAGCGTCTGAATAACGACCAGTTCCCGTAAAACAGCTTATGTTGACATGCTAGATTACGGGTCCATGTGCTTAAGATTGGGAGTAGACAGAAATATGTTGTCCTCGTCAGTGGAAAGGATTCGCTACAAAAATAATCAATAAACACACGGTTTCATATTTGTGGATAAATTAAGTGTATCGACTACACTTATTGTCTTGTGGTATTTGTTTACATTATTCGTTTGTTTATTTATTTTAAAATGTAAACGACAATACATGGCATTGCAGCTGACGTTAATGTGCCATGTATTCGACAAATATAATGAAGACAATACATACAATAAGTGTTGTGATTTGTCTATGTTAGGTTTATGTTTGAGATTGTATAAGCACCTTTAACCAAAAAGAAAGTTACTTATTATATTTCCTCAAAGCTATAGAAAATGCGACTAATTCTATTTCGTGGTTTTAAAATTACAGGATTTTTTTGTTTACATACTACTAAAAATGTACTATTTAGTTTGATAGAACAATTCACATAATCTTGATTAATTTGTTAGTTATATCAGAGAGCTATCTAAACATATGTTATTTATGATATATATATTGACTTTCTCAAGCAAACTATTTTTTCCTACTTTTTCTACGCTGTTTCAATTTTTGACGCCGAAAATTCGAATATTCCATGTATACAGCAATCGATTTTTTTAAGAAAAGCCTTTTGTTTGAAGAAACTGTATATTACTTGCGAACACTTGAATACTTGACGGAGTACAAAAAGTGGACTTACCCTTAATAGTAGCGTTAACCTTCCCGTTTTCATGCTAAAAAAACCCCTTCGGATCTCATGCAGTCACAATTCGTTACCGTGTGGGTTTTGTCATATATACGCATTTATAAAGAGAAATCACAATTACAAAAGGTGTAATATGGTTTTATGTAGTATTAAATATTTGTTTACGTCATGTTTTGTGTGTAAAACCTGAAATACATCAAACTATGTGAAATTATCGAAAAACGCAAGAATCAAAATTCTTCATAGCAAAACAAGCTCGAGACGTGGCTCGGTGCCGATTGAAACAAAACGGTTGCATATGGTACGTCATGCATCTCGGATTGTTACTATACTGTACTATAATTATAATATTTTTCGATGGTAAAATTGACGATTATGATTAATTATACAAAGAAGACATAAACTATAATATATTTTTAATTCTATTTAGAACATTCTTATTTACAATTTTGAATTTTTTATATGACCTATTTCACAGATAATTTAAACGTTTAAATGCCGAAGTAACTCATTGTTACACCATGCATACGGAAAGGTTAAGAACTCTCATTTTATTGCTAGGAATATTTGATAAACAATTCACCAAGCCTGCGTTGCTATGTATGCACTATAATAATTATTATTGAAAAAATGTCGATGAGATCTTCTCCGTTAAGTTAAATGAGATGTAATTTTCCACTATATACCTCAAGTTGGCGTAAATATATTAAATCATCTCTTTCATTGTCCATCTCCAGACTGTCATGTGGAATACGTACGATTTGGATGTTGCTATATTTACAATTTAGCTTACTAGACGAATCACAGCGAATTTGACAGCGAAGGAACTATGCCTAGCTATGAATTGGTTGGTGTAAAAATTAGAGTAAGTCATCGATATCCGACCAATAGCCCAAATCCGATGTGGTCTATTTCATTACTATATTTGTAGAGATATTGTTCAGAACATCTTAACGCTGAATCTTGATTAAATTGTCAATGTTTGGCTAAGAATATTAACAAAATTTCCGAAAATTGGATCATAAAACAACCAAGATTTAATTTTAATCCTGATTTTTAAATATGATTTAACCGCTCTGAAGGATAGTAACTTTTAAAAGACCTTATGAGCTCATTTGATATGTCTGGCAGATATATTCGGTTGGACGGTTGGTTAGCAAGTTTTGAGCGTGTTCATATATAATTAAAGAATTTGAATCAATACTAACGTTATAAATAAATTTCTACTTTTTGTCGATGCTTTTCACAGTTTCACGCGTTTTGTTTTACACGACCTAAGAAAAGGGACCAATATTTTTTTATACTGTTTTTTTTTGCTTTTACTCCGTTACAAAAACGAAAAGTATTATTAAATACATTATATTTTTAAAAACACTCCAGTCCTTTGTGAACATTGGAGTCGTCATTTATGCCATTTGGGGAATTTTAATATGCGGTGTTCATGAGTCGTGCATGACTTGTTATTGTGTATATTGCTCTTCTATACTTCGATTTTATTCCCCCTTTTATTTCAAATATTAATATATTTTCTCATATTAAATTTAAGTTAAGTCCCAAATCATACCAATTTTTTACTTATTATGTATGTATTTTATGAAATTATTTTTATAAGTATAAATAAAAAATTACAAATATTTTTGAGTTCGAGTATTTTGTATTTTGATGGTATTTTAATTAATGGAACCTATCTCCCATTTTTATGTTATTGTGCACCTAATCTTTTTTTACACCGTAGTTTCTGGATCACATCCCCCGGTAAAAAGAGAATCGAACGTACATATCAACTTAAATAGGTATATATAATATAATGGTCAAATAAACAGATTATTATGGATGATCCAAAATGTTTTACAATATTAACGTAAAAGTATTAAAACATAATACAGATCCAGTAATATTTTTATATTACACTGATAAGGACTTATTGGTTACAGTCATTCATGGAGCGGCGAATAAAAAATACATATAAAATAATTCGTAGTAGTTCTCAGAAAAATAATGTCTTTGAAATATTCTACGTGACAGATTGTATGTCGCCACTTTGAGTAATATTTGAATCATACTTGTTTGTACTTAATCTCTTGAGTACTTTGCGTACTCAATATTATTATCATGGAGACAAAAGCTTCTCGAAAATTGTCCTATTCGGCAGTATTGATATGATATGATAAGATAATAAATCGTATTATTATATCGATAAGGCAGTTCGGCAATTAATGAAATTAATTTTGAATAAACTATATCCGGGTTTAGTTATCTAAGAGATAGCAAAAATTTACTAAGCACTTTAAAACAGTTAATCAGAAATAATATATTTAATTTCTTATCTATTTATGCTATTGAAGATTATTTTTTGTTAAGTTACAAATTTAAGTCAAGCCGTCATTTTTAATTCCACCCTAAAATTGATGATGCTTCTCAAACATTCTTCCCATTTGTAAAATATTCAAGAGAGAGAGAAAACCTTTCGATTCTGAAACAGTGACATATATTAATAAGAAGAATTGTTAAATGATTTTTTACACACTCTAGTTTAGTAGAATTTTGAAAATTTCTCAATTGATGAAAACATCTCTTATAATACTATTCAACTAAGCGATTAATGTCTACTGTATATGGTCGTCAGAATTCCTGTGGGATATTTAAGCAGTGACCAACTATTTTTCCAAGAAATTGGTTCATCTCAATGTAAACTGTATTAAAGATTAGCGAAGTAATATACATTATATATATGCCACTGAATCATTTTATTTTTTCTCAAGAATAGATATTTATACATAACAATGAATATAAAAGAAATGTATAACAGCTAATACAGTCAAGACACCATATATACCTGTTTAATTAAATGAGATAAACTCGAAGAGAAAACACATCACAAACATCCCTGCCCAAGATGGCAAGAAAATGATCGATTTATTCTTAAAAAATGATGCATTTGTATTATGTACTATTTTAAGATGTCTCATTTCTTACCCCGCGTGGCGTGACGACATCTGTAACATTTCGTTTTTTATCCCCATCCCAATATACAGTATCCTATATAAATTGAAATCGTTCTACAGTTAGCAATATCAGCTGTATTTAAATTTAAATTTTCTTTCAGACCGTGCCGATGAACAGTGGCGGGCCGCGTCGCAAATTTCCGGGTACGCCAGGGGGCGACAGACACTATTCGATATTCTCACAGGCGAGCGCAGAGCCGTGCAAAGAGGGCTACCGCAGAGACGGCGCTGGATCATGTCGCCCAGTCTGGAATGAATAAATTAAAGCAAAAAATGACACATATGGTTATAGTCAAGTCGAATATAAGACCCATAGAATGAATTTAATTCGAATATTGAAGCTGTAGGCTTTATGGAATAATTACGAATTGAGGTATCAGTATTGGCAAGACAAAAACCCACTCCAAGCTTTATTGTGATACATAAAACTGTGGTAGAAGGTTTAGGTCTAAGTATTAATAAACATAACCTTACTATATGTAATGGATGTACTAGATTTTTACGAAAATTACTGAACACATTCAATCTTTGAATTCATTCGAATTGAATTCTTTGAGCAGTCATTAAAATATCGCAAATATATACATATTTGCTTTAAATAGAACACAATTTGTTTTGTACTACTTTCACACTTTTTATTATTAAGTGATATCAACTGAAACTGGTATTGATCATTAAAATAAATGTTGAAGTATTACAAATCAAATTGTTTTTAATTTTTTAAAATATAATGTCTTTCCCACAAGAATTAAAATTGAACACCTTAGAAGTTACTAATTTTAAAGGAAGATTTTTTCAGTATAATATCGTCGATGTTCTGAAAGAAGGCACTAGCTGAAAAATACTAGTTTTCAGTAATTGGACATTAAAGTTTGTCAAATGTTTGAAATGCTATATATATGTTGTGTGTTTGTACAAAACTGTTTTTAAGTAAAAGTATAATTAACAAAATATCCATTTTTACCCTTCATTGTATTAGTGAACAACTTTTTATATTGTACAGTATCATTATTTATTGTAGCACAAAGTTGAGGTATTCGATGAAACAAGAACAAACAAAGCATACATTTTTATAGCATGATAATTATTATTATGCACCCTTTTTGAAAATTTGGTCATTTATTGTATATTCTTTTATGATATGAATAGTTTTCGTACAAAAATAAAATTTAAAACAGTTATATGTTATTGAAATCACAAATAAACAATGTTTTTATAATTGATTGTTGTATTATTGAAATTTTAAATGTACACAAGAAAATGTAATATTTGATTTTATGCTGTTTATTATAGATATTTGAATGAATTCAAATTACAACTGTATAAGCTATAGTAGTTCAGCTAAACGATGAGAAATTTTGGGTTCCAATAAAATATAAACGTCCAATATATTTTATGTCGTTTAAATGGGTGGTGGAGAAGGTCGCATCGTCTTGAGCAACTTCCCCGGTTCGTTGTTTATATCTGGAGATTCCTAAAGGACGTGATCAGCATCCTGAATCACATTGCCGCATTTAAATACATTCTACTAACCAACCTAACTGGAAGAGCTTGGCAACGAAGTGACCATGGCCACTAATGAATAGACTTGTCCAGATATCAGAAGTCAAAAATCTCCAACTGCCACTATCTTTTCGGAAAGAATTTATTAGTTTACCTGCAACTGTAAGAAGTATCCCATCCAGTCGGCCAAATCCGTCAAATTCCATGCTGCGTGATACATTTTATGGGTATCAGAAATATAAGGGTCTCTGTTCGAGCACATGGGCACAAGGGAGCACACGCGTTCGACATCACGAGCTACTGTCGTATATTCAGCTGAGGACTGGGCATGTCTAACATATGAATAGTAAGCTCTTCAAGTTAGAATTGAACGTTTGTATATGATAACAAGACAATCATTTACGAGGTTTTTCTTAATTGTTTTCTCCACTCAAAACCTTCAGCTGACAGTTTCTTTGTTTCTGTAATACTCAGTTAACTTAAGCGCGGGAAAAGGAAATAAAGACTCGCTCTGTACTCTGTACCCACCACATCAAGAAAATTACACAGAAAGTATATAGTTTTAGTTGGAAAGTAGAGGTACGAAAAAATGCCCTGGAAAGGCACCCCCCAACCATAACGTTGAAACATTTATGCAGCATAACTGTAGCGCCTCGAACTTGAGTGATTCAATTATATTTTCTATAATAAATTGATCATATTTTCTTCCTTGGCTGCAGAAGATTCTAATTATATTCAATGTTTTATGTAGAGTAAACATACGTGCGCAGCCAATTCTCATACCCACTAAAATCGAGCGTATGTATCATCTATTAGACACTGATTGTCTCCTCTTGGTACGACATAATTCGTGATGTTTCATTATCGTATTTGACTCACTGTTAGGTTATATAAATTAGGTATCTGTAATTTTTTGTACAGTCGGCAACAATTAAGTCTGAAAAAAATCATAATACCGTAGCATAAATGCTTGGATAGATCTTGTCTCAATTTCGACATTTAATCGTTAGAATATAGTTATTTAACAAGTGAGTGTATTTGATAATTGAATAAAACATGAATATACAATGCGTTTAACGATGCCTTATTATTAAAAGCTTGGAAAGTAAATAATAAGTGTCAAGTGAAAGTTAAATTGTAGAGCTAAACCGTCTGATGATTTTTAAATATAATATTATTACAATAAGTATTTCATTGCATTTCTGTAATGTCATCCTGAGATAAACATAATGTCAGTGAATATTATGAGATCCTAAGTGGTTCTAAAATAATCAGGAAAGTGAATCTTTTAAATTCACTGTGTTCTTGTTGGTGTTTCTGATATTATTATCCATTATTAAGACTAAATATTCCATTTTAGTGATAGCTATTCAATAAATAAATGCATAATGTGGTATTAGCTACTATAACTCAAATTATTCCCTATGAATTTTGTTAATAATTAAAATTTGATACTTTTCCAATTATTGTTTTGTTAAATTATTTCAATTCGTTTTGAGAAATTTAGAATTTAGATAATTACGTGTTGTCAATATTTTATTTCGTTCCAGTTAAAAGCAAAAAAAAATATTTTATTAAATGGTGCAGTATATTTTATTTTAATTAAATAAAACAAATATTATCTATTCCATAAAGTCATCGGAAAATTAGACACGCAGTGCCATCTTTAGAAAATTTGTTGCATATCTTTAAAGAACTAACAAATCGTTATATCTTTGGATAATCAATTATAATACATCAAGTCAAAATGGACTTGATAAAAAATACTTGTTAAGTTTATAAAATAATCCAATAGATAGCTGGATAATAATATAGTTGATGTTTTCAGTATTTTAAATATTGCTAATCATTAGATTTGTATTCTATATTGAATATATTTTTTATGAAAATTTTTACCATCTAAAAACCATGTTAAAAAAATAAAATATAACGGGTAAATTAATAAAAATTATAGGGATGTTTAAGCTACCCAAAATAATTTGAAATAAATTTGAGAGCCGAGATGTTTTCGAAAAAATGGTTTTTGTTCATCATGGCTTATTTATTTTATTATTTTTAAATAAAAAAACAAGCTGCTAACTTAAATTTCTGATCAAGAAGAATAGTAACATAATATTTGATATAATCTAATATCGGCACTGTTCTGGAAGAAAATATATATATTATTACTCAAAAACAGTTTTGCACAAACAAACTAAATGAAAAAGGTACAGTATTTCAAATATTTGAAAAACTTCAAAGAATTACTCAAAACCAGTATTTTTCAGTTAGTGTCTTCTTCCAGAACAACGACGATATTATTGCCAAAGTTATGGCACCAATGCTTGTTTGTTTTTGAACATATTTTTTTACTAATTGCTGGTTTTGTAAAAATAGTGACATAAAGTACAAAGTTTGAGAATTTATAATAATCTTACTATTACACACAGATAGGAATAAAAACTATTTGTATTTTTTTAAATTTTTTTAATATAATCTTGTTTTATTGTTCATTGTGCACTATTTTTATATATCTAACAAGACACGCATTCTTTTAAGATATAATATTTGTTAAAAAGTAAAACAATTTCAGCATTTATCGTAGCCTTTATAACATACATAATATATTATTTGAACGTTTATTAAATCTTTATTATCAGTAATTATGTTATGGCGCTTTAAAGAAAGAATTTGATAATAATGAAAAAAAAAACAAAACAAGATAAAACGATTTAAGATGCGTCAAAATTATCTTTGCAAAGAATTTTATCAATAATACGGAATTTTTTCACACTTTTCTCAAAAAGGTTACCTATATTTTAAGAGTTATTCGTTGTATTAGCTGTAATTTACAAAAGCAGTATATTTTTAAATAAACAAAGTCAAAATACCCTTCAAAAATATTTATTCACATGTCAAAATATTTTTTTAAAAATGCCATGTAAATTGCATCATACACTAACTTGACCTTCACTCGTGAAACTAAAATTTGAGATATTTACATTTAACGAAAATTAAAATTTTCAGACTAAGAAATTTCAAAATATTACTTATTAATTGTCATTTTTGTTCAGCTGTCTTTTTGCATGGCCTAGTTGTGAGTTAATCATACAATCTCCCATTTTAGAGAAGGTGAAATAATTAAAAATATATGTATTTTATAAACATATGACTAAAAAAAACCGTTTTTTCACCGAGCATCAACAGATGAAAATCATTTTTTTTTAATATTATTAAAACATATATTTTTTATGGTATATGTTGAAAAACTTTTTGAATGTTTTCAGCTAGTCCCTTTCGTGTAATCACGATAAAAATATATGAAGATGACATCCCCTACTGAAGCTAGTGAATCTCTGGCGGAAGATCCTTCTAATACGAATGAAAAGACCCAATTGAAAGATGAAGAAAAGTCATCCATTGAACCACCGAACGTCGAAGAGGATCAACTATTGTCTCTGGTTATGATAAATGCTCCCATTTTTGATTGCCCACCAGGTCAACGCAGGGATGCTACTGGAAAATGTCGACCGTATTTCTAATTCATATGACAGCTCATGGTATATGTTATGCAAATTTAAAAAAATCATGTATATATTGTTGACTTGGTAGATTGAAACTCATCTCTCAGCGGCATATAGCTGAAGATTGCATATGCCAACAATAGAGGTTGCCGTTTACAGATTTTTTAAAACTAAAATGATTACATTTGGATTATTGAGATTTTGTACACTTCCATGTATTTTGTCACTAACGACCCGGGTTTCGCCTTTCGGCATCTTCAGGCATTCGAGCACACGAATGGACTCGAACTGACGAACTGAGTCAGTTCGAGTCCATTCGTGTGCTCGAATGCCTGAAGATGCCGAAAGGTGAAACCCGGGTCGTTAGTGACAAAATACATGGAAGTGTACAAAATCTCAATAATCCAAATTTGATATTGAAATTCCATCAAGCACCCTCAGTCGATGTCTTAAATTATAAAATGATTACGATTATTATCGTATTTAAAGGGGGCCAGTTTCTAGATAATAAATTATTATGTCAGATTGAATATTTTGAGGTTTGAATATCGTAATTGTATCTGGGCCACTAGACTCACAAAACATTATTGCCGTATTCTTATAAAAATTTAACCACCAAAAGCTTTCTTTTAGATAATTAAAAGCTAAAACATTTTTTTCACAAACTTTTTCATTCCACGGCCCACAAAATTTGCACCACATAAACCACCACCCCTCACTATGAAAATTAATTTAATTTACCATTATAAATACTTACATCTGTATTCTACAATCGCCTCAAAGAAAAAAAATGATAGAATCATGAATAATATACTCCACATAACAAATATATACATATCATCGGCGTGCGGTGGACTTATCACTATCTCTATCGCACAACCTAATTTGGGTATGAGCAAGAAGGATACAAGAGCATGCGCCGCATGCTCTTGCATCCCTCTTGCACCTTCAGTTTTCATGTGATTGACCGAGAAAGAGATAAAGCCACCGCACGTGCCTGATACATATGTAAAAGGAAAAAGTTAATAATTAAATACTTGTAGCACTACTGGAAAAATTTTCGGCCCCCCGCAGAAGTTCTACTACAGCCTCTAGACAAACTCTCAAATTCTCTATGACAAACAATTACAAATTCTATGTTTTTTCAATTATAGGTGGTCATAAGAATCAAATATCATTAAAAGGTAATTATTGGGAAAGAACAAAGAACATAACCTAAAATGTTTGTAGACGAGTTCTTTTTTGTATGATGAATATCAGACAACGTATTATTCTTAAATTTTGAATGTAAGATAAAGAGTTTTAGATTTTTAATTGTTCACCCTGTATGTCAATGATATCTTTAATCATGTCCCCTAACTCACTAGAAGAAGCTCCAGCATTTTATCCTGTAAAATCAGAAAAATCTAGAAGAGTGTAAACAGTATTAAAAATGTTATCGACAAAAAATTATGAATTATCTCTTTATCGGTAAAGTCAACATTTCAAGTTTTTATCTATCCGTGGATGGATCGAATACCAAATACGGACACGTTTATTGATTTTTGAACAAACATAATCTCACTGGCAAATAACACACCTTGTAGCTGTTTTATTTTATAAAAATCTGTATTATCAAACAAACTCTATATTCCCCTCTAAAACCGGGTATTACTTTAATTTTTACTTCGTATGAGTGTAATGTAGTTAATATTTTTTATCATCCAATAATAAAGCCATCCACGCAATTTTTTAGTGCGTGGATTAACGGAGTACGCAAAGTGGGCTAGAAGTTTTCTGGCTAATATTCTTGCTAGGTCCCATTTCTGCGTTAGAGCTAGCATAGTATTGACTATTTAAAGAAATCTGTCAGCGGGAAAAATACCCCGTACGAGAATGATCGCTTTGCAATCATTAACATTAGTTAAATTCTTACCAAGAATTGCTCGTAAAGGTTGGCGTAAGCGTGAAGAGTTTACTATTCATGTCAATACCTTAGTTCTAAAGTGTAACAACTCAAAAAGAGTAGTTTTGAGATAATATGAAAACAAAATATAGGGCAAGCGTAATCTTTTAATGTTGGTTGATTTTAATGAAATTCTAGTATTATATAAAAATATATTTATATGTATAATATAGTAAACGTAATTTGATGTTTTATAATATTAACAATTGGAGTTTATAGAGGTTGTACGTCAAATTTGAATGAATATTAAACACTGTATTTCTAAAATAACCGAAGATTACAGATTGTTCCTAATAGAATTTTTTGACTTGTTACACTTTGTAATTGAAATATCGATATATTAAACATGTCCAGTCTCTAGCTGAATATACGGGCCTGGCTAATATTGACGAGCACGTGTGCCATGCCACTTTTCAAGGACCAAGTTATCAAGTAATCCTTAAGATTTATCTTTTAGGGCGCTTAATTGAAGGTTAGTATGGCTGTCGCCCTCTTCCTCAACGGCCTCCGCTATGGAAGAAATTCCCGTGAGAGAATTGATGGATTCATACGAGGATTCAAATTTGAATAAATAGATACACATTCATTTAGCCGTGGTGATAAGGAATTTTGTCCTAATAAGGATGGTCGATCCGTCAAAAATTAACCAAAAGTATGGAGCGTAATTAATTGAGAGTAATTCTTAACCTTTTTAAATTAACAGAGAACTTTTGATTTTTTCACAACACCAAAATCACAAAGGCTAGAAACAAACAATACACATATGCAAACTAACAGCTATTCCTGTGTATTAGAGGTTCTTATTATTTCGCGAAGAACTTCTATCAAGTTTGCAGAGTACCTGTTAAGAGCCACTGCGTTACAACTTACATCCCTTCAGCTCTTCAATGTGGTACTCAATACCCATACTCTGACTTTACCATTGTCCACAAGTATATATTATATTAGTTCGAAAATAAATTTGGCAATACAATAATTAAACCATTCATGTGACACACCCTGGTTTTTGTTAAGCACAAGTTTCATTAGTGTCCAGAACTGAAATCACCCAACGGTAACGGCAATAATTCGCAGAATCGGCCCACAATTGGCACGCCCGCTGGATGAATCCATTTTTGACGGAAAGGGGTAGCTCCGACGATGCAGGGAGTTTTTTTTAATTGTATGTGTACACAGTCGATTACGATCTGTCGAGCCGGGCGAGTTGCGGCCTCGTCGCGGCGGAGGTGACGATGTGAATTGTGTGTGTTTGATTTGCGTTGGATTTAATTAAAAATCGTTTGTCGTGTCATTTGTATTATAACTTAAAGTAAATTCAGTTGCTAAGTAAATGTAAATGTAGAATCAATTTTATGTGTTAAGATTATATTTTGTGTAATGTAAACCACTACATCTTCGATAAAAAATAAATGAGTCTTGAACCGGATTTGAAATGGTGTTTGTTTGAGATCACAGCCCTTCCAGAACGTTCGATAACCAGCCATTCGCCTCTCATCGATCCGGGGTCTTCTCATATGATAAAGGTGGATCTGCAACAAGATCCACCTTTGTTTTTTAATTTGATTTGTATTCCATATCAATTTATAAAATTGTTAATTTTGATAGTTTATTTAGATTAACAAAATGTGCGTTTTTTAAGGACAATTAAAATTTGAAAATAACATTAAATCTACATTATAAACCATTGTAAACGTACATCAAGTGTTATATCTTCGCACAATCAGGTATTTAATAAAACAATAATTAGACATTTATGTTTATCTGCGGTTTTGTTAATTCTCATGTAGAATCTAAATTAATATGCGAAGGAGTGGCTCGGTTAGCAAAATCTACAGACATAAAAGTACTCTTTATATCCTCGATTCGCAGTACGTTAAATGACGTATTTATTCTTCAAATATTGACTCAATATTGACATCCTATAAAATTCGACATATCACTTAATGCAGAGTCGAAGTAAGGTGAAAGCGATGTTTGTCAATTAAATTAAATTAAAAATGTCGACATTAAAATAAATGACGCTTAAACCAAATAGAATACATTTGAGTCGCATAATTGTTGTTAATTTGTCTTAATTAATTTATTTGGTTTTTTACTATTTTAAAGGAGTACACTCCACGTACGCGGTATTGCAGAGAAATACTTTTTTAATAAATTTCTTTGCAATACCGCTCAGTGATTCAAAAGATGAAAACGATTATTTTCAATAAACATAATATATGTACATTAAAATCATACGAAGTACGTTGTGGTATATGTAACGTTACTCATGTTTTTTGTTGGTTATTTTCTCTGTGAAGTTTTGACCGTTTTAAATGATGGATAATTCTCCGCTTTATCTTTTGAGCTGAATTTAATGCGTAAGTGTTGACAAAATTTACGATTTTAACGTGAAGTTATATTAATTGTAACATTAAAATGAAAATATTTTTGGTTGCCAAGCGACTTCAACATACTTTGAGTGGTAATGACGATGTCACATTTAATATCCTTAGGGAATGGGCAACATGAATACTGCTACAGGTAACACAAGCGACGCTCCTCGTGGTTTTCCTTATATGAATCGTCCTATACTCATCTAACAGTGATGTTCAGTCGTGTTCCCTGTTTGCTGTGGTTAGCAAATACATATAAATAGCTGTTCGAGGTCATTTCAAAAAATGGAAAAAGAGCTCAAAATCACGGAGAGAACTCAAAAAACAAAATGTAAAGATATATCACGAAATACTCATTAAGATTGTAATATTTATGATCGATTGTAATAATTCATGTTCGTACAGTAATAATTAATCTAATCGAGTGATTTTTATCTGTATGCATTTTAATGACTGATAAAACATAGCTCAACAATTATTCAAGATAGAACCATTTTACCAGTATCGTATCAAAACTGTAGCTGTGTGTTTTAATTCTAAATCATACTATATTAGATTGTATACTATTTTTTAATCTTTGACAAAACGATATGTTGTATTCAGAAGTTTAAGTGAATATAAGTCTTCTTAGCTATATCTTCATAGCACAAATATCACGTTACTAACAATTATAAGAATTGAATAGGTAGTTGTTTTACTAAAGAACCACATTAAGTATTCGCCAGGGGTTTTTCTTAATTATTTTCCCCATTCCTAGCCGTCAGCTAACAGAATCTTTATATAGTACTTAGTTAGAATACAAGTGGCTACAGGATATAAAGATTTAGTACCCACAATAGAAATAAAAATAGCCAGGACTTGACAATAGTGTCGGGACGTAAATAAATGTAGGGCAAAATGGCCTCCCTTAGTAACAGAGTGAGGAAAATAAAGATTTTTATAATTCTCCGATAAAATGTTTTTTTTTAACTGTTCGGGATGAAAAGGTTCTCTTTATTAAAACGAAAGTTTCTCGGTTGTAAGCCCGTGTGCTTTACGTACAATGGACACTAATACTAGCTAAAGACAATACGAAAGTAAGTAACATATTTAATTATTTAAGCTAAGAGAACTCAAAGCATCGACAAAAGATTATGGTTGAAGATTATGGTAAAAGAGATGTGTTTATTCAGTTTTATCACTGCATTGGAAGCAATTGACTCACGGTCCATTTTTTATTGGATTGTCCCCGAGTCATTTATTTCTCATTATACCTGCTATTTAACTGGCAATAATTTGAGTGTGGGAAAGCAGGCGATTCGCTACAACTCTTTTATTTCCATAAAAGTAAACGAGTGACTCTCGTTCATTGCAAAGATTAGGTTGTATCTTATAAGTTGTCTTATACACTGAATCACTACAAGGTTTTGAAATTTCAATACGATTTTAAGAAAACTCAAATATCTGTTTTGCCGTCAAATATTATTTCCTACGTCCACCACTGTTTGTCACCTTTATACGTAGGTAGAAAACTATATATATAAACGACATTAAATTCAAATGTACAATGTACAAGACAGTACGCGTATTCTTATAACGATTTAACAGTCGGAGTTACTATTAAAACAATTTCCTACTTACATCGAAGTGATTTTAAGGTTAGTGGTAGATTATGTAAAACATATTATAAATACAAATTGTGAATAAAAACTATGTTAAACATATATTTTGATAAGTTTAACACAGCGTTGATAAGATGTGTCTTTAAAATACCGATACACAGATTAGATTGCAATAAAGCCAATTTTGATTGCGTGTATATCATGTTTTTATTGAATGTTTGCTAAATTATAAATACTAGTTAATATATAATATTGTAATACTGTTTTTAAATATAATATTTCATTGCTTTCATGAGGTACACTTAGTACAGTAAACTCCCGACTATTCATTCGGGTGGAGGGGTTCGTTCGGATAAACGATAAACACGAATAATCCAAACTATTAATTTGTATTTTCATTATAAAATACTATCATACATTTCTAAAGCCATTATCTAAACATGTGTAATATAATACATTGGTCGATGTTATTCAATAAATTGTCAACAGAAGTCAGTCACTAATGCGATTGATAATTTACCCTTTATTCACTTTCATACTTATTGTTTTTTTTCTGGTTGACTAAGATTTTAAATAATATCGGCATCACTCATTCGTTAAAAACCCTGGTCACATGAATCGTATTCTAACCACTCTTCAATGTTTTCTTTATTGACCAAAACCTGTTAAATCAATTAACATATTTCACTTGACTCAGAGTCGTTAGAATCCAAAAGATATTTTTCACACCTGGTAGAATTTTCCACCACGATCGAACGATTTTATTTTGTACGAAGATTGAGTTCCTTCATGTACCACATGGAGTATTATTATTTTTTCATAATTTAATTAAATCGTCATCTTCGTTACAAATGGGTTTAAGAAGGCCAATGAAACAATCTCTTCATCCGTGGGTTGAATTAATGATGTAACTTTAGATGGTAAAAAATTTGCATGCATAAAGTCATCGTCTGTTTTCAATATGCTTTCATTTGGAGGAAAAGGATCATTTTCATAACAGCACTGCATGTGTGGCAACCATTTACTTTTCAAAAAATCTCTCACTTGTAGTACCCATTTAGTTTTGAACCAATCTTCAAAAATCCTTCTATGCATCCATGCTCCTTTCTGACTGTAATAAACAACAGGAAAGTTTCTTATTTACCGGTTCTCTTCGACGATCTTGGTTTTTTTGTGAGTTTTAGATTTTAAATGGATAGATTATATGTATTGAATTAATGCACGAATAGTCCACAAAACGGATAACCCGCAAACGAATAATAAGGAGTTTACTGTATTATTAATTATTAATTATTAAGTGATGCATTATTTAGGAATGAACTTAATATTTCAAAAGTAATTTATTGATCACCATTTATAATAATTCTGATTTGATTATAATCCATCGATTGAATCTCCTTATAATTATTTTCTATGGATTCAGCGGTAACTTTGTGGAAATTTATTTTAATTCACTTTTTATGTTTTGATTAGTTAAACCACAGAATAACTAAGCTAAGGTCAAAACCAGTGGAATAACTAAGTTATCAATTTTAATTGTATATCTTATGACAGTCTTATTTTCGACAACATCAATTGAGGTGCACTGCAAAACATTCTTGTAATTATTTTTATCAATATCAATGAAGGTATGTTTATAATTTCCAAGTGGAATACTACAGATATCAACACATTTGTATCAGTTTATGATATAAAGTACTGACGACACTGAATTTAATCGTAGATTTTTTAAATGATAATAAATCTGATAATAATAATGACGCCATCAGTTAGTAAATCAATACATTTAATAATAATTTACATTGATTGTAAACTCTTCTAATTATAATATTTACCGTTGACAAACCAAAGGTTCAACAATAAAATAAATAATGAATTAAATATAATCATTATTGAATGAATATATATTAGTGTTATATTTAAAGTATTAGAGCCGAACATAAATTAATGCATTTAGAAAATTTCGGTTATTTTTGACCCCCATTATATTTACTACTTAACTGATCGAAACGATCATTTATGGCAGGTACCTTACAAAAAATTTTCATAATTAGTTTAATAATTTAAATTAAATATTTTTTTTAGATAAAGATGTCGTCTCCTGTGGAACAAGTATCGGATGCCATTTTCTTTGAAGGACCAACTTCAGCAGACAAGAAACCAGAGCCCGAGAATGCTGTACAGAAATCAGAAACCGATAAAACTACTGAATGTCCTGGCACCAGGAATATGATTGAAGCCCCGATTTTTGACTGTCCTCCTGGTCATCAAAGAGACGCTACTGGAAAATGCCGACCGATCTTTTAAGCGAAGCTGTATTTTGTAAATGGATTTACTCATTTAATTAAGTGCATATTATGTAATATAATTTAAGAAAAGAAACGTGACTTAATCAAATAAAATCAATATATATTATTGGATATTTAAATAAAAGAGTAGGAAGCATCATGAGAGGACTGCGTAAAGTGACCGAGTCAACACACTTATTTGTTGTCAAATTGAGTTGGAAGTTTATGGATAGATACAAACTCATAGCTTTGCAAAGTAAGGTATTTTTAATAACGGTATATTTTCATCTTATGATACAATACATAAGCTATGTCATGCTTTATTATATGAGTGATAAATCAACATTTTGTAAATTATGTAGCAGACTGATAATAATCTAACTAAATCAATGTGCTAATTTTGCTTTAGTGAATGATCTCAGGAATAATAAGAACTTATTCATTTATTCCAGTAAGCAAGATTTTAAGCACAATGACTTAATCAAAATGTTATCAAAATTGCGATAGTTAATCTGACCGCTGTGCTTTCAAAAACATTCTTTGGGCTCAAATATTAATTAGTAATGAGACGCTTAAAATACTAAATTATGTCGTATAAATCGCGTAAATCACACGATCTGTAAATTTTCAGAAACATTTTTTTAAATTGCTGTGTTGTTTTAAATGTTTGGAATCTATATATAATTATATATATATATTTAACGTTAATAAATTTTGTTACATTAGAATTCATAGAAAATATGGTAATTTATTGTGATTCATAAAACGGATTTATTTATTCTATATTCGTATTTGTATCAAAATGTTAAAAATTAATTAACAGCATTGCTGTGTGTAAAATAACTAAAAATGTGAAGGTCCCTAATATAATAAAAACCGTACAATTTTATCTTAAAATTAATATTCATGTTATTCACAAAAAAATAATCGCTTTTTTTCCAATTTCTTAACACTCAAAATTTTGAAATTATTCCTTCTATATATTTATAGTATATGTATTGTAAAATTCAAATTTATTTGATAGAAATTTGACGACTGCTGTGTGTAATGTAATGTTCTGGTATAAATAAATTAAAAACAAAATGGCGTATGATGTTTTATTGAGCTTTGAATGTATTTAGAATTAAAAAAGTATTTTATCAGAAAACATTTTGAAGTTAAAATATATTTCCGGAAGGAAATAAGTTAAACAGTAGCAGTAATAATATTAAATACATTATTAGTAAGTACGTTTATTATTTTTTTTAATTAAAAAAATTCGACAATGTCAAAATGTCGTCGAACTGTGAAAAATGTTAAAATTCCTGGCATACTACTGTCATACTATGATTTAAATATCAAATCGTATACTAAATAATATTTAATTAAGTTTTATATTACATCGAATAAGAATCTATATTGTGTCCATGGTTGAATGGTCAATGTGTCGGTTTCGGTGCTCACAGACTCGAATCCCAGTACGGACAGTCTCATAAATTGACTTATGGATATGCATGTATATCCAAGGCATGGATGTTTGTGATCTAAAATTCCCTGCCATCCATTCGATCCCAAAAGCGTAGCGAAAGCGATCTGATTATCATTAGTCTTGTGTCTTGTCCTACTATCCTTACTCTCTTCGAATAAGAGACGTTGAGCAACTGAGTAAAAAGCAGTTCTCGCATAAAAAACGTTTTTTAAGATATCTTTGTTACTTACGACACCATATGCTCCACATTGGGAGTGGAAGTGTTTAAAAAAATCTTTTTGTCCAATTTATTGATCTTGAATAGTAGAAATTAGAGAAAACGTAATTATGCAATTATTACTTAAAACAAAACGTTTTGTTTTGATTTATATATTTATGAAATAATTGAACGCACACTACCAAATAAATAATTCTTGCACTTCTACTTTTAATAAAATGAAACGTGTAATTTTTTACTGTTGTTGATTAATAGACTGACTCTTGTTCTTTGACTAGGTACGCTCTCAATTCAGAGTGTATGGCTTCCACAACTTGCCGTACCTTCATCATTATCTGGTACCCGTTACCCTCTTTGCTTCTTTGTAAATCATGCCAGCTTGAGGACCCCAGTGACCTTCCAGGACGATGAAATTCACATGTCGTCGTAAGAAAGGACAGGCGGGATTCAACCGGATTATCCGTGGCACACACTTTTTAAGTTCTGACTTAACATAAACAGCTTCTAAGTTCGCTATCTTATCTCTGAATTCGTAACGATACCAAGCCTCCGTACCTCTAGTATTCTCCACAAGCATCTGTTTATGAAGCTCAGTATGGTTACACTAAACTTTCCTGATGTGCCATGACTCATGACAGTAAAGCAGCACCGTCAGAATGCATGCATTGAAAAATGAGAGTCGGTTCTGACCAATGTTTCCTCTAAAACGATAAATCCTCTGCGCAAACTGATCAAACCAACAAATTTGCGGGAAAATTTAAGCCTTAATGTGAACAAAAATAAATTTCATATTTTGTATGGTGTGTTACGATACTAAAAAACAGAGTTTAGCGAGAAGGATTAGCTTAAAACTTGTTTTGTCCTAACTCTCTCCGCCTTACTTTCTTAAAAAAAAGGAGGTTAAGCGACTGAGTAGCATGCAGTTTTCGTTGAAAAAACCTTTGTTGAGATAGCTCTATTACGAGTCCACATTCTGCATATTGGAAACGGACATGGTATAAAAATGAATATGTATTTCTCAAAAATTAAATTTTAATATTTTGTATTGGAGTGCGCGGGTGCTCTAAAAATGCTGCTCGGCCGCGCACGCGTGCAGCTTAAAGCGAACACTGGTTTTGACTGTACCAATTTCCTCTGCAACAACGTCTGCCCTGGTTCTACGGCTTCAGGTACATAGGATAATCTGTGTAAAGAGCTCGTTATTTGACTAGGGTTTGCTGGATCAACATTTAAGTCGATGCAGAAAGTATTTTAGCCGCAGTTGTATTCGGTTAAATTAAGTTCCAAATACTTACTATAGCCATCAAAACCATTATATCTGTAAGCACAACCATATTCATATCAAAATTAATTTGAATGCGTTTTAGTGAATGACATGCATATTTTTCTTTTTATAAACATATGTACGTGCACATTCACACCTTTGCTTGTCAATATTAAAATATGGGTGTGGATTTCCGCTGAAGATAAGGTAAAATTTTTTCTCGAGGAAGATTGAAAACACATTTAATACTGTCAATAAATGACACCATTTATCTTTATAGCAGACAATAAATTACCATCACTGTACATGCCAACATTGTCAGCAATATAATTGTTTACCATTTTAAACAGTGGTAGCTGCAGAAGTGTCAGTGTTAGTATATTTTTTTTAAATATTTAAATATTTATTATAATAAATGCATGACGCATTCTATAGCAAGTTTTACTTTACAAATAAACACAAACAAATAATCGTTCCAGGATGTCGTCTCCTTGTTTGCTATCGTGGTACGTTATACTTCTCGATATTCATGTCAGCCATATAATTTTTTTACAAGAGTTATAAAATAAATATCTTTATTTTGCCAAGTGGCATTTTTAGGTTTCATAATGATGTAAATGTGTATTCCGATTAAATGAAGTACTTCTTTTTATTTTTTAATGATATTATTTTTACAGTAGTCATAGGCCCAAGGTATCATACTGACTTCGATAATGACAGACTCATAAAAATTTGCTCAAATGATTACAATATTCAAATTACTCCATTAAACAATGAGTTTTATTCTGTTTTTCATTCTTGTTTCGTGAACATGTTGCTATCGTATCAAGTATCGTGATGACGAGTATATAAATGTATAATATAATATACTATCTGACAAGAAAATTTAATTATTGTTTCTCCTCTTAAAAAACATTTGGTTTATAAAATTTTATCCAAAACTTATCCCATAAATTCAGATGTGACAATTGTTCTCCAATTAAATTAAAGTGAAATAATTATCTCTTAAGCTATTAAGAGTTTAGAACGCGTGAAATATAATAAAGCTATTTAATAAGTTTTTTAAATACTGGTAATTATTATATTTGGTTTTGTCACTTGTTAGAATACATTATCACTCACTAAAATTCTTAACATATAATGAACTATTAACTTCCTGGAATTTTTATTAGGCAATTTGTTTTTTGGGTGATTTGGTATTATAAATTTTAAAATGTTTCCATTGAATTGGCGAATGTATGGCACTATCTGTTATTTAAATTCAGTAAAATGCAACCGCAACTATCCAATTAATAGGAAACGAATTTTTTCGTTGCCTACGTTTTATTATTGTTAATTTTCAATTTTCTCTAAGCAATAGAAATTGCACGAGGGTAAAAAAATATCGTAGTTTTTATTACTTTATAAGATAGAATTTACTAAATATTCTATTAAAGATTTCTTGGAAAATGTATTTGGCAAATAGTCGAGTTAAAACTAAACCGGTAAAGATTATTGTTTTACCATTTTCGCTTCCAATGTGGAGCATTTGTACTAATCTCAACAGAAGTTTGTTCTTCTGCGAGAACTGTTTGTTATTCAGTTGCTCAACCTCTCTATTTCCGAGGGAATATGGGTAGAAGGGTAAGACTAGGACAGGACTTACTGTTAGCTTATCACTCTCGCTACGTCCCATTTTTATGATCGAATGGGTGAGAGAAAATTTTAGACATCTCATACATTCATTTTTAAATTGTAGAATAAATAAAACAAATAATTGCGTATTAACTTAAAAGGTTTTTTAGAAGTAATAATTTCGAGGATGACAAACGTTCTTAGAAAATGACATATTGTATTAAAACAATTTATTTTAACTTCAATGCAGCTCTATAACTTTCAAGCTCTATAGCTTTATTTAAATACTCATAATGTGTCATTAAAAAAGGGTCCGTAACGATTTTTAATTTTTACGAATAAATAGGTTATTGATAATACTCAAACACACTGGTCTGCCATAGTCAATACGTTTTTCAGACGTATAATATCTTGCCTCGTAAATAATATTTGTCGCATTTGTATCTTCTATATAAACGTTAGACACTGTTTACTGTCTCTCAGTTCGAGTCCATTCGTGTGCTCGAATGCCTGAAGATGCCGAAAGGCGAAACCCGGGTCGTTAGTGACAAAATACATGGAAGTGTACAAAATCTCAATAATCCAAGTTCAATACGTTTTTGTTTGATATGAGAATGTTTTTCTGGGTGGCGCTTTTTGCTTCGTTTTTATAGCTATCGATGTTTCATTGATATTGTATCGTTTGGGACAACCTGCATTTTGTTCATGCTGAAATATCACTGGACTTCTAAAACACACCTCAAGGTGGGAGCGTTCATAAGTACACAAATAATAAATTCTTCGCTCCTCCCTTACCTATACTGTCGTTCAGTAATGCACAACCTATTCAACAGGACGATCAATTTATCCATTTTCCAATTGTTCAAGGGCAGCAGAGGTTAAAATTTTTACAGATTACGTTATAAACACTCCCAAGCTTCTAGCCAAAATATATAGAGTTCCCGCTACATTTATTTTTAAAATCTATTGATACATTTTTTTAAATTGAGACAAGATGATCTAACACGTCAATAAGCTATGCATTTATGTTCTTGACTTGTACACTTCTAACATATTGGATTTGCTACACGTGTCTTTTGAAACGCCTCATTTTTGTAAACATTTGTTTATTTTCTTTGAAACTTTGGAATGATCCAGAATGGCCTTTCGGACGGTTTTAATATGGCAGTTTTGGAAGCCAATTACTTGGCCTGCCACTATAAGCCGTAATTAGAAAGCGGTCGCTTCCTAATTACACTCTGCGTAGCAACAGTCGTTGGCAAAAGAGTTGGGAACTATAAAAGAAATTTTTTGAATTTTGATTTTTCAACATTTTCCCGAGTAGCCAGCGGTTGACGTCAAGTGAGTCGGCCGCCGCGCCGCATTGCTGTCGTTTTGTTTTCTTTGAAATTGTTTTTAATGTTAAATTAAAAATCGTTTATTTGTGTCAATTGTCATAAAATTTAAATGTCAGTTCACGTGCTAAGTGTAAATATAAATGCAGTCTCAATTTTATATTGTAATGGTAATTTTTGTTTTGTAAAACTACTACATTCTAAATAACAGAGATTAACCGGACCGAAGTGACCTTTGCATTGAGACCTCCATTTTATCCTGGATGCCAGTAGCCAATCATTCGCCCTGTTTTCTACCGGGATTTCTCACTTTATTATCACTAAATAGTCTTTTTATATCAAATAATTGACAGGTTTTCGAAGAAAATATTTTCTTATCCCTCAGTTATTTAATCTTTTTAGTAAGATATGCTATCAGTGGTTTAAGTTTTCGTCCGTTATTCTTATCGGAATTTTTGATTGATTGAGTTTCATCCTTGAAAAAGTCTATTCAAAACTAGTCACATTTACGCTCCCGCACGTGTAAATAAGCCAGAGCGTTAATCAGACTACTTTGCTGAGATGGTTCAGTGCTGAACGTAAAGTAATATACGACAGGATCTCGCCCTCGGGCCAGTGGTTGCCCACATATGGATGAAAAGAAGAATTTATTCATATTCAAAAAAAATATGTTTGTAAAAGATTTATTCATAAAACCTAATATACTGTAATCAGGTACGACGATATGCTGTAAGATATAATTAACAAATACAAATTAAAATTTCCTTTTTGTTAATTGTGCGCATATTATTTTAGTGACTTAAATTCGTTTTCCATAAATGACTTTTATTGCTTAATTGCCTACTAATAAACTTATTTCTTCTTTTTCGATAAGAGACCTATCTTTATTTCCTGACTATTTTTATTTCTAGGGATTCCAAAATATTCGGCCCTTTTTAATCGAATATTTGGCAAAATTTGGGCAAATATTCGAATACTGTTCATAATAATTTTTAATAAAATATTTTACAAAATCGACGAAAGATCACATCATCACAATTTCTCCAGAAAATTGAATAGTCCAGATAGTGGTTTTTTTTTGTCTTCACCCAAAGCGCTTTCGGTATCTTATCATTAATCTTAATACTTTAGTTTAACGAATGACTTGGTGCTAAAAAATCCTTTAACCATGCCGTAATTTCAGTAAATGAAAAAATATCGCTGGAGTAATCCGACGCAGGTGCCAATTTTAAATATTGTATTACAATGGAACGGTATTGTAATGTGTATTTATATTGTCTCTATCTGAGATTTGATAGAAGCGAGAAAAGATTTAGTCGAAAATTATTACAAAATGTAGCTATCTGATCCTTGATAAAATATTTTATGTATACCAGTGATTTAAAATTAGGATAAAAGTGATTTTTATTTTTAATGAGCTCGTTTACGTTCTACAATTTTTAATGCATGGTAATTTTGGTATATTATAATATAATCTTATGTTGTTAATTATTCAAATCGAATTTTTTATATTATTTTCATAGTTTAAAAATTATTTTAATATCTTCAATTTTACTATTTGATATCCGAATAGTTGAAATCCTTAGTGGGTATAGACTAAGTTTTAAATCCCGTTTCCGCATGTATTCTAGCTGAATAATTGATTATTAAAGATTCTGTTAGTTGAAATCCTTAAACACACAATTAAGGAAAACCCTTTACGAATACTGATTGTGGGTGTATTTCTAATTTAATCGAAATCGGTGCTAGTGTTATTTTTGTTTGTATAATATGTTATATTTTCGTTGTATCATTATATAAATATACTGGTGGGCAACGCATCTAAAAAAAAATTGTGTCAATAGACTTATTTGAACGATTCGTCTGAAGAATTCATTCGATTCGATTCTTATTCATTTTCACTATGACTTCAAAACCCCTGCATGAAAAACAAACAAGGCGAGTCTGTTAACATTTCGCACTTTTATAAACATGTCTGCCAACATATTGTTAACAGTTTTCATAGGAATTCCGTCTGCTTATATCTAAAAGCGTTCAAAGCGATACACTTATATTATTTACATTACTTATTTAATCGAACAACTTGTATTTCTTTTTCATTGTGCTCATTATAGTGTTACACCGCGGACTGTATTTCACACTCATCGAAACTGGTGAGTATTAATTTAATATTTCGACACCCAATTTGATTGTTTGCGTATTCTGAAAAGTCAAACTGTCACATTATTCGACAATGTTTATTTGTATTATTTTTAAAATCAAATTTCGAACAAGAGCTATGCTGATTCGTTACTTAAAGATACATTTTAAGCTAGGCAACAATTCGAATGCTTATGGTCATAATGGGGAAACTATAATAGAAAAACACCGAACTGAGAAAAATGACAACACACTTTCTATTCTCGATAGATTTGGCGGTTATTTTAAGGAAATTTGTTTTTAATGTAGAGTTTAAATTGATTAATTTGTTATTCTCTAGTTATGTTACTAATAGTGACACGTGTTTTGCCTCTTTGATATGTGAAGATGCGTCTCAAAGATACCAAACATGTGTCTTTATTAGTAACACTAGTCGAATAACAATGTTTTATTTTATATTAGATTTTAATGTTATGAAAAGTTTATTTCATAACATAAAAATAAAATAAGTAAAGTTTTTTAATTGTATTTAGTTGTTAATTAATTTTTAAAAAGTATTATAAAATTAATGACAGACATTCATGATATTACTACTATATAGTTTTCTTCCTTATTAACTATAACGCTATGTTGATCTGTAATATAATTTTCGTGTAATTAGTGCATTGAAAAACCTGTTATGAACCATTAAGTAGACTACAGTTACTATCCAAAAATTCATCGCATTAATCGATATAACATCATAACATTCATACCAATTTACTGTTATATATTATATTAAATGAGTAAGCCTGCCGTGGGTCGTTATCCTTAGTCAAACAAAAATGAACATACGTGTTTTAACAAATTTACCTTGAAAATTATTGACGATTTGGATTTATGATTCAAATATTAAATTAATACCAAATCTCCACAAAGTATAATAATATTTATATAGTATGTTATTTTTAGCGTGTGGTCGTCTATTTTTCTGATTGATTTCTCACGTTTGATTCTTGCAGTGTCGAGTGTCAAAAACTTGCAAAGTCAAAAGTTAGCATCGTTTTGTAAAAACAAAATAAGTGAATTTTCAAAAAAAGAACACATTAAATGATAGTACATATTAGTTCGTTATCAACCTGAAAGATCATCAAGTTGTCTTTTATTTCATAAGAAATCCACCCTTAAATTAATGTTCTATAACAATTTACGATAATGACAGTTAATATAATTAAGTTAATTATTTAAATGACAGTTTAATTTAATAAATATATCAATGTAATACTGACTAAAGGCATTAAGCTATAAAAACAAGTTCTAAATTAATCGCATTTAAAGCATTATTCTTTTAACGTACTCTCCCAAGTAGAATTGTTTGCGATTCGATACCAAGAAACCAAGTCTTCGATGAATTATAGTCATATCATGCTTTCTGCCAGAATAAAAATATAATAATTTTACTTTATTAGCACAGTGGAACGGTTCGTCGTCTTTCGAGGGACCCTAAAAAAGTAATATCGGAAAACAATCGATATTTGGTGTTGCGATGAATAGCATTCGGTTGGGACGGTAAAAAAATACTATATATGCAGGAAATTGATGAATGCGAGTACGATAGCAATATAGTTTATCAGACAGTTCATAGACAAATAGCTCATAGACAAACCGTGATAGATTATATTAGATAACGTTTTATATATTATAGATACTAGAATTTATAGTGAATCAACTAAAAGAAATATAGTTTTTGCATAATAATATTTGAAAAATTCTCTGACTGTTATGATGCTAAGTTTACAAAATCGTTAACGAAACAAGTCATATGTATCAAAAACAATCTCAAAACAAAATCCAAATAGAAAACATTTGAATTTTTTCCTTATTTTATTCTATTCGGGATTGCTTTTAACAGAAAACTATGTCAAATTAAATTTGGATTATTGAGATTTTGTACACTTCCATGTATTTTGTCACTAACGACCCGAGTTTCGCCTTTCGGCATCTTCAGGCATTCGAATGCCTGAAGATGCCGAAAGGCGAAACCCGGGTCGTTAGTGACAAAATACATGGAAGTGTACAAAATCTCAATAATCCAAATTTAATATTGAAATTCCATCAAGCACCCTCAGTCGATGTCTTAAATTATGTCAAATTAGCTGAATATTAAAAAGAACACCTTTTCATAAATTGTACTATTTTGAGTTGTTTCTTTGTTGAGCTTGTGTATCAATATGTCAATAAACAATTAAAAATACCAGCTAAGTAAAGATTAAGTATTGGTTTAAATATAACGTTAATCAGAGAGATTACCAAGTATGCACAAAAACAATATTTTATCTTTAAACAAAATTTTCGGCAAATCTATCAAAGTTACTTTTAATATAATGTTATCATTGTACTGTACAATGATTGCATATTTACATAGGATTTCTTTATTATTTATAAATATTCGCTTGTCTGATTCAAACGTGTAAATGATATCACGTTGTTGGGATTCCCATTTAATCCATGATAATTCATTAGTCTTCACAAATAGTTAACTAAATAATGTGTACATTGTATTTTGGGGTTGCTAATAAATATTGATTTGAGCTGATATGGGGTTGAGCTTGAACATGAAGTGTGTATTGTAAAGAATACTTATAGTCATTTGATCGAATTTTCACTGCATTGAAAAAGATTCATATTGACTGAGCAGTCGTGGAAAATGTTTGAAAATTAATAATGATAAGATATCATAATATAAAATCAAAAACCATTGTACACATTCTTTGACGTTTATCTGATATAGATTGTTTTGAGACAAGAAATTCTGTAGCTTAAAATGTTTTTGTTTGAGTTCAATTTGAGTTTCACATTACATTCGAGTGCATGCTGTGTCGCTGCAAAACAATGTATTTTTTTGTCAGCAAATAAATAAAATAATAACTTGTCAAAGGTCTCTATCTATTGATGTACACTCGAACTTCGAATAACATTGCTTACTTCTACAACACTGTTTCGATATAACGCATATTGTGACACTTTTTTACTAAAAACCATCAAATAAAATCATTACATGTATGATTTGAGCATCCTTCTGGATGAGACCTTGAGTGGAATAAATTAACGGCGATTAACGAGGTATTACGGTATTTCTAATACGAAGCCAAAAATTCTTCAACTGTTTTATGTAAATTTAGAGAAACTTACTGTACAGCAAAAAGTATTTGAATGTTTTGATCAAATAAACATTCTCAAACGGTAAGTTGTAAACAAAACAAATCCGATATTGATTTTAACCATTTTTTCGATCTACAATAAGCATGTTTCTCTCAGTTTATTTAGGAATTTGGATAAATAAATATCTGAGAATCTTCGCTAAGCTTTCCTTGGCTTTTTTCTCGTGAGATATTTGACGTCTTAACATAAAATGTTTATTGGAAATTTTTGCTTCAGTTTGATAAATTACAATAAATGCGGATAAATACGTATATTAATTATTCTGTACAGAATAAATTTATTTCAAAAAATTTATCCATCAATCCGTAAGTAATATTGATATAAAAAAATAATATGTGTAAGTCTGTTTACATTTTTAAATAAATGTAATCGATTATAATTCGACTGTGTTTTAGCAAATTTGTTGTAACCCTCAAAAAATACGTCTCGGCCAAATGATGTAAATTAGAAAAATAAATTGACCACTTTTTGGAAGGGAAACATCATTTTACATTGGTTTTAAGTTCACAAATTCTGACCCTGCCACGTGATTTAAGCCACTATTATATTGACACTCCCTACGTATACTCCCACATATGCAAACATTAGAATTTACATGATTACATTCCAAAGATTCATAACGCAATTCACCGTATAATGTTTTCGATAAAAACAGTTTTTAATCTCTCCTGAACAAATTCAATTTTAAGGGTTACATCAATTGGCCAAAAACCGTTGATATTATCTTTGTATTTAAAATCTAAGCTATTGTTATTTTAGGTAGACAAATAATTAGTTTTTATATTATATTCAAAATAAGTCTAACTTATGTTAAGAAAAAAAATTTACGTTTATTTGTAAAATAATTTAATAAGATTTAAATAAAAACCAATTGCATTATAAATATATTGATAAAAGAAAATGGTATATGAACAGTTTCATAAATAAATTTATACTTCATTTTGATCTTAATGTTTACTACATTTTAATTGTTATAGCTACATAATATTTTTGAAATACATATTTTCATGAAAATGAAAAACATCTTTGCAAGTTTTTATATATGTATTTCAAAAAAAACAAGAAAACTATTATTTTTTCATTATCGAGCTATCTTCATACATATTTGTTTTATCTTTGATGAGCAAGTACGACGTAAGCTGCGTTAAATTGTTATCAAATTTGTTCTAAGCCTGTCTCATTAAGACCTCTAAGTAATTTAATTATCAGTCGGATAGCCTTTGCAACTGTCATCTCATAAATCAACGCTAAAAACAATGTTGCGGTTGCATGTAGGCAAAATAACTGTTGTTAACTGATGCATGAACAAATAACAAGGTAATTATGATGCCCAATAAAATAGTTTAGTGTAATAAAACGTAATTTCACAACTGCAGTTTTTTTATTTAAAACAAAATATATTGTATATACAAAATATTAAATATGGTTGAATCAAAACGACACATCAAAATTTTACATTTAATACTTTCAGTGAAAATTACATAACAGACATTGTAAGCGTACCAATAATAGAAAAAAAATATGTATATTACTCAACTGATAACTAGCTAAATCACTAATTACAGAACATAATTCGTCGTTATATAGGCAGAAGGCAAAAAACCTTGTTTTGACATAATCGTCATGGAAATCATGACGCCTCTCATGCCTCTCTATTTAAATAGCTTAACCATTATTTATTAAGAATTGACAGTTAACAAACCTTATAAGCGATTATTTGTTAAACTAACTACTTTATCAGATCCATTAATCATTTACGAAGTCATATTAGTATTATTAGATCTTTTTTAATTACAGTTTTTTGTCACTAATAACTATAAACGAACTTGACCTGATTCCGGTTGATTTCTTCAGACTACGTAAAAAATACCTGAACTATGGCTGAGCTTGTTTTTTAGAAGATAGACCGCCCTAAAATCTATCGTATAGCATTCTTAACACAAAACAGCCGCTTTTAGACTTACTGTCAAATATACCGACGATATTACATTTAACAAGTACATCTCTTAGAAGCTCAAACTTGTAAACTAGGCGTAAAAAAAAAATTGAAATAATAAATACTATTTTCATAGATACTTCGAAGTATACCGACGATAGAATGCAAAGAAGAAGTTTAATAAAGTTTACAATATGGCTATCAAAAACTGTGAATCTGTGAACACAATGATAAGATAAACATTTCTTTTTCCATTGTAAAAAACAAATTTAAATTTCTGAGAACTGTTATATTTTAATAATAATATTTTCACTTATATGACGTGCCAATTAGATGGTGGCAAAGATAACGATAGATACCTATGTTAAATTTCTTTAAAAATAGTTAGTTATAAGACAGTCCCTGATTAACCTCGGGTTTTGGGATGAAGAGACAAGTAGTCCTTAAAAAGAGAGATGAAATGCAGCCATTCTACTGAATAAACCGATAATAATATTTTATCAACATATTTTTTGTAAAATGTTAATAATAAAGACACAACCAACATCGATACTTTTTTATATTTATTATATCGTCGGTATAGTGGCAGAAGGCGTTAAGTCAAAAAACCTTGTTTTGAGATAATCGACATTTAAGAAAATTAAAAAATTTACGTCTCTCTATTTAAATACCTTAACCATAACTTGTTTAACTAACCACTTTGTGGGATTTGTTAATTATTTGAGAATTCAATTTAGTATTAGTAATTCTTTTTTATAATTACATTAATTATAGTTTTTTGCCACTAACTGTGAACGAAATTGACTCAATTTCACTACGCTGACGATATTATGTTCTAGACATACGTAGTTCGCCAACGAACGAATCCAAATGACCTAAACTTTAATGTGAACGAATCACTAAATTGAAGAACCTTAAAACCTTCATCGTCATACTAGACATGCGTTGTTCGCGAACGAAAGAATCAAATGAACGATAATAAATCATATTATTTATATTAATCTGACTCCAGGAGCAGTCGCGACGTATTCCTTTTTATTTGCTTACGTAAATTTAATAATGTTAACAATTTGTATTATGTTAATAATAGCGTCTGCTTATGTCACGACCAAAAAATAGCATTTTTTAAATACATTTATATGTCAATACATAATATCTGTTTCGTTATTGGTTTGAATTTAAATCGTTCAAATTTAAATCATTATTAATTTGGCAGAATGTACTATTATATTCGATGATAAATACGCTTTCATACTCCTAAATACGGCAAAAAGATGCGTAATTTTCATACCAAAATATTTTTTCTTTCAATAATAGGTATTGATGTTTTATTGTCAAATGGCAAGCATTGGTACACCGGTTAATTGGGGCAGCGGACTATTTGGGACAAATCTCTAAAAAAAGAAACCAGATAAAGAAATGAATAGTAATTTACTTCAGTTATCTGGGACACCATTCCATTTGATTGTGACAAAAAAAGAAAACTATTTTGACAATAGATTTAGTATGTTATGAAGAAAATGAAGACAATTTTCGAAGTCATTAAATTAAAACATTAAGCGCACGGATGGTGAATATACCCTTATTCATTTTACAAACCAGGAGGTAAAAATAAATACAACAGCGTTATTTTATGCAAGAAGGCAATGACGGAAACTCAACATTTGCACTAAGCAACTGTGCTGATTTTTTGCAACTTTAACCCTACAAAAACAAGAGAAAGGTTTCACTTTTTTTCTTAAGAATTGATATTTTTTATCATTATTATTGATTATTTTGTTGAAACTTACTTATTACTTGTTTTTTCCATAATTAAATGTTTTTTTTTTCAATAATTAAATACGTATATAAAGTATATAATTTTTTTTTCTTTTAACATCGCTTATTAGAGCCAGCCGCTTATTTGGCACAAAATGCTTGGACCCGAAGTGTCCCAATTAATCCAAATCAACGATATTAAAATTGCAACTTCAATCTTTTGTCATATGAAAGAATTGTACATCTTGGAACTTTTATGGATGATTAAATTGACAAAAACTGAATCGATTACACTTTGCCATCGCAGTATTGCCGAACTTCCGCCCCAAATGCGAGCATCACCAATTTGGCACCCTATCACCCTATTCAACGTATTTCCAAAGGATGTGTAACAATATAAAATATAGCTTACTGAAACTTGATTTTTCAGATAGCAAAATGGGAGACAACGTCCAATCAGATAACATGGACAAAAGTTACCCTCCGCCAGCAGTCACAGTGCAAGAGCAGCAGCCAGATAGAGGCGAACCATCCAACCAGATCGTCGAAGAAGTAATCGTCTCCAAGAAAGCTTCAAAGGCCCACAATATGATCGCGGCTCCAGTTATGGACTGCCCAGATGGTTACAAAAGGGACGCTGGAGGAAAGATACGGCCCGTTTTCTAACAGCCTGACTATTATAAGCTTAGAATATAGGTATATAGATTTTTCCCAGTTAAAACTACGTGACACGACAGTGATGATTGGACGGTGATGCTTTGTTAATTGAGTTGGTATTAATTTGGTTGAAAGAATTATATGTGATAAAGAAAATAAATCGCTTTTTAATATTTTCCATTATCTATCCAAACTATTATAGATCCCATCCGTCGATTATGTGATCGACTGGAATGTTAATAAAAAAAAATAGATATGGTAAAATTTTGCTAAGGCTTCACATCTTTTATTTATTTTTAATAGATGACAATTTACTCTAGATCAGGAGTATCCAAAAATTTTAGCCTAAGGGCGACTCTGACTCCTCAACTATGTTCCAAAGGCCAAGACCAACTAGCCCATCATCCCAACATACTGTAGTTTTGAATTAGGCGCAAATTATCGTATTGGGACTAGTCGACGAGTGAGATATCTATGGCGCAGGGCGCGGGGTGGTCCACCACGGGCCGGATTTGTGGTGCTTCCGGGCTGTAGCTTGGAGAACCCTGTTTTATATCAACAAGAGGAGAATAGATATTACGAGCAACAATGCCTAGGACCTTAAATACCAAATTAAAAATATCGAAATTTGATATTGGCCTTGCCGGAACTTTAATCCGTAACCATGTAATTCCGGCCTAGGCAAACTTTTTGACTCAATGGCCAGAGTAAAGTCAAATCAAAATGGTCGGCGGGCCGTAAGTAAAATACTTTTCGTATAAAAAAATACAATATTTATTATCGTGAAAAATAAATTTCAGCATACCAAAAATTAGTGATTCTCTAATAACAAACAATTTATTGACCGTAAAAATACGTATCGAGCCGTAGTTCGATCAGGCCTGATCTTATTGGTAAGGTAAAGCTTTTACCGCTAGACTAGAGGCTGACAATAAGGTTTTACTGAGGTAAGGCTTGATATTAATAGGATAAAATATCAAAATATGTATTTAGTTCTACAAAAACTGTTTTGTAGAACTAAATACTATGATACGTTTTTTTAATTACTTTTTTTAAATATATGGCATTACAGCTGACAGCCAACGCGTCAAATATTTTGAAAAGTCACTCATCTCCAAGATCACAAGTAAAAATCTAAATTTGAAATTAACCTTGTTGGGATTTGAGCCCACATGATTGCTAGGGCAAAGCTCTTACCTCTAGACCACTAAAACCGGCAACTCCATAATATCCTATTATAACGGAGTTCTACCAAGTAAATGTCAATCGAATCAATGTGGTTTGATATTTTGTAGTTAAATATATTTTGTATATAAAGAGACGATAGAGAGATTAATTACGGTGGATGCCAATTTACCGACTTTTTCATTCACTGGAATTCTATAAAAAATATCCAAAACCTGTAATTAAGCAGTGTTTTTTTCAGTAATAGTATTACACTATATTCTTCTTGATAACAACAAATCAACATTATCTAAAATTAAATATATGCGTTGAAAATTCGTCCGAATATTACCTTTGTTTTAACATCTTGCTTTTCGAAATATTTGCAAATCTTAAAAAAAACTTATTTGAAAGTAAATGATACGTAACTATTTTGTTTATTTATTGGAAAGACCGCTAAACAACCAGATATTTTTGTCTGAATTCTAGACTGCGTCAAATTCCGATCGTAAGTATATTCATGAACGCAGTATAAATTAATTCAATTTATTTTATATTCTAATGATGAAAAAGTGGGAAATTCGAGAATACGAGGATAGGACATTGTCACAAATGTCTTAATGTTTTTGTTTACGTACGTTGTCTTATCAAATCATTTTTGAATTTCTTGACCCATATTTCAGTTATATTATATTCCCATCACATTTTATTTTGCCGATATTCCAGACTTTTAAAGTAAAAATAATCATTTTAATTTAGCAATTAGTTGGAGTTTTATATTACTCATTACAATTGATTCATGCTTCTTATACTTAGTTCTACAACCCGGTGAGGGTTTTGTCCTGAGAAACTTCCATCTAGCTCTGAACACCCAATGTCTTCAAGTCTAGCCTAACACTATCCATTGATAAGCTCGAGACATGGCAGGTTCTGCTTGATTATTCCACATATCTTTAGATGTCAGGGTGATTCAGACAGCACAGACATAAAACAGCATGCGTAGAAGTGGCGCACGGCAGGCCAACGGTTAACTTTCGGTGAGTGGGGGACGGATGAAATCGTCCAGCTCCACTCAACGACCGTAAACGAATGCAGAGGAATTTCAAAAGGGAAGGCTTTTTATCAAAACTGCCGAGTACATGGAGTCGGTATCTGTACCCTCGGCCCATATAGATGGGCCGAGGGTACAGAGACCTATATATAGCTATCTATATTGCCATATATTATTAATGCCTATTTTTCTTGCTAATTGCCTTGGTGATATGTGATTCGACGAGTGTTCTGAGGACAATTTGTGACTAGGCCGTACCAAACACGATTGAGCCGTCTAACCAGATATTTATCGCTTTAGTGATAAACTCTTATGACAAAGATAGAAATATAATTCACTTTATAAAAACTCGGAGCAAAATATTTCTTAATAAAATATGTGAGTTGCTTAAAGCGTATATTGCACCTTTCTTTACATAATTATTTGCATAAAGCAGAAATCGCTTAGCTCTTAGAGCTTAATATTAATAACACAATGAAATAATTTTTTTCGGTACCCACAAATATATCATTTGAGTAGTATGAATGGTTGATTCAAGTGAATTATAAAATATTCAAATTATGTATTTATCAAGAAGAGAAGGTTTCCTTAATAAAACTACATTATATTTATATGTCTTGCTAAAATTGGAATATGCTTGCATTTCCATGTGATGTTTCAGTGCATTTGGTATTTTCATCTTCTTTAGTTGTATTCCTCACTGATGAGTGATCGCCGCAACCCTGTTTCCTTTGGCGATCCTTTACCATTTACTCTTGCACTCAGCTGCTCGGAGGGCCATCGGTACGGAAAGGCCTGTAGCGTCCTTCACTTGGTTGCTCGAGCAGGTTGGAGTCCTTCCGCGTCCCCTTCTACGTTTGACTCTTTCTATGACGACGAGTCTCTCAAGATTGTCGATAGGCTTCGGGTGATGTGGCCTAAAAAGTCGAGCAGGCCTCTTGTATAAACAGCCGACAGTCTATCTTGGATTTGTAGCTCGTTCAGGATAGACGAGTTTGTGCGTTTGGACATCCATGGTGTACGAAGCATCCTTCTCCAGCACCACATTTCAAATGCGTCTAACCATCTTTTGTCTTTCGCTTTTAGATTCTATGTCTACATGACGTAAAGGTATATGGAGTAGACTATTGACCATTTTTAGCTTATTGTTTGTAATTTTAGACACGACTTTAGCTTCTCAATAACTATTTGGCTGCTCAATAAACTCTTTATATGATCCATGATTGAAAAGATTGTTTACATACATGTATATAATACTTAATTAATATTGACAAACCGCAAGGGATGTTTTTGTACAGCAGGGGTTGACGTATTCGGAATACAAATGAACTCTTCTTGAGAATATAAACTTCCTACGCACAAGACATCTACATCAATAAAGTGATAACAATTTTATCATTTTTATCTTCAACAAAGCGAGATAAGATTTTTCTTTTATTTAGATTACATTACCGTATTGTTTTTCGCTTCTTCAGTAGCGTTGTTGATCTGCTGTACTTCAGCTGTATTTAAATAAATTGTGACACTATTAAACATTAAAATGGCGAATTCTACTTTATTTATACTCTTATTTGCCGCTGTGTTCGCCCTGGGTTATACATCTCCCCCTGAACCGGTCAACATAATAGAGGGACCGGTACAATGCCCACCGGGTCAGAAGCCGGATGCTAATGGAAACTGCCGCGAAGAATGGGGAAAAGTGTTGAAGACTAACCAGAAAGACGAATCCGTTCCACCACGCACTTTATTCAGCATCGTTCAAGTTCCCCCATCTTGCCCACCAGGACAGAAACCTGACCAATCCGGGAAATGCAGACCAACCTTTCCATTTGCGGCATTACAAGCATTGCTTAAGCAATACGCCAAGAAGGCTTGAATATCCCAAAAGGGAACACTTACTTGACCCATGATTGTATTTTAATTAATATAACTTACTATATATATATATATTGTGCAATTGTACTTGTTATATATCGTTTTAAAAAGTGATTTAAGTTTCAGCATTGTACTATTCCGTTTGATATTATTTTATGATCATGTACGAATGGTAACGCTTTAATATTATCAAAGAACTCTGATTCGTGTTAAAATTCCATAATACTCATTTGCATACATCAAATTGAGATTAATCACTATTGTACAGATAAAATTAATTATATTGTGATAAGACACCTGTTATATTACGGAATTTTGCTCAAATAAAAACACAATAAAGTAATTTTTTTTATTTCCAAAAATTTATAATATTTATTTAAGATAAAAATAAACGATAAGGTAAACAGCAACATTACATTACGGGACAGTCAGTCTTTTGATGTCTCTGCGTTTCCATTTCATCGGAATTGTGGAAAATTTTCATGTTGTCCCAATTCTCAAAGAAACTGTAGTTTAACATTATTAGTCTTAATTCAGCGCAACACAAATAAATCGTAAATTTGATATTGAATAGAGGGTTTTTTAAGAAAATACATTTGGGAAAAATTCATGCAGCATAGAACTGTACACTTACATTAAATGTGTAATAATTATTGTCTACGTTCTTGTCAGTGGTGAATAGACTCAAGTGGCATAGACCCCTTCGCAACTCTCGTATTTCAAATGGTAACACATCAGATTATGGTTGTGAAACATGAGTTTAATTTTATGAATAATACCCATAATATCTCTGAATTTTTAAAATGTGGATTAGCTCTATTCACTTCCAAGGTGACGAAATATAGCCAACCTCAAATTTTGGCTGTCCATTTTTACATGTTTTCAAATATACGCCATTGGTAGAAACCTCTATTTTTATCAATTTTATCATTTTCGATTAAACATTTTGAATCGATAAAATATATAATTCTAAGATTTACTTTTATTACACATAAATTTCAATACTTTTTAACACAGTTTATGTTATAAACATGACTTTTCAGTTAACATTAATTCAAAATAATGGAAAATCTTACCAGATAAATCAAGTAAAACATTTTACCACTAGCAAAATCGATACCTAAAATATAACACCATATATATATATATATGTGTGTATTTAACAAAACTTTGAATAATTAACGAAAGTTTGTCGTACTTGTCTAGAAATGTGGCATTTTTATGCATCTTATGTACTTGCAATATTATTCTATCATTTTTGGGCGTCGAACAAAATGGCGACAATCAATTAAAATATGAAAAATATAGTGAAGTCTTTTTGACACAATATAAAATACTACCTGAATTTGAAAATAACCGAAAAAATGCAACGATGAATCTGACGATATGTTATGTGAGTCAGATGTATCCAAACAAGCCTAAGCATGTACATACGAATAATCTATTTAACATCTCAGTTTTAGTGAAACCAAAGTACGTCCAAAGGCATTCGAGCACACGAATGGACTCGAACTGACGTCAGTTCTGAAGATGCCGAAAGGCGAAACCCGGGTCGTTAGTGACAAAATACATGGAAGTGTACAAAATCTCAATAATCCAAATTTGATATTGAAATTCCATCAAGCACCCTCAGTCGATGTCTTAAATTATATGAGTAGTATTGATATAAACTATAATACCTAGATGCGTATAGGTCTGACAATACGGCGGAAAATAGATTTCTAAATTCCTAAATGCATTTTATTCTTTATCAATCCTGTAGCAAATAGCGGATAGATCATGAAAATTGTTCCCATTTGACAAAAAAAAATCTTAATAATAGTGGTTTGAGATTTACAAACTCAGGAGTTCATTGAAATTAAAAAACCTTTTACACTTGATTTTGAATAGATTCGCATGCATTAATTCCTCAGTGATCGTTGCTTTACGATATTGACACACAAATAATATTTAGAATCGTTCTACTCATTACAAGTATTTCGGACATACTTTTTCTAGAACGATGACGATGCAAAGATTCCATAATAATAAATATTACATTTTAAACGGTCGAATGATACCTTACATCCTAGCGTTTGTTAGATTCTTTCAATCTTCAAGCTGTTTAATATTCGGCAATAAACATCAATCATTTCGATGGTATTTTTTTTATTACTTTTTTAACTTGTTTTAATATTACATATATATAAACATGTATAATTACATCGATTGTATACAATATTATCGATGACGTCACATAAGATGCGTGTTTCTTAAGGAATCAACCAATATATACAAAGTTGGCGAATAATAATTCATACATCGGGATAAATATACACAGGCTTCTTGGAGTCTGGCGCTATAGGTCTTCGGATAACTTTGATGACTTTCACATCGTCAAGGAGCCTTACACATTTACCAAACTCGTCCAAACGTCCAGATACTGGACACAAGCATTCTGGAGGCGGTGTTGTCAAACCCCTTTTCTCGATGCGAGAGAAATTTATTTCGCTATTTGTGCTTCGACCGTGCCGATTTTGCCCTATTTTACATCCCCTTGCCAGTAAAACTTCTTCTGGTGTAAGTACTCGAGGAAAAGGTACTCCAACACCGTTCGTTTCTCGAACAGTACATCTTACAGATGTATCAAATAAGTGGTCTTCAGCAAATGAGGAATACGCTGACGAAATGCAGGCGGCGATAACCACAATGAAAGGTATACAATTATTCATAATGAGTTCGAAAGATCTTGAATATCTAGATAACAACTTTTTAAAGACGAAACGTGTTGTAGGTTTGATATATTTTTAAACAATAATAGGTTCTATATCAAAAATAAATATGACCTGGTAGGCTTAACGAATTAAGGCAATCGGTTTTGAAAAATTATGCATTATGTGTAAAATGTTTATTGTAATTTTAATCACTGTATCAAATCCTCTATTATATGATGTACTTAACGCGGCAGATGCATTATGTTTTCCAATTTTCCATGAATAAATAAAACCTGACCAATAAATATGTGATGACCGTTGTGGTTATCCTTATAAGAATCAGTCTACAATGATACGCCAGGGATATCGAAGATCAATTTAAAAGGTGACAGTTTTCAGTTTAACTGAACCGAAGAGAATGAGGTAATCCACGTGGAGCCCTGGACGGGAATTCCAGATCGATGTCAATCATCGTATTTACTGACGACGTTTTATTTGTTCATGTAAAATTGGAAAACACAATATATTATCTCTTATAGGATTAAACGAATACTTGTTGTTACATTATTAAAGAACAAAAACAAATAGTATGTAATCTTTTTTTGATATTTTTCGTAATCTTCATTGGGAATTTTATTTAGTTGCGTGCGTAACTGCAATCTCCCATGGAAACTTTAATATTTTAGATACACGTTCACATTTTTTAGTTTAATTTGAACGATTCTAATTTACTCACAAACATAATTGAGTAGCTCACTATCGTAAAATAACAGTAATCATTGTACAACGTTTTGGTTTGATGTGACGTACATTTTTTCAGCCACCGCTTTTGAAACCTACTATATCTGTCATTGGGTAAAATAATACGGTGAATTTGAATAGCCATATTAAAATTAAATATTTCACTCATATTATGTATAGAACACAAAAACCGATTACCTTAATTCATTAACTATGGTTAGGCAATTGATTTTTTATACAAAACCATTACATTTTCTGTTAAAAATGCCAAACGCATAATACCTTTCGACTTAAAAGAGTTGTTATCTGGATATTTAAGATCTTTGAAACTCATTATGAACAACTGTATACTTTTCACTGTGATCATCGCGGTCTCGATATCGTCAGCGTATTCCTTATTTGATAAATCTTCAAAGTCTCCTCATCATGATGTAGGAAAAACCACAGATGGCGAAATAAATTTCTCTCGTTTCGGGAAAAGGCATTGGACGAAACCGGCTGCAAAGCCCTCGTGCGCGAACACCGAACATTTGAACGAGGACGGTGAATGTGTGAGCAACCTTGATGATGTGAAGATCTCCAAAATTACTCCACCACCTTTGAAGCCAGACTTTAGCAATTCCGGGTACCTTTCTCCCGGTAAATAGTAAAATCGGTATATGAATCATCAACTTTTTACTTATTGGCTAGATGCGTACTTAACTGCAATCTTCTATTGAAACTTTAATATTCTAGATGCACATTCACTTCAATTCAAATTTACTCACAAATCACTTTTAAGGTGTTAACTGTCAATTCTTGGTGGAAAGACATTATATTTAAAAAAAAAAAAACGCAATTCATGTGTACTACTTCCACATATTTATAATGATCATGACCGGTTTCGCTCATCACGAGCATTATCAACTGATAAATATACAAACATTGAGTCGATCAATTTAAATGAAATTGTCATGTACAATGTATTCAACTAACTCTAGATAGGTTTATAAAGAAATCTTCTGAATGCGAAAACGCCTCGTTAAGTTTATTCTACCCATTGACAAATAAATATCATAAAATATACTTTTTTGTGTTTTTTTTACATTGCTCTACATTCGTACATCTAACATTCGTGCACATTTTCAGGAATCAATTATGTATTATTTCCGAAAGTCGAAGGCCATCTGTATATTGTAATAAGACTTACTGTTGTACTGTTTTAAGTGTCATTGTATTTTTTTTTATCAATAATAGACATGGGTTGCTATTTTTATTTATATTAGGTTACCTACTTTTTACAATCTATAGAATACTTACTACATTTTTAAGCCACTTATCAAAGACTCTTAATATATCTTTATTATATTATATAAATCTATATATCTGGCATTACAGCATATTATATTTTAGGTTTGGGGGTAGACTTGGGTACACTGTTCAATATATAAATGAAAGACACATTTGTTTAACACACTTTATTGACTAACTATGCCGTCGACAATTGACACGAGACGTGAGACGTAAGACGTAATACAATTAGGTACTTAGGCGACGTGCACTTGCCCAAGCGCATTGCACTCATAATACAACACACAGCAAACAATCAAGGCACCAGATATTTTTAAAATTTAAAATCACACGATATAAACTTAAATGAGATATTTTTTAAATTGAAAAATATTATTTGATATTGACCTTGCCGAGACTTATAACCCAGACACATAGTGTAAGAAGTATATTGCCGGATCGTTGCTTTTGTAAAACATGTGATATTTTATTGTCACCAAAACACTATTGAAAAAATAGTAGGCTGTAATTCAATAACCACAGAGTGACGTCAACAAATGCGAAAACGGTGACTGTCATTTTTTATCCAACTCACATATACTTCTTACACCTAGACCCACTTCATCGCTAAGATGAAGCTCTTACCACTAAACCACGGAGGCCAATAAATGATGCAGCAACACTGGTGCCTAAAATATATTGCCAGCTGGGTGCAAGAACTAAATAGGAAGTTACGTTTGATAAATTGTGCAGGAGAGCGACTTAAAGATTTCACATGTCAATATCTTTTAAAGTACCTAACAAAGCTTTTTATATGAAATTTGAATAATTATTACAGGCTTTTCGTACTTATCAAGAAATGTGGCAATTTTTTAATACATCTTATGTACTATATGGCAATATGAAATATATAACAAAGCCATTCTGACGTAATATAAATTACTACCTGAACATGAAGATATCTGAAAAAATGCAACGATGAATCTGACGATATAAATTATGTGAGTGAGATAGGTTCAAACAAACCTAACAACGAATAGTCTATTTAACTTGTCAATTGTAGTGTGACCTAAGCACGTTAGAAAATAATAAAAAAGGTTTACTAAGTAATATTAATATAATCTAAAATACCTACATGGGTATGGGTCCGATGGCGAACAGCGAAAAATGAATTTCTAAATTCCTAAATGGATTTTTCCTTGATCAATCTTGTAGCAAATAGCGGACAGATCATGCAAATCGTTCTTTTCTGACAAAAAAAATCTCAACAGTCATGGTCCGAGATTAACAAAACTCATGAGTTCATTGAATTTGAATAAATTCTCATACATTAATTACTCCGTAATTTGTTATTTTACGATATTGAGCAAAAATTATATCGTTAAACTCATACAAGTATTTCGGACTTCCCTCTATTTTTCTAGAACGATGACGATGCATAGATTCCATAATAATAAATGATACACTTTTAATTGTAGATACCATAAGCATTACACCCCTGCGTGTTATCATAGTGAGCCTATCAGATTCTTACAAACTCCGAGCCGTCTATAAGAATCAATCATTTCCATCTCATTTTTTTATCCAATCTAAACTTATTTATATATTGTATATAAACAAATATAAAGTATAATTAGATCGATTGAATACAGATTGTTGATTACGTCATACAAGATGGCGTGAATGTGTTTATTAAAGAACCAATAACCAAAAAGTAGATGATTAATAACTATGCATGTACCAATTTTACTATTTACCGGGAGAAATGTACACAGGCTTGTTGAAGTCTGGCTCGATAGGTTTTTGGGTGACTTTGATGATCTTCACGTCATCAAGGAGGCTTACACATTCACCAAACTCGTCCAAGTGTTCAGTTTCTGTGCACAAGCACTCTGGAGCCGGTGTCGTCCAACCCCTTTTCCCGAACTGAGAGAAATTTATACCGCTATATGTGCTTCGTCCATGCCGTTTTGGCGCTATTTTACATCCCCTTGCCAGTAAAATATCTTCTGCTGTAAGTACTCGAGGAACAACAGTTACTCCAAAACCGTTCGATTCTCGAAGAGTGCATCTCACAGATGTGTCAAATAAGTGGTCGTCAGCAAATGAGGAATACGCGGAAGATGTCCAAACGGCGATAACCACAATTAAAGGTATACAGTTATTCATCATGAGTTCGAAAGATCTTGAATATATAAATAAATGACAACTCTTTGAAGTCGAAAAATGTTGTAGTTTCGATATATTTTTAAAATAATAGGTTCTTTATTAAAAATAAATATAACATGGTAGGTTGAACGAATTAAGGCAATCTGTTTTGGAAAATTATGCATTATATTCTATGTGTGAAATATTTATTATAATTTTAATCACCATATCAAATTCACCGCTTTATGATATATTTAATGCGGCAGATATATTACGTTTTCCAATCTTGCATGAATAACGCCCCTCGTACTTATCCTTATATTCCTTATATATGGGTCAGCCTACAATCATGCACCAGGGATGTCTCAGCTGAATTTAAAAGGTGACAGTTTTCAGCTTGACTGTGATAAAAATGTTGCACAAACCGATGTCTGGTGATCACGCAAGGAACCCACAGAGAATGACGTTGTAATCCACATGGAGCCGCGGTCGGGAATCCCAAATCGATACTAATGAAGTAATCATTGTATTTATTAGCAACGTTTTATTTATTCATGTAAAATTGGAAAACATAATATCTTATCAGTAGGATTAAACGAATACTTGTTAATTTACTAAAGAATGCAAATATTATCTAGTTTTATACAAAATAAATAGTAATCTTTTTTTGAAATTTTTCACAACCATCATTTGTAATTTTATTTAGTTGCTAACTGCAATCTCACGTGGAAACTTAAATATTCTAGATATATTGAATCAGATCTGTATATAATAGTCAGCCAATAGTCATATCTCGAAAAATAGCGAAACTAAGGTATAAATATTACATTATTTGGAATTTTAATGGTCAGTTTGAACCATATTTATCTATTATCTAAAATAACTGCTAACGTTGGAAACATTTCTTATATTTTGTATTGACAACGGTTGGTGTAATAGGTAGCGTGTATAGCGATATTTTTCACAATTGCAAAAAAATAACCGGTACTAAGTCACTGTTTCATGTAATTACGTCCAGTAACCTAAGTGTGAAGATCTATGGATGGGTAAATGGTACTTTGGCGTATGTGGATTGTTTACCCAAAAACCCTTTTCGAAATGGTTCCTTTGTCACAGTTCATTTATAGCAGTGGTGCACAACCTATTTGAAAGAAGGGCCAGTTTATCCATTTTCTAATTTTTCACGGGCCGCAGAGGGTAAATGTGTTGGAAAATAATAATATATTAAACTAGACGAGATATGAATTTTATTATTTATTTAATAGTTACATAATTTGGCTACTTATTAATTGTTATTTTGGGCCTCAGCAAATGCCATTTTGAGCTGCATGCGATCCACGGGCCGCGGTCTGTGCATCATTGGTTTAAAGGTATACAGTGCTATCTGGACATGATCTTTTACCTCGATAATAGATTTTAATTTTAATCAACCATTTAGAGGTATATAGTCCTATGTGGATAAGGATCTTTACCTCGATAATTAAATAGAATTTCAATACTTATTTCTTAAATTTTGCAGTACATATTCAATTTAATTAGAATTGTTTTTATTGTTTTAATTACCCATAGTAAGTCAATATTAACACATTATGAAGTCTTTATTACTGTATTTTTTTGTTAAATATGTTACCGAAGAACTCTTTTAGGTAGTTTAAAAAGATGGTATTACGTCTAATGATCCAATAATAGGCAAGACGATAGATATTTAAAAAAAATTATGAGCTGATTTTAAACGGTTAAACCTTTGACCTTTGACAAAATATTTGTAGGATTGAGGTGGTTTCACTAATTGAATTCTATGCCCTTTATGATTCACCAGTTCCAATAAATGTGGCAAAATAGAAAGACTTGATAGATTCAATTGACTTCAAACCATCCTTAACTTCAAAATCCTTTCGCGTGACACTCAGTCACGCGAAAGGATTTTTGGTTGCATGCCTCTGAAATGAAGGTTTATTAAAATTAAAAGTAATGAGTTTGTAGTAACTGATATAATGGATTATAATATCAACTTTGCAGAAGTACTTCATAAACAGATTTAACGATTTACTATATTTTGTTATAATATTTTTAAGTAGTGTGTATTATTACAATGAAATAAAATTGTCTTACAATAGATTGACTAGTTTTATTTCAATGGCACGATGAGTGCCCAGTACTTTGAATTGCCTGCTTTGTGGCACGCCAATGCAATTGGGTTGCCGACCGCTGCTCTAGGGAACTGTTTCTTAACCTTTTTATAACCGCAAACCACCAATAAATCAAAAAATGTTTTGCGGATCATCAAGATTGGAATAAATTGATAAATATTTATTTAGTTCATTTTTTATTCAAAACAATTAATTTGGCAGCACCGTATGTTTGATATTTTATTAAATTTGAATTGTTGAGATTTTGTACATTTCTATATATTTCGTCACTAACGACCCGGGTTTCGCCTTTTGGCATCTTCAGGCATTCGAACACACGAATGAAACCGAATTGACAGACAGTAAACAGTGTCTAACGTTTTTTACTTTCCTACTAAAACTATTATGTGGAGTCCGCACAGCGGATTCCTAGTTTCCTGGCTAAAGTTAGTGCTAGGGTGGGTAAGTCTTTATATCCCTTTCCCGCATGTAAGCTAGCTAAGTACTGCTATCTAAAAAGATTCTGTCAGCTGAGGGCTTTTGTGTGGGGAAAACCCCTTACCAGAATGATTGTCTTTGAATCAACGTCTAACGTTTATATACAAAGATATATAAATATTATAAGTCTACGACTCACACTGATATCTGAGTTAAAAATTCCGAGAATAGCCTTAATCTTTGTTGGGCAAACAAGCGCATTAACAAAGTAGCGAATTGCTGGCGGCTATAGTAACCAGGGATTTTTACACTTATAATAGCACTGTGGGTTTTAAAATACAATTCGAAGAAAGGATAAATATATACAATCATTCCAAATTTAGTGAGTTCTGTTGGGTGGCTATGAGATGACTTTATTAATAGAGTTCATTCGTGTGCTCGAATGCCTGAAGATGTCGAAAGGCGTAACCCGGGTCGTTAGTGACGAAATATATGGAAATGTACAAAATCTCAACAATTCAAATTTGATATTGGAATTCCATCAAGCACCCTCAGTCGATGTGTTAAATGATATTTTATTACTTGAAATTTAAGATAGTTTTGGCCCACCCAAAAATCTTTGCCGACCATCGGTTAAGAAGCAGTGCTCTAGGGTACAAAAAGGTTGGGAACCCCTATACCCCTTGTCCACGATCAGAAAATAATATCAAACGAAAAAGCACTACGCTGAAACATAATTCATTTTTTAAAACGATATACAATAACTATAGTAAGTTACAATTGCAAAATTTATAGTAAGATATATTGAATGTTAGATTAATATATCATTACTATATACATATATTATCGCAAACAGCCAAAGCGTCAGATATTTTGAGAATTTTATATCACTTGATAAACTAAAATGAGATTTTTAAGTCACTCCAGATCAACTCGAAGGGAAGAGACATCACAAACACCCATGTCCAAGATCTCAAGCCTAAGTTGAAAAAATCTTAATTGATATTGACATTGCCGGGACTTCATCCAGACCCACGTGATCGTTAGGATATAACTCTTACGACTGGACCACGGATGCCGAGAAATTATGCAGCAACACCGACGCCTCAAATATATCACCAGCTGAATACAAAAACTAGGAAGTCACATTTGATAAATTGTGCAGGAGAGTAATTGTAAATTACCAAACAAACCTTTTTAAATGAAATTTGAACATTGAATAATTAACAAAAGTTTTTCGTACTTCTATAGAAATGTGGCATTTTTTTAATACATCTTATGTACTTGCAATATTATCAAAAAGGCGACAATCAATTAAAATATGAAAAATATTATGAAACCCTTCCAACACCACATAAAATACTACCTAAACTTGAAAATAATCGAAAAAATTCAATGTACACTAGTTCCATATTCGTGACGATATAATTATTACGTTGGATGTGTCCTAACATGCCAAACATGTAGATACGAATAGTCTACCAAACATGGCAGTTTAGTGTAACACGTGTATTATACTTGCCTTTAATCATGACGAATTTATCAGGTTCTTTCAGTCTTCGATCTGTTTAATATTCGGCAATAAGAAAAATAAAGAGTCAATCATTTCCATGTAATTTTTTTGTACAATCTTGTTATATGTAAGCATTTATATGTGTAATTAGATGAATTGTATACAATATTATCGATTACGTCACATAATATGTACTGTATATGTTTCCTAAGGATCCAACAAACAAAAACTTGATGATTTATAATTCATATACCACTTTTACTATTTACCCGGGGACACGTCTAGGCTTGTTGAAGTGATTCTTTACAGTGTCAAAGAGGCTTGCACATTTACCAAACTCGTCCAAGTATTGAAATTTTGAGCACAAGCACACTATAACCGGTGTGGTCCCACCCCTTTTTTCAAAGTGAGAGAAATTCATTTCGTCATCTGTGCTTCGTTCATTCCTTTTCCGCTCTATTTTACATCCCCTTGACAGCAAAACTTCTTCTGGTGTAAGTACTCGAGGAATAACAGATCCAGCAACGTTCGGTTCCCTATGATTACATCTTAAAGATGTATCAAATAAGTGGTCTTCAGCAAATGAGGAATACACTGACGATATGTAGGCAGCGATAACCACAAAGAAAGGTATACAGCTATTCATAATTAGTTCCATTGAATATGGAAAAGAACTCTTTTAAGTCGAAAAGTGTTGTAGGTTTGATATATTTTTTTAAATAACAGGTTCTGTATTAAAAACGAATATAACTTGGTAGGTTTAACGAATGGCAATCAGTTTTGAAAAATTACATCTTATATTGAATGTATGAAATATTTATGATAATTTTAATCACCATATCCAATTCACCATTCAAAATTATGTGCTTAATGCGGCAAATATATAATGTTTTCAAATTTTGAATGAGTAAGTAAAAACTGACCAATAAATAAATGATGACCTTTGTAGTTATCCTTATAAGGATCAGCTTACAATCATAGTTCAATTTCAAAGGTGGCAGTTTTCAGTTTAACTGTGATTGGAATGTTGTACAAACAGCTGTACTAAGTGATGTCCCATGATCATGCAAGGAACCCACAGAGAATGACGTTGTAATTGACGTGGGTCCTGGTGGAGCCTTTTAATTCTACTTCATTTAAATCGATATGGGATTCCCCACATTGATTTCAAGGGAGTAATTATTATATTTAACGTTTTATTTATTCATGTAAATTTGGAAAGCATAATATCTTGTTTCTGATTTAACAAATGCTTGGTGTTACAATACTGAAAAATGCAAATATTATCTAATTTTATACAAAATAACTAGACATTTTAGATATGTTCCATAATCTTCATTTGGAATTATATTTTTTGTATACTTAGCTGCAATCTTCCATGGAAACTTTAATATTTTAGATATACATTCACATTCTTTAAACCCATTTGAACGTTTCTAATTTACTCACCAACTTAACTGAGTAGATTAATTTCAATGATACTGGCATAAAAATACAGTAATTATTGTTTGACATTTTCGTTTTATCGCATAATGTAATATGACTTTAATACATTTTTTCAGCCACCGCTATTGGAACATTCTATATCTGTCACATTAAGAACTAGAATGGTGAATTTAAATGGTGATATTTAAATTAAATGTTTCACACATACAATCCATAGCATATTAAAAACCTGTTGCCTTAATTCATTTAATCTACCATATTTATTTTTAATAAAATACATTTACATTAAATTTGGAAAATCCCATGCGTACAACACTATTCGACTTAAAAGAATTGTTTAGAATCTAGATCAGTTTTATTCAATAAAAAAACGACACATGTAAAAATAGCACTCAGTTCATAGCAAAAAGACAGCATCCTTCATATTCTTAGCAAAAACTTTGATTCTCGAAAGGAATGAATGAATGGGGAACGTTCGAGATTTCGGTTCGGTTCGTTTGGTGAATGACATTAATTTTATTATGCATTTAAAAATATCTATTTCCATCAAAAAATTAAATGGATAAGATAAAAGCATTTTCTTACACTCATTTTTGTTAAATTCATTTTTTATTAGTAGACAATGCTTACTCCTTTTTTATTGTGATAAGTAATCACTAATAATTACTTGTAAATAGATAATAAACAAGATTTTATTAAAACTTTTATTTGCTTAACGGTGACGTCTTACCACAATAAATTCAACATAGAAGGTCACTTGAGACATCTAGCGAAAAATGGCTCTAATAGAGAACACCTTCCATACAACAACTTTCAACATTTGTCGGTAGGGAAATGTATCAGATTCAATTTTTTTTCCCATGATTGTCTTTGGCAATAATATGTAGACGTCAGATCTGTCACTTTGACGGATCTAATGTTTTTATATTATATTGCGCATAGAATCTCGAAAATGAATCGAATCAAATATGTATTACCTCAAACCTCAACAAGCATCACTATTCGTCATTATAGAATATACATTTGCATGGAAATCGGGTAAACCGATAATTTACGCGAAGTACGTAAATATGAAAAAGTCACCGCGTCGTATTTTGTCGTAAATTATCGAATTCTGTCGAACCGAGTGATCAGTTTTGATCATTCTTAATATAATGTGAAGTACATGTATCAGTATACGCATCTAAATAAATCCGGCAATTCTAGAAAGAAACTAAAAAACTCTAACTAAACAGATATAACAATATATCTGTCACAATATGTAACACTAACCAGATATTTGAATAAATAAATGCAGCTTTCCGATGTTGAACGGCTTTATTGAAATGCTTCCAATAAATCATCCAAAGTTTGTCTTAAATAGAACAATATTAGTTAAACAATCACAATATTTTAGTAATATTGTACTTATATCAGGTTTATTTTTCTTTATTAAGCATAAATACCAGGGACCCAAACCGCTATTTTCTTCGTTCCGGTTCGGTAAAAAATAAATATAGCGGTTCAGTTCCGGTTTTCGGCTCAGCTCGATCAGTTCAGCTCGTTTAAAGGTGTTAACTGTCAATTCTGTGGAAATGCATTATATTTCAAAAATAAAGTACAATTCGTTTGTACTACTTACACATGTTTATAATGATCAGGACCAGTTTCGCTCATAAATAAAAATACAATTAATTAACTAAATTAACATTTTTGTATGCAATTTATAAATTAAATCTGGCTTTTATGAGAGAAAAATTTTGTCGTAAATTGAAAAAAAATCGAAGTAAATATCAGTTCGCTTTCAGTTTCAGTTTTCGTTTCGACAAAAATAAGGATTTTTTCCGGTTTTCGGTTAGGTTCCGGTTCGGGTTCCTGGTTTGTATGAAGAAGATTTTTATATTTTCAGCATGCGCTACTTGTTCACAGATGTCGTCATGAAATATTAATGACCAAGATCGATTAAAAAACAAAGATGACAATAAATGTCTTAAATGAGGGCCATAAGGAAAGTATTGGTATGTAAGACAATGATAGATTATAAAGAATGATTGCTTCACCATATTGCATGAAGTGAATGCAGTCATGTAATCTTGTTTGAATATTTAAATAGACTTTATTGGTGGATTCTTATGAAAGTGAACCCAATGACTAATAATTCCTTTAGTTGATTTCTATCCATTGTTGAGATTTGTTTTTTAATATCCAACTGTTATTTCCCTGTACCAAATTGACTCCTTTTTGGTCATATTATTGCAAATAATATCTATCCTGTAGGAAAGTGGTCAGCAATCCCGGGTTTTCGATCACTTGGTTGCAACACCACCAGTTTGAATACCAGAATAAAAACTTTCATAAGTGGAATTTTCAATTGATTTATGTCTTATTATTAAATTTATTTCCATTTGTATATCCCCTCCGAATACAAGTAATAAGTACTGTTATTGTTTCTGCCTTCCCCCTCCTGTACCCAGCACAAGATAATCATACCACCCTCAATTTCTCGTTTATAAAAAGAGTTAAAATTAATGTATACATTATAAATAAAAATCATATGATATAGTCGGTCTGAAGATCCTTCTCAAAGAGGTGTAACACATGTAACAACAAACTTGTGACGTCATTTGTAGGTTTATATTAAAAATGAAATTCCAAAAGGTTACAAAAGTAAAATTAAATGATTTTTGTTTGATTTCAAAGGTTGAAAATGGAGTGTTGTGACAGGTTAATCATTATGGGATAATAGCGATTGCCCAGAATAGAGGTGGAGGCCTCATGTGTGGCCTTGGTCCAATTTTTTCTTCCTAGATCACAAATAAATGAATGTGGCCTTGGCGTGAAACAGTTTCCCACTTCTGGCCTAGTAAACCTATATCTTTATACGGACCTCAAAGCATAATTTTTTTTAAATAATAATATTAAAACATCACTCTTCCAAGGAAATTCCAGTTATCAAAATTTAAATTTAAACACAGATGTATAATAATGTATTCAACAATTATATTTATGCTGAGAAAGATTTCATTTCGGTAGTAATAATTTTCGAGTGATAATGTACAAGTCTGCACTTTCAACATATTTTATAGCACTCAAAACTATTTGATTTATTAAAGAAACTTGATTTTATTCATTAAATTATATCAAACGTGATATAAACAAAACAATATTACAAATAAAACATAATCCAACCAAAATTGTGTATCGCATAAAGAAGAATTTTTTAAAAACCTACCAGTATCATCACTATTAACTCATAGTTTGAAACATTCAATGTAGTCTCTTACCATTACAGAAATGCTCAGTGCTCTTTTGAGGTGGCGGTGCGCACTGGAATGGCTTTGTATTCGGGTTTGTACAGTATTAAGATACAAATATCTGTATTATATTGGTTAGCAAGATTACAAAAAGTTTTTATAACAACATAATTACCTAAATAGTGATGAGTTTCATAGAAATGTGTTCGATAGGAAAACGCGACTTTTTAACTTATTTCAGTCAGTTTTTTGCTAATCAACGCTTGTCCTTATCTAGTAAGAAATAAACATTAACCATTTGAATTTATAGTTTATGGTTTTAACACTACAGGGACATATAATGTTTAGAGGGCTGCAACTGCAATAAAGATAAGAAACCCTGCTTTGGGTGCCACTGATGACAATTATTAATTTATGGAATATAAGAAAATCTATATATCTATATGATATGCAATATTATTTATATGATTTTACAATGAAGGCATTAAAACATTTAAACTAATTTTATCAAAAACAAATTTTGTAATTAATACCACTGTCATTTCAGCATTTCTACATCTAGAAGCACGTCTACACTATTATTTTTAGAGGTAGATATAACACGTTTTCAATATTGTTATAGATATTATTAAGCTGCAATACTACTAATTACAATATTTTTTATTAATGGTTTCATTAGCTTATTATTACGCCTTGTGTTTGTGTTTGCAATTTTTCTATAGAATACTAGTGAGTACCCGGCATGCGTTGCAATGCCACTCAACGAAAGAAAGGGTTTGTGTTTTAAGTCTGTTTATTGAAGTGCTTTTGGATAAGAGGTCTACACAGGCCACAATTTCATAAAAATACCTGGTTTGAGCCCGTCATCTTCAGACCTGGCCCGGCCAGAATCCGAGTCTCAATATCACGCAATGTCACCCGAACCCGGCCCGAAGCCCAGATTTATTTTTCTCAGCCCGAAAAACCCAATTTTTTTTAAATATAGTAATTCATCTATACTTTTCAAACAATATATATTATTGTTTCCATATGTTTGACGATATACATAGTACATGTGAAATAAATTATTTAACTTATGAATATTGCTCTATGGCTGACTCATGAGCCAAACATAATAATAGAATAAATCAAAAGTTTTTTCAGAGATGTCGCTGTTCGTACATATTCGATTCTTTTTTTAGATTCTCAATTTTTTTCTTCAGAAACCTTCACGGGTGTGCGCACAACAATTCACCTACGTTTTATCGAAATCGAATGAATGATAAAGGAACGAATAGAGGACAAACAAATAAACATTCATTTATATATATATATAGATTTATAACATAATATTTTGTACTACAAACAGAGCCGTGATGGCCGTGATTTGGGCACCCTTGGCAAATATCAAATATGAGGTACCTTAGTATCATATTATTTTTAATAGCTAAAACATAATTAAAGAATTAATTTTGGCTGCCGCCATTGTCCGGCGAATCAAGCTGAAATTCGCATCCAATTTTTTCCAAGCATAGAGTCATTTGACAAATGTACTTTCAAAAGGGATTTTGAGTCAATGAATGATAAATACATATTTTTTCACCGTTATTCCATTAAATAGGGATTAAGTAATGTAACCAACTAAAAATAAAGTAGTTAATATTGTACCAAGCATAAAACAATAGAAGTTTACAAAAAAAATGCCAATTATTCCAGTGGTCGACCCCCAAAATCCAATGGTCGGCCTTTCGTTGCCCAGTGTTCGGGATTGAAAATTCATAAATATCGCGAACGAATTTACTGAGACTAGACCGAACAATAAAAAACATAATGATGCAAAGCATGAGAATATGAAGTATATTTTGTAAGCGATCCCCATACAACATAAATTTGTCGAAACTTGTGAAGTAAAAATATTCTTTTTTTAATTGCATATTGCATCATATAGGTCAGAATAGTGAAGATATACATTGGCAAGTGGCAAGACTACCTACACTTTTTTAAAAAAAATATTTTTTTTTTGTATTCTCTATTATTTAAGTTTTAAGTTCAAAAGGCCGACCACTAGCGACGGCTGACTTTAGGAACACTCGCCCTACGGCGCTCTTCAGATCTTTGCGCTCTTGCCAAGCCCCCTATACTTATGTAGAAGTTGCTATGACTTTTGGCAAATTTTCCTTTGTCAATGCCTTCCTGCGGCCCCAACTACAACAGATAAAACTAAATTTATAATGTTATATACCTAATTGTAACACTGATGTTATGAATTTAGTTCCTTAGTAAATATTGACAAATGATTTATACTAGCGTTCAATAATCGTTTGTTATGTTTCTAAAGTTGCAATTTTTATTTAGTGTATTCAAAGGAAATAATTTCTTTTATGAGATTGTCATGATTAAATTGAAAATTATCTAAACACATTGTAAAGGGATAATTTTAGGTGTTAATTTCAACAAATAATTATGATTCTCTACTAATTTCAGTAAATAATTATAAATTATGTATCTGCATCTGGGCGCTTAAGACATTAACGAGTATGTAATCGAAGTCTAGTAGTTAAAGCGATTTTGTAAAAATTCTGAAAAAAAAACTCAAATATAATAACAGATATTTTATATCACTGGTCAATTGCAGAGTAACGATAAATTTATCGTTGCAGATTAATGATAAATTTATAATGTTTATTCAATATTTAATGCAGTTTATTATATATTATAATATACTGATAAATGTATTATTTCCAATATTGATATTTATAATATGTTAATGGAAATATTCAACAGCAAATAATTAAATTAAATTGATTTATATTTCATTTAACTCTTTAATTTAAGGAGATTGTAAATAAAATAAATATAGAATAAGTTTACCTATAATATTCTCAGCTTTCTATCGAATTTACATGGCTGACAAAAATAGACACGATAGCCATATATTACGTCTACGCATGCGTAAACGAAATATCGATAATTTAGATTCCTACACGTGTCGATAATATTTGTTGATCGTGTCGGGTGCACATCGACAGATTTGAACGAAATTTACGCGATCTGTCTGTCAAAACACGTTAAAAATTGTCGCAAAAACAGGCCAAAGACGTGCATAAACAAAATCACCCGAAAGAATCGAAATAATTTTGGCACGCTCTTCGGAATTTGCACATAACCTCAAAGGCTGACAGCTTGCGTCCGAAACTGCGAACGCTCTCTGACCGCCGCGGGTCACCGCAGGGTCATCGGCGCCGCGTCGCGAAATCGCGGGGGCGCCGTGAATCGTCGCGCTGCGAGAAACAGCCGGACTGTGAAATTTTTATAATGCAGTATTCCGAATGACATGTCGCACATGTCACACATTTGATATTCGATCCGCCGCCCGAGACGCGGTGCGCCGTTGGGAATAGTGACACCTATGGTGCCGGAGACATGAGTGGCAACGGGAAACAGGTGCAGTCGGCGCCGGGCCAGTCTCAGCGCTACGGCTGCGCGAGGCCGCCTACCCCGCAGAGGAGCGAGGGATTCCACGGGGCCGGTCCGCAAGGCGGCTCTCAGGGAGGCTACGCGGCCCCTTCTGCCCCGCCGCCGCAGCCGGCCATGAGAGGCCCCCCGCCGCAGCAATCGCAGCAGCAGCAGCCGCAGCAAGAGATGAAGGCGAACCATCCCTACAGACAGGCGCAGGCTCAAGCGCAAGCCCAGGCGCAGCAGACTTATCAGTACCGGGGACAGCAGCAACAGGGGACACCGCCGCGTCAGCCTTCGCATCATAGACAGCCGCCCATGTACGGTACGACGCCGGGTGCTGTATACGGACCGTCCATGTCCGCGGTACTATATGCGCCTCATATGAGCATTGCTCCACCTTCGTTCGCCCCGCAGCAGACTCCACGCCAGCCGTATTACCCGCCGACTGGAACTATCCCTTCGATACTGCCGCAGCAGTATTATTCCACTTATGGCACCCAGCAACAGCCTCAGTTCTTCTTGACATCTGGTGGTGCGCAGGCCCCGGCAGGCATGGCCATGGCTGGTGGAGCAGGTCGAGCTGCTGCCGCAGGCCAAAATCAAAGCCTGCAACAGTCTGCCCAACAGCAACCGTCCCATGCTATATCGTCGAACCGCTATTCGCAGGCTGCTCCGTCGCATCAGGGTTCAGGTCAAGAAAAGAAAAGGCGTCCCAACGCCATTGCTATTGTGGATCCAAAATCTGGTAGAGACGTCACGCAGGAACTGCTCGAAGGACAGAGCTCCGAGGGAGCCGATGGGGAGCGAGCGACGCCCCGCCCGGATGAGGGTGGCCAAGCTGTAGTGGAGGAGTTTGCCCGACGTGTGGCCGATCGAGCCAACGAAAGAGATTCATCCGAACGCTCAGACTCCGAGACTCCATCCTCCGTGGGCGCCGATACAGAATTCCGCAGCGCCAGACCGAGTCCCGCCGCCGACAGCCGCGATACGCCGTCTGCTGATTCAGAGCGCCTAGAGGAAAGGCCGGTCGAGCGCCCTATCAAGATTGAGGCTTCCGACACCCCAGTAGTGTCAGCCATATCTGACAGTCCCGAAATAGTGTTGAAACAGTGTCCGGTAGTGGTAAAATCCAAGCAGGAAACCCACTCTGTACTTGGTCAAATTCGGACCGAAGAAAGAAAGTCGTCCGTGAAGATATCTAAGCAGGCGGAAAGGCCGCCTGTGGAAATTTCAACTGTTATTCAAGAACGAGCCCTGTCTGAACCACGGAAGGAGTCTGTTGAGCCGGAACCAGTTTGTTTACCTCCTCCCGTTGAGGTTATACCAGAACCTCAGGTAGTTTCCCCACCAGAACCGGAAATTCCAATAAGTTCACAGTGTATTGTACCGTCTTCTATAGAAACTGTGAACGGCGATAGGGATATACAACGGGAAGAATCCATCGAAACGATCATAGAACTGCCTGTGTCGGCTGTTATTGTGCACGACCAAGAACCGCCGAAAATTAGTGAAAAGATGGTTGTTGACTTAGAGACTCCCAAAGTTGTTGAGAAAGATGTCGCTCAAGAGCCGGTCGTAGAGCAGACACCCCCAGAATCATCATCACACAAAACTAAACAGGGATCTAAAAAACAACAGAAAGCAAAGAATGTCCCAGCTCCCCCACCAGCTAGGTCACCCTCACCCGTACCCGTACCTTTTCCTGTACCCGTCAAGGAAGAAGCGCCCAAAAAGAAATCACACTCTCCTGTGTCTTCAGATGCCCTGTTTCTACCTGCATTTGAGCAGAAAAACAAAAATCGCACAGCTGCCAAGGTCGCTGATAAGATTTCTGATCCTGCACCGGAGGAAATAAAACCTAAGGATACAGTTCAGGCCATTAACGCTATGAAAATCTTGAAAATTAATGATGACACAGATTCAGTGGCGGAATCACTATTAACTCCCGAACCTGTTACGAGTGTCCCTAAAGTAAATGACCTTGATAAATCTGCAAGCAAGGAATCAGATGTTGAAAATTTCAATCAACTTAATAACAAGGAGGAAACACCCAATGCAAAAGATTCTGATGACGGAATTGTCGTGGATGAAAACGGACAAGAGACGGGTGAAGGGGAAACGGATGCGTCGGGATCACTCAGTCTAAAATATAATTATGCAGATGATCAGTGGTCACCTATCAATACTGCCGGCAAAAAATGCTATGAATCTAGCTTCCTAATGCAGCTGAGAGATGATCCCAAGTCAAAGCTGAAACCGGACAATATAGTGTCTGACAATGCTTTCCGTCAGGTGCGATGCTCGGCCACGGACCCCTCGCGCGCCGCGGGTGCCATGCGCCAAAATGACATGCTTCCCGGCTTTGCCAGAGGTTCGTCAGGCCCCCACGGAGTCACCCCCAACAGGAAGTCGCAACACGGCAAACCGAACTCCAAGGGCGGCGGCACTCCGGGACCAGGCTCCGGTGGCAGACCCAATGTCATTCATGTTAACCTGTCGTTGCGATCCGATGTCAAGCTCAACGAAACAGAGAACGCCTGGAAACCCCAACGGATGCGCGCCACATCTCTCGCAGAAGAAGAGATCGCCACTCAAGATCTGTATCAGACTTTCCGTAGTATTCTGAACAAACTCACCCCTGAAAAGTTTGACACTCTCATGAGGAAAGTGAAAGAGCTCAACATCGATACAGAGGAGAGGCTTTCAGGGGTCATCGACCTTATCTTTGAAAAAGCCATAGACGAACCGAATTTCTCGAAAGCCTACGCTCTCATGTGTAAAGAGTTAGAACAGACAAAGGTTGTAAAAGAGTCAGCCGACAACAAAAAACCTGTACACGTCAGTTTCCGCATACTGATTGTAAGCAGATGTCAGAATGAATTTGAGAAAGAAGACAATACCACCCGACGGCGACAGGGAGAAGTCGATGCTTGCACTGACCCTGAAAAGAAAAAAGAGATGATTTTGCACATGGAAGAGGAGGAGAGGAGCGCTCGGCGGAGATCTGTGGGTAATATTCGCTTCATTGGAGAGCTCTTCAAACAGGGCATTATTGTCAGCAGTGTCATAATTAGCTGCATAAAACGGTTGCTTCTGAAGACCGAGGAAGAAACGCTGGAGTGCCTCTGCAAGCTTCTCATGACCATCGGCAAAGACCTCGAGAATAACAACAAGATTTCCTTGCAGCCGTACTTTGATAGCATGAAGAACATTGTAGATGGAAAGGTTGTCAGCAGCCGTGTCCGTTTCATGCTGCAAGATGTTATCGATCTGCGCTATAATTCGTGGGTGCCTCGCCAGCAAGTTGTCAACCCGATGACCATGGACCGCATCAAGCAAATGGAGATCGAGAACGAAAGTGGTAAGAGTTCCAATTTCTTCAGCCAAAATTATTCATCTCCATCAGGTGGGGCGAGAAAGGACGATCGACCCGGCAACATGGCGAAGAGAGGAGGCTCGAAGAGTGTGACGGAGGACGGAGGCTGGTCTACCGCCCCCGCCAGAAACTCAAGGTCGAAACCTCCCGCGTACGTTGTAGACTCAGGTAAACTGAGCAAACTGGGCACCATAACTCCGATCACTCAAACCTCTCTGCAACCCTCTATTGCTTCGTGGGGTTCAGGGTCCAATACAAACAAAAAATTAGACACTTGGAGTTCTATTCCCAAGTCTGGTGGCCCTCTGAGCGGTAACCGAAAACCTGTCACTGCCACGCAGGTTTCCAACATGTATAATGTTCTAGATACTTTTGCTCCGGATGGCGGATCGACAGGCGGCGCATCCGAACCTGTCGTCCCTAAAAAAACCGGTTTTCAATCGAAAGGAGCCTCTATCGAGAGATCTACTTTCAAATCTGACTCCGTTGATCAGCCCAAATTTAAAAAAATATTGGATAAAGACAATATTATTAGCAGGGTGAACTCCATATCAATAGATGCTGGAGCCTTCGGTATGTTTGAAAAGATGAAGAGCAGTTTTAACCCCGAAGAAATGCCCGTGGTAATAGAAGAGATGGTCGCTAACGGCCTGGAATGCAACGACCTCAGGTCTATGCAGTTGATCGGTGAAGCGTTCGGTCTCATAGTCGACGATCAAGTTGTAACCAACGATACCTTCTTAAATAGTTTCAAACAGGCTATGAATGCCTCCACAAACTTCTTCAAAATGAAAGGCAACATATGGAAGATGCTTTCTGGCTTCCTGTGGGCCTACATAGGAAAGGTTTCTGCGGTTACGTTCACTCAGATACACAGCGTCATGGCTAAAGTCATAGAACTCAAGAAAGGTTATGATTTCTTATCTCGCTTTTTCTTAGATAAGATAAATGAAAAAGATACTTTGCAAACACTATGGGAAGACTCTAATATGGATCTCTCCGATTGGATGGATGCTGATATGGCAGAACAGCTGTTAGATGAATTCTCATTAAAATTCTTGACTGAGAAAAAAGGCAAATCGATGCCCAGTCCGGAAGCGGCCTGCGAGGAAATGTTAAAACTCATGCGCAACAATAGCAGTGTTGACGCCGTTAAAGAATGGATTCAGCAGAATATCGGCGAGGAGGTCAAGGAGCCGTGGTTCGTGAGAGCAGTGACGGAAGCCGTTTGCACTTATACTCTTTGCAGCGGAGACCTTAAACCGAGATTCGATGAAGAAGCTCAGCAGCGTTATCTCCGTTATAAAAAGATATTAATAATTTATGTCGACAACAAGCATGATCTGCAGTGCCTTTATGCCATACAGCGTCTCCTAAACAAACTGGAACATCCTCAGGGTATCGTCGGCGGGCTTTTCGAATTTATCTGGGAGACGGGTGAAGTCATTTCGAATGAAGGATTTTTACAATGGGAAGCGAGCAACGATCCACACGAACTGGAAGGAAAAGGTGTAATGCTCAAACTGCTCACTTCCTTCTTCACCCTGCTGCAGTCCGATGACTCATCCGAGGACACGGCTTCCATCATCGAAGGGGAATACTGACAAATAAAATCTATGTTATTCTTTTTTACAAACAAAGGTAGATACTAAAGTTGCATGAAAAGTCGTAGGGATGTGGAACCTGGCCGATGACGGGAGGCGAGTAACGTAAGCCTATTTTATGAGACATCACATATCCCACCTGGTCACTCTTCTAACATTCAACAAGTTAGCATCAGTTATCTGACAAAGGAATTGAAAAACAACATGAAATTAACAATCTGAGCTAAATATCTCAAGTAAATCAGGCAATAAAAACTAAAACAAAATGCATAATGACTAGCGACACGAAATCCTGATTAAATGAATCAATTATTTCAGACACGCTTAGGTAGCTCTAAAACAGAGTGGAATGCTTAAAATGTGAATATTATGATGAATTTTTATCGGAAATATTTTATAATGCTGCTGTTGGAAAAATTAAATAAATATGCAATAATGTACTTTGAAAATTAGCGAAAGCCCTTCCGTGAAAATAATCACACAGCTATATATTAAGTCAGCGACCGGATCGAGTCACCGTTGGCGACTGTCGCTGCATAACACTATTGTTTATATCGTATCCCCGGAGTTCGGTACTTTGCGGTATACTGTATTTCGGTTCATTCGCGGTAATCACGAGACGTATCGTCTTCGCGGCAAAAGCTAGGTCTGAAATTAATTGTTCAATGCAAATTTAAATTTCGATCCTTAATTCAATCAGGGCTATTTAAAGGTTGAAAAGCTTATTTTGTAATGATTCCTGTGATGATTTTAAATAGGTTAAATCTTATTTATATATAAATATATATACAATATATATATATAATAAATTTCATTCCATGAGCCTTGTAAATATATGAACCGTAATATGAACAATATGACAAAAACGCATAATCGGTTATTACTACATGGTAAATTCTTATGATGTCGTATTGAAACGGTGTATTTCAATTTTGCTAATTTAAACAAAAAACTTGCATATAAATTGTAATAAAGTCAAATAGATGCAAACGAAAATTATAATGTTAAATATTATATATAAATAAATCTTTATTGAATTTTTATTTCACCAGCATTATTTGATGAATATATGAAGTGAATATTTTGAATCTATTGTTCTGTAAAACATGAATATGTATAATGTAACTGCTGCTTTTGTTGAACAAATTTTAAAAATAAATTGTGGAATGGAATTTTCTGTGTATTTTTTTGCCAATGTCAATGTATTGAATTTTAGATTCTAACTAAAAATAACATCTCGCATTGCCCTCATCACAAACAGGCTCTGTAAGCTTTTCTAAAGTAATTCACTGCAAACTAGCTTATTGTTTGTTCACTATCTTATAGAGCTGACTCTCCGAGTGCGTTAAAAATATAAAAAAATTAAAAAAAAAAACAAAAGATGGTAGATTTGCAAGTGAAAGAATTGAGAATTTTACTTTACGAATCAATCGACAGCCCCGTATTTTGCTGCCAATTCAAAACCTGCCTTTAATTGTAAAGTGTAGTTTTCTTTTAAGGCCATTGTTTGGATATTCTTTTTGCGGTGCACACCGATTGCACGGGCTCGCCTAAAGAAAATATTTTTGATAGAATTAGACATTAAATATTAGATATATGTGTATTGTAAAAATTAGATAGGCCTCTGTATCGATAACTATTATTTATACTAAATTAATGACATAGTTCCGCCAATAATTTATTATGGTGTAAATTTAAAATATTCTGTAATTAATTTTAATCATATTTTTCAGTTGAAATGTCTGTTTGTGATGGGATGTCGAGTGGTGCGCGACCATCTTTTTCAGATTTGTCAATTATTATTAACGCAGTGTTGACACAAATAAATATTATCCTACATTTGGAGTTAACCTATTGTATCATACTATTAATATACCATTGTCTTGAACTTTGTAGTTTATGAATATGATAATGCACTTCTGACAAATCATTATTTTTGTTTTCATGTTTTCATTTCATATCTCAATGATAATTATCAACAATTTATATCTAGAATTTTTACTGGTAATGGGTCAATTGAATGCAGTTTGGTCTCGTATAGTTAAATGTGGTGACAGCATCAAAATGTAAATATTTTGTATTACATACTTGAATAAACGAAAGGTACACTCATTCATGGATCGTCTTAATTATATATTTACTACAGTAATTATCACTCGGGCTTCCAATTTCTCTCATGAACACTATTTTCAATTGAGAAAATTGATATTGCAGAGAAAAAATACGAAGTTCAATTCGTGAAGTCATCTCAAATAAACACTTTTGGCACCAGAGTGTTGAGACTATGAAAACAGAGATGATAACATCATCTCACAAAACAAACTTTTATATTACTATATTATGAAGAAAAAAACATTGATTTGCAATGTTTACTATATAATCGACTTTTATAAATATGATACATAAAATGTTGTAAAAATAGGAATGGGTATTTTGGTAGTCTCTGCTCTCTGTGGCCTTAAAGGTTATGAAGTCAAATATTTTGGAATCAAGGGAATTTTCAAAGAAATGTAAAACAACACATGAAAAATAGATATTTATTCTCCAACTTTCATAACGAACAGCACTTCCTCTTCCTTCACTCAAACACACTTCAATTTCTAGTGTCAATTTGTTATGTTGCATACTGAAAAATCTACCAACTCTTCCACCGATTACAAATCATGAATCTGGTTTTTTTTCTTTTCAAAGAAGGGTTTATTTGATTTATTAATATTGTCGCTGTTATGACAAAATCCTAGTATCTTATCACATTGAGCTGTGTCTCATTCACAATAATATGAATTATTGTAACAGTTTTTTTTACCTTGTATTAAAACATGATTTATTTCCACTAGAATGAGTCAAGAGTAGCGACAATATTCTCACCTAAAAAGTACAACTATACTATCAACTGATTTCTTAAACCATTATTGTGCATCACATGCAGGAATATTATTAATGTTACAACGATATATATTTAATATATTACAATTTAATAAGAATGCATTTTCCATTTTGGTATTTCGCAAAATTGTTACATTCTTAACAGGGCATCTCAATGGTAGGTATTCTAACAACACTTATTGTTGATGAAACACACAATCTTTATTTGCAGAGTATGTTTAAATACTGTGAAAGTTTACAGATAATTAATATACAATTGGATTACTATCAAAAGTTAGTGGCAAAAATCAGGATTAGAGCATGTTCATTCATGACACACACTTTAACTAGAAAAGAATTTAATTCTACTCTAACCGTCTTTTCCAAAAATAGAGTGAAATTTATTTCATTTTAAAACAAAAAAAAAAATAAAAACCTGCTTTGTATGATATACAAATATTCCCAATCAGTTTTCTAATAATACATACATAAATAAACTTCGCTGCTAATTCTGCAAAACTTTAGGTAGTAATTCAATGACATGTTTATGTCAAGCTGGGGAATCGACCCTGGACTGCAGCGATGAAGCTCACCTACAAACCTATTGTAACACCTAAGTGGTTTTTATAAACCTCTTGCATTACTCAAGACAGCATTTCAGAGAAGTTTCTAAAAAGTGAAAGTTGTTTTCAAAATGTTTGAAACTTATGAAAACATTTCAATATGAGATAATATTAATATTTAATTATTATTGATTGCATTCAAGGATTAAATCATTTTACACCTTTCCTATTATCCATATGGCCCACATGAAGGAGGTAAAAGAAATAAATTAAGGGCTAACTTGTCAAATTGACAGATATAACAATTGTAACAAATAATTTTTCAACCATACTCGATGAAGTCCCATCTGTAATGAACAATGAAAAAAATACTTACCCATTAGGACCGGTTTCTCTTAGTAAGTAGCTTTTTAAGTGATAAGAAGTCAATTTAAATAATACCAATCTTGCAAACTATTTAAAACATTCCTGTTTATATAAAAAAAGATGTAGAACAAGTACTGCATACAACTTGTGTCGTAATTTTATTAGTAGGTATTTACAACAAACAGCATTTTGATATAATATTATATTTTCCAATGCTCTTAATATTTTTGAATTATGTGAGGTAATAAACTCAAACAGAATTTTAACTAAGCCACCTGAGGAGAAAAATCACCAAAGCCTGTGCCTGAGATGCCATATTGCAAGGACCTGCTCCTGAAACCTGAAACATAAGATTTTACACAATCACTTGGTGGAATTTATGTCATTAATGAAAAGCTTGTCGTATATAATTAGAAATGAATATTGATATAATTTAAGACATCGACTGAGGGTGCTTGATGGAATTTCAATATCAAATTTGAATTATTGAGATTTTGTACACTTCCATGTATTTTGTCACTAACGACCTGGGTTTCGCCTTTCGGCATCTTCAGTCAGTTCGAGTCCATTCGTGTACTCGAATGCCTGAAGATGCCGAAAGGCGAAACCCGGGTCGTTAGTGACAAAATACATGGAAGTGTACAAAATCTCAATAATCCAAATTGGAAATGAATATTGTTGTCAAGCTACTAAGGATTATCTTTCAACTGCTTTATTAAACATACATTTCTGAACATTCGATTTGCAATTAAATGTACATCAGATCTAACATTTATAACAGGGCCTTAACACCATCTTGTGTAAACTTGTATAAGCCAGTGTAATTTGATTTTGTTTATATAATAGGAATGTTATCAAATAAGATTGTTCATTCTTTTAAAATGATAAGACTGTACATAGTACTTGAGGTATTTAATGTATTTATCTACATTTTAAAATTAGCATGACGTTTCTGTGCAAGACTTACTCTAGTCAAAATTTAGAGCAGTGCAAAGCGTTATGCAATTCATTTTTATTTAAAAAAAAAGCTACAATGTGACGAGTAAATAAATTATACACATAGTTGACCATCTTCTTTCAATTTTATTCATAAATTAGTATTTTTTTATTTAAAATATTTTTAAGGAACTACACTGAAGGTCAGTCTCCCCAATGATGCACTCAGGGTATAGTATAATAAGGCCAAATTTTATTTGATGAAACCGCATAAAAAAACGATTAACGAATCTCGTTAATTGGTTTAAACATTGGTTAAGGCGAATAAGTAGGTTTTGTTGTCATTTCGCGAAAATCGTTTCTATTACCTTCCATTGTGATTAAGTCGGTGTCTGTCGTCTGCCTCGACACCACACTCGTTATTTCTTTAGATTATATTTAAATAGTAAATAGGTGCTATTATAATCGGTAAATAATTTTGTAAAATATTATTTTTTGGCGTGATAAAAAATTTCAGATCAAAAAATAATATTTTATAAAATTATTTACCGATTATAATAGCGTCTATTCACTGTTTACATATAATTAAAATAAATATCGAGCGTAGTGTCGATGTAGATGACAGAAACCGATTTAATCACAATGGAAGGTAATAAGAACATATCCCCGAGAAATGATTACTATTTATTACTCTTATTAATTCTATTGAGATTTTTTTGTTGAAGACGTATATAATAGAATTTCGGCTTGCTCTATTTAAAAAAAAAAATATATTCAGTATAATTCTACTTTAAATATCAGTCAGAAAAAGTGCGAGAAAACGAACTCTTTGGTACATTTCAAAAATCTTTATAGAATCGTTATATTCAATAAATTGCAAATTCCCTTTGCATATATTTCTTAAAAATACTTTGTTCTACGATTTTGTCTTAGGCATCAAATCTCGATAACCTACAAAAAACCCTAATCTAGTCACGGCGTAAAGCAAATAAGAGCATTTCTGAAAAACAGGTGTCAAATCTTTGCTAGACAGGCTTGAAAACTTTACTATCTCTATTTAAATAAAAGTGGAACAGTGTAAAAAAATACTTTCAGAAGTGCAATTTTTAAAAGAAAAAGAAAAAAATTCGACGTTTCATATTTTTTAGGCGACGGAAAACGATTAACGATTTTCGCGAAATGAGAGAAAAACCTACTCCTTCCTCTTAACGTATGTAAATAGAAAGACTTAAATTTTATGATTCTCTTAAGTCAATTATCTTAGAACAAGGTTTTTTGACTTAATGCCCTCTGCCACTATACCGACGATATATTCTTAAATAAGGCAGTATTGCAAGAAAAAATGTTTCAAGTTGTTCTTACCATGTCCGCTACCAATGTGGAGCATGTGGACTCCTAACACAGCATCTCAACGGTTGTTTATTAAGATCTGGTTGTTATTCCAACACTTTACATCTATTTTTCATGTGCTAGGTAAAGACAAACAGCTTATCACTCTCACTATAGCCTGTTTTTTCAACCTATGGGTGAGCGTTAATGTAAACATTACAGCATCCACGCTTTTTAGTATAAATTGAGCGATCTCTCGAGAGCGTTTACCACAGACCGAGCAGTTGCACCTTATAAAATTGGTCTTAAACATTTGAAGCATATCAAAAAAGTAAAGGTTAACGTTAAATTTATAAAAGTGCAACCAATGTTGTTGAATGTAAGTTGTTGTGATATCATTGCTGGAATCAGGAGTCATCAAAAGTGAACCGAGTCCTTTCATAAAAAAAAATGTGTAATTTCCTTCAGAACAGATATTTATTTACTGATTTAATTATATTGTTAAGCAAGACCTAAAAATATGCCCATAAAGTAATTTTCTTCCATTCTGGATATTGTCTTTTATCAATAGTATGTGGCCAATTTTTTGTATGTGTTATGTTGTATTGGATATTCCATTGAATTGCATATACAATTTAATACTTAATATGATACTACTTTAACTTCCATCTTGAAAAAAGATACAATAATAAGAGTTGCAGCAAGCCCTCATCACAAAAATTTACCTTATCTTACTTAAGAGACTTAGTATACTTATATATACAAAAATGTATCATTATCAGACTAGAATGTTTTGAGTATAATGGAAATAATAATACTAGTGACCTTTTATTTGATTAATTAGAGAGTTTTATTGACATTTGATAGAATTTTTGTGTTATATTATATTTGCATTCACATTGGCATAATGATTTGCATTAATTGAAGACAATTATTTAGTGTAATTAGGAGCAGTGGCTCCCAACATATTTTCATATTGGATCCCTATTTATGAAATTTCCAACCATGTGAATCATATATACTCCTACTGCAGTGTTTTATTATGCAGTACTATTACTACTAAATAATATTTAATGAGAATTCATTAAAATTAGGTAGGTGTGCAATTTTCCTTTTTATTGCATGTTTCATTTGTAAAGTTTGATTCAATTCGATTCTTCAATATTGTGTTCACCACGCCTCTTTTAAACTCGAGTGAGAGTGATGAGTGATAAGACTGAGTGCCTAAAGTGAAATCCACTTTTAATTTCATTATAAATTTAATTGTTATTATTTTGATATAACAGTACCTCAATTTCTCGAACTCTCTTATCTGACCTCTGTGTGATAGTAAATCCAGTATGCTTCGAAAATATTCTAATAAATTTTGAGTAAGCATTCTACTAATGTCAAAACAAATCATTTATTTCCACACAAGGTTCACCACACTTTCATTTTGCCATCATCACCTATTCCATGAGTACCTTTCTCTTCATTATTCTAATCTTACTAAACCCCTTGGGACAAAAAATGAGGTATACAAGAAAGTATTTTTAACAGATATATTATAAAACTTTTTTTTCATCTGTTGAACCTTTTGAAACATAAATTTTCACTCAACATCATTAGTAAAAAAATGTAGAGTTTGAAAATGATAAGTTTGTTTGACCCCTAAAAGGCTGAATGGGTCCTTAATATTTTAAAGAATGGATTGCAGATAGTGCCATAAACAATAAAAAAGAATTCATATTTTGTTCTAGAGTTGAATGTTTGATAGAAAATATTGTTGATAACAGATCTACTAAGAAGATTACTATTGGAGCATTTTTGACCATTTGCTGTGCTTCATGAAAGTGTAAGCTTTGGCCGTCTCTACTTCAAATGGTTAAATTCCATTTTCCTGTAATGTTAATCCTAAGTTAAGATTGAAAATGCATATTTTTTCTGCTCTGATCTGGATATTCTGTGCCTGAAAAAAATAATAGTTCAATAGAAAGCTTCTACGAAATTCCTTTTCCAGTATGTAGAGGTAAATTTACAATGAATTGCTGTGACTGAAATTTCGTGTCATATAGTCACTATCTTCAAATGCATAATGGTGAAAGGTTAAAAGATTTATCTTACCCATGAACATATAGCTGAATGTATTGTTTTCATTAATATAATTCTCTAAAATATAGATAGTATTTCTTTAAAATTATTGCAAGGAATCGGAATTTTGAATGAAATAAATTATTGCAGATTTTTTTATTATGAATTTAAAATGACATGTATAAAGAAATTGCATCATTTATTTAAGATAAATGTTGTATAGTTTAATTTGATGTCTTTTATTAATAGCTTTGTGTTATAGAACATTCATAGTGTCCAATATATATTATAAAGTCACTACCGTTTAGAGATACATAATTATATATAGCTGTTTTGACAATGATTTATAACACATGTTTCACTTTTAAGGTGTTAACTGTCAATTCTTGGTGGAAAGACATTATATTTTAAAAAATAAAACACAATTCATTTAATGCTCGTGATGAGCGAAACCGGTCCTGATCATTATAAATATGTGGAAGTAGTACAAATGAATTGTGTTTTATTTTTTAAAATACATGTTTATTTTTTTTTAATGAGAACTGCTTGTTTTTCATTTGCTCAACCTCCCTCTTTCAGAGAGGGTGAGTATAGAATGATGGGACGAGGAGATGACTAGTAGTTTGCTATTCACACTCTATTTTCAGGATAGGAATGATGGAAAAGAAATGTAAACATTACAAACATCCGTATTTTTGAACACAAATATATAAATCAATTGAAAATAATCAATATATGAATGTTTCCGTTTGGATCTGTAGACAATGCAACCAAAATGGACAAGCACATTGACCACCCGGCTACATACAGGACTGGCTCACATAAATAATCTTCGTCTTGTATATGCATTGAACCTGGAAAGCAGCTCAATCCAACTTTTCTCAGAAATTATTATATATTATTGTCATTACCATTAGCGCTGCCAATCCTATCTCATACAAACGTTTATATCCTAGATTAGCGATTCCCAACCTGGAGTTCGCGAAAGATAAATCAATAATGGCGCAAAAAGGCATAGTCTTCTGTTTTTCAGAGAGGTAAAAATAGAAAATACTACGGTGAATTCATAAGATATGGATTTTCGTAGACAGGAGATGAAGACTATCCTAAACCGAAGTGTGTAGGAAAATGCCCTCAAATGGCAGCATGAAACCTGCCATACTATTACGTCATATACAAACAAAACATTAAAATTATAAAAACAAGAGCAGTAACTTTTTTAAATGTTTTGTAGTGTAAAATAAGAATATACCGATTTCGACATTGTGTACCCTGCCCCTAATTAAGTCTATGAAAATACGGTTGAAGGCAGTTACCTTATTAGTATTGGTAAATGTAGTAAAAATCATACTATATCAAAAAAAATATTTCTTGTATAAATCAGCCCTTTTTTCAAATCTTCACGAAACAAAGCCTATTGCACTTACCCTGCTTGAACACTCTGCCACACCAATGCTATTTATCTACAGTAACTAAAAAAAACTTTCAATTTCAAATTTTAACAGTAACTGCAGCATTAAATTTTTTGTTATATTAGGGGTACAATTTAGCAAAATGGGCTGTCAAGGAATATGCAAGTCGAAAAAGATTAGGAACCGCTGCAAAGAAAGTACTTACTTAGGCCTAGAGCATGGTGGAAGGAGAGAACTACAAGTGAGCTGCATTGTTGCTATGGAAAATATGTGACGTTACCACGGGCCAATCGTAATTTTGAGTTGATTGGAAATTTATCGAAAGGCATGATTTGCTTAATGTTCAAAATTGAAATATTTTTGAATTCTATTAAAAAAATATATAGATAGCAGTTAATTTAACAGTTATTTTTATTTTTTTTTGTACACGTTTTTCAGGTTTCGGTCCCTTATTTAAAACTTTAATTCTAAAATACATCATAGATCTAAAAAATAACAGTTTTACATTTTCAGGAACTAAGATATTATTACTTTCGTTAAAATGATATTGTAAAAACTGATTTTCAGTGAAAATTTTACCATTAATTTTGAAAAATACTTAATAATTTTTAATTGTATCATAAAATATAATATTTTCAATTCTCTCATATATTCTACATCCACCCTAAAATACAAATTTCATAAAATTTTATCTGTTATCAAAAAATTGTTTATTGTGCTTAGTGATACGAAGCCAGGAAAAAACTGGGTTTTTACCGGGGACTTTCATGGGAAAATTCGAAAAAAACTCAAAATTCCCCAAATTAGTTCAATTATATAATTGGTAGTCCGGAACTTTATTTAATATTTTATCACGTATGATATCTATGTATACTTGAAGTAGAGGTCTGCACATGCCCGGGCTCGGCTCGTGTGCCTCTACCCGGCCCGGCCCGTGGGCTGGGTTCGGGCTAGTAGAGACAATCGATATTCGGGCCCGGGTAAGGGTTCGTTCTTCAGAAAAATATTTCGGACTATGTTCGAATCATGAGTACTCTGGGTAACTAAATACTGTTTTCACTGTTGATAAAAAGACAATAAATCAAATAATTTATTACGTTTCGAATAGCATTGGACACAACAGGGTCCTTTATTTGATAAGTATGGAGACTTCATTTATTTTGATAACCTGAAACCGAGCTCATAAAATTGCTATTGATCAGTGAAACAATGCTTTGTTCAAATTTGGATTATTGAGATTTTGTACACTTCCATGTATTTTGTCACTAACGACCCGGGTTTCGCCTTTCGGCATCTTCAGGCATTCGAGCTCACGAATGGACTCGAACTGACAGACAGTAAACAGTGTCTAACGTTTATATAGAAGATACAAATATGACAAATATTATTTACGAGGTAAAATATTATACGTCTGAGAGCCACACTGATACCTGAGTTAACATTTCGAGAATTGCCTTAATCCTTATTTTGTAAACAACACATTAGCAGAGTGGCGAATTGCCGCTTTCCAACTTCTTTTAGAATTACCAGTGATTTTTCAATTATAATAGCATTGTGGGTTTCGACGGGATGCAATTCGACGAAAGGGTAAATATATACAATCATTCCACATTTAGTGACATCTGCTAGGTGTTTCAACGTATAGGATATAATAAAAAAGACGAAACCCGGATCGTTAGTGACAAAAAACATGGAAGTGTACAAAATCTCAATAATCCAAATTTGATATTGAAATTCCATCAAGCACCCTCAGTCGATGTCTTAAATTAATGCTTTGTTCGTTTAATCACCACCGATAGGTTTAAATAGTTCGTAAACGAATAAAGTGTGATATTATTCAGTATCTGCTTTCAATTCGTTTTAGATAGTCGATTGTTCCTTGTGCCGAAAAATTCATTATAAAAAAATACAAAAGATTCGTTAAAAATGAGTTTCAACATTATAAAGAAAATGTTGTAAAGTAGTGACTGTGGTGATGTGTGGAAATCATTCCGAGAAATAATAGATTTTTCTACATGTGAAAAAGTTGGGTAGATACGTTTATCAATTTTATGCTATTTTATTATTTTCAGGTAGTGAATTGGAGGGTATGGCATTTGAAATAAGAACCTCTTTTTTTTATAGGTGTAATTAATAATTTGTTCTTGAGACGTCAGTCGTCATCAGTAAAATTCAAGGAAGATATTTTTACATTTTTTGTATTAAATTTGAATCACGAAAGGAAACGTTGGAATATAAAGATAATTGAAATTGTAGGATTTTCCGTTATTCCCTTACACTCTTGATACAAAACAAAAAATTTTCTTTGTGCTTATAACAATGATTTTGCCAAAAACTGATTATAATTTTTAAAAAAATATATGTCCAATGTACATCATTATTATAAAAGATTAAAAAGCTTTTTAAAATTAAGCACTTGTTTTCCTTAAAAGTTATGGGCGATATTTTAATAAAAATCTTATTTTGATTAGAAAGCTTAAATTTCAACATGATTCAAATTATTCATGTTCGACATTGTAACATAAAAGTGGTTGAAATGTAAATAATTATAGGTAATATCTTTTTGCCAATAACTTGTTCAAATGATATAACAATACTGCGGCTAAAAGATCAGGACCATGATCAACTGATCAGTTGATGAGCAAAACCGGTCCTGATCATCATAAATATGTGGAAGTAGTACAAATGAACTGTGTTTAATGTCACTTTTTTTTTCATTTGATGTATGTATAATTTGTTTGTTAATCAATATTTTCTTGTCTCAGTTCATGAACCATCAGTTTTATATACCTTCATTTTTTCACTCAATTTTATATAAACACGCCTGTTATGTTTGTCTTTTTATCAGTTGATAATGCTCGTGATGAGCGAAACCGGTCCTGATCATTATAAATATGTGGAAGTAGTACAAACGAATTGTGTTTTATTTTTTAAAATATGTGTTTAATGTTTTAAAATATAATGTCTTTCCACCAAGAATTGACAGTTAACACCTTAAAAGTGAAAGCTATTTTAGTTAATTGTACTGCTCACATGCTGATTAAATTTTTACGAGACAATTTTATAAAACGATAAAAATAGTGAATCCTATTTTGGTTATGGCAATATGTTGATTGTTTGGTTTCAAATTTCGCATGAAATAAATAATAAAAGAAGTTACTATTTTCCATTGTCCTTCCTTGTGCAGGGCTAAAATAATTATTCGAAACTATTGAACAAGAAAAAAATGTAGGCTAGCGTTTGAATTATTATTTTGTGAATTTTTATATAGGTACCTACCGCGAGTAGGTATGTATGTTATTATTCAATAGTTTTACCTATATTGTCTATGAATGAAGTGCTGCTGAAATGTATGTAAGCTTCAATACATAGACAGATTTGGCGCCAAAGTAGCAATTGCTGATTGGCTGCGTTGTTTGTTTCACATATTGATAGACTTGTTGTTACACTCGTGCGTAGACTACCTACAAAACTTTCACTCTGTACTTGTGCCATAAAGTAATATACTATTAACTTGTGCCTTCATTTTCGCAGTAGGCATCAGAGACCTCGGCATGGACCCGGATGAGGTAGAATTTCTCGCCGAGAATACCTCCGTTGGCATTATACCAAACTTTACCTACGACAAAATATTTCTAATATCTGGAGAATTGGGTCCGTTCCATGCCGGACTCCCTGTGAACGTTCCAATTTGGTTGGCGATTATGTACAAACAGAAGAAGAAATGCAGAATTGTCACGCCGACATGGATGGACATGGAGCTTCTGGAGGAGATAAAGGAAGAGGAGAAACGGTCACGGTAATTTGCGTTTATACTTAACAAATTACAGAGTGCATGCCAAACAGAATAGCCGCGGACATTGAGTTTAACCTTATTTATTTAGCGTCACGTGGTAACTATTATTTCTCGTCAATTTTTATAAGTCAAATTTTGTAAAAACGGATTTCGTTTAGGAAACTGCTGCAAACATTCGATTGTAGAACTGTCAATTCTGTAGAGTATCTTTGATCAATATCTTTTTTACATGAAAGATTCATTTTAAATATATAATCTGCTTGACATGCATCTCATTTTAATAAATTCTCTGGATATACCTCAACAACTGTCGCACGCATTCTTGGCTGGAAAGCAATACGAATTTTCTACAAAAACGATCCCATTCGAGGTACCTGGTGAAAACAGAAAAGTTTTTATATATTATTGATACTCCATTTTGTCGACATTACGACTGTCGCAGGTTTCTCTGAAAATTTGATATAGAAAGTTTAACCAGGTATAAAATACATCAGCTCTATCTAGAATTATAGTGAACATCATTAAACTTATTTCTCAGTTATAATTTTTTGCCTTCAGCTTGGTGGTAAATATTTTTTACAACATGCTACTTTTTCTGACCGAAAAATTACTAAATGCTGCTAATAGCAATGCAGTTCTGTAGAAAATACGACTGTACGATTAGGAAAATGCCAAATTATCATAGATGGTAATTGGAGAAACTGATAATTTATGAGTACGCGTATAATTTCTGTATGAAAAAGTCGTAATGTGTTAATCAAAATGGCCATTTTGCAGAAAATATCGGTTTTCTTGATTCAAATGTTTAATATTTTGCTAATTTCCTTTTCGCATTTGAATCTCCCATTAAAATGCATTGTTTCTGGCAGCATTAAATTATTTTTCAGACAGAAAAAGAGTAGCATGTTGTAAAATAGATTTACCAATGAAACAATATAGTTCCGAAATTAAAAAAAATAGTTTAAATGACAATAGCTTTATTTATCTTCTTGCTCTTCCAAGTCAACGATTGCAGTTAGTTATGAAGACATATGCAGCTTTTTATTAATTAGGCTGTAAAAAGATCTTTGCTTAGCTGCCTCCCTCTTCGTTTCCAGAATTTAAAGAGAGAAAGCACTTGGATCCCCTCGCCTTAGGAGTCTTGATGAGACTTAGGAGCTAACATTAAAATAACGTTGACAGAAATAGCATAAAAAACTGTCCAAAATGGTTTTTTTTTAATTGTTGCAAGTGAAAACTTGTATCGATTTTATAGCTGTTTTTATTAAAGGCCAGTGAAGACAATTAAAATTGTATTAGGTCGCAAAGGAGAAGTTAAAAATAGATTTGGGAAATGCTGCCTTGGACTATCTCACTTTTCTTACTTTCTATCGATATTACCATAATTTCTGAGGATTTTAAATGTATGTTGTCTGCAGGTTTTTCACTAAAATGCCAAACGAGCACTACATGGTTGAGGCGAAACTACTGCTCAGCGTTGCAAGCGAAGATATACCGAAAAGCGATGAAATTAGAACTGCGATTAAAGATATCTGGGATATTCGAATGGCCAAATTGAGGACATCTATGGACACCATGATGAAATCGGGAGGGAGCTATGGTAGATTGGATCATCTTACTCTCATGGAGATCAATTCGGCCAAGCCGCTTCTACCCTTTGCCATGGATCAGCTGTATCGACTGCGGAAGGTAATGATATGTTGTTTTTTATTGTACACACACCTTTGATTTAGTGAGAAATTGTTATTCAATGTACGATATAAACATCAATCCCTAGCTTAAAGCTAGGCTATATAAATGATACCACCCCGTTTGCTTAGCTTAGAAGCATGTTTATTATTTCTGAATACCAATAATAAAAACACAAAGTTGTGTTTTACCGAAGAAATCATTTAATGACAATATAAAGTATTCAAAGTACGTACATTAGACACGCAATTTCTTACCACCAGCCTGAAACTTCATTGGGGTGTTTTCTCAGTCTAAATGGAAAGTATCTCGCCAAGTCAATTGTAAAATGCAATGTAGACACACTCTACATTGCATGATTCCAAAATAGGTAAGAACATGCGTCTTACAACCTACAAAATACAATGTATTCCTAAAAAGCAAGCTACATTAACAGAATGTTAGAAAATTCTTGTCCGCTCACAATTTGGAGCATATGGACTTCAGTTTTTCAACTTATAATTGAGTTTTCTCAGCAGAAGTTGTTTTACGACAATTAGTTGTCTTCCAGTTGCTCAACATGTCCTCTTTAGAAGGGCTATGATGCAAGAATGTAGTTCGGAAACGTAGTCTTTTTCCAGACCCTGTTGCGTGTTTATTCATATTGTACACAAACTGTATTTTTCCATAATATATAAGTTGTGTTGACGGCCATCATTAATTATTATAACAACATTTTTGTTCTATTGCTTCTAATTCTAAAGTGAAATCGAAAACCTATGCATTTAATTGATTGTGTGATTGGACTTCGTTTTTTGTTATTATTGTGGAAGTCATCAGAGAATAGGGTCCCATAATACATGATTTTCAGTCTTGGGTGACACGGATCGACCTGGACGAAACTTCTCCTGTGTACCTAAACTTATTTTCAAAAATTGTTTAATCTCGAAGATAGCACATGAAAATAACTCTTTTTTTTTTAATTATATTTACAATGTGACTGCCCTTGGATCAAAATTGCAGTCTCACAATTGGACGGATACCACAGTGCCAGAATTATACGTATTCTTTGCCAGGTCAAACCGAAGCCAATGACGTTGACCATTCTGTTAAAGTAATCTCCCACCCATCTAATCCTTATACAGGATTTAGCGATGAGCTGGACCAGCCTGCATTAGCCCTATCCTGTCATTACTCTGTTTAGAAAAAGAAATGTAGACTTTCTGAGTATTGTGTATAATAGTGAGTGCGCACACACAAGTACTTGTTTATTAGTTGGTAATCAGTTACTTGTAAAATGTTGATGATATAGTAACTGAATAAGTGTGTGTCTATTATTTTACAACGAACTGTGTGTTCCCAAGTTGCTCCCAACCAAACATAATAAGTAACAAGCAGCTCTAGTAGAAAATTATGATATGCTCCACATTGGAAGCGGGCATGGTTAAACTAATGATTTTCTATGTGTTCGCTGATAACCAAGTTCTCTCCTTTGTGCATACAATGTTTAAAATCGTCGCAATATTATTTTTCAGAATGCCCAGACAACCATATCAGCTACACCGAATACGTCGATGTCATTTCCTAACACAAACGTATCGTTCAATTCGCAATGAAGAGAAACCAGGAATCCTGGCAAATTCCTGAGAAAACGGATTCAAGATGTTCGCTGCCTTCGTGAATAATCGGTGCCGTTTGAAGTAACTCACTGTGCAACTTTCTGCAGACCGGCTACCAAGTTTTGTACTATCATCTATAAGTGCCATTGTCATAATACTCTGTTTTATGAAACTTCATTTATGCAGAAAAACCTCAATATAAGGGATTTTGGATTTAATGAACAGATTTGAAAATTGTTCAATCATCTTGATATTAACCTTATTAATCGAGCCTTTTTTCTTATGTGTCTACCGCCTACTTGAGTAGTACGGTAAACTTCCAATGCCGCCACTATGGCGGCACTCGAGTGCAAAGAGTTAAACCAAGATATAACCATTTATGATGATTTAATAACATTGTTTGTATAAATTTACTGGACACTGGAATTTATTGATGGTACTGAACAGAAATGGACGACTATATTTAATTTTGGTTTAAATTACATATTAACACAATACATATCGGCTTCTGTGGTGTATTGGTAAGAACATAACCACAATAATGTGACGAATCAGGTTCATATCCTGGCAAAGTCAATATCAATTTTTAAATATGAAATCATGCGCATGGGTATTTTTTTACCTTATACTAATTTGATGAATTCTTTTCGCCAGTTTTAGCAAATTTATTTGGTGTGTGGAAAATGTTCAATCTAAATAATAAATTGAATATTTCCAATAAATAAAAATGTAATAGTATATATCGTCGTTTTTCTGGAAGAAGACACTAACTAGAAAATACTAGTTTTGAGTAATTGGACTTTGATGTTTCCTAAATGCTTGAAATGCCATACGTATTTCATTTTGTTTATTTGTACAAAACTGTTTTTAGGTAAAAGTATAATTTATAAAAATAAGTGTGTTCTGTCATGCGGTAGAATATAAAATAAGGAACATTTCGGTGTAACTCAATATATCAATTTTTTGATTTAGAGTTTTCTTCCAGAACAGTGACAACATAGAACCGTTGTCGCTCAACTAATGAAAGTTTACTTCGAAAGTTCACTAGTTGGGAGAAGCCAGTCCTGGAAAAAAATGTCCTGTTACTAGGCATATATGTACTGTACTGCTGGTTTATTTAGTTTAGAACTACACTTATCTACATGGATAGAGATCTTATTATTTCTGAAAGAAATATAATTTTGAGTTATAGCTGTTTTGAAGCCAATCTGAAATTAATTTATACATTATACATGAGATTTGACTACAGATTTACAGATTTTTCTTATTAATTACTTTATAGTAATCATGTACGTAAGTGTTTGCTTGGGTCTTTGCATCTGACAACATGGAGTTGGAACATATTATTAGATTCAGTAACACAGTACGGTACATGAGACTTTGTGTGATAAGGTTGGAGGACATTTCGGTGACGTGGCTAATAGTATTGCGTACATATTGGAAATGCCCATAAACAATGTATGATGAACATATGATCATACAGATCCAACAGTTTAAATGTGTTTCGATTGATTATTGGCAGGATTTGGCTTTGTCCATTGCAGTAGTGTTTTCATTTTTTCATTTAATGGAAAGGTGAAGAAAGAAAACCTACTTTATCCATTATGTCGAGGGTTTACTGTACTGCACTTTTTAATCATATCTATAATGTGGTTGTATTTATTATTTTATATGGTATTTTAATCTAATGGAACAGAAATCATTTATGAACACATGTTACTATTGACGATCCAAATGGGTTGCACATGGACTATAAGGTTGTCATTAATGTTAGTCTTCCATTTTTCGCTGGATTCCAGGGCCTAGGTGCTGTTAGGAATAAGTTTTACTGTATCCATGGGGTCTAGGTGTAAGAGCAGCGCTTTATAGTCTTAGTTAACCCAATGAAACCTCGGTTAAATTAAATATAATTGTTGGCATTTTCGTAAAAAATATATTTACGTAATTATTTGAGAAGTCCTCACTTGTCTACTCTTCACAAGAGAGAGACGGCCTCTACCTCTGAGGGAGATAGGCTATAGGGAGGGGAAAGGAAAGGCATAGTCTGTGTGGGTTTGTTCGGCACAGTCGTTAAGTGAATTTATGGTCTTGTTGGGATGCCCCGCCATGTCGCTGTAGAATTTCTTCGACAGTTTCACGACGTGGTCTAGGATGGGTTCTGTGTTGAGGTCTCTATGAATCGTGGTGTTGCGCACAAACCATTGTGCGTCCACGATCATGCGCAACACTGTGTTCTGGGTGATCTGTAGGGTTTTGATGTGGTTATTGTTCGCCATATGGCCCCATATTGGATGCATCATCGGGATCAGGATTCGCTCTGGTCCTTTGTGCATCCTCTGTATTTTGAGGATAGGGTAGCCAAGGGATACTGATTGTCATCTCTTCTTCGGAGACCGTGTCCGGCACTCCACGGAAGACAATTTTCAATATTGTTCCCTCCAGGAGCGAGGAGCAGTGGAAAGGAATTTTCCTTTCATCCAGGAATGAGATGGCTTTCCGGTAGTAGGGTATGGAGGCCATTTCAATCGGGATGGTCGTCTTTTGGTCTTTCGTGCTGGCGATCTTATTCCTTGCCAGCGTAAGGTCTTCGTAGATAGTGTACTTTGTGGTTATACTTTATTAATTGTCACATAATGCTTCTTATCATGAAGCACTATTGGCAGGTTTTGTCTTTTGTCTCTAGGGTGCATCGTTTGCATTTCGCCTGCATTGTGCCGGCGGTGAGACTGCACTAGTCGATGTGCTCGAGGATTGCGGGTCTCTGGCGCGTTTGCTCCTGATGACTTGCATCCAAGTCGCCTTCTCTTGATCTCCATCGTGATATAGTTGTGCTGCAGGGGTGCTTGTTTGGAGGTCGCTGGAGTCTGCGGGGGGTTGCTGGGTCATCGGAGCCGGTTTCTGCTTCATACTGTTTCGCAGAGAGGGCGTCAATCATAATTCCAGATGCTGGCAGGATCTCTTTCTTGTGTTGCAGGTGGGGCTCGCTGCGGCTGGCTTTCTTTGGTGACTGCTGGTCTGCAATGAACACAGTCATGATGATTTTTAGCAAGAAGCGAAGGCCGACAAATTCTGTCTCCCTTTGCTTCAAGTTTGATGATTTGTCAAGGTTTCGACATTCGAGAGGAGGGATGACTCTCGATGTCGGCTTCGTCCATCCACATCTCGTTCTTCAACATGCCGGCAAGAGTTTCCTCTACTCGACCATCGTTAGATGAGACATGGTGTTTGAAGGGGGAGATGTGAGGTATGGGTAGCGGGTGTTAGGTGGGAGAGTTGTAAGTCTGAATGAGAAAGAACAGAAAAAATGTATGAACCGGTCGGTGTTCGAGCTACAATCAACTGTCCGCTCGGAAGATATCCGTGAGTCTGTCAGACTGTGGCTTTCACCTCCAGATTTATTGTCTTTTGAGCACCACCGGCAGCGTAAAAAGTAACTTTTCCTTGCATAATTTATCAGAATAGGAATTTTTTCGATAAAATGTGATCCTGATACCGATCATTGCGATTTGTTGAAGAACAAGATGTCTTCTGCTCTAAATCTCTGCCATCCATTATATTAGTACACCCAGTAATGATTTTGCCAGGGTATCTCGAAATTCTAAAAGACTTATATTGTCTCTTTTTTATCCCGTAGAGAATCCATCAATTGAAAACATCATATCTAACAAATGGAATATGATTTTCTTGTACCACTGAATGGGTTTTCTGGGGCAAGGATAATACAAAATGAGTTGAGCTTTCCTGTCGACACCTGACTATATTTATTGAATTCTACAATTTCAATGGCCTTGATCTTTTGGTTTCCATGTCTATTTACAATTTCGATGAGTCGTTGGTGATGTTTCGTTGTAATACATCTCTAGTATCATGCCATTTCGATTTATAAATATTATTTTTTCGCAACCAAATACGTTCACCTCTTTTTATTTTCTTCTCTATTATTCCTTCAGGATTTACTTTTCTATTAGACCGTAATGTCCCTGTCGTATGCGTTATTTGTTCTAATAATTTATTAGATAACGTAATATTGTTGTAAAAGTTATCCAGAAATATATGGCGACCTTTATGTTTATAGGGATTTATTGTCTAAGCACTACAGCGTCAATTTTCATTGTCAAATAATCGCCCTTTATGAATTTCCAGATCATGAATATAAATGAAACCAAAATCTAGTATTGTCGAATGAGTCTCAGTCCAATTATCATTTAGCACTGCTACTATTTTGATTTTTGATTAGGACGTGGAATGTTTTCAGTTTCAGAAATTTCTTCATCGACTCTGTTCCTGCTGGCTCCATACTTGTTTGGTAAAACTACGATTGCAGACATGTCCACGAATATGTTAATATAGTTCTTGTTCGCGTGTCCCCATATTGGGGCCACATAGGTCATGATCGGTCGGGCTATAACCGTGTAGAGGAGAAGCTTGCTTTTTATGGCAAGCTTACTCTTTCTACCCATCATGGGGTACAGTTTACCTGTGACTATTGATGCTTGGCGTTTCTTTGCATTAGTTGTCTGCTGAACATTAGTCTGAGGTATTTAACCGAGGAGACCACGGTATGGTCGTGTTTTGCATCCGATGCACTTACATTTTGGTCCAAGGGGTCTGCTCTCTGGGCGAAGGTGACTGCTGTACTTTTCTCCGGGTGGATTTTAATGCACCAATCTTTGCATCATGTTGTAATGTCCGCGCTCGCCCAGAACAGACGATATGCTTTTATGCATTTCATTCATTAAATCATATGTCATTTGTTCAATATTTATCAATGCTTCCCGTGTCTCATCAATTTCAATTATTTCTTTCGGGTAAAGTCTGTCCATTATACTTTTTGCGAAAGATATTATGCAAGCTTTATTCGAATATAATTCAGTAGAGTTTATTATTGTTTTGGAGACAGTTCCAGTTTGCAAATATTTTAATAACGAAATTAATGGGCAATTCAATGCAATTAGTATCACATTACTGAGGCACCTGTCAATAATTTTAAATTGATCAAATAAAAAATTGAATATTCCCTCAGCTGTTAAAATATTACTATTAGTTTTACTTTCCTTTTCACGCTTAATTCTAATGGTTTTAAAACGTATACTAAGTTTGCTAACGTTGTAAAAATAATTGTATCATACATTGAAACCCGACCAATCTCAACGAGAGCTTTCCTTATGAATTTTTTGATGGCTATAAATCTTTCTATCATCAATATCAAGGGTGAAGCGGTCCGTCACGACCAACAGGGTCTTCCGTCATCCTGTCCGATGGCACCTCACTTGCGGGTTGCGCACACCTCACGCTGATGGTGCCGGGGCCGTCAAGAAGTACGAGGAGCGTAAGCCTGTCGGGCCGGGGTACGCTCTTCCTCCAGGTCGGCCTCAAAGCTGAGGTTTCTCGACAGGACGTCAGGGAGTTGGTTGAGCTTGGTAAAATTGAATTTTGACAGCAAGAGCATAGGGTCAGCTTGGCTCGCTCGTTTTTGGCGATGTTGAGCCAAGTGAGTGCCTTGTTGTCTGTGATCAGCGTGAAACAGGACTGTGGCGATACCGACGCCATTTGCGTCCGTCTGGAGGGAGAAGCGCCACTTGAAGTCGCAGGCGGACTAGGCGTAGTGGTTGTCACAGGGCTTCTTTCACTCTGAGCATTGAGTCACCTGGGTCCAGCGAAACTTTACACTCATTCAGAGCTGGTCAGTCATTGGGCCGTAAACTCTGCGAAGTTGGGTACATATTCATGAAGCCAGTTGCAGAGCCCCACCAGTTCTTGCCGAGTTGTCGGTGTTGGTGCCCCCTCGATCCCGCGCAAGTGGTTTGGTTGAGGCATATTACCCTCGGTTGTGACTTGGTGGCCGTGGTAATCCACCGCAGTGCGTCCTTTCTGGCACTTGTTGGCTGAGACTCTCAGGTCGTGTTGTTTATAGAGCTAACATTTTTAGTATCGACGATGATCGCGGTTAATTTTAGGAGCGCTTGCGTGAGGGTAGGTTGGGCGTTTGCGGGCAAAGCAGTGGTCGATGTGAGTTTTAATATGGCTATGCCACCGCCTGGGGCACGGGGCCTGTCCGATCGATGAGTTTGGGAGGTTGAAGATTTGTAAGGGTCTGAGCCCCGTTTCACTGACAAGTAAGATGTCGATATCGTGGTTCGTGAGGAAGAGTTGGATTTCGTGTCTGTCTATGGCGAGCGTTCCAGAACGCAGTCTGTAATGACGGTCTGGTTTTAGCACTGGCCATGGAGGTTGTTGCTGTTGAAGAAACGGCTCCTGACCTCTTGTAAGGCCAGGTTGAACCAGTCGAGGAGTTGACTGAATTCCGTTTCTATATCAGATGGGGGATGGTTTGTACTGGTGTGCTGCGTCTTCGGGCGAAGCTGGACGTCATGGGGGTCGAGCGGGATCGGAGTGGCTTATTTTTGTTTCGTCGTCTTCAGTTGCCCTCTCTGACGTTGGGTGGGCTGAAAGTGTTTATCATTAATAGATACAGGCTCACCATGACTTCTGGGGTGAAGTGATAATGAAGTAATATTAAATTATAATTAAATTGTCCCTTCATTTTGAGGGGCGAGTGCTGGGCGGTGTAGTGGGAGGGGGTAGCTTGAAGTTGCTTCGTACAATGAGGAGATGTTCGCGAATTGCGCAACGTGGAGGATTGTGGGTGTACTGTTAGCTCCTATGGGCTGAAAGAGACTGAGCTAGAGGAAATAGCAAAAGGAAAGCAGAATAGGCATAAAATAGATGTGGTGGAGCATTGTTATTAGGTAGCTGAGTAAGAATGATATTTGTTCATTTATTCATTAGCGTTTACACTATGTTTAGGATACCCGGGCTAGGCACTATTTCTCCTTTCATCTCTGGGAATTTAGTGTGTTAGGTCTCAGTGGGTGGTGAAATCTTGATGGTGGTGACATTGATCGTTGATTCATTAACCTCGAGCTGATCATGTGTAAGATTTGGGCTTATTTAATTATTTTTTTTTATATATATGTTGTCAAAAATTTTTTTTTTTTTGGGTGTTGCACATATTTGTGCAACACTGACATTCTTTTGGCCTCTTAAGTTTTTTATTATTTATCCTCGAGAGGAGGTCGAACGATCAATGTCCCGGACGGTCTGGATGTTCTCTCTTTGGAGTCGTGAAGTCATCTTCTTCTTTCTTCTGCTGGTTCCGGTCCAAGCCGCACGTCAGTCAGATGAGCTGTAAGGGGGGAAGAGAGGACTCAGGGGGGTTTGAGTAAGAGGGCCTTGCGGGGTCTGATAAAATCTGTCGGAACGTTAATATCATAATCTAGAAGAGATTTTATGGTCAGGTTATTGTGGCCTTTCATGTCGCTGTAGAATTTCTTTGACAGCTTCACTATATGGTCCACGAGGGGTTCTATTTTTAGATCGCGATGTAGTGTGGTGTTACGCACAAACCACAGCGCGTTCGCGATTGTGCGCAACGTTTTGTTTTGTATCGTTTGCAGGATTTTAATCCGACTGGCGGTCGTGTGGCCCCGTACGTCATAATCGACCTAGTGATCGCGGTATAGAGGAGCAGCTTGCTTGTTATGGCGAGTTTGCTCCTCTTGCCTATCATCGGGTACAGTCTGCCCGTGACTTGTGCGGCTTGCTTCCGCTTAGCATTTATGTGCTTTTGTGGAAGTTAAGCCGCTTGTCCAGCGTGAGACCTAGGTATTTTACCGTCTTGGTCCACGGGACTACCGTGTCATGGACGCGGATCGATTTGAGGTTACGGATGTGACGATTATTTCGGCGGCTGAACGTAATCGCCGCACTTTTCTCTGGGTGGAGTTTTATCCGCCAGTTATCGCACCACAGAGAAATCTTATTGCTCATACCTTGTACGAGTGCCGAGGCTCTATTTCTGTTGGCTGATCTGGCTAGGATCGCCGTATCGTCTACGTATTGCGCTACGATTGTGTGCGCGCCGCTTTCCGGTAGCGGGATGTCGTGCGTGTACAGATTGTACAACAGCGGCGACAAAGATCCCTGTGGTACGCCGGCCGTGGGGGTGCGGATGGATGATTTAATCCCGTTGAATTTAACGCGGAACCGTCTGTTGGTTAGGAATGAGTTCAACAGTTTCAGCATAGGCGTATTGAGGCCGGCCTCGTCCAGCTTTACTATTAAACCTTCCGTCCATACCTTATCGAAGGCTTTCGCGATGTCGAGAAACAGGCCTGTAGTGAAGTGACGACGGTTAAAACCGTCCGTGATATATTCGGTTACTCGGAGTAACTGGTGATTCGTTGAATGAGCTGCGCGGAATCCGTGCTGCTCGTTCGGGATGAGTTTTAAATTATTCGTGGTTGCTTCTAATCACGTTTATATGCGTGTTTATTCGACCGTAGAATTTTACTGAGGGTCCAGAATGGCTTTCCTCCTTTTTCTAGTTCTCTCGTCTTTGTTGCGATTATTGTATCGTGGTGTTCTCTAATTGTGTTCTAGTGTTCTTTAATCTAACCAGCGCAGCTAGTCGGTTTTTTTCCCATCTAGCGTTCGGGTTCGCGTGTCGTTGCCATTCTTTTCTAGCGTTGTCTCTGTCCGTGATAAGCGTTTGTATACATATCGGGACGTCGGGCCTGTGTCCGTCCGCGGGGATTAGGGACGTGGCCGAGGCAGTCGCGGCGCGAATATGATCCGTTATAGCTTCTACAGCGGAATCTATATTGCGCGTATTCGAGAAATGGTTTGGGTTCGTTAAGTTATCTACGATGTGTGTTTCGTAGTTTAACCCATTTGACTCGCGTTCGGGCGGTGTTCGGGGTGATAGCGAGAGGGTCGACCGGATCGCAGAGATAGAGGAGTAACCGTCGGTGGTCTGAGTTAAACTCTTGCGAGACCGTTATGTCTGTGATATATATCGTATTGATTAATATCGCGAAGTCTATGATGTGGCCTGCGCCCATTGGCGCTTAATAGTGAGTTGGCTCGTGCGGAGCCGCGATGACCGCGTGTCTATCTAATGCGAATTTGCTAGTTAGATTGCCGCGTGCGTCTGTTAGGTGGCTGTTTCAGTCCGAGTGCTTTGCGTTAAAGTCCCCGCCGAGGATAGTCGAGGGGATGTTCGGGGTTCGGGATGGCTTGCGTAGATCGATACGAAGTTTACGAGACCCCCGTTTTTGGTCTTTACTACTATCGCGGTTGCTTCTGAGACGGAAGATTACTCGGACGTGGTTGCGCTTCGCAGTGTTCTAAGCATGATTTTACAAAGATAGCGGTTCCGTCGCCGCGTCCCGTAGTACGATCATTGCGGTATGTTGTGTACCCGGGGAAATTTATCTTATCCGCGGGTTTTAAAAAGGTCTCACAAACAAGGAAAATGTCGATGTTGTACAGCCTGGAGAAATTGACGCGTTTCTAAACGGTTGTGACGTATCGTTCGGGCGGCATTCCAGAACGATATCTGTGACGTGGGATTGACTTTACGATTTTTATTGGCCATTGTGGGCCGCGAACGGAGTCTGAAGTTCAGCGCTTGCTGTCGCGAGCACTGCATTCATGCCCGAGTGGGGAGAATGGAACGTTATGAGGGCGTTCTGGACATCCCGGATAAGGTTGTCCAGGACCTGCTCTCAGAGAGAGATCTGGGGGGTGGGGGAGAGTGAGGGAGGGTTGGCTCACCCGACTGTAGTGCTGCGTGGTCGGTCGCAGCTGTATATCCATCAGGGGTTGTGGCCGTGGTTGCCACACTTGCATGCGCTACAACATGAATTATGCCGAAAGATTATCAGATGCAAGCAACCCAATGGTACCTAAAACCGTAAAAGACTTTTCGTGTAGTAATTTGACAAACCGATGGTATTTCGATACGGCGAGTAGTGTTATGTGTGTACCGCGTGCATTACCTGTATATTGGACAATTCGTCAACATTCTGTAAAAGGTACGACTTCGAATTATCCAAATAATAAATCTGGACATTATCATATATCAAAATTTATAAAAAAACATGCAGCTAGAGGTCAGGTTATAAATTTAATAAATTATCATTATAAACCACAATTTTCGCCTTTACATTCAAAAGATTTCTCCGCTCACAATTCTATACGAATGTCTTATAAGCTTGATGCGGCTATTAACGATGAAACTGAAACTATTGGTAAAACATTACCGACAGAAATGACCGAAAGATATGTAATGAGTGAAAATAAAGGAACCAACCATTATTTTACATCTATTGAAAAGATAGGATTTAATGTTTGGAAAGGTACACCTAGAAATAACATCGCTCAACCTCAAGTACATGTAAGTGTGTGTGGAATACCTCAATTAAACCCAACTGTTGACTTTTCACAACAAAAATATCAAAATACAGCTGGATATTTTGATATTGTATGCACAATTAAAATTGGATTGAATCGTGGATCAGCTAAAATTAAATGTGAATCACAAGCATCTCATAAAGAAGCAATGGCAATTGTTGAATCCACTAAGTACGTTACTGGAAATACTTTTTGTGGTTGGAATAATGATGCATGGGGGACTGTCCAAGAACAATATAATATAATAAATCGTAAAGGTCCCACTTTTAAACGACCTGCACCCCCTCGAGTGATGTCTGAGGAAGAAGAATTTTTTATTATTTCAAATTCTCCTGTCGCATCACCTGTTTCTAATGTCAGTAAAAATGTATATAAAATAATAATGCATTGGTTTTTATATAATAGTATATTTTTTTCAATAAATGATATAATGATAGCGGATATGGTTTCTTATTATAATCCTTTAGCTTAATACAACTTTTCCACTTATAACAGCACTTGAGATATCACCACCAATTAATAACTTTATAGTTTCTAATTGTCCCGGATCTATATATACTTCGTTCCACGCTAAGACACGCTTATCAACGCAATCTTGTAATGGAAATGATATAAATTTATTAAAATTTTGAATTTGCCCAAAATTAAACGCATAGTTAACAACTATATCTAAAAAATATGATTTACCACTACTGGCTTCTCCGTAGATACAAATAGTATTCTGTTTAGCGATTTTTTTTCGAAAATGTTATACACATCAAATAAAAATTGTGTTACATTTTCTATTGACTCTAATTGAAAATATAATAATTCTTCAATAATTTGAATGGATTCATTAATATTATAATAATAATCTTTAACTTCTGTTCTAGCGCATGCATATAAAGGATTACCCAATAAAGTGAAATTATATATATCTACTATAGACATGTTCAAAAATCCAAATCCGTATTCTTGTAATGTGTTAGTAAAATAATTTTTCTTTTTGTTATAATGTTTAAATTTTGAATTATAAAACGCACTGCTACCCAATACAGCTAATATGGGGCTGGTCAGGTGTTCCTGAAAGAACTCGAGGAGCTCATTAGTCTTTTCTCTTTTTGAAGATTGGGCAGTTTGCAGATTTGATTTGTTGCTTGTGTTACCACACGATCCACTGCCATCATTAATGGATCCACACTCGACGAAGTTAGAAAAGTTAGCCTTTTTGAAGCATTCTTCCACCACATATTCTTTTCCATGTTGCACACCTCGCGGAATGGGTATATCTCCAGCTTTATGACCATATAGCCAGTTTCGCCCATCGAATTCACAGAAAACAAGTTGTCTCGGCTCCGAACAGAAATACTCGATTGTATTGTAGAGCCATTCTCCTGTGATAGTCGATGTCCAAATAGTTTTTCGAGAGGATTTTCTTCTTCTGTCGAATATGGACATTCTGGAGCTGGAGTCGGAGTAGGTACAGTCGTGGACAACATGGTAGTGATCTCCATATCGGCTTCTTCTATGGAGGCAGACAATGAAGATGCCTCCTCTGAATCCAACAGTATTGAGTTGATTAATGCTACTTTCTCCTCCTCTGACATTATCGATTTGGACAATGTCTGATATAATTCTTTGTCTTTTAGGAATGTCGCGAAAGCGTCCCATGATAAATTGCTTGTATCGCTTTTTGAGGTAATACACTTTTTCATCACTTGTCTCAAACTGTACATTATTTGAGTTATCTTCGTTTTGAACGCTAGATTTCGTTGTTGAATTGACGTGCGTATTAAATTCTGCAATCTCGTCATCAGAAGAGGAATATTCAAGTCGTCCGTCCAGATTAATTCCAGTATCGATATTGCCGAATTTTCGTTTGTTGGACTTGAATAATTGTCCAATATTACTTGTGTCTCTGAAAATTGAATTGTTTTCTTCTGGCGATTCGATTGAGTTTGATGTGCTCGCTTTTTGTTCGTCAATGATGTAGACGGTGTTGTTGCCTGTGGACTCGATTCCATCTCGGTGAAGTGTATTTCTTGGTCTGTCATTGTATTGTAGAAATTCTTCAATTTCGTCGTAAAGCGTTGTGTTAGCTGAGCAACTATCTGAAGACATTGAGATACAATAATAATTATAAACCTCCTTATATATGATTTTAAGTCGCTTGAACCGGAACAAACTGGTTTGATAACCAGTTACGCGTAGGAAAAGAGAAGACTTAAATTCAAATAGACCCCATCCGCCGCCTCCGACGACGACCACGGTTTGTGGGTGCTGAGCCGGCGCACCTTGTTGTGCTTGGACGGTAGCGCCTTGATTTGCCGTCTGTGGTTGCTGTTGTCCGTTCACCAGCTGATTGTTGTCAGCCTGTGTCCATGGAGGGAGCGGCCAGTCCCTGGCTCGGCGGACTGGCTTATTATATTCCGGGTGGTCGGGGCAGCCTCTGTAGTTGGCTGGGTGAGCACCACCGCAGTTTGCGCAGGTGGCGGGGCCGTCTTCGCGGGAGCGAGTGCAATCGGCGGACTTGTGTTCTTTTCTGCAAAATTTACGTTTCCCTATGGTAAAATTTATTTGATTTGTTTTCATTCGATGCGTATGTATTTCCTCTTATAGAAAAACATCGCGGTGTTCGGTTCAGTAGGGCAGTATAACGAATCGAGGAAGTTTGGTGTCGTGTCACATCATATCACCTTTCCCATGTGCTTGCTATTTTCTCATGTTCAAACTTGCGACGGCGTTCAGTTTTCAGTGGTCACGGGTTGAAATCGACCAAACCTCGCATTGCGACACAAATTGCAAACCTCGTCCCAAAGTCCCGCAGCACTTGTGTGATGTTGCTGCGGGCGTGGGCGCGTCGGGCAACTCTGGTACTAAAACATGATTGGGTCATGTCAACGTGTGATATGTTTAATCTACTTTGATAATTGATTAATTTCATTCCTAATTAAAATACAATGAATAGCACAACACCTTAAGCCATTTTGCCATCCATGGATTCAATGTTTCTTCTTTGTGTATTTCATACATGTGCAAATATGTAATTTTCTTAAATGTAGCAGATTAGAATTTTATTTTACAATAAACTTACTTTAGTTTGAGCTAAATCTGTCTAAATAGTTATGTAAATAAATTCTTTTTTTAGGTTTTATGTTTTTGACCAACCACAAAATGTAAAATGTATACCTGTCTAAATTTTATATTTACTTTACCAAATAATAAATTGTTGATAAAAGTATATCTAAATGTTTTATTTATTGGGCCTTAATTTCATGCCATAATGATCATTCCATTTTCTTATAAAAAAATAGTGAAAAAGATTCACGATGAATGGATATTGAATTATTTAGACATCACTTGGTTATTTTGGAAGAGACTGAATAAGTGATTTTTTGGTTTAAGGATCAAACTATTCATTTTTTTAGTATTTGTCTGCCTCTACTGTACACCACAAAGGCTCTACCACTAGACTAGTGATAAGAAAGAGCTTTATCATATTTATTTCATGGTCCCGATGGTCAAGTATTGGCAAGGTGAATATCAAATTTAGATTTTTTAAATGTCACATTTGAAATTTCTTATCCTAGTCTTCCTCGAGATAATCTCAAGTGATAATCTCCAAGACTGCTGATGTAACAGGCCACTACCTGGTTTGTTCTTTGATTGTACCCTTGAAGACGTTTGATGATGATTGATGATTTGCTCTTCCATCTAAGTAAGAGGCATGTAATTTCACAAAGATGACTGTGCCGCCACCCTTACAACAGAGTCTGTCTGTTCTGTGTGTAGTATAGTTTGGAAAGTTAAAAGTGATTGCGGGTTTGAGCCACGTTTCGTTGACAAGTAAGATGTCGATGTCGTGGCCCCTGAGGAAGTGTAGGACTTATGAGCTGTCGTGTAGTAATGTTGGTAAACATTTAAAGAAATGTCTCAGAGGTGAAGGTCGGATAGCGGCCATCCTTGTCGGGATTAAAGAGGCCGACGATCTGGGCTTGGGCAGTCGCATTGCCCCTTAAAATAACAAGCCATGCTGTAGGGTCTGTCAGCAGGTATATTTGCAAATGAGTGGACCGTTACATTTACTCGCGAATCATGAAATCGATATTTTGGACTATTTACGATAAATATGCATATTTTATTAATGTGAGATAGTGGGTAATTAAATGTAGTATATTTAATGTTAATAGGAATAAAGATAATTTCGATGGATTCGGCGGTAACTTTGGTGTTTTAATATAAAATTAAAATTGATAACTTAGGTATTCCAATGGCTGTGTTACTTAATGTAAGGCGTTTCGCTTCCTTAAGAAACATCTTAAGACTATATTGATAGGTTATTTATTTCTATGATCGATTAGTGTTAATGGTTTTATTAATTTCTAAAAACTTCTATTTAAAACTATTCATTTTAATACCGTTTTTTTCGATATAGTTAGTCTGAAGATACTACTTAAAGAAGCGAAACGTGTCATATTTAGTAACACAGCCAGTGGAATAACTAAGTTATCAATTTTATATTAGAAATAAAGTCGTTTACTTACTTTGAAAAAGTATAATTATAAAACCTAGTTGTTATTTATGATTGTTATTAATCTGCGTCATCGCATTTCGAGCCATTCACTACATATATTATGACAACTGTAGGATATAATTTATTGTGACGATTTAATTATTACTTAACATACATATAAGTTGGTACTCGATGAATCTTGAATTATATGATTATAGTAAAGAAACACAGAATAAACTGAAGAAATCTTTTCAAATATATGTTACATTCGACAAAAAATAGAGTTGAGCGACGATCTTCGAACAACCGCCATACAATTCATTTGTAGAGACTGGAACTCCCAGGACTCTCATAGCCAGTGCTTGTAACTTAAGGTTGCTTTGGCAGTCGTCATTTGCTCCTTTGATAGTTCCATAATTCGATTAATTATTATTATGAATGAATTTAACAATGAGTACGCTTGTCTATGGATTGAGTGAGAATAAAAGATATAGGCACTGCGTGTGAGAGAAAAAGATACACAGGTAAATTCACGCGGGAATTTTAGGTTGGTATGCGCTGGCGAAAATTGACAACGAAGGAAATGCACAATTTTAGAGGTTAAGCATCGTGCTACCTAAACAGAAATTTAGCGTAAAATAATAAACGAATGCAAAATGTCACGCTACGTAATTACTACGGGGTTAGGCAAGGTGGGTAATATAGAACAATAAAAGAGCATTAATAGCTGTAATGTGATTCTGATCTGTGCCAGGCTGATGGTGGCGTGGGCGAGATGGCTTTCGGATTCCAATGCACAGTCCACAGAAAACAATCTTGCACTTTTTCGGTTGGTTTCTTGTGATGGCGATCACGGCTTTAACTGGCAGAGTTTTGGCACAAATCGGATCTTTTCAATTGTGGTAGCCACTAGCGTGGTTGCGGTACGAAAGCAGAGACTAGAATGAATGACGTTTGACTTGAGAGGTAGGGGTATAGAGTAATAGAGGATCGGATGTGTGGGAGGGAGTTTTTAGACATCGCAGACACGGACTACGAACAAAAATCCATAAATCAATTGAAAGATGAATCTATGAAAACCGTCCACACCAGGAATTGAACCCGAGACATCCGCAACCATAGTCTACGATGCTACCAACTTGTGCCACGGACGTCAACAAAAAAGAAAAACTTTTATTAATTATTGTTTATTTTCTTATATAAAACCACTTATTCTATAACTTAAATATATACATGAAAAAGCAAACTACAGCTTAAGGATTAAATTGGCGTTTTCACATTAAATATATGCTCTACGTGGAGTACACATAATGCCAACAACCAGAGAACAGTAAATTATACATTTTAAAAAGCAAAAATGTCCATTAAAATGCAATACATTATTTAAAGTTCTATATTATGACTGATTATGAATTTCTTTGCATTGCGAATTGTACAAAGTTGATGTGCAAAGAAATCAAAACAACCTTTGGTTTATCTCCAGCTTTTGAACCTCACGCAACATGTAAACATCTATAAAAGAAATTATATTTGCGTTAAAGTCGCACACATTAAATATGATACAAAATATTATGTACATGTGAAACATTTACAGTATAATTTTAATTTATCTTGGAATTTGATTTCTTCTAAAAGGCAATAGAAATCTTGAGTGTAAAGAAGAACAAGATTTCGACAGGTTTTGTTTCAGTTAGTAAATATCAAAAGTAACTCTTCTGCACATTTCTGAAGGTTTGTGGACTGTTTTGTTTCGCACATTGCTTGCTTTTTGACTTGCTCCAATGTCTGTTTTTGTGTGGCAATCCAATGTCAAATCACACACTTAAAATGACTTGCTTACCTCACTTTTGCTGCTAAGGCAAAGTTTTAAATAATCAATGAAGCAAAGCTTCATAAAATGACAGTATATTGTAATGACAGATTCAGATTATAATTATTTCGATATCAAATTTTATTCAGATTAGGTTGAAAATTAACTGACAAGTTAATTTTGAAACAGTTTTAAGGCAATTTATGGTTGTTAGAGAGAAAGATCTTGGGTATTTCACATCATAAACTTGCCCATGAAGAAACTTTAAAATTAAAATTTGCATGCATTTAATGTTGACTATAATGATTATATCGATCGAAAGTATTATATTTATTATTTGAATTTAATCATAAGTTAGTTACTGAAGAATAAGTAAACTATGCAGAGGTGCACATGGTGGCAATTGGTTTATTGTGCTGTTGGCCCAATAGTAACAACCATGTTAATTTGTCTGTGATGTTATACAAAGAAAGACAAAAATCATGCAACTATTTTTAAAATTCATTCTGACCATAGAGAATAAACATCAATATAATGATATAAGAAATAGTTTAAGTCCTACAAAAAAACTTGGCACATAAATTAATGGAATAGGTCATTTAATAAAAATGAATATGAATTATAAGACGATAATATTTGCCACAAATGTCTGATTTATTAGAATAAATGTCTCATGATAATATTGTTATAATTACTTAGGTTAAAAGATATTTAAAAATATATGGTTATTATATTATATAGAATATGATTATGAGATATGTACAATTCTTTTATTATCCTACTTATTTACAATGTCTCTTAGTTTTTACGTTACGCAGTCTAACTGCACACTAATTTTTTTTGAAATCTTTCATTCAAAATAATTTTACGAGATCGCACCAACTAGATAAGAGAAGATCTAAATTTAGACTTAAAATAGTTATTAATAACTAACATGAATACAGCAAAAACGGTACATGCTGTATTCATACTTTTCAGCTAAAAATTTGTAAAATAGCTCCATTTGCAATAAATAAAAAGATTTAGTTTTAGCGAACAAACTACACTGAACTATGATTGTGTTACTTCTGATTTTCTACAAATACAGTATAGCTCTTAAGAAAAATTATCATCTGATAATATACAATAGTAGCATTGTTTATATTCAAAATAAAATATTTTCAATATTTAAAATGATCTTATTATGTTAATAATATTATTACACAACATTTTCAAGAATATTTGTCACAGAAGGTCATAAACAACAAAAATTCCATGTTAATTTTGTAAGTTTTGTGGTTACTTTCATGTGTAGATAAATAAAACTTGATAAGATTCGTGGAAAGTTTCAACATCTAGTTCAAAATATTATTGTCTCGTGATAAATTGTTGACTCCTCAAATGATAGTTTAGAATTTTCTGTAGGAGTGTTTTTTACTGTAAACATTAAATAACGCTAGTTTTGTTCTTAATTAAATTTGACAGTATTTGTATTTGTGCAAATTGCATTTACGGTACAAAATAAATAATATTTTAAAAATGATGGTAACCATTTTTATGGAGCCACAATTTCCATGGCCAAATTTTTATTTATCTCTAATGTTAAAAGTGGAAATGAATTACTAGACAAAACTACTATTGCTCGATTGATATGGAATCTTTAAACTGCGATAATTTTGCTGGGATCCACTTTGACCCGCACAAACATAACGTCGTCTTTGACGAAATGTCTTTTCTTGAGCATTTCATGGGAAACGAATCGAGGGAATCCAAATCCTAGGGTGTCAGGTTCCCTGCTGGGTCTTTGGAAGTTTTTCCACGTGGGATCTGGAATGAAGCTCTCGACAATGTTGCATGCTTTCTCTGCGCAGGCGGTCTGATCGAAGAGGGTGAAAGAGACGGAGTGAGAGAAGGGCCAGCGGAGAAGAGCGTCATATTCACCAGGTAAAATTTTAATGTAGACTGACATGTGGGAGGCCTCTCCGGCGCCGTTGCCATTCAGGAATAGAGAAGCCTGGAAATAAATGAGTAAACTGAGTAATTGATTTCTTTCATTGAAATATTTCTAACTTAAAACAGATATAAAGTATAAAAAATACAGAAAAACAATTTTTCAAATAACTGTAAGGAAATTTAAGAATGATCAAGTTTTTGTGCCACCATGACTCCATGGATGTTTGTAATGATAAAAATAAATATATAGTTTTTTTCGTGGTATTGTTTTGTTTTGATACTTGATTATATTTTTATCAGTTGAGAGTGCTCATGATGAGCGAAACCGGTCCTGATCATTATAAACATGAAAGTAGTACAAACAAATTGTGTTTTATTTTTAAAATATGCCTTTCCACCAAGAATTGACAGTTTAAAACCTTAAAAGTTATATAAATAGATTTATAATAAACAAATATATTTTATAGTATATTGAATGTTTTTATAAACGGTTTTCCCTGTACAACGATATCAAATACTAAAGAAAATACACATCATTCATCATCTTAAGTGTCTCCGGAATAGCAATGATTCCTTCATTTTAATAAAAGTTAATAATCTTAAAAGAAAATCAATCTACACACTTAAAGGCAATCTTTAAAATAAGTATACAATAAAATTTTTACATTAACATGATCTAATTACCTGCAATTTGTATCCATATTGACTAGTATAGAAAGGCGGTGAAATGAGCTCGATTCCATCTTTGGTCTTTGCCTCTATCATCTTGGAGGCCCAGTCATTTATTTTCCATATAAGGGTGCCAGTGTAATTCAGTGACATCCGGGCCATAGCTGCTTTCAGGGTTGTGATTTGCTGCTGTTGTCTGGTGGCCAAAGCTCCGACCAGAGCCAGGTGTTGAGCGCAGTTGTCTTCCAAGTGTCGTTCCAGCAGAACTCTCGAACCCTGATGAAAAAAGCCAAAAATATATCATTAACCATTAATGACGTTCATAAAAGGTATGTCAAAGGTAGATCATGCAAGTATTCTCTCAACTTTGGAGGTGTGCACAACATTCCACTCCATTCCTGTATGTATAAATAATATTCATATTGTTTTTGACTTCATTTGAATTCATTTATGCGAAATTTTCAGCATTGAGAATGCAACATTGCGTATTTAAGTATAACAGAATTTTGTCATCACTGTCTGAACATATCATTCCAAATTACAAAAAAATAATTTAAATTTATGACCCTGTGACGTCGATTTTTGTTTCTTGCTAATGTAAACAAACAATAATTGTTGCAAACTGATTGTAAACGTCAAAAACATGACGACCGCGGCTTTACAATTTGCTGCTACATGTAGTTGTCTGCTGAACCTATGCATAACGGTGACACTGACTATATCCATCCCAGATGGCTTCAAAAAGCAGTGTTGCTTCAGAGAATTATTTTTTATCACTTAATTATATCAGACACCCTATTAAGAGAGTAAACCAAAAATTACCAACCTTAAACCGGCATCCCGCATCTTTAAAGTTGCAAGGAATAACTAGTGTGGTGCAGTGATCTTTCAGGTGGACATCTAATTCTTCCCTAGGTAGAAGTGGGGCTTCACATCTGTGCGGGCACGCGACAGGGAGGCGGGGGCAGGCGGTGTGATGGGTACTGAGGGTATCTGCGACGAACTCCTTGCTGCAATGCCGGCAGCCGACCAGTCTCTTCGTGCAGTCGTTGGTCTTGTGCTGGGCCAGCAGTCGGCGCTGGATCTTTACTCCACATTTGTTTTCGCAGTAGGTTGGCTCGTATCCGCAGTTTCCGGAGTGGTTCTAAAATCATTAGATTAGTTAGATTGTTAAGAACGAGTCAAAGTCAGGAGTCGCAAACATTTCTCAACCTCACAATTAATTTAAATGTTGGCTGAAATTGTGTTAAGGCGGTTTTGAAAATGGCCGATAAATTAAGAATTAAAATAAATCTATCATAAAATAACTTTTCTGAAAGTATTAGAACAGTATAAAAAACAACTTTATCGAATTAAAACCACAACAAAAAACATCTCATTAACATCAGATGTATATATATATATATCTATAACATTATATCTCGAAACATTTTGATTTTGCAGATATACAATTTTGCAATGGAAACGATGATGAAAACAAAAAATATGATTTGTAAATAAAATAAATAAGTAGGGGCCGAAAACCATAAATTTTTCATGGAAAAAGCATGATAACAGCATAATACATCGAATACACAATAGACATTCATATCTTTATGCCTCACACAAAATTTAATCTTTCAGTCTTTTAATGCTGATCATGCGATCGTGTTACAGAACTGAAAAATTACAGTACCTCTTTGATGAATTTATTTCATTCTCATTTGTTTCTAAAAGTAAAATAAACTCACTTCAAGCATATGTCCCGAGAACTCCTTATTACAAAATTCACAGTTGGCTCTCCGCTGGGGGCAGGTGTACCGGAGATGGTCCTGCATGAGAACTCTGGGTATCATCGCGCCGCAGTGGCTGCCGCACGGTACAGCGTCATGTTTGCAAGTGTTCAGGTGAGCCTTCAGCTTGCGAAGCTCATCTGACCACTTGCAGCCTTCTTTGTGATGGATGCAGTATACCACTGAACCCATAATGGCCTTCTCCGAATCTGGATCGGGATATATCTGGAAAAAACAGAAGTATTCCAATTAGAAACAGGTAGAAAAGTATAAGTTTATTACACACCTAAACTTCAGCTAATCAATAAATAATGAAAATAAGGATATAAGTTGTTTCCCAAATAATTTGATGTTAAAGCGGATTTGTAAAAAAAACATACGCGTTTGTCTTAATTGAAAAGGTGATGTTTAATTTCTACTGCATTTTAAAGACAAAACATAAAAACTTACAGGTTCTTTGGGAAAGTAACTGAAAGTCTGTCGCCGTTTCGGCTTTCGTTTACTTCCGAAAAAGAAATTCATCATTTTCACGTATAAACCAAAATCACTAACGACACGAAACGATGTTAATCAGTAGAAATCCAAATAGGGACTGACCCAGTGCAGCGATTTTTTATATGTTGATAGCGAAAAAATAAAAGAGCGCGCAAGGAAATGCAAATCCGGGGAGCGTCTACAATTCCAGCCGAACAAAAAGCAATTCAGTCGGTCATTTGAGACCGCAAAATTAATGTGAAAATAAAAATATGCGGGAAACGAAAAAAACACAAAAGGCTATGACACGGCCGCTCCGCATAATCTGATATCGTTACTAAACTGTATACATCAGATTCCAGTCGTTTCTTTATCTCTTTGGAAGATGTAACTTAATGATAGTGATGGTAAGTAAGTGCGACGGGGGAAGTGTAATTTATTGTCGAAAGAAAGTTTTATCGAAGACCGCGATAATTGGGCTGAAAGAATTGAACAGTCCAAAAGTGGGAGAATTGTCATCTAATCGTTTTGTTTAGATGATTAAATATCTATTTAGTGAACCGACAGTCTGATGGTTTATTAAAATTAAGAAAGAGTTTTCAAATAAATTACCCTTTATAAAGTACCTAACTCATTATGTACCGAATGTACCCATGATTCACCAGATACAATAACATTTTCCTTATCCCGATCACAGTTACCGCAAAGTGTCCTATAAAAAACATGCTGTCATTATTTATATTTATTTATATCCTGTGTTTTTTAACTCCGGTTCAAAAATTAGTTAAAATACGTAGGTTTATTAATGGTGTCTTGAAGTAATAATTAAAACAGGAAATTTTACGCCTTCTAAACGAAAGTCAATCAATATGTGAGGTCTAAAAAACCTATTCGAAGCTTCCGCCATACGTCACGTAATTATTGTCAATATTAATTGTAAAATAATGAAATTCATATGTAAGTATTTAAGCCGAAGTATAAAAAGGAGCGGAAACATTTAGAATGCGGAGGTGTTTCAATGAATTCGATGAAAATAATTTCCACAGGTTTTTTTACGTGTGTTTTATTAATGATTACTGGTTAATATTGTATATGTATATTTGACGAACAGGACTACCGAACTAAGAAATATTTTCGCATAGATTTACTTCACTGTTGCTGAATTGATAGATCTACGTCAATGGGTAAGAAAGAAACATGGATCATAAAATTCATTATACGAAAAATTCGCCTTCAAGATTAATCGTATAGCGTAAGTTTTAAGGAACACTTCAATGTAAGTTTAAAGGCAGTATTATCATAACTAATGAGGAATTTTTGTGGTTAGTTCTTCACATAACCTGTACAAATCAGTTGTATTTAGCTGAAGAAGAAGGCACATGATACTGCAGTGATTTATAATCATACATCTTCTACCGATTTAGAGTCAACAGCCACAAATGAAACTATCCTTTTAGACTTTCTTCTGAAGTTAATAGGGCAACGTGGTAAGTTAGACAGACTTTGCTCTCGAGTAGTAAGTTGGCAACTAAGTCGATGTAATTTATATAAAATAAATGTGTATATTCAATATAACCAGGCACTGAAACAGTAAAAGCGTTGATCGAAACTTGTCCAACTGCATTAAAAAGATAACTCCGATTTCTGTGCACATGGCCCCTCGGCGTTTTACTTATTACGAAGCACGTCGTTTCATAGTGTAGCTACACTGTTAATTCTCAGTTAGTCGCTTGTATTTTGTAACAGATTCGTGTATAGTTTTTGTGTTTGTTTACATTTTCGGGGTGAAATCCGAAATGTAAACAAACTTCATAGCGGAAGATAAGGACGATAAAACTTTATCTCAAACGACAGGAATGAGGGAAGCGTTGTGTATTTTTATTTCCTGCTGAATGCTATTAAACATGTTATTCATACAATGTCATTCAACTGCAATTATTTATGATAAATGCATTTGAGTTTCATTTGAAATATAAAATGATTAATCAACGCTTTTTTTTTACTCTATATGAGGAATAATACGAACAATTACCTAATTAATCGACAATATTTTTACATATTTTAAGTCATATTATCGACTAAAATGGCTATCTGTTTCAAATATATTGTAAATTCAATCTCTAAATTTAGATCTAAAGTGTACTGTTAACATATAAATTAATTAAAGATAAAAACTTTCTAATACGTCATAAAACAGATTTGTCGATTTCCGTCACATAATGGCAACGATCAAACTTAGAACCAACTATTCTGATCCCGAATACACAAATGCATTCATTAATGATTTATGAATCGATTTATTTAGTTTGAAAATTATTTATAATCCTGTATATATTTTCAGAACGTTGTTGATCAAATCGTGCACGTTTTTTAAAGCTGGCTTTAATCATCTCTTGTCAATATAGTATTTGTGAATACAAGATGGTTTGGAAGCTGAAGTTAACAATGTGTATTCATGTCCTGTGATATTTACGACTAATTTATTTTCTTCGCAATACAATAATAATTATTATAAGAGTTTATTCTTCTGTCCGACCAAGTGCGTAACATCTCCCGCATAGCAAATATTTTTAACTTTCGTCGAAACGCAGAAGAAAGGGACCCCCGGAGGCAATCAGGGTGGCCATTCATTGGTACCTTTACTCCAAGTTTGCCGACTGATAATAATAACTTCACTATCTAAGCTGTGATTGATTGATGGTTTACATATTTAGAAATGGGCTACAGAAATCGGTCGACTCAATTTGATTATTTTGTTTAGAAAAATGACATATTCGTCGAAATTACGAGAAACGACGAACAGTCGGACATTTTAAATTGTTACGTTTGTTTATTATTTATTTTTTAATATCGGAGTCAAAGTGTAAGCTGAAGTCGTAAGCGACTCCACACCCGAAATATTAAAATCAAAAAATATAAGGGCCGTGATTCTGTACCTATTTTACATATCTTTGTTCGCATTAGAGATTTTTTAACAATATCCGCTCATTATTTTATGCTTGTGTACTTCTATACTCGGATCGTTTCAGCAAACAGTGTTAACAGGACATCTCTTTGGATAGGTTGAGGATATATAATATATATATATATATATATATATATATAAGGTTGAGAAAGATCTATTGTTCGAGTAGATAATTGAGAACAAATAAAGCGCCCTCTTTTATAAAAAGCTGGTGAAAGGGATAAAAACATCATGGTTAAATTTCTCTATTTAGAATGCAGAGCTTCACTATATAATTTATATAACTATAATTAAATTATTAACTTTATTCAAGTTATACATTTATTCCTTTTAACAATTAACTGCAGTAGATATATACCGAGCATATTGTACATCTTTATTGAAGAAAAACAGAAATTTATAATACAATAAAAGCTTTTAATATTGTAGTTACACAATAGAATTTCGTGCTTATCCGGCGACTTTATGCTAAGCTTCTCGGTTTTAGTCACAGATGTCACTATAAATAATCCCAAATAAACAGTGTAACGCGGTTATCGTTTTGTATTGTGATGTCCAAACTAAGTCACCTTCGTGTCATATTATAGTTAAAGTATGAGGACATTCTCCGAGGGCCGAGATGAGTATTATGCGCAAATATTTGGTTTTAGCATCGTACATTTAACAGTAAAGAATTTATTAATGTTTTAAAGAATGTCATACTATAAAAAAGGCCTCCCACATTGAACCGAATCAGGAATGAATGATCTATGGTTCATGAATGAAAAATAATTTCTAGAATGTGATATTGGTAAGAAAGATGTCAAATCTGTGTCATATTAATGAATACTAGAAAACGTCTTATACCTAAAGCAGAATTGTTGTATGCGGGTAAGTCATCGGTACATTTATGTGAATACGCATGTGGATAAAGCTTTTCAATAATGTTTTATATTTCAATGAATGTCTGTATTTACTAATGTGATTTTTTCTAAACTAAAAATTAAAAGTAATAATGTAGTACGTCCATCTAAATGGATATATCGATGGCCTAGTTTCACAGTGATACAACTAGAAATTGGTAGTTTTGAGATATGACTGGTCAAAGTTTTGACTCATCTAAACTGACTCGTAAAAAGTGAGTAAATTATTTGTATTACTTTTTTATTCAAATAGGTCGTCAATAGCTTATAGTTTTAGGATTAAAGGTTGTTTCTTTAGTAGTAGTAGTAAAAAAGATTTATTTTTTAATTCAAATCAACTTCATTTAACAAATAATTCATTGTCTGTTATATGAACAGCATGAAATTACATGAATGTGTTGCGTGTATAGATATTGTTTTATATTCTCAAATGAACATAACTTTTCCGTTCTGCTGAATTATACAATTGTTGAAAGCTTTTATGAAATGTCGTAAACGCAAAAGCAATAAATAAATTAAGTCAATGTTGTTGACCACTGAGTTGCAGCATAATCTTCACTCTTTGTCGGTCCCCAAAGGCCCGATAAAAGTGAAATATCCATTGCACATTGAAAATAATAAACAATAAAACAGTTTTTGTGAAGGCGAACGGAGATGCATCAAACGAGCCCATGGAGGGCGGCTCTATTGAGCGTGAGAAATTGACTGACAGCTAAACCATAAACTAGATATGCCATAAAATAATGAATACATTTGCAAGATTTTACTTCTTTTTTAGTGTCTGTGAAGGAAAATTATTGTATCTAGCACAGTGTTTCTCAAGTGCGGCCACCAGAGGATATTTCTGCGGCCACCAACGGTTCTATAGTAATAAATATTGATATTAAAAAAATGAGTAATATAAAATAAATTCGACATTTGTTTATTCTTATTGCGTACGTATGCCGCTTGAAAACGTATATGTAATGAATGAATATTTTTAATAAAAAAGGATCCCTTTTTAGATAAAAATTAATCGAGATCAGTACGGTAACCCATCGGGTTAATTTGTGCTGCAGTGCATTAAGTAATTCGGTCTGTTGTACGATAACCAACGCTGTTTATCTTGCAATGGTGTAATTATCATTGACGAGAGATTTTCTAAATATATAAAGTGTAACAGTGATTATCTTATGATTTTTTATATATATGGAAGCACCTGTATATTAGGTTAGTCTTTATTTTTCTAATTTTTAAGGGAATTTGATACAATCCTTGAGTTAAAACGGATATAAGAAATTATCTATAAACAAACATTCAGAAGGATGAAACAGTAAAAATCTTATGACTCAGATATTTAAAAATATTTGAAAAACAAACCTGCAGGGCTATGTAATGTTAAGTATAGCATTTGTACATGACAGCATTGTGAAAATATAGTACATATTTTGAAGAAATTATATTAATACATATAAATTTTCTGTCTGCGGCGCAAACTTGTATGGCAATGGTTTATGGTATTTTTAGTAGATAGTAAAATTTTAGTAGATAATGAGTCCCTGCATCGGCCTTATATTTTAAATCACTTTTGAATATTTGGTACGGTCACGAGACATTTCCAAAAGACCACTGATGTTCATTATGTGGCCACGGAGAAATTTTCCGTGAGAACCACTGATCTAGCAACATTTTACTCCATCTTGCTGATTTAACTTTAACGTTATATTACGTATTTGGAAGAATGAATCTATAGAAAATTCGGGGTTAACTTTATTTTTACAATGATATTGTTATCTTCACTTATATAAACAATGTAGGGATCTGTTTTCTATTATGCAGTATTATGGAAAATTGCGAAACAATCTTCAAAAACCATGTGTACTGCGAAAGGACTGCCTTTTTTTTATAATAGTATTGAGAACTAGATAGTTATCCGTTTGAAAGTACAATATTTCAAAACAAAGATGTCATAACTAGATATATAATATTTTTTATAACCTCAACACAAACGTGAATATTATGAATGCATTTAATAGAATTGAGTAATTATTGGCTAAATGTAATAATAATTACTGTTATGTATGTTTATGTGCTTATCTATATATATAAAAATGAATGTCTGTTTGTTGGTTTCTCCGGATCTTATAGGCTCCTAAACTACTCAACCGATCGCGACGAAACTTTCAGGAAAGACTTATTGTGATCATGCCGGGAAATATTATATAAAATAAATGTTTGTTTGTCCTTTACGCGTTCCTTTACCATTCATACGATTTCGATGAAACTTCGGTGAGTTGTTGTGCACACACCCGTGAACGGTTCTGAAGAAAAAAAAATTGAAAATCTAAAATTGAAAAAAAGAATCAAATACGTACACGCAGCGACATTTAGGAAAAACCTTCTGATTTATTCGTGTACGCACCAGACGAAAAACTATAAAAATATTGTGTTATAACAAGTGTGATATTAAAACTCGGGTTCGGGTCGGACCAGACCTGAAGATGATGGGCTCGAACCTGGTAAGTCTATGAAATTTCGGCCTGTGCAGACCTCTAATCCAAAAGCAGTTCAATAAACAGAATTAAAACATAAACCCTGTCTTTCTTTGAGTGGCATTGCAACGCATGACGGGTACTCACTAGTATAAAATAAACTTTCCACAGTTTCCGTTGTTGAATTACTAAACATTATACTTTTTTTTTTTTTTTTTTAAACCATATCCGCTCCCTATTCGGAGCATATGGCCATCACGCGGTTCCTCCAAGCTACTCTGTCTCCCGCCAGCCTCCTCGCCTCCTCCCAGGTCATCCCAGCGTCCCGTAGCTCCGCCGAATACATCCTATGGATGGTCATCAGCGGCCTTCCAGGGCGACGGAATCCACCTGGTTGGTAGAAGAGACAGGCAGGATTCAGGCTCCCCTGGGGCATCCGCAGCACGTGTCCAAGCCAGGTCCATCGTCGCTTTTTTATTTTGGACGTAATAAGAGGCTGGTCCGTCCGCTCTCTTACCTCCGAGTTCCTGACAAAATCAAACCACCGTACCCCTAGTATTCGCCGCAAACTTCTGTTTTCAAAGCACAGTATACGGTTACCCTGTGCCTTGGTGAGGTGCCATGACTCGCAACCGTAAAGCAACACTGTCAGGATGCATGCGTTGAATAAGTGGCACTTGGTTCTGACCGAGTACAACTGTGAGTCCCAGACTTTCCGCATTGAGTTAAAAACATTATACTGCGTTAATAATATTGGGCAATTTTAACTGTACAATTTAATATTTATTTATGTCAGAAAGCAACCTGGTACGGTAAAATTGCGTAAATTTTTAAGCTAAGCATACATCTGGACATTCAGCTTCTAGAGCAGTATCAATGCTGTCTACATCTAGACATAATAAGTTGCTAGAGAGGTCTAGCTAGAGCAGTCTAGTGTTCCGAGCGTCCACACCTGGTTATTGGAAACTTTTTGAGACACTTTAAACAGTTAAAAATAGTCGACCTTGGATGCAACCGAGGAGCACGGTAATTCAGTTATTGACAGCTTTTTGGAAAGTCCGCATTATTATTATTATTTGGACTATCGTTGAAATGTTTTGTAGGTATTATGAAATTATATTTATTGCATGGTAATATATTTTTTATATATAACAAAAAAATCATTTCTGTTTATAAAACTGTCTAATAATGTCGGCCCGTTGTTACGTCGTTGGCTACGTTTACGGATGCCTCGGGTTCAAGTTCAGGTGGGGACAGTTTCATAAATTGATCTTTCAATCCAGTTATGGATTTCTGTTCGTAGTCATGAATGTTCGTGATGTCTAAAACTCCCTCCCACCCATCCGATCCACAAAAAAGGGTCGTAGCGAGACCGATTAGCTAACCACTAGTCCTGTCCTAGCCATATCCTTCTATCCCTACTCTTGAAAAAAGAGAGGTCGAGCAACTGAATAACAAGCAGTTCTCATAGAAAAAAATCTGTTGAGTTACCTCCAATAGGATGCTATATGCTCCACGTTGGCAGCGGACATGGCAAAAAATGTCTATTGATTTATATATGAAAAATGGTGTTTTAAATATCTTTTGTATTTTTATTTTTTTTTTAAAATATCTAGCATTAGCGCTGACAGCTAATGCGCCAAATATTTAAAAAATAGAAAATGATCGAGATAAACTTGATGAGAATTTTTAGAAGCCAAGATCAAATTTAAATTGAAAAAATCTAAATTTGATACAACTTCTTATTCACTTATTATTTATATGAAGTTTCAACGGCTATGTATGAAAAATAACAATATAACTACATTTAAAAAGTGATATCATGTAATCACATAAAAAATATTATTATTTACTGTTAAGGCAGAAAAGGCTCTTCATATCAACGAAATAATTTTATTGATAATCATCTTACGTTGTATCAAATAAAAACAAAGAATTATTCATACTTTTATTCATTTCTATTTAAAATAAAAACATTTCTGCAAGTATAAATTTGTAGAAACATAATTTTATCTAGCCAGCATTGACTCATTTGCAGTGATCATATAAGAATCAATTTCTCAGATAAATGACTTTAAATGAAATTAATGATTATGTATACACATCAGGCGAGTGCGGTGGTTTTATCTCTTTCTCCCTCAATCACATGAAAAGTGAAGTTGCAAGCGAGATGCAAGGGCATGCGACGCATGCTCTTGTATCCTTCTTGCTCATACCCAAATTAGGTTGTGCGATAGGGATAGTGATAAGTCCACCGCACGCCGATGATACACAGATACAAAATTTTTGATAAAACGTTTAATACATATAATTTTATACATATTGCAACTATGTATTAATGTTTCAACTGATCTTTGTTATTCAATTAAATCATTATTTTGCAATGCTTAAAAATGTGTTTATTGGTAAGTAATTTTAAATGGCTTCCTTTCCGCCAAGCTATTAAGTTTTGAAGCAATTCTTTACTTATTCACTAATAGGTCAGGCATCGTTTATGTTGCTGTCTGCGCTCTAGCGAAAAATTTCCAACGGGTTTGAAAACTGCTAGAGTAGCTGAGACACTGCGACACTGGGTGTCCACACTACAATTTCGGCTAGACTGATTTAGCTAGACCGAAGTGACACTGCTGTATTTGACTGTCCACACTTGGACACTCAGTTTAGCAACTGATTGCCTAGACTAAAGTGTCCAGCTTTATACTTATTTGAGTCTAATCAATAGTCGAAAGAATGTCAAATATCGACATTAGTTACATTATTGAATTTAATCTAAATCGATACGACTCTGGTACTAACAATAATAAATCTTTAAAATGCTTCGAAATTACTAATAAAACTCCAGTCAAGGTAAATATAATAATTATATTGTGCACAAACTAAATTACAGAATAGACCTTCGAGAGGTAGAATAAAACATGATTTTTAACTATTTTAATATATTTCGTGTAGGTAAGTTACATGTTTGTAAACATAATAATGTGAATATCAACATCGGTGTTTCAATCAAATTAGCTAATAAAATTTATATTACAAATATTGACGCCTACGAACTATTTAGAAACATTTCGCTGTTCTCAATCAAGTTAATGGGAATACTGACATGTCAAATGATTATATAACTTTTCAAGATATTTAAAACATAAAAATATTTACAATAAAAAAACAGCTACTCTTAAATAATGTCTAAAGTCTTACGAAATCATTAATTTTTTTATGAAAATTATATGACAAAAAGTGAATACAGCCCTCGTTAAAACAGGTTATTTAATCTAATAAACTATGGTTATTTCCGTTAAAATAGAAATTTTTATAATTACTGTTCCATGTGGTTGGTTAAAATTAATTCCGTAGAAGACTGTATCACTTATATTTTCAGGAATGTGTTTTGATCTGAACTACAAATGTGTCAACATTTTTTTTAAATTATTGTACCTAGTGCAGTTTATTACCATAAATATTCGAAATTCAAAACGAAAGGACGATTACCATCATTTGTATTCTAAACTGACGTTTAACGTGTTCGAAAAAGCAAAACAGGTGAGGTTTTACTTCTTTGAAAATGTAATTAAATCAACAGCTTGTATTTATAGTAATGTTTATTATAATCATAATAAATTGTAAATGACATTAAAGATTTAATAAAACCAGGATCTCATATTCAAGAACAATATTTCACCGACCAAGATACAGCTGATAATTTAGTTATTTACTTACAAGGTGAATTTTGCTAATTTTTAATTGAAGAGTTTCATTTGATCAAGCACTGTCTTGCGCAATTTTAAACATCTGCTATAAATTATTAAACATACCATTCATTATTCTCGTTCATATTAAATGAATATAATTTATAATAACGACAACCCACACGTTGCACGAGTGTTCAATTTTTTAACAAAGTATTTCGCAAAGAGTCGATTTCGGGTTAAATCAAAATACGACGCGTAGGCGACCACCTGATAATATTAAGAGGTCGCCGAATTTCGTTGACACTCATTTTTTTCCAAATCCAATCATTATCATATAACAACATGTACCGTTCAGGTACAACGGCACATTATTACTTAGTTTTATAAACAAAAATATTTAACCATAAACTCAAAAAAGAGAGAATTCTTTTGTCTGTAAACTTCTTCACTGTGGTTAATAATGGCACTTTGAAGCGTGGTTGATTGATAAATTTTCATGCATTTAAGATATATCTGGAATCGATGGAAATTCGTTATAGTGACTTATACGTGTATAAAAGTAAGTGATAATATGAAAGTAATTTCTGCTTTCCTCAGATTATTTAGAATTATTTACAACCGTATAAATCGATGCTCAAAACAAAGGACGATATATTGGCTAAATCTAGCTGAATAATGACGGATATTTCATTTACATTTTACGTTCTTGTGCGTTAATCGGGGTCAAGCGGTTTGCTACGCGTGAAAAAACGATCATATTAGAACGGTTCAAAACAAATCAGTATGTTGCTTAAGAGGAAGAAGTAGGTTTTTCTCTCATTTTGCGAAAATCGCTAATCGTTTTCCGGCGCCTGAAAAATATGAAACGTTGAAATTCTCTTTTAATAATTGCACTCTCAAAGTATTTGCTTACACTATTTCAATTTTATTTAAATGGAAATAGTAAAGTTTTCAAGTTTCATAATAAAATTTGAAAAAGTTAAATTTTTACGATTTACGAAAAAACGATTTTCGCGAAATGAGAATAAAATCTACTTATTCGCCTTAAAGATTCATAATTAACACGAAGAATATGACTGTTTGCGTAATTAACATCTTCAGTTACCGAATTAATTTAGTTCTGATTGTAATATTACTGTTTGAAACAAACTTTTGATTGCAAACTGTTGGAGTTTGAATGTAGCTACTCGGTCTATTAAGTGTCAAGCTCTTGAATGTAAGTATGAAAAAATATGTTAAAAATAGTAACAATTTAATTTAATTGAAGTGCATTAATTGGAAAATTAGCCACGGAATATGTTGCGGAATGTTGATTTATTTATTTTAAGGAGATATTCAGTTTTTTCTTCAGACCAATTCACGTGAATTTCCATGTAAACTACTTAATGATTCGCTGCTTAGCGGTCAAAATGTTATTCCTCCCACACCACTGTCTCCACTATCACTTCTGAATGCTTATTTAATTCAGTTTTATTTCATTGGCGAAAAACCATTTATTTTGAGCGGAAATTGTCGTCAAAAGATTTTCAAAAAAGAGTAGAAGGATATCTGAGCTACTTATTATGTATTTGTTTATAGTAATCCCACAGTTATCGTCAATAAACTATATAATATTAGGAATGTGCAATCATTCTCAGTACTATATAAATGCAATAGATACTTGATTTATTAATGAAAATAGGCGTAAAAGGCGAATTTTAGATTTTAAATGATATGATTAAATATATGTGGTATATATGTATATAATTTGAAAAAAAGAGAAAAAAATTTTTAAAACTAATAAATATTGCGATACGTCAAAATAGTCACGGATGCCGCTGGTTTTACATAATTTAACAATAATCGACCTATTTACAACTGGCGAGGTGGTTTAATGCAGGCGAACTATACAAGGAGTTACCGGATAACTACCAAACATTAATTGTTGGTCTAGGAATGCCATTCCAAACGATAAAGACAAAAAAATGTATAATTATTCAGACAAAATGTAGAAACAGTGCGAATTTAAAAATCGAATCTAAGTTTTATGAAATTTAATAATTATCGGAACAGTAATGAAAAGCAAAAGCTAATAACAGTAGGTACATACTTGGTAGTAAAAAGCGTGAAAACAGGCGCTCCGCCACTTATAAAATATAAATAAAGCCTTGGAATGGGATATGTTCTCAATAAATGCAATAAATTTCACGATTTGTTATTCGTGTTAAATATAGTCCACTATTGTATTTTAATATATTTCAATCATTTATTAATATACTCTGATCATTATGATTGACTAAAATTCACAAAAAAAAAGAAAACTCTTTATTTAATACTTGCTTCGTTAGTAATTTTAATCCGTATAGTAAGAGCTACTCGAAGGGTGAACGATGTAGCAAACTGAAATAGTCAAGTTCATGCGGATTCAAGCATAATCATCTTTACATCAGGGGTCGACGTTTGAGAGTTGTTTGACGAATAGATACGAGTATATTGTATTTTGTCATTGATTTTATTTAGATAATTTATTTATTATTTAGAGATTATGATACTGTATCTTATTATGATTATATTGCTCTGTCAAGTAATAAAGATATTATAATATAATATTTAACCATTCAGGCGACAAAAATCGACGAATTACTAACGATGCGTAAAAGAATATAATATGTAAAAATGTTGTTCTTGTAATATAATATTATTATATTGTGAATGAGAGTATTTACTTTATACTTGGAAAAGCAATCGAGTGAAACATCAACTTATTAATGAACTTTCCAAAATTCCCAGTAATGCTTTTAAATTATAAATAGACACGTAGTGCCCCTAAACAAAAACTTTCCTTTTTGATGGATATGACAGCTCACAAAAACGATTAACCAGGTAAATACTATTTATTTTCATTGAAAATACATTACTCTGCTTAATTATTAAAATATTATTAACGGATAACGTTGATTCTACAAATAAAATAAAAATACTACATACACTAAATGGTTGGCTATCCTCAATGTAAGTATATTAATAATTTGAACTATTAATTAGGTTTTTTTAAATACATTGCATCAAGTAATGTCGCTCTGTTGACAGATCTTCGATCGAATTCAATTGAAGATCTTGGTCTAAAAACAACAAATGTTCAATTTTTTTTCGATTCAATGTTTATGACTCCATATAACTGTGCTAAGATAAATTTTAAAAAAGTATCTCAAATCGGCTCTCATATATACCGCTTTTCTCAAAACATACAATAGTCCAGGCCGGTTTGTATGAAAACAGTAAAGCTCTTTTACAACTAAGATATTTTGTTTTTACTCTCCTGAACATAATGAGTTTTGTGACATTTGCTGTTTTGCCAAGGCCTTCAATTACTGTCAGTCAGTGAAAAACCATTTGCGACATTTATCTTCTTGGTGCATTAAAAATAACTGTAATCTGAAATTGTATTAATGTATATAAACAGTGAGATTAAATACTCTACTTAATTACTTATGTATCTTTTGGCAATATATTAGATTCTAATAGGCAATACGCAATATACAATGGTAAACTAAACGTTGTTGAGGAACTAGCTGATGCTTTTTTAGACAGTTTTCTTAGCAGATCATAATAAGCAGGTATCACAACCGATTACATTAATAGCACTGAAAATAAATTTTAAAAATTGCCAGTTTGTCCGTATAATTTCCATGTTTTATAAACAGATTACCTCGGAATGATAAAATAATGACTATTGAAGGATAATACCTGCCGGAATTGTTATTGTATTAGATTGAATGGAAGTTTTTTTTTGTATTATATCCCGCGGCAAAGGAGGAGGAGCTGGTGCAGAACGGTTCCAAAGGGTTCGGAGAAGATTTCCGGCTGGTGAGCCTGCCTGCGGTTACGAACCTCCAGATGGCATGAATGCAGGAATGCGAGACAGCGATAATCGTCGGATACCAAATGGGGGATTTTTTTATCAGAAGGAATTGCGGGCAACTAAATAATTTAATAACGAAATTCGACTATTCGGAATGCAACCGTCATTTTAGTGATGTTTTTATTCAATTTATTAGTTGCAACCTCTTCTCATATTATTGAGAAGTATTTGTTTTATTTATTTATTATCCGATGACCTTGATAAAATTCCGCGACAATCGAGTCTGCCCTGCACCTGTCTGTTTAACCCTGCATTTTTTTATGTTCTTACTCCATTATTTACGTTGCTTCTTGACAATTATTTTTTGTTTAAATACAACTATTCTTTTGAATTTAATTTAAAAAAAGAGAGAATGAATATCTGGCAATTACCAGCCAAGGTGCCAGATTTTATTAAATCACATCAACTCAAATGATAATCTTGGTAAAGTCACTCAACATCAACTCGAGGAGAAAAGACACCACAAACGCCTATGTGCAATATTTCAAATTTATGTTGAATATATCTTAATTTGATTTTGACCTTGCTGGGGCTAGAATCCAGACCATCTTGAACGCTAGAGTAAAGGTCTTACCAATGGAACATAGGGGTCGAATGTATATTAATACGATATGATGAAATTAAATTTGGGATACAATAATGATTAGGATCGGTTCCAATAGGCGATTAAGTGTTCTTAGTCTTTCAATAATAAATATCTCGAATATTTACGTTAATTGATTCTCTTCTCCGATTAATTTATAGTAGAATCGCTTAGATCCACAATTTATATTCCGATCACTATGTTGTGGCATTAAAAAACAATTTGTTAACGACATTATGTATTTAACGCGACGTATTTATTCTATGACCATCCCTGCCCTGCGCAGTGGCAACCCTATGATTCAGATTATTATTTTGCCTACCAGTGAGAAGACAAGTCGTCCTATGCCGCGGGCGATACACCATCCACCTACCGTGGGAGCCTAACCACTGGAAGATGCTCTCACACTATAAATTAAATTATCCCAATGGGTTTATTTTTATTTTTGACAGCCCAGCGCACATCTCTCTCAGGTCATATGGATCTAATAAAATAATACGGTAATGTGGGAGATGGTTGGCTAGACTGCCTTATTTAAATATAGAACCATCATCACATAAAACTCTCTAATAAAATATCGACAAATAATCTCTATGGTATGTTTGTTTATCTTCTGTATAATTTTATAACATATGACATTGTGTAAATAAACAAATAAATACCTAATATAAATGATTTATTTTTCGTGTAGTGAATAAGTTATTGACACATTATTAAATAATGGGTAAATAAATATTAGATACGTATCATAATATCATACACACTATGTTTATTTCGGAACTCATTTTTTCATTTGAAATTGGAATAAATTGATGTTTTCTTTTGTTGACGATTCTACATTCACAACAATAATTTTAATTAAACGGAGATTTTTCTTTGTTGCATCAAAAAGAAATTGTCCTTTATTATTTAACAATTTCAATGTGACCAGTAAGTCGTACATATATATATAAATATATATAATTGGGAGACGTAGTGTGGAGGAACCTCAGCTTCAGACAAGGTGTAACGAGGTATCGTCGGTGAACGATTTTTCTTCCTTCTAAATCCACGGTTCCAAAAGAACCGGTTTACCGATTAAGCCGAGCAATCTTATTTTATTCATTTCTCAACTCATCTTATAATCCTATTTCATACTTGAGTTGAATAACATAGAGGAACATGAAAAATATTCTACACAAATCATTTGGGAAATGTCGGAACAATTGACCTTGAAACTGAATTGTTTTACTTCAATTGAAATTCTGTTTTGATTGATACAGGATTCCTATGGGAGAATGAGTGTTAATTCATTTTATAGCAGTGCTAATATAACATGATAAGGAAGTTTGTATGTTAGTAAATATCATAAAATACAACCATGCCAGATACTTCAATACTCGAGTTAAATTGATACTATTTACATTTAAAAAAATGGCGGTGATAATCTTTGATTGTGTAATTATTACGCACACATATTATTGTGGTTTTAAATTATATTTGTTATAATAAGCATTTTATTAATTTATCACCACCTCTTCTTAACAAGAGGACAGATTAACAAAATAATGTATTTAGTGTTATCAAACACTAAAAAGTGTTTTTACAAGAAAACAAGTAAAGATTTTACAGAAAGAAACGAAATCTCCTATATTGTATCCCTAACATTTGGATAACTGAATAGTTGCCGGTATAAAAATACTGTGTTGAAATAGAAAATTGCCGTTCACAAAACTTCTTTATTTTTAACCTATGCATTGAAATGTTTTCATTTGAAAATTCGGGCAAACCATTGAACAACTTTAGAATGATGCGAATTTTTAAATTAAAATCGCATTTAGTGTTGCTAGTCTCTGCGTAACATTCCAAGATGAAACAGCCATACGTTTTACCTACTTCAAATTTATTATTTTCGCAATAATACTACAGTGAAACAGCCATACCTTTCAACTATATTTACTTAGCTTGCTAACAAAACTAATCACATGACACACCCTGGTTTTTTTTGTTAAGTTTAAGTTTTATTAGGGTCCGGAACTAAGAACGCACAGCGTTAATGACAATGATTCGTAGAAATCGACCCGACTTTTGTCGTGAAGGGCGATCAGCAATCGCCGGCGGACACGTTCGCTGAACGAATCCATTTTTGACGGAAAGGGGTGGCTCCGACGGTGCGGGAGTCCGATTTTTGATTTTGAGAGTCGATTGCCAGCCGTCGAGCTGGGAGAGCCGCCGGCCCCCGTGACCGGCACCGTTGACGTTGTGGATTATTTGTGTTTATTTGGAAATTGTACTTAATTTAAAACCGTTTGTCGTGTCACTTGCATTATAACTTAAAAGTAAATTCATGTGTTACGTAAATGTAGACTCAATTTTGTGTTATTTTTGTGTATTTTAAACCACTGCATCTTTGATTAAAAATAAATAAGAGTTGAACCGGATTTGAAATGGTGTTTGTTTGAGATCCCAGACCTTTCAGGACGTCGATAACCGACCATTCGCCTCTCTTTGATTCGGGTCTTCTCACATAATACAATTCTTTGGGATAAACTCGTGAAAAGGTGATTAAAAAATCATCATATTGGAAGAAATTTAATATACATAGCAACTGTTGAAATACTCAATAAGTAGCCATACGATCAGATATAGGAGTAGACGGTTGACATATGCTTTCATCTATCTAAATGACTAGAGTGCATGGCCAAAATAAACACGACTACAGGCAATAGATATGCACTCAAATCGCAAACAATCATTGTATAGTTACGAAATGGAAGGAATTTCGCAGGATTACGTCATGCGGCAGTACCGGATACGGCATCGAGGTGATGTGATAGAGTTGCATCTCAGATCAGGTCCGTCGACCGTTTGACTACATTATGCGTGAATCACGCAGCCCGATGGCAACAGGTAGGCAGCAGGTCACATAGCTCGATCAGCCAGTGCCGTGGACCAGTGACTATTAGATGACGGAATATCACTTGTAACAATTTGCGATCGATAACTTTAATCATTGTCGAACCATCAAACGCAGTTATTTGTGGAAAGGATGAGGCGTAGGAAAATGAGAAAGGATTTACAAATAGCCTCATGTGTCAATATCAATAGCATATTGACATAAGGTGGAAAGATTAAATGTTTACAAATGGAGACATTCCGAGACGTACTGATCTTTACACATTGTCATTCATTCTTGACCTTGACAGCAGAAGAACGTTTCCGGCTCAGGAGTTTCATAGACTGATTTGACCTGAGACACAACATAATCTTCGCCGCCGGGTTATGGATATTATGGTAAAAATAAGAAAAAAACTATTATTTTGGTTTGCAGGTATGCTATACTGTCTTGAATATGATTCGTTGTAGCAGTGATTTAAATGTGACGTAGTTGAAACAGTTGTTTTATCATACTCTACTTTATGAGTATACTCCACACTACGCCACTGCTGTTTTAGTCCGTGTGATCCTAATATAATTTATTCAACTTGCTTTAACTCTGCGAATGGTCCCAACTTGCACGTTTAGCGGAAAGTTTATTCGCAGGAATGCCGCGAAAATGGCGGCGACTGTCTCGACCGCTCTCGTCTCGTACCTGGCACAAAACACTTCGCAGAAATAATAATTTAATTCAATCAGTGTTGAATATTTTGTTAGATTCGGGCGATATGATTTTTGGGCATGTCGCGTAATCTGGTTAGCGTTTTTTTTTTTATTTCAGGAACAATTCAGTAATATTTCTTTGATTAGAAACTTGATATAATTTACATTTCAGCGGCATACATAAATATTCAGCTGAATAGTTTCGAATCATGTTATAGTACTTGTAGGTATGACCAATGCCGCCAATATGTGAAAAGTTTGGCCATCTTTAAGAATAAGACTGCTTTAGTTGATAAATGGTGTAAGTATTGCAAAGAGTCTTTAAACTCGACATCGGAGATACAAGGAAGCTTTTACAGCCAAAATGATATCAAAAGAGTTTGTCTTCTTAAAAAGTTTTTTTGTTGAGACTTGACATAGTAACATAAAAAAACACTAACTAAATGATATTAAAAGCGATGTAGAGATTAGAAAGGAAAGGCGTAACCTGGGAAAGACTTTATCCAGAATGTAAGTATCGATGATGACTAAATTTGTAATTGGTGTTGTCAGTTGAAAAAATTGTTCGGAATCGGAATCGAGCCCCAGGCCCCCAGTCAAATTATGGCACGAGCATCCCTCGCTAAATAAAGCGTATGATGAATGAATAGTAAAATCTGCAATTCGTCGGATTAATGTACCGTCTTCACAACTTATTTGTTTGTAATTACTAATCAATATTCATTAATAAAACATGGATAAATTTGTGAAATCGTGAATAAATCACGCTGCATAACAAATTACATGTGGCCGATAAAAAAAACAGTGTTGAAAACTTATGTTAATTGAGACACGTAACCGTTTCCTTTCACAATCAAAGTCTAATGAAATATTTCAAAGTTTTATGTTGATTTGTTTCAACAAGCTTCCTATGTAATCATAACAAATATTTTCACATTCATTAATAATAATTATCATTAGCCGCGTTCGAAATACCCGCTAACAAAGCTATATATATATATATATATATATATATATATATATATAAATGAAGATTTGTTTCTTCGTTTGTTCTTTATGCATTCCTTTACTATTCATCCAACCAAACTTTGGTGAGTTGTTGTGCGCACACCCGTGAAGGTTTCTGAAGAAAAAAAAATCTAAGAAGAATCAAACATGTACTACTAGCGACATCTTGAACCGGAAGTAAAAACAAAAAATATTGTGCATATATCCAAAATAGAGGGCGCGGACCTTTATCCGGTCAGGGTGTGTAAAGACAATTCAGGTTCAGACTCGGGCCGGACCCGGGTAAGGAATTCAAATTTAAGAAAAATATGTCGTACGTTGTAAAGATGTTTGGGTCATGAGTCAGCCATAAGGCAATAGTTTTCATAACTTAAATAATTTATTTCACATGTGCTATGAATATCGTTGGAAATATGGAAATAATAACGTAATATATATTGTTTGAAAAGTAAAAATGAATCACTACACTGTATTAAAAAATAAATGGGGATCTGGGTTTTCGATCGGGCTCGGGTAACAAAAGTGAAAACTGAAGATGATGGGTCGGGACCAGGTAATTCTATGAAATTTCGGCCCGGGCAGACCTCTAATCCAAAAGCACTTCAAAAAATAAAATTAAAACACAAACTCTTTCTTTCTTTGAGTGGCATTACAACGCATGCCGAGTACTCACTAGTTAATAAATAAAACATTCAAATTAGTTACTTCCAACAATATTATACACCTTTTGTAAATTATAATAATATAAGTAGAATATAAAATACATTCTATAGAATATAATACTAAATTGCTAACGTGCCGATATGTTTTGCGATGACGGGATGCCGAAATGCTTATTAATTAAATAAGGTCGTAGGTGTAATAAATGCATTAATTATTTATACCTAATACTGAAGACATCAAATAGCTTTTCATGAATATGGAAGTGGCAATGGTAGATTTATGAGTGGCTACTAATGTACACACATTCTATTACCTAAAACCGATTAAAAAACATTACATGACAAGAGATTGGAATTGAATAATATTGACTATCGAAATTTGATAATATATTAATGTAGCCGAGAGTTACCATTATAATAAAACATAATTAACTTCTCGGAGCGTAGCAAAATGAAAAATGCAATAATAAATTACTCTGCAAAAGACACATTACTTCCAGAGCGAAAAAAACCGCGTATCATGATGATGATGCAACAAAATCGCCGCCTTATATTGGTTGCAAACCGAATACCGATTCACCTTGCATTTTCGTGTTGCACACTGTTTGCACACAGCTTCTTACGCAAGTAATTTATTATCGAAAGCATTCTTCGGTAGAAATTACACATTATAACAGGATTCTCTAGCGCTCTAGGAAGTCTTTTACTTGTTTTTTTTTTGTTTATTAAAATGTGTTTCTTTTCAAACCTAATTTAAATTAAAAATAAAATTGCTTGAAATTGAAATATCGACTTTGTAGGCTAAACATTAATGACACAATAAATTGACATTGACAAGCAACTAATGATTGAAATAAGACATCGAGAGAGTCGACGGCTTTAGGTACTTGGGGGTACACATCACGGGAGATGGCACTCCGCGTAAAGAGCTCGCAATCCGATTAGGGATAGCTGGAGCCACGTTTTAACTCAATGCGGAAAGTCTGGGACTCACGGTTGTACTCCGTCAGAACCAAGTGCCACTTATTCAACGCATGCATCCTGACGGTGTTGTTTTACGGTTGCGAGTCATGGCACCTCACCAAGGCACAGGGATTCCGTCGTCCTGGAAGGCCGCCGATGACTATCCATAGGATGTATTCGGCGGAGCTACGGAACGCTGGGATGACCTGGGAGGAGGCTGGCGGGGGACAGAGAAGCTTGGAGGAACCGCGTGATGGCCATATGCTCCGAATAGGGAGCGGATATGGTTAAAAAAAATGATTGAAATCACTAGCTCAAATTAATTTGACCAGGGTTGTTTTATAACTACAAGCAACGGCTTTAATGACAGAGTGAATGTCTCAAAAAAAAAGAAAAATTGAGCACTCCAAGGAACTGTGTTTAAGTGTCTATTTATTTGATTCATTGTGTCAGTATTTCATTATTTCAGTTATGATTGGCAACGACGCTTATTTTTGAAACGTATGAGAATAATTTAATAAACCGTAGGAAGGAGTTAATAAGAATGTAGATATTATCTTAGATTGTAATATCGATTTCAATTGTAACTACGCTAATGGCTATAAAAAACCAAACATGTGGACACTAGATAGTTAGAAAAGTGTTCTAACAGACTGTTTTCCAAATAGTAAAGAATACCAAAACATTCAGCCCTGTTTTATAAATATTCTCATAATGAATATGAAGTGACAGATTGTGCAACCAGCTTTCATGTTGACAATCTCTCACATGTCAGCGTTTCAGATAATATTTAATGACAATATAAGACTATTTTTTACTATTGCGGTTGCGACCGACCGTATGTTATCTGCTGTCAGTATTTATAAGTGAGAACTTCCGCTCGTCACTATGAATCTGAGAAATTAAAACAGATATTGAATTTCCTGCGCAAATAGCTGGGTCATAATATCATAAAAGAGATTTCATTCAATGAATGAATACAAAATGGCGGCCATGCTTGTATAGTTTTATAATTAACTTGTTTTACGAGTACTTACAGACTAGTATCTAATAGTAAAGATGCATCATTGTATAATCTTCACAATATTCTAGTGTTTCACAAATGGCGTATGACGTATAAAAAATAATAAAATGACACTGTTAAATTTAATGAAAATTGCAAATGGCGGAAAGTGAGAAAACAGGTGATAATGATAATAAGTAACATTGCCAGTTTGATCCAAGTGTCTCTACATTCAACAATGTGTAAGATTCTTAGAAACAAGTTTAGTTACAAGATGAAGCGTATCTAATAGCAATTTATCGTAGTTTCCCATACACCGGTGCACTTTTACTGAGTTATTTGCATTCTTGCGAAAACCGTTAAGCAAAGTGCATCGGCCCGTCAAACCGAGAGGAATTTTAATTGTATATCAGACTAACGAAATGATTCTTTTTAAGTGCTTTAATATTAGTGTTATTAACTGATTTGGAATCCTTAAATCTCGCCAGACGTTTAAATTAATAAGTTTCTTTCAGTGCCTTGGAACATTTATCCAAATTGAGGTAGACGGTTTAGAGATTAAGCAATCGATAAAAATAATATCACTTTGAAATATCGATAATTGCTATTAAATTGCCTTCAGTTAAAAAACAATTAATATACCAACGATACGTTAAAAGATGATGCTACGGTATATGTACACATTTATAAACATAATTGAAAGAATAAATGTATGAAGATGGAGCTTTACATTCCACTAACCATCGTAATAATATGAAATATTTCAACGTAAAACAATGGAGTGAAAAAGCAAATTTTCAAGGTAATATAATTTTTTATGTCTTGGAGTAAATTGTATGATAATTCAATCGGGTAAACGACCAGAATACACGTTACTAGCTTTGCGACGCGGCTAACATGAGACATAAACAAAAGTCAAGCCAAAATTTGAGTTATTTGGGGAAGCTGAGGCAAAAAACGGCTTGAAAAATATTTCGCTATTCATTTGCCAATAGATAAAAGCATTATGACCAGTTTACTGTTAGCAAAAAAACGCGTTACGTCATATTGCTATTATCTCATATTCATTCAGGTGTTACTTACTTACGACAAACGTGAAATTTAGAGACAATTTTATTCTGTTTTGGATATTCTCTGTACGTTACGACCTACCAAAGAATTTTGATCTCTGTATGTACCAGGCGCGTGCGGTGGCTCCCTCAGTCACATACAAAGTGAAGGTGCAAGCGAGATGCAAGGGCATGCGGCGCATGCTCTTGTATCCTTCTTGCTCATACTCAAATTAGGTTGTGCGCTAGAGAGAGTGATAAATCCACCGCACGCTGATGGTATATATCTACATATTGTAGACTTTCTGACTATAAGAGATGCCAGAAAATTATCTATGTAGTTTCATGGAGAGAGAGACAGAGAGACCTATAATGAAGTTACAAAATTTGTTTCGAGATTATTATGTAATATGCAAAAACATTTTTATGTAAACGTTTGCAGGTAGCATTCTTCATTATATACATAATTTTTTTTTTCATGTCCGCTCCCAATGTGGAGCATATGGTCTCCTAATGGAGGTATCTTGACAGAAGTTTTTCTACGAGAACTGCTTGTCACTCAGTTGCTCAACCTCTCTTTTCTTTTTCGACGAGAGTAGGGATAGAAGGATAGGGCTATGACAGGACTAGTGGTTAGCTAATCGCTCTCGTTACGCCCCGTGAGGATGGGATTGGTGGGAGGGAGGACTCAGACTACGAACAGAAATCCATAAATCGATTGAAAGATCAATCTATGAAAACCGTCCGCACCGGGAATTGAACCCGAGACTTCCGTAACCGTAGCCAGCGACGAAACCAACTGCGCCACGGACGCCGACAGCATAAATTTAAATCTGCAAAACTGATAAATACAACCAGCATTGAAAGTTGGTAAATACTATTTTAAAACGTAACTTTTCAACAGATAGTAATGCCTTCAAGGCAGTGCTGTACAAAAAACACATCTACGCCTCTTCCAATCCCTACGATACCGTATTATTTACCAAACAAACTTAGAGGTAACAGTATCTCAAAACTACGCAAATATTGACGTTGAGATCAAATTTTGTATGTAGGGCATACTAATTAATTCACAATAACATCCATATCCATTAAACTTGAATTAATGTTGTATAATAATTATGCGGAACAAATTAATATCTGACAAATGTATAAGAATATTACGACGTTTTCAATGTGGTATTGTAATTATTCTATTTTTGAGCAAGATAATAATATATTATGATTCTCATCCACTCTCTCACTCTAAGATCGACCACTCACACTTCGTTCGTTGGCGTGGTTCGGTTTGTTTACATCGGCTGTCTACAACCTTTTTCGATGTCAATAATAAATAGATCTAACGATTTTAAATCCACGTATTATTAAACTCAAGCACCGGAGTCTCATTCAGAATTTTGAAACCGGAAACGCGTTAGAAAAAAGTTGTTTTCAGGTATTACAAAAAGAAGCAGAACGCTATTAGCGAATTCGGGTGTTGTTTTTTTGTAGCTGAATTCAATTCGGTTTTGCGGCATGAATTTTTGTACGAGTCAACACTGTTTAAGAATGTGGAGAGAAAAGAATTATTTAACAATAAAAATGGTTGAATTGCGGCACTCGAAAGGATTTAAGAAAATTAAATCTGACGAGGAGAATTGGTTATAATAACATGTCGAACGTTACGTACTTTTCCTTATTAAATTAAAAATAATCCTTTCACTCTGAGACGCTGCTTAAATCAGTAGAATAATATAGATATATCATAACAGTAAGAAACGCACTATAATACACAAGCACAATAGTTTGACAATATTTACCTGATACTTGCAATATTAATGTAGTACTTTATGCGGTTTCACTTGCGAATTGCGTCAGACAGAGTTACTGAAACACATTCAGTTGAGTTCCAATGGTTTACGTAATAAATACAAACGGAATCTATATATAAATACAATCGAGAATTGCTGAAGCTGCTTAGGTCGACCATCAACATGCCGGTTCTGGCAGCCGGCTAACCATAGCGTCGCTATATGCTATCTATCTCGGACTCAAAATAGTTCACATATTAGAGAAACGGTCCTAATTTTCCATCGAGAAAGCATACCAACAGGTATATACGCAGAGTGGCGTGCCTCAAAAAAAGAACGAACAGAAAACTTGAATGATTCTCGTAGCTTAGTGATTTATTTTGAAAAATGATTCTCCATTCAGAAGACAATCTTTGTAACACATTTATTTATTTCGTTTCTTCTTGAACTTAAGCGCGTTTACATATTCCCCTTGCGTCGTTTCTTACAATTTTCTAATGAATTAAAACATTCCTTATGATTTCCCACGACAATGTTTTTATAACTGTAGAATTTTACGAACGAATAAAGAAATAGCAAGCAATGTAAAACGTAGTTCTTGGCATGCCAGGTATGGATATATGATTATTATTATGATGGATCTTCAACGGCTTTATGGTGTGGAAAAGTCCAAACCATAGAGGACATAGTTAACTGCTGTAACATGTAAGCTATTTTGGAGAAGTTTCTTGAAACATCTGAACGGTAGCCATATCAGAAATATTATCGTGAATTCACGCTATCATGAATATTTTATAAACAACGAATAGTTCCGTTGATGAAGGAAATGATTATATCAAGACATCTGACATTCGAATCAATGTGAAAAATTAATCCACCTTTGTCATCAAGAAAAAATGTTCACACATTCGCAGTAGATTTAAAAACGTTATTGATTGACCCAATGCCATGTCCAGGTCAACATTGTCATGGTGATGATGGTCCTCCTTTCCGTTTATTAATTTATAATTGTAAAAACACAGATGTATTCCGTTCCCTTGAAGGTCGCTGTTGACCATCCATAGGATGTATTCGGTAGAGCTACCGGGCGCTGGGATGACCTGGGAGGAAGCAAGAAGACAGGCGGGGGACAGAAGTCTGTTACGAATATTAAGTAGAAAAAAATAAAATAACCAATACATTTATACCGCATTATATTGTTACAATTTCTTTAATTCAAAAAAAAAGCACAGCGAACCTACAGACGACACTGTGCAGCCATAACTGAAAACTTTGGGCAATTTTCAACAGAAACGATACAAGGCTATGGGAAACGTGATTTGATTAGTCATGCCTAGCAAAGACACCGAACTAAAAAGATTGGAAATAAATTATAAATAGAGGGTAATCTCCTGTTCGGTTTTAAAATAGATGCTATCCATCCAAGTTGTTATTATAATTTCTGCATGCGGGCCACGTACGAGGAAAACTTCACAAAATAAATTGTCCGAAGTACATATACTTAAGTGAATCATGGATAGTGGGATAACAACTTACTTTATTATTTTACTAGATTTTATCAGTGATTTCGTGAGTCACTACCAGTCTGCATTGCATTCAATTTATATCTCAATTTTAAGTAATTAAGTTCGTATGTGTTACACGCAAAGATAACACTGACACAAGTTCAATTACTTCATAATTATTACAAAATTAAAATAGATAACTTTGTTACTTCCATATTGTTTGATTGATTGAAAAATAAATGATCTCTTTAAAGATATAACTTTCAATTGTACTATAGTAACAATTAACTAGATAACAAATGAGATTTAAAATACGTAAACAATGTATATAAATTAACTTTGCATTTCGAACGATGTAGTAAAATATGTCACGGGAAATCTATCGTAGATTTGTCACTACATGTATGGGTGCACGTATTCACTAGTTGTAATTAGAAGTAAAAGGTAATGGTGTCGGAATCACAAAGCCAGCCTTTAGCCGAGTGGTCAACACAAATGGGCTTATCCCTATTCGATTGCAGACATAGGTAAGCCAGCATCAGAAAACTTCATTCAAAGATCGACTGGATAACTACAGGTAATATCATACCTATTAGTCTACTTACGTATCCTCGAAAAGAGAGATTGAGCGACTGAGTAAAAACCACTTCTTGTAAAACAGTTTCTGTTGAGACGTTACATTAGGAATCTTATTGGCTTCAAATTGGGAGGTCACGTGATCGAAAATGATATTTTTTTGAACGGGCACTTCAAATTATCACTATTACACCATTGTAAATTTCGTACACGTTTGTTGAATATTTTTATTAAGTTGTAGTATGTATTTAGATATTATTTAAAATTTAAATGAATGGCAATGGAAGCCATGAGAACGTTATAAAATTATAAACGTACTAAATACAAGAAAAAGATTCTTGTCCTGTCTTGTCTAATAAAGTTTTGTCGGCGGCGTGAAGTCAGATAAAAATTTGCGATTAGCTTTGCGCGGTCAATCGTGGTTTTTGATATAAAAAAGGTTCGGTAGGAATGCGGGCATATCCTCGATAAATTCTCATGAAATTACAACGTGTCATTCTACTTTTTCTCCAATATATTGACTCGAGAGTTCATAGCTACATTGAAGGAACTGCACATTTTAGCTTTAGAAAAATGCTATATTGTTTTATGATACACGTGTCTTACAATTAAATAATAATAACGATTTGGAGGAACAATTTGCAATCCATTAAATAATATTTATTGAGCTCGAAATTAATGTAATATTTATCTCTGTTACGTGACACAACATATTAAAAAATAAATAGAAGAAAATTTGTGAAAATATACGTAAAATATTTGGTAATTTATAATCAAAATGAGATAGTTTTTATAGTGAAGATAATCGAATTGCCTAATTACTTAAATAATTATTGCTCAATATTGTGACAAAACAATCCCAAATATTTTTTTATTATGATCAAGCAACGTGTTCATTCATGTCGTACGTTCAATCGACAACAATAAGAATTAATTTCACCATATATCCCCTGATTTCATACAACGTTTCAAAAGTTGTGTAAATATTATGTATTAACAATAGAATTGCAAAAAAGGGAATTTAAAAGTTGTCAGTAACTTGGTTTTAAATTTGGAAACCGCCATGTATTTAAATTGTACATAATATTTATAAAATATGCATCATCCAATAGAAAAGCAAGGATTACAAAAATATACAAACTCAATAATCAAATAAATAAAAATATTAGTAGGTATGAAAAGTAAGCGTAATCAAATCTTACAATTTGGCTGATTTCTGTAATCGGAATCGGCGTGACGCTCTTCTGATCTGGTGAATTGGATCTGCGTTGTATGGATGAGGAACTGGGCGTCGGAGAAGCTCCGGCGCCAAGTCCTGGCTGAACGTTTATCACGCTCTCCTTCGAACTTCGATTCGGAGACAGCCTCGACGGAAAACTCAGAGTCTTCGTCCACTGAGACAAGCTTCGCACCATTCTGCCTCGTTTGGGAAACACTTTGGCAAATAAATCTACACTGTCTTTTTGTTTTTGAAACACTGTTATTCTCCACACTTCGAAAGAGGTAAAAAGTCCTTAAAGTTTATTCACGTTCTAATTTAAAAAAAATTAGAAATAATCTTTTAAAAATATCAATTATTACACAAAATTAAATAATTTATAATCGCCATCGGATCACATAACCTCATTTATAAAAAAACTTGAACGTTAGTAAATAAATACTTGATGCACACTTTTGTTTACAACGATCAGCTGTGTGTATAGAAAATTTTGACAACAGAACCAACGTGCACGACGGCCAGTTGACGAATGAAACCGCATGACGTAGCGAAGAATAAGAGAGCTTTTTTCATTTGGCTGTGTGTGTAAACATGTGTTGGTGTGGGAACACTGAAGTATATTGAAGTGGCGGGGTGGGGCGCGTGCAACACTTCCTGTGAGAGCCTTCTGCACGTGCGTTGAGTCTCCTTGCAGGGTTGTCACAAATTTTAAATTTATGTGTATCAGATTCAGACTAACATTTACTTTAACGGTAATTTGAGAAAAAATTATATTGACATATGATAAATAATGATTTCAGGTCGATTTGTATGTATTTAATTTTGCAGAATTTTAATTATTCAGTATCTTATAAAATCCAAAAAGTTTATGAGAAGGGCTTCCACCCATATGACAATTAACTCAGGATATACAATATAAAAAAAAGTTTATGTATTCAAATATTTTGTGAGAACAAAATATTAAAGTATTTTTAAAGATTTTAAATTCAAAAAATATAGATAAGTAGCAAAAATATTTCCAAAATCATTTGATCATGTGATACACCTGGTCGGGATGGGGTGGTAGTAAGAAGCTTGAAATCGGCTTCTGTTTGACGTCAGCATAGGATAATCTCCTTCCATGACCATTTAACAGTTAAACTACCCCAGTACTTCCAAAAGAGTATCTTTATGCAGTTGGTTTTACACAAATGATGACGATTATAGTTGAATATATAATTAAAGAAGTTAATAACAGTTCTAAAAAAACTAGGGTGCGATTTTTTTGCACAAAAACTATGGCTATCAATGATGAATATTTTATACACGAATCTGTCGCCTTGCTAATGGCTATAGTGAGAGGTAATTCGAGGAGGGTTCTGGGCACACTGACACGACGAGTTGGTGTTAATTATTAGACGTCAAAAATGAAACCAAAAAACAGGTTGAGCCAGAACCACCACGACGTCATTGATATAATAATAATATATTATAATATCTAAAAGAAACTATTTTTTTTAATGTGTTACCACATTATATCCACTAAGTTCATCGAAAGATGGTAGGTACTTAAATAATGATTATTATCCAAAGCCATCGAGAAATTTGATAATACTACATTATCGTATATGAAAAATAAATAAAACCCATGTCTATAAAAAAAATAAAACGTTATTACTTTGACGATGATAAAATAATCTTTTTTTGCTGTCTACATAACGTCAGCTTATTAAATTACAAGAAACGCTTAATAATAAAGAAGAAAAAAACGAGTCAACATGCGTTGTCATTACAGATTTGAATAACAATAGAGGCTCATAAAATATTGTAATTTAGGTTTTGTAAACGAACTATTTGACATTAAGTACAGCAATGACAGTACGGACTGCCCTTTGGCCAGCAGCTGCATATATTTTGTCTCTGTTTAACTTTTATCGTGTGATGAGTTTGTCTCTTTCATTAAGTTAAAGCTCTTTTATCGATATCAAGTCAACACATTTTACCCAGACGACAATATAACAACAGTTTTAAATGAGTTATAAATAATTGAACTTTGTGTAAGCTAGTATTCACTCGGTACACTTGAACTTTTATTTCGATGGTTTGCACTTTGTATAAGATAGTATTAATTTAGTACACTCAAACTTTGATTTTAATAGTTTTCAATTCGAAACGGATTCTTTTAACAAAGTACCACAGACTAATTTTGATAGCTTGACTTTGAAACGGATTATTTTAATTTTGTATGTTGTGGACTTTGAAATCAATTATATTAAAATATTGCTTGTCCTCTTAGAACCCTGCTTCTTCATAAATACCACTCCAATAATATACTAGTGAATAAATTCTAATGCGTGGAGCAAAGACAATACAAGAGGCCTAATATAGAGTTGCGACAAGTAAACTAGTCTATGGTGGAAAATCCTATGTTGCAAGTAGTAAAGAATAAGTGACATTTCATTACAGCGTTGTGAAACTATTGATTTCAAAGTGTAAGTATTTATATTGAGTGAAAACTATTTTGTCTATGTGATAATATTTTTTCGTAAGTGCAACATATTTCTTCAATGTTTAAATATATTTTATTATGTGGCATCACTTTATTTTTAGTAAAATAATTTGTTTTTTGTGGAATGCATTTGTTATAAGTGAAAACTATCTTTACGAAAGTGAATATCATCTAAACAAAAGTGCATTTAATTGTAAGCGATTTTAAATGTGGAATATAATTTAGAAATGGAAGGAATTTTAAAATTATCTACTAATTAGTATTGTTACATAAAATATGTATATTAAGTTGTAAATGATTTTTTTTGTTCTATGGATTCGGCGGTAATTTTGTGGAAGTTCATTTTCAATATTAAATTAAATTAAAAATTGATAACTTAGTTATTCCACTTGGTTTATCACTAACTTGACGCGTTTCGCCTCTTTAAGACCCATCTTCAGACTAAATTTATTTGTTCAGTAAATGATTTTGTTCAGGGGTGGAGACCTTTTTTATGCAAGACTGTATTTAGTGAAAAATAACCTCACATGGCCACATTAACGAAAATTCAATAAGATGTATTCTAACAAAATCTAACAAACGACAAAAATTTAAATAATACTCTTTGGAAGGCATTTTAAATACACTTATTTTATTTTTAAAACAATAAAAACGAAAAGGACTGAAGAGAAATAACAGGACCTGACCATGAGAATTTCTTTAGAAGGCCGAACTTAATATCATTCAAGGCTGCAGGCTCCCCACCCCTGATTAGGCTTAACGTTAAAGTGTACTTAATATTTCTGAAAAGTGACTAAAGATGCTTGATTCTTAACTTGGGATATTAAAAACAATTAGATCTGTTTTTACCTTTAATGTCGGTAATGGAATGATACAATTATTGTCGTAAATATTTAAGACATCTTTCATCGTTAATGGAATGCTTGCGCAAGCGTGTCTCTTTCAATCATTTGTTTACTATACGTTCATTTCATAATGATCATCGTTCTGGTAACTGAAAATGTTAGGGGTTTTAATTTTACCCCTTTTTTTCGACTGAATCCAATTTTCCATTTCATTTTTTTGATTAATTTACGAAATATCGTTAATATATTTTTAAATATCTTTATTGTAATTGAAATTTCTTGGGTGTGGCATTACTGATTACGGATAAATTAATTCGGCCTTGTTAAATGAAAAAATTCCTCACCCTACCGAATAACAGATCACTTTTCAATAGATTGGCGATCTTAATTGACGATTTATATATTATGATTGTCTATAATAACTTATTTCATATTTTTCATCGCTTGGCCGGTACTTTATGAGTCAACAGTAATCATTATTATAGAGGCTTTTCGAAGACGAACAACTAAGCTTCAACAGACAAATAAATAAAAAAAGAAATATATACAAACCGAACGAGGTCGTTGTATTATGAAGCCCCACTACATAATCAAATTATCTACAAAAAAGAAATATCAAAAGATAATAATATAAAGAGCGGTCCTTTATCTGGAAATTTAAACTGCCGAAGAGCCCCCGGGAGGTTTTTCACTTTGTTCTTTCTTTTTTAAACTTACTTACCGAGAAATATACAAGATTTTATCTGATTGTTTTGTTTTATCTTCAACGACTGGTAACGCTGTTCATTAGAACTTTATATTCTGTAATACCCACACTCTATTCAAAATTCGAATGTTGGGTATTCATTTGTTTAATTCTAAGTCATTGAATAATACTTATAATTTACTAGAGAGTACCTGCCATGCGTTGCAATGCCACTCAATGGTTTGTGTTTTAATTCTGTTTATTGAAGTGCTTTTGGATACCGAAATATTTTTTGTTTTGCATCTGGTGCGTACACGAATAAATCAGAAGGTTTTTCTGAGATGTCACTGTTTGTACGTATTTGATTCTTTTTTTTTTAGATTTTAGATTTAAATTTTTTTTCTTTGAAAACCTTCACGGTTGTGCGCATAATAACTCACCAAAGTTTCATCGAAATTGAATGAATACTAAAGGAACGCATAGAGGACAAACAAACATTTATTTTTATACATATATTAGATTGTGTTTGACAGCAGAGTGAAGCATTCCCACGGGGTAGCCGCACTTGCACTTGATCTACATTATTATTTTGTTGCATATTTTCGCCAATAACACTATACACACTTATATAATATAGTCGCCTAACTCAAACGTAACTTGTTGTAAGCCATATATAACTTCCCAACGAAACCGTCCACAAAACTGTCAATGCGATCACCAAAGAACAGATCTCACGACTTTTTTGTCAGTTAACATTATCGCCTGCCGTAAACAGATAGCTGCGATAACCGTGTTATTTATATATAACTATTTTTCGTACTTAAATTTTAATTTTATCATTCTAAATTATTTGTTTTACAATCATAAGTCGTCGTCTAAATGACAGCAGTTGGCTTTGAATTGATGGCCAAATTTGTGAGCCAAAATAAGACCATTGAGAATTTTGCCCCGGCATACGGGAAATAGAGACCCCTTAAATTCAGAATAGCATTATATTCATCTGCTTCAGCAATATAATAGCTAGTATATCAATGAAATTTGGATTAAATGTCTTTATTTTAACACATTTTTTGAAATACAATCATGAAATAGAACAATCAATTGTATTTGATGGACGTTGTAATTAAACATCTGTATGACATAGCTTTCTTTTAACTAATTAAGCTAAAATTATTAAGTTAAGAAATATAAAACTTATTTACGTTTATGCTAACTATATATGCCACAACTTTTATTCGTATAAACGTCTATTTGTTGAATGAAAACATCAAATAATATCTCCGCTTAAAATCGATTTTAAAAATGAAATCTCAATACCACTACAAAGATAAATGTTTAGCAGAAAGACAGACAGCTGATACAAATAACTCAATTCGTTATGCCGGGGCGTTTAGCGAAGAAAACACACAGATATCGACATGAATGATGTGTGTAGGGGTGGATGAGACAGAGAGTGGCAAGGGTCTAGTCTAGGCTCGCAGCTGCATAGGGAAAAAAAGATCGAGGGGGCGTCATACTGTTACGAACAAAACCGTTCTCCATTACACCCTTCCATTTCGACTCCGATGACAAAACCTCGCCAAATATGCAACAAGCTTCCGTCGCGCGTTTTGCTTTTTTGGCGATCGATATCGGATTTTTCGATCCCCATTTGTTTGAATTATAATTATATTATGAGGGTGGACGATTGTTTGCTTTAGACGCGAGCTATAGGTATGTATACGATTAAATCGAGTTTGTGTCAAAAGGGCGCAACAATTGATTTCGCCTTCTAGTTAGTTTTATAATATTTTATTTTATCAATGTGAGATTTTAAAAAGAAATAATTGATTATTTTTGTGACCTAATTGTTTAAAAAGATCATCATCGTGTGTTTCGTAGAGTCCAAAAACTGAACCCTCCTTAAGACATACTCTTAAATTTATATTTCATATTATTCTTTTTGTTAAACTTTCTTTTGTTTTTTTGTCACTTAATTGAAAAATACATTATCAAGATACATATTATTATTAATTGTGATCTTCATTTTCAAACGATTTACGTTGAGATGATCCATTTAAAGTCCATTGCGAGTGAACATGGTTGAATATAATATCATTGCCATGAGATCTTTTTCAAAATGATCATATCTTTTATCAAAATTTATAGCACCACACAATTGTGACCTGTCATTAGTGATGCGAGGCCGGGAATAAACTCGCATGGGAATATTGGGAAAAAACACTTTTAATATTAATGATAGCTGTATATAATTTTTAGCATTTGGTACATTTATTTTAAAAGCGTGGAATTTTTGACGTATGCACACTTTGTATCGTAAAATTTTAGGTTATGGTGATATGGATGGAAGTGTAGTTCTCTATGGATGGAAGTAAGAGACTTTATTCAATATCGAATCACGTATGACATCTATGAATATTTGAAGTTAACACAAAATATTTACTGAAACGCTCCTGTTTTTATTTATGAAGTTAAACTCGGTGTTAAACACATTATGTAAATTGTGCACTTTAACTCAAAATATCGAAAAAACATTCTTATTTAACTGTTTATCGCCAATTTCCCCTATGTTTTACAAATTTCCCGGGTGTCCTTCTCACCATTTCAAAATTCCCGGGTTTTTCGCAACACTATCTGTCGTCATATAATATGCCCATTAGGTATGTGTCAAAGCCCCTTCAAAGTGGACAATCGCATCTGAAATTGTGTGGAAATCGTCAGGTAAATCATCCGTATCAACGTGTTCTAATTAAAATTAACAGTATTGTAAAACAGTAAGCAATTTTAAAGAGCGGAAGAAGAAAGCATGATGTTGATATTAACCCAAGTGAATCTAGTTACATTCAGACCAATCGTTGTAACATCAACTGTGGCTAAGTGCAAAGACTTTACGCGTGAAATCGTGAACGTACTGTGCTTCTCAAAGATTTTTTTTCCCATGTCCGCTCCCAATGTTGAACATATGGTCTCCTAATGGAGGTATCTTGACAGAATTTTTTCTACGAGAATTGCTTGTCACTCAGCTGCTCAACCTCTCTTTTTTTCGAAGAGGGTAGGGATAGAAGGATAGGGCTTATGACAGAACTAGTGGTTAGCTAATCGCTCTCGTTACGCCCCGTGAGGATGGGATTGGTGGGAGGGAGGACTCAGACTAGGAACAGAAATCCATAAATCGATTGAAAGATCAATCTATGAAAACCGTCCGCACCGGGAATTGAACCCGAGACATCCGTAACCGTAGCTAGCGGCGCTACCAACTGCGCCACGGACGCCAACAAGTTTATACAAACAAAGATTATACAAGTTTATACAGACAAAGATTATACAAATGACTATTGTTAAAAATAAGAACGAAAAACCAAATGTGGGTATTATTGTTATTATTTTCTTTGTAACAATGACAATCTATGCCGTTAAATAAATGCTTAAACCGATAAACGTTTTTAAGTCATTGAAGAATGACAAATAGCTAGCTAAATACTGACGGTGTTTTAGCCAATTGATGTAGCCCTAAAAATTGAAATTGTTCAGGAGAGAGTTACAACTGTTTACATCGAAAACATAATATGGTGAGTTGCGTTATGAATTTTAGAAATGCAATCCTGTAAATTCTCATGTTTGCAGATATGTAATTATACGTAGGGAGTGTTGATATAATAGTGGGTTACATCAAGTAGGGGGGGTCAGAATTTTTAAACCTAAAACATCTAAGATGATGTATCTTTTCCAAAAAGTGATCAATTCATTTTTCTAATTTACATCATTTGGCCGAGATCTGCTCTGTCGTCTTTAAAATGAAATCCAATCATTAACTCATTTTCGTATTTTTATTGAGGGATACATCAATTGGCTAAAACACCTTCGATTATTTTAGTCAATAATTTATTAAAAAATCCGATTCATTGACTTAAAACTGACTTCAAAAATATTCCTGACATAATAATATATTATGAATGAAAATTCTACAATATTTATGCACTTAATAACTTGAATCAACGAAATAAAAAATGGTCATCATAAAAAATCAAAAATCATCAAAAAAAAAAAGGTAAAAAATTTTACATACTATTTTCCTTTTGCACATTGTAGTGCGTGCAATCAAGTCTCTAGGAATTTTTCTATGACATTTATGGTAACAATTTAAAATACGAATAACGTTGCTACGCTTACGGAATACGCCGTGGAAGAAGAATGAGAAACTGTAGCGGGTGGTGGTGCCAACAACAATTTAAACTATTCCATGTAACCATATTTACTCTGTACTATACGAAATTTTGAGAACCGCCGTTAAATTGTATATTTTATTATTATCTCGAGAAAGCGACTGTACACGTATATTTTTATCGTATATCGGTAGTAAAGCTCAACCGCTAAATTAACGTTTATTGTAGAAGTGAAATTTCAATGTCAGTTTTATTATAAAACTAAATTTAAATAAAGAAGCGGTGATCTCTCCATTGTTAACTTTTCGTTATATAGAAAAGGAAAACAAGTGAAGTCAGTTTTTTGCGTCACAGTTTCACAGGACAACATTGTTTAAAATAATGTTATTTATTATATTATTATAGTCAGAAAGTAACGTCCCTACTTTACTTAAAATGTATTCAAGTAAGATGAATGTAGATGGTTTATGGTATTTAATATGTTTGCAGCACATGTTATGATTATTATTCTACATTCTTGCTTATATAACTTAACAATGATAATGATGTACCTACTTGAATTTTATTTTTAAGTAGGCGGAATAACCCCGAGCCAGTGTCATTTCGCCTAGAGTGAAATCAATATATAAGAATGTTAATCGATCATTTGAACTATTTTGAAAAACTGAATTTAAGTTTATATAATCATAAATCCGCATAAAAATATGAACGTAGTAAAAGAAAATTCATTACACATAAATTATCAACATACTGTAGAAAAACCAGGTGGAATAACCCCGTTTGACGGTATAACACAGCACATTTTAAATGGACACGTCTTAAATTTTGTACAAGCATAATTCAACGAACTTTTTAACAGTCGCAAAAATTTAAGAAGTACACCCAAGACCGTGAGATCTCTGAAAGTAAAATTTACATGTTTTCTCATGATTAGCGCATTCTGTAGTAAAGTACGGCTTGTTTTTGCGCGAATAATAAATTAGTATCGATTCGCCGATTGATATTTTTGGATAAATATATTTATGAAAACTTGGATAATAGTAAAAATAATAAACAACAGTAGAATCATATTGAAAACTCACACATCTGTACAACGGGATCAAAATTTAACGACCGATTTTCTGTAAGTTACTTAGTGTATATAGTTACAAGCATATTGTAAATTGAAGCTCCCTTAGTTGCGGTGGTGTAAAACAATAAGGGTGTGAACACGCCTGCACGGCACACCTCGACACTCCCTGACACACCTAATATTTAGTGATTTTTCATAACCCTCGTTAAATGACGGTGGAAATCTAATTGGTTGATTTGGTTTTTAACTTAACACGCGCAGATATATATGCCTAATGAAAGTAATACGGTAGATAATGTTATCATGGTTCTATTAATCTAAGACTCCAACCTACAACCATTCAAACAATAAATTAAATTGAATCATTAAGGTCAGGAAGTTCTTGATCCATTGCAAAAATATCAAAGAATTGATGATATTATTAATTTAACGCAACGAAGGTCATTATGAAATATTAAAGTTTTTATTTTAATATTTTTTAGAAGACACATTATAATTAATATCATGACCATGTGATAAAACGCGTTATGCTCGAAAGTCACATAAGATTTGGTTTAGCGGCAGAGTTGGATCGAGGAAGTATTGAAAATTAAACTGATGGGTATAAATGTACATATCTGTGAAACGAAGATTGCGTTACATTTGTAATAGTTGCGAGTTTAATTTATTGACTATTCGAATAATCTTATATTATTTAATACTGTAAGAGTAGAAACATTTGAAATATATGGAAAAGTAAGTATCCGTATTTCATTTTAAATTCTTTTCTACATATGATAACCAAATACGATAGATGGCAAAGCATACTAGCGAAGTACCATTGTACTGTGGAGGCGCATGCAATGATACACTTTTAAGTATGACGTTTAACTTTGTCTTACATATTGAATAGAAAAGTCGATATAATCAAAAAACAAGTCTTTTTAAATCAGATGTCATTTTGAATTGAATACAGTTTTTGATAATTTAAAGAACACAATAATAAACATGCCTACCCAATTTAATTTTAATAACCATACTAAATCAGTAACTAACTTCTGCAGCGTTCATTATCATTTATAAGAAAACATTAACACTCCAGATTATATTATTACAACATATAGAATAATTACTAGCGTTATTTTTTTTATTAAAAACACCGGTTTTTTTCTCTTTATGTGACATTAAAATGCTTCGATCCGAGTCTGCGCTATTCCGTTGATTAATACAATCTACAAAGTCTTAGATCACGACAGTTAGAGGTTTCTTTATCCGTTTTTGTGGCACGTGGCTACTGGTTCATGTTACATTATAATCGTCCACAATCACAAACCTGTATTGTCTTTATTCGGTCTATTCAAAATACTTTTACTCAAATTGAGATTTCCCGTCGCTGTCGGTGGCCATTCTGCTCAGTGTCGTATATCGCATCACATCCTCTCATTGTCCAATCTTCAAAGTTCACGACGAGGAGGTGCTGTAATACTTCAACCATCAGCTTACTAAATACACGCATATGGTAATTGGTAAAACTTAGTATTAAATATTCAAACAAACCGTCACTGACGGGTTGGTTATTCGAAAACCATTTTGATATACCAATCGATATTTTGATTTTCGATGTTTTTGTAGGTACTCTAATTCTTTTGTTGGTATCGTTTTCTGTCTAGAGCCGATAACCAAGTCACACCACGTCTCTCTTTTATACTGTAGGTACCGATCATATGGTTATTTATTATATTGTCAATGTCTAGAAAAGTTTTTTCCAATTATATTTTTTAATCACAAAACCCTACAGCTAGAAATTCCAAGTATTTGAATAATTTTGTTTTATTAATTAAAATCAAGAATCAAAATGATCAATTGAAATACAGGTGCAAAATACAAAAGAGGCGTATTAAAAAATACTCAATTTTATATAAATTTACTCACGATGAACGAATGATACTAACTCGATATTTATAAAAATGTGGAAGTAGTATAAAACAAATTGTGTTTCATTTATTGAAACTTTTAATTAGGTAAAGACAATGATTTCTAAATGAAAAAGCAGGACCGAGACTTTGGCGACACCAAAGTTTTCATTAAATAATTTACAATCAAATACTTCGGAGAGTTTCAGAAACTGTGTTTGAAAATACCAACATGTTTTCGCACGATTTCATAGTGAAATTATGAGTATATCAATAAATCGGCTGAAATTGCGATTACTCAAAAGTTTTCCACGGTTAGACATCGTTCGCGGAATGCAGAACTTTTCAGAATCATTCGCACAGAAGATTGATTTCTGCCTCAATTGTTTATTTATATATTGTATGCTAATCCGATAAATCACTTAGCCAGATGTAACTGCTGGTAAGTATGTTCCCACGTTATGAACTTATTGTTTTAGCATGCAACTTAGAGTCACAGTTGGAATGATCGCTGAATCAGGCGTCTGACAGTGTTTTTTTATTGGCTTATTACAAGGCTCAGATTGCATACTTGCATATCTCGAAAACAATTGTGCATTCAATACATGATTTCTATAGCGTTTCGATAATTGTATTATTATTTGCTTTATGAATGAGAACGAACATGATAATTGATAGTAGAAACATTGGCAATGAGTAAAACAGTTATAATATTATATTCCACGAAGTTCTGGTAAAAATACTATGCCAAAAATAAGTAATAATTTAGAATATTTTATGTTCAATCAAACACAATTAGTCAGTGTATTGTTGCATCGTTAAATTATTTATTTAGAAACCAGACTTGCAGCTTATAAAAGCAAAAAATGGAAAATAATAAATGATGTGAGATGGCGTGAATATACATAAAAATAGATTCCCGCTCCCAATATGGAATCCCAAAGGAGATACCACAAGAACTGCTTGTTATACAAATACACATAAATCGATAGAAAAATCACTTTATGAAAATGTCTGGAATTCAAGCTAGTGGACACCGCTGCTGAAGTGAGCACCACGTTGACCAATCGACTACATGCCGAGGATGATTGTAATCAAACAATTATTTATATTTCATTTAGAGCCATAATTTGATAAATTTATGTTTTTTGTCAGACGATAGACTTTAAAAAAGAATATTTTGTTTATATTTTGTACCAATAGCTCAAAAAAAGCTTATACATATTGATTGACTTGACATTTACTTGGTAAAACTCAACTATATTAGGGTAAAAATAACAAATTATTCAGTTCGACAAAAATTTTATTAGTTTGTTGATGTCTATTTCCGCTTCACGCTACCGTCTGAACTATGTTCAAACTTAATTTAGCTTAGCTATATCATATACTGTTTTTGAAGAGGTCGACAATATTATATCATCTCACTTATTCCAATATCATAAATTTCTTTTAAATTTAAATATTTAACGTACTTTGTGTTGTTGAGTTGTTCTAGGAAAAAGAGCATGCATTGTATTATTAATTAAAAGTTTGAGTAAATGCGTTGCAATATTATTAACGAAGCTCATGTAATTGCATAATCAATAAAATTTCATTTGAATCATTCGAGTTAAAATGTTGTGAAGCCGAAATAGCTATCAAGCTTATTTTTACTACTGTTGTTTTATATAAATATTATGTTTTAATAATATGTGTAACAACGTTTGCGTTATTTCACCGTGAACATAAAATTGGTTGCATTTCTGGTCTGCTAGCAAAACAAGTTCGATAATAACGCATTCCTGCACAGAAAGTCATTCAGGAAAATGTATGGATGCTAAAATTTATAGTGCATTTTTACTGATCTCGCGTCAGTCGGATAGACGGTAAAACACAATGTTTATTCTCAATGAAATATGATTTATAATTAAGGGTTCAATACACTATACAGATGCTTACATACATATCTCTGTACATAAGTCTCAGAAGGCAGTCTTGTCATAATTTACAGCAAAAACGATCGTTCTCCCATTTATCGTTTTCCCGCGTGTGTCGTTGTTTTTCATAGTCTCGGCAAATAAGAATAGTGTAAAATATTTTCGATACGTTAGGTGGTAAATTCGTTTTCAATATAAAAGAAAAATTGATAACTCTGTTTGAGTTTCTAATTGAGCCCATATGCGGAAAAACAGCGTTGCTCTAAAAACATTGTTCAGCGATAATAGCAGTTGGTTGTTGTAGAGATACAATTTATCGAAAATATTTACATATAATGAATGAAGATGGTTTGGGTAATTTTATTGAGAACACGGTTTATTGATCAAAAATCAAAAATAAACCAAATAAAGGCTAACGCTGTTTTCCGCATATGGGCTCAATTATGATACATATTTTTTTCACGTCTTTGAGAAACATATTCAAACTAACTATATCGTATACGTTATAAATTAATAACCTTAAGATAGAGTAGATCTGGAGTTGTTTCTCAAAAAGGTAAAACACGTGTTTACATTTAGTCACACTACCAATTAGTTAAATTAGTAATCCCGCAATTATCGTTACTCTTACGATTAATGATTTTATTTGTAAGGTTGATTTTTTTTTATTTATAAAGTTACGATTATAGAAAATAGTCTTCGTTATCGTTTTAGCTACGTCATATAGTAATTTCATGCAGTTTCGTCAGAGAAAACGCTTAAAACAAATGAACATTTTTTGTGTAATTGAAATATGTTAAATTCGATCAAAATACATACGCATAGCTTTATTTAATAAATTATTGTTTTGTTTGATCTTATTATATGCAAAAATGCCCACATCTCATTCATAAATCATAGCCATTTATTTTCGATCACTAACGGCGTGAAAGTAATCTGTATCTCTTAAACGTACCGTTTTGCGAACAAGTGTTGAATATGTCAGACACCTACTAATAAATAATTAACGCCACCATGTTGTAGTGTGGAGAAATGTAAAATGTAGTGTCACAGTTTAAAACTAATTAGGGCGTTCACTTAGCGAGTCGAGAGACTCTGTCATTATGAGCTGGATATTAATTTTAGATTTTCTCAAACACCGAAATAAGTCGATACTCAATCTTGTAAGCGACATCAGACTTCAAAAATATGTTGCTGTCATGGTGGATGGATTTTAATACTGGAGTATGTAGTAAACCAAAATTCAGTAAAGGTCCCATTAGACTATGTTCAAGAGGGCAGAAATTATATTGTGCAAAGCTATGAGTGGATTTGACGTAAAAACTAATGTCATAAGAAGGCCATGATTTCAATAAGGTTAGAAATTGATCTGTATTAACGTTCAACTAAATGTAAAAACAAATTCATTTTGCGTTTGCATCACACTGGCGTTTTATCGTACAACAATGCTTTTTCCACATCCAAGAAAACCTACAAAATAATTCGTTACCTGGAGAAATATCCCCCGTGTTATTATAAATTATATTTGTTATCGTACTTGAGATTAACTGAATGACTAAGGTGCGAATTGGAAGCATCGATTTATATTACCATCTCTGATTCGTCCATTTGAATCGATATATATTATTAAAATGAATATATAGACTTACATTACATTGTACTTACTTACGTTACATTGTTATTGTATTACACGCAAGTCATTTGTTTTCTCACTCTGAATGCCATCAACAAAGCAGTGTAAAAGTAGAAAAACAAGTGATTGACAACGGCTAGATTAATTTTTTATTTTTTTAAAAATATTATTCCCAAGAATTCACAGTTAACACCTTAAAAGCGATGCATCTCCCATACGAAGTCAAATAATGTGTAAATGATGATAGAGAAGCTATGGTATAAAAAAGAATACATTTCACAATATCTGCAATAACTGGAATAACAATACCTAATAGTACCTGCACTAAAAAGAGGTTCCAAGATCATTATTGCCTAATTAAACCGTTTTTTTATTATCATTTTAATGACCGCTACTTAACCAAGTATCATTTAACTCACTTTGAACCTATTCCACAACAACAACTTAAATATTGTTATTTGTAGGTTAAAAAGAAATTTGTTTACTAACAACAAAGGAAGCTATTTCCAGAATACGGTCGCCTGTCAGTTATGCGGCATCTAAAAATAAAGCTGACTCTCTTATCCATTATCGCTGCAACTGATTATGATAATAGATAGGAGGGCAAAGATGAAACAAACTTTAAATGTGACACAAAATGAGAAAGTCAAATTGTCATTATGCGGTAGAGTGAGATCTGGCCATAGTATTAATTAGATATGATAAGTACAAAGAGTGGTAAGTATTTTTCCAGAGATTAGTAAAACAATGAAAGCCTCTGTGATCTAGTGGTAAGAGCTTTACCCTAGCGATCATATGGGTCTGGGTTAAAGTCCCCAGAATTATTTTTTTCGATTTAAATTGATATCTTGAACATGGGTGTTTGTGAATTGAATCAGCTGAAAAACTCACAAGTTAAAAAAAACCGGTTCTGTGTTTTTTTAAATAAAATTAATGGAATAAACACGATAGATGATAGATTCCCAACCCAACCCTTTTTGCTCCATTGCGCTGTTTACCAATGTTCAGAATATAAATCCCCTCTTTCCAAGATAATCTAACTCTTACTCTAAAGGTGCTTTCCAAATATGCATATATTTAATAATAAAAATCTTCAATAAACATCAGCAATTCCTCGAACTCTAAAATTCACACTGGGAATGGTTGGGAACTGGTTGGCAATCCCTGCGATAGATCACTTGTTCAATATTTCTTTTAATACCAAACCTTGATAAATAAAATTTGGATTATTGAGATTTTGTACACTTCCATGTATTTTGTCACTAACGACCCGGGTTTCGCCTTTCGGCATCTTCAGGCATTCGAGCACACGAATGGACTCTGTCAGTTCGAGTTCAAATCTCAATAATCCAAATTTGATATTGAAATTCCATCAAGCACCCTCAGTCGATGTCTTAAATTATACTTGATAAATAATATTGCAATATGTTTGACCAACTTTTGATTGCAGTGTGTTATCATATTTCGTAACCTTATTCGCGTAACGTGTATTTTTAAATACAACAATCCTTAATTATATTTATTAAAATGAAATAAAATATGGTGCAGCATTTTTAACCGGGTTTTAACTGGTGAGTTTCAAGTTAAAATGTGCATTTACGTAGCTAAATGGTCATGTCATGTTTATATAAAAAGTGTGAAATTCGAAATTTGATTTTATTTATCTCAATATGATATCTTTACATTAAGAATCGCTAATAAGCATCATTTAAATGTTTTTTTTTTAATTAGGTACAACATATTATGTATTGTCAATATTAAGGTAACGCATCCCCAAATCAATAATCTGACTATTTAAAAATCTGTTAATTTTATGGGTTAAGATGAAAATGTTTGTAAATATTATTAAAATGATCAGTTTTGCAATTGGAATTAATTCAGAAGGCCACACGTATGGCCTTCACATCGGAGGGTTTTCCACACCTGTGCTAAGTAAATGTTAATTTTTTCATATCAAAGAGAAGAGTTATTCATTATTAACATTTAAAACGTTTATACCTATTAGACAGATTGGGTGAAATCTCGTTATATGGTATTAAAGAAATGAAAACTTTCTATGCAAAGTATCATTAGCAAGACATTGTCTAAAAAATTCTCAACAATTCTTATTTTGGAAGTAATAATGACGACTTCCAAAATCTGAAATTGTGTTATAATTACTGAGATAGAAATTTTACTTTTACTGTTCGTATTTAAAATATGGACATGTAACATTTTTTTGATTAAATCGATCGTCATACACAATTCCAATGATATAATTATGACAGTTTATTTTTTATTTGCTTTGAAATAACCGTTATCGACAACATGATAATACTATATAAAGTTAAACGTATTTATACTGATTAGTTTAAGACATCGACTGAGGGTGCTTGATGGAATTTCACTATCAAATTCGGGTCAGGATCACCCGGGTCGTTAGTGACAAAATACATGGAAATGTAAAAAATCTCAAAAATTCGAATTTTATACTGATTAGAGTTGCCAAATTGATTAAGATAATTCCGGGCGAGAAAACGTTAATTGAAATTTTTCCACTGTTTTGAAGAGTTTTGGGCAACAGAAAAGACTTTTTTTGCAGGGTTTCTCTACAATATCTCAAATTTTATTCTGAAGAAAGAAAAAAATATCAATTGATAGCTGTATACATAAATGATTAGTAGTTGGAAGAATTCTGTTCTGGACTACTAGTGTTTATAAATAAATGCCTGGAATATTCACAGTAAAAGTGTGTCATTATTACATCTCTTCGCCAGAGATGTGGTTATAAAATATGGTTTCTTTTGTCGCCATTTTAATATAATATATACTTGTCAAGGACAATGTTATTATTAACAGTATATTCCCACATTCTAGTAAAATCTCTTTATTCATACCTAACTATGGTACTTCTTAAGTGGCATGAATAGACAAAGGATGCGTTTGTCCAGAATCTATTGTTTTTCGTTTATTTTTTTCTTAACGTGGGCAATGTGAACTGTTTTATTTTGTCACACAGTCGCTTTATTTTATTACTGTAGCAGTGTATTGTCATTGTTCAAGGACAGCGTTAAGAGACAGATGCTTCCAAAATATATTGAAATTTTGTTCAAAAAACAATTATAACATTACGAGCTTAGTAAGTTTAATATAACGTTTATATTAATAAAAAACAATAGAGCTACGCGGGAGACTGAAAAAAACGGATAATGAAGTTAAGTACATGATGTATCATTTAAAATTCCCACCCACCCATCCGATCCTAAAAACGGAGTGTAGAGAGGGCGATTAATTACTAGTCAGAACAGGTCCTAGCACTATTCTTCTACCTCTACTCTCGTTGAATAAAAGAGGTTGAGTTACTGAGTAACACGTAATTCTCATAGAAAACCCTCTGTTAAGATACCTCCATTAGGAGGCCATATGTTACACATTGGGAGCGGATATGGCAAAAAATATATATAAATTGATAACTTTGTCATTCTATTGGCTATGTTATTAATTGTGACACGTCTTTGCGTCTTTGAGAAGCATCTTCCGACTATTTATATCACCAGGTTATTTGTTTCTAAGGTAAACAATGACTCTAATTCTCAACATAGAAATGAAGGGTAGGATAGTATTATTTCTTTCGTAGACGTAGGGAAGGCGTACAGTTATTTATTTATAACAAGTATTTTTATTGAAAATTTATTTTCACAATGCTATCGCCGAATCCATTAAGGAAAAAAATGATCCCTTGTTTTATCATAATTTTGGCGATATGTCGATTATCAGTTTATGTATAAGTTATAAAACATCTTTATGTAGTATCTTTCTTTGAATTATCTTCCGTTATTGCACTTATTCATGAATACAGTTTCTCAGGTAAAGTGCACAATAGGTAAAGGTAATAAATTTAAATTGGTCACTTACTTAGGTAGCAACATAAATATTATTGAAATAACAAACTGACACTTATATTTTCACTAATATTGTTTCGTTTCATGTTCGCGTACCAGGAACTTTAAAGACCTTGGGCTAGAAACTAAACTTGTCAAAACGATTCTCCTGATAATAACAACATAGAATGATTAACAGTAATTTTTTTCCATTAAGTTATGTTATTATGAACATTAAAATAATGCTTGTGTACCGAGTGTTATCTAAAGGTTTATTTATTTAAATAACCGTAAAGATTTTGTCTTTGGAAATTCAAATCTAGCCTGGACTTGATGTTGAAAAACAAATGAATCATAGTGTTTGCATTATTCGAAATAAACGAATTTTTGTCATATTTAACCGTCTCGAAAAAATTTGCAAACAAAAAAACTGGTTTGAAACATTAGGAATACGAAATCAACGGTCGCTGAATTCCGAAGCAAAAAAAATATGCCGCGTGTTCTGAATTTTAATAATTATTACATAAAAAATATTACAAATTTGAATGATGTTAATTTTGAGCTATGTGACTTAATTATGGTCAGGTGTTCATTAAGTTTTCATTCATCCTATTATAAAATTTTGCTTACATAAATGACAATTATTTCCTCCTATTGTAGGTTTTCAAAAGAAGGTATTGTTAAGAGCTCTTAATGAATGCGGCCCCCCTAGAAGTATCATCTGCGTCTTCCGGTAAGCGAGACATTGGCCGAAGATGAACCTCCTGAATCGTGAATCTGAAGGTCTTATTATATTACCTTGAAAAGATTGTCAAGTACTCGACGACGTCCAGTAGCGGTAGATAAGGCAAACAAAAATGATAGAGACATTAACAATTCGATCGTAGATTAGAATAAGGATAAGATGAGTGTAATTGTTGTAAGGCAGTTGTTACATGCCTCTCTGAATGGATGTATTTACATATCGTTTAATATTATAACAATATAAATAATTATCTTGGTTTATTTATCAGTAACGCATTTTTTAATTTGTTTTAAAACTGAAATATGAAAATCAATGGTGCTCTTGGGTTACTTACTACACCTGAATGGACAGTTGATTGTTTGAAATTGTATTTTCGATTGGTTTGTAGATTTTTTCAAAGACATGTATATCTGTGATGTCTGAAATCCTTAGTGACATAGTTAGAGCGATTAAGAAACTGCTTGTCCAATCCTTACTTTTTAAAAATAAAATGACGTTGAGCAACTGGGTAACAAACAGTTCTGTTTAGATTAGCTATATTTGTAAATCATAATAGTATAGCATAATATGCCCTATATTGGGAGCGGACATGGTTAAACAAATGTTAGTATACTAATACAGTTTTATATTTCCGAGTATAAAATTATAAACCAATAAATAAACGTGTAGTAAATAAAAAAGGACTGAAACAGACATTTTATAACAGCTAACGTTTTAATTAGAAAGCTGTGTTATTTGAAAATTGGTTTTGTTGAAATATTATAATAATTTACATCTCTGAGCGTAAAATTGTGCGCCAATAAAAACGCATATTATAACTAAGATAGCAGTAGCAGAAAGTTATATTATCCATTGCCAAAAAAAAATTTAAATATTGATTAATGATATCTAAATTTGATTTTAATCAAAACTAATATCCACTGAATAACTAAGCCACATTTATGAGGTTAGACAGGTGGCAGCGCCACCTGTTAATTTTCATTATTTAATTTTATTCTGCAAATTTTATGGTGTTGAAAATTATTATTTTATTCGCACGTACGAAAGAATTAGCTGTCGCAGGGCTGAACGAGAGACTCCCCATGGCTTTCTTACGCCACTAGTGATAGTACCTGGTTAGGTTTTCTCCGATCCGAGGAATCGATTACTATGTTAAATAATTATTATATATCCACAAAGAAAATTAATAGTAAAAGTTTAAAAATCAGCATATCGGTAATCCCACTAATCTAGGACCTTAACATGCTGAGTCCTGGAACCGTGTTTTCACGTGACAAACATGCGTTGGGTCTCCGAATACGATATTCTAGCCTTTCAAATAGAGCAAATAGAAAGTTATGGTATGTATCAACATATTTAAGACAAAAGTGATGTCAGCCATAAAAGCAGATATTCAAATCATTCTAAAAAGTCATTGAATTAGTAACAGATTTTATTGACTAAGCATTGATTTTATCATAATGCATTTGATGCGTCTTTTTGCTCTTCTTAACACCACATGATGGAGCAGTCACCGACCCCAATTAGAATATGATGTAATACTCTTGTTATATGGCTCTCTGTTAAGGAGTACTCAATAGTTTCATAGTTATAGTACTTTTCGTGAGCTGTTAAGAAACCATGCTTTTCATCAATAGTAAGACAGGATAGTTTCCCCTGATTTGGGACGGGATTTAAAGTGTATGCAAACGAAATTGCTTTTTTTGAATTAAACTTTTTGAATATAGTTAACAGCAATACCATTTTACATTCTTCGAAAAATAACATATTTCGAGGAATATGTGTAGTAAGTACGATTTATCACAAATCATTTAAAGAAAAAATCAATTACTTTTATTTCCTTCGACCATTTTTCTGTATTACGTTTAAATTATGCAGTTGATTTAAGTCTTTGATTTAATTTTCACCAAACCGATTAAAATGCAGTAGATCGATTGAAATGACTGTGTGTAGGTACTGTTTTTGAAAGGTGACAGCAAAAACGGTGTGAACACATAAACTTAGCAATGATAAAATGTTTAATTTAAACAATACAATAATTGGCCATTGAGGCCCCAACACGCCATTTTTTTCTCGTTCATCACAATGTTTTATTGTTACTATATTGTTTGCGGTGTTCACGGGTTCGAATCTCAGTACGGAAAGTGTCTGATTGATTTTCAAACCGATTTAAGAATTTTCATTGGAAACATGAATATCTGTGATGTCTTATTTTCCCCCCACCCATCTCATCCGTAAAACGGGGAGAAGTAAGAGCTATTAGGTAACCAATACTCCTGCCCTATCCTTTTATCGTTACTCTCTCGGACAAAAAAAGATTGAACTACAAGCAGTTCTCATTGAATAACTTCTGTAGAGATAAGCTAATCAGTATGTCGATACTTCAGTTGCAAAGTGTTACAACTCGAAAAGCATACTTCTGAGATAACTAGGAATCAAGATTTTATTCCGGTTTAATTTTTGTAGATTTTTTAAGAAATTGTAGGATTATCTAAAAAGTATATTTAAATATTATGTTATTTTTTTCTAGTATTAATAATCTTAGTTTTCAGAGGCTTTTACAGAATTTTTGTGGTTGTCACAGTTTGGATCTAAAGTAATAATATACACTGTCATTCTTACATAACCACAGAATACATTTTGGAACTGGTAAATTTCGGTATTTTAAGCATTTCCGCGTACTTAAATCGAAACTGAATTTTTTTGACTTGTTACACTTTAGAACTGAGGTATCGATATGATGTTCGTATAAGTATATCTATAACTATTTTGTCTTAGCTTGCTATGACATTATCGCACTAAATATGGTCACCGATCGACTAAGACTTGCAACTTGCAACTCCTCGTTTTTAAATTCAATACGCAAGAAATTTTCTGAAGCGTCAGTATTATAATATATGAAACGCATACAAAGCGAATAACGTGGGACAGTGAAATTATAAATAGTAACTGATACATATTCATAAGGTGTTCGGTGTAAACGGTGTCTAATGTCTTGTCCACAAACTAGATTCAATGCACGTGTAATTATTTATATTCTAGTGCAACGGATTGCATTAGACCACCAGCGTCCAAACTTTTCAATTGAATTTACATATTTGCACTCGTACTTCTTTCGATCTATTTTATACGTTATGATGTATATTTTTCACTCCCCATGCATCGCACCCTCAGTAAAATAGTGTTGTTAGACTCATGAGTATGATAAAAAAATATAATTCTGTATAAATAATTAAATGCTTATATTATATTACAGTAAAAACAAAAAATCGTCAGATTCTACAAGAATTTTACCAGTTTGTTGATAGCTATTTCGACTTGACGCCATCGTCAAAGCAATGTTGAAAATTAATTTAGCTTATTCATTGAATTGGAATTTAGAAATCTATTATAATAGAATACAATAGGAAAATATCAAAGTATTCCGTTATAATTTTTTTTATTAGTTAGTTGATAGCTAGTTCGGCTTTTGACTAGTTCTGACGATGGTGTGAAGCCGACATAGCTATCGACTAACAAACAAAATTTTCTAAAACTTAATACTTTATTATTTTTTCTTTTTATTAATTTAGCTTAGGTACAAGTTTAAAAATAGTTCTGACGATGGCTTGAAGCCGAAATAGCTCTCAAAAAACAAAAATCTTTCAGAATTGAATACTTAGAGTTCTACTAAATAAATGCCATTTCAATCGATTAATATTATATTTGACTAAACAGCGATTGTTTCACACATTATATAAAAATTGAACGTTTCAATATACCATCAATGCAAAAATTTTTGCAATAGCGATAAAACAAAAGTATTTGATCGGTTTTATTTACTTAATTAGATAAAATTTATATTTTGAACATTTTTCTATAATTGGTATGAAATCGAAAAAAATCATTTTTTTCTTTTCCTAAATCTTTAAATTTTATTTTGTTTATTTATTGTAAATTAAAAAAAAATAATAACAGCAATAACAATAATACAAGCATTTTTAAAATAGAAAATAGAATAAGAAAAAGAACATGACATAATATTAATATATATAAGAAAAAAATATTTAGAAACAGTACCCAGAGTTCGTTGCTGAAAATGTCCAAATCCCTAGGCAATGCATTAATCAACCGAACGATCCTTGCAATTGCAACTGATGACTCAAATGACCAACGCGAAGAACAAGTTTTAAGAATAAAAAATGTTTGGTTATGGTTTCAGCCAGATAGATAAAAATTGGGAGCGTGTAAGTTAATAGTCTGATGGAAAATGTCGAAATAGCTCTTAATTGTGTTAGTTAACTTTCGTGGAACAAAATACTTTAAATATTTTTTATTTTATTACAATCGAATTCTGTAAATTCAATTAATGAATTTCAATATGAACTAAGGAGTTTTCTGTGTACACGGTTAATAATGTAATATGTTGGTCGACACCGTGTTTGAAGCATTATCTAACTTTATGAAAACCACTGGATTAATGCCCTATCAAAACCGGTTGGTCAACCGTTAAAAACCGGGAGATATACTTCATAATAATACATAATGACGCCCTGTAAAAGCGACACATGCATCAATCTACTAAGGTATGAGGCAACGAAATAGTAATTTTAAAGATAATGCATGTAGATATAAAAATATGGATAGGAGATGTTCTTTTGTTTTGATAGTTATCTTTTTTATCAGATAAACTAGCTATGTACATGTTTTGTTTTGATTTCTAAAACATACACCATACCATACGAAGCCCTTTTTATGAAAGTTTGGAGGTTTTTTTCTTTATATTTGCTTCATGTTAAACTATCGTTTTTCATTAAATTTTTAAACGGTAAGAAATTATTCTCTATTAATTTAACCTGTATGGTTCGTGGTGCAGTGTTCAATGTCGTTGGCTCCGATTACGGATCTCACAGGTTCGAATCCCGATACGGACAGTTTCATAAATTGATTTCTCAATCGTTATATGGTAGATATGATGATATTTCTGTTCGTAGGCAGGGATGTTTATGATGTCTAAAATTCCCACCCACCTAGTGCTATGAAGCTAGGAAAAAACTGGGTTTTTATCCGGGTAAAAACCCGGATTACTACCGGAAAGATATACTCATCGAGATGCACATATTTAAACATCCACAGTCGACATAGACTGAAAATGTCGAAAAAAATGACAAATCCTAAAAACCATTGTCTCATCCTTCTATTTCTACTGTCTTCGAAAAAGAGAGGTGGAGCAACTGAGTAACAAGCAGTTCTCGTAGAAAAACTGCGGTTGACATACCTCTTTATGAGTTCATATGGACCACATTGGGAGCTTGTAACTGCCTGTTATTTAGCCACTCAACCTCTCTTTATCTTATCAAATAGGAACCGAATGTATTCGAATATTCGGTTGGAATCTCTAATTTAAACGTATTTTCTTGTAGTCATAGTGAGTAGAATTTTTTTTTGTCTATTTTTAAGATTCCAATTAGCTGTATTTTATATGAATCAGGTTTTGCTGTTCCAAGTATCAAACCAATCACACATCAAACTGGGAGCTTTACGTCCAACGTTGATGTTAGAATGATTGCATAATAAAAGAGAGTATGATTTGTATACAGTCGTTAGTCGTCACTTTACTTACAGAAATGATTAGCCAGTATAAATAATATAAACTAATAGAAGTAACTTTATTCTTTATAGTTTATAGACCGAGCGCCGGATGCAATGTGGAATATCCACTGCCAGATCTCCGGTTAATCACAGTTTCAAGGGTAAGATGGAGTGATACTTGGAACCTAAAGTGTGTGATACTTCAATCGAATAATTCTCTCATAAATATTGTTTGTATATATTTGAAAAGTTGAACGACAAACCAATACAAAGCATGTAATTTTCTTTTCGTTGTTAAAAAGGACTGTGAACCAAAAATTGTTTTTAGTATAACATTTAAAATAATAACTTTGTTATTACATTGGTTGTGTTATTAGATGTGAAATGTTACTCGTTTCTTTGAGAAGAGTTTTCAAACTAAATCTATCGTAAAATTTTTATTTATAGCGCAGACATTGATTCTATTTCTTAACGTGTAAATGACAAAATTAAGAATGGTACTTTTTGTCATAATTTTAATAAAAATGGTAAATAAGGTAAAACGTTTATGAAAATATGTAAATTACACATTGCTACCAAAATTATATTACTTACACATTTTTTCGAGTATGATTATCTCAGTTTCTTGTCCTGGGTAAACCAGGGTAGGGGAAAATACGGAAACACCCAAAGCTAATCCGGGTGTAACAGATGCAAATAATTCCAGATGCATCGGTACAGGGCATAACTATTTTTATGCCCAAATGTAAAACATATTCATTTAAATCTACAAAAAATATATTTATGAAAAAACAATTACTGATACTGAATAAATTCTGCATAATTTTAACGCTTGATTTGAGATACCGGCTAATAATGAAAAACTGTACACTGAGAAATGATAGGTGAAGGTTTCAGTGTATTTTTTTTGTGTCTTTAGCTGTGCTGATTTATTTATTTTTATTAGGTCGAGGGTGTTCAGGAAACAATGGACAGGCTGCAGAGCAACTCGTATCACATTGGTCTTAAAGTTAATGCGAGCAAAACAGTTTCTGTCCAAACCCATTCTACCCTGTGTCGAGTGCAGAGTAAGACATCGAGAGAATCGACGGCGTCAGGTATTTGGAGGCGTACATCACGGGAGATAGCAATCCGCGTAAAGAGCTCACAATCCGATTAAGGGTAGCGAGAGCAACCTTCAACTCAATGTGGATAGTCTGGGACTCACGGTTGTACTCTGTCAGGACCAAGGGCCACGTATTCAACGCATGCAACTGTGCTTAAAGAACAGATGCTTGTGGCGAATACTTGGGGTACGATGGTTTAACCATGTCAGCAACTTGGAGGTTAGAGAGAGGACGGACCATCCCCTTATTACGTCCTAAATAAAAAAAAGCGACGATGGACCTGGCTTGGAAATGTGCTGCAGATGCCACAGATGAGCCTGAATTCTGCCTGTTTCTTCTATCAACCGGATGGATTTCGTTGCCCTGGAAGACCACTGATGACCATCCATAGGATGTACACGGCGTAGATACAGGACGCTGGGGTGACTTGGTAGGAAGCAATAAGATTGGCAGAGGACAGAGAATCTTGGAGGAACCATGTGATGACCATTTACACCGATTAGAGAGCGGATATGGTTTTTAAAAAACCATGAAGCCTCTTTTCTACGGCAAAAAAGGACAATGCATGGCATTACTGCTGACCCTACTGCGCGATGCATTACACCACACTACAACTGTAAGTTGATGTAACATAAAAAAATCAATAGAATTGAGAAAAAGAAAACAGAAAAAATATTCTGACAAATATTTTTATAATTAAAAACAATGAAAATGAAAGAAAACTTTTTAAGAAAAAAATGTAGTTTTTAACAATCTTGCGTTTGTCGTTGAAACCATTTACACTGCATTCAGTTGCGGGTCATCTAAGAACTTTTATTTCCTAGTGATCTACCGTCATGATTATTTTGAGGTTTGTGCTGTGACTGGTAATCACATCAATTTCGTGTGCGTAGATCGATTTGTTGATCGACCAAGCAGTTTGTAGGTCCGAAGTCCGCACCATACTACGATAACAGTACATTCAAAGAAGGGACATTTTTTTTGCATGTCAATTATACATTACAATTAATTATACACAACTCATCCTGCAGCCGATTGTTCAAAGCACTTGAGCTATTATCATATTCGATTGCAGTGTCCACGCGCTAAAATCTCTATACGTACAATTTCATAAATAGTTTTGTCAATCGATTTATGTGTCTGTGCTAAAAGGCATGGAGGTCCGATGTTTATATTCCCCGCCATCAATGCTCCCTCTAAGATGAGATGTTCTGTGTGCGGGAAATCCAAAGGCTGAGCAGGCCAAACTAACAGATGCGCAGCATAATTTATCCATTTTGGAAACATGTATGTATCAAAGTGTTCTTGTCTAGCTTTAGATAATTAAAATAATTATTATATATAGGATAATGAATAAAATGGTTATCGAATTTTTCACATGTGACATATATTCAAAAAAGAGAGTGCCCGGTTGTTATAAAACGGCTGCACGGTCGCGCACACGCGCAGCGTATAAGGAACACTGCCTACCACCCATCTGATGCTAAAAATTAGGTGTAACGAGAACGATTAGCTAGCTCCTTGTCTAAATCCTTCATTATATCCTTACTCACTCCAAAACAGAGAGGTTGAGCGACTGAATACAAACCATTTCTGGTAAAAACAACTTCTATCTGTCGAGATGCTCGAGAGTTAAAATTGTTTAAAAGACAAAGTCAAATATATAAGAAGGACCATTAGACCTAATATAATAAGTAAGTCATAAATAAACGAGTATTTCAAATTTAATTGTGACATCATTTCCATTGCAGCAATCGAAATCAAGAAGAAGTCTCGGCAACGAATCAGGTAAAATAATAACTGAACATAAAAACTTTGGCATTGCCTTTTTTGCCGTGTTTATAATCCGTAAACGGAAATACTTCACAATCCTACTCGTTACCGCACCAAACATCAATTGTTTGTTGGGCTAACGAATATTTTTTATGCAGTGAATTATAAATTTACATTTCGTACATTGCGAACTTGTACGACATGGTTTTGGCACGTAGCGAACCAAAATCACCTTGCGAAATCCGTCAAATGGAAGGTTGAAAGCCTTGGAAGATTTCAAATAGGATGTAGGGTATGTTATAGGATGCTGATGACATTCTGTAAAGAATACCTGCTATGGACATTGAAAAGAAAAGATTATTATCACAGATAAAGTTGTTTGTTTTTATAACTATTTGATAAATCAATTAATAACAAATTGAACTTCAGTAGAGTTGTTTTGGACTATCTATAGATTATGACTATTAAATCTTAATATAAAATTTCCTTGTACATCATTGATTTAGATTAGGTGGCAGTCGTTCTCGATTCACTTTGACCATTTATTGGATGGGTCGAGGGCCGTTGCAGCTAAGGCTTCCAATCCCTTCCAATCCCAGGCAATTAATGAATCCCATAAGCTTTGATTGATGTAACAATTATTAAAATTATCCTTTTGTAGGTAACCAAACTGATATTAAAGATTTAATTACATCTATTTTAATACTTTCTTACTGAATTTTATCACAATAAAACTCAAATTGTATGAAGCTCAATAGCTCAAACAAAAGGTTATCCGAAGACTTATTTTTCAGTCGAGGATAATTTAGAAAACAGATCTCGGTCATCACACCATTTCGCAAGTTTTATGTTTTACTATGACATTTATTTTAGTATCCAGTTGTCAGCCGTTATTCCTCATTCCTCCGAATAATTATAATTTAGCTCTGAAAGTACGTTTGTTGTGTTAGAACGTGAAAATATTCTGTATTTCCCTATACCTTATTGCAGTAAAAGTTGCCTACAATATATATAATTTTGTTAAAAGATCATAATTATTACTGATCCGTTTATATAATGGTATCTTTTTAAAAGCTCTTTAATTTTAAATAAATTATACAGTCAGTCAAATTATCAGTGACAAAGACTAGATCATTAAGCAATAAAATAAAATTACGTTTAATATTAAATCTGCAATAAATCGAGCATTAATTCATAAAATATAAACCTAACGGAATAAATTGTATTCTTTTTATATTTTACAGATTTTTCATTCAAAAATAATTAGCACAGTAATTATTAACATCATGACGTACACGGCCTTGTCTTGAAAGGTAATTTATTATAAATCATGAAAAAAAATGTCGACGATATACTGGGAAAACGTATAAAGCCAGTGTTTGATGATTTTCTGTTTTAACTGTCAAAATGTAAAATGTAATTTAACTCTCTACGCTCTACGCTACTTACCGGTTAGTATATGATGGATTTGAAAAAACCAGTATTAAGACATATTGTCATTTTTTTATTCGGGCAAAAAGCATAATATAACTAAAACTCACCGATACCAAATCTTATGATTTGTTTGCCAAACACGTTATTCAACGTACAAAAAATATTTTTAAAAATCAAACAATAATTGTACATGGGAAGAGTTATTTGGAAAAAAAATAAAACTTTAAATGCGATTATATCAGAATATGTTTTTATTACTTAATGCGTTCTGTCAGTATAACCTCAATATATTTATTAACTTCTGCTAAGAAAAAGAAAAAAACTGATTCCACTTCGAATCCGTCAGTGAAGGCATATTTATTATATTAGATTTACCAAGATCATTGTAGTAATAAGTCGTTACAAAATAAATCTTTTAATGGCAACCGGTTTTCATTAACAAATTAATCATGATTGAATGAATACTCTTTTTAGTATGAAACAGGTAAGACGTTCATTCTTTATCGTTTTATCGATGTGTGTATAATATTTTTACTGTGAATTTTTATTGTTACATTTACATTTTAGAGTAACAGTTTTGTTAATTTCGCCATCGTCGAATTCAATATCATTATATTGCGGATTTAGAAAAGAGTTCTGTATTATATTCAATTATTTCGTACCGTTTCTTTTTATTCTTTTATGAGTATCAACTGTATGTAGGAAGGGGCGGATTTTGTTATCACTCTGAAACAATATTATACCATAAAATGTACTTACCTACTTACTACTAATAGTTAGGCTTGCACAAACCCCCTCCAGGCCACCCCTGGGTTCAAGTGCTGAAAAGATCTACTTTTTATATCAAATGTTCTTTTTCAATTCAACATTTAAAATCTATATATATATATAAAGCGATATATTTCTCTTAGAATTGCTAAAATTATTGCATTGGTATTGCACTTAAAATGCTTGTTATTATTATTTTAATTCTATATACTTAATTAACTTAGATATGTAGTATGTACGTATTTCAAAAACGAAATCGTAACCGAAATGTTTCCCTTATTAAAATTTGGATATTATTTGTTATTGCTTGCCTTCATATTATAATATATTTGATAAAATAATTGCTTATATCACTTTTCTTTTTTCGAAACCATAATGTAGCATATTGAATAGAAAATTTTAAACATTAAAACAAGCAAAGCGTGTCCCCTTAATTAACACAACTCTTTAAATTACCAATTAACTTGATAATAATAAGCAATGAATAATTAAAGATATGAAAACTAAGATGATTTTACGTGTTTTAATTGCAATCAATTCTAACATGAATAGTTAAACTAAAAATATCGTGTAGTAATGTTGAAAAGGGCGAAATAACCCATAAATATTATTAATATAATAAATAATACACTCTCTCACGACTTCAGAAGCTAATTATATGCAGATAAAGAGATTCTTTATATTATCACAACGTGCATATATTAAATTTAAAAAAAAAACATGAGAACGAGGCTAAACATAATACAAAAAATAGCCGCTATGTCGTCTTTTAAAAGAGGTGTTGTTCAATGAAGAATAACCGTCGTTTCGGAATTTGCTTGTGTTAAAATCATTGCCATCCTCAAATGGATGTATGATGTTACATGTTTTTAAATAGCCTACTATTGTGCTAGGGAAATAGAGAGAAAATCTTTGAAATGAGTGGATAAAGAAATTCTCACACTATGCGTTGTCATTGGCAAGGTTACAGAAGATATGCGTTTTGTATAAAGAAATACTTTTATTGAAACATGACGCGATTTAATGTAAATGCACATTCGTTTGATGTTTAATGATACAGTGCTGATTTGCTGATTTGTTAATAGATGTTTTTAATGGGGATGGTGATATTACTAAAACCAACCGGGATCCCGACGGGTGTTACGACTGTTTTTTCAAAACCAAAATACCGGCTTTGAAAATTAGAAATATCGGTATTTTGGTGGTACAATTGATTTTGACAAGCGTTTTCTACAGACATGCTTATTTACACGAAGATCCGGTCAAAATTGACAGTTATTCTAGCATTGATGAACTAGTCGTATTTTAATTAAAAGAAACAATTTATTAAGTTATTTACAAAAATCAACCTTTTATGCTTTTGACATAGATTTTTTGAAAATAAACTGGTGGTGATTCTTATCTAATTAAAGATTATTCCCTTTTAACAGACTGTGCTATTTCGAATCAGTGTAAAAGGAAAATTGGGCGTACATACTTCATTAAGAAGAAGTCGAACAGTGATCAAATAAGACTAGCGATGTTTATATATTTTTTACCATGTCCGCACACAACGTGGATCATATGGCCTCCTAATGGAGGTATCTCAGCAGAAGTTTTCTATGAGAACAGCTTGTTACTCAGTTGCTCAACCTCTCAACCTCAAAGAGATTGGGGATAGAAGAATAGGGCTAGGACAGCACTTGTGGTTAGCTAATCGCTCTCGCTACGCTCCGCTTTTGGGGATCGAATGGGTGGGAGGGAGTTTTATATTTCATACTCTATTATTAAAATATCATCACATTTTAATCAGATGTAATTTAGAAAAAATCCCACCGGAAAAGATCCTTATAAAACTGGCCTGTTGATATATAAAGAATTCGGAACGAACGTTGGGCCGCAATTAAAATATTTTTTTTTAGATATAAATTATTGACATAAAAGCAATATGATCATAAAATTAATGAGTGATTCTCTTATAAACAATTTAATGAGACAAATGGACCGCACAAAAATACGTATCAGGCCGAATTTTTGCCTAGGCCTTTTATCAAGCATTCACTTATTATTACAACGTTTATTATTGGATGACTTTAACAGAATTTAACAACAACGTTTATAATTTTGAATGAAAGAAAATCGTCACAATAATAATGTGTTTTTCTCATTGATTCGTTTACCTTTTTGTGCCGGTGGGGCCCCAAATTACAGGTTATTATAGTATGCAGATCACGTGTATAGTATTTTACATTGTATTGAAAGTCAACGGCTCTGTAGATAAAAGGAGCCAAAGGACCAAGAAGGCACCCAATGACTGCGACTTGTTTCGACTTGCATCAACCTGCTAATCTCGCAACGGCGGTCATTCGACCATAACTATATTACCTATATTGTTTTGTATATTATATTATCTACCTGACAGCAGTTGAGAACCAGTGGAATCGAACAAAAAAATAATTTGAATGGCCGAGAAAAAATTTTCCCTTTAATATTAGCGGATTATTATCGCATAAGGATAAAATATTTTAGTAATATATATTACATATGACACAGTTTCTTGTCAGCTTGATCTTTTTTTATTCCGTTATTTTCTTTAAACATTATACGAAAAATAATGACACATGCAAAATTATGTAGAATATTACACATTCAAACGAAAATCTATAGCTCATCTGTTGATTCATATTATGCTGTTACTTCGACCTGGGCAGAATTCAATAATATTTTTTCGAAAATAGGTATTTTGTTGTTACGGTTAAGGAAATATAATGGCAACTAATTATTTGGTTAGTAACTATTTCCATAAATGATCAGTAACTAATTCGATAAATGGTCAGTAATAAATAATAAATGCTCAGTTAATAATAATGTTTGATCAATAAATAATTGCCAAATAAATAAAACTTAGGTTTAGGCTGAATAAGGTTTAATTAAAAAAACTGACCATTTGATATAAATTATTAAGCGTTTATTTTATTAACTGACCACGTGTATACCAACCATTTATCGAATTAGTTACTGATCATATTTTTATTTCTTACTAACCAAAAATTGAAAAGTAAATAGTTCACATGACAAATCAAATGGTTTGCAATGAATATTCATCATCGATAAAAAACTTCTCTCGCGTTGTTACTGTGTACCTTCATATAGACACACACATACATACAGCCACATAATAAGGCTTCGCGGGTTCTTTGTTTACCGTCCGAACAAGTCTCGACTTGCCACCAGCCGCAGTTAACTGGGCTAAAGATGGAATACCTACTTCATTATGTAACTCATCATTTTAGAAAGCAAGTCGATTTTTTTTTACCCGAATCCAGTTTGCATTCAGATTTCTGAATCAATAACTATTCATATATGTATACACAGTAGCGTGTAAAGAAGGTAACCACCTGGTTATATTATTCAATTTATATAAAGTTTTACCGCATGGCAAATTTGATGGACAAGTTTAGTAATCTTCGATAACTGTGACACCCAAAAACAATAAGCTCCAACATATGTACCCTGCAATAGTGTAATTGAATTAATACATATAATAGAATTTATGAATTAAGGTCTACATCCATAATATTCATATGCCTTTCTACGTCTACCATATTTTCGTCTAAAAATTGAGTATAAAGAGAGAGAGAAAAGATGTGATTTATTAACATTACATCCCTTCTAATTCAATCTTCTATCCTTTCTCTCTCTTAAAAAGGGATTTACGTATACTAAAAATGGTTCAATACAAGTAAAACTGCTTAAAATAATGATGTATCTACATAATCTTTAAATCAATGTGGAGAGTCTGGGACTCACGGCTGTACTAGGTCAAAATCAAGTGCCACTTATTTTACGCATGCATTCTGACGGTGCTGCTTTACTGTTGTGAGTCATGGCCCCTCATCAAGGCACAGGGTACCGTATACAGGACTTGCTTTCGGCGAATACTAGGGGTACGGTGGTTTGATTTTATCAGGAACTCGGAGGTAAGAGAGCGGACGGACCAGCCTCTTATTACGTCCAAAATAAAAAAAGCTGCGATGGATCTGGCTTCGACACGTGCTGCGGTTGTCCCAGGGGAGCCTGAATCCTGCCTGTATCTTCTACCAACCAGATGGATTCCGTCGCCCTGGAAGGTCGCTGATAACCATCCATAGAATGTATTCGGCGGAGCTACGGGACGCTGGGATGACATGGGAGGAAACGGGGAGACTGGTGGGAGACAGAGAAGTTTGGAGGAACCACGTGATGGCCATATGCTCCGAATAGGGAGCGGATATGGATTAAAAAACCTTCATAATAAGTTTAAAAAAAATCTCACTTGATCTAAGAAATACAATCAATAATTATTAACAATTAAAAATAAAGCCTTCTTTTTAATAGACGGTGCTTTGACAGCTTCTATACTCGTATTACTTACCTCATTTTTACTTTTACTTTTCTTTTATGTCCCCTCCCAATGTAGAGCATACGGACTCCTCATCAAGGTTTCTTAACAGATTTTATCTATGAAAACTACTTCTTACTCAGTTGCTCAACCTCTCATTTTCAAAGAAAGTCAGGATAAAAATATATGAAAGGACAAGTATTTACCTAATCGCTCTCGCTACGCCCCGTTTGTAGGATAGAATGTGTGGGAGAGAATTTTAGACATAACAAACATCCATACCTACGAACAGAAATCCATAAATCAATTTACGAAACTGTACATACCAGGATTTGAATCCGATACACCCGTAACCGAAGCCAATGACGTTGATCATAGCACCACGGACACGACAGTAACATTTTCTTAAGGTAATTTTTATGACATTACATATAATTCTATTTTTTAAACAGCTAGCATCTTTTCGTTGATTAAAGTTTTGAGTCGAAAACGATCTAAATTTTGAGCTGTGTTTTTAGCTTTGAACAAATTGATTCGTACAACTTTTTAATATTTATACGATGTGTACCCATCATTTTTAAAATTTCGCACACCATTGGTTTTTGCTATGATCATAGTACGAAATGTGGCGATCTGTTATTAATTGTATTTTGATTGAAGCGAATGCACGCCGTTTATGTAAGCCATAAATGATCACTGTTAAATCAACCAGGTATAATATCTGTTGAGTCGTTGGTATTATGTCAAGGTCGAATCGAAAGCTTGTGACTTTTTATGAGCTTTTTTGTTCGTTTTTTAGCTACGCCTGTTTTTAGTGCACGGAGAAAGGACGGAAATAAATTGATTTCGATGACTTTGTTTGATAAGAGAACTATAATGGGGAATGGATGAAGAAAGCAACTCATTGTGGCAAAAGGGGAATTAACGTAAGTTGAAAATTATGTATTTTTATGTATAATTCATACTGAAAATTATCTCAAATAATAACTCGTTCAACTGATTTCAACATGTTGTTTATGCTCTCTTGTGTCAACAGCAGATATAATACTTTGCCATGACATTACCGGTATAATTAATAACATGATTAAATCATAATGTTTATGTCCTTTTAGTTTAGTTTATATTATATGTGTCAGCGTCCGTGGCGCAGTTGGTAGCGTCGCTGGCTACGGTTACGGATGTCTCGGGTTCGATTTCCGGTGCGGACGGTTTTTATAGATTTATCTTTCAATCGATTTATGGATTTCTGTTCGTAGTCTGAGTCCTCCCTCCCACCAATCCCATCCTCACGGGGCGTAACGAGAGCGATTAGCTAACCACTAGTCCTGTCATAGCCCTATCCTTCTATCCCTACTCTCTTCGAAAAAAAAGAGAGCTTCAGCAACTGAGTGACAAGCAATTCTCATAGAAAAAATCTGTTAAGATACCTCCATTGAGGACTATATGCTCCACATTGGGAGCGGACATGGAGAAAAAAAATGTGAACAAAAATCTATAATTCCGACATAAAGACATGCCGAAATATCCATATTTTATAATTCGTGTGTATCATTGTAATGGAGTCTATCCAATTAAATACCAATTCAGTCAATAAAACTTATACGGTTTTAAAGTATACTATATTTATTGAGAAACCTATAAATATTAAGTTCATATTCCAGATCTAAATATATAAACAATAGGATTATTTATCAATTACATTAAAAAATGAAAATGAATTTCCGCAAAGAAACCGATGAATCAATAAAATAATTATGTTTGGGGTTTCGCGAGGTAATGTTAGGGATTCCGTGAAAAAGTTTACATTTAAACCAACCTTTATTGTAATTATATCTATATCCAGAGGTATGTCAGATTGACAAAAGTATTTGCTTCTTTGCAAAATTTTACGGGTGCAATTGCTAATGAGACAAGAAATATGACACATCATGCAGATCCGTTACTTTTAATTTGACCATCGAACGAGATTTGACGCTGGCAACAATGATTTTTATGTGATACAATAAACGGTTTGATGGGCTCTGTCTTGCTGCTCACCGTGTAAAATGGTTCACGTAACTAAATATAATTGGAAACATTGATTTAGATCTTCGAACGGCGTATCTTACTACATATAATAACGCTTTTTTACTATAACAGTATGCAAAACAAAGCACTACAGAAAATGTGTAGAAATGATAAAGTAAAAATAGTGAAACGTTTGGTTTTGTTGTAAGCCTTAAATACAAACAGATCGAGGATTGTTTAGCAGATGTGGCAGATTGTCACGTACGTATTTCAGATTTTGACAATGATTTCCCGATTTATTGTTCTGCAATATGTGCCGTTTGTACAAAAGATTTCAAATTTGAAAACCGGTCAGAAAAAATACAATGCATGTAAGTCTATATTTTCATGACCAATTCTAAACATTTTATAAAAGCCAAGTGAACCTACGTACACAGAAACGAAAACTAATTAAATGGCATATATTTATTTTGACATTGTATAGTAAAAGTAAATGTGGAAAATTAAACTAGTAATTGTTGATCTTAATACTATGTCGGCGTTCGTGGCGCAGTTGGTAGCGTCGTGGGCTTAAAAAACCAACTTATGTTGAGATAAGCTCCATTAGGAGTTCATATACTCCACATTTGGAACGGAAATGGTTAGAAAAAATGTATCGACCATATTGACGCTATTCCTATTCAATGTTAATAATTCTTTAATGGGTGTATCCAAGTACACACTCCACTAGGCGCAAACATGAAAAGGCCAAGCTGTTCAAGAAATGTGGAAACAAAAACAGAAACATCTGGTGTTTGGGTCGGAACACCTTGTCCGCCACTGGTGCTCAACATTTCTCAAACGAATAATCATTAATAATTATTAATTTTAGATTCAAACTTATTTTTGTAGTTTAAGAATTTTTTTTTCAAATAAAACAATATTTTACAATCAGAAAAGGGACTCACCTCATAATAATTCTTTTATTGTATTCACTATTTACACAGAAAAATATTGAAATATTTGCTGAAACAATTTTGAATGTCTGCTTTCCGCAAAAATAGATTCAGGATTGTTTATTTTTTAACCAAAGATGTATGATAATTTGAGCTTTTGTGTAGAATTCTGATTGGGAGGATTCAGGAGTATGGAATCAGCTGTAAGCTTTGAGTTTCGGGAATACTGCAGAAATAAGTAATGCTACAAACAAGTTACTAATTACATGCATCTAAAGTTTTCATAACAGGTTTCATTCCATTGAAGAAAAACATGTTTGCGCTTTTACAAATAAGATGAATTTTTATTTGGATATTATTTTAAAAATACATATTTCTTCATTATATCAATAGATTTAATCTACTATCTAATTTCGCATAACTTTATATATTTATATTAACTGTATGAAGTATTGTCGAACAGAAAAAACTTCTACGTTTATATACGGTGCTGGTTTACTGACAAATAAAAAGAATGCTTTTCAACATTGAAAGATTCAAACAAGCAACAAAAAAAAAACAGCAGTTTATTGGGCGTAAAAACAGTATGTAAACTTCATATGAATAATTACCATTCATAAAGTTTAGCAGCAGGGTGGAACCGAAGTATGGCCTGTTTGCAATATTGTATCATATAAACATATTTTTGCTTGATATTTTAAAAATCCTCGTACAATCTTTGACGTTCATTGCCCTCTTGAACGTTATTCAGGTAAATATTTTTAACAATATGCTGCCTATTTTATATCCCAAAATTAACTAAATGCCGCATAAATACAATGTAATTCTTAAAGAAATTTAATTACAAATCGGAAAATACCAAAAAGCCGATCATTGGCATCAAGGAAAATTCGCCGTATTTCAAATTTATTTTATGGCTTAAAAACGAACCATTTGACATAATACAATATTGTTTTACCATGTCCGCTCCCAATGTGGAGCAAATGGTCTTCTAACCGAGGTATCTTAAGAGAATTTCTCTACGAGAACTGCTTGCTACTCAGTTGCTTAACCTCTACTGCTCTCGATACGTCCCGTTTTTAGGATCGGATAGGTGGAAAGGAATTTTACGTATCACAAATATCCATCAATCGATTGAAAAATCAATTCATGAAACTGTCCATACCGGGATTTGATCCCAAGATATCTGTAACCGTAGTCAACGACGTTGACGACTGCACCACGCACCCGACAATATAATATATATAAAGGTGACTTTCATATGTAACGATATTGTCCGATGTATTTCGCGTAAATAATCGTTTGCCCTGATTTCCATGTATGACAATTCGGTATTTCGGTATTCATAATTAAATTTTCTACAGAACTGCATTATTAACTGATAAGCGGCATTTGGTAAATATTTGAAAGGAAAAGAGTACAATGTTGTAAAGCATATTTACTATACGTATGTTGTTAGGAGTGATTTGTATGTTTAGATACCGCTCGAAATTTTAAAGTATCAGTTAAAAAGATAAAAGTTGAGAAATCTCGTAAGAATCCAATAAATAAATTGCTGCGGCGCATTATTTTGCAGCTGTCACTAGCAGGGTGCTTTCGGAGAAAGAATAGTAATAATAACGCTTCCATGGCATTCCTTGTCGATGTGATTTTGATGTAGTGTGTATGTAGACCAAAATGGCAGTAGGCTGTGCATGCATTTCTCGGCGTGTGCGGTTTGGCGGATTTACACAGAGACCATGTAACCTACAAAATAGAGGCTAAGTATACCGATTAAAATAACCACGTATATGCAGTAATAATTTATCGACATTCTGCGGGGCTATTAATATATAAAAATAAGTCTATTAATAAATTCTTTAACAAGGAGACTTTCAAAGTATTCGGGAAAGATTCAATATATTACATTAAATTGTATAGAACGTATGGAAATGATTTCTAATAAACAATCAAGAGCTCTTGTGAACAATGACCAGAAGAATCTAGATTCAATTCCAGAAAAAATCAATATCAAATACTAATTCTCAGTCAATCGTTAAATATATGATTGGTATGAGGTTTGTTTCTTGGTATTTTACATATAATTATCACATTGTAACTTTGCTTTTACTTAATAAAGTACTTTATTTATCCATTGCAACAAAATAGGTTCAATCCCACATTCAGAAACTCAGGATCGGCCCGCAATATCTGATATCATGGTAATTCACGGTTCTAGAAATAAACCGTACAGGACAAAACTGGACACGGAAAAAATCGCACGAGTAGAAAAAGAAGTATTCACATTTAAAACACTTATTATCGTTTCATGAGTTTTTCAGCTTGAAAAAATGTTAAATCAGATTTTTTATTTTAAATAACGTCAAATAATAATTTTCAGAAACTCAGAACGTCCGACGACGAAAGATTCATTTTTTGCGTTCTATCTTTGTTTGAAAGTGTTGAGTTGTGGATAAATTGTATTGAAACATTTATATCGGTTATTATTAGTACGCTGTAAGACATGTGTCATGAAGTCGTAGGATAAGATAAAGGTACGTTTGTTATCAACAATCCATAATTCGGGATTAGCAAAGTAGCAAAAGGTCAGAAGACTAAAATAATACCTCGGGTAGTTAGCCAAGGGCGATTATCACTTAACACGATAAGTGGCGTTCGTATGGAAAGTATTCTAAATGTGAATACTTCTTTTTCTACTCTGTGTGTGCGGTTTTTTCCGTGTCCGCTCTTTTCCTTTACGGTTTTTTCTTGTACGGTTTTATCCACTCACCGTAATTCACAAGTAGTCACCATGTAGTATTAATTATAAATAGTTACTTGTGAAATGTCAATACTGATATGTCAGTGCACAATAACAGATATTAAAGATATATAAAGATTCGTGATTAATCCACCTAATGTATTTAATATAAAGATCCAAGATAAGTATTGGAAATAGTCTGGAATGAATCAAAGCAGTTGGTTTAAGAAAACAAAATACATGCTCAACATAGTTAAAAATAAATAAACAAATTTAATTAGATACGAACATCACATTACAAAAAATGCGATTTTTTTATACACGTCTGCAGGCAATTTAGCGCATGTGGACTTCTAATAAAGTATCTCAAAAGAAATTTTTTTTAATTCAGAAAGGGTAATTAAAGATAAGCGGAGCTGGCAGAAGTTTAATAGATCGGATGGGGACTGAATATAAAGGTATGATAATAACATCATAGAAATCCATGCCTTTTGATACCAATCAATGACAAATTCAATGTATATGTATCTTCATACCGGGATTCGAAGCCGTGATTTCGTAACAGAGAGTATGAAACCAAATACCGTTGACTAATCGGATTCTGAACCGAGAAATACATTCATTTAGTTCAATAAAAAAATCAATTGAATTAAAACATTTCATTGTAATTTATTATTGGCTGCTTTTGAAGATTCTTGGAATAATTGTCGACACACACCTGTTTCTACAAACTCAGATCACAGCCTATAAATATAGAATTATAAATGATTTAAGCTTAAATATACTCCCACATCTAGACCACAGCATTCCATCGCATTCTTTATGCGAATTAAAATCAATGTACAAAATGGATCTACCGCACCTTACTTACTTACATGAAAGTATTATGACGTACTGAGTAAAAATAGTTATTTCTTGTTTCTACTATAATTTATATACCGCCACTGATTGCTTATTGTTTCTATCAACAACCTTTCGTGTATTTTTTAACTTTATAAATGTGTAGAATTGAGTTTATTTATTGTAAATTGTTAATAGTTTTATCGAATGACTGTTGTACAATATCTACGTAACTATGTACTTTATGTGTCAATTCAAAGCTTAATCATTTGACAATTTTTACTAAAATTTGACGAATATTTATTTACGAGACACATTTAGAAGAAATTTTTACCATGTCTGCTCCCATTGTGGTGCATATAAACTTCGAATGAAGGTATCTCAAGAGATTTTTAAGACAACTGCTTGCTACTCAGTTGCTGTCTTTTTCGAAGTAATTAGAAAAGGATAGGGCTAAGACAGTACTTGTCGTTAGTTAATCGCTCTCGCTACTCCCTGTTTTTAGGATCGAATGGGTGGGAGAGAATTTTAGACATCACAGACATCCATGTCTACGAAAAGAAATCCGATATTGTCAGTACCACAATTTCAACCGGAAACACCTTTAACCGATGCCAACGACGTTGACCACTACACCACGAATTCGTCAGGCTTAAAAGAATAACTAATATTTCTACTGTTATATAAATTAATATCGTACTGATGACATTTGATACCAGAGTTGAAAATTGTTATCAGATTTTTACTTCTGGAAATTAAATATGTAATAAAATAATATTATTCCTACAACTTTGCTATTCCCTTCGTTGTATAACTAATTGAAATATGAGTTTTGTTTCTCTGAGAAGCATCCTCACGCCTCAATTTATTGTTACAGTTTAGAAATTTATTCTAATCCCTCATTCAATAAGATAGATATTCAATAGATATTCAATAGAAGAGAGTTTTTATAATTGGAGTAGGTTACACAATGTTTTAAATAGTACCGGTGACTATTTCTTCGTAAATTTCTCTCCATTATGATTTCCCCCGTATAAGTGGTGATTAATTCTTTATAATTGACTGTATTTAATTAAGATTAAAACGAAATTATCTATTTTTGACACGTGTGGCAAAGTGATTGTTCGCGTGAATTTTTTTCTTATTTAGAATTCGGCAGCATCTATTAAAAGCGGTTAGATATAAAAGCTTATTCAATAAATTTATGTGATCCCAATTCACAGAAAGTAAATTCAACAATATTATATTATCACCTGTATTCATTCAAGATTGTTCAATTTCCAAAAGCTTCCCGCGGCATTTCCGAAAATAGCAACCGTTTTAGTTCAAAACGGACCACCGGCGCTTTATAGTGATATCCCGCATTACTTCCACGAATTTTATAGCACATATAGGATCAATAGAATCCTTTTTCTTCCAATACAATAAGTTTTTTTTATTTAAAAATGTTTGAATCAATCTTTGTGGATGAAAATTCAAAGAATATTCAAGACAAATATTACCAACAGTAAATAGAATTTATAAATAAGCTAATTTGGATTACGTTATTAAAAACAAAAATTATTCGACAACTTCGGACAAACTGTTGGTTGGTTGGTTCATAATTGTGACGCATAAAATTCTCGAACTCAAAAATAATTCAAATTTATTTTTTTATTTACAATATAAGAAATTAATTGATCTGATTTGCGATTAAATTACACATAAGGCATTAACAATAAAACACCAGAGAAGGGATAAAATTGAAACATAGAGTAACAAACTTAACTGTGTAAAAACAAATAACAAGTAATGCATGAATCATGAAAACCTGCATCTTGAAATTCACCAAATAAACAAAGAGACGAAGTGTTTTTAAATATATGCATAATATATTAACTGTATTTAATAATAGTTTTCGTTTTTTGTAACCGTGAAAAAGCATAAAAAATCAATGTAAAACAATTAAATGGTCCGTTTTATTACACCGTGCAAAAAAACACATAAAAACCGGGGAAAAAGAAAATTGGGTGTACCAAATTAAAGCGTTGAATATCAACAGGGTTAATCAACGTGACAAAAAGATCATAAAAATAAGTATGAATTAGAGTATACAAACCTCATCATGCATTAATATTTTTATGTCAATGGAGAGGTTGAAAACATATGACCAGAGGTTTACCCGGATTAGCGTCTAGTGAAATTCGACGAAAAAGGAATGAACATAATTTACATTAAATTAGAAATATTTGCCAAATAAACTAAACCAGATTTAAAAATATACAATACATAAAATAATTTGTGAACACGATCAATTTGAAATGTTTCGATTTCTTTGTCGTACACATCCATTTATTTTCAAAGCTTTTAACAAATGCCATTTACATAATTATCATTAAGCCGTGAGGTAATATTTAATCACGAAAATCGGATGTGTGGGCTTAGTGAAATTCCACTTTATAAAGCATGTAACAGAGTGGTGACGGAATTTATAAATACAAGTGGCCAACACCATGAAAGGAATCGACGGCAATAACATTACTTTTTATTTATAAACAATTTAATTAATCGAACCAACATTGGTATGCAAATAGAAATTATTTTAATACCATGGAGTATGCTGAGTGAATTATAATAATTGGTATTTTGTGAAGCTATGTTTTACTTCAAAGCAGTGTCAAACTGGGTGCCGCGAGAAATTTCAGGTGTGCCTCAAAAAAAGTCTAAAAATCCCACCGTATTGTGTAATACAATTTATTGGTTTCTTTTAAAAAATATATATTAAACTTATAATATCGTCTTAGAGCCAATATCGTCGATTACCAACTACAGCTACAACATGTATCTATTGCCGTTTGGATCTTTGCAAAATGAATTTCGTTCACTTCCAAAACGGGGAAAATAGGCTTCTTGTCATGTTTTAAAACTATATTCGCTTCTTACTCGGAGCAGATGGCTATCACACGGTTGCTCAAAGATTCTCTGTACCCTGTTAGTCTTCTTGCTTCTTTCCAGATCATCCCAGCGTCACGTAGCTCCATCGAGTACATCCTATGGATGGTCATCAGCAGCCTTCCAGAGTGAAGGTATCCATCCGGCTGGTAGAAGACACTGGCTGGATTCAGACTCATCTGGGGCATCCTCAGAACTTGTCCAAATCAGGTCCATCGTCACCGTCATAACTACCCGAATGCATGCGTTGAACAGGTAGCATTTGGTTCTGACCGAGTATAACCGTGAGTCCCAGACTTTCCGCATTGAGTTGAAGGCTGCTCCAGCTATCCCTAATCAGATTGCAAGCTCTTTGAGTACTAATCTTGTCAAGTACTGAACAACAACTGATTTAAAATCTGTCATCAAATCTTCATGAAAGTAATAATAGAAAAAAGACAATATTAATAGATTCATTGTCAAAGAATCTCGCTATATCTAGAGTAATTCATTTTATCAAAATATATTTGATTTTATGGTAAGTAGGAGTGAAAAAATCAATGTATGCGAATTTCTGTTCAAGGTTTTCGATGGATCAACGCTTACTTTGACGAAATTCTGCTCAATCTACATACTTCTTTCAAGAATCTCTAGTTTACGAAACAATATTTGGACGGATACCTAGAGTCGTCACTCGGCCACGGCGATCAGATTCATATTAAATAATGCCACTTAAAAAATATGTCGGCGTCCGTGGCGCAGTTGGTTTCGTCGCTGGCTACGGTTACGGATGTCTCGGGTTCAATTCCCGGTGCGGACGGTTTTCATAGATTGACCTTTCAATCGATTTATGGATTTCTGTTCGTAGTCTGAGTCCTCCCTCCCACCAATCCCATCCTCACGGGGCGTAACGAGAGCGATTAGCTAACCACTAGTCCTTTCATAGCCCTATCCTTCTATCCCTACTCTCTTCGAAAAAGAAAAGAGAGGTTGAGCAACTGAGTGACAAGCAGTTCTCGTAGAAAAAATTCTGTCAAGATACCTCCATTAGGAGACCATATGCTCCACATTGGGAGCGGACATGAAAAAAAAAATAAAAAAATATACATATAGGGTCATTCAAGATTTTATTTAAGAATAACGGTAATTTTTCCACGTTTATCACCTTAAAAAAAGTATTGAATAAAGTTATTATTGTCTCTCTGACAATGATAAATTCAAACAAATAATGAAAAAATCATGTAAATTTTTGAATACATTTTTCTTATATGGTAATACACAAACCATGCTTACACATAGTTTTCAGTATTTCGTCAGTATTTTTTGTGTACCTATTTATAATATATTACATATTATCAAATAAGCGCTTGATAAAGCCATGCTGCATCTTGAATGCATTTCAAACACACAATCAAATTCACATAATTTGAATTTGAATCAAGCCTGCATTTAAATTTCCAGACGAGATCGTCAGAATAATAAAATGCATCTTCAAAGCTCCTGTCATTTGATAAGTTATTAAAGAGACACCCCAAAGAAAAAGGAATGTAAACCCTTTGCTGGGCAAATAAAAATAAATGAAACTCGATATTTTGTATTATATGGCAGACAATGCGGATTTGAAAAGTGAAATTCTTTTATTGTCAAGGGTGAAATTCCAAAAGCTTTATTGGAATATATATTATTGTAAAGAATCTTGCATTCATTCTTACTTTACAAGACATTGATCGTATCAAAGGACTGAAAGACAAAACAGTACCTATATGAAATTTATTAAATAGATATGAATAAGATACCAAATAATGTTTGTTGAATAAATATATTTTAACATTCCTGTAATAGTCAAATTGGATTGGAAGGATACTCCAAATATCATAGACGGAAGGCACAAATGCACAAACACATCACCCGAAATCCTACAGACAATCTAGAAAAGCTCGTCGTCACAGGAAAGGTCGAAGACAGAAGGGGACGCGGAAGGGCCCCGACTAACTGAAGCGACCAGGTAAAGGACACCACAGGCCTTTTCTTAGTGGCCCAGGAGTGGCCAAGAATCGTCAAGGAAAACAGAATTGTTGCAATAGGCAGAGGTCGCGAACCTCGCCAGTGAGGAAAAAGATTAAAAATATTAATACTCAAAGTTGTACCCACGGCCACATGCTACGACTTCACGCCCGTCCTACAGAGTGTATCCCACTTCGAAAAGTATTTATTAATTGAAATCTACTCGCTCTCCGTATGACACTGTACATTTTGAATGTCTTGTAACGCGTAATGTTCTACAGATAAGATGCAACCAAGTAGGCATGATTGACGAAGCTGACGGATGCAGATGATCCTTCCCCATTCGTTGCTGACATTTAAAATGGATATGATCAGCATTCTGAATCGTATTACCGGATTTACCTATCCGACTATTTACTATTTAGTTTAAAGAGCTTTAGCATATTAAATATATTATATTTTTTTCTATTTTCTCAGTGCTATAATGCCATGTATTGTAATTTTCATTTACAAATAAACAAACAAAATATTTTCATCTGGATAAGACTGAATTTAAATTTATTTTTATTAAATCTATTACAACAATGTAACAGTCAAATGCGCCGAAATTATCAGGCTCGCTCTTCTTCGATTTGAATATTTGAAAGTAACGTTTTTATTTCGTTGTATTAACAAATATGTTTATTACTCATTCAAATTCTTAAGTTAAAAGAATGCTCGTAAAAATGTTATGTCAAATCTTACATAGGTATTTATTTCATAATAAAAATCATTTCGAACAAAGAGATGCCAACGTCAGATGAAGCTGGCAACCGCAAAAGTAAATAAAACAATTATTTCAAGTATGTATTAGTGATTTTCAATATAACATGTTTTTTGACAAATAGGAAATTATTGCTAGGAATATATCAAATATTGTACTTTGCACTTCTAAAAAAACTGTTCCGTCTCGTATAGCATAGCGGTAAGAGTTAAGCTTGATAATAATCACAGGTAGAAGTCATGGCATAGTCAATATCAATAAATTATTGATGATTTTGTTTGTTTAACGATGTTATAAATATATTTAGTGTGTACATACATGTCTTTTAATGTATTTTCTCATTGGGTTGACTTTGTTATTTTTAAATATCACAAACATCCATGCTTTGGAACAGACGATTAATCGATTGAAAAATCTTTTTATGAAACTGTGATTCAAACCAGTGAGATATGTAACCAAACCTACCACAGACCCAATATTTTGTACGTAGAATTTTGTACATACGATTTGTTCCGTGCTAGAAAAGAGTATTTTGATAAAATACGTTTATTAGGACAACGGATTAATGAGCATTGTTCCGCCGGGCAATTAAAAATGACGCCATAGCTTTTAATAATAATTGTTATAGTCATAATAGTATACCTGCGGAGTCGAAATGGAATGACCCACTTTTGGATCCGACTGTCGCCAAATGTCAAACACCAGTTTGTCCGCCATATTATAAAACACGATGTTATGTTAAGCTGGCTATGCTATTATGCTATAATTAACGGTTTACAACTTCAAAAACATGACACGGATTAATTTATTATCGTCGAAATATTAGTTATTATTAACAATACATGAAAAAAATACCAAGTAAGTTTTTTGATGTTCATAAAAACGGCGCTTTAAACAGGGTCCGTGGTGCAAGGTAAAGATTACAATACCGGTATTCCCAAAACCAGGATTATAATTGAAAGTTGAGCAAAGTCGAAATGTAAATGTAGTTGATTCTGATTTAACATAAAAAAAAACTTAATACTTTGCTTTTAGCTACGCGTATATCATTACGAAACTTGCATCTATTATCGAATTCACTAATAAATATAGTTTCATTGTTGAAATATTTAGATTATTTATTTCAATTGGCCTGTGACCTGTGAATCCTGTGACCCTCACCTTGTATTGCAATCCCGATTGCTTATGATTATTAATATTATTTTTGTTCAGTTATATTTATTTCTGTAATACCGATATTGAAATTTGTTATACTTGTATTAATTATAAAAAAAATCTAAATTTGAATGATTTAATGCAAAATGCAACGTATCTTTGTTTAATAAGTGGCGGCTATCTCTCTTATTTTGCTAACGGTGCAGTTCTCGTATTATTAATTTTATGGCATTTAGTTTTTCAAAGCAAATTGGCTTGTAATATATCCTTCTCATCGATGACGTGATCAACCTAATAATTTGAAAAAGAAAAACCGATACAAAATGTAGTTTTATACGTATGGAATACAACAAAAATGCATGCAAAATAAATTTGAAATCGTGATATGCAATACTTCGTTATAAGTAAGAGAAAGGCAAGGTTTCTGAGTTTTAATGTACTGAAATGGTTGTGGGAGGGTCTTACAGTGAATACGTATAAAAAATCATCGTAAATCTATTAAATTAAATGTCAAGTGTCAAACAACGTTATGAATATTCAATTGTTTATGGAATGTTCAACTGACATAACGTTGGTTCCATATATGAATAAAAAAATGTTTGGCGTGAATATGTCGTTGTCGTCGCCGTCGTTAAAATTATAATAATAGTATAATCCTTTGGTCATCTGTGAAGTTTGTTTACCCCTTTCCCTTCGTCAATAGTCGTCTCTAGTATCCCCCCTCTAAACAATTGCTTTCAACATGTCATTACGTTATCTACATGAATAAATAAGTCTATCAATCTAATATTTTTGATGAAAATCTTTTGGTGGATAAATATTACAATCTACAATAAATAAAATATAAAGATCACAATTTGGAATTCTGCGGACCAGTAAGATGATTTAAAAAAAAAACGATTCAAAAATATATAAAATTATAACAACAAGAAAAAATTACATTTATTATTATGAAATGGTAATAATGAATGTTCAACTATAACAAATAAAGGTACTTCCTTTTGTGCCGCCGGGCGGAAGATACGAAATGTCCGAATGGTCATCGCTGCACCTCACCATCCACGTGGGGCGTCACTCGACAGATTTTAAAAAATATAAACAAAACATTTATACCTACCATCGGCGTGCGGTGGATTGATCTCTCTCTCTCTATCACACAACCTAACTTGAGTATATATGAGTCCATGTAATATACTACAACAACTGTAATATACCACCAAACTTTTCTCACGGACGGTTAGAGAACGATGCAGATCAGGGGTCTCCAAAATTTTTAACCTAAGGGCCACACTGACTCCTCCACTATGTCCCAAGGGCTAATATCTAGCTAGTTCATCATACAAACATACTGTAGTTTTAAATTACGCGCAAATTTTCGTATTGCGACAAGCCGGTGAGTGATATATCTATGGCGCAGGGCGCTGGGGTAAATTCCACTCCATTTGCAATTTTGGTTGGTACTTACGGGCAAGTGTTAACAACATTTCATTGCCGAGGAGATAGCCGATGTATGTTATAGATTGTTACGACTACTTACCACCGTGGACCATAGTTTGAAGACCCTTGATGTATATGATAAATTAGCCATAGTAAGTATCTAATTGTATACATTATCTTTAATAGGCAAACCTTTGAAAAAAAAATACTTTACCTAAGGATAGTTGTAAGAATAACACACCAAATAAAACCTATAAGGTAGTTGGTTGTAGATACTTTACCATTTTTTTAACGAATTATTTGGAAGATTTATAGCCTTTTATTTGTGTGTTTACAATTTGTCTACTCGGAGAAGGAAACGGCGTATCGAGCTTAATAATCATATTCATCCAAATATGTCAATCATAATAAACTGTATTTATACATTTTTACAAAAACGTTACCCTATTCTATCAATCAGCGATAATAATAAATATTTTTTATACATTATTTTATTGGTGTAGAGAACGTAACGACTGCACCGGTTAGCATTGCAAGGCCGCCTGATGTGTCGCTCACCTCACGAACCGACATAGACGAGGCGAGGGTGGTGGCGGTCGGAGGAGGGAAAGAGGGGCGGACAGGTGATATTTGCGACTCCTTAAACAGACAGTGCCGGCTGCAGATACACCTGGACCGCAATGTATTTACAGATAATAATGTCAACGATAATCGATTTCATTATTTTGCGAATCGATTATGTCGACCGGTACATGGCCGTATCCTTGTAGCAACAGACGGTTTTTAAAGCGATAATAAATTGGCGAAAGTTCTGAATAAATACTGCCATTCTTGATTGCTTACATTTTATATAAAAGGTAAAATTTGTTGTCGATGCTAGCTTTGAGAATACCGAATTAATTATAACAGTAAGGTAAAATATCGGTAAGATATTTCAACACTAAAAATATGCAATACATTTTTGTCTTTTGAAGTGTAGTTATTGTGTGACACACAAAAGGTAACATAGGTAAGTTTTGTATAGGTAAGCTAAATGGACTTTTAATGTAGCTATATTTGTGATTGTAGATTAGTATTTAATGATTTGCAAGAGGTCCATAACATTTCAATTGTAGACTATTTCATTTGATTTATGTATAATTTGTTTGTTAATCAATATTTTCTTGTCTCAGTTCATGAACCATCAGTTTTATATACCTTCATTTTTTCACTCAATTTTATATAAATACGCCTCTTATGTTTGTATTTTTATCAGTTGATAATGCTCGTGATGAGCGAAACCGGTCCTGATCATTATAAATATGTGGAAGTAGTACAAACGAATTGTGTTTTATTTTTTAAAATATAATGTCTTTCCACCACGAATTGACAGTTAACACCTTAAAAGTAACATAGGTAAGTATAAAGTTTTACAAGAATTATATGAATTGGTTGATAACTGGTCAAAACTATGTTTAAACTGATTTTAGTTTATCTACTTATACTGGTTTAGAAGAGATATACACTAAACAACTATTTAAAACAGTCAATCTATGATGGCTGGACTAATATATAATAATGATTCCAAAAATCTTCATAAGGTTATCATGTTTACTATCATTATCAGCAGTGTTTATATATAATAATAAAATGTCATTAAAACAAGAATTAAGCTTTTACTTTAACAATCTTTCAATATTTATTTATTGAGCAAACTAGGACTAGAAAATAGTATTAATTAGATCACATTTACGACAAGCTAACCACTATTCCTATCTTAGATGCTTCTGCCCCTACTCTCTTCCAAAAAAGAGAGGTTAAGAACTGAGTAAAAAGTAGGGCTCTTAAAAAACTTCTGTTGAGATATATTAGAAGGCAATATGTTCCACATTGGGAGTGGACATTGTAGTAAAAAATGTATTACAATTGTTGTAGAGCATCTGCGACGTATCATAGATATATTATATTAACTCAATGTTTTGTACCAATGCCACAATTTTATCAAAAATATCAGCGCCAGTTTCTGTCATTGCGAGCATTGTCAATTGAATCTTTTGATAAATTTTTGTTTTATATTTATTTACAAACGAATTATAACTTTCTTAACCAGTCGAAGATCTAAGTCACCCCTGGCTTCCGCTGCATATATCTACAGCTTCGCAAGCCACTAAAGTAACTAAAGCCGATGCGCTTAACGGTAATCATTTCCACTCTCCTCAATCCTCGGCAATCTTTCGTCTCCATCTTTGTGTTCCCTCAGCAGAAAGAATCTGTGGATTACTCCTACATAACGTTGTTTCGTACAACTATAATAGAATTGATACGCGGCCTCGTTTGGCTTCTACAGATATCGTTACATCACGCCATATTCAATTAATACAACTATTTCCTAACGATTAATATTATAATTATGGAATATAAAAGTAAGCCCACATGAATTATAAACCCTTTGAGTAGTACGACCGTATTTGTAAGGCGACGTATTGTGTCATCTATTTTTCACTGTCATATTTTTATTGGATTGTTATTATTTCTTCAGATATGGACGCTATGCATGTCAGTGATTTTTTGACGTCACATTATTTTTGTTATTTATTATATTTTAATTATTTTTCAAGTGTACAATAATTTTGTAAGAAGGTTAATATTTGGAACCAAATCTGAAGCCATATAATATTGAGCGTAAAAATCGTTTCTGCTCGACTCTTTTTCTGGAATCACCGTCAATAGAGAAGGTGTTAAATGTCAATTCTTGGTGGAAAGACATTATATTTTAAAAATAAAACACAATTCATTTGTACTACTACCATATATTTATAATGATCAGGACCGGTTTTGCTCATCACGAGCATTATCAACTGATCAGTTAATTCACCTCACCTAACCTAACCTAACCTAACCTATCCTAACCCAACCTTTTTACACCTGCGGACCGGTAAAAAAGGAAAAAAAATTCGCGGACCACTAATACTGAAATAAAAATGGTTTTTCGTCTAATATTTTTTTAATATTATATTGTGACAGATGGACATAACTATAACTAACAAATATACATTTGAAATTCTTGAAAATATATTTAGGTAGGGTTTTGCATCTGGGATCACTATCCAAGAGCAAATATTTCCGTTCTCCTGAGTGTACCTGAGAAGATTTATGACTGTCGATGAGAGAACCAGCAACCATCGGGTCGCATCATCCTACCAATTATTATTATTTAACAATAAATAAAAATACAAGTAAACGTGCATGCGAAAAAAATCCTATATTTAGTATTTTTGCATGGCGAATTTCTTGAAAATTTGGCATACTGTTCGTGGCCCGGCACTGGGCCGCGGACCACCGGTTTGGTGAAAACTGTTCAAGACATCTCAAACATCCATGCCTACGAAAGGAAATCCATAAAACAATTTAAAAATCAATTTATGACACTGTACGTGCCTGGACTTGAACCTGGACTTGAGACATCCGTAACCGTAGCCACGACGTTGACCACTGCACCACAAACCCGACTGAATAATTTAACTATATTTGATAAAAACGTATTTCTGAAAAGATATACTGCTTCACATAATATATATTATTCGAAGTGGACACATTAAGACTAGCTAGGATTTTTACGAAAACTTCTTACCCACTTTCTCTGCGACCGATTCATTGTCAATGAATACTTACTGCGTAGGCAGTGCACCCAAATGCACCTGGAGACCACTTTTCATTAAAAACTTGTTTGGCAATAATTATTCTTCTCACATTATGTTACTGGTAGCATACTAACATAATTTCAATTTATATTTTTTCACAATATTTATGATATATTATATTAGTTATTTATATTACATTAATCTATAATTACTTAATAATTTATTTATGTTGGATTATAGTTATGTTACGTGTTTGATTATATTTGATTATTTGTTATTTTGTAGAAGTAGATTGATTGTTGAATCTACATTATATTTTTTTACCATTTCCGCCTTCAATGTGGAGAAAATGGCTTCCTAATGTAGGTATCTCAACGAAAGTTTTTCTATCAGAACTGGTTATTACTCAGTTGTTCAACCTATTTTTTTGGAAGAGCGTATATATAGAAGACTAGGACTATAACAGGAATAGTGGTTAGCCAATCGCTCTCGCTACGCCCCGTTTTTGAGAATCGGTTGGGTGGAAGGAAGTTTTAGACATCACAAACATTCATGGCTAGGAACATAAATCCATAAATCAATTAAAAGATCAATTTATGAAACTGTCCGCACCGAGACTTGAGCTTGAGACATCCGTAACCTTAGCCAAAGACGTTATCAACTGCGCCACGGAGCCGACATTATATTTACCTAATCGAATTAAAAATCAGAATGTTTATAGATAACTTGATTGGAGACAAATTTATTGATGTATGACATTGTATTATCTTTACTGTAAATTAATTTACGTTTTCTTCAACAAAAACAATTTAGAATTTTATACAACTCGCGTTTTGACTGAGTGAGGGGCGCCGAAAGAATCTTGCTTTAATCTTAATTGTCAATAATCCAGTTATCCAGACAGTGACAATATATTCATTGTTTTAAAAACAGCTGCTACATAATTCAAATTGTTTTTCTTGATATTAAAAAAAAACAGTTATCTTAGCTTACGTATTGATTAAAACGGTGATTTTTATTTTGTTTCATATTTTTCTAGTTCCTTCTTAGCAGAGAGATTAAAATTACTACCTACGATAAAGATACATTGTAACTATACTTTAGTCTATCGATGATTGATAGGTAAACGTTAAACGTAGTGATATAGAAAAAACTGGGGTTTTACCCTGGAATAAACTCGCATAACTGTATATCATTTTTACCATTCGGTAACATTTATTTTAAAAGAGTGGCATTTTTGACACATGCCAACATTGTATACCCAAATTTTAGGAATGAAATTTAGGATGGAAGTAAGGAACTTTATTTAATATCTGATCACATATGGCAACGCTTCTGTTTTATTGTATGAAGTTAAAATCGGTGTTAAACATACACGTCTATATGCGCCTGGACTAAATAAACCTCTGATTTATTTTCCCTTTCCGAATGAGCATCGGTCATTTAAATATGAGAAACGCTAGATTATGTTACGCCAATTATTATAGTCGAGTATAAAAGATTTTATAAACAAGTGTAAAACTTTCATTAATCATTTCTTTGAGTAGCTTCTGCCAGTAATCTTCAATTATCTATACTTAACAACAACAAAAACAATTTGTTATTATTACAATCGTGTTATTTTAAAACAAGGGATAGCTCTAAATGTTTTTCCTCGTCATGGAAGAAATGATTGTTGTTTTTTTATGATTCTGGTGATGCAATTGTATTGTTATCGTGGGCTTGGGAAATAGTATTAAATTCATTTTGACACAACAATAGAGCTGGAGAATTGCAAGGAAATCATTTTTGTTTTTGCAAAAACCGTTGTTTTAATATTTAAATTACAACATAACATATAATCGTTATTACTAATAAAGATAGCGTTTTTTGTATTTACATGGATTATTGTATTATGAGTTATAAAAATTACGCTACACCGAACCTTGTCACATTTTCATTTTGTAATAAAAACGTTTACTTATAAAAACACTTTTGATTCGGGTGATAATGTTTGTATTCTATATGGTAGCTTTTTGATAGAATCTTTTAAATAGAATGATAACTTGCTATATGGAATGATTAAAGTATTGTGGAAACTAATGATATTTATTATTTTACGCTGTATTAAGTATATTGTATAAAGTGATGAAAAAATTTACCCCTTTCCCGAAACTCCGCGAATACAACTCTGAGATTAAGCAAGCCCCTTTTTAACAGATTAGCAGTAGGGCATCCAATCCCGGATACTTTTTCAGAATTTCTCAATTCCGAGATTGGTCATTAAATAAATATATTTCATATTTAAAGTTTATTTTGTGTCCAGTATTGTTTCAATTGAAATGTAAGTATATATGGTTTAATATTTTTTTGAGCATTGCAATGTTTTTTTATTAATATCGAATCAGTCATTTACAACAAAGATTAAAAAAACAATATATATATTTTTATTTTATTTTATTTATTTCATTATTAAGGGTAGGTTTAACCAGATGATATTCAAAAAGAGGATATTCATTCAAGTTTAAAATTTTGTCATCCATCCATTTAAGAAGCGGTCCTAATTTGTCCTCCATTTCAAATTAGTTAAGAACAACTGTTGCGAAATATAAGAAAGAGGGAGACCATAATACATTTATATTAAATATATAATATACGAACAAACCGAGGTACATGTTGCAGTGAACTATTAGCATTTAGCATTTACAGTGAATCCTTAAATCCCGGGATTGTCTCAATACCAGGATTGAATAATTGATCGTGAGCCCTAATTAGCAGCCCACCGCTGAATATTAATTAGTAAGCGTGTACTTATTAGATATCAAATCCGTTAAATAACAGTAAACAATACAGTCAGTATCATTTATTTTATATATATTCGTGATAATAATTATCTCTAGCCATGTATTTTCTTAAAATAATATTATCTTGTTTATTTAAGCCGTACCCGCATTGTACGAATTTAACAGTAGGAAAATGGTTACTATCGAAAACAGTTACATTTTTTTTAATTATCACGAAACGTTATAATGTTACTCGTGCCACGGTTTGCTATAAAAACAAACACGACTACAAGCGTTATAGAAGCGTTCATTATAATTTTATTAGATAATCTAATCATAACTATTTGAATGAATTACATTATATCATAAACAGAAGGCTTATAAGATATTTTGAGCGACAGGAAGTTTGCAGATTCAATTACTGGCTATTGATTAGGTTATATATTAATGACAACTAACTATTTTGACACTTTTTCAACTAATTTGATAAATTATCTGTAAGAAATAATAAATGGTCAGAGTAAGCCGAGTAAAAGCTTCGAAATGCATTCTATCTGGACAGGAAATCATTTAGAAATGGCAAATACATTTAATGCTTGGTAATCTTGGTATATATGCACAGCAGTTTTTCGTCTGAAAAACTTCCAGAGTGCTTTTTGCGACTGAGTAATTCAGTTAATAATTATGTTAAGTCAGTGAATATTTGCCAAATAAATAAAGGTTAGGTTAGGTTCAATTAAAAAACTGACCTTTTTAATGTAAATGTCTGACCGTTTTAAATTTAAATATATTTTTTTTACCATATCCGCTACTAGTGTAAATCCTAATGGAGGTATCTCAATAGAAGTTTTCGACGAGAACTGCTTTTTACTCAATCGGCGAGCCTCTCTTTTGCGATGAGACTAGAGATAGAAGGTTGGACAGGACTAGTGGTTAGCTAATCGATCTCGGAATGCTTTGTTTTTAGAATAGGATGGGTGAGAGGGAATTTTCGACATCACAAACAATCATGCCAATGAAATCCATAAATCCATTGAAAAATCAATTGCTGGCCGTTTATTTTATTAACTGACCACGTGTACACTAGCCATTAATTATTTTTTACTGACCAAAAATTAAAAAAGTTACTGACCCAATAAATGCAAGTCTATATCAAACGTTGATTTTCTCAATTTACAATTTGATTCTTTGGGCATGAATGACTGTTATTATTTCCCTCTGCAAATAGACTTCGAGTGACATTGTTTGAGTTTCGATAAGTTACAATAACACTATTTTCTATAAGTTACAATAACGAGATTTTTGCAGTACTAATAATACAAAAAGTCGAAAACACATATGAAGATACAACACAATTTTGCAATGAATACAGAGATATGCTCCACAAAGGGAGCAGGCGTGGTTTAAATCAATCATACGTGTAATGGTTTCAACTGTTAATAGTACTTATTTAACATTTTTATGATCAGTTGCGGTTTCCTTTAGCAAATTAAACAAATAACATACTTGAATACTTTATAAAACAGCTCTGTTTCTCTATTCATATAAATCTTCAAGTTACAAACTGTCTTTACTGTGCAAAATAACAATCGCGTCTTCGGTAGCTGCTCCTAAGTCACTCACGGTAACCATTTAAAACCGCTTAACGCCGTAGAGAATGAAATTACGTTGCAAATAGTATTGGGTACAACGTTGATTACCATGGAAAAATAGTGGTTTGGTAGTCCGGTTGTTTTCACCTATTGAACGAAGCCGACCCGGAGCAGATAAAATAACAGTGAAATACGTATTCGGTACATAGAACCTAACTGAATTATTTTAATGTATTATAAATCGGAGACTCATATGAAAATAAAAGATTTTTAATATTATTGTACTATAGGGAATAATAAAATAAAATCTATACAAAAATGTTCCCGCCATCCAAGAAATAAATTTACTTTACAATGTACAAGTAATGTTTATCTTTTATCCAGTACCCAGTATAATGTAAAATACACTAATGGTCGTTTGACCCTCACACCTGCACTACGGTAATTATTAGGCGTATTCGTATTGTTTATTTTTATATACCATAATTCATAAATCCTCGTTAATTTAACGACTTTGTATGAGATCGTGATGCTTCGAAGAGTTCTAGCGTGTACTTATTATTACAAAAAAATACGACAGTTAATGATTGTTTTGATATTCTTGACATAGGATAGGAGTATAGAGGAATAGTATTTGAAAGCGTTACATATTATTTCTTCTTTTTTTTAATTCACTACAGATTCAAACAACGTTTTCCATTGCCCAGAGGCAAATGGAATAAATACAAAAGGCGTGGAAGATTTTGTTTTTGTTAATAAGGCAACACTAAAATAATCTTTACGTTTTTTATTACTGCCATCTTTTGTCAGATATTGAAAGTAAATGTGGCAACTAATTATTTGCTTAATAATTAAGTTGCCAATTTATAAATGTCAGTTAATAATTATGTTTTTCGGTCAGTACGCAATTGTCAAATAAATAAAAGTTAGCTTAGATTTTAATTTAAAAGCTGACCGTTATATGAGTCGCTGAGTTGCTAAACACGCTTCTGGTGATTTTTCACAAAATAAGTTTTTAATGTACGTATGTGCTCTATCGACAGATTTATCAATTTTTCCAGTTGCAAGTCTAAAATTTCTTCCTACTTCGTCCCCTGTTAGAAATTCAAAATGTTTCCAAAACTTCGTTTTTTTACATGATCCCGATCCTCGTTTTACACGGTTGACGCGCTTAGAAAAAAACGAGTGTTAAAGAATATTTTACTCTTCGTTACACTCCGGAAGACACAAAATAAATTAAATTATACTTAAAACCATCATACTGACCATAACAGGTTATCATGATTTACTCAAAACTCTAAAAACCTTCGGGAGCGTGTTTAACGACTCACCGACTCATATATAAGTTACTGGCCGTTTAATTTATTAACTGACCAGTATATACAAATTACCGACCGTTTATTTTAATAACTGACCACATGTATACTGACCATTATCGAATTATTTACTGAATTTTTTGATTAATTAGTGAAAATTTATTATTTCTTTTTGACCAAAATTAAAATATTTTCTGACCCAATAAATGCAGGGCCAATAAATAATTTTGTCAGTTTGTCGACAAATTAATGTTTTACTTTTTCAACTAAGCAGTTGATTTCATTCTCAGCATTTAATTTAAATAAATATAATATAATAACCACGGAAAAATATAAATTAAATAATTACTTTGGAGAGTTCAGAAGTTGCTATGTAGAAATTCACATTAGAAATAGAATTAATATGAAGTAAAATATTGTGGTTCCACAAGAGTCACACAAATCAGTTGATAGCTATTTCGGCTTCACAGAATAATTCCGACGATGCCGTGAAACTGAAATACGTATCAAATAAATACTATAATTTATTCAGAGCTAAATTCTTTGATACATTTACTTTACTATTACGCCAGTTCCATCGATAGATTATATAAATTACACAAATATTTGTAAAAAAATCATTTGATACCTTTTCTCACTAATAGATGTCTCTGTCATGCCACTTTGAGCAATTCTCTCACCCTTGATAAGAAATATAATTTAACCAATCCAAGTCGTGTTATGACAATTATTGTTACCCTATTTTAATTATGAAGTTATACCAAGTATATCGATCGTCCAGTTCATTTATCAGACAACCCTAAAAAATGAAATTTGAGTTAAACATGCAGTTATATGTAAAACTTTGCGTTCTATTCGATTCAGTACTCAGATCATTAAAAAATGCGACCAAAAAATGCTAAACCTCTAGAGAATTAAGAAAAATGTTGATATTTCTGTGTCAGCACAAGGATATTTTCAAAAATCCCTCTATTTACTATACTCGGAAAGTACCTAATTGTTACACACCTGTTTAGAAAATGTAAACAACTCGGGTATAAATGACAAACTCTGAGAAATCGTATCAGTGTAGTAATAAGTGCAAAGTTTTTTTCTAAAACATGGGTCATTTGGAGATGACTGAGTTATGAATTGGAGAATCGATGTGCCAACTCATTAAAAAAAATATTATTGATGTAGAAAATTTTGTATGTATTTCGGCAGAGATTTAAAATGGAAAACCTTTGAACCGTCATACCGATGAAGGTATGACACAACAAATGTTTTATATGGATTGATTTATACCAATTTTCTTTCCTGTACGCCTTACGCCACTGGCCTTAGATGCACACATTGAGTGCATCTGTTTAGGATGCGTTTGTAACTCGATATTGTAACGAACAGCTGGGATCCAAGTGCATGGTGAACCTATTCGCTTTTTTCATATGTATTGTACTTACAACTCTTCTTGCGTACTATAATAGGTTGTACGACGACTAAATAAAAAAAATAGTCACTTACAAACAGTACGATTGTCGAGAGGTGAATGTTTACTGTACCCATAATTAAAAAAATATGATTTCTAAATTGATTTAATGAAAAATTAAAAAATAACTAATTTTCGGCAATGATTTTGATTTGGTGTTTTTTTAATCTCTTCCAGAGCTCGAATTCAACCTGAGCGCAATGGATTAGGACGGGCTTGTGAACTCTGCGGAAAGCAGTACGCTGTTTCGTAAAAAATCTGTCTCTCTTAGTAAATAATCAAAAGACATTGTATGTAAAATATTTGATTGAAAAGCATCTGCTATTTTTTTTTAATTATCTTGAGTTCAAGACCGTGAAATATTCCTTTTGAACGCTGATATATACGTGACAATAATTGTCTAACCGTGTCTGCTACCAACGTGGACGAATGTTAATGACAAAATGGTTTGAATTAAGCTATGTAAGAAAAGAAATAGTACAGCCAACATGAACTATCTGACAAATACCAAATTTTGAGTATTTGATGGAAAGTATGTATCAGGATAAAATTGATTTACAGTACCGGTTAGAGGCTAGGTTACAACTCGACTATTGTGTCGGATAGACATATATAAGTATAATGTAAATATATCAACATAAGTTTTTCTGCAACAACTGATAGTTACTCAGTTGGTCAACCTATCTTTTTCGAAGAGAATAGGGATAAAAAGATAGGGCTAGGACAGAAATTGTCGTTAGCTAATTACTCTTGCTACAGTGTTAAGGATCGGATGGGTGGGAGGGAATTTAAATACTCACAAATATCCATGCCGTCGAACAGAAATCCATAAATCAATATAAGAAACTGTCCATACTGGACAACGAAGACAACGACGTTGAGCACTGCACCACAGACCCGACAAGTTTATAGTGACCCATATCTTTATTTTGCGTAATATTTAGAAATGTGTATTTAATTAAAATAGTAAATAGACATTCGTAGAGGTTATCCAAAAAGAAAAACAGCCTCCAAATTGTTTTGACGATCACCTCACGTAAGACGTCGTTTATCTACGTGTACGTTACATGTCGTGGAAAAACACAGCCAGCTGTGAATTAGTTTATTTCTACAATCAACAATTCTCAACTATAATTAATATTTTTCCATGGAACATAATCAAAGTGACAATCTTATCGTTCTTCCAATTACAATATAAATAGTAAAAATAATGAGCAACTGGCAAATATTAAAAAATCTCTTGTGGTCGACGTCGTTGGCTTCGGTTGTGGTATTCACGGGTTCGAATCCCCTCTAAGCACAGTTTCATAAATTGATTTTTCAATCGATTTACAGATTTTTATTAGAAGGCATGGGTATTTATAATATTTTAATTTTACCCCACTCATCTGATCTGAACATGTTTTTAACAATATATCAAAACTTGACAAAACCTATATATAATAAATATCTACCGTACTTTGTCTAAGCGTGATTTCACAATTTGATTAAAACAATGCTTTATTTTTCTGTGTTCAATGTATCACACGATTTTATTTTGAAACGTATTTCCCGTGTAAAGTGAGAATTTAGTGTATATCTATATAATATTGTAACTTTATATCGTTATGAAGAGTTTATTCGTAAACTACTATTTTAGTTCCCTAATGATATAATATAAAAAAAAAAAACAAGAACCGATGGTACTTTTGTAGCTTTCAGGTTCAAACTAAAAATGGGTAGACTAAAATTTGTTTTTCCTGATATATATATATATATAGGTATAATGTTTTAGAATAACTGGTGTATACAATCAAATTATCCATAATATCCAAAGTAAAAAGAAGGGTTCGTATATAATTTGGTGGGCGGTTATCGAAGATGTAGGTACCATTAGCGAGAACCGGTGCAAGTTTAATGTCCTGTAGTTTATCCAACAAAAGCTTTGAACCCATTTCTACTATAAATACTAAATATCATAATATTATGGTGCTTTCATATTCCATGCTGTGTATTATTTATCACCAATTAGATTGATAATGTAAAACTATAAAGAAAGCTTTTTATCTTTTCTATGTACTGTTTTTAAAACATCCCAAATCAAGTTGAATAGTTATAAATTTAAAGGATGACACTAGTTCTTTGTTACGTAACTGAGCATCTTAGATTATAACAGCTGCAATTGATCATTTTTTTAAATACAATTATAACGCTTCTGTATCTAGAAAAAGTTGTGAATCTGTTTAGTGAAAGATAGGTTAATGATTTTATTATCGATGAAATCCGCTGGAACTTTGTAGAAAGTCATTTTTTATATAAAATTAATAGCTTAGTTACGCTAATGGTTGTATTACGATTACATTTGTGACTTGTGACATATCTTCAGCTTAACACATTGATTCCCGGAGCCGTGTTTTCACGTGATATTATAACCATCGCTTGAGTCCCGGAACCGTGTTTTCACGTGATAGACCAGCCTATCAAAAAAAGTCATATTTGAGTCAATAAACGATACGTATTGCAACGTAATCCTAGTTTTAATTATAGTCAAGACATAAAACTTTTCAAAACAGTCATTTAATTTGTGTTATTGGCAAAATAGGTTTTGTTTTCATCGACTTAAAATATCAATCGAATTTTAGTTCTATAATACTCCCTCTTCTGGAGACGATATTTCAGTGACACCGAGTCCACCCCGAGCTATACTTTTCCAATATCTACAAGACATGTTGTCGGGGGATATGTCTAACCACATATTGATACCAATACCGTGAACAGAAAAAAAATTAGCCCTGCCATGCAAGGTGTGTGCAAAGCAAAGAAAAAGAGTGAGACTCGGTACATGTGTAAACATTGTAGTGTGGCTCTTCACAAAGGGAAATGTTGGCAATTTTACCATACAAAAAATAAATATTAAAATGTTTTAAACAATTCTAAAAAGTTTCATTTGATTTCATCCACTATTTCTATAGTTATAACACTTTTAGTAAACGCTTAAAAAAATGGTATTTCTTCAAAACTGGGCCAGGCACAGGGGTTGGCTTTACCTGATTTTGACCGGAGCTGATAGAGTTAACTAGCAACGAATAATTTTAAATTCAATATTCATAAAATTTGTGTGAAATTCATAGAATAGCATTGGTTAAAACTGAATTTATTCAGTTTTTATGCTCTCCTAAGCATTTTGCTCAAATGTGGATAAGCAGTTTGATAACTAAGCCGTCGATATGTTTCGTTACGTTTGCGACTTTATGCCCACCTTTCCATGCTCTATATTTAAATACTTCCAAGATCCAATACATTGCAATACCTTATCATAAATTCGCGGCAAGAGATAAATTGACATTATATAAAAAAGAAAGATCACTTTGTCGTTTCCATACCTAAATTGTATATCTGCAAAATCAAATTTTTTCGGGGCAGCGTAAAAACAACATTAATTATACATAAGTATACTATAGTATTACCAACATTACTTGGCCGCCAAAGAATTTGGAACTAAAATTTCTCCAATTGGCATTTTATACAAAATAAATGTCTGTAGAAAATTCTTGTCTACTTTTGATAACCATTGCTAAAAGATCAGAGTATTGTTTTTACGTTAAGATAATGTTGTACTAAAATATCAATTATAATTTATCCTTGCAAAATTATTGTTTAAATGAGAGATAGTGTTATGCTATCAAAAATATCTTTTTCTTGTTGATTTATAAATACTGAAGTATGGTGATGACATTTAGAACAGTTTTATTCTAGATTGACACTATTCCTAAGCAACTGACAAACACGAGAGTATATATCAACAAACAGTTTTGTTATTAAAAATACAGTGGAAATAAGTGGCCACGGTATGTTAAATAGTTCAAAACGAATCTGTAGGAAAGCCCGGAAGTTATTGTCAGTTCTTCAAACGTAAAAATCTAGTAAATGACTAATAATTTTCATCTGTTACAACTGCCGCCATTACAAAACAATTAAATTTTTAGTATTGCCAGGTTACTTGTTATTAAATACTTCTGTATTTTTTATAAAGACTTTTTACATATTTTTTCAAATATTCCATACGTACAGCCTATACTTTGTGGAAAATCATTTTCAATATGAAAATTTAAATTGATAACGTTGTAATTGCATTTTTTTACATAATTTTAGAAATATTTTTAAGACAATATTTAAAATTATATTTCAATTTAATTATAAGTTTTAATGTTTTAATAAAAATATATTATTTGCATGAAGTATTTTTTTTTTCATTTATATGTTTAAAATTTGTTAATAAACAAATAATTTTGGTTGAATATGGCAACATTCTTAACGCGATTGTGGCACCCTCACTAGCGGCCAAGTAATGTTGGTAATACTATAATTACGTGATTTTTATTTTTGTTTTAATTCAACAGGTTTGTTTTTGAAACTGTTTTTATGCTGATGATTTTGCAGATATCCAATTTTGCAATGCAAACGAAGATTTGTTTCATAACTAGTAGCACAAGCAGTAGACTAACAAAGCTATCAATTTTAATTGTCTATTGCTAGTATTATTTCATCATTAATATCGAAAAAACTTTTGAAAAATATTCATCTAGATTATATTTCGATTGTACAGACTGTTGATTCAAATCAAAGAGCGTCCATAGACAAGCCAGTGTTTTCTTTCTATCTATTGTTATCACGATATTTCCAAAAGTTTATTATATTAAAATAAGCGCAACCATAAGCCATTCATAAAGGGTGTAAAGTATGACAAATGAATTATTATTGAAAGAATAAAAATTAATACTTTACTAAACTGAGATAACGTTCTATTCCTCTTAACAATGATGCATTTTCATGATTCGTTTTAAAGCTAATTCCAACTATTGATGATTTAGTTTCGCTATATGAATTCATGGAATAATAATATGCGCATACTATGTATTATAATTAATCGCTGGTGTCATGATGCGTAGGAAGTACGAGTTGAAAAGATATTTAAATGTCATCATTATATATTAAGTACCGAGTCATTCATTTTTGAATAAGCGGCAATGAATTTTGTTCTAAAATTGCCATGAAATTTTAAATACATTATGTAAAAATTAATATTTCCAACTAACTAATAATAAACGTATAATCATTTATCAGAATTTTATTAGACACTTTCATGTTTTTTTATAGATTTTGTAAGAGGCCGAAAAACATAGCGATTATAGTTAAACAGGTGAATATATGTCTCTTAAGTCACAATAATTAAGATGCTATCTACAAGATTTATAGGTAATATTTATGTTTTGGTATTAATTTAATTGTACAAATTTAAATAGTATTACTACAAAAACACGCAATAAAGCATGCAATAAGCAATATATTCTATTAAACCAATATATTTTTAGGCAGACATTTTTTTTAAATTTACATTCTAATGCATTCATTATCCAGTAAAGTAAACAATATGACCAAATATTCCTAGAGCTAAATCGTCATCCATCGATGCATATTTCGGAGTGCATCACACCGCAAGTTTTATTAATCGTTCAAACAAAATTGTAACATTCTGAATTATCTTTATAGCTGTCAGCACTTTGTTATACAATAACTCCGCGAAAATAGACACATAATTTTCAAAATAATATATTATCCTAAAATCATTTAAATAATTTACGATTAACAACACGAGATGCATCAAATCACTTCAATAATTCATGTTTGGCTGGTTGGTAGATAAGTCCTAGATAGCCCTACATATAAACGGGGTATATTTTTTCTTAAATGGGAAAACGTATTTACTGCCAATTGGACCGATCCGCTTAGCTGACTTGATGACAACTAGAAAAAATATCGGGCCTATGAGAAGCTTACAACGTCATACGAAGAGTGAATTGATCACTGTTTTTAAACCCTCTGCTATCACTTTTAAGGTGTTAGCTGTCAATTCTTGGCGGAAAGGCATTATATTAAAAAAAAAAATGCTCTCCTATCATATCGGAAGGATTGATTCTGCGTAGAATAAATTCAAGTTACCAAACTAGACTTAAATTTTTGTTCCTCTCACACATAAAAAATAGATACGTAAGTACGCTTAACTTTAGTCTCGTCATTGGATATGACATGTAGAAAGATGGTTGATCAATTGCAACCATTCCTCGTTCATACATAATTCATTCAAGTATCAGATGGTTCGATTTGATTGATTATATTTATATTGTATACAAATGTACTTCCTGTCAAAGAGCTACAAGTTGTCTACCAGCATAATTTTGAGCAAAAGCTCGATGACTTGTAACTTGCAGGCTTTTAAAAGCTTATAAAGCAAAGGCGGAAGTCAGCAAATCGAAAAGCGGACGTGCATTATTTTAACAACGCGTTTACCAGTGGTGTACTATAATCAATTAGGAAAACTTGTACAATATTTTGACTGCATTTTTTCTAGTGTTACTCACTTAGTATATTTAGCTGACTTTGAATTACAGCTATAATAAATTTAAGGAAAACAACTTAAGTAACTTATTTATACTTTTTATTAATAATTAAAAAAAAACTTAAACAAGTAATTCAGCCAGGTCAATTTTTATTTTCTAAATATTGTATTTATATCTGCAAATATTTGATTATGCTGTTTTATATAATGATTTGAAATGGAAGTTTATTTTTTCTAAAAAAAACATTGGTAAGCCCATTTGAGGTCGCAAACACAAGATTGTGTTTTTTAAAACATAACATTTAAATTATTCTTTTTTTGCATTTTAAACATTCGCATTAAATTTTTTTTTCTATACGACTTGCACTTACGTTTAGATGCTTAATTTCAACAACCATTGTGACAAAATAAGACACATTTTAGAATATTGGATGTATTCTATATGGTTATAGTTTCATACATTAATTTAAAATTACGGACCCATTATCTATTAAATCTAAGATGATTAACTTGGCTATGCCGATATTAAGTTGATTTTGGTGATGCCACCAGACGATTAAGATAATAATCAAAGAGTAAGTTTATTAGTTAACTGTAAATCGATTAAATTAAGCATTTTTTCTTCACCATCAAAAGTGTATGATATAGAAGCTTCGGGACTATCTCTTACTACTGTGAACAACTAGGGATTCTAATCGAATATTCGAATGTATTCGGCTCCTTTTTGATATTCGGATATATGATTAAGTATTCGGATATTACCCGTTCATATCAGTAATGTATATTATATCACTTTGTTAATAAAAAAAACATTTCACGTCGCATTATATCTTGATATTTTCTATTTTGTTTTTATAAACATCATAATATTTTGTCGGCGTCCGTGGCGCAGTTGGTAGCGTCGCTGGCTATGGTTAAATATGTCTCGGGTTCAATTCCCGGTGCGGATGGTTTTCATAAATTGATCTTTCAATCGATTTATGGATTTCTGTTCGTAGTCTGAGTCCTCCCTCCAACCCATCCCATCCTCACGAAGCTTAGCGAGGGTGATTAGCTTACCACTAGTCCTGTCCTAGCCCCATAATTTCTATCCCTACTCGCTTCGAAAAAAGAGAGGTTGAGCAACTGATTAACAAGTAGTTCTCGTAGAAAAATTCTGTTAAGATACCTCCGTTAGGAGACCATATGCTCCACATTGGGAGCGGACATGGAAAAAAATATTTTCGATGAACTCGGCGGTAACTTGAAGGAATTCATCTTTAATATAAAATCGAAGCTCATTAAGAAGAATCGAAGAAGAGGCAAAACACATGTTCCATTTAATAACACAGTTAGTGGAATAAAAAAAAATATTAATTTTAATTTAATGTCATAATACTCGCTCAATTCCGTGCTTTCAACCAGCAAATAATATGCCTCGCAAGAAATATGAAAAGCAATGAGTATACACGGTGAAATTCATAAATTATCATTCGACTATATTCGAATAATGGAAGGTGATATTCGATATTCGAATATTTAAAATCCCTTCACACAGCACATATAGAGAAATTCCGTTCGACTTCAGCGGTAGATATGCAATACTTTTATCAAAATTAATTTTTAAATATGTTAATTTTTATTTTGTATTTCGATATTCGTGCACCACTGAGTATGCAATAAAATCATGTAACCTGCAGTAGTAACCGATTCGCATATCGAATCGATAGTCTTATGACTTGTGAGCCTGAAAGTTTAATACTTATAAATATAAAACATAAAATGTATCGTATTGATCAGTAATTTTCTGCTTCCGTTTGAAATTTATGTTACTGTGCAACAATTTGAAAAGCGCTGCAGTTAAATGAAAAAAAAAATATTTTATTTATACTTAGAGAATTTTATACAGACAATAAATTATACAATTGAAAACATTATAATAGAGAAACTTACCTTAGCGTAGTCTATTGGTGATGCATTCACGGGACAAGTAAAAAGTCCTTCACTGCAAAAGTTAACATAGATAATTAGAATAGTCATTAAGGTCAGTCAATTGAACAGTTCATTAAATTCAATCAAGAATCTCATAAATAGAATGTAATTATTTGTATAGAAAATCATAAGTATCTCATCAAAGACTTGTATATTTAATTAACCGGTTGATCCGTGAAACAATATTATGGTTAATATGACATTGATGTATTTCCATTGACAAAGCAGTGCTAGAGATGGAAAACAAATCGATTGCGGTTCAATTCTACATGGAGTCTCCACGATTTGTTTTCACACTTTATTTGCTATTGACAAAGCAGTATTAAAGTGAGAAAGAAAGTGATTCAGAACGATTTTCATATTTTGAAAGAAGCGAACAGTTACTCTTAGATTCGTTCGTTCGGGAACAACGCATGTTTAGTATATTTATACAATTTTCTCTTGTAATATAAATACCATAACAAATATACAGCGGGTTAATAAGGAGGTCCCTTGAAGTATATTCAGAGTGGCCATACCTGATATTATAGTATGCTCAACGTGTTTTTAAATTTATCATAAGTCTTTCTTGTGTTTTAGAAGTTTTTTACAACGCGCACGTTAAACATTTGTAATGAAGTATTTTTTGAACTGGAATTGAACAATTAAGTAGTGCATGCAGAATGATAGTTTTGTAATTGACTGCATGCATTCCACCTTCTAACAATATATACGACTTGTTTACAATGTATAATAATTGAAAAAGAATGTTGATTTCATTTTTATGCGATTGGAATTGTAAATTTCTTATTATTTTTCAAATTATTCGTGATGGAATGATGAGTATATTTCTAAGATTACAAAATGACATTCGATAAGAAAGTTAGAAATGATTACATAGCACATGAATCAAAACACATCTCTATTAAAGAAGTAATGAGATTTAAAAATTCTTGTTAAATATAAAATAATCTTAGACCTACAGCAATTGGTTATAATGTAGTAATAATAATCTTATAATACCCTATCTGATTTTAGCATCGCACCATTTATTTTAAATTAAAACAAGTTTCAGAACCACTTTTTAGGTGTTAACTGTCAATTCTTGGTGGAAAGACATTATGTTTTAAAAAATAAAACACAATTATCAGTTGATAATGCTCGTGGTGAGCGAAACCAGTCCTGATCATTATACATGTGTGGAAGTAGTACAAATGAATTGTGTTTTATTAAAAAAAAAAAGTTTCAGAACATTGAAAATGATAAGCGAAGGTTGTCACTTTAAATGGTGTTTAGGTTTATGAGTTATGAGGTTATTTTTGTGCCAGGAGTAAAGAAAATAATCTTTTCTACATGAAGTTAATAATTAAGATTGGGAAAAAGCTATACAGTCATTGTATTTTTTATCAAATCCTACCTTATCGACGTTATATAGTTTAAAATTTGTACTACTTCCATATTTTTCATAAAAAAATATGGAAGTTGTACAAGTTGTGTTTTATTTATTGAAATATAATGCTTTTCCACAAATAATTTTCACTGTTAGCACCTTAAAGGTAATGCCAATTCAGTAAACAAATATTGAACACATTTTTTGTAATAATTTTATTAAACTATCAGAACAGGTCACACTCATTGTGAGTATTTTCAACTTATGATCGGTCTACATTTGATTATTTTAAATTAATTACACTATTTTCATAAATGTCTCTTATATAAATTTTAGATTTTGCAGCCATCGCCTTATCGAGTTGATCCTGGACAAAACATTGATAGTTACATTGAGAATATTTCGTCGGCAGTGGCAGAAGGTGATACGTCGAAAATTGATTGTTTTTATTCAAGAATGCATTACGATAGACTTTAGGACGGTATATAGTCTGAAAAAAACAACCACAATCATATTTCATGTAATTGAAGACATCGACTGAGGGTGCTTGATGGAATTTCAATATCAAATTTGGATTATTGAGATTTTTTACACTTCCATGTATTTTGTCACTAACGACCCGGGTTTCGCCTTCAGGCATTCGAGCACACGAATTGAATCGAACTGACAGACAGTAAACAGTGTCTAACGTTTATATAGAAAATACAAATACGACAAATATTATTTACGAGGTAAAATATAATACGTCTGGGAGCCACACTGATACCTGAGTTAACATTTCGAGAATCGCCTTAATCCGAAAGGCGAAACCCGGGTCGTTAGTGACAAAATACATGGAAGTGTACAAAATCTCAATAACCCAAATTTCATATTTCTTGTATTTTTCACTTTATTTGAAGAAATCAATTTCGTTCACAGTTATTACTGGAAAAAACTATAATTAATATTACCAAAAAATGGAATTATTAATAATTAAATAGAATTTTTACATAATTAACGAATCTCATAAATTGGTTAAATAAACAAATAATGGTTAAGGTATGTAAATAAAAGGGCTTACATTTCATGATTTTCTTCATAAGTCGATTATCTCAAAACTATGTTTTTTGACACAACGCCTTCTCTCACTATACTGCCAATGTGTACAAGCGTATTGTTCTTAATTTTCGATTCGAAACTATTTCGTTATTAATGACTATCGGTTATTTAAAAATTGTGTTAAATTAACAATCAATAGCTGTGCCGAATGATAATTAAAAACTTTCCGTGATGCCAGATACTATGCCGGCAGCAACCATTAGCAGCTTTCGCAATAATAGATAATTAACCAGCAAGGTGGTTAGGAGCTGGTCACATAACATCATTGTGCGTAGGTTTTCCTGATCTATTACAAAGGTGAACGTACGGCAAAGTCACCCGCAGTAAAAGAGTTGAAAGTGACAAAGCGCCAACCTGTGCAAAGTATACGAAAGAATGAATCTATTATGAAATAAAATCAAATAGAATATTGAGGATGCAGAGACATAAAGTTGTGAGGAACAATTTACAAAATGTCAGGAGTGCGAAATGATGAAATAATAGTCGATAAATAACATACGCACCAAGTCCACCATAAACTTTTTATAAGATTTTGGTGGCAATCGATTCTATCTAAGTAGGGAATATTTTGAGTTCAGAACAATCAAACAAAAGTCTTCTTTTTCGTTGAAAAGTTAGGTTTGACATTGAAGTTTTTTTCAAAAGTACCAAAGTCCATATTAAAATCCTGTTTTATTTAAAATATAACCGAAAAATCTGTTGATTTATTGAAAAGTATTTAAGTATTGTAAAAAAATAAAATCTTAGATTTTTTCACAATGATTCGTGTCTTTTCTCAGTGGGTAAGACACTTTTTGTGATTTTTAAACATTTTTTTTTATATTAGATCAATAAAAATCGGTAAACTTCAAATGCTTGCTATTTAAAATTGTGCTAGTGTGACTTAGACGCTTATGAAATTTATCGACTTATTTTAATTTTGTTAATATTCTATAAATAACTAAAAGAATTTTTCAAATCAGTTAAACCATCATGCATCAACAATTAATTGCTAACTAACACCCATAATCAGTATTCGTATGAGGCTTTTTATAAATCGTTTTCCCCATTCAAAGAGTTCAGCTGATTATCAATCTTTATTAATACAGTACTTAGATATAACACAATACAACCGGAAAAGAATATTAAGACCCAGTCTTTACCAGCCCTAGATAAAATAGATAGAAAATTGAGAGCACGCTACATTTTGCTAAAACTATTTCTGTAATCACATCATTGATTTTATTATAATGTAAAAATATCACAGTGCATAGTTCTGACGATGGCGAGAAGCATACATAGCTATCAACCAACTGCTATAATTCTTGTATATAGCCTTATTATAGTGGAATTCTACCAAGAAAAAGGCTTATTAATTACACGAACGATTGTAAAAAAACATTTGACACTTTTTCATGTCGCTGTCAAATACATTTCAGCAATCCTCTCACTAGAAATAAGGAATACTCATAAGAAATAAGGTAATTCTTTCTCCATTTCACTTGCTTCTTTTGAGGATGGTTAAATATAACAATAAAGGTAGTAGGCGACTAGGAGATAAACGCCTAATCCGGTATTTGAGTTTTACATCGCACGACTGAATTGTTTAGTGAGGATTACTATTCGATCACGGTGATTTGACATTAATTTTGTTAAGGTATGAAAAAATATTTTATTTTTGGTCCGGAGCTTTTTTTTTATTAAAAAAACGTATGTATTACACAGATGCTAACTTGTTTCAAGCGATTTGAATAGCATAGCATTTGCATAAACTAATAACTTTTGTCCCGTTTATATAATAGCACTTTTTGCGGTCTTAAACTGATGATATTTGAATATTTTTTATGGCTACGCTTACCTTCTTCATGCAACATAAATGATTTTTACTACTTTTCTTTATTAAAAAAATGGGGATTTTATTTGAATTAATTTAAACAGTATATAAATAATATTGAAATATTATCACAATTTATTTTTCAATAACGTGATTGATTTCGTAAGCTTAGAAATTATTTTCAACCGAATCTATTTATCTACAAACGAATTAGGTTGTTCAACAGTTGTTTTAATTGCATTCCACCAGAGATCAAAAATAATTTTAGGCTTTAATAGATAAATTTATAATAGCTGTGAATGAAGATACTCTGGTTAAGAAAGAATAATGCAATTTTTTTATTCACTAACGCCTTCTATTAATTCTAGTGTAATTTTGTTGTGTAAGCACAGTTGTTGTGGTATGTAACTTTTTTTTGTATTTTAATGATAAAACACTATATATGTAGTGTCTTTCATAGTAAAATTGACTATGACACAGCTAAGCTAAAACTATAACTGACCTCTTCAAAAAGTTGAGAACCTTTCAAATATAAAAAGGGGAACGTGTCACGTGATCAAAAAAATTTTACGTCAGATTAAAAACTGTAATTTTCACGAAATTTATTGATTATAGATTGCTTATTTTTTGTACACACATACAATTTTCTAGTTGCAAAGAGCCGACGCACAATAGACATTGTGATATTGATGTACGAATTTATGTACAGTATTTGATAAGCCGGGTTCGTATTCGAGTGGTCAACGTTATTGGCTTCGGTTGCGGAGTTCACGGGTTTGAATCCCAGTATGGACAGATACGTTGATTTCTAATCAATATCTGAATTTCTGTTTGAAGACATGTATATATCTGACGTCTAAAACACCCTCCCATCCATCCAATCCGAAAAACAGGGCGTAGCGAGAGCGATTAGCTAACCATTAATCTAGTCCTAGCTCTATTCTTCTACAAAAACTCTCTTCTAAAAAAGAGAGATTGACCAACTCAGTAACCAGCAGTTCTCTACTAAGTACATTAGGAGATCATATTTATGCTATATATTGGCAGCGGGTATAGATAAAAATAATTGATCTGATAAGGCTATACTACCCATGCATACTTTTATTCCTCTATCAATAATTAGGCCACTGTATTACACTATCCCTATTTAAATACATTTTTATTGAGAACTCATGGTCTACGTAAAATAATACTAGAGAGTTGAAATGGTTTTAATGGAACTCCACATATTCTATCTTTATGAGAATGTGTTGTATTATAATGTGCTCATATTTACATCGAGGGTACAAACTATGTTTTGTAAACAGTGTCTCTTTCAATCTCTAGTTTTTTTAAATTAAATTAAATATCAACTTGATCAAACTAATATGACATTTTTACAAAAAAACTGTAGGAAATTATTTTACTACGTTGCTTTTCAGACCGATGATGTCATTTCGTGAATAAATTTGCTTGCAGATATGTATGTGTATAAAAATGATGCCTTTTCTTCTATTTTGGTTTGTGAAATAAAATGTCATGTTGTAAATAGAAAAATATGATAATTCTTGATTGTCCTTGGCCGTGAAAGCGAATGACGTCATGATGTTTAAACGTTATTTTAGATAGCGTTGACTCAACTTAAAATTACAAAAATGTTTTTTTTATACTATATATAATATTATCTTTAATTGATTTCGTATTTCATTTGCCTCCTTAACATTTTTATCAAATGTAGAAACATGTTTCGCAACATTTTAACGCATTAAGCCGACGATATTATGTTGTATCTAATGATGAATAAATATGACACAACATTATTAATAAAATATTCGCACTTTTTAGCAATCATGTAAATTCTTACGTTTTTGTTTTTTGATGAATTATGTAGTTATTTAAAATAATGAGACCCTTATCAATCAAACGGCCATCTTTTTGACTATACGTCCAATAATGTCACAATTATATTAATGCTGAACATAACACAATATTATATTCAATATTCCATTGGCACATATTTCATTGGTTTGAAACTAATGTTACAGGTGCGTTATTGCAATATGATATTTTATAATATATTTAGCATTCCTGGATGGAATGACATTATAAATTATAATATTTACTTTTTTAAACATACTGACAAATTGAAAAATTGAACTATATTCAATAATAATATTAACTTCACATAAACTGCAATTGAGGAATATTATAATAAATGTTTACGAATATAAATATTATACTAATGATGCTAACTTTGTAATTTCCTTAGTTACTACGCTTTTTAATGAACTTATCATTGTATAATTTCTTAAGTTTTCACGACTTCTGTGTAAATAATTATTATATTTGGAGGGCATCGTGTTATTGGCAGTCAACAGTAGGAATTTTAAAGCAGATAAAGGTTGCATTCTCTATTATTGTTATTAAAGAATTAGGAAATTTTTGAATTTGAAGCCTCGGGTGCAAACACTGATTATCACCAATCATTATTCTGTGTCTTCCCAAAACAACGTTTCTATACTGGCTATACGTTACTCTTCAGACAGCTGTCTATGGAGAATGAAATCTGTCAAAATGATAACATAATTAATTTGAATGCATAATGAAATGATTGACATCACCTGTTTACTTTGAAGAGAAGTCCAACTGGCATCATTTTTTTCATGAACACGAAGAACTTTTAATTTATTATTACTTTGATTTTTTTATTATTAAATATTTACTATAAAACACAGTATAAAACAAACAATTACTAGATAAAAAGTGAAATAAAATATTATTATTCGTAATAAACGCAAAAACAATAGTTGTTTAAATATTCACACAATTTGCAATATTGTCTTTGTTTTGAATGATTTATTAAAAATTACACAAAAAACAATACACGGCTTAGGTAGATTAAAAATAATTAATTCAGTTTACAGGTCTCACACAATGTGCACGCAACAGCTTTAAAACATAATAAAAAAGGTATGATTTAGTCTATGATTGTTTTTCAAATTTCGAACACAATTGATTATTTGCAAACAGTTGAAGCTAATTAAACGTTGGGTGTTTAGTTAGTACCGGTCACAGACGCAGTGGAAGCCCATCTGACAAGCGAAATCACCTGTAACCGAGTCCGCCGGTCGCAGCGGATATGAGCGGTCGTCAGTCTTCAGCGGGTATTATTTTATTGTACCTCGCGGAGGAAATACACTGCGACAACTCGACGAGAGGGTACGATAATTATACAGTCTATTCATCATTAAGTATATTGCTTTATGATGCAACGGTAATGAGCTGAGAAAAAAAAACACGACACGATTCGACGTGGCATTAATTGTTTCGCAATTATTTGCATGTTGTAAGATATCTACATAAAAAATGCATTATATCGCTGTTTATTTAGTGACTCACTTTTTCTGCATAATTAAAATATATTTTAGTAGATACATATCTAAGACAAAATAAGAATATGAAAATCTTATTCAAGAATGTTGGTAGGTATGCTATTTTTATTACTATAATATTCAAATAATCTCCTGCTCAATAAAAGCCTTTTTTATTTTTTTCGTGTCTACCATTTTCCCTCATTTTAAGCTAAAACAAAAACGATATTTTAGATCCAGCGTGTGGAACCAGCAGCCTTTTGACTGAATCAAAACTTTCATTCATTGAAGAAAATAATGTTTTTGAGTAAATCTAATTGAAGTGTCTTAATTAAATGCGACCTTATTAGGGATACAGATAGACAAATGCGGTCCGATATGAAAAGGTTCCCCACCCGTGTTCTAAACCAATTCCACTAAAATGTAGTGCGTACCTACTTTTAGACGATTTTTATTTTTTAACGTTGAAGATTACATATCGTCGATCGGCTTGCAATACTGCGTTACACAATTTTTGATATGGTTAGATGAAAAATCTGTTTTCCTCTGAATGGGCAATCATAAAATGCCGTTTATTTGTCTTAATCTACGTTTTTGTTGGCAACTTTTTAATTGTATTTCATTAACAAATTTAAAAAATATCAACTTTTCTCTTGAGCACGAATAATTTTTTTACGCTAACTCGGTGTTCCATGCTAAATGACGATATCATTTTTTTGAAAATTATATACATAAATTGCATAGAAGATTATGTAACAGCTACCACATGTATACGATATACATTCCTCTTTCTGGCTTTATATCATATTTTACTGGTTCTTCGTAATAAATTGAATAAAAAATATGCGATGGAACAAGTATTATTATTTTGATGCGAGCCCGAAGTGTAAGAATGTGCAAAAGTTTTCTCAGTTTCTATTACAGCAAATACTATCAAAACTGTAAAATTTTCTTCCGTTTACTGGCGTGGGAGTGAGCACATTATTACGAAAGAATTTACATTATTATCGAGAGATTTTATAAAAATTCTAACGTATTATATTCACGTCAGCCAAATGCGGAAGATTTATTTGCATTGTTAATCATCATTACTAAATGATCAGAGCATAGATAATGCTTATTAAAAGAAGCGAGGATTTTCTAGACATGCAAGATTCCACGTATGGTCTTATTGGACATAAATAACAGTTAACATTGGCTCCTGGATATATTTATGATTGCATTATATATCTTTTTGTTTTGACAGTTACTATATTTGTATATATTCTAATTAAATTAACTGATCAAATCAGTGGTTGTCCAATTTGTGATTTTCTTCTACGCCATGGGGCTTGATTCTCCAGCTGAGAGGTTGCATGTGTGTACAAAATTTATTGCTTTTTTAATAAATGTATAGTTTTAAAAGATATTGTACGCTGTGATGCTTTCAAATTCTGCTTGTAACTCCAAAAACGAGAAATACCTATTGATTAAATGGGTATAATTAATGCGAAGAGCTAATTTGTAGTCTAAAAATTCTTTATTACCTCTCTTTAAGTATTGAAAAGAATAACAATTATAAATACTTGGTTTAGTTAACTCAAAAAGCAAACTCATGTGGTTTTGTAGCTTTGTAGTCGACGTTATTACGGGTTCGTTGTCTTCGGTTACAGTGACAGTAGTTCGAATCCGTGCACTGAAAATTTGTTCCAGCCATATTATCCTAAAAACGGGGAGTAGCAAGAGTAATAAGCTAAATATTTACTGGTGCTTTCCTAGCACCCCGGTTGTATTCTTACATTCAACGAAAAAAAAGAAGTTGAGTTGTCAGTTCTCGTAAAAACTACTTGTGTTGAGATGCTCCAATATGAGTCCACACGCTACACATTGGAACCGGACATGGTTTAAAAATATACATATAATAATACTTACTAAAAAATAGCTTTATATGTATATTCAACTAGCGAAATTAGGATTAGAAAGAAGAAGCAGACATAATAGTGGCCAATGCGAAGGAGTATGTGAGCAATGAATTTGCATTTCACAGTCACACATACATAATGTGGATTTGAATGCCTAATCATTCATACTATCTCAAAATGACATCCAATATAGTTATAATAGATAGCCAGGATTGATTTTCACCTGTTCGAATAATTACAAAAAATTTCAGGAGTGTCTCAGCAGCAGTCACCACAGATTTGAATTCTTAACACTAAAGTGTGCTGAAAAATACGGTTTTTAATTGGTTATCTTCTATAAATTGAGATTAACTCATGTTTAACACAAAAAAACATGAGATCATGAACCATAAGAAATTAAGCTGTCTATATTTTCACTGTTGCTTTTAACCTCCAATTATTCGATTGAACAAAAATTACCGAATAAATATTTTAAAATATTGCACGAAATTCAAAGGTTTAATTTTAATTTGCTGACATTTAATTGGTTGATCTTCGTTATAATAGAGTAAATGGAAGCAATAGCAGAATGTCAAATAACCATCAGAAATATTTGGCAATCCTCGTATATTTTAAAATAAATGATCACATGAATCTGCGGGAAACCTTGTCGAGGTGCGAGGTGTAAATTACAAAGCGCATAGCTGCACTTCCAGTAAACATGCCACGGATTGTGACATTTATCTAAGACGAGACGAATAATGGGCGAGAAAGTTGAGCGAGCCAATCTGCAGAATGGCATAACGCGTCGGAGTATAGGCGATAGCCATTATTGTTCGAGCGTTTATACATTTTATTCGAAACTGCAGCTCACAAAACGCCGTCATTTTCAAATGCCACATTACATAAAGATTTTATCGCAGATGTACATTACGTATCGTCGAATAAGCAGACATGCGTACCTATGTAAAATGTTAAGTCGGGAAATGATTGAAATGTAACGAATTTTGAACCATTAACCGCGAAAAAATATAATAAGAGATTTATATATATACAAAATTGCAAAGTGTCTACCTAATTTGTTCCACAAGAAGCACAATTTAATAATATACTATGTAAGGCATTTTGCCGCCGTCATAAGTTATAATGGAATTCTACCAACTAAATACCAATTCTATTTATAAATTGAATTGATTTTTATGTCCAGGTATATTGATCTTATACTTATATGCAAACTTATCTTGCAAATGTAACATGTGGTAATTAAATTTAATAAATATGATTTTCAACATTATTTTAACATTTTTTCAATCATATAATGAACATAAACTCAAATCCATCTAAATTCTACTATCAATTTAAGATATTTTCTTTCTTTAATATTGTATACAGTTTTAAATATTAGACAATGCAAGGATACCACTGACGCTCTGTACAAGTGACATATACTGCAGCTGTTTTTGGAATGGTGGTATGAGAAATATGTCAATCATTTGAGATTTTTTCAAAATTGTAGGAAGCTGGACTTTTTAATTATTACTATTTTATATAAATATAAATTACTATTTTTTCTCATTAACAGATGCCACCCTCACATGGGTTGTAGCATTTATCTTTTATTTAATCTGTAAGGCTGTAAAGTGGTTTCTGGATATGCCATTTATTCACCAGTTACTTTAATATCACAAACGATCGTAAAGTTCAAGCGAGTTCCACGTGGAAATATGACAACTCTCTGTCTATTAGCCTTTGAGTTAAGTTATTTTAAAGGCATCCTGTGGTACGAAATGTTGTAAGCGTACTTCCTCATTAATTCGGTGGTCTACCAACCACGTCTCACCTTCCGGTGGTTGTTCGAGCCTACCAATCCGATACTTTGTAAGGATACCAAGCGATATTTTGAAAGGTTAAATAAAGAAGCATTTTGTACGAGTCAAATAGAACATACCAACTTATTTGTCACCGCTTCTAAGGTCAATAATTTTCTATATTAAATTAATATTGATTTATAATTTATTTGTTGTATTAATATTAGTTGTTTTCTTTTGATACTAGGTGAAAATATTGGCATTAAAATATTGCTACAAATTCCTCATTTTTTCAACACCAAAACCGTTTTTTATTTAATAATCATTTTAAACTGAGATAAAAGCTATTAAAAAATTGTGTTTTTTTAAATTAGTGATGACTACTTGACAAGCCCAAATAAATTACCCAGTTTTGCCTGGAATAGAGGTCGCTAACGTTTAGCGTAGGTGTAAATTTGGTGCCACCAAATGTTAAAAAAGAGAGTGTTTGTGATGTATTTTCTCCTCGAGTTGATCTCGAGTGACTTTAAAATTATCATCGAATTTATCTTGCGTGATTTCAAAATATCAATATATGTCAAACATTTATTTATTTATTGACTGAATTACCATTTATACTATGAGTTACTCTAGGAAAGGGAACATAAACAATTATTCCATTTAACATTGAATACTTTGATTTAATTAAAATTCATTTTTAAATAAAAGTTTTTATATTGGACTGAGTGAAATGAGAATGATGTATCTCTTCTAAACTAGTATATATAACTAAGCTAAATTAAAAAATACATTTTTTTACAATTCATTGTATAATATGCCAACTATAAAAAAACACACCGTTTTGAAAAATTTTCTTAAGCCGCATTATAGCATTTATAAATCCATCAGTGCATCTATTTCTGATAAATGCTGCTTGCATATGCATGCAACGTCGTAACTGTCAATCAGAGTCCATCGCTGACAAATTGCGTTTGACAGGGTAGAAGTCGGAAGACTCTCCGTAGCCGCAATTCCAGAGGAGGCAGACGATAGGGCAAGATAGATCGTTTTACTCCCAGTGCGAGATACGCTGTGTATATCCTACAAATATAACTCGTCCAATGGCCAACCAACTAATTGAACAATGGACTATTTGTATACAAAGTCGCAGTAAAGAGTTTTAGATAAAATTTAATATTAGTTTGCTCGAGTGCGTGAGCCCTTGGAAGGAGGACCGCGTGATTGACCATACGAACCAAGCTTGTCTATTCAGTTAGGGTAGGGGAATGTCTAATATAAGCATAGTAAACTCTTCAAGTTTACGCCAACATCAACAAGAACTGAATATTTTTGTTAATGATTCAAAGATAATCATTCTTGTAAGGGTTTTTCTTGCATAATTTATAGAAAATAGCACGTTGCAAAGTCAACAAAATCACACAAAAATATCTAACATAATTTATATATTTTAAAATTTTTTCTTTCAATTGTATACTAAAAATTATTACAAGGTGGCAGTGCCACCTGTCAGTATTCGCTCAATACACGTGATTCAAATAATGTTCAAACAAAAATAGAAAGAAACGGGTATGTGTTTGCTATGTGTTATAAATTCACTCGGCAGTTACAGTCACACACACTTTCTCTTTCTCTGAGGGTGCGTTGACAGAAAGAGAGTGTGTTTGTGACAAATAAATATTGAAATTTAAAAAAATATAATATTATGACGAATACTGTCTTCAGTAGTAATGTCTTTTGGAAATTTATGAATGAAATATTAATCAACTTTTTGCTTAGTACCACAACAATAAAGTTAATAGGATTAAATAAAAAAGTATTTAGTTCTACAAAAATTTTATCAGGTAGTTGATAGCTATTTCGGCTTTACGCCATCGTCAGAACTATACTTGAACTTATTTTTGCTTAGCTATATATACTGTTTAGAAGAGATAGACAATATCAAGTATTCACGTATTCAAACATCATAATGTTTATTTTAAAGTTAAATCATTCAAGGTACTAATTATGTTTTTAGAAAAGAAGTTTACGTGGTGTTGTAAAATAAATGTATTGAAACTTTACTGATTATGCATAATTACATGGGCTTCTTGTAATGGCTTGAGTAAGGGTGATGGGTTAATATTTGTTTGTTCATTAAGGACATTATTGTCATGATTGTATATATTAATTTCGAGTTGTTCCAAAAGATTAAGCCTAAGGCTTTTTTCACACAAATGTAAGCACAATTCTACTCAATAGTTAATTACATAAAATATATGCAATTCTTCCTACAGTCTCAACGAACCAGTTAGTCCATGTAGACTATAATGTTTCAAGGTTCATTCCGCAAGAGGCAGCTAAGATACCAACTACCTACCATTATATTGCACTGATTGGATAGGTCAGTTACGCGCGAGTTGGTCCATGGAGTGTAAAGTGTAACGTCACACCGTACAAAATCGATCACTTTTTGTCGCTACCTATTTTGAATAATATTTATTAAAAATCAATAAGTGTTTACCACTAGACGTTATTTCAACAGTAAAAACAAAATAAGTGAAATTGAATAACAGTACTCTTGTCAAATTTTCCATATCTAATAGTGTCAGGACCAAGTTGCGGGCGTGCTCTGCCAAGCAGCAGTTTTAGATCCCCACGCACTCATGTCAGGTTGGCGCATACTCCAAAGACAAACTATTTATATTTAATTTGATCTGCTCTAAATGTGAAGCATATGGACAACATAATGGAGCTATCTCAACAGAAGCTTTTTCTACGAGAAGAGGAGAGAGAAGGGAAAAGTAGCGCAAGTTGGTCCAACCTTCCATTGAACCGATCGGTCACGTTGACTTGGTGGCGAATAAGACAAATTACCAGGAAAATTTGCGGCGTCATACAGAGAGCGAGTAGACCTCAACTTATAGAAGCTTTTCATTTATCTGGATGGATTGGTTTTCTGCACACTTAAGTGCACACCACCAAGTCTTGGGCAGTTGCTCCAAAGACACTCCCAATTAAGGGAAATAAAACTGAAGATACGCTTAACGTTTATTACGCCACTGGATACTGCCGTATAAAATTAATGGATGGGAAAGCAGTGGTGGGGGAAGAGTTTTTCTACTGCTTGATACTATGATGGAAAGATAGGGTTAGTACAAGACAGGAGTGGTTAGTTAAGCGCTCTTGCTGAACTCGTTATAAGGATCGGACCACACCATAAAAAATATGATATATTGTTTTTTGCAAAGAGGTTAAATTTTTTAAATTTGTATTTGTTGATTAGGCCTGCTCAGTCTATGAACTTTCTGCGCAGAGAATCTCTCGTCTCAGAAGGGAACATTGGTCAGGAGTCCTGACTCAGGACACTAATAAATCTGAGAATAGGACCGATGGTCTAGAACCCCTGTTTGCGGTTAGACGTGCGAATAAATAGGTGCATCAGTATCACATGCGTGATGCAATATAAAATACATCCAGAATCGACCTCTGTAAAACGGCTCTCTCTTGCAATCTATCGGACGACAGCCTCATGTAGTACGCATTTGCCACTCAGCGACTGTGAGTATATTGACAATTATCGAACATTTACGACCGGATACAAAAGTCTGCTCATATGTTGATTCGATTATACTTCAATGTATCATGAATAAATTAAATGATTAAATAATGATATGTAAGTTGATTATTGCCAGCTGCAAAAGTAATCACCACTCTGCATTGATCAAATTTTAATACAATAATCCAGCTTGGCTGGGATACTTGATATTTAGTAATAATTTACTGATAATAGTCTTATATTTCAGAATGTAAACTATTCAGATATTTTCGAATGCGGTGACTGGTTTTTTAAATATCAATTTTAAATTGTTTTCTTTTTAAATATCAATCTTTGTGCTACTTTGCGTTACACTTGTTTCACTTCTTTAAAAGAAGTATTAAGACAAATTGAATCGCAGAAAACGCAATGGAAACCAGATGAAAAATGGATAACCTATATTTACATTCAAACAATTCCCAACTAATGTTTTTCTATTTGTAATGTTCGAATTGAGTTCTAAAAATGTCTATATTTTGCATACATGCTTTTTAAAAATATGACCATGTTTGTCTTATAGTTTTGGCAGTATTGCTAATGTATACGGCAAGGCGAACGAATCCTTTGCTTGGCCCCACAGTGATGGGAAGACATGGCCTCGGTGAAGCCAACGACAACGGTGAGAGACTCATCGAGTTTGCAACTATGAATGAGCTCGCCGTTGGCGGTACAATCTTCCCCCACAGAGACATCCACAAATACACGTGGACTTCTCCTGATGGTTGCACAAAAGCACAAATTGACCACTTTCTCTACAGCGCGACTCACCGAAGGGAACTTCTCGATGTTCGAACCTATAGGGGTGCCGACATATACAGCGATCATGAGATGCTTGTCGGCAAAATCCGTCTCAGACTCAGACGTACAGTACGGCCCCCGACTCGAAAGAGGATCGACATCGAGAGACTGCAAATTCCTCGAACTCGGCTGAATTTCGACGTCGCTGTGAGAAATAACGTCACCAACTGTGTGCATGACGGGGAAAACCCCCGACGCGACACCATTGAATCGGAATGGTCCAGCATCAAAGATGCAGTTGCGTTAGCCACCCATGAGGTGCTAGGAGTCAGGAGGAGTGGGCAGCCAAAGTGGATGTCCGACGACACGTGGGGGAAAATTGAAGAAAGAGCGAGGTTTAAAGCACTGAGGGACAGTGAGACAGACCCAGACCGGATCGAGGACCGCCGGGCAGACTATCGATACCAAGATAAGATAGTAAAAAAATCTGTGCGACTCGATAAACGCCGATTCATGGACAACCAGATTGAAGCAGCAGAGACGGCAGCGCGCAGAAATGATACAAGAAAACTATTTAGAATCACGCGCGAAATTTTCGGTAGACGACCACCGACCCCCGGGCCCATCCGTAGTCCCAGCGGGGCAATAGAGTCAAGCGCGGAGCGTGTTAGAAAGATTTGGAGAGATCATTTCTGCGGGTTGCTAAACCGTTCTCCTCCCTCGAACCCCTTTGACATACCCAGCGAAGCCACACTTGTAGATATCCCCCGAGCGCCAAACATTCCCGACCATGCACCGACGCACGCTGAGATCACCTCAGCTGTGCAGCGGTTAAAGAATGGGAAGGCGCCGGGCGTGGACGGTATACACCCAGAGTTTCTCAAGTACGGCCTGGAGGCACTTTTGCAGACCATGCACCTACTTCTCAGTAAGGTGTGGGAGCAGGAGCGCTGTCCGAGGGACTGGGTAAACGGTGAGGTCATCACCATTCACAAAAAAGGTGACCCACTCTGCTGCGACAATTACCGGGGTATAACGCTGCTCAGCGTGCCTGGCAAGGTTTTGGCGCAGATAGTCTTGGCGAGAATAAGGATTCCAGTAATGTGTATCCTCAGGGAAAACCAGGCCGGTTTCTTACCTGGCCGATCCTGTGCGGACCAGATTCATAATCTCAGATGCCTTCTCCAGCAAAGCAACGAATTCAACAGCTCGCTGGCGTGTTCCTTCGTTGATTACGAGAAGGCCTTTGATAGTCCGCACCGGCCTTCCCTATGGGACATATTAAAACTGTACGGAATCCCAACCAAGATTATCGCCATCATCAAATGCATGCACGAGGGCAGTGAATGCTGTGTCAGAATCGGCGACGTAACGACAGAATGGTTTGGGGTCTCAACCGGGGTCAGACAGGGCTGTGTTCTGGCTCCGTTCCTCTTTATAATAATCTTCGACTTCATCCTGAGGAAGTCAATTCCACCCGACCGAGGTTTAACCGTTGCCTCCAATCTGAGGCTATGCGACCTCGAGTATGCTGACGATGCTGTAATATTTGATAAATCTGTCGAGGGTATTCAGGAAACAATGGACAGGCTGCAGAGCAACTCGTATCGCATTGGTCTCAAAGTCAATGCGAGTAAAACCAATGTGCTCTGCAACAGTTTCTGTCCAGACCCAAACTACCCTCTGACGAGCGCGGGGCAAGACATCGAGAGAGTCGACGGCTTTAGGTACTTGGGGGTACACATCACGGGAGATGGCAATCCGCGTAAAGAGCTCGCAATCCGATTAGGGATAGCTGGAGCAACTTTTAACTCAATGCGGAAAGTCTGGGACTCACGGTTGTACTCGGTCAGAACCAAGTGCCACTTATTCAACGCATGCATCCTGACAGTGTTGCTTTACGGTTGCGAGTCATGGCACCTCACCAAGGCACAGGGTAACCGTATACTGTGCTTTGAAAACAGATGTTTGCGGTGAATACTAGGGGTACGGTGGTTTGATTTTGTCAGGAACTCGGAGGTAAGAGAGCGGACGGACCAGCCTCTTATTACGTCCAAAATAAAAAAGCGACGATGGACCTGGCTTGGACACGTGCTGCGGATGCCCCAGGGGAGCCTGAATCCTGCCTGTCTCTTCTACCAACCAGGTGGATTCCGTCGCCCTGGAAGGCCGCTGATAACCATCCATAGGATGTATTCGGCGGAGTTACGGGACGCTGGGATGTCCTGGGAGGAGGCGAGGAGGCTGGCGGGAGACAGAGTAGCTTGGAGGAACCACGTGATGGCCATATGCTCCGAATAGGGAGCGGATATGGTTAAAAAAAAAAAAAAAAAAAACGGCAAGGCAAGTTCACAATTATTTTTCTGTGCTAATTTACTGTCGGGAATACAGTAGCATCAGGTAGAGACAGTGGGTCAGAAATATTGTAAAAAACAAAAAAATATTTACATCGAAATATTCTAAAAGATTAATCTTACACACAGGCACAAATAGCCAAACTGTTCGATATAACCAAAGTTTCCTGTAATACGAGAGGTTCTCTGCGCGAAAAATTCAAAGGCTGAACAAGTCAAATCAACAAATGTGCGGCATAATTTTATCTTCTTTGCACTCATCAATATGCCATATTTGAATATTTTTTATAGAAATTAGTGTTTTGTCAGTTACTTGGCATGATAAAAATTATAATTATTTATTCATATCTACTATTAGGTATACAAAAATGGCTAATTTGCCTATTTTTATTTTTTACCAACAAATATGATAGGTATAGAACATCTATTTGACAATAAAAAATGAATGTAAATTTCTTGAAAAATTAAATTTGGATAGTTTTGTATTGATGTGCGCGCAAACCCGAGCTGGTGGGGCCGTGGGGGCTCTAAAATTGTTGCTCCTTCGCGGAATTCACATGTTGTCTCTATTTGCGTGCAATTCCTGCAGTCCCATCAATTTTTTTTACCTTCATACCAGCTCTTACGTTCTTTTATATTCACAATAAAGAACTCCTCGTTGAATAACAGGTAATCTCAATCCATCCAATTCTGACAAAATAATACTAGGTATGCTATTAATTACATTGAAGGTCTAAAAAGCAAGACGAAACCTTCAAATCAATTAATAGTATTCACAAAGTTTTATATAAATAATACCAAAATATGTAGCAAAATAATTTGTATGATTTTTTGATAAAAAATAACCTACTTTTTTTTCGATCCCTTAATGCGCGTTGTCTCTATGTAAATTGTTTATTGGTCCTTTCAAAAACATAAAATCGTAATTTTATTGTATTTGTATTATAATGCTTCGATTGCAGTCTGTTAGTCATGCATTTACAGCGATGATTCTGTTTTATAGCTGAGGATGTAGACTAGATTTTCTTGCAATTAATTTACTTTTGTAGCGTTAAGCACGGATAAATATTTACCGTTTCTTCTGAAGTATGTAAAAAAGAAAACATTAGTAACTCACAATATAACTTTGTGGTTGCTTTTATGGGTAGCTCGAATTGAGATAAATTCCTAGTTAATATAAATTGTACATAGTTAGTATCATTTCCTTTATATTTAATAAATATATATAAGACTTTTATGGTTCTAAAGTAAATTCTTGGTGGAAATATATAATTCCACATTTTTATGATATGATCACGACCGAAAACCTTCAACATAAAAAATAAAAATTTAGTTACTGATGAGGCATGTCTAGGGATAAAAAATTAACCAAGCATATTTTTCTCACTTATTTTGAATATCAGTGCAGTCAAAAAAAACGAATTTTTTATGGCAGTTCTCTTTACAATATTATTCAAATAGTGTTCTTTTCGACCACTCAATTGCTTTAAAGCCACACAGTATCAAACTGTTGTATTTAATTTCAGTCCTGTAGCCGATTGTTGATCACTGCTGGGACTTTCCACACACTGCACACAACAGAATGCAATCTTTAATTTATATCGGTTTATGGAATCATACCGAAAGCTATGGATATCTGTGATGATTAATTTCTTCTCACCCACCCTCCATCTGATTCTGAAGACGGGGCAACGAGAGAACGACTAGTAAACTACTAATATTTACCTATCTCCATCATACTTTCCTTACCCAATTCGGAGAAAGTTTAAAAAACTGACTGACACGTTACAATTAGCTGTTGTAAAACAAGTACATATTCTGCGAATTGGGAGCGAAAATAAATTTCAAAAATCTGGCACTCGTATTTATGGATTTTAATGAAATTCAAATGATCTGATATTTGAGTACGAAAAGCACATACGGAAGGTTGGCACCAAGATTAGGGATTCCAACCGAATATTCGAATATATTCTGCTCTTTTTTGATATTCGGATATTCGAATATTTGATAAAATATTTATTCAAAGTATTAATGTGTATAAACCGCTCGTTTAACAAAAAATTTCATTCGGCGTCCCATACCTTGATATAATCTATTTTATTTATTTGAACACCATAATACTCACACGAGACGTGCAGGCAGCTTATATGTGCTAACAATAATTAAAACAAATATACACGAAGAAACGCATATCGAATATATTCGAATACTATAAAGTTTTAATATTCTAATATTTGTTTTGATTGACTATTCGAAATCCCTAACCACGTTTGTCTGCGCGGTATTATGACAGAAAATGTTAGAAAGTATTTCTGTTTCATTTTATTTCACCTGTCAGATAAATTTTAAAAGTGTGGGACGAAAAACACACGTGCCATAATTAATTAAAATATTTTAGCTTGCGGCCATACCCATTTAAAAGATTAACGCAACGATTTCATTAAACATTCTGTAATTTAACATTACTTGCATATATTAGTTTTACTTTAATGCTTTGAAAATCTCTTGAATAGTCGAGGAACAGTTTTAAGCGGTACATTCCACCAGATTTAAATGATATTTAAATTTTTACTTCATTAAGCTTGCATTAAAATAAAACTAATGGAGAATTATGGCTTAGTTACTAGGAATATTTTCACGGTAATATTTTTGATTATCATATTATATAAATAATTTATATGTGAATCAAGATGTACTCTGTCAGTGGTTTTCAGATATTTCTGAGGTTTTGTATGTTATTATTAACACACAAAAACAAAATTAAAACATGAATGTTGCCCAATTCTCTGAAAATAGTTAATCTTAGAATGGAATAAGACCAAAAAAAGTAAAATTGAATTATTTTACAATTCAAATTTGATATTGAAATTCCATCAAGCACCCTCAGTCGATGTTTTAAATTACTAGAAGAAGTAATTTAGTAGATGAAACAATTACATGTTTAATATTTACAATAAAATTCTATACTTAATTTGGATATTTGTTGAAAGTGATTAGGTTTGAGTTCGTGACCTCAGATTTGACAATTCTCAGTCCATTCTGCTTCCCACACACTTTCCCCTGTAAAAGGATGGATTTGAGTTAATCGATCGAGAACCAGTTCTCGTGAAATGCCAATCGATATTCAAATCTTCGACATGGGAATTTACACGATTAAAGGTGATGAATAAATAATATAAAACATTATTTTGTCGTACGTAGGGTAAAATAAAAATTCATACCTCATAATGTCAATGATATTTGGTTATATGTTAATGTAATTATAAAAATATACATAGAATCTCTATATACATAACTCATCATAAGACATCACAGACAACCCTTTAACCTAGACCTCACAATGTTTTATATTTAAAGCATTGACATTTGATACAGTATTTTAGTACCTTGCCAGGATTAGATTTCGGAACCTTCTGATCGTTATGATACAGAAGTCGTCTCCATAAATTACACATTACACGTTTATTATTATGGATTCAAACTTTTGATCGCGAAACCGATAAGGACGATCTATGTTTTATGTGTGTAATACATAAAATAAAAATGGTAACGATTTATCGTTAAAAAATGGAACGTTTTAAATCTAATGTTATTTAGTGTAACTTGATTCATCCATTTTAAAACTCCATCAAAAAACCAATAATTGCTATAAACCCATGTCTGATATTTTGACGAAAATGACTTTGTAAACCGTATCTCGTTTATTTAAAATAATATAAAATATTCAAACTTTTTGATGGTTTACAAGTATCCTAAACATACTGTTCATTTAATACTTAGAAGAACGAAAAAGAGTCTAATACACATATTAATGTAAATATTCAGTTTATTTTGGCCTCCTGTAAAATTTGTAAACAGTCACTTATGGGATTATAACATTAGGCCATCGATATTCTAAAAACACACTTTTTGTTGGAATTAATTTGCAGCCATGTCCGTCGTGTAGTGGCCAACGTCGTTGGCATCGGTTGCGGATCTCACATATTCGAATGTCAGTTTAATAACGCGATGTTTTAATCAATTTATGGATTTCCACTCAAAGGCACAGACTTTTGTGATGTCTGAAATTACCTCCCACCCATTCGATTAGTTAACCACTAATCATGTCCTAGCTCTATCCTGCTATCCCTACTGTCTTCGAAAAAAAGGAAGATTCAGCAACTGAGTAAGAAGCAGTTCTTGTAGAAAAAACTTCTGCTAAAATACCTAAATTAGGAGGCCATATTGAGCGCGGAAATGATTTAGATAGAAAAAATTAAAACAATTTACACAGTATTTAAATTGGTGTTGCCATCTAGCAAAATTTTATATTATTATTGATGAAGCATACATTCGACTGATACACCGGTCGCCGGATATAAAGTGGATATGATGGTTTTATGAAAAGGGTACCTGTTGGAATCCTGTCAGGTTCACAGGCAGCAGACGGTAAAATATTCAGAGATAGTACATCTTTCATATCCATACTTCCATTGTTAATAAAATTTAATTAAAAAACTTTCTTTTACCTCATTGCACAAAGGATGCGAAAACAGCAGTAAATTTTGGAATTCGCAAAATTCTGAACTTCGGGATATTATTTATAACCTAAAAAGTATATTTTTAAGTCATGACCACGTTCAACGTTGCGCGCGTTGAATAGTTTATTTAACGAGTAGTTATTTTAAGTCAGTCGCTTAGTATCACTTTGTAAAACGAATTTGGGTGAGACTGTGAAAACACTAGTTTTTCAAAAACATCCTCTTTCTGCGTCCATTCTCAGGATTCTGTGCAGCAGAAAAAGATATAAAATATCCCAGGCAAACAAAATACAACAATCAATTTAAAAAATCAATGTACGTAAATGTAAAACCATGGAATATAGCCCCTTTTTGTACTACGGCATTAAGCATTGGAATGGAAGTCATAGAGAATTAGCAACTATGACAAAACTGATTTAATTATAAAAGTAAATTTTTTGACTCCTTAACTCAGGCATTTATTTTTGCGATGTTAAATTACAAGCCTAAAGACGTCTAAAATATTTTACAATAATAAAGATTGCATACACGGTGCTCAGTAAATTCCTCTATTTTTTAATTCTGTACACTACTTCTACCTGTTTTCAGGCTATAAAACCAAATTAATCAATCAATTAAAAATTGAGCCCACTTCACTGCTTTTTTATTTTTCAAGTTGTCTTATGTATATAAAGAGTGTTTGTCAAAAAAGTATTAACACCATGTTGTGTATCTATTCAAGTTATAAACAACACTTCATTTCATTTTAAAATATGCCAAATTTGGCAAACAAAAACAAAACTGTTGCCTGTCACTTCACAAGGGTCTCGTACATCCGGAAGGCCGCATATCGCCTCCGCACGTTTGCAAGGCAACTAACTACCTAACTATCGAATTGCTGTTTCACAATAACTGAATGCTACCAAATACATATCACTATAATTGTATTACATCTCAATGTTTTTAGAGTTACATACAAGTAAATGGATGTCTTACTAACCTTATAATTCTGATATCGAATATAAATATATAAAAGAAGTACTGGTAAGTAGATTCTTCACAAATTTTTGGAGAGAAAATACTGTATAAGATACAAAACGAAATACTTTGTATTAATTATGTTGCCTCTATTATTTCTTTGAATCTCTTCTACAATGTGTAGTTTGACGTAATTATTCAAAAAGTAGCCATTCCGAAAAATAAAATAAAATATGAAAAGCACTCGGGTAACAGTCACACTACTCTATTTACAGTTTAAATAAACTGAATAATATTATATTCTATACAAAACAGTTAGTAATATTCTAAACGTAATCGAAATAAGATTCAATTATCGCTTTATCTATCATATAAATAATAACTTCGAACTGCGACTTTCCCACATTTTTAATTTCATGTAATTGCAATAGTGACATTATTAAGCTACATTCAATTATCAATTTAATTTTCAAATCAATGCAGCACTCAATCAGAACGAATCAATATCAACCACCAATGATCGTGGGCGGATGAATTTTTCGTGCCAGAAACTATTTACTATTTGTACATCGCGAATGAATAGTGTTTGTGTTTACGTATTACCTGAGTAGATTTATTTTCACGTTGAGAAAGACACGTGCGAACATACGTGGGCAGATTTCATTAAATTCGGGAAGTGCCTAGCTCTTAAAATTCAATGGGATAATAATACGCAATATATTGTGTTTATACTTATACGCTGGGTTGCTGGCTCTTAGAAAGTGTGATTGATATGAATTTCATTGCCTTACTATTACAGCATCAGTAGAGTTTCTTTATACAAGCTTAAATGACGCATAAATAATTCACGAGTATTTTAACTGTTTTCTGTAATTCATTATTAAAAAGGGGAGGTAAACGATGGATAGTAATTGTAATACTTCCCTCATGCCAAAAAAATTGACACATCAGTTTAAATGTAAAATTTAATAGTCCACTTTTGTATTTGAGTGTTAGTAAAAAAATACTTAGTTATATGATACAGCCTTGTCAAACACTCTTTAGGAGGAATTAGTAGGTTTTTATCTCATTCCGCGAAAACCGTTAAACGGTTTCCGTCGCCTGAAAAATATGACACGATGAAATATTTTTTTCTTTTTAATAATTGCACTCTCAAAGTATTTGTTTACACTACTGCACTGTTATTTAAACGGAAATAGTACAGTTTTCAAGCTTGTCTAGCAAAGAGTTGACACCTGTTTTTCAGATATGCTTTTATTTGCTTTACACTGTGACTAGATTAGGGTTTATTGTAGGTTATCGAGATTTAATATCTTAGACAAAATCGTAGAACAAAATATTTTTAAGAAAGTGAATTTGCTATTTATTAAACATAACGATTCTATAAATATTTTTGAAATGTACCAAAGAGTTCGTTTTCTTGCACATTTTCTGACTGATATTTAAAGTAGAATTATAATGAATATATTTTTAAAAAATGGGTCAAAAAGAAATTTTATTATATACGTCTTTTAACAAAAAAATCTCAAAAAAATTAATAAGAGTAATACCGTTTTTCGGGGATATGTTTTTATTACCTTCCATTCTGATTAATTCGGTGTCTGTCGTCTGCCTCGACACTACGCTCGATATATATTTTAATTATATGTAAATAGTAAATAGGCGCTATTATAATCGGTAAATAATTTTACAAAATATTATTTTTTGACAAGTGAAAAAGAGAGAAAAACCTACTAATTCGTCTTAAAATGTGCCCCTCTTCTGTCACCCAGTTGACACACGCTTGATAAACTTGAGCTGCTAAGCTATTTATTCGATCAGATTTTTCAGAATAATTAGAACTTTCTCGCTTATGGTAGCCGTGCAAAATATGAATGATAAAAATTCTTAATATGTATAGCAAATTGCCAACGTAATAGATATTTAGAATTAAAAAACACGTGAGAAGTTTGAACAAAGTAACTACAGAACAAACCGAGGTGAAAAGACACAAATACACATGCCGTAGATCTCAAATGTTTAACGACAAAATAAATTTTTTAGAATTTGTTTAAAAGTGAAGTTTATAAAGTATCTTCACAGTATGTTGACAGGGGTGATAATATCAGCTTTCTTCACTTATAGTAAAGCTAGAATAATTATACATTTTAATATAAAAATCTTCAATGTTTACAAGAGTGGCGTTCATTAACTTTAATGAAATCATCAAAAAAAGAGCTATGAATATTAGTAACAATGAACAATAAACTTAGTCCAACGTTTCTGGCCGTTAGAGTTTAGAGCGGTTTTATAATTACTGTTCACCTAATATATTTTATCAAAACACATCCGGTATGCCGATTAATCAAACAAGCTTTTCAGAAACTTAGTATGAATATTTATAAGTAAGTTGTAAAAGGCAATATAAAATAGTTATGAGCAAGATAAGCCAGCATAAAGATTAAGTACCGAGTAGTAACGCTCCACCGATCTCAAGCTATGTGGGAAACGGTTGAAAGCCTACCTGGGCAAGCATGAACATGTCGCTGTTTATGAATTTGCATAGGTGAATTAAATCTTTAACTGGTTGACCTGACCGGGCTGCGAGCAGGTTGCCAATTTGAAAACAATGGATACCGCTGCAGCATTTCCGCAGTTTTGAGACGTGGACAAAATGCTGTGACGACACGTTAATAAATGTTGAGCTATCGTTGAAATCTAGCATATCGAAGGTATACTGACAAAAGACATTTAGTCATAAAAACATGCCCTGAAATAATAAAATTTAAAGCATTATTTATTTCTCAAAGTACTCACTTCCAAGTAAAATAATTGTTTGGGATTAAAAAAGGTTTTTTGTGCATTACAAAGAATAACCTTTTTGGCATACAAATCATAAGATTTGGTATCGATGAGTTATGGTTTATAGTCGTATCATGCCTTCTGCCAGAATGGAAAAATAGCAATATGACTTAAAAGTGTTTTTTTAAGCCATTATATTCAATGGCTTCATGCGCTCTACATGTGCGTAGAGCATTAAATTGCATACATTTTGTTATTTAAAACAGAAAACCATCAAAAACTGACTTACTGCGTTCTGTTAGTATAACATCGATAAACACATAAAGATTCTGTCGTTTATTGATTTAAACTAATAATGGGTTTCTTGACATTTAGCATTTCCCGTTCTAGTTGAATTTGTAGTACAGCGGAACCCCGATTCACCTTTCTCGCGTTCATCAGTTTCTCGTATTCATAGTTTTTTTTGAAAGGACGTTAAAAACGATGAATCAGTATACCACTGTAAATATATTGATCACAATGAATTGATTAGGTTTCTCATTTAGAAAACCAAAACGTTTCAAAACTAATTAAGTTTCATGTATATCGTTTTGTTAGTAATCACTTTTTTTCAATTTCATTTTATTATCATACGGTTGAATCAAAAATAAGAAAATATGTATTAACCTGGAACGATTTTAAAGCTTTTTCTCAACCCGTTAGATTAATTTAATGATTATATTTACGTGCCTTTCAATATTAAAAATTCAGGATTTTTCAGTGCCTTGTTGAAGGGAAGAGGTGGGAAGGTATTTATCTACATCAAAACGAACAAAAAATAAAATTTAAACGAGAAAAGAAAAATAACCATGAATACAATATTGTTATCACGGTTCATACAAATGCTATATTTGACATAAAAATTAGCAAGGAAAGTTTTGTTTTTATTTCCACTATTAAATAAAATGAACACGACATGTTGACGTCATCTTATAAGATTTTATTAACGAGAGTTTTAATTATACCTTAAACAAGTTTTTAATCTTTTAATCGATGATCAAAGAGCAAAGCCAATTGGATTTGTTTATGGTTAATTAATAATTTTATGAAAGATAAAGTGGTGTATGAAAATTTACCAATTGGGAAAGCGACCGCAGCTATCATTAATCGGTGCGCGGTTACGATGAGATTGCATACTTTATGTACGGTTTCCTACATCCGGAGCTAAAAGACATGTGACTGGCGAACGCTGAACGTGCATTGATAACCTTCCCAGGACCCGGTTTATTATCAGTGGCGAATTCAGAGCAATCAGCCGTATATTTTAAATATCATTCCCTCGTGCACACACAAGCTTTTTTTGTAAACTTATGTAATTATTTATATTTATTATTAAATAATTAAGATGAAGACAGAATTTTTTTTAAAAATATAGCACAATTTTACTGCACTAATTCCAAAAATATATCTGAAATCGTCTGCTGAAAATTCGCGTAGTGAGCAATTCATATAATTGCGATTTTTTTTAGTAAGTTTACAAATATAATGCCTCTCCATCAAAATTAACCGATAAAACAAAACATACCAATACCTTAAACTCGTTCAAATCATTTTTAAAAAGCGTAATTATAAATATATTTATGAATGTACAGGTGTCACAAAAAACGTACCCAATATTTTAAATGTCAAAATTTCAGTAATTTGCAAAAATGTAGATAAATTATTTTATGGCATCCAATATCTCTTGTATATGTGTGCTAATGTGATTATGCGCGTTTTACTTTCCTGCATTGGTCGTGTGCGTGTTTTTCTTGTGTTCATATGTCTCGTCACTGTTATATATTTATTCAATAAATACTGTATTAAGTTAAAACGTAGTACTACGAAAATAGTCGCTTAAAACTGTTCGTCCGTTCATCAGTATGATCCGATCGGACATGCTGAGTTTGTTGCACCTAAGGCAAGGTGTACTTTTATCTTAATTGTAAAAATATTTTTAATCGAAGTGACATTAATAAATATTATCATTTTTCATTTAAATAACTTTGCATTGATTTTAAATTAGACTATAATTATATAATTGTGTGCGTAAATGCTTGGGTTTGCAATTGATACTGAGCGCATTTATCGGTTGTACAATTCTTATAATATATGTACATTTATTTTGTACGCAAAATCCATAGGATTGTTGCATCTACATTGTGTGTGAATCAGAGATATGAGACACAATCGAAAAAACAAGAACGATAACAATTGGACGGTATCACTAAAAATCATCACCTACTTACTAAGAGTAAACGGCCGAATTGATCAACAAAAGCTAAATTAAAAATAATAAAACTTTTTAAGCCCTAATTCGACTCTGGCATCAAACAACACGTCGTTATTGCAAGCTATGATAGAAATAAAGGATACCAACAGGATGGCGGGCAAGGTTGTTGGAATTTAAATAGCGAAATAACAAGTTCAAACAACTAATAAAGTATATAATAAACTCTTAAAATGAAGCAAATTTTTCTACAATTTAAACATTTTCGTAGATCGTAAACTTATTAAAACAGGTTTTTAATACTTAACCATTTTTATTTCAGATTGGGATTTTTTTGAGTGTGAGAATTTTTCAATTTTATTCCAGAATAATAAAATTAGTTTATAATCTATAAAAGAAACAACTTTTACATTTTATTATTCACTTCCACACATCCAAATAAGACAAATTCACCATATATTTTTATATATTTTTTATTGTGAGTGTATTTAAAAACATAATGATAAGTAATAGTTTTAATCAAAAACGAACACAACAATTTCATTCTCAATGTGAAGAATATGAACCTAATGGAGCTTATATCAACAGAAATTGTTTTTAAAGAACTGGTTGTTAATCTTTTTCTTAGGATTGGACTAGGAAATTACTAGATAATCGTTCTTTCTGTTTATTAAATATGTTTGATTTTATAGTGGCGCCTACGACGGTAGGAATTATTGAAAAATTTTGATTCAATGGTACATTAATGTTTTGTCAAATCATACACCAATAAGAATACAACAAAAATTAGGGAGTTAATAAATCAATATTCGTAATGGTCACAAGACTCGTGAACTTTTCTTTAGCGTCACTGGATGTTACAAAGTTCAAAATAGCACAATATTAAAATAATTTGCACGTTTTTAAGCCGCCATAAGTTGTCGTACTAAAATTATTTCCGAAATAAGAAATAAACATTACCATGTAGACATATACGAACAAATTATTATGTTTGATTCTACATGCAACGGGTATGACTTTGAATCGTAAGACATCATGATAGTCACCAAGATTTTTTGTTATCTTAAACGAAACATTTTGTTTTTGTAATAACATTAAGCAAGCCAATTTAGAAAAATACTAATTATCAACCATTACTGTAGCATAATGGCAAATGCTCTTGGACGTTCGTTCTATTCCGTTGCAGTGTCCACATGTTATAATCCTCATACGGACAATGTCATAAATTGATTTATCAATTGATTTTTGGATTTGTGTTCAAAGCTATGTATGCTGTGATGTTTTAATCCCCTCTTAGTTCCCACGTTCCCACCCATCCGTTACTACAAACAGGGTTAACGCGAATAGTTAATGACTTTCTACTGATCCATCCATATAACTTGTGAAACATCATGTGAAATCCTGATCAATTGTATCATTTCCCTGGATAGGTCGCGAAAAATGCTCATACAAAATAACCAATGGTTATCGCATTGGTTGTTGCACGCACTATTCAACGCTTGCATTTTTATCTAGTTTGCCGTACTTTTCAGCATATATAAAGCATTAAAAAATACGCAATAAAAAACAATCAACAATTGAAGACTGTTTTAGGACCAATATTACGTCAGTTATCATGAATTTTCATTTTTTTCCTTGTTTATGTACTCTAAATAAGATGCGGCCATTTGTGGATATTATTTATTGAAAAGTTATAATATTCAAACGTCAATAGGCATTTGAATAATGATCACATATACATTATGTTGTGTCATGGCGGTCAGTAAAAAATTAACAGAGAAATATTTGAACTGTCAATTAGCAACCCATAATCTCCCCTGAGGTTTTAAGTAAACATCAAAATGTCAACGCAAACATAACATTTATTTTCAACTGAACAATGGAGGGGCATTTTTAAGGTCGAAGTTAATTTGTGAGAAGGAATGTCAAGAATTCGAGCACTGATCCTTCCATTGTAATTCTGAAGAAGTTCCCGCGACCCTATTGTGGCAGTGGCGACTCAGATAAAGGATAAAATAAATCAAAGCATTCTGTTAAAAATTTTATCAAGATTTGCCAAACTCTTTTCTCGTTAATTTTGTGCCTTATAAGTCTTCATTTGATAAACGTTCTGCAATAGATTAAATAAGTTCATCATAACCTTCTTGATATACAATGAGTTCAATTAATTTGATTAAAGACTATATAATTCAGCTGTGATACTTTTGGGAAGTTATTTAAAATGTACAATATCTCACATCATTAATGAAAAAAAATTTCAATGCCCAAGTATAATTTAATGAAATTCGTCAAAAAGATAATTTGATGTTGAACGTTCGTGGTAGTAATGTATAAAACATATCGATCGTCCAGTTAATTACTCAAACATCTCCAAATAACTCATATTGAGAGAATGGGAAATAAATCAAGTATTATTGATTTGTACCCGAGTTTTATACATTTTATAAACAGGTGTTTAGCAATTATGTACTTTCCGATTATAGTCAGAAGAACGATATGTAGAAATATCCTTTTACTTTCCCAGAAATACCAACACTTTGTTTAATTCTTTAGAAGGTTATCTTCCTTAAAGTTAAGTTTTAATTTTTATTTCACTTTTTTGAGTTGTCTGACTAATGAACTGGACATATATATACGACAGTAGAACGTAGAAATAATGAGAGTAGATTTTACTTTGAAATTGTGGTTTTTAGTGATACAAAATTAAAGTCATCACCAATTACTTCATATTATTTTCGCTAACTGTTATCAAAACGAATAAAATGTTTCAAACATAGTCAATTCTTTATAAATTAAAGAATACATAAAACCAGTCTTCAATACATTGCAATTCAATAAAATACTTTTAGAGAAATATCTAAAAACACGCACACGCAGCACGTCACTGAATCACCACAACACAAAGAGTTCTTTATCGTCCTCATCATTCTCGCCGTCACTGACACCGGATGTGATTGGTTAGGACTCAACCACATTTTTTTATGTATAAATATTATTCAAAAATGTGTTTGAAGATATAGAGATAGATATTCTACACGTTAATGTCCATATTAAAAAGAGCCTTTGTTACACTGTATATTCGGTTACAGATTAAATGTTTATACTTTCAATAGCGTTTATAACTCAAAATCGTTGCTTCCTTTTAGCACTTTATAATGCATGGCAATAAAGTCTTGGATGCTTGCTCCTGATGGTACTGCATTTCTGTGTTCATGTTATAGAATAACGCAATTATAACAGGTTATTAATCTGCTGCTGCTGTAGTAGAGGGCTTTAGGAAACTGATATTAAGGCAGTCGCTAAGTCTTAATTTTCAGAGAGAACCTTATAGCCAGCAGGTCACAACTTGTAACATTTTAAAAAGTGACCGGATATAGTGGGATAATTAAAAAGACAGACTCTTGTGTATAAATTCATATTCTTGTTTAAATAACCAGATAGAGCGCGAATACGGAGGGACGCAGCAACAGTATCACGACGGTTGGCATTATAAAAATTAATACCTTTATGTTGATAAAATAAAAAGAAATAAGAATATGATATATTCTAGCCAATATGTATTTACGTAGAGTCCACGCCGTATAACTTTGCAATCCGGCTCTAAAGTCCGGCTCTAGGATTTAGGATCACCGGACCTATACTGAAACGGTGTAGTAAAAAGTGCTAAGTTATATTATGGAGTCTTCTCTACGTACTTTTTTAACGTCGGGTAAATGTTCGATTTTATTGAAAAATGTCAACGCTGTGGCATACATGAAACCTAAAATATATATATATATATATGTATTTAAAAAAAACTGCTTCGCTCTTCTTAGACTATGAACCACTCAAAAATAATTGTCTATATAAATTCTTTTGGTCTTACTATGCGTAAAACATGCTTAAATATAAAACTTTCTATAAACCTGATAAGTATGTTTTTAATAAATAATCTTAAAAAATCAATAAACTTAACATAACAGAACATGGCAAAAAATAGTAGACAAATATTCGCGATATAAATAGTTTGTGATCCAAATAACTCAAAAGCAAACTCATTTTTAAAAACAAATCCATATCATCAATACCGCTCAATAGTCAGTCTTTCATAATCTAGAGCGTATTTTATGATACCTATAGTTAGAATCTGTAGTCAAATGATAAGAGCTGTGCTTTGCATAGCACTGCACTGATAAGTTAAAAAAATCTAGATCATGTACGATATAGTACGAATCTGTACCCAAAGAATAAGAGCTGTGCTTCGCATAGTTCTGATATGGCAAATATCAAAAGCTTCATATTATCATTTGAGATATTGGACAATAGTGTTGTTTGTGATACTCGTACCTTTACGCGAAATGTGTAAGTGTCTTTTTGCACACATTTGTATAATAATCAAGACCGGTTTTTCTCGTCGCAACCATTATCTGTGGCCATCATAAAAATGTGGAATTAGTACAAAACAAAACATGTTTTATTTTTAATACAATTCCCTTCCACCACGAATTGACAATGCACAACTTAAAATATGTAATGCATTTGTTTGTGTTTATATTTAACTAATAATCAATACACACGAGGGCAGTGCCAACATTCACTCTCGTACACGCAATCTATCTCCGTAACTGTCTTGCATCGTACGTAAACGCAGTGCTGTGCGCTATGGAGAGACATATAAATGTTGAAAAATTTAATATATTATTGAACTGTATTATAAATAGTTAAGAGTCATGTCCAAATATTTTTGGTTCGTTTTCTTAGAATGTAAATACAGCAGTTGTAATTCGCACTGCTGAAAGATTCATTAAATTAAAATAACCTACTGTCTTTATAAGTTTTATAACATTAATAATTTTTTTACCATGTTCGCTTCTTATTTGCATATGCATATGGTTTCTTAATAGAGGTATCTTGTTTCTCAGTTGCTCAACCTCTCTTTTTCGAAAATAGTAGGGATAGAATTATAGGGCTACGACAGGACGAGTGATTAGCTAGTCGCTCTCGCTTCGCCCCGTTTTTTAAGGATCGGATGGGTGAGACGGATTTTTAGACATCACAAACATCAATGCCTACGAATATAAATCGATAAATTGATTATGAAGCTATGAAGCTGTCCGTATCACTACTTGATTTCGAGACATTCGTAACCGTAGCTAACGACGTTGACCACTGCACCACGGACCCAACCCAACTTTATTAATACTTTGCGTTGATCAAGGAACTTAACACTAGTTTTTACACTCAACTGTAGTAATGAATAATTATGATATAATTTCATAGAAAATGTTCTTTTCAGTTACACGGGAAGTTACATCAGCAAAAAGCTAATTGGATTGGCATTTAGAAATAAAAAAGATTTATTTCTATTTGCTGCGCCGTCAATAGTGATGTATAATTAATTGCTTTATTCTAGGATTTTTCTTTCTTTTTAATACCGATATAGTATGCAAAAAATTTCGATGGCATTAATACGCAAAAATTATTCTATAGGTAACAGCAGAAACACACATTTTGTAATGTTGCGAAACATGTACCAATCTTGTATAATTGTCCAATAAAGCCAAATGTTTTTTTGTGAATCAAAAGCTTACCTGTTATTAAGAATAAGGAAGGAATAATGTGATAGTAGCAATGAATGTTAGCCAAGTGTTTGTCATAAATAAAAAAAAAATTAATATTTAATTGCACATTAATTCAATACTTTGCTATTCCACTGATTGTATAATTATTAGGTGTGACAGGTGTTTCGCCTCATTGAGAAACATTTTCGGCTTTTAGTTATAATACATAATTTATTTTTCTCTTACGACTCAATGCCACTTAAATATTGGCTGAATTTTTTTATCTGCTAACTGTAAAAGTAATATTTCTAATAAGAATAACTGACATCCACAAAAGTTTGTGTTTTGGGCGTGCGTGTAATTGGGCACAGAACGTTTATTAGATAATTTATCTAACCTAGTCACAGCTGTTGTCTGAGTCAATATTCGAATACGATACATATTAAAATTAAGCAATAAATAAAAGTGTGTTAAGTGGCATTATACAAATTATTTAATTAGTTGCGGTCATTACGTTTTTCACAGTTTCCATTTTAATTGATTTAATTTTATTGTCGATTTAAATTTTGCCGGAGAATTGAGTGTTTAATAATGATATTGTTATTTCTTTCTCTGTTAAGACTGACCAATAAATCTATTATTACGCCATTACTCATTTAGAACAGCTGTTGCAAAACCTGTATTCTGCTGTACAAGAAGTGTTGGTACTCATGATTTTATTTTAATTTTAACCCACTGAGGCTGAACGCTAAAAATTTTTGAAAATTAATTAACCCTTTAACATCAAACGATTTCGCATGCTATATTTATGCATAATCATCAGACGGTTATTACTGAAACGCATCGATCTTCAGTATTAAAAAAAAAAACAAATCTCTGTTGTTTATTCCAAATAGTGTGAAGATAAGTAAAAAGATTATATAATTAACTCAATAGAAAAAGTCAACACGAAATATTGTTTATTTAATAAATGATAAAACATAACTTAACAATGTGTAAATCTTGTAAATTGGTCTTGAAACTATCCGCCGTTGTATGAAAATGCAGCACGTTGCCAAATGAGCTTTGATAAAACACATTTCTCTTGTAAATAGGTGGTATTCACCGAAAGTAACTGATTTTTAGAATAATATATATTAATTTTATCACTGTATGCAATATCGACACGAAAAATAACATGGGATATATGAGGCAAGGACTATAATTGTCATAATTATTAATATAAAATTAAATAAAAAATTGATAACTTAGTTATTGATAACCAAGTGTAATAACTATGTTATCAATGTTTAATTTAATTTTATATTAAAAATGAACTTTCACAAAGTTACCGACAAATCCATAGAAGTTTCTTCTTGACAAGTCATAGACTAATAAACAATATGATGTTTCACTTATTCCAAATTTGAAAATAAATGTAACCCAACTTAATTTTAACTGAATTTGCGTAACATAATGTGAATAAATCATTAATTTGACTAATAAAATATATGATCAATTCAAGAAAAGAGTATATAAAAGGAATAATTATGTTGTTTTTTAAGATAATTGAGGTTTTACAAGGAAATTAAATTTATTTTCTTGTTTTGAATACCAATTAAGTTAAATGAATAACTCTATATTTAAACTAATTGGTATTCAATGGGTTAGAAATACTAATGGCCAGCAAAGTACGAGACAAGTTTAGCCTCAAACGATTCACTGCCGAGACGAAGAAGTCGGGAGACCGGATGTACGGGGTCGTAAGGTCCAGCATACTGGTCGGCATGACTAAATTCTCTTATTATTAGCCCATTGCTTTGAATATGAATGAGAACCTTTTAATTTTTCGCTTATAAATGGCACCATCGACTAAATTTACCAAAAAACTTTGAACCCATAATTGAGTTTAATAAAAAGCTGAGACATCACCGAATGGGCACATCGTTTAAAGAAAAAGTGGATCAATCATGCAGTACTTGACTTACTCATGATCAAGACGAGTTTCGACCAGCTTATAAAATTGTGGTATATGTACAAAAAGTGTGTTTTATTTTGGAAAATATTTTAAGACTTACATATCGCAAAGTTTAGACAAACTGAGATTGTATCCAGGTCTACCAGTATTTTGGTATTCATATTCACCTTTTTATACGACAAAAAAAGTGAATTACATTGATACGTACGCCATATGCTGTGCAGATAATTTTATCAACCCATGCTATACGTGCAATCGAATTATGGCATTGTTCTGAATTGCCATTAAGATACCAAGAAAAACCAACCGTATCATCTTTAATTTCTTATTTAAAAAGGGGATGATTTTTTTACTGCATGACCCTGCTTTATTTTTCTCAACCTATTATAATATTTTCATCCAATGGCAACACTAGCTTTTTTCGGTCTGCAGTTGCCATCTGTCGTTCGCGCGAGTCTTTATTAATAACATTCCTTAACGCCAGGTGACCCTACCGTATGTTCTTAAGGTGCAAATGATCTTTTCATGTGGTAAAATAAATTGATATCGCTTATAAAATTGAATAAAAAATACATTTTTTTTAAAATTAGCAAGTAATATTAACTTTTTAGAATTTAATTTGTGACCGTATATATTTCAGCGATTAACAGAATATGATTCTTAAAATTCGGTTATATTGTTATAGTTTTCTTAGTGGTAAGTATGTATTTACTAAATATTAAACGCTGGCACGAGGTTTTTAGAAACAAATTAAATGAATCAATAATTTAAAATTAAATCATTACTGGATTATTTAAAAAAATACTCTGTAGGTACAACAAAAAGGTACATTTTTAAAAGAACTAATATATGAAATATATTGAAAACTAACAGCCACAAATCAACCAGTGAATAAAGATTAATTACTCAAAAGTTTAGGTGTGAGTGAATAAGTTCAGATATTGTTAAAAGTTAAGGTAACCCTTACCTGCAACAATATTCTGTTGTTTTTGTAAAATATATAACGTCAATTTTACGAATCATATTTTTATTATCACCAAAACACTGCTATAATCAGAGTAAATTGTAATTCAATCAAAGCGCGATGACGTTAACAAATACAAAAATGGCAACTGCCTATTTTTCTTGTAGCCTGCTTTAACCGTCTCTTGGTGATGACTTGGACACCAATGATTTTTTTCCAAAAAAATAATTCATCTCAGCTAAAACACCCAATTTGATTTTGGAAAATATACGCATTATTGATTATTGCGTTTGTAGCAGTAAAGTGGAATATTTATTTACTCAAATTTACATATAAAAAAATTAATCATTTCCATAGGAAATATGTTGTAAAATAAATTGTAGATGCATTCATTACCCACCTACAGAATAACGTAAAGTAATAACTAATTATGACAATATTTAGGGTTATTTTCTTCTTTGCTTACGCTACAGTCCGGGGTGGACCTTGGCCACCTCCATTACGCTCGGTCCTAGATCAATCGCCGACCTCCGTTTAGTGTCTTCTTAGTTTCAATTATTGCTAAGAAGAATAAATATTGGACGTAATAGTACTGACTTTTACTTTATAGTCTACACCTTAACGCCAGGTGACCCCGCCGTATCATTTCTCAACAGTAATTATGCCGTAGCTCCTTTTCTTTTCTTTTTACTTAGGTACGTAGGTTAAGTATACTTATTCACCTGAAACGGCCGCACCTTACTATCGACGGAAGTGGATCTTCATATATTCAAAAAATATTCGTAGCCCTACCATTGAGAAGCGATGATAAATTTTAACAAAAGTTTCTGAAGTTACTTTTCAAATAGGTGTTTTAAGAGCTATTGTTGATTAATTAAAACAAAGAGTCAACATTTTATTTATTTTTATTTGTATATTTGTTAAAAAGAATATATTTTTACTGATATAAAAATGTTTATTTGAATATCTCGAATATTTCTGAACTATCTGTTGTAAAAAATCATAATATTTTGATTACTATAAATACTTTAAAAAATAATTCGAATTAAGACATTAATTTAGCTTTCAATCGTAGCATTTTCAACTGATCAAAATTTTTTTATTAATAATGACCGTTAAATAGTACGAATAATTCATACAACATACTCGATGTTGTCTATTCGGCTTGTATGTTATCGATACCACTCGGTCGCAGCGATCGGTAAAATGAATGTATTTTTACACCGACGCAATCTTAAAATATATTTTTTTCTACTGAATACGGCGTATGCTTTTGCCACATCAATCCATGCCATATGGCTCGATCGCACCTGGAGAGAAATGCAATAAGCCATAATAAGATTGTATACGTATACAATTGAAATACAAAGCACAATAACACACTTACAATAATAATTGCGGCGGTAACAAAAGTATGCAGGGCTTGAAGGACGTCAGTAGCAAACATATTATTTGATATTTTATATTAAAGAAATATAAATCCTTTCATACTACATGCAAAAGGAAACACGCATATTTTTAAGCGCTTGAATCAAATTTCCATCCTGCTTTTAAGCAATATAAATACGTAAAAGTTATTTTAAATGATCGTTATACTATTAAATATGTATTCTATTAAGATTTAAACGAATATTATAATATTTATTTAATAGTTGGTATTAAGATCTCAAGGATTCTTAATTTAAATAGATGCAAAACAAAATGTAAAATTAAAATCTCAAAACGATATTTTTTTAAATTTTCTTTCATCTCTGATGAAATGTTAGGATCATTGATATATGTCATTAATAACAAATAACACGAATGGTGTATATTGTTCTCCTTGGTATTTTCTTATCATTGATTTCCAAGAGAGACAGTTTCATCCCTTTGGGAGGTGTCTGTATTTTTTTTGAAATGTTGAGGTGTTCAGATTTTTTAGATAGCAAATTAGTTAATTATACATTGTTAATATTCATTATTTTACAACGGTAAACATGCGTTTTCAGGTCGATTAGATCGATATAATTTAAGGATTGTGGACATCGGAACGCAATGCCTAGATTGTAGATGGCGAAACTTTTTTACATACCAAATTAAGACGAATTAAATAAGCAAATAGGGCAGTCTTACTATTGTTGAGTATACGCAGAGTATGTCAGTGTATATTAACATGTATGGATCCCGTAATCCTAGATCGTAAGTCGGAGTGCAATATAATAAATTGATAACTCTACCCACTCCTTCCAATATAACAACACATTACTCTGAAGATATAAACTGTTAATTCTTGGTGGAAAGACAGCATTATTCTAATTAAAATAAACACAAATTTTTTTTACTAATAATTAATCTAACTTATTATATTCTCATCTCCCATGAAAGAAAATTTGAACAATAGGGATACAATCAGCCCTGGTCAATTACCCTCTAGTGATAGACAATAATACAGATTTTATACTTCATAAGGGAATCACACGCAAAAATTGTCATTGACTATTGATCAAAGAATCCAAGACAACATATCTGGCAAAAAATTAACTCTATTGACAGAGAAAATTTAATTTCCCCAAATGTCAAATTACAATTAATAATGATGTTGAGCTCTCTAAAAATATGATGTACAGACGAAACCTAACCAAAACCAAGTGAATATCCTTGTAGGTATATGTTTTTTTTATTTTAATCGCATTCTATATTTAAAATTGTGTTCAATTCTAAATTAGTATAGTCGTGTTCATAAATGCAACATGGCGTAAATCTGCCGAAGTGATCTGGCGATAATAATACTTTTAAAGATTTTAAATGCGTTTTATCGGGCGGGTGTTTTTGGATTCTAATGTAAATTTTTTGAGGCGAATCGCAGCACAGGCGCAGGGCAGCTGTTTTCAAAGAGGCAGCTGCGCCCTGTATCAAAAACCAGGGATGCAAGCACGTATTATTTATTTTTATCAACCAAGTACCTTCGCAATAATAAATCAATTCAATTCAACCTACCGATCCTTTGATATGACGATACATATTTTCAATAAATGCCGTAATTTATTATATCCGATTACCTATACTTTTATTGATGCTATATTAATTTATTTAAAATATATCCATGATTGTCGATAGATTATTATGATGTTCAAATAAATAAAATAGATTATATAAGGCGACACCGAATGACATTTTTTGTTAACCCATTCTAGTGATTTACTATTCACTACATTAATACTAGGAACGAGTAGTATTCTAAAAATTTATTAAAATTGTAGAATATCACAAAATGGCCGAATATATTCAAATATCGATAATTCAACTGGAAATTGGAACCTTTTATAACCACTTGGTCACAGATATGAAAGTTTTAACGCATGCTGTCCTATGATTAATTTGAAGTGTAGGAAGTCACATCACAGCTCGACATTTCTCTAAATTACAATGTATTTTCAATCAATTTGTGGAAATTGTTAAATTGGATTTGACGTATTAATTTGCAACAGTAATTTTTCAGAATTGAATTTTCAATTTGAAATGTTCCTTAGTGAGAAAACTATATTATTAATTGTAATTCTTTGAATAGCAATCGTGGTATGTATTAGTGAGTGAGTGTTTACCTTGGCAGAGCCCTCCCTGCCCATAAGTGGGGCAGGTGGCGTGTGCCATGCACGTGCCACCGTGATGATCCTGAAGCGATTTTAACTCAGTTCTGTTAAATTAATACAAGAAAACTCTGCTAAAATCACTTCAATATGATTTGTTCTTATATGAACATCTTCAAAGAAAATCGCAAATACTCTCAATAAATCATCCGTAAATAAATATACCCTACAAAGCTCAAAGGTATTGAGAATCGAATTGTTTTAATTTTGCAAATCATAACATAATAGAATCTTAAATTTTGTTAGGTCCGTGGTGCAGTGGTCATCGTCGTTGGCTTTGTTTACGGATGTCTCGGGTTCTAGTCCCGGTATGGAACAGTTTCATACATTGATTTTTCAATCGATTTGTGGATTTTTATTCTTAGGCATGGATGCTTGCGATGTCTAGAATTCCCTCCCATTCATCCTATCTTAAAAGCGGGGCGTAGTGAGAGCGATCAGCTAACTACTAGTCCTTACTCTCTCTGAAAAAGAAAGGTTGAGCAACTGAGTAACAAGCAGTTCTCATAGAAAAACTTCTGTTGAGATCCCTCCATTAGAAGTTGATATGCTCCACATTGGAAGCGAACATGGTAATAAAAAAAAGTCTTAAAGTGTAACCAAACAATTACTATCACCCTTACCGTATTAGCCCGACTATAGAATGATCCTGATTATAAGGCGATTCCCATTTTTTTATCCGCCTTTTGAGGAAAAAATATGTAAATCGTTGCACAGCACAAAAAACAAGCCATTGCGAGACAGTGAAGTTATTGTTCATTTGTTAGAGACTCGAATAAAAGATGACCCCCTTATTTTCGTGTCGCTTTTTTAAATAAAAACTTCGCCTTATAGTCGGGATAATTCAGTAATTATGAGCGTCAAAATGCATTTTGAGCTATCAATTGTCGACAGATTACAACAGCAATAATTATTGTTTGTTTCTATTTTCAAAACTTTGAATTTATGAACTTAAAATATAGTGTGTACATTTTATCAACGAAGCTTTTAATCAAAAATCTGTAAAAAGTATAATAATAGTTTTGGTAAGCCGTGGGAAAACTTTCCTTATTAACAAAATGTACAATTTAATCACTAACCTAATCTTTTTCAAACCAAATGCATTTTCCATATTTCCAAGTATTTGCATGCATTCAGAAAACGACGAAGAACACCGACCGAACAACGAATCATTAAATTGAAAATATTAAAATTAAAATTGAGTTGCTGTGGTCATAGCTTAAAAGCACTGGCGTCAGTGGCGTCCGTCGCTCATTCTTTTTTTCCCAATTTAAAATTTATTGCTTTTGGTACGCGCCGCTTGCAGTCTTTCTTTTTCACGTATTTTTTTAAATGTTCAATATATGAGGTTTTATTCATAATACCATCAAACTTTCAAAAATAATTATTTTTATAAAGATAAAATATAAGAAAACATAACAGTTGGGCGAAATTGATCTATCAGTAAAAGTATTTAAGCGTTTGTGATAGAAATATTTTAATTTCTTCCTAAACCATTTACAGGGTTTTTCACTATTGACAATAATATGTTAATCACACCGTCATTCTTGGGAATATAACTATATTTTCATGTGAAAAGACATCAATAAAGAAGCTTTAAAATATTTCAGTATCCTAATAATAAAAACACTTAAGATATAAATTTTGCATTACTCAACATTGTATGCTTTATGTATATAGAATTTCAAAAAAGGAATTTTACAACATGGCTCAAATTTATTTTGTAAGATAAGAATTGAGAATAAAAATGCGGCTTCCCTGTTTTTATTGTCTATTATCAGTCTTACCAAAATGTTGCATTGTGAAGCCATTTAGTAATACACTTTTTGGTGACGAAACCGCATCAACTATATATATTTTTTTGTTTTTCTGAAATGATAAATCTTGTTGAAATGTCGAGTGTTTCTTGTTTCACTCTCCGAAAACATGTCCAAAATATTAAATATACTAACCGGCATTGATCATAAACCAATCTTTCAATTACTATTATTCAGAAAGAATTGTAATAACGAGATAAAGTTGAAATTACTTATTGTTTACCAACTAATTTTGGGCATTATAAAAAAGGTTAAGCATATCATAAAAATTTTATCCGTTAAATAGCATATAATTGCTCAATTGAAAATCAATGAATAATCACAAAGCTTTTTTTAACAACGATCAATAGTAGAAATAACCCACCAAAACTCCTTTCTTTCCATACTTAGAATTTTAAAAAATAAAACACACTTCATTTGTACTACTTCCACATATTTATAATGATCAGGACCGGTTTCGCTCATCACGAGCATTATCACCTGATGCTCGTGATGAGCGAAACCGGTTCTGATCATTATAAATATGTGGAAGTAGTACAAATGAATTGTGTTTTATTTTTTAAAATATAATGTCTTTCCACCAAGAATTGACAGTTAACACCTTAAAAATACGTAGAATTATTGAATTTTATTAATTTAATCGCAAGAAACTGTTTGAGAAGTGCACTATTATTGGTTTATATTGAGATGACGTGTGCAGGCCAAACGCTGCATCATATTAAGCGACTGAAATAAAATTCAAAATGGACGCATGATATTCTATTTTTGAAAACACCTCTCTGTATTACTTCAGTTTTATTTTCATCTGCGTATGTACTCAAAATGATTCCTGCAGCCTGTTGTAGTATGGCGTTCTGTGGGCTATAAAATTTTATCGCTTACTAGCCGCTCGCAATTTATTGTGGATGTTGTTTGTCTATGGATTTTATTAAAAATAAACCCTCGGAATAAGCCGCTCTAGGGGGATTTTGACATGCTCTGGCATTAATGTGCCACTAAATAATTTTACGTGTCCATTCCGAAACCAAATGGGTAACGTTCATGGATCCCCAATTTTCCTGCAAGGACATTTATAATATAAACAGTAGCGTTATTATATTATTAAATCGAATCTACCAAGAACAAAGGTGTGTTTTATAATTTATCTTTTATAAGGGTTAAATGAAATTAACTTTCATTTAAAAATAAAATCTATTGTTATTTTTTCATCACGACTATTCGATGTATACATAAGTGAACAAAAATCAATGCTTAGTAAAATGGTCATATCTCTGACAATCATGTGATGATTAAATGACTATCAACGAAAATCTACTATATTTTAATTAAGTTTCACTAAGTACAGAAGATACTCGATCTATTGTTTTTGAAGACACCAAATAAATCAAACAATCAACTCAGGATAAGAGAAAAAAATTTTATTTTAAAATTTTGTTTTGGGTAGTGCTCCTACTTTATAATTTTTAAGCCCTCTAGGAGCCCGGTTCTAGGATCACGTAATTCACACATGGCTCTAGGATTACGGAATCCATACATACTTATACATTGAAGTTTGAAGCATAAAGCATATAATACACATACACATTTGCCAAAAATAAATTCAGAAAAATTCGGCAAACTATAATATATAATAGATAACATTTTAAACGATCAGTGATTTGGTTTTAGCATTTTTCCGACCCTATACCCAATGAACGATACATGCGGGAAAGCGAAAGTTCGAAGAACCATATACTGGGATTCAACTTTAAATTACAATTCAATCAATAGCGTTAGTTAAGTAACTCCATGAATTTACTAAGCAAACCTTACACGATAAATCATAATGTTAATCCAATTGAATCATTCAGATTGACAGATCTGAACGTGGTATAGAATCACAGCCGTCATTACTTCAATCGCTTCCGTAAACTATCATCAATATGAATGTCATTCGTGAACAAGATTACCAATCCAATTAATCATGTAAGGTTTCTTTTACACATTCAAGAATAATCATACAATAAACAAGATATAAATGCGTAACGTATTCCTTTTCTACACTTTCTTATCCGTTTAATACTCATACTACTCTCATTCCAATGCCTTTTACTTTTTAGATATCAGATACCAAGAGTAATCTGCATATTCGCTTATTAACGTCAAACTTACATCGTTCAACGGATCGGAACTGAAATTTGCTAACAATTGCCTGAGAAGTAGGAGCTGATTTTCCTTTGTTTCGAATAATTTTGAAAGTGATATTGGCTTATTTCATGGTTTTATTTCGTAGTTTTTTTCTCAATATTTTTGTAATATAAATTCGTAATTTTGAAATACGGCTGTGTAAATTGAGATATTTTAGGTTTAATATGGGTAATTTATTATTTTAAAGAAAAAAATAAAAATACTTGACATTACGGTTAATAATAAATTATTTTGAAATATTAAATGAAATATTAAATAACCTCAATGAGATTTTTTTAAATTGCTCGATATCAGCTCAAGGAGAAATGTCATCACATACGCCGATGTCCAAGATCACAAATTTAAATAGACAAAATCAAAATTTTATATTGGCCTTACCGGGGCTTGTACCCAAACCCTCTTATTGCTAAGGTAAAGCTCTTAACACTAGACTACGGATGCTGAATTTTTTAGTCGTATTTTCGTTACAAAGGATTTCTACATTGTACCCACCTTCAACCGCTATGGTGTCACACTCTTCTTACAAAGTGTATTACGATGCATAAGAACGCTAATTATGTTACGAATAATTAACTTCGTTACATCCCTATAGAAAAAGAAAAGGATTAATGATATACATAATGGCTTCCATGTGTTGAGATTTACTTACTCTCCATGGCTGAATGAATTTTTACTTGTTTTCCTTTTCATATCGTCAAGATTCACAAGTCTATATTATTATAATACCAATTGCATTCAAAATAGTGAAGACTGACAATCATTTGTATTAAAAAATAATTATGCAGTCAACGATATTTTGATGTTTAAAATATCAAAGAAAAAAGTTATTTATTGAATCATAATTAAATTATATTTTTATATTCTTGGCACTTTGGCGTCAAAACTATGTAGTTGATACATAAAAAAATCAGCTATTTTCAGAAATTTAGGTAAATTCTTCTTTTTATATGATTTCTTGTGGCATTTTTATCGCCTTTTCAAAAATTACGATGCCATCAAATTTAGCCTCAATGACAATGGCAGCTGGAATCGTCAGTGTTTACGTAAGTCTAAATCGAGCACCGCATTCCATATCTGTACATACTTTTATTGTTTCTGTATATACTATATCTAATTTATTTCAAATATCAGATGAAACATATTTAGCCAACATGCAATTGTAAGCCAAGTTATAGCATCTGTCAATTTTAGATAATAATGCTGTTTATGAAATAATTCCAATATTCTGTAGTTTTATGCCGAGTTCGTGGTGCAGTGACCAACTTCGTAGGCTTAGACCACGGATCTCACGGGTTTGAATCCGAGGGGGAACAGGTTCACAAATTGATTTTTCAATCGATTTATGAACTGTTCGGAGGAGTGTATTTTTATGATTGTCGAAAAACCCCTCCCACCCGTCCGGTTCTAAAAATACGAGGGTGACAACCTAACCACTAGTCTTGTCCTGGAGCAGTATTTCTATCCTTATTCTTTTCAAAAAAAGGAGGTTGAGGAACCAACTAAAAAGCAGTTCTCGTAGAAAAACTTATGTTGAGATACCTCCATTAGGAGTCTATATGTTCCATATTGGGAGCGGAATATATAAAAAATAAACATATTGATATATATGGTGTTTGTGTAACTAACCTTCGTAGACGAAGATGAGGAGGCGAGGAAACGATCATAAAGAAAGAAAACACTCAATAAAATAAATTTTCTGTATCATCACGTGTGTAAAACATAAGCGCTTTAAAGTAATCGCTACTTTAGATGAACGATGAAGCTAATCTTGTGTTCCATTAGGTTTCCTAGTTCTTATCCACGCTTGTAGACTAATCATTTACAGGTGATGCAACGCTTGTTGCTCCGAAACGCATAAATTTCATCCCCTAATTGGTCTCTGGAGAGAGATATCCGAAGCGAGACTGCCGTGAAAATTCATCCAAGCGCAATCACGCTATCGTCTGACACCAGACTCCGTCAAAATAATTGTTTGCAGATACCGAGTCAGAAAATTGGTCTCGGTTTCTGTTCGTTATTCAAATAATATACGCAGAGATGTATTTGGGATATCTGAAAAGTTGGCGTTACTGATTTTCCATTGTAATCGAATATCAACCACCATTTTATAAGATAAGATGATAGACATATTTATTTATTTAGCACGGCAAAGGCAAATGAAAATAGCAACTGATTTTGCTGTTGATAAATAATTGGACATACATACATGATGCATTGAGATATTAATATACATAACTATATAAAACACAAAAACAATTTTTAAAGCGATATGCATATTGAAATAACACTTGTGCTGTAAAAATCTTGCCCATGTTTTCAAAATAGATGACATTTTCAATTAAGGTAAAGGCAAAGCAAGCGTCACACCTCAGTCAATAACACAAGTTAAGTTATCGATTATAATATTTAATAAGATCTTTATTCACTGTATGAACTTATATAAAGAAAATTGAATAAGTGTTTAATACAGATACATTTTACGTGCCATTAGTAATAATAGTAGAGTAGTTTATTTAGTTTGTATAGTGGCTTTAAAAAAGGCGTTTTTTACGGAAATGTAATTATTAGTTTTATGAAACTGTAAATCACAATCTATATACATTATGTAAATTATAATTTCAAAATTAAAACGTATATTTTGATAATCTGTTCATTCGATTAACCCTTTCTTGCAGTTCGGCTCTGCGCTTGCGTAAATTGGAAATGAGTGAAATTGGAGAGCATTAAAACTGACAAGTATGGCGATCACAGAATACGTTAGTGAAGGATTTACGATTGGACAAATAATGAGCGATTTGGAGCGGTGAGCGATGGTGTGGAACTCTTTCTATTGACTGAGTGGGCTCTTGGTGGAATTTATAGACACGAAGAAGACTTGGCGCGGCATTGGTGCATTCGAAAAGACAACCGACCATAAATAATTATCTATCTTAAAAATAAACTCTTTTGACGTTTATTTGGTATAGTCTTTTGAATATTCAAGATATGCAACGAGTATTTATTTTTATTATTGTTTATGACGTAACATAAATTCAATATGTATATTATGAATTGTAAAATGGTTGTGTAATCTGTACCTATCTCACTTTTAGGTTAATTATTACCATATCGGTTTGTTATATTTATGAAACATAAATTATTTGGGTCTAGTATAACATGTACCGATGTAACTGCTCGGATGAAAAGATTGGAATGACCCAAATGAGACCTGCAGCCATGATGGGAGAAAAAAAATTCGTCCAAGGAGACAACTAACCTGCGCCTATCAGTCAAGTGAACGGCGATGTTGACAAAACTATTAAGCATATTTTGTTATATAGTATATTGCGATCCATACAGGATTGAAATAATCTTTATATTGGCATTTGAATAAAATAACAATTAAATATGAAATAATTTTTATTTATTGATTTTAAATATGTTCCCCAATAAAAAAATACAAAATATAAACTGGCAAGGAAGCGAGCAGGTAAAACAATATACTTAAATCAAAACTAACAAAACATTATTCGTTTGAACTCCCTCACGTCCAGGTAGAATATGTAAACAACCAGGAGTATCGTTTAACCATTTTAAAGCTCTTCCCATTGACATAAGAATTAGAAGATTTACTCAACACTTTGAGAAAAGATACATTTAATTTACACGATTCTATTGACTAGCAGAACTCTCATTTTGGCTTCATATAATCCAAAAGAAATAAAGTGGCAGGTATATTTTCGGGCGATCAAATTAATATTAAACACGAGAAAACTCATAAGTCACGGCTTATATCAATACACTCTCAAAAAGAGAAGTTTAAAATTCTTTTAAAGCTTCTCCACCATTAAGGTATATTTCGAATTATTGTAGTTCAAACAATTGACCCATGCTGCTTACAACATTACACATATATAATAATAATTGTTTTTGTAATATTGTAATATTAATCACCTGGGAGATACACTATTGTTAATATCCTTGAGTAGCGCACAATATCAGCATTATTTGTAACCTATACATTAAATACAATTTGATTATGAAACAGTAAGCATTATTTATTATATAAACAGGTTATTTTGCACCGGGAACTAGTAAAAGAGTTGACGGGAAGTTTCACGGAGTAACGCTGAGGATCGGGAAATGTGGAAGTTGATTGCAACGCTCAGATTTGAAGTCGATTAAGAATATAATTATAATAAAACAAAGACTCACCCGTCCAAAGTCACATATAGAGGCAGGGTTGCCATTACAGGAAAATGTAGTCTTGAATACAGCAATAGGTGTGCAATCACTATAAATTGTTTTAATAAGTATTCTTCGTTTTAACAACACTCGATGCCTCTACACACCTAAAGCAATACTGAGAAGAATTATCGTAATGAAATAATGAAACCACACATAGATTTAATTTTATTTCATATTAGTAATTTGATATAACAGACGATAAAATTTCGTGCATATACGGCCTGCCATATTTTTAAATAATTTGATGACGATTAAAAAAAAGTGCTGATCGAATCATCTTTGTCTCTAACCACATTTTAATTAACATGTATAATTTATTTTTATGAAAATCTCGGCTGTTATTAAAATTTGGCTTACAAATAAGTATGTGTTAATTCTTTCCCTGCTGAGCCACTAAACGGATTTTTTAGCACCTAAGATTTCAAGAATTTATTCAGCAGTGTCAATAGTAGAAAAACTTCTATATGTACTCGTAATGTTTTCATGAAAAACCATAAACAAACATTTTTTCTGTATTGCTGTTTATATTTTGAGTATCGACTCATAGTAATCAACCGTATCAAAAATGACGACAGACACACGATTGATAATCTGACACGACGATCAATCGGATTGACAATATTGTTCAAGAAAGACATTCAGATTGATAGTGTCCCGTAGTGATTTAAGGATTGATGGCCGTGATTATATACCAAACTAAGGATTTTCAATCCCGTTGATCCTATAAGGCTCGCTTAACATTGTCCACAACGAAGATTGAATCTTAAAAATGTAAGTCGTTCCATATATCCAACATTATTTAAAGCTAGAGATGAAAAAAATATTATTCAATGTAACAACCACAGATATTTTGATTGAAAATTTAATTTCGGCGCACAATATAAATTGAGAAATTAGTTTGTTCGGTAATATTGTTTAATTGGATTTGATTAAGTTACAACCGCCTTAAAGCGAATGCGGAAAAGTAAGAACAGGAAAATCAGATAATTTTATTCAAAAATTGGTAATCCATCTGTCTGACAAGATGTTAATAGTCATATTGACTGAATATCAAGACCTTTACTTCTCTGGAAAATAAGCATCAATAATAATTCAAGGCTTTTATGTTGACTTGGTGAAAGTCCACAGTAAAAAAATATCGAATTAGACAGTCTGATTGATCCTACTGTCAAATGTGAATAATAGTTATTGCATTTTTGAGATCTCGTCGTTAGTCCAAATGGTGCTCAATTTGTCTGCAATTGATTTTTTTTTAATTCACTCATATTATCAGGTCTCGATCTAAGTGAATTTAACAATAATATGTAATCTGCTTTTGTGCTGGGCCCGCGATCGAGTGGTCAACGTCGTTAGCTTCGGTTGCAGTGCTCACGGACTCGAGTCCCAGTGAGGATATTTTCATAGATTTATGTTTCAGTCGGTTTATGAACTTCTATTCGAAAACATAGATGTCTCAAATTCCCTCCCACCCATCCGATTCTAAAATGGGTCGTAGGAGAGTGATTAGTCTACCACTAATATTGTCCTATCCCTATTCTTCTATCCTTGCTCTCTTCGAAAAATAGAGGTTGAGCAACTGAGCTAATAACTAGGAATAGAAAAACTTATATCGAGATAAGCTTCATTAGGAGTCTATATGCTCCACATTGAAATCAGACATGATTAGAGATCTCGTGTTTTATTTATTACGGACAATGGTTATTTGGATGTTTAAATTAAACATTTAACATACTTTGTGTTAACTAAAACACAAAAAAAGTAATTTTCATCGGACACGAATTTCAAACAAGTCATATTATATAGGTTTATCCAAACAAGTCGATCTCCATGATGATGAAGGATCATACTATGTTAGTTGTGTCGTTCATAATATCTAAGAATGCGCTTACTCCGATCCAACAATTAAACGATGCATTAAAAAGTGACACAAAGTGACGTAAAATAATTGGGGAGGGCAAATGGTGCCGCACGTAAAGTCTTTGACATGAGTCATTTTTCCTAAGAGCTTATCTAATCTTTTGTAGGTGTCATGGGAGTCATTCGAACAGTGACGCACTAAGACAGGAACTAGGAGTGCTTATTCTCGAAGAATGTTCTTCAGTTCAATTCTATGCGCAGCAATTAGTGGAGTCAATTCATATTTATAAATCATATATGATTGTTTCATTCCATATGTTTATGTTTCGTATCTAGAAACAACCATTTGCAAAACGAAACTTGGACGCCACCTTCCCTGCCAAGTCGTCAGTTGGCCGGCTTAGAAAAATTATTAAATAATCATTTTCAGTGTCATATATTTATTAAGTTATTGATGAAAAATGTTTATTTTTTTTGTAATAGGTGTTGTAATAAGTATCTAACTAAATAACAAAATAAGTAATTGTTTTGCATTATTTAATATTCTTCTTGATTTGGTTCTCTGTCAGTTGAATGTGCTCAATAACTAAGCGAAACCGGTTCTGCTGATTATATAAAATATGATATAATGTGTTTTCATTGTATCTCACTATTTCAATCCAACAATGATTAACAGAACTCAATATAAAACATCTCGACATCAATATATTAGTAATCTTATTAAAGATAATAGCTCTTTATCTCAGGTGAGTCATCATATATCATATACCCGGCGTACAAAACAGTGAAATGATTCTTTTAAAAACTTCTCAATTTTCATATATTTATTTGTCATTTTACTTAAACCTCCTAATAATATTTTGCGATACGCCTGTCGCTAGTTCATGTCATATTTTACGCTATCTCGTCGACCGAAATTAAGAAGTTCAATAACTCTAACAAAAAAGTGACAAAGAATTGTACATACTGTCATGTAAAATACGTTATTGTTATTTTATTGGACTCTTTATCAACAATAGAAAGTAGTAAATTTAGATGCGTTTTTTTTATTAAAAAAATCCAACAGAGTATTTACAGAAAAAGTAAATTAACATGTTTTTGAGAAATAAGAAATAAGCATACAACAATAATGTTAACCGTTTATATAATGAAGTGTTGAATAGTCTTCTCGTTACATTATACTAAAGGAACGATTTTTAGTTTGTCAACATGTTATATTCATAATTATTGTCGCTGGAAACTTCTTTGAATGTAGATTTGTAATATCACTGCAAAATAAAACTTTTGGGGCAAATAAAAGCCGTATTTCTGTTCAACGCGCAGAATTATTACAAACGACAAGGATCACAAAAGTTTGATATCTTATTTGCGTTATATTTTATAATTTCGCCACAATTTCGATTAACACCAGTATATATATAATTAATAATTGTTTTTTTAGAAGAATGGAATCAGCTAGTCGACAATACAAACGAACCGTATATCTAAAAAAATAATTAGATCACAATTTTAGCATGAATTATTACTAAAAATATTGACTTAAAAGCTTTAATCCACGCTTCAAATGATATTATTAATTCCCTCTATTTATTTTACACCTTTTACTCAATTAATTTTAATCCAAATAAATTGTAGTCAATTTATTGCATAAAACTTTCACGACTTAGTTTGTGTGAAAGTGTGTCTTAAAGAAACGAAACACGTGTTGTTTGCTTCATGTATCAACATAGCGTGGTAATTAGTATTTACAAAGTAATCAAAAGCATTTGTTTAAATAAATATTACTGATATATTATTTTTTAGCATTCATATTGTCGGTTGCAGCTTGCAACCTAATGCTCAACGCTCTTGGAAGTTCGTCCAATTCGGTTGCGAAATCACGGGTTCGTTTAAATTAACGAACGGACACTTTCATATTCCGATTTATGAAGTTATGTCCAAAGGAATGGATGTCTGTGATAATATTTTTACCACGCATATGCTAACCGATAATAAAACACGATGTAGAGAGAGCGACAAGCTTACCATTAGCTGTTTTCTATTTCCATAGAGCTTTTCTTATCCTCTTCAAAAAAGAGAATTCTCATTAAATAACTTGTGTCGAGAGTTTAGATCGTCGATTATGATTCCATATGCTCTTCATTGGAAGCGGACAATATTATATGTAAATATATATACATATAATTTTTTAACTATTCACTTGGTGGAATGACGTAATCTTTAATGACACTTTTAATGTTACAAAACAATTTGTTTGATATTTTAACAAACAAAATGTGTTTTATTTTTAATTATATGTTTATGACACTATTTGTAAGAACCATAACTAAAAGCAAAATCACGAACTTATTCTAATTCAAATCTAGCCACAGAAAGTAAATATTTCATGTTCGAAGCTGACGAATTCACTTATTTAAATTGACACGATTTTCATATGATAACGCAGGTATCTACATCGTTGCTGTATTTGTATTGCCATAACAAAGGCAGTGATTCACCCCGTTTGAATAAAATACATAAATAAATATACGAGGTCAAGCAATGAGGTTAGAGTTAGGGTGATGCAAGTGATTTGAATACGTGTCAAAAAATAATGAAACAGACGCTTGATCGAAATACGGATAGTCGTCATGAATTATTGTGAATGTAAAGCCTGCAGTGTACGTGTACGAGAATATAAGTACATATTGTGTGTGAAAAAGAAAAAACGGTTAAAATAATATTTCAGTCGTTGTGTTCGCTTAATGTTAATAATAAATATATCGTTAAATAATTTAAATTTTGTTATTTTAACATCAAGTAGACTAACGATCTATCGGAACCGGGATATTGAAAAAATCTTGCCTTTATTAATTCACCAGTTCGCCTTAATAAGATTAAATTATGTTATTTTAACGTTGATACTCTGAATGTGGGCCATTTGGACTAATCCTAAAGAATGTAAACATAATGTGTTTGAATTTAAGATATCGACGGAGGGTGCTTGATGAAATTTCAATAACAAATTTTAATTGTTGAGATTTTATACATTTCCATGTATTTCGCCACTAACGACCCGGATATCACCTTTCGGTATCTTCAGGCATTCGATCACACGATCACAGGATGCCGAAATGTGATACCCGGGTCGTTAGTGACGAAATACATGGAAATTTATAAAATCTCAACAATTCAAATTTTATAATGTGTTTGATGAGAACTGGATGTAATTCAGTCACTCAATATCACACAAATAAAAATGTGCTTTTTTGAATTGCGTATTGCATTATTTAGGTCAGTATAGTGCAGATATACATTGGCAAGACTACCTACACGAATGAAAAACAATCTATTTTTTTAAATGTATCCACTATTGTTTAAGTTTTAAGCGCAAAAGGCCGACTACTGGCGACGGCTGACTTTAGGAACACCCGTCCTACACCTAATCATTTTTTAAGAGCAATCTATAGTTCTAAATTTAAAAATGAGCTGTGTAATCCCGTCTCGATAAATAGTTTTTATTCACTGATTATCGTAAAAACCGTAGACATTTCTTTTCAGAGTTACAAAATGCGGATGACAAATGGGGAATTTAGGAGAGACCTCTCGCCGCGGGGTCCTCAAGCCTCAGAATCACGGACGCCTTTTCAATTCTTCGAGAGGTCAAGCGCTCGGGGAGGCATTCAGGAGTGAACGCGATGTGACGTGTATTCCCAGTGTTGCTAGTTGCCACTCTTTGTCTTTTTTTAGACTGGCAATGATTCATCGCGCCCCATTATGCGCTAGCTTATCAAAAGCGACATTATGGTGATTTATTCTATTCATTCAAGGCGTTAACCCACTGGCAACTGAATTTATCTGTCAGTTTTGAATTTGGAATATCGAATCATCGATGGATAAAATTTATGGATTGTTCTATATTTTCATAGGAAATATGAAGAAATTCAGTTATTCAAAGAAGATTTTATTGTCTTTGATAAAAACTGAAATGAATCCCATTAATTTCTTATATTTTTTGTTTTAAAAAGAAATATATTGTATTATTTAGCGCTGTGAAAGGTAATAATATTTATCTTATACAAAATTGAATCTCTCGTAACATATTTTTGTATTCAAATAAATTTTAAATAATAATCATATCTTGAATTTTCAAAATATATATCTAATTATATTTTTAGAATATAGGTACTTACAGAATGTTATTCCAACAATATTAAAATGTTTTATTACAAGTGTCCCCAATATACAACCGAATCGTACCGTAATACAAGACACAAATGAATGTTTAGAACACTAACAACATTAATCAATTAAAGTAGCCAAATTCACAACCGATAAGAGAGTTATTCAGGTGTGAAATGGTCAAATCAATTCTCTTACGATGAGTACATCTGTGGGTTGACCGCTCGGTGTCAGGAACAATTCCCACGATTCGGTCAAGACTTGACCAGTGAACAAAATTACTTTGAATAATCGATCCATATAAATAGTCACTCTTTAGACTTTACAGACAATCGGAAATTGATGAACATCCTGCCGAGCGACATACTTAATATAATTGAGATTAATTTTTTTTTATATGATATCTATTATTTCTGTGGTGTTATGGCAGAAATTGATATGTCAGTTTTACCTTAGCTTACAGTAGAAGAAATATTACCCTTGGTAAATTATCGAAAATTAAAATTAAATGGATATTGCACTAACTCGATACGGAATTTTGCCACCACAATGCTGAATAAAAAAGCTTTATTGTGAGAATGAACCCAATATAACGAAAACGGACATATTAACCTTTCCCATACCATAACAGATTTGTCACTAACACGCTAAATAAGTCTTCTCTTCACAATTAATTCAAATTTTCAAACAATTTCTTACATACACTACATTATTGGATTTAAAATCATAAACTACATTCACAAATCTAAATAATCAAGACCGGCTTCGCTCATCGGTAGAATTTTCAACTCGCAGTTAACGAAACCGGTCCTGACAATTGTAAAGGATTGTGGAAGTAGTAAAAAAAAATTAGGAGAGTTCACCAAGAAGTGACATTTAACACCTAAAATATGATTCATAAATTATTAGCAGTTGTTTAAAAATGATTTTGCAGACATACAAATTCAAATCCTCTAGAAATGAACACATTTTCTTAAACATTAAACATTAAAAATTGAAAGTATGTGTAATGTATCACAGCTACTTTTGTTTTGATAACAAAGTTACACGTGTACACACTATTTCCTTTCACGTTGTTTTTATGCCATCTTCTACAAAACATTATAATATAAATTACTCCAGCGGATAGGTGCTGAGACTTTTTTAAAAAAACCAATCAATAAAATATTGTAAAAATATATAGCCCATTGTATAACTCAGTGCTCCGCAACCAGTGTGCCACGGCACACCGGTGCGCCGTAAGATGATCCTAGGTGTGCCGCAGCACAGTGCGTCCGAAATGAGAAAAAATCGAGTATTTTTATATTAGGTAAAAATTAAAGCCATTCGGTAGTTAAGATCTCGGTTTCAATTATTCTCATTGAAAAAAATACTCTAATATTATTTTGATACTAATTTAATGAAATAATTGCATTAGTGTTTGCACCGATAGTGAAACTGCAATTATGAGGAATAAGATGGTGTTTGCTCGTGTGTAAAACAAAAAAATCCTACTGAATAAATTACACATCGCTGCATGTATTACGAAGCATTTATGGCGAAAAATTTCCCACTAAAATTATTACAAATAATGAATGAGTGTATCAAAATAATACACATTATCAAATCAAGGGCCGTAATTGCGCAATTCTGTTTTATAATTAATGTTAATAAAGCATCTAAAATTCAGTGCTAAGTGTTTCGTATGTATTTCAATACCCTAAAATAGATAAACAACATAAAATTGATTAGTTAACGCCACTTTTATTAGAAATGTTCTAAGTTTATCACAAGTTTTATAGATTAAATTTTATATGTTTATTATTCATTTTATTTATAAGTAATAGGTACTTACTATTAAGATGTAAACATTCCTCCTGTCCTTTGTTTGAAACCCCTCGAATATCTAAGTAAAAATGTCGTGTTAATTGTAATCCGTATTACAAAATAATTGTTATTGAATATAAGAGATGCGTATAACGTCAAACATAGTTTGAATCGACAACGTATTTATATTTAAAAAAATATATAGATTGAGAATATGCAAAAAAAATAAAATATATATTTGATATTTTCACAGTCATGGTCTATTGTTCAAAAACTCTCGATATCTGTGGCCTTGGTTGTTTGTGGTTAAAATTTAGCACAATGGAGAAATCGTTCAAATTCTCACACCAAAACAACGATAATTATTCAATCAAAATCACTTTCAATGCTGTAACCTTTTTATCGGTTTCTCTAGATTAAACGCATGTTTCATGATTGTCTAAAACCAAATTGAATAGTACACAAGTAATCATACGTCTAGCATACATATAACATGGTATATTATATGTTGGATATCTTGATTTTATATTCGGAAATTATCCAGTATCGTCATGAAATAGCCACAACACTACAGCAATGGCACAGAGAAAAAATCTGTCAGAGTCTTAATAATTATTGTATCCTAAAGGAAATTAATATAACGAGTAATCCACACATCAAATATATTATCATGAGGCGTTTACATTATTTTATACTTAATTAAAATGAAAACATTGATTAATTAAAGACTTTTTACAAAGCGTAAATGTTATTGTTAATGCAGTCTGAAAAACTTTTTAACTGTATGTTCTTGGTGGGGAAAATTTATATTAATTTATAAAAATTTTGTACTAATTCTACAATTTCATCCAATGATCAGAACCGGTTTCACTCATAGCGATTATTGTTAACTGTTTAGTGTTTTAGAATTTTTTATATATTTGCAAGATACATTTAAAATTTGATTTTTTTTTCATGTCCGCTCCCAATATGGAGCATATGGTCTCCTAATTGAGGTATTTTAACAGAGTTTTTCTACGAGAACTGCTTGTTACTCAGTTGCTCAACCTCTCTTTTTTCGAAGAGAGTAGGAATAGATGGATAGGGCTATGAGAGGACTAGTGGTTAGCTAGCCCTGTGAGGATGGGATGGGTGGGAAGGAGGAAGTTTTAATACCTATATGAATTTTGCTTTCACTATAATTAACAATGAATCATTAAAAAATGATAGATTTTCCATTCTCTTGTACAGATTTGTATAAATTGTTTTTTGTTCTCTATAATATTCTTCATTTTTATTCAATTGAGAATAAGATTTTTTAAAAGACATTGCTTTAAACTTTAAATTAAATAATGTGGTAATTCTAGAATACTCACACTTAAATATATATTCTTGTGCATAACTTTTATGGCAACTGGCTTCTTTAATGACTAGATACGCACTTATGACGTCAATTCTTTCATACCAAAGAATGTTCAATGCTCAAAAGAATTCTCCCTAAAGAAAATCTACATTATGTTATACTGTTCTCGGTCACTGATAAAGGGATATAAAAAGTATTGTATAAAAATAAATAAGATAATGGAAAAGACCGGTTATGTTACGTCTTTGGACTTAAGTCTTTTAATTGCAAAGACTTATTATTCTGCAACAAGAATTTACAACACGTGCGCACGTTCTATGCATAACATTTATAGCTCTCCCCCTTGTGTGTAATATAATTATTTTGCAAAAATAGATTACAATAGCCGCAGAATACAGTACATATTACACAACATATGAAAGGGTGGGCATTACACAATACTGGAAGCAATTTTTTACTTACCTACCAGGATCATTATATATTATAAAGCTAATATTCTCGAATGGTCAACGTCGTTGGCTTCGGTTGCAGAGTAATGTCGACATTACCATCCACCCATATGATCTTAAAAGGGGCGTTACGAGAGCAATTAGCTGACCACTAGTGCTGTCCTATGCCTATCCTTTTATCCTTACTCTCTCCAAAAATGAATGGTTGAGCGACTGAGTAAAGACTAGTTCTTGTAGAACGGCTTTGGTTAATATAAGCTCCATTAGAAGTCTATATATTACACACTGGGATCGAGAATGCGAACAAAAATATATTCTCGATGGGTAAAACTTGCATACAAATTTAATGAACAACCACAATCAGTATTCGTAAGGAGTTTTTCATATTTGTTTTCCCCATTCAAAGGCTTCAGTTAACAGAATCTGTAGTAAAACAATATTTAGGTAGAATACATGCCGGAAACGAAAATAGGGAAAATAGATTTAGCCCGAGAAGATAAGAGAAATAGCGCACTTGGCAGGCTCCACATTTTTTCAGCAGGTAAATATATATTTAAGTAGATTACTTACTGAATTATAAGCTCTTTTAAGCTACAATTTTTTTAATAATTGAATATGTAAACATTGAAAGTTAAGTAATGCTTCAATGGCGGCACTCTATTCTGCTTGGAGTTTAAGAAATAAATGAATAAAAAGAACTATTCCATACTCCTCTCATCTGTTAAATTGATTGCTCTATTTGTAACGTTTTAATTTGACAAGAAATCCAAGTGTTACACATCAGCAATGCGTAAACATGACAAAATAACTGGCAACCCTAAAACATATTTCTATCCCCTGTCACGTGTTAAATTTATTATAACTATTTTCATTTCGGAGGGGGAGGTACAAATGAAGTTATTGTGCAACACTATATAAAACACACTGCACCCCTTATATAAACAAAAAAAAAACGAAAGAAATCAATACTACGTTAACTGGGAGCGTAATTTGTATGTCATCACAGTTTGTATTCATCTGTAGAGTTTGCAATATTTTTGTACTAAAACCTGTAGTGTAACTAGGAAGTGCAAATATAAAATTAAAATTGATAACTTTGATAACTTTGACAAATGAATTTCTACAAATTACCGCCGAATCCATCTAAAATAAAAGTTGCATTATATGCCTCTTTTGTATTTTCTCACAACTCCACTATAATAGTGATATTTTTAAAAAAATAAGTAAGTCAACAATAATATGGGTAAATATCGGATATCCGGGACGTGGCCTAAAAATCATATTTTATTAAAAATGTTATATGGTGAGTTACGTTATTAATCTTTGAAATGCTCTCCTGTAAATTGTCATATTTGCAGATACGGGATTATACGTTGGGAGTGTCGGTATAATAATGGCTTACATCAAGTGACTGGGTGAGAATTTTTAAACCTAAAACCAACGTAAATTGTGGTGTTTCCCTTCCAAAAAGTTGTCAATTTATTTTTCTAATTTACATCATTTGGCCGAGACCTGCTTTGTAATGTTTAAAATGAAATCCAATCATTAACTCATTTTCGTAATTTTTGTGGTTACATGAATTGGCCAAAACACCGTCGATATGTTTTAACTAAATTCTGAAAATATGATACAAATGCTACTATGAAACTTTCTTCCTCACATGTTTACTTACTATAAACATAATCATAACATACTATTCAATTTACAAAAGAATCATAAAAGCTAAAATCAAAATAAATTTTATGTTAATTACGGAAAAGAACATTTAATCACAACAATAAATTAGACTCATTCCACGGGGGATACGTCCCTTGCAAAACAGTCGGGCAGAAAAAACTTGTAGTGAAAAAGATGGAGTGAACATAGATAAATGAATGTTCCATTACATTGGACATTGGACCGAGCAGTTTCTAAACTGAGTAAAAATAAGCCACGGTGTAACAAGAGGAATATGTGTATCAATAATATAAAAAATCTACCAACTATTTAATTATTACTCACGAATAAAAACACGTCTTGTTTACTTATTATTATAGAAGTTCTTAGAGAAAGCTCAAAAATTATTTCTTGCATTTTATTTTCAATGAAAAAATAATCTTTTATGTGACAATATACTATTATGCACATTTGTGGTAATCATTCATTTAAGAAAATACCTTTGTATAAATATTTTTTTATTACTAAAAAATCTGTCCATGTTGAAAAGCAATATAAAAACATACATTGCTTATGTCAAGACACGTCTTTTTCACAGAATTTCCGATGAAAATACAGTCAGTAGCGTAACTAGAGAGTGCGTATGACCGCAATTCTGTAGGCGGTCATTTATTACCTCATTTGTAATTCAATGAATTTTGCCTTTTTATTACGACAGTCAAATGTTACTTTTTACAGTTCATTTAAATGTATACAGATAAAACGATTTTTACTATATCAAGGTTGTACTGACAGATGGCAGTAAGTCATAAAAAAAGATTAGCATTACTCTTTTTCAAAGCACAAACGTTTGTGATTTTGAAAGATTTATTGCACATATGTATAGAGAATATTTTTTTGCCGTAAAAATCATAAGATTTGGTACCAATACGTTATAGTCACATAATGCCCTCATCATGTCAGTATACCCTCGATATATTATACAAAAATGAAATTTTCTGATAAAAATATAATTGAGTACCTTGGTATCAAAGTCAGACAAACGCCATATCCCACGAAAGTCATGTCTTTATTGTGTGTACTAGTGCAAATGATACTCTTTTCAAAAAAACCATCAAAAGTATCAGAATCCGACGGTTGCATATAGATTTCTGAGTTTAAAGTTAGTATATAGTCGGCGTCTGTGGCGCAGTTGGTAGTGTCGCTGGCTACGGTTGTCTCGGGTTCAAATCTCGGTGCGGACGGTTTTCATAGATTGACCTTTCATCGATTTATGGAATTCTATTCGTAGTCTGAGTCCTCCCTTCCACCCATCCCAACTCAACGGTACGTAGGAAAGCGATTAGCTAACCACTAGTCCTGTCCTACCCCTATCCTTCTATCCCTACTGTCTTCGAAAAAAGAGATGTTGAGCAACTGAGTAACTAGCAGTTCTCGTAGAAAAATTCTGTTAAGATACCTCCATTAGTAGACCATATGCGTTGGGAGTAGACATGGAAAAAAATATAGATTCAAAAGCTGACACTTAACATAAATCTTCGCAAAATTTGTGTACGTATACACGTTGACCAATCACAGAGCTAGAATTTACTTTAAAGTGTCATGGCTGCCGGGCTTGGTGCAGTATGGAATAATAATTATGTAGGTAATGAAAAATCACTCTGTTGTACATTTTCGTAGATGGCTTATGTCCCCCTTTGATACCAATTTACTCAATTCGGTATTATATTAAAGTCATAAGCGTGATATTGAATCTATTTTTCGCCATTTTAAATATAAAATTACAAGCAGTGGATTGACATTCACACAACTTAACAAGAGGATTATTTATGGTTAAAATAACAAAGATACAAAAATCAAGTCATTAACAACTTAAAATAAGAACATTATGATTACTAGCAACACAGACAATGACACTAGAAACAATATAAAATAATCAATAGCCTTTTGGAGCACTTCACGTATATTTAAAAAAAACCGTCAAATTTTATCGAATTATGGAACTTGTTTAATATTTTGCTTGTTATTACACCCGCAATTCGTAATAATAGTTTAATTCACAGTTTTGCGTAACCGCTATGCCCGGTTATTCTGTTGATACTGATGAGAAGATGGAACTCAGCATGGGAGTTATGCGTTAATAAAATTCTTCACATGGGGTTAGAAAATTATTATTTTGAGGGCTATTACAATAGGCAATGTGATTACACCGTGACATTTTGTCCGTTTCCATACTTTGTTTATGCGTGTTTTATAAATAACATTGCATCTCTTATGTACTTGGCAAATGCAGAATTGCATAAATTGGGAAATTAGCGAATATCATATGAAAAATATTTGTAATGAAATTTATAATTTTTATGGCAAAAAAAAACTATTATATGACATAAAAGATAATTTTTCAAACAACAATAAACTGGTATATCAGTAAAAGGGAGAAGATAGGAATTCCACCAAAATTCTATTCCTTAAATTCCCACGCCTTGTCTTCATTCTTGCTTATTAAGTGTTCATCTGAAAATATAGTCATAAGTTGTAACAAAAATGAACGAATAGTTTTCGAGATATATAAATAATCAATGTAATACTTTTATTTGTACAAGCGAAATCCAACTGATCGCCCTAACCGAGTTTTCTCATTATCTACGGAAAACTTGTACATGTTGATCTATTTATTCATATGCGAAAATTGTTACTGTAAAGTTTTCATTTTTTTCCCAACACCCTTATGTAACATGACATGTGTATATTTTTAATCACCGTAAACGTGTGTCGACAAGCCATCTCGATTAAACTATTTATTTTAGGAGTCAATATTATTATTTTTCGAATAAAACATCTTTATTAAAGATATTTTACCTGCATCATTAACAATCATATTAATTTTGAATGATTTAATTACGTATAACATCTTTTATACGGACTCTCACCTTCCTTATTTGCAAGATTCAACAGATTAAAAATCTGAAAAATATAAATACTTAGAATAAAGATATGTTACATATTTATGGAAATTTATAATTCATTGAAATATCAAAAATTGTCAGATACCACACCACGGGACACATTATAGGATATTTTATAATTTATGTGGAGACATATAGAAAACTATATTCAAATCCATTACCATAATTTCTAAATTTAATATATATATATAAAAAACTGGTTTTACCAACGTAGCATAGGATCCATTACACATAATTAGTCTTGTCCTATTTTGGCAAAATGGGAATTACGTATGACTCGAAAGAAAAATAAATGTTTTTTTTTGGATATCCAATTATACACAATACCTGTTGCATCGGCCGTATTGCTAGTTAACTAACAAAAGAGAATTATATCAATTAATAATCATTAACCATACTCCACATAAGTGCATTATATATCCATTGTCCGGAGATAATTCATGGTTTTTTTAAGGAATAACAATTTTAATGGGATGCGAAGACGGGTCGCTCGCTCGGCAGCCGTGACGGTATACCACTGATCGCTGGTGCGTACTTCCTATCAACCTATGAAGCATTTTTGTTATAATTACATTAGCGCCAAAGGTAATAGTTAAATAAATGAACATTGTTTTTAATTATGTTTGAAAATTGAAACATATATATCAGAATATATAAAAAAATCTAACTTCGTAGCTGTTGCTGGTAACTAAAACATACGTTTTTTGTTCGAAGAATAAGTGTTTTTATACGTTTCTTATATCAAAAATACTGCTCTGTAAGAATCTTTATGCTGTGTATTTATTCAAGCCTTTAATACGTAAGGACTTGCTGTGGACACACATATTATAATAAATATTTGTATTTAAGAAGTATTTGAAAAAACGAAACAATACAGATTGCAGCTAAATAGTACTTACGTATATTTATGAAAATTTTGGTGTCAAAGTGTCAGCATTTGGTGGTCATATTGTATTGTATATTCGTTGACTTCTCCAAACTTTGTATCCAGCTAATCAAAAATCTGTAAATCATCTTCAAAATAGGTTTTTATCGTTTCGCATACCGATTTCGATAACCTGCGTTTGACGCTCTTATAAATTTGTATAATGCATAAACTCTTCGACGATCGCCTATCTTATTATATATTATTAATATCGTATCCCAAATTTAAAATGTTAAATTGACTCAAGTTATATCAAATCATCCCATCCCACGGATAAAGATGGAATCTGCAACATAATATTTGTTTTTTCTTATTTCATATGGCAGACCGTCGTGGTCCATTTTATAACGTCGTTTGATTGTTTGGTGTGTCGCATGCTTCGAATCACTAGATTAAGTATATCGGCATTAAGTCAATTGACATTTGACACAGAATAAAAATCTCCATACATCATTTCTGTAGCAGATAATTTAGTCGCCGCTACTGCGAACTACCATAACAATGCATTATCAATAAATGTTATAATATTTCACGGTATGCATACAGAAATGTACAAATTCAGGTGCAAAGCGCGTGCCGTAAACAGCCTGGCCAGAGCCAGCGGCGGTTCTTTAAGACGGCGAAGCGCAGCCCGTCGGGTGCCCGCAGTCCGGAACGTTATCGGTTTTGCCCGTCCACCAGGTGTGACGGCGACAGACTTTTTGACCTCATCAAAGCTATCTTAAGAAAAGAACATGTGATAATTTTTAATGGAATGAAACATAAAAACAATCGAATATCCCTACTGCCAACATGTTACGATTCGTTTTAAATAGTAAGGAGTCAAAAGCGCTAGATCGATTTGTATTCTTTCATTCGTTTTTATACTTAAACTATTATTGTAATTCTATTCATAGTTTATAAATAATTTTTTAACGTTAAATAACATAAATTCTGCAATCAGAATATATGATACACTCGCAATACAGAAGACGTATTTCTTTAAATTATCTAGTAGTTATTGATTTAGATAGCAAGTTTTCAACAAAGTTCTTAAGTTTTAAGTGCATTTTGCATATTTGACTATATTATTACTGGTATTTATTAAGCTGCTTCGCTCGGGATGGAGGGCGCTAATATTTATTAGTTGGCGTTGTTATGGCGTTATTTTTGTGCAAGCTAATGTTTAAAGTTGAAAATATCACCGTGAACTATAACTTAATGTGTAACACCCACAAAAATACGTAGTCCATCAAATTAATACTAATGTTGAAATTTGAATTTTGAAAATATCACGCTGGACCGTACCTCATGTTACACCCTCAACATATAGTCCATCAACTAATAATAATGTTTAAGGTTGAAAATAGCACAGCTGACCTACAAATAGCAGCCAGAATTACATGTGACAATTTCACCTCGCTACAGTTCACCGATTGGGAAGAGTTATTGCGACAGACAGACAGATAGATTTATACATGGATTCTCTGCTATATAATATATAAATACTAGTAGTGAAAACCTCTATGAATTGGACAATTGCGATATTGATAATACTAATAACGCGAATGCTCATAATAATACATTGTGTATGTATGTTGGCAGTAGTGTAGGGCGCCACCACCAATAATTTGGGTCTTCACCGCTTCGACCCAGAATGTTGACGGCATATTATTATCTATTTACAAACTTCAATAATTCAATATAATGTTACACTTTTATGAATTCACAGGTTAACGAAATTGAATTAAAGTGAAATTAATTATCAAACCATAAAATAGCAATAGTTAACATGGTTGAAAAGCTACCTACAAATCAGTGATTAAAATAATTAGTGTAATCGATTCGAACGAAAATGACGAAAAGAAAACCACAACAATAATAACAGTTGATAAGTATGTAATATATTTCTCTACGTCAGAGGCTAATCCAAAAATAGTGAAATTGAATTATAAATGTCACATTATTTGTAATTTTAATATCTATATATGGGTAAATAAAACTTTGTAGTATGTGAGCAATTATCAACTGCAAAAGAACGAAAACAATAACAGAACAACTACATATGTATGCTAATTAATATAAAATAAAAACCGTCTTAGAAACACGTTTTTGCTCCTCCTGGTAAGTAAATAAAATTGACATAGGACTATTAGTGTCTCAGGTACAGATTTGTTTATTGCAGGGTTTCCAGAAATTTTCTTGCGATGGAAAACTTTACAAACCCACAAATTTCAACGGAACACCTCTCTTATTTTTTTGGGTATATAATATCAATATGAAGTCAAACATTTTTGAATTTGTTGCAGCTACAGCAGGATATAAAACCATTCCAAGTTTTTTACGGAACATCTATTTCCGTTCTGCGGAACACCAGTGTTCCGCGGAACATAGTTTTGGAAACCCTGGTTTATTGAATCACCAATACAACAAACTTAAGCTCATTATATACGAAACAATGAGGTTGGAATAGTAACGTAAAATTTTAGATAAAAGCACATTGACAAATAAATCAATTTAGATGCTCGTTAAGACCATATCCATTGCAGACCTTAAGGAGTCCATCGAGTCGGCAAATTGACAATCAAGAGTGCAATCATCCTGATAAAGTAAAATGATGGCGGGTACGTAAAAATCGTCTGGGATCGCAAGTTTCCTGAACTTTATCCTGTCATCGCTGATGCGGTTTCCAAGCAATGTCTTGGACATGTCAATTTCTTCGAATACGTGCCACCACGAATAATTCTCCAGACAGACGCTGTTGAAAGTTTTGTAACGCTCTGCGATTTCGTAGAAGGTTTCTTCTTCGCATATAGTTAGAAGTACTGAAAATCCTGAAACAATTTTTAAGGACTATTATTTATTATAATCATTAATGTACCGGATAGAAAAACAAATAAGTCAGCCCGTTGGAGCGGAGCTCGGAGCAGTGCAACAATGGATTTTTAACCGGAGCACCTAAATAGTGCTCCACTGTTCCAAAAACTTATTTTTTATTATCAAAATTTCATCCTAAATTACAATGGATGTATTGAATACCATCAAAAAATATTATATTTGCCATTTCATAAAACTGGAATTATTTGAGGAGTTCAGTGTCGGGCGACTGTTTTCTGAGTTGAAATTATTATTAAGCGAGAATAGGCAATCTTATGAAGGGATGATTTACTGTCGGCCATTTTATTTTCTAGAACCACTAGGTAATGGGAAAGGAAATTATTATAGCTGAAATTTAAAACTATTTTTTGTATGACACGGTCATATGGTTCCACAAAAATATCGTGTAATACAAATCCGTGTAATACGAGGTTTGAAGTTTATACAAAATTAGGTTATGCGTTCCAAAAAAGTACCGAAGATTGTTAATATTCTTTATTTTTTTTAATAAAGAATCCAAAATTATACATTTACGTATTTATCATTCATTCATCATCACTATCACTTACAATTCTATATTTTCGACTCTTTTTCGAGATCGGTTGGTTTTTTTTTTTTGCCATGTCCGCTCCCAATATGGAGCATATGGTCTTCTAATGGAGGTATCTCAACAGAATTTTTCTACGAGAACTGCTTGTTACTCATTTGCTCAACCTCTCTTTTTTTCGAAGAAATCCATAAATCGATTAAATGATCAATCTATGAAAACCGTCCCCACCGGGAATTGAACCGTAGACCTCCGTAACCGTAGCCAGCGACGCTACCAACTACGGCACGGACGCCGACAGACATTTGGTTTTAGACTTTAAAAATTCTGTAATAAGCGATTGTTTGCTTTTAGCGTATAAACCTTTACGTAATTCGTGATAAGGGGCCAAGATCTGCTGTAATTCCCTCTTGAACTTCAAAGTTCTTTCCATCATAAGATTATTTTCTATAAAAAAATGCTGAAACCGTTTTATATACAGAGCAGCGGTTTCCAACCTTAATGGTACGACGCCTCCCCTAAAAAATATTTTTTTGTCCGCGCCTCCCTACCTTTTTTAAAAATTGATATAATATAATAGACACGTTTTAAATATTAAAAACAAGATTGTGCTATAACATATACGTACATGCAGTGGTGTAGCTAGGGGTTTTGCCGCCCCTCCTCCACCATTTTTCCTCCAAAAATGATTCAATATTTACAAAAGTATTGTAATACCGTTATATTTAAAATTATTTACTATTTATTTTTAATTATAAACCATCACGCTACAGAAAATTGCGGAAAATTTTTATATATCAACATAATTTCTTGAAAAACATGTACTATATTTTTACAATTTGTCATTTACAAGTGTTATATGTTATATTAATATTGTAGGGACTCGCAGGCTTGTTCTTGAAATATGTAAAATAAATAAGATATAAGATATTCTAACGTGTCTTTAAAATAATATTTATCATTTACATAAAAAAAATGCAAAAATATTGATTGACAAACCATTAATATATTGTACATTAAAATTGAAAATTAATTTTGAACAAGATATTCAGCAGATTTTACTAACACCGCATTATCTATTTGCAAAAAAAAATGAAAAAATGGTAACAAAATTATTTTTCCTTGCTTTTCTCTTAACAAAATCGTCAGCAACATTATCAAAATCTGTTTTATCTGCCAGTTGGTGTTCTATTGAAAGTATTGCAAGATTTTTTAATAGCAAATTGCTCACTGTCGATGTTAAATAGTTTTTTTTATTAATTTCAACCACAATTCATAATTCAGCATCAGCATGTTCACAACAATTTCTTCTTTCTGCCTCGACATTTAGGCTTTATGATTATCCTTTGATTATTTTTATTTGTTTATTACCTATGGAATTTCCTGTTAATTTTCAAAAATGCTGCCTACAAAAGTATATTTTGCTAATAAGTAAAATAAACATTTATTCACTGAATTTTTACTGTTATATTACGAAATGAAGTTTTATTTATTTGTAGATCTATTGATATGAAAATTATATTTTAATTACAAAATCTTGGCGCCTCCCCTGGCAATAGCCCTCGCCTCCCTCGTTGGAAACCACATATAGAGTGCTGTACAAAAATATGTCACAATTCATCAACCGTGGTATACGAGGCCCAAGTGTACTTGCTTAGTACATACATATATAATTCCTATCAAAACTTTTTACTCGGAGCACGGAGCGGAGCTGAAGAGGAAAAAATAAAAAAAAAATTCGCTCCAATCCCTTGAAATAATTTACCAATAGAACTATTATGGCCACCGTTCACAATTTTACAGCAGCCCAAAAACCTCATTCAGTATCAAGCTTTAAACGCAATGGCGTTTAGATCTTGATAGATCTCGCACCGGTTGACCCGGATTTGACCCAACTGAGTGAGATAATAGAAATTATAGATATTTTAATAACAACAGATACATTTTTACAATCGCACACAAGTAAATCCTATGATACTAAAATAAGATAAGTAAAGTAATCGTTCCTTATAGATTACTAAAAACTGCGGCATGTATGGACCGTTATTATTATATTAACATGCTGACAAGTTTACTGAAAACTCCTCATGCTAGCACATTTCTTCACTTAGTCACCACAACTGACAATATTTCAAGACACATTAACAATTATGAATTGGTAAATTAGAAATAAATACCGGTCAGCGAATTAATAATTCGCAGTGGTCTCGCATTCACGGTGAGAAATCCAATGACGTATTTATTATCTTTCCACCAGGGTAAATTAGAATCAAGGGATACTGTTTCATCTTCTTGAAAATTTTCTTTATAATGTAAAACTGGGCCGTACGGAGCATACGGTACTCGCAGCCCTGTTACTGGATGGACAAATGATTTGAAGTTTCCTACAGCGTCAAACCAATGGCTTATGTCTTTTCCAGCAAATGCCAGGATGGGAAGAATTTCCTATATAGAAAAACAAAATATAACGTAAATAGCCTTGAGATCTAATTATATGAGATATAATCATAATTTCAGTACTACTGTGTGAAAATTGTATCACCCCTATGTTCCAATCAGAGTGGAATGACCATTATTCATGGGCAAGCCTTGTACATAAATTGTTATTGTATTCGTTATCGAAGAAAATGAAGCCTGAATACCCAATATTCATACATATTGTTAATCGCAAAACCATAACCCATAGATTGCACGTAAGTATTACCAATCTATCCATATCGAAGGCATCGGCCAAAAATCAATTTACAAAAGGTTGGGTGGGTTGACAATGTGACCTAATTTGGATAGGAAGCCAAAAGATTTTGCGACGAATTGTGACCAGGGAATGGAAGAAAAACAACCATATCGTTTCACGTTATTTATGAGCGATTTCTAAGGATTTTAAATTAATGTAAAACTCGCTTAATCGATCACTTCACTCGTTCCTATTTTTCGTTACATTATATTATATTCCATACTTGTGTTCCACATACAATCCACTTAATATTTATGATTTTTGTTACATGCTATATCATACATTAAAATTCGTTGGGTTTTCTCTTGTAATAATTAACTATGTCATAATTAGTTATTCTTTAGATATAATAGGGTAAGAGGATGTATCATCGTGTGAGAAGACCCTAATCGAAGAGAGGTGAATGGTCGGTTATCGACGTCCTGGAAGGTCTGGGATCTCAAACAAACACCATTTCAAATCCGGTTCAATTCTTATTTATTTTAATCGAAGATGCAGTGGTTTAAAATACACAAAATAATTCTAACGTATAAAATTGAGTCTACATTTACATTTACTTAACACATAAATTTACTTTTAAGTTATAATGCAAGTGACATGACAAACGATTTTAAATTAAGTCCTATTTCAAAACAAACACAAACAATCCACAATGTCAACGGTGCCGGCCACAAGGGCCGGCGGCTCTCCCGGCTAGAAGGCTGGCAAACGACTCTCGCAAAAAAAATCAAAAATTGGACTCCCGCACCGTCGGAGCCACCCCTTTCCGTCAAAAATGGATTCGTCCAGCAAACGTGTCCGCCGGCTATTGACCGATCGCCCTTCACGACAAGAGTCGGATCGACTTCTACGAATCATTGTCATTAACGCGGTGCGTTCTCAGTTATGAACCCCAATAAAACTTAAACTTAACAAAAAAAACCAGGGTGTGTCACGTGATGCTTTTTAAATTCGATTTTATAATATTACATAGCCTGGTGACGAATGTGAAACAAGGCATACGATGAGGCAAATGAATGAAAGAGATAATGGCATTTTCACATTGATCGCTAATCGCTGTTCAGACAAGCTAAAAATCTTTTCGTTTACCAACTTGGTAAGACGTCTTCAACTGATTGTTGCGACATATATGCACAATTTTTCGTAAAATTATCTAATTTGAAACCGGTACGTCATTGTTTTTCTGTAAAAAATTGATAGTTGATAGATCAACCTTAATATATGTGATGGTATTAGTTAAAAATATAATAACATATTTAACAAAATTCCTTAAGTAAGTCGATGTATTTGTTAGGTTGTTAATCAAAAATCACAAGTTATTTTGAATGAACTATATCAATGTTTGCCTCATTTTTACTGCTATATTAATATATGTCATTTAATAAAGTACTTTGTAAAATCTATCACGATAATAGGTCCCCTTACTCTGTAGGCAATTCTATGATGATTGTTGACATATCGCTACGTCAATGCAACAACAAGACATATTGCAAAAATCGTCTTTTGAGTTAAAAATGCCGTTTTAAGTAAAAAAATATGACGAACCCAATGCAACAACAGTCCATGGTGGAGCAGACAACTATAGGTGAGCTGAATAACAATTGAAAACGGGCGCATATTCAAACGTCAAAAGTACTTTGCAACACTGTTTTGAAAGCTAATAAATATTTAGTTAAGGTTTTAAAGTGAAAAATATATTTTAAATAGTGTGATAAGAGTTTAAAACAAAACGTTTAGACATTCTTGTGTAAACAAAACTATTATTTTGAAAATTTTAAAGATAACAAATTACTAACAATGCCGATGCAATGAAAACTTGTAAGAGCTGGAACATGAAGAACAAATTCAACAAAAATGTGAAGTTTTTTACTTTTCCTAAGGGACCCATTCGTGGCCAAGTGGTCAACGTCTTTGGCTTCGGTTGCGGTGCCCATGAGTTCAAATCTCAGTACGGACAATTTCACGAATTGATTTTTCAATCCATTTATTGATTTCTGTTCGAAGGCATGGATATTTGTGATGTCTTAATTAAATTTCCTCTCACCCATGCTATCCCTAAAACGGGGAGTAACGAGTGTGATAAGCTAACCACTAGTCCTGTTTATTCATACCCTTATACCCATGATCTTTTCGAAAAAAACGAGAGGTTTTCCATATGAATAACAAGCAGTTCTCGTACAAAAAACTCTTTTTAGATATCTTCATTGAGAGGCCATATGCTCCACGTTAGAAGCGGACATGATATACAAAAAACTTATTTATATTGAGTGAGTAAAGTGAGATTAAGAAAAATCTAACATCAGTATATTATTTGAATCTTATTTTATTTTGGTAAATATGCTTTACAACACGCTTCTCTTTTTCTGTAAGAAAAAACAATGTCATTCCTTAAGAAATTTAATTGCAGAAATTGGCAAAAAGTCGAACACTCGAATCAGGGAAACCAATAAATTATTCGAAAAACGAAATGTTATTATACATAGAATGAAAATTTAATTAAGAGATTGAAACTAGAAAAAATATGCAAAAAAAACTGTTACATAAAAAAACTCTAATCTTAGTACTTTTAAAAGAATCCAAAAATATTTCAATTTTAATCACCAAGCAAATCTTGCCTTTCGTAAATTTCCAAACAACTTAAAATTACGATGCGCTCGTCGTGACGTCACATATTTTCCACAGAAACGATGCAGCTCAACTGTAGTTCTATCCTTCCATCACAGCAACAGTCAGATATTTTGTATCTTTAAAATTTGAACAGTATGAACACAAAACTTACTGTATCACCCAAAAAATAACAATCTCAAAAACACTATTTCTGTAGAATTTTGAAAAATATAATTATGTCTACCATAAGCTATTGCTTTTCCTTATACAGTATAACACAAAATTATAATATAGTTCTTAAACTGTGTGTAAGAAAACATTTTTAAGATTTAGCAAAACACAAAACGGTCATTATCTCAAAACTTGGTTTTGCAATATGTCTTACTGCATTGACGTAGCGATATGTTAAATCTTTGTTCCTTAATAATAAAAAAAATATTTCTTACTGTGTTCCCTGTATGTTCTTTAATCAAACTTGTAAGATCAAATATTTTTCTATTTATGATAATCCATAGATCATCTATTTTATTATGAATAACCACTTCCGACGGCAGAAACCATAATTTCTTTATCATGATTAATTTGGCTACCGACAATATCCTCGAGGATTTTAGAAAATAAATAATAATATAGCAAACAATAATAAAGTCAACGTGCTTTTGTTTTTGTGTATATTTCGTTTTTTCTCTATTGGGCTACTCTCCATACCTATACAGTATACACTAATGTCATATAATTTTTTATGTTTAATGCGTGCAAAAAAAAATATCTTGAAATATTTAAAATAAAAAAAAAACACTTTTCATAATATTTTATAGCTAAGAAACTAAGCTTTATGATATCGACCTAATGTTTATGATAGCGGCCTTTACACACAGGCGTTTCCGCGCGCATCCAGGGGCACACGGTATTTCACGAGTTAAAAATCGTCCAAGCAATCGTACGTGATTAAAACTTGTCGCTAATATTCATTCAATGCTCTTTCGCGAGCGAAAGAGTGAACACGTAAAGGAAAATCACACATGCATTCCTGTGCGTGGACCGCCTTCAAAATGCACAATTTTTAGCTGGAGTTTGCATTGTATTTCTGTACTACACGTTTTAAACTTGAAAATGGATTTTCAAATGAGGAATATTGCATCGGCGGTGACTTGCGATGGTTTGAGTGACATAATTATGGAAAGCAGAGAAAAGAGACAGAGGATAACAGATGACGTTTCTTCCACTTAGCCTTATCACATGAATGAGGTGAAAATTATTCTGAGGACTTTTACAAATGGACAGTTTATGTTTTGACCTTAACAGAACTTTACTCAAAGTAAAATACGAAATCATGAAAGAAGATACCATATTGAGAAATAGTATCAATGCAAAAGAACGTCTTATAGCAACTCTAAGAGTTCTGGAAACCGCAAGATCATTTGAACTTTAAAAGATTATTTGTCATCTGCATCTTTTTTTAACCATGCACACTTCCAATGTGGAGCATATGGACCACTAATAGAGGTATCTCAACAACAGTTGTTCTATGAGAGCTACTTATTACTCTGACATTATCCACATCCTTGAGAATACTTATACTGGAAATGTATACATGAATCTATGATGTTCACAGTATGGACCATGTAAAGGTAAGTAATAATGGTTCAATAAATTACTTTTGTTGCTTTATTCAAAAAATATAGAAATAAACAAAAACAAAAATTAATAACTTTGTACCACTAGCTGTGTTACTAGTTGTGACATAACACATAACTAGTGGAATAAGAAGAGTATTAATTTTACATTAAAAATGATTTTTCACAAAGTTACCACCGAATTCATCGAAAATATTAATTGTCATTGACCTCAATGGACTCGTAAAATAAACACAAATCGCTATTTTTATCTTTTTTATGTGTATTTTGTAATGGCAGAATAATTTGGGATGAAGAATTAGGAGAAATTAATAAAGATGGATTAACGGCTGCTCTGCACCGCCCCTTATTATTGCAAAAATCGGTTTCATCCCTCAATTTATTTAACATGCCTCTACGAATAACACCATTAATTAACGATTCAGCATACACAGCTTGTAGTGATTCCATCTTCGCCAATTTTTTAGATACATTCAATCCGACTGCTTCAAAGTCATCAAGTGGTTGACTATTTGATTTTAAAGGTTCGGCACAAATCTCAAATAACTTAGGCTGAGAGTTAGCGATCTTTCTTTTCCTATTTTCAGCAGGTATAGGTGTTTTCTTAACCTAAGAAAGAAAGAAAATTAGGTATTATAACAGGTTGCGTGAGAAATGTCAAGTGTATGTTTCTTTAAAAAAAATAATTTTCAACTAAGAAAAATGGAGCAAAATAGAACACAATTTACAAAACAAATGCCAATTCATCAGCTGTAGAGGGTCTACGAATGTGAAGCCTATACGAATTGTGCCACCAGTACATTCGGGAGCAACTTACTACAACTAACTATAAGATTTTTTAGAATATTCTTTTAATCGCATTTTTTGAACCATTTCCGCTCCGTAGCGTAGAGCGTGTAGCCTCCTAATGGAGGTATCTCAACGGAAGTCTTTTTTTCGAAGAGAGTAGGGATAGACGGTTAGGTCTAGGACAGGACTAGTGGTTGGCTAATCGAACTCGCTACGATCTGTTTTTTAGGAGAATTGTAGACATCACAAACATCGATTGATACCTTTGAACAAATATCCATAAACCGATTAAAAAATCAATTTATGAAACTGTCCGTATTGAGATTCATAGGATTCAAGTCCGTGAGATCCTTAACGGAAGCTAACGACATTGACCACTGCACCATGGATCATATTGGCATCAGCGAGTCCTAATTATAAATTTGCATATGTCGACGTGGAAAAAAATGGAAGATTATCTTTAACAAAATTAATAACAAAAAAAAAACATAGAAAACTACAAAAAAATCTTATTCAGAAGGCAGAGTAGAATGTCAGGATTCAGTGATAGCATAAAGTTTCCCTAGTAAATTTGAACAAATAATTCCGTATTTATGTAATAATTAATAAATGAAAACTCATATATTTATTTACTAATGATTTTTTTGTTCTGGGCGTTTTCGCTTCCTCTAACTCATCTTCTTCCTTCTCTCCTATGGAATTCTGCGTCTCGGTATCATCCATATTTAAATCACAGTCGGTTGGAAGCTCTTGGTCGTTTGTAAATTTGAGTAATTCGTAATACCATAACGATGGTGTGTAACTTTCCTCCGCGCCACAACTATCACGTTCACTTTTACGAATTTTCTTCATTTCTTTTCTGAAAGAACCTCGAAGGCTCTGGATTTTTTTTACCACAAAGTCTCTATTCGCATCAGGGAACCCACGCAGTTTGCAGAAGTCTATTATATTTCTATATGCTGCATCACGTAGGTTTCTATTTTTGTATGCTTGACTCTTCACTTTCCATAAACATGGATATGACTTATATACATTTATTATGTCAGTAATAAGCTCTTTAGACCACAAACGGACATCCATGTTTCCACTTATAGGGAGATTTACACGAAAAACTAGTGGTAAAACGCACAGAGTGTATGATGGTGACTCGAACTGGATTGCGTACGTGACTGATTACACACAATAGCGGGGCTTACACTTTCACGCACGTTCAGCACCACGCGGTGTTTATTGAGGTAAAGATCGTTTAAAGCAATCGCGCTTGGCTAAAATTTGTCATTAAAATTCATGAACGTCGTTCCGCTCGCGAAATCATGTCAACGTACAAGCGCGCAATGAGCGTTTAAAGGATAAGTATTTTTAAACATCAAAATAGATTGTAAACGTAGAAAAATTGCATTAGCGGTGACTTCCGATGGTCATGTACAGGATTTATAAAGTCAGTAATTGAATCTCTGGACCACAAACGGACATCCATATTTTACCGAACGTAAGCTAATGACAAGTAAATTTGTAGGTTATATTTACAAAGTGGCAAAGCGTAAGGAGTTTAAAGCGATGCGACTCAAACATATTTATTTACGCAAGGGTCAAGAAACACTTGGTAAAGTGCACGGAGTGTAACGTGATGGCTTACGTGACTGATCAAACATAATCTCGTTTTCTTCGATTGTCTACACACACACGCTTTCTCGCTTTAAGGCACGCACACCACCTAATCGCGCAGAAAAGCGCCTAGTTAAAAGTCTGATAATCTCTTCCCCTTGGACTGTTTTAACACGCACACACGCTTTCTCGTTTTACGGAACGCACACCATCGAATTGCGCAGAAAGGCGGCTACGTGTAAAGGTCACTATTAATTACAAGATTAATTTGATTATTGTCAACAGTCTACTATTATAGCAATATACTATTGTTTCAAGTATAGTTCTCTATGATTGTTGATTAAAGATAGACAGCTGTATTAATATTATCTTTAAGTTGTCAGTTCTGTCAGGATTACCAACATTACAACGGTGGTCAACTGTCAATGTCATCGATATAAACGTCATATAAACGTAAACATATTGCCGCCGGCATACTACATTTTTACATAAGTTTTATATTTAAACTGAAGAATAATGGACATCAGTTACGATTTTAAATACGGTAATACGAAATATGGTTCCGTCGATCTATTATATATTTCTTATGATTGATGAATAAATAAATCAATACGTTATTTTTGGGGGCTTTTATTAATTTATTATGACGTTAAAATAGTCCAAAATACATTTAGTCGTATCATCTTCATAGCAAATTAGTGGTTTTATTGAAAATAGGAAATTATCCCTTTTACCAGATGTGGCCTAAAAAACACATCAATGTGTATGTATGATAGACAATACTACATTAATCGTTTCGTAATAAATTAAAAAAATTGTATGTAACATTAATTTGTAGATATGTACATACTTTTATTATATGAATTAAAACAAAAACTTCTCGTTATAAGCTTACATCCCAATAAAGTATTCGAATTCCTGAATGGACGTTATTTTTCAATAGATTTATGATCTTTTCCAAAGGCATGGATGTTGTTAATGTTTCATCTCTTTTCAACCATTCTATCCAATCTGAAGCTTACAGGAAGTAATAAGCTATCAACTAAAATTTTCCGGTGCTTCCTTGTTTACCCCCGGGCGGAAGACACGAAATGATCGCTGCGTTTCAGCCATCCATAATATGACATATGACACGTCACATAACTCACAAAAACTATAGCTCCAAACTTGCATGCACGAGTATAGTTATGTTTGCTCCCGCCTCCCGCTTTCATGCCCCGCTCCAACGCTACCAACATTCGTCAACCATCGCGATTTTGACTCTCCATAAACGTCAAAAATTCGGCAATATCTTCTAATATGACAGTGAATGCATCCCGACTGCCCAACCTCGTCCTCCACATAAAGGTTCATTAAGTGTCCATTATTATATTGTGCGATTGTAACAATCGTACTGCAGTTTCCGCACCGCGCACCGTTTTTCATGCTTACGACTATATAAATATCGCTCATCTGAAGGTTTGAACTGGGTATTCGAGTAAGCATGAATATTGATAGGTAATATTTTTAAACAAATTATACATTTATGCGAAAATTATGGTCCATGCACTTGCCGTGTATTTCTCTTTCTCGCTCAATCACTTGTAGAGTGAAGGGTCCGAGTGACTACAAACTACAACCTTCTACAACCTACTTGGGTATACGCAAGTTAGGTTGTGTGATAAAGATAGAGATAAATCCATCGCACGCCGATGGTAGGTATAAATGTGTTGTTTATATTTTTTAATCGGTCGCGTAACGCCCCACTAATGGTGAGGTGCAGTGATGACCATTCGCTCATTTCGTGTCTTCGCTCTTAATCTTAATTGTTTTCAACAACTACAACTATATTTATTTTTTTATAGAAAATGTCCTGCCTTTTGAAGAGAAAATCCAATCTTTATCGCAAGAAAAGAAAATATCATCACGATCAATTGAATACAAAAATGAAACATTTCTTTTATCTGAATTTAACTCTTCATATGGAAATGAGATACACTATATTCAACCAACAGGTAAATTAAAGAATGACATAATATTTTATGCTATGCTTTAAATATTTGTGAGAAAAAATTTGTTGTTTTCTCGAGTTTCAAAGATGAAGTAAATTCCATTTACGTATTAAGTAAATTCCCTTTCATCCAAGATATTTATATGAAAAAAAAAATGTGTTTAGACTTTATCTTTGGTGTGAGTTTTGATTCTTATTCCTTAATAATTGAATGTACTAATAATTAATTATAGTGGGGAGGATTACCGTTGACCTGATGAGAAGAGGGGATGAAGTCATTACTCAAATAACTAATTACTCTCACTGTTTTACTTGTTAAGGAATTAGAATCAATACATATGTTATACATATTGAAGGTAAAAGCAAAACGGAGCTTACTGAAATCTCGCTTAGTTTCACTACAATTGTAATAATAAAGGTATCAATAATTATCTCAATGCTCTGTTGTATATTCTTTGTAGTTATTACTAGTTATTTGTCGTTGAGAACACTGGATAACTGGAGTGCAGCGTTTCTTGTATTTCATATTCCATTCATTGAATTGCTAACAAATATCATACATTTTTGATACTGCAAAAAAGCTCCGTTCAATGATTATTAATTTCTAAGATAAATTTACACAGAATTAACAGCTCTGCTTGATTTTAGGTCAAAAGGTTCTAGTACCCATTTCTATGGACGGTTGTAATAAAAACAATATTCAAGATGCTATCAAAAACTTCTTACGTGATATATTCCTGCCTCAGGGATACCCATACAGCGTGAGTGAAGATTATACAAGTTATCAGATATGGGACACCACTCAAGCATTTTGCAGTACCATCACAGGTAATTTAAAATAACAAATAAAAGATTTTCGGCACGTTGATTGTTTACTAGCTGAAATCATTTGTAAAACTTAACGTAGTATTATCCACTTTGGCTTTATAAATGTGTCGGTAGTACCTTTTTCGCTTATAATAAAATTATGAAAGTGTTATATAGTAAAATTCATAATTATTATAAATCAATATTTTTCAGGAATTCTAGCAACCCAAGCTGTTATGAAAGGAGTCGGTGTTGGAAATGTAGAAGCGACACCTCTAGCTGCTACAATAACATGGGTTTTAAAAGACGGAACTGGACATATTGGTAGAATTGCTTTTGCATGGTGGAAAGGGTAATTTTTGTCATTGCTTAACTTATTGATACAAGTAGTGATTCTATTATCTTTTGCAACTACTATAGACTCCTTTTTAACCGGAATGGACGATGGAAAATAAATCTCAATCAATTGACTTAACAATTCATTCAAACATGTACTACAAATAACAAGTCAATTGAAGAAATATGAAAACGATTTTTCATATTGATGCATCTGTAGTTTCACAGTATTAAATTTTATTATTTTAAGTATGAGAAGTTTACACTTATTTAACTTTTTGATGTGTCTCTATTAAGGTGGTTCTCGGATAAACCACACTGTCTAACCGGGGTCTACAGTAGATAAATCCTACTGGCTGCGTAGTTAGTCAAATTTTAGCAACAAGTTTCTTAGTATTCAGAAATGAATTTATCCTATATATATCGACTGTGGAAAGGAAAAAGAACATAACCCACACCAAAAAATATTGTGTACAACTCACACAAAACATGCTAAACCCCTATATACATGTATAAATTTATAATATATCGACTGTAGAAAGGCATAAAGACTTATCCCTCCGATTTTTCAAAATATTTTTTTTCGATAATCACAATGTATACAATTTAATACACCTTTTGTTTGGGCTGTACGCAATATTTTTTGTGTGTGGGTTACATCTTTTTTCCTTTCCGCAGTCGATATCTATATGTACCCTTATATTTTTATTAGAATTATCTATAAAAAAAACATAAACTTAAATTACCTTCTTACATTGCAATCTTGATCAAAATTGATACATTTTAGGACTTCTTTAGATGCTGACTGTAAAAAATGGAGACTTGTAGCTGATGTTTTGAATGATGCCGCATTATGCTTAGAATTGGCTCTTCCAATATTTGGAGGCTATACAACATTCATTCTCTGTATATCAACAGTTATGAAAGCGATTGTAGGAGTTTCAGGTTACCAGTTTTTCATTTAATGTTCATTATTTCTTTTTATATTATGAGTGAACTATTTATAAGAATATCTACATCAGATTTATTCTTATGACAATAGTATATTGATAATTATAATCAATTCAGGCGGTGCGACTCGAGCTGCTCTGATCCAACACCAGGCTGTGAGAGGAAACCTAGCAGATGTAGCTGCAAAAGATGGGTCGCAGGAAACTGCAACTAATCTCGTTGCGTCACTAGCTGCAATCATCATCCTATCCCTGTGTGATCAGTCAGTAAACATTTACTAAAAGTCCGATATACCAGTAAGCGACGGAAGTTGTTATTGTTTATTCAAGAAATACTACCACTGCATTTTTTTCCACAAAAACTTCCCCAAAATATTCAATGAAATTGTTCATGTTCACATCTATATCTGAAGCTCACTAAACGGCTTCTCTGGGTCATTTTCAGGTGCTATAATTTTCTAGAATAAATTAGCACAAATATTGAACAAACGGCAATAGTTTTTAACCTGAAACAGGTCCGTGGACGAGACCTTCTGCATTGAATTAAATGTGGCTCCAACTATTGCTATGTGAGTATAAAGTTCTTCATTTGTACTGCCATCTTCCATCAAGATATTTAAAGCTGCCAGTTTTCTTTGTGATCTCAAAGACATAGCAAACACCTTTTCCCAAAATCTGTAATGTTAAATTTCAAAAAATAATATTTGTGGACCACGTTAGAATTTCAAGACAGAACCTTTTGATTGCTCTCTTACAGATAGGCTACAGGGAGCAGAATTGACTCAGTAAATTAATGTAAGATGTAGCTACTGTGATCTAATATCTTGACTTTATATATTAAAATTCGCATGCTTTCAACAAATCTATATGTGCATGCATTTAATATCTTGTAAAGAAAGGATCGACATAAACCACAACGTAATATATATGCTTTATCTAAGCGGTATGGAAATGATATAGGTTCTGCTAATTTTCTTTTTAAATTTTCTATTTCTAGGTTTATAATATGGCCGATGTTTTTCTTGTTCACTTCGTTACATATCTTTTCAAATTACCGTGCAGTGAAATCTGTCTGCTTGCAAAGATTCAACTCAAGCCGCTATTTGACTGCCATCATAATTTATTTGCAGCATAGGATGTTTGTGAAAACGAGCTATATCAATTCTCAAGAGCCCGTTTTCTTCTTCCAAAAGAATATAACAGGTAATATTTTTCGATCAACTATTTCATTAATATTAGAACATCCACACCACAAATGCGATGCTTTTATGTAGATTTCCATGAAAAAATGACTTAACGTTCCTTCATAGAAGTTTTCAAAAATTTCACTTCCAAACCTGAGATAGGAAAGTTACAAAGAACATTTTTAATATTGAAAACTTGTCCAGAATGCTTAAATTTAAAAATAAAAAAAAAGAGATCCATTCTGTTTCACCCATTGTAAATAGTAGTTTAATTCAGTTAAATGATTATTTTTAGATATAAAACCACCAAGCTTTCCCCATAATGTCTATGATTAACATTATTACATGACAACACGTGATCAATTCAGATTCTGACTGTTAATAATATATAGTGATCCAAATATAAGACCATAAAAGCATTTAAATTCCTCTATACTCGAATCATCAATCACTGCTAATTATATTAATTCTCTTATGTTTCAGAGCAGACCGTATGTGGGTACAAAATCAACGTTGGATTTTCGATTAAACAATTAGTTGCCTCTGGAGAAACATCGTTAAATGACATGAACAACGCTGTTAATGTATTCAGAGATTCTAAATATCTAGTTGTAGTAAATTTAAAAACAAAAAATATCTTTATCGTTTTGGATAAAGCCGCAGTATCTGAAGATATTTTATGTTCATATTTCCACTCAATTGTCTGTGGGATATCATTGTCAACCTGTGAGAATCAATCACTAGTAAGTTGTTATAAGATTTTATTACAATCATTGAATCTATATCTATAATACGGTCCTGCATCTCTTGCTTTCAGCTGAACGTTTCGTATCAGTACTTATTTGTTGGTGGTAGTTTCATAAGTGTTCAGGATCGATTACTAGATATTCACTAGGCGCATACGATATTTTATATTGTTGTTTTTTTAGGCTATGTCATCCGATGTTACATGGCATACGCATCAAACGTTTCAAAGATTCCGTACGTCTGTAAAAAGCTTTTCAACACCGTCAATTGAATTCTGCCAAAAAGTTAAGGAGTATGTCACGGAAGAGTGGAGCGATTTTAGCAATGGACTAAAATGTACAGGTAAAATAATTTTATAAAAATTTATCTCTTCAATTAGAAGGCAGATGTTTGTTAAATATAAAGTAGAATGACACATTCACTAATTCATCCTATTACATTGGAATTATTGAGTTCTATTCAATGACCAGTCCACACGTCTCTCAAACAGAAAGTAATTATGTTTGAAAACAGTTTGTTATTTAATTGTAAGTTAAGATAATTATAATAAATGCTTATCGTCTAGCTAGAAGATAATATCAAATTTATAGTGTGTTGGGAAGCCTTTCGGATTGCAGATATAATTGAAATACCAGCATTATTTAACTAGTTGTTATTTTTCACGGTTATCAACAGGCTGGAACTTGAACCAATGTTTACTTATGTCAGGAGAATGGAGAGCTGATTGGAAACCAACTGAAAAGAAAGGATCATGAATTAACCAACAATATAAGTGATTTAGGGACATAATGCAGTTGAAAAACTTGCCAAATTTGAAAACACATGTACATTTTAATGCAATTTGAGTTTTCATCAAGTGAAGTTCTTAATAGCTCATTTATTATTTTGCGTGAATGGGTAACTGAAGTTTTTACTTCTGTTCACTGTTTAAACAGAAAATCTCAGAAAAATACAATATAATTTTATTCATAAGTTGGCAGTTTTAATTATGAATAATTATATTAAAAATTCAACTGTATCCTTAAAAATATACTGAGTTGTTTGGTGTTCCAGTAAAAATTTTCTGAAGTGTTTGAAGCCAGTTTTTAAATTTGTGTAAAAGAACAGACCTACTATCATTTAGAACGGTAATTTTATTGTTGGTTTGAGCACTGTCAAAGTGTCTCCTGTCATTGAGTTGTTGTTTTCTTTTTGTTAGTTAGGTATCTATTTATTGTTGGTTTATGCGTGATTGGATTGTAAATATATGTATTTATGAAATACTGGCAATTATTTGATTTACTCTACATTATTAATAAAATAAAGCAAATATATTTTTTAGTAAAAGATTATACTTTTATTTAATATGAATCTACATACATACTATCAATAATAATCCTAATAATAAATTATCTAACCAACTATTCACAAAATGTATTCAATAAACATTTCAGTAACCTATAAAATATAGAACTTAGAATCACAAAAAATACTATAAAATGACTTTTATACTAATAAATACTTTCCGTATTTGACATGTGGCGCCAAATTATTTTTAATATTACGTCCGTAGATGAGTGGTAACGCTATAGGGCTTTCGTTCAACATGGTTGTGTACTCGAAACAGTGTAGTGAATCCAGGAATACACATTTTTACTCATTGATCTATGGATTCGTATCCATATGATTTTATAAAAAAACAATCCTAAAAATAGGTTGTAGAGAATGAGATTAGTTAACTGCTAGTTGTTTCTTCAACCCACCTTTAGCCTCTCTGAAGACAGGATGAGCGACTGACTTACAACCAGAACTTATTCTATTATGTGATCCATTACATACATAATTTCTATATTGAAAGTGGACATGAAAAGAAATTAAATAGTAACATATATGCTAAGAAATCCATGCGCATGATGCTGTAATAACCTCAAAAATGAATTGAATAATTCATTACGATGCAGATTCATTATATGTTCCCTTAACAGCTGATCTTTTGCAAAGTTACAATTGTAATCACAAAATAGAATAAGACCATCCTACAGTACAATTATTTCACATAATACACATAAATAGTAAAGTAAGTCTGTATGCATTTAGTGGCTGTATCTTGTCAGTATCGCAATGTGATCAGATGTAACTTTTTTTAACTATTATTGGTTCATTGTTGTGATGTCACGGTTTGTTTTGCAACACAATTTGGCTGAATTTGGAAATAATTATAATACATGGATGGCAGTGTAAAAAAATGATTAATCATTATTGTTTTTATTGACTATTGTGAAAAACATATATACATATACAAAAAATAATCAACGAAACAAACATGACTAAAAAATTATCATGCGTAGCACCATTCTACAAATAAAACATGATACTGCCAACTGATGCAATTCTGAGAATATTTTTCCATCAATCACACAGCTGCAAGGTATGGCAATAGAAATGAATGATAATGGGTTAAATGATATAAGAGATATATCCATTGTTAATTGAAATTTTCTTTACCAAATTGAACAATCAAACAATAAAAGAAAATACAGGTTAAATTTTGCTCCCTGGTTTGTTTATCATGATTGGTAATAAATTAGCTACGTTTTTTCGCGATTTACATGACACAAGAGATTAAATTATGTATAAAGTGACTATGACGACGCCATTGCCGCCTGGGACATTTTTGGGCCTCCCTGTGAAAGATGCTTCACGAGGTCCACCCAATCATAGCCGCGGGGCTTCTCTCCTCCTTTGCCAGTCTCAGCGCGATCCCACGCCCGCCTCTTTTGAGACTTGGTCAATTGTTCTTTCTTAGGAGCCCTTTTACCGTCATCCTGAAAACATTAATTTAAAAATCTGACTACAAATCTGACAGTTGTCAATTTTTAATTAAGAAACTTAAATAATACAACGAAAAAATAGCAGTTACAGTTTGGTACATCATCCAATCTCAATCTTTAAAAGAAAATATAGGTAATAAAGGTGTTGAGCCTACTTAAATCAAAATATTTTAATGTACGGTTAAACAGACCTGTCCATCATCCGGAGAAACTTTTTCAATGTCTGCAGAAATTTCTGGTATGACCAGCTCTGGCTGCTCTTCGAGTGTTTCTAAATATCTTTCTTTTAAGCATTCGAATAATGTGTAGGTCATCGCACAGCCAATCCATTGATCTGCTTCTTCATTAATTATTGAGATTATTTTATTCTTTATCGGTTCCACCCTGAAATATTATATACACGACATACATTATTAAAGTGATATTTTTGTTTATGAAAGTAGTATTTTCAATTTAATCAAATTCTGTATCTAATTATATTCATTTTGGTACTGGTTAATTATATTCTCTTCAAAAAAAAACGGGCGGTTGAGCAACTGAGTAACAAGCAGCTTTCGTAGTACACTCCATTACAGTCCATATGCTGCAAATAGGGAGCGGTCATGGTTATTTAAAATGGGTACCGAGTATGGTTTGGGAGATGCAGTATCTTCGCTCATGATGACTTATCACTGGATATTGGTAAATCATTGGGAAAGGTGCAGTGATCACAAGTTCACAGAGACTGCTAGCTTCGAAGTTGCTTACCAGTTATGTATTAAAACTAACTAAACAATGACAAATCATAATAGGAATATAAATAACGATAACTCCATTAAGAGCTCATATGCAATAGGGTGATGGTCAATCGCTGGGGGGTCCCACGTGGGCATATCAATGCCAGTTGGTGTGCCCACACTCCAAATGGTGGGAAATGCCACACACCAGCAAGTCCCATCTGCTGGCCTCAGCGAGGCGACCATCGGGCAATGCAGTAATAGTTGTAGCTGATAGCAGGGGTCGAAAGGCGAATGTCCGGCACCTCAAAACTGGTCCACTAGCTAAGGGGAGGAAATCCTTGACAGAAAAACCAGGGTTGAGCCGACCCTTAGAGCCCTTGTGACCCAGGCCTCGGGAGCGCAGGGCTAATCACTCTGCCTCCTTAAACGACCGATTACGACACTACCTACGATGCCTCGGAAGCCTGGCCCTATCAAACGAAGATAAACTTGCAGTCACACGGACAGAGACAGAAAAATCGTCTTCAGCAACTACACAACGCATATTGGCACTTACAATGTCCGTACCACGCGCACACCCGGAAAAGACCAACACGTCGCCCGTAAATAAATATATACAGACCTCCCTTGATGAACGAAACACAAAAGAGAGCTTCTCGACGTTCGCACATACAGAGGCGCCGACATTTACAGCGACCACGAACTACTTGTCGGCAAAATCCGCCTGAAGCTAAGTTGCATAATGAAACCACCAGTGCGGAAAAAGATTGATGTCGAGAGGCTCAAAAATTCCAAAATCAAGTTGAAATTCGACATAGTAGTAAGGAAGGGGATGGATCGCGTCTCCGTGCAGCCTACATCTGGGTCCGATCGCATTGAGGCGGACTGGTGCAATATCAAACATGCTATTGCATCATCCGCCGAAAGTGTTCTTGGATTCCGGAGGGGAGGGGCAACCAAAATGAATGTCTGATAATACGTGGGAGGTAATCGAAGAGCGAGCCAGACTAAAGGCACTGAGGGATGATGAAGTGGACCTGGAAAAATTCGAAGATCATCGCGCTGATTATCGAAATTAGGACAAGGTTGGCAAGAAATCCGCGCGACTTGACAAGCGCCGATTCTAGAATCGGCAAATTGAGACAACTGAAGTGGCGGCCCGGGTCCATTTGCGGACCTGGTGGAGCAATAGAATCCGAAGCAGAACGTATAAGTCCAGTGTTCAGCCATCACTAGGAATATCGCGGTAACGGATATCATGAATTTTTCTCTTTTTCTCTCGTTCTGCTTTGATGTGAGCAAAGGAGAGAAAAAATAAGAAGTTATCGGTTCTCTTCTACATACGTACGGTTGTGTCACTTCGCATGCTTTCAAACAGGGCCAAATTGAAAACCAATGTATCTACATATTTTAAGACATCGACTGAGGGTGCTTGATGGAATTTCAATATCAAATTTGGATTATTGAGATTTTGTACACTTCCATGTATTTTGTCACTAACGACCCAGGTTTCGCCTTTCGGTATCTTCAGGCATTCGAGCTCACGAATGGACTCGAACATTCGAGTGTGTAAAAAATCTCAATAATCCAAATTATCTACATATTAATAAATAATTTAATAATGCTCAGCCGAGGGGCTGAATACAGGACACTTAGTGGATTTCATTACGCCAGTAATCGGCCGTCTAATATCTAATTAAATATTGAAGTTATTCTATATTTTTATTTCAATTCCCCTATAAAATACTACATTATGTATAACAAAAGCACTTAACATGCAGAATTCAAGAAATGGTAGATCAAACATGCCTTTTCAAGTTAACCACAGCGGCTATTTTTTTGTTAGCGATATCCATACAACATGAATTTGTCGAAACTTGCGAAGTAAAAATGTGCTTTTTTTAATTGCGTATTCCATCATTAGGTTAGTAAAGTTGGCAAGTGGCAAGACTACCTACACGAATTTTAAAAAATCTGTTTTTTTTAATATATCCAACTACTGGCGACGGCTGACTTTAGGAACAAGCACCTTAATTAATGTAAATACAAAATACCAAAGGTACTTACAAATTCCTATTGTAAAATGTGTCCATGTTTACAATTGGTTTTTCAGTTGGATAGTTTGAGCCCCATGATATTTCTAACAAGAATGACTTTAAATCTTCATTTTCTCCATACTAGAACAAAGTAACACAAACATCAGCACCTTTAAACACAGCAAAATTTTATCCCACAAACCAGATGGATCAGTTATAGTTATAAGAAAAGTTAATAAGGTTTATATACCAAATGCTGCTAATAAGAATGGAGTTCTGTAGAAAATTTAATCAGAAATGGTAAAATGCCAAATTATCAAACATGGGAATCAGAGAAACCGATAATTTACGTGAGGTACAAATATAACATCAGTATAAAAAGATTGACATAATATAACAATGATCCATAGAACAAATATGAAATATGGTGACGAATTTTCGTACTACTCACTTAAATTATCAGTTTCCTTCATTTCAATGTTTGCTTTTATGGTAATTTCCTATTTGGAATTTAATTTCCCAGAGAATTGCAATGTTTTAAGCAGCATTTAGTAAATGTTCAAGGAGAAAAAGAGTAGCAACATGCTACTCTTATTCTACATATTTAACATGGGAATATTACGGTTACGTTAATAATGAGTAATAGTAATTTTGACACAAAGCCAAAAAGTATTGAATAGATTAATTTAATAAGATGCAAATCTACGCCACATAAGAAATGTTTTATCGTAATTAACTAGAAACAGTGTCGGATTGAAAGTTTAATTGATAATACGTAATGGTTTCGTAAAACTCAGATGTTCTTGATAAATAATGTTTGTCAATTTGTAGATTAATTTAATGGAAATAATATGCTATAGCAATGGGATTCATACCTTATATTGAAATACGTTAGGCGATATTTGTTTAAAGGCCTCATCCCCGTCGTAAATAGAAGAGAGAACTTCCCTTTCCTCCGATTGTAATTCTGCATCAGTCATCTCTATACAACACACAAATTTATATTAAATATACGTCGAAGGAAATAACGTGTAATAAGCATTCAAAAAAAAACATTTCCAACTTACTAGTATTGTTTTAGGTTCGATGGAGTAATTGAGTTGAGTATGTTTTAAAACCATTAGGATAACTTAAAATAATAACTGCATGTACAGCAAATAATAATTTACACTTGCTTTCATAAATGTCACTTTTATATAGAGATGGGAGTTTGTAGACGAAACTGTAAATTTCAATACTTTACATGCCGAATACTTTTTGGATTTTACAACTTTTCAATATATTGTGTATAAATCTAAAAACAGTCTTTTTAATGGACGTTTTATTTTAAATCTATCACAAAATGAAATAGTATTTATGAGTGCTATGTATTTTGAAATAAATTTTAGATGCACTATTCTAAGCCACTAAAATCACAGTCGGCGTCCGTGGCGCAGTTGGTAGCGTCGCTGGCTACGGATACGGATGTCTCGGGTTCAATTCCGGGTGCAGATGGTTTTCATAAATTGATCTTTCAATCAATTTATCGATTTCTGTTCGTAGTCTGAGTGTTTGTGATGTCTAACAACCCCCTTCCCACCCATCCGATCCTCACGGTGCATAGCGAGAGCGATTAGCTAACCACTAGTCCTGTCCTAGCCTTATCATTCTATTCTTACTCTCTTCGAAAAAAGAGAGGTTGAGCAACTGAGTAACAAGCAGTTCTCATAGAAAAATTCTGTTAAGATACCTCCATTAGGAGACCTTATGCTCCACATTGGGAGCGGACATGGAAAAAAATCAGATATGAAAAATTCCATTATTAAATGAGTCAAGACAGATTAGGAGAAGGAATAGAAGCCCATAAGAAACCACTTCACTGATACTGGCTGACTTGACTTAGACTCTTATAACCCAATGCAGCGTTGTGAAAGAGCTCACTTGGCAAAGAGTATTATATTATCTATGGAGTGGAGAAGGAAAAAAAATTCTCGATAGCTAATAGATTTTAATGCCCATCACTTCTATATTTGGATTAGTACTGCTAGTACTAAAAATTATATTATACACATTTAATAATTTTATTGCTGGTTAAATACCATCAAATGGGGTTACTATGCCTACCGATGGGTGTTTTTGCCTAGTCCATTTTATTTTGACAAAACTGCTCATTAAGTACTTATTTTAATGTGTATATCAATGATTCATGTGTGTGACCTATGTATGTGACGAGTTATCTACCTAATTATTTATTGGTTTTTTTAAGCTCAAATTATGAATTAAGAAATCTTATGCATCTGATTTTCTTTTTACATGGGGGATACATTCCAGAGACTAGCTTACAAAAAAAAAAACCGTGTAAAACAAGATAAGGTGCACACACAAAATCGGGAGATAGATTCCATAAATAATTTTAGTTCATTTTTTATTTATATTTTAAAGTAGGTATAACATTGTTAGTAGGTATTGGATAACTAAGATATAAGTATAACAATAAAAAAATGGAATTAAAAATGTTTAATACAATTTTTAACACTTCAAAATTACAAATAAGACGGATATTTTCATAAATGGATCGTATTTGCGTAACAATTATATCTAATTCTAATTCCACGCTTGCATGATAATATATAAAATATCTTCTTTACTTCTAATAATCATTTACTATTAGGCAGCATTATTCTTATTTATCGTGTTATGATAGGTACTTCTTTTTCAAAAAATTGGACTAGCTCTTCAAATAATATAGCTTGTAAAATATTGAAAATATAATAGGTATATCGCTAATGACGTTGGATCGTATTATTCATTTCAATTTATTTATAGTTTAATGCTATTTAGGTATATACTTAACTGAAGCACATAAAATATTTAGCGAGACATTTTAGATTTATAATAAACATCCATGGCGTAAATATCGAAGGTGGGATCCCGCATTACAAAATAATGCCAGTGAATGTGTTCTCCAATTAAAAACATGGCGCTTAAAAAATATCCAATACCCAGAGCCACAAATCCACCATATAATTTCTGCAAAGTCATAAGAGCTTTGGTGTTTTTCTCATCAGATGACATTGTTGCATAAATTGGTACCATCACATCGTTTAGCCATTTTTGAACTAGGCCTGATTCAATTATTCTTCTCAATAGCTTGTCAGCTCTCGGCTTAAGTGGTGAATTTTTTTGAAGACCTATCGCTATAGGCATGTGAATCGCACAATCTTGCATGATATGTAAATTTCGATTGCCACTCGAATTTGCCAACACCGTTTTAGTTTCATTGATCTTATTATAAGACAATGTTTGATTTTTCTTCACTCCATAATTCTGTCGTTGATTAACGCTGAGATATTTGAGGAAGTATATGTCTTCGAAATAAGCCAGCTCTCCTTTGGTAACTCGGGTTACACCCTCATCAGCGCTGGTGACTGTTTCGAATTTGTCACCAATTTTTTTACCATTCTCATCAAGAGAGTTGACGAAAAATATCTTCACTTGTTCACCCCATCCTCCACAAGCAATTGGATTCTCAGCTAACTCATTTATTGTATCAATTGTTACCCTAAAATTATGAAAAATCTTGTTTATACTGTAATACATACATTAACAATAATTCCCTTAAATTAAAACTCAGTGTGATATTGGTCCTGTAAAAATATCACTTTCATTTATGTCATGCTTAAATGCTGTGGATTACACCATGTAACAAAATATTGTTTGGAAATATATTTTAAAGAATAATAAGTAAGGTCCATAAGCAAATTAATGTATATAATTGCCGTTTTATAAATTGTGTTATCACAGAAATAGCATATAATGTTTTTATAAGCTATATTTTATAATAGAAAGTACTCGTACATATTATCATTATTTGTCATAACATGAACACTTTATATTATGTTATAAAGGACAAAAAATGACAGAGAACAATGAAAAGCTTGATTGAAATAAGATCTATATGCTTTCTCTATGACGCGATTCAGTTACAGAATGTGACCAATGGGTCAGACTCTCTAATTCAATAATAAGAATACTCAGTAATTCTTCTCTTTCATAACCTGTATCCCCGAGGATCTGATTAGCATTCTTTCCTTTTAGGACAAAGGGATAGTCAGGAGAAAATTCATGAACACGAATATCTTAATAAATTTGAAATTAAATACTGACCAACCTTCTTACTGGATTGGCTAGTATTGCTGTCATACTTGCTCTATAGGCAACGACAACCAACACACAATAGAGCCAGTACCAACCAGTCAGTAGACGAAGTGACCATCCAGATGGTAGCTTCGGTAATGAAACTACCAATAACATCCCAAATGTATAGAGGATACTATTAGACAATTCTTCAAAAAGGTATAGGCCCACTACTTTTTTAGTTTTTTTATTTTCTCTGGTAACACCTGCAGAATTCAAAAAGAAAACGTTGGTGGATAAGTTTTTAAGCTACCAAGGTATAAATATCACAAAGATAGTTTGTCTGACAATTTCAATTCATATTTACTTTAGGTCTTCAATGAAGAAAACTCCGTAATAACAGTTTCACTTACTGAGCTAGAATAACATGTATTAAATGGCCAATACACACTTACCTTCTATAACTGCTAAATTTTTTTGTTTAGATGTGTTAATAAATGGTGATACAGTGGAATCATTTAATTTATAATGAAATTTAGCTAGAGCAAAGAAAACGGAGCCACTTAACAACAAAACAATCAACACAGCAATCCACATGTAGAGTCTAGAAAAAAAACCGTTTTATTTTACCATTACAGATAGGTACCTAATTAAGTGTCACATATTTGTATTGTCTTTGAACAGAGAATGACCTCGGACAATAATAATTTACAAGCTTCACTGCTTGAATTCACAATATTTAGCAGCAATAGTAACATAGTATATTCTGTTTTGTTAACACATTTAAGTTTACACAAATTTTGAACTTACTTGAATGGAAGAATTAAAGTCTTCCAAGAATAGTCTGTCAAAGACTCGGGTGTTAAAAACGTAAGGCATTCTGTTATATAAGGTATGGTAAGGTCAGTCAGCTGGAGGTGGTACGGAGTATAATGCAAATTTCCCAATGCAATATCCGCTTTACCTTCGACCATTTCCCCGAGCAGGCCAGAAAAGGTGCCATTCAATTGCTTATAGCCCCATTGCTCCTCATTGACATTATTTGGTTCATAGACTTTTGGGACGAAGTTCATTGCAGAACTAATTGCTTTCATTATCTTAAACAGTAAAACACTCTATTTGTTTTTGATTAAACAGACATAAAGAAATTAAATATTTTGAAATATTGATATGAAGATTCTATGAGCATTTTCTTGTTATCTCCTGAATGAAATTTCGACGAGTCAAACTTCAAAATGAAAAACTTCACAATAATAAATGCAAAATAGAAAGATTAAAGAATCATTAGTTCTATATGTTATTTGCAACTATTTGAGAGGCCCAGAAATAATAGCGGCGAACTCAAGAACTTGAAAATGTTGAGCTATGAATGCCATCTTGTGGAGAATTATCCAAGCTACTTAATTAAATAAAATTCACAAATTCGGTTTCTTTCCTATGTTATGGGCATTAAACATCGAGTTTTAAATCAAAAGCGGGAAAAGTCCATACGATATTGAAACTATTTTTATTATTATACATATATATAGGGTTTTCATCATAGTTTAAAGTTATAAAACCCGTTTTTTTGAAGTTTTTTTATCCTGTAAACGTTTTTTCTCATTTACACAAAACAGCCATGTATGTAGTGTGCCGCCATTGTTTCTAGGCCTGACCAGGCCCGTCACTCGATTACCTATATTTCATACATCGAAGATTTTGTATTAGTCGCTTATGGAAATAATACGTAATGTTGTAGTCTATGATGTATATTAATAATTCAAATATGATTTATACCTCAATTTCAATTCCAGCAAAACGTTTTTGATATTCATTTTCTTTTGAATTTACTACAACCGCTGGTACATGAGGCAAAACAACCACATGAAGGTGATGACTTTTCAAATCCAGAGTCTTCTCATCAAATAAAAATGACAAATCATTATTTTTAGTACTCTTCCAAGTGAGCAATTTCCGTGTCACCAAAACTTCTCGAGTTGGTGAAGGGAATGGTACAGTGGATAGTTCAAACCGTGATTCATCATTTTTTTTAGAAAGATTTCCAATGTAGTGTCGAATAAACACCACATTAACTATTCTTTTCCATATATACTGTAAATCTGTTTTCAATACTCGGAAATCGTGCAGGAGGATAAATTTTGCTCTCGTATCTAACACTCGATATCTGAAAAATAATATTCAAAATATTTGTACAGCGGCTGACCTGTTTTGAAACAGTCTAATTTTTTTAAAATACAATTAGAATATAATTTTTTAACATATATTATGATGTATTATTTTATACGTAATAGATTATGAAGAGAATAACTAAACAATAGTGAAACGGAATTTTATAATTAGAAAATTAATAAGGTAATGAAATAAAACCTATCACCAAATCTTAGTAAACGTCCCACTTGAATTCCATTAGTAATCATGATTATGTACACTTGACATCCATCTCGCCGCATCTGCCGTAGAGATTCTAAAGTATCGAAATTTGGTGACAAAAGATCTTCGTATTCTTCCACAACCACCTGATGACGATATACATTTCTTTTTACCAAAGTCAAAAAACAAAAAACACCAAACTTATAAAAAACACAATTATTAAATGTATTCAAAAAAATTACGTAACGTCATGACCAAAAATTGACAGTTATTAACACCATTTAAGATACAAATAATGATAAATTGATCAAAATCAATATCAGTCAATAGCATCCGGATATCAACCCAAAACTATCCATACCCTAAAGTATCTAAGTAGGCTTCTTACAGTTAAGTTACAGGTGCTAAATTAAAATGAATCTTGTCTAGAAAGAGAACTACATTGTATCTGATTACAGTTGTTTTATAAATGTATTTTATTTAGAAACCCTTAATCATCTTTTTTCATCTTTTTTCCATACTTGTGAGAATCTAATTATGTAATTGGTTTTATAGTCATCTAAAAATTGAATTATCTTGCAATGAACTGGGTCATACCTGTACAAAGTAGAGAGGTCTTTGGCGCAAAATGAAGCAAGATTAACTACCTTCACTAATTAGTTTACAATCTTTTGCCTACTGTTACTTCATAACAAAAAGTTTTTAATTGATTACTAACCAGTAAATAAGGAATTTTTAATTTTGAGTGAAACCATTTTCCGTTAAACATATCCAAGTATATGTTATCTGTTATTATGGAAATGCAATTGAGCTTGTTGTAATTAATTAAATTATTTATTATACCGCTTATGAGTCTTTCTAGATTTCTCTCAGTTTCAATATCAGTCTTGAACTTTTCATCTCTGGTATGTCTATAAAAATTAATTACACAATACTGTTAATTAACCAATAGAAAATATAAAATAGTGCTATAATTTTACCAGAAATCTGTCAATAATTTCACTTAAAATTTTGAAAAATTATTGTAGTGTGAAATCTATTCCTAAGCTCACTGGCTTATTTGGGCTAGCATTGATGCAAGGCATCTTTCGATTTATTGAAATTAAAGTAAATTTAATTTTATGAATGAATGAAAGTGCACAAAAAAAGTATTTCAACTTTTTAATTTTCAAGTTGCAAAATTTTACTAATTACTTCTGATTAATAAATACTATAGACTGAGGATGCTTGATATCACAATAACACTTTTGAATCGTCAAAATTTTGTATGCTTCTGTATTATTTTTAGTCACTAACAACCCGGGATTAGCCACTAATGCTAATAGCAAATAAATGCATATTTATTAGGTTGGTTTTGTCACATTACACTTTCACAACCCCGCCTCCCCGACTCCATTAGATAATACAAATTATCAAATTGTTTTATATCCTCTCCCCATACTTAGGGTATACTGTTACCTATAGAAGATACTTAGGAAATAATACTATTTATTACTTAGCCTTCAAGTCAAGCAAAGATTTGACATTATAGACAGAGAGTAACAATAATGCTATTATTTTGACTATGCTCTGCACTTTTATTGACTTCATATCTTAGGTAGTGCAATATTTACTGTAAACTAAGAATGTATTTCGATTTGTAAAACTAATGATTATCACATCTATAACCTTGTAATTTAAATCAATGACATTCTTTAATGGAATAACAAAGTGGGTAATTATTTATTCGCTTGCGAGTTTGCTCATTTTACTTCAAATGCATAATAAATTTCCAATTACAACTTGTCCATCACAAAAGTAATTTAAAGACGACTGATACAACTGAAATCACATAATATACTTCTTTATAAGTAAAATTGTATACATATTGAAAGAAATTAAATACAAAAATTCTAATTCTTTCATCGGTTCACTCTAAAATTGAATGACTCCCTTTCCTAAAATAAATTTACCACTTTTGTTAGTGTTAATTACAAATCAATATGACTTTTTCGTTTCTATTATTTACAGTGACAATGGTATTTTAATAAGCATCATTATCCACACACAATCAATGAAAAAAAATTGTAATAATATTCAATATATGGCATCTGTTTTTAAGCTATATTATTGTTATTTTTTATCTAACAGTGGCACACCCTAAGAAAGAAAGGCGCTTCTAAGATTGTTAGATAGAGAAATAATTGAGACCATTGAGCAATAGTATTCCCGATGTAAGACTACTTGTAGCCTTATTATCATAAGCAGTAATATTCTTCAATCCACTGGTGAATGAAGCGCTTCCAATGTTTTTAGCTTTTTCAGTTCATATATTGTCCCTGTGGTATTTAAAAAATGTTCTAGAATAATTAAATTTGCCCTGAGATACAATCTGAATAAACTAAACTAGTATTCAATTCGTGCTCCCAGATGAACAGTCATCAATATCAAATAAATAAACCTGCATGTGAATGATGTACCTACCTATATTACTATTTAATTAAGTATGATTTCAAACTTTTCCTATTTATAAATTAAATAGGTATTTTACTACAATTTGAAAGTAACTATTCACAGCTCTTCGTTTTTAATAATTAACATTTAGAATATTGAATTTTGTTTCAGGGTAAAATACATATTTTTTTGACGAATGCTATTATTTTATTTTTCATTAGATTTCACCATAATTCATTTCATTGAAGCCATATATTGTTGTGTGTGACCTATATATGTAACGAGTTCTACCTAATTATTTATTAGTTTTTTTTAAGAAATTTTATAAACCTGATTCTTTTTTTGCATGGGGGATACATTCCAGAGACTAGCTTACAAAAAAAAAACTGTGTAAAAAAAGATAAGGTGCACACACGGGAGATAGATTCCATAAATAATTTTAATTCATTTTTTATTTATATATTAAAGTAGTTTCACAAGAGAGAAAAGTAATAAATTGACATGATTTGCGATTTAAATTACTCATTAGATATTAAAAAATGAAAACCAGAAGGAATAAAATCCAAATATAGAAGAGCAAATTGCATAAATGTGTTCAAACAATAACAAGTCAAGCATGAATCATAAACACCTGCTTCTTAAAATTCGCCAAATGGCAAAAATGATGATTCCAATATTCCCAAAGGTCGAAATGTTTTAAAGTATATACATATATACTGTATTTAATAACACTTTTCATTTTTTGTTACCGTATAAAATAAAAAAAAAAGTAAAATAAAAAAAAATATTTTGATTATTACATGTTATATTATCATTGTCGGCGTCCGTGGTGCAATTGGTAGCGTCACTGGCTACGGTTACGGATGTCTCGGGTTCAATTCCCGGTGCGGACGGTTTTCATAGATTAATCATTCAATCGTTTTATGGATTTCTGTCCGTAGTCTGAGTCCTCCCTCCCACCCATCCCATCCTCACGGGGCGTAGCGAGAGCGATTAGCTAACCACTAGTCCTGTCATAGCCCTATCCTTCTGTCCCTACTCTCTTCGAAAAAAAGGGAGGTTGAGCAACTGAGTAACAAGCAGTTCTTGCAGAAAAATTCTGTTGAGATACCTCCGTTAGGAGACCATATGCTCCATATTGGGGGCGGACATGGAAAAAATATATATTCAAAAGCTGGCAAAAAAAAAATATTATTATAATTTTACATTCATAAACAGTAAATAATGCTATTCTTCGTCCAAACAATTGAATTAAATATAATTCAATATACGTTTCATACAAAAAATTGACAACATTTTAAAATTAACAAAAAAAATATAGAAAATTAGGCAAAGTAACCGCATTTGACGGTACCTAGTTCTTGGGCTATTTACCGTCTTTTCCGAAAATAAGACACTGTATACTTTCTTTTTGGTCCAAAATACGTGCTATTATTTATTATCAGGGGAAAGCTTACTTTTCAAGCACCTACAATAAGTAGATTTATATATTTTTGTTTAATATTTATTTGTATATTGGAATTTTACATTTATTTTAATTTTTGTTGCATAAATATGTACATTTAGGTATACTTTAAAAAATAAAACACAATTGATTTATACTACTTCCACATATATATAATGATCAGAACCGATCATCACGAGCATTATCAATTGATATTATAAACATTTGGAAGTAGTACAAATCAATTGTGTTTTATTTTATAAAATATAATGTCTTTCCACCAAGAATTGACAGTTAACACCAGAAAAGTGATTTAGGTATATATTTATGTGTATTTAAATTTATTCGAATACAGTCATGTGACCTTCTTTTGGAACATCGTCATAACTTATCAAATTTTGAATTTCGTCCAAATCCATTTACTGTTGAATCATTGATCCGAACTCTCATGCCCTGTTATATTATTAGGTAGGTAGGTACATTCTACACTCTAGATTCCAGGAATTAATTTCGGCACCTGCGAGTGAATTGCTTGCAACGAACTGTAAACGTAAACATGGTATTTCTCGGATTTTTTTGTTCCAAACTGTGCAATTCTAGGAAGTATTAGGCCAGCTAGAGATACATAACTCAAAATATTTTTTTAACAAATTATGTTTTCACATTATTTTAACTAGGGCTTATTTTTGGGGAAGGGCTTATTTTCCAATAAATCTTGAAAATCACGCTAGTGCTTATTTTCGCAGGATTCTTATTTTCAGAAAAAGACGGTATTATTTCTTGTTGTCGACGCTGTTATCGGATAAATATTATTAGAACACAAAATCGTGGCTTGATTGATACATAAACATATAAATATTATGAACAGTTAAATCTAAACTGGCAGCACTAGATTGTATTTTTTGTTACCTCGCCCTTTCAACCGTTCTGTCTATCTGAGGACTTCAACTCGAATTCAAACTTGCAACAATTTTCCTGCCAAGTTTCACGATGGACGGGCTGAAGAAATCGGATGATAAAGAAAATGTTATCGATAAATACAGAGTGATAAAGCCAATCGAAAAACCTTTCCCAAAAGCAGTACTTAATAAAGAAGGCGCTCAGACCACCAACGAAATAAATTCGAAAGTTTTGAACTTCAAGGATCGGGCGTTCAAACCGTTGAATGCCAGACAATATTCAGCTATTCCGACGTCGAAACCGACCAAACCTATGCTTGCATGGATCCAACCTATGAATATGCACAAAGAGATCCCTAAGAACAAACCTGTACCTTCGACAACAGGCATCGGAGATTATAAAAACATCGCAATGACAGCTGCAGTCAAACAACCCCCCGCAGTGAAATCCCAACAAATACCTAAGGTTCCCAGTGAAATCAGCCCAGCGACGGAGCCAAAACTTGAGAAGATATCCCAAGCTCCTGTAAATAAACTTGCTGTTGCTCCTAGAGTAGTTCAAACCGTCGCAGTGAAAGCGGAAGCTCCTGTCCAAATTCAACAACTAACGATAACTTCGTCAGTCCATTTAAACAAAAATGCTGACTTGGCTCCGTCAACATCGGAAGAAAAACCTGATACAAAAAAGCAGCAATGGTCTATAGAAAACTTCGATTTAGGTAAACCACTAGGTAAAGGTAAATTTGGAAATGTTTATTTGGCCAGAGAGAAACAGTCAAAGTACGTTGTGGCTATTAAAGTTCTTTTCAAGAATCAAATACAGGCTGCCGAAGTAGAGCACCAAGTTCGTCGCGAAGTGGAGATCCAGAGTCATCTCCGCCATCCGAATATCCTGCGGATGTATGGATATTTCCACGACGACAAGAGAGTATACCTTATATTAGAATTCGCACGGAACGGAGCACTATATAAACATTTGCAAGATCAACCGAACAAACGGTTTCCCGAGAAAAGGGCCGCAGGATACATTAGAGAACTCACTGATGCCTTAATTTATTGCCATAGCAAAAATGTTATCCACAGGGATATTAAACCGGAGAATATTTTAGTAGGAAATAACGGAGAAATGAAAATAGCTGACTTCGGTTGGTCAGTTCATGCACCGTCATCTAGAAGATTCACTTTATGTGGAACCGTCGATTACCTCTCTCCTGAAATGGTGCAAGGAAAAGCACACACTTACACTGTTGATCTGTGGAGTTTGGGTATTCTCTGTTATGAAATGATTGTCGGACAACCTCCGTTCGACGCCCGGGAATACGGACAGACTTATAAGAAAATACTGTCGGCTGATATCAAATATCCTGAGTTTGTCAGTGCCAATGCAAGAGATTTGATATCAAAGCTTGTGGTTGTAAACCCTGAAGGGCGATTACCATTGAAAGATGTGTTGGTACACCCATGGATAATTGAAAATTCATCAAGCTCATTAGCTTTAGCTCATTAGACCAGTTTATTATTGGGCTTGACAGCAAATAAGTCAGTGTATCTATACTCAATATTAGATTAGTCACGCAGCTGCATTTCTGCCATGTTCATTAGTTGCATTTAAATTAAGTTAAGCTAATGATTAACCTTTTTGGCCCCAGCCATTTTTGGGTTGCACTTGCCAAAACCTCACAACTTTTTCTATATGCAAACACTACTTAATTAAAATTTTAAAACATATTTCAAATAAAAAAAGTGTAAAGACATAATCATTACATACTAAGGTATCTTATTACAAAAAATATAAGCTCACATTGCTTTGTTTAACACATTTTTTCGCAAAACCACGCCCAAAAGTAGGAGATTTTTAAATGTTCATAACTGTGTTTTATCATCTACCGTGCTATATAAAACTGTGTTTAATCGTCTCCACAAACAATGTGTTAAAAATAAGATATATAAACAATTATAAATACAAAATACTACCAAATACATAAAATAAAAAATTTTAACTTCGATTTTCTTCTGCCTTTATAGTATATATTGTTTTTGAAAACATTGTTTTGTTACTGAATTGTCAACTCTAAGGTTGACTGCTAAATAAAAATCAACACGCAAAAACTAAATAACTACAAAACTATTTTTATATTGAATGTATTGTCTGAAGAAGGACTATTTCTTGAACAATGTTATTATGCTAATTGTGTGTGTAATGAACGTTTAAGTTAACGCCAATATATCGACGTGTAGTGCTTTCAGCACAGATAAAGTGCACCAATTGGGACTTTGGGGCCAAGAGGGTTAGAATAAGTATATGTTAAAATAGTATTTGAGGTATTTTAAAAATTTCTCTTGAATTGTAAATTCTTAGTAATCCATTATCATTTGTAATGAATAAACTTTAAAATATTGAATGCTGTATCTACAGTTTGCATATCTTGTGTACCATTAATTTGATTAAATTATTTATGTTAGTCTGATCTGGGACTGTAAATTAAAATAATTTATTTCTAAATATAATTATTATTCAATTGAAAATGATTCAAGTCATTAAGAGTTGTGTAATTGATTGAATAATCGACTGAAACATAACACAATTCTTCTCTGGCGGGATAATATTAATTTTATAGTCTAAAATATTTGTAAACTTTTAATAACACTGCCATCAGGTTTCTTAGAAACGAATATTTTTAGTTGTTTCATATTTAACAGACCAATAATAATTACAGCACTTTACAGGATTTAGCAGCATGTTTTAAAAATAAAACACAAATTGTTTTGTACTACTTCAGGACTGATTTTACTCATCGCCTTATATAATGCCTTTCCACCAAGAATTCACAGTTAACACTTTAAAAGTGATTGTCAGCATGTTGTCTTTTTTCTTTATAATCAAGAACAAAACATTCAGAATGGCATCATAAAACAGCTAAGTTTGTCTTATTTTTATCACAACAATAATATAATTTCAAAAAAATGGATGCAAGGCGAGGTCAAAGAATTTTAAGACTGATTGGATAAATTGAAAGTGATATCTCCTTTTATTCATGAATGACTTAAACCAATTAAGTTTTAATTGTATTTGTTTTAAATGATTTTTTGTATTCATGTTTTAATTAGAGAATAGTAGTTTAATATTTTATTAGGTCTATAACTTACGGGGGTTTTTTTATTCTATGAAATTAAAAAGCCCAAACCACTAGGAACAAATAGTGGCTGGTAATACAATAATATCTGAATCTAAATTGGATATACTATTAAAATATTTGAAATTGTGGTGGGATTTTATAACGTTTTTTTAATAACGTTTGTCAAAAGATAAATAAAAAAAGTTGGTTTATAGTGTATTAATACTATTTCTTAACTACTTCATTGTTTAACTTGTAATTTTACTTGTCTAAAAGCTATATAAAGCAATAAAAACTATCATGTACAGAATATAAAATATACACTTTACAAGGCTGTGTTGCTGAACAATCGTGTATCTTAGCTTATGTTTGTTACTTTACCTTATTACACCATATGATAAGATTTATTTAATCACAAATAAAAATATATAAAAACACTATCAATAAATATATCATTTAACACAAAACAGATTTTTAAAAATGATGTTTTGTCGACACCTATTGACGTTTGATTGCATTACATTACTCATGCACAATTTACAAAGATGTGCAATTCGCTGTTCCACGCAAGATATAAGTTAAAAAATAATTTTCAGAATCATTGTTACCCTTCTTGGACCATATCTGCTCTCTATGTCAAGCATATCGACGCTATGCGGTGCTTCCAAGGTTCCCTGTCACCAGCCAATTGCTTTGCTTCATCCCATGACGTGCCAGCGGCCTTCAGTTCTGGCTAGTACATCTTATGGACAGTATCCGGGTACCCACCATTTGAAAGAAGAGTTCCGTTATCTCCAAAATTACTGATATAGCAGATCTGATTTATTCTTTAATTTCCGAGTTCTTCATTTCCCACTGACGCTATAGTTTTTGTGAATCTTCATTATTGTAGTTCTACAGCTTTAGGTAGGTCTCAAGCAGATACCTTCAGTCTTCTTCTCTATGAACCATGCTGTGCTAATTCTAGATACTTTTTCATCACCGTCCATCCACCATAGCCGCTGCTTTTTCTCGGATTTTAAAGAGTCAGACTCCTCAATAAAATTACATATGTTTTTGAATTACATGTTCACCCATATTTTGACATAAAATCGGCAGTGTGGTCCACCATACTCCCTATGAATCATGGTTTTAGGGACGATGCCAAATAGCTTAAATCACTTAAACTGAAGACATTCAATTTTTCAATCCGATGCTTCAAGCTAATGACCATTATATCACTGACTTCATCAAAGTTTTCTTTTGACCGCTTGATAGATGGGTAGATTTGAAGTCCATCAAAGATTTTCTTTGCAGATTGATATATTTCTTTCTTAATTTTCATCATAGTAGATCAATTGCTCAAATATACGAATTTGTCAAGCTTTTCTACACATTCGCTTTCCATGTGCAAATTACATGTTTGTAGTCTTGTTCTAGAGGCAAACATGCATTTTGTTTTCTTCACGTTATTCTTTAACCCCACTCTATTTGTCGCTTGCTGGAAAGCTATAGATGCGTCTTGTTCGCAGTGGCTAATTATTTATGTTCCTTTCCATAATTTATTTCTATCAATAATAAAAGTGAATGAAATCTTGGCTTTGCTATAAGAGCTTGAAATATTCTGTCCAGGTTCTTGAACCCAATTTAAATTTCAATCATAATTGCCAATTATAGAACTACATGAAACATCAGTATGTATACGCTTTCTTTAAAATATGCTGTTGGACGTACCAAAGCGAATAAGCTTCATGATAATTTCAATTTGTTTTCATTCTCTTTGATTATAAAATGAAGATAATACTCATTATACCATTTACACAAGTTTCTTATGACTTTTATTAGTCCTTGTTCTGAAGTTAAGAACCACTACAATAATTTCTTTTCTGCAAAAAGTTTAAATCCACATTCATGTAGAAAGTAACCCTATAGATAATTTTATCAGGAACTTTTGCTTGACTGCTTTTCCTTCGTAGTACACTTCTAAGATATGTCTTGTTTAATATCCATTTCGATCCAATATTAATGGATATTAATGTTTCTTTATCTTTTAGTCTTCTCAGTATCAAAATTAAAATACACCAATGACTTTTAATGCAAATTCATCCTCTGGATTTTCCAATGAATCTTTGATTTTTTCAGTCAATGTAAAAATGAATTATTGAAAACATAGATTGAATATCAGTTACACTCTGCAATGCAGCGCTTATCTGTTTAACTATTGTTTGTATTATAAGTCCAATTAAATGCATATCAGTAATGTAGGGAATATCTGAGGATTGTAAAATCCATTTGATTTGTATTACAGGAGAGGTTAGAAATAAAAGTTCAGATGTGTAATAATATTTTATAACAATCGCTTTTTAATAAAATGTAAAAAACAAAATTAAAAGCAGTATATTTAATACAATCAACCTGAACCTTTTCTAAAAAATTATAACATTATTAAAGCTTCGAAGGTACTTTGGTTTCCCAGTGAACTACATCTTTCCACCAATTGGGTCTGGTCAATGCTCCAGGGTATGAGAAAATAGAGGATTGTAAATTCTGATACACCTGCAGAAAAAATTACAATAATTTATTATTATTATAAAGTCATATTTTTTTATGAATGTGACGAGATTTAGCAAAATACATAATCAAAAAACGTTAAATACACAATACGTTTCATCAAAAACATTATCTATTTTCAGGAGACACCTCCTTACAGGGTACAGCTTATCTGGGAAGCAGTTTCACAAGGATACATCGAAAATACAAAATTCTTTTGACTACCTTTTAAACAGCAAGGATCCTATCAAAGTAAGTGGTTTTGAGAGATAATTGGAGGACAATTTTATGCAAATCGGCAAAAACTAGAAACAATTACTGAATTTTTTCAATCAATTTAATTAGATATTTCCCTATGTTTGTCACAATGTTTATAGACGTCGTGATTTCTATTAACACGTTACATAATTTTTTATGTCATGTTGCAGCACAAGAACGTCTTAACCTTGGATAAGTGCAAATATAAATTACATTTTCAATATTTTACATCTATATATATAAAAATGAAGACTTGTTTGTTTGTCCACTATGTATTCCTTTATCATTCATCCGATTTCGATCAAACTTTGGTGAGTTGTTGTGCGCACACCAGTGAAGGTGTTTGAAGAAAAAAATTTGAATCTAAAACCTGAAAAAAGAATCAAATACGTACAACTAGCGACATCTCTGAACCAGACGGAAAAATAAATATTTCATATCCAAAGTAGAAGTCTGCACCAGCTTGGGCTTGGACCGCGGACCTTTACCCGGCCTGGCTCATGGCTCGGGCGGGTAAAGAAAATTTAGATTCGGGCTCGGGCCTGGCCCGGGTAAGAAATTCAAATTTTAGAAAAATATTTCTTACTATGTTGGGGACATCAGTCAGCCATAATTCAATAGTTTTCATAACTTAAATAATTTATTTTACATGTGCTATGATTATCGTTGGAAATATGAAAACAATAACATGTATCGTTTGAAAAGTATTAATGAATTACTATATTAAAAAATAGATCGTGCTTTTTTCAGGATGAGAAAATTAAATCTGGGCTTTGGCTCGGGTTTGGTTAACAAGTGTGATATTGAGACTCGGGTTCAGGCCGGGCCGGGCCTGAAGATGACGGGCTGGGACTGGGTAATTTTATGAAATTTCGGCCCATGCAGACCTACGATCTAAAAGCTCTTCAATAAACAAAGTTAAAACACAAACCCTTTCTTTCTTTGAGTGGCATTGCAATGCATGCCGGGTACTCACTATTAAGTACAACTCCGAATGTAATATATAATGTCCCCCAAAGGGTAAATATATTTTTATAAATATTATATTGGAACGTTGTAATCATCTATTATTTCAATTGCTGACTTAAGTTTTTTTAGAGAGTGCAGATATAACCCTTTTTTCAATGTCGTAAGTCGAGATGTTATATGACGAGAATGTAAACAATAAACAATTTAGAAAAAGATATTAACAATGGACTTACATAACCATCACTGTTTCCAAGAACCGAGTTCAAGATGAAATCGGGGGGGGAGATAGTGTCGACAAGCGACACGGCTTCAGGTTTCAGCACAACACACAAATCAAGGATACCCTCCCGTAGTAATTGTCCAGCATTTTCCGTAAAATATCCTCCCTGAAAATAACAATGAGTTGATGGTGAATTTTGTATATTTTAACATGCTATATATCTACTATATTTGTTGGGTGCGTATATCCTACTAAGTGCGTTATCGCGTTAGTTGCAATGTTTGCTTCAAAAAACAGCCGAGCACAGTGTACCAGTCCCTTAAGAGGACATAGTAGGTTTTTCTGTCATTTCGCGGAAATCGTTAATCGTTTGGCGTCGCCTAAAAAACTATAAAACGTCAAAATAAAAAATTTTCTTTTAATAATTGCACTCTCAAAGTATTTGTTCACACTCTTACACTTTTATTTAAATGAAAATAATAAAGTTTTCAAGCCCTTCTAGCGACGAGTTTACACCTGTTTTTAAGAAATGCTTTTATTTGCTTTACGCCGTGACTGGATTAGGGTTTACTGTAGGTTATCGAGATTTGATATATGAGACAAAACTGTAGAGCAAAGTATTTTTAAGAAAGTAATGCGAAGAGAATTTGCAATTTATTGAATATGACGATAAAGATTTTTGAAATGTACCAAAGAGTTCGTTTCGTCATACTTTTTCTGACTGATATTTAGCCTTTGCGAGAGTAAATGAATTTGTCTTAGACTTTCTATGGAGAGTGAGTTTTTTTTACATCTAAATTGTATTTTTTTTTTCACAACTACGTATCATAAGTCGTGATAGCAAAAAGGATTAAAAAAAAATTATAATTTAACGACTTTATTGTAAAAAAACTGTATAGTTAATCCAGGAGTTACAAATCATTGGTTGTCACGAAAAAATTATTTAAAACTATTGTTTTCACAGCACCTTTTTTAAATACACTAGACTCTTTTTTTACACGGTGGGTAAGTTACACTCTTAGACGATGGACTCTGACTTAATCACAATGGAAGGTAATAAAAATATATTCCCGAAAAAAACATTCTTGTTGCCCTATTTTTTTAAAAAAATATTCAGTATAATTCTATTTTAAATATCAGTCAGAAAAAGTGCGAGAAAACAAACTTGTCGGTACATTTCAAAAATCTTTATGGAATCGTTATATTCAATAAATTGCTAATTCCGTCACGATCACTTTCTTAAAAATACTTTGTTCTACGATTTTGTCTCATACATCAAATCTCGATAACCTACAATAAACCCTAATCTAGTCACGGAGTAAAACAAGTAAAAGCATTTCTTAAAAACAGGTGTCAACTCTTTGCTAGAAAGGCTTGAAAACTTTACTATTTTCATTTAAATAAAAGTGCAATAGAGTGAACAAATACTTTGAGAGTACAATTATTAAAAGAAAATTTTTTTACTATAACGTTTCATATTTTTAGGTGACGCAAAACGACTAACGATTTTCGCGAAATGACAGAAAACCTACTATAGGGCCTTAAGCCCACACAGCATTTGTACAGAACTATTCGTGGTCTTGATAAGTTCCTCGGTGTATTAAAGTGCAATATTGTTTTACTTGTAGTTCAGTTAGCAGTGAATGTGTTAATGAAGGAAAAATGTTGTCCACATTCATTAATAAAAAAACAGCCTTTAAACGGTGTTTAGAACAATATTGTAGACATAATTTTCAAAATACGTATCTCATTTAAGGAAAATGTTGAGGTGGAAATGATTCTTAATAATTTGCAAAATGAAAGATTATGATTATATTTAGTTGATCTTGCATTAAACAAATCAAAAAAACTAGTATGAATTTGGACTAGTCATACCATGTAAAGCGATGCAAGATGTTTCTCCAGAGACCAGGCACCATACAATGAAACCAATTTCAATAAGACATCTCTTGTGTTCATGTCTTCTACTTTCATTGCGAATTTATAAAAGACGTCCAGAATAGCGTGCTGAAAGAAAAACAAAATTCTATTTTCCAAGAAAGAATAACAATAAATGGTTAAAAATATTTTATCAGTAATTCTGGTTTCGAGTGATATATGTTATTATATGTAGCTACAGACAATACCCAATGTATGTATAAACAATATCATTAAAATAAGCATTTATTTCACTTAAAATGTATTATTAAAGATAATCAATGCTTCAATGAATTTGTGTTTGCCATATGATAAGAACTTGCCAAATTAGAAAATGACATATTTTCATATTGTCAATAATTGACACATTTTTCAGTTTAGAATGACAGTAGTGAATATGGGTCACAAGTGGCTCTGTGATCGACCTGTTGAAGTTTTGCAATATTCTAATTTAGGATAATAATCTAATTATACCTCAGCAAAGATGCTAGACAGAGTTGCAGCGTGGTAGGCTTGCGTCTCATTCCTCACGGTAAAATTATCTTTTCCTTCTTTTAATAGTTTATCGACTTTCTCAGCTGTCATTTTTAAAGTATAGTATACAAGCCATCTATATGAATTTATTAAATCTGAAAAGAAACATAATTTATATGTCACAATATAAAATCAATTTATAATGAAGTTAAAATTAATTTATAAAGCCATTTTTTGGCAGTTCAACAATTTTCCCTCAAAGGTTGCAAGAAGTCACAGTAAACTTAAAACGTATTATTTTTACAGTAAATATATTTACCATAAAACAGCAATTTTTCAGTTACAAAAATGAATACAAAATAATATGTATTCATCATCAATCATATTATGATTACGTTACGAGATTTTATCTCTTAGATACATTCTTCTTCAAGATCATTGTTAACATAAACAATACAAACCGCAGTAGGGTAAAAGGGGATAACTTCTAGCCACATACTTTACTTACTTGCAGGTTCGACTATTTCTCTTGCTGTTTTCACTTTAAAAGTGGTTCTATCTAAAATTTTGTGGTTATTTAAAAAGTCTGCAGTGTTGTATGGGGTGTTAATCTGTTCGCCTTTCTGAATGGTCCGCCACAACCCAAGCAACCAATTACTGGTCTGCTGGATTAGAATGCTATTTTCACCTTCGTAGGTACAGTTGGCATCATTCTCGTTACGGATATCTCCGATTCCAGTTGCTAAAATAAAGATGAGAAAAAAATGCATTCACTATGTATACATTAGTCTGACGATGGTTCTCAAAGGAGTTAAGTAGCCACGACTCATAGTGGGATAAAAGATGTTGATATTCATTTCTGATTGCTTATTAGTTTCGAAGATCAATCCCAGACCATTAGTGTCTGCATATTATATTGAGGTTCACAACTCACATGAGAGTGAGTTGATTGATTGAGGTTCAAAAGGTTTCAAATGTACTCTTATAATAGTAGGTTTGGAAGAATTTTTTTCTATTTGAGGGTATATAGCTACTACTCGTAACTTTATTCAACTGACTTTCTCTTGAGCATGCTTTCTTTGATAGTTTAAATGTCCAGAGAGAAATGTGCTATTCTTTAAACTCTCAGACTTCATGTTCCAGATGATTATTGGAGGAATCATGGATGTGAATTATTTATTCACATCCACATTCTAAAAGCAATGATCCAAGATGTTTGTTTATTTTTATGCTAATCCTGATTTCCGCTTACCTGACCATCAGTGCTGAGCATGTGATATCTAATTTATAAAAAAATATGTAATAAGGAATGCTTTTTTTAGTCATCAAGTGCGATTTTATTTCCATTAAAAAATTACATATCTCAAACGCATAAAAAAATGCGCCAATGAAGCAAGCGTATTTATTAAACATGAGAAATGAGTCACTTAGGCGCAAATCATTTCAAGTCGATTGCCCTCACAGATTCATTTGTTTGATTCTTATCACTTCAAAAAAAAACAAACGGGGTTCAGTTCTAATTGTATTCTATACAAGTTATTTGTTTTTTCACTCTACCTGCTACTGTCAAAGCAGTGTAAGAATTATAATGTGGGATAGCAAGTGGTGTTTCAAATATTTTCATAGTGGGGAATGAGTGATTTGTGCATTACAAAGATTAGGTTGTATTCGTTAGTTGGCAAAAAAATGCATGTCTAGTATTTATATTCTTCTTCTTGTTCTTTACCTTTCAAGTATCCGTGTCCACCGCATGCTTCTCTGCAAACCTGAATGCCATCTCTTGCAGTCCACGTGGTGATGGGCTTAGCGGCCGATGACAGCGCATGAATTTCCATTCCCCTCAGAAAACCGGTACTAGATTTGCTATCTGTGAGCAGCAAACAACCAACACATTTTTATACATATTTGATGAAGAATTTATTTTTTTATCCTAAAGTAAAGATTCAAATTCTCACCCATAAAGGAGTCAACAACAAACTTTGTGTGCTCTTCCAAGAACCAGTTGGCGAAAATTCGCATAGCATAGGAAGCTGCCAAATACGGTATCAGTCTGAATTGCTGAAAAATGTCAAAAATAATTTAAGGACTACCGCCACTAATTAATTATTTTATTAGTTATTGGATTTAAAATTTTTATAATTCTGCAAATGAATACAGGGTTACTAATAACGAATTATTAAAAACAAATTGTCAAATACAGACATTTCTCTTTTTGCACGGGGAATACACTCCAAAAAAGCATACAAAAAACCGCAAAAAAAATATAATGAACAAAGAATAATGAGTGATAGGTGCCATTCCTTTAAACAACTTATCATTGTAATCTATAAGAATAAGTTACATATATCATAATAAATTAACTTGGTTTGCACAATTAAAATAATCATTAAAAATGAGTCAATTCAGTGTTCAATTTTCTAACAATAACAAGACTTTTATAATATTCTGTACACCCATTTTGAGTAAGTTTAAAAAAAATCTGTGCAAAAAGTGAATCAAGTGTACTTACCTGTTGTTGATATTCGATGACCGGAAATTCATCTTTGGTATCATCCGGGCCGAATTGTTTTCTGACAGCGGAGTAGCGAATGGCAATTGTGATGGCTTTCTGCAGCTGGTTACTGGCCATTCCCGTAATTTGCACACGGCCCCCAGACAGAATACCCAGGGACGCTCCGAAGCGCTTGTTCGAATCCCGAATCGGCGATACATAGTTTCCTTTCTCATCGACGTCTCCAAGCTTATTGAGCAAATTTTCAGCAGGTATGTGGTATGAGTTGAACATCACGAATCTAAAAATTTCCAAAAAAATATTTGATGATTTAGCTAGAAACTCGAAAACATAAACATACAATTTAAAATATCTTCCATTTACCCATTATCAACACCATTGAGAGCAATTTTTTCACCGAGGTCTCCGACAATCACACCAGCGAAAGGCTTCAATGTTCGCGTACAACGGATAGGAACAACAAAGGCATGGAGTCCGTGGTCTACTCCATCGGGCGTTATCAATTTGGCATAGACAACAGCATGTGTTGCGCATTTTCCTGCAAAAACATTCAATTCATTTACAATATTACATTTATCATTGCGTCAATAACCATATCTGTCTGTAGTTGATATCTTTTATACACAATACCTTTTCAACAATGCAGTCTATCTACTTATTGGCATCAACAATTTCATAAATGCATAAAAACAACAGTGAAAAGTAACTGAATTAATTAAATTAATACAGGCCATAAACTCAATTTCTTTTAAGGGTGAGTGAAATGGTTCAGAGTGACATCTATGGATGGTAAAAAATACAATTAGTACTTAAATAATAATACATAGCATTACAGTTCATCATACCTAGTGAACCAACCCAACATTTGGCAGCCTCGAAATCAGCAGAGTGAATTATAAACTCTTTACTTTCGATGTCATAGGTTGCCGTCGTTCTCATGCCTTTAGCGTTGGAGCCGTGTGCGATTTCAGTGAGGGCGAAGCAACCGGCAATTTTTGATTCCTGGGCGTCCTCAATGAATTTGAAATGTCTATCCGTGCCCAGGCCTCGTATTACATTCACAAACATACCGTAGGTCAGACCGACCTTGACACCAGTGGATATGTCGTACATGAATAGGGCCTCGCACCACGCTGCCGGCATTCGAGGATTCAACGCAAGCTGCAAAATAAATTTATTGTTTGATTAAAAATGCTTGCATAAATATGACTTTTTAAAACATTTTGTCTCTGATATTCTCTTCTTATTATTCAAAGTGTCATAATTCACACTTTTAAGTGTAAAGAATGATATCGCAGGAAGCAAACAAAGAAAGAAATATTTCAATACATACTTAGACAAACAATTTTTTTTCTTCAGGGTAGTGTTAATCAAATATGACAGATTTCACTTGAGCTTGAGCCAATGAAAATAGTTGTTACCATATAGATGAAAAAAATACTCCTGGAAGTGGTGGACACTTCTTACCACAGGATTATATTTAAAAAAAAAACTATCCTGGGATGTGGTTTAGTTATAATTCTGATGAATTATTACAGGAATTAATAAATAATTGCAATATTTAACTACAATACACAAAGGACAGACGTTACATTTTATTTTCAAAACATGTTCGCTACCAATGTGGAGCATTCCAACAGAAGAAAACATTACAGATATCTTCTATGCCTTTGAAACACAATCCCATTCAGATTCAAATATGTGGATACTGAAACAGAATATGATGAAAGCGCAAGAGAATCAACCACTTGACTATAGGGCCAGCTAATTATATAAATTACCAAAAATATCTATATAGCTATAATGTAATCAAATGAAAAGATATTAGTATTGAAGTGAAGGTGCCAAACAACTGAAAGCTTAATTCAATTGTTGCAAATACAAGTATTGAGAAAATGATTACACATTTTAGATGTGAGTAATCAATACTTGATTTGTTTTATAAAAATGTCTTCCCTTTCATATTATATGTTTTAGTAAATTTTTATCGTTATTTTCAGAACTTCTGGTCATAAATGTACCCATTCTCATACAATACTATTGTTAGATAAGCATGTGAAAAATTCTATTTTAGACGGCTGTTATGCAAAGAATTAAATTTATAATCTTTTAATCATAAAACAGGAGTTATATCATGAAGTCAAAAAAAAGATACCCAGCATAGTACAATAATTTATTGTAATCGGGTTATTTTTAATTTTTTAAAAATAGTTTGTATTTAAAGAGATAAATGATGAAACTTATGACAGTCGGTAAAGAAGGAAAGGTATGATGTTTGCATCAACAAAGACAAATAAAACAAGTTGTTTTTTCTAAGCGCCAGATATAGTTCAACACTTTGAACTGTAAAAATGCGATAAAATATGTTCTATTATTATTATTGATTACATATAAAAAATTACTGACATAATGTAAATAAAACAAACGATTTTACAATTACAATAATTAATGAATTGAAAAATATTGTAAATGAAATTATACCATAGTGAATTTCAGAAATAAATTCAAATAATTCTCAAATTTAAATTGTTGAGAATTTGTACATCATTGAGATTTTGTGTGCTCGAATGCCTGAAGATGCCGAAAGGCGAAACCCGGGTTGTTAGTGGACAAAATACATGGAAATGTACAAACTCTCAACAGTTCAAATTTGATATTGAAATTTCATCAAGCACCCTCAGTCGATATCTTAAATTAAAAATCAGATCATTCTATTTTTAATAATAATGGTTTGGCATAACAGCTTCAAAACCCATCGTAATAAAAGCATAGACTATAAATAAAAACCTTATAATAGAGTTAGTTTGAAAATGCTTCTCAAAAAAGCGAAACACGTGTCACAATAAGTAACATAACCAGTAGAATAACAATTGTTTTCAATTTTAGCATAGACTATATTTATACTCTGTAAACTCCTGTAAGCGAATTCGATGTCATATATATTCGTACCCTTAAAAAGGTTAAAATTTAAATAGTACAAGTAAAATCGAGAGACAACCAAATCTGTAAAAAATTGAGATTGGTATTAAAAATATTTAAAAATCCACAAACCTTATCCACCGTCAGCAGTTGGTATTCATTCAAAGACTTCATACGTTTTTGTGCGATGTGCCTCTGCTCGTCCAACGGTAACGTTTGCGGTGACAAATGGAAGACTTCATTATTCCGTAGTACGGACCAAATTAAATCCTGAAAAAATACAACAAGTATTTAGTTATAGGTATATATTAATAATATCCCAGATTGCCGCACTTGTTATGATATAAATTATAAACACATTGCAGACATACTAGATAAGTAACCAATCTATCAATTTAACATGTTTAATATGATTAACATGTTTAGTGCTAATTAAACTAAATGCAGATTGAAGTTGCACAAAGAAATCAAGATGATGAATAGTTCTGTGCTTAGAGCTAAAGAGACACGAGTAAACGATGATGCTCAGCTATTCTGTGAAGCAGCAATTGCAACAGTCAAAATAAATAACCCACAGAGGCGCGATACACGAACTCTTGTTCACTGCTGAAAACGTTTTAGGCACTGAACAATAAGAAATTTTCAACTTTAATTACGATAATTATTCAGTGTTATATTTCACTTCTTGCAGAGATCTTGCAGAATCTTGCTACTCTTTGAGCACATATTGCATAAAATTGAAGGATATGGTAATTTTGGGTCAATAGAACGATTTCATGGTCTACATGTCAGAAAGTGTTCAAAATCAGATCGTTTGATAGATAAGGTATATTTAAAAAAGAAACCATTAAAACATGAATATCAAAATTTGGAATAGAATAAACAAGACAAACATTTTTTTACTAAAATGTCGCTATTTATAAAAATATGTTTTTCCATACAATGTAGGGAATACCAATTTCATTTGTCACAATGCCTTATTGACAAAGCTACTGTCATTACAAAACAATATTCAAATTGAAATCTCGGAGTTGAAGACTTCGGCAAGCTAGTGATGAATTCAAAAAGCCACATCATTTTTTCTGATTGGGGAAAAGGTTAAATAACTTAATATTGCTAACAATGGTTAAAATGTTAATATATGTATTTATACAGTCAATGAGTCGACAATATTCTATATTTAAAATTAACTTGACAAGCATTACGACAAAATATAATTCTATTTTCTGTATTTCTCATTTCTATTGATTAATTCCAACTAACTAGCATTTTTGACTAAGATTTCTTTTGGTAATTTTGTGATAGAATCAAAAATTTCTCTAGATCGGTGGTTCTCATGTGCGGTCACCGGAGGATTTTTGTGCGGCCACCAACGCTTCTAGAGTAAAAAATATTGATATTAAAAAAATAGTCATGAAATAAATACGACATTTGTTTATTCGTATTGTGTACATACATGGCTCGAAAACGTTTTTGTAATGAATGAATATTTTTAATAAGATAGGGATCCCTATTTAGATATAAATTTATCGGGATCAGTACAATAACCCTCATCGGGTTAATTTGGGCTGCAGTGCAGTAAGTAATTCGGTCTGTTATACAACAACCAACCATCATCATCTTGTGTAATTATCATTGACAAGAGATTATCCAAATATATGTATATCAGTGATTGTCTTCTGATTTTTTTTATAAATATGGAAGCATTTGTATATTCTATATCTGTAAATGACAGGATTGTAAAAATATAGTATATTTTTAAAGAAATTATATTTAATCATAAAAAAATCTCTGCCTGCGGTGCAATAATTTATTATTAAATAATACAAATTGGTAATTTTAAAAATACCCAAAGAGCCACACTATTGTAAATATACAATATCATTTTTGTAGGAAAAGTGGGGGGCGGGCGGCGAACTTAAGGACCATCCCTAAAATAACCCCTAGCTTTGCCACTGTCAACATGTTTAAATGTCTTCTATTGAATAAACTTACATATTGATCCCCTTTTTTAGTAAATGAATCTGCCTAATACTTGAAATCCCGATTGAAAAATTTTGTGTGGCCACAAGACTTTTCCACAAGACCACTGATGTTTATATAGCGGCCACGGAGAAATTTCCCGTGAGAACCACTGCTCTAGATGCTTTTACAACTAATTTGGGCCAAGATCTTTATAAACTTTATCTGTGGACATGTAGTTCTATAAATGATGATCATAGGAACGTTTTTTCTGAATGTTCACATTTTTTTTCCATTTAAACAAATAATAAAATAATGTGACTGCCAAAAATTACAGATAGATCTGTGAAGTATCTATATACGAAAAAATAATGATAATTTAATAAAAATTACGAGATTAGTAAAACGTAAAAGATGACACAGCACTTGGCCGCACCTGGGCGATACTACTCAAAGGTAGCAAAATAGTCAAAACTAATTATTTGAAAATAGTAAAATATTTAACACCTACTACTTCTTGCAAATATTCATTTAAGAATGAAAAAACCTGCTCATCTGAAGGAAATAGCTTCTTTTGGAAAAGAAAATAGTTTAAGAGCCAAATTGCAGAGACATTTTAGTGATCAATTTCCGGAAATATTGAAAACAATGAACAAATAATTAATATTTTCATCAATACAATAAAGAAATAACCAGATTCATATCATAGTTGACTTACCTTGAACCGTATCATTTCTTCTCCATCGATAGCCAATTTCAACTTTCTCCATTCGAAAGATGCCTTTTTTCTATAAACAGTCAAGGGACCCTTTGGGAAATCCGGCAAGATATCCCTCATCGGAATAGTGTGGTCTGGTTCCATTCTAAAAAGAAAAAAAATCAATAACCTTTTATTGTTTTTTGCGGTTATTTAACACTTTTGTTAATTGTAAATATATAGAAGGCCCCTTGCCTTAAAAATTATAGGTTGATACAAGATTCATTCCACCCTCTAGCAAATATCTTTCATTCACTAACACTGGTGAAGATTGCTTATGTGAAAGAGGCAAATAATGAGTGATAGAATAATAGTTTAAATTAAAAATGATATTTTCTTAAAGAAATACATTTGCGAATCGACCGCTTATAATACCTTAAAAATGGCCTATAATATGTCACAGTCGTTGAAGAAATTACGACTGTGTTCAATTATTAGTACTTGGCAATAAGATCAACTGTGGTTATTGGATTGAAACATTAAGCCAAAAGCAGGATGTTTTGACAATTTCTCAAATTTTATAGATATCCAAAGTCTGCTGTATTGAGGTCCATTATATCAAGGTTTTACTATAATCAATATTAACACGAAAATTATTACAACGTTAAAAAGACTCATTGTTAAGTAACGTTCAATGCAGCAAATGATGAGTGTGCTTGTCAAACTTTTTATATTTATCTTGAAGTAGAAATCAATCAGTAACTAACTGATCTCTTATATTTATTAATGTGAGGTAAATTACACTTCGAATGAATTTAACCAAAGCCCCCTATAATTACAAGCCATGCTGTAGGGTCTGTCAGCAGGTATTTTTACGGACGAGTGGTTCGTTACATTTACTGTGGAGACATGAAGTCGATATTTTGGACTAATTACGATGAATTCTAGCATATTTTAATAATGTGAAATAGTGGGTAATTAAATGTAGTATCTTTAATGTTAATATGAATAACGATAATTTCGATGGATTCAGTGGTAACTTTCATGTTTTAATATAAAATTAAAATTGATAACATAGTTATTCCAATGGCAGTGTTACTAAATGTAACGCTTTTCGCTTCTTTAAGAAACATCTTAAGACCTGCTATATTGCAAAGTTTGGACAAACAGGAAGATCTTTTAATATTAGAATCAAAGAACTCTTGTGCTAAAAAATGAGACGATTTGTCTACATTTGGAAAGCATTTGTTTCTGAATAAACATACGTTTGATATATCAAAAATTTTTAAAACCTGCATTTAAATAATAAATCTTTAAAGTTAGATAAACAAGAGATATTAGAAATAAATAGATATCATTTTTTTCAAATTTATTGAATGAGCAAACCGTCTTTGCATCTTCTCCTTTGTTATATCTGATTCGTTAATTGGTATTATACCTATAATATTATTTTTATATTTTAACTTATAAGGATTGATTCTGGTATCTTTAATTTTTGTTTTTCAGATATAACAATTTGGTGGATGCTCCTAGCTGCTCTGCTTTCTCCACTTATGATGACTGTTTATTGTTAATATTAATTACATATTTAATATTTCATAATTTTTAAATGATAAACAGACAAATTTTCCCATTCAACTATTTGCTTAATGCATCAGTAATGTCATTAAACGTTTTCGCTCAGTTAATGGAATTTTAATGTAGCTATATTTGTGATTTCAGATTAGTATTTCTTGATTTGTAAGAGGTGCTTAAAATTTTAATTGTTGACTATTTTATTTGGTTTATGTATAATTTGTTTGATAATCAGTAATTTCTTGTCTTTATTCATGAACCAATTGTTTTATACACCTTAATTTTTAACACTCAATTTTATATAAATAGGTCTGTTATGTTTGTACTTTTATCAGTTGATAATGCTCGTGATGAGTGAAACCGGTCCTGATCATTATAAACATGTGGAAGTAGTACAGATGAATTGTGTTTTATTTTTTTAAATTATTGAAGATCCTTTCTTCAAATAGATTCTCACCAATTAAGATAACAAAATTAATCTGAGACATGGATACTAAAATAAATACATTAAATAATTTTTATGTTCGGTGCAAGAGGCCTTAATCAAATGACAAGTTTATCTGGGAAATGATTTATTACTTATAAACGGATTATGAGATAATTAAAAATATACTATAAACAGACAAGATAACATTTTTATGTAAATAAATCTGAAATGAGTTCATAAGACTTGTGTTGAAGATATAAATATTTATTTCTAATGAAATATTTATTTTAAAAAGAAAATATCAACATGTAATAAATGTGTATGAGTTATTTAAATGGTTGTGATCTTTGTCCGCATTTGTAAATTTAATGGAGGCTTTATTTATATACTTATATTTTAATTATCTTTTGTATATATTATATATATATATGTTTGTTTAAAAAAAAAACATCTGCTACATATCGCTGATGAAGTGGTGAGCTATTTGTACATACTAATTTTTCGATTAATATTTTTGTTATTTAATTATCTAATAAAGCTTAAGATGTGAGACTGAAAGATATTGGTTAACATCATCCTTTTATCTTTGCTTTATCTTGCAGTTCATAAAAGGCGACTAATTATACATTAATTATTTTCTTTGAAATTATCAATTACACTAGCAATTACCATTGTCATTAAGAAATCAAGGTGATTTCAAAATCAAGGTGATAAGTAAATTACTCTTATTATTGCAACGTCAATCAGTTGTATCAGGTGACATAACAAGAGTAAATGATATTTCAAATAAATCAGCTTCATACCAATAATGATTCTGTATGTTAGAATGTATGTTTTAAACATACAAAAATAAAATAAATGTTCCCCAAGGATTATTTTAGCCAATTGTGAGTAGGTGGTAATTAGTGCATTAACAATTCTGTTTATGACCAAGAGTTTGAATCCAAAAATAGACAAATGAAACCAGAAAATAGTTTCAAAAGAGACCTTGGTTCCCTTGATAGTGGATAGAATGAGTTCACCGAGAAAATGAGCAAAATAATGACAACAACAAACAAATACTACTTTTGAGGCACTTAAGTTCTGCCTACTTTCTAGCAGAGGCAAGTGAAGTTTTTACAAGACATTTGTAAAGCCTGTGTTCACTTACGCTATGGAAACATCAACATTAAGTTAACTTGTAGTTGACCATTTTAAAACAAAAATAATCCACCATATTTATGAGCCCATGTAGCAACACATGTAGATAATCTCACAGCTCAATGGGTTGTACCTTGCAATGACCGCACAGTTCAAAGCATCAACATTGGGACATTGCACTGGCTGGGTTGTGTGAACTGTATGAATGACCATGAATCAGCATAGAAAGTTATGCACGACAATCTGGTAGGATGTAAGGGAGGCAAGTTCATACTTTTCTGGCTAGACGAAATTGTTGATGATTGTCATATGCCAAAGACATGAAACTGACAAATTGCCATAATAAACAGTTGTTGAACCCATGATGACAGTATCCCAAAGTTCTTCAGTTTAGCTATTTTACTATTGACCTACAGATTTATCAGAATACATTTGTAATAAAAAAAATACAAATTTAATATTTTCTGTGAGTTCTTGTTGACAAACCAGTCGTAAAAAGCATAACACAAAGTACGTGTTGAGAGATCTGTGTTGGTATGTAAAACTTTAACAGCACATGATTGGTGCTCCATTCAAAAATTTACTGTGCAAAGAATTACAAACACAACTAAACGTTAATAGACGGCAGACAGATAAAAACATAAAGACATTGACTTTAAAGGAGCAACTTATAAAAACTGTTTATTTATATTCTTATAAATATTCATAAAAAACTATGGTTTCACAGTTGAGAATATGAATAATACTCACAGGAGAATAAACGTTAATAATGTTAATATCTACTTCCACATATTTATAATGGTCCTGATCATTATAAATATGTGAAAGTAGTACAAATGCATTGTGTTTTATTTTTTAAAATATAATGTCTTTCCACCAAGAATTGACAGTTAACACCTTAAAATCACATTATAATTTTTTAATGGATCGTACTTATTTAACAAACAAAATATTTACACGCCATGTTAGTGACCAACTACAACCTTTAACGACACCCACTACCAATGTGGAAAATATGAAATTCTCATCAAGCAATTCACAAAGATAGAATATGGATGGATAGAACGAGTTAGACAAGGACTAGCAAGTACCTAATCGCTCTTTCCATACCTTATTTTCTGGATCGGGTACAGTAATAGATGAAAATAGGAAAGATATCAGTACTTTAATATTAATCTATCAATTAATTGAAAAATCAAGGCATGAAATTGTCTTTTGGCGATTCAAACCCTTGGGCGTGGAAAACAAAAGGAAGAAAGCCTCTTGAGAATTACCACATGACTGACAACAATAAATAAATACAAAATACATATCAAAATAATATAATGAAATATGTACTTAGTGTAAAATAATAATGGATATTTTTTCTTTTAGGAAGAAGTCTAAAATATTTTGAACTAATATATTAATTACTATTTTCAGCCGCCCTATCTTAACCAATTACTGGCCATATAAAATGAAGTTATAAGTGCCGCTGACAGAAAATAGTTTTTTTTTTTTTACTCACTATCAAATTATGAATGAATAAAAATGCAGCCATCACCGATATTCAAGGCCGCATTCTATTCAATGCTTATTGTTTTTATCTGGGTGATACAATAGATATATTTAGTAGAATTATACTTTTATCTTTATATTATTGATCTGTAACATTTTAGTAACAAAAAAAATGCCAGAGTATGGTCACTTTCATTAATATTTATGACGGAAAATGACTTTCCCTGCAGTACTAAAGTGATACACCGCCTTCTTGACTTTAACACAGTTATAAAAAATTATAAACCAAATAATTATAAGGCGTAGTGAAATAATTATTTATCATAATATTCAACAAAATTTATTCAAAAACAGGACACATTTTGCTGAGTATGTGAGCATTTTAAACGAGTTACTATATAGCAACCCGGTTTTTAAATGAATAGAGCTATTTGAATCCGATTATGGTTATTTGCTTTTAATGTTTGAAAGTTATAAATATATTTCATCTACATAGTATTTTTATGGGGTGTTATTTGACATTCTTCTCTGCATCTAGTTACAGGAGTTCAAAGGATGACAACGATTATTTTCTAAAGCCACAAAAGAGGGAAAAATCTATCAACCTCATTTAGAAAATGTAAAAAGGTGATAAAAAATGTTACATACAAACATGGGCACGGAATACTCCTTAGGATTAGTAAAATATAATATGAAACAGTTCCATTTAGCCGCCTAAATCCATATAAAAGTTGTTTTCCAGGAATGTCACCTTTCGTTCATTATTTAATGTTACCTGTACTTTTTTAGACAATGGGACATAATATATTATATCTCGCACAAAAAGGAATCAGTAGTACAAAAATTTAGTAAATCAAGTAAACAATAATAATTTTTCATGATATAATAACAAGCCACCAAATAATTACAGAAACAAGTTTTTAATGCTACAAATTATTGTTTGCAGGAGAAAGTGTCAGAAAAATAAAGAGAGAAAGGGAAAAATAAAATATGTACCTTACTTGACTGAAAAAGAAGAAGAAGAAGGCGAAAGTCGTTTTGTATATCGATGAAATTGGAAATATTTCAAAATTGGAATAGGTAGGTACATACTGTTGATAAATAAAAAAACTGCAATGATAATAATATGGAGAACGTTGTCACAATACAATGGTAGAAAAATGAATTTGTAGCCTTGAGTGATAGAAATATATATTTTTTCAAAATACGTCTTAGTTTTGTAAGATATTAATATGAACACTTGTCACCTAAACATCAAAGAAAACTACACATTTGCAAGAAACCAACATTTATTTAATAAAAGTTAGTATGTAACATTTATAATACTCAATACTCACATGAAACACGTTGATACCACCACAAATTGTACTAGTTACAAAAGAAGAAGATCAATCGGTTAAAATATTTGAAACTTTGTTATTATTTACTTTGAACAAGTCGCTGACGAAGCCTTGCGAAAACTATCCGTCGAAGTTGCGTACGAAATAAACTTTCTTATGTTACGTCTTATCATCATGTTTCTCCCACTTATTTGCACAACGCCGCAGTGTCAAGTGCAACTCACACCAGTTAAACAGCTTTAAAAAATGAACCTTGTACATTAGAACACACCGATTCAGTCAGTAAGATTTTCATCGTCATTATCTATTAACATAATAATGATAACATTACAAAGCGAATTAGGCAATACGTCAAACCATCACAGCACAGCTGTTATATTTATATTATCTATGGTTATATTGTTGATTATTATCTTCAGTTGATATGTGGGTAATGATAATGAACTTAAAAACCATTGGCAAAAAAAGAGATGGCAATGAAAGTAAGTCATGATGGCGGGTTGTACAAACTGTTTATAACATTCACTTTTTTTTATGTCAAAGCTTCACGAGATTTTAAACCACTAGGTATTAACCTGTCCGTAACTCCCACTAGTGGGCGATTAACGTATCCATGATGGGTGGTGGGTAATTCTTGTTACTGTTTCCATCGAAACCATCTATTAAACTCAACCCGCGGCTAAGTTTACTTGAAGACATCTTGAAGAGAATTCGCTACGCTAACCCGACGGCTGAAGGCAGGGGTGCATAAAGATGAGGTCTTTCTGTTTTTTCTCAACCTTTCTCGCTTATAACTATTCAAATTAACTAAAATAGTTGTCCTGTTCTAGCCTAGCGATTTATTTTCGACTTGATAAACTTGTAACCACAGTACCTACCTAGATTTGTGAGAGTAAACGTCACATGTGAAATCGCGTTGAATCGAAATGTGTAAAAATAGTGTCTCAAGAGAAAAATACGCTCGATGCTATTCTTAAGAATACATGCAGATGGGTATCGTCGAAACATTACAAAATAAACTGCTTCCAATGTGTTTACTATACCTATGGGATGTTATCATGGAGTTATTGCTTATTTGAAGAAAGAAGTGTCAAACATTTTATGTGATCAAAATAATGAAGTTCTTGTTTTTCAATTTAATACACTCTTTCTACGGTAAAATAAAGTTTTTTTCAAATCCTAAATATTCAAGAAAACTATTTTTTTCTACTCGCCCCCTGTAAAGCTCCTATGAAGTTGAGTTAAGAATAAATTAAGAATATTTGGATTGCCAGAGTACTTTTTTGACATTTTCCATAGACTATACTACATTTTTCGTCATTGCAACAAAGAATGTTTGAAAACAACTGTCAGTTTTTTAATCAGTTTAATAAAAACATACAAAACAGAGTAATGACGTCTTCCTAGTGAATCTTTAACATAAAAGTCGTTTTATTAGCATACAACTAAGCAAATTATATTTGTTCATAATATGCATTTACTAGGTAAGAATGAGAAATTACTAATTCTTTATTTGTAGAAAATACATAATGTACCAAACGAGAAATTAAAGAAAAGGGTACTCATTTATATTAAAAACGATAACATTATGTATGACAGGTTTATCATTGGTGATGCATTAAATCAACTCGTCTTGCGGATTGTATTTTATTACAAAAATATAAATGAGTAGCGTGTCCGTTTTCTGACTACATAGATTTCTGATAGACAGGGTAAAATGTGTATTTGAAAATCATTTCTAATTTTATGCATACCACACAATCTATTGAAAAATTTATTTCGACTGCTTCAATACCGCTATAACAGTGCAGTTCTGTAGGAAATTTAATCGCGAATACCAAACTATCAGACATGGGAATCAGGGAAACCTATAATTTACGATAAATTCAAATATCAGTATGACAAAGTTACCATAATACGTCAAATGGAACTTCTTATAATAAACGTCAGCAAATTTAAGTATGGCGAAGAATTTATATTTCGTAATATTTATTATTTCGCATATGTTGGTTTCTTTCAGTTCAATGCAACTATTACGCGATAAACCAGTCTTATAATGCTTCCTTTCGTCGTTATTGAGCATATTTAGATTAATAAAAGACTTCTAACCAAATTATCATCATTTCGCGCAGTGATTGGTGAAAAAAAATCTATTATAGACAATGTCCACGAAAACGAACCTTTACCAAAAATACTATCTGTCATGTCAGATCAATTGAAAATAATCATATTTTTGTTTTATAAGCATCTTTCTAGGATTACCCAAAATCACTTTGAATTATTTTACAAGTCACTTTACGTTTCAAATTGAATATTTCTAATGATTATTTACCAGAAAAGTAATCTTAAAAGTACATTTGAATATAATTTAATGCTTGGCAAGTATGGGTTCAGTTTAATTTTATGATCCATCTTTCAGTGAGTTGGCACACATTTATCAATTATTGATCAAACTCTATTTAACCACTTAACAGCTACGAAAAATATATCTTTCTGCCTCTGTACGCGGTAAATATTTACATAGCTTAAAATTACAAAAACTCAACTTATTTATATCAATTATGGTTCCTTCATGTATCCAAACCTCGCCGAAAGCAATATCATTAAAATTCCTTTATCAGGAAACTTCTAGTCAGACGTTTAAGATTCTGTAATCAGGGTTGTTCCAAGCAATTTCTGTAATTTTAGAATGGTTAAAGAAAAACTTTACATACTTTACTTTTCGTCGAAACATCAAGAATTGGTTTCATTTTTGAACTTAGTGTTCCTCTTCGCTTGTAAAATTCATCATTCGTAGCAATGACAAAAACCGATCTCTTGGCATTGTATCAGAATAAACTGCCGAATACAGCAAAGGATTGGCAGTAACAAAATAATTGCCAAAAAATGTATATTTTATCAACCCAATTCTTAAGGCGTTCAGATTCACAAACCTTTCGTTGTTTTATCAACCAATCGAATAATAATCGAATAAAGTCTTCACCAACGAAATATTTGAAAAAGTCCGATTCATTATTTTTTTCGTCCATATTCATTTTCCATCCAGACACGCTATCATTGAATGCTTGAACTTTTGGTGTAAAGTCACTCTCATTCCATGGGAAAAAATTTCCAGTGGGCATTTCAAATACATCTTCAATTTCATTATTTTCATCATTTCAATCTGTTTCAAAAATGTCGCATAGGTGAAGTCTGATATTATGCAAAATTATTCATTTCCTATATAGGATTTTGACATAACCTTAGTTTAGACAACTCTGACAAGATAAGATTTCCCGAATGATTCAATTTGTTTCAATAATTTCACAATGGCAATCTTAGATAGGCTAAATGATTTATTTCTCGTATTAGATATCGACATATCTACGGTTTTGGCAACTATGATGCTACCTATATGATTTTCTTTGAATTTACTCTTAAATCTGTTAAACTGGATATGTTATGTACTTATTGCTAGCTGTCGGTAGATGGCGAATTAATGTTATATATTCAAAAGCGATGAATAATGTAAATTCATGGTAAAAAAACATCACACCCACCGGTGGGCTTATAGCGTTGAACCCATACGACGACCGCACACCGATGTGCTTATAGCGGTCTAGTGGTTAAAGACCAGGAAAGAAAAAAATAATGGTAGCCATAAGAGGCATATTATAGAAATATTTCTATGGGTACAGTTTGTTAAAAGTGTAAAATTCAGTTTCAAATAAATAATAAATAGAAAACTTATTTTTTATAGGTACATGATAATTTTTATCCTAGAATGATGTGTTGGAATAATGGCTGTATTTAAATAAAAATTTAATTTTAACAATATTTTTTCTCTCTTTTTTTTTGCAAATTTATTTATTGATATGACATAGTGGCATATCTTTTTATTTATCTAATATGAGGCTTCTGAAAGCAAAACTGACGTTTTTGTGGTTCGCGCTTAAATAATTATTTTTGTCGATTGTTCATTGTATGTAAGAACAATATTCCTATTTTTATCAGCCAGTCAACCGCTTCTTGCAATGAATATAAGCGATATAAAAGGTGTTTGCTTTTAGAAACCTCATAATAATATGTATTTTATTGTGATCTTGCATGGCATCTGAAAATTATATTTTCTCTTAGTACTCAAGATATTTTAATAATTTAAAAATATTACGTATAAGTTAATAAATAGTAAATGATCTGTCTTTGGTAAGTTAGTTGTAATACACAGAGGTAAGCAACATTGAAAATTGCAGTCTATTTGTGAACTTATTATCACCAGTGAGGTGTGATGCTTTCCCCGAGGTGCGGTGCTTTCCTTTTAATGACATCTTGTGATCAGCCATCATGAGCAATGATGACGTTTTTTTCAAACTGTACTCGGTAACCATTTTGAAAACTTTTTTTTTGTAACCATGACCGGTCCAAATGTGTAGCATATGGCCTTCTAATTGAGCTTGTCTCAACAGAAGTTGTTCTACGAGAACTGCTTAATAGTCAGCCCCTCAGCCTCTCTTTCTTAGAGATGAGTAAGAATATGAGGATAGGGCTAGGACAGGACTAGTGGTTGACTAATCGTTCTCTCCTTTCGTTCTTCATAGCCCAGAAGGCAATGGTTGGCTGAAGTTTCTGTGATATTAATGAGAACAAGTGTTGATCACTTTTCATTGTTTGTCACTATCAAAATAACTTAAGCATTTCCCTTATCCTTAAGACCCTTTACGCACTGGCGGCTGGTCTCCGGCAACCACGAGGCAGAAGAAAGTAAATTAGCGTTTATACACGTGTTTACAACATTAAAATTTTGTGTTGCAAATTTTTCTTTTCGTTTTTGAAAGATTAAGAATATCATTTTTTGTCTTGTTTTACTTATTTTTTTGCTTCTACTTGGTGTTTAAAATATCCCGGATCCTTTTGTCATTACTATCTGTTGAGATTCATTAGGAGGCCATATACTCCACATTAGGAGCGGACATGGTGAAAAAATCATCGATCGGGGATTTAAAGATATATACTTAAAAATACATCATTCTTTCTATTTTTTAACGTTTGTGGGTGGGAGGTGTCAAAAATGTGAGGTAATATAGACAAGGGGGTGAAAGGTTATATGGCAATGAAGGGGGGAGAGTTAAAAAAATAACTTAATTCGTTTGGCGTCATACATACACGGCCCTATACATAAACAAATTTACAATAATTATTTGGGATATAAATTTGGCCTTTTAATTAATATAATAAATACATCGAAATAACTAGTAGCAATATTAGTCCTTTCATGCTCATTAGAATTTGAAAGAATTAAATATGCAATCTGGTTAATATTAACTTTCCGTCCCTCCTAATAAATTATTCGAATTCAATAAAATCGCCAATCTTCGAGCAAGTTGAACTTATTCTCTATCATGTGGGTGAATATTATCCGATTTGCGGATTATCAAAGTATCATGAAACGGGAAACGTTTTCCGTTCGCGTTTCGGGTGCGATGAATGTCCGGCTAAGGGTTAAGGGTCCTCTATGAATAATACAGCCTTATCTTTTCGGAAATATTTCACGGGCAACACTTTTCCTTAAATGAAATAGTACCACTTACTGTGAATACGTGACGTAAATTTTAAATCAAGCACGTTTTTAAAAATATCATTATTATAAAGCAAAAGCTTGGACGTATTTGTAAAATAATTATCTGTAATGATAATTTTGCCAATTAAAGCGAAAACCGCACCTAAATGCAAAAATCGATATAATTATTAAATGTGCAATGCAACTATGTTAACTAAATTTTTGTGTTTCATGGCTTAAATTATTAGCCTATTTTTTTCATCGTATTGTATTTACAATCATTAAGAACAATAATATGCCTATCTGTGCTACCCTGCCAATCGCTAAGCGGAGTAAAACTGGACAAATCGGCATTGAATTTACCGGTTTTTGCGTGTAATTTTCATGTCATGCGGAAGAGTTCAACATTTTTTTTCATATGCTTTGGTCGAGTTTTGCATGTTATATACCTCATGAACATCCGCAAAATTTTGTCCATCAATTAAAAAAAATGCTAGATGCTGAAAATTAAAAGATGTAAATATTGCCGTGGACCGTACCTCATGAAAATCCACAAAATATAGTCCACCAAAATAATATATCGTTAAAATAGCACAGTTGACGTAGAAATGGCAGCCAGAATGTCATGTGCTTATTTCACGTCGCTACTGTTCGCCGTTTGGGAGGAATTCTTGTGACAGGCAGATTTATCCATGTATTTTTTGCTATATAGTAGAAATATTCGTATCGTTTGAAATGCCTAAGTATATATGAATGTATTTTACTTTAGATTTTGGTAAAATGTCGACTGTCAGTTTTTACTTTAAGAAGCCTCAATTATTCTAGTCTGTACTTTTCCACTTGTGTCAACATTTATACTTGACTGCCTTTGTTACCTTGTGGTTATTACTCCGCGTAGCGATTAAGAAACTTCAGGTTCAAGTTCTGACAAGGTCAAATTTGAATTTTGCAATTTTCGAAATCTAATTTAAGATAGTTTTCCTCAAGTTGATTCGAGTGACATTGTTTGATTTTCCTTTTATTTATTTCTTAAGTTTTAAATTAAAAAAAAATGTTAGAAAAATCATCTTTAATGTCATTTATTTTATGCATATAAATATAATAAAATCAAAACTTCACTAAACAGTGAACGCAATGCAATTTGACAAACTGCTTAAAAATAGTAAAGATATCCAATTGTTTGAAAATATTTATACTGGTTGAAGCCAAATCGTTTTGAAGTCACGGTAAAAAAATCTTCTCTTATCCGGGAAAACTATGTTGAATATCCGCGCGACAACTCACAAACCACAATAAAAAATAAATAATCGACATCTATCGACAAAACAAAAAAAATATTTTGGCCAACGAAACATACACTGTAATCTGAAATTTGGTATTTTTTTTTCACAAAATTGTAGTAAATTGTCCAATTTATGATATGTAACATGTGTTGTTTAGGTTCAGTATTCGCTGTAAAATTTTGCGATCAGAAAAATAGCTTTCAAGAGAATCGTTTGAAAACAATTTCATTACACAATAACTCAGTTTATTTTAATTTTTTAAATATTTATTTCATTATAAGCTGCATTTCCTACCATAGACCACTTTGAATATGCGCAACCTTAATATCGGCATATCATTAACTCGATGAACGCGCTGGATATGTTTAAATGAGCAAGACTTTATTTCGTATTTCCGGCCAAACTAGAAGGAGACTTGAGAATGTATGCTTTAAAAAATAGTCCAAATCTTTAGGTAGAGAAATTAGGCAACAGATCATGAAGATTTCAAGTAGAATACGAGGAAATATATTTTTGAAAAGAGCTCTCGATATTCAGTCTTTCGAATCTCAGCTTTGAGCTGCCGATACGCAGCATTAATCGTCAGTCCTATGTATTACTCATACTTATATTCATACTTATGCAGCACTTACTTGTGTGCGTGTTGGAGGTGTATATGAAGACTGGCCGCAGCCATTTTGCTTGCAAAGTCGTAGATTAAATATTTTTCGGCTTCTCCATTTTCTTCGATTTATTTTAGTGAGAATGCGACGAGTTCAATTTACTTCTTGATGTATTTGGGATAACTAATATATGTTTCACATAATTCTCTCTTTTTTACTGTTGAAATTGATCTATTATTAACCATAGTGAGCGTTTTAACAGATCAATTGACTGAAAATAAATTCGTGCGAAAATATCTCGCGCTGTAAAGTTAAATACAGTAATTGTTATATTTAAAAATAAAACTCATTATGCAAAATATTCGTAACACTTAAATAATACAATAATAATACAACAAAATTTATTTACAAAAATGCACAATTACAGCGTTGCAAAAGACGGTATATTATTAGAACTTACGAGCAAGCGCATCGGGTCTACGGCAGGGGTATAGTAACATTATCTTTATACGAGCAGAAAGTTTAGTTGTTCTGGCGTAGCGCTCGTAGAAGGACTTTTACGCTACGAGCGTTTCCACAACTTCTACGTTTTGCAACGAAATAGTGCTACGATGATAGTTTTCAAAGTTGCAATAATTGGAGGTTAGTTCCTTTTCATGATGTGATTTGCATATTTAAGTTTTTTTTGTATGTACATATATGATTATATTTAACTGTTCATGAATACGATTTGTCGAATTATAAATAAATACATAATTATATAAATATACGAGTAACCGTATAATTTTAATATATATATTTTTTAAAAAGAATTCTTCCAACGCTATTTTTTATACCAGTATAATAACGACTTAGATTATATTCTAAAAATGACATTGAAATAAATGTTAGCTGTAAATATAATTTTTTACCATAAATAATACTTCTTTTTTTTCATAAATTGAAAAAAATTAGATCATTTTTTCCGTTATGTAAATATGCAACTTGGGTTGACACAGGATTTGGAACACTTTTTTTCAACATACTAATGGAGCATCTCGACGGAAGTGGTTCTAGTAGAATTGGTTGTTAATCAATCGCAAAACCTCCCTTTTTCGGGCGGAGTAAAGGTAGAAATATGGAGCTAGGACAGAACTATTAGTGAAATAGTTTTTAAAATCTGTCGAGTGAGAGGTTATAATGTAGACATCTCAGACATCCATACCCTTTAACCCTTTGCTCCAACTTCCAATATAAATATTTTCCAACATAATTTATGCCAGTACTTATTTGGACATATTTTGAACGAATTACAGCATTGCAATTTTTAGTTCGGCAAAATACCACCACGGCAGTAAGTTGTAATTGAGCAGTCAGAGAAATTTGTCGTGTAATAATCGTGATGAAACAAGGTTTTTAATATTTTTATTATTTAAAATTGTGATATTTATAACACTTTTTTTTAAGTCGTATGATTCTTGATTTAAACATATGTAATGTAATTGTGACCTACTGATAAATAGAGTATGATTTTTTTCCATTCTAATACCTGACGGTATTTATCAGTAACAGTAAATTTTCACTAATATGCGTTTTCCGGAAAATTTTGAAAGAAAATCAGCTATAGCTTTTACGACACAAGATACCCGATTTACTAAGAAAAAATATAAAAAAATGTTTATTTCTATGTCCAGGGAGCAAAGGGTTAACATAGTAGTTTAAATAAATTGTTCATGTGACATAATATATTATATTTTAGCAACCAAACATATTAATTGAATCCATTCTTTACAATTCCAGTATTTTTTATCACTAAATATTATATAATATTAACGACAACAATAGTTCAATAAGCTTTAATCTAGAATAGGTCTAAGTATGTACCTCAAATGCTGTACTCCGCTTTTTTCAAATGCAAATTAATTAATGAATCTTATTTCTTTTTCATTTTTGAATAATTATTTTCTTTATATTTTTTATATTAGAGTGGTAAAACAACTATTATTAATAGGGCAATAAATCCGACCTGACACGGGAAGATATGTGCTTAGATAAATTTTCTTTTCACAAATAACGATTTTAAAAATTAATTTATTAAATGTTAATACATATTAACGACTTAAATCGAGTCATTCATTTGTTTTATTTTACAGGAATCGTGTTGCTGCTGCAGTTAGCTATATGTACGGCAGCTCTAAGTAAGTTTTTAAAACTTGATTACTTCTACATATCCCATTTTTTTATTACTTTCATATTTTTTCATAATATCGTTAATTTTGGCAGATTTACGATTTTTTTATTATCAAAATTACACAGTTTACCCATGAAAGAGTGTCTAAAACAACATCTATGAAATGAAATCTACTCGTTCAGTATAACGCGGCAAAGTTATTGAATGCATTGTAATAAAGGCTTTCAATCACGGGATTTTCTAAATATCAATTCCGGGATTTTTGAATTCACTGTAAATGTTAAAAAAATAATTCATATTTCAATTGAAATACTTTCTGATTAACGACAACGTGTACGTCAGTTTGTTTATGTACATTCTTTTTTATTATACTTACATAATATGTATTGTGGTCTCCCTCATTCACATATTTCGAAACTTCCGTAGACGGGAACAGATAATTTTTTTTCTTTTATTATTTTATAAATAAAAATCCATTGCCATGTTAAAAATATAAAATCATTCATTCCAATTGAAGCAATAATGGACAAAAATTTAATTTTAAATATACAATTTAAATCATGAAATTTTTATTTATTCCGAGAATGAAAAAGTTAGCTGACCCGAGTGAATCTTCCTACGTATTACGTGTATCTGCTGTCGTTGCCGACCACTAATCTAATGTATCTATAAAGTTTGGTTGAATTCAAATATCCCCGAGTAGGTATCTCAATAAACGTAATTCTTTCTATAAATGTACTACTTTGATATTATAGCGGGGTGTGCCTTCACACCCATTTTTTATTGCTCACCTTTTTACGATTTTTGCCAGTTACCATCAACGTGATTTCGCACAACTGCCATATTCTACCGCTTTTCTATCTATAACAAATATATATACTTATAGGTACTTGGCCTTGGCACGTGCTCGCTGAAAACTTTGCAGGTACGGTAAGTGTGGGCTTAGTTCCAAGTCGAATTGGACCTTCGAAATCTGCTAACTCTAAGGAACAAACGCGTTTTTCATCATAATATCATGTTCCGATAAAGATTAATTAATGTAAATGTAATTTAAGACATCGACTGAGGGTACTTGATGGAATTTTGTCACTAACGACCAGGGTGTCGCCTTAACAAAATACATGGAAACCCGGGTCGTTAGTAACAAAATACATGGAAATGTACAAAATCTCAATAATTTCAATTTAATGTAAATGTGCCGTTAAAATATAGTATATTATTTTTGCTTGACACATCGTTTTGCTCACAAGCTTATAAGAACGAATATTATCTTGTGAGTCAACGAAGAAACAAATTTGTTTGGTCGTAAAAGTAAAATTGATAACATAGTTATTCCATCATATTTGCAAGTCTCAAAGATCTAAGCTCAGCTTCTTTGTTCGAATCTGTACTATCTGTAGTATCGAAATTTCTTTTTCAACCCTTGTTAACAAACTACCATTTTTATTTAGATTTTCGTTTTTGTCTTTACCCTCTTGACACGATCTTCGATTATTTCTTGTTTTTGCCAAGGTCCAGTCATGCTCCGTTCGTTGTACTTGAGATATTGCAATTATTAATAATTGAAATGCATTTGAGCCCGGGTCGCCAATTGCCTAGGGGTGTCACAGGGTGTACAGCTACGAAATAGTACATTACGTTATATGAAAAATTACTTTATTGATAAAATATGTGATTTTAAAAACAACCCTGAATGTAACGCAAATGTTCCTAGATCTGCGGAATGATTCTCCGCCATTCTCTTTGGTTTTTTTTTCAATAGAATTTCCAGAATAGGATTTAATGATACGGCGAAATTAAATTATAATTTAATTTTATGAAAGACCAACTGTAACACTTGACGTCGCCTGGAGATTGTTTTCTGATTTACTATTTATCGACTTATAATTTATAAATGAAAGGACGGAGTGAACTGAAAATAATTACAATCAGGTCGTTTTTTTAAGTGCAATAAACTGTATAAAGCCAAGGCTCATCGTGTTTCAAAATCCAACCTAAATTTAAATAACTATACTTTTTTTATCGTGTCTATAACATTACGAATTTATTATTTATTTTTTAAATAATAAATCAATTTTTTTATAATAATTTAAGTGAAAAAAATATTTTTTAACCATATTTGCTCCCTGCTCGGAGCATATAGCCATCACACGGTTCTTCCGAGATTCTGTCCCCCGCTAGTCTTCTTGCTTTCTCCCAGGTCATCCCAGCGTCCCGCAGCTCCGCCGAGTACATTTCATTGATGGTCATCAGCGGCGTTCCACTGAGACGAAATCAATCCGGTCGGTAGAAGAGACAGACAGGATTCAGGTTCCCCTGGCTCATCCGCAGCACAGTCCAAGCCAAGTTCATCGTCGCGTTGTTATTTTGGACGTAATAAGGGGCTGTCCGTCCGATCTCTTACCTCCAAGTCAAACCGTCGTACCCTTAGTATTCGCCGCAAGCATCTGTTTTCAAAGCGCAGTATACGGTTACCATGCGGTTTAGTGAGGGGGCCATGTAAAGCATCATACACTTGAATGTTGCTCCAGCTCTCCCTGATCGAATCGCGAGCTCTTGACGCGGACTGCCATCTCCCGTGATGTATATCCGAAGTCGTCGACTCTCTCGATGTCTTGTGCCGCGCTCTTCAGAGGGTGTCTGGATCCGGACAGAAAATGTTGCACATTGGTTTTACTCGCGTTGACTTTTTCCCCTTGAGCTTATTAATACCACTTATAATAAGTTCAATCTTTCAGAAACTGCACTCAAAATTTTAGGTTCCTCATTTAGCGATGGCCTATTACTACGTTACTGACAATCTATAAGCAAATATTGTTGTCAATTAAAATCCTAACAATGTTATGAAAAACTATTTAGCTTGATAATTTCAAATCACTCTGTACTATAGACAATTTCAAGCATTATATACTCGCCATCTTGACATTATTTATTTTTAAGTCTTTCAGTGAACCATGATTTGCAGTAGCCTTTCAAATTGAAGGCAAATATTTTTTTTGCCGGAGGCCCCTGTGTATGAATATGTTTATAATCGCAGCATTTCCCGGTGCTGCTGAATTTTCTTTCATGTTTTTTTGTTTCTGTTTTCATACAGCCCGTATGCTTCGAAACGTCGCTGTTTATTTGTTTTTCGTGCAAACGTTTCACATGCCAATACATTCCGATAATTTTGAAGTGAATCACAATGTAGGACACATATATTTTGATATAAACTAGTGATGGAAAAAAATAAAGTAACTTCGAGATATATAGTTAATATATCTAACGAATTCAATTCAATACGCAATGTATGTCTTAACCTGAGAGTAGTAGCCGTGCTAGGTCCTATTTACTATTATATCTGAAGGATAAGTGGTGTTTAAATGGTAGGTCTGTTGTGATAGTGTTTTGAATTCTTGACGGTGGTAACACTGATCGTTGAGCCACTAATCTCGAGCATATCGTTTTGAGCGTTGAGCTTGCATATATTAGATTTTTTTAAATATGGAAATATTGGTCTGTTACAAAATGAAATTCAATTTTAAAAGAATTTAATTTTACTGAATTGTGCGAAGTCAAACTTACTAATAAAATCAGTGTTAAAACGAAAAACTGAATTTCTTGACATTATTATAAGTGCCAAAAGTTTCCTGACTGACTGCTTAAAAGATGTACATTTTAAAATATATACATTTTTTAGAACTGTTCTTCTTTGCCACAAAATAAATGATCAAAATGTCTTGTCCTTAAAACTGGATGTTTGAGCCGGAAACTTTTGAACTATTGTACCTATGTAGTTACTCACCTCACGCATATATAATATAATATTGTGATAATAAATTTCATTATTAATGAATTTATCTAATTAACGTGTTTGAAATAGGTTTTCTTTTCTTCAGTATTTTAACGCGGCTCGAGTAAATTGAGTTGTTCTCGGAAAAGTTATTTCCCGCATATTGTTTGCGCGCACATTGTTTATGGTCGGCTTGTCGAAGCGGCACGGCGTCTTCGAAGGCGCCGTGACTGGCGGTATCCGTGTATAATGGTTATCTAATTTCGTTGTTGGGTCGATCGGTTCCTGCGTGCCTTTCTATACTCCACCATCAGAGGTTATCAATAAAACATATTTAGTACGAACTCGGCGACAGGAAAAACTAAGCGACCCATTGGTATTTGACACAGATGATTTTTTATTAACAAACGTTCTATTTATAGAAACCTGGTATATTAGCTGCCGTATTCCAGTACAGAGTTACATGTTTGTGATTTGGTAAGAATGAGCGTGGTATGCACTCGTAATAAATAAAGAATTAGTTTGAATCGTTTCATTAAATATTGATATCGTTTTCATTAAATATTAACATATGTTCTTTATATTAAAACGGCGGGCTACGGTCGTTTAGTGACTAGTGCAGGGATGACTAACCTTTCTAGTTCGGTGTATCAAAATTCTGAAACATCTAGCTTAATTCGTGTGCCGTGTCATATCTAGGAATATCAATAATTTTGTAGACCTAATAAATGAAAGACTTGTTTAACTATTAATTTATTATTATTAAAAAGAAAAAACAAATAATGAGTGACTTTTTTGTTGGTCAGTCAGTGCTCTTCTTCATTCCCCAAACGATTTCTTTCTGGTTTCACAAGTTTGTACCTGAAATCGACGAACTCTTGAGCCCAGATGCTGTCTTGAAATTCTACAAGTTGCATCTCAAAATCATCAAATTGCATCCATTGGAGACTATTTGATTTCAAAGTACCGTAGACTTTTATATCTGGATATTAAATTATTATAATTGTCTTCTCCAGGCTTCTAAATTGATTCAATATTTATCATTGACTATTCTTTTTTGAATATCAACCTTAAACTGTGCGTGTCATAGGTTAGCCACTGGTCTGGTAGTTCGGTTGGAAATTCCATGTATATTTTTCATTTAATATTCGAAATGTGTGTGTAAATGCATCCGAAAACCAGCTCGTTATTTAAAAGCGGGACTCTGTTAATTGTTATCTCATCTAATCTATTGAGAACACCCGAATCGAAGAGAGGCGAGTGGCTGGTTATCGACGTTGTGGAAGGGCTGGGATCTCAAACAAACACCATTTCGAATCCGGTTCAACACTTATTTAATATTAATCGAAGATGCAGTGGTTTACAATACACAAATATGATCTTAACACCTAAAATTGATTCCACATTTACTTAACACATGAATTTACTTTAAGTTATAATGCAAGTGACACGACAAACGATTTTAAATTAAGTCCAATTCAAAACAAACACAAACAATTCACAACGTCACCGGTGCCGGCCACGGCCGGCAGCTAGCCAAGCTCGAAAGCTGGCAAACGACTACTAACACATAAAATCAAAAGAACTCTCGCATCGTCGGAGCCACCCCTTTCCGTCAAAAATGGACTCGTCCAGCGAACGTGCCCGCAGGCGATGGTGTTCGCCCTACGCGACAGAGTTGGGTCGATTTCTCTGAATCATTGTCATTACCGCTGTGCGATTTCAGTTATGGACCCTAATAAAACTTCAACTCAACAGAAAAACCAGGGTGTGTCACTATCTATCTCATTAAAATCGTTCGCTGGCCTCACTTGAAATTGCCTGCACTACAGTATACCGCGGCAGGCTGCCGTATTCCGTACCAGGGCCGTTCAATATAAGACTGCGATAATTTCTAATATACACGTCAATTTCACTTGTCAACATTGCCCTATCATAAATCACAGCTATCGGCTGTCAGATTTTGCTGGCACACACGACTGATTTACACCAAATCGTTCATCGTATTTGCTATTATGTATTATCGATCTTTAGTTCGGTTAGTTCACATACTTTATGCAACACTTTACGATGGTGACATTGATCGTCGTAATAGTAGGAAATATACTTCAATTAACGTTCAAGAAGTTTGAGTGTTCAAGAAAACCGAAGATCAAAGAAGTATACCGCAAGAAAAACACTTGCAAGGATGAAACATCTCTTCTGTTACCGAGACAAAAGCCTAACAACCAGGTAATTTCCATGTTATCTAAAGAGTCAAAGCTTGGTCATTAAAGAAACGGAACGTCATAAAGTGGACCCTTCCGTGCTGTGGCCGTATAGACTTACAGTTAGAATTCATTGGCCGACACGTCACCGGCTTTTTGGGGTCTCTGAAATAAACAAATATATAAATAAATAAATTTCATTGTTTTCCTTCATTTTCATGTATGTATCTTAAATGCGGTCTTATTTGATTTTAATTTTGAATGTGGCCTTCCGACAGAAAAAGATTCGCCGCCCCTAGCCTAGGCTGTGCAATAGTATTATGAAGTGGCTCAAATATTAGTGGTCTAAAAAGACTGGCCCAGGATAGAGAAACGTACTGTAATTCGGTCGAAGAAGGCGCCATGCATCATTTCGATGTATGCGTGTGATGTCCCCCCCTTTATCAGAATCAAATAACGGGAAGTAGAGTGAGAGACGTATTTGCAAACCCATGCCATCTCTGAAAAGAGTGTTTGAACGACTCAACCCACGCAGAACATAATATATTTTATACGAGCATATAAGAGTCACGTCCCGCTTGATTTCTTAACCAATTTTAATCAAAATTATGGAGCATCAAAAAATCGTTGAACAACCCCGCGTAGTTTTTACACGCTTGCAATAATAGTGGTAGTGTGGTTTACGAGTGGTATTAAGCTCGATCGTCGCGTGTCGACGACCGCCCCGATGGTGTTATTCGTTGAACCAATTTTCTTTTATTGTCCGTCTTTTTATCCGCTTTTTAACCCGCTCGAAAGTACACACGTCGAAATAACGCATCCCCGCGACACGCGCATTTTACATTTGTGTTTTGTTTACTTAAAATGCTATACGTATAATCTATTGATTGTGCTTCATTTCAAGTTTTACAATTTATTTTCAGCATGGCTGTGAAGTCGTGAACAAATGTACTCTTAATCCACGAATCCAACTTCATATTCCTGGTTTTGAGACTATTATTCGACTTTTCCCATCAGCTAAAAAAATAATGTTAAATAACACTACGTAGCAATGAGTCGATTCTTGGTTTTCAGTCCGGAAAAAGACTAGCCCAACACACACGCTGTCTATCAGTGCATGAGCAGAGAGAGTGTGTGGGTGAGCGTAAGTGTGCGTAATTTTAACGCAGAACATATACACGCGTACATACTGTTTCATCGTTCGCATCAAACATGTAGAGCGCCTTCACTGCCTCTTGGTAATAATTTTCGGAAACATATAAATCTTTTTAGATATTCAATTATTGAGTGATTTTAAACGCAGTTTGGTTGTTTCCCGATTGCGCAAACATAATTTTCATATTGATTTAGTAGATAAATAAAATGCGTTTAAATAACGTTATGTATTACACATGCTGCTGGAAAAATATAATTGGTGGCATTTCATTGGCAGAATGTGGCTTCAAATGTATGCCTCTACGAGATCAGTATCCCATATCCGTGGACTTAGTAATTAATGCGGCCTGGATATGAAATGTATAAGTCTATCGTCTTAAGTTATTCCAATTTCCAATACACAATTTAATTATATTGTATAAAACTGTACATTGATATGTCTTGACTGTTAACCCATTCAGAGCGTATATGCATGGAATACCCACCCCGCCAAGCAGCCGTGAGAAACCAATAACGTCGAACGGAACATAAAATCACGAGCGCGCTTGCCTCCGTCGCAGTTATCAATTTTTCTCTATTATTCGCGGACCCGCGTAAATATTGTTCCTTTCTTTGTCGTAGTGCTCACGTGTTTCTTTATTTTTCGTTGCTGGCACATAAAATGTTATTGTTACGTAGGCGGCATTCGGTCTCTGCAGTCAAAGGATGGCGTGATCCTGTATTTTACTTTTTTTGCGATTTAATATGTTTTCGGATATTAAATGGAACGAAAAAAACTTTTACGGTATCTGTTCTATTATTGCTACAGATTTTCGACAAATAAAACGATATAGAAGGATGTGCGTAGGTCCAATTGTTGTTTTCATACTATCATCGGTTTCTTAAAATGCTTACCGCGTTCAAAACATTTCTGTGGCAGTTATGTATGCACATTACAATGATATGTTGTTAGCTGTTTTCCCACTTTATTTTTTTTATATTGGGATTTTATTATAACATAACCCTTTAAACAGCTGAAAAATTTAAATAAATTTCGTACTTACAAATAAACGGAGCGTATTATTTGAAGCCAGTTTTTCCTTATTTTATATTTTTATGTGGCGTACGACTAAGTAGGTCTTTATAAATACATATATATTTTTTAAATTAAAAACGAGCTATGAATATTATTTTTCAACTTGTTCGCTCCCAAAATTGAGCACATGGAGCATCTTAACATAAAATTTCTTTAATGAGAACTGACTGTAAGGCAGTCTCTTAACCTGTATATTCGAAGACGTCAAGGGAAAAATATATGTTTATAGAAAATACTAGTATTACCAATATTACTTGGCCGCTAGTGAGGGCGCCACCATCGCGATAGTAATGTTGCCATATTTAACCAAAATTATTTGTTTAATAACAAATTTTAAAGACATGAATGAAAATTAATACTTTATGGAAATAATTTATTTTTATTATAACATTAAAACGTTAAATTAAATGTCAATTTTAAATACTGTCTTAAAAATATTTTTATATAAAAAGTGTGAAAATTAAAGTTTTGTAAAAAATACAATTATAACGTTAATTTAAATTTTGCATTGAAATTGATTTTCCACAAAGTAAAGGCTGTATCTATAGAATATTTTTGAAAATATGTAAAAGTTTTTATAAAAAATACATAAGTATTTAATAACGAGTAGTTTGGCAACACTAAAAATTTGATTGTTTTGTAATGGCGGCAGTTGTATCCAATGTTCACATTAATTCTCTAAAGATACTTATTTTGCATAAAACGGCAATTGGGAAAATTTATCCTGGAGTGAGAATTTTAGTTCCGAATTCGGCGGCGGCCAAGTGATGGTAATACTATAGTTATACTTATTTCTCTCTCTACGTTCCGTTTCTGAATCTAATAGAGACTGGGTGGGGAAAAGGGATGCCGAATATTCGAATATTGAATATAAAAACCTTACAGTACTCGAAAATATTCGAAAAATATAATGTATTTGATTCATTATGTATATTCATCGTCTTTTATCATATTTCTGGTTAGACGTATTAATTGTTAACTCGTACTAATTCTCAGCACGTGCCTTAAATGTGTATTGCGGTTTTTCAATTAAGAAAAAAAGATTATATCAAGATGATGCGACACCGAATGACATTTCTTTGTAAAACCCAGTTTTACATACATAAATCTAATACCATGAACGAGTAATATTCGAAGAAGTTATCATATCTTCGAATATCTGAATATCAAAAAAGAACTGAATAAATTCGAATATTCGAACCAAAATATAATCGTCAAATATGCAGTTTTTAAATTGAACTTATTTCCAAATAAAAGCCTGAGCATTTATTAATAGATTTTTTAAAATTCATTTGTTTATTCAGCCGGCTGTTTTTTGACGGCTTCCACTAGAATAGTTCTATTCAATTGTTTTCGCGACAAAATTCTAAAAAAAATTGTAAATTATATCACTCATATAACAATGTTAACTTCTATGTTTGTCCTTCATATGGTAATTAAAAAGGCGAAACTTTTTTCAATGAAATAATTAAACCGCTTGTAGATTAATTGGATTTCAGACTGTGTGCATGTTGAAGTGGAAAAAAAAACAATGTGCTAGTGGATATGTATACATATAAATCCTCAATAAATATACCACAACTCACTACTTTTGGATTCATTTGGGAAATCAAGTATCATGATTAACTTACACCTTGGTATCTAAATAAGGGTATTTTCTTCGAAAATTCAAGCCACTGCAACAGTTATGCACAACCTATTTAACAGTACGAGATAATTTATCCATTTCCCAGTTGTTCACAGGTTAATTTTTTACGGATTATGATAATATAATCTCTCCCGAGTCTAGACATGCATCGTATTTTTTTTAGAAGGTGTATTCCTGATACTCCATCTCTGTGCATATCGATACCCCAGTTCCATAGTGTAACAAGTCAAAAAAAAAAACAGTTTTGAGTTCATTATGAGAAAATACTTAGAATACCGATATATATACCAGTCGCAAAATGTAACAAATGATAATCTGTGATTATTTTAGATTGCCAGTGGTTATAGTACTTTGAATTCAAACTGTTACAACTACGAAAATCACGTGAAAACTTTTGAAAAAAAAAATAGAATTATATTTATAATATCAAACATATTAATATATTTCTAAGTAATCGTAGAATTTCATTAAAATCTACAAAAATAGATATAGGTAAAATAAAAGATTAATCCTGCCCAACATCTTGTTTCCTCATTATCTCAGAACTGTGCTCATTGAGTTGTTACACTACGGAACTGAGGTATCGATAATATGTTTACAAATGTAGGGCAATTGCTTTTTGTGGAGATCTAACACTAAAATGCGTGTTATGAAAACAATTATCTAAGAATATATATACCAAGGTTAAACCGACAGAAGGCATTAAGACATAGAAAGCATATTCTGAGATAATCGCATTTAAACCACGTTTTTTTCAAAGTATTTAAAGTAGTTATGCTGACTTTTTCTTATTCAGTTTCGTTGCTATTCTTCCAGCTTTATCGCCTTAATAACCGTAACGAGTTAATGTAAGTTCCTCTCGAACAGGCTTTGTTGCTGTACCTCTAAAACATACTGCAGCCCTAAGCTTAAATGGGGTATCTGTATCTTAACCAATTGGGAGAAATATAATTTACTGATACATTCTATTCTATAATTGCAAATTACATATACCAGTCGTGGCGGTCGAGTGGTAAATGTGGAAGTTTATGATGTCGTTTCGAATTCCCGATTTTACTAAACATTGATTTTTTAACATCCTGTCTAGGCACTCGAATCGAATATGGATGTTCGAATATTTGATAAATTATTCGAACACTATTCATCACTTTTACTGTATTAACTGTCAATTCGTGGCGGAAAGGCATTGTATTCGAAAAATGAAACACAATTTGTTTTGTACCACTTCCACATTTTATAATGATCAGCACCGGTTTCGCTCGCCTTAATATAAATAGCCTGATTAAGATGAACATTCTATCAATTGATAATGCTCACGGTGAGCGAAACCGGTCCTGATCATTATAAAATGTGAAAGTAGTACAAAACAAATTGTGTTTTATTTAGAATATTATCCATTTATAGTAACTATTTGGTATAGGCAAGTTGATTGAAAGGTTGGATTGCACTTGTGGACACAACCATCGGGACGCCAATAACGTTCTGTGAGACTGCCCCGAGATGAATGCAGAATGAGCAGAGAGCCGTTTGCTGTTGTCCGTCCTCATGCGGGCCCGATAGGCCACGCTGACTTGATCTCAACCAAGGCCAACTTTGAGACATTCGATAAACTTGCAACATCATATGGGGACAGGGATATTCTCGATTCCTCCTTAGAGCCAACACGGAGTATATTAAACTATAGCCCTACGACGGATTCTCAGTATACGGATACACAGGATACTTAATATCGCTACTGAGTGGCTGAGCAAGTCACATTTACTTTTTTTTCTGTTTCTTTTCTTTTATTAAGCACAATAATGTGCGGTTAAAATATCGGTCCCGTGCAGCTCTGCATCGGGCCAATAACATGATGAGTAAATTTATTTCTTTTCTTGATCGTTATTGCGATATGGAAGGCGGCCGTAAAACAGCGAATACATACACATAACGGGTGGAGGTGGGGCAACCAACTTGTATATATATATATATAAGGCATCGACTGAGGGTGCTTGATGGAATTTCAATATCAAATTTGGATTATTGAGATTTTGTACACTTCCATGTGATATTGTCACTAACTATCCGGGTTTCGCCTTTCGGCATCTTCAGGCATTCGAGCACACGAATGGACTCGAACTGACAAACAGTGAACAGTGTCTAACGTTTATATAGAAGATACAGATACGACAAATATTATTTACGAGGCAAAATATTATACGTCTGGGAGCCACACTGATACCTGAGTTAACATTTCGAGAATCGCCTTAATCCTTATTTTGTAAACAACACATTAACAGAGTGGCAAATTGCCGCTTTCCACATAAGCATCTCGCGCGACATATTAAAAAACAATGAATACTATAAAGGTTTCAATATTCGATATTCGAATATTTGGACACCCTGTTACCGTCCAGTTCACTTCTGACAATAACATAACCCGTCCATTGCTAATCGTAACCTTATATTTTTATTTTTTTCTTAAAAAGGAATTGAGCGACTAACTATAGTTCTCATTAAATCCTTTCTGTCTATTTAATACTACATAACGAGCCCATTGTTAAAGCAAAAAGGTTTTAATAAAATCGCGAGACAAGTATACGACAATAGGTACAGTTTTCTCTTCTGCGTCACGTATATTTTTTATTTTGTTGATTGTATTTTTTCCGCTTTGAGGTATAAAGTTCATGCTTTCTTTTTTTCAAAGAAACATACAATCTCTTCAAACTGGCACTAATAGCTGTAATGCTTTTAATAGCTACTGAGATTTCCCATAAAAAGAAAGGTAAAAACGAATGTAATATTTTTGTACGTGTAAGTAGTTTTACATTCTTATTATATTAATAAAAAAGCTATATTATACTTCTTAGTACTTTTTATTTATATAGTTTACGTATCATAAATATGGTTCATACAATTTTTTGTTATCATTAAGGGTGTAAAACAGTCCAGAAAAAACTACGGCCCGATGCGTATTTGTGAGTGGTTCATTCGACTCATAAAAGTTTTGATCATTAGAGAATCACTATTTTAACAAAAATGCTAAAATTCCTTCTTCTTGGTAGTTAATATTTAAACTCTAAAATTACTATGTTACTTGCGGCCCGCCGTTTATTTAGAATGCCTAACGTTTGTTTTTGTTTAAAGTTTGCCCAGGCCTGGCGTAAGGTGTAAGTTGTAATCGATATCACTCAAATCACAAATACATTGTTTTAAAAATTCACAATTTATCTTTCTAATGTAAGATGGTTTCATTGCTTGAAAAGAAATATGATATTTAAGCCTAATAGATATTTTAGCCGGACCCTCGGACATCGTCGTTGGCTTCGGCTGCGGTGACACGGGCTCGAATCACAGTATGGGCAGGTTCATATATTGATTTTTCAATCGATTCATGAATATATTTTCAAATAACGTCTAAAATTACCTTCTACTCATCCGATCCTAAAAACGACGATAAGATGACCACTAGTTCTGTCCAAGCCCTATCCTTCTATCCTTACATCCTTACTCTCTTCGAAAGGGTTGAGCAACTGAGTAACAAGAAACTCTCGTAGAAAAAACTTCTGTTGAGGTAATCTCCATTAGAAGTCCATATGCTCCAAATTGGGAGCGGACATGGTTACTATACATATTTTTAATTTACTTTTTTTAAAAGATGCAACATATACTGTTTTGAACCTTTGTGTCAAAATATATTTACGCTTTTAGTGTATACAATTGTTGTTGAAATAACAAATTACTACGCTGTGCCCAATACTAATTTGTATTCAAACATTGGACCTACGAAATATATGCATAACAGGGGGTGGAAACGGAGCGCTCGTTGGCGCAGCCACGGGGTCGGTCTGTATGATGCGATAAGTGGCACCCGGTCATGTCTTAAATCTAAATAGCCCCCATAAGTAATAATAACTAGTGTCCTCGAGTTCCTGGTGCCTCTCATCAGTGGCGCACTGAATGCCTGAAAAGTTAGCATGTATTCACTACATCCATTCAAATAGTAATACCGTAATATGAGTTTACTGTTTTTTTTACCATTTCCGTTCCCAATGTGGAGCGTATGGACTCCTAATGGTGGTATCTCAACAGAAGTTTTCTACTTGAACTGCTTTTTACTTAGAAACTCAGCTTCTCTTTTTTGAAGAGAATAGGGATAGAAGGATAGGGTTAGGACTGGAATAGTGGTTAGTTTATCTCTCTCGCTACGCCCAGTTTTTAGGACCGGATGGGTGGGAGGGAATTCTAGACATCAAAAATATACATGTCTACGAGCAGAAATCGATTGGAAAATCAATTTATGAAACGGTCCGTACTGGGATTTGAACCCGAGACATTCGTAATTGAAGCCGGCGACATTGACCACTGCACCGAAGCGGTAGCGATTATTTAACCATTAGTCTTGTTTTAGCGCTATTCTTCTATCCCTACTCTCTTAGAAAAAGGGAGGTTGAGCTATTTAGTAACAAACAGTTTTTCGTAGAAAAATTGAGATACCTTCATTAGCAATTTACATGTTCCACATTATCAGCGGACATGATTGAAAAAAATTTACTCTCTGAAAAAGAGAGTTTAAATAACTGAATACCAACCACCTCATATAAAAATAACGTGTGTTGAGATTAACCATTAGGGGTCCATATACTCCATATTAAAAGCGGACATACTTTAAAAAAAAGTTGGGCTGGGTCACGATTTTCAGTAAAATAAGCCCGCAGATAAGTAATATATTTAAGGTACTGTGGATTTCCCTGTCAATATGTAGTATTTTGTTCCAATGGTACTGAATACTTCTTTCAGAATTTGGAATACATTTTTTGTCTTTTTTTCACTGTTATACATATTTGACATCTGTATTAAATACGTGAACAAATTCGGGTTTTCCTCTCGGCCGGAAAATGTTGGACGCATTACCGACGGCGCCCGTCTGCAGCGTCGCGGCGCTGTTTATCGAGGGTTCTCAGTCACCTCACACCACAACCCTGAAAAACCGTTCACCTATATTATTATTATTGTTTTATATTTTGCATACATTTTGAAAACAATACACTGGTGGCCTCGCACGGTGCACTATGCAAAGTTTGTGCTGAAAGTAATTTAATATTGGTG